>OU611801.1:0-5000000 GCA_914767645.1 Hydraecia micacea | reverse complement strand
GAATTGTTTAATTTCCTGTATCAGTAGCAAAATTTATTGTCAGATTGACAGACAAGCATAATAAGCAAGTCATTTATTAATGATAATGATGATTACTACACAATGAACCGTCACTATGAGTAATGAGACTTTTACTTTAATGTATTCTTTAATTCCTATTAATTATCTGTGAAAAATTGACTTTAGAAGAGCTTACGTCACAATTGTTGAGTTTTAACGTGTACTAATATCATTTAATGATTTATGGTTTGTTCAAATAGGTTATGGGGTTAACAACCGCCAATTCCGGCGATATCAGATGTGAATAATATCGAAACTTGGCGTGAAGGTCAAGTGCTTATCGCTCAAATATGAGGAAAATCAGTTGGGTTTTAAATTTCTTAACAAGTAGAAATCCAACTGAAGAAAACATTGGTTTTGACACTAAATCGAACCACTAAATAGTTCAAAAGCCAATAAAAAGTAATAGAAATCGCGCAGAAACCGCGTTGGTTGTACCAGGTTAACATAAGGTCGTGGACTATGTAAGGACGGGCGCCGGGCGGGTAACGACCGGGCACCGCTACGCGCCAGTTTCGGGGGTCGTCGACCCGCCGCGACGGACGACGTCCTGGGACGGCCTCTACATCAAATATGATGCCTTGGTACCTAGTCGGAGACATTTTTCTCATAGATTCTTTAATTGGAGTTTAATTAGGTGTATACAGCTGAAGGTGGGCAGAGAAGATCGTAGGTATTCAATAAATATTTTCTTTCGAATCTGTAATTTTCTTTGCATTTATAAACACACACAAATCAAAATAATCGCACACGCATCCTCAAACTTGAGTAAATAGGTTAACTATTAGAACAATCACATTCAATCAAAATAATAACAACTTCTTTTGAATGGAACAATTCTCCCAACCTCCACGCATTCCGAGACATAGCCCCGCCCCTATTTCATAGTTAGAAACTCTCACCCCACAATGGTAACAAAAAAGTCTCCCTTTGCAAAGGGTAAGGTCGAATGCACCCGTAGTCCCTTACCTTACTAAATTAAATAATATAAGCATCTTTAGAAGAACACTCAATTTCACGCGGTATTTTTCTTTAAAAGTTTTAAAACCGTCTTCAAGATTAGAGTAATGCGTTGGATTGCTGGATTGATGCACGAAGAATAAAATTTTATGTGTTTTTGGCCATACCGATTTTAAATAGACAAATCGTATCATTATAATTATGATATAGATATCTTAGTAGTGACAAGTGCGCAAAAATTGTGTCAATTATATGTATAATCGGTCAATTAGAACAAACTTCATAATCAAATACTTAAATCCAAATGTACTGAGAGCAATGCAGTTCAAAACATTCCCATATTTAAACTAATTAGAAGAAAAAGCAGTAAAATCTTAAATGAAACAATAAGTCTGCACGCCACGTCAATGCAGGCAGAGACGGGGGCTAAACGTAGTAATAAAACGAAACAGTCTAGACTAGGATACTTGCGCGCAATAAAACTATGTGCCAAATTCGTATTAAACCTAACTGCGTATAAAAGAAATGTAGAACCGTGTATAATAAGCTTGAAAATAAATTATGTGTCTTTGTATGGATCATGTAAAGAAATTCCATAATCTGTAAATACAAGCACAAACGGACTGTCATTTAACAGGTGCAAAATATGACAGATGTGTTGACAGTTTCGCAAAACACAATGACAATCAAAATCATTGCGATTAGCAGAGTGAAATGC
Source organism: Hydraecia micacea (assembly GCA_914767645.1). NCBI lineage: Eukaryota > Metazoa > Arthropoda > Insecta > Lepidoptera > Noctuidae > Hydraecia > Hydraecia micacea. The sequence continues at coordinate 4,998,262 of OU611801.1, read as the reverse complement.
AATAAAGATATTGGTACTTGATTAGGAATTACCTAAGAAGCCTCCTTGAGAATTCCAATAGCGATTTAAGGATCCAAGTCAGGCGTTTGACACGGTTCAGCAAGCTGAATCAGTGTATTTGTTATTTATATCTATAGTGGACTTGGATACAATAATTTAGACACTGAAAGATCTAAACTCAAATATCATAAAAGGTCCTAATTTCACTTCTCGAGTATACGTCCCAATTCGAAGAATGGAAACGTGTGAAATTGCGCCAAACCTCCACTGGACACTTTTACAAAAAAACTTTCATGCAGCTATAAAACTGCGTTTTTTTTGTGACAGACGTACGTGAAGACTTTATTTAGACGAAGCAACGACGGCAGTAATGACTTGAGTCCTTAAAAAGAACATGATGCATTTCGTGCAGGACAAAGTGACAAAAAGAGAACAATATTCATGTCATTCACGCGTCTCTTTCCGTGAGTAAGAAACGCAAATAATCTTGTATTGGTAAGATTTGTTCTACAAATATTTTAGTTTTAATATATTTGTGTGTAACGGTTGTTTTTTTTTTTGCTATATTTGTGTCGGTAACAATATATGTATTTCCAATGAAACTGTTTTGTATTTATTTTTCAACAATGACTGACGCAATGCAAGCCTTAATGACAGCAGCTTATAATTAATTGTTCACGTTCAAAGATTAAAAAGAAAGAAAAAACGAAAATACTTTCACGTTGACTACTAGACTACCTACTATTGAAAACATTACGGTAAAGACTCGAGATCCTATTGGTGTTAATCACATTTCCAAATTCGAAACTACGCCGACATTAGCCGACAGTGTCGGCGTAGAATGTTACATCACCGACACGGAGTGCGACCAGCAGCTACATTACACCGACATGCGTCCACACGATAGAACACCGAGGAATACCATAGAAAACATAGGTACTATAACACGTAAATCCACTGACGAAGTACATTCAGATCAAGCAGTGTTGCTACGAGTAACGTACGTCACTAACCACGAGTAACCAACCAGTTTCATTCAACTTCGTAACTTGCGTAGATTGATAAACTTTACAGTAAAAAAATACGGCTAAAACGTGGTTTGATTGTATAAAATACCTTGTTTATCTCAAGTTGAAATGTTATGCAGAATATTATCGATATAATAAGAACGTCATTACGGACAATATGGAAGGAGAGCGTCACGGCGCGGTCGCTGATGTAAATGCAAAAACATGACGTACATTTGCGTACAGCGATGTTCTATTAACTGAGTTATTTGCCACCTAATATCTGAATATGATACCGTCACATACACTATGTGTTAAATAAGAAGCTACTCAGAGTTTTACTTCAATTCTAATATCATAATTATGACGTAGGGAGCAGAGTCTGTTGTTGTCACACCTTGTTGACAATGTTAGATAATTTTTTTTAAATGACGTAGGAAATCACCTTCCGAGATCATTATAGATTACAGCAATATTCTTGGAATATATTTTAATGCAAATTGTATGGCACGACTATGATTCAAGGTGGTTGTTGGCAGGCTAAGTTCACTTGCACTCGTGGACTGAAAGATGATACTTGGATAAACCAATCATAATCGTATGACTCATAAAAACAATGATTCATTTTATATCATTACATCTTTGATTATATAATGTCTAGATAGAGCATCAATTGCGCGCAAACGTGTCAAAAAATACCGGCCAACTGTTGGACTGTAAGTACTTACCCGCCGATTAGTGCCGATCGTACCGCTTTGGTGTCACTACGTATTACGCGCGCTAAGTAATAAACAAATAACAGCGATAAAATGACGGTATGTGCTATTAAACTGTGCCGAAATTATAAAGGAAGGGTAAAAAACACCAAACACATCACATATCATCAGTAAGTAACCAAAAAAACTACGTATTTGTTTTTTGTTTTTATATTTACCAAATTACGCCCTATTACGCCATATTTTATCAGTGTTGCCAGTTTCTTTTTCCATTCTCCCAACTTAACGTCCTTTTTTTGTGGGTATATTCGTTGCTTTATGGTTACGTTTATATTATTTAGTTGATGTACTTTTATTATTCGATTTCAAAAATGGTGAAGTTTTTCAATTCGTCTGTACTTTTTTATAATAATATAATGTTCGCGTATAACTTTTTTGTTTATGAGCCCATTTTAATGATTATTGTTGCATTGGGTCCAATAAACTGATTTCAAAGGTGCCAAGAGTAATTTTAATAAGATTAATTTATTCCATTCGTATTATCTGTGATCTTTCATTTGAAATTTCCAAATACAAACTGCCTAAAAAGTTAAATATTCTAATTGAATTAACTTAGCTGATTTAATTAACACAACATTCACACACACAACTCTAATTCAATTAAATAGTGTTTTTTATTTATAAATACAAGTAAATAAAGACACTACTAAAACTGAATAATACTACAAACATACACCTAAAACTTACTTATATTATTTGTATAGTCAATTTTTTAATATGTGATTTATGGGAGAATTGTAGTAGCTGGTATCATTATTCACGCACACAGAGACATAGATGCACAGTGTAAAACACCGCCCGCACGCACACATGTTTGAAATTGTTGGCTCGTTTTCTTTGTTTTGATTGTAGGGCGACGCTCTATCTAGACATTATATAATCAAAGCATTACATATAGATATGCGACATTTTTTGTTAAGAACCAAAACAATTTTAAACTTGTACAAACACTTTTACACGTCCATCATATTTTTAAAACTAGATAGGTCGGCGTTACCAATGTGACTACTCTGAGAAGAAAGGTCGAAATAAACTCAGAGGTCTACTCTTTTAAAGTCCAGACATAATCTTGGTCAATTATTCAACAGACTTATGTAAACTGCTGTAATTTGCTATCTGAAATAACACCAGTTAAGTAACTCAATTCATTCAATTCTTGAACATTTCAGACAATGATAATCATTAATCATAGATAATCATTGGATGAAATGTTCAAGAATTGAATGATAAATTTCTCTAGACTTAAATACTTGTATTTATAAAACATGAAAGTAACAACCAGGTATGTACATATTTAGTATGTACTTACAGTAGTTATGCAAGTTGTCCTTATCTGCTTAGCAACAATAAATGAGTGTTCAATTAACAAAGAAAATGGCTATTAATTTTTGGGTCCGTGGGTTACGCCCCCGGTGTGTTTTGCCCCCGTGGTGGAAGCCCCCGATTTTAAATTAAGTTATTATAGTTGATTTCGCCGAAATAAAAATATTTTTTACTAGATACAGACGATGAAAAAAGTGTTTCGGAACCAAATACGTAGACAAACTTACTAAATAAGTATTCTAACTAACACAATATTGGATACTATAAACATGCTACAAGGATATTCACTTTATTACTATATTACAATTATTTACTTTAAATGCATTACTTTGTACTTTGTCTAAACGAGGCGCCCGTGCCCGGCCAAACTGGTTTTACACAATAGCCAGATCGAATTCTAAAAGAAAGAGATAGGTAGTCAAAGAAAGGGAAAGATAGGGTTGAAAACAATAGAGTCCAGGGTGACGGACAGTGAAAATAGCAAACATAGCGATGGGCACTATTTCTATCCCTTTCCCAGGCACTATTTCTATCCCTTTCCCACATAGTTGCAATATGTTACTGATAAGAAAGTTTAGTCGGTCATGTTAACTCAAAATGGCAAGTCCAGGTCCTTCACGGGGTTTAGCACAAACCAATTACAAAATAATTTCAAATAAACTAGGTGGAAGAACGTTACTACATGTCGGATTTGCTTATAATCTTCATAGGAAAAATAATAAATCGAGTGTGTGGACATGCGTAAATAAAAGACATGGCAAGTGTAGTGGTTCTATAAAATTAAGTGAGGAAAGTGACAATGTACAAATCCAAAAGTGTCATAATGCTGAGTGTCAACCTAACTTAATGAAAAATGAAGTTAGAGTTGTTATGGAAAAATTAAAAAAGGAAGTGAAAACGAGTTTCTCGAGCTCTATACAACAAAAATTTGAAACAAAATTTGCCGAGTTAAAAAACACAGACACAGCCTTCGATGAATACATACCCAAATTCAATAATATCAAGCAACAGTTATACAACTCTCGAAAGAAAGCCTTAAATGTAGAAAAGACACAGTTTCGTAATCCAGCTGAAGTCATTATACCTGAGATTTTTCAAAAATATCTATTAGTTGATTACTGTGAGAACGACAACAGAATTATAGTATTCGTATCAGCACAGGCTTTAAAACACATCAAAAATATACAACACTACTTCGGGGATGGTACATTTGATTGTTGTCCAGGTCCATTTTACCAAATATTTACCATTCATGGAGATATGGGAAGTGATGTACAAGCAACCAATATTGTGCCTATATTTTATGTGCTACTAGTTAATAAAGAAAAAAGTACATATGAAGTCATGTTTAAAAAAATTAAAGAAGCTGTGCCGGACTTCAGCCCCATGAAATTCACTGTAGATTTTGAATTAGCTACAATGCTGGCAATAAAAGAGGTATTGCCAGCGGTCACAATACATGGCTGTAATGTTCACTTCCAAAGAGCCATTTACAGAAAAGCGAAGTCTTTAGGTTTATTGGCACACGAAGAAACAACATTGTATGTGAAACTGTGCACCTGTCTAGCATTTCTTCCTAAAGAAGATATAGAAGATGGTTGGCTTTCCGTAATGGAAAACAGGTAATTTTAATTTTCATTTTATTTTAAAGTTTTAACAGCTCATAGATTGTTTTTATAAGTACGCAAAAATAAAAATAATGCTTAGGTATATACGACATGTCATATATATCATAATTTTTGTTTTCAGTATTCCCGATGAAAAAGTCACCCAATTCAACGATTATTTCGTTGAACAATGGCTTGAGCCTCCGGGGATGATCTCAAAGTGGTGTTGCTATAAAGAACGACATAGAACCACAAATTTAGTGGAGGCCTGGAATCAACGGCTTCAGTGCTATCTGGGCCGAAAACCATCATTATTATCGTTTTTGGAAATTATAACAACTGATATTTCTACGTATAGCACAGGTCAAGTGAGGTAAAATGCTGATTACTTACATAACGCTTAATATATCAGTAATTCATTTTTTTTACTCTTAGTAAATAATCTTTATCTTATACTTTCAGATTACGAAGAAATGACAGTCCTATATGTAAAAGGAAAAAATCTTCAATAATCAATGACAAACTCATTGCTAAGCTGACAGACAAATATGAAAAGAAACAAATTACAATTATGGAGTTTTTGGAACAAATCCGTCCGTATGTGCAAGTCAAGCAAAAATAATCACCTACTTACTTAGCTTAAAAATAATGATTTTGCATGTTTATTGTTACATAATTACTACATTTTAATTTTATATCTATATCAATGTTGTAACCTCCATAGTCACTGCATATAAATGACTTAAATTACATAATTTAATTACAAAGTTCAAATCATCCTAATATTTTTACTATGTTTTTCTTCTTTTGTTACTTTTGTTATCTGTGATTTTAAATGTTAATTGTTTTTATTATATTTTAGTGTTTGAACATTCTGTTACCAATCTTCTAAATATTTAAGTAGATGCCTACCTATATACTTAGTACGTAAATAGTATATAAGTACTTAAAATAATCCTAATTTTAAACTGTGATTTTTAATTTCGTATCTGTGATTTTGCATGTTATTGTTGCTTTATTTTAATGTTTGGTTTTATTTGTTATCAAAGTTGTATTTACGTAGATACCTATTATTATTTATTAGACATTTAATTTAATTTTTATTACATATTAAGTACCTACGTATTACCTATTATTACCCATTAGTACCTATTATTAGATAAGCAAACGTTTGTTACACCGACATTGTTAATAAAGATTTATAATAATAAACTATGATTTTGATTTTAATAATGAACCATGACTTAGACATTTTTTATAATAGGTTACACTTTGCTATCTGACTGTACTTTTGATAAAAATATTTAACTAATAAATATTATAGTACTAAAACGAAATCGGGGGCTTCCACCACGGGGGCAAAACACACTGGGGGCGTAACCTACGGACCCTAATTTTTAAATACTAGACTACTACGAGTGCCTTTAAACGTGAAGAATTAATAAACAAGATGGTTGATCACGAAGGTTTTGGAAGAAGTGAAAACTTTCCGAAATTATTTTTTTAGTTTCTATATTTATGTCTGTAATTTATATCTATGGTGTACATAATAAAGAGTATTCTAAACATCATAGATTTTTTTTTCAATATAAAAAAAAATATATATTTTCATCAGTCTCCTGAATGCAGTCTCCCAAATGCAACTGAATATGATCAATATTTTACATGGATACAATTACAATAACTGAATGGTTTCCGAGAGTTGGTAGAAGAAGTGTTGGCAGACCAACAGATAGAGGGGTGGATGGACCTATAAAGGGCAGTCGGTAAGACGTCGATCAGGATGAGACTATCACAAGTCGCACAGACCAGTACCCTAATTGCGTAACACAAAATCACAATCTGAATAATTTTGAAGAATATTGCTAATCCATTCTTTTATGTGTTCGAAAAATTCGTCTGCTCAACAACGTAAATAAAGCAATGAATGTTGTTGAACTGTCAAAATGAAACCCATTGCTATGGATATTGTATCACGCAATCACCCCGCAGGGAATCATGGCACAAAAGGGAGGTCTTTACTCAGTCGACGAAAAAAGGCTGTCAATGATGATGTATAAGAATAAACAGATAATATAATATAAAAACCTTAATAAAACAAAGCCATAGTTAGTATAGATATTGGCAATTTTATTCCTTTTCTGTCAACGAATCTATCTGCAAATTTTTAACAAAAACCCTCATAATTTGGCGTGATAGTGGATAACGATCACCCAATCGCTAAAATAATAACCAAATGTGTTGGTTGTTATTCAACACCCAATTTAACACAACCCAATACCCCTTTAACATAAAGCCATAGCCAGAGTATTTCAATTTTGGGAAAAATTAAACGTCCTTTTTTTTCTATGGGATTTTTTGTACGAATTCAAGACTTGTGATTCAAACTATGGATATGCGATAAAACGTTGGTAATTCTATTTATTGAAATATGAACACAAATAATTATGTAATTAATATATACTGTAAAACATTTTAAAAGAGTAACGGTGGAGTTTCTTACCCATTCTTCTCAATGCGAAACTACCTTTTAGAAGAGGCTGCGACTAGAATCAATAATTTTTTTTGTAAATGTTCATGTTCAAAAGTGCCTTTTATGTGCTAATTTGAAATAAATAATTTTACTTTGATTTTGGACAGGAGTACAGGACAATGTCTGTCGGGTCAGTTTTTTTGTAATGAAATCCTTATATTATTCGTGATAGCTGATAAAAATCACCCAATTGCTAAAATAACAAACAAATGTGTTGGTTGTCATTCAACAACCAATCTAAACTTTATCGTATCCTAGGGATGTGGTCACAATCACTTTTTTTTATCGAATTGGCATCGAATAAATAAATGAACTTATCAGTAGAGTTTACATAGCACTCGTGGTAGTTGGCATTTATTTTAAATTCCTAGAACAATATATTTTTTGTTTAAGATTACTACTTGTTTGGGGATGTCGTAAAACACGTTTGTAAGTGAAAATTTACATTTTTTATTGCAGTTGCAGCACGTGGCAATGTGCATCTTGATAAAGAAACAAAATCAATAAGCCCAAACTATCGAAAAAATACTATCAGTAAAACCCTAAACAATCCCATCAGTTTACCTAAAAAAAAATGCTTGTACGTCCCAATATTACAACCATCTACGATCATTTGTTTTCGACGCATCGAAAGCGGCACAGCCCAGTGCACGTGCACTTATAACATGACCCGGGTCACGTTTGCCACAATCTCGCTTCTGACATAACTGCATAGCCTCTTTTAACAACTTTTTGCTGATTTGCGAAATATCAATGAATAATCGAATGAAATTCATCATCAGTGCTTAAATTCTGTTTGAGCCTTAATTTATTAAACAATTTATGAGGAAAATGTCAGAAATGTGAGAGTCTTTATGATTTGGTAATTTTTACAAAACATTCAAACTCAAATATCGTGCGCTCATGTGGTAAGTAGGTGCTACATTCAAAGGGCAATTTCCAAAGCATAAAACTAATGTCTTTACATTAAGTTTAAGATTAATAAAGATAAATTACCTAGGTAACTAATTTTTTTTTAAACAAGACGAAGACTATCTAGCATCATCGGAGCTTCTATCTTTCCTAAAGAAAAACACCAATATAAGCAAGTTTCTTTATTTAATATCATTCTCCTGTCTTTATCCCAATCCATTTCTTGACACGTCTTCTAGTTCTACACATGTCTATTAGTTGTCATGTCAGTACTCACCTCCTTTCTAGCCATATCATCTTTCACAGTCTATTCTATGTACGCTACGACGCGAAATTTCAACATGTTCAAAGCAGTATAGTCAAGTACACGCGTGTTTGAAACATGGACATAGTCACGTTTGCCAGTAGCAAAGCAACTGGTCCTCATAGACGTATAGATTCCAGAATTGCAGCTTTATATGCAACTATAGCCTCTGTTTCTGATGCCATAAAGGACATTATGAAGATATTGATAATTTGGAGAATGTTGGAAGAAGACGGTCCTAATAGAAAGCTGAATTTATCCGTGACACCCACAAGCTGGAACCATTGTATAAAGGGAAACCTAACAAAACAGTGTAGGATTCATAATAGATAATATGGAATACATCGAAAATACTCAAACGACCAATTAGTTGATGATAAAGAAAATACATTTAAATATCCATAGAGATAGCATTGCCATTCATTACAAACCTGCACCCTAATTGCGTAACACACTTTCAATCAGAATCTGAATCATTCTGAAGGATATTGCAATGTTCGAAAACTTTTTGTGTGAATGTTGTTGAACTGTCAAAAATAAAGCCATTGCTACTGTTAGTGTGTTACACAATTACCGCGCTGATCAAAGGATAGAATATCTGAAAATCAGCTAAATTCTTCGAAAGAAATCAGAGCAATCCCATTGTAAGGAACAAATCAATCAGTAGATATTGGAAATTCAATGCACTGTTCTAGGAATTAGTTAGGATTAATGAAATCAAGTGCCATATTCGATCCATACTAATATTATAAATGCGAAAGTGTGTCTGTCTGTTACCTCTTCATGCTTAAACCGCTGAACCGATTAGGTGAAATTTGGTATAGAGATAGTTTGAGTCCCGGGAAAGGACATAGGACAGTTTTTATCGCGACATTCCCAAGGGAAACTTATGCGGATGAAACCGCGGGGCGCTGCTAGTATTACATAAAACAATGAATTTTAATTAAATCAGAGTATTGAATCAACTGTAGCTTCTACTGAGAAATCTGTATTTCTATGGAAGCCGTTGGATGAAAATGAGCGAACAATTGTTTTACAGATACCTCAAGATTTCCAGTGAGTTCTCTGTCTATCGTTTTGATGGAATACTCAATATTGAAGTTTCCAAATAATATCTGAATATCCGCTTTTACGATTGAAAAACAAGTTACCAGTTTCTCTAATAATTACCTACGTATTACCGTTAAACAATATCAAACAATACATAACTGTCATGTTTACTATGCTGCAATAAACAGTTACTCAAAAAAACTTTTTTACAAAAAAAACAACCGACTTCAAAAAAAACTACAAAGTGATAAATAACTTTAATTTCGGAACTCGGTGTCGTTCGTTCCGCATTTTCGTTTTTTGACACCGACTTCCGAAATTAAAGTTATTTATCACTTTGTAGTTTTTTTTGAAGTCGGTTGTTTTTTTTGTAAAAAAGTTTTTATTTTTCACTTTTTAGTTGTACCTACTCCACACAAATTCAAATAACACTAGTGCATTGAGGAATTGAAGACACCGACTAGAAGAATCATCAAAATTCGCATAGAAATGCCGGAGATGCAATACATTTATGCATATAACATCGTACATAAGAATAATTATATAATGTATTATATACTAAAACCTTCCTGAAAGTATGTAGATCACATTAGTGAAAGAATTATCAAAATCGGTTCATTAGTTTTTGAGAAAATCGCGGACAAACAAACATACATACATACATACGGGTCGAATACAGAACCTCCTTTTTTGAAGTCGGTTAAAAAAGGTTACAAGCACTACATAACAGGAAAAGTAACACCCTAGGGTGCCCATTCCACTGTAAAACGGAATAGCCAAGTACGCACAATTATACAGAAAATTGTGTTGTTACATAACGGTTGCAAATGCGATGCAGAAACGCATCGATACACGCGGAAATAGTCATGTTACTGGTTCTTTTTTTAAATATTCAACCATAGAGTATGTACGCAAAAAAAAAGATAGAAGATCAACTTGTACAGGTAATAAAAACTCAAGGAGGTTAAGGCAAGGAGTCACGCTAATATAATGTTATTTTGTAAGCCCAGGAAGCGCCAGTTGGAGTAATACTAGCTGATGCGATACATCATGATGGTAATTGTCACAAATATTAAAAGAACAACTCCTAACCAGATTGACAGGCGACCTGTTGAAAATATAGAAAGACTCATTGTCACTAATTATTTCTGGGAGGGTTTCGTACAGCATTAAGACTCTCAGTTCACAGTCGATGATGAAAACAAACAAATATACATACGAGAGTGCTTAAGGTCTAGAATGCAAGCGATGCCGATGTTAGATTGGAGAAAAAGCACAAAATGAAAACATTATCGACATAGTAACTGATTTGTTGTCGTTTTCGGCTGTTAAAGTGTACATTGCTTTGCTTTTCCGACAAAAAAGACGAGATCACATGCAGCTGCTTATCTGGTGAAGTCGTAAACCGAGAGAAAGGGGTAATATTATCAAAATATTATGGCTATTATCCGCCACTTCGTACGCGTGGTCCTTACGTTTTACGATTACGGGGCAATTTACCGGGACGCCATGACCAAATCCAGGATAAATACGCATAGTATCATTCATTTGGCGGGCATATACCTGTAGGTATGAGGAAGAATGATGAAAAGCTCACAAAATAAGGAAGCTTCTATGACAATGCCATATTTGTTCCTATATTTAGCCTAATGACCATGATGAAAAAAATTACCGTTGGGATAGACGTGTTCTTGAGTGGACACCACGAATCGGCAAACGTAAGAGTGGATGACCTGGGTAGCAGCTGGATGTGAGCTGCCGAGAATCTACATGAATGGAGTGCGATTGTAAAGTCCTGAAATAATCACTATTGACTTTAGAAGTTTGCGGGCAATATTACTAGCCATTATTTTGTTTAAATTAAACTGTTGCCAGGCAGATTTTTGCAGTGCCAATAGTATGGCGGAGATGTGATTTTTTTATCTGAGTGCAAATTAAAAATATGTCTGCGGAAATGCCTGATCCAATACAGATTTATATATGTAGATGACCTTTTTGAATTCCAATATTAAAATAATAAGATTACGTTTCGATAGTGAATTTACTCAAAATAGATGCACTCAAGCAGGAAAATGGGTCATATCCACTGAAGCTTATTTTTGGCAATTTAGAAGTGTGACAGCAGAGACTATGGTTGATAAAAGAACCGACTATAAACTTTTCAATGACAAAAAGTATAAAATCAGAGCTTTTAAATATGAGATCAAGGTAAAAGATCACCTTATATTTCCCTGTGTTACGAATATATATGTTACTCAAGCGCCTTTTTGTCTGAATAGCCTTAAAAGGAGTTAAGAGCTTCGACACAGTTTCTGTAATTACAACACCGGCAAGTTTATATAATTTATCATTGTACAGAGTCATTGCCCTTTATTTTTACTCAAAAAAAGTGAACTGATATAAACAGGAAACGTTTCAATAACAGGTTTTGTTGAGGAAACGCTATGAGGATTGAAAAGGACAAGGAACTGATTTTTTACGTCCTGTCGTAGATGAAATTATTATTTTGACGACATATTTGTACTTTTACCTTCACATTTGGCTTTATTTTGGATATTAGTTACTTTTTTCAACGCCTGCGCTGTGCTATCAGTCATTTTTGGACAAACATTTGCATATTCTCAAAGTAGTCCGTTTCCGAATTCACAGATAAAAAAACACATAACACAGATAAAAAAATCTACACGATTTTTTTTTTTTCTGTAAACTTATAGGTATATATTTAATTCAGCATCTCCAATCAAAAATTCCACTTTGTAGCCTATAAATTAAAACTATTTTTACTACGGTTTTCGCTAGATCTGCAAAAAATTCGTCCGTTTACAGCTACTACTACATTCCTCCGCTCCTGGTAACACGGTATGAACTGAGTGCACCATGTACGGGGTGAATGACCGGCTATTCACGGGGTGTTGATTGGTTAATTGTTTTAATATTGCATCTGCTATTGTGCCGTTCGTTGGATATACTATCATTTATTCCGATTATTGCACATGCGGGTATATTTTCTTTGATATTGGAGTGCTCAGATTCCTTGAAAGGCTTTTTGATCAGTGACCGTTACAAAGCCACAACATGCAAATAAAAAATGTAGATTAAATCCTAACATCAGACTCCTACTAATATTATAAACGTGAAAGTTTGTGAGGATGGATGTTTGTTACTATTTCACGAAAAAACTCCTCACCGGATTTGAATGAAAGACACACAGATAGTTTATAACCAGGATTAATACATAGGATACTTTTTATCCCCATTTCCCATGGGATCGAGATTTATGCGGGTGAACCCCGAGGCGCAGATAGTCATTAAATAAACTACAGGAAAAATAAAGATCCTAAGTAAATTATTTCGAGGAAAGCAAAACGGATATATACTATTAACGGAATTCTTGAACCCATTTTGACATAAGGCATAAGAATGCGTACCGTAGCAACATTCATGTATATTATTACCAATCAAAAATCTTTTGGAATAGTTGCCGATAAATTGGAGTCTCTGATAAACATGGAGAAGGATAATTGAGCATCAATCCTTTGGATTGGTCCTTGTAGTTTAAGATGTCTATCGATAAACATAGAGGTTGTGTCAAAAAGAATCTGAATGATAACTTATTCGTCATCAATCAAGTAACACTAATGACGTTGAGGTCGCTACCTGGTCACTATTCTTAGATAGATAGAATAGTCTTTATTATGTACACCATAAAAATTATACATATAAATGTAGAAATTTGCTATATTATTTGAATGTGCTTAGTGCTTTTTAAGCAAAATCAACAGTTCTATATTCTTATCTCTAATAAGTATAAAGGACTTAATATTATGGTACTTACCACCAGTGCCAAGTACTTTGAGCAGGTCAAAATGTGATATGTCCACTTTAGCGGGGCCGTTGAGATTAACTGTAACAAAAAATTAACATTCATTAATATAGGTGTAGGACTTCCCCTTAGAAGTTTATGCCGTCATGGAATTAAGAGATAATTATAGTATAATTATTATAATTTTTGGTATCATAAGTCTGTCTGCTAGCAGTCTTTTGAACAGAGTTAAAAAACGAGGTTTGAGATTGGCAACTTTTTAGGGTGCATTACAATAACCTCCAAGAGACACGAGAAGGACTCGTGGCTAAGTAATAACAGCCACACGGGTCGATCGATCAGGTTTAGCTACGCTTGCCGCGGTTGGTCCGTGGATGGGTAACCATCTTCATACACAGAGACCCCTTCGTGCCTAGGAAAGCACGTTAAACCGTTGGTCCCGGCTATCATTCGTGGATCTTTGACAGTCGTTACGGGTCGTCAGAAGCCCGAAAGTCTGACAACCAGTTTTACCAAGGGGTATCGTATTACCCAGTAACTGGGTTGTGGAGCTCAGATAGGCAGTCGCTCCTTAAATACGGTATTCAGCTGCATCTGGTTAGATTGGAAGCCGACCCCAACATGTTGGGAAAAGGCTAGACAGATGATGATGATGAGATACGATACTATAAATCTATGTATGGTGCACCAATTGGCAGAAAGTCCTGCTACCACCCTACTGAGTGGCTTATATTGTTTCCACGGCATGAGCTACTCTCTCATATAGTTCGAGCTGATACGAGATAAAAAGAGTCGTTTCGTACGGTAGAGATGCTGAGCCCCATCTGTTTGGATTGCAAGCACACCTAAAGACACAACATTCTTTGGGAAAAGACGAGGATGATTATGTACATTTACGTATTCTGCTGACTGGTTAATATCATTTCCAAGGCATGAGTTTATTCTTATAGTATGTGGCCGATACGAGAAAAGAGTCGTTTTATATGATAGTGTCTTCTGCCAGCGACTTAGTTCGCTTGAAATTGCTAGTTTTAACGTAAAATATACATTTCCTATGGCACTCGGCAATACTGTACCTCACATTAGTGAGAGTATTATCGAAATCGGATCGGTAGTTCCGAAGATTATCTCCTACATAGAAACTCGGAAAATTTACCTCTTTATAAGATAAGTACCTATAGATAGTGATGATTTGTCACATCTGTTTGCTCTGAAAACACGCCCAAATACTTTCTTATGGAGAAGACGAGGATGATTATGAACAAATGAAGTATATTTGATTACAGTTGATTGAATTACAGTAACGACGTCATTTATATATTATGAAGATATGGATTACATTCCGAAATTAACGTTGAGAACAGATTTAGGGAATATTGCGAGTCAAGATTGAAATTAAATTCTCTATCGACTGAATTGTTATTGGTTGTGAGATTGTTATGATAAACTTTAGATGCAGGCACTTTAGGGTTAGTTACGTTGTTGATATAATAAGTACCTCAATATCTCTTCAGTGGATGATCTTTCAAAGTAAGGATATTGAAGTAGGTAGAGTACTTTAGCTGGAGATAACTTCAGACACACAAGTTTAGTGGAACTAGCGGTAACGTTGCCTTGAAAAGGGTTCTTCCCTTTTCGAGGCGTCCCTCGAAGAACTAATCAAGATAGATCACAGATCATACAGATGTATTGTCCCACAGCATGCAAAAGGTGTCCCTTTCCCTTTCCTATAGATACATTTCTGTTCGCTGCTATCTTTTTTCAAGAAAAACAACAACAACAAGAACAATCCTTAATAATAAGTTTCAAGACATCCATACTAATGTTATAAATTCGAAAGCAACTCTGTATGTTATCTCACGCTTAAACCACTAAACGGATTTCGATAAAAGGCAAGGAGAAAGATGGCATCCTGGGGAAGGACACAATCTTTATACTTTTTGTCCCGGTAGCACGTTTCCGTGGGATAATTTCCGACATCCACGCGGCCATTACAAAAACACATAAAAATAAACAAAATCTCACTAATGGTACTAAACTAACTGTTCCAGTGCTGTGTTTCGTTCTGTAGGTACATTAAAACGACATGCCTACGCGTCACACAGATTTTCACTTTTACCTCGGATCTGCTTTGAATCCATCATGTCTTACAAATCCGTTCTACTTTTGCTGGAGAATATTCTCACTTATTGTAATACATGATTTCTACATGAATAAAGTACATCGTTTTTTTACTAGTGTCGAAACCCTCATGTAGTAGTGTGGTACAGAGGATTTTGTCAACAACATTGATATTATTTCCTTTATTTCATTATTTACATATAAATTATATTTTTAAAACTTATTAGGATATAAAAACATTTAAAAATATATTGATATTATCTCCTTTATTTCATTATTTACATATAAATTATATTTTTAAATATTAGCATATAAAAACATTAAAAAATATAAAAAATAGAAGCCCACCGGTATCGGGAACAGGGTGCAGGTTACCGGCGGTCAGAGAGTGGAACCTCCTAACAATGCGGGCCGTGTCCAGTAGTACCGCTTTCTGAATCAAGCCCTTGATCCAGCTGCCCAACGAGAGCCTCCTTAGGTGTTGGTCGAGGCTCTTGGCTATTAACCCATTGGCAGTCACGACTATCGGCACAATGATCGCTGAGTCCACATCCCACATGTCGACAACCTCGTGAGCCAAGTCAAGATACTTGATATTATTATTATTAGCATTATTCATATTCGCTAACTAGCTTATGTATGTCGATAAAAAGTAGCCTATGTCCTTACCGAGGCCGCGAAGGTTCAATTAGTATCCCTATACCAAATATCATCAAAATCGGTCCAGCTGTTTCAGAGATTAGCCGAGACAAACATGGAGACAAAATAATATTCAGAGGGCGAGTGTCGGAGATATGGAAATCTTTAGGAGCCTTTGTCGAAGGACAAGCTGTTTAACACTGCACCGAACGTCGATATTTAAAGAAAATAATTTTGAGCAAATAAGTAGATATTATACTTAATATAGAAATATCTTTTAAAAACAATACAGAACCAGCATTAAAGGCTTATTTTATTTATTATTAACTTAGTAGGTAGTGAGTTGTTATATAAAAAGCATTTTGGTTATTTATTGTTCTCTGGTCTATAAAATTGAATGCCTAACATGTCCCTATCATGCGTTAATTTATTTTGTTATTAATAAAAAAAAAACCGCAATCAATAACTAAATTTAATGATGGGGGTTTCCAAGCCGAGTATTGTTCTAAAGTTTAAATGCTTAAAATGGCCCAGCATTAAACAGTTGGTTATTCTTTATAGTCATTGGCACATATTAGTTTGCACTTAAACTGTAGTGGTGTATGGACGTTTCCAGGGCGATTATGCAATTTCTTAAGCAGTAGATGTAAGTTCGAATGGCACAGCATTTAATGTCAACACATTTTTTTTTACAAAAAAATCCCCCCTGAGAACAAAAATACTATCTTAACAACAACATCTCTTATCGTTTATGTTTAAAGTATATTATGATAACGATTTACATAAGAATTGGCGATAAACAAGCTATATAGACACAATGTTTCTCCAACAAAGTCAACGGTTCATTGACATCCAGCTGTAATTATTTAATCTGTGACATTGGTAGTACAAAGTAGTAGCATTACATACGATACATGTTTCATTTTACATTCGTTTTTGCAGCGTTGTCCGTCCGGGTTTATCGACATTTATCATGGCAATCTTAAGATATTTTTGCTTTGTGTATGAACCTTTGGGGTCAATGGAATACAAGATACCTTCTAGGGACTGTATTTTTTGTTTTAATGCAAGAATTTTAGGTCAAATTGCAGATTTATCAAACTTGCAAATTCACTGCGCAGATGTAGTACTTACAAAATATTGAGCATACTTAAACTTGATAGACAAAGAGTCTCCACATCATCAGTACAACATCATTCGATACTTATCCAATCACTTGAAATCAAATTTATTAGTCCTAACGATTCCCGACTCGATTCGGCCACCTGTTTCATAGCTCGCTACTAGATGCATGAAGGCAGCTATATCAACATCCTACAGACATAACGCGTCTTCGACAAAGTCAATGGTGCGTCGACCCAATATTTACTAAATTCATATTAATTTCTCAAAGGTCGGTCGCTCGTTACCTCACCGCTGACATTTCTCGACGGCGTTTGAAGGTGATCCGTGCGCATTTAAAACCATAATTACTCAACAATTCAACATATTTCTTGAAACAAAAATGTCGCCGAAAAATGTTGATTGAAAATAGAATAAACCGCCCATGCTCTGTGGTTTGGTTTGTGGTTATTTTAATTTCCTCTTTGCTTGGTATTTGCTGGTTGTTTTGTAGTCTATATTTTACGTAAAAGGGCTGAGAATTATATCAGTGAAATGGTTTCCTAGAATTGTGACAACAAAGAAAACATTGTGTAAATTAAATTGGGAAGTCCCTACTACAGCGGAATTACCAGTTATGGTGCTAAAAAATTGCCATATCTAATCAAAATCATATAATTCTGTGGGAAAAACAATAATAGGAACCAGATTTATTGTAACTTGTACTGGATTTTTCTTTAGATTGACATGCAGTTGAATAGGTATATTTCTATAATATATTACATGCAATAGTTGCATAATATGGAGTATATGAATCAGTAGGTTTGCGTATGTGATCTGAATGTATAATGATACTCCTGGAAAACTAGTCAGTTGTAAAACTATGATACATTTGTAATAATCAATCAATTAAGAAGTAATCAATGAATTGTGAAACTTTAATGTTTGCAAAGGAATAGAAAAAAAATTTTTTAATGATATTGTAAAACAAAACAAGGCACTGTTATAAAAAATGAATAAAGTAATAGTTTTAAAAAATCATGGAGTATTCAATAAAATTTAAGCAAAGCGGGCACGAAAATTCCTCATATTACCCAACTTATGTGAGAAAGATAAAAAAAACTACAATTTTTTTATCAAAAGAGTCAACAAAAGGAGTATTGGGTTGGTTATTCAATATTGTCCATTAAAGATAAGTTGACCCACTTTTTATTTTTACCGACTTCACAAAAAGGAGGAGGTACTATGTTCGGCTGTTTGTATGTTTTTTTTTTTTTTTTTTTTTTTTTTTTAATACATATTTCACTCAATGGGATAAGAACCTATTTAAAATAAACAAGATAATGATCAGATATGGTGCTTTGGTTGTGGTTTCAAATCTGGGTAAGTACCAATGAGACTTTTTCTTGGACATCACCAGATATTGGTGATGGACTTCGATTCGACTCGATTTAACCTGGACTTGTAAATAATATAAGTCTGAAATTGACAGGTGTGGTGATCAATGCGCATGTCTTCTCTGTATGAGAAGACGCCTTTGCCCTGCAGAGTACAGTGGGACATTACTAGGCGGGTATTATTATTTATGGCAACACTAAAAATGTAGAAAGCAGCAAAAAAATTTTTTAACATGACAGATTTTTTATCCGTGAACTGAACAAATTAATGTCAATTCTAAAATTAAACAGCGTTTCGGACTTGGGACACCAATAGTGATAAGAAACTATAATCATCGTGGTTTGCGTCAAGGACTGCTGATAATAAGACCCATCAATTTATTACCATAGTTGTGTTTGTATGCGAAATAATAATAGCAAACGTAAAAAAGACGAAAAAACTTGTTCTTAATGTATTGGGTTAGGGGGCAACTCGTCCCACATCAAAACTCGGACCAGGGACCAGTTGCCCCTTTGTAATTTCGTTAGGGGTCAACTCGTCCCACATCAAAACTCGGACCAGGGACCAGTTGCCCCTTTGTAATTTCGTTAGGGGTCAACTCGTCCCACTTAGAAACTGGGACCAGGGACCGATTCCACCTAGGGGGCAACTGGGGCCACGTTTGTTTAGGTATTAAGACGATTGCACTCCTGAATATTCTCTAGGGGTTTAATGGTCCCAATACGGTGATACTGGCTGTAGCAAAGGGAAAAAAAAAAAATTTATTTCTAGCAACACAGTAACAACTTTACGAACTTATAATATATATATATAAGAACAAAAATAAATAAGAAAGACATAAGATCTCATGACGAACGTATATGGTTGTTAGAGAGTAATTCACACTGACCTCCGTACTAGTAAAAACTGTATCAAAAATAAAAATAAAACATAACTGAAGGGTAGTTGATCTCATTCGTTTTATGTAATCATAATTAACATGACCAATTTTTTATTCTATAATTTAAAAAATATCGTTCATAACAAAACAAATCAAAAGTACCTACACATTGTTTTTCTCAAAACCAAAATAAAAAATAAATAAAACAACTTCTTACAAACTTAAAGCAGCTCTACTGTTCGCAGCTAAATCAAAGGCCGAAGTCTATGAGGTAGCACAGAATGGTTTTAATATTGTGTCTAATTGGCTTCTCGTAACAATCTCTTAACATTAAATACAGATAAAACCAAGTACCTATTATTTACAATGAGAAACACTAATCCAACGCTTACTAACTTAATCATTCAAGCGCATAACTTGCAACTTAGCTAAAACCGATCATATTAAACAATTAGGCGTCACGATTGACACAAACCATAATTTCCGCAAATTACTCTCTAACAACCATATACGTTCGTCATGAGATCTTATGTCTTTCTTATTTATTTTTGTTCTTATATATATATATTATAAGTTCGTAAAGTTGTTACTGTGTTGCTAGAAATAAATGTTTTTTTTTTTTCCCTTTGCTACAGCCAGTATCACCGTATTGGGACCATTAAACCCCTAGAGAATATTCAGGAGTGCAATCGTCTTTATACCTAAACAAACGTGGCCCCAGTTGCCCCCTAGGTGGAATCGGTCCCTGGTCCCAGTTTCGAAGTGGGACGAGTTGACCCCTAACGAAATTACAAAGGGGCAACTGGTCCCTGGTCCGAGTTTTGATGTGGGACGAGTTGACCCCTAACGAAATTACAAAGGGGCAACTGGTCCCTGGTCCGAGTTTTGATGTGGGACGAGTTGCCCCCTAACCCAATAGGACTATGGAAAGGGTTAGGGGGCAACTCGTCCCACATCAAAACTCGGACCAGGGACCAGTTGCCCCTTTGTAATTTCATTAGGGGTCAACTCGTCCCACATCAAAACTCGGACCAGGGACCAGTTGCCCCTTTGTAATTTCATTAGGGGTCAACTCGTCCCACGAAACGATTTATAGCAATGTATTTAACTCTATAAATAGTAAATTTGACATCGACTTACCGTAACATTAGGCCCTGCGCAGACGGCACATTTTTTGTGCGATCGAGTCTGCGGCGCACAAAAAGTCTGCATGGCGCGCAAAAAGTCGGTCGCGGATTTTGCACAGACTCAACGCACACGACGCACATCTTCGATCATTTTGTCGGCAGAGCTGTAGATTGTAGATTTTCTTTTTAAATGTCTATCATGATATTCTGCCTTAGAAGTATCATAAATTGCTGGTCTGTTTTGTATTTCTTGAATTAACATAGTTACATCGACCTCTGGCGCCATGATAATAGATCGCGTGCGTTACGTCCACCCCTAGCAAATGCAGATTGCCGACTAAAGTGTGCGCCGTCTGCGTATTTCAAAGTATTCTGTTAGATAACGGTTAACCGCTAGTGTCCGCTACTGTACAACGGTCGGTAACACCAAAGAGTTTATTTATGGTGGTTTTATTTTTTCTTTTTTGTTACCGACCAAAAAGTATTCGTATAAGATACACTTTACTAATATATAACAAAAATTAATATTTGCGAAGCGCAAAAACACTCATAAACTTGCACTTTCACCTACAAAAAATGCACACAGTCTGTTATATTTCTTAATATAAAGAAAGAAAAGAAAAAGAAAGAAAATACGATTATTTGCGGTGAACATGATGCAAAAATTAACATAAACACAAAAATAAAATAAAATAAAAAAAGAAGGTAAGGGAAACATGCGTCACATCCACGCAAAACGGCTATCGCTCACCATTATGCTGCGACCCTATACAAGACAGAGCCCCAGCGCTGGTTTTCAGCGACAGCCGGCGCTGACGTAATGACGTCGTCCGGTGCAGCACACAATTATTAGAACACTGTGCCGGAACAGCGTACTTAAAGAAAAATAATTTAATTTAGATGTGATAGAATAATATTATACTAAACAGGAAATAGACACAGATAGAGTACATGCTATGAGAATATCATCCTCAATAATCGTTTTTATAACTTAGACGTTCACGTGTATATTTAAAACTACCCTCTAAAAATGCATTATAGAAAATGTAACTTATTTTGTTTTAATTTTTTTTTATTTTGATTTTAAGAAAAAAAATGTGTAGGTACTTTTGATTTGTTTTGTTATGAACGATATTTTTTTAATTATAGAATGAAAAATTGGTCATGTTAATAATAATTAACATGACCAATTTTCCAATTTAATAAAATAAACATAATTAACACCCCTTCTTACCCTTCAGTTATGTTTTATTTCCCTTTGCTACAGCCAGTATCATGGGACCAATAAACCCCTAGAGAATATTCAGGAGTGCAATCGTCTTAATTCTTAATACCTAAACAAACGTGGGCCCAGTTGCCCCCTAACCCATCGGTCGGGGTTGGGTCCCTGGTCCGAGTTTTGATGTGGGACGAGTTGACCCCTAATGAAATTACAAAGGGGCAACTGGTCCCTGGTCCGAGTTTTGATGTGGGACGAGTTGACCCCTAACGAAATTACAAGGGGCAACTGGTCCCTGGTCCGAGTTTTGATGTGGGACGAGTTGCCCCCTAACCCAATGTATTATTGCTAGTTCTTATTCAGAAGATTATCTGCACAGACATATTATTAATTATTTACGGATTTAATGAAAATTATTCAACAAAAATTACTTAAGTACTTTTTTTTATAACAATTTTATTTAATTGAATTATTGTTGTTCCTGGCAGACTTCAGAGCGTTTTTCTCAAATAAATCTACTTACACCTCCATAAAGGTTCTACAAAACAAAAAAAAAGGAGATTGATGTTCATAGTTTCAGGTATCAAGAATTCTGATGCTTAATATTAAGTATAATTATTGATTTCTTTAGGATCTTTGTTCATTAGAGACAGTAAGTAGTGCTAGAAGTTTTTTTTTTCATTAAGTAATGGACTGAAATGTCTAGTTTTGTAGTAAGTACAAACATACGTAATACATTAACTCATGCCTTCTTCTTATGGCTACCCCCATAGGCAGAAACTACAGACCGCCAGCTGCTACAAAATCTAAATTAATTTATTCAAATTTGCCTGAGAATCAGCACTTTTCGAACATCAAAATTACATAAGACAGTCCCCCAAAACGCCCACCCTTCACCACTTCCTAGTGCTTTCACTGGGAAGACGAAGTGGCGCAATAAAGTCCCCAGCAGCACACATTGCACTGCTATGATCCTAACCTAACATACTCCTTTTGCTCTGTTTACGTTCATACATCTGTTCAAACACGCACGCCGGTTGCGAGTACACCTGTCCTTTCTGAAGAGTATCACCAAGTAGTAAATGTCAAAATCTTTTTAGTAAGAACCACAACAAGAGAATAGGTTACAACTTTCACCAAGTTTTAAAGGAACTTTCACTCACTGCAAAGACCAGATTAGAATCTAGTCTAGATTTTATTTTAAGAGCACTGCTCTCAAGATAGAATGCTGCAAATAGAAATGATGATAAATGTGGGATGCATTCCTGTTAACTCTACTAACTTAGCTAAATATGTTATGCTGGTGTGAGGAGTGGGTTTATTTCAATAATTTAATGGATGAAGTTTGCACTGATGATGTTTAGAAATGTATAGCATAATCAGCCTATAAGCCGACCCCAACATAGTTGGGAAAAGGCTAGGCAGATGATGAATCAGCCTATAATGTTCCCACTGCTGGGACACAGTCACACAGACATCCTCTCCGAGACAGGGAGTGGGCCATAATCCACCATGTGGGAAATAAAATGTATAAGGAAAATAAACTAAAGTTAATCATTGGAGTAAAACTGTTTATAGAAGTTGTTCAAGACATTGCTAAGAATGCTAAGATAGTAGTCAAATATGATTTACAAATCTTCTGTTAATATAAATATTGTATAGAAGAATGACTGGTTACTTACTTAGTTGTTCTATATCACACTAATATTATTAAGGCGAAAGTTTGTGTGTGTTTATATGTTTGTTACTTCTTCACACTCAAACGGCTGGACCAATTTTGAAAAAAAAATTGAATACAGGTAGCTGACACACTGGATGAACACAAAGGCTACTTTTATCCCAATATTCCCAAGGGATCGAAACTTATGCAGGTGAAACCGCGGGGCGCTGCTAGTGTTACATATTCACAATATTTCATAATCGCTTAAGCCTCTAAAATGAAAATGTGTGCCCATACCTTTAATTGCTAAAAATATTGACTAATATGTCATTTTATGTTCTTAATTACTTTTTATACCCAAATAGTATGGAATACTCAACCTTTGGCAACCAATGGAGAGCTTAACACCTCTTCATGAGTAAAAAAAACTAATTTCTTATTATTTTCTAAGAGGTATGATGTTTTAATAGAATTTAAGGAGATAGAAAAAGGATACAGATCATTGAGAGATTTGCAAGAAGAAATGGGATGCCTTCGCCCAGCAGTGGGACAAATGAAGGCAACAAAAAACATATTAGTGGTAGTTTATAAGTGTCACCAATGACAGAAAAGTCATAAGGGAATGGCACCATTTATTTTTAACTGTTATGGGTTTGTGTTGAGGAAGGATGAAATGGATCATCAGTAATCACTCTAAGTTAATTACCTGCATACTCTCAGAGTGATGAAATATAAATGTCAATGGAAGTAGGGGTTGGAGGGAGCAAAGGGAATTGTTTCTCTTAGTATAGGCGTATTATGAGAAGTTATGAAATGCATGTGAGAAAGTTATGAATATATGTACATTTTGATGGATGGAGAGGAAGAAAGTAGATTTTTATATTTTGTTTATCCTTTTGATACATCCTTACTTTGTAAATGTGAGGACTTTGTAAGCCTTGTAGACTTTAGATCTGTAGACCATTTTTTATTTTATCAAGTACCTGGTACTTGTTGACAGGCCTACGCTGTCCTCCCATACCTACTGTAACTCGAAAACATTGTAAAAGCCAATTATTTTTAAAAGAGTAACCATGGAGTTTCTTGCCGGTTCTTCTCCATAGGAAACAACCAATTGGAACCGTGCACCTAGCTTCTGACGTTTCATAAGTGCCCATGTTGGTTTATGTGAAATAAAAATATTTTGATTTTGATTTTGAAAATGTAGGTAATTGTTTCTCTTGGTATGAGTTTGAGATGAGGAGGTATGAAATGTAATGTGAGAGAGTGATGGTTGTAAATTTTCATGGATGGGGAGGAGGGAGAAAAGGGAATTGTTACTCTTGATACCTATAGATATGTGGTGACAGGGAAGAATTTAATTTTTAATGGAAGTAGAGGAAGACTGAGAAAAGGGAATTGTTTCTCTTAGTATGGATATGTGATGAGGAGAGATAAGTAATGAATTTAAATGTTGATGGATATAGAGGAAGAGGGAGACCAATGACAAGATAAGTCATGTCAGAGCTGATAGTCCTCCCATACCTACTGTAACTCGAAAACATTGTAAAAGCCAATTATTTTTAAAAGAGTAACCATGGAGTTTCTTGCCGGTTCTTCTCCATAGGAAACAACCAATTGGAACCGTGCACCTAGCTTCTGACGTTTCATAAGTGCCCATGTTGGTTTATGTGAAATAAAAATATTTTGATTTTGATTTTGAAAATGTAGGTAATTGTTTCTCTTGGTATGAGTTTGAGATGAGGAGGTATGAAATGTAATGTGAGAGAGTGATGGTTGTAAATTTTCATGGATGGGGAGGAGGGAGAAAAGGGAATTGTTACTCTTGATACCTATAGATATGTGGTGACAGGGAAGAATTTAATTTTTAATGGAAGTAGAGGAAGACTGAGAAAAGGGAATTGTTTCTCTTAGTATGGATATGTGATGAGGAGAGATAAGTAATGAATTTAAATGTTGATGGATATAGAGGAAGAGGGAGACCAATGACAAGATAAGTCATGTCAGAGCTGATATGAAGGAAAAGGGAGTGAATGAAATGAAAATTTAAATACTGTGTGGTGTCTTATAAAGTTATAAGGTCTTATTCCAAATAAATATCATTTCAATGATAATTAAATTAAATAAAAAATTATTTCAGACTAGGTCCATCCATAATTTTGTTAGTATTTTGGTGTTAGTAACAATAATGCTTATGTAAATAGGTTAGTAGGTATTGTTAGTTTTCAAACAGTAATTATTAATTCAGATCTAGAACTGTCCCCACCCAGTGTAATAATGTGATGTCTGTCTGGAAGAACTGGTAAATAAAATAGTAAATGGAATATTCCCAAGTAACATCTGAGGACAAGGGCAGCCAGAAAGACATGTTTTGAAATTTTACAGAGGGATATTAGTACATGACATTAAAATCAATTCTAAGCATGCCACATACTCTTCAACATAATGTACAGACGCCAGCACATCAACCTACACCTAACTGTCAAATTTTCCCAATCAACATTGAACCTTATGCTTTAGCGATAAAGTTGAAAATCTATTACAGAAATCTGACAGATTGTAGTAGGTTGATGTGCTGGCGTCTGTACCTACAACCTTATGAATATTACATAACATTAACAGCCTATGTACTTTGTTTCACAATTACTAGTTCTTTTATAATAGGGGGAAACTGAGAACATTTTTTATAATCAGTTTTGTATTTATTATTAGATGATGTGATGATTTTTTCCTGTTTATTTTTTTTTTCTATTTTTACCTCTATCTAATAATACAGAATAAACAGATAGGTAACTAAATAATTTTGTGATAATGAGTATTATAATTATGTTTTCTGCGAATCATCCCGAAATATTTCAGTCAAATCATTATTTCAAATAGACACATATAAGGCACCTTTGAACTTCAAAATCACCTTTAGTTAAACCAAAAATTGCCAATTCTGGTAATTCTTGGGTGTTTGGGGGAGGCCTTTATCCAGCTGTGGACTTATTTTTGCTAATATGATGATGATAAAAAAAAAGTTGTGGAACATTCCATGCATTCAAGAAATGCACTGGTTTCTTCATACAAATGGCGATAATTATCAATGTCAACAGATGAGTCATCTGCTAAAACTGCTTGAAAACAACATGCAAGTTATGTGTCTTCATAATAAGATATTGAAAAAGAGAAAGCATTATTTTTCGATTGTGGTCAGAATGGTAAATTAATACAAAGATTCTTGATGAAAATTCAATTTTAATTTCAGTGTCTTCATAATCATAATAAGATAATGAAAAAAAGAAAGCATTATTTTTCAATTGTGGTCAGATTGCTAAATTAATACAAAGATTCTTGATGAAAATTCAATTTTAATTTCATAATGTGTATTATTCAGAGTGGTTTTTAAAAATATCATTTTGTAATTATAACTTCAGTAGTGGTTTGTAATAACTTCCCACAATTGAATTTGACTGTCCATTATGGTGATAAGGACAGTACAGCTGTCCTAGGAAAGCTCTTATGATCTAGTCATGGGTATAATCAAACAGTAGTCTATGATAGGTTGAAATAATTATAACAAACTTACCTTTGCATCTTTTTCTAATTTTACTAGCGTCAACCAAGTTCCAGTCAACAGAGTCCCGAGCAGGTGCAGGCACCGTGCCCCCGATGAGCTCCACGGAGCTGCTCCTCTTGGAGCTGGGCCCGGGCACCGGAATAAGTTCCTCCAGCTTCTTACAGTCCTTCACTGACGACACACTACTTGAGCACTCCACTATTTCCACACTCTTGTCCACATTTCCATTTACAGACACGCTGCAGCCGTTGACTGGAGGCTCAGTCCTCGCCTTCTTGGTGGGCACCTTCTTGTGTTTGTGCGCGCTGTGGCGCCGTTTCAGCTTGGTCGAGTGCGAAGAGTTCCGCGAACTGACCGGCGACGGGCACCCGCACTCCATGCTGCCCTCCTGGTCGCTGCCCTCGTAGTAACCCGACTCGTGTTCAGGCTTCTTGTCAGGCAGGCTCATCTCGGCGGTGGCGGTGGCCATGGCTTAGCCGTTGACCAAAACCATGTAGACTCCACCGCTTCAGAACCTCATCAAGTTTTTCCACGTAACGCCGCGTTGTGACGCGCAAACTAGCCAGTCCCGAAGGCTTGGCCGACCGCAAACGGTTATGAAAACGATAATAAATTATATTGCAACTATTCCTTCAACTTTCAGCGAAAGTACAAACGACACGTAAAGCATTTCGCGAGTAGTTCCACCCGCAATAACTTCACGCGGAGCTCTGTCGCAGATGGCGCTGCAATATGCTATAACCCGACCGAATTCGAGACCGCCCCACAATAATGCTTGCTCCGCACACCGATATGTCAATGTGATTGGTCGATAGGAATTTCACTTGTAACTAGTTTCACTGTACTGAAACGTCAAATAATTTAGTTTTGTGTATTCCCTTTTTATTTATTTTGTCTCATCGTTTATCAAAATCACAGCCTCTTCGTCGTCCTGTTACACGGGGTTACAAATCCAAAACAATCCAGGTACTTTTCACTCGTATAAAATTTTCACTTCACTGTCAGCACAGTTCATTTGCACACAGACAACAGTTCGTTAATTTGTTTTTATTCACTAGCACTATGTATAAACCGTCTCTCTTTACAAAACTTGTATGTACACTATATAAATAAATTATAAAATGCACGCGCGAATGAGATACGAACTCACTCAGCGCGCTAAAGTAACTGAATTCGAGAAACGCAAAATAGAAACCGTGCGACGGTGTGCGAGCGGTGCGCTCCCCCCACCATTTACGATTTACGAGGCCACATAGTGCATGGAAAACGTGCAGACAAATCGATGAATCGATATTTTTTAATAATTTCCCTATGACATTATAAGTCACTTTAGCAATAAAGAAATGATTTGCATATTTATTATTAAAATTCAAAATATTCTTTGGTTCAGTGAAATATGGTTTTATTGCCGACGATGATCTTTAAATCAAGCGTTTACTATACGAGTCCGCGTTTCATGGACGTAAACAAAGAGAGACGCGGTTATTGCTTATCTATTATGTAGAGCGAGAGGACAAATGTTTGAGAGAGATAAACCATATAGGCGTCTCTTTCTTGGTTCGCTGCAGAGTGGCCGTGAAGTGGTTGAGTTATAAACACGGATTGAAACATAATGGATTGAGAAATTATTTCTTATTTATGTACTTACAATAATTTTCGCAATTATTTTTTCTGACAAAACCAATTAAAAATAGTATGTTTATCAACAGTGCAATGGTTTTTAATAGGCAAAATTGAATTTTCCTTAGAATTTGTTGACACTTACGGTTACCTACTATTATTTATTAGGTATTATAACATAACTGTTACTGAACAATAACAAACATAACATCACACTTGTATTATCCAAGGGTTCGGCAAAGGTGTACCTACATATAGTAGGTACACCCACATTTCGCCCTATTCCTATCAACCGGGGGAAAACCAGACTCCGGGCTGCTATTGGGAATTCCTGGATAGTAAAACCCAATAAACAATATTTTGATCACAATATTCACAATAAATTATATTCTTCTAAGACTGCCTAAAAAACTTCCCAGGTGGTATTTTTATAAACTCGTCTTTACCCTTGGGGGGCTGGGACTGAAATCTTGTAATTACCTACTCGACTAAAATGAAGGGTCATGTTTTTCCACCCCTTAAAATGTCATTTGAATGCCTTTGCACTTGAACTAGTAAGATTTGTTGTACGATAGGTACGATAGCAGTGAGATAAGGTAAAGTAGGTACCTATAGGTAAGTACTGGACACTCAATAGCAAGTGCTGCGATATCGATAGCATCAATTGATCAAATCTGCCTATTGTCGTCCAGTGCCATACATAGGCCTCACCCAATTTGCACTGTGCAATGCAACGCTATGTCCTTCACGAATAGTTGGGCCATCTTTGCCCAACTTTAGGAGTTTTAGCCCAATTGTTGGACCAATAATCCGAAAATAGCTAAAAATATAAAATGTCCTTAGAGCGGTTCTGCACTGCATTCGATCCAAATACTGGTTATGTATCTATAGCTTGATGTGTAGCCGTGTGTACGTACTATTTGTATGAGAGGTTGCGCGCTAGGGGGTCTACCACAGAAATCTTAATAATTAAGATTTCTGTGGGGTCTACCTACTCTCTAAGTCAAGTCGTGAACAAAGACACGGGCCCGTCCTAAAGTAGCTCATCCGTCGATACAAGTGCCAAGGTAAATTTTTCGGAAGGACAATAATTATATTTCGGGAGTAGTACTTAACTGGAACTGTCAACTCGTGTTGTCATTTATTCTAAGTTCGGGGCCCAAAACTAATCATAATATGTCCGTAAGTGATAAGAGGTAGAGAAATTACGTAACTTCGGCCAAAACCACGATTTTCGTGATTAGGGAGTAGACCCTGAAGTCTATCCGTCCGAATTTAAAACATTTCCTATTCGGACTGAACACGGATTCGGGTCGGATGTAGCTAGTGCACAGCCGCTCTAATACTACGTAAAAGTGAATACAAACAGAGCCAAACAGCAAACAAAATTTCAACACGTAAATCATTACCAATGTCAAAAAAATCGTGTGACAACATTTATTTCTCAAGTAAAAGTATTTACAGCTTATTTACGCAAATTGATCTTGATTTGTTTTACTCGAGGTAAAAACCTTGATTTCAGTTTCCGCAGTTTTATCGAATGGTTTACGCATAGAAACCTTCTTTCATATATCTATGGGTTTACGGATCTTGTAGGTAGTATTAAATTAACTTTTTCAAACTGGAAAACGCTTTGTTTGGAAAAAAGCTATGCTGATGATGATGCAAAGTACCTATGATAAGTTTGCATCATCATCAGCATAGCTTTTTTCCAAGAATGTTGGGCCTGAAGTTCAGCCTCATCGTCTCATTAAAAAACTGACAGTTCAGGCCGTGAACGTCAGTTTTTTATATAACTTGGCAAGTATAATTATGTCAATAAATTGTTCTAAAAAATGCGCGTAATGTTTGTTGTTGTTTCCTTAAGTCGTTTTATGTAATTAACTCTCGATACAGGAACCAGTAAGTAATGAATCTGCCATAACAGTCCCAGTCATTTAAAAGTCAAGTAAACAACGCCTTGATATCGTTCGCAAGCATCTTTTTTTGTTCTATCTCGGCCTTGTACAGACGCCAGCACATCAACCTACACCTAACTGTCAAACTTTCCCAATCAACATTGAACCTTATGCTTTAGCGATAAAGTTGAAAATCTATTACAGAAATCTGACAGATTGTAGTAGGTTGATGTGCTGGCGTCTGTACCTACATGACCACCTACCAGATATAATTTTCGTGTAGTAATAAAACCATTGTGGGACTGAGATCCCTACATCAATCAGATAATACCTAATTATCTTCAAAATGGCTGAACAGATTTCCATGACTACCTACCACAATTATACCAGCTTTTTAAGAAAAAAAAATCCTTTGATATAGAACCACCCGTTTAGGAGCTAAGATGCCACAGACAGAGATAGAACGACATAGCTGTCAAATTTATAACACCTCTCTCTATACCTACGTCGTAAAAAATCCAGGGCTAAGTAAAATGCATATATCAAGGCGCGCATAATATACTATTGGATGTACTTTCTGCGGAAGATGACGCCCTGAAACGACGCGGCTTGATAACCCGATGCATGCTAGCCTTGCCTAAAAAGTACTTAGCCAGTCTAGAGTATAAAACTAATAAGGGGGTCAGGTGGCCTACCATGATCTAATTAAAAACGATTCAAAAGCAAGACATTTCAGTTTAGGTTCCTAAACTGCATCGCTTGAGCTGCTCTATGGACGTCATGGTACCAAACAAGTATGAATGAAACCAAAACTTGCGACTCAGTTTGGGACAATCGCTGTCAGCAGATGGCACGGCCTAAACTGAATCGTTAAAATGACGTCATGGTACGAATTAGAAGAACAGTTCAGTTTAGGTCCTAAAATGGATCGCGTTAAGAGCTTGTGGTAGGCCTCCATGTCAGTTGCACCAAGATAGAGTCTATTTTTCTAATCTAAAGCCTAAACTCGAACAATTTATTTCAATTAAACCAATCACAGGCATTTTTGAATCGTCAAGGGCTGCGTCAGTCAGAAAAAACTAGGACTTAACATGAAGAATGGTATCCTACCGCGATTTTCGTACAGCAATATTCTGTTTATTGATGGGTTCAGCGCTAATAAGCAATCCGCTACCCAAGCGTGTTACGACTTACGACAGTATTGTAAAGCATGAAGATCAAAAAGTCAGGCCATGTTTTATAAATTTACCGTTACCAAGCAGGTCTGTCAAAGCATCTAAGCGCCACAAATGTAACAACCTAATCAATATTAGGGATGGGCAATATTCTACGATTTAACGGCTATAAAATAATTTATGAAGTAACAATTAAATCAAAAGAATACGGATGATGTATGCGGTTTAAACGCGGAAGTGTCGCGACCTTCGTTTTAACATCAGAAACGTTTAAAATCACGTACTAATGTACTTCATGTCTGTAGTCTGTTGTGAAAACGTTTGCGATACGAACCGTTATCTTTATGAAGATAATAATTACTCTGTTAATCGTACGGAACAGATACAATCTAGGGTTCTTGACTCCGTTGTTAAGGTGCCATGTTATTAAACCCTAAGTCCTCAAAAGTAAATAAAAAGAATTAAACTAGAAATTGTACTACAATAACACATCATCATAATTATCCCTTTTTTTGGGGTCGGTGCAACATTTCTCTTCCATACTTCTCTATTAGTCGTCATCTCGGTAGTCACCCCGTTTCTAGCCATATCATCTTTCACAAAGTCCATCCACTTTCAATAACACATATATTTTATTCATTTATAAACAAATATTATAATTTTTTTATTTAATTTAAGATAACATATAAACTATAATAATATGTACATTTATTTAAAAAAAGTAAGTAAAATAATCATAGGGCATCAAAGAATTCGTCCGCATCGCTGTCAACAGGAACAGTGCCCAAAAGGCTGGCAGCATTGCCACGTTGTATGGCAATGCTAATTCTATGGCCAAGAAATAGGCCAGCCCTCATTATAAATTGAATTAATACTAAAAATAACGAAATTAAATCCTAACTTAACTAAAACTATACTGAAACTAAAATATAGCGGCGTAAAATTCACATATTAAACATAATTCATAACAAGATTGTCTAGACCCTCCTGAAAAACTTAAACGCGAACTATTGGATATTTTTACCGCATTGCGCAAACTCCCAGCCCTTCAGTAAAACATATGTTATCCAAAAACATTCATTACCCTTTTCTGCTACCCTTTTCGTTATTTGCGCTCATGAACTTATGAATGCTAAATTCTGGTTAGCAACAAGCCATCCCCTTTGAATATATAAAATCATAGACTGGTTGTAAGCCTCTTTTATTTTTTTTTCAGTTGCTCTCCTGATTATATTTTTCGTTAGATCTAAGAAAGGGCGTTAAAAAATAACTGTAAGTAAGTCATGGCTCACAATGTTAATCTAGGCCTGGTAGGTATAAGGAGGTTATGGCTCAAAGTTCTCAGACAACGTTGAATATATAGATGTCGAGCACGGATATCGATATCGAGGTAGAGTTTGTTGGTCTGGATGCAGTCTCCACGTAGTTTGAGTAATGTAAGTAATTACATTATAATAGATTTTTTGGATGGAACAATATAATTAAGTAGTAGCCTATGTATTCGATCCCAGTAGTAGGCAGACTAGGTGATGTTGAATCGAGTATTGCGGTGAACTAAGAGACAACGATAGGCTGAGTTGATTTATTGATGGCGTAGCTACGATGAACTCTTTTTTTTTTGGGTAGTTGACGAAATATTACCACTTCCTGAGTCCTCCACGCTCAATGGCTTCACCTGACCATGGCCGATAAACGTATCTTAGTTCAGAATCTCAAATAACCTCATTTCCGATTGATTTTTGATAACAATTATCTATGTTCTCTATCATAACCGTATCAATAATACTTACGTGTAGGCACATGTGAGTCGCCGGAAGTGTGTTACAACGATCTTTATCTTTAAGTGTTTATCCATATAAAGGAATTAATTGCCAATCGTGTGTAGAGGAAGATTTTCGCTGCAAATCAAGTGTAATTTAATTAGTTTGTTGCTAAACAACACGATACTGACGGATATCGGTGTAGTGTTGTCAGTCGCGTTTCCTTGATTGGATTTACTGAATTGCTTACTACATGGTTCGTAAATGGAAAAATAAGTAGTTTACATAAATACATAAACACACGGTTTCTTCCCATGGGGGTAGGCAGAAACTACAGAACGCCATCTGCTACGATCCTTACATACCTACTCCTTTTGCTGCAAATAAGTGGAGTAATATGTTTTAGGGCTGATTTTTGAGGAATAATTTTGAATTTTTGACAGTTCTTCTATACAACATTTGTCAGACGTCAATTTAATTCCACGAATAAAAATTATCTGTCGATTGAAAAATTAGCCCTTAGATGCAAAGCAGCTGTATTCATCAGGCAAGTTATAAGTCAGTATCTAAGGTATGAATCGTCGTGAATGGTTTGTAATTTGTATCCAGATTCAGTCACCGAGTCAGAACCTCTTTTCTCTCTAAATACGGGATTCACAATACCTAATCTTATCGTCTCGTTACTTTGTATTTCATATCATTAAAGATAACAGGAACTCTTCTTTATCATATTGAAT
This sequence comes from Hydraecia micacea, assembly GCA_914767645.1. Classification (NCBI taxonomy): domain Eukaryota; kingdom Metazoa; phylum Arthropoda; class Insecta; order Lepidoptera; family Noctuidae; genus Hydraecia; species Hydraecia micacea. The sequence goes on along the minus strand of OU611801.1, from coordinate 4,964,030 downwards.
ATTGTCGATATAAGCATCTGCAGGCGATAGTTGTAATCACTATTATTGAATGCGGTTGGATGTAAACAGGTTGGTTATTACGCCCCCATCGTGTGAAGTGCTAAGGGTTATGATAGTAACCATAAATAATATACCGATCATTTCACAATCTCTGCCTTTACAAACATCATCATCCCAGTAATTCCCAAGTATATTAGAGCTTCCAGCCTAACAAAATTTGGCATATATTAGTAGTTCAGCCACAAATCAGATGCGCAAACTCGAACAGAACAAAAAACCTGTAGCTTGTTGAGATTTTTGTCACAATGCGGCCATCGATTCTGCGATCTGGATGTAGAAAGTGAACTTAGAAGTGCTGCGCCATTTCGGTTTAAAATGCCAGAAGATTGTTTTTGAAATGAATAAATATCATTGATTGCGTCAAGGGCGAGTTACCTAGGAAACTTGATACTTCGGAAGATCACTTATATGTAAATAGACACTAGCTTATTCACAGAATTGATTAAATCTTGCACAAGTTTTGTAGTTGGAAATGTGACTAGACTAAAAGTTTGCCTTTTTTAGGACTGCAGCTGTAATGATATATCTAACCTTAGATCGCTAGACAATGGGATGTTATTTCAATTGGTGATGATTTAATTTAATTAATGAGTATTAACAATAATATTTGATCTCTTACCTGGGTCTCTTAATCGTCTGCCGCAGCACAGTTGTCATTTTTCAGGTGTACTTACCGTCGTCGGGATGATGATTTCGTCAACATAATTTAAAATCAACAGCCAGTTTAATCCCGCAATCTTTTGGTGGTTTCTGGCGGTTACTGTTAAAATTAAACGCTACAAGGATTCCCTCTATAGAAGTTATGCTTGATTCACAATAGTTTCCTCGTTTGTAAATTCATATCTAGCAATTATCTTAATCACTATTTAATTGATCTATTACAACTTTATTGGTGCTATAGCAAATCCGTGTATGAATGACCTTCATTTTCTTCTATCGGATGTATGTATAAATAAAAACAAAGAAACATGATCATCAAAAATATTAAAAAATAATGAGCGGACCGAAGAGCTTACTTTAAAATTCCATCGGAACCCACAGCTGCGAGTCTTAAACCTTGAAGAAAAGAAAAATATGTTATCATAAAATAGTCAATGATACCTTGCCGGTGCTACTTACCGTAACCTATTTCATGCCGGACAGTATCGGCCTTCACAATAACCGGTGTTTCCTTGTACGTGCTGCCATCTCCCGGATCTTCCGACTCACTATCTTCTTTAGGCTCCGATTCAACGAAATATTTCTCGAAATTATTTTTAGTGAAGAAATCAAAGTCCACGGCTGCCCGTTTCATAGTTGGCGTAGCACTAGTTGCCTCAACTTCAAACTGCAGCATTCTCGCTGGCGACATAAGCTCGGGGACTGGAGACGGTTTAACGAACAAATCGTTGTCGCTTTTCTTTGATAGCGATAATTTCAGCAATGTTTGTGGTCTGCGTATCTCGGTTTTCGTCTCGATTAGTTTTGGTGTTTCTATTATCGGGGGAGATGTATTGTTCTCTGGTGGCGGGGTTTGAACATCAGGCGTTCCAATGTCAGGGGTTTGACCATCAGCTGATTCAATGTCGGGTGTTTCAACATCAGGAGTTTCAATGTCAGAGGCTTGTACGTCAGGAGTTTCAACGTCAGAGGTTTGGACGTCAGGAGTTTCAATGTCAGGAGTTTGGACTTTAGGAGTTTCAATGTCAGGGGTTTGAACATCAGGCGTTTCAATATCCGGGGTTTGTATATCAGGCGTTTCAATATCCGGGGTTTGTATATCAGGAGCAATGTCCCGAGTTTGTATATCAGGTGTTTCAAGATCCGGGGTTTGTAAATCAGGTGTTGGCAGCGGTGAAGGTAACTCAATTGTAGGCGTATAGGCATTACCAGCTACGCTGCTGTCTACAGATACCTCCCTGCCTATAGTCACATTTTCTCCAATCATGGAAAAATTATCTAAACTCATACGGAATGTATCATCAGGAAGCTCCAAGTTGTCTGGGATAAATTGATTTGAACTTGTTGACGTCCGTATTGTGACCTCGACATTTTTATTATTTAGCATCGGCGACTCCATGTTCAAAGTGTTTCTGATAGACCGGCTTTCGTTATATTAGGTGCTATCAGGTTATAACAATATATCATACATTAGTCTTCACCGGTGTCCTTGAAATAATCTTGCCAATCGATAAGCGCATACATAAGAATTTCACATCACTTACACGCACACATGCGCAAAGCGTTCCCTTTCATTTGTGTGTATGCATGAGCTGTCAAACGAGTTTCGCGGCTACGTTTTCCTCAATGGGCTCAACGAAATAAGTCTACCTATTAAGAAATGAAAAACGTATTTCAGGACGTAAACTATAATTGGAATGTTAATATGACACTGATACACATTTGCAGCATGTTAAACAGCTTTATCGCGCCATAGGTCCGGCTATAAATAGATCGGCAATCGCCACTCTCACACTGATTTTTGCCCGCCTTTTTGTTCCTTTACAATCACAGCATCGGTCGTAAACAATGTCCAGGAATGTCCATTAGTTCACAATATATCTTTCACAGGTTATGTCATGTATTAGCACAGGGAAGAATTTGTTTACTTCGCGCTATAAATGCAAGATACGGCGCGATGGCGCGTTCCACAACACAACTACATGATGTAGTAATGTCAACAAACAAGAGTTCCGTGACTGCCTGCAATCTGTTCTATACATTGCGCGGACCTCAATTTTTAGCATTAATTGAATGAAATTCGTACTTTTTTCCTGTTAAACGAATTATTATAGATCCTTTATTTTACTGCCATAAGCCCAATCCGAGCAAAACCCAGTCTTGCATATTTCATCTCCGCAATAGACAGGCGGGTCGCAAACTTAACATCGTTTGGGGTGGGGTGTCCATCGAGCACAGTAACTCCCCTAAATATCTTGGTGTTACTCTGGACAGGTCTTTAACATTCAGCAAAAACTGCAAGAACATCAAGCAGAAGGTGCACGCTCGCAACAGTCTTCTTCGTCGACTGGTCTCATCGAAGTGGGGTGCTTCGCCTGACGTTATGCGGACTACTGGACTGGCGCTGTCTTATTCTGCGGGAGAATTCGCGTGCCCTGTGTGGAGTCGTTCTGCTCATGCAAAGCTGGTGGATACAGCTTTGAATGAAACGTGCCGGATCATCACTGGTTGCCTAAAACCGACCCCTGTACAAATGCTGTATCCACTAGCAGGAATAGCGCCACCAGTGATTCGCAGAGCGGTGGCAAGCTCCAGCGAAAGAGCCAAAATGGTCTCCGACACACGACACCCTTTGCACGACAACATCCTTGTGCCACAAAGGCTGAAAAGCCGAAACAGTTTTTTAAAGTGTGTCGTCCCACTCACTGGCGAACCACCACAAGAAAGACTGAAGCTGTGGCGAGACAGTGCTCCGTTATCCAAACCGTTCGTTCCACCCGCTGAAGACCTCCCACCTGGACATGAGTTACCTTGGGTAACCTGGAAGTCTTTAAACAGACTCCGGACTCAGGTTGGCCGAAGCAAGGAAAACCTGTTCAGGTGGAGATTTATAGACGACTCCGCCTTGGAGTGTAAATGTGGTGCAGTTCCACAAACGATGAGACACTTAATATCGTGCCCTGCGTGTCCTGTCAGCTGCACGTTACAGGAATTGATGGACGCTAGTGATGGCGCCAAACAAGTAGCCGAATTCTGGGCCGAGTACATTTAGATTGCTATCGACACGCTAAGAAGAAGACTGCCATAAAATATAGATTTTTGATAAAGAATCTGTTGCGTATAATTAAAAGTTAGGGCGAAATTTTTGTTATCTGTTGAACGGAAACGGGGCGCCTATTGTAAACACTCTACCTGTCAAACTTGGAAACAAGTGGTTTTTTGTCTCGTGTTTGTTTATCGTAGACCCGTTAATACTCCTCTGGACTACGAAATATAATCTAAGCATCATTTTATAACGTATCTAAAATTGACGTTCGTCTCTGTAGATTTCATACATGGCCATGCAACAGTTTGCCTTTTATCACAACATAGTAGCCTACACACTAAAGTGATTCTATTGTTTTGATTCTTTCTAACAGTTTGACCTATTGACCTCTATAATGTAAATATTTAAATTGCGTTTTTATCAATTACGTTTGTTTTACTGTGAATGTTTGACCATTTGAAAATTAATTTTTAATGAAATCACTGATCGGTTTTATTGTTTCTTCAATCAAATGTTTTAAAATACAATCGAGAATATCGATTAGCCATAAATACGATTACATCACTATAAAATTTGACTTTTCAATGACATAAAAAAACAACAAATTTTATGATGCATTCAAAATTAAAATTATTTAAAAAATCGTAAAATATGCACTCCAAAAAGGTTGAACCATCTCGAAAACAATTATTCTTATTTTATGGAAATTATTTTCTGTACCTAAGTACCTATTTACTTATGTTCGGTAAAAAAAAAATGTAATACCTATTTGATTGAATAGATACGTACTTAGAGACCTTAGATATTTATTTATACTTAGGTACCATAATATGATTAACTCATTTATTTAATGAAAATACGTACCCATCACACTAATATTATAAAGGCGAAAGTTTGTGTGTGTGTCTATATGTTTGTTACTTCTTCACGCTCAAACGGCTGGACAAATTTTGATCAAATTTTGTATGGAGGCTACTTTTTATCCCGATATTCTCTCGGGATCGACACTTATGTGGGTGAAACCGCGGAACGCTAGTAAATTATATTTTTAAATACCTATTAGAATATAAAAAACATTTAAAAATAGTAGCATACCGGTATCGGGAACAGGGTATAAGCTACCAGAGCGGTCAGGGCTCTAGAGAGGAACCTCCTGACAATGCGAGCCGTGTCCAGAAGTAGGTACCGCTATGTGAATCTAGCCCTTGTTCCAGCTGCCCAACGAGAGCCTCCTCAGGTGTTGGTCGTGGCTTTTGGCTATTAACCTATTGGCTGCCATGACTATCGGCACAATGATCACTGAGTCCGCATCCCCACATGACGACAACCTCGCGAGCCAAGTCAAGATACTTGATTTGTTTATTTTTCTCGGCGTTCACGAGGTTCTCATCATGCGGGACGGCTACCTACATGTGTCAACAATCATTGCGCGCCGCTCTGATCGATCCATCACCACTATATGAGGCTTATTGGCAACAATACCTAGTCCTCTCAGTGAGGATGGCTCGATCCCAGTACACTACAATGTGACATTTCCATTTTCGGAGAACTGCGTCGGGCACATACCTGTAGTACGGCACCTCCGATTTCACAAGGCTGTATTTCAGAACAAGCTGTTGATGGATTGTCCTGGCTACAAGGTTGTGTCTATGCAACTAGGTACCTACTCTCCATTAGCTAGACGAGAATACCCGGAGATAATATTATTCCCCCGGCCGGTGGCGTGCAAAGAGTAAAGTAACTATAGAGGGTGGCGTGCCAGACAGATGTCAACCGTGCCGTCTTTCACTATAAATCTTCGGTAATTTTTGGTTAATATGATTACCTACTATAATCATTACATCACTGTAATGAAATGTAATGTGGTATCTTATATTGAAGAGTATTAGGTACTTATCAAACAGTTGCTTATTTTTTCTTGAGATAGTTTTCTATCAATCTGTCTTGCCTTTCTCAACTACATTTCCAGATACAGATGAATTTTAGTCTTGAGTTAGGTATGTAATACTTGTTGGTACAATGTATTAAAGCCATCTTTACGGCCCAATTTCTATACAAATAAATAAAATTGGAGTGTCTGTTTGTAATATTAAAATAACCGCGTTTTACTAAATGCATATGGATATATACACGGTACATTATATCAAAATAACAGTTTTTTTACAATTTTTGTCTGTCTGTTTGTTCCGGCTAATCTCTGAAACGGCTGGGCCGATTTTGACGGGACCTTCACTGCCAGATAGCTGATGTAATAAGGAGTAACTTAGGCTACTTTTATTTTAGAAAAATAATTAGGGTTCCGCGTAAAAAAATTAAAATGTTTTCCGTCATGCACGCGAACGAAATCGCGGGCATAGCTAGTTATCAATATAATATTGGGCCCACCTACCATTTACATCATGTTCAGCAGAAGATACAAAAACACAATAAAACAACCAATTAAAAACAAGATTTTTTTTACAAGCTGTAAATTACTTCATTTTTTTCTTCTTGCCACCAGCCCCATCGGGTTTCCCGCCTTTTCGCTTCCCGCCCTTGTCGGCCATCTTGTTAAAACCTTTCTTGTCTGATTTGAAGCCTTTTTTGTCGGATTTGTTGAAGTTTCCCTTTTTATTTTTGAACTTTTTGTTATTTCCTTTGTTTCCTAGTATTTTTCTGTTGTAGCCTTTGATCCATCTGTCTCTGTTATCTTCCCAGGCTAGTTGTTTTGTGCTTGCGTTATCTGTGTTGGCTACTGCTTGACTTGAACCTTGTTGTTTGTTGGTGGCTGTATCTTCAAGGAGAGTTGAGAATTCTTCTGCTGAGGCGAATAGAGAGCCGAGGTCGTCTGTGCCTGTTGGGATTAAAGGTTTAGGTTAGTATGAGGTATAATATTGTGTTATTGTAGACAGGGTCAAGATGTAGCATGGGTGTATAGTAAAAGTGCGCAGTACTGCACACCCCCACCCTATTTCAATTTAAACAAATATCAACTTTACTTCAATGATGATTAAGTTGATTTCAGAGTGACCAGCACTATAAAAAAGTTATAAAAATGTTTGAAGTTGTAGCGTAAACTGGACTTTATTGTGTAGGAATTAAAGTTATTTTTCCATTAATTCATATTTGTTTACATTTTTGGCTAATAAATCGCGAACTCCAGCGTTCGCGATTTAGCTAACTAAATGATTGTGGCTTTAGGAAAATGGTCATTGACTTTCGTATACTAGCTGCTTGACCAATGTCAATGGCCATTTTTCTTGGCACTATTTCCTACGAAAAAAGACACAGTTTTGAATGAAGGAAGTTATTGATAAGCCATTTTTCTAGTGTCCAAAGACTATCAAAGTTAAAAATAAACTTTTTCACAGGGTAAATTTTATTTACTTCCAGCAGGAATGGGTACAACAATTTACCTTTTAGTTTGAATTTGCCTTTTCCTTTCTTTGATTTAGCACCAGGGACATCAATTTTGTCATCCTCCTCATCACTGTCTTCAAGTAGCAGCTCTGAAAAATTAAAAAAATTAAGATAACCAGAATTATGACATACATAACATAATATCACAACTGTACTCCTTAAAGGGGTAGGTAGAGTACTTTTTAGACTATGGGCCGTAGTTGGTTAAACGTCTTGAGGTATTTTGTTCTAAAACTTGAATACTGAATATTTTAAGTTGTTGCTTATATCTTACCATCATCCTCTCCAGAAAGCGCTGGTTCATCGTCATCTCCAGATATATTCAGTTCTCCATCACTATCTGTAAAAACGAAAAAAAAGAAGTTAATAACAAAATCTTTAAAACCAAATAGTAATCTGTACCTGGTTCTGGGCCATTTTGTAAACACACACACAAATCGCAATACAGCAGATAAAGATTTACCCCCTTACAAAACATATTATATCAGATGAATAGTTTACACACCGATTTCTCTCTTTCAGTCGTCAGTAATTTGACTTTCGAAAGAAGAAGACAAAGCGTTGTGTAACTATACAGACGCTATACAACGTTTATTATTAAGGAGGGTAAATGTCTTTGTAGTTGAGCTTTTTTGTGAAAAAATTGAAATTGAAATCCGTTTATTTGCCAGAATGCAGGTTTACAATGTTTGATCTTAAAACTATAATGGCCCCAGGTAGAGAGAGGTTGAAGGTGGTAGTCACCTAGGAAAATACAGCCCCCATACCTCTTATTGCCGCCAAGCAGCGTTGGTGTCGTCCAGTTTGAAGGGTGACAAGGGTGAAAGCATAACATAATCAGCCTATAATGTTCTCACTGCTGGGACACAGGCCTCCTCTCTGTGAGAGGGAGGTAACTTACCTCCATCATCATCACCAACACCACCTGTTTCATCACCAGCTTTTTCATCATCATCGTCATCGCTGCCCAACTGATCATCATCATCTTCTTGTTTCTTTGTGCCTCGCTTTTGTCATATAACAACTAGTAACAAATAACACAGCCTTACCTCCATCATCACCACCCACATCACGGGTTTCATCACCAGCTTCTTCATCATCATCGTCATCGCTGCCCAACTGACCATCGTCATCATCTTCATGTTTCTTTGTGCCTCGCTTTTGTCATATAACAACTAGTAACAAATAAAACAGCCTTACCCCCATCATCATCACCCACATCACCGGTTTCATCACCAGCTTCTTCATCATCATCATCGTCATCGCTGCCCAACTGACCATCATCGTCATCTTCTTGTTTCTTTGTGCCTCGCTTCTGTTTTGTCGCTGTCATGTCTGCTAGGTAGTCTAGTTCGTCGTCTGATTCCACTGTAAATGTAAAAATTTGAGAAATCCAAAAGTGCACGACTCATAATGTTCATTTGAACGTATAAAAAAAACTACTTTGAATAAAAGAGCCATTTTCAATAGGGTTCCTCCTACGATTGAAACGAATCTTTAAAAAAAAATTACTCAATTAATTAATTTTTTCGCAAGCTGTTTTCAGGTTTCACACTTGATTGAATTTTTTTAGAAATATTTTGATGTCTTTTTTCGTTTCTACTGCATTAAATAATTTTTTGAAGAGCACAGAATTAATCTCCATTAAATTATGCATACAATGGTATATAAATTAAGTAGGTTCTGTGTACTAGCAGGAGTATAACAATAGAAACAGTTGCAGAAAGGAGACAAAAAAATTATTTTCGATCGTAAAGCACTCTCTAATGCTTCGCATTATAAGTCGTGCAATATTTGTACTTATAATAACTTATGGCTGTATATTTTGCATAATAAAAGTCGCACGATTTAGTAATTAACTGAGCCAGGATCTGAGATCTTCAGTGGGGTTTAGTTGTCGCACGATTTAGTAATTAACTGAGCCAGGATCTGAGATCTTCAGTGGGGTTTAGTTGTCCCAAAGAAAATAAAGTCAATACGCCTTTTACAATACAGGGTGGCAGTGGCGAAGGTACCGTACAACTCGATTCTCACCGGCTTCCCTTCGAAAATTCAGAACATAACCACTCTATAGTCAATTCATCATTGAAATCTTTTGGCATTTTTTTTTGCTCCGGCCTACCTCTGTCATAAATTCACCCTTCACCACTGCAGGGTGGTAATGGTGGTATCCCACATCGACGCGCAAACTGTTACCACGGATTCAGGATAATGATTCTAGACGCACAAGCGAAGAAAAAAAAAATTGCTTTCCCATAGAAAAGTGCAATACCTACGCGGACAAAATATATGGAACAGCAATTTTTTTTTTCGTGATTATTATGCTGTACACATATTTGTTACCGTCGCGAATTATATTTTGATTAACATAAAACCTGATACTGACCTGAAAATTGCAAAAAACGTAAGTAAACTTGAATTTCGCGGGCTACCTCAGCGCATTCCTTTAAGTTCACAAAATGATTCCGCTTTAGCAATATCTAGAAATATGATCATTTTACCTTGCGCCTTCGTCCCGGTGACAGTATCCAGGTACTGTTCAAAGTCTTCACTGTTGACAGAATCCGCGTCGCTGTCATCGTCATCTTCAGCGTCCACGTTGCGACGCTTTTGTAAGAAACTGGGGGTAGGAAAACACATTTTATTACAAAGAAACGTATTTGATTGGAGCTAGTTTTGTTTAGAGAGCAGTGGTGGCCTAGTTGTAACGACCGCGAGTTTATAGATCGTAGGTGCGAACCCCAGTTGTAGGGCCCGACAGGCGCTGTACCTTGTGTGAATTATTTCCTCACCACTGCTCTCAAAACGGTAAAGGAAAACATCGTGAGGAAACCGGCATATTCTAGAACCTAAAATTCGAAGACATGTGACATCTACCAACGCGCACTGGGCCCGCGTGCTGGATTATAGCCCACTCTCTCACCGAGAGGAGGCCTGTGTCCCAGCAGTGGGGTCATTATAGGCTGATTTAAAGTACATAATATGTATATTATTGTTACTTACTCGTATAGAAACCGCTCATCTACTGGAACTTTGCTGGCATCTTCATTGAGATAGGATGACGAGGTCACTGGTATGCTCTTCAGACCTGGAAGATTTTTAGAAATATTAATTACGATTGAATCGAGACACCCTGAGCGAAGAAACATCGTCGAAATCCACAAAGTAGGTTAAAGTTGAATTGCCAATCTATGGTGTTGCGAATGAACTGGCAAAACTTCACAGACATTTTAATTTTTATTAATAACTAGCTGCGACTTCCTAAGCGTGCATGTCGGAAAATAAAATGAATTTCACGGATTTTACTTTTTAATCCTAACCCTAATTCTTTTTCTAAAATAAAAGTAGCCTAAATTACTCCTTATAACATCAGCTATCCATCTGCACATGAAAGTCCCCGTCAAAATCGGTCCAGCCGTTTCGGAGATGAGCCGGAACAAACAAGACGGACATTTTTTTTTTTTTAATAAGTCCCGCATATACTTACATTATGCATTTACTAAAAAGCTATTATTCTGACATTACAAACACACTCAAATTTTATATATTTGTATAGAAGATGTATAAATATCATGATAAAACCATAACTTTTTTAACCTTTAATTTAATTTGACATGTATCATACGCTATCCCCCTTACTAATAAACGTATTATATCAGATGAATAGTTACACACCGATTTCTCTCTTTCAGTCGTCAGTAATTTGACTTTCGAAAGAAGACAAAGCTTTGTGTAACTATATAGACGCTATATAGCGTTTATTAGTAAGGGGGTATGTGTCCTTCTATAGTATACTGTCCATTAACAAAGAGTATACTAACCTTTAGCAGTATAATTCTTCCTGACAGCGAACTTCGGATGAGACCCCTTAACTTTCTTCACGCCCTCGTCCTGCTGTGCATCAGCACGTTTCTTAGGATTCTTGAACACAAAGCGGTCCAGGAAACGGATGCCCGCGAAGTCTTTGAGAGGATCGCCGCTGTATTGGATTAATTGTTCTGGGGAGAGAAATGGATTTGGTTACTGAAAACGCTTTTGTAGTAATTAGTATATATTCCGAGTTCCACGAGGACGACGTCGCGGTAAAAGCTAGTTTCAAAAATCCAATAAAAAATAATACTTAATAATAACTGCCGGATTTAACATAAGCGAATCAAAATCATACTGAAAGCGCGGCGCCCTAGGCCCGCGCGTCTGCGTCTGTCTGCTCCTGTCTGCGCCGCAGCCGTCAAGGTCGTATGTCATCAAGTGACGTGACAGACAATTTCATTTATTATGGTTTTTTTAAATAAAAAATCATTTATTCCTCCAACATAATTTATAAGAACAGATTAGTTGATTTTTTTACAGGTTCCAAATTTTTACAGGCTGTTCTACCCATGAATATGAACTACTTTCACTATGGGACTCACTCCGAAATCACGAAAAAAAAATCGTCTGTTTAATACAAAAGTTCAATACCTACTTGACCGAAATGTATGAAACAGCCGATTCTTTTTTCGTGATTTCAGAGTCTATCGAAACTCGTAATTGTTCTTATTAGTTTTTATACAGTTAATATTTCTTGGTTTTCATTCTTACCATTGAGTAACTTCTCGGCAAACAACCTGACGGTAGGATGGAAGTGTGTCGCTAGCGGCAGTAGTTCGACGTAGGCGGAGCATAGTGCGCCCGCGAACGCTGGGTTGCGAGCTAGTGGGTTGTACTGTGTTATCTCCTGTGAAAATAGATAAATAAACTATTAAGTAATAAGATGTAGCATAGTACGGTTATAGGTAGATTGTTAAATATTGAACAGCGTAAACGTTAGTTTTTTTTAACGGTAGTTTTGAGCCAGAACACATCAACGCTGCTTTGTAGCGAAAATAGATGTAGCGTGATATATTTTTCGGGCGACATCAAAATAACCTCTACGAGTCTATATTTTTAAATTCCCACTGCGTGAGCTATTCTCATTATAAGTTAGAAAAAAACCGGTCAAGAGCGAGTCGGAACTCGCGCACCGAGGGTTCCGTACAAATTTATAGGTATGTAACTACAAATTTACGGTTTTTTTCCTTTACTTTTGCTACATGACCTTGCTTCTTGCCAAATTTCATGATTCTAGGTCAGCGGGAAGTACCCTATACATTTTGATTCCCTTGAGAGTGTCGAAATATACGTTTTTTGCGGCATAAACGGCCGTATCTTTTTTTTTACGTTAACTTATAGTTTTGATTTTCACAGCTTCAAGGGACCGCAGACCTGAGTATATGGTTTTAATTTCAACTCGATACCTCCACGCGTTCCCGAGATAATGAGTCTTGACAGACAGACATACGGCCAACAAAGTGATCGTATAAGGGTTCCGTTTTTTCCTTTTGAGGTACGGAACCCTAAAAAGAACTCCTATTAGGTCTTGGTTAAAAACTTACCTTATCCATATTGACGCTTTTCTTGAGCTGTATCTTGGCGGCTACGTCCTTCTCTCGATCCTCGTCTTCCTTGCTGACCATAGTCTCCGTCTTCACCTTAGCGTGAAACCATCCCGGGATGGCAGTGCTGTGCTTACGTTTCTTAGGTTTTATGTTGCCCTGGTCATCGATTTTTAGGTCAACATAGGATTCTTCTTCATCGTCATCTGGAAATTGAGGTGCTTTTGTGAGATTTGTGAAGTTTTGTAGTGGAGTGGCGGTTAAAAGTTGGATGGGTCTTCACTGTTCGTAGTTAGAAACGTGGATCTAACTACAGCGGATAGCACTGTTTCAAACAAGATCCTAACGTGTAAAACTTTCGAATATCTTTATTTAGGGTTTGATATCATCTGGCTTCTGTTTAATATTATAAAAGAGAAATAATTCTGCTTGTCAAACAATAAGACCAGGTTTGCACGAACGCGTATTTTCCGCGGCTATTTTTTTCGCGCACTGGACACTTTACAACGCACTGCTTAGGCTACGGACACGAAGACAGCGGGCGCGGCGTGGCGGCGGCGGCGGCGTGGGGAGCGGCGGGTTTCAATGCATAGATTTATATGGAACTGGGCACTGGCCTCGAAGGCAGCGGCGCGGCGCGGCGCGGGGAGCGACGTGCGAGCGGTGCGCACTAGTCTAGCGGTGCCCGCGCGTCTGCATTGACGTAGTGGTGTGCATTTTAGTTTTTGCTATTTTAACGACCAACGTTTCAAAATTTTGTATCAAAAAGATGTCGTCGCTGTTTAGACATTTCGTTCGCGAACAAAGACACTAATTTCTCATAACACAACACTACGCCGCTCTAGCGCCGCGCGATCTGCCCGCTGGCTTCGAGACCGGGTCTTCGTTGCCGCACCGCCGCCGCCGCCGCCCCGAAATCGCTGACATCGTGTCCGTGGCCTTAATGCCGACAGTTGAAAATCCAACAGCGTGTTTTTTTGACGCGCCGGAATGCGCTTTGTTGGATTCTCAATGCTCGGCTCTACATCGAGAGTTGAAAATCCAGTGCACGATAAAATCCCGCCGCGATATTTTTATGTCCGTGTGATCGTGGGCTAACCTCGGAGGACCACAGGCCTATCAGCGTATTGTGGAGATGTATAAAACATTTGACACAAGCGGACCTCATAACGACCTCATATCATTGCCTCCAACTTAAAATGCTTACAATGTTTCAGTTGTAAAGACTGGTCATTTTAAATGATATAATAATACTAACAGCGCTCCGCGGTTTCATCCGCATAAGTTGCAATCCCGTGGGAATATCGGGAATATATATATAAAAACAAAACTATCCTATGTCCTTTCCCGGGACTCAAACTATCTCTACACCAAATTTCATTTAAATCGGTTCAGCGGTTTAAGCGTGAAGAGGTAACAGACGGACAGACACACTTTCGCATTTATAATATTAGTATGGATGTTCTATCCTTTAGAAACCACTCAAAATTCAAAACTTACCTAACAACAGATCTTTCTTATCTCCTCTGAGCAGGTCAACTTTCTTCTGTTCCACCTTCACTTCATCATCATCTTCTGTAGTATTCAGAGTCTCATTCATTTCTGTCACTGTGTCTTCTGTGTTTTCTTCTTGTTCACCTTCTCCCTCGGGAGATTCATCTTTTATTTCCTGTAACGAATATGGATAGATATAAAGATATTAAAATCTTTTTGAACAGATCTAATTGTTCTTGGTTTTATTTTAGCCAACATCAAAGGCATTAATGTTAATTCCAACAAGTTCAGGACTATTTCATAATTTTTTTATACTTGATTTATTACTTATTTTTTAAAATAACATAGCGTTTAGCGCATAGTCTTAGACTTTAAAGAACATTTTCAACATAAGGGGAAATAAATTAAATTCTACATAATTAAAAAATTCTGAAGTATTTATTGACTTGTATTGTTGACTGTACAAAATATTGTTTGGTTCACGTCGATTAATATTTAAAACCACTAGATTCTTAAAAGTAAAATGAGAAACTTCCATTAACTACTTTCTAATTTTAAGATTATAAACAAAAGCATAACACAAAATGCAGTTATTATACCAAAAATACACCCTTACCTCTTTAATCTCCCTCTTAGTCCAAACCAACCGAACAGCCTCCTTCTTCTCTCCATCCTTCAACACTTGAGATATCAAGAACAGCATCCCACAAGCCTGCGCAGGCGTCATATAGCAACACAGCTGTAGTAACCGCTTGATGAACGACGCAACGCGCGGAATGTTGCCGTCTTGCTTCAATGACTTGTATATGAGCGAGAAGAGGAGAGCTGAGTGGGTGGTGTTGAAGATTTCTGCGCTCGTTAACTTGCGATAGAGGGCAGTGTAGTACCTGCAAAGAAATGGTGAAATGTTGAGAAGTGTCTGAATATTAATTTACATTCTTGTCTGAATTTGATTAGTAAACTAGCTGTGCCCGCAACTTCGTTCGCATGGATGTAAGAAAACAGTCGTGTGTCCCTTTACCATTTCTTTTTCTAAAATAAAAGTAGCCTAAGTTACTCCTTATAACATCAGCTATCTGCTGGTGAAAATCCCAGCCCAGCCGTTTCGGAGATTAGCTGGAACCAGCAGACAGAAATAGACAAAATTTTCGCTTTCGTCAAATCTGCTGTCGAGTTATGATTGGTTGTTGGAATGATGGTCAACCTAATCCTAACCTGAGCTTTGACAGTAGTTCAGTTTTACTGTTCAGAAATCAAGGATTAGAGTTTTCGGTTAGGTTTAGCCACGGTTTAGCGGTAAATAAGCATTCAGTCAATAAAAAAAGGTTTTTTCAAAGCTAAGACTGCGAGTTTTGTTTTGTTTTTTTTTTTGGTAATGGCATCTCTCAGTTCAACCTATGAGGTTGTCGTCTGCTTAACCGGACTTGCCTGTGGATGCCTCAAAATTAAGCCAGGGCTTAACAAACTTAAAAGCTAAGCGACTACACGCTAAGGGCACCCCCTGTGGGGTACGGACCTCGGCTTAGGGCGTCGCTGGGGGGGGCAGCAAGGGACAGGCTGGATCGGAAATGCTGCGAATTTTGAAATTGCTACCTATACTATATAGCTGCCTGGGCTGAAATCGGGCGTAGTTAAGATAAACTTTTAATTCACCTAAACTAAATCGTACTTACCGGTCAGCTGTCCCCTTGGAAGCGTCAGATATATGGAACAGTAGCGCTAACGCGTGGATAGCGATGTTCATCCCCGCGAGGTGGACGAGTCGATGTATAGCGTCAATGTGTGAGGTGCTTTCTGATAGGCGTTCCTTGTTCGCGAAAGGATAAGCGCGTTTAACGCCGGTTAAGATTGCCGACATTAGGCGGGAGTCGATCTCGCCCTGGGGATGGAAAATTTGTTTTATATCATTTTTTATTATTATTGTCTAATCATAACAAACACAGTACAAAGTTAACATGACTTAATAGAGACCGTTATCTGTTGTAGGTTAAACTTATAATACATAATCTGTCATGTAGATCACTAGGCTTGCCCCCATTGGACAACTCAAATAAGACCTAATACAGGTTGTTTACAGTCAACAAAAGAGATAAGTAAGCGGGATCGTCAGATATAGTTGAAGTTTAGTAAGAAATCGATGGATGTTCTCGAATAAAATTTAATTTTGATGTGCTGGCGTCTGTACATTAAACATAATATTCACGAGAAACAAGGAGAAATGGTGAATTCTTCCTTTTTGAACTTGGTCAAAATTAACTTAATCTTTTTCTACAGTTGGCATTCTTACTAGTTTTTATTCGTTTTTTTGTTATATTACCTTTTTGATAGAAGCCTTGAAGAACGAGAAGTATATCCTGATGAGGTTCTCAGCGATCTTGGAATCGTCCTTGCCGAGGTAGAACTGGTTCAGGAAGCAGACGCCGTAGTACTGAGCACGGGAGGATATGTTGGACCTGGATGACAAAGTAGTTGTATATATTATTGTTATATGTATTTATAATTATTGTTATCTATACTTTATATTTCTGACCGTAGGACATAATAATGCGCGCCAAAACCAAGGTAACCGTAGTTACCCAGAAAGCCGCTAAACTTAAGTGGAATTGGACCGGACATGTCTGCCGCATGTCAGATGACAATTGGGCTAAGAGAACCACCGACTGGGTCCCACTAAACGCACGACGCCATCACGGCAGGCCGAGACGAAGGTGGCGGGACGAGCTTGACTCCTACCGTAGGGACTGGCCGGCACTCTCAAAAGACAGAATTGTGTGGATAATAAAAATAAGTTTTCTATAGAAATTTTAAATTCCTCATTTCTCGTCTTTTAACAGAGTCCTTTCAAAACATATATTTGAGAACCTAGATATTCTGTAATCCAATCGGAATAAATACACACTACATTAAGAATATGTCTGATTTACAAATTATTTTAGTATTACGTTTGTATGAACTACGCATGCTCCGCCGGCCCCTTAGGAACGTCTTAAAGTGGTATTTGGAATTAGGGAGGAAATGAACAAGAAAAGTTAATGTTGATGTGGTCCTGAATCAATGGGCAAATGCGACAAAAATAACCACAACTTTTAAATCTAAAGCTAAAGACAGTAAGTGTTATGTACGTAAAACATTTTTAATAAAATAAATCAGTAAATGAGACCTCGCTACTGCGACCTTACGCATATTTACAATTTTCTATCAAAATAAATAAGTACATCAATAACAATAACCTCCTTTTTGTTTGAAGTCGGTTAATGTGAGACATAACGTCGTCTCGCTTACAACACCAAGAGCCGTAGAGCTCACATTTTGCTTGGACAGTTTTCCACTCGCGCTTGTACGTGCGATGCGCGCTCAGACAGTCAGTTCGTCTTCAGTGCTCGAACAGCTCGCACGCCGCGCCAAGGCACAATCCAGCGAACGCTACCTACTTAATATGAGTTGTCGCCGCTGCGAGACCTCACACTTTCAACATATTTAACTTAACTGTTCCATTTACCTAACCGACTAATCGCGTACCTGCGTGCTGTATGCAACAGTAAGTGATATGAAACTTACCTGAACAACATCTTCTCAATATCAGCCAACACGACCGCCTTCATATTAGGATGGTTGTATAACAGCTGACAGAGATGGTAGATGACTTTAGACGCGACGGCCTGGCACGGGTCACCCAGCTTGTTGATTATGTTTGATAGAAGCATCTGTGGAAGATATTAGCGAGCTTTGTATACTTACTATGTTATAGAATCAAGTTTTTCTAACTGAACAGACAGCTGTGCTGCTGG
The DNA here is from genome assembly GCA_914767645.1 of Hydraecia micacea. NCBI lineage: Eukaryota > Metazoa > Arthropoda > Insecta > Lepidoptera > Noctuidae > Hydraecia > Hydraecia micacea. Next base: position 4,946,169 of record OU611801.1, on the reverse strand, counting down.
AGTTTGTTGCGACATTTCTTCTTCCTAGCGAAAGCAAAGTAGTGAACGGCGGGCGTTTTGGGGGACTGTCTCATGTAATTTTGACGTTCACAAAGTTCGTTAGTTTGAATAAATGAATTTTGATTATGAAATAAATAGGCTATCTTAATTACGTTGAAAATGTAATGAAAGATAATTATACCTTCTCTCTCTCAGGATGGTGCATTAATAGATAAGACATGGCACTGACAGCTTTCTCCTTATTAGCTTCTACTGAGTCGTGGGCGAAGTTGTTCAATGCCTCCACATATGCTGGAAATTAAACACGATTTGTTATTATTTTATATACTGAACTTGGATAAGGGTGTTCTGAATAATTGATTGCAAAACAGAAAAGTTGACCATCTATTTTCCAGATTTCTCGAGCCTATTTTGATTTTTGTTTTTAAACAACTGATAAAATGACATATTGGAATTTTGCAAAATGTAATATAGTCAAATTTAAGGAATAACTTTCCCAATCAGCTGTCCCATACATCTAGGTCGAGTAGGTATTAAAGTTTTGTATGAGACAGCTGATCTTTTTTTTTCTCGATTATGATGTTGATCCTATTGAAAAAGTTGTTCAGTTTGATGGTCTGTACCACACCTGTCTGATACATCCTGTATACAGGGTTATTGGAAAAACACCAAAAACCTCTTAAGCGGTCATTGTACTCATCATTATGAACAACTTTTACTACGGGATCAAACCTGAAATCGCGAAAATAAATCAGCTGTTCCCTACATTTATGTTCGTATAACTCGTCAAAATGTAGGGAACAGCTGATTTTTTTTACGCGATTTCAGGTTTAGAAGTTGATTACTCACTTCCATACAATTCCTTCAGCTGATCCTCATAGAACCACAGCTTCAGTATATTCCGCCTAGCTTGCTTGTTGCCTGATGTCATATCATCCACATGACCCAGTGGATGCTGCTCAAATGTGCGCAGTTTTACGTCAGGGATTAACAGCTCTGATACTAGAAGTTCCGATAGTGCATCTGTTGAAATAAAATGTTGGGAGTAGATGGAGAATTATTTAAGAAATCACTGCATAATCAGCCTATAATGCTTCCTCTGCTGGGACACAGGCCTCCTGTCGGTGAGAGGGAGTGGACTAATCAACCACGCGGGCCCATTACGGGTTGGTAGACCTCACATGGCTTCGAATTTTTGGTTCTAGGACATGCCGGTTTTCTCACGATGTTTTCCTTCACCGTTTTGAGAGCAGTGGTGATGAAATTACTTACACAAAGTAAAGCGTCTGCCTGGGTTCGAACCCACGACCTACAAGCCTATAACTCGATAAGTCAGGGCCGTTTCCAGCGCGCCACCACTGCTCTCTCACTGTCAATCTCTGATCAATTGCCAAAGTGGAAATATGGAGGTTAAAATTGTGTTTTGTCACGAAAGGCGTATAAGTAGAGATTGGATATTCGGGTGCATGTATATTTACCTAAAGTGAATTTTTAGCTATGAAAGTATGGAATCGGCTTCTAAAAATATATTTTTTTGTAAAAAAATCCCGGGATGCCAGGAACACCAGGAATGAATAATTAGTCGGGTGTATAGTATGGAAGGAAGGTAGTATATAAATAAAATAATTCTAAATATGTGTAGTCTGTTTTCTTATCTTGACGTTGTTTGCTATTGCAGTTTGGTATCTACCTACCTACTTTACAATATTAGGTAGGTAGATATGCATCCGATTCTATAGTCAGAAAAAAACACAAAATTCCGGGTGAATTCGCGGGATTTTTTTATGATCGATACAAAAGCGCAATCCATATTAGCCAACATCTTATATCATATTCCAACTCTGCTTATAAGGCTAGTTTATTTATGGGACTTACCTATAATAATGATGCCATCCTTCTTCTTAGCTGGTTTCACATTGTTGATTAAATTTCTTAACGCTGTCAGATTAAAAATTGGGTTGTCCTGTAATTAACATTATTATTTAAAGCAGACTTTGTTTTATTTCATTAAAAAAAATGATAACACAAATAATGCAGGACATTCTGGACAGTTAGCCTGTTTAACAAAACAATAGACAATAGGTAATAGGTAATATGGGCTGGTGTCCGCAACTCCACGTCAATGTGCGTATTTTGCGTAGACAGCTATTTGAGACAAGAGGCAACTATTTGGTCAACTGTTAAACAATGTATATGTACGCACTGGCAGGTGGCTTGATTAGCGCCTAGAGCTAGAGTAGCGAAGTGAAACAAACGCTCTAGAATTTTAGCAACCGGCCGCTCTGCGCGTTTGGCGCCTTCGCTAGTAGCCTAGCGTGTATAGAAAGATGTTAATTCACTAGGCTCTAGGCAAGGCACTTAAGTGCGTAAGTAGCCTTAAGGGATAACTGAAGAGCAACAAGGTCTTTTTGTGGAAATTGTAAGTATTTAGGTATCTGTTTCAAACAGTGTGAACACACTGCCACCACAAGCATCACAGGTAACTTCTTAACACAATAGTAATTTAAACTAACCTGAATCAATATAGTAGCAGCGGCAACTCTGTCTCCTATAGCACCTTTGTTAAGCAGTGTGCGAGCCCACTGGTGGTCCGATGAGCCACTCCTGTTGGCCTCTGAATACATGATAAACATAGTCAAGTACAAAGCTTACGAGTACTTCAATTACCTAACAGAATTATAAAATTTTCAGTTACATGCAGTTGCTTGTTCTATGTTACTGGGATTTTTTTCCGCACTTAGTCCATCAAGTTAGACAATTGTACGTGGGCCATGGCGGCCGTCGCTGGCCATTTCAACCAGCCTTCTCCTGGAGGGATCCAGAAGTATATCAGAGAGGAAATTTTCGTAATTTTAAGAATGTTCACTTCACAGTCTGATCTCAGTCTCAATCTGTCAAAAATACATCTAATTTCCCTATTTTTGACAATGGTTGTCGCTGAGATGAGATTGCAATTAGCTTTTGGTCTGTTCTGTCTGTTAGAAAGTTTAATTTCTGCACTTAGTCGTTGAAGTGGACCATTGTACGTGGGCAGTGGCAGCTGTCACTGGTAAATGCAACCAGCCTGCTTCTGAAGAGATCTAGAAGTTGATCAGTCTCCTAGTCTGTTTAGTTCATCTACAAAAGATCTGGGTGCCCGAGGGTTTCTGTTCTCATTTGGGTGATGCCTATGCAAACAATATTTTCAACCCCTGACAGGAACAGAGGAGTGTTTACATATTGTTGAATAGACTATTATGTACTAATATTTTCCGCTTTGTCTTGGAGGTTACAGTTTTTAGAACATGGAAGTAAATTAATACGTCAAAGACATTCAGTTTCTAAATAAAAAGTATCTAATGTCTAAATAATGTCAAAAATTTAAGTGTCTTACTTGTCTCATATGCCATTGTATCTCCATGTAATGCACTGCTTGCTTCTTTCCTAATTTCATCAAGTTGTTCTCGTGTTAAATTCTTTGTTACTGTAGCAGGCTCCTCTGGCATCTATAAAATTAATTGTTATAATTACAGTATGTTAAAAGTTGCTATATTGGCAGTGAAACTTCAAAATGCAGCGGAGGGGAGCGGGGGTCAGATACAACAGCGAAATCTTGAATGAATCTTGATTTATAATAAACATAATACAATTTGGTAAATGTATAATTAAATGAGCTGAAATACAGTTCTGATTATTTCGCACTCATATTATAAAAAATTTCACTGACTTCAGTCCCAAATTAGCTTTATTTACATTAAATTTTTTGGTTATGTATGAAAATAACACCATTTTTTGGCTTACAAAAAATTGCGCAACAATTCTATGTAAAGAATTTATTCACTTACAATATAAATAGTACATAATTAATGAGCAAAAAGCTTACGTACCTGATGATACCACTTCTTTTTATCCTCATATTCCAAGGTTTCAGCGAAGTGCTTCGCAATACCTTGCCCTTTCTTTGTATCGGCATTTTTGTCGGGTTGACTGTAATTTGTGTAGGCCTCGTCAACTAATATGTTCTCCTCGAACCTTTTGTGCTTCATTTTCACTTATTTATTACGAATTGAATTAATTAAAAATAAGAAAAACACGTGAAAAGTAAGCACTTGCCATGCTACTTTGACAATATTGACTGAAAGAAAGTTGACGGTTGACACTGACAGGACGGCAACGGATATTTGACATTAATTTTCACTCCGTTACACGTTTGTATTATATCTTAGCGTTATTTTACAAAATCCCTACGTAAGTTTCTTGATTTTTCAAAACACCAAAATAACTGAAGTGTTAACGACAAAATATCGAAGGTTTTGGAAATCCGTTGGATGTGGACAGCGCAGTACCGGCCGTTGCCCTTGGGTGGCGCGCGGTGGCATGCGTATTGCGTATTGGACGCTTTCTAGCTGAGATGATGATCAAATGTATCTCTGTGACCTATATCGCCACATATAGCATCGTTATCCCATCAAGCTAAAAAAAGGTTCATTGATATAAGCCTCCCAAGGGTTCTCCGCATCTGCATCGCCAGTGTCGCCACAATGACCGGTCTTGAGGTCTTGTGCTAAAAGACTTGTGTTCTAAGATTAAATTTTCAAGGCGTGTCAAAATCAGGAAATGTAAATTGATATTGCAATTTGTACTGTAACTCAAGTAGTTAGAGTTGTTGTTGTAGTATACACAATCCGTCGATTTGTCATTTATTAAAAAAAATACTTTGATAGCTCAGGTCAGTGCGGGGGGCTACATCGTCTGTTATTTTCATTAAATATTTCAATAGTAATCTAATTTTTAAGTGAAACTAGAATAAATTAAGCAACATGGATGAGAAAGGAAGAAAAGTTATCGTTTGCGACAACGGCACAGGCGTAAGTTCACATAAAAATATCTATATAAAATGGTGGTTTTGATAAGCGCCTGAATCATCATTTTCCTCATGATATATTGTCGGTTTTAGTTCGTGAAGTGTGGATATGCGGGCAGCAACTTCCCAGCCTTCATATTCCCGTCGATGGTCGGCCGGCCGATCATCAGGGCTGAGAATAAGATCGGAGATATTGATATAAAGGTGAGTGTCGAAACTTTGTGAAGTCAGGTGTGCAAACGGAACTCGGCCGTATCCTGTCGATTGAAATATGGTATGTGTAATGGGGGCAACGTATCTAGTAATACAAGGTGTTTGTTTAAATTGTTTGTACTTTTACAACCCGTGAGAACCTGTAATTGGCTTTATGTCTCATATAATATTGTTATACTTCTGTTATAGGTGTTGGTTCTCCTAAAAATAAAGAAATATACAATCTTGAAACCTCTTAAAATTATAATGATTCTTAACAGGATTCTAGTTTAGCTTAACATATATTTCATGGCAGGCTAAAGATAGTGTTTACAAACTAAGCTATTTAAAATTTCGATAACAGTCTGATTGAATTCTAAAACAATAGACATGTTTAATAAAAGCAAATTCCTATTTCTGAATGGAATGAAAGATTCCTAAACAGTTTATGAACAACTGACATTGTCATTACTTCTGGTACTATTAAGTAGCAATGCTGGGCTATGTTTTACAAGAACAATTATGGATGATCAATACTTTTTTAGAAACTGGCTAGATTAACAAAAAACAGCTATCTAAAATAACTTATTTTAAAAATCCAAGGTCACTTAATTCTAATTAAAACTGTACATTTAAAATCAGAGGGGTCCGTATTTTTAAGAAGTGTTCGCATTCTAATCTCAGTCTGTCAAAAATACAAGTCAGTGGGTTGTCTTAGGGGCGGATTTAAACTTACATACATTTTTGACAAGTTTTTGAAATTTATTGTTGTTCAGACAAAATTGCATTGTTGAATTTGAACATTTTTTAAGCACGAGAATTGGCCATCAGGTCAACGATAATACAGACTACAGAATAGTTAACACAGGAACACTTTGGCGACCTAGGAACTGGCCTCACATAGCATAGTTACTAAACTTAGTTAACCATTTTGTTATTTTTATTTATCGCTATGTGTAAATGTTATTTTATGTTACTTTGTGTAAATTATTTCATCACCATTGCTCTCAAAACGGTGAAGGAAACCTAGAACCAAAAATTCGAATACATGTGACGTCTGTCAACCCGCACTGGGCCCGCGTGGTGGATTACGGCCCACTCCCTCTAACAGAGAGGAGGCCTGTGTCCCAGCAGTGGGAACATTATAAGCTGATTATATTATTTATCGCTATGTATTTATTTATACTGAAGACATGTTTGTTACAGGATATGTTTATTGGAGTAAGTCAGATTAAATTTCAGCATGGTTTTTGAAATAACTGTGTTACCAAATCTATATAAAGAGTTGACATTATAAAAATGTTTGAAACTAATCAGTGTGTCCGTGAAAAGATGCATGTTATTGAGTGTGAACACCAGTAATCCTAATCCTAACTAATATTATAAATGCGAAAGTAACTCTGTCTGTCTGTCTTTCTGTCTGTCTGTCTGTCTGTCTGTCTGTCTTTGCTTCAAGCCTAAACTACTGAACCGATTTGCGTGAAATTTGGTACAGACATAGTTTGGAACTTGAGAAAGGACATAGGATAGTTTTTATTACAAAAAATAAAATAAAAAATAAAATTTATTCCGGACATACAGCGCCATCTATTGGTCAAGAGTCGGCATCAATTCAGTACTGAAAATTCATCGGAAAAATGTAAATAAATAGTAAAAAGGTATGAAAATATAATATAATACAACTTTTAGTACAAAGAAAATGCTCTAACGGAGTATAGATAATTCTATTAGTACTATATGTCGAGTTGGTGATCGCGCAATGGTGTCGATCGTTACACGAGTTCGGTTCATGTTATTGTTTTAATTCATCGGAAAAAAGTAAATAAATAGTAAAAAGGTATGAAAAAAATAATATCAATATAATAAAACTTTTAGTACAAAGAAAATGCCCGAACGGAGTATAGATAAATAATCCGAGTTGTCACTATGCTCGATAGATGGCGTTGGGATCGAAATAGATCGCGCTATGGTTTCGTTACACGCATTTGGTTGGGTTCCACATTTCATTTTTGAAGAGATCCCGCGAGATCGGGAACTATGTGGGTAAAACCAAAAATCTGCCGGAAGTCACTATTCCACGCGAACGAAGTCGCGGGCAAAAGCTAGTACTGAAATAATTTCATAACATAAACAAAACTTCATGCCTGTAATCCCGAAAGGGTTAGGCAAAGGTGTACCTACATGAATAATTACATGTAATATGAATTTCCCAAAGGGGCTATTCAAGTATTACGTAAGCAGATTTTCTGCAATTATTACCCCCCCCCCCCCCCTCCCCCTCGTCAGCAAAAGTAATCAAAGCGCTTACCCCCCCAAATGCTTACGTAAACATTGGTACACGCATTTTTCAATGTGTTCTGGTTTCTTTATTGATTCATGAGCCGCAGTTATATGCGTTTCGTTTTCAAGCATAGACAAGTAGGGTTGCCATATTATGTATACAAACCAAAATCGACAAGATTTTGTAGAAAATTCGAAAAAAATAAATACCGCTGACGAATGACCATGTCATCAAAAATAAGCAAAGCAAAGACCCGGCCCCCCGGTAGTGCTTACGTAACACTTGAATGGCCCCCAAAGACAAATAAGGGGTTTAAAGGGAATACAATCAGTGTTTCCTTTAAATGTATATTATTACTGTACATATTCAAAATTAAAATTTTTGCATCTGTGCAAAGTTTTTAAGATCAATATTAAAATAAATTGTGGACAAATACAATTTTTTTTTCAAATATAAATACATAAAAATAAACAATAAAGCAGGGTCTCAATTTGTCCGTGTCAATTTTTTGTTACCTTTGGAGAATCCAAGGAAACCATTTTAAAAACAATGTAACATTTCATGCATACCAGTCTTTCTACCATGAGGATATGGAGGTGTCGGTATGTCTCAGCAGCCATACTATGCAGTGCTTAGCAGCATAAACTATAATCATGCTTTCTTTTGTACCTCTTGGCATATTTTCTTAGTATAAAACTTCTAGCTAGCCTGACAACTTTTTTTGCTTGCCTGTCATGGCACTCAAAGTGAACCACACAAATTCAAAATTAATAAAAAATTATAGCAAGCATCATCTTAATATTTATCCGCAATATGAATATGTTAACCCCCATTTTCTGGAAGACTTTTTTACATTTAGTGTTTAATATGTTAGTTATAAATTTTTTGATCATAATAATAATATTTGAGCACTATACAAGTCTTCACATACAATGAAAGAGGGGGTCTACCTATCTCTTTTCTTCTACAAAGGAGGAAAGATAAGCTGCATAGTATTGGCCTAAGAAATAGCACAGTAGCCATATCTAATTGCATTTAGGTACTTAGTTAAAAAGTTATATTTATCTATGTATCAGTTGCATTTCATTTTTTGAGCAATTATTTCTTCAGAAAATTTATTCGTTATCTAACAAGCTTACAGTATTATTTTTGTATCGTTTTGTGCCGTTTTTCAGATTATTTGAATACTAAAAACTGTTATATAACCACTTAGAGCGGTTTTGCACGACATCCGATCCGAATCCGAATTCAATCCGAATTGGGAATGTTCTAAATTCGGACGGATAGAGTTCGGATCTAGTGCGTAACCCCTCATACAAATAGGACTGTGGTCACATGTCTCGGATTCGAATCGAATGTAGTGCAGAATCGCTCTTACAGTACGCGGACGTAAATATGACTCATTGAGTTCGAGGAAGAGAGCAGAGACCAGTGGTATCAGTCTCTACTTTCAAGTTGTAGGTCGTGAGCTCGAAACTAGAAAGGCACTTTATGTATTTAGTTTTATCACCACTGCTCTCTAAACGGTGAGGGAAAACATCGTGAGGAAACCGGCATGTCTTAGAACCAAAAATTCGATGACATGTGACATCCACCAACCCGCACTCGGCCCGCGTGGTGGATTACGGTACGGCCAACTCTCTCTAACAGGGAGGATATCTGTGTCCGTGTGGAACGTTATAGGCTGATTATGTTCAGCTTTGTAGAGTGTCGTCTCTCGCTCACACCTGTGTCTCTTTCTAGAGCCCGATGTGACATGTTAACGCCCGGATATATAGTTGAGGTTGAGATAGTTTTATTATAGAATTTATTTGATGTGAAATATAATGTTTTCAGGATTTGATGGTTGGAGATGAGGCGTCAAAACTCAGGTCAATGCTTGAGGTCAGCTATCCTATGGAGAACGGAGTGAGTATGAGTTCTATTATTATCTTAACTTTAATCTTTTGCTTAATCTATCTGCTAAACTAATTTACCACGCAAGTAATAATCAGTTTACGAATTAAGGCCAAGTCCTGGTACACAGTTGCAGTTGGTTTAATCTTAAAAAGTGTTTTTGTCGACTATCTTAATTGTAACTCTAAAATCTTTATTACAAGATATCCGATCGAATCTAGCCCCCATTGATTCACTCCAACTAGCAGCTATGCCAACGAAACAAAGAGTGTGAGGTCTTTCATCATCTACTAACGACACACTCAAACATTTTCAACGTCTATGGTCGCATACTTCGCGTCAAGATCATGGTCAGTATGTCTGGAGGATTGTGACGGTGGTGTAGGTAGCTTAATAAATAAAATAAAAACTTTATTGCATAAGAGAGCATTTACAAATCCAAATGGCATTAGCCTCCGCACTAGGATTCCCTGTGTGAGTTGTATACTTTAAGTTTAGTATTTCTCTTAAAACTAATGTTTCCCTTGGCCATTTTATCACTGCATCATTACCTACATTTGTCTATCTGTCTGATCGCGATAAAATCTGGAACTCCTGAACGGATTTTCATACGGTTTTAATTTTTTCACAAATGAAGGACTGATTCATGAGGAAGGGATGGATGTATTATAATTAATTATGGTTTGCTATAAATTGGCTGAAATATGACGATGATTGTTGAAGATGTCGGAATAAATGGGTCTAGTCTCAAGAGACTATTGGATAGTTATTCGACGCTGCGCGAATACTATTTTGCTCGGGTACACTTTTACGCAGTACTATTTGAGCTTGAATTGCGTTTCTTCACATATTATTCGTAGTATTTTAGCAATAAATAGTCTTATCTCACTTTCTCCTGTTACCAGGTTGTCCGTAACTGGGAGGACATGTGCCACGTTTGGGACTACACGTTCGGCGAGAGCAAGATGAACATTGACCCCAAGGAGACCAAGATTCTACTCACGGAACCACCCATGAACCCCACCAAGAATCGGGAGAAGATGATTGAGGTGAGGCAACATTTAGGTAGGGTAAAAAGGAGGAGGAGGTTGTTAGTTCGTCATTTAATATCTCACTTCAACAAAATACCTAAAGTCTATTCAAACTTAATGTTTCAAATTAATATTATTTCAAGTTAAACAAATATCAACTTTATTTTAATGGTAATTAAGTTGATTTCAGAGTGACCAGCACTATTGAAAAAGTTATAGAAATGCTTGAAGTTGTAGCGTAAACTGAACTTTATTTTTTAGGATTTAAAGTTATTTTTCCATGAACTCAATATTTGTTTACATTTTTGGCAAATAAATCGCGAATGCAGATTATATGGTCTAGATGAAATAGGGATAAAAAAAAACTGTATTAGGAGACCGCAAATCAGTCATCAGTATTGTTTAGTGCATTTAAAATGGATAAAAACACAAGGAAGTAAATGCTGGTAAGAGGAAAAATATAGTAAATGATATCATGTGCGAAATAGTGTTTACCATGTTACGCGAAAACTGGCAAAGCATTTTTGATACAAACCATATATCCAGGTTTTTTTTAATCTTTATTTTTTTTTTAATTTAGGGGTTTTTGTCCATTAAGAATATGTCAACCCCATCATACCTTATAACAAAGTAAATTCAATGTACAAGGAAAAAAAAAAACTTACATTATAGTAATACTAAAAAACTGCTGCTCACAGCAGTGGCGAAGGGTAAATTTATGACAGAGGTAGGCAGGAGCAAAAAAAAAAATGCCAAAAGAAAATTTCAATGATGAATTGACTATAGAGTGGTTATGTTCTGAATTTTCGAAGGGAAGCCGGTGGGAATTGAGTTGTATGGTGCCTTCGCCACTGGCTCACTACTCAACGACTAATACTAAACTAACATATCCAGGTTTTATTTGAATTTTTCCTTTTAGTCAAATAACGCAGTCATGTAAAACAAAAACCGTTGTATTTCTGCAGGTAATGTTCGAGAAATATGAGTTTGACAGCGCATACATCGCGATCCAAGCGGTGCTGACATTGTACGCTCAAGGTCTCATCTCTGGAGTTGTCGTCGATTCAGGTAAGGTTCACAACAGTGTACTGCTGGACAGTGGCGAAGGGTGAATTTATGACAGAGGTAGGCTGGAGCAAAAAAAAAAAAGCCAAAAGAAAATTTCAATGACGAATTGACTATAGAGTGGTTATGTTCTGAATTTTCGAAGGGAAGCCGGTGAGAATCGAGTTGTATGGTACCTTCGCCACTGCTGCTGGATATAAACTTCTCCTAACAATGAAGTTATACATCGATAGCTGCAGTTGCATCTGGACTTATAAAAGTTTTTTTTTTTTACTTTTTCTTTTCTGGCAATCAGGTGATGGTGTGACCCACATTTGTCCAGTATACGAAGAGTTCTCGTTGCCGCATCTGACGCGACGGCTGGATATCGCAGGACGAGATATCACCAGGTATCTTATAAAGGTGAGTGTCTTAGCAGTTATCTAAATACTAACCCCCTTACTAATAAACGTATTATATCAGATGAATAGTTACACACCGATTTCTCTCTTTCAGTCGTCAGTAATTTGACTTTCGAAAGAAGAGGACAAAGCGTTGCGTAACTATACAGACGCTATACAACGTGTATTAGTAAGGGGGTAATAATAAAGCTGTAGAGTTTGTTTGTATGTTTGAACGCGCAATCTCTGGAACTACCAGTCGGATTTGAAAAAACCTTTTTGCATTCGATAGCCCAATTTTTGAGGAATATAGCCTTCTTAGCCAAGAATTGGGCTATATAATCCTACTTAACATCCCGCTAAAATACTTAAGAGCCGAGCAAAAACAAAAACAGTCAGAAGGTCAATTCTCGTAATTTAAAACGTTCAACATCTAGTCGCAGTCTCATCTCAGCGACAAACAAATGTCAAAGACTTGTCAAAATGTAGGGTAATTAGAGGTATTTTTGACAGATTGAGGCTGAGATCAGACTGTGAACGTTCTTAAAATTACGAGAATTGCCCCCTCAGATATAACACAGTAATAGCTCGGGCAGGCGATGCGAAGCGACGGGGTTGGTCGAGGGGAACAAACTATTTCTCACGGACGATGTCGCGGGCAGAAGTTAGTAATAAAGAAATCTCGATATTTTTTCAAGTCGTAAAAACCGCGCGAAGCAAGGACAGGTCGCCAGTTTTTAACCGACTTCAAAAAGGAGGAGGTTCTCAAACTGTGCAGGGTTTTTGTTTTATTACGCGATATCTCCAGGAATAATTGGAAATCGATTTCAAAAATCTCGTTTTTAATGAATAGGGTATGCCTCAGGTGTGGTCCCATATAAATTTTATTAACTTTACTTGTGTAGTTTATGAGTTAGCTTCAATAATACGTATGTTTGCCACTTAGTTTATATTGATGTTATAATGACTTCCTGAGTTCCTGTCACTGATATTGACATAGCAAGTAGTGTTACACGAATTGGTGTGGGGTAAGTACAACTTAAAAGTGAAAAAAAAAAACTTTTTTGGAAGTCTGTTGTATATTTTGGTAAACGGTAAGGGGACAGGGGGGGGGGGGTTGGTGTTAGTACTAGGGAATCTATACTTTTCTGAATCATCAATATTTTTTGCTTCGTTCCCAGCTCCTCCTCCTCCGAGGCTACGCCTTCAACCACTCGGCAGACTTCGAGACAGTTCGCATGATGAAGGAGAAGCTCTGCTACATCGGGTACAACATCGAGCAGGAACAGCGCCTCGCCTGGGAGACCACCGTGCTTGTGGAGCCTTATGTGGTGAGTGCAGCCTTAAGGAATACTGTATCTGTCTATGTTTAACAGACATCAAACGGCTTTCTATAATGACAACAAAATTTTGGTTGATCATGTTCATGGTCCTGGGTTCGAAAGTGTTATTGGGTTACTCCATCTGGAACTTCTCATTAGCAGCCCGGAGTCTGGATTTCATGGCAATGGGCTCGCTTCCTATTACATGTGACGTAAACATAGCTGGCGAAATGTGGATGTAACATAGGTACTCCTCTGTATAATCCTTTTGTGAATACCGGCGTGATGTGATGTTATGTAATCTAAAATGGCCCTGTATATATAATCCTATTTTTCTACCCAGTTACCAGACGGTCGCATCATCAAAGTAGGAGGCGAGAGGTTCGAGGCTCCGGAGGCGCTGTTCCAGCCGCATCTGATCAACGTAGAGGGGCAGGGCATCGCCGAGCTTGTGTTTAATACTATACAGGTACATTTTATAGGTGAAGGGGAAAAAAGGAGTATGTAAGAATCGTAGCGCGGAAGGTGGCGTTCTGTAGTTTTTGCTCACCCCAATGGAAAGTGTGAGTTTAGGTTAGTGGTGAAAAATCTAAAATAAATTTAATTTGTGGGTAACGTATTTTTAAACAAGAAAGTGTCATCTATTAAGCCATAATTGAATTGTAAGAAAATTAATCGCATGAGCGTTTTGGATGTCAAATCTGTCCAGCTCGTAAGACGAATTGAGTAAATAAATAAATCTATGAAGAACCCTTTTTGCGATTTGTTTACCTTTAGTTATTTACCAATGGAGTATAAATTGTGTGAGCCCAAAAAATAACTACGAATATTAGCTTGTCTGTAGTCTTCACAAGATCGTGAAAGTTTTAGGGAACATGTCGTTAGTGTCCCATTGTCTTTTTTTTTTTTTTTTTTTTTATTTTTTTTTTTTTTTTTTTTTTTTGGATGGGAAATCATCTAATGACTCCTCCCGCTCTGGGTGGAGCGGAAGGGAGTGTCAGACTCTTACTGACTAAAACCCACCCGTGTTCCTTCCTTAGCCCTTTATGGTCCGGGGCAGCGGTAACCCTTTCGGACGATCCCGCTACCCCGGCAGGCTTCGGCCCTGGCGGGCCCCTTCCTTAATGCTGACATTTCTTTGAGGCGCGCGTGGAACACATACGCGCCGTCCGGCACGGGCCTGGTCCTGATCGGACGGAGAGCTACCCATTACTCTCCGTCCGCAGGCCCGCGCCTACGGTGGCCGGGAGTCGTCACGCGGCCCCCGACGCCCGTAGCGTCTCCCGCGGCGGCTGAGGCGTGCGGCTCTCTCCCTGAGCCGTCCCGCCACCTCCTTCGCTAGCATGACTGCTTCGCAGAAGGAGGTGACCGCCTCCCACTCCCTCTCGCCCCGGACCATGGCTTGAACCAGGGCCGGACGCGAGAGGTCGCCGCCGTTGCCGATCGCCTCTACGAGGACACGGCGGTGCTCCGCCCAAGCGGGGCAGACCTCCACCGTATGCTCCATCGTGTCCTCTGGGCGATCCTCGCAATGGTGACACCCGGGCGTCTCCTCCCGCCTGATGATACCATTGATGATACCCATTGTCTGCAGAACCTATTTGTCTATAAATATATGTTTATTATTCTACAGGCGGCCGACATAGACATGCGTAACGAGCTCTACAAGCACATAGTCCTGTCTGGGGGCTCGACCATGTACCCGGGGCTGCCCTCCCGGCTCGAGCGCGAGATCAAGCAGTTATACTTAGAGAGGGTGCTCAAGAACGATTGTGATAAACTTGCGGTGAGTATCAATTATAAAATTCATAAGATGTTCAATCTTCTGAATTTTACTATAAAAAATAGGGTGTTAAAAATTAGTAATAGCAAGGCCTCTGCGGTTTCACTCGTGCGGAGTTTCACACTAAAACCATGCATTTTTCGTGATATTATAGAGGTATGAGGAGCAGGGTGTAAAGTTCACTCATACTCTATAGAAAAGGGAGGTGTTGTGACTGGCGGGCAACTGCCCGATGATTCATGTCGGGCCGTTGTATCTATGCTAGTTGCGCGGTAAATTCTGCTTGCGAGATGCAGGATTTCGTGACGTCAGTATGACGCGTTGATCGCATGTGGCGTTATAGATACCGCTACCATATAAAAGTACTTTGTGACACTGGAATTGTATAGCTTTCTATCAGTGAAAGACATTCGAAAAACAAACACCAATCAATCAGTTTATATTTTTTTTGGTTGGATTGGATTGGCATTATCAGATTAAACGTTTACAAAAATACAATACTCTGAAATTTTAGTTTAGACTAGCTTGCTGCCCGCGACTTCGTCCGCGTGAAATCTTATAGTAACTAAAAGTACTTAATATTTTTTTTTCTAAAATAAAAGAAGCCTAAGTTACTCCTTATCTCCTTGTCTCGTCAAAATCGGTCCAGACGTTTCAGAGATTAGCCGGAACAAACACACAGACAAATATTGTAAAAAATGTGAATTTGGTATATGTACCGTGTATACATCTATATGCATTTAGTAAAAAGCTGTTATTTTAATATTACAAACAGACTCTAATTTTATTTATTTGTATAGATTTAATGAAACCAGTGTACCGAAGCAGCGACTTGATAAAGGTCGAAGAAATCCGCGGGATTAGCAAGATCGGCTGAGATAATAATGATGTAACTGACCTCAATTTTCTCTAATTCCGCAGAAATTCAAGATCCGCGTAGAAGACCCGCCCCGCCGTAAGGACATGGTGTTCATCGGAGGCGCCGTGCTGGCTGAGGTGTGCAAGAACAGGGATAACTTCTGGCTGTCACGGAACGAATACTTGGAGCAGGTACGAACATTAAGCCTCTGCTTATCAGAGGGGCGTACGGATTCCCGTATTTCGAACGTTCTCATTCTAATCTGTCAAATATACCTCTAATTTATTTTTGACACTAATTGTTGCTGAGATAAGATGAGATATAGACAAGATTTTTTTTATTACATTAAGTACGTTTTTTTATTACATATTATGACAACAAGAGATTTTGAAGGATCTTCATGCACGGCTGCGCTTGCGCGTTTTGATTACCACTCTCTTATTTTCATCTTTTAACCGACCGTTGTAATTTCACGGTCTTTTCTTTAATTCATTATACTTTTTTATACAGTCCGCTATCCTTTTATTTTGCTCCACCACGACCTGCCGTCGCGACCAGATAGCGTGTTACGCAATTACCTCGCAGGTTTATACATGCTTCTTCGAATCCGAATGAATATCTGAAAACAGGCACTTCTGTTTTCAAACTTTTTATAGGTTTCTTGATTCTCATATTTTGGTTACAGGGTATCTCCTGCCTAAGGAAGCTGGGCCCCCGCGCCAGTTAATGACTGAAGCTCTTACTTAATTACAACTAAATGTTTATAGACGGTCAAAGAAGGTTATAAACGACGAAAAACTGCATCACTCTGCCGTAAATTGTGTCCTATCGAGTTTTGGGAGAAAGTTCGGCTTTGTAGAGCGACGTGTCTCTCACTCATACCTGTGTGCAGGGCTTGAAATACCGGGATTTTTTGGAACCGGTACCATTGGCCTTGGAGTGATACCGGTACCAGAGTGGTACCTGTACTATTGGTATGATATCAGAGTAGTACCTGTACTATTGTGTACCGGTACCAAACGTAGTACCTGTACTATTGTGTACCGGTACCAGACGTAGTACCTGTACTATTGGTACCGGTACCAGACGTAGTACCTATACTATTGGTACCGGTACCAGACGTAGTACCTGTACTATTGGTACCGGTACCAGAGTAGACCCTGTACTATTGGTACCGGTACCAGACGTGGTACCGGTTCCAAACCCTGCCTGTGTGACGATTTCTTTCTAATGCTTGATATTTCATATTACTCTCCGGTACTCTATTTTATGTCGCTTACGTCCTTTTACCGTCAATATGATTCAAGTATTCCGTTATTTTACTTCGAAATTAAGTTTAGTTTGTATAGAATCAATGATTTTATTATGTTTATAAAGTTGGTATATCGATTTAATAATATTTACAGAAGATAGATAATACGGTGCATAGAAAATTTTCATGTTTTAAGGTGTGTGTGTATTATTTTGGTCGCAAAAGCTGCTAAAAGGACATGGCCGGAATTTGTATAGAATTGTGCCCTAACAAAAAATATTCATGTACATTGACTGACATACAGTACGTCATATTAAAGCTTACAGATATGTCTATACAATGTCTTGATGTTACGAAGAAAGGATGTATGCTGCTCTCTTAATAAGCGAAAATGATCTTTCAAAACGTTCCACAGACTATGCATTATACAAAAAAAAAATGTGAGAATTTGATCTCTACAAAATGATTATCAAAATTGGTTGATAATAATTTAAACATAGAGATGAAACTTCATGTTTGCGCACAAATGTTCAGGTTTAATCGGCAAATAAACGAAGTAAACGAAGCAAAAGGAGTAGGTATATAATGATCGTAGCAGGTGGCGTTCTCTAGATTCTGCCTACCCTCATGTGAAGAATGCATGAGTTTATTTATGTAATGGCCAAATGTGCAAGTACTCAAATATGCATTTTTCATGTCCGTCCGACATAATAGCACACATCTTTATAATGCATTTAATTTATTAGTTTAAGGCTCACACAATCTACTTATAATTGACACCGAAGTGTAATCAAGAGATTCTTAATTAACCTTTTAACCGCCTGACTTTATATCAGTTGTCGTGCCTCCAGGGCCCAAAGAAAAAAAAAAACGAAAAAAAAATACCAATGAAACGAGCTGTGATGATGTAATAATAATACAGATTAAACGAGCTGTGGTATTTGGTCGTATATATACGACCCTGGCGGAATGGACACGAAAATATTTGTCGGAGTAATGCGACGTAAGCGGTTAAAAGGTTAGGCCAATTACGATATAGATTTATTTAGAGGACATTTTGTAAGCAAGATCAAATCTTAGTTAGTCATTATTAAAGGTAAATTGTTTAAATTATTTCATCATCACTGCTCTCAGAACGGTGAAGGAAAAATTGCCAACTCGTTTTTAGTTGCTAGCCCTACTCGCTACTCGTTAATCGCCTGCGATAGGACAGGCGACTAAAAGTCGGTGTGGTATATCAACTCTCGTGCACTGTTTCTAGTATACGGGAGAAATCTTTAAGACTCCCCGGATAAAGATTTAAAAAGGTAACCTGAGGATTGTATTTTTGGACCTTCACCAATGTAAGTTAGCAAGATAAAAAGGGTGTGTGATTATGACTGCCACAAGATAGAAGTGAAAACTTACGATTGGAGCCGAGTATACGCGTTTCAGCGTCACCGAACCGAGCGTGACGGTTTCGTTCACAGTTCAGAAACTGCGCCTAAAGAAGTTTTCACTTCAAAAAAGTCTTTATCTTTAGTGAATAGGGAGGGATGGTAGTATGCAATAATGTTCAGGCGATCGCCAAGACGACAAGAAAATAATGTAAATGTAATAATTTTGTAATTCATTATAATTTAACTGAATCTATGTTTGTTTTATTTGGAAAATAACTTATTCATCAAGTAAAAAAGATGAAGGAACTGTGAAGTGTTTTCAAAAACATCGTAAAAGAGGCGTTGCGTAAAGCTGCGTCACCACTTGTAAGAAACACAAAGTCGCCAACAACTCCAACAATGTGACATGTTACGCATAATGTAGACAAGGAGGATTTTAACACGGTTACCAACCGAATCTCCAGATTATTACCGCTGATGTCGATTCTCAAAAGAAAAAGTCACTTGTTTAGAGCCTGTGTTGGTTTCGCCGTTTATTTAGAAGGTCATCATCATCTGCCTAGCCTTTTCCCAACTATGTTGGGGTCGGCTTCCAGTCTAACCGGATGCAGCTGAATACCAGTATTAGTATTATTTATTAGTATTTAGTGTTTATTTAGAATGTGTAGTCACATATTAATTGAAGAATTTATTCTTTTGTTTTATCATGTTTAGATATGAAATTACCTATCGCATCTGCGGAGTTTCGCTAGCTAATTTGACCTTGTAAATTAGGGAGAATCTGAAAGATTGCGGATCTTTTTTTTTATTTGGGTGATGTTTAGACAGCTAGTATTTTTTAACGATCGTAGATCATAATTTAACGAGGTATGGCTCATTTTCATTACATTATAACTCGGTCGATATTACAGCATGCGGGCACTCCACCCTGGCGGGGTAATGACTATTACTTTACTCTTTGGTAATGACTAATGAAAGTCATAATTAGTCTATAACGCGGTCGGTACACCGTCTGTGGGGAATCCCCCGTAGCGGGCGTAGCGACCAATGAAATTCATGGGTCGGTAAAAAGCGGAGCCTCACACCCAATGAAAATGAGCGTTCAAAGAAATTGCCAAACGTGCGGTGCAGGTTCTTCGTATATCGCCATCGTTCCCTATCGACTAATGAAAATGGTTCCCCGAATACGGGCTCTATCTACTAATGAAATCGGTTCCCTGTATGCGGGCCCTATGGCATGCTTTACAGAAATCTCCCGCACCCCGCATACGAGCCATCGACCAATGAAAATCAACATCAACCGTCACACTATGGTTCAAAAGAAAAACAAAAAAAACAACAAAACAATTAAATTTATTTTTGCTACATTTAACAGTAAAATACAAAAACCAGTATAAGTTAACCGTGAAAAGAAGCTAGCATAAAATACGTCATTTTTAGGAAGAAAAATAGAGCTGAATTCCATATGGAAATTTAGAAATTAAGAACGTACCCTTATGAACAACTTATCTACTCATCTTCATTGTCGGAATCATCAAAACTTGGCAAACTGATATCCCCAACCCCAAACTATGTTCATGGCGTATTTTTACCCGACTGCGTTAGAAGGAGGGTTATGTTTTTCGAGTGTATGTATGTATGTACATTTCTTTGGCATGCTAAACGGCTTGATCGATTTCAGCTTTAGAGGTGCCGTTAGATTCGCCTTAATTGTGAGAGTGACACTGGGTAGGATTATCAAAATTGAAAAAAAAAAAAAAAAAATGGCCTATTTTTGGAGCCATATTACCTGTCTTCAAACAATTTTTTTTTTCTCGTAACCTATCGAGTGGGGTATCAAAATAAAGGGGTTTAAAAGGTGATTACAAAAATATATACAATTTATATGGTTAAAAGTAATTCGAAGTGACAAATCGTAAAAAACACGTACCTACCAAGAACTAAATCGTCTGCGAAATCTTTCACATTTGTAAACTAAAAAGCAGGAAATAAAAATAAAAAAAAAGCCGGACTGCAACGTTAAACTAAAACTAACTGAAAAGTTAAAAAGAAGCCCATTTTCAATTAAATAAAAGTTGGAAGCAGGCGGGACCCAGACCATTATTATATTTTCAAACTCAAATGGATTTTATTAAGTACCTACTTTTTTTGTTCTAACAAAGTTCAGTAGCTTTGAATACGTCATCATAGACTATACACTTATAATACGTCATCGTGCGTTTTTCTTGAGGGACACGATCGAGCCCAAAAGATAACAATTTTGCAAACTCTTTGTTTCTTCGATTATTGGGTTGCTGCTCTGAGCATAAATGGATATCTTTTAACAGGGTCAATTGCGCTCGCACATCGGAAGAGTTCCACCGATTCCTTTTATATATACTTAGCACAATCCAAAATATATCGTTGGGTATTTTATCCATTGTTCATAAAACTCATCTGGATATAAATATTACGATTTCTGAAAAAAAAAAATCTTAGCCTCAGTTTAACTTAAAATATTGGGAAGGTTCCGCACCAGTAGTCCGCACTTTCTAATTTACTTTGAGAAATACTATATAAATTAGACTACCACATAAAAAAGTTGCAGCCATGGTACAAGAAGGTACATGTAGTTTCTAGTCCAAGAAACACAAAGTTCGCACAAATATAATATCCATCACATCAAACTTAAATTTTTTCGACAACCGTAAAGGTATTTGCAATATGAATAATTAAAGGTACTTACCATATCCGATCCATCACTAAATATATAACAACTAATTTTATACCCACTTTGAAATATCGACACATCAAGTGCAGAAAATTGAATGATTTCATTACGCATGCCACTCGTAAAAACACTTTAAAATGAATTAATTTATTGGAGGGTACTTGTCAGGCAGTAGCCCAAAAACAACATCCGTCTGGTCCGTCGGAGGATACTCCGTTTCCAATGGAGGATGAGAAATTGGGGACGCAGTTTTATAAGACAATCGTTGAGCTCCTTAAGTTCTGAGTTGAACTACACGATTATTGACAAATGCATGCACTGACAGGTTCACTCATATCTGTGTGGTTCTTTCCTCAAAATACAATTTCAGACACCAATCTACATGATCTTCACATGAGGGTGCAGACCAAGATTATGTCTGGACTTTAAGAGACCTCTGAATTTGTTTCGACCTTTCTTCTCAGAGTAGTAAGATAGGTAACGTGACCTCATCTAATTTATAAAATATGCTTTGACATGTAAAAGTGTTTGTACAAACCTACTTACAGAAATACAATCATTCATCATTTATCGATATTTGGATACACAGGGGAAGAAAATATTAAATAAGAAAACAGTACCAGTTATAATTACGTTTATTAAAAACCGCAAATGCAAAATTTTCTTTCATTTACAAATTACACAAATGTTTTATCGATATCGAAAAATACGTTAGCGATATCGATACATATTTATCAACTCAACAAAAATACGTACGTCCTTTAAATAATAATATCTTAGTAAAAATACACAGTAAAGCTAGATTTGTATAAAAAAAACATAAAAAGTCAGTCAATATCACATACGTATATGAAAAATAAACTACCGACGATAAATATGACTTTAGCACACTTAACTAACACGTTTATAAGTTGAAAGTTCTTGAGACTTACGAAGGAGTAAAACATTTAGGATTTTTTGCGTAAAATGTTGGAAAATCGGACTACTGAGCTATAAGTTGATTCTGACGTTGCGCTTTGAAAATTAACCTACTCCACTAACCTCAAGCATAATTTAGCTAAGGAGGATCTCGCTTTAACAAAATACTTGCAGCTCTATCGTCTTTACCAACTTTCACGAAATTTGGATTGAAAACTTAACTGTACCAGAATGCGGTGTTCTCACACCTTCGCAATTTCCAAACACTTTGACGACATGTAATAATAAAAATTAAAGCAAATATTTATATTATATCGACACACCAAGAAACCTCGAAAACATCAATGTTCGTACATTTTTTTATTTTTTATATCAACAACACCAATAGTGTATGTTTTTAGGAAGTACATCAATGTAGGAAGAACGAATGATCAGTTCTTATTCATTTTTGATACATATAAAATTGACACATACCATACAATACACAACATTGCGATAGGCCCTTTATTTGATTAATTTTAAATTAAATGCCAAAAATTTCACAATTTTTTTTTATATTTTAATATCGGTGTTTTTTTAATAGCTACAAAAATGATCACACAAATTCTATTTTAATTAAGAAAAAGTGTTGTAATAAGAGATCTAAAACCGATATAAAAAGTTACACGTTTTAATCTAAATCTGGCACTAAGCTTACAAAACCTACTTCAGTTTTAAACTGGAACTATAGCTACCTAGTTATAAAAAGCTACACAGTAAACATAGTCATTCTACATATAATTAATTTAATCATAAACTAGTTCCTATGATTTCAAAGACAATAAAAGTAAAACTTAAAATCACTGTGATACAATTTCCAACGCTATATAATTTTATCGGAGGAATATTATTTTGAATTTTTGACAATTCTTCCATACAAAAACTGTCAGACGTCAATTTTATTCCACGAGTAAAATTTATCTGTTGATTGAAAAGCCCAAAGGGCTAATTTTTAAAATTTCAGATAACTTTTATCTGAAGAATAAAATATGACAATTTGGCATATAAGAGCTGTCAAACCGAAATTTTTACTGCTCAGATAATATTTATCTGAAGATTGAAAAATCGGGCCTAAGTCAAAAAGATGATCATCAAATTCTTTCGCTCCCATATTATTTCAACACATTTCATTGTAGCTTGATTTATTTTTCAATGGACTTCAGCAAATATGTATACGAAGAGAATATAATTATCTAAAATTCTCATGTTTAAAAAGTATAAATAAAAAGATATAAGTTTAAAAATTACACTTACAAAGATAAAAACTAGACTCATTCTTAATAGTTACTTATAAATATTACTTAGTTACCTTTCTCCTAGCACAAAAAAAAGTGCAAAGTCTGCACTGCAAACTGCAATATGAGACTTAAAAAAAAAACAGTCTTATTATTCACAAAACTAAAACTAAATTGAGATTTTTAATTACCTGAGATTAGCCTTAAATCTAGACTATAACTCTTAAACCTATAAATGCAATGTCTGGTCACTGTTCGCTTAAAAATGTACAGAATTAAATTAAAAATCGAGCGAAGCCGATTGGCCGATTAAGTAAATATTTTATATAACCCGGCCGTCGAGAGAATGCGTTCGACACCTAGTAGCTAACGACAATTGTAGTAGCTAATAAAGATCACATTCTCAAAGCACTAACCCACTTACTAATAAACGTTCTTTAGCGTCTGTATAGTTAGTTACACAACGTTGTCTTCTTCTTTCGAAAGTCAAATTACTTATTTTATCCTTACATAGTTATAAAAAAAAGTCGCCGAAATGTCTGTACGCGCCTAACTTCCGAATGACCGCACCAAATTGGACAATTCTTTTTTTGCTGTGTTCGGTATTGCCAGGACAAGGTTTGTACGAGTATGAAAGAAAATTTCGGAACTTCGAAAAAAAAATTGCACCCGCGCGAAGCTGGGGTGGGCCGCTAGTCTGATATAATACGTTTATTAGTAAGGGGGTAATTCGATTGTATGAAATTGACAGGTGTCAAAAACGTTTTCTCTTGTTGGCCGCACTGTAGACGATTATTGGGAGTTTCACCATATATTCCGATATCGGAGATACTTATTTTTTACAATATTCCTAATTCTTCGTTTTATTGAAGTTTTCTTACTAGTAACAAATTAAATTTTATATTTTTCCTATTAAAAGAAGACTCCTTTTTACACTTTACCTTACGTAAATGTTTGATGGGTAAATATTTTTTAACATGATGTCGTGATGGCCCAGTGGTTAAGGTAAGGCCTCGCCTCTGCACGAGGATGCACGAGGTTGTGGTAACAAAACCCGGGCAGGAACCATTGTGACTTTTTCAATTCATATGTAAGTACTTTCTGAGTTTATCTTGGACTTTACTGGCATCGTTAGGAAGCCTGGATTTATAGTCTAAAATCGCCAACCCGTCTTGAGCAAGCGTGGTGATCAATGCTCTTGCCTTCTCTGTTGGAGAAGAGGTCTTTGCCCCGCAGTTGGGCAATAATATACTGGTAGTATTATATGTTTTTTTGTTACCTACAAATAATGGCGGTTTAGATTATTTACCCTAAAAAATCTAGTGTCACGACCTGTTTCATTGCCGTCGGATTTTTACGATTTACAAATCTATCGAAGTTCTGTCAAATTCCAGAATTTATCTGGTAGACGAGGCTACCACTGATTGAAAAAAAGTGTGTGCACACAGGGTTGTGCACACACTTTTTTCGATGTGAAAAACCACGGTTGATTCGCCGTGTGTAGGCACGGTCGTCAATGTCGTATGGTTCACTATATGGAAGATTGTTACCATATACCATACAAACGGTAGTTTGCCGTGTCATATACAAGCTTACACGATTATTCTGCGGTGTGACTGTGGTGTACTGTAACAAAATCGTGCCGTGTGCAACGGGCCGCAGGTAGTACAGTGAAACAGGCCCTTATTCTATCATACCGAGATCATAGACACGGCACCTGTCATTGAAACCCGACTTACACGATGCAATTTAACTTGAAGTAACAATAAATGTTGCACCGTCTAAACTCTCTAGTTTATAATAGTAATCTATGGTCTAAACAGTGTTTTGACGATGCAAGATAGTACTTGCTTCGTTCTGCCACAGACAAGAACCTTGCATCGTGGAAATGGTGCTTTAAATATTCTTTAAATACCTTAACACTAAAATTTCGATTCAATCAGGACGAATTATATCAAGTTCGGACGATTAATACATTACTTATAAGTTAAAATGGCTACATACTACTTACATACGTTTAGTCGTTTATATTTCAGTCTTAAATTCTAGTTTTATTTACAAGTGGCAGTATCATTTAGCTTCCGATATTCTTTTAATATAGACAAGCCTTCGGGCTGGGCTGATCTTGGTGGAGACAATGTGAATCCTAACTAATATTATAAATGCAAAAGTTTGTTCGTTACCTTTTCACGCCTATACCACTGAACCGATCATCCTGAAATTTTGCATATACGGACATAGGGTACCTTTCAACCTGAAAAAAAAAAGTGCTGTTCCCGAGGAAAACAACAATAACGTTATTATGATAATAGATGGCGCCACATGTCTGTCGAATCAGGTATAGGCTCGCTCCATATTACATGGGATTTAAACATAACTGGCGAAATGTGGGTGTAGTATAGGTACAGCTCTGCCTAACCCTTCAGGGATAAACAGGCGTATGTTATTAACCGACTTCAAAAAAGGAGGAGGTTCTATATATTTTTTTGTTTATCGATTTTCGGTGTCAAGCACTTAATTCGCTGATCTAAAATCATCTAAAACTCACATTGTCCACACAAAGATCACTAAAACTACTTAAAGTATTAACTTAAACTAAATCTAACCTAACTCGAAATAGTAAATGCATCGAAATGGCTATATATTTTCACTAAATTAAACTTAGCTACACTAATTACTATCCTTCTTTTTCTCCTATTCGTTTGTCATTGCAATGTCCCAGTTATGGACCATTTTTGGGATTGTTAGAAGTTATCGAGTTTACCGTGCACGGCCGATGAATCATGTCCGTTCTGAACATAGGTTCTCCGAACTTTCGCGCATGTTCTCTCACTCAAACTCGCCTCATGTCACCATTTGGTTTAGGTTAGGCTAAAAACTGATGTTCCTTTTTACAAGATGTATAAAATTTTGCAAAAAAATCCCATTTTGCTCTTCTAAAAATATTACTGAACACTCTAATATAGTGAATGCGCCTCCTTTTGTGAACCTCTAATAATTCCTATTTTGGATAAATACTAAATAGTCAAGCAACTGCGACCGACTTGGATGTACTCGAACTCGCTCGCCGGTCGTTGGTCACAGTTCTAACCTAACCCGTTTGGTCGGGGTCCCTAGCTTAGTTACTGCGACCAACTATGGGAAACGACCAGAAATTTCAGAACAGGCTCATATATTTTAAAAAAGTGTGCATCATTAGAGGCTCACAAAGTTTTTAGAGGTTCATTAGTTTAAAAAAGTATGCACCATTATAAGGTAAATAAGTTTTTAGAGGGTCAGTTAAATACTTCCCATCGTCAAAATCCCAAATAAACGGCCCTTATACACCCCAACATATTTCATTCGTCCTTATTCCTTACATATCTTCAACCACCTGCACGTCTGCCCACGCCCCTACTCTTCAGTCTTGTCGTGTGATTTCTGCGAGGTGGTCTCGGAAGTGATGTCTTGCAGTATGTTCTTAATCTCGTCGTATATCTCTGTGAACTGCGGCCGGTCGGAGGGCGATTTGCTCCAACAACGTTTCTGGGAAGAGAACAAGGTTATTTTTAGGGAATAGTTGTTTGCTGTATCAGTTACAAACCGCCATGATTTCTATATACTGAGCATGATTTTAAAAACACAATCTCACATTTAAAAATATGCAGGACTTCAGGTACCTATATAGGGTGTCTTTTTGAGATACTATGAAGCATAGAATTAAAAATAAAGCACAAAAAAAACATTGCGAAAGATGTGTCAAATCCACGCCAAACGGATGATTCCAGGTCAAACAATTACAGCATGACGTAATAAAAGAAAGCAAAACAAGTCCTAACCATAGACCTAAAAGAAACAGCGTTTTTACTTTTTTAAACAAAACTCTGAAATCATTCTGAATTTATTTAATAAAAAAATTCTACTTACAAGGAGTGCCCCCAAGGGTTCCGGCATTGTATCCGGGATGGTCCACTCGAGTGCGTCGGTCTTCACTCTTTCTAGGACTGAGTTGTCATTCAATTTTGCAAATGGCAGCTCAGCTTTGGTGTAGATCTGAAAAATAATGTGATATTTTTTTAAGTAACTGAATATTACGCAAATTAAAAAAGAGTTATTATTGCGGTTTACTTGAGACTGACATTTAACAGCTGTGAAAGTAAAAAAGGATCATAGGGTCTTTTGTAGTAGTCGGGTTTACAAGAAAGACCATTCGAACGTTGCAAGCTAAATTAAAACTTTTAATATAGGAGCGAAATGGGCACAATCTTAAATAAAATCTTAACTTAAATTTTAAATGTAAACATGATTTTATAAAAAACTTACCTCCCAAACGGTGACGGCAAACATGTAGACATCAGACTTAGTTGAATAGTCACCTTCCAACACAGCCTCCGGAGGCAACCAGCGGAGAGGAATCACCTGCAATACATACAAATTAGTAATAAGTAGTCATAGTTAGGCTGTTTGTACAGTCAACAAAAGACATAAGTATGCAGGATCGTCGGATATAGTTGAAGTTTAGTAAGAAACCGATGGATGTTGTCGACTGACATTTAATTTGATAAATGAGCTGTTTGTTTTCTATTAATAAAATTAAATTTTATTCGAGAACATCAATCGGTTTCTTACTAAACTTCAACTATATCCGACGATCTTGCATACTTATCTCTTTTGTTGACTGTACATACCGAGTGTACTTGATTCTTACGACTATAATTCTGTAAATACATATCTATTATAGTCGCGAATCATATTTTGATCAAGATACAACCTGGCACTGACCTATAAATTGCAAAAAAACGTAAGAAAATTTGAATTTCGCGGTCTACCGCTGCGCATTCACCTTAATTGAATAAATGTTTACCTGTTCATGTAGTTTGTAGTACTCGTGCGAGTCTGGTCCCCGGGTGAGTGCGGGGTACGACAGTTTCAGTTGCAGCTTCGACGTGATCACGCAGTTACGAGCCGCTATGTCTCTGTGAGATGAAAATATGTTTGTTATTTCATCACCACACACCAGTCGTTACGGGTAGTTAGAAGCCCGTAAGTCTGACAACCAGTCTTACCAAGGGGTATCGTATTACCCAGTAACTGGCTTGTGGAGATCAGATAGGCAGTCGCTGCATGTAAAATACTAGTATTCAGCTGCATCCGGTTAGACTGGAAGCCGACCCCAACATAGTCCGGAAAAGGCTAGGCAGATGAGGATGACTGTTATTAACGGTAAAGAAAAATATTCATGTTCTAGAACAAAGACTTAAAGATGATGTTACATCCACTAACCCTCACTAGGCACGTGGACGCTCGTGCTGGTGGTCGTGCGACCCACTCACTCTCACAAAGAAGAGGCCTGACTCCCAGCAGTGGGAACGTTATACTCTAGTTATGTCACTCACCTATGTGTAAATCGTACAGCAGCACATTTAGCCGCGGCAGCAGCGAGGTGTGCAGCCAGCAGCGCCCTGTGCAGCGGCGCCAGCGCCGGCGACGTCCTGGCGGGCGCGGGGTGCGCGTGCGCAGGCCCCACTCGGGCGATGTACTCGGCGTTCTCTTCCGGGGAGCGGGTCGCGATTAGGAACTTTTTTAGTTCACCCTGGATGTAGAAACGTAGTGTTAGGATAATGAAGAGAAGAATGTAAAATGGGTTTATTTGTCACAAAAATATCTGCATATTATGAAACCAAAAGTTCCCAGGTATGGTCCAGCACAATAAAAGAAATGTACAACGGGAAGTACAAGTGACTCTTGGCTCCATTAAGGCTGCGTTTCCACTAGAGATAAGCGAGGATGCGTAGCGAGGAATATGTGTAAAACTAACCAATAACAACGCTAACTTACTTCAAGCTATGAAAATGAAGCGATGTTATTGGTGTGTTTCACACACATCCCTCGCTACGCATGCTCGCACATCTCTGGTGGAAACGCAGCCCAAGTTTTACACCCGTTACATGTATTCTTATCCTTAGCTTGTCGATGGCAATCAAAATTGATTTGGCTCAGAATTTAGCTACGAGTTTGACGTCTTTGATTTACTATCATGCTCTTACCCAGTCCGTATGCTCCAGTAACATGTAGTGCGGATCAGCTTCGTTGCACAGTCCAATCAGCCGCACGATGTTCTCGTGTCGGACTCGCGTGAACAGCTCCAGTTGACGACGAAACTCGGCTAGTTGGACCTGTAGACAAACATATTGATTAAATTAGGCGATATTAAACTTATTGAAGGTTTAAAAGGTAGAAAAACTAGTATTTTTACAACCAATTTCAACATGATCCCAGGCTGATGTCCAAATATATAAAAATCCTTATTTTACACAACGTAAAATCATGTTTCGTTTTTAACTTGCATTTTAAACATGAAATCCACACTTAAGAGCAAGCTTTAAACTAGAATTTTGTAGTCGTCAAGGCTGAAAGGTATCTGGGCCCGTATTCCGGTAAATTCATTTGGATACCCGCATGCGGGCTAACGACGCGTTTTTTTTTTTTTTGTTTCAAATCAAATCAAAATATTTTATTTCACATAAACCTACATAGGCACTTATGAAACGTCAGAAGCTAGGTGCACGGTTCCAATTGGTCGTTTCCTATGGAGAAGAACCGGCAAGAAACTCCACGGTTTGTCCAGTTTTTATAGCTCCAGGAATAAACCACATGACGTTTGGAACTTTTTATAACAAGGAGAAATACGCCTGACACTACATAGTTATAGAGGAAACCGAGCTACAATTTAATAAAAAATGTTTGTGAACTTACCTCATCTTTAGTAGTAAGTGCCTTCACAAGCACAGGTCTGAGTTTAGGCTCTCCGTCGGCATCCAATGAGTCTTTGTTGCGCAGTTTGCTCACTTGGCACATGTCGATCTTGGCTAGCATCACCTCGCCGAATTCACCGCGACCTAGGAGTTAGAATAGCTCATTATTGCAAGTCTGTTGTGGTTGAAAATAGGGAATATTATTATCGTTATGAATGTCGTTCACCATTTGGAGAAACATCGACGTAAATGTATGTTTTCCCAAAAATGATTTAAATATGCCAAAGCACTTAGAAAGCGTATAAATTTACGTTAGTAAAGCAAAGACTTAAAAAAAATGAGCAATTACGTCGATGTTTCTCCAAATGAGCGATACCTATATAAAGATTTTATATATTAACTTGGTCTCAAAAAAACAACGCATATTTTTATATCTTGCTATATTTTTTTTCGTTTATTTTAACGTTATTTTTAGTATAATAATTGGTTGTCTGTAAAGCCGGTTTACGGACGATAAATTTTACGTGATAACGTCATTAGAAAACATCCGATCGTGCCTCTCTATCGCTTGTTCCGCGCTCTCGCTTGCACACTTAGCTCAGGCGGAACATGACAATGAGTCATGCTTTATACGACGTTATCTCGTCAAAAATATTGAAAGGTCAGTTCTAAAGCCTCGTCTACATGATTACTTGCTTGTGGCAAACAATGAAATTGAAACAACAACTGACTTGCATCGCCTAAACACTGTTTAGCTACTAATCAGGTTTCTGTCTTTCTCCCTCTATCTAAAAAAATTCTCACTGTTGCTCATTTTTGCCATTTTTTTTAAATCATAATTTTATACAATCACATTAACTTACCAAGTGTAATTTGTTCTGTGAGAAGTGTGCGTGGTATAGACAGGTGTTCAAACTGCCCCGACTTCTTGGAAGCGCGTGATATACCCGACACCTCCGAGTTATC
This sequence comes from Hydraecia micacea, assembly GCA_914767645.1. Lineage (NCBI taxonomy): Eukaryota > Metazoa > Arthropoda > Insecta > Lepidoptera > Noctuidae > Hydraecia > Hydraecia micacea. Next base: position 4,915,284 of record OU611801.1, on the reverse strand, counting down.
AGCGCCTGTATATAAATTCAAAATTCAAATTCATCATGATCACAAAAATACAAGTATTAGCATGCAGTTCTAACCAAGAGAAAACTTAGACCGATTTAACAGCGGGTTGTAAACTAGGCACAGCCTGTATCTTGGTGACCCAAACACTATCCCCCTTACTAATAAACGTTGTATAGCGTCTGTATAGTTACACAACGCTTTGTCTTCTTCTTTCGAAAGTCAAATTACTGACGACTGAAAGAGAGAATTCGGTGCGTAACTATTCATCTGATATAATACGTTTATTAGTAAGGGGGTATGAAACAAAGTTTTTAATTAAAATTATAAAATAAAATAAAATGAACTCTATTTTCCACCAATATTTTCAGCATAATCATTGGGGTATTTTTTTTTGTCATGTAATGTTAATCTTAATCATTAGTATTTTCAATTCAAGTCAGGTTGTTTTTGCAATGGAGTTTGAATTCCATTTTGTATCTCTCACAAAATGGAATGGGTTAACAATAGTGAAATACAAATTCTCTATTTGTCTATTCCTGTGTCCAACCATTGATGATTGATTGGGAAAGAACATTAAATTTAATCCATCTTAATAACGCAATGTACGTATGTAGAATAGAGATAGACATACCGCTATCTTTATCATGTGCGAGCAGTCTCCCGTTCTGCAAGGCGGCTCCGTTCACTTTCTGCTTATCTTCCTCTCCTTCTTCTACTAACTTCTCACGACCTTCTGTCATCTCTAACTCCATTTTTTCTCCTAGAAAGAAACATAGTACAATTATCCTTACTAATAAATGTTTTATAGCGTCTGTATAGTTACACAACACAACGCTTTGTCCCATTCTTTCGAATGTCAAATTACTGACGACTGAAAGATAGAAATCGGTGTGTAACTATTCATCTGAAGGTCAATTCTCGTAATTTAAAACGTTCAAAATCTAGTCGCAGTCTTATCTCGGCGACAAACAAATGTCAAAAACTTGTCAAAATGTAGGGACAGACCGGAATAAATCGGAAATTAGAAGTATTGTAGGGACAGACCGGAATAAATCGGAAATTAGAAGTATTTTTGACAGATTGAGACTGAGATCAGATTGTGAATGTTCTTAAAATTACGAGAATTGCCCCTCTGATATAATACGTTTATTAGTAAGGGGTTATTTTTTTAATATAATGTAAAATACGTCAAGACAGCTGCAGCCATTAAACGTGCGAGCAGGATAGTGAATGTTCACTGAGTCTCGAGCCGTCCCGCTCTCATATTTTATGACCGCATCTCGATTTGATTCAGTAAGTTTTAAGTTTTATGTCTGCTCAAAAGCGAGTGGTCTTTTATCATTTTATTTGGTAAGACTTCTAGCAAGTCGTCTGGCTGTATGTATTTAAACATGCAGTTTGTAAATATCGTGTAAGAGGATAGTTTGAACAGTGACGTGGTACAGCCCTATTCAAACTTTATGGCGGCTGTAAAGTGCGCTACTCGCTGCGCAGTACCTCACCTCTCACCCCCGCTGGCAGGTGAATTTGTTACTGCGCAGCGACTCGCCTCATTTTCCGAGCCGCCATAAAGTTTGAATCGGGCTGTACAAGTATCCATACTATCCATACTTTAATATTATAAATGCGAAATTGTGTCTGTCTGTTACCTCTTCATGCGTAAACCGCTGAACAGATTTAGATGAAAGGTATAGAGATAGTTTGAGTCCCGGGAAAGGACATAGGATAGTTTTTATCCCGATATTCCCACTGGAAACTTATGTAGGTGATTTAAAGCAAGTTAATCTTCGTACCTCTCTGCCGCCTCCTAAGCCTGCGTCTCCTGCAGTAGACCATCAGAGCCAGTACCAGCACCATGTATGCTCCAGCTACCGATATTGACACCACCACGGCTTTGCCCGCGACGCCGCTTGACTCTTGGGGAGGGAGTTCCCCTTCTGCGGAAATAATTATGGTTTTATTATACTGGACAAAGTAGATTAAAGAGGTACGACAGTTTTGTATCTTGAGAAAAATACGACCAAGTTTAAACAAAAGTATTTCCTTTAGAAATTTTTCGTCGGTTTAAAAAAAAAAAAACCTGTTAGCTGCATTGTAACAGGTTGCGTGTCGATGTCCCTGTCAACCGTATACATTGTACATTTTATAGGTACACAATTTAACTACAGTGTATATTTAGATGGTAAAAGGTCTTGCCGCGCCTAATTTTCCAAAGATGTAAACAACAATGGCCGCTCAAAATTGAATAAAATCGATATACAAGAACATTTATTACTAGTAATGTTTGTTTTCGTCTAAATCTTCTTAAAAACAAACACTACTTAAAATAAATATTCTTCAAAATCATCGATCATCGATTTTATTCAATTTCGAGCGGCCATTGTTGTTTACACCGTTGACAAATTTGGCGCGGCCGGACTTTAGTAGTCCAATTTGTAATGAGGCTGAGTGCAAAATTCTGAGTATGTCTATGTCATACCTTGATGCACAATAAGCGTGAGCTCGTTGCGCGCGAGCCCGGCGGCGCTGCCGGCCGTGCAGCCGTACCGGTCCGCGTCCGGCGCCGACACCGCGTGGATGATCAGCGTGCCGTTGTTCATGAGAATTAGTCTGTTCGTGGAAGAAAAATACTATTTAAAAATCTCACCAAGTAGAATATGAACGATTTTTATTAATTTTTAAGAAAATTAAGGTATGTATGTATAATGATTATGGATAGAAAGGGGGTGACTGCCGATATGACGACTAATAGAGAAGTATGGAAGAAATGACATGTTGCGCCGACCGCAAGTAAATTGGGATATGGGCAGGACTGAATGATGATGATAAGCGACGCTGCTGGAATAAACTACTTGTTATTCTACGATTTTTTTTTTTAAATATATTATTAATATTATTATTTATTACCTGGCTGTTGTAGCGTTAACGCCATCTTCTACATCCACACCGTCTTCTGAATACACAGAAATAAAAAAGCATAATTATTATTTTCTTGAGTTCATACTTAAAGCGTGATTTCTTAACTACCAATTCAATGTGGAGACGACAATGCGACAATAAATGAAAACACTGACAATACTAATGAATAAGAGAATTTAGGAACTATCAAATACAACTTAACATCGAAAAAACAAACAAACAATAAACGATTTGAGATTTTTGTATGCAGACTGGGAACGTTATTAGATATACGAATTTTAATTTATTGTCGCCTCTACGTACTCGTATATGAAGAATCATATAATATTATTTCGACTGAACCTAGACAGGTTCAGTCGAGATAATATTTATATAGGTCAGACGACCTGCAAACTGTAGAAAAAATTACGAAAATTTGAATTTCGCAGGCAGACTTATCGTAACCCCCTCAGCACGGGGTAGTCTTCCGCTAGGCATTAAATGGCCCAATATCGTGCGCAATAAACCCTAAATTTGTGATTAATATTTATTTACTTACGTTGTTTCCCCAGTATGGCAAGGTTCCTGTCCCAGTGCGTGGTGGGAGGCGGGTCGCCGGTGGCCACGCAGTTCAGCACCACCGTCTGACCGACCGTCACGTGCAGCTGTTCACCTGCTGCTGGTTCTATCACTCGAGGAGTTACTGTGGAAGACAGGAATGGTTCTTTTTATCGAGACACATATTTAGATTAGGCTTGAAGTCTTCCAAAGAGTTGGTAGGGTTGAATACACGCACATTTTGTTAGTTATAGGCGCCATGATATGGGGGCCGAGCTTATAGTCATTAACTGGGCATAACAATATATCCAGAACCCAGTTGCTTCTGAGAAAAACCCAATAACAAATTACCCGAACCGAAGATTGAAATTAGAACCTCATCTCGTCCACTAAAGAGACAAAACAGTCAGTTTAAAATAATGGTTTTAGACTACGGGCGACAAGGCAGGTAGTGGGTTCGCAGATCATTTCCGGTAAATACGAATACCTATGACAATCGTCACAGGTACGAGGCCGTAACTGAAACTAACCGGTTTACCCTTTGTATTTTGCCAGCACATTCAGAAATCGATTCCAACCTTCATGCGAAAAGTGCTAGGCAGATGTGACAACACCTAAAAGTTATGGCGACAATGTTTGCCCAGCCAGTTGGAGTGGGTCAGTATTCAGTGGTTATATTAATACGTGCAATAACAACCTCGTGCTCGAGTGGCTATCCTCAGATAATACTGTATTGCATAGGCCGACCGCTTAACTGAGACGTTGCCTGAGGTAGGTGCGCGGTGCGGGAGGGGTGATAGTTGTCACAAGTTGACGAATCACTAAGCTCTCGCATCACGTCACCATACCCCTCCCGCACCGCGCTGCTACCTCAGACAACGTCTTAGTTAAGCGGTCGGCCTATAGTAGGTATAGTAAATATCAGTGGCGAAGGATGAATTTATGACAGAGGTAGGCCGGAGCAAAAAAAAAATCCAAAAGAAAATTTCAATGATGAGTTGACTAAAATGTTCTGAATTTTCGAAGGGAAGCCGGTGGGAATCCAGTTGTATGGTACCTTCGCCACTGGTAAATATACTATAGGCTAGCGATGCCTACACGCATGTATAAATATAATAAATAGTACACCTCTGTCTAACCCTTCTGGAATTACAGGCGTGATGTTATGAAGATCTCAACTTACCAACAACATCCAGATTAATCTTGGAGGTGATGGACTTCTCCCCGTCCACCGCCTTGCAGGTGTACTGTCCAGAGTGGCGCTTCTCAGCTTCAGCCACCATCAATGTCCCGTTCGCTGATGTCACGCCTTCCGGTAAGGGGGCCGTGTCGTTCTAGAAGATGATAATAGATTAGTAAATTATGATTTATACGGCGACAAGCCTCGTGCCCATTAGGGTTTTCTATGGGCAAAAATTACTAACTTCCATACCAACATTCATCCGGAATTTAAAAAAAAACCCATTCTTAGTGCTCACCTTTACCGTAGGGTAAACCATTGTGCAAAATAAATATCATGCCTCTAGGCGGGTGACATTATCACTAAGTGATAAAACTCTTTCAAATATAAAATAAAGATAAAAAAATGGCTCTAGAGCCAGCGGTTTAGGCTGTGCGTTGTCTGTCAGTGAATAGATGATTTTTTATTTTTATTAAATTGATTATAATTCTAAACTTTAATTTTAAACTTACCAAAAACCATTGTACAGTGGGATTAACACCGCCAGCAACTTTGCAGTGTATTTTCCCCGATGAATTCAATTCCAATTTCTTGCTATAGGGCTCCGGTTCGAAGCGTAGCTCGCCATCTGTTGGTGAGTAGATGGACTAATTTAGTACATCAAGAATGAAGCCATCTATTGACGAGTAGACAAACTAATTCAGTGTATTCAGGACAGCGCCATCTGTTACACATGTCAATTTAAAGGGCTGGATAAGAGATGGCGGTAGAATCGATAATAGTTTTCATGCGAACAATGTGCAATGGAACAATTATTATCGGCTTTGCTTTGCTAATTGGATGGGCAGAAACCAGAATACCGGTCATCTTTATCAACGAAATCTTGTTCGCCTTTTCAATATTCACAAAGCTTTTCCATAGATAAATAATGTGCGCGCCGGTCGCCGGTTGGGTTGTGTACCTACGTTTCGGCTGACTACGCACCTGACCTTTTCGAAGGACTACCGGTAAGGTCAGCGTTTGCCCTTCTAGAAATCTAGGGCGTCCTTGCTCCGACCGAACCTAGGCTTACGATCGGGCTATAAATTATTTTATGAGAATGTTTCTTACTTTACTGTCTCGCCTATAATCCCAAGAGAGGTAAGCAGAAGTGGTTAGGTACTTAGCTACCAATATTTGAGTTAGGTAAGGTCCCATTTAAGGTAAAAGAACTTTAGGTCCAAATCGTCAACCTTTTTTTCTTCTGATTCAGCATTTTCCTTCAGCTTAATTCGCGATTACTCATTGTCGTCGAGTGCATGGCGCAGCTCAACTCGTCAGAATTCAAATTCCAAATACATTGTTTTTGCGACTTGTCTTTGGGCAGCGAATGCCATGCCAACACTTTGCTGTTACTTGCATGTAGGGTTACCATCCGTCTGGATATGTCCGGACATTAAAGGGATTTTTTAGAAAAAATAAAAATTTATGACGAACTTCGCACGGTTTGTACAAATTGACTAAACTTCGAGTTTTCTTTATTATATGTAAGTTTAATGTTAATGTTTTATACACATGAACCTTCCGGGAAAAATTTTCTAAATAATTGTGAAAACCGCATCAAAATCCGTTGTGAAGTTTAGAAGAAGAACGCGGTCACGCTGACAGACACGAAAAGCGACTTTAATTTATAATAATGTTAGATATGTACAGACGCCAGCACATCATCATCAAGCTACTACAATCTGTCAAATCTATTTAATAGATTTTCAACTATCGTTACAGCATAAGGATTGATTGGGAAAATTTTACAGTTTCGGGTAGCTTGATGTGCTGGCGTCTGTACCTACGAACAAAAGAAAGATTAAAAAATGTCCGGACTTTTTTGTAAAGTCCAGATTTTTGTCAGGACTTTTCAAATTTTTTAAATGCATGGTCATGATCATAGGCAGGCCCGCGCGTACGTTTGTTAAAATAAAATTCACCTAAGGTAATTTGCCAAAGATGTAAACAACAATGGCAGCTCGAAATTGAATAAAATCGATATACAAGAACATTTATTTTAAGTAATGTTTGTTTTTAACCCCCGACGCAAAAACGACGGGGTGTTATAAGTTTTCAAATAAATGTTCTTGTACAACGATTTTATTCAATTTCGAGCGGCCATTGTTGTTTACATCTTTGGCAAATTTAGAAACGCTGGACTATAGGTATGTTTTGATAGTAAAACAATAACAGTTACCATTGACAGCGCGATGTCGTCTGCTGCTCTTGTGGGCACGGATCTTGTGAACCGAATGATGGGTCACATCTGAAAAGATACATATAATAAGTTTAATGAAATAGTCATTCAATAGGATTATAATTATGAACTTGAGAACTGTATTGATGATTTTAATGATTATAATTTTGTAAAGTCGTATTTGTTACGGTCACATTCAAGTTTCAACACGACACTGTGCAAATCGCAAAAAAAGATTTTTGTGTTTATAGTGCTACATCAGCTTGCAATTATCTGCTTCTAGCTTTAACGTGGTAATCATCGCAATGTGGCTTTGTAGACCGTTCGTCCATGGTTCAACCATATTATTACAAAAACAGTGTTTTAACGGGGGACGTTTCATGGGTCTTGCTTGACAAAAAGTCTGTAGATAACTTTATTTAGGCTTTTAGCATAATCAGCCTATAACGTTCCCACTACTGGGACCTCCTCTCTGTGAGAAGGAGTGGGCCATAATCCACCACACGGGCCCAGTGCGTGTTGGCCACAGACATATAAAGAGTTTATACGTCTGTGGTGTTGGCGGATGTCACACGTCTTCGAATTTTTCCTTTTTTGATTCCTCACGATGTTTTTCTTCACCGTTTTGAGAGCAGTGGTAATGAAATAATTTACACAAAGTAAAGTGCCTGCACAACCTACAGCTCGCAAGTCGCGGCCGTTACCACTGGGTGCTTAGGCAAGACGGCTACACAAAATGTGTATTACAAATTACATTGCATACAATATAACCTAAATATGTTTCTACGTATTATAGCCCTATTGAATCCAATCCGCGATGCAACGCAAGCACTCAACAATGAGATGAATAAGCGATCAAGTGGTTTGTTGATACTGGCTGCATGCAACTGGTCACTAGAGTGGAGTGCTGGCAGTCTGGACTCTGATTGATCTTCTTAATATAGCGGTTTATTTGCTTCCAATTTGAATTTGAATTTGTACATGGTGCGTTCGCGAATAGGGTTCTTTTGTTCTAAAGTGGACTATTGTGGAAGATTTGGCGTTAAGTCCAGGATTTTTCGGACCTTCTAAGCGCAGGCCACATATAAATGGCGTTGGACGCGCACATGGCACGGGCGGGTTCCTATTCCATTCAAATTTCATACAAAATGCATGGAAATAAAGCGCAATTTAGGACAGACGGTATGTCGTTGCTCCATGCTTTATTTTATTTTTATATGTGGCCTGCGCTCTATGTTACAAGGCAAAATATATGTATACAAAGTATAAGTTACAAGGCAAAATATATGTATACAAAGACTTTTTTATACTTTTGCGTTTTCTTTTGTTTTGACAAACAAGGAACGGCCCTTTTTGGTCGACTTCTGGATATGTCGGTTTTGGATTGTTTCGAAAATAGCCCATTGTCTCAAGTCCGTTGAATTCAAGATACATAAGTACATACATAAACTCACGCCTCATTGCAGTTGCCGGAAACTACAGAACGCCACCTGCTACGATCCTTACATACTCCTTTTGCTACGTTTACGTTAATAAATCTGCAGAGTAATTGCGTAACGCGTGAAGCACAGGCGTCAAACAGACGAGCAGCGCTTTGCTGTCGACAGAGCCAACATTAGCTGTCGACAGAGCCAACTTCAGCTGTCGACAGATCCAACTTCAGCTTTCGACAGAGGCAACTGCTACTGTCGACAAAAGCAACTGCTGCAGTATTCGGCACGCCACACGTGGACAGCAAACGCCTACCTATGGCGATAGGGTGTAGGTCATACACGCACGCCGGTTGCGAGTACTACGCGCCTGACCATTCTGAAGAACATCACCATAATTCCAAATAGGGTCTCAATAAGCCTCACGTTAGCTAAAATGAGATAAAATTGAAATAAAGTACTTCAGGGAATCCAAACTTCTACTTCATTCCCTCAACGGGAAAAGGTATATTAAAATGTCACAAGATATTAACATAATAAATATACGAAAATAACTAAGACATCAAAAGTCTGTGACACTGCGGTTGGTCCATACTTAGAATTAGAACAAACGTTTTCACGCCCAGTGTTGTAAACATAAACATACTGGATATAGTTAACTTTGACAGAGGTTTAAATATTAACTGTGGGGTTGTACATATCAAAAGAGTATTTAAAGTATTTATAGTATTTAAATAATAACGACAATAATAAAATTTAAGCTTTTTTCCACTATATTGGAGTCGGCTTCCAGTCTAACCGGATGCAGCTGAATACCAGTATTTTACATGGAGCGACTGCCTATCTGAGGGGCAAATCTCTTAGTTTTAATTTTAAGTTTACAGTCTGGATCTCAGTCTCAATCTCAATCTGTCAAAAATAGGTACATCTAATTTCGGTTTCCCTACATTTTTGACAAGTTTTTGTCATTTGTTTGTCGCCGAATTGCTCAAAATCTAGTCTCATCCATCAGACTGCGACAAGATTTTGAACGTTTTTATATTACGAGAATTGGCCTTCTGACCTCCACAACCCAGTTTCTGGGTATCTGGGCAACATGATACCCCTTGTGGGACAGGTTGTCCGATTTCTGGGCTTCTGACGACACGTAACGACTGTCTAAGATCAAAGAATAACAGACGGGATAAACGACTTAACGTGCTTTCCGAGACGTAGGGAGGGGGGGGCGGGTATCGGTATGTAAAGATGGGCACCCATCGAACTGACCGCCGCGCGTAATTTCGATCGACGAGTGCAGCTGGTATTATTTAGCCACGAGCCCCTCCAACAAAATCAACACCCCGAAAGTCCTGCAACTCACCGTACATTACCAACACAGATTTTTCATCTAAAACACAAACTGACAGCGTTCAATTGCGGTCCATAGTTAGAACAAACGGTTTCACACTGAGCGGCGGCGAGTAAACAAACACGCAGCGGCACATCAAACGGACTGCGCGTACGCATTTACATTTGTAGGGTGACCATGTTGGAGAATGGTTTGGGATAGTCCGCTGAATTGGACAAGAAAAAAACATGTTTTTGATTGGAATTGGAGTTAGTTACTTCACTTGGATCACTATGTTTGGATCACTATGTGGAACTCTGGCACATCCAGAAAGTGACGCAGCAGAAGACATAGTTGATTATAGGAAGTGCTGGACAATGCTGAAATGATTGGGGGGTCTTCAACCAGCACCCCAATTGCGTAACACACAATCTGAATCATTTTGAAGGATATTGTTAATCCATTGCTTCGTATGTTCGAAAATTTGTCTACTCAACAACTTAAATAACGCAATGTGTGTTGTTGAACTGTCAAAGTGAAAGCCATTCCGACTGTTAGTCTAATAAATCAGGTATTGCATCTTCAATTCTGTTTATTAATATTTATTTTTAGACAAGATGCAGTCATCTGTTGCAGCGTGGGCGCGATAACTTTATCTAAGCGTCGAACGACTAAGTTATTGCAGGTCTTACCAACAGATAAACATTGACAACTTACACACATAATAGTGCTCTTATCTTGTTGCTACAGCTCCATAAATTTTGTTTAATAATTCATTTCTACAAACAAAACAACCATCCTTTTCATCATCATATGAGTATGACACATACTAATGCAACTGTAGCGGTATCTACAAACGCCACATGCGAACCACGCGGCATACTGACATCACACAAAATTCTGCATCTCGCAAGCAGAGTTTACCGCGCAGCTAGCATTACAACGGCCCGACACCGACATAAATCATCGGGCAGTTACCCGGCAGACACGACACCCGTCAGGTCGGAGGATCTTCCCTTTTCTACGGAGGTCGAGTGAACTTTACACCCTGTTACTCATAACATTACCTTTATACAACCTTTTATACAGCGTTGCAGCTTTTTCATCATCAAACTAGAAGTCCTGTTGTGGATATAAGCCACTGTAATAATCATAAATACCGTTTAACTCGATCCCCGGTTACTTTTATCAAGCAGCTACCAGCAATGTTGCAGTCGCTCCATGTAGCCTGAGGGCGACCAGCCCTACGTTTTTCGATCTGTAGTATCGCCTAAAGACTTCCTTAACGGTCATTGGTTTTAACGGTCATTGGTTTTAAGGCTAATATGGCCGGCCCAATGCCACATCAGCTTGCTTTCCTGCGGGCTATATCCACTACTATTGTTGTCTGTCGTATTGCCTCGTTCGGGACTCAAGTAAATAAGTTACTAAGTATAAGTTATTTGCTTTGACACTACGTACAGATGCCAGCACATCAAGCTGCTACAATCTGTCAATATTTTTAATAGATTTCAACTTTATGTTTAAAGCTTCAAGCTAAGGTTCAAAGTTGATTGGGAAAATTTTACAGTTTCGGGTAGCTTGATGTGCTGGCGTCTGTACCTAGTCCTACATACCTACAATAAGATATAAGATCCTTGCATAATTAGGCATGCAAAGATTATTTTTCAATTCCACGGGGAGGATGCAAAAAGTTCAAACTGTCCATATTAGCTCGCTGGGTGACTTAATTATTTTAAGCAACAGCTCTTAAGCCTCCTTTAGCATGTTCTTTAACATACAAATAATATATTTCAAACCAAAGACGTTTATAACAAACGTCACAAACACTCCCCTACCCCAAACAGGACTATCCCACACTCACCAACGCCACACCCACCCCACCAAATCTAAATATACGTCGAAGCAACTGCTGGCCATCACTCGCCATTGAACTCACGCCGCGGGTTCAACCGATCAGTTATCACTTGCCCATTATTGTACAATCGTCGAACACTAATGTGGACGTGGTACTTAGTGCCACCGGAAACAGCACTTAGTTGACTGTGAGTGTTATGATAAATGATTGGTATTGATTGGCGGAAAGGTAAATAGATGGCGCTGATTGATTGGCGGAAAGGTAAACAGATGGCGCTGATTGATTGCGGCTACTTTTCGGATGTTATTGTGTGGTAGAGAAGCAGGTGGGAGGATGGTAAGTGGTCGATATTGCCTCTGGACATCTGCAATAAATCATTTCAATCACAATCTGAATCATTTTGAAGGATATTGCTAATTCATTGCTTCATATGTTCGAAAAATTTGTCCGCTCAACAACGTAGATAACGCAATGAATGTTGTTGAACTGTCAAAATGAAAGCCATTGATTACTTTTTATCGATATACCACGCGGGCGAAGCCGCTGGCAGAAGCTAGTATGATATTATTGGCATCGAAACAGCAAAGCTACTTGGCTGCAGAAACAGACCGACCGACCGACTGTATGGTCATATTACTTCCCCGGATAAGCACCTTCACAAGGATCCCTACCTACTGCTAATCCTAACATCATGAAATTGTCGTAGTTAGGATTACCAGGTTGCCTACCATGATCTAATTAAAAACGATTCAAAAACAAGACATTTCAGTTTAGGTTCCTAAACTGCATCGCTTGAGCTGCTCTATGGACGTCATGGTAATGGTACCAAACAAGTATGAATGAAACCAAAACTTGCGACTCAGTTTGGGAAAATCGCTGTCAGTAGATGGCACGGCCTAAACTGAATCGTTAAACTGACGTCATGATACGAATTAGAAGAACAGTTCAGTTTAGGTCCTAAAATAGATCGCGTTAAGAGCTTGTGGTAGGCCTCCTGGTCTTATAGAGTTGTATTGATGACTTTAATGATTATAATTCTGTAAATACATCCTTGTTACAACCACGAATCAAATTTTGATCACCATATATAATAACCTAATACTGACTTGCAAATTGCAAAAAACGTAAGAATATTTGAATTGCGCGGGCTACATGAAGCATTCACCTTAACCCTTCGTATCCACGTATCGAACGTGGATCCACGCGAAACACAATGGCTTTTTAATTGTTCTGTAAATTACGGCATTCAACCAGTTAATATTATTATGATAGAATTTGAAACTAGCTGACACAAGACGTGATCTTAAATCGAGATTTATAACTGAATGATGCAGTTTATGGTCTTTAAGCCAAGTTCCCGTTGTGTAAACTTCACACTTACTTACGACTGTAAGCCTAAAAACTTTCATTTGGTAAAAGTTTTCATTTAGTAAATTATTTTATGTATTTATTTTGGCCCCGATTCTAAGCAAACTTTAAAGCTATCTAAAGTACTAGCTTCTGCCCGCGACTTCTTTCGCGTGAAATTACTTGTTGCCCCGACCCACCGCGTCGCATCGCATAGCCCGTCCGCGGTATTATCAAATCCGTTTTCACTTAGCGTTCTTTCTGATTGTTTTCTTTTGCTCAGCTCCTAAGAGACGCAGCATGATGTAACATAGCTTATAACCTTTCTCAAGAATTGGGCTATCAAATACAGAAATATTTTTTCAAATACGAACCAGTAATTCCAGAGATTAGTGCGTTCAAACAAACAAAATTTTCATCTTTATTATGTCTACTTCTATATCCATGTATTAATACAGATTAACTTGCAGACAAAAATATAAAGTTAGTGCTGTCAGATTAACTAGATTAAACTAAAACTTTTAAACAGATTTAGACGACAAAATACTCTAAACTTCAACACGTAAACAAACTTTAAATTTTCATATTCTAAACCAATTTCATTATGCAAAGAAGAAAAATACTGCGTCAAATATCACCCCTTTTACGTCAGGGGTTAAAAACAATTTAGTCAAGCGCTCCACAGATCCTAATAAGCACAGACATTTAGAAAATCCAAGATGGCGGCCGGGACCGTTACTTTTTATTTCCCAGTTTCTAACTAAGTATATGTACTTTGTTAGGTTTGGTTTTTAGTGTTATACGTGTCCGGTGTTTGTAATGGAAACGTGTTTTTTTAGGATGATTATTAGTTTTAAGGGTAGGTATTTTTTTTATTGCAAAATCTAGTTATTGAGGAGTAGCATTTTTATGGGATCGCAGAACAAACTTGATTAAAGATTATCGGTTGTTGTTGACGACCTTTACTTAGCCTGAAACTATCATAGACACCAAATCTTATTCATTTTAAATACCAATGCCAGCTTGACACTGGTTTTTCCAAATACAATAACCATAGGAACGAAAATCAGTTATCAATCGCTGCTGGAAAAGGTATAAATGTAGTCCAAAACATTGTCTTATTTTCCAGAACATAATTATCGTCTCTGCATTTACTTTTGAAAGGCTTTTCCTGTTTCATAAAACATCGTAGAAAATGTCTTTTAAAAATGTGCCCCTAAACGTAGCAATTTGCTTGAAGATTTTAAAATCGTCGCTGCATCGCTTGAAGGTGTGTCTAGATGGCTTTAAGCTATGTTTAAATATAGAATATCGATTAGATTACATAAGTAAACTAGAAGGAGGTGTTAAACTTTATCTATGGTAGACAGTCGAACTGTGCGGTCGTTATTCCATTAAAATTCATATACAATACCACAATCGATGTTTATGGATATTTAATGTTGTCTATGCTGCCCATATTTAATACCAGACAGCGGTGTAATAATATAACTATTGTAAGAACGGATGAAGGCACAAAATTAATCAATTTTATTGTTGCTGTAGCCTGTTAGCCGTAGGATTATTCACATCTTTCGACTGAACTATTTTCAACCATTTTATTTGGCCTGGCAATTTCCGCTTTATTAAAGTACGAAGGACATACGTACTTCAAAGTTCACGAAAGTTATTATTATAGTCCTTTCACAGTTATTTTATCTCTAATTTTACATCACTGTAATCTTTATTCTCGTTGCTGTAAAAACTGTAAAATAACTGTAATAACTTCTCTTTCGTGGACTTTGAAGCACGTCCAACATACTCGTAATTACTGCTACTCTACACCTGATATATATTACTTTTCTCTATGCCCTACAGTCAAATATTTCATTTGAATTAAAATGTTTCAAATAAAGCCATTACAGGTGTCTCAAGTACAGTCCACAGATAATCAAAATAAAACAAACAAAAATAAAACATTTGAAAATCGAACGCAGCGCCCCTCGCGGCGGGCCTTGCAACTGCATAACGGCGGCGTTGCCATGGAGACGGCTCGTAAAATTTTATTACTCGCGCCCTACGTCCCGCGCTTTGAAAACGGTTACTTTGCAAAGCCATCCTAGATTAGAGATCATTTCATTTCAACGTGCTAGGCACTTATTCCCTAGTGGTTTCGTTTATCGCCTAGATTTTATGTGATTTTTCTCTGAGGGATATGTACTTGCGTTTGATTTTGCAGAAGTGGTTGGGTTATTCTGCATTCGTTTTACGTTTCGGTAAGGGGCTGCGTAGGGATCGAGTTGGAATCGATTTGGGACTGGCTGAATATTGTTTGTTTCATGATCCTGAATAGTGTGGCGGTTTCAGACGATGAAATCTATCGAATTAGAAGACGTAATCAGAATTATGTAGATGATTAAGTTTATGATTTATTAATGAAAACATTGCGAATGATAGCAAAAAAAGGTACTTTTAAATGCATCAAAGATCTATTCCGTACCCTGACAAGCGATGACAGTAATGACTAACCATTCGTCTAATCTGATCTACAAAACATAGAACAGGACTTATAAAATAATAATGTAGTCTTGGAGGGGCTTGTGGCCAAGTAATAACAGCCGCACGGGTCCATCGATCAGGTTAAGATACGTTTGCAGCGGTTGGTCCGTGGATGAGAGACCATCTTTACATATTCCCTTCCGTGCCTCGGAAAGCTCGTTAAGCGTTCGTAGATTTTTGACAGTCGTTACGGGTCATCAGAAGCCCGAAACTCTGACAACCAGTCTTACCAAGGGGTATTGTATTATCCAGTAACTGGGTTGTGGAGGTCAGATAGGCAGTCGCTCCATGTAAAATACTGGTGTTCAGCTGCATCCGGTTAGACTGGAAGCCGACCCCAACATAGTTGGGAGAAAGCTAGGCAGATGATGATGATGAGTCAGATAGGTGCTCTTTTTCTGTAGGCTTAGAAGATCCAGATGCATTGTGGATGGATGTGGCGCGGTATAAAGGTTTTTTCTATCTCCCACAAGAAGAAAGAAAGAATGATTGTTTATTCTGCATCCTAATTGCGTAACACACACATTGCGTATCAATCAAAATCTGAATCATTTTGAAGGATAATGCTAATCCATTGCTTCATAATGTTCGAAAAATTGGTTTGCTCAACAACGTAAATATCGCAATGAATGTTGTTGAACTGTCAAAATGAAAGCGATTGCTACTGATAGTGTGTTACGCAATTACCCCGCTGCACAAACAAAACGCAAATTACAAAAAAAAAATACACACAAAGTAACCAAAAGCCTCGTATTCAACAGGCAAACTTCAGTTTGACAACTTTGTCCATTGCTTGATGTCGGGGGCCAGGGACCAAAGACAATAGACATTGCGTAATTGTTAGGACACGGCAAATGATAACAAATAAACAAAAACAAGCTGTCGATTGCAGAGTGGAAAAATACACAACACTAGTCTAGAAAACCACCATTTAGACACAAAAACTTTTAAGTAGTGACGAAAGGGGCATCAAACTAAAGGTTATAGCACATTATACCGGCACCGCAACTGCGCAGCTGCAGCACGGCGTCGCCTCGAATTTAGACTACGGCTAGCTGCCAGCGCGCTAACTACGCGTTGTCCGCAAGGTGCAAGCTCGCAGTCCGCGCGCCGGCCGCGACGTGTAAGCTCACAGTCCGCGCGGTGGCCGCGAGGTGCAAGCTTGCTGTCACCGCGAACTCAATATTGTTATATGGCATTTATGATTGAACACGACGTGCGACGACGCAATGACGTTTCGCTGCCGACTCGGAGTTTGCGCGTAATAAGCATGCCGTCGGCGCGCTGTACGCACAAAGTCCGCTCGCTTGCAGCACGCGGGCTGCGAGTCGAGTTGTGTGGTAGCGGCAAGCGCGCTGACTGCCCGCCGTTGGCTTTTTCATATTGACATTATGAAATATATTATACTACACACGATTTAATGCTCTAAATTGAATGACAAGTTAATTGCTGGTTTGGAGCGGTGCTGTTGCGGTGCCGGTATAATGTGCCATGACCTTTAGTCTACACCACCAAAGACATTGGGTTTGAAAAATATTCGGTTCGTAAAGTTATGTAAAGTGTTTTAAGAACTTTGTTTCCGCGGTTTTTAAAATACTCTAGAATAAACAAAAACAGGGACATGACGCACAAGCTGTAGATATGGATTCAGTATATTATACTGAATTATTATTATTTTTTTATTAGTGACCGATAGTCGGTTATACAAAACAAAAAAATGTGCTGTTTCATAGAAAAGTGAACCTACGTGACATACGCGGAAGAACAATTTCAACCCTTGGGTTGAAATTTTTACGCTAGAGGGTACATCATGTGATCTCCCTGCCAATCTGTATTTTGTACTATGATTGCTGTACTTAGTAGGTAAAATGTCTGAAAATAATAATTTTAAGTTTATGGTACGCATAATAACAGCTAGCATTAAAATTTTCAGGCATAAAAATAATATAACTGCCATGCCACGCACAAGTGAAGTAAAACCTCATTACTTTTTTAACGGCTTAGAACTAGAACGCGTTCTTTCTCCATTGCTTGTTTAATACTCTAAAAGACTTCATGAAAGTTAAGTAATCTTCCAATGAACGTCGAAATACAAACAACACTGGCCATTTCACCCACGCAAGTGAAAAACTGAAACCTCATTAGTTTTTTAATAAACTGTCGCGTTCAATTTTCATCAAGAAGTCGGCACTAAAAACTTCAATTACACAAATAGCACAAACTTAATTAGACAGTAGCACTTTGTTAAATAATTAAAGTCACCCCCTCCACCCCCTCTCGCCATAAACAACCCCTAGAAGTCGTAAAATAACACAAGTTTATGGATTTTGGACCCCCAGTATGCTACATTTTACGTCGAGCCAGTAGGGCTGGGAAACACACTATCGATAACCGTGAGCCGTAAAACTATATTGATGATAATCGAATATCGATTTTCAGTAGACATCAAATTCTGTAATCTCAAGATTTGATGCCGATTTTATGGAATATTTGCACGATTCCGCCTCTTAAAGGTTAAGTAAGTAACGGTTTATCGATACTAATCGGTCTTGCATTTAAACCTATCTAATTAAAACAAACGTGTATCGGTTTTAAATGTCGTATTACCTAACTCGGTAGCTTTATGAGCACGACGTTCTTCCAAATCGATTTCCCTCAAAGTTTGTCGAGTTTAAGCGCACGATAAACAAGATCTTTGTTTGTTTTGAGTACCTCACGTGTTTGCTCCCTTCGTGGATATTAAAATATTGATATTACGAGTCAAGAAGATATATGAGTATAAGCAATCCCTTTTTCCTTTCTTTTCCTACGCTACGACCAACCCAGGGACTAGTCGGATTTTTAATTTGTCTAATATTGGCGATGTCAGATCTTGTTGACGAAGTTTTGGGCCAACAACATCTGTGAAAAGTCGTGTCAGCGATACGAAGAAGACGAACGACTAATAAATATTAAGCGAAGTTCATTATTTTTTAAATAAAATAATACAAGATAATTTCTATCTTATTTAGCTTGTTGCGTTGCGTAGGTAAAACCTTATAGTCTTATTGATAAAAGAAGATTTCCTCGATTTTTCCAAATGAGCTCTATATTTATGTAACTTCTCTTTTTACCGATATTTAGCGTTTATCGTTGAGACTAACACAACCCTATCGTCACAGTCATTACCTTTTATCGTAAAAAAAACTTAATGGCGAAACGCAAACGAAAAGTTCGTTTAACGTTCACGTGAAGTATATTTTCAAAAGGCTTTCCCATGTGGAAATACTATTTGGGGTTTTTAAAACCTTTTACTGTAATTTATTTTGATATGGACGCGTTGAAAATGTTTGCAATCAACTTTCGGAAGTCCGTATGACGGACATGAATTTTAAAATAGTAATTTGCTGTAGAATACAAATGTTGTACGAAAATAACAAAACATTCCACAATTTTCGCCATAATTTTTCCTTATTTCGCGCCAAATTCGATTCCCCTACACGTATATTTTTCTGGCAAACGGCACGAGGCAAACGTATACAACCATACATCTTAGATTATGCTCAAACATCACAAGACGGGATGGCATTCTCGTCACGTAGACAATAACGTCTCGTCTGTCACTCGGACGGGACCCGTTAATTAATTTTAGATACAGAAGCCATGTTTAGTTTGGCAAATAACTGCTAATACTGACTGTCTAAGAACATTAAAATAGATTAAAATTAGCCGTCAAATACAAAAACTTGGTTTCTGAAAGGCACATGAGCTACAACTCAAGAAACAACAGCCAATCAAATAACTTGGCAATTGACGTTTAGGTTTTATGCTCTGTGGCTGTAAAGAACACAGAAAAAAGTCATGCCTGCCGTAAAGTGCATGTGCTTACCTCACTTTTTACCTGGTACTCAAACTAAAAGATTAATATTCAGTAGCATTTACTTAATAAACTTTTCTTATTTTATCAAGTGAACGTAGTTTTCAAAAGGCGAGCTCAGCATAAGTTAGTTTCACGAGAACGCTCGCTATTTTACATGGCTAATTAATTTTTATAGAAAAGGTCTGTGCGTACTTGCACTTATTACATTAGGAAAGTTACTCTTTATTATATTACGAGTACACTTCAGGAAGAGAAGTTAACGATAAGTTTTTAAATAAATGGTTGACGTTTCTGAGTCAGTGATCCCAGAAAACTTTGTCTATGCTGCCTAGTTTTTTGAGCAAGAACCTGGCAATTCGCCAGAAAAGCACTAAGATGAAAAAGAAAACGAAATAATGCATTAACAGAGGGGTAATTGCGTGACACACTATTAGTAGCAATGGCTTTCATTTTGACAGTTCAACAGCATTCATTGCGTTATTAACGTTGTTGAGCAGACACACTTTTCGAACAAAGAAGCAATGGATTAGCAATAACCTTCTAAATGATTCAGATTGATAGTGTGTTATGCAGTTAGGGTACAGAAAGATGATTCATATTAAATGCAAGCTCTGAATGCAGTCAACAAGAGTTTAAACAGTAATAAATGTTTGACAATCCAATTAGTGGGTCCGACTGTCGGATGTGCAAACACTGGCTGGCAATCATACGAATTACTTGCCAATGAAAGCGTTGCCTTTTACTCATTTCGGTGAATTGTTTGCGCCGATTTTCCATTTATGTATATTGATTTGATGGTTATTAATAGTCACAGTTTGATATCTGGGTGGTTTTAATATTTACATCAATAAAACGTGATGAAAATTGTGAAAACCTCAGAATGATGAATGGCTAAATGGGACCTGAATTTACGTTTTTTTATTTTGTTAACGAAACCTCTTGACGTGTATCGATGCTGTCTATCTTCTTAAAGAATATGTTGATGAAAGTGACTGAGATCCGGCAAAACTGGCTACAAAATTTCAAGATTTTCCAAGATCTTCGGTTGACGTCATCATGTCACCGCCAGCTGTCGCTGAAAACCAGCGCTGGGGCTCTCTTTCGCATGAGGTTTTAGCATTATGCTGAGCCGTGAGCGATGGCCGATTTGAATGGATGTGACGCATGTTTTCCCCTAACTTGTTATTTTTTGTGTGTGTTTTCTTTTACTGCGACATGTTTACCCTTTACCGCAAATAAATAAAACGTATTTTGTTTCTTTATTTCTTCTTTCAGATCTCCATCCACCTTGTAACAGCATTACTGTTATTAGATGGAATTCAGAGGAACATAACATACCTACGGAGAAAGAAAAATATGTATTGCTCAGATGAGCAAAAACGTGTTGTGTTGAATAGCTATTTACAACTATTCGGCAGGTTGTCTATCGAAAATGATACAATTTTAACAACGAATTTGACAGCAAGTTCTGGCTCGTACGATCTTAACTTGGCTACGAGTCGAATTCGCGACGAACTCGACGCGCAAAGCTTTAAAAAAAAATCTTACAATTATCTTTAGAATCATACGAGTAAGTCTGACAACCAAGTCTTACCAAGGGGCATCGTGTTAGCCAGTAACTGGGTTGTTGAGGTCAGATAGGCAGTCGCTCCATGTAAAAAAACGATTATTCAGCTGCATCTGCGGGTAATTGCGTAACATACTATCAGTAGCAATGGCTTTCATTTTGACAGTTCAACAATATTCATTGCGAGTAACTCGTTATTTACGTTGTCGATTAGAGAATTTTTTCGAACATAATATGAAGCAATGGATTCTAATATCCTTCAAAATGACTCGGACTGAGATCGATAGTGTGTTACGCAATTAGGGGGCCGCTTAGACAGGAAGCCGACCCCAACATAGTTGGGAATATGGTTGGGAGTAGGCTAGGCAGATTGATTTATCTATAGAATCATAAAACACAGATGAATCGAACTGTCCACCTCACGTGTGGGTCACGGGCGACCAATGAATCATGATCAAAGCTCGTCAGTCCCTACACTCCCTACGAGATTCCAAACCGGTTTGCGAATGCGAGCCCATTGGAAAATACACTGCAGACCTTAATCTGCCGATACAGATTACAAAGCGTGCATCTACCTTATAAATCTTTGACTGGCGGTTATAGGAGTGTGCCTGCAGGCTTTCTCGTGTTTTATATCGTTGAGGAGCAGTGGTGGCCCAGTGGTTACGGTCGCGACTTACGAGTTGTATGTCGTAAATTCGAATCCAGACAGGCGCTTTACTTTATGTAAATTATTGCATCACCTCTCAAAACGGTGAAGGAAAACATCGTGAGTAAACCGGCATGTCCTAGAACCAAAAATTCGAAGACATGTGACATCTACCAACTCGCACTGGGCCCGCGTGGTGGATTACAGCCCACTCCCTCTCACTGAGAGGAGGCCTGTGTCCCAGCAGTGAGAACATTATAGGCTGATTATGTATTGTTGAATGCGGGACAGAAATGTTTTGTCCTTTTAATCAGAAGTGTTGCCAGTGCCAAAATGTAGAAAGAAACTAAAAACTAGACCCTGACTGAACCTGCTTATTTCAGTTATAAGACCATAAAATACCTCACAATTGTACCAAAGCTAAGTACACAAAATACCACACCACCAGACAAAACATCTGCAAGCTGGATATTTTTCCTAAGGGCGGGTTCACATTGTATTCGAGGCACGTGCACGACCCAAATACAGGGCGCAGACGCCTTGCCACCTCACGATCATTGCGTTCAGAACAACGCGAAACGTCTGTTTTATATTGGAGCTTCTAACTTAATTGACGAGGATCAAGAATGTTTGAGGAACGTTTATTTTAATGGGAGGAAAAAAAGAAAAAAATAATCTATGGTGACTTTTGGAAAGAGCGGGAAAATTTGTGAAAAAAATCTATGGTCTTGTTTACTGACGTGGAAGTCATTTTAATTTAATCTGATATTGTGTGCTTTATCTTTATCGTAAACCTTTTTGATTGGCTAGTTGGTTGTTGCCATTTTCGACCTGAGCCAGCGGATTAACTGATCAAGAGATTCGTATAGGATGTTCATAGCAATATTTTTTCATTCAGTCAATTTACATTGTTCAGCAGGAATACACCCCCCCCCCCCCCCCCTAAACGAAATTACCCAGCAGTTTCGATCATGCAGATGATCGAAACTGCTGGGTAATTTCGTTTTGACAGAGCAACAACATTCATTGCAGTATTTACGTTGTTGAGCAGACAACATGGATTAGCAATATCATTCAAAATTATTCAGATTATGACTGATCGTCTGTTATGCAATTAGGGTGCTGGCCTCAACAGCTTTTGAGGAAAAATATTCGCTGCTACTTATTTGCATATGCCAACTGAATAAAAACACACCACCTTTGGGATAAAAAAAAACAAAAAAAAAAAGAACTGGACTATCTCTCCTGCATTATATTTCTGGGCACACATTATGTAAATATCTCCTGGGAGCCGCATAATAGAGTTCTGATCACCATTCCTTCGCGCGCGGGTCGCAACCTAATCATATTGTGTTTGTTTCTATTAAGTTTGTTATGTTGGTAGTATGTGGAATTATGTCACTGGAAATTGCGTAACATACATTCCCACTGCTGGGACTCAGGCCTCCTCCCTGTGAAGGAGTGAGCTGTTATCCACAACGCGGGTGCTGGTTGTTGAATGACACTTGTCTTCAGAATTACAAAATTGAGTTGGGATGCTAGATGATGTAGCTCTATTGAAATTAGAAAAAAAAAATCTCGCGTCGCGGCGAGGGGCTTGTGGTTAAATAATAACAGTCGCACGGCTCGGTCGAGGGTTGCCGCGGTCGGTTCGTAGATGGGTGACCATTACATATCGAGAATCCCTGCCTCGGAAATCGGTCCCAGCTGTCATTCGTAGATCTTTGACAGTCGTTATAGGTAGTCAGAACTGTCAGAAGTCCAAAAAGTCTGTTACTTCATGTTAAAATAAGTACTGGTATTCAGCTGCATGCGGTTAGACTAAAAGCTGACCTCAACATAATTGGGAAAAGCTAGGCAGATTGAGGTTCGATGTTTATTTTGTTGTGGATCAAAGTTTTTTACTAGACTCTTTAATTAATTAAACTGACAGCAGGTAAGCACTTTATAGCGTTAGCTGCCAATTCCCTTTTTCACACAAAGGCAGTTGAAAATTCAATTCCAACTCGGTACAAGCTAAAAATAACTCCGAACGCGAACAAAAGTTTCGACAAAATTTCACACAAAAACTATGAAAAAGCTAGACGAGAAAACAAACAAGCCTGGCGAAATTCAAGCCGAACAATTCCGACGAGTTAGTCAAATAAAAAAAAAATATCTAATCCCTAACGATTCAGCATCGAAACAAAAAAAAGATTGCATAGCAGACTTATCAATTATTCGACGCCGGGAATTTTTGCGAATGGCAACACAATGGTCCATCAATCCTTTGGGGACAAAAAACTAGCAACACTAACATTCCGGTTGAACAAAGGGCGCGGAAAAAGCGCGCCAATACGATGTCGTGTGCGAATAGGATTTTTTGAGGAATTTATGACGATTTAAAAAATATTTCTTGCAAACAGTTTCGAAATGGGAGCAATTTTGGGCGAAGCTTGGAGCAACAAAAAATTGTCAGTGGCCTTTTCTCATAATTTCCACTAAAGGTACTGGTGGTGGAACCCAACGCAACTAATGGCCGAATTCTGCTCCGAGTCTACTTAGATTGCCCTCAACACGGTAAGAAAAAGTGAAATCTAAAAACCAGTGTCTACATAGCTCCCGGATCAAGCTATTTTTATCAGGGATCAATAAAAGAGCAAGATTTAGATATCGCCAAGGGTGGCTCAAGCCAGAAAAACTAAAGCCCGAGCCCTAGTCGGTACGTCGTCTAGTGAATTTTAAAATACAGAGTCATATTAAATTAGCTAGCGAAACTCCGCAGACGTGATGGGTTTTGATTTCTAAACATAATAGAACAAAAAAAAAAACTATATTTGAAGATTTTTTTGGAGCTGAGCGACCTCTTTTAGTTTACTCGAAGTAAAAGTTGAGAAAATCAGTTATTTTTGATTTAATGTGTTTAAGTAAACCCATTACGTCTTATAATTACCTAACTTTCCCAAAAAATAAATAATTTTTAAAACTGATATTTCAAGTAACTACCTAAGTTCGTTGACCCCAATTTTTTTATCGTCAAATATTTTTTTTTTGTTTCATCATGTTTATCAGTAGGTACTCATTACGTCAGCGGAGTTTCGCTAACTAACTTAATTTGACCTTATAGTAAAATCTAAGTACAAATCTCCAGTAAAACAGTATCTGCGGTTTAATTTACCAACGCAAAAATAAAAAAAAACAAACTTCCATTAATTCTAACACATTTGTATCAACGCCACGCAAAGAGAATCATGAATATATTCAAGAGATGTCGCTCTATCAACGCGAAAGAAGTCAGTAATGGCGGCGAAAAAAAAAACATTATACAGTCAGGCAAAGGAAGTAAGGAGTGCAGCCTAACGTAAATAATGCGTGTGTACGCAAAACTATGAATAAATTATGATGAATTTGTGTGGGAATAAGATTATAGGAGAAAATATGAAGCATTAATCTTGTCATGGTACGCTGCCGTCGAAAGTATTACAGGATGAGGAATCGTATTGCATTGTAATAAAGCTCTTATGGGGACCGATTGGATAGACAGTTGTGCAGCGGTGTAAATGGTGTTGGGTGCTGGTAGCGTGGTGCCAGGGAAGATAAATAAAACGGCGGACAAAATCGGTTCACGTGTGTATTGGACCAGAGTCACAGTTGGAATGGGCGTATTGTCACAGATAACAAATTGAATTACATTTTTAATGTTGGTGTTGCAATACTAAAATACCCAACAAAGTAATGTCGTATATTAAATTTTAGAATAATGTATTGAGATGACAATATACAGAATTACAGACAATACAGACAGACTTTTCTTTCTTTCCTTGCTTCGAGTGCTTTTACTTGGCCAATAGTTAAAAATAGTATAAAAATATTAATTTTTTTTTTTTCCTTTTTTTATACACTTGTATGTAATATGTATATATATATTTTAGATTGTAAAATACTTCTTGTAATTAATATTTCAAAAATATAGTTTTATAACACTCCTTATATGTAAAAATAGTTAATATTTATTCCTCAATTTTCATGATTGCACCTGACACTGTTTGCCTCTGCATCACTGGTCTGGTTGACTGGTCGAAAATGCCTATGGCATTAAGTCCGCCTCTGTACGTTTATGTGCTTAGTGTTAAATAAATAAATAGTTACAATATAAGGTTTCGTCTGTTGCAGTTTTTATTGGGGGTAGTTGCATCAGCAGTCACATTCATTTATAATCCGAGGGTTTTGAAGGAAATACCTAATCCATTGCTTCATAGGTTTAAAAACTTCGTCTGCTCAACAACGTAAATAACGCAATGAACGCGGCTGAAGTCTCAAAACAAAAGACATTGCGATCAATTGTAATTTTTTTTTGTGTTACGCAATTACCTCCTTGATCTCCTCGAAATAAGAGAACCAGAGGAAAAAAGGTTTTTAAAATATTCCCTGCCCTCATCAATTTATTATCCTCCTTTCAAGAAACACGTATCATAGAAAGATCCCCAGCCTCAATCAAACATCTCAATCATTAAGATACTAGAGCATCCGCGCCATTGTGAGAAGGAGGGTAGACACAAAGGAATGCTCCGACATTCATGGGTAGGCGACGAAGCGTGCACTACACTAGTCGATGACGATGACTTAGGGATGTGAAGGGTGTCGATATCGATAAGATTTGGAAATAGACAAACTAAATTGCTTGGTGTATAGGAATGATAGATAAATAGTTTAAAATAATACCTACTCTGTTGCGGATAGGCTTGGTCCGATTATAAAGAATTATGAACTCGAAAAAAAAAGAAACTGCAATTTGAAAGAACGCCAAACGACTACTGCTGCTGAAATAATGTTTTTAAAATTCAATTCAAAACTTATGGCTCAGCACTCAGCACCCTAATAAAATTGCACAACCCACTTTCAACCACAATTTGAATAATTTTGAAGGATATTGCTAATCCATTGCTTCGTTTGTTCGAAAAGTTGTTCAGCACAACAACGTAATGAATGTTGTTGAACTGTCAAAATGAAAGCCATTGCTACTGTTAGTGTGTTACGCAATAGGGATGACGACGGGGTAAAGTAAACGAAATTCTATTTAGTCCGTCAGTTAGATTATCAAAAAATAATGGACACGTATTTTTTCTTGTGTCAATCAACCAAAAAATTACAAAGATAAAGCGTGTCAAAGTTTGGGAGTGGGGGCTCGTGACGTCACGTGTAGGTAAAAATTGTACCAACATGTGACGTCATGCGACATTTCAAATCAATATATCTCTGTAATGTTTTGATTATGTGAAAAAAGAAAAATACTTTTTAATAATCTACCTGATAGACGAAGAAAAAAAAGTTAGTCGTCATCCCTATTGCCACGATGTTTGGTATTGGCAATTTTACACGGTTCAATCAAATCACTTAGATTGAAAGACGCAGAAATGAAGGGTAAAAAGAATGTCCGATCCTTAGACAATTAAATTCCAATGGTTCAGTTTTATGTTTGTTTGAAAAGTGAACAATTCTAGCGTACTGAAAAATAAATTGCAACCAACAAACTGAAAACCTACCAGTATATTCAAATGAACCTATCTATAATGCTTCAACTTTCCTGTGACACAAATAGATTTTTGATACAATTGTTTTCTTTGTTCAGCTGCGTTCGCGCATCGAAGACAGTTGACTTATAAGTGTTTGAATGACGTCTTTATTGAACGAATACGCGGTAAGCTGTAATTTGAAACTTAAAGAATGCACAACAGTACGAGTGTAAGGTTCGAACATTGCAGGAACGTATCAGTATTATAACTGTTATTGAATTACGTTTCTACAGAAAAATAAAAAACAACGTTTTTAAGTGAGTCGTGTCCCATCCCTAGTTTCGAAATAGACATGCCACTTGATGACTCCTCCCACTACCTAGCATTGAAACTGAAAACAACACTACAGGACTGCGTTCTACATAGAAAAAGAGGTTCTTGAAAAAAAAATACACGCACGAATGAACGTCTTGATTTTTTTTTATTTTAGAGTGCGAGTTTGCCAGTAACAAATATGTGTCACTTTACTCGATGTCAAACAGTCAAATACATACTAATGCGAAAGTGTCTGCCTGTCTGTTACCTCTACACGCTTAAACCGCTGAACCGATTTAGATGAAATTTGGTATAGAGATAGTTTGAGTCCCGAGAAAGGACATAGGATACTTTTTATCCCAATATTCCCACGGGATCGACACATATTCGGATGAAACCGCGGGGCGCTACTAGTAAGCTTATAAGCTCAAATATGTTTTGGGTAACTGGTATATATACAGGCTTTTGCTCTGTTGGTAATGGGTACTATAGGCGCACCTCTGCCCAACCTTTTGGGGAAACAAAGCGTGATGTTATGTGTATGTAATGGGCGGCGGTCGAAATAACCTAATTAAATGTCACACTTTGCTGGCAGAGAGCTACGATACGGAAACTTCGGATCTAATACTCAATTAACACGATTCTTGCATGTGGCATGCAATGAGATTGAAGCAACAAAATATGACTAGCATCGTCTAACTCTAAACACTGTTTAGTTAGACGATGCAACTTTTATTGATGCTTCAACATAAGGTGAGCCACAAGAAATGAATTAGCACCGTAAACCGTTTTAAGAATTCAAGCTGCCCCGAAGATTATCTTCATAATCAATCAATCTGGTCGATAAAATATCCAAACGGCTGGATGACACTTCCCGTGACTCAATGGCTGGCATTTATCTTGGCCAAAGGCATTGCCATACAACGTGGCAATGCCGCCAGTCTCTTGGGTACATTATTACCAGTCGACAGCGATGGGATGAATTTTTCGATGGCATATTTTAGTTTGTTAATAGTTTTAATTAAGTTAGGATATTATACTTTAAAAATTAATTAGGTATACTTGCAGTGCGGCTGACGAGAGAATGAGTTCTTGACACCTAGTGTCTGTTTTATACAAATGAATACGTGTTTTACGAATTTGATCTTTATTAGTTACTAGAATTTTCGCACTGACAGGTGTCAGGAACGCGTTTTCCCGACGCGACGGCCGGACTGTAAGTTGTTATTTAAGTATGTACATTTAATTTTAATTCTGAATAAACATCAGTAGGTATATAAAATGCAAAATGGGTATAAAAATACGTACTAAGTTAAATATTTACTCAGTACGCGTAAACCCTTTAACCCCTCTGGTATTTGTATAGAAGATCTTTGTCTATGGCACTCCTAAGATGGTATCTCAATTTGAACAATCAGCAAATTATCTATTTATTACTGTCTAGATTGCTCACAAAGTTAGAGTACTAATATACTGCAATGGCTGATTCTATAAACGCTACTTTAGACTACAATTGACCTTAAATTGTAAATGCTCTGATATTGCCATAAAAGTTATTTTAAAATATTGGGAGAAATATTTTTTTTAATGAACGAACGTCACTTCAGTCACAGAATAACTAATTAGTATCTAATTCAGTACCAAAATAAAACGTATAGGTAAAAATTGTCTATGGATGAAAATCAATCAATCAATTTGCCTAGCTTTTTCTCAACCATGTAAGTTGCATAGAGGAAAAATAAGTTGGGGTCGGCATCCAGTCTAACCGGATGCAGTTGAATTGAATAACAGTATTTTGGATGAAAATATTTTTTTTTAATTCTTCTTGCGTTATTCTTAATTCGTGTGGTCTACAGACGCCAGCACATCAACCTACACCTAACTGTCAAATTTTCCCAATCAACATTGAACCTTATGCTTTAGCGATAAAGTTGAAAATCTATTACAGAAATCTGACAGATTGTAGTAGGTTGATGTGCTGGCGTCTGTACATAGTAATAGATTTCTGTAAAAGTTCTTTTACAGAATGTTTTAAAGTATTTTCTTATTGGCCAAGCCGATGAATAAATGAAAATCGCACTTATTATATTACATGAAAACAACAGAGCCAATAAAAAAAAAAACGAAAACCACCGACAATCCAAAAGATAAAGCTGCCTATAAACATTTTTGAATATTTATAACGCGTCCCATTCAATGGCTGAATAAAAAAACGACAAAGGCTAGGTTTCGCGGGCCAGGCCAGGCCAAACAATGATTTTCGTTGCCGCTCACAATATGGCGAATCTTTTCACCGGTATCCGTTGTTTCCAATTGTTGAAAGGTTTTCACTGCAGGTGCAGTTTGTATTAAAATAGGATAGAATGTTTTTATTGAGAATCGCTCAACAGTGTTTTGCATAATGATGGTGTAATGAGAAAGTATTTCCTGTGCTGACCTCATTATTAAAAAAAAATGTGGTGGACCCATCAAGGGTCCTGATTGGCTGTTGTATTCGTTCACCAATCATAATACTAACACGGAATTTTACAGCCGATTCTGATCGATCAGAAACCAGGGCGTCTCTCTCTCATAACGGTATATTCTGTATTTTTAGTGCCTCGTTGATTAAAGGTCAGCTGAACTCATGTTTAGCTGACCTTTAATCCCATGGACCTCATGGTCCTGCACCCTAATTGCGTAACACACTATCAGTCTCAATCTGAATCATTTTGAAGGATATTGCTAATCCATTGCTTCATATGTTCGAAAAATGTGTCTCCTCAACAACGTAAATAACGCAATTAATGTTGTTGAACTGTCAAAATGAAACCCATTGCTACTGACAGTGTGTTACGCAATTACCTCGCTGGTTTCGGCTTTCGATTCCCAGGTCAGGCAAAATGTTACTTGGTTTTACTATCATGAATTTCTCAGTAATAGCCCAGAGTCTGCATTTGTGGCAATAGACTCGCCCCCTATTACATTGGGACTTAAACATAACTGGCGAAATGTGGGTGTACCATTTTTTTATTGCTGAATGGGCCCGCTCTTGACCTCGATCACGCTTGATGGAAAGCGATGGAAGAAGATGCCTAGGCACTGGAACTATAAAGGGCTAAGGAAGGAACACGGGTGGGTTTTATTCAGTAAGAGTCTGACACTCCCGTCCGCTCCACCCAGAGCGGGAGGGGTCATATGATGATCTCCCATCCATAAAAAAAAGGCACTGGAACTCCCACCCGGTAGGTCTCTGCAGAACCCTATACTATTTACTTCAGCATCTATATCTCTACCGATTTTTATGTATCTAAATAATTCTTAAAAAGGCTTTAGCACTTCTAAAACATTTCCTCTAAGAGCAAGGTTACACGCTCATTCTGGCGTCAGTCTGGTCCATCATTCTGGATTGACTTGAATGACGCCAGAATGATGGATCATTTTCACGGTTCAAAATTATTTAATTTTCATCAGTCTGGTGTCAATCCGTGGGTTACACGATCATTCTCCGATCATTCTGACCAGAATGATGGACCAGACTGACGCCAGAATGAGCGTGTGACCTTGCTCTAACATCAGTAATA
Source organism: Hydraecia micacea (assembly GCA_914767645.1). Classification (NCBI taxonomy): domain Eukaryota; kingdom Metazoa; phylum Arthropoda; class Insecta; order Lepidoptera; family Noctuidae; genus Hydraecia; species Hydraecia micacea. The sequence goes on along the minus strand of OU611801.1, from coordinate 4,884,482 downwards.
CATGACTGTATATGTATAAAATCTAAAACATTTAGAAGCAGCAGTAAAACACAAAGGTCGCCGCCGGTCGCCCGGTTCGCTCCCGGTTCGGTACGTAGGTACCGTACTAGAGGTTACACGATAACGTCTAGTGACGTAAATCAGAGTAGGTAAGGTATGAAAGGTTCAAGAAAATATAAGACTTTTCAGGAGTGAATGTCGTTTCAAGTCTTGCTTGCAATGAGGGCCATTTTCGAGAGATTTCTGCGCAAGGCTCTGATTTAGGACATCAGCATAATCAGTATATATCTAATGTTCCCACTGCTGGGACACAGGCCTCTTCTCTGTGAGAGGAAGTGGGCCGTAGATGTCACATTTCTTCTATTGCCAATAGTGACAGCTCACTTCACACCCTTCAACTGTCAAGAATTCTCCTAGAGATCGGTAACAATAGAAAAAATTACTGTGTCTCATAGTGACAGTTGAGCTAATACGTTTTCACGGTGACATATTTAAAGAATAGATCGGGAGTAAGTATATAATAGTTTAAAAAAAATTAGTCCGGAATTGGACTTTAATATTGGTTTGTAACGTTGTTTTTTGATAGATTCATAATTCGGTGCCAAATTGATACCAACTCTATATTAACTACCATAGTTTTACGTTTAACTTTTAATACTTAAGTACATGTATTTGGAAGCATACATTATCACATCATAATCCACAGCCTAAGTAACATTTTATAGCCCTTTTCATATGCCATTAGTATTATAAGGAGGTCGTATACATGCCTTCACCGACCGCTAATGGATGTATTTTATGACATACGTCATTTTTATGACTTAGGACTTTTTTGTTTTAGACCTACGACGGTTTTAATGGTTTGCGTCGACTTTTGAGCCATAGAAAATTTGAATTTTCTTACCTTCTGATCCAAATGAGTGCTCGAAATCTGTAACAAACGATATTATATTAGAATTTTAACCGACTTGATGTACGGAGGACGTTTTTATTGAGCTTTATTTTGCATGCAAGAGAGATTTGACAGAAAGTAGGTTTATTGGCAATTTTCTCAGCAACAGACCCTTCTTTATTCGTCTAAATAATGATGAAAAATGACTAAGTTCGAAGTAATCAGAACCTCATTACAATGTTGCCAAGAAAAAAATATCCATCGGTCCCTTGACAAATATTTCACCAGAGTATTTAGCAACGCATATTTTTTCTTTAAAAATTACCAGTGCACAAAATAATTTTCTAACGCCCGAGTTCACACGCCACTCAACATGAAGTGTCGCGGTGCAATTCGTTAGCGTGGACGCTGCGTTTTAATTGCGTTTTGCCAACTTGACGTGTGGCCACTGCGGTTGGACTAGTTTTGAAGTTTTAATACAAGTTGACACTTGACAGCTGTCAAGTTGTGTGTGTATGATTATGCGAAGTTATAATGAGAGCGTTGAACTACTGACGTTGACGTATTAGTTTATACATAGGTACTGTGGTATTGGTGTTGGGTCTTTTTTCTCCACCTTTAAATCCAAACTTTTTTTTTTTGAATACCTTTCCATGGATTCTGAAACGTAAGTATACATATAAACTTTGCAAGTTATAATCATGTTGTTAACTTGTCATCAAGAAAAGATAATAAATCTGGTAGTTAAACTTAATCGTAACTTGTTTGTGCGAAAATACACACAAGATAATTAACATTTATTACACTTAATGAAGGGATTACTGCTGAGGCCATATATCGTGGCCGTGGCGTAGTCCCGAGTGATTTAGTTAACTTACTATGGCATATGGCATTAGTGGGAAGTGGTTACAGTGTTGTAGAAGGAAAAAGGAAACCCACAGATCTGATTCTTAAGCTCAAGGTTGCAGGTTCCAAACCTGTCATTAAGGTACTAAGGTGACTTTTTCAATGTCACTATTACATAAAAATGAGAAACGCACATTGATGACCACACTTGGTCACGGTTTTAGAATTATCTAATATACAAGTTCAAATATATAAAACTGGCGAAACATCACAAACGAGGCAGGTATCCATATATGTAGCCGCGCGTACTAGCCATTCGAATTCGGAACCATGTGCATGAAAAGGCGGGTCTTTCAATTCAAGTTTGGAACCATTCGCAACGAAAAAGGCCCCACTATCGTAAACTGTCATAGACAGCAAATCATAACTCCTTGCAAGCTAAGGGCGTAGGGGAGGCAATGTTCTTGAGTTGTAACCACGGACCGGAAACAAGTATTGAGGAAAGGACCCATGAATGATAGACGGAAACATAAGTTCAACAGGCGAGGAACGAACTTAGAAAAAATATTTGAAAGGAAAACCCTTAAGCTTTTTGTCAGTAATTTAGTCATTACAAACCAAGGTACTTATGCCAATTCAAAAAATATTTTGAGTATGTACTCATGTATTAAATTAAGACAATCTTAGATTTAAAAAAAAAATGCTATCGAAGTGGCCATGTTTAGTTGAATTTTGAACTAAGGTCCGATTGAGATTAATTTAGTTTACTTTAAATAGTTATTTATATACACACAGTAAAATACATAGAGATACGACATAATTATAATTTGAGTACAAAGGTATTATAATACAACTACAGGTTTTTTTTTTTTTTGTAATAGCTTCATCGCATGAAAATGGCTACGAAACTATAGCGCTACAGCTGCTAAAACGCGTGGCCGCCATGGGCAGTGTGGAGCTTTAACGAACTGTAAAGGCTCGAAAACAAGTCCACATATATTTTTTAATATTTTCACAACACAGTATTTAGCATTCCGCACTACCTGGCATCAAATAAAATTTAAAAATATTCATTCCGAACACAGAAAAAAAAATTCAACCGTGGTACACCATTACGTTTTGAAAACTTACCGATGTATCCAATGTGGGGAGCATTCGAATATCAACTTTACCTCGCGAATTATACAGTCGTATTTAGATTAGCGACGCAGCGATTTTCCTATGGTTTTATTTGCGGCTCAAATAATAAGCGAAGAGAGAATTTCTTTCATTCGAATTTTCCTATGCATTTAAAATGGTTATTGGCGGCCATATTATGATGAGTCGCGAGGCGAGAATTTTCTTATTATAAAAGAAACGCAGTGATTATTCAGAAAATTGTAGATTATTTTAGTTATTCTGACAAAAAAAATCCCCTAGCTAGATAATGAACTCAACTTTTGAACTGATTTACTCATCTTCGTGAATATATTGGCGACACATTTTCAATCACAATCTGAATCATTTTGAAGGATATTGCTAATCCATTGCTTCATATATATGAAAAATTTGTTTGCTCAACAACGTGAATACCTAATGCATTGAACGTTGTCAAAATGAAAGCCTTTGCTACTGTTAGTATGTTAAGTAATAACCCTGTTGGTTTTGCGAATTGTGCGTTTTCGTATAGTTCATTTCGATGGGACTGTTAAAACAAGATTTTTGTAATAGAGGAGAAGAAGATGGATGTTTTTTTTAAATGTGGATGAAAAATTATCACGATGCGCTGATTGCACTTAGGAGGGTTTTTCGTCGCATTAAAAGTTATGGGTCGCTAGGCTGTGTGCTAATAATCGGCTCTGCGCCGGGAGTTGAAAATCCAGCAGTGCGCTAAAACGGGCATATCTTTAACCACTAAGTTTTTAAAGATTTAAGTACCTAGTGTACTCATATTTTTGATTAAAAGGGAACTGTAGATTACGCTGCATACACCAGAAGGCCAATTCTCGTAATTTAAAACGTTCAAAATTTAGTCGCAGTCTCATCTCGGCGACAAACAAGTGTCAAAAACTTGTCAAAATGTAAGGAAATTAGAGGTATTTTTGACAGATTGAGACTGAGATCAGACTGTGAACGTTCTTAAAATTACGAGAATTGCCCCTCAGCTGTACTAAGTAATTAAGCTTGTTTTGGCCTTAAGTGTCAGTAAAAGTGAGAGTGAAAATATACAATGGACGGCTTGTGGGTTTAGTCAGCTGTTTCGTCCGAAAGAACACTTAATTTTACATTTCCAGGAAGTGGTTTTGGCTCATTGTATTTTTGAAACGGTAAAAATGTGTTGTTTAGACTTTTTTTCGACTTACTGTTCAACGGTATTAAATACTGTTTATTGATTTAAGAAATAATACTGAGGTATAATCGCGTAAAATGACAATTGATCACAATGCCTTTAATTTCGACAGTTCAGCCACGTTCATTGCGTTATTTACGCTGTTGAGCAGACGAATTTTCGAACCCACAAAGCAATGGATTAGGAATATTCTTCAAAACCCTCACATTGTGATGCGAATCTTAAAGATTCTCACTTTTTTTTTCACAAAGATTCAATCTTTGTATCCTCTCCCTTTTCTATCCAAATGAAGAATTGTTCATACACATGAGTTTCATTTCACTATTACAAATACACTTACAAAAAGATTCTGCTTGCATTTTAGCGTTTAATAATAATTTCAAAAAGAAAATAAAGTCACGTTGGTTGGTGATATAAAATTGATATGATTTCGCTGACAAGGCTGATAATGGACTATTGCTGTAGTAGACTCTTTTTATTTCAAGCCAAGACAAAGACAAAAGGAAGAGTTATTCCATTAAATAGAAAAAGCACAAAAAATTCACAAATATTCCGCCGATTCTTTTAATTTAAACCACAGACACACTAGAGTGGGGGGAGACAAAACTCGTAAATATGTCGGGTTTTATAGTAGCGCGCCCCTGGTAGGGGCGTTCAGTACGACAGGGGTGGTGCAACCCTGAGTTTTTACTTGTTTTCTACAATCGCAGTTTGTTAGCTCCATGATTTCTTGATTGCTTATCCGTATTAGGGATGTGTCTTGAGTGGGTAATCTGTCTAATTTGGTTGGGATTTTCTTTTATTTTTCTCAGGAAAATTGGAGGAAGCCAAAAGAATGCTTCTTAAAATATTAGTAACACTGTTTTTCGCGGACGCATTTCTGAAAACTAAATGCTGCAACGAATCGAGACTAAAACTATGTTATTTTTTCTTCTAAGTTAGTATTTTTAAAGTTGCTGTACTTACCTATCGTGAAAATTATTTTACTATCTCTAATTTGACTCTGTGGAAGCCTAATTAAAACAGAGGGCAATTCTCGTAATATTGACAACATTCACACTTCACAGTCCTTAGTATCAATCTGTCAAAAATACCTCTAATTTCTCTACATTTTTTACAAGTTTTTGACATTGATTGTCGCTGAGATGAGATTGCGATTAGATTTTTAACGTTTTTAATTACAGAAATTCGCCTTCAGATATCCATATTTTATCCATAATCATAACGATTTCCGAAAATTACAAGCCAATTGCGGCCGGCGAGTACAATTTAAAAGGGGTAAATGACCATATACAGCTCTATTCACATAAAAACGAGAATGAAACGAGTATTTTCGCTAGAGCTGAGAAAAAATCCTTCGTAAAGATTAAATACCGGGTGTTAAGTCAGGTTTAAAGCAGGAACAACGGGTTTTTCTTGATTATCCATTCAAGTTCGCAGAGTCGATGAAACGTAACAAGTTGAAAAAAAGCTTGTAGATGTATAGTAAGAATTGTAATTACAAACATTGCTCAATTAGCTCGGTATCTTTAGGACTAACACAGTATAATAAAATATATACTTTAGTATTTCAGTTTTATAAATACGAGTTTAATGTTTTAATACCTAGGTAATTGGTATGTTAGCGTAGTTTTAAGATTGTGAAACTAGAAAGAGGATGGGTATTTTCAAACTCAAAACGTTTCTTTTAATTAAACCATTTACGGGCACTTTTGAATTGTCAAAGAGTCTGTCAGTTAAGCAGAAAGTTGAAGCTAGTTGCCCGTTCCAAAATGCAAATCTTTTATCACAATTTACTCGATTCTTCGGCTACTCTCAGTCTCTCATCCAACTACTACCAATCACCCTGCAAGGATCTTCGCTCCACCTAGCCTGATGCCATTCTACGCTGCAGAATTTTAGAAAATTGCTGCTGATTAATGTGATTATGGCTTGGCTGGACGTGGTGATGGCAGGTTGAGCAGACCCTTAACGGAATGGTTGCCGAGAAACGGTAGAAGGAGCGTTGGCAGACCAATAGTCATTTTGGCGGACGACCTACAGAACATCGTGGGAAACACCTGGTTCGCACAGACCCGGGAAGCATGCCACAAAAGGGAGGACGCCTAGACTCATCAGTGGGGGAACAAGGCTGCCATTTGCCAATGATGATATGGCGATGTTCAATTGTTTAAGAAACCTTTGTTCAATAGCTAAGGTCTTCTATTCTCTCGTATAATCGTATCGGCGTAAACTATAACTCATGCCATGATAAAAATATAAGCCAGTCAGCAAGATGGTACCGAGGCTGAGTTCCCAGTACGCCGGACGTAGGTACATTTAAGTATCACCTCTCGTGGAGGCTATTTTAATGCACCCCAGTTGCTAAGATTAATAGCCGAGAAGCTGTCTATTGGATAGAGGCAGATGCATGTGTTATAGGCAAATGGTTTGTAGTCTTTCGGCAGTTGTTCATGGCATAAATATCCGTCAAAAATATACATTTTGGGTGTTTAAACGCACTTGTCTACTATGGGGGAAATTCCTATTTCAACATAACGCTTATATTATATAACACACTACGACTGTACACTATGACTGTCAGGCAGAGGTGTACCTATAGTACACCCACATTTCACCAGTTATGTTTAACTCCCATGTAGTAGAGGGCGATCCTATTGCCATCAACCGGGCACAAACTTAAGACTCCGGGCTGCTATTGAGAAGTTCCAGATGGAAAAACCAATGTTCAAAAAAAAAAAACAAAGAAATACATCGTCTATGTAAAACGTAATTAAAACATAATTAAATTGAGAACAAGGGCTGAGTGCCATAAATCATTGCACTACGGTGATAGTTATAATTGGTTTCGTCCCCCGTGGAGATGATTGAACCACTATGCAGGGGCACAAAGCAGAAAGATGGGAGAAAAACACGCAATTTGGGCGGCAACAGAAGACCATGAGAAAATGATATGTCCAATCTTACTACTATATAATATTACACGTTTAAATATAATCGCGGCAATAGCTGTTTCAGATTCGCGCAGGTGGTAGGTAAAAAAAATTGGGGGGCTCTAGAAAAAAAATCTCAATCGGTGGGCTAAATAAGTTGGAGAATAATACGGATCTTGAATGACTTAAATGTTGCCCAACCTGGTAAAGTGGGCCTAGGGCTACCTTGACGGAACGGCAGTAGGGTGTGGTTGTGGAGCTATGTCGCAAAACATGCTCCACCTCCTATCCTGCCCTCTGTGTCCCAAATCATGCAGTCAAAGTGACCTCTGCGCTGCCACCGACAAAGCCGTGGAAGTGGCAAATGTTTGGGCCAACAAGATCTAAAATACAGTCCTGCTAGCGACACGAAGAAGAATACTTGGTAAGCCCTTGGAGAGCTGTAGGAGCTGGCTGTGGCAGGTTTTAAATTGTAGCAAACTTTTTCGACCATGCAATATTGGCACAAAATACCTCGGCAAAGGCGTTATACATTCCTAACTACGTTTTAGAAGAACTGGGCCTTCTCCCTGTATCTGTTTAGTGGCGCAGGCGCCGTGGGCGGATGACTGTGGGTCGCTACCTGATCCGTAGTGGACAAAAAATAAAAAATATTGTAATTAAACAAATATTTGCTAAAACGATTCCTGTATATGGGTCGGAATCTTCAATAATGATCGCATTTTTAAATGTTAAGTGAATCATACAACAGGTAAAGATCTCTGACTTTTTTTTTTTTTGTTTTGTCGTGTTGGTAGTAAAGTATGATAAAATCTTTTTGAAATGTTTTTAAAACCAGAGATAACACTAATGTCAGTTTATGGTAATTTAAACTTGTAGGTAGTCAAAAGGCTAATTTTCGTAATTTAAAACGTTCAAAATCTTGTCGCAGTCAAATAATAATTTATTTATTTCCTCTGGAAGACTTACAGCTAAACAAAACAGAATAAGACATTGAAAATGTAACTGACAGCCAATTACAAGTCTTCACATATACTTATCAGAATAATAATAAATTAATTTAGGTTCAAATAATATAAATGGGATGGGGTTGTGGTTTTAATTCAAGTGGCGGATGACCATTACTAATAATATATTGTAAGAAGGTTGAGGAACTCATTATACTTATAGGTATGTTTTGTGTAAGTGTGTACACAGGTTTATCATAATAGAGTCCTCTACAAAACCCCACTCAGTTACAACAGTAACTACTTTCTACATTATGATAATTATTAACAATAACAAACAAGACATAAATTAAGTCATTAGTAGTTACAATAAACTGATTGTGTTGATAAAATTCCTCTCAGCTTGTAATACAAGATATTCTCAATATGCTCACTGAAGATAATATTCTCAATAAGTCCGCTGAATGGTCTCAATGTTTTGTGTTTCATGTTTGTCCGCTGTGATGGACTTAACTCATAACATTATTGAGTTACAAACATGTTACTGAATACTCCTATCCTGTTGATTGTATGCAAAAATGTGGATTAATTTTGATGTCAGATAATCTTAATGTCAATACCTGCACTGCGATTCTGTAACCATCTCGCCGTGAAAACTTAGGCGAAGTGAGCGTGGAGTGAGCTGTCAGTGTCATTCCACCTGATACTAGGGATTGACCAAGCATACATTTACAATCATAATCGAGATTTTAATAATATTTTTTATGTTAATTCTATTGAAAATTTTATATAATTTCAAAGCTAGTATTTTAGTGATCAAAACATTAATATTTTGTGGGGTTTTAAAATAAAATAGCAAAACAGAATCTTAGTCAGAAACTCAATGTTGTTTTTTTATATATTTTTTTCCCTAGACTAGTCCTTATAATTATGGCCTGAGGCGCGAGCGAGTCACGCACGAACAGTAAATAAAATAAAACATTCACGTTTAAGACAGCTAGACTGATGAAAATACGCATCGACATTATTTGTTTGTTATTATGAGCGATTGTAGATCAAGTCTAGAAAAGACTGCGACGATGTTCAGCGTTGGTAACCCAATCTATTCAATTAGAAGAGATAATTGTGTTAAGTTATCGAGTGCTAACGGCGTGCCTGGCTGACGGACCATAGAATTTAATCCCACATAGTTTGAGTGGCGCGATCACTTCACCCGATTCACAACATTTAATGTCGTGAGTCTAGTAAAGACTAACAACGCTAATATAATCAATTAGAAGAGATAACCTAGTGTTTCAAGTCACCGAGTGCTAACGGTGTGCCTTGCTGACGCGTGACAGACCATGGTTAGAATTTAACCCCACGTAGTTTGTGTGGCGTAATCACTTCACCCGATTCACGACATTAAAATGTCGGGTTATGGGTTTACTTTTTGGGGTCACATAGAAAATTTAAAAAAGCTTTGCTTACTGTAGGTACCGTGTGATATATCAAATGAAAAGGCTTGTCGTGAGGGTCATAAATATATTTTTATAATAACAAAAAAAGTTAAGCAAATCTCTATCGAGAGATTTGCTTAACTTTTTTATGACCAAATGTAAGTATGTACCTACGCAGCAGTGGCGAAGGGTGAATTTATGACAGAGGTAGGCCGGAGCAAAAAAAAAATACCAAAAGAAAATTACAATGATGAATTGAGTATAGAGTGGTTATGTTCTGAATTTTCGAAGGGAAGCCGGCGGGAATCGAGTTGTATGGTACCTTCGCCACTGCTACGCAGTATATTGATACTGCGTACATACCTACTTACATTTGGTCATAGGTAGCCAAAACATGTTCGGGATGTTATATTCAATTTAAAGTTGGTATTTTTTAAAAGTTATGCTTAAAACAGTTGTTATAAAAATAAGATTTTTGGCATTTTCAGTCTCAAATAGCAGCCAAGGGGTTAATTGCAGACTTTTGCTGTAATAATATCTAAGAAATGCTCAAGATGTTATTCCCCATAAGAAAACAGTACTTTTCTTTTCTGGTCGGCACTTTAATTTATGGGTACGTTATGAACTTATGAATGATGAGTTTATGAAATACAAACATATTTGCAGTTGATCAAATTAATTATGTGCATTTTGCATGCGTAAATATTCAACCCAACTACGGAACCTTTCAATGTGCCGACTGTGCGTGGTCCGATATAAACATGGTCAGTTTTTTAAATTTCTTTGGTAACCTACCACAAAAAAGAAACAATTTATTAGGTACTCAAGTAAACTAATAGAAACAAAAACTAACAAGCTCATACAACTAACAAAACATATTGAAATGTAAAGTGATTGCGGAATACCCAATTTATACAATTAATAATCATCATTCCCTATCTTTTGCTAAGCCTACCTAAAAAAATGTATACTGGGCATTCTGTAGCAAACTATTAGAAAGTATCAAAAATAAATAATTGTACAATAAATAAAAAAAAATTAAGCGGCGAGCGCATTCCGAAGATAAATATTCAAATATAGAAACAATTCGGCGCGAAGTTCAATAAATGACTATTATGGTCAAAGGTCCTCAGGTATTGACTCAGTTTCAATATAATGTCCAAAAAACTATTAAAATTACATTAAAAAGCATAAGTCATTATTATTAACAATGCTTATTGTTTTTAATGTTTAAAATAATTTTATTTCAATTTCCGAGTATCGATTTCCGATATTCGACATATTAATTACCCGAGTCAATCGAAATAAAAAAAAAATTGTTTAGGATTATCGCTTTCGCACATCATTACGATAAAAAAAAAAACAATAATGGACGGCGATTTTGAACACAAATTGAGTAGTGGTAATGAACAATAAGTGTTATTGGACCTGTGTTTTAATATTACGTTAAGATTTGGGCATTTTCGTGTCGTTCATAATATTTTCAATAATATTTGTCTCATTTTAAATCTTATCTACATGTGTGTGTGTGAAATTTGTGAAAAGTAAAAATGTAAACACGCACGATTGGCGCGAAACTTCGACATTAGATCAGATATCAAAAAAATTCATTACCACTACTTATTTAACTTGGACAATGGATGAATTCGTCAAATAATTAAATGATGTATTATTCACTGCCCATGTGGTGGAGTTTGAATGTTCGAAGTCCCCAAATTTTATGTTTTTTAGCCTCGACCTGTTAGATGATTTGCGTCTAACGCGCATGCGCGGCGTGACTCACGGCGTGAGTCTCACGCCGCGCATGCGCGTGAATTCTGGCTCGTTCCGAATTAAGCCATCATCACCCACAGCGCTCACTTGGATATTAAAAAAAATTAGTTTGGTACCTAACGCGCATGCGCGGCGGGAGTTATGGCTCGGCACAGCGCTCACATAAGTAATTAGCGTTCCGATTTAGATAAATCACTATTATGGCAGCTAAACTATATTCACTTGAATAGGTACTAATGGTTGGATGGTTGGATTATAGTATTTATTTGTGTATACACCACGAATTTCTTCATCTTTGTTAAGGTGGCGACTGTACTGGCGGAAGCACGATTTAAAAAATGCCACGTTAGTTTAAAGGCAATATATTATGATGCGACTCAAAACAAAACAGCACAACAGGCTGTCATTCATTTGTGACAGCGCCCGCGGTGATAATTATTAATTTAGGGCATGGTCGCCGTTATCGGAAGATGGCGCATGCCATGACGTCATCTATGTCGACTTACGGGACATGGTTATCGCGCTCACGCTAATTCGGAAAAAGGGCCCTAATTCAATATGACCCACTTAATGATTCTTTACTTCGAAACCACATCAATTCCTTACCTATATAATCAATACATATCTGCTATTTACGTATTCTCTATGACACAATTTAATGAACGAAACCGGTTTGAACTGTCAAAATACCACGCTTGACAACCGTACGGCGTGGTAAGATTATGCGGGGAATAATAGGTAATTTATACCGTACAGAATATTGGGGTCAAAGTGTAAGCAAGCTGTAAACGATTACAGTGCAATTCGGAATGTAGTTACGAGATTCTTGGAAGTGAATTACGAATTCACTTCCAAGAATCTCGTAACCATAGCAACATCACTTCGGCGTAGGGTTGCCACCAACCACTTCTTCATTTAAGGGTTACTAGCATAAAAAATACGGGTCTTAGTTATTTTTACGGGAGACACTCTGATTGCGAGCTGAGCGAGTGTCGATTGAACCGTTGAATTTTGTAATATTATTTGATTAATGTTCTTTTAATAGTGGCATCGGCGAGTTACCTAAGTAGGTATCTATTTACAATAATATATTTGCACGCGTAGAGGGGTCTGTGGCTAAATAATAACAGCCGCACAGATCGATCAATCAGGTTAAGCTACGCTTGCCGCGGTTGGTCTGAGGATGGGTGACCATCTTTACATACTGAGACCCCTCCGTGCCTCGGAAAGCACCTTAAGCCGTTGGTCCCGGCTGTCATTCGTGGATCTTTGACAGTCGTTACGGGTAGTCAGAAGCCCGAAAGTCTGACAACCAGTCTTACCAAGGGGTATCGTATTACCCAGTAACTGGGTTGTGGAGGTCAGATAGGCAGTCGCTCCATGTAAAATACTGGTATTCAGCTGCATCCGGTTAGACTGGAAGCCGACCCCAACATTGTTGGGACGCCTTACAAGTTAAATAAGTAAGAACAAATCTCCAATGTGATAATGACAGTGACTAACGCGCAAGCGCGGCGTGATCTTATCACTTCACCCGATTCACGCCATTAAATGTCATGGGTCGCGTGAAGTGGTCACTTCACCTTATTCACGCCATTAATTGTCATGGGTCGCGTGAAGTGATCACTTCACGCGACCCATGACATTTAATGTCGTGAATCGGGTGAAGTGATGATCACGCCGCGCTTGCGCGTTAGTCACTGTCATTATCACATTGGAGATTTGTTCTTACTTATTTGACTTGTAAGGCGTCCCAACAATGTTGGGGTCGGCTTCCAGTCTAACTAGTAACTAGTTCTAGTGAAGTGATCACGCCACACAAACTACGTGGGGTTAAAGTCTAACCATGGTCCGTCACGCGTCAGCAAGGCACACCGTTAGCACTCGGTGACTTGACACACTAGGCTATCTCTTCTAATTGAATAGATTAGCGTTGTTAGTTAGTCTTTACTAGACTCGATCTACCATCGCTCAAACTAACAAACAATGTCGATGCGTATTTTCATTAGTCTAGCTGTCTTAAACGTGAATCCATTTTCGTAATTTTTTAGTTTGGTACTATGTTGTTATTAAAAAAAATCATATTTTATTTTTGTCTATTGCTGACAAGTGTAACTATCATAGGAGTGGGAGAATCGTAGCGGTGGTTGGCTTTTTCTACTTTATCAAACTGATTTATAAATTAAACTTGAACCTTAAAAGTCTAATACTGAAAAAATACGTTTTTGGACTTAACAGGTTTCTCCCAGACACCACAGATTTTATTTACTGTTAGTGCGTGACGCGCTCACGCCTCAGGCTATATTGACTAGTCAGTCTAGGAAAAAAAAAAAAAATACATTAAGTTTCTGTGCTGCTATTTTATTTAAAACCCCCATGAAATAATAATGTTTTGACAACTAAAATACTAGCTTTGAAATTATATAAAATTTTCAATAGAATTAACATAAAAAATATTATTAAAATCTCGATTATGATTATAAATGTTTGCTTGGTCAATCCCTAGCACAGACTAAGAAGTACCCTTATCCCTAGCATCAGTGGGATGACACTGACAGCTCACTCCACGCAAGTTTTCACGGTGAGATTTTTACAGAATCGACATGCTGATGGCAACACTGATAAATTAATAAAAATAACTTTTATTTCAGACAAAGTTCAATAACAAAAAGTTGATACTAATCAAAATGATTATTTTTGGACTTTGGAAAAAAAAAAACGTCAAATGTTTTTTTTTTTTTTAATGTACCTACATGTGATAGTATCTACCTACCTACCAGTTTTAATAACAAAGTGGTGAATCTTATCATGAACATCTAAGATAAACTAAATAGATACAATTGGGGATCAGATAAATACAGTAGTTATTAACTTAATTATTTTATTCATGGGGTCGTTTTCGAATAAGTACCTATAACATGAGAATATGAAACATGACATTGGCCATTCCATGGCCATACCATGGCCCATGCCATTATCACCAAACCGACCACTGCTAATCTAATCAATGCTAGCAAAAACTAAATAAGACAAAAGACAACCGACAATGGGAGGTGATGGGAGGCATTAAAACTAAACAATCGGCATTCTAAATTCAAAATGAGCCATAAAAACACGCGTCTCCGTTCATAATAACATCAAACGAAGCAAAGCAAAGGCATTCCTGGAACCTTGGAACGTCCGCACACTGTCAACATCAAAGAGTTTCGACTTCTACAGAAACGTGCAACAAATTATGTATTCTAACAAATTCCCATTAATATCTGCACGGAATGACCGTAAGGACCTATAAATAGCCCACCAAAGGACTCAAAGGATGCGACTTACCGGATAGAAGGAGCATAACTAGCAAAAACGGACGCATCACGCACATTTTAACGCACTTTATCACATAAAATTGCAACACTTGCTAATAAAATTCGTTTTCTAACTTGCACACGTCCATTTTTTGTTTAAATTATGTTAGGCAAGGCATGTTAGGTTGTGAAAATATGTATGTAAACAATATGCAAGGCGTACGACCGGCCAGGCGGCGCCGTCGAATACGATGAACAAAGTTGGGCAAACGAACTCGGAGGACGGAGCTTCAAAGCCGCTTTCACAGACAGCACACATTATAATAAAAGCTGTTCATGGACGACATGGACGCACACTAATACAATTGAGGGATTCCAGACAGCGGCTAACTTCATTGCATATTTGACAGTTCATTCACACCGTCTTGCTACGAAATCGTTTTTAATTACTGTGAGTAAAATATTATCTAGAATCGAATATAAAGGGGAAACAATGAAACACAAACTTTAGAATATATTGTACTACTTATCTACAAAGACATTGATAATCATTCTTCAAAATTGATATCCAGGTCGTTATCATTGCATCAACGTAGTTTCATTAGATGCCGATAGATAGCAGTGCTATGCTATAGTAATATTTTACTTTTGCTACTCTCTGACAGATGGCGGTAAATTAGCTAGTGTTATAATTCGCTACTAGATGGCTCTGAGAGTTTGAAATAATATTTTTTTGCGGTGTTTGTAAACAGGAAAAAAAAACAACAAAATATCAAATTTAGAAACTGACGTGGGGCCACCTTTCTTTCATACAATCCGTTAATTGGCAGAATAACTGTAAAGATATAACTTCTCCCACTTCCCATTTTATGAGATGCCGTTGTTTTAAAATTTATTTCCATACATGCATTCTTCCTACAAGTAGAGTGCATTGGGTTTAATAGCCGCATAGAATTACAAATCGCAACATAAAACCTTATCAGAGCAGATCTCATTACAGATAACATTGATTTCTTTGTTATGAATTTATGATGCTTGAATGTTGATTTATCTTTGTTTGCATTGCAGATAAGACAGTAATATTTTTGACATTGTATTTTGTGCCTTATGGACCATAAGTATTAGATCCCTAACAAATACAGGTATTAGGTTGACAGGCTAAAATAACACAAAAATAAAACTTAAACATTCTTTTTATTGCTAAAATGATGCTTCGCAAATGTCTGCCCAACAATCAGCGGGAACACCAATGTTGCATCAGCATACAGTTTCACCGGTGTCGCGTTTGGCCTAATCTTTCCCCAAGACACTGCTTCATCAGGTCTTGCACCGGCATCACTGCCGTCAAACTCACTGGCAGTATTTATGTAGACAGAGAAATCAGCCCCATTTCTCATCAAATTAGCATTACAAATATGGTGTTTTATCACACCACCTCCTAATATTATCATACCCGTATTATTGGCTTTTACAGCCATAGTATTCAACCTCCTTAAGTCACTTAAAATGTCTATGATAAGTCCTGGCCGCTTGTATGAGTGAAAGTACATCATATCTCCTAAAGAACCATCGGTCAATGCAGGACTGAAGATTGGAATATTATTTCTCCAAGCCCAGTAGCATACTGAGCTTTCGTCATTAATTTTCTCGCCTAATCTTGCAATAATCCTTGAAGGAGTCCAAACAGTGCCATTTGCAATCTGCTCATCAAGCATTTCATCAAGTAATGGCGTCACCCACTCTTCAAATCGGCAATAATTATCATTTGGAACCAACAAGTTACCAATTCTGTTAATGCCGCGAGTTCTCAACATTTTCCCGCTTAAATTAAAGTCACCGACGTACGTAGGAGCGAGGCATTTAATGAAATCTTCTTCAACTCCTCCGGCAGTGGTCACAATACAGTCCACTAGCTTGTTTTTCACCAAAAACCGCAGTGTATCTCGTAGTCCGGACGAAATCATGTTAGAAGTATATCCCAAAAATATAGTGCAGTTAGTCTTCTTCTTAATAAATACATCTTCTTCATAAGGGTCACTTGTTTCTTCAGTCAATGGAACGGAGCGACATTTCAGCATTTTGTTGATTTCTTGGACTGCGTTACCGAAGTTGGTGGCTTGGAAACCAGATCGAGCGTAACTCTCGAGGATTTTGTTGAAATCAGTGCCATTTTCCCAGTCGTAACCCGATACTATGGGTGTTTCAGCAGGCAACTCTTGACTTGGCAGCAAAACAGCGTTTACGGCGACGTTTGGAGCGAGGTTGCTCGGCTTAGTGGCAGTAGCAGTAATTTCCATAATTTGAATAGTTAATTCCAACTAAACTAGCATAATAATTCGAAATAATGGTCAGAAAAATATATTTTCTCTTCAGTGTTTTTACGACTAATTGAACTGTCAAATTCAATTTGACAGATCGAAAACATGGCAGGAGGTGTCATATGGTTCCGTTTTGTTATTTCCGTAAATATGACTGCATACGTTTCATGCGTTTTATTTTGAGCTAAGTTATGTTTTAATCTTTTATTTTGTTATACCAAATAATAAAGTTATCATAAAGACTCGGCAACTGTTTCATTTTAATATTAGGTATTCCATGATTTTGTTGAGTCGACACAGTTAGTATGACGGAAGCAGAGGGACGAATCCAATCCACTATGGGTTGCGGATGCCTTTTCTGCATACAACTTGTATTCGTATAACCTACTGAACATTATACTACTAAATTACTGGTACAGGTTTTTGTATCTGTAAATGTAATCTTACGCATCAAGAAAGCCTAGTGTCCTTATTTGAGTTTCTATGTTATGAGTCCTGTTCACCGCGTGACACCATCTTAATTCACGCTGGATTACTTATGAGACAAAAATAATATTAATAATGCTTTACCCACCTACACTTTCTTAGTACATAATTATTATCTGCCTAGCCTTTTCCCAACTATGTTCGGGTCGGCTTCCAGTCTAACCGGATGCAGCTGAATACCAGTATTTTACATGGAGCGACTGTAAAATACTGGTACATAGACTTTCTTAGTACATATCATTGTTTTTACTAGCGCTTGTCCGAGTATGATCGATCATCGACAGTCTAGCACGCATTAATCAAAATTGCGTAAGACGCAGGAACAAATTACTTAAGTTACGTTATAAAATAAGTAAGTACCTACTCTCGGAAACTTGAATCCAATCAATATTATTGGCATCACTCAAGTAGTTTTATAATCTTGAATTTGATTGGGTTGCGTACAAGCTAGAGTAGCTGATCATGCAATGTTATGTTTCTACAAATACCGATTTAACAAATGATGGACTACATACACGCATACATAAACTCCTTCTTCCCATGAGGGTAGACAGAAACTACAGAACGCCACCTGCTACAATCCTTACATACTCCTTTCGCCTCGTTTACGTTCATACATCTGGTCATACACGCGGGTTGCGAGTACTGTGCACCTGTAATGCTATTCTGTAAAAATCTCACCGTAAAAACTTAGGTGAAGTGAGCTTAAAGTGAGCTGTCAATAGTGTCAATCCTTAGCATCAGGTGGAATGACAGCTCACTTTACCTAAGTTATCACGGTGATCTTTTTACAGAATAGCACCGCTGAGGCCGTACTACAAAGTGCTAAAGCTATGATGATTCCATTGAGGAAAACAGACATTGCTATGCATCCTGCATAACTCCATCTCTCTTTCACACTGGAATCATGATGGGTTTTGCACTTCATAGTACGACCCCTGATCTTTTTGAAGAACATTACCAATAAGGATGTCCTTCTAGGGCAGGGATGACGAACCAATGGCACGCGTGCCATTGGTGGCACGTAACAAAATAATTTGGCCACGGCATCATTTCAAAAATGTTGGTGCCCAATTCATCTAAGTAGTTTGCAATAGCAAAATTCGCATTACTTTGTAATTTCATTTAAATAAATTAAAACTGTTAATTTTAGACATTAGTCCTACACCAACTGGGAGTTGTCCTTAGGTGCACTTGCATAGTGCAAACAGAGATAATCGTTTGTTGGTGTCTCATTTCATTAAAAACGTCTAAAGGGTATCTGCGAGTTGGTTTCGTTGGCCCCTCGTACGCCTTCCAAAGGTGTCTCGAGAAATGTCAAGAGATATTAAAAATAATAATAACAATGCGAAAGTACTTATATAGTTTTTTTTTTCCAGTAACCAAAAAGCCAAGATTGTTTGTTAGGTTAGCACGTCATGGCCGCATGAAATATTTATTAGTATAAAAATGACACGTGGATGTACAAAGGATCGCCATCCCTGTTCTAGGGCGTCCTCACCCGGCGTTTCTCACTCACATCTGCCAAAGATGAACTAGGTAGTCAGTTTTAATTACCTACTTACCTACGAGTACCATTTGTCTTTCACTACACTAACGTCACTAAATATTCAAACATTACTTAAAACTAGATTCAAGCCGTTTGATTGGTTGAAATTAGTTTTAAGTAATGCTTGAGTATTGAGTGACGTTCTGTAATACGGGACTAAGAGCTTGAATTATTTTTTAGCAATATTTTAACTTCATCCTTTTTACCAGCATTCAGCGCCCTGCCTCCAGTGCATAACAATCGTTGCTGATATCCTGTCGATTGCCTATTGGATATAAATCTCAAATAGATCCTGAGGTAAACCTGAGTGACCATTTTCAACAGCTCCCTTAATGCTGATGGCGCTGTATTGCCCGATAATAGAAACTGAAACTTTTAACTATTCCATGCTATGCAATTATCCCTAATACACTTGGACCTGCTTGTCGTAACATACGGTGCTGAAACGTGGACACTGACGGTCGGGCTGGTCCACAAATTTAAGGTCGATCAGCGCGCTATGGAGCGAGCTATGCTCGGAGTCTCTTTGAAGGATAAAATCAGGAATGAAATTATCCGGAAAAGGGCTGGCCATGTCTGTCGAAGGACCGATGGCCGGTGGAGCAGACGAGTCCTGGAGTGGAGACCGCGTATCGGCAAACGTGGAGACCGCGTATCGGCAAACGTAGTGTGGGACTCCCCCCAGCTAGACGGATGGACGACCTAAAGAAGGTGGCTGGGGTAGACTGGATTCGGAAGGCGCAGGACAGGGTGCTGTGGCGCAGTCTGGGAGAGGCCTATGTACAGCAGTGGACTGTGATAGGCTGAGTTGATTGAATGTTTGACACTTGGACATTTCTTCTGGGAAAAGCAAAATAATATGTAATCTCTAACATTGTTTGGAAATACCTACCAGAAATGAAGTCGTACTGTGTATTGTTAACTGACACAAAATCAAATTCTATTCATGCAGTGGCGGCATAAAATGAATAATTTAATACCTGACTCACTTATGAAATAACAGACAAACGAAAATAACACAGCAAGTGTTTGTAACTAGTTTTTACTTATTGTCAATCTACGCAGAATGCATGCAGGAAATAAGTTTGGTATTTTAGAATAAATAGCCGGTAGGAATCTTAACTATCGCCGTAGGTATAGTCGCACGCGCCTGTTACTGTAACCGCACGCATAACGCATAGGGTTGCCACATTTAAATATTGAGCACAATGCGGACAATTATATCGGTCGGCTAATAGAGATACAGTATGAAAAATTCCGCGCACAGCACCGTACACATGATAGAAGTCAAACTTCTTAAAACATAAAGAGAAAGAGAGATTTAGTGTGAGAGACAGAGAGAGAATTACATCTGTCTTCTCTCTCATGTAACGAAATGTGCTTAAACGTGACGCGTACTTGAAATTTCACTCTTAATTCTCGAATCGCCGCCCGGCCTAAGAAGTTTCACTTTAAAAAACACTATGCTGTACCGTTCCTAAATTGCAGGAGAGGAAGGATTCTAACGATACGGAAAATTAAATACTGTTTGAGATTTCCACTCAATTACCTAATTACATTACACACACAAGAGAAAGAAAGAAGAAGAGAACAGGAAGAGAGAAGATAAAGAGAAGAGATAGAGAGTGGCAGGATTGACTCACTCACTCCCTGCCTGCTTATCACATCCGGACTTCAGCAATCAGCAATCATCGTCACCATCATCATTTCAGACGAAAGACGCGCCCTACTGCTGGACATAAGCGTCCTCCAAGCACCACCACTTCGACCGGTTCTGTGCTTCCCGCATCTGGCGGATTCCTGTGGACTTCAGCAATAAAAAATAAAAAAATCCTTCATGTTACCAAAACTCTCCTACTGTCACATTGACAACCCTACTATTACTTTCTACGTGTCCGGCACGGGCGCAGTAGTGACGTAACCACAGATAATCGCAGATCGAACGCTGGCTCCTAATTATTATACCTGATGTGCAGCTGTATGTAGGCGAGGTTGAGGTATGAGGAGATTAGATATGGCTTTACATTTAAATAAGAGGGATGGACAGGACAGGTGATTAATGTTAGATTATGTCAGTTAAGGTGGACCAACGACCTTGTGAAGGCCGCAGGAACCCGTTGGATGCGAGAAGCACAGATCGGGTACCTAATTGCGTAACACATTATCAGTAGGAATGGGTTTCATTTAGACAGTTCAACAACATTCATTGCGTTATTTACGTTGTTGAGCAGACACATTTATTGAACATATGGAGCAATGGATTAGCAATATACTTCAAAATTATTCAAATTAAGAGTAATAGTGTGTTACGCAATTAGGATGCCGGTCGAAGTGGAGGTGCTTGGGGGAGGCCTATGTCCAGCAGTGGACGTCTTTCGGCTGAAATGATGATGGTGATGATGTCAGTTTCGACTCGAGGAAAGGATGCTTAATTATCTAGGTACGTAGGTTTTTTTTTTTTTTTTTTTTTTTTTTTTTTTTTTTTTTTTTTTTTTTTTTTTTTTGTTTATTTATTTATTTATTTATTATTTCATTATGCACTTCTGTGATGAAGAGTCAACAGTTAGTTGTACAGACGCCAGCACATCAAGGTACCCGAAACTGTCAAATTTTCCTAATCAACTTTGAACCTTATGCTTTAGCAATAAAGTTGAAAATTTATTAAAGAAATTTGACAGATTGTAGCATGATATGCTGGCGTCTATGCTATTTTGTACCGGATATTGTACATTTTGACCAACCGTGTCTGTCTGGTCGTGGTCTTGCAATGTTTAAGAAAAATTTAAGGGCCAGTTAAACATTAGTAAATCCCTTTTTTTAATCAGCCTATAATGTTCCCACTGCTGGGACTCAGGCTTCTTTTCTTAAAGAGGGAGTATGGCAGTAATCTACCGCGCGGGCCCAGTGCGGGTTGGTAGATGTTACATGTCTTAAAATATTTGGTTCTAGGAGACGCCGGTTTCCTCGCGATGTTTTCCTTCACCATTTCGAGAGCAGTGGTGATGAAATTATTTACTTACACAAAGTAAAGCATGGGCAGCACCACACACGACCGACAATACGTAAGTCGGGGCGTCACCACTGCTCTCTGCTCTGTTTTTATCCGATAAGACGTAGGTACCTAATTACTTGGTGTCCAGTTGCTTCGTGCTTCATACTACACACCACAGAATATATAAAGTGTTTCAAAATTAACCCAATACACTTAGACCATCGAACTGAACAGTTTTCACTATGGGACCAACTCTGAATTTACGAAAAAAAAAAACAGCTGTTTCATACATTTTGGTCAAGTAGGTAGGTCTAGGTATTGAGCTTTTGTATTAAACAGCTGATTTTTTTCGTTGAAAGTTGTTCATTTCGATGGTTTAAAGCACTTCTTAAAGTTTGTTGGGTTAATTTTAAAACACCTTATACCTAACCCACACACCACATACTGACTTAAAATAAGTTACAATAGCAATGTGTCACTTCATATCGCCCACGTTTTCGTCAACAAAAAAACTTCCACCTCTGCCACTTTCTAAGCCCTGTATTATGGCTAATCTGGGCATTCCATACAATAATATTATAACAAATCGGTTCACTTACTTTCGCCTATGGCGATGGCGTCACTTACGTCATATTCCAAAGAGTTCATAACGACTAATTTTCGATATGTAGGTATTTACTGTTGGTTGTATGTTAAAAAAGTAATGTGGAATGCTACATTTTGTTTTTTTTTTTTGTCGTGACGTAAGCGAAGTCTCCAGTAGACAATGGAAGTTATTAAGTCCACCGACGAGGTGACGACAATTTGTCATTATGTTACCATCTTGAATGAGTGTCATCTGTTGCTGGGGAGTTTCTAGCGTCCAATGATTTCACGCTAGTAATATAATAAGTCAATGCTAGCGCCTCTTCTTTTTTCCAACTAAATCTAAACTAGTATTATTATAAAGAAAAAATACCTACTTCATTTTTTGTATGTTTGTTTGTTACGCTTTCACGTTAAACCGGCTGAACGGATTTGGATGAAATTTGGCACTCTTATCCCAATACTCCCACGGGATCGAGATTTATGATGATGATAAATATACCAAAATAATGACGTCCACGACACTTACGAAGATGTGCCATGTTGGGCCTAATGGCATCAACCAGGCATAAATCCAATCGTAGAAACAAACCCAATAACGCTTTACCTTGCCCGAGGATAGAACCCAGGGCCGCACACCACGCTCCGCAGTCTCTATTGCGTGCACCACTAACACTCAACGGGTTTCATTAAATTACGTTTTTAAGAAATCCATTTTATGTACCTACCTATGCGTGTGGTGCAATCAATCAAGTCTTTGGACATCCTCATATCATAAAAGAAATCGTTATAGCATGTACACACGGCTACACATCAAGCTATACATAACCAGTATAAGCTGACTTCTGATTGCACGAAAAACCTATACAATGCGAGGTCAGCGAAAACTGGAAATGTATAACTTGATGTGTAGCCGTGTGTACAGACGCTAGCACATCAAGCTACCCGAAACTGTAAAATTTTCCCAATCAACTTTGAACCTTAATATGCTTCAGCGATAAAGTTGAACATCTATTAAAGACATTTGAAAGATTGTAGTTTGAGATGCTGGCGTTTGTACCAATAGTTTAGTTACAACATTAAATGTAAATAATATCAACACACACACATTGCAGTATCATTTCATCTTATCTCTGAGCACATCACGAAGATTGCACATTGCGTGTGCAGCGGCCCGTCGCGCGTCGTCGCATGAACTCAAATGCTCGTTTACTTAGTTCATTATGGATTCTGCAAGATATTGCGTTTATCACACTGCAATATTAATACCGATATGTATGAAAATGCTAAAATGTGTTGATCATGAAAGATAAGTAAATAGCTAAAGTATTCATTGCACATCCACCGCCCGTTGTGTCATTCTATGTAAAATGTTTACATTTATATCTGTAATTCATGTGGTGTATTGTCACAGGGTTATTTTACCATTGATTGACATATTGGTTTGCCGAAGTGTCTTTTTCACTCGAATACGGCAAAAGGTTGTGTTTTCTCTTGTGGAAATCCTCATCTTTTTTGTATCTCTCTCTGTCGGGGTCTGACTTCGGGATCAAGCAAACGGCTTACACCTAAATAGTCGATGGGCTTACCAATAAACTTACTCTTCAAATCAAACCGGCACACAGCGATACAGGAAAGCTGCTTGGCGGCAGTAATTCTGCCCTACCACCATGGTGCGACGAGCTTTTCTAGAAAGAGCTGTACTATTGTCAAGTCTATTAAAATGTGCTAGGATTGTGCGACCTGGCGACGTCACCATGGCGTCCAGGTGGCCTACCATGATCTAATTAAAAACGATTCAGTTTAGGTTCCTAAACCGCATCGCTTGAGCTGCTCTATGGACGTCATGGTACCAAACAAGTATGAATGAAACCAAAACTTGCGACTCAGTTTGGGACAATCGCTGTCAGCAGATGTCGCGGCCTAAACTGAATCGTTAAACTGACGTCATGGCACGAATTAGAAGAACAGTTCCGTTTAGGTTCTAAAATGTATCGCGTTAAGAGCTTGTGGTAGGCCTCTGAGTGAGGTAAGTCTTCTTAACGTTTTGTTTTCATTTGGTAATCAAGGCGTAAGTGCAACTTGCGAAGTTGCGC
This sequence comes from Hydraecia micacea, assembly GCA_914767645.1. Classification (NCBI taxonomy): domain Eukaryota; kingdom Metazoa; phylum Arthropoda; class Insecta; order Lepidoptera; family Noctuidae; genus Hydraecia; species Hydraecia micacea. The sequence continues at coordinate 4,860,001 of OU611801.1, read as the reverse complement.
AACAGAATGTGCTAAAACGATCGGATAGGTCGGTTATGTGTAAATTACAACAAATTATTATAGTTAAGTAACATTTTGTGGTTTTTTGTAACAAGTGGAAATAATGTCAAGATGTAGGTAACTAAAAAACCACAAAAAAGAATCTGAATTTATTTAGGTATGCGTAAGGTGCGTGGGCATTATGACTGACAGTTCGATAAAATTATCAAGAGATATAAATGTTAGCATTAGACATAGGATTAAAAGAGGGAAAACTAAATAAAATACAATTTATTATAGCAGCTACAAGAGGCTGCGAAGATTTACTGAAAATGATAATAGTTGCGGAGAAATGCGTGGACAAACATACATACATCTATAAAATGTTGTATATTTGTTTGGAAGCCCTAGTAGATTGTCATATGTGAATGTATTGCAGTTCCAATAATATTACATACATACGTGTCGAATTGATAATTTCCATTTTTTTGAAGTCTGTAAAAACGAAAATACCAAACTACTGAACCGATTTAGATAAAATTTCTATGGGACCAATCTGAAAGTATATCCATTCAAATAAAAAATAATTTTGTAAATCGGCTTATAAATAACGGAGTTCCGAGGTAAAAATATAAAAAAAAATCAACCTAATTGATAACCTCCTCCTTTTTTTGAAGTCGGTTAAAAAGAGTCTTAGGCTCACAGGTGGGTGATGTCGGACTGTGGATAATGATGATTTTGATAGTAGTAGGTACTCCATTATCTAATTACACTTGTTTTTATAAGGATCCGATTATTTTGTTACCGAAACCATGTTGCCACTAGACTAGATCAATGAACCAGTAAAAAAACCCAAATTGCTATCTCATCTGTAAAAAACTCTATTACGACCTCCGAAATTATTTCAATTGAACACTTCCTGACATAATATTATCGTATTACTTTCAAAATTCATTCACAAACCGGTCTCACACACACAACACACTAGTTCAAAATATAAAAGTACTACGGCCAAAAAGTCTTGACATGCGGCGAAATGGGGAACTAAGTTTAAATGTATGGAATTTGACAGTTCACTGACGTCTTCCTTCGCAAGCAGCGCCACTTGACAGCTCAAAGTATACTGGGCACACGGTAATTAAAAAGTTACATCAGCAAGTTCACACGCTTGTTTGTAAATAAATGTTTTAGCGAATATTATAACAGTTACGTCATTCTTTTAATTGTTGTTTTTACGTTTATAGCCGCCATTTTGATAGCGATCTGGTTAAGAAAGTATAACAATGTGCTAGATTCACATGTCGCTAGTGTAATTTTGGCGCTTAAATTGAATTTCTTTTTGGCTACATTCACATTCTCACGCTAGGATTACAATTTTAAAGATTTTCTAAATCTCAGATGTCTAGGAAGCATTTAAAGTGTTTATAGTCAATACACTAACTTTTACTCTTTTCCTGAACCGATCCATCATTTATTTTTTATTGCTAATGGGGCCCGCTCTTGACCTCGATCACGCCTGATGGAAAGCGATGGATGAGGTCTATGATGGAACGAGCGTACCCAGAAGATGCCTAAGGCACTGGAACTACCACGCGTCGGCGCAACACAGCAGGCTGTTTGACGCCGGACTCCGGTGGGAGGGTGTTCGCAAACCAGGCGGGCGTTAGCCCTATCACCGCAAGGGAAGAATTGTCCAGTCAAATAAGGCGTTGGGTGTGACTGTCCAGGATGCGCGGAGCGCTCGGTTCAGTAGAGTAACTGGCGGAATAAACTGCGCTACACGAGGAGGCTTCTTCATGCATCCCAAAAATGATAAATGATGATGATTGATTGATATGTAGGCCAGAATTGGGGTTATCATCACCTGGAGCGATAAATTGAAGTCTTCAAGACATGTAGTGTAGCGTAGCATGACCACTTCAATCTGCATATACCTACTCTACGAAGAATAGACGTAGATGTCTCTACATATATAGACTGGCAGAGACATCAATGCACAACCTGTTACAATGGATTGGAACAATATGCTCTTCCATACGCAAGCTAGCTACTGTAGCTGTAAGTCATCCATGTACTAAAATAAATACATTTTGACCGTACCGTATTGCACTTTTGTAAGAAACACATTTCAGTGCGAGGGCGATCCTGTATGTACAAAGTGATATTTCTTCATTTTAGACATGGCGCCGTAGAAATCTTCCCACATTTTGTCTTTCCGTTTCTTAAGTGGACATGAGACGCGTGCAGAAACAGGTTTCATAAAATTTATAAAGCTGATATACGAGTATGTAGTTAGTAGTCAATTGCACAGATACGGCGATACCCATACCTTTCCTTGAAAGCGACTTCAAAGAAACTGAAATATCTATCTACATTAATGTTACTTTTTCCCCGAACGAACACTTTCACAAGGAACTCTACTCGTACTGCCACATCCTAGACTTAGCATAATCAGTCTAATGTTCCCACTACCGGGACACAGCCCTCCTCTCTGTAAGTGGGAGTGGGCCGTAATCCACCACGCGCGGGCCTAGTGCGGGTTAGTAGTTGTAACATGTCTTAAAATTTTTTGGTCCTAGGACATGCCGGTTTCCTCAGGATGTTTTCCTTCACCGTTTTGAGAGCAGTAATGATGAATTTATTTACACAAAGTAAAGCGCCTGTCTGGGCTTGAGACTTCAACCTACAACTCATAAGTCGCGGCCGACACCACAAGACCACCACTGCTCCTAGACTTACATCTTCTTATGTTATGATGTAATATCATAACATTAGGAAGATGTATCTATATTCTAGTTACGAGGTCAAACGGTACTCGTATGATATCACAGATGAGGAAACTGCGCTCATTAGCAATTTCTTTGAAACAATACGAGCCCTGGTAACAGACCGTGAAATAAGGCAGTAAACTGACTTGAAATATTGCAGATGCATTGTCTGAGAAAAAAAAAGATATCATAATTTTGCTTACGTCATTGCAAAATCAAAGGCAAGTATGCATACACATCATGAACGATACGCGACAACCGCAAAGGCAACTGAAGCCGTCGATGAGTGTTGACGGCAGCCGTCGATAACGTGCCGCTTGAAAAAACAATGGCACTCCGGGAGTGCCGACAGAAGTGAAAACAAAACACAAACAGAATACTTTGCCATCACTCACTGACATATCGGATATATGTACATTAAAACCGAGTACATCTCGAGGACAGCCGAACACATCCGAAGCGGTGTCGGTTACGGTAACAGTGGCGCGAATTCAATGGTTTTTTCCCATCTCAAAAAATGCCCAACGCGCCTAAAGAAGTTTATACTTCAAAAATTAAAATCTTTTATTCAAATTAGTCTGAGAATGAGCAATTTTAGAACATTTGACATAAGACAGTCCTGCAAAACGCCCGCTCAGCAGAACATCTTGGTGATTTTTAGCTGGGATGAAGTGGCGCAATAAACTCCCAAAGTAATTAAACACATTCAACAAGATTCCTAAGATGAGACTACTATAATATTCGGCCGGTGCACACTGTGGTATCAGCCTTGCAACCCAGGTTGTTATGGGCTATTTTTACCACGGCATTTGTAGTTCGTGCTGATATGAGTGAAGAACGCATAATAAGTAACACAAAATCAGTCCTGTTTTCTCCAAAAGGTTAGACAGAAGTGAATATACCAAAATGAACCGAAAATGAATGAATGATATACCGAAATGTGTATACCTATGTACAGTCAACAATAGAGATAAGTATCCAGGATCGTCGGATGTAGTTGAAGTTTAGTAAGAAACCGATGGATGTTCTCGAATAAAATTTAATTTTATTAGTAGAAAACAAACAGCTCATTTATCAAATTAAATTTCAGTCGACATCATCCATCGGTTTCTTACTAAACTTCAACTATATCCGATGATCCTTCATACTTATCTCTTTTGTTGACTGTACACACATTTGGCCAGTACCTACGGTGTAATAGGATCCAGGCTCCAGGCTGGTACCGAGAAATTCCGAAAGAAAAATCCAATAACACTGCCTACCCCGCAGACAATGAACATAAGACTCCACATGTTTCTAGCAGTTGCGCTTGCAACCACTAGACGAACAAGACGAATGCAAATAGAGCCGTCACATTTGCCTCAGCTAAAAATAGTAGAATCTCCAAAGAAAGCAGCGCTGCGTTTAGTAAGATTATAGTGTGAAAGTGTAATAATATCGGGCGGTCAGTTTTCCTATAATCATCTTAATGTGACCGGCAGTTAGCCTGGATATAGGGCACACTAAGACTTCATTAGGTCTGTGACTCGGTACAGAGATTGTTACACCTTTACTTAGACACATGCAGCACCCTAATTGCGTAACTCACTATTAATTACGATATTGCTAATCCATTGCTTCCTATGTTCGAAAAATAAGTCTGCTCAACAACGTAAATAACGCAATGAATGTTGTTGAACTGTCAAAATAAAAGCCATTGCTAATGATAGTGTGTTACGCAATTACAACGCAGATTTTCATTTAGGAAATCAGGAGAGGAAGGAGAGCTCCTAACAAAAAAATTACACACTACGCTTGCCGAATCGCGGTCTCCACGGACTCGTCTGCTCCACTCCACCGGCCACCGGACCTTCGACAAAATTTTGGAGCATGATTTTTAACGTTTTGTCGTCGCATTTTTTAAGCATGTTATATATATCTATAAATCATCATAGATTTTTCGCTCCAGAATTTCCGTTTGAGCGTATAATAAGTATCACATATTTTACTTTTTACTGCGTTTTTGGCACATCCTGGAATTGGCTAATTGAGCTAAGCATTCTAACACACAAACAAGTTGATTTATGGGAACGTACTCCAAGAGAAGTAGAGTGCATCATTTTATCGCCGCTATTTCCGTGGGCTTCATAAAATGCAATCAAGAGATTATGTCTAAACTAAACATTGTGGCAGTAATATCATTAAATACTTTTATAAACAAAATCACCATTCCGTAACGTTACGAGGATTTAATTCTGCTTAGTACCGCAGAGAGCAAGCGTGATGTTTTATAAGTAGATATGACGACATGAACTCAGTCAGAAAATGTACTAACTATTTTAGATAATATGTAATTGATAGGTAATAGACACCCAGTTTTTCCCCTGCATTGGTGTGAAAACGACTAATAATTACTAAAATTTCTACAGTTACTCCAAAATCTAGGTGTTCTCAACAAAAAATAGTCTAGAATTATCTAGATTATATTCCATTTTATTCAAACCAGGTTATACTATGCATGAGAAGCGGGCCGTACTAACCAAACTAGGACTTTCCCTTTTAAATGTCGTTCATGAATACATGCGAGAGGTTTCGCTGACAGCTGTCAAATGTAGCCGCCATCTTCTATCCTACAATAGGAAAATTATGATGCACGAAGTTGCATAGTTTCAGTACATTTCATTTGTTTTTCAGTATTGAAAAGGTTTTCTAGATGTCTAGATTGTCTTGGTAAAGTTTATTAGCTAAGGGATTAGCGCCATTTACTATATCAGCATCATTACGTGTCAATGCAAAACTTAGCGCCTTTTTTTCTCGCGGCCATCTTTTACATAAGATTTTAAATTGAGATTGATGTATGAAAGTGGAGAAAGCAAAAAGAGTATTGAAGGATGAATTATTAAATAGCCCAATTAGCCCACGAATAAAAGGGGACAGTTCTGTTTATAATTATTATGTTTATTTATAAAAAGCTACGGGCACCAAAATACTATTTATCTGATCTCCTAAAAAGTAGCTTTTCCCTACGAGATCGAATCAGAAATGAAGAAATCCGCAGGAGAACCAAGGTAACCGACATAGTCCAAGGAATTGCCAAACTTAAATGGCAGTGGGCAGGACACAGTGCTCGCAGAACAGATGGCTGGTGGGGCCGAAAAATTCTGGAGTGGCGACCGCCTTCCGGAGGACGTAGGGTTGGAAGGCCTCCCTCAAGGTGGACAGGATCTTGTGTAGACCGCAGAAATTCGCTGGATGCGAGAAGCACGGAACCGGTCGAAGTGTCGGTGCTTGAGCGAGGCCTACGTCCAGCATTTGACGTCCTTGGGCTGAAATGAAGAACAAAATCTTACGACTTTCGTCCAGTTTATTACAATTTACAGCTAACCTCAGCGACATTTCTCTCTTCAGAACTAGAGGTATGTATATATGTGCAATTTAGTCGTAGGAATGTTTATACAATCATTTGTTTACTTTCATTTCGCTTATTTTGTCGTTTGGCGAGGGTAATGCTCGCGTAGAAATATTATATACCTATGCGACTATTCACGATTGAGTATGTGGTCACGTAACTGGTTAATGAGAAACATTATGGTACTAAATATACTGTTTAGTGACAACATAATGTAACATCACGCCCGTTATCTCCAAAGGGTTAAGCAGAGCCCCACGTTTCGCCAGTTATGTTTAAGTCTCATGTAATAGGGGGCGAGCCTATGGCCATCAATCGGAAACTAATCAAGACTCCTGGCTGCTACTGAGAAATCCCTGACGGAAAACCTAATAACACTTAGCCCGACCCGGGAATCAAAACCAGAACCAAATGCTCAGTAGTAGCGCTTGCGACCACTACACCAACGAGACAGTCATCATCTGTCTTGCCTTTTCCCAACTACGTTGGGTCGGCCTCCAGTCTAACCAGATGCAGCTGAGTACCAGTATTTTACATGGAGCGACTGCCAATCTGACCTCCACAACCCAGTAACTGGGTAGGTAATACGAAACCCCTTGGTAAGACTGGTTGTCAGACTGTCGGGCTTCTGACAACCCGTAACGACTGTCAAAGATCCACGAATGACAGCCAGGACCAACGGCTTAACGTGCTTTCCGAGGCACGGAGGGGTCTAGGTATGTAAAGATGGTCACCCATCCACAGACCAACCGCGGCAAACGTAGCTTAAACTGATCGATCGACCCGTGCGGCTGTTATTACTTAGCCACAAGCTCCCTCCAAACCAAAGAGACAGTCCGAGAGACTTAAGGATGGTGTCGACGTGAAAATGATTAAGTTAAAATGATTTTGAGGAGTAATCAGCTTCTCTCTTTTCAAGTCGATGGTTCATTCAGTTAATTGATTTAAGTATATTTAAGTCCTCCAGACCGTATTTCGGTCACGGCGGCCAATCTCAACGGAGATATTATAGTGCACTCCCTCTTCCCTCACTCTCATAGTCCGATGGGACGGCAATCCGACACGACCGGAGAGAGATCAAGCGCAAAGTAAGTCCCCCTGACACTGACCCTGCCCCCCCCCCTCACCCTGTAGATTTATCGCTAGCAGCCTGGCACTGTCCCGTAGGCCATACTCAGTTCGGGGAGTTCGGCCAAGAAAACGTACGAAATAAACAGATAGTGATCATATTTTTATTATGTATTTTCTGGTGTAAAATAAAGCATATACAATATACCAATAGCTTTCCTACTTACTGCTAGTTCTACTTCCAGTGAATTTTCTAGTGGACAATGCCGGCTAAACAGACCAACTGCACACTTTTCTGTATGGCTTTTAATTGCTTATTGACGACGTAGAATGGTTAGGCAACCGGGTAATAAAGATTGATTAAAGTCGATAATTTCAATATTTATTTCACTTTTCTGTATAAAATTTATCCTTCTACCCTAATGACTTATAATAAGCCCCTCTATACGAATAATGATGATGCTTTGGGTGATAGTCTGGTCGAAACCTATAATTTGAACCTAGTGACATAAGTACTTAATGTGATTATTGCCTGTTGTGGTTGCCTTGTGAATAAATAAAATAAATGAGCTATTTAATTGTCCCAAATATAGTCAACCATCACCTCAACGTCCCAACTGTCGTATGTCGGAAGTTGGTTATAACATACCAGCTAACTTGGTTATAATTGTTGAAGTTAAAGAGTTATAGCGATCGCTTCCTGCACCCGACATGCTATTAGCGATCAGTGTTACGTTTCAAGCTAAAATGCGTTGATTTGTTACTATTACTTGATACGTTACCTATTGATGTGTTAAAGAGTTATGATTATGAAAAGCAATTATGAATTAAGTCGATTACATCTAGAATGTGTTTTTTGACTCGCGTTTCGACTGCAATAAATATAATAATCTATACTTACTTATAAATAAAACAAAGTCGGGTTCGTTACACGAACGACTGGACCGATTTTTATGATGTAGATGGTTTTTTATGGTCCCAGCTGTCATTCGTGGATCTTTGACAGTCGTCAGAAGACAACCAGTCTCACCAAGTTGTATAGTATTCAGTAACTTGGTTGTTGAGGTCAGATAGGCAGACGCCATATTATGCCTTTATAAACAGAAGTTTCGGAAGCACATTCCCTAAAAAACAAATAATGTCATAGCTTAAAAAAATAGTTGCGTATCCAAGGCATTATTTTTATTAAGTGGATCTTCTACACGCTTCAATTAAATGTTTCATTACGTACATAATAATAATATTCGTTAAATAAATGCTGCGTAATAACAAACATGCGATAATGATTAATTACTATTCGTCTGGCTTCACTAGAGCCGGTTGTAAATAAAAACTTTACTATGTTTTTGGCTGTTAACCTATCGGATACATTGCTTATGCTTCATTGGCCCAGAACGTTTGTATGTGAACATTATTTACAGACGCCAGCACACCGAGCTACTACAATCTGTCAAATTTATTTAATAGATTTTCAACTTTATCGCTAAAGTATAAGGTTCAAAGTTAATTGGTAAATTTTGACAGTTTCGGGTAGCTTGATGTGCTGCCGTCTGTACTTTTGGTTGGATTACCAGAGCGGACAAAAACTGCAGTAAGGCCTATTTATTTATTTAGGATCTCCAACAAAAGATATACTAACACATGACACATAAATTAAGGGCAAAAAGGGACTTTGCGGGCAAAATCTCATTTTGGACATCAGAATATTTTTTTTCTGAATATAGATACACACACCTTGGATCCTATTTTCGAGCATGAAGATTATTATGTCCAAGTAACTATATTGCAAAAAAAAATAAAGAAAATAACTTAAATGATATTCACAAAAATGCTTATAGCTTACTGCGAGTGATTCGTCAGCTCACTGTATTATTAATTTAAAAACATTTAAATTAAATGTATTAATTTTTATATACAATATCATGCAACCAGCTGACCCAACAGAAGTTTTATCCGAATTTCAATAGTTCATACAAATATTCCAGGGAGAGCAGTGGTCGCCCAGTGGTAACGACCGCGACTTACGAGATATAGGTCGTAGGTTCGAACCCTGACAGGCGCTTTACTTTGTGTAAAATATTTCATCACCACTTTTCTCAAAACTGTGAGGGAAAACATCGTGAGGAAACCGGCATGTCCTAGAACTAAAAATTCGAAGACATGTGACATCTATAAACCCGCACTGGGCCCGCGTGGTGGATTACAGCCCACTCCCTCTCACAAAGAGGAGGCCTGTGTCCCAGCAGTGGGAACACTATAGGCTGATTATGTTATGTTACAAATATTCCATAGAAAAAAGAACATTCAGTTTTTCCCGTATTTAATTTTTTCCGGGAAATGTTTCCAATTTTTCTTTCCATAAAAATCAATTACCAACATTTTAAAACAAAAAATAGCCAAATCGGTCCAGCCGTTCTCAAGTGATGCGCGTAACAACGAACAGCATTACATTTTTATTTACTCACAATAATTTCTCTATCAAATGTCAAAGAAATCGATACCTAGTAATCGAAATAGAGATTAGGCATTATGTTACCTTCTCTAGGGTATAATTTCATTAAAAACTTACCTCCACTACGTGCTCAGAAAGGCGGGAAACGTACCTTCAAGACCAAGGCACGATTGCATTCAGCCAGTCACGATAGTGCGTTCAAACGAGATACGTGCCGGCTTTGGCGCGAAAACTTTGACGTTTCTGGCTGAATGAGTTCGTGATCTGTGCCTTTTTTATTTTTTTTCGTATGTGACTCTATTTTTTTTTTTTGTGGTGAATTAGTGTTGTTTTGGAAAAAATAGGTGAGTGTCTAAGTACTTTAATTTATAATATTTAATAAAATATTTTTTTTCTAAAACTAAATTAAGTATAATTATTTTACGTGTTTTTGTGTATAATTACATTTTCGATAAAGTAATTAGGGATGACGAGATTCCATCACAAATTATTGACGACGACGATTAGAAAAGAAAGTTATTTTTGCGGTAAAAATATTATATTCGTAATTAATTAATCCAGTCATTTAACAAGAACATTCTAAACAAACAAATGAACTGTCATAGTCTCCGACAGTTAATTGGACAGTTTTTCATTCCTTTTAATTTTACTTTCTACGGAATAGTTGATTTAATTTAACTATAAATAGAGTCAAGCGTAAAATTAAACAAATAAAAAGAAAGCTAAAACATTAAGTTGCTTAGCATAGACTTAAAAACAATATCATAATTAAGCTTTTATTAGGCGGAAGGATGGGCAGAAGTTAACTAAGGGATGATGTTAATAGCGGCGGGTTCACGGATGAGTGCTAACGCGTGCCCGTGTTCCAGTCGTAAGCGGCAGAGGACACCGTGGAGTTTAAGTGGGTTAGAGTCCCACATAACTGCACTATCGCCCCGTGGTAGTGCAGAATGAGCATTTCTCCACGTTAAAAAAAAAAAGGATAATGTCAATAGCATAGTTCTGTGCAACAGGCAACGATCTCCTGCGATCACCAATTTATTACTGCAAGCGTTGTGATTATTGTAATTTGGTGAGAAATTAATCAGGTTATCATAATATTTAGCAACATAATTAATCTGCATTAGCGATTTATTTGCCAAAAATGTAAACAAATATGATTTTATGGAAAAATAACTTTAATTCCTACACAATAAAGTTCAGTTTACGCTACAACTTCAAACATTTTTATAACTATTTCAGTAGTGCTAGTCACTCTGAAATCAACTTAATTACATTAAAATAAAGTTGATATTTGTTTAACTTGAAATCACATCAATATGAAACATTGAATAGACGTGTTATGAGTTTTCATAGTTCCTCATACAAAAGACATCAACGCGCTAGCTCAAAACTTTACTTTTTTTTCCTATAAATGATTTAACAAGAATTGATTAGATTATTGTTTTTGTAATGATGTGTACAATAAAGATTATCCAAGAGCCAGGATTTTTATTTTTAAATTATGAATTCAAACAAGTACGAGAGTTTATTTCCTTTTTTTCGGGACTAATTTGTTTACATTTAAATAATTGAATTTTATTTTAATAAAATTATATGTTTTTTTTTTAATTTTTAGGGGATTAATTTTAGACTAATCGGACTTAAATTTTTATCCTACTTGAGTATTCTTAGCATCACTTAATGTGCTAACTTAAAATAACTAGAATTAAAGTATGCGTGTCTCGTCTCGTTATGTCGCTCAAACTGTGACTATCTGCAGTGCTGTAATGATTACATAAACTTAAGTCTATGGTTCGACTTACCATGCGTTAATACACTGTCAAATAATTACTTAGATAATAAGTAATTGCTAAGTTAGAACCATGGTAAGTTACCCTGTATAGGTCTCTGTTTTATGTGTGCAATATAGGTTAAATACACATTATTTTTTTATAAATAATTTATTGTACAGTCAGTTATAGCAGTTAAAGTCTAAAAAATAACAAAAAACTGTAAACACAAATATCAATAAAGATACAAGATGAAAGTAAATAAAACATAAAAGAATGATAAAATTCTATCGATTCGTATTCTAAAAAATCTCAACCATTTATGCAAAGGTGGATCAGTTAATTGCTATAACTGACTGTACGCCACAAAAATACATAACAAAAAAAAAAGATCGAATACTAAAAATATACATATAATGGGCGACCTTATCGCTTTCTGCGATCTCGTCCCGGCAACCTTGGAATGGACAGTGATTTGCCTGGACATAAAATGGGGTTACATTATTGTTTGTTATGCCTGTTTTTTAATCGTCCAAAGAGAACTGGATCTAGATTTGTGAAGGATCTCATCCGATAAAGGCTGCCACAAATATTTACAATACCTACAAAGGTATGATACCACCAGTAGATTATGATACAGCTACTTTTATCCGCTGCTAAACAGCATTGCTATTTTCTGACATTTTAGTTTTGTGTCTGATATGGTAATTTGCATCTGCGATGCTTCTAGTATTGCAAATGTCCTTAGGTGACAGTGATAACTTAATATCAACGCCCGTCTGCCTATTTCGTCACAAAAAAATAATAAAACCAGGGCCCTATATGTAATATACAGTTTGAAATTGAAAACATGCGACAAATCAAAATGGGAGATTGTACTCATTATTATGAACAACTTTTACTATGGGACAAAATTTGAAATCACGAAAAAAAAAATCAGCTGTTCTCTACATTTTGACAAGTTAGACGAACATAAGTGTAGGGAGCAGAGGATTCTTTTTCGCGATTTCACGTTTCGTAAAAGTTGTTCATAATGATGAGTACAATTTACAGGATAACGGTGATTAAAATTTGAACCTGTATAACTGAAAATGCGACATATTTGTCAAAAAATCACAACATGACATATTTTCAAATGCTGTTCAATAAAGCCGAAAATGCAACAAACAAACTTGAAAAGTTACTTGTCGCTTGTTTTACTAAGTAGGTCCGGCCGTTGATACCCACCACCGACACACGCATAAATGTAACAAAAATAACGTAATGAATAAAAAGGCAATAAAATTAATGCACAACCACTCAATCAGACGCCATCGAGATTGAAATCGAGAGTGCATTACGATCGTTAACATCGTTTTATTAACTCGAATCAGTTGACAACGTGTCGACGTCGCCGTTCAATATAATCAATTAGAAGTGTCAGTGTTTTTGATAAAACAACGCTAATTATGTGATTTATTGGACAGATTAACTCATTAATTTTTGTCTTAGATGTTTTAGTGTCAATAAAGATGCTTATCATGTTGAGCCGATGACAAGATGCCGTTTTGCGTGGATGTGACGCATGTTACCCTTATCTTCTTTTTTATTTTTTATTTTACTTTTGTGTCATGTGTATTTTTGCGTCATGTTCACTGCAAATAAACGTATTTTCTTTCTTTCTTTCTAAGAATGCATTCAAGTTTTTTAACTATAGGTTGGACGTTTTGTTGGTCTAGTAGTCTTATAGGTATGAGGAACAGGGTGGAAAGTTCACTCATACTCTATAGAAAAGGGAGGATCCTCCGACCAGACGGGTGTCGTGTCTGGCGGGCAACTGCCCGATGTTTCATGTCGGGCCGTTGTATACAGGGTTATCGGAAAAACACTAACAACCTCTTAAGAGGTCATTGTACTCCTCATTATGAACAACTTTTACTATGGTACCAAACCTGAAATCGCGAAAAAAGTACGAACATAAATGTAGGGAACAGCAGATTTTTTTTCTGATTGCACCTATAGCTGTTTGTCTCTGCATCATCCAAACCAAAGGTTGGTTGGTAGAAAAAACCTATGGCACTAATTACGCCTGTGTACATTTGTGTGCTTAAAGTATTAAATAAATAAATATTTTGATATTCGCAAATTAATCTAAACCTACATTTGCAATTGGAGCATTGACTATTGGCAATCTTTATCTTTCTATTTCATTAAGAAAAGGACAGAAGATAAATTTTAGTTTAGTCCTGTCAAATTAATCAGCGCCTGACACTAGGTACTCCATACAAGTTAAGACGTGATTAAAAACTTGCCTAGATACTAAAATTACGTCAATTGCTGATTAATTTGACAGGATTAAACAAAAATTTATCTTCTGTCCTTTTCTTAATGAAATAGAAAGAAAAAGATGCACTGAACTTAAATTTAGTTTAGTTTGTGAACAACAGAATCGGCACCATTGTAAACTTTATTTTTGGGATAAATTCATTTCAACTACGGAACTTTTCATTGTACGTGGTCCGACACGGACATGGCCGGTTTTATTTATTTTATGCCATTACAACACTGTCTAGTCCGTTCACCCCTCTAGGATTAAGCGTGAAGATAGCTCGTAATAGCTCGGTCTCAAGTATTTTATCTCAAGTTTTCCATCACTCTTACTCTTGTGTACCGAGCGTCATTATATAGTGTTAATTGTTAGTAATTGTTGTTAGTGACATGCTATGGTATGTTAGCATTAGGTGCTTTGGTGTTATTTTACAAGACTTACATAATTTTTGTATTTTGATGAACATCGTTGACTTACAAGGTTATCATTCCACCATGTGGGAGGCCTTCCAACCATAGAAATGTAAAAAACACTTCTTTCTTATATATAATGCTATGCTTCCAACGCTACGTCATCCGGTACGCGGTCTGCTCCTTAAGCCCGAAATCCGTAAAATATTGAATTTAACACTTGTTTTGACGGATCAACTACTTCTCGATGGGCCCGTATCTTCGTTGACGGACATAGAGAGTAGGCCCCCCGAACATTTCGGCCTTTCGGCACCATGTCACCTACGAACATAAGATTAGTTCGGGGTCAGAACTATGAATGAGTGACAACATGATTTGACAGTTGAAGGGATCAGGGGAAGAACAACTTTTGTCACTTTTTTTTTTTCAACTGCCAATGCAGTCTGAATGGTTATACCTCTCGCTATGTTCTGTCAAAAACAACAGGGCAATAAGATCCATAGTCTCCGAGCTTTCATGCTTTTAAAATATCGATACAGGGAAAAAACATACAACGTCCGGACCGTTCAGCCCTCCCCCCTATACCATTATACCTATTACAGTTAAAGTGCCTTGGGTATAAATGACACTATTTTATTAAGATCTTATCTTTTAATTAGTAATATCTCAGTTTGTTTATTAGGTGACAAAAGTGGTTCTTCCCCTGATCTCTTCAGTTGTATCTACATCCGACACGTATTTGCCCGTCCGAAAAATTTAATTTGACACTGTTTTGACGGATCAACTACTTTCGGACGGGCCTGTATCTTCGTTGACGGACTTAGAGAGACGGGGCTGATACGAATCTGAAAAATCCGATCCAAAATCATTTTTCTCTCTGTGCTGGATTGAAATCACACACATCACCACGCTAAACTGATTACGCAAGCCAATATCTAACAATTTTGTGGTAGAAGGTTCGATTCTACCCATAACTCATAGGGATTATAACCCCACGTTATAAATGAGCCTGTATACAGAACATACACGAGTGTTTGCACCGGTGCGTCAACCGGATAATTTATGTATTGGCAACACGCTACATGTATGTATGTACGGAAGTATACGGAATTGGTGACTTTATACAATGTTCTATCGATCGTATTGATTTATTATTTTATCGGTTTACCGGTTCAGCAGTGGTGGCCCAGTGGTAACTGCTGCGAATTACGTGTTGTAGGTCGTGGTTCGAAAACAGAGAGGCACTTTACTTTGTGTAAATTAATTCATCACCACTATTCTCAAGACGGTGGTGGTCGTTTTGAGAACATTAATGATAAAATAATTTACACAAAGTAAAGTGCCTGTCTGGGTTCGAATCACGACCTTACAGCTCGTAAGTCGCGGCAGTTACCACTGAGCCACCACTGCTGTCTGTCATATCATCTGCTCTCTATAAATATCCTTATAAATTCGTGATTAATTGTATTATCTGAGTGTCTTAGTGATAGTCCACACGAGACGACCTGTGCGTGCGAAAAGCTGGTCGTCAACAAAGTACCTATTTAAAACAGTTAAATAAATTAAATTCCCAACACTCATTTTATGACAATAACATTATTATCAGAACACAATCGCCAACATTCTTACATCACAACATAACATACAATAATAATTGTGGGACGCTTATTACATAAGTGAGAAAGTTAAACCCAACTCACTTTAACTTAATTCAAGTTCTTTCTAAGCAACATTACGCTTACAACTAAGTAATTAACTTAACTAATAAAGCATGAAACGCGGACTATGTTAAGTTTATAGCTTCGTTAATTATTAATTTAATGAATTGTTACTTGTACGGACTTAACTGCCTGGAAAATAACTAAACTACTATCCTACTACTGCTAATAACTATAGTCTGTTGTAAAAAGTATTTGTTGAGACTGTAAACAAACCTTGTTCGGAAGGCTTATTAAATACGTTCAAAATCTAGTCGCAATCTCATCTCAGCGGCAATCCATGTCAAAACCAGGGGTTTTAGAGACACCTCTAAAATCCCTAAATTTTTGACAAGTTTATTGACAGATTGAGACTGAGATCAGACTGAGAAAAATAAAATATTTCGAGTGTTCCCTTCAACTTTATATCTCTACACTTTATTTTCAACAATTATTTGTTGAATCATCTTCCTAGCCTTTTCCCAACTATGTTGGGGTCGGCTTCCAGTCTAACCGGATGCAACAATTATTGGTTGAATAACATTACTAAGTTGCAATATGTAGAAAAATCATCGGCGGGAATTGTATTTTTTTTTCTCGTTCGTCCTGAGAAATTTAGCAATAGGTCATATCAATTAAAAAATACCAACTTTTAATTGAATTTAACATCCTGAACATGTTTTAACGAGTTATTCCGGTCTGATGCCCTGAACCCCTCCCCCCCTCTCCACCCCCCTCGATCCCTTGCTATACGTAAACTTGTTATTGAAATATGATTTTTGACATTTTCAATCTCAAATAGCAGCAGGCTGAGGGGTTGAATTTCGTTGTAGAAAATGTTCAAGAGGTTATTTCCCATAAGACAGCAGTAACGCACAATGGTCCATTTGAAGGACAAAGTGCGGAAACCAAACCCATAACATAGAACACCATGTATCTATCACATAATTGATTTACCTGTCATTGCTTTATTTTTAGTTCTTTTGTTGGCAGACTAATTTTTATTCTAGATGCATCGTCTTCACATATAATTATATAATTAATGTACCTACACCTATACAGAACTTGTAAAATATTTTAAAAGAGTAACGGTGGAGTTTCTTGCCCATTCTTCTCCATACGAAAACTACCTTTTGGAATGGGCGACTAGAATCAATTCGTTTTACTATAATTTTTGACGTTCAAAAGTGCCTTTAGTGTGCCTAATTGAAATAAATGATTTGACTTTGACTTTGAACATAGAAGACAGCTGCAGTACCTACATTTTTTTTTCTTAATTTTTGGGTACGAAATGAATGTTCTACTACAAACTTGTTTACTATTTGTTTACATTTTGATCAGATACTTTTTGAATAGACCATAGATAAGCCTTGTCTTTGCATTGTGTTTCACTGTGTAATGAATTTGCAAGTAATGGATTGTATTGGTTTTAATAACAAACTGATTACTTAGTTCATAATCTACCAGAACTGTAATTATTATACACGCACGTATAACATCCATCCGTAAATAACGCCACACGTTGAGTGGGTGGTTCATCAAATTGTGACATAGTGCGACACGCTAAGCATAAGCTCTGTAACTCACATGTATCAATCATCAAAATAATAAATAATAAAATTTATTCAAAAATATAAAGACTAACGTTAAATACAGTTTTTCTTAAATCTATGTCAAGTTCACCATGGTTTGTGCCTGACTAGGTAATCCTGTGTTTCAGGCGATTGGAGGTAACATTAATTGATTAAATAATCACATACCTACTTATCATATTTATCTTATTGGTACTTACATATGTAAAAAATAACTTCTCCAGCATCAAAACACTACATATCTTCTCGGCCATTGCACATGCCGTGTTCAACAACCATAAGACCGTAATATGACCATAATCAACAGTTTTAAGTCTCACTTACAGACTCAATGATTTAATGATACGAAATCATCTTAATTCTTGTAATTTATTAATGAAATGGCGATTTCTTAAGAACATTAATTTGATGTTTGGCTTTATTTACTTTTAAAAGCGAAAAAAGGCACTTTGTTTGTATTTATGCTTGTTAGGTATTAGTTATAACTTTATTACATAATTACTTCGTTGGTGTGCATAATGATAGGATGTTATTTTTCATTGTTTTGACAATCTCTATATAACATTATTGGTAGACAACTCCCGATCGAGTCTCCGATGGAGTTTCTTGCCCGTTCTTCTCCATAAGTACCTACGCTTTGGAATGGGCAACTAGCTTCATTTTATTTTTGACTGACCGACTTCTTGACAATTCAAAAGTGCCTGTAAATGGTTTAATTGAAATAAATGCTTTGAGTTTGAGTTTGATCCTATGATTTTTACCCGACTTGCGCGTCACAAAGGAGGGTAATATGTTTATCAGCCTATGTATGTGTTTGTTCCTTTCTGGTGCTCTAAAGACCAAATGAGTGGCCCGATTTGAATGATTCTTGCATTAATAGATTTGCAAGTCTTAATCTTGTCAGTGCTACTAAAGACATGACAGTAATCAAAATTTAATATAGCAATAACCCAGACGCCATATAGTGAGAATTGAAAAGAAAAAAAAGAAAATTGGGATTCGTTCCCCGCACCCCGTCGCGTGGCGCGTTGCAGTGTGTGATCCTCCTTAGCTGAATTCGTATAGGTATATAAACAGCGTGGTTTTTCAAGAAGTACTTGTCCGGTTAAGTACTGGCATAAAATCGAGCTTCCTGTCTTTACAAGTCACCAATAACTACAAATTACTATTTATCACCTATAAGTGGAGACTATAATTATTTCCTTTTTACCCATTCATTGGAGCTTGAAGTATTCGTTGTACAGTCAGCAGTGCACATTCTTCAGCTGACGTGAAGGTTTTTTATATAAAGTTGGTAAACAGATCGATGGCTCACTTATGCTCGATTCCTATAAACAAAAAACGAATTGTTTTGCATACCATGGTAGCATTTTTTATTGCCAAATTGGACTTTAAATAGATTCGTAAGCTAATTTTACCTGTGATTGTACTATCATATGGGAGGGTCTACTATGCAAAGCTATGAGGTTTTTGCTTCATTATTGGTAAAGATACAAGAGTCTTAATTTTAACCATTATCGGTCCGTGTAAGTAAATAATGTTTACTAGCTTCGCGGTTTCACCCGCATAAGTCTCGATCCCGTGGAAATATGTGTTAAATGCTACAACAAAATACCTTGTGACATATTGCAATTAAATGAAAGAAAATTTAAAACTCATATTAAAAGTACACTTTGTAAACAAGGATATTACAAATTAGAAGATTACATCCAAGATAAGAATGCTTGGAAACATGCTGGTCCTGCTCCATAGGACAATCTAGAGTCTAGACAAAATCAAACTGGTCGCTAATTTAATTTATATATATATTTTTTTATGACATTAGTTTTACTTTTTGTGGCTACAGTAACTCACACACTTGTTAAAATTATATAAAAATAATCTACTTTAACAATAGTTGTAAATATGTGAGCACCATGTATCTATCACATAATTGATTTACCTGTCATTGCTTTATTTTTAATTCTTTTTACCTTTTGTTGGCAGACTAATTTTTATTCTAGATGCATCGTCTTCACATATAATTATATAATTAATGTACCTATACGGAACTTGTAAAACATTTTAAAAGAGTAACGGTGGAGTTTCTTGCCCATTCTTCTCCATACGAAAACTACCTTTTGGAATGGGCGACTAGAATCAATTGTTTTACTATAATTTTTGACGTTCAAAAGTGCCTTTAGTGTGCCTAATTGAAATAAATGATTTGACTTTGACTTTGACTTTATCGGGATGAAAAGTATCCTATGTCCTAATCCAGGTCATGGTGCCAAATTTCATCCAAATCGGTTTAGCCGTTTTTACGTGAAAGGGTAACAAATAAATATACAAAAAATGAAATATTTTCTCTTTGCAATATTGCTTAGAAAAAGTCTTGCGACGTACTGGGTCTTATCAACTAAAACTTAGATACTTGTACAACACGAACCTAATTTAGTCTTAAAGTCTAAACTCCATACCTGTATTCATTAACAGTTATGTAGCCTCCCGATGTTGTGGTAAGAACAGAATTTATAATATTAGTACGGATCATCATTCTCCTGCCCTTATCCCAATTTATTTGGGGTCGGCGCAACATATCTTTTTCTTCCATACTTCTCTATTAGACGTCATCTCGGTAGTCACCCCCTTTCTAATCATATCATCATTCACACATTCCATCCATTAGTACGGATGTAAAGTGTTTATACAAATACCTACTATGTAAACTGTATAGCCTTAACATAAAAGTAACATTGTAGTGGCTGTGAATGTAGTGGGTACCTAACTGTCGCACCTGCGCCAAGGGACGATAAAGTAAAAGCTTCAGCTTGTGGTACAAACTAGAAGAGAATAGCGGTAGCTACAACATCTACTGCCTCAGACATCAGTACTCCAATTCCCGTAATAAAAAACGTTCAAAATCTAGTCTCAATCTCATCTCGGCAAAAAGTGCCAAAAATGTAGGGAAATCAGAGGTATTTTAGACAGATTTAGTGCGGATTTCACCAACGGGATTTCGCGATCAGCACTTCTAATATATATTTGTGATGAATGCAACGTAAAAGGTTTCAATCGACAGCTAAAAGCATTTCTGGCAAAATTGATGTTGGCTAAGAGTCCCATTACAATTTGCAACAATTGCAAAACATGGCCATCATCTATTTGCTTATCTATGACGGCAGCATCACTCCCTACTACTCTCTGAAGTACTATGCACTATTATTCTAATCTTACTTCAATGGGGGACAGAAATGAAGGTCTACAGCTTCATCTTTTTCACATATAGTAATGTTACCATATAATACGGCTATAAGAGCTGGTGGTAGGCCCCCTGGGTCATTATAAAAGGCCGTAGAACATAGAGGTTTTACTTATGGGGACTACAGGACCTAAACGCAAAAAACTACAGTAAACAAAATCAGAAATATATATGATATTCTTCAGGGTATATGCTAGTTAGATAGTGTGTTGAAAACATAATACAACTAATTTGATACGATAGAAAAAAATCATGACGATACCTCTAAAAACTTTAATTCTGATTTTTGTCAGATTATTCTACAAGCAACATACTAAAGCACTAGTGTTTTAAATTTTTAGTCTAAATATTTTTTATAAGTATATACCTAATTGCTTCATATTTTGCAATAAATTACCAGGGTTGTGTCATCGCGCTTCTCTTTCTTTTCTATGCAGTCCGACAGTGAACGCGCTTTAGGTCATGGCAACTCGTATAGTCACCTTAAAAAAACTGCTAATTTTGTTTACCTTTCCCTTGCTCGCCTCCACTTTTGACTTGCTCTGCCCTTTCATTGGAAAGTAGTGAGAGCAGAGCTTTAAGAAATTGTATCACATTGTTTCTAATATACACTACATAAGAACATAGTACACGGTCGGTGTTGTCCGCCTCAAAGAGATATCAGCTCTAACTGATGGGGTCCACTAGGGCCGATGCCTGCTAGGGTCGCGGGTTCTTCGAAAGACTTACTGTGGCCCCTGGCACAGGCAACTGAAGGATCACGGGTGGGTTTTTGTCAGTAAAAGTCTGTCCAGAGCGGGAGAAGTTATTAATTGATAATTTCCTACAAAAAAAAGACCAAGGTTTTAATGTTATGCGTAGGTCTTACCTATGTGAACATAACTGTATTTAACACAAATAGGAATTAAAAGAGATTAGCTCTTAAAACTGTTCAGAGTGGAGACATTAACTTATATAACTTCGTAAATATATATATATTTACGAAGAAGCAGAGAATTTACTAACTGTGTCAAATTAAATATAGGTATACAAATTTCACCTACGTTAAATATTTATCAAATTTAGCAACTAAAGAGTTAAGCTACTCAACATATAAATTATTTGTCTTGTCAACTTTTGATGATTTATTCATTTTAAAAGACTATTTTAGCTCTTCTCGCTTGAAACACAGGATTACCTAGTTCAGACACGGAAATCTTAGGAATATAATTTACATAACACACAAAACTGTATTAATTTTTGCCTTATATTTTTTTAAATAAATATATTATTATTATTAAATATGATCGTTGACTTTACTTGCTGCATGCCCAACTTCACACAAACTAAAAATTAAAGGAGTTTAAGTATTTATAAACGTTGTTTAAAGTTAAGAGTCGTTATATACGTAAAAAATACATGGTTAAACAGTCGCTAATCATTACTTAACTTTAAGCTACGTTATAAATAAATGGGTAAATAACTTTTCGGTACAAAGTGAATGCTAATAAAATACCCTAGCATAATATTAGCGACATAGATAGTGCCATCCACGAAGGCGCGCCACTCTTCTTACTAATCACTAGTGGTTATCGCTAGTTAATTCCGCTAGTGTTTTAGTTTTTTCATACACATACCGACAAAACTAAAACACTAGGGGAATATTGCACACTTGTACTGTAAGCGATTAGGAAGAAGAGTGGGGCGCGTCTTCGTGGATGGCGCTATCTGTAGGTATCTACCTAATTATTGCAAGTTGGTCATAGTTTTATTGATTTTATCAAAAACACCCATTCAATTAGGTATTAATTTTGTGAGCAGTGCAGGGATACTTATTTCATTTTTTCCCTGGGTTCCATCATATTAGCCTCCGTCTCTACTTACCACGACATAGTCTATATGTACGAGTATGTAGGTATATCTTTCTGCAACACCTCATAAACAATGAATACAAATAATAAAGCTGTTAAAGCGTTTGAACGCGCTAATCCCTGGAACTGCCAGTGGGATTTGAAAAATGATTTTTGCATTTGATAGCCCTATTCTTGAGGAAGGCTATAGGGTACGTAGCATCACGCTAAGGCACTGAGGAGCCGAGCAAAAACAAGAAAAGTCAGAAAGAACACAGTGATAGCACGGGCAGACGATGCGATGCGACGGGTCGGGGGAATATGAAATTTGACGCGGTCGAAATCGCGGGCAGCAGCTAGTCACACTAATATTATAAAGGCGAAAGTTTGTGAGTGTGTTTGTATGTTTGTTACTTCTTCACGCACAAACGGCTGCACGGATTTGGATGAAATTTGGCACATAGATAGTTTATAACCAGGATTAACACACATAATTTTTATCCCGATATTCCCAGAGGATCGACACTTATGCGGGTGAAACCGCGGGGCACTGCTAGTTATTTATAAAAGTGACTGTCAAATTACACATACTTGCAACTAATCTCCCAAGATTACACAATTCTAACCACACTGACATAATTTGTAACACTTCATTTGTAGCATTATGCTACAATTACTGTATCATTGTGGTGTAGTTACATACATTAGCTAATTATGCACCTGTCACAAACTAGTGTTATTATAGCACATACATAACATACATACATAATCAGCCTATAATGTTCCCACTGCTGGGACACAGGCCTCCTCTCAGTGAGAGGGAGTGGGCCGTAATCCACCACGCGAGCCTAGTGCGGGTTGGCAGATGTCACATGTCTTCGAATTTTTAATAGGTACCTATGCGCGAATAGGTATGCGCCGCCGTGGGGTAAGGAGTTGCGCAGCTCGAGCTATGTGATGCATCGATAGTAGGGAAGACTTCTCAAACAGAGATGGAGTAAGCATTGTTCAGAGATAGATTGGTGTACCTACGTAGTTTTTTGAAGAGTAGTAGGTAGAGCTTTGAGATTAAAAGTTTTGAGTATGATTGTGGATGGCTCTAATGTGTTCACTGTATTATAAATTAGGTAACGATTTTAAGCGCCCTTGTTGGCTATATCGTTTCTACGTTAAAATCAATTTTAAAGTTTCGCCCTGATTTAGCTTTGTATTCACCGCGTTACATGGTATTTTATTTTTATTTTTGAAGTGAAAACTTCTTGCGTTGGGCATTTTTTGAGATGGGAAAAACCTCTTTTATCTGTTCTGTGGGAAAAGCCATTGAATCCGCGCCACTGTTACCATAACGATACCGCTTCGGATGTGTTCGGCTGTCCTTGGGATGTACTCGGTTTTAATTTATATCCGATATGTCAGTGAGTGATGGTAAA
This sequence comes from Hydraecia micacea, assembly GCA_914767645.1. Classification (NCBI taxonomy): domain Eukaryota; kingdom Metazoa; phylum Arthropoda; class Insecta; order Lepidoptera; family Noctuidae; genus Hydraecia; species Hydraecia micacea. Next base: position 4,836,067 of record OU611801.1, on the reverse strand, counting down.
GTATTCTGTTTGTGTTTTGTTTTCACTTCTGTCGGCACTCCAGGAGTGCCACTGTTTTTTTTTGTACTTAATGTTCTATTTGTCCAAGACTTTATCATTACCTACTCGTTACGTTATGTTGTGAATTAAATGCATGTAAAAATAACGCCCACGGCAGCCAGAAATGGTAAACTAATGTCTGGGAGTTACATAATCTTATTGTCAGAAAAGTTCCAATCTGTTTTGGTATTCTTGTTACAGACAATATACCTATTGTTTTAAAACGAATGACTAATTATTACACTCTTTTCTATTTGTTAATGAGATGTTAGTTAATTACTTCCTTAAGGGTCCCGCAGACAGGCGCGACGCGACGCTAGTAGAACAATTTGCATGAAAACTTTATAGAAATTGTTGTACTTACCAGAATCGTGTCGCACTATTGCGTCGCACTTGTCTGAGGGAGTCATTCATTTTGAGAGCGGAGGGGTTTGACTTTAAATCTATGATAGAGTTTGTTTAAGGCTGCAATGCGTCGCTGTATATGTATGTTTAGTTACAGACGTGTTGTTGAGGAAGTGGTTTTTTTTTTCAGAACAAACAAATTCCTAGTTTATGAATTTTTGGCGCTGACATTACGCTGTGCGCATCAAAATGTGACTGCACCCTAAATTGTAACACACTATCAGTCAGAATCTGAATGATTTTGAAGGATATTACTAATCCATTGCGTCATATGTTCGAAAAATGTGTGTGCTCAACTACGTAAATAACGCAATAAATGTTGTTGAACTGTCAAAATGAAAGCTATTCCGTTAGTCTATTTAAAAGCAATTACGCCTCAGATCCTTGATAATGGTTGTTGCCTACCTTTATTTTATCGATAGTATAAACATTTTTTTTCCATTGTTGCAGTTTCCAAGAGAAGACAAAAAGGACTAAATAAAATTCTACACGGACACTATTTAACACTATGGTAAGTATTTTTTTTTAATTCAAATATTTTGCTGTTGATAAACACGCAAATAAAATTACCTTCCTCGACTGCCTCGTGGTGCAATCATGGGTTCGAACCCCGGGTCAGGCAGTTTCAACACATTCGTTTCGGCACGTATAAAATGTTTTTTCATCCCCCCATCTCGGAAAGAGTATTTTTGCTCTTCGATAACTGAGTGCAAAAGCCGTTTTTATCCGCTAGAGGATAAAGTAAAATTGAATTTAGAACATCGTGTGCAACAAGTTTGTGAAATCAAAACATCATTAAACCTATTTATTTCTACCTCTATGGTACCGAATTTATCATATTACAACCTTTTTTTTTTAAAAAACTCAGACTCGGAACCTTCTTGGTGTACTTACTTTTTTTTTAATTTGCGCGCGCCTTTTTCTTTTCATGTCATATTGTTAAAACCTTAGGTTAAAAACAAGAAACTTTAAAAGAAGTGAAAAACCTAAAATGAGTGATTCTAGCGACGAGGAAGTTTATTTGACGCCAACAGAATTGACTGAAACTGTTAAAAGTGCGCAAACGAGCTTTCTCCCTCAACAATCACGCGAGAAGTATTTGAAACAGTACGATATGTTTAACACGTGGCGACTAGCTAAAGGAGCCAAATCTTTCTCAGAAAATGTTTTGCTGGCATATTTTATTGAATTATCCAAGTCCAAGAAATCAAGCACTCTATGGAGTACGTATTCAATGCTAAAAGCAACAATAAAGATGAAAAAAGACATAGGTACATATCGACACCTATTCTAAATTAGTGGCATTTTTAAAAAGAGCCTCATCGGGTCATCAACCAAAAAAGTCGAAGGTTTTCACAGCATCGGAAATTGAAAAATTTCTTAACGAAGCACCTGATTCCGTATATTTGGCGGCAAAAGTAAGTCAGTTGCACATTCAGCATCTACTTAGGTATATTAATCAACTACTTAACATAATCTAGTACTTAATAGATGTTGATAGGCATAATTATGCATGCATTTCAATTTTATTAATTTATTTACAACAATACTCTTTATGTTCCAGGTTGTTCTTATTATTGGTATAAACGGAGCATGTCGAACTAATGAAATAACACAACTTGATGTCAAAAACATTGAGAAACATTCAGATGACTTACTATTAATTAATTTACCTAATACAAAGACAAAAAGAGACCGCAACTTCGTCATTCACAAGGAATACGTAACAATTGTTGAGAAATATCAAGCCTTACGCCCGCCGAACACTCCAATCAATCGATTTTTTCTACAATATCGCAACAGAAAGTGTGTTAGACAGCCTATGGGTGCTAATAAAATTGGCAGTATCCCTCGAGAAATAGCAACATTTCTTGAACTTCCAGAACCCCTGTTGTACACGGGTCATTGTTTCCGACGAACTTCTGCCACACTTTTGGCAGATTCAGGAGCTGATCTCCTGTCCCTTAAGCGCCATGGAGGTTGGAAGTCCAATGCGGTTGTAGAGGGATACATAGAAGATTCCATCCAAAATAAGTCTAAAATATGTAAAGGCATCGTAGGAAACATTACACTGAAAGAGCCTCAGCCAGATCCTTGGACTGGCCCTTCTACATCAAAAATAAGCCGTTACGAAACACCTAACCATTGCCCTGTCTCGCCAACATTTACGCCAAGGGAATCCGATGAATCGGTACTATTAAGTATGACAGATAGTTTACCGAAAAACAGTACACAAGTCACTAACACCAACATTACAGTACCTAACAAAAATATTAGGTACACTCAACTTAAGTAACTGCAACAACTTTACTTTAAATTTTTCTTAATTATACCTAAGTATTATTTGATAAAGTTTAAAGATTATTAAATTCTGTAATACTTACCTACCATAATGTAGTAGTTAATACCTAAACTGAAATAAAAGTATCTTGAGATTGTAAATGTTTATTTTTTTTTGCATTTAATCATTTCCTCGCTGAGGTGGGATGAAAAGTTACGTGTTGCACTCGAGTGCAAAGATTTTTCACCTCGTGCTCTTTTGATTCCCTCGCTACCGCTCAGGATTCTAATTTTTGAATCACTCGCCGCGCTCGTGATTCAATTTTAGAATCCTTCGCTTGCTCGGTCATCAAAATTGAGCACGCGGTTAAAAAACAACTTTGCACTCTTGTATAACAAATAACTATTATTATCATAAAGTGAAATCCGTTTTTAGGTTCCGTGCCCAACGGACCCCTATTACTACAGAACTATTACTACAGAACTATTATTACAGAACCCTTGGTGTGCGAGTCCGACTCGCACTTGGCCGGTTTTTTTACAATAATCCAGGAATTGCACGGTAATTCAGCTTTACTTTTAACAACAAAAGGAAGAATCAGTAGAAATCAAACGGAAATAGTTACGCAATCTACCACCGTAATCTAAGATGAAGGAAATGTTGGAAATGTTGTCAACAATACAATAGGAAGCCATTGGGATGAAAAACTAGACTAAGTACTATGTGATTACGGATTGCGAAGTACTTACATACGGTCTACGTAAGAAGGTATGTGTGTACAAAAATTTAATGTTAGGTTACCGCACAGATATAGATAGACCTACATAACGGAAGTATCACGATCTGTATGCAAACCAAGCGTGCCTTTTTTTGACTACCTACAATGACGTCACACGCACTATTTAGTGTTGGGAAAATCAAATCGATTCAAAGACGCCGCCGCGTGCGGCACCCGTCTCGCCCCAGCCAAGCGCCAGCACTCATGCTCATCCAGCCAGCCGTACTCAGCATAGACTAAAGTATATAGGGTGACTGGTAATTAGTGACCGATACCTAAACACGTGATTGTACTCATGATAACAAACAACTTTTACTATGGGACCAAACCTGAAATCGCGAAAAAAAAATCTGCTGTTCAGGTTTGCTCCCATAGTAAAAGTTGTTTGTTATCATGAGTACAATCAAGTGTTTAAGTATCGGTCACTAATTACCAGTCACCCTATATATTGGCGTTAAGCGGTCGGTCTATAATCTAGTAACACGAAAATCATCATAAATATGATAGTCATCATGAGTAGTAAAAGTCTACAAAATTACTGACATCAGTACTTGACCTGACCCTTTCGTGCAAAAAGTACTGAATGGATTTTGAAGAAACTTTACAGTAATGTTAACACATAAGATACTTTTTAACCCGATATTCCCTCTTCACGCTTAAACCGCTGAACCGATTTTTTTTAGTTTGAGGGAAAGGACATAGGATAGTTTGTTTTTATACATAAAGGTAAATCAGTTTTTTTTGTGTGTGAACTTCACAGAAGTATTGATATCTAAATACGATAAAACAAAAGAAAACAGATTTTCTCCACTCATACTTCAAGTAAAAACACCCCCAGCGGTCGTTGACCCCCCCCCCCCCCAAAAACATCAAATATTAAAAAATTGCATTTTATCGTATTTAGATATCGATACCCATCACGTCTGCAGAGTTCCGCTAGCTGATTTAATTTGACCCTGTATAGAAGCGTTTGCCAAAGTTTATGGATAACGTGAAGAACACGGAGTATAACGGTCATATAAATGAAGATGTTAACGTTAACTATCGTTACGTATATTATTAACATATGGGTTTTGTTTTGTTTGCAGTGGGTCCGGTTGTGGTTAGCGTTCACTGTATCCACAGTATGGTCGCAGCACACTAACACGGTAAGTAACTTTATCTTAACCTTAGTTATCTTCTAAGCAACCTATTTATTTACTAACATATTAGTAAATAAATAAGTTGCTTAGAAGATACTTATTAGACCAAATCACAAGTACTAAGTTAGTTCTAAAAATGTTATTTCAGTAACACAGATTTAATGTAGGTAGTTTTATATTTTTTTTAAATTAGATTACTTTTTTCTCTTTCCTTATTAGCTTAAGTTAGAAAAAGTATTCATTTTACTCTAGTTGCTAAGTTAGCTCTTGAATTGAGTTTGATGAATTATTTCTTTTGTAACACCCATTTATTGTCACCTCAAAAATACGTAACAACAAAAATTACAAAACACATTTTATTCAACAATACAGATTTTACTGTTCACATCATCAAATATGTTCATTACTGTAGAAATGAATGAGAACGAGTTTCATTGTATGAGAGCGAACAATACATTCGTTCGTTCGCTTGGATAGCCTTCCTGAGAGAAAGTCTAGACCCAAACTGTGCCTAGGATTATTAGAATATCTTGTATAAGGACTGGTTTCTTAGATGCTTTGATTTTGGTAAGTATTGGAAAATTATATTGAATTTAACAATTTAACATCTGCCTACCGAATGTTACATTATGTTATACCATTTTAAAAAACGAACAGTAAGGACTTTCGGCAAAATATTTAAAAACATTACCCTCCTTATGAGCTTTGCCGCAGTCGGGTAAAAGGCTTGAATCGAAAAATGAAGAAACAAATACCAACCAATTATTTTTACATAACCCTCTCAAAAAGTAATTCAATTACTTCAAAACTTAGTAAACATGTAAACACCTTTTACTTTTACATCTTATATGGTATTTATTATATATCAACTCAACATTATGTAACGTATTGGCCAGTAAACTACTATTTCCGGCAGAGAAAGGCTTTCAATGGCCATTTTCTACTGAGAGGTTTAGTATAGCTTGAGATAAAGATTACAATGGAGATTAAAGGAGTTTATCGCATTTAAGTGACTTAATGTCGCAATAATCTTGCAGTGGTTTATTTTTAACCGACTTCAAAACAAGGAGGAGGCCTTATTATTTATTTATTTCTGTAACTGCCCGTGACATCACAGCGGGCTCTATCAGAATACCAGCGCTGCGACATTTATTTTTAAATGTCGCAGCATCATGCTGAGATAGAAGCCTTTTAGCCTCGTATAGGACTTTCTGTTTCATTTTTATTTTTGTTACTTTTTTTATATAATTTGGTTTTTTATTTTTGACTGTTTTTAGTTTAGTTAGAGATCTTCCTGTACGAGTCGCAATAAATACTTTTTCTTTCTTTCAGAGTATATTCATGATATTTGTATGTTATCAAGAAAAGTTTATCTGGTTTATACCATTCTTAGTTTTTTTTCAAATAAATTGTACTTAGAGGCAAAAGGAATAGAAGCATTTATGGATCGTACCAGGTGGCGTTCTGTAGTGTCTGCCTACCCCCATGGGAGAAACGTGTTCATGTAAATTCTATTCAAACTTCTGTTTCAAATTAATATTATTTCAAGTTAAACAAATATCAACTTTATTTTAGTTGTAATTAAGTAAGTTGATTTCAGAGTGACTAGCACTATATTGTAAAAGTTATAAAAATGTTTGAAGTTGTAGTGCAAACTGAACTTTATTGTTTAGGAATTAAAGTTATTTTTCCCTAAACTGATATTTGTTTACATTTTTGGCAAATAAATCGCGAATGCAGATTTATTTACATTAACTTATTCAAAATTCATAATATTTAATTTCACATTAAACCTACATGGACACTTATGAAACGTCGGAAGCTGGTTGCACGGTTACGATTGGTCATTTCATCGGCACTCTGGACGTGTACACAAGTTTATAAACTTATTTCCAATGTTCAAGAACAGCCGTATATTTAGGCTATAAGGAATGTACTTTCAACAGTCCGCTAATAATGATACATACTAGGTAATGATAGCTTCCACATACTTGCAGCCAATTAAATTTATGATGGATTGGTGGAAACCGCATGTATTATACATAGCGACACATAATACTAATATGTTAGGCTTATTGGTTCATCGGCTCATTGGCTCAACTGTTAAGTTTATGATGCTACCGCTTCCGATGTGTGGGGTTCGATATTTGGGTAATGCAAGATATGTAGGTGTGGTTTTGTTCAGTAGAAGTTGGACGTACCCTCCATCTTCCTAATGTGGATGAAGAAAGTTCTTTTTTTTTTTCGTTTTGTTGTTTCGTTAGCTTTATTTACGGGTATAAAAATACCCTTATCGAAGCCGAGAGTCGCTTGTTCTACCCGATATGATCATTTTTTGTTGTTTACCTGGGAACCTTCTGGTTACAAAGGTATTGATATTCAAAGTTCCAACTTTTATTGACGTTTTTTCGAAGACAAGTTTTAAATGTTATATCTTAACTCAAATACTTCCATGATCCCAGTACAGATGGATGCACTCATAAGGAGAATGTTTTGTGTGCGTTACATGCGCACTAAAGGCGCTCCCTCACCGGGGGAGCATTCGCGTGTAATGTAACAATCCAAGATTCCACTGTAACGCGTAGAGCTTTGCAACTAGACTGTGCAGGCTGTCAACGGCTAGGTAGTGTAGAGAGATAATTGAAGTCAGCAGCATAGGTATACAAGATAGACATTTGTATTTAAATAAGTTGATTTGGATTTTGGGCTTAAAAGTTTGAGTCCAGCTTGTTATATCGATTCATCTAGACACCTCAGCCCTAGCCGGTCTAAATCTAGCATGCCTGTAATTTAGGTACACTTTGATGTTGATTATTGTCGTCACAAGAGGCACACTATCTATGCTTCTATACTAATATTAAAAAGAGTGTGTATGTACGAGCAAATCTTCGAAACTACTCATCCGATTTCAAAAATTCTTTCACTCATAGGAAGGTACGTTATTGCCGAGTGTCATACGATATAGTATAATCAGCCTATATTGTTCCCACTGCTGGGACGCAGGCCTCCTCTTTGTGAGAGGGAGAGGCCCGTAATCCACTACGCGGGCCCAGTGCGGGTTGGTAAGAGATGTCACATGTCTTACAATTTTTGTTTCTAGGACATGCCGGTTTCCTCCGATGTTTTCCTTCACCGTTTTGAAAGCAGTGGTGATGAAATAATTTACACAAAGTAATGCGTCTGTCTTAGTTCGAACCTACAACTCGTAAGTCGCGGCCGTTACCACTGGGCCACCACTGCTCTCATCATAGGATATGTTTTAATGTTAAAATACGCGGACGAAGTCGCGGGCAGTAGACGAGTGTAAAATACTTAATTTAAAATTCAGCCGCATCTACGTACGTAATTACCTAAATTGCAAGACGACAATCATATAGGCAGTTGGGAAAACGCTAGGCAGAAAATGAGGCAAATAGATGAAAAAAAAAATTAAACTTACCTACCTATTAAATATTTAATTCTGTCAGCCATTAAGCTGTGATGAATACCTGCGTAATCCCTTCCAAGCATTTTGCAATGGTCATAAGGAAAACCAACTAAACTGCCGATTTAACATAACAACTGTTACAACTGTACCTACTACTTTTACATAAGAATATAAACCCATAATATCACGCTGTATTTCCCATTAAGGGGACCACATGATCTAAAGCGCGGTCACTGTCGGACTGCATAGAAAATAAATAGAAGCGCGATGACACAACCCTGGTAATTTATTGCAAAATATGAAGCAGTTATCTATTTACAATAAATCTATTGTTTGGATTAAAAGATTAAAACAATAGAGCTTTAGTATGTTGCTTGTTGAATAATCTAACAAAACATCATAATGATTGTATGTATATTAGTGTGGTTTTTATTGTAAAAAGAAAGTTTTTAGAGGTATCCTCATGATTTTTTTCATCGTTGCAAATTAGTTGTATTATGTTTTCAACACATTATCTACCTAGCATATATCTTGAAGATTATAATATTTTTTTCTGATTTTGTTTACTGTAGTCGATCATATAGGTACTTTTATTGTTTCTAAAACTTGCGTTTTTTGCGTTTAGGTCCAGTAAGCCCCTTAACCCCTCGGGGTCAGGCAGAAGTGTATCTATAGAGTACACCTACATTTCGCCAGTTATGTTTAAGTCCGTGTAACAGGGGGCGAGCCGATTGTCGACAACCGGGAATAAATCCAGACTCCAGACTGCTACTGAGAAATTCCAGATAGAAAAAACCCAATAATAATTGCGCAACCTTCTGAAATTGAACCCGGGATCTCATACTCAACAGTAGCCCTTTCGACCACTAGACCAACGACAACGGTGTCGTATATAATTGTCCAACTGTCGTAAAAACTGATTCGCTATACCAAATGATTTATTTTCAACTAGTAGCGCCCCGTGGTTTCACCAGCGTAAGTTTCGATCCCATGGGAATATCGGGATAAAAAGTATCCTATATCCTTTCCCGGGATTCAAACTATCTGTATACCAAAATTTCATCTAAATCGGTTTAGCGGTTTAAGCGTGAAGAGGTAACAAACAGACAGACAGGCACACACTCGCATTTATAATATTATACATAGTATGGATAAAGAAAACAACTCTGAGGAAATCCATGTATTAGGAAATGTGGCATTAAAGAACATAGGTACTGATATCGGTTGCATTTCGTAAATACGTCCGCCATTTTGTTCCTCTTAATTTGAATATAAATACCGTTCACTTACGTGTTATGTTATCGAATCGTACCTATCTAGTACTTTACTTACATACCATCAAGACGGCCTTTCAATTGCACAACTGATAGAATTTAATATTAAAATATGAAGAGTTTGTTACTCTGTGAACTGTTACAGCATGTTTACGGCCTATTAATTGTTCGTTGCGTAATGCAAGTGAGATGAAATGCGGTCAAGTAAGATGAGATGTTACGATAGCATTGCGATCGGGTAGGTAAAGTAACTGTATAGGACAATTTGATGTGTTTGGGCCAATGATTGTTTTATATTGACTTAGCCAAAAATAGTTACATCAGCGTTTGAATATCATAATTCGTTCCCAAAGGGTGCCAACGGGACTCTATGATAACAATACCTATACTAAGCCTCCGCTGTCCATCCATCCGCTTCTCTGTCTGTCAGTGGGCTGTATCTAATGAACCGTAATAGGTAGACAGTTGAAATTTTGACAGAGTGTGTATTTCTATAACCGCTATAACAACAAACAATAAAAACAAAACAAAGTTAAATATTAAAATGCCATACCTACAAAAACGTGTTTTTGCCTCCTGCCAGGAAGCCCTTCGTGTGCGAGTACGACTCGCACTTGGCCGGTTTTAGCAGTTAACATATCATCAGCCTATTTAGATCCACTCTTGAAAATTGGTTCCCTAAAGGCTGTCCAATCATCAATGTACCTAAGCTCAACTTTTCTCAATGTACTTATGACCACCAATCAATCAACACTCTTCATCGAATGCAACACTAATGTTCGGTTCCTATAAGCAAAAACGACTCGTTTTGCTTATCAATGGTAGAATTTTTGATTGCCAAACTAGGCTTTTATATAGATTCGTAAGCTAATTTTACATGTGATAGCTACTTCCATATGGGAGGGTCTACTATGCAAAGCATACTAGTGGTTGTAGTGGCAAATCATATCACTTGGTTTTAGTAGATTTTTATATTTTATTTATCCTTTTAATAGATTCTTAAATGTGAGGACTTTGCAGGCCTTGTAGACTTTAGATCTGTAGCCCATTTTATATATTATCAAGTATCTGGTACTTGTTGACAGGCCTACGCTGTCCTCCCATACCTACTGTAATTTGAAAACATTGTAAAATCCAATTATTTTTTTAAAAGAGTAACCGTTGAGTTTCTTGCCGGTTCTTCTCCAACCAATTTCTTCTTCTTCGACCAATTGGAACCGTGCACCTAGCTTCTGACGTTTCATAAGTGCCCATGTAGGTTTATGTGAAATAAAATATTTTGATTTGATTTGATTTGAAAGGTATGGGGCCTTTGCTTCATAATATTGAAGGGGTAAGTGGACAGAAGAAGGATACAAGAGTAAGAGTCCTAATTTTAACCAATAACGGTCCGTAAATTATAGGAATTGGCTAAGGCATTTGGCCGATAGATTTTCCGTACATTTTGTTTAAGTTTCATAATAATCTCTGTCCACAATTTTCGCTAAAGATCGATGCTCTGTCAGCTCTACAATTTCCTAACAAAAACCTTACAAAACAACCAATCCTACAATATACAAGTAAAACTCCACCTCTACCTATATGAATTAATACGTCTAATAAAAACCGTGGCTCGACCACTTTCGATCGCCGTCGTTTTTTCCATTTTCCAGCCGAGCCACTTTTACCCAACGTTCCAGTTCCTAAGATTTTACACACATATATGGACACACACCTTCGAGAGTGAACACTTGCTTCCGCGGTCCATTGGAATTATAGATAGTAGGTAGATAGAAAGGTATGCTGTTGAAGAGATAAGGAAGGAATATCTTATGTGAGGTTTTGTGAGTCAGACTGCGGATGTCGGCTTTCGGTTTTCAGGAGAAATAAGAATACGTGATAAAAATTTTTGTTCGAATTTTTGCTAGTTCATACCTAATCATCATAATCAGCCTATAATGTTCCCACTACTGGGACACAGGCCTCTCGGTGAGAGGGAGTGGGCCGTAATCCACCACGCGGGCCCAGTGCGAGTTGGCAGATGTCGCATGTCTTTGAATTTTTGGTTCTAGGGCATGCCGGTTTCCTCACGATGTTTTCCTTCACCGTTTTGAGAGCAGTGGTGATGAAATAATTTACACAAAGTAAAGTGCCTGTCTGGGTTCGAACCTACGACCTACAACTCGTAAGTCGCGGCCGTTACCACTTGGCCACCTCTGCTCTTACCACTTGGCCACCTCTGCTCTTACCACTTGGCCACCTCTGCTCTTACCACTTGGCCACCTCTGCTCTTACCACTTGGCCACCTCTGCTCTTACCACTTGGCCACCTCTGCTCCCTTTGCTAGTTATTACTTAGTAAAACTCACAAAAGCGAGGGAGCATCTATGTGTGTAATAGCCTCCCGACCGATTTCGTTCACGGTGGCCAATCTCAACGGAGATTAGACAGGTACGCAGGAGATATTAAAGTGCACAAGTGTGTGCGCAAATGTTCCTTTACTCTCATAGTCCAATGGGACGGCGTTATTGTTTAAATCAGAGATCTATGGCAGTGGCAAATAGTGTAGGCAGCAATCATGGGACTGATACACCAATCTGAAAAATATGTAGGTATAAAGTCAACAAAACAGATAAGTATGCAGGATCGTCGGATATAGTTGAAGTTTAGTAAGAAACCGATGGATGTTCTCGAATAAAATTTTATTTTATTAATAGAAAACAAACAGCTCATTTATAAAATTAAATTTCAGTCGACCACATCCGTCGGTTTCTTATTAAACTTCAACTATATCCGACGATCCTGGATTTTGTTGACTGTACATATATGTGCATTATGCCACTGTGTGACGCAATTCGTGGTCAGGAAGATATCGATATCCCTGGCCACTGGCTAAATCGCAGGCCACACCGCCAGCTAGCGGGCGGGCGGGCTAGGCGGGTGGGCGAAGCGAACGAAGGAAACTATACAAACTACGCGAAATATTGGCGAGCTAAACTATAGGGTTCACACCGAAAACTACGGACAGACGACGGGCGGAGCGGGCTAAGCGGGCGAAGCGGGGGGCGCGGATGGGAGAGCGAGAGGTTAGCGTTCTATCTGTCCATTGTCGGCGAACGAACCGGGCGAGCGGGCTGGCGGGCGAGCTAAGCTAGCGAAGCGCGGGCGCGCCAACGAGGTGAACGAGTAGCTTCGCTGGAATCGTCGGATATTTCGTTAGCTTAGCTCGTTAGGTTAGTCGGTAGCTCGCGGTGTGAACCGAAGTATGTAAAGAGGTGAAACGATGTTCGGCCGCTTAGCCCGCCCGCCCGCTAGCTGGCGGTGTGGCCTGCGCTTAACTTTCGCGGTTTTGCCGCGTCGTAACTAACGACTCACGACTGTCGCCGATGGTTTTAATGGATGATGGTTCGAGGTGCCTTTTATTTTTTCCGTTTTCACGGCTGAACTGAAAAGAAAGTTCGTTTGTGAGGTTGATACACAAATGTTCTCTGCTTACACCAAGAAGAAAAACAAATTCATGAATAATAAATGTATGATCGACAATCTTGTTAACTCGCTCTACCGCCCGCAGCGAGAGCCTAATTGTAATTGATAGGTAACTATTAATTATAGCTATTACAGATAACTTTCTTCCGATATGTCAGAGGAACTCTTACGTCACGTCCGGTTAACACGGTTTAGTGATTTAGATGAATGAATGTGGATCATGTAGGTAGGTTGTTATTATTTTATTATTAATGATTACTTACCTATATGTTGCATTGTGTTGGATTCTATTGTTGGCTTGTGCTCTGTTTTGAAGGAGAAAATAGGCATTTCATTGTTTTAAATGATCGTTAATTTGCAATAAAGGAAATGCTGCAATAAAAAATATAAGTCTCGTCGTGGTGATCAATAATGCTCGTGCCTTCTCTGTATGCGAAGAGGGCTTTGCCCAGCCGTGGGGTAATAGACCGGTATTCTTATTATATAAGAAATGCCTTAAGAGGCTTATGCTAAAGCGCAAAGCAAAGCGAGCTGGAGATTTCTGATGTCAAAACCTTTCGCGGGCTACACCTTAAGGAAAAAAATTGAATTTCGCAGTATACCTTACTTACCCTTACCTAAAGGGAACTTATTCAAATATTGATACTTTTAGTTGCAATTGATTTTACGTACTTGCTTACATTTTTTTAAAATATAATTTGTATGTGCTAAGAGGATGGAAAGGTCAGGCATAATTTTCTCGGCGCACAGATCAAGCCATAGATATATTGATTTCATGGACATTGAACACACATTTAGTAAATTTAAGTATAGTAGGTAAGGTGTCCAAATTGATTTTTCGAAGACTTGAACTTATAATAAATTTAGATTTTCCCTTTTTCCAGCAGGTGTCACAGGACGGCGCTGCGTTTGGTTGGGGATGGCAGCTGTCACCGCTGGGGCCCGCCAGTACGGTGGGACACTATTATGTCAAGCTTCCACAGGTAAGACCACAAAAAAAAACGTACCTGGGGGCCTATCACCACCTTTTATAACTGTATTATTTTAATCTTACTTTAGTCTGGGAAAGATGGGAGTTATACAGGACTTACAGCAGTAGTTGCTATAGTAGATATAAGAGTTACTGGTAAGCTCCCTGTATCCACCTACTACTGGGTCTTACGGCAACTTAGGCCATATGTGGGGAATTTACCTACATAGGTAGGTATAACTAGACCAATCCTGTCCACAACCTTAAAAGTCGATTAGGCTCTAGGTATTAGAACCGCCTATTTCCGTGCAAAAGAAGGTATTTGTATTGTTATCGTTTATCCAGTTAAACATTTTATTAAATATTAAGGAGTTGCCTATAAGGAGGTAGTGAATACAAGCATAAGATTTCATGGGGTATCAATCCGCAATAATTCTTCTGTCATGTCGCGATATTTATAATATTTCTAACATACCTACCATCCCTATATCCCTAAATTTATCTCCATCAACATATTCTCCTTCTGTGTTTCAGTCTGAGCAACAAGTCCGGTACGCGGCGGACGGCAGCGGCTACCACGGCGCGGTCAACGTCAACACTAACAGTGATCATCACGAGCATACAGCTAATGTGGCGGTGGGGCAGAAGGCAGTAGAGCTTAGTCATAAGGTGAGTTCATCTATTAAAATCTACGACCACCTGCGAACTGGGACAGTGTCAGAAGCTATTCTGGTGAAACATGTAAGAGTTTTCTGATAATTTAAATGAATAAACAGAAAAGTACAATCTTAACCCAGACTATTCCTATGTCCTAATAATTGTATTTCATTTAATTTCAGGCACAAAACTTCTACGACAACATGCAAACACAGAACATAACTCAGTTGCAAGCGCCGCCATCGAACAGCCGGCAACCAGTCGACATATACCTGCTGCAGCAGCAATACCAACCATACCAATCCAGCCCAGACCTGCTGCTGCCAACCCAGAGCCAGACCACCCCCAACTATAATGGGTACAACAACCAAGCCCAGTACAACCCCAATGAACCCTTAAGGGACCACTCGAACCCTCTTCAGCAAGAGGACCCCAACGAGTACCGTCCCGAAGTCCTACAGGTCTTCAAAAACCACAATTGCTCAAAAGAAGATACTTCCAAAGATATACAGAATGATCTGAACAAATCCAAGGAATTGTTTGCCGAAGTTCCGGCTTATGATATTCATGATATTAATAATTTTGGAGCGACGACTAATCCTTATTATAGGGGTGCTGTAAAGTTTAGGGTTGAAGCCCCAAGGGCTAATGCTCGTAACGAAAGGTTTTATTATACTACTATTGAAACTCCTACTACGGCGTATACAGAAAATGCAACGCAAGTTGGTATCGATAAATTAGTAGCGTCTACCCAAGATCTGATTTCGAATGAAGATTTGTTAATCATTAACCACGCTGCTGAAAAGCATGTTAATGATCAATCTGATGACATTATTAAACCTCGTCCAAGATATGTTTTCAGGAATAATATCAATAATGAACATACCGGACAAGATAGTAGAACGAATCACATAACAGTCAAAGCTAAAATTGGTAACATCGTTAATAGTGATGTAGAACATCTGGAAAATGACCAATTTAAAGAACAAATCTTACATACAAATTCAAATCAATATGACTTTGCGAGACCTATTGTAGTTCAAGATAACTCTTATAACAATTTCAAAGAGCAGATTGTCGATAATCTTGTTTCTACAATGGTTCCATACATGGCGAATGGCTACCAAATAGTAGGAGTTAGAGATAATGTAGAAGAGAATAACACAAACAACAATAACTATAATTCAAACGAGAACAGTGAAGGATTAGTTAACGTTACTCCTAGGCCAGTTAATCAGAATTATCTTGCACCTATCACAGTAGCATTGAGACTACTCAATGCAAACGATACAGACTCTTTCAACACAATAGATGATCACGAAGCATCAGACAGTGAACTCATTTCTGATACAGTACACAGTCCACCAAGAGAAAAGACGATTGTTGAAGTACAACAATCTATACCAGTTGAAATCACTCATATAAATGACGTAGAAGTCCATGAGTACATAGATATTGATGAAGGACGCAGCAATAACAAAGGACCTTTCGATGTAGCAAAGTCTTTGTATAACAAATACGTAGAAGCTTTGAAATCGTCCAAAAAGATTCAAGATAATATGAATAAACTTTTATATAAGTATGGTTCAAAGAAAGAAGACAACGAGAATGCAAATTATGATAATCAAGATTACGAGCAGAAGGATCAGCTAGAACCAAGCGAGAATATTCAATCTCCAGTCGAAGTTAGTCCAAATCAAGAAGATACAGACACTCAGAGAAGCGAACAGCGACTTCATTATTACAATCACGCTAATGATAATCAGAAAATAATCCAACCAATTATCATTGAAAAGGAAGTACCTATCACTAAATTCGTTGACAGATTCATTGAGAAAAAGGTACCATATCCCCAACGAGTTGAAGTACAAGTACCTGTTGATAGGCCTGTACGTGTAGAAGTACCTTATGAGAAAATTGTAGAAAAACCTGTAGAAGTAACTAAATACGTTGATAAACCTTACCCAGTCGAGGTTCCTAGACCTTATCCCGTAGAAGTTAAAGTCCCTTATCCTGTACAACAGAGAGTGTATGTTGACCGTCCGATACATATTCCCTACCCAGTTGACAGGATAGTGGAGAAGCATATATCACACCCGGTTCCTATACCAACTCCCGTTGGAATACCTTATGAAGTCCAAGTTCCAGTAGAACACAAAATACTATATCCAGTTCCCGTTGACAGACCGGTACCAGTCAGAGTGGAAATCGAGAAACCAGTTGAAAGAATAGTTAATAAAGAAGTGGCCGTACCTTATGCCGTTGAAAAAAGAGTTCCTTACCCCGTCCACTACGAAACCAGAGTTCCAGTACCCTATCCCGTTGAGAAAAGAATACCTGTACAGGTTGAAAAGATTGTAGAAAAACCTGTGACGATTACAAAGTATGTTGATAAGCCGATACATATACAGGTACCCGTACCTCATCCGGTTGCAGTCCCAGTACATGTCCCCCAACCGTATCCAGTGGATAGGATTGTTGAAAGAAAAGTTCCATACCCAGTCCATGTCGATAGAATAGTCGAGAAAAAAGTCCCTGTCCAAGTTCCTTACCCAGTCGAAAAAGTCGTTGAGAAAATTGTGGAAAAACCTGT
The DNA here is from genome assembly GCA_914767645.1 of Hydraecia micacea. Classification (NCBI taxonomy): domain Eukaryota; kingdom Metazoa; phylum Arthropoda; class Insecta; order Lepidoptera; family Noctuidae; genus Hydraecia; species Hydraecia micacea. The sequence goes on along the minus strand of OU611801.1, from coordinate 4,819,037 downwards.
AGTGGTCACCAAATATGTTGATAAACCATATCCCGTTGAGAAGAAAGTACCTTATCCTGTAGAAAAAATTGTTGAGAAGAAGGTTCCTTACCCAGTGCAAGTACCAGTTGAAGTCAAAGTCCCTTACCCCGTAGAAAAGATCGTTGAAAAGGAAGTGCACGTACCAGTATCAGTATATAGATACGGTGATCACGAACAGAACTCAGAAACAAGGAATAACGCGCAATACCAGAGTTATAAAGAGGATAGACTTAAAAGACTGCAGAACCAACAGAAAATCTACATAGCGCAGTATTACCAGTTGTTGAAGGAAAGGCAAAGACAACCAGTTCAATCAACTCCATGGGGTAATCAATATGCGTCTTCTTACCAATATATAAACAACACGTCAGGTAGCAAGCCAGAGGACAGGAAACAGAGCAACTTAGCGAATTACTTGACTTATCTGACCAATGCTCAAAATAAATCTAACCCTAACCAAAATCAGTACTACGGGCCAGTTCCAATGCAGAACCAAGATGATTGGTGGCAGAACAATAAGAATTACGTTGTAGAGGTTAAAATGAGGAGGGCAGATAGGGAACCGAAAGTTAGCAACTTGAGGATTGAGTATGGAGGATTTAGGCCTCCGTTAATACCGAGTACTGAAATTGATTTGGATGGGATGCCGATTCATAAGGAGGCGTGAGTGTAGGACGATATTTTTGTGGCTTTAAATTGTAATGGTCACTAGGTTAAATCCTAAGATCCCGTGATTTTGAAACTAGAGCTGAAATAAATGACGGTAGGTGCAGTGCGGCCGCTGAGCGAATGCGTTCCTGACGTCGTCTGCCAGTTTCATACAAACGAATACGTGTTATGCGAAATTATGATCTTTATTAGCTACTAAAATTGCCGAATTGGCAGCTGTCAGGAACGCATTCTCTTGACGGTCGGTCTGTAGTATGCCTAAAAGTCCAATTTCGACAACTTACTAGATATTATATTTTGAAATAACTTCAAAACATTATATCTAATCCAGTTTGCCATCTTCTTAGTACATTATCCTCTATAGGTACTGTAAAATGTGAATGAAAGAAACGAAAAAAAGATGAAAACGAAATAATTACATTATTGTTACTAGTGTAGGGTTTTTGTAAAAATGGTCTAATTTAATTTATAGTTATATACTATTTCAGTATTTCTTTAGGTAAATGTGTCATAATTTTAGTTACAATACATGATTTTATTGTTCTTGCGTAAATGAAGTAGGTACGTTTTATTACTTATACCTAAGCATAGTGTATCTAAATACTAATGATTTAGTTAGAGGCTATATTCGATAGATATAGGTACAAGTAATCTATTTCAATGTAGGACATCGTTTTTACTTTGAAAAAGTTGTGTATGTAAGCAATCTTCAAATTCTTTGTTGAAATTATTTATTGTAATTTTAGTGTGTAAGAAATGTAAATATTGCGAAATGGAACTGTTGATGGTTTGAAAAATAAAAATATTGTTAATTAAACTGAATTTTAATTTGATCAGATATTCCCAACAATAAAAGTCTGAAAACCAGTCTTACCAAGGGGTACCGTGTTACCCAGTAGCTGGTTTGTGGAAGTCAGATAGGCAGTCACTCCATGTAAAATACCGGTATTCAGCTACATCCGGTTAGACTGGAAGCCGACCCCAACACAGTTGGGAAAAGGCTAGGCAGATTGATTCCCAAAAAGAAAGTATGTGTGATGTAGGTAAGCTATGTATAGCTACGGGTAAATTAGGGATTCGAAAGTAAACAACAAGTGTGGAATTAAAAATAAAATTTATTTTTCATTTTGAATATCTCACAAATTCTTCGACACACGTCCACCTCGCAGGCAAAATGTACTACACTAAATTATTATAAAACAAAGCTCATATATATAAATATATAACTACATTTAAAACAGTATTATGTATTTCGGGACAACTGGTCGCATCGTCGTAGTTATTTCAACAACCGTATACAATACAATATTGCGAGAAATTATTTGGTTTTTGTAAACATTTCATTTGTTGTAAAATAAAATAATCTTGGTTATTCACGATTTCTTATTTCTGATGTCCAAGTAAAGGCCATATTTTTTTTAAAATGTAGCTTTGTCGTCTCGTATAAATTACATTAATACATTGTTGTTGCTATAATTAAAATAAAATTAACTGCATGTTTTATCATAATTTGTTTTATGCAGTTTTTATTTAATGACACATTACTAATAAAAAGCAAATAAACATATGCGTTTCTTAAAAAATCCACTTGATTTGTATGTTGAATTCTATTTCACATAGGATTAAACTTATTTCTGTTACCAACCTATAATACAGGACATAATTTGTATTTGAGCAAAAGAAAGTTCTACTGTATTTCAAAATATAATGAACAATAAAATAGTGCGTAGTATATTCCGTGGCGCCTAGCTTCTCACATTTGGCATAGACAACACGACAGTCGTCGCCGACACGTCAGAATTTGTGATTCCATGTAAAAGTTATAACACTACACTTAATTATATAATAGAAAAGTGATCCGCGATCGCCCCGCCGCACACACACATACATACCTATTTATTATAATAATATTTATCACCTAAAGTATGCGACAGTCCACACACGAAAGAAAATATGACGAAAAAAAATCAAAGCTCACACAAATCGAAAAAGAAAGGTTTTAGTGAATCACAATATCGAAAGGCTGATTACATCGAGTAGACAGGAGTCAGGAGTGACACGACCATAATGAACGATTATTGCTATAACTACAAGTCCGTAATACTTTGATCACAATACACGTCTAACGATTTAAGTGAAGTATAACGCGCCTAAACTCAGTGTGTACCGACCGTACAGTCACATCGTGAACCTTTGACACTTTCTAATTCAGCCTTATAATTAGAAAGAGCAACCGGCGAGGGCGAGCGCGCCGTCGTGCGACCGACACGACACGACCATACCCACCGGTCGCACGACCACACAATCACATTATAAACAGTTTATCGCTATTCAGAGACAGCCATATTTTGTATTTATATTTTGTTATAATGGAAAATGAAAAAAAAAAATATCATTAACACTAAGCTAGATTGTATCTGTTGAGCTCAAACTCACTTTGTACATTATTACAACGATTAAAATACATAATGTAATAGTATATAAGCGATAGCACAATAACTCTGCCTGGGCGGGTGTGCCGCACACAGTATTAAATAATGTCTTTTAAAAAAACACGATTTTATAAAACAGAATTCCAAATATAAATTAAATAAAAAGTGCACAGCACACCCGGCCAGCCAGACAACTTATCTACAGAAAAAAAAAACAATCATGTAATAATAAAATTGATGACACGAGTAAAATTATTTATACAAAGATGCGCTGACTGAGAGCGTGAATAACTATGTTTTTTGAAGATCATTTCACTGCGACACTCGATGATAACCACTTGGCACATTTATTCGCTCCATACATTGTCCAACACTACATCACAAATAAAACTCTTAAGTCACGATCAATTAATTTATTTCCATACAATCGTGGATAGAGCGAGTGCTGAAACTCGTGTCCGCCGAGCAAACAGCAAATGATAACGATACGATAACAATCGAATACAATGATCGAGTAACAATCGATCGGCTGACAACACTGTTTCATTTATAATCGAATAATAATACAAATTCGAGTTGGGTGAGCGTTCTGTTTTCAAACATGATTTAAAAGAGTGAAAATTTTTCATAGACAGAGGATTTTTTTTACATTTAATTATTTTTTCTTTATTCAAATTAACACCCTACTTTCATTATAGCGAACAGTTTTATTTGTCCTTTTATAAAGAAGAAACACTACATACTTTTGAACCACTAGTCGATATATTACAGATAATGAACTTGACGAGGAAATTACATTATAACAACATATCCGCACGATATCAACCAGTTTTCAAAAATCAAATTTGAAAACGAAACGGCTCACATATTTTACAAAATTCGATCCTTCGGTTGTTTAGAAGTCGAAGAGTTCCGGCGGCGGGATGGGCTCGGACGGCAGACAGTCGCAGCTCAGCTCGAACGTGGGCGGCGAGGGCGGGGAGCGTGTACGGCCCTGGCGTCGCAGCGTGTGCACGCTGTACGAGTGCGCGTGCGGCACGTGCCGAGTCCTACTGGGGCGAGGAATATCCTCACTGTCCACCCTTAAAGATAACGACGAACGTGGCTGTACCGGAGTTCCTCTCGCCGGAGATACGGGGGGCCGGAGGTAGTCTGACCGCGCCAACGCCAGCTCAGCTGGCGTATAAGCCGCTAAGAAATGAGCCAGCGCCCCGGAAGGCGTTCTCGCTCCACCGTTGGCAACCAAAACCATGTCTTCAGCTGATAGGCGCAAAGAATCTGAGCGAGGGGGCGGCGGCGGCGGCGGGGGGGGCGTGCCCCTCTCGGACGAGGAGGAGCGCTCCCGGCGGCGCGGGCGCGGCGCGCGGGGCGTGCGCGCGCGCGGCGACGGCGGCGAGGGCGGCGAGGGCGACGGCGAGCCGGGGGAGGGGGGCGTGGCGGTGCGCCGGCGCCGCCGCCGCCGGGGAGGGTTCTGGGGCAGTCACAGCTTGAGCTCGTTCGCGATCTTAGACGCAATGTTCTTGAAACCGATGCTGGTGCCTGCGGATGAAGGATTACATTGTTCAATCTATACTACAAGAGCTTTTTGACATACAAGATTGAATGGGTGATTAGCCACCGCAACATTATCATTTTTTTTTAATTCAAAAACTCGTCCCTTCCTGGACAATTTAAAAAGGGTTTTACGTCACTTTTACGTTCAGATTTAAATCAGCATTGAAATAAATTATACGACAGAAATCGGTTTACAAAATTAAAGATGGCGGCTATATATATTTTGGGCGTAGGTACTGATGCTGAAAGTTACGTTTAAATAATAAAACATCGAAAGCTTTAAAATGGTATTTTGTGACATGACTAACATTTTCATCGTTTTCGGGGGTGCTGATGACGATAACGAGGAAAATCTAAATTTAAGAGAACGGCCAAAAATCTTCTGCTGGAAATTACTCTAAATAACTTTATAATCTATGTTTCTTACCGGATATCCGCTTGAATCGCACGCCATTGAGCGAGAGTCGTGGCAGCTTGCACACCTCAATCTCCCACTGTACCAGGGAGTCGGCGTTGGGGTCGCCGTGAACGCACAGGAGCAGGAATCGCTCGCGCTGTTCGTAGTCGCAGTTATTTGCGTCAAGCACCTGTAGAAAAAGTTGTAGTCGTGAAATTAAAGTAAATGTGAAGCACTAAAAGGTGTAGGTAATTGAAACAACTCAAAAAAATTCCAGGACTCTAATTGCGTAACATACTATTCATCTCAATCTGAACAATTTTAAAGTATATTGCTAATCCATTGCTTCATTAGTTCGAAAAGTTTGTCTGGTCAACAATACGAAATAACGCAATGAATGTTGTTGAACTGTCAAAATGAAAGCCATTGCTACTAAAATTGTGTTACGCAATTACCCGCATGTTTGGTCCCATAATAAAAGTTGCCCATAATTAATTTTAAGTTCAATTATCCCTTTTCAATTGTTTTTCTTTTTTAACTATCATACTTGTTTATTAGTCTCAATGTTCCAGACTAAAGAGTTAAACTGAGGCATTCGGCAGTTCACAATTCTTTTAACTTAAACTCTGCCGACTAACATTATGGCATTTCGCCGAAGTCAGGATGTAGTTTGTCTATTTTTGCGTTAAAATAATAATATGGTTCGTTGCTGATTCAACAATACTGTAGCGGTATCTACAACGCCACATGCAAACAACGCGTCATACTGACGTCACGCAAAATCCTGCATCTCGCAAGCAGAGTTTACCGCGCAACTCTATAATACTAAATTAATTTAACGATGTTATAACGTTGAAGTTTTTAGTGGCATCGAAAAGCCCAATTTTGATAATTGTCTAAGATGATCACAACATACCACGATGACCATACAAAACTGTAGTCAAGAGCCGAATCACCAGTCTGTAGTACTTTAAAAATACTAAATGCCCTTCTGACTGCTAACCCTGAATATGATATGTTTGCGGATGAATAGAGTAAAATTATGCGTCTAAGTCAGGTGTTCTGTGAGAGACTGTACAGTGTTATTTTTAAATTAAATTATATGGGTACAACATAAGTATTGTCAAGTAATAATGGTTTCTATGCGAATTAATGTAAATGGTGTTGTAACGTTTTAATTAACTATACTATAAATAAATACCTTGCGGATCTCTGCCATGATCTCGTTGGGATCCCGTGAGGAGGTGGTCTTCATGCTCCACGTGAACCGAAGAACGCGAGGCTTCACCTGCTCCTCATTTCCACCGCCGCCGCCGCCTTGTCTGAACATGTCATAGCATTATGTTAGAACAGGCAGAATTAAGGCTTAGATCTATAAGCGTTACATACGGATATGAGCTTTTTATTTTTTTAAATAGCGTTCATATTACTATATGTGGAGGAGATTAAGCGTTTCATACGAATATGAGCTTTATTTTTTTCCAATATTGTTCATTTTCGTTTGAAACGCTTAGCAAAGTAAAGTCTAAGTATGCTTTATAGATCTCAGCCCAAGATTAGGGTATAATGCTACAATCTAATCTGACCCGGTGGCTGAAATAACTAACGAAATCACTGTAAAAACTGACAAGCACCCTAACTGTGTAAAGGATATTGCTAATTTATTGCTTTATAAATGTTCGAAAAATTTGTCTGGTCAACAACGTAAAGAATGTAGTTGAACTGTCAAAATGAAAGCCATTGCTACTGTTAGTGTTACGAAATTAGCCCGAACGTCTGTTATTTGTTTGTCACCGGGCCAGATGTCAAAGTAATGTGACCCTCAAAACCACAAAACAAATGTCCATAGATTAATACGAGGTTTGACAACTGGGTTCATCGCAATCTGGGTAGTGGACTCAGGACCTGACGATCGGCAGCCGCTCTTTTTAACCCATCCAGGTCATGAAGAGAGCAGCGTCATTCCCTTTTTAAGTTCCCCGAGTTGTAAGTAGTTGATATTCAGTGGTTGCACAAGGATAAAGGATAATAAATTATGTAATGTAGAACCGGAGTACACTTGAATGCAAGAGTTTAATTCATTTCCAAAGATGTTACATTGTCGCGATAATGCGATCACACACTACACTTCGAGCGCTCTCTGTTTAACAGCGGGAAGGCGAGCGCGAAGTTTAGTTCGCCTTATCGCGACAACGTAGCCGTAGCATACGGTACAGGTGAGAATAAATAGAAGACAATATCTTAAAAAAAAAACATCCGAAAAAATTCAACCGAACGCCCACTTCAAGTTTACTCAGGTTCTTTTTAATAACAAAATGGGTAGCTTAATAGATCAAGTACTAGTTGTTTACAAGCGAATATTTTTAGGGTCCTATCTCACTAGAACACCAGGGACGGCGCAACCGTGGTCACCCTGCCAATATGGTTTGTTGCGTAACCGATCTGACGCCTGGATACCCACAATAAACCTGTGTATATTTTGCCGGCAGCGTGACCATGGTTCCGTCACCTGTCCTAGTGAGATATAAGCCTCAAATACAATAACAGTTATTTAGTTAGGTAATGCCAAAAACTGTTTTATCCTTCTAGCTACTGTGGAAATCGAAGACGACGACGTCGGTCGACGATTTGATGCTAAAGGTTGTAAGTCAAAAATGTTGTAGGTACTAAATTAAAATAAATGGAACTAAAGCGCTATTAGTAGACGGACAAGCGCGTCCTAACTCGATTGTTGAAATAATTAAATGAAAAAGCCAATTATTAGTTCTTGTAGTCATCATTTCAGCCGAAAGACGTCCACTGCTCCAGCAGTGGACGTCTTTCGGCTCGGGTCTTTCGACATAGGCCTCCCCCAAGCACCTCCACTTCGACCGGTTTTGTGCTTCTCGCATCCAATGACTTCTTGTAGTAGGTAAATATAAATACAAATTCGTTGATTTTGAAACGATAGTTTCTAAAGGCCTTTTTTAAGTTATTGCTTATATAGCTTTGCATTTTACGCTCATCTTTTTCTCTGTGTTTTTTTCGTCTGACTTGTGACCCAAGCCTCGACTAATGAGCCAATTATTTAACTTTTATTGCGCAACCCCCGGGAGTGCAATGCGCAGAAATAGGTTTACTAATTTTTATTTAAACAATCGAGCCAACAAATCGCAACACAAGTTATAACACTAAAATTACTCAAAAAAAAAAACCAAGATAAAAATAATCACTTAGTTTTGTCATTACAGCATCAGAAGTAAAGGTCCAAACAAAAAAAAGAATAGGCCGCGTCTTAACCAAAGCGATCGTCACGCGAGCACGCGACCGACCGTCGTGTTCAGTTAGTTCGGCGAACCCAAACGCGTGGTCGAGCCGTCAGAGGGCGCCTTCCGGTTTTCCGAACAAATAAGTGACATATAAACGCGACGATTGCACATCCGTTCGCTTTGGTTAGGAGGCGGGGTTAGGTAATAGGTAATACGGGCTGATGTCCGCAACTCCACGTCAATGCGCGTATTTTGCGTACGGGGGAGGCGGGGTTAGACATAATCAAGGCAAATCGGCTGGACAGTAAACAAACAGGGGATAAAAATATGACGAAAAAACTAGGATAATTACCCAAGCATGGTTTGTGGACTAGCGCCTACCGCATGCTTCGGGGTGGTACCGTCCAATGGCCTAAAAACAGAAAAACATAAAACTAACGCTAAACACTAGGGGCACGGGGTGTGGCGACGAATACATTACATACATTGACGATTTGTTATACGCTGGTGTGAGGAGTTCTTTCGAAAATCATTCGAAAAAATTGGTGATGAAAATTTTAGATTGCGGCGAAGTTAAAAAAAAAGTCCAAGTAAAGTAAAAAGTATTTTTTGTGAAACATGGTACAAAGACGTTTATGTTTTTAAATATTCTGCAGATAAAGATATAAAAGAATATAGTATTAATAAAAAATAAAAAATTATAAGTATAGCAAAGACATTTTTATTAAACTTTTAAGAATTCAAATCACGCTCACGACATAAAACTATTTAAAAATAAATATTATTAAAAAAATAATCTCAAAAAGTCTACAATTTTAAATATCCAGCGTATAAAAATAACCAATGTTAAGGAAGTGCAAATAGAAATAGAAAAAAAAAATAGTAAATCTAAAACATAAGCACACTTGCAAGCAACACGAGGCAAAAATCAAAAGCATGCCTGCGATATACTCAATTACTTATTTCCAAAAGATTTAAATCGTTAGATTCACCCGACCGCGTCAAATGATGGTCACGTTTCTGTTTCGTTGACATTTGTATAGCATTATCTCGCTCACTCGTACTGAAAATCGTATCTATCGTTCCTAGCGGAATGTGTGAATACCTTTTCGCACGACCAAAATACGGCGAAGGCAAATGTAACGATGAAAATCTTTACTTATTTCAGAATTTACCTAATTTTACTTACCGTTGTGTCACTAAAAAACTTAAAATTAGAAAAAAAAATAAAACCATGCTTCAAACTGAACTTTATTCCTAAAGAAAGTTCTAAAATGGTTCATATGCGGCAAAATGAATGTAATGTGTTTCCAGAAGTTCATAAATTGTACCAAGAAGATTTATTTTGTAAAATATCATGCAATACCCATTTTTCTTTATTATTTTATGGTAAAATGTATGACCTAACCAAATAAAACAATATATTTTAGGGTATATTTTAATGCAACACATGACTGGTTAATAGCAAAAAATTTGGGTCAAATTGTCAGTAAAGAAAAAAAAACAAAATCATGTTAAATTTTGTTATTCACGAGAAACGAGTAATCCATCCAATTTAGTACTGTCGCAATGTTTTTATTAATAAAGAAAGAACTTATAAGTTATGACATACATATAAATTGAAAATTAAGTTTATTATGGGCCGATTTTTCAATCGTCAGATAACTGTCTGTTATCTTAAGAATAAATATGGCGGATTGACAGCTTTTGTATAGAAAATATGTCAAATGGCTATTTTTATTCTTAACTTAAAAGTTATCTGACGATTGAAAAATCAGCCCTTCGTATTTAAAAATACTAGCTAACACGTAATGCATTTTTATGACGCTGGCTGACATGCAATGTTTGAACTTATTAAAATTTAATTAAAGATTTAAATTTTTGGGGTTTAAATCATGCTTTTTGTTTTTTAATAAGTATAAAAAGTACAAATCGGCTGGACTACATATTAAAATACACACACAAACGCTTTTTATTAAACCCTTCGCAGAACGATGCAGGAAAATTGGTGGAGGCGCGAAAATGACAAAATGTAAGTGAAAAAGTCATAGAGTTGTCATATTTCTATGATCATTTTGATATGATCTGTGTTGTAAAATACTCACATACTAAGCAAAATGAAAATGATTTTATCATAGAAAATTATGATATTTATTATACATTTTTATGAAGTTTACTTGTAACGGAGAGAATAGGTATTTATATAAATAATACGTTTTTTAATTGATTTCATAAATTATATTTTATCAGATTTCATATTTGACAGCAGAATTCATACTGCTTTGGTCCATAATAATATTTCAGTTTGGTCTTAACCAAATCGTTCCTTATTCTTTTTTGTTTGTAGGATATACTTCTTATTAAAAATAAAAACTTTTTCGCCTGCCCCACCAATAAAACCTCAAACATCGCCCCCGAACCACCACAACTTTGGAAAAAAAAAACTTCAAAATAAAAGGTTGTTGCTGATGCCTCTCGGCCTACCTCCGTTGGATGTCCAGGGAGGAAAATATACGCGGTTTGGCACGCCCAGTCGACTCGCCCAGTACCGACAGTCTGACGGGACAATACTCACCATGTTATTATATATTTTTATTTCTCAGGTTCATTTCTTAATCACCATCCAATATTTTTCTAGGCATTCGATACAAATCTCCATTTTTTTTAAAACGATAGGTAAGCAAAATTTTTACAATAAAATATTTTCCTGTAAGTGTTATTAATTCAGCGTGGTTATTAAATCAAACGTTAAATACTATGGCTGAATGATAGAGGGCGACGTGCGGGCGCACCGGGAAGTGTGTCCGCGCATGGTATCCACAAACGTAGACTTTTATAAGATAAATAATTGTGATGCCACATCTCAATATGAGTACTGAGTGATACTAAAAGAGAAAATATGTATTTTAACCAAAGATATTATCATTTCAATTTGGATGATGATTAATAATTCTTCCTGTATATTCACCATTACTTATAGGCGTGACCTCTTCTTTAGTTGAAGATCCCTATCATTATAATTGATTTTTCCTATTAAAATATCTAATAATAATTGTATTTCTATAAGATGATTGAATTGTATGTTCTAGCAATAGATAATTATGAACAAACAACATAATTATATGCATACAAACGAAATATTTAAATTGCAGATCTAATTTGCTAACATTTTAAAAGTCTACCTTATAACAATTTTAATACCAAATATAATCCATCATGAGACGTAACGGAAATTAAGTGTTTTCTGAAATACATACATACTTAACGTCAAATTATTTAATTTAACAAAGGGAGTTGTTTTCAATGTATAGTGATTGTGTCCTAACATAACGGTGTTTTCTTACTAAAAATATTCAGTAATTTAAAAAGGAAATGTCGAGTGAAATAAAACGCAACTTGTTATTAAAAACTTGATTATTTGGAGAAGCGTAACACATCCATTTATTGCGTACTGTCAAAACAAAATAGGTATTCATACTTCAATACACATAGGTCAACTTAATTCTCTTATTTAGCAAAGTTTTCAGTGGCAGTAACATTCAAAAACATTTTTGTTTTTTAATTTTTTTTTACTAAGATTTTACTAGAAAATATTCTTGAATTTTACTAAACCCCAAAATATATAAGATCACATTACATAAATGCATCTTAAAACAATGCCCATGATTTTAGAAGACTATGTATTATAATCCCAATTAAAATTAATTTATTTAAATTTAAATGTACTGGGAAAATTAAGCGAAAATAAAATATGGACGGCTGATAAAATATTAATACATAAATTCACTACAGTCCCCTATGGGGTGAGCAAAGCTCTAAGAAATAGTCAAAATAATTTCAACTGTTTTGGAGTACGAACAAGGTACTCCGTCGTTAAAAATAAGTAAACTATATTTTTTCTAATAATTATCATTTGTCGTGCTTTTTCCCAGTGAATTTAAACTTCTAACACACTTCAGAGAAACAATGTCGCCTGAAAAACGCAAAAAAAGGATGAAAAATAGAAAAAAAAATCTCGGCTGTAAAGTATTAAAATTAAATATCTAACTACGCTTAGCGAACTAAGTTAGAATGTATTGCATTGTTCCTAAATCGTGTAATAGTTACAGAATAATCATATTGCTTAAAGATAAAAAAAAAATGCTCGCAGAAAAAATAATGCACTATTTATGTGCGTAAAAATTATAGATTGTTTGATATATTATCTATACCCAATAATATTTTTTTTTAATATATTAAATTAAATGTCAAAATATTGTTATGTCGTACTAAAATATATTATTTTCACAAAAGGCTTGTCATATATTTTGTGGGATGACCCTTTTCAACTCTTTTTTACGTTAATCAACCTGTATTGTATTTAAGGTCGAAAACATATGTGTTTAAGGATTCATTTGTCATCATCCGCCTAGCCTTTTCCCAACCAGTAGTCTAGATTATGGATTCATTTGTATTGGTATGTAACGCCAAAATGTTGAATTATAATATTTTTGAGTATGACACATGACTGAGGACATCATTTTCCCATTATTTTTTTATTAATAACAGCAATAAAATACAAGATTTTCACACGGGTATTCCTTACAACAGCACCTAAGTTTTGACATAAAATTTGTTCAGTACTCTATCTAATGTTCAACGGAAAATACTGGACAGACGACCATAGATAAATAAATAATACAATATTATCCATTTTTGAATATTTTGAAAGAATTACTCGTTTCTTTCTCTCAATTTCGAAGGACAAGGACGGTAAAACTTTTATTTAGTACAAAATGTATCATATTGCGGAATATTATTACATAAAGAAAAATTTAAGGACCTCTAAGTAAATAAATTTAACAGAAAACTATGTTTTTCATAGTGGCAAAACTGAACAATTATCATATTTGACGATATTTTTTAGGAAGATTTTAAAAGGCCCTCAAAGCATATAATAAATAAAATATGAAGAAAGTACACTTATTACACCATCTAACGCAATAATAAATTTCCCTATAACGCTTCACAACTATATAGAACACTAATATACAGTGTAAAACGTTAAAATACTCAAGTACCCCCATATATGATTGAAAATAATAAAAAAAATGTTAATATATATATAAATATTAAATACGCTTATATTTATGATATAATGGACTTTTCACGAACAATAGAAAAGTTTTTAGAAAAAGTCAAACGCGACAGTCTCGCACTCATGTTATATTTACAATTTATTTAAAGATCCTACATGACATAACATTCTAATGAGTCAAAATATGGGAAGTATATGAGACATGTTTAGTATTTTTATCTCACGAAGCGACACGCGCTTTACTTGTCGTAACCAAATGTACAAACATGCTGTTAATGTGTGCGTGAAGATGAGTAGCGGCAGCATATAACACTCACGCTCACACACACGCACACTTCCGACTGCGCCATTGTCACGGACGGTACCGAGAGCTCCTGCGATTACACACACACATTCACAGCGTGTTTGTATACTTGGTAACCACAAGTAAAGCTCGCCTCGTTTCGTGATAAAAAAAATACTGTAAAACATTTATTAATGTTTTTTTTTTATATTTTCTAGATAAATCGATAGCTCTTTAGAATTGGACATTTAGAAAGTGCAGTATCAAAATATTGATTTGTTATACAAGGTGTTTGATTAATGTAGATTCGTTTGGAGAGGCGTTGCTATGTTTTTCTCATTTACGATTGATTCAAACATTGATAGACTTCATGGCAGCTTTTTCAAGTCCATATTTGGGAAGAATTAAAAAAAATATTGTGTTAAATGACGTTTGAGCATGGTTTAAATATTACGATGGTAAAATTAAAAAGCATTTTAATTATTTAAAAGATAGTTTCTTACATTTTTCTGACATGATATTCTTTTTTCTAACAGTAGCTTGTCACAAATCTACACAATCTTAATTTCACCTTGTATAAAAAACGTTTTCAACAATATTACGTAGACACATTTCCTAACACTATAGGGTACAGTTGAGGACAAAAATATCTTATTTTTTGGCCCTTAATTAATTTGTTTTGTTTATTAAAATACAGCTGCCTAAACGTGTTAGTCCGTTTATGTGGTAACATCTACTGAGTATTTGTACCAAAGCCATAGGTTCGCCTGAATCTTAATTGCTAAAAAAATACTATTTTTATGAATGTATAATAATATAAATTGATAATTATCTCACTCATGCCTTAACTATAATCATAATTGCGTTGTGGACCATATGAGTTGGTTTTAGATAGACTTTTAACAATGTAGGTATACGGTAGTAGGTACTTCACAGTAAAGGTTAACATTTTAAACATGGCTAAGAAAACTTAATAGATTTTCCTTCCTTTTAACTGAAATAAAAATCATATCTTTGACGATTCAGAAATCTAACTATAGGTACATTTCTTTTATAACATGGTCCACATAAAAAAACCCAACAATGAGATTTTTACTACAGAAAACTTTTACTTACACAGTAAAATATGCAATACAAATATACAAAATATTGTTTCAGTCGATGACATCTTTAACGATTTAGGCAGAGTTCAGAATTTAGATACGTAAGTTAAATTATTTAAACAAAAAACAAGATTTGTGCTTTTTTGTGAACTTAAATATAAAATACATACGGAACCCTGGAATGTTGAAAATTCGCTCGAAAATAGAACTCTATACTTCTTATGAGCTAGTGATAAAATGCAACTCACGACGGGACTAGTTATCCGCTACATATTATTTTAAGAAAATAATTTAAATTAACTGTAACACTTTATAACCCGAGTGTACTATTTGCTAATAATGTACGAAAACTCGTACAAGAAAGAACATTATTTTTATTGATTTAAAAAGGAACATTAATTTCAATAAAATAACATGTAGACAGAAGTCGTCGCGATTTTTTATAATGACAATAATGATTACAAATCGAATTTTTAATCGTATGTTAACTAAAAATGGATCTTCAAAGTTACGCCAATTATAAAAAAAATTATTAACACTTATGAACAACATCTTGTTATAATACATTCAGTGTATTAAAAATCCTGGTTGAACATACATTCCCGACAGTCTTACATTGATAATCATGACATTTATTGGCAATTACAACTATCATTTTCATAAAAATATGCTTTTTTATCGTGCTTGATAAAGTAAAGAAAAAAAAAACTAAAATATAATATTTAATGTCATATTAGATACATTTCTTGTATCAAAAGATAGAATAAATCATTTTCCTAAGACTATTGTTTCGTCGTATAATATTTTAATACACTGAACATTTTTGTTATAAGCTCCGTCGATTAACAAAAATGTTTCTCAACCGACGGAGTGTCCGTACTGTATACAATTCCCTATAATTTATTAATAATATTTAATTATAATCTTCTCAGCACGTCCGCAGTCGGCGACGATTCAAGGATTCTGATTCAACCTGCGTACAACGGAACGGGTAAGCGAATCGACCAATAATGTGTCGAATCGCCCCCCTCTTCTGGACCCGGCTCGCTTTTTTAGGCACAAGTATTTGATTCTCAGCCACTGGTTAGGATTGCCATATAGGTGTTTATTTACACTTCAAGCAAAGCATATGGAATATAAAAAAAAATTCTTTTCACTCACTTATTGCAATAAAACCATGAAAACAATCGCGTAAACATTTTTTTTCACATTCTGTTTTAGGAAATCCAAAACGAACATGTACGGTTAGCCCCTAAAATTGTTATGTTTTAAAATACACAATAAATGGTATTGTAATGTATGGCAATCCTATAGTAATAATAAGTCTCGCGCCGCAACACAAGATGCACAATACTAAACGCAACTCCCTCCGTTAAATAAAAGATATAAAAAATCAAAAATATTAAAAAAAAAAGTCCGTCACGTCGCATTTAAAGGGTTGTGGAATAGACTAGAAAGCGAATATGTAAAACCGGTAGAGGTCGCGACCGTCGACGTTCGTTAGTAGAAGCGTACGGTTAGGTAAGAAATATCGTCACACGGGGGATGCACGAGAGATGTTTTTTATTATTATTAATATTATTTTTTAGGTTATTGCTTTTTTTTTTGCTTTCCGTACACCTCTCAAGGTCGACTAGGCAGAAACCGAATACTTACACAATTTTTTCTATTGATAAAGCACTACTGACAACACTCAAAGCATGTAGGCATGTCTGTAGCCTTAGCACACACTTTTGTTTAGCAAAAAAACTAATAAAAAAATAAGAAAAAATTAGGGGAGTACATCATGCTTTGGTACTAAAAACTACTTAGTAATTTGAAGGGGACTTGAGCGCGTTTGCCGGTAGAACTGAGTGCGATACGAGACGATACGGGAGGTAGGTAGCATCGTGCATCCCCTGCGTAGACGCGAGATTCAAATAAAAAAATAAAGAGCTCGGAATCTTTAGAGGGAGACAATTTGATCTTAAGAAATAATAATAAAAAAATGAATAAATAAACACACATAATGATTCACACATAACGAGACATACGAATGGGTTAATAGTGACAAGTTAAAGACAGGTAGTGTGTCTATGGTGTATTATAATATTATTTACAACAAAATAAATAAATAAAAGACGTAGGTTCGTGAACGGTTTACATGGAGCTCGTCTGAAAGTGTTTTTTTTTGGTATTTTTTATTAGTTAAAAAGCGTTAGACAAAGATATAATATATAATCGTGTTATTTTAAATTAAAGAGTGGTTGCAATTTTTTTTTTTAAATTACGAAGAAAAGAATATGTGTGTTTCAACCCTAAAACCTACATACGATCTACAAGTCCCAAAGTAAGAAACAGAAATAAATAAAAGTAAAAAAATCTAAAATAAAATCCCAATGAACTGAAAAACATTAACAAACAGAGCTCCTTTATAAAATTCAAATACAAAATTCCTTAAAAAAAATCAATTTATCCAAAATATCACGAGTCTTAACTCCACAACCCTTTTTTTACAAAAAAATATCGAAAGAAAAGTTTGGTCCCATTTGGGCGCCAATATCTAAGGTAACTATTTTTATATACTATACTATGGTATATTATATGATACTATATTATAATATGAAATGAAAGTGGGGTGATTAGACGAAGATGTGCGTGGAAGCTGTGATCGCTAACATCGATGCTTAGCAGTGATATGTAGCTGTTTGAGGCAATAAGTTGAAAGGCTTTTTGTGTCAATTTTTTTTTATAATACAAAATAAAATAGAAAAACACAAAAAAATATTTGTTCTTATAATAATATTTTCAAGTGTATATGCGATAAACTGTCATACTTAAGTATATTATTCAACAAAAATATTTAGTAACTCAGTTCTTTCTTCTTACAATAAAATTGACAGTATTACGTCGTCTGTAAGTAGAAAAACTGCCACAAAACACCTTAAAAACTTCAAAAGGAAAGTCTACTTGCGAGCCAGCATCAAGCCATAGCTTATGGGGGCCATAATATAACGAAAAATATAACAAGACACCACCGAAATAATATGTGTAACGTTAATCGTCGGGTTAGTTACGAGATGGAAAACTGTGTATGTTAACAGTGTATGTGTTAATGACAAATGTGATCATTGAGGTTCGAGGCAGTTGAGATAACCTCTTAACGACTGTTTGTGTCAGTTTTAACGTTTATTTAAGAATTTTGTAAACAAAAAAAAAAGAAACATCTAATAAAGATCTGAAGTATTTTTCAAAAAACTAAAATTTATGAATATTGTTTTGAAAGTTTTAAACAATAAACAAATTAGTTATTTCAAGTAACTATACTATCAGCTGCCGTGGAATTTGAAATGATTAGTTAAGAAACATTTTTGTTTTTGTTTTATCTTCATTATAACAGATATCGATATCCATCTCACCTGTGAAGTATTCCCAGTTACTTTAATTTGACCTTGTATATGCAAAATTAAAAAAAAGACTTCAGTTTCAAAAGATTTTTTTAAATTAAATCTATCTTATAAAAGCGTTACAACTTACACAAACAGTTCTCAGCCGTATCCCAAGTGCGTATAATGTATATTTTACAGTGCATCACATAAATTAAGACTCACCGTTTGGAGAACCGCGAGGACAGCTTGGAGAAGAAGGAAGGTCGCGCCTGGTGCGGGGAGCCGCCGTCGCCGTACGCGCCGCCTGACGAGCCGCGCGACCGGGTCTGACCTGCGAAGGGCATTATGTATTTAGTATCACTGTAAGTATAGCCGATATTATTCTGTAAAAATCTCACCGTAAAAACTTAGGTGAAATGAGCTGTCAATAGTGTCAATCCCTATCAGTTGGAGTGACAGCTCACTTCAAGCTCACTTTGGTTATGAACCGCTTTCATATAACTATATTACGGTATATACAGCTACATCCCTAGGGATATAACTATACCATGGCTTTAACCATCTTACTGCGACACATACACATGAGCGGCACGCGTCAACGGTAGAGGCAGCTGTCTGCAGTTGCCTCTACCGTTAACGCGTGCCAATCGCGTCTATGAGCACTAACGCAAAATCAGTTACAGCTCAGAAACTTGACGCCTGTATTATCTCAAAGGGGCAGTCAGATGTGGTACACGCATGGGTGGTTCAACAGTTCAGTAAGTCTCATACAATAGGGGACGAGCCTATTGTTATTCATCATTTCAGCCGAAAGACGTCCACTGCTGAACATAAGCCTCCCACAAGCACCTCCACTTCGACCGCTTCTGTGATTCTCGCATCCAACGGGTTCGTACGGCCTTCACAAGGTCGTCGGCCCACATTGTGGGAGGCCTTTTTTTTTTTTTTTTTTTTTTGGATGGGAAATCATCTAATGACTCCTCCCGCTCTGGGTGGAGCGGAAGGGAGTGTCAGACTCTTACTGACTAAAACCCACCCGTGTTCCTTCCTTAGCCCTTTATGTTCCGGGGCAGCGGTAACCCTTTCGGACGATCCCGCTACCCCGGCAGGCTTCGGCCCTGGCGGGCCCCTTCCTTAATGCTGACATCTCTTTGAGGCGCGCGTGGAACACATACGCGCCGTCCGGCACGGGCCTGGTCCTGATCGGACAGAGAGCTACCCATTACTCTCCGTCCGCAGGCCCGCGCCTACGGTGGCCGGGAGTCGTCACGCGGCTCCCGACGCCCGTAGCGTCTCCCGCGGCGGCTGAGGCGTGCGGCTCTCTCCCTGAGCCGTCCCGCCACCTCCTTCGCTAGCATGACTGCTTCGCAGAAGGAGGTGACCGCCTCCCACTCCCTCTCGCCCCGGACCATGGCTTGAACCAGGGCCGGACGCGAGAGGTCGCCGCCGTTGCCGATCGCCTCTACGAGGACACGGCGGTGCTCCGCCCAAGCGGGGCAGACCTCCACCGTATGCTCCACCGTGTCCTCTGGGCGAATTGTGGGAGGCCTTCCAACGTTTTGGCCCCATCGGACTTTTGTTCTGCGAGCAATGTACCCTGCCCACTGCCACTTAAGTTTGGAAATTCTTCGGGCTATGTCGGTTACCTTGGTTCTCCTGCGGATCTCTTCATTTCTGATTCGATCACGCAGGGAAACTTCAAGCATAGCCCTCTCCATTGCCCTTTGGGTGACTTTTGGCCTACTTATAAGGCCCATTGTGAGCGACCACGTTTCAGTGCCATATGTCACCATTGTTATTAACACAAATACATAAATGTTAATAAAAATACACATACAAGCAGCAGTATTTACAAATGACTACAATCATTCATCCAGGATCTCGCACTGACACACAACAATTTTAACATCGTCGACATTAAGCAGACTTAATATGCCGTTTAATTTCAATGCTTTACTTTGAGTCGAGTTAAAGTCGAGTTCTTCGGGTGCGCGACGACGGCTTGACTTCACTATAATGAGATATTTAATTTTGTAACCATTTTGTTCTAAAAACATATAATTGCGGCCATTACACGCTACGGTCTACTGGTCCGGCAATTCTACCTGTGCAGGTGTCTGTGAAGTGACGAGCGTGTATTGGAATAGACATATGCAGTTTTTTTAACCTGCGTAGGCGACTGGCGCAAAATCGGAAACCAATTCTTTTGAGTAACCTCTGCGGCATACCGTACCGTCTCGTACACTCTACAAAACGTGGGTCAAGTTGCGCAGGCGCACCTGAACAGGTAGGCCCCTGCGATAGACCATAGCATGTATTGCCGCCATAATATGGTGATAAATATAAATAATTATAATATTACCTGAGTGAAAGGTGGACCTCGAAGGTACATTCCTAGGGAACACAAGCGGGTTGGGGAACTCCCGCCGCGCACCGGTCGCGCCGCCGCCGGTAGACACGGTCGAGTTCAGGCTGGAACCAAACAATACATATATTTATAATATATACTTACATATCACGCCATTTTGTTTACAGACGGACTACGGCTACGACAGTGAGTTCACAAAAACACAAAAATACTGTGCCAGTTATAAGAAAATAATAAAAATAATATTGGATTGGAAAGTATATAATAAATTAATCATATTATTTATGTATTTTTAAAGGTTATAATTAAATAAATACATGGAAAATAAACATAAAAGGAAATATTTACAAAATTATAAATTATAAGTATATATTATTACATATACCTCTACCACTACTGCTACTAAAGACAAGTCTAGTTTTTTTAAATAAATATTAGTAACAAAACATCAATCTGAAAAAGAAAAACTAAACCCCACTAAAAATAAAATATAAGTATAAAAAATAAATGTGCGGAAAATAAAAAAAAATATTTTAAGTGTTATTTCAATCTGCGATAGCTCATTAGTATCGTGTTTAAGCCAATTAAAAAGATAAAATAAAATAAAACTTCGTGAATTCAACCATAATAGCTGATGCTGTAAATACTGCATAGCAAAAATATCTGTGAAAACAAGCAGATTGTCACTGTAACTGCGAATCCTTTTCAGCAAAACTAAACGACGAACATCACCAAGAAAAAAAAACCTTTAAACGAACAAAAAACTACATTAAAGTACCTGGGCGTTAATAAGACACATTGAGATTCAGAATGAGACTGTCAAACAGGTATGAGTGACAGATACAAGGCTTTAGCCCAGGGTTCGTAAGTGCGCATTTTTCTCGCGGCGATTTATTTTTTCGCGCACTGCATTTTCAACGCACAGCTTAGCCCCGAGAGTTGAAAATCCAGTGCGCGATAAAATCCCACCGCTATATTTTTACGTCCGTGCGAACGTGGGCTTAGGGTGAGTCCTTATCAGCGTAATTTTGTGAGTTGCGAGTCGCTTAATTTAAGCTGCATTCGGTTTCGCAAATTACGCACGTATGGCCTCACCCTTAAAATGCCTTTTTCCAAAACTCAATGTGCTAACGACCAGGTACCGTAATAGCTGCAAGCCGAACCAAACAAACCCTCGTCGTAACCAAAGGTTAAAAAAAAACCAGCACGAAGCAACTACCGCGAAGCGTACGGTACTTTTGAGTACCGGTACCGTTATTGGTGTTGGTACCTCGGGCGCGGCTGTGCGAGGTCCCGGGCGGAGGCGTTGTGCGGCTGCGAGTCTGCGCCGAGGGGCGGCGCGCCACTAGCAGATGAAATCGAGGCACTTTTGACGTGCGTCTTCGCCCCGGCCGCGCTCCCGGTACCAGTCGACCCGTTGCTGGTACTTCCGGTGCCGTTTTTAGTGTCGGCCGCCGGGGCGCTGTTTAGTGCGTCGGTCAAGCATGCTGTTAGTCCCTTCTCATGCGCATATAAATATATACTTATTCGGATATATATACAGTGTGAGTTGAAGGTTACATATATATTTTATAATATAGATAGTATTTACTTTACTTTTATTGTATTTATGGGGATTTTCTTAAAATATTTTTTATAACACAAATAAAGACATAGACAAAATGTTTTAACACATTTGACACAAAATTACCACATAATGAGACGACACACATTTTTATTAAAAACATAATTTTATGTAAAGGTAATAAAAAAGGCATCATTATAAAACATAGTAAATAAACGATAGAAATATGACCCAGATTAGCACTTCCTTCAAACTTTTCTTACCCCTCGGCTTTTGAAAACTGTTCAGAAACTTGAATTTTCAGAAACCGGAGGAAAGTTTTCGACATGAACGAGTTTGTTTTTATTCTTTGCTGGAAAAGACAGTGTGAGTACGAGACTTCGGCTCCCTATTTTTCCTAATACTTACGGTCTCGGAAAGCACGTTAAGCCGTTGGTCCCGGCTGACATTTGTAGATTTCTGACAGATGTCATGGATAGTCAGGAAGTCTTGACAACCAGTCTTACACAGGGGTATCGTATCGCCCAGTATCTAGGTTGTGGAGGTCAGTCAGGCACCCGCTCCATGAAAAATACTGGTATTCAGCTGCATCCGGTTAGACTGGTAGGCGACCCCAACATAGTTGAGGCAAGAGAAGGCAGATGAATAAAGTATTCCAAGTATTGATGTATTTACCTGGGCGCATCATGTGGCGGGGACAGCTTGGGCGGCTGCGGGGGCGGCGCCTCGTAGGCCTGCGTGCGGCGCGCGCCGCCCGCCAGCGTGCGCGCGCGCGGCTCCAGCTTGGGCGCCGCGCTGGACGGCCGGCTCGTGCTTTGTACCTGCTCGGAAAGGGGACGGCTGGCTCAACTACTGGCCTTTTTTGAGGGTGAAAAGCCAACCCAACTTTTTACACATTCTTTCAAAATAAATTACTTGAAAAGGGGTGGTTAGGTAGCCCGCAAAATTGACATTTGAGGCCAATTCTAAATTCAAAACAGTTGAATCAATGATTTTAATGGTACTTATAATAATAATTCTGTAAATACTTATTTGTTGCGGTCGTGAATCATATCGATACCTCTGGGCTCAAAGGTCGTAAAGGACAAAATGCGACTTTTCAGGAGAAGCAAAAAACGAAAAAAATAAAATTATTTTTACTCTAACATTTTTGTTTCTTGAGCTATTTAAATGAAACCTAGGAAAAAAGTGCTTAGAATTTATAGTATTCTCTAGGGCAGTGTTAAAAAATTACCCTAGTGCTGTATTTACCGAGATAGATTTCCTTTACGACCATAAATTTAAAAATAAAAGTCCTTTACACCCTACAAATTTTCATCCTATGATAATCCTAAGGGCGTAAATGTACTTTACTGCACAATACTAAACAAAATAAGGAAATAATCGACAAGTGTAATAATTTTTAGGTTCTTAAGGATCACCCGCTAAGGTATTATGAAAGGATAAATTAATTATTAAACTTAAGTATTAAATGGATTATGTAATTTTGTATGTATTTATGTGTATACTACTGTATTTTCTTTACAAATATTCATGAAATATCATAATTATACAAATAAAACGTACATTTGTGTTATCAAATTGAGATCGTTTATTTGTAATTGAACACAAAGCTCTAAATCTTTAAATTATAAATTAATATTTTTAATACGTCCACCAATACTACTGAGTGTGCCCGCCTGCTGGCTGTAGGTGAATGGGAGTCGGGCCTCTGGCTTCAGGCGCTACCGTCACCCAACATAGGCACTATGTTGGGTGACACCACATTCTGGCTCGCTACATGTTTGCGTCTGGGCGCTCCTTGCGGACCTCCACATCGCTGTCAATGCGGTGAAGCAGTCGACTGCCTCGGACACCATGGCCTATCTTGCAGCAAGAGCGCTGGTCAGATGGCACGGCACGCCAGCATTAACATCATCCGTCGGGCAGCTGTTTTTTGCTTGGCACGCTACGATGGGAAGAGGCCAGATGGAATGACCATAATGTCTTGGAAGTTGGGTAGGCCTTTGGTGTGGGATGCAACCTGTGTCGACACCCTCGCGCCATCCTATCTTCCTAGCACGGCGGGCTGTGCTAAGGCGGCTGCTGCAGGAACAGAAAATCTCATACAGCGCAAATATAACAACCTTATTGGGAGCTATATGTTTGAGCCGTTTGGGGTTGAAACTCTAAGGCCTTGGGGTCCAAGTGCTCATCAAATATTTCGAGACATCGCCAAGCGGTTGGTTAACTCTTCGCGTGACCAGACCTGGCCTATTTTTAGCCCAAAGAATAAGCATGGCCATCCAACATGGTAATGCTGCCAGCCTTTTGGGCACTTATCCCATTGACAGCGGCAGCGATGCGGCCGAATTTTTTTAAATGAGCTCCTGTCTTTTTCTTTTTAATCCTTTCTTTTTATTATACACATAATACCTACAAATATTTTAGTGTTTAATTGTAAAATAGGTTATGTGTATTAGAAATAAATAAAAATGTGTCCGACTAGTAAAAAAAAATTAAAGAAGTGAAAATATAATTCTTCTTTTATCAACTTTATAAACAGAATCTGTTTGATGAGATGCTGAGTAAAAACCTCTCTGACCAGTTGGATGGGGTGGTTTTTTGATCCTGGATCTGAACAGTCATCGTGGCAGCGTCGTACAAACATCTCAATGACCGCACGCGAGCGCGCGTTCTCTCAATCTTTCTCTCACTCTTGTCTCTCTTCGATGTAGCGCCAGTTAATTCGACATCCTTGCAGAAAGGCCAGAACTGCCCATATTTTGATGGAGTCGAAGGCTTTCTCGTAGTCCGCAAATGCACATTGACTGGTTGTACTCCGCGATATTCTGTACAATATGCCGAACATGGATGTGGTATATGGTACTGAAGCCTTTTCGAAAACCGCCTCGATCTGGCGGCTGGAACTCGACAAATCTCTTGGCGAGACGGCTCGTGCCGACCCTCGAGAGCAGCTTGCATACGTGGTTCAGAAATGAGATGGGTCTATAGTTCTTCAGCGAGGATTTTTTGTCACTTTCTATTAAAAAGTGAAGATTGACAATTTGAGGGTTAACGGCTTTCTAGTTAAAAGACGGCAGCACTATGCAGAAAAAATAAGAAACGGTCGTAAAGAATTATTATTACAGCTCAAGTGTATCAAGTTGTACATTTAAGTCAAACGTATTGTAAATTAATATCATTTTGTAGGGAGTAGACCTCATATTGATTTACAAATGTAAGATGTAAAGGATGTAAAGGACCTACTTACAACACATTTTCTTAGATTATTTTGGTAGTAAAGGACAAGTTTGTTTTTTTATTTTAAATTGTAGGGGTGTACAGGACAATTTGCAAAGACGATGTCCTTTACATCCAAATTTTTGAGGTGACTTATATTAACCATCTAAGGTGGTATAAGACAATCGATATTTTTTATGTATTTTACACCCAAAAATTGTTTTATACTTTGCTTTACTACCAAAATGAGTTCACACTGGTAACTAAGTGTTATTTACATCCATATTTTCACGGTAAACTTTGCTTAGCGTCTCAAATTATGTGGGTCGTAAAGGCATTTTTTTTGCGAATTTCGTAGAACGGAATATACAGATCGATAGAAAATTAAAAACTGAGTATAGCAGTATCAAAAAGTCATTTTCGCCCAAATGTCCTTTACGACCTTTGAGCCCAGAGGTATCGATATTTTGATCAATATACAACCTGATACTGACCTGCAACATGCAAAACAATATAGAAAATTTCACGGGCAACCGGCACTTTCGCCTTCATATAAGTCTGGCACCCAAAGTTGGACCCCAGATCTTCTGTAGGACAGGTTAATTTTAGTTTGTTATCACAAAAAAAGATGTAAGTATTTTTGTTTGGTCAATCAGTGCTTCTATATTTAAACGGAACATCAACCGCTAAAAGGATCCCTTG
Organism: Hydraecia micacea; assembly: GCA_914767645.1. Taxonomy (NCBI): domain Eukaryota; kingdom Metazoa; phylum Arthropoda; class Insecta; order Lepidoptera; family Noctuidae; genus Hydraecia; species Hydraecia micacea. The sequence goes on along the minus strand of OU611801.1, from coordinate 4,793,029 downwards.
TCATCGTTGGAAAAAAATAAAACATAAAATATGATAGTTGCTAACATAAGGCGCTGAAAACGTTGGTATCATTACTAAAAAGAGTCCAGATGATAAACATTGAAGCCAATTCAGAGCACGATGCGATGCAACGCGACGGTAAGCTGTATGTAGCGGCACACACAAGAAGCGTCACGATCCTCTACGCGTGGTCTTCACTCGCGTCCAAACCACCTAAAAACTTTTACGGAAATATGTATCTTATTTTTTGTGAAATAAGTACGATATCCGACTGTTAATGGCGCAACGAGACGAGCATATAAAGTGTACTCATCTACTAACTAATATCTACGGGAATATGCATTTTATTTTCTACGTCATAAGTTCTATATCCCATTGTATACAGGTAGCTAACTACTTATCACTTCTAGTTCTACTTATGCTTGAAAAATCTTTGTCAACCTGTGGCTTTGTAATATTTTTTTTTTGCAACATTTCCATAAAAAGTATATCAGTCTATATATTATTATCATTCTATACCTATCTAAAGTCCAGCCGCGCCAAATTTGCCAAAGATGTAAACAAAAATGGTCGCTCTAAATTGAATGAAATCGATATACTTACAAGAACATTTATTATTAGTAATGTTTGTTTTCGTCTAAATCTCCGAGCTAACTAAACGAAAACAAACATCTTAAAATAAATGTTCTTCAGAATCGATTTTATTCAATTTCGAGCGGCCATTGTTGTTTACATCTTTGGCAAATTTGGCGCGGCCGGACTTTATATTTGATATAACGCTAGCAATAACAATACATTTTTCATGCGCTGGTAATTTCTTGACTTGCATACCAAACTATTCTGCACAAAACTATTATACATAAAATGTCTCGTCACGACGCGCCATCGTACACTACACAACTAATAGCTAAGTATAAATACCCACAACCTGTTACATTACACCAACACAAAAGGACAGTAAAATGAAGAACAGCTTTGTGTACCTTTCGTACCTGCATTTGAGCAATCCGCGCTGTGTTCTCCTTGATAGACGCCGAATCAATTGTGTTCTGGAACAATAAATACGTACATAATATTAGTTTACTCCTTTTTATAATGATTTGTTTTTGACTTTACTTTTATTTTGTCATATTTACAAAATATATTTTTTTTCGTTGTACAGACGCCAGCACATCAACTACAATCTGTCAAATTTCTTTAATAGATTTTCAACTTTATCGCTAAAGCATAAGGTTCAAAGTTGATTGGGAAAATTTGACAGTTTCGGGTAGCTTGATGTGCAGGCGTCTGTACATCAGTAGAAATAGTTAAAGAATAACGCACCTGTCTTTTAAAATTGGAGGTCGTTGTAGTAGCCGTGGATGTGGTGTTGTTTGCAGCAGTCGTGGTTGTACCTACTGGAAGAATAGCCTCTTATTACATACGAAACATAACAGCTCGCGGTTTCTGGAAGTACATCCAACAAAAGAGATAGTCTATTAGCCATGGACTATTTGAAAGGAATTTGCATTATTTTTCCGTGCTTCATAACTGTATAAGGGCCTATTTTACCAAACGAACGTCAGATATCTTTTATCCGTGAAATAAAACTGACGTCTGACAGTTTTTGGAAAGAAAGAAGGAAAAATATTTGGGACACGCACAGGAAATACAAACAGTAAAAAAGGAGCGTTTAAAACTAACAAAATTACATTAAAACCACCCAAAAAAAAAAAATAATAAAAGACCTGTGCGAGGCCAAAAAGGCTCATCATCATCTGCCTTGCCATTTCCCAGCTATGTTGGGGTCGGCTTCCAGGCTAACCTGATACAGCTGAATACCAGTATTTTACATAGAGCGACTGTCTATCCGACCTCCACAACCCCAGTTACTGGTTTATACGATACCTCTTAGTATGGAAATACTCAAAAATTAAAAATAATTCCTCGTATAAAGATATCTGGCGTTAGTAAAATCAGTCCTTAATGAACACTAAGTTAAAAAAGGTAAGATATGCGTCCTGGTTTATCTCTTCTGTTGTCTGTACATTTCAGACAATGGCTGAACCACCATATTTTACTAAACATTTTATTGACAATAATTTTAGTACAGCGACACCTGTTGAGTGCAAAGCGTAAGTGCGTCGTCAGTTCTGTGGTGACAATCGTGTTTTACAATCAACATTTCACCAATTTTTCATGCAGATGAACTTTTAAACTATTCCCGACGTTTTGAAGTTTGATTCGATTCGAATCATTGTCAATTGGCACTAATTCGAACCAAATTCGATTCGATCGAGCCCTTGGTCCTAACGTGTTTTAAATGTGATTAATTTTGTAACTTTTACACTTATATTTTAATTATTTGGATCATACAATTATAAAATGGAATCCACACACAAAAGTAGTATAATTTTATAAATTTTGATTTGATTTAAAATATATAATATGATCTAACTAAGCGTTAATGTTATTACCAGCTGAAAAATAGCCAATCACCCATGATATTTGTTTATTTTGATTGTGATGAAAAAGATAATAACAAAAGCAACATAAGTTCCCCAAAAATATTTAAATCCAGATTTATGCTTGGTTTTTAATTACCATCTTTTTCATGAAAGTGGTGCCAGTGAACAATAAACAAAAGAAAATGTGTTGAAATTAGTTACGAAGGATCACGCTATACAACAAGCGACATCGACTAAGAACTACTGTTACAATACTTTTTCAACGTCAAAATAATTGCAAAGTTTATTTTTATGTTTGGAGTGCCAGAGAAAGTCTATGGCTCGTTTTGTACCAGAGTCTTCGCAGATGTATTGCTATTTCGAGTTTGAGGCAAAGCTGAAGTGTCTAGCATGGCCAAATCAGCACCAGTTTAAAAAACTTTACTTTTATGATATTAATGATGTTGAAAAAGTAGCTGTATATAAGTATAATTCCTTATATCAATTATTGTAAGTATTATTTGTGTGTTGTAATGTAATTTATAATGTAGTAATTTATCTTGGCAGCAAGAAATAATCCGTTCTTCTTTCCGGTATCTTTGGATTCAGGACTGAAAGTGTTATATTTATGTCAGATGTGTTTTCATACCTCAATGTTAGTATACAGTCTGTGGTGTGTGTGTCGGGTGTGGTCTAGTGCGGAGGTGTGTGTTACCTTGCGTGCGCAACACCTCGGCGCCGGAGGAGGCGCGGCGCGAGGCGGCGGGGCGCGCGGAGGCGGAGATGGAGCGCTGCACGCCGCGGTGGCCGGGCGAGCCGCCCGCGCCGCCGCCCGCGCCTGCCGTCAGACTGTTACACGCGCTCCCAGGCAAGCCGACCGCAACCGAGCATACCCTGACTTAGCAACCCGTACTACCCTAACTTGACAGCCCTTTCTACCCTAGCTTGGCACTCCATTATAACCTAACTTCATCATCTGCCTGGCCTTTTCCCAACTATGTTGGGGTCAGCTAGCAGTCTCACTGGATGCAGATGAATGCCAATACTGTACATGAAGCAACTACCTGTCTGACCTCTCAGTAAGTTACTGACTAACACGACCCCTTGGTAAAACTAGGAGTGTGACTTTCGGGCTTCTGACTACACTTAACACGAAGGGGTCTCAATATAATGGATAGTCTATCCACGGACCGACCTCAGCAAGCGTAACTTAGCTTCCGATCGACGCGTTGCGGTTGGTATTACTTAGCCACGAGCCCCTCTTTGCTTTAACCCCATTACACCCTAACTTGCCCCCCATTTTATGATTCACCGTGAAAAACTTCCGAGTCCTTAACGCACATTATGATACCCACAAATAAATGACACCCAGTGATTTTTTTTATCTTAATTATCCCAAGATGGAATCCCAAATTATTATTTTTTCCAAAAGATGACAATGTAATAATCTGGTAATTAATATGTTTTAGTGCTTGAACTCTCGGTTGTGATCGGTTTGCGGTACGTAAAAGCACACGATACACAATAATAATAAGAAGCAATAGGTATTATAAGTATATGAACCGAATTTATTTTTGGGGCAAAAATATTTTGACACAATTTTACTGTTTTTCAAAAATAATAAAACAGAAATTATTTTACTTATTATTTAAATATTGTGGTTTTTATGAAAGGTTAGGGCCTGCTTGCACCACAAAGCACTAAATGCTTTTAGCGCTAAACAAATTTAAAATATCGTTCTATTTTGTCAATCGTTTGAAATGACAGAGAGACCTGACAGAATGCTGTTTTAAATATGTTTAGCGTTACATGTATCAAATAATTTGTGGTGCAAATGGACCTTAGTAATCAAAATACTGATAAATGCTTAGTACATATGTAATTTATATAAATAATATAAAATTGGTGTCATGATATTTTTGCGCAGACAATACAAATGATAAATAAAGACGCGCTCGTACATAATGTAGAATAATGACAATGAATAAACCCAGTTAGAATTAAGCTAAGCTGAATCAGTATGGTCTAAGCGCCTTGGACGACCGCTCGAGTAGCTCGCCAAATTCTAATATTCTTACGTTTTTGCCAATTGCATTAAACAAACCCCTCATAAAATTACAAATAAAATTTTTATGAAAAGCTAAAGTATCTGACTGACAGACTCCTTGACAATTCAAAAGTGCCTGGTACCTAAATTATTTTATTGAAATATAAATGCTTAGAATTTGAGTTAATAAAATGCAATTTGCAAAAAAGGTAAGGTCTTTTTAATTTTCCGGTATACCATGGAGCATCCTCTAAAAAGCATCATCCTCTTGTCCTTGGTCGGCTTCCGGTCTAACCGGATACAGCTGAATAAGCGCTTTATGTAACCATAATTTTCGTCATATACTTTTGACAGTGAAAAAGATTTTGTCTCAGTTTTGCCGACAGTACTTTTAGTGTTATATTAAATCACCAGTAAATAAATAAATAGCTCCCAGTTGTAAAATATGCAGAATTTTAGAGCGCTTAACAATGTTATACTAAAGCAAAAATATTGCTTATGTACACACGGCTACACATCAAGCTATACATAACCAGTATAAGCTGACTTCTGATTGTATGAAAAACCTATACAATGCGAGGTCAACTCAAACTGGAAATGTATAGCTTGATGTGTAGCCGTGTGTACGCAGCCTAATAAATACATATTCAACATTTTTTCGATCCCTATTTGATTAGCTTATAGTTTTAGGAAAATATGCTTTTAATTTATACGCGGTATGTCTTCTTATTACAGCATTATTACACGGTTCACTCATGCCCAATAATTTGGTTCAATCAACAAAATTGAATGTTGTAAACAATATAGTTGAACCGCGTGCTATACTAAACTGCGGTGCAAGTACACTATTATAAAGAACACGTGATTCAACGTCTTCTCCTGAATATAAAGTATAAGAAAGACGTTATTGGACGATTTCATAATTTTATAGTTAGGGCTGATTTTTATTCGTTGAATAAAATTGACGTCTGAATGTTTTTGTAAGGAGGAACTGTCAAAAATTTAAATATATTCCTCCGATAAAATTATCTGGGTTTGGAAAAATCAGCTCTAAGTTATATTTAAACTACTTATTAACTATAATAGGCTAGATTGTAATGTGAACACAGTACCACCAACTGTGATACTTTAGAAAGGAACAAAAAACTTGAACTGTGTAATACTACCATAACTTTATTATCCTAGCTTTATTCGTACTAACCTCTGTAACTTTATTATTCACAAAGTTTAAAAAAATAAATAAACCTACAATATTCACAAGAAGAACACAGTCTTAATTTATAAATTCCTTACACAATAATTATATTATTATAATATCCAAATAAAATTGATATTGTACCTGAGTGCGCGTTTGTGGTGGCGGTAGTGCCAGGCGCCTGGTTGCCGGCGGCTGCCGTGCGCAGCGACAGCGACGAGCCGGACCGGCTGCCGTCCGACTCCGGCTGGAACCGTATACGGGACTTTTTTATATCGGACAGGATAGTCGTTGTAAGCCGAAAGGATGAAAATAGTTTTTGTTCTATAACTTTTACTTTAAAGCCCGTTTGTACAAATCATTGAAACATGTAGCACTACACGTAATCAAAATATTTTCCAATCTGCCAGTCGTTTAAAGTTGACAGAGACAGATCACAGAATGATGTTTTAAATACGTTTATCACTAAACGCATTTAGTGATTACTGGACTTATGCCCGCCGTTTGCACCACTGATCACTAATGCATTTAGCGCTAAACGTATTTAAACATTGTTTTATTTCTGTCAATCGTTTAAAGTTGACAGTGATAGAATGAGGTTTCAAATACGGTTAGCGCTAAACGTATTTAGCGATTGGGGGGTGCAAGCGGGCCTAAGTCAACAGTTCTGGAGAAAGTGTTGTTCAAAGACTCATACTCTAACACCCTTTCGGCTAAGCGTAATGTAGATGGATAGGAATTTTATTCCCTCCTCATATAGGCAATCACAATAGGGGTACACTTAAAATGATAAATAATGACTTCAAAATAAACATCCAACATCAGGATCTCTCCTGTATCATGATACAGGAGAGATCCTTGAACTTACCCATGGGTAAGTTCATAAACACAAATTAAACACAAAAAAACATGCACAAACAAAACACCCAGACCCGGAACAACTATCTGTTCACACACACAAATATTTGCTCCGTGCAGGAATCGAACCCGCGACTCGCAGCACAGATGTCGCTGTGCTAATCGAGCCGTCATAATCGTAACGTTTGTTGTAACCATGTTCACATTTTAATGATGTTACAAAAGGCCTGTATGTACTCTTTACCTTAAAAATCTTGCGATTTGAAACACACAAAGAAAAACTGGTTTTTAAATTAGTATAAAAGTGTTTTAGAGATATTCCCCTTCCCACGCTTAAAACAATAATTATTCTATTATTATTGCGGGGCAAAAGCCTATACTCTCTTTCTATCTCTCTCTGTCCAGAGCTGCCAAAGACCAATCTGTATTAAAGGAGTCCAGGTCATCCTACCATCTCCATCTAGGGTTGCCGCGATGTCATTTGCCATTCAATGTATTTAATCAAAATTATCATTTTCATGGCTTTGGGACTAGATCTAGGTTTTGTCTGAAAAACAACATAACTCTATATTCCCCAAAAGGTTATGGCAGAGGTGCACCGCATTTCGCCAGTTATGTTTAAGTCCCATGTAATAGCCAGCCCATTGCCATCAACCGGGCACAAATCTCATCACAATATCACTGTTAGATTTTACCAAAAATTAAATCGAACTACATTTTGAGAACATTTATATTTGAAACACTATTAGAAATAAATACTCCGAGGTTATGGCCCGTCACTTTAGCTCAGACCTCTCTAAAACTATATACATTCAAAGCCAAAAGAAAACACAAACGTTTCATATCATCACATCCATATATTTTCCCGGAAAGGCAGAGTTCACACTCACATTTTGCCAGCTATATTGCCAACATTTAATAGATGGCAAGCCCATTCTTTATTCAAACTTTATGCAACGAACAGGAATACAGGGAAACTTTATGACAAATATTCATTCAAAAGGGAGGTGTAGAGATAAAAAACCAGCATAAAAAACACATGAATGTATCATAAATTCACAATACAATGCCAATATTCCCTGAAAGGGAAGTCAGAGGTATATTATACAGCACACCGACATTTCTCAAATTATGTTGCCATCGAACAGGTGGCAAGCCCATTGCCATTGTTTATTTAAATATTATACAACAGACAAAAACACAGAGGAACTTGATGAAAAATATTAATTCAAAAGGGAGGTCGAGAGATAAAAAACCAGGCACAAAAAAAACATACACACTCATATTTCGCAAATTATGTTACCACCATCAAAAATAAGTGGCAACCCCATTGTTTATTAAAACTTTATGCAACGAACACAGGGGGAAGTTAACATATTCATTCAAAATCGGGTAAGGTGGCACACCAAAAAAAAACCACATAAATAAAATCTACACATCCAGAGCACATACAGCCAATTGTAAGCTCATTAAAAAGTATGTAATAATAACCTTTGTACTCACGTCCGTACTTTTCCTACCGAGTAGCAGGTAGGTCGCGAACACGTCGTCGTACTTGGCCTCCGCTAGCGAGTACTCGATCTCTTGTCGGTTGTAGCCAACACATACGAGTGCCTCTGTTGTGGTTGGAAAACAATGTGTCAGTATGGGTTCTGTCAGTTTTAGGAAAGGAGATTTTGTATGTACAGCCCGATTGAAACTTTATGGCGGCTCGGAACACGAGGCGAGTCGCTGCGTAGTAACAAATTCATGCGTCAGCGAGGGGAGGGTGAGGTACTACGCAGCGAGTAGTGCACTATAAAGCCGCAATCAAGTTTAAATTGGGCTATATAACTCACGAATTTTTCACAGAAATTGGGCCAAAATAAGACAATTTATTGCTTAATATACGAGCGATTTAAAAAACGGATCATAGACAATATTTAAAAAAAAATAGCAGAACCATTGAGAAGGGGCGGAAATAAGAGAAATATAATATCGTTAAAAGAATTCTTAGATGTTGAGATTAATTAGAAGAGAGAAAACACATTTTGACTAGCATGCGACACTTATTATATTATACATCCCTGGCAACTCCTAAACGTCGAAAACACGAGCATGCACAACAAATCTTCTAAAACATTTAGTTACTTACATAAATAAATTTCTTTTAGTTTTTACTATCTAAAAACACCAAACTATTTCTTTACACAATGTTGTTACTTACTTCGACAATCATTTGACTATCTGATACCTATTCCTTTGAGATTATAATTATACTTTTCAACAATGGCTACAACGTTTTCAACAACAATACACACAAAGCAACGTTATTTCCTCTAACATTTATGTTACTCAAATTAGTCGATCAACAATTGCACTAGATTCCAGGATTAGGAACAAAAACACATCGCTCAAGTGGCCGCGATTGCATATAACTTGATTATAAACCTTAACTTACAGAAATAAAATTTATTATCGTTTGCTATATATTTATACTTCGATTAAAAAGTAAAAGTGTTTTAAAATAAGTAAAAAAATATTCATGGAAAAATAAAACATAATTTGTAAGCAATAAAAACTATATTGCAAAATAAGACCACAACATTATTTGTGGTCTTATTTTCCTGCCAATTTTGATGCGCTCATCAGAAATCTAGTACTATTATTGGTCGAAACTTAAATTAATATCACATGACAGTAAGCTCAGAAACAAAAACATCTTCCTAAAAAAACCAAGCGGTATTAAAATGCTAGCATAAAGAAGTACTACATGCTTTCCTTTTGCGTGTATTTAATAAGCATTATTAATAAATAAAAAATACTGGACATAAATACGCAAAATAATATTAGAATAATAATTATGTCTTGTTGTGAAACTTATTTTGTTAATATTATTGTTACTAAGGAAAGCACAAACGCATTGAATTTGAAGTAAGTACGTTGAAAATATTTCTCCTGATGAAAAGCTTTTTTCTATTGAAGTTTTGTTGCAGTTGCTATTTACGGCCTTATTTTTCAATAGACAGATTTTTTGAAGTGAAAACTTCTTTAGGCGCGTTGGGCATTTTTTGAGATGGGAAAAAACCATTGAATTCGCGCCACTGTTACCGTAACCGACACCGCTTCGGATGTATTCGGCTGTCCTCGAGATGTACTCCGTTTTAATGTACTTATATCCGTTATGTCAGTGAGTGATGGCAAAGTATTCTGTTTGTGTTTTGTTTTTTTTTTCTGAGGAATGAATATTGCGGTTTGACAGCTTTTGTATAGACCAATATATCAAACTGTCAAAGGAGAGGTCAATAGTGGGCCAATATTCCGAATATTTTTAAACGCTAATGTGATGTACCTTATTAGAAAGCTTATTTATTAAGCTACTCGATTAAAGTTAAATATGATTTTTTCAGGCGCCTGTTTTAAAAAAAGAATTAAATGCCCAAAGACATCAAAATAATTGCCCTCTTTCAGCCTATATAGCTCTGAAGGCTGTTTAAATTTTCAATTATTTTAGTACCAAGCCCCATACATTTATTGAACGTCTCCTTTATTCTTCAGGTATAAATTAACTGACTATTCAAAAATCAGCCCTTAGTCAACAATTAAAGGAAGATTTATCGATAAGGCTTTCAGCGTTGGCTTCTAAGCGGTTTGCAAACTGCATTTGGCTAATGCAGTGTCGAATGCCCGCCATTTTTATATAAACCATGACAAAGATAGTAATGAATCTGTCTGTCCTACAATATTTTTGGCACAGCTTTTACACAGTTCCTTCAAAGAAATTGGCCTTTTTGGATTCTGTTTCTCAAAAGTGATACAACAAGACATAATATTTTCCAGCTTCCCCTATTTAAAACACATAACACCCATCCCCTTCCGAACACGTACCAATTTGCGCTGTGCCGAAAGTACGCATGGAATAATAAGAAATGTCAATTTTTTATACGGGTTAGCAGAAATCAATATTAGTAGCTCATTTTATTTTAGCTTTTTATATACAGTATGTGAAGTAACGATCGATCACGATAACTGGAAATACCATGGTTTCCTTTTTCAATCAAGTGTTTTGAAGTGAAAACTTCTTTAATGGCATTTTTTGAGATGGGAAAAACTATTGAACTAGCGCGACTGTTACCGTAATCGACACCGCTTCGGATGTGTTCGGCTGTCCTCGAGATGTATTCGGTTTTAATGTATATCCGATATGTCTGTGAGTGATGGCAAAGTATTCTGTTAGTGTTTTGTTTTCACTTTTGTCGGCACTCCCGGAGTACCACTGTTTTTTTTTGCTGTATAAAACGTTACATTGTGTCTTAAAAAAAAAATATTACACACATTTTAATACAGACACTGCCAGGTCATATATTAAGTAATTTGCAATAAGGGGCGAGTCTTTTGCCATTAATCAAGACAAAAATCTAGGTTCCAGGCCGCTACATAGAAATTCCCAAACCTAAGAACACTTTACCCAAACAGGGAATTTAACATAAGGTCCCACGTTGAGCTGTCCGACAGAAAGCCAAAGACAGGTTACATTTAATCAGCTCACAGATTTCCGTGTTGAGTTTTCAATTTGTTTTTATATCAGTTAGCGCTTTTCATTATTTCACATACTGTATCCTGTGCTTATAGCATGCTATGGGCATGTCGTGTTTGGGTGAGAGTTTACCATTAGGAAAGTTAGTAATAAGCTTTGTTAACGGGAAGTATTAAAAGACAAAGCATTAGTAGTTGTTAGTTTACTTTAGTTTTACTGTAAAATATGGTGTGATTGTGAATGAAGCTAAAGTGTTGAAGTATTTTGTGAATATAATGGTCCAATCCATAAAACGTGGTTTGTGAAAACTAATGTTAATTTACTTCATTACCAAGCTTTGTATTTTTGCATTATCATTATGAAGCTATAGAAAACTATTTCTTTTACTGATACGCCAACGCCAATTGCTTTTTTTGCGTGCTTTGCTTAGTTAGCTTAATATGAATTATAGGTGTAAATACTTAACTTATGGTTTCATGTGGTTTTTAATACCACCTTATCTTAATCTAAGGCTTTGAAGATCATCTTGGCATCTAATTTAACTTGGATATCTTTGGAAATGATTTTATAATCTGCCTTGTAACAAAATCTTCTGAACTGGACCAGTTAAAAACATATTTTTACTTATAATGCATCCACACTGCAGCTAACAACATTTCATGACTACAATTAACAAAAGTCTTACTTTTATTTGAATTAATAAAATCAAGTTATAAAATTACAATTTCCCAGTTAAAAGCTGCAGCGGGGAACTTAAAACTAAATGACCATGAACGAAGATTCCCGAAGTGTCCCGACAATTCCCGAGCATAGTCTCACATAACAAGAGGTCGGAAGTATACCTATGGTATCCTCACCTATCCGATTATGGTCTTTGAAGTCCTGTTGGGGCTCGACGTAGGGCCTCAGCTCGTCATCTTCGTAGCCTGTGTTCATCCATTTGTCTCGCATGATGCTCTCCAGAGAAGCTCGTTTTGCGGGGTTGAGCACCAAGAATTTCTTGAGGAGGTTTTCGCAGTCCGTTGACATGTAAAAGGGTATTCTAGGAACGAAGAGATAAGCGGTTTTTTGGTAAAAATGTCTTTGGTTTTTATACAAAGGCAGAATGGGAATTTTCGAGTGTGTTGGGTTTCAAAGTAATCTGATGCTGTCTGTCAGTAGTTCAGAATCAAAATACTAGGTGCCATAGTCAACATGATTCTAATAAAAACTGGGACACGCTATTTTACGTACTGATTTGGAAATTAAGGGCATTCAAAGTTTTTAAAGAAAGAAAAAAAAGAAAGAAAAAAGTTTATTTATTTATTAAAACTTTATGCACAAGTAAAAACTGTACAAAGGCGGACTTAATGCCTTGGGCATTAAGTCGCGCGCTTGGGCGTTGGGTATTTAGACACAGTTCTTGAAACACAAAATACAAAAACACAGGAAATGCAACAGAATGATTCTAAAGTAAAAGTGCGCAGTGCTACATACCCCCACCCTATTTTAAGTAAAACCAATATCAACTTTATTTCAATGATAATTAAGTTGATTTCAGAGTGACTAGCACTATTGAAAAAGTTATAAAAATGTTTGAAGTTTTAGCGTAAACTGAACTTTATTGTGTAGGAATTTAAAGTTATTTTTGCGTGAATTCATTTTGTTTTACATTTTTGGCAAATAAATCGCGAATGTACGGTAGATAACTTTAGCATGACGAATTGGGCTTTCTCGCAACAATGCGTATCCTGGCAGATACTGGCCGTCATCTGACGCCCGATGATCACCCATCCACAGCAAAGACATTTGTGACTTCAAGTGACAGCTATGTAAACAGAACCCAGCATTGCATAAATATGTAAGCTGTCACGCCCTTTATACCTGGAGGCTTTTATTTAGGTAGTAAGTTTTTTTGTTTACATTTTTAATTTTGATATTTTTTTATTCTTGATTACGTACATTGTTTATTGTATTTCTTGGTATATTGGCGTGGCTAGCTAACCTATGGCAAATAATTTAATTTAATGTTCTGTGTCCTGTAATGTTAATTACTTTGCATACCTAGTGTTGTATAAAATCAATTATTTTCTAACTGAACAGACAGCTGTGCTGCTTGGGAGTTTTTTGCCCCATTTCTTCTTCCCATCGAAAGCACTAGGAAGTAGTGAAGGGCGGGCGTTTTGGGGGACTGTCTTTTGTAATTTTGACGTTCGAAAAGTGATGATTCTCAGCCTAGTTTGAATAAATGACTTTTGATTTTGAAAGCTTCGCAGATTCATACGTGCGGATGTTATTAGTACCTATATCACGTCGTACTTCTATTACTTGAACATGAACACACCTGTACTTGCCGCGCAGCACTCTCTCCCTCAGCTCGCGGAGCGTGGAGCCGTCGAAGGGCAGCGAGCCCGACACCAGCGTGTACAGGATCACGCCCAGCGACCACACGTCCACCTCGGGACCGTCGTACTTCTTGCCTGTAAAAAAGAACAAGGTTACAAATGAATGTATCACCTCTGTGAAGTCGATTTAAAAGATTAAGGAAGTAAATAACTAGGTGTTTTGTAGTTGTAATAATTGTAAGTATGTTTAACTAGCTTCTGCCCGAGTCTCCGCCCTCGTGGACGTCAGAAATTATCCCACGGGGTGGTGCTACGGGACAAAAAGTTGTCTGTGTCCTTCCCCAGGATGCCATCTAACTCCTTGCCAAATTTGATCGGATTCCGTTCCGTGGTTTAGGCGTGAAAAGGTAACAGACAGAGTTACTTTCGAATTTATAATGTTAGTATCGAGAGTCTTTTTGGCCTCGCACGGATCTTTCTCTCCATTATTTTGTTAGTTTGTGTAAATACCTTGTGTGCCTTACCTTTTTGTTTGTACCTTTTGCATTTTATAATATGTATAGATTAAACACTTTATTGCACACCACATAAAACAAAAAGGACAGACATATTTAATATCTATGTTCTGACAAAATGAATTGTATACGAAGATGTACCTTGGAAGAGTTCAGGCGCGGCATAGGGCGGACTGCCGCAGAACGTGTCGAGCTTCGCGCCCGGAGTGAACTCGTTGGAGAACCCAAAGTCCGCTATCTTAATATTCATCTCGCCGTCCAACAGGAGATTCTCCGCCTGGAACACGAATATTAACGTGATAAAATTATGAGTTTTGGAACGAACCAATATCACTCTTCATAAAACCACCTATATGTTCTAACAACAAAACTTCTATTATGACTGGCAAAGCTGTAAAATTTTGTTACTCAGCCTCTTCAGGCCCTTTATACAGGGTATGGTTTCTTTACTAGCTACAGAGCATTCGAGAGCTAGGTGAAAGTCTCTCAGTAACAATCCCGACCTACTAAAAAAACTGAACCTATTAAAACTGTTCCTTTCCCCAAATACCATTAACCCTGCGACCATGAGGTTGGGTGTGGTACACCCAGACCAAGATGAATCGATCGATATTTTAGTAGTTCATCATTATATTAGGCTGTGCATCTGAGTAGCTTCGCGGGGGCTGATAAGGAAGCGCCGATTGTCACGGCTCGGTGGACCGCCACCCGCGCGAAGTGTATAGACGAAGTAAAAGGTGACATTGGGTGAGTTACACCCACCTTACGCTCCGTGGAACAAACCTTACCCTTGCGAAATACATAACTTACATACATAATCAGCCTATAATGTTCCCACTGCTGGGACACAGGCCTCCACTCGGTGACAGGGAGTGGGCCGCAATCCACCACGCGGGCCCAGTGCGGGTTGGCGGACGTCACATGTCTTCGAATTTTTGGTTCTAGGACATGCCGGTTTCCTCACGTTGTTTTCCTTCATCGTTTTAAGAGCAGTGGTAATGAAATAATTTACACAAAGTAAAGCGTCTGTCTGGGTTCGAACCTACGACCTACACCTCGTAAGTCACGGCCGTTACCACTTGGCCAGCACTGCTCCTTGCGAAATGTCCTATCTAAAATCACAGTATTATAAACATACCTTGAGATCCCTGTGTATGATCCTCTTCTGATGGCAATACTGTACAGCGGATACGATTTGTCGGAACTTGGCGCGCGCCTCCTTCTCCTTCATGCGGCCGTGGAGGACCAGGTAATCAAACACCTGGAACATTCAACAGCATTCATTAGTATTATGATCCTTTATATTAATGAAATGGAACCAAAGAGCTGATCTTAGAGACACAGTTGAATAGTCTACTAAATAAGCCTGCTGTTTTACCAGAACACATCCTTTGACGTGCACCTTAGCTTGCTACTGGGTGCCAGAAATAGCTATGATAGTAGCTCGTCACTGCGACGACTAGTAGTTTCACACGGAGCTTTACGGTTCATTTCATTCCAACGTTATAACTGTTTGCTGATCCAAGCCCATCTATACATATCATGGCCAAGGCCCCTTCCTTGTGCCTTCAGAAACGAATAAACTTGTCTACAGACTACACATATCTTCCTCAAACCAACTAGGCCCACAGTGTTCCAGAGCGTAGCCTGATGATGATCTGAGGGGCCCGTGGCTAAATAATAACAGCCGCACAGGTCGATCGATCAGGTTAAGCCAGGCTTGCCGAGGTTGGTCTGTGGATGGGTGGACTTCTATACTTACCTAGACCCCTCCGTGCCTCGTGTCGTGCCGTGTCCCGACTGTCATTCGTGGATCTTTGACAGTCGTTACGGGTAGTCAGAAGCCCGAAAGTCTGATAACCAGTCTTACCAAGGGGTATCGTATTACCTAGTAACTGGGTTGTAGAGGTCAGATAGGCAATCGCTCCATGTAAAATACTGGCATTCAGCTGCATCCGGTTAGACTGGAAGCCGACCCCAACATAGTTGGGAAAAGGCTAGGCAGATGATGAGTCTGATGATGATCTTTGTAAGATGCCCGGAAGCGATTGAACCGGTCCTGTTCGAATAGCCCATTTTATTTCATGTGTACAACAAACCTCGCCGCCTGACGCGTACTCCATAACTAGGTACAGCGTTTTCTCAGTCTCTATGACCTGGAACAGCTTCACGATGTTCGGATGGTCCAGCATCTTCATTATCCGGACCTGGAAACATCAATGTATAGTGTTAATAAAATGATTGACAAGAAAATGTCTGTCCAGCAGTGAACGACTATGGGTTGCTGATCATAATGAATATACTGCGACATCATTTATGTATAGCAGGAGTAAAGGACACGGGCAGATATGAAGATACAACTGCTCAAAATAAAAATATTGTTCAGTTAAGTGTCAATTATAAGAAACTCCGTATCGTTCTGGTCCACCAAAACGATACCGAGTTTACAACGCGACAACTCGATAACGATGGAATTGAACTGATTTTAAGTAAAAATCTTTAAAAGGTGTTTTTAGCCCTAGAAAACATAAGCAAATCAGGCTTTCAGAAAGCCCACGTATCTCTAGTTTCTGATACTATTTACTTCTTACCTCTCTGAACAACTTCTGCAGTGAGCCAGGGTTGAGTTGCGTCTTGTCTATGATCTTGATGGCGACCTCCTTGCCGGTGGGCACATGCTTCGCTAGCTTCACCTTAGCGAAGTTGCCCTTGCCGATTGTCTTTAGAAGCTTGTACTTTCCTAGAAAAAAAGAAAACATACAATAATTTATAAGAAACATTTATTGAACGGTAGTGTTGCTAAGAATATTTGAGACCCCAGAAGTGAGACCCAATACTTCCGCTTGAGTTATGTTTGTGTGCTGAACGCGGCGTCGTAGATTCAATACCCGGGTCATCATATTTTTTGACCTCCTCCTCCTATTACATAGGACTCGGTACCAGGCAACATATGAGTGTGTTTATCATACTCCTTTTATTATAAACTAACTTCTGCCCGCGACTTCGTCCGCGTGAAATTTCTTGCTCCCTCGGCCCACCCCGTCGCATCGCATTGCCCTATTCCTTCGTTTTCGGTTAGCCTTCTTTCAGACTTTTCTTCTTTTTGCTCGGCTCCTATGGGTCGTAGCGCGATGTTAAATAGCCTATAGCCTTCCTCGAATATTGGGCTACCAAATGCAAAACGAACTTTTCAAATCCGACTGGTAGTTTCAGCGAATAGCGCGTTCAAACAAACAAACAAAAAAACTCTTCAGCTTTATTATTAGATTAAGAAAGACAGATTCCAATCAATATAATAAAGACCAATCTTATCTTCAACACTATCTCGGTCTAACAAGTTACTTCTAACAGTAAATTGATATTAAAACTTTAAAAGCTTGTTTCACATTGAAAAATCCCATTTTTCTTTCTTTTTAGTAAATAAAGTACTTGTATACAAAAGTTGCAGTATCTCCTTGAACATAGTATTTCTAAGGAAAAAGGTATCTTAAGTTTTTCTATTTTTAAGAGTTGTTTGTTTTCTCGAGCAAGTTCACTTGAATCGACTTGAGAAGCTTTTTAAGTACCTTCTTGAACAAGATTTAATAATACCAGCGTTTAATTCTCTAAGTACGTTTTGATACAGGAAAATTTTATAATACGTTTTAGAATATTTTTGTAGTAAAAAAGCCTTAATGATTTCCTTAACGGGTTCCAATCATCTATTTAAAAACAGTGCATGAAAGATCATCATCCGCCTACTCTTTCCCAAATATGACGGAGTTGGCTTCCAGTCTAACAGGATGCAGCTGAATACCAGTAATTTACATGAAGCGACTAGCTATTTAACCTCCACAATCCAGTTGCTGGGTACGATACCCCTTGATAAGATAGGTTGTCAGACTTTCGGGCTGCTGACTACAAGTAACGACTGGCAAAGAACTATGCAGCGAGACAGAAACCTCACAAAATAAAAAAAGGAAATAGAACGCCATAATATTCAGTGGCATAATACTATTGTCTCCACATAAAAAATATACAGTAAAACAAGAACTAAAGAGAATATGACGAAGAACGCGACAACAAGCGTCTTACAAACGATTTGCGTCGAGAAACCACTGACAAGATAAATCTCGTTGTGAAAGCGGAAAATAGTGTGTCTTTTTCCTTAAAGTTTCTAGTTTTCTGTACCAAAGATGGCAATATGCTGGTGATAATAGCGGATTTGATGAATGAGCTAGAACTGTTAGCTATATGTGAACGTCTGTGAGAAACTTATGGTCGTTTTTGAACAGATACTGAAAGTGTTGTAAAAGAAATTAAATGAATAGTTAGCAGAAGTCCTGCCGTCTATAAAAGCTTTCATTTCTGACGTAGTAGGAGGAGTAGTAGTCTGGAGTAGTTAGGTTGGGAGCAGCAAGGCTCTTTACTGTTATTTTTTATACGAATCTGTTCACACGTGTCTAAGCCTTGGGCTGTGCGGCCACTTATGCCCGTATTACAGAACCTCACTCAAGACTCGAGCATTACTGAAACTAGTTAAAAGCCATTTGATTGGTTGAGACTAGGGCCCGTATTACAGAACCCCACTCAAGACTCAAGCATTACTTAAAACGAGTTTCAACCAATGAAATGGCTCTAAACTAGTTTTAAGTAATGCTTGAGTCTTGAGTGAGGTTCTGTAATACGGGCCTTGAGAGTCTTGAGTAAGGTTTTACGGGCCTAGTGTTTCGGAACATGCTCTGACCTACACGAACCCTGAGATCGGACGGCCCTCAGCCTTGCAGGTTCTAACCAGGAACTGTGTGATAAAGGTTTATAATTATAAGTAAAGTGATACTGACCAATGTGTGGTTCCTCAGACGCCCGCGAGCGCGACGAGACTCGGGCGCTTCCACCTGACGTGCCCCCGCCGCCCGCGCCCGCCGACGATTCCGACGCACTCTGGAATAAGAGAAAATTGCATGTCAATACAATGTCGTAAAGGAAAACCGCAGGATGGACCTTAGCGTTTTCTCGAAGCTACATAATCCGATCCAGCCTTTTCCTTGCTGTCGTTCACCCAGCGACGCCCTAACCTACGCCGATGTCCGTACCCTACAGGAGGTCCACTTAGTGTTTAGTCACTTAGTTTTGTAAACGAGAACTACTACTTTTTTTAAGAATTTAAATTCTTATTAAAAGTCCGGTTAAGCAGCCGCCAACCCCATAGGTTGCCTTCAAGATGTACCTAAAAAAAGCCAAAGTACTGACAGCATGGTGCTACATGCAGAAACCAGGTTCTAATTCTAATACCATGCAAGCATGGTTTGAGAAGGCCGTTTTCGAAAGGCATCTTTTTATTATTATCAGCCATTTCTGTCCCACTGCAGGGCAAAGGCCTCCCTTCCCTGAGGGACAAGGTCCCGGAGGGACAAGGGCATCATCGTGGGCGATAGAAGATTAACAAATCTCCGCTTCGCCGACGATATTGTTCTTTTCTCCTCCACGGCAGCCGAGTTAGGCCTAATGCTCGACCAACTGAGCAGTGCCAGCCTCGAGGTCGGACTCGCGATGAATATGACGAAGACCAAGGTGATGACCAACAGCACCAAGCGCAACATAGGAATTGGGGGTGTGAGGATTGAATATGTCCATGAGTACATATACCTCGGCCAAAGGCATCTTAAGAATAATTAAATCGAAGAAAGGTTAAGAGAGGTTAAATCTTAAGATAAAATGAGAGCGTAAAATCATACAGCCATAGACTAATTGGAAAAAAGGGTACTTGAGAAAATACAGTTTAGAAAATGCTTCAAGAACTAAGTGGAGTCTAAAACTTACTCCCCGAGGGAAAGCAAGGCAGTCCAACTTAGTCTTTGTTCTATACAAATAAACAGTTTCAAAACTTGAGAATTAGTTCTAAAAGCTTTATTTTCATTGTGACTACTAAGGAATATGTTAAATTATTTCAAACTAGACTCAATAAAACATTTGGAAGTACGACTAGAAGTTTCTGCATACATTTGCGACAAATTGGCAAACACAACGTTTATGTTATAATTCATATTTTATGTGTAATTTATTTATTTCAGAGTCGTATTACGTTATAGAATGTAATTTTCATCTCGGCTACGGTAGTAAAGTTAAACTTTGCAGTAAATAATATTAGGTACGCCATTATTAGAGATTTTAGCTCTCAAGTCTGCTGTGCAACGCTGTTGTCAGGCTAATCATTCAGAGCTTCTAAGCGAGTAGGTATAATATCTGTGTCGGAAGGACATAATTGTCGCAAAATAGAGCAAGAATTTCGTAAAAAGACAGACGTTACGTCCGACAGTAAGTTGACAAAAGTTGTAGGACTAATGATTTCAATTGGTTTTAAACTACTACTCTTGTTTTAGACACATTTGACAAAACTTGAACATGAGTGATATAATCTTATGATGCTGTAACTGAGTAACTGAGTTGTGTGTGTTATCTTCTTTTTCAATAGTTGTCAGACAATCATCAAAAGAAACAGATTACAGCTTCACTTACTGCAAATCAGAAATCTATAAAAATATACAGTAAGTGTTATGACAGCCTTTGTTCCTACAGTTATACGATTCTGAATCATTGAAAGATGCTATTGTGACATAAGTAATCTACACAATCTAAGATGACAGTAACGCCCAATCAGCTGTGAAAACCTAAACTACTAACAACGGTAAACAATCCTACAGTCCCCGTACGATCATTTACTCCTATTTCCCAGTAGCAACGCCATCCACCGTCTATCGCACTAAGTAAACCCTAGTCGCGACATCGCGGTCGTTCACCCCTCGCTCCGTGCTTACCCGACCATGGCTTTGTACTGCCAGTGGCAGGGCATTCCTTTATTTGACGCCCTTTATCTCTGCTAGGTGGGGAAAATAACAGGTGATATCAATGATAGGAACTATTGTAGGGCTTGCTCACCCCAGTTTTCGCTTGTTTTTAATTTGTTATATTTTTGGCAAATGTCATGTCCATTGATTTGATTGGGCGTTCACCGCGACAAAATGTACAAGATATATAAATCTACTAGATATAAAAAAAGACAAATGCTGCGCCGCGCCGACCCCAAATAAATAGAGATAAGGGCAAGAGTATGATGTTGATGAACCTTTCGTAATTTGGATTATAGCATTCCAAGAACCACGTAAATCCTTACTACTAATACATATAAACCTACTTACGGACTCTCTCAGTCAGAAACTACATTTATCTGAAATATAATTACCCTACGGCTATAGGGCGAACGTGAGGAGAGTAACAAAAGATAGTTAGTTGAATGAAGTCTGTTTACGTGGTACAACGTGACCTTTCCCCTCATCTAAGTAAATAACTAGATAAAGTATCAAGATTTGTTATTAGGGAGACCGGGATTAACAGGTAAATATAGGCATATCAATCCATAGGATAAACAACAGTTAATTACCAAAAGCCTCATCGTCCCTAAACAATTTCTATAAGGAAAATAAAATACTACTGCAATTATTAATGTAGAAATCAAGAACTAACTTTAGAATTTCATCTCAGGAATAGTATCCACAAACCCGACTACAAATTGGCCTGTGAGATGTCTATCGTAACTTAGTTAAGACAGATAGGTAGCAAAATCTACGAAGCTGGACGAATCTAACTTCAAGATTCGACATGGCAGAGGCACTGGTCGAAAATTTAGGTCAACGGTTTACAAGATTACACTTGGAACAAGAACAGGGCACTGGGGACTATCCGATAGATTTGGGCATCTATCTAAAGGTAGTTGGATTATGTCATGAAACTCTTAGTATTACGTTAAATAAGACTGAACGAGGAACAACGCTGAAGTGGGTACCACAAAAAAAAAAATCTGAGGCCACGGTAACAGAAACTGCCAGAAAGGCACAGAGGCAAAAGTAACATGCAACATTAACAATGCATTTATTTACATTGGCCATTTCACAAGATATTTATTATGCTGAAGTACGCATGCTGAAATATAGCATATGAAGCGAGTAAATGGCGCGTGGAATGACGTGGTAAACTGTGCAGTCTGTAATTTCTCATCCATATATACTTTTGGCGCAGATTAGGTCCACTTCATTATAATTTTGAACCATCTGCAGGACTTCATACAGATATAATAATTATATAAACCCTATTTGCAGTGTGTGAATAATGATGAGGCTAGAAAGGGCGTTGCTCTCCTTCTGAGTTGTCAAAGAGTGGACGTGTTTTTGGTGAAATAAAATCTCTTACGAAAATACATCAAATAAAACAATACAAAATAATCCTAAAGTTCTAACAAATAGTGACACAATTTGAGTGAACACGTGCGCGAAATTAATTAAAAAATATTGCCAAAATTATATTCCCGATCGCGCTGCATTAGCTGAGGTAGGCTCCTCCTCACCTCGGGGAAAAGAGACAAGCTGCTGACTCGCGATAATTCATCCCTGTCGCACAGCGGCCGGCCAGCCCGCACGTGCGTTAACTACCTACGACGTGCACCTGCGGATCTAAATTCCTGGAACTCGTAAGCGCCTCAAAATATTTCTGTTTTTATTTGTTGTCGAAATGGTTAACTACAGCTGTGCAAACTGCACTAAACCAATAAGATCAACACAACCTATAAAATGCTCGAACTGCGCCTACCATTACCACGCTATATGCGCAAACATAACGGAGTCGCGCAAACTGACCGAAGAACAGCGGCAGCGTTGGAAATGCCCTCACTGTCAAAGCAGTGAAACCAGCACTGGTCACACGAGTTCCGCCTCTGACAACACCTGTGTCACATCCCAACACATTTCTGAGACCAAAACATCTGTTGAATTACACAATAAGCCCGCCTTTCAACCTGTAACCGTGGACTCTAATGCTCTGAATAACCTAGCTTCAGAAATGAAGTTAATTCGCGAAAGTGTCATAGAGATGAAGTCCGAAATGAGGTCATTGACCGACCATATCACGCAGTGCAATAGCCGCCTTGATGAATACGGGCACAAAATTGCCCGTGCCGAAGAAAAAATACACGATCTCGAAAAATGTGCCTCCCAAAATATTATACTACAAAATACTGTATCGCAACTTAAAGAACAACTCAACTCTCAGGCCCAGCAGTCCCTGAGAAATGAAATAGAAATCATAGGAATAAACGAAACTCCAACAGAAAGTCCGACCCACATAGTTCGCGTCATCGCTCATAAAATTGGTGTTGATCTTGACGAAAAGGATTTGGATTACGTGACGCGTGCTGGACCGCGCCGCCAAAAACACAACAATGGCGATATAACATCAGAGTCTGACAACAAGCTTCCCCGACCACTAGTGATCCGATTTCTGAGAAGAGACAAACGAAATGAATTTTTAAGTTCCGCTAAAAATAGACGTAACCTTAACTGCGCTGACATTGACATAAAAGGTACCAAAGGAAACATATTCTTTAATGAGCGCTTAACACCAGACAACCGCCGTTTATTTCGTGAGTCACGCCAACTCAGCAAAAATGCAGGATTCAAATACTGTTGGATTAAAAACGGCTCTATTTACATACGTAAACGGGAGGGAATTCCACCCATTAATATCACAAGCCTGGACGAACTTTATCGTCAAGTTCCTGGTGCACATGACTGCACTTCTCTACAAACAAACTCCCTTATTATTGACAAGTAGTACTCTTAAAAACACCTTAATTACCATTTTGTTTTGTTTGCTTTTAATTCTTAACTATTTTTTGTTATACAGAAGAAATTTTTGTTCTTTTTTACATTTAACCATAAAATATTTCGTGTCTTACAGACTAACTTTGTGTTCTTGGTTATTTTTAATTGTTAACTATTACGTGTTTTACAAAATAACTTTTTGTACCTGTTTATATCTAACGGCTAACAATTTATTTTTATTTTTTTATTATTTTACGTCTTGTAAAAGTTTAATTTATAAAACGTTTCATGTTCAAATTATGTCACCTACACAAACCTTAATAACACACACCATGTCCCCTACACATACCTTAAAAATACACACCATACCACCTACACATAACTTAATACACACCCTAATCACACTCATCAACGCGTACCTACACATATTCAGACACTTATTATCGTACATACGGCGTTTCCTTCAGTGTCAGGGTATCCTAAAACTCCCAAAAGGTACTTTCGTTAATCTTGGCAAATGGAACATACTAACTTGTCGGTCACTGACAGCCTCATTAAATAAAATTTATTTCTCAAAATTAAAAAACTATACTAATGGCATTACTTAATATAGTGCAAGACTTAGACGAAAAACTAGAAGTAAACTGTCATACCGTCGATACTATTGAACATTGCCGAACGTTAATAAAAAATACCGAGTCTAATTTTAAAATTCTCTCACTCAATATCAGAAGTTTCCAACACAATTTTGACAACTTTGCGGTAATGCTACAGCGAACAACTATCAGCTTTGATGTTATCATTTTAACGGAATGCTGGCTTACTGACGGCAGTATTATAGACCCTCTGCCAGGATATAATGCATATCGCACAACAGTTCAGCAAAATAAAAACGGAGGTGTAATTTGCTTTGTTAAAACTAATTACAAGACTGTAGCCTTCGAACCTACAATACTAGACGCAGATCGACTTCTCATAACCATCGATGATAAAGTCGCAATACTAGGCATTTATAGATCTCCTTCGTTTAGTAATCTTGAACCATTTTTAAACTCATTGGAAACCTTACTGAGCTCACTGGCAAATAAACAATCACTGATTGTCACTGGCGACATTAATATTGATATCTGCAACACTATCAATAGTCAGTCATCAGAGTACCTTTGTCTAATGTCTTGCCATGGGCTACTTCCTGCCATAACCAGCCCAACTAGGGACAAAGCGTGCCTAGACCACATATTTATAAAGTGTCAGAACAAATGCTTTGGAGTCGTTTGCAAGTCCTCAATCACTGACCATGATATAGTTATTGCCAATATTTCTTCACGTAAACCTCCAACTAGTACTGCAAAGAGATGCATAAGTAAAACAGATACCGAAGCAGTTATTGCTGACCTAAACAGTACTGACTGGTCTGTCATCACAGATGACACAAATGTAAATACAGCAACCACTGAATTTACGAACATTGTTACTTCCACTGTAGACAAACACACACGAATTGTAAAAATTGGTAGGAAATTGGCATGCATAAAACCATGGATCACCCCGGGATTAGTAAGATGCATGATCCACCGGGACAAGTTGCATAATGATTGTAAATCTAACCCTGATGATCCTGTCCGAAATAAAATATACACTCGATACAGAAACTTTTTTTCCAAACTCCTTTCAAGAATCAGGTCTGACTACAATAACCAACAGATTATTGATAACAAAGACAATCCAAAAAACCTCTGGAAAGCAATAAAATCTATAGGTCACATATCTCCTAAAAGTAATGAAACTTCCCAACTACTGAGCCCCAATAGAGAAAAAGAAACACTTAACTCCTGTAACTCACACTTCACCTCAGTAGGAACCCGTCTGGCAGACAAAATACTAGAAAAACTTAACCTATCTCATGAATCTTTAATAAACACTTACACCTCCGACGTATCCAACCCACACTCTCTTCTCCTTGAACCGACAGACCCTTACGAAATTATTAAAATTATATCTGACCTCAAAATCGACAGTGCTCCAGGACCTGATAAAATTTCGGTTATTCTTATCAAAAGAGCATTAAAATCCTTACTTGTACCAATGATGCACATCTTCAACCTGAGCCTTGAGACCGGTACCTTCCCAGAATGTTGGAAAATAGCTGCGGTTTCCCCCATCTACAAAAGCGGTCCCAAACATGCACCTGATAACTACAGACCTATAGCACTGCTAAGCTCTGTCTCTAAAATATTAGAGAGGATCGTTAACTCCCGTCTCACTTCTTTCATTGATAAAAATCATCTCATCTCTGATAACCAATTTGGATTCCGAAGGAATAGGTCAACCGAGGATGCTGCAACTCTTCTTGCCAATTGTGTCTCCTCTCATATTGAGAATAATGAAAAATGCCTAGCCATCTTCCTTGATCTTGCGAAGGCATTCGACACGGTTTCTACTGGCCTTCTTCTTAAGAAACTAGAATGCATAGGAATACGAGGAATTTGTCTTGAATGGTTTAAAAGCTACCTGACAAACCGGAAGCAGTACACGAAAGTAAGCTCTTTCACTAGTGATCAACGCCCCATTGATTTCGGAGTTCCACAGGGTAGTGTACTTGGTCCCACGCTTTTCATTGTATATATTAACGACATATTAAACCTTTCCGTAAATAATGCAGAAATTATAACTTATGCAGATGACACTGCTGTAATATTTCACGGAAAATCGTGGGAACATGTACACTCTCTAGCAGATGAGGGATTATCACTAATCGCAAACAAACTGGACAGAAACCTGCTCACGCTAAATGGCAGTAAAACAAAATATATTGTATTCTCCAAAACCGCCGCTTCAAACCCACCGGAACACCTTAAACTCAAACTACATCACTGCTCTTCTAACATTTCTACTTCCTCTTGCGACTGTCCTCCTCTTGAACGTACTTCTTACATTAAATACCTTGGTATTCTTATCGATGACCACCTAACATTTAGGCAACATATATCCAACCTTTCTGGCAGAATAAGGAAACTTATTCACACCATGCGTAGATTACGAGACTGTCTGCCCACAGACACGCTACAACAAGTCTATCTAGCGCTATGCCAATCGATAATTCAATATTGCATCAGCGTGTGGGGAAGTGCTGGAAAAACTTACTTAATTGAAGCTGAAAGAGCACAGAGGGCGCTTCTTAAAGTAACTTTTAAGAAGCCCTACCGGTTTTCTACTGATTTACTCTACCGCGAAACGAAAGTCCTCAGAGTCCGCCAGCTTTTTATTCTTTCTGCCTGCACAAAAACGCACAAAAATATTAAAAGGAGACCCGACTATGCAACTCTCATAAACAAAAGAAATTACAGAATCCCAACACCTGACAGCACCTCATTACTAGCAAGACGCTCTCCGGCCTATTCTCTCATTAATACATACAATAAAGTCTGCAAACTCTGCGAAATTAAAAATACTACTTCATTCGGCTGCAAAAAAATTGTTAAGGAAATTTTGCATAACACTGGTTATGATGACACGGAACAACTAATATAAAGACCCTGACCTGACACCAAATCAAATGAAGCACAATGGAACAAACACGCATACACACCAGACGCACACACACCACTCACACATCACACACACATCACACACACACCACACAAACATCACATATACACACGTAAGTACACCTGATAATATACCTGAAATCTCCACTCTGGAATTCGTACTCCGAGCCCCAAGATACAGACTAACTGTCTAGTTTGGGGCTCACTAGTTAATAATATACTGTAACCTAGCTATAGGTAATATTTTTAAGCTACTGATATTGTCTTAACTTGCTGTTAACCATTAAACCTGCTTATTGTATTACCTGGACAATAAATATTTTCTATTTTCTATTTTCTATTTCTATGATATTGAGATGAAGGTTAAAAGAGATGAATGCAAGAAGGCATGACGCACCTCAAACAAATTGGGATAATGGCAGGAGAACGATCTTCCAGACCCAGAAAAAGCAAGAGAAAAAAAAAGCCTGAGAATGAAACCAATTTCTCTCATCATACCGTCTTCACAACGTGCCTCTACAGACTAAGACTGTAGGTCACGACTACAAGTTTTATTTTCTTTACGTAAGCATCACTTTGTTAGGCTTCCCGTGTGTTTGTCTTTGCCTAAGGCACCTCGTTACGGAGAAACTCAGGCAGTTTTTAAGTCCCTTTTCTTGGAATCTTTTGTTCAGCTTAGCTTGAATTTACATGTTGATTTTGAAAAGATTTAATTCCTTTGAGGTGTAAGATGATGATGGTGGTGATGATGTTGGCTTGTTGATGGATCTTGCTGTTTTGTATTGTCAAAGTTTTATTTTGTGTCTTATCATTTAACTGTGCTTTTGTGTGTTGTATTTTTTTTTTGCACTAAATGAATGCTTTATCTAGAATCTAGGCCCGTATTCATTAAAATTAAAAACGAAATTGCAGTATAATACGAATTTGTTAGAACTTAATCGAGATTCATGCTTGAGCAGCGTTCAGGAATGCGAGCCCTAATCTAGATATAGAGACTGTCCCTGTACGTACTCATCTAGTATTAGTATGAATAAGGAATTAGTGATTTGATAAACCTTTTCCCTGTAACTTATTATAAAAGCCAGTCCAGCATTTAGTGGTATTAAGACTGGTGTAAGAAAAACCTGTTCTTGCTTAGCCAAAATAACGTTGAATCAAAAATCCGTGTCAAGAACTAAGTCCTGATTCAGCAAATAGCTTTTACAAATAAAGGTTTCATTCATGAATTGAAAGGCATCTTTCTAACATTCCTCAATATCGTGGTTCACAATTAGTCGTGGCGAAAGCGATGTTAAACTACGATGTCTTAACGCTAGTTTTAATAGCAGGAAAATCTTTTATTGCCACTTTCCAACTGCCGGATAGGTCACAGGCAAGCAATTAATATAAAAGCGAAAATGTTTGACTATTGCGAATAAAATTAAGAATTTGTTTCGCTTCTACAGTGGCCGTTATGGATTCCAGGAATTCTTAAAGCCAGCTTCGAATTTTAATTTGCTGGCCTGATAGTCTTCTCAATTTGATTTGGATTAGCGTTCATGCTGATCTAAAAGTTACCTGCACCAACCTATTAGAACTTGTGATGGAACGTGTGATGGTGGTGATGGTATCCCGATCCCACCATCGAATCTGATTTATTCGGAATTATGAACATGTTCATTCATTCTCTAGGCATGAACAAAATACACTGAACAAACTTTAAAATCCACATTCGGATTAATTCTACCTGAAACGAACGATAAACTCTGTACAATCGTAAAATTCCCTTTTACGAATGAGTTACTGTGAAAAGGCAGCCTTTCAACATTCTCTGTTTCCGGGAAACAGTTTCGACATTTCACAGAGTTGAAACAAAAATATTTTACTGAAAATATTGTCCATAATTGTCTGAAGCGAGAAAAAAGATTCTCTTTCGAGCCAAATGTCTGGTTCAAGAGTGGCAGAGTTCAAGGCTGTTGCTATCGATATCCGGTATTATATAAGCGAGATAATTTGTCACACTGGCGAGCACTTTCAGTCGGTTGAAGAGAGAATACTAATAAACTTGGGGAATAAATTGCTATCATCTTCCATTGGGGTTAAAATGGCGTTCCACTTATTTTAATAGCCTGCAATTTCTTTTTATTAAGGCTTGGCTAGTATTTTAAGATAAAATATAGAAGGCTGCATTATTTACTGTAAAGGTGTTTGCTTCCAAAGACTTGAGTAGATTTCTGTGAACTTTGTGATTTTCTTCACATTTTCATGATTTCGAGAAGTATACGAAGAAACCCTTTCTTTGTTCTAAACTTAAAAGAGCAGATGTTGAAAATATTGATATATTATATTACTCCTGCTAAGTTTTATGTGCATGTCTGTAGTCGGATCGCTTGCCGCGGTTGGTCTGTGGATGGGTGACCATCTTTACATACTGAGACCCCTCCGTGCCTCGGAAAGCACGTTAAGCCGTTGGTCCCGGCTGTCATTCGTGGATCTTAGACAGTCGTTACGGGTAGTCAGAAGCCCGAAAGTCTGACAACCAGTCTTACCAAGGGGTATCGTATTACCCAGTAACTGGGTTGTGGAGGTCAGATAGGCAGTCGCTCCATGTAAAATACTGGTATTCAGCTGCATCCGGTTAGACTGGAAGCCGACCCCAACATATTTGGGAAAAGGCTAGGCAGATGATGATGTCTGTAGTCGGATCAGAGAATATTCTTAGTAAGATTATTATTAAATTATTCCTGGTTATATTTATATTTTGTTTATAGTTTTGCATCTAATTTATTAAACATGTAGGTCCTCTAGCGTTCTGAGGTATATTTCTGGTCTTGCATGGAATTTTCTGGATTCTAAACGCATATTTACCCCATAAAACTTCTCGATAGCCTTGGCACGACGTCTCCTCCATAGCTTGGACAGTAACACCGGTGCCAGGATCCGTAGCACCCAGTATCGCATCGTTTGAGGATTTATCTCTTGGTTGAAGTTGAAGGTACGGTCTAGCTTCGGAGCTAACCTCTGATGATTGAGTTTGGATTTGTATGGTCACTTTTTGTGAAGAGTATGGACTTCTATGGATGGAGAGCAGTGGTGGCCCAGTGGTAATGACCGCGACTTACGAGAAATAGTTCGTAGGTTCGAACCCTGACAGGCGCTTTGCTTTGTGTAAATTATTTCATCACCACTGCTCTCAAAACGGTGAAGGAAAAAAAACATCGTGAAGAAACCGGCATGTCCTAGAACCAAAAATTCGAAGACATGTGACATCTACCAATCCGCACTGGGCCCGCGTGGTGGATTACGGCCCACTCCTTCTCACAAAGAGAAGGCCTGTGTTGCAGCAGTGGGAACATTATAGGCTGAGTATGTATGTATTATTATGTACTTTTAAGGAATATTTCTAGTCTGGCATTGATTTTCTGGGTTCTATATGAATATTTACCCCATGAAACTCCTCGATGGCCTTGGCACGTCGCCGTCTCCTCCGTAACTAGGACAGGAACACCGGTGCCAGTATCGGCAGCACCCGGTATCGCATCGCTTGAGGATTTGTCTTGATTGAGTTCGTTTACTGCTTGGTTGAAGGTACGGTCTTGCCATGCTTGAGAGCTAGACCAGGGTAGACTGAGTTTGGATTTGCTTTTGTAGGCTTGGATCTGGCCTCAAATATGTGGGTGGGTATGGAGATCTAAGGTATATTTCGGGTCTGGCATTGAATTTTCTGGGTTCTATATTAATATTTACCCCATGAAACTTTTCGATGGCCTTGGCACGACGTCTTCTCCTCCATAGCTTGGACAAAAACACCGGTGCCAGTATCGGCAGCACCCGGTGTCGCATCGTTTGAGGATTTATCTTGACTGAGTTTATTTACTGCTTGGTTAAAGGTACGGTCTAGCTTGGGAGCTAGACCTGGGAAGACTGAGTTTGTTTTTGGTTTTGTTTGGTCACTTTTTATTCACTTCATAGGGTGGTTGTATTATAACTTTTAGAATAGTCTTGTTTTTTTTTTTTTGGTGGAACAGAGACTTATATATAGTCAGAGTTTTTTTAAATTGTTTTTTCACGTATGCTCACTATGTCATCACTTCCGATTATAGTGCTGGTTTCGTTAGTGTAAGTTATAAATGAAGAGATATTTGTAAAAGCGATTTCCGTTCCTATATTAACATTTTGTTCAACAAAATCCAGATTAGCTAAGTGATATATGATTCCATCATTATTAATTAGACATAATTCATAAGCAAAACCGGAATTTCTGACCCCAAATCTGCAAACCTGTCATAATAATTGCGTTTCAATTAGAACGATTAATAACCGCAACAATATTAATGACGGATGGAAGTCAAAACAGACTGTTGTTTTGTTGGCAAAATGGTGAATTCGGTACAAAAGCGGATAACCCGCACTGACCTCGTTGAATATTAAACAAGAGCAGTGATTTTGTGATTAATTACGTTGAGCTTATAAACTTTGGTGTCACTTTTAGATAATGTTAGTAGCTTCATAATATATTATGAGTATTACGTAATGAAGACGTTGATAAAAATGTTGTTATTATTGGTACGGAGAACCAAAACACATGAATATCACGTTCTTTAAAAAACATATTAGTATCGAACACCTGAACGTTTTTTTTTATTATATCGCGTCATAATTCTTTGTAGCTAAGAAGTTAAGATGAAAATGGAAAATAGGAATATACAGGGTGGCAGGGACATGGAAGCGCAACCTATTTGCCATGAATTCAGTAGGTACATGATTTTGAACCACCCTGCGTTGAAATTTTCGTCGATTACTAAAACAAAACATAGCCGTTCCATACATTTTGACCGCGTAGATATTGCACTCTTCTATGAAACAGCAGATTTTTTTATTGACAGCCGACCAAAAAATTCTATGCAAGGGGTCCAGAATCCTGTGTTGAATTCATGGTTAAAATTTGTGCGTCGATGTCCCTGCCACTTCCAGACGCAAGTATGATGAAATGCATTTATACAAGTGGTTTATAAATATAATACACAAATACAATGTAACGCTTGAGGAATTTTGTAATTAAAAGAACCGGAAATAACTAACCTTTCATACAATCACAAAGCCTAATCAATGAAGAATTCAGTTCTTTGTAGACCTCAGAACAAAGAGCTCTGGGACTCGACGTAAAAAAAAAAGAAAAGACCCAAATACAACAAATAAAACCAATTCAATTGACGTAATGACGACAGTAAAGGCGATAACAGTACATTCCGTGACGATAAGTTAACTGCTTTGGAGTTTTTAACAAATATGTAAAAGAGAATTAGTGATAATAAGCGGGTAAGATGATCTCGGAGTAATTGCGTAACACAATAAAAATTGCAACGCCTTTTATTTTGACAATTCGACATTCATTGCGTTATTTATATTTTCGGGCAGACGAATTTTTCAAACATGATATGAAGCAATGGATTAAGAATTTTTTTCAAAATCCTATAGATTGTGAAAGTAAGTGTGTTACGCAAGGAGTGCTGGCCATCAGTGACTAGCTAGATAATGCAGTATAGAAGGAGGTTAGTGCTGAAACCTCCTTACAGAAGAATATATTCCAAAAAGATTGGTGATAGCAGTGTACTCAACTTGATAATGACATATGCTGCTGTTTAAACGACGAAATCTCGTAGTTTAGTGGTAATTCTTGGGTTAATAATTAAGCGACTTATTAATTGCTCATTAGGAATAGAATTATTTATAACATTAGGGCCCAAGCAGTATAAGCAACATCGATGTACCGTCGAAACGAAAAGAAGAAGGAGTCAAAGTCGAATGCAGCACTTTTTGTTCTAAACTCGGCAAGTCCTCTAGCACTCACTTTTGAAGAAGCGATCCCTAATCAGTAAATCAGTTACACTTGGTGCCAAAACACTAATTGATGAAATTAATTTTGGCAAAGCCAGTTCAGTATAAAAGAAAAATCTGTTTTTTGTTCAATTTAATATTAATATCTGATTTATCTTTGTAATTAGGCAACCGTAATAAATAAAGATTTCAATTGCCGATCAAGAAAAACTGTTCGCAAAAGATTTACGGGCTATCTTTTTTGTGTCCTAAACTCCTAATTGAACCACTTTGATTTATTATGCCATTTATAAAGGACTTTTAATCAAATATTTTTGTAACAAATTGGAAATGAATACATTGGAACAAATTCCATTATGACAGATTAGAGTCTTCAATTTTAGTCCCGAAATCATCCTCTAGCTACTAGGACATATCATATCGTTAACTACTCTATCGATTTCGAACTGTATCGAATACACTATCGAACTCAGCCGCTAACGTACTCAAAATCGCATCATAACTAATACCCAACGAACGTGCAACGTCCAATTTCGTCTCTACCGAAACAATATAAAAACAATACAATATATCAAGCACATCACTTCAATGAATGATGCTAGTCAGTCGTTGACCGGAGTCGAGCACTATTGTCCCAACCCCATTGTTTCACCGCACTGCACCACCATCGGACCATTCGATTCAGAGAACTCGAATCGATTATGAGAATCGATTGGTTAGGCAACTGTTTTGATTATGTTCAGATATCATGAGACTGTTCAATGCGAGGTCAAGTTCAAAAAAGAAAATCGATGTGAAGAGTCTTGTCCAGTTCGGTTGTAGGATATCACTGACTTACGTATCGCATCAGTAAATAAAGATCTAAGAAGAAGAAGAATTAAGTTCAACCAATCAATGACAGCGTTCAAAGGGGTATAATACTACATACATACATAATCAGCCTATACAGTTCCCACTGCTGGGACACAGGCCTCCCCTCTGTGAGAGGGAAATGGACCGTAATCTACCACGCGGGCCCAGTGCGGGTTGGTAGTAGATGTCACATATCTTCGAATTTTTGGTTCTAGGACATGCCGGTTTCCTCACGATGTTTTCCTTCACCGTTTTTGAGAGCAATGTTGATGAAATAAATTACACAAAGTAAAGCGCCTGTCTGGGTCCGAACCCACGACCTACAATTCGTAAGACGGGTCCGTTACCACTGGGCCACCACAGCCCTCAAAGGGGTATACTGGATCATAATCACCACGCTTGGCAAACGGATTTGTCATCACAGTAGAAGACATGAAGACAATACTAGAGATCTTTTTGATTGGGGTAATCCCAAGTCATCTATAGAAGAATCAAATCTTGATCAGAGGATGACCCAAGCTTTTCTGGAAAGCACAATCATTTACGTATGATTCTACCTACTTAGCTACGAAAATCAGTAAGTAAAAGTCAAAGCAGGAAAGCAAAGAATACCAAAGAAAGACGTTAATAAATAAAGAGATGCTTGGAAATGTCAGTCTCAATCGCTGCGGCAGCTCATTTTATTGATTTTATGTGCCATAATAATACCTCGAGGCAAAAGAAAATTGAAGAGACATTCTCAAGTTATTGAAACCAAGGCTTCGGTAACAAAGCTTAGTTTTCTAAGGTGGTTTAGTTTGTGGTCAACGCCTATTATAACATCAAAAGGACCTTTTCTACGTAATAATGCTTGGTGGAATGTTTATGATAACGATACTCAGACGATAAAATGATATCACTGAGTCACAGGTAATCGAAAACATCACTGATTCCAAACAATTTGATAAGGAACGATTGTTTAGATATTTTGTTATGGAAATTATTTGAGTGACCGTATACGCTATGACGCGTGACGTGGGAACAATTACAAACGCCAGTTGGCCAAGGACGAAATATCGTCACTACCCTGAACTTAACGCAAAACAAGCCTACCAGTCCTTGGAAAAAGGGTGGGAAAACAACAGGAAACTACGTTCATAAACTATTTCTACAAACTCGATTAATAAATCCGATGTGGAGATTAGTAAATCCAGAAATAGAAACACTATAGAAACGACAACAAAACAATGAAAGAGCCCAAGGACATGGCGTGCCTCTGAAATATTTAGTAGCACGCTATCGTAATCGATAACAGTCATAGTAATATGGACGTATGACTTGAATGCCACATTGGTGTAGCTGTTAATGGCTGGGCAATTCGTTTTGAAAAGAGAGACAGAAGACCGTCGACAATAGTTCTAAGCTGAAGAAGAAGCAGACAGGAGACCAATGAAGGTATTTGATGCATATATCAGTGTTCAGAAATGATGAAGGAGTTGATGTATAGAGTGGACTGATTGTGCGAGGAATTATATGAAAATGAAAGAAGTAAATGATAGCGGGACGGTTGCTAGAGAACGGCTTAGAACGGAAGAAGAAAACGTATTGCAAGGACCCCAAGTAACATGGGACAAGGGCAGAAAGTTGATGATGATGATCAGAGTTCAGAAGTAAAGAAGTTTAATAACCTGTTGGTAGTTCTTTTCCTGAAGGTTAGTCATTGCAACAAGTGGATAACATCGTCAGGTAGCTGGTAAGAGGTATGCATGAGATGTTAATAAATCCGATGGCTGATTTATCTTTCTATTTGCCAACCTGAGAAGTAAGCCTACGATTGCCATTTTAGATTAGGGCGAAATTAGATTTTCAAACGGAGATTCATTTTCATGAGTAAGTTGGAATTGTGTCACCAAATGACGACAGACACGCCACGCCCCATATTGAGTAAGCAGACATAAACGAAAATGCTAACAACTCTGAACAAAACGGCGCATATTCTTGTCTTATTGATGAGGGTAGATAATACGACAGTGACAAATGTCTGCTGTCCGACAAAGTAAAAATTCTCCTAGTGTTAATCGATTTGCCACAATGTATATTAATCAAGATAATAAATGTCGGATTAACAGATGAATCTAATAACAATATACATGGATGACAGAAGATGATTGTGAACCAACCCGATTAGTGCTGAATGATTTGTTATGTGTGGAGAAATCAATGAAACTATAAATATTAAGGTTAAGGTAAATGATTGGTCGAAATAATTGAATGGAATAACGCTGTTACCTAACTTGCACCTAATAACAACCTACGTGTTACCAAAAGTTACAAAATGGACTTATCAAAGTTTTAATGAATCCTGGAGAGCTCTTCTGGCTCTGATGAAACCTGTTG
The DNA here is from genome assembly GCA_914767645.1 of Hydraecia micacea. NCBI lineage: Eukaryota > Metazoa > Arthropoda > Insecta > Lepidoptera > Noctuidae > Hydraecia > Hydraecia micacea. The sequence goes on along the minus strand of OU611801.1, from coordinate 4,756,923 downwards.
ATTACTTTCATGCGATTAATTTGGTTATAGCCATGAAAACGCTTTTATCTTCAAGGGCTCTTTTCTTTTTTTAATTTTACGTTGATGTGATTGAGATTAGAAACGTTTTCGTTAAAACTTGTTAATTATTGAGCTTCCAACATTTTATATCAATTTCTGATAATTAAAATGTTATGCGTAATAACTTGTTAAATTAATTAATTGTAATGTGAAATCCTTGAAAATCCAATTTTAATACATAATTTAATTTCATTAACGCTACACTTGAACTACAGATAAAATAATCAAATAGGCTGAATGCAAGACACATCACCGCACTCGAGTGTGTTTCCGAATTAGTGTTTCCGCGCCAACGGTTCCACAATATGGCGTCCGATTATACAGTATTGAGTTATTCGGTTTGCAATATCGATATGTATCGATGTGTTGGCTCCCGACGGTACACTGGCTGGCTGAGGGTCGACAGGCCGATGCTATTAAAAGCATGGGACAAGTGAGGCTTAAAGCCTCCGTCACAATGCAGCCTAACCGTGAAAAAAGGTCTGATGGGCGTAATAACCCAGATACCTATTATGTACTAGCTTTCGTACGCGGCTTCGCCCGCGTGGAGGTTGGAAATTATCCCATGGGAACATACTACCGGGATGAAAGCTAAGAAAGAATCCTATGCCCTAACCGAGCGGGGTAATTGCGTAACATACATAAACTGCTTTTTCTTTTATTTTGACAGTTCAGCCACGTTCAATGCATTATTTACGTTGTTGAGCAGACAAATTTATTAAACCTATTAAGCAATGGATTAGTAATATCCTTCAAAACTCACGGATTGTGATTGAAACTGTGTTACGCAATTAGGGTGCAGGTGCAGGTCATGATCTATCTGTCATCGATAACCGTTCAGCTGTGAAAAGGTAACAGACAGACGGACTAGACTACCAGACAGACAGAAATGCTTTCGCATTATATTAGTATGGATTAGCGCTGATATAATTATAATGCGCGGCTTTGGCCGTCTGTCAGTTTACGATGTGAAATCTGGGTCAGCGATAGGCTGTATTTATGGTAAGTGTTTGATGAATTTTAAGTAAGAGACTGGAAGGAGGCTTTTCAGATTTTACAAGCTTTTATTTAAGTTGCCTTGTTAGTTCATTAGTATGTATTGCACAAATCTTGCAAGCTGAATTAAAACTACTTTCTCTTATCCTGCGGAGTTGGAAATTTTTCAAGTTGATTCAGTTTCGAAGACAGTGCATTTTTTACATAATATCGTCTATCTGAATACTTGAATAGGTATTTGCATGAGTGCTTAAATTACTTACACAACGTTGGACTATGATTGAGTTACTTATCTGGAGATAAGTATCATACTTATTTATACTTACCCATACTCTCAACTTAATACCCATAACTGCTTTATTTACTGGTTATTTCCGATGCTTACCTGTAAAGATAGAAAAAGTATTATAAGTAAGATATAATGATGTAAATACACACATAACATAATAACATAATCAGCCTATAATGTTCCCACTGCTGAGACACAGGCCTCCTCACTGTAAGATGAAAATATACACATCTTCTAATAATAAGCCTTTATTGAAACGAGTACATAAGGCTTATACCGAACCTAGGGATTTGTCCGGATACTTATATTTTTTTTGGAAATAGTGGCTAAAATTGTTAATTTGAACTGTATCGTGGTATCGTGTTACCCAGTAACTGGGTTGTGGAGGTCAGATAGGCACTCGCTCCATGTAAAATACTAGTATTCAACTGTGTCCACTTAGACTGGAAGCCGATCCCAAAATAGTTGAGAAAGGGCAGGCAGATTGGCTGAAACTTTTAACTCGAAATGTAGGTGGCGTTACATCAGGTGAAATCAATGTGGAGGAATACATAAGTTATGAAGTAATACAGTAAGGTATTAGTTTATACTGCTTCGTTGGTCTAGTGGTCGCATGCACTACAAATGTGGGTTTACTATAATAGGTTCCATCTCTGCCCAATCCTTCGGCGAAACTAGGCGTGATGTTATGTTATGTATTAGCACAGAATACAGACGCCAGCACATCAAGCTACTACAATCTGTCAAATGTATTTAATAGATTTTCAACTTTATCGCTATTATCATTAGGTTAAAGGTTGATTGGAAAAAATTTACAGTTTCGGGTAGCATGATGTGCTGGCGTCTGTACTTACGGTATTAGTTTCAACTCTGAACGATCAAATAATTCTCCACGTAACACCAACTGTCAAAGCACGTCCACGAAAACATTTAACCCTTCACAACGCCTATCCCTTTTTAGTTTAATCACGACTTTTCGCGATAAACCGGGCCACGCCAATCATAAAGGTCCCATCACACCGCGGCACCCGGATTTATCCCGGGATATCCGGTATCACGTCCGCCGGGAAATAACTTGGAAGTGGGACGCGACCGCGGTTTTTTTCTCCATTGCGTACAAAATATGTATATTTCCTTTTCAAAACGGTTGGTGTGGTAACTATTATGCAGGATTTGTGTGATCGTTTGAAAGTGTTATAAAAGGGACGCTTAGGTACATAATGGAGTATTCTGGGATTTTGTTAGGCTTAAGATAAGTGAATTATTTTTGGGATGTTATCTTAAAACTCTGCCTAGGCTTTTCACAACTATATTGGGGTCGGCTTCCAGTCTAACCGGCTACAGCTGGATACCAGTATTTTACATTGGTTATCTGACCTCCTGTGTTAAAACTATAAACATATAACCAAAACAAAAGTTCAACTCAATATTAGTTTAAAAATTCATGTGAAACTACACGCTTTTCTGAAACATTTACAGGCGAACAATGACCCTTTAGTTACACAGTGACGCGAGCACTAAAGGTTGCCTGGCACTAATGCGTAACATTTGAAATATTATTTTTTAACCAACTTCGAATAGAGAAAGAAAAGTAAATCTAAGAAGTGTTTAAAGTATAGTACATACAACTGTATGCACTTCGCTCTTAATTGCAGACGGAAGGTTTATTCAATACCAATTTAATTTTAAATCGTCTCAACTGGGTTAAGCGCCTCTTCTTCGGACTAATTGCAAGTAAAGTGGCTTTCTAAGAGCAATCTGCAGTGTATTACGAAGCCACGAGATGACCATAGCTTAGAGATTTTCTAGCTATGGTCTCTCTTCGGAAAGCCTTTAGAGATTAGGTACTATAGGCTTTTAAAGGTTAAGCAATATTAACTTAGGAGTTTTAACACACAATTAATTGCAAAGAGTACGTGAAAACGCTTCGAGGCGTTAAATGTACGTCTGGTGCACCCTGGACAGTTTTTGTTTTATTGTTTGTTTGAAGGCGCTAATCTTTGGAACGGCCAGTCTGATTTGAAAATTTCATTCGATATGCATTTGATAGTCCAATTCTTGAGGAAGGCTATAGACTATTTTGCATCACGCTAAGACCCTTAGGAGCCGAGCAAAATGAAGAAAAGTCAGAAAGAACGCTAAACGTAAACGAAATAATAGCGCGGGCAAGCGATACGATGCGACGGGGTGGGTCGGGGGAACAAAAAATATCACGCGGAGGAGATCGCGGAAAGAAGCTAGTTCTCATATATTAGTGCTGATACGCGAGAAGAACTACAGTGTATTGAAGTCTTTGCAACTTTAACCTTTTAACCGCTTACGTCGGATTAATCCGACAAATATTTTCGTGCCCATTCCGCCAGCGTCGTATATATACGACCAAATAACACAGCTAGTTTAATCTGAATTATTATTACATCATCACAGCTCGTTTCATCGGTATTTATATTTCGTTTTTTTTTTTCTCGGGCGCTGGGGGCGCGACAACTCATATAAAGTCGGGCGGTTAAAAGGTTAATGTCAGAAAAGCTCTATTCCTTTGTCATGGACTCGTGGTCGCGCTTCGCCGATTCATTTACAATTCAATTTTTCGCGTTATAGAAAGTGTGACAGACAGACAAATTTCACAGTTTTCCTGTAAAACGAAACAATCGATATGCCTCGTTTCGATTACAACTCGATTCTATTGTTTCGATTTAATTACACAGTCCCCGTTAAATGAGCTTCGGGACCATTGTTTGTTTGCTGATACCGATTTCAGTAGCGAGTACTGTTGCCAAAACTGTTTGCGTTTTAAAGGATATTGGAACGATAAAATAAAAGGGGACCGTGCAGTAAACAGAATTTGTGTAGTGTCTGAACTTTGTAAGCGAATTTTTGAAAGAGTTATGAATGAAAATGATCCTTGTAGAAAGAAGTCACAGAGGCATTAAAATTGATCTATTGTTTTTTAAATATCGTTAACATACGAACTTTCATACAGAACCTCCTTTTCACGGGTACTTTTCACACTTTTTGGAATTATGTGGTCCATATATATAATTATGTGGTGGTGGGTGGTGCTTTCGTTGAAGATGTTGAACCGTTTCTATAAAAACAACACTAGTTTCGTTTTCAGCTATTGTCGGACCTCTCAGTAAATTGGAAAAGGAACCGTATTGTTTATTTGTTAAACAGCTATCTCGATAACATGAAACGTCCATTACCAAATTGTTATAGCGGTCGATTTCGGTGACAGTTCTGACTTTTATCAAATATGGATGCGGAGTAAACGAACTATTTTCTTGATGACGCAAATCGAGCAATTTCATTCTCTTTTTGTTATCTATAGGGATGGCGTTACTAAGAACCAAGAAATTGATCCGACCCTCATATAACACGAGCATATTTAGCAAAGATAAACTTATGCTTTATTTCTGAGGTCCTCAGATATATTTTCAATAGCTATTGATTTGATAAGTCTCTATTCGACAAACGTACTTCATTAACGGTTTGTTCGAAACCGTAATGAGTCAAGATATCTGAAAGTAGTCTTTAGTCGGATTAAAAGTTCTCGAATAATTAAAACTTTCGAATAGACAACATTACCGATTAGAATGCCTCGGAAACTGGGTTTATAATGGCGGCACTGTACGATCTTGGGTTGAGGCTGAGATGAGGTTTGTGACGTTTACATGTCAATTTTTTTTTAATGAATTTTAATGGCTACTTAATATTGACTGATATAGATAGTGCAATCCACGAAGACGCGCCCCACTCTTCTTCCTAATCTCTTACACTACAAGTGTGCAACATTACGCTAGTTTTTTCGATACACACTAATTACTTATTACTTAGTGGGTAATTAGTGTGTATCGAAAAAACAAAACAATAGCGGGATTAACTGGCGATATTACGATTAGGAAAAAGAGTAGGGCGCGTCTTCGTAGATTGCAGTATCTGTAAATGTGAAGAAACAGATGCCATACTGCATTGTTATACGGGCCGCAATAAAATCGTTCCACGGGAAATTATAATGTAACTTATCGAATCGATAGGCTGCATTGTTTATAATTGTATTGTTAAAAGTGCCGCTTAACTACACTACATGTCTCGTTGTTGGAGTTTCCTTTAGAAACGCAGACCCATCTCATTTAGGTCTCCCAGCCTCGTAACGAGTCCTAACCTAAATCCCTTTAAAAGAATCTGGGATATGCTTTCACGTTGTAAGGAATGAAGCCTCAGGCACTGACCTGTTCCAGTTGGAATATGGCTCAAGTGGAAGTCTCGTTGATGCCTTGCAGGTTTTTGGAACGGCTTGATAAAAGATCATGTGCTTTTGAATTTTGAAAAATCTTTATAAAATGAAGTTCGGAATATTACGCGCTAAGTGGCAGTGGGTATACGAGTATAACCTTTAGCAATAGGGATTCTTTATTTAGAAAAGATTATTAGGTAAAAATGAGGGGAATTTTATTGAAAATATAATAGCTTGCTAACATATTTTCCTGTTTCTTCGAAGAATATCTTACTATAATAGGCTAAGGAATTCTCGGAGGAGAAAATTACAGGAATGTTCAGCTTATAAAAAATTTCTAGAAGCGGTATACAAACAAGTGTTAGTAAGTTTCATAGTTTTCCAAATAACTATCTGCTCGTAAAGGAAGCCTCCTAATCCACAGTGCATTAGAAGGTATCCTTTCGAATATGTCTTACTATGAACTATGCCACAGCGATCGTCTTTCGGCTCAAAAGATTATGATGATGATGAAAAACAATGCAAGTCCACTTTTTATGTTTCCCTGTCACATCAAAAAACCAATTACCTACACATAAAACCGGCTAATACTCGATCGAGTCAATATTAATAACCAGGGCACAAAATACGCAATGTCTCGACATCGTCTCCCTTGAGCCTCAGCTATTACGCTGAATAATGTACCTTGGAGGGTAGGCTTACATTATTAGTCTCCAATGCAACGTGAATTTAGATCGAGGTGTAAACAATTTAAGGGTCGGCTGGGGTTTTTATGATTACTGTTTTAGAGGTAAGGGGAATTACATTTTTGAAATAAAAACTCTTTTAGTCGCACTTTGCGCTCTTTCCAAACAGTGTAACGAAACTGAACCGTCACGCGCAGGTCGGTGACGCTGAATCGGGTATACTCGGCTCCAATCGGTCACACAGAATCGCGTATACTCGTATCCAGTATTAATTTGTCACTTCTTTCGTGTGGTTATAATGTTATGTTTAATTGGTCTCGTGTTTTGAGAACAACACTCAAGTATGAATCATCTTCGTCTTGTCTAGCCTTCTCCTGACAAGGTTGGGGTCAGCTAGCAGTAAACAAAAGTAAATGCTCACGTATAAAACTCAATTCAAATACAGAATGAAAGTGATGGTTTCATACTAAACTTAAATCAAGATATACATACACATACAACGATATATATACGTATGGCAAGGCAATACAATGAAAGGTCCAACTTGACAGATTTTCCTATTGATATTTTTTCCATGAGTTTTGCTTCATACAGACGTTCCCTATTTAGACAGTGTGAAGAGTGCACGTCTATGTAGCTTAAATTGGTTTGTTTTTGTAGTGTTCTGGAAGATCTACTAGACACACTATTTATTGTTCTCCTTTGTCTCTAATATTTTTGAGTTGGATGTCATGCATACCTGTTATTTGCATGGTTACTGAAATGCTAATTTTTGTTTGATATTTAATTTGAATTGTAAGTGACTGTGCTATTGGTGTGCTTATTATAAATAAATAAATAAATAAATAAATAAATAAATACATGCTTGAGCAACGTTCTAAAATACGGGCTCCTATGAGAGCTTCTGTTTTGGCCTGATCCAAAGATTTGGTGCGCAGAGAAACGTAGCTAGAAATATTATATGTGAATCGATTCTGACCTGAGGTTACAAGCCACGGATAGTTCGGAACTTCGGGTAACGCCTTTATTAGGTCAACCTATATACTCATATATAGTAGGTATAGTTAAAGAAAAAGAGGTAAAATTACTGGTATTCAGCTGCATCCGGTTAGACTGGAAGCCGACCCCAACATAGTTGGGAAAAGGCTAGGCAAATGATGAGTTAAAGTAAAAGAGGATAGATTTATGAGCCATTATGAGATTAGATCACCTTTTTTTTATTATCGTGGAGAAATGCTCATGCATTCTGCTGCACTACCACGGGGAGATAGTGCAGTTATGTGGGACTCTAACCCACTAAAACTCCACGTTGTCCTCCTCTGCCGCTTACGGCGGGAACACGGGCACGCGTTAGCACTCATCCGTGAACCCACCGCGGCTGTCCGTCATCGGACCCTCCTCTGGGGAGTATTCCCCATCACCGGCGCACCAGAACATATAGCACGCCATGACTACCCCAAGGACCAAACCAGCACATGGGCACCAGATGACCCCGTGTCTGGGCCACCCCTGGTCCCCCTGCGACGGGTAATCTAAAAATCAGAAGTTTTTCACACGTTTTTTCAACCATTTTGCACAAGTCAATATCAGAAGCTCTTACACATCACGTTTTTTTCAGGGGCCGTCGACGCTATCGCACGTTGTCAGCGCTGCTACACTTGAGAAAGGCAGATTACTTGCGATAGCATCGCTGCAAACTCATGAGAAACGCGCTACAGTCGCTCGTGAGCAACTCTCCTTGCAAAGTAAAACGCGCGTAGCACGCACGCGAACGAGCCACAAACGTGCGTGTATCGCGCTGTAAACATGCGTGCGCTGTGTTGTGTTTAATAAAAGTACTAAGGCCGCGGCGCTGTGCCAGCGCGTCTGTATCGATGTAACTCCGCGCTAGTAGCACGTCGACAGCACGCGAAAAATTCGTCGTCTGCATACCACAATTTTATGAACGTATGTATAGTTCAATTGGTTACGATTTACCTATACACACGAAAAAAACATGAAAAAAACGTGGTGTGTAAGAGCTCTTAATGGTTATCTTGTAAATGAGCTTAGCTAAATTTTGGTGTACAATAAAACATTTTACATTTATCTATCTATCTTTACGACGTATATCCGAAATTACGGTATATTAGTATTACCGCATAAATTTCCCCTTTAAAAAGACAAAACACCCCGAAAAATAACTTACGTTAAATACCCAAACTAAAAAGCAAATGACCTATACGGAACCAAGTAAAAACGTCGATAATTTTCTTTATATTCCCTTATAGAGTAATGTAATCCTTTTTAAGAGGAAGTTACAAAGGCATTCTTTGCGAGGCAGGCGAACGTTTCACGTTTTTACTCGACTACAGAAGGAAGGTAATGTTTTTCGATGGTATGGTCAGCTTAATGACTTCGTGGAGCCTGTTTATCCTGTATAAGTGATGGAGCAGCATTTTTTTTTGTATTAGTAGGAATGTGTGAAAATCGGTTGGAGAATGCAAATAATCAGGATTTTTGGTATGATTTCTTTTGGTACCTACTGTCTGTTCCGGAATTTTAAAAGGCTCGAATCTCTAGGAGAAAAAAAAAACTGAAAGAACCAAGTCCAGTATAAAATAAACCGACAACACCATTTTTATGATAACCATCACAAACATGATTACAGAACCGCATACCTATACCTTACTATTACTTATAGTATTTTTATCTCACGAACCGACGCGCGCTTTGCTTGTGGTAACAAAGTAATTGTACAAACACGCCGTGAATCAGGTGGCCTACCATGATCTAATTAAAAACGATTCAAAAACAAGACATTTCAATTTAGGTTCCTAAACTGCATCGCTTGAGCTGCTCTATGGACGTCATGGTACCAAACAAGTATGAATGAAACCAAAACTTGCGACTCAGTTTGGGACAATCGCTGTCAGCAGATGGCACGGTCTAAACTGAATCGTTGAACTGACGTCATGGTACGAATTAGAAGAACAGTTCAGTTTAGGTCCTAAAATGGATCAAGTTAAGAGCTTGTGGTAGGCCTGCTGTGCTTGAAGACGAGTAGCGTCAGCACATAACACACACGAACCGAACACACATTTCCGACCGAGAGCTCCTGCGCTTACACACACTTCACAGCGTATTTATACACTTAATAATCACAAGTAAAGCGCGCGTCGTTTCATGAGATAAAAACACTATAAACTAACACGAAGTAACAATATCAACTAATGGAACATCTAGTTAAAGAATATAACCTAATACCTAGTATAGATAAATAGCTAAACAAGCCCTCACTTAGCTCCGTGTAAAAGTCGTCAACGTTAGGTAAAAGGTAAAAATTCCTTACCTTTTAGATTCCCGACCCTCTCGGGTAAAAAGGGATTCTAATGAAATCGCCGAGTGTACCTACGCATTGGAATCTAAATCCTATGTAAGTAAATACCTGTACGTTGTATATGTGTAGTATCTATCTTACTTTGTGGAGAATAAAATGTAAGGGTCCTTTTGTTTCGTTGTTACGGTTGAACTAATCACACACATTGAAATACTTTTGCCAGAGGTAACCTCGTTCGCTTACTGCCAGAAAAGTTAACGATATAAAAGTTGAATATACATACCCCTACCTAGATCAAATAGGTAAAGTGAAGATAGATATGGACGCATTAGTTTATGATCAACTAACTGTAAAAGGAACTTCAGGAACGTATTCTCTCATCGGCCGGAGATTAACACCATCAAAGCTATCATTGAAATAACAATCATGAGCTTAGTTTGACATGAGATTTTACATGCTTTAAGAAACCGGGGGCGTGACTCCCTCAAAAATACAGTATCCAGAAATACATATAAGACATTTCGCTCTGCGTAGAAAATCCATTCCATCCATTTTCACCCCCCACTCATTGCTACACTCACAACACAAAACACAGAAGTGCCCTGAAAACATGGACAGACTTCGCTTCAACTCCTCAAGACGACAGTATACAACTAGTTAAAACTACCCACCTGCTAACATCTCCCGGGTGTTTGCCACTGAACTAGTGTGGAACATATGTTCAGATTGCACACCTGCACTTTAGGAGGAAGATTAGACGTATGGTGTCTGTTGTAGCGGGGCGATAAGCTGATGCATGAGCGTTTCCATTTACACTTTGATATTGAAATTTGTCATCAACAGCTAAGACTGTTAGTTTACCTTGATAAACTGGCCATGATGAGATCGGGTGAATATATTATATAGGTACTAATATTATATAAAGAGGTAAAATTTTTGAATTTTGTAGTGGGGGGTAATCTTCGGAACTACTGATCCGATTCCAAAAATTCTTTCACTAATGGGAAGCTACAGGAAATGTGGTTGTTCCTATAGCTATAGGTATACCTTTGCCTTACCCTTCGGCGATAACAGGCGTGATGTTACATTATGATTTATTATTTTATGAAATTTTCTTTCTATTCGCTGCTACTAGGACCACACTCGCAAGTAGCCAAGATTTGTCGCCCCCCTCTTTAATAAAGTTTGTCTAGCCACGTACCCGTTCCCCGGACAAACTGTCCGGTTCGTATTCGAGCACGATTCATTTATTTACACAACCGGACAGTGGCCGGTCGGGAATATTGAAAACCTGGACAAAGGTGGGATACAAAATGCTCGAGGAATTTTCATTTTCTAGTGTATTTGGTCTGCGGATTGTAACGAAATTGCATGCGAAGTTTGTGAAAGGAATTTTCGAGTCTTTTAAAGGTAATGAAATTAAATGCAAACATTTCAGTGTTCATCGCAACGTATTTTAAACATAAGACAGTTTATAAACGACATTATTACGATAGGAATTTGATAACCTTTGCATATTAACAATACACTATGGGGATAGGCTATGTAGCCCGCGAAATTAAAATTTTCTTACGTTTTTTGCACTTTGGAAGTCAGTGTCATCAGGGTGTATAATGTTGAACAAAATAAAAAATTATTCGCTAGCGTAACAATTAGATATTTACAGAATTATAATCATTAAAATCACTAATACAAGTCTCTAAGTTCATATAATCCGATTGATTGATAATTCTGTAGTCATATTTTTGTTACGCGTTAGCACACATCCGTGAACCGCAAATTTCAAAAAACTTAAGAAAATTGAATTTCGCGGTCTACCCTGGCGCTTCCCCTTAATGATATAAAACAGTGGAAACATTAAGAAACACGCTAAGTAAAAAACAGAAACAAAACAACACAACTACGAAATCTACTTCACTACAAAACTATTCTACGAGTACTAAGAACAGCTATCTACTGCAAACTACTGTCTTTAGCAGAATTAGATTATATATTTATTTACAAACTTCTTCACTTGAAACGTGAAAACTACACTTATAACGAGTTAAGCCGGATTCATATTACTGTGTTGTGTCGTGTCGTGACGCCTTCTGACGCAGTGTTAGCCAATCAAAAGTCCTTGTAATTTGACGTAGTCATGAACTGATTCCTTTGACTGGTGTATCCCGAGACACGACACAACACGACACAGTAATGTGTCTGTGTTTTAACTAACGAAATCATTGCCACTAAAGACCAGTAATTTACTTGCAGCTAAAGACGTATAAATGAGGCTACACTAAATCTACAGCACTACATAATAAAACAAACTATTCACCAGGAACTGCCTGCCCTTGACTCCCATCCTGGTGATGTCTTCAAGTGACCAAACACATGATAAAGTCCATGCTCAAACACTTAAATTCACTCATTTTGTTTATAAACACTAGTTACTAGGCTGCACTCACATTTTCTATAAAACTAGAAACTTTGAAGGAGTGATAACTTATTATATAGCTATTCAATCTCGTTCAAATATTTTTGTTTGGAAACGATAAACTGAAAAAGAAGTTCAAATATATCAAAACTTTTAAGAGTTCCTATTGCATCGAAATAAATCTTAGAGCAATGAAAAACAATCACCTTTCATATACTGACTTTTATTCGTTTAAAATAGCCTAAAATCGAATACTGTGCACTAAATTTTTGACCTGCCATAAACAGCTACGCGGAGCAGCCAACGCTTTGACAAAATTCTGTGTGAAAATAATCCTAATACTAAAATGTATTAACAGCAATATAAACACAGAACAAATGGAAATCCAATACGTATCAACGCGAATTAATGTGTGTGAAACGATTACTCGAATTAAACGTGATTGAATCAATAAACATAGTAAATGACTTTACAGCATTTATCAGAAATGGTTATGGCCATGGGTGATTATTTTTTCGCGATTGCGATGTTGGTCCCATGGAGAGAGTTGATCAGTATGATGGTTTGCACCCTTAAATCTGACGACACCTATCTGATACATGCTTTATAAATTATAATTCATTGTCAAATGCCAAATGAATACCTTCGACTTCAAACATCAAGAATTTCACGGTAAAGAAGAAACCTACTACAATATTGTTAGATTAGTGAAAACTTCACCATGACAGATGGGATACATATCAATTTATGATAAAATCTATAAGGATTACTGAATAAACCCCTGATGGATGGGTAAGGGGCAGCAATCTATTAACTGATAATATCATGATGCGTCCATCGTCGGTTAAGCAGAAAGAGAGCACCCTATTTGTATCTAATTTTTCAATACACGAGGTTTTTACCATGGTACCAAAACCAGGGAAGAGGACGCAGTTATTGATGCTGACGAAACTACCTAAGGGACAATTTGTAAAAAACTTTTTTTTTTAAGTTTCTCATAATTATGAGCACAATGATCCCAAATAACTGGAAACTTCTTAAGGCGCTTTGTATACGGCACGGTTTCTTTACGGTACCGGCGTGTTAACCGCACCGTAGAGAAATCGTGTGATCTTGTATATGACACGGTTCTATGGTATACAGCGACGGCGCCGTGCCGTAGCGCCGCCCGTGTCGTCCACAAACTTCCATACAACATTGACGACCACACACGGCGAATAAACCGTAGTTTTTCGCGGCAAGAAAAACGTGTGTACAAAGAGGCTATCAGTTCAATTACACCTTGTATATATCTTACTTATGGAAAGTAAAGGACCGAATGTTGTGACGCAACGTGAGAGCCTTCATTCAAGAGTGGATTGCGTTAGGCTTAATTTACGAACAGGTAGAAGGGACACATTTTACTCGGTAGCTATAGATATTATCGTAAATAATAATCAAACGGTTAGCCCATCGCTTGCGAATATTACAAATATCATTTTCTCACGGTCCGTAGAATAATCCATGTTCATAATTTGTAGTGCAATACAATTAATTTTGTTCCTAGGTAATGAATAAATGGGCTTGACCAGCGCGCAACTAACGATAACTGGGCAGTTTTGAAATATAATTCATATCAAATTAATCTAATCATTGATTTATTGTTCGACCGCTCTAAGGACCAAAATATAAATCAATAATTAATAAATGCTAAAACGCAAGCTAAAATACGTATAATCTCGGAACTCGTTTATGCAATTTACGTTTTAGATTCAAAGGAATCGTATGTGGTATTAGTATTAGTAGGTACGGATGCATTCAAAGGAAATAATACAGCCTATCCGTATTATAGCTTTTCATCACCCTTACCCTGCTCAGGTACCGTATAATGACGGTTCAATACCATCATAATGTCAGTATAAGAGAGAGATGGAGCTATATATGACCGATAGCACCATCCTTTTTTCGGACTGGAATCATGCTGGCATTAATACTTCGTAATACGGCCCCTGGTATAAAATCAATCGATTGAATACTAAACTAAGAGTAGCCTTTATACCTCATCTATTATTCACCCCCAATGCCTCAGATACATTTGATAGGTACCTATTCAAAACAAAGGGTCTACAGAACAAAACGAATTGCTATTAAAATTAATTTTATCACAATATGGAAGGCAACTCTCATTCATTTGGCTATAACAATGAATTTAAGGAAATAAACGATTGTGCCACACGGTAGGTTTTATTTTGACTAATCACGATATCATTTGAGGCCAACCTTTACAAACTCCAACTATATTCACCGAACGATGAATATTTTTTCGTGACTGAAAAAGTATCTGCTTTGCTTTGCTGTTTTGCGTTGCTTTTTTGCTTTAAGCTTTGGCTAATGGCAATGAAATTGACATAGACATTTTCTAAAAGCCGATAAACGAGCTGGCACAGAAAATATAGGAAGACTTTGAAGGCGAACTCTAGAAATACGATGGGACAGCGCCAGACAGAAGGGGATTAAGTGAACGGGATGGGAAAACTGGGGAGCAGTTACGTTTGATAAAGGAGGATTTATAAGGCCTGACTGTAGAAGAGGCTTTGACCGCTGAGTTCGTTTCGGTGTTTCGAATCAGTAGGATTGAAAACGCCATCGATACAATTTAAAACTTTGAAAATTAAACTTGTTACAATAAAAACCATTTCAGAATATTGATTATTCTGAAAAGCTGGTTATCTTGAATACGATGAAAAAAATATATAGTGTAAAATAAGTGCAAAACTTTTTTAATTACAACACCGTAAATATATTCGAACTTCATTATAATATCTTATAATAATATATAATATTTGTGACCGTTTCAGATTTGCGTGAAAACTTACTTTGAGTTCGTGCGAATTTTATGATCCAATAACTGTTTGATGTACTATTTAATCAGTTATGAAATGACTGAATTTTTTAAATCTTGTTTTATGGACATTATCGCCTTCAAATACTTATTGAACGATCCCAAAAAGGATCACTTTTCTCGTTGAAATGAGACTTTTAAATCCAGATTTTGTCACGCTAAAGTCACTGACAGAAATATTGCTCGCTTTGCAGACGTGCTGTCTGCTGATCTTAGATCCTTTACGCCTACTTTTTATTCGAAAAATACAGCTGCAATTTTTTTTCTACAAACATATTCAATCACTAACCCAACCTAACAACACCATAACCTATATTTCCCAAAAACCAAAAACAAAAAAATCACTTCAAAAGTGAAATAGCTCATGTGTCAAAAATTCTGAACTATATGCCTGATTACATAAGGTAGCAAGTTCGAACTTAATACGTGTATCAATGTATGTTAGTGACGTATTTTC
The DNA here is from genome assembly GCA_914767645.1 of Hydraecia micacea. Lineage (NCBI taxonomy): Eukaryota > Metazoa > Arthropoda > Insecta > Lepidoptera > Noctuidae > Hydraecia > Hydraecia micacea. The sequence continues at coordinate 4,741,582 of OU611801.1, read as the reverse complement.
GCGAGTTCGGTTGTAGCGGAGTTGCGGAATCAGCTCGATCGATAGTCTGCATAAAGCGGGCTCTGTTTCGGTGTGGCGCGAATGGAAATGTGTGATTGTTATAATCCTTTGACCATGCATTTTTGGATTAGGAGAATAGAATAAAGTGGCTGCAATTCTGACCACAATTGACAAGTTTTCCGGCATTATGAAATAGGTATTGAGTTTTTTGTGTGAAGTTCTTCATTGGAATCATGGCCGTTGCCTATCAGTGGATTGATACAAATTACAAACTGATATTAATGATTTTTTTTTAAACCACCCCGTAGTTGTTTTTATGCAACTTAGGGCGAATTCTACGAAACCGTCTTACCTAAGTCTTAGCCTGCTAATAAATTTTGTCAGATTTTTCCATGTTATTATACGAGGCACAAAAGTTTTCTCGAATTCGCCTGTAATATAAAATTGCCTTGTGCGTTTTTTGTTCCCTACCCATTTCGACAAGAATTATAAAGTGAATTTTAATATTGCAGCTCTTCTCTACTTTTAATACTCGTTCGGAATAATTTTGCAGCACGTGGAAGGAAAAATATGCATACTTATTTATAAAAAACTTGGTATTCTATCTTCTCTCAATCCCGCACATAGATACTCGATAATAGTAAAACGTGCAACTTCCGATTTGTTTGCATCTCTTTGATATCTCAAAAGATTTTATTTCAAGTAGGAGAAACTACTTTTAATCCTTTAAAGGTATTGTCGATTCTCTTCTCATTTCTTAAACTTCTTTCTACAGCCTTTTCTTTAATTTCATAAGCTCCTATAACTTTTCACAGAAAGGCAAGATTACCGACTAACTACGAGAAAATAGTACCTTGAAAACTTAATCTTTTCCCTAGAAAAAGTATTTCCAGTGGTACTCAGAAACTACTCGCAGATGAAATAACTGTTGTCGTTCGGTATTATTGTGACCGATTGACACACGTGGAGGCTTAATTCGAGAATCTATACTTATATTATAAAGAGGTATTGTGAGTTTATACTACGTAGGGGCTAATCTTCGGAACTACTGAATCGCCGAAAACTCTTAAGCCCTCAGCTACAGTATTGTCATAGAATATATTTTATGTTAAAACAAGAATCACGCGAAGTGACGGGCAGAAGCTAGTAAGGGATATGCGAAATACTACATGGAAATATGGGAATTGTTCAAAAACTTACGTTTATTTTAACCTAGAGAACTCACAAAAGAAGTAGAAAGATATTTATTATTGTAATGAGACCTCAAAGGACTAGCATCAAAATTAAATTCAATGAAGATACAAACTTCAACTCGATACACTTCATGAAGAAAGAACACGATTCTATAATCCACCTTATTATGATTTTCTTATTAGAACTCAAGTAAGATAATATCTAAATCACTTAGCAACAGACTAGAATCTTCATCAGCTATTGATTTATCAAATATATTATAAATCAAATCAGGCTTATCTATTTCGAATTTGCCTTTAATACTTTCCTTTATTAAATAGAACCAGGTTCTTAATAATTAATTACAATCTGCCTATAAGATAAGCAATTTTAATCTAACTTAATTTTTTACTTGATAATTACTTTAATTAGATTTTCTTTTACTCTTCTTAGAATATCGTCCATTTACAAAAGATTTTTACCTGCGGGGTAATTGCGTAACACACTGTCAGTAGCGATGGCTTTCATATTGACAGTTCAACAAAATTCATAGAGTTATTTATGTTGCTGAGCAGACAAATTTTATGAACATAATGAAGCAGTGGATTAGCAATATCCATCAAAATGATTCTGATTAAGATTTATAGTGAGTTACGCAATTTTTTAGGGTGCGGGGTAACTATACATTGATTGTACAAATATTTGTATTGATCGATATCTTCAAAACCACAGCACTAAAGTCAAGATACAAGGCCTCCGTAGTCACAGATCGTCTTGTCTTTAGTTAATTAAGAGTTCTGAGTGGCTTCCAATTCAATTATATTTACCCATGAACTACCTGTCAATCAAGTCAATTAGGTTATAATAATTATTTGAACTAGCACACGCACAGCTAGAGCTTTTTAAAGAAATACTGTAGAGGATTTCATATTCGTTGCTGCTGAGTTTCCAACGTTTACTGTCCTATTGTTGTGTAGGTGTCTAGGTTCTGCCTTAGCCTTCAATTTCTGTGTTGCCTTCTTTGACAATCGCTCATTATCGCTTCCATTACCTATGTCATCGTTTTCTAGGCCTGCCTGTTAGTACCATTGGCTTATTTCATTTGCCTTCACTAGTCAACTGCAATGCCCCTTCCAATGTTCAGGTTACCTACCTTCGATACTACGATAACTCCCCAATTCATATCAACCCGCTCTTCAATCCGCGCTTTAATCCAAACCCAACCTTATCCAAGGATTACTTTCGCAACTCGAATCGAGATTGCATTCTGAAAATTTTCTGTATTCGGAAGACTATCCCGACCAGCAGCGAAATGAAAGAATGGAAAAAATCATAGTAATCCGCGTTGAAAGAGGATTGGGAGCGATTCGAATGAAATTCAGTAAATTTGCCTGTTTCGTAAATCAGGGGAATAAAGGCTTAAGTACACGCAAATAACGAGACTGTTATTTTATCTGTAGGTACTGCTGTAATTCTTTTGAAGATTCCATTACTTGGGGTATTTTGTGTGGATATATTTCGAAACGGTAATCCGTTTTTTTATGTTAAAAAAATGTTTTGTTGTCATGTTATTCGTTTGTAAGTGGAACGACTACATAGTGGGAAGCGGTAACCTCGCGTAGACAGCTGGAATACCAATGGCTTTACTGATGCGTTGCAAAATTTCTGATGCCTACACATTAAATAGGTTCAGAAGTTTGCCCGTTTTTGTCAAAAATAGTGAACTATCCCCAAGATATTGTAAATTTGCCTAAACAAGACTCGAAAGACCCCACCAACATAGCATTTAATGATAATTGTACGGGTAATATGGCGTGTATAAGACGAACGTGCTAGGGGTAGACTGCGTACCGTAGGGGTTGCGTCGTTAACTATAGGGGTAGCGTGGACATCGGACAAATTCATTAACAGACGACATTCAAATGGGTTTGTATTTGTGTTTACTCTTAGGATAGTGATAGCGCCAAATTGTTCGAAGACGTATTTCGGTATTATCAATTCAGGACTAGGTATTTGTTCAGCTGTAGCTTGCTATAGACAGAGTTAATAGTTCTACTGCGGACCAGTCTTTATTGAACGAGACTAGCTCATCCCGCCGCCGCCGCTTGGCTAGTCGTAGTCTTTTGCCTTTTAAACCCATAGAGGAGTCCATTGGGTCATGAGTTTTGTCCATTGCTCGTCTGACATAGGGTAGACACGTTCACCCCAACTAACTACTTAGTTATCTTATAATATACTAAAGCTGAGGTTTTTTTTTTGTTTGAACGCGCTAATCTCTGGAAAAACCAGTCGGATTTGAAAAAAATTGATAGCCCAATTCTTGAAGAAGATTATAGGGCTATTAAACATCACGCTACGACCATTAGGAGCCGAGAAAAACGGAAAAACGTCGATAAGAACGCTTAGCGAAAACGAAGGAATAGCGCGAGCGGGCGATGCGCCGCGACGCGATTGGGGCCGAAATTTCACGCGGACGAAGTCGCGAGCAGAAGCTAGTCCATTAATAATTTTGAAAAATCCTGCAGATACAGACAATCTGCAATAAATTCCAATAATCGATTAAAACAAACGACTATCATAATAACAGGCACCGATATGAATCGCTGTTGTCTATAAACGGGTACACCGGGAGTGAGAATGCTTTGTTTACTTCAATGTCAATGTCGACCATCTGATATCCACCATCCATAGATATATGAATTTCTATGCCACCATCTATAAACTAACCAATGGCCCTGATGATTTTATTGTCATCTTTTTCTTGCAGATTAAATGAGAAAGAGATGGGGGATAATAAGAGCTGTTAAATTGGATTAAAGTGAAACTTTCAAATACCTTTGTTCATATGAAATCCTCATGAGTTAGATTAGCTATAAAAGTAGGTGAAGTCCAAAGAAACGATGGATGGACTGTGTGAAAAATGATATGACTAGAAAGGGGGATGACTCCAAGGATGACGACTAATTGAGAAGTGTGTAAGAAAAAGACGTGTTGCACCGATCCCAAGTAAATTGGGATAAAGGCAGGAGAATGATGACGATGAGTAATCTTAATTTCGTCCCTCCTTTTCTTACATTGCCTGTTAGTAAAAGAAAGCACTATTTTGGCGTCAATGTATTATGTGAGAAGTTTTCATCGGTGATTTGAATACACACCTCGAAAAACGAACATTTATCTGGATGAAAATACCAAAAACGCAATAACTTCCAATACTGAACTACAAACGTTTGCAGACAAATATTTGTGTTGATTGGTTATGAAATTGATGCACTGCAGCTCAAAGGTCAGGGAGAAACCTATTGGAATATCTAGAAATTGGAATCAAAGTCACAACACTCGATTTTCAAACAATGTTTGTTTGTCCAGTACTTACCTATGCATGTATTGAAAAGGTTAAAGGTTCGATGATTTTGTGTAAGTAAATATTCGGTTTTGAATTTCTTTAGGGGTTGATTGGTCTATTGTTAACACGCAAAGGGTATAAAAATACTTTTGTGACTTTCTCTTCTTGAACGACGTAGTGATGCAAGATGGATCGTCATTATTATAATAATAATGGTTTATGAAAGATATTGTGGTCCATATAAGAACATTTAGTTGGATCTGTTCACTGTTGTAATTAGAAAGGTAAATTATTGTTTAAATATATAGGTATAGTTATTCGAAAACGACAGTGATCCCGGGGAGGTCCTTTTGTGTTTGTATTTATTTGTGCAATTAGTCATTTAATTTAGTACCTAGTGTAAATAGTTAGTTCATTAGTTGTGATATATATTGTTTATAAGCAATTTAATGTATATGAAATAAACCCAAGGATTAGAAAAAGTACTGGAAATATTAAAATGTAAATGGTGGTTTTTGATTAGTGTTTAAAAATCTATTTTGAGTCATAAATAAATATTTTAACTTATGTTTAAAAATACCTAATTTTGCGAAGCTGCCTGTACTTTCGTTTTCATGCTAGTAATAGTGACTAGACGAGAATGTAGTATTGAATTTTCAAAGTCCTTTCGGTCAGACTACAAATATTAATGAAAGTTACGAAAATGTTTAAATCAATTAAATGTTTCAACAGATTCTCAATCAGTCTACGATATTCTGTTACCAAAACATTTCAGATTCAACTTCAAAAACTACCCTTCGAATCAAAGTACTACCAAAGTATTATTATTGAAACCTTTTGTTAGGGGAGAGTACAATAGACGTTTAAAAGAAGGGTAGCGTCACCCGAGCAAGTCTTATGCAAGTTATTTTTATTAACAAACGAATTAAACGTTTCTCACTGAATAATTAAAAGGTATTTTTTGAACATTTGGGTTATATATAAAGAGTATAATATATAGAGGTTATCGTGTTATTCAAATTCGAGTAAACCTTGAGAAAAATACGTGTAAAACTTTGTATGTACTAAGTTTTAAGTAAACATTTAATGAATTTATTTAAGGCTCCATAAATGCTAATGTGGTGTTTAAGAGCTGTTATTAAAGCTAGAACCTCGTAGTTTATTAGAATGTATCCTTAATAGGGTACTTTGATGCAATATTGATAAAGCTAATGTGCAATGTTGGGTAATAAATGAAGATTATCTACTTAACTGTGGTATTGCGTAAGCATAGTATGATTATTTGTTATTATTTTGCACTTGATAAACCTTAACAACATGATCAGCCTATATAACGTCCTCACTGCCATGCTGGGACACAGGCCTCCTCCCTGTGAAAGGGAGTGGGCTGTTATCCACCACGCAGGCCCAGTGCGGGTTGTTAGATGTCACATGTCTCGATTGCCGCCGGTTTCCTCACGATGTTTTCCTTCACCGTTTTGAGAGGAAACCTCAATAATCTCGCTCTTATTTATTTTTAGGCCCACTTCCCGCAGACATGCGCGATGCGACTCTAGTAGAACAATTTCTATGAAAAGTTTATGTTAAATATCTTTCAGAATCGCATCGCATCGTCGCGTTGCGCCTTTCTGAGGAGCCTTTAATCATAGCTTTGTAATGCGATTCTTTACATCTTGATTTCATTCTACCACAACAATAACAAACACGTTATACTATGGTTCTTGTCTTTGTTTGTGTACAAGTTTATGCAGTGAATAGGGGAGAGAATAACACAAGAAATGATTGATTTGTTTAAATGATTGGCGGACAGAAATCGCATATTCTCACGCATCTTTAGAATAAATAACAAACATCTCCTTAATTATAGAGTAGCAATCCTAACTTACAGAAGAGACGTACCGAATTGTAATGGCGGACCTGAGCGAGTAAGCAAATTAAGTTTCAAACTAGGACGCCAGTAAGCACGGTGTATAATGAAACGTGCATCTTGAATTTATCAGCCGGTAATCAACCAGTGCTGAGCAAGGACTACCTAATTGCTTGGCAGATTAATTAGGCGTGACTTGGCCTTACATAGAGCATAATTAAGTAATAGTAGCAAGTAAGTACCTATAAATAGTACCTACTTGTCAAACAGGCTCGAGAGCATGTAATTTAATCTTTAAACTGAAATAAAAAGTGCATTTCACATTTATATGACACACATACCTACCACTGAAAGTAACCAACTTCCTAATTACCAGAAAATACCTTCACAAAGGCAGAAAATTGTGAATCCGTTCTATTCTTAGTAGAGTAGTAAGTCCAGCAACCAGAAAAGCACAAAAATGTGAACGCAGCACAAAAATAACATCTAATAGTGAGTCCAATCGATGACGAGTGCCCAAACAATTTATCCATTCCATGTTAATGGGATTTATAATGAACGTTTACATTGGCAGATCGCAAATACATTGTTATTTGAATTTTCTGGTATTTGAAGCTTGTGCATTGCTAATATTGTTCTGGAACGCCTTTGAAGTCTTAGATAGTATTGTGTTTATTAATGAAGTTACGGTCGCAAGAAAAATTTTCCTTAAGAATTGTCTAAATTAAATGTAGACCTTTAATAAATTGATTTTTGAGTCCAAACTCTTGGTGATTTTATACACAAAGAGTTTAATGAATATTATTTTATAACTATGATCAAAAACCCTATATAAGCAAGCAGTATATGTCCAAAAGGGTTACCGCTACCCCGGGACATAAAGGGCTAAGGAATAAACACTGGTGGGTTTTTGTCAGTAAGAGTCTGCCACTCCCTTCAGCTCCACCCAGAGCGGGAAGTCATTTGATGATTTCCCTGCCTCAAAAAAAAAAGCTGTATATTCCTACAAAATATAGGTCCTGACCCGACCCAAAAGCATGCATTCATTTTCGTAGTAGAAATGCGATAAGTATAAATACTTCATGAAAACACAGTTAAACCAAAAACAGACAAAAAATAAGACCCACAGCACACATTAAAATAAATTATGCTCCACACGGTAAAACGAACGATCAAAAGGAGGGGGCGCAGCTGACAAAAAAAATATTACAAAAACCTAATTCATACGTAAAATCTCTAGCGAATAATAACCTAGCCCATTTTAATTACGTCAAACCACTCCTTACCCGTTTCCTAGCCATGTCACTAACACAAATACTATGAAAACACCATAATCCGTGACGCCACAAACGTGCGTCCCTCACGGCATTCGAAATACGACTGACGGAAGTACAACTAGATGGGGTGGAGTATCCACCGCCCTACATTTCCAACCAAAAATTGAAACGTCTTATAAAACAGTGGGCGATAGAGAAAATTGTACTTTAGTTATAGAAGCAAAAGGTTTTAGATCGTTTATGTGTTGATGATTTTTATTTGGTATGTCATTTGATGGTAGTTATTGCATTTACCTTAGACGTTACGTCAGTTGGTGCTTGCGTCTCTGAATTATTTGTTTTTTTATTTAGTCTTGGGCTTGGGAGGGTCAGAGTTGGGTTTTATTAATTTCGGCGATGAGAATGTCTTTATGTTCGACACGATATTAAATGGTGGTCTTGGGGAAATACCTTGTTTTTCTCATAAGCTTTAAGACTTTATTTTTTAAACTTTTGCTTAATACAAAGACAATATCTTATACACAACACACTTTGTTTCAAAAGCTACATTCAAAACTTCAAGTGGAACTCAATACTGTCTCCGACTTCGACAATTTCCAACTTCCTAAGTTCTAACATCTTAGCAACTGAGAACTTCCTTGTATCAGGATTTGCTAGTTCGAGTTTAATATTTCCTTGTATATATCACGATCGTCTATTGTTTAAGTTAACCGTGTCAAACTTAGGAACATTGATTAGAAATTAACTTTCTCTTTCTTCTCAGATTAGGTTTCTTCGTCAGATCGAAACAGTCAGTACCTAATGACTGTAACAAAGATGTTATATATCCTTCTGAATAAAAGACATAACTCTTTTGCAGTCAGGTTAAAACGGAATCATTCAAATCCGAACGGAAATGCCGGAAATCCGTATTGCGGTATCATACACACGAAACAAGTTAATAAGCTTGTTAAAAAGAACGATAGGCCATTTTAAAATAAATTACACAATACCGTAGGTATTGACATTCTTTTCTTTTTTTTATTAGCCTATACTGTCCCACTCCAGGGCAAACCTCCCTCCACTCCTTCCATATGTCACGAGCCCCCCCGCGTCCTCCTTCCAGTTTTGACGGGACCTATTCAGCTCGTCCCGCCATCTCCTGCGTGGTTTTCCGCGACCCCACCTCACTGTCTCAGGGCACCAGTTCTGTGCTATTTCGGGCCTGCCAATTTGTCCGGCATGAATGCATGCAGCAGACATAGCCTACCAAGTCCCATTGACATTCGCATACTTATACTTATTTACGTATTTAATAATAAAATACTGATTGGCTGATTGCAGTTCGTTGAATTTATAATGACTCAAACATATCAAGGATATGAATGCGTGAGCCGTTGATATTGATATTGGTAAAAGTGTAGGTCATACATAAATTAATTTTATCACAGCAGCGGCAGAATTCAGAGCACGTTGCACTCAGGTGATGGATATTAATGAGTACCATGTAAAGATGGCATGACGGACAATGGATTAACTATTAACAACGATGTTAAAGGTAGGGCAGTGGAAGCTACCTTAGCAAGACGGCGGATGCTGGAAAAATTAAGCAGATAAAGAAACGATAGGCTACTTCTGTCAAAGCTGTCCTGAACCACAGCAGTTTCTGCTTATGAATTGATATCACCCTATTCAAACCCCATGGTCTTGATACAGCGGGAAAATTACGTATCAACAACATTTGCGTTATTTACTTTGTTGGGCAGACAAATTTTTCAAATCTATGAAACAGTGGATTAGGAATTTCCTTCAAAATCCTTTGGATTAAGTCTGAAAGTATATTACGCAATTGAGGTGTAGTTTTTTCAAAGACGACACCAATTGCTAATGTTACCGTGACATTTAATAGCCTACCTCTCCAAGAATAAAAGTGCCTCTACACGGTATTGAGTTAAAATTATCCTCCACATTTTCTTCTCTTCACGTATTCTGATTTAGCCAAAGGGTTGCGTCTCTGCCTTCACAAGAGCCCGCTGAATATAATAATAATCTTGGTAATGCAGCAGCGGTCGGGCTTCGGTCCCGCGGGGCTTCGTTCACGTCATGAGGCGCTATACCGAGAGATTTACATGTGTTTAGCTAGTTAGCGCAATGTGTTTATGTATCCGTCGTAGTTATGCAGAAGGATTTGTTTCTTGCTATCTTTGTATTTCCACTTTTTTGGGAAATGTTCCAGTTTATGAGTGGGTTATTCACATGTATATATCGGGATGCTCGAACATAGCCTTTACGAGGGACAATTTCGTAATATACGCACGCGAAGATATCGTTCATAATCCTAAACATACCAGAGAATCTATAGTATATGTGACGAATAGAATAAATAGTAGATTCAGGTGTGGATGTTTGACGTCTAATTCTTAAAGCCTATCTGTTGTAGTTATGTGGAAGGATTTGTTGCGTTCTCTATCTTTGAATCGCCACTTTTGTGAGAAACTTTCTAGTTTATGAGTGGGTTATTCACCTACATATTTTGGGAAGCTGGAAATGACCTTTGCGAGGAAAATTCTAGTTGCAATTGTGGAACAATTTCGAAATATACACGTGAGGATAAACGTGCATAATGTAAAACATACCAGAGTATAGCATACATGGCAAATAGTAGGTTAAAGTGTGGGTTTTAGAGCCTGACAACTGCGTTAAGCCTGGGTCACAATTGGAACAAGTTGCGTTACATATTTTGGGACTTGTAACGATACTAATGTGGACCTAGCACAGACCTAGCTTTGCAAACCCAATGTCATTAAAATTCAGAGGGTCATTAAACAAACGTAGGTAATTAGTAGCTACCTACATCAGAAACAGAGCATGATAAATAACGCGAGAAGTCGTAAAAAGAAACTTTTCAAAAGAAGCAGCAATGATAAATATGCACAAGGAGTCTGTCTATTGTCCTCTGGTCCCTCGTTTGGGTCTTAATTAAATAATGAGCCTTAATAATGTTTCTTGGTGTCCAAAAACTGCGTCTTTGTAATTTAACAGAGGCCATGTCTCCTTCCTTATTATAATTAACTTCTAATTTAAAATGTCGTCGAACTGAGCGTGGATTTCAACCCATGTATATATAGGTATATGTGAATAGGATTTGATAGTAATGTTACAAGTTGTAATGAGAGCGAATCCAGTCATTACAAAAGCACACAACAAGTCTAGACTTGGGGCTCCTACTAAGAATTACCAAATGGAAACCCCAAAAACACTTGAGCCGAGGATTGAACCCAAGACCAAGCTCAGTGCTCGCGCTTGCGGCCGACAAGTAGGTAAAAATTAAGTTATAAAAACCAGAAGCACCCAATTTCCATTTTAAAGAGACCAATTCCGATCTAACAATTTCCACACAACGACCTCAAAAGTCGAAAATTCCCGACGATTCCCGAAGTCGATGATACTAAAACACGTACGGAAAAGACTTTCAAGTTTACGACGGAGGCAAGTTCTGTGGCTGGGAGCCAAGCGTTTTTCAAACCTTATCGGAAAAAGCCACGTCCTACTTTTACAGAACACTGTGTATGTGGCAAAGTTAAGGATATATTTATCAATGGAGATAGTCTATAAGGCGTGTTATTGCTTGTTTTGTGTTTTTATTTATCTGAAAGTAGATACTTAATTTTTAGGTCACACTTGGAACTTTCAAGGATAAATAAGCGTTATACAGGGTGGCAGGGACATAGACGCACAAACTATAACCCTGAATTCAGCATATGAAGACCCCCTACTGTAGAAATTTTTCGTCGGTTATCAAAAAATAACAGCTGTTTTATAAATAAGTGCGATACCTACGCGGTCGAAGTGTATGGAACAGCTAATTTGTTTTTAAATAACCCACGAAAAATATCAACGTAGGGGGTTTCAGAATCATGTACTGAAGCCATGGTATACGTCCTGACTTTGCGGGCATGCGAACCGTAACGGTAAGCTGCCCCGTGACGGCGGCCAGAACGATAGTGGAGGGCCGTAGGCTCCTGGTGGGCTGGGTGTCAGCGCAGGTCAAACTGCTGGAACCCAGACCTCTGAGGTGCTATCGATGCCATGTGGGGCACCACGTTGGCGTCCAGTGCACCTCGGAGGACCGCAGCACTCTGTGCTTCCGCTGCGGTCAGCCCGGACATACGGCCGGCTCGTGCAACGCCGCGCCGCACTGCGTCGCATGTGCGGCTGCTGGCAAGCCGGCCGATCACCGGGCGGGGAGCAAGTCCTGCGCTCCACCCGCCGAAACCAGGAGAAAAGGTAGGCCCTCCGCCGCCGTCGCCACCCCCACCGTCGCCGCCACTGCTGCCACCGCCGCCGCCGCCGCCGCCGCCGCCGCCGCCGCCGCCACCGGGGAGCCCTCACAAGGGGCTCGGGAGGAGGCAGAAATGGAGGAGTAATGGCTCCTCCATTGCGCCTCCTCCAGGCGAACATCAACCACTGCGCCTGCGCTCAGGATCTGTTGCTCCAGAGCATGGCGCAGTGGTCGATTAACATCGCCGTGGTCGCTGAGCCGTACTTTGTCCCGCCCAGGGATAACTGGGTGGAGGACCTGAGCGGCTCAGTGACCATAATTTCGTCGGCTGCCGCCGGTACCCCGTCCCTCGAAGGTGTCACGAAGGGACAGGGGTGCGTAGCAGCACGGTTCGGAGAGATTGTAGTAGTGGGAGTATACTTCTCTCCGAGCCGAACTCTCGCCGAGTTCCAGAACTCTTTAACAGAGTTGAGTGTCGTCGTCGCCGGAAACCGTTCCTGCTCCGTGCTAGTGCTCGGGGACTTCAACGCCAAGAATTTGGCCTGGGGTTCCCGTTGCACGGATGTGCGGGGTAGGATGGTGGAGGACTGGGCTCTGGAAACAGGCCTGGTCGTCCTAAATCGGGGTTCTGTGCCTACGTGTGTGCGGATGCGGGGTGAGTCCGTAGTGGACATCTCGTTCGCCAGCCCCGCTCTGTCACAGCGTGTCATTGACTGGCGCGTCATGGAGGAGGTGGAGACCTACTCCGACCATCGGTATATCCGATTCGAGGTCTCCGCCCAGACCTCTAGCGCGCTGGTCCAACAGGCCCCGAGTGGTCCGCGGTGGGCGCTGAAGCAGCTGGACCGGGAGCTCCTCCTGGAAGCCTCGATCGTGCAGGCCTGGGTGTCATCACCGGACAGGCCTGCCGATATTGACGATGAGGCGGAGTGGTTCCGGGAGGCCATGTCCGAGATTTGTGACGTGGCAATGCCCCGAGCCCGGCCAGGATGCGCCCGACATCAGGTGTACTGGTGGTCGCAGGAGGTTGAGGCGTTACGCAAGGAGTGCGTCAACGTGCGACACCGGTACACCAGGCACCGCAGGCTCCGCATCCGCCCTCCGGATGCGGAAGCCACGGAGGCGGAGCTGTACGAGGGGTACAGAGCGGCGAAGACCGCCCTCCAAGAGGCTGTCCTGCGGGCCAAGGATACGGCCCGCGAGGAGATGGTGGAGACTCTGAACAGAGATCCATGGGGGCGCCCTTACAAAATGGTGCGGAATAAACTCCGCACCTGGGCCCCCCCGTTGACGCAGAGTCTCCGCCCCCAGCTGGTGGAGGAGGTGGTGAGCGCTCTGTTCCCTTCACGGGGGGAGCACACTCCCCCGCCCATGGCTCCGCCACTTGAGGTGCCCGAAGCGGACCACGCGAACGGCGACGACGACATCCCTGAAGTGACCGGGGTAGATCTGAGAGCGGCGGTAGGCAGGCTGAAGGCCAAAAATACCGCCCCAGGACCCGACGGCTTGCCGGGTAAAGCCTGGGTCCTGGCCTCGAGGGCTCTCGGGCCTCGACTGGAGGCGCTCTTAAGCGCATGTATGGAGAGAGGCCAGTTTCCACTCCGTTGGAAGACGGGGAAGCTGGTCCTCATTCAGAAGCCAGGGCGCCCTGCGGACTCTCCGTCCGCATACCGGCCCATTGTGTTGCTCGACGAGGTGGGCAAGCTCTTTGAGAGAGTAATTGCAGGCCGCCTCGTCGGGCACCTGGGGAGGACAGGGCCGGATCTTGCGGACAGCCAGTTTGGCTTCCGCAAGGGGCGCTCGACGGTGGACGCCATCATGCGCGTGAGAGCCCTCACGACGGGGGACGCGGTGTCCCAGGGTGGGGTCGTCGTGGCGGTGTCACTCGACATCGCCAACGCGTTTAATACCCTGCCTTGGAGCTGCATTGGGGAGGCACTCCGGTATCACCGGGTGCCGACCTACCTCCGTCGAATAGTCGGGGCGTATTTGACGGACAGAGCCGTCATCTACCCTGGTCGCGACGGGAACTGGAACCGGCGAGAGATGTCGTGCGGTGTCCCGCAGGGATCGGTTCTGGGGCCGCTCCTGTGGGACATCGGTTACGACTGGGTGCTGCGGGCCGACCTCCCTGATGGCGTCAGCGTGGTTTGCTACGCTGACGACACGCTGGTCCTGGCGCAGGGGAGGTCGCATCAGGCGGCGGCCGACGCAATGACACGAGGGGTTGCGATAGTCGTGGAGAGGATCCGGCGGTTGGGTCTCGAGGTGGCACTGCACAAGTCCGGGGCCATGTCTTTTCATGGGCTCCGGAACGGGCCACCATCGGGATTCCAACTGATGGTAGGAGGGGTTCACATCGGCGTCGAGGCAACGATGAAATACCTGGGTCTCGTCCTCGACAGCCGGTGGAACTTCGTCGAACATTTCCGACGTTTGGCCCCCAAACTGGAACGGACCGGGGCCGCCTTCAAGCGGCTCTTGCCCAACCTGAGGGGGCCAAACGCCTCCTGCCGGAGGCTTTACGCGGGGGTCGTGCGGTCCATGGCCCTATATGGGGCCCCGGTGTGGGCGCGTTCACTGCGGCTGCGAGCCGCCCACTACCTGAACGCGCCCCAAAAGGTGGTAGCCGTAAGGCTAATCCGGGGATACCGCACGATCTCGGGCGAGGCGGCAAGCCTCCTTGCCGGAATGCCGCCATGGGATCTGGAGGCGAAAGTCCTTGCGCGCCTGTATGAGTGGCGCGCGGAGGCACTACGCCGGGGGGAAACTCCGCTTCCGCGGCAAATAGCGGCGGAGCGGACAGACCTCCGGCGCGATCTCATGGTGGCATGGAGAGAGCGACTATCGCAACCCAGCGCAGGGCACGCCACGATAGTGGCGATAAGACCCCTCTTTGAGGAGTGGCTAGAGAGGCGTCACGGCGTTCTCACCTACCGCCTGACGCAGGTCCTCACCGGACACGGATGTTTCGGGAGGTTCCTGCACATCATCAGGCGGGAGGAGACGCCCGGGTGTCATCATTGCGAGGATCGCCCAGAGGACACGGTGGTGCATACGGTGGAGGTCTGCCCCGCTTGGGCGGAGCACCGCCGTGTCCTCGTAGAGGCGATCGGCAACGGCGGCGACCTCTCGCGTCCGGCCCTGGTTCAAGCCATGGTCCGGGGCGAGAGGGAGTGGGAGGCGGTCACCTCCTTCTGCGAAGCAGTCATGCTAGCGAAGGAGGTGGCGGGACGGCTCAGGGAGAGAGCCGCACGCCTCAGCCGCCGCGGGAGACGCTACGGGCGTCGGGAGCCGCGTGACGACTCCCGGCCACCGTAGGCGCGGGCCTGCGGACGGAGAGTAATGGGTAGCTCTCCGTCCGATCAGGACCAGGCCCGTGCCGGACGGCGCGTATGTGTTCCACGCGCGCCTCAAAGAGATGTCAGCAAAAAGGAAGGGGCCCGCCAGGGCCGAAGCCTGCCGGGGTAGCGGGATCGTCCGAAAGGGTTACCGCTGCCCCGGAACATAAAGGGCTAAGGAAGGAACACGGGTGGGTTTTAGTCAGTAAGAGTCTGACACTCCCTTCCGCTCCACCCAGAGCGGGAGGAGTCATTAGATGATTTCCCATCCAAAAAAAAAAAAAAAAAAAAAAAAAAAGCCATGGTAACAGGCTACGCGTCGACATCGACGCAGATCCATAATACAGGGTGGCATGGATCTCCTACAGTAACTATTTAATTGTCCCCATAGGCTGTCTTTTGGGACTGTCCGTATAAGGTCCGTTATCACCAAACTCTTCACTGCCAGATATGAAAATAATGGAGTCCTGCGTTAAGTTCAGATTAGTACTAACCAGACACAATTGAGCGTTATTAACAACAACAACACACGCAACATTACATTTATAAATCTATAAATAATCCCATTTACCATTAAACCACAATAATAGTACACTAAAAGCCTTTAAGCTCCACCACAATCTACATATATATATAAAATTCAGTCCTGACCGACTGATATATCAACGCATATTAACGCACAGCCTTAAGCCGCTGGTCCTAGAGACATGAAATTCGGAGGGTGTGTTCTTTGTGAAGAGTAGGTATCCGCTAAGAAAGGGTTTTTAGAAATTCCGCCCCTAAGAGAGGGAATGGCGGGAGGGTGAATTTCACGCGGACGAAGTCGCGGGTAGAAGCTAGTTACATATATCAACGTTACTAACTATATCTATTATCTTTTCATCGAACCGTTCGGCTCCGTATCCATTTAAGTTTAATCCAGTACTCTAAAGATAAGTAATAGTGGCAGTAGACAATCGCGACGTTATCCTGAAGGTACTATCGTATCAGTTATCAACTCTTTAATGGTTTCCGAGAAACTGGATATTGTGAAAATACTTTCTATAGAACTTGAATGTTTGTTTAAACAGGGTTCGGATATAATTCTGGGAAATTTTATAAATTCTGTTCGGATTATCCTGGAGATCCCTTACTATTTTAAACGAATTGTCAGATGCTTTAATTAATATAGAAGCTGGGGATCGATGTGGATTGTGAAATAAATCAGCAAATGTTCAGGTCAGGTGAGTAGCACTCACAAACGGCGTGCGTGTATGACCAGAAGGCAAATTCCCGTAATTAAAAACGTTCAAAATCTAGTCGCAATCTCGTCTCAGCAACAATCAATGACAAAAACTTGTCAAAAATATAATAAAACTGGTTTCAAGTTTGAAATTAGACTATGAATTTGAAATTCGGACCACAATGATGTCTTTTTTCGTATCTTAGAATATTTAACCGCTATACCTATTGAAGAACTGCGCATTTGCGCCTCCTTCTCTCTTACGTCATCACATTAAGGTATACCTACCCAAAGTCAAAGTAACTTGTATGCAGTTGTATTTCATGTGGACTGGACAGTAGACACTCCCACGCGTAAATGTGGGTGTGTGATGCGGGTGCTTGTGCTTACGTCATGAATAGCGAACCCAGATATGATAATTTTTAAATTATTGCCATATTATGCGACAGCCTAATTAAGCGGTTTGAATATTCAAATATTTTTGAAAGCGAATTGTTCTGATCGGGTAAAACGTGACTCCAAAATATGCTAAGTAACTTAGGGAGGTCAAAGAGGACACACACAATAGAGCAAGAAATTCAAGGAAACCCTCAGGAGTAAGGAAAAAAAAAATAAAGGTTCTTGCTAGTTTTTAAATGGGAAAAAACGAAATGGTGATCTCCGGTCTAGAAGACACTCATCCGACAAGGTGTTATATAGGGCTAGCACAGCCTATTCCCAAAAGTGGGATAATCAATTCTAGTTACAGGGTTCATGTATTTTATATGCAAGAGAAGCTTCCCGCGAAGCATCTACGCTATCATTAATGCCGTAGACGACGTTTATGCAAATGAGAATGTAACTCGTGTAAACTCGCCCACGCGCACGTCTATGTGGGTGTGATGGAGCATCCAAGTCGATAAATTATTTGGAATTACACCAATATTACATTGCAACTTGATTTCTGACCTAGTTGTATCAGGAAACTTTGTAATAGGGAAACCATATCTGATGTCATCCGATTAAATTGAGAATTATCTCTTCCCTTCAAATTGGAATGCCAGATTATATATAACCAGGCCGTCCCATGCTTTAACATAAATAGTGAGAATTTGAATTTGTACTGAACATTTTATCTGATAAAACCCGGAAGTATGTAGAATTGTAGATTGTATTGAAATAATCTCCAAAAAAAACTTTTTTACAAAAAAAACAACCGACTTCAAAAAAAACTACAAAGTGATAAATAACTTTAATTTCGGAAGTCGGTGTCGTTGGTTCCGCATTTTCGTTTTTTGACACCGACTTCCGAAATTAAAGTTATTTATCACTTTGTAGTTTTTTTTGAAGTCGGTTGTTTTTTTTGTAAAAAAGTTTTTATTTTTCACTTTTTAGTTGTAACTACTCCACACAAATTCAAATAACACTAGTGCATTGAGGAATTGAAGACACCGACTAGAAGAATCATCAAAATTCGCATAGAAATGCCGGAGATGCAGTACATTTATGCACATAACATCGTACATAAGAATAATTATATAATGTATTATATACTAAAACCTTCCTGAAAGTATGTAGATCACATTAGTGAAAGAATTATCAAAATCGGTTCATTAGTTTTTGAGAAAATCGCGGACAAACAAACATACATACATACATACATACATACATACATACGGGTCGAATACAGAACCTCCTTTTTTGAAGTCGGTTAAAAATATCGTTATTCGTTAGTCACTTGTTTCGAGGAAACCTAAACGAGTAACCGAGTATCGATATCATGACCTTCAGTAACAAACAGTTGAAAAAAACTGCATCCAAAACTGTTTTGGCTTCTTAGCTACAACTTCTACTAAGTAAAAATCTTAAATTCATTCATTAATTTACTGACAGACAAGGACAACGCACAGCCTAAACCGCACAAGAGTTACCTTCATGAAGTAGATGTGCACTAAGAAAGGATTTTTGAAAAATCTTCCCCTAAACGAGTTAAAATAGGGGTTAAGTTTGTATGGAAGTCATTTTTGAAGTTAGAAATGTGGAAGTTGGTACTTAGGTAAAAGTCGTATCATTGTCATTTAGAAACTCATCCTCAAGGCTCCTGCACAAACACGCGGCTTATCACAACACAATAACCTCTTCCAACCCTCCACCACATTATGAACTGACTCGAAAGACTCGAAACTATTTCCTAAGAGCAAAATTACAGCATCATACAATAACGTACGCAATCTTGACAATAATAATATGTATTACAAAATTGAGTAAAGGCATATAAATAAAATTATAAACCGTTGTTCTTGACAGGTTGCCTGGCGAAGGTAGATAACTAGATATTACACGTTCGGAGGTTTACCCGACCCTTTTGACAAATTACTATGTAGACGTAGAACCTACTTTTAAGTAATACAAAGTAAGTAGTGGCTAGCTTTAGAGTTTGGGGACAACCTTTGAAAAGACAAAAGAAGTTAAAAAGATTTGGCAAAGGCTTTTCTAAGGAAATTATAATGGATAGGTATCGTCCACGCGAGGATGGTTAAGAGGCAGTATTAAGGTTACTACCTACTAAAACCACAAAATTGCTCTGTCTTTGTAATTTATTCTCTTTGTAATGTCTCTGTGTGGAAATACCATAGTATTACCATCCCATTCAATTCCAGCTAAGCTACGCTTCTCTGTCCTCAAAGGAAAAATGGACTTAGTCTGAATGATATTCATGAGATACTTCCCATCATTTTCGTTTGATTCAAGATTGAAACTACCAAAACTCAAACTCAAAGCATTTATTTCAATTAAACCATTTACAGTCAGAGTCAGTCAGTTATTCGGAAAGTTGAAGCTAAAAATGCAGAGGCTGTAGCATCATTGTATAGTAGGTAAACCTATTTTTCCTTCATTACTGTAAATGTTAAGTTGTCACATTTTCATTACGTAATTGAAACATTTATTTACATTTTTATATAGCTAAAGAACTTGGTAAGCCACAAAATATTTATGACTTTAATGTCGAGAGTATTAACCCCGCGACGCGAACGCTAAATTATCCCACTTTATCTCACAGGATTTAGGGGCTAAAGAATTTATAGACACATATGAATATGTATAAGGATAAAAATAATAAACGATAATGTATCTATAACTGCAATGGGTTTCAAAATATCGAAATATGTTTCGTCTTCTTTTCGTTTCGACGATACATCTATCTTGCTTACTATTTGGGCACCGTAAGTGGCCAAGTTTACAGAGGCGTTGTTCAGATCTTCAAGGGTGCAGGTGAACGGACATTTGGGACACTCTAGCACATGGGATTTAGTCTGTTCAGAAGCACCGCACTCGCACTGGATGTTGGATGGACTCATTTTTCCGAAATGAATTAATGAAATACCGGGATGCCAGCGTGGTTTGACCAGATTCGACTAATCGAATGAACCCCAAGATTTGCATATTAAGGCGTAGCCTGGAGACCCCCATAATGGTAGAGAAGACGTACCCTTAGGATAGGGATGGTATTATGACTATGTGAGCCGTAGCGAATATGCATCCTAGAGTGGGAAATAAAATTATATTCGTTTTGTAGAAAGCTGGAATGATTATTCCAAAAATAGCTCACAAAAGCTTTAAAATTCTTCTCGAAATTGTCCAAATACCAAACCCTGCTTTAATATATAAATTCTGTTTTGAACTTTCGTTCATTCAACGTTGAAAATTAATAAACCAGTTCTGGGAAACTGGTCCGGATATTTCGCTGAAATTCGTCCGCAGGATACAAGGTCTTTCTCGATTGAAAGTTCATTAAGTTTAGGGCTGATTTTTCAATAGACAGATAACTTTTACTTGAAGAAAAAAAAATGGCGGTTTGACATATTTTTAATACAAAAGCTCAGGATTAAAATTATCTGACGGTTGAAAAAATCAAATTTTATCGCAGTGTTTAAAACTCTTCGGCCATATTACTAAGGGCTGAATTTTCCAACGCCAGAATTAATTTTATTCGAGGAATAATTTTGAATTTTTGACAGTACTTCCATACAAAATCTGTCAGACGTAAATTTTATTCTACGAATAAAAATTATCTGTCGATTGAAAAATCAACCCCAAAATTTTGTTTTTGTTATTATTTGTAGCTGGTTTGAAGTTCGATTCATAGAAATTCGAAGACATGCCCACGTGGTGGATTACGGTTCACTCCCTCTCACAGAGAGGAGGCCTGTGTTCCAGTAATGGGAACATTATAGGCTGATTATGCTTATGCTTATATTTATGCTCGGCGCACCCATCGTAGTCAGCCCCGATACCACCTTGCTGCCTGGCTAATATTATGACCGGCCCCTTTACACACACACGTTTTTCTTGCCGAGAAAAAATACGGTTTATTTGCCGCGTGTAGGCACGGTCGTCAGTGTTGTATGGATCACTATGGAAGCTTGTTGACGGACACGTTATTTCTACGGCGCGGTTTATACGCCAATCCGTAAAGAAACCATACCGTATACAACGGGCCTTATACCACAGTGTGCTTATAGTTATACAGCGTGTATCAGAATTGTGTGGTCATATTTAAGGATGTTGTAGAGACCATCAAACTGAACCACCATTAATTTTTTCGCGATTACGATTTCTGTCCTATAGAGAAAATTGTGTAGTTTGATAATCTGTATCACACCCTTAAATTTGATCACACATTTCTGATACAAGAGCTGTATAGTTCGTGCTTCGTGCAGATACGAAAGAAGCTCGAATGTTTTATGCTATCATGTTTTTATTTGTCATTCATTGAATAAAGTCGTATGTAAATCTTATCACATAATTTTCCTAACAACGCAGAATACTAACCAGTAAGTTGAGTCTGCGTCATCAGCATTCTACGCGCGGAAATAAACATTTATACAATCGCCCTTTGACACTTATTACCCTTCAATATGTACATTTATCTTTTAATCTATCTGTACTGATATTAAAGTTGAAGAGTTTGTTTGGTTCAACGCGCTAATCTCTGGAACTAAAAGTCGGATTTGCAAAAATCTTTTTGCATTTGATAACCCAATTTTTGAGGAAGGTTATAGACTATTTAGCATTACGCTACGACCCTCAGGAGCCAAGCAAAACGTAAGAAAAAAAAAGCTATTGCATATCATTTTTATCAACTTATGCAATTATAATATTTATGCAATATTTTTTTTCTTTGATATTAATTCAAGTTACACTTTTTTAGCGTGGTGACCGATAAGAAAACAAAACACGCATACGTCTAGTCGCACGCACACAAACACCGTGCCGAAGTCTGCCGAACTGATACGACGATAGACGATGCACGGCTTTCAACGCTGCACCGCTGTGCCGGTCGGAGTGGGGGGTGTTAGGTTTATTTTCGTTATGGAATTTCTTCATTCGGTCGCCGCGCTCAAAGCCCAAGATAAAAGCTATGCAATAGCTTAAAAAACGTAAGAAAGAACGCTAAGCGACAACTAATCAGATTTCTTTCAAATCCCGCGCGGCTTGTAAAAACGCAGGGCACAGCACAGCTAATTAATATTATTCATGATTAGGAACACAAAGTGGGCATAATTAATGCATACTAGTCAGTTAGCATGTCAAGGTTCTCGGTTTGACCGGTGCTGTATCGACCGACCTACTTAGATTTTGAGTTTGTCACTATTTATGACAACTGTACTCTTTCTTTTGCTTTGTTACTGTAGTTTTATTGAGTGGGTATAGGTTTCCATGGCAACGATACAACTGTTATAATCATAGGAGGTTATAAATACAATCGATTGTTTAATAAAACACGAGTATTTTCAGTTCAATGTTTATTCATTTGAAAGGAAAACATTCAGATAGTAAACAAATATTATAAAGCCCGGAGCATATTGACAATCAAAATAAAAAATTGTATCCGGCAAAAATCAATACCAATTTGCACAAAGTGGTAGTGCCCTCGCCAAATTCGAGCGCATTTTAAACATAATAATATTAAAAAAAGGAAGAGCTCAAAGGAATTTGACTTTATTTGCCTCGAAGCGGAGACCGGAATAAATAATGTTAGTATATTATGCAAAACGATTTATCAAACAGAATACGGGAAGAGGGCGACGGGAACGAACGTAATTTTTGTATGCTCCACCAATCCGCCAGCTACGTAGGAACATAGTAATAAAATAGCTTCTGTAGAACGCCTTTCCGTTAGACTTTATGAAATACTTGTTACAAATATATCGACAAGACGGAGATTCCGTGATAATAGTGACATTTCTTGCGTACTTTGATATTAGATTGATATTGGCAAAGGATAAAACAATTTTTTCTGTACTTATACGTTTATTTTCTTTGTCATTCGAATACGGAAAATCGAACGTTGATACAATACATAATGCTATTAGAGTAGACTTAGCGAATAGGTAGGTATTTCATAAGATTACTGCCTGTAACTGTAATATTTTTCGGAATGTTTAGGTTATTACTTCCCAGTCTCTATCTCTGTGCATTTATAACTACCGTAAACAATTATGATTTGTGCAATCCTTTTATACATAAATAATTATTCATTTACACTGATATTAATGCTCACGTTCGTCACATACAAATACTTGCTCAAAGCAATAAAATGATAATTACAGTATTAAACAGTACAGTTTGTTAGTACAACCGTGGATCCGGAATTCCGTACACCGCCCGTGAGTTATATGCCGCATGCGATTTGCATTCCGCACTCATCATTCGAACCACGTTGAGTATTTTGGCCTGACCTTGGAATAGCTGAGATTTCAATGTTTAAAATCTTAGTAGTTTGGGTATAAATCTTAGTAAGCTCGTAAAATAGAATGGTTCTCATAAAATATTATAACGTGCTAAATCCATAAAAGGACACCCTCGTGGTTTGGTAATGGAGATATTAATTTTAATATCGTTTGATAATTTTAAGTGGTTACTGAATCGTATAATGTGGGCATAAATATGATTACTAAGACAGTTGTTCCGGATAGTCAGACAGAAGCCTGCAAGTTTGACATGATATGTTAAGAGAATTTCAGTAAGAATTGCCTAAGTACTTTGTGAAGGTAATATAACCATAGCAACTGCAAAATAGTAGCTATTTGAAAATAACAATCGACCCAGATGATGGCAAAACCATATAATAAATAATATGATGATGTGATGGTGACCGGCTTCCAAATGTATGTGTTCCAAATGTGTGTGTGGCTCTAGATTATTCGAAAGTAAAGTATTGTTATCGCAAATTCGTTCATTTTCGCAAGCCATACTTAGCTTTTCCTAAAACTACCCGCCTTACGCGTGCTCTATTTAATATAAATTTAAAATGCTTTGTGCTGAATAATTCTCTCCTTTTCCCTGAAGTTTAAATCTCGCTTCAACGTTAATGGAGAGAATTAATCAGAAGGAAACAAAGTGCATACTTTACCTTACAATAGATTTTGCACTGCACGCAGACAACTTGGCCATTTTATGTTTGCTTGATGCTTACCTGCGAAGAGAATAAAAAGGAATATTTAGTACATGGTTCCGAAGAATAAAATGTGAAAACAAAGTTATTTCGCGTTACATGTACCGGTAACACAATGTAAAAAGGAAACTTATTTAGTGTTGCCAGTTGTTGAAGAATATAATTTTAATATCACGCAATTGTATTATTGATCCCGATAAGTTTACGGAAAATGAATGTACACAAAAGACAGCTATACAGCTTTGTAAATACTACTAAATAGTTACGAAACAAAATTATATCTAACATCAAACACAACATTTTTTATATTCCAAACATTATACCGACCGGTCGGTCGTGACATCGTGTCAGATGACGTCATAGGAGGCTTGCGTCAACGCCACGCGCCATGTGCTACAAATTAACTTTTTCGCAGCAGGTAAAGGGAAGGTTGTTTGTGTTTGATAACGTGGACACAGGTACAAAGTAGTATGGTAGACTTTTTTTTATAAGGAAAGATCAGTTTGTCGTTACGTAAAATTATTGATGGTTTTTACGCAAGAGTTTGTTATAACAGACAGTATTTTTAATGACAACGAGAGGAAATTCATATTAAAATTACTTAGTAGACTTTTAAATGACACTCTTCATTTAGCACGACAAATGCCATTATCACCAACACATTAAAAAAAAAAACAATGTCTCATCAATGCTCATGAAGTATTAAATTCAAATAATCTCACATACACATTCCCTAAACATTTGATTACCCTAACCGTTTTGAAGTCACATGTAATATTGAAATACCATCTCAACAAATAACCAAGTAGGATTAAGTACAGTCTCCTACCTTTTGTAGACATTACGCAAGCATGTGTGAATGATATTAATTTATGTAACATGGTAACCCGTGTTACCCAACACTTAATACGATTTAGGAATATGCGCGTGGGCAGCAGAACACACTTAACGTCACATAAAATGTATCAAGACCCGAGACAGTGATTTGTTTGTGTCATAAAAATATTATACGCGTTCGGGTGATAGCTCGAAAGGCTTAAAGTAAACTATAAAGGGTTACACTTCTTTTCCCGGTAAAGTTACTTACAACAAACGGGACGAAAGTAAGTAAATTGTCGTGAAATACATTTTAAGCATAAAAATATTGATAGATGGGAGAAAACGCAAGCTAAAAGTCAAGTAAACTAGAACTTAAGTTTCCGTTTTCTGTAGAGAAACTAAGTAGTTCGCTCTTCATAAATTTTAATAATAATTTATACACCAAGTAATAAATCAACGGAACTTGGAGCAGCTCCCTTCAGTGCGTAAATTGTGACTTTTTTAACCTGCTGTAACAAGTTCCGACTATTTCTTTATTATAGACGGTTTAGAATGGACATCCACAATACTCAAAAGAATCATCGTTACCTGAGAAGACCTTGTAGTCATAGGGGAAGTAGGCGTCCTCGGGGAAGGTGGGTCCATCCTATGCTCAGCCAAGACCCTGTGCTCATTCTTCCCTGTGACAGAGTTCTTCACCCTCTCCATCCTAGCTTGAATCGCCTTTCGAGATATAACCTTAGTCTTTTCATCTTTATTGCCACCGTCAGCCAGCTTCCTCATCAACCTCGCAGTCGCTGCGACTGACTGTTGAGTATCAGAATTCGTTCTGGCTAGTCGAGTAGCTGGTCTCGGCACTGGAGTAGCCCCACCAGTACTGCTTCGTGTACTTTCATTTCTATTAAAAGAACTTCTATCGTCATGTTCTGTATCAGAATCAGCAGGCAGATACCCTCCTCCGCCGACTGAGGATACACCAGTTCGCAAAAGGTTTTCGTGTTCGGCGTATCTGACTCTTTCGTCGACTGCTACGGTGCCGTTCTGTGCTCTTTCGAGCCCCCTTTCCATTTCCCCGATTTGCCGCTCGAGTTTACGTAGAACATCATCTGATGGTGGCATGGGTGCGGTATCATCGGGTGGTTCGGGGGCTTGGAATGATTTAAGGTGGATGGGGTGTGCTCTGTTGATTTCGAGTCGTTTGGGAGCTATCCCCGTGGATGTAACCTCGTACTGGGTTCGTTGTGGCGTCGGATTTCTCTCCAACATGGCTAAGGACACCGGCGATGGTGGTGGCGCACCGTTTACAGTCGGTTCTTGACCTTCTGGGGCGGGCGAAACCCTCGGTGCACGAAAACTTTTCCTCATGAAATCTTCGCGTGTTAACTTCCTTTCCATTTTAGAAAGAGAACATTTCACTGAGTCTATCACTAGGTTTTAGTGCATACTAAATTTAACGTCTATCACAGTTACTGTATCACTTTAAGTACTATTTATAATTTTGTAGGTGTGTAAAAATATCTGAAATGAAGGAAGAGAATAAAATATGACTGCCACCTAAATATAGACGCCCTTAGAACATATCAGACTAGATAACATCGGTATGAAATTTAGTCAGTGACATCGAGACATGATATCTGAATTCGGCCTAAATACTAGTATTGACATGTAGATACAGACACAGGTTATGGAACGAGTGAAGAACGATCGATAGTTTAGCTCTGACGTCAATTAAACAATCTCATACAAAATGTAGTAACCGACGCAATCGATCGAACGATTACTGTGTATACTGACGTAGAAGACATACAATCGATAGAATACTTAATTTTATGGATAGAACAGGCTGAAAGAAAACAAGACTCACTAAAAAACGTAATTGTGTGAAAAATTTACGGAATGGAGGCCCTAAATTCTATACTAGAATTTTCTATTCCATTCAATATTCAAAAAAGAAAAGAAACCGTCCAATAAAATCTAAACACACTGAAGTTTCACGAAGGTCTAATACATAAAAAAACAGAATCTAGTCAAACACTTAACCAAGAAACAAAGGGAATTACAAAAGGAACTATAACATGATGTAATAATAGGAAAATCAGATGAACGTATGCAAAAAGTGAAATCCCTGTACGATCTTTACAAGCCGCGACTCGATAAGAATGTTCCCAAAGAAATAATAGCTACCATTTAACCATAATACAATTTAGACGAAACCGGACCCTATTTCTGAAGGCGTAAAGATCACAGCTAAAATGTGGCCATCATAAGGCTAATCAGAGTAATATAAGCACGTATTGCTAACCGAAAATTTTCTTCCTACTATGAAATCGTGAACAAATGAGATAAAATAATCAAATTCCAAATCCACAAAATCGATTTCGTAACCTACATTTCTTGTTGCATTGACAGTTCGATGGAATAGTAATTATGACTCGACTACACACGTTGTTGATTACAAACGAATGTCGTGTTTTTGTATCATCATCAAGCAATGAGTACAAATCGCATGACTTGGTATGAATATTATGGTAGGTTCATCATTAGATTTTATGCCATGATGTACACCCCTGTAGTAACAGGCTTTGGTGGAGGTCAAGTGTAAAAAATTCAAGCTTCCTTTTCTTTCAAGGACTATGTCAAGCGTTTTCTAGATATCAAATAAAAATCAACGAGTCAAGGTCATCAATATAGAATATTTTATAAGTATTCCTAGAGTTAAATTATTCAAGGCATCAAGCTACCAAAGAAAATTAGAACTCAAACAAGATACAAGGAATTCCTACTGTTTGCTTCACTGTAACGAGTTAACAACGCGCCATAACTCATAGTTAGCAGAAATTATCTCCAATACAAATAACATTACTGATCCCATTTCCATTTACAACATAGAAACAGTTCCGAGAAGCAAGAGGAATGCAAAACACTTCTATGATAGAAACATTCCGTTGTACAGCGGGAGCGAGACTGCAACAAAGTCCATCTGGAAAGAGAGAGATGAAACATTGTTAGTTAAAGGAACACGGAGAACCGTTCACCATAAACCCTTGTAGCGACACAAAGCTGCGGCGGCGTCTGAAAGAGAGGCAAATACCATCACCTGGACACTTGAGTCAACATATAACATGAAGCAAAAGACGACACAAAACGAATATCGGTACTAATAAAAGGACGTTCAACTTTGATGATGAATTCTTTCTTGTAGTAATTGGATTTTGTTAAGATTGCAAGTTATGGGCCTTGAAGGCTTCCTCGTTTAGCACTTTATTTCAGGTTGTTATATTTAAATGTGTTTGGTTAATTTCTACTTGTGTTTAATTGGAGTTTTCAGTAGTTTCAAATTAATTTGAAGAGCGGGATCGTATGCATACAGACGTTATAGCTTTACGTTATGTGCGAAATTAAAAGATCTGTATTATGGTTTCGCGTCCCATTTCCTCGTAAACCAACACTGTATTTGGAAAAGCAATCTGATTGCCTTATTCATATTCTTTTAAATCGTACCATACTAATACATATATCAACAAACGCTTAAGAATGATTATTATCAAAAGACAACGTGCTATTAGGACTACTATTCAATAAAGTCGAGGCCGTAGTCCGGAGTCACGACAGTGCAACATGTGGCGACCGAAACACCTATGACTCAATGTTTTCGCACAGTGTGAAATAATACAGACACAGAGAAATCTGTGTCAAATATTACACGTTATTAAATAATTGTGATAAAGTTAACATTATACCAGGAAAACCCAACGTTTCAGTCACCGAGGAAAAGGGATACAATTCAAGATTGCACTAATCCACGCTTAGAACTGAACGATACATTTCGGCCTGAAATCGGTTTTAACATATACTAATTATAGCAGATCAGAATTTGACCTTACTAAGTCCCGCTTTCCAAGAAAGGCGCACTATGTAATCGTTTTGATCAGAACATATGTAACAGTAGTTCCTCGTTTTGAAGTAATTGAGGTTAGAACTCTCATTCGAATCGTTCTTAATCGCACTTTAATTCCACAATCACAACATTTTACGATGATTACGAAAGGCAACATAACAACGCAAGATTTCCAACACATTGTTAACAATAAAACAGCGTGTTCGTATAAAATAGAGGAGTTTCACGTTTATGCAACAGGCAACAAATCAGTTTGTGAATCATATCTTTTTTTATACACTCCGTATTGCTTCAGATGCGAATATAATTATGTCTATTTTGTAAGGTTCTTGTTAGTCAGCCGTCATTTAAAGCTTACGTGTAAATACTAACAAAAAAAGCTCTAAGACATGACTGTGCTATAACTATGATACAATTTTAAAATGCAATGATTCAACAAAGTGCAGTTACTAGCGGCAACCTTGTGTTCGCTAAAATGTCTGTTGATTTAAGAGAAACGAGCGTGACTAAGACAGTGTTTACCGACATTCCTATTGACATGCTCGTCAACAGTTTTGCATTTGATGTCTTCTAGAACATCGGTAACGTAATTGGTGACATTGTGTCGTGAAATTCATTGTTTAGCTACTTGCTTCCTTGCGATGGGATGCTACAAGGAAGGATATTGAGGTCACATTGCTTTGCAGGACTGCCGGTCCCAATATGTGATATCGACAATGATATGTATTTGTAAGTACATATTAATAACAGAAACCACTTCCGATAAATATCAAAAATAAAATATTTCGTCCACCATACCACGCACAACCTGCAAAATATTACGTGAAAGTGAAACATTCCATTCCGCTAATAATATGTTTGTTAGTTGTATATTTATAGCTGAAACCGAAAATAGTTCAAACGTTGCTAAAAATAGTGGGGTATTAATCTTAATCTATTTATAAGGCTGTGTTGAACTTGGCCGCTCTACCACTGTTATGTAATATGGAAGTTTTTGGGTTTGGGTTTGGAGACCTTGAAGAGTATTTTCGTCTTCGTAAATAAGGTCAATAATGGTATCATCAGCTGCACGGAACAGATAAATTTATCTGTTCCGTGATCAGCTGCGAGCTGAATTTCGTCTTGAGCAATTATGGGTTAAAAGTTAAAGTACCTAATGTCCTTTTCAGGCTCAGATGTCTTTTAACTAAATGCCATATAACTGGATTTTCAGATAAAGAATCATGATTTTCTGGTTTAGTATTCGTTCTTCAAATAATAAATTAATAAATAAATAATTTCTTAGTATCTACGAATTCACCAAATATTCAAGGCACTAGGTCAATAAGTTATATTTAATTAATTCCTCAGCTTACAAAGACTTTGCAACTCGAGGATTTCTAGGTATATCTAATAACTTCTACAAGTTATAACGTATGAAGTTACTTAAGTATTTTCTCAAGTCTCAAAATTTCACAAGCTTTATGAAGTAGTTTGTGCTTCAAATGTGCCAGAACTTTTGAAACATAATCTACATATCTGAAATACCAGTAAAATCTTAATAGACTTCCATCATCTTCTTCTTCTCGTTTAGACGGTACATCTATCTTGTTTATACTGCTTGGGCCCAGTAGGTGGCCACGTTTATTGCACTTCCCTCATAAATAGAGGTTATTAAGACCTTAAGTATTCTTAAAACATCTTACATTATATAATTCTTCGAAATACCCAATAGCCTCTCATTTTGTTCTTCAGCATGATTAATTAATTTATAAAACTCTGCAACCAATACATAGCACCTTAGTACTTCAAGTCCGACCATCTCAGGTTCCCTAGCTTGAAATAACTGTACGTAATTCAACTCTTTGTGAGCTGAAGCAAAATTAACGTTTGCAGTGTGTTTAGCTTCTACGGTATTGTTATTAAGAGTGGTTTTAGCTGATGCAGGGATGGTGGTATCTTTGTTTGCATGGACCGCAAGCTTCCGCCATTGTGCTCGTATCTGCTTGCATGGAACTGTAGGATTCTATTCTTATGTGTGGGGTTGAACAATTGCAGCTTGGCTGTCTTGATTTTCGCATTAGATAGTCAGGTGCTTTGAGAGTTGGTGAAAACGATTTTGTTGGAGCAAGAATTGAATTCAATAGGAAAATAAACGTCATTTAGATTTAGAATAGCGTAGTAATTTTATTACTTTCAAGGTCTAATTTGTCAACTCGTTTACTGTGGAAACTATTTGGTATGTGGTAAATATTTGTCAGATCCTAGAGCCTACACGTGTATTTTCATTTATGTACACTACCTTTCAAAGTCACCTAGTCTTTTACCCCAACCATTCACATTTCCGCCATCAATTATGAGCTTAGCATGAACATGAATAAAACCTCACACTTTAAATTAAACCAAGTGTGAAATTCCAACGAGGTACTTAAATTATAACATGGGAGCCTTTCAAAACGCCTAGTGGGTAACTTGCAACGAAGCCTGGTCACAAATGGCATATGCTAATGAATGCATTGTGAGACGAGGCAAAAACATCGGGACAAAGTTATGGCAGTTGGTAGACAGTTGCGAGCTAGTAAAAGTTGCTTTTTATTCTGTTCCGAGTTGGAACGCGGTTATTTTTCGCGTTTTTTATATGCTTTTAAATGTTTGTGCTACATTTGTTAGTGGACAATTCTAGTCGGAATTAATATTCTAGTGGAAAATTTTACATTTCATTGTCTGCTCTAAGAATTGGGTCAGTTTGTATAAAAACTTTGTAACAATATTTGTTCAAGTAATCTTAATATTAGATTTCTATGCTAGATTTTCTATCTAGATATCAAGTGAACTAATAAAAATGTATATTGAATTACCCACATAATCAATAAAACTGTCGTAATTCGTCAGCATTAATCCAGATTAAGTCGTAACAACAGCACTAAACCGAAACTATTAGTAAAACACGCATTAGCCACCAAGCCTAACCATACTAAGTTCTAACTAAGATTAACGTTGTAAATCCAACCTACGCAAATTAGACGCCGTTTAAGGCGGCCATTTTAGGAAAAAGTTTCAGTTTCTTTTTCTCAAGACTAACTTAAGCAATAACTATTCATCCACAGTTTTCACCTATTATTATTAAATTTTCTGTTCAAAGTAAAATGGTAAATAATAAAACTATATCTAACGAGAATGAAAGAGATGCTTTCTAAACTATGAAAAATAATTAAGGCTACAGGCTTCATTATTTTCTAATAAACTACTTAGGAAAGATTAAGAAAATCAGTCTTGCCTGCATGTAATACTATAGCCTTCGTAATATTTACGTAACACACATAACGTAGAGGTTCCAAACGATGTGTACATATAAACCCAAAAGGCTTTCTCATAGATAGTAGACTATTATCAATGATAAACTGATAATAAAATCGACAGAGGAAGCTAGATAAAGTGCTTCCCCAGTTTATTCACACAAACGATAAATTCCCGAGCTATTTCCTTGAGCATGCATTATTAATGGCATGCAGTTCTTGATCGTCATACTAAAGAAACTTTTAAAAAGACATTTTCAAAGCAAGTTAAAAGAACTAAAACTATTTGCATGTCAGCCGAACCAATCAGCGATGAATCATGCTAAGATTGTTTTATCCGAGCTCCCACGAACGTAATTGAACATAACGACGCAAAAAATGTATAGCGTGTGCATGAAACCAAAGTTAGCAATGATTGAATTACATTAACGGTTCCCATAATGATAATGTAACAATGAAAAGTCGTGACAAAGTCAAAACGTCCATTTGTAGTAGAAACTTCTACAGTAAAAAACTTCTGAACTTGGAATAAGAATTTGAAGATCTTTTACGTTCACCAAAACAAGCTGAAATACTTTTGGTACAAAAAATTCTGCACACTGCACTTCATCCATTTGAGGAAGACAATCTTGATGGCTTAAATGGATGATTGAATCTCGACAATATAAAACATTGTCAACAGGATCTTAATACGGTTAGTAAGCTTGAAAAAAAGGTTGAAAAAACCATCACGGCTGTAACAAAAACGAGTACAAACCGGTCTGTAACGTTTAAACACTGAACTAAATAGTCGAGCGTCGGTGAGTCATCGCGAAGCAAATTTGCGAGACGATCTGCCAGCAGAACATGTTTCATACGTATTTGGATGAAGTTTTGAAACTCACTCATGTAACTTGCACAATTTGTACGAACATGGAGTTCGTCCCATAAGGATTTCATTTTAAACTGTTACATGTGTTACGACAATGACTTTTGAACCGATTGATTTCAGAATTCAGTGCTGCTTTTACAACCTATGGACTTGCTAGTTTCAATTCAGAGCAATATTAACACAATACACACAATACATCATGTAAAAAGGCATATGTGATGTAGCAGATGTGGGAACAACAACTCCTTAATCCATAGACAACCAGCAGATGTACCCATACAAAAAACTAAAGATACATTAAAGAGTCAATGAAATCCGGGATCAATTACCAACCACATGTTAGAGACACTGTTGGGGAAACTACACAATATTTTGAAAAATGAAGTACAACTTCTGAATTTGGCACAAGTATTGGCGATGGGATATCGACAGATGTTTTTCCACCTGGCCAGTTGGCCAATGACGACGATGCTGAAGGCAATACATCAAGTCGCTTGACGACCCCGTCACAGCGGTCGATGCTTTCGTCACAGCAGTGGAACAAGCTATGAGATGTATTGGGTAGATACGAAATGTGCAGTTGATTCATTAGGTGTCAATACAGTCGTACCTAATGTATGAGACAGATTTTGAAAAATGATTGTTTGTTGCCGTACAGAACATTATTATCGGAGCTGATTTGTTTTCAAGGATTGATACTGAGACTATAAAGATATAATAAAACGAAGATAAATACTTAAATATGTAAGTTCGTGTGCGTGATCATTTCAAACTAGATTTGCTTTGGAAGACAAGCTACCAACCAGATCAATAATAAAATAATTAAAATGACTATTCCATAACTAGATTTATCCCCAATATGAGCTTAACCAAAAAATCTAATCGTCCATAATTATAAGAATAAACGCAACCGCTATATTCTGTGATTATAGACCACAATATTATACCAGTCGGTGTATGCGCCCGAGCATGACTCACGAACGTCGAACCGAGAGTCATTTTCCCTCTCTTTCTAAACCTGTATTTTGCTAACGCCGTCTCTTTCTACCACTACAAAAGCCTCGTCAAGTAATACGTGAATTTGGTCGATTAGATAAAACTAGTTTGCAGGTTTATCGATGGCTATTGCAACGATTTTGACGAATAAGGAATTGAACGGTTAAACCATTGTAATATTGAAGGTAAATAAGGTAATATTTTACAAGGAAGTGATCGTTGGCTGTTTGTAGATAGTTTCTCGGATAGGAAATACAGTTTCTACTGTTTCCAGTAAACATGATAAATTGCTTGAAAAGGTTAAAGGTGCAGAACATAGTAAGATTATACTTGTTAATCAAACCAATAGAGTAGGTGTACTTAAAACAGAAGAACGTAATGCTAAATCATATTATATTCCTAATGAATGATATGAATTCAGCTATTTTCAAACGTAGACGGCGGTATAATCTGCTTTACCTCGATTGTAAGCGAAACAATTCCAAAACTATGATAATGACAGGAAATTATATACGGCGTACATCCCCTAATTAAGCGTATTTAGCCTACATTGACGACAATGCGTTTGACCCCACTGCGGGCTGTTGGCTAATTGGATTGTGCCGGGGGCAACATTATTCCTACACACGGTTTCACTTTCATGCATTAATTTTGAATGGAGAAGTGGATAATTTAAATATCTATTAGTTTAGTAAACTGTACATGCAGGTTTGTTGGAGTAATCTATCATCAAGATCCATTCAGTTTAATTATATTCAGTAGGTAACTCACAAGTAGAGAGAGAAGAAGATGGTGTTCTGGCCGGCATGGCCCCACCACGTAAAAGTGAAAAACCAAAACAAGATGACTTGCAGCATTACAAACATTTGTCAAAACGCAATATCTATATTTAATTTTAAAATGTTTGTTGCCATACAGACGACGCATATTTCCGTTGCTTTACGCAACGAAGAGAAGTGCAACTCATTCGATAACAGATGTAATAGAAAGCCCGAAAAGTACCCATCATAGCTGTTCCGTGCAGATAGCCTTGTTATTCTGTTATGCACTCAATTTCCTCCATGACTGAGCATTATTTCCCCTAAACACGAGTCCCGGCATAAAATGATACGAATTTTGAAAATACGCCAACGATTAACACAAGACGCGCTTCTCGCAATTCGTATCACGTACTGCATTGTGTATTCCATGAACAATTTAACGTCATCAGGGCAAAAAAATGCATCAATCTTATGGTGCTTGTGTAAATTCTGTCACGTAACACTTAGCATTTCGTTGTTATATTTGAATGTCATATCACAAAAAAAAAAGAGCAACGAACTGACTGGAGCATTCAATACGTTCAGTATGGCATGTCAAATGTGGTAACAATACCCTTTTCATATCTACAATAGTCGCGTAATTTGTTCAGGGTTAGATGTACTAGATAAATTCCTAACTAAACTCCTATAAAACACGCATTTGCGATACTTCTTGTGAGGTCTTCATGCAAGGTTTTATTGTAAGGTTAAGGTGCTTTATCAGAGTGTAAATGGACGTTTAGTCGCTCATAAAAACGAGAAGTAATGAATCGTGAGACCGCCTGTCTCCATAAAGAAAGCTGTCAAAACTGCGGAGAAAACGGTCTGTATGAAGAAAAGGTACATTTTGAATGGAGTTGTGACGTAACTTAATGTGGGACGAGCGGGGAAAGTTTGATGACATTGTATTTGAGATTTAAGCATTAACCAGTACAAAAGACAATTATTTTTAAGTGTTGATCTTCGTAACATGTGATACTGCATCGCTGTTACGCAAAACCAGAAATATTACATGTTATTTTCTTTTTTGCCTAATTAGCTCTATGTCGAAATATTACAGCTCTTGAAATGCACATTTGGTTCAGCTTTTTCTCCAAGTGAAACACTTTGCAGACTGCAATGTCGAGTACAGACGCCAGCACATCAAGCTACTACAATCTGTCAAATTTCTTTAATAGATTTTCAACTTTATCGCTAAAGCATAAGGTTCAAAGTTGATTGGGAAAATTTGACAGTTTCGGGTAGCTTGATGTGCTGGCGTCTGTACAAAGTTTCGTCGACTATTACAATAATTGCCTCTCATTACCGAGACAGCTGTTATTACTTTAATTGCCGTGATTAAAGCCACACGGTCAGGTTTTTCTCGAGAAATGTAGTACGTAACAAAGTGCATATACTTAGAAATAGAAAAACGATAGATAGTCCTTGGTATACGGAATCGCAATATTTAATGTCCAATTCTTGGTAAGTATCTATAGGCATTCTATTTCAAATAAATTTAGAGCTAATCGGAACATTTTTTCCTATCTTTAAAAACCTTATACCTTAACTTAATATTTCTTTTAAAAATATATCGAAATCTTCAACCTTTTGAAGTATAACGAGATGTCGTAGGCGTACCGAAAGCGTGGGCACATAACTTACACTCACCTAATAACGACTTTTACAGCACAGAATAGAGTTCAAAATCGACTGACATGACTATGTAATATCATTATTTTTAACCGCAAGCATAAGTGAGCAGTTTTTTTTTCTCAGAAATAACACCATTGATATTTTTCTTAATGTCAACGAATATGTATTAAGATATATACGATAACCATATTAAGAACAAAACATTTAGTTCTTTTGTTAATTTGGTTTGAATCTATTAAGTCACCTACCGTTTCTTTATGTATTTCATTTAAGAACAGAGACAGGTGACAACTCTCGCGAAGTCAAAATTATATCCTAATAATATTTTAAATCCAAAACTTCCGATATTGGTGTATTTGTATGTTTGTTGCTCAATCACGCTTTAACGGCTGTACGAATTTGGATGAAATTTGGCACACAAGTAGACTTTGACCTGTATTAAAGCATAGGATACTTTTTATCCATGGTACATGAAGTAGTTTTCCTGGGATGCGAATAAAACCGTGAGCAACAGCTAAAAGTTAATAAAATTTAATAATGATCTAATACTGAGGAAATACAGTAATATATTTAGGTACACATTTCACCTTGAAGAATTAGTAATAGCATAAATGTTAGTAGTGAAACCAGCTATTGCCCGGTACCGTAATAACTCGTTTCCTAGTGAACTTAGGAAGACTATGTACTAGTAGGGGCCTTACCTAGATACGTACGGTCAACAAAAGAGATAAGTATGCAGGATCGTCGGATATAGTTGAAGTTTAGTAAGAAACTGATGGATTTTTCACACTTCCACCAAAAAAAAACGTGCAGGAATAAAGTTCCTTGCGCGATACTCACACGGACATACACATTCGTTATATAACAGAGACAGACAGAGAAATTCGAACGCTTTTTCCTTACGACCGTGACGATTTCTACCAACTCAACTCAACTCCTACCGCAAGTCGCGTTAAGGAACTTCGTTGTGACAATTCTAACTGACAAGCGACAGGAGAGTATAGCGTTCCAAGATTTGAAAAAGACTTGAAAGACTCAATTCTCCGAACAATAATGTTATAGATTAAGACGTAAACATTAGAGGCTCTTGTCGATTTAAGTTGTGGATAATAGGAAAATAATATCATACTTAAAAAGGCTATATTAAGAAGACACATACAGTCAAATTCCGTCACCTAATTTGGTCATAGGAAGCTAAAAGATAAAATGAATCATGGGACCATAAAAGGAATTAAGAATTTTATCGTATAAAAATCTGAGGACTTGTATACAATAAAACGTATTTTTGAGTTAATTGGGATATTATTGACAAATATGGGTATTTATAGTCAATTAAACGATGTTTTTTTTTTACATTTAGTAGGATGTAGTCCTTGCAAAGATGTTAATACATATCTGACTCTTAATAATGAGTCTCAGAGTCCCTATCAATTTCTGCGCGCTACTAGATTAGGTAATTATAGGAGCGCAATGTGTCTGTGTGCGTTCGAACTATAGCTGATAATCGTAGTGTGCGTTGAAGCGGGAACAAATAATCTTGGTCCGGAACCGCTATTATTAGTACTCCATAGTTTTTACTTACTAAGATTCCGTAATACTGGATGGATTTTATTGTGATTATGACATGTTATGTTTAGGTCCCCTAAATACAATTAATATCGTTGAAATAAAAACATCTTAACCTAGTATTCACTATAGTAAAAGCAAATTACAAAGTGTGACCAGCGTATACAAGGTACGTCTGAAACGAATTACACGTGTTATTGTTTACCTAATACAGAACGAAGGAGTCTGTAGTATTTCCCTCGCTACAAGACCGCATACCATGAGAGTATAGTATAGCGAGCCATTTTGTCTTATTTATTTTATTTATTTATTAGGCTTTTCAACAATGAGTACACTGTTACTTTATAATTTGTCTTGTTTGTGTGTTTGTATTTGTGTTTTTGCTCATTGATGATGTTCCAAGTAATATTTGATTTTTGGTAGATTTCTGCCATGTAATTCTCTACAAATACAATTAAAATATTTTTAGACTATATAAATAATAGTAAATTATTACAATTTTCTTAATTAAGGTGATTGCAACAATTATTATTTACCTAAGAACTGCACGTGCCTTTCGTGTTTTTTCAACTTTATTCTTTTTACCTTTGATTTTTCCATGATAATAAAGTTCACTTTTTCGACCCATTTTCTAAAAATATATTCACCATATTACTAATAGTACAATACAAAACATTAATAAGTCACACTATTAAAATAAAAAAATAAATATACTTAGTCTCAAAACTGGTCAGGCGTAGTACAAAATCATGCGCGATTCGCTAGTTACGTCGGGAGCGGCGAACGTCACAGGCGACACAGGTCCGTCGTCGAGAAGCCCTCGGGCGCGACTGAATGCATCGAGCGAGCGCATCGGTTTATAAGGCATTATTTAAATATTTTACTACAATTAAATAAGTAGTCTAAATTAAAATATAAAAATTGAGTTTGGTAGATAAACACCTCAAATTTTAAAATATTTAACACTTATTGTTATTTTCAATCAAGTCTTACACATAGACGACGGTTTTGCACATGATTTTATTGGAGTTTTTCAGCGTAGTCAAAATTTTTTTACAAGTACTAATTCATTAAATTTTTAAAAAATAAATTGTAGACTTACTAATATACTATGTGCCCAATATTTGGGATTTTTTTCAGATTGTTATTTGCTACCAGTAAGCTAAAAAAGCAATTGAAAAACATGGTGTTTCGTGTTTACGTAAAAACGTGTGTTAGATTTTTATTTTTCTTAATTTATATTAAGTAGTTATCAAAATTTTAATTTGTAGACTTACTAGATAAATAGATGATAAATAACTGTGCATTTAAAAAAAAAGTAGATAACTTAAGGATATTGAGAAAATTGCGCTGAAAAAAATGGAATTTTCTGTTTTTAGACAGCGAAATTGATAGGGACTCTTAAGTGATGGAGAAAACGCATCTATGGTGAGATGCTAATTTGTTTTAGATTACCAATGAGTTAATTAACAAAACACTGATATTTCTACTGCAGTTATGAACACTCTCTCTCTAGAGGAATAGTGGCCGTTTGCGGCCGCTGAGGGTGACGGGGTCCGCATGGATTCATGCGGGCCAACACCTGGCCGGGAGAGCGTGACGAAATGCGCAAGCACTCCAGCACCCCGGCTAAAGGTAGCAGCAGGACACCGTGTGGTTTTAGTCAGTAAGAGTCTGACAGACCCCTCCATCCACCCCAGGGTGGTGGACATCCATGAGTATTTCCACACGAAAAAAAAAAAAAAAAAACATAATGTACCTTCATCTTGGAAATCTCTATGGCTATAATTTTTTTTCATATCTCTTAGTGGCACCAGCGAGGATAATTACGTAACACACTAACAGTAAGAATCTCCTTCATTTTGACAGTTCAACAACATTCATTGCGTTATTTACATTGCTGAGCAAACAAATTTTTTGAACATATTTATGAAGCAATGGATTAACAATATCCTTCAAAATGATTCAGATTGATAGTGTGTTACGCAATTAGGTCGCTGCTTCCTCCTCTTGATCAACTTAAAGTATATTATAAAGTCTTGAATTGAACTGGATTATAGATCTAGAGGAAAGATTGGCAACTCGATAAACCAAAACCCAGTAGCAGTTACTTCTAAAACCAATAGCCACAATGCAAATAAAATCTCACAAATTCGAAACTCCATCAATGATTTGACCGGATTAAAAAGTCTCTTCAGACTCAACTAGGCAATTATAAAAAGCAATTTCCTGGAAACTGAGAAGTAAATGGTACTATTCTGATATCAGCTAGAAAGCTTGGCTAGACCTGGTGTTGCTGTGTACCGGTTTTATTTAATGTTGAGCTAAAGGCAAATATATTATAAATGTACTAGGTGATAATTTTAAGCATTGTTGTGTTATCGAGATGAAGGATTTCGTCATAGAGATAAGAGGGTCAATGTAGAATCAGCAGACTCAGTCTATAATATTCCCACTGCTGAGACACGGCCCTCCTCTTTCCGTGAGAGGGAGCGGGCCATAATTCCCCACGCGAGCCAAGTGCCGGTTGGTGGATGTTACATGTCTTTGAAATTTTGGTTCTGGGTTTCCTCATGATGTTTTCCTTCACCGTTTTGAGAACAGTGATGATGAAATAATTAACACAATGTAAAGTGCCTAGCTTGGGTTGGACTCACGACCTATAACTCATCAAGTCGCGGCCGTTGGGCCACCGAGCTCAAAAAAATGTGTAGAAAAAAATTACAAATAACAGGAATACGTCCTCCATATAAAAACCCACGTCATTTTCCTATTTCAAATCGTCACATCTATCATCCCACAGTTTTGCTTCATCCAGGTTCTTACATCCTGTATGAAGCTATATTTTACGTGTTGCATTTTTTTTTTTGTAAGCTGCTTGTGTAATCTAGCAAAATCATGTCATTTTAGTGCATGCTAGGCTGCCTAATCGAGTTTTAATGATAATTGCCATGATTATGCATCCTGGATTTACATTTATTAATTGTTGAGAAAATACTAATAGCTATGTGTAATAGTTGGTATGTGTTCTATAGGTGGACCTCTGCCTAACCCTATGAGGTATACAGGCGCGATGTTATGTTGTATATGGATAAGCTAATAAAACGCAGACTCATGTAAAACAGCCTTTAGATTTGAACATTCATCAGTTTGTCATCTAATGCAAATTAATATTAGATATTATGACGACATTCGGAGACATCAATAAAATATGATTTTATAACGTTTTTGATTAAATAACACGATTGGAGTGAAAGTTTATTCAAATTCAACTGAACGGACATAAACAATAGATTAACATCAAAGTTACAAAACGACACTTATTATATAAATATAAACTTAGTAACTGGTTCACAGTGTGCCCAAAAAAGATTTAAAATTTACAACAAACTAGTTTTGTTGAATCTATGTAAAATATGAAAATATTATGTAGTTCTAAAACTGTACCTTGAAGCTTACGACAGTATCTAAGTAAGCCAGTTGGTAGTTGTTTAGAAGACTTTTGTACCTAGTTCTTTGATTATTTTTTACTACTTCGACAATACCTGAGGAAATCCATACGAGTGTTTGAGGGAAACTAGGGGTTATCGTCAAAAAACAAACTGAAATCACCTAAAACCTGTAAAGCGTGTCGAATGTGTTGATAATATGGCAACGCGACTTGGACAATTCATTGTCTTGGGAAGATGTTTACAAGCTAATAATGTTGATGATGACGTCTTTTCTTAACATCGCATCCACGATTGAGCCTAGTTGATACATTTGTTGATATACAGTGCTGTATTCACCCTACTATAATGGCTTACTTATGGCTTGGTTTAAAGTAAGCTTACTTCAGCAAGTGTTTATGACTAAACTATGATTTTTAATTTGCTAGACCAAAATGACAGCTGAGATCAACCTTTTTTTGTCAGTGTTTATTACTATGCAGCTGGCATTTTATTACAACAAATTAAAAATCAAAGTGAAGTTAAAACACTAAACATGACCTTCCATCCACACTGTCCCCACCCCGGACCAATTCGTCAAGCTTTAGAACAAACATACTCAGTCTGTTGCTCAATGCACAAGCAAAACACTGAATTCACTTGGCCAACACCTACGGAACCTCTCATTAATGCTTTTAGATCACCTGTGGGCGCGACACGGTTAACCTTGTTTAGGGTTCCGTGATCAAAGTTAGATAGAAAACCACTATATAAAATCATTTAAATAATTTCTTAAGTACCTATAGAAACAGAGTTCTGTATCTGCTTTATAAACTACTTTTTCAACGTAATAATGTGCTGCAAAGAAAAGACGGTTATTTGTATGTAAACGACTTTTAACTTCCTAGCCAAAGACTAAAGTAGGTACTTTAAATAACTATCGGTGAAATGACCTATGAAACATTTTAATTGTATTGTTCTGTACCGCAATTAGGCCATAATTGAGAAATCATTCGTTCTCAATTATGGCATTAAACTTTATAACTGAATACGCACAGTTTCTTAATCAGTTGCCTGTTGCATTTGTAGTGTTATAAAATTATTATAATGAAGTCTATATAATAGGCATCAGTCGATGTCGAGTGATCAATCACAGACTTCTATTATTTTTATATGAAACAGGATAAGTTGGATCAGATTTAGCCACATCTGGTAAAAGACGATTAGGCAAGGCGCGTGATGATGACATAATAATGAAAAAGACCATAGACTATCATAGTCTACGAAATATATAAGTAACTAGCTGCTTCCAGACAGGGCCGAAATTCTAGCGAGCCAGTCGTTGGCACCACATTCGCTTGACTTGACCTAACCGCGATGCAAACTCTGACAGAACAAGAGATATTCAAGGTAGATACATCTATTGGTCAATGCAGGACTTAGGGATAGTTTATATGTATAAGTTCTTCACAAGAGACATAGAATAATTCTTACAGTTACTCCGCTCTGTATGCCTAGCCTACAGATCTGCGACCTTCACAATAACTAATGCAGCAATTCCGACCTATCTTAATGTATTCCATTACAGGCTGGCTTGACAATTCTATATCCAATAGTATATCATATCTAGTTTAATTGCCTTATCCGTCAACTAGACTGTGCTAAGTAATTATTATCTGAACGTAAAATATTATATTATATTATATGTATTATAAAG
The DNA here is from genome assembly GCA_914767645.1 of Hydraecia micacea. Lineage (NCBI taxonomy): Eukaryota > Metazoa > Arthropoda > Insecta > Lepidoptera > Noctuidae > Hydraecia > Hydraecia micacea. The sequence continues at coordinate 4,698,655 of OU611801.1, read as the reverse complement.
TGGCATCGGAATAAAAACGTTAACCTTACTAGTGATGGTAACCGTCGATTTAAAATTATTGATTAGCTTTGACTAGCTTCACTCTTACAAGCCTTTTTTTTTTGGTGGGAAATTACTAAATAACTTCTCCCGCTCTGGGCGGAGCGGGAGGGCGTGTCAGATTTTTACTGACTAAAACCCACCCGTGTTCCTTCAGTTACCTGTGCCAGAAGCCACGGTATCTCTTTCGAACGACCCGCGACCCTGGCAGGCATCGGCCCTAGCGGATCCCGTCAATTAGTACTGACATCTCTTTGACGCGTGCGTGGAACACAACGCGCCGTCGACCCGGGACTCTTACAAGCCTCACTTAAATATTTGTGAAATAAAAGCAAACGACTTTTTCCTGAAAATCATCCCCAACTATGAGATCGGTTTCCAGTCTAACCGGTTGCATCTGAATACCAGTATTTTATTTTACATGGAGCGTCTGCCTATCTGCCCTCCCCAGCAATAATTTTCATATTTTCTACAACAGTTAAAACTATCATGATCTTTTAAGATGAAGCGTACTCTCACTAAGAACAAAAATGGTTGTACTCGTAAATCTTCTGACAGAGTCACAGTATCCATCTTATTTCGGCCACAATTAATCCGGGCCGGCCGCGAGGGCATACCGTTACGAGTACCGTTAGCAGACGTAGTGGATGCTGCGGTTGACGAGCCACTAGAGGGTTCGCTCAGGTATTTTGATGGCACGTGGTTGGTATGTGGAAAGTAGTAGAGAGGTAAAGGGTAACTTGGTTGCATATGTCCAAAAAATAAATGTTCAGAATACATGTCGTTTTTCTTTACATTCGTTTAATGCTAAATCATACTAAAAACTTATTGTCCGGTTATCAAGTTTTGTACCTAACATTATGCCTTCGATATTAACTTCACCATAAGAATTCGGTCTGTATTCCCCAGAGGTTTTGTTCACCACAGAGTTGAGAATATAGCCATTTTTCGTCAGTTTTGCTAAGAAACCAAAGTATGTAACAGGCTAACCTAGAATATTGCCTTATGCAGATCGTTGGCTATCGTACATTCAAAATCACATAAAACTGTGCCATCTAAACCAATCTATGTAACTACCTATCAGATAATAAAAGATACCATAAATCACGCAGACGATTTCCAACATAAAATAGTATAACAATAGAAAACACTAATAATCTTCGCGTACCACTTTTGTTCATGAGTCATTGTTTCTGCAAGACGATGGTTAGACAGTAGGCCAGTACGGTCAGCATAAAATATGAATATAAAACTAAAGATCACAGCAGTAACGTTTTAAATGAAGAAGGCGTAATAATTCTAGCTAGATATTATTTAATCTGAATACAGTGCTACAATGTTTTCTAATAAATAATTTCCACTTGAATAAATAGATCTGTTAATGATATTGTTTCAATTGGAAATACATTTTCGAACATCTTACATTTCAAGTTTAATTAAACAGTAACGTAGAGTATCTATCCTCCCATAAATATCTACAATTCAATGAGGGAAAATTTGCGAAAGCAAACAGTTAGGCTGCGTTTCTATCAGAAATGAGCGAGTATGCGTAGCGAGGGATGTGCGTAAAACTAACCAATAAAAACACTAGCTTAGCTCAAGCTGAAGCGATGTTATTAGTTAGTTTCACACTCATCCCTCGCTTCGCATCCTCGCTCATTTCTGGTGGAAACGCAGCCTAACTGTTCTGTTACTGACCTGTGCAAAGACAACACTTTCGCAAAAGGCATAATTATCTGAACGGAGTCTCTCAAAGTCATGGCCTTAGTGAAGAATGCTAATAACTACACACAACCTATTTTAAGAACAGAATAGGCCAGCATATAGATCAATTAGGGAACTAAGTAATCAACGATGTATCTGATCGTATCTTACGTATACATCCCTCCATGCCCCTTTTCGCAAAATATCTCTCTTTTTAAATCAAATAGTAACTGTTCTGCTACAAACCTGTGCAAACAATGGCCACACTTTCGCAAACAGGGCAATCTAAACGGAAGATCAAATAGCAACACACGGAAAGGACAATACACGCTCTTTGCTCTCAGTCAAAGTCATGGCCTTAGTGAAGAATGCTGGTATAGCTGAGCTTGCCAACCATCCGGGTGCCGATTGAATAGAAAATGTAGTTTGACGTTTCATGGGATGGGTATGGCCTTTGGTGTTTTGTAAACAATATTGAATTAGGAATTACAGAAGCGTTATCTTCTTAGAAGAAACGTATCCTACAAGTTGAATTAGATTTATATAATGTCGATTTTCTTGAGGTTATACTAAAATGTTGGCAGGCCCTGAACTTTTGAGTTTTCCATAGAAAATTCTTCTGTTTGCTAATTGTATGAGCATTGTTCTAAACTATAATCATTATGGAAAAACACATTTATAAAGTTAAGAAGGATACGAAAAAAATGCTATTAATTTCATCGGTTTGTCTAAGGCTTTAGAATATGTCAATCACAACGTCTGAAAGTGGAAATTAGAAACACCTTCCACACCTACAATTTCTAAACTATTTTTATCATATTCCGTGTATGTAACTACGTGCGTTTTATCAGATAACAATTGCAGAATTTCCTCGTAGATAATTCCCGACACTATTTCTTGTGTCAACAGTCGACACTGATAGTGGCTTTGACTCAGGCTAAACTTGGAAATGAGAGTGAGGAGTGTTCGTGTTATTTCATATGTACATAAACACATAACATCACGCCTGTTTTCCACCGGTTATGTAGAGGTGTACCTATACTGGTGTAGGTACTTCTACCTCCTTACTAATAAACGTATTATATCAGATGAATAGTTAGTTACATACCGATTTCTCTCTTTCAGTCGTCAGAAATTTGACTTTCGAAAGAAGAAGACAAAGCGTTGCGTACCTAACTATACGGACGCTATACAACTTTTATTAGTAAGGGGGCTAATATTTAAAATAAATAGCTGTTTTCTCCATTGTAGATAACATTTTTACCCTTAGTAAGTTTCAAATAAATAGATGTTTTCGCCATTGTTAGCAATATTTTTAACTTTACGACTCGTGGCAAAGTTAGAATGTTTGTGTCACTTTTCTACTTTCGTTCTGTCTCTTTTCTACTTTGATTTATTGGGAATGCTGCAATAATATCCTGCGTCAGCGTAGCGTACCTAAGGCTCACCTTGTCAGGATTCATCCTGGCAACGAGCTGGAACGTTCTACTCGTAAAGGGTAAAGCTGGTAAAGACACTACGAGTAAAGTATCACTGCTACCAATCATAGAACATAATTTATAATAAATAGGTATAGCTTAATAACCTCACATAATTATAGAGAAATCAATTTGCCTGTTATCACACTATCAGCCGCGCGGTTATCACACGAGATAAGAAACCAATAAGCACTGGGCCTGTTTATCTTATAAACTATCTATAGCTATTATCAGCCATTGTATACATAGAGGCACGACTAATTATGTATTAAAGATCGTTATAAATAAAATTAAAGCTACGTTTTAATCAGAAATATGGAAATGAGTGCAAAAAGTGACGTCACCTTACATACAAAAAATATGATAACAATGATTATTGATTGCTATTGAGTAATTAGAACTTAATTTGGCTCCGTATGTAATTAATGTTGCTTATATCACAGATGTATGAATGTAAAGGAAGCAAAAGATGTATGTAAGGACCGTAGCAGGTGGCGTTCTGTAATATCTGCCTACCCCCCATGAGAATAAGGTGTGAGTTTATATACATACGTATCACATACAATATGCCATGTGACTAAAATAATGTTTCCGCAGTTCCTATAGGCGTAATATAATTAAATGTCACTCGATATCATAATGGAATGAAAATTAAAAAAAAATAGGGAGGTACTTAAAATATTATGAATGCCTCCAAATATGGGTCGCAAATGTGCCCCGTGGGCGAGAACCTAATTAAAATAGCTCTACAATCTATTATATTTGACAGTTATTATAATAACATTTAAATTCCAATATAAAACTTATATATAAACTATAACGTTGTTGTAAACTATATTTAAAATATAATGGTTCTAGTCCAAGAGCCAGTGTCGAACTAATTAATTTTCATGAAATATGATCCCATTATAAAGATATTAAAACGCCAAAAACTATAAATTTCGGCACGCCATCCATAATAAAGACAAAACAATTTAGATATAAGATAATGTCATACTCAGATTACATTTTTGACATTTAACCTTTGCTTGTCGCAATAAATCATGTCCTTACAGAGAAAAAAGTCTATTGTTCACTGCCTTAAAAAGCATCCACTAATAAGCATCAAAAAGCATCCACAATAGGATCAGAAAAAGAGATACAGAATAATATGTATACTAAAGTCTGGAGAGAAAAAAAAAAACAACATATTTTTTCCGATCATTGTTCATTTAATCCTGCTTCAGCAAGTAGCAGACAAACAATAAACAATACACTTGATACCTAAGCATTGTGTTGTGTGGACGATCAATTGTAACACGAATCAAGGCTACAATGAACGCCTATCTGTCTGTGGAGACCTAGACCGCACATGTACGGTAACATCTGATACTCGAGTGTCTATAACAATAAATATTATAAAAAAAACCAATACAAAACGTGGAAAAACATACGACGTGATGTTGAACAACGCCTGTAGTTTTTAATAGAACTCACGTCTGCAATGTATAAAAAGTGATCCAATAAACTTAATTTCTCTAACATAAAACTGTTACTCGTAAAAACTGATTAAAAAGTAAAAAACCTGTTTAGAAAGTCTAAGCTTATAAGACGTACTAAAATAATAAGTTTTAAAAATTGCTTCTTAAGAAACACAAATAAGACTAAGCGTTTTATTTACTTACTAGCTTTTGCCCGCGACTTCGTTCGCGTGGAATAGTGACTTCCGGCAGATTTTTGGTTTTACCCACATAGTTCCCGATCTCGCGGGATCGCTTCAAAAATGAAATGTGGAAGATATTCTAGGGAACTCTTCAACAATCAACATAATGAGCCAATTTTAAATTTACGAAACGATCAATCCACAATTCCACGACAGTACCGAAGCGCTCGGCCGATACCCAACCAAATGCGTGTAACGAAACCATAGCGCGATCTATTTCGATCCCAACGCCATCTATCGAGCCTAGTGACAACTCGGATTATTTATCTATACTCCGTTCGGGCATTTTCTTTGTACTAAAAGTTTTATTATATTGATATTATTTTTTTCATACCTTTTTACTATTTATTTACTTTTTTCCGATGAATTAAAACAATAACATGAACCGAACTCGTGTAACGATCGACACCATTGCGCGATCACCAACTCGACATATAGTACTAATAGAATTATCTATACTCCGTTAGAGCATTTTCTTTGTACTAAAAGTTGTATTATATTATATTTTCATACCTTTTTACTATTTATTTACATTTTTCCGATGAATTTTCAGTACTGAATTGATGCCGACTCTTGACCAATAGAAGGCGCTGTATGTCCGGAATAAATTTTATTTTATTTTTCATTTTATTTTTTGTAATAAAAACTATCCTATGTCCTTTCTCAAGTTCCAAACTATGTCTGTACCAAATTTCACACAAATCGGTTCAGAAGTTTAGGCGTGAAGCAAAGACAGACAGACAGACAGACAGACAGAAAGACAGACAGACAGAGTTACTTTCGCATTTATAATATTAGTTTGGATTTAATGTTTGCTAACTTCAGGAAGTCTGTTATGTAAATTCGCAGAAATACATCATACTTAAAATATTCATTATTATTCATAACAGCTTAACAAGGACGGAACAAAGTAAAAGAAAATAATAGATGCAGTCAAACAGAACTGCTGTCAAATTAAAACACTTGAGAAAACTGAATTACGACTGGCCAGTCTGGCTCCGAGCCTATTCTTTGAAAAAGTCTTTTTTGGTAAAAAAATAATATTCTTCGGTAATTGGACCCTTGACTTTATAGCTTTGGATTTTATGGAGTGCAAATGGAAGGCCTAAACATAAGTCAGGGCAATAATGGTGAGACAGAGTTTTCTTGCAAGCAAAGAGCGTAAAAAACAATTATAATGTAAGTACTTGAAATTTCTGCTAAATAAAAACGATCGTAAGAAAAATACTTGCAATCTCGACCTATAACAGTATTTTCCTATCATGTATAGACGCCTGCACATCCAAGCTTCCCGAATCTGTCAAATTTTCCCATCAACTTTGAACCTTATACTTTAAAAGTTGAAAATCCATTAAAGAAATTTGCCAGATTGTAGTAGCTTGATGTGCTGGCGTCTGTACATAAAACGTTAACACAGAACGTCTTATATCTAAAAAATCTGTGAGATTTACGCAATTACAAGTAAATGCGCCGTCACGGCTTACAATGTTAGTTGCCTTGGCCGACCGGCATTAATTTGATGCATTACCTGATGAGATTCTTACCTACCTACCTATATAGTGCTCATTTCGTAAATGAGACCGTCAGATGCATTACTGTTATGTACTTTGGACCGTAGTGCGAAAATTTTCTGTTGGTTTTGTTATTTTTTATGATTTGACAATATGTGTTTTGGTTGAAATAAATATGTCTGACTGGTGCCTTTCTATTTGATTTTACCAGTTGCTTTTTAAACTATTTTAATTCGTGCTCGAGATGTTCTAAAACGAGTAATAAACAGAGGTTAATTTGTTAGTCTAATTAAATATTTGAGCATGAAATGAAACTCTTGGATAATTTATATTTGAAAATAAATGCTTCAAACAAAATTCAAAGAAACTTGTATGGTCTTGTGATTTTTTATGATTTGACAATGTGTGTTTTACTTGGAAGACTGTCTGCTGTTACCTTTCAATTTGATGATATACAAATCTTGAAATGGAACTCTCGGACTACTTTCGTGCATCAACCATTACAAAAAAAAAACTTCAAAAGGCAACGCGAAGCTTCAAAATATATCAACGTTAATTAACTTTCCATTAAAAAAAAAGGCCAAATATGTCAGTCAATAAAAACAAACAGCCCGTGATATGTTCCGGCATATAACGCATAAAACAATCGAAATGGACAAGGTCGTTAAAGAAACACAAACATACGAAAGAGTTACATATAGTCCATATATCCTAACTCTTCCTTTTTAACCGACGAAAAAACGGAGGAGGTTATCAAGTCGACGCGTATATTTTTTTTTCTTCTATTTCTATTGTAATGGCTTAAGGCAGTAACAAACACTACTACATGCATGAATTACACACAGTATGCTTCTTCATGCATACTCGACAAGCATACACGTTCATTCGCCTTAGGACGCTCATGTATGCTTACGTTCGGCTTATGCTCAGCGCACTATAACAGACTAATGTGATGATTAATATCTTTGACTGCGTCACGGAATTATGCATATCAGTGCGAGCCAAGGACGAAATTTATCACATTGATAATATAAATAAAGCTAAAAGAATTTGAATTATTTCCATTTACGATGTGTGACTACAATATTTCGAGCTCTCGGCTGCCACCTTGATGACTGGCTGGCTGTAAATTATTTCATCACCACTGCTCTCAAAACGGTGAAGGAAAACATCGTGTGGAAACCGGCATGTCCTAGAACCAAAAAATCGAAGACATGTGACATCCGCTAACGCACACTGGGCCCGCATGGTGGATATGGCCCCATCTTTACTATTAACTTATCAGAACCAATACAGTCTTATAAAAAGACACCGAAAATCTACATAACTATTCGAGTTAGCAAATACAACAATAGCCATATGGTAATTTGTATGAAGACAAACTGGCACAAGAGCGACCAGTACGTATGTATGTCTGTATGTCTGCGTGCCTCTATGTCTGTTTAATTAATATTGCACGGACGCGAGAGGCATACTAATGTGAGCCGGCTTATTGCTCAGTTTTTGCTAGTGTAAATTGTATAATATTAATTAAGGAATATGTTGGTTTCCGTGTTTTTTGAATTATGTTGTACTGTATTGTCTGCTTCGTAATGAATGATATATTGTAGATTTTATAATGCAAGTTACTATGAGAGAAAAGTGAATACACTCTTCTTCTGCCTACTATTTTATTGGTTTGGGTTTGGGTTGTGTGATAAATATTTTAGTCTTCTAACAGATCTGTCAGCATCACATTAAAGCAAAGACTTTAATTTCTAAAAGTACTCAACAATCCATAACAATTCATCATCGTCCCTTTTCACTCTTATAACCGATTCAAACTCCATCAACACCCTCTCAGTCATCCATACCATCACTCAAACATCAGCTGTTCTACTCACACAGCACGTTCAGAACACCAACACATAGACAGTTCAGTTCAAAAACATTTGAACGATAACAAACACGTGCCAGAGATAAAAGGTCGATCCCTCTAAAGTTTTCCCATAAGTTAAGCTTTGACCCAAATTACATACGAAAGAGGACATTCGTTCCATGTTACGACATTCATTTCGGGAATAATATTTTTGGTTGCGGGTGGAATCTCTAGTTTGAAGGTATGTTTGTTATTAGTAGATAGATGGATATACTTGTTAATGTGTTTATTGGTTTTGACAACACTTTCTTTATACATGATGGATATACTTGTTAATGTGTTTATTGGTTTTGACAACACTATCTTTATACATCGTCATCTGCCTAAACTTTTCCTAACTTTGTTAAAGTAAGATAGAATCTGTTTGTTGGCTTAAATTACTTCAATTCAAATAACGTTACACCATCATTACCAAAGTTAACATTACCAAGAAGGTTTAGTCTAAAATTATAAACTTAGTTGCTAAGCCCGTTTAACTAGGCATTTATTTGTACATTAAGCAAAACTTTAATGACATTTAAAGCCTTGAGTCCTATGCCAATGTCACTATGGCAAAAAGTTTCAAGTTTTCGGTAAAGAGAGAAATAATCTTCTGAAATAATTACGTGCGTGTGAAATAAATCCTATGACAGATTTGGAGCTAAAAACAGTTGAAAAATGATTAAGTCCTAAGATGTTTGCTGGTCTGCTGGTCAAATAGCATAGTTATCGGTGCTAAGGTCGCCGCGACCTGCGGCTGAGGTCGTGAGATTGTCAATATACAGTATTTTATTTATATTATTGGATTCTCGCCTCGGTGTTCTGAGTTAGCACGTGTGTCTAGAATTTTTTAGTTGTTTTTGTGTTATTGTTGATACTTTTGTGACTTGTGTTATTGTTAAAGTGTGTCGTTATTGTGTTCGTAACTAGGTTTGTATTGTGATTGTCTTGTTTTAACTCTCGTTTTATTCAAGATGGATGAGAATAAACCCCCTGATCCTGACCCCCCAGATATTCCAGGTCCTTCAACTCCTTTTTCTCCGTTCTCTCCGAATCCGCTATCCCAATTCGCGGATGTTGTTTGTAGTGTTACAGAAATGGATGTAACACAATCCCAACAAAATTCACGCAAACGTCCTGGTAGCGAAGAAATCTTGACACCTACCCCTCCAAGCAAGCAACCAAAAAGCCAAATTGGTCGTACTAAGTACTCCGTAATGGATAAGGCTCCCTATATTGTCCACGTTTCTCGTATTGAGAATCAACCAAATGCTGGCACCACCCTACATCCTGTTAATTTTGGTAAATTTCTTATCAATAACAACATTGCGAACATTGTTCGTGGTGGTGTTAACAGAGTCGGTAGAAACCGTGTGTCAGTGGAGTTTGCTTCCCCCCAGGACGCTAACTCTTTCCTGGTAAACAGTCTGTTGTCCAAATATAGTTATACCGCATCAATCCCTACATTTAATGTCACAAGGATGGGTGTTGTTACTGGTGTTCCCTCAGATATTACGGAAGAAGAAGCCATAACTTACTTGACAGTGCCCTCAGGTTGCGGGCAAATACTGAAAGTCCGCCGTATTAATAGAAAAAACCAACGTGACGGGATTAATGAGTGGAAACCCACTGAGACATGTGTTCTGACGTTTGATGGACAAGTTTTGCCAAATAGGATTTACTGTTGTTACACATCCCTCCCTGTTGAGCAGTACATATACCCGACAATTCAATGCCGCAAGTGTTGCAGATTTGGACATGTGTCGAATCTATGCAGATCTAAACCACGCTGCAGTAAATGTGGCCACGATCACCCTGGTGATGGTTGCAACATTTCTGAGGGCGAAGCCTTCTGTGTGCTTTGTTCGGGTAATCACTTTGCTAATAGCAAGTCATGCCCCGAGTATGGTAGACAAAGGGCTATTAAGACTGTCATGGCTGAGAAATCCATTCCCTATGCCGAGGCTAGTAAGATTATCCCAACAGCTTCCCGCAATTATGCCAACATCGCCAAAACTCCGATTTCACAGTCCTACCGCAAAACTGTAACACTTAAACCCAGGACCCATGCCCCTCTTTCCCCATCTTATGACAAAGTTGCTCATCAGCAGATAGTTAGTTCTCCCCCACCTTCTCAGCCTAATGGCTGCGCTCTTAATTACAATAATGTGTCTCCTAATAATACCGGTTCTATTATGGAACTCCTTATAAAACTATTACCTATTGTTATTTCTTCTTCTACTTCTAATACCCAATCACCGTCCAACGTTGCCGACCAACTTATTACTCTTCTTTTAGATATTAGAAATGGCGTCTCGCCAAGTATTCCTTCAGTGGAATGTGAGGAGCGTGTGGCATAAAAAGCACGACCTCATATTCCTTTTAAATAAATACAAGCCATTGGCTTGTTCCATAGCTGAGACTTGGCTTACCCCAAGTCTTAGCTTTCGTATGCCACACTTTAACATTCTCAGATGTGACAGATCTGATGGCTATGGAGGATCGGCTCTCCTTGTCAATAATCGGGTCACGCTTTTGCCCTTCTCTTTACCTTCGCTCACAGGTGATATGAGTATTGTAGCAGGAAGGGTGGAAGGCATTACAGTGTTTTCGATTTACATTGCTCATCCTCATCAAGATTTTTTGGCTATTTTAAAAAACATTTTTTCTAATATTCATGGACCAATTTTGGTCATGGGTGATTTTAACTGTCACCATTTCAGATGGGGATCCGAACGCTGTGATGCCTTTGGTGTAGCTTTGGTTGAGATCTTGGACGATCTGGATCTCTGCATTCTTAATAATGGTTGCCCGACTCGCAGATCTCCTCCTGGTCAACAAAAGAGTTGTGTGGATTTAACTTTTTGTTCGGTTGAGTTGGCAGCCTCGACCCATTGGGAATGTACGACCTTGTCGCATGGTAGTGACCATTACCCTATTATCACATCTTTGGTTAATAAGACTTATTTAGAGAAATCTTCCCCTCCACTTTTGAAATATAACCTGTCCAATCCAGATTGGGCAAAATTTGTATCATTATTGGAGGGCAAAATTGATGTTCTTCCAAATTTAAATTCAAGTTTATTAGATCCTTCTGGTCACTGCCATGCCAAAATCTGTTATGAGGGACTTGTTACGGCCATTACCTCCAGTGCGGATTCCTGCTTTCCGCTGAAAAACAGTGCCCGTGGCAAAATACCTTCTCCCCCGTGGTGGGATCCAGAGTGCACTTTGGCAGTCAGGGATAGAAATGAGGCCGAGCAGTGTTATAATGCAGATATGAGTACCGAAAACCTATTGACATATTTGAGGATAAATGCCAGATCCAAGCGTCATCTTCGCAAGAAAAAACGTGTGGGATGGGTTAAGTTCTGTACCTCCTTATCTCCCTCTACTCCAGTCTCGTTAGTTTGGAAAAGCATCAACAGGTTTAGACGTGGGTGCTCTCCGTCAGTCTCTTCACCGATCACTAGGGAAACAGCTGACCTTTTTTTTGACAAAATAGCTTCACCATATGTTCCTCACTCTTCTGAATGTTCCATTAATATGTCCCTGCAAGGTGCTTCAGAGGATCCTTTTGATGTGCCTTTTACTTTGAAAGAATTGAATGTGGTGCTCAAGCATGTTCGGGACTCAGCCCCCGGTATTGACGGTGTGCCATATTCTTTTATTGTTCATTCTGGAGACAAGGCTAAACTGTACTTCCTTGATATCATTAATTTTTGTTACGGTAATGGTTGGGTTCCTGATCAGTGGAAATTACAAATTATTATTCCCCTATTGAAGCCAGGCAAACATGTAGATGATCCGAATGGCTTTAGACCAATTGCTTTATCCTCAGTCTTGGCCAAACTATTGGAACACCTTATTAAGAATCGACTAGAATGGATAGTCGAATCGAGAGACTTACTGCCGAATTACCAATTTGGTTTCAGGAAAGGGCTCGGCACTATGGATAGTGTTGGCGTTTTAATTGCGGATATTCGCTTAGCGTTTTCTAAAAATAAATCCGTTGTTGCCGCCTTCCTAGACATCTCCTCCGCATACGACAACGTTCTTCTTCCCGTACTCAGGCAGAAACTGCACCAGCTGAGTCTCCCGGTTAAGATGATCGAATGTATCTGTGCTCTTCTCTTGTCTCGATCCTTGGTTCTGAGGGTCCAGGGCGAGGATTTCGATGAAAGGCAGACTTGGAAGGGATTACCGCAAGGCTCCGTGCTGAGCCCCCTTCTTTATAATTTATATACAGTGGACATTGGCTCCTGCCTAAATAATAACTGTCACATCCTCCAATATGCCGACGACTTAGTCTTGTATGTGACAGATTCCTCCATCGTAGACGCTGCGTCATCTCTATGCCTCTCTCTGGACTCTCTGAACCAGTGGCTTTTAAGCCATGGTATGCTGTTATCTGCACCAAAAAGTTCGGCAGTAATTTTCTCTCGTAAAAGATTGATCCCACATATCTCAGTGGACATTTCGGGTTATAATATTCCGTTAGTTAATAAAGTAAAATTTTTAGGCGTTTTTCTAGATTCAAAATTAAATGGTAAGCATCATATTAACTTATTAATTAAAAAATGTGAAAAAATTGTTTCGATTTTAAAAGCTCTCGCGGGTGTATGGTGGGGTGCCCATCCTTACACTATGAAATTGGTCTATAACGCTTTAATTCGTAGTGTTTTAGACTACGGTACGTTCCATTTAGTTCCATGCAACAAGGGTGCTTTGGCTGGGCTGGATAGGATTCAGTCAAAATGTCTTCGGATTATCTCTGGTTGTATGAAGTCCTCTCCCATTAACGCATTGCAGGTTGAGTGTGCTGAACCTCCCCTGGCCTTAAGACGGCAGTATCTGGCCTCCCGTTTTCTGGCTAGGTTAATATCTAGATCTTCACACCCCCTTTTAACAAGACTGAATGAGTTAGATGCCTTATGTAGAAGCTCAAATTTTTGGAAAAACAAAGAGACTCCCTTAATTATAAAAGCATTTCGCCAAATTTATAATTTAAGATGTCCAATAGAACAGAATCCCCGATTACCTCTTTTTAACTTTCCCTATGAAGTCTTATGTTTCACCCCAAAAATTTTCTTTGACATCGGTATTTCCAAAAAGTGCCCTTCAGCGAATTCAGCCTTCAATGCGGCGGTGGGAGAACGATGGACCGGGTTTCAAAGGTTTTTTACAGATGCCTCAAAATTTAATGATCTCAGTAACACTGGCGCTGCGGTTTATTACCAAAGCTCCAGAATTATTTTACAATACAAATGCCCTGAGGAGTCTTCTGTGTTTACGGGCGAGTGTGTGGCTTTATTGGCAGCTTGTCTTTTCATAGAGTCACACCACAATATTGACAAAGCCGTTATTTTCACTGACTCTCTTAGCTGTCTGCAAGCCTTAGTACAAAACTCATTCAAAAGTAAATTGCACAGTTCGCTTGTTTTAAAAATTAAAAATTCTTTATTTTCTTGTGCTAGTAGTCAAAAGGAAGTTCAGTTAGTTTGGATACCTAGTCATTGTGGCATTAAGGGCAATGAATGTGTTGATGCTTTGGCCAAAGATGCTTGCTCTTCAGCAACAGCTGATCTCACCTACAACACTCATCAGGGGTATGACTTACTGAGCCTTCCGAAAGCTAAGCTCCAATCCTCATGGCAGGAACAGTGGAATATCACTGGAAGGAAAAAGGGCAGATTTTACTATGCAGTACAACCAATAATAAAATCAAAACCTTGGTTCTATGGCTTCAAGAAAGCCTCCAAAACAATTATTTCTACCCTTTGTAGAATCCGCTTAGGTTTCTGTTGTACTCCGGTTTTTCTGCAAAAGATTCGTGTTCGAGACTCCTCTCTCTGTGAGTGCGGGTTGGAAGAGGGCACTCTGGACCACATCTTCTTTGAATGCTCGAACAACGTTCCACCTTTAGATTTATATAGGCGCCTCCCAAAATTTAAGATCCCTCTTCCGACTAATTTCCCGTCTCTGCTAACATACTCCTCTCCAGATCTGTTTGTGGCGCTGATGACCTTCATCCGTCACAATAACATAAAATTATGAATTATTCAGTATGTTTGAGTGTGGTATGTGTGTATTTTTTATGTTTTAACAATTATTATATTTATTTATGTCTATTTTTTGTTTGTTTCAGTCCCGTACTAACCCAGCAAGATCTACATTGTATCAACTGGATCAATGAAATAATTTTATTCGCCAAAATTTTTTTTTTTTTTTTTCTCATGCACACTTGTTCTTGCAGCCCACTTTAGACATTGGCAGAATAGTCGACATCGGCTTTGCTTGCCATTTATTAAAAATAGAATAGAATTTATATTATTAAAATATTTGAGTTCACGAGTTTGTGAACGTGATTGTTTTTGAAGAAGTTTGGAAGACAATTTGAAGCACAGGATTTTCCCAACTAATATGCAAACATACCTATTCAAATAATACTCAATGAAGCCTCGTTTAGCATAAGCAAGATAAGTTAACGAAAAAGTTTTGGCCAAACATTTGGTAAGATCAGACGTTGAAACCAAAATTGATTAGAAACAGAAACTTACTTAGAAATATTGACAACATGAAAACAAATAAAAAACTCTAATGAACAATATTGTACAGACAATAATATGCAATATGAAGGTAAGATTACCGATCGATACACGGCCGTCGAGCAAAAAACAGTCAATGACACAACTGCATTGCACCATTTCAAATTGCTGTGAACTATAAGTAGATTGTAATGGTACTCGTACTTATTCGTCACGAGATGATGATAATAATCTAATAATTATATAAAAATCTCGTGTCACAGTGTTTGTTATCGAACTCCTCCGAAACGGCTTGACCGATTTTTATGAAATGTTTTGTGTATAATTATTTGGTAGGTCTGAGAACAGGTCGTAGGCTATTTTTTTTGCAAAACAACGCTTGCAGCTAATATAAAATATAATTATTTTTGAAACTTAAAATGCATTGGGATATTCGGTATGGATTTGCGAGTCCCGAAAAAAATATTCCTGTTTAGTTTAGCTTTTTGCTTATAGTCGCTAGGCTATTTAATGTTTTTGAAAGGATAAATTCACAGTAGACTTAAAGTTATATGTTAGGTATGTGCAAGAAAATTTCCTAGTTTTAAAAACAATCATGTTTATCCTTTTGTTTTACATATAAATGGTAGGGCCAACAGACTACAACACTACTTTATTACATGAAAATTCTGAACAAATAGGTTTAATTTATCAACGATTACACTTAGCCATTCTAAGATTTCTACGAACTCTTATATAATCGCTCTAAGCCTCTATCAGCCTACAATAATCTTGTACATGAATAGTCATTATCTATTAATATAGATACGGTACGTCAAACGCTGTCGAGTCACGTTTGCGTTATCTAGCTCCGAAACAATGGCGGTAATCGAAGCTAACTAGAATTATATTGGACACGTGACAGACTTGATGTTAGAACAGTTATGGCTTGTTGATTATTCTTGATCTTGCTTACACTGCCTTTAGTATCAGTTGTTATAGTTCCTAATTCTTATGATTTCATGATCTATATTTTCTTCCGTTGTTTTCAACTAAAGCCCGTCTTGTAAATGTCTCATCATCATTCGATTTTACGACAGCAAATTCAGCCATTCCCTACGATCCCTTAATTAACTCACAATATGTTGTCAATCGTTTTCTTTACACTAACCAAAGAATAGGGACAGACTACCTATATGAAATTTTACGACTTGTATTAGATAGTTTCCTAATTCGCATGGAATTGTCTGGCCCAAATGGGAAGACGCAAACTATCTAATAACATTACCATTTTAGCAAGCATTAACTCAAAACCTGTAGAAAACGTTAACAAATTTACTAAGAGATAGAAATTATGTCCATCCAGTCCCTCTCCACACGTTAAAAAAAAAAACTATCCACGCCAAAATGACAATGACATCACCGCAACACATTTCCAAGTCATTATCTCCGGTTATCAGTACTAATCTGATAACGTGTTCCTTAACTGTGTGATAACAGCCGGTGTTTTCATACCCGATGATAGTTGGTGCGAAATGGTTTGCCTGATAAATAGCTAGACTATAAGTGAGCTCAATATATCTGGTAGAAACGATAATTTGGGTAATGAATCAGGTTATGGAATTCCCACCTGGACAAAATCAGAACAGGGGTATAGGTACTATTAGTTATTCTGTGACAGGGGACGTATTCTCTATGAAACAATGAACGAAACCGCTCGAAAGGAACGCGAGGTTGGCGGGATTAGCCAAGGAATCGACGTGGTTTCGAAGTAAGGAATCATCGAGTGGTCATAGTGAATTAGGGCCCAGGTTGCTTTAGAGTTACATGATCGTTGTATATTGTATTATAAATCTGCAGCTGGGTGCATTTTATAGTTTAGCATATTCTTAAGTGCAAATCCTCGGCTTATAATAAACCAAATACACTTATATACTTTAATCAAAGCACTTAACGTCATTTGATTAAACTACTTAAGTACTTCTAATTTTAAACCTGCTAATCAATGCATTAATTACACTGCAAACGAGCCGCACCTTATTAAGACATTTATTAATAAACCTCAAGATGCAATAAATAACATCACTACATAAATAAATAATAATACAACAAACGAATGTAAAACATTGTAAATTAACATACAAGACTATGACTGGCAATATCATTTGAAACTGCAGTTACGTGATAAAAGAAACTAAATGACTCGGTCACCGTAAAGTATTGCAACTATTGTACTAAAACAAATGAATATTGTGCTTGAAACAATGTAAAGAGCATAAGATAACGCTCGAGTTAACTGGACTGTTTTTAAGAAAATCTGTTTCAGACCTTGACAACATAAAAGTCAATGTTTAAGTGTTAAAGCGAGAGCGGGACTGAGTAATTTTGATAATGCAGATAGAGTTAATGTTGAAAGTAAACTGGAATATCAGATAATATATGATGATGGAGATATAAGCAGTCGATCCATGTAAAATACTGGTATTCAGTTGCATCCGGTTAGACTGGAAGCTGACCCCAATATAATTGGGAAAAGGCTAGGCAAATTGATTTTTGTGATGATGATGTATGATGAGACTATATTTTTAACCATCCTCTCACTCACTCTAAAGAAAATGGTCTTGTCGTGATACTTGACACTGGTAATTTCGACAATAAGCTTAGGATGCCTTAAGATTGTGCTAAAGAAGATTCAGAGGCAGGAGATGGCAATACAGGGCGCATTACTATTTATATTCTATTATATCTAAAATGTTTGTAAACAACAATCCACTAGCCTACATTAGTCCCCTTCATTGTAGCACATTCATACATAGTTCTGTTGCAAACAACTATTCACTTCAACTGCCGTTTACCCCATAAAGAACCCGACCATGACGATTAGCCTTGAAAAACACAAAAACCGGACATCGACCCGAGCCATTAGGACTTCCAGAATCATTCACTTTTAGTGTCATTAGTAAGTGGTTAGCCAAAAATCTGGGTCGCTGTAATTTCACAAATGTAGCGAGCGTGACTGCCGAGTTTACGTCTGCTGCAGTCTGAGACATTTCAAAATACCAAGTTTTGAACAAATAGTGCTCTAGTTAAAGGCTCTTTCCTGATTGGTTTGTTGGTAATTAGTTTGCGTTTGCATGTGAACAGATTAGAATGTCACGGAGGCTTGAATTATGTATATCTTACTCTTGGATACTAAGTTTCATGTTAATTACTGTATACAATGTTTCGCAATGCATGTGGATTTAAATGGCTGGGGGCTCAAAATATGTCAATAGAAATGTACAGGTTTAAGAGGTCGTTATTGAATCTGACTAAAGCTTTAAGGCGACTACATGACCTAAAGCGCGGTCACTGTCGGACTGCATAGAACAGAAAGACACAACAGTGGTAATTTATTGCAAATATGAAGAAATTATCTATTTACAAAAACTATTTAATAATAAATAATCCATCACTGAATGCAGTTTGGCATTAGACATTTAATGGTATATTTTTAATTGTAATTAAAATTGTTGATGAAGGGATAAACTGCTTTTAAAGAAAATTAAGAGGTGTATTTGAACATTATTTTGATGCATTAACGTATATTTATTTATGATTTCAGTTCCATCACTGTATTAAAGTAAGACTTGAAAATATCATAATTTTTTCTTTGGTCAAAAGTATTTACGGTTTAAGAGATATACTGCTTTAAAAAACCAACTTTTTGACCGTTTTCGGAAACCTCCGCCTTAAACGTATGTCAGGAATAGAATGTAAACGACTTTCAAACAATGTCCATGACTTAAAATTTCGATGTCACAGTCAATATAGAGTTAAGTGAACCAGATTCTTGAGTTACTGTTAATCTTCGTATAGGCCCAAAAGGCTTGCAAAGCACGAAATTGCTCAAAAGCGTCTTCAAATTGTAGGTTATAGATGTATTTGTTCATCTAGAAGGTTTCTTGTAAGGTTAAAATGGTTTAAACACGTCATATATGTGCCCAAAAACCTAAATATTTAGGAAATAGTTTCCAAACACGTTAATATAGTATACATCCTACAAGTCCTCAACTTGCGCCGTACACCAAAGCCGTACAAACCAATTGTGTTCTGTTGCAACTCCGGATATCAAGGTCCAATTGCCGCCGTTTCACTCCGACGAAACAAAAACCCGCTCCAGTCAACCAACCGTCTATGAAGCGTAAAAATAATGAGAGAAAGAACCTATCGTCTTTATCACACAAATGAAAGTTTATTAATTTTTTGATCGAAACTAGGACAGTGTCTCGCATCTGCTATCCTTTCACATCTAAGCTTTAGTCGAAACAAAAGGCTTTATATCTGTGTCAATCGTGATTAAAAATATTAAATGATAGAAAGAATTGCCGTAGTAAGTTAAGATTCTAGTAGAAACCTTTACTTTAGAGTAGTGACTCACTACGACAGACTTGACCAAAACTAGTTTTAGTGACAAACGAAAAAGAAAACTTGAAAAACCCCGACAGAAAAACGAACTAGACGCATGACAACCTGTTTGGAAACCAAATCTAAAGCAAAAATACCAATAATGAGATTGACGACTAGACCTAGATAGAATATGAGAACTTTTTTCAATGTCCGATCAAGGTAAGTGACCTTTTCACGGCATTAAATCTTAGCAAAGCCACTATAACACAGGCACTGTAGATCCACGAGTTATTAACCGAATCACCGAAGCGCGACGCAACGGTATAGGCTCGATCCGGGCACAGATAAAAACTCCACCTTATATCACATTAGCCAAACTGAAAATGTTATCAGTTTGAAATAATAAATCACTATCACAAACACAATCCACGTTCATATGTCACATCACTGAGATTTTTATAATTTTATAAAACAGTTTCGTACGATACGTCCGCTCCGTGCGGATGCCGAGAGGAGACTGAGGTGGCAGTGCTGCGCAGGCGCCGCTCCGCTTGGTTATCAGCCTTCGGTGGGGCAAAGGGGGTGCAGAAAGAAAAGTCCGCACGTGATACAAAAGATAAGACGTTTGAAATTGTGCATTCGGCATTGTTTGTTTAGTTTCAGATGTTATACTTCGCGACCGCTCACTTTCATGTCAGTGGTTAAATATGTGTGGTAATCGCTCATTTTCAAACAAGCCTTAACTTTTTTCACAATATTTTAAGGCTTAGTTACAGAGGCACTCTCAAAATTCTCCGCAGATTTTTATTTTTATTGTATCGGCAGATGGTGTCTGGCGAGGATTCGAAACCGGCTTTTCGGGAATAGTTGCCGTTGTTTTTTAGATTCTTTTTAACACTCATGTGTTTGAGTTGAACTTATTTATTTTAGTCTTTTAGAGGTGAGAGCACAGCGGTTTCAAACCTACCAGACATAGTTAATTTTTACTATCTGGTGTATGTTTAGATCAGTGATTGCAGCCTATATTCCTCAGAAGAGATCTGTAGCCGTGATGATTAATAACGTAAAAGTAATCATCTATCTCTATCTCGACAGCAATAATACAAATTGTTTTCCTATAAAACTGCTAAACGTTGTGACTAGCTATCCTTCTACTATCATTAATTGTACTGGTAAACAAGCACTTAAATTAACACTGAAAACCCGGACGATAAAGATGAGGAATAGCGCATAACCCACAATAAAGTCACTATAGAACGTCTTTAAAAAGAGATTGAACAAATGAATGAACATAATATATTCGAAGATACAAAACATATAGACAGGCATATAACCGGCCTCGTGTCAAGAGTAAACACATTTTTATGAGTCATTTGACATTAAAGCGGATCACGTTTCCCCAAGACGTGTTTCTCGCAGTTTATGTAGTTAGGATTGCAAATATAACATATTTCGCGGGTAAATATTGTTTGACGGTTAGATTCAATAATCAGGTTTCGGAAAATATATATCTACACACTAGCTTCTTCCCGCGACTTCGTCCGCGTGAAATTTCACCCCCCCCATTCACCCCCTTAGGGGGTGAATTTTGAAAAATCCTTTCTTTCTTAGTGCATCCCTAGACCTCATAAGGAAAGTACGTGCCAAATTTGGAATCTCGTAGACCCAGCGGTTTGGGCTGTGCGTTGATATGTCAGTCAGTCATTTCTTCTTTTATATATTTAGATAATTATAACAAAATAGTAACGAAACCAAAACTACATTGTACATTGAATTTTTCCGAAAAAAGAAGTAATTGCTACGAATGAGACAGATGCTGAAAATATAGTTTTAATTTTTTTTGTCCGATTGTCTAGATATGTTCCGGATTGGTGCAAAAACGGCTGAACGGATGGATTTGGATAATATTTGGCACACAGGTTTAAAACATAGGGTCCTTTTAATTCCGGTAGGATATCTTCCGACATCCACGCGGGCTAAGCAGCGGGCAAAAGCTTGTTGACAATAACGAAGGTTAGCTGTATGCTTTTAATTAACAAACGGGTTCGCCAAACAACCTTTTAATTGAAAAGTATAATTAACTAGGTACAGACGCCAGCACATCAACCTACCCCTAACTGTAAAATTTTCACAATCAACATTGAACCTTATGCTTTAGCGATAAAGTTGAAAATCTATTACAGAAATCTGACAGATTGTAGTAGGTTGATGTGCTGGCGTCTGTACAATTTTTTTCAATAGTAAAAAGGTAGGTAAGAGGCTTTCGTTACTCTCCTTTTTTCTTCTTTTCTTGGAAACGTCTTTTGCAATTACCTTTGAATCAATACGAAATGAAGGCGTAAAGCCGAACAATTTTGTTTCATTTTCAAGCTTCATTCCATCGAATGCTTACTGAAAAGAATTTCTACAACGAGCTTTCATCCAACGTTCTTTCTCTCTGCTACAGATTAATTAGTTTGTAAAACTGCAGTTTTCAGGTACTCGTAAATAGTTGAGGAGTACGATTAATAGCACTTTCAACAGGTTTAACTCGACCTGCAGGTGCAGGTTAGATGAAAATACTTCAGAACTTTTGCCAAACATAGTTGCAAAGTCATTGCAAGCTTGTATTAGTTTCTACGTTTTGCTATTGCGAAGCTTGGCTGGACTAGAATTTCAATAGTACACATTCACTTTGCTTTAGAAGGGAAGTTCATGATGTTATTTTACTGCCAACAAATACGCAGGATTAATCTCCCTTGTGTTGCAACAGCCGATAAAAGGATTATGTCGAAACGGCCACTAATTTGTTTAGTCCGCGTGGTAATTTTAGTCCTACGACTATTAGGTACAGTGACGATTTCGGGTGGAGGTACGTGTCAAGGAAAAGATAAGGCGAGATTTTAAGCGTTCTATCAAGAGCTCTATGATCAGCACTATCCTTCTAACAAGGTATAATTTGAACAACCTCGCATTTTTAATGCCAAAATTCAGTTCGAAAAGCGATACAAATCTAGTTCGGTCATGCGCACTGCAAAACGGATGATTCACCGAAGAGCTAGCGCATGTGTTCATTTGCATTTTAAGCGCCAACTATATACGTCAAATTAGAATGGTTTTAGAGCCGTAAATGATCCGGTGGTCTAAAGCATGAATAATTTATTGGATTAGGATAATCTTACAACGTTGACCAGTAGATGGATCTTTTGAATAAATAGCATCACAATTCATGACGTGACGCTGATGAAAGTGTAGGTAGAGGTGTTAAGAACACTTACATTTCGCCATTTCTATTAGTTATGTTACAAGTCCCATGTAAAAGGCATTTTGCCAATAACCAAGTCCAAACTGGAATGTTTTAAATTACCTTTTCTTTTGATGATTGAAAGCAAAACAGCATCATTATCATCAATCATGTCCAAAACTTCCAACCTATATACCAACCCAACCAACACAATAACCACCACGTTTGCCAGACCGACAAGTCCATCGTCATAATTCATAACCCTTTTTTACAACAATGCTTCACCAGTTAACTGTCTTGTAACAAGTTTGCAGTAACCATTGAGTTCGTCGCAGTTTGTAGAGGTAGTGACTCACCTCCGGTAGAGCGTATAATTGTTGGCGGTATGCTCCAGTGGTGTTGGAGAAATCTGTGCTGACTGTTAGTATAGCCCTCCCCTTAGACAAAAAGAACTGTCTATGACGAATCTTGCTAGACGTTAGTGGTTACGCTTCTTTATATACTCATGAAGAGTAATATATATTTTCATGTCACACTTACATCTATCTTCACAGGTATCATGGACTTATTTAAAAGCAAAGTTTACATTTATTATACTTTTGACGAATAGCGACTGAATCTGCGTAGGATTATAGGCCTGGTCGATGTGGCGTTTGCTTCAGGGAGGCCTATATCAGTGAACATCTTTCGGTTGATTGATGATAATGATGACCGTACTTTTATTGTGTACTGACACAACTTAATGAACTTATATTAAAACTGTTTAGATACTTAGTCTAGCGAAGTTCGCATAAACCGATTTGTGTACAAAACCGTATCTTTCTCGCAATAGCGGCAGAGCTCGGGTTTCCACAACCAAGCTAATGGCTGCACGCTCTAGTAGCTATGAGTCACTGGCAGCGGCGTTCAACAAACTAGCAGAGTTTATTGTTACCGTTTTGTCGAACATCGGAATCAAATAACTATGTTTGGGAAAGTAACAAAGCGTCTAAATTCACTTACAAAAAGAAGCGGTTAATGCTTGTTACAGAAAAGAGAGGAATGGGAGCAACTCCTGTCAGGTCAGATTATGGGTTGATAGAAAGTTAGGAAGAACTACATAGACAAACAGTGATTTGATAGATTCTTGTGAGGTCTTTGTGGGACAATTAAAGGGTGATAAAATATAATTGCTAAAACTTAACAAGACAGCAACAATCGTAGGACCAGAACATCTACTGAACTCGCTGCGGAAGACACGCAAACGATCGATGAACGTCAAGTGAACGCCGGCTATAATTGAAAAACGGATCATTTCCGCGCGGCGACCGCACTCGTATGTTTGTATATATACCATTGCATGTAGTACTACAGTTAACAATAGCGGTAACGCGATATTGTGAAGTTTCACTTTTTAATAATAAACAACTTAAATCACCGTCTTTACCGGTTTCAGATTCTGATATTTGATATCTGACTTTAGAATCCACGATACGAGAACAATATCTACATTACACATTGACAAAATTGACAATGCATCCTTTCATTCGGGTGGTCTATCAAAATTAATGTATGATTTTGGAGGAACGTATAATGAATGAAGTATTGCTTTTAAAATTTTCTTGTTTCTTCTAAGCTTTTCTTTATTCAGTTACCACTAAAAACTTTTTTCACCAGATCCTGCTTCGATTAGACTAATCAAATATTAAATATATCTTGTTTGATTAAATAAATATTAGCTAAACTCGATCTACAACAACATAATTATGTCAATCATAATGAAATAAGGCGTAAAGGCGTTCAAGTTATCAAACAAGGAATCTTACCTAATTAATTGGTAGTGCTATATAGAGCAGTTGACCTCATAATGTATGGTCCTAGCCACTGTGAGTTAGTTTCGCTTATTTATTGGTGAACTAAGTGGAAATTGTTACGCTTTTGATATATTATTATCCAAATATTTTTTATTTTAAATGATTTTTTTATTGTCACTAGTGTTGTTATATTATACCAATCTGTTAGGTTTTGTTACATCGCTAAATTATCATTACTAATGATTTTATTAATTTCGTCTTCAGTGCAATCAGCACCCTAATTGCGTAACACACTATCAATCGGAATCTGAATAATTTTGAAGCAAATTGCTAATCCATTGCTTCGAAGTTTAAGTAAGTCGAAAAATTTGTCTGCTGAACACCTAAGTAACGCAATGAATGTTGTTGAACTATCAAAATGAAACCGATTCCGATTGATAATGTGTTACTCAATTGCCCCGGAGGTTGCAAGTTGGATAAAAACAGATCGACATGATATAATATTCAGTTTCATCATCGTGTAACCTTATGAATTTACCAAATCGAGTACCGTTTCAGTGAAAAGCTTTCTTTCGCTTAAATTGAACGCGGCGAAAGGTCGGAAATACTTCTACCTTCTAAATATAATTTCAAGTCGAAGTAAATGTCACATGCTTCATAATGTATTACGTTATTTTTTGATTAATTATATTTTAAGAACCTACGGTTGGTTCAGACATACAGACGCTTCCTTGGCTTATAATTTTCAATCAAATATCAACTTTATAGTCATATAAATAAAAGATAGATGTTTCACGATTTAGACTACATAATGAAGGTCAATGACCTCATAGGTACGTGGGCTGTCTAAATAGGACCAGTACAAAAACTAGATATACAGGCTCGCCTACAAATGTGCTTGTTATCCATATTTGTCTATACAAGCAATTTGGGTTACTACTAACAATGATCATTACATTTCCAACGTAATCCAGAATATATCCAAGGAAATAGACAAAAGGATTGCATTGAATATGAGCGTAAGTACTCTAATTAAGTCAGATTCCTATTCTTGCCAGAAACATAAAAGACAGGAGCGTGCATAAATGGAAAATTCGGAAACCTGCTTGACCTGTTCAGAAATTATTCCTAACTCGATGGACAAGAAAAAAGGTACGTCAATTTAATCAAAAAAAATTTCACCCTATGAGAAAAGAAAGAAATTTGAACAAAATTCTTTTAAGCCCATCCAATCTTTACCTTCCTACTTTTAAACCCTATCCAGCATCAAGGCATGTCAATAAAAATACATTTTAAAACCCTGTTTTTAATTCGTCGGAAGTACAGAACATACTTGAGAACATTAAACAGGCCGTAATTTTCTACGCTGTCACCTCCACCAGTTGGGGAAAAAAAATCTGACATTGACATAATTAAAGTTTCCGAAGTTGTACTATAATACAAAAAAAAAGGTTATTAAATAAGTCCGTCGTTGGTAGTTGATTTGTAGTGACTGTACCGAGGTCGATGGCCAATCAAGTTGTGTTACGTCATACGGTATTACAGTAATAATAGGTTTGGATGGAATACCATGTGTAGCACTAGCGGGCATATGAATACCGTGCCTATAGTTGTAAGACACCAAATGAGAATTTATTAAAACACCCACCCGACGTGTCGGTTCATTTTCGTTTACTGTTCAGACAGAAAGAACGCAAAGTGCTACTAAAGAAGTTTTCGCTTCAAAAACCAAATCTTTCAGTTGCAATAGATGAATTAGAAGGATCCATTTGATTTTAGTCTTAACTACTATTAAGACCACTTCTCTCAATAATAATAATGATTTAAGCAAGACCATGCCAAATATACTGTTTATTATAGTTTATTATTCTCTCGTTCTTGTTATGAAAAGACAACATTATTCTAATTCAGTTCAGCCGGCGCTCTACAGAATCGACACCAATATGTCGATCAGTGACAAAACGGTTCTAGCAATCAAGTTTGACATAATTATTAATAATACGGCTAAAAGCCGGACTGGGAATATTATAGCTGTTATGCGTTGCCTAATAATTGCTCCATTTTCGTTTAAATAATTTCTAATTCATGAATCAACCAATCTACTGTAATTATTATAAATCGACGACAGTGAGTCCTACGTTAACAATATAAATCAATACCGCGAGAGACGAAACTAGAATAGCGGGGGAGCCACGGTTAGAAGTTTGCAATGGAGCTACCGGCAACGCCATCTAGTATGTAGTAGCGACAATGAACAGCGCCACCTCTCCCAAATGCAGTTGCCTAAAAAATACTCTCCAACAAAAAAAAAATTAAAAACTATGAATTTACCAAAAACATTTTTATGGCATGAAAAAGGATGTTAAAATGCTAAGAATTTATAAAGTTAGTTTTTTCACCTACAAGTGGATAGTTCAGCTATTCGCCACAAGGTGGCGCTATGTGTTCGTACATAAAACAAGTTTGATTTCAATTTTCCTTATCCCAACATTTTTTATATTATTAGATCTCTGTTGAGATATTCAATAAAAACATACTAAGTATTTCAGAATATTGAACGAAGAATAACGAGACAGACATGCCGTAAAAATTCGATGCGCCATTTTTTTCTACTTTTTTCAGCGTCGACGGTCGTTAGTCGCTTCGGCGACTCTCTTGAACCACGAAACGTGTTCTGAATGTTTTTTCGTCATCCGTCACTTTCTAATCAATTGTGATCTATGTGCAATAAGAACAAAAATCGTCTAGGATTGCGAACAACCCGGTGAAAATATGGTCAGTCAAGCGTTTTATGTAATTTTCGTGCAGTTTGACGAAACGCCTTCATTACACTTGCTTTAGAGAAAGAATGTGACTTTCGACGTTTGATACAATTGATAAATTATAGACTTAGCAGATCACTTAAAATTCTAACACTCAATTTGTGGAACGAAAATCATTGACGCATCAAAATACGCAAGTCAAGTGAACCGTTTGGCTTTTGATAATTTATTTAATCAATCACAACTGTTTACGGGCGCTTGACAATTTTTGTGTTGAGTTTCATTCAAGAAACCGGGCGTAAGACACATTTCTGGCTGCAATGAGCCTATCTCTGAAAAAGCCATTTTGCAACCTGTGAGGCGGTAAATCAAGTGATCAATCAGTCTGAACTGACCTACAAACGCATCACCCACCATTCTAACAAATTACCCCTGCAGCTGGGGTGTGAAACAAGGACGTTGCTACAAGGGCAATTAATAGGCTTTAAATCCCGTACCCATTAGACGCACTTACTGCAATCTCAGATTTAATCCGACCGAACGAAATTAGAAATTGCAGTACATATCACGCTAATTTAACCATAATTTCCCCTAGTATCCCACTGCAGTAAAGATTATCTCCGTCAGTGCCTTTGATAGGGGTGAAGCTCATCCCTTTTTATTTCGTCATTTTGTAAGAGACAGCACGTTCTTTTTTCGCTATTCTGGAATGTCCTTTTTTTTCATAAATACTTTCATCCCCTTTCACCCCTTTCGGGAGTGACTACCGTGATGACGACTAATAGAGAAGTATGGAAGAAAAAGACATGTTGAGCCGACCCCTAATAAATTGGGATAAGGGCAGGAGAATGATGATGATGAAATTATTCCACCATTAAGAAGAACGCTAATGATTTCGATTTCAACCTCCTAAAACGAGTCAGCTATGAACGTTCAAATTCACATACTAAATCACGTCCTCATAATACCGTATCTTCGGAACAGAGTTCTGGTGGGCGTTTGCGTGCATTGTGCTCATTACGATGGGCTGTCGTGCAACTATGACAGACAGACATCGTCTGTCGTGTAGTTTGTCAACGATGTGGATAAAAAAGTCTGGCGTAGGATGGAAGTATGGGTAATTTGGTTTTTGAACTTGGAACTTCAAATTGTTCAGGAAAATTATCAATGTGTCTCACGAAAATTGGTTGTGCGATGGTCACCCAGTAAGTAAATACTGAAAAGAGAGAGATCAAGGTTTCACTGATGATCCCAAAGAGGCTTAATTAAAAGGACGATGAACTAGAACTAATCTAGAATACATACAACGTGCTAACTTTAAAATCAGGTGGGCGTCATCGCGTGCAGTACATTAATAATTGAATAGGTCGCATGGAGCTATGACAGTATCAGACGGTCTGGGTTGAGTACTAGGCTAGGCTTAGGAACCATGAACCGGCCGCCATTTTGTAAATTTTTTACTACATACTCAAGAAAGAAGGACAGGTCATGCAGATCTATAAGCATAGATAAATAATATCCCTGCATGCAATATCCGTATGCAAATCTGACAAAATCATTTCAAATTTTAAGTCATAAATTACTAAATATTTTCACGACTTTCGATCCTACATTAAATTTAGGAATTGTATTTTACGATAGCATTTCTCCGAGTGTACAAAGCTATTTCAAAGCATGAGAACTATATTCGCCTCTACGCCAATAGCTATGAATAATGGAAGAAAAATTTAAAGACACGTCATTTAGGTTAGAGAGTGCTAAATTGCATTATGGACGTTACCCTCAATCGACGGACTGATGACCTAACTTAGATACATACGTTAAGTTCAAGTTTACGCATAAATTCGGAGCACCTCGATTAGGAAAACCAGCACATATACTAACTAGTACCAGCATATTAATAAATTTTGATAATTTATTACTCTCGCGGTTTCCAACTTTTGCAAAGTTTGCGATCAAAGTTATTAAGATAGAAGGTTACACTTAGGAGGGTGGCTAACGAACGTAAATTGTATCGGAAAGTTGGTGTTAAGAAATCGGAAGGTGTAGTTTTTCTTGGGGTAAGGTTATGCCTGAAGCGCACTTTTCAAGTATCTATTAAGGGGATAAGCCTGGAGAATCGGAGTTCACTAAGAGAAAGCAAGTCTCCACCTGACTTAGTACATACTGATTTTATAAATGATACCCAGATCAGTTGCAGTCTTTGAAAATAAGGTGGTTAATAATGTGGTTAATGGATAACTTTTGAATGAATAAGGTGGTTAATGGATAACTTTTGAGATCAGAGGTAAACCCTTCGTAATTTTAGGCTCTCCAGCAGACAAAAACGTCTAGAGGTTAAGTTGATTCGAGTCAAAACAATTGTCTGATTTTACCACAATTAAATTAATAAACCATTGACATAACATATTCAAATGATAGACGTTCGTCATGAGATAATATGGAACTAATTACTCAAACATTTTGGTCGAGTATTTGTGAAAGTGTAACTGAATTTATGATTGTCGTGATAAACTAACATTAGGACACATTATGGATATGTAAATGAATTATTTGAAGCTTGAAGAGCTTTTGAAGACTGAATCGTTTAGTTAGTGTATGCATTGGTTCATTTGATGAAACATATCTTTCTATGAAGTGTGAAAACATGGACTCGTAATGATCTGAAATGTGCAACAACAGTGAGCAAGAATGTTGACCTGATCAGTGTTGTTCTAATGAAGCATGTTGATTGGATCAATGCTGATCCCTTCTCTGTAGGAGAAGATATCTTTGCCCTGCTACAGTGGGACAATTACTGGTCGGTATTCTATAAAACATATGATGTACATAAACTCGAAGGGGTTTATTTATAAACGTTGCTTAAAGGACTTGACTTTAAGCAACGCTTATAATTAAACTCCAGAGGTATGTCAGCCGTTAGCGACCTCCTTACTTATTATAACAATGACAAGACTTTCAGAGACGAAAACTTTCTACATTTGTCTTCATTATTATTTTCAGGAAAAAGTTCGGTGAAAATGTTACGTTGTTATTTAAATATCATTTACTTTCTAAGCACACACACCTATGAAAATATACTAGACCCACGGGTTTTCTGTAAAATATTCGATATGTACCTAGTTTCATATACTTTGAAATCTTCGCTAGTAAGTCTAAACTGTTTTATACTACGTTAATATCTATCTACGAGGGAACAAAGACAAAGGCTTTGGTTTACCTACTAGATCTTTATTCTATAAAACTCGATACCTTTTGTTCCCCGCAGAATCTTTGGGTTATGCCAAAATACTTCGAAATATTTACTTGGTAACAACGTAAGTTAATACGTAGTCAACTAAGAGAAAAAAGATTACAAGTATTCTATAAAATGAATTAACTCCAACATTACTAAAAATATGCTTGTAATGCAAAATGATAAGACTAGAAAGGGAGTGACTACCGAGATAAAGACTAATAGAGAAGTATGGAAGAAAAAGACATGTTGCGCCGAACCCAAACCATTTGGGATAAGGATAGGAGACTGATGATGCTCGTAATGCAAGTGAAGCGGATTCTATAATCAATCAAACACATCATTATGACAGTAGACACCGCAAAAATTAATTTCGTCGCAATTATAAAACGTTTCCATAATTGCCAAACTCGGCGTTGCGTTTGCCAAACGCTACCAAATCATACGAAAACTTACATCACATAATATAAATAATTATTGGTAATTATCATTTGAATATGATAAAACGTCACATACAAGTAGAACAAACGCAAATAAATGATACAAGGGGTCATATACAACAGTTATCTTGCGACGTGTCATCACAGAAGCTGTAAAAAAAATACTGCCGGTCTTTCTGTAAAAATCGCGCCGTGAAAATTAAGGTGAAGTGAAAAAAAACAGCAGAGCACTGGTGATGAGATAATTTTTGGTTTTAAGACAAAAAAATGAAGACATGTGACATGTACCAACCCGCACTGGGTCCGCATGGTGGATTACAGCCCACTCCCTCTCACCGATAGGAGGCCTGTGTCCCAGTTTGATAACATTATAGGCTGATTATGAGCTTGAAGTGAACTGTTATTCCATCTGACGCTGGGGATTGTCGCTATTTACACCTCAATTCATCTAAGGATTTTTGCAGAATATCATTACTGATCTCAAATGCGTCAGTGTCAAAGATAACACGTTACGTTATCAAAACGTATGATAAACTTGAAAATTCTACGTTTACAAATGCCGTCTATTTTTGTATTCAGTATTTACTTTTAGACGCCAGTGTTATTTGTTTTACTGTTTCTGTATGGAAACAAGATCTCGTGGCGTGAATACGAACTACTTCCCGATGGCGTAAGAAATACTGTCGAATGAAATATTCAGGAAGAGAAAAGTTTTAATATTAAACACATACCTAACTGTGATTAACATCTTGCATTCTATGAAACTTGAAAACATTTATGAATTCAACGATCTTTCTAGTTTTGAATATCGACTCTTTTTTGCAATAAACTTATCAAGAACCAAAATTGACAAAACACAAAATGTGGAAAAAGGCTCACATATACGAATGCTTAATGACGCCGCTCGTAAATAATTAATGATTTATTTCTGTAAGTAACTTCATGTAAATCTAGAAGTTCTAATTTTACTTTTTCTCACGGATTAATAAAAATCAACATGTAAGTAGTGGTCGTCTCAAAAACGTTGTATTCTTCTTTAACAGCAACACATTTTCCCACAGCCAAAAATATTCTGGAAAATTCTCTGAAAATCTGTTGCAAACATATTATTTAACATTATCCTTTTCCGTCATATAAAAGTGGGACGTATAATTTAGCAGCTTGCTTACAAATTATGTTAAATAACTGTATATAATTTGAAATTGGCTGTGGGAACCAGACAACAGTGGCAGATACAAACTAATTACGCTCAAGTTGGCTAAGTTTAGCAAACATGCTAAATTGTAATACATACGTGCCATGTTTTAGTGTAAAGTGGTTTTAGGTTGACAGCTGAGAATTTGGTTACAGACAAATCAATTATTTTAGACGTATGTAAACTAGTTTCACACTGATTATTAATTTTAGGTACACTTTGTTGTAGAGCGGGTTGGTGTAGTGGTCGCAAGCGCTACTGCTGAGCAATTGAGGTTCGATTCCCAGGTCGGGCAAAGTCTTATTGTGCTTCTCTATCAGGAATGTCTCAGTAGCAGCCTGGAGTTTGGATCTGTGTCCGGTTGATGGCAATAGGCTCGCCCCCTATTAAATGGGACTAAAACATAACTGGCGAAATGTGGATGTACTATAATAGGCACATCTATGCCCGCCCAACCCTTCGAGGAAGTAAGGCGTGTTATTATGTAACCACGAAAAAGTTAGACTCTTAAGAAACAACTAAGAAAATCCTTATCAGATCCCAATGACTCCCTCCGCCTTTATTTCGCAATAATTCTTTTGTCAACGAAGGTTATTGTTGCCTGTTATTATGCTATGTCAAAAGATTCTTTGTGACAAGTAGTTATATTATGAATACTATGTGCGTACTTATAATCATCGACTTCCCGCAATTACTGAAGAACTAACGCAACGACACCAGCGTGGCAACCAAAGACTAGGTATATAATCTCTATGATGGCAACTAAGTGTATTAAATTACATATCCTATGTTTCTTAGTACTATTAGTCTAAAAAGTATTGTTATTTGCGGCCAAGGATTTAATTTTTTTTTCAATCCGTTCTATGCTTCCCACACTTTTCAGTTTTTTTGCTTTTCTAGTCTTATGAACGCATCTGGGCCAAGATCTAAAAACGTAACTTAGTTCGTGCTTTAACTTAGACATGTTCACGTCTCTACTTGCACGTGTAATTTGACAGTTATGCGATAAAGCTTATCCAAAGTACGTGCTAAGTAACGCTTATAGATCTCGGCATCAGTCATTTAATTTTATTTTACCAAAAAAGCGGAAACGTTATTCTCCTTTCAAATATAAATAAAATGGTACACGATAACTCCATTATCTGACCAACACCCTAACCTACAATTTTATTTACCCAATTTGAAAGCCCTTTTCACCAGTTGAAAGGTAATTTCCTATGCTGCGGTTTGACCCTAAAAAGCTCTCATTTTAAATCAGTCTGCACTCATGAAAAACCTTTTGCAAGACCCATTTACCTATACATATTTACCCTTTTGAAACGCTAACCATATAAGAAACCTTTTAGACAAAGTCAATTTCGAAAGCGTCAACGTTTGCAAAGTGAAAACTGAATTTCCAATTTTCTTATCTTGGTTTTTGTGGTGAGGTCTTGGGTCAAATCGATTAGCCGTTTCTTTTATTATTCCTTTTTGGTGAACACTAGAGATAGTACCTGAATGTATGTCACAGATCACCTATAAGTTCTGTTCCTGTTAAATTCAGTTGCTGTAAGTTTTGTTGAAAACTTTTTCGGATTTGATAAAAACGAAGAATAGTAGTCAAAAAACTCCTCACGAGTCGAGATTCCAGATAAACACTCTTCTGCCACTTCTAATAATAATTAAATCGTAAATAACTTTCAGTTTTTCCACTCAAATCTTTGTTTTTAATGGTCCTTCAAACAACCAAGAATATGTTAAAATTCACTAGTTTGTTTTGAGAGGGAAATTGTGACAGTTATATTGTCACAATTTCCCTCTCAAAACAAACTGCATAATAAATCCGATACATCTCCGAATCGTCAGCACTCCGTATACAGCTAAAAATAATGGGCGGAACACACGTGCGGGTAAATATAGCCGTTAGGCCGCGTTCAAGGAACCCGCGATGTTTGTTTACGAACCGGATGATTGTGTAACTGAATCGTAATGATGGCGTGTCAAGCAGGGAATGAAGTTCTTGGAGGTACTTAAATGTTGTAGCTTATAAAGGGTTGTAAAAGACAATGCGATTCCTGAATCGCCCCAATCCTGTATTATTCCCCGCGAAAACTTAACACGTGCGAAGGCGAACCACGTCAATATCGTGTCTAACGGCAAGGAATCGAAATGTCAACCGTACGAACAACATGTATTTTGACAGTTCATACCACGCTACTGTGTCATAGAGAATACGTTAATAGCAGATGAAGTGATTAACTAAGGAATTGACGTGGTTTCGAAGTATGGAATCGTTAAGTGGTCATAGTGAATTAGGGTCCAGTAGAATCAATCGATGTACTGGGTATAAAACATACTGATAAGAACTGGTTGAGCACAAAAATTTAATAAGTATAATAGTAAGTTTATTCATCAAAAAGTAAAAATTCAATGTGAATGACGTATGACGCAGAGTCGACAACGGAGACAAATCCAAAAGAAAAAGAAAAGTTAAAGACGGTTTTCCTCTCAACTTCATGCAGAAGTGGAGACACCTGTGTTAACATGTGTTTTACTACTAATCTTGAGGACGAAGCGCAAAGTATAATTACGATAGAACTTCACGTACAGGTTAGTTCTTTTAATCATTAATCAATCGATGTATTCGACAAGGGAATTGCTTGGATAGCGATGTACTTAGTTAATTAAGGAAGGCTTCATTTCGTCAAAAGACACGTTTTCTTTGTCGGTTCCTCTCGATATGCAAATGATTTGAATTTCCGAAAGTAAATAAATTACCTTTGCAGTAGCTACCATGAGCGAAAACCGATCTGTTTCAGTTTCTAATTAGCATATTAAACTATATCGGAAACCAACCGGTTTAAATCAGTACTTAATTACTTTCGCTCATCCGCAGTAGGACGGAACGAAGATCATTAATAACTGCATATTAAACAGCCTCATTTACATATACGAGTCAGAAATGGAGATTTAATCACTTTTTCTTTCACATATCCCTGCTAATCGTGGTTCGAGGGCAATAAATCTGCCTAGCCTTTTCCCAACTATGTTCGGATCGGTTTCCAATCTAACCGGAAGCAGGTGAATACCAGCATTTCACATGGAGCGACTGCCTAGCTGACCTCCACAACACAGTTACTGGGTAATACTGGTTGTCAGACTTTGGAGCTTCAGATTACTCGTAACGACTGTCAAAGATCTACGAATGACAGCCGGGAGCCCGGGACCAAAGGCTTAACATGCTTTCCGAGGCACGGCGACCCTCTCTAGGGCAATGATATTATACATATTAAAGACTATTAAATAGATTAGTCACAGACTATCACTTTTAAATGCATTAGTTACATTTCGTAATGCATCTAGCATGCAGTCAGTATCTAGGTATGTGTGTCGAAGTAAAAAAACTCCCGATCGCCTTTTTCGAAGTGTGCTAACGACCGACGCACACGATTGACGTACAGTCGGATAGAGAAGTGAACAGATTATCGCACTTAAGTTTTAAATGTAAGTGTTATTGCTACGTAATAGTTCGATGGGCAGGCGATGGTTGGATAACGATTTGCTGATGTATTTGCTACCTTATCTTTAAGGTCTGTAAAGTCAAAATAAAGAATAAAAACTTTTTGTTCACAATAAGAAGAAAACGGACGAAACATCACAAGAAAATAGTAAATGATGTCTCTCGTTGATCCCTAGCGGGAAACGCGACCTCAAGCACACTTCTCTTTTTAACATAACTGTTTTCTCGATAAATGTAACAGCAGTATTTTTCAATTAATAACTATTATCGAATTCTAAAACGGACACTACTGAAAAAGCGTGGCTATTAAAATGGCTATTTTTTGTTAAAGGCTAACGATGCGTGTCTAAATGACTACACGATAGTGTACTACCAGTCTTACAATAAGGCCGTCAACATACTTTTTAACAATTTTTTTTTTTTCGAAAGTTAACTGAGAAAAGAACTACATTATTTTAATATTAAAGGTACAGTGAGCGCCATGGTCTGCACACAGCCACACAACTGAATAATCACCACGTGCTCGACACTACACTGTTGTTATTTTCCATATTCATGAGTAATATTGAACCACAGATTGAACTAGCTATCATATTATTATGAATTTTATTTACCTTTTTCCCTGTAACAAGTTGCACCGCAATATTTACATGGATGTTACATTAAAATTCCTGGAACTGAATTTATTCGTTTTAGTTGCATTACAGACGTAGCTTTGTTTTTTTGTAACTAGATCTGTTCTCTCGTAGAGCGTAGAGGTAATTAAGATAACGCACGTGTGACGTAAGCCTGTTGAACAAATATGCAAATGTCTTATAGTTCAATAGTTGTTTCACACTATCTTCGCCATTAACGCATATTTAGGCGAGTATTAGAGCTAAAATGGTTATTTCTGATAAACGATTAAAATGTATGTAGTTTGTCGATTTAAATAAGATACAATTTCCTGTGTTTACAGTATAGGTAAGGCTTAATAGATCGAATATATTAATAATTAAAACGCAACTGCGCATATCATTGCACAGATCTCAAAGATCAAAATAATTTTCGTAAAACGAATTAAGAAAACACCAGGAAATCAATATAAATACAGCCGTTTTCGATAAAACATCGATTCTAAAACTCACCTTATGTGAATGCCGATGGTGCGGGGTCACCGGCGGCGGATGCTGAGGCGGTTGTGGAACCTGGTTCTGTCCGGTTACGACAACCGGGAGACCGTCCACGATAGTCACCATCACCCTCTTGTCACCACTGCGACGTCGCTCAGCGGAATTCCTCCTGCGGCGCTGTTCATCGACCACGGGCCTCGCGAATACCGTTCTACGATCAAAGTTCCGTGGATCGTTTTGGTTTTCTGCCGCCCTGGTAGCTGGCGTGTGGCTTTTAGATCGTTTGAGGAGTCTCATGACATGAGATTTGAGAGCGTCAGGCTTGCTGACAGGAGGTGGTAGTTCTGGTTGCTTGTGTTTGTATGATTGTGAGTGCGCATGGTGGCGCTGCACGGACACCGTGTGCCCCATGCCTGGTGGTATCACGTTCGACAGGCTCTTGACTGCGTACGCAGCATCAACTTTGTTCCCGGCGACGCACGATACCTCGTACATTCCGACACTACCGTTCCCGGCGGCTCTTCCTTACACTTCCACTTACACTACCATGTTTTATCAACTAATCCTATGACACTGCAATCCTTTTGTACTATACAGTTTACGCTTTCCGACAAAGCATCGTATAACACGCACTTTACACGGAATTGTTAACTTCGAAGAGTTCGTTTCTTACATTTGCAAGTGTTCGTTATGAATGTCGCACGTAATCGAAGGAAAATAACTTTAACAGGTCGGACCGGTTGTGAACAATTTTCGCGTCAACTGTGTGCGATGGAGTGTATTTATTAATTGGGTGGGACGACGCAGATACGTATTCACCGCGCGCGAGTCGCCGACCAACTGAGCAAGCACGCACGGGGCGCGCGGCAGAGGCCGTATGATAGTGATAACGAATGATGCGTTCAGTCGCCGAGGTCCATAATAATCCGCGAAAAGGTCAATGTTTCGATGAAGTCAGCAGCAATTGCTGTAATTGGCGGATAATGTAACGTGAATTGGATAATGTGTGCGCTTGACGAAATACAGCGGGATACAACGCCCTCTTGTGTTCGTGGTTTGTTGTATTTCTGTGCATAAATCTGAATTATTCAGGAGCCCAAAAAAAAGTTTGAATAAGGTTTCAGTAGAAATAACTAGCGATTTTTACATAAGTTATAAACACAAAAGAAATACTTACTTTATTTATATTATGTTGTTATGTTGAAACACCGGTAATATTCAAAACAAAAGTTCCAGCCTAATACACTCAAAATATTTAGGGCAACATACTTCCAACGTGTTACCATAATTATACTAAAACTACACCGGACAGTGTTGCCAGTTTTATTGAATTCTAAACTATTTCGCTCCAAGTTGGACTGGCCTGAATATCTTCAACACGCATATGAGACCGGAAACGGAGCCGTGGGTAGAATTGATATTGCTTTTGTTTAAAATTAAGCGGCGTTACCTATGATAGTTGACAGTTATGTTATGAAATGTTGCCATTTTGGAATTGTGTTTTTGACAAAAACAATCTTTTTATTATGGCAATCGTATTACTATTATAGGAACGAATCCTGGAAAATCGAAATAATATCTACTTAATAAAGTTTTGATATACAATTTAATTTTCCTACACTAAACCGAAAACTATTTCAGGGTTCGCTTCACCGCTAAAACAACTAAGTATTTCAAAGAGAATTTTCAAACATCACAGCCATTTTCATTTTGCGAAATAGCCATTTATAAATTTTAAACAACGTAATTGGTTCTTGGACTGCCAAAGGTTTTGGGTCCTCTGCTCCTTTGGCAGCTAAACGAATACCTCGTTATAGGTACTTATGCTATGGAATTTCCTTTGTGAGATAA
This sequence comes from Hydraecia micacea, assembly GCA_914767645.1. Taxonomy (NCBI): domain Eukaryota; kingdom Metazoa; phylum Arthropoda; class Insecta; order Lepidoptera; family Noctuidae; genus Hydraecia; species Hydraecia micacea. The sequence goes on along the minus strand of OU611801.1, from coordinate 4,660,298 downwards.
GAGCTCGCTTTGAAACGTATTTCTTAACTACAAAGTAGCTTTACAATTACTTTGGTTTAATTTTATGATAGTTAGTGTTTTGAGTTTGTAATTAACTTACGAGATTAGATATCGACAGCAGTGTTTTTATGCCATTGCAACTTTTTTTAGCTTACACTTAGATTGTTTGCCTCGTATCTCGAAGGACCAGCATAGCTATTCATAACCCCTGATACGTTTCCGTACCTTATTGAATATCAATGTTATCGTAGGAGCCCTATAAACGCTACTCACAAGTCCAAAACCCGAAAATTTAAATCAAATAGACGACCGCTATTCTTCCGACAGCTGTTTGATGACGAGGGCGAGGCAAATCAGGTTATCGAAATGTGTCATTTTCGATACGATAGCCTGTCGGATGGTTTTGAAAAGCTATGCTGTTGGGAAGTAAAGACACATGTAACGCGTAAATAAGGACCAAATGCGCAAAGCTGTTTTATAAACCGCAGTAACATGTATCTTCGTTATTTCATATTAGTACCGGATTAAACGCAGACCTTACACATTTTAATACTGAAAGAAAATTCTGGAACAAAAGCTTTCGTTCCTTAGAAAATTATTTTGCAAAACAAATATTAAGTCCACAAAATGGAATCAGAAGCAAAGAACAATACAATAAGGCTGTAACAAGATTGTGCAATCTCAAGCAAAGAGTGTTTTTAACAAAGCTAGCCCTGAATCTGATCTCAATCAGATCAGCAGCTTGCGAAACTGTAGTCAATAGTTATAAACTCATAACTGTTGAGTAATTGCAGTGTACTACAGTGACCTCAGAGCTGAATAGTTATTTGTTGTACTTAGCAATAAATTCAATACGTTGCGATTGTACAGGTAGACCATAATGTATCTACTCCAGAACACACATAACGTAACATCACGTCTGTATGGAAAGACGAGTAGGTGTTAATGATAAATGATTTATTTTGTGTAAGTAGGTTTGTACTAACACTTTTACACGTCAATCATATTTTTTGACGCTCTTCTTTTATCGTTAGGCACTCATCTTTCGTATGTAGCCAGATAAGTTTTTAAATCTCATGTCTGAATGTTCCATGTCTATTTCCATTATTACGGCACACAAAGTCAGACTACTTGGTGCTGCTGAGAAATTTCTGAAGGAAAAACCAATTAACACTTTACCAGACTTCGAAATCAATCCCAGGACTCCCGACCTCAACAGTCGCGCTGGCAATCACAAGGACCGATGAAAAAATTACTGTTAAGAATCTGTGCCAGAGTGACCTCAGTAGTAAATAGTTATTAGTTTAAAAAAAATATCAGTCAACAAAATTTTCAATAAATCGTGATTGTGAAGGAAAGAAAGCCTTATTATTACTACAAACCATCTGTATTCCCTAAGAGGTGGGTAATTTTGTAGGGTTATGTTGAAGTCCCAAAAAATATGTAGGTGTATTGGCAACAGCTGATTACAAATCCAAACGCTGGGTAGCTACTGAAAAACTCCTGAAGAAAAAAATCCCCGACTTGGGAATCTAACTGTTGAGTTTTTCGTTAATCTTGGTGACCTCAGTATGAACATAAACAGCTATTTGTTATAGAATTCAATACGCAGCGATTGTGAAGGTAAGCTTTAATATTAGTAATTTAGTACGTTTGTACGATATGCTTCATTGAACGCAAGCGCAGCTGCGAATGTTAGATCTTGATTCGATTCTGAGGTCGGATATTGTTATAGATTTTCGTTGAGGAAATACTCAGTAGCAGTTCGCGGTTTTAAATTATGACCAATAACTGTTTACAACAGAATTTGCCATCGGTGAAGGAAAACATCTTTATAGATGAAATGAAACCTGGACTTTATAATCCCTATTTTAAGTCTGTAATCGCCAACCCGTCTTGAGCAAGCGTGGTGATCAATGCTCGTGCCTTCTCTGTATGAGAAGAGGCCTTTGCAGTGGGACCATAATAGGCTGGTATTATTATTATATTGGCTCAACTAAACCGAGTATTCACAACATTTTTAGGGCGAGCGTACAAATATAAATATTTATTCACTCATTCATTAATTAAATTGAATGAGCGTATTATCCAAAATCCTTTATCAAGCTTTCATTTGAAATTACCTACTAATTAATTGAAAACTTAAATTTAGACACGAAAGCCACAAATTAACGCGTCAATGTTTATTGTATTGTTCTATCATTCAGGAAATGTTAAACACAGGTTTAATTTGCTACCTATAATAAACATCAAAAGATCGCTATCTATAATAAATAATAATAATTATGTTCATTTAATTCAGAACTCGTTTTGCGCGCAATCAAAGTAACTAGGTATACTGATTGACACAAACAAATTACCTTTCTATAATATGCCTGTAATAATTAACAAAACGCCTATAAAACAATTTATATCCGAGCACTTATTAATTTTCCTGGTTCAAACTGCTTATTACTTAGCATTACCGCCGACAGTAACAAAATTAACCTATTACAAGTACAACTAGTGGCAGGTAATTGTGTCTTTATTGCTAGACATAAAACAGGAATAGTTACTAAACAGCTACACAGAATAGATAGATACAGAAAGTGAGCTCCATCATACAACGAGCGCAAACGCACGCATCGTAGACACACTTCGCGTACAGCTACTTTAAGCGTACTCGCGATCGCTATTTAATTTTGTTTGAGAAGACCGTACGTACGCGTCTATGAAATGAAATGAAATTGTATATTCTGTAAATATGATATCGGAATCACTTTTACACATCATTATTATAAAAAAAATATAAGCTAGATGGAGTCGACACTTCCTATCTGAATATTCCTGAGAAGAAATGGCGAATTTTGACCTAAGCGCCAAGCCAAGTCTCTTTTAAAGTCCAGACAGTAATCTTGGTCGGATCATTCGTGCCTGAAATGGTAATTTGAGAAAAGAAGCACATAGATTTGAGTGTGCGTGCGCGTACCTGTTTTCGGTCATTGTATAAAGAAGCGGGTTCCCGATAAAGAGAAGTCGGTACCGATCGGTGCGGGTGAAATAGTCCCGTGTTAACTTATGCGCTCACACATAAAGAAAAAGTAACTGGTTCTTTCCGAAAATCAGCCTGCAGTGACCTGTACCAGGAATCGGGCCCAAAACCCCGCTTCCTTATACAAGCACCCTATGGAGCCAAGCCAACCTTCTGTATGTATCTATTTTGTGTTATTGTGAGTCTTATGAGTCACTAGTTCAAGTTAACACCAGTAAATATTGTGAGAGCGAGTGAAAGTCCATGACGCACCTTTGTTGATTGATACTTAGACCCTACCCAAGTGTATGGAACTATGAGGTAAGGTTACGATGAAGTGGAATTTCTTACTTCCTACGGTACTTAGAAATCTATTTTTAGATTTTCTTGTTAGAAATACTTGAGCTAGTTAATAAGGTTTAATTTGCGGAAAGCTGAAGTGCAAGTGGCCGTGGACAGGTTTAATATAAAGGCATAGCGCAACGTCAGGAATAAAAGATGTAGGTAGAGAGAGAGAAAAAAGCCAAGCAACGATTGTCACTATCATTTATAGAATTTGTTCCGAAAGATTAATTTGCATAATACATTAATATTAAACTTACGTCTTGATAACCATGCGAAGCAGGGGCGGGTCGCTAGTATCTTTACAATGCCAGCTCCGAAATTAGTAACAGTTCATGAGGACGCCGACAATCAAGTGATATCAGGATGATTGAGTATCAAATAACTAGCATATATGGATGGTGAATAATACAATTTAGTATACTTAATGCGGATCATTCAATATTAATATAAATTATAACAGCACTATGGGAAGTGAAAAACCCGAATTACACAACAGCATTAAAATCCATATGATTAACAAGTTTGCTTTTACTCCCACTAAAAAGACAGCTATATTCATTGATCCGCATGTCCCTATACTTAAAGGAGGCCGATCCTAACAAAACTACAAAAAGGCAAAGTGGCGATGGTTCTCCACCTGCTTCGCAACATCACAGATCTACCAAAACCATCAATGAAGAAATTAAAAACAAATTCCTCTTCATCTAAGACCTCATTTCAACTATGTTTACAATTGCAACACGGTAAGTGAGTAATGTTAATCATCAGGCTGTGTTGTGCGCAAGCGCAATACACGTGGTGAACGCTATTACGACTAGATTTTGTAACGTTACTACTGTGAATGTACTGCGGAATATGAGAAAGGTGCGTATTGCAGTATTGCTCCAGATATTTTGAAACAGTTGTAAAGGAATTCACATATAAAAAACGTGAAAGCTTCTTCTGATGTTGATAATGACAAAATTCATTTATGTTTGATGTTAATAAGAAGAACTGAGGAAGACACTGTGTGTAGCATCAACCAAGTCAAGAGAAGACATACCATATGACAGACGATGCGAAGACATTCTTGGTCTCGATTTCATTCAGTAGGGCTTGCCTAGAAATCAAACTGTTATAATACTAAAAACGTTGATGTATTAAATATGTAGATTTGAAAACAAATCCTTGTTTATGCGAACTGAACTACAGGCTTCAACTGAAACGCAAAGCAAATCTACCGCTTTTTCTGACTCAGGCCATTCGTCAATGTCATTTCCAAATTTAACGATTTGTTATCTAGTAGACTGGCTACTGACTTTTATTTTATGTTTACCTGCTATGCCGGTTCTGTTTGTTAGATAATAACTTTTTTTGAGAATTAACAAGGAAATTGTGAAATTATCTTATATTAAGAGATTGAAAGTAAAGGACGATGCAGATGCGATGCGATGAGAAGGATGCTGAAAATGAGCACTTTTTAACACATAATTACATTAATTACTGCCTGGATGGTCACAAGCGCTATTGCTGAGCAGGAGGTCCTACGTTCGATTTCCAGCTCGGAAAAGTGTTTTAGATTTTTCCCCATCAGGAAATTTTCCTTAGCAGCCCGGAGCCTGGATTTGTACCAGGTTGATGGCAATAGGCTCGACCCTCATTACATGCGATTTAAACGTAACTAGCGAAATGTGTGAGTACACCTCTGCTTAACCCTTCAGGGATTACAGGCGTGGTGTTATGTAAAATTACATAAGACAGCCCCCAAAACGGCCCCAGCCTTCGCCACTTCCCAGTGCTCTAGCTGGGAAGAAGTGGCGCAACAAACTCCCCAGCTCGTGTTGGTACTATACCTAATGAATGTTATAAGGGCCTGCACAACATAAGGTCGACTTTTGAAGACAACCTTTACAGTACAGAAGGACCAAAATACGTTTTCTCCTCAGCTTGTGCTACATTTTCAACACTTCCATTGTGTACCCACCTTTCTATCTTAAACTACAGTTTATTATTCCAACTAATGCACCACTCATTAACTAAAATTATCACGCATGCAATGCACGCGGATGCTGTTTTTTGTTACAGCCGTGTGTTTGGACAGAAATGGTTCCGTAAACATGTTTTTGGTACGAGTATTTTTGTTTTGGTGAGCTCTTGTTTTCGATCAAAACACGTTGTGGTGTAGAGGAAAAGTGTTTTTATGCTATGAAGAGAATTTAGGTCAATAAATGGTAACTTGCTCTCTCATATTCTCAGAGGAACATCGTCGTTAGTGAAAACCATTATTCTCACCCCCCAACACCACGTTAGCAGCCACGTTAAAATGTTTGTATTGTGATGTGTCAGGAATTTAATAACGGAGCCTATATAAAAACTCATTGCGAGAACCCGATATGAACCTTTATTTCCATTAACCGTTACCTCTGTATTGTTTTTATTAAAAAAGTTCCGATAGGAGCAAAATATTTTACATACCGCAAATGTATACTGAATATTTGCTTCTGTATTAATGAACATTTTTATCAGTAGCTTATCAGAGAGAACGGGAAATGGGTTTACCATGATCAAGTAGACTGACAAATGAGTACTTAATAATAAGAGCTTATCCACTTAGAGCTCTAATGCAATGTAAGCGAGGGTTTAGTTTTGTGCGTCCAGTGTCCCTTCGGATGGAAGGACCAACATTTGCCCTTTCAATTTAATAGGTACTTAACTACTTATACAATGTGGAGACAACAATACGACAACACTGGCAATACAAATGCATAAGAGTATTTTGGCACTATAAGCCCTAGCATCGAAATTTAAAAAGTGTAGTGTTTTTTTTTTTAATAAACTTAGTAGTGTTGCGCCGACTACTTATGTGTTTTGCCAATCTTTGACTAGATGTAGTGACAAAATTATTGTATATATTTTTGATTAAATTTTCATATACAGACTAGGAATGGCATTAGATATACGCAGCTTAATTTATTGTCGTCTACACCTTGTATGTAGATAGTTTCTCTAGCTTCAAATCAATCCCAACTACATTTCCTCACACGAGCCACACTCCCTTGTCATTTCACGAACAAAACATCGACAGGCAACGTCAGAATCCCGCTCAGTTTCCGACTCCACAATTGATGCCTTTTGTTCATCTATCAAAACCCACGCTACGCCATTCGCATGCCGCGTTCACAACTTCACACTTCACTGTAAACTCAATTTTTATTTCATAAGATTCGCAATGGATATTGGTGTTGTTTCATAAAAACTAATTGTGTAATGGTTATGCGGTAGTTATGAAAGTCTGATATAATCCGTGTAAAATGGTCCATTTAGATGTGATTGGCGTGAAACGATTATTTTTATACATAACTTTTTAGTAGCAATTGAGAAAACCAACTCGATTGTGTTTAGTATGCGCTTCTCAACTAGGTGATTCTATTACCTACTTCTAATGCAATATCTATCATCAAATTAACTGTTTAAACCTACATAACATTTATATTCTATTTCAACACCAACCACATATTCCTATCTATAATTTCTTAAAAACATCTGTTTTCAATCTCCGCCAGTACTAGCTGCATTAATGTAAACTTTCCCCAGGAAACTTCGCAGCTAAAAGAGTTAGCGTAAAGTAAACAAATCAAAGGATTTACTATTTCTTGTGATGTCTTTATTTACGTGGTAATACGTTGTTTCTTCAAAGGCAGTTTTCAATAGACACTTCGTGTTACTCCGCAATTAAAATCTTATTACGGCCAACGTTCTTATCTGAGTTCAACATGGTATACAAAGATCGGAAAAATAATAAATATACGGAATTTTAAGGAAAATAGAAAACCCAAAATATGCTTATGCTCAACCGAATGTAGTTTTATTTTCTCTCTGATATAGATAGGTATATACTTCCCTTGTGACATGTGTTCGCTCTCACGTAAAATGTATCGAAACAAGGGAGAGTAAAATAAGCTTATTTATTACAAACACGCCCTAAACCTACGTCAAGCATAAAATCGCACCGTCCCGTAAGTTTCAACTAGGCCTAAGCTTCCTAAATACACAAGACGCCTATTCAAGAGAATGTATCAAAGCAAACGAGGCACAACATGGGCGTTATATTTCACTCCATTGTGCTTCGCTCGACACATTCCAAGGTCCCCGAAGACAGATACAGACTGGTAAACTGATAATGTCGGCTGTGGTCTGTTGTGATGGCACTTTCCGGACCCAAGGGGTCTCAGATGTCTTTCAAGAAAGGTGTTTGTTGAAACACGTCTCCATTGAAGCGTGGTGGTACTAAAATTGGACACAATGGTCGACGGGCAAGGTATTGTGACCAAACATCAATAACGTACAGAGTTAATATCCTGAACTGAAATTCAGTGTACGTTATGTATAATACCTAGATACGGTTTACTAACAAAAGGTGAAACCCTGTGAATAATTTGAATCAAAAGATAAGCATCAAATTTCCTCTGTAAAACAGTGTCTGTAAAATAAAATAAGGGACAGAGCTCCGAGAAACAGCTTACAAAAGCGCTTTTCAACAAAAAAAAAGGGGTTGGAAATAAAATTTAAAATCTAATGTAATTAACAAGGTAGAGTGAGAGAGGGAGTAAAAGACCAAAGTCGTAGAGAAGGACCAACTTTGCGGACGATGCCTAATCTGAGCAGAATGCCTCACAATTTAGATAACAAAACACAAACAACGGGCAGCGAAAGTACTTCAAAAACAGCCCTCATACCTTCCCCGAACCCTCTGTAATTCAAAATGAATGCGAGGAGATTAAAAAAGATATCACGGGCAGAGTTCACGTGTAGACAGACGCGGCTAAAAATAAATAGAGGGAGCGAAAATGAAAAGAATAATGGGAAGGATGGAAAATGGTAGTTGTGACTATAAGGATGTATCATCACAATACTCGTACCAGCGACAACAGCTAGGATAATTACCGAGTTTTATTTACTTTTTTGTAGAGATAATAGTTCCGCAATTGTTGTTTACATTCCTTCCTTCATTCCATTCCTCAACGAGTAAAAAACGGAAAAAATCACAAGGATAAAAAGGAAAGGACCGTAGGCTCTTTCTTCTGCTTTAATGAGAAAAAAGGAGAAACAATCACTAGTAATTTTGTCCCGACACAAAGGACCAAAATAAAACTCAATTTCAGAAAGTAATGAAAAAGAAATATTCGGAAAAACCATGCTTCTTTTCGCACCCAACTTTGTTCTCAAAGTAGAAACTGCACTTTATTGAAACTTCCAACAAGAATTTTCAGAAGCACTATATCGTAGAACTGTACGAAAGAAACATTAATGTGAAAGTAACTTATGCTGTTGCTGATAGTTTATCCCTGAAAAGGATACTTTATTCTGAAGGTAAATAAAATGGCCTTTCTTAACTTACAAGACCTAAGGCATTTATTTAAGGCTTCACTAGAGTAAACGAACTCCCGTATAGAATGTAAATTATTTTTTGCACGCTAATTCACAAGCAGTTATTAATCACCTTCGGACTAGGTAAGGCTCGTTTTACTGGAATTTTCATTATATTAGGTATCTGACGATGTGCTCCACAAATGTGAATGATGAAAGGTTTAAACTTAATTTATCATCATTATCCTGCCCTTATCCCAATTTATTTGGGGTCAATGCAACGTGTCTTTTTCTTCTATACTTCTCTATTAGTCGTCACCTCGGTAGTCACCCCTTTTCTAATCATATCATCATACACACAGTCCATTCATCGTTTCTTTTAATTATCTTCTTATTTTCTCATTCAAGCAAATGAAGTCTAATCTAAAGCCATGACAAATCTTGTCATTCGTTAATTACAAGAAATAATAAAGGACACGTTACTATAAAAGTCACTGTACACATTGCAGCCAATAAATTAGATAGTACAACTAAAGCGTATCTTTTTCTCATTCCAGCTTATAGTGTAAGAAAGGGAGAGAGCTACATCATTCGATATAAGCTTGTCATTCACGAGGATCGCACGCGCACCTGTGGTACACACGTTTAAGGTATTTGCATCTGATTACTGTTGCAAGGCGTCGAGTTTGTTGACTTGAGATGCATGAATGTATGGAGGTGGCTAGTGCTCAGCAGTGCACCGTCACGCAGTACCAAAGACAACCCCGTTGTGGTTCTAAGGGTAATACGCAACAGAACTAGCTACAGCAAACTATCTGAGATACAATGAAGACTACAAAGAATTTAATACAAATTAGTAGACAACGTATTAACAGCTAACTTCATAACGAACAAATCTGCTAAACACAGACCTACTTCAGTCCATTAAGAACAAGGACCAAATTATTATAGCACGTATCCCTTCGGTACCCGACTACGAGCACAATTCAACTACAAGAACAAAATTGTTCCACATTTACAGCAAGCGAGTTAGTGAGTTTGCACCTTGTAATTTAATTTGCCACTTATTAAGGAATAATGGAATCTTTGAGCCAAATTGAGGATTTCTATGCCACATAAAGTACTCAATAAAACAAACATTGTTTCATTGAGTACTTTATGTGGCATCTCTTTTGTCTAAATAATTGCGAGAAGAAAAATATCCTTTAGACATCTTCAATTATCATCACAGTTCAAGAACTCTGTACAAAAACCACAATGTATATCGAAATAATACATGCCCTTTACTCTTTCCTCTAGGCATCAAAGTCCAACGACCTGTGTGACAAAAGGACAATTTTTCTATACCACATCCATTCTTTTTCTCTTCAAATCGTAGTTCCAAGATCTAATACATACACAGCAATGTCGACCGTAGGTGAACAAGAATCCACACCTCATTCAGTATTCACGCGCGTGTTGGAAGATTTGTCGGTGACCGATGTAGATATTCTAGTTTATTCTATAAGTATTATATTACGGAATAATGTAAGAGAGCACTGCAATTGTAAAATTGCCCGACTATGGAACAGGCGCTGTAAGAGCTTCCACGTTTCCAAAGATGGCATACAAAACTAATGTTTCCCTGATTTTTTTCCTGAAAATATGTAGAAGGGCCTTCATCTAGCGGTGGACGTCTTTTGGCTGTAAGATGGCATGTCCTTAAAAAATTTCAGAATGTTTTCGTCGTTAAAAATGTCAATGATTTTCTCGTCGAACAAGGTTTTGTCATTCAAAGATAACATTTGCGGAAAATGCTTAGAATCAATATTGTATTGTATTCACATTAGTTAAACATACCCCGTACAGTCAATATTTCAACGCCAGGCCTCAACCTACGTAGGCGGCTTTAATTAAGGTCATCATTACTTGATCATTGATAGTCCTACTTGAGATATCCTTAAGAAAATCTTGAATTTTGATTAGATGCAGGAGAAGAAGTTTTATTAATCTGTAGCATCAACTAAAACTGTCTATCATCAAATTATTTGAAGGACCAATACCATTATTGCTCATCCCAAATAGTCGCATCAAGAAACAAGAAATGTAAAATCTTAAGACAGCAGTTTCCGCTGAACGGGAAATTGAGAAAAAGCTGATCCGAATGTTTCCACCGCTTTCGCTTAGCCTTTCCGAAACAATTCACTGGCTACGTAACCAAGGAAACCTACGAAACGAGATTTGAACAAAACTATTTTACTACCAGGTACTTGGTAGATAAAATACAGAACACAAAGTCTCATATACAAGAGTCCGGAGCGTTGCCAAAATGGTAGTTAAGAGCGCATAAATTTCCCGCTGGTCTGTCCTAGATTTAAGTTTAAAGTTCAGACTTTTTCTAGGGCGCTTGGAGATTAAAACGGACGGGAGTTATGGCTTGGCTGTATATGACCGTACAGCAGATATGAATTACAGTCTAAGTCTGGCGGGCGTCGTTAGCCGCTAGCAAATTTATTTTCTCCTTTGCTCCGCGTTGAGGATCGATCGCATACATAATGATCCTAGGGATCCTTATGCAGTCTATTGACCCTCATGAAATCCTTTTACACCTAACACCCCTTTGGGGTTCACAAAGCCGTGAAATTCAGTGCACCGCATCTTTATTATATTTAAGAAACCTATGTCTACAGTATTTTCATGGATGAGAAAACAACGACTTGTTTTCTTGGCAGGAACAGGAGCCAACTAAGCCGAATATACTACGACAGCTTTGGATAAGGCACCCAGCCGGTAGACCATTCCAAACATATTGTTTTAAAGAAATTCTCTTTCAACAATGGTTATTATAAAGCTAGCTAATCGAAGACCTTGCAATAATCGTTCGATAGGCAGATTCCATTCACATTTCGTCAATGCGAAATCACGTTTCTCCTTGAAATAACAGCGATTTTCCTCGCTCGGTAAATTGTAAATATATTTAAAAGGTCCTTTTTGAGAGAGGTTTTTAGTGTGTAACTGTGAATTGAAATAAAAGCTTTTTTCTTGATTAAATACAGGATTATGTTCTGCCTATTTGGCCGTCAAAAATACGAAAGTCGTCTTTACCACACAACCGAGAGAATAAAAACAAGCTGATATCGTTATCTTCTTTGGGAAAAAATCCGACTACCCTCAAATTCAAACACCGGATTGTGTACAAAACCCTCCTCAGCCACGTTTCCAATCGAATGGAGTGATCAAAGCAGTGTCACGGTGAATGCTTGGCCATATTTAGACAACTTTTTGTTTTTGTGAAGGCCGGCTCTTTTCCGCCATTTGTCATGGACCTAACTTGAAACAAATGTGAACCAAATGCTGCGTAGAAACAGGATTTCCTTGTAATTATTTTGAGTGGTTGCTAAGGAGCTACTGAGCTGAAAGAACAAAAACAGATAAGCTGTGATTGTTTTGGTCAAAAAACTTTTCATTACTTGTATATCTGACTTAGTATTTACTATAATTCAATTGAATGCTACAAAATCAGTCTGAAGTATTGTCGTGACAACTTGACAAGCCTTTCAACGGGTTTGATTAATACAGCTCAACGTTCATAAAATGAGCAGTTATTCCAAGAAACGACTCAAAAGCCTTTGTTTCGGAAAAACAACTGTTGGTTCTAACTACTGGTAGAAATAACGGCTGCATCATGACTAGTTAATCTCTTTGTGGAAGAGAACCTTATGAATCAGAACAAAATAATGTACTTAGCGCTATTACACATGTGCTAAGATAATTGTAACGACCAGTATAATACTGGAACGGATGAAAATTCCATTGTACATAATTTTTTTCCTTTTCGAGGTCTTGGAGAATTCCAAATTGGCTGTGGGCGACATACCAGTAGTCAGATCAATTAAAGAGCCTACGCAATGGATTGATTACAAAGTTTATTGTGTCGCAGAGTTTGTAGGCAGGTTGTAGGCAAATCAATCATATAATTTAGCCAGCAAACAGTGTGCATTGAATTGTAACTTATAATTATTAATTGATTTTAATTGTTCAAAACCTAATTAAGCTCGTCTGGTGCATGCTTGGTAGTCAGCCCCGCTACCAATCTAGCAGACTGGCTAATCTTTTTACTACGGCTCCTGCTAACTTAAGAAAAACAACAACGACTAAAATCGAACCTATGAACCCATCATGCTAATGAACTTCCAACATTGAAACCTATTGACAAAAAAATATTAACGATCAATTATTGTTTTCTATAAACAGCCACTGACCATATATAATGCAGCCACGTGTCTACAACTACCAAGGCAACATAATCACACAAAGGTTGGCATATAGCCAGTACTGCAAACACATAATTACATTACGTATATTACTTGAGCCATAATATTACACACAGACTTCCTATCACCTTGCCTTTATTATATAAGTTTATAAATCATTCTCAACCTTGTGGTTTCAAGAATAAAGTTTATATTGAATTGTTGAGGTATTGCAGTTAAAATGCGAGTCCATGATGTTATTGAAGTGGCTAAATCGAGGGATTATTGCCGGACAATGGACATCGTCAATGAACTCTCGCCTTTTAGAGTTTAATGAAAACTTAAGCTGTGTGCATATATTGAAGAAGATGCTTACAACTTTACAAGGGACAAAATCTTATAAAAAGAGTCATTGAACTTTGGGAGGACAGAAAGTATTGATATCAAGCTTATAAAATTCCAAGATATCCATAGTATTTTTACTGAAGCCATGTATAATAGGAACAATAGAGATAGATTTACCTCATAAATAGATGAGGACAACAATAGGGTTATTTGTAGATATGGCACGTATTGTATTTACTATAAAACATAAAGAATCTCATCCACGTGAAGTTAAACTTAGATTCAGACAAAAGCATAAAATTAATCAGGTGGTTTTCTTGATTCAAGGTTACATGAAGAAGGAATATCAAGTGAATGTTCTACAGGCATGGCAGGTTATAAGTGTGATCAACTAGACGTTCTGGAGCGAGAAAAGGAGGAAGCTGACCCGACCACTATGTAAGACTCAAAGCAAGGAAGACACAGAGATTGTTAAGATTAATTGTGACAGAAAAGCTTCAGGGGATTTAATCTTCATTAGATTTTTTCTAGACCCTAAGCAATTGTGACTTTTCTTACCACGTACGAAGCCACATTAGGTACTAACATTAAAAATATACAAGTCCTTGTTGTAGAAAGTGGTACAGCAATAAAATATAAAGTACCAGGGTAGCATAAACCGTCAAACGTGTGCTGGCAGAACGCCAATGGTCGCGGTATCGATGTACTACTACAGTACTACTGGTACTACGTCGGTACGAGACGTTCATTCATTGTTATCGAATATGTTGCGTTACGGCGGATTATAAACTGTTATTGAATTTGTACCTATAGTAATAATAGTTGTATATTTGTCATTCGAACTTATCAGCACGTTTACTGAGATATGTCGTTTGTTTGGTGGGTCCTATAGCTACGTATTATAACAATGTTTCATTGTTAATAAGTATCTACATGTCTCTCATGTTGTTTTGGATGATTGTCGCTTAATGTCGTATCTGATGTGTACAAATTCACGTTCATATCTTTTGAAAAACATATTCCTTTGTAGCTACAAAGAAACATTTGTCTCAAACATCTGTTTTTCTTTCAAAACAATATCAATCAATCAGTCCTCTCACATACGACAAGAACATGAATAAAAAAATCCATGATCACAATAATAGCTACTAAACCGTTTATCCACTACAATGGCAATCCGTCAGTTGCGATTTTGGACAATTTGCGAGTCTAATTGAATAATACGAGCGATCATGTGACCGTAACACGGTTGACCGTTGACTGTAAATGGTTTAAGACCTAAAACGTCATACAAATATAACCTGACGTATCTTTTCATAAGTGTAGACAGAAAGATACTACAGAAAACCACGCATTTTACCGTGTAGGCGCGTCGGCTGTGAATACCTGACCTTTAGCAAGGGCGATGTGTCCCCTCAGGGAGATTCTCCACTGACATGCGAATTTTAAATTCGACATACATATATTTATTTATCTGTGGTTCCAACTTAAATGATGAGATGGGATATTCTTGTGGATGGATTAAGAAGACGAAATACCGACAGACGCAAAGGCCCTACATCCTTTAGTTTCGTACGGTCTAAGACATGCAAATTCGCTTCCTCCCATGGAAGTACTTGATTATGATGATCCACGTGGCCATCCATGACCATGACATCATACGGTATACTTAATAACTGATAATTACATGTAACCCAATATGGGACTCATAGAAGCATTTCTTGGAATGTAAGACTCTTTATTGTGTCAAAGTAATTCGGAAGGCGGACTGATAAAGCTGACAGCCGGGACTGTAACATGAGTCAGATAAATATGCATTTTCGCAACAGAATGTCTCGACTTATAATGAATCATGAAACTTAATACCTAAATGATTATGAAATGTCAATAGAAAATAAATAAAGAGTAATAGATTTATAGCTAGTAGTAGAAAGTAAAAAGCTAGTTGAGAGTTAAACCCACATAGCCGACCATTAATTTAAATTCAATTCAAATCCGAAAATCAACGTGAATAAACCCTCAAATTCAATTCCATTAGTTCTCCCAACGTAATGTCACTGGCTGTCAATAAAATACACACGTTTTTGCGCAGTGACATCGTGTCGTTTCGAATTAATGCATCCGTACGAGTTCACAAAGCTTGCTTGTCCATTTGAATTTAATCTTTCATTTGTTACATACAATATGCGTAGTATGTTAAGAATAAACATCTATTGTTGGTATTAATTAATTTAACGAAAAGATAAACAAACAAAATTTTGTGGTAGAATAAGTCATGAAGTAGAATCAAGTTTGACATATACAAAAAGGATAGACATCAAGCAATTACTTGTGGGAAATTGAAAAACACATACGCACGTAGCAAACTAATATAAAGCTTGCAAAAAGATTGCTTTACAAATTGTCAACACAGTTGTTAATGAATTCATAGCAAGATTGCAACCGTGCTGTTTAAATAAACATGTAATCAGATTCTGGGAACATAACCGCTTTGAGCCAGAAATGGCAACAATACATGACCGTCGTCGGCCACGTTAAACCAGTCTCCTTCGCAACGCACAAAACAGATGATGTAGCCGACATACTTGTTTTTCTCATTACTAGGTCAGACTATACACAAAAAAGGCTTGTAAAAACACCATTCCAGTTACTTTATTAAGTTACACTGCGTGGTAGAAAAACTTAATAAGGAAATCGTTTTCATCCCACTAAGGATTTTTAATTAAAAAGATGTAACTGTTATGAAAAACTTCAAAATTTTTGCGAATCACTGAAAAGTTTGTTCAGTTTCCTAATTATCTGGGCTTGGAGAAAATATTTTTTCTTTTTTTGCTGGTTTTTATGCCTATAAAAGAAAGAATAAATTAAAAGGAACATTTGTTTTATATCTTTGTAAAGCTTAAAGAATCTAATAATAGTTGGAACCGCATGTCTGTAGTTCGTTAAATTTTTAGAGAATTCATCTTTTATGATTTATTTTGTATGTGAAGCTTTAACTTTGAATTATCTAGTCTATGTAACAAGCAACCCTGGCTGACTTTCTGCTTTTTGCATCCTTCTTTACATCATCTTGTTCAGATTTCTATGCAACTACATGTCAGAGTCCTACGCTTTATCTTTGTTAGCAAGTACAGTCTACATATATGATTTTAGTCACACCATAAACTTGACATCAGCAATTCTCAAAACGTGTTATAGTTTTTGCCACACAAATCTGCTGAACAGTCGTATAGCTTCAATATCCACGTTCGGCGCGACATGGATGCCAAACAGAGCGTTAACGGCCGCACGTCCGATCAGAGCGTATTGTCATCAGATACTTTTGGTACTTGCGGCGTTCTGGACTCTGCAACCTCGGTAAAGAGATGGGTTTTAAACAAAATGGAAGTCAAATAAAGATGTAGATTTGTTGGAAATGTCCTAGAGTTGGCCAAGATAAATAAGATCCAACTTTTATTAAAGCTAAAACTAAAGACGAAGCAGAAGAAGTAAATTGGCTATTTACAGACTTCATGAATACTGCCGGAAATTATGATAAACATACTAAAGGCAAGACCACAATCGTAGATAGAACTAATTTTACTCGTTCCTTAAGAGCTATTAAGTTAAAGGGAGGACCCCAATTTGAAATTCAAATCTGTGTCAGAGCTCGTTCAAAAACAATGACAAATTAGCTCAATGTCTCTTAGGGAAAGCCTAGATTATGTTCGAAATGTTTTGTCAATTATATGAGGGTCTAATGAATTGTCAATAAGTCATTCATAAACGAAGATCCCTTATAAATTGTTTCGTACGTCAAATTCTCATATATCTTTCGGAGTAATTTAATATCAAGTCCTTTAAAACACATTTAAGGTTCGCCATTCTCATCTTATACCTCCTCGAAATATTTGATCAAGTTCTTTCGATGTCAATAATCCAAAACTTAATATGAACTTATTCAGTTCGTATATGTACGAGTATATACAGACATTTTCACTTGAATAAATTGCTACGAATATTCAAAACGAATTTACTATTTGCACATCACATGATACGTATAAACGGTTCCAATCTTACGTATATTTCACAGAATTTTGATCATGCATGTAGGTACTCGTATATTCCGTACGATACTTCTGGAAGATTTATTTTAATATAATTTCAACACACAATTTTCACCGTTCTTGTTCTTCATTTCGCAGACGTTTTATAGCTTGGCACGACAAGATTCAGAATGATGTCTTATATTTTTGCTATTCATATATCAAATCATTTTCATCAAAACAATTTTGAATACCATCTAGTTTATATTCATCTCGTTTGCTCGACAAACGTTATACCTAACAAATTGAAACAGAACCACTTTTTCACTGGTATTTAGCGCTAACAATCGTCGCTCGTGTAAAAATACGAGCGAGCTGCAGAACCAATTACTCCATTTCGTATTTCCAAGTTTATTTGGTGCAGCGTCTGTTTTGCGGTGGCAGACAAACTATCGTACATTTGTACCGTCAGTGGTTTTGTGTTTAGGGTACAGTTGTTCTTGTGTTTAATTTATATGTACGAGCGAATTGTTATTAATATCAGAGCATTTAGGTAGTTAAGAATATAAGCAAATAGTAAGCTTATTAATTAAAGACGCTAGAAATAGAAAAGGCATCAAAAGTCCCCGGTATTCCTTTTAAAAACTTCCAGAAGGGAGAGTTGAAAACAGATGAAACCACATTGTACGCAAATTGATTCGGAAGTTATTCAAGACCTTTGTCTCTTCAATTAATTCCTTCTCTCTTGTCTGGAGCATTCGTGGAATATTCCTAACCATTAAATAAGTTTGTGGTACCATTGTCCGAAGTGAACACAAATGAAGTCTGCCCTTCAAACAGGCGATGGGAATCGTGAACAAGACCCGGATCACTCGATATCGACAGCTATTTGGTACGCCATTTTCTCCAATGGAGCTGAACATTTGGTGACTGTACTTTAAACACCGGAATTGTTTAACACTTCCTTGATAATTTCGTCAATTTCCTACTTCCAAAATTTTTTGTTTGATAATAATGTTCCTTGACTTTTCAGACAGCGTTATTATATTGTTATTATTTTGCTTATATTCATTGTCATTGTTAGAATAACTTACCAGCATAATGGAGCGCAGTAATAGAAGCATAGTCGGTATTTTGCAGAGTAAAAAGCGTTGAAGTCCGAGATACTTAGAAATCTATTACAACCATATACAATAAACAAAAACTCAAAAAGAAACTGAAAGTCTTCTAACAGCGCACATAAAATTCGCACTTTGTGGTGCCACTTTTTCAGTGTGCACGCTTGACTGGCGTCCTCTACGACGAGGCCAATCTACGGCCGTTTCCTTGATGACGTGACCGCTTGTCACTTCACTCACTTCCTTTGCATTATTAGGAGTGGGCTTACCATCGATTTGGTAATAATGGATCTTTAGTACTTTATGTAATTTGTGTAATTTATCATCAGTGCTCTAAAAACGGTGAAGGAACCAGTATGTCCTAGAAACAAAAATTCGAAGATATGTTGTGTCATCCACCAACTCGCACTGGGTCCGCATGGTCGCAGCAGTTAGAACATTATAGGCTAATTATGCTATGGTACCGTTTTTATAACGAGAATTTTCCGGAAAGTTGTCTTTTCCTTTGGCTTCAAATTCAAATTGAAGTTAAAAACTTGGGAACTTCTGATTGTGTAGTTAAGGCCCATAATTGCCTTTAACAATGACTCTTTGCCGCAAATTGCGTAAATGTCTTAGTCATCTTGGTGAATGGTCTCAGAATCCAATTAAGCCAATCCAAACCAACCATTGAGTCTACCATTCTCAGGACATTCGTTCTTAGGGCAAACTAATAAAATCTAAATATAATCCTTTCCTCAACTAGCGTAGGTTGTGGGTGTTAGTAAATACGTTCATGTTTTTGCACCAGAATCATAAGCAAGGTCGTTGGGTAATCTCGGGACATTTTGCTCTATTTTTAATTTCGCGCTCGTCACCTTCGGGTGTGCTGTGACTAATATGTCATTAGATTCGATTTAGAATGGATTTTCCTTATTTATAACTTGGAAATTGGACTGTCTCTATTTAGTGTAGCGTTAGGCTTAGAATTAACTGACCATAATTGTTTTGAGTGAATAGTCAAAACTTCAATATATCAGCAGTCACATTTTATACTGTATAAATATAATACGATTCAAAAGTTACTTCTTTTAAATCGTATTATATTTAAATAGTATTCTTCCTATTTCGCTAATCTAGGTAAATAAGACATCAATTTGGATAAATTGAGACTAGAGATACAGTTAGAATTTAGATTAACAAACTAAAAATAGTTCGTTGATCTTCAAGTCGTGATAAAACATTGATTTCAATACGAGTTGTTGAGTCACAATTTCATTTATTGTTATTTGTTTAAAAAACCAATAAGTTGAAGAAAATATGGAAATCTGTATGGATCTGAAAATTAGAAAAACAAGAAAACTTGAATTCGATTCATATACAACTGAAGAGAAGACAAATGATCTTCATCTAACATATATATTTCAAGTCGCAAATACCGTATTGTTTACGATAACAAAACAATCCACACAAACAGATCCCATACAAGGGCACAAAACATCGAACGTGTGTAATAGAATCCAGCAGCCATTCGCAAAAGTAATAAAACAAACCCCATATTATGTTACGGTAATCAATTCATATAAATGGTAGATTTCTTCCATGTTACCTCGTAGCACGGTCACGATACACAAACAAATACGGGACGTAAATCCCTAATTTTTGAGGTTATGTGAGGAAGAATGATGTATAACTTTAATATTTACTATTTGAATATTAACAAAGGCAAGAAGGGTTGTAGATTATCATGATGATATTTTAGTTATAGCAACACAATACAACGCCGCTAATATTTCAATCGTCGTAGCTCAAATTTAATTTCCTGGCTCTTTGAAATTCCGCCCAAATTCCTGTAGGCGGAAATTCCTGACATGTCGGAAACTGTCGTCTGATAACCCTACCTCTACCAATGGCACGGTTGTGCACGGCGTACGATGAAATGTCAATACTATAAACGTTTGCGTTCAAGCTTTGGTTGTATTGGGCAAGTTAGCGTCCGCAAAATTGTACGTTTTTGCTAATATGCTTATGCAGAACTAACTGTGTGAACGTGGTTTGCCGTTTATAATGCTAATTGCGATGATGCTTACATTATTAAGCGTGCAGATTTGTATAAGCAATAGTTTCTGAATATACAAGGTTGATTAATTTATAAAATTACGTAGTATTTTAATAAACACTTAAAAATAGTTCTTTATTGAATTTAACGAGTACCTAATAAGTACTAAAATGTAAACTAAATATGCAAATCATTACATTCGTAATTCAGTTTACATAGTAAAACAGTACTAAAACCCAAATTTTATTAGTTCAGTAAACACGAAATTTATTTATTCAAATAACTATAAAAAGGTAATGAGTTTTATAGAAGAGAATGTAATTTTGAATGCAAAATGAAAGTTAAAGCTTAGCTAATCTAAAGTTTTAACGCGAGAGTACGCGCGGCGCTGGTATTTTCACTAGAATGCCGTGCCAGTAAGATAAAGGACGCTTTTGAGACAGCACACTACACATATGCGGCGAAAGCCTTTGTCTTTGAGTTTAAATTGCATGGAGATTAGTATTTTATGAGCAAACATTCTACGGAGAGTAAGGAGATAGGTACCTGGGATACGAAACTCCCTTGTTTATGTTTTAGCAGACTGGTATTCCACAACAATGCGAAGTAAAAATTCTTAGATCAGCTTTCGACGATACAGTGCCCATGTTTTCACTTTATATCGAAAGATCTGTCAAGTCTACCCAATCCAACGAATCAAAATATTCATTGGCATCATCGTTCTACCCTTATCTCAATTTATTTGGACTCATAGCATGTCTTCTTTTATTCAATACAACACCATTAACCATCATCTCAGTTTTTCATCTAGCCGTATAATTTTTTACAGAATCCACCAATGATTTGTCTTCCCCTACTCTTGCTAACCTGGTTTTGTACTGGCGCCGTTCCCAGTGCTGTATCAAGTTGTGACAAATATGTCCTCATCATGGTTTTCGAAACTACCTGCATCTGACGTCACAGTAAGATTAGTCAAGTGTTTAACCACAAATGTCTACACAAGCAACACATTATGCTAACGTGACGTTTGCCTAAGGTCGTCTGCGATATAACTATAAAGATGATCGTTAGCAGAGGCTTATGATTACAGAGTACAGTACTCAATTACTATAACTGCTCACGCGTGGCAATTATCCCGATAATAGGGTAGACCTAGGGTTGAATTTAAAACCACTAGTATGGTTTTTTTGTAAGACTTCATAGGTTGAAATTGATCAATGTGATTTCTTTGTAGGAACTGTGCTTACAGTACAGCATCTGGCAATCGTATTGGCAATACAGGTATAATAAATAATCGCAGTGTGGCTTCTTGGAAACTACTTTCTTGCAAATATTTCAATTTCTAGATGCTGATACCATCCTATCGATCTACCTTCTAACTATTGATTACTTACATACTATTATAGTTGACTATGCAAATCCCTTAAGAGCCTCAGCGTATTAAAACAATAAACATGCCAGTCTTAAACAAAGTTTTAAGGGTTAGCAACATCTCCTTTCCTTAACCTAACATTTCCTTAAGTGGTAAAATACGCATACATTTCTAACCCTTTAGTTATTTACTCGTCTTGCAGGAAATTGCCGGCGCCGCCGCCAGTAACTAGCAAATTTCATTGAATTAACTTGAAACGAACGATCCTGAACGCGATTAGGGGGTCTCACCATTCCCCGTTGGAAATTCAATTAGTCGATTTTATACGATTACGCAAATCTACTCATTGTATTTATACGTGAGGATTACATGTTGCAATAGATGTTTATATTGAAGTCGATTCTGAGTTTTGAGTGATTTTATCTGTGTGCTTAATTTGGTCGGACTCTTAGAACTGATATCATGTTGCTCATTATTTGTAACTCGATAAGGTTTGGTATATAATTCTACCTACTTCATTGCACAAATCAAGTCAATAACCTTCAATTACAGGAATACTCAATCTCATCTCTCAATAGTCTTTGAAATCTTCAATAACTTTACCAAAGACCATATCTTTTACTTAGTTCAACAAAATAACTGTCTTGTCCTACAAGTCATCTGAATATCGTCAGCTTATCTATCTTAATATCTCTAACATTGGCTATTGTTGCCCGACCATTGCGGCGTCGCCTGTACCATTGTCATGATGGAGATATGCCGAGCAATATAATGCATAATTATTATTTATCGACTATTATCTCGACTTAAGAGTTGAGGTTGAAGGTCGAATCAAAGTTTTAATTAAGTCATTGGTTAATGCAAGATATGATGTACCGGACACGGTACAGCCCGAAAACCCGTCTTCCCAGAGACAGTGGGATGAGCCGCTTTGCAGGTTGGTACGGAATAAACTTATTAATACGTCCACCAATACTGCTGAGCGTGCCCGCCTGCTGGCTGTGGGTGAATGGGAGTCGGGCCTTTGGCTTCAGGCGCTACCGTCACCTAACATAGGCACTATGCTGGGTGACACCACATTCCGGCTCGCTACATGTTTGCGTCTGGGCGCTCCTTGCGGAGCTCCACATCGCTGTCAATGCGGTGAAGCAGTCGACTGCCTCGGACACCATGGCCTATCCTGCAGCAAGAGCGCTGGTCGGATGGCACGGCACGCCAGCATTAACGACATCATCCGTCGGGCTCTTGTCACCGCCGGGGTGCCAGCTGTTTTAGAACCCAATGGCTTGGCACGTGACGATGGGAAGAGGCCAGATGGAATGACAATAATGCCTTGGAAGTTAGGTAGGCCTTTGGTGTGGGATGCAACTTGTGTCGACACCCTCGCGCCATCCCATCTTCCTAGCACGGCGGGCTGTGCTGGGGCGGCTGCTGCAGGAGCAGAAAACCTCAAACGGCGCAAATATAACAACCTTTTTGGGAGTTATATGTTTGAGCCGTTTGGGGTTGAAACTCTAGGGCCTTGGGGCCCGAGTGCTCATCGAATGTTTCGAGACATCGCCAAGCGGTTGGTTGACTCTACACGTGACCAGAGGGCTGGCCTATTTTTAGCCCAAAGAATAAGCATTGCCATCCAACGTGGTAATGCTGCCAGCCTTTTGGGCACTTATCCCATTGACAGCGATGCGGACGAATTTTTTGATGCCCTATGAGCTCTTGTCTTTTTTTTTTTTTTTCCCCTTTTTTTTTATACACTTGTATATAATATATATATTTTAGATTGTAAAATACTTCCTATAGATCATTATATTAATAAATTCACAATGGTTAAGATATGATGTTAGTTTCTTAGTTGGAACCAGTAGATGCTTTAAAACCGGAGAAAAGAAGTTTGCGTCTGTAGAATTCCTGAGAGACATAAAATGCCACTAAAACGTTATGAAAAGTGACAAATCATGTTAAGTCAGCCATAAAATCAAGCATATTGCGCACGAGAGAGTAACAAAGAATTTTAATTGAAGTCCCAAATTGTCCTTTCACAGTTTTGAGAATTACGAAATCGTGAAGTCAATAAAAACACTCGATGAAAAGTTTCTCATAGACAATAAAATGAATAAGTAATTGGAACTGAAGATCTTATATTAGATAATAATCCATGAATGTTTAAACGAACGTAAACAGGAGAACAACATTGAAGTGAACGGAATGAAATCCGAAAAATATGTTGTAGGCGTGTTTAAATCTGCAAAGTACGATCCAGGGTAAGGAATTTTGGATGGTAAATACAGTAATGTAAATGCGGAACATTAGAAAGGCGCAAATAAAACGCCATTCAGCGGTGGTAAAATACAAAAAGAAAATGTCGCAAGACCTGACAATTGTATGGGAAGATTAATGACCATACATTTTTTATGATTGTAGCATGGAATGTGTCTATCATAAAGAAAGATTAAGCACGACCACTTAACAGATGGTAGCCTTCATATCTTCATTTACCATTTCCTTTTTAATAAAGGAAAATATAAGAATCCTACCGTTATCGCTGATGACAATAGAACGGTCTGTGATGCAAAGTCACGGGAGAAAACAATAATTTTCGGCAGTCACGTTACGCGAATTACCCCGTGGGGGGGACCACAACAGGATGCGTTGGTCAACTTGCTAAATTCATATTTATGCGTCCGGTCGGAACGCTTCTCATGACCGCTATATTCTTCATTACATTTTGATTATCTATAAGCATTTTGATGTGTTTTTGAATGGTTAATGCGGCTCGGAACTTTCCTTGCAATCTGCTACATTTTTTATAACCTTTCGTCGTTCTAACGTCCTTCCTGGTATTTGTGATTCAATACATAAATTTACAGCAAAAACTGGAAGCTCTAACAGAAAATGAAACAACAAACTGTCATGGACATTTTACTTAGTTCAGTGCACTCAGCCAAGACTTTCTGAAGACAATTTTGCCAGTGCCAAGGATGCTTCCTTTTCGAGCCAAAATTCAATTTCAACAAACACGCTCATCTCTTCGACTATACCTTATAAATAGCCTGCTTTGTCTTACAATAGAACTTGACTCTTATAAATTACGTTTGCGTACTGTCAAGGAAAGAATATATCAACATGGCGCATGCGTAATTATACTTCGTTAATAGAGTACTACCGTTGATAGGCTAATCGAGTGACATCATCATCGTCGGAAGACGTTGTGACTTGTGAAGTTAGATCTATTAGTGATAAATATTAATGAATAGGCTAAATGTAGATACCAGTGACTTCATTCCGTATCAATCAATCTACCTCGCCTCGTCTTTTCGCAACTAAGTTGGGGTCAGCTTCCAGTCTAACCGGATGCAGCTGAATACGAGTATTTTACATGGAGTGATTGCCTAGCTGACCTCCACAATCCAGTTACAGGGTATCACGATACCCCTTCGGTAAGACTGGCTGTCTCACATTTGGAATTCTGACTACCCCGCAACGACTGTCAAAGATCTATAAACAAGTACATAGACCCGTGCGCCTGTTATTGTTTAGCTACGACCCCTAAACTGACAGTTTATTGTCATCCATTATGAGGAAATTGGCCTCAAATGAGTTATAAATGACTGCTTACCTTTCAGCGATGCCTAGATTGCAAATAAGTCTGAAGCACAGTCGAAAGACGAAAGTGTAACAAACAAACTCACTTTCATATCAACAATATAAGTTACGATTGTTCTCTGAAACGTTTGTACATTTTCAGTGTACTCGAGCATTTTCACACGACAAGTTGTCAAATATTGTTGTTGGATAGCCTAGTTTATTACACGTGTACGGTATTCAGTGCGAATAATTAAATAATAAATACTGCTGTATCTCCCGGGAAATTACTTTACGAACGAGTGGAGAACATTTCAGAATAAATAAACAAGGAGAGTAGGTATCAATTACGTAGCAGATAATCATTCCAAATCGCTTGTCTTTTAATAAAAATATTGATCGTTTCCTTTACTGGATTGGGTTTATTGTTTGTTAATTACTTATAGCTAGTGACGTCCACGTTCAGTCTATACAATCTATGGAAATACGTGCACGTTGCACGTTATAACATTAACGTGGACGGAACTTTAAAAGCGTCTTCTTAAATTTCCATACATTTTACTCCCCTGCGTTAAGTATCGTGATGCCGTGACGTGGACATGGACGTCCACGATAATATCGTCACGTTAGCAATTATATTAAAAGCGCGCATTAACCCTATATGAGTCTTCGCTCGAATTAAAGTTTTTTTTAATTTGAATTGGAACGAAATCAAACCTTAATTCGTGGTTGAGCAGGAAATGTATTAGCATTCATGATTAATCAATGCATGTAGAAGGTGTCATCGTGCGCATTGCTGTTGATTCAAAAATACACATCCATGTTCAGTCTTTCTGTATTTGATTTATAACCCATTCACTCAGCTAGAGCTTCCACCAAATGGATTAAAGTAATAAGAAGAGTGTTGCCAATCGATATCTCTAAAAGATTCCGTCCGCTACGATTCTATCCATTAATATCTGAAGATTAAAAGGGGCTAGAAAAAACATTGACAAAATGACATTGCTAGATAAACCCAGGTACGCTCGGGCGATGGTTTTTCGCGCACTGGATTTTCAAACGCACAGCTTAGCGTTGAGAGTTGAAAATCCAGTGCGCACCTGCGCTAAAGGTTTGTAGTTCGTCAATTTATAGCTCGAGATGACAATATGCTAGGTCTGTAACGACTTGTGATTCGTCACTACAACATACATTTTGCTTTTTCTCTACTTTACTGTGTGTAGATAAATATGTCGGATTTTATTGATTAAAAGGGCCGTTACATTAATTGGTTATCATAATCTTTTTTGTTCTTATCAGTCAGTTTTTAGCTATTACGGATGAAATTTAAATAATAGATATTATGGAGTTTTTTAAATAAATCATACTTAACCTACAACCCCACTTAATTTAATGTTCGCAATTGTAAACAATTTATTTATTTACTGCAATCCAAACACTCAAGCTTAGAGTAAGCTTTCGAGTATTACAGGGGGGGGTGAATGCAGAACTGTAAATAAGGTGTCGGTACACTCTGGGGCTCATAAATATACACTTGCGTGCAAAAAAATTGGCCCACCCCATGCTCTCCATTTGAGACACGATATCACAAAAATCGTAATGAATATAATTTATTATTTTATACTATGTGAAGGTAGGTAAGGTACAGTTTATTTGAACATACACTATATTTTGTTCAAAGCAATATTCTTGATAAGATCGACTCGATTCTTCAGATGTCCCCATTACTCACTTTTGCTCGGAAAAAGTGTGTGACTTTTTTTGTCAATGAACTTAACAAACTTAAAAATTTGTGTATTTCTGTTTGTTTAATCAAAATTGAACTTGATTTTTTTAACGGGCTTAAAAAAAAATGGAGCTTCTTTATTCAACCCCATATTTATAAGTTCGAGATTTTCTCAAAAACTAATGAATCTGTTTTGATAATTCTTTCACTAATGTAATCTACATACTTTCAGAAAGGTTTTAACATACAATATATTAGATTATTGTTAGTAAAACTTCTTGAATTATATTGTTTCAAATCGAAGAGCATGGGGTGGGTCAGTTTTATTGCACGCAAGTGTAGTCTGTTTATAGCTGAGGTACCGACGCCAGACAGAATCCGGCCCGAAGGACCAAGAATACGCTTGTCTGGTGCTTTTAGTGTCTTCTGTTCTTGTGATCTCAATTATAAGAACAAAAGATGATATTATGGATTTATATTGTAGATAATTTATGTTATCAGCTTCAAGTTATTAGTGTTATTTTGTCGCTATCAATATCGTGTTAACAGACATGCTTAAAGCGATTATCAGAAAACTAAACAAAATTTCCTACAAAAACACAATTCAAAATGAACAGCAAATTAATTTCATCAACGGCACTTTATTTTGCTAAGGCTTTTTTTCCATCACTTGCAAACACTGCCAGTAAAAAAATTTAGAAAAATTCTAAAGATCCTACGACAAAGCGGTCAGATATATGTATAATGCGACTTGGGGTGCGGAATTGTGTTTCTGTTTAAGATGCGACGCCATTTGTAATCAGGAAAATGTCTTCATTTGTGTCTCATTAGCGGAGCTTGACAGATTAAGCTAGTCGCTTGGTTATTGTTCTATTCTACATTTACTGACAGAGAAAAATAGACCATTACCTATTAATGATGAAATTGCTCACATCATTTCAGCGAATGGCGCTGCCCGCACCCAGCAGATTCCAGTGACCTTCACAAGTCTTCGATCCGCCGAAAATAATTAACGGTCATTAAGGTTCTCCTAACTAAATACCTATTATAATATAACCGACTTATAAGACCGAAGCCTACAAATTAACAACTCCTCTAATCTCTTACTAACTGGTTTGCGTAAGTCCTGTCCCAAATCCTTTGCGTATTTGCTCACATCCACGCAAAATTTCGATCATTATTCCGTCTCAATAATTCAAATTGTCCCTCATCATTAGTACCATTCCATATCAGGACTTCAGTACATCAAAGAGCTGACTGTGTGTCTATACCTTTTAACTATATCTAGGTTTAAACCCGCCTACACAGGCGTGCGTTTTTCAGATAACGCTGGACTTTCGTCTGTCCCGCTCATTATTCGTGCGTTAGAAAGGGAAGATGGATGATAGACTATGCAAATAGTAGCGGTACTTGAAGCACGCTTTAGTTTCGCTAACGATGTAGGGTGACGGTGTGAATTCGTGGGACATGAATATACATGCAGAAGAAGGCAAGTTTTTGCAAAGGGTTGTGCGCAAAGGGGTGTAAAGATTAGCATAGTGCAGCGTCAGTATCTTTTTAAGGAGCTCTATTTTCTGCCAACTGCATATGTATAAGGCAGATGTAAGTGGAAACGCCAGGAGGGGAGGCTTTCGAAGGACATAAATAGTGACCTTATTGGTGATGTCCTTCAGAAAGGTCATACTGCTTGTTACCGGTGTGCGTGAATGACCACATGTATGAATGAAAACGAAGCAAAAGAAGAATTTAAGGATCCTAGCTAGCAGGTGACTTTCTGTTCTTTCTGCCCCAAGAGAAGAAGGCGTGCATTTATGTATGTGTACATAGGTATAGTATAGATTCTGTAAAGCTTTCAAGATAGTTTTATAGGTTTCCAATATTTTTTACAAACATTATTACAACAAACATTATTTTAAGAAAGGAAAATTATATTGTAGGTTTTATTTAAGCAGCACAACTTATTAGTCTGTCTCTCAGTTCTCTGTTTGACATAAAATCTCCTAAAAGGTGGTTAGTTATCTCCCCACATCATTATGCACCCTCCTAGTGTTAAGCCACTGGACTGATATTCACAAATGAGTTGTTAATCGATTGGACAAATGAGGTGTTATGTGCTGCTTGTATTCTAAGTTATAAATTTCTAACTAACTCTGTGCAAGTTTATCAATTTAGTTCTTTAACTTTCTCGTATATGTTTTGATTTATTTTAAAGTTGTTATTGTCTAAAGTCATCTAAATCTAAATGAAAAATCATTACAATTTAAAATCATCTAAAAATCAAACAAGTGTTGTATTTCAAAATCTCAACAAAACACAAACATTCTCCTTGACCTTTCATCTTTAAATAAACGAAACATTATAATAAAACTCAAAACCATAAAAAAGCACCATACGCATCGTTCTCTTATTTTAGAATTCTAAAAATGCGCATCAAAGAGTGTACGAGCAATGATAATATTTCGTTAGGCATGCATGTGGGCAGAACGCTACGTAAAATGATTAACAGGCAAAAGGATTTATGTACATATTTAAATACTTCAATGCACACGTAGGACGATTTGCGTTTAAAAGGTTTAAGCCAAATGTGGCTTTGATGCAGATAAAAATGGAGGCTAAAGTATCAACATTTGATTGTGTAATTGAAACAAAGCGATGGATGGACTGTGTTAAAGACGATACGGCTAGAAACAAAAATCCAATCAAAGCATTAAAAAGACATTTAAAAGTCTATCCATTATAAAAATAAATTAGTTCGAAGCAACAAAAGGCGGGATCAAAAATAGATGGTGCTTGATAAATCGAAAATATCTAAAGGAAGTCGATACGAGATAAAGGTCGGAGTTGAAAATTCTACAATAGGCTGAAGAGGGTAAACGTTACGAATAGAGGAACTAGGGTCCCACCATTGACAGGAATATTGCTAGAACGTGAATCATCAATTCTTTAAAGTCGGTACTGGTTCATTGGTTCTGATTAAACGCAAGTATAGAATTTACGTGTGGTTTCAAAGTGCATACCATATAAGGTTGCATTGATTTATCCTACCCTATATTCTGGCAACCATATCGTCTATAGCGGGCATTATGCTAATCTTAACTTAATCATTCAAGACTGTCACAAGGAAAACGTTCTATCTATTAAACTTCCAGAAATTTAACAACGATTTCGTGTTATATTCCTGGATTATAATACGTCAAGATCTGACAAGCTGTCACTTCAGTGTTTACGCCAAACTTAGTATCAACTATCAAGTTAATAGCACTAATTTTACGCCTTCCCATCGCATTAGGATCATGAGCATGACATGTTAAATTTTACACCACCGTGCTCCCTTACTTTTTCTGCATACAAAACACCGCAACTTTGTGAATAATTCAGGATGGACGTTGCCAAAAAGCGTACTAATTGCTTGATAATAACATTGTACATTAGTTGTCTTTTTTGTTATATGCATGTTTTTACCCACAACCTGTTTTGACAATGGTAGACCTTTTGTAATAAGAGCGCTCCTGTTCATATCGTTAACCGTGTTTTTAATTTCCTTTCTTAATCTGACTTGGCAGAATTTCCTTCTTTGTCGTGTAATTTATTTTTAGATTTTGCTCTTGCTTGTTAAATTTGATCTTTCAAAATCGATGTAAATCTTGTATCTGACTACCTTTTCGAATTGCACCGCGGGCTATTAAATCCAATGGTCTCATACACGCAATAAGTACACAGTGTAGTAATAAATGCTTGCGACCGTATTATTTACGCGCACCTGAGTCATATTGCCTCAGAGAACACTTACGAAGTCTTATCCGGCAATTTTATATCTGTACACACATGCACTCGATTCTTTAAACATGTTTTAAGAACGAACACTTTTATATTTTGCAGATACCTTCAATATATTCAATAATCAATTTCTGACTACGTATATAACCATGGACAGTCCAAAGTCGTTGATCTCTTCCATTAGTGCCACCTACCTCTTACATTCATCTCTAATTTGTAGATCATATTTAGGTTAAAGCTGGACTTCGTAAACAGCATAAATCATTTCTTGACAAGAATACTAATGCCAGCAGGAAAAATGGGAATGAAAAAGTAACACTCGCAACAGAATTAGTTACTTCAGTATATTTTGATATATCATCAAAACATTTAGTAGTTTATAGAGCAGGAATATAAGTCTTATTTTTTTTGTGATATATTTACACGTATGGCCATGAACTCCGATGATTATGTCTTAAATGGCAAAGCTGAATGGACAGGAAAAGCCACTCGAATACAAGGATGACTCCTTTCCAAGACGAGATATTAAATTAAAACTTTAATAAATTCTATTTAAAGAGCTCTTTATTAATGAAAAACTGATTTATATTTATACAAGAAGTCGGAATTTCCAAATCGCTGTAAACCAACCGTCCATTTATAGCTAGCTATGTTAGACCGGCATTTTTCTTTTCTTTATATCTATTTTTTCTTTTTTGTGTCCCACTGCTGGGCAAAGGCATTACCATTTATGAAATTACGCCACAACCCGTTACACCATCAATCAATCTCTGCAAGATTGAACGGGAAATTAGCCCGGAATGTTATGATAACAAAGCTAATATTATCAACATTCCACCTCAAACACAGCATTCTATTTGCACAATACTCGATATATCCGAAAATAGTCCACAAACCGACACACTTAGCAGAACCAGGCAATAATATCATGAGCATGACGCAGAACCGGTTTCCACAAGGGCGGCGTACGAACGGCCTTGCTACTCCTCACGAGAAACTCGAGATTGCTGACGTAACGAGTTCAAATTCACCAGAGCAACCCTAATTTATAAGGATATTATAGGGCTACTGAAATATGGGGATAGTATGACTGAAGACAAAGATGGGTTGACGACATAAAGAAAATCGCAGGACCTTCCTTCGATTTACTTGGTCTAATATGGGACGGGGTAGAAAAGAGAAGCTAGAAAGAAAGGAAACTTAATATCAATTCAGCCGGTGGGCAAGATGTGCTGTAGACAATGATGATGATATCTTAAAAATCGTGCCAAAAGGTTTATCAAAGAATATATTTCATACATTACACGTTGCTAACTTTGATTACAGTTCACGAGAGGATGATGGCCAGTTAACATTTCGCCAGCTGATGTTAATGATCCTTCAAAATTGGATTTCGAACAATATGCGTCGAAATTCCTCACAAAATCATCTATATGTTGATTAAGTTAGAATGGAAATTAATGAATCTGTTGCCACTTCCGCGCCTCGCTGGGGACAGCTAAATTGTTCACATGTCAGTTGGAATTAGTGGCCTTTATTAATACATAAATAAGCTCTGTCACTTCTATGTGGAACGGAATTGTGCTAGATTTAATTACCAATCTGATTGATACCACGTAGAATAATAATAATGGTTTCTTTTTAACTCATTTCATTAGCTCCGTCGAGTATATTGCGTCGTAGGTTCCATATCATTTCGTTTTGCATGTAATCATTAGGGTCTAGTGTATTTTGACTATGCTAAGGTAAATAAATTGTTATGTAACACAAAATTCAAAAGGCTTTCAGAGTTGACATCAAATTCTAAACTATTCCAAAAATTCAGTGTGTACAAAAGGATGGTTTCGCCCAAAGCATCTAAAGCATTCAGTTTCGCTCTCGAGATATGACGACCTTTGTTCGTTTTAGCATCAACAGAGGCGAGCGAGCCACCAAACCGGTATTTATACTCCTGACATTTAACTGAGCTACATATGAAAATAATTTTGATTCGTAATTGTTTCAAGCGTGTTGGGAATGTTCTATTTTAGGTTAGTTTGATTTTGATAGCCGTTTTCTCTTTGATCTTGGTTTCTTGAATTGTTCGTGATATTCCCTTTTACAGTCATAAAAAACTTTGGCATTGTGTGTGTACAGCCTTTGGTTTGTTATTTTACTATCAACGTGACAGTCTACATTTCTGCGTAAAATTTCAGTAACGTGAAAAAAATATTTTCCTAAAATGAAATGGATTTGTGCAAATTCAATTTCCATATACTTAAGCCGTATGAACTTTTCTATTATTCGAGCATATAACTTTATTACTGCTTTGAAAACTTCCACCATTCTCCATCCAAACAAGATATGAAAATTATTATCTTCAGCGCCGCAATACGTTTACTTTTATATAAAAACTGTATGTAACTTTGAATCACAGCCTAAAAATCGAACTCAATCTAATATAGGAGCACAATCTCAGCCCTATGATGTTTATATTGAGCAAATATTTACCCAGAATAGTCTAGAAATTAAGTAATATTCATAGTCAGTATATCCTAAGTCTTACGATCACTACTTATAGGTTAACTAGACTTCTAGACTCTAGACGGCTAGATTTCAGGAGCTGAGTTGATATACTGACTACGAATATTAATTAATTACTAATTGAATATAAACATTGTAAAGTCATTTAAACTTAGTTGACACAACCATTACAGAGTAACTTAAAACATGAGAAGTATTTTAAGCTCACTCACTTTCATCTCACATTTATTACCACAAATGATTCAAATAAAATTACATAACGTAGCCAAAATTTCAAAGGCGCCTGTCAACAGTTATCACAGAACATACCTTTTCTCCCAAGTTACGTAGAAAAGCTTTTAAATGAATCTGACATTCAAAATGTTGTGCGACACATAATAATATAAATGTTGCGGACCTACATATTTAAAGGTGAATGTGAAAAGGCTAGAAATTGTCTGCACATTTATCCACGTCAATGCCTTTACAGTTATCAATTTTCATAATGTTCAATTCATTTTCTCTTATATCTTTGGCCACTCTTATGAGGTTTCGCTAGACATGCCATTTAGCTTTCTATTTCAGCTCCTACTCACACCCTGACAGAATATTCACCCACAAAGTGGAATCAATGCACAAAAGCCTTCTCCGAACTACGTTCTAAGTGACAGTTAATATCTGTGGTACGCTTTCAGCTTTCGAGAATGTGTCTGACAGATAGATAGACATAGCGACTATTTAATATTCAATGATGCCGTTGAAGCGTTTACAAATAAAACATTTAACACGATTCCAAGCATCGCAGGCTTAAAAGTCCTACCAAAATTAATATCTCGCTTTAAAATTTTTCAGCTCAACGTTGGAGTTTTGTTCCAAACTAATTTGCGAGCCTCGAAACGAATTGTTTTCCAATGGCAGCTATTGTTACGGGCCTTTTTCAAACTTGTATGATATATTGCGAATGCTTGTCTTTTTACTGGCAAAGTTTTTGAGAGCCCCACAGGTGAGGGACTATTATAAGGATTATTCGGTTCATTAATTCTTTTTGTACGGTTCCAAAAGTGGTCTTCGGGTACGTGAATCATTCCGTGGAAACGTAACGAGCGTTTGATAAAAAACAGACGTATTTATTTTTGAGAACGCTTTAGGGAATCATCGGTGAATTTTTGTAGCAGAATAACAACTCCTAATATAATTATATGGTTTTGTTATTGATTTTGATTTGGTAGGAGTACAGAATAGACCATTACTAATGACACCTTAGATAAAGCGATATATGCCAGGAACCAGGAATAAATATTAAAAACATTTTATTTTTAGACACAAACACGTTCTACACCTAGGTGTATCATAAGGTGATAACCACGCTCATTTTACTTTTCATTCATGCTTCAATCGTGAACATATTTCTGTCCTTCTCTCTAAGTGGTCTACCGTCACTTTTGACACTCGTGGGCGTCAAGTCATGAATCACATTGACATCGTGCGTCACTTGTTAAGAGAGTATTGCTATTATCTCATCTGTGTTTACATTGTTAAAATCCTATATTATAGGCCGTTTTAAAGAATGAATCTTTCGTAAAGTTTACGCTAAAATTAAAGGATTTCCGTGTTCAGAGTGCTTGCTGGTCCAGTTTGACGATTTATATTCATTTAAAGTTGTCGTCTGACATAATGGAAATAAATGATGTTTAAGTCCTTGAAATCTGCTCTAAGCTCCTTCAGTTCACGTCTTTAGTCTTATCAAAGTTGGGAATTCAGTAAGCAAGTATAATATACATTATCACTGTTATTCGGTTCGTAGCAGGCAAAATATTCGGTTTGTAGTAGAAAAATATTCGGTTTCAGGTTAATAAATACGGAAGCCACAAGTTTATCAAGAAAATAAATAACAATACACTGTTTGTTGCTAGGGACATGTTAAAAGGAATATTATTCGACTCGTAAATAATAATTATGGATGCGGGAAGCACAGAACCGATCAAAATGGCTCGATCGCTCAAGTTCGTGGAGGAAGCCTATGTCCACCAGTGGACGTCTTTCGGCTGAAATGATGATGATGATGAAATAATAATTATTGACTGTACACAAAATATTACATAAAAGCAAAATGTGTACAGAGGATCTCTTCAGGTCTCACAACAAGAAATTTTGTCGGAAATAGATTTAGGTAAAGGAATAAAAAAATAAATTCATAAAGAAATGCTTGACATAGCAGATCTGAAGAGCCTAGATAGAACACAGGCCACAAATATGCGACCCACGTTGTATGCCTTAGTATATGCGCAGAAAACTCGGTAAATGGATCAAGCGGCCTCAACTTGACACTAGCTCGGGCTTTCAACAGGCTTTTAGGATTAAAACGAAAGCTTTCAGCACTAAATATGCTGCCAACAATTAGTTTCGAACGAGAGAACTTGAGAGCTCTTACTATCTTTTGCACTAGATAGTTTACACCTATTTAGTGTACTCTAGAAAGAAAACGTATAGATCTACATTATCGGATAAACATGCTGCTTATCTATTACACGGTATGATGGGACACATACATTGCCATACCAAATGTAAGGCAAAATTTGAATGGAATATGACAGGTGTCATGTTAGAGATATTCTGTATTGTTGTTAAATAAATAAATCTACTCGACAGTTCCATGACGGCGACATATTGAAACAGGTCAAATAGGCAAAATGGTCCAAATTGATATTCGATTTTTTAAATCATAATTTGCATCACAAAACATCTAATCAATTTCAACAAATATAAATTAGATATTAAAATTAATTCAAATCAACGATTATATTAATTCCGATAGGTAAGAATTCAAGCTTGATATTATCATCACTTTTAATAACGACCTCTAAGGTAACAAAAATAAAAGAACACAATGTTTGTTTTACGTCAAAAGTCACGTGTGTGAATAAAAACTTTGGATGAACGACAAAAACTATTTCGCTCTAGTCGAATCAGACTGCTAGCCCGTTGATGACGTGATTCAATGATATGACTGATTTGAAGAACATGGCTTAAGACTAAATAAAACTTATATCAAAATAAATCGTTATTAGTCTGGTTGTCGCAAACACTATTGCTGTGGGTCCTAGGCAGATCCTCAAGTTGGACAGTTTTATTGAAGTTTTCCATTACGAATTGCATTTAGTAGTAGCCTGGAGGCGGGATTTATGCCCAGTTTATGGCAACAGACTCGCCCAAGGGACTTTATAAACATAACTGGCGAAATGTGGGTTTACACTTAATACTCTACCCGCACCTTCGGAGAGTTCAGGGGTGATGTTCCGAGTTATGATTATGACGTTATCCGCTTTTAGAAGTTTTGCGACATATTATTTCATTATGCTATGAAGTTTAAAAAAAAAAGGTTTTATACCTATTACAGCACCTCTGCTTACAGGAGTGATGTTTTGTATGTAGGTTAAAAATATGAATGAGAAGGATGGAGGGTGTCTAGTCTCCCTCGTGTAAGTATTCATAAGCTCCATACAGTTTCATTTCATAGTTATAGCATCAACGAGTATCTTAAGATACTTGCGATGAAAAGCCTTAACGCGCCCTAAGTAAAATTCTCATAGCACTTATTTTTTATCTTTTACAAAAACTAACTTTAACTTTAAATTAGTTTTCCCACGTATATTATGTGTGTGCCTTGGGGCAACCTTTTGAGGAGTAAGTGTACTAGAAGTTTTAAACCAATATGTTTTACCGTAGGCGAAGTTATAAGAACTAATCAAATATGTCGGTAGGTAGAATAGAATAGACTAGAATAGAATACTCTTTATTATGTACACCATATAAATTACAGACATAAATATAGAAACTAGACCATGACTTAGACTATGAAGATCAAAATGTGAGGTAATTATAATGATGGACAGCTTTTAAAATAGCTAATAGGCTTGTCAATACTGCCTTAAATCATTAATCGCTATAGCAAGTTATTAACTTATTAGAAATGTTAATAATACACGGTAATGATTGGCTAAATACGTGAAAAAAACTACGGTCTTTAAAAGCTCTTTTAATATTCTTAAAGTACAAGATAACGAACGCTTCCTTTATGTAAATAAGGGTAATATCGAGAAAGATATTTTAACAATTTCAGCATATTACGAACGTGATTTAAATTTCTGAGAAGCGACCTCAACCTCAAGGTCCTCTGAAAAACATGGCATTCATTAAGTAATAAAGGAGGTTTTCATACAATGTGATGGGTTCAAACACATTCAACTTAAAAAAACCACAAAAGGTATATAACAAACACAACACGTAATTAACTTAATTAGATAATATGTTTCCAGTGCTTGCTAATTATTATTTTAAACAATGTTAGATGAAAGATCACAAGACATTCAGACGAAAAGGTGTGTAGGTACATAAAGACCCAGCAGTAAATGGTCACTTAAAAAAGAAACATTATTCCGGAAATGGACTATCATGCTGGATTAAAATTCAAATATAGTCCAAAATTATAATTACACAATTACAAAAACCTATTAACCCAACAAACGTTTCCTAACTAAAGCTTTTGACCCGTAGAGCAAAGTCGAAAGGCGCAAGTGTCCCGGGCATAAAATTATAAAAAGCAGCGTGCCTTTTGGCTCTAAACTAAACTTTTTTACAATCCCATTACATGGATTCACGACAGGAGAGCGATTTCGCGTTATTCACCCTAGGGGATACTGAAATTTAGAAGGACCAACAGAGGAAAAGTTTAAGGTCGCGTAAAAATTATGCGTTTTTTGGGTTCCTGCGGATAATAGAGTACCTTTTTATAATTCTATTTATTTTCTGTATAGATTTATTGTTATAGTACTTCTGGTACCTTGGTACACACGGCACATTATAAACTAAGCATACCTCTTAAATTACTTAAGTCAACATCAACTTAATTACTTATATAAACCACGCAATCACGGGTACTTAGGCTATCCTTTAAGTCTGACTGAGGGTTAAGCAAACTTAAAATACTCTACCCTAAAGAAAGCATACACTACATTCTTAAGTCCGCCACCCAAGACCCTTACATAACATTTGAGATAGTGTCAAAACATGACATTTTCGTGCGCTGAAGCCTGATATTACACGATACATTTGGCATATCGCATTCCGACAGCACATAAAAAGTTATCGACACTCTCAAAAGGGAAGATCGCTTCCGTAGGGAGATGACATGTGACATTTAGGATGCAAAAGGTCTGTAGCATACCTAACCTAAAGTGCTACAATGAGCGCTTAGCTCTTGAATGACATTGACAGTGAGGCGTTAGTAGAGTGCGCGCAAGATAAGTCTGCGCGCGACGTTTAACTTTCAAGATTCTATCCCGGCCAGCACTTATAATCACTTTCGGCATAATGATGTCGATTATTTACTTTGGAAAACACGGAACAAAATAAGACTCTTGACATCTGACACAAACGTCCAGATAGCGGCAAACGATTATTTTCGATTTCAGCCGCACGCACTCTAGTAAACATTTGGGTTCTTATTTTGAAACATCAAGATGGCGGCGTTAGTTCCCGATGTTCGCTACGCGGCAAATGATCCGTGTACTTGTATAGGTTACTTTTCTTATT
The DNA here is from genome assembly GCA_914767645.1 of Hydraecia micacea. Classification (NCBI taxonomy): domain Eukaryota; kingdom Metazoa; phylum Arthropoda; class Insecta; order Lepidoptera; family Noctuidae; genus Hydraecia; species Hydraecia micacea. Next base: position 4,621,288 of record OU611801.1, on the reverse strand, counting down.
CTTCGCTCGTGACAGCAAGAACAATACGAGAAGAGATCATGGTGGTAGCACTATGACTGCCCAGAGTAGGTACGTCAGACTTAGATTCGTGGAGGGTATTGTTAATTAACGGCTTTTTTTTAAATAAATATCTAGACGCCTGTAGTCGCTAAAATTATTGTGGTCTTCGTTTTTCGGTTGACTTAGAAGTGGTCCTTTTACGCTTAGTTCTATTCAATGGTTTTATGACATAAAAAATACGTGTGTTTATTGTTTTCCAATAAAACTGATGTTTGAAGCCTTGAGACGCATCAGCAGATTTTTGAATTGAAGAAAATGTGTATTGATAAGGTCCTATTTACACGGAAATTGAAAAGTTATGTTTACCCTAATAGGTAACTGTTCAAAAAAATTCTAGGTAACAAAAATGCTACGCCGACACAATAATTGGATAATGAATCGTCCCTCTCCATCTCTATTACAAAAACTCTTCAATCAACATAAAAATAATTATATTAATTACCTATCAAGAACGAGACGCTCATTGGATTGTACACATACATAGTAAAAAAACACACACACAAACAAACATTAAAGATGGAAACTTCCCCGTTGATACGAATGTTTACAAATAAGTACATTATAGACAAGTACATACTTACATAGTAGGTATATTTATTAATTGAATGGCTTCACTGTTCACGTGGCTGGCCATGGATTATGATAGCTTAGCAGACACGACATTGTGATTAAGTGATTAGATCTCGATCGTATTGTGCCTAAGGCTATTAAGAGGGAATTAATAGTGAGATAAAAGTGCTATTCTATCTATTAATATCTTCTAACGTTGATTCTCTGGACATATTATAATACAAGCTATGAAAATGTCGTTAGGAAAGCTTTGTGTATGAATGTGTGAATGCTTTAAGAGTGGAAGATCAAAGAAACGATGTATGGACTGTGTGAAAGATGATATGGCTAGAAAGGGGGTGACTACCAATATGACTAGTAGAAAAACACACGGTGCGCGGACCCCACATAAATTGGGATAAAGGCAAAAGAATGACGATTATAATAAAAGTTAATTTTAACACAGTGTAAGTACATTTCATTCATCGTAAAATATTGATCCATACCGCAAAGGGGCCGAATCTCACCCTATTTTCGATTAAGTTGAATCTCTAAAACAAAGCATAGCGTTGTGGATATCCCTAATTGGACCACAGAAATCCGTGAGCTAATCCTTTAATTTAGCATCCTTACCCTGTGATTATTAACAGAGTGTATAATACACGCCTGTATATAAACGGCTCATTTTCTCCTTCTATTTATCCTGGATACTCATTACCAACGTCTTGTGTTAAGGATCTTAAGTGTATCTTTGTCACAGTCAGTTCAGCACCCAGCCGTAATGGAGGATTTCATGTTAACTCTTAAGTATATCATTGTTATAAAGAATCAATTAGAATGATTGATTGCCGAGGGTTGTATAAAACTCACGGCATCATTCTTATTTATACTTTATTACAAAGAGGTAAGAGTTAAATTGCAATGACTTACTAATGGTTTTACGTAAAAAAATATCGTGGCTGACACATCGAATTTGAAACAGTTTCACAGGTATGAGTGGCAGCTACCGCCACATAGCTGAACTTTTACAAAAAATTGACTATGCCATATTTATGGTCCCGCATTGTACCTACTTATTTATGATGTCATAAACAGCATACTGAAGGAATAGACGAGTATTTCGAAACTAGAGTACTTCTTCCCACCTATCGAGGAGGATCCATAAAAATGTTTATTGCTCTCTATAGAAATTCGTTTATTACGCCTCTTCTTTGCGAACTATAAATGGGATATAAACGAAGTCGTACTAAAAAGTAACGATGGTTGCAGTTCTAGGAGAAGAAAACTTAAAATATTTGTCTACCTTTCCTCCTTTGTAATTTCGAGATGGTTTCACACAAAGGTTTCTCCACATTTCACTGTTAAAACGTTTTCCAAATAGGATTACGCTGGACGTTGATGTATGCTCTTGGAACTGGGACAGTGAAATGCAAAGTAGGGAAAGAAATATCAAGCCGGAGAACTTAACTTGCAAAGGTAGGTAACGTTTGAATTATGGAAAAGCAAATCCATCGCTCTTTCATAAATGATGTTTGAATAAGATCGTGAACAGGAAAGTCAAGGGATAGAAACAGTAGCATAATTATAAAAATCCTAAAGGTGGTGACTACCGAGATGACGACTAATAGAGATGTATGGAAGAAAATTACATATTGCGCCGACGCCAAATAAATTGTTACAAGGGCAGGAGAATGACGAATTATAAAAATCCTGCATTTAGGAGGTTGACGATAAAATGCATACAAATATAACTTACTCTTCCCAATGAAGGCTACGTACCTAATTGAAGATAGTGTGATTGACAGATAATTACTGTCATTAACTAAATTATTATTCATCTGTATATTTTGACGTACGTAGGTACACAGTAAACACGGATACACATCCATACTAATTTTATAAATGTGTCTGTCTGTCTGTTACCTCTTCACGCTTAAACCGTTGAGCCGATTTAGATGAAATAGGAAAGGACAGGATAGTTTTCATCAAGATATTACCACAGGATCGAAACTCATTCGGGTCAAACCGCGGGGCGCTGCTAGTCAAGACATTAAATTGCCTGTATAAGCTGACCTGGCATTGGTTCGGCTTGCCGTACAATAAGAGGAAAGCTTGTAGGTATGTACTGGATAATATAACTTGATAATATAAGTCGCCGTGTGACGGTCGTGTGCTAGCGTCACATCTACGTCAAATAACTAATCTGAAGTCGATAACAATAATAATGTACTCGTGTGGGGACTGAACTGTAATAACAATTAAATATGCATGCATATTGATTGGTATGAATTGTTACTGTTTATTTATATGCGATTATGTGGATTTTATTGTTAAATGAATCTTAATCTAATCTTACAAATAAATACAATTGCTAGTTCTAATGTCAAAATAACATCTTTTTAATAAATGAATAGGAAAGTATATACGGGACTTATACAATTTTTTTTAAATTGTCTGTTTGTTCCGGTTAATCTCCGAAACGGCTGGAAGGATTTTGATAAAATTTAGTATAGGGATACTTTGAACCCTGGGGAAGGACATAGGCTAAATAATATATGAATGAGTTCTCCGAGTTTAAGGACCGCGTTTGACGACTGTCTCACCTGATGGTAAGCGATGATGCAGTTGCGGATGGTGCACGCTTGATGAAAATCCATTCACTCGAGAATCGAAGACTTATAAGCTAGCTTACTAAAATATGAAGTCATTGTGGTTGAAACAGGTGCGGCTTATCAGTATTAAACAGAAACGAAAAGCCATCCAAATTTGCCCACTGGTCAACACAGATTAGCTATCCCGCCCAAGCTGTCCCGTGTCTGCCTGACAGCCGGGCAACGGCTTAACGTGCTCACTGAGGCACAGAGGGGTCTATACGTCACAGATAAATTAATCAACGCAACAGCCATTTAGCCAGACGTAATCCAACATAATGAATACAACTCAAAGATCTCCGTCTACGAGTCTTTCGGGGTTAAGCCAAGCTTTAGCGTAGCTCTTAAACTTTGAATCGTATAATACTTTCAAAGTCACGGCAAGACTTTGAAACCCTCGCGTCCAGTTTCAAAGTTAATAAGAGTAAGTACATAGTTTTGAAACAAAAACTACGTCTGAATTTCTTCTAGACTGGTGTACAGACGCCAGAATTTTTGTTTTACGTTTTTCTTTGAAGATTTTATATTGGGTTAGAAAAAGCTACTCATAATTCTTATCGTTCTCCTGCCCTTATCCCATTATATTTGGGGTCTCATACTTCTCTATTAGTAGTCGTCTCGATAGTCACCCCCATTCTAACCATATCATAATTTAGTTAGAAAATATACTGTGTGTTACAAACAAAACTCCTAACAGAGGGGCAATTGCGTAACACGCTAACATGTAAGAGTAGCTTTCATTTTGACAGTTCGACAACATTCATTGCGTTATTTACGTTGTTCAGCAGACAAATTTTTCGAACATATGTAGCAATGGATTAGAAATATCCTTCAAAATTATTCAGATTGAGATTGATAGTATGTTACGCAATTAGGGTGCAGGCAGTAGTTAAATCGGTTGAAGGATACTGAACGAGACACAATAGAAGTTGAAATGTTATTAAGCCTATGGGCGGTTAGTGTCCATCAATGCGTTAAAAAAAAGGGTATTTATACCAAAAGGGCCTCAGCTCGGGATTATGTTAGATAGCAACCGCAATCAGATAGGAAACGCCGACCTCATCTAATTTTTTTTTAAATATGATTGAAGTGTTTGTGCAAACCTACATACAGAAATAAAATCATTTAGCATTTAACACTAGGTACTACCATCTCACGCTGATTTTTTGGCTGCAGTACACGAGTGCTCATGTACATTTAAAAAATTATACTATGAGTAAAATACTACCGTAAAAACACACACACAAGCACATAGCATCAGAAATTCAGAAGTCCAAAGATACAGGATGCAAGCCCATTTTACCAACAACTAATTTCGTATCAACAACAGCGTATACTTACAAAACATTGTCCGAATCAACAAAAAGCCAATTGATGGGGCCAAAGACCCAACACAATGCAATAATTACAACAATTATAAAGTTGTTTGCTTATAAACTTAACATTCAAGTACTTGTGTATAACAATTATACTATGTGAGAAGACGAAGTAATTTGAGCAAATTATCTAAGTTTTTCGTCAGATGCTATATTAAGAGTTTATGAAATGTCGGAAAAGTCAATTGTCAATAATTTTTGTTGGGTCGGCAACAGCTAGTTAAAGATTAGTCAGACAGAACAGTTGGTAGCGAGACTGCAGAGACGGTCAGGATAGTAAGCTAGCGTCTCAAGCTAGAATAATTTAATAGGATGGGGTTTATTTTTGAATTATTATTAGCACCCCCACAACTGATTTTATAACCCTGGCTTGTCTATTTGGATTCGATTGACTCGTGTGCAGTGACTAAGCGTTTTGTTTTTCTGACCGCAATCACATGTTATACTGTATTGGCTTAAAATTATCTGGCATCATGTAAACAACACTAGCAGGTGGCAAGCCAGCACAGCATTATACCGAGGTTCTAGCATGCTATCCTAGCTTTGAAAAACTAGCCTCGTGGATTTCGGACAAGTCTCGTTTTCCATCCTTAATTTAGCCTTTAAGATTATTTAGGTCCGAATCTCAGAAAGAAAATCAGTAAAGCCAAAGTAAATATTTATTCTGTCACGTCATAAAACTTATCAAAACGTAATGAATATTCCTCATTCCTTTGATACATATTTGCAAGCTTAGTTAGCGTATGTTAAAGAGACACCCAGATTCGTGATTTGCCTACCCTCATGAATAAACAACGTTTATTTAAAATACCCTCGAAACGCGTATATTCAAAAACTTTGATCCCGAGAACCAATTCGCATGGGATTAATTAGGAGTTCTTTTACTTATTTATTAAAAGGAGGTTCTTTTTGAATTAGTGTTATTTTTATACCGGTGTTAATTAGTTAATTTATACCGCCTTATAACTTTAAAGATTTTAAAGGAGAAAGCGAGGGACGAGTTACCTGAACTTCGAAAAATATGTATCGGTCCCTTGAGTTTCGGCTTGGAATATTCAGACACTCAATATTATATAATATTATAAGTACTGAATATGGATAAAGTTAGCATATTAACTTGGCATGAATTGGAACCTAAGACGCCTTACCTCCTTCTTTTGCCTTTTTTGTATATCTGTGCAAATACCTTTTGCGTGCGTCTATTAAATCATGCAGACGATGCTCTGATGCAGATCATGGCTTTGATGCTGAATCTAACTTATGTTATAAACTAAGAAGTTATTTTTATTTTACTTATTTATATTTACTTTATTGTACACCACAAAAATACATAACATGAAAAAAAAATACATCACGTCTAAATATCCGAGCTAACTAGCCGAAAACAAACATTACTTAAAATAAATATTTATCGAGTTTATTCAATTTCGAGCGGCCCTTGTTGTTTACATCTTTGGCAAATCTGCCGAGGTCGGACCTTAGAAGGTTTGACAGTATGCCTATTGCCTGCTTCCACTTTCAATCTATTCAAAACGACCGGTCATATTTCCACCTAACTCTATAATATCTTTTAATCTCCCCGCCTTCCTGTAACCACGTTACTCACATATTCAAGAGTTCGAGTACATAGAACCTAATATTAATTCTGAAGGCGTAGGTATAGTGTGCGTTGGACTTCGAAGTGAATTCCTTGTATGCCCGAGACGGCACCGTATCAGATACGTTAGTGATTGTAGTTTGTGAATTGTTGTTTAGTTGGTTTAGAAGTGTTGAAGGGGGAAATTAAAATCATAGACAAAGACTAAGATTTTTAATGAGTCGGCTGAAAAGCTTTTTCGGCTATTGTTATTCTAGAGAATAATAATAATTATCTCCAAAATGGACAGAAATAAGAATAAGAAGAACGTGAATTTATTGGCTCTTTGTTGATTATATTTTTATTTATTAGTAATTGTATTCTTTTTTTCGTTTTAAGTCTTCCATGCTCTATATAAAAAAACTTGAAGAAAAAACGGCTGTCACAAAAAAATATAGAGGCTTAACTGAAAACATGACCAAAATACGATCTTGCTCGTCTTACAGTTAATTCATACCATCTGCTGATGTGAGAAATATCCTTCAACACATTCAAAACTTATTTAAATCACAATTATCATACGTACTTACAATCAAAGCGCCATTCTCTATAGTTACTTAGTCACGTCAATGTCATATACCCATAGCCACCATAATCGGAAGACTGTTCGGTCATCCATACATATTTATATTCTGCGCCCGCGCATCATAGGTTCTTCATTTAAACTTGAAAGCCGTTAGTATGAACAATGGCGGTCTGAAACGCTTTGGTGTTAACTGCTAATCATACTACAAAGTTTTAGTTGTTTAATGATCTAAAATAATTTAAGTTTGGTTTTGGAGATCAATTAGAAGTTCGATTAGGTAGAGATTAGATTTATCTTAGTAATTTGGTTTGACTGTCAGTATTTGATTTTGGGTAAAACTTTGCTGGGATCAGGTTGAGTGATATTTGAAATTGGTTTAACTATTAGTTTGGAGAACACGATAAATTAAGTACTCAATTGCTTTAAATATTCTGGATAAGCGTAGCTCAGAATTAACTTAAATGGCGTACGATTCGAAGGTATGTCCAAGGGGTCTACTCTCTAAGCACGGAATCAGTAGTTCCGGCCGAAGTTATGGCCGTTTCCTATTCCGTATCGGACATACGATTTTGGGGCCCGAAATAGGAATGAATGACAACACGATTTCACAGCTGTCCTTTCTCCCGATGTGCTTTTGCCCATCCGAAAAAGTCAATTAATCGAGAGTAGGGTTTAATTGGAAGTACTTATCTAACTACTTTTGGACGGGCCCAATTCTTCGTTGACGGACTTCGAGAGTAAGCCCCCAGTAGTGAACTGTAGGGCAATTCTCGTTATTTTAAGCTGAGATGAGACTGCGACTAGATCTTGAACATTTTTAATTACGGGAATTAGCCTTCTGGTATAGGCTAATGATAATGATGACGACGAAATACTTACAAAATATATTATATATTTGTAGTACTTATTAAGAATGTTTAAATTACCAAGTATGCTTCTAATTGATACGAATACCTTAACATCGCCATGATACTTGATTGATATCATAAACCTCATATCCAAATACAAATACCTACAGTAACTACTAAGTAAACTCAACCCGCGTTCCGCTCCACTTAAAACATCTAAAAAATACCAGTATGACCATAAATCGCTAGAAATATAAATATTTCATACAAAGGCGAATATTCGGGTTACATGCGAAGCTTACATGACTTGACGTGACCAGGGTCTGAATTCACAACCCTTTTCTTTCTTGTATATGAATATACTCCTACGGACTACGTGTCCGTCGAACACGTCTGTCCTTGAGTTACCTAAACATAAGAGGGGTTCCGACTGGATTAGATTTACCTCCTAAAGGTTTTTTCTGTGAAAAAAATATTTTCAGAATTTAGCCTCAGTTTTAACATGATAATTTGACAACAGTGGTCAGCTGTGGGTCTTAACATGATAATTCGACAACAGTGGTCAGCTGTGGGTCGCCTTAGGGGCGGATTTAATGGATGTTTCTTTTGAATATAACGAAGGAAAACATGTCTGATATTATTTTAATATTTGACAATGTCGGCTATAATGACGAAGTTCTGTGTACTTTTTGAATGGATAATAATCACATATTCATCCATCATTTTTATGTCACTTTCTTACGATAAATACAGTCGTTTTATCGAGAATACGATATATTGGTTTAAAAAGGTTTAATAGGCCAGTCACAATAAACAAACGAATTACCTACGAACAATCCGAGCATACCAAATTATACAAATACTTCGAATTTAGAGCGGAGCCTTCCGAGAGCAGTTTGAATAGGGGAAATGAAATGAAAAATGTAAGACTTCGGTAACTTGTACTGATTCGAAGCACGTTCGAACTTTAGAACTTGGGAGAAATCTCGAACTCGCCGACGATAAATAATTTGTATATTAACATTTTACTATTAGAACTCGGCACTGACTGTTAATTTCGCAAAATTGCTGTGAAACCGTTGTATTACGACCGTTTAAATGAAATAGAAGGTATTGTTAAAATAAATGGCATTTTACAATTTATTTATCCCGTTAACGTTGGCATGAATGACTTTCATACTGTTAATGTAACTGGTAGTCACATAATAGTGTGTGCAAGAACTGATATGACAGTTAATAATATATCTACTCTTATAAGTATTAAGTTTTATAAAACAAACTTTACCTTCACAACAAAACAACTTAATGAATATTTAATATTTGGTTAATGCAAATGCAGCATGACGCCATTTCATTTGTGAATTCATGAATCAATTGTCGATACGAAAACGTTAGTTTAAAAATAACACTTGTACGTGAAAATATACAGCTTAATTTTATATGTAAATAAAAACATAATTACACGACACCGGCCCGACCTTGCCAAAGACGTGACGATAGCAGAATATTAAAAACAAGAAAAAAAACATACAAACGAAAAATATAGGTGATCCGTGCGACACTCAACACAAACTACCCTCAGGAACAATCTTCTCAAAAGATTGACCGAGATATTTTCACTGCACAAAAAATCACAGGAAACTGCACAATTTTCTTCCTTGAAAATTCGTTTCGTTCCTTATTTGGCACAAGAATTCCTCACGACCACGTGATTTTTTTATTCGTGACGTGAGTACGGACGTTCGACGCGACGGGAGACCGAATCGCGACTGCCGAGCGGGCCGGTTTACGGCTAATTCACGCGATGTATCTGTGAAGCCACGCCCTAATGTTTTGATGCTGCATTGCCTGATATCAACGTAATGCAGTAAAGCATTTGTAAACAAACATGTAAGCACGCCTGTAATCTGCAGGTGTAGGCAGGGCTGATTAATGTTGCCGTAAACGGCGCATACAGGCAAAAAACTCATTTTAATCCGCAGGACGTGTCGTTTTGCGAAGGTTTTAGGCTTGTGTTGCAGATTCATAGGTGTTTAAAGTATTCAAACAAAGAAAAATTGTACCTTTACAAAATGAACCAGATTAAAGAAATAAATCAATTAGACATCTGGGGGACGTAAACATTTTCCGGATGGCCCGCCCAATTTTCCCATACCAAAATATATATGTATTTCGTCTAACTAACGATGGACAACAAGATGTTTAAAAATATTACTAGCCCAGTGACACCTTCAGAAGATAAGACCATAATGTAATGCAGTAAAACATGTGTCAACAAACAACTTATGGGCACATATCGTTCAGTGACCATCATGTGGACATAGATAGGTATGTATTTACTAGATACTTATAATATGTCGACCGTGTGAGCAGGTGCGATAGTAAGGAGTAATGACACCGAATAATGAATAGGCGATTTGAAACGGAAATTGTTGGCAGCCTGTGTGGGATGGCTTTTGCATGGGCATTTAAGTTATTTCATAGAATTTTGTGGTTTGATCTGAGTCATTCAATGACACCTTATTTACAGTCATCTGCTCCATACATGATATTATCAAGTTTCATCACAACACCCTATCCTATCTCATCATCATAAGCTAACGGCAGTCCATTGCTGAACAAAGCCATCTCCAATTGCACGCTATTCAACTCTGTTCTCGGCAACTCTCATCCAGCTGCTACAAGCCAATCTGCGAAGATCGTCGCTCCCTTACATTTGCCGATTTATGGTCTCCGTCTCTTTCTGAAATCCTTCGGAAAATTCGTCAATTTATGAACGCTAAATATTTTCCGAAGGTGTTCTGTCAGCTATTTCTGCGTATACTTTAGCTTTTCGTCGTCACGTTTTATGAGCACAAGTTTAGAGTAATATTTTAAAATACAGCACACGGCACACCACGCTTCACTTAGGGTAACGTATTAATACCACGCTAACGTAAATGTACTTCGTACAGAACAACGACGACCAAAATAAGGTACCTTAATTGCATTTATAAGTCTCACTCAATTATTCCCTTCCCCCCTAACGCGTAACACACCTAAATCAAATTGTACCACGAAACGAGAGTAGCATTACGTGATTCATTATTTGTTACTTTCACAATAAGCCCTGAAAGTCGAACTACTGAATCCGTAGGGTGATAAAGTATCCAGAACGAGCCAGAAATTGAGTTAGGGGAGGTAAATGATGCCCGTACCAAACAGTAATGTTAAAATGCAGCTGGAATAATCATAGAAAAATATGCACTCTAATTTATATACCATACATTTGCGATTTTTCTACAAGATTGTAACCTACAACAAACGACATTATAAGTACAAAAGAGGTACATAGGTTATACGCGCTCAGCAAGTGGCACGTCAAACTTGGCTAATTAGCCGGCTTACATATCGTCTTGTCTCTTTTGCACTCCCGATAATTACGACGTGCCGTCCTACTTCGACGTGTAATCTAATAGTGTGATATTGTGCCGTTTTAGAAGATCAAATGTTGGACCGGTAACCTCTCAATTTCTGTTTTTTTACTTAAAATATCATTGCCTACAACCATAAAAAAGCTGTTCTTAAACCGCAATGGATTAACTATTGCAAGACTGCAAGCGACAATACTGAAGTCCAAGTTTTTCTATCTGAAAACAGTTTTAAAGAAACGTATCCTATTCTGTTCTTTCACAATAACCTCGGGCAGGGGCTCTGTAACTTTTGTTCTCGTAAATATTTAATATCCCAAGGGTATCTGGATACTATAAAGCGGTGTTTTGTATGTGAAGGGGGAAGGAATATATTTGTGGTGTTAAAAGTAGCAATTACGTGGACGCGGTTCGTGAATGAAAAGGGTTTAGTATCCCTAGTGGGACAGGCTCGTAGGACAGTGAAATCAGGTTATGGTATAATTTGGAGGATCCCAGTATTCTACGAAAGAAGCTTACTAGTACTAAACATGAAAGTTAGTGTGTAGACGCTCAGACCAGCAGATCAGCAACACTTTTTATCATAAATTAATTTCCCATAGGATGCGAATGAAACCGCAGACCATAACTGGTATATTATTTAAGCCTATGTATATTAACAATGTCTACGATACGACTATACGAGGGGAGGTCCAAAAGTTCGTGGAATGGAGGGGATGGAGTGGGGATAGGGGCGCTCGCTTAGTGTCATACTAATTGGGTACTCATCATTAGTATATAAATTGAGTTTCAGCCCTGTTGCGTCATTCGTTTACGAATACTCGCCTGCTAAACAAGTCAATCTGGAAGAAAACTGAAACTATGGAGAAAATTGAACACCGTGCTGTGATAAAATTCCTTACAAAGCAAGGAAAGAACGCTCAGACCATTTTTAATGAAATGGAAACCGTTTATGGGGAACAGTGCCCTAGTAAATCAGTGATTTACAAGTGGCATGGTCTTTTTAAACATGGTCGGGAGTCGATTGAAGACGACCCCCGCTCAGGAAGGCCAGTTGAGGCCACCACATCAGACATCGTCGAAAAAGTGGAAAAATTTTACTGGAGGACACCCGTTTGAAGAAAAAACAGCTATCTGCATTAGTTGGAGTATCAGATACCACCATTTTGCGAATCCTACATGACCACCTGGGTATGACAAAAGTCAGTGCAAGATGGGTACCGAGAATGCTCACGCCGCTTCAGAAACAGCAGCGCGTCGATGCGTCGAAACAATTTTTGGAGTTGTGTGGAGACGAACCTGCACAGATTTTGGAGCGGATTGTTACCGGAGATGAAACATGGGTTCATCACTTTGAGCCTGAGTCCAAACAAGAGTCCATGCAATGGCATAAAAAGGGGACACCACCGCCAAAGAAATTCAAAGTGTCGGATTCGGCTGGAAAGTTGATGGCTACTGTTTTTTGGGATTGTGAGGGGATAATACTGATTGATTACAAAGAAAAGGGGAAGACCATAACCGGAGAATACTACGCAACGATATTAGAAAAATTAAAGGATGCCATCAAGGAAAAACGTCGAGGAAAATTGACCAAGGGTGTGTTGCTCTTGCAAGACAACGCGTCAGTTCACAAGAGCAAAATTGCAATGGCTGCTATGCACACGCATGGCTTCGAATCACTAGTCCACCCACCCTACAGTCCAGATCTGGCCCCAAGTGATTTTTATTTGTTCCCCAATTTAAAAAAAGACTTAAGGGGAAGGAAATTTTCCGACGACAATGAGGTAAAGGAGGCAATTTTGGCTCATTTTGAGGCAAAAGATACAAAATATTTTTACGATGGTTTAGCAAAATTAATTCATAGATCTAATAAATGTATTCAGCTTAAGGGTGATTATATTGAAAAGGAAAAATAGATTTATTGTTTAATTTTATTTAAAACCCTTTCATTCCACGAACTTTTGGACCTCCCCTCGTACCAGTTACAATTCTGGCAATTAACGAAACTGTATAGTCTCATCTGCAAACTTCCGATATAAACACAAATGTACAAATAATACCCATAATCAGCCTACAATGTTCCCACTGCCGGGACACAGGGCTCTCAGCGGGAGGGGGGGAATACAAATGTGTCCAAGTCTAACTTTAACCACAGTGAGGTTAAAGTTAGGTAATGTGTGGTTACTATACATTACCGTCTCCCGATACCGCTTAATGACGTTAAATGGCAGCCATTTGTAATGAAACCACAGTTAGTCCACTGTGATGCATGCAGAGACCAATACACATTAGCACCTGTGCCGCGACCTAATTTCGTAGTGTGCATTGTAATAATGTGCCATTAATATGTAACAAAAACCCTGTCCGATCCTTAAGAGTATTATTCGGCATCGTACTGCGAACACATATACGTAACCATTTAATGGATTTGAAATTATTATTTTTCCCCTGTGAAAATAATTAAAATAAAATAAAAAATAAAAACTGATCAAAGGCAACACTGATCGCTCGACAAATTTCACCTACAGTTTTGTGTCAAAGAAGCCGCCTGAGCGAGACGGTTTGTATGATCCTTTGTCATGAACCTGCTTTGTCGCGTGCCGCCAAACAAACTTATACGTCATACGGCATACCTTGACCTTATGGCTACGCGTATATCAGCTGATATTGTTTTGTAGGCATAGTGATTCGGATTTCAGACCTAATTCTGTTTATCAAGAAACAATTAATTGAAATAAATGTAGCCCTAATAAGGGCTTTTTTTTTAATGTGATGTGTGGCAATGTACATACCGACTGCAGGTATCAGTTCATTGAAACATTCACTTGTTGTTGTTGCACACTTCGGCGATTGTGTTCCACATGTCCACCTCCAACACTAATACACATTAGACACCTTTTCACTAAATTTGCAGGGCACTTGTGATGTGACTTGTGTCCGATTTGCGTGGGGTCCGCGGCAAACATATCCAGCACTTGTTCCTCGATTTCAACGTTGCGCTCTCGTGGTCTTCCAGCATCAGCGGCCTGTGACTCGTGCTCATGAACACTGCCTCTGGTGTACACACGGTTATGCAAGCGTTGGAACACACGCTCTTACGGCGACAGTACTGTCACAAGCGCACCTCATACGTTCTACGCGCAGCTGCATAATTACAGTCGGTCTTGCCTAAGTACATCAACACATAAAAAAATCCTGATTGGAATACATTATTCGCGAAACTTTAGCGGCACGTAATACGTACGGACGTCCGATCGAAAGCTATCTCCACGAAAGACTGGCAAGTTGGTAACAAATAGCGCGCCCGTAGGTAACCAGTCGGCGACATCAAAGAGTCTGCGACTAGTTTAAATAGTGCCTACAACGCGGTAGTGTATGGCGGTGTTCTTTGAAATAAAAATAGGTAAAAATAAAAAGATTTTGCCGACGGGTGGAGTGTTGTCAACTTATGAAAATTTGCCATATTCAGTGTTAAATTTCGCATGGATTATAAAAATAAAAAATCAATAACTTTTGGTTTTTATGAGTTACATTTTTATAACAATTTTTTATAGTACCTATGTTGAATCAGGAATACGCCTTTATTGGACCGGACAGGGTTTTTGTTACATATTGTATAGCACTGACATGCGAAGTTTTGGTTAAATATAACAGCTCGTGTTGGTAGTTTGAACTGGTTTCAGTTCGGCGGAAACATTAGTGTTCAGGTGAAGTCTAATTTTCATACCTTAAACTAATTTTATAAGATCAGTGGTGGCCTAGTGGAAACGGCAACGACTTACTAGTTGTAGGTCGTGGGTTCGCACCCAGACAGGCGCATTATTTTGAGTAAATTATTTCATGACCACTGCTCTCAAAACATCGCATCGTGAGGAAACATGCATTCGAAAAAGTCTACCAACCCGCACTGGACCCGCTTGGTAGATTACAGCCCACTCCCTCTCACTGAGAGGAGGTCTGTGGCCCAAAAGAATTTTTCACCAAAAATTGTTTTGATTAAAAAAACTTTGCCTATACATTTTCCAATTTACGATCCAGTTTTTCTATTTATAAATCCTCTTGTTTTTCCTTAACTCTCGTTTTATTTCATTACAGTATCTGATTTCTTAAGAAACATCGATTATAAGAACAGAATATATTACATCAAAAGACGAGCATCCATCTTCATTGCGTGGGTTCCCCAATTTTTTCCGACACTAGATTACACCTCGATAATCGCTCGATAGAACACCAAATCGATCCATATTAAAATCTTGATCAACTTTTTCCGTGTTCAAACAAACAGCGGAAGAATTAATCGATATGCTCGCCAAACTGACCGAACCGATTCAAATCGATTCCTTCGTGTATTTGTAGAATGCTTCCGAAATGTTTTTCTATTGAGTGTTCAACTCGTACCAAAGAGCATGTAACCTTTACTCGTACTAAAATTATCACGGTTGGTGAAGAATATTGTGTAAGTGAGAAACAATTTATTAATGGACATAATCGTTTGTTATGCCTTCGATGTTGAACAACATGAAATTCAATGTTATGAGTACGTTAAAGATCAAAGACGTTATATTGAGTATTTATTGTTAAGCAATCATGCCTTGACCCAAAAACAGACAATACAGCTTTTCCGAAAGCGATTTATAAAGAAAACTAATCAGGTAAACTCTTTATAAAAACGTTTTTGCTTCGCCTTTTCTTAATTGAACCCGATCTCTTTCCACCATTTCCAGGTAACCCTTAATCTAACTTTCCCAACATTTACCTTACAAAGCAATTTTGGTTTGCTAGCTAGAGATTTACGCCCCATGTTCCCAAAGGCATTGACCAATAAAAATGGCGGGATTCAATTTGATCAGGGCATCGAACCGGCACCGGTGGCTAGGAACGAGGGTTTACTAATTGAGCAGCCGTTTGTTCACACAGGAGGCGATTTGATTTGAAAATGGCGGTAGTTGTGTTTTGATTTGGCTATCATAAAATCTAAGGCAACAATATTCAATAATATGGCATCTGTTGTTATAATTCTAAGAACAGAAGATGATGTTTTATGTGTACAAAAGGTATTAGATAAAAAAAGGAAAAAATTTGAAAAAATTGCTACATCATCTCTAAATTTATTTATTCATTGGTTTCGCAGAAATCCCAAGATGATCACACAATTTGAAAACAAAAAAACTTCACAAAAAATGAGGAAATATTAAAGATGACCTATTAGCTAGATGAAGATACATGTCATTATGTAGCTGTAAGCAAAATATTACGAGTACTTGCCCGAAACATAGTCACTAAAGAACTAGTTAAGGCGTTCAAGTATGACCAGTAACAAACCCATAGGATAGGTAATAAGAACTCAACCAAAGACGCGTGTAGGTATATCACAATCCACGTGATTCTAAATAATAAGATGGGTAATCTGATAAATTGCAACCTAGGAAAATACAGAATCTAATCTTCAAGATACTATATCATAAAATGTAAATATTCATCAATGTATTGAAAAGAGCCATCATGAATGCTATTAGATAATTATACCGGTGAAGTTTGATAAAATGTTTCCATTTCATCTCACTCCCCAAGCGTTTTCGAAGAATGAATATCACGCTCACGAAACTAAAATATCATGCTAACACAGAAAATAACGATAAAGACTATACTTATAAAGAATCCTTTTATCTTACGGCTCACCTATCAGTGCGTGAATAACACATACTCATATGAAAAGTAATACGACGTTATGAGCCCAACATTCAATTTAGGAAAACGTGACGTTATATCGTCTAGCCACACTCCGAAATATTTGTTAGTGGATTCACATAAAGCTCTAATTTTATTTATATACGGAGAATTCGATATTATAGTCATACAGTACAGAATTAGTATTGCAATCAGTTGCTGCTGTCATCAAAGTAATGGCAAGCGCTATAGCAGTTGCCTACCGTTTTACGCAAACCTGTTTCCGAGTTAATACCGCTAATTACTCTGTGGTTTCTAAATGGTTTTCAGCATTACGTGGAACGGTTTTCGGGAAATGTGCACCGCTAGTCTTATATACTACTAGTACTAAATTATGTTGATCTTTATCATATCTTGGCAATTTTCTAACACTAATATTTTCTGAATCTTCTTTAAACTTTATGTGTCTGTCTACGTATGCCCATCGAGCAGATGCGTATATCCTGAACATGGCGCGCTCATCACGAAGCTGCCTCGTGAGTCCTCTTCAGTGGATAATTGAGCCTGTCCGGTGCTACTGGCCTTGACAGCAGCTAGTTTAACGTCCACTATCCAAGATGGGAGACGGTGATGACGTAACAGCAAAATTCGCGGTTCGGTCACATTTATTCGGAGTAAGGTTGGATAATTTGGAGAGTAAGTCATGGTTAACTACTGTCTGCGAATCGCAGAAAGAACTTATTTTAGAGACAATGTCGCAAAGGCAGGTGGATTATTTTCTTCAATCAATAAGAAAGTTATTTGTCGATACCAATTTATTACGATTCGCGAGAAACTTCAGAGATAAAAGATTTTATCCAATGAAAGTCTTTCAATTTCATCTCCACTCCAATTGTTATCACATTAAAAATTAATCACATTTATAGAGATTTTATCTGAACAATTTAATTTGATCGTGAACTAACTATACATCGCACTTTACCGACATACGTAGGAGTGTCTATTCTTAGAATAGGACCCTCCTAACCTTGATATGTTAGTTGAGAGTGACGTTAGGGCGACGGTAGATACGTAACACGACATGGAACATGTATCAAGTGCGACTGATCCTTTATTACATAACGGAAAACCATTGCATTAAGATGAAAATGGTGATAAATTGAGACAACAGCTTGATTTGACAAAGTCTGCAATCAATACATCCCTCTTAGTTTTCCAGATTTGATAGATAAAACGAATCGGGATATTGAAATCAAATCTTCTGTTGCCGCTACAACCAAAACGATTGTAACACAAATAAAAAATCTCGATTCTAAATCATTGATCTGTGAAACTTAAATCGGATCTGAGTGAACACGTAAATTCTCCACAAATCCCTGACTAAAGAATCAAAGGAACATTTATAAAAGATTTGCACCATTTCTGAAAGGTCTGACAGCGTTTCAATAATGTAACATCTTAATTTTTAAGCCCCGTCCATCTCAAAAGAAAATTCGTCGCTCACTTCGTCTACAAACTTTTACTGAGTCGGCGTTTTTAAATTCTCTTTAGCATGTTCTTATACAGTATCGATTTCTTTTTGCATTTGTAATACTGATTCCATTTGGTCACTTTAATGTCATCTATAATATTTTTGTGCTTTTTAAACTAATTCATATTTGTTTTGTGTGATTCCTGACCATCTTTTTCCTTTCTTGCTATTCGATGTCAGGTAACATTATCCTATCTTGGCCACTATCTGCGTCTATCTGTAGTTGACAGTCGTCGACTCATGCGTCCTGAGTTTACAATAGATAACCGTATTTACTACTTCATTCGTATGGAAATTTCCCTGTATATGTTGGGCTTGAACAGTATCCCTGTGGAGGGTTTTCTGTATTTTTGTTACTCCCAAATATTAGTTAATTACATCATCGTATTTTATAGTAATACCCAAAATGTTTTCTTTTTTGTCTAGACGTAAATTGATCGAATTATAATACAATTATAAGTTACGAAGATATTATAAAAGTCACTTCTCTCGAAACCAATAATTACAAAACTTGATTGTTATACCAAAAGGACGTAAAAACTTCCCTTAAATGACCGAACAAGCGATTAGCTTCGCAAAATCAGTTGCAACATAAAGTTTATCGTAATCTTAAATGGTCTTTTCAGAAAAACTTCGTCCCAAAATACTTCCATGTCCCGTTTCACCCGTATCTGGCTAACTGTCAGTTAAAAAGAAATCTGCGGAGTCCATTAATTCGTTTGTGATGGGACATCAACAGGGCCCGTATTCGGGACACTTGGAGTGATGAATGTATCAGTCAATTAGTCTTACATCGCTGCTTCACAAAAGGGTTCCGTCCGTAGGATTATGGTTGAAGCGTACCCTTAGAATATTATTGTTGGTTTTCTGAAGACTTCTATCAATTGCTTTGAGTTTGATATTTGCTATGAAGCTATGTAAAGCCTATACATATTTAAGATACTACTTTCTTAACTTGGCATATTCGTATAACATGTTTTATTAAATAGTTACACAAAATACTTCCAATTTTCTAAAGCTTCAATTATCGATAAGTACATAAAACCACAGATTACTGAATAGTTACTAC
The DNA here is from genome assembly GCA_914767645.1 of Hydraecia micacea. Lineage (NCBI taxonomy): Eukaryota > Metazoa > Arthropoda > Insecta > Lepidoptera > Noctuidae > Hydraecia > Hydraecia micacea. The sequence continues at coordinate 4,601,965 of OU611801.1, read as the reverse complement.
GTAATAAAACTTTCCATACTACTCACATGTCCTCAAATAGCAAATAAAAAGGCGGCTTTAAATCTGGAACTTAATTATAATCTGTCACTTCAAAACCGACTCGTTTAATTAATTTCCAAATTTGAATCAACTTCGTTAATATTATTTCATTCATAGACTTGATCGAGTGCATTATCAATAACATATTAATCTCGCTGCTATAATAATTCCTTGTCATATATTATGATGATTATTTCAAAATGAAATAAAACCATCATATAGGTATTATAATCGAAATGGCGAAATGTGGGAGTACTATAGGTGAACCTTTGCCTAATCCTTCGGGGTATACAGAATACATTTTATTCGTTTGTTTATAGGATAGCAAAACCATTCTAGTTATTCGTTTTTACTGTATTAGGTACTTGTTATTGAAGTATGTAGATGTCTACTTCACATTCTGCATCAGCTTATCAGCTAATAAAGTTGAAGAAATATGGGATGACCAAGAGAGTTACTGATGTAAAGCCATATCGATGTCACTGCGAAGCTGCTCCAACATTTCAACTACATATTATGAATCAAGAAATTAACTATGCTCTCTTGTAGCTTATGTGCTCCTGATAGCAAAATGGACAGTAGCAACAATTGCATTTCAACAAATCGATTCTTAACTGGATCCACCTTCGGCTTTCACAAAGAGTAAAACTGACGTTGATGGATGTAGTATTGATACTATCAATAGTACAACTTGATGACCATCCGTTAGTAGCGACGCTTTCGTCGAACGATTTATTATCATACCTCATATTATGTTGACTATGTTCGGAAGTATTGTGATGGGTAAATCCTATTGCGGTGTTTCAATTTAGTATTTTATCAATGTTGTCATTATTATCAATACTTAACCTAGAGGTTTTCAGATCATAAGTGAAAAGGTTACTTCTAGGCAACAGGCATGCGTACACTACTATCATTAAATGCATCTCGCTTACCATCAGGAGAGATGGTGGTCAGACTCTTGATGTTCTCAAAAACAAAAAAATTGTTGTGTTTATTAGTTCTTTCAAAATATAAGAAGCTCGTATGTCTTGGTGCTATGACTGCTATCGTTTCCTCCATATTCCTTCAATTTCTTGGATCATAAAATTGTTTAGTGATACTTGCATCGTTTTCAATCCCAATGTTGCCCATTCAATTGTAACATTTTATGGGCATATAAATATCCTAGCTAAGCCACTATTTCCTGAAACGATATATAACAACCAGGTTATGTATCGACCGGCTTGTTAATCAAATCAAATAGAACCGGATACAAAATTTTCCTGTTTTACGATCAACCGATAACCCGTATCGATGATTTGGTAGCTACACATACACCAAGTTCAGTGACGTCAAAGACGTCGTAACCTGACCCGTCACGTACGTAATCCAATAAAAAACTTTAATAAGTTTCTGATAATCCAACGTTTAATTCGATTAGCTGCTATATTCGGTTGCTATAATCGATGTTACTGGAGTTTTTAACTCGAAAATCGATAAGGGAAGGGACTGTCGTTCGATTTCCTTGTTCCGATTCAACTTTTAAATTGGAAACGAGATTTTACGATATCAGTAGGGTTGGTCGTTTGATAACGATATTTTGCGTTTGAATTTTCGGGAGGCAAAATTAGATATTTTCCATACGCCACCGGGGATATCAAAGATTATCTCTTTTTAATTTTAAAACCAGTAAAGTCTCATAGGAGTTCAGACCTTATTTATGTCGACAAAGTAAATTACTTACATTGTTTTTTCTATAATAAACCCTTTGTAAAACCAGGGTCGCGTCTTCTAATCCAATTAGGTACGCTACAGCTCTTCACAACATGAAAACAAGCGATCCAAATGATTGAACATGCCATATTTTCTGTAACTTAACAAGAACGTGGCACATGCCATTAAAGCCTTAACTTTTAAAAGGGGTATATAATATTTTATACCTAAGGGTTACAACAGATATATATAAAAAAAACACACAGACCTGCAGGGATCGCGGGTTGTTCGAAAGACATACCGTGGCCCCTGGCACAGGCAACTTAAGGAACAAGGGTGGGTTTTAGTCAGTAAAAGTCAAACACGGCCCTCTCGCTCCGCACAGAGCGGGAGGAGTTATTTGATAATTTCCACCCAAAAAAAAAAAAAAGTGTTACAACAGAGGTGTTGGTGAGATGGAGAAGGGTACAGTACAGCCTGATAGGCGGGCGTTTTTGGGGACTGCCTTATGTAATTTTGACGTTCAAAAAGAGCTGATTCTCAGTCTCAGTCTAATTTTAATAAATGACTAGATTAAAAAAAAAAAAAAAAACGTTTCACTTGCAGTTATGTTTTCGTAACCAAAAGGACAAGAATAGTAGGCAGTCAAATCCCTCAACCCCTTAATCAAAAGCAACGTAGGTATAATATCAAAATGAAGACCACAAACATTATAATTTGTTCATAAAGGGTAAATCACAGGGTGCCTGCCGCTTGAGTAAATAAGCTTGAAATCGTAACAAAAACATTACCACTGGTTGTATGTGTTTAGGCAAGAGAAATATGTATTTAGGCCCACAAACATATTCTATTAGGACTCTGTTTAGACTTTGAAAATTGTAGTTTACCTTTGGAAATGTTAGATGGAACTTGAAGCATTGTATTGAGAACAAAAAGGACTGTAATGTGTAGGTATATTTCATGAAATATGTCTCCCTTTTCATTTAATAATTTTCGTATTTATTTTTTACTGGTTTGGTTAATGTGGAATTTGATGATTTTCCACCCAAAAAAAAAAAGACTACCCGACATTCGCAGATTTGTCACAAAATTGCAAATTACCCTACAATAAAAACTAAATATTCGCAATTTGCGACACAATTTGAAAAAGAATTCGGCGAACGTAAAAAGAGAAAAGCGCTAGTATAGCGTGAATAAATTACATATTATTACTGAACGAGGAGATTTATCGCTTAAAACTAGTGTTGAAATCGAATGCTTCATTAGTAAGAAAAATCGAAGTTGATGATGACTGAGTAAATCCTTCATTAGAGGAGAAAGAAACAGTCTCGTTTATTACCCACCAATTTAATTTGCTTGAGATCATAATAATATTTCAAGCAAATTAAATTACAGCCTGATTGAACATAAGTTCAATCAGGCTGTTCGAATTTACCAAGCACCTGTACATTATTTAACAAAAATTTACGCTTTTTTTAATTTAATAATCTATGAACCAAAATTAACAGCCACAACACAGTGACGTATTTTTTATCGTTTATTACAAAACAATAGTCGTCGATACTGTCACCTTGACACGGACACAACGCGCCACTCCCGCGCAATCATCCAATTGGCGGGAACCGGACAAGATGGCCGCCGTAGACCTCAACGAGTGCTGTTGCGTTTTGTAACTAGTGTTTTGCTGCATGTCCTATGCAATGACGGCTTCTGGAAGATTTCTATAGTGTTAAATGTGTCATTAAATGAAAAATTGCTAATGTTCCTTGGTAAAAACACGTGTCTTTGATCGCGTTAGCAACAAGAAGATATCATTGAAATTAAAGTCTTTAAACGTAGTCTGAACTTTGAATTACCTATACAATCTATTGAATACTTTCCACTAAGTATAACAATATTTTTCTATATAGGCATTGTTGATAAATTGATTGCCAACTGTTACCACTTCTCCGTTAGAAATAACAAGAACATTTTCCAATTTGTAGGCAATGGTTCATGAAGAGTTTCGCCCAATTATTGTTATTGTAAGCATTATTAAAGCAAAGCAGCTTACGTAAACCTTTATCAACGAGGCTCCCGTTACGCCAACGCAATCATAACAACAAAAAAATACAAAACCTGTTACATTCTAAATAACAAAACGAAAACACTACACAGAGAATATCTGATAAAATTACAAGATAAAGGTTTTCAGTAAACACTAGTATCGCAAAACAATCAATATTTTATTTGAACGCGGTCAGATACGGGTGAATCAATAACGCAAACCGTTTTGAGCGCGAACGCGACTCCTAGCGCCATCTATTATGCAATAGCGGAACTACGTAGCTTTAATGCTAGCTTGCGCTGCAAACCGTTAGGGGTCGTGTTGGTAGCTGAAAAATTCAAAGTTCTCAGTGCGGTACAGTTGCATTAGTAAATTGGAACCAGTTTCATCCCACACGAAATGAATGGGTTTATTGGCAATAAGGCAGACCAGTTTTAAGACCTAGGACTTGGGAACGCTGACATGTTTTAGTTTGAAGAGATATTAAAATGGTGTATCGCACAAGTTTGATAATCCATGTTTCAAAGTAAACTAAGCTACTGACAACCTCATCGCAGTTGAAGCTGGAAGTGAATTTATTAGTTTAGTATCATCCCTCTCCCTGAGAGGAGGCCTGTGTCCCAGCAGTGGGATCATTATAGGCTGATTATGAGTATGAAAGATAATTTTTATTATCATATCCTGACTTTTAAAAGATATTCTCGTTCTATGCTGAAACAGTCCATAATAACTTAATTATCACCAAAACAAAAATTAGATGGTGATGGTATAGAAATTGACAGCCAATAAAATGACAAGCTTTCAGAGAAAAAGACAACGTTAGACAAAAAAATAGAGAAACAAAAGTTCAGCTATTGCCCAATAGATGGCGCCACAGTGCCGGTTCGTTAAATAACCTACGAGACATAATCCGCTTATCCTTTTACACTTGATAATATGGGAAAGCTTTAAACCGACCACTTAATGATAATATATCGTAATATTTATTCCGTACCTTCCCAACAATATTCTGTACCGGATAGTGCAGACTTTATCAAGACCAGTTTACTTCTAGTTTCTATAATTTTAAGGAGTTTTATTGAGAGAAAGCGGTCTGAAAAGTGATGCAGTTTTATAGGGTTTCGTTATTTAAGTCATAAAAAGTGTTTCTGATGTCGTAGACAACCCAGCCATTGATTTAGAATGAATTTTTTACACACGTTTGGGTGCACTTTAATTAGGGTTTACCTTTCCTAGGGATATACAACTGGGAGATAAATCTATTACAGACCAAAACTACGTGTGGTGTTACAGCTATAGTAACCTCTGTAACTTTATTTACTACTGTTGAGGTGGACTTCACTAGATTCTAGAGACTCTAGGGCCTAAGGAAATTAGTCTCTAGAGACCTAGGGTCTAAAGATTTGGTTTCCTAAGAAAGTGGTGAACGGTCACAAAATAACGGCTGTCCAAATACAGAATTACGTTTTTGGACACCTTCTTCAGAGTGTCGATGGAAATCTAAATGTACTCGGCCGAGAATTCGGTTACGTGTTTGGCGCCATCACTAGCGTCCATCAATTTCTGTATTGTGCAGCTGACAGGACACATGTTTGACACCTAAATGTTAAATGCTACTGGTGAAAATGACAGATTTTCATGACGGCCATTACAATATGACGGAACCGCTTTCCTAGGAATCGAAAGCTTAAGACGCGGAACCAAATATTTTTCCAACACTATCGTTACAAGCAACACGTATGCTTCCACAATCGCACTCTACATCTATCCGGTTTCAGCTGCAACTCCAGCAACTATCTAAGCAGAATCTTATCCTGCTACTTGACTAAAAGGTAATTACAGTAAGTGTACCGTACTATCTAGTACATACATGTAACTGATACGACTAGTTGCAAGCAAGTAACCGCAACAAGGCACTTGATAGGTAGAATGCATGCTTAGAGAACGGTTTTGATATGTAAATGTATGGGTGAAGGGGAAAATGGGGCTTCTAAAAGATTGGTTTCACTGTTGCGAAACCAATGTATTTCAGGGAAAAGCAACACAATTGAATTTCCCAAAATGGTGGATAAAAGTGTTATCAAACCAACCTTCAGAGGTAATCTTCGTGTCGCTGGCACAACCTTATACCTTGTTGGTCACTTTGACTGCATGTTTTGGGACACAGAGGGCAGGATATGAGGTGGAGCATGGTTTGCGACATAGCTCCACAAACCACACCCTACTGCCGTTCCGTCGAGGTCCCCCACTTTACCAGGTTGGAGTTACATCTTCCCACTTGTGTCCGGAGACGGTTCAGGGAATGTGTTTCAAGGAATAGGCGTCACAAGCTAATTTCCAGAAATGGACTAACATTTTATCAGTTAAGTTCTAACCCTCAAGTAGGTTATTGAGTGCGAGCCTTTTGCCAATCATCAGGCCAAAATCAAGACTCCGTTCTGTTTCTGTCAATTTTCCAATAAAAATACCCAAAAGCACTTTTCTCGACACGGACTTTGAATTGAACCTAAGAATGGACCAAATAAAACATTCCATTAGAATTCCAAATTAAATTTCTTTCTTTTTAAGTACGGTGAGAAAAAATGTATTGAAAGTGTGAGCTTGGATTTTGTATCGGTTGCGGAAACCTAATCGGCTTAATGTAAACCGTTTTACGTCACCTTTGTAGTAAGAACCGCCCCACTCATTGAGTATCAGTATCACAAATACCATTCATTGATTGGAATCGTTAAAAAAGAGAATTTTTTCAGGAAACGATTTTTTCCACGTTTCAAAAGTGCCATATTTCCTCATCAATAAAACCAACGTCACATTCACGATGCGACGTCTTATTGATGTGATCTTTAGGCCACACCCTCACGGAATTGGCAGACACCTACAAAAATTCCTTTCCTATCTAAATTAGAACAATTAATATTCTAGCTTGACAATTGAAAACACCACGCACATACTTGCCACACTAGTACAGTAGCAGTTTGAACGATAAAATTTCGCGGACGCGTGCAAGGAGTATAAAGCGGAGGCCACACAGCAAGCCGAGGCTGAATTTATACTGCCGCGATAAATGTTACAAAGCCAAATGAACTTCATGCCAATGGTGTAACGTACTAATTAGATACGATACGAGCTGCTAGCTGCGGGAATTCCTGAGAACGCGGGAGAATTCTCCGGAAGACACGCGACATGGTTTTTGGTTCGTATCTAGTGTGTGCACAATTGACATAAAGTTCATTATGCTTTACACAATTTCGTTACAACAATTTGCTACCACTCTGTTCCGCAGCAATGCTTATCGTGCAATCAGCTATGTGAGGAGGTCCAAAAAAAACTAAGGATTTAGTGAGGTTACGTAGCTTAACACGCTCGGGCTTGAATCGAGGCAGGAAACACAGAGTTCACTTAGATCAGCCGAATCCTTGGGTTAGTTAGCCCACATATTTTCTACCTATCGTTCTATTAGCTCGTTTAGCTTAGCTCTTTAGTTCGTGGCGTCAATGAAAGAAGCTTCATGAACTACCCTAAGTTAAGTTAGCTTATCCCGTGGTGTGGCCTGGGTTTAACGTAAGCTGATCGCAGCAGTGATAACACCTCTATGCCGTTAACAGGCGACACTACGACAATGCAACTAGGATCATTCACCTTGATCGTTTACGCTATTGTTCGTCATAATACTACCATCTACTATAGTTAGCTCGTCAGTGGAACATGATTCCTAGGACGTATAAAGTTATGTCATATATGTTAAAAGGGGTATTTTTGCACCGGTTTTCGCGAGTGCTTTTGGGCTAATTTTGTGACAAAAAAAACGTGTTTTATGGAAACAAGGCCATACCTTTGAAATTCTGCCAGTACATAAGTAAGCCTCTGGAGGGCACTGTTGCGTAACGTTTACGTCCATATTTAGACCAAACGGATCCCCCTTCTTACGCCTAAAATAAAACCATATAGGTACCAGGTATCCTTGGTGTCTAGTCTGTTTCATAAAGGTAAAACCTTTATTCAGGTAACTAAATATGATTATTATGAGCTATTTTCCGTTATAAATGAAAATTGGAACAACACATTTTCTCATTGATCTTGCCAATCAGTCCCGCCACCACCTTGCTGATTGGCTTATATTTTCACCAAGGTATGCAGGCAAATCATAGTAATCTATCTATTCTCATAGTGCCGAAACGGGAAAGGAATGTGGCCTCAAAATTTGTGTGATTCACAGACGTGCGTCGTATCAAAGTAGTCCCAGTCTCAAATAACATCATCATCTGCCTAGCCTTTTCCCAACTATGTTGGAGTCGGCTTCAAGTCTATCCGGATGCAGCTGAATACCAGTATTTTACATGGAGCAACTGCCTATCTGACCTGCAAAACCCAGTTAGTGGGTAATACGATACCCCTTAGTAAAACTGCTTGTCAGACTTTTGGGCTTCTGACTACCCGTAACGACTGTCAAAGATCTACGAATGACAGCCGGGACCAACAGCTCAATGACCCCGGCAGAGAGAGGTTATCGATATGTAATGGATGGTCACCCATCTACGAACCGACCGCGGCAAGCGAAGTTTCCTACTTCCAAATACCATTCAATGAATTCCATCTTTGCTAAATGTTTCTGTATAGGAATGTATCTGTATACCTTTATCTTTCTTGATCCTTTCTAAATTGAGGCTCGGCATATAGCTCCAATTAACCCTTCGGATGGATAGGAGACATGATACGCGCGTATTCTGTTACACAAAACGATACAGTAAATAGGGATCGTATTGCTACAATTCTGCTGAGTTTTCAGTTAGTCGGGAATATAATACGAGGGTTTGGAATTTAGGTAATCTTATTACGGTGATTGACCGATCGACTTATAGATGTCGAAGTGCCGTAGGTTTAAATAGTTGATGAAAATCCTAATCAAGCAGACGAAAGTCAGTATTGATTGCAGATAGGGTTACAATATCAATTCTGGGTAACCAAAAAGTTCTGCAATCTTGTCTACGATGAATTCTAAATATAAAAAGGTTTATGGTGACCTATTGGAAAAAGGTAAAGGCTAATAACATACCAGTCGCAAATAAAAATAAGGCATGATAATATGCTCGCCAAAAATATGAAACTGAGATTCAAAAGTGGGATCCAACGAAAATAAATCGCCATTTACACAGGAAAAATATGTAAACACGAACGTCATATACACATCCATACATAAACTCACGCATTCTTCCCATGGTGATAGGCAGAAACTACAGAACTTCACCTGCTACGATCATAATGTATATCCTTTTGCTTCGTTTACGTTCATACACGCACGCCGGTTGCGAGTACTTCACACGGCGCACCTGATCTTTCTGAAGAACATCACCAATTAGGTATATGTCCCTCTAGGGCGTCCCCTCCCATAACAACAACACAATTATTCATTTAATCACATTGGTGGTACAGACGCCAGCACATCAAGCTACTACAATCTGTCAAATTTCTTTAATAGATTTTCAACTTTATCGCTAACCCATAAGGTTCAAAGTTGATTGGGAAAATTTGACAGTTTCGGAAAGCTTGATGTGCTGGCGTCTGTATATAAGATAAACTTAATGACATATCGTATTAAACCAACCAGCATAGTGTAGATTTATTTGCCTGTAATTCATTTTGCACTTACTAAGCACAGTGCAATTTTCTCGTAATTGGATATTTCAGATCCCAATCAAATACAATTAATTAGGTACAACTAATCAGGCATTTCCGCTTTGCGTAATGAAACGGCGGTAGTAAAATTATATCGATCGATCTATCTGACACATTTTATTAGCACTTATATACTTTGATTAGAATAATAATAAGCATAATAAGTCTATAATGTTCCCACTGCTGGGACACAGGCCTCGTCTCTTTGAGAGGGAGTGGGCTGTAATCTACCACGCGGGCCAAATGCGGGTTGGTAGATGTTACATGTCTTCGAATTTATGGTTCTAGGACAGGTTTCCTCACGATGTTAGGAATAGTACAATGATTTTAAAGTAAAAACCGTGCATAGCTATTGGTTAGTTATATTCACTAAACCAAGTACTTAAACCATAATTCGATGAAATAAAAGTTCAAAATAAATAAGATTTATAAAAATATAATTGAAAAAAAAATCTCAGCGGTCCTTCAGTTAGTAGTTACATCATACGATGACAACACTGCCACAAAATCAATCAGAACTCTTTTAAAAAAAGAACATCAAGTGATTGACAATAAAACATCAGTCACACGGAACGATCAAAAGATGCGCCCGCGGCGTTCCCGCTCCGTCGCGGTGACGTCACCGCGGAAGCTAAGGACGTGTGCGCGCGCAGGTGACTAACCTTACTATTGTCATGTGGGCAGGAATCGCTGCGCGTTTACATACGCGCTGCTATATTTGAACGTTTACCGGTATTGGCGGCGATGGGACATTTCAACTAACGAGATGCTTTGTCCTACCTATATGGTGACTGATGCCATCTCGACTAATTGAGTACATTGCTAAAGAAATGCAACATTTTTGAATACCTGCTGTAACATCACAGAAATAACCTCTATTTTCAAAAACCAACGTCCAAAAGGTAATTATTTAATTAAATACGGTGTTACTAATGTACCTAGCCAAAGATTAGTCACCATTGACATAATAATTACGAATCACCTATAAATAGTTGACCAATGTCAAGCATTCTACGGGCGTGACGTACCAAGCAGGTACGTAACTTACAAGTTACAACATATAAATTCAAAGGACGTAGTATGATAAACTTATCTTCTATGATGATGTCTTAGTGTATTCCGATGTATTACTATCAAAAGATAAATAAAATTATAAACAGAGGCTTTGGTTTGCTTAACCTTATCTACATAATAAAGATCCCTTTCAAAGCTTTAATGTTTCAATCAATCAGTCCCGTCACAATCGTCAGTCTTCTGAAGACGAACATTTTGGTATATTAAACTCATTTTAGCTGTATGTGCCGTCAGCGGCGAATTGAAATAGAAAATTCCTCATTCATCTTTATATTACACTAAGTTTACGTGCATCCCAAAGAAACAGTTTAAAATATTATACCTAGCTCGATTAACACAGGCGTTTCCTAATTTACCGACGATCCGATCACAGCAATAATTATGATAGAAGTTTGATAGTTCCACAGAGTATTTAAGCAAATTCATGTCAGATGAAGCTTGCACAAACTTGCTACAGTTCGCAAACTAGACTAGATGAAACCGCAGGAGTTCTGAACAGTGCCAAACTACAGGCAAACCGCAGAACTGAAGCAGTTCTATTAGTTTAGGACCTAATGTTGAATTAATAACATACAGTTACGCACGTTTAACTAAGGTATTGTTGGCAGGATAAGGTGTGAAGATATAATAACAATGTGAATTGTAAATGAAGTGGTGCTCCATGTCATGCTTCCAACACGGTTGTCAAGGACAGAGCGAAGTAGAAGAGAAAAGTAAGAAAGGCCGACAATATGGAATATACAATCGGGAAGAGAGAAAGTTTTAAAATGTCATACATATCTTTCAAATGTAATCAAGAAGAAATAAAACAAGCACCTCTAATTAAAGTCTTGATTAACTTTCCCTATTTAAACCTGTCAATAAAACTACAATTGAACACAATTTGACAAGCAATTAAAAGGCCGAAACAACGCTAGTTCTAGTAGTTGGCAAACAGTGCTATAAATATGCATAATGGCCGTCAAGAATCGATCAATTCTGGCAACAGGCTTACCGCCGTCCGGAAGATCATGACATTGGCTGCCTCGGTATTCGCAAGACACCAGCATACAGATTGGCAACTTGCCACACACGCCCAGCGCAATCGTTAAGAGATTTTTATCGTTCGTCACGGTACAAACACGACAAACTACGATTTGATATGGACGTAAATATGGTTTGGGTGTTACGGATGTACTATCAAGTGGGTTTACAACAATTTAAAGTGACCGTTGGGAGTGCATTTTTTTCATTGGCGATTAGTAAGTGATTAAAGGAAAATATTAGGCTGCCAACTGCACTAAGACAAGACACAATCCTAATGATACTACAATCGCAAAATATATAGTTTTGGGAGGAGAAACTGGAGGCCTATGCCCAGACGTGGAACATTAAAACGGCTAACAATAAGAGCGCTATATTGTTATTTATAGAAAAACCTTTTTAATTAGGTGTAGCAACAGCGTAGGTCAACAAGCTAAAATGATGTCCTGTCAAAAAACAATGTGCAACAAATCAACTAATTTATTAACTTCAATTATTTCCAGTTCTTATGAGGTTTGTGTGTTATTATGAACCAAGCAGGTACAACGAGACACGAGATCTATTTACAGCCGCGTTATTAATATTGGCATGTTACACTAGCTTGAAACTGGTTAAAACAAACGCCGAGTATTGCAAGACAAATGGTTATAAACGTGTGAACTTACAACCTGATTGCAGGCATTAAATGTTCAACACAATAACAATTTATAAAGACTATCATCAAGATGGATGCTCTGAAGGCTTTAAGATATGAGGACTATGAATTTCTAGCTAGAGCTTGTGGTAATATTTGAGAGTTTCGCATTGAAGGGTTAAAAATTCAAGACAGTTTCCTTGGAATGACTAGCAGTAAAGTTGTGGATGTTATAAATCTTTAAAGAGGATACATATGTGAGTGGTTGACCAAAAAGGGACCTCAAGGGAAAATAATTGATTTCGAGTAAATCGCGTTTGAAATTTCGTGTAGAAACTAATTGCGGCATGTTTTTTGTCAGTATGCGACTTCGTTAGTGAGTGTCAACACGTGTTTGCGGTTACTACGTTATTGGCGACTTATTTAGTGTCAGTTTCTTGTCTTTATGTGCGTCTGACACCACAAAAACTAATTTTTCCAAAACTGCCTCGGCTCACAAAAAAAATCATAAAAAAAACACTACGACACCTAAAAATATTCTGGTTAGACCAAAACAAAGATAAAAGACCACAGATTAAAAAATTCAAAAAAAATAAATAACGGTTTCCAATCCCTCCAGGTCCCTTTTTGGTCAACCACTCACATATATTAACTGTCACAGTGAAATGTCCATGTGAAACTTTTTCAAGTAATTAAGCCACAGCACAACCTAACATAGATTAAAAAGGTTAAGTAGATGATAGGATAACAGCGGAAGGCAGAGAATCAAAGATGAAGGTACATATTGAGAAAGACGAGAAGATTTTCCCAACAGAAGACCGCGATAGGCTTATTTGGCCTCCTCTAATACCGTAACAATTAATTTCACTTCAATAAACTCCATCAAATACAAGAGATTACTAAACCTTGTTACACAAAGTTCAATTACTTCCAACTAGTTTGTCCTAAGAGGACTCTTTTCAAGTACCAACTACTGCTATGAATCAGACTCCGTCCTTTGAAAAGTTACTCAATTATACAGGCAGTTAACAAGAACTTTCTTTCTATCGCATTTGCAAGTTAACTGACAGCTTTGGTAGGCAAAGAAAGTTTTATAGGCGTCATTTATTTCCCTATAATTTACGTTTTGAAACGCCCTCTTTAGATTGAAATAACGTTTCACACTTTTTATAAATATGAAAGAAAAAGCTAGTCATGAATGTCGTAAAAGGTGACTTAATGTATTTTGCAAAGGGAATAAGCAGAAATCAGCCATATTGAATTTATCAATTTACCCTGTGTTCATGACGTCATCCAGGCGTGATGTTGTGTTATACCCAAACAACTCTACTACGAGTATGTTAAAATTAGGACTTCAAAGTGCCTTAAAAACACCAGCGTTCCCCAGTGGACCCGTCGTTAATGCTTTTAGGAAAGTGTCTTGTCATATACCCTGGGGGTACCTAACTCGGAAATATAATCTAAAACTGATTGTTTTTCTTTTCATACTTATTTGATACATTTTTCTTTGGGGACTTAACATGGCTGTGTTTTTACGAAACTCCGCAAAAAGTTTTCTTGAGCCGATACCTCTAGTCGATCGTAAAACTTTTGAGACGGCTATAAACATGTTCAGGCAATTACTTACTTTATAATTGTTCTTCTTTATTATTTAAGCGTAATTACACCTGTTGTGTCGGCTTTATTGGCTTTACGTGGTGCTTATTTGCGACCCAAGTTTATGCACACTAAAAATCCGTGCTCCCCAATTCTGTAATTCTCTTCTACTTTCAAATCAATAGTTAGCTTACATATTTCCAGAATGATGTGCAAATCAATATAAGTTTAAGGCATCATGTCAAAGTTGATGGATTAACTTGCTCCCTGCATTAAAAGACTGGATTACTGGGAAGTTTGTTGTGCGACTTCTTCCCAGCTAAAGCACTAGGAAGTGGTGAAGGGCGGGCTAGTGGGACTGTCTTACGTAATTTTGACGTTCAAAAAGTGCTGATTCTCAGCCTAATTTGAATAAATGATTAAAGGTACGTTCAGCCTTAACCTGAGAGCTCCTTGGTCACTGGCTAATATTTCTACGACAATAATTTTTTTTTGTCACACCAATAGCACCTCCACCGATTGTCATAATTCTGTACCGTGTGTTTCTGCAGTAATGAGTTTCTAACTAGTCCACAACAGTAATTATAACAGCGTTACCATTACGAATGCGTCGCAACGACACCAATGTTTTATGTAATACGGTGCGCCTATTGCGTTTTGCGGTCGCATGGTGTGTTCCATACTAATATGCGCCCGCGGCTTTTTTCGGATGATAATTTATGTAATTTTTACGAGTTCTGACGGGTTAGTGACCTCTTTTCGTCATTGGAAAGGTGTTTCAGTGTCATGTTTTAGTAATCTATGTTTTTGGAAAGTATCGTCACCGTTTCAATTGTGCGGTTGTTAAACTCAAAGCATTTATTACAATTAAACAATTTACAGGCACTTTTGAATTGTCAAGGAGTCGGACAGTCAGTTCGAAAGTTGAAGTTAGTTGCCAAATCCAAAACGTAGATATTTATGGAGAAGAACGAGCAAGAAACTCCTCTCTTTTAAAATTCATCATAAAGTAGACATTTGCATCTTGCCGTCCCCAGATTGCACCAAAATCGCAGTGATAAAATATGTCAAGACCACGCCCTCCTTGTAACAGCAGGCTTTACATATACCATGTGCCAAACTATCCCCATGTTGTATAATTACAAGCTATTCATACGGATCATGTCTTGGCTCCATTCCAGGGTCGTAAGACCTAGTCAGTCCTTTCCACAACCCTTTATTCTGGCCTATTTACGCGATCCAAGGTTTTATGAAAACCTTCCATTACTTGCAAAGACTTCGATATAACCTCATGCATATAGTTGAAGTATGCACCGTATGTATAGTCTGGCCGGCATTGTGCAGACAAAACAATAACATACATTAATAAGACTTTACGTACGTATTGAAGTATATATTTATAACAGTCACCTTCCGTTGTTTCCTTGTTGGAATGATGAGCGACAGAGCTATGTGTTGAAAGGATATGTGCTATTCGTAATTATATTCCTTGTTATTGTCTATCAGTCCCTCTTGTTAATGGGGTGCTGTACGGGTACCTACTTGAAGGGTGTCGCCTTGAGTGTCGTAGGGGAAACACCCCATAGGTTGCTCGTTAGAGGGTTCAAATATGCTGACGAAAATCAAGATGCGATTTGAATTTAATTTTCTACGAAATCTGCATAGTATCATTTCGGTAATAATTATATAGCTGCTTCGTTGGTCTAGTGGTCGCAAACGCTATTGCTGAGCAAGAAGTCCTGGGCTTCTGGAATTTCTCAGTAGCAGCCCGGGGCTTGGATTTTTGCCCTGTTGATGGCAATAGGCTCGCCCCGTTACATGGGACTTAAACATACGGGCGAAATGTGGTTGAACTATAGGTACACCTCTGCCTAACCCTTCTGGGTATACAGGCCTGAAGTAATGTTATTTGAGTTATGTTAGATGGAATAGATGCTAGTGACAGTGTATTGGCTCATCACTTAAGCCATGATAGTAATCCTCTCCCTTGAGTTTCCCCTCTGTTCCCCTCTGTTGAGTTTTATGAGTTACGCGGAACAATAAGTTTTATGGCAACAACAAGATATTCAATGGTTACCCAAGATTCTATTACGTCATTTCTTCCATTAGTCAATAAGCATTAGGAACCGCTCTTAAATCGTCTTTGAGTCTACATTTTACAATGGTCTTAGATTTTGGTAAATGTTGACTTTTCTCAGCACTACTTGGGCCAAGAACCTACAGGATATACACAAGTCAATTTCCTATTAAAAAGCACATTTTTCACATCACAAATATTTTTTACTCTTCGTGCTTTAACCTTTTAAATCACATACAGTTTGCTTTTAACAAAATATCAAAGGTAGAGTGCATTTTATTACGCAGCCCAGCAGCGTTTCATTAAAAAATCATAAAGTTGCGAGGAAAAATGTACAGCTGAAGTGTAATAGTGAAAAACATCATTTTATGAAATTGAAAAATGGAGATCGAAAAATTAGAATATCTTCAAAGTTCAAAGCTTGATTTTATT
This sequence comes from Hydraecia micacea, assembly GCA_914767645.1. Classification (NCBI taxonomy): domain Eukaryota; kingdom Metazoa; phylum Arthropoda; class Insecta; order Lepidoptera; family Noctuidae; genus Hydraecia; species Hydraecia micacea. The sequence continues at coordinate 4,585,675 of OU611801.1, read as the reverse complement.
TCAAATCTTTTTTTAAACACATATATTGGGAAAACATAAATTGGTTAGTTTATTTAACTTTTACAATATTTCACAGAATTATTTACACTAGGTACTAAATTAACAGAATCAGTGACTGTGTAAATAAATGCAAAAACAAAAGGACACACACATAAAATATTAGTTTTGGTCTTTTTCAGCTAACTGAAGAAAAGATTAAAAAATATATTTTACAGTGGGACATTACAGGCTAGAAATAAATATATTAGGATGACGCGATGATATGACTACCCCCTTGATTATTTCTGCTGCTATGCAATTGCTGTACTACAGCTGCATGGTTCATGAATAAAAATGAAATAAATAAAATCAATGTCTGGCCAGTATAAATGCTGTGTCTCTGGAAATACGCCCAGACACCCACGTAATGTCAGTAGCTCCTTAGTCTATGGTGTATCGATCCTCATTGGTCTTGCCAAGAAGCCGTCCCGAGTTTGGACGTATTGAATGGGGAACATCGCTAATTTGTGTTCAGCTTTTATACAACGCAGTTTGTGTTGGCAGTATTTTTGCACTTTTATTATGGTGGAAGTAAAACACCATAAGTACCTTATATGAAAATATTGATAGAGAAATAACAATTCCTTCTCTGATTCATGATCAAAGTTCAGTCAATTTTAAGAGCCGATTTTACAAAGTCAAATGGGATTCAAAAACAGAATTTGCGGTTGCTTTGGCAGGTAGAGATGGTAACTTATTAATAACTAGCAGACCCGGCGAATTTCCTACCGCCTGAGAATCAATAAGAACGAATATAATTATGAGAAAATGAATTACCTTAATTTTCTTTTTCATGAAATTTTTAATAGTTTTTCTGCTATTCGGGTCGGAGACAAATACAAAAAATCAAAGATCATAAAAATGTCGCTCTAGAGTTAAAAATGGTGTAACTAACCCGACTTTTGTTTTATTTATATAGATAGATAGTTTGATCAGTTGCTTTATATGTACGTAGAAGACTGGAAATCATGGCATAGTTCAGTATCTATCATAATAACAGATCTGAAAACAATTTCCATAAAACGCTTAACGAACAAGATCTACAAACAAACAAAAATCATCAATGAAGCTCATTAAATTACCTTTTAACGTAATACTTTTAGCGTCCAAACACTACGTCATAAAGGCCTACGCCCACGATCTCATCACGCATCTCTGGGACGCGAACTTGACCGAGCCGATGAGTCACCCGCGCCGGTTTTGTTAAATCGATTCAATATTCTTAATGATTCGAATACGCGATTTACTGGACGCTACTCGCAGTACCGGGGTCGTGTATGGCCGTACCTATGTCGAAAGTCTTTGGAATGGTTGTTTGCGCTTCTGCAAATCGTTGCATGAAGATTGGAGATATGAGAATGAGGTAGCGATGACGAGTTTGCATTAATTTGTCTGTGGAGATAAGTTTTGTTTTCATTGGTTGTGTTATTGGAAAGGAGAGACGAAGATAACGAAATGAAATGAATACTGCAACCAGTTCTTTCTGAATACATGTTTGATGCATCGAAGAATTTAAGAGAAAATTATAAATCAATCAAGTTACATAATTACTACTAGACAATTATTACACTTCCCAATAAAATGGTTGGTGGAGTAGCAAATTTAACTCTTTCAGAGCTATTACCACTAAAACACATCTTAAAAACGTTTATATCGAGAAACTATAAAAAGGGCAAGACGCTTCACAACTTAAAAAGAGTCCGTATATGAGACTGTCCTACTTAAGCTTTCAAAGAAGTCTCTGAATTATGAATATCAAAAGCTTGTCCGTTTAGAGTATGAATGAGAAAGGCTATAAAATGAGTAGGCGGAGGCATAAACTGTCAGCTCAAATGTGAACAGATGGATGTAGTATTTGTATCTTTACCGCATAAGTCACGGTAACCATTTCGAGTACCATTTAACATAATGGCGAAAAAATTAAGTATGCAACGTTACATCTGGGAGGAGTACTTACAAAATGTCAAGGCGACAACAAAATTCGCGCTACGATAAAAGTTAGTGTGAAAATGTTGCCATAACGTCAACTTTGTGCAAACAATACACTTATAGTGAAGCTCTTGGCGCAGCCATCCTCTGGTAGCCATCGCCCTGACGTAGTCTCTTGAAACTTGAGATTAGATACCTAAGTTCTTCCGACGTACGGTAGACAGTTAGCATCGTTCTCATCGATCCATCTGGCTAATATTTTGACCACGCTATGATGGTGAAAAAACACGAATATAAAACAGTCTTCTACAACGCATTTCTTCTCACGAGTGTATAATATTGCATGAAGTAACATTTTCCCTGTAACTGATGAAACGCTGACCCTGACCCTGATATGTGCATATAGACTTATAGCTTGTCATATTCATACTCTCAGTAAATCACCGCATAGTCATACCATACTGTATACTTGCACAGTAAGGTAATGATATTAAACCGGCTACCAAATTTAATTTCACGGTGTTTTGCCTTCGGTTACCCCAGCTTTATTAAACAAGGTAATGAAGGTATATATTTACTAAAATATACAGTACGCAATAGCGGTTTGCGCTCTGCTCAGAGATGTAGAAAAATTGTCCTGTGTTTTCATTATGTAAAGTTAAAACATGTTTTTGTTCTTAAAATAATGTTTTTCTGTATCATCATCTGCCTAGCCTTTTCCCAACTATGTTGGGGTCGGCTTCCAGTCTAACCGGATGCAGCTGAATTCCAGTATTTTACATGGAGCGACTGCCTATCTGACTTCCACAACCCAGTTACTGGGTAATACGATACCCCTTGGTAAGACTGGTTGTCAGATTTTCGGGCTTCTGACTACCCGTAACGACTGTCAAAGATCCACGAATGACACGGGACCGACGGCTTAACGTCCTTTCCGAAGCACGGGGGGTCTTGGTATGTAAAGATGGTCACCCATCCACGGACCAACCGCGGCAAGTGTAGCTTAACCTGATCGATCGACCCTTGCGTTTCTGTATTTTTCTGTATGTATAATAATAATATAATGGCTGCCAGACTCAAATGGAATTGGGCGGGTCACATCAGTCGCATGCAGTTTGACCGCTGGGCAAAAGTCTCCACACAATGGGTGCCTGAAGATGGATGGCGTCGCCGAGGTCGACCCAGAAAGCGGTGGCGAGATGACCTGGTCACGTACCGCAGGGGCTGGTTCGAGGTGGCGCAGGAAAAGAGTATAAAACAAAGTCGCATTTCGTGTCTGTGTGACCACTTTGATAATCATACTTCTTCTGGAGGGTTTAAGTGTAAAAATCATTCATATTTAACTAAGAATAAACACAGATATCTTTTTGTTTTGACATGTCGCTATTACACATTGTCAAATAAATAAACCAACTATCACCTATCCTAAGCTAGTCAACCTCATTAAAGGCTAACACCGGTATCCTAAGTTTATACCAATTAATATTCAATCAAGCTATCTTGTCAACACTTGGTGTCTGAAAGCTTATTCAAATTAATTTCATGTAAAATATTGAGACAACATTTAAGTATTGTTTGCCGATTTGCTTTGCTTGCCGTGATTTTGGTCAACCTACTACGGTAGATGTAAGTAGATAAATAAATAAATGAATCGCGAGATTCCGCGAGATGTGAGAGGCAGACAGGTCGTTGAAGCTTCAAAGCATGGGGAGGCCCATGTCCAGCAGTGGGTGTCCTTCGGTTGAATGGTAATGACGGACCACAAGACTACAACATAGGATCAGAGACCAGAGAGGCAATAGCGAACGTTCGCATGCCAATCTTAGTCTCAATCTGTCAAAAAACCCTCTTTTACGTAAATTTATTACACGAACTGTCGCTGAGATGTGTTTGCGCCTAGAATTATTTTTTTTTAAGTGCGAGAATTAGCCATCAGTTTCTCAGAAAACGGGATTAAATGGTTACAAATAAATATCTCAGCAGGTCAACCAATATTTTCCTATAATTAATATTCCCTTTACGCACCCACCTGGCACGAGGCAGTAAACAGCTGTTTCTATGTTTTTCTAATAGTCTCTGACTAGCTTGTAAGATAAATAGTACATAAATACAAATGATCTATATTTATCTATGTCTCGTGTGCAGACATTATGACACCGGGCGTTGCGCAGGCGCATGTGCCAAGTTTTCGCTACAATTGATAAATTAATTAATTTTCAGACGATTAATATAATAATAACTAATAAGGGATATGAGTAAAATTATACTTTCGCCACACTCACTCATTTATTTTAATGCATGTTAAATGGTTTTAATGTCTATTAAAAGATGACAGTTTATGAAGGAAAACCTAGACTTGCTGGTCGGAAATCGCCATGCAGAGAGCCAGCGAGATGATGACTTGATGAGTGCTCGTTCCTCGTCTGAGTAGATCATGAGATTAAAATACTACAACACCCAATAGTGAATATCAGAAAGGGAAATATTAAGTAAAAATTATATATATTTTGGACCAACTTACTTCCGATCCAATCATCGTTAAAAGCTTTTCAACGCATTTATAGTGACGGAAAACGTTTTACATTTATCTCAAATCAGCTTTCAAGGTATCCTATATCGCTAATTGCAGTCCAGCATACCTCTTTCGGTATCAGAGGCGTGCAATTACGTGAGGAATTCATTCAATTGAATGGTATACCAACTAATAAAGCAGTTTTGGGGCCCGTGTCGGCCGCACAATGCCAATTGACCAATCGATTTACCTATATTATGTAGATAGAATAGGTAATACAATCGTCTGGAGTATGTTTTGTGAGTAAATACGGCTCCTATTTTTACTTAGGTATGTTACGAGTATCTATGTATATGGAAACTCAGCCTCTAGGTACTTTACTTAATTCTAACATTTTGTAGGCTTATCCGACTAGCTTCTACCCGCGTCTTCGTCTGCGTGAAACTTCTTGTTCCCACGACTCACCCCGTCGCATCGCATCGTCTTCGTCTGCCCGCGCTATTACTTCGTTTTCGTTTCTTTTTGCTGGGCTCCTAAGGGACCTAGCGTGATGTTAAATAGGCTATAGCCTTCTACGATTGGGGTTATCAAAGGCAAAAGGAATTGTTCAAATCCGACCGATAGTTTCAAGAGATTAGCATATTGTTCAAACTAACAAATAAAAAACAAACAAAATATTCTGGTTTATTATTAGTCTAGATAGATTTATTCTTACCGAAATCTCCTAAAGCCCCAGGCTGGGTCAGCTCTAGAATTTAGGAAGGCCAACGAACGTCCTAATAGATACTTGACGAAACTTTTTTGACCTTACCTCCAGAGTAAAATATAGATTCTAGAATAAGAAGTCTTTGGAATGGGCAACTACAGTCCGTCAAATCTAAGAAGTACCGTTTGACGTTTCATATTTTTCAACTTTGTTCATACGAATTCATCATAAAACCATGAATTTAGAAAGATTTCATTATTGTATCTAAAAATGTACAATTCTTAATATCTAAATGTAATTGAAAACTTTCAAACAAAGCAAAATAACACATATTTATAACTGTCAAACGGTACTTCTTAGATTTGACGGACTGTAGGATAAAATTTCTGACTAACCGACTCTTTGACAATTCAAAAGTACCCGTAAATGGTTTAATTGAAATAAATGCTTTAATTTTGTATTTGAAAGGTCTGACGCTAGCTTTAAGAAAGACAGAGCAGATATAATCCAATCATGTGATGTGGGCATTACGTCAAATAAAAATATCGGAAAGGGTCGCATAAGATACAGAACCGACCTTATTGGTGATGAACTCAAGGAAAAAGGTCAAATACGTAGTTCTCACAACAGAGTCGCATACGTATGGAAACATGACATGTGTCACGCCCACCCACAAGATAGTGGAATCAAAAGGCGAAGGAGATGACGTATTTTCAGATTGTGGAATTTGTAGCACGTGTCCTGAAGGCAATTCCCGTAATTAAAAACGTTCAAATATCTAGTCGCAATCTCGTCTCGGCGACAATTAATGACAACAATCCATTATTTTTTTTACTGTAGCTGTCAATCAATCTGCCTAACCTTTTCCCAACCAAGTGTGGTGTTCGGCTTCCAGTCTAATCAGATGCAGCTGAATACCAATATTTTACACTGAGCGGTACGGTTACTGGGTACCTCGATACCCCTTTGTAAGACTGGTTGTCAGACTTTTGGGCTCCTGACTGCCCATAACGACTGTCAAAGATGTACGATTAACAGCTGCGACCACCGGCTTAGCGTTGAGTTTATTTATTTATTTGCTCTCATGCACATAACACATTTTACATAGAATAATTAACGGGTTTTGTAGGTACATGAATCTTTGCTGTGGAGTTAAGTGAACATGAACATTAATTGAATCAATACAAGTTACTAAAATACAACATGGAATGCGACTGTTTTTAAAAAATACGGGAAGTTGTATGAAATCCGACTTCCATACAAAAAGCGTGTAGTTTTTTTTATTGATTAGTTGGCCCCCTCTTGACCTCGATAACGCCTGATGGAAAGCGATACATGAGGTCTATGATGGAAAGAATTTGCCCAGAATATGCCTGTAATTCACTCTTGCTTTGAAGGCAGACGGGTTAAAAATGTGGAATTTAGTTATCCCTAGTATCCAACGTATTCCACAATTTCACAAATAAATACATACCCAGTTCAAAACATTATAGCAATTGGCATATTTATAGCGGCAGTATAATTGGAGTTATTCGTTCCGCCATGATTAATTAGTGACGTCGTATTAATAGCGTCGAGATTATTTGTTTTTATGTGTTAAGTAGAATATGTTTGTTTTAATGATTATGTTGATGTTAGATGATGTAGGTTAAAACTATGATTTATAATTAGGATATGAGGCTTCTCTCGTGTTTGGTTTTACGAGAATAGGTCAAGCAGTAGTGAAATAACTGTTGAGCAACTTTGTGTTCTTAAAATTACCCTAATGTGATGATCTTGAATCAGTTTAGTAGTTTTATGCAAGTCAGTGTCGACTTTAATCCTAAATTAGAATGCTAGATAACTGGCCTGTGAGAATAAGGCATAACTGTTGTTTATATAAATCACTAAAAACTACATTTTATGATTTTATTCATCATTTTGACGCTCGTATTTTCAAACATCACGCTTTCGCAAGGACACTTTTTGTAGTACAAATTCCTAGGTATATTTTTTTAGTAAAACGCGACATTCCTTTGTCCATACGAAATATCTAATTCTGGTAACAATGATCCTATAGCACCTAATTGTAATGCTAACTACGTACATAGAACAACTGTAGCGCCTAGTAGGTACACATGAGCGAAAAATTAATTGAATTTCCTTTTTCCTCCAATGATAAATAAAAACGTAATAATAATTTATTGATTCATGCCAAGGATGTGGCAGGGAGAGCATTGAAAATAAAAATATTATGCAAAAGGAATTAAGGAAAAATATTACAACTAATCGCATGTTATTAAAAATATATATGTACCTATACAAAACTGATCGTTTCAGGATATTGAGAACTTATTGCATATTTATGAAAAGGTGTGGCCTCGGCAAATGTCACTTAATGACGTCACTATACACACTGCACTTTTGAATAATATAAATTGCAATTAAACTATCATACTTCAGAACAAAAGCATTGTCCTTGTCCTGTGCCTTGATAACAACCTATACTGTAACGGACAGGCTCCCAGCCTATAGGTACATATTTGCTTCTATCCATTGGAGTTTGGAGTCGACACTCATCCATACTTAATATTATAAATGCGAAAGTGTGTTTGTCTGTCTGTTACCTCTTCACGCTTAAACCGCTGAACCGATTTAGATGAAATTTGGTATATATAGTTTCGAGTCCCGGGAAAGGACATAGGATAGTTTTTATTCCGATATTCCCACGGGATTGACACTTATGCGGGTGAAACCGCGGGGCGCTGCTAGTGTACTATAGCTTAACTCCTAGTTATATACTGGTTTTGCTTCTCACCCATTTTTCTTCACATACAGCACAGAGAAATTTAACTTTATGAGAATATCTAAAGCCTAGGTAAAGTATAAGCCAGTCAGCGGGATGCAAGTGGAGCTGACTACCCATTTAAGTACCCACCACCACTTGAGAAGGCAGTTTTCATTTTCATGCTCCCTTCGGAGGTGGCCTACATACTCTATCCTCATGGGGGAAGCGATAAGGTAGCCAGCAAATTTCAAATTTACGTACTTTTACGCAATTTGCCGATCAGTGCCAGGTTATATTATGTTGATTAAAATATGATTCGAAACCAATATGGCTTTACAGAATTATAATCATTAGAATCAGCAATACAACTCCTTGAGTTAGAATTGGCCTCAAATGTCATGATTTCATAAAATAGTAATTCAATAGGATAAAATGAACTAGAGAGTTGTATTGATGATATTTATGATCATAATTTTATAAATAAAAATATTTGTTAAGGCCGCGAATCATATAGATCAACATATAACCTGATACTGACCTGCAAATTGCAAAAAAACGTAAGTAAATTTGAATTTCTACTACCTTTGCGCATCCTTCTTAAAAAGTACATATCTCTGCCATCATTTATATCAAGTGACATTGTCCTGCAGAAAGGTGATACATTTACTTACCACCACTAATGGTCGACCTGTCGTTAGTAAAAGCATGCTAATGGAATTATAACGCACTTTATCCCGATACTCGGTGGTAATATCTCATTGCAAGATATAAACTAGTCCCTGAGGGCATCCGCAAAGTACCTAGAGTTCGCTTACACGTTATTAAAACCGTAGAAAACTAATGGTCTTGTTAGGAGCAAAAGTTATGGGGTAAATTAATAAACAAACCTAGCTTTTAGCAATTATAAATAAATATTTACATGACAATTCGGTAGGAGAAGCCCGACCAATTAATAATGAAGTGGTCCATTGTCATTAGGCCTAGTCATCTGTGGTACAGACAGTGACAGAACCTTCTTAGGCCTCTGCCAACCTCTTACGGGACCTCAGGTGTAACGATCACGTAAAGCATGTTTAATATTCACATCGTTCGCGTTTCAAGACACTAAAGTTTGCACAGAAGCTACAGGTCGTTTAAGTGCCAAGTTTCAACTTTTATCCCTGAAGTTTGCAAGATGATCTACTTACAAAGTCATTTTTTCCTAGTAGCATAAGAAATATACTAGACTTAAAGTGAATCCATTTATTAAAGACCTAATTACGTGTTGAAATGAAGTATGTTTTATGTCCATGATTTTCTGTTATGGTGACAATATTGCATGACGTAATGTCTCCGCCACGCTGTGTTATTAACCCCGAGGAAGTCAATTACCAAGTTTAATAACATTTAATATTCTGCGTAATAAATTACAAGCGAAAGTACATCAATTACTTTTTATATAATATTCAAATAGCACGCTAAAAGAACACACTTTTATAAAAAGTGAAATGTAGACGATAAAATCGAAATTAATTGAATTGAACTCTGTGTGTACTACACTTATTGTGAAAGACGTCGTAGTTCCGAAATTAAATTTGTTAAAATATTGAATCAATAGCAAAATTGAATATCCATTGAAGCAAAATGTTCTGTACTCTGCTTAGTGCAGAAAATCTGAGAGATGTAACTTCGATTTGTAATTGTTTCTTTTTAAATCAATTGTATTGAAAGTTGTTAGTAATTGAATAATAAACATATGTCCTATGCTTAACTATAGTGGCTATTGGAATGCTGGCAGTCGGTGACTGTCGGCAAGTTTACAAGTGTTAATTATAGCGATTGAACAATACAATGTCCTTACAACTTGTACGGTCAAGACGTCAGTTGTAGCACTTTAAATACGAAAGCCAACCTTACCTCTACGACATAAAGGCGCTGCCAATGTTACTATAGACGTTACTACGTTAACTACAGTTTAGTGACCATAGTTGAGAGTTTAATAAGAAGTTATTAAAGGCAGTAGGGCGGAACAATTACTCAAAAATTATGTGAAGAATTTGTAATCATGTGCGTTTATGTCAAGCATGTATTGAATATTAGAACAAGAGAGAAATATACTGGCGAAAAGGTTAATCCAATAACTAGGCTCAGATTTATAAACATTACCTGCTTAGAACGTACTTAGGCTTCGAGTTATTCCCGTCACTGTCGCACAACTGTCATACTACAAGTGCAAGATAGAGACGGGAATATGTATAACTCCAAGCACACACAAGCTAAGTAACGTTTAAAGATCTCGGCCTTAATTGCGATGTTTTGAAGCTGGATGCTGGAGAGCACAACTCAAAGAAGAAGCAAGGGATACGAACAGCAAATAATCGGGTGTTTGCCCGCTTTGCCGTAACTTAGGACGGACTTATTTACATTCAGCAGCAGCGAATCGCAAATTCTGGTTGCTTGATCAAACTCTACGAATTAACGGCTACCTGGAGTCTGCTTAAACACATTACAAGTTACAGCTGGTGCAATTTGGATAAATTTAACTCCGTTAAGCTAGGTGGAAGCTAAGTAAATTACAGCTAAGCTTAGTCCAAAATCCCGAACAATAATTATTTATTCACTTCGTTACAGCCCAACTGTTCCATATACCATTCAAATGACTAAATACTTTATTCATGAGAATCTCAGAGAATATTAAAAACAATTTTCCAAATGCCTGAGTATCCAAAACGATGCCAGATTTATAAGCCTTCACCCCAATAAGCCTTTGTCATTTCGTCTTCGGTGGGGGTACCTAGTATTAAAATTTGCATAATTTTATTAGGTTGGAAATACCTGAAAGGACCGCTGTTAGTTGGTCGCAGGTGCTAGACGATAATAGACGTGTCACTTTGATCTATGATGCTGAAATACCGGCAATATCGATAAAATTCTTCTTCCAATATCTTTACGTGATTGTAAACTTCCTTTTGCAGTCTATATAGAAATAAGATTTTCTTTCATATTTGTTATCCTAAAAACGGCGTCTGCAGAAATATTTTGTCTTCTCTCTTAAATACCAAATTCAATCTAAGCTCGTAGATTCAATTAGATTGTTTAAAATTCATGACGAAGCAAAGACTAGACGGTGTTTTATAATAACAATTTTTTTGTGAAAAGTTCAGTTTTTGTGTGTCAGAATTAAAATATTTTAGCGATATGCTGTCTTTATTCTAGTTACAGACGGGTGCTACAATTTTAATGCTGTAGAAAGTCTTATGCACATTTAAGTGAGTAAGAACTCGTATGTTGACGTGGCTAGTGGCTAATAAGGCACATACTTCACAACTCTCTCGGCACGCCCTTTTAAGGCGACTGGATAAGTACTGGACACATCGCCAGTAGTTTTTGTTCGATGGTACCACGGGAATATAATATGAACCAAGAGTCACGTTTCGCTGATTCTGTGCTTGCATTTATTTTTTCTGTCGATGAAGTCGGGCTTTCGCAGCAGTTTTCGAATTTGTCTACTGAAGCTGCAAAATTGATTTGCGCTATATGTCACCTGCCACGATAGTTGACAGACAAGATGTATGATAGTTGGTGAATATAAAAAATGGGAATTATTTCTGAATCAGTGATTCTTTTCCGACCCCTGGCAATGGGTCGTCATTAAAGACTCATTCCATTATTCTAATTTTCGTAGACGAGTATGACACTTGGTGCAAAAAATCTGTAGCATTTCGAACAAAACTTCCAACCAGTAGATCACAGAATCTCACATTATTCTCACCGACGTTTTGTAGTAGGTATAGCAATCACTGGATAAAAGAAAATGCCTTGCAAAAATCTTTTGTGCCATCATTACCGTTACGATTACGACTTACGAGTGTTACATTTTTATTGCTCAGCATTATACCACCACGTTGTAGGTGCCGCGGGAGTGCTTAGGTTCAATCCATACTAATATTATAAATGCGAAAGTGTGTCTGTCTGTTACCACTTCACGCTTAAACCGGTGAACCGATTTAGATGAAATTTGGTATAGAGATAGTTTGAGACCCGGGAAAGGACATAGGATAGTTTTAATCCCGATATTCCCACGGGAAACTTATGCGGATGAAACCGCGGCGCGCTGCTAGTTTAATATTAACACGATGAATCACTTCACTACTATTTTATGCTTGTCTTTTATAATCTGGAGGAAAATGACAAGAAAGCTTTTCAATTGTTTGTACTGTGCATCAAAAATATCTGTCGAAACATTAAAATGAAGACCCTTTTCCGAAAGAGCCAAGAAACGTGAGCGGTCAAAAGATAGAACAAATCTCTCTTATATAACCACTAGATAAGTATTGGATTTACTATTTCTCAAAGATTTCTCGCTCACGAGCATGACAGAAATAATTAAGAATTCATTAGATGACATCAGCACTAGAAATAGTAAAATATAAAATCAACTACACCTGCATTTGAAAAAAAAACTACTCAAAGATGCAACAACACATCCGTATTAGTTATTATTTCTTCATCCACTAATACTGTTAGATTTAGATTTTAGCTTACCTACACGAAACTACAGGCTGATGATGCCACCCAAAAACGACTTACTAGCTTCTGCTTGCGTCTTCGTTCACGTTTAAGAAACATAATCCTGTGGCACTCGGCATTAGTGTGGCTTTCTATCGGTAAAAGTATTTTTGTAATGGGTCCTTTAATCTTTAATAGTACTCAGTACTCACAGAAATTTTACAAACAAACAACACTACGTGATAATATTTTATACTGAGTTTAGATTTAAGTAACAACGCATTCATTTTACCGACTAGTTTCTCCCACTAAAATTAGTTGGCGCCCAAGACATGGACCTAGGAAGCCACTATATTATAGTCAATAAACATAGCTTATTTTAAAAACATCGCATTCAATGAAATACGACTAAAAGCGACAGCGTAAGAGGATACGCATCGGAATACGAAAAAAAGAAAGGTTGTGGCTAAAAATAACTGTCTCTAAATTAAGATTATTTCCGTCAGGTTGAACAACCGAGAATGTTGTGCGTTATGTTAACGAAGAATCGATAAAATGGCTTCGGAATAGATGCCCTTATATTTGATTATATCGGGGTTTTGCGTCGGATCGTTTGGTTACAAAGAGGTTTTACATAGTACCTATACTGCTCACCGTTTTAGCGAAAATGTTTTTAAGCTGACCTTTCTGAATTTCTGCTAACAGTTTTAATACAATTTGGACGAAATTTGCAAATTTTGCTGAGGTAGATACTACGGAGGTATGTATTATGTGTTTGCTGAAAATATTATTCGTATAATGTTGGCCACTTACACATAAACTCATGGCTTTTCCGAAGGGGATAGACGGAAAGTATAGACTGCCACGTGCTGGGTGCTTTTCATATGCTTTGTTTATTTTCATACATAGGGCATTCATGTATGTCAGCTATGTGTTTGTGTACTACGCTCCTGGCTCTGACATTAGTTGTTATATTGTTAGTTCCTGAGTATTTTCATTTCAGCAGCAAGCATCATCTTTTTGTTTCAAAACCTATAACACTAATAGCATCTCTACCGTCCCAAGGGAAGCGTGAAAGTAGAAACTTTTTAAAACAAAATGTATATCGTGCAAGTTCTAAAGAAGACATCATTACAAATTTCAAAGTGTCGTACTCGTAACAAGCTTAGCGGAATTAGAAGCGACACACTCGAGAAGTTTGTCTTGGATTCCTTGCTGCGAGCATTTCATATTATCGTACGATAGTATTTATACACCTAAGAAGTTCCTTAATTATTAAAATTATATAAACCCCTCAGCGTTTTCCCTAGGATCTTAAGGTCAAATAATAGAGTCGAACCTGATGAAATAAAATACTGTAAATAAATTATCACTACTTAACGCGGAGCCACCAATATCTGACCTCCGCACTCCAAACTTGGAGTAAATAGTGGTATCCCCGAGTTTGAGGGAAAAATTAACATCAGTAATAAAATTGAGCTATTGAACACTCAATAGCTACGAGTATATCACCCAATAGCCGTATTTTTTTATTTTATGTGACACCACATTGTATCATAATTTCAGGTACATTTCAATTACATAATCGATTACAAATAACAGGAAAATGTATTCTGAAATCACAAATTGGAACTCAACATATCATAGAGGAAGGATCTGGGAGACGCTTGCCAACATCAGCCCCACTAAGTTCCTCACAAAACGGACGCTGGCATCAAGCCAAGGAAATGATATGATGAAGAGAATTTATGAATCATTGCAGTTTTAATTAGGTTAGCCTTATTTGTTTATTTTGCTCTCTATATTACACATTACACGGCTAGTGAAGACAATAAAATTTTAGGACTGATTATACTTTTGTCAAAAAGTATACTGCCCTGCGGTGTCCCGCATGGCAGTATACTTTTCACCTTGGTCACCTTGGGCTCACATTTCTGGTAAATTGTACTCTTAGACTGTTTGACACAGAAATTGGGATTCCAATCTGATGCAGTTTCAATAGTTTCTGTTAAACTATTGAAACTGCATCAGATTGGAATCTTCCACCTAAACTGGAATTAAGGATCACACATGTAACCTATTACGGTCCACAGTGACAACTAGACAAAATACAGTGCACTTCTGCCCACCTCAAAAGATCAAAGTCCACGTTTATATTTACATTATTTAGGTTAGAATTATTGGAATAAACACATTTGCCATATTACAAACAATGTTTAAGTCGTAGATTCTCGCACAGCCCATTTCGACATAGCCAATAAAACGGATTCAGCTAACGTTTACCGTACGTTGTGGAATTAACCACTCCCGTAGAAATCCAATAATTTCACTGTATTTGCGAATTATCGATATTCAAAATACAAATCTGGCAATACCTGTTATTAGATATAATTTGAATAATAAGCGAACATGAATCACTGAGGTGTGATCATTTGTAATATTTGAGCGTTCATAATTTGCTTGTATATGTAGGGATGTAAATGATCGAAGATCGTTGGGGAAATAATGTGGGCTTCTTATGAGGAAAATGGGGGATATCCACAAATAGTTACATTATTAGCAGGTCCTGGCTTAAATGGGCGAAGCAGGATTCTTTCACTTCAAAATCAAAAGTGTTTTATTCAAATTAGGCTGAGAATCAGCACTTTTTGAACGTCAAAATTACACAAGACAGTCCCCCTTCGCCACAAAGAAGTAGCGCAACAAACTCGCCAACAGCACAGCTGTCAGTTAAGTTAGAAGAATTTCATTCTTCACTTCATCGAAGAGTTGTAGATGTCTATACATGGCTTTGTAGTTTGATGCCTCTTCATACCGACTTACAAGAGGTCGAAACTTCCTATTGAGATCGCACCTTCGATTCAGACAAAACCACTTCCTTTCGTAGTGCGAAGGTGCTAACATCCTCCCTTTGCGTAAGGCTCCTTGCATTTCTGATTGCTCAATATTAACTATAAGGAGGTCCTTGTGCTGCCTACTCGTCTACCAACCCGCACTGGGCCCGCGTGGCGGATACGTCCCACTCCCTCTCACTGAGAGGAGGTCTGTTTCCAGCAGTGGGAACATTATAGGCTGATTATGCTGCCTACTCGCATATCAAATCCACAACGATTATTCAACTAACCATCACTGTTATTTCAATATGATTGAACTTGAAGCCACAAAAGCAAAACTGCAATATATTACTCAACATTTTTTACTACGCAAACGTAATCCGATCCTAAACGCTAGTTCCCACCTTATTTAATATTGGCGTTGCGTGACCTTAGTTTTTTAATCATAGCTACTTGTGAGCTATGCACGGCTTGTTTGCCTTCGTTGCAGAGTTCCCTTATATACTACATTATTGTTTAGCCTTAGTTATTAATGGGTAATAACGTAAACCTTATGCAGTTTAAGACACGAAGTGTTATGGGTGTTTTGTCCATGTTTTTTCTTGGTGTCCGTGTTAATGATAATTGGTGGTCAAGAGCATGTATCTGATGGTAATCTAAATCGGACTCTCTATCAGCCATCATCTCAGAGGTTACTTCCTTAGGAGCCATCTTATCTTTCACACAATCCATTTATCTGTTCTTATATTCGTGCTTAACACTTTTTCTCGTCAATTGCTCCAAATTCCTGCGCATCACATACCCCTTTAGCTCTTCTACAAGTTACCAAACAAAATGTCACCTTAAACTCAGTAGCTTAAAGCTATAGTCCTTGGGTACTTTAAAAGCCGCAGCCAATCAATACGGCCCACCTTCCCTAACCGCACAATAGCAAGAAAACAAGACTATAACCCCTTTGCCTATGAACAAGGAAAGTGTAGGAAAGTCTAGGTCTTGTATTAGAAATGTAAAATCCATTAGGACGTCTAGACGAAGTCACGGTTTGGACTGACAAGGTAGCATGTAAATCAGGATCGTGTAAGGAATCCACTGGCGGATTATCATTTAGACTAGTTTTAAGTGTACGTGGGACGAATTTTTCATGTATCTTCCTCTAACTTCTTGAAACATACATTTAAGATCACGACTGTATCAGGTAAGAACTAGTTGGTAAGTAAGAACAATACACCTGCATTTTGCTAGTTATGCAATTAAGTCCCATGTTCTAGGTCCTCCTAAATTCCCAGCGTTTCGAATCCGTGGTATTTTTAAAGTCGCTAAGATACACAAAAAACTTAGTGAAAAGCACTTGCTCTGGTACGGACATGTGATGATGCGAGATGGTGACCATAAAGACTAAAAAAGTCGTGAAATAGAAGATGGCATGATAGCGAGCAACACAACAAAAGAGATAACCCACAACCGTACAGTCTGGTACAGAAGTAGGTACTAGGAGGGCTGACCCCAAATAAATTGGAACAATAGTCAGGAGAAAGAAGAAGTAATAGAGGGACCAGCTCATTGCCAACTTCAGCCTGCTACTGACAATTTCCACGCCAAAACTGACTAACACTTTGCTCGGGTCGATCAAGGCGGGCAGTCGCACATTCAACTAGACCCAAATTGCAATAAAAATGTTGGAAATATGATGTCGATTTAAGGCTTACGCGATCCTATTAAAAATAATGAACATGTAGGTATCTGCCTGCAGTAACTCAATAGTATTAGAAATAGATATGTATCAATTCCGATTGGAAGAAACTTACGAATGTTAGAGATATCGATTTTAATGCTCAGTGACTGGTTTTAGACGGGAGACTAGAATAGAACAGTACCTAGGCTAAAGTATAGGATGTCACCTAAATGTCGCATAAATTACTACTCAGATAAAAACATTGCGTGTTGTTTTATCGCTTAGGAACGCTAATAATAATCTAAAACTAAACCTGGGGAAATTCATCGAAAAGTTCATTAGCAAGCAAATATTTTTGCATTTACATAAAAATATGTTCTTCAGAAAGGTCAGGTGCTTAGTACTCGCAACCGGCGTGCGCGTATGATCAGATGTATGAATGTAAACGAGGCAAAAGGATGTATGATGATATTTAAGGTGGCTTTCTGTAGATTCCGCCTAACCAATGGGAAGAAGGTGTGAGTTTAAGTATGTATGGTAAAATTTATTCTTATTTTTACTCAAGAACCTCAATATTTTGAAATATCCTAGCATGAAAGCTTGTCTGTTTTCGAAATACATTTGAAATTCAAGATGTTTGAACAGACACGAGTCCGTTGTTTGCACTCCATCATGTTTCCGTCATGGAAATTCCTCATGGTGGTACTTATCAACTCATTCGAGTGAAATTAAATTGGATCGACGCATTGTAATAGACTGACGAATGGCGATACAAAAACAAAACTTATTTTGTATATATGCCAAGGGCATACTGGCGTAATGAATGACTTTGAGATATTGACCAGAAAAGGCAATATAATTACACCTAGAGAATTGTGGAATGCTAAAGGTAGACCTTTGCCCAGCACTGGGATAGTAGGTACAATGCAGGTTGAAAATTTTAATAAAAACATGGCTCGTTTGATGCAAAGCTCTGATCTTGCAATAATTTTCGGGCTTATAACCATGGAAAGTTTCTTTTATGACGGGATATCCCTGTATTATGATAAAATTATTCCGTTATTAAACAAACCGAAAGGCTTATTAACAACATTTCTAAAGGCTATTAAATGGATCCTTTCATTAACTTTGGAGAGTTCAAACAACATTTTCTCCCCGTCCGCTATTCAGCAATTTCGCAACCTGTTTGCCAAAAAACATATCTTTTAATAACGTACCTACTTCTTTTTAATTAAAGACTGAATAGAATTCTACAAAATCTAGTTTCTTTTTACAGCTGTTATCAGATTACAAAGCAATTGTATCGCATTTTATTCGTTTTTAAAACTTCGTTGCAACGGTATTAAAAGGAATTTCTTACAATGCGACGTCTTCACGAAGGATGCAGATTTTTCTCTAGCTTACATTTTACTTTTAAATGCATCGTCTTGCCTGACACTTTCTTTGTGAATATTTTTAATAAGAAAGGAATCTGATTTAGTTATCTTGCTTTAGAATCAAGACTCGTTTAGCATAGCTAAATTATGTATTGTTTGAATAAAATATTTTCTTGTTTGTTGTATTTTGCCATTAGTTCGGAAAAACGATTCATAGAGATTGAATACATTCTTTGAGGATATTATTTTGATAACGCCCACTCCCATCACCATCATCATCTTTCACTTTAACAGAGAGGAGGCCTTCGTCCCAGCTACTGGGACGAAGGCAAGGAACATTATTAAATAGACTATTGATTATGCTAGATTCTAGAGCCTCGTGGCTAAATCATAACAGCCCCACGAGTCTATCTTCAAGGTTAAGCAACGCTTGGCGAGGTCGGTTCGTAGATGGGTGGCTATCCTTTAAATACCGAGACTCCACCGTGTCTCGGAAACCATGTTAAGCTGTTGGTCCTGGCTATCATTCTTAGATCTTTGACAGTCGTTACTGGTCTAACAACGCCTTAGCGTTGTCAGACTTTCGGGCTTCTGACGACCCAGTAATGGGTTGTGAAGGTCAGATAGGCAGTCACTCCATGTAAAATACTGGTATTCAGGTGCATCCGGTTAGACTGGAAGGCAACCCCAAAATGATTAGGATCTAGCATAATATCACATCTCTGTATATTATGTTATATTCTACTTGGAAATAAATGTTAATCTCTCTTCAACATGTATCTAATCTTGCAATTTGTAGATGAAGCTTTCAAGTGGCTCGAAATCAATCTTGGCAGAAGTCTGAGTAGAACTATGTCAATCGTTTCAATGATCAAGAAATGAAATCAAAACACTGAAAACCTACAACTAAAATACCAAACAGCTGTTAAAAGCTGTACCTACTATGAATTTTCATCATCTATTTTTATCTGTAACTAATCTTACAAGTAAAACGGAATGATTACACCGAATTATACAATGTAAATAGTTTCGTTATGACTGCGCCTACGTCGATCCCCGTTTGGTTATATTTAGAACTTGCATCTCATGTGACATAATGGTGGATTAGGGAAATGCAGTTCTCTAGTTTGAGAGTTTAATAGTATAGATACAGAGAAACAGTTCGGCTTTGTAGAGCGCCGTCTCTGTCACTCATTCTTGTGATACTCTCTTTAATGAGTCATATTGGCGCCCGGGATGCTGTAACTGGGGTTGCAACATGCAATGTAATCAGTGTTGCAACATGTTGCATTACATGGTGCAAAACTTTTGCTAAAGACGTGTTTGTTTCTTTTTATTCGTGAGTTGAAATTCTGAGAGATGATTCATAAAAATCTTGTTTTGATACTTTAGATTATTGCACAATTATATGTATATTGGTACCAATATCGGGAAAACTGGTTACTTAGCTCATTTAATCTATTATTGTGATTTTAATACTTTTCATAAGCAGGGATTTATCCATTTAGTGACTTATTCACAAATATCGATCATAATAAAGCTAAATAACGTACAAGATATGACTTCATAAAATCGTAACATACGAAATGCAACAACAATTTATTGTGTGAAACATACAACAAGCATTACATATTAGGTACATGTAAGTACATTGATTACAACTGGCATAAGTACAGAAATAAAAACATTGTTGTTTATACTTTATCGCGTGTTACAAACATGCAGGTAATATTAATCCGATCGGCATAGTGTATGATGATTAGAATAAAAATTATACTTGAACTATGAATGACGTAATAAAACATAAATCGCAGTGTTGCCAGTCAAAAATTCGATAAAAACTCGAACTTTTAACCGCAACATATTCAATTAAATCACGCACGCTTTTAAAGCGAAAAACCTTGTCAACAGTGAATAACTGCTTTACCGAACTGTAAAATTATTCAATGATGCGTAATTTTACGCGGAGCTTACATCTATATTAACGATATAGGTAGTATAGCGTCAAAACTGGGGCAGATAGAAGGCCAGTTATCCCTTACACCCTAGGCCTGATGCTTATGCATGAGACGGCACCCGGCGACGCGTAAACAACTCCAATAATATACTGTTAAATAACAAGATATATTTGAAGTGAAAAAATACATTAAAACCTGCAATATTCGGTTTCCATAAAGCGATTATTTACGACTTTTCCATCGAATTCTATGACAGAGGTTATGGTAAGTTTCAAACTTCGAACACGCCTTTTTATGAAATAAAACAGAGTAACGTTTTAATCACAATTATATATTTTCCTAGAATAACTTTTTACCTAGATCTATAATCATCTGTAATTATCTCAAAGTGAGATACAAATCAAGTTGTATTATGAAGTCATGATAATGCAGAGTACGTCAAAATAGTTCAGTAGCACGCTGACGAATTATCCTGTTATGAAGTAACAACTCCTGGCCGCTTATAAATAATACCGCAGACAACATTAAAGCTTTAAAAGACATTTTTCAACAACATGGCAACACAAAACAATACAATTTATATCACTTTGTAAGACGAAACAGGCTCGAAGCTTCACATGGAGCATAAATTATGATTCCCCAGTCATTGGTCGCTTATTTTACTGCTGAAATATAATTAATTTTTTTTTCGCACGTGCCATTTGACGTCACTGGACATGTGGGAATTTAAAATATGTTTGGACAACATTATTATGTCAATATTTTGATACATCAAGTGCTTATAGGTAAGCTGAAAATGTGGAATCTAATTTAGTTGATGATGTATTTAACAGATAGACATTGACAATGGTATGTGATATGAAAGATTGAAAATGTCAAACCAATATTGATGTTATTCTAATTTACAAAGTAAGAGGGACAACTTACACTAATAATCACATTCAAAATTATGTTTCTTTTGTTCAATTAGGTACAATATTATTTTAAATTTTTGCCTTCAACAGGTTTGAATTATGCAAATTATACTTAATCTGTAGTCATCATGAATTAATAACGTAACTTAGTATATAAATAAACAAAGAGAGAATGCAAGGACTTTGAGAACCATTGCTACATTCGCTCTGCTATACAGATATAATTTGAAGATATACAAATTAACCGATTCTTCTTTTATTGTAATAACAAGCCAGGTGCTGTTAACAGGTGTTTTTTTTTAACTTCATTGATATTATGAAAATGTATGTTTTTATATCCACTAATTGGAAGGCTACAGACTAGCACCTTTGGGCTAGGTACTATTTACATTTTAGTCTTACTACTGAATTTTAAACTTTTTACCACAATTTATGTATTTAGTTTCACAGCTGCCTTAGCTACATAATTTTACTTATTTACTTACGTTTTATAGCTCAAATAATAATATTAAAATTTTGACTCTCCACCTCATTCAGCTATTTCAAATCAGGAAGCACATAGTTTTAAAGTAGGTAATTTGTATCCAAAATGAACAGTACAGTATGTTAATTAAATATGACACATCGCTTCCATTGCTACTCACTAGGCAGTTTACAGTAATGCACACAAATTAAATAAATATTATTTTTGTAATGGTGACAACGTGTGACCAAAACATGTGGTTTTTATAACAATTTATTAAGTTTAATTTATAAAATGTTTGCATCTTTCTTGTGCGATTCAGTTTTATTTATATTAATACAAAGTAAGTTTGTGTTTATTATTTTATGAAGTTAAATTTAATATACTTAAATAAAAATAATTAATTAATATTTAAAAATTAGGAAAAAATAACAGTTTTTGTGAGTGCCTGTTTTTTTTTCTTTAATCCCTAGTCCGAATGATTTTAAAATGATAGAATCTAGCTTCTTCCTGCACAGCAATGGCAGACAAATGTGTGATTAATTCTCATTTTATTAGAATGAATCAGACTGTTTTTTTTAGAAGATTGAGAAGATTGAGTAAACATATTTTCTTATCTTACATTGAATCAGTATGTGAACTCAAGTAAATACTATTATTGTGTAACTGTTTTTCTAATTATACTCACAATAATAATGATAAGATTGTTTTTTAATAGTTGTCTCTGAAAGCCAGGATGTATTCAATTATGTAACTGAAAATAAATGTATGTACAATTGAATATTATTTACAGAACACAATATTAAGTACCTATCTATAAATGTTCAACCACATAGAATTCATGTTAAAAATGTATTCAAGTAATTCCCCCTATTTTTTTTTAATCTGTAGTCTGAGTAATGTAACATGCCAACAGTGGTCTTGCAAACAAGTTGTTCAATCCTCAACTTTTGTTTACAGATTGTTCTTCAACCCAAATCTTGTGACAACTTCTATTTGATTGGCTGCCTTTTGATATTTGGGACAACCAATCGTAACAAGGCTTTGTCCAGCAGTGGACTGTAATACACTGTGTTTAATTGAGCATCATATCAGTTGTAAATACTGATTAGGCCTTTAGAAGCTGTATTTTATTTCCAAAACTTCAATAAATGTTACATCAATGAGGTCTTGTCCCCTGAGCTAGAACCCTAGTAGTGTAGGACCTTACTTTACCATACTTTGGTACCTTCATAATTAACAGTTTTACAGTGAGTCAGTGCATTGTCTAGAACTCTAGAGCAGTTTAAAATCAAACAAAAGCCCTGGTTTTTATATAACATCACAATGCAAAGAGATAAGTAAAGTGAATGAGTAATCCTGCACATTGTTGTTGGTTTGTGCAAGCACTACCCACTTTTTTATTCATTTTAATGACTTCAACTTGTTGGTTGTTGTGTACAAGTTTCATTTATTCTGGTTATTATGTAATGTTGTAATATTATTGAATGGAAACAATGTTTAAATGTGAGCAAAAGGATCACATTCAAATTGTGATAGCACTAAGCTAGGATAAGCGCTATGGATTACAGTAATTCCAAGGATAATCGAAGCAATTTAACCATAATATTAGAACTTGCAAATTTCTTAGTGGTTTCCTATTTTTAAATAAAAACAAGATGCTGTTGTAAGATGTCTAATTGTGCAATGGTCATAGCATTTACCTTTCTAGTTATTTAATTGGAATATTGATTGTAAAACTTCATATTATTCAGATTTCAATAATTACATGCTAACAGAACAATTAACTATGAATAGAATTTGTAGCTATATGTTTTTCTCATGTAATATATTATAGTTTAGATGCCATGCTACGCTGACCACACTTTCTAGCCTATGTAAGCTACCATTGCAAGTTTACACAATTACTAATATTCATGTTTGTTATACTCAAACACAATCTACAGATTACCTGTGTACTACCATAAATTAATCCAACCTTATCTCCTTCAAATATTGAACCTCTGATAAGAATGTAGCAATACTTGGGTGTATGTAATTAAAAAAACAAAAGGTCCAGTTATTAGTTTATGCCATCCAAACAATAAATACACAAATGAGTTTTCAGACAGATTAAACAGTTATGTAAGGCACTTGATGTGTTTGTTATCAGATTTGTTTATCAGCAGTAGTTGAGCAGTATGACTGGGGAATCAAAACAGATGGGCACTTACCTTGAACATGGGTCTGGGATGCCTGGGCGCCGAGGGCGCTGCGGTGGCCGTGGTCGCCGCGGGGGCCGGCGCTGGGCTCGTCACGTGGTCAGCCGGCAA
Source organism: Hydraecia micacea (assembly GCA_914767645.1). Taxonomy (NCBI): domain Eukaryota; kingdom Metazoa; phylum Arthropoda; class Insecta; order Lepidoptera; family Noctuidae; genus Hydraecia; species Hydraecia micacea. Next base: position 4,561,705 of record OU611801.1, on the reverse strand, counting down.
CGACTCCGGGACAGTCTGAAGAGTAGGCCTCATAGTCGTCGACATTTTCACAATTGCACTAGTTCAAACACTTTAACACCTTGCTAGACCACCCTCGCGCTTCGCATCCTCTGCGGCGGCCGCGCGCTCAGCCCGCCCGACCGGCCCAGGCCCTCACCAGGACGCCGACACAGGCCCCGACTTAACTCCACCGATCGCCGACCAACAACGCCCATCTAACCGCATTTTCGACCAGAAAAAAACATAGCGAAGCCCTATAACGAAAACTGTGTAACGATACACGATACCTATTTCACTTTCACGTATATGTTAACGATCGTCGAGATGGAAAACGGAAATAGACACGCAAAAAACTATTAGAAAGCTTACGGTGTCTTCTCCTGTCACATAAACACTATCAAGGAATTCGGCGTTTAAGCTTTATAACGACGCGCAAAGTGTTTTCGTTAATGGCACCGGCTCGTATAAAGGGTACGAAATCGCGTGGTGGACATATATAAATCCATTTAATAATAAAATTACTAAAGAAATTCACTTAACTCCGCTAAAAGTCCTCACATTCTTGAATTCACTCTCAAGATGGCGGATTTTACCTACTCCTCGTAAATGGGCACAAGGCTGACACGAAAACATCAACCGGCTCTCTATCAATCCCTTTCTTTTGGTAGCACATGAAAAGAGATAGTGATATGTGAACGAGTTCAACGGAGTTTTGTGATACGTCACTGAAAAAACTGCCAATGGAGCATGCGCAAATGTAGCGAGTATTTGAAACTTTGAACGCATCCTTAGACGTTTCGTTATTGCAAATTATTTGTAAATAGCATGCATTTTTGCATCAAGTTAATCACCATCAATGACAGTAGACTCATGATTTTATCTTATTGTCAATGATTTATCAAATTAGTACAACTCTTTGGAAAGATAATGATTTATTAAAGTGGATTTTTGATTTTCGCAAGACCCCGTTTGGTTACATTTAGTTTTTAGTGATGGCAATACCGGTGAAATTGTTTTTATTTGGTGCTGGCAAGAAATATTAGCGCCATCTTTATAAAAATGGCTGCCTTGTTGTTGGCGACTGTTGGGTGCTTGTTTGGAAATTAATGTTTGTTTCTTTCTTTTATTATGATTTCAAATAACTGCATGTGTAAAATATTGCAGCTTAGGCCGGATGATATAATAAATTGGTGAGTGTGAACTTTTCCATCAATGATAGAGCACAATAAAGTGCTCGGTAACGTAATAACAATCTGCTCAGCCTCAGAGCAACGTGAGCTTTTCTAATGCGTATTCAGTTTTCTTAATGTTTTTCATGTTAACTGTTGAGATTATGTATCGTAATGTTTTCTTTGCGAATTCACATTGAGATTCAAGGTTCAGATACCAGTGAGGGTCATATTTACATAAGTTGTGACCTTAGTTCATACAGACAACAAAAGAATTTACCACGGATCTGTTAGCAAGTAACGTACTCGATGTTTTCTCTTATTTGTTAGCGGTTGTGTATTCTTATCAAGTATTAAATGTGCTGGAATATGTTAAGTGCTTGCGTCGTCGCTAAATAAAGACTGAAAAAAAGTAGGTGAACGAACCCCGATTTGAGTCCACAAATAGTATAGTGCTTTCTAAAAGTTCGATTTTTGCTTACGCATCACGACCGCTTCTTCGAATCGAATCTACTTTTAACGTCGCTCACATATTCGTAGTAAATTTTCGTATGATTTACGTCACTGTTTATTTACAAGCAAAATGTTGACTTCTGATAAATTCAATGAAACAATTCAGTCATTGACACTTATCATTACTTCTGTTGATGTTCTAGTAAAATAATACATTTCACAATATTCAACGTTAATTTTGAATCAGTACCTATCTATGATTAATTGATTACAATATTTGTTTTAAAAATTAAAAGTCAATAACCTTGTTCTTTGAGCATTTTCCATTGTTATGTTTTTTATTCATGTTTATCTAATCAATTATAAATTACAAAACAAGATGTTTAAAATCTGGGGATATTACATATTTCTATGTTTTGTAAATATAAATTCAAAAGAATGTAACTCCTACTTACACATTTATTTTGCCGTCTGGCATAAAATAGACCTTGAATGATAGTAGGAATTAGCGTTTGACACACTTATTATCAGTCTTTCAAGGTCACACCTAAAATCTATACTAAAGTGTACATTGAATGTAAGTCTTGGAAATGTTTTACACCATCAGAAAATCAAAGTACTGACACTGAGCAAATTGTAGACAATTTATACTTTGTTGCAATAAAAAATCGTTTATTTAAATTAGGCTGAGAATCAGCACTTTTTCAATGTCAAAACTATGTAAGACAGTCCCCCAAAACGCCCGCTTTTCACTAATTCTTAATGTTCTAGCTGAGAAGGAGTGGTGGAACAGACTCCCCAACCACAATCAATAATGCATCTTAAGAAACACAGTTTAGCACTTTGCTGGACACTAAATTCCCCCAGATGTAATATAATTTCTATTGTGTCTCATTCAGTGTCCTTCAACCACTTAAGTAAAAATTTTTGTTCCAGATTCGCACCCGCTTCATAAGAAACCCAGCAGTTGTCCAAAAGGAGAGCATTTTATACACATGAACCCCACCTAGTTCTCTTAGCTAGTAGTTACCGTTAGCGGTCATATTTCATAGCAGAGAAGGTAACATTGTATGTCCAAGATGTGGCCGGCGTCGCAGTACTCGCACAGCAATGCTCCGATACCACCCATAACTGCCTCTAAGTCTAATGAGCACCAGAATCAGCAGAACTTGAAGACTTTGGGCATGACCTCTGCTATTTCTATGGCAGGTGTGTATACTGTTCTTAAGCAGAACAATGAATATATTTTTTCTTCTTTATTGAGTGTAATTTAGTGTAATGGAATGCTGCGCTGACTGGTTACATAGGGGTCATATTAAGGATGGTATTTAGACTGGGTCTCATTCCATGTATGTTTAAAAAAACATCCTTCTAGTCTGTTCATTTGCACATGCATGTGCGATTATATAAAAATATCATTAATTGAAGTAAAATCACTATTTAAATAATATTTTCTTTGCAACTTTTACCTGACTTTTTTAAAATTTTACTATTGTTACAATATCTGAACAAAAAAGTCATGTCCTTGAGTATGTCCCTCGTGCAACCAGTACATAATACTGTGTTGTAAGAAATACTGAAATCAATAAAACATACCTTTGACCTTTGCTCTTGCAGTTTTTATAAATAACAAATAACCAGTTACTATTTTAGACACTTGAAGGTTAAAAATGTGGTAAAATGCTACTCTCAAATCAACTTTTTTGAAGATTACTAGCGTTTAGATCTAGAAATCATCCTTTGCCCAGTAGTGGGATAATGCAAGCTAACAGTAACTAGTGTTATAATAATGGTAATACAAAAAATATTAACAGCAACACACTTTGCATAGCATTATAAGCTCTATTCTATGCAAAAATAACATTATCACTCTTCCGCACAGGTCCAAAGCCCATTGACATAGAGAAAACCACAGAACTAAAAGAGTCCCTAGCACCATACGGGGTGTTTGAGACAGAGCAAGAAATGCATCACCGTATGGAGGTCTTGGGTGCTCTGCATCGGCTTGTGAGGCAGTGGATCAGAGAAGAGTCTATGCGGAAGAACATGCCGCCTAGTGTTGCTGAGACCGTTGGAGGGAATATTTACACATTTGGATCTTATCGATTGGGGGTAAGTGTGACTAGGGATTGCAATCTCAAGTCAAGTGCCAATATCGACATAACGGAACAAAACACCACACAGTCATCACGCATACTAATAAGTCCATAAATTATTATATTGAAATGAAAATGACTTCTCAAGAACATAGTGTGCTCAGTCACACGCGCTCATTCTCGAAATCTCGTTCGAGATCTCGACCGATACGGTCGAGATTTCGAGAACGAGGTTGTATTCCCTAAGTGTGGCGTTGCTTAATAACTGGTATAAGTACGCGGGCTCGTTGTGCAAAGCTTGTCCTGTCCTGACTCGATAGAATATAAAAGGATGTTTAGTCATACCCATGCCACATACAGGAGCTAACCTAGGCTAATAAATACTTAATTTTTTTGTGCTGCTGCAGTGTTCCTGTTTGTTTTAATTTACATCAGTAAATGAATGATTATAGTCCCATTGTTGCAATCTAATTAGACTTACTGCTCATTAGACATTTCGCGCTGTTGGACATTTTGCTACTTAGACCTTCTGATCAGGAGGGGATTTTTACTAACATCATCACTTGCATAGCCTTTTCCCAACAATGTTGGGGTCGGCTTCCAGTATAACCGGATGCAGCTGAATACCAATATTTTACATGGAGCGACTGCCTATCTGACCTCCACAACCTAATTACTGGGTAATATGATACCCCTTGGGGCCCTTAGTAAGACTGGCTGTCAGATTTTCGGGCTTTTGACGACCCGTAACGACTGTTAAAGATCCACGTATGACAGCCGGGACCAACGGCTTAACATGCTTTGCGAGGCACGGAGGGGTCTTGATATGTAAAGATGGTCACCCATCCACGGACCAACCGCGGCAAGCGTTGCTTAACCTGATCAATCGACCCGTGCGGCTAATATTACTTTGCCACAAGCCCCTCTTTATTCTCCCCTCCCGATTTTTACTAACAGATTATCACAATTAGAATGACTTTATGTCGTTGGAAATACAGTTGAAAATGCAATGAACACTTTGTTATAGTTAACGCCACGAAAGATGAGACTTGACCCCGCTTCCCGCGCTCTTTCCGCCGCCCCTATGACGTCCGGTACCGTCCCGCGCTCAGACCTCATACCGCTAAAGAGACCTAAAATCGTGTACTGCGCAAGTCAAACCACGTGGTGTGTCAAGTCTCATCTTTCGTGGCGCTAACTGTACCTATTACAAGACTCCAGTTACATAATAATTATATCATTAAAAAAGTTTTATTATGAGAAAATGCAATAACATCAAGTCGTTTTTCTTCACATAAACATTGTTTACTGCTTCACAAGTTTACGATTCTAAAATGATGCCAATTTTAACACAATAAAATTTTATCGATGTCAACTTTTTATAAGATGATTTTCTTTTATTTGAACCAAGTCTTCTATAGAAGTACTAGTTGCTCCGCGGCTTCATTCGCGTACTATCGTACAAACCTTTAGTTTGTTCGGAAAGTGGAGAAGTTTTGGGGCAGCAAGGTCTGATGTACAGTCGTGTCAGCGACACGAAGAAGATTTGTTCGTGTTAAAATCTATGGTTTGACCTGTTATAATACATTTATAATTACACTAGCTTCTGCCCGCGACTTCGTTCGCGTGAAATTTCTTATTCTCTCGACCCATCTCGTCGTATTGCATCACCTGCCCGCGTTTCCTGCCCTATCACTTCGTTTTCCCATAGCGTTTTTTCTCGATTCCTAAGGGTCATAGCGTGACGTTAAACCTATAGCCTTCCTCAAGAATTGGGCTATCAAAGAAGAATTTTTCAAATCCGACTGGTAGTTCCAGAGATTACCCAGTACATACAAACTTACAAACAAACAAATTGTACCTCTATATAATATTAGTATATATTTGATAACAATCTGTCTTCTTAGTTCATTGCATCATTCATTTTTTTTTTATTCCCTTTTTCAAAGAAAAGTGCGCGGTCAAATTGTATAGAACAGCCATTTTGTTTTTTAATAACCTACAAAATATTTCAACGTTTCAGAATCATGTACCGAATCTATGGTAACAGGTAGTGCTGTGATGTCTGCCACCCTGTATGTACAGACGCCAGCACGTCAAGGTACAACAATCTGTCAAATTTCTTTAATAGATTTTCAACTTTATCGCTGAAGCATAAGGTTCAAAGTTGATTGGGAAAATTTGACAGTTTCAGGTAGCTTGATGTGCTGGCGTCTGTACAAAGATAATCTGTGAATAACTTGATGCAATTCAATTGAAGAAGAAAAAATTGTTACGATTGTCATACAATTAATACAAATAGACTTCAGACTGCCCACTATGAAATAATTGAAGAGGCCCTCTAAAATATATGCGCATATTGTGTTGGCCATAAAAAGACTTATTGCATCGCATAAATATGCTAAAATGACACGTGTAGGGACAGGATAAAAAAAATGTTTAATATTTATTGAGGCATATTATTAACTAAATCGATATACTTGTGAAAATGGATTCATAAAAGAGTCGCTCTTCAACACATCGAAACCGACAAGTGTATGGTGATCATTCTAGCATAGGTATGGCTTCTGCAACAGATGGAAGAGAACTCTTAAATCTGGAGCATAAATCTGGGGATCCCAACTTTGCGTATTTTCAATGTCATCAGAAAATCCTTACAGTTACACTTAAAGAAATACACTACCCTGCAACTATTTTGTTTCCTAATTCTTCCTCATTCGTCTTGGCACAAACTACATGAAATTAGGCCACACAGTGTTAAATGCATTAGCCAGTCAGCAAAATGGTAACAGGGTTGACTGTATTTTTGTATCACGACGCGCATTTTACTTCTATTAACCAAGTGTACAAACACGCTGTGAATGTGTGCATGAAGACACACTTCCAACTTCGCCATTGTCTCGGACAGTACCTAGAGCTCCTGCGCTTACAGTACACATAGTCACAGCGTATTTGTAGACTTGGTAACCACAAGTAAAGCGCGCATCGCTTCGTGAGATAAAAATAATATATCACATTGTTATAACATTGTATGTCTTCCTTGCAGGTACATCACAGAGGTGCCGACATAGACGCGTTATGCGTGGCGCCGCGTCACATCGACCGGACTGACTACTTCGCTTCTTTCTATGATCTGCTGAAATTGCAGCCACAGGTCAGTATAGCTAAAGACAGAGATCCTCCTCGATACTCCTCCATCTATGAGGCCTACGTCCAGCAGTGGACGTCTTTTGGGCTGAAATGATGACTCCTCCATCTGACCAAGATAATGCATGGACTTCAAAACTCCAGAGACTGTGACCTCTGTTTGGAGTTTGTTTCTTTTTAGGGTCAACGGGTAGGAAAAATCGAACTCATCTAGTTTTTTATTTTTTTATTTTATTGACGTGTAAAAAAAAGTGTTTGTATATATAAACTTTCTGACAGAAAGAAATATCGTTAATCGTTCAGAGACTGACAAATTAACTACGTACACAATAAACAGGCATCTTCTGGGCACGCTCGTTCCATCATAGACCTCATCTATCGCTTTCCATCAGGCGTGATCGGGGTCAAGAGCAAGCCCATTTAGCAATAAAAAAAAACATTTTGGGAACTTAAACTCACGCCTTTTCCCATCCGGAAAACTACGGAACATGCCACGATGCCATTCACGGTGCGGACGGCGAGCAATGGGCAGCTCGCCGTCCGGTAAGGACCAGGCCCGGGTCGCGGGTTGTTCGAAAGAGATACCGTGGCCCCCGGTACAGGCAACTGAAGGAACACGGGTGGGTTTTAGTCAGTAAAAGTCTGATACGCCCTCCCGCTCCGCCCAGAGCGGGAGAAGTTATTTGCTAATTTCCCACCCAAAAAAAAAAATGCAATTCACGGTCAAAATTACATTCACGGTTTTAATGACGTAAATCGATTAGTGAGTCATTGCAATGTAACTCTTATCTTATCGTTATAAAGTATACATTAGAATGATTACCGTGAGTTTTATAAAAATCTTGCAACCATTCTAACCTTAGGTACCTAGCCGAGAGGAGATAGTTTCACGTAGATCTTGAATATCCTATCTTACATCTTTTAAGTCAGAATAAAAAGCTAGGGACTGGCGAATACAAACCTAAACAAAACAATAAAAAATACAAAAAGCGTTGCTTTTAATTAAACAACATAACAGCCCCAAATGTTTTGTAACCGGTACCCTAATTGCCAAACACACTTTCAATCACAATCTGAATCATTTTGAAGGATATTGCTAATCCATTGCTTCATATGTTCGAAAAAATTGTTTGCTCTACAACGTAAATAATGCAATGAATGTTGTTGAACTGTCAAACTGAAAGCTATTCCTATTGTCAGTGTGTCACGCAATTGCCCGGCAGTTCTTTGAATTTCAAATCGAGTTCAGACGGACATAAAAAAAACTTTTGATTCAACATTTTTATATAAATTACTTCGACGCTTTTATTTACAAAATTATGTTAAATATTATTTTCTTTAGTGGAATGGAAAGGATTATGTTTTGAAATCTAGGATACATTCGATTCTACTTATATAATAATTATGTAAGTAATGTATGTATACACACGACGTGTCATAAAACTTTGAAGGGTTATTATGCAAATAAAGTCGACCACCCAGCCATGTCATTTATAAATATTACGGAAAATTTCATTAAAATTCGTTCAGCCTTGACATTATGGTATAACATACTTACTTCCCTGAAGTATTCCCTGAAGGGACAGACAGGAGTGTGTAGTAGGTACACCCACATTTCCAGTAATAAATTCCATATAATAGAGAACGAGCCTATCAATTTAACCTGGCACAAATCTAGACTTCGTGCTGTTTCTGAGAATTTCCTCATGGAAAACCTAAATCCTACTAATATTATCAATGTGAAAGTTTGTGAAGATGTAAACCACGCGTAAACCGCTGAATAGATTTTGATGGATTTTGGTATAGAGATAGTTTGAGTCCCGGGAAAGGACATAGGATAGTTTTTATCCCGATATTCCCACGGGATCGAAACTTACGCGGGTAAAACCGCGGGGCGCTGCTAGTATAACAATAAATAATAATTTGCCATTGCACTCTCAAATAGTGTCGTAGCAGTGAGAGCATTCGTTATAAGCTTATAATACTTATATTTTCCCTAATTTCTTAAAACACTTTCAATGCCTTTCATTTTGACAGTCCAACAACATTCATTGCTGTCACCCAGCCACTTTTTAAACGTATGAAGCAATGGATTAGCAATATCCCTCAAAATGATTCAGATCGTGATTGATGGTGTGTTACGTAATTAGGGTGCTGGGAATCGACCTACCAAACATAACCCTCCTTCTGGCGCAGTCGGGTAAAAACTAATCTTAATCTGTTTTGTGTTGTGCAGGTAAAAGATTTGAGAGCAGTGGAAGACGCATTCGTGCCAGTCATCAAGATGAACTTCGACGGCATTGAGATTGACTTGCTGTTTGCCAGACTGGCTCTCAAAGAAATACCAGGTAAGGAGTTCCTTATACTATAACTAACTTCTGCCCGCGACTTCGTCCGCGTGAAATTTCTTGTTCCCCCGACCCACCCCGTCGCTTCGTATCACCTGCCCGCGCTATCACATTTTCGCTCGGCTCCTAAGAGACATAGCTTGATGATAAATAGCCTATAGCATTCCTCAAGAATTGGGCTATCTAATGTAAAAAGATTTTTTCATATCCGACTGGTAGTTCCAGAGATTACCCCCTACAACCTCACAAACTTTACCTCTTTATAATATTAGTATAGATGTAGATTACGCTTAACGAAGCCGAGAATCGCTATTAGTAGAAATATCACATTGCCGGCATTGTGATATTTCTCTTTGTACCGGACCATACCTAGGAGCCACCTGGTTATGGAGATATTTTTCAATTGTTTTATAACTTATTTTTTCACGAAAACAAGTTTAAAATGTTATAACCTAACTTTTAAACACCCTCGCAACTCCAGCACCCATAAGCACGATGTTCGTCAGCGATTCACACAGCGACTTTACACACCAAAAAAAATAGTTTCCCAGCAATAATTTTTGCTCAATATAGCTTAGATTAATTTACAGATTGCGTAGTTCACTGCTATGTTATGGGTCTTTTAACACCCTGTAAATGCGAGCAGTCGCGGCTCTAACGGGAAATTGAACCCAGACGCCTCTTTGCACGGAAGGACTGACTGATGTGTCGATAACCCTATTGGAGAAATCTGCGTTCTAGAAAATTAGTTTTTATTATTTTATTCTCTCAAAAAGGGGTGCTCGAGGCTAAATAATAACAGCTGCACGGGTCGATTTTCAAGGTTGCCGAGGTCGGTCCGTGAAAGGGTGACCATGCATTCCATATCGTGTTTCCCGAAGCACGTACCCTCCGTGCCTCAGAAAACCGTTAAACCGCTGGTCCCGGTTGTCATTCGTATATTCATAGATCTACGAATGACAGCCTGGACCGGGCCCGCGGTCGTTACGGGTAGTCAGTAGCCCGAAAGTCTGACAATTACCCGGTAACTGGGTTGTAGAGTATAGAATAGGAAGTCGCTCCATATAAAACATTGGTGTTCAGCTGCATCCGGTTAGACTGGAAGCCGACCCCAAAATAGTTGGTAAAAGGCTAAGCAGGTTGATTGTGTCAAGAAGCAAAACATATTTATAGAAAAAAAACATTAAAATGTTGGTTGAAAGAGCAAAACATTTACCTATTGGTATTATTAGGTACAATGTGTATTAAATGGATTATTTTCCTCAAGGAACATACTAAAATAAACTGAGAAGGTATAACCTGCTTGCTTGTACACGAGTTTGTTTTTTTTTTCTGAACTTTTTACTAATTTCTGCTTCATTTAATCTAATTTCGGACTGTTATCCAGTTCTGTTTGTAGTTATTTATTTATTAAATAAAAAAACGGAAACTTTTTTATTTCTAAATATAAACTGCCTGTATTCCCCGAAGGGTTAAGACAGAGGTGTACCTACTTAATAGTACATCCATATTGCACCAGTTATGTTTAAGTCCCATGTAATAGAGGGCCAGCCTATTGCCATCAACCGGGCACAAATGCAGACCGGCACCCTAATTGCGTAACAAACTATCTATCTCAATCTGTATCATTCTGAAGGATATTACTAATCCACTGCTTCATATGTTCCAAAAATGTGTCTGCTCAACAATGTAAATAACGCAATGAATCTTGTTGCACTGTCAAAATGAAACCCATTGCTACTGATAGTGTGTTACGCAATTACCCCGCGGGCTGCTACTGGGTTCATTCCTATTATTAAAATGATAAAACTATAAGTACCAGTCGAAATTCTGTTTTGTTTTTCTTTATCGGACATCTTACTGAGGGATTCCCTAAGTAAAAGGTTATCAATTTGACGCAATGTTTTTGACCCCTCAAATCTGAATGATTTGCATGCCTATTGCAACATACTTACATACCGAATTCAAACTTAAACCACCAACAATAGGCATTTGTCGCTTAAAAACCCATGTGATAAGACAACTGGTTTTTATATTCCCGACTAAACTATAGTCCGCGTGGAACTAGTTGGCCGCTGAGGTGGGGACAGGGGTGAGGCGGCGGTTCGCAATGCACGTACTGAGTAATGCGTCCTCACCCCTCCGTCTCACCGTTCACATACCTAAGGCACGGCCAACTAGTTCCGCGCGGACTATAGCACTCCTTTTCCTAATAAAATATTTGACACCTCGTTCTAAATTTGCTTGAATGTTCGAATGGAACCCGCACTAAATTATAGCCAGCCTGCACTACATAAGGTTGACTTTAATGAACAACCTTTACATGAGCTACGCCCATCCTTAAATAAAAGTATTGGCATGCTCCCGCTTCCAAACAAGACTTTTATTCACAACATTTGAACATTCAGGCCCTTCCTGCATATACCTATGAGAATAATTACCTAACGCCAGACATTATGTTTACATTGTAAGGTCCAACTCTTGCAAGAGAAGGCTTAAGTCAGGACGAACGAATCGCGAATCCGACACTACGACAAGTGTCAGGTAAGTTAACATTTACATGTGTCAATGTGCAGTGTGCACCAACACAAACTAACGTCGTCAAGCTTAAACCTCGTCACGCCAAAACTGGCGTAAAAGAGGCGACGTGGCCTTCTAATTGGCGTGGCAAATAAATTGACGTGACAGTTCGCATCAGCCTAGAAGAGGCTTAAAAAAATATGATCTTAACTACAAACTCTTTTACCCCATCGGACGGTATTGAGCCAGAGGGAGGGAAAAGGCTAAAAGCCAGGGTTTCTTATGCCCATACTCCAGAGGAAGAATTCAAAAATCTACTCCGTTCTCATTAAACTCCAACTCCATGAAACATCAGTCAATACTGGGGGTCTACTCCCTAAGTCCGTCAACAAAGTGAACGGCCCGTCCGACAGTAGCCCGATACGTCGGACTGAACCCTACTCCCTAACGATTTCGGATTCATCGGTTTCAAACGGAATCATAGACAATATTCGTGAACGAAGGACGCATGGCGATAGAGTTGCGTTATTTTACCGGTCGATTACCGGTTTACTTATTTTGTAGTTTTTTAGCTTATTAAACAAAAATTAATACTTTTGTCGTTAGAAATTGACAACATATTTTAAAATATACTTTTTATTATGTCTTAAATATAGAATTGAATTATTTTTGCCATTTTTGTCCGGAAACCGGCATCATCCTGTTGATACCTTTGCCTGTTTACTTTTTGAAGGAAATTTTCAAATGAAATGTCAAAGTATAGCACGGGTTTTTCTATGGCTATAGTAGGTACGATGTTGAGTGACTTTAAAAAAGTTCATATACTTTGTCAGCCGGGAAATTTTCTGTATTCTAATTAGCTTTCCATTCCATGGTTAATTGTGTAAAATGTCCCCAACCGCTGCAGCAACTCACTGGCAAATTGAGGCCCTTCTCGATTTTATGGGTGAGAACAAAGAATTGGCTCGCGGATTATTGAGGGGTGCCGACGGGAGAGTTCGCTCAAAATGGCTGTGGGAAAACCTGTGCAACTCCCTTAACTCAATGGGAAGTTGCACTGAGTCCGTCGAGCAGTGGCAAAGAGTGAGGATCCAAAAGTAAACAAAGACCACAGTAAATGGGTGGGACGGATTGGTAATACAGCTCAATAAGTTGCAGAAACTTTAATATGTCCTTACTTTCATTCTTGGATCAACACCACTTCGGCGTATGTGTTGAAGCAAAAGAGGTATTAATTCCGCACATACGTCTTCGAATAACTCCCGAGTGAGCCTATAGTTCCCTATGAACTCAACGTCGGGAATACTCGCCAACCTAAAGTTTTGGCGTAAATAATATCGACGTTGCCTCCGCTCTTCCTGTAAAGCTTCTTCAATCAATAAAAAAGCAGCCATAGTTTGAAATTATTTTATTTTAGTAACTTTCGTCGATAGCACGAGAACTATTTTGATGTCGTATCAACTGACGTAAGTATCCGTCAAAACCAGTGTAATGTTCAACTGTTCGGACGGGCATAAACACATCGGGAGTAGGGACAACAGTCAAATCGCGTTGTCATTCATTCTTCGCTCTGGCCCCGAACGATTCATCCGTTCGTAGGTCATAGGGAGTAGGAAACGCCCGTAACGAAGCCCGAAGCGACGGACTTCGTGCTTAGGGAGTAGACCCCCTGATTGAACTGTGGGTCCTCAATAATAAGTTGAACCAATTGTGTCAACCAAACACACTTTGCGAAGTATAGACTCCGCCCCGTTAGCAAAGTTGATTTCAGCTTAGGCTTGACGACGTTAGTTTGTGTTGTTTGATCCACCACTGTGTGCAGGGCTGGATGAGCCCTTCAAAGAATTTAAACAACGATAGGATTTCTTTAAATTTATCTTGACAGAACGTCTTTACATATTCCCGACTAAACTAGCACTCCTTTTTTCTAAACAAAAAAACCTAATAAAATATTTGACACGCCGTTCTAAACTAGCTTGAATGTTCGAATGGAACCCGCGCTAAATTATAGCTAGCCTGCACTACATAGTGAACAACCTTTACATGAGCTACGCCCATCCTTGAATAAAAGGCGCTTCCAAGCAAGACTTATTCACAACGGCTTATTTCCAGGAGCTCCAAATCCATTGTTCTCCAAACAATTTCACTCCATACATTGATTCCCAAGAGCTCCATAATTGTATTAGTTAAAATAATATAATACTAAAATTGTTACCATTGCTGTTTTAATTTGGAGCCGCCGGGAATGAAATTATGGAGCGTCTAGGAATAAGCCTTCACAACATTCGAACATTCAGGCCCTTCCTGTCTATACCTATGAGAATAATTACCTAACACCAGACATTATGTTTACATTGTAAGGAAACCTATACATCATTAGGTAGTAGCAGGGTTGACTGCCTCTGTGTGTGTATGTGCAATTAATCAAGTACCTATCGTAAATCATAAAAGTTGTTTTAAGATATCACCATCATTTCAGCCGAAAGACGTCCATTGCTGGACATAGGCCTCCCCCAAGCGTCGTTACTTTGACCGATCCTGTGCTTCTCGCATACAGAATGTTCTTTACGTTTTAATACATAAGTAAAGTAGATACACTCCACTATAGTTGTATGACGTCCATAGCAAATCGTTAGTCGTAAATTGAACGTCATTCATTGTCCGTCGCTCACTGTTTGAAAACACTCACTAGGACATCCGTCATAAATTCGGACCTACCGTACCGTGATGTAGTATGTAATAATAAAGAGAAGTTGGTGTTATAGTGTAATTTCAAAAACCTAAAACTCTAAAACCAGTCGACTACAGTCTATTCATGTTTGAAATTGATGTTATTTCAAGTTAAACAAATATCAACTTTATTGTAATTAAGTTGATTTCAGAGTGACTAGCACTATTGAAAAATTTATAAAAATGTTTGAAGTTGTAGCATAAACTGAACTTTATTGTGTAGGATTTCAAGTTATTTTTCCATAAACTCATATTTGTTTACATTTTTGGCAAATAAGTCGCAAATGCAGATTAGCCCACTTGCTACAAACAATCATCATTATCATTTCAGCCCGGAATCACCCACTGCTGGGTATAATAGGCCTCCCCTTTTTACTGCCATACTTCCTGGTTCCGTGCATCTCTCATCCAGAAAAAAATCAAATAAAACTTGTGCACTTGGGAAACTAGAACCCAAATAAGCCATTGAGACACTATCTAAAGTACCTTGAAAGCGGACTCTTTTAAAGCGCTAGTCTATACTTTTCACAAAAATACGGATTGATGAAGCTGCCAAATGACTGCTTGTTCCGATGTTTTAAAAATAGTCCATGTTCATTTGTTGCATTTCACAATGATTTCTCATTATTGATTTTTAAGAGTTATGCCATATTACAGGCCGATTACTGTACGTAGATCAATATAATAAACAAAAAAAGAAGAAAAAGCGCATTTACCTACAATCAAAACGAAATCCACAGTTGCGTATAAACGACGTTTCAAAGACATATTTCTTGAAATTTAATAACGGAAGCGAACCGGAAACACTACGCTACCGTTGAAGCCATTGTTGCCAATAAATTAATTATTGGGTAACTAATACTTCAAAGGGAAACGTTTCTTTTAACGATAAGCCTGCACTACACTACTCGAGAAGTTGATCGAAGTTAAGCGAATACGAGAGTGTATAAGGGCACTTCGGTTCGCTTCGTCCAACCTCGGCTCGCCTCGGGTGACTTCTGAATCCGATCGTTGTCGGATTTTGCGCCCGAGTTAAAGGACTCGAAGCGTCCCGTAGTTCTTAGCAAGTATAATATAGTCACATACTTCGGACTTCGGTCAATTACGACTAGTAATGTCGAAGCAACTTCGCGAGTAGTGTAGTGCAGTTTATAGATTTAGTAAATATCATATGGGTGTTGTTACGTTTTAAACCAGAAACTGCTCAATAAATGGATATATATGTCACGGCTAATAGCCGAAGTGCGGCTAAACCTAGTTCTAGCCGGGTAAACTGCGGTTACACCTAGTTTTAGCCGGGTACAACTAGGTACAGCCGGCCACATGCGGTTCGTGTATACTTCGGGTGACATCGGTTGCATGGTTGCGGTCGGTCGATAGGCGACATAGGATACAAGAGCGAGCGAGGTTAGGTTTGGAGGTTACTTTTTACCCTGCACACAGAAATATGAGCCCCGCGGAGCGGGGCTCCGTCTACGTTCCGGCTAAAACTTGGTGTAACCGCACTTCGGCTATTAGCCGTAACATATATATACTTTCGGACCCCTACAACATAATTTAATAGTATGAAATTACAAAATACCAATTGATTTATCACTACAGTATCAGCCTACCGCTCTTATCCCAACATATTCGAGGTCGGCGCAGCCGCTCTTCATCTTCCATACATCTCTAACTGCCATTTAAGTATAAACCTCCTTTTAAGACTTTTTTTTTACTTTCCTGCTTTGCCCCACTCCTGGGCAAAGGGCTCCCTTCAATCCTTCCTTCTTTTTAGCCTTTGTTTTTTTATTCAATGTATATTCGATCTCGTAATTTCTTTACCACTTGACAACACCCAGTAAATGGAAGCTTCATTAAGGTTGAACGTATTGAAATGTCACAGGTACAGGTTTCAAAGCAAAAATAGACCTTAACGTTTTGTTACGTGCAAATGACATTCAACATTAGGCTGTTTGACCACCGCCACGTCAACGGTACGTCAACGAGAACGAGATGAGGGCGCCGAAGTAGCGATACATACATTTACTATAGCCGCGCGTCCATCGCACGCCGCCGTCATCGCTTCGTCACGCTCGGTTCGAATAATCTCGTTGACGGTGGCGAGTGGACAAACGGTGTTACGGTGGTAAAAAAATTACGAGGGTGACTATACCACTACGGCATGATCAAAAATTTACCCAATTTTATTGTTGTCCACAGATTCGTTTGACTTGCGCGACGACATGCTACTAAAGAACTTAGACCAGAAATGCGTGCGTTCCCTCAATGGTTGCCGCGTGACTGATGAGATCCTGCGTCTTGTGCCTAATATCAACAACTTCCGACTGACGCTGCGGGCCATCAAGCTGTGGGCCAAACGTAACTATACATCACTTACTGTCTTAGTTGTTTTAAAGCATCTAAATTTACTGCTGCCAATTACAATTTGGTTCGAAGTTACTTGTCAAGCTAGTTACCGAGCCAGGACCACTGGCTCTCCGACACAGATGATTCTGATGCCAGTAGTAACCTTTAGACGTAAACTTGTGTTTAATATCAAGCAGACTATAACAAACGAATGCTTGTTGATTTCTTTGTAATGGTGGAAAACAGCTCACCGTTGAGGTCTGCATGAGTCCTTATATTCCATACTGGAACAGCGCGGGTTTTACGTTTGGTCAACGAAGAAAATGGCACCTAATTACTCCTTTTACCTCAGAGCTTGGCTAAAAGCACTATTTCTTTTAACAAGGTTAATAAAGGAGGTGCTGCAAAAAAAAAACCGATGTTTACTATTACGTGTCATAAGCACCTTTCCTACCCTCATAGGATTCTCTCTCCATCTCCCACAGGTCACGGCATATACTCCAACACTCTGGGCTACCTTGGTGGAGTCTCTTGGGCTATGCTAGTAGCCCGCACATGCCAACTGTACCCCAACGCTCTGCCAGCCACGCTGGTACACAAGTTCTTCCTGGTCTTCAGCCAGTGGAAATGGCCACAGCCTGTTCTGCTGAAGCAACCTGATTCTGTCAATCTTGGGTTCCCTGTTTGGGATCCTAGAGTGAGTATATTAAGAGTTTTTTTATTGACCATTTTGTTCTTTGCAGAGACAGATGTTAAATACATTTTATATAAAAAAGCGCGCGTACTGTTTGTTAAGCTATTTATTTTACTTTTCCGGCGTATCAAATATTATGGTCATGGCTGGGTCAAATTAATTCACTGTGTTTAATCACTTCATATTAAACCATTCTGGTCAGTAACTATTAGTAGAATCCTTCTATATCTGAAAACAGTGAGAGAATTGACATGTTCTAAGTGACGTCCATCAAACTGCACTGTGCCCGCTTGGCAGATTACAGCCCAATTCCCCTCACAGAGAGAACGCCTGATTTTCAATAGTGGAAACATTATAGACTGATTATGTCCACATGCTTCTCAAGAAGCAAAAATTACTGGTGCAGTATTAAGATTAAGACCAAGTTTTCAAACGCTACTGCATTATATCAGGTGACTACTTCAATATAGCCCACGAAATACAAAATTTCTTACGTTTTTGCAAATAAATTTTGAATTTCGTTTATCAGTAGCTCTATATTTTATAATCTATCCCCAGGTAAACATATCGGATCGATTCCACCTGATGCCGATCATCACGCCGGCGTACCCGCAACAGAACTCCACGTTCAACGTCTGCGCCTCCACCAGGACCGTCATCTGCGAGGAGTTTAGACTAGGTTAGTTTTTACGCGTGTTTACATAGTAAAAATACAAAAATAGTCATTGACGAGCGAGAGCGAAACAAAGTCCGTTACAATACTGACGTCATACGCCATGTACTCGTATTTATAATTGTTTAGCAAAGAATAGTTCAATATTGTTGGGAACAACTTCAAAAGTTGGTGGAAACAATATTCACAACTACCGTTTTTTACTACACAGCTATTCTGCATAGATCGGCAGCTTGCCAGCATGCTGCTAGCAACACTGCAACACGTGTTGCCAGCAACACAGAAACAAACAATGTTCCTTAACATTTGTTTACCATGAAAACTTCTTAACTCTTGGTTTAAATATAAGAAATATTTAAAAAGGTATAATAATATACATGCTTAAGAGCGCTAGCTCTAACACAAAATCGCGTATCGATTGGTGCCATTCAGCTCTTGAAAATGGGCTTTAGTTAGGTCCGAAACTAGCCTGCAATTCCGGAGCCTAGTGTTCAAGATTCACAAATCGCTTTTCGAATGCTTGTTTTACATAATATTTATTTTGTCTACAGGTCTAGCAATAACAGACGAGATAATGCTCGGCAAATGCGGCTGGGAGCGTCTATTCGAGGCGCCCAACTTCTTCTCCCGCTACAAGCACTTCATAGTGCTGCTCGCGTCCTCAGCAACTACCGATGACCAGCTGCAGTGGTGCGGCCTCATCGAGAGCAAGATACGACATCTTATCAGTGAGTTTGATAACAATAATAAAAACAACATTTATTTCTGGCTACAATGGCCTAACTTACAAACTAGCATATGAAAAGTAAATAAACTCTTTATTTACATTAGGTACTAAATTAAATGACTAACTATACAAATAAAACGATACTTATATAGGCGTCGAAGTGCTCGTCCGTAACGCTGTCATCCGGAAACGTGCCTAGAAGACTGGCAGCATTGCCATGTTGAATGGCAGTGCTAATTCTTTGGACAAAGAACGATCGAGCCCTCTTTAATCATGTAAAGTTTCGACCAGTCGACGACAAATTTCCTTAAAAAGGAGACGCACTTAAACAAACTTGTGTTAATAAAATATAATATATGAAACCTTTACCCACGTGGATGTTGGAAATTAACCCCATGGGAATGTACTAGCGGGATAAAAGTTTCCTATGTCCTTACATGTGTGCCAAAATTCTTCGTAATCTGTTCAGCCGTTAGTTGTGACAAGGTAACAGCGTGACAGTCAGTCAGAGAGCAGATTGGACGTCTCAGAGAGTTTATCATCTGCCTAGCCTTCTCCCAACTATGTTGAGGTCGGCTTTCAGTCTAATCGGATGCACACAGCATACCAACATTTTACATGGAACGACTGCCTACCTGACCTCTACAACCCAGTTACTGAGTATCACGATATCCTTTGTTAAGGCTGGTTGTCAAGACTTTCCGGCTTCAGACTATGTAACGACTGTCAATGACTAACTTTCCTTTTGAAGTACGGAACCCTAAAAATTAAAATTAAAAATATGTCTAACATTGCCTACTGCTACGACCAGACATTATACATTAAAGTGCAAGTGGAAGTAAGGTGCGCTTGCGCCTGGCATTTGGTCGGTTTAGACATGTTTAGATTTAGACTAGATGTCTGGACTTTAAAAGAAACTGTGACTCCCGAGTTTGTTTAGCTTTATTTTTTCAGCTGCTTAACGTACTTTTACCAAAGGAAAGGCATGACAACAGCTAAAATATAGAACATGAGTAAACCTAATTGAAACTTGTAAAAAAACTAGAACGTTTTACAAAATGCGTAGATAAAATAAAATATTAACGTATAACACATTACATTGGTTAATGAGGTGCGAAAATTCGGTCAATGACTCGTAAACGGCTGGTATATAGGACAGGTATATAAGTAATATTGGGTCGCACTATTTATTCCCACGTTTTATGTACCGAGAGTGTGTGGAATAGTTTTCTTTACACTCGTAGTAGTTTTATCATACGTTTCTTTAGAGAATTTGAGAAAGTGTGTCGAATAAACTAAATAAATAATTTATATACTCTTGAAAGAAAAGTGGAATAGAATGAATCACAGAAAACCTGAGTGAGTGGTACATTCGCGTGTCTTTTAAATCAAATGTGACTACCGAAACGATTTCACATACAACATTATACATATAATATATAGATTGTTTTATTTGGCCATTTTATGTGGCCCAGTGGTAACGGCTCCGACTTAAGAATTGTAGGTCGCTCGTGGGTTCGAACCCAGGCAGGCGCTTTACTTTGTGTACATAATTTTATCATGTAGAAACATCGTAACGAAGCCCGGCACGTCCTAGAACCAAAAATTCGAAGAAATGCGACATCTGCGAACCAGCACTGGGCCCGCGTTTTAGATTACAGCTCACTACCTCTCACAGAGGAGGCTTGTGTTGTGTCCCAGCATTCCAGAAAAGGACGATTATGCTATTATTTGAGATTGTTTGTCGTTACTCCTTTTAAAGCTTATTACAGTGCAATGCGGCTGTAGAAATTGTACATTGTGTTTAACATAATACTATATTTGTTACAGCCACCCTGGAGCGCAACTCGCACATAACAATAGCGCACGTGAACCCGGAGTGCTACAGCTCGGTGCCGCTCAACACTAACAACGGACAGCCGCTTGCTTTGCCACCAGGTAACTGAACTGAACTGTTCTTTCTTTCTTTAACTTGTATGTATACAATATCGGCTGACTCTTAGGGAGGGCGCCCGCCCAACAAGCAACTTTTGTCTAAACAACAAATTTTTCTCTCACATCAAGTCTACGGGTTTGTATGAAAATGCGCGCATGTAGCGACGCGACAAAGAGCACTTTCATACAAACCCGTGGACTTGATGTAAGAGACAAATTTAACTTAACTTCCTTGACACTAACACACAAACACTTTCATAAATTGACATAACCTTCAATTAAGATTTGCAAACCAGATACCTGGCAAAATGACGGAATCTTAGGCTGCCTTTCCACCAGAGATGAGCGAGGATGCGTATCGAGGGATGTGTATAAAACTAACCAATACCAACGCATCCTCGCTCTCTCTGGTCGAAAGGCAGCCTTAGGCCGCGGCCGCACCACTAAAGCGACTGCGACGCGACGTCGATTTTTTTTAAAACAAACTCATATAAACATATGTCGGTGGGCGCACTGCAGAAACGACAAGCGAAATTTATTTGTTCATATCGTCGCCGCCACGTCGCTGTCGCCGTTCCAGTGCGGCCCCGGCCTTACTCTGCTATTTGCCAACTTATTGTACTAAATAATTATTATCTTAGGGGGATGCGCTAAGGTAGCTCGCGAAATTCAATCAAATCATTATCTTACGTTTTTTTGCAATTTGCAGTTCAGTGTCTGGTTGTATATTGATTGAAATATGATTCGCGACAGTAACAAATATGGCTTTACAGAATTATAATCATTAGAATCAGCAATACATACCACTCTCTAAGTTCATATTATCCTATTGAATGACTATTTCATAATGTTATGACAAAATGCTTCAACCCTGCTTTGGTTTGGTCTGACAACCAGTCTTACCAAGGGGTATCGTATTACCCAGTGAGTGGGTTGTGGAGGTCAGACAGGCAGTCGCTCCATGTAAAATACTGGTATTCAGCTGCATCCGGTTAGACTGGAAGCTGACCCCAACATAGTTGGGAAAAGGCTAGGCAGATGATGATGAATGACAAAATGCTTACATGAGCGTTTGTCTGTTTTAGGAGCACCAGTGCCAACAGATCCTGCGCCTGAAGTTAAAAAGAATGACAAAGTGAGTAGTGAACATAATAAATTATTAAAGACATTTTAATAAGTATGCCGTATGGCCTGTTTCACCTCTACCTGCGTTTTTACCTCTAGATAAGTCCCGGTTGACTTATCTAGTAAATATAAATGCAGATTAGAGAACACTGTAACAGGCACATAAAATTACAAACACTAAAAATGTGTCAATAACAAAAACTTTACCTGCCCTATGTGCCTTTTATTTTCAAGCAACAACCCTAAGCAGTGGTGGGAATCAACTACTATCCACGGCAGAAAAACGGACACTGCCTCAGAGAATGTATCACCTCCACCATAATACCTAACTTTATATTAAAATGTTCTTTTTAATACTTTCAGGGTGAAGTTGTAGCGAACTTCTGTTCCATGTGGTTCATTGGCCTTGTGTTCGAGAAGACCAACTTGAATGTAGATCTGACGTATGACATATTGACGTTCACGGACTCTGTCAACTATCAGGCGGACAATGCGCATATGTTGAGGGAAGGAATGACTATAGAGGTAAGTGTGGGATAAATTTTACTTTTATTACGGTTTTTTTGTCAGTGACAGGTATTTGACATCGACTGATTTTAGTTGGTAAGAATCGGTTACCGACAAAATGCCGACTCATATCTGTTGCCATCGTTAGCTCTGGCGTACTATCGACAAAATCAGATTTGGTTTTTACTTTTTTAGCTACTTAGCGTAACTTAGCTTGTGTGTTATATTTGTACAGAATAAACTATTTTTCTTTCTATTTTCAGGGCCTTTCCCTGGTTTTTAAAGAATTTATTTGGGACTGTTTAATGTTATAAACACCTATATTATTATTACCAGCGTCTGCGTAAGGTTTTTTTATAAAAATTTCTTCTTTATATTATTTTACTTTAAAAAAATCTTCATGCCATAAAACTCTTTTACATAATAACTCCCGTCAATTTCACCGTCTATCGTAACATTCCAGGCGCGCCACGTCCGTCGCAAGCAGCTCCACCAGTACCTCTCCGGTTCGCTGCTCAAACGCGAACGCACCACTTCGGGCAACAAACGCAAGCCGCTGGACCTGACGACCGTCATGCCCGCGCCTACTAAGAAGACCAAGCGCCTGTCGGAGAGCAGTGTATGTATTTATTTATTTTATTTTAAAGAAAACTTCCAAAAACGTTAAATATCATTTATAGGTCGGGAAAATTGCTAATTACAAGTTTGTAGAGCCCGATTCAAACTTTATGGCGGCTCGGAATATGAGGCGAGTCGCTGCGCAGTAACAAATTCACGTGTCAGCGGGGGTGAGGGGTGAGGTACTGCGCAGCGAGTAGCGCATTTCACAGCGGCCATTAGATTGAATCGGGCTGTAACATGTATACTATAATTATCTAGTTACAAATGATAATTATTGCGTTAACCCCTCAAGTGTCAAGTGTACATAAGAGAAAGTGCTCGAAACGTCAACGGTACACCAGTACACAACAGTGTCACTGTCATTGTTAAAACAATGACTACTGCGCCCATTCAACTACTCCGACGCGTCGGGTGTTACGACAGGTAGGCGGGCAAACGTGTGAGAGGTTAACCAGTTATAGTCATACCTACAGTATACTTGCAACCTTAGTAAAAAAACTTTATAGCTCCACAAACCTTCATGGAAAAGCGATATCAAAGATAATTATTATTACCACCCTATACTGTCCCACTGCAGTGCAAAGGCGCTTCCTTCTCTCCCTTTTCCCAGTCTCCTTTAGAAAGTAGCAAAGATAGATAATCAAAAAGCGAGTAAGCCCGTCGCACCTTATTTCGCGAATTCATTGGGAACAAAGTTGAGAAGTAATTGCACAAAGTTGCCTGCAACATCTGAGGGGCAATTCTCGTAATTTTAAGAATGTTCACAATCTGTCAAAACTATCTCTAATTTCCCTACATTTTGACAAGTTTTTGACATTTGTTTGTCGCTGAGATGAGACTGCGACTAGATTGGATGTTTTAAATTACGA
Source organism: Hydraecia micacea (assembly GCA_914767645.1). NCBI lineage: Eukaryota > Metazoa > Arthropoda > Insecta > Lepidoptera > Noctuidae > Hydraecia > Hydraecia micacea. The sequence goes on along the minus strand of OU611801.1, from coordinate 4,537,742 downwards.
GAATTGGCCTTCAGAGATTCCTGGAGACAGTGCTCTGCTTTTGTTTCCCAAAAAAAATAGAATTAGCTTAGCATTACAAATGTTTGTCAAACCAGATTGACTGACAAAACAATCCTTTCCGCAGGAAACCTGTACATTCAATGAACCCATTCATCCACAGACGGACGAAGTCAGCGTCCTGTCATACAACGAAGACTCAAACTCATCCAACATGTACGAAGTCAACCTACAGCATGGTATCTTACCACACGCAGCCGCAGAGCCAAAACCTGCCACAGACAAACCGGAACATCCACCATCAACATCAAACACCATAGCCTGTACGTAGCATTACGAAGAATGGCGTACTCGGTTCATTTACGGAACCAGCCACGTCAAGCACCGCAGAACCAAACGAGTGTAATATAAACAGTGGACTAAATAATAAGTGCAGAACTGACTCTTATGTGATTATAGTGTGTAAGAACTCGTGATATGATGATAAGATTTGAACAAGTTGCAATGTTTATGGTGCGATTTGTGTTTGGTGTTGCCCTGTCGCTGTAAGGACTGATGGTTTCGTTATGGTGAGTGGTTTGATAGATTTTTTAACAATAACACCACGCCTATATGTCCCTAAGGATTAGGCAGTGGTGTATAGTACACCCACATTGGCTTGTTTGCGCCCGATTGATGGCAATAGGGTCACTGACTGTCGAAATGTGGGTGGATTATTACAATTAATATAGTTGTAGGTTAATTAGATTACAGAGTAGTTAGCAAATGGAGTGCTATGTTATATGTGCTTATGTTAGATACGGCGAAATCTCGCATTTTTTACTGTCATGTTGAGCCTGATAGTCTGTTCAGCATGCATGTTTGTTCGTCAATTGTCACTCTATTTGTTAATCAACTCCATATTAGCTTCGTATCAAATATAAACGATTGCGACTTTTAGAACAAAAAACTAATGAGATACTTTACATATCTGTTTAGGTGTAGATTCTCCAGATATGCCAGTAAATGGGATTTACAAGTTTTTAGGGGAAAAAAAATATAGATTTATGACAAATAATGATAAGAACAATAATGGGGACTCCCAGCTGTTTCGGGCGGCATTTGGTCGAGCTAACGTGATTAGATTGACGTAAGTCCTCACTGGCGTTAACTTACCCTTATAATACAGTGTGAAGTTGTATTCACCGTTTTTCTCTTAAGGGGTCATTGTACTCATCATTATGAACAACTTTTACTATGGGACCTAACCAGAAATCGTGAAAAAAAAATCTGCTATTCCCTACATTTATGTTCGCTTATCTCGTCAAAATGTAGGGAACAGCTGATTTTTTTTTCGCGATTTCATGTTTGGTCCCATAGTAAAAGTTCTTCATAATGATGAGTACAATGACCCCTTAAGAGGCAAACGGTGATTACAATTTCAGCCTGTATAGTAGAGTAGATAGTAGAGCATTTATTTTAAGAAACTAGTGTTCATTGTTTGTATTTAATCTGTAATATTCAATTAGCATTTTAATACACGCCAAAAACTTGGGCTCGTGAATTTAGGGCCTTGTTTGTCGCGGTGGCTGAATTATCGGTCTCTGTACAATGGATTGTGGGTTCGATACCTGCACGGTAGATATTTGTAGTACAGACGCCAGCACATCAAGCTGCTACAATCTGTCAAATTTCTTTAATAGATTTTCAACTTTATCGCTAGAGCATAAGGTTTAAAGTTGATTGGGAAAATTTGACAGTTTCGGGTAGCTTGATGTGCTAGCGTCTGTACAAACAGATACTTTGTAATTACACAGGTCTGTGTGTTTGTGCATGCAACATTTGAGTCTGTAAATAAACGCAATCACAATACGGTATAAATACTTATGTGTCTATTTTATCAAAGCCTCATAATTTGTCTTAGGAATATACTATTCATGATAATAACAAATTTAATTAATCATGTAAATATTTATCTTTGAATCACGATTACACATACTAAGTCTATTTATAATATATAGCAAATTCCATAATGGTGCCGATTCTCTTGTACACCGAACTAAACTAACTAAACTATCACTAAAATTCCTTACTTTTTGCTATTAGAATCTTACAGCTATTCTGCATGAAAAATTCTCTAAATTTAAAAATAATTTTGACACAACTAAAATCGAATTTGACAATTGCGACTCGTCGACCCGTGGTACTTGTTTGCCCTACCCGTGATTTTTTTTAGAGCCGCAGGCGGGCAGGGGGCAGCCTTGGCGTGTTTTTTAGGGATTTTTCACTTTTTGTATGGAAAATATGAAAAATTATTACCTACATGTTGAGTTTTAGGGGGCTTATGGGTTTTATAAAGGGGGTCGAAATTTTCATTATTTTTGCGATAGGACACACCATTTTCGAGATATAAGCAAAAGAAAAAAAAAACTGTACTGTTTTTGCATCTGAAGTCGAGGTGTTCGTGTGACTTTCTGTTCATTTTTTTCTTCAACGACAACTAATTTTATTCCACACCTTTTTAATCGCGATTAAAAATAGTCAGATTTAGTTAAACAATCTAAATTTTAGGTGAAAAACGTGTAATTCAGAATAGCAAAATTGCAATGTTCAATAGATTAAATAACTCAGTGCCATCTTAGTGCTGTCAAACTAAAATATAGTTAAGTTGTGTCACTTTAGTCAATTTCAGAATAGGAAATCGTCGTCTGACAGGAATAAACTAAATTTTAGTGATTTTTAGTCTAGTTTAGAGGCATTTGTGACAAGAGAATCGGCACCATTATCATGTATTATTAAACTATAAATACCTACGATTCTCACATAACTTTGTATGCTCCATAGATGTGATACGGGGACACCGCATCGTGGCTGCGTAAGTTATCAGATATCATTAGAAATACGTTAATAAATTAAAGGAAAAATTAAAAAAAAAATGTTTTAGAGATAAAAGAGATATGACGTTGAAGGTCCGTGTATTGTACGAGATATTCGGGTGTTGTTTATTTGCAGATGGCGAACGGGCGGGACGGCGTCATGTAAGTCTGCCTCTGTCAAAGTTAGGGTAGGAGTGTCAGGCCGTTTGCAAGAAAATGTGATTAAATATACACTAACGACGCATTTACTGCCCAACACATGACTGGCGAAGCTTTTTACTCCACCACAGAATAGTAAGCAAAAGGAGTGCTAAAACGTTTAATTTCTCCATAGATCCGAATCGCGTTGGAGGGACGAAACGGGATGGGACGATCTTTCGGCGCGTCATTCGCCGTGGTACAACGTGAGACTGTCATGGCGACTTTCATTCACATTTAGTACTCCATTTACTTACTACTCCTTGGTGTTAGGTAGATACTTGTTTAGCGTATTTCTTATTACTAAAGCACGCCAGTCATGTTAATATCGCATTGACATAAGTAACGGTTCTGTGCCTAATATTTTTAAGAACAAAAATTCGGTGTTTCTAATAAGTACCGGGATATTTCTATGGTAACGTGTTTCTGGTGCTTTTGACGCCATTTTATTCTAGACTTATCTCCTACTTTAAAAAGGAGAGTAAATTTTTAAAAGTAAAAAAATTGCAATGTGTTAGTCTGGCCGAATACTTTCCCCTGCAGAACGTTTATACAGGATGTCCCTGGAAGTATGGATCAAATCGAATAGGGGCGTAGGCAAGTTCATTTCCAAACGTTTAAAAAAAAAAGAGACGAGAAATCAATCATTTTAAAAAAATCGGAAAAAAATCTATCAGGGCTATCAATTTATTTTTTTTAGATAGCCCTGATAGTATTTCTTTATGATTATTTTCTTTGAGCACTATGCGAAGTGATTGTAAAAAAAAATTGGTCATAACTTTTGAACCATAAAAAAATTCACCGACATTCTCAGGGCTAAAAAGTTAGGAAATGACCTTGCCCACGCCCGCTATTCGAATTGATCCATACTTCCAGGGACACCCTGTATAAATCTGCATTTAAATCACCATCCATCATTTGCTACTTTGCAAATCGTGCACTTTGCCTAATGCGCAATATTAGCCTGCTTTTATAATAATTTTGCGTGATATGACACATCATAGGTCAAAGAGAATTTCCAATTAAATATAAAGGAATGATTTTATTTTTAGAAGATTGTTGCTTTGACTATGCCCATAGTAACTAGTGTCCTATCGTGCAAAATTAAATTCGCACTCATTCTCATGGGATTTACTAAGTGAACTCATTAAAACCGAATACCTACGTACATAAGTTCCTAAAAAGCCCACCAGTTCTCTACCGTTATATAAATAACCCCATCATAACAACAATAACTAATTTGACAAGTATACAAGAAGGCAAGTACTTAAAATTGTAACCCCTTTTTAAATTATTGTTTCTTGCAAACGGTCAGTGATAGTACAAAGTGGAAGAAATTACTTGATCAAATACTATTCATTTTTTTTTCTATTATATTTTTGCAAAAGCTTTTAGTTACAACTCGACAACATTGCTGACAGCACTAGACTAACCTCTGAAATATAAGATTCGGCGAATTATGTCAAATGTCGTGATGGCTATAATCATCATTCTCCTGCCCCTTATCTCATCCATCCAACCCTTGAGTGGTTGACCTATCACACATATCGCACTGCTAACACAAGACTGTATCAACTCAAAATTAAGCTTTTTTTCAGAAATGATGGAAAACTGATTACTCGTTTCCTGTTAACGATTGTAAAAAGTGAACACTGTTTTAAAATTAGTGATAAAATTAAGGGGTTTCTTTAATTATGAGTAATTTCAGAGATTGCAGGTTATCAAGTTATTTCCAAATTTAGAGTTAATACAGTATTGTGTGAGAAATTAATTTTTGAGTTGATACAGTTTTTATTAGCAGTGCGATATGTTGATGTGAGATTTAACTACAGTTCCAAGTGGTGGATAACACAATAATCAAGATATTTTGAGTAGTTATAATTCAATAGTATAAGTAGGTACTTAGTTTTTCATCATCATTGTCGTCAGTTTTTAGACAAACTTAAAACTTTTTACTTCAATATCTGCTCTAGTTTGTCAATGATAGAAAATTATAAAATTGTAGGGAATGGACTGGACTCACTGACCATTCAGAGTTCCATTTTTTAAAGGTATGATTTTGAGATAAATAGTCTAGTTGGCATAATGTCACTCAGGTGTCAAGATATTTTAAGCATTATATTATTATAAACATTGTTTTGTAGATACTAAGTACATTGTATATGATATATAGACAAATCTACAAGGTCTATGAATTTTCGCGAGGTATTTTAATTTGACGGAGTAATTGAAGAGTTTATTATTACAGTCCGACCGTCGACAGAGTGCGTTCCTGACACCTGCCTTACGAAAATTCTAGTAGCTATAGACCAAATTAGCAAAACACGTATTCATTTGTATGAAACTGACAGGTGTTAAAAACGCATTCTCTCGTCGACCGCATTATAATGCTAATCTATTTTGAGTTCTATGTATGCGAAGCTACTCGAGCCCCAAACTATAGATCACTAAAAGACTGACCACATTAAAAGTAGTTGAGTTCATCATTATCATCTGCCTAGCCTTTCCCCAACTATATTGGGGTCGGCTTCCAGTGTAACCAGATGCAGCTGAGTACCAGTATTTTACATGGAGCGACTGCCTATCTGTCCTCCCAACCCAGTTACTAGATAATACCCCTTGGAAAGACTGGTCTGTCAGACTTTTGAGCTTCTGAAGTTCTGACAACCCGTAACGACTGTCAAAGATCCACGAATGACAGCCGGGACCAACGGCTAAAAGTTGTCGAGTTGTAATTTTTTTTACTAATTATTAAAAAAAAGTATTGACACAAATACGAGCAGTACACTTTCTTCTGCTTCAAATTCAGAGTAAAAACGTATAATTTGCAGTTTTCCTTTCGACAATTATTTTGCCCAATTAACCGATTTGATTCGTTTGTGTGTGAAAATTGCATTTTTCACGTTGCGACGTTCAACTAGTTATTAAAACGAAATGATTCCACCTAGTTAATAAGACTCAATTGTAGTTGTTCATAAGGACCTTCAGGTTTATTGTAAGTTGTATATATTCGATAGGCAATTGATTATTATATTGAAAGTATATATCTGGTAAACAATAATTTAAAATTGAAAAAAAAAAAACAATAAATGTATATACAAAAGGGATAAATGTTGTTTTCTTTTATAATCCTTTAGGTAATTCCCAAATTGACCGAAGTCAATTTTAAACCCACAGCGATATATTCCAAACAAGTCTACATCTTATAAATTGAAGTAGCTTTTTTTGTGTCCGTCTGTGTGACCGAAGTCGGAAATGGTTGGTCAGTACGTCTATCTTATTACTTATTCTTTAATTTGGCAAAGAGCATCAATAAACAGCAGCACAAACAGGTTTATACAGCTTGTGTCAAATGGCTTGGGTATATCAGCCAAAATTCCACAATGTGAAGTCCCGCCTATGTATCCAGTGTGTTCTGCCCACCAAGACGTACGATGCTGAGACGAGGGAACTCACACAGGAGGCTGTGTACTGGGGAAGAGTGGCACAAAGAACCATGGAACATTCCAGGCTTGGCATAAGGCTTATGTCGAGTTCCGCAGACGTACGAAGGTTTTCGACATCGGAAAACGGGTTACGGAACACAAATGGAGTTGGACAGGACACCTACAAGCAAGGCGCAGTGATGACATATAAGGCAGTAACAGAGTGGCGTTCAAGGACGGAGACGAAGTGTCGGTCGTCCGGCGGCGAGATGGGCGGACGACATGTTACCATCGCGGGTAGTGGAACCTGGGGTTTGGCACTGGGGATTAACACGTAGGGTTCTTTTTATCCCGATATTCCCACGGGATCGAAACGTATGCGGGTGAAAGCGCGGGGCGCAGCTAGTAATAAATAAATCACCATGTTACGTCAAGTAGTAAAAACCGTGCAGGGTCGGGTCGCTAGTATTGTAATAAAATGATATCTGTCAATATTCAAGGTGCATGAAGTAAACAAAAGTTTTTTATTATAATTTATTCAGTTTTTACAAATGCGAACACAAAATACTATACAAAATCTCATTTTCACAACCATTTTGAATAGTTTTATTACTTGTATTTTAGTTTAGAACATGATATCAAGCCACATTGCAAGAAAACAATACAGGTACACTTCTGCCTAAACCTTCTGGGATTGCAGGGCAGGCGTGATGGTATGTTACCCTTATGTTGTTACAAAAAAAAAAACCTGGAGCAGTCAGGTAAAAACACAATATTTACAAACTGTACATAATACAATAAATTAAACTGTAGGATACAAATATATTGAAAACACACAGAAATTTTAAATTACTAAACCTTATTCAGTAAGTAATAAAATTGCAGATTTACACTTCATCACTATAGTAAAATAAATATTGTCAGTTTCCAGTCTCCAATAGATGGAACGGAGAATCACTTTATTGTGTCAAATTCTTCATTTATCAAAATGTTCGCACCGCACATGGGGGTTCTCCATGTCCTGTCACAATTTGCCAGTTATGTTTAATCCGACGAGGGGATACGCTCATTACCGTTATAACAGAGCACTAATCCAGACCGCTTTAGTTGGGCCATTTTGAATCGAGTCGTCGGGTCATAAACGTCAGTATTACCCACATCGCTAGCGGGCTCCGAAAGCGTAAAGAGTGCGAGCGAGACAGAAAAAAAATTGTTGGCCCGGCCCGACGACTCAGTTCCAAACAGCCTAATTACGAGTATGCTCAGTTTCTGATAAAAACAACAACAACACTTTTATTTCCATTTATGAATGACCTTTTTTTTTTTGTTGCGCGGTGGAAATCCTCATGGACTTCCTCCATCGCGGGGGGGACAGAGGGGCATGCCGGACTCTTACCGGCTAAAACCACCGCGGTGTTCCACCTCTACCTATGACCGGGGGTGCGGGATTCGCATAAGCATTCACCGCTCCCCCGACAGGCCTCGACCTCCCCGTATTTATGAATGACCTACTACTACTAAAATGTGGTCAGAGTTGGCCCATTGTGTTGTACACGCGGTACAGTTTCTTTACGGTACGCCGCGCTAGGCGCACCGAAGTATAATCGTGTGAGCTTGTATATGACACTGCAAACCACCGGTTGTATGGTATACGACTCCGTCGTCGTGTCGTTAACAAACCCCCATAGTGATCCATACAACGGACTATTGGGAATAATTCATGCCTACACACGGCGAATAAAACTGTTGTCTATAATATTTGCATCGCATATGGTTCAAAATCCCTTAATTAATTTTACATAACTTTTAGTCTTAAATATTGGCTTGATATATCAGTGCATGATAACCCCCTGTATATTAGTTAAATAAATGAAGCGTTTACATCCAAGCTTGACGTCGTAGCTTCTTCTCTGCGGCTCGTTGTTGTTCGAGGTTCCTGTTACGTTTGTGTCAAATACCTTCATTTTCAACAGGTGTCGTGTCCGCGTATGTCTGTAATTACAACGGTTATATTTAAGAAGAGATGACAAACAAAAATAAATAATACTTCCTATGGAGACGAAACTGAGCGTGTCGTTAGTGTAGCCAGATATTTATTATTGGGTGCAGTAGGATCCATCTGATGGAAAATGGTTTATGGACATCTGCATTCTGCAATACCAGAAGCATCGTAGGCGCGTTATAAATATTATCATCCTAGACACAAACAATGTCTCATGTCATGTGGCTAAATGTCTCATGTCATGTGGCTAAATACACGTGCACCCTACCCATTTTTATAACAGACTTCAAAAATCCTTCCTTATCTATTATGAATATTTGCGACCACGGTAATTATTTCTTTTGCGGGTGGATTGAAAAGGTTTAAGTGTTGTATTCGTTAATGTTATATGCGTACCTACGTTATTAACTTAATACGTAAATGATTTTGTTGTAAAGAAAAACTATACCTAGCTGCTTAGTTTCTGTGTCAAAGTTCATATAACATAATAATAAGTTTTAAAAATGTTCTCAAGTAAATGAAATCTTTGTAATTTCTTATTGAGAAATAAATGTCTTTAACCATAAGACTTGCAAAAGTACCATAATAGTTGTAAGTAACGTGTGTCGTCTTACCCAATCCTGCTCCTTGTTAGCAGCCTGCAACTCAAGTATATCGTTCTGTATTTCCACGCTAAGCTCTTGTATGGGCACCGGCTCTGTGCGCCAGAACACGTTCTGATGCTTACTAATGCGGTTGCGACGCTTATGCGCCTTTAGGTGGACCTGGTTTGGCGAGTAAATATATAGATTGTTATTATATGAAATTATTAATAGTTCTATATAAAAGATAGGGTGAATATTTTAGCCAAGACAGCCGGTTTAAAAAAATCATTCGATGACTTTGCTACAGTAAAAACGCTCTGTAGACAGCGTTGAGTATATCGTTGCTGATGATGGTTTGAGTAACACATGAAGATCATACGCCCCTTATACGCACTGATGGGTTAGTTCAAGTAAAGCTGTGGTACACTTTCAATTTATGCCATGTGAAAGCACAAAAATTGAAAGTATTTGTCATAGTTTTGCAGTCCCTTCATAAACAGACAACGATTAGATTTGATTGATTGGTTTTTTTTTTTACTGGGACTGATTCACCTACAAAATCGCCCGTTGGATATAAATCGGCATCCTACATAAAGGAAGCCTACATTCGGCCTTGAAAACATAAGTGAAAAAAAAGTAACTAATCACCTACCTTCTTGACATGCGTGTTGACCATAGACCGTAGATGGAAGAGTGCAGGACACAGCGGACAACGGCGCGTGGGCGCGGTGTGCGCGCACAGCGCGTGCTGGTTGCGACGGTTCAGGGATACGAAGCTACGCCCGCAGTCCTGAAGGATGTGTTTTTATTACAGAGGACTACAGTGTAACCCGTGCGAAATCAAAATTTCATGTTTTTACAAATAGCGGCGCTGTTTTACTCGCTTGTTCTCATATTATTACATTCGCAAAATATTATATTCTCAAAATATTACACAAAGGACAATCACAGCGAAAAATGTTTTTAATTTGAGGGGAAACAATAATAAATATTTGACATCATCACATAGGTTATTCATTACATATATTTGTCTCGGATGGGAATCAAACCTACAACCCCTTTTTTTAAGGTTTACCTACCTTCTGTAAAATAAATTTAACTAATGATTTTATATCACCCAGTAGTAATAATGAAGCCAAGTTTATAACGAGTCAAAAAGGCAAGTCTGTTTTTTTATATAACGGTTACAAATACAACTTCTTCGTGAATAATAAAAAGGGTACAACCAACTGGAGATGTTGCAACCAAAGGGAGTGCAAGACTTCGATTACATTAGGTTTGGATAAGAAAGTCGTTAGACAGCCCAAACATAGTTGCAGCGTTGATTTTGAAAGAAATATTATAAAAAGAACTGTGCGAAAATTTTGAACCCATTCCAAAAATATTTGAAAAGCACTTCTTGGGAAAACAAGTTTTTCAAAATAAAGAGTATCTGATCCCATCATTTACGTCCAAAAAGGACTGATTTGATTTAAATAAATTCATTTTTATTTTTCACTGTGTTTGATTGTACTTCTAATATTTTGAGAATATAATAATTCGAGAATATAATATTTTGCGAATATAATATTTTGCGAATGTAATAATATGAGAACAAAGGGTTTTACTCTGCATGTTGGGCATAATTCATTACGCGGCAATTATGATAAAATAATAACTAAATTATCAATATGGTTATTTGCTGCAAATCGTCATATTTTCATAAAATAGGCTTTTAGTCGTAAAACAGCTTAGCATGAAAAAAATCTTCCGTCACTTTCGTTACGAAAGGAACTTTAGTGCGAAATTTTGGACCTAGCGGTTGTCTGTCAATTAATGAATTTAAGAGTAGATAATATAGTACTCACATTACAAGAGTAAGGTCTTTCGTTGTTATGCAGTCGCTGATGCCACAGCAAGGCGCGCTCGTCCACGAAATGGCGCCCGCATGTAGAACACATACATCGTTTGGTTACTACTCGTTTAGGCTTCTCATTTGGAGCTACTTTATTATTTTTGTAGATGTTTTGTCTGAAACATGAGATAGAGCTGTTACTATCATGGAAGTACTTCTCTATCTATTGTGTATTACCATGTTCACAAAATTATAGATTAAACCACTCTACGTAATTCTAAAAATCTTCATAACTTTTATATGACTAATGATGATCACGACACCAGAGTGTAGGTAACCCAACAGAGAAAACTTCATACAAATGCGCAATGGTAGGTGCACTACTACAAAGCGCAGTAGCACAAAACTTAGAAGCATTGCCTTGCCTCCATGGGAGCTTACTCCATGGCGCGAAGTTCGTGCTAATTCGGTAACGAAGACCACCGAAACACATACCTTTTCTGCTTTACCTGTTCTTACCTATATTTCCCTGTCTCCATATTATCCTCATGTTTCTTGATATGCATTTCGAAGCTCATCTCTCCCTTATACATCCTGCCACAGTAGTAACACGTGAACTTCTTGTAATGCGTGCTGTCGTAGTGTTGGCGAAGGGAATCCTCGTCTTCCAAGATCTTGCCGCATTTCTCGCAGATGTGGGCGTTATCTGCCTGGGAAATACATAGTGTTTCATTATTAACAGGGTGTTTTTAAATGTTATTGGGTGGAGAATAAGCCGCTTTATGTTATGTATGTGGTCAACGCCATTTGGACATTTGTGTCCAAGCAAGCATTAGTGAAATTTCCCATGACCCAATCATTTACACTGAAATAAGTGTGGCAGTAGTATTAATTGTCCGGAAGACGCAATGGGATAGTGACGTGCGATGCCAATACGTTATTGTATCTGTTAAGTATATTTCTGACCGTTAGAGAGTATCATACATATCATATTATACACCTTAAAACCAGAGGAGAATGTCTCAAGGATTTGAGTAACTAAACGGAGACAGTCGAAACTTTCCTAAAATTCGTGCTGAGTTTCTTTTTCTATTTTCTAGTTAATAAAATCTTAAATTCACTGACAGACAGCACACAAGTTAAACCGCGGGACACAGATATATGTCGATACACCTAGATAACGCAAGAGCAACTACTTCGCGTGCCAAAAATCGCACCAGCTTACGTACAAAAATCGTAAGCCGCCACTTTCGCGCTCAGTCCTGTGTACTGCTGGCTGGGTGAGCGTGAGTGCTGGCGCTAGGCCCGGGGGGTGGGGCGAGAAGGGTGCCGCACGCGGCGGCGTCCTTGCTACGATATGATTTGCCCATCACTAAATAGTGCTTGTGACGTCATAGCAGGTAGTCAAAAAATGGCACGCTTGGTTTTCATTTTCATAGAGATCGTGATACTTGCGTTATCTAGGTCTCTCTATATCTGTGCAGCTGGATCTAGAAGCATGATCGGAATTTGCAGAAGAGTTTCTTATTTATAGTGAAAAAAGAGCACTGAGAAGGATTTTTGAAATTTCATCCCTTTAAAGGGTTAAATGGAGGTTGAAAGTTTGTATGGAAGTTCGTTATTTTTGCCGATGGGAAATCCCTTAGACTTGTATAAGAATAAATTGAGAAATTTTAGCAATCAGCTGTTTATAAAGCTTACATGTGTAATGCTCTTCATCCGCTCATGCCACTTCAGATGTTTGATGATTGTCACCCTCTTCTTGAACACCATGTTGCAGATGGCACACTGGTGTACGTTAGTGTGTGTCCTCAGGTGGCTGTGGTACTCCTGTTCGTCCTCTGTTAATGCTTTACACACCTGTAATAGCAGAGAAGTTGGAAAGGCCTACTTAAAGTGGTATGTCTGTAGGGTCCACAGAGCACGATATTGCCGCGACTAGAGTCGCGAATAACATTCGTGTCCGAATTTGGCGCCGCAAGTGAGCGCAAGCTAGCTGTCACAGGGCATTGGTAGAATTAGCAGTGGCCGCCAGTTTCCATGAGTGAGTAAAACAGTAATGTCCACTGACATGCTTGGTTTGTATGAGAATGTTGACAGTACAGTCTCTACACCGCGTTTTTGTACCTTGGGAAAACACTAGTAAAGCACGCATTGCTTCGTAAGATAAAAATACTGTACGCAAAATACATTGTAGGATTGTGGACACCAGCCCGTTATATTATACTTTATTGTGTTTAACATACATAAACAACATATAATATTGAAACTGTTACCTACCTAATTATAAAATATCAGACATTATTTATATTTCTATTTGCATAATTCCTATGTATATCATGAGTATGTTATTAGCCAATAAGTTATCATATTTCCTGCTACATACAGTCTGAACTGCTTCAAGAATCGACTGGACAGATTAAATATCTCCAAGCTATTTGTTACACACGCATCAGCTAATTAGCTGTTAGTGTGTCTAACCAAATAAATAATAATAATACCAACATAACCAATTGTTTTAAGTATGACTACAAATACAAATTCATCTAGATGATACATACCTCACAAACATATAGAACAACATTATGCTCCAATCTCATGTGCTCCTTCAATTTTGCAATGAACCTGTATTTGATCGGACACCGCGTACACAGTTTCTGTGACATTGGTCCCCTCTTCCTCCCCCGTTTAGGCGGATCCCCTTTAGGCTGTACTCCCATTGATGCATTAAATCTTTTTGTATATTTCTTTGCTTCAGTATCTTCAAGCAGGGTAAGAGAACCATCCGGTTGTGAGCGGTAAAACGCTGGCTCTCCATTCTCTTGAATAATGACCACTACATTGTCATCTTCTTTTTCTATGACTTCTGTTTTAATTTTCACATGTTCTACTGTCTCACTCTTTATTTCTTTGCCAATTGCATGTAAATTGAAATCGTAAATTGGTGTTTCGGTCAAAATTTCAGGGAGCGAAATACATAATGTATTATTCATTGTTTCTTCTGGTAATTCTATTTGGTCCAAGTTACCAAGCAGTTCATTGGTATAGAAGTTTAGGATTTCATGGCTCCGTTTAGATAGTAAGAAGAACTTGTAAGCCATGGAAGCCATCATAAAGCAATTGACGCAAACATTGTAGTTATCATTTTCTGACAGCTGGAAATATACATGTACAGTTTATGTAAGATGCAGATGAAATGCCAAAATATTGAGCTTCATAGGTTCATCAACATTTAAGGATCTTCTGTAAGGGCCCAGCACACCAAAAGGTTAAGTATGGCAGGACATTAATAATTGAATGTGATATTGAGCGGTGATGACCAAAATAATAAAAAATTGTATTTTTTAAAGCTGATATGAACAGGCACGACCTACCTCAACATCGCACATGATTTGGAGCACGTCTGCTATGCAATACTCCTTGTCATATTTACAAACTTTCGTAAAAATATTCTCATATTGCTCCCGAAGTGGCTTCAGACAATTTATGCACAAGTTTTCGCCGAGCGTTCCATTTGAGAGATGTTTCAACACCAACTTCAGATCCAGGGTATTTGCCATGTCCTCAGATGATCATTACAGCAACTCCTAGCAAGAAAACAGTTTACAGGCCACATTTTTACAAAAAAGTTACACGATAGGTACAAAATTCAGAATTTACCACCAAATGAATTATAGATGCGTTCTGTGAAATAAACACAAATGCTGATTTACGAAAAGATCCGTTCAATTTTGCTTTTCTGTCTGACGCCATGTTTGAAGATAAAAATGTACCACTAAATGAATTCTTTAGTCGATTATTACATTTTTAATAACAGTAAAAACAAGTCACTTTACCAACTTTATCTACTATTTTATTAAGCTTTTGTTATAATTTTTGTCGCTTAATTTCACTTCTAAACTCTCACGTGCACCGTCTAAGGGTGCTTACTTAAAGAAGCGGGTTTTCGGTCCCGACTCCTGGTATGCAAGATGCAACCAAGTCTCTGCAGGTTGATCTTTGGAAGGAAACAGATTACGTTTCTTCATACTGAGCGCATACGATAACATGGAAATATTATACCTGCACCGATTGCACCGGTACTTCTGTATGTAAGCAGTGCTTACATACAAAACACCCTAAGGGGCCAAAAGTAGTCGAATAACTTCAGTGTTCCATTCTAGTAGTCGATTAAAGAATATAAAAAAATACAGATAAAAAATGGGAATCATTCGGAAACATTCGTGCACACAGTGGTGCACACACATTAGTGCAATATCTATCTGTCAAAAATATAGTGCAAAGTGGATGGAATGTTTAGATTTTATTAATTTGCACTATAATTTGAAATTTGATTTATCTAAAGTGGTTATCAGTGTTACAAATGAAGCATAAAACTTATTAATACTTTTGTATAAGTTAAAAAACCTACAAGCAGCTTGTGCGACTTACGTATCTAAGTTATTTTCAGTATAATCAGCGGTCTTAGTGGATGCTAATTAGTGATTCCTGTATTAAAATTACGTTCAATAATCGGCGACTGAAGATAATGAAGCAATGTTCCGATCGTGCCTTCAGCCAAGGAAATTATAAGAATTCGCTTTGAAAGGCATTATCTTCTGAATATATTTGGTCGATGTTGTTAAATGGATAGTACCTATGTGTAAAGGGACACTGATTGTATGATATCTATTTCGAATAAGTAAGTACGAGTACGGCCTTGAAGGTCATATTTGATTTTTTTAGTGTTTACATCTTAGTGGTCATGCTTGGTATAACACCTTATAACAATTACACCAAACAATGTTTATTTTGTAAGTTAATTAATCCAGTATAAAGAATTCTGTTGACAGATTTAAAATGTCTATTTATCAAACATTTATTTGAAATATCCAATTACTAAAATAAATAGCTACTGTATTAATGCACTTGGAATCATTGCTTGTTTGATACTCAATATTTGCAAACTTTAACTTTTATTATTGTAGATTTAAAAAAATGTAAACACGCCTGGCCCTGACAAAATTTTATTCATAAAAAAATACTACTGTAATATGGCCTGAAAATGTATGAAGCTGATAAAGAAAAAGGCTTAGAAATAAATGTGGAAAAAGATAAAGTCATTCAAGGCATTGCTTACAATTACAAATGGATTGAAAAGACTCAACCCCACATAACCATTTTCCGTTTAATGTGCCCTTGTAACAAATAAAATGCCCAAAGAAACAGCAACACAAAGAAAAAGAAGGCTAGCAAAGGCAAAACTTAAACGAATACAAAAATTAGCCAATGAATCCATTGAGGACAGAGAAAGGAGGTTGTTAAAATCTCGTTTAAATAGAAGAAAACATTTAAATACACCTGTGAAAAATGATTTATGTATGAACACTGCACAGAAATATGGGCTAGAATCAATGAGCTTATTACGAGTCAGAGCTGAGACAAACTACAAAGAATTACAAACGTTTTGTGACCAAAAATTTAAGGTATGCACTAAAAGATGTCCCAAATAACTATAGAGGTTTGCATAAGATAATATAATTTAGCTTTACTGTTACACTTTACATTTATTTAACCTTTTCTATAAAAATATTATAATATTGTTGTCTGTTGGTGAGTTAGCTTCAGGAAAAACAAATATTCAAATAATGCCAATATAAATTAATATTACATCTATATTCCATAAAGGGGTAGGTAGAGCTGTATGTACAGGGTGGGCAAAAAATCGTGGATCAAACGAAACAATTAAAAAGTATCATCACTACAACAGTGCTTTTATGACAGTGGGTACCATGATTTACCAGTATTGGCACTTTATTCAATATCTTTTAAGGCTCACGAAAAATTATTTGTAACTAGAACCTTACTGTAAACACTCAAATTGTCATAACTTTTAAGGAGATCAAGTTAGGGCTCTCGCACAAACATATTTTTTACTACATATAACCCCAACTATCGCCCTGTTTCTTTTGATCCACGAGTTTTTGCCCAACCTGTATATTACACCCACATTCCACCAGTTAGGGGCTGTTCATTTATTACGATTTGAGGGGCGAGGGGGTCCAAACTAGTATTTTTTATGTGGGGGTGGGAGGGGAGTAGATTGTTCTTACATACGATCGCAAAAGTAAGCAAAAAGGAAGTTTTTAATTTTTTTTTCTTTACAATTTTGTAAGATACTGATCTTACATAAGATTAAAAGGGGCGGAGGGGGTTCATCCAAGTCTTATGTTTTCTTACGTAGGGGGAGGGGGGGTCAAATAGGTCAAAATTGTCTTACATAATAAATGAACAGCCCAAGTTTAAGTCAATTTAGCCGTATCTTGACTTGAGGACCAGAGTTACACATTCTGATTAAATTAAAATAAAGTAGTATTCAGTGATTAGGTATTAACATTATGCAAAATAATGGTAATTACATAAATAAAAAAAATTACCTTGGGAACAAAAACAATATAAATACATAGAAACATAAACTTAGTCATAAAACGGAGATCAGTTGGATTGAAATCAAATAATAAAGCATTGACTTGTATCATGTTAACTTTTGTTTCAGCAACCAAAAATGGAATCGACAAGCTACCCCACACCATCAGAGATAGCAGACCTACAAACAGACACAATAATAAAAGAAGAAGATGACATCAACCACCAGGACCATGAAACCACAGAAGACATGCCTCTTGATATCAAATCGGAACACATGGATGATATAGGCACACAAGAACATAATGACGACCCTTTTGAAAATGTACAATTAGAAGTGAAACAGGAAATATCCATAAGTATAGAAAGAGAAGGTTCTGACTCTCAAAATGAAGATTGTTTGTCGAAAATGGATGACTTTGATCATGAATCTACAGAAGATTTGGTCCATTATGCAAAGGTGCCTAAATCTGAAATTGATTGCGATGAAAAGGCGCGAGTTAAAGAGGAAACGGTGTTGGGAGATGAATCTCTGGTGACTTATGATTATCCCAATTTTGATGATGATGTTGGCAGTATAGATAGCAATGAGGCGGCCGCGTTGAATCACGTGGAAGCGTGTTTGCAGGATGATATGAATATTAAGTGCGAGGATGATGATGATGAGGTAAGATAGTTGCTTATTATATTTTTCTGTGCTAAATTGTTTAAATTAAAAAAAAGGCATTCCTAGCCATACTCAATGTATGGTAGGTAATACGGGCTGGTATCTGCAACTCCACGCCAATGCGCGAATTTTCCTTACGGGTGGGAAAATCGATTATTCGATCCACCCCAGCTCCTCAAGGAAGGCCAGCAACGCCTTGATGTTGCTGATCGTCTCACGTAGGGTACCTGGGTTACCGAAGTACTTTGCCCTGTACTGTACGACCACCGGGCAGTTTAGAAACACATGTGCCGCTGTCTCGTCATCCTCCATGCAGGCCATGCATAGCGGACTGTCGGTTACTCATATGACAAAGAGTTGTTTAATAAACGACACGGCCAGTTAAAGCTGCAGTAACTGTACGCAGCTTTTGTTTAGTTAGGCTACCCACCTGGTTGAGGCGCTGGTGGCACTCTTATATTAGCCCAGAATCAACTATATAACTGTTCAGCGCTTCCAGAACAGCCATGCTGTCTGAGAGTATGTGGATCGAGTGGTCCTTTACTTCCCTGGCCATAATGGCTGAAGCGACCAGAGAAAATCCCATGCATTCGGCCTGGAACTCTGTATTATGGACCCCCAATGGCGTAGCTATATGTATGTTGAAGTCCTCCAAGAAGATTCCAGCACCTGTGCCAATACCTGTTTAGGATCCATCCGTGAAGATACGCAGCTCTGCAGGGCGCAACCCCTCGCATCGGCGATCCTCGTGAAGTTGAATCTTGTATTTTTTAACGAAGATAAATTGTTTGGGTACCCGGTCATTTATGGCTTTCGTAATGGGGGAACTCCTTGTTGAGTCCCTTAAGCAGCGTGGTGTGTGGCCGCGTATATAGCCAGTCTCCTCTGAGATTGGCCGCCATGGCCGAAATTGGGTCTGGAGGACTATTTTTTTTTATTACTTCTGACAGGCCCATTCCTCCATCTCTTTTCTCCTTTTCCCCGACTTTTTGCTGCTGTCGTGTGTTAAGTCAAGGGTCTGGTGATGTTATCTCTATAATCTATACTGTATTTATAGGTCGATTTAATTTTCCAGCATCATCATAAAGAAGAATACGACAAAATGAACATCAAAGAAGAATCGGAAGTCACAGTTACAGAAACACACCTAATATCAAACAAAGTCATAAACACTACATCCACTATCACCAACCCACACGACGGTCTTATCGAATCTAAAACAACTAAAACTTTAGTCATGGAAATACTTCCAATTCCAATGACCCAAACAAATATGGCGTTCTCGAAAATTGGCAACCCAGAAGAAATTCTACCGACTACTTTTGATAATAGCGATCACTACATGGATTATCAAGAGTCTTTCCAACTAAATTCTATCACTGGAAATGTTTTATCCCTCGAACAAGAAGCTTACGGCTTACTCAAAGCTAAAGGAAAAAAGAAAGATGTACGAGAAACTCTCCATACATGCCCAAAATGCCCCAAAACTTACAGACAAAAGAATTATATGAAAAGGCATTTAGCTGTTCATGATGCTATTGAAAAACGCGCTCAAGGTCACGTTAGAAGCCAGATAACTAAGAAAGAGAATAAAAACAAAAAGTTGAAAGCAGAACTCGAGAGTCGAGCAGTTAAAAAAGAAGAAAAAGTTAAGAAGGAAGGCTATGAGTGTACTTGTGGGCAGTCGTTCCAAAGACGAAGTCGAATGGAGACCTGTTTGAGATCCCACAATCTATTCTGCGACACAAATACTTACCCTTGTGTGTCTTGCAACAAACAGTTCAAGGATAAAGAAGAATTAGCCCTCCATCGCAAAAGATTACACAGGAAGAGATTTCCCTGTAAATTCTGTCCCACAGACTACCACACGCGGAAAGAACTCTTCAAACATCTACAAGTCCATCAAAAAGTCCAATTAATGGAGTACAAAGTCATTTCAGAAGTTGTCAAGGGGAAGCAGAAGCTCAAATGCTTCATGTGTCCCAAAAGTTATGTGGAGATTTCAGACCTAAAGTGTCATGTCATGGATGATCACAAAGAACCGTATAGCTGTCCGAGATGCAAGCGAACGTTCTCGAAAATCATCGACTTCGGAAACCACACAAAGACTTTTCACCCAGAAGTCGAAGGCCAATCCGTCTTAGATGTCCTAGAAGCCTTCTCGAAGTTAGTGAAAGCTTGGAAATGTGAGGAATGTGGCCTACAGTTTCATGAAGCAGATAAACTAGCCATGCATCAAATTGAAAAACATAGCCCAGATTTGAAAGCTGAGATGCAATTTCAGTGTACGGATTGTCGTAGAGTTTTTATCAGTCAAAAAGGACTTACCTCCCATAGACGCATACACCATAGTACCGAAAGCGTAGAGGAGACTGAACCAGTTGAACAAGGAGTCATGTGCTTAGAATGTCGAAAGATCTGCAAGGATATGAACGCCTTACTCTCCCATATGCGGTACCATTCAGCAGATCGAAAATACCCTTGTAAATTCTGCGATTTTCGCTTCGCTACGCCCGAAAAGCGGAAAGCGCACGCGGAAATCCATACAGGCGATATGAAATACGTCTGCTTCATCTGCGAATACCAGTGCAGTTCAGAAAATCGTCTAAAACAACACAAGTTATCGCCTAAACATGTTAATATGAAAGAGTTTTTGCTTACGGGAAAGCCGTTGGTTCAAGAAGCCCAATCTTCTTCTAAACAGGAGAAAATAAAAGAGACTTTGAAAAAGAAAGAGTGGCAGGTTAAAGAGAAGAAGAAAAAAGAGAAATCGCGAAGCGTGTCGCGGTCGGAGTGCAGTGAAGTGGCTTGTGACATTTGTGGGGACAAGTTCCCGAGTGAGAGTGAGATGTTGGAACACAAACTGACTCACCCTTTCATTGAGTTCCCTAATGAAGATACACCCAGTAGGATATTTTTTAAGTAACGTTTAATCTTGCCTATTTTGTGGTCTGTTGTAGTGATATTGTTGAAATAAAAAAGCTTTTGTTTTATCCATTTTGAGGGTATGTCATGTACAGTCACAAGCACTAACATGTCAACACTTGGCAACATTCAGTTGCGATTTTTTCGTGAAATAACGAATGCAACGTTGAAATACTTTACATAAACGTATGGGTTCGAAAATACTATGTTCGTAATAACATAAAATTTCATTCAAAAATAAAGGATTTAATCGCCTTTGAATAAAGCCAAGTGTATACATACTTATGATGACTGTACACAAATATATTGGTACTTTAGTCCGAATTGAAAAGCAAAAGCTAATGCTTCTAGACGTAGTTTTTGATTTCAGCATAATTGTAATGTTTTTAAGTCTGGGTAGTTGTGGAGATGATTTATGTATTTTTGACGTGCCAGATGATTAATGTAAAACTTGAAAACAAAAATGCCTTGCAATTTTAAAGCTTGAATATGATTTATAAATAAGCTAATTCTGATAAAGAAAGCTTTCCAATTACAAACGACAGGACACAAAATATCGCTTAAAATATTCTTCATTGTATCATCCCACCAGTCTCTTTCACCACTACATAAGCTCTATATAGCTCACTTTTGGAGGCTATTTTAATGTAGACCGATATCGATTTTCTGATGACATTCAATAATACACTTTATAATTAGTGGCATAAAGTGCACAGCTGCAGGAACATCAACGTCAAAAGCAAATGGCTCCTCAGCCGTACGTGTGGGCTAATATCCACTTTATGGCACTTAATATAGGGTATATTATTCAAAGTCACAAAATCGTCTGGTCTGCGCTGAAACTTAGCAGCAATACCACTACAACAAACGCATAATTAATTAAGTAATAATTATTCTTATTAAACTTATTGGCTTTTGTATAGTAAGTTTTTGTTAAGCATTTATGTGTTTGCGGGGTATTTATACGGTGCCCGGGTCTACTGAGTTAAAGCTAGTCTACTTTATTAATAGTTTACTCTATTTTAATAAATATACGATACGGTTGCTTACGATTGCAATAATAAAATACTTCATATAAAAATTCTTGGTTGTTAAAAATGTTGATGTGTTGAGCTGGTGCTAAAGCAAAACATCAGCGAAGTGAGTCGAAACAATTGCGAATAAACTTTGTTTTACGAAGCAACCAGAAGGCTTCGTACTTAAAAAAAGTTAAAATTCAAGTCGCAATCTTATCTCAGCGACAATCATAGAGGAAAAATTTTGCGACAATCAATGTCAAAAATATATGTAAATTAATTGTATTTTTCACAGATTGAGACTGAGATTGTAATGCGAACGTTCATAAAAATACGGGAATTGCCCCTCAGATTTCATGCACAGAGATTTTGCTATTCGCTAGTGTTTTAATTCCCTTTCGCATGTTATCGCTTGCTTCAGCTAGACTTTGTATGCGTTAACGAAAGTTACGAAAAATGTTTTCAAGGACCAGAAAAGCTGGTTTTTCTTGCTTCGACATTGTTTGCACATAATTAGGAAGATAATTTCTAGCTTAAAAGGAAATGAGTACTAAACATTATGATGGAAAAAAGAGCCAGCGATCTTTCTTTATCTTGGCTCCGACATTTTTACGGTACGTGCGAACGATGTCAATGCAAGAAATCCACTGTTCATTCGGTTAGAGCTGATTTTACCGATGTTGAGTTAAGTAATTATGTTGAACATTAAAGCCGGTCGTCCACCGCCAACTAAACTAATTAAGAGCTAAGCTCAGTGAACTAAGCTAAGCTAAACTGGGAATAAAGTTGTCCGTCCACCGAAAAATAAGCTAATACTACGCTAGTGATGATTAGTTTGTGCTGGAGTGTCGAGTTGATCGGACGTGATGGAAGAACAAGAGAAGAGCTATGACGAGAGTTTAGATGATTACATTCGTCATGGGAAAAGAAAACAAACAAACGGATAGCACATTCAACACTGGAAAACAAGTGGAGAATTTAAGACTGATTAACAAGGTAGGCGATGAAAATTTTAAGCAAATACGTGTTTCACTGAATGCGCACGATCACACACTACAAAACAAAACTAGCGAAAGGCGCCAGAGGGGTAACGTAAGGGGGTCAGAGGGGCTTAGCTTAGTTCGCGTAGCTTCCGATCGGCCTACACAACTAAGTTAGTTTGACTTAGTTGAGCTATTTTAGTTAGCTTAGCTGGCATAGTTTGCGGTGGACGCACATGTATGAAAAACTGTCTCAACTATGCGAGCTAAACTAAACTAACTTAGCGTAGCTGGCGATGGACGATCGGCTTAACAGTTGATCCGATTATAGCAATATGCAAGTTGATTTGTTGGTGATGATTATACAATAATTATTTTGCACTGATGAAAAAACGCTAAGTTAAACATAACCGTCAGGTACGCACGGGCGCGTTTTTCCCGCGGCGATTTTTTTTCGCGCACTGGATTTTCAACGCACTGCTTAGCATCGAGAGTTAAAAATCCAACAGTGTGTTTTTTTGAAACTCCAGTGCGCGATAAAGTCCCGCCGCGTTGAGAGGTTGTCTTATTTTTCTTTATTTTAAGCTGATTATAATGATCATTATAAAATTATAATATATTGAGTTTGTCACAAAATATTTTTGTTGAGCATTGATTGCAAGGAATTACTTAAAAAACTATTCTCAAAATTCTGATTATTTTGCACTGATTTCTTTAAGTTAATAATTATCATGTCAAGAGGTGTTTTTTATAAATAATAACTTTATTTTAAAGTGTTGTTGAGTTGATTGTATTATTTGAACTTCTTATTTACAATGATTGAGTTTTCTGTTTTCATCTACTAATACTTTTTTTTTTTGCTTAATTTTGTACTTACGAGGCGTTCAAGTTCTATTGAGGGTCTATCTCACATCCCTTACGTCAAGGGGTCTACTCTCTAACCGCCGAACCCAATAACCTATTGACAGATCGCTGCTGAGGTTGCCAGTACAAACTATAACTTCCAATATAATAATTATATCTAATCATACGGATCGCTACTCATATAGATTATTGGGACGTTAAAACCAGAGATAGTTTTCTACCTCCAGTATGCCAAAACTGGTGATAGATAGGAAATTGGGTTCGGCCGTTAGTCCGTCAACTAAGTACACACATCAACACGGTCTAGGGATATTTCATACTCAATTAAATAACTCGAAAAGTACTGGCCGCATTGGAATCTTTTATACACCGATTTGTTTGTAATTTATCTCAGACTAATTCCAAATTTAAATTTTTGAAAATTCTTTTGTTTCGGTGGCAAAAAATGTCTTGATGTATAGGAGAGGGAATTTTCATTTGTGCGAAATTTAGAAAACAATACGAATTACGTTTAGTTACAGTTTTTTTTCATTTTTAAACGAAAGATAAAGTTAAAATTGAGGTATTGTAGCCATGCAACGCCGACATTTGACGAGGGCGGAGATGTTACGAGCTGTGGGAATGCTGGAAGCTGGATCTGTTCAGCGTAATGTTGCTGAGGCCATAGGGACCCATCAAAATGTAATTTCAAGATTGTGGACACGCTATCGTGCCACAGGTGAAGTAGCGGAGAGGCACCGGGGGCCAAGTCGCATCACTACCCCCAGACAAGACCGATTTTCGCAAATTACTGCGCGAGCACAACCAAATGCAACGGCGACTCAATTGGTCCAAAGGTTGCGAGTGGAACACCAAGTGCTTGTGAGTGACCAAACTGTAAGAAGGCGACTGCATGAAAGCAATCTACGCTCTCGTAGACCACTCCGGGTCCCACCTTTACGGAGAGGCAATCGTGGACGACGATTAGAATGGGTTCGGAACCACGTGGACTGGGGCCGTGAGCAATGGTCCAATGTGCTGTTCACGGATGAATCCAGGTTCGGCTTCCATCCAGATTCACGAAGGACGCGTGTTTGGCGAGTTCCTGGACGATGGAGCCGTCTCCAGAACCCTCAGGAAGTTCACCCATACCAATGAGGAACAATTATGGTTTGGGCAGGAAATCGTCTTGGAGGACGGACGGATCTCGTTTGGGTGAGGGGCAATACGACGGCAGAACGATACGTCCAACAGGTGCTGGGGCCCGTAATCTTGCCCCACAGAACACAAATGGGGCAAGATTTCCTGCTCATGCACGACAATGCCCGGGCACACACGGCGAGAACGGTAGCAGCTTGGTTACATACACATAATGTTAGGGCCTTAGACTGGCCTGCTCAATCGCCAGATCTAAATCCCATTGAGCATGCGTGGGATATGCTGCAAAGAAGAGCTCTGAAGGAAGTTCCTGAAAATCTGGCTACAGAAGATCAACTTTTTGCGCACCTCAGAAGGACATGGGACAATATTCCGCAGCAAGACATTGACAACCTTGTTCTGAGCATGCCGAATCGTTGCCGATAAAACATCGTACAACTGAATTATCGACACACCGTGTTCGATATAATAAAAATCGAATCATCAACTTTCGAAAACAAGTAGGGAACCCGTTATGAACATCATGGGCGCTTTCTCAGACTACTAACTTCAAGTTTATAAACACAAATTAAATGATTTTTCTATTTTTTTCAGTTTTTACTCACAAATTAAAAGTTCATTCATATACGATTTCCGTCTATGCTTCATTTTTTTTTCCATAAAATCCTGAAATTTTAATCTAAGTACCTTAACCATTATTAAAAAATGGTAGAATATTAAATAACGTATCTTTTAAATATATACATGTCATATAAATAATTAACACATTGATAGTAATTCGCTTTTTTAAAAATATCCCTAGACCGTGTTGATGTGTGTATTTGATCAGTCAAAACAACAACTGTAAACATATCTTGTTGACATTCAAGTTCGGGCCCCGAGCTTATGTCCGTAAGGCTCAAATCACACCGAGATGACAACGAAGCGGCGAGCAGTTTCAGTGTCATATAATTTAAAACTTTATCGTTAATATAATGTTTGTTCTGTATTCTGAGTATAATACATAGTATCGCTTGAGAAACTTGAAAATGTCGCGCGGCCGCCCGCGGCGTCGCGAGCACTCCGACGACTCAAGTTTCTCAAGCGATACTATGTGTTATAGTAATGAAGATAAAGTTTAAAATTATATGACACTGAAACTGCTCGCCGCTTCGCTGCCATCTCGGTGTGATTTGAGCCTAAGGCCGCAAATTCGGAGGGGCGTTTCTTGTAGCGTGCAGCCGAGCGTTTAATCGAACTGCCCGTGTAACGCCCCGCTCCACGCTGCTAAAAACGCCCCTTAGAATTTGCGGCTCAGTGATACGGAGTAGGAAATGGCACTAACTACGGACTTCGTCCTTAGGGACTAGACCCACCCCCCAGACACGGGACACAAGATAACTTGCATCATAAAACTATTTATGTAGTATTCAGTGACTTGCATGCATTTTTTATGAAGAAAATTGCATTCTGAAAGTTGACAAGCTGTCAAATATTTTGCCGTTGTTATTATTTTGTCAATGTTATTACTGAATAAAATGATGAAATATCGTTATGTAATATTGGGTATGATTTGCAATAATATGAAAACTGAAATTTTTAGTTTGAGGTGTAAAAAAAGCATTTGGGATCTTTTCAAATACTTTTTCTATGTTTGGTTCCTATAAATAAAATGAATCGTTTTGCTTACCAGTGATTTTTATCGCCCAACTGGGCATATACATAGATTCGTAAGCTAATTTCCTCTGTGATAGCTTCATCCATATGGGAGGGTTTACTATGTAAAGCTATGAGGTCTTTGCTTCATTATTGGTAAAGATACAAGTGTCTTAATTTTAACCAATAACGGTCCTAAATTGTAGGAGTCGGCCATACATCTGTTACAGCACCTAACTCAGCGATATTATTGCAATTCTTATTCAATATTTTAGTGCAATAATATAGATCTCTAAATTGTCGATTAGCTCACAAATATTTAGTGTTTCCTACATTTTGAAAAAACCTACTGCCAATTTAAACTTTAGAAAAGTTCTCCAAACTGCGCAGTTCAATAGTATCGTTGATTTTTAAACTGAAGACCAATTCCCGTAATTAAAAACGTTCAAAATCTAGTCGCAATCTCATCTCAGCGACGGTCAATGTCAAAAATTTAGGGAAAAATACCTTTTTTCCCTACTAGGGAAAGAGGTATTTTTGACGGATTGAGACTGAGTTTAGACTGAACGTTCTTAAAATTACGAGAATTGCCCCTCTGTTGTGTTTTGACGTCACTTACCTGTTTTTTTCACAAAGGCCGCTTTCCGAATTAGCTGTGATCGCTCACAGCGCTCACATCATCTCACATGCGTTCCGTTTTAGATAATACGATTATGACAGCTGAGGGCTGTCAACAATTCTGAACGCTCGTGAACGCGCTCACATTGCTTACTCAATGTCAAAACGATATTACAGCAGTATTTCTTTGTATAAACACCACATTTCTTCTTTTTCTTTGTTTAGGTGGCGACTGTCAGCCAGAAGCACAATTTAGAAAATGCCACGTTAGTTTAAAGATATGATGCATCTCAAAACAAAACACACACGCATTTTTGACAGCGCTCACGGTGGTATTATTAGATGGCATGGTCGGCGTTATCATAAGATGGCGCATGTCATGACGTCATCTTCGACGGTTCACGGGACATCGTTATCGCGCTCACGTTAATTCGGTACGCTCAAATCGATTATATCGATTACATTCCTAACTCGGAACGCACCCAAATTATCAATCGTAAATAACTGCTTCGTGGCTCTAAATAAATTCGCACATTACAGCGAAAGCGAACCCAAAGAGTAAAGTAACTATAGAGGGAAAGAGTGACAACTCTGTGGTAAAATTTGCATGTATGGAAAGTGCTGCCACCTTGAGTTTGGTGGGTGACCTAAGGCTCTAATAAATATACACATACCTATAGTTAAGCATACTTACTATAAGTAGCGAATCTTTATTATAATGTTTAGGATCACAATCAGGGTTTAACAAATAACAGTAACAAGTAACAATTTTAACATAATTAGCTGAGATAAACTCGGGATTTCGGGAAGCGCATCAACGTCGGGAAAGCCGGAGTTGCGGAGTTGACAATGGTAATGGCGGATGGCCGGCGGCGACAATGACATTTGTTTGACAATTTGACAAACAAGAAAATGGCTGCCAAGTTTTTTTAACCCACCAAACTGCAGATGTCGCTGTCGTCTATGGAAATTGATGACAGTGCTAAGTGTGCCCCCCCTGAGCGAACCGAAGCTAATTCGAAGCGCAGACAGCGGCAAAACGCCCGCGCAGTTTTCATTGATACAAATTGATATTCAATCTAGTCTCAACTAAAATAGAGTTTAAAATGGCGTTGCAAGAGATAGTATCATGTGGCGTTTAATACTTTTTGATTAATTAAGTACTTTTGTATGTATTTATTATTTTGATTACGTTATATTTATTTTAGAAGTATGTATGTTTATTTGTATGTATGTAAGTATATTCTCATTATTATTTGTTTAGTTTTATTCAATGAATTGTTTTTAGATTTTATGTATTTTTTTTGTCTCTTACTCTTTTACACGCTGTCTACATCTCTCTATCTATTGTTCTATCGCAGGTATGCTGGAAGAGATTTCTTATGAAATAAGCATCACCTTTGTACCAATTTTTTTTTTCTTGTCTGTTTATATATGTGTGTACATAAATGGTAAAATAAATATAAATAAGTTGTGATTTAGGTCATCATCTGCCTTGCCTTTTCCCAACTATGTTGGGGTCGGCTTCCAGTCTAACCAGATGCAGCTGAATACCAGTATTTTACATGGAGCGACTACCTATCTGACCTTCACAACCCAGTAAGTTGTGATTTAGGTAATTTTATTATCAATTAGCTTTTGCCCGCGACTTCGTTCGCGTGGAAGTCGTAATACACCATAATATCTATCATAATCAGCCTATAATGTTCCCACTGTTGGGACACAGGCCTCCTCTCGGTGATATCTATACTAATATAATAAACGGATAGTATCTCGTTGACATTGGCATGCACAGTTCGCTCTCCTCGGTAATGCTCGGTTCTCGTCGGACGACCGCCCTCGGCCTCCGACCCACCGCGTCGCATCGCATCGCCCGCCCGCTCTATTACTTCGATTTCGCTTTCTGACTTTTTTGTTCGGCTCCCAATTGTCGAAGCATGAGGTTAAAGTCTTCAACGCCTAATAACCTTCTTCAAAAGTTGGGCTATCAAATGCAAAAATTATTTTTGAAATCCGACTTGTAGTTCCAGAAACCAGAGACTAGCGCGTTCAAACAAACTCTTCAACTTTATTATATTAGTCTTAGAAGATAGATTTTATCAATGAAAACTGCTCAAACAGCACTATGCTGATCAAAGTGTACAGACGCCAGCACATCAAGCTACCCGAAACTGTCAAATTTTCCCAATCAACTTTGAACCTTATTCTTTAGCGATAAAGTTGAAAATCTATTAAAGAAATTTGACAGATTGTAGTAACTTGATGTGCTGGCGTCTGTACCACAATAGTCACGCCGAATAGAAGGAATCCATAATCATCAAAAACTTGCTAGCTCGCTATTCGCTTTTGTTTCGGTTCGCTTTCGCTAGTGTGAAAACGTATTATTAAGTTGTTGTGTATTTCGGTGCCTGATATTATGTTAGTTCTCAAAGTAGTGTAAATGTATAAGAGATGAAAATTATATTGTTTGTTGAACAGCAGTATTTTGTAGTTTCTTTTAGAGGAGCGTCGGAACAAAAACCGATATGTCGCATTTATGCCATTATTTTTTTATATTTTTTTTCCGTTGCAAAATGTTGTATTACATACCCTTCAGGAAAGAAATCTATTCAAAAACACACATTTCCAGCTTTAAAAAAATATCACAAAACAGTGGTCCAATCAAAACCCGACACATACATATCTAAGGAGCTGTAACATTAAAAAAGTTACAAACTTTTTTCTAATTTGTGTAAAATACGGTAACTTGGATATATCGTTCTTTGTTCCGATGCTCCTCTTTTATAATACCCTGTCTTAGAGCCCATCAATCACATAATATTTAGATATTTTCTTTTTCCGTAACTACCGTCCGTTCACAGGTATTTTACCTCTGACATCAGCAACCTTATAGTGACGAGAATAAAGATCACAATGATTTTGACAGACTTGTCAGTGGCAGCAACCTTATTCGAATGAGAAGATATACACGATTCTCGCCACGGTGTTTATGGTTAGCACGTGTGATTAGAATTTGTTGTGTTTTTTATTAGTCTTTGTTGACATTTTTGTGACTTGTTATTGTTAAGTGTGTTGTCGTTGTGTTCGTTAACAGGTTAGTATTGTGATTGTCGTATTTTAATTTCGTTTTATCCAAGATGGATGTAAATAAACCCCCCGATCCTGACCCTCCCGACATTCCAAGTCCTTCATTTCCTTTTTCCCCGAATCCACTATCGCAATT
The DNA here is from genome assembly GCA_914767645.1 of Hydraecia micacea. Lineage (NCBI taxonomy): Eukaryota > Metazoa > Arthropoda > Insecta > Lepidoptera > Noctuidae > Hydraecia > Hydraecia micacea. The sequence goes on along the minus strand of OU611801.1, from coordinate 4,507,377 downwards.
CGCGGATGTTGTCTGTAGTGTTACAGAGATGGATGTATCCCAATCCAACCAATCTTCCCGTAAACGTCCCAGTAACGAAGATATTTTGTCTCCTACCCCCCCAAATAAACAAAAGAAAAGCCAAATTGGACGTACCAAATATTCGGCAGTGGATAAGGCTCCTTACATTGTCCACGTCTCCCGTATAGAGACCCAACCAAACTCAGGCACTACATTACATCCTGTTAACTTCGGCAAATTTTTAATTAACAACAACTTTGCGAACATAGTTCGTGGTGGTGTTAATAGGGTTGGTAGAAACCGTGTGTCCGTAGAGTTTGCTTCCCCTCAGGATGCCAACTCTTTCTTGGTTAACACTTTGTTACCCAAGTACAGTTATACTGCCTCTATTCCTACATTCAACATCACAAGGATGGGAGTAGTAACAGGTGTTCCCTCTGATATTTCAGAAGATGAGGCTATGGCTTTGCTATCTGTGCCTTCAGGATGTGGGCAAATCCTTAAAGTTCGCAGAATTAATAGAAAAATTAATACAGACGGTGATAATGTGTGGAAACCCACTGAAACTTGTGTGATCACATTTGATGGACAAGTCTTACCCCAAAGGATCTTCTGCTGTTACACATCCCTTCCTGTTGAGCAGTACATATTTCCCACTATTCAATGTCGCAAGTGTTGTAGATTTGGTCATGTGGCAAATGTATGCAGATCAAAACCACGCTGCAGCAAGTGTGGCCACGATCACCCAGGTGATGGTTGCAGCACTTCTGAGGGCGAGGCCTTCTGTATCCTGTGTTCGGGTAATCACTTCGCTAATAGTAGGTCATGCCCCGAGCATGGTAGACAGAAAGCCATTAAAACTGTTATGGCGGAAAAATCCATGCCTTATGCTGAGGCTAGTAAATTAATCCCAACAGCTTCCCGCAACTATGCTAACATTACTAAAACTCCAATATCTCAATCTTATCGCAAGACAGTAACCCTAAAGCCTAAAACTCATGCCCCCCTTTCCCCATCTTATGACAAAGTTGCTCATCAGCAAATAACTAGTTCCCCCCAACCTTCACAGCCTAATGGCTGCGCTCTCAATTATAATAATGTCTCTTCTAATAATAGTACTTCTTCTATTATCGAACTACTTATAAAACTCTTACCTATCATTATTTCTTCTTCTACTTCTAATACCCAATCACCGTCCAACGTTGCCGATCAACTTATAACTCTTCTTTTAGACATTAGAAATGGCGTCTCGCCAAGTATTCCTTCAGTGGAATGTGAGGAGCGTGTGGCATAAAAAGCACGACCTCATATTTCTTTTAAATAAATACAAGCCATTGGCTTGTTCCATAGCTGAGACTTGGCTTACTCCAAGTCTCAGCTTCCGTATGCCACATTTCAATATCCTCAGATGTGACCGATCAGATGGCTATGGAGGGTCAGCTCTCTTAGTCAATAATCGGGTCCCTCTTTTACCCTTTACTTTACCTTCACTTACAGGTGATATGAGCATTGCCGCAGGGAGGATTGAGGGCATCACAGTGTTTTCAATATATATTGCACATCCTCACCATAATTTCTTAATAATTCTAAGAGATATTTTTTCTAATGTTCATGGTCCGATACTGGTCATGGGCGACTTTAACTGCCACCATTACAGATGGGGATCTGAACGCTGTGATGCCTTTGGTGTAGCTCTGGTTGATGTTTTGGACGACTTGGACCTCTGCATTTTAAATAACGGTTGCTCAACACGACGATCTCTTCCAGGACAGCAAAAGAGTTGTGTAGACCTTACATTTTGTTCGGTTGAGTTAGCAGCATCGACTCACTGGGAATGCACAACCTTGTCGCATGGTAGTGATCACTACCCTATTGTCACATCTTTGGTTAATAAGTCTTATTTAGAAAAAACTTCCCCTCCACTTTTGAAATATAACCTGGCCAAACCGGATTGGTCAAAATATGCATCATTATTGGAGGATAAAATAGTTGTTCTTCCAAATTTAAATTCAAATTTATCAGATCCTTCTGGTCACTGCCATGCCAAGAGCTGTTATGAGGGTTTTGTGACAGCAATTACCTCCAGTGCAGATTCCTGCTTTCCTTTAAAAAACAGTGCTCGTAATAAAATCCCTTCACCTCCGTGGTGGGATCCAGAATGCACTTCGGCAATCAAGGATAGGGACGAGGCAGAGGTGTGTTACAATGCAGATATGAGCACTGATAATCTGTTAGCATACTGTCATATTAATGCCAGAACCAAACGTTTTCTTCGTAAGAAGAAACGTACGGGTTGGGTTAAGTTTTGCACCTCCTTATCACCCTCTACTCCGGTTTCAGTTGTCTGGAAAAATATCAATAGGTTTAGACGTGGGTGTTCCCCATCGATCTCTTCTCCGATTGCTAGGGAAACAGCTGAACATTTCTTTGACAAAATAGCTCCGTCCTATGTTCCACTGTCATCCGAATGTCAAAACGCGCCCTTTTATATCGTTACAGAGGACCCTCTCGATACGCCATTTACTTTGGAGGAACTGAATGTGGTGCTCAAACATGTCCGGGACTCAGCGCCTGGCATTGATGGCGTGCCATATTCGTTCATAACCCATTCTGGTGATAAGGCCAAAATCTATTTTTTAATTAATATTTTAAATTATTGTTATAATCATGGTTGGGTTCCAGATCAGTGGAAGTTTCAAATCATAATTCCTTTATTGAAACCAGGCAAACATGCAGATGATCCGAATGGCCTTAGGCCAATTGCTCTGTCTTCAGTCCTAGCCAAATTACTGGAACACCTTATCAAAAATCGCCTCGAGTGGATAGTTGAATCGAGAGACCTACTGCCGACTCATCAATTTGGTTTTAGGAAAGGACTAAGCACAATGGACAGTGTTAGTATTTTAGTTACGGATATCCGCTTAGCATACTCTAAAAATGAATCCGTTGTTGCCACTTTCCTGGACATCTCATCTGCGTATGACAATGTACTTCTTCCCGTACTCAGGCAAAAACTGCAACAGCTGAGTCTTCCGGCTAAGATGATACGATGCATATGCGAACTTCTGTTGTCCCGCTCATTGGTTCTGAGAGTCCAGGGTGAGGAGTTTGATACAAGGCAGACATGGAGGGGTCTCCCACAAGGCTATGTCCTCAGTCCCATACTCTACAATCTGTATACGGCTGATATTGGGTCCTGCCTAAACAACAATTGCCAGATATTGCAATATGCCGATGACATTGTTTTGTATGTGTCAGATCCCTCCATAGTTGACGCTGCGTCATCTTTATGTCTCTCTCTGGATTCTTTGAATCAGTGGCTTTTAAGACATGGGTTGTCCCTATCTGCTCCCAAAAGTTCGGCAGTAATTTTCTCTCGGAAAAGACTCATTCCTCAAATTACAGTGAACATTTTAGGCCACAATATTCCTGTAGAGAAAAAAGCAAAATTTTTAGGCGTTATTTTAGATACAAAATTAACTGGAAAACACCACATAAATTATCTAATTAAAAAATGTGAAAGAGTAATATCAATTTTAAAAGTACTTGCGGGTGTTTGGTGGGGTGCTCACCCATACACCATGAAATTAGTTTATAACGCCTTAGTTCGTAGTGTTTTAGATTATGGAACGTTTCTAATGATTCCTTGCAACAAAGGTGCTTTGGCTGGGCTGGACAGAGTTCAGTCCAAATGCCTTCGAATCATCTCAGGATGTATGAAGTCCTCTCCCGTTAACGCATTGCAGGTCGAATGTGCTGAACCTCCTCTAGCCCTTAGGTGGCAATACCTGGCCTCCCGCTTTGTGTCTAGGCTAATATGTAGATCCTCCCATCCTCTTCTAGGAAGACTGAACGAGTTAGATGGCATATGCAGAAACTCAAATTACTGGAGAAATAAAGAAATACCCTTATTCCTAAAATCCTTTCGACTAACTCTAAATTTAGTATACCCGATCGTCCAATTTCCCAGATTACCCCTTTTTAATTTTCCTTATCAAGTTTTAAGTTATATCCCAAAAATTTCCTTTGATATTGGTATATCCAAAAAATCTCCATCAGCGAATTTGGCCTTCAATGCGGTGGTGGGCGAGCGATGGAATGGTTTTCAATTATTCTTCACGGATGCTTCGAAACTAACCGATCTTAGTCACACTGGCGCTGCGGTCTATTACCAAAACTCCAAAATTATCCTACAGTTTAAAGGCCCTAAGGAGTCTTCTGTATTCACTGGTGAGTGTGTGGCTATATTGGAAGCTTGTCTTTTTATAGAGTCGCACCCTAATATTGAGAAGGCTGTCATTTTTACAGATTCCCTTAGTTGTTTGCAAGCTTTAGTTCAAAATCCATTTAAAAGTAAATTGCACAGTTCTCTTATTTTAAAAATTAAAAATTCTCTTTGGATCTGTGCTAATAGTCAAAGAGATGTTCAGTTAGTTTGGATACCTAGCCATTGTGGCATTAAGGGTAATGAATGTGTTGATGCCTTGGCTAAAGATGCTTGTTCATCTTTATCTTCTCATCTCACGCACAATTCCTACCAGGGTTACGACCTACTGTCCCTTCCAAGACTGAACCTACAGCGTTCCTGGCAAGAACAGTGGAATATGTCCAGCAGGAAAAAAGGTAAATTTTTTTATGCAGTGCAACCGACCATCAAACCAAAACCGTGGTTTTTCGGTCACAAAAAAGTATCGAAAACTATTATTTCTGTTCTTTGTAGAATCCGCCTAGGTTTTTGTTGCACTCCCGTTTTTTTACACAAAATCCATGTCCGTGACTCCTCTCTCTGCGAGTGCGGGTTGGAGGAGGGCACCCTGGATCACATATTCTTCGAATGCTCTAACAACCTCCCACCTCTAGATTTGTATAGCTGTCTTCCCAAATTTAAGATCCCTCTTCCGATTAATTTCCCCTCCCTTTTAACATACCCCTCTCCAGATTTGCTTGTGGCGCTGATGATATTCATCCGCCACAATAATATAAAATTATAATTTGTTTATTTATGTTTGGATGTGGCATATGTATATTTTTATGTTCTAACAATTATAATATAATATGTAATTTTACCTTTTTGTTTGTTTCAGTCCAGTACTAACCCCACAAGATCTACAATAAGTTCAACTGTACTATCGTTCTTTTTTTTATTTTATTTTTTAAACTTTTTTTTTTTTTTTTTTTATCACACACTTGCTTTTCCAATTCACTTTTGACATTGGCAGAATAGTCGACATCGGCTTTAATTGCCATAATTAAAAATAGAATAGAATAGAGAAGATATACACAGATAAAGATTACTGTCATTTGGACAGTGATGCAAAATCAGAGGTAAAATAACTGTACCTATACAGACTGAAATTTTAATCACTGTTTTCCTCTTAAGGGGTCATTGTACTCATCATTATGAACAACTTTTACTATGGGACCAAACATGAAATCGCGAAAAAAAGAATCTGTTCCCTACATTTTGACGAGTTATGCGAAAATAAATCTAGGGAACAGTTACTTTTGCGTATAAAATAAGTATGGGATTAGTCATTAGTATCAATTTTATATATTTTCTTATCCCAATTTATGTGCCAGGACACTTTTTCCTACATCTTTATTAGCCGTCATCACAGTATTCACACACTTTCTAGCGGTCTAGCCATATCTTTCACACGATCCATCCATTATTTCTTTGGTCTTCCTCTAATGTCGCCACATCAAAAACCGGCAATTTTTAAGGACCTTAATATAAATAAAAACCAGTATTTATTAAAATTTATTTTATTATCACATACATACATACGATACAATTCTTCGTTACCTCTTACCCGTTACAAGTTGACACACAAGTAAAGTATCCAAGCGTTAACCTTTTAACCGCCTACGTCGGATTAATCCGACAAATATTTTCGGGCCCATTTCGCCAGAGTCGTATATTTACGACCAAAATATCACTGTTTGTTTAATCAGCTTTGTTGTTTAATTACGCTGTATTCTATCAAAAATATGTTTATTTTAGGTAAATAGTTAACTAAGTAATCATTTACAGTTTAATACACTTTAAGTCTCTTAATTAGAAGTCCTAAAAATAATGTTCAAAGTTAGATGAATTACTAACATTATTTTTAGAAAATTGTATTGATGTGCAACGCCCATGACGACAAAATCCGACATGAGGGACGGGACATATGCCAAGATTTACCGATACAAAAATAAACATAAATCAAAATATTTCTCGTTATACAGACTAATTTACTTTAAAACAAATACAGCAATTGTTAATAAAACATTTTTTTTTCAAATATTTGTGAGTATTTCATTTAATTCCTTTAAAATTAAGTAAATTTACTTGTGAAATGTCAGCGACTGAATTGATGGTTCCCATCCCTAACCTACATGTTCCGAAACTTACTTTGTTAGTACGCCCTGCGCCACGGTCGGATAAAGACGACCGCTTCTTACGTCATAAACGCGTGCCGACTTCTGGAATTTTCCATCAGCGTTGTGATTGTGCATGTAGTTTTACGTTCGTATGTCGATAAATGCACATGACAGAAATTTATCATGACGACTACCACTACTTTTATTTCTCAATAGTTTTTCTTTGGACTGATTTTACTGTGAATAGCCTAAGTACTAATTAATCAATCGTTCAAATTTTTAAACACTTTTTGTTTTACTGGCTTGCGAAAAATGCCGAATAATTTCGTAAGGTAAGTAGTAGGTACCTATATCTCCACCAAGCTAAGTTTGCACCTCGCTGGAATGCGGCGTGTACCCGTGTAGGTACATATGTATAATATAATGTTAAAAACAATAAATGCAAAGTAAAATCTAACAAACATTTGTTTACAAGTCATAGCGAATTCTTTTTGCAGCCCGTACCTAAGCGTCAGTGTGATGTAATCGACGCGAGGTGCAAACTTAGCTTGGTCGAGTTGTAGTGCAAATGTCGTTATTAAAACGAAATATCGACATCGAAAAGTTAAGTATTGCACATCCCTCTTTGTTGTAGGTATTTATTTTTCGATTCACTGTGCCGGGCGCTGGGGGCACGCCAACTGATGTGAAGTCGGGCGGTTAAAGGGTTAATATGACACTTCGAGCTTTAGAAAGAGACAGTCACACAGGTATGATTGAGAGACGACGCTCTAAAAAGCCGAACTTTTCTTAAAATGCCATATGTGTGATGTGCAATATTTACGGCCACTTATTAAATATGGTAGGCAATGATATTAGAAGTAAAAAGACGTAGATAGATTACCTACCTAACATTCGATATTCAAAAACAGATGATAAAACGACGAAACGAGATCGCAGAAAGCGATAAGGCCGCCCATATAATTATGTAGTGTTTGATTTATGTATTTTTGTGGTGTACAATAAAGTTTATATTCATAAATAAAACTAGGCTAATTAGCCAGTGACGTGTCACTCGTGGAGCGAGTATCTAATCTACCACTTTTTTACTTATAATATCATTGATGGTAGGTGTCATACCATAACCAAATTCAACTAGATAATGTTACAATTTGATTTCTAACTTCTGCTAAATGGAATATAATAGATACTGGGCATAAGCTCATAACATTATTTAAAAAAACGACATTTTTTGTTCAAGAAATAAAAAACCTCAATTTTTTTTAATAAAAAACATTTAAAAAAATTAGTGCAAATACTTGAAAGTATTGTGAATGTTGTTAATACAATAGTAATTGTATTAATATCAATAATTAAAAAAACACCAAAGGGTACTTTAAATCTTACAGAGCGACGAAAATACGTTAGGTGTACTAAATATTACAACTAGAGGAGGTATTGTTACACAAACAACATATTTTGCGTGTATATAGTTACGTGCCGGCGGCTATACACAGGCCTCCTCTCTTTTTGAGAGGGAGTACGCCGTAATCCACAATGCATTGGTAATATCACACGTCTTGGATTTTTTGGTTCTAGGACATTCTTGCTTTCTCACGATGTTATCCTTCACTTCTGAGAGCAGTGGCGATGAAACAATTTACACGAAGTACAGCGCCTGTCTGGGTTCGAACCTACGACCTACAACTCGTAAGTCGGGGCCGTTACTACTGGGCCATCACTGCTCTTTGCTGACAAGATTTTATTACTTCCAGATAAGTTTCAAATAACATTATCTGGGAGATAATTTCATACATGGTGTTCTTCAATTTTTAAATAAATTTTATGGTAGATAGAAACAGGCAGGTAATGCAACATATCGTTTGTGTACCAAAACAAAAATGACTGATCACTGAGTTACAATACACTGAAATCTTGTCCTTACTGATTTGTAATAGAGTTGCATTCGGTTTGACACTGTTTACTAACCTGATCTCTTCTTAGAACGCAACAAAGCAAGTAGAAGACTAAGCATAAGAGGTGTAGAAAATATTTGTGTATATTTTGTGCGCAAGAGTTCATTGGAGCGAACAGTTTGCAATGCTTGACTGCAGTCTTAAAACATACGGCGTCTTATTTTACAATGATAATGTTATGTTACCACTAACTTTTTCCCGCGACTTCATTCATACCTAATTAAACTACAACGCTTAGGGGTATCGATATTTATTTTTTATTGAACTTTAATACCCTCTAAGGTTTTTTTTTCAAAATTCCATGTTTCTATTCTCAGTAGTTTAGACTGCTTTGTCATGAAACTATTTTACGATTACGATTTTTTTAAGATAACTATACCATAGACGTTTTATAAATATTATAATTTAATGATATTACGATCATTGCGTACAAAAAATAAATCACAGACAATACCAATCTTCAAAACAGTGTCAAAACGAAAACAATTTTTTTGGTTAAAATTTAACTGTGTTGTATAAACCCACTGGACTTTTCTACAAGCTTTATCTCGTGGTTAGAGAGCTTCATTTAGTTAGCATGTCCATTCCATAATCATAAAACAAAATGAGATAATATACCCCTGAATTATCTTGTTTATGGTCGTCTATTATGTCAGTGGCATGTTTACATCAAAAGTGATACTAATATGATAACTACAGTGCGGCCGACGAGAGGATGCGTTTTTGACATTTGTCAGTTCCATGCAAACGAACACGTGTTTTTGTGTGACAGGTATCAGGAACGCATTCTCTCGAAGGCCGGACTGTAAATCCAGTGGTTGAACGCAGCTAAACTATAACCACACCACATAATACAAGTAGTTACAGTGAGAACTCACTATTTAACTACCTATAAATACTACCGAACACTTTAAACGCCACTTAACTTTAAGACGGTCTTAAGCCTCTTCAATACACCTTAACACTGCGGGACACTAAACGCCCCTAAAGGTAATAGCAATAAAACCTCTATTGTGTCTCGTTCAGAGTCCATCTTCAATGGGTTAACTTTAACTTATAAATTTGCGTTGGCCCTCCGTGGGTGCGCGGCAATAGATCATTTATTAGTTGTCTCACAGAGCAAGGACACGCCTCGGCGGCCGCTCCAACAGGCGAAATTGTAAACGCTTTCCATACATGCTAAGGGTGTAAGTGGGCATTACCGTTTACTCGCACTACGACACAAACTATACGTCACAGTCGTTCTCTTCAATTTAGCAACGTTATAATTCATTAATAACGTTGCTAAATTGAAGAGTACAACTGTGACGTAGCATGACAACTGAATAGACTGGTATTACGTTTATTCGGTTAACTAAGTCACGTGTTTTTTTTTGTTTACCTTTATTTAACTACCTAAACCTATGGAGTATAGGCATAGAAACTGATGGCTTTAGTTGACTACCCGTAACATAAGGTGTGCGATCAACGCACTTTCGGCGCCGTGAATTTAATGACTGATTTTAGACGCTGCCAGCGCTGTGATTCCGTACTCTGTGAGTTGTCTAATTAGACAAGGTTTTATGGGTAAAGGTTACAGAGACTTAACACCGACTTAAAATCAAGTAACATTTGATAATTCGTCCATTACACCACCTTAGTCTAAACCTAATAGCTAAATGTGATCTTCCAAGGCTGCGCCATGCTGGCTGCAGGTTTCCGGACTACCAACACATCGTTACCTTTGTGCAGCGTCATCTGTAGAGCTGTCTGCTTACCCCCCTGCGATAGTTTGGCGGTCTTAGGGGCGGACTTGATGCCCGCGATGACTATGCGTTCTACCCAGGACCGGGTCGGGTAGTGGGCGTCTTCGTCGATGAAACTGGGGGGAAATAGAATTGGTTACAATAATATGCAAAGAAGCATGGAATATTTGAATGATTTTTTGACGTGTTTTAAAAGAGTGTAAACAATTAATGATTGTACCGTTGGTGTTTCTACACTTGAATCAAAATAGCCAATTTTGTCAGAACAAATATATATACAGGATGAAATTGAAAACATGCGACAAATCGAAATGGGAGATTGTACTCATCATTATGAACAACTTTTACTATGGGACCAAACCTGAAATCGCGAAAAAAAAATCAGCTGTTCCCTACATTTTGACGAGTTATGCGAACATAAATGTAATAAGAAAAGGTACCTAGTCTGTGGTGTACCATATCTGTACATCGCAAAATAAATTATACAACAGGATTTTAAATGACTTATAATCATAGCACGCATCATTATGAAGTTGTGATGAGCCTACAGGGCAAAACAGAGTATTAAGAAATAGGGAGGAGTAACCAATCAGCTCGATTTTGGAATAAACCAACACGGCAATTTAAATTATTGTTTTAAAAATAAAACACTTGGAAATTTTGTAAGTAAGGATAATATGAAAATACTCACGAATAAGTCATGACGTTGGGTTCGAACGTGAGTTTGGCGTAAATGTGTTTCTTGTTCAAGTACTCGTAGGTTTCGCCGTCGTCGATATACAGCGAGCCTTGAGCCGTGGCCTGAGAACACAAAATAATCGATAAGATCACATGAAAATAGGTTGAAAAAGATATTTTATTTCTATAATTAAGTTTTAAAAAACGCCAAAAATATGGATGAGGTTTCCTTACCGATTACTCTGATAACAACAGCGAAAGGAGGTAATTTTTTTTAGACAGAATTTAATGCGTCTACCAAAACGATTTGCTACAATCCAATAATAATTTTCTTCATAGGAAATTAAAGTTATGAACACAAGCGCAACAGTCGCGCATGACACTACTAGACCAACGAGTAAACTATATATTTTTTTAAATTTCCTTTCATTTACCGAGATTTATAAAAAAAAACCGGTCAAGTGTGAGCGAGGTGTCCGTAAAAAATTGTAGGTATGTAACAAGAAATTTACGGTTTTCGGATTTTTTCCTTTACTTGTGCTACATGTCAATGCTTCTTGCCAAATTTCATGATTCTAGGTCAAAAGTGAACTTACATTCATATCAAGGGCCACTACAAGCGTGTAAGGATCATCAGCCATGAGAGCTGAGGAACGTCGCACGCGCTCCTTGCGAGGAACGATAGTTCCGCCGCGTTGGAACACGGGGATCTGAAACAAATAAAACAATCATTAGTTACACACTCGTACAACTGCACCTTTGAGGATCAAATGAACGCCACTGACACCGTTATTAACGCCACTGACACCGTTATTAACGTGGACTCTAAATAGCACAGAAGAATAATTATGAAGTCAAAGTCATTTATCAAATAGGTGGTACATAAAAGACACTTTTAAACGTGAAAAATACAAGAAAATTTAATTGATTCTAGTTGCTCCTTCCAAAATGTACTTTCGTATGGAGAAGAATGGGCAAGAACCTCAGAATCTCCATAGTTACTCTTCGTATGAAGAAGAATGGGCAAGAATCTCCAGTTATTCTTTTGAAAATGTTTTAAAGTCACTCTCATAGTGTTACACATACCTTAGCCAGAGTGACGTCAAAGGTGAGGTACCCGTTGGCGTGGTGCACGTGGTAGGTGTCCACGTCGTACCACAGCGTGCGGCGCGCGGCGCCGGGCAGGTACACCTTCACGGACGTCACGCCCGGCTCCACTACCGGCCGGACTAGCAGCGCGTTGCCTGGGAAGAACAAAAGATTATAAGATATTGCGCAAGCAAAAAAACTTCCTCATCGTAGCCGATGTTATGGCATTCGAGAATTAAAAAATACGCGACGATTTTGAGTCTTCTCCTTATTTTTGAAAGTTAAAGTGTACTAAGTTGCCCAAAGTAGTAAAAAATACGATAACACCGTATGTGGACGGTATTCCATCCAAAACCAACAAATTACCGGATTCGGCCGCGTGGTATGTCGATAAAAAGTATGTCCTTCCCCCCATGGTTCAAAGTATCCCCATACGAAATTTCATCATCGGTCCAGCCGTTTCGGGGATTAGCCGGAACAAATAGACAGACAATCAGACAAAAATTTTAAAAATAGATTTTTTTTGTAATAAATACCGTAGATACAATGCGTGCCATGAAAGATGAGACTTGACACACCACGTGGTTTGACTTGCGCAGTACACGATTTTAGGTCTCTAGCGGTATGAGGTCTGAGCGCGGGACGGTACCGGGCGTCATAGTGGCGGCGGAAAGAGCGCGGGAGGCGGGGTCAAGTCTCATCTTTCGTGTCGCTAAACATAGTTTCATAATTATGTATTTAGTAAAAAGCGGTTATTCTGACATTACAAACAGACACTTCAATTTTATTTATTTAGAACTTATGGCAGTTGTAAGTTATCGAGTGTTTGACTTGTATGTTCTGCCCTTATGCCAACAGCATTTAAAGCAGTTGCCTCTGTCGTCGACGCATGTCGCTCGTGTGTATGCACACTAACATTCAATATCGTCATAATATTTGTTCGGACTTTCGGTAAACCGATTTTTGTGGCACGTTTATAAATGAAGGGATCAAGGGAAGAACAACTTTTGTCACATTTTTCAACTGGCAATACTGTCTGAATGTTTATACCTATCGCTATGTCCTGTCAAAAACAACAGGGCAATAACATCCAGTCTCCGAGCTTTCATGCGTTTAAAATATCGATACAGGGAAAAAACACAATGTCCGGACTCCGGACCGTTCAGCCCTCCCCCCTATACCATTATACCTATTACAGTTAAAGTGCTTAGGGTATAAATGACACTATTTTATTAAGATCTTATCTTTTAATTAGTAATATCTCATTAGATTAGGTTTGTTCATTAGGTGACAAAAGTGGTTCTTCCCCTGATCCCTTCAAATGGAATTGGTTCAACGGTCGGCAAAAATAGAACATATTTCTATTGTTGCCGACTTTGGCGATAGCCATTCTTGCTGACTTTCGTCTGTCATTAACGAAAGCCGTTGAAACAGTTCCAGTTTTACCTACCGAGCAAGTATTCATCATCAATGGTGAAGGTATCCTCTTCAGTGGGGAACTCCTGGAATAGCGGCCTCATCACAGGCAGACCGTCGATGGAGTGCTCGTAGAATAGTGTGTACCTGGAGAATACATTATTTTGTTTTGTGAGTTGCTTGTTGAACATCTCAAGATTTTGCAAAATATTAAAATAGTGTATAAAGTGGCCGAGTGTGAGTCGATGTATTCTACGATTTAAAAAATAATGGACAATATAAAATATCGTTTGATATAATATTGCGTATTTTTTTTTTTAATAATCTTTTTTTTTTTTAATAAAGAGTTCTTGCTACTACACCATTGCGTCAGTAGGTGGGTTATGTTTATTCTAGTTATTTCTAAGATAGTTACCAGAAGTCAATAAGCGCATATCGTCGCCTGTTAGCGTCCCTGATAAGCGCGGTGGTGGAAGGTTCGTATAGCCAGGGCTCGCGGCGCTTGGTCTCGATGTGGGAGTGCGCGCGGAAGAATGGCTGGAAGGCGCCTGCCTGGAGACAACATAGAACGTATATTAATATGGGTGATAATGTCTATTTAACACAGTAACGCATGGCTTCACGATAGAGTACTACCGGAATTCAGAGTGAAGTGCCCTATAAAGATCATCGGCCGCATAGTAGTCTTATACAATATGTAACATAATTAACGCAAGACCTCATACACCCTAGTTAAAAGCATAATATAAGGACCAAAACATTTTTTTTATAACTAACCATTACTTTATGCATTTGAAATTGAGTTTTATTGCCTTGAAATAAGATTTAATTGTCTTTGGCTCAATCGGTGGTTAGTAAGGCAAAATTTACAATTTTTGAAAAAAATACCTTTATTAAAAGTAAAAACAGAATACTTTGCCATCACTCACTGACATATCGGATATACATCCCGAGGACAGCGGAACACATCCGAAGCGGTGTCGGTTACGTAACAGTGGCCCGAATTCAATGGGTCTTCCCATCTCAAAAAATGCCCAACGCGCCTAAAGAAGTTGTCACTTCAAAAATCGTTATATAACGAACTCTCGTGCAAAATTTCATGCTTCATGACCCAGCGGTTTAGGTTGTGCGTTGTCTGACAGAGATTTTATTAAGTAGATCAAACATACCTGATACCACCTCGTCATGAGCTCAGCCTCAGGATACTTGAAGAAGCCGCCGACGTCGGAGCCGCAGAAACTGATACCAGCCGCGGCGAGGGAGAGGCACATCGGGACTGAGACCGCGAGGAAGCCCCATTCGGCGGCGTTGTCGCCTGTCCACACTGCTGCAAATCTAAAGGAAAACGGTGTAAATTGAGTACCAAGCTGATTATGATGAACTGAAGGCATCATTATCTAAATTAATTTGCTCACGAGAGTGTGATTAGTACCCTATTTGTGTAACACACTGAATTTTTTTTTAGCCTATACTGTCCCACTGCTGAGCAAAGGCCTCCCCTAAATCCTTCCAGGAACTCTCTTCCCGCGCCACCTCGAACCAGCCCTCGTGGTACGCGTCCAGGTCATCTCGCCACCTCTTTCTGGGCCGGCCTCGGCGGCAGCGCCGTCCATCTTCAGGCACCCATTATGTGGAGATTTTTGCCCAGCGGTCATCGTGCATACGGCTGATGTGACCCGCCCAATCCCACTTAAGCCTGGCAGCCTTCTTTCCTACATCCAGTATGCCCGTTTTGGAACGCAGCGTGGTGTTCCGAATTCTGTCCTGTCTTTTAACACCCAGAATGCTGCATTCTTAATTTAAATAACTTTAATTTTTACTATTCAACATCCCACATTGCCTTGCCAGATAGACCAAGTTTTCGACCATTTGAAACGATGGAAAACGATTTATAACGAATCAACTTCAACTGATCTCCTGATCTGGAATTCTGGATCTCATGTCAACTTAAAAGGTTGGTTGTTGTTTATTGGATTATTAAAAGTTCATAATAGATGACCAAGCGTTTCAAACGAACTTTTTGGCCGCAATCGTTTTTAGAAAAATAATTATTGACGTATTACTTTGAGAAAGTTTTGGGCACTTGTGTTTGGAAATGAGTAAATTTTCTGTCTCTTATGGGACACAAAATATTTCATTGTTTCGAATATTCTTACCTCTGAGTGCCCGCGAAGGCAGATCGTGTCAGAATGAAGGGCCTGTATTTGCTGTCAGATCGCAGCAACATTCCCTCGTGCGTCGCGCGGATATTCCATAGACCATACTCGTTATGGACATGTCTGTGAAAGAGATTATTATGTTTAGTTAGTCTTAAAATATAAGGCTTAGGCCGAACGCTGAAGATAGCTTTCTGTTTGTGACCGTGTTTTCGACTCAGTGGCTGCATTATATCTATAACCTGCGTATGCGCATATTATATTGCTCATTCGACTCTAATCCTTGTCTCTGACGTACCATTGAACAGAATCGGATCGGATAGACCAGAATCGGCCGGTCATACTTGCATCGAATTTCATAGGATTCTGTTCTATTTTCGTCGACTTTACTTACAAGATTCAAAGAATTGTATATCACCTGTGTTCCCAGAAAGCGGCGAGTCCATCATTGCCATCCTGAGGCGGCTTGTAGTGGCGACAGTCCTTAGGCATGGTGACCTCAGGACCGTTGAATACCTGCGTCAAAAAACAAAAAAAAAAAAAATTAAAATAAGTGGGTTGGTTGATGTTTTGTGATTATTTGTACGAGCTGGGCAGTGTATGTACGTACTCAGGAAGTTGTTGAACTGGTACCTCTCCTCGTAGTAACTGCTTACGACGGGTTTGATACAGTCAAATATCCTACCTATTAGATAGCCGGATATTCAATATCCGACCAATTAGGTGACAGGATATTCAACATTCTACCTATCATATAGCCAGACATTCATTATCCGACATATTAGATGATTGGATATCCTAATATCCGGTCAAATAAGTATCCTTTTCATCTAATACTCACGCTAGGCTCGTTCATGTCATTCCACACATGTACATCCTTGCTGGTGCCTGGGAAGTTGTTGAACTGGTACCTCTCTGCGTAGTACTTGCTCACAGTGGGGTTGAAGAAGTCCAGGTATGACGAGGAGCCCGGCCAGCACCAACCTGGGTAGAGGAATGGAATATTATGTGAAGGTGAGGGGGGGGGGGGGAGCTTGGGGGACTGTCTTGTAATTTTGACGTTCGAAAAGTGCTGATTCTCAGCCTAGTTTCAATAAATGACTTTTGATTTTATGTTTGTATTTTGTTGTTGTAGAAGCAGTGGTGGCTCAGTGGTGGCCAAGCCGCGACCTACGAGTTGTAGGTCGTAGGTTCGACCCCAGACAGGCGCTTTACTTTGTGTAAATTATTTCATCACCACTGCTCTCAAAACGGTGAAGGAAAACATCGTGAGGAAACCGGCATGTCCTAGTAAAAAAAAATTAGGCCCTCTGCAATCGCGCTTGCCACTTTTTAAGAATAATAAATTTTAGAAAATCCAAAAGTGCACGACTCGTAATGCTCATTATGAGTCGTGCAATAACGAAAAACCACTTCTTTCCAAACCTACCTTCATAATCCTTGCCATCCTTATCTTTAACATAGTATCCCAGTTCAGTAGCGTCTTCATGTAAAAAGTATCCAGCTTCCCTCTTGATATGAGGGTCGATGATGGTCACCAGTCTGCGACCCTTGGCTGTTAGGTTGGCAACCATGTCAGATGGGGTCGGGAATTTGAGCGGGTCCCATGTAAAGTACCTGTGGAAAGAGGATAATGTAAAATCAGGGGGTCTACTTCCTAAGCACTAAATCCGTAGTCTCCTAGTTACGAGCGATTCCTACTCCGTTATATCATTTACGGATATAAAAAGAACCCAAACGGTTCCAACCAAAGAATGATAGATAGATAGATAAACCGTTTATTCAGTGCAACAAAGGACACAATACAGGCATTAAAAAAAACATAAAAAAAGGTGAGAGAGAAAAAAAAAAAAAGAACAAAGATTAAAAAAATAAATTGACCCATAGACACCTCGCATGACATTTGTAACGGTCGATCACTACTGGGCGGTGTGTGTCCCATAGTTGCACCAAATGGGAGTCCAGCTCAGCATATGCCAGGTACAATACCTGACGCTGGTATTCTGCTGCATCCCGTTAGTGACACACGGATGTCCAGAAGACACATCTAAGTTTCAACAAAATGGTACCTACATAGTGCGGCGCGTATATTATAAAGGTGGTAAGTACCCACATCTTAATTGACTCGCTTTTAAACCGACAGAAATTTTAAAGTTATTAAATACTTGTTTAGTGTTCACTCGACTACTGAACTATGAATGACAAAACGATATGATAGTTGTTCCTACTCCCGATATGTTTTTGCCCGTCCAAAAAAGTTAACGAATCGGTTGTAGGGTTCGTTCCGAAGTGTCGAGTCTGCGTTTGGACGGTCCCGTATTTTCGTTGATGGACTGAGAATAGGCCCCAAGCTGATCTCCTAAAAAAATCGTGATTCGGGTCCAATTAACGCTTGTTTTTAGTCAAGATGGTTTGCAGAGAGACCACGCAGTTATTTCTGACCATTTGTTTCCATAGGAAACTACATTTTGGAATGGATAATTATTTTATCCTTTATTTTTCAATTCATACGCGCTTTCTGAGATTATCTTGGACATATTATTAAGATTGGAGAAGGAAAACATTGTGAGGAAACCTGGACTTATCCATACTAATATTATAAATGCGAAAGTGTGTCTGTCTATCTGTCTGTTACCTCTTCACCCGAAAACCGCTGAACCGATTTAGATGAAGTTTGGTGTAGAGATAATTTGAGTCCCGGGAAAGGACATAGGATAGTTTTATCCCGATATTCCCACGGGATCGAAACTTATGCGGGTGGAACCGCGGTGCGCAGCTAGTAAGGATATATTCTGTCTTATAAGACAGAATTCGCCAACCCGTCTTGAGCAAGCGTGATGATCAATTCTCGTTCCTTCTCTGTATGAAAAGAAGCTTTAGCCCTGCAGTGGGAGTGAGATAATATTAGTCTGGTATTATTATTATTATTTATAGTACTCATAGTGTAAGTAATGTTCCTTATAAGAGACGGGAGTCCCATAGAAAAAGATGAAAAACAGCGCTTGTATGAAACTTGCGCTAAAACTGAATACCAACATAGCAAAAATGACACAGACTATGCACAGATTGCAGATGTTAAAGCGAGACAGCGATAGCCGCCATTATGTTTAGTGCACGTTTCATAGTTTCTTTTTTTATTAGACAGTTGCGCCAGACTGATAGTACTCACTTCTTCCTGTCAGTGTACTCGATGTCCAGCCAGATCACGTCGGCGGGTATGTCGTGCACGTCAAAGTTGTCGTCCACGCCGCGCACGTCGTCTTCGTCGACGTAGTTCCAGCGGCACTGGTGATAGGCGAGCGAGAATTTCTGGGGCGAAAAATGTATATAATTTAGTATTTTATTTTTATAGCTAGCTGTGTCAATTATGATGTGGCCCAACATACAGGGGACAAGATTTTTATGTGTAGGGGTAAAAGAGACTCGTATACCGTAACGGCAAACGGCATGACGCTCTCTAAAGGCTCCTACACACTATGCCGGCGGCCCAGCCAGCGAAACGAGCTGCACAACCGAAATGATGCTCTACGGCCACTTGATTATGCCGGCGGCATACCCGCTCGGCAAAAACCCGCCGGCATAGTGTGTAGGAGCCTTTATGCAGTCATGCCCCCTCTCGCCACCACTATTTTCGATGTTTCACATCTGCCGGGCGTCCCATGACGGCCATGTTTTTTCCATCGCATTGTCTAGCAGCTAAGCTAAGCGTTTCACGTTTGGATGCACAAAGACGACAAGGTTTTGTCACGTCATCATCATTAAAAAGACTCATGTACGGTCTATCTCCCTCCTACATTTAATGACCGCAACTGCCAAAAACTTTGGGCGTAACGGTAGGTATATTATTTTATACGTACGGGTGGCAGTGGGGCGGTTCCTGTCAGAGCTGTGTACTGACGGAACAGATCAGCTGGCTTGTCACCCAGGAACACGAATACGTCAATGATTCCAGACTCACTCATGAATCTGAAACAAACATTTCGTCATATTTAATCATGGCGGTTTGTTATCGATTCGATTGGCTATGGAAAAGTATTGAGCCAATAGCGGATAGATAAAATTATACTCCATTCTGGATAAGGTTGGTAATTTTAGGATAATTTTATTACAAAACAATGTAGGTTATTTATTTAAACATACTCTATTGTACACCAGAAACTACAAAGCAAAAAGTCTATCCTTTCAAATAAAAAAAGAATTTTGCAAATCGGCTTATAAATAACGGAACTCTGAGGTAACAAACATTGAAAAAAAAAATTCAACAGAATTGATAACCTCCTCCTTTTTTTGAAGTCGGTTAAAAATATACAAAATGCATTAATTTAGCAATATAACGCAATAGCTATCTTTATTTCGCCTATATTTGTCAAATGTTATCATAAAGAGAGAATAGTTTAAAATGTATACTTTAAATTGGGTTCGATGGCCATATACAGCGTGATATTTTTTCGCAAACACGATAACTGAATAACCTCAAACTCAAACTCAAAGCATTTATTTCAATTAAACCATTTACAGGCACTTTTGAATTGTCAAGAAGTCGGTCAGTCAAAAATAAAATGAAGCTAGTTGCCCATTCCAAAGCGTAGGTACCTATGGAGAAGAACGGGCAAGAAACTCCATGGACACTCTTTTAAATTATATTTTTACAAAACCTTTTTACAACCATCGCAATACCCAAAAAAGGCCTCTTCTAACCAACCTTATTATGAAGTAACATACCTAGCGTCCACACGTCGCTTCTGTCCACCGGTGACTAGGTTCACCAGAGATGAGACAACGGTACTGTCAGCGTAGTTGACGACGTCCACCCAGGTTTCAGCTGAGTTGTGCCAGAATATACCGGCACTGCGTTTTGGACTGCGAAAGAAAATAATATCACACTAATATTATACAGGCGAAAGTTTGTGAGTGCGTGTGTGCGTTTATACATAATATGTTTGTTACTTCTTTACGGTCAAACGGCTGGACCAATTTTGATAAAATTTTGTATGAAGGTAGCTGACACCCTGGATTAACATATAGGCTACTTTTTATCCCGATATTCCCACGGGATTGACACTTATGCAGGTGAAACCGTGGGGCGCAGCTAGTTGATTAATAAATGAGCAAATTAGGTACAGATTTTTCATTTTTAATCCTTAAAATTATAACAAAAATCCTGAGTATCATGTGCTAATGCTTATCTCTCGTTACGTTCAGACGCAAGAAGTACACACAACACTTAAACAATAACACTTTCAACTTTGAAAACCCTAATGTTCAAATATCACCACTGATGGTGGTGTAAGTATCTTATCTCTGCGAGTGTTTAGAATAAGCTAGCTCAAATATTGTGTCCTGAGTAGTCATATTGCAGCTCGGGAGATAATAAATCTTTGAAATTTTCAGTGAAAATCTTAAGTGTTTATTCACGCTGCTACAAGGATTTTTTGGCGCTCAAATGAAGTTGACAGGGGGGCGCTGCTGATAAATATTTGTGCAATTGTCTTGTGAAATGTATTGGAAATACAAGATGGCGACGTTAGTTCCGATTTCGGCCACGCGCCAGAATTTCCTCGTACAGATATAATTACTTACCCATGAGAGTACATGACGGGAACAGCTCCGTAGATGGCCATGCGACTGTCAAGGTCATACTCGAACACATCAAGGTTATACAGGCGGTAGGGTTCGCCCGATGTTGTTGTACGGAGAGAGAATTTGTCCGTGTGTTCCGGTATACCTGGGGAAATAAATAAAAAAATTAGAAGATTTTTTTTAAATATCTTTTTTGTTCCTATGTTTAACACCCGTGTCGGTAAGGAATTTTCAGATTTTTCATATATACTAATAATAAAGCTAAAGAGATTGTTTGTTTGAACGCGCTAATCTCTAGAAGTACCAGTTGGATTTGAAAAATTCTTCTTTATATATGATAGCACAATTCTTGAGGAAGGTTGGTTTTTTAATATCACGCTAGGACCCTTAGGAGCCGAGCAAAAAGAAAAAGAGTAGAAAGAACGCTAAGCGAAAACGAAATAAAAACGCGGGCACGCGATGTGAAGCGACGGGCGAGACGGCGGAACAAAAAAATTCACGCAGACGAAATCGCGGGCAGAAGCTAGTTATAAATCAGAAGCAGTCTGCGTGGATATGTACCTGGTAAATAGCAATAGGCTAGCCCCCTTTTGCCACCAAGCAACGTTGCTGTGCAGGTTACAAGACTTGCAAGCTCATGATTCATTTCAGCGTCGCCTCTGCAGATAGCAATAGCCGGCGGCGACCAGCGGGGTAATTGCGTAACGCAACAACGAGTCAGGAACGAACATTCGAGCAGGCGAATTTTTCAAACATGTGAAGCAATGGACAAGGTTCCTTCAGATTTTGATTGAAAGTGTATTACGAAGTTAGGGTGCAGTTACCGCAGTTAGGGTATAATAAAACTTACCATAAACATTGTCGGCTTCAGGGAAGCTAAAGTCAAGAGAGACGGCTTCATTTCCTCGTGGCTTGCTGTCGTGGTGTGACTTGAAGTTCTCGCCCCAAGTGCCTTCCTCCTCCTGCTGTGAATGACATAAAACAAAGTTAAATAAAGTACAGGAAAGAAAATCGGTTTATTTTTATGCATCATACGCGGGACATGTTTTGGAACGGGCAACTAGCTTCAACTTACAAACTGACCGACTCGTTGACGATGCTAAATGGTTTATTGAAATATAAACGCTTTGACTTTTGAGTTTGACTTTGTGACGATTTCGATGTCCTTAAAAATTGGTGTGGTGACGCGCCAATCGGAGTATCAGTCAAAATAATTTATTCGGCTTGAGAATCAGCACTTTTAGAACGGCAATATTTCATGAGACAGTCCCCCAAAACGCCGCCCTTTCACCACTTCTGTGGTGTTTAGTGTTTAAGCTGGGTCGAGCTTAAAACAATAATATTCAATCAAAATTCATTTGGCAAGCTACCTTTTTATAAGCAGTTAACTTTAATTTGTAAAAAAGTAGTGCCTAGGAGCGGTTTTGCACTACATCCAATCCAAATTAAAGATCCGACTTCAATCCGAATTGGGAATGTTCTAAATTCGGAAGGATAGAGTTCGGATCTAGTGCGCAACCCCTCATACAAATAAGTGAAATAAGACTATGGTCACTTCGGACCGGCATTTCTCGGATTCGGATCAGATGTAGGGCAGAACCGCTCCAATAATATACCTACAGTAAAAACACCTGGATGTTTATTTGTAACATGATCTTTAAGATGTTTTTCATTTGCTGTTATTGACAAAAAGTATTATAATTATTTTTGTTTACACAAATGTAAAATAATATCATTCTGGCGGCAGGTTTACCTAATATACCTCAAACGGATGTTTTAAAATAAGATCGGAAATATGACAATATTTTTTTCGGACTGTATCAGTTTCAGTACTAATCAGTAGTTTAGTTATTTAGTAGCATTTAACTCTGTAAATATGGTATGGACTATGGATTGAGCTACTGTCTCAGTTATTTATTTATTGACTTTATGATAAGGTTAAAAAAAGATATATGGATCTGTACCACGGAAAAACCAGAAATTATAAAAAACAGTCAGTTTTTTTTTGGCATTATGCTTATTAAGTGTCCATGGAGTTTTTTGCCCGTTCTTCTCCTTACGAACCTACTTCGCTTTGGAATGGGCTACTAGCTTTATCTTTCTGACTGATCAACTCCTTGACAGTTTAAAAGTGCATGTAAATATGTAGTTTAATTCAAATACTTATTCTTTACTTTCGGCCTTACTAAACAAGGTTTATCTTTAGACCCAGTGGGGCAATTGCGTAACACATTATCAATGGGAATCGGTTTCATTTTGACAGTTCAACAACATTCATTGCGTTATTTACGTGTTGAGCAGACAAATTTTTCGAACTTATGAAGCAATGGATAAGCAATTTGCTTCAAAATGATACAGATTCCGACTGATAGTGTGTTACGCAATTAGGGTGAAGGTTAAACCATCGAGCCATTTTTAAATTTCGAACTATAATCCGATAAAATTAGAATATAATACTCTTTATTATGTACACCATATAAATTACAGGTATAAATGTAGAAACTTTACAAAGGGTGACACAATGGGCGGCCCTATTGCTAACAGCGATCTTTTAAACACAACCTTTGGATGGACTCAAAGTTCTTATTATAAAAACTGACGTCAAACCCGAGTCTAAGTTGTCAATTTTGCATTAACAACTTTACTTTCGTCGGAATAAAGTTTAAAATACAGTAACTGTATCGCAGGTTTAGTCTGGGTAGGTCTAAATTTAGAACTCCTTTAATAGTAAGACGGCTTGAGTTTGAGTATAATTATATAACGAATGCAGAGATTATCAAATTAGAGCGGGTTGTTTCACATCTACTTGACGCACACGTAGACGTCAAAAATGGTGATAACTATCGTCAAAACCAAAAAAGCGTTGTTTGAAATTACAATTACAAAGTCATCGCCTTGACGTACGTCAAATCGTAACGCGTCGTTATTATTTGAAGTACGTATGTTACGTTAATCAACCGTTTGAAACAATCAACCCTTAGACAGACAGTCGAATTATATAGATCAAACCATTACCCACTAAAATAAATATAAAATAAACAAATACGACCTAATACCTCATTACTTGAACATAATCATAAACAATATAAGTTGTCTGACCTCACGTACGCTATTAATTTAAAGCTTATCTGAGGCGTGTCAACATGCGAACAATTCCGATTATGACTTCGAGGTGAATAAAGAAGACTGAACAAAGCCTATAGAGCTATAACGTCATCACTATCAACCGTAAAATGACCACTGGTGGACATTGGACATCCTGAGTGTCTAAAAGGATAATAATAATAATAATAACCCCATCGCCGTATCTCTACGTTGACGTCGTGGTGGGGCTTGTGCGCTCCGAACTCTGGGCCTGTGCCGGAAGAGTTTACTTTCCGGAATGGGTCTAAGGTGAGGAGCCAGACCAAGAGAGATACAGAAACCCGCAGGGCAGCATGTGGCGAGCTGTTGGGCAGTAGCGACCCCACGGACCCTATCTCCCGGGAGAAGTTTTGTTCCTCACCTCTGGCTTGCCTTTATTGGCCGGCTGGAGTGAAAAATGACGAGGAACAGAGCTCCCACCTCATTCTTGCCTTTATTGGCCGGCTTGAGTGGAGATTCGCAAGAGCAAACGTGCTCGGAGGAAGGAAGTATTCTAGTAAGATGCTGGTAGGGATCTTGACCGTACTTCCGGGATTGTCCTGATAGCCGTGGAATACCTCTCCACTCCTCATAAGCACCTCAGGACATGTTGCCCCCTTGTCGCTACGTCACTATGTGCTAGCGACCGTTTCCGGGGGCCCATTATTGAGTGTGCAAGTCACCCCCTGCCATTTTATCCGTGTATATATAAAACATTGATCAGACAGGGGTCATAGTTCTTCCATAGTTCTTGGTAACCAGTCCACTTCAGCCACCCAAACCCATAGTCCAACTATTTATTTTTCCATATCCTACAATAGTCCTACACCAACCGGGGGTTATCCTTGGGTGCACTTGCATAGTGCATACAGGGATAATCGTCGGATGGTGCCGCATTTCATTAAAATTTCCTAAAGGGCCTCTGCGAGTTGGCTTCGGCCCCTCGTACGCCTTCCAAAGGACCGGGACCCCATGGTCCCGAGATATGTAAAATCATAAAAAATAATAATAATAATATTCCACAACTATCACACAACGCCATCTAGTCCCAAGCTAAGCAGAGCTGGAGTTCTAATGCAGTCGATTAGCAGTTTCGATGCAGTTATGTCAACAGCAATGGAACTGCAGAATGCAGTCCAAATGCGCAATGCATCTGGACGGCAATCCGACTGGAAATTGCAGTTCCCGTCTACTAACACTGAAACTGCACGCCAGTTGCAAATTGCAGTCCCCTTGTTAATGGCGTGCGTGGATGGGTGACCATCTTTTCTCGGAAAGCACGTTTAGTCGTAGGTCCTGGCTGTCATTCGTCGATCTTTGACATTTGTTATGGGTCCTCAGAAGCCAGTCTTACCATCGTATTATCCGCAGTAACTGGGTTGTGGAGGTCAGATTGGCAGTCGTTCCATGTAAAATACATGATATTGAGCTGTATCCGATTAGATTGCACAGTTGGGAAAAGGCTAGGCAGATGAGTCTTTATATTAGACATAAAAAAAATACATTGTAAACACGCTTGTCAGACTCGATTGTTACTTCATCCCTGTTAGGAATAACAATCATGGTAGAACTTGCAACTGCGCTTATGATTACTAAAGAGGATGTTGGTTTACTTTACCGAGAACCATGGCATTAATAAGGTATTAGTTTTATGGAAATTTGAATTATGATTCACTAGCAATTTGTCAGCAACTTTGTCAGTCCTCCCCATGGGCGTAGCTAGGGGGGCGGGGGGTGGGGGGTTGCAACGGTGGGCAATGCCAACTCTAGAATCTTTTTTGTCCACCTTAGTAAAATCGACCGTATTGAAGAATTACTAACTGTTTTACTGCTTCTCCTTATAGGATCACTTCGTTGTCTGTCAGTCAAGACCCTTTGTCTCAAGAACGCGTGGAGGAATAAAGTTGAAATTAATATCAAATAAATAATGAATTAAAAAAAAAACATGTTTATGGTGGGATTATTTATTACTAGGCGTCATATAAGACCTCAAAATAAATGACTGGTTAGATCAGCTGGCAGTCACATTGACCAATAACCACAAACCACAACTAAAGACAAAACAGGTTTTAAAGTTATAAATAGACAAACTCCTTACAGAGCAAAACCAAAAAAGGTAAAACCAAGTTCCCTTGTAAACTAATTGTCGTTTTACAATGTTTGTAAACAGATTAAGAAGATGTAATGATAAAGATTGAAAAGAGTATGCTTCTTCTTCTTAGCGTGTCGATAGCAATCTAAATGTACTCGGCCAAGAATTCGGCTACTTGTTTGGCGCCATCACCAGCGTCCATCAGTTCCTGTAACGTGCAGCTGACAGGACACGTAGGACACGATATTAAGTGTCCTATCGTTTGTGGAACAGCACCACATTTACACTCCAAGACGGAGTCTTCCATGAATAACCACCTGAACAGGTTTCCTTGCTTCGGCAAACCTGGATCCGGAGTCTGTTTAAAGACTTCCGGATTACCCAAGGTAACTCATGTCCAGGTGGGAGGTCATCAGCGGGTGGAACGAACGGTTTGGGCAAGGAAGCACAAGAGTATGCTTAGATGGTTTGGTCGTGTTGAGAGGATGAATGAAAGGAGACTAACAAAAAGTATTTACAAGGCAGATATGAGTGGAAACGCTGGGAGGACATAATTATAGTGACCTTATTGGTGATGTTCTTAAGAAAGTTCAGGTGGCCTACCATGATCTAATTAAAAACGATTCAAAAACAAGACATTTATTTCAGTTTAGGTTCCTAAACTGCATCGCTTGAGCTGCTCTATGGACGTCATGGTACCAAACAAGTATGAATGAAACCAAAACTTGCGACTCAGTTTGGGACAATCGCTGTCAGCAGATGGCACGGCCTAAACTGTATCGTTAAACTGACGTCATGGTACGAATTAGAAGAACAGTTCAGTTTAGGTCCTAAAATGGATCGCGTTAAGAGCTTGCGGTAGGTCTCCAGGTGCGCAGTACTCGCAACCGGCGTGCTTGTATGACCAGATGTATGAACGTAAACGAGGCAAAAGGAGTATGTAAGGATCGTATCAGGTGGCGTTCTGCCTAACCTTATAAGCGAAGAAGGCGTGAGTTTATGTATGGATGTATGTATGTTTGTAAACAGATTAGTAGCCACATAAGTTGGTAAACAAAGGATGATTAAATAAATGACGTAATGAGGCGTTCATTAAAACTTAATTTACCAGTCTATTATTATGTTCATAGTTCTTTTGTCATTAAGGAAGAGCTAGTGACTTGATAAATTGATAGAGGCTATTTTTAACTATACTGTAATACAAATTCGGTCTAGCTACAGTTTCCTTGAAGAGCTATCACCGCCACATGCGGCCGTACCGAAATTTGACAGATTGTAGTAGCTTGATATGCTAGCGTCTGTATCTGTACACAATGTGACGCCTATGCCTGTAGTAATAGCTCTAGATTGTCACATAATATAGTAGCACAAAATAGTTTAGTGCCAATTCGTCTATTTAGTTTCCTGTCTATTTCTTAGTTCTAATAATATAGGTACGTTGATGAATCATAGGCCTAAAATCCAGATATTTCAATAGCCAACATTATATTTTTTTTGTCTGGATCACTATATCTATGATTTTTGTGATTTTTGGCAACTGTTGTGAGTGTAAAGTTTATTTTATCTTCACAAGTTTGCCTAAGTCTAGAAACTATACTTACTGATCAAATTTTATGACTAGACCAGAATTATATATCTTACATCATCATCATAATCAGCCTATAATGTTCCCACTGCTGGGACACAGGCCTCCTCTCGGTGAGAAGGAGTGGGCCGTAGGCTGTAATCCACCACGCGGGCCCAGTGCAGGTTGGCAGATGTCACATGTCTTCGAATATTTGGTTTTAGGACATGTCGGTTTTCTCACGATATGTTTCCTTTCAACGCTTTAAACAAGGTCTTTTTTAGCCTATACCCAAACAAGGCAATATTTTTCTTTATTTTGCTTGGGATCAACGCAATCTCCTGAATGTAACGTCGCATATACCGGAGATCACGTCAAGATGAGAATAGCATAAACACAGATAGTATAAACAAATCATTCTGTTATCAGTCACGTATTGCTGATAAGTCAAGATCAATGACATGACCAATCTGCGTAAGTAGGTAAGGCGGTCAAACTAAGATTACCTTATTTTTTATATCATTCTGCACTACCACGGGGAGATAGTGCAGTTATGTGGGACTTTAACCCACTGAAATTCCACGGTGTCCTCCTCTGCCGTTTACGGCGGGAACACGGGCACGCGTTAGCACTCATCCGTGAACCCGCCGCGGCTGTCCATCACCGGACCCTCCTCCGAGGAGTATTCCCCATCACCGGCGCACCAGAACACATAGCACGCCGTGATCACCCCAGGGACCAAACCAGCACATGGGCACCAGACGACCCCGTGTCTGGCTGGGCACCCTTGGTCCCCCTACAACTAAGATTACCTATATGTTTAATATTTACAGAGGGGTAATTAACGCAATTACGCCGCTGGTAAAGAGGGATGTGCAACTAGGTTAACAACAAGTTCAAGATTTGCAAAATTTTTACATTTGCATCCTAGATTGTGACGCGGAAATCACGTTTAATATTAGAAATGCAATAGATAAGTAAGAACCATATATCAGTCACGTATTCAGATAAGTGGAGATCAACGACACCGTTGATCTACGCGTGTGCGTGATGCGGTCAATCTCATGATAATGCGTAATCCATCTCTGAAAATTCTTCGAACAAAAACCTCGAGAAATTTTCTAAGACTTATTTGAAGAATGCATTTTTAATAAGGCCCCGTACATACGATGACGATTAGTAAGATATATTGTATCCCCCTTACTAATAAGCGTTGTATAGCGTCTGTATAGTTACAAAATGCTTTGTCTTCTTCTTTCGAATGTCAAATTACTGACGACTGAAAGAAAGAAATTGGTGTGTAAGTAACTATTCATCAGATATAACACGTTCATTAGTAAGGGGGTATATGTATTGTATTTTGGGATCACATGGCAGTTTCATAGCATAATCTGCCTATAATGTTCCCATTGCTAGGACACAGGCCTCCTCCCTGCGAGAGGGAGTGGAGTGTACTCTACCACTCCCACGCGGGCCCAGTGCGGGTTAGTCGATCATGTTTTAGAATTTTTGGTTTTAGGACATGCCGGTTTCCTCACGATGTTTTTCTTCACCGTTTTGAGAACGATGTGTGTGTGACGAGTGTGGTGATGAAATTATTTACACAAAGTAAAGGGCCTGCCCGAGCTCCACGGCCGTAAGACCACTACCGACTCGTAAGTCGTGGCCGTTACCATTGGGCCACCGCTGCTCCAGTAGCAGTTTCATATACTACACTAGCAGTTCCCCGTTGTTTCACCCGCATAAGTTTCGATCCCGTGGGAATATAGGAGTGCTTTTATGTAATAAACGACTTCAGATCAGACAACAAAGATGATTTATATCTGTACCTTATCAATCAAATAAACAGATGAATTGAGATGAATGACACAATAAGCCAGTGTTTTGACCCAGTTAGTTTCCTATGAGCAATCAATGAGTAACTTTAAGCTCAAACTTCACACAAACATTTATTTACATAAGTAATGTTTGTTTTCGTCTAGTTAGCTCGGAGATTTAGACGTAAACAAACATTACTTAAAATAATTGTTCTTGTATATCGATTTTGTTCAATTTCGAGCGGCCATTGTTGTTTACATCTTTGGCAAATTTAGCACGACCGGACCTTACATGAATTAATTTCGATTAAAAGCTGTAGGTATCTCACCGGGACGCCACCATGGCGGCGCAGCCGTGAAGATTTTTACCCTTATTGTTGGGATCGAATAAGTTGTCTGTTTCGTAACTTTTAATTACAATGAACGTTTTTCGGGTAGATATCCGTATCAATTTGCATTACTCATATCATTATTATATGATATTATTGTATCAAGCTATTCGCTACACACTACACATCGTGCTATGAAACCCAACCTGTGCAAACAGACACGGAAACGACATTTAACATTAACTTTCACCTGTACCTATAGAATAAAACATACTTAAAATATAACGTTTTGTGTTTGACGCAATTCACAAGTGCTTATAAATATAATTGAAAAAAAAAGCAGCTGTGGTGATTTTGCTAATATCCACGTAGATGCGACTTTGGAAGGCATGTTTTCTAATGTGGCCCATTTTTATTTGATAACAGCCATGATCAAAAAGGTATTGTGTCATATTTTCAGCCATGGAATAGGATCCCTCCGCTTCATCCAAATAGAATACCGTATTCTAATTGGATGAGGCAGAGGGAAATCCTCTCTTCTGCTTTATCTACTGGCCCACCACAAACAAAATATTAATATAACAGTTAAACCAGAAAAGGTAAGCGCTTCGTTAATATTCATGTTTCCGAATTAGCACGAACGTCGCAGAGTAACCCCATACAAAGGCGAAGCTTCTAAGTTTTGTAATGATGCTCCTTGTAGTAGTGCACCTATCATTGTAGGTTTGTATGAAGTTTTCTCTCTGTTGGGTTACCTACGTTACTCTGTCAAACCTCTGCTAATGTCTTTTAAAAGTTTCTTGGAAGTGGTGATTTATAATTGTCTAAGCATGGTAACATAAAATGTGGAATTAATTTCCTGATTCATGGTGGTAACAGCTCTATATTAGATCTCATCGTCGCGCGTTCGCATTTCTGAAGATAGCCGATTATTGCCGAAGCGCATACTTTTCTTGGAAGATATGTACCCCTCTATAACCGTTTTCTAAGCTAGACAAACACAAAAGCACACTCACTACTTCCACAAGGTTTTGTTCGTCATCATCAATCCTTTCCTTCTTAACCCTCAGAGGCTCGACAGCCATCTGTCCATTGTCGTTCAGCACCACTGCTACTTCACCGGCCGAGTTGACAAACTCAATCTTCAGAGGTTCTGCTGTGATGACGACCTTGTGTCCTTGGCTGTTCGCGAGGGTTAGCTTGCCATTCTCGTTGGATACGAGCTTGAGGCTGTAAACAAGGGTTTATGTTAGGGCCGGCTCAGAACTGGCGAAGCGCGGGCAGTGAAAACCGCTCTGTGATGCGTCTCGCTAGATGTGCGTCCCCCGTTAGTGTTTTTGCGTAGGTATTTTATTGTAATAGTAGCTTTTAGGGTTCTGTCTGTACCCAAAGGGTGTCAACGGGACCCTATTACTAAGCCTCCGCTGTCCGTCAGTACGTCCGTCTGTCTGTCTGCAGGCTGTATCTCATGAACCATAATAAATAGACAGTTGAAACATTCACAGAGTGTTTATTTCTATTGCCGCTATAATACCAAATAATAAAATTAAAGTTAAAAATTAAAGTAGGGTCTGTCTCACTATTTGAATTTTTAGAGTGAACTAATCTCATTATTTAAGGCTTGTATAATTGAACTATTTGTTTTGATAAGGATTGACGTTTCAAGTAGGCTTATCAAAATCAACGGAAATTAGTTTTATTTCAATTTGCTACATTATATGCTTGGTTAGTGCAAAGTAGCTAGCTTGTATATTTGTAGAACTTTTTTTACCTAATTATTCAGCACCCTTTGCAGTTGCCAATTAACGGTATAGAAAATATGAGTAAGTAGTTTATTACTGATGCATACTACTCAAATACTTATCCATCTTTTCACTTCAACAAAACATAATCTCTACTACTATTTTATGTAAATTAAGTTGACTTTAGCAAGATCCATCAGCGCACTTTTAGTTAGCCAAGCGGCTAACTAAAAGTGCGCTGATGGATCAGTGAAAATGGCATTACAGTTATTTTCCGAAAACAAATAAATTGATAAATTCTGTATAAAAATAAGTAGTGTTTCCTCACCCATCAGCCTTAGGTTCTCCCTTGAGAGCCAACTGTGTCCTGTACCTCGGGTACAGAGGATCGGCTTCGTCAATCTCGACCCTGAAGGTGCCATCAACTAGAGCTGAGAGCCTCATAGCATAGTGCCACTGTATAACAGAAAGAAAAATGTCAAAACACAGAAATATCTGTTTTATTGACATGGACAAGGACAAATTGGTGGCATTCTGAAATTATACCTACTCCTATGGAAATATTGTGTGAGTTTAAAGTTTTGGCAAACAAAAAACTGTTTCAAACATTTTGATATGTTTTGGCCAGGCACAGTAGTTTTTTTTTATTTTATAGAACAGATGATTTTTCGTTTTTATTCATGAGTAATATAACAAATTGTACATTTGATTTGTTTGTGGAGTTGTGTGTAGTCAGAAAAAGGGATTATCTCTAAAATTTATAATAGGAACAATAATGAATTTTCAGCCTCATTCAAATGCATTTTTTTTCTGTTTTTGTACAGCAATACTATTACATATTTTTTTTTGTGAATGTAATAAAAATGGCACAGGAAATAACTTTAAAAGCAGCTATGCTGATCAGAGGAATGGGAAAAGGTTTAGTTTACATAATGCATTATTGTTGAAAAAAAGTTAAACAATTAATATCAACTTTATTTTAATGGTAATTAAGTTGATTTCAGAGTGACTAGCATTATTGAAAAAGTTATAAAAATTGTAGAGTAAACTGAACTTTATTGTGTAGGATTTAAAGTGATTTTTCCATAAACTCATATTTGTTTACATTTTTGGAAAATAAATTGCGAATGCAGATTATGTCATCAGTTCATCACATCATTCTCTTGCCCTTATCCCAATCAATTTGGGGTCGGCATAACATGTGTTTTCTCTATTAGTTGTCATCTCAGTAGCCACCCTTCCTATTAGTATGAAATCTATATATGAAATATGATGTAAAACGTTTGAATACTTTTTACTGCCAATTCTTTTTACTGCTATGTTAACCATTACTCTATTAATTAGAACAATAGTGGAAACACTAAACTCATATCGAAAGCTATAAATTATTCTTCATTAAGACATAAAAACTAGTTATATGTTTTTCTTACACTACTAACAATGGTGTTTATTACTTCAGTGTTAAGACTTTTTTTTGTTATTTGGTGGTTTAGACATAACACCTATTTCTGATCAAATAAAAACCAGAAGTGATAGTATTTATGCTTATTTTAACTTGAAAAACAAGAATTTGATCTATATTGAAATGCTGTTATGGAGGAAATTCTCGATACAGGCAAATACTTTTCATCCCATCTATTTAACTACATCTAAGAAGTTTTTTATAAAAATAGCTTGGCTGACGCCCAATCTCCAAATGCATTTGTAGGTGTATCAGACATAAATAAAAAAATATAATATTTATACTTACCAAAGTGGCTCTCTGGGGCGTAGATGTGTCTACAGTGTTAACTTCAGCCGACAGGACATTCCCGTGAACCATTACAGTATCTAAATTAAGCGTATATTGTGATTTTTCTGGTTTAAAACCTCGCAATCTCTTGCAGAAACCCGATTGATCACAAGTCTTAAAATTGTTCTTATCCACGGCATAACTGCCGCTTAACGCCAAAGCGACGACCAGAAGAAGCCCCCAAGTCTTCATACTGCAATGCAATAGTTATTTTAGTACCAAAAAATATGTGCTATCACTAACAAAGACCGGTGTCAAAGCAAACCCAAAAAGTAACACGAGTTGTAACTCGATATTATACCACATACCTGGCCAGATTTATTTATCTAACGCCTAAATAATGTAGTACTGTTATGTGGTAATTTTTCTATATATTCATCGCCGCGGAAATAATATTATTTAAATAATTATGATGAGAAAACGATAGAAACGCACGCACGCGTTACGTGGAGATATCCCGTTTGACAACTGTTTTTTACTGGGTTACCAGAACTTAAAACATGATAAAGTCAAGTATGTAAAACCGTAAAACCCATTATGTCAATGGTAAAACCAGTTTTCTTGTTTTACATAAAAACATGATAAAAACCATTGACATACAACAGTATGGACTGGAAATACCTACGAAAAAAGGGTGCATACCTACAACTGGTATTGTCGCATAAAATGGCTGCCATTGCTAGTGTTGCGTCTATCAAGGAACATAGGTGTTACTATAACTAGTATCGATACTAAATACGAGTCTTACTAGTTATCACGTTTAGATCATACCTAATATTATGTATACAAATTCCGTCGTAATTGTAACAGAAAAAGATGAGTAGGTTATCTTACTTTCCGTTATCTATAAAAATAAATAAAATTGAAGTGTCTGTTGGTACTGTCAAAATAACAGCTTTTTACTAAATGCTTATAAAAGTGTAAACAGTACTATTAACAAAATGGCATTTTTAAACTATTGCATAGCTTTTATCTTGGGCTTTGAGCGCGGCGACCGAATGAAGAAATTCCGTAACGAAAATAAACCTAAGCATCGTCTAACGTCGTATCAGTTCGGCAGACTTCGGCACGGTGTTTGTGTGCGTTGCTATGCAATAGCTTTACCGCGGCAGTCCCCGAGTGCCACACGTATTTTTATTTTTGTCTGTCTGTCTGTCTGTTTGTTCCGGCTAATCTGAAACGGCTGGACCAATTTTGACGGGACTTTCACTGACAGATATGTTACAAGGAGTAACTTAGGCTACCTTTATTTTAGAAAAATAATTAGGGTTCCGCGCAAAAAAAATGCCATGCATAAATTATTTTTGCGTTTGGTAGCCAGGATGGTTATAGGCTATTTAACATCACGTTACGACCCTTAGGAGCCGAGAAAAACGAACGCTAAGCGAAAACGAAATAATAGCGCGGGCGGGCGATGCAATGCGGCCGGTCGGGGGACGAATGAGTTTTATTAGTGTGGCTGTTATTTTAGTATACTGTGTATCTTACGACTTCTATGCGAAGTCGCGGGGCATAGCTAGTCTGAGAATAAAATCCATGTCATGAAAAAAAAAAACATGCTTGCAGAAAATGTGCTTTCGCAAAAGCCAATTATTTTTAAAAGAGCAAACGTGGAGTTTCTTACCGTTTCTGCTCCATAGGAAACAACCAATTGGAACCGTGCACCTAGCTTCTGACGTTTCATAAGTGTCCATGTAGGTTTATGTGGAATATTTTGATTTTGGTGCTGTGAAGTGTGAACCACAGGCCGGACCTAGCAAGGTCACTCGGACTGAATAAGACGCAGGATTATTTATGTTAACATCGCAGAATATACCGGTATCGTTTCAGCGGAGGAACTAGTTTCGGAAACTATTACGCCAAGTCGGCAACGGTACAACACTATTCCATTATGACATATTATTGTAAACAAACGAACGAATTAACAAATATAATAGAAAGGCCTGTTATACGGAAATGAACCCAAATATCAATACTTTAGCCATAAATTCATGATCACGTTACAATTGCATCATCGAATGTGTATTATTGTATGTATTAATGCATGAAAACCGGCTACTAACCTGTGCAAAGACAATTGAGGTTGATTTTCATTCTTTCTTGCACCACACTTCACAATACAACACACAGGCATGTTGAATTTCTGTTTTCCAACATTTACGTGCAGTTTTAACAGGTAAAATCCTCGTAATTTTCTCGCAATCCTCAATAATACAAAAAATAAACAACCATTTGACAGCAAAACTACCACGAAACTCGAGCATAAGATGGCTGCTATGGCACTTACCTACAACTGTCACTACGTCACGATAAAATATTGCCATAATGAGCAACAACTAAAATATTGTTGTCTCTTTTATCAAATAAAATTATCTCATTAGAAAGAATGAGACGTAATGATATTTCACATTCTGAATCATATTTCACTCATATTTGTATAAGCAAATGTATGTATAGAATAACGCGGCATCTCCATGTTTTATGTACAGACGCCAGCACATCAAGCTACACCTAACTGTCAAATTTTCCCAATCAACATTGAACCTTATGCTTTAGTAATAAAGTTGAAAATCTATTACAGAAATCTGACAGATTGTAGTAGGTTGATGTGCTGGCGTCTGTACCTCAATGATAAAAACACAATGGAAATAACCACCTGCTTGATAGTGATGTTACCAACTAATGAAAACCTGTCAATAAAGTCGGATTAATTAGATCTGAATGTTTTATTATCGATTTTGAGCTAATTTCTTCATGCCAATGCCATGTAAAAAAACCCTATAAAGAACGATGAATAAAAATGTTTTTTTTTAATCGACTAAAGCAGAAGTCAAAAATAGCTTACTATTGCATTGTATCGCGCAGCTCTACAAAAATGTTATCACCGGTTTTCCGCAAGGTTCTTGATAAAATTCTATTCGTTTGTCAGAATACCGGAATATACAACACGCATTACTGTTCATTAATAAAAATGAGTGATCCGAAGTGGAAAACTGAGAGCTATAGATTACTCAAAATGGGACCAGAAGAAAGGAGGAAATCTGGC
Organism: Hydraecia micacea; assembly: GCA_914767645.1. Taxonomy (NCBI): domain Eukaryota; kingdom Metazoa; phylum Arthropoda; class Insecta; order Lepidoptera; family Noctuidae; genus Hydraecia; species Hydraecia micacea. The sequence goes on along the minus strand of OU611801.1, from coordinate 4,470,887 downwards.
ATGTATGATAATAAGACAGTCGTGTCTGTGAACACGGTTGACACCTGGGACAACTATATCGTAAGGAATAAAGGCCTCGAGAATGATAGAAAACATACCCTGGACGATTTAACGGAGTTCAATAAAATCAAACTAGACAGCGCCAAGAACAAACTTCTGTCCCAGAAAGTATCTATTTTTAAAGGCGATATTACTCAACTGGAGGTATGTGCAGTGCAACTTTGACAACTTCATAAACCCATAACAACACGCCTGTAGTGTCCGAAGTAGAGTTGTTTTAGTTCATAATGTTCATACACATTTCGCCACTCGCCAGTTATTTACTTATTTAGAAAAAAATAGGTACACTAACAGCATAATATATACATACATTGAGCAGTAATCTTTAGGTCCCATGACATGAGATGACGAGATGACATGAGAGGGAAATTCTTTATGAAAAAACCCAATTACACTGCTATGAATGGAGATCAATTTAATAAAAAAAAAATTAAATTGCCTTTTCAGGCTGTTTTTATTAAAGTAATGAACAATAAAAACTTAATGTTTTCAGGTGAGCGCCATTGTGAATGCTGCTAATGCTATGTTGAGGGCTGGAGGGGGGGTTGACGGTGCCATACACCGTGCAGCTGGACCGCTTCTACAGGTATGACGACTTGTTCGAACACTTTCTGAGGCTAAAGCTGCAGTTTACCTGCAAATGTTGAATGCTGCAACATTAAAAAATGCAATTACATAAAGTTATTTCATGTCTGTATTCCCTGAAGGGTTAGGCAGATGTGCACCTATAACACACCCACATTTTGCCAGTTTTGTGATGCCATTATTACATTAAATACTACATTTGGAATACTAACATAGTCAAAAATCTACTGGACAGATTAAATATCTCAAAGCTATTTGATACACATGCAGCAGCTTATTAGCTGCTATTGTGTCTAACCCAATAAATAGTTATTAAGAAATGTTGACACTAACATATTGAGTCTTTGTTACTTGCTAAATACATAATGTATCTTGCCTTTAATGTTTATATTATTTATAACAATTTTTTCTAAGTCATAAATTTTATAACTTCTTGGAAGCTACAGCAAACGGGAAGTTTATTGAATAATTACCCTTTCTTCAAGAGTATTGTCTGCATGTATTGGGTAACTATCCATTAAATGCAGGATATAGTCTGTTATTAGTATAAAATTGTAATGTAAAGTAAAACTCCCATAGCAGTCAAAAGTTTGTGTCAACTGTCAAATTATTTTTTATCCATTCCCAGATAACTCATTTCCATTTTTTATACAGGATGAATGCAACACACTCAAAGGATGTCCAACAGGAGAAGCCAAGATCACTTGTGGCTATAACCTACCAGCTACATGTAAGCAAAATAATATTATGATTAAATCTTTAGGTATATAAGGTAAGGTGTTAAAAAATTAACCTTACAAATTTTAAGAGGTGCTTTAAACCATCGAACTGAGCAACTTTCACTGTGGGACCAACTCTGAAATCACGAAAAAAAATCAGCTGTTTCATACATTTTGGTCAAGTAGGTATTGAACTTTTGTATGAAACAGCTGATTTTTTTAATTTCTTAACTAATTTCTTTTTTTTTTCATTCCAGATGTAATCCACACAGTAGGTCCTCAAGACGGTAACGAAGAGAAGCTCCGAAAGTGCTATAAAAACTCCCTCGCGTACCATAAATCACACAAGCTGACATCCATAGCGTTCCCTTGTATTTCTACTGGAATCTATGGCTTTCCAAACCGTTTGGCAGCCCACATCGCTCTCAGTACTGCACGGAAGTTTCTAGAAGACAATCAAGATATGGAACGCATCATCTTTTGTCTTTTCATGCCTATAGATGTTGAAATCTATGAGACTTTAATGCAAATGTATTTCCCTGTACATGAATGGCATTATAATGATGATGCTAGGTCTGAGTAGGTAGGTACTTGTTATTTGCCAGCAGCTCAAACAATTTATCTCATTTGATTAATAATAAAATAAAATTGTAGATTTTTATGAAGACTGTCAATTCGGTAAATTAAGTCTGAATAAAATGTACTGTCCTTCTGTATGTACTTTTTGATGTTAGAGGCAGGTATTCAATACAATAATGTGATATTTATCTAAAAGTTTATATGTTACTTACCTATTATAATTTTTGTTGAGTAACTTGTCAGCTAAAACATTGTTTCTTTTATAATAAAAAATGTGTCATGTAAACACGAAGTTTTAGTACTTACCCTCCGCAACATGATGCTAGTTATGCACGCTCTACAAACGCAAATGGAAAGACGTAGAAAAGATGCGTGGCTTTTTTGTACCAAGTTTGCTAATTCAATGCAATATTCATCACCTATCGCCTACTGATACAAAGGCTCTGAGAAAAATCCTGATGAAAAACCCAATAACACTGCCTCACTTGGGAATCGAACCTAGGAGTCTTCTTTACCCGACACTCGTTTTCATAGCTGCGCCCCGCGCATCGCGGTTGCACCCGCATTTTCGATCCCGTGGGAATATCGGGATAAAAAGTGTCCTCCATACCAAATTTTATCAAAATTGGTCAAGCAAGTTTGTGCGTTAAGAAGTAACATCCATCCATCCACCCTCACAAACTTTCGCTTTTATAATATTAGTAAGGTGATGATTTCGAGCTCTAGTCTTGGACTTTGAACTCATTTGACATATCATAGACAAACGTTACGTAATCTGTGTACTATTGACAAATGTCAGAATGAGAAAATCAAAAACGTCATAGACAAACAGGTCAGTCGATGTCATTTGTTCTATTTCTTGATTTGTTTTGGAAATATAAAAAAAAATTAAGAAAAGTAGAGCTTCTAAAATCTGTATTTAATTAAACCCATATAACTGAAACTACTACACAAACAATAAATTTGCGACTTCGTGAAAGAAATGTAATGTTGTGAGACTCAAATGTTTTGAGAAGTAAATATCAACAATGTCTTCAGCATTAGAACATGAGGATTTGGAAAATGTGGCGCTCGTTAGAATGGAAGACGTGCAGCCGTCGAGAGACAGGATAGACAGGAGAGTAGACATACACATCCCTCCTGCAGGCGAAGAAATCTTCGAGTATTGTATTGATGACAAAGTGGAGTATGAGAATGAGTGCGAAATAGATGATGATAGTGACTCAAATATCGGCAGTATGGTGTCCATTCAGTCCGAGGAAATGGTTGAAGAAGAAGAGGAAGACAGCGATCCTGGAGAACTGATTGTTCCTGAGGTTTCGGAGGTACCTATAGAGATAAATGTACCTATGGTGAGCTTGTTATTTTCGCACCCTTGAACACCATTGATTTTATTGCATTATTTAGTATGTTCAATGTAATTGTTAGTATGTCCTGCAGCTGGATTGCTAATTCATATTGGTTTTTCAGTAAAACATAACATTTTATCTAAAAAGACAATAAGTATTTAAAGTTTCAAAAATTTATTTGAATCCCGCTTTAATTATGCAACTATGAGTTCTAGTATTCATAAACATACAATATTAATTAATTTCATGTAGTTATTTGCACAACATCTCACTGCACATTTAAATTATTATCATCACATATCTAAAACCTTTACAACTATGTTACGATACTTAATCCGTAACATTTCTTCCACCAGAAAGCCAGCGAGTTGAAGTCAGAAGTCAAACCAAACCAATCGGACAGTTGGCCAACGCTAGAAATATTACCAGGCGGTGTTATCAAGAATGCAGTAGAATGTGAAACATTTCCTAAGTCGGAAAGTAAACCTCCAGGCAAAGGAGAGATGATGTACGCTTGTGCGAAGTGCTCGCAGGTGTTCAAGTACCTTTTCTGCTTAGTGAAGCATGTTAAATGGCATGAGGATCAGAATAAACTGATGAAAGCTCCGCATTTAAAAAAAATGAGTGAGTATTTTTTTTTTCGTTTTGTTTTTTTCTGCTGGTGTCTGGAAATGATTCGACTTTATTAATAATTACTTATTGTGCAATTTTATCATCAAATTATTTGATTAAGGGCTGATTTTTCAATATTTAGATAATTTTTATTTTTATCTGAGGAATAAATATTGTAGTTTGACAGTGTTTGTATTGAAAATATATCAAACTGTCATAATTATTCTTCAGATAAAAATGATCTGACTATTGAAAAATCAGCCCTAATATTTAAATCTTTAAACTATAAAATATTGAATAGGTACCATTTTATTTTAATACCAAACAAATAACAATTTTGTTGTCTATATTAAGAAGCAATAATCATAGTGACATTAAAATCCTAATGATTTACTATCTTTTAAATAATAACTTGCAATTGTAAAGTAATCTTCTTAATAATTATACGGCCATATTGTGGTAACTGTGGCGTCAAAATCTTAACAAATGATTGTAAACTAAAGAATACTAGGGGTAAGTAGTATAATTCAATACTTATTCAATATGTTGATAATTTATAGATCCACCAAATTGTGCGTGTGTATTTTGTTTCAAAAACCATTCTTTGTTTAAATTGCCGCTTGCCACAATATGACTTTTGGTTGGTCTATAATCTTACAAATATCTTTATGGATTCAAAAATAAGTCAACAATTTATTGTTCTTATTTTTTATTTTTTTATTTTTATGAGTTGAATTTTAATTCAACTCATAAAAAAGTATTTAGTTTCACAAATCAACTTCATTAGAGTATACCCTAGCCATAAAAAAACCAACCTTATTTCAATTGAAATAAAGCTTATTGTTGAATATTAGTCTTAATAAAACAAATGAATATTCAGTTGCAAGCGTGCCTTTGTAATCTTAAAACTGTTGATTTATTTTCAGCACCTCTAGAAGAAGAGTTCGTTTTAGTTAAGAAAGAGAGAAATGAACTGGACCAAAAATACAAAATGCAGAAAATCGAAGTTTTAGCAAGGTGGGTAGCTTTTTTTTTTTGCCAATTGAACAACTAATGTCCGTCCATAGAGAGAATGCGTTCCTGGCACCTGTTAGTTTCATAAAAATGAATACGTGTTTTGTGAATTGTCGCACAATAATAATAATAAATCTTTGAACATTTTCAAGGAATATTAATGTTTATTTCTTCTTTATTTTGTTTCAGAATCGCAGCAGCAATAGGGAAAATAAATAATGCAAAAGAAATTTTTAATAAATAGTTACACAACAGTCTTGGTTTTATTATAACAGCACTATAATTTTCAGCCTGTAAAAGTCCACTGCTGGACATAGGAGTCTGTCATCGACTGATATAGGCGCACAAACTAGGATTATACCTACTGCCTGTAAGCGTGTGGGTTTCACGACTTACACAAGTAATTCGTTCGAAGTAAAACAGTCAGTTGAACAACAACGGGCGCGGGGCGCATGGGTGGGCGCGTGTGTAGTCGGTAGCGGAGCAAGAGAGCGAGAGCGCGGCTCGGTCGACGCAGACTCATTGCGGGGGGTGAGGGCAGGCGCGGGGTGCGCTATAGTGTTGGGAAGCGCTGCGCAGGCGAAATTCTGGTCGCGTAGTGTTGGCGCGAACACTGCCAATATTATCATCATGAGCCTATAGAAGTCCACTACTGGACTTAGGTCTCTCCAAACGCACCCCCCTCCTTCGAATATCCTATGCCCCGACGTCGGTCCATAAGGAAGTAGGTGGGGGGGGTCTCTAACTGCCCCCCCACTTTCTAAAGGAGAAGAGGTTTTCTACACAACAAATATTTTAAATAAAGAGATTTTTTTTCTTTTTGCGAGGTTTTCACTGCACGGCGACAATGTACAGTCAACAAAAGAGATAAGTATGCAGGATCGTCGAATATAGTTGAAGTTTACTAAGAAACCGATGGATGTTGTTGACTGAAATTTAATTTGATAAATGAGCTGTTAGTTTTCTATTAATAAAATAAATTTTATTGAGAACATCCATCGGTTTCTTACTAAACTTTCAACTATATCCGACGATCCTGCATACTTATTTCTTTTGTTGACTGTACATGTTTGACTGGTTCCATAGCAACGAACCAAAAAAGTAAACGACAAACGTCTGCAGCTGCCACCTACTACTGCCAACATGCATAATTTTATATCCAAAATCTTTCATCTATTTCAGAGAAAACTGTACCTGAAGAATACATCTGCCTGCACACAGGTAGGAAGAAAGTAATGTTACCAGACACGAAAAAGAGTAAACGGAAACAACCAAAGAGGCTAAAGTCTAAGTCAAAGTCATAAGTTATCTTATGGTTATTATTTTGTTTGAAAAAATAAAAGATGTTATTTCGTCCACACTCCACTGCTATCGAATTCGATATTGTCAGTTTCAAAAATATTAGAACCATGGTTTGTCTCTGTATCGCCTAAACGTTGACTGGTAGAAAATGCCTAAGGCATCAAGTCCGCCTCTGTATACAGGGTGTTCGGCAGAACGTTGAACACACGAAAATGGCAGATAGGTGGGGTCGTCTGCTACCTACCCACCTCAAAAAAAAAAAATACCTAGGCCCCATAGTTTTATTTTTTATATTGTTTTTTTTTTAATTCAATAAATTACATACCGTTCGAAAGGCCATACACCAAGGATGTTTCGATGAAATCCTAAGTCTTCAATCACTTTTAGTTTTGTTTTTAATGCAATGCAAAGAAAAGCTCAAAATCACGTTTTATCCCTTTTTCTAATGTTTGATGGCTTATAACTTTTTGTCTAGTTACTATTTGCACCAAACAATAATTTTAGATGAATCCATCAAGTCGAGACAAAAACAAAAAAAAAGTGTTGCCAGTTTCGTCTATCCTACATAAAGTTATAGGCCTTAAAACTCATGAATTTCGGTAATAAAAAAAAAAAAACTATGGGCCTGAGTAATTTTTTTTGGGCTGGGTAGGTAGCAGACGACCCCATCTATCTGAAATTTTCATGTGTTCAACGTTCTGCCGAACATCCTGTATTTTATGTGCTTGAAGTATAAATAAAATAAACTTAAATTTCTCAATGACACGGGGTGTTTGAGTGAACACAGTGAACGAAAACTGTCGCGTCGTTCTGGTCTGGCAAGACTCTTATTCAATTGAGATAAAGTTCAATTTCCTTAGTTCTGTTGTTGTAATAATTTTGAACAGTCTTTTCGTCCCTATATTTTTGAAGCTGACTGTAAAACTGTAAAAATTTTAGTAGATCATCAATTGGGTACTTTATTTACCATGTATTTATAATTTACATACAATTTGAGCTGTATAGTTGCAAGAAATATATTTAAAAGACGCTCCGGATCCCAACTTCATATCATTAATTCGTGCATTTAGAATATAATTTATGAGGCATAGGGGCATTAGGCCTGCCCCTTTTCGTTAAATCGGTGTGACCATTTAGAAAAGGGCCTTTGAGTGAATTTTGTGCGTTTGTGTAAATACGTCATCTCTTGTCCCACTTCTTGGGCCAAAAACTCGATGCTAGAAAATGCGGGAGCAGGACGGCGCATATTATTCTATCCCTTTCACTCGTAAGCATTAAAATTATTGCCTTAGCGTTAGCATTTGTTTTTCAGACATAGTGAAGCATAGTGTTTTTATAGATAATTTAGTTATGTATTTGTCGATGCCTAGCAAAAGCTACAATATACAATATATTGTTGTATATTTCTTAAATAATATTAGTAGTATGTTCAATGTTGGTAGACATCTTCCTTTTAAACTACTGTCCAAAATTCTGAGTTGAAGTTCGGAGGATACTCTTCCCTCCGAAATTAGCGCGGACGTAGTGTTAGTTCTCCATCAAACCAAATAACAGCAACAGTTTGTTTTGAAAATATAAATAAAACAAGACATACCACCATCTATATAACTTTCGCTGTGACCCTCGTTTGTGTTTCCTCGTTACTTTACTATTCCTATGTTTAGCTATAATCATGTTTAATAAGCACACTGCAATTTTACTTTCTATTAGTTCGATCATTCGATGATGACCACGACCACTGACTGATGTGTCAATCACAGAATCAAGCTGCGGCAGTGTTGCACTCTTACTAAGGATTTAAACTATGCGTAAACACAAATACTAAATGGAAGTTGTCGCTAGGCTTCGAAACAAAGTCAACTTCTTAGGTGTATACAATGCAGGGATGTTTACTGATTTTATATGAATGCAGAGCTCTCCCATCGGTTTTTTATCGTATACATTTCGGTGTATGTTGGATTTGCACAATTTAATTCTATCCAGCCCTTTCCATTATCGGACGACCAACAGTACGGCGATGTATATATGCTACCATTATATACAAGGTCAACTGTAAATTAGATAGTGAAACTTCGCAGAAATGATGGGTAAGTATCGATACATAAAGATAATTTAAAAAAATGATGACTGCAGGTGGTGTAATTTCCTACTTGAAAAATCAGTTCTTTTTTGTATTATTACGTTTAGACATCGATATCCAACCGGTTAGACTGGAAGCCGACCCCAACATAGTTGGGAAAAGGCTATGCAGATGATGATGATATAATATCGATATCCATCGACTTTGCGGGGTTTTGCTAGCTAATTTAATTTGACTTTGTATACAATGTGTAATAGAATAAACGCAAGACCTCGAGACACTCCAATTCGTTTTTTTTAGTGTTCCGTACCTCAAAAGGAAAAACGGAACACCTTAAAAGATCACTTCGTTGTCAGTCTGTCTGTCCGTCATCGGTCAAGACCCTTTTTCTCAGGAACGCGTGGAGTTTTCAAGTTGAAATTAATATCAAATACTCAGGGCTGCAATACCTTGAAGCAGTGAAAAATCATACTTTTAAGTTAACGCAATCAAAAGATACGGGCGTTTAAGTTCCGGAATCAAAATCTATAGAGTACTTCCCGTTGACCTAGAATCATGAAATTTGGCAAGAAGCAATGTCATGTAGTACCTAAAGGAAACAATCCGAAAACCATAAAGAATCATGGCGAGATCCTTACATTAATTTGTACAAAAAAAAAAAGAGTTCATTTAGTGGGTTCAAAATATTTTCAAATATTACCAGGAGTAGATTGATATACTTATCATATTTTTAAAACCCCGCATAATTAAAATGTTTCGTAATTAATATATCAATTTTTCGTTTCATATCGTTGCCCATTTTGTATTTATAAAAAAAAATACAGTAAAACCCCGCCCCCTAAAGATTTACATAGCTAGATTTGCCCTCACCGTACAAAGTCACAAGAAAACGTGACCATACTGAGAAGACTGAGCTCACACATTATTATATAGCGTTTCTATGACAATCAAAAGTGTAGTCACTGCGTCATTGTGTATAAGAGGATGATAAGAGGTGTCTAAACGAATCAGAAATGCGACTATGTTTTGACCACAGAACACTATTACCTTACGGTTTTGACGCGATAGGGCGAATCTAAATATTTAAATCTTTACCACTGCTGTTTACACTGACAGCCGCTGTTTCTTTCTGAAATAGTGAGCTCCTCGTTAAACTATTTACTTTGAACATTATATTGTTATTGCGGGGTTATAAAAATATTGTAAATGCCTGAAGATACTTTTAAGCACCCAAGCGTATAAAAATTAGAATGCCAACTTCTCTAAAAATCGTTATTTCTTTGTACAAATCCTGCCATGATTCTTTGTGGTTACCTTATTTAAAAAAAAAAAATTGTTCCCTTGATAAACTATCTACATACCTACAAATTTGTACGGAACCCTCGGTGCGCGAGTCCTACTCGCACTTGACCGGTTTTTTTTTATGGTATTTGGTGAAGCTTAGTAAAGTTGTTTCATTCTTTGTACGGTTTAGACATCAAAGGCTGTCTATGCATCGAGTTATTGGTCCAAGTGTCCATAGAATCGCTTTCATAATGGCGACACTACACATTATCATGGTAATGCAAAATGACTTCTATTTCTTTAGATATACGGGTCATTTAAGGGACCTCGCGCACTAGGCGGCCACGACCACGACCAGTGGCTGCAACGACCAAATTAACTAGAAACCATGTTGCGGCCAAGTGCGCGACGTGTATATGGTTTCTATAGTTAGCTTGGTCGCTGCGGCCACTGGCCGGAGTCGTGATCGTCTAGTGCGCGAGGTCCCTTATAACGGCCAAATACGCCAAGCGAAGTGCCAGCATAATTTCTGGTCTCACTTTCTTCAATAATATTCCGTGTCTCTCATAATATGTATAAAATGTTTCGAGTTCGTTACATAGGTGTGTATTTACTAATCAGTTGTCTATGTAGTTATAAGAGTAATAATTATAATATATGGAGTTGATCTTAGGCCGAGATCTATAAACATTACTTAGCACATACTTTGGCCAAGCGTTATTCTGTCGCTGTCAAACTACAAGTGCAAGATAGAGACGGGGTCAAAGCATGAACTAAGTAACGTTTATAGATCACGGCCTTAGTGTATTAAAGAGTCTAAGAATGCACTTACCAAACAAATGAATTTTCGGAAAATATAATTAAAAAACTCGCTCTCGATTTTATCCTATAAGCCCGGGTCATCGAACGGTCTAATATAGATTTTATTGTGTAATAATTAAGGTGTATAATTCAATGTTACGGTAGTAAATGTTCTCTAGATAGAAATATTAAAAACTACCAATTTGCTACTATAAATGTATCCCTGCTTAGCGCCCTCTAGTGATAGAGAATCAATCTACATGTTATTTAATAGTTCCAAGGTTTTCCGCAAGTAGCGATGTCGTCGACTTTTTATGAAATATTTGGGATAAAATCGAGATTGATATAAAATCGAAATTTTATATTTAGGCAGCATTGATTTGTTAACTTTTAAGAAATTTGTTTATATAAGATGCTATAAAAATATCTGCCACGGCTTCAATGGGAGACAGTATTCTGTATATATATAGGTTGTTGTTTTTGAATAAGGGTCATACTCGGCACATTTATTTTTGAAGTGAAAACTTCTTTAGCGGCGTTGTACACTTTTTTTGTAATGGGTAAAAAATGTTAAACTCTCGTCAGGACACGTGACTCTGATCGAAAATTCGTAAGACGGAGAGTAGACAGCCGGCGCGGCGTAGGAGTATCCCCCTCTTTCTACGGCGCGCGGCGCGGCGAAAATGTATAACCGACACCGCTTCGGATGTGTTCGGCTGTCCTCGAGATGTACTCGGTTTTAATGTATATCCGATATGTCAGTGAATGATGGCAAAGTATTCTGTTTGTGTTTTGTTTTCACTTCTGTCGGCACTCCCGGAGTGCCACTGTTTTTTTTAAATGAGTTTCTATGAGGTTTTGGGTTCTATTCCCAGCTCGTGGACTGTTATTCGGTTTTCTATCTGGAATTTCTCAGTAGTAGCCTGGGGTCTGGATTTGTGACTGGTTGATGGCAATAAGCTCGCCCCCTATTACATAGGACATGGAAATGTGGGTGAACTATAGGTAATGTTAGCGCCACGAAAGATGAGATTTGACCCCGCCTCCCGCGCGTCCCGTCCCGCGCTCAGACATCATACCGCTAAAGAGACCTAAAATCGTGTACTGCGCAAGTCAAATCACGTGGTGTGTCAAGTCCCATCTTTCGTGGCGCTATAACTATACAACAAACATTCGGGGAAACAAGTTATTAAAAAAAAATGTGTTCAAAATGTCTTTGTGATAGAGATGTGGTTTTTTGGGAAGTTAGATTTGTTTACTTTTAGCAAATGTAGACATATTTCCTTCGACTATAGTAAGACCACCGAATATGAAAGTGTTATAGCCATCATTGTTCGGTTGCTAAAAAGAGATGGCGCTATTCGCCTTCCATATCTGTATCCTCTTTCTCTCACTAACACTTACCCGTGTTTTGTTATCATCGCACAAAAACAGTCAAAAAGTCTTCTGAGTGTGTCCCTTATTTAAAATTTGCCTCGAATAGTTTATAATATAAGTTTAATTTTAGAATCACTTCAGTCCATAGAATCAGATCTAGTTAATAACCAATGTTGTTGTATTGTATTCGTGTTGTGTATCGCTCAAAAATACATATATGTAATAGGTATGTTTGTAATGTATCAACTGTGTTTTTAAGTTACATTTGAGTTGTGTCTATGCATCATTAATCATTATTTTTTGTTAGAATTTGAAGTGAGCATCGGTATTTTAATTATCAGCTGTGATTAAAATTTTGTCCACCCTGTAGATAGCTACAGGTGCTTTAATATTTTTTGGCTTTTGACTCTCGTGTATACACATCCTTGAATCCATAAATGGATAAGGATTTAAAATAGTCGATGCTCACTTCAAAATATTTAATAAATATTTATAAAGATTTACTGTAGATAAAAAAAAAATTATTATTTTGGTTCGAAGGGGCCACTAATTGTTAGTCAATTAATAGTTAAAGAAATCTATCGTCTGTTGTAAATTTAAAGCATTTTATTGATTTTTTTAAACAATAAACTTTTTGATTTTTAACATTGTTTATTTATTTAAAACATGAACTATTTCTAAATCTACAAATGCAATTTTAATATTTAATAATAGCAGTTACATAACAATTCTATTGCCATTTTTCATTACACAGGAATAAACTTATTTATACCATCGTTTTCGAATTCTTCAATAAAAAACGAATTTCGTTCGATTATAACTCCCAAATAAATAAATATTGACACTTGACAACGGAAAGATCCGATCCTTAATTTTGAAGCAGTGACAAAACTATTAAAAAACCGCAATAAATACGACTTGGCTTTAAAATTACTAATCAGACAATTTCTTTACTGAGAAAAGTTCACTGTTTCTGCACTTTTCAGCGGCCATTTTGTTCCTAAAAACTATTTAGCCTAATTTATTTTATAGCTACATCAGCAGTCTTTGCAATCCCTCGAGTTCTTTCTTCTTCGAATCTAATTTTTCTTTGTCATTCATTTGCGCCCAGTGCGGCGCCCGCGTCAAGTAATGTCCACTCGCAAACTTTGCTTCTAATTTCGATAAACTGTCTTCAAGTTTGTTGATTTTCTTCTCTAGTTTAGTCCTCGCTGCAAATATTGCTAAATCAAGATCTTCACCCAGTAATTCCACTTTTACTTCAGTGCTCTTATCCAAAACAGCCCTAACGTAATTTTTCTTTCGGTCTTCTATAAATTTGACCTGGCTGCAACGCGACAGATTCAAAAATACCTGTTCATTACTTTCTATATCATGCTTTAAAGTTTGATCGACGCTATCAATTACTATCGCGGGCCTTAGTTTATTCGAAATATTATACAATCCCTTAACTTCTCTGACTAGAGAGATAGTGTTCAAAAATTTGTTGACTTTGTTCTCAGACCTGTCATCCTTCCACTTTTTAAAGTCTTGGTATTGTGGGAAGTCGTAATACTTGTTGTCGGCGTCATTAAAATCATGTATGACGTTGTTTGAGAATGTGGGTACTTTCGGAATTAGTTCCTCTGTCAAAAAGATCATGAAAGGGGCGAGGCACCTTAGGGACGTGTTTAGAACTGCCGATAATGTATGCACGTGAGCGAAGGCCACTGAGCAATCCGAACAGTCAATCCCTGGTTTAGTAGCCTCCAAGTAAATGTCACAGAACTCGTTATACATAAAAGTCCTAATCGCTTTAGTTGCTAAATGAAACTCGTAGTTCTCCATAGTGTTATTAACTGTTTGTACCATACCAGCCAACCTGCTAAGGATCCATCTGTCGAAGTACGTGAGATCGTCCTGGTTCAATTCAAATTCTATAGGTAATCTTGATTTTTCAAGTTTTGCGTAAGATATCTGTGTATATCTCACGCTTTGCCAGATTTTGTTACCGAAGAGTTTGTTCGCGTTGCACATCGCAATGTCAAAGTTCACGAAATGCGATTTGATATCCTGAGAAAGCAGAGTGAATCTTAACGCATCAACTCCACATTCAGGTATCCCTTTTGTAGCCGAAAAATTATCTTGATGATACGTCAATGCCTTGTTCATTTCAGCCAAACTCAAAATTCCGCTTTGATACATTTCTTTAGTCTTATCCCTGAGATTCTCCAAACTAATGCCGTCGATTACATCCAATGGATCTATAACATTGCCTCGACTTTTGGACATCTTCGCCCCCCGACCGTCGCAAATGACTCCATGTAATAGAACCTTTTTGAACGGCACTTCTCCTGTTAATTCTAAACCGAGAATCACCATTCTGTGGACCCAGAATCCCAATATATCGTGTCCTGTGGCCATTAGATCAAGGGGGTAAAACCGTTCCAAGTCATTATTCTTAGTATCAGGCCAACCTAACGCCGCAAACGGATATATTCCTGAAGAGAACCAAGTATCAAGAACGTCGGGATCTCTTTCAGCTGTAATCATATCTGGCAATGTTCTTAAATATTTCGCAGCCTCTTTTCTGGCCTCTACTTCAGTCTCCGCGGCTACCCACGCTACGTTGCGATTGTGGGTACATTTATAGGCCGGGATCTGATGGCCCCACCACAGCTGTCTAGAGATACACCAATCGCGATCGTCTTCGGTCCAGTCCAGCCAGTATTTGACATACTTTTCGGGTTCAATAACCAACTGGCGAGTTTTAACCACCTCTGCGGCTCTCTGGTTAAGTTTATGACAGGATAAGAACCACTGTTCCTTTGGCAGATGGTCAATGATGGATCCCGTTCGACTGCATGTTGGCAAGGTCATTTGATGTGGTTTGATGTCCTTCATAAGTCCTAAAACCTCCAAGGCTTGTACCACAGCTTCCCGGCAGTCATACCGTTTCATATCATTAAAAGTTTCAGCATTCTTCATGATGCCATCTTCGTTGATAACTTCAATTAGAGGAAGGTTGTTCATTTTAGCTATTTCGTAGTCAGTTTTGCTGTGCGCTGGAGTTAATTTAACGGCGCCCGTTCCGAAATTGGGGTCGACCCTCTCGTCGAATATTATAGGTATGTCAACATTTCTAAAAGGATGCCATGCTCTCTTACCTACCAGATGATTGTACCTGTAATTAAAGAAACAAAAGCTTTAACTGAAAATGTTGAATTAATATAATAGCTGTGACTCAAAAGGCAGTTATGTTAATCAGATACAAGCTTCTGCCCGCGACTTCATCCTCGTGAAATTTCTTGTTCCCCGGACCCACCCCGTCGCATCGCATCACCTGCCCCCGCTATTACTTCGTTTTCGCTTAGCGTTCTTTCTTTTTTATTGCTAAATGGGCCCGCTCTTGACCCCGATAACGCCTGATAGAAAGCGATTGCTGAGGTCTATGATGGAACGAGCGTGCCCAGAAGATGCCTGTTCACTCTTGATTTGAAGGCAGACGGGTTAAATGTGGGAGGGAACACAGATGTCGGCAGAGAGTTCCACACTTTGGTTGTGCGCATAATAAAAGTGGAGGAGAAGCGCTGGGTACGACTCGTCGGGATATCAACCAAGTGCGGATGGTACGCTGCAGTACGTCTGGTTGTTCGGTGGTAAAAGGGCGATCGTGGGATCAGGTCGTGGAGCTCCTGCGCACACTCTCCTAAATGCAGTCTGTAGAAGATCGCCAGGTAAGCAACATTACGGCGATGAGCCAGGCTGTGAAGCGTAGCTACCAACGTCTCGTCGCCTATAAGTCTTTTAGCTCTGCGTTCCACCGAGTCAAGTGCAGCAAGCTGGTATTTTGCTCAGCCATCCCACAAGATGTCTGCAATATTCTACACAGAAACGGGCCTGTACTTTGTACATACTTAAAAGCTGTCCTGATGTGAAGTATCGCCTCACCTTATTTAGGATGCCCAGCTTCTTGGCTGCGGTTTAGGCTTTTGACTCGATGGCTGGGCCGAAGTTGAGATCAGATGTCAACTCCATGCCCAAAAGCTGTAGGCGGTCGGTAACCGGTATAGATGTACCTCGCAAAGTAGGACATAACTGGAACTGACTCCTTTACGCAGTGAAAAGACACGCCTGTGTTTTCAAAGCATTGCATTTGATCAGTTTGTCGTCACCCCACTGGGAAACGAGATTTAAGATCAAATTCATTCGCTCGATTATGGCCTCTCTAAGAGTAGCTGTTTCCTGCTGTCATCTGCGTACCCGATTGCACCAAGCTGTAGCCTGCTACACTAACGATTACGATTACGAGAACGATTAACGACCTGTCGTTGATGTGCAGCAAAAATAAAGTTGCAGAAAGAACAGACCCCTGAGGAACACGAGTATCATTGGCCATATGTTCCGATGAGCAGCCATCTATGACCACTTTGATCGATCGATCACTCAGGAAGTCAGAAATCCAGTTGCAAAAGTCAGCAGAGATGCCGAATTTGGGAAGCTTACCCAACAGACTGGCGTGCCAGACCCTGTCAAAGGCCTTTGAGATATCAAGCGACACAGCAAGGGCTTCGCCGTGTCTCTCAATGGCCTCGCCCCAGCAATGCGTAACATAAACAAGAAGATCCCCAGTTGAACAACCACGACGGAAGCCATACTGGTGGTCACTGAGGAGCTTATTGTCTTAGAGGTATGCCAGCAGCTTATTGTTAAGTACCCTTTCCATCACTTTGCACAGTTTGGAGGTTATGGCGATTGGTCTATAGTTGACCAGGATTGGCACGGTTACCCTTTTTGAGCACCGACTGCACATTAGCAAGCTTCCGGGACTCCGGCACCACTCCGGTTTTTAGAGAGAGGCGAAATAAGCGCGTCAAGACAGGAGACAACTCTGGAGCACAGCTTTCCAACTCTTGCGGGATTCCGTCAGGTCCGCTGGCTTTATTCACATCTAGACTGCTAAGGGCCTTACGGACCTCTTTGAGATGGATTGAGATCTCCGGCATTACAGAGCCACAGTGAGGTATGTTAGGTGGCATGTTAGAGGTCGTATCAAGGCGAGAATTTTTTAAAAAACAAATTTGCCTTCTATTGCGCGGTATGAGCCAGCGTTCCATCAGACTTCAGCATAGGAGGCAGCCTAGGACGGCAGAAGTTCGTCTCGACCGATTTTGACAGGGACCAGAACTCCTTGCTACCCGAAGGGTAGGACGCCAGTTTGGCCCCAATTCGCCCAACATGGTCGAAACGTGCGTTCCATAACACCCGTTTGTAATCCTTGGCGGCAGAATTGTATGCTCTTTTCATTGCGCGAGCGCCTTGACTGTTGCACCTGACACTGCCTGCTCTATTTGTTTTTGCTCGCATTCAAACAAACGAACTCTTCAGTTTTATTATTAGTAAGTATAGATATAGATTGAATGAGCTGTGAGCTTGCATATCACAAGACTGAGACAGCGAATCGGGGTCGCCGCAGACCGGCAGGCGGTACGATCTTGAATGCCAATTTATGAATTGGAAAAACGAAGCACAGGATAACGACAGATGGAAGGTAGGGAATGAGGCCGTTGCCTAGAAGTGGGTCACAGGCCAATTTGAAAACAAACAAAATTAAAAATTGACAATCAGCTACGAAATAAATCACCAAGTATTTATTACCTTTCATCATTAGGATGTACAGCAATTGCAGTATCACCTAACATAGTCTCCGGCATAGTGGTAGCCACCACAATCTGGTCATCAGATTCCAACAACATATAAGTAAAATGGTACATCAATCCAAACTTAACTTTCTTCTCATAACCTGGGACCATTATCTCTTTGGGTCCATTTATGGTGACATTTTCGACTTCTATATCAGAAACTGTGGATTTTAACTGGCGGCACCAGTTGACTAAGGCCTTCTTACGATATATGAGACCTCTGTCGAATAGTATTTTGAAGGCTGCGTTGACAGCTTTCGTATGCTTCTCGTCCATAGTGAAAGTTTGTCGAGACCAGTCTAGGGAGCAGCCCAGGGTCTTCAATTGATGGCATATGGCGTCGCCATACTTTTCCTTCCATTTCCAGATTTCTTCGAGGAACTTTTCCCGCCCAATGTAGAAGCGGGTGATGTCTTGTTTTGTTTTCAGATATTTTTCTACTAGACCCTAGAAAAAAAGATAAGAAGTCACATTTTTTCATTAAAAAAAATATATCTTTGTAATAAGTATCTAATTTCACCTTATCTTAGGAACAGTGGCGTGCATTGGTTTTCAAAATAGGTAGGTACTAGGCCGGGTCTAGTCTAGGCAAACGCGGTCACTTATCAGAAAAAAAAGTGAGGTCAAATGTGTGGTTATTTGAGTAGGCATGCCTACTTAAGGGTGATAAATTTCGAAGGTCGAACGTCATGGTATTACGCGACAATGTGCGAATAATAGAATTTCGCGCGCTACCTTGGCGCTTCCTAACTTAGGAAGCGCCAAGGTAGCGCGCGAAATTCTATTTTATTATTTTCTAAAGTTTTTTGCAAATTTCAGGTCAGTGTCAGGATGAATGTTGATCAAAATACCTTTTCTTTACCCCTTACAACGTATATGCAAAATTTCATGATGATCGGTTCTGTGGATTAGGAGTGAAAAGGTAACAAACAAACAAACTTACCGTAAAACGGGATGAATAGGGATGCAGGGGTGAATCGGGACGAAACTTTAAAATGGATTTTAACATTGAAATAATTGTTTTTTTTTTGCCAAAAAGGACTCTAATGTGTTTATTATAATTATAATTAACAATTAAGTGTCCTTGTTGGCAATAAACTTTATTACATCAACGTTAAAATCCATTTTAAAGTTTCGTCCCAATTCACCCCTGCATCCCTATTCACCCCGTCTTAACGGTACGCGTTTATAATATTAGTTAGGATAGAGGTGTAAGTACCTGTGTAGCAATCCCAGCATGGTCTGTGCCAGGTAACCACAGAACATTATGGCCCAAAGACCTCTTGTGCCTTACAATCACATCTTGAACTGTGCAAGCTAATGCATGGCCTGTAAATAAAAAATTACATACAGTCAAACAAACTATTTGGTATACAGGCAATATAATATGGGGTCGGCTACCAGTCTAACCATATGCAGCTGAATACCAGTATATTACATGGAGCGACTGCCTATCTGACCTCCACAACCCAGTTTCTGGGTAACACGATACCCCTTGGTAAGGCTGGTTGTCCGATTTTTACCCATAGCAATGTCAAAGATCTAAGAATGACAGAAGGGACCAACAGCTTAACATGCTTTCCGAAGTACAGAGAGGTCTTGATATGTAATGGATGGCCCCCCATCCATAAACCGACCGCCGCAAGCATAGCTTAACCTTCGATCGACCCGTGCGGTGGTTATTATTTAACCACCAGCCCCTATTCATATTGCTAATATTCATTTTTATTGACTGCATATTTTTTTTAACCTAATGGTATTCTTAAGAGTGAAATAAAAGAGTTGACTACTGAAGAAGTACTGTGTGTTCAGTTTGGTATGTTGTTAATTACTAGTACAGATGAAGATTATTGTTTGAAAAAAATATTCACAGATGTTACTGAAACTATTTTTACAGGAAAGCAAGGAAAAGGTGGCCTTTTCAAAGGCCCACCTTAATATAGGATTTGTATGCATGTTGTAAATATGAAGACATATGTAAAAGACCCAATCGGTCTTTTAAAAAGCCCATTGCAGTATCTGCGTTACCTTCCTCTCTCTCTTTTTACTCAGCACACTCACAGCATTGTTTAAAAAGTAGTTGCAAGTTAGGGGCCTGTATACCAAATAGCTTGTTTAACTATACATTTTATTCTATGAATTATGAAGAAATGGCGGTGAATTTGAGGTGTTTTGTAATCGGTACAAACCAAAGTGATTGAGAAATAATAGCAATTGTAAATAGATATAATATATTAAAATGTTAGTCAGCAGATTGGTAGAGTGGCTGACTTCAAAAGAAGTAAGTACCAGAGAAGCTCCTACCGCAGCAGATTTGCCAAAGATGTAAAGAACAATGGCTGCTCGAAATTGAATAAAATTGATAAACAAGAGTTTTTATTTTAAGTAATGTTAGTTTTTAGTATTAGGACTTTAAGTATTGTCATCTTTTGTTTGTTTTTTATCTTTGGACATTCTTTTAGTGCTACAAGCTCACAAGACGGAATGGCAGAAATGGTCAGTGGGTCGTCTTAGGGGCGGATTTCATGGAGACTAAGCATTACCGCTAGAAGTTGAGCTTGTAACGAAACCCAATTCAGACTACTTTCTATGGCATCAACCAGGATGTGGGCTACAGCAGTCTACATGGTGAACTCATGAATCAATTGGTGCCTTCGGATTTTCAAGTTTTATTTATAAAAACAAATAAAAAGTAGGACATTAAAATAAAATAAAAACTAACCTAAATGAAGATTTCCTGTGACATTAGGAGGAGGTAGCACCATGCTAAAACTAGGCTTTGGAGTAATGCTCGCAGCTGTAAAAAGATTAAACTTCTCCCAGTTTTCATATTTCTCTTTTTCTACGTTTTTAGGCTGATAAGCAGTGGCAGTAACATTTGGTTTGCGGACTAAGGTTGTGGTACATGTTTTGAACCTTTTTTGTGGGTGCAGGCGCGGCACTTTAGAATTTAGTAAGCGTATCATTTTATGGATATTTCAAGTAGCACTAAAATTCTACATTAGTCGGCGATTTTTGGTATTTGGTATAATTTTCAGCAAACTGTTTTGTTATTTTTGATTGACATTGACAGTGCAGTAGGTTTCAGGGTTGCCAGACGAGTGCGAGTGAATTATCGTATCAATATTCGAAAATTATCGTACCCGATGAAAAATTATCGTACGTTCCGTTTTGATTATTGAAAAAACAAACCAGTTGGTTACGTACAAAAAAAAAATGATATTATTATAAACAATTTATTCTCTAAAAGTAACCGCCTTACACAATCAGAAATCTTATTAGTAGAAGTCAAAGATCGCTTTTTCAGACTCTTGGACAACAGTTTTCAAACTTCAAAATGTATACGGTACTGAAATGCAATGACTAATAAAACCTAACTCAGTGCTGAAATGAGACTCCATTCAATTTGACAGTCATATTTAAGTGTTGCCTGAATATTATTTTGCCGTGCGTTTTGGGAATATTACCCTTTGAACTTTCCTTGTCACAGTACTTTTTTTGAACATTTAGGAACAAGTAGAGGGGAATTTATTTTTTTCCGAAATGGGAGCCCGATCTCGAAGTGAAGTTTCCCCACCAGAAGTGTCAAATTTCAAAAGAGGGTTGTATCCGTCTGTCATCATCTTCAATTCGTCAATTTTTGTCTCCGCACTATCAACAATAACAAAAAAACATTACAACATTTTACTGACCTCCTCGCTTATCTATTAATCTCGCGTCCGTGGTGCACTGCGTCATCTATCACGCTTCTATCAACAAAACAGACTTAACCCTTGTACTAGCGATATGCACTATCATTACTACACTTTTATCTACCCACGATTAAGCACTGATCGGTTTCCTTAGCACAATAATTTAAAAAATGTTCGAAAAAAGTATATTGCGTTATTTGAATCCTTTCTTAGTAGTGAGGGAGTATGTTCGGAAACCTATTGAGGCTTTCCTTGTGAACCAATACGTGGGATATAAGAAGAAAACTGATGAAAGTTTAACAAGTGTAAAGGAATTGATGTATAGGGTCGCTATAGTGACTTTATTCTTAACTGTTATACTGTGGTTATCAATTTTTATGTATGTGGGCTTCTATAATATTTATATGCCCAATGTTACTCATGTGCGGCCTGTGCATTTCCAGTTCAAGTAAGTTTTTTTTTTAATATTATGATGCCTCTTTAGTGATAATAAATTTGCCTGGATATTTCTGCCATTGGTTATGGGCCTAATTCACATATTATACAATTTTTCACATAATTATTTTGTAGATTTCTACAAAAAACATAGCAGGTTGCAAATGCATTTGTGATCATAGTTTATTGAAGTTAAACAATGAAGATATTATTTATTTAATTTTACAGCACTCAAAGTTGAATAATAAAATGCTTCAGGGCTTTATTACCTAATAAAATTAAAATAAAAAGATCAAAAATATTTTTTTCCTAGTTTTTAATACTTTTTAACAGAATCTGTTATTTATTTAATATTTCAAGTATTAATTCCTGTACACACATAATTACAATATAACTATATACTATACACTAGATACTAAAATAAAAGACTAACTAACCTACTATACAAATAAATAAAAAATAAACCAAAGGACACTTAGGTGCGAAGTACTCATCCGCATCGCTGTCATCCGGAAACGTGCCCAGAAGACTGGCAGCATTGCCACGTTGAATGGCAATGCTAATTCTTTGACCAAAGAACGACCCAGCCCTCTGGTCACGTGAAGTATCGACCAGCCGGTGAGAAATTTCCTTATAAAGGAGACGCGCGCTCGGGCCCCATTATTATTATTATTACAGAATCTTAATTTATTCTCAGGCCATGCGAAGACAAGGCAGGAATATGCTCATACCCGTATGCTTATGTGCAGCTGACGAGAGCCAGCAACATCCTAATGCCGAAGCAGCCGTACAGAATCAAACTCGCACTTGAAATGCCTGAATCTCAGGTCAATAAGGACTTAGGTGGGTACACTCCATCATACTCAGTTTTATTTACTTAAGGTGCACCCACACCTTGTAACGTGATAAGTAACATTAAGTAGCGTTCTGTAACTTTTAGTAAGTTTATTAAATAACTTTTTGTTAACCATTGTTGACCACTAACACTTGCAAATGTTACTCTACAAAAAGTAAATTCGTGTGGATGCAACTTTAGAAGATAAAGTGGCTGAGTTATAAAATAATCTGCAGACCAAAGTCAGCTTTCATTATGAGCAAATACATATATATCAAATATCTTCCAGTTTTATACAACTTTTATCCTCTACCTATAATGGTCTAAATTCAAATGCTGAATCCAAAGCAACAGTATTCCTCAAAGTTAATTGAAAAACAAGTAAATTTAGCACTGCATTGCCAGAATATTTTCGCTTTTTAGGGTTGATTTTTCAAACAACAGATATTTTTTATTCATGGAATAAAATAGACATCTGCCAGTTTTTTTATGGAAGAACTGTCAAAAATTCAAAATTATTCCTCCGATAAAATTATCTGGTGTTGGAGAAATCAGGCCTTAGACCAACATAATACCCAAATATTTAAAGAAAGTGCTAATCTTATTCTTCTTATCTTATAATTAGGTGCACTATCTTTAGGGCTCATGCTGTGGTAAAAATATTGAAACTTGTGGTGGCTATTGCAGAGTAATTGTATAACAACTATTGACAGTGCGGTTGACAAGAGAAAGCGTTTTTGACACCTGTCAGTTTCATACAAACCAAGATGTGTTTTGCGAATTTGATCTTTATTAGCTACTAGAGTTGTCGCACTGACAGGTATGAGGAACGCATTCTCTAGACGGTGGAACTGTAGTAATAATATTTTGAAATGAAAAAAATCTATTTATACTAATAATAAAGCTGAAGAGTTTGTTTGTATTTTTGTTTGAATGCGCTAATCTCTGGAACTCCCAGATGGATAAAAAAAAAATTTTTAGCATTTGATAGCCCAATTATTGAGGAAAGCTGTAGGCTACTTAACATCACCTTAGAACCCTTAGGAGCCGAGCAAAAACAAAAAAAAAACAGAAACAACGCTAAGCCAAAAACTAAGTAATAGTGCGGGCAGGCGACGGGGTGGGTGGTGGTAATAAGAAATTTCGCGCCGACGAAGTCGCGGTTAGAAGCTAGTAATAATATACTTGTTGATATGTGCTTGTGGAAATATCCAACACTATAACTAACGTAAGTCCACGAAGAGAGCAATCACCTTTTCAAAGGTCAGGGGGTCAACAGGATTCAATCATGCATAGATAAAAACGTTCATCTTTGGCTTATCTATTTCTATTAGGGTAAATTCTGTGTGGCATTCAATCATTTATTGAAAAACATAGTGACATGAGTTTAAGGTCCGGTCGCGCTAAGTATGCCAGAGATGTAAACAACAATCGCCGCTCGAAATTGAATAAAATCGGTAAACAAGAGTTTGTATTTTAAGTAATGTTAGTTTTCGTCTAAATCTCCGAGCTAACTAGACGAAAACAAACATTACTTAAAATAAAAAATGTTCTTGTATATCGATTTCGAGCGGCCATTGTTGTTTACATCTTTGGCAAATCTGCCGCGGTCGGACTTTAGGGAACAGCTGTTTTTTTTTCGCGATTTCAGGATTGGTCCCATAGTAAAAGTTGTTCATAATGATGAGTACAATGACCTCTTAAGAGGTTCTTGGTGTTTTTCTAATAACCCTGTATATAACTTGTTGAATGTTGTAATTGTAATAAGGTCAAATTAACAACTGCATGCGTTTTGCCTGGTCTTTGAAATTCTGAAAATACGCCATGAATCGCGTATTTCATTAGTCATAGAATGATGGGTGATTTTTTTAATGTCTGGTGTTATATTGCAGGTATGTTCATGGTTTGCGTTCAAATGCGCGCCAAAGGCGGTTTCTTAGTTTCCTCATCATGCAGATCAGCTATGATCAGATACAGGTATGCATTTTTATAATGTACAGACGCCAGCACATCAAGCTACTACAATATGACAAATTTCTTCAATAGATTTTCAACTTTATCGCTACAACGTAAGGTTCAAAGTTGATTGGGAAAATTTGACAGTGTCGCGACTTTTATATTTATAAAATGTATAGAAGATACTGTTCGAATGACGAAATATATTTTCAAGCTTGAAGCGACCCGCTTTTCAGGCCATTTATTTTTCATCACACGAAGACATTAATCGCTACTGTTGATTCCCAGATCTTTGCTGCATCATATAATGAGAACGTTCGTATATTCGGCGATGTATCTCGGCGGAGTGGACGAGGAGAAACAACTGCTCAGGGTGGAACTCTTCAGTGACTTCGAAGATGATCCGGTAAGAAACCATCTTTCACTGAAACTTATATAATTTGAATACAGGGTCTTAGAGAATTATCAAGTTTTGGAACAATAAACTCAATGACACATATTATAAAGTTCAATATCCATTGCAAACAAAAAAGTTTAGGATCTTTGTCGTAACAAATGGTCACTCAAAAATCATAGTTAGGTTATAAGAATGGAGTATAGTCTATTCAAATCATTGTTTCAATACATGTTATTACCACTTAAATCTCAACTTTACTGACAGTGAATTAAGTTGATTTTAGAATGATAGTGAGAATGAAGAAAATGTCATTAAAGTATTAAGGTTGCAGAACAAACTAAACTTAATGTGTAGGTATTAAAGTTAACTTTCCGGAATCACAATATTATTGGAAACTAAATGCTGAACGAACTGAGTTTCCAATTTAGAATATTAATTCTGAACGAACTTCCTTCGATCCCCAGGTCGTGCTGTTATTGGGGTTTTTCTGTCAGGAAATTCTCAGTAGCAGCCCGAAGTCTGGTTTTGTGACCGGTTGACGACACCTAATAGCTTCGCTCCCTATCACGCGGAACTTGTACATGAAATTTGGGTGTACTTTACACCTCCCTGCAAACCTTTTAGCGGCATACAGGCTTGTTATGTAAAGATGTGTTAATTTTATAAAAATTTCAGGAAAAACCTGCAACAGACGCGTACGTAGAACTCCAATCACGTTTCGCCGAGGTATACTCCAGTGAACTGCACATTCAAGCGCACTTCACCGGTCTACGGTACCTCATGTTCAACTGGCCCAAGATATCTGCCGTGGTTGGTGAGTTTACCGAGATTAGTCTGTTCCCATGAGGGCCTTGACTGACGACTTTTTAGTTGACTTTGTTGACTGACGTTGACTTAGAAGTTTGATTCTGTCACTGCTTCAAGGGATTGCAGCCTTGAGTACTTGATATTAATTTCAACTTGATAACTCCACGCGTTCCTGAGAAAAATGGTCTTGACAGACGGACAACGAACTGATCTTATAAGGGCTCCGTTTTTCCTTTTAAGGTGCGGAACCCTACAAACAAATAAAAAAGTGTAAAGTCCTATGTCCGACCGAGTGAAGTGTGAATGATAGGAATGAATGTTTTTTGTTTCAGGTATCTGCACAAACTTATTCTTCGTTTCGTTGGTGTTTATCCTGAGTTGGTACCATCTGCAAGACGGATTACCCGACTTTATCAAAGTGAGTGTGTTATATTATAAATTATTACTTAGAAAGTAAACATACAGAATTAAGGTAAGTGGTACTCATCTAACTCAACTGCGATTTTTTTTACATGACTGTGTTTATAAGATAACTTGTTATGTTGGGCAAAAAATAACTAAAATAACTTGTAAGAAACAATACAAGGTCAAATGAAATTTGCTAGCGAAACTCCGTTAACGTGATGAGCATCGATATCTAAACGTGAAAAACAAAAACAAAAAACTATTTTTTTGGGGATTGTGACCGCAGTTAGTTACTTGAAGTATGAGTTTAGGAAATCTTCATTTTTTTATTTTATCGTATTAAGATTTCGATACCCACCGCCACCACTGCGGGGTTTTGCTAGCTAATTTAATTTGGCCCTGTATTTTTCTCCCTAACTAAGTAAATAATGTTTGTGTCAGCTGTACGTCAAGCAGTGGCTATACGTCAATAATTAATTTCACCTTATATGTTCGATATATCGATAATAAAATCATGTGGACCATCCCTGTATCGATAAAGATGTAACAACCAGCAACCTAAGCCAGAAGTGGGAGGGAATGCACAATATGCGCGTTCCCGCTCCCCTATGTTATTGCATTAATTCATTACTTAATTCATTTATTTTTCAGACATAGGCCATTACATTAAATTAGAACATGAACCACTTTATTCATAAACGTTGCTAGTTAAGTAGTGATCAGCGACTGTTTAACCATACATTTTTGACATTTAATCGTCACTTAAATTTAATCATCTTTTCTAAATAAACCCCAATATTGGTATAAAGTTCACACATTGCAGCGAGTTTTTGGCCCAACAATATTTGTGTAACTTATATTCTAAGTAGTATTTTCCTTTTGTTTTCAGAGTAAGTTTCGTTCGGAGATAAAGACTGAAGAAGACGACGACAAAGCATTTATTGGGAAGATCAAGTTGGAAAGAGAAGGTAAGAACTCAACCAAAATAATGTCCGTGTAGTTTTCCTGCATAACGTGACCCCACATGGTTGATATAAAATGCTGTAAAAGCGGTTGAGGCTAGAAAGTTTTTTAAGCCCTGGCTGGAGGCCTTAATTTATTGAGTCATCCACAGGCGAGTCCGGTTAAGCAGACGACAACCTCCTAGGTTGAACTGCGAAATGACATAAAAAAAAAATGGCTAGAGTTCATCTTGCAGCAGTATATTACTTAACACTTTTATTCTCTCCTAACGGCACTAAAAGACCCTTCCTTAGTACACATACAAATAACGACAAACTGCATTCACTAGTCTATTATCAGAGGTCTCAACAATGGGTGATGGTCTTTTTAATATACAGTATGTTAACTAACAGAGGGCGTTCCCGTTAACCCGCAATAGTATAGCATCCATACATGCTAAAAAAAATATTACCATTCGAAAATAAAATGTTTTTATTTTTTATATATTAAAATATTCACTAAAAATGTTAAATTGATACGTAAAAGATCGCCGCACACGCGGCCCGTCATTCATAAATAAATTGCGACGTTGCCGTCCTTCAAGTACGCGTGTACAGTGTTTCTTTTACGTATCAATTTAACATTTTTAGTGAATATTTTAATATAAAAAAAAACATTTTATTTATTTTTTTCTCTATTGCGGGTTAACGGGAACGCCCTCTGTTAGTTAACATACTGTATTCTTTTTTGTTGATTTACAAGAGATTCTTATGTCATACATAAAGAAATGATACTCAATGTATAAATGAAACTCCTCCTCCAAAGGCGTTCAAAATTACGCTTGGACCCAGCAGTTTTAGAGCGGATTAGGAAGAGCGCCCATGAGCAACTTTTGTCTCCGCAACTAATATCATTTGTGAGAGAAATCAAGTCTACGGGTTTGTATGAAAGTGCATGTAGTGACGCGACAGCTGGGAGCCTTTTTTGTCCGCGGGATTGGACGTACAGACGCCAGCACATCAACCTACCCGAAACTGTCAAATTTTCCCAATCAACTTTCAACCTTATATTTTGGCAATAAAGTTGAAAATCTATTAAATAAATTTGACAGCTTGTAGTAGCTTGATGTGCTGGCGTCTGTACCAGTCGCCCTTCTATTTGTTGTAATGCAAGTGCGCGCACGGTGACAAAAAAATTGCCGGCTAGCCAGTTCCCGGTCAACCGAAAATTTAACAAAAAAGTAGCGTTGCTGACACTCCCGTGTGCGCATCGTCCAGATCTCGGCGAGGAGACAGCGACAGAGACAAAAATGTTGCTGGGCAACTAAGTTGCTCGTGGGCGCCCTCCCTTATACGCCTCCGAAGGCTAATTCTCGTAATTTAAAACGGTCAGAATTTATTTGCAGTCCTCATCTCGGCGACAAACAAATGTCAAAAAATTATCAAAATGTAGGGAAATTATAAGTATTTTTTATAAGATTGAGACTGAGATCAGACTGTGATTGTTCTTAAAATTACGAGAATTGCACCTCTGATATCATGTAGTGGAGTTTACGATCTGTTTTATTTAATATACAAAATTCTTTTTTTAGATTCTGCTTTGTACTACGAAGAAGATGCTCTTCTGAAAGAGTTCCAACAAATCGAATCGAAAGAAGATAAAGAAACCAAGAAGACTTAATTGTGATTTACGATATTATATTATTTTAATATTATTAAATTAGTACTTAGTGATATTTTAACGTATGGATGCGTTAGGGGCAAAAACTGAAAATGCTCTTTGATGAAAACGAAATATCTATACGACTAATATAATAAAGCTGAAGAGTTTGTTTAAACGCGCTAATCTCTGGAAATACTAGTTGGATTTGAAAAAAAAAGTCATATTATGATAGTCCAATTCTTGATGAAGGTTATAGGCTTTTTAACATCTCCCAAAAGTACAAATAAGTATTTATAATAATTCAAAGTTACCACACATTCAAGATGTTTTAAATGCATTTTAAAATTCAATGAGTCATTTTCAGTTTCTGACCCTATAATGTAAAAATGTTTTTTATGTATAAATAAGCCTAAAATATTAACATTAAGATCCGGTAGGTACTCATTTGAAAGCCTGTTTACAGCGCCAAAAGGTTACTTTGGCGCGTGGCCAAAACAATTTCTGTGACGATTTCAAAAATGTTTACCAACAACACCCCCCCTGTCCTATTGTGAAAGCTCATATCCGCTCCCTCTCACAGAGAGGAGGCCTGTGTCCCAGCAGTGGGAACATTTAAGGCTGATGACGTCTAAACTTGTATGGATTAGTGACAGGCGCTGACTAATTTGACAGGACTAAACTCATCAAATGGCTTTTCTTCATAGGAAACGACCACTTGGAACGGTACACCCAGCTTCTGACGTTTCATAAGTGTATAGGTTTGTGTGAAATAAAATATTTTGATTTTTTGAAAAGTACACATAATTCTTTTGTAATGTTCATCTTTTATGTCTAAATTGTACTAAAAATATGTCCTATATCCAAGATTTTTGGATGTTTAGACTTTAAATCCACTTGATAGAATATATTTCTAAAAAAAACGGCTTATTGCAGTAAAAAATATTTTACTATGTGACTGAAAAATGTATTTTAAAATTGCATGTTAGTGCCTTCGAAAAAAGCAAGTTTGCACGACATTTCCGCTTTCGATGTTGTTTCGATAATAATATAAATAAATGAAATGTTATAATGAAGGGAGTTCAATGTGATAGAAAATGTTATAGATAGAAACATAAATTATACTGTATTTGCTCCTTTGTGATTTTTTGAGTTATTTCATTAGAAAGGGTTTTGAAGGTACGTAGCATACAGACTGTCCGCCATCTTTTTGACGTGATAACGTCTTATAAATCGATGGACGCCGGCTGCACGCACGAAAAAGCATGACTCATTGTCACGTTCCGCCTGAACCGAGTGTGCAAGCGAGAGCGCGGAACAAGCGATAGAGAGGCACGATCGGATGTTTTCCTATGACGTTATCACGTAAAATTATTGTCCGTAAACCGACTTTACAGACAACCAATGTATTTTTTTCAAAATGGCGGCCACGCATGAAAGCTATATAAATCGATAGCTGACATCAATGCAAACAGATAACATAATATAAGACGGAGACCAAACCGTAAAGCGTCACATTTCCGAGACATTGTTCAAAGTTAATCACGTGACAACCATATTTTTTGAACTTGTTTACATCTTGTTGCATAGATGTTTAAAATAATCACTCAGAGTATTTAAAGTTTCGAACATCTATGCAATAAGACGTACTTACGCAAGTTAAAAAAAAATTACAGGTTGCATATGAAATCTTCAATCCCCATTCTAAATAACTCTAGAACTGTGCCCGATTTAAAGCAATAGGCTCGTCCCCTATTACATGGGAATAAAACATAACTGGCGAAATATGGGTGTACTATACACATCTGCCTACCAGGTCGGCCAATAAAGGCGTGATGTTATGTTATAAATGTTTTAATATATAAGTCAGACAGAAAATCTACTTAGCGCCAAGATGACATACTTAAAACGCTTAGGGCTGATTTTTCCATCGACAGATAACTATTATTCAAGGAATAAAATTGACGTTTGACAGTTTTTGTATGAAACAACTGTCAAAATTTCAAAATTATTCCTCGAATGAAGTTATCAGATGATTGAAAAATCAGCCCTTAATAAAATATTTAGTTAGATGATTTAAAACCCCTCTCACCGAGAGGAGGCCTTTGTATCAGCAGTAGAAACATTATAGGCTGATTATGTTATTTATTTATTTTTATTTTTATAATTTGGTTCACCAACAATTGTTTACACTATACTCTTGATAAAAATAACATCTTTAAAAACTTTGAACTGTGCAACAATTACTTAAAGATATGAGTGATGTGATATGGGTTATGATTTAAAATTGGCCTACTCACCACTTTCGTCACAAATGAGCAAAATATAATACACTCCCGGACTTCAAAATCGAGCCACCGTGCAATTCCATGTGAGGTAAAAAGGTCTAAAACATCAAAATAATGATGAATCAAAGAAAGTTTTTATGAATTTTTGATTCCGACGGGCTGGCCATCATTGTGGTGTCGCGATTGTTCCGAGCAGTGGTGGCGCCAGTGGTAACGGCCCCGACTTACGAGATGTAGGTCCTGGGTTCGAACCCAGGCAGGCGCTTCACTTTGTACAAATAATTTCATCACCACTGCTCTCAAAACGGTGAAGGGAACCTTGAGGAAACCGGCATGTCCTAAAACCAAAAATTCGAAGATATGTAACATCTACCAACCCGCACTGGGCCCGCGTGATCACTCCCTCTCACTGAGAGGAGGCCTGTGGCCCGCAGCAGTGACAACATTATAGTCTGATTATGCTTATGCATTGTTCCGAATTTGAATTCACGACCATTTAAAAAGTCAAGACTTATAAACAAAAAGTGCAGGATGGATCGATTTAGGAGTCCGGAAGTTTATTTGATCGTGTGTATACAATGCCAGGGAAATCTATAAATGTATTGAATGCATGATATTTGTGGAGATAATAATGTGATAACTATTTTTTACTTTGGAATTAGAAAATAAATATTGATGTTGTCTATAATTTTTGTTTTGTTTTCACCATATCATTCTATTATCGCCAATTCGCGTATTGTTCGCGCGTTTAATACAAGACATCAGTTGCGTGGAATCACCACGCTTTAGCACGGTCTCACCATAACCGTGTTAATTAAAAACAATTTAGTAAAAAAAACTGAAACGATAACTCCGAGACGAGCTGCAAAAAATTTCGAGCTCGTCTAGCTCGCTCTTGCATTCTACATTCTTGCTTCTCGATAAAAACGTCTGTGAATAGCATAATGTGGAGAAGAAAATTCACCTCACTGAACAAAAATCTTGCAGGGTGCAAGTTATACCTTTCTTAAGAGATCTGAAGGTAGGCAGTTACGAAGATTCTTCATTAAAAAAAATTAGGTTCCTAGTTCTGCCAGCCAAAGCAACGATATGTGGCCAGAAGGAAAACCTCGAGACAAGTGACGGTCACATATCAATCGGGCAGCAAGTGGAGTTTGCAGGTTGATAAACGAGGGCAGGAGAGTATTGTCAGTTGTAGGTCACTTGGAAGACTAGAGGTTGAAGTTTTCGAGAAGGCGATGTATTTCGTTTTTCGCAGTGTTTAGTGACAGTAAGTTTTTATCAAGTGCCTCTAAGTAATAAAAATCAAACCCTCCTCTGCACGATTCTACACAAGGTCCCTCGATTTGACATGAAATAGGAGCACTGTGTCATACGCGTAAGTTATTATTTCGGTGTTACTTAATTCCATATAGCGTAGCATTATATATAGCGTAGAGCGTGAGGCCTAGTATGTTACCCTGAGGGACTCCATAGTTCATAGGGAGCTGTAGGCTAGTGACCATATTTTTTATGAATTGCGTGCGAACTGTGAGGTAGTTTTTGAACCAGTCGTAAATTACACCTCGGATTCCTAGGGACTCCCAGTTTTCTCAGAAGTAAATTCACCGAAACAAACTTACGCCTTTGCCAGATCAAGAATGTTATCCGTGTGAGGTGCTATTCCATTAACCAGTGTCACGGTGTCCTCATTGGACTTAGCTCTGCGAAATCCAAACCAACTGAGACCAATCGATGCTTTGATCTATTTTTACCTCCTCACGTAACGCGAACTGTGAATTCATTTTTTGACAAAAGTCACGGCCAAGGTCAATATAATCCATAATGGATGAAATTTTTTACCTAGACTAGAACATCTAATATTTGAGATATTTGCGAAAAACTCAAAAAAGAAATTCCAAGTTTATACATTTTAGGATCCAAGTTTCCCTTAGGATATTTTCAGCAGCAGTCGCCAGCCCGGATTCTGGATTTATGTCCGGTGTGACACACAACAGGCACGCCCCCCATTACATGGAACCTATGCCCGTTTTCACAAGCTCTAGGTGACTCCTAAATGAACGCCTAAATAAAAGCGCGCTGTTAGATTTTCAACTTTTGAAAATACAACAGGAAACTTAAATTTATGTATTCATTGAGGTGTTGCCTAGTGTTAGTGAAAACTGGCATTACTTCGGACTTAGTGCTCATACACACGGGCGACACGCCGTCAAGGCTGTAGTGGCCTCTACCGATGACGCGCGTATGCATACTTACAGCTGATGAAAAATTTAATGCAGTTACACAATTCTGCTTATAGCTTCTAGGATTACAGCGGTGATGATATAAAATAAAACTCAAAATTGCATTTTTAAAAAGATTTTTATTACCATAAAGATGTTTACATTCGTTCTGATGAGCATATAATAGTAACAACCAAGAATTGTAACCTTATATGGCAGTGCCATACAGACTGTATGACACTGTATGATACAGTGCCCGGCATAAACAATACATATCGAGCGTTAGAAAGAGACAGTCATACAGGTATGACAGAGACTATAAAGCCGTATGTTTCTTTTTTCGATGTGGCATATTTATGGCGGGGTACTGTATTATTAAGAGGAAACGCGGTCACGTCGTCGTTAGCGTTCATTCCATTCTGATGTATTCCTCTGTTTTCTCCCTGGTTAATGATACTATAGCAATGTTAATAATCACATAATTTACATTCCATTGCCACTTAATCAGTTATCTACTTTAGTGAAATGCATTCTAAATGTATTTTTGACTGACCATTTGCACCAAAAATTGGTTCATTAGTTTTTGAGAAAAGCGCGGACATACAAACATAAGGTCCGGTGTTTCTAAATTTGCCAAAGATGTAAATAACAATGGCCGCTCGAAATTGAATAAAATCGATATACAAGAACATTTATTTTAAGTAATGTTTGTTTTCGTCTAAATCTCCGAACTAACCAGACGAAAACAAACATTGTTAAAATAAATGTTCTTGTATATCGATTCTATTCAATTTCGAGCGGACATTGTTATTTACCTTTGGCAAATTTAGAAACGCCGGACCTTACATACATACGGGTCGACTACAGAACCTTCTTTTTTGAAGTCGGTTAAAAAGGCCCTAATACGTTTTTGGTTGCAATGGATTTTGAACTTTGTTAAGTAGGACATTCAGTTTGTTGCTCCATAACTTGAAAATTATATCAAATTCTTAAATCAGATATAGTCCTAATATTTTTGGCATTACCATGTCCCAATGTTTTGTTTTTGCCGTATTTATATTAATTTTAGAAAGAAAAAGAAAATATTACCAAGAAGAAAACAAAGGAATATTATGGTAAGTATATTTGTAGAATTAACGCCAACGACCACGCGACCGCGTTTCCTCTTAACTACATAATTATTTGTGTGGCCTCGATATATTGGCATGTCTTTTAAAAACAGTCTGGATTCTAGCCTTTCAGTCTAAATACATAGTTACCAGTTGCGACTGAGTTCACTAATTTTAGTAATATTTTATTCATTCATCTATTTTACTAATTTTGATTAAGATACAATATTGATGTATAATTGTAAATGGTTTTCTATACTTTATTTAATAAATATCAATATTGGTAAATAACGGTTATGCATGGTTAATTATTTTATGTATAGTCGACCTCGTAAATGCTTGACCTCTTTTCACAACATCATCCTCATCTGCTTAGCCTTTTCCCAATTATGTTGGAGTCGCCTTCCAGTCTAACCGGATACAGCTGAATACCAGTATTTTACATGGAGCGACTGCCTATCTGACCTCCACAACCCAGTCACTGGGTAACACGATACTCCTTGATAAGACTGGCTGTCAGACTTTCGGACTTTCTTCTGACCACAATTCCCAATAAATTAAAACCACACTAAAGTTGAAACGCGATTAAGAAGGCTGTTAGAATAGCATCTACCGAACGGTCCACATTGCAGAAGACCGCATAACTCGGAGACGTGTGGTCCCGATCCTAAGTGCTTGAACACGTAGACTAGCGGGCGCGGTCACGAAATATCAAACACACAGCATACATAGTATGCAAGTGTTCACGTAAAAAACGCAGGTGCGGCGGCCAGCTAACGACTGGCGCGTGCGGCGCGCTTGCGGTTATAACAAACCTATTGTTTGTGTTCACGTCGAACTAGCGGCGGAGCGCGCGATTCACTCGCGACGTCAGATAATTACAACCATATCGAACTTACTTATCGCGCAAACGCGGGCGCGGTGACGGGTGCGGGCGCGGTGGACTGGCGAGTTCACGTATTCAAGCACTTAGCATTGAGGGAACGACGAAGAAGAATAAGAAGGTGGAAACTATCGAGCTGTCACATATCGCTCAATTGGACAAACATCGACGTAAATGTTTTTTTTTTTTTCCAAAAATGATTTAACTCATTAAAGCACTTATGCCCGGTTTCTGAAGAATTCTTAAACGGAGTTTAAACTTTCAATAGCTGTTGATTCGACATAATTATCTATTTAAGCGAATTCCTTCCTTATATGCTCGGTTTTTGAGGTTCTCAGATAAACTTTCGATAATAATTCACTCGACTTTTAAGCTAAATTCTTCCTTAACCCTTCGTATGCCGGAACGTAGATCTACGCGAGACACAATGGCTTCTTAATTGTGTCTGTAATTACGACATTCAACCGGTTAATGACGTGTTCAGAAACACGATATCGAACTAATAATCAGTATCGAATGGATAAAATCCGTTCAAAAACCTCAGAAACCGGCACCCTAATTGCGTAACACACTATCAGTCGGAATCTGAATCATTTTGAAGCAAATTGCTAATCCATTGCTTCTTAAGTTCGAAAAATTTGTCTGCTCAACACGTAAATAACGCAATTAATGTTGTTGAACTGTCAAAATGAAACCGATTCCGATTGATAATGTGTTACGCAATTGCCCCGCAGGCATTAGAAAGCGTATATACGTTAAGAAAGCAAAGACTTAATAAACAGTAGCAGTTACGTCGATGTTTCTCCAAATGAACGATAGGTATGTTGAAAAATAGACCTTTTTGCTTTATGACGTGCAACTGACATTCAACCTTGGGTGGTCAAGAAATTACGAGGTCGATGATACCTAATTCGAAAATGTCTGAATGATAGTATAAATGGTTTTCTATAGCACCATTTTGGGGCAGTTCATGATATGTACTTATCTATGAAGAGAGAGAGATAAAATCTAACAGAGAACAGAAATTACATTTAAAAATGCTTACATAATAATGTAAAAATAACAAATTACTAGATAGTTGGAAACTCTTGCAGGGAAACTGTTCCGATTCGTAATTGAAAGTGTAGTAAAAATCTGATAATGGCAGTTTTGGGGCACATTGCCATTAATCGGATTTAAAGCTCTAGCCAAATTGATTTCATCACCACTGCTCTCAAAACGGTGAAGGAAAACACCGTGAGGAAACCGGCATGTCCTAGAACCAAACATTCGAAGACATGGGACATCCACCAACCCACATTGGGCTCACGTGGTGGATTACGGCCCACTCCCTCTCACAGGGAGGTGGCCTGTGTCCCAGCAAAGGGAACAGTATATGTTGCTTTATGCAAACAAGCGAATCCCGCGTGGGATGCGGGACGAAATTCGCTCGTGCCGATTGTGTCAACTAACTTGTACGGAGGTGGTTAAACCGGCATGAATAGTTGTGCGATTTCTTAATCATTAAAACAATCGACACGCGTCACATACCGCATTCCGTGCGGGATTCGCCTCAGTGTGGCCAGAGCTTATTAAAACTTTTGCTTCAAAATTACGTATCGGACCATTATCGCAAAAAAAATGTTTATAGCCAGTTTCAGCCCAAAAAACATGTTTTTTTCGTTTAAAAGAAACTTAAACTAAACAATTTTGCATGATATTACAATAATAATTCAAAAAATTTTACTTGTCCATTCCCAATAAACCCTCTTTGACACATGTAATATCATAATTATTTTTTTATAATATTAATAATACCTTACACAATAGGAACCGAAAACTAAAATAATATAGTTACAACCTTTAAGTATCAACCTATACAATTTTATTATAAGTTGATATTCAACTTGAAAAATTTTATAGTACATTTTAAATTTTGAAAATAAAATACTTAAAAATTAGGTTCGTTTTTAGTAAGAGCCTCCCAGTTTCTGAAAATCTTATCAATTCAAATCTTATGTCAACTTGATTGCATAACATAACTTGACGCCTGTATTTTTCGAAGGGTAAGGCAGAGACGTACATGTAGTGGACCACATTTCACCAGCTATATTTAAGGCCCATATAATAGGGGGCGAGGCTATTGCCAACAACCAACCACGAATCCAGACTCCGGGCTGCTACTGAGAAATCTCAGATGAAAAATGCAGCAGCGGCTTCCCTTGACTGGTCATTACGTCACCCAATGGTTAACATTAAGATTTAACAGTTTTTAATTGACTGGTATTTCAGAAACAAAGGACACCTAAGGCAAATAATGCGGAAAGACAGTCGTGCCCGTTTTCGCTGTTGGATTTTGATCTTTCCGCGCCACGGCGAGCGTTGAAAATCCAATAGCGCGCTTTTATTGTGTTAGTGAAAACGGGAATTGCTTTAGGCTATTTATCGCGGAAATATCTTGAATTTATTTTTTTCTGTACTCATAAGCAAGTAAAAACGAATAATTCAAGCCGGTTGTAAGAAAAGTCTTAGTGCATTTTATGCCTTATTTTATGCTTTTAGTTTTATTTTACAAAAACAATATTTTATATTTACTGCTTTATTCGCAGAACCCTAAGAGTCACTCCGTTTTCTAAAAGCCCGATCATGTATCTGATTTTTATTTAGCTTTTCCGACTTGTGATTCGCTGACGAAAATATTTACAACCAATCACAGACCATGCATTATATTTGACAACAGATAAAGTTAAAAAGGCTTTTAAAAAACAAGGAAGATTCTTATAACAGTAACAAACAACATGTAAAATTAAATACAAAAAAAAAATATAAAAATTACATTTGTATATAAACAATATATAATATTTCAAAAGCAACATATTTCGCAAATATAATTAACGTTGAATTGCTTTATTTTGTGCAGTGGAATTATAATATCTTATATGTTTAATACAAAAGTACAATACAATACAATATGGCCGTAGAAACATGGCCGGTCCGAACTTTGCGCGGAAGGCTACGCAATAATTTTTTTGTGGAACCAAATGGTGACGTGACGTGAAGTGAGTGAGTCAGCATGCGCGAAAGTTCGGAGAGCTTTTAGGCCGGTCATGATTTTTCGACCGTATTCAATTATGATATTATGCAGGCCTTGAACAAAAAAATAAGACAGCATTATGCTTGCAGGTCTATTAAGAGCTATTCATATCCAAGTGGTTAACAAACCCCACTGACAGCGGGAAAATAGAATTATTTGAAATATTATTTTCGATGAATAAGATAAAATAATTATGCTGAATTGATATTTTAATGGTCGATTTTACAATCTTCCCCCCAATTTTCACCGCACGCACGTGCACGCGCGTTTGACAGGTTTTATGTTGAAAATATGTCTACTGTTTATTTCGATACCTTAGGGCTGATTTTTCAGATAACTTTTATCTGATAGTACATTACGATACGTGTGACTTATGTAGTCCATTATTGCACGGTGTGAAATTTGCGCCCGAGCGTAGTGAGAGACTACTTTATCACGCTAGTCGTTTAGTCGTCGTCGTATTAGTTACGCTTTTCTGTGTAAAAAAGGACTATTTAACCCCTCAAGTGTCAAGTGTACAAACATATTTATATTTTATTTTATAATATAATCTATTTCGTGAATTATTTTGAGAGCTTGCGACTAACGTAGGTTTAAAGATAAGTCAATTAGGATACTTGGTATTTTGTTTAGCTATTATTACGAGGGACACAAAAATGGACAGTTTTTAAACTCTTTATGAATGTTTGAATGTAGTTGTGAATGTTTTCAACGCATTCTAGTGACATGATACCTGTTGCATTTTAAATTAAAAAAATATTGTGCACAAATATAATATTTTTGAATATAAATTATTTATTTAACTAGTTGTTTTGGAGAAATTTTAATAAAATGGTAGAGTAGGAATTACAAAAACTATGGTTGTATAAATTGCAAAATAATAATAAAATCGCTCATTTGAAGAAACATTGACGTATCTAAATGTATTTTTTCCCAAAAATTTGTTAAATATGTCAAAGTACTTAGAAAGCGTATTTACGTTAGGAAAGCATATATACGTAAAAAAAAGTATCAGTTACGTCGATGTTTCTCCTAATTAGCGATATGTAAACAATAATAATTTTCTTGATACATTTTATGAGACCTCATTATATTCTAAATTGGCAGTTTCAATTTTAATTTCGAATTCATTAAATCCCTATTGCTAAAAATATCAATATCAGCCAGTACTTCATACATTTAAATTCAAATTCAGAATGCATATTCAAACTTACGTAATTTATCCGAGCTGGCCGTTTTGCCGCCATATTGGTTTTTCTCCAGTCGTAGATTAGCTTGCAGTGGACGCGTATCGGGATAATTCTGGTAAAACCATGCCAACTGCCTGGAAGAATTGTGCAATCTAACATGAGCTTATTAACAACACCGTCCGGTGGTAGGAAAATGGATAGGAAGGGTAAGGGAAGGGTAAATAAGGGTTAGGGTTTCAGAAGTTCTGATATTATGACATTTTTTATGAGATAAGAATCTTATAAAAGTAATATAGGTACGTCAGGTAAATAAAAAACACAAAAGAATTAGTGATGTTTCTTTACAAAAAATTGGTGGTAACCGGTCTGCTAAGGAGATAGTTTTTATTTTTTTTCTAGCTTGAGGACTGCTAAAATGCTAAAACTGAATCTATCCGAGCCGAACTTGGGATGCGAAAGCAAAACCAGGGCAAGAATTAAATGAAAGTAGTACTACATGGCAGTGGCTGGATGGCAGGAGAAGGTAAGGGTGATAACAGTTAGGGTAAGGGTAACAACAATAATGGTTAGGTAGGGTAATAACTTATTCCTTACTCTTAAACTTTTAACCGCTTGTGTCGCATAATGCGACACGTATTTCCGTGCCCCTACCGCTCGTGTCTTATTTCTGCGACAGAGAACATGCATGATGTTTTCGTTCTATTTTTGTCGTATTAACTGCGTGGCACAACTAAAACCATAGTTAAATAGAGATAAAAACTTTTTGACTATTTTTTAATCGATACAACGATTGCGCTTCCTTATTTATTGTAGGTATTATTTTATCGTATTTTATCGATTTGTAGCCGCGCGATTAATATTTAGCCAAGCGCTTAAAAGGTTAAGGGTTTGGGTAAGCGTAATAAGGGTAAAGGGTAAGTGGCCCGATTCGACTCGGATAGGCGGAAGATTTGAGAATTAAATCCTCCATAGGACACGCTTGATATCGATAAAAACCAGAGTTTCAACAAAAGAAAGCTGTAGCAAAAAATAATACATACAACAAAAAAAAACTAAATTGATGTTTAAATATTCAAAACCATTATAAATATAAAATTAAATTAAACTGTTTAAAAAGTTGACTTTAATAAATAATTAAGAATTTTAGTCAGCAATATTATACAATAAAGGTGAAACTCCAAAATTTATAAAGGAAAAACAAATCTTTCAATAATTAGAAAACGTAGGATAATCTTTGCAACGTCATAACTACCCTCAAAAGGCCTATAATTAACAAGGAGTACTAGGACGAGGGTAACCAGAGAGTAGCAGAGCAGGATATAGTATAAATAATAATAGTAATATAATAGAACAATAGTTGCGGTGATAGTAGAGACTAGGTCGCAGTTTGGTTCTATCTTTACCTCATTTTCGGCCCGTTCCTCATCACTTTGATATTGGACATCTAATTCGGAACTGTTGACGCTATTCTCCCAGTCTTCGGAGGATTCTACTGATGATGCATCTAGGTCCATTTCGGCTAAAATAATACATTTTTAAATCAAAACTTGTACAGTCCGATGCAAGCTTTATGGCGGCTCTGAAGTGCGCTCATAGACTTAGAGAATGGACTGAGCAATACCCGTATGAAATTGACCATTCTCTAGAAAGAGATAAAGCGATCTGTCTGCATGAAGTATACAATTCATCCACTCCTGCAAGGCTGTGACTTGGACCAATCAAAATCCTAGAAAAAGACGACTACTGGCCGCACGCTCGCTTTGTCTCTCTCACACTTTTCTGCCCGTGTTTACTTTACAGCTGGATAGGGAACGCTCAGTCCATTCTCTAAGTCTATGATGGAGTAAGAAGGAAATATTGACACCATTTTGTAAGGCCTTTATAAATGGCTGTTTCTTATCGTATATCATTACGAACTACTATAGTCCGCGCGGAACTAGTTGGCCGCTGAGGTGGGGACAGGGGTGAGGCGGTGTTTCGCAACGCACGTACTGAGTGATGCGCCCCCACCCCTCCGTCTCACCGCTCACATACCTAAGGCGCGGACGCGACCAACTAGTTCCGCGCAGACTATCGATAGCCAGCATTCCAGTTAAGTGATAGCGGGGCTAAATGTCTAGAGTACGCCAGACTTACACTAAGTACGGCCACGTGTGGCTTACGCTGTTAGAATTGGTCAAATGTTTGGTATTTGTTAAGTGTTGACATTTATCCCAATAATTAGTATAGAGCAGCGGTGGCCCAGTGGTAACGGCCGCGACCTAAGTGTTGTAGGTCGTGGGTTCGCGGCTAAGCAGGCATTTTACTTTGTGTAAATGATTTCATCACCACTGCTCTCAAAACGGTGAAGGAAAACATCGTGAGGAAACTGGCATGTCCTAAACCCAAAAATTCGAAGGCATATATGCGACATCCGCCAACCAGCATTGGGCCAACGTGGTGGATTATGGCCCACTCCCTCTCACACAGAGGAGACCTGTGTCCCAGCACTGGGAACATTATAGGCTGATTATGCTAATTAATATTGGTCCAAATGTTTGGATATTTGTATGTTTAGTATTGGTCCAAATATTTCGTACAGATCCAAATGCAAAGTATTAATCCAAATTTTGGTGGTATAAATGTTGGGTATTGGACCGAATGTCAAGTAAGCATTGGTCGAAATGTTGCATACTGGTGTCTATTGGCCTAAACGTTTTAGTCGGTCTTAGACTTACCAATAACCATAGGCTCAGGATGCCTATTGGGCGGGACGGCGGGCAGCCTTAGCGCGGTCGCGTTGATAGCCAGCGCCTGCGCACCGTGGCGACTACTTGCCGACGGTTGTAATGACAGGTCCTGTAGATTCA
The DNA here is from genome assembly GCA_914767645.1 of Hydraecia micacea. Lineage (NCBI taxonomy): Eukaryota > Metazoa > Arthropoda > Insecta > Lepidoptera > Noctuidae > Hydraecia > Hydraecia micacea. The sequence continues at coordinate 4,428,702 of OU611801.1, read as the reverse complement.
GATCACTTGATGGCAGCTCTTCGGCGTATCTTACTAGGGGATGTTCCTGGGGGTAGAAGTTATTACTGAATGAACCGACTATGGAAAAAAAAACTAGTGAAAATTTATAATTTGACTTTAGTGTGACTCTTCTTATGTGTTAAATGTACCCTTTACAGATTATTTGTAGAAATTGATTAATTTATAAGGCCACAAACTTTCTCCTATATAGGGTGACTGGTAATTAGTGATCGATACCTAAACACGTGATTGTACTCATGATAACAAACAACTTTTACTATGGGACCAAACCCGAAATCGCAAAAAAAAAATCAGCTTTTCCCTACATTTATGTTCTTTTAACTCGTCAAAATGTAGGGAACAGCTGATTTTTTTTTTCGCGATTTCAGGTTTGGTCCCATAGTAAAAGTTGCTTGTTATCATGAGTACAATCACGTGTTTAAGTATCGGTCACTAATTACCAGTCACCCTATATAAGTATGTAGCTATTGGGATTTAATCTCTTGTCTTTTCTTGCCAAATTACCGTTCATCATCATCATCAGCCTATATAACAGTCCACTGCTGGTCATAGGCCTCTCCAATTGCAATTGCGAATTACCGTTCCGTTGCGAATTTTCGCTTTCATCATTATTCTCTGACGGTCTTTATCTCGATGTAGTCCGCGCGGAACTAGTTGGCCGCTGAGGTGGGGACAGGGGTGAGGCGGCGGTTCGCAACGCGCGTACTGAGTAATGCGCCCCCGCCCCTCCGTCCCACCGCTCACATACCTAAGGCGCGCCCAACTAGTTCCGCGCGGACTATAGTCAACCGGTTTCTAGCGATATCATCTTTCATACAGTTCATCCATCCTTTTATTTGGTATTTCTGTGCTCTTATACAGGGTTATTGGAAAAACACCAAAAACCTCTTAAGAGGTCATTGTACTCATCATTATGAACAACTTTTACTATGGGACCAAACCTGAAATCGCAAAAATAAAATCAGCTGTTCCCTACATTTATGTTCGTATAATACGTCAAAATGTAGGGAAAAGCAGATTTTTTTTTCGCGATTTCAGGTTTGGTCCCATAGTAAAAGTTGTTCATAATGATGAGTACAATGACCTCTTAAGAGGTTTTTGGTGTTTTTCCAATAACCCTGTATATAGCCACACTCTTTTTTTTTTGTTAACATTTACTGTCCCACTGCTGGGCAAAGGCCTCACCAAGTCCTTCCCGGAACTCCTTTCCTGCGCCACCTCGAACCAGCCCTCGCGGTACACGTCCAAGTCATCTCGCCATCACTTTCTGGGCCAGCAGTTAAATGTATGAATCGTTCGTAGTTCAAAAACTTGCTAACCAGAGTTTGACAAAAATACCTGCGCTTATTTTACACTCTATTTTGTCTAACTGCACACACATTCAATGCAGAGGATAGTTAGATAATTATTCAATATATACTTACTGGATGAGCTAGTTCACAAATGGGGTTCAAACGGAGGTCGATCATCTCGAGAACGGCAAGGTTGCTTGTGTCGAACTCCGGCGGAAGTTGCGATATCTGCGAATTAAATAACATTTTATATTATTTCTTACCATTTATAACACATAAAAACATCACTAACTACCTAACTCTATTTGTAAATAAAAAAAAATGGGATCGTATAAAAAAAAAGAGTAGATTTTAGAAAACATTCTACCTCTTACTTTTTTATTTTTATTAATTATTATAATTAAACTACTTTGAATAAAAGAGCCATTTTCAATTAATTGATTTTTTTGCAAGCTACAATGTTTTCAGGTTTCATACTTGATTAACGGCTGGTTATCAGACTTTCGGGCTTCTGACGACCCGTAACGAGTGTCAAAGGTCCACGAATGACAGCCGGGACCAACGGTTATCACATGTCTCAGAATTAATGGTTCTAGGATAAACACCCAACTTTGTATAAATATGTTTTCCTTAACTATTTTTAGAGCAGTGCTTATGAAACAAGTTGCGCAAAATGCATGCCTGCGGTTGCGGTGCGGTTTGGTTAGTCGCGGCTGTTATTATTTCCCCACTCCCTCTCCTTTTGTGTTCTAAATCAGGAATACCAAAATCAAACTTATAAGTAACTAGCAGCGCCCCGCGGTGTCACCCGCATAAGTTTCGATCCCGTGGGAATATCGGGATAAAAACTATCCTATGTCCATTCCCGGGACTCAAACTATCTCTATACCAAATTTAATCTAAATCGGATCAGCGGTTTAAGCGTGAAGAGGTAACAGACAGACAGACAGACACACTTTCGCAGTTATAAAGTATGGATGGATGGATTGGGATGGAAGAAACTCCGATTTGAAAACATTTTGAGTGGCATCATAATCAGCATATAATGTTCCCACTGCTGAGACACAGGCCTCCTCTCTGTGAGAGGGAATGGGCCATAATACATCACGCGGGTCCAGTACGGGTTGGTGGATGTCACTCTTCTTCAAATTTTTGGTTCTAGGTCATGCCGGTTTCCTCACGATGTTTTCCTTCACCGTTTTTGAGTGGCACAGTTTAGTATCAAAACAAATCACATGCATAATTTGTCTCAATATAAAATAAATAAAAAATGGCTATAAATAAAAAGGTTATCGACTGAAACAGACTGTGATAACTTGTGCTATAAAGACGTCAGTCACTGTCCTGTTGACATATCAAACTACAATGTTTGTACATAATAACATTACAAAGGTAAAAGGTAGGATTGCTCTTTGCTGCATTTAGACCGGTTTTCCGGTTTTACTAAAACTTTTGCATCTTACCTAAATATCTACTATTAATCAGGATATTAATACGCCTCTTCTCATACGGAAAAATATGCGCATTAATTAGCACGCTTGCGTACGGCTTTTTAGCAATTTTAGACTAAGATTAGAGGTAAGTTCGGTTTTCCCCCAATACTCAATACTCAATTCTTTATTGCATCTCCATCTTTACATACCGAGACCCCTCCGTGCCTCGGAAAGCACGTTAAGCCGTTGGTCCCGGCTGTCATTCGTGGATCTTTGACAGTCGTTACGGGCAGTCAGAAGCCCGAAAGTCTGACAACCAGTCTTATCAAAGGGTATCGTATTACCCAGTAACTGGGTTGTGAAGGTCAGATAGGCAGTCGCTCCATCCTAGACCCCAACATAGTTGGGAAAAGGCTAGACAGATGACGATGCCATCGTTTGCAATAAGTGAGTAGGTAGTATTGAATAGTTAAGAAAGTCAACCAATGAATCAGCTAAGCTTATCGCAGTTCACTGCTGGGCATAGGCCTCTCCTAAGCTGCCCACAAGCCCCGGTCCACCGCCTTCCGCATCCAGTCTGTCCGACCCACTTTTTTAAGGTCGTTGGTTCATTTAACTATGGGGCGCCCTATGCTACGTTTGCCGATTCCAAGTCTTGACTCGACTGCTCCAATGGCCAGAGAAACTACGTACATACCTAATAAAATTGAATCAAATCAAATCAAAATATTTTTATTTCACATAAACCAACATGGGCACTTATGAAACGTCAGAAGCTAGGTGCACGGTTCCAATTGGTCGTTTCCTATGGAGAAGAACCGGCAAGAAACTCCATGGTTACTCTTTTAAAAATAATTGGCTTTTACAATATTTTCAAGTTACAGTAGGTATGGGAGGACAGCGTAGGCCTGTCAACAAGTACCAGGTACTTGATAAAATAAAAAATGGTCTACAGATATATAGTCTACAAGGCTTACAAAGTCCTCACATTTACAAAATAAGAATGTATCAAAAGGATAAACAAAATATAAAAATCTACTAAAACCAAGAGATATGATGGAGATGTCAAATGGGTACTTGCCTGGGTTCGAACCCGCAGTCGCGGGGACAGAGGTTAAGGGTTCTACTTCTTAAAAGCAGGCTCCTTAACCTCCTGGCCATCACAACATTTTAAGTGCAAATAATATATAATTTAGTCCACAAAATTATATTATTAATAAGCCCCATGACCATGGCCAACTTGTAAAACTAATTTGGACAGCTCAGCGCAGTGGATTAGCGAACCGTCGCTCTTTTGTTTTTAGAATGTTGCCCCATCACATTTTGCGAATTGGACATAATGTGCCCAAAGGAAAAGCAGGCCTAGTCGCCTGTAGATAGTTGGCCCATGTTTAGGTGTTGTCAAAGTAGACCGAATGAGCTAGGCTTGGAGATTCTTTCAAGGACAAAATCTAGAATTCAATTATTCAGAAAAGAACTGGAGTTACTGACAGCTTGCAGAATTTGTAAATTAAAGTGGCATAGGGCTGAATATGTCTGTTGAAGGACCAATGTCCGATGGAGCAGACGAATCCTTGAGACGTGACTGCGAACGATGGACTTTCTGCTAAATGGAGAGACGAAAGGCGGCCGGGACGAGCGGAAAAGAAAGGCGGAGATTAGCCAAGTATGAAGTACACAGGAGATATTAAAATGCCAAGTGTGTACGCAAACACAGGTGCACTCTCTATTCCTTTACTCTCATAGTCCAATGGGACGGCAATCTGACACGACCGGGGAGAGGTCAGGCGCAGGGCCAACGGCTTTACGCGCTTTCTGAGGCACGGGGGTATCAAACCGCCAACTTCCAAACTTTACTAAGAAATTCCTAATGGAAAACGCAATAACCCCCCTCCGTCACTCCTGGAGGCCTGCCACAAACTCTTAACGCGATCCATTTTAGGACCTAAACTGAACTGCTCTTCTAATTCGTACCATGACGTCAGTTTAACGATTCAGTTTAGGCCGTGCCATCTGCTGACAGCGATTGTCCCAAACTGAGTCGCAAGTTTTGGTTTCATTCATACTTGTTTGGTACCATGACGTTCATAAAGCAGCTCAAGCGATGCAGTTTAGGAACCTAAACTGAAATGTCTTGTTTTTGAATCGTTTTTAACTAGATCATGGTAGGCCACCTGTTATTATTTAGACGCTTAGCCTCTATTTAGGTATAATATATGTGACACACAAATATCTGAACGCGGAAGAATTATATGTAAACTATAATCATATTCAAATCTGCAACCTAGAACAGGTTCTGTCATTGTATCTACCAATTATGTGGCGTGAAGGTCGCTCGAAGGCAAATTGATATAAAAAGTTGAGGACAATCATAGCGAGTTGTTAGTTACATAACTATTAATCTTAGTCAAACGGTGTGACGACTCGACTAAGGAAAATTATTGTATGGCCAACAAATGGGTTTCTTTTCCTAATGACATAGAGTGAAAAGGAAACATGTTATTGGACGATTTCTTAATATTATACATAGTTACTTAGCAGTTAAGGTTATATTTAAATTAGGTACTTATTAGTTTATAGGCTAGATTGTAATGTGAATAAAGTATCACTAACTGTGATACTTTATTTATTGAAAATTGGTGAGTCGCGGTTGGTCTGGTCCAGGTTGACCATCTTTACATACCGAGACCCCTCCGTGCCTCGGAAAGCACGTTAAGCCGTTGGTCCCGGCTTTCATTCGTGGATCTTTGACAGTCGTTACGGGAGGTCATAGGTTAGGTAATAGGTTAAACAAATTACCTGGTTATTGTTGAGCTGCAAGAACATGAGGTCGATGCACTTCAGTATGGACAGCGGGAACTCCTTGACCATGTTGTTTTTGAGGTTGCAGTGTACCAGGGCCTCCATGCTGTTCATGTTGCTGGGTAGTGTTTCTATGAAGTTGTTCTCTAGCGTCAACCATCTGGAATGTTAAGAATTTTATAGTATATCTACAGCATTTTTATCTCAGGAAACGACGAGCGCTTTACTTGTGGTAACATGCTGTCAATGTGTGTGTGTGAGGGTGTGTGTGTAAGTGTAGGAGCCCTCGATATCGTCCGAGATAATGACGAATCGGAAGTGTGTGTGTGTTTTATGTGCTGACGCTACTCGTCTTCACGCACATATTCACAGCGTGTTTGTACACTTGGTAACCACAAGTAAAGCGCGCGTCGCTTTGCGAGATAAAAATACTATACTAGCTTTGTCTGCGGATTCGCCAGTGGTCAGAAATTATCTGATGGGAATGTACTACTGGGGTAAGAAGTATCCTCTGTCAGGGATAATAACTATTTGTGTGCCAATTTCTATCCAAATCCTATAATTAGCAGAATAAAGCTAATGATTACCAAACATAGCTGGAGAGTTCTTTTTTATTAGTTTACTAGCTGGGCCGCGCGGTTTCACCTGCCTAAATGTCGATCCCGTGGGAATATTGGGATAAAAAGTAGCCTATATGTTAATACAGGGTGTCAGCTACCTCCATGCAAAATTTTATCAAAATTGGTCCAGCCGTTTGAGCGTGAAGAAGTAACAAACATATAAACACACACACACACAAACTTTCGCCTTTATAATATTATAGTGTGATTGAGGGTTTGATCAGTATGACCATGTCACCCTCATAGAGGCATCCTGTCTGTCTACACTTAATACCTAGGTGTGCAATTTTGTATAATTTTTTGGCTGTCCTGGACAAGGGAGCAGCCAAGATACTATTATACATGACAACATTAACAGAATTAAAACTGTTACTCTTTTAAAAATAATTGGCTTTTACTATGTTTACAAATTAGTGTTAATAGGTATGGGAAATATATATAATAGAAAAAAAAATCACACTGATTTTTTTCTATTATATCCATCATAATGAACATGTTTCTCCATTGAAGCTCTGTGAAACCAACTTTTCATACACGCAAACAAAAATAAAACATAAATTAATAAGTTGTTTTAATTTGTAAGTTGTATTTGTTTGAATAATAATATCAAATTATTTTTTGTAAGACTAGGGCCAACTTGATAGCCTTGGTGGTAAGTATAGTAAGAAAAATTGAGGAAGCAAATTAATTAAACAAATGAATAAAACTTTATTATAAAGAAATATTCATTCAATTTCCTTTGTTCTTAAAATGGCCAAACCTACATAAATAAATATATTTTATTATTATATAATTTGACAAGGCAAAGTTTAGGCTCAAAAAAAAAACAATTGAATTGAGAATGTCTTACTTTTTTCTTGAAGTTGGTTAAAAACTATGCCAAGGTATTATCTAGAGATACATTTTATTGAAAACATTTGACTCTAAGCCCAATTATTATGAAACAGTTTAACAAATTATAGATAAAAAAGTTTGTAAGGCCAAATTCAAGGTTTTATCTATATTTCAAAACAAATAACCTTGATCAGTGCACTGAAGTAGGTAGTTCATTTTTAATGACTGTATGAGGTCTGTTTGTGCCTAAGAAAAGGATTCTAAATTTGAACAATAATTGAAAAAAAAAAGATAAAAATCTTTATGGTGCAGGTACTTACTTGCTGAGAGTTACCTACTTACCTATAGTTTATGTGAAAAATTAAATAAACTTGTTTTATACATTATTCTATTCATAAACAGAATAACTTACACAAGAATAATAAATTATTTTGTAAATAAATTTATAGAACCTTACCTTAGTTTTGTTAACTTGGTAATTTCGTCAGGTAAAGCTACTAGTTCATTGCCTCTTGCACCGAAAGTGTCTAGTTTCTCCAACTTCCCAATTTCTTTCGGTATCTCGCGCAGCCCAATCCTGTTACACCAGAACGCTTCAAGGTTCTCAAGCTCACCAATCTCAGGTATCAACACTTTTAGAGGATTATAACTTATGTTTAAATTCACCAAGTTTTTTAAATGACCTATCTCCGGCGGGAGGTACGTAATATTATTATAGTCTAGGGTCAACGTTGTCAGGTTCAATAGCTGTGTTATTTCCTGAGGAACCACTGTTATTTTATTTCTATGCAAGTAAAGATGTTCGACATCGGAACAGGTGTAGAGCAAATCGGGTATTTCAATGATTTCGAACGCGTTCAAACTCAGCCGGGATTTCTTTTTGACTATGGCCTGTTCAATGAGGGCCAGTATATGGTTTTCACGGATAAATTTCAATATTGCACTCATTTTTGTATCTATTTTTGGTTACATTTCTATTGCGTTTTTGAATTTGTTGTGAATGTGACAGGTGTGTCTGGTTCACAAGATTATTATGATAAATAAACATCTGGGTTTCTATGCAAAACATGAGAGTGGGATGCATAGATGCAGCTTGAGCTGCGAGAGTAGGACAGAATAATAACATCGTTAACTTTGCAATAAAGAACTGGAACGTTTCTTTGACATTACATAATTCATTGTGTTGCTATATCTATAAATACAATTTCTACTAATCAATAAACAAAGTACACACCACTGAGTTATTTGTAATACAATGAAATGATTTAGTACCGTAGATTGTACAATTTTTGAAATCATTGCTCAGCATTTAGTTAAATTAAGAATCAATAATTTACCACTACTTAGTAAGAATTTCAGTGTAATGGATCGTAACCACTGTATCGATTTTCCGCGGTAATTGTGAAAATGGCTGGCTTTTATCGCCGCTTTGGTAATTAAGTGGATACAACTATAATATCTATATTATACGTGTAATAAAATATGTAAATCGATGATTTTCTTAAGTGGAAATATAAATTGATGTTGTGTTCAGTCAGTTTCATATAAATGTGAAAGGATTAATAAATCAACATGCAGTTATATGTTTTTAAATTAATATTTTTGATAATTTTAATTATACAGTGTAATATTGTAGACGCTAACGGTAAGAATTTATAAGTTTTTATTTGTAAACATAGGCATCATAAATCCAAACAAACACTTTTTCCTTTGTTTATTCGTGCCTCTAATAAACTTACAAATACTATATTGACCTTGATGTAACTTACGCTAATGAGGAATAATTAGGTTTTACTCACACGCACAGCATTTCTATTCATAAATGCGTGTTGTAAAAAATATTCACATAGAGCTTTTGTTACTTTTCTTTTATTGTTGTTATTTACGGCTAACTATTAACGAAAATATCACGAACTAGTGGCTAATATATTTTTTAACTTTCCTAGCCAATTAATTTTTTTTCAAAATTGTTACATTGTATTTTATTACTTACTTTGACACTGATCGACTGATAAATATGATGATGATGATCTGACCTAATTACTTACATATTTTCAGGCTCCCAAAACAAGAGCTCTCATCATCTCCGAAGGTTAGGCGACGATGGTTACTTCAAATCAAAGCCATCATACCGATCTTTTCAGCCAGTATCTATCAGATATCACAAATCAACGTATCCTAGAGCTGATGATCGATCCGACTATGATATAACTTCGTATGATACGGAGTATGGTGGCGTTGTGTCGAACTTTACGTCTTCCATTTACGATGATAACCCTCAGCTGTATCCTAATCCGGAGTTCGTGTCTAGGAGTAATCAGGGTAAGTCATGCCTTTTTTGTTACCTTTGATTCATGATGGTAGGTTTCTGACAAATACTTGATGGTGGTGCGTTCATCCTGAATCACCAAGGGTCTCATCACTCTTAATATGCGTGTGACAAACACCGGACACAGCTGCCAAAAGTCAACGGTAGTTTCATTACGCCGAATGAACTCCTAACATACTTCTTTTCGCAGTAATAAGTAAGAATGCAGAAAACAAAGTAGATTCGGAGTCAGATCTACCAGATGACTCCTTAGCTGATGCAGACCTAAAAGAGCACAACATTATAGACAGCGTGACGTATCTGTATGGCTTCAACAACTGCCATGGAGTCAGGAACGAATGGATGATACTGGTGAGTTTATACTGACGATATCATCATAATTATTCAGACTACATTTTTCCTTTTCGTCAAATATGGCAGCAGAATATCATCTAAAACGAGAGGACTTTCTTGATTAGCTATCAGAAAATCCTCTGAAATTATCCAGTTAGCCCCACTAATACCCTGCTGATATGAAAACCGCAGTAGATGAATCTGATAACCCTTCACTTTCCACCAGATCTTCATCACAAGCGGCATAGCCGTGGTCCTCCTCATCAGCGCGGTAATGTGGCTGATGTGGAGTGAGTACGCGGCTGAGTTCCGTCGCAGCAGCAAGTTGTATCCCATCAATATTAACTTGTGCTGCTGTTTAGCTGCTTGCACTGTTATTTATGTGCAGGCTGTTATGGTGAGTAAAGGTAGTTTATTTTATAATTTGGTAAGAAAAATAGTGTACGAATTCTTAATTTATTTTCGAAAACCTATCAGCTAAATATATGGCTTACTTTCTGCCACGCCCGCAATCCGGTAAAACAGCTGTAAAAACCAAGACAAAAATAAACTTTTGAATTTGATGGTCATTCACAACAAGACTGTTGGCTATATTCGGGTAAATTGTTTTAAAATAAACACGAAGCTCGACCTAAGATAAGGCTATGTACTTAATATTGTTATAGTTCTCTGCAAAACGGGTAAGTGATAACATCAGTATAAAAAATCCCCACTTTTACTAGACTAAAAGTTCTCTTCTTTCTCCAGGGCGTATCATCCCCCTCTCAATGCGAGAGGATAGCCCTCCTGCTGCACTACACGCACGTATGCTGCGCGATGTGGATAGTGGCGCTAGCGGCGGCAGTCGCAGAGTACTGTGCGTGTGACACTCTACTACCGCTGAAGTACAACTACTTGCTGGCTTATGGCGTGCCTGCTGTGGTTGTTATGGTAAGAAAAACGATGGTCCTAAGACTTTAACGAATAACAGGGCCTTCTCTACATGTAGTAATACGTAGTAGTGCTCTGAGTCTAAGTGTAGTCTGAGGCTCTTTCATCCTGCTCAGAGCGTAGACTATGGAATAATGTCTGAGTCTGACATTATGAGAACCAAATTGTTGAGTGTTTTACTTTAGCACTCTGAAAGTAAAAACTGAAACAGTTATTGGTCGTCAAAAGAGTTCTCGAGAATCCAACCAAACGTCATTAAGAAGCCACAAAGCTTACGGTCTGATTATCGTCTACATGTACAGACGCCAGCACATCAACCTACACCTAACTGTCAAATTTTCCCAATCAACATTAAACCTTATGCTTTAGCGATAAAGTTGAAAATCTATTACAGAAATCTGACAGATTGTAGTAGGTTGATGTGCTGGCGTCTGTACATACCAATTCTTATTCAACTGTGTTTAAAATTAATATTTTCAGTTCAACTACGCTCTTTCTATGGAGCACTATGAAATAAAACACTACTGCTGGATGTCTATAGAAAAAGGAATGGTCATGGGTTTCATGGTACCAGCCATGATTTTAATCCTTATAAACACAGCCATCATCATCTTGGGCTTGCAAAGCGTCAATAAAAAGCAAGCAGAAACTTTAACAGCTAAAATACAGGAATTAGTGGATCATCACATAGCTAATTGGCCTAAAACAGATCAAATGGATGATAAAAATGGCAGTATTGATACGTTAGATAATATTTACACGCCAGGCAGTAGTAGGAAGAATACCGATAGTTCAGAAACTCTTGACAAAGATTATATTGGAAGTGAGGATGATTGCCATTATGTGAACATGGCAATACCGGGGGAGAACGGTGACACTGGCAGTGAGGTGAGTTGCCAGAACAAAATTTTAATAATTACGGTCATTTTTAGATCTTACCCAAAATGGTAGCAATTAACTTAGGTACTGAAATTACCCTTACCTATTTTAGCCCAATTTGGCTCAAGCTGCAAAAGCATTGCATGATAAGAGTCTTCTCAATATGTTATACATGGACAATGTCTCTTGGAAATGGAGCTGGAACACTGAAGGCAATGAATTAAAGACATATTTGAACTTATGTCTTGTATTGGAACCATTCTTTGCCATCAACTGGGTCATGGGAGTTGTTGCTATAGAAAACGCGGCGCATTGGTCTACACCTACGATTTACTTGATTCTCGTCGTTGTTATGGTAAGTTTTTGACATTTTGTGAAAGGGTAAGCCGTAAGTTACATAAGTTAGGGTTAAACGAGAAAGACACATACAAATTAGATAAATGAGTATGATTCAAACATTTTATATTGTTTTCGTGCACACACGACGACATATTATAAAGCTATAGGTAGGTACATCTACATTTATTTATTTATCATTTTTAGCTCACCTCGCATTGTATAGGCTTTTCGTACAATGAGAAGTCAGCTTATACTGGAAATGTATAGCTTGATATGTCGTCGTGCGTACCGTCCAGCACCTTTCTCCATTCTTTCGTTTGCATATTCTATTCTTTTTATGTGTGATTTCAGTACGTTTACCTTACAACGACGATATGTACAACGCTGCCGATCGTAAAGCCGAAGACCACAGCGCCGTGCTGCGAAGCTGTTATCAGTGAACCAACACTTCCAAGAAACAGGTATATACATTTTCTTACAAAGTACAAGAAAATCATTCAAATATGCCACGAATAGCCGAGATAGACTGCTGGCAGAAACTTTGTGAAACTACTAAGTATGGTTATTCCGCTATTCCACATTTTTAAATTCCTTTAGTCGATACTCGAGAAAATATGAAATAAAATTACATTACTTACTAAAGAAATAATTTCTTACAGAACAACAGACAGCATTCCTCTCCTGGACCCCACAATTCAGCAGCCAATAGTGACTCCAGCGCCCGCGGACACCATAAGTACTATCAGTATTTAATTAATTACAAATATACCATGACTTGGTTTAAACAGTTTAGTCGTAAATTCGACTTCACTTGTTATGAAATAAATACGACTGAAAATCGTTCAGATGATCGGTTTTTGAGGGTATTATAGACAATTATTTAGCACTGGTATGTCTCAGACGACCGGAGCGAATAAACCCTTATGAGCTTGATTCGACAAAAAAAAACCAAATGCATTCCTTTTTTTTCGTTTCGTTCGCGTAACACTGTTGTTATGCAATTGCTGAACAATTTACAGAAACGGTTAGAAAAATCTAGAATTATTATGATGGCTGCATGCATCCATTTGATATTGCAATATTAAATGGATGCATGCAGTGGCAATGGCAATAAATTGTTTGGAAATTTAGCCGTGGTTAACTAAAAGGGAGTTGGCAATATCCAGATGAGACCTAGGAATAGGTAAGGCAAATGAGTTTAGCCGAATGAAAGTCAGATTCCTGAGAGATTTCCAGAGTCTGCATTTAGATTACTGTCAACAGAAGAACTATACCAACTGCCTTTAAACGATTCTTACTTTGCAATATTTATTTTATTATTTACCATTTAATTTATTTTTGCAACGTTAATCTGCAAGATTAAATTAAAATTCTACCATAGTGTTCTAGATATTTAAACTGTTATCACATTGAAAATTGATTCATCAATGTTGCCAGATTTTGTTTTTCTTACACTATTTTTTATGGTGCTACAAAATGTCTGGTTCTTGCCAATTTCGTTTTTTATCCGAATCTTTTAGTTATTTCAAAGCGCTCTGTTTGACTATCGCGTACTTACAACAAAGCTAAGGGCTTGGGGCAGAATTTAGGATGCCTTACAAACTCAAGAGCTTCCGTTTTTTGGTTTTCTTGTTTTCTAAAAGGTGTTAGTCGGTATTTTAGAGTTAAAATCAACTATAAAAAGCCTAAATGACGGCGATTTTTCGTCACAATGTGACTTTTTAAATGTTAGGCTATGTTTATGCGACAACGCGTAATGGCGTTGTGTTAAAGGTATAATGTACGCTATACCGCTGTCGCATAAAATATGCAGTCCGAGCCTCAATTCATATCATTACGCCCGCCGCGCTGATATAATTTTAAATAACGATGATAGTATTTCTCTTGTACAAATATTCAATTTAGGGCTGATTTTTCCATTGCCAGATATCTTTTATTCGAGGAATAAAATTGACGTTTGACAGTTTTTGTATATAATAACAGTCAAAACTTCAAAATTATTCCTCGATTTTTATCAGATGATTGAAAAATCAACCAATTAGGTATCCAAAAAAAACCAAAATCAATTTTCCAACGCCAGATAATTTTATCGGACGAATAATTTTAGATTTTTGACAGTTCTTCCATACAAAAACTGTCAGACATCAGTTTTATTCAATGTTTTATTCCACGAATAAAAATAATCTGTCGTTTGAAAAGTCAGCCCTTAGAATATAAAAATATATTTGTCGTGTGGTGTGAATTGAGGTTTTATTCTTAGGGCCAACTGTAATGAGGAATTGTGTCTTCTTAACTTAATTGTAACTAAAAATATGTCTTATTATTCATATCTAAATAGTTTTATGTAGGTACTGAACCCTGAAAAATTCAGAACAGTATAATTCTCTCCCAAGAAATGCATTTACAATTTAATCATTAATATATTAATTCAACTTAAATGTGATTCATAAAAAGGAATTTTAATAAAAATAAGTGGTTTAGATATAATACGTGTTAAAAAAAAGTTAATTCAATTCCATTTCAAATAATATTAGATAAAAATGGCGTAGTTTTGGAATTTACATGCTTCTGATTATTTTCTGGGAGTTTTATGCCTATTAGTGATAAAATATCATTAAAAGCAGTGACAAAATATAACGCGCACAATACTACATTAATAACTACCTAATCTAGACGCTAAGTTCTATTGCTCTGCTCTGCATCTGGAAAAATATAAAGTAAATTTTGAAGATTTGACGAATGTATTAAATAAATACAGGTATGAAAGGGTAATAAATTATAATTGCCACTGCTTTTATTGGTAAAAATTTCAAAAGATTAGGTTACTGACTCTAGATTTTATAATCTATCTATAAGGACTTTTCTACCGCAAAGTTTACTAGAAATAAGTTATAACTCTAGAAGTCTACATTTCATTGAAATCTCATTCATAACGATAAAACAGTTTCGACTCATAGGCATGGTCAGAGTGCTGACAATAACATATTAATATATCGATAATTCAACGTTTATGCGCTAGGTATATGAAATATTATTATCACGCCATGGGCGCAGCAAGGTGGAACTTCAACCTCCTCTTAAAATAATATTGATTCTTACAATTTGATGTTATGAAGAACCCATAAAGACAATAACTTTTTAAAACAGACACTGCCCAGGGAACTAGCTAAAACACTTCTATTCTAGCTACGCCCATGTCAAATTATATTATAATTTTATCAATTTGCAACTGTTAATTATAAGTTCCATGGTAAAACAGATTTGTTCATGTCGCATCGTACCGACAATCGACTCGCATTAAGTGCTACGGCCTATTTACACATGCATACTTCTAAAACTGTAGTATCCTATCATGCATGATCACGAGTACAAGAAATCCTTATCAAACTTTGGAAGCTTTGGTACTCGAGTCGCACAAAATCTCAGTGCAAATAAGCCTACGAATGTGTGTAAAATTACGATAACTAACCACTGCTACGACAAAAGCGAGCGGTTGTTTGTTTTGCTCTGTCTAACGGCCTGGCCACGACCTCGCCGCTATCAGCGGCAGCTTGGCGCGGGGCGGCGAGTGGTAAAAACAAATATACCAAAATGTATGAACCATGCTACGACCGACGCACCACTCGCAGCGTCAACGCTAGACAAAAGAAACCGCGCCGTTTGCCGCTAAGCCAAAAGTCGTGGCCGGGCGGTAAGAGCGGTTGCGTTAATTTTAAAAATGTTGCCAGATAAAAATAATTTATTACCAAAACGGGGTAAAATATATATTGCTAAGGTTCAACATAAAATATTGAATTTATATTATGTAAAAAAGAACTGCCTGAATTCGATATCCGTGGCCTGAATAAATTAATGTAATGCTATCTATATAAATATGGATATTGTATAAATGGTTAGTTGTGTTGTGTTAGTTATGAGTATAATGATTACATTACCTCTGATAAAATGAAATGTCTTCAGCAATAAAAATATCAAATCTCGTCAAAGTAAAATATAATGTTTGAAACTTACTACTTTGATTGTAGTTAAGATTTCATTTGTGATAGAAGATAGTGTGATAGCAATATTGTTGCCACGACGAGTTTTAATAAATGTTTTAAAATATCATTACTTCTTTTGTTTAATTTAGGGTAAGCGCACACGAGCCACTGGCCACAACCACTGGTGGCTGTCGCCCTGTGCTGCGGTGTTGAGTACTGCTGTAGCAGGTGGCCGCCACCGGCCACACGTGTGCGACGAATCCATACAAAACATATGAAAAATCATGTGAACTGCTTGTCGCTGGGCTACCGGTGGCTGTGGCCGGTGGCTCGTTTGCGCCTAGCCTTAGCCTACCCATTCCTTGGGTGTGCTGGCACATTCGATTGGTTGTATTTTTTTAACAACAAAGACGATGGACGTTCTGCTCGTGCTGATCATCTACATTCGCTGAATTGGCATCTTCCAGCGGGGTAATCGCGTAACATACTTAGTAGCAATGGGTTTCATTTTGACAGTTCAACAACAATCATTGCGTTATTTACGTTGTTGAGCATACACAATTTTTCTAACATATGAAGGAATGGATTATAGTCCGCGCGGAACTACTTGGTCTCGCCTTAGGTATGTGAGCGGTGGGACGGAGGGGCGGGGCAGCATTTATATCAGTACGTGCGTTACGAACAGCAGCCTCACCCCTGTCCCCACCTCAGCGGCCAACTAGTTCCGCGCGGACTATAGCAATATCCTATTGAGATGAATAATGTGTTACACATTAGGATGCAGTTGATTTTTACCGCCACTCTGCTCTTAGATGTTCGCTGTGTACGAGCGGCCTTTTTCTCGAACGTAATTATATGATCTATAAATAAACACAATCAGCCTATAATATTCCCACTGCTACAGGATACAGGCTTCCTCAGTGAGCCCAGTGCGGGTTGGCAGATGTTACGTCTTTCGAGTTTTTGGTTCTAGACATGCAGGTTTCCTCACGTTTTCCTTCATAGTTTTGAGAGCAGTGATGAAATAATTTACACAGCGTAAAGCGCCTAACTGGGTTCGAACCTACAACTCGCAAGTCGCAGCCGTTACCACTGGGCCGCCACAGCTTTATAACTAAGTATCGGTTGGTCGCGATAGTGTAACAGTACTTTTATCTTCAGATGTGCATGTGCATGGGTTCCGCTGATCTATTCTGTATAAACCACACCGTGAAATCTTTGATGAAGTGAATATCATTGCACCTGATGCTAGGGATCGACGAAGTTTTCACGGTGACATTTTTTGCACAACAGACTGCTACAAGACAAGTTCCATTCCTATAAATCAATATAATATATAAGTAATGGAACTAGGGTGGCACATCACTATGATGGTATGGTTCAGTCCCACCCTACCCTCAGGGGCATGGCCTGGGGTATGGTAGGTCCAAGTGGATACCTCGCAGTCGCGGTTTAGCTCACTACCTCGATGTCATCTCTATGTAAAACAAATGCATGCTAATAGACACGTACGCACATGCCGAAATATATCTAGTGAGGTATCCGGCGATGTATCGCCTGCGACTGTTTGGGGGTTTACTTTGATTCCTGGATTCTATGTGCGTGCGCGTCTATTAGCATGCATTTGTTTTACATGGAGGTGACATCAAGATAGCGAGCTAAACCGTGACCACGAGATATCGCAATGAGGCATCTTCAGCGTTTAATTATCCTTAGGCAGAGGTGTGTGTCCGTTGTAAACCCATTGCTTGGCACATAGATGCAGAAGCATCGAGTTTGAAAGCTTTGATTTTAGTTTAGGAAAAGTGTAGCTTGAATCAATGTCACAGTAACTGAAACCACACCCAAAATATTAAGGTCAGCGATATCAATATTTCTATTTCTTGTACCCACTCTTTAGTATATATTATTTTATAAAACATATATGGATAATAAAGTAACGATTGTAATTTATCTGAAGTAAAAAATTAATTGAATTGAATATCGTCATCTATTGCAAAATTTTACCATTTTCCGACTAACCAATGCGTCACACAGGAAACAGACGTACAGAGGTGATTAACATAGTGATATTTACATATTCGCATATATAAATTACTGTCTGGACTTTGGATTTTCGTGTCTGTGTGACAGAGTTGTTCTTCTAAACTTCTCAAAAGATTTTTATGCGGTTTTACATACCTTTATTATAAAGTTAATGTCGAGTCGATTTTATCTTATACCATCATGTACAGTCGAAAAAGCAATTTAGTATACAGGCAGCTAACTTGCAACTACTTTTAAACAATGGTGTGAGTGTGCTGAGTAGTCAATTCTTTTACACCACTCTATTAAGGACGCCATAAACTAAAAAAGTTATAACACACAAAATAAAACTAAATATTGGCAGTGTAGTGGAAAGATGAATATTTTTGCCTGTATACCAAATAGCTTGTTCAAATGTACCATGTACATAAATTACACTTATGTGTACAAATAAATAAGTTTCATGATTTGGTGAGTCGTAAAAACCTTTTGAAGCAGGGGTTGCTAGTAAACAAAAACAACTAATATTCTCTTATATCGAGTGTATTTCTGGATAAATCGGTTACAAAATACTTATCCAACGCCCGCCATGTATCGAGCCGCAGCTCAAGCTTACATCCTTTAGCAAGATGAATCTCAAACGAAACTAGGTGACCGTATAAAATCGTTCTTTATATTACAATCTAAATAGTATAAAAGCCGACCGGCGTTCGCTTACCAGTGTTTACATTAATTTAAAAAAAAAAGATCGACGCGTACGCAGTATTAAATTTAGTTTGAGCTTAACTTACTCTTTAGTTATTTTATAGGAAAAAATATATATAATAATTAGTATAATTTAAATTATTACATAAAGATTCCTTAATTGCTTTAATAGAGGCTGTCGCGGAGTCGGCCGTGGGTTTACAGTTGACTGTCCAACTACTGCCGCTCCAGAGTAGAATCGACTGCAAAAGCTTAAGGAGTGAAACGATATATAAAAAAAACCCATGCGAAACTGTGGGTAGCATCGCGGGCCGCCTGACAATACTGACTAAGACCACAGTGGAGGAACTTCATGCAGTGGTGCATCGTCGTGCGACGTTGTCCGACTGCATGTAGTTAGGCTGTGGCGGTTGAAGGTTGTTTTCTTGGGCGGTCGCGATGTACCGCACATCGGTCGAGGTGATAAATGCTGACTTATTGGCGGTCGGTGGCGCGCAGCTTCTCTTCAACAGCCTCCTGCGAGGCCTCCGAGAGGTCGGTCGCTTGGATGTACTTCTGTACGCCCACCAGCGACTTCTTCAGTGCGTCGAACGAGCTGGAGACAAAGGAAACATCATAATTTGATTAAAAGATATTTAAAAAACTAATCAGTTCGTGAAAACTGACGTGAAACAAGGTTTTCGTTAATCGGGTTATGAGACGTAGAGACAGTATCATGACAACTTCACTGTCGCATTATCTCGAGACATGACATGAGTATGCATAGCAATGTCTTGTCTCAGCTGCTCGGCGCGACAATAATGTGACGGGAAGATTCTAGACTATGTCGAAAAACAATCCTATCGATACATTGCCAAAATTACTGATCTTACCTAACAGAATTTGGATTGCAGTATATTTTTAACCAACATAAACAAAAATTACAATTACTTGATTCTTTTTATAGACGGTCCCATATCAATTTGTTGTACAGACGCCAGCACATCAACCTACACCTAACTGTCAAATTTTCCCAATCAACATTGAACCTTATGCTTTAGCGATAAAGTTGAAAATCTATTACAGCAATCTGACAGATTGTAGTAGGTTGATGTGCTGGCGTCTGTACATTGTTTGAGTAGTTTTTGCATTAGCTTCAATATTATTGTTTTAATACACTACGTCTATGATGATGAATTGATGATGTACATGGCTACACTTAGTAAGTAGTGGCACGGGAATTCGTAAGGGGTACAAAAACTTAAAAAGTGAAAAATAAAATCTTTGGTTTTGTTACTTTTTGTTTATTGCCAAATTCATATTTATATAGACAGCAAGATGGCTGCGGGGCAATGTTAGCCAGTGCCATTCGTGAAAGCTATAATTTTAATTCTCAATAAAATGATAAATTATTTTACTTCTGTAAGTAGGTTTGTACAAACACTTTTACGCGCCAATCATATTTTAAAAACTAGATGAGGTCGGCGTTTACTATCCGACTACTCTTGAGAAGAAAGGCCGAAACAAACTCAAAAGTTCAGACATGATCTTGGTCAGATCATGTGAAGACCAAGTAGGTTTGTGTCTAAAATGGTCTTTTGGTTTTGAGGAACGAACCACACAGATTTGAGTGCACCTGTCCAACCAGTGCACGCATTTGTCAGTCGTTAGCGTTACACAAGTGTAATTAACGCAGTTTCCATTTAGCCATCTATTAAAAGATAATCAAACAAATAGAGAGTGCCGAAGACAATATTAATTTCAAGCATGACTTTTATAGTATGACTACGTCATCACAAACAAAATGAATATCATTTTCAACGATTAGTTATCGTGGCGATAAGGATATATCTTGGTTCTAAGTAAACATGATTCGATTGTATGCGTCATCGCCAATGATTTGAGTGTAGGGCGCGGTCGTAAAAAAATAATGTGAAAGTTGTTAGACAGAGAAAATATAACGCAACATTAATAATGAAAATTGACAATGGAATTGTTGTAAGAAAATTTGTACTTTAACCGCATGGTGAAACAATTGTATCCTTCCTCATATACAATTATTTATGTATTTATTTCTTTAGGATTAGTTTATTGCACTGAACTATATTGCTTTATGAGGAATTGCAACAGCAAATAGCCGGGAGAAGATGCAAGCTTGCCTAGCAGTGTGGGCTAACGTAAAAATACATAGTTAATTTGCTTTTTAAAATCCATGGTGATGAATAGAATGGCGCACATTTTCTACTGGATTCCAAGAAAATTCGATATCCAGTGTTGGAATTCAAATTCTCATTATTTCACAATAACATTGTTCTTTTCTAAAGATCATTAATCATTATGATTTTCAAGATAACATAACAAAGAGATCTTTATCAAAACTAACTCAAATAATGTAAAAATAATTGCATTAGTTGATAGCAAACAATCAGATATTATGCAGTACTATACGGAACAAAAAAAAACATTTAAGACTAGCTTTTGACCACGGCTAAGCCTTTGCAGGTCGGAAATTATCCCACGGGAACGTACTACCGGGATAAAAGTAAAACATAACTCAGGTCATGGTCTACCATTGTGCCAAAATTTCATCAAAATCCGATTAGCTGTTCAGGCGTGAAAAGGTAACAGATAGATACATAGTTACTTTGGCATTTATAAAATACGTTTTCCCTTCTGCATTTAACGCTTCAAAGCAAGAGTGAACAGACATCTTCTGGGCACGCTTATTCCATCATAGCCCTCATCCATCGCTTTCAAGGCGTGATCGAGGTCAAGAGCCGGCCCATACGGCAATTAAAAAAGATTTGTCGATTTTAAAATTGGTTTCCGACCAATTTTACCACAAAAATTGTGACAACTACCGGCTCGGTGGCCCATAAAACAATAATTCTGTACAGTAACGCGTTGTTAACTCTCGCTATATATAATGTTGTGTTATTTGGCAGCTGCGAGCAAGGACTCCAGTTTATTATCACCACATTACGTCTGGAACGACTAGGGAGCTGTATCTATACATTATTATACGCTTTTCGTGTCTCTCTAGATTTTTTCTGTTTTTCTAAACTACGGAACAGATTTTGATGTGGTTTTCACCATCATTCAGTAAATTTATTTCGGAAGGTTTGTATTTAATTCATTTATATTAACCCTACCATATACTAAAGAAATTATGAAGTTTTGTGAAGTCGTAAAAACCGTGCAAAGCAGGGTCGGGTCACAAGAATAATCATAGCATAATCAGCCTATAATGTTCCCACTGCTGGGACAGACATCCTCTCTGTCAGAGGGAGTGGGCCATAATCCACCACGCGGGCCCAAGTGGTTGGTGGATGTCACACGTCTTCGTATTTTTTAGTTATAGGACATGTTGGTTTCCTCACGATGTTTTCCTTCACCGTTTTGAGAGAAGTGTTGATGAAATAATTTACATAAAGTGCCTCTCTGGGTGCAAACCGTTCGTTTTCGTTCATTTCTACTTGGCCACCACTGCTGCACGGGTCCTTAGGTTGGATATAAACGTATTATCTACAGTGCAATTCTGTCGCGGCGTGAGTAAAATGCACATTTCAGTGCACAAATAACGCGTGGCGTATGTCATAATTGCTTTAGGGTGATGACGTATGTGTATTAACATGCGTGAACGCCCACAGCTGAGGGAATTCTCGCTTTTAGACTAGTATTTTCTCTGGAAAAGCTTGAGCTAAGTTGGCAGCTCGTTGCTTGTAATAATTCAACGCGAACGCTAAATACAATTCTAGTATTTCAACACTGTAATGCTTTGAAAAGTATGGCCTCTGGCTTTTACAAATGACTAGCCTCAATGATTGATGATTTTCGATGATTCTTCAGATTATAAGCTCTAGACCCCTCTGGAAAATACGCTGCCAAAGTGCCAACATTGCTGGATAACTGACTTTCTTGCCGTTAGTATGATAACAATTATTGGGACAGATCTTTGTCTTGTGGTCTACAATTTCTGTCCACTTAAAATTATGTAGAAATCTAGGTATTCAACCTATAAAGTTTCCACTGCAGACATCCCCGCCTCCTTTCTGCGAGTAAGAATGGGCCCTTATCCACCAGACAGGCCCAGGTAGTTTAGTAAAATACGGTAAATAGATAATTACCTGGAGTACAACATCTTCTTCTTGACCTTAGCGGTGTCGGGGCACCATGACATGAGGAAGAGCTTCTGTTTCTTGCTAGCCTCCGACGTGCCCTGACACTGGTGCGTGTACTCGAAGTCGAAGAGACCATATCTGGAAAATTGCGACAGCAAAATTGAATAAATTACACTCAAAAAACATTATACATCTTCTGGTGAAGTCAGGTAATAAGATTTAGAAATGTTGTCTAGTAAGGGGAGCGGAGGTAGACGTAATTATGTTTACAGTTTAAGTGGAATGACGCCAAGTTTTTTCAAAAGCACTATAGATATTTTGAGCTTGTGTGTGAATGGACGTATGAAGTGCAAGTCATGCAATACTTTTAACATATTTTTGTTGTTTCGTCTAAGAACTTCGTACAAGACATTGTCAAAGCTCCTTTCACTATGGCTAAAATTTTACTGCTTTGATTACGTGTTTTTTTTAGCTAAGATCGTCCAACAGCACGACAATTACCATCTTACTCCTCTTGGTTTAAAAATCTCTACGGAAATCCCTACAATACATGCGACTATCCCGTCCCGAAATTTTCAGCGCCAGCATCGACATCATCTAACTTCATCGTGATCATCCAGCCAAAAGACGTCCTATTCCTGATAAAGACCTTCCCAAGCATCGCAACAGGGAGCAGTCCTGTGCCTTTTGTAGCTCATCATCATCATCAGCCTACAGCAGTCCATTGCAGGTCATAAGCCTCTCCTATTGCACGCCATTCAACTCGATTTTCGGCAACTCATCCAGGTGCGACGAGCCACCCTGCGAAGATTACACTTAACCTGAGGGCGTCCTACCTTACGTTAGCCGATTCGCGGTCTGCACTAAGAACACGTATACCCAACGGTCATCGGTAGCTTATATTACAATAAATAAAATACCACAATTACCTGCACTCCCCAGTGCCGCCCTTCTGCAAATCCTCAAGGAACTGATCGTACTCAGCATTGCGTTCGCCGACGGTCTCGACATCGATCTGTTTCTCATCGCGGATGTAGAACACCACGTAGCGGTGTTTCTTGTCCTTCTTTATTTCCTCGTACGTCGTTTTACAAGCGTCCGAAACTGTCACACCTGACGCCTGGAAAGAAAATGGCGGATTAGTGTTTTTTTAGGAAGGAAAGAGCGGAAGTCAGTACTAGAAAATTGCGGCAGTGGTATTAGAATATCGTGTTCTGTTTGGACCAGTCCAAATACAGGGGTTTATTTATAAACTTTGCTTAAAGTTAGTAACGACTAACGTCTGTTTAACCATACATTTTCACGTAACGTCTCTTAACTTTCAAGCAACGTTTATAAATAACGGGGACAAATTCAAATCTAGCGAAAATCTTCCTGCAAAACGGCTCTTCTGGGGAATCTTTTATACTGCCAAGCTTCTTTATAACAAATGCATTAATTTTGTATACACAAGAGATACATAGATATTTCGAGTGGTAAATTACGAATGGTAGAATGTAGCGAGGGGGCGTTTTCTTAAAAGTGACTGATGTTCAGGAATCGATTGGCAATGGTGCCAATCGATTAACGTCAGCGTAGTATGTAAATTAATTTCCGATCATTTATTTGAAGCCAGTGCTAATTATATTGCTTTGTTTAAAATAGACGAAGAAATGTTTACAATTATATACGATACGGACGTTTAAATGGATATGTAAGATACCTTTATATCAAAGATAAATTCTTTCAAACCGTTAGAGCTAATGAAATATTTGAAGAGATTTCTGGCGCGGGTAGAGGAAAGAATCCTTTAATATTGAAACCCCAGCATTCTTTCCTTACTTAATTAAAATTCTCTACCTATGAACCGTTCTGACGACTAAGCACATACCACACCCTTTCCCCCCCAAAATGTACCACCGTATGTAGCTCACAGAATAAGCAAGCTGAAGTGGCAATGGGCCGGCCATATTAGCCGAAGAACCCATGGCTGTTGGGGTAGACGTATTCTTGAGTAAAGACCGAGAATCGGCAAACGTAAGGTAAGACGCACTCAGGCTAGGTGGAGTGACGATCTTCGCAGGGTAACACTGGTAACAGCTACATGAGAGTTGTCAAGAATCGAGCTGAATGGCGTGCAATTGGATAGGCAGCAGTGGACTGCTGTAGGCTGATGATGGTGTTCAGTCAAATACGGATTCTAGACGGTAAAATTCGGACTCAATTTTGTTAAATGAATTTAGTAACTTTCTTGTATCGGCACAAACCACAAACTATATGCCTTGGTAAATGTAAGGTAACGTGCAATGTGTTATCGGAGCTGACTGCTCCGGATGTGCTGGAACAAGCTACATCGTTTCACCACTCGTGGATGTCATTTCAATGCACCCATTATCAGTTACTGACCATCATCTAGCCTATATAGCCTTTTCCCAACTATGTTGGGATCGGCTTTCAGTCTAACCGGATGCAGCTGAATACCAGTATTTTACATGGAGCGACTGCCTATCTGACCTCCATAACTCAGTTACTGGCCATTGGGTAACACGAAACTCCTTTTCCGTCTTTCGGGCTACTGACCACTGGTGATTCATTTGGAGGACCTGTTTTAGTGTCACTTCGACACTCCACCTTTAACTGCGAGATAAGTCAAACGAAACTTATGCGGAGGCCGTGAAAGAAGCCGTATTCCTACCAAATTGTCTGAAAAAGGGTTTGAGAGGTCAAACGGTAACTGTACGAAAGCCAAATGATGCATGAATGTGCTACTTAAAGATGAATGTACGATCAATTACAACTAGGGCGGTCCCTGGACTCTTGCCAGAGAAACGGCGAGATCAAGAAGATGTTTCATAGTTTGAGCATCGTACTAAATGCTTGGCTATCCATTCCCATGTTGTTAGTGTTAGAGCGAAGAAATAAATGTTTTTTTGGATAATTTTAGCCGAATGTTGAGTCTATAAAATTCGCGAGGTTATCGGGGGTGGCCTTATGATTTTGTGCTTATTTTATTGTTTTGTGGATTTGTTTGTTTACATTCCTATAACGATTGACGACGAATTAATGAATTAACTTTTTAATAATCAGATTTTTTTTAAGAATGATCTGGCTACTTTCAACGGTGTCCATTTTAGCAAAGTGAAAAGGCTACAAAATGCTGTGTTTATTTCTATTTTCATGCCTTCTGGAGAGTGGAGCCGCATCAGAACATTAGTGGCACCAGTTAGAAAAATGCATCATGCGTTTCATTCCGCTACGTTATTCATCTATCTATCTATATAAATAAAACAAGGTCGGGTTAGTTACACCATTTATAACTTAAGAATTGCTCGACTAATTTTTATGATCTTTATTTTTTTGGATTTGTCTCCGTCCCAAATAGCAGAGTAACTATTAAAACATGGGAAAATTCACAAAAAAAAATGAAGAAAATTCATTTTTTCAAACATTCGTTCTTATTGATTCTGAGGCGGTACGAGGTCAGCTAGTTTCTACATAATTGACTCGGAAAACTTAAAAAAAACTACCAAACACTAGTAAAAGACATCAAACTTCCGAAAATCCGAATTCCGCTTAGAAAATGCCCATTAAACATTCCTAAAGCAACATTTCCTGTGGACCTAAACCCCGCTTGAACGGAACTAGTCAATAGGCATGAAATGGGTGCCTATTGTCTCAGGCGGCCAGCCAACGGATTTTAAATAGACTCGCGTAGATACGTCAGGCGTCATTTAGATGTTATGGAAGAGACATTTATGATTTCTAGTGCGGTTGTAAGATTTGTGAAGAGATTAGTGTGGCTCTTTGATTATATAATGTCTAGATAGAGCGTCGCCCTACAATCAAAACAAAGAAAACGAGGCAACAATTTCAAACATGTGTGCGTGCGGGCGGGGTTTTACACTGTGCATCTATGTCTCTGTGTGCGTGCATAATGATACCAGCTACTACAATTCTCCCATAAATCACATATTAAAAAAATTGACTATACAAATAATAGAAGTAAGTTTTAGGTGTATGTTTGTAGTATTATTCAGTTTTAGTAGTGTCTTTATTTACTTGTATTTATAAATAAAAAACACTATTTAATTGAATTAGAGTTGTGTGTGTGAATGTTGTGTTATATTAAATCAGCTAAGTTAATTCAATTAGAATATTTAACTTTTTAGGCAGTTTGTATTTGGAAATTTCAAATGAAATATCACAGATAATACGAATGGAATAAATTAATCTTATTAAAATTACTCTTGGCACCTTTGAAATCAGTTTATTGGACCCAATGCAACAATAATCATTAAAATGGGCTCATAAACAAAAAAGTTATACGCGAACATTATATTATTATAAAAAAGTACAGACGAATTGAAAAACTTCACCATTTTTGAAATCGAATAATAAAAGTACATCAACTAAATAATATAAACGTAACCATAAAGCAACGAATATACCCACAAAAAAAGGACGTTAAGTTGGGAGAATGGAAAAAGAAACTGGCAACACTGATAAAATATGGCGTAATAGGGCGTAATTTGGTAAATATAAAAACAAAAAACAAATACGTAGTTTTTTTGGTTACTTACTGATGATATGTGATGTGTTTGGTGTTTTTTACCCTTCCTTTATAATTTCGGCACAGTTTAATAGCACATACCGTCATTTTATCGCTGTTATTTGTTTATTACTTAGCGCGCGTAATACGTAGTGACACCAAAGCGGTACGATCGGCACTAATCGGCGGGTAAGTACTTACAGTCCAACAGTTGGCTGGTATTTTTTGACACGTTTGCGCGCAATTGATGCTCTATCTAGACATTATATAATCAAAGGTGTGGCTTTATTTCTGTTTCTTAGTAAATTAACAGAAAATGTTACAAAAGGGGGGTAGCATTAGCATTACATCAACAAAGGACCGTTTTCTCAATTCTTTATTGAACCAAAGAGTAGGTAGAAAGTGATTTTTGAACAAGAACTCAGCCGAAAATGCCAATGGGTTGTGTCGTGACAGGCGTTTTTTTAACGCAATTATGAATCTTTATGCCTTTACGTTCTTGGCGGTTATAATCTTATTTTAATATTTAACATGTCAATAATTTCTTCAGTTATCGACCGTTTACAGAATTCTTTATTGCATCAATACACTAAAAAGCATTTTCGCTCATTCACAAGCAGAAAGTCTAAACGAAAACAAAAGGTCTAGTGAAATTGTCAATAAATTCTTAGAGTACCCTCTTCTAATTTTGCCAGAAACTCGGGTCACTGCAAAAATAAATTATGTAAGTATGTGGGTAGTCTGAAATAATCTGCGTTATATACGGAGGCAGCTGTTGTCGCATTTCATTCAGTTCTATTTCAATTAAACACAAGGTTGATGCAGTTAGTTCTAAATTATTTAAATTTAGATAATACATTGTAGTATTTTTTGTTAAAATATAACTATATGGCGTCTGGCAATTTTAGTAGATTAGTGAAAAGTATGTGACGAGAAGATTACCTTTAAAAATTCTAAAGAAAATTATATCCAATCTGTGTCCATTTTACGGTTCATTAATCAGATGTTTGTTATAAGAATCAATCTTTAAAAGTTAAAAGAAAGTTCACATTTCTAGACAGGGATCTATTTAAACTAACTGAAAAAGAGATCAATTCTTATCACATTTCTACCATAACACAATGACATTCTTGAAACACTCACTTTAATACATTAATCACAGCATTCACAAAAAAGCCGTTGTAACTCAGACATATCGATAACACAGAGGAAATATCAAACCTCCTTCAAAACTGTACCAAAGAATTGCAGACACCTTTCACGCTTTTACAAACTACCCACCCACCTTCAAAATGAAATCTTATTTTGATACGCACAAAGTCTATAACATTTCGTGAGGGTAAATGTCATCTCATAGTCATGACTCACCGGGAATGTTATCATCGTTTATCCGAGGTCGGGCTTTGGAGCACAAATGTAACGTTTCCATACATTTAAAATAGGTATAATTGTTCTGCCCATTTGTTTTGTTTGTACAGGTGGTTCTCGGTTCAATGAGTAACGTTTTATTGCGGGATCAAGTGGGCTCGGTCTAGAGTTGTTTAGTCAACAATACTGTGTAATGTTAGACTTAACTATTTATTGCCTTGACCTAGTCCGAGATAGACCTTGTGGTCGATCGCTCTGGCTGGATGTCGTACGTAATAAATACTGGTAGTGGGACTTAGATTACATTGGAAAAACATGTGATAAATTCAGATTTATTTCGGTCGCAGGTTACGAATTTTGGGAACTGAGACAAGCTTACACGGTCTATAACAGAATAATCCATATCAGAATATATTGTAATAATACAATAGGGATGACGACTAACTTTTTTTTCTTCGTCTATCAGGTAGATTATTAAAAAGTATTGGGCACGTATTTTTTCTTTTTTCACATAATCAAAACATTACAGAGATATATTGATTTGAAATGTCGCATGACGTCACGTGTTGGTACAATTTTTACCTACAAGTGACGTCACGAGCCCCCACTCTCAAACTTTGACACGCTTTATCTTTGTAATTTTTTGGTTGATTGACACAAGAAAAAATATGTGTCCATTATTTTTTGATAATCTAACTGACGGACTAAATAGAATTTCGTTTACTTTACCCCGTCTTCATCCCTATTCGGCTGTAATCCCCGAAGGTTAAGGGAGATATATACCTATAGTATCTACAGCGTAAATGTACACCCACATATTTTCAGTTATGTATAAGTCGCATGTAATAGGGGGCGAGACTACTGCCATCAACCGGGCATTTTTGATACTTTTGAAAAATGGCTGAAATTCCGGAGTATTTATCTTGCAAATACTTGCAATACATGTTCCGTATCATAGTATGTAATATACTGCTGTTTGTTATTCCATCAAATAAAATAGTACAATTTTTATAAACGAACGTTGGAATTTAATTCTGGAAAAAAAATGTTGATGACTCACTGTTGAAAAATGTTTAAACGAACCATTCAATATTTAACAAAACCGTAACACTGCTAGAGGGATCTAAAAGCGATAGTCCCCCGCGTGGTACGGTAAAAATAGCCCTAGTCCACACCCGCTGAAGACATTGGCCGTAGCACAATCTAATAATACGTCGGTGCATGAACTAAGACACGTGTGTACTAATCCTTTGGGGATGTGCACATGTTTCAGTGTAGCTTTGGCTGTAAAAATTGACTTCTTGGGAAGGTAAGATTAATTTTGAGAAATTGGGGAGAAACATTAAAAGTCTTCGCTTCAGTTTAGATGACTTGTTGAGTCTCCAGGGTTCAAAGTAGGGTGTGGTTGTGGAGCTATGTCGCAAACCAAGCAATCAAAGTGACCTCTGCGCTGCCACCGACGACGCCGTGGAAGTGGCAAAGTTTTGGGCCAACAAGATCTAAAATACAGTCGTGCCAGCGAAACGAAGAAGAAGAATAACGTTTGAAAAATGAATGTGAGCTGTGAGCAATAGTCCGCCCATTCTTTACTAAAGACTACAATGAACCTATTTATAAAACAGTATAAAAGCGAATCTATTTCTATTTAAGTATCTACTATCTGAATGATGTCATTAATATTGCATTTCTTAATTTATAACGTGTTAAACATCAGTACATTAAGATATTTCTTGTACATTTTCATTGTAATGATCGTAAACGTCACCCACCTTTCCATCGTAAAATCTCGGAAACTATTTCACAGGGTTTTGCTAAATCATGGGCGAACGGATCGGTGATCTCACAGTATGATGTTATTCGTACAAAGAAGGATGCTCTTGCAAATTCCATCTGATTCATTGGGTATCAATAGCTTTGCTCAGACAACTCTTGCACGGGGCAGATTTTTGTCCATCAGTGGACTTAGTTGTTGAACATGCTTCTACTATCTTTGAGCTAGCATTTATTATCTTCTTTCTTTCAGAAATCTACATCTTTTCACGAATTGTGCCTGTGCCAAATAAAAGATATTCTTTCTTTCTTTCTTATTGGCCTCCACAATGAAAATGTATCTTAGTTTCAACATTTCTCGTGACTCTTCGTAATTTAAATTTTCTCCGGCGAGCTAAGGACGACGTTGGGACTGCCGAAGCGTTTCTAATTTAGCAATGCCTTTTGAATGTCAAAAGGTCCATAACTTACACCACCTTGACTTTTGCAAACTGAGCTATTTTCATATTTGTGGCGTAGTTTCATAGCTGAATTTTAAGGTCAAAACCCTGGTTAGAATTGGACCGCCTACTTATCTTTTTGTTGGTCATTATATTCATCAAAATCACTGCTGACCTATGAGTTATGCCAGTGAGTCAACTGTTTAATCTTACGGCTTCGTCACCTCCCGCTTACAACGAAAGAATAAACTCCTAACAAAACGTTATTTAATTTATTCACAGCACGTTTAGTTAATAACCATATACCTGCATTATTTCTGCTTGAGTGGGTACATTTCCCAGACTGCACCATTTTGCCGCATTAGGCGAGATTATCTTCATGCAATACGGCATTATTGCAGCCGATCGATTGGCCGTGGTTCAGTACTGCAATTCAGAATTCCCGACTAGCTTCTGAATTATTTATTAGCCTCTATTCAGTTGATATGGCCTTTGAGGAGCCTTGAATTGGTGAGGCCAGTGCCTTGAAAATGTTTCTCTGTTATAGCAAGTATACGACTTGAAAGCCTCGGAAATGGCGGAATCGAATCCCTGAAGGCAATATAACAGCTTTCAAAGATGCTTTCAAGAACACAATTTTGCTAGAAATATTTATCTGTCTCGCCTTGAAAAGACTACAGAAAATAGTTCATAATCATCGCAAACTGCTTGAAAATCTCGATTATACGGACTATACGGAGCATGCGAAAAATAACGTTAGCTTCAGAATCGGAGAAATAACACGATTAATCAAAACTGTTTTCAATTAACGCCAATTTTCTGCAACTTAAATTAGAAATTGCTGTACGAGAGAATTTTGTCCTAGTTACAATAAGATATCACACATAATAAAAAAATATAAGATAACGCTACAAATGCTCGTATATCTGTTCATGTCATGTTTCACACATGAATTAGCTTTATTGTTCATTACATTCATTTGCTCTGAAAATAAGCATTCCAGTTTTTCTAGTATTACTGAAGACGCGGATAGAATTAATGTTTTTCAATAACACGAATGTTTCTTTCTTACAAGTAATAAATTACAAAGAAAGCAAATATGTTTCATCGAAATGGTGATAAAAGCATTAGTTTATACAACTAGGTACCCTTCTTTCAAAATTATTTCTTCGAAAAAAGAGGCACTATGACATTACGGAATGTACCTATTTAGCCATCCTAGAAACCTCTTACAATAGAATGCGCCCTTTCTCATGACCGACTTTTACAAATGGTGCTGGAAGATTAGCATCTTAAAAATTCTATGCCTTTCTATTAGTTGGCATTTGAGCATATTCCAAGGTTGGTAGAAGCAAAAGCAGAATTTTTTAACTATGAGAAGTAAGTATACCATGGATTTTCGATTAGAGTACGCTTGCATCAAGAAAAAATTTGGAGCCAGGTAAAGCGCCAGAATTAAAGAATTTGGTTTTACACAATCTAACGCGTATCATAGCAGTGACGCCAATCGAGACGGAAAAAATATACTACCCACATAAACTTACTGTCGTCCGACCAACTCGGCTATTCCTGAACATTTGATTAATTTTATTTAGATCCAGCTTTTGCTGGTAGCGCGGTTTTTGGAGCAACTCACATAATTCTGTAAACATTAATCAGAAAATGTTTTAGAATATCTTTCACTGTATTACATAAGAATGGTGGGTTTTGAATAGTTTTGATGTGTTGGCGTTTCGTGTGTATTAATTTGACGATTTTATTAAATTAAAACTCATTACATCTGCCTGGCAACGCTCAAACTCCATTTTCTGTCTAATCTTCCCGATTTTCATTATTCTAGATACAAACTATTAGATTTCTGCGAAAATGTAACTCGATTTCGTGTAATACTCGTGCGTGATAAGAGGCAACTTCAAACGGGACCACTTGTAATTTTTACTATCTAACCGAATATCACTATCGAATTACGTTTTGCAAATAATTTTATACAATTCTGTGGAATATTTTCGTACGGAAATATATTCAAATAAATTGAACTTTTGAATTTATAGTAAACCAGCTTAGTAATTTGCATTAATGACGCATACTGACCGAAGTATCAATATATTAATCATATATTACATCCAATCATTTCGCCTCTAACATAAGTTTAATGTGGTATGTTTGACATAAATGGTCTATTTAGAGATTAGTAAAGCTTAGCATCTTGCTCTCTCCAACCAGTACCTATCTAAACCAGAATTCACTCCATGTTGAGTGTAGGTCAGTTCCTTCAGGTCTTGGGCCTCTCGCATCTAACTCTTTCCTACTGCTAAAATTACCAAATCGCAGCTTCGTCACAGATTACTGAATAGTTACTACGTAACAGATACTTCACTTAGTAGAAAATTTCCAATACCTATTACGATAATTGCCTACTCCCTCGCGTCAACAACCACTGTATGCTAAAATGCGCCTAAATGCTCAAGCGTACAGCAGTGATTGCTTCGCACCGCGCGATTCCACAGTAATCGCAGGGCTGCCTCTTCGATAAAATTAAATTAACATAACTTTTTATCTATGTTATTGAGAACTGTGAATATGTTCTGACTTTTATGTGGCAGTTAAAAATTTTATCATTTATAAAATATTATTATTAAATACGCGTACGAACGAACAGCACTATTAAAATTGAACGGCGTGCGCGCGCTTCGCTTGCGAAAACCGCACTGAATTTGGTCCGCCGGCGGACCGAGACCGCTCGGCTGGGCGGTAGGCACTTATAGCGCGCAAGTACATGGAGTGACGGAGGCCTGGCTTCGTGTACATTCTACCAAATGGGTCGATTTTTTTACTTTTAGTTTTTAGTTACATTAAGATGAATCAATCACCGGATGGTGAACGTGGTTGTTAAAGCTAACTCGCTATGCTCACGCACACACTCATAAACAGCCGCCGACGCCATACCCACACTACGCTGCGCGCCCGCCACCACAAGCGAGCGCGCGATTCGCCGCGCCGCGGACCGACAGTCTTCAACAAGTCGTCACACGCAGAGCTCAACAACGTTGCTCTATCTAAACCCCCTTTGAAAGTACTGTAAAAACTTTTAAATATTATACAAGTTATAGCAAAGTAAAAGTTTTATTTAAATCTACACTATTCTGAAACAATTTGGCGACCGTGACACGACTTTCTGTGCGGGAAGCACAGATACCTACTCGACGAACGAGTACAATCGAAGGAGCTAGAAGCACGCGGCGAAGGCGTGGCTGGTTGAAGACTCGAAAACACGCAGCAAAGCGAAGGATTAGCAAGTTGGACGACGATTCTCATTCTACGGAGCTGAGAAGCACGCGGCGAGGGCGTGCGTGTTCGAAGAATCTAGAAGCACGTGCACGTGGCGTGAGTGATTGGCGCTTGGTGTGTGGAATCTAGTGGCTTGGCAGCACGTCGGCTTCATACAAGGGAAGTTTGCCCGTTCCTTATTCCGCCCAATCCTAACCCTATTTCTTTGTCCTACAATCCTTTTTTTGTTTCAACTGTGTGAATTTTGTTGCAAGTTAATGTTAACTATCTACCTATCTGTAAATTTAACTCAACTGCAACTACTATCTATCTGTCTGTAATCTAACTTCATTGCAAAATAACAACTGGCTAAGAAAATAATATTTGACCTTGACTTGTTGAACAATTAGTGTGTTTCGTAATTAAGATTGCCATCAGCAACGTTTGCAATCCGCTTTATGCACATGCATAACGTTTTCTCTCTTGCACGCTTGCTCTGCTTGGGGATTGACGCATAAATTTCTGCAATTTCAGCTCGAAATATACCTAAGTACCTACGAATACCGCGCGCGGCCTGCACACGAGCCCTCAGGCGGGGGCGGCCGGCGACGGGCCTACTAGCCACGTGGCGGCCGCGTGTTAGGAGTGCCAGCGGATAGTGCAGCTGTTTCATAGAGGTTTGCGTGGAGTGCAGGTATTTAGAAATTGCATTATTAATCTATTTGAAAGTTTTCTCTGCATTATGTCTGACACGGAGGTAAAGGAGTTGATTAGGAAGCGAGCTTCAGTAAAAGGTAGACTTACTAATTTTAAGAATTACCTGACAGATTTTCGTAAAATTGAAGACGTTTCGAAGCAACAAGTGAATGAGTTAAAAGTCCGTTTGAGCAAAATAGAAGTATTGTTTAATGAGTATGATACAATTCAATGTAAGATTGAGCTTTTACAAGATGAAGTTTCAAGTGAATTGACTCAAGGAACCTCTGATGAACCTGAAAAAAGTTCAGAGAGGAATGTAACTGAAAACTTATTTTATTTTGTAATAAGTTCTGCTCAAGAACTAATTGAAAGTCAGGAAAGTAAGAATCTAGAGAGTGTTAAATCGCATTATAGTCAGGCATCCGCTAACAGCTGCGGGAATAACTTGAGTGTTAAGTTGCCTACTATAAAGCTACCCATCTTTGATGGCAATTACAACAAATGGTTAGAATTTCATGACACATTCAACTCACTTATTCATAAGAATGAGGGTTTAAATGAGATAAATAAATTTCAGTACTTAAAAGTATCCTTGACGGGGCAAGCAGCTGCTGTAATAGAATCTCTCGAAATTTCTTCAAATAATTATGCGGTTGCCTGGAAATTGATCTGTGATCGTTACAACAACAAAAGACAATTAGTTCACAATCATTTAAAGTCATTATTTAATATACCCACTGTAAAGGAGTCTGAAAAATCTCTAAGATTTATAATTGATCACATTTCAAAACACATTCGGGCATTAAATAGTTTAGAGGAGAAAACTGATAATTGGGATACATTGATTATTTTTATGTTCAGTCAAAAGTTAGATCATGTAACAAATACTAAATGGGAAGAACATAGGAATAGCTTAGTGAACAAACCCACATTAGTAGACTTTTTTGAATTCTTGGGAAGTAGGGCTGATGTGTTGGAAATGGTGAATGCCGGTGTCAGTGACAAGCCGCGTAGAGAAAATGAAAAGTCAGATAAATCTGTTGACAAACAACATAAAACATTTGTTGCTGCTGCTTGCGACAATAAAGCAATTAAATCAAAGTCTAATGCATGCCTTATTTGTGAAGGAGATCATGTAATCTACTATTGTGAGAAATTTAATAGTATGTCACCGGAGGATAGGAACGCAGAAGTAGCTAAATTGAGAGTTTGCATAAACTGTTTACGGGGTGGTCATTTTGCTCATCAGTGCAAGTATGGTCCATGTAGATTTTGCAAGCGCAAACATAACACCTTGCTTCACAAAGCAAAAGTGTCCACACCAGTTACTGTAGAAAATAGTCCTAGTGCTAGTAGTACCTGTAATCCTATTGTACTATCATCCTGTATCGAGAACCAAGTTCTACTATCAACAGCAATAGTAAAATTGCATGTAAACAATAAATGCCATGAAATACGGTGCCTGCTGGACTGTGGCAGTCAATCATCATTCATCTCTGCATCACTAAAAGCTAAGCTATGTATAAACAGTGATACTATAAATTCAATCTCTGTAACGGGCATAAATAATATGTCATTTTCTGCTCTTGAGTGCTGTAATCTCACTGTTAAGTCATGCACTAATTCTTACTGTAAAGATGTAAAGCTGTTTGTTATCCCACAAATAACAAGCACCATACCTAGTTCTAAAGTTGATGTAGCAACCCTAGATATACCAAAAAATATCACACTTGCAGATCCTACATTCTATAATCCATCAACGGTAGATATGTTGTTGGGAGCTGACGTTTTTTGGGATGTCATTTGTCCTGCCAATCAGATTAAATTGGGAAACAATAAACCTGTATTACAAAACTCCCAGTTTGGTTGGTTAGTGGTAGGGCCTATCATGTGTCCAACGAATGAACCTAATAGGGAAATATGCTGTAATTTCAGTCAAGCTATACAAAATCAACTGAAGCAGTTCTGGGAGCTAGAGGAGCTGCCAGACAAACCGAAGCTCACCTTGGAGGAACAAGCCTGCGAGGAGCACTTCGAGCAACACACCCACCGCATGGAGGATGGGCGATTTTGTGTCACGTTGCCTTTACGTGATAATCCTCAATTGTTAGGAAATTCATATCCTAGAGCAAAGCATTGTCTTGATTCCATACACAAACGATTTAAAAGGCAACCTGACATAAAAGAGCAGTATGTGAGTTTTATTAACGAATATGCTGACCTGGGCCATTTGACTGTTATTGAGAAACCTGAAATCGTCAATCTATTACCACATCACCCTGTCATTAAAGAACAGAGTGAAACGACAAAGTGTCGTGTAGTTTTCAATGCCTCATCAAAAACGGATTCAGGTGTCTCTTTAAATGATTTGCTTATGATTGGGCCCACTGTACAGGACGACATTTTCTCCATACTAATGAGATTTAGACAACATACATATATAATTACTGGAGATATAGAGAAAATGTATCGTCAAATTCTATTAGAGGAATCTCAACGCTATTTGCAAGTGATACTGTGGCGTGATGATGAAGATCAGCCGATGAAGTACTTACAACTCAATACTGTAACATACGGTACCTCATCGGCACCCTTCCTCAGCACAAGATGTTTGGTGGAGTTGAGTCGGGAATGTGATGATCCAGAAATTAGAGAAATAATGTCACACGACTTCTATGTTGATGACTTAATATCTGGATGCAATGAAGAATCAATGCTACTTAATATTTATCAGAAAATAGTAGAAAAACTTGACTCAGCTTGTCTACCTCTTAGAAAAATCAAAAGTAACTCCACTCAGTTTCTAAATTCTATTTTAAACACAACTAACTGTAATCAAGATAATTTTAAAATAATTTCATCACCAAGTCATGCATTAGGAATAGAATGGAATCCTAATACTGACAACATTCTAATAGTTTCTTCTAAACTGCAAGATTGTAATAATGGAATGCCATTCACTAAGCGTTCCATTCTATCTATAACTTCAAGTTTTTTTGATCCATTGGGTTTGATCAGCTGTTGTATTATTGCATGTAAAATGATTTTACAAAACCTATGGTCTCTGAAATTAGGCTGGGATGATGAAATACCTATAGATGTCCATAAGTCATGGAAGAAATTCATTGATAATGTTCACCACTTGCAAACCATTGAGATACCTCGACATGCCTGTTGCAGTAATCCTGTAAGAATAGAATTGCATTCCTTTTCTGATGCTAGCATGAAGGCTTATGCCGGCTGCATCTATATGAAGTCAACTGATGCTCTAGGCAACTGTACCGTAAAACTATTATGTGCTAGAGCAAAGGTGGCGCCACTGAAGACTACAACTATACCCAGGCTGGAGTTATGCGGTGCTCTTCTAGCCGCAAGACTATGTAATAAAGTTGCTAAATCACTGCGTTGTGAAATAGCCTGTAAAACTTTTTGGTCTGATTCTAAAATTGTACTGGGTTGGTTGTGCACGCCTTCACTAAAGTTGGAAACTTTTGTAGCACACAGAGTGGCATCTATTCAGGAATTATGTATTAACTGTAAGTGGCTGTATGTCCCCACATCACAAAACCCTGCTGATATAGCATCTAGAGGTGTAAATCCAAATGAGTTAAAATTATTATCATTATGGTGGCAGGGACCTACATTCATACAAGAAGGGGAGGAACATTGGCCATGCCAAAGTACTCCGGTAACCCACACAACAATACCTGAGTTACTTGTCAACACTTCATGTGTTGACACGTCACAATCAGTTAATTTGGTTATTGATATAACAAAATATTCCAGTTTTTCAAAATTACGTCGTATAGTAGCTTATATATTTCGGTTCTATAATAATACTAAAAATGTAAACAATCAAAATAAAGACAATTTAACTGTAGAAGAATTAGCAATAGCCGAAAGTAAGCTGGTATACCTTTCTCAACAAGAAAGCTTTCCTAATTTTGAAAAACAAAGTAAAGCAGCCCCACTACTAAGTTTGACACCATTTCTTGACGATAAGGGATTGATAAGAGTTGGAGGTCGTCTGGAAAACTCTAAATTCAGTTACGAGAAACAGCATCCAATTATTATAGATTCTAGGCATCACTTGTCAAGGCTAATTTTCTATTATTTTCATGTAAAACATATGCATGCTGGTCCTCAACTGCTTCTTTCACTTATACGAGAAATTTACTGGCCTATTAAAGGCAGAGCTTTAGCGAGGCAGACATATAGGAAATGTACCATTTGCACTCGTCTGAATGGAGTAGTTGCTAAGCAAATAATGGGAAATTTGCCATCTAGTAGGTTAACTCCGGGCTATCCCTTCGAAATCACAGGCACGGATTTTGCAGGACCATTCCTGATAAATGATAGAAAGGGACGCGGATCTAGGTTAATAAAATGTTATTTATGTATATTCGTATGTTTTAAAGTTAAGGCTGTACATCTAGAACTAGTTGGTGACCTCAGTACAGAGGCTTTTATTCTAGCATTACGTAGATTTATTAGTAGAAAAGGCAAACCCCGAGAAATTTGGTGTGACAATGGCTCTAACTTTGTCGGGGCTCACCGCCAATTAGGAATGTTTGTTGACTCTAGCTGGAACTCTGTGTCAGAACCTTTTGCAGAGGAAGGCATTAAATTTAAATTCTCACCTGCATATTCTCCTAATTTTGGCGGACTCCATGAAGCAGCTGTAAAATCTGCAAAATATCACATGAAAAGGGCCTTGGGAAATTCACATCTAACATACGAAGAGCTTGCAACTCTGTTCACTCAGATTGAGGCAATTCTCAACTCACGGCCCCTTTCCCCTATGTCTTCCAATCCTCACGACCTGTCTCCTCTCACCCCAGGGCACTTCCTGATCGGAAGACCGATGACGTCGCTGCCAGCACCGGACCTAACGGAAGACAATCCAAGCCGCCTGCATAGGTACGCGAGGATCGAGCAAGCTCGTCAGCATTTCTGGGCTAGATGGACCCGGGAGTACGTCTGCGAGCTACAACAGCGCACCAAGTGGCAGAAGCGCCACCCAAACTTCCAACCGGGCCAGCTAGTAATCATCAAGGAAGAGATGACCCCACCACTTAAGTGGCCCTTGGGACGAATAGAGGCCGTGTACCCAGGGTCGGATGGAGCATGCAGAGTTGCTGATATCAAAACAACAAAAGGCACACTGCGTAGAGCTGTGAATCGTATATGTCCCCTCATGGAAGCTTGAAAATGGGAGTTTCAAGGCGTGGGAGGATGTTAAAGCTAACTCGCTATGCTCACGCACACACTCATAAACAGCCGCCGACGCCATACCCACACTACGCTGCGCGCCCGCCACCACAAGCGAGCGCGCGATTCGCCGCGCCGCGGACCGACAGTCTTCAACAAGTCGTCACACGCAGAGCTCAACAACGTTGCTCTATCTAAACCCCCTTTGAAAGTACTGTAAAAACTTTTAAATATTATACAAGTTATAGCAAAGTAAAAGTTTTATTTAAATCTACACTATTCTGAAACAGTGGTCACGTGAATTCCACTATTACTTCATATTCTTAAAATAGTCGAAACTTTAGGTAGTAAATCAGGAAAATTATTCAAATTGTTGTGGTCGTCACAAGTATGAGGACAATGAATGTTCGTTAGAAGGACAAAACCAATTGAATTTTAGAAATAATTCCCTACCGCAAACAGTCTTATTGTCCAAAGGTGGAAATACCAGTTTACGATAATAATTGAAACGAGTAGGAAAAAATCAGCAGTGAATCGCTTTCAGGATATCTCTACAATGTGCAATTTTTATGCTATGGAGAGTAGACTGCATCGTCTTGCAATAAAAAAAGTATTCAGAAGACTGAGCGGATCAATCAGTGCTCGGAATGTTTCCGTATGAAATTGGAAATGTCATTGGATTTGCCACTCGGTTATCTGTAACTTTCCGCAGAAGACAATCTTTCCTAGTACAGGAATATGAAGTTATTGTAAGAAGCAGCGCTTGTCACAGTCACAACCTCACGACCTAAAAAGCTGCGATTTGAAAATAGACTAAATAATCTGAAGTTAATACAGTAAAGGTTCAACTTTATTGACATTTTAAACTGGTCCAACAGCGGTTCTCCTCTTTAAATTACTTACACAAACTGTTCATCCAAGCAAACAATATAAATACAAACATAATATGTTAGCACATTTATTTAGATTTCCATACTGTCTCCTTTCAGTCTGTCTCATTACATTATAATCGTCGCATAAGTATCAACGCGGGCGGCATTGTCCTATAAAAAAAACTGTTGTGAAGGTCAACGACCTTAATGTCAGTCGGTTAAGTATAAAAGTATGCGTCACTGGCTGACTCAGGTGACTTGCGATTTTGCGAATGTACTGATGAGTATGTTACGGTTGACTGGGCTAGATACGCCATTTTTCTTCACGTATTTCATTAGCGTTGAGATGATTGTAATGGTACTTTGGGAGGTCACGGTTTGTGGGTAGTCGGTGAACGAAATCTGTCAGCTGTTTTGGGTTTTTTGATAGGTATGCTCAGACGGGAATAGGTTAGTAAGACCGATAGTTGGCGATAATGATGCTATCTGGCCAATGTTAGCCATAGAGACAACAATCTATGGCTTCCAGTAATGGTTAGGACAGTAGGGAGCTTGCATACATGCTATTCTTTCATATGACTAGATAATATCCGACTTCAGCTGTAAAACTCGGAAGTCCAAAGTGGATACCGTTACAAGAATACTGTCGATTAACATAATTCAGACGCATCTAGTTTAAAACACTAACAGCTAAAGCTGGTATCTCGTATTCAATAGAAGAGATTTAAAATGAGTAATACTGCCAAAAGATTACAACATCACTGCAAAATGAGAGCTTGTCAACGCCAAAACTACCTCAACAAATTCCTCTATTTTATTTTTACGCTCGCGCGAGATGTGTCGTCGTAGTACCAGTTTTCGCCCTCGGAGATCCCCTTCATGCTTATTAGCGAAACTCAAAAGGGGAGTTTCGGCAGGGGGCGAAGTGGTTCCAACATAGCGATTCATTTTGCTTGCTTGGCGATAATGATGCTATCTGGCCAATGTTAGCCATAGAGACAACAATCTATGGCTTCCAGTAATGGTTAGGACAGTAGGGAGCTTGCATACATGCTATTCTTTCATATGACTAGATAATATCCGACTT
Source organism: Hydraecia micacea (assembly GCA_914767645.1). Taxonomy (NCBI): domain Eukaryota; kingdom Metazoa; phylum Arthropoda; class Insecta; order Lepidoptera; family Noctuidae; genus Hydraecia; species Hydraecia micacea. The sequence continues at coordinate 4,386,838 of OU611801.1, read as the reverse complement.
CAGCTGTAAAACTCGGAAGTCCAAAGTGGATACCGTTACAAGAATACTGTCGATTAACATAATTCAGACGCATCTAGTTTAAAACACTAACAGCTAAAGCTGGTATCTCGTATTCAATAGAAGAGATTTAAAATGAGTAATACTGCCAAAAGATTACAACATCACTGCAAAATGAGAGCTTGTCAACGCCAAAACTACCTCAACAAATTCCTCTATTTTATTTTTACGCTCGCGCGAGATGTGTCGTCGTAGTACCAGTTTTCGCCCTCGGAGATCCCCTTCATGCTTATTAGCGAAACTCAAAAGGGGAGTTTCGGCAGGGGGCGAAGTGGTTCCAACATAGCGATTCATTTTGCTTGCTACTTGTCTGTAGAGGTGATTGTCAGTGTGTATCTTATAATGAACTTGCTATGCCCGCAGCTCGGCTCGAGTGGACAAAAAAATCTGGCCAAAGAACATTTCTAGTCCACTCGTTTTTTTCTAATTTGGATTTGACGTGTTTCTTCAGTTACCTACAAGTTTAATAAAGGCTAGGCTGAAAGACGTTACGTTGTATCATCACGAAGTTTTGGATCTCAGCCCGTGCGCGTGCGTGCAAGCTCTAAACAAGAAAACTATTCCACGTCTAATTGAAATTACAAATGATCTTTATGACTTTAAAACCTGTTTGGATTGGAGTAACTAGTTTTGCCTTCTTTCTTTATTGTGCTGTCGATTTTGTTGACTTAAGCCTAGCTTAATGCCAAGTTATGGTAGATTCATTCGTGTCAATTCAAGTCTAAGGAGATAGCCTATATATTCTAAGGTCGAACTTAGTGTAGAGAGGGATATGCAAGATATATGTTTATGGTGGGAGTTCGCTAAAATTATAGCGCGAATGTCTTAAGGGGAATTGCGTTTTCAGAGTTCTAGTGACTGTTTTAGTTTTTGACTTAACAACGTAACATTTTTAGAGTGGAAACATGATTATCGCCATCTAAAACGGACGATGACTCAAATGGCACATTACATCGAATTACAAACAAGTTTCGATAGAGCGATAAATTACAGATAAGGGAACGATATTATCGTAACTAATTGATTTTACATAATGGAATTAACCTTAGTACTGAAAAGCGCTTAGTTACTTCCATTCTGTCGAGATTAAAGCAGACTGAAGACAGACAATGAAACTCCTTGAACTCGGCAAATTATTTATGGATAGCTGGATTGCTTTTGAGATCAGAACTAAAGTGATCCAAAGTGAATATTATGCCGTCATGAATATGCAAATTCTTTCGCTATCAGCTTTCATAGATAAAGGGAGAAGTGTGCGTACAATCGCACCTAATATACCAATAGCAATAATACCTAACATATAGCAATAGTACCTAAGTACTTGCGTGTTTTTACTAGAAGATGACAACATTGATGCCAAAATAGACTACGAAGAAAGAGAAATCCTTACTCATACATACATAAACGTACGCCCTCTCCCCATGGGGATAGGCAGAAACTGCAGAACACCTGTTTCGATCCGTACATACTGCTTTTGCTTCGTTTACGTTCATAAATCTGCATAGCTACTCACAACAACTCGATACGCTTCCGTACCGTATCGAACATCAATCAATGTTATCGTATAAGTCCTCTAAACGCTGTTTATAAGTCCAATTCCCGAAAAAAAATTCAGTTTAAATCAAATGGTCAACGGCTATTATTCCGACAGCTGGTTGCTGTCGGGGGCAAGGAAAATCTGGTTATCGAAATGTGTCACTTACGATACGATAGCTTGTCAATAGCTATGCAATGCAGGTCATACACATAAATTACTCCTTCGTAAATAACTTTCATTTCATCATGGAAAATAGATTCAGTAAAGATCTATCATTGCATTCAAGCCATTTATAATCGAAAACAGATCAGACATCTGTCATACAGCTAATAAATTGAATTCTATACATACAGAGAAAGTCTAGACTACCAACATGGTCTAAACATTACGGAATGACTCACAAGATGTAATGTGATTCACGGTACGAGTTTTTATACGCTGTTGACCGTATATGGTTAGAGAAACTTCATTTGTCAATGGAGTTAAAAGGGCTACTTGCAGGCTTTTCTATAAAAGGTTAAAAAGTATTATGGTGATGTTTTGGTTTGTTTAAATGCGCATTATGCTGTAATTCATAAATTAAACTCGATTTTTGTGACCGCGTTGTTTTCTAAACTACGCAACGGATTTTGATGCGGGTTTTCCTTCATTTAGAGAAGGTATTCCGGTAGGTTTATGTGTAAAATAGTTAAAATAAATAGTAATCTTACATTATGATAAAGAAATTTCATGTTTTGTCAGGAGAGAGGAGGAGGAGAGCAGGGGTGGCCCAGTAGTAACGGCCGCGACTTACGAGTTGTAGGTCGTAGGTTCGAACCCAGACAGGCGCTTTACTTTGTGTAAATTATTTATTTAATCACCACTGCTCTCAAAAGGGTGAAGGAAAACATCGTGAGGAAACCGGCATGTCCTAGACCCAAAAATTCGAAGACATGTGACATCTGCCAATCCGCACTGGGCCCGCGTGATGGATTACGGCCCACTCCCTCTCACCGAGAGGAGGCCTGTGTCCCAGCAGTGGGAACATTATAGGCTGATTATGTGATTTAACATTCATACTGATTTTTAACTGTTAGGCCGCGGCTGGCGACTGCGATTTCGTGAAAACAAACTCATCAATGAGCTATCATTAGTCATTATATTCAATACTGTAATGTGTAGTTGTACTGATTTAAGATCCGACAAATTCTCTGACATGGATAATTATCGTACGTAACTTGCGATCTTACATCGTTCCTACAGACTTGGCAAGTCTGTGAAGTTGGAGCAGAAATTCAGATAAGATTTTATGTGGCTTAGTTTGTGTAGGGATCTTCTTCTTCTTAGCGTGTCGATAGCAATCTAAATGTACTCGGCCCGGGTTCAGCATGTAGGCATGTTGTAAAAGCACTATTTCTTACAAAGCCTTAAATTTATTCATATTAATAATTATTTATCCCTACTTAGTCATTTGAGTAATCAATGACTAGGTAGATGACTAATGCCCTGTTAAAGTTGACTCGCACACTATTAACCAGTAACTTTCTAATAGGATTTAGTTAAAAACTGGTCACTGTTGTATTGCTCTAGTAGCCTGCTTCAGTGTTTTTATTTGCCAGAAAAATTGTAGAATAGAACAGAATTTGTATGAAATTATCAGCAAAATAAGTCAACAAGAAATTATTGGGAAGTTTTGAAAAGTTTCTTCATTATTACAAACTAAAATGAAACTTGCAAGACACCCCTCAGCCACTGGCACAAAAAAGGACAGCTGTGCAGTTTAAAACTATAAAATCAATGGCAGCCTATGGGATTTGTAAACAGTGGTGTTGATATATTGTCAAGTGTCAGAGAAAGAGAGAGATGGAGAGAGTTGCTTGCGCCACCTTTGGATTGCACAGGAGTGAAAGAGAAATTAATGAAATAATAGGGCTTAAAATAATTTGGTGTAAATAACCCTAAAAATTATGAGTAAAATTGAGAGGCAATTTCTATTTACAACTATATTGTCATAATTATGATGGCTAGATCAATATAGCGGTTGAATTCAATAAAACAATACCTATTTGCATTTGTTCAACAATTATCATTTGTTTTTGTTAGGTATATACCTAATAGTTTTGATAACTTGTAGTAGCATAATCCTATAATGTTCCCACTGCTGGGAACTCTCACTCTCTTCACTCTTTGAGAGGAAGTGGGCTGTAATCTACCACACAGGCCCAGTGCAGTATCCAATGATTGATGTTTTGGTAGTAATTATGTTAAAATGTAAACCATGCATGACTATAATGGCAATTGCACATTTATAACAGAGCAAGGGCTATGAGTAAGAGTTAATAATGTTATAGCCATGCTCACTAATTTCTTCACCTGGATGACACAGCAATATTCTTATATACAAAATATGCGCATTGACATGGAGTTGCGGACACCAGCCTGTATTACCTATTACCTACAGAGATCCTAAGGCAGTTGACCATCCTCTGCCTAGTCTGGTTCCCAATTTTGTTGGAGTCACCTTTCAGTCTAACCACATGCAGCTGGATATCAGTATTTTACATGCTTGCAAACAACTGCCTACCTGACCAGAGGTAGTATTTAGATAATTATTTGGTTTAGTTTGGTTCCAACGTTATAAGGAAAGTTACAATGATCCTCTGGACCATTGTATGTTGTAAATGTAAAAGTTATAGGATAGAATTTTTTATTAGAAATAAAGATTGGCAGAATTCATTAGTCATAATAAATTATCTCTACATAACATAATCAGCCTATAATGTTCCCACTGCTGGGACACAGGCCTCCTCTCAGTGAGAGGGAGTGGGCCGTAATCCACCACGCGGGCCCGGTGCCGGTTGGCAGATGTCACATGTCTTCGAGTTTTTGGTTCTATCTTTACAATAAAGTTAATTAATTGGAATCTTATTCATTGCCTTAGCTTGATAGGGCATGTTTTTATTTCTCCTAGAAATGCTGGTCTACTGACCAGCATTTCTAGGAGTATTAGTCATAAGTTCAAGTTGAGATACACAATCTGTAGCATTCCTATTTGCATAGTAATGTAGGATGATTTTACATATTTTCAATTATTCATGCTCCTGAATTGAGGACATACAGTCATACACTACAGTTAGTAGGAAGTTGTAGGCAAATTATACTATTTCCTTCAGTTTTATACTAATTATAGGATGCAAGACAATTTCTGTTGATATTTTCCCTAACTGAGACACAATTTATATTTTATTGAAGGGTTTTTGTCATTGTTCTATCCCGTTTCAGCCAATGAGCTGTATTATTAGCAGGAAAACTACAATGATAAGAAAATTAATCCTATAATACAGTTTGATATCTACAACTCGGTTTGGCGTAATGCCATCTTGTTGGACCTTATTGATTAGCAGTAAAGACCATTTTAGCGCGTTGTAGGTACCTGTCAAAATGTCTGATACAGCTAGATTTTCGTCAATAGAATTGAGTAACGACCTTGACATTGCCAGGCCAATACCCCCGGCTCACTTTTATAATGACGTATCAACGGCTGCGGTATTCGGACGCGCCTATTTGCCCCAAAATAGACACGAAATGTATGTGACAAGCAGTACCGCGATCACTACGCCTTATATGGTCAAACGCGAGTGCGATTGCGCGACGATGCATTCCCTGTAAAGTTCGTTGCCCCCGGCACGCTACACACCACTGATAACTCATCTGACCACCACATCTGGCTCTACAGCCCCCAAATATCATACAGCACCGCATACGGCACTCCTGACTCGTCAAAAAAGGCGTTGCAGGAATAACCTTTCAAACGGTACGTGAAATCCAATACCGGCCCATCAAGGCGCAATGGTCACTCATCATGTCGCCGTAGCCCGACATCTCCGCGATCATATACTCGAAAACACAACACGTGGCATCAAATCACTGAACGGTGACAACGATTTTTACGAAAAGGCGTGCAAACTCGGCGGTGGGTTGTGCGAAATATGGCGGCACCGGTCACTGAAGAGCGATTTCCCGTGAAATTGCGGCATTCCGATTCATAATTCACCACTCTCGTAATAGAAAAACACAACGCGGCTGTTATGCACTGTAATTTATTTTCTTCACTTACCATTTTTTGATGTTATACACGTAAAATTTCCACCACTAACTTCACCGACACCACGACAACGGCGACCGGAACGACACTGTTCGGAATGTTGGCCAACCCTTTTTTACGACACCCAATGAGCGCATGCGTCAAACTGATTGACAAAATCAATACAATGTCCTTTTATAACAATGATGAATTCACACAAATCAACAAGAACAGAGTAATTTTAAATTAAACTTTTGTATTTTTATTATTATATTTAGGTACTGTAGGGAATTTAATTATAAAATGTGATTTGTAAGTGGCAGCAGCAAGGTGACAACTTTCAGAAAAGTATACTAGCAACTCTGTTGAGCTACGCGATAAAACATACTGAGTGTTCGAATAAAAATGCTATTGATAAATAAGTCACTCCAATGTTGGTAAGATTAGATATCAGAATACACGACACTTTGCTGAGCCAAGGATAAAAATACTTTTCTGCAATCAACTTTAAAAAGTGAGTCACTGATGACAACAGCGCGTCAGCCAATCAGAATTTAGTATTCAACAAATGCCCATATACGGAGAGACGGAAACAGCCGCAAAATCGCAAATGACGTTTGAATTTGCGCGCGATTTAAGTTTTTCAAACAAAACAAAATCTACGTAATGTTGTATTCTGTTTACGTGAATTTATTTTTGACCTTGACTTACCTCAATTACTCATAGATTGAACACGGTTGTAGTTTTGTTTTCTTTACTACTTATGGCTATATAAGGTAATGTTGTTTCGCATCATTAACCGACTTCAAAAAAGGAGGTTCTGTTTATAATGTTGAAAACATAATCGTCATATTGTTGATAATGATCTTGCGATTCATGGCACTCAAGAGTAATGTATATACTTTGCATGTTAAGGTTAAGCCGTAGGTCCTAGCTTTCAATCGTGGATCTATCAAGTCGTTCCGGGTCGTCAGAAGCTCGAAATTCTGACAACCAGTCTTACCAAGGGGTATCGTGTTACCAAGTAACTGGGTTGCGAAGGTCAGATAGGCAGTCGCTCCATAAAAAATACTGGTATTAAGCTGCATCCGGTTAAACTGGAAGCTGACCCCAACATAGTTTGGATAAGGTTAGGCCTTTATAATCAAAGGGTTAGGCAGACAATGAGAGGATTCTCAGTAAGTATAGCGAGTAGAAGTTCAAACTTGTATGTTTCAAATTGGAATGACTTATCCTGGAAAACTACTGGGCTATGTGTTTAGCTTCTGTTTTATCTGTATTCAGCACTCGTAAAAGACCGGAATTGGTGTGTAGAAATAATTTCACATTCTGGGTTTCTTACAGGATAGGCGTAATATAAATATTTCGGGTTCTCCCTATGGTGGGCTAAAGGCGTTTTTGCCTATACATTTGATTAACTGATAAGCAATTTATATGTTTCGTGGCAGGTATTCTGCTAAACTAAAACTGTATGGAATGACTTTACCTTTTTTTTCTCTTCTCATAGTTGGGTAAAGCCATTCGATTTCTTTATGCGATTTTGATTTAAAAAATTGTCATCCATAGCCATACAGCCATACTAATATTAAATGCGAAAGTGTATCTGTCTGTCTGTTTGTTACCTCTTCACACTTAAACCGCTGAACCGATTTAAATGTAATTTGGTAGAGAGATAGTGAGTCCCGGGAAAGGACATAGGATACTTTTTATCCCGATATTCCCACGGGATCGAAACTTATGCGGGTGAAACCGCGGGGCGCAGCTAGTTAGACATAAATATTCTTTCATCTTTCATGAAATATGGTACAAAATAAAAATTGACACATTTGTACTTAAAAAAAAAAACTTTTTATTTTATTTCTTATACATCATAAAATGCTACAAGACATTTTTTGTAGCATACAGTTTTATTTACCTTAAAAATAACATAATTTTACATGGTCAGGAAGGAGAAAACTTGTTCATTGATAAAATATATGGTTAATTTTGAGTACATGGGTTTTTTAACGTCCAAATTACCTATAAGTAATTATTTACGGCCAGTCATTATTCAAAACGAAAAACCATACATATTTTATTGTTTGGGTTTCTACGGACAGATATTAGGGAAAGGGCCAAGGGTTCAAGACGTCTTTTTTTTTATGGCTGGGAAATCATCTAATGACTCCTCCCGCTCTGGGTTTAGCGGAAGGGAGTGTCAGACTTACTGACTAACACCCACCCGTGTTCCTTCCTTAGCCCTTTATGTTCCGGGCAGCGGTAACCCTCGGACAATCACGCTACCTCCCGACCTCTATTGCCATGTAAAACGCCACAACTATAAACTATTTTGTCAAGCTATACAGGATGGTAGCGACATCGACGCGCAAACTGTAACCAGCCTAGAGTAGAAGTTTTTCTAGACCACTAGAGTAGAAGTTTTTCTAGACCACTAGAGTAGAAGTTTTTCTAGACCACTAGAGTAGAAGTTTTTCTAGACCACTAGAGTAGAAGTTTTTCGTTGGTAATAAAAAAAAAACAGTTTTTTCATAGAAAGTGCAATACCTACGCGGTTAGAATGTATGGACCATCTTTGCATACCGAGGCCCGAGACCCCTCCGTGCCTCGGAAATCACGTTAAGCCGTTGGTCCCGGCTGGCATTCGTGGATCTTTGACAGTCGTTGCTCCATGTAAAATACTGGTATTCAGCTGCATCCGGTTAAACTGGAAGCCGGCCCCAACATAGTTGGAAAAAGGGCTAGGCAGATGATGATGATGATAATATCTATGAATTCCCCATATACTTATGATATCTTTTATACATAGTGTACAAATTGCTCATGGTCATCTGTCCCACGTAACCAACAAGTCCCCTCTTCAAGAACGACATAGCATAAGTACTGTCACAGGCTTGTATGAGTAAGGCGACAGAGTTCTCTAGATGTTGACGGACCATCTTTGTTGGTGCGTTTCGTTCGAGGCAGGTGCAGAGGTCGGCGACGGTGTATGCTGCGATACGGGATACGTGCTTCTTGCGTTTGCTTATTGATTGGGTTAATCTGTAAATGATAGAAAAATGTCTTTAGTTTTTGAACCTTTGGTGTTATTTAAACTGTCGTGTGAACTCAAAAGAGACATAAAAACTCTTCGAATGAAAATCGCCATTGTTTTTTTTAAGTTGGTTAAAAAAAGTAATTGTGGTAATATGAACCAGTGGTATTTTCTACTAAATCATTTGTTTTTTTTTTAATTTTGTTCTTTTGGCGTTTGTCGATGGCAACCTTGATCAGGGGGTCTACTCCGAAGTGGTAAATTTATCGTATCGGCCGAATGTTCGGTCATTTCCTACTACGAAGTTCATTCTATTTGGTTCGGTAGGTTCGGATCCGACTGAACTTCATTCTGACACTTGTTGTATCGTAAACCCTACTCTGAACGAGAAAAGACTGACCGATAATTTGAGTTTGGCAAGAGTTACATCGTGAAATTAATGTCAAAATACACGACAGCAAAGTAGCTACCTTTTGAGTATCGTATCATATCGAATTTAATGAATTATTACAATTTTATGTTTGTTACTGTTTGTAATTAGTTTGTCTAGCTTAGTTTTATTATTAGTTTTCATATCCTAATCCAGTAACACTGATTAAAGTAAGTTTGTAAGGCATTTTCTGGAGTATGTGTAAGGATTGTCATATAGGTATAATTACGTAACTTGAAAATGTGATTTTTTGTTTATGTAGATATTGAAATAAATTTGGTCTCAAATGATAGAGTTGTGTATAAAACTAATATTCCAATTGGATTTATGTAAATCGGACCACGCATTCGGAAGATATTAAAAGATTTGTGTAAGGAAATTGTACCAACCAATTTTTTTAAGGTTTATGCTCTAGATTTTTTTTATTGTATACAGCGTGCCTGCTCCACCATTGAACACACATTTGGGATAGTCAAGGGTTGATGGTGGTTTCTCTTGGCAGCAAGAAACGTGCACTAGGATGCACATAGAGCAGGCAGAACAATTTGCATAATATGTGTAGGTATATATTGTAAGGGCCGGAGTGAGTGCTGAGTGCGTGTGTGCGGAGTGTGTTTTGAATCTGAGAACTCCCGGCAGGTGATATATCAGTCTGCTATATTTGCTGATGATTTGTCGCAGATGCTTTGAGGAGGGTACAAAGAGAGAGGGAAAGACTGATACAATCATTAGATAATAATGAATAATATATATTTTTACAATACTAAACAACTAGAACTAATCTTCAATGTGTTACAAGTAAGACTAAAAATAATATAGCATTCAGCGTGGTGCAAATTTCTTCCCACAGTCGATGATTTAGCGTAGGTACGACTGTCGATGCTCCTCAAGTTGCCTTGGGCCTAAATCTCGATGAGGAGAGCATCCATTTGTGCCGCTGTCGGTCTGGACATGGTGACATGTTCTTGCAGAATGTTTGTTCATAACTTTCATTTCCAAACTTCCAAAACACGAACATGATAAACGATAAGCCCAAGGGTCACTTTATCACGCGTAAAGTGAATAATTTATGTAGTTTATAGTATATTTAGCTTGTTTTTTTGTATACATCTCATAACTTGACTTTAACACTTTACACTTCAGTCAGCACTTGACGATAAACGAACGAAATACGATTATCGCTATAGGGATAGCGACAGATGAGTTGGTTTGAGTTTAAAAGTACTTTTTCTCAATTTTTCAATAATAAAAATCACAATCTCTCCCTTTGTTTGTTTACATGTCATCCTTTGACTTTTATCCATTTTCTTTTAATTTTGACAATCGGCAAATCAATCTGTCTGCCAGCTACAAATATATTGTTTTTTCGAGAAATATTACAATGTTCTTAGGAATAAATATTGAATTAAAAGCAAAGTTCTATTTTCTTACTATAAAAAATAATTTTACTCTGTAATTCAACAGTTCAAGTATATCGAAATGAGTATTAATGACTATTAAACACATATCGATAAAACGTTCACCTCTGGCACTACATTTCGTTCGTTCCGACACTCTTTTCGAACATTGACTATGGTCCCGACCAAGCTGAGCCAATCCGAACCTTTTTCGTAGTAGGGCAACAATATTCGGTTCGGCCGTGTGTCGGATCGTTCCGATCATTCGAATGTGTCACTTCGGAGTAGACCCCCTGCATTCTCGATTTATTTGCCAAAAATTTAAACAAAGGAAAAATAACTTTAAATCCTACACAATAAAGTTCAGTTTACGCTACAACTTCAAACTACTTGACTATTTAATTTTGACAATTCAAAAGTGCCTGTACATGGTTTAATTGAAATAAATGCTTTGATTTGAAACATTTTTATAACTTTTTCCATAGTGCTAGCCACTCTGAAATCAACTTAATTACGATTGAAATAAAGTTTATATTCGTTTAACTTGAAATCATATTAATTAATAAAATAAGTTTGATTAGGCTTTAGATAGAGTCAGCCCAGAACTGAGTTACGAGTTTATGTTATTGGACAACCAGCGGCCCTCGGACGGTAAGCAAGTTGTCACCGACATCTTTATAGATCTGCAGTTCTATTGGCTTTCCGCCTGTATTCTGAGCTGCTCGTTCTTTTTCATAGGTACCTACTACGCTTTGGAACGGGCTACTAGCTTCATCTTTCTGACTGACCGACCCCTTTACAACAAAAGTGCCTGGAATTGGTTTAAGTATTTGAAATAAATGCTTTGAGTTGAGATTGCAATAATGCAATGCAAATTACCCCATGAATATCTCATATGCCTGTAATTGGTTTATTTGAAATAAATGCTTTTTTTTTTTGGCTGGGAAATCATCTAATGACTCCTCCCGCTCTGGGTGGAGCGGAAGGGAGTGTCAAACTCTTACTGACTAAAACCCACCCGTGTTCCTTCCTTAGCCCTTTATGTTCCGGGGCAGCGGTAACCCTTGCGGACGATCCCGTGAGTTGAGTTTGCAATGCAAGTTACCCCATGAATATCTCATATGCCTGTAATTACACCGGCACCCATTAGTCTTCAAACTGGAAAATAGTAATACTGCTTGGCGACAGAAATAGCTATACTTAACCTGGGACTATCCAAGTCTAGACTAAATAGGTTACTTCTAGGCAAGCGTGCACCATCGCGTTAACTGTATTAATTCATACCGTCAGGGCCCTAACGATTCCTTGCTTCGAAACCACGTCAATTCCTTAGTTAGCGAGAGAATCGCGGTCTCGCTTTGCCATCAAATTTTCGCCGCGATGATATCGCCGTGTGAGGACACGTTCTAAGAGAGTGTATAGAAATACGTGGCACGACGATAACATCGCTGCGGTTCTCTCGCTCGTGGAGACGGCCCCTTAATCACGACATCAAAAGGCCAATTCTCGTAATATAAAACGTTCAAAATCTAGCCGCAGTCTCATCTCGGCGACAAACAAATGTCAAAAACTTGTCAAAATGTGGGGAAATTTGAGGTATTTCTGACAGATTGAGACTGAGATCAAACTGTGAACGTTCTTAAAAATTACGAGAATTACCCCTCTGCTATTAATGTGTTCTCTATGACACAATGGCGTGGTTTGAACTGTCAAAATACATGTTGTCCGTACGGTTGAAATTTCGATTCCTCGCCGTTAACAAGGCACGATATTGAAGTGGTTTGACGTGGTAAGATTTCGCGGGGAATAAATAATAATAATATATAATAAGGAGGCTCTCGTTGGGCAGCTGGATCAAGGGCTTGATTCAGAAAGCGGTACTTCTGGACACGGCCCGCATTGTCCGGAGGTTCCTCTCTCTGGAGCCCTGACCGCCGGTAGCTTGGACCCTGTTCCCGATACCGGTGGGCTACTATTTTTTATATTTTTAAATGTTTTTCTATATTTTATATGCTAATATTTAAAAATATAATTTATATGTAAATAATGAAATAAAGGAATGTAGTGGCTGTGGTGGGTCAAGTTTTTGCTGGGCTCGCTGGTTGTTGAGAAATAATCTATCTATATAAATATAAAATTCAAAGTTCTGACTGACTGATGTATCAACGCACAGGCTAACAGAATTGGGGCCCTGATGAGGCAGTAGTCATACGCGAGCCTATCAATTACAAAAATAAGCGTTCAAAATAACTTACTTCTCAATAGAATGTGCAATTTCCGCTAGTTTTTCTTCTATACTCCTTTCTACTTGCACGTGTGTCGTGGCTCGTTCGCAGAGCGCCGATATCAGAGCCCTATAGCACTGCATGTAGCATGGCCATCTAAAATAGAGATAGCAAAAAATAAGTAGGGCTTACAAAATATAACATAGTATCACGCCTATATCTCCTGAAGGGTGGCTAAATAATAAAAGCCGCACATGTCGATCTATCAGACTAAACTACGCTTGCCGCGGTAGGTCTGTGGATGGGTTAGTATACTGAGACCCGTCCGTGCCTCGGACAGCTCGTTAAGCCGTTGGTCCCGGCTGTCATTCGTGGATCTTTGACAGTCGTTACGGGTAGTCAGAAGCCCGAAAGTCTGACAAATAGTCTTACCAAGGGGTATCGTATTACCCAGTAACTGGGTTTACGAGGTCAGACAGGCAGTCGCTCCATGTCAAATACTGGTATTCAGCTGCATCCGGTTAGACTGGAAGCCGACCCCAACATAGTTGGGAAAAGCTTGTTGGCTAGTTGGCTAGGCAGATGATCTCCTGAAGGGTTACGCAGAGGTAAGTACAGTGCACTATTATTTCGCCACTTATGTTTAAGTGTCATCTAATACGGTGCAAGCTTATTGCTAGCCGCGCCCAAATCCTGGCTCTGGGCTGATACTGGGAAATTCCTGATGAAAAAGTTAATAACAGTGTCCGACTCTGCGGGCATTGAACATAGACCCGATAGACCGTCAGATCAGTGAGGCTGTCCGTATGGTTTTATTCGTATTGTTTTAAATTTTTATGACATTGATTATTACATTATGACATGTGGACTACTGTAACTCACACACTTGTTAAAATTCTAGGAATATCATCTACTTTTACAGTATTTGAGCACCATGGTATCTATCACATAATTGGTCTACCTGACATTGCTTTATTTTTACCTTTTGTGGTAGAGTAATTTTATTCTAGGTGCATCGTCTTCACATATAATTAATGTATACCTACCTTGAAAAACATTTTCACGCGGACGAAGTCGCGGGCAGAAGCTAGTTATGAAATAAATACCTGTCCTCTAAAACTTCTTCTCTAGCTAGTAGCAAGTTATTCAGCACCGCCACGCAGCCCTCAAAGAGCTTGAAGAAGGCCTCCCAAGATATGTCGCACCTCACGCCTGACTTGGTTCCAAGTAGGTAGTGGATAAGGTGCTGAACCTCGAAGGTTATGTCCACGAAGTTGTAGTCCAGGGATACCTGGAAAATTAAGAAAAATGGAATTAATATTTAGTTGGTTCGTAACTTATAGGGCTTTGGATCTGGCGTTGTTTGACGTCGAGCTGAACCAGCGTATTCATTTGAAGAAACGCCTTCGTTTGATGTTAAGGATGGCTTAATAGAGAATAAAACTGAATTCCTGCTTCGTGTTACGAAAGTCGGAAGATTTAGTAAGGAGTAAATGATAATGATAAATTATTTATTACTGTAAGTAGGTTTGTACAAACACTTTTACACGTCAATCATATTCTTTTTTAAGCTAGATGAGGTCGGCGTTTCCTATCTGACTACTCTGAGAAGAAAGGCCGAAACAAACTCAGAGGTCACAGTCCCTTTTAAAGTCCAGACAAAATCTTGGTCAGATCATGTGAAGACCATGTAGATTGGTGTCTGAAATGATCTTTTGATGAAAGAACCACACAGATTGAGCGGACCAGTCCAGTTAGTGCACGCATTTGTCAAAAATCGTGCAGCTCAACTCAGAACTTGAGGAGCTCAACGATTCGACGAACAATACCAAAGAAAGGACATTTGGGTAGGCCGCGTAAATTACTCAAACTGCCAGTAGATCAGTGATATTTTGCTTTTTATATAAGTTTAATGCAATAAACCCGACGACCTTGTGAAGGCCGCAGGAACCCGTTGGATGCGAGAAGCACAGAACCGGTCGAAGTGGAGGTGCTTGGGGGAGGCCTATGTCCAGCAGTGGACGTCTTTCGGCTGAAATGATGATGATGATGATGATGAATGCAATAAAAAGCTGTATATAATAAAACTAAGGGCATATATTGCCTAGTCTTAGTATTTGTCGCGTTTTTACAGCTATTCAAAGATAATCCACGTTTCACACGCACAAACGGCTGAACGGATTTGGATGAAATATGGCACACAGATAGTTTATAACCAGGATTAACACGTAGCATACTTTTATCCCGATATTCCCACGGGATCGACACTTATGCGGGTGAAACGGCGGGGCGCAGCTAGTGTTTTAATAATATTGACAGAAATACTTTTTATACAAAGTAAAAAAAAAAATAGATAAAGTTTTTGGTCCTGTACATACCTTTTTTGCCGCCAAAAGTATTTCAGACAACGAATCCAAGTCCAATCTTACAATTTCACAAATATCATCATCAACTTTGATAACTTTCACAACAACATCTTCGGTAGAAACCTCTTCAGTTATCCTGGCAGCACTGTCTTCAAACTCATAGTGTTGCCGCATCCAATTTCTCAAATTCTTACACGCGCGGTACATTAATTTTGTCATGGCAACACATTTTGGACCAACTATGTTTGCTTTGAGGCATTGTGACCAAAGGTATTTGAATACTTTTCGTGATGTTATTTCTGCTTTGTTGTCTTTTTGGATTAGTGTTGGTTTCTGAAATAGTAATGTAGTATGTTAATGGGCGAAGTTACAAAAGTTCACATCTAATTTTGTTAAACCCACATTAACCAGTAACGCTGGTTGAAAGAGAATGCAAGTGAATTTACAGGCACCTTGCTGATTGGCTAATATTCCACCAAGTCTTGAGATATTCTCATATAGTTTGTTTGATTCGAAAGAAAATATTTGAATGTATTCGGTCCAATTTCAATAGTAGAAGATTTACGTCCGAAGTTTAAAGTCAATATTATACTTTTTTTTTGACGTTTTCAACACTGCACTCCATTTTTAAAGTGAAGCTTGCCAATAACCAATTAATGCGACGTTTGCCATCTTGAATCTTTGATGGAACGAATCGGTAGTGAAGCAGTAGTCTGAGACTGGGGATGACATACAATATAAGTTTTGGGTGTAGGACAAACAGAGAAACACACTTACCTTCAAAACCACCAAATTATTAAGATCACCTATAAAGTTCGTCACATAACAATCTACAGACGACAATTCACATACAAACTTCAAAGTAGTCCCCATTTCTTCTAGACAACTACTAGTAATGCGCTTCTTATCTTGTTCTAATATCAACCTGGTTTTAATACTTCGCCATATTTGAAGGAAAAGCTTATCTTTTTCTTGGAAAACGGAGTGTGTTTCTAGTTTTTTTATGCGTCTTAGAACTACGCTTAGCAGTTGGATTGCCGAGTCGATGTGCTGAGGTTTCGAGTCTGGATTTTCTATTGTTTTTATCTGAAAAATACGTAAAAAAAAAGATTATTATGTGCCTGAAGACGGGCGTCGTCACCGAGGCAGGCCTAAGAAACGCTGGCGTAACGATTTGGACTAGTTCCTAACCGATTGGATGGAGATAGCACAGCACAAGGAAATGTGGAAGAATATGGGGGTTATTTGCGGCAAACATGACTCAGAGAAAGAACACAAAAAAGAATAAGTTGAGGGAAAAAATGCGACACATCCACGCAAAACGGCCATCGCTCAGCATAATGCTACGACCCTATGCGAGACAGCCCCAGCGCTGGTTTTCAGCGACAGCCGGCGTGGGCGTGTCGTGTGGTGGAATAGTCACTCCATGAAAAATACTGGTATTCCGGTAGACTACCTACTAACCGTTACATCAATACCAGATGATTTTTTTTTACCGGCTCCATATTTTTACAGGGTGTTCTACCCATGAATATGAACAACTTTCACTATGGGACCAACTCTGAAATCACGAAAAAAAAATCTGCTGTTTCATACAAATGCTCAATACCTACTGGACCAAAATGTATAAAACAGCTGATTTTTTTTCGTGATTTCAGAGTTGGTCCCATAGTGAGTTGTTCATATTCACGGATAGAACATCCTGTAAATATTTGGAACCGGTAAAAAAAATCATCCTTTGTACGTCTGGCGCTCTGTGGGCACTCAGCCTCGCTACCATGTTGCTGACTGGCTAATGACCAACCACAGCATGAGATATTTTATGGTCGCTCTCAAAGAGAAGAGACCTGTGTCCCAGCAGTGGGAATATTATAGGTTGATTATGCATGGATGGTCGCTACCAAATCGTAGCCTATACGAGAGAAGTGGTAAACCAGTCGAAAAAGTTATGTCATTATTTTTATAACCATTTATACTTACAGCATTTTGCACGAAGAACTCTAAAGCTGTCAACAAGCACTCCAAATTCTTGACATCATCACCTTCTGTAGCATCGCAGTATCTCGACAGAGTCAAAGAATACGCCACCATGGCATTCAGTGTTGCCACGCTACTCTCGGATTCTACCATGCTATCTTCAGTGTTGCTCACATCATTAAGTGAAAAACTACTATTACCAAAATCAATGTTTTTAAATGATTCCAATAAGGCTTTGTGTAGCTTTTCTTGTAAGTCTGCTAATATTGATCTGAAGGCACTGGCAGTTATGACTTTCTTCTGTTTGACTATTGAGGGTAATATTAGGCAAGTGATTTGGAATACGGGATCGTTAAATGATTCGATATCCGAAATAGTCTTCTTATTTTTTTTTAATAGCTTTTCAACTATGTTTTTGACTTGGTCACTGTCTATACGGACTTTTTTCACAGCCAATTCAAGAAGGCTTTTGATGATAATCAAACTGTTTGGTGTTTTTATTTTTAATGTGAGCAACTCCAATAGAGAGTTATCTTTGAAATTGAAAATAGAATCTGCAGGGAATATCTGATATATGTCTGGTCTTTGTAGACTCAATTCATATATGCTTTGTAGTACATAATCAATATTGCGTTTTAATTTCTTTGCACTTGAACATTTCTTGATTGCCAGCATAACAAAGATTGCTACCAATTGGTAGTTTTCTTCTAAGTAGTGGATTGGCAATTGTTTGAATATATTCACCGAGTTTTTAATCACATCTTGTGTTTCTGAATTTATAGTTATTTCATTGAAAAAATCGACAATTGCCACTTCTTTTGCAAAGGAGGCCATATTGAAATCAGCTTTGCCTAGCATTTTGCTCAATGAATCTCCATTTTCAAAGCTCTTAGCTACATTTTTAGCTGTTTCCAGTACCAACATGTTTAACAAATCTCTGTTAGAAGCTATAGCATCAATTTTCAATACATCCAAATCTGGTTCAGATAAGAAAAGTTTGACCAAATATTTGGCCAACAATTTAATATGTGATTTATCTAAATCTGTGAACAATATTTTGCAGAAGTAAGTGTTTTGTAAAAGCGATGGGTTGGTGTTGATTTGTTTGATCAAATGAGTTTTTGTTGATGTCACTGTTGCATTTGGTTCTTCTTGTTTGTTTCTTATTGACAGTAACTGGAGGGCCATGGTCTTGGCTAAGAGTAGGTTATCCTGAAAGATAAGTACAATATGATTAGTTGTGTAGGATTGACTCAATTTCTAAGTTAAAAAAACGGCATTTAAAATAAATTGTATAACCATTGGCACGCTGTATTGAAAATAATGTCAATATAACAAAACGCTTAGCATGATTGTCTTCATGAATTTTCAAATAGAGTATTTTTCTTGAAAAGCCATATAAATATCTTCATTCAGTGGCTTGAACAAAATATTGTTTAATATTATTAAAAGCCTGTGAGGTCCCACTGCAGGGCAAAGGCCTCCTTACTTTCTTTCCACTTCTCTCTCTATAAAGCTGCTAAGGACCAGTTCTTGTTGAAGGAGTAAAGCTCATCCCGCCATTTCCGTCTGGGCCTGCCGCGATGTCTTTTGCCATTAAGAGGGGCCCATTGTTTATAACAAAGAAATAAATAGAATGAAAAGAATCCTCAAACTTACCAAAAGTACAACAGCTTCATCATCCTCGATCTTCGCTGCGAGCGCTATCCATTGCTTACTACTCAAACAAGGCAACAAGACACTTAGGTCGAAAACCTCTGACGTATCACTACCAGGAGATATTTCCAGTTTCACGTTACTGTACTTTATGTTCAGGAGTTTGAGTTGTGCGAAACTTTGACATAGCTTGAGAAATGATATTATTAGCGGTGGATTCTGAAATGTAAATAAATGTATGGTGAGAGTTGTGTAACAAATGTGCAATGTAACAGACATTCAGTCGTAAAAACGTCAATTGCAGTCAGCCACAAAAAGATGTATACATCGACATGAATACATTGTAATTGTCTACAAACTTTGTTCCATAATATTATACCGATGGAGAATACTGATAAATAACGCTTATATTTCGACTACAGTTTAATAAAGAGTCTAAAGGAAAGACTATGTTTAAGCAAGTCAGGTGCAGCAAGCGAAGTCAGCTCCACTATCAACCTTGCTGACCAGAAGATCTTTTCATCAAAACTTTACAAGCTATCGGCACCTCAGACGAAAAAGAAGAAAAATATACTTACATAGCTAAGCTTTAAAACGCACACTCCAAACTTCGCCAAGCAATCCTCCTCGAATTTAGTGTACAAATTCCAGAAATCTTCAGCTACATTCATTGGAACAGTGTGATCCGCCATCTTGTTGTGCTGTAGGAAAGACGACAAAATGGCTGACAGTACTTCTGTTAGTACTATGATTGAAGGACCTGGAAAATTTGAGTTTTTTTTTTGTCATTATGATGTATGATAATTACATCAATGCTTGTCTGAGAAAAATAACTGATGCAACTGATGAAGTTTACATGCATAAAAAAAGTTTATGCAGGGTGGATTTTTGAGATGGGGCAGAAAGCAATAGGCTCGCCCCCTATTACGTGGGACTTAAAATACAACACAACTGGCGAAATGTGGGTGATATACACTTCTGCCCAATCCTTATAGGAAAAATGAGTGATCAAGTGATCATGCATAAAAAAGGAATTGACAGAAAAGCAATACACTTACTGACAAATCCTTCCTCTAACATCATCAAGCAATGTACTTCTAAATCTTTTTGTAATGACTCCAAAAGTTCCTTATTCTGTCTGAACATCAATTCAGGAGTCATTTTTCCATACAAAGCTACAGATTGCTCAGGAAATAAATCAGAACCTGTTATTATTTTACTTTCCAACTTTTCAAAATCGACTCCATTTTCTTTCGCTTCTTTTACCTTCTGCTTCAGTTCAAACTGCTCAGTGTTGCCAGCTTCCAAAATGGTTTTTACTGATGGTAGAATTTGGTTTATAAAAAGAGTTCCTCTGCTTAGTTTGAATAATATTCCTAATAAACAATTCATTGTTTCTGTGTAAGATTCTGTAATATTTGAACTGTTTTTCTTTGCGGTCATTATTGAAGGTAGAATTAGGTAGATTTTTTGCTCAATCAATACAGGATCTAATTTCAAAGCTGTTTTTATTATTTGTAATGTAGTCTTGTCTAACTTTCCTTCAAGTTTTAGCTGCCCTATCATAACAGCTTGAAGAAATGCGGTGAAGTTCTTTTTTATTTCAACTTTTGATATTTTTTCACCGAAAGTATCAGTCAGGCGCACATTAATGTCAACTTCATTCTTCAATAAAACTTCAAGCATATTTAAAAAGAGGGTTCTTTTAGTTTTAGCGTCATTTTCTTCTAAAATGGATGGTAGATTCATAGCAGGCACTATGAAACTCTGTTCCATATTCAAAACATTAGCTACCATAATGTAAAAAGCAAAAACAATCTGATTCTCTTTTTGGAAGGAACTTACGAAGACATCAATGAAATTGTGTAAGAATTTCGAATCATTTTCGGACCGATTTTTGGGAAATTCGAAGAATGTGTTCATGATTTTGATTACCGATTGTATGTTATCCCCTTTTTCTGCAATCAATTCTTCAATATTATCTTTACGAATCAACGTTTGTAAGAAGCTGATGAAAAATGTTTTTTTGTTGATTGGAAACAAAATATTCTGGCACACATCCACAGCAGATTTTCGACATTCTGTGTCCAAGAAGCTGAAAATAGTTTCCAGATTTTCACCATTCAACAATTTGATGATAAATTCCAATTTCTTTTTGGATTCTCTGTAATATTTTATAAAGTTGTTCAGTATTTTTTGAGTCAGTTGTGTGTTTGTGTCATCATTTCTTAGGAACTGAAGCAATGTGATTGTTATGGTAAGGTAGTCGTCAATTTGTAAACTCAGCTGTGACGAGATTTTGGGGTTCTCTATAAATGCTGATATGTACTTTATGTCGGCAGTTTGTAGTGGGTTCCGCTGTATGTATTGTGATACAATCTGAAATAAAAGTCATAAGTTTAAATTAGTTGAGTCAAAATCATAATTTATTTATTATGTAGTTACCCCATTAAACAATCACCTACTCAAAGCCGTTAATGATTTTCCGATTTTATTTATTGTAGTTTCAAATGTATTTTTCTATTTTTTACCAACTTCAATAAAGGAGGAGGTTCTCAATTCGGATGTTTATTTATAAACAATTACTGGTTCATATGATGTTTGTTGCATCATGTTACAACAGAAAATGGTAGTCTGTCTCTCAGCCAGTCTAAGATTGAGACACATTTTGGGTTGCTAAGTCAGTTGAAAATCCATCCAATCTATCTTATCTATATACATACTGATAATAAAGCTGTATAGTTTGTTTATGTGAACGCGCTAATCACTGGAACTACAAGTTGGCTTTGAATAATTCTTTTTGCATTTGAAAGTTCAATTTTTGATTATCAAATGCGAAAAGAACATCACGTTCCCAGCATGCAGCGTGATGTTCTTCCTTGACTTTATTGTTTATGCTTGGCTCCTGAGAGTAAAAACTTCATGCAGACGAATTTGTGAACAGAAGCTAGTTAAAAAAATTACTTGAAAATATTCTTTTGAATATCAATAAAAAGTTTTAATACCTGTATCAATTTACTCTTCAGCTCACTAGTCAAGTCATCAGCCGCTGACAGCCAATCAAGCACATTCTTCAGCTCGTCACTATTTAACTTATTCTTCCCGGTCAAGGTATGAAGCCATTCACCCACAATTCTCTCTTTAGGAGCAGTGGGGAAGTGGTGGGACTGCACCACATTTTTGGCGAGACACAGCCGCTTGGGTAATGGTGTCTTTTCATCATCCAGCCGACGTTTTAATTCTGAAAAGGAGTTATCAAATCTATATAAATAAAAAATGTTGGGTTATTTACACCATTTATAACTAAAGAACAACTGGACTTATTTTTATGATCTTTGATTTGTTGGATATGTCTCCGCCCAGAGTAGCAGAATAACTATTAAAGTAAAAATTCACGAAAAAAAAATAATGAAGACAATTCATTTTCTCATATATTACATTCATTCTTATTGATTCTGAGGCGGTATGAAGTTAGCGGGATCAGCTAGTAAATAATAATATTATAAAGTCTCATATTATTGGGATGATTGATTGCATGTGCTGTAAATTGCTACCCAAAATATATTTCAATAAAATTTACGGTCAGTGGGTCGTCTTAGGGTTACTTCATTATCCAAGCAACCAATAATAAAATTTTAATAGATGGAACATGAAATTAAATGAAAGCTGTGGAACTACTGTAATTTATGAATTCTCGCTTCTAAATATCATAAAAATGTGTTCATTTAAGTTAGAAACTTTAAACATTTTGCAAGCGTTGAGGTTAAGTTTTACAGAAATCATTTTAACCATTTATAGAATTAAATCTTACCATTCAGTGGGTTCAACGACATGTTTAAAGAAACACAATAACTATTTCATGTACACTTATATAACGAACAGTTAATAAAACTTGTAAAAGCAATGTTCCTAAAACACGCTGTATTGTTGTTATTCGACGTTTTAATACTGCTCTGCATTCATTATGTCACTTTTCTCAGAAGCATGTTCTTATTTTTATTCAACAGCTTGACAGCTTTCTCAGTACTATACATAGAGTAAGTAACGTTCCTTATAGTACTATAGATCACAATAGCCTCGGTCTTACACAGTCTTCAGTTATAGGTTTACCAGCAATCTCAGAAATAATTGATGGCTAAACTAAACCTTTTTTATAAACCTTTGAAAACGTAAATGGAAAAAAAAAAATTAAAATAAGTATTGCCGTAAAATGAGTGTCAGATAAGACAGCTAAGCCATTAATAATACAGTTTAAATACTTTGAAAATGATTATGCTTCGCTGTAGCAACTAAACGCAATTTAATAACTTCTTCGGACTTCTACTGTGATGAATGTGATGATTTATCTAAAACACCTACTTTTGCCTGCCCCGCGAAAATAAACTGAACCTTTTATGGTGCTTTAGCATAGGTCATACTTCCGTGTAATAGAGGTATGCCCACTGCTGATCTCAAGAAGACCCAAGACTCACGACCACGACTATAAATAGTCACCAACAAAAATACGGTAGGTATTATTACCGACTACTCATTGAAAAATAATCTAATAAATTGCTGGCTGAAGACATTATAAAATTACTGCAAATAATTTGATTGATATGTTATTTTTAATTCATGCTTAATATATATTATAAAATATTTTTATAAAAAACATTTCAAAACATAAAAAAATGTAGTCCATCGGCATCGGGAACAGGGTCCAAGTTGCCGGTGGTCAGAGCTCTAGAAAGAGGAACCTCGTCGCTATACGTGCCGTGTCCATGAGCACGATGATGAGAGCCTCCTATAAAAAGTACCTAAATAAGATCATAAAGTTTGTCCACAAGCTCGATAGATGGCGTTAGTAGAAAAATTAGAAGTCACTATGGTTTCTTTACCGCCCGGTGTGTAGGTATGTACCCCAGCCCGCCATAATTATAGGTTACGTTCTGTTTTGACAAAGTCCTTGTTAAAGAAACAAGATTTTTCTTGAACGGGAGCTGATTGGCTAGTCTGGTCAGCTCCTATAGAAATTAGAAACTATTAGGTATATTCTGGTAAGGTTTGGTACTAGCAAGGAATATAACTACTACTCTCTCTCTAGTACGTACCTAGTATGGACTATTGTTCTAGATGGTAACCCGTGGGAATATGGAATAAAAAAGCTTGTAAAAAAAGATGTTATAGTTCAGGATAATTTTATACTGTCATGTGTGCCGTCGTGCCGTGTGGTGTAGTTTTAAAGGATTTTTATGTCCGATTTCCTCTTTAATTAAGCATCCGAAATTCCAAATTAGGTATAGGCCGACCGCTTAACTGAGCTGAGACGTTGCCTGAGGTAGCTGCGCGGCAGCGCGGTGCGGGAAGCAGCCTCAGTACGGTCGGCCTGAACTTAGTTACTTAGGTATTTTTTAACATTCAGTATTAAACTTTTGTTTTTGTATTATTCTGTACTAGCTGTGCCCGCGACTTCGTTCGTGTGCATGACGGAAAAATTTTTAATTTTTTTTTGCGCGGCTCTAATTCTTTTTCTAAAATAAAAGTAAGTATATCTACCAGTGAAAATCCCGTCAAAATCGGTCCAGCCGTTTCAGAGATTAGACGGAACAAACAGACAGACAGACAAAAATTGTAAAAAAAATATTTTGGTATATGTACCGTGTATACACTATACATCCATATGCATTTAGTAAAAAGCGGTTAATTTAAAAACAGACACCCCAATTTTATTTATTTGTATAAATAAACTGATTAAATGGGATTACATTAAAATGGTCTAAGGTGTTACCACATGCAACGCGTGGCAGTAGGTATAGCTAGGCTTAACATCCGTTCATGGCACGTCCGGCTTTTTGGCCCCTTGTTATTTGTCCGGACTTTTACAAAGAAGTGCCACACAAAATGAAGGGTTCCGTAGTTGGACGATTTTATCTCAAAAACAAACTTAACTTTGTAGTTGAAAAACATGTTCTCCCATATATCGTTGTCTATAGTATACCTACGTCACGGTCATTGCTCCGACTACAATATGTTAGATTGTAAAACTACCAATGAACGATTTACGGACTTTTCTTTACTTGTGCTGTGAGACCTTGCTTCTATTCTACATAATCATCATCATAATAATCAGCTTATAATGTTCCCACTGCTGGGACACAGGCCTCCTCTCAGGGTGAGAGAGAATGGGCCATAATCCACCACGCGGGCCCAGTGTGGGTTGGTAGATGTCACATGTCATCGAATTTTTGGTTCTAGACGTGCCGGTTTCCTCACGATGTTTTCCTTCACCGTTTTGAGAGCAGTGGTGATGAAATTTGGTTTTTCAATCATTACATAACTTTCACATGAAGAATAAGTGTGACGTTTTGACAGATTGTCCATTCCAAAACTGTCAAAATGACAAACTTATTCGTCGGATAAAAGTAAACTGGCGATTGAAAAACGGATAATGTAAAATCTTAACTTGGTACTGAAGCTTGTCACTTTAAAAAAAAAACCTGTACAGTTTACACGTTCAGTTCCTGTACACGTTCAAACCGGATTCTTGTTTCCCGTTTCGTAACCGGATCCCAAACGGAAATACCCTTCGTGTTGCTCCGGCGTCAACTCCTTTGTTAGGGGCTGTCAACTACACAAAATACTTTAGTGATTGATTGAAAACTGGGTAGTTAGTAACTAAGGAACAAGGTGTAGAGTTAAGTAATTTGTTTACATTCACTAAATACCCTATAACAAGCTTCTGATCAGTCAGACCACGTCCCACTTGTTGGAGTCTTTAAGTCACTTGCACTAAAGAAGACCTAAAATATGCCACTGCCGCAATCAACGTGTCCACCTCATAATCAGCCTATAATGTTCCCACTGCTGGGACACAGGCCTCCTCAATGTGAGAGGGAATGGGTGTAATCCACCACACGGGTGCGGGTTGGCGGAAGTCACACGTCTTCGAATTTTTGGTTTTAGGACATGCCGGTTTTCTCACGGTGTTTTCCTTCACCGTTTTGAGTGGTCACCCACTGGGATCAAGCAATAAAAAAGGTACCATCGACACGAAAACAAGAAGACGTATTTTTATTTAGATATTTATTGGATCTTCACAGGTCGATCGATCAGGTTAAGCTACGCTTGCCGCGGTTGGTTGGGTTTCAGTCACGTTAGAATTTCACAAATTAAATTAAAAAAAACCAGTCAAGTGCGAGTCGGACTCGCGCACCGAGGGCTCCGTACAAATTTACTAAGGTAAATAGTTTTAAAATAATTTTTTTGTAAAGTAAGTAACTACAAACAAAATTTACGAGTACAGTTATCGGATTTTTTCCTTTACTTGTGCTACATGACATTGGTTTTTGCCAAATTTCATGATTCTAGGTCAACGGGAAGTACCCTATAAGTTTTGATTCCGGAACATAAACGCTCGTATCTTTTGATTGTGTTGACTTAGAAGTTTGACTTTTTCATTGCATCAAGAAATTGCAGGCCTGATAAATTGATATTAATTTCAACTTGATAACTCCTCGCGTTCCTGACAAAAGGGTCTTCTTGACTGACGGACAGACAGAAGTACAACGAAGTGATCTTATAAGGGTTCCATTTTTCCTTTTGAGGTACGGACGGATCTCTAAAAATAAAAACAAACTGACAGAAACTACAAATACCTATGTATTTTGTAAAGCTGCTTTTTCAATATCACTTTCTGGATATAACATTTTGCATGCAGGTCTATTTCCAACCATGGCTTAGATAGGTACCAGATAGTGCCTACATTCTGTCTGGTACTGAAAATTGGTACCTACATGCAATAAACAACGTTTTCCACGCGTCTATGTTATTACGCAAAGCCTTGGAAACAAATTGCAGTTACCGATATATCCAAGAGATAATATGGGAAACTCAAGTCCGATACCTACTTTGATCAAGCTTATATCAACCTAATGTATGACTACGTGCGGCACAAGGGGCTGTGGCTACATGAGAGGTTTGTGGCTAAGTAATAACAGCCGCACGGGTCGATAGCTTGCCGCTGTTGGTCCGTGGATGGGTGACCATCTTTACATACCAAGACCCCTCCGTGCCTCGGAAAGCACGTTAAGCCGTTGGTCCCGGCTGTCATTCGTGGATCTTTGACAGTCGTTACGGGTAGTCAGAAGCCCGAAAGTCTGACAACCAGTCTTACAAGGGGTTTCGTATTACCCAATAACTATATAGGTTGTGGGGGTGAGATAGACAGTCGCTCTATGTAAAATACTGGTACTCAGCTGCATCCGGTTAGACTGGAAGCTGACCCTAACATAGTTGGGAAAAGGCTAGGCAGATGATGACCTGCGGCACTTAAGATAAAGCTTACAGTTAAGTCTTAAGAAAGTATAATAAAAGTTCATCTGTATAAAACGGCTTTTAACCTCCTAAGTATAACAACCTTTCAAAACACAAAGAAAACTCCAAAAATCTAAATCTAATCACGATAAGTAAACATCTAAATATAAAATGAATGAGCAAAAGCGATTCATTCATAAAAATGTCAGCCATTTTGTGAAAGGTTACATATAAAACGAAATGTATTCTGTCATGGTCGGGACGCGTCGCTAAATAGGCCAAGGAGAAAATTTGCGCAGGCGCGAAAGAATTGATTTTCCCTCACCATGACGTCACAATACAAGATGTCTGCCGCTTGAACAAGAGAAGCTCAGTATAAAATTTTTTAAATAAGAAACAGGAGCTACAGTTAGTAAACGGACGTCAGATGTAACAAGTTAATGCCAAATTCTTCAGTGACTGATGATAAAGGGGGATTCGTTTACACTAGTTCATAGATAGATGATATAAAAACGCGTGTGTTTAGTTAGGCAGTGATACGGTAGCTAAGGAGATGGTTTATCGTATAGTACAGAAGAATTTCCTGACGATGTTCGACGTTACTACTATGATGCTGGTCAAGTTTATATGTTTATGTGAGTAGAATATCTTTATTATTTGCTTTTTAAATTAAACTTAAAGTATTATCAAAGAGCGAAAATATTTAATTTACTATTGTTATTTTTTCTGTCTCTAAGTGAAAATATACGTCAAAAGAGGAAAGGGAATTTGCCGTCGGAAAATTCAAAATTCTAAATACAAAATATCAAAATGACTATTCGTTTCATAGATTTCAAAATATTTCTTCTTTTTTTTGTCACAAAAGCAACATGGTATTTCAACATACAGCGAAAATATTCTTTTTAATTCGAGTAGTGTTTATTTCAAGGGCTGAATAATTAATACGTTCAATTAGCGTGAACATATATTACACACTTTTCTTTGTTACACGATCTACGTGTTTTTATTTTAATTAAAATCACATTATGAGTTCTGCTATAGCGTGCTCCTTTGAGTTAATTAACGTGTCGAAAGTGTATTATAACAATTAGCTTTTATATTTCAAGTACGCGGCCTTCTTGGATACAACAAGTTGTTAAGAAAACATTGTTTTTAGTACGGTAGTAATTTGTATGACGAAAAATGGAAGGAAATTACTTCGCGTGAAGTATTTTAGCCCTGTGATTTAATTTAGTTACTAGTAAGGTTTTCCAATTATATTACAAAAATGAGAATGTTATAAGAACTTTTTTAGATTAGAATTTGTTTTTTTTTTAGTTAGGTGCTTTATAAGTCGCGTTTTGATGTTTTTCTTAGTAATGAAGTGTTATTTTCTTAAGCTCCATAAGCCTTAAAAAATTTCCCTTAAAATATTTATCTTTGTAGGAGTCGTTATAATACTTTCAAGGGTGCTTAGTTTTGAAGACAGGCGTTTGTTGCATCCAAGAGAATTTTTAGTAACGTGCTTCTTGCTCGTCATAAATGAATAATTACACTAATATTCTACTTTAAGCTTTTCGCCTTTCTAATATAAAGGCGAAAGTTTGTGAGTATGTGTGTGTTTATATGTTTGCTACTTTTTCACGCTCAAACGGCTGGACCAATTTTGATAAAATTTTGTATGGAGGTAGCTGACACCCTGGATTAACATATAGGCCACTTTTTATTCCGATATTCTCACGGGATCGAAACCTATGCGGGTGAAACCGCGGGGCCCAGCCAGTAATTATCTATATTCAAAACTACTACGGGTTTTGTCCAGCTCGTAAAAACAAATGACCAGTGGTCCAGTTTAGACCTGGATCGAAAGAGCTGAAAATCATGAGGAGAGGCCTTTGCCCAGCAGTGGGGTGATACAGGCTAACAGTGTCAGTATCAGTACGGGTAGTCAGTAGCCCAAACGTCTGACACGATAGGACCGGTAGGACTGGTATGGTCTACCATGGGGTATAACATAACCTAGTAAAGAAAGAAAGAAAAAAAAGTTTATATGGACACAGTTCCTGAAACACAAAATACAAAGTAAAAAAAAAATAAGAAAAAAGCAGGTTTCAGACAACAATAGTGTGCCCCTCACGGCTGCGCCAAAAAAGGCTCATTTCAGCATTAATGCCAGACAGATGCTGTCTGACGCTGAGTAACATGGGTCGTGTAGGTCAGATAGGCAGACCCTCCATGTAAAATACTAGTACTCAGCTGTATCCGGTTAGACTGGAAGCTGACCCTAACATAGTTGGGAAAAGACTAGGTAGATTGATTGGCATAGCTTTACTAGACTAAAGGATTACCTATCTGGATGATGCAGCCTAATCCGCTTACTTATAAACGTTGTATAGCGTCTGTCTACACAACGCTGTGTCTTCTTCTTTCGAAAGTTAAATTACTGACGACTGAAAGAGAGAAATCGGTGTGTACTCGTAACTATTCATCTGATAATAATACGTTTATTAGTAAGGGGATAATTTGGTACGAAGGTTACCTTTAGCTTCAAGAGTTATAGTTATAAAAATCTTGCCTTCCTGGTACGAGATCTTTACTTTAAAGATTTTTTTTCGGTCTTTCTTCTCAGTTTAGTCAGTTAAGAAACACCGAAAGCATCTAAATGAAAAAATAAAGACGTATAAAAGTGTTTTATTAAACCAATTTATTAATTTATCATAATTTATCAATGAAGATAGATGATAAACAGAGAGTTTTTCATTGATAACAAATATTTTTTCGTTCAATTTTGTTTTATTCCAGTTAGGGCTGATTTTTCCATCGACAGATAACTTTTATTCGAGGAATAAAATTGACGTTTGACAGTTTTTGTATGAAACAACTGTCACAATTTCAAAATTACTCCTCGAATAAAGTTATCAGATGATTGAAAAATCAGCCCTTAGTTCAATTTTTAAACGAACTGGGTAATATAATTCATACTATTATCATTGTTAATAAAAGTAGTTTATTTTTAAGTTACGAAACAGACTTACACACAGACAGACAACAGACAGACAGAACAGAGTTACATTCAATTTCAATATTAACATGACATCTACAAATTTAGAATACTAACTGTCTTGAAATAATAATATGTACAAGTACATAATATAAAAAAGGGAGGGGAAAGAATTATAGAACATAAAAAAAATCTTTGCTATTCAGGAGGCCTCTGCTTTTTTGGAGGCCTAAATTAAATTAATGTTATTAAATGGTACCCAGACGGCAGTACCGCCCATTCACCTTACATAATCTTTTAGCATCTTTTCTCACGATACCCTCGGGAAGACATTCCCCGACATTCTTTGTATAATGACTTACATTATGCCCGGTAGATTCCTTCGTACATTTTTGATGGAAATTCTTGACAACATTAAATGTAAACAAGGAGGCTCTTGTTGTAGAGACACAGAAAGTGGTGATGGATTTTATCGTGTTAACTGATTTTCGTAGCTATTGGCTACGGAGGTTACAGGGTATTGCTACGCACTGCTACGGCGATCACAGATGTTCGTAGCGATTGTGCTACGAAATCTTTAAATCGTAGTCACGGTTTACAGGCTTTTATAATGGATTTAGCTATTAATAAGATTAACAGAGGGGCAAATCTCGTAATTTTAAGAACGTTCACAGTCTCATCTCAGTTTCAATCTGTCAAAAATACCTCTAAAATCCTAACATTTTTGACAGGTTTTTGACATTGATTATCGCTGAGAGGCAGTGGTGGCCAAGTGGTAATGGCCGCGACTTACGAGTTGTAGGTCGTGGGTTCGAACCCAGACAGGCGCTTTACTTTGTGTAAATTATTTCATCACCACTGCTCTCAAAACGGTGAAGGAAAACATCGTGAGGAAACCGGCATGTCCTAGAACCAAAAATTCTAAGACATGTGACATCTGCCAACCCGCACTGGGCCCGCGTGGTGGATTACGGCCCACTCCCTCTCACCGAGAGGAGGCCTGTGTCCCAGCAGTGGGAACATTATAGGCTGATTATGTTATGTATGTTATCGCTGAGATGAGATTGCGACTAGATTTTGAACGTTTTTAATTACGGGAATTGGCCTTCAGGTGTTTAGTAGGGAAGGTTTTTGGAGGCTAAAGATTTTTATCACGGTTGCTACGGACGGTGCGTAGATGTTCGTAGCAGATAGCTACGGATTTTTCGTAGCGGAATTTTCGTAGCAGACGCCTACGAAAGCTCAGTCAGTCGTATTTATTTTGAAATAATTTTTACTTCGGTTTTGGTGCAAACTGTTTTAAAGTATTACGTAGCGGTATTTAGGGTTGAATAACTTTCAAATGTCAATAGAGATATTATTACCTCTCAAGTCCAATGACACTTAATTGTGTCTATCGTAATAATTTATTAGTCCAATATGTCATCGATTACCATTAGGTGTTATACGAGAGTTCATTGAGAGGGTCACCTTCAAAATCCATTAGCAATCGACTGCTTTGTTGTGTTAATAGTGAATGAGACATTAACACCTGCAGGTCTATTCTGTAAAAACTTAGATGGAGTGAGCTGTTATTTCTCCTCCTACGGATTGAACCTATGGACTGCTCACCTCACGGTCTAGAAGCACTATCCGTCAGCCGTTCGGTATAATCTAGTATCTCACTAATTCTTTAATTTGTTTAGTGATGATTTTGTTCCTCTGTCTGTAACTTTAGTCATCTGCCTAGCCTTTTCTCCCAACTATCTTGGGGTCGGCTTCCAGTCTAACCGGATGCAGCTGAATACCAATATTTTACATGGAGCGACTGCCTATCTGACCTCTACAACCCAGTAACTGGGTAATGCGATACCCCTTGGTAAGACTGGTTGTCAGACTTTCGGGCTTCTGACTACCCGTAACGACTGTCAAAGATCCACGAATGACAACCGGGATCAACGGCTTAACGTGCTTTCCGAAGCACGTTGTGGTATGTAAAGATGGTCACCCATCCACGGACCAACCGCGGCAAGCGTAGCTTAACCTGATCGATCGACCTGTGCGGCTGTTATTACTTAGCCACGAGCCCCTCTCTGTCAGTAACTTTAGTATGGTTGATAATTCTTGTGTCTAGTTTTTAGTCAGATAGGAAACGCCGACCTCATCTAGCTTTAAAAAAATATGTTTTTAGGTTGTTAAATAATAATTTTATTAAATTATAATTTCACTTCTGTCCTAACATTAAGTGAGCGATCTAAGTTTTTATGATGAGATTTTTACAGAATAGGTTGGCTTGTTTTCGAAACGCCGTTGTAAATATTTACTGAGTAAACAAGGGGTAAACTGAAATCGACTACGAAAATATGGAAACGAAAATTATGTTTAGTTTATCCTCATGTATAACGCTTTTCTGCTCTCAAAACGGTGAAGGAAAACATCGTGAGTAAACCGGCATGGTCTAGAAACAAAAATTTTAAGACACGTGACATCTGCCAACCCGCACTGGGCCCACGTGGTGGATTACGGCCCGCTTCCTCTCACCGAGAGGAGGCCTTTGTCCCAGCAGTGGGAACATTGTAGGCTGATTATGCAAGACAATGTCTAATATACCGAAATTGAACTTCTCTCAGCTGCTATTGTCACAAGATTTCATAATGAATTAAATTCAATCGGCTTTCAGAAATCTATAAATAAAACAAAGTCGGGTTAGTTACACCATTTATAACTGAAGAACGGCTAGACCTAGATCTTTGATTTGTTGGATTTGTCTCCGCGCCGAATAGCACGGGCTTAGGCCCGTAAACGTACTAGCAGATTACGTTGATCAATACAATACAAATAAACGCACAAAGGAACATACATTTTTTTTAAATCATTATCAGATGTTGATGATTATCTTGCCAGACATGAAGGCGACTTGATTCAACCGGCAGAATTTTTAGATGCAGTGTGCTTAGACGTAGAAATAATGTACTTAATAAAAATCAAATATTTGAAATATATTGTATATATTTATTACATCATACACCAAACCCGTAGCAGGAAAACGAAACAACAGAATAATCAACAATTACACACAATTTCAACATCAATTCAAAATACTTTTATTATTTTTTATGTTAAATGATATAGCTCTTATACTCCACGGATTTCCGGGTTATCCCTTTGGTATCATCAAATTTCTATTATAGCTAACCCGTTGGTAAACATTTCATTGCTGTCGATTCTGGGTTTTTAGTGTATGGATTTTTAGCCATCTCCTTAAATTTAATAAAGTGACAGTTTTGTATTTAGAAGTTTGACTGTGTCAGAATAAACTTCGAAATTATAAAATGGATCGATGAAATGATCGAAGAAAAACCTTGACTGGTAATAAGGTAACAAACATTATAAACTAATTATAAATCTATTATTTTACGACCATTCTTTCGTGAAGTTGACAGTTTAATTCGTTCTGTTTAATAATGAAGCAATGATTATATTTATTAATTTTGCTTAATCAAGATAATATTTACATAATATAAGCTAACATTTAAAAGAATAATATGTACATGTTTATGAAAAAATAAGCAAAAGAATCATAGGGCATCAACAAATTCGTCCGCATCACTGTCAACAGGAACAGTGCCCAAAAGGCTGGCAGCATTGCCACGTTGTATGGCGAATTATTTTACGTCCTGAATTTCCTTCTTCCGACACAAATCTCACACTTTATTCGGACATGCACCTAAAAATAAACCTTACGTTGTAAGTGTGTAGGTTCACAATAAGGAAACAAGCCACTTTTAATTAAAAAAACAAACAGCCAGCCAGTATCACAAGGAACAAAGACATGTTGAGTCCAATGTGGTCGGCTGTTGCTGCTACTTCGAAATTGAATCATGCTCCAGTTGTCACGCTGTATAGAGAAGTCTCTTTATTCCGTTCTGATTGGAAATAACTAGCTAACATTAAGGCTATCACATCATCATCATCATCTGCCTAGCCTTTTCCCAACTATGTTGGGGTCGGCTTCCAGTCTAACCGGATGCAGCTGAATACCAGTATTTTACATGGTGCGACTGCCTACTTGACCTCCCCAACCCAGTTCCTGGGGTAATACGATACCCCTTGGTAAGACTGGTTGTCAGACTTACGGGCTTCTGACGTCCCGTAACGACTGTCAAAGATCCACGAATAACAGCTGGGACCAACGGCTTAACGTGCTTTCCGAGGCACGGAGAGGTCTCGGTATGTAAAGATAGTCACCCATCCACGGACCAATCACGGCAAGCGTAGCTTAACCTGATCGATCGACCTGTGCGGCTGTTATTATTTAGCCCGGGGCCCTAGACCTCCTAACTTCGTAGGTTAACAAAAAAAACAGTTGTATCATAGAACTGTGCCTACACTGTCAAAATGTATGGACCAGCTTATTTTTTTTTTTTAATAACGAACAAAAATTCAACGCAATCCATGATAACAGTTTGTGCGTCGATGTCCCTGCGAGTCCTGCGACCTTGTATAGGATCAGTTATCTAAATATAAGACTAGGATACTGAGGCTTGGATAACCATCATCCAGCCTTCACCATCTCCAGCCTTTTACAAAGTATTTTGGCATGAATTGAAGCCTGATCAAATGGGTAGCCGGTAATATACCCAATTAGTTATTGTTTGACCAATGTTTCGTGTCTTCTATCTTTTTTACGAGGAGGCATCTTTTTTTCGAGGAACTAAGAAGAAAGTTGAGTTCAACATGGTTGGC
Source organism: Hydraecia micacea (assembly GCA_914767645.1). Lineage (NCBI taxonomy): Eukaryota > Metazoa > Arthropoda > Insecta > Lepidoptera > Noctuidae > Hydraecia > Hydraecia micacea. The sequence continues at coordinate 4,352,102 of OU611801.1, read as the reverse complement.
TGTTGTTGCTACTTTGAAATTGAATCACGCTCTAGTTGTCACGCTGTATAGAGAAATTTCTTTATTTAGCTCCGATTAGAAACTAGCAAATATTAGTTTATAACTTTGTAAGTTACTTAATATTAGACTAGAATCTCTGACTACTCAGACTAGCATCATGTATGTACGTCGATAATTAAATACGTCTAACAATTTTCTCTTTCCAAGATATTAAAGATCGAATCACAACATTCACAGCCTGATGAAACGTGGCTGTTCAATGATACCGCCGGTATTAATATATGATTTGACCAGTATCTGGTATCGTCTTTCTATGGAAATAAAACTGCGAGGATCTGAGAAGAAAGTTGAGTCCAACAGGGCCGGCTGCTGTTGCTACTTTGATATTGAATCACGCTTCAGTTATCACGCTGTATAGAGGAATTTCTTTATTCAGTCATGTTTGAATACTAGATAACGTTAGTAAAAGATTACTATAAGACTAGAAATAACATAAGCCTGCAGCTTCTTGATTCAAGTGTTTTTTTGTCTTGAATTAAATAATAATATTTATTATAGCTTGATGAAATAGATAGTTTGAATATAGTAGTAATGTTTGGAATGACCCATATCCCATTTATTTATTCATAGAAAAGCATGATTTTTTTAAATAAGAAAGCATTCTATTTTGCAAGAAACTACGAAGAAAGTTGGTCGATGTTGTTGCTACATTGAAATTAAATCTGTCACGCTCTGTATAGAAGTTTCTTTATTTATCGTTTGATTTCCGTTCCGGCTGAAAACTCATTTGAGTGAAACTATTTCTTAGGTAAAACTATAGCCGTTTTTTATGACGAAATCGTAAGAAACTACTAAAAAATATTAGTCATACGTATCTAATTACTATTACATAACACCACATTTTTGTCATTATTTTATTAGAGATGACACCTGTTTCAGTCGTTCCAGTTGCCTGCGTTGTCTATTCATAAAAACTCTTTTTATTTATTAAAACACTCTGTGGAATATCAGAGTTTCTTAAACAAAGAAAAGTTTAGTTTAACACGGTCGCTGTTGTTGCAACTTTGAGATTGAATCACGCTCCAGATGTCACGCTGTATAGAATAAAAGTTCATGGCATGTATTAAACTAAAACAGTGATTGTTATATATGTTTGACAAATGATGTATTTAAATAATTTTCCTTAAAAATTATTCACAGTAAAACGTGTTTGCAAGTAACTGATAAAATAGTTTTATGTACACCTCACAATTGCCTTTCTTTCATCGCTTCTTTGCTAAGTTTGAGAGAAATGGCGGAACAACTCCCTAGCAACACGTTTCTGTAAATATAACTAATTCTACTCTCGCGCTGGCGTGATCTTTCCTTATTTGTTAGACTATGTATAAGAATAGACGTAAAGCCGTGGTTAACACATTTGCCAATCAGAGAGGTGGTCGTGGTCCGGAACTGACTTACGTGTGCTGGAAGCTTTAAGAGCGTTTACAACGTACGGCATTTCATACAAACTTTCAAGCCCTTGTTTTTCGAAATGAATGAACCGATTTTAATGAAACTTCGTACGCATAAGCAGGATACAAAGGTCTAAAAAGTTAGTAAAAACATTTTCGAAATGTCTTCTTTAAAAAAAGATAACTGGAAATATCTGTTTCTATGGAAAATTTAAAATCGGTCTAATTTGGCTGTAACACAATTTTTCGAAAATGTTTTCTACTAACTTTTTAGACCTTTGTATCCTGCTTATGCGTATGAAGTTTCATTATAATCGGTTCAATCACTTCGACAAACAAGGGCTTGAAAGTTTGTATGAAATGCCGTACGTTGTAAACGCTCTTAACACGTTCGAGGACGCTACCACTTGAGACTGTGTACCAAAATGACACAGTAAATGTCCATACAAATTATACGACGTATGAGTACGTAGCCTCCCATGAAAATATATTGTTTTAAAGACATCATGACACAACCGTTTTATCACGTTATCGTATAAATACGTTATGTCATTAAAAGTAAGTTAACTAGACGTGAACGGGATTAATTCATAGTAAAATAGTATACTGTCTGGCTAAGGAATAATACATAAATCAAATAAACTAAATAATTACGATGTTTTGTCGCGGCAAATATTACGATACGCCACGAAATGTTTAGCGAACGCGAGCGCACCCCGCAGTGACGCAGCCGCATTGAATGTAGGAGCGCGGTAGGCGCGCGCGACGTATTTACACGTTGTGCGTGTGTGAGCACCGTTCCCGCCCACTGTCAACGGCACTTATTTGAAATAGTTTAAAACTTACTCTACGTGACAGTAAAGCTTCGGGTATTTTAAATGTTGTGACACAAGATACATTCAATAGGATTTTAACTTGAACGTTCATCGGAAATGTACGTTCTGTCGTAAAGTAAAAAAATTATTTGGACGTCATTGTACGTTGTGCCATATCAAAATTTCGAACGATGACGTATAATCTCGTTCTGTCCTCGAACGTGTTAAGTATCACCATTCATGAAGGCTAATTTAATGAGCTCGGCAATCAAAGCCAATAATATCTTCGAACAAAATACCTGTCTTGGCTCTCCACATTTTTATTTTAACAATCGATATCGCACTACAAAATACCTAACAAAAAAGTAGGTATATTGTTCAACCGAACACGTTCCGTTAGTACTTTGAAATATAATCACGCTCCACATACCAACACGCTGTGCGCTCAGCACTTTTCGTCTGTCGGTTATTGTTGTAATATTACGTGAACGTGACATGTTCCCTCTGATATATTATGAAGATTCTGAACAGCGTGACAGCTGTCGTCTTTAAAGAAATAGGCGGTTAGTACTCCTAATATGTTAGCCTAGCGTATGCTGGTACATTTGTGAAATTGTTGGTAACCTATTTCCAGTTTGATTTGCTTTAGGCATGTCATAATTGCCGCACGGGTCTATCGATCAGTTTAAGCTACACTTGCCGCGGTCGGTCCGTGGATGGGGGATCATGTTTACATACCGAGATCCTCCGTGCCTCGGAAAGGACGTTAAGCCGTTGGTCCCGGCTGTCATTCGTGGATCTTTGACAACCAGTAACATAATCAGCCTATAATGTTCCCACTGCTGGGACACAGGCCTCCTCTCGGTGAGAGGGAGTGGGCAGTAATCCACCAGGCGGGCCCAGTGCGGGTTGGTAGCTGTCACATGTCTTCGAATTTTTTATTCTAGGACATGCCGGTTTTCTCACGATGTTTTCGTTCACCGTTTTTGGGAAATATATACTACTATATTTAATGTGTAAAGTTTAAATCTTGTTGATTAGTTGGAAGATCTCGAATGTTAAAGACCCAAGTGTTATAATTATTCGTACAACTGATTGCTAGTCTGTCGACCGCTTCTCTTGACTTACAAGCAACGCGGTTTTAAGTTAATAAAGACCAGTCCATATTAAATCTACTCAGCACTTTACGCCTCTGGAATAATTAAACAGCTAACTAATTATTACGTAGTTCTTGGCAAAGACAAGGCTAAAGGGATTAAGTAAACAGGATAAGCAGACACGTCCTCCTTTTTGGGTTTTCCTGTTAATACAATGTCTCCTCAATTTATCAAACTGTTGGCTCAGCGCGGTAGTTGCGTAATACACTAACAGTAGCAATGGCTTTTGACAGTTCAACAACATTCATTGCGTTATTTACGTTGTTGAGCAGATTTTTTTTTCGAATATAGAAGCAATGGATTTGCAATATCCTTCAAAATGATTCAGATTGAGATTGATTGATTGTGTGTTGCGTAATTAGGGTGCAACCAATAAATTAATTAACTAGAAAAAAAATGTTACTAAAATTTGTTTAAATACTTTAATGTTATTTAAAGGAGATTTTCTTACAAAATATTAGTTGATAAAGTGGTGTTTTAATGTCTTAATTTTTCGGATAAAATCTCCGTTGAATTTTACTTTTTGTTGGCACGTGGCTGGAAAACTCCCTTTCAAACTATTATACTTGAGGAACTGTCATGGCGTCCCATTAAAGTACTAAGGAGGCTCATTTCCTTTCAATTATGAGGATCCTTCATTTCCCACGTGTGTAGTCAACGCGTACAAGTAGCTACGAAACGCTACGTGCTACAGTGCTACGACGCTACGACGCTACGAACTTTTGGGGTGTTAAATTATTCGCAATCCGGTTGTGTTTTTGGGTAATTTTACACACAGTAAATCTCTTTTACGGAATTTACTCACGTTTCCTGGTTCCTATACGCTTTATCTAAGGGAAAATCTTACTTTATATCAAAGGGGACATTTTTTGTAGCAATTTTTTCAGTAGTAGGTAGATATTTTTGAGGGTATTAGTCTTTTGTTTCATTATATTGCTAGTTCTGCTTGACCTTTAGAACTTTCTGGTAATTGGCATCAGTAATTAACTATACAATTGCCGCACTGTAATTATACGTAGCCTGCGTAGGTTACAGATGGATAGTGCGTAGGCTGTTAGTAATATCGCTTCTGTCCACTTTGTGTAGGCGTTAGTAACTCGTGTAGGACACCCTGTCTGTATACCCGAGGGGGTAGGCAGAGACGTACAGTACACTCACATTTCGTCAGCTATGTTTAAGTCCCATGCAACTGCCCCGTTGGTCTAGTGGTTGCAAGCGCCAGTGCTGAAGGATCCTGGGTTCGATTCCCAGGTCGGCCAGTGTTATTGGGTGGCAGTGGCAATAGGAATTTCTCAGTAACAGCGGTGTGATACCCCCGTGCCTCGGAAAGCACGTTAAGCCGTTGGTCCCGCGCCTGATCTCTCTCTGGTCTTGTCGGGTTGCTGTCCCATCAGACCATGAGAGTGTGGGAAGAGAGAGTACACCTGTGTCTGCATTAGTATCTCCCGTGCCGAAGGTTAGTCTCCATTGAAATTGGCCGCCATGGCCGAAATACGGTCTGGAGGACTATTATTATTAAGTCCCATATAGGGGGTTAGCCTACGTAAGATCCGCGTACGATGGTCCACTTGAAGGTCTAAGTTTAATAATAATAAGTTTTATTGTTCGAAAAACAGTGTTACAGATTGTTTACCACCAGATAAAGATAAGCAAAAACTGTGCAATGTAGCACAGTACTTAATTTTAGTGGAAAAGACTACCTGTATCCTATACTGGTTAAAAAACCTATATAAGTGCGGAAACCATTCCCAATCGCCGCCGCTTCTATTTCAATACCTATGTATGTTTTTTTTTCTTTTTATTTTTATATCGGCACCTTCTTTTATATTAGGTTCATTGTACTTTTGTGTGTTGTGCTGTCTTTTTGTATGCGCCAAATAAATGGTTTATCTATCTATCTAATAACATAGAACGTAGGGGGCTACGAGTACCTACAGCTATAGATACACCTAGATAACGCAAGAGCAACTACTTCGCGTGCCAAATCGAGCCAGCTTACATACAAAAATCGTAAGCCGCCACATTCACGCTCAGTCCTGTCATTCTGTGTAATGCTGGCTGGGTGAGCGTGAGCGCTGGCGCTAGGCCCGGGTGGGGCAAGACGGGTGCCGCACGCGGCGGCATCTTTGAATCGATTCGATTTTCCCATCACTAAATAGTGCTTGTGACGTCATAGTAGGTAGTCAAAAAAAGGCACGCTTGGTTTTCCTACAGATCGTGATACTTGCGTTATCTAGGTCTATATATATCTGTGGGGCTACCCCATTGCTATTAATCGGGCATGAATCCAAGTTCCGGTCTGGTCGCGCGAAATTCCTGATAGAGCAGGAACACACAGGAACAAGAATATAGTATAGACTATATTCTTGAATTGAATTATAATTATTTAATTATTGAATGGCCGCAATTAATAGTAATTGTGGCCATTATTAAATTAGTCATAGGTCAAAGATCATGGACTTGCGTGGGTAGTTGGAAGTCACAACCCACGCGGCACCCGAGATACGGGATTTGTAATAGTGCCCTTATTTTTCTGTATTTACTACCTACGTAGGACGTGACTGCGCATTCTTCAGCCAATATGGATGTAGTATACAAGAACACAAATAAATACAGAATGTTTTTTTTTACCGGCTCCAAATTTTTACAGGGTGTTTTACCCATGAATATGAACAAATTTCACTATGGGACCAACTCTGAAATCACGAAAAAAAATCTGCTGTTTAATACAAAAGTTCAATACCTACTTGACCAAAATGTATGAAGCAGCTGATTTTTCTTTTCGTGATTCCTGAGTTGGTCCCATAGTGAAAGTTGTTCATATTCATGAGTAGAACAACCTGTAAAAATTTGGAACTGGTAAAAAAAATCATCCGGTATTGTCTGGCCTTCGATTTAGTTAACGTTGCCATTATATAGCTTCTATGAGTGGCTTGTGGCTAAATAACATACAACACACGTATATTGTGTTGTTTTGGTAGGTATTGACCCAAGCTATCACCCCCTGGAATATGTCGTACTATTTACTGGACACCCTGTATACTTAGTTCGTGTCGGTACGAGATACAAAGCATATAATTATGTGGTTCTGTTTTTCTCAAGTAAATTTTGAGCGTCATCGCTTCCGCATGTACTTTTTATTTACCTATAACTATAAATCATTAGAAGCGCAAAAGTAGTGACAGGTTTAGCATAGCATAAGCAGCCTTCAACTTTCCCACTGCTGGGACACAGACCTCCTCTCTCTGGGAGGGAACGAGCCGTAAACCACCACGCGGGCCCAGTGCGGGTTGGTAGATGTCACATGTCTTAGAATTTTAGGTTCTAGGACATGTCGGCTTCCTCACGATGTTTTCCTTCAACGTTTTTGAGAGCAGTGATGATGAAATAAATTACATAAAGTAAAGCGTCTGCCTGGGTTCGAACCTATGACGTACAACTTGTAAGTCGGGGCCGTTACCACTGGGCCACCACTACTCTCATCAATAAACAATTATAGGAATCACAAAATATTACACTGACTCACAGTTTTAATAAACAATTAAAATAATTTCGTAGTACAAGTCTAGAGTTTCCATGAAACCATCGAAAAAAATTTATGAAATTGCAGTATTTTTTAAATTTACATTGAAAAAAGAGACAAACATCGTACAAAAAATCCATGATTCAATTGTTGACATAAAATCAAGAATATCTTCACTCCCCAAACGTTACATTCCTCCAATATTGGCACAGGCGTGACAAAAGAGAACAAATGACTTTGCCAAACATTTGTCGGACAACTTTAAATTGAATCACGCTCTGGATATTGTGTCACGCTGCTCAGAACTTTTTAACGGCGCTTCAGCGTGACACTAGAGCCGTGCGATGTCAATATATTTTTCATGAACGGTTGACATTACTTTAAACTTTTCACCGCTTTAAGTTTAGATTCAAAGATTAAAGAAAATATTACATTAAAGAAGTAAAAGAAAAAGTTTGTTTATAAGAGACACTTATGTATTCTTTGTAGTGTAATGAAATATAAGTCTGGATGATAGCTGCTTTAATGTCATAATTGAACATAGACAATCCACAACACCTTCCCCTTAAATAAGATAAAGTAATGATAAAGTACAAACTTAAAATCCATTAATTCCACTTATAAGATAAACTAAAAATAATAAACAAACTTAAAATAAATCAATCAATCAACAATCAAACTTAGTTCTAGGTACAGACGCCAGCACATCAACCTACACCTAACTGTCAGATTTTCCCAATCAACATTGAACCTTATGCTTTAGCGATAAAGTTGAAAATCTATTACAGAAATCTGACAGATTGTAGTAGGTTGATGTGCTGGCGTCTGTACATTATAAAAACTCGTAATAATATTAATATAATATTCGACTAAAATAATATTTTATACATTTCTGTAGGTTATGGGACATACTTGTAACCTCATACAGCCTAAAGTACTGAACCGATACCAACGAAAGAGGTGTCGTCGGTTTAGTCTTGGTTCAAAATGTTTCCTAGGCCAGAAATTGTCAATATGGTGGACGCTAGACGTTATACAGATTCTAGAGGATAATCATAAACAGCCTATAACGTTCCCACTGCTGGGACACAGGATTCCTCTCTGTGAGAGGGAGGAGAGGGCCGATATCCGCCACGCGGGCCCATTGCGGGTTGGTAGAGTCACATGTCTTCGAATTCGTGGTTCAGGACATGGCGGTTTCCTCAAAATGTTTTCCTTCACCGTTTTGAGAGCAGAAAAGCGTTATACCTACACGAGGATGCCTAAACATAATTTTCATTTCGATATTTTTGTAGCCGATTTTAGTTTACCCCTTGTTCTTATTTCCACAATAGGAAACCGTAAAAAATACAGTTTGAAACTAAATCTCGCTATGAGCGTACCATAAAGGCAGTCGGAGCTTTTCATCTGCCGTTATTGTTGCGAAGTTACTAAACACGTTAATACTTTTTCATGAACTTTTCCCTTCTTGCGTATTATTTTTTTGTTATGTTTTCTTCCTTCTCGTCTTTTGTTTTTTTGCTAAAAGAAAACGTTGTTATTCTTTTGTTTGTGGGTTTTTTGTTGACCACCCCTGTAATTCTAAGATGGCGGACATATTTTGGCAAGCAGCACCCCATTTGCGTCATAATATGTTTGAAAAATTCGTCTACTCGACAACGTAAATAACACAATGAATGTTTTTGAATTGTCAAAATGATATCTGACACTCAGGAATAATATAGCTTCTCATTTGTGAAAGAATCGGATCAGTAGTTCCGAAAATTACCCCTTACCCACATACAAACTCACAAATATTACATCTTTATAATATTTGTAGGTCGTGGGTTCGAACCCAGGCAGGGCTTTACTTAAATAATTATTAATAAAAATAATACCATCACCAAATAAATAATAATAATAAATAAATAATAATAGTGTAAATAATTTCATCACCACTGCTCTCAAAATTGTGAAGGAAAACATCGTGAGGAAACCGGCATGTCCTAGAATCAAAAATTCGAAAACATGTGACTACCAACCCGCACTGTGCCAGCGTGGTAGAAAGATACGACCCCATTTTCTCTCGAAAAGAGGAGGTCTGTGTCTCAGCAGCGAGAACATTAGACTGACTATGCTATAGATACCTATATCAAACCGTCATTTTTATTCTTCAGAAAAAGGTTATCAGATTATTGAAAAATAGAACCTAAAAAGCGTTTCAAACGAAATCTGCTTCTGTCGTATCTTTTGGATACGGGCAATAATAACTCAACCCCCTCAAACGTACAGCCAGGAGGACATTTCCACCCACCCCCTCGCGAAGCAACCTAAGTGGTACCTATCTAGACATTTTATTACGGTCCACTCAATGTTTTTACGCCGTAAAACTCTCATATTTTCTCAGTCCGTATAAAAATACCAACGCGTAAAGATGACCCTAATTTAATATAAAAATATGGCTCAACGGAGTCTCGCCATATTCTTACTTCCATACTATTCCTTTTATTTTACTCACGTCTTATTCCCAAGGCGACGGCAGAAACTACAGAAAGCCACCTGATACGATCCTTACATACTCCTTTTGTCTCGTTTACGTTCGTGTCATCACGGCGACAAACAAATGTCAAAAAAACTTTTTTACAAAAAAAACAACCGACATAAAAAAAAACTACAAAGTGATAAATAACTTAAATTTTGGAAGTCGATGTCGTTGGTTCCGCATTTTTCTATGTCTACGAAGAATAGACATAGCTCTTTCTATACAAAGTGACATTTCGTTTCTCCATTTTTGACATCGCGCCGTAGAAATCCTTCTACAATCTGTCATTTTGTCTTTCGTTTCTAACGATCTTTGTCTAGGTCATTTTTTATGTAGACTATTTCAGAAGAAAGTTTTCTATCTCTACTGTCAAAATTACATTGACAACTGACAGTTGTCTAAGGTAGTGAAGAGATTTTGTAATCGCCATCGCCATGCTAAAGACCGTAGAAAACTTTCTACTCGACGGCCACAAAGTATATACGGTTATCTACAAAATCATGATTTTACAAGAGCGCGTTTTGAACGCAAAACTGTGATAATTAATAGAAGAACAAAGCTATCTTCTCCTATTTTACGTCATTTAGTTAATAGGGCATTACCAAGGAAGTGGTAAAGGCCAATATTACTGTAATATTTTTTTTGTTCCAAAATACGGTACTTCGAGACTTTGAGAAAAAATTTTGTAGTTGTCTTTACATACGTATCTGCCTAGCTTTCCGAGGCACGGAAGGGTCTCAGTATGTAAAGATGGTCACCCATCCACAGACCAACCGCGGCAAGCGTAGCTTAACCTAATCGATCGACCTGTGCGGTTGTTATTATTTAGCCATGAACCCGAATTATGTAAGAGTGAATTTTGTAAAAAGTGCAGTTGACTCTTTCAACTTTACTGCCGTCGTACTGTCTACACGAAACGTCATCTTTGTCTATTCTTCCGTCGACAAAACCCGTTTCTATGGTGGTCATGCTACGCTGTGTCTTTTTTTTAAATCGGTTGTTTTTTTTTGTAAAAAAGTTTTTATTTTTCACTTTTTACTTGTATCTACTCCACACAAATACAAATAACACTGAAGCATTGAAGAATTGAAGACACTGACAAGAAGAATCATCAAAATTCGCATAGAAATGCCGGAGATGCAGTACATTTATGCATATAACATCGTACATAAGAATAATTACATAATGTATTTATACTAAGACCTTCCTGAAAGTATGTAGATCACATTAGTGAAAGAATTATCAAAATCGGTTCTTTAGTTTTTGAGAAAATCGCGGACATACAAACATACATACAAACACACATACATAATACATACATACATACGGGTCGAATACAGAACCTCCTTTTTGGAAGTCGGTTAAAAACTTGTCAAAATGTAGGGAAATTTGAGATATTTTTGACAGATTGAGAACGTTCTTAAAAATAACGAGAATTGCCTCTCTGGTCATACACGCACGCCGGTTCCGAGTACCTACTATTAAATCTTTGATTGGCTCTGTTATAGATGAGTATAGAGGTCAAACAAAGTTAATTTAGATCTTTATGTTGCTAACAACAGGGGAAAAGCACTGATGGTTCAAGTCTAAAACAGAAGACGAACTAGCAGGGGATCGAGGACGGGGGGGGGGGGGGAGGCTCAGGGGATCAGACACAGATGTTTAATATCGGCGGGGTAATGGCGTAACACACTAGTAACAGTAGGAATGGCTTTCATTTTAACAGTTCAACAACATTCGTTGTGTTATTTACTTTACGTCGTTGAGCAGACACATTTTTCGAACATATTTACTCTGATATGGAGCAATGGATTAGCAATATCCTTCAAAATGTTTCGGATTGTGATTGATACTGTGATACGCAATTAGGGTTCTATAGGTATCACCATATTATTTTAAGAGTTATAAATAAATAATAATTATTATCATTACTTCCATTCTAATGTTGAGGGGCTTGTGGCTAAGTAATAACAGCCGCACGGGTCGATCGATCAGGTTAAGCTACGCTTGCCGCGTTTGGTCCGTGGATGGGTGACCATCCTTACATACCAAGACCCCTCCGTGTCTCGGAAAGCACGTTAAGCCGTTAGTCCCGGCTGTCATTCGTGGATTTTTGGCAGTCGTTACGGGTCGTCAGAAGCCCGAAAATCTGACAACCAGTCTCACCAAGGGGTATCGTATTACCCAGTAACTAGGTTGTGGAGGTCAGATAGGCAGTCGCTTCATGTAAAATACTGGTATTCAGCTGCATCAGGTTAGACTGGAAACCGACCCCAACATAGTTGGAAAAATGCTAGGCAGATGATGATGACTTCCATACTAATATTATAAATGCGAAAAGTTACCCTGTCTGACGGTCTGTTTGACGGACTATCTCTTGATCTGTCTGTCTGCTACCTTTTCACGCTTTAACGGCTGACGATTTGGAAGTGGCACATCAATAGACATAGGATACTTTTTATCCCGGTAGCCCCTTTCCGTGGCATGATTACCAAACATCACACAAGCGAATCCGCGGGGAAAAGCTAGTCTTACATATTTGTTACATAAGCGTAATATAAGAATCAATAAGGAATGGTCTTTTCTTTTGTTTTTTATCTTTGATGCTGATTCAGCTGTCTGAAGGGTTGAAAGCAAATACTATGTAAATTGTGATCTAGTTATGTTACTGGGTTAGGGTTGAAAGAGTATTTGTTCGGGTCTGTGTGTTCTCGCCTTTATCCCTCGAGGGTGTAGGTAGAATTGTATCTATAGAACTACTTACAGAATGACTTTTCACTAGTTATCATATGTTTTACTACGCGGTTTCACCCGCATAAGTTTGATCCCGTGGGAATATCGAGATAAAAAGTATCCTATATATTAATTCTGATTATAAACTATATGTTTGCCAAATTTCATCCAAATCCGAGCAGTAGTTTTTTGCGTGAAAGAGTAACAAAGATCCATCCTCACAAACTTTCGCGTATATAATGTTAGTAGGAACTGGGATAGTAGGAAGTCAAAGGTATGAGGGGAAGAATAGGTCTTGTGGCGAAGTAATAAGAGCTGCTCGGGTCGATCGATCAGGCTGTCCTTCTTCACATCCCAAGACCCCACCTGGTCTTGGAAAGCACGTTAAGCCATTGTCCCCGGCTTTCATTCGTGGATTGATAGTCGTTTCGGATCGTCGGAAGCCCGAAAGTCTAACAACCATTATTATCGCATTACCCAGTAACTGGGTTGTGGAGGTCAGATAGGCAGTCGCTCCATGTAAAATACTGGTATTTAGCTGCATCCGGATAAACTGGAAGCCGACCATAACATAGTTGGGAAAAGGCTTGGCAGATGAGATGACGTTTTAGGGGATGAGTCTTTGGCATTACTTGAGTACAAATCCAGATTCCTAGTGAAAATATTTTCAATGACTCTCTGCATGACCCGGGGACCGAACCCGCGTGACCTCAGGCTCAACATTCGCGCTTGCAGTCAACAAAGAATATAAAAAAAAACGAATAGAAAAAGTTTGGCTTCGTAGAGTGTCATCTCTGTCTTATACTGACTGATATTGTGACTGTCTCTATCTAAAGCTTAAGGGGACTACATGACCTAAAGCGCGGTCATTATCGGACAGCATAGACAAGAAAGAGGAGCGCGATGACACAACGCTGGTAATTTATTGCAAAATATGAAGCAATTATCTATTTACAAAAAATCTATTGTTTGGACTAAAAAATTAAAACACAGTGCTTTAGTATGTTGCTTGTAGAATCATCTGACAAAAAAATCAGAATGATTGTATGTATATTAGTATAGTTTTTATTGTGAAAATAAAGTTTTTAGAGGTATCTTCATGATTTTTTTTTATCATATCAAATTAGTTGTACACTTCTGGACACATCTATTGGCCCACCTTGTATTTTCAGTTTCGTTTGGTCCTAGCTAAAATTTTATATTAGGTCGAGCAAAAAGTTTTTATGCAGTTTTGAACCTGGCACATTCACAATTTCATTCAATAGTCTTGTTTTGAATTTCGAACACAGAATTTAAAGAAACAAAAGACAATTTGGAGCCTGTTTGTTGATATCAAACAATCGAATACTAAGAAAACTTGGTTTTATTGGTTTACTTGGATTTAATTCTTGAAAAAGTGATTGATATCTTTGGTTTTGCAACAAACATTACTTATTCTTAACATTAAGGTGAGGTTCTATCAATAATCTATGGATACTTCACCTGAAGTCGCCGCCCAAGCTGTGGCACTTATTCAGGCCGGACACAGCCAAAGAAACGTGAGTGCTCAACTTAATTTAAGTCGATCTGCGGTCCAAAATGTTTATCGGAGGTACCTAGAGACTGGCGGCTTTGTTCGTCGCCAAGGAAGGCCACGATCTCGGGTCACAACTGAAAGGCAGGATCGATTCATCGTGACGACCAGCTTGAGAAATCGTCACCTTACCTCCATTGAGATACAAAACCAACTTCGCGACTTCCACGGAGTATCTGTGAGCGCTCGAACTGTTCGGAGAAGGTTAAAAGAACGCGATATGGTACCACACAAGCCAGCTAATGGGCCCAAACTAACGCGAGCCCACCGAACAGCGCGCCTTCATTTCGCACGCAGTCATTTAAATTGGACACAGCAAGATTGGAGCCGTGTACTCTTTTCTGATGAGTCTAAAATTGTGTTACATGGCAATGATGGAAGGAAGAAGGTCTACCGACGTAAGGGAGAGCGTTTCGCACAATGCTGCTTTGAAGAGAGGGTTGCTTATGGCGGTGGCTCATGGACTGTCTGGGGCGGTATATCCGCGAGCGGCAAAACTCAACTTGAGGTTGTTACAGGACCACGGCTGCCAACATTAAATGCTGAAAGGTACATTCGTGAGTGCTTAGAACCTCACGTGATACCATACGCGGACTATGTGGGCCCAAATTTCCTTTTTATGCATGATAATGCAAGAGCCCATGCGGCCGGCATCGTCAGGGAATATCTTCGGGATGTGAACATCGCAGTTATGGACTGGCCAGCCAGAAGCCCAGACATGAACCCCATTGAGCACATGTGGGACGAGCTAAAAAGACGTGTTAGGGCTCGTCAGCCAGTTGCCCAGACGATGCAGGAGTTGAAAACTGCCATAGAAGAGGAATGGGAGATGATCCCTCAAAATTTCATAGAGCGGTTGATAAACTCTATGCCTAATCGTATGAGAGCTGTGGTAGATGCCAATGGAGGCAACACGCGTTATTAAATTAAACCTTTATTTGATAAAACATGTTTTTTATTCAAAAATCAATTGCCTTTAACAAGGCGCATATCAGACTTGTTAGGCGTAGCTCCATGTCGTATGGTGTTCTGAATTCAAATTTAAAACAATACGATCGAAAAAGATGGTAAAATGTATCAGGTTTAAAACTGCATCAACAGTTTTTGTTCAATTTAGCAATCATATTTCGGTAGGGGCCATCAAAACCTAAACTCTAAGGTGGGCCAATAGATGTGTCCAGAAGTGTATTATGTTTTCAACACAGTATCTAAGTAGCATATATCCTGAAGAATATCATATATTTTTCTCATTTTGTTTACTGTAGTCGATCATATACTTTTAGGCATTATAAAACTTGTGTTTTTTGCGTTTAGGTCCTGTAGTCCCCTTAAATGAAAATAATTTTCGCTTGATTATTGTCGGAACGGTCTCGTATAGGAGTCACCAAATGGCAGACCGCAGTCCTAATCCTAATCACGTAACACATAATCACAATCTGAATCATTTTGAAGGATATTGCTAATCCATTGCTTCATAAATATGTTCGAAAAAATTGTCTGCTCAACAACTCGAATAACGCAATGAATGTTGTTGAACTGTCAAAATGAAAACCATTGCTTCTGTTTATATAGCTACCCGAAACTGTAAAATTTTCCCAATCAACCTTGAACCTTATGCTTTAGCGATAAAGTTGAAAATCAATTGAAGAAATTTGACAGATTGTAGTAGCTTGATGTGCTGGCGTCTGTACCTAGATATGAGCCCGTCAAAAGGTCTATATCACCAATCTACATAAATATTATTGAATACAAAACTAATGTATTTTAATAACATAATACCACTAATGTTGAAAATACAATCTACTTGATGATGTTTATTTTATGTCCGGCGCCAATGCTATTTTGATGAGGATTTTTCCGACTAATTTACTTTGGGGGACATTTTGATATGGGTTAGGATAAGAACGCAAGAGTTTTATTAAGATAAGGGTCACTGGGTTGCTTTGATAAGGTCCTCCCTTGTTTTTAAACGACTTTAAAAAAGGAGGTTCTGTATTCGACCCGTATGTATGTGTATGTATGTATGTCTGCAATTTTCTTCTAAAACTAATGTACCAGTTTTGATAATATTTTCATTAATGTGATCTACATACTTTCAGAAAGGTTTTAGTATATACTACATTAGGTAATTATTCTTATGTATAAAGTTATATGCATAAATGTACTTCATCTCCGGCATTTCTATGCGAATTTGGATGATTCTTCTAGTCGGAACCTTCAATTGTTCAATGCACTTGTGTTAATTGAATTTGTGTGGGGTAGGTATGTACAACTAAAAAGTGAAAAATAAAAACCTTTTTACAAAGAAACAACGGACTTAAAAAAACACAACAAAGTGATAAATAACTTTAATTTCGGAAGTCGGTGTCAAAAAACGAAAATGCGGAACCAACGACACCGACTTCCAAAATTAAAGTTATTTATCACTCTGTAGTGTTTTTTTTATTGTAGCATATTTTTTTCAATCTCTTGTACTTAGATAATGTAATTAGTAACTGGGTTGTGGAGGTCAAATAGGCAGTTGCTCCATTTGAAATATTCAGCTGCATCTCATTACACTGGTAGCCTACCCCTAACTTAGTTGAGAAAAGGATTGGCAGATGATGATTGTAACATCATCTGCCAATCCTTTGCAATAATTTGCTTTTTTTCAATAATTTGCTTAGCCTTTTCCCAATTATGTTGGGGTCGGCTTCCAGTCTAACTGGATGCAGCTGAATACCAGTATTTTACATGGAGCGACTGCCTACCCGACCTCCACAACCCAGTTACTGGTTAAAATACCCCTTGGTAAGAATGGTTGTCAGACTTTTGGGCTTTTAACTATCCGTAACGTCTGTCAAAGATCTACGAATGACAGCCGCGACCAACGGCTTTACATGTTTTCCGAGACACGGAGGGGTCTCGATAGGTAATGCATGGACACCCATCCACGAACCGACCGCGGCAAGTCAAATCGATCGACCCGTGTGGCTGTTATCATTAAGCCACGATCCCCTAAAAAACAACCTAGAAAAACAATAGCATTAAATTGATATAAATAATTTGATAGCAGATAAAATATAATCGTTTTTTACAAAGTGGATGTTATTATACGTTGAAAGTCGTTTGGTAGTCATTTGTTTTTGTAATATCGAAACGTGTCGCACGTGTAGGCTAAAGAACATAAAATTTTATTCGTTCAACGTCCAGGGACACCTGAAATTCGATACTAATACAATAATATTTCAATTTCAATAAAGAAAATGCCTTTAGAACAGGAAAAGGTACAAGTTTTGTAGTGTCTTGTTTCAATTTAATAAGTCCTCCTTTTTTTGAAGTCGGTTAAAAAGTTTTAAATGTATTGAATAGTCGAGTTGACTATATCTTTTATTGGTTTTACGAAAAGATTTAAATGAAGAAAATGTTATTACATAACGACACGATCGGGAATTAAAAATGGCGGATTTAATAACGTAGGTAGTAGAGGAGTACCTTGCCTAGACTGGCTCGTAGCTAAATGATAACAGTGGCATAAGTCGAACTAAAGTTGAGCTACGCTTGCCGCGGACGTTTTGAGGATGGGTGATCATCCATTAAATATTAGATAGATAGATAGATAAACCATTTATTTGGCGCATACAAAAGACAGCACAACACACAAAAGTACAATATTAAATAAAACCGCTCCTTACCTGGTCCTGGCTGTCATTCGTAGCTGTGTGCCAAATTTAATTCAAATTCGTCTAGCTGTTTTTGCACCAATCCGGAACATTATCCAGACACACGGACAAAAATTCTTCGTTACTATGTTATTATCTATAAGTATAGACATTCATACACAGTATAACTTTCCTTAGATTAATGGCTTTAGTCCACCTTACTGACCTTTAATGAACGTCTAAGAATAGATTTATAGAACCGTTATGTGCGTCCGTAAATTATTTATCAGTCAGGTCATTATAAGGTTTATTTCTCCTGCCTGACATTGTTTATTGTAAAATATAAAGCACTTCAGGTGCCATTTTGAGTCCAAAGACTGCGGCAGTAAAGTTTAATTTTAGATGTGTTTTACGGGAAGCGTGGGATGACGAGTAGATAAATCGAAGTAGGTAGGCAGCACTATTGCCCGTCACTAAACCATTGTTTTGTTTATGATAAATAAAAAATAATAAACCATTTTTTTTCAGGTATTAAGGTCCCATAGATACACAGCTTAACCTATGTATACATAAAAATATAGTAACAATTTCGTTAGTGTGTGTGTTTTCGTTTATGTTTATTTTTTATTTTTGAGCCGATTAGAAATGAAATGAAAACTAGATATTAAATATGTATGCGACTAGGAGTGTAGCAATATTAAAGGACGAACTAAGGAAAAGGGAAGCGTCAAACACTGGTTAAAAAGCAGCTGTAGTGGAAAAGTAAATAAAATATGAACATTTTATAAGTTATACAATTTATAGGTTATTTTATGTTTGTTGACTTCGGAAATAATCGTTTGCCGCCATCTTGACGTTTATATCAGGTATCAAGGGAGTGTGCTGTGTTTCGTGTATTCCAAAGTAAATAATCGCCATCATTATGCCTAAAGTGATTAAAAGTGCTGGCAGGGATATAATCTTGAAGGTCAAACGTCGCGCCCAGACATAACTTTGCGCTAGCGATATCTGAAGTGAGCAAGTGGCAGTTTATTCCACATTACAGGCACATAAGACATTTCAGCATTGTCTTTGGTACCTATTGCAATTCATCCGCGATACGTCTGGTATTGCAGAAATCAATAGGCGGCGATGACCACTTTACCGTCCGATGGGCCTGACATCAAATAACATAAAAAATTGGTACAATAAGACATTTCATTCAACAAAATACTATGAATAGCCATACAAAAATCTTCAGTGATCAATCACCGAATGCCAGGCAAAGACGCAACTCCATTCAGCCTATACTTACGTCGGCACCTACGACCTCCCCGCTAGGAGTACCTATATGTGTTCTGTGCCGACGACATACAGCATTATACGTCAAATGGTGGGTGGAGTAATTTTCATGTTTACGTCACGGCTCGTTTATATTCCCGCCATCCCCGACGAAATATCGGAAACATTTTATTATCTGTGGCATTATTAGTGTTACGTGGTAGTGGGGGCTTGTGGCTAAGTAAAAGTTAATAACAACCGCACGGGTTAATCGATCAGGTTAAGCTACGCTTGCCGCGGTTGGTCCAAGTCCGAGGATGGGTGACCATCTGTACATACCAAGACCTCTCGGTGTCTCGGAAAGCACCTTAAACCATTGTTTCCCGGCTGTCATTAGTAGATCTTTTACAGTCGTTACGGGTAGTCAGAAGCCGAAGTGTGTCAACCAGTCTTACCAAGGGGTATCCTGTTACCCAGTAACTGGGTTGTGTTGTGGGGGGTCTGATAGGCAGTCCATGTAAAATACTGGTATTCAGCTGCATTCGGTTAAGCTGGAACTCTACACCAACACAATTGGGATAAGGCTAGGCAAATTGATTTTGTGGCGCTGCCAATTTATAATATAACCTAACATCACGCCTGTAATCCCGAAGGGGTTTGGCAGAGGTGTACCTACCTATAGTACTCACACATTACCCCAGTGAAGTTTAAGTCCCATGTAATAGAGGGCGAGCCTATTGCCTTCAACCGGGCACAAATCCGGAGTGCCGGCTGCTACTGAGAAATTCCAGATAGATAAACCCAATAACACTTTGCCCGACCTGGGAATCAAATCCAAGACCTCATGCTCAGCAGTAGCGCTTGCGACCACTAGACCAACTAAGAAGTCAGTTTTATTATCTGTGGTATTCATAGTGTTAAAATGGCGGCCGCTGAACAAACCCCAAGAAGGTTTTGTTCAGCGGCCGCCATTTTAAAAATAGACGTCAATTAAATTCGACGTGACTATTTACGTCCGTTCGATCGAAAAATTATATTTTTGTCGCTTTATTTAAAGAGTATTGGGTCTGTGACGAAGTTGTTGTTATATTTAGAGGCTGATGACGTTTATATTGTATTGTAGAATTTATTTAAGTTACTATAATAGGTTAGGTCTATCACTAAATTAAATTCTAAAATTGTTATTGTTAATTGGTGCCTAAGATACAGGCTTGCGTAGTTTGGGGCCAATGTAAAATCTCTGTTATCTTTTTAGCAATAAAGTCTATTATTATTTTGTTGATGATTAATTCATTCTCCCGCCCTAATCCAAAGTTTGGGGTCGGCGCTACATGTCCTTTTCTTCCATATTTCTCTATTAGTCGTCATCTCGGTAGTCACCCCCTTTCTTGCCATATCATCTTTCATGCAGTCCATCCATCGTTTTTCTGACGAAACTTTCCTCGAAACTTTCGTCACGAAACCACACGTCCCTAGTGAGTAAGCAAAATTAGATATATAGGGTGACTGGTAATTAGTGACCGATACTTAAACACGTGATTGTACTCATGATAACAAACAACTTTTACTATGAGACCAAACCTGCGCGAAAAAAAAATCAGCTGTTCCCTACATTTATGTTCGTATCACTCGTCAAAATGTAGGGAACAGCAGATTTTTTTTTCGCGATTTCAGGTTTGGTCCCATAGTAAGGTTGTTTGTTATCATAAGTACAATCACGTGTTTAGGTATCGGTCACTAATTACAAGTCACCCTATATAGTTAAGTATTTGGGAGCTAACCTTAAATCAAGGGATATTTGGGTACATTTCTATCAATAATTCAATTTGATAATTTTAATTTTGATAACCTGGCTTCGCAAGAACTTTCTTTATTGCTTTCTTTCCTGATTTACTTATAGATATCATTTTTTGACTAACTTATGAGTAGTCTTGCGGTGTTTTGCCTCGATACTCAGATCTTTGCTGTCACTCATAAAGGATCCCGCAGACAGGAGCGACGCAATTCTAGTAGAACTATTTCTATTAAATTTCAGGAAATTGTTCTACAGAATCGCGTCGTCGCACCGCCAGCGTCGCTTCGCGCTTGTCTGCGGGAGCCTTAATGATAATTTTATGAGCTATTAGTAGGATTTCCTATGGCTTTAGTTTCATGATCCTTTTAACCTACTCCTATGGTTAAGAATATCTTGGAGGCAGAATTTAGAAACATCCTTTCTCTAGTTTATATTGACTCCATGAGTATATAATCCTACTAATATTATAAATGCGAAAGTTTGTGAGGATGTTTGTTACTCTTTCACGCAAAAACTAATCAACGGATTTTGATGAAACTTTACATTATTTATTTATTTAATACTTCAAGCACAAAAATGTACAGAGGCGGACTTAATGCCATAGGCATTTTCTACCAGTCAACCTTTGGGTGATGCAAAGACAAACAGTGGTAGGTGCAATCATATATATATAATCATATGTACCTACAGTAATATAGCTTATACATCAGAATAACACATAGGATACTTTTTATCCCGATATTCTCACGGGATCGAACTACGCGGGTGAAACCGCGGGGCGCAGCTAGTATCTGCATAGTTTTAAGTTTATAGTTTCTCAAAGATTTTCATTTATTTTATGATATAAAGTAGCCTCTTACCCGCCCCTGCTTCGAACGGTTTTTCTGACTTGACAAATCATGAAGATTTCTTTCTTACATCTTAGTTAAATATGAATGCATTATAGACATAAATCTTCCGGAATAAATACTCTGAATGATGTTGAAATCCGCATCAAAATCCGTTGCGTACCTAGTTTAGAAGAAAAACGCGGCCACACAGACGGACACGAAAAGCGACTTCAATTTATAAAATTACACCGTAAGATTGTGAACACTATTAGTTTATAATCTATCTCGCGAGATTGTAAACTCTCATTAAATTGTGAACTGTACCATACTGCATACAATATAACGCATAATTTTCGATAGTTTATATAATCTACTAGCAGCGCCCTGCGGTTTCACCCGCATAAGTTTCGATCCCGTGGGAATATCGGGATAAAACTATCCTATGTCCTTACCCGGGACTCAAACTATCTCTATACCAAATTAATTTCATTTAAATCGGTTCAGCGATTTAAGCGTGACAGACAGATACACTTTCGCATTTATAATAGGTATTAAGTATGGATAGGTAATGGGCCCAAAAGACTGACAGCATTGCCACGTTGGATGGCACTGCTTATCCATAAAAAAAAGAACGGCCAATCCTTCACACACGAAGGGTTCCGAACCAACATACAATATTTAACACTACATTTTTAGAGTTCCGTACCCAAAGGGTAAAAACGGGACCCTATTACTAAGACTTTGCTGTCTGTCTGTCCGTCTGTCTGTCACCAGGCTGTATCTCAAGAACTGCGATAGCTAGACAGTTGAAATTTTACTTTAAACTTTACACACAGACACACACTTTCGCATTTATAATATTAGTATGGATCCATGTCAAACCGTCAAATTTTGAACGACTTGCACTTACCGACAGGGTCCACAATGTGTCCGATTTGATCACCCGTAAAATTGTGAAGCGTTCGTGTTTGGTCAGTCTTGGCGGCAGCTCGTTCTGAGTCCATAGAGTTGGAAAACAAACATAGGAGTCAAAAAACTTTTTTACAAAAAAACCAACCGACTTCAAAAAAAAACTACAGTGATAAATAACTTTAATTTCGGAAGTCGGTGTCGTTGGTTCCGCATTTTCGTTTTTTGACACCGACTTCCGAAATTAAAGTTATTTATCACTTTGTAGTTTTTTTTTTTAAGTCGGTTGTTTTTTTTGTAAAAAAGTTTTTATTTTTCACTTTTTAGTTGTACCTACTCCACACAAATTCAAATAACACTAGTGCATTGAAGAATTGAAGACACCGACTAGAAGAATCATCAAAATTCGCATAGAAATGCCGGAGATGCAGTACATTTATGCATATAACATCGTACATAAGAATAATTACATAATGTAATACATACTAAAACCTTCCTGAAAGTATGTAGATCACACTAGTGAAAGAATTATCAAAATTGGTTAATTAGTGTTTGAGAAAATCGCGGACAAACAAACATACATACATACATACGGGTCGAATACAGAACCTCCTTTTTTGAAGTCGGTTAATAACTGTGAATGGACTGTATATATTACCTCTGATTTTGCTTCTCTGTCCAAATCACAGTAATCTATATTCTCATTCTAATAAGTTTGCTGTTGGGTTGCTCTCACTCACAGTCTGTCAAAATCATAGTGATCTTTATTATTGTTCCAATAAGGTTGCTATTAGGTGGCTGCTGTCAGAGAAAGGACTATACGTATAATAGGGGTGGAGGTAAGCAGATAACATAACGAACCTACTCTCGACCGTACTCTCAAAAAATTTCTGCGGCCTGAAAAACTAATCAGCATAAAAAGATAGTAAACCTTTTAATATTAAACTTATTTTATCCCTGATATTAAAGTTCACCCATAAAATTACAATGTCCAACTTAAGTTTCTGAATTAATAAAATGGTGGGTAGTTCGCAACGGTCCCAGGAATAATGACTATGTTTAAAAGTTTTTTTTTTATATTATGTTACGTAATATCACGGAGTATTCTGGGTATCGAACTAAAAGACCGGCACCCCAATTGCGTAACACACTGTCAATCTCAATCTGAACGATTTTGAAGTATATTGCTAATCCATTGCTTCATATGTTCGAAAAAATTGTCTGCTCAACAACGTAAATAACGCAATGAATGTTGTTGAACTGTCAAAATTAAAGCCATTGCTACTGATAGTGTGTTACGCAATTACCCTGCTGGTTAGGAATACGACCATCCGTTCCATCACAAAGATAACTGATGTCACTTGGAAAGCTGCGACGCTAAAATAGAATTAGGCTGGACACATCTGCCGCATGTCAGACGATCAATGCGCAAAACTTACAAAACAATGGTCCCTCTTAATGGCAAGCGACATACATCGCGGCGGGCCCAGACGGAGATGGCGGACTCCTTCAACAAGAAGTGGTCCTTAGCAGCTTTAAACAGAGAGAAGTGGAAAGAGAGTAGGAGTGGGTGTGGGACATCACAGGTTTTTAATAATAATACAGGGTGGAATTTTCGAAGCGTACCTGGAGGAAAAGTACTCTAAATACTGAAGACAGCAAATTTTATTCAAAGGTTCCTTTATTTTTACAAAGAAGCAAAACTACCTTTAGAGATTTTTGAAAATACGCTTGCCACACCTGGGAATCGAACCGACTAAAATCCGAAAAAATTGCATCTTGTACTTTTATGGCACCAATCGATAGGGTCAATCACAAGGAGAAGGAAGGAGGAAAAAAACACGTTTCTTATATGGGAACCTAAAGGGGGTCCCCCTTTAGGTTCCCATACAAGAAACGTGTTTTTTTTGTCGTTTTTTGCAACGGGCTGTAGGTATCTCCTGAAGCGTAATAGGTAGACAGTTGAAATTTTCACAAGAGTGTGTATTTCTATTGCCGCTATAACAACAAATAATATAAATAAATTAACAAACAATAAAAATGAAATAAAGTTAAAAATTATCATACAGTAAAGTATTAAAACAACATAATATGTAGTGTTACGGTTATGGCATAGACTGCCAACGCGGTCACCATTGACCGTAGATTTTCTATTGTGTCTGTTGTTTGGCAGTCAACGTGTTAAAATATTGTACGGTGTTACGCAATACGCAACCCTTCGTGTGGGAGTCAGACTCGCACTTGGTCGCTTTTTTGAATGAAGCTTAGCTATTCCAGTAGTCGTTATAAGTTAGGAAGGTAGCTACAAAAGGTTGAGTGACCCCAAAATGACTCTAGCACCTTTCCACTAATTTTGTCACGGAACGCGAAATCTTTCCAGGACGGCACGACAGACAGTAATCATAACGCGAAATAATAAAAAATAACGATCGAAACCTTTCCACTTTTGCAAGTGTTATTCGGCCATTTTAGCGGCAACCAACCCTGTTTATATAAAGCTACAACTTAGAGCTTTAACGATTAAGAATCGTATAAAAACGAGCGGCAGATGTATGAAAAATGTATACATTTTTTGCGTCATTCTCCTGCCCTTATGCCAATTTATTTGGGGTCGGCGCAACATATTTTTCTATTACGGAATCAGGCGTTACTTTACGGCTAATAAAGATCAAATTCGCAAAACACATATTCGTTTGTATGAGACTGACAGATGTCAGGGAACGCATTTTCAAGATGGCCGGACTGTACGTTTAAAATGCACTGTGAAACACCCACTGAAAACTAAACAGTTTGTTGGACAGTTAAATGAAAATGCGGTTGAAAGCAATCTACATGAATAACCAAGCAACCGCGGCTGTCGGCGTGGTTGCCAAACCGTTGGAGCTGTGGTTACCGTAGTCAATCGGTCCATTCACATAATTAACGTTTTGGAATCGTTAATGAAATGTCGGCGCGAATTTTGGTAACGAGAATTTGTTCAGTAAGAGGATTTGCATTTAATATTTGGGGTTTTCATAATTTTATTTGGCGTGGTTGCTGCGGGATAATTGCGTAACAAACTATCAGTAGCAATGGCTTTCATTTTGACAGTTCAACAACATTCATTGCGTTATTAACGTTGCTGGGCAGACAAATTTTTCGAACATATGAAGCAATGGATTAGCAATATCCTTCAAAATGATTCAAATTGAGATTGATACAAGTGTGTTATGCAATTAATGTGCTGTTTTCGAAATGTGATCCTGCTGTGATCCTGCCTTTGATGTCGGGTTTAAAAGGTTTTATTGAGATGTAGATGAATATCCCACGGTAGGAAATTTGTTAAATTTGGTAGATTTGGACTCCTTCCTAACCGAATGGACGGAGAAGCCACAGCACAAGAAAATGTGGAAGAATATGGGGGAGGCCTTTGACCAGCAGTGGGACAGTACAAAAAAACTGCTTCGTTGGGCTTGTGGTCGCAAGCGTTACTGCTGAGCATGATGTCCTGGGATCGGGCGAAATGTTATTGGGTTTTTCATCTGAAATTTCTCATGAACAGCCCGCTGCCCGGAGTTTACATGTGCCCAGTTGATGGCATTAGGCAGAATTAGGCTCGCCCTCTGTTACATGGGACTTAAACATAATTCATAATAATACAGATTAGTTACTGTTTTTGTGTGTAACTAAATGATTTGGTACTGACTCTTTGGTCCACCAGAACGTTAAACTTCCCGATGAGACGGTAATCGGAAGGTGTTCTCTATACTCCTCGAAATAGGGACGTCCAGCGCTTACGCCTACTCTTAGCAGCACTTAAATGATAAATGATTTTATTTCTGTAAGTAGGTTTTTACAAACACTTTTACACGTCAATCGCTGAGAACAAAGACCGAAACAAACTCAGAGGTCACAACTCACAGGCTCTTTTAAAGTCCAGACATAATTTTGGTCAGATCTGCAAGATCAGAGAGATAGATCGCAGTTGCAAGTTTACTGTAATCGTTGTCACTTTCCATTAGTAAAGTCTCTTACTAATCAATGGCATGAATCAACCTTTTTATGATAGGTCAGAACTACCATCACACTGTTCTTCATCCGCTAATACGCACTGGGCCCGCGTGATGGGCCCACTTCTTCTCACAGAGAGAAGGCCCGTGTCCCAGCAGTAGGAACGTTACAGGCTGATTATGTCATACTGTCCTTATTTAATCAAGTTCTTTTAACTGAACAGACAGCTGTGCTGCTGGGGAGTTTGTAGCGCCACTTCTTCCCAGCTAAGGCACTAGGAAGTGGTGTAGGGTGGCAGTGGC
Source organism: Hydraecia micacea (assembly GCA_914767645.1). Taxonomy (NCBI): domain Eukaryota; kingdom Metazoa; phylum Arthropoda; class Insecta; order Lepidoptera; family Noctuidae; genus Hydraecia; species Hydraecia micacea. The sequence goes on along the minus strand of OU611801.1, from coordinate 4,325,602 downwards.
GAAGGCACCATACAACTCGATTCTCACCGGCTTCCCTTCGAAAATTCAGAACATAACCACTCTATAGTCAATTCATCATTGAAATTTTCTTTTGGCATTTTTTTTTTCTCCGGCCTACCTCTGTCATAAATTCACCCTTCGCCACTGTAGGGTGGACATTTTTGGGAACTCGCTTATGTAATTTTGACGTTAAAAAGTGCTGCTTATCAGCCTCTAGTTTGAATAAATGACTTTTGATTTTAATTCCAATTTATTTCAGACTAGCAGCGTCCCGCGGTTTTACCCGCATAAGTCTCGATCCCGTGGGAATTTCGGGATAAAAGTATCCTATCCCGGGACTCAAACTATCTCTACATCAAATTTAATCTAAATCGGTTCAGCGGTTTAAGCGTCAAGAGGTAACAGACAGACAGACACACTTTCGCATTTATAATATTAGTATGGATAGGTGCTGTTATCCATTTGTAATATACACAAGCACAATGTGCGAGCATAAAAAAAGTTATTAATCCAATTTTCAACTTTCTAAGCCCACGTAAATTCGTAAAATCCTAGTCTAGCTCACAAAACACGTACAAACTTGGATCCATCGAGAATCTCGTTAGTCGGTGTTAATGAAATCTGCTTGTGAACCGGATCGAACCGGATCCAACCGCACGTGACCGAATCTAAACGAAACAAACTTTTATTTTTGAGCTATTACTATTGGTACTTCTTATTCTCGAATCTCCTGATTCTATATGAGAATAGTTCTGGCCGAAGTGAAAAGATAACCCAGGGAGCAAGGTTTTTAGAGATAACACCGCCCATAGTGGCACCCCTTGTAAAAATTCTACATTTATATCTGTAATTTTTATGGTGTACATAATAAAGACTATTCTATCTATCTTTAAGCTAGGCTAGGACTCTTGCGACAGATGATTCAATGAAACATTAGAGAAAGACCCGCAAGAAGAATGGGCCTCCATTTCGAGGACGACCTGTATGCGGATACTACAGGCTGTAAAATCATGTTTATGTCGAATTTAGAGTTTCAGAATCATTTTGGTCGAAGCCCAGGGCCAACTGCACCCGTTCTGTATCCGCGCCTGGTGATAAGACGCTTGCCAATTTTAATCTTAGAGCTGTCGAATCACAAACACATCATCATATCGGGGTGCGTCTCATAACGTATAAACTCATTTGGTCTAATTTCATTTTATTATCGTTCATAAGATATAATCAACGTGAGATATACCAACTGTAGATATAATTTCTTTACATATAACATTTATTTATTCTAAAACTTAAGTAGTATAACGTTGTTTGATATAACGTTTATGTAATCGAAAATCATTTAGTCTAACGTTTAATATGTATATTATTTATTTAATCGAAAATCATTAGGTCTAACGTTTAATATAAGTATATAAAAACGTCATTATGGTTAACACCCCGACTCAGAGTACCCCGACTCGGATAGGTTAGGTTAGAAGGCTAAGGCGGGAGCGCAGCGGAGCGGAGCTCCCGCCTTAGCCTTCGTGGTTATTTTTTTTTAAACCACCCAGAAATAGGAGCCCCTCGAAGCGGGGCTCCGTCGACCTATCTTAGCGCAGGTGGTAATCAGTTACTAGTTATGTTTAATATCTACTTAGGTTACTATTACCTATAACTACGATAGAACTTACAAAGAATAAAACAAAGAAAAAATACTTTTAAATATTTATTAAATAAATAATAATTCATCATATTAGTCTAAATAAGTTTTATATCTTTTGAGTGGTATGTCAAACGATTTTATATTGAATGTATGTTATGCTTATAAAAATTAGTTATTATAAAATTATATCAATCGTTCCTTATATTAACTAATCGCTATATTAAATAAAATTATAGGTTCCGTTGTTATATGTTGTTAATATTAGAGATTTTGTTGTTATATCATCTATTACTTACCCATCATATCGTGGTCGTGTCGTAGAAACATTTTCGACCAAGATTAAAATCATGGTTCAGCCTAAAACCATTCTTCTAAAACTACCAACTAGAAACCATTGCACGTACTTCTTGCGTAGGTGTACAAAGTTGGATCCAGATGCTAGTAATGAAAATCGTCACTGAACCGAAACCGACTCACGTGACTTGCCATCGAGTTATAGGCTACTACAAACAGTTTTTTGTTGTTTTTCCCTATTAAATCGTTGTACCGGGAATTGGCTCTCGGTCTCTGAAAAAATAAAAGGTGTTTTGTGAATTCGTTGGGAGCCTCGCTCTGTTTGTTTTGTTAGTGAAGCCATGGTGAAACTCTTTTGTTTTTATTTTTAATTGGTCTTTGCACAATAGAACTTGAATTTAAACGTCTGTCTGTTTCCCTTGAATTAGGAACTTTCTGTTGACGAACTTACTAGTAAAATAATGATATTGTGTCGTGTCAAATTATGATTATTGTGTATGGAAATATACATATTAAACGTCCGTGTATTGAACACTGAAAGACTAATTTAAGGTTTTGATTACCAGAGGCTGGTTGCTAAGGTTTTCAAAAAGATGTAGGTACGATTGAGGTTGCGTAGGTAAGTACAGTCAGTTATAGCAATTAGCTGACCCACCTTTGCATAAATGGTTGAGGTTTTTTGGAATATGAATCGATAGAATTTTATAATTATTTTATATTTTGTTTACGTGAGCAAAGTAAATAAAATATAAAAGAATCACAAAATTCTATCGATTCGAATTCTAAAAAATCTCATCCATTTATGCAAAGGTGGGTCAGCTAATTTCTATAACTGACTGTACATAAAAATATTCTACCAACCAGTATAATTAAATGATTGCTGTCACCAAGGGGTTCTTTGTGTTTGGGTAAATTTCCGTAGTCTTGACAGTTTTCAAGGTTGGTATCGCATCGGTTATCCCTTGGGATATCTCCCCTTTCTCTGAGATGGGTCGTCGACTTGCTTTCAAAGTGTTATCTTTAAAAAAACAAAGTGTAACAAAGACTTTTTGGTGTTGTCCTCGTCTATACTATTTAGTATTCAGGGTGACTTGTAATTTGACGCACTCCTTCCAGGACGTGATAGTGTGTGTGACCTATTTGCAACCATTAAGCACCCCATAAAACCGGGGCGACAATTCATGGGATTCGAGAAAATACAATTTGTATGTCACTAAATATCACTTTTCTTTAAACTCTCAAATTGAATGGCCTTCATTGTTCTTTCATGGGGTACCTACGTGATACTTTAACAGACCTTTCGCTGTAACCAAATCTTCGGAACTCCTGATGCGATTACAAAAATGCTTTTACTAATAGGAAACTAATGTGTTGCCAAGTGTCATAGGACATATTACTTCATGTTAATATAAAGAATTTCACTCGGGCGAAGTCGTTGGCAGAAGCTTCTAGTTTTTAAACAAAATATGCTGACTTTATTTCGTAACATACGGTCCATTTAATACCAATTTTTTATTAATATTACAACTTATGATTGCATTCTATAATAGCCACGAATATTAATTACAACGACTCATTCCAATGAAAAGTTGTTATTGGTCCGAATCGCGGTTTGGCACAATTAACCAAAATTAATTATTATTTTCATGAATGAGCCGCCAAAAATAGCCGGCTTTTGGTAAATGTATATTAATACATGTGTTAATATAATTAATTAATGTATTGTTGTGAGGGTTCATGGCTTAGTAACAACAGCTGCACGGGTCGATTAAGCAACGCTTGCTGAGGTCGGTCCGTGGATGGGTGACCAAGCATTACATACCGAGACTCCTCCGTGAATTGGAAATCACGCTATACCGTTGGTCCCGGTTTGTCATTTCTAGATATTTGGCAATCGTTACGGGTAGTCTTTCCAAGGGGTATCGTACGTGTTACTCAGTTGCTGGGTTTTAGAGGTCAGATACCTATCTGACCTAGTAGGTAGTCGCACAATGTAGAGTACTGGTATTCAGATCTGGCTAGACTAGAACCTTAAGGCTAAGAAAAGGCAAGGCAGATGATGATAATAATATTGTAATGTAATACGATTAATAAAACTGTTATCAATAACAAAATGTAAGTATGTATGTAGCTATGTCTGTTATAGATAAAACTTGTAAACTGAATTGCTAAATAGCCCACAGCAGTTGTATCTAAGCCATCAATCACGTTGCTCGCTCTGCCTATAAACTTTTCCACAATGGACTAAACTAGCGTAGTGGTGTACAGCTTCTGTCAAAAATATCGATAGTTTTGTAATTAAACAAGTTTTTTTATGTTCTTCGTTTGTTTGTGAGACACGCATAATGTTTTTCTTATTTTGGAAGAAATATTTCAGTAAGTAGCTTTAATTAATTTGATTAAAAACCAATGTGAAGGCTAAAAGTTTTAGCAACATAGATTCAATTCCGGTACCAAAGCTATATAACTGCAGGTTCAAAATTGCATAATTTTCCTTTGTATATTTTCAGGAAATTATAAAAAGAAAATGTAGATACCAAATACACACATCAAACCCGTTGCAGGATTATATAGGAATACGATTTGACGAAAGATTTTCATCTTTTGACCAAAATTCAAAAATTATATCCGTTTCAAATGACGAAATTTACTAAAAAGTACAAAGGTACAAAGTTTTCCATAGGAGTTACAATAAATATAATTAAAAACTAGATTCTTAGTAATTAGCAAAAACATGCTAGGTCCCTAGGCACTTAATGGCACTTAATGGCAATTAATGTGTGTAGATTTAATAAACGGAAGTTAGTTTTGAAGTACATCCTCAAAAGCACGTAATGTACAAAAATAACCTCAAAAAATCTATTACTACATGGATGACGAATCATTTTTCATAAAATAATTAATTAACCCCAACACAAAGATGTTTTGTACTAAAACCAGACTGGTATCGTTAATCATTTACTTTGAATTTGCTTCTGAATGTGAGAGCTTTTACGGAAAGTATTAATCTTACGCTAAGCTTCTTGTTGAATTCCAAATCTAGGTCAGACGTATGTATAAGACAGATTATGCTCTTTACTGTGTGGCAGACATAATGAAAATAACATTTATTTTGTTTTGTGGCATGTTATCTCTTGGTTGCATAAGGGTTAGTTTAGAAAAGGAGCTTTTGTTGCTTTGAAATGCTGTTGTTGAAAGACCATGTTTATATTTAGAATAAAACACGTTTTCATGCTTATGGAATATTTTTCTTTCGATAACCAATGTTTGTAATTTAACTGAATTTAACTTAGATACATAGGTTCAACGTTCGATTGTCGATATTTTCAATGTTATCGATAAACGTTAAACCCATCTCTAAGCAAATCAACACTATTATATGCACTTGACCATCTTTTCTTGTACACAGTGTTGAAGAATACGAGTCTTTGACATATTCACTTTAAAAATAGTTTAAAAATTTTGGGGTTTACCTGTCAATGTGTATTATACCTATATAAGGGTATTTAGTGAGTGTTTTATTATTACTCAAGCGATTGAAATGACTTTGTTTGTGACCTTTTAATTGCACAATAAAGTATTATCATTAATTACAAATCAACAATCTGGGGAATGTAGTTAAGTCAGTGCTGTTTTTGTGGAACCGGTGTGTTTTCGGAGCACCAGTGAAATATGATAAATAAGACGTTAAATCTTTTATTTGTGATGTTAAGTAAAACCAGCGAACAGTAAGAGGTATCATATTAAACTGGTAAACAAATAGGGCTAATTTATTAATTCGGAGATTAGGGGCATTTCGATAAAACGGTGTAAAAATAGGGACGGTCAGTTAAATCAGTGAATAAATAGGGTCGTTCAATTAAATCACTATCCAAATAGGGTTATCTAGTTAACTCTAGATAGAGTTATTTAATAAAGTGCGGTGTGTTTATATCTATGCGGTGTGTGTTGGCAGTGTTGTTGGTGTGCTCAGTACAGAGCCTACAGCTGGACAGCCAGGCTTCCACGAGGAGGCCGAGGGTCACGAAGTATAGCAAGACTACTGTCGCGCCTGGGGGATCTACGGTAAGACTGTGTTACTTACCTACTCGAAATTCAAAGCATTTATTATTTTCTATAAGACCACTAGCTTCTGCCTGCGACTTCGTCCGCGTGAAATTTCACCCTCCCCCATTCAGCCTCTTAGGGGTGGAATTTCGAAAAACCCTTTCTTAGTGGATACCTACTCTTCACAAAGAACACACCCTCTGAATTTCATGTCTCTAGGACTAATGGTTTAGACTGTGCGCTGATATATCAGTCAGGTCAGGACTTTGAATTGTATTAGATTTACTGGCAGTTTTGTATTTTCAAGGAGTCGGTCAGTTAGACAGAAAGTTAAAATTGACCTTGGCAGAGGGACCTAAAAGAAAGTTTAGGTTGTAATATCAGAGTCCGTGCTATTTATTTTTTTGTGCAAAGCGTTTTGGTATAAACCATTTATTACATGAAAATAGAGCGATGTTCGTACTTTGATTATATAATCAAAGTGTTCGTATTAGAAAATCAGATTATATTACCGGCTATCACTAGCGCAGCATAAAGAGTAATTCTGAGTATTTTAGTAGAATGAAGAGAGATGAGAAACGATGAGGGAAAACATCGTGAGGAAACCGGCATATCCTAGAACCAAAAATTCGAAGACATGTGACATCTACCAACCCGCACTGCGCCCGCGTGGTGGATTACGGCCCACTCCCTCTCACCGAGAGGAGGCCTGTTTTCCAGCAGTCGGGACATTATAGGCTGATTATGCTAAGAGAGATGACATATTATATAGAAACGTCTATTTATTTTTATTTAAGTCGCCAATTTCCTACTGATAGTTTCTAGCTGCAGTATGATAATAAGGTCATCATAATATTTATTATCTTTACACGACCTTGTTACTAACACGGTCTTATTATTTGAAAATACAATATGTATTATTATGAGCATAGCTGAAAGTCATGCCTCTGTAATCATATTAGGTTAATCACATGCCGAAGACGCCTCACTGCGACACCTCGCGGTTGCGGTTTGGCTCGCTACCTCGAAGTCGCTTACATCTAAAGGAAATGCTTGCTAATAGACACGCGCGCACAAGTCAGGCATCGAGGTAAACCCCAAGCAGCTCGCGAGGTATCGCTGTGAGATATCTTCGCCATGTAATTATTTTTTGGCGCGTACGCACTGACAGGTGGATCGCTTAGCGCTTAGTGACTTAAAAACCTTACATACTGTCATGTTAGGCGACTAGCGAAAGCACCTAATTGCGTAACACACTATCAATCACAATTCATTTTGAAGGATATTGCTAATCCATAGCTTCATATTTTCGAAAAATTTGTCTGCTCAACAACGTAAATAACACAATGAATGTTGTTGAATTGTCAAAATGAAAGCCATTTCTATTGTATGTGTTTTACGCCGTTCAATGTCCCTCAATGAGTTAAGTACTAAGACCACAATACTTTCTGTTTGCAGGAAGCAGTAACGGAAAGAAGTCTCAACACTGCAACATATCGACTGCTGGGCAGGGACGGTGAGACCTGCATCTTGCTGGTGGTGGACGCCCTCCTAGATATATCATACGTCACCAAACTCAATGAGAGAGCCGTGAGTATAGTACTTTGCCATTAAGATATTATTACAGAGGTATGAAGAACAGGGTGTAAAGTTCACTCATCCTCTATAGAAAAGGGAGGATCCTTTGACCAGACGAGTGTCGCGTCTGGTGGGCAACTACCCGACAACTGATGTCGGGTCGTTGTATATTTATATATATTATTCGCGCGGTAAACTCTGCTTGCGCGATGCAGGATTTTGCGTGACGTCAGTGTGATGCGTAGTTCGCATGTGGCGACGTTGATGCCACCACATTATGATGGTTGGCACAATCGAACGTAACCATAAATCGCGAAATATTGACGGGTTCAGGAGTGGAAAGGGGAAGCCTTTGCCCTTCAATGCAGAAGCACAGTTTTAGCCTGTTTCAAACAAAAGGGCACAATGTCCTAGATACCTTCAGCTATACATTGCTGTCTTTTTGAAATGCTGTGAAAATCGGTTAAGGAATGAGGAAAATGTTGTGAGGAAAGTTTTGAATACGAATATGGATGGCTATAAGACTAGGGGAAGGTCAAAGAAACGATGGCTGTACTGTGTGAAAGATGATATGGATAGAAAGGGGGTGACTACCAAGATGACGACTAATAGAGAAGAATGGAAGAAAATGCCATTTTGCGCCGACCCCAAATAAATTGGAGTAAGGGCAGGAGAATAAGTATTTTTTCAGCCATGGGCTGATTATTTTAACAGTCCCTATTCCGTTCTGAACAGGGACGGAATAGGGACTGTTAAAATAATCAGCCCAGCATTTTAGGACCTAAACTGAACTGTTCTTCTAATTCGTACCATGACGTCAGTCTAACGATTCAGTTTAGGCCGTGCCTTCTGCTGACAGCGATTTTCCCAAACTGGTTTCATTCGTACTTGTTTGGTACCATGACGTCCATAGAGCAGCTCAAGCGATGCAGTTTAGGAACCTAAACTGAAATGTCTTGTTTTTGAATCCGTTTTAATTAGATCATGGTAGGCCACCTGATCCCCTGCACCCTCTCCTCCACCCCCCCTCGATCCCCTGCTAGTTCGTCTTCTGTTTTAAACACAGCGTGCTCACTTGGTACAGGCCGATTCAAACTTTATGTGGCTCGGAACATGAGGCGAGTCACTGCGCAGTAACATATTACCTGTCAGCGGGGGTGGGGGGTGAGGTACTGCGCAGCAAGTAGCGCACTTTAGAGCCGCCATAAAATTAGAATCGGGCTGCTGTAACCACAAGTAAAGCGCGTATCACCTCGTGAGATATAAATACTATACAGTATGACATATTTTAATTCTTATTCGAGGCCAAAGAGACTCAAATTTCTAGTGCAAATTTGAAATAGCTCCCAAAGTTTCTAGAATTATTAGAGCATAAGATTAAATGTGTGAACTTTGAACGTATAAATATAGCCCTACGTGCTATGTACCTGGTTTTAAGTAATTAACCTTATAGCTTGAAGTTCAGTTAAGGTTTTAATTAATTAGCATGTGTTGATAAACTTTTGCTGCAAATATCAGGGGCGTAGGTAGTCGTATGTATAGGTATCAGGTTATGATAACATGAATGTAGAAGGATATATAAATATAAATATATGAATATGAATATGGATAGACTAGTGTTGAACTATGTATGTTACATGAAAGGATTTAAATAATACCAGCCGCACAGATCGATCAGGTTAAGCTACGCTTGCCACGGTTGGTCTGCGGATGGGTGACCATCTTTAAATACCGAGACCCCTCCGTGCCTCGGAAAGCACGTTAAGCCGTTGGTCCCGGCTGTCATTTGTGGATCTTTGACAGTCGTTACGGGTAGTCAGAAGCCCGAAAGTCTGACAACCAGTCTTACCAAGGGGTATCGTACTTATTACCCAGTAACTGGGTTGTGGAGGTCAGATAGGCAGTCGCTCCATGTAAAATACTTGTATTCAGCTGCATCCGGTTAGACTGGAAGCCGACCCCAACATAGTTGGCTAAATAAAAGCATGAATCTTGATTTGAAGTTACGTTAATATGTATTTGGGCTTCATACGAGTACTTGATTATTATTCAGAAATCTATGATTTTTTTTTAAATAGAGATTTATTTATTCTTATATGAGTCCCTATAGAGCAGCGGTGGCCAAGTGGTAACGGCCGCGACTTACGAGGTGTAGGTCGTAGGTTCGAACCCAGAGGCGCTTTACTTTGTGTAAATTATTTCATCACCACTGCTCTCAAAACGGTGAAGGAAAACATTGCGAGGAAACCGGCATGTCCTAGAACCAAAAATTTTAAGACATGTGACGTCTGCCAACCCGCACTGGGCCCGCGTGGTGGATTGCGGCCCGCTCCCTCTCACCGAGAGGAAGCCTGTGTCCCAGCAGTGGGAACATTATCGGCTGATTATGTAATGTTTTAAATCATCGTCATCGTCATTCCAGCCGAAAGACGACTGCTCGACATGGGGCTCCCTCCAAGCCACTTCCACCACCGCACTCCCACTTCGATTTGTTAAATAAAGTCATGAATCTCACCAATAGTGTTGCTATCTGTTCCTATTTCAACTTTCAGATCCTTTAACAGACTTTTGGTTTCACTCTATGCTAAGGTGCAGCATACCAGCTTAATTACTATACAATTTATCATTTAGTGACCATAATATAATACTAGCAGCGCCCGGCGGTTTCACCCGCATAAGTTTCAATCCCGTGGGAATAACGGGATAAAAAGTATTCTATGTCCTTTCCCGGGACTCAAACTATCTTTATACCAATTTTCATCTAAATCGGTTCAGCGGTTTAAGCGTGAAGAGGTAACAGACAGATACACTTTCGCATTTATAATATTAAATAATTATGGATTAAGTGTGGATTAGTATGGATTTAGTAACCTGCGGGGCAATTGCGTAACACATTATTAATCGGAATCGGTTTCATTTTGACAGTTCAACAACATTAATTGCGTTATTTGCATGTTGAGCAGACAAATTTTTCGAACTTATGAAGCAATGGATTAGCAATTTGCTTCAAAATTATTCAGATTTCGATTTATAGTGTGTTACGCAATTAGGGTGCATATTATAATATTATTTAGGGATCATATAATATCGTTTAATGTATTAGTTATTCAATTTTTCTACTTACAGGATGCGAATACATTCGTCCCGAACAACGCCAACGTGGCTGGCGTGTGTAAGGAGAGTGATGCAGAAACACTCCTGATAACCTTCAAAGACTTTGCTCTAGAGTTCTCGTTTTCTAAAGTAAGTGCTCAAGTTAGTGTAACACTATAGTTTTAGCTTTGTGAGAGGTTGACATGTACAGGGTGTGTCGTAAATAGTGGTCCACCGTTAAGGATTCGATATACCAGATAATTTACTATAACATATTACAATTTTAACCATTTTTACCCAAGGGTTCCGATTTTTTTTTTGTTTTTTATTTACGAAATTTCAACCTTTTGTTACAAAGGTTGTAGTTTCAACAAAAACCATTATTTTTTCATTTTGATTTCTGTTCAATACTAGAGCTATCGTGTAAAATTATAGTTTTTTATGTAAATTTAGAGCTTTTGAAGAAAAAGTTAGCTCTATTTTAACCCTAATTTTTAGCATAATCATGCAAATTCAGGCAATTTTGTAAAAAAAAATGTCTTACTAAAATGGTTAAAATTATAATGTGTTATAGTAAATTATCTGGTATATCGAATCTTTAACGGTGGACCACTATTTACGACACACACTGTATGTACCGTCGAAATGATAGGAGAAGAACTTTGGAGATCACCAAGATATTATTACCTCTTGAGATACAAATAGTGGAAATAAAGTCTAGAGAAATTATTGTATATTGTCTAAACGATTTAGAACATAGAAGCCAGAACCCCAGAACAAGGATATGAAAATGCAGATTTTATTTTCTAGATGTTCGATGTATTTTAGAATACTTAGTATATTTAAAGAGCGTGGATGAGGGGGGACACTCGCGGGCTTCCCCCCTCATCCATGCTCGAAGTTATTTGATAATTTCCCACCCAAAAAAAAAAAAAAAGGGGGGCACTCGGAATGAGCATTCGCTTGTTTGGTCTGAACCCACTTTAAGATGCCGCGTTGAAGCCTGCTAAAGCTCACTCAACGATCGCTTTTAAACTATTTTCAACCTCTTCAATCCTCAAACTCATCATCAATTCAGCCAAAAGACGTCCACTGCTGGTCATAGATCTCCCCCAAACATCGCCACTTCGAACGTTTCAAGAAGCATAGAGCTTCTTGCATCCAGCGGATTCCTGCAGCCCATACAAAATAAAATATAGGTACCAGTGGGGTAATCTTGATATCCTTCAAAATCATTGAGATTGTAATTGAAAGTGTGTTACGCAATCAGGGAGCTGGTTGATTATGCTCTTAATTTCCACCTCTCTCTTTCAGACACCTGGCGGCGAACGTTGGTACGCCGACAGTCTCCGCCTCACCTACAACTCCAGCGCACGCATCCTCGAACACGCAGCGAACCAGGGACGGAAGGTCACCCTCAGCACAGATTCGAGGGAACTCCTGTTCCCTACGCCCGTCGGGAAGTCGTACTCATGTCCTGAAGAAACTGTTATCGAGTTGGCGGAGGAAGATGCTAAGTGAGTTATGCTTATCATAGTATTTTTTGGGTTAGGATTTTGGAGTCGGAGGACTAACTGTGTAAATGATGACGAGATCTTTTAAGGCGGAGACTAATAATTGTAATGTATTCGACGCGAGCGAACAGTCTCTCCACTTTTATGCTTCAAATATTTGTCGTCTTCAGTCTAAAAAATGGGGTGATTGCAAATTATATTCTGTTGTACCGATGCTAGTCCTACTCAGGGTGTATCGGGAATGATGAAATGTCTTTGAGAACGACGATAGTTGTACTGGCATCCACATTTTTACATTATAGACTTATTGTCAGCGTTTGTGAATTTAATGACTTGTTGTTCCTTGGTGACTTTATATGCTGGGAACTGGGACTTGAATTCTATTCATTAAACGACTCTTATTTATTTATTTTACCATTTATGTACATAAAGAAATCTCTTCCAGCGTACCTGCGATAGGAAAATAGATAGAGAGATGTAGACAGCGTTTTAAATGATGCCTTGCAGCTAAATAGCCCCTTTCTCTTCCAGCCCCGCCACAATCCACCGCGCAAAGCTGTACCTCCGCGAGATGCGCCTGCAAGCGTTCATGTACAAGCGCGGCGGCGAGTTCGGGCCGCCGTGGGCGTGCGCGCGCGCCGCCCGCGCCCGCGCCGAGGCGGCGCCCGTGGCCGTCGGCGCCGCGCTGGCGCTGGCCACGGCCGCCACGCTGTGCGCGTACGCCGCCTGGCGCTACCTCAAAGTCAAGAAGGTACAGTATGATACTATGGAGTAGGCGGCGAACACCGAAAGTTTTTGTGGGTTCAAAATATTTTTTGTAATTTTTTAGTTGTTTTAGTAAAATAAAAAAAAGTTGGTAGTAATTTTGGGTTTTTTCAATAAGTTTGAAGTAGTAAATGTTGCCACATAGATTCTCAGTTGTAAAAAAGATAAAAAAGTCAGATTTCCTAGATCTGTTATGACATTTGAAGTAATGTACGTGATTTGAAGATAATAAATAAAAGAATACTTACTTGCTAAAATTTCATCATGTTAGATAAATTGACTCTAGATAGAACATCTAAAATTCACAAAAAATTGGATTAATCTAATTAAAATATTTTTTCTTTTCAAGGTAAACTTCTTTACACTTAAATGAAAGTGTATTTAATTAAAATTTCCCTTCTATTCTTAAGTTTATCTTTTTTTATTGTTTTCAAATCGAAAGATACCTTTTTACCTTTGAATTTAAATCGTCTTTCTCAGTTTATTTAAAAAAAAAAGGCTTTTTCCAAAAAAAATATTTATAAAAGCGAGTTTTGAAGTAGATCGTTGATATAGTGAGATCTATAAAGATTGTCTTGTATGCCAAGTGGTTAAATTTCTTAGAGCGTTAGACCAAACTGTTTTTATGTGTAAGGACTAAGAATCAAGTGAGATTTATTAATGATATTATGAATCGTTTAAACTTCTGCATACATTTAGGGGACTTGAATAAAGAAAAATACTATTCAGGTGCAAAGAAAGAAAATTTATATTTAATATACCTAAGTACCTACAATGACATACTTACCTACCTAAATATCGAAATACAATATACAATGAAACGTCTAAATGTCCAAATAAAAAAAAAACCCATATCGAAAAATGTTTCCCTTAAATGTGTCCACAAGTGTATGTCATGAGATTATTGTACAATACGTTTTTGTAATAATTCTAGAATAATAATACAATGACGTCATATTTTTGTCAATTTGTAAAGGAGAAGGGAAAAAGTCAATGAAAAAAGATGGTGGCGTGCAATCAGCGATAGTTTATCATGTGAATGTTTTTCTCATACCTATCTTAAACCGTTTTTAAGTACAAAACATCTTTTTCTTAATAAAAATAAATATTTCTAACTCTAAAACGTTTAGACTTATTATAAAAACGTAATTCGCACGCAAAAATTATTCACTTTGATCGACTTAAAGTGATGCGTGTCCTATCGATAAGATTGCTCGATATTGTCGACATTAGAATAGTTACAGTAAACACTATTAATCAATTAACTGTTTTGTATTGACGTATATTCAAGGAATCTCTCAATAATCGGAAAATATTAAGTGATTGTTTAAACATGTTGTTAAAGGTTTGTATGATGTAAAAATGTATTTAATCCCCATGTAACCCCAAATAACCTAAATAGGATAGGTTTATGAATTGTAACTTGTGTTAAAGAGAAAATTGGCTTACATATAATTTGAAATATCATTAGAAATAGTTTAGAATATTTTTTTTATGGGTGTAGTCAGGATTACGCTACAAAGTTATCAAAATAAGTGTATTCAAGTTTTCCCATGTTTCAACGTTAATCATGCGAATCTGGCAGTCTAGTTTTATTATAAGCAACTGAATGTTGTATTTTACGAAGGCAATGTATGAGCTTCGGGTGACAGATTGCTATCGACACGCTAAGAAGAAGAATGTATGAGCTACTCTCAAAACGGTGAAGGAAAACATCGTGAGGAAACCGGCATGTCCTAGAACCAAAAATTCGAAGATATGTGACATCTACCAACCCGCACAGGGCCTGCGTGGTGGATTACGGTTCACTCCGTCTCACCGAGAGGAGGCCTGTGTCCCAGCAGTGGGAACATTATAGGCTGATTATGTATGAGTAGAGTTTGGAACGTTGCAAATATGACTTTAGAGTACCTGGAGTACCAATTTTGGGGCATTTCGCCCTTTCTGAAGGAAGACAATGTCCATCAAAATAAGTAGAAAAATCGTTATGATGGGAGGGGTAGAATGGGAGACCTGTTAAACTAATCCTAGCTATGCCCATATAAATCATACATTAAGTTAAAAACTCGAATTATTTAACCATATAATCATAGTTTTATCGATCATTACTCATAAATACATATCAAAGGATAATAAAATATACTTTTTAATTAAAAATATCATTGTAATTATAATAAAAATATATTAATTTGGGATTGTTTGCGGTGTAGTTTTATACTACAATCGTCATTACGTGTACAAGCAATAAGTACGTTTTTATTGAATGCCGTCGTTACGACATTGTGGCTGACTAGATGTTGTATTTGTGCGCAAAACTTGGTCTTCACTAGTGTTTTTATAGTTTTAAGTGATTAAATTTAAGTAAACATGTATAAATACAAATTATATTACTTTTTAGCTGGTAAAGGATCTTTTGTGTATATTTTACTGCTGTAGGCGAGTTTTAGTGTAACTTTACATTTATTTGTAAGATAAATAATAGTATCAATCTGCGTTTAGTAAGTTTTTCAACTCGGAGTATCCATTGTCGATCTACCTCTACACTCTTCCATAATATATTTTTTTCTACGTTTTAGTTTTCTACAGCTTGCATAGAATAGGCGTATATTTTAAAACTATACCTTTTAGTGTTTAAGTTTGTATAGGAAAGATATATTTTAGAGTAATGGAGATATTTTTTAATGGTATTTTAATCTCTGACACTAGTACCAAGTTTTGCTAGTTAAGATTCGCTGTGTGTTACGCTTCATGTTAAGTCGAAAGACTTTATATTATTTACTACTAATACTCATCAATTACTACACATATCCTTTATTAATAATATCTAAGTTAATGTGGAAATGCGTTTGTGATCATTGTTGTATCATAAGTTATAATTTGTATGGAGTTAGGGCTAGTCTAAGTTAGTCTTATAGTCCCTTGTAATCGCTTAGCTGTACATAGCTTTTGTTTAACAACAGCTCCTTGCTTTTTTTTGTATATTTAAATTTTTCGATATATTTATTACATTACAATAGCTTTTCTCATTCTATTGTATTGTATATATTTATTGACTAAGTAAGCCACTTTTCGAATTTTACGATTTGGATAGCACTGTTTCATCTTCAAAGATTTTACTCTTATATAGAGCTCGACAGGAGATCGTTTTTGGGCTCGGAGAGGCTTACAGAACTTTACAGAAGCTTTAAATGTGGGTTTCTATTTTTTTCACGCACAGCAAATAGCAATGCCATTTTTACCGACTTAGATGATTTTAGTTTTCGCACAAAAACATAACAAAGAAACACAGATAATAAGAATTACAAAGAATATATCGGGAAAAGCCAATGTTGGTCGGGCTCTAACTATCTAATAAAAATAAATGAAATTCATTTTAAGAATTCTGATGTTTCTGATACTTTTTCTACTAGACGAGAAAATAAATAAAATATAATTCTATTTTCCTAATATTTTGTATTGTACTCCTGTAGATTTTTTTCCTCAATAGTTTGGTAGCATAACGTACATATCGGTGCATTTGTATTAAATGATATTGTACTAAAATATTAAAAGCCATACGATTTGTCTTCCAGTAACTGATCTATATCAATAGCGAGTATTGTAGCTTATTATATACATAATTATGAATATAACGCAAAGGTGGTGAAATTATGGATTTATTGTCCCTCTCTAACTCTTCTCTCAAGGTTTAAAACCTTTAAGAATGATACTTCATGCACATGAAATCCCAAAAACTCGCTTTTAAGGAAAAATAAAATATAAAACACCAAAATTATTATAGTAATATTTAATAAAACCATAATAATCACCACCGATTAATATTTAAGTGACATATCTCAAAATTATTGTAATTTAGTGCGTTCATTTATTGAATTGTCTTTATGAATAAATGACGACAAAATATATTTTTGGTTTCAGTTATTTATAATATCCCACTAATGTTAAAACATTTCATAGTTCAATTAATAGTTATCGACACATTTTTAATATTATTATTGCACATCACTAGAAAGACCTAATTGTATTTAACGCCATCTAGTAGATGCCATAGACACTGTCACTATATTAGTGAATCATCACAAGCATAGATGGCGTTATACACCCTAAACTGCTCACCCTACCAATAAAACGCTTACTCGACGGATTGTAATTTGACTACATGAGAAGGAACGAACATTGATCGTGAATCGTGAACGTGATTACCGGCCTTGTCCATTGAGTTGGCGATTTTAAACTGTTGCTAGGTAGGTAGGTACTTGTCTTGTTTCAAAATTGCTACTATTTGTGTCTGTAAGTGCCTGTAAGCAGCATGCACAATACAGGGTATTATTATATTATCTGTGACAATACCAACAAAAGCCACAAAACCAACTATTCGTATTCAGCGCTTCTCCTCCACGTTTATTATGTGGAACTCTCTGCCACCGACGGTGTTCCCGCCAGCCTTCAAAGCAAGAGTGAACAGGCATCTTCTGGGCTTGCTCGTTCCAGCGTAGACCTCATCCATCGCTTTCTACCAGGCGAGATCGAGGTCAAGAGCTGGCCTATTTTGCAACAAAAAAAGAAAAAGAGATTTTAAAATTACGCCCCGTTTTTAAATGTTTCAGAGCTCATACTGCTCGCAGTTCCTATTTAAATAATTTAAGTCTAGCTATCAAAAGAGATTCATGACTCCATACCTGACCGAGCACCCAAGATACAGGCTAAGAAGGTAACTGTCTAGTTTGAGGTTCACTGGTAAATAATATTATTTATTTAATACTTCAAGCACATAAATGTACAGAGGCGGACTTAATGCCATAGGTATTTTCTACTAGTCAACCTTTGGGTGATGCAGAGACAAATATCAGTACTTAGGTGCAATCATGAAAATTGAGAAATAATATAAAGATACGCATAAATCTATTAAAAATAGAAATATAATAAAATCTAATACCTAATTACATAATACTGAGCACCCTAGAAGTAGGTATTATTTAGGTAAAGCTAGGTTCGCATGCTGGTTCATCCTGTGTTTAACCGATGTAGGTACATACCTGCTTACTGTATTACAACCCGCAAGAATTACTTGAGACTTCTCTCGGATGACGTAAGCGCGCGGTACTGAGGCTTCGATGGCAAGAGCGGTAAAAGCGCGGGGGTCGGGAGGGGGGGGGGGACTTTAGGGTCTTTTTTTTTTATTTTTTTGGATGGGAAAGCATCTAATGACTCCTCCCGCTCTGGGTGGAGCGGAAGGGAGTGTCAGACTCTTACTGACTAAAACCCACCCGTGTTCCTTCCTTAGCCCTTTATGTTCCGGGGCAGCGGTAACCCTTTCGGACGATCCCGCTACCCGACGTTAGGGTCTCAAGTTAACTTGTTGTGGGTTGTAGTGGTTGTATCAAAGATTACTAGTTGTACCTGGATAATAAACTATTTTTTATTTCTTTATCTCTCAGACACCTAAATATTTTTGAAAAAATATCTGCAGACCAAACCAGTAAATAGTAGCAAGACTAGCTAAGTAGCTAGTAGATACCTATAGTAACTACGAAGTTGTTGATATGGGTAGAAAAGCAAAATAATTTGTTACTATTTGCTGTACTCTGGACGCTTTTAACGCGTAGATAAGTTTTTTTTTTACTTCGTTCTCACATATAATTATAAATTCAACATAAATGATGTAACTAATATTTTTGTAAAAATATAATTTAAAAGAGTGTCCATGGAGCCGTTCTTCTCCATAGGTACCTACGCTTAGGAATGGGCAACTAGCTTCATATTTTCTGACTGACCGACTTCTTGACAATTCAAAAGTGCCTGTAAATGGTTTAATTGAAACAAATGCTTTGAGTTTGAGTTTGAATAGTGAACAAAAAAAAAAAAACATTTATTACAAAAAACCCCTTGACGTATCATTTTACAATGACCAATTTGTCACATCACCTGTATAGTGAGGGGAAACCAAATCACTAGGGATGATCCCTAGTTGATTACGGATAATTACACGCGCGCTTAGACATATGCTGTAATAACCCTAGGGACGGGGGTGGATAATCGTAAATTAAGCGTAAAATTTCGCGCTGTTTTGTGTTTTTTAATTAGGTGTTTGTTTTGGTTTGTAATAAAAGAGATTTTTGAAATTGTGCCGTTATAAAATATGTAAACTGCGGGGTATTTGCGTAACACACTATCAGTAGCAATGGCTTTCATTTTGACAGTTCAACAACATTCATTGCGTTATTCGCGTTGTTGAACAGACACATTTTAAGCCAATATCCTTCATAATGATTTAGATTGAAATCGATAGTGTTACGTAATTTGGGTGCTGGTTATCGCTGCCTTTAAAATCAATCTGCCTAGCCTTTTCCCAACTATTTTGGGGTCGGCTTCTAGTGTAGGTAAGTTGTAACCATGCAACTGGAATACTAGTGTTTTATTTCTTCTCTGATGTATTTATTGTCAACATTACCTAGACACACAATCTTGAACAATGGCACACGTCTATGGTTTGCCCGGCATCCATATGTTTTAATCAAAATCGTTAGTAGCAAGTAATGGGACATGAAGTAGTGCATAAAGAGAGTTCAATGTTTACCGATGATGATGATACAGTCAAAGTATCCAAACACACTATGCCGAAGGTACGCGACCGAAGTTCCGCGGCTGATTTTACTGTACGCTATAACGCAACTTAATTTCGGCATAATATCCATCATCTGAATAGCCTTTTTCCAACTATGTTGGGGTCGGCTTCCAGTCTAACCGGATGCAGCTGAATACCAGTATTTTACATGGAGCGACTGCCTATCTCACCTCCACAACCCAGTTACTGGGTAATACGATACGCCTTGGTAAGACTGGTTGTCAGATTTTCGGGCGTAACGACTGTCAAAGATCCACGAATGACAGCCGGGACCAACGGCTTAACGTGCTTTCCGAGACACGGAGGGGTCTTGGTATGTAAAGATGGTAGGTACCCCATCCACGGACCAACCTCGGCAAGCGGCAAGCTTAACCTGATCAATCTACCCGTGCGGCTGTTATTACTTAGCCACAAGCCCCCCAATTGTCAGTAATTCAAATAGCATTTCAGGCGCAATCATGCCGAACTTCGGACGCGTACCTTCGGCATAGTGTGTTGTGTTTAGACACAAAGCAAGCATCGATTACGGTGCACGCTTGCCTACAATCGGTTCACATTTATTTTCCCTTTGACAGCAGCAACCTAACAACCACCTTATTGTGACGAGAATAAAGCTTACAATGATTTGACAGACTTGTCAATAGCAGCAACCCATCAACAACCTTATTGGAATGGCAATAAAGATCACTGTTATTTGGACAGTGATGCAAAATCAAAGGTAAAAAGGTAAAATAACTCTGAAAGGACTGTAGAAGATAGTACACAAGACAGATACTTTGTTTTCGATAGATGACAAGCAAATAGGACAGGGAAAAGTTGAAATCGCGACAAAAAAGAATCTCAAGCAACTGGCTCTCAATGAGAGTTATTTTTCTTCTAGCGGCCCAGTGGGTGGTCGCGTTTATTGCGACGTCGAATGCGTTGTTCATGTCGTCAAGATTAGGGGTGAACGGACATTTGGGGACACTCTGAGAAGAGAGAAGCTGCATCTAAGGCTGGCCGCATACGTCCGGTTTCCTAATTGGGTATTCAGATTCGGAGACCCTGAATGCACGCATTTCATACAAAATCTTATCTTTAGCGCATACGTTCTTATATTTGCCGGACGGAAACATTCCAGGAGGCCTACCATAAGCTCTTAACGCGATCAATTTTAGGACCTAAACTGAACTGTTCTTCTAATTCGTACCATGACGTCAGTTTAACGATTCAGTTTAGGCCGTGCCATCTGCTGACAGCGATTGTCCCAAACTGAGTCGCAAGTTTTGGTTTCATTCATACTTGTTTGGTACCATGACGTCCATAGAGCAGCTCAAGCGATGCAGTTTAGGAATCTAAACTGAAATGTCTTGCTTTTGAATCGTTTTTAATTAGATCATGGTAAGTCATAAGTCATAAGTCATAAGTCATTTATTAATTTGTTGAACATAGGTTACAATAATGATGTTATTATAAAGATAGAATAGTGCGCTATGTTAAGCCAGCGGGCGTACAAATGTTTGTGGTTAAAATTAAAAATAAGCATGGACAATAAAAATAAAAAATAAATTAAGGAATGACACATTTTGAAAAATTAATTAATAATAAATAGCAATAGAAACCAATGTCAAAAAACAGAAAAAAACAAAAAACAGAACAAAATAAAATAAAAACTAATAATAATTATGTCAATATACAATAGATACTAATGTCAATATACAATACAGATGTCAAAAATACAATACTAATGATGTCAATATTATAATCCTAATGCCAAAATACAAAACTTATGTCAAGAACAACAATAGATATAATTTATTAGCATGTCAACATTCTGTCTTAAGATTCTTGTCTGATAAGAATTCTGAAATACTGTAATATGCTTTGTTCACAAGTAAGGATTTTAGCCGTCTCTTAAATAAGCTCACGTTCAATTCTTTGATTGACGACGGTAAGTGGTTAAATATAATTGGCGCCATGCAAAAAACACTTTTGTACATTAATGCTGTGTGAGACCTTCTTACACATAAACTATTATTATCCCGTCGACTTCGGTTATTAATATCTGACATTTTTTTAAACAACTTTGGATTGGTCTTAACAAATATAGCAACCTCAAAAATATATAAAGATGGAAGAGTCAAAATATTAAATTTAATAAACAATGGTTTGCATGTATCTATGACCTGCAATCCAAACATTGTACGGATACACTTTTTTTGGGCTTTAAAGATTATTTCCCTATTGGTTGAATTCCCCCAAAAAATAACACCATATCTTAACACCGAACCCACTAGTCCATGATATGCTGTGACTAAAGCGTCCACAGTCATCACTGAAGTAAGTTTATATAGGGCATAGGCAGACTTACTAATTCGTTTGGTTAGCTCCTCCGTATGTGTTTTCCAATCTAATTTATTGTCAATTGTTAGACCTAGGAATTTCGATGTGTTTACTTGTGTTATGCGTTGGCTGTTATAGCATATGCTCATATTGGTGTTTGAACGTTGGCTAAACATCGTTAATTTTGTCTTTTCAATATTTATTTTTAGATTATTATTATCTAACCATTGTATTATGGAGGTTATTGTCTTTGTAATTTCGTCGTTATAATTTTGAGCGTTTGTGCTATTAATGGTTACAGTGCTGTCATCGGCAAATAATGACATAGGGTGACTTGTAACTTTCGGCATATCATTTATATAGATTATAAATAGAGGAGGCCCTAAAACACTGCCCTGGGGTACGCCATATGTAATCGTTCGATGATCAGACTTGTATATTCGTTGACATTTGGTTTTATAATCTATTTTAGATACTTCCACGTACTGTTTCCTGTTCTTTAAATAAGATTCTATTAAATTCAAGACATTACCTCTAATGCCGTAGGCGTCCAGTTTACTTAGCAAAATATTATGGTCCACATAGTCAAAGGCTTGAGTCATGTCACAATATATTGAGCACACAGGTATTCTTTTGTCAACATTCGTATAAACATTATTTAGAAAGTCATAGATGGCCATATTGATCGTTTTTCTTTTCCGGAAGCCTTTTTGTTCCTCTGTCAAAATATTTTGTTTGTCAAGGTATTTATAAATATGTGAATAAATGTATTTTTCAAATACCTTTGATATTATTGGAACGAGTGCAATGGGCCTATAAGACTCCATGCATTCTTTGTTTTTTTTTTTAAATAATGGTTTAACCACAGTTGTTTTCAGGTTAGTTGGATATGTACCATGTGTTATGCACAGATTAAGAATATAGCTCAAATGCCCACTAATGTAGTCTGAGACGTACTTAATCACTTTGGTAGAAATTCCATCATTTCCTACACTACCGGTATTTTTTAAAGACTTAATTATGGCTTTGATGTCTTGTTCACTACTTGGCGCCATAAACATCGAATTACTCGATTTTGAGATATTTGATGTCACCTGTACACCTCTATTAGTGATCGGTTTTATCTTATCGACAAAAAAGTTGTTAAAGGCTTTCGCTATCTCGGACGGGTGTGTTACTTTTTTATTTCCTATTTTAATGCTTTCAATTGAGTTTTTACTAGCCATATTCATCTTCGTTCGATTAATTATATCCCATGTCGTTTTCGACTTGTTAGATGATGTTTTGATGTTATAGCTGTTCTGAGCACGTTGTGTTAATTTAATAATTTTTTTATATATTGCTGTATATTTTTTAAATTCCTGTTTGTTTTTTTCATTGCGTTCCAGTCGATAACGCCACAGAAGTGTTCTTTTATTTTTACTACATGTTTTGATTCCCCGCGAAACCCATTGCGGCCTCTTGTGTATGGTTATTTTTATACGTTTTAATGGAAAACATAAATTATACATTAGGATAAAAGTCTCCAGAAATATATTATAGGCTGTATTCGGATCGTCTAATTGATACATCTCCGATAGAGAAACATTTTGCAAACATTCCCTGAATTTATCCATATTTTCCTTATTGTAGTCGCGGCGTTTAATATACCAATGCTTTACAACACATATCCTTTTCACCGGACACTTGAGAATTTGACAGGTATGATCAGATAAAGCAAAATCGATTACGTCATATTTACATTTTTTACCCAGATTATGCGCAAAGTTGTCTATGCATGTTTTACTGGAAAGTCTGGTTGGCTGATTAATTACTAATTTAAAATGGAAGTTAAGCAAAACACATTCTAGATCTAGTGTAGTATTATTACGCTTCAAAGTATCAATGTTAAAATCACCGCATATTACAATATTTCGATTACGTTTCTTTGTTATAAACTGGCATAATTTATACAGCCGCTCAAAAAAAGTTGTTAAATTATTTGCATTTGGGACTCTATAAATGCAGATTACAACGGTGTCACTATGAATTAGCTCAATAGCACAACATTCAAATGTGCTACTTATTGCTAAGTTCCTAACTTCAGGAATTTCCTTCCACTGGTGTCCTTTTTTTATCAAGATACATGCTCCACCTCTTTTAATGTCTCTTCTACTGAAACATGTAGCTAGATCGTAGTTAGAGATTGACAGATACTGTTCATAACCAGCCATCATGAAATGCTCGGTTATGCAAATTACGTCAATGCTAATATTCTTTACCATGAGTTCTTCTAGGCATACACAAAGTGCGTCAGATTTATTTAACAGTCCTGCAATGTTTTGATGTAGTATATTAATATAGTTATCATAGAAAAAACTGGTTCTCAGAGTGTTCGTCATTAGGTGTTGTATCGATGTCTATAGTCAATAAGTCATATTTTTTAACACCATATATAAAATCGTCAATATCTTTGAAAATTGTCTGCATGCCAAAATTGTTTATTAGTCCTTGTTTCGTAAACATTGTATAATCATTTGCCAGATTCTTGTTCGAATCCAAGAGATACGCATGTTGATGAGACATTATATCAAGATACAGTAAATTATTAAAGTGTTCTATTCTCCAATTATACATATTTGTGTTGTAATTATACTTATACATCGGCGTACATACTATTATGTTCGTATGATTTACTTTTTGTAGGGTTGTTCTGATGTGGAGTGTCAGTTGTATGTAATCGTTCGTAGTTTTAAAGTCTTCCTCTCCTATCAAAATTATACAGAAGTCTTTCATTGTAAATGTTTCTAATTTAGTTTCTATATTGCACAGTAGTTGTTCCGTTTTACAATGTGGCCGTATATAATGGCATATGTTTTCTGAATGTTTGTAAAGTGTACTTTTGGCAATGTTTCCGATCTCATTTTTGTTGTTAGTACTCAAAATACATATTTTACTCTCTTTTTTATGTTGTTGTATTTGTTCTGGAATTGTCTTAACACTACTAGCACGGCTACTAGTTTTATTTTTAATGTCAGAAGGCGTTATCATAACTGCTTTCTGTTTAGAAATCAATAAAGGCTCTGTTTGTGTCTGTTTGTTATTTTTCGGAAGTATCTTAATTGGAGTTGACTTTTTGGATTTTTTAACGGGGCTATGTGTAAGTTCTTTGAGGAGGCCATTTTTGCTTTGTAAATCAATATTTATTTGCTTAAGATCATGGTTCTCCAAAGACAGTGACTCAATTTCCTGATGTGCACTGTTTAATTCCAACACAAGCTTGTCAATTCGTTCTTTTAATTTAGTTATTTGTTGCTGTGCATCATTAACATCATCATTTGATAAATCGGGTAGGCTGTTTACGGTATCTTCGAATGTGTCATTTTGTGATTGGTTGATGACGGTAGTTGAATCCGATTTAGTACGCGTACGACGCATAGTGATGTTTTCGAAGAAATTCATTTTCGTTTTTTTTATTTTTTTTATTTTTTATTGCTCTGGCCGAGCAAATTCGATGGAATAATGATGAAGACAATTTATCAATTTACAAAAAGACTCCCTGGTCTCGGTGAGATTCGAACCAGCGTTCAATTATGTAGAAGTCTGTACGTCTCCCAACAGAGCCATTTGTGCTCTAATTAGATAACATAAAATGATGTATCCGTTTCTAGTGGTATGGATTTGATAAAAGTTCGTTATGACTCGATTGAATAGATATTCAAAAATTTGACAGATTGTTTTTATTTATTTTTTCACTTTTTGTTTCGAGTTTTTTGTTGAAATGTTTTGTTACACTTAATTGTTTATGCCTCCACTGTAGTATTGTTGACCTTTATTGAGTTTTTAGATCACTAAAACACTGAATTAACGTAGATTTGACAGGGTTTACTGTTCAACTGAATATATCACTAAAACATATATATTATTGAGAGTTTTTATTAGATAATACTTTCACTTACTATATACACTGTCTTTTTTAATATTTACACGAATACACTATGAAATAACTTTATTTTATATTTTTTGTCATGATTAGTATCGGAGCACAATGTTTACTTGACGGACAGCGCCATCTATATGGTAGGCCACCTGATCAGGAAACCGAATCAGGAAACCGGACGTATGCGGCCGGCCTAAAAGAGCGTAGCTTGTTGAAAACGAAGAAGGCTTAGAATACACATAAATTGAAAGAGGTGTGGAAGGATATCAGGATATGGGAAAAACCTTTGCCCAATGGTAGGATAATTATATACAGGTCAACACAAAAAGAACAATGTACCCAGACAAGCTCAAAACGTTTAACCAGAGCCACGCTTCAATAAACACTAACCTACACAAAATCTAACAAAGAGCTAATTCAGGCAGACTAATAATAATTTATGGCAACACCGCCGTCCCCGGGGAGTCAATTAAATTCATTAGCGTGTGCAGATTGTATTGCAGGGGTCGGGTAACTATGTTGCCATACCAAATAATTGTCTGCAAGTAATTGCGCGTTGTCGTCGACAAATTGGGATGCTATTTTGTTGTCGACCCCTTTTTACCCCTTTGGTTTTTTTGCTCACCTATAAACTATAATACTTTGACAGTCTCTAACAGCGTACAAGTAAAAATTATTTATCTATTTATTATTTACCATTTAGGTATGTACAGACGCCAGCACATCAATCTACTACAATCTGTCCTTTAATAGATTTATAGCTTTATCGCTACATTATAAGGTAAGGTTCAAGGTTGATTGGGAAAATATACCAAACATACCAAAAATATTTTTTCATGAATACCTTTTTAGGTTTTTACATTACAAAATTCCAAGTTTTAACCTTTAATTAAGTAAATTAACCTAACCTGTGTAATGTGCGGTGTCGACTAACGACACCCCGCGAGTTCGCCTCACTGACAGATTTATTGTCACAAAAAATAGACAAGCAAGGACTTTCTTTTTGTGAAAGAATTGTGTGGATTTGGGAGACTGTTTTCAGATTGGTTGTAATGATACAATGTTATTTATTACGTTTAGTCCAAGCGAACGTGTTTACATCAACGCGTCTATATATTTACTATCACTGTTTTTCGAAACAAAAAACCTAAAAGAAATAATTTGAAAGCTCATTCTAAATTCGTTTGAATGTTCGTATGCAACCAGAGGGGTAATTGCGTAACACTATCAGTAGCAATGGGTTTAATTTTGACAGTTTAACAACATTCATTGCGTTATTTACGCGGTTGTTGAGCAAACACATTTTTCGAACATATGCAGCAATGGATTAGCAATATCCTTCAAAATGATTCAGATTCAGATTGATTGTGTGTTACGCAATTAGGGTTCAGAGTTATTTTTCTGTCAGCATTATAAGGTCGACTTTTGCAGACAACCTTTACACTAGATACTTAGACTTACCTAGTTTAGCTGTATAATAGAAGGAATCTTTAGTATATTTAAAATATTTATTCCTCAATGTTCATGATTACACCTACCACTGTTTGTCTCTGCATCACCCAAAGGTTGACTGGTAGAAAATACCTATGGCATTAAGTCCGCCTCTGTACATTTATGTGCTTAAAGTATTAAATAAATAAATAAATAGAAAAGATACATTTATTTGTTTTGTTGCAGTTGCTTGTTCGATTCCTGACTATAGTCACAGATAATATAATACTCTAGTCTATAGTGCACAAATTGGTGACAAACAAGTTCAACAACCTTAGAAAGAGGCTTCCTATTTTATGCAGGATAGACGAGTTTTTTTAGATGTAACTTTCTCATAATCATTATGTAATCCATCCGTATTTCTCCAACTATGTTGACTACCAGTATTTTATATGGAGCGACTGTATATCTGACCTCCACGACCCAGTTACATGGGTAACACGACACTCCTTGGTAACACTGGTTGTCAGACTTTTGGGCTTGGCTTGGCTTTGGGTAACGACTGTCAAAGATCTACGAATGACAACCCTAAATCTCAGATAGGTACGAGTAACACTAAATTAGGTATGGTGAAAGTAAAACTTTAAGCGAAAACCAGGAATAAATCAACCAACGCTTATAAGAGAAAAGCTTTCGATAAAATGAGAGCTAATTCCTAAAGTAGATATACACTTTCTCGACATATCCACAATATGCCAAAGTCCCACCCTTCGCTATTAATTTAAAAAACAACCCAGTAGCTATAATGAGGTGTCGTGTGACAAAAAATCCAAAATAAATCCTTGAAATTGCTGCGTTTTTAAAATAGTCCTCATAAAAAAACATTTGAGGAATCCGAAGGGATATGTTCGTTCATTTTTTGCCGCCAATTTGTCATATTTGTGTCAAAATTTTCGAATTTTTGAACATTTATGACAAAATATCTTGTTTTTTTGACAAATTCCAATGTGTTGGGTGACACCTTTAATTTTTGTTTTTGTCGAAGAGCTTTAATTATGTCTAATGTCTAGTTTAACCAAAAAACTGATAATTTTCCAGACTACTGACAGACAAAGTCTGTCATTTGGATAGACTCTAAATAATGTAAGTAAGTAGTCAAATGACTAGTTACTTCATTTTCAGGGTTCTGTACCCAAGGGTGCCACCGGACGGTCGGACAGCGGAGGCTTAGTAATAGACAGCGAGTCCGCTGACAGACAGACGAACAGCTATCGTATCTCAGGGATGGCGAACCTCTATATACCTCTACGTGCCATTTTTTCCAAATCAATATTTCATGCGGCCATGACGTGCCAACAATGTTGGCTTAGTGATTACTAAAAAAAATTATATAAGTACCTACAGAAGAAGAACTGGCAGGGGATCGAGGAGGGGGATGAGGGGTGTTCAGGGGATCAGACCGGA
Organism: Hydraecia micacea; assembly: GCA_914767645.1. NCBI lineage: Eukaryota > Metazoa > Arthropoda > Insecta > Lepidoptera > Noctuidae > Hydraecia > Hydraecia micacea. The sequence goes on along the minus strand of OU611801.1, from coordinate 4,296,911 downwards.
ATATTATTAGCAGCGCCCCGCGGTTTCACCCGCATAAGATTCCCGTTGGAATATCGGGATAACTATCCTATGTCCTTTCCCGGGGGGACTCAAACTATATCTATACCAAATTACATCAAAATCGGTTCAGCGGTTTAAGCGTGAAGAGGTAACAGACAGACAGACAGACACACTTTAGAATTTATAATATTAAGTATGGATAGTATGGATTCAAGAGTTAAATATTCAAGGTATGGAACAGTCATAAGCCATCACCTTAACCTAATTAATAAATTGCTCATTTAGTCATAATTTGGTTTAATTTATTAATACTTTGAAACAATAGAACAGGCACCACGCTCGGCTTGCGAGCGACGTCGCGTGAAATGTAACTGTCACATTATTAGCAAGAGAACATGATACGAAAACATGCTATTTATAATATATCTGATGATTCCGTTCAGTAAGCCGTAAGGTAAAAGCTGACGACTAACGCCCGGTTACCAGGATCTGAAAACGGATCTGAAACGTTGTGCTTTTTTATCTACCAATCGTTACATTTTGGTGTTTTAGTAGATTTTTATATTTAATTTTTTATTTAACCTTTTGATAGATTCTTATTTTGTAAATGCGAGGACTTTGTAGGCCTTGTAGACTTTAGGTCTGTAGACCATTTCTTATTTTATCAAGTACCTCCTACTTGTTGACAGGCCTACGCTGTCCTCCCATACCTACTGTAATTTGAAAACATTGTAAAATCCAATTATTTTATAAAAAAGTAACCGTGAAGTTTCTTGCCGGTTCTTCTCCATTGGAAACGAACCATTGGAACCGTGCACCTAGCTTCGGACATTTCATAAGTGCCCATGTAGGTTTATGTGAAATAAAATATTTTGATTATGATATTGAAGGTTCACGTAAAGTGTCATTTGAGGTCAATCAATTCAAACTGAGAGAGTTGTATTAATGATACTAACTATTATAACGGATACTATCACATTTAGAGAAGTTTCTGGTAGAAATATATGTATAACCTCTGTCACACGTCATTTAATCTATGCTAATATTATAATGAGATGAAATTCGTGAGTTTGTATGTGAAATTCTTTCACTAATGAGAAGCTATCAGACTCTACAGTGTTGCCGAGTCTCATAGGATAAATATTTTCAAGCTCATTGGGCATCAAATAATTCGTCTGCATCGCTGTCAATAGGATAAGTGCCCAAAAGACTGGCAGCATTGCCACGTTGAATGGCAATGCTGATTCTTTGGGCTAAAAATAGGCCAGCCCTCTGGTCACGTGAAGAGTCGACCAACCGCTTTGCGATGTCCCGAAATACTTACTTGATGAGCACTCGGACCCCAAAGCCCTATTGTTTCATTCCTAAACGGATCAAACATTATAGCTCCCTATATGATGGATTAATTGATCTGTCTCAAAAATATCTACTTACAATAGATCGTACGTACTCGTATTTAGACTCAACACAGAACATTCCATCTAAAAGATGGAAGGAAGACATTTTTATAATATCGCCGCCATCTTTAAGTTCGGATTACAATACAGAATAACTTCACATGAATGATAGAAATAATGGCGATATAGGAGACCTGTTTATCACCCGTGTCGGGTTACATAATGATGCGTTGTCGTCAGGAGGCGATGGGGTAAGCAAACATGTAGGTATAGCATTTTACTTAAAGTAGGTACGTAGAAACAATATGACTAGCGCCCGAAATCACACTAATATTAGGTACCTACTTATAAAGGCGAAAGTTTGTGAGTGTGTGTGTGTGTTTATATGTTGGGGTAGATTTTCTTTAAAAACTGTATAAAAGAGTAAATTAACGATAAATGATTGTAAATCAAACAGATGCATGCATATTATTGCCAAATTCAAAAAAAGTTTTTTCGCGCGATTTTTATCTTGTTCCAGATTCAATGCACTCAGTAGGTGTCGCAAATGTGCGATAATCCCCATTATATCCTTAGGATTGTTGTGATTGAGCAGGTCATTTTTGTTAAGAACATCTTTGTTGGAGTATAGCAAAAACAAATCGTTCCTACTTCAACACTATCGTCTTTCTCATTCTAACTCATAAATATTATTTAAGTATCCAAGCCAGCCCTTAGCACTTGAACGAAATCCTTACTTTCGCATAGTGACACTACTACTCTGTTAGCCTTGTGTGGGATCACACGTCTCACATAATATTAGTAGACACACCTTCCAATATATAAATAAAAGGATAATAAACGTATTATTGAAATCCTTAGAACGGTCTTTCCTTTGGTGTTCAACCATTAACCCTAACAGGTTATGGGCCCAGAGCGCTAAGCCAAAGTGCGAATAAATAATATAAAGTGAAAGTGATTGGACACTAAATAATTCATAAAAAGTTATTTTAGTGCAAGTGTTTAAAAATGGACTTAAGATCTAAAAGGAACATTAAACAATTTGATGGAGAAAAGTATAGTGTGTGGAAATTTCGAATTCGCAATCTATTAAGTGAGCTTGGAGTTCTGAACGTTATCGACGATGAATCTCCGACAGAGAGAAGTGCTGAGTGGCTTAAAAACAATGCATCAGCTAAGAATACGATTATAGAATGTTTGTCAGACTCATTACTTGGCCTGACTACAGAACAAGACACCGCACAACAAATTTTCGCGAAGCTTGATTCCATCTTTGAAAGAAAAAGCGTGGCGACGCAGCTGTCTCTTAGAAAAAGGTTGTTGAACTTAAAATTGGATAGTGATACCAAATTATTCAAACATTTCCAAATATTTGATGAAATTGTCACCGAACTTATGGCTGCAGGTGCGAAATTAGAAGAATCCGATAAAGTGACCCACCTTTTCATGACTCTACCGAACATCTATAACAGCATCGTCACAGCAATCGAGACATTGACTGAAGACAATATAACATTAGCTTTTGTAAAAACGAGATTATTAGATCATGAAGTCAAATTAACAAGCGAAGGACATGATCTAAGTGTAAAAGTACTTCAGGCTGAAAGTTCTAGACCACCTTCAAATATTTCAAGAAATCGTCATCAACAAAAGCAAAAGTCAATAAAACCGTTCAAGAACAATTTTAAACAAAAGAAATGTCATCACTGTGGCAAAAAGGGACATTTGATAAAGAATTGTTTTTCTTACAAAAGAGCTATTGAAAACAAAAGAACAAACAATAAAACGGTTCAGATGGTGAGTTCAAAACCACAAAATAGTGGATTTGCTTTTATGACGGACAGTGATACAAATGACAGTAATGACGGGCAAAACAATATTACTTTTGTGTTGGATTCTGGAGCCTCAGATCATTTAATAAATCGAAAAGATTTGGCCCTAAACTTCACTGAGCTTGAAAAGCCAATGAAAATTTCTGTTGCGAAAAATGGCACGTTTATACAAGCGACAAAGAAAGGTGATCTCCCCGTTACCAGCAAGATGGGCGTACCAGGAATACTACAGGATGTACTTTTCTGTTCTGATATTCCCTACAACCTGCTATCGGTAAAGAAAATGCAGAATGCGGGAATGACTGTCGTTTTTGATAAAAACGGTAGTGTTGTTGTGTACAACGATGGTAAGCCGGTAATAAAGGGTGAGTCTTTGAACAGTCTAATCGGCATTAACTTTCTGCTTTCTAAACATGCTTTAAATAGCGAATGCTCATTAAATAGAGTCGTAAATAATAATTATGAATTGTGGCATCAGAGGTTAGGCCATATAGGCAAATCAAAATTTATGGAAATAAAAAGAAAGAAATTATTTTCTGATATTGATAAAATTGATAATATTGTGCCAAACGATAAATTGTGTGAGGCTTGTATTTATGGTAAACAAGCATGCCTGCCATTTAACAAATCGAAAACAAAAGATTTGAAACGACCTCTATTTAAAGTGCACACAGATGTTTGTGGTCCTATAACTCCTTCGTCTATTGATGGCAAAAATTATTTTGTGATTTTTGTGGATGAATACACTCATTATTGTGCTACCTACTTGTTAGCTCGTAAATCAGATGTTTTTGTTACGTTTCGGGATTATGTAGCAAAAAGTGAAGCACGTTTTTGTTTGAGAATTGTTAACTTATATTGTGATAATGGAGGGGAATTTGTATCCAATGAAATGAAAGAGTTCTGTGCGCGTAAAGGTATTAGCTACCACTTAACAGTGCCACATACTCCGGCTTTGAATGGTATTGCCGAACGTATGATAAGAACAATAACAGAACGGAGTCGTACAATGGTACAAGGGTCTAAATTAAATCAATCGTTCTGGGGTGAGGCTGTGTTAATTGCAACTTATTTAATAAATATCAGCCCCACGAAAGCACTGTGGTTGGATAAAACACCTTATGAGTTATGGCATAATACTAAGCCGCAACTGAAGTATTTAAAAGTTTTTGGTTCAACTGTTTATTTTGTTAATAAAAGTAGAAAAACGAAATTTGACAAGAAATCATCTAAGGGAATTTTCGTTGGTTATGAACCAAATGGTTATAAGGTGTGGGATGTGGTAAATGAAAAGTTTGTGAGAGTCAGAGATGTCGTTATGGATGAGATTAACTTCTTATCAAATAGGCCAGTGCAACCTGCGCCCGAACGGATTATGGCTAGAAATAGCAATAACTCTGTTGTTGACTCCTCTGTAAGAGATGTCGTAATGGATGAGATTAATAGCTTATCAAATAGGCCAGTGCAACCTGAGCCCGAACGGATTATGGCTAGAAATAGCAATAACTCTGTTGTTGACTCCTCTGTAAGAGATGTCGTAATGGATGAGATTAATAGCTTATCAAATAGGCCAGTGCAACCTGAGCTCGAACGGATTATGGCTAGAAATAGCAATTAACTCTGTTGTTGATAATTCTGACTCTGTACACCCTTTTGAAAAGAGGTGTGAATCTCATAAGGATCAATCAGATGGTATGAGTAAACAAACAGATGAAATACCTGTAAATAAATCAATTCATAAAACAGGGGAGCACTCGAACCGGTCTTCATATCACAATGAAAATGAGTTAACTTTATGTCAAAACAATGATACATCACATACTTTGAGAAGAAGTAATAGGGTCCAAAACATGCCAACTGTTTCTTATAATGAAAATGATGAGGACAGTATTTATGACAACTACTTGTTGTGTGCAGAATCTTTGATATTTCAAATCCCTCAATCATATACAGAAATTAAAACCAGGGATGACAACCATCTATGGGAAAATGCTATCAAAGAGGAAATTAATTCACTTATTGAAAATGATACGTGGACTTTAGTACCAAAGCCAGATAATAGAAATATTATCGATTGTAAGTGGGTATTTACAGTTAAAAATGATGAGTTTGGAAAACCCTTCAAGTATAAAGCGAGATTAGTGGCTCGTGGTTTTAGTCAGAAATATTTGATTGATTATAACGAAACGTTTGCACCTGTTGCAAGGATTGCAAGTTTTAGACTAATATTAGCTTTAGCGAATCAATTTAATTTGATGGTTCACCATATGGATGTAAAAACAGCATTTTTGAATGGGAAACTGAATGAGGAAATCTATATAAAAATTCCTGAGGGTATCCCGGCTGGAAGTAATATGGTTTGCAAATTGAATAAGTCATTATATGGATTGAAACAGTCTGCACGCTGTTGGTTCCAAATGTTTGAGCAAGCTTTGATAAAAAGGGGTTTTCAATACTCATCAGCGGACCGGTGCATTTACATTTTTGATGCAGGTCATGTTTTAAAGAATATTTATGTTTTACTTTATGTTGACGATCTTGTGATTTCAACCGCAGATATAAATACTATGAATAGTTTTAAAACATACATAATGAACACTTTTAAAATGGTAGACTTAAAAGAGATCAAATGTTTTCTGGGAATCAAAATAACCAAGTCAGAAAACAAAGTTACTTTGGATCAGGAGTTGTACATAAAAACAGTTCTTGAGAAGTTTAACATGAGTGACTGTAATTCTGTCACTACACCCCTTGAAAGTAAACTAGATTACGAAGCATTAAATTCGTGTGAAATTACAAGTGCCCCTTGTAGAAATCTTATCGGGTGTTTGATATATATCATGTTGTGCACTCGACCTGACCTAAGTTTTTCTGTTAACATCTTGAGTCGATACGCAAGCAAAAACAACCATTCATTATGGTCACACTTAAAAAGGGTCTTGCGTTATTTAAAGGGCACTATAAATCTCAAGTTAACATTTACACGAAATGATTACAAAAATATTCTAAGTGGCTTTGTTGATTCTGACTGGGGTAGTAATACAATAGATAGAAAAAGTACTACGGGTTATTTGTTTAAATTATTTGACCAATGCACAATATGCTGGCAAACAAAAAGGCAGCATACAGTGGCAACATCATCCACTGAAGCAGAGTACATGGCTCTATATGAAGCAGTAAAAGAAACTTTGTGGTTAAAGTCATTAGTAACAAGTATTGGCATTGCGATACCAGATTCTATTTGTATTTATGAGGATAATAATGGATGCATAAGCATCGCGAACAATCCTACTAGTCACAAAAGATCTAAACACATTGATATTAAGTATCATTTTTCTAGAGAACAGGTTGAGAAAAATGTGATTAAAATGGTTTATGTTTCTACAGATAACCAGCTGGCTGATATCCTGACAAAAATCATTACCCGCGGTGCGTTTCACCGAAATGAGAATAAAACTCGGGGTGACGTTGTAATTATATTCAACGTGGATAAATAAAATGATAAGGATATGTTAATTATAAGAGCTTGGTTATAATATGTAGATGAATAACATTAATAGTATCCAGTTATAATGGATAAATTGATTGATAATGGTTTGATTAGGTTTTTTCTGGGTTTCCCTAATCCTGCGCAACAAATGTTGGACCATGATGATTGTATCCCCAGTGAGAGATAAATTGGAGGTGTGTGATTTTCTAATTGTATAACGATGTTTGATATCATATATCGTAATTAAAAAGAAAAGGATTTATTTTTGAGGGGGCGTGTTGGAGTATAGCAAAAACAAATCGTTCCTACTTCAACACTATCGTCTTTCTCATTCTAACTCATAAATATTATTTAAGTATCCAAGCCAGCCCTTAGCACTTGAACGAAATCCTTACTTTCGCATAGTGACACTACTACTCTGTTAGCCTTGTGTGGGATCACACGTCTCACATAATATTAGTAGACACACCTTCCAATATATAAATAAAAGGATAATAAACGTATTATTGAAATCCTTAGAACGGTCTTTCCTTTGGTGTTCAACCATTAACCCTAACATTCCTCAAGAATTGGTGAAATTCTCGAACTATTTATTATAGGTAAGTAGGTAAGTACTTGCTTTAATTTATCTGTTAGCATAGAATTAATAGGCTTCTGTTAGCTTGTCCGTGACTTTGATTTTGATAGACAATGCAAAGGCACAGTGACTGCACAGCCTAAGAACAGCTGACGTTACACCAAAAATGTTATCAACCAATCTTTAGTTAGCGGTTTACTCTGTGCGTTGTCTTGTCTGTTACTCAGTCACAAAGCTGTATGTATTAAATTAGGTACCTAAAGCAATATTATGTAAACTGATGAGACTATGCATGAATTCGATGAGGGAAAACTGCCGCAGGCTCGCCTGTTCAGTTTAACTTCTCCACGGAAAGTGTAAATGTGTCGTGTAGAAGGCTTTAAAGATACTAAACGTGCTCTATGAAAAACTTTAGCTCAACCCCTGAGCGGGTCAAACTGGGTATTGAAGTTTGCAAGCGAGAGAGCTAGTCCAATTAAAACAATTTAACGCCCTTCAAATTTCGAACTACAATAAATCTCCGCCGTGTCACGCTAAACATTTTTTTCTACACCATTCAGTCGGGCAAAGGCGTTACGCTGTTAATCCTCAGTTAGGCCAGTTACACAATAGCGTGGTTGACAAATGAACACCCTCATTGTTACTGCGCAATAGAATTTTATAGTGATTTTATCGGCATTTACTGGAATATAGTAAATTGAAATAGAATTTTGTAGATTATTATTTAGGGATTTGCAATATATCGTATGTGTTTCAGCTTAGTATATTTTTTAATCGCAGCAGATGAACGTTTTCAGTTAACGATTGAAATGTAAATACATACGTCTGCTGAAATATTTTAGCTTTCTATCCGCTTGTACAGCTTGTACTATTATTCAAGAAAGCTGATCTGCAGTACAATCGTCTACTATAATCGTCTTTATTGTCTTATCCTGTAGGTACAACACAATTGCTCTATTAAAATAACTCAGACCAAGGCACAAGAAACCTAGGACAGCCTTTCTAGGACTTTGATACATAGGTAGGCAGCTAATTATAAAACCATTGACACATGCGCTTCGAAAAGTTCATAGACATTAATTTATTACTAAGTAGATACATCTCTAACAATTCTTTTTTCAAAATTCATTGCATTTTTTCTAAACTTTTTTTGTTACATTTTGATCCTGTTGAGCAAAGGCGTGCCAGTTAATCCCTACGAGTGTCACGGGAGCGACACAAAGCGACAACAGACCGCGGGTGCAAATGAACAACCCTATTGTGAACACTTGCAAGCGATGCAATAGGGTTGGCGAGTTAGATTTGTTGCATTTTATGAGTAGCCCGTCTTTGCGTTTGAATTTTTCTTAAAGCTTGAAACCATCATAACCATACAATTTTCCCACTGCTGGGACACAGCTCTGCTCTATTCGAGAGGGAGTTGTGTGGGCCCAGTGCGGGTTGGTTTGGTATTTGGTTCTAGGACATAGCGGTTTCCTCACGATGTTTTCCTTCACCGTTATGAGAGCAGTGGTGATGAAATTATTTACTCAAAGTAAACAATGTACAAAATTCTCAGATGTTTGCGAAAGTTGGAAGAAACAAAACCATTTCAAAGCTCTGTCAGTTAGAAATTGTAGAAGCTAGTTGCCCGTGAAAAAAATTAGTTTCCGCTGGAGAAGAACTGGGAAGGAACTCCTCGGTATTTTTATTTTATTTTTACTACTTATAGTTAGGTACTTAACTGTATTCTAGTTTCCTTATAATAGTACTGCGGTTTTGGCACAATTTATGAAAATTACGGGTCGTCAGATACCCTAAAGTCTGACAACCAGTCTTACCATGGGGTATCCAGGGGTTACCCAGTAAGAGGTCAGATAGGCAGTTGCTCCATGTAAAATACTGGTATTCAGCTGCATCCGGTTAGACTGAAAGCCAACCCCCAACATAGTTGGGAAAAGGCTAGGCAGATTGAAATGATCTGTTACACATATTTTTTCTAAAGCTACGACGATCATATACAAGCTGTATTAAACTAAAAGTATCTACGTTAAATATTCAGGGTTACAAATATTAATTCCCCAAAAAAAACTTTGAAGTTCCAGTGCCAGCCCTACACCGAAATCACCAACAATGATTATTACATCGCTAAATCTAACGTTAACAATGAACTTGCGCATTTGTCCCCTGCGGACACGGTACAACACTAGTGTCAACTAACACGCCCTTTTGACGTACTTGACGTAATAAATTGGTGCGAAAAAATGGATTAGGATGTTTGAGTGAAGTCCTTTGCACATTTTGGATTGTTATTAAAAAGATGGGACGCCATGTTTGATTGAAATTGCAAGGGTTTGGCAGTTCTCTAGATATCTAAGCAGGGTCCGAACTTGGCTATAATAGAACACTGAAAGTCTGAAAGGACTCCCTATCTTATGGCCTCTATTCTTAAAGGGGGAGGAACATTAAATAAGGATGTGTTAATATATACGTTTCCTTGGTCCTTCCTTTTCTACGAAAACTGGTCCTTATATTTGCAGTGGCTAAAGCAGCAGTAATAGAGAGATCGTAACTAAATCAGTACTTAAGGTGAATGCGCAGTTGTAAACCGCGAAATTCAATTTTTCTTACGTTTTTAGCAATTTTTAGGTTAGTGGTCAGTGTCAGGTTGTAACTTGATCAAAATATGATTCGCGACTATAACGTACGTATTTACAGAATTATAATCATTAGAATAATTAATACTTCTTTCTAAGTTAGATTTCTACCATATGAATAAATCTCGTATGGAAAAGTGATTGTGGTAGAAATCTAACTTAAAGAGACATATTAATGATTCTAATGACTATAATTCTGTAAATACTCATCTATTACTGTCGCGAATCATACCTGACAGTGACCTGCAAATTACAAAAAAACTTAAGAAAATTTTAATTTCCCGGTCTACCCCTGCGCATTCATCTTAATGCTTTTCTTCCCGTTGCCAAGAATAACATAAAAATAGTTCATGATTTGGAAAATATTAATTAGTCTGTCTGCAAGGTGGAAGCGGTGTTGATTGACCAAGATATATGTGGCGAGATGACCTGGACGCGTACCGGTCCGCCAGGGCTGGTTCGAGGTGGCGCGGGAAAGGAGTTCCTGGAAGGACTTGGGGGAGGCCTTTTCCCAGCAGTGGGACGCTATAGGCTAAACAAAAAAACCCTATAATATTAGCAAATTAGTTATTATCAACTACCGGGTCAGGCTGTCTTGCGACATAGGCCTCCACATATTCCTGTCCAGAGCTATTCTTCGCCAACCTTTTGGCAGATCATCCTATCCTTTGAACATGTCTTCCGTTGCGTCTTTTTCCATTTCTTGGGTACTTATCATTTTGTGACCTTTCTGGCCCATTCTTCCGTCTCATCTTTATCACCTGTCTATTTCCATTTAAGTGTTCTTTTTTTTACTTTTATGTCTACTTTGGTGATAAGAAATATATTATCATCATCTGCCTAGCCTTTTCCCAACTATGTTGGGGTCGGCTTCCAGATTAACCAGATGCTGAATACCAGTATTTTACATGGAACGACTGCCTATCTGGCCTCCACAACCCAGTTAGGTACTGGGTTACTCGCTATCAGATTTTCGGGCTTCTGACGACCCGTAACGACTGTCCAAGATCCACTAATGACAGCCGGGACCAACGGCTTAAGGTGCTTTCCGAGGTACGGAGGGGTCTTGGTATGTAAAGATGGTCACCCATACACGGAGCAACCGCGGCAAGCGTAGCTTAACCTGATCGATCGACCCGTGCGTCTGTCATTACTTAGCCACAAGCCCTTAAAAGGAAAAAGAAAGATATATGCAACCAAATAAATAGATGAAACCCTCAGCCGGCCAAGACCTTCCTTCACAGACCAAATTCCGACGGATTAAAACAGAATTATAATACCAAACACTGCCAATCTAAATCCGATCGCCATTCGTTTCCACAACTGGGTATTGTGTGTGATATTATTTAGTGACTAGCTTCTGTCCGCGACTTCGTCCGCGTGAAATTTCTTGTTCCGCCGACCCACCTCATCGCATCGCATCGCCTGCCCGCGCTATTACTTCGTTTTTTCTTAGCGTTCTTTCCGAGTATTTTTCCTTCTGCTCGGTTCCTAAAGGTCCTAGCGTGATGTTAAATAGTTTCAGCGATTGGCGCGTTCAAACAAACAAACAAACTCTGCAGCTTTATTATTAGTAAGTATAGATAGATAGAAGTAGGTACTATAAAAAAAACAATAAAGAAAGATCGCGTGGAAAGATCTCTAACCCGGGTGTACTAAAGGATGTGTGTCTAAACGTGCCGGATAATTACGTGTCGCGGCGACTGAGGCCGCGGTTACTGGCGGTGCCTCGCGGCCGGACCAACCTACTGGGTAAAGCACCTTTGACGCGCGCCTTGCATACACTGAACAAAATCGCGGAAAAAGTGGATTTATTTACTTGTTCTCTGAATGAGTTCACAAAAATTACTTTACATGTGATAAGCTGTAATGTAAAAAATATTGTTTGTGACCACGCTACCGATTTGGGGTAACCTGTAATGATAGTTGTGTTGGGAAAAATAAATAAATAAATAAATATCGGTTAAGCCGTTTGGGAGCTACAATGGCGCAGACAGACACACAGATAGGTACACAGAACACACGTTGAGGTTATAACACCCCTCCGTTTATGTCGGGGGTTAACAATTCATAGCCATCAACCTTCCTTGGAGCTGTGGTGGACCAGTGGTAACGGCCGCGACTTACGAGTTGTAAGTCGTAGGTTCGAACCCTGACAGACGCTTTACTTTGTGTCAATTATTTCATCACCGCTGCTCTCAAAACGGTGAAGGAAAACATTCTGAGGAAACCGACATGTCTTAGAACCAAAAATTCAAAGACATGTGACATCTAGCAACCCGCACTGGGCTCGCGTATGATTACAGCCCACTCCCTCTCACAGAGAGGAGGCCTGTGTCCCAGCAGTGGGAACATATAGGCTGATGATAGTATGCTTATACTAACCTTCCTTCACTCATAATTCCAACGGATTAACAAAAACAACTGGCAATCTAAATCCGATCGCCATTCGTTTCCACAAATATAGTGAATGGTGATAATATTAGTGATATAGTTAGCTGATAAAGGATTGTCCTCACTCACCACGATTCCCACGAGATGGAGCACGTGATATGGAATCTTTGAAGGAAGTAGCGTTTTTTGGGATTAAGCGAGGGAGGTGTGAAATTCCATTGTTGTTGTAGTTTTGATCTTACCTTGTAAGTATTTGTGGACGTTTTTGTAGCTTTTATTTCTGATTCTGAACTTCATTTGATCTTAATATACTTTTTTGAGATTTTCATGTTCGCTTCGGGCGGCTGTTAGCAGTAAGCAAGGCTCAATTGGAAGACCAATAGTTGTCAAAAAAAAAAACTGTTCGGATATTTTTATCTTCTTTACTTTCAGAAATGAATTGTTTGCTTATACCGCAGATAATACTACGTACTACTTTAAAATATATCGATTTAGTTTTTTACAGAAATTGTAATTTTGTAGGGTGCGCACAAAAAACTTTACGAGAGGCGAATGGCGATAAATCCGACCCTCTCTTGGCGATTATAAGTAGGTAAGGACTGAGGTCACTTTTTTGAATGGCTAATATTTTGACTTTGGCATGGTATACCTACCTGTGTGAATTACTTCATCACTGCTGCTCTCAAAACGGTTAAAGAAAACATCGTGAGAAAACGGCATGTCCTAGAACCAAAATTTGACAGACAAGATATGTGACATCTCCCAACCCGCACTGTGCCCTCTCACGGAGTGGAGGCCTATGTCCCAACAGTGGGAACATTATAAGCTGATTATGCAAATGCATGGAGGTAGTAAGTACTATTGTAAGGATAGCACATTGAATAAAAAAGCAAAACAAAAACTTCACATGTAAGCATCGTTGTAAAAATGTAACACCTACATTTTCAATCCTCCAAAACACGTTTTCATACTAGAATTAATCCCAAAATCACTTTTTTAAGCATCCGTTATAGTAACCCAACACCTAAACGCACCTGATATAATACTTAATTCTCATTGGTCGATGTTTATTCGGGGTGAGTGAGCTGCGTCTTGATTGGCTGAACACAAACGGGGGTGGAACCGTCGTTTGGTGTCGGATAACAACCCTTATTAAGTGAGGTTCGAGTGATTTAGGGATTTCGATGTAGAAGGGTGCTTGTTCAAAATGTTTGGATAATTAATTTTAATTATAGATTTAGTTTTAACTTTCGAATATTAAATATGAGAAGTAGTATCCACCATACCTGGCGAAAGCGCTTTCTCGAATTTTTTTCGTTTGTATTTTATTTTTTTTATTAGCCATTGTCCCACTGCTGGGCAAACGCCTCCCTACTATCCTTCCACGTCTCTCTGTCCAGAGCTGCCAAGGACCAAGCTTTATTAAAGGAGTCCAGCTCATCCCGCCATCTCCGTCTGGGCCTGCCGCGATGTCGGGACCCACTGGGTCGTAATTTGGCCCACTGATCGTCTGACCTTTATCATATTACTAGCTGTTACCCGCGACTTCGTCCTCGTGGGCTTTTTTCGTGGGATATTTTTCTAAATTAAAAGTAGCCTAAGTTAGTCCTTATTACATCAGTCTGCCAGTAAAAGTCCCGTCAAAACCGGTCCAGCCGTTTTAGAGATTAGCCGGAACAAACACAGACAAACAAAAAAACCTCTAAAAACTAAAAAATAATATATATTGGCCCTTTAAGTTTAATATAAGTTGCAGGAAATATTTTGATCCAAACGTCCTCACGTCGGGGGACGGCTAATAAAATTAGAAGTTAACAGCAGCTATATTTTCTACAATAGCATGCATTCATTATTGCTGGGTTTAAGCCTCATCTGTTTGGCGTTTTCATTAGCCGTCCCCCGACGTGAGGACGTTTGGATCAAAATATTTCCTGCAACTTATATTAAACTTAAAGGGCCAATATATATTATTTTTTAGTTTTTAGAGGTTTTTGTTTGAGTCGGGGGTTTTTTAAATTTTTAATTTACTTTTATTTCTTGCTTTTTAAACGTTATAATATTATATTACTAGTAAGACATGCTATACGATCGACACGTGACTCGCCGAAATCTGCGAACATGTACGTATTTTTACAACAGTGAAGCTAGTTAGGTACTCGTGGTCGTTGGCGTCCATTCCATATTAACGTATTCCTCTGTTTTCTCCCTGGATAATGATACTAGTCCAAATACTTTGGCTTAATTATATTTTTTTTAAACAGTTTTATTGAAAAAATAAAGGTAATGATAATATGTATAGTAAATAATGTATTAAAAGCTAAATGATTCGTTCGGCCCTAGGTACCAGTCATCACTCCACTTTCCTCATCAATCTAGCTAGGGCATTGATTAGACTAAAAAAATAATTTTCAAGTTTTTAGTTTTCATTTCGTTAGTTAATATTCCTCATTCCCTTTCAATATAGTGTTACATTATTCTACTTGTCAAGCCCTTTTATTTGATATTCGCCATTTTGTAGTGGCGGCCATCTTGGATTTGAAATTTGTAATATTGTATCGTATTCTACTAGTCAAGCCCTTTCATTTGATACCCATATTGAGGAAGCTGTGAAAAAAAATATGTAAATCGCCATTTTCTGGTGGCGGCCATCTTGGATTTGAAATTTATCATAGTGCATAGTATTCTACTAGTCAAGCCCTTTCATTTGATACCCATATTGAGGAAGCTGTGAAAAAAAATATGTAAATCGCCATTTTCTGGTGGCGGCCATCTTGGATTTGAAATTTATCATAGTGCATAGTATTCTACTAGTCAAGCCCTTTCATTTGATACCCATATTGAGGGAGTTGTGAAAAATTATGTAATCCGCCATTTTGTGGCAGCGGCCATCTTGGACCGATTTTCATCAAACATAGCTAAGAACACTCCCGACTAATTCACCTTTCAAACAAAAAAAACAAAATGAAAATCGGTTCATCCGTTTGGGAGCTACGATGCCACAGACAGACACACACACACACACAGACACGTCAAACTTATAACACCCCGTCGTTTTTGCGTCGGGGGTTAAAAATAAAAATAAATTTTTTTTTGGTAAATGTAGGTACCGTATATACATCCATATGCATTTAGTAAAAAGCGGTTATTTTAATATTACAAACAGACACTCCAATTTTATTTATTTGTATGTATAAATTACTAATCTATCTATCTATGTAGGTATCAGTGGCGAAGGGTGAATTTATGACAGAGGTACGCCGGAGCAAAAAAAAAATGCCAAAAGAAAATTTCAATGATGGATTGACTATAGAGTGGTCATGTTCTGAATTTTCGAAGGGAAGCCGGTGGGAATCGAGTTGTATGGTACCTTCGCCACTGGTAGGTATACTAATAATAAAGCTTAAGAGTTTGTTTGTTTGTTTGTACGCGCTAATCTCTGAAACTATTTACCAGTCAGATTGAAAATTCCTTTTTGCATTTGATAATCCAATTTTTGATCAAAGTTAGGTATAGGCTATTTAACATTACGCCGCGGCCCTTAGGAGACGAGCTAAAAGAAAAAAAAAACAGAAAGAAAGCGAAAACGAAGTAATAGAGCAGACAGCGATGCGATGCGATTGGGAGGTCCCAGCTGTCATTCGTGGATCTTTGACAGTCGTTACGGGTAGTCAGAAGCCCGAAAATCTGACAACCAGTCTTAGCCAGGGGTATCGTATTACCCAATAAGTGGGATGTGGAGGTCAGATAGGCAGTCGCTCCTTATGAAATACTGGTATTCAGCTGCATCCGGTTAGACTGGAAGCCGACCCCAACATAGTTGAAAAAAGGCAGGCAGAAGATGTGGGTATAACATAACATAAACACACGCCGGGAATCCCCGAATGGGTATTCGTTCGGGGATTATTTTCGGGGATGACTACAGACATGAGTTTGATCAGAGGTGTAGAGGTAGGTGGGTACACCAACATTGTAACAGTTATGTTTAAGTCCCATGTAATAGGGGGCGAGCCTATTGCCCACTGGGTACAGATTCCAGGATTCCTGGCTGCTACTGAAAAATTCCTTATGGAAAAACTCAAAGATCGAATCGATCTTAGAATCGAACCTAAGACCTCTTGCACAGGAGTATCGCTTGCAACCACTAGATCTACGACTGCGAGGCAGATGTAGAGAGGATTATATTTTTTTGTTGATTAGGTAATTGCCCTAAATTATATAGGTAGTATGTAATGTACTTAATTCTAATATATCAATCAATCAAGAACTGCTTAAAATGAAGCTCTCATTTTTCTATTGTCAGTAAAACCTATTAGTTATTCTGTGGTAAAACTCAAAGCATTTCTTTAAATTAAACCAATTACAGGCATTTTTTAACTGTCAAGGAGTCGGTCAGTCAGAAAGTTGAAGCTATTTGCCCATTCCAAAGCGTACCTACTAGGGTACCTATGGAGAAGAAATGGCAAGAAACTCCATATGGGCACTCTTTAAATTTAAATCACAAACAATAACAAAAAGAATCGATCGACATAACAATTTCTAATGGCGCCAAACCTAACCTCAAAGACCGCCCAGAGTGACAGCTAATTTGGCGGCAAAAGGAGCCGCGCTGTGCTTGATACGATGTTATTGTAAACAAGGTATTTGTTACTGTAAACTAATTGTAATCTTAGATAAGCAAGTAGGTTATGTGCGGTCATTTGACCTTTTTTGTTTGTTTGTTTTAAATAAATAAGTTGGTAAGTACTTAATGCAAGTGGATATAGGTACATGGCTGTTTGGGTTAGGATCTTTGACAGTCGTTATGGATAGTCAGAAGCCCGAAAGTCTGACATCCAGTCTTACCAAGGTATTACTCAGAAGCCGTGTCAGACGCGACTTTTAGGGTATCGTACGTTCCTCAGAGCTATCTGGCTAGACGCGGAGATGGCTGATCCAGTAAAACTTTGATCGAATGGTGGCCAAGGTTAAAGGCCAAAGAAACCAGCATAGCTATTCATAACCTGTCGGTTCGCTTCCGTACTGTATCGAACATCGATCAATGTTATCGTAGGAGTCCTCTAAATGCTGTTCACAAGTCCAAAACCTGAAAATTTTGTCAGTTTAAATCAAAGAGACGACCGGTATTCTTCCGACAGCTGTTTGCTGATGGGGCAAGGCAAATCAGCACCCTAATTGCGTAACACACTATCAATCGGAATCTGAATCATTTTAAAGCAAATTGCTAATCAATTGCTTCATAAGTTCGAAAAATTTGTCTGCTCCACACATAAATAACGCAATGAATGTTGTTGAACTGTCAAATTGAAACCGATTCCGATTGATAATGCGTTACACAATTGCCCCGCTGGTTATCGAAATGTGCCATTTTCTATATGATAGCCTGTCGGATGCTTGTGAATGCAGGGCCGTCTAAAAGCGCGTTGGGTTTACGACATGGTCAAAGTCGCGGGAAACACCTGGATGAGGGACGAACGGAAATGGAAGTGTGGCAGAAGAAAGAGGAGGCCTTTATTCAGCCGTGGTTGATTCCGGGCTGAATGATGATCATGAGGTACTCAGTGGTTGTAAGTGGGACTCTATTACTAAGCCTTCGCCGTCGCCGCCAGTCTGTCCATCTATTACTGGACTGTTTCTTGTTATCCGTAATAGACAGCGTATGAGCGGTTCTGCACTATAGCCGATCTGAATCCGAATTAAAGATCCGACTTCAATCCGAATTGGGAATGTTCTAAATTCGGACGGATAGAGTTCGGATCTAGGGCGCAACGCCTCATATAATAGGACTATGATGGTCAGTTCGGACCGGCATTTCTCGGATTGGATTGGTGCAGAACCGCTCTAAAAAGTTGTCATTTTCACAAAACATACGTGTGAATAGTAGGTGGGCGTTTTTCAAATTTGTTGACCATTGCCAAAACATAATGTCCACTGACTTATCAATTAACTTATTAAATAATTATTAGTCAAAATATCATGTTTAAAATGGCAATAGATAGCACATTTCAAGAAAAGTAAATTAAAACAGAAAAATAATTTAAAATATACACTCAATTTAAAAAAAAAATAATATGTACTTAATGCTACCCCAATTTCACGATGTCCCATGCATACTTTCCTAACTTTGAAGCAAATATTCACATCATACTCATATTAAAATCACTAGGCTCGTGGTAAAACAATATGACATTATGTTTTTTATGTCTTTTAACTGGTTGTTATATCAAAATAATAAAATTATATAATAAAAGTGTTACTAACTGGAACTACAGTGCTCTATACAAACTCATTTTTTGGCTCAACTACTTGTTCAATTACAAAACAATTGGTATTTTCAAAAAGCTCATTTAATAAGCTATCCAAAAATTAAAAATTAAATACAAAATTATTAAAAAAAATATCGTTCCGGTTAGTAACGGTCAACAAATTTGAAAAACGCCCAGGTACGTTCTTAGGAAATAAAGTACCTACTTTTATTTTTTTACAGAATACATAAAAAGGGAGTATTTGGAATTTCTTAGTAGCAGCCCGGATTCTGGATTTGTGCCCGGTTGATGGCAATATACACCCCCTATTACATAGGTCTTAAACATAACTCGCGAAATGTGGGTGTAGGTACCATAGGTACACCTCTGCCTAACCCTGCGGGTATTACAGGCGTGATGGTATGCTAATTTATGCATAGATGCCTAATCTAAACCATCTCGATAAGTCGATACACATTTAGTTCTAGAAACAAAATCATCATCATCTGCTTAGCCTTTTCTCAACTATGTTGGGGGGGTCGGCTTCCAGTCTCACCGGAACCAGCTGAATACCACAACCCAGTTACTGGGTAATACGATACCCCTTGGTAAGACTGGTTGTCAGATTTTCGGGCTTCTGACTACCCGTAACGACTGTCAAAGATCCACGAATGACAGCTGGAACCAACGGCTTAACGTGCTTTCTGAGGCACGGAGGGGTCTTGGTATGTAGAGATGGTCACCCATCCACGGACCAACCGCGGTAAGCGTAGCTTAACCTGATCGATCGACCCGCGCGGCTGATATTACTTAGCCACAAACCCCTCTAGAAACAAAAGTATTGTTTATTATGAAACTGTAGACCAAAATACTTAATGCGTAAGTAAGTATGTACTTGAAATGCAACTACGTATTACAAGTAGGTACTCTAGGTACTCGTGCCCAGAGAACAGTAATCTGTTCTGTGCTCGTGCCTACTTAGTACTTATACGTAGAAAAATAAATATTGATGTCATAGTTACATAACAATTAATGGATTTCTCCATATCCTACCTTGCATCTTTTAATTGCGTTCTCGTATTTAAAATAGCTTTATTTAGAGAAAATGTAACTAGCTATTTACATTAGATACTAAATTAAATGACTATAACTAACTTACTATACAAATAAATACAAAAACAAAGGACACTTAGGCGTCGAAGTACTCGTCCGCAATTCCGCATCACTGTCATCCGGAAACGTGCCCAGAAGACTGGCAGCATTGCCACGTTGAATGGCAATGCTAATTCTTTGGCCAAAGAACGATCCAGCCCTCTGGTCACGTGCAGTGTAAATAGATTTTAATTGTTCATCGGTACAAATTGTTCCACCCGCTGAAGACCTCCCACCTGGACATGAGTTATCTTGGGTAACCTGGAAGTCTTTAAACAGACTCCGGACTCAGGTCGGCCCATCCGCTTGACGCTCTTAGCCACCTTCATGAGGACTACCTTCAATGCCAACCACCAAACCAAATCATAAAACCAGTTTTAAAGAGACTTACAAGTTACAAGCCTTCGTCTCTACAAACTCTTTTACATAATAAAGTTCCATCATCATCATCAGCCTAGCCTTTTCAAAACTATGTTGGGTCGGCTTCCAGTATATTTTACATGGAGTAACTGCCTATCTGACCTCCACAACCCACTTATTGGGTAATATGATACCACTTGGTAAGACTGATGGTAGACTTTCGGACTGTCAAAGATCTACGAATGACAACCAGGACCAATGGCTTAACGTGCTTTCCGAGGCACCGAGGCGTCTTGATAATTATGTAAAGATGGTCACCCATTCGCGGACCAACCGCGACAAGCGTAGCTTAACCTGATCGATCGAACCGTGCGGCTGTTATTTCTTAGCCACAAGTCCCTCCTACATAATAAAGTTTCATATAAACTCAAATTAAACAACACACATAACATCACACAATATCGTGGGAATTGTCCTGATGCAGCACAAATATATTTCACAACATTCAAGTTCAAACTTAGTGCTTATTTTACTAACTTCATGTTTATCAATGGTGTAAGTTATTACTTAGCAAAAATACAGGAAACAGCGTGTGAATGAACGAATGTTGTTATGAATAAGTAGCATTAATACTTAGCATATAAGTGCACCAAAAGCAATTTTGAATGTTATTAAAAGATGTACCTTTGATGTGACCTAATCAGGTGTTTTGATTTCGTTGAGCCAAACTTATGTTAAACTCCATCATCTGGCCATATCATTATTAATTCAGAATTTAAATTACTGTAAGTACATAAATAACTACTTATACGTAATTAATTCATAAAATTAAAATTTTATCTCATTGAATAACTTAACTAAAACTATTAACAAACAAATTAAGGCGTCGAAAAAATCCCCCGTAACGCTATCGACTGGTACCCAAGAGACTGGCGGCATTGTCTCGTTGTAAGGCAGTGCTTAGCCTCTAGCCAAGGTAAAAGCCAGCCCTTGGTTCACGGAAAGTACATATTATCATCTGGTTACATCTCGCGAATTTTGAAACGACGTAAATTAGTCTCGTAACTTCTTGGGTGCGCGCATATGACATGTTACCCACCATGAAAACGTTGCAAGTCACATCTCAGCGTTTTCACTCAGAGATTAGAGCATTTGGGGTGAAATTGGTGTAAAGCCTAAGCTTTGACACATAGTTTTGTTTTAGTCTACTACAGTTTGTTGCCTTGTTCAAAACTCTCTTTGCAAATGAGATGAAGCTGTATCGGCCAATAGTTATTAGAATGTGGAGCTAGAATTTGCTGTCTATTTCAGAACTATCGGTAACGACCTAACGACCTGAGTCAATTACTAACATAAGGCACATGACACCAGTCAACTTGGTTTCTAAAGCTGTCATCTATTTATTAAACCTTTTGATGTTTTAGATGTCAAAAAGTGGTTGTAACCACATTCGTCTTTGCCTGTTCGCCGTCGGCCTATTTGCACATCCATAACATAGTTAAAAGACAGACAATCCTTTCAATTCTGAACCCAGCAACAGCCGAGAGATTTTGAGGTCCTGGTTGTAACAAAGTATTTTTCACTTTTGCAAAAAATGTAACATTTTTATTACACTTTTGTGGTCTAGCTCTAATTCGCCAAGTGCGAAAAGTATAACGGGCGATAAGAACCTCGTTCTAAAAACGTAACTAAATAAACGAGAAGTCTAGCCAAAGAAAAATAGCTACTGTAATAGCCTGTGAACACTTGACCCCATAAAAACCGTTGCTACGTTCTCTTTGCCCACCGCAACGGCGGCAAGTCGTGAACATACCATCGTCCGTTCGGAGTACCTTAGGTGTTGTGTTCCCACGACTGGATTCCAGGTAAAACTGCCGTAAGACACACGACACCAGGAAAACTGACAATATTGCACGATGATGGTGTTACACGGTATCACATTTTTTCAATTGTCACAATAATGTACTGTTTTGTAATGCGGTTGTATTGTTATGTCTTCAAAAATAGATGATAGAAACATAGGAGACGTTTCAATACGGAAGCACAGAAACTTGTCTAGAAATTATTGAATACTTTATGAATTTTAATAGGGTGTGGATGGGGTGCTATATCGCAAAACAAGATCTACCTTTTATCCTCCCCTTTGTGTCCAAAAACATGCAGTTAAAGTTCCACGGCTTCGTCGGGAGCAGCGCAGAGGAAGTGACGAAATTTTAGCCCAATGAAAGGTCCGTAGTTGGGATGAATTTATCCCTAGAACAAAATTAACTTTGTAGTTGAAACAATGTTCTCCCACACATCGATATACGTCACGGTCGATTCCCCAACTGCAAATGTAAATTTCATGATTCTAGGTCAACGGGAAGTACGCTATAGGTTTTGACTTATTTGCAAGTGTCGGATAAATTGCCGTATTTTTTATTGCTTTGAATTAAAAGCTCGATTTTGTTAGATCTTCAAGGGACTGTAGACCTACGTTTTTCAGATAATTTCATTTTGATACCTCCACGCGTTCCTGAGAAAAAGGGTCTTGACAGACTGACCGACGGACGTACAATGACTTGAACCTATAAGCGTTCCGTTTTTCACTTTTGAGGTACGAAACCGTAAAAACAGAATAAGTGACTACGGTTACAGCTCTTCTTTTGTAACTATGCAATTTGTGTAAACAAAGATTGCATTTCTAAATTTCAGCAACGTGATTTCGTAGATTGGTTTCTGGTACCTAGGTATTAGAGTTTGGAGTCCTAAAATAGGGCTACCAAAACTACTTTGACAACGTGGTTTGACTGGGCCATAGGAGTAACTGTTGCAGGAGAGATATTTTTGGTCCTTATATCTATTTACATACGGCTCAGATCTCAAGTGCATATGCGGCACCTCCCCACAGACAATGGCCCACCTTTCCATCCTGCGCCGTATGGCCTGTTACCTGTACACTTGATGATCTTATGACTGCGTCAGTAAGCGGAGTTCGCGCTGCTGTATTTGGGTCAAAGATGTTTGAACTTTTTGCCATCAATACGCTAAGAAGAAGAAGCAGGATATTGCTTGTACCTATGTGGTATTTAGGGGTCGAGGACTCGAGGGCGAAAAACAGTATTTAAATACAAGGATCAAACACTATAATTAACACTGAATGACGCAGCTGCTCACGGGTCCCTCTCCCCCGAGCCATGTTTTGATGTTCCAAAAAGATGTTAAAAAAAAAACTACAACTGAAATGTGTCCAGCCAGGTATACCTACTTAAATTTTTTTTATCAGTTAAACATATTCGCAGCAATCAGTGTTCTAGACTTTAAAAAATAAACTAGGCCCTAAATGAAACCTTCGCCCGCCATTTTGCAAATCAGACGGGCCCAGTCGTAAAATCCCGCCTTTTTAGAGGTCAAACGTTAAAAAAGAAAAATAAAAATTCAAACTTCAAACACGGTGATGCTCCGCCCCATTTCCCGTCTCCGTCGCACATTTGCTGTCTTTGTCCGGGGCTTTGAAATGCGAGATAGCTTTTGTTATTCGAACCCGCGTCTTCGCTTGGTGAGGGTGTAACTATCTTTATGAAAAAGACATTATTAATTTTAAATACGATAATTATTTTTAGTGAAAAAGTGACAGTGATTTTAATTATTGTGCTTGGACTGTGCTAAGGTGAGGATCGCATTTTTTTTTCTTTGTGTGATTGGGTACTTAGTGATAAAAAATAAAGTGTATTTATTTTGATTATTAAAAGAACATTCAGATTTTGTGTAAAAATCAAGAAATATGATGACTGCCATTGGTAAACGTTCAGTCAGTCCGTGAGCCTTAAAACGTTCTGAAAACGGTTAATTTGAAAACTCTGATAGGAAAATTGCCGTGATTTAGATTGATTTCAATTTAATCTAATGCCGTCCATATATACTCAGCTTTTACAATAATTATCTAATAATTGACTATACCATAATCACCATTCCTGGTGATTTTTTTTACGTTCTAGAATTAAGTAGTACGTTGAAACTATGGCCGCTGAGTTCTGATTCAAATATCTAATTAGAATTATTTTTTTCAAAGAAATTATTCATTCAATGATTTGATCTAGGAAATCATTTGAAGATAATAAACTATCCGCCCCTAATACGACCCACTGACCAACTATAGGTATTGAAATGTATATTATAACCACTGAAATGCAACATAGTAAGTATTTTTACCTACACGTCAAGTTAGCAGGCTAAACTCGATTTGAAAATGCGCCAACAAGGACCATTTTGAAGATGATGAAAGGACCATACAAATGTACTTAATAGGCCCGCTTTTCTGAAAAAAACATTTGTTCATCTCTATGAATAATAATAATCACTCTTGATTAGCCTGTATATGCCAAATTATCATCTGCCTAGCCTTTTCCCAACTATGTTGGGGTCATCTTCCAGTCTAATCGGATGCAGCTGAATACCAGTATTTTACATGGACAACTGCCTATCTGACCTCCAAAACCTTGTTACTGGGTAATATGATATCTCTTTGCAAGACTGGTTGTCAGACTTTTGGGCTTCTGACGACCCGTAACGACTGTCAAACATTCACGAATGACTTGACAGACGGGACCAACGGCTTAACGTGCTTTCCGAGGCACGGAGGGGTCTTGGTATGTAAAGATGGTCACTCATCCACGGACCAAACGCGGCAAGCGTAGCTTAACCTGATCAATTTACCCGTGCGGCTGGTAATACTTAACCACAAGCTTATGCTAAATGTATCGTAAAAGTTTATGCCAAATGTATCTTTGAATTTAGGTATGGAGGTCTAAACTCCCGGACTCCTAAGCCGAGCCACCTCCATGCATTTCCATGTAAGATGTCAAGGCCTAAAACATCAAAATAATGATCAGTCCAAGGAAAAGTTTTTATGCAATTTTGAAGCAGACATACTGGCATTTTAGTGTCTTCATTGTTCCGAATTCAAATATGTATTTACAGAATTATAATCATTAAAGTCATCAACACAAGACCAAGTACCTAATCCTACTGAATGACTTCATGAAATCTTGACATTTAGAATTATACTAACTTAACAAGTTGTATTACTGATTCTAATGATTATAATTCTGTAAATACATATTTGTTACGGTCGCGAATGTTATTTTAATCAACGTAAAACTTAATACTGACCAGCAAATTGCAAAAAAACGCAAGAAAATCTGAATTTCGCGGGCTACCTTAGCGCTTCCCCCTTGAAATGATTCACATTGAGATTGATAGTGTGACACGCAATTAGGGTGATCATCATCCACAGACCGACTGCACCCACTGCTGTGGACAGGTCTCTCTTTCCATGTGACAATGCCCACGCCCCGTTGCCGGCCTCATCCAGGTTATACTTACCCGCGATGGTAACAATGTCGTCCGCCCATCATCTCTCCGCCCGTCGACCGACACTTCATCTCCCAGTCCTTGGACGCCACTTGGTCCTTGCATTACTCCACCGGTCATCACTGTGCCTTGCCAGAAGGCCAATTCTCGTAATTTAAAACGTTCAAAATCTAGTCGCAGTCTCATCTTAGCGAAAAACAAATGTCAAAAACTTGTCAAAATGTAGGGAAATTAGAGGTATTTTTGACAGATTGGGACTGAGATCTGACTGTGAACGTTTTTAAAATTACGAGAATTGCCCCTCTGGTGTCCTACCCAACTCCATTTGAGTTCCATAACCCGTTTATCGTTATCGAAAACCTTCGTACGTCTGCAGATCTCAACTTTTGGAACTCGGTCTATCTATAAGCTGTATGCCAAGCATGGAACACTCCATGGCTCTTTATTGCTTTTCGAACACAAACAAGTAATTCTGCCATTTGAAGATTGTAAGATCGTCATTTAAATGTCCAACAGAACGCCATTTAAATTCTAAAAGTGGCATGGCTTTTTAACCAGCGTCGTTTAGAAAAATAAAACAATCATAGTCACTATCATGAAGTCTTTTTACGGGTCGACTTTTCAGGACCTATCTGTCTCTAAAGATATTACGCTAGGCTTCGCTTTTAAAAGCCTTCCTGAAAGCTAAATCTGTGTTTATATCTTATTTTAAGATAAACGGTTTTCTGTTGTAGCTACCACAGTAAGACTATTGCAATATAGCAATGTAATTTCTTTAGTTTGCTTATTTTTATTAGATACTGGCAATTCTAAAGCTCTAGGAAGTAAGCCATATTTTTTTTCACCTGTCAAAAGTTTGTCTTAATG
Organism: Hydraecia micacea; assembly: GCA_914767645.1. Lineage (NCBI taxonomy): Eukaryota > Metazoa > Arthropoda > Insecta > Lepidoptera > Noctuidae > Hydraecia > Hydraecia micacea. The sequence continues at coordinate 4,270,612 of OU611801.1, read as the reverse complement.
GTGCCTTGCGAACAAACCAATCGTTACATTTAATGACCAAACAACATATACATAATTCGACAGCTTGCTACAGATTGAGATTTCGGGGTAATTTCGTAACACACTATCAGTAGGAATGGCTTACATTTTGACAATTAAACAACATTCATTGCGTTATTTACGTTGTCGATCAGACAAATTTTTCGAACATATGAAGCAATGGATTAACAATATCCTTCAAAATTATTCAGACTGTGATTGATAGTGTGTTACGCAACTTATTTATTATTTATTTAAACTTTTCGCACAAAAAAGGTACAGACGCCAGCACATCAACCTACTACAATCTGTCAGATTTCTGTAATAGATTTTCAACTTTATCGCTAAAGCATAAGGTTCGATGTTGATTGGGAAAATTTGACAGTTAGGTGTAGGTTGATGTGCTGGCGTCTGTACAAAGGCGGACTTAATGCCTTAGGCATTCTTCTTAGGCAATTAGGATGCAGATCTACTCAGATTAGAAAATCTTTGGTCTACAAGAAATCGGTGGAAAATATTCGGATTTAACAATAGGGTCGTTCCTGAAGCCGAACTTTCTTTAGTATTATGTTTAGAAAGGTTGAAGTTTTAAAAGCCATTTCACATTTTGAAATGAAGACATGTTAGAAATTGGTAGAACTGCTGGAAAGATAAATAATCGAAGCACACAGTAACTACCTGATCGTCTCAAAAATGTAGATACCAGCACAATCTTAGTTGTCATCACAAATACTTTGATAAACCTCACAAAATCTTTTAACCTCCTTTGTTAGTATTACCACCGTCGTTATGGGTAGTCAGAAGCCCAAAAAAAGACTGATATTTTTTTCCAAGTCTTGTCAAGGGGTCTCGTGTTACTCAGTAAGTGGGTTGTGGAGGTCAGATTGGCAGTCAGCTGCATCTGATTAGACTGGAAGCCAACCCAATCATACGAGTAGTAAACTTAGAAAACTTCTAGACAGATTGATTAAATGTACTACTAATACCATTAGACCAAAATCCGTACGCAAAATATGCGCATAGACGTGGAGTTGCGGACACCAGCCCGTGTTACCTATTACCTACTTAGACCAAAATCCTCTACAATATCAATCTAGATGATAGCAACAGTGAGAAAACCAGTGTTTTTCTTCACACTTCTAGGAAAGTCGCGCAGTTCTTCGAAACCATTTTGTTATCGGTTCATGTCCGCCCGATGTCATGTTATGAAAACATAACTTCGTATTTTTACCCGACACCAACGAAAATTCTTATAAATAATTGTTAATTGTCACGGATATACAATATCCGTCGAATAGTTTGTGTTAACTGACGGACAAATGTTTGTTTTAAAGTTAAAAAAAATACAAACAAAATTATTTAAAAACTATTTTAAGCGGTGTTTTGGTAAATAGATAAACAATCGTCCTTATCTGCCTAGCCTTTTCCCAACTATGTTGGGGTCGTCTTCCCGTCTAACCGGATAGGTACAGCTGAATACCAGTATTTTACATGGAGCGACTGCCTATCTGAACTCCACAACCCAGTTACCAAGAAAAATCAACAGTCAATATTTGTTTTGTATACGTCTGGCCCTTAGTTAAAATATTCGCCCTGAAATATTCCCAAGTGGCCTACCATTATCTAATTAAAAACGATTAAAAAACAAGACATTTCAGTTTAGGTTCCTAAACTGCATCGCTTGAGTTGCTCTATGGACGTCATGGTACCAAACAAGTATGAATGAAACCAAAACATGCGACTCAGTTTGGGACAATCGCTGTCAGCAGATGGCACGGCCTAAACTGAATCGTTAAACTGACGTCATGGTACGAATTAGAAGAACAGTTCAGTTTAGGTCCTAAAATGGATCGCGTTAAGAGCTTCAAAGAGATGTCAGCACTAACTGACGGGGTCCGCTAGGGCCGATGCCTGCCGGGGTCGCGGGTTGTTCGAATGAGATACCGTGCCCCCCGGCACAGGCAACAGAAGGAACACGGGTGGTTTTAGTCAGTAAAAGTATGACACGACTAGATTATATAGAAAAAAAAACTTGCGTGTAAATTATTTGACCCAAATGGAAAATACCGTCATGATCACTTTGTGACTGGTTTAGAAAATCAAACAAAGTCACTCCCGCTGTCTGTATGCTTAGATCCTTTAAACTACGCAACGGATTTTAATGCAGTCGCTAGTGTATTATAAAAGTATATTTTGTATAAACGTGATTTTCCCAAAAGAATCTAAATATTATATGAAAAATGTACAAATGATTAAATATCATCCGAAAAGTTTGTAAAGAGGCATTTGTCAAATAAATGTTTGTAAAGCGAGTGTTTATAAAATATAACATTTGCGGAATGAGTTGTTTGTGAAATAAATAGTACCTATAAGAAACGTTGGTTGTAAACTAAAAAAATTGTCAATGGAGTTTTGGTGAAAGTGAAGTGAAGTGAACCATTATAACACCGTAGTTACAATAATCTGAAGACGAAAATTCCAAAACAGAAAATTTTATACCAACATTTTTGTTTCAGATTTCTGAAGCAACAGTCGCTAAGTAAGATTCTGTGATGAAATCTACAAATATGGAGTCGTGTTCCGACCGCCTCAGTCCATCTAGCGACTTGACGAGCGAATCAGAAACATCTCTACCACCATTTCCATACGACAATCAAAATGGAAACTTCTACCAAGCAGAGTTGAACGAAAAACAATACTTTTCCTGTAAACAAAAAGCTAGAACGGAAGAAAAGAGCCCAAAAGATGTTTACTTACAAGAAAGTAATAAAATGACATTTGAAAATTACCTTTCGCCGCCAAGAAACAAGAAGTATTTGAATTTCGAACTCAAATTGCCGCCAACTAATGACAGCCTCTTTTCTCAAATCGAAGGCGAAGATCGGATGCGTTCAGGCTACTTCAACGAAGTGCAAGATCTAAAAAGTTGCGTTCAAAATGAAAACAATCCTAATTTACCAGAAATGAAGCTAAGCCAACAGATTTTTGATAATGTTAATGTGAATAGTGAAAGGGAGAGAGTTCCTCAGACGTATTTTGCTGAGAACGAGAATAGTAATTTGAGGAGGTGTTTGAATTTTAATTCGGAACAAGTGCAGTGCGTTTGTGAAGCGCTGCAGCAGAAGGGTGACATTGAGAAGTTAGCGGCTTTTTTGTGGAGTTTGCCGCCTAGCGAGCTGTTGAGAGGACATGAAACGATATTGAGGTAAGTAGTGTATATTGTTACTTAGCGTTAAGACATAGGCTGAAATCTAGCTGGAATTTATAAGTATAAATTGAAGTCGCTTTTCGTGCCTGCTTGTGGGATCCCGTTGTTCTTCTAAACTGCGCAAAGAGTTTGTATGCAGTTTTCACCATTGTTTAGAGAATTTATTCCGGAAGATGAATTATTGATAATAGAAATCTCGATGTTTGGTCAAGTCCGTGCGAAGCAGAGGCGGGTCGGTAGTGGTAAATAATTCTAGAACTGTATGTATGCACTTAGGGCAGGCATTCTGATAGAAAACTAATCTTGTAAGTCCTACACGGTTGTTTTCGAGTTTAATTTGGTTTGGCCTATGCTGTCCCATTGCTGGGCACTTTGCCCAGCAGGTCTTTGCCTTTGTCATTTGTGCCTCCCCCAAATCCTTCCAGGAACTCTTTTCCTGCACCACCTAAAACCAGCCCTTGCGGTACGCGACCAGGTCATCTCGCCATCGCTTTTGGGCCGACCTTGACCACAGCAAAGGCTAAATAAAAATAAAAAAATGGTTTTATCGCCGGGAATACAGCCGTCGGCATTTCTGCAATGCTCGAATCTTTAATTTATCCGGTTAGACTGAAAGCCGACCCCAACATAGTTGTGAAAAGGCTAGGCAGATGATGATCCTATCTTTAATTCACTGTCTTTTTTTTTTTTTTGGATGGGAATCATCTAATGACTCCTCCCGCTCTGGCTGGAGCGGAAGGGAGTGTCAGACTCTTACTGACTAAAACCCACCCGTGTTCCTTCCTTAGCCCTTTATGTTCCGGGCAGCGGTAACCCTTTCGGACAATCCCGCTGCCTAATTCACTGTCTTGTTTGAATTATGAAACTTAGCCTTTTATTTTTCTAAAACATCGGTGGATTCGTTTACCAATTTTTTATGTAGACCAGAATTACTAAGACTTATGTATGTATACCTACTCGTACAACATCGTCCACATTTGACACAGCCTTTTCTTGACTATTATCTTTTTCTCCTTAGGGCACGAGCACTGGTGGCGTACCATAGAGGTGTGTATCAGGAACTGTATGCAATACTAGAAGCGCACTCGTTCCCGCCGAGACACCATACAGCTCTACAGAATCTATGGTTCAAAGCGCATTACAAGGAGGCCGAGAAAGTACGGGGAAGAGCTTTAGGTGAGAATTCCCTCAGTATTTGATTTTGATATTAGTTTAATAGTTTGTGAAAGAATAAATTCTTACAAAGGTAGTAAACGCCTCTCTGTCAGTCTACCCGTATGCCTCTTACATTCTGCGATACTTCCAGACTTATGCACCGTATGATGGGAAATTGACACGGATATCTTCAATACCAGTATTGCAGATGTCCGTGATCACTTACCACTGAGGCGCCGTCGGCTTGTTTGCAATCATCTAGCAAGTGTTATGCAATATTGTCAATTCCTAGCATCAGCCGGATTGGCTCACTTCACCTAAGTTTTCACGATGAGATTTTTACAGAACAGATCGCCTACATGTTTTGTTTATTTATCTTACTGATTGAGTTGAACATTGTTTCTTTATTTATTTACTAGCAGCGCCCCGCGGTTTCACCCGAATAAGTTTCGATCCCGTGGGAATATCGGGATAAAAAGTACCCTATGTGTTAATTCTGGTTATAATAATAATAATAATATTCGTGGGCTACTATTTTTTATATTTTTGAATGTTTTTATATATTTTTTTTTATATTCTAATATTTAAAAATATAAATTATATGTATATAGACGAATAAAGGAAATAATAATATAATAATAATATGTTTATTCAAAAATTATAAGGTATGATAATTAGTACAGTTTTGCTTAAATAAAATTATATTGCTAAGACTTACGTGCCTGAACTAGGTAATCCTGTGTTTCAGGCGTTATAAACTAGCTGTGTGCCAAATTTAATCTAAATCTGTTCATCCGTTTATGCGTGAAGAAGTAACAAACACACTCACAAAATTTCGCCTTTATAATATTAGTGTGACGATTAAGGAACACCAACAGCTTCTACGTTTATTGAATCCGCAAGGAACTATACTAGGCCCCCATTGATATACAAATATGTTACAAAGTAAAACGCACATTTAAATGATATTGTTGTAAGTTTATAATAAAAATTAATTTACTTTTAGGTGCAGTAGACAAATATAGGTTAAGAAAGAAGTACCCCCTACCGAAGACGATATGGGACGGAGAAGAGACGGTGTACTGCTTCAAAGAGAAGAGCAGAAACGCTTTGAAAGACTGCTACTATAGAAATAGGTAAGAATTCTAGATAATTAAGTATATTTTTTACTAGCTGCGTCTCGCGGTGTCACCCGCATAAGTTTCGATCCCGTGGGAATATCGGGATAAAAACTATCCTATGTCCTTTCCCGGGCCTCAAACTATCTCGATACCAAATTTCGTCTGAATCGGTTCAGTGGTTTAGGCGTGAAAAGGTAACACACAGACAGAGTTACTTTCGAATTTATAATATTAGTATGGATGTATTTTTGTTGTGTGGCTACTGCGGATCTCAGGACCAAGAGCTTTTAAGTCACCTTTCAAGATACCTACCAACGTCAGGGGGCAATTCTCGTAATTTTAAGAACGTTCACAGTCTGATCTCAGTCGCAATCTGTGAAAAATACCTATAATTTTACTACATTTTTGACATTGATTGTCGCTGAGATCACGACATTTTGAACTTTTTTAATTACGGGAATTAGCAGTCAGATGTGTGTATTTTGAAGTGATAAAATGGTATATTTTAGCAAAAAATCTATAAGAAAATGTTGAAAATACTTACAATAAAATCAGTAACGTTATTTTAAGTAAGTACTTTTAACATTTTCTTCTCTGTTTTAGACCGATTTTGAAAGGAAGAGATGTAGGAAGATATGATTTTCCATTCTTGATAATGCAATTTACAAAACATGTAATTACCGTCACAGGTACCCCACTCCTGATGAGAAACGAGCTCTCGCACAGAAGACAGGCCTGACCCTCACACAAGTCTCCAACTGGTTCAAGAACAGGAGACAGAGGGATCGCACTCCACAACAACCTAACAGACCGTGAGTTTCAATCTAATTCAAAGTTTTCTAATTGCATAACAAGTCGACAGGGTAATAGCGTAACATACTATCAGTAGCAATGGCTTTCATTTTGACAGTTCAACAACATTCATTGCGTTATTTACGCTGTTGAGCAGACAAATTTTTCGAACATATGAAGCAATGGATTAGCAATAAAATTATTCAGATTGAGATTGGTAGTGTGTTACGTAATCAGAGCGCTGTATCCATAGGTATCTTTAAATTTGGAACACAGCAACGTTGCTTGACGGCAATTTGTCATCCCATTCTAAGAATTTTAGTCCATTTCGATTCTTCATTGTTTTAACACTTACAGGATAAAGTTTCAAAGCTTAAAAATCAAATGCCCGCACTTATCGACTTCAGCCAATCAGTATACCATACATAATCATTGCTAACTATACAACACATACGCATAGGTGTCGGTACAGTCCAGAGCAACAAATTGTATGCACTTTGCAAAATAAGTACTAAAGAGTTACACGTAGAGTATCAATGCAATTGTTGAAATCTGATGCCTATTATTCATAAATGTATAGTGTGTGAAGATGCTTATGCAATACTCCTCATAATTGCAATCAATAGTTGAGAACTAAATTGTTTGTGCCTCGGAAAGCACTTTAAGCCGTCGCGCGTCGGTCCCGGCAGTTATTCGCAGATTTTTGACAGTCGTTACGGGTCCAAAAGTCTGACAACCAGTCTTACCAAAGGATATCGTGCTCAACAATAACTGGGTTGTAGAGGTCAGATGGGTAGTTGCTCCATGTAAAATACTGGTATTCAGCTGCATCTAGTTAGACGGGAAGCCGACACTTATATAGTTGGAAAATGCTAGGCAGATGATGACTTAGAGCTAAATTTTAAATAGTCAGAGAACTTTTATCGAAATAACAAATACCTATGGCGGTTTGACAGCTTTTGTATGGAAAATATGTCAAAGTGGCATATTTATTCTTCAGATTAAAATTACTCGACATTGAGAAATCATCCCTTAAATCATCATTTCCCTAGCCATTCCCCGGCTATGTTTATAAAGGAGTAAATCGTTGTTCAATTTCACTAAGTGTGTACGAATTGATGGTCGTGACTGTACCCACGGTGCCATGGAGTGGCCATGGTAACCTTCAGACGAAAAAAACGTCGACACACGTCACCAAACAATGGGGCTTTGAGTTGAAACAATAAATTGTTAAAGTTTATTTACTTAACGTTTATAATAAGCACGAGCGTGTAGGTAAGTCTGGCTTGGAGGTTTATGGTTTGAAACCCGGTAGGTAGGAATAAGAACAGATGTTATTAAGAAAATCTAACCCACTGAAATAAACGATTATCAGCATTTTCTTGCTAAGTTGTTGAACGACGAACTTTCTCGACTCGTAAGATTCTTGGATTTTTAAGCCGTTTCGCACATATGAAATTAAATTTCAGAAAAAATTGGTCAACATTACGTTTCAAACCAATATAATCTCGGTAATTTTTTTGAGTATCAATTTAGGGAAGTCGTGGCTTCATTCGATTACCTTCACCGCATTGCACAAGGGCGAGCAGAGGTGGCCCAGTGGTAATGGAGGAGACGTGTGTCCCAGCACTGGGAACATTATATGCGGAGTATGCATTTCATAAACGTGGTCATCACCAATGCTTGGAAGAGACTAATACAGAATATGAATTTGATTTTGCACTTCCTCTTGACCTCTTCCATTTTCAAATTCAGTTCATTAGTTTTTAATAAAATCTTCGAACGTGTCACTTTCATGTTGTTACAGTAGCCAAGTCACCACATGTTCGAATATTGTATACCGACGCAGCTTTAACAAAAAAACTTTCTAACTTTAAAAGACAATTTTTTCCTTCTGTAAGGGACTGTGCATTGTCATAAACCCTCATTATGGGTCATTAATCAATGGGCACAGAACAAAGGTCAGGTTTTAAAAAAATACGCACATGTGGACATGTGGTCCATGGATGGCCATTTTAATGACGCTACGGTTTTGTCAATCAGAAACAATAGGTTTCTGTCATTTTGGTATCGTTAAATAAAAAATCAGAGTTGAGGTAACGTTTCAGATTTTGCCACGTCAAGGAGTCACCTTGTAAAAACAGTTCATCTTTTACGAGTGAATGTTCGTTCACCCATAATACTAATCGGGGTTTTTTTCTTGTTTCAGTGAAATGCTAGTGCCAGCTCAATACGCGGGACCACAAGGTGGTTTGGCACAGGCATTACTCCCAAATGCCTACTACCACCAACTGCAAGACCCAACGCACTATTTACACGGTGGAGCACCGTGAATGTTGCCATATGAATAAACTAGTTAAAATAATACAAGTGACAAAAAAAAAAAATAGTTAACAGAAAATAGACTGTGAAAAGTGTTATTTAAATTAAGTATCTAGATTATCTTTGTTGTTTTGAAGCACCAATGTATAGATGATTGTAAATAGTTATTTTTACTTTAATACTTAAAGATTTATTGTTAGATGAATATTGCACTAGGAAGTAATTGTGCAAACCTTTGCTCAATCGGCCTAAGTTTTTAAAGTACAGACGCCAGCACATCAACCTACACCTAACTGTCAAATTTTCCCAATCAACATTGAACCTTATGCTTTAGCGATAAAGTTGAAAATCTATTACAGAAATCTGACAGATTGTAGTAGGTTGATGTGCTGGCGTCTGTACATTCCGGCCGCTGAGAGAATGTCTTCCTGACACCTGACAGTGCGACAGTTTGAAACGTTTATTTTCTCTTGACTGTACTTACCTGTCAAAAAGAGTAAAGTGGATAAGACAAAGTTTAAAACAAAAGACGAACTAGCAGGGGATCGAGGAGGGGGGGGGGGTGGAGGGGGGGGCTCAGGGGATCAGACCGGAATAAATCGCTATTATAGATCAAATTCGCAAAAGATGTATTCGTTTATATGAAACTGACAGGAACGCATTCTCTCGACACCTTGAATATATTCCTACAGTCCGGCCGTCGCGACGGCCGGACTGTAGGAATATATTCAAGGTTCGAGTGAATAGGTCACTTCTAGACGTGCACCAACCGTGTCAGCCATCAGAGGGGTAATTCTCGTAATTTTATGAACGTTCACAGTCCGATCTCAGGGTCAATCTGTCAAAAATACCACTGATTTAACTACATTTTTGACAAGTTTTTGACGTTGATTGTCGCTGAATGAGACTGCGTCTAGATTTTGAACGTTTTATAAGAGAATTGGCCTTCTGATGTTTTATGAAGTGAAACGCGAGCCTATATTTACATACAAAAAAAAAACAACTAATTCTTTTTTGGGGGTTTGTCATTCTGAAACATGTTGATTAGTTTAGAGTTCAGCCCATTGATTTTATTTTGCCAACGACTTAGATTTTGAATTTAGAGATTTGTGAAAAAAAAACCACATTTACCCCTTACTAATAAACGTATTATATCAGATGAATAGTTACACACCGATTTCTCTCTTTCAGTCGTCAGTAATTTGACTTTCGAAAGAAGAAGACAAAGCGTTGTGTAACTATCAGACGCTAGTACGCTACACAACATTTATTAGTAAGGGGCTATTATAAAATGTTAAACTAAATATAACTTTTAGCCCACGTTCTCTCGGATGTGAAAATATTGTCGCGGGATTTTCAACTCTCGGTGTTGAACCGAACAATGAGAATCCAACAGACCGCATCCCAGCGCGTCAAAAAAACAAACTTTGATTTTCGAGTCTCGGAACTAAGCTCTCGCCAAAAAAAAAAATTGCCGCGGGAAAAAATCGCGCGTCTGTGTTACATTGGCGAAGGGTGAATTTATGACAGAGGTAGGCCGGAGCAAAAAAAATTGCCAAAAGAAAATTTCAATGATGAATTGACTATAGAGTGGTTATGTTCTGAATTTTCGAAGGGAAGCCGGTGGGAATCGAGTTGTATGGTACCTTCGCCACCGCTGTGTTATCATTTAGCCACGGGCCTTTCCTATTTATATTGTTTTACTTATTTTACGCTAACTCGAGTTCCATATAATTCATTTCCTATTAGGTACCTATCCTAGTTAATTATCTTAAAAACCCAATAGTTCCTAATTGCCATGCACTTTAATTTTAGTTTAATTGATTTAGTAATAAGATTAAAATGGTTAAAACTTTATAGTATAAACATATTGCAAGTAAAAAGACAATCAGTAGGTAGGTACTCGGATTCTTGACGCATCGAGAGGGACCTGTCCCACCCGACGAGGAAGCGACCATCAACGATTTTCTCGCTCAAGAAACGTACCTGTTCAAAAGCTTGAAGGGGTTGTAGGTATTGTGTAAGGAAAAGAGATACATATACACTTGCGTGCAAAAAAATCGACCCACCCCATGGTCTTCGATTTGAAACAATAACAATTCAACAAGTTTTACTAATAATAACCTAATAATTATATTTTATATTAAAACCTTCCTGAATGTAGATTACATTAGTGAGACAATTATCAAACCTGATTCATTCGTTTTTGAGAAAATCGCGAACTTACAAATATGGGTGTTGAACTTCGATCAGTTGGTATTGTTGATCGAAGGTGTTGAATAAAGAACCTCCTTTTTTTTTAAAGTCCGTTAACAAAATCAAGTTCAATTTTTATTAAACAAAAAAAAAATAAACAAAATTTAACGTTGGTCAATTTCTTTAACAAAAAAATTCACGCAATTTTTCCGAGCAAAAGTGAGTGATGAGGACATCATTCTGAAGAATCGAGTCGATCTTGTCAAGAATATTCTTTTATCAAAATACCTACAGTGTAAGTTCAAATAAACTGTACCTTATCTACCTTCACACAATATAAAATAATAAATTATATTCGAAATATAATAATTAATTATATTCGGACGACCTAAAGAAAAGATGGCTTAGCTAGGAGGCTAGGACAGACTGGATGCGGAAGGCGGAGGACAGGGTATTGTGGCGCAGCTTGGGAGAGGCCTATATCCAACAGTGGACTACAATGGGCCGAGTTGATTGATTGAAATTTTATTCATTACGATCTTTGAGATATCGTGTCTCAAATGGGTTGGGTCAATTTTTTGCACGCAAGTGTATAAATGTATCTCTTTTCCTCTTTTCCTTACACGGGATGCACGGGACCTACAAGGTTTTGAATAGTTGACCGCTGACTGTTCACACCGCTGGCGAGTAGGTACAGCAGTGGCAAGAGCTATCAAAGTGAGAACACGCTCATTGAGACTCGCTTGGCGGGCAGGACACTCGCTGAGAGACTCACACTTGGTACAGACGCCAGCCCATCATCAAGCTACCCGAAACTGTAAAATTTTACCAATAAATCTTGAACCTAATGCTTTAGCGATAAAGTTGAAAATCTATTAAAGAAATTTGACAGATTGTAGTAGCTTGATGTGCTGGGCGCTGGCGTCTGTACATACGCATAGCATAGCATAATCAGCCTATAATGTTCCCACTGCTAGGGCCCGGCCTCCTCTCTGTGAGAGGGAGTGGGCCGTAATCCACCACCGTACATACGCACATACAAGCGATTAATCGTACATCGCCGTCGCGCACTTTCTGCTCGTTGCTCGCCAACTTGTTTTTAGTTGCTCGCTCTACTCACTAGTATGGGACAGGTGCCTTAGAAAGAGACTGTCACAAAGGAATGAGTGACAGAGATGATGCTCTAGAAAGGCGAAGTTATGAATTTGCCACATTGTAGCTCAGGCGATTTCTTTTCGCGTAGGTACTTGATTTGCAACGCTCTGCTTAGCGCCGAAAGTTGAAAATCCAACAGGGTGTTTTCTTGACGCGTTAGGCTTGGGATGCACTTTGTTGAATTCTCAAAGCTCGGCTCAAAACAGAGAGTTGAAAATTGAGTGCGCGAAAAAAAATCACCCGTGCGTAACTGGGCATAAGGCCGGATTCTGTAGTGCTATTCTGTAATTTATCTCAGCGTGAAAACAAAAGTGAAGTGAGCTTAAAGTGAGCTGTCAATAGTTTCAATCCCTAGCATGAGGTAGAATGATAGCTCACTTTAAACTCACTTCCCCTAAGATATCACGGTGAGATTTTTTACAGAATAGCACCTTTGTAGTTAAAGATTTCGTTTATATTAAATTACTCTTATTTCGCCGCAACGTTATTATTTTGTGATTTGTGCTCAAAATAGTGGATTGTTTAGTATCTTCGTAATTTTAAGGTGCTGTTTAAGTTTCAAACCATTGTATTCTAGTCTGGAAGCGAATTAAAGTTCTATAAGAATTAAATACTGTTTTATTTGTTTTGACAAAAGATACAGTGTGCCAAACTATTAATTTTGTCAAAGAATATAGAAAAAAAACACTACAAAGTGAAAAATTACTTTAATTTCGGAATTCAGTGTCAAAAAACGAAAATGCGGAACCATCGATACCGACTTCCGAATTTTTTTGTTTATTTAATACTTTAAGCATATACATGTACAGAGGCGGACTTAATGCCATAGGCATTTTCAACAAGTCAACCTTTGGGTGATGCAGAGACAAACAGTGGTAGGTGCAATCATGAACATTGAGGAATAAATATTGTAAATATAAAGATACGCATAAACTTATTAAAACTATGAATATAATATAAATTAAAGTTATTTTTCACTTTGAAGTGTTTTTTTGGAAGTCGGTTGTTTTTTTTTGTAAAAATGTTTATTGTTGTAATATTTAACAGCATCATGTAAATGCATAGAGGGCATAATGCTTTTTGGGCTCCCGCTGTACCAGCAGTTGTGGACGCGACTTAAAACGCCGTGTTGACGAAAATCACTTAAAACCAATATCTACAGGTGAGGCTACTTACTGGCCTAGTGACCCAAAGAAACTGCCAGATCTCTTGGATTTCTTCGTAAATAAGGGTATAGATAGCTTACACACTACTCACTAGGTACTATAGAATCTAGTCTAGACGGGTCATCAGATCACACACCGACAATCCTCACAATTAGCACTAGTGAGCTTACTCGGGAAACAACCGAGTCTCTGACGAATGGTTGAACTGACTGGATGGGCTTCTCGACTTACCTCAACGAAAACTTTATCCCACTAAATCCCACTGAAGAACCAAAATGATGTAGATCTCACTAACACCATTCAAGTGGCTGCTTCGATCAACACACCCTCTCGGCCCAAAGGTCCGACCAACCCTACTCATCCATAGACATAATTTAAAAACTCCTAGAAAAGCGCCGACATAAAAGAATATGGCATCAATCCCGTCACCCTCTTGACAAACTTAATTACAATAAGGCAGCTAAGAAGTAGGCTATAGTCCAGGAGTCTACTAACTCAACGTTAAAAACGATCCTGCAGATGATGTCACCTACGGAAGTTGAGCGAACTCTCTGGAAGGCCACTAAAACCTTAGATAAGCCTCAACAATCTTATCATCAAATCAGATCACTAGCTTCCTGGACAAGAACTGACTTGGAAAAGGCTGAGGTATTCGCAATGCATCTGAATTCTGTATTCCCAACGAGAGCGTTGTTGATGAGCATGAAATTGACACAGTATTGCAACAAGATCTGCAGATGTGTATGCCTATTATACCAATAACACCTAAAGAAATAGCGAAGGAAACCAGACTTCTGCACTCGAGAAAAACCCCGGAATTCGATCTGATCGTGATCACGCCTTCCATACTTAAAAATCTTCCCAGAATATGCATTTCTTTCCTAGCTAGTCTGTTCCGTATATTCCCAGTAGTTCCATGTACTCGTAGTTAGTTCCACATGGAACTACTGCAACTCACTAGTTCCGTGTATGGAACTAGTGGGAAGTATTCAGCAGTTCCACTTCTTTATTCCCAGTAGTTCCTGTAGTTCCATGTAGCTAGTTCCACATGGAACTACTGCAACTCACTATTTCCGTGTATGGAACTAGTGGGAAGTATTCAGTAGTTCCACTTATAGGAAAAATAAGATATACCTACACTTTTCATCGGTGCCAACTCCTAAAGATGGCGGACTAGTTTTTTTTTTTACTCCCATGATAATGGATATCAAATGAAAGGGTTTGCTGAGAACAATACGAACAATATAAAATGACGTTACATAATTTAATTTATTTTATTTTTTAAGTGAAAACTTCTTTAGGCGCTGGGCATTTTTTGAGATGGGAAAAAACCATTGAACTCGCGATACTGTTACCGACACCACGCTACATTCGGATGTGTTCGGCTGTCCTCGGGATGTACTCAGTCGGGGTCGGCTTCCAGTCTAACCGGATGCAGCTGAATACCACTATTTTATGTCCGTGACCACCGCAGGACCACCAACGCCAATCGCTTCCATATTTGGTGAATAATTAGTACTCAATTGGTACTAATTAGTACTCTAACAAAAAAATTGGTACCTTAGTAGTTTTCGAGAAAATCGACTTTGAAGGTGGTCCTGCGGTGGTCACGCTCCCTTCAGCAGGACCACTATGAGCGCCGAAAAATGGGGCATGCTACAGCTATTCTAAGTATACAAATAATTAGTACCCATAAATGTGATTCATTTCGTGAAAAAAAACAGAACTGAAACATTTGTATTTACCGAGAAATCAACGATGATAACTTTCGCGCAATCGTTCAGCAGGACCACGATTTTGAATGTTGATTCCAAGTTTGAGAAGCTTGTCGCTTTCCTCAAACCTACATAGAAAATTAGTACCCTGCAAGATAAAATTAGTACCCAAAATTCAACATTAGTACTCCAGTAGTTTACGAGAAAATCGAATTTGAAGGTGGTCCTGCGGTGGTCACGGTGCAAAATTTTCATTTCAAGATTTCCCTATTAAAAACTCCGTGATTTCTTCCCAAATTAATACAAAAATTAGTACCCATAAAGAAGTTATAGCGACCAAAAATTCAGATTCCTAAGTGTTGTATTTTAAGAGAAATTAGCTTTCATTACTTTTCCATACCAAAACTCCGCGTATAACCCGACCAAATTGAGTTGTCAATCTAACTTAACTAAAACTTTACAGCTCATGCACATAAATTTATGGATGTCGGAATAGTAATAACAACAGTTTAATATCTAAATTTTTATACAAAATCTAAGTACATATTAGGTACTGAAAAAATATTTATGTGCATGAGCTGTAGTTTTAGTTAAGTTAGATTGACAACTCAATTTGGTCGGGTTATACGCGGAGTTTTAGTATGGAAAAGTAATGAAAGCTAATTTCTCTTAAAATACAACACTTAGGAATCTGAATTTTTGGTCGCTATAACTTCTTTATGGGTACTAATTTTTGTATAAATTTGGGAAGAAATCACGGAGTTTTTAATAGGGAAATCTTGAAATGAAAATTTTGTACCGTGACCACCGCAGGACCAGCTTCAAAGTCGATTTTCTCGTAAACTACTGGAGTACTAATGTTGAATTTTGGGTACTAATTTTATCTTGCAGGGTACTAATTTTCTATGTAGGTTTGAGGAAAGCGACAAGCTTCTCAAACTTGGAATCAACATTCAAAATCGTGGTCCTGCTGAACGATTGCTCGAAAGTTATCATCATTGATTTCTCGGTAAATACAAATGTTTCAGTTCTGTTTTTTTCACGAAATGAATCACATTTATGGGTACTAATTATTTGTATACTTAGAATAGCTGTAGCATGCCCCATTTTTCGGCGCTCATGGTGGTCCTGCTGAAGGGAGCGTGACCACCGCAGGACCACCTTCAAAGTCGATTTTCTCGAAAACTACTAAGGTACCAATTTTTTTGTTAGAGTACTAATTAGTACCAATTGAGTACTAATTATTCACCAAATATGGAAGCGATTGGCGTTGGTGGTCCTGCGGTGGTCACGGACATCACTATTTTACACGGAGCGACTGCCATCCGACCTCCACCACCCAGTTATTGGGTAATACGATACCCCTTGGGCTACTGACGACCCGTAACGACTGTCAAAGATCCACGAATAACAGTCGGGACCAACGGCTTAACGTGCTTTCCGAGGCACGGAGGGGTCTTGGTATCCCATCCACGGACCAACCGCGGCAAGCAGGGATCCATCGACCCGTGCGGGTGTGATTAATTTAGCCACAACCCACATTTTTTGCAAAATGTTACTAAAAATACAAGTAGGTATCCACATAAACTGAGAAGACCGGGGGGCTTCATTTTGTTTTACCGCCCCGGGCCCCCGACAGGCTTGGTTTGGCGCAAGAACTAAGAACGAATAAAGAACGAAGAAACATAGGGAGTAGATACAACTTCGTGTTGTCTCTACCCCCTATGTTTTTGCCCGTCCGTAATTGATATATAATTTTATTATTTCGGCAGACATCAGTAACGGATAAAAAGGCAAAAAAAACTACCAAAATTTTAAATTTTGTTTTAATTTTCAATAGTAAATTGATATATAAAACAATAATTACTTATTGTAAGTAGAAGATCGTGTTACACGGCAGAATTTTAAAATTGAAGAGGTATGAACACAATTATTTAACTGAGCGTGGCCCATGAGGCCAGCCATGGCAGCCATTCACAACAATGATCTGACTGAGAACAGTGAGGTAGTCAAGCAATCCCTGTCCAAACGCTACAATCAAGAAGTTTTAGGAAAAATAGTCGCACAAAACAGCTCATTGTTCCTAGTACAATAAAATTTTCAATATCACAACACGAGGACATTGGGTAGGTACTAAGCACCTAAGCTAAAGGCTAAAGGTCACCATCATCAATGATTCATTCATTTCAATGCACTGAACAAAACTTTAGGGTATTTTCTGTTGGACAAAACTTTAGGGTATTTTCTGTTGGACAAAACTTTATGGTATTTTCTGTTGGACAAAACTTTAGGGTATTTTCTGTTGGACAAAACTTTAGGGTATTTTCTGTGGGTTACTAGATACATTAAACGTACTGCTCAACGTAGTGATGCATTTCGGCCAACCAGCTATTTTATACGCTGGCTTCGACAATACGGCGCGTACAGTTCATAGACGTGGGGCAAGGTAAATGGAGCCACTTCCCACATAGCAAGAGTCGCTAAGAACCAAATACGTAAGGTTTTGGATTTATTTATAAGCTGGAAATTCTGTTTCGGTGACAATGGCATGACATGGCGACCATGACTGTGAGTCTGTGACCACAGAACACATATACTCCTAACGACTGTGACGGCGACCATGACGGCTGCGATAACTAGTGTTGACCCCACCTTTTTTACGCACATTTTATAGAATCTAGGAGTATCCTTTTTATAAGCATGGTGTACAGACGCCAGCACATCAACCTACTACAATCTGTCAGATTTCTGTAATAGATTTTCAACTTTATCGCTAAAGCATAAGGTTCAATGTTGATTGGGAAAATTTGACAGTTAGGTGTAGGTTGATGTGCTGGCGTCTGTACATCAGCTGACCAAAGAATACCACTGAAAGAAAACTCGCCAAAATGAGGTGTCTTCGTGCCTTGTGGTGCCCCTGGCCCTCAGGGACATGGATATGGATGTCCAATAAATGTAAATACCACAAATATATTAAAACTGTTTAATTTGTATTCGCACACAACATGGGTACAGCAAGCATGGGGCGGAAGAGAGAGTGTTGCCACTCGTATATAAAAACTATTTAATATTAATTACGTTCCAATACACATCAAACTTTATTTTCGTTATAGTGGAGCTATCCACGAAAGATGAGTCTTGAATCCGCCTCCCGCGCTCTTTGCGCCGCCCCTATGACGTCTGGTCCCGTCTCGCGCTCAGACTACGTAGTATTCTCTAAGTAGTCTCTGGCTCAGACAGACGTCATATCGAGCTAGAGACCTAAAATCGTGTACTGCGCAAGTCGAACCACGTGGTGTGTCAAGTATCATCTTTCGTGGCACGCATTGTACAGACGCCAGCACATCAAGCTACTACAATCTGTCAAATGTCTTTAATAGATTTTCAACTTTATCGCTACAGCATAAAGTTCAAAGTTGATTGGGAAAATTTGACAGTTTCGGGTAGCTATGTGCTGGCGTCTGTACAATAAGGTTGCTGTTGGGTTGCTGCTAGCGTTGCCAGATTTTTTTTCGGGCAAAGCGGAATTTTGAAACCCTTTGAGTATAAAAAGCGGAATTCTTTCGTCGAAAGCGGGACAAAAGAAAAAAACGTAATTAATTGTCCGACCGTTGAGAGAATGCGTTCCTTACACATCATTGCGACAATTCTAGTAGCTATTAAGAGCGTTTACAACGTACGGCATTTCATACAAACTTTCAAGCCCTTGTTTGTGGAAGTGATTGAACCGATTATAATGAAACTTCATACGCATAAGCAGGATACAAAGGTCTAAAAAGTTAGTAGAAAACATTTTCGAAAAATTGTGTTACATCCAAATTAGACCGATTTTAAATTTTCCATAGAAACAGATATTTCCAGTTATCTTTTTTTAAAGAAGACATTTCGAAAATGTTTTTTACTAACTTTTTAGACCTTTGTATCCTGCTTATGCGTACGAAGTTTCATTAAAATCGGTTCATTCATTTCGAAAAACGGGCTTGAAAGTTTGTATGAAATGCCGTACGTTGTAAACGCTCTTAAGATCAAATTTGCAAAACACGTACCTACTTACCTATTCGTTTGAAATGAAACTAACAGGTATCAAGTACGCATTCTCTCGACGGCCGCGCTGTAGATTAGTTAATTTTTACTAAGTACTTACTTATTATTTTATTTGAGTTTCAAATTAAGTTTACATTGATGATAGAATAGATAGATAGTCGTAGAAATTGTATTTTAAGAAAATATGTTATAATTATACTTACTTTACTATTCAAATAACAATAACTGTCTGGTTTACCCTGTAAGGCAGTTAAGTCTTCAGAGGAATATAATATTATTTAAATAAGATACAAAAGGAAAAGGGGGTGATTACCGAGATGACGACTAATAGAAAAGTATGGAAGAAAAAGACATGTTGCACCGATCCCGAATAAATTGGGATAGGGCAGGCAGGAGAATGTTATTAAATAAGTACAGACGCCAGCACATCAACCTACTACAATCTGTCAGATTTCTGTAATAGATTTTCAACTTTATCGCTAAAGCATAAGGTTCAATGTTGATTGGGAAAATTTGACAGTTAGGTGTAGGTTGATGTGCTGGCGTCTGTACCTAATATATATCACTTACAAATAACTTATTTATTTTTCTATCTCCGAAATGCGACGTATGATCACGTATGGCAACACTGGTTGCTGCTGTCAGAGGTAAAATAACTGTGAAAAGGCTGTAAAAACAAGATGTTCGTTGTTTTTCAGTACTTCTGTTTTAATCATATTCATAAATGATTGTGAAAATTAATTGCAATCGGCGGTGGCGCGGCGTGTAACTTGACAGTAGTCGATTTTCCGAGTCACAATTTCACTTGCTTGCGGACATCCCTACAAACGTCAAGTTCATAATTGCAAAATAAATCAGATCGACAGATCGAAGTTCTTTGTTTTCATTTTAATTTGTTAAAATTTAAGTAAAACAAGCAATAAAACCATTCTAAAGTGATTAAATACGATTGTCCACACGTTCGAGGGCCACAACCAAAGTAATTTAGGTCTACATTTCGTCAATGACGTAACAGAGAAGGGGAGTTACAATGAGCGAAACGAAATCTTTCGTAAACTTCTCGTGTCAGCGATGTTTACAGCCGCTGAAGCTCGACGAATCTCTACACAACCTGGGTGAGCATACCATCGCTGATCTAACCCTCCAGATTCGTCGCAACAATGAGGTCGACTTGGATATGCAGTCCACAAGTTTGGAACACTACGTTCCTCCGTTTCGTATGTCAGAGTCAGGTAACGGCGCAAATGGCTTCATGGTTATCTCTGACGGCTGGGAAACAACGTCTTTAGGCCACCAGTTGCATGTTAAAGCTACTCTGTTCGATTTATTATCAAATAATTCTGATGTTGACCATCCTCTTTGTGATGAATGCACAGATACATTATTTGAACTTATGGACAACCAGTTAAGGCAGACAGAGGCTGAATGGAAGGACTACAATGACTATTTGAAAAAGCTAGAGGATGACAAGGAAGATTTGAACTTGGAAGGCCTTGAAAAAGAGTTGGAAGATTGGAAACAAGAACAAAGTAGGTTATTACAAGAGTTATCCGCATTACAAAAAGAAGAACGAGCTATGAAAGAGGAGATTGAAGTGCAGGAAAGAGAGAAAGAGAGGTTAGAGAAAGAACAAGATGTTTACTGGAGAGAGTATACAAGATATCGAAAAGATTTGATGACAATCGAAGATCAAATGAAGTTTTACGAATGTCAACTTGCGTATACTCAGTCACAGCTAGAGAAATTAAAGAAGACTAATGTTTTTAAGGCTACATTTCATATTTCTGATTCTGGCCAATTTGGTATCATAAATAACTTCAGACTTGGTAGATTACCATCAGCGCCAGTTGATTGGTCTGAAATCAACGCAGCTTGGGGGCAAACGGTCCTCCTCCTAGCTTCACTAGCAAGAAAAATCAGCTTCAATTTCCAACGCTACCGTCTCGTGCCATATGGAAATCATTCATACATTGAAGTATTGGAGGACCAGAAAGTCTTACCGCTGTACGGTTCAGGTGGGTTCCGTTTTCTCTGGGATACAAAATTCGATGCTGCAATGGTAGCTTTTCTGGACTGTCTTCAGCAATTTAAAGAGCAGGTTGAGAAGGGTAATACGGGCTTCTGTCTGCCATACCGAATTGATAAGGGAAAGATTGAAGACACAGCATCACCTCCGCATGCTTATTCCATAAAAATACAATTTAATTCGGAAGAACATTGGACTAAAGCTTTGAAGTATATGCTGACGAATTTGAAATGGGCGTTGACATGGATTTCGTCACAATTTAGCGAAGATAAACAGGAAAATCAATGAAGAATGGAAGCTCTCTATTTAAGTCTTTTTTTAAATGAACTAGGCTATGTATAAACTCTGCTGGCTAAAAGATAAAAGTAAGCACCTATTGCAATAATTAGTAAAAACATTATTCTTATTTTGTAAATAATCTTTAAAACAAATAATTGCAATACTATTGTTATTTTTGTTGTTATTTAAAATATACTGGAAATTTAAGTTTTTGTTACAAACAAAATAATGAAGTTTTTTATTTGTTGTGTTTCTAATGTTCAGTACAATGCTGTGATTTCGTCTTTATTCCCAATTTGTATATAAATAAGTAGCTGTAGTCAATATGTAAATAATATAACGTTATAATAAATCTATTGTGGTATCTATTAATAGTCATTATTACTCATTTTATTTCCTGTTAGATTGTAATTTCCAACGAGTAGATTATTAAACTTGTTTTTAGCGCCATCTATCTTACTGCATTAGTACTAACGTCGTTGTAAGAAAGAAGTTAGAGACCGAGTTTTATTTGTGTTAAATTAGATGGCGCGTTCTTGTTGCCTTTTAGATATTGTTGACAGATGGCGTTGTATCTTTTTAAACGATGTATTTTTTTTATGTATATTCGGTATAAATTTCGATATAACTTTTATTAACTTTGCTTGGATATTTTTTGAGTTAGCTTAATAATACGATTTTTTTCCAGTTATTATTGTTTCCTTTATTTAAGTAAATACATACAAATTATATTTTTAAATATTAGAATATAATAAATATTATATATTTTTTTTAATTTATATGTCCCGGGACCATGGGGTTGAGGTCCTTTGGAAGGCGTACGAGGGGCCGAAGCCAACTCGCAGAGGCCCCTTAGGAAATTTTAATGAAATGCGGTCAAACTCAAACTCAAACTCAAAGCATTTATTTCAATTAAACCATTTACAGGCACTTTTGAATTGTCAAGAAGTCGGTCAGTCAAAAATAAAATGAAGCTAGTTGCCCATTCCAAAGCGTAGGTACCTATGGAGAAGAACGGGCAAGAAACTCCATGGACACTCTTTTAAATTATATTTTTACAAAAATATTAGTTAGGTACATCATTAATGTTGAATTTATAATAATATGTGAGAACGATGTAAAAAAAGACGTATGCGTTAAAAGCGTCCAGAGTACAGCAAATATTAAATAATAAAAAAAAACAACAATCCAAAAATAAAATAATTAAAAATATAAATATCATTATTATTGTTATTGTTGATGTTTTAATAATTTCCTGTCACTGATATTTTGGTACCTACATAGCGAGTAGTGTTATATGAATTTGTGTGTGGTAGGTACAATTAAAAAGTGAAAAATAAAAACAAGTCTTAAAAAAAAAAAAAAAAAAGCTACTGACTTCTCGTGGTCGTTTCTTTTTATTTGTAAAAATTTTTGTTGTTTTTAGGGTTCTCAATTCATGTTATTTAACTAGCTTCTGCCTGAGACTTCGTCCGCGTGAAATTTCTTGTTGCCCCGACCTCCGTAGCATCGCATCGGCTGCTCGCGCTATTACCACATTAGTATGTAGGTAGATAAAATAATAATGTTCTATTAGAAAAAAAAAAATGGACCAAAACCGGGCATAAAACCTTATAAGGCAATTAATTAACATCCTTAAGTATTATAATATCCATCAAGTATTCAATTAACATTTTTAATTGCATTTAAATTAAATACCTACTTAACGAATTCGTTTCATACCTCATCATTAATAAAATAACTAAAATATTCAATTCTCAAAACAGTTTCAAACGAAAATTCGGCATTTAATTTTCATTTTTGAAAATTAAAATACGTTATTTCGAGCATGCAAAATGCTGGCAATGGACGCTTCTGTAATTACAGACAGTATGCTTTGTGACGTTACAAAGCACCAAATGCTCAAAGGCGTCATTTTGAAAACGTTTCGTTCGTCCGTGGCATTGCCAGTTGCACTTGAAGCCTTTGGTTTAGTTTCATGTGTTACTTTCTGGATGCATGGAAGTGAATTCTAGTTTAAAATTTGTTATTTTGAAGGGGTGAACCTACTGGTCTTTATGAGCAACTTTCGAGAGTTTTTGAAAGACTAAACTTCAAAATAAAAAGATATAGGTACTTGTTAAGCAAGGGATTTTTGTTTTTTAACCGAGTTCAAAAAAGGAGGAGGTTTGCAATTCAGATGTTTATATTTTTTTATGTATGTTCAGGCATAACTCCGTCATATATTTATAGATGGATTTGGAAAAATTATTTTTTTAATGGATAGGTAATGCCTCAGGGGTGGTCCCATATAAATCGTATTAACTTTGCTTGGGTCGTTTTTGAGTTAGATTCAATAATACGATTTTTTCCCCTTCGTTTATATTATGATGTTTTAATAACTTCCTGTCACTGATATTTACATAGCAAGTAGGCTATAGTGTTAATGAATTTGCGTTAGGTAGGTACAACTAAAAAAAAAAACACTACAAAGTGCAAAATAACTTTAATTTCGGAAAATGCGGAACCAACGACACCGACTTCTGAAATTAATGTTATTTTTCACTTTGTAGTGTATCTTTTTGGAAGTCGGTTGTTTTTTTTTTTTAGTTTTTTTCTTTCACCAACCGCGTGAATTGATTTGAACCTCTTGAAAAATCTCTTGGGATTCAAGTTGGCACATAATGTAATAAATAATAAGACCAGTCTATTATTCTCCCAACTCCTAGTGCAGGGTAAAGGCCCCGTTTCATACAGAGAAGGCACGAGCATTGATCACCACGCCTGCTCCAGACGAGTTGGCGATTTAAAACTTAGGTACAGACGCCAGCACATCAAGCTACCCGAAACTAAAATTTTCCCAATCAACTTTGAACCTTATGTTTAGCGATAAAGTTGAAAATCTTTTAAAGAAATTTGACAGATTGTGGTAGCTTGATGTGAAGTCCCTGGTTTCCTCACGATGTTTTCCTTCACCGATGTCAGTTCTTTCCAAGATAAACTCAGAAAGAATAAAATATGAATAGAAAGTGTCGCATTGGTACTTGCTCAGATGACCACATGAGACCACAATCTCGTGATTGAAAGGCGAGGACTTAACCACGGGGCCATCACGACAATGTAGGCAGGTATTAGGCGCACAGCTGGGTACAGACGCCAGCACATGAAGCTACTACAATATGTCAAATTTCTTTAATAGATTTTCAACTTTATAGCTAAAGTATTAGGTTCAAGGTTGATTGGGAACATTTGACAGTTTCGGGTAGCTTGACGTGCTGGCGTCTGTAAAATCGAAAGTCAAATTTATTGTGAGGAACCTCTTCATTTTATGGTCTTACCTACACCGTACAAGGTAGTTTTCGGCCAAATTGTTGGGACTCATCACAATTGTGGAGTCTGAATAGGACGTCTGGTAAAAATAAAATTAAATCGAAGGACCTTATTATTGACAGGTAGGCCTGTACCTAAAACCCCCTAAAGAAGTAAAGATCTTGCTCAATACACAGGGTAGATAAAAAGGCTTGACCACTAACCTGAATTATCCTTGCCACGGCACCAGGTCACAGCTTCAGGGAATAGTAGGGCAGCTTAGCACTCGCGTGAGAAAAATGTCTCGATGAACGTAAGTGCAACAAATTGCACGACAATATTTTATGTAGGGTTCGGAAAATATTCAGTTTAAGATTATAATATTTATAAAATGACCATCTTCAATGGCGACCCCGGGCGAACAGCGCGGGGATCTAGCGTTGAGCGGCGCGGGAGTTGCGCGGGGCGGGGCAGACATACCCCATCGAACCGTCCACTGATTCCCAATGAGGGTAGGAGAACAAACCAGTGGACAAGCTAGATTAAACTACCCTATGTTTATGAGCAAAGATCCTGTATTTTCTTGTGCCAATCCCCACGCTCCTGTGTCAGCCTCATCCAGGTTTTGTCCGCGATGGCAACAATGTCGTCTACCCATCTCGCCGTCGGACGACCGACATCTGGTCTTCCAGTCCTTGGACTCACAGCTTTACTCCACCTGTCATCACTGCGCCTTGTCAGGTGTCCTGCCCAACTCCATTTGAGTTCCGTAATACGTGTTGCGATATCGAATTAACCCTACTTCCGATTAATTAACTTTGTCGAACGGCCAAAAACACATCGGGAGTAAGGACAACTGCCAAACCGTGTTATGTCATTTGCATCTTTTTATTCATTCTTAGATCGGGCCCCGAAGTAACCTTCTGTGCGTAGTTGATACGGATTAGAAAACGCCCGTAATTTCGGCCGTTACTACGGATTTTGTGCTCAATGAGCAAACCCCTTGCCGGCTATCCTTTCGGTAGGAGCCAAACTCGTCTCGCCATCTTCGCCTTGACTAAATTATATTTTTTTATGTTAAAAACTTCTCATTCATTAGCAAGTTCCTAATGAGATTTAAAACATTGTTCTCAAAAAGAAAAGTGAAAAGATTTATAAAACAGCAGACATTTTTTTATAACAGCGGGACTCCTAATAACAGAAATAAGTAGAAAAGTTGAATAAACAAGACAAGGCAGCTCGAATAAATAAGTCAATTTAAATGCATTGAAACCTCTACAATGACGTAGCTCCTTGTTTTTATTAATAAGTATTACGACTTATTGTGTAGGTGTTTATAATATTGCTAAGGAGATATTCCGATTTATTTTGTATCTACAGGCTGAAATTTAATTCATTGGCAAAATTTTAACCACGTATTCAAACCATGTTACTTCTTCATTTAGGCCAACAATATTATGGTCAAATAATTAAATTAGAAAACGTGATATAATATGTCGTCCGTTAGTCTCGCAAAAACTCGAAAATGGCTCGACCGATTGTGATGCAATTTTGGTTAGTTGTGCCGGAAAAGGTTCCAAACAAAAAAAAACATATTAAAAAGCCATTAGGTACCTACAACTCAAAGAGACAGCTAGTTTGTGATAAAAGTAAGGTTGATTGAAAAATTAATGGAGATAGTTTTAAAATATGTCATTATACTGTACCTACTTAATATAACAGAAAATACCAACAATTAAGTATGTCATATAAAAAATCAAAATTGACACATTTTCACGACAGGTAGAAACAAAGCAGAAAATTAATGAAAGAAACTTATAAAATTGTCGGATTGTCAGATTTTCATCTGTCCCCTGATGCCTGTCGGTTTTATTAAATAGGCCCCTGGCAAAATGCGGGATTATTGTGTGGGAATGATATTTAATAATCCCGCATTTTGCGCTCGCACTATCAGTGGCAGTTCAGTGCTCCAGACCAGACGGCGTGCGGCGACCCATTTGTTGGAGTGTGCAAATTGTCCCTGACTCCTGTAGAACGCCACTAAAGCCACTATTAACGCTTCGATTATTAGTAGCCCTGTAGTACATGTCTCCATCGATGTGCAAACTGTAAACAAGAATTCAGCACATGATTCTAGACCCCCCCCCCCCCCCTAGCATAGACATTTTTTCGTTAATAATAAAAAAAAAATCAGCTATTGCATAGACAAGTGAAATAAATGGAACAGCATTTTTTTATTTATTTTGGGCGGATTTTTAAATTGACAGATACATTTTATTCGTGGAATATAATTGACGTCTGACAGATTTTGTATGGAAGAACTGTCAAAAAATTCAAAATTATTCCTCGGATAAAAAAATTGTTTAAATTCTTTTTAGATAGATTTTACTACTCCATCACTGAGTTTACTATTGATAAACAGAGGTATGACGATTCCGGCTTGCTAATCAAACACTTATGATTTTATTTATTAATAAAGAATATTTTTATTTATGTAAAATTGTAATGACCTGCCATACCTAACTGACATATTTTATTGAATTATATTTTTAATGTAATCTATTGACATGCCTCCTTATTGTAATTGCTTATGTTAATTTTGTGCGCCATATATTGGCAAAACATAGCGCACATATTTTAGACAATAATACTATCTGTAACCATACCTATGTTTAACAAACTAAATGATTGATTGAAAAAAAAATCAGCCATTAACCATTTATCAACCAGTAAAAAAAAAAGAGAGAAGTATGCAGGATCGTCGGATATAGTTGAAGTTTACTAAGAAACCAATGGATGTTATCGACTGAAATTTAATTTGATAACTGTTTGTTTTCTATTAATAAAATTAAATTTTATTCGAAAACATCCATCGGTTTCTTACTAAGCTTCAACTATATCCGACGATCCTGCATACTTATCTCATTTGTTGACTGCACCTACACACATATGTGTACAAACAGACAAGAAGAAAGGAACATCTTCAATTACTTCTAGCTTCCACAGTTGTTTTCACATGATAGCCCTTCATTTAACTAGCATGCTCCTACCTCGCGCTCACACTGTGCTTGCCTTGCAAAGCCACCTTGCATCTTATAGTTGTCAGACAACGATCGAATGAGCTGCTATTCTCTAGTGATAATCCGACGTGCAGTACGCAGGGCACGCGTGCTAACTTGTCCTAGAAACATCTAAGAAAATACGGGTGCAGCGGTTTGGACGTGCACGCTCGTCCTTATTTTCATTTTAATATCCTGCCGCAGTGGCAATGGCCCTTTTTTTTTTTTTTTTTTTGGATGGGAAATCATCTAATGACTCCTCCCGCTCTGGGTGGAGCGGAAGGGAGTGTCAGACTCTTACTGTTCCGGGGCAGCGGTAACCCTTTCGGACGATCCCGCTACCCCGGCAGGCTTCGGCCCTGGCGGGCCCCTTCCTTACTGCTGACATCTCTTTGAGGCGCGCGTGGAACACATACGCGCCGTCCGGCACGGGCCTGGTCCTGATCGGACGGAGAGCTACCCATTACTCTCCGTCCGCAGGCCCGCGTCTACGGTGGCCGGGAGTCGTCACGCGGCTCCCGACGCCCGTAGCGTCTCCCGCGGCGGCTGAGGCGTGCGGCTCTCTCCCTGAGCCGTCCCGCCACCTCCTTCGCTAGCATGACTGCTTCGCAGAAGGAGGTGACCGCCCCACACACCGTCCCACTCCCTCTCACCCCGGACCATGGCTTGAACCAGGGCCGGACGCGAAAGGTCGCCGCCGCTGCCGATCGCCTCTACGAGGACACGGCGGTGCTCCGCCCAAGCGGGGCAGACCTCCACCGTATGCTCCACCGTGTCCTCTGGGCGATCATGGCAATGGCCCTGACTTACGAGTTGTAGGTCGTGGTATCGAACTCGGCCAGGCGCTTTTCTTTGTGTAAATAACTTCAACACCACTGCTCTCAAAACGATAAAGGAAAACATCGTGAGCAGACATGTGACATCTACGAGGGGCGGCTGATAATCCCGGAATCCTGAAGAACTTCAAAAATGTCTTTCGGCGAGTTTCCTTTTTTCACAAGGAATTTAATCACTGCGCGGTGCTCAAAATTGTGAGAATTTTCAGTTTCGTTCGACATGGTGTTCTTGCTTGTTCCAGGGTTGAAGTGTTAATGAACCAAATTGAACAAATAGGTGTTATTTATACTATCAATAAAGGTAGTAGATAAAAAATTAGGCACACAAATACAATCTAAATTTCTTAAAACATAACAAACAGCACCCAATTTCAGGAAGGTTTATCAAGCCCCATGTCTGGCATGTAGCTTGATAAACCTATCCATTGTAGGCCCTTCTAACCTTTCAGAAAATACCTTCAGGATGCTATTGTCGCTTCCTCTCACTCTGCGTATTATTGACGCCACTTTCTTGCGCATGATCGCAAAATAATCATCAGTGTGCGCTTCAGCGAACATCAGTAACGCACTACAGTACGGAGGAAGCCTCAACAGCGCCCTGAAGGTATTGTTGTATTGAATGCGAAGGGTTATACTTTAGCGACAAAGTTGAAAATCTATTAAAGAAATTTGACAGATTGTAGTAGCTTGATGTGCTGGCGTCTGTACACATGGTTAACACAAGTAAAGCGTGCGTTGCTTCGTGAGATAAAAGTACTGTAAATAGATGTAGGCACAGATCACGCTCTGGAAGTCTGCAGATTATTTATAAATGCTTTAGGATTTCGAATGTGTCGAGCAACGCGACTGCTCCTTCGTTCCCAATCGTGTGTTTCCATACAATTTGCACTCTTATCATACACTAGTTCGCTTTTGCATATAAAAGACTTAGCGACTCAACCTTTATTCTGAAACTGCGTGAATAATCCGTTTGAAACTAGGTACAAGCAGGGTTAGTAGAGACTTTATAGTCTTCTTCTTGATGTAGCAATATTTTGATTATTTTAAAGAGTGTCCGTAGAGTTCGACTGCTCGTTCTTCTCCATAGGAACTTATTACGTTTACGGGCATCTAGCTTCATATTTCTGACTGGCCGTCTCCTTGAAAGTTCAGAAGTGCCTGTAATTGGTTTAATTGAAATAAATGCTTTGAGTTTTTTTTATTTTATTCTGTCGTATTGGTACTGACTGTATTTAGGTTTCGCTACAGGCAAAAGCTATTTCAATCAACTCAGCCTATTGCAGTCCACTGCTGGACATAGGCCTCCCAGGCTGCGCAACAACACCCTGTACTCCGCCTTCCGTATCCAGTCTGTTTCAGCCGCCTTTTAAGGTCGCTGACGTCGGTCCATCTAGCTGGGGGGCAGCCCCACATGACGAAGAACTTGAAGCTATTTAAATGCACATCTATGTGGGAATAAAAGGGCTGAGGTCAGTGAAAAAATGAAATCAATATAATATACTTGTTTATTCTTATATAAACTAGTAAAACATATGAAAACTAATCTTTGTCATTGACTTATACTTTCTTCTTCGTTGTCTTTACGCCGTCATTTAAGGTAACTTCTCTTCTGTTAGTCTGTGGTCATTCAAAATTTAACTGTCATTCTACCTTTTTAAGCACCCTTGCACGTCATCCCAAGCATACATCAAATAATTAAGCATATATGATGTCATCTGTCTCACTTACACCTAAGCATTTAGCTCTTTCAAACAATCATGCATTCATCAACGTTCCATTTCTCCATCTACATATACTAATAATAAAGTTGAAGAGTTTGTTTGAGCGCTCTCAATCTCTGGAACCATCTCTGTCGGATTTGTATTTGATAGCCCAATACTTGAGGAAGGTTATTTAACATCACCCTACAACCCCTAAAAAAATAAAAAAAAAGGCAGAAAGAACGGTAAGCGAAAAAGAAACAAAAGCGCGGGCGGGCGATGCGATGCGACGGGATGGGACGAGGGAGCAAAAAATTTCACGCGGACGATGTCGCAAGCAGAAGCTAGTAATTATATAAATGAGAAACATTGAATCAAGTTCTCAAGACTTGTCCTGAAAAAAATGTAATTCGTAAAAATGGTGTCCCTTTCCCCCACAAAGAAAAGCTCGGGGTATATTTTATTTTTAATTTATTCACATTAAAACCTCCGCGCCCACTTGCCAGTTTATTAAATGCAAATGCATGTAAAACGGACTGTCTGTAAATTATTTTAAGTTTTTAATTAGTTCGTAGCTCATTGAATGTAGATACCTAACTAGTTTATTTTTACTTTATATGACGTCAAGTCAATATCATTGGAGCCCTCAATCGATCTCTGTGTATCATAATAGCATTCGTGGATCTTTGACATTCATTACGGGTAGTCAGAAGCGCAAAAGTCTGACAACCAGTCTTACCAAGGGGTATCGTGTTACCTTGTAATTGGGTTGTGGAGGTCAAATAGGCAGTCGCTCTAAGTAAAATACTGGTATTCAGCTGCATCCGGCTAGACTGGAAGCTGACCCCAACATAGTTGGGAAAAGGCTAGACAGATTGACTTGTTTTCAAATGATATTTTTTGCAACTAAGTAGGTACTTTGTTTATACAATCTCGTAATGAAGGTACTGAATTGAAAAAGAGCTATCAAACTATTCCAAGCTAAATCCTTTAACTCTGGGAAAAAACAAATAACTACAAAAAAAAAAAATACAAACTTTATATTCGCCTTTTGAAACAACTTTGAAATTTTGACATCGTAACGATGAATAATATTGTGTCGATGCCGCCACAAAATACATCAGTAGCATAATTATTACAGAAGGTTGAAATGGAAAATGCGAAAAGTCCATTCAGCATCTTTAACTCGAAGTGCCCCGTCTGAACACATGAATTCAATGTGAAAAATGGATTAATTAGTGAATTGATCGATGTTGGATTTTGGTGGTGATCTAAAAACGAAACTGTGGCTGCATTCACGCATCATACTGATGTCGCGCAAAATCCAGCATCGTGCAAGCGAAGTTTATCACGCAAATAGCGCAATAGTGAATTTTTCAAGTGGGCGTGGATGGCCAAATCCACGTATTTTGTAAAAAAATTGCTCTTTTCTTTAGTTTGCCGTAAGTCGTTACTTTCCAGAATTTGATCCTTATTAGGGACACTATCGAATGGTGTAATAATACAGTGTGTGTGTTTTTTTTTTTCAAAATCAACAGGATCGATTCCTGGCTAGAAAATATTGATTTTTCAAAAATCCAATGATGCAGTTTTAGTTTCCATCAAAATCGAGCCCGGGACTCCTTTGAGTACTTTTCCGCTATTCCTCATAGTTTCGGATTTGGCCATCCACGCACACTTGAAAAATTCAACCTGTATACGACATCCCGACTTCAATCGTCGGACAATTGCCCACGACCACGAGATACATTTTGTCCTCAGTCGCTACTCGCTAGTCGCTATCATAAGACACGTGTCGCTCGAGTGTGTAGATTGTGGCCAAAGGTTTATGTACAACCCGCAAGAATTAACTTGAACTTCGCTCGGATGACGTAAGCGCGCGATACTGAGGCGTCGATGGCGAGAGTGGTAACAGCGCGGGGGTCGGGAGGGGTCGCTCGGGTCTCAAATTAACTCTTGCGGTTTTACGTATAGTGAACCTTCTGTTCTCCTCTGTCATGTGGCGTCACGCTTTGAATCAGTCAAGTTGACGTGACGCGTCATAACGATAGCGCTACCCGGCGTGACAAATGGCGGAGTGGGGGGTAGACAAATTGTTTGTTCGGAAGCCACTGCATTAGTTTTTTTTTTTAAATATTGTCATCGTACAATAGGTACACACTTTTTTGTATATTTCCCAAAGGGATAGACTAGTATTTTTAGACATGGATCGATGGCGGGAATCTGGTAATCAGTTTTACGTATAAAGGGCGGGTACTCCTG
Organism: Hydraecia micacea; assembly: GCA_914767645.1. Classification (NCBI taxonomy): domain Eukaryota; kingdom Metazoa; phylum Arthropoda; class Insecta; order Lepidoptera; family Noctuidae; genus Hydraecia; species Hydraecia micacea. The sequence continues at coordinate 4,238,270 of OU611801.1, read as the reverse complement.
AATTTTAAAGAACGTTTTCTAATCTTAGTCTCAACTCTATCTCTCAATTTTATCTATGTCTAATTTAGTTGTTTAAGCACGAAAAATTGGCCTACTGCAGAGCTATTCAGTAAGTTCACTTGGAACCTCACTCAAGTGAGGGCACTCAATTCGAAAGCGATCTCATTTGTTACTAAAGTAAATTATCGCGGATTCACAACAAGACACCTTCGAATCTCGAAGTGATGTTTAAATAAAGAAATAACATTACAACTCTCAATTAAAGTGTATTTTTGTTGTGTTTTTGGGAGCACTGTGATCAGAGGAGCAACACCCGTATTTTTTGGGAATGAGAGTAATCTCAGTCAAAATCTGTCCAAAATACCTCTAATTCATCAAAATTTTTGTGAAGTTTTTCACAATGATTGATGATGAGATGAAATCGCGAATTCGCGACTAGATTTTGAACATTTTTAAATGCGGGAATTGGCATGCAGTTAACGACACGTCGTTGTAAAGCAGTACCATCAAATTGGTGAGATTTTTTAACATATTTGATATTATCAATCGGAATCGGTTTCATTTTGACAGTTCATCAACATTCATTGCGTTATTTACGTATTGAGCAGACAAATTTTTCGAACTTATGAAGCAATGGATTAGCAATTTGCTTCAAAATGATTCAGATTCCGATTGATAGTGTGCTACGCAATTAGGGTGCTGAAGAGTTTGTTTGTTTGAACGCGCTAATCTCTAACTACCAGTCCGATTTGATAAAATATTTTTGCATTTGATAGCCTAATTCTTGAGGAAGGCTATAGTCTATTTAACATCACGCTATCACTCTTAGTTAGGAGAAAGAAAAAGTAAGAAAGAACGCGAAGCAGAAACGAAGTAAAAGCGCGGGCAGGCGATGGGATCGACGGGGTGGGACAGGAAAACAAACAAACACAAGGACGAAGTTGCGGACAGAGCTAGTTAAATAATAATGAAGGTAGTCTGTCCCTAATACCATGAAATAATTGGATCGTTTAATTTTGATGAAGGACAGCGCAGTAACTTGGAAACCAGTTCGTCTCGCAGAGATTAAGTTAAATCGTTGTCTTGATCGTCAAACGAATACCTACCTACCTCCGTGCTGATCGTTAAGGGTCGTTAGAGACTCGATAGTCTGGACCGACTAGAAACAGGTCTTAGAATTCTCGATTTTCTCCTGCAATTGGAGGTCATAATTGGAAATCGTTCTGCGTTGTGCACAAGTGTATGCGCAGAAACAGGTGCACTCGCTCTTCCATCACTCTCATAGTCCGATGGGAAGGCAATTCGACACGACCAGGGAGAGATCAGGCGCAGGACCAATGGCTTAACATGCTTTCTACTATTACTATTGTTGTCTGAAACCTTTTTTTCTTTTATTTTTATTTTGTATTCTGTGTTTCACGAACTGCGTCCAAATAAACTTTTTTTCTTTCTTTCTTTTCTTTCTTTCTTTCTTTCTGATGCACGGGGTATCAAAGCGCCAACTTCCAAACTCCGGGCTGTTACTAAGAAATCCCTGATGGAAAAGCCAGAATCCAGGAACGCACGCAAAGCAGTCGCGCTTGCGATCAAGATACCAACGGGGCATTAACTTGCGTAATTAAGTCATCTACAAGATTTAATTACTCCCAAACAAACAAATAAACTTGTAGAGCCGACGGCACATCACCATAAACCGGAATAAGCCCCTGTTACACGAACGGAATTCAATCTCCACGGCCTAAAACGGGTTCGTGTAACAGGATACAATATGGCGTCGTAATAGCTAGATAAATATCGCTTAATGGGTGCGTATCACTGATAGGAAAACGTTTAAACACGCTCGCCTTGCGGAAAATTCAGTTTATCTTATGTGCAGGTTTTTTCTTGAAAATAAAGGGCGGGAAAAAAAATTGAGACGAAAAAAATTCGGTTGGAATGAAACTTATCTTCTATAGATATAGATATAATAAAGCTGAAGAGTTTTTGTTTTTGTATAAACGTGCCAATTTCTGGAACTAAAAGTCGGATTTGAAAAAATCTTTTGCATTTGATACCACAATTTTATAGGCTACTAGCTGCGCTCCGCGGTTTCATCCGCATAAGTTTCGATTCCGTGGGAATATCGGGATAAAAGTATCCTATGTGTTAATCCTGGTTATAAACCATCTGCGTGCCAAATTTCAGTGTGATTTAACGTGACCCTTAGGAACCGAGCAAAAAGAAAAAAAGACAGAAATAACAAAGTGGAAACGAGATGACGGGTCGGGCAGAAGCTAGTGTTATGATAGAAGAGAAATAATGAAGATATTGACGTTGTAGCTTTGATATAGCGATACAATTTAAAAGTTCTGATAAAAGTAAAGAAGCGAGAATGTGTCGCGTGGGAGTTGACAGCTAGAAATGTCAATGTCAAAAAAACTGGTCAAGTGCGAGTCGGACTCGCGAACCGAGGGTTCCGTACAAATGTTTTAGGTATGTGAAAAGTTTATCACGGGTTTTAAAGAAAAATGTAACTACAACGGTTTTCGGATTGTTTCCTTTACTTGTGCTACATGATCTTGCTTCTTGCCAAATTTCATGATTCTAGGTCAACGGGAAATAACCTATACATTTTAATTCCCTTGAGAGTGTCGAAATATACGATTTTTGCGGCATAAACGGCCGTATCTTTTTTTTACGTTTAGAAGTTTGATTTTTTTCATAGCTTCAAGGGACCGAAGACCTGAGTATATGGTTTTCAACTCGATACCTCCACGCGTTCCCTAGATAAAGGGTCTTGACAGACAGACATACGGAGAACAAAGTGATCGTACAAGTGTTCCGTTTTTACCTTTTGACGTACGGAACCCTAAAAATGGCGGGACTAAACTGTCTGCGTCTCTTTCATAGATTTATGAAAGAAGGTCTCTTTTGAAGTTTTGGTTTTTATTTGCTAGCTGTTGCCCGCGTTCGCTCACCTATTCCACAGAATAACTAATAGTATTCCTATACACACATAATCAGCCTATAATGTTCCCACTGCTGGGACACAGGCCTGCTCTCGGTGAGAGGGAGTGGGCCGTAATCCACCACGCGGGCCCAGTTCGGGTTGGTAGATGTCACATGTCTTCGACTTTTTTTGTTTCTAAGACATGCCGGTTTCCTCACGATGTTTTCCTTCACCGTTTTGAGAACAGTGGTGATGAAATAATTTACACAAAGAAAGCGCCTGTCTGGGTTCGAACTTACGATCTATAACTTGTAAGTGTAACTGTGTTGTAACTTGTACTGCTCCTGCTCCGTCTACGCTCGCATTAACCTTTTGACCGCTTGTGTCGCATTTATGCGACACATATTTCCGTGCCCCTACCAGTCGTGTCCTATTTCTGCGACAGAGAACATGCATGATTTTTTCGTTCTATTTAAATTAGACTAGGGTTGTTAATTTAAGGCTGATTTAAAATAAAAAGATAAAAAAACTTTTTGACTATTTTTTAATCGATACAACGATTGCTCCTCCATATTTATTGTAGGTTTAATTTTATCGATTTGTAGCCGCGCGCTAGGGGCACGGCAATTGATATTATGCTTAAAAATTGTAATAATTTTTTTTTTCAATAGAACCCCCCATATGTGGAGTGGTGTACCTATATGTAGTAGTTATATATTATAATATAAGGCATTACTGTAATAAAGGAACGTTGCACTGAACACTCTTGTATTATTAGACGCATCCGGAACCCCCCACACCTCAGGAGAAATCATTTTAATTTTCGCGGATAAATACACTGTTTGTTTTATTAGCATACGTTCAGGTTTTTGGCCAATTTAATCAACAGGATTGGGTTTATGGCCATAAAAGTGTTTCTATTAGGTATAAAGTTTTAAAGGATATGAACAAGATGATTACATAAGTTGTTACACGAGATACTTAAAACTGCCCTGCTTGCTTCATAATGAAAACTGCAATAAAGTCGTAAAAACTTTAGTGCCACTATGCCAGAATTAAAAGTTTGATAAGTAATAAGTCTAATAAAAGACCCGCCATCTTACTTTATGTTCCCCTAACTTTTGCCCGCGACTTCGTCCGCGTGAAATTTCTTGTTTTAATATAAAATATATATATATAGCTTTTGCTCGCGGCTGCGCCCGTTTGGAGATTGGAAATTATCTGACGGGAACTTACTACCGGGATAAAAAGTATCCTATATGTTGATCCAGGTTATAAGCTATCTGTGTGCCAAATTTCATTCAAATTCGTTCAGCCATTTTTGCGTGATTGAGTAACGGACATATGTACAAACTTTAAAATTTTTAATATTACTAGCAGCGCCCCGCGGTTTCACCCACATAAGTTTCCCGTGGGAATATCGGGATAAAAACTATTCTATGTCCTTTCCCGGTACTCAAACTATCTCTATACCAAATTTCATCTAAATCGGTTCAGCGGTTTAAGCGTGAAGACGTAAGTGTAACAGACAGACACACTTTCGCATTTATAATATTAGTATAGATTATATTATAGTAGGATAACACTCGGCAATACCAAGTAGCTTCCCATTGTTGAAAGAATTATCTGAATCAAATCAAATCAAAATATTTCATTTCACATAAACCGACATGGGCACTTATGAAACGTCAGAAGCTAGGTGCACGGTTCCAATTGGTCGTTTCCTATGGAGAAGTACCGGCAAGAAACTCCACGGTTACTCTTTTAAAAAATAATTGGATTTTACAATGTTTTCAAATTACAGTAGGTATGGGAGGACAGCGTAGGCTGAATCGGATCAGTAATTCCGAAGATTACTCCCTGCATACAAACTCGTAAATTAATTATTAATATTGATAATAGAAAACGTTTTGTCAAAATTTCCCTTCAAAAAGATGCGACAAAGGAGCTTTTACGTCACATCAACGACACTGAAATTCTAACTGGCTGGCTAATTTGTCGTTTGCCATCGTTTCAAAGGTGAACTGTGCTGGACAAAATAGAGCAGAAGTGCAGCTGTGGCTGCGGGTCTGTTGATGGAGTGAAGTGAGCTGTCAATAGTGTCAATCATAATCACTAGCATCAGGTGGAATCATAGCTCACTTCACCTAAGTTTTCACGGTGAGATTTTTACAGAATCAACCGGCTGAATGTCACTTTTTTATTTTATTGCTGAATGGGCCCGCTCTTGACCTCGATCACGCCTGATGGAAAGCGATGGATGAGGTCTATGATGGAACGAGCGTGTCCAGAAGATGCCTAAGGCACTGGAACTCCCACGCATCGACGAAACACAGCAGGCTGCTTGACGCCGGACTCCGGTGGGAGGGTGGTCGCAAACCAGGCGGGCGTGAGCCCTACCATCGCGAGGGAAGAATTGGCCAGTCAATTAAGGTGTTGGTTGTGAAAGTCCAGGATGCGCCGAGCGCTCGGTTCAGTTGAGTAACTGGCGGAACAAACTGCACTACACGAGGAGGCTTCTTCATCCATCCCAAAAAATCATCATAACAAAGTAAGATAGAGACGACAAATATTTATAGCAAGAGGCTCGGATGAGGGTGAGCAGTGGTGGCCCAGTGGCAACGGCTGCTACTTACGAGTTACGGTCATCTGTGTAATACGATACTCCTTGGTAAGTCTAGTTGTCAGACTTTTGGGGTTCTGACGACCCGTAACGACTGTCAAAGATCCACGAATGAGTGCTGCTGCTGCTTTCCGAGGCACGGAAAGGTCTTGGTATGTAAAGAGGGTCACCCATCCACGGACCAACCGCGGCAAGCGTAGCTTAACCTGATCGATCGACCCGTTCGCGGCTGTTATTACTCAGCTACAACTGCTACAAGGTCCTCTGGAAGCCGACCCAATATAGTTGAGAACAGACTAGGCAGACGATATAAATGTCGGTGTTTTTTAGGTAATTAAAACCATGCCCCATAGGCTATTTTGTATTTGAAAGCATAAGCCATGACTGGATCTTCTAAACCCAACTGCTCAGTGACCTAATTGAGGAGCATTTCGCCCTTATTTCCTCCTTTACCGTCAGCCTTCGGCCATTTTGTGTTTTTTTGCAACTCTTTCTATCGTGATGGAGTAAAATAGACTCCATTCAGGGATTTACCCTAATTTCCTCTTTGATCGACTGTTTAAGTGGGGAAAAGTGATGTAAAAGTGCTTTATGTTTCGTTTAGGTCCACTGTCCTCGTTTAACTCGACTCCTCTTCGGTTAGTTCGTCATTCCTAGCCTAGCTTCGGTTTTCTCGTTCACCTGTTCTTGTCATTCCTCGCTTAGCTTCGTTCTTTTCGTTCAGCTGTCAAACTCTTTGGTTTCAACCGTATTACACCATTACTAATTGTGACAAATGCTGAAGTGAGTTTGTTTATTTCGTATGTTTGCACAGCAATATATCATATTGATTTGTTTGAATATGGCAACATTACGGGTCATATAAACCCATGGCCCATTAATTCTAATGCGTCAGATTAGATCAGTAAATACCAGACATCACAATTGATGAGCAGTATTAACAATATTATGAGTAATTTTCATCATTTCAGCCGAAAGACATCCACTGCTGGACATAGGCCTCCCCCAAGCATCGCCACTTCCACCGGTTCTGTGCTTCTCGCATCCAACGGATTCCTGCTGTCATAACCAGGCCATCAGTCTACCTTGTGGGCCTTCCAACTCTACGTCTTCCGGTACGCGGTCGCCACTCCAGAACCTTTCGGCCCCATCGGCCATTGGTTCTGCGAGCAATGTGCTTTACTCACTGCCACATAAGTTTGTCAATTCTTCCGGCTATGTCGTTTATCCTGGTTCTACTATAATCAACTCATTTCTTTTTCACGTAAGTAAAGTTTTTTTTTGCCGAATGGCCTTGAAAAAAAAATCTTGACCTCGATCACGCCTGATGGAAAGCGATGAATGAGGTCTATGAGGGACCGAGCGTGCCCAGAAGATGCCTAAGGCACTGGAACTCCCACGCATTGACGAAACACAGCAGGCTGCTTGACGCCGGACTCCGGTGGGAGGGTGGTCGCAAACCAGGCCGGCGTTAGCCCTACCACCGCAAGAGAAGAATTGGCCAATCAAATAAGGTGTTGGGTATGACTGTCCAGGATGCGCCGAGCGCTCAGTTCAGTTGAGTAACTGGCGGAACAAACTGCGCTACACGAGGAGGCTTCTTCATGTATCCCAAAAAAGAAGTTGTCAAAAGTAAAGTTGTCATTTTTAAATGATTTTACTATAAACGATAGCGAAATTAAACATGGTTTCGACATATATACGAGTATTCCTTGGTGCGTTAAATTAGTCTGCACGAGCCATACTTTGATGTCAGAGAAAATTTACAGTTTATCAAATTGACACTCTACGTCAATTTGCCGAGTTATAGCCATTTCATACAACTGTCAAAGAATGACAGTTGTTATTTGAATATACGGACAGTTTTAGTTGGTAAGTAGTCAATTTGATAAACAATTTTCTCTGACTTTACGTTCGGCAGACACCGGAGCACTTTGCTAACTAGCTTATACTATTACCACGACATGAGCATCTCTCATACCGTTAGTGTCAATCAATCAACTCAGCCTAACGCAGTCCACTGCTGGACATAGGCCTCTCCCAGGCTACACCACAACACCCTGTCCTCCGCCTTGGGCATCCAGTCTGCCCCAGCCATCTTTCTAGAAGGCCAAGATACGCAGACTCCACACCTGCACCCTAATTGCGTAACACACTATCAATCTTAATTTGAATCATTTTGAACGCAATCCATTGAGATCGATGAAAATTTGTCTGCTCAACAACGTAAATAACGCAATGAATGTTGTTGGACTGTCAAAAATAAAGCCATTGCTACTGATAGTGTGTTGCCCAACTACCCCGCAGGACTCGTCTGCTCCACCAGCCATCGGTCTTTCAACAAATATGGTTAGTCCATAGCCACTTCATCTTGCTTCCTCTGCAAGCTAATTATTCGTGCCAATACAAGAGAAGAAATCCTATCAACTAATATTTATTACGTGGGTCACTAATGTTCGTGAATGGGCGCTATCGGTTGAGACTGGTCATCTCTTCGAGGTGTATACTCCACCAGACCAACCAACCAACCATCCTCCAACTGCCAGGGCTTATTTTTAATTTTATATTTTGAATTGTTTCATATTTTTTTGCATTTTTCTCACATATAGAAGCAACAAGAATCATGTACCCAGGATTTTTAAAGGAGTGTCCTTGGAGTTTCTTGCCCGTTCTTCTCCATACAGATCTAAATTTTGGAATTGGCAACTAGCTTCAAATTTCTGACTCTTTGACAGTTCAAAAGTGGCTGCAAATGGTTTAATTGAAATAAATGCTTTGAGCTTGACTAAATCAATCATAGTTCTACCTATTCCTATATCTCTATTAATCATCCAATTTACTTGAAATCGGTTCCGGTGAGTATGACTTTATGGGTTTTTAATTCAGTTTGTTCACGACATGGGTTTGTCAACATGGCTACTGTTAATCTATTTATTTGCCAATTTGTGCACCCTGGTTTGTCCTAGGGGTAAATACCCTGACTTTTTTTATGATGAATCGGAGGTACTTATTGTCTTTTTGGTATTTTTTTTTTTTGGTCAGTGAATATTCTTTGCATTAGCATCCCTGACGGCAGGGCACGTAGAAAATGGCGGGAAGAACTAGTTAGATTTCTTCAAAACTGAAAGGAAGACGCGTGGGCTCGCTAAAGATGGAGTCTAGGGAGGCCTTTGGCCAGCAGTGGGGCAGAGAAGGCTAGAAGAAAAAGAATCTTATCTCATTAATTTAAACTAGGTTCTAAATCAGCCAAAGAGCAAGACTTCTGGTCAATGCTTTTGCAGTTCCCTGTATCAATATCGTGAAGAACCGTGCCTAGAACCAAAACTTCGAAGACAGGGTGACATCCACCAACTCACACTGGAACCGCATGGTGGATTACGGTCCACTCCCTCGCACCGAGAGGAGGCCTGTGTCCTAGCAGTGGAAACATTATAGGCTGATTATGCTTTTGGTGAACTGTACTGGCGGTTAATATTTTTGCTCTTCTCTGTATCAGAAGAGATCTTTCTTTTTATTCTATGCAATGGGACAATTTCAGACTGATATTTGTATTGACAAAATTGACGTAGTGGTTACTTCTACTCTTCCTGGGGTACATTACTGGTTCGGGCAAAATATTATTAGGTTTTTTCTTATGGAATACTTAAGTGAATTTATTTTTCTAATTTTTAGTCCTAAAAATCTGCTAAAGCTGTGATCCTTGCATGAGTTTTCTATAAATATATATACGAGTATATAGTCACCGAAGAAATGCCCAGTGTACAAAATTAAATTAAATCAAGCTGAAATAAAAGAAAAATAAATTCTTGTCTGCGTCTAGTTGTTACTGCAGCTGATCACGAGGCCCCAGGGTACTGGATCTGGAAAAGTGTTATTGTGTATTTCAATTAGACTTATTATCAGCGTTTATGTGTTATGTTATATTCTTGTCTGTTTTCAGAGTGATAGCAAAAAACATAAACATAAACGGAAACCTAATCTAAATATATTAAAAGATATGGAAATGGTAAGAAAAGGAAAAGTATTCGTAATGAACTGCAAAGAGGTAACAGTGTACCTTACGGAGCCGTACATCATGGTACATCAGGTTTTAGAGAAAGATCGGGTTTGTAGAGTCGTGTTTGTCATTCATACAGAATGTCTTCTAATTTGACGTATCACACTATCACACTAATATTATAAAGGCGAATGTTTGTGTGTGTGTGTTTATATGTTTGTTACTTTTTCACGCTCAAACAGCTGGACAAATTTTGATAAATTTTTGTATGGAGGTAGCTGCCACCCTGGATTAACATATAAGCTACTTTTTATCCTGATATTCCCACGGGATCGACATTGATTCGGGTGACACCGCGGGGCGCAGCTAGTTCCCAGAATACTTCACTAAATATCTCTCGCAATAATCCATAGTCCAATATCTTTGTTTCCATATCCTGTAATAGTGCTATACCAACCGGGGGTTGCCCTTGGGTGCACTTGCATAGTCCGAACAGGGTTGCCTCATTTAATTAAAAACGTCTAACGGGCCTCTGCGAGTTGGCTTCAGCCCCTCGTACGCCTTCCAAAGATCCCGGATCCCAGGGTCCCGAGGAATGTCAAGAGCCGTAAAATCAATAGTAATATAATATCCTAACTAAAACTATTATATGTATGTATTCAAACAAAATGTAAACAGGACATGACAGGGCTCGCTTCTCCTCCTGAGGATCCTCCAGCGAAACCAGCAAATGCATTGCCTGAAGTAAGTATTTATATATCGTGGTAGGGTTCATTTATTACGTAAGAAGATTTGTTGGGAGAGGGGGTCCGAACTAGTCTTATTTTTTTCTTACATGGGGTGGGAGGGGTCTAGACTGTTCTTACGTTAGATCATAAAGGTAAGCAAAAATTCAATCAAATTAAAAAAAAAAACTTTAAAAAAATTTAGAGAACATCTGAATAATCAGCTGTTCTCTACATTTTGACGAGTTATATGAAAATAAATGTAGGGAATTTTTTCGCGATTTCAGTATTGGTCCCATAGTAAAAGTTGTTCATAATGAAGAGTGCAATGACCTCTTAAGAGGTTGTTGGTTGTTAATGTTTTTCCAATAACCCTGTATATCTCATCGTATACTGCAGCGGTTGACGTCATCACGTCAACGCTAGCTGTCGCTGAAAACCAGTGCTGGGGCTCTGTCTCGTTTAGCGTGGATGTGACGCATATTTTCCCCCAACTTGTTATTTTTTGTGTTTGTGTTCTTTCTCTGCGTTATGTTTGCGCAAATGAACGTCTTTCGTCTTTTTTTTTTAAAACAATTTTTTTTGATCATTTTAATTTCTATTGCAGCGTCCAACGCCGCGACCGTTTTATACGCTTGTAAGTAAATTTGCTTCATTCATATTTAATATAATAACTTGTTATTATTCATTATTTATATGGTCTAGTGGTCGCAAGTGCTACTGCCAAGCGTGAGGGGTTCGATTCTCGGGTCGAGCAAGTGTTATCGGGTTTTTCCATCTGAAATTTCTCAGTAGCAGCCCGGAGTCTGGATTTGTGACCGGTTCTGGCAATAGCTCGCATAAATTTCGCTCTAAATTTTATTACATGGGACTTAAACATAACTGGCGAAATGTGTGTGACCACAGATACACCTAGATGACGCAAGAGAAACTACTTCGCGTGCCAAAAATCGCACTAGCTTACGTACAAAAATCGTAAGCCGCCACTTTCGCGCTCAGTCCTGAGTACTGCTGGCTGGGTGAGGCTAGGCCCCGGGGGTGGGGTGTGACGGGCGCCGCACGCGGTGGCGTCTTTGAATCGATTTTATTTTCCCATCACTAAATAGTCCTTGTGACGTCATAGTAGGTAGTCAAAAAATGGCATGTTTGGGTTTCATACAGATCGTGATAGTTGCGTTATCTAGGTCTATCTACATCTGTGGGCACACCAGCTCTGCCTAATCCCACGGGGAATACAAACGTGATGTTATGCTATGTTATGTTTGTTGGGGAGGCGTTTGTCCAGCAGTGTGAAAGTAAAGGCTTATACAAATAATAATACGTTACTTTTGATTCCAGAGTAAGGACATCAAAATAATTGCAAGTATACATTAACTTATTATGCATTATCGTCAAGGTATAGCGCCGCGACCCGCGAAAGATGAGACTTGACCCCGCCTCCCGCGCTCTTTCCGCCGCCCCTATGACGTCTGGTCCGTCCCGCGCTCAGACCTCATACCACTAGAGACCTAAAATCGTGTACTGCGCAAGTCAAACCACGTGGTGTGTCAAGTATCATCTTTCGTGGCACGCATTGTAACTAATGAAGAATGAAAAAGTGTCGGCAAAAACCTCAACTTCCGATAAAACTAACCTTTCGCAGTTATTTTTTGTTTGAGACTACGCGTGCCGCGAGGGCTGGTTCGAGATGGCGCGGGAAAGGAGTTCCTGGAAGGACTTGGGGGAGGCCCAGCAGTGGGATAGTATAGGCTAAACAAAAAAAAAACAGTGGCACTCCGGGAGTGCCGACTGAAGTGAAAACAAAACACAAACAGAATACTTTGCCATCACTCACTGACATATCGGATATACATTAAAACCGAGTACATCCCGAGGACAGCCGAACACATCCGAAGCGGTGTCGCTTACGGTAACAGTGGCGCGAATTCAATGGTTTTTTCTCATCTCAAAAAAAGCCCAACACGCCTAAAGAAGTTTTCACTTCAAAAACTTTGTTGCTTCTCTAATTGCTCCACTAGGTACCTCTCATTACGGTTGCTGGACAACAATTGCCTGTGAAAGCGCAAATCGAGCTCATTGACAACTTGAGCTTATTAAAAAATATTTTTTTACAACAGGGCCGTGGAGATCGCAAAGACCAGAATATGATACAGCAACAGGTAAATATCTACGTGCGACTCTAATTCAGTAAGGCATGTTTTTTATAGAACTTCAAATAATTCCCTAAAAATATTATTGGATACTCTAGAATGATGAAAGGGGTTAGGGGGCAACTCGTCCACATCAACACCTCTTTTTATGAACCTCATATAATTCCTATTTGGGGGTTCTAAAATGCTAAGAGCCAAATAACTGCGACCAACTTGGATGTAGCGCCCGCGAGGCGCTGCCGCGGCTCCGCTCGCTTCGCTCGTTCGACTCGCGCGCGGTTGGTCACAGTTGGGGTGCCCTAGCTTAGTTACTGCGGCCAATTGTGAGAAAAGGCCAAATAGAAAGAAAGAAATACATTTATTTAGCACAGACTAAAAGACACACAATACACCAGATGCATACATCAGAAAGATAAAAAGAGGTTCATTTATTTAAAAAAATGTGCATCAGAAAACAAAAAGTTTTTAAAGGTTGATTAATTAAAAAAAAAAACATTCATCATTATAGAAGGTCAGTAAGTTTTTAGACGGTAAGTTTTTGGAGTATGGACAGAGTAAAACATAAATGTCGTAATGTTAATATGAACCATAATAACTCTGCATACCCCACCGAGGAATACAGGCGTGAAAATGTTGTTTTTTCAGGAAATGCAAGAAGACGACAAAGATTCGGTTTTTCCTCGACCGGATGGTAAACCGTTTAGTGAAGATGATAACTTTGATTTAGATGAATTGGTAAGTTCATTCCATAATAATGATCAAAAATCATTTGTTATTCTGTTACGCCCGGGCGCGTTTTTCCCGCGGCGATTTTTTCCCGCGGCGATTTTTTTCGCGCATTGGATTTTCAACGCTCTTCTTATCACCGACGGTTGAAAATTCAACATTATGTTTTTTCGAAGAACTGGGATGCGCTCTGTTGGATTCTTAATGCTCCGCTCAACTTCGAGAGTTGAAAATCCCGTGCACAATAAAATCCCGCAGCGATATTTTTACATCTGTGCGAATGTGGGCTTACGGAACAGCGTGCTTGACTTGATTGAACTAGATATACTAAACGCCAATGTTTGAGGCAGTCACGGGCATGAATCGAGGATGCGAGACGACACGAGCCTCTGTATAAACGCGCTTCTCGCAGACAGACGCGGCGCGACTCTAGTAGAGCAATTTCTATGAAAACTTCATGGAAATTGTTCTACCAGAATCGCGTTGCACCGTTGCCGTCGTGTCGCGCCTGTCTGCTCAGCCTTAAATCTTTTAGAAATCCTTTACCTACAAAATATTCACCGTCCTAGTTGCACGTATTATAACCGTGATTGACAAGTGTATTGACGTTTAGTATTATAAACAACATTTAGTGTTAGAAACAAATAAATGCTTTTAGAAACATATGAAACAAATGAATACAAATGAAACAAATTAATGCTTTTTTTAGTATTAGAAACAAATGGAGGCGTTTAGTATTAAAAACAAATGAATGCTTTTGCATTAATTTGTTTCTTTTCTTATTTAGGTCGTTTGAAGTTGACAAAGACGGTTGATGTTTAGCGCTAAATATATTTAGTTATATTTTTTTAGTCCACGAGTTAAATATGGATGCTTCTTGGTCTGTCAAAATCACTTTAATTTCAGCAAAAAATACAAAACTCTAACAATATTTAAAATCAATAACATTTATTTTTCAGCCAACGAGATTAACTCAGACCAACAAGGTAAGTACATTTTCTTTATATTAAAAATAAAACCAAAACCAATATTTATCGAATTTTGTAAATAATTTGTCGGTAGTTTGCCTTGTATACCAGAAAAAATATTATTTAGGTATCGACTATCTACTGTATACGCGTTTAAAGGACATTAAACTTACAGAGTTGATTTTAGAATGAGTTTGACAGCTGTCAATTTGACGTAATCGCGGCGCTCCATGATCGTGGAGCGCCGATCGCTCGGTGTGAGGCGGATGCCTTCTCATATATGACAGATTTGCTCCATGTTTGACGATAAACACATGTGATCGAAAGCGAGTAGGTAAATATGTAAGCAGCAGACGATCGACATCGTATTTTTAGTTAATCGCCATTGTGGAACAAGTAATGTCTACCAAAGTACCTATTTGTAATATAAATTGTTTATTAATAAGTAAATAAATAAAATAAAGATGTTAACAAACATGGGATAGTAAGTAACGGTTGGTAAAATCAAGGGAGGGGCCCGTGGCTAAATAATAACAGCCGCAACGGTCGATCGATCAGGTCAAGCTACATAATTATTATCGAGACCCTCCGTGCCTCGGAAAGCACGTTAAGCTGTTGGTCCCGGCTGCCATTCGAGGATCTTTAACAGTAGGGTCCAGTTGAAAACCTAGCGGCAGGCATTCGTTGCTGAACTGGAGGCCTACCATGAGCTCTTAACGCGATCCATTTTAGGACCTAAACTGAACTGTTCTTCTAATTCGTACCATTATGTCAGTTTAGCGATTCAATTTAGGCCATGCCATCTGACAGCGATTGTCCCAAACTAAACGCCACTGAGCGTAATGGATGTCATGGTACGACTTTGAGCGATGCAGTTCAGGAACCTAAACTGAAATGTCTTGCTTTTGAATCGTTTTAAATTAGATCATGGTAGGCCACCTGGGCCTCTTGCCCTGAGGATACGGCGCAGCACACGTTGGAGGAGTGCCCAGCTTGGGCAGGGCTGCGCCGTGACCTCATCGCGGCAATAGGCGGGAGCGATCTCTCGCTCCCGGCCGTCGTTCAATCGATGGTCGAGCACGGGAGCGCAAGGGACGGAGTTGCCTCCTTTTGCGAGGATGTCATGTCTGCAAAGGAGGCAGCTGAGCGGGAGAGAGAAGCCGCATCCTCTCTCCCCTCCCGCAGGAGACGCACCGCGCGCCCGAGAAGGGCGCAAAACGATCTGCGACCTCCATGAGAGGTGGCCTGCGGACGGCGGACTAAGGGCGTCCGTCGTCCGACCAGACAGGCCCGAGTTGGCGTTGCAGTGTTCCACGCGCGCCACTCGAGAGTGGGTGCGGCCATTATAGGAATGGGCGCACGGGGAGGTGGGACCCGCTGAGGAACAGCGGGTCGAGGCCTGTCGGGGGAGCGGTGGATGCTTATGCGAATCCCGCACCCCCGGCCATAGGTAGAGGTGGAACACCGCGGTGGTTTTAGCTGGTAAGAGTCCGGCATGCCCCTCTGTCCCCCCCACGACGGAGGAAGTCCATGAGGATTTCCACCGCGCAAAAAAAAAAAAAAAAGGCCACCTGGGCCTATTTGGCGCAGCCGTGAGGCACACAATACTATTTTAAGTTTTTTTTGTTGTTTTTGTCTGAATATTGTGTGCCTTACATAACTTGGGTCAAATAAACTCATTTTGATTCTTTCTATTGGGTTTTTCCATCTAGAATTTCTCAGTAGCACCCCGGAGTCTGGATTTGTGCCCGGTTGATGAGAATAGGCTCGCCCCGTATTACTTGGAACTAAAATATGACATATTAACGCCCCGGTTCTGTCAGTTGGAAGTTAATACGTTACTAAGCAAATTCCTTTTTCAGTGGGACGAGTTTAATGAATTAATAGCCGCGGAAAAGGTAACTGTACTAATCTATACAGGGTGTCCCTGGAAGTATGGATCAAATCGAATAGGGGCGTGGGCAAGGTCATTTCCAAACTTTTTAACCCTAAGAATGTCGGTGAATTTTTGTACGGTTCAAAAGTTATGACCGATTTTGGTTTTTTCAATCACTTCTCAGTGCTCAAAGAAAAAAATCATTGAAAAAAAAAACTATCAGGGCTGTCAATTTTTTTTTTTTTTAGATACTTAGCTTGATAGTTGATCGATACTTTCAGGGAAAACCTGTATATCTTTCTACTAATAATAAAGCTGATGAGTTTATTTTTTTGAACGCGCTAATCTCTAAAACTGCCAGTCGGATTTGAAAAAATATTTTTGCGTTTGATAGGCCAATTCTTGAGGTAGGCTATAGGCTATTTAATATCACGCTAGAACCCTTAGGAGCCGAGCAAAAAGAAAAAAAACAGAAAGAATGCGAAGCGAAAACGAAGTGGAAGCGCGGGCAGGCGATGCGATGCGACGGGGTGGGTCGGGCTCGGGGGAAAAGAAATTTCACGCAGATAAAGTCGCGGGTAGAAGCTAGTGTAATATAAACTTTAAGGGAGGGATACAGACCATCAAACGGAACAACTTTCTCGACGGGACCAACATCGTAATAGCGACAAAATTATCAGCTGCTCCATAAACTTCAATTCCTACTCAACCTAAAATGGGACAGTTGATTATTTTTCGCGATTACGATATTGGTCCCATGGAGAAAGTTGTTCAGTTTGATTGTTTGTACCTCTCCCTTTTTGTCCACATCTATCTGGTACTATGCTGTATATTAATTAAATTGTTTTCAAAAGATCTAAAATACGTACAGTAGAATGTAATTCAAACTTTTCAATTTTTTTTTTAGGAAAAATATAATGGCAAAGTCTTGGAAGATGTAAGTTGTATTGTACCTACACTTTTATTATATACATTAAAAGGTGGTTGGAACAGATTGGATGCGGATTGGATACGGATTGGATACGGATTGGATACGGATTGGATACGGATTGGATTGGGATTAGATGGGGATTGGATTGGGTTTTGTGGCGCAGCCCGGGAGAGGCCTATGTCCAGCAGTGGATTGCGATAGGCTGAGTTTATTCATTGAAGTAGTTTATTCTTGCTTCGATTGCCGACTGCCTCACTGGTCTAGTGGTTGCAAGCGCTACTGCTGTGCATAAGGTCCAAGATTCGGTCTCAGCTCAGGCAAATTGTTATTGGGCTTTTCCATGAAAAAAATGTCTCAGCAGCAGCCAGGAGTCTCGATTTGTTCCCGGTTTATGGCAATAGGCTCGCTCCCTGATAATGATAACTGATAATATATTTTTAATAATAATATTTTTGTTTGTTCTTCTGATGTGGACACACCCTTAGTACCTGTTCAGACATGGTGGCAACCGCGCGGTTTTTATTTAAATTAGCATCTTCATATTCGTTGCGATGTTAGCGCACGGATCCCGCGCTGTTTCCGCATCGCTTCCGCGCGGTTCCCGCCGCGTCCAAACGGGTGCCTGCTTACCGACCAAAAAGTTTTTAATATCCTATTAATGAATGTTTTGCAGTGGCATGACAACGCACACATGTGGGCTGTAAGTAAGATTGTTTAATAATTTAGGTAAAGTCAAAGCATTTATTTCAATTAAACCAATTACAGGCACTTTTGAATTGTCAAGGGGTCGATCAGTCAGAAAAATGAAGCTAGTTGCCCATTCCAAAGCGTAGGTACAGATGCCAACACATCAAGCTACCCGAAACTGTCAAATTTTCCCAATCAATTTTGAATCAATTATGCTTTAGTAATAAAGTTGAAAATCTATTAAACAAATTTTACAGATTGTAGTAGCTTGATGTGCTGGCGTCTGTACCTATGGAGAAGGACGGGCAAGAAACTCCATAATATGCAGAGAAAAGTCCATCTGTATGTTAGAGAGGATTTTAAAGATAAACTGACAAAAAAAAATAGCAGAAAGGTAGAATTGTGCCCGGAAAAGGATATAATAACATACCTAAAGTAAAAGTGCGCAAGTGCTGTACACCCCTATTTCAAGTTAAACAAATACCAGCTTTATTTTAATGGTAATTAAGTTGATTTCAGAGTGACTAGCACTATGGAAAAGTTATAAAAATGTTTGAAGTTGTAGCGTAAACTGAACTTTATGGTGTAAGATTTAAAGTTATTATTCCATAAAGTCATATTTGTTTGCATTTTTGGCAAATAAATCGCGAATGCAGATTATGTTAAATTTTAATGTTACTATATAGTACTAATATTAATGTTTATGGGTAAAACCATAAACATTAACATTTTAACCCATAAACCATTTGGAACAAATTATCTAAAAGGCTGTAAGAATTGTATCAAAATGTAAGTAATTGTTTAGAATAGAATAAGCTATCCATACTAATATTATAAAAGCGAAAGTAACTCTGTCTGTCTGTAGGTCTGACTTACCTTTTCACTCCTTTCACTGCTGAACATAATTGGATGAAATTTGACCTGGGTAACATACTTTTTATCCCGGTCGGTAGTATGCTCCTGTGGGACAACTTCCGCCCTCCACGCGAGCATTAGCTAGTATTTACATGAATCTATCTTTTCAGAGTTATTCCAAACACCTTCTGGAGAGAGATAAAAAGGTAATACTCTAAACATTAAATTATATATATATATATTTCCGCTACTACCTCATTCCTGTATTTTTTAGTGATTACTTTCTATTTTGTTTTATCTGAAAATGTGACATATTATAATGTAAAACTAATCTATTGACATTAAATTAACTGAGATAATAATGACATTTAGGCTCATTGCAAATGACATAAATTGTAGTAAGTATGAGATTACAATGTGAAAATGATAATTTATTTATTTTATTTTATTTAGTTTATAAGAATGACATAATGTATAATAATAATTAATAATTTTAAATTAATCTATATTAACAAATTATATGAATAATGAAGACAGTGCATCTGTGTCTGCGCACACTTGTGCACTATAATATCTCCCGCGCCGATCTCCGCTAAGATTGTTCGCCATGGTCGAAATTCGGTCTGAAGGACTTTATGACTTTGTGATCCCGCAAAAAAGCATCAAATTAATTAATTTCTTGTATAATCATGAAATCATGATTAAAAAAACACGATACCCGTCTTGTCTGCGGAGTTTAGCTAGCAATTTAAAATAACCCCATATGTGTGTGTCATACGTGCAACTAACGCCGCTTTCATGCCACATAATAATGCAAATAAAAAAGTCTAAATACAAAAAATCCCGAAAATTAGATGCCTTTTTCCGTGGGAATGTCTTCAAATGACCCTTCATCTTTTATTTTCATCATCATTAAAATTTTAGGACTATGGACACTATTTTATTTAGTTACAAGATCATAATTATTTATTATTGAATAAAACTTTTAAGAATGAATTAAATTAAGTACTTGATTATTTACAGGACAAGAAGAAGGCAGCTCTAGTAAGTATTTTTGTAGATCAAACAAGAATTCATTTGTTTTATTTTTTTATCACTTTTTGGTAATTCCCGACATACAGGGTGGCATCCCGACATCGACGCACAACCAGTTACTTTGTATTCAGTAGGTACTTACATGATTCTGAACACCCTGCGTTGAAATTTTTCGTCGGCTATTAACAAAAAAAAAAAATTGCTTGTCTGTAAAGTACGGACGATAATTTTACGTGATAACGTCATAAGAAAACATGCCTCTCTATCGCTTGTTCCGCACTCTCGCTTGCGCGCTCGGCTCAGGCGGAACGTGACAATGAGTCATGCGTTTTCGTGCGTGCAGCCGGAGTTCATCGATTTATGAGACGTTATCACGTCAAAAAATTGCTGTTCTATTGATTATGACCGCGTAGACTTTTCTATGAAACAGCAGATTTTTTTTTGATAACCGAAGAAAAATTTGCGCTTGGGTCTAAAATCATCTGCTGAATTCAATGTTTAGTTTGCGCGTCGAGTTCCCTGCCACCGTATATATACTCAGTCCAATCTACGACGACTGTTGATTTGACTCATACAAACAATTACAATTTACATGCGATATAATATTTTATGGAATAAAGTGAAGTATATTTTTTTGGTCTATGGGTGGAGGGGCTTGTGGCTAAGTAATAACAGCCGTACGGGTCGATCGATCAGGTTACGCTACGCTTGCCGCAGTTAGTCCGTGGATGCGTGACCATCTTATTTATTTATTTATTAAAACTTTATGCACAAGTAAAAACTGTACAGAGGCGGACTTAATGCCTTGGGCATTTTCTACCAGTCTACCTTAGGGTGATGCAGAGACAATACACAGTAGGTGCAAAAACAGAGAAAAATATATATATAAGAAAATATTTATAACTAAGATATAAGAATATATACATACATACAACAAAATATAGGAAAAAAAAAAGTTATGAGATATAAACAAGAAACCCTACAACAACTTAATTCTGAGACGAATCTGCCAACTTCTTGTGTATATGTACCTACCGTCTTCACATAATAAGACCCCTCCGTGCTTCGGAAAGCACGTTAAGCCATTGGTCCCGGCTGTCATTCGTGGATCTTTGACAGTCGTTACGGGTCGTCAGAGCCCGAAAGTCTGACAAACAGTCTTATCAAAGGGTATCGTGTGACCCAGTAACTGGGTTGTGGAGGTCAGATAGGCAGTCGCTCCATGTTAAATACTGGTTTTCAGTATATTTTGGTTAGGTTGGAAGTTGACCCCAACATAGTTAGGAAAAGGCAGGCACATTGCAGGTAGGTAATGATATTTTGGGGACACGGAATAAAGTTAATTATTTACTAGGAGGACAAAGAATATAACGTGATTTTCTTTCCAGCGTACTAAAGTACAAAAGCCAAAGCCCGATCCAACAAACCTTGCTGTAAGTTTTCATTTTATTTTCTTTAATATTTACATTATAAAAATGTGCAAAGTCTTTCTGTCCGTTTGGGCGCTTTTAAAACCACTTACCGACGACACATCAAGCTATACAATTAGAAAGAAAGAAAGAAGACATTTTTACAAAAAAAAACAACCGACTTCAAAAAAGAAACTACAAAGTGACAAATATCTTTAATTTCGGAAGTCGGTGTCGTTGGTTCCGCATTTTCGTTTTTTGATATTTATGCACATGCCTGGAGATTAGCTTGTCCGAATTCAACCAACAATTATCTTCCCAGAGACGGTGAATGAACCGCTCTGCAGAGTAGTACAGAATAATTTACTTGAAACGTCTGCTACAACTGCGGAGCGTGCGCGCCTGCTAGCTGTGCGTAAGCGGGTCTGTGGCTTGCAATACCGTCGTCGACATAGACAGTTTGATCGAAGGCTGGCTCTCCAAACGGCTGGTTGACACTTCCCTTGACCCAAGGGCTGGCTTTTACCTTGGCCAGTAGCTAAGCATTGCCATGCAACATGGCAATGCCGCCAGTCTCTTGGGTACATGACCAGTCGACAGCGATGCGTAGGATTTTTTGGACGCCATATTTTAGTTAGTTAATAGTTTTAGTTAGGTAAGGTTATTATATTTTAATTTAAAAAAGTACCTACTATTTTTTTTTCAATTTTTTATTTTTTTTATTTCAGATGTCACCTTATTGGGCGTCGCCAGATAATAATGAGGTATTTATTACCTGTGTTTAGATCAGTTTAGTTTCATTAGCACCGATTTTTTGAGTATAATATTTTTGTTTTTTTTTTTTTACGAATATCGGCTCACATACTCGTACCTACATTGTCAATACACTGGGGCCGAATCTGTCGTTCACAAACTAAACAAAATTTAAGTTCAGTGCATCTTTTTCTATCTATATCATTAAGAAAAGGACAGAAGATAATAATATATTTTAGTTTAGTCCTATAAAATTAATCAGCGCCTGACGTAAATTGACGTAATTTTAGTAGGCAAGTTTTTAATAACGTCTAAAGTTGTATGGAGTAGTGTCAGGCGCTGATTAATTTGACAGAACTAAACTAAAATTTATCTTCTATCCTTTTCTTAATGAAATACTCGTAGAAAGAAAAAGATGCACTGAACTTAAATTTAGTTTGGTTTGTGAACAAGGGAATCAGCACCACTGTCTAATTTTAAACAAAAGGCCCTGTCCCCTGTGTCAATACAGTTTTTGAACTAGTGCAGGATAAAGGTGAACTTTTCACTATAATTAAGTATTGTATTGCACAGTTTTGTTTATCCATAATTACAGAGTAATTGCGCAACACATTATCAGTAGCCATAGCTTTCATTTTGACAGTTCAACAACATTCATTGCGTTATTTAAGTACGTCGTTGAGCAGACAAATTTTTCGAACATCTGAAGCAATGGATTAGCAATATCCTTCAAAATGATTCATATTGAGATTGATAGTGTGTTAGGGTGCTGGTGGAAAAATACACACTGTTTTTGTAACAATAAATTATTATCTTACTAGCTGCGCCCCGCGGTTTCACCAGCATAAGTCTCGATCCCGTAGGAATATCGGGATAAAAAGTATCATATGTCCTTACCCGGGACTCAAACTATCTCTATACCAAATTTCATCTAAATCGGTTCAGCGGTTTAGGCGTGAAAAGGTAACATACAGGCAGACAGACAGAGTTACTTTCGAATTTATAAGATTATAAGTATAAGTATTATAAGTATATAAGTATGGATGTTTTTATAAATTGCCATTTATATTTATTTCAGCAGGAATCTCCGGATGGAAGTCCGGCGGTGAGTATGCTCTTCCTAGTTTCCCTTAGTAAATTGTGAGTTATGTTTTTAATATTGGCAAAAAAAACTGCCATTATACAACTATAAAACTATGTATGCGAAATAATTACCGTTTTGCATTTCATGCGGTACAAGTTTTGGTCTAAAAGGTCATTCAAAATGAAAAATGATTAGAGACAAAGAAAAATATCCTTTTTAAGGCCTCATGCCCACGAGACGGTTTTAACACGGCCCGGTTTTTTGCCGGCGCCGGGTAGAAACCGTCCGACCGTGCACACTAGACGGTTTGTAGACGACCCGGTTTCAAGGGGGTGCCGCCTTCATTCGCTCGTTTCATTTCGTGAATTGTGAACGTACAAAATGTTCAGTGTTAAAAAAAGAAAACGTATTATTGCGTGGTACATATAAAAAAATGCAAACGTATACGCGGCGAGCACCGTGCCCGGTTGCACGGCGAGCCGGCTCTAGCGCCGGCGTCGTGTGGTTAGCTTCATAGAGTTTCATACACGACTGACGACCGCCCGTAGACCCGGTTTGACGCCGGGCTTAGCTCCGGCGCAAAACCGTCTCGTGGGCATGAGCGCTAATGGTGCCACCCCATAGATATATGAAAGAAGGGTGCCCCAGTTGAGTTCGTCGACTTTTTTTTTTTTTTGTTTTTCACTATATGGCGTATCAAAGTCACGCGTTTAGTCTATAGAGCGCGACAAAGGAACAAACATTCAATTCATACTATCCTTTGCCTCGCGCAGTCGGGTATAAATAGCAATTTGTTTGTTAACTCCTGTACAATGAAAAATTTTACATACATACATACATACTCATCCTATAATGTTCTCACTGCTGGGACACAGGCCTCCTGTCTGTGAGAGGGGATGGGCTAAAAAAAAAAGAAAAAAAGTTGGGTGAAAAAGTTTAAATAATGAAAAGGTTTTGATTAATTTTGAACTACTTGCAAACTTCCCTATTTTGCAAACGTGTCATCTAACACTGAACTTGAGGCGATGCAACATCTGATTCATACTCTTTTGTTGAGCAGGTTCCTTGGGGCCACGGTATAGGACCCGCTGCGGGGATTGAAAACATGAAGGACTTAGGCGGACCAGAGGACGCCCAAGAACCATTTCCGTGGGATCAAGCTGGGGGCCAGGGTGGCATGAGCATGGGTGAAGGCCCCCCGGGTCCACCAGGATTGGGTCAAGGTGGGGTCGAACTTGTCTACATTATAAAGGGAACCATTGTGTAAAATTTCAGCTTTCTAGGTCTAAGGGTTTGGGCTGAGCGTTGATGAGTCAGTCAGTCAGTCAGGCCTTTTATTTTTATTTATATAGATGATGATGATTCCGTCTTCTTGTGCGAATCCCAATAAATATTTTTTCTTTCTTTTTTAGGAGGCCAGTTCCGCGGTGGTGGTTCTAACATGAATGGTGGCCTGCCACCTGGTATGGGTGGTATGGGACCAGGTCCAGGGGGCCAGTTTCCAGGTGGTGATTTCAACATGGGTGGTGGCATGCCACCTGGCATGGGTCAAGGTGGGGGACCAGGTCCTGGGGGCCAGTTCCCAGGTGGTGATTTCAACATGGGTGGTGGCATGCCACCTGGCATGGGTCAAGGTGGGGGACCAGGTCCTGGGGGCCAGTTCCCAGGTGGTGATTTCAACATGGGTGGTGGCATGCCACCTGGCATGGGTCAAGGTGGGGGACCAGGTCCAGGCAGCCAGTTCTCAGGTGGTGGTTTCAACATGGGTGGTGGCATGCCACCTGGCATGGGTCAAGGTGGGGGACCAGGTCCTGGGGGCCAGTTCCCAGGTGGTGATTTCAACATGGGTGGTGGCATGCCACCTGGCATGGGTCAAGGTGGGGGACCAGGTCCAGGCGGCCAGTTCTCAGGTGGTGGTTTCAACATGGGTGGTGGCATGCCACCTGGCATGGGTCGAGGTGGGGGACCAGGTCCAGGCGGCCAGTTCTCAGGTGGTGGTTTCAACATGGGTGGTGGCATGCCACCTGGCATGGGTCGAGGTGGGGGACCAGGTCCAGGCGGCCAGTTCTCAGGTGGTGGTTTCAACATGGGTGGTGGCATGCCACCTGGCATGGGTCAAGGTGGGGGACCAGGTCCAGGGGGCCAGTTTCAAGGTAGTAATTATGACACGTATGATGAAATGCCACCTGGTATGGGTCAAGGTGGGGGACCAGGCCCAGGAGGCCAGTTCCCAGGTAGCGGTTTCAACATGGGTGGTGGCCTGCCACCTGGCATGGGTCAAGGTGGGGGCCGAGGAGGACAGTTCCCCGGTGGTGGTTTCAACATGGGCGGAGCTCCACCTTCACCAGGTTTAAAGCCTGGGAAAGGTTTGGGCAAAATCGGGATTCCGAGCCCAGGCGCAAGTCAGGGCCCAGATGCAGGCTACGGCCCAGTTGGACCACCGGGCCCAGCTGGTGGTTGGGTCCCGGGTGGGGGTTCAGGCCCAGGTGGGGTACCGGGAATGAGTCACAACGCGAGTGATAGACAGAACCCAAATGGAGGCTTCGGTCCAGTTGGACCACCGGGCCCAGCTGGCGGTTGGGTCCCGAGTGGGGGTCGGGGCCCAGCTGGGGGTCTGGGTCCAGGAATGGGCCCGGGAATGGGTCACGGCCCAGGAATGGCTCATGGCTCTGAAAGAGCACCAGGCCCTGGTGGACGACCAGGCAGAGGAAAGGGTCGTGGCCCTGGTGGACTACCAAGCCCAGATGGCGTTCGGGGCCCAGGTGGGGTACCGGAAATTAGTCACAACGCGAGTGCTAAGCAGGACCCAGATGGAGGCTTCGGTCCAGTTGAACCACCGGGCCCAGCTCACGGTTGGGTCCCGGCTGGGGGTTCAGGCCTAGGTGGGGTACCGGTAATGGGTCACAACGCGAGTGATAGACAGGACCCAGATGGAGGCTTTGGACCAGTTGGACCAGGTGGGGGTCGAGGACCAGGAATGATTAATGGCCCTGGTGGACCACCAAGCACAGGTGGCAGTTTTGGCCCAGGTGGAGGACAGAGTCCTGGCACGGGTCGGGGCCCAGGAGGACCACCGGGTCTAGGAGGACCAGCGGGTCCAGGCGGACCGCCGGGTCAAGGCGGGCATCGACGATCACTAGACCAAGTAATTATTCCTCTATTTCACAGACAGTTCGGGTATTGATAGCAAACCATAATTATGTATATTTATTTTAATAATTCAAATCATTTTAAATCTATTTTAAATGTATATACTAGCTTCTGCTGCCCGCGACTTCGTCCGCGTGATATTCTTACTTTCCTCTAAAACTTTCGAAAATGTATGTTTATGATCTTTATCATTTATTTAGATAGTTAGTATTCGGGTCAATTTTTAAGTTTATAGATCAAAGGAATCAGATTTTTCAAATAAACTGTATCCCCGCTTTTCACCCCTCACAGTGCTGGAATTTTGAAAAATATCGTGTCCATAACTTGACCCAAAGACCCATACCCATTTTCGAGTTAATGGAAGCAAGCAGTAAAATCCACCCCTTAAACTTTATTACCCTTTTCCACCTTTGTAGGAGTCGATTTTTGAGAAACCCTGGAATACATACTTTTTTATTATTTTATTTAGTAGTACCGAGTTTCGAGTTAATCCGACAGCAGGTTACATATTTTTCTAAGCTATGAACTTTGTCACCCCCTAAATTCTCTGTGAAGGTTTTTTTTTTAAACTAAAAGCTAAGAGTAGGTAGTAATTTTACAAAAAGCTTTTTTGTAAAATTTTAGGGAGGGAGTCTAATAATATAGATCTACTTAGGTTTAGATGGTTGTGTCATTTAAATTCTCATTAATTATTATCATAAGTTAGTAAAATAAAATAAGACTATACTCCATAGGCTTAGGTAGTTAAATAAAGGTAAACAAAAAAAAAACACGTGACTTAGTTAACCGATTAAACGTAATACCAGTCTATTCAGTTGTCATGCTACGTTACAGCTGTACTCTTCAATTTAGCAACGTTATTAATTAATTATAACGTTGCTAAATTGAAGAGTACGTTTTTTTGTTTACCTTTATTGAACTACCTAAGCCTATGGAGTATAGATCATTTATTTTCATCTTCATCACGTCTGCATTCCTCGAAGATATAGGCAGAGGTGTATTTTCGTACGTCCACAACGGACACATGACGTGCGAACACCATCTCATCTGCTCATAGACTAAAACACTGACAGGAAAAAAGGTCGAAAATATTATTTTTTGTGTTACTTTGGTTTTCTATCGGTACACGTCACGATTGCGAAGTTTCTTCAGATATCATTCTGAATATTCATTTTCAGAATATTCAGAATATAATATATATATATATATAAAAAATAAATGAAAAATTAATGAATATACTTATATTATATACTTATATACTTATTTTTTGATTATTGTTTTTTTTTTTAAATTTTTTTTTTTAATATTCTTATTCTTTTACAGAGTAAGAAAGACGAAAAAAATAATAAGAAAATGTTTTCATACTATGACATAATGATTCGACCGACTCGAACACCAGATAAAATCGCACCGCAAATAGACGACCGCTTCCTCATACACGGGACAAATGTTGAAGATACTGCTTTTGAACAGGAAAACAACATTGATTTACTGAGATCCTTAACGGCAACGCCACAACCAAGTAATCCTTTTCTTTCCTTCGACAAATATATGTCTAGTAACCAAGTTCCAACTGGGACCAAGGACGGTAAAATACCGGGGCCAGGCTCCGAAGCTGAATTTCCTAACGGTTATCGACCAAATTACGCTAACCTAAAGCAATCTGGTATGGCACCTCCCAGAGGTAATTATGGAATGGGTGAACCTCATACCGGAAAAGGTTACCCAAAGGAAATGGGTCTTCGACAAGGTCAGGGCGTGAATTCAGGAGGCCCTGGGCATTACCAACATGGCATTGAGAACGCTCTTCGAATGGGGCAAGGGCCATCCGGTCCTGCTGCTGGACAACGTTTTCAGCCAGGTATTAAAATGTTTTAGTTTTTTCCTTGGGGGTAAATCTATGTCTGTCGGGATGCCCGTGGCATCACAGCGTGGCAGTAACAGCAAAAATAAATACCACAGCGCTGATATTCTGATAGGGCTATCAAAATACCAGCACTATGTTTTTTTTTATATTGCAGCATTATGCTAAGATTGGTGACTTTTGAACTCGCACGGATATTTTTCTCGATTATATTTTAAAGTTGCATTGTTTGTATTTTCTGTTCGTCCCAAATAAAGTGATTTTTTTCCTTCTTCTTTCTGTCTTTCAGGTATGGCTGGAGGAAATATGGCGAGGGGTCCTCTATCGGGAAACATGCAGGTGTGGCCACCAGGAATAGGAGGTGCTCCTCCACCTCCTTCAGGATACAAGCTCAGAGGACGACCTCATCCAGGATACATGGAGGACGATGAACCCCCAGGGTTGGATAGAGGCCTTCAACCGGGATACATGCAGGGAGGGCAGCCTTCAAGGATGAGAGGTGGTCCTCCCCCGGGATTCATGCAAGGAAGACAACCCCCAGGGATGGGCTCTTTTCCTGGATACAATATGCAGGGAGGACAATTTTCAGGAGATCGTCCAAAGAGACCTAACTCATATGAAGGATTTCGACGGTCATTACACAACGTAATAGTCTTTTTCACAGACATGTCGGGTCAAAAAAATCATTAACTCATCATTTGGCTTATGGTGGTCATACCCACGATGGACGCATAAACTATAAGTTTTTTTTAAATGAAACTGCTTATATACTATTCGATGATTGGACGAAAATTGTGAGTGAAATTTGAAGGATGCGTCACCTTTAGGCATATTTCGTTACATGAAAGAAAAGAAAGATAGAACTCTCTCTGTCTTTCACACTAAATCTCTCTTATTCTTTATTTTTTAAGAAGTTTCACTTCTATCATGTGCACGGTGCAGAAAAAAAAGATTTGATTTTGACACTCGACAAGTCTATTTAGCTCCACTAGTTATTTTAATTTGACTCTGTACATATTTCCACTTGTGTTTTTCCAGAGTACCGTTGACGGAGGAGGTTACCCCGAGTCTCCTGGACAGTTCTCAGGAAAACCAACCCTTAGACAAGGTGGGGGACTCGCATCAATGGGAGGTGAATGGTCTCCCTCAGGAATGGGAGGAGGTCCACCCCCGGGATATCTGCGGGGAGGCTCACCCGGAGAAGGGCCTCCCCCGGATTACATGCAGGAAGGACCATACGAAGAAGGGCCTCCCCCGAGATTCATGCAGGGAGGACCACCTGGAGGAGGTCCACCCCCGGGATATTTGCGGGAAGGCTCACCCGGAGGAGGGCCCCCCTCGGATTACATGCAGGGAGGACCACCCGGAGGAGGGCCACCCCCGGATTACATGCAGGGAGGACCACCCGGAGGAGGGCCTCCCCCGGGATACATGCAGGAAGGATCACCCGGAGGAGGGCCTCCCCCGGGATACATGCAGGGAGGACCACCCTCAGGAATGGGTGGTGGGTTTCCCCCAGAATTTCAAGGAAGACCTAAAGGTCCTCCGGCCATATCCGCGTTTCCATCTGGAATGCAACAAGAACAGATGGATAGACCACCAGGTTATCCGGGTAGCGGTAGCCCTGACGGTGATGATCCGAGCTTGCGATATGGTGCGCAAGGTTCACCACCACAGAATAATAATAAATTAGTAAGTACAAAATCAAAAAATCTAGTCATTTATTCAAATTAGGCAGAGAATCGGAATTTTTGAACGTCAAAATTACATAAGACTGCAATGCTGGATTATGTTTTTACGAGGTGGAGACGACAATGCGACAATAAATTAAACTGCGTATTTCTAATAATAATAATAATAAGGTTGAGGTTCCTCTCTCTGGAGCCCTGACCGCCGGCGCCGGTAGCTTGGACCCTGTTCCCGATACCGGTGGGCTACTATTTTTTATATTTTTAAATGTTTTTCTATATTTTATATGCTAATATTTAAAAATATAATTTATATGTGTAGGAAAAGTTTTATCTCAGGGGTGTGTTGGGTCTATTTAAATTATTGGAACGCACGATTCAGTAAAAGTATATAATTGTAAAACACAGTAGGGCACAAACAGGGAAAATGGGTAAAATATATAAAAAAACAATCAAAACTATTCGCGAGCGGGGCGCGAGCGTGGCGTACAGACTCGCGTTCCTTCGTCCACTATCGGTTAGCGCGGGAGCGCGGGCGAGGGTGTATGCTTCCCGTTCCCGCGCATAAGGGCACGTTCACACACATTCTAAAAAGGTCGTGTTACATCCTCCCCCTCTGACCTAGACATGCGGTCACGCGTCTGGGTCAGGACAAGAAAACGCTTACGTCTTCCGCGCCTATACTTCTCATTGACCGGGGCTGGTAGTTCGTCGCCTACGAATGGGGTCAACTGAGAGACGTGGTACCTCCCTAACATTTCGCCGCTACTAACCTTCTTTAAAACATGCGTGGTTGAGCACGCGGATTCCTTAACACGGTAAGGCCTATATAACACTCCATCAGACATAATGAAGCCACGGCCAGACCAATCCCTCCCCCTAAACGGTTCGTCAGTTGCCTTGAGTTTCTCGACGATTTTACGCACGTCGGGGTCCTTGAGTCGGTTCCCACGAACATCCTTGGGGCCCTCCCCCTGCATCAGTACTGCTCCGAGGTAATATCCACTGCTGTCAATCCGCAACGATTCGTCGACTTGACGTAGTATCGGAGCGGAGACTAACTTTGCCTTAGTACCTACATCATTCCTCGGCACAAGGTCTATTGCTTCTACCTTCATCAGCTCTATCTGGCCGCCGGTAGGTAAATGAAACTTGGTGATAAACGGATGCCACCGCTCTGGCTCATCGTTAAAACACCAGCTGCTCTGTGGTAAGTCCAACAGAATACTAGCTCTTAGAATAAAGTCTCTACCTAGCAAAGTCCGGGTTTGCGCATCCGGCAAAACTATAAACGTGGTAGGTATAACATGGTTTTCCAATATAATGTCAGTATCACACTCAAGTACACTGCTTAGTTGTTGTGATCCGTCGGCTAGCCCTATAGTACGTAAAGTCTTCCTAAAAACAACGCCGGCTTTTCTAAGTAAATCGTATAGCATGGGGCCCGCAATAGAATGTGTGGCCCCCGTGTCTAAGATGGCAACCCCCTTACGGTTAACGACCTTGATTTCGACTAGCGGCAGCGGATCATCACTACCGCCTATCTGAGCGCTACAAAAATCCGACTTACTTGCAGTCGACGCATCTTTGCAAATACCACACTTTGAACGTACTACTCCCAGCTGACCACATCCATAGCAACGTAACTCGGTACTATCGTTCGACTTATGAGAAAGGTCGATGACCTTTCCTTCCTTCTCATTCCTTTTATTACGGCACTCTTCTACCGTATGACCGAAAAACTTACAATAGGTACACTTCGGTCTAACACGCCTTTGCCCGTCACTTACGCTATCATTATTTTCCGCGTTTGACTGTTTACCACTCGACTTACGTGTGTCGACTACGGTAATCGTAGGGTTAATATTTGTGCTCGAACGTTCCTGCGCGGCAACGGGAGGGTTATTGTTTACATTACAATGAGAAGAAGCACTCACCTCCGCCAACGACTCCTCGACTAACCTGGCCTTCGCTATTAGCTGATCCAGCTCGTGCACCGCGTCTCGAGACACTCGTTTTCTTATCCTACGATCTAACAATCCGTAAACTATATCTAACATCATCACTTCCGGCACATCATACGGTAATTTCGTTATTAAAGCGCGCACTTTGCTTATAAATACGTCGGCCCGTTCACTGTTTTGTTCGGTACTGAAAATGTCACGAAAGATTTTATATCCGGGTCGCGGCACTCCGTACATCCCTCGAAGACGTTGCAGTGCGTCGGACCACGACGCTATTGAGGACTTCACGCCCTGCCACCAGACGGCGGCCTCGCCGACTAGCAGCATAGGCAGCCCTCGCAGTGCGTGCTCGTCGCTGATGTTGGTGCAGTCGCGGTATACCTCGATAGCGTCGATGAATGCCTCGAGCTCTTCCGCGTTCTTCGATGACCCGTCAAAACGCGCCGTACACTTTGCGAAATTACCCGACCATCGCGCGGTGTCACGCGTATCGGGTATCCGTGGTGATGATGTGCACGGCTCATCCTTGTTCGCCAGTATGCTCTCAATTAGAATGCGATTTGCTTCCGCTTGGTTTCTTGTTATATTGCACACAAGAGTCTGAAGCATCTCCTCAGACATGGTGATGTTCGGAGACGATGATGATGCGACCACCGTCCTATTTTGCTCCGCGTCCGTGTCGGATTCCGACCCACCATCTCTTCCGGTACGTTTTTTTGTTGGCTTCGGCGGCATGGTAACAGGGCACTACCTCTGCTGTTACTCGCTCGAACAACACGGGTGATGGTTATATGGGTGGTAATATGTAACGAACAACGTATTCGTTACTAATTCCGTTGCACGAAATGTAAACGTTGATTGCACTTTTCTTGTTCGCGCCAAAAAACTACGCGCGGTAAACTCCCTCGCGCGCGCGTCTGTTAAAATTTCTGGCGGGAAGTACAATTATTTTTGGCGGGAATAGTGGACTCGCCCGAAGTTTTGTCGATTGTTTTTGCACTGTTTGTGGAGATATTTACAGAAAGCACTATCGGAAAGGGTTCACAGTATGTGTTAGCACGATAGGATTTAGCACTTATTGTCACTGTTTGTATTTTACGAGTTTTTCACTAAAAACTTGGCCCCACGTTGGGCGCCACTTGTAGGAAAAGTTTTATCTCAGGGGTGTGTTGGGTCTATTTAAATTATTGGAACGCACGATTCAGTAAAAGTATATAATTGTAAAACACAGTAGGGCACAAACAGGGAAAATGGGTAAAATATATAAAAAAACAATCAAAACTATTCGCGAGCGGGGCGCGAGCGTGGCGTACAGACTCGCGTTCCTTGGTCCACTATCGGTTAGCGCGGGAGCGCGGGCGAGGGTGTATGCTTCCCGTTCCCGCGCATAAGGGCACGTTCACACACATTCTAAAAAGGTCGTGTTACATATGTAAATAATGGAATAAAGGAAATAATAATAAATTCTTTATTGCGAGTAACCAGACTCATAGTGTTAGTAACAATAAAATAAACTTACAACTATGTTAGCGATACAATTACAACAACAATTACACAAACACACAACAACACAATCACTGCTTCCGCAATCCAGCCATGCCATTCCCAGTCTGCATATGAAAATTAAATCAGATATATCTAAGGCGCAGGCCACACATAAATGGCGTCGGGCGAGGACTCGGCGCGGGCGGCTTCCTGTTCCATTCAAATTTTATACCAAGTCCATACAAATAAAGCGCAATTTAGGATACACGGAATGTCGTGGCTCGGGCGTGGATCGACGAGGTTATGACGCGCCCTAAATTGCGGTTTATTTCCATGCATTTTGTAAGGCATTTGAATGGAATAGGAAGCCGCCCGTGCCATGTCCGCGCCCGACGCCATTTATATGTGACCTGCGCTTATTACTTAAATGACTATTATAGCTAATCAAAGATAGGCAAAATCCATAATAAATCACTTTTTTACCGACTTCAAAAAAAAGGAGGTTATTAATTCGACACGTATGTATGTAATATTATTGGAACTGCAATATATTCACATATGACAATCTATTAGGGCTTCCAAACAAATATACAAAATTTCGTATGTATGTATGTATGTATGTTTGTCTACGCATTTCTCCGCAACTATTAATCGGATCGTGACCACTTTTTTATTGGCTTACATTTTCTTCAACTTAGGGAACAGTGCAAGTTTCATCAAAATCGATTCAGTAATTATCAAGATATGGACTAATACGTGTAAGTGTGATGGCCTGGCTTATTGATACGAGCTACGGGTGTAGTGTCACAGGGAAAACAACTCAAAGCCTTGGTCAAATTCTAGTGATTTATTTACAACAAAACTATTACTTACTTACTGCAAAAAGTATTCCAGTTTTTACTTAATACTAAAAATTACGAAATAAAAAAGTAATTTAAAAAAAATTAAATCGACTTCAAAAAGAAATTAACTCAAAATTATAAAATAACTTTAATTTTGGAAGTCGGTGGCAAAAAAAACTAAAATACAGATCCCAAGACACCGACTTCCGAAATTAAAGTTATTTTATAATTTTGAGTTAAGTAGTATCTTTTTGAAGTCGATTTAATGTTTTTAAATTACCTACTTTTTTAATTTCGATGGTTTGATAGTTCCAAAATATTCCAATGCATTCGAATTGTTTTTATTTATTGTCGTATTGTAGTCTCCACATTGTATAGCTGTTACTAGAAGTCACAAATGATAAACTAGGACCATTTTAGTCAAATCAATAAACAGTTCATAAACAGTGGTTTTTGTTATTAGTAGTTACTAATAACAAAAACCATGGTTTTTTTTTATTTTTTTTTTATTTGAAATGGACTTGCTCTTGAACCTAGTCTAGGTCAAAGGTGATAGAGACAAAGTCGACGATGGAGCGAGCTTATCCAGAAGATGCCTGTTTACTCTCACTTTGAAGAGATTTGGGTTGTCAGCTAGACGACCAGTCACCACAAGCAGCACCCGTTCACGAGCATAATGCAAAGATCGAAATTACAAATACCTACTCAGATTTTTTCACGTACATGTAAAAAATCTGGGTATATTCTAGGATTTGGTTCATCATTAGCCTATAGCAATCCACTGCTGGACATAGACCTCTCCAAATGCACGCCATTCAGTTCGATTCTTATCCATCTGCTACCAGCCACCCTGCGAAGATCGTCACTCCACCTAGCCTGAGGGCGTCCTACCTTATGCTTGCCGATTCACGGTCTCCACTCAAGAACACGTCTACCCCAACGGTCATTGGTTCTACTGCTAATATGGCCCGCCAATTGTCACTTCAGCTTGTTTATTTTAGAAAAAAAAAAGTGTAGGAAAATATGCCATAGTGATAATAATATAATTATTTTACAGCCGAATGGATATCAGTTGATGCAAATAGCGCAAAGGAAGATTGCGGTACGTAAAGCTGATAAACGAAGTTAAAACTGTATTAATTTTGTCCGTCATAAAATAGAAGGTTGTGCCTATAATGTTCCCAATACTGGAACACAGGCCTCCTCTCCCGACTGTCATACGTCGATCTTTGAAAGTCGTTCCAAGTCGTCAGAAGCCCGAAAGTCTGACAACCATACTTACCAAGAGGTATCGTATTATCCACTACTGGGTTCAGGGTTGTGGTAGTCCGATAGGCATTCGCTCTATGTAAAATACGGGTATTCAACTGGAAGCCGACCCTAATAAAACGGGTGTAAAAAGACACTTAACAAAGCCGAGAGCAGGTGGCCTACCATGATCTAATTAAAAACGATTCAAAAACAAGACATTTCAGTTTAGAGGGTCCTAAACTGCATCGCTTGAGCTGCTCTATGGACGTCATGGTACCAAACAAGTATGAATGGAACCAAAACTTGCGACTCATTTGCGACAATCGCTGTCAGCAGATGGCACGGCCTAAACTGAATCGTTAAACTGACGTCATGGTACGAATTAGAAGAACAGTTCAGTTTAGGTTCTAAAATGGATCGCGATAAGAGCTTGTGGTAGGCCTCCAGTGGCGTAACTATGCCGTTTGGGGGCAAATTCAAGGGATGAGGCCCTCAATGTAAAGAAGCTCAACCAACGTTATAGTTTATTTTTATTCTACTAGTACTTCTTCCGCGACTTCTTCCGCGTAGATTTCATATATTTTCCCCTACAACATTTTTCACCTGACTGGTTCGTTGGTCTAGAGGCCGCAAGCGTTACTGCTGAGCATGAGGTCCTGTCCAAAAAATTTGACAAACAATGGGAAAAAGGTAGAAAAGGTAACCTAAATGATCTCCTTTGTTGCACATTTTCAAAAAAACTTTGCATTTATAAACTTATGTTAGGATCCTCCTGTGCTCATGGCCCCCTCGGGCCGGGGGCCCCCTCTGGCTGGGGGCCCCCTCTGGCTGGGGGCCCCCTCTGGCTGGGGGCCCGTGGCATTTTGCCCCAATGTCACCCTATAGTTACAACACTGGCCGAGAGCCACTCGTACCTACTCCCGTCATTGTAATAATTTTTTTGTACTGGACCATACCTGGGCACCTTCTGGTTACGGACAGTCTGGCGCAACTATCTAATAAAAAAGAAACTATGAAACGTGCACTAAACATAATGGCGGCTATCGCTGTCTCGCTTTAACATCTGCAGTCTGTGCATAGTCTGTGTCATTTTTGCTATATTGGTATTCAGTTTTAGCGCAAGTTTCATACAAGCGCCGTTTTTCATCTTTTTCTATGGGACTCCCGTCTCTTATAAGGAACGTTACTTACTCTATGGTTACGGAGATGTTGAAGATCAAAACTCCAACTTTTACTGATATTTTTTTACGAAAACAAGTTTGTGATATTTAAAACACAACATTAAACACCCCCACGACCCCCCTGTACCGTTGCAAGCACCCATGAACACAATGTTTTGCGTGACAGACAGTAAATCACAGCAAAAATAAAAGTCATTTCCGAGCAATTAGTTTTGTGCAATGTTACTTAGTTTGATGTTCAGAATGCGTGGTTGACGGCTATGTGATATGTCTTTTTACACCCTGTATTTGGGGAAAGGCAAGGCAGATTGATTGATGGCATTAGACTCGCTCTCTATTACTTGGCACTTTAACATGAGGCGAAATTGCTTCTGAGTGATTTGTGATGCTAGCAGGACTTAATATCACCAGAGTTTGAGTTAAAAAGGAGGTCTATCTGCATCCTAATTTGCATAACACATTTTCAATCGCAATCTGAATGATTTTAAAGAATCTTGCTAATC
This sequence comes from Hydraecia micacea, assembly GCA_914767645.1. NCBI lineage: Eukaryota > Metazoa > Arthropoda > Insecta > Lepidoptera > Noctuidae > Hydraecia > Hydraecia micacea. The sequence continues at coordinate 4,201,594 of OU611801.1, read as the reverse complement.
CATTGCTTTCTACGTTCGAAAAATTTGTCTGCTCAACAACGTGAATAACGCAATGGATGTTGTTGAACTGTCAAAATTAAAGCTATTGCTACTGTTAGTGTGTTACGCATTTACCCCGCTGTATCACTTGCCGTTCTCTCGTCTCGTCGTTCTGGAGTTGATTTTCAATTATGTTAATTTTATTTGGTATGATTTGATAGATGATTCTAGGGCCGGCAGATTAAAAACATAAGTCATAAAGTCACACTAGGGCCATGGGGCCCGAGTGCCCACTTAGTATTTCGAAACATCGCCAAGCGGTTGGTTGATTCTTCACATGACCAGAGGGCTGGCGTATTTTTTGGCCAAAGAATCAGCATTGCCATACAACGTGGCAATGCTGCCAGCCTTTTGGGCACGTTTCCTGTTGACAGCGATGCGGACGAATTTTTTGATGCCCTTTGATTATTTCCCCTCCCTTTTTATATACCTACTTGTACATATTAAGCTATTGCATAGCTTTTATCTTGGGCTTTGAGCGCGGCGACCGAATGAAGAAATTCCGTAACGAAAATAAACCTAAGCATCGTCTAACGTCGTATCAGTTCGGCAGACTTCGGCACGGTGTTTGTGTGCGTTGCTATGCAATAGCTTTACCGCGGCAGTCCCCGAGTGCCACACGTATTTTTTATTATTTTAAGACTGTTAACTTTTTAAATTATGTAAATATTTAAATCTTTAATAAAATACCTAATTGAAAATCAACTCCAAATTTACTTAAAATCTAAACAGTCTGTCTGAAACTCCTATCTCTTTCAAACAAACGGATTTAATTTAACTAAAAGTATCTACCTAAGTATTATTAATTAATTAACTGAACGTATTGTCTGAAATTAATCGTTTGTTTATAATTATACAGTTTCAATACCGATTGGATAAAGTCCAGGAGCAGTCGAGAGTAAGTGAATTATACTTTTGGAACTCGAAAAGAAATCGGTCTATGTTAATAATCTGTACCTACATATTAAATACATACATAATCAGCCTATAATGTTCCCACTACTGGGACACAGGCCTCCTCTCGATGAGAGGGAGTGGGCCGTAATCCACCACGCGGGCCCAGTGCGGGTTGGCAGATGTCACATGTCTTCGAATTTTTTGGTTCTAGGACATGCCGGTTTCCTCACGATGTTTTCCTTCACCGTTTTGAGAGCAGTGGTGATGAAATAATTTACACAAAGTAAAGTGCCTGTCTGGGTTCGAACCTGCGACCTACAACTCGTAAGTCGCGGACGTTACCACTTGGCCACCACTGCTCTCCATACATATTATCTATACTTAATTTATCTGTATACAGGATTCATTTCTAACCAGTGTGTAAACTGCACACATGAATTCAGCATATGATTTTATACTCCTTCGCGTAGAAATTTTTCGTCGGTTATAAAAAAAAAAACAGTGGCACTCCGGGAGTGCCGACAGAAGTGATAACTTGAACAATTACGTGTGTATTTTTTGAATCGTCATGCTTATCGTCATACTTTAGGAGCGTTGGGCATTTTTTGAGATGGGAAAAAACTATTGAATTCGCGCCACTGTTACCGTAACCGACACCGCTTCGGATGTGTTCGGCTGTCCTCGGGTTGTACTCGGTTTTAATGTATATCCGATATGTCAGTGAGTGTTGTCAATGTTTTCTGTTTGTGTTTTGTTTTCACTTCTGTCGGCACTCCCGGAGTGCCACTGTTTTTTTTATACACACCGACTTCTCTCTTTCAGTCGTCAGTAATTTGACTTTCGAAAGAAGAAGACAAAGCGTTGTGTAACTATACAGACGCTATACAAGGTTTATTATTAAGGGGGCTTGTATGGGTTATCTTCGGGACTACTGATCCGATTCCGGAAATTCTTTCTGTAATGTGAAGCTACAGTATTTACTTTTCTTTTTATTTCTTTTGCGTTGTAGACGCAAATAAAAAATGGTAACTTGTTATAAATGATAAATGATTTTATTTCTGTAAGTAGGTTTGTACGAACACTTTAACACGTCAATCATATTTTAAAAACTAGACGGGGTCGGCGTTTCCTATCTGACTATGAAAAGATAGGCCGAAACAAACTCAGGGGTCACAGTCTCTTTTAAAGTCCAGACACAATCTTGGTCAGATCATGTGAAGGGCATGAAGGTTTGTGTCTGAAATGGTATTTTGAGGAAAGAACCACACAGATTGAGCGGGCTCTCCAGTCAGTGTTGTTTAAATATTCCTTTTTGTTTTATTTGCTAATTTTTGAGTTTGAAGTGAGTTGAACTCTTAGTAACCACGTAGGTATTATAGCTGAAATAACATCGCATTCGTTGTCAGATTATTAAATTAATAAATTTATTGGATAATTCCCTCCAGTTTTCTGTCTCCATCAGCATAGCCCTCACTACTGCTGGCAGAGACAGGTCTCGCCCAATCCTGGCGACCAAAACCTGCCGCTTAGAGGCCCACGGAGGGCACTCCTCGAGAGTGTGCTGTGCAGAGTCTAGGTCACTTCCCCAATGTGGCAATTTGCCGTGACTTCACGCCCAATCCTCACCGATGCAAGGCAGAGCCCTAACGCTGGTTTTCAGCGACAGCCGGGGTTTTGACGTGATGACGTCAACCGGTGCAGATGTTGTGGTGTTATCTAGATATTGCCTTTATTTTTGATTGTGTATGACAAAAAAAAATATTTGACACTAAACCGGTATTTCATAATTTGATGTCGGTTTACTGTCACATTGCACGCTACAATGACTATTGATAACAATTCCCAGTGAATTCACGAGAAATTCACTAAGGGTGTGTGTTTTTGTGTGTGGTAGGTATACCTACGATAATAAATTCTATTATTTTTATAGGGACCAACAACAGTACACGTGAGTTATTTTTAATTGCTTTATTTACATACGTAGGGTCAGAAGCCATATCATAATCAGCCTATAATGTTCCCACTGCTGGGACACAGGCCTCGCCTTTCTTAATGAGAGGGAGTGCGCCGTAATCCACCACGCGGGCCCAGTGCGGGTTGGTGGATGTCACATGTCTACGAATTTTTGGTTCTAGGACATGCCGGTTTCGTCACGATGTTTTCCTTCACCGTTTTGAGAGCAGTGGGATGAAATAATTTACACAAAGTAAAGCGCCTGTCTGGGTTCGAGCCTACGACCTACAACTCGTAAATCGTGTCCGTTACCACTGGGCCACCACTGCTCCACTTTACATAGAAATCTAGATAATAAGTCGCCAACTGATCGACAGTACACGTGACCAGAGGGCTGATTCGTTCTTTGGCCAAGGAATTAGCATTTCCATTTCACGTGGCAATGCTGCTAGTCTTCTGGGCACGATTCCGGATGACAGCGATGCGGACGAGTACTTCGACACCTAAGGCCCTTTGCACACGGCATGGTTTCATTATGGTACGGCGTATAAACCGCGCCGAGAAAAAACGTGTTCGTGTACAAGCTTCCATACTGATCCATACAACACTGACGGCCGTGCCTACACACGGCGAATTAACCGTATTTTTTTACGGCAAGAAAAACGTGTGTGTACGAAGGGCTTCAGTGTCCTTTTCTTTTTGTATTTATTTGTATCTATAATTGTTTAGTCATTTAATTTAGTGTAAAAAGGTACTTACTTTGTGTATTTAAGCATTTTAAAAGGTTAAATCCATAATATTTATCTGCTAATAATAAGTATATAAAATTTGTGATTAATTTCGAACATTTTACAGATACCTACAGCAGATGAAAGGCTAAAGACATTGAGACAATTCGTAAGTTTAATAAAAAACATAACTTTACGCCTGTTATAATATGTGAGGTAGGTTAGACGAGGGACATACTAACTATATGGAGTTTAATACTCAAGAAAATTAACAACTGTTAACATTGGACCAACTACGGAATATGAAAAAAAAAACAGCTGTTTCATACATATATATATATCGCTATAGTTATTGCTCTTTTGTATGGAACGGATGGAACCCAAGTTGTTTTTGTTTCATATTTCTCGGATCAGACCGAAATAAATCCTTCATAGTGTGTCGATGGCAATCTAAATGGACTCGGCCCAAAATTCGACTACGTGTTTGGCGCATCACTAGCATCCATCAGTTCCTGTAACGTGCAGACGACAGCACACGCCGGACACGATATTAAGTCTCCCATCGTTTATGGAACAGCACTACAAAACACTAAGGCGGATTCATATATGAATCTCCACAAACAGATTTTCCTTGCTTCGGTCAAGCTGGGACCAGATTCTGTTTAAAGACTTCCAAGTTAGTCAAGGCAACTGGTGTCCTGCAGACCTGCACCCTAATTGTGTACACACTTATCAATCACAATCTGAATGATTTCGAAGGATATTACTAATCCATTGCTTCATATGCTCGAAAAATTTGTCTGCTCAACAACGTAAATAACACAATGAATGTTGTTGAACTGTCAAAATGAAATTCATTGCTACTTTTTGTGTGTTAAGCGAAACCCCCGCAGGTGGAAGATTTTGAGATGGTGGAACGAATGGTTTGAGTAAGGAAGCACTGTCTCGCCACAAAGAAAGACTAAATAGTCTTTTCTTTGATTCTTCGCCAAAGAGTGCGACGACACAGTTCTGAGTTGGTGTTACAGTAAAAGTTGTTCATTTTCATGAGTACTCGGATCTCAACTGGGTATGTAGCACCTCCCTACAGACAATGGCCCACTTTTCATCCTGTGCCGCATGCCCTGTCACCTGTGCATTTGATGATCTTATGACTTCGTCAGTGAGCGGAGTTCGCGCGGCTGAATTTTGGGCCAAAGATGTTTGATGATTTGATGACTTTTTGTCATCGATGCGCTAAGAAGAAGAAGTACTACACTCCCTTAAAAAGAGTATATCCTACGTTTAACGTAACAAAATGTATTCCTTTGATATAAACATTAATTATTTTTTCAGGACGATTTCTATGCTCCCATTCGTTGGGTTAGATTAAACTCGGTAAGATCCAAGAAAGCATAGAGTAAGTAATGTTCCTTATAAGAGACGGGAGTCCCATAGAAAAAGATGAAAAACGGCAGTATGAAACTTGCGCTAAAACTGAATACCAACATAGCAAAAATGACACAGACTATGCACAGACTGCAGATGTTAAAGCGAGACAGCGATAGCCACCATTATGTTTAGTGCACGTTTCATAGTTTCTTTTTTTATTAGACAGTTGCGCCAGACTGCAAGAAAGCTGAATTTTTAGGGGTACCAGCAAATATTCTTTGATCTATTACAATAATTTATATAATTCGCTACAAGTTTTGTTTTCCTATAGAGTATGGTTGCGCAACGCACGCCGTTCTCCCTAAAGCCCCAATTTACACGATTAAAGTTCCCTGTGAAATACAGTAAAATTGTAGCAAAAAAAAATGCTTTTAGTTAATACAGCTTATAGTATGCCACAGGCAATTAAATCGCCGGGTGTAAGGACGCAAAACTTCATTTAATTTCACTCAATCTTCATTTATTAAATTATTAACCAGCGTTCATAAAAATAACATATAACGCTAAACGGATTTTATTTTTGTTAATAATATTGGTTTATGCGTATCTTTATATTTAAAATATTTATTCCTCTTCATGATTGCACCTACCACTGTTTGTCTCTGCATCACCCAAAGGTTGACTGGTAGAAAATGGCTAAGGCATTAAAGTCCGCCTCTGTACATGTATGTGCTTGAAGTATTAAATAAATAAATAATTGTTAATTTGCAGCCAGACACAAAGGACGGTTTGGCTCGAGTCACGGTAACGTATTATTTTGTTATATTTTCTATCATTCTATTACAGTCAACCATAATTATGGCCAAATACAAACGAATCACACCTTTATTCCTGAAGAGGTGAGCGGAGTTGACGTGTGATTAATGGATTAAATTCGGGGTGAGAGCCTGGGGATCTGTCACACAAGGTGTGCTGACGTGGGTGACGCCAGACGTTCACAGATAATCAATGGATGCATTTTTTGTCAAAACCTTGGTCAAAACGCTATAATTCGTGTCTGTATAAAAGTTTACTATGTGAACCTTTTTGAAGAGGGAATAATAATACCTATACAGGGTGGCCCAAAAGTCGTGGATCAAACAAAACAGTGCGATAGTTGCGGTTATTTACAGTAAAAAAAAAAAATCAAAAAAAAAAGTATCATCACTACAACAGTGCTTTTATGACAGTGGGTACCATGATTTATCAGTATTGGCACTTTTTTCAATATCTTTTAAGGCTCAAAAAAAATATTTCTAACATTAGAACCTTACTGTAAACACTCAAATTGTCATAACTTTTAAGGAGATCAAGTTAGTGCTCTCGCATAATTTTTTTTTTTACTACAAATAACCCCAACTATCGCCCTGTTTCGTTTGATCCACGACTTTTGGGCCACCCTGTATATCATTTTAATCGTGAACAAAGCGGTTTTCAGTTCGTTTATAAAGAGGTGATTGGTCATAGTGATGCTTAGACGTTATGTTATCCATTTATTCCGGTCTGATCCCCTGAGTCCCCCCTCCACCCCCCCCCTCCTCGATCCCCAATAATAAAGCTGAGGAGTTTGTTTTAACGCGCTAATCTCTGAACCTACCAGTCGGATTTGTTTTTTTTTTTTGCATTTTATAGCCCAATTCTTGAGGAAGGCTACTTAACATCTCGCTAGAACCCTTAGGCTCAGCGCAGACAGAACGGAGAGCAGCGGAGAGGATTTTATTAACGCACTTGAAAATAAACTTTAAAATTATTACAATAAAGTGCATAAATGTTTGAACCTGACAAAAAATGCTCGCGCGTCCTCGAAGACGCGTCCTCGCATGCTCGAACATACGCGATCCGTAAAGAAAATGCCCGAGACCGCGCGGGGATTATTCCTCTCTGTCTGCGCTAACCCTTAGGAGCCGAGCTAAAAGGGTAAAACGTCAGAAAGAACGCTAAGCGAAAACGATGTTATACCGCGGTCAGACGATGCGATGCGACGGGTCGGGGGAATAAAAAATTTCACAAGCCAAGTAGCGGGCAGAAGCTATTAGAACTTACAATAATTTGACAGTGTCAACTAATACCTCTTTTGTTTCATTTAGGACAAAAAAACTCACAAGAATGAACAGTATGTGATTGAGGTACGAACTTTGCACTTATTTTTATTAAGAGGATTTTTTTTTTAATTCTGTCCTATGCCGGGGCCACACAAACGGGAAACGCCGATAATTATCGCGATGATGGGCGTTAATCGTAGGTGCAGCCACAACATATCGGCGTTTCCCGTTGGTGTGGTCCGGGCATTAGAAATTAAAGTTACCGTAGGTACTTCCTGCTACCAAGTAGGTAGTATTTTTTGAAACTTTTCTTTATATACCCATACAAACTTCAATACCTAATCGACCCAAATGTATGGGACGGCTGATTACATTTTCGTGATTATAATGTTAGCCCATGGAGAAAGTTGCTTAATTTGATGATCTGTACCACACCCTTAAACAAATGTAACGAAAAAGCGTTGTGCCCCTCCATGCGACTTTTTAATACTTATAATAGAGAGAGTCAGAGAGAGGGAGATAGTTTTCATGGTTTTTCAAGGGTGCTGAAGCCGATAGTGAGGTCAAAATGAAAATCCAAGATGGCGGCTGCAATTTTTTTCTTGCCATTACATTACACAAAGCAGGTTTTGTTCGAATGGTGCCCAATCACCAGTTGGAGAAACTTGAGACGTTCCAAACTCACGCCTTATTCCCAAGGGGTCGGCGGAAACTACAGAACACCACCTGATACGATCCTTACATACTCCTTTTGCCTCCTTTACGTTCATAAATCTGGTCCTACACGCACACCTGTTGCGAGTACTATGCACCTGACCTTTTTCAAGAACATCATCAATAAGACCGATTTAGGCCAACTCTAAATAAATTGGCTCAAAATTCCTTATTTTACTGTTATGAGTATCCACAAAACCAGGTGCTCAATGAATCGTGAAGGAGTCGTTATATTATTATCTGTGGAATTAGCATATTTTATCCCCATTAAGGATGGAGGCAAAGCCAGATGTTTGGTGCCTGTTGGGTAGCCGATTGTGGGGTGGCTTTACATTTTAGATTATAGGTTAAGATAATATTCAAAGTGTTGGAAAACACTTGGACGATGGATCGAGGGAATTGTAGCAAATGGCAGGAAAGAAAGGAGGCCTATACCACCAAACCGAAAGATACAGAAGGTTGGCTCCTCCGTCCGTCGGTCGGTCAGTTAGAAAGATGAAGCTAGTTGCCCATTCCAAAAAGTAGTATGTTCTTAATGAAAAGAACGGGCAAGAAACTCTACGCACTCTCTTTTGTTCTGCATAATTATAGAAGGTCGGCTATACAGGGTGAATTTATCAAGTGGGCGTGGATGGCCAAATCCGAAACTATGAGGAATAGCGAAAAGTACCCAAAGGAGAAACGGGCTCGACTTTGATGAAAACTAAAACTGCATTATTGGATTTTTAAAAAATCAATATAGATATATAGTTTCCCGTATGTCATTACTTCCCAGAATTCGATCCTTATTAGCGACACAATCGAATTGTGTGATAATACAGTGTTTTTTTTTTCAAAATCAACGGGTTCGGTTCCTGGCTAGAAATATTGATTTTTCCAAAATCATCAAAATCGAGCCCGTGACTCCTTTGAGTACTTTTCGCTATTCCTCATAGTTTCGGATTTGGCCATCCACGCCTACTTGGAAAATTCACCCTGTAGACAACGACCGTAAACGTACGCACACATAGACACGCTTTACGTACAACGAGTGCAAGTGCATTCGACAGAGAAAAACGTACGCGTCTATTTGTGCGTGCGCGTGTTGTCACTCTTTGTAAGTAGCAGATCTTCTGTATCCAGAACAAAAGATTTACCTTGGAGTTTCTTGCCAGTTCGTTGGAGGAACTTACTTCGCTCTGGAATGGGCAACTAGCTTCATTTTTCTTGCTGACCGACTCCTTGACAATTCAAAAGTGCCTGTCAATGGTTGAAATACGTAAATACCTACTTTGAGTTTGATTATGTATTTCTTGCCTATATATAGAGGTATGAGGAACAGGGTGTAAAGTTCACTTATCCTCTATAGAAAAGGGAGGATCCTCCGACCAGACGGGTGTTATGTCTGGCGGGCAACTGCCCAACGATTGATGTCAAGACGTTGTATTATGCTAGTTGCGCGGAAAACTCTACTTGCGCGATGCAGGATTTTGCGTGACGTCAGCGTGATGCGTAGTTCGCAATTTCGCATGTGGCAATTTAGATGCCGCCACACCTTACCTAACTGTGGGTGATTGTGGACTGAATTTATGGTGATGATGACTCACGGGAGGGGTTATTTTTTAAGTTATACTTATTTGAGTTTAAATTTTACAGGGAGAACTATACGTGCCGATTGTGGACGAGAGTATGGCTAGATTGGGGTGGACAGTAAGTACCAACATAAACAGAATAAGTAATTTAAAACGGTAGGTGGTCACGCAGTGACTTTGATCGCCGGCGACTCGGTAGACATGTCAAAATATCATGCCCACACGCATTTTTGAGCCGTTTTCGAAGTTTAAAAATCTGTGTGTGGACGTGAGATTTCGACATTGCTATGGAGTCGCCCAGCATAAAACTTCTTTTAGGGCTGATTTTTGAATAGCCAGATAACTTTTATTCGAGGAATAAAATTGACGTTTGGCAGTTTTTGTATGAAATAACTGTAAAAATTTCAAAATTATTCCTCGAATAAAGTTATCAGGTAGTTAAAACATCAGCCCTTAAAGAGTTAAAAAATATATATTTTTAGTTTGATCTATGATTATAATAGTTAGCTAGCTAGCGGGGCATGTGGTAATAACATCCGCAAGGGTCGATCGCTCAGGTTAAGCTACGCTTGCCGAGGTTGGTCCGTGGATGGGTGACCATCTTTACCTACATAGCAAGACCTCTCCGTGCCTCGGAAAGCATGTTAAGCCGGTGGTGGTGTCATTCATGGATCTTTTACAGTCGGTACGGGTCGTCAGAAGCCCGAAAGTCTGACAACCAGTCTTACCAAGGGGTATCGTATTACCCAGTAAATGGGTTGTGACCCTCAGATAGGCAGTCCAGCTCCATGTAAAATACTGGTACTCAACTGCATCCGGTTAGACTGGAAGCCGACCACAACATAGTTGAGAAAAGGCTAGGCAGTTGATGATGATAAGCTAGCTAGTTTAGAAATTGAACTGTTATGTTCTTAAAATAAAGTAAATTTTCCTTTACCATCCACAGACAGAGAGCAATAGCGAAACGATCGAATTCACACCTAGGCCTAATGTTGAGGAACATGCAATCATAGTCGTAATGAGGTCAATGAACCTTAACTACACAACTCAGCACGAATGGCTGGCCTATGAGACCATTCTTGGATCCAAGTTTGACTACGAACCTGAGGTAAAATACTACAATCTACAATATTAATATTTAATATAATATTATAAAAGAGGTAAAAGCGTTTGTTAGTAAGTTTGTATGTATGGGATAATCTCCGGAACTACCAGTCGGATTTCAAAAATTCTTTCTGCATTTGATAGCCCAATTATTGAGGTACTGTAAAGGTAAAGTTGATTTCAGAGTGACTAGCACTATTGAAAAAGTTATAAAAATATTTGAAAATGTACCGTAAACTGAACTTTATTGTGTAGGAATTGAAGTTATTTTTCCATTAATTCATATTTGTTTACATTTTTGGCAAATAAATCGCGAACGCAGATTACGCAACATGCAATCTTCAAAAACGGAAAACTAAGGGCGTTTGTGCACAGCTCGGTTTCTTTGCGGTACGGCGCGTTAACTGCACCGTAAAATAATCATGTGAGCGCATACGGCAACGTCGTCGTACCGCAGTGCCGCCGTGTCGTCAACAAGCTTCCATACAACTCCGACGACCGAGCCCACATACGGCAAATCCACCTTAGTTCTTTACGGCAAAACTGTTGCGGTATCTACAACGCCACATACGAACTACGCGTCATCCTGACCTCACGCAAAATCCTGCATCTCGCAAGCAGAATTCACCGCGCAACTAGCATAAATACAACGGCCCGACATGAATAATCGAGCAGTTGCCTGCCAGACAGGACACCCGTCTGGTCGCAGAATTCTCACTTTTCTATGGAGGGTGAGTGAACTTTACACTCTGTTCCTCATACCTCTATAAACTATACATTGTCACGGCAAGAAAAACGTGTCTATACAAAGGGCCTTACGCATACATAAATGACGTAATTTTACGTTATTTACGCATACATAAATGACGTAATTTTACGTTATTTACGTGTGCACGATCGCGATTTTGCGTGACGATCGTTTTCTTTTAGGACATGAGGTAACACTAGTTACAGATAATTGATATACGTCGGTTTCTACTTAGAAATAGAAATTATGAAGTTCTTATTATATACCTATTTGTTTTTTCAGTGTGCTGCCGAAGCGTGTCAATCAAGAGTAAGTTTTTCTGCGTCAAAGCTCAAAAGGGCGGTAATGCCAATCCTAACACAGTTGGGAAAAGGCTAGGCAGATTGATTTAGGGCTGATTTTTCAATCGACAGATAATTTTTATTCGTGAAATAAAATTGACGTCTGACATATTTTGTATGGAAGAACTGTCAAAAATTCAAAATTATTCCTCTGATAAAATTATCTGGCGTTGGAGAAATCTACCCTTATATTTATTTATTCATTGAATATAATGTTTCTGTATACTATTTCAGTGTCATAAAACTGGCTGCGACAGCACGGTAAGACTGTTTACAAATCTTACTTGCATCATCATCATCAGCAGCTCACTGCTGGACATTGCACGCCATTCAACTCGATTTTCGGCAACTCTCATCCACCTGCTACCAGCCATCCTGCGAAGATCGTAGCTCCACCTAGCCTGAACGAACCCCGTACCGAACCGTCTAGCTTCGGCCCAACGTTCTACGTTTGAAACGCGATGCATTCGCCAATGCTATTGGTCGGAATTTGAAATTTTGGTTCGGCGTTTTGAATTTAAGGCTAGATGGAGCGACGATCTTCGCAGGACGCCCTTTTTTTTTTTTGATGGGAAATCATCTAATGACTCCTCCCGCTCTGGGTGGAGCGGAAGGGAGTGTGAGACTCTTACTGACTAAAACCCACCCGTGTTCCTTCCTTAGCCCTTTATGTTCCGGGGCAGCGGTAACCCTTTCGGACGATCCCGCTACCCCGGCAGCGCAGGACGCCCTCAGGGCGTCCTACTTTACGTTTGCCGATTCGCGGCCACTTCAGCTTGCTTATTCTGTGAGCTATGTCGAAAACTTTGGTTTTCTGCCGGATCACCTCTGATTCGAAAACGTTCGGAATCTTACTTGCGTGAAATAAAAATTAAGCGTTCAACATCATTCGACATTTGACTTCACACAAAGCCAATACAACGCAACATTCCGTTTTTACCTCTGTCAGCAGCAAACTATATAAACAGCAACCTTATTGTGATGAGAATAAAGATCACAATGATTTTGACAGACCTGTCAATGGCAGCAACCCAACAGCAACCTTATAAGAAAAAGAATAAAGATCACTGTGATTTGGCCAGTGATGCAAAATCAGACTTAAAATAACTGTTCAAGTTTTTTTTCGAGAGTGGTCAAAGTCGGAACTAACGCCGCCAACTTCTTTCTTAATACAATTTCTGAGACAATTTCACAATTTTTTTCCAACATCGCCCGCGTGTCAATGTCATTCAGGCGCCAAATATCCTCATAGCACTCTACTTTAGGGGTTACACAATATTTTTTTCCTTTTCAGTGTAAGGGCGATTCTTGCGCTTCTGGGGTATGTTACCTTGCAAAATATTATTATTATTAAAGTGCCTTTGACATATCTCGGATCCCTGGGGTCCCGGACCTTTGGAAGGCGTACAGGGGCCGAAGCGGCTTTCAATAAAATGAGGTACCAACCGACGATTATCCCTGTACGCACTATGCAAGTGGACACAAGACAACCTCTGGTTGGTGTAGAACTATTGCAGAATATGGAAACAAAGATATTGGAATATGTATTTGGATGGGTAAAGTGGGCTGGTTATCTAGATCTAAGGCCCCTGCTGCCTGATCAATGATTTATTTTACACACATATGTACATACAGTAAACCCTTTATTCCCAGTAACGTAAATATATACAAAAACAATAGGGTTCGGGGTGAAGATAAAGTTTCGTAAATTGTACATCAGAGAGTCACTTTTCGGAGCGCAGCCTAGTCGACGGGCGTCACACGGCTAATGTGAAAATGAAGGGTCCGCGTAGTCTGTTTCTCAGACGGCTTCTAGAACATTCTAGAAGCTGCGCCCTTATTGAACGAGCAGATTGTGGCGGGAGCGGTTCGAAATAGGTTCGCTTTATACACGGAAAAAGTGGCAGTGGGTGACTTGCACACTTAATAATGAACGCAACCCCCTGAAAACTGTCACTGGCATTTAGTGACGTAGCGACAAGGGTCAAAAAATATATCCTGAACCTATGCATGATGGGGAGTCCTTTACCATTAGACCGTCACAACTTTGTCATGACAGACGAAACTTGGCTCGATACAATACACCTCTGACTACATAATCATCCTATAATGTTCCCATTGCTGGGACACAAGTCTCCTCTCTGTGAGAGGGAGTGGGCCGTAATCCACCACGTGGGCCCAGTATGGGTTGGTGACCTCTGAATAAGCCCTACGAAAATACAGGAGTGATGGTATTTTATGCAATTGGATTTTAGGATACTTATTTTTTTTTTATTAGCCAGTAATGTCCCACTTCTGGGCATAGGCCTCCCTATTATCTTTCCATCTCTCTCTGTCCAGAGCTGCCAAGGGCTAATCTTTTTTAAAGAAGTCCTGAAGGACTGTGAACGATTTTTTTTTTTTTTTTTTTTTGTTTGAAATGGACTTGCTCTTGACTCTAGTCTAGGTCAATGGTGACAGAGACAAAGTCGATCTTAAAATTACGAGAATTATACCCCTCGGCTCATCCGGCCATCGTCATCTGGGCCTACCGCGGTGTCGTTTGCCATTAAGGCTTGTAATCATGCCAATAACCTTGAGCATTGGACGAGTGCGGGGGTGATGTAGACGCAGTCTTTAATCGGACGCATTTTTAATTTATTGTAATAAAAATAATACATATTTGTAAAAAGTAACAAAACCAAATCATTTTCCTTTGTATTGCAAAGCAGTAGATATTTGTTTTTATACTCGTTTAATAAGAAATTAAAGAGTAAAATGGTTTCATCTCAATGATTTGGAGGTGATTTGACATTTCTTTTTCTTATTATGTGACACCGATAGAAAAATTGTGGCTAAACCAAATTACGTATCATATGTAATTTCTCTGTAAATGCCGACGAAAAGTTGCTTCATCTGCATGCTTCTTTCAAGCTTTTTTCGAGAGAGCAGCCTTAAGTGGGACCTACTGGGTCGTTTCTTTGGCCTATTGATTGTCTGACATGCGGCAGATATGTCCCGTCCTATTCCATTTAATAGTGGCAGCTTTCCAAGAGAAGCAGTTTTAGTTTATAATTTTTTTGTTATATCAGTGTGTTGGAGTAGGCTGCAATGCTATGGTGAGTGATCTTTTGATGTATATTTATTTTTATTTAAATACAGCTAGTATTTAGACTGGCAGACGTTGTCTTGTTCAAAAGTTCATACCATAGACAAGTGTATGTTCAGTTTGTCCCAATTTTTTCCGGGAAAAATTTCAATTTTTCTTTCCCTAAAAACCTAATTCGGACTATAATATTATGAACATTTTAAAACAAAAAAATCGGTCCAGCAGTTTTTAAGTGATGTGATAACCAATGAACAGCATTGCAGATCCTCTATTTTTACCCGACTGCACCAGAAGGAGGGTTATGTTTTTTTCGAGAGTATGTATGTATAATTGTTTGGCACGCTCTGCGGCCTGAACGGCTTGATGGATTTTAGCTTGAGAGGTGTCATTAGATTCGTATTTACTGTGAGAGTGACACTGGGTAAATCAAAATAAAAAAACAAAATAACGGATTTTTGGCGTAATATTATGACTTAAAAATAAAAAAAAATTCTCTAAACCTATCGAGTGGGGTAAAAAAATAAAGGGTTTTAAAAGGTGATTACAAAAATATATACAACTTATATGGTTAAAAGTAATTCGAAGTGACAAATTGTAAAAAACACGTACCAAGAACTAAATCGCCTGCGAAATCTTTCACATTTGTAATCTAAAAAGCTGGAAATAAAAAGAAGTAATTAAAAAAATATAAAAACCCGATTGCGGTAAGAAACTTAAGTTAAAAAAACTGAAAAGCTATAAACAAGCCCATTATAAATTAAATAAATTTTGGAAGCAGGCGGGACCCATACCATTTTTATTATATTTTCAAATTCAAATGGGTCCCGCCTGCTTCCAACATTTATTTAATTTAAAATAGCTTTTCAGTTTTTTAACTTAAGTTTTTTACCGCAGTCGGGTTTTTTAATTTTTTTAAATTACTTTTTTTTTAAATGTGTCATTTGAAAAAGTGTGCTAATACAATATAGTATAGTATCTAAAAATTTATTTTAACTTTCAGTGCAGGGGACCAGGATGTAACGCTATGGTATGTTTTAAGTAAAAACCTTCCTAAAATTAAATTGAGGGATATCGCTAAAAGGATGATTGAGCCTCGTCAAACTTATAACAACAAATTGTGATCACTAAAGCAATTGATGCTGATTTTGCAAAATATCGATTCCTGCTACGGCGTAGCTACCGTAGTCGCTACGGGCTACGAACAAGCTACGGCGTAGCAAATGTGTAAACTTGTGCATACTGTGAGTTTGATCTACTAATGCGTAATAGAGGTCACCCATCTAAGATTCCGCATGAACAAAGTTGCTTAACCTGGTAGTTATTGACCTCCGTTGCAGTCATTTTTATAATGACGTCACTCACTGGAACTTCAGCTCAGCAAACATGTAACAATCTGATAACTAGATTGGATTTATATTCATCTGCCTGCCTTTTCCCAACTATGTTAGGGTTGGCTTCCAGTCTAATCAGATGCAGCTGAATACCAGTATTTTACACGGAGTCCCTGCCTATCTGATGTCTACAATCCAATTACTGGGTAATACGATACCCCTTGGTAAGAAGGGTTGTCAGACTTTCGGGCTTTAGACGACCCGTAACGACTGTCAAAAGTCTACGAAATCTCTATCTCTATGAAAGCTTTACGAGGCACAGAGAGGTCTCGATATATAAAGATCAATCGACCCGTGCGGCTGTTATTAGTCAGTCACTATTATTCTTACGAAATAGAATTATTTAATGTAAACCAAGCAGTAAGGAGAGCAGTGGTAGCCAAGTGGTAACGGCCGCGACTTACGAGTTGTAGGTCGTAGGTTCGACTCCTGACAGGCGCTTTACTTTGTGTAAATTATTTCATCACCACTGCTCTCAAAACGGTGAAGGAAAATATCGCGAGGAAACCGGCATGTCCTACAACCAAAAATTCGAAAACATGTGACATCTGCCAACCCGCACTGGGCCCGCGTGGTGGATTACGGCCCACTCCCTCTCACTGAGAGGAGGCCTGTGTCCCAGCAGTGGGAACAATATAGGCTGATTATGTAAGCAATAAGGTTCTTGCAAGTGGGTAAACCTCAAAGTTTGCTTTTAATTTCCAGTGCATCGGTGAACAGTGTACTGCAAAGGTATTTCATTTTCAATTTATTAGTTCCCCGATATTGTTTATTATAGCTACTGTTTCATAGAGGAGCGGTGGCCACTACATAGCATCTGTAGTTTACTGAAGTTGAAGAGCGGTGGTCGGTAGCGGCGACCACTCTTCAACTTCAGCTTATAAGTATGTTAGTACAGCGGCATGCGAGCACGGGAAGGTACTTTCTTGTTTCATCCTTTTCAGTAGTCGGGTTTTAGTTTTTAAACGTATTTTTTTTTCTAAAAATTTTAAATATGATATAAAAAAAATAAGCACCTTCACTATAAGATTTGTAATTCATATTTTTTTAAGCAAAATATTAATTGCATTGGGACGATTGTAACAATAAAACATATATAAGATCCCGTTAAAATACATGGACAAACTTTTAGAAATCATTCAGACCACCAAAATAAGGACGTTGGTAAAAAATATTATAAGAAAAACGCATTAGATACAAGAAAAATAATCAGCTAACGAAAATACACTAATGATTTTAGGTCAAAATAAAATCACTTTAATCAGTGTTTTTTTATTTGCTTAGATATCTTTGGTTAGACGTACTGAGCGCTGTGTTAAAATTTGTCCATCTATTTTAATGGGACCCTGTACATCATAACATCACGCCTACTCGAAGGGGTGGGCAGAGGTGAACATATAGTACACCCACATTTCGCCAGTTATGTTAAGTCCCATGTAATAGGGGGCGAGCCTGTTGCGATCAATTTGTTCGACATCGATTTGTGCCCGAGAAATCCAGACCAGGCTGCTACTAAGAAATTCCAAGATGGGTTTGTTTTTCTTTTTTGACAATTGAGGTTTGTTTTTTGAAATAATCCAGATAGAAAAATCCAATAACACTTTGCCCGACCTGGGAATCGAACCCCTCACGCTTGCGACCACGAGACCAAAGTGGCTGTGGATTATATACTTACTCCCTTACTAATAAACGTTGTATAGCGTCTGTATAGTTAAACAACGCTTTGTTTTCTTCTTTCGAAATTCAAATTACTGACGACTGAAAGAGAGAAATCGATGTGTAACTATTCATCTCTCTATATTTATAAAACCGCTGGTCCTAGAGACATGACATTTGGAGGGTGTGTTTTTTGTGAAGAGTAGGTATCCACTAAGAAAGGGTTTTTCGAAATTCTACCCCTAAGAGGGTGAATGGGAGAGGGTGAAATTTCACGCGGACGAATTCACGGGCAGAAGAAGCTAGTTAAAACATAAATGATTTCATGTATTTTTTTGTCGACAAAAAAAACCACTTGCAAAAGAAAAAAAAAACATCATGTATTTCTACCTCGGCACTGGTCACAAAGAAATACAAACGGAAATCCATGCATGCCGCAGAATCCACAGAGGGTATTGCATTGTATGTTGAAGTGTATTGTATACACGTTTGAAATGTATTGGTCATTTTTATTGGATTGCAGTGCGAGGGCATGAGCTGCGAGGCCCAGGTATGTACGGACTCCAATTGTTTTAAGTATTTATTTTGTTTCGAAAGGTTTCGAACGAAGCTTTTCATTTGTTTTATTTTTTTTTAATAAATTGTTTCTGTCCTATATTTGGGCTGTAGAACCCTGAGGGTCAATTCTCGTAATTTTAAGAACGTCTGATCTCAATCTGTCAATAATACCTCTATACTCCATTTGTTTAGGTAATTAAATAAAAGTAAACAAAAAAACCACGTGACTTAGTTAACCGACTAAACGTAATACCAGTCTATTCAGTTGTTATGCTACGTCACAGCTGTTGTACTCTTCAATTTAGCAACGTTATTAACTAATTATGTATAACGTTGCTAAATTGAAGAGTACAGCTGTAACGTAGCATGACAACTGAATAGACTGGTATTACGTTTAGTCGGTTAAATAAGTCACGTGGTTTTTTTTGTTTACCTTTATTTAATTCCCAAAACAATGGCGTATAATTTCCCTACACTTTCGACTGATTGATTGTCGCTGAGATGAGATTGCGACTAGATTTTGAACTTTTTAATTAGGGGAATTGACCTTCAGAGCCCATACCATAACCGTTAATCAAGTTCTTCTAACTGAGCAGACAGCTGTGCTGCTGAGGAGTTTGTTTCGCCGCTTCTTCTTCCCAGCTAAAGCACTAGGAAGTGGTGAAGGGTGGGCTTTTTGGGGACTGACTTACGTAATGTTGACATTAAAAATTGTGAGCCTCAGCCTAGTTTGCATACATGACTTTCCATTTTGATTTTGAGTAGGAAGGGCGTAGGACAGGCCAAAGTGAAAGTAATAGTTACACTCCTTATGGTTCAAAATCGCTTGACACTTCCCTGTTTGACATTTTTTGTCAAAGGTTGGTCAGCTGCAATGTAAGAGTGCACCGCCTTGTCAGTCTCTCTACAAAATGGATATTCTGCCACCTCTAGCTAGATTTTCAGTTTTGCCTTCAGTTAAAAGAACAAAGTATGTATATTTATGGTGTTATTTTTTTTACAGTGTTGGGGCACGCATTGTACCTCATCAGTAAGTATTATTTTTAATTAACTGAACAACTAACTAATTAACTACATAAGTAAGCGCTTACAGCGACCTCCAAAAGTGAGTTGACATTTTCCAATTATCTTTGACAAACCACTTTATAGTTTCAAATTCTAGTGATCCAAATGTTTGAACTGCTATGTCTAACGTTTTTTATTGACTAATTCAACTAGCTTCGACTTATCATAAAAATATTCAAGTAATCCCTTAGGAGTACCTGAATATTTTTTTAAATTTTAAATCATAATTTGGCATTACAGCTGAAGTGGGAAAACGTAAACTAACTGTTGGAGGCCACTGTAAATCAAGTTTTTAACTTCTGAGTTGAGGTGTACGATTACGGACAAATGCGTGCACAGATTGGACAGGTCCCCTTATATCTGTGAGGTTCTTTCCTCTAAAGACCATTTCAGACACCAATCTACGTGGTCCTCATATGATCTGACCAAGATTATGTCTTAAAAAGAGACTGACCTCTGAGTTTGTTTCGACCTTTCTTCTCAGTTTTCGTATCGGAAATGCCGACCTCATCTAGTTTTTAAAATATGTATGTAAAACTGTTTGTAAAAACCTACTTACAGAAATAAAATCATTTATCATGGATTTATGTGATGCAATTACTGTAGGTATATATTATCATCTATTTATTCCTTTTTTTATTTTGAAACATCTTCCACAATCTTATAATAATTGACCTACTAAAATTTATTTATTTACTGAGGCACGAAATCACAAATACATAATAGTACATTACTGCAGCGCGGCAGCGGCCAGCAAAAGAGGCATTGATGGACGAACGTGTAATTGTGGCCGACGCCGACGCTTGTATAGTATTTTTCTCAAATAATGCGCGGAAGTTAAAACTAAGTAGTACCTAGGCAGAACTTTTTTGTCAAATACAATTACTTTTCGAAATAAATGACGAACAACGAACAACAATAATTTTTCACGTGTTAAAGTGTTCATTTGTTTTTTTTTTCAATAAACAGCTTTCTATTTGCAAGCCAGTTCGAAATTTAAATAAAAACTTTGATAAGTTACCTCCTTGGTTGCCATGTCTCGGAGTAAAAGATCGTTCCATTTTTTAATTACACGACAGATATGAGTTTACTATGTAATTTATTTGGCCGCTAAACCACGACAGATATTGATTTTCATACAAATTTTGCCGGCCGCTGATCGCATGTATTTGGCCAGTACAGCAATTTCGATTTGTCTCGAAGAAGGTTGTCAAAATAATGCTCAAATTTTTGGAAATTTGAGCATTATTTCTCAAACATGCTTGGGCATGTTTGAGAAAAATTCATTACATCATTAAAATAAAATACAAAAACTCAATACAATCATTAATTGAAAACCAATTGCTATTGTATTCAAACTTAATTTCTATTCTGCATTTTTTTTAAAGTAAATTGTTTGAGTTAATTGCCAACAAAATCAATACCATTATTTGCTAAAGTTTGCGTTTCCATTCCTTCTACCGTAGCAATTTTAAAATCAAATGATAACATTGTTTCACAAGCAATAACGACCATCACAATATAATATTTTCTGTCGCAAAAGAGCTATGACAATATTGTAGCAGAGAGAATGAATATTGTTCAAATATGATTCGATCCTTTGCTTTATTTTACTAACATAAAGGAAATAGGAAGTACGTCGAAATCCTTAGATTCTTCTGGTTTAAAATGAAATAATTATTCTTGAGGTATTTAATTAAAACAACGTGAAGCTAGTAAATAGTGTGCAGTGTGTGTATTTGTGTATTCGGCGGTAGTAATGCTGTCAGCCTTTTGGGCACTTATCCCATTGACAGCGATGCGGGCGAATTTTTTTGAGCCCAATGAGCTCCGTCCATTTCCTTTTATTTTTTGTTATTACTTGTAGATACATAATATATAAGGTGTTAAAAAATTAACCTGACAATCTTTAATAGATGCTTTAGACCATCGAACTGAACAACTTTTACTATGGAACCAACTCTGTAATCACGAAAAAAATCAGCTGTTTAATACAAACGTTCAATACCTACTTGACCAAAATGTATGAAACAGCTGATTTTTTTCGTGATTTCAGAGTTAGTCCCATAGTGAAAGTTGTTCAGTTCGATGGTCTAAAGCACCTCTTAAAGTTTGTCGGGTTAATTTTTTAACACTTTGTATATATTGTAGTGTTAGCTTGTAGCTATATTGTAATTAAGGCTTTTTATTTGTATTTAAATTAACGTATACATATTTTCAGTGTTCTCTATTAAGCTGCTCATACACCATGAATGGCGGTCGCACACGTACAAGTAACGCCACGTGGGACGAGATGTATCCACAGTATGGCCAGAAGCTTTCCAATCCAAACCCCAATCCAAACCCAGACGTTCCCATTAAGCGCGAAGGACGTGACTATGGTCATGTTGCTGATGAGTATTACAATGATTAATAGAAAGTGACATGTATAATGCTGTTTTTCTAAAAAATCTTGTTTACATTCAAGGAATAAACCATTAGGAAATATACATGTCGTGTATTTTTTATGATTTTTATTCGACAGTTTACAGCGCCATATAAAATAGTAAAAAAATATTCAACGCCAAAAAAGCAATTCAAAGTAGGTACTTTAAAAAAAGTTGAAAATAGCCAACCGACACATCTTAAATGCCCTCCATTTTGGCGCACGTTCATAATCTTGATTTCGACTCGTTAAGTTCCAAAATGGTATGTGGTTTTATTACAGTTTCATGTACAGAAAATGTCGATAGCGATACGGAATCATACTAATATTATAATGGCAAAAGTTTGTGAGTGTGTGTATTTATAATATGTCTGTTACTTCTTCACACTTAAGCGTTAAAATTTTTTATGGAGGTAGCTGATACCCTGGATTAACACATAGGCTACTTTTTATCCCAATATTCCCACGGGATCGAAACTTATGCGGATGAAACCGCGGGGCGCAGCTAGTTAGATAGATAAACTGAACTGAACTGGTATAGATAGCGAAACTGAAGTGGCAGTGAGTGGCCATGTTTGTCGAAGGACCGATGGCCGGTGGAGCAGACGAGTCCTGGAGTGGAGACCACGTATCGGTAAGCGTAGTGTGGGACGACCCCCAGCTAGATGGAACGACGACCTAAAGAAGGTGGCTGGGACAGACTGTATGCAGAAGGTGGAGGACAGGGTGTTTTGAAGCAGCCTGGGGGATGCCTATGTCCAGCAGTGGACTGCGATAGGCTAAGTTGATTGATTGTTACGGAATTGTGAAATTCGTCAGATGGGATTGACAATCGTATTTTGTGAATGAAATCTGAAATAAATACTTTTGGTCTCTTTCTCGTGGCTAAATAATAACAGCTACACGGGTCGATCTTCAAGGTAAAAACACGCTTGCGGAGGTCGGTCCGTGGATGGGTGGCTTTCCATAACACACCGAATGCTTACGTGCTTTCTGTGTCTCGGGAAGCACGCTAAGTATTTAGTCCCGGCTGTTATTCGTAGATTCGTTTCACGTCAGCGCCGGCTGTCGCTGAAAACCAGCGCTGGTGCTCTGTCTTGCATAGGGTCGCAGCATAATGCTGAGCGATAGCAATTTTGCGTGGATGTGACGCATGTTTCCATTCCTTCTTTTTTTATTTTAATTTTGTGTTTATGTTCATTTTTGCGTCATGTTTACCGCAAATAAACGTATTTTCTTTCTTTCTTTCTTTATCTCCTAAAAGTCTGACAACAAGTCTTGCCAAGAGGTATCGTGTACCCCGTAAATGCATTGTGGAGGTTAGATAGGCAGTCGCTCCTCGTAAAGTACTGATATTCAGCTGCATCTAATAAATCTAAAACTCTAAATTAAACGTACTGTATATTACTAAGATATACAATATGGAAATCACATACAATAAATTACACCACATAATTTTTATCGCCTTTTCTGACGATATACAAAAAATGAACGAAATCGGTTGCGAAAAAAAATCAGCTGTTCCTTACACTTTGACGAGTTATGCGAACATAAATGTAGGGAACAGCAGATTTTTTTTCGCGACCGATTTCGATCATTTTTTGTGCTATACATGTTGTAGCCTTCATCATCATCACTTCCTCAACCTTTCGAGCGGCGAGTCATACAGTCAGCTAGGGTCAGCATCCACGGCTTCAACGGGTATCCTGTTCACCAGTATGCAGCGACCGCGCATGGTCATCACCCTCGTCAGCAACCGTGGCAAAGCACACTGCGCTTTCGGCCGCTCAATAAGAAGAGCTGTTAATGCCCTCTCTTGTAACTTACTTTCCCACATTGTGTTGTTGAGACGATGCCAGTCAATTGTTTCTTAAATTTTTTGGCTATAAACTTGCACCGTTTAAATGGGGCTTAAAATCAGGGACTTGAAAACGAAATGAATTTCGTTCCGTTACCACTAATGTTATCGTATAACGTTCCAAAATTTTTAACGATACTAAAACCCAAAAATATCAATAAGAAAGAGAAAACGTTATAGAATTTCATTTTCGTAAAACAATATTATAAGTAACGTTATAGGTATCAGTAACATTAAGCTTATCCGCTCGTAATAACGTTACAGGTGAAACGGTACAGATTCATTTATAACGTTATTCTTTATACTTTTTCGTCATCAATGTTGGGTATCGAAATGAATAACGTTATTACCTATATCGTTATACTAATAACTATATATAGATAATATTGTTATTGACCAGTTTAAGATTTCGTTCCGTTTGTCAGTATCGTTATAGCCAAGGAATTAATTTTGTTACGATCCTGGTGGAACGGTACAAATTATCGGTACCGGAACTACGCGTAACGTTACTTTGAGTAACGTTTCAAGTCCCTGCTTAAGAGCAATTTCACAAAATTACAACGCTCGAGTTTATTTATATAGTTTACCGCTTGTTCATCGTAATTTATTGTGATTTAGAGTGATATTAAAATAATTGTAATATCTAATTATACTAAAGAATTTTAGATTTGAACTGTAGAATATAATGATATTCTAGAGTTCAAATCTAAAATTCTTTAGTATAATTAGATATTACAATTGTAATATAAAACGTAAAAATTGGCCTGTCTTGACTTTTTTACTAATAAAATTAATGTCGCAAATAATCGAAATCTGGTACATTTATACACAATAAGAGTATATGTCTGATGCCTAAGAATTTTTTATCACCCAAATTTGTGAATATTAATGATAAATATTGGAATCTTAAGTTGACTCTGCGATGAATTTTTAGAAAACTTGTGTTGGGACATTGATCACCACAAAGTCACAAGTTGTTTTTGAAAATGTGATACCAACAGAACAAAGATTGGTCTATTTTTTACATGTATTCAACAATTTCAGGACCTAAGATAGTGAATTAGGCGATTAAAATCTTTAACATTTGCGTAAAAACGTGAAATGGCTCTTAAAAGTAAGGGATTTAATAAAAAGACAAAAGAATAATGAATAAAATTTAATTTGAGGTTATTCTAAAGCAAACTAGGTAAATACCTTAGTAAACTCGAATCTTTCATTTCGCCTATTTTCATCTTCAAATAGTCACCTATTCGCTTACTTAGTCGAACAGCT
Source organism: Hydraecia micacea (assembly GCA_914767645.1). Lineage (NCBI taxonomy): Eukaryota > Metazoa > Arthropoda > Insecta > Lepidoptera > Noctuidae > Hydraecia > Hydraecia micacea. The sequence goes on along the minus strand of OU611801.1, from coordinate 4,176,734 downwards.
ATCGAGTAGTCTAGCTTTACATCTCCAGTATCGTTAATATGATTTGGTACTAGTGGGTTTTCATCCGTTGGTATACCATTATTATAATTTGGTACTAGTGGGTTTTCATCATTTGGTTTACCTTTATTATCATTTTCAACAAAACTACTATCCATACTATTTATGGTATTCTTAAAGTGATCTTTATTTCCATAATATCCATCATCATCACCACCATCATCACCATCTTTGTATTCCTTTGGTTTAATTGCATGATCAATTTTGATACCAGCCTCGTCACTTATTGATATCTCATCTGATTTGGACTAAAAAAGGAGATAGTAAATGTTTTTATTCACATGGAGATTAACGCACTTACTTAATAGCAATAAAAAAGGGAAATATTTAACTGAACCTCTAAAACCTTATTGACCTTATAATGATGAATACTTTTTAAAATGAATGAACCTCTAAATCTTTTCGCGCTTCTAATGAGGTGAACTTTTTTTAATGATTGATCCTCTTTTTAACTTTATTGGTCGCGGTAACTAATCTAGGACATCCCATCCAAATGGGTTAGGTTAGGTTAGAACTGTGAGCAACCGCGCTACATCCAAGTTGGTCGCAGTTGCTTGGCTATTAGAATTTTTAGGACTCCAGAATAGGAATTATTTGAGGCTTACAAAACGAAGCGCAGTCATTATATTAGATTGTTCAATAATATTTTTAAGAGCGCAAGAAGGGAATTATTAGAGTTTAGATTAAATATAATGAGTCGTTGTCACACAAACCGTCTTATTACATAACGTATTCTAACTTTACTTCGAGCTTAAACCATCTAGCCAGTTATTGTACTTTCAACTTTATTTGAACTAAAATATGGACTCGTTTTTAACGACAGTTTTTGTAATTGGAACTTTACAATAGTCGCAATAAAAAAAAAATGTCTATAACCAGATCTTATTTTGTAATAAGGCCGTTTGGGTTCCGTAATAATAAACTGTTGGGCTGGTTATAAAATTACGGAGATGGCGGGATGAGCTCCACTCCTTCAACAAGAACTAGTCCTTAGCAGCTTTGAACAGAGAGAAGTGGAAAGTGGGTAGGGAGACCTTTGCCCTGCAGTGGGACATCACAGGCTAATAATAATAATAACTAAGTAAAAATATATAAGTAATATTAAAAGTAGCTCACTTCATCTGAATCCAGCTTCCATGGTTTGTTTGGTCTCGGAGGTTCGCCAGGATAGTGAAATTTGGTACAGTTTTTACCATCACACTGGAAAGACAGATTTTACATGAAATTTAAATGCTAGCGCAGATTACGGCGGGTCGCACCGCAACGCAACGCTTTCTAAATCCTTCTATCCAAAAATGTAAACAAATATGAATTAATGGAAAAATAACTTTAATTCGTACACAATAAAGTTCAGTTTACGCTACAACTTCAAACATTTTCATAATTTTTTCAATAGTGCTAGTCACTTTATCAACTTAATTGTCATTGAAATAAAATTGATATTTGTTTAACTTGAAATTGTGTGGGGGTGTGCAACATTGCGTAGTTTTACTATAGATCAGTTTCGTACTGGTATTAAACAATCGCACATTACGGGCAACGAGCCTCTCTGCACTGGACTGGATACAGTTCGAATTCAAATTAGAAATTTGAATCTGTCTGAAACAATTACTGCGTTGCGGCGTGGCTTTACACAGGTGACTATAGCCATAGAGTAAGTAATGTTCATTATATAATATAAGAAGAGACGGGAGTCCTATAGAAAAAGATAAAAAACGGCGCTTGTATAAAACTTGCACTAAAACTGAATACCAACATAGCAAAAATGACACAGACTGCAGATGTTAAAGCGAGACAGCGATAGCCGTCATTATGTTTAATGCACGTTTCATAGTTTCTTTTTGCATTAGACAGTTGCGTCAGAACAGCCGCATGAACATTTGGGACGAGTAGATATAGAAGTTTTGTATGGGACAGTCGACAATTTTTTCGCGATTATGATTTTGGTTACATGGAGAAAGTTATTCAGTATGATGGCCTGTACCACACCCTCAAATATGACCACACCTTTCTAATACGTGCTGTATACAGACCTGTGACTTGCAATTTTCTCCACTGCACTGTAAAATAAAAATGATATATTAAAAAACATAAATCTGCTGTCATCATCATCCTCCTGCAGGCCTACCACAAGCTTTACCGCGATCCATTTTAGGATCTAAACTGAACTGTTCTTCTAATTCGTACCATGACGTCAGTTTAACGATTCAGTTTAGGCCGTGCCATCTGCTGACAGCGATTGTCCCAAACTGAGTCGCAAGTTTTGGTTTCATTCATACTTGTTTGGTACCATGACGTCCATAGAGCAGCTCAAGCGATGCAGTTTAGGAACCTAAACTGAAATGTCTTGTTTTTGAATCGTTTTTAATTAGATCGTGGTAGGCCACCTGCTCTTTTTTTTTTATTAGCCTATTTTGTGTTCCACTGCTGAGCAAAAGCCTCCACCTTTTCTTCCAAACCTGGGATGTCTTGTGCTATCTCTGGCTACGTTAAAATAAAAAATAAAATAAATGTATATTGCAACAACTTTTTTAACTTGCTCTAGGGAGAATCCTTTTAAGCAATTAGTTTGCTTGTGTTAGGATTCTCCGCCCTTCCCCAGGTCATATAATAGATAATAAGTAAAATAAAAGAGTGGAATGGATACAGTAATTTTTAAGAAAGACAAAAAAAAAAAAGACGAAAATGGACAAAAAATGCGCGTGGATGTGTGTGTTATGTGTTTAGGAGGTGTGGAGGTGAGTGTGCATGTGAGTTGTGAGTGTAAGTGTGGGAGTGAGGGTTGTGTACAAAATATACGTGGGCGAAGTTACTTATCTCCTGTAATTTGAGGTAAAATGCATAATTATAGATTTATGCCGCTAACCCTGCGACATAATCTTGGGATCGAAAGAATGAATGAATGTTGGCCCTGCAAATGATATTATATCGTCACACCACCTTCGCCTTGGTCTACGGCGATGTCCTGATTCAGGCGTATCCTCCTGCTCTTATCCCAATTTATTTGGGGTCAGCGCTATACGTTTTTCTCTTCCATTCATCATCATATCAACTTTCAGCCATTTACATACATCGTCATTTATTACACAATCTTTTGTTTGTCTGTCTTTTTTGACGTGATACTGTCTTATAAATCGATGAACGCCGGCTGCACGCGCAAAAAAGCATGACTCATTGTAACGTACTGCCAGAGCCGAGCGTGCAAGCGAGAGCGCGGAACAAGCGATAGAGAGGCACGATCGGCCTAAGCGTTCGGCTTGTGACGCATCTATCTGATGTTTTCTTATGACGTTATCACGTAAAATTATCGTCCGTAAACCGACTTTACAGACAAACAATTTTTTTTTCTCATAGCCATCTAATTCAATGCCGAAATCAATTGCGTAATCAAATAGGCCGCTGCAGAATTTGTCGAAGTGGGGGATTACTGACCCATCCAACACCCAGTGCGACTACAGTGCTTCTGATCACACCATGCCCCACTTGCTTGGTCTTCCGAAGTGCAGGTGAACTCTCACCTGCACTTCGGAAGACCTAAAGAATGCCACTGATGCCGCAATCAACGTGGCCACCTAGTGGACTCAAACTAAATAAAAATAAAATAAAACAACGAGGAAGACTACCATCGACACGAAAAGAAGAAGTGCCGAAATGTAGATGCTGATTGTCGGGCTGGTCCACAAAATGTAGATGCTGACAGTCGGGCTGGTCTACAAAATGTAGATGCTGAAAGTCGGGCTGGTCCACAAAATCAAGGCCGCTCAGCGGAGCGGGATATGCTCGGAGTTTCTTTGAAGGATAGAATCAGAAATTAATTTATCCGATAAAGAACCGGAGTTACCGACATAGCTTGCAGCTAAAGTGGCAGTGGGCTGGCCATGTTTTTTATTGTTGAAGACCAATGGCCGGTGGAGCAAACGAGTCCTTGGGTGGAGACCGCGTCAGCGCGATCGGCAAGTGCAGTGTAGGAAACCCCTCAATTAGCCCCCGGCGACATTAAAAATGGCTGGGGCAGACTGGATGCGGAAGGTGGAGGACAGGTTGTTGCGCTGCCTGTGAGACGCCTATGTCCAGCAGTGGTCGATAGACTGAGTTGATTGACTTATCTAATTCATCTAATTCATGGTATAGACTTTTCTTGACACATGCTCGTTTTCCTTTCGTCCTTTCGTATCATAATTAAAGATATTTACCATAGCTTCACATTGGAACCCAGTGCACTGAAAAAAAAAACCACAGATAAAAAAATAAGAGACATAATTAGTTATTCTCCAAAATAAAAAGGAGGATCCTTCGACCAGACGGATGTTGTTTCAATTGGGCCACTGCCCGACAAGTAATGTCGGGACGTTGTATTTAATTATGCTAGTTGCGCGGTAAACTCTGCTTGCGCGATGCAGGATTTTGCGTGACGTCAGTGTGATGCCTATTTTGCATGTGGCAATGTAGATACCCAACCATAAAAATACAATAAATATGGAACTTACTTTGGCAACACAACTGTCTCCTACACACTGAAATTGAAAAATAATGCATAAGTGTCTGTGGAGTTTCTTGCCCGTTCTTCTCCATTAAAGAAGATTATCGTCGTAGTTTTATTTTATTTATTTAAAAAACCAAACAACGATCCCACCAGTACAAACGTCAAAACGTCATCTTACTACTACGCTTTGAAATGGGCAACTAGCTTCATCTTTCTGAATGACCGACCCCTTGACAAAAGTGCCTGTATTTGTTTTTTTTTTTCTAGCCTTCGGTGTCCCATTCCTGGGCAAAGGCCTCGCCCCACTCCTTCCATGTTTCGCGAGGTTTATCTCTTCGTATAATAAACTAGTAAGTATCGAAATCAAAACTATACACAGAATAATCTGATGCCGAAAGCCGAAAGTATAGTTTTATTTAGATTTTTTCCGTTTGCCTGTTTGTATGTTCCGGATAGGTGCAAAAACAGCTGAACGGATTTGGATGAAATTTGACAGATATTCAGTTTAATTCCAGTAGTACGTTTCCGTTCCTTCCGCCTTTGTACAGTTTTTACTTGTGCATAAAGTTTTTAATAATATATAATTAAAATAAATAATTAAAAATATAAAAGCTTTAAATCTCACCCAGGTTTGACATAGGCTTCCGTCACACTGTAATTAGAAATACCACGAATTTATTATCACGAAAGTCCTGGTTCCTTTACGAAATGGAGTCAGAGAAAATAATTGATAAACAAATTCACTGCCAACTTAAACTGTCCGTATAATTATTCAAATCACAACCTGTCATTCTTTAAAATTTGTATGAAATGGCTATAAAAGAGTAACCACGGAGTTTCTTGCCGGTTCTTCTCCATAGGAAACGACCAATTGGAACCGTGCACCTAGCTTCTGACGTTTCATAAGTGCCCATGTTGGTTTATGTGAAATAAAAATATTTTGATTTGATTTGATTGATTGATATACCACGGCAAATTGACGTAGACTATTAATTTGCTCAACAATTAATTTCTCTGACTGTACATCATAATAAAATGTGAAAAGTTAAATTGTGTATTGGGAATATACGAGTATATTATATTTAATAGGCTTTGCGTCTCTTTATATTTAAAAATATTTAATCCTAAATTTATCACAATAGCATGCCTACCTCACCCAAAGATTGACTGGTAGAAAATGCCTTAAGTCCGCCTCTGTACATTTGTGTGCTTAAAGTATTAAATAAATAAATAATAGTTCTATTGGTATGTGCGTATGCTAGGTTTGAACTCGCAATCAAGTGCTAGAGTTATGGAAACATTTAAATACGAAAACATTTAATAAATTACCGTTGGTTTAGATCCAGGTCCTTTTCCCTGTAAAAATAATGATTAGTTAAAACTGCGTTGTTGGTCTACTGCCTCTAGTGGTCGAAAATAAAACTTAAGAGGAAATGCGATCGGAGAGACTTTTGCAAAAGCCTAAGTAAAAAGTCATAATTCGAAGTTTGGCTCTCACGTATTTCCTCCTCCAATATTGGACCAATTTAAATGATATTTCGTTAACTGAATAAGAAGGATATACACTGTGTCCCTATGTTATTTTTTTTTCATTAATAGTTGTTAGGCTAAAGTTCTTTTGCTTCAAAAAAATTTTTGAGGGTTCTAGTGCTTATCAAAATAAAATATCATCAAAAAGGAAAACATACGGACATAGAAGTAGTTAATATTTATTATTCTGTAAAACATCATTGCTTTATGGTCAAACCTTTCACACGTCTGCCCGTCTACGAAAGAAAGAAAACAGGCAAGAGCGTTTCTATGGAGAAAAGACCATCCGCATTTCCTCTTAACTTCACCGTATAACTGAAATATGACAGGTAAGACCTTAATACACGTATCTTTTGAGAGTCATCATCATCATCATCTGCCTGCCTTTTCCCAACCATGTTGGGGTCGGCTTCCAGTCTAACAGGATGCAGCTGAATACCAGTATTTCACGTGGAGCGTCTGGCTATCTGACCTCGAACAGCGGATTCCATGCCGGTCGGGAAAAGTGTTGTTGGGGTTTTCTATCTGGAATTTCTCAGTAGCAGCCCGGAGTCTGGATTTGTGCCCGGTTAATGGCAATAGGCTCGCCCCCTATTACATGGGACTTAAACATAAACATGTGAGTATACTATAGGTACATCTCTGCCTATCCCTTTTATGATTACAGACGTGATGTTATGTTATGTTAAAACCATGGGGATAATGTTTTTTGTATGTACTTACATAAGCCACGCAATAATCGCCTTCGCACTAACATAAAACAATTTAATTTAATTTATTTTAATTTAAGTATTATTAATTCTCATTAAAGGGGATTGACGATTTTTATAATTATGGAGCTTTATTATTTATTATATTTACTGTCGCGCGGTTGCGCCATTTTGTTTTTTTTTTTTTTCAAAATGGCGGCCACGCATAAAACCTGTATAAATCGATAGCTGACATCAATGCGAACAGAAAACATTACAAGGCTAAACCCCGTAAAGTTTCATGTTTCCGAGATATTAACGTGTCTCGTGATCAATTTTGAACGTTTTGAAAATGATTTTGTCAGTGCTTTTATGTAAATAAACGCGCGCCGCGCTAGCAATGCGCGCGCAGGTGTAGGTAAACCTGCGCGCGCACGCTAGCGCGGCACACGGAAAAACAAAACCAGCGCGCCATTTTCCATTCAAGTTTTTTTCCTCGCAAGTGTGTTGAAAAACGACGTATGAAACGCGTGTGCATTTATCAATATACTCTCGGCTTCCTTATAATACCACCTCGGGTATAATGATCAACATAGCACAAATGCGTCATGATGTACTATTTTTCTCCAAGTGAATTCAATGCTGTCTTAGGTTTAATTAAAATACTCCATGAGGGTAACATAAGGGTAACATGTACTTTGCCCAGCAGTGGGACAGTACAGGCTCACGGAAAAAATTAGGGTAACAAAAATCAACTAGTTCATAATGCTGCAAGTAACTTTGAGGCTGGGTACACCTTTCTGGTATATGCTTTATACATAATACATATTTCATGACCAGAATTATTAAATAGCTACATTGAAAAAACTTACCGATGATACAGCCTGTGCGCCCTCCGCCTGTTAAAAAAAGGCATGTATTTAGGTACTGGAACCCCAAATAATTGCTATTTTGATGTCCTAAAAAAGAATGGAAACTCTAAATAAATGTGCGTCTTTTTGTGATCCTCAAATAATTCTAATTTTGGTATCTTAAAAATACTGAATATCCAAGTAACTGCGACCAACTTTGATAAAAGGTCAGAAAGTTAATAAGAGGATAATAAAAAAAAAAGAAGGATCTTCATCATGAGGAGACCAAAAAGTTTTTAGATGCATTTTATTAGCACTGCATCCCCAAATCGGACAATGCTGGACGACACTTGATTTCCACCAGGAAGATTACAAAGTAAAATGACCAAAAATACGTGTTTTTTTACTTTTTTTTAAATCATGTTTAACGACTGACGCATTCATTAAAATAATAATATTATTCGAAATAAACACCAACGCCCAAAATTATACATTGCCTATAGTACGGTCAGCAACAAAAGTCGAATAACACTGTCATTTTTACATGTTGCTAAATTGACAACAATTTTTTTCAATAAACGGCTTTTTAGTTTTCACATAATAGAAAAGAGTTTATATTCTAAAAATTGTACTTCTGCTGCAATTTTGAACAAATATTTTGCTCAATAACTAAGATTTAAAAAATTGAAGTGTTAATCGACTTTTGTTGCTGACTGTACCTATTGCGTCGCAAAGTCGATATCTGCAGAATGGCATTCAGCCATCTTCTTTACATGTCAGACCGAATTAAAAATGGGACACTGACAGACTGACAACTAAATTAAAATAAAAAAGTTTTATGTCTTATAAAATGGTTAGGCGATTAAAAAAGTGTTGGTAGATGTCAGCTCGATATTGGTCAATGGTGAATGCTACTTTGATCTTTGTTATCAAGTCGTTAAATATAATTTTCTATGCAATGGTATGCTCAATGCCGTAGATGCAAAAGGTCCCGACTTGATAAAGGAAAGAATTAGAAAACTGTCAAATATATAAAAGACTTGATTGTACAGACGCCAGCACATCAAGCTACTGCAATCCGTCAAATTTATTTAATAGATTTTCAAATTTATCGCTAAAGCATTAGGTTCAAGGTTGATTGGGAAAATTTGACAGTTTCGGGTAGCTTGATGTCTGTAGGTACTTACACTAAAGTGCAATACTTACGCGGTCTATTATGTATGAAACTGCTAATTTGCTTTTAAAAAATAAACGGCGATAAATCGTAACGAACTTATCTTTGGCAGAATCATGTACTGCCATGGTAACTGGACGCTTACTATACAAGGTGTAACAAAATAAACGCAAATCCCGAAAGTAGTTTGTTCATAATTGACTACTGAATCGATTTAAATAAATTTTTATATAGGTTATTTTTTTTAAATTATGTATTATGGCATACTGGCCGCCGAGTGAGCCAAAGAAAATTAAATTTTATTTCAAAGTAATAACACTCAATTTTAAATGCATAAAGTAATGCTGGCGTCAACACGTTTTTCTTACTAATAATAGCTATAAAATATAAAAGTTTTGGTCATTGTATTTTGCTTGAAACTCAATACTCTAATTGGGGTGTATGAGGTGTGGCGTTATGTTACATATTGTATACTTACCACTGCGTGACATGTATTTCCATCGCACTGGAATGAAAAGAAAAACCAAGAATTAATGTACCATACTTATTACAAGTCATCATCTGCCTAGCCTTTTCCCAGCTCCGTTCGGCTTCCAGTCAAATCGGATGCCGCTGAATACCTGAGACCGTAAGATGTATGTAACATAATAATTATTATACATGTTCGTGAACGGGCGCTGTCAGTAGGGACTGGTCATCTCTTTGTGGCCATGACTTATTTTAATTTAATATTTGAATTGCTTTTTTTCTCGTCTTTTCATTATGGACGCTTTTAAAGTTCTGCATCGTTCTCACATGTATAATTTTTAATACGAATGATGTAACCAAGACTTTGTAACCATATTATTTTGATTTAAAAGAGTGTCCATGGAGTTTCTTGCCCTTTCTTCTCCATAGGTACCTACGCTTTGGAATGGGCAACTAGCTTCATCTTTCTGACTGACCGACCCCTTGACAATTCAAAAGTGCCTGTAATTGGTTTAATTGAAATAAATGTTTTGAGTTTGAGTTTGAAACATTAAAATCATCAATAAAACCCTATAAGTTCATATAACCCCATTAAATTACTATTTCATTTAATCTCATTATCATCGTCATTCTCTTGCCCTTATCCCAATTTAATTTTTTGGTCGGCGTAACATGTCTGTTTCTTCCATACTTCTCTATTAGTCGTCATCTCGGTAGTCACGCCCTTTCTAACCATATCAGTATTCACACAGTCCATCCATCGTTTCTTTGGTCTTCCCCTACTCTTATAGCTATCGACATACATACTCAAAACTTTCTTGACGATATTTTCCTCATTCCTCCGCATCACATGCCCACCCATACCATGACAACCGATTTCCACACAACTTTTCAGTTAACTTGTTATAAAATAACTTACTTTTACAGAGCAACCTTCTCCTTCACACTGTAAAAATCGAATAAAAGTGTGATCATGACATATTTAAATAATTTGACTCGGAGTGACTTTGTATATTATTTTGTTAGTATTTATTTGCGTTTGTCTAAGGCGGGCCCTAGACGGTCAATTATATTGCACAATATTACGAATTGCGCAGAGATTGTACAGACGCCAGCACATCAACCTACACCTAACTGTCAAATTTTCCCAGTCAACATTGAACCTTATGCTTTAGCGATAAAGTTGAAAATATATTACAGAAATCTGACAGATTGTAGTAGGTTGATGTGCTGGCGTCTGTACAAAAATTTGAGCGAGTTTAAGTTTTGTTGCTCCACATCGGAAAGAAGTTCTTGAACGCAGCCTGCGGTAGGAGTAAACTCGTAGAAATCGTCACGTAACGAAAAAGCGATCAACTTTCTGTCTCTCTCAAGGAGTTACAACAAAAAAAAAAACAAAATGAAAATCCAAGATGGCAGCTGCGAAAATTTTTCGTCATTGGTTTTCGAGGGCGCTATAGCTGATAGCGAGGTCAATATGAAAATCCAAGATGGCGACAACTTTATGGGAGGTTCTAATAACTTATACTAGATGGCTCTGTATTAATAAAACTCTCTCTGTCTCTTTCTAAAGAGTGTGCGTGCGAGTATCGGATAAGGAACTTCGTTCCAAAAAAAAAAAACTTAAAAAAAATATTTTATAATTATACATTACCGCTGCAATACATTCTTCCTTGGAGCACTGAAATCATCACATAATTTATATTTTTCAAAATCTGTATTAATATTTATCAGGTAAATTGGGTTTTAGCAGCTTTATAAGCTTACTGGTTCAAGCCCTATAAAATAGTGGTGAGATTTTGAAAAGCTGGATTAATCATCTACCTAGCTTTTTTCAAAATATGTTGGGGTCGGCTTCCAGTCTAACTGGATGCAGCTGATTCCCAATGAAGTAGAAAATTGTATACTTCGTCTGATAATATTGACATAATTATATAAGTGAACAGTATTAAAATAATAAAAATATCTAAATGCATATAAAAAAGGAGGGGAAAGAATCAAAGGGCATCAAAAAAAATTTCCGCATCGCTGTCAACAGGAAAAGTGCCCAAAAGGCTAGCAGCATTGCCACGTTGTATAGCTTTGGCCAAAATTTGGCCAGCCCTCAGAAGGCCAATTCTCGTAATTTAAAACGTTCAAAATCTAGTCGCAGTCTCATCTTGGCGACAAACAAATGTCAAAAACTTGTCAAAATGTAGGGAAATTCGAGGTTTTTTTGACAGATTGAGACTGAGATCAGACTGTGAACGTTCTTAAAAATACGAGAATTGCCCGTCTGGTCACTTGAAGAGTCGAATAACTGCTTGGCGTTGAAGAGAAAAACATTCGGGAGAATAGAGCATGACCAAGGACAATGACAGAACTGGTTCAATCTGGAAATTGTATTATTTAGCAGATAGACAGACGACGTTGCTTTACCGTGTTATAGCCATCACATATTGAGATTAGCCGGAACAAACAGACAGACAGAAACCAATTTAAAAAATGTTGTTTTGTTATAAGTGCCGAATATATGCATTTAGTATATATGCATTGCATTTGCATTTAGTATAAAGCTGTTAATTTGACATTAAGTACTTTTTTTTTTCCGTTAACCTTTACTGTCCCACTGCTGGGCAAAGGCCTCCCCCATGTTCTTCCACATTTCCTTGTGCTGTGCCTTCTCCGTCCAGTCGGTTAGGAATGAGTCTAAATCGTCACGCCAGCGTTTCTTAGGCCTGCCTCGGTGACGACGTCTGTCTTCAGGCACCCACTGTGTGACGACTTTGGCCCATCTGTCTAGATGCATCCTATAAGTGTGATCCGCCCAGTCCCACTTCAGCCTCGCAGACTGACATTACATACAGACACTTTATTTGTTTGTATGTACAGACGCGAGCACATCAAGCTTCTACAATCTGTCAAAATTCTTTAATAGATTTTCAACTTTATCGCTAAAGCATAAGGTTCAAAATTGATTGGGAAAATTTGACAGTTTCGGGTAGCTTGATGTGCTGGCGTCTGTACAAAACAATAATTTTGTAACTACCTTTGCTACAAAACAGTGCGAGTAAACTCTATAATAGCTACAACCATAGTCTATTGCATTAGCTCATGTGACGTGTTATAACTAAATCTAACTGGATCCGACCGGTGTAAACCAGTTATAAGTAGGTTACGCATGCTGGTCAAATTTGAAAGACTGTCCGTTCTCTGAATTGGCAATAATAATTTAATTGTGACAGTGTTGTTGTTATCTTCAATGCTTATCATTTTTCTAAATAAGTCTTCCCTTACCATATTCGGTTGGGTTAGTAAACCACATAACAAGGCCAGAGTCCTTAGTCGTTCCTCTCTTTTATTTAACTTTCTTTTAAACAGACACGTTTCAAAATAAATTGTGGCAATAACTATAGAATAATGACAAGCAATAAAAGTGTTTTTTTTTTTGTTGCACTTTGTGTACAGACGCCAGAACATCAAGCTACCCGAAACTGTCAAATTTTCCCAATCAACTCCAATCCGGGCCCCACGACACAGGGAATCCTAGTGTGGGGTCCAGGGCATTTGTAAAAACCTAGCACCTAAGGCTCTTTGTAAACTGCTACTAGTTTTTGTTTTTATATTGTACCGTGTTTTTTCTGAACTTAATCAAGTTTTTTTATTATTTTTATTTATTTTATTTAACGATAAAGTTAAAAATCTATTAAAGAAATTTGACAGATTGTAGTAGCTTGATGTGCTGGCGGCTTTACATGCGCAAACTTAGTCCCACTAGGCCAAAACCTTGCTAAGTTTTATGTCGGCAACTGTATTCCTTTCAAATGGGACTGCTGTTAAGTAATTATGTACTGAGAAGGAAATTATTACTGCTTACCAAATTACTACACTTCGCGAATTTGCCGTGTTTTAATACAGCATGTCTCAAAAAGTTGTGGTCATCTTTAAAGGTGTGGTACAGACCATCAAACCGAACAACTTTCTCCATGGGACCAATATCGTAATCGCAAAAAAAATAACTGTCCCATACAAAACTTCAATACCTACTCGACCCAAATGTATGGGACTTTGGGTAGGACAAGGCCGTAGCCATTTTCGGCCGAACCCAATAACCTATTGACCGATCGCTACTGACATTAAAAAGTGCCTTTTATGGGCCCATCCATACTAATATTATAAATGCGAAAGTGTGTCTGTCTGTCTGTTACCTCTTCAAGCTTAAACCGCGAACTGATTGAAATGAAATTTGGGATAGAGCTAGTTTGAGTCCCGGGAAAAGACATAGGATACTTTTTATCCCGATATTCCCACGGGATCGAGACATATGCGGGTGAAACCGCGGGGCGCTGTTAGTTTGAAAGAATTGATTTGACTTTGACTGTTGGTAGCCAGTATAATTATAACTGTCAGTATAATAGTGTATAGTGTAGTAGTAGTATGTCTGTTAGTGTGTATTGTCAGATCGCTATTGCAGTGCGATTCTGTAACCATCTCACCGTGAAAACTTAGGTGAAGTGAGTGTGGGGTGAGATGTCAGTGTCATCCCACCCGGTACTAGGGATTGACCAAGCACACATTAATTACAACCATAATCGAGATTTTAATAATAATTTTTGTGCTAATTCTATTGATAATTTTAGGTATATAATTATTACAAAGTTAGTATTTTAGTTGTCAAAATTTTGTGGGGTTTTAAAATAAAATAGCAAAACAGAAACTAAGTCAGAACGTCAATGTTGTTATTTTTCTTTTTTTTTCCTAGACTAATCCTTATATGTATACCTAGATGAATGAATAATAAAATGATCATTAGGATTAACATACACAATATTACTAAAATCTGAGGGGCTTGTGGCTAAATAATATCAGCCGCATGGGTCGATCGATCAGGTTAAGCTATGCTTGCCGCGGTTGGTCAGTGGATGGGTGACCATCTTTACATACCAAGACCCCTCCGTGCCTCGGAAAACACGTTAAGCCGTTGGTCCCGGCTGTCATTCGTGGATCTTTGACAGTCGTTACGGGTAGTCAGAAGCCCAAAAGTCTGACAACCAGTCTTACCAAGGAATATCGTATTACCCAGTAACTGGTTTGTGGAGGTCAGATAGGCAGTCGCTCCATGTAAAATACTGGTATTCAGCTGCATCCGGTTAGACTGGAAGCCGACCCCAACATAGTTGGGAAAAGGCTAGGCAGATGATGAATATTACTAAAATCTCGATTATGATTGTTAATCTTTGCTTGGTCAATCCCTAGCATCAGTGGGATGACACTAACAGCTCACTCTACGCAAGTTTTCACGGTGAGATTTTTACAGAATCGATATGCTGATATAGATTAATGGGACGTTAAAACCAGAGATAGATAGCTTTTTATACCTCAGTTTGCCAAAACTTGTGACAGATAGGTAATTGGGTTCGGCCGTAAGACGGTTATAAAAGTCCGGTTTCCTTTGCAAATTCGATGGTAACCCTACCAGTGTTCAACCTATGCGGTTGAAGCCAATTACCCAAACACGTGTGTCAATCTGTCTGTTTTATAGTAATACTAGTTGGTGTGTTCATTAAATTGATAATTAGCTCTGGTGCTGTTCGTAAATAGATAATAACTGACGTAACGTAATCATTTGGCTCTTAAGATACAAGTATCCTTTTTTTTTTTTAGTTCAGGAGCCTGCTGTTCAACTTGCCTCTGCCCACTGCTTGTACAATCATGTTTATTGTATGTCTAAACCTGTGTGCTTTTTTCTTTGTACAATAAACTTATTATTATTCCTTTATTTCATTATTTACATATAAATTATATTTTTAAATATTAGCATATAAAATATATAAAAACATTTAAAAACATAAAAAAAAATACGTGTGGCACTCGGGGACTGCCGCGGTAAAGCTATTGCATAGCAACGCACACAGACACCGTGCCGAAGTCTGCCGAACTGATACGACGTTAGACGATGCTTAGGTTTATTTTCGTTACGGAATTTCTTCATTCGGTCGCCGCGCTCAAAGCCCAAGATAAAAGCTATGCAATAGCTTAAAAAACATTATTATTATATTATTATTATATTTAAGGCTGTGTTTTTGAGGGTCGGTATAATTAGTTAAGGAAATATTATTGACTGTGCTCAGGAAGCATTTTAATAGTACAGTCTGCGTAATTAATTGTTAAATAAATTGAAACTATACCAATTTGCCGTGTTTTTTTTTTTAATGGCAAGCAAAGCCGATGTCGACTATTCTGCCAATGTCTAAAGTGAACTGGAAATTTGCCGTGTTATAGCCATTTTGTACAACTGTCAAAGAATGACAGCTGTCATTTGAATATACGGACAATTTAAGTTGGTAAAATTACTAATGATTTATTAAGATTCAAAATGGAATATTGCAAATTTGCAAGACGGTTGCTATGCCAATGTCTATTGGCCGTAAACTTACTGTATATACTTGTACATAATTATTATCTCCTTTATTTATAAATGTTGCAAGTTAATGACTAAATTCTATATTCTATTAATTTCTAAATTCTAATCAGTTTTCGAGCATTAGAGATTTAGATAAAATTCGGTACAGAGATAGTTTGAGTCCCAGGAGAGGAAATAGGATAGTTTTCATCCCGATATTCCTAAAGGGAAACTTATGCGGGTGAAACCGCGGGGTGCTGCTAGTACATAGATAGGTAAAAGTTTCGATAACTCAGCGGCTGAAAGGGGTAGGTAGATAGATTAGGACCTGGATTAACATATAGACTACTTTTTATCCCGAAATAACGCGAACGAAGTAGCAGGAAACAGCTAGTGTTTGAAAAAAGTAGTTTTTCGACCATTTTAAAGATATTAGCGAAAAACTCAAAAGATCCCCCTCCTCCCCTACTCCGGCTCACCTCCTAGACGCGGGGACTTTTAGTATCTGAAGAACTTTCTGAAGAAATCGCTTAGGGCCCAGCTCACGCACTCTACAACTCCTTTGTTAAGTGGTCTGCCGCGATGTCTCAGTGTCGCTGTATCAGGGCACCACATTATGGTTATTTTGACCCATAGCTCGTTGGGCATACGGCAGACGAAATCTTACATTGCGCTATTTTAAAGTTGTGTAAATTACTTACCGATCCTTTACACTTTGACCCTTTACACTGAAAAAAAAAATAGGATTTAAATAATGAATAATTTGTTTTTTTTTAATAAAACAGATTTTAATCAAGCAGTACTTCTACAGTGCTATTCTGTAAAAATCTCGTCATGAAAACTTGGGTGAAGTGAGTTTAGAAAGTGAGCTGTCAATCCCTAGATTCCCTAGCATCAAATAGGATGACATTTCACTTCAAGCTTGCTTCACGTGAGTTTTAACGGTGGGACTTGTACAGAATAGGTCGGCTGTTCTATAAAGTTCACTTCAAACCCCACTCAAGTGACCGCACACAATTCGAAAGCGAACTCATTTGTTTTCAATAGTACATTATTTACCAAGGGGATATAGTAGTGTGTTACGTCATCGGTGCTATATTGAATATCCAGCGCAACCAGGGATTCTAGTGATCCTGAGCGTAGCAAGGGAGTTCAGAGTTAACTCCTGAGTGAAGCGTGGAAGTTAAGATTACAATCCTGAGTGCAGCGAGGATTTCAAGCTCACCCAAGACGAAGACACCATACTCGGCAAGGAGAATACTCTACTTTTTCAACGAAGTAATAAAAAGCATACAACATACTTTTTCTTGTAAAAGTTTTCATAGATTTTTTTTAGTTCATGTTCCAAATTCACATTACATTATTGAGTAGCGGATTATAATGATATTAAGTACAATATTATTACCCGGCTAGACCCCAGGGCCATAATGACTAACTTTAGGTAAGTTTTTCATAACATATCATTTGACATTACAGAGCAGGTGTATAAAAAATTATTTCAACTGAATTGAGAACCTCCTCCTTTTTTTGAAGTCGGTTAAAAAGAAAATTAAGTAATAGAGTAGGTACTTGATCACGACTTACCACTGCCGCAGAATCTGGACCGCGTGACTGAAGCATTTCCAAATAGTTTGTTATAAATTGCAAAAATAAAAAATAAGTTGTGGTATATAGCTCGTTCCATCATAGACCTCATCCACCGCTTTCCATCAGGCGTGATCGAGGTTAAGAGCAGGCCCATTCAGAAATAAAAAAGATAAATATAAACAGGGAAATTAATTGTAAAGCAAAGTGAATATCAACATAAAGCATCATCTGCCTAGCCTTTTCCCAACTATATTGGTGTCAGCTTCCAGTCTAAACGGATGCAGCTGAACACAGTATTTTTTTATGGAGCAATTGCCGAGTCACAAGTCAAATCATTTGGTTCAAGCAGCACTCTCGAACGTCATTTACTATTTATAAATAAAAAAATATTTAAACATTTTTACAATTATTACCTTATTTAGATTAGTTTAACGTAATAATTCTGTCTGTAACTAGTGGCATTCAATTTGTTTGTTGTATGCGGTGGTCCCCAAACTAGGCATTGACTGTATCTTGGGGACCTGCACCCTAATTGCGTAACACACTATTACTCTCAATTTCAATCATTTTGAAGTATATTGCTAATCCATTGCTCCATATGTTCGAAAAATGTGTCTGCTCAACAACGTAAATAACGCAATGAATGTTGTTGAACTGTCAAAATGAAACCCATTGCTAATAATAGTGTGTTACGCAATAATTGTCCCGCTGAATCTGAACTATCGCACTTTTTATCATTCTTAGACAGTTGTATGAAAAATTAAGCAAATAGACACCCTACGACAAATTGTCGTAGGGTGTCTATTTGCTTAACAATTAATTTCCCTTATACTGACTGACTGTATTATAAGATAATCTAGTAAATAATTAATTTCTTACATACCACAGCTTTGCATTTCTTTGCGCTGCACTAGAAATAATTTAAATTATATTAGTTTAAATAATATGCCAATACACGGTTAATTTTTTCTTGTTTTAAAAATTACTTCCTTACCTTCCTTACTTTTTATTGTTATGTTTTTTCTGGTGTACAATTAAGTATATATAAATAAATAAATATATATATATTTATTTTTAATTTTAATTCAGAAGAATATTTTAACTTAATGTTTTGTTCTTTGTTTCTAATTATTTTTTATATAGAATAGAATAGAATAGATTAGCTTTATTTCGGACACAAAATAATCCATATAGTGTTAGTAACAAACAAAAAATAACTTATTGCCTAGTGTTAGTGAAAATCAACCTCCGCACAAACTGCTGTACAATTGGAGAGCCGAAGCTCTCGGCTACAGTTTTCAGGATGCTGTTATGACTGCCCCTCACTCTCCTCAGAAGCGACGCAGTTTTTTTGCGTATAATTGCAAAGAAGCCGTCGGTGCGAGCTTGCGCAAACATGTTCGACGCGCTACAGTAACGAGGCAGCCTCAACAACATCCTGAAAGCATTGTTATATTGGACGCTCAGGACATCCAGCGATCTCTTAGTATAATTGACCCATAGACTGCCCGTGTACAAACTTTGGCAATACGCCTTGAAAAGTGTTACTTTTACTTGGTCTTGTAAGGATTGTATTGAGTAAAACCACTGACTGCTGATTAAATACTGACTCTTTATTAATAATGATTGATATTTAAATACACGAGTAAGATACATTGATATATGCAAACTTAGAACTATAGGTTATACACTACACCTTCCCCGGAGGGATAAAATAAAATATTATGTTAGTATTATTTTATTTTTATGATTAAACATGATTAACATTCAATAAATTTTTAGTTTTTTATTTTACACTGTAGTAAATATAAGTTTACAGTTAATTAATGTTAATTAAGTTATACAAAAGTATAATGTACCTATGTAAGAGTATAAGGTTATTATGAATTAAAATTCAAGATAATATAACAAGATAAGTATAACTTACAAAATAAAATGTTCCTGTGTGAATACACATAAACACAAAAATATAGGGGTATAAAAATATTATGAATAATATAACTTAGTCCTATTCTTATGAACTAAATCAGTTTTTCCATTAGCTTTCAATATTTCGACATTTGGTGAAACATCTTTGATTACTAAATATGGTCCATTATAAATACTCTGGAGTTTGTTTCCTGTTTCGTTTTTCACAAGTATCAAATCATTTGGTTTATAAGTAATAGGATTACACCTTAGATCATGCTTTTGTTTTCTTATTGATTTACTTTCACATAAATTATCATACGCTTCTTTCTGAGATGTTTGCAATCTATATTTCAATTCCGATGGATAATTATCACAGTTATACAGTGGATCTACTGATCTTTGAGTTAAATTGGATGGTATATTGCATTTTTTCCCGAATACCAGCTCAAATGGCGTAAATTTAGTTGCGGTGTGGACTGAGGTATTATAGGCAAAGCACCAAAAGGGCAACCATGTACTCCATGAATTTGGATGGTTGTCCGTTTGAATTCTAAGATAATTACCCAAACTTTTATGAGTGTTTTCCAGAGAACCTATTGTTTCGTGATGGTATGCGGTAGAGTTTAAAGTTGTTATGTTGAGTAGTTTACATGTTTCTTTGAAAACAGATGACAAAAATTCAGTGCCTCTATCAGTAGCTACTCTAGCGGGGATACCAAATCTAAGTATAAAATGGTTAACAAAATTTTTCGCTATCTCCGCTGCACTTTTTGTTATCATAGGATAAGCTTCTACATATTTACTCAGCTCACATTGTATGGTTAAAATATAAAGATAATTATAATCATCTCGATCTAAAGGTCCTACTACGTCCAAAAAAAACCTTTTCCATTGCCGAATTAGCTGTTGTTGTAACAACTAACGGCTCTTTAATGTAATGAGAAGTATGTTTTTGTCTTTGACACTGATCACATTTCTTAATGAACTCTTTTATATCTCTTTCAAGGCCTGACCAAAAGTAATACTTTTTGATGTTATTGTACATTCTTCTTATACCAGCATGGCCACTTGTTGGTAGAAGATGAAAATCATTTAATATTACTTTTTGGTCATCCTCGTTTTCAATTATTTTTACGTCATTTAATATACACAATCGCGGACCGATCCAGTTTTTATACGACTTTATTTCTGTCGCTACTTTTTTAATAAATTCATCGTAGATTTTACTTCTTATAAAAATTAATTCGTGCACGTTAATTTTTTCACAAAAATATTTTAGTTCCCTCACAAATGCGCCTGGCGTCAATTGTGATCGGGCAACTGGATTTATAAATAACGTCATTTTTGATGACGAATAACAAAACTCTTTGCTCTCCATTTCTATGTCATTTGACCTACGTAGGTTATTTAACTCATTATAATCTATAAATTTTAGTTCTACAGACATCCTTGATTTACTATGAATCTCCACGACTCTTGGTTGCGCAGGCCAATCGTCAGTAGTACCCATAGCACTTGGAGAATGTTGCGACTCTTGCACTTTTCTATATTGCGAACGCGTCATGACCGTGATTATACTTTCATGCATATTTTTTAAGTCAGTTGATGTGATAGGTAATCGTGACATTGAATCTGCTGGAATATTTGTCGATCCTTTTATATATTCTACGATAAAATCGTACTCTTCAAGTAGAAGTCTGAACTTTATGAGACGACTAGATGGGTCACGCATGCCAAATAAATAAATAAGTGGTTTATGATCGGTTTCAATAACAAATGTACGGCCATACAAATATGGACGGAAATGTTTTACTGCCCATACTATTGCTAACAGCTCTTTTTCCCCAATGGGATAATTAATCTCGGCCTTATTTAAATTTCTACTCGCGAATGCTATTGGTTTTCTGTTGTCATTGCATAAAACTGCACCCAACGAATACTTAGAAGCGTCGGTTTGTAATATGAACTTATGATTACTAGAAAAGTTAGGGTATTGAAGTATGGGCGGGCTAGAAATTATAGACTTTAAAGTAGAAAAAGCAGTTTGACAGTCTTGATCCCATATGAATAACGCATTTTTCTTTGTTAGCTTTGTTAAGGGATAAGCTATATTGGCAAAGTTTTTGATAAACTTTCTGTAATAGTTGGCAAACGCGATAAACCTAATTAATTCTTCTACATTTTTCGGTATTGGCCAGTTACTTAAAGCACTTATTTTCTCAGGATCGGGCAAAACACCTTCGCTCGTTATAACATGTCCTAAATACAATATATCCTTTTTAAGAAAATTACATTTACGGGGATTTAACTTTAAATTAACTTGACGCAATCTAGTAAAAATATCTATGAGGTTTTTGTTATGGTTTTCTAATGAATTTCCAAAAATAATAAGATCATCTAAGTATACTAGACACTTCTCATATGTTAATCCCGACATTGCGACAGTCATCATTTTTGAAAATGCATTAGGGCTTGTTTTTAAACCCATTGGCATTCTCGTCATCTGGTATTGTCCAGATAAGGAAGCAGTACTTTTTTCTTCGTTCTCAGAAACTTTAAACTGTCCAGAACAAAATGCTGTGTATTTTCGACTGTCGGGGTCAAGGTCACATTGGTAATATCCATTAGAAAGGTCAAGAGTAGTAAAGTATACAGAAGACAGAACCAGAAAGCGAATCCAAAATTTCAGTAATATTTGGGAGAGGGAATTTGTCCTCTTGTATGCAGTTATTTAACTTCCTGTAATCTATTACCAAGCGCCAATTCTTATTGCCTGTATTATTTACCTTTTTAGGGACCAATAACATTGGACTCGACCATTCTGATTGACATGGTTCAATTATACCTTCTCGTAACATGTTACTAATCTGCTTGTTAACTTCTTGTTTTTGCGAGTATGGTATTCTATATGGTTTACTATAAACTGGTTGAGCATTAGGAAGTAAACTAATTTTAAGTTTGTAAATATTTGTTGTTGTTAACTTATCACCGGGCATTAAAAATATATCGGAGAATTTCGCACAAATATTTTCTATAGTGATTTGCTCTTCCTCATTTAAATGTTTTAAATTTAACAAGCTAAACAATTTTCGAACTCTGTCTGCGTTAATATTTCTACACTGTTCAAAAGTACACAAATTATAGTCGCTAATTTTATGTAATTTTGGTTCAATTGTGTCAATGTGAACCTCTGTTTCGTTTGTATTTAGTATCAAAATAGGTATCACACCATTCATGGGTTTAACTAACACGCTGGCAATAAATATTCCTGTTCGTAATTCAGACGAGCAAACAAGACACTCTTCAGTAATATCAGTAGGTATGTAATGTATTGATTCGGACCTTGGTGGCAAAGTTAAATTATAAGAACCTATTGTGTTATTTAGTTTTAAAGGCAAAATTACATTTGCATCGTTATTATTTAATGTTAAACTTCTACAGCCATAATCTAAAACAGCATTGAATTTCATTAGAAAATCTTGTCCCAGAATAGCATGTGCCTTACACGGCAAAGAATTAAAAACATAGAACTTCTGATTAAATGTTTGTCCTCCTAAATCATAACAATTGCTCATGGTTAAATAAACATATCCGATTGCTTCTACGGTGCCTCCGATTCCGCTTATCTTAATGCTCTCCTTATGAATAGGTATGTTTAATTCAATAACATGTTTATATTTAATAGCACTAATTGAAGCACCGGTGTCAATTAAAAATAAATATTTTGATGTATCTACGTACAATTCTACGTAACAATTACTGTTACTTGCAAATACAAATCCATTATTCACGAAAAAACTTGCTCTGCTCCTCGGTTGAATTACTTGTTGAGGGTTCATCGTTTTTTAGAACATGTATATTGGCATCAGAACGTTGACTATTCTTATGATGACCTCTGGAGCTGTTATATCTATTATTAGAATTATAGTACGTACCTCGATACTGTCTTGGCTGACCTCGGGTATAGTTTTGGGACGAACGTCCACGGCCACGGCCACGGTAGAAACTCGCACCACGATGGCCGATAAACCTGCTAAAGTTGTTATTCGCGAAGTTGCGACGAGTTTGGTGGATGGCTCCACGATTATGCTGTCCTTGAAAATAATTATTACGTTTCCTAAAAGTTAAAACGTTTTCCGAATGCGACGGAAATGCAATGGTTTCTTCATCTATAGCTGCTTACACCGCGTCCTTTAAGGTTTCAAACTTTTGTGCAGCTATTATCGTACTCAGCCGTCTATTACGTAATCCGTCGGCAAAACGTTTAATAGCTTGTTTCTCATTTAAAGGTTGTAAAATCTTTAGGTTTTCAGTTTTTCCCTCGGATTGCGCTATAGACAAGTCCATAAATAGCTCAATCAATTCCTTACCATAATCATTAATCGACTTTTGATCTTGTCGCGAAGTTTGAAGTTTATTTTGCAAGGCAACTGCACTCTTTTTAGGTAAAAGAATCACACGCATATCTGTCAGTAATGCATCGATAGATGGATAATCAGACTTAAGGCTTAATTTTGCTTGTTGAGAGAGGCGACTTTTTAAGACAAAGTTAATTAAACTTAATTTGCATTTTTCTGTTTTTAAAGTAGAACTATAGTACTCGATACCATCTATAAGTTGACGAGTCGTCAATTCCTCGTTATTCATGACTGGCAACAAACTCAAAGCTATCTTTAAATTAAACTCCATTTCGGATTCAAGATTCGATGTTTCACCAAATTGCTCACAACTACTTTTAGTTATAGGTAAATGCAACTTATTACAAAACTCTTGAATTTGGGCGTATAACTCTACAATTTTATCACAATGCGATTTAACTAATGACAAATTTTCGCCCCTAAATATCTTATCATCTATTTGTTTTCTAATGCTCACAAGTAAAACAGAATAATCATCATATATAATAGTTGCTTCATTCAACTTTTCTTTCAAACGATCTGGTGTCCTCCTTTCCAAACTTAATTTGAATAAATTCTCTTTTAATTTTCTCAACTTTTCGTATATATCATCGAGCTCAAGTGCCATTATTTGACATTTTTAAGGAAAGTGGAGTAACCAGCCTAAGCAATAATAACTAATAATTAGATTGTATAATATAAAACGCTTACCACACATAGTTCAACGCTTTAGTATCGGTTTCACTTTACACACACTTTACGCGCACTTAGTATCACACTTTTGGTTTACGCACCGAGATCTTCCTTATGACGTGGACGCCCCTGACCTGGACTGCTTGAGCACGCTGAACATCGTTTTCTTTCTGTAGTTTCCCTGCGACTTCGCCGATGAGTTGAATTTCTCAGAGAGAGACGTAGGATTTGGTCATTGATCCACTCGTGATGGCAGTTCTTATAGCATTTGTACAGAAAATAGGCCGCCAATATCAGCAACAATCCCAGAATTATCATCATCACTATGCTGATCGCAGAAAGATGAAACTGTAGCTGTTCGGTACTAGCCACATTCGAAGCTCCAATGCCATTCTGGTTTATAATCACTTCTTCTCGTTTTGGGGTATTAGAATTGCACATTTTAAAGTTCTTTTGTTTTTATAATATTTATTTTTGAAAGTTCAATAACGCAACGTACAATTAGGACGAGAGTCTGTACCACCCACGTTGTATGCGGGTTACCCGACACCTCAATACCAATCCTGGCAGGGTCGCCATGTAAGGATTGTATTGAGTAAAACCACTGACTGCTGATTAAATACTGACTCTTTATTAATAATGATTGCTATTTAAATACACGAGTAAGATACATTGATATATGCAAACTTAGAACTATAGGTTATACACTACAGTCTGTATACCGCGCAAATCTACGGGACAACATATTATTAAGTGTCATAACTTTTTTTTTTCCTATATTTTGTTGTATGTATGTATACTTATATGTATATATTCTTATATCTTAGTTATAAATATTTTCTTATATATTTTTTTTTTCTGTTATTGCACCTACTGTGTATTGTCTCTGCATCACCCTAAGGTAGACTGGTAGAAAATGCCCAATGCATTAAATTAAGTCCGCTTTTGTACAGTTTTTACTTGTGCATAAAGTTTTAATAAATTAATAAATAAATATTACTCCGGACCGCTAGAGCCCTGCTCACTACGAGTAAAAAATCTTGTTAAAACGTATATTTAAGAAGCTATTTTTTATATAAGTGCTGTGTACGCCTGTAAGAGACTAATTCACCATAACTCAATGCATAATTATGTTATTTTTTTGTATTTTTATGTTATTTATTATTATGTTAATGTTTGTAGTGAATATGTCGCTGGTATACCTTTCAAATAAAAAATAAAATAAAATACAAGATAGAATCAAACTAATTAAAAAATAAATATCGTTTTGCAGCGTTGGGGCTCTGTCTCGTATATGGTCTTAGCATTATGCTGAGCGACGGCCGTTTTGCGTAGATGTGACGCATGTTTTCTCCCAAAATTTTTTTATGCGTCATATTTGCCGCAAATAAACGTGTTTTCTTTCTTTCTTTCTTTTGAAGGCGTAGCGTGAATTTTGTATGCAAACGAAGCTTTGAACAATAAGCTACAGTTTTAATATTTAAAGTTTCACTTACAGCTGCTGAGCCTTGGCGGCCTATACACTAGAGATGAAAAGGTCAAATGATTATTAGGTTTTCGGCCACAGAGCTTGGAACCGCCGCTCCGGCAGCGTCTGGACACGGCAGTACTGCCGTCATAAGAAAAAGGGCATAACTAATATTTTTTCCGAAATTGTACAAAAAATATTAGCAGATGGACCTTTTTTTTTCTGATTCCGAATATGTATAGAACTCAATTTCGGAAAAAATGTTAGTTATGCCCTTTTTCCTTATGACGGCAGAGTATTATACAGGATAGCAGCTTTGAAGCTTTGAAACAGGCAGTTCTAAAGGCAGTGCGTGATAGAGGTACAGACGCCAGAACATCAAGCTACCCGAAACTGTCAAATTATCCCAATCAACTTTGAACCTTATGCTTTAGCGATAAAGTTGAAAATCTATTAAAGAAATTTGACAGATTTTAATAGCTTGATGTGCTGGCGTCTGTATATAGGTTGACTGGTAATTAGTGACCGATACTTAAACACGTGATTGTACTCATGATAACAAATACTTTTTACTATGGGCCCAAACCTGAAAACGCGAAAAAAAAAATCAGCTGTTCCCTACATTTATGTTCGTATAACTCGTCAAAATGTAGGGAACAACTGATTTTTTTTTCGCGATTTCAGGTTTGGTCCCAAAGTAAAAGTTGTTTGTTATCATAAGTACAATCACGTGTTTAAGTATCGGTCACTAATTACTAGTCAGCCTATATATGTGCGCTCAACGTGATTTCAGCGCTGTGGGTTTTATTATACAAGGTGGCAGAAACATCGATTCAGTACATGATTTTGGACCTGCGTTAAAATTTTTCGGGCCGCCTTCAAAGCTGTCAGTTTCTATACGTCACTATGTATAGCGTTTGGGTCACCAAGATACAGGCTGTGCCTAGTTTGGGACCCGCTGTTAAATCGGTCTAAGTCTTCTCTTGGTTAGAACTGCATGTTACCTGTATGTTTGTGAACATGAGTAAATTTAATAAATTAATTTGAATTTGAATTTGTATCATCATCTGCCTATAGCAGTCCACTGCAGGACATATGCCTCTCCTATTGCACGCCATTTAACTCGATTTTCGGCAACTCTCGTCCAGCTGCGAAGACCGTCGTTCCACTTAAAATTTGGTATAGAGATAGTTTGAGTCCCGGGAAAGGACATAGGATAGTTTTTATTCCGATATGCCCTCGGGAAACTTATGCGGGTGAAACCGCGGGGCGCTGCAAGTTAATATAATAAAGAAACCTTTGGTACTTACTTTAACCTCGCATTTAGGGGTGTAACACTGAAAAAAAAAGGAAATTATCAAAATTGCTGTCATCTAAAGGACCAGAACCAGTAAAATGAGGACCAGGGGTTGTGAAGCACATAATGTTGCCACTGCTGGGACACAGGCCTCCTCTATGTGAGAGGGAGTGGGCCGTAGTACGGGCCCAGCGCGGGTTGGTGAATATCACATGTCTTCGAATTTTTTGTTCTAAGACGTGCCGGCAACACGGGTTGTGTAAATGGTTTACAGTAACCTAACCTTTTTTTGTCGTTGAGAAATGCTCATGCATTCTGCACTACCACGGGGAGATAGTGCAGTTATGGGGGAATCTAACCCACTAAAACTCCACGGTGTCCTCCTCTGCCGCTTATAGCGGGAACACGGGCACGCGTTAGCACTCATCCGTGAACCCGCCGCGGCTGTCCGTCACCGGACCCTCCTCTGGGGAATATGGGTCGACGGGTCAGGTCATTGGCCCCGCCGCCTGCCAATTTTCAGCCGCAGAGGATAGGGAGAGCGGCCAACGTCATACCAACACTCCTCCTCCCCTGCGGCCCCACCGCGTCCGCCATCAGACGGTGGCGACCCCGTCAAGGCCGTGGAAGGTAGGGAGAGCGGCGCACCGCACCGCCGCGGCCTCCGACCCTCAGCCGCGGTGCCTCCCATAGGACATCGCAGCCCGCTTCAGTTGCGATGTCGTCCAAGCGGCACCGCAACCTACTTGTTGGCCGCTACGTCGTCAGCTTACAGGCAAAAGCCCTGACGAGCGGCCCCTCCTCGGTTCCTCTTCGCTTCACCGTGGGTGTCCAAGCCACGGCCACTGAGCCCCCCCCCCCGCCTCGACAATGCGGGAACCCACCGGGGGGGAAAGTAACCTAACCAAACGTAACCTCTGGGTGCCCTTCGCTCGCTCTTGCGTCCTACGTCGCCTATCGACCGACCGCAACGATGCAACCCGTGTACGGAGAACATGGTTTGGCCTAGGCGAAACTAGTTCATCCTAAAACCGGGTTTGGCCTAACAAAATTTTTTTTTCACTTTAACGGACTCAACCAGATAATCTGCAGAATAACTAGTTAATCTGCACTTTAATTGATTTACGCACATTAGCGGTAACATATGTATACATCTACACTAATATTATAAAGAGGAAAGATTTGTTTGTTTGTTTGAATTGGCTCCGAAACTACTTGACCGATTAAAAAAATTCTTTCACCATTAGGATCCTACATTATCCCTGATGAACATAGGTGATACAATATTTTCAAAAAAGTTAGGGATCCGTATGAAAACTTCGATAATGTAACCCAAGGTGTGAAAAAAATACAAAAAAAAATCCTTATATCGCGTACGCGGCGGAAACTATTGACAATAGAGCAAAGTTATGTACTACAGTTTTATAGAGGACATCAATACCTACAAAAAAGTCCCGAATACCATGTCTCTAACTATTACAGTTTTGTCACAATAACTACATTTTCATGTAAAAATATGCAATAGTAACGCTGGTACAAACTACTTTGCCGGTAAGGTACTTGATGTGTGTGTAATCAGAAGGTTGGCAAATGAAAGAGCGTGTTCTCGGTTGAAGGTTTACTGAACGACTGATGTTGTGAACAGAGGTTGGGAGGACTTAGAATTAACTTACGAGCTACGTCATACATTGCCTAAAACTAAAGATATTTAATATGCCTACGCGCCACACGGACAACGAAGTGATAATAAAAGGGTTCCGTTTTTCCCTTTGAGGGACCTTAAAAATCGGTAATTTCATAAGTAAGACGTAATACCTTCAAGGAGGGTGGAGAGGATATTAAATTTTTTAGGGGAAGTACGAAATACGCAGACGAAGTCGCGGGAAAAGTGCTAGTTCATTATACAATCACACATAGGTACACTGACGCCGAACCGTTCGGAGATTACAGGCGTTATGTCACGAGTATGTTATCTAATTATACTTAAATTGATTACCTTTTTAACGCAGTGATGATTGCGTTTGGCACTTTTGTGTTTGCGCTGCCTCGATATTAAAGCCGAGGGGTGCTGGCCCCCTCTCAGATAATTTTTCTCAACTACTGCTGTCTGACTTCCTTTCGTATTGTGATCCTAAAATGAAAAAAATAAATAAGGAACGTATAACCTGAACTTTTTGCTCACCGCTCCCGCCCGAATCCGGAAAAAAAATCACGTGTCTGTTACAATAAGAATTACGAACGTATATATTTCAATAAACCCTGTACTTATTTTTGTTGCTGACGATCCTTCAGGAATAAAAACAAAAGAAAAACTGGATCAAACCGGAATGAGAAAACTTATAGTGGATAAGACAAAGTTTAAAACAGAAGACGAACTAGCAGGGGAACGAGGGGGGGAGGGGGGGTTCAGGGGATCAGACCGGAATAAATCGTGCCAATAAGGGCAAGTCCAATATATCATAAGCCGTCTGAGGTCTGTCAACTGGGCCGCGCCCTGTGAAAGCAAGTCCTTGATGTACAGACGCCAGCACATCAACCTACTACAATCTGTCAGATTTCTGTAATAGATTTTCAACTTTATCGCTAAAGCATAAGGTTCAATGTTGATTGGGAAAATTTGACAGTTAGGTGTAGGTTGATGTGCTGGCGTCTGTATAATTTATGAAGCTTCTATCTCCGCCCCGAACCCTGATGTTTTTAAATAAACTAGCGACCCGCCCCTGTTTCGCACGGGTTCACATGACAAGACATCGAGATTTCTGTGGTACATCCAAGATCCGTCCGTGGCTAAATAATAACAGCCGCACAGGTCGATCGATCAGGTTATGCTACGCTTGCCGCGGTTGGTCTATGGATGGGTGACCATCTTAACATACCGAGACCCCTCCGTGCCTCGGAAAGCACGTTAAGCCGTTGGTCCCGGCTGTCATTCATGGATTTTTGACAGTCGTTACGGGTAGTCAGAAGCCCGAAAGTTTGACAACCAGTCTTACCAAGGGATATCCTATTACCCAGTAACTGGGTTGTGGAGGTCAGATAGGCAGTCGCTCCATGTAAAATACAGGTATTCAGCTGCATCCGGATAGACTGGAAGCCGACCCCAATATAGTTGGGAAAAGGCTAAGCTGATCTATGTAAAATAGTAGACATAGAAAATCTAAGCGGTCATACAGATGGATGCGAAAAGTGACTTTACTATATAATATGTAAAGATGGTGTTACTTTGAATAAAGATAAAGCCATCGCCCGTATTGTACGAATGTAGTTATCAAATGGGGTTGGGCAGGACACCTGGCAAGGTGCAGTGATGACAGGTAGAGTAAGGCTGTGACAGAGTGGCGTCCAAGGACTGGAAAAGGAGATGTCGGTTGTCTGGCGGATAGATGGGCAGACAGCATTGTTGCCATCACGGGCAAAACCTGAGTGAGGTTGGCATAGGAGCGTTCATTAGCACAAGACAAGTGCAGTTGGTGAAGTCGGCTTGTGGATGATGATGATTGTACGAATGGATTGTACAGACGCCAGCACATCAACCTACTACAATCTGTCAGATTTCTGTAATAGATTTTCAACTTTATCGCTAAAGCATAAGGTTCAATGTTGATTGGGAAAATTTGACAGTTAGGTGTAGGTTGATGTGCTGGCGTCTGTACATGAAAGAAACACCACAATGATCCATGATTAAGCTTACATTTCTGACCTGTTCTGATTCTAACTCCATTGGCTCTTCCAGAGTATCCGGGGGCTGCTCTTCTGACCGCACCATATCTAAATCCTGCTCATGTCTAGATTTTTGAACCGTCTCCAGAAATTTGTCTTTTTTCCTAGGTTGTGTCTCTACTGCCGCTTGCCATTGCCGAATGACGGAGGGCTTTGGTCGGTGCATGTGAGACTCAATTTCTTTCAAGAAAGTTTTTGAATAAATATCGGAAACGTCAAACGCTTTCCTATCTCTAATTTCAAATGCTTTTCGTGGCCAGTTAGTTTTAAACGATCTGGGCCACGTCCCTGATTTTCTTTGTCTGTATATCATTTTTGGCTCACTATAATAATTGCTAAATACAAAGCTGAAATGGTACGTTGTGAATATTAGTACGACGATTAATTTGAATGTTTTAGACATTTTGTCGTTAATATTGCTTCAATATGTCTAGTGCACTGAATTGATTTCGCTATCTACCTTATTTCACGGCATGAAAATTGATTATCTTTCGTTAAGAATTCGTGAAATTGAATTATATCTTGTCCATGCTCATATGTAAGCATTTACTATTCTTAGGCATATTTTCATAGATGACAAACAAGACTAAATAAGAGATGAATACATAAGAGGAAGTCTGAAAGTGGCACCGGTGACTGAAAAGTTGTGTGTAAATCAGTTGTCATGGTATGGGCATGCGATGCGGAGGAATGAGGAACGTTTCGTGACGACCAAAGAAACAATGGATAGACTGTGAGAAAGATGATAAATGGCTAGAAAGGAAGTGACTACCGAGATGACGACTTATAGAGTAGTTTGGAAGAAACAGACATGTTGCGTTACCCATCTCTCCACTAGTCCAATGCTTACTCTAGGATGCATATCCGGTAGGCTCTTAAATCCTTACCTATCCTTCGGGCACGTCTACCCTACCATTACCGCGCCCCCCGGTCTATTCCTTGATATGCAATGCTAGCTGTAGCACCATGAACATGAGGCTACAGAAGCTAGTGCGGATCTTGGGGTTCATTCGATTAATCGAGTCTGGTTTAACCACGCTGGGATCGGTGCAATTCATTCATTATAGCCATTTCAAACAACTGTCAAAGAAAGACAGCTGTGATTTGAATATACGGACAATTTAAATTGGTAGCTATTTTGCTTACTATTTTCCCTGGCTTCACCTCTAATGCTCCTTTGTATATCGGCCCGCTACCATCTTGCTTATCGGCTTATACCTATACTATTGCATCGGCTATTCTTATAATACTGTTCATGATAGCAGAAAAGACATTTGCATGTTAAAATAAAGATTATCGACAGAATATTCAGAGCCTAGGGAACCTATCCCATCGTCGACGAGGAAACGGTTAGCTATCAACGATTTTCTCGTTCATGAAACGAACAAAAGATTGTAAGTCCCGTGTAAGTAAAAGAGATAGATATAATATGAATAGTTGTTCGTTGACTGTTCACACCGCCGCGCCGGCGAGTACTCGTTCGTCGAAGCGACAAGAGCTGTCATAGAGAGGTACCTACTCAATCAGCAACGCTCGCTTAGCGGACAGTACAGACACAGTCAATTTCAAATTGTCATTTGTCAATGTCAACTAATGTGTGTTGTCTTTGGTCCCTGGCCCTAACATCAAGCAATGGACAAACTTTTCAACATTTTTATGCTTGAGTACGAGGCTTTTGACTACGTTGTATGTGTATATTTTATGTCTTTTTTTTATTTGTAATGTGCGTTTTGTTTGTGCAGAATAAACCATTTTTCTTGCTTTACACTCGCGGAGAGACTTACGCTTGTTATATACGCATACCAGCAATTAATCGCTTGTCGCCGTCGCGTACTTACTGCTCGTTGCTCGCCAATTTGCTTTTGCTGTTGTTTTAGTTGCTGAATTCTGGGCAGCACTATTTTTGAAGTGAAAACTTCTTTAGGCGCGTTGGACATTTTTTGAGATGGGAGAAAACAATTGAATTCGCGCCACTGTTACCGCAACGACACCGCTTTGGATGGGTTCGGCTGTCCTCGGGATGTACTCGGTTTTAATGTATATCCGATATGTCAGTGAGTGATGGCAAAGTATTCCGTTTGTGTTTTGTTTTCACTTCTGTCGGCACTCCCGGAGTGCCACTGTTTTTTTTTTCGGATTATTTTGCCATCAACACGCTAAGAAGAAGATGCTAGCTCTACTCGCTTCTCGCTAATCGCCGGCAGAGGGACAGGCGCAAGCTTACACGTTTTAAGAGGGAGGCACATAACACGTGCAACTCGGTATAACTAAACACATTACCACGCTGTTCAACGTTAGAAAACTGCAATATTCTGCTCAGTGCGTGCTACAGTTCACTAAGTACTGGCAATATTACTTGTAACGTTGTAACACAGGGCTTATACTGCCATCGAGAGAGCCTATAACAGCGATATTACGAAGGAAATGTAGTTTTTATCATACTCGTACATACAGCATGTATCTAGGTGTGATTTTTTTATCGTGGTTACGATGTTGGGCCAATGAAGAAAGTTGTTCGGTTTGATGGTCTGTACCACACCCTTCTAACTTTTTTTCCTTTTGCTCGGCTCCTAGCGATCGTAGCGTGATGTTAAATAGCCTATAGCCCTAGTAGCCTATACCTTCCTCAAGAATTGGGCTACCTAATACACAAAGCATTTTTCCGACTGATAGTTCCAGAGATTAGCGCATTCAAACATAAAAACAAACGAACTCTTCAGCTTTATTATAGGCCGACCGCTTAACTGAGAAGTTGCCTGAGGTAGCTGCGCGGTGCGGGAGGGGTGATAGTTGTCACAAGTTGTCACCCCTCCCGCACCGAGCTGCTACCTCAGGCAACGTCTCAGTTAAGCGGTCGGCCTATAATTAGTAAAGATTTAAGTCTATTGGTAACTAGAGCAAACCGTAACTTAATATGGGAACCCGACATCCTCTCCCAAATATCTGCATAAATACCAAGTTACACTTTACAGTACAGCATCCACAATTAGTAGTTACGAAGTTGTTCTCACGAGATGTCGCTTGTGATGCGAGCGATTGACAACAACCTCGCGTCGAGGAAATTAAACTGTTAAACTGAGGGAGCGTTTACACGTCACGACTTTAAAAAAGTTATAGTTATAGACCTGCACCCTAATTGCGTAACACACTATCAATCGGAATCTGAATCATTTTGAAGCAAATTGCTAATCCATTGCTTCATAAGTTCGAAAAATTTGTGTGCTCAACACGTAAATAACGCAATGAATGTTGTTGAACTGTCAAAATGAAACAGATTCCGATTGATAATGTGTTACGCAATTCCCCCGCGGGGTTTATTTTTGCTGATGCTTGACGGTTACGATCATAGTATATTTTTTGCTTTTTGATACTACATTTTATGGAAGATAATTTTTAATTGGAGCCCGATATAGCAGACATTTTTTTTATTACGGTGAATGCGCAGTTGTAGCCCGCCAAGTTCATTTTTTCTTACGTTTGTTTTAAGTTTGTTTGTTACCTTTTCACGCCTAAACCACGAACCGATCATCCTGAAATTTTGCATATACGTTGTCAGGTGTACAGAATCGGACTTAAGGTACCTTTCATCCCGAAAAAAGTGCTGTTCCCGAGGAAAACAACAATACCGTTATTATGATAATAGATGGCGCCACGTGTACGAAGTCGCGGGCAACAGCTAGTCAGCCTATAATGTCCCACCGCTGGGGGGAGAGGTTTATAATCTACCACGAGGGCCCAATGCGGGTTGGTAAATATTACATGTCTTAAAATTTTTGGTTCTAGGACATGCCGATTTCGTCACGATGTTTTCGTTCACAGTTTTAAGAGTTGTGGTGACGAAATTATTTACACAAAGTAAAGCACCTGCCTGGGTTTGAACCTACGACCTACAACTCGTAAGTCGAGGCCTTTACCATTGGCTCACCATCACTGCTCTACATAGGTTATGAAACTATTATTATCACAAATGAAATTACTTTCTTCTGAAATAATTCTAACTACTCAAAATAAACCTTCATTCATTTTCAGTGATTTTCAGTAAAATGTATTTCTGAAGAGTTAATACTGTTCAACATTCTGTTTACATTGATTATAAGACTTTGGAACTAAGTTCTGAGACCCAAAATTGTTTGAAAAGGCTCAGGAAACTCCTTTACGTTAAATTAATTCCTTACAAAATGCAAATAGACATGAAACTTTATGATATAAGTACCTATATTAAAAAGGGTTCAAACCGGGTGCGGTGACTTGACAAAGACGAAAATTTAGATTCGTTGTTCCTCAATACTAACATACACGTGCCCGTTAAAATAAGAATTACGAACGTATGTATTTCAATAAACCCTGTACTTATTTTTGTTGCTGACGATCCTTCAGGAATAAAAACAAAAGAAAAACTGGATCAAACCGGAATGAGAAAGTTTATAGTGGATAAGACAGAGATTAAAACAGAAGAAGAACTAGCAGGGGATCGAGGAGGGGGGCGTCGAGGGGGGCGAGGAGGGGGGCTCAGGGGATCAGACCGGAATAACTCTAAAAATTGTTTAATGGAAGTCGTTTAAGCATTGTTGTGATATTGTGTGTTTTAAATAAAGCAGATAATTAGTAATGAAATGAAATATTAATTTCTGTAAGTAGATCTTGTAGGACATTTTTACACGTCAATATTATGTTGGTCAAAATTTTAAAACAAGATGGCGTCGGCATGTCCTAGCTGACTGATCCCTGAGAAGAAACGCTAAAACAAACTCAGAGGTAATGGTCTCTTTTAGAGTCCAAACATTATATTATTCGGAGTGTACGCAAGTCTAACAATGCAGGGCCATATCTGGAAGGGCCCTTTGAAGAAGGAGCCATTGTAGCTTTGAGTTGACCTGTCCCAACAGTCGGTATACATGCATCTGTCATAATGTAGCTCAACCCTATTTTTGGGAGCTCAAGTAAAAAAGTAAGAGAGTAAGTAAGGGAGGTCAAGTATTAGTACAAGTAGTAGCTACAGGTACAGTTATGTAAATGGGGATTTATGTACAGACGCCAGCACATCAAGCTACTACAATCTGACAGATCAATTCAATAGATTTTCAACTTTATCGCTACAGTATAAGGTTTAAGGTTGATTGGGAAAATTTGACAGGGTAGCTTGATGTGCTGGCGTCTGTACAATATTATTTTTAATTATTTCATTTTTGGTTTAAGGTTTTTTTACATCGTTCTCCCATGTAATTATAAATTCAACATTAATGATGTAACTAATATTTTTGTAAAAATATAAGTTCCTGTAAATGGTTTAATTGAAATATATGCTTTTAGTTTGACTTGAGTTTGAGTTTGAATATGGGTCGATTTTCGCCGAACGGCTGGTCGCTTGCCAAATCGTCTCACAAGCTGAATCGCCATCCAATTGACAAAGGTCGATAAAAATCGCAGGTGACTACTGTAGTGCTATTCTGTAAAAATCTCACCGTGAAAACTTAACTGAAGTGAGCTTAAAGTGAGCTGTCAATAGTGTCAATCCATAGCATCAGGTGGAATGACAGCTCACTTTAAGCTCACTTCACCTAAGTTATCACGATGATCTTTTTACAGAATAGCACCGCAGTACTACTGTAGTTCATTTTGCACTAAGCATTTTCACGGTCTCATTTGCTATGAGAACAAATATATAATATACAAATAAATATAACAAATATTATAAACGCGAATGTTCGTGAAGATGGATGAATGGATGGATGTTTGTTAATCTTTCACGCAAAAACTACTGCACGGATTTGGATGAAATTTAGCACACAGATAGTTTATAACAAAGATTGACACATAAGACACTTTTTATCCCGATATTTCCACGGGGTCGATACTTATGCGTGTGAAACCGCGGGGCGCTGCTAGTCATCTATAAATTCTACATCTGTCTATACATTTTAAAAATTAAAGTCGCTTCTTTTGTCTGCATGACTGTGTGATCGAGTTGTTCTTTTAAACTCCGCAACGGATTTTGATGCGGTTTTCATCATGATTTAGAGTATTCCGAAAGGTTTATGAATATAATACGTTACTATTAAACTAACATAAAGAAATAAATCTCGATGTTTTTTCAGGTCGTAAAAACAGTGCTAAGCAAGGGCAGGTCCCTAGTGATTTATGATAGAAACAGAAGTGGAAAGAAGTTCCTACTCGTATAAAAAAATAAAAGAATAGAACAGATTTTTCCCAACTCCACTCTTGAATATCCTCAGTTGAAGTGTGTTTGAGAACAAATTCATGGTCAAGAGCGTACCTAGTTTGTGTTCTTTATATCTTTATTGTAATATAATAAAGCTAAAAAGTTTGTTTGTTTGTTTTTTAACATAGGGACACACCACAAAACTCACACACATACTAACAGTACACACAGCATAATATGTTAAAATGTTGTGCTTGTAGTCTTAAACAGTCTCTATTTAAATTACTGTACTCCTTCTGTGGGACCAAGGGCTGGTGGATACAGGTTATCATGTAACCTAGGACGCCAGATGCAATTCTGTTAATTGTGATTCTCTTTACAATAGAATAGAATATAATACTCTTTAAACTCTCTCTCTCTTTTCTATTTCACTCTTTTTTTTCTTTATTTTCTTTCAATTTATCCCTAAATTGTATAATTATATTTATTACCACAGACTGTACCACACTTTTTATAGAAGTAAATAAATAAAATGATTATAAATTTCCTTTATTCGTCTATATACATATAATTTATATTTTTAAATATTAGAATATAAAAAAAAAATATATAAAAACATTCAAAAATATAAAAAATAGTAGCCCACCGGTATCGGGAACAGGGTCCAAGCTACCGGTGGTCAGGGCTCCAGAGAGAGGAACCTCCTGACAATGCGAGCCGTGTCCAGAAGTACTGCTTTCTGAATCAAGCCCTTGATCCAGCTGGCCAACGAGAGCCTCCTCAGGTGTTAAAATATTAAATTATAAATTTATTATAAATTATTATTATTGTATTTTTCTTTGAACGTGCAAATCTCTGAATCTACCAGAAAATTCTTTATGGTTTTGATAGCCCAATTCTTGAGGAAGGTTATAAGTTGTCTGACATCACGCTACAACCCTATAAGGAGCCGATCAAAGTGAAAAAAGTCAGAAATAATGCTATGCGAAAACGAAGTAATAACGCAGGCGGACGATGCGATGTGACGTAGTGGTTCGAAGAAACACGCGGACAAAGTCGCGGACAGAAGCTAGTAGATTCTTATGAAAAAAACAAACAAGAACAACTTACATAATAAAAACGTTCAGTTATATCGAAGACGGAAAGTTTTCAACAGATGCGAATGATATATATAAATGCGAGTTTTCTAAAGCTGCGTACAAACTAGAGCATGTGAATTTAATATAACATTTTATGTATTTGACGGCGCAGCAAGTGATGCCGTGTTGTATTGTAAAGGATGATTACCACCAAGCGGCTCGCATCGCATCGTATTGGAAAGGATACGAACGGATGCGGCGACAGCCGATCGTGTCCGGCAGCATGTCGACGCATACGATCGGCTCCGTACGTCGCTTGCGAACGTATCCGTTTCTGCGCCTAGTCAAATAGTTTCATCGTTTCGGTAGCCGTGTTGACGTGTTCTAATTTTTGAAAATGGTTGAAATTGACGTAGTAACATTAGAAGAAGAAAATAGTCATAAAACACAGAATAGGAAAAGAAAAATTTGGACGACAGCCGAAAGGATTCGACCTGATACGACGACAGGCGAACGGAGCCCATCGCGCGTCGCAGCATACTTTCGAGTACGATCGCGTGTCGCGGAAGATGCCCGCGGTCAAGCTGCTGTGCGCGGCTTGGTAATATAGACTTTAAATACTGTGTACACGATTTAATATCGTTTAAAGATAGTAAAATCCGTTCCGATCCGATGCGATGCGAGCCGTTTGGTGGAAATCATCCTTTAGGCCCACTTCCACGTTTGGTCGGGCTTAATGAATAAATATAGAGTTTGTAAAGTCGGAGTTAAGTGGGCATTTTCACTTTTAAGTTTACCCTAAAAAAATAAAAGTGATTGAAAATAAATGGACATTGTAGTGAAAATAGTGGTCAGTTTGGTGACGTGTATTTTCAGCCAAATGTGTTTTCAGCCTGTGTTATTGGAGTTTAAATTGTGCAAATTTAATTTTTGTGACGAGAGAAACTATACACTATTGTTGCACCAACACTTTTAAATGTATTCGTAGTACTATTTTAGTAATTTTGGCAAATTCAATGTTGGTAAAGGGAGGGACATGCCAGAAACAGTTACTCTGAATATTTAAAATACTCATAAATTAATAATTCAAACGTATTTTACCAGGATTGCAGATGGATTCGTCAATTGAATATATATTTTACCGGTTTATTCCAAAAATTACACAATATGTCCACTATTTATCTTGCTATAAAATTTCGAATAAATGGAACGTCTTCAAAATGGCGGGTACACTTAAAAGTGAAAATGCCCAAGTAATTAACATTTTAACTTTTATCACGCGTTACCCCACTAAAAAGTAACACCGGGTTATTTAACCTGATATTAAGGGGCCGTCTAGTCTCCACGAGCGAGAGAATCACGGCGATATTATTGTTGTGCCACGTATTTCTATACACTCTCTTAGAACGTGTCTCCACACAGCGATATCATCGCGGCGAAAATTTTATGGCACGGCGAGACTATCGCCGCGATTCTCTCGCTCGTGGAGACAGCCCCTCACGCTCAACACACTTTTGGTGTCACGTTTACAGTACTACCGTCTCTGTTTTGCACTGGTGGCCCTGTAGTAACGGTTCTGGCTTACAAATTGTAGGTCATGGGTTCGAACCTAGACAGGCGCTTTACTTCGTGTAAATAATTTCATCACCACTGCTCTGAAAACATCGTGAGGAAACCGACATGTCCTAGAACTGAAAATTCGAAGGCATCATCACCAACAAACAAATGTGTCAACTGGCACTGGGCCCGCGTGGTAGATTACAGCCACCTCTCGAAGAGAGGTCTGTGTCCCACCTGTGGGAACATTATAGGCTGAATATGCCGTCTGCATGTGGCGAATCCGCACTGTGTTCCGAAACAAGTGAACGCTCCCGTTAAACCTCACCTTTACAATACTTGAAAAATAAACTTTTCTTTTACACACGAGGTCGTATCAAAGGAGTTTTTGTTCTGTACTTTTGTTTCGAGACGAATCGCTTTCAGAGTTGTTATCAAAAGAGGTTGGATTTGACGTGCACATCAATTTCTTATGTTTGTTAAGATTGGCTTTTGTGAACCTGACGATGTTATTTGCGTAAGTAAATTCTCGGTTGTGAATTGGTATCAAAGGCTGTGGGTTATGTGAATAAATTTGTGAACAAAAAATCTACCTATAATAAAAGTAAAGTGTGCTTTTTGTGGTTGTATTTGGATGACTGTTTTCTAAGGAATTTATGGACAGAAAGGTTTTTTGCTAATACTGAAACATTTTCAGAGTTCTGGGCAAGTTATTTTTTTTTTCCGTAATATTCCAGCCAGTCTATTTCACAGTATTGATAGACACATACGATGTGTATTAGAAAGGGTGTGGTAATGATCATCATACTGAACAACTTTCTCCAAGGGACCGACATTGTAACCGCGAATTTTTTTTCGACTGTCCCATACAAAATTTCAATACCTTCTCGACACAAATGTAAGGGACGGCTGATTAATTTGTCTTGATTACTATGTTTTTCCCATGGAGAAAGTTGTTCAGTTTGTTTTTTTTTTTAATGCTGAATGGGCCCGCTTTTGACCACGATCACGCCTGACGGAAAGCGATGGATGAGGTCTATGATGGAACGAGCGTGCCCAGACGATGCCTAAGGCACTGGAACTCCCACGCATCGACGAAACACAGCAGGCTGCTTGACGCCGGACTCCGGTGGGAGGGTGGTCGCAAACCAGGCGGGCGTTAGCCCTACCACCGCAAGGGAAGAATTAGCCAGTCAAATAAGGTGTTGGGTGTGACTGTTCAGGATGCGCCGAACGCTCGTTTCAGTTGAGTAACTAGCGGAACAAACTGTGCTACACGAGGAGTCATCCCAAAAATTCTTGATGGTAGTACTATAGCCCGACTATTAAATGATACACTTTATAATTATTACGTTTATTCCCTGCGAACGTGTTTACATCAACGCGCCTCTTATATCACTGTTTTTTCGAAAAAAAAACCTAAAGCTTATTCTAAATTCGCTCAGTTCGAAAGTAACTAGAGTTATTTTACTGCCCACCAACCACTGCACAACATAAGGTCGACTTTTGCAGACAACCTTTACAGCACCACACCTTTCTGATAAACGATGTATGATGGGGGAACCCTGCCTTGTCATTCGAGAGACGAAGCTGAAATGTGGGAAATATCTCATGTGCCTGTAATTGGTAAACTGGAATATAGTCACACCACTGCTTAGAGGGAGAAACAAGTATAATTGTAGCTAGATACAGAAAGCTGTACATCAGTTGAAACAGTTTGACCTTGAGCAGCACCCTAATTGCTTAACATATTATTAATCTCAATCTGAATAATTTTGAAAGAAATTGCTAAACCATTGCTTCATAAGTTCGAAAAATGTGTCTGCTCAGCAACGTAAAAAGCGCAATGTACCTATGTTGTTGAACTGTCAAAATGAAACCCATTGCTACTTTTACGCAATTACCCCGCTGTTCTAGCGTAGTACGGAGTTTCAATAGAAAAAGAGGCCGGCTTGTACTGGTTTTATTACCATTGACGTAAAGCCTATAATACTTTGTCCACAGAGTCAGTCCTTTTCCCAACTCTGGTAAGGTCGGTTTTCAGTCTAAGCAGCTGAATACCAGTACATAGAGCGACTGCCTATCTGACCTCCACAACCCAGTTATAGGGTAATACGATACCCCTTTGGTAGAACAGGTTGTCAGACTCTTGGGCTTCTAGTTTTGGACTATGGAGGATCACCCATCCACAGACTGACCGCGGTAAGCGCAGCTTAACCTTTGGCCGATCCCAGCGACTGTTATCATAGCCCTTTCGACCACAGAGCACTACTTGTAAAAACCAGGAGGCCAATTTTCGTAATATAAAACGTTCAAAATCTAGGCGTAGTCTCATCTCGGTGACAAACAAATGTCAAAAACTTGTCAAAAATGTAGGGAAAATAGATGTATTTTTGACGATTCACTAATCATCATCTGCCTAGCCTTTTCCCAACTATGTTGGGGTCGGCTTCCAGTCTGACCGGATGCAGCTGAATACCAGTATTTTACATGGAGCGACTGCCTATCTGACCTCCACAACCCAGTTACTGGGTAATACGATACCCCTTGGTAAGACTGGTTGTCAGACTTTCACCGAAATACCATTGTCCAATTTTTAGTTTACAACCAACGTTTCGTAGGTATACTATTTATTTCACAAAAAACTTATTCCGCAAATGATAAACACTCGCTTTATAAACATTTATTTGGGAAATGCTTCTCTTTACAAATGTTTCGGATGATATTTAATCATATATGATACATTTTTCATTTAATATTTAGATTCTTTTGGAAAAATCACTTTTATACAAAATATAATTTTATAATACATTTTCTAAACCAGTCACAAAGTGATCATGGCAGTATTATAAGTTAATATGATAAGGGTTTGTGGGTTGTCTTAGGGGCGGAGTAAAAACAATTTGGTTTACAAGCAATAATAATAAGCCCCGCTTTGCGGGGCCCCTATATCTGTCTACAGGGTTTAAAGGAACCTAACACCCCCGACCTAACCTCTCCGAGTCGGGGTGCCTCAAGTCCCGAGCTCGCTTCGCTCGCTCTTGCGTTAACGTAATTCATTATGTAAAACACTTTTATTCCAAACGTTGTTTTATGAAATAAAATGAAAAAAAAAGAATTATTTGTCGAATAATACGTTAGTAAAAAAAAGTTTATCGGATAATTATTTTCTTAATTGAATTATTTGGCAAACTTCTTATTGTACGAGTATATAGATGAAATGACAAATCATGTTTTTGCCAATCGTTGCTTGTCAAGTAAAAATTTGTAAATTACATTTTTGGTGAACTGACAGGGCACCATATTTGACAGATTGAGACTGAGATCAGACTATGAACGTTTTTAAAATAACAAAAATTGCACCTCAGATCAAATTGCAAATCGTACTGTGTAACGGGCTCTCCGTGTCTCATCAAATTGAGCGACAATCAGTGTTAACGTGAACCGACTCGCAACGCTTCGCGTGAATCGCACGGCAACGTCACGTAACATTACGTTCGCCAGATTTTAATCAATGTTTTTTAGTTTTAATCTTTGATTTTTACTGCAGCATTCTAATTGCGTAACGATCAAGGAATGACAATTCCATCATTTTGACAATTCAGTTCAGTTGCCCATTCAAACCGACTCTTACAATCATCATCAGCCTACGTCAGCCTACAGCTGGGCTTAGAAAAATACATTTAAACATACACACATACAAAGTAGCCAATAAGCAATAAAAGGTTGACAGGTGTGTATTTACAGAATCATAATCATTAAAATCACTAATAATTATAACCCTCTAAGTACATAATATTATAACATGAAATATCAACCAAAAACGTAAGAAAATTTGGGCTACCCGCGAGCTTCCCACTTAACGGGTTAATATTATAAGACAAGTAACCATGGTTTAACCCTCTTAAAAATAACGATTGCGATCAAGGCGAGGCATAATCCCTTTACAGTTAATTGATCAAACAACCGTCTTGTAGCTGTAGCGTTTAATAAAGGAAGCCAAGCTAAATAGATTAAAAACTTTTTCTGGGAACGTGCGTTAAAAGTCTTTCGATGTTTTAAGGTTTAGATAGGTTGTGGAAACAAGGGATTCATTTTGATCGACTAATACTTAATCCCACGGTTTCAAAAACAAAGGGTGTGGTGTAATAAGGGTTAGTGTATTTGAAAGCCTATTCAAGTTAATTTACTTTCAAATCATAAGTAAAGTGAGTTGACACTCATTTGAACTGTCAACTTCATTCATAATGTTTATTTTATTAAAACTTTATCCACAAGTAACGCGCTAACCTCTGGAACTACCAGTCGGATTTGATTTTTTTTTAATTTGGTAGCCCAATTATTAAGGAAGGTTATAGGCTATTTAACATCGCGCTAGAACTTATAGGAGCCGAACAAAAATAAAAAACGTAAGAAAGACCGTTGAGCGAAAAGGAAGTAATAGCGCGGGCACTCTATGTTCGCGGGCAGAAGCTAGAGTTAAATATACTGAATAATCCTCCATTTTGGGTATCGTAAAACGCGACTACAGGCAAGGGAACGGTTTAGCTCGTGTAATAATAACTTGCCTCTGTCGGCAATAAATTTGCTACAATCACATCTGTTAGAGACATTTTTCTTCCATTCTTTGTCGTGATAAAATAATGATATATCCTAGCTTGGCCACGTCCACTACATTCGGAGTTTCTTACATTTGTCATAGACAATACACAATAGGCTGTAGCATGGACAAGCGATGTTGGAGCGTCGAGTGTGGGTTGATCGTAATAATGATCCCCTCTACGCGGCCTACCCAATGTCCTTTCTTTGGTATTGTTCGTCGAATCGTTGAGCTCCTCAAGTTCTGAGTTGAGCTGCACGATTTTTGACAAATGCGTGCACTAACTGGACTGGTCCGCTCAATCTGTGTGGTTCTTTCATCAAAAGACCATTTCGGACACCAATCTACATGGTCATCACATGATCTGACCAAGATTTTGTCTGGACTTGAAAAGAGACTGTGACCTCTGAGTTCGTTTCGGCCTTTCTTCTCGGAGTAGTCAGATAGGAAACGCCGACCTCATCTAGCTTAAAAAAAATATAATTGACGTGTAAAAGTGTTTGTACAAACCTACTTACAGAAATAAATCATTTATCATTTATTTATTTATAAACGTTTTTAAACTTAAGGGACGTTTATCTTCAAAAATGTTAATCATTACTTAAAGCGACGTTTATTAATAAAAACCCTTACCCCTTACTAATAAACGTTGTATAGCGTCTGTATTGTTACAAAACGCGTTGTCTT
This sequence comes from Hydraecia micacea, assembly GCA_914767645.1. Taxonomy (NCBI): domain Eukaryota; kingdom Metazoa; phylum Arthropoda; class Insecta; order Lepidoptera; family Noctuidae; genus Hydraecia; species Hydraecia micacea. Next base: position 4,131,944 of record OU611801.1, on the reverse strand, counting down.
CTTCTTTCGAAACTCAAATTACTGACGACTGAAAGAGAGAAATCGGTGTCTATTCATCTGATATAATACGTTTATTAGTAGGGGGGTTAATGTTTAATTATTATAGTAAGATATACGGTTTTCATTTATTTTTGTAGTTTCATTATTTATGTTTTTTATTCTTCTAGTGGGACTTATTTTATGTCTGTAAGTGTGTCCGTGGCATCGCAGCGGGTCTTATCAGAAAACCAGCGCTGTGGTATTTGTTATGGGAATCATAAGCCCAGTCAGCCAAGTCTTATCAAGGGGTATAGTGTTACCTAGTAACTGGATTGTGGAGGTTAGATAGGCAGTCGATCCATATAAAATAAAAGTATTCAGCTGCATCCAGTTAGACTGTAAGCCGACCCCAACATAGTTGGGGAAAGGCTAGGCTGATTGATTGATTAGTAGACAGGAAGAATCTTCTGCATATTGCAATATATTTTTCGTGTCGCTATGGAGTTTTGAAAAATACTACATGCCCGAAGATTAGTCAATCAGGCAATGGTGGAAAGCGGGACTGACTGCGCATCACCCAGAAAACAATCAATATCAAAAGCTGAATCTTCAACGCCACATGTGAACTGCGGATCAAGGTTTCAGAGGAGGTCACAAAAATCCTGCATCGCGCAAGTAAAGTTATCCGCGCGATTAGCATACTTATACAACATCCCGACATCAAGCGACGTTCAGTAGCCCACCAGACCCAACACCCGTCTGATCGGAGCATCCTCCCTTTTCTATGGAGAATGGAAAACTTTCCTTCATATTCCGCATACTTATCTTTATTTATTTCTGTAACTGCCCGTGACATCACAGCGTCCCCTATCAGAATACCAGCGCTGCGACATATATTTTTTAAATGTTGCAACATCATGCTGAGATAGGAGCCTTTTGGCCTCGTATAGGACTTTCTGTTTCATTTTTCTTTTTATTACTTTTTTTTATGTAACTTGGATTTTTATTTATTTTTTACTGTGTTTAGTTTAGTTTGTGATCTTCCTATACGATTCGCAATAAATACTTTTTCTTTCTTTCTTTCTTTCAATCTCTATAGCGTATTTTATTGCATCCCCTAATCGCCTGGCTCCTTTGACACATGGCATGACGTCTCTTATTTTCCGGGAAAAATAATATTAAAAGAAACAACGACAATAAATGCTTGTCCAATTCGTCACAGCAACAAGACAAATCCCAAACAATATTAGCGACAGAACCAACGTATTACGGAGTAATCCTAGTCTCATAAAGATACTTCTAAATGTCGATCCCTTGTCTGACCCGAAAGATTATAGTGGACACTAGTTTTTGTACTGGTTTCTGTTGCTATGCTTGTAGATTTTAACCGTCTTATAAAACGAGTAATAAGTTTAGTCCGAATAGTCTACATATACTTACAAATAAATAAAAAATGAAGTTACTGTTTTTAATGTCAAACAAAATAACAGTTTCTTACTAAACTCATATGAAAGCCTAGTATAACCGCTACTTTATAGCAAAACATTTTTTTTTTAATTTTTGTCTGTCTGTCTGTTTGTTCCGGGTAATCTCCGATACGGCTGGACCAATTTTGACAGGACTCTCACTGGCAGATAGCTGATGTTATAACGTGTAACTAAACCTAATTTTAATTTGGAAAAAAAAAATAAAGCCCATGAAATCCAATTCAAATAATTTGTTTACCGACATGCACATGAACGAAGTCGCGGGCATAGCTAGTTTACAATACAAAAACAAGTTCGAAGGTTCGCGCTTCGAACTCTTTATTGTATTATAATCTTGATTCAACGCCCAATATTTAATCTTGTAAATTGGTTCTAAAAAACACTTTTATACGTCAAAAACAACATAATATTATGTGTTAAAACTAGGTAAGGTCAATGTTCCCTATCCGACTCCTCTCAGAAGAAATACCGAAACAAACTCGGTATCATCGTCCTGTAATAGATGGTTACCCATCCACGGACCCACCTCGGCATCGAACTGTGCGACTTTTAGTATTTAGCCACGGGCCATGCAAAATGGTACTGTGGCGACATCTACAACGCCACATGCGAATTACGCATCACACTGATGTCATGCGTAATCCTGCATCGCGCAAGCGGAGTTTACCGCGCAACTAGCAATATAAATCCAGACATCAATCGTCGGGCAGTTGCCCACCAGACACGACACTCGTCTGGTCGGAGGATCCTCCCTTTTTTATGTAGGATGAGTGAACCTTACACCCTGTTTCCCATACCCTAGCACCATCGGCTTGTCTCTTGAGCTTTGAGGCACAGATCAGAGCCTCGGATGGCCGAGGCTGTGATCCGAGGTTATTAAAAGCTTTCTTCTTTACTTAAATATATCATTCTGAAAAGCATTTCAGGATAAGCCACTTTAAAACAATTCATAAAAATGATTTATGTCTCTCTCCGTAAGTAATTGGTTTTCATTTACACCTTTCAGTCCTATTGATTCTTGATTGGTTTCATAAAGTGTTATAATTGTACTGAATTTAAAATAAAATAAATACGTTTATACACATTATAAATAGTTTATATAAATGTGAGAAACGATATCTTTTATTCAAGCAAAAAATGTTCTCTGGAAATCATTTTATACATGAACGCACTCTGGTTCGTTATAGGTTAAATAAATACGCGTGTGTACCCAGTTCCAATAAAATAAAATAGAAAATGCAGAGGGCCATGCTTGGAGTTTCTCTGCGTGATCGAATCAGAAATGAAGAGATCCGCAGGAGAACCAAGGTAACCGACATAGCCCGAAGAATTGCCAAACTTAAGTGGCAGTGGGCAGGGCACATTGCTCGCAGAAAAGATGGCTGATGGGGCCGAAAGGTTCTGGAGTGGCGACCGGGTACCGGAAGACGTAGCGTTGGAAGGCCTCCCAAAAGGTGGACCGACGACCTTGTGAAGGCCGCAGGAACTCGTTGGATGCGAGAAGCACAAAACCGGTCGAAGTGGAGGTGCTTGGGGGAGGCCTATGTCCAGCAGTGGACGTCTTACTGCTGAAATGATGATGATGATGATGAAAAGAGAAAAACCATATCTCTGGTAATTTCCGGTTATATTGGCTATCCTTCCACTCGTATCGATAAAATCGGTATTTTTTATTATTATTAATAAATTATAACATTATTAGCTTTTATTTTTATCTGCCCCGCTGTCTATCTGTCTGTAATCAAATCTTGCATGTTAAAGACCCCTTTCCCGGTTTCCGACTGTAGAAGAGTTATTTCACAAAACCTCATTCACAGCTTTTATAAAGTTGTTGCTGCATCTATTTGAATGGAGATGCAATGTATTATAACATCAGACTGGCTTCAAAGTCCCAGAATACTTCATTTCCTTCACAACACGCCACACAATATCAAGTTTTCTACACTACAATGCTCTAGTTAGCAAGGATGCCAAACGTAAGGACTTTTAATAAAGATCTTAAACAGAATTTAACTGCCCTGAAGTTCGTATAAAATAATCTCAAGATTTTTTTCCTTATGTTACTTTTAGTACCTACATCATCTGCCTAGCCTTTTCCCCTTGGGGTCAGCTTCCAGTCTTATCGGTTGCAGCTGAATGTTATTTTACATGGAGCGACTGCTTATCTGATCTCCACAACCCAGTTACTGGGTAATACGATACCCATTGGTAAGACTGGCTGTCAGATTTTCGGGCTACTGACTACCCGTAACGACTGTCAAAGATCCGCGAATGACAGCCGGGACCAACGGCTTAGCGTGCTTTTCGAGGCACGGAGGGGTCTTAGCATGTGAAGATGGTCACCCACCCACAGACCAACCGCGGCAAGCGTAGCTTAACTTGATCGACCCGTGCGGCTGTTATTACTTAGCCACAAGCCCCTACTACTTTTGTTAGTATGTAGTTATTGCTTACATGTTAAACGTAAATAGAAAATATGTAGAAAGAAAAAACAACATTACAGTTTTGTTGCCCGGAGGGGTTGGGCAGAGGTGTGATCCACACTCCACATTTAGCAATTTTTATCGATCTGTGTAAATGGGGTGGCGAATCCGCTTGTGAGGCGATTTGGTAAGCCACCAGCCATACGGCGAAAATCGACCTAGTGTAAATCCCCCATAAGCTAGGGGTTTCCTAAGAACGCGCTTCCGTCACATTATAACTGCTGTCATGAAAAACTGTCATTTTCACCCGTCTTTGACATTAAGATGTCTAAAAACGCTCTGTATTTGGACAGCCATTATTGCGTGACCGTTGTCCACTTTTTTTAGAAAACCAAAGCTTTAGAGACCAATACAACAAATTCTCCTGAAAACACATCACGTTATATTTATAGATATTTTTACGTCTACCAACCCTAATAAGTACAATGTCGTCGCCGAACTAAAAGTCTCCTAAATCATTCGCAAGAGGTATGGAGCGAAACGTTAACGCGTATATCATATGAATTTATTTCTACACTTTGTAGCCCTTTGAGGAAAAATGTGTTATAAATCATTGGCATTTGTTTTGTAGCTAAAATCATATCGATCTTTTTCACAGATGGGATATAAATTAGGAAATGTCTCTATTTTGTGGCGAAACTATTTTTTTGTTTTTAATAATAATATAATAATAAAATGTTTACTTTTCTTCCACAAACAACACTTATTAACTAAAACTTAAAAATTTAAAAAATAATAATTATGATGAAGGACAATGTTCATTTGTGGGAGACTGGTGCCTAAACTAAGTCGTGACTTGTATTTCAGGACAACATGGACTTCCCCCTACAGGCAAAAATATCATCAAAAACATTATTATAGACAATGCACGAAACTTACATTATTTTTTTTATAAGGGCAAACTATTTGTTGGAAGAAAAGAAAAAAGAAAACAAAAAATAAAATAATAATAATAAAAAGTGGCCACTATTATCCGTTTTAGTGATTATGAAACTAAACAATGTGAAACGTTGTTTGTAATAATATTAACGTATAATCCTGTGGAGCACATCTTAACGTGCTTATTTTCTGCATTTTCATACAAAAATAAAAGAAATAACCAAACAAACGATGAGGGCGCCACTGTACGGTCGGCATAACAACGATACAAATTATTTAACACGAGATTCGACAAACATTTTATAATTTCGTAGGTTTTCCCGGAGTTTTCGTGAGTCCACTGCTGGACATAGGCCTCTTCCAGGCTGCGCCACAACACACTGTCCTCCGGTTTCCGCATCCAGTCTCTCCCAGCCAACTGTTTAAAAGGTCGTCGGTCCATCTGACTGGGGGCGATCTGCACTACGCCTTCCGATATGCGGTCTCCACTCCAGGACTTGTCTGCGCCAACGGCCATCGGTCCTTCGTCAAACATGGCCAGCCCACTGCCATTTCAGCTTGCATACTCTGCAAGTTATGTCGGTAAATCCGGTTCTGTTCCGGATAATGTCATTGTCAAACCTTTTTTTCATCGAGAGACTGTATATCTGACCTCCATAACCTAGTTACTGTGTAACACGATACTCCCTTGGAAAGACTCGGAACTGTGATACGGAGGTTTAAAAATGGTTATCGAGTCACTTTTCTGATAATCTCCAAGCCAAAGCATCTGTTATCAGTTTTTTATCGTGATAAGGTCATTAAACTGATTGATGTACTATACAGTCGCGATATGAAAATGAAATAGAAATAATATTTATTAGCATAAAACATGGTATATAAAGAGGTTTTGAAAATATATTATGGAGCACATACATGTTAGCTCTTTTAGGTAAATTTTCTTTTGCAACGTACAGACATTGTTTGCTTAAAAGGAGGTTCCAAACACTTTACTTAAACCTTTTTTAAACCTTAAACCTTTTGGAAATAAAAGCATAAATAAAAACTTAAAAATAAACTTATCCTCATTATTTTCTTATTCTTCTTACCTACAGCCGCGTTGGTCTAGTGTTCGCAAGCGCTACTGCTGAGCACGAGGCCCTCGGTTAGATTCCCCGGTCGGGCAAAGTTTTTTTTTTTTTTTGAATAATGATTACCTACAATGTACTCAAATTTTCTAATTAATCACGAATGCACCTCCTGAAAGGCTTGTGGCTAAGTAATAACAGCCGCACGGGTCGATCGATCAGGTTAAGCTACGCTTGCAGCGGTTGGTCTGTGGATGGGAGACCATCTTTAGATACCAAGACCCCTTCGTGCCTCGGAAAGCACGTTAAACCGTTGGTCCCGGCTGTCATTCGTGGTTCTTTGACAGTCGTTACGGGTCGTCAGAAGCCCGAAAGTCTGACAACCAGTCTTACCAAGGGGTATCTCTATCTATATACTCTTATGCGGAAGAGTGTCTTTTGCATGGCTCCAATAATCTATAATAAATTGCCAAAATGTTGGAAACTTTTAAGTAACGTGCAGTTTAAATTGAAAGTTAAAAAGTTTTTAGCAGAAAGAGCTTATTACACCATTAATGATTTTTTATGTGAAAAATATTTGGAATGACTATTATAATTTTGACCTATTTGTTTTGACTACTGACTTTATATAATGTTCCATGTTAACTATGAGTGTTATATTTTTTAATGTGGATAATTTAATTGTGATTATATATTTCTATTTCAATAATTTTATTAGCTTGTATAATTTGAATGACTTAAAACATTTTGCCTATAGTTACCTACCTACTTAAATATTTTTATGCCATTGTATAAGGCAAGCATGACGACCTGTTTATAATACTTTTAACAACTTGCATGCTATTTTTTCGTGTGTATACTCATGTTTGAACAAATAAAAATTATCTTATCTTATCGTATTACCCAGGGAGGTTAGATAGGCGCTCCATATAAAATACTGGTATTCAGCTGCATCAGGTTACTCTGGAAGCTGACCGTAACATAGTTGAGAAAAGGCTAGGCAGATGATGATGTCCCTCCTGAAAGGCCTTTTATAGGCCCGGGTTATGAATGAGCCCTTTTAACGTTGTGGACGTTGTGGACGTTTATACGTGGGTGAGGCATGTGGAATCATGCGATGAGCGCCTAGCACTGCGCATGCCTCGTAATGTCTGTATCCGCCTTTACTCGCCATCTTAACTACGTATTACTGTCACTTGTGGAGTGTCTTATAATGTACCCATTTACGCAGCTATTAGCCCCCCAGGCAAGACAAGTGAGAGAATAATAAAGATCAAATGACAAGCCAAGCAATTTCTCTGAGAGTGATGACGTAATTAAACAAAACACGCTTTGTTGTGACTGATCTGATTTGTGTAAACAGATCTTCTGTCACGGTTTACGTAAGTAATTTCGTTGTGTACAGCCGCAGAACGAAAATTATCTATTTATTCAAAATTACGTAAATAACACACTTTTTTTTTTTTAGATGGGGAATCATCTAATGACTTCTCCCGCTCTGGGTGGAGCGGAAGGGAGTGTCAGACTCTTACTGAAACCCACCCGTGTTCCTTCCTTAGCCCTATATGTTACGGGGCAGCGGTAACCCTTTCGGACGATCCCGCTACCCTAAATAACACCCTAACGCCAATGTAATATTACTACCACAAAGATATACATACATCTAACTTACATTGACTACCTAAAAATATAATGAAAATACAGTTAAAATACAATTATAAATGCGAGCGCGAAATATGAGCGTGTATGATGAGCGTTATACAAATTACATTTCTTTCACCATACTAGAACGTAGTCGGAAAAATAATAAGTTTTATAACATCATAACGTAGCATAACGCCTGTATTCCTCGTGAGGTACCTAAGGCAGAGTTGTACCTATAGTACACCCACATTTCACCAGTTATGTTTAAGTCCCATGTAATAGGGGGCGAGCCTATTGCCATCAACCGGGCACTAATCCAAACTCCGTGCTGCTGCTGAGAAATACCAAATGGAAAAACCCAATTACAATTTGCCCGACCTGGGACTCGAACCCATGACCTCACCAACGAGGCAGCCTGTATCACTGTACCACTTGGCACAAAACGATATGTCATGGATTAATAACTAACCGATTCCTATAACTTACGGACCGGTATTGGTTAAAATTAAGACTCTTGTATCTTTACCAATAATTAAGCCAAAACCTCATAGCTTTGCATAGTAGAACCTCCCATATGGAATTAGCTATCACAGGTAACATTAGCCTAGGAATCTATTTATACGTACAGTTAGGCAATAAAAAATGCTACCATTAGTAAGCAAAACGTATCGTTTTTGTTTATAGAAACCGAGCATAAAGATGAGTATAGACAAGAGTAACAGAACATCGAGCATTCGCCGTTTTTAAGTTTCGAGGTATTCGAGGTATTCTGTTATTAGGTAGTATTATATTAACAGCATACCGCGCTTCGAACACGACGCTCGATCTTTTGTTACAATCTGAGGGGCAATTCTCGTAATTTTATGAACGTTCACAGTCTGGTCTCGGTCTCAATCTGTCAAAAATACCTCTAACTTCCCTACATTTTGACAAGTTTTTGACATTTCTTTTTGAGAATTGGCCTTCTGATTTCAAAAACCAACGAGCTTATTGGTGTAACATTTTATCGAGCAAAGACATGAGCGGTACCTGTAAGTTCAACATGTCGACAAGGAGCGCAAAGTAGAAAGAAATTTTACAGGTAAATGCTCACTCGCCGTGAGCATTACGTCGAGGGCAGCGTCGAGCATTCGCAGCAACGTTACATCTTTTGGAAACAAAGATTTTGCCTGTACTGTACAGACGCCAGCACATCAAGCTACTACAATCTGTCAAATCTTTAATAGATTTTCAACTTTATCGCTAATGCATAAGGTTCAAAGTTGATTGGGAAAATTTTACAGTTTCGGGCAGCTTGATGTGCTGGCGTCTACCATTCGTAAAAACGTTACATCACATGGAAATGTTCGAGAAAATGCTCTAGTGTAATACTCAACAAACGATTCATTTTTGTTTAACCGAGCATAAGACAAACTAGTGTCGTTGATTTGGGTAAGGTTAAAAGCAGAATTAACAAGTTCCTTATATAGTATTATGATATCCGCTTGTAAAACAAATATTATTGTCGTCTAGTTCACGATAGATAAGTTCTTCAGTACAATGATTCGGAATACAAGAACAAAATAATATATGGGAATAGATGTCGTTGGTCGCAAGCTTAATTGCATTTCGTAGACGGTCAATTTGCGCACCATATAATCAGCCTATAATGTTCCCACTGCTGGGACACAGGCCTGCTCTCTTCAAGAGAGAGTGAGCCATCTACCACGCGGGCCCAGTGCGGGTTGGTAAATGTCAATGTCTTCGAATTTTTGGTTCTAGGATATGCCGGTTTCCTCACGATGTTTTCCTTCACCGTTTTGAGAGCAGTGGTGATGAAATTATTTACCTACACAAACTAAAGAGCCTGCCTGGGTTCGAACCCACGACCTAAGTCGTGGCCGTTACCATTGGGCCACCACTAGTCGCAATTAATTTGCGCATCAATGTGTATCAATCATGTTAAAATTGACAATTGCAATTTATCGTTTCTGTGACCTTAGTCATTGACATAGAGTTTAAACGTTATTTAGTTATTTGATGTAGGTAATCTGCATAAAAATAATATCAGAATATTTCACAAAAAAACGACACATAAAAAGATTCGCACAATATCTTACGACACCACACGCTCACACAACAAATGCCAACAAATGTCACTGAACCAACAACGTATAAAAAAGAAAGGAAAATTGCAAGGCCGCTAGGGGCATCAATTTTATCCTGATGTGCACTGAAATTTTTCCGACAAGACGTCAGAGGGAAAGGGCGGGAGGGGAAGGGGGGAATCAACAGTTTCAGCAGGCTCGGATACATACTGTTTGAACGGTTGAACCAGTCAGTCCCCGTCGCTTGCCGCGGGCCCTCGTCGTGTTCTCCGCGCGTGTGTCCGTGAATTACGACTCCTGAAATTATGTAAAAAATATATTGTGCTGTTTGAAATTTATTGTTCTAAAATTCCCGTGTGTGTTGTAATTTTTTTTGAGCTTCGTGATTTCTTGAGGCCAAGGTATTAAATTGTTTGTTTTTTTTTTGGAATAACTTTTTATTTAAACGGGCTGAGGGTTTATCGTGTGTGATACCATTAAATTTGTATTGTTTATTTTAAAGTTCTCTTTTTTAATTAAATTTATTGTTTCTTTTTTCTTGTTTGTGGTTTTTGGAGAGGTTGTGTGTGGATTCAAAATAAGAAGGTGAGTTTTCGAGTAATTATTTTATATTTTTCTGATTCGATTTATAAAACGACGGTTACAAGATTCGCATAAAAAGAGAAACAAAACAATCGTTTCAATATTTTTAAATATCACACGTGTTCCACTCTTTTAATACGCGATGAATTGGCCTTTTATCAGCCAATATCAATCATCCATCCATCACTCGACACGTATGGAAAATATTAACCAATATATTTGAGCAATATAGACGGAATTACGAAACGCCCTTAGGGGGCTCCCAATTCGTAACACATGGTATAACAAGTGACTCGAATAATATCTTAAAGATCATTATTCGATGTAACATAAAACAAGTTAAAGTTCAACCTTTTTATGTTAATGGAGCATTTTCCTCAAAGAAAACTAAATTTATTTGTCGAAAACCTCCTAATATCAGGTTTTCCTTGTAAAAACTTATCCTGTTGTAGTAGACATCTGAGTACTATCAAAAACGCGGTCAAAATTTATTTCCTTAATGTTTTTTTACACATCAAAATATTGCGAATTTTTATAACGTAAGTATTTATAGAAAAAGCTAAGATTTTGTTCTGAGTTTTTGTAACAAGATTTTACATAATTTCCTACACTTATTTCTAATACCTAATCAGATTAAAATTATACTCATCTTGTCTCTAATTTGCTCAAGAAACGACGACAACTGAGGGGCAATTCTCGTAATTTTAAGAACGTTCACAGTCTAATGTAAATAAAATAATAGTCACAAAATAAATGAGTACCTACGTTTACGATTTACTAAAAATTTTATTTCATAATACATTTAAACAACTATTACTAGCATTAACATTCCTTTGAATTCAATAATAATAGTTCTTGAACAGAATTTGATCGCTTAAAAATAATAAAAGAAAATAAAGAAAATAAGTAGGTAAGTACAGACGCCAGCACATCAAGTTACAATCTGTCAAATTTCTTTAATATATTTTCAACTTTATTACTAAAGCATAAGGTTCAAAGTTGATTGGGAAAATTTGACGGTTTCGGGTAGCTTGATGTGCTGGCGTCTGTACATTTATTTACGGTAAAACGTGGCGCAAAGAAAAAATATGAACACAAAAAAATTTAAAGTTGGCACATCACTCAGCATAATGCTGAATATATATATATATATAAACTAAACTTGTAAACTTAAAATACTCAATTGTCATCCTGCCTGTCTTTGATAAATTCAAATGATTAAAAGGAATAAAGTGATGACCTAATTGTTTAGCGTTAATTAAATGGAGTGACTCGTCCTCGGTAATGAGTAGGTCTAAATTAAGGAGTTTTCTTTTTTTTTTTTTTTTGTGTATGGGAAATCATCTAATGACTCCTCCCGCTCTGGGTGGAGCGGAAGGGAGTGTCAGACTCTTACTGACTAAAACCCACCCGTGTTCCTTCCTTAGCCCTTTATGTTCCGGGGCAGCGGTAACCCTTTCGGACGATCCCGCTACCCCGGCAGGCTTCGGCCCTGGCGGGCCCCTTCCTTTATGCTGACATCTCTTTGAGGCGCGCGTGGAACACATACGCGCCGTCCGGCACGGGCCTGGTCCTGATCGGACGGAGAGCTACCCTAAATTAAGGGGTTAGTTAGGGTTTGTCAATCAAGTACCTACAGACTTTAATTAATGAGAATGGCGTTAAGGGTCCCCGAAATGATCAAGTGTCTGGTTTTGTGTGTTTATTGTCAATAACTTCAATTGTATTTTGTAGACCATTCGTTCTCAACCTTACGAGGGGGCCGTGGCTAAATAATAACAGCCGCACATGTCAATCGATCAGGTTAAGCTACGCTTGCCGCGGTTGGTCTGTGGATGAGTGGCCATCTTTATATACCGAGACCCCTCTGTGCCTCGGGAAGCACGTTCAGCCGTTGGTCCCGGCTGTAATTCGTGGATCTTTGACAGTCGTTATGGGTAGTCAGAAGCCCGAAGGTATGACAACCAGTCTTACCAAGGGGTATCGTATTACCCAGTAACTGGGTTGTGGAGGTCAGATAGGCAGTCGCTCCATGTAAAATACTAGTATTCAGCTGCAGCTGCATCCGGTTAGACTGGAAGCCGACCCCAACATAGTTGGGAAATGGCTAGGCAGATGATGATGTATATACTCGTATAATTAGGTATATATCGTGATAGCTCTGTGGTAAGGCCTCGCCTCTTGCACGAATGAGGTAGTGGGTTCAAATCTGGGCAAGTATCAATGTAACTTTTTCAATTCATAAGTGCTTTCTGAGTTTATCTTGGACATTACTAATGTCGATGTAGAAAAATATCGTGAGGAAACCTGGACTTATCTATACTAAAATTATAAATGCAAAAGTGTGTCTGTCTGTCTGTTGCCTCTTCACGCTTAAACCACTGTACCGATTTAGATGAATTTTGGCATAGAGATAATCCACTCCACTCCCTCTCACCGAGAAGAGGCCCGTGTCCCAGCAATGGGAACATTATAGGCTGATTATGCTACCTTAACTTACTCTTATCTATGGAATGAATTCGGTATGGCTAAAGGGGCATGAAAGTAGAATGAATGGTAACGCGTTCCTTGCGAAGCCTGTGTGGTGTAACTATGAATGATAGGCTCCGTAATGATGTGGTAATGCAACGTTGTGGTTTAAAACAAGATGACAGGTGACAAACATTGAGAAGAGCATGCTTAGATGATATTGTCATGTTGAGAGGATGAATGATAGGCGACTAACAAGAGGTAATTACAAGGCAGACGTGAGTGGTGACGTCGGGAAGGGACGCCTTAGAAATACATATTATGTACTACGAGCAGTGCCACGCAGTTTCACCCGCACAAGTTTCGTTTATAATTCAATCATGATTCGAAAGACACGTGGCGCCATCTATTATCATAAGAATGTTATTGTTGTTTTCCCCAGGAACAGCACTTTTTTTCGGGATGAAACGTACCTTATGTCCGTTTCTGTACACCTGACAATGTATATGTAAAATTACATAAACATACTTAGTGGTAAAAGATTTATATTTTAGGTGTGAAAATTTCCTGTTCGCAAAAATGCGCAATGTAACACGCAAAATAGTGTGCTTATGGGTACATGCAAAAAGATCACGTAACATTAAAAACTTGTTTGTTCGTAAAAAAACGTCAGTAAAAACTGGAATTTTGATCTTTAATTATCTCCGTAACAAGAAGGTTCCCAAGTATATTCTAGTACAAAAAAAAAATATCACAATGACGGGGAGTACAAGTGACTCTCGTCAGTCTTTTTACACCCGTTATTGTGAAACATAAAACATTTATTCAAAAAAAACTTTTAATTTTTCATTTTTAAGCCACACACCTACCCCACATAAATTCATATGACACTACTTGCTATGTAAATATCAGTTTGTGTATGTATCATCATTATAAACTAGGAAGTGGAAAAAAATCGAAATTGAAGATAACTGAATAACTAATAACTACTGAAGCAAAGTTAATATAATTTATATGGGACTAGCAGCCCACCCACATAAGTTTCGATTCCGTGGGAATATCGGGATAAAAAGTATCCTATGTGTTAATCCTGCTTATAAAAAATATATGTGCCAAATTTCATCCAAATCCGTTTAGTAGTTTTGGCATGAAGAAGTAACAAACATACAAACACACTCACAAACTTTATAATATTAGGCTTTATAATATTAGTGTGACTACCCCTGAGGCATACCTTATCCATTAAAAAAAACAAATCCGTCTATATATAAATAAGGTCCCAATAAAATAGATGGACAAACTTTTAGAAATAATTCAGACCAACAAAATAAGGACAATGATAAAAAATATATAAGAAAAACGCATTAGATACTTACAAGAAAAATAATCGGCTAACGAAAATACACTAATATTATTTTAGGTTAAAATAAAATCACTTTGATCAGTGTTTTTTTTTGCTATCTTTGGTTAGACGTACTGAGTTCTGTGTTATAATTTGTCCATCTATTTTAATGGGACCCTGTATAAGCACTAAAGGCTGGTGATTATGATTCGTATAGAAAAATAAAATATTGCGTAGCATTGCTTAATATCTTTTAATGCCACCTCTATGTTAGTTGTAACTCTGTGTAAAGCATAATGACATATCGACGATGAAATGACAAGAACTCCTAAGTGACATTTTTTTCAATTTTACTTTTTTTACGTAGGTACTTTAAATAATCGTTTGTAAAGTCTATCTACGTAGAAAAAGTAAAATTGAAAAAAATGTCAGTTACGAGTTCTTGTCATTTCATCGTCGATATGACAAATGCATGACAATGACGGGAATGATTATGAACGATAAAGAAGCTGCTGCTGTTATTACATACTATTTGTTAAAAATGAAGTTGATATTATTATATTAAACATGTAGGTATATGACGGAGTTATGCCCGAACATACACTAAAAAATATAATTATACCTATAAGTATAAACATCCAAATTGAAAACCTCCTCCTTTTTTGAAGTCGGATAAATATCAAATCAAAATGCTGAACCACTACGCTCCTACCTAAATTATTAATCTCATAAGCTGTGTGATGTTATTCAGCTAACAGAAAACTTTTCTCATAATATCGTTAGTTCGAAAGTATGATGAATACATAGACGCGGGCTTAGTTAATTAATTAATACAATTATATCAAGCGAAGCCGTAAAATATTAGTCATTATATTATGCTTAGAAAATATTAATAACGTAACAAGATCAGCGAGGTAATTGTTGCGTAATATAATATTAGTAGTAACGTATATTTTGACAGTTCAACGACATTCATTGCGTTATTTACGTTGTTGAGCAGACAAATTTTTCGAACATATGAAGCAATGGTTTAGCGATATCCTTCAAGATGATTCAGATTGAGATTGATATTGTGTTACGTAATTAGGGTGCAAGCCTGTATTCCCCAAAGGGTAATCAGAGGTGTACCTATAGTACACCGACATTTCACCAGTTATGTTTAAGTACCACGTAATTGGGGGCGAGCCTATTGCCATAAACCGGGCAGTAATCCAGACTCAGGGCTGCTAATGAGAAATTCCAGGTGGAAAAACCCAATAAAACTAGCCGATCTGGGAATCGAACCCAGGACATGCTGCAGTAGCACTTGCAACCACTGGACTAACGAGGAAAATACCGATATCTGTCAATATTTTCTGAACTATATTGTGGTCGGTTTTCAGTTTAACCATAGGGCCTAGACAAAGTGATATTCTAGCAGTCATAACCCATAATGATGATGAAAAAGTCAAAAATTTATGCTACAGAAAACAGAATTCTGTTGAAAGTCGTTGTAGAAATACGAAACGTTTTTAAAGTAATTGTCACTCTTGCCTAGGCTCTCGGGTGTGACATGAATTTATTTCGTTTAAAAAAATACAATTTTATGAGGAAAAACATAATAATTAAGAATTCTTTATCTTTGTACAATCTGTCATTTGGTCTTTCATTTCTTCTGTTTTACGGCGATCATGTATCGCGTCCTGTTTGGACGTGGACAGAACAGAAGGAATAGGTCAAACTTTTCGCGCAGGGAATAGATGATAGGTTGCGCAGAAGCTCGAACAGCATCCTAAAAACATTATTGGACAAAATGGACAACGCTTTTATAAGGCTCTGGGTAGGGACGCACGTGCCACCAAGTGTTCGACAACGTTCTTATTAGGTGTAGTTTGTAAAACTATTCTAACATAGTTTTTAAGTTGTTGTTTAGAAACACTATAATATTATGGATTCTGTGCACTTGTATGTATGGGCCGAAATAAAGAATATCACTACATATTATAAAACAAGGTCTCCCCGCCGCGTGCCTGTATGTCAGAACGCGATAAACTCAAAAACTTCCCCAACGGATTTTCATACGGTTTTCACCAATGCACTGCGTAATTCATGAGGAAGGTTTTTGTGTTGTGTGTGTGTTTTGTTTAAATTGGCTGAAAAATGTCGATGATTGTTGAATATAATCGGAAAACATCATGCCGACTAGGAACCAATAGAGTTATATGAAAACAATGTATTACGGAAGTATTCCTCTTAAAAAGAGCTATTAAATTATATGCCTACCTTCTAAGATTAACACACAATAACGAAAAACAATACTAGCTACATTCCCATCGGGTAATTTTCAACCTCCACGCTGGCGAATCCGCGGACAAAAACTATAGTATTATCATAATACATGTCATTGTTACCAACGTAGTTTTTTTCTGGACTCGGTAAAATAGATGCTTAATCTCTTAGATGCCTTTTACGACACTGATAATTATAATTAGCCGAAAGGTTGACCTTTACGATAAATTGTTCCACTGAACCGCACGTTACGAAATTTTGTTTCAGTGTTGTTAGTGGAAGTGCTCAGGTGCTGTTCGTCCAAGTGCGGTTCAAATCAGTGCTCTGAGTGGAATACCTCGGAATCAGGAACACCCATTTTGAACCGACTTCAAAAAGGAGGAGGTTCTCAATTCGACAGTATGTTTTTTTTTGCATGTTTGTTACGCGATATCTCCGGAAATTGTAAATCGATTTCAAAAATTATTTTTTTAATAGGTAGGGCAACTCAGGGGTGGTTCCATATAAATTTTATTAACTTTGCTTGGGCAGTTTTTGAGTTATCTTCAATATTACGTATTTTTGCCACTTAGTTTATATTGATGATGTTATAATGACTTCCTGTCACTGATATTTACATAGCAAGTAGTGTTATACGAATTTGTGTGGGGTAAGTACAACTTAAAAGAGAAAAATAAAAACTTTTTACAAATTAAAGTAATTTTTCACTTTGTGGTATCTTTTTTGGAAGCCTGTTGCTTTTTGTTTGTAAGGAAAACTCATTTTTCCCTCGTTTTTATCGCTAAGTATAAACAAACTTCGTTAATGAGGTCCCTTTTGTTGAAAACTCCACAAAATATCGGTAAGCAGGAAGTGCTTTTAAATACTTTATGAATTTGGGCAATGATTAAAGAAAAGACGCAGGTGGTATTAGACTAACATCTTAGGTTTAAACATGATGAGGAAAGGAAAACCTTATAAGAGATAGGTACCTTCGTTACGTAGATACGTAGGTATGTGTGAACCGGCACAATGTTCTAATAATTGTGTGCTGCACCGGACGACGTCATTACGTCAGCGCCAGCTGTCGCCGAAAACCAGCGCTGGGGCTCTGTCTTGCATAGGTCAGCATAATGCTGAGCGATAGCCGTTTTGCGTGGATGTGACGCATGTTTTCCTTAACTTCTTTTTTTATTTTATTTTTGTGTTTATGTTAATTTTTGCGTTATGTTCAACGCAAATAAACGTATTTTCTTTCTTTCTTTCTTTCTAAGTAGGAACAGTCACATTTTGCTAGATATGTTGTCTCATTTAAGCTGATGCAAAATGTTATTTCAGCATTTTTCCTAAAAATAGGTACTATATTGGGCTTGGCAGCAACTGACATGTAACTAATCTTTGGGGTTAAGTACTGATAAGGCGCCACCCTATCTATACTAATATTATAAAGAGGCATCTAATTATGGATAATTGTAATTTTGACGTTTCCAATTTGATCTTTGACTAATGATCATTTATTACACATATAAGCATTTTTTTTGTTTTTTGATCAAAATAAATTCGACGGTCAAACAATTGAGAAAAAAAACTCTCAGTAATTTGACGGTCGAACAATTGAGAAAAAAAAATCTCACTAGTTCGACGATCGAACTAGTGAGAACAAACGTAGTTTGTGAGGTTGTAGGGGGTAATCTCTGAAACTGCCAGTCGGATTTGAAAAATTCTTTTTACATTAGATAGCCCAATTCTTGAGGAATGCTATAGGCTATTTAACATCACGCTATGTCTCTTAGGAGCCGAGCGAAAAGAATAAAAGTCAGAAAGAACGCTAAGCGAAAGCGAAGTGCAGATAACGCGGGCAGGCGGATGCGATGCGATGCGACGGGGTAGGTCGGGGGAACAAGAAATTTCACGCGGACGAAGTCGCGGGCAGAAGCTAGTTACCTATAAATAGGGTAGGTACCTTTCTTTTTTGTTTTCGGGAGGAATCCTTGAAAAGGCGCCCGGTCTTTGGGGATAAAACTAGGGAGTGTGGGATTTTTACTTCAGGAAAACCACCCCGGTGGTCATCATCTGCACATGGAACAGGCACCTCTACCCCTCAAAAGGCCAATCCGGAGCCCCCTCTGTGCAACGCCTGTTAGGGCACAGTTCTGGGGAGACTGATTAATCTGCGGTCTAGTTTGTGCTACATTATGTACCTGGCTTTGTTACTTTGGCCATAGATAAGAGATGTAGGTACATTGTCGAAGATGCACATTTATCAATTTTTAGTTTCAAGAATGAACCACGCTTCCTTTTTTTATACCTACTGACTTATTTCCCTACTCTGTAGTCGCACCCAACCCAATAAGGGCTTGATGGATACATCGAGCCCTTTTGACCTATAAATCTGAAACTTGGCAAACTTTTCGTAGCGTAAGATCAGCGTAAACTTCCCGGACTATCGACTTGTACTGTTTTAGACAAGTTATTGGAAAATTATGAGATTAATATTTGTGTATTATAAATTACGAGTAGAACACGGAATTTCGACGCATAAAATATTGATAAATGCTAATGTGATGCTACAAAATTGCGATGCACGTTAAGTGCGAAAGAGTGTCGTCTCTGCGACGCCACTACACTTCGATGCACGTTACCGCGAAAGATTTTCACTGCGATACCTACTACTTGACTTCGATGTACGGTAAAGGTATTTGTATTATCATTCGCTCGCTCTTGCATCCTATGTCGACGGAGTTCTGTGTCAAGGGTTTAAAGTAACCTAACCTCGGGGTGCCCTTCGCTCGCTCTTGCATCATACGTCACCTATTGCATACATTGCGTTTGGGAGCGGTAACGTGCATCGAAGTCAAGTAGTATCGCAGTGAAAATCTATCGCAAAACGCGCATCGAAGTCAAGTAGTATCGCAGTGAAGATCTATCGCGGTAACGTGCATTGAAGTGTAATGGCTTCCCAGAGATCGTCTTTCACAGTAATGTGCATCGCAATTTTGTAGCATCGTATTAACATTTATCGATATTTTGTGCGTCGAAATTCCGTGTTCTACTGATAAGTTACAGTATTATTTACTATGTTACTTTTATTCTATGTTCATAATAATGATGACGAAAAACAAAATAATAAAGAAGAGAGGTTTTGTGAATGACACGTACAAAAACAACCTTTTTCTTTTTGGTGGTACATTGTTGTTGTTGAGTTTTGCCAGAATAACCATAATTTGCAAGGAAACTCGTTAAAAACAGTTTCCAACAAAATTCAATAGACAATTTATTTCCAATATTCATTCAATCTTCAGATATCAAAGCATATTGCTACAAGGCTCCATATTTTCCGTTCATTGGAACTTGGAATTCATTTGTCTTCCGTTACCTTCCATTATATTTTCTATGTCATTCCATATTCATGTATCAGAGGAATATTTGTAAAGGCCTTTGTGAGTTGTGATCCAAGTTATTTCGATATTGGTAATTGGATTACTATTTGAGGTGGTGACGTCGGATATTATCCCACGGGAATTTGCTACCGGGACAAAAAGTATTAGAGAAAAAAAACCCGGTCAAGTGTGAGTCGGACTCGCGCACCGAGGGTTCCGTACAAATTTGTAGGTATGTAACTACTTTACGGTTTTCGGATTTTTTCCTTTACTTGTGCTACATGACCTTGCTTCTTGCCTCATGATTCTAGGTCAATGGGAAGTACCCTATAAATTTTGATTTCCTTGAGAGTGTCGAAATATACGTTTTTTGCGGCATAAACGGCCGTATCTTTTTGTTACGTTAACTTAGAAGTTTGATTTTTTCACAGCTTCAAGTGACTGTAGACCTGAGTATATGCTTTTAATTTCAACTCGATAACTTCATGCGTTCCCGAGATAAAGGAACGCGAGAGGGTCTTGACAGACAGAAAATGAAACAGAAAGTTCTATACGAGGCCAAAAGGTTCCTATCTCAGCATGATGCCGCGACATTTAAAAAATAAATATTATTAAATTAATATTCTGATAGGGCCCTATTGTTGTTATTGTGAATTTGAATTTGAATTTACTCCATAAAACATAAGCTATATGCCAGTGAAAATCCGTCCAGCCATTTCGGATAAGATCAATTAAATTTATTTGTAAGATTAGATTGATGACACAGTTTTTGAGTATGTATGTGAATGACTATAAGAGCACGAGAAGACCAAAGAAACGATGGATGGACTGTGTGACAAATGATATGGCTCAAAAGGCTGAAATACTGAAATGACGACTAGAATAGTATGGAAGAATAAGACATGTTGTGCTGACACCGAATAAATTGAGATAAGGACAAGAGATTTATGATTCGTGGTTGAATTCACAAAGAAGAGAAGCGTGGAAGGCTGTGGGGAAAATACCTATGCACAACTCTGGAAGTACTTACAATTAAAAATGACCAATCCACCTCCATCCATATTATCAAACTTATTGTAGAAGAACCTATAGTATCCTAACTTTAATTATAATAATATAAATTTGAGATTGAGTTTGTTTGTTTGATGCGCTTTCACGCTAAAATGGCTGAAGGTATTTCGATAAAATTTGGCACGCAGATAGACCATGCCCTGGATACCTGGGACATAGGCTTTTCATCCTGGATCGCAGTCGAAGTCACGGGCAACTGCTTGTATTTTATAATTATTATGGCGAGAGTAACTTTGTTACCTTTTCGTTACCCTTGTCTTTTAGCTTTTCTTTAACGGTCAACCGAATTTCGATGACCTTTGCCACACGGGAAGACCATGAACTGGGTAGGACATAGGATACTTTTTATCCCGTTGGTATGTTCCCGCATGATAATAATTGGAGATCTCCAAGCCAGTTTAGCCGCGGGCAAAACCTAGTTTACTATATTTCCAATATTTTTATTCGTGCAGTATAAAACATTCGGTTTTCGCTCATTCATCAAACAACGTCGATAAAAATGCACCGTTCATATTCGTACCGACAAATTGAATCTTAAAAATATGCTGAAAATTATTCGTTCAATATTGTTTGAGTAGTGGTGTTTGTTTGAATATTCGTAGGAATTGGTAATTTACTTTGAACAAAACATGAAAATGGCTTGTTTTGAGTAATCGAACTAACAGCACAGAACACACCTATTATATGCTAACAGTGAGTCTGAAACGGAACTGTAACTTTGAAAATAATAAATTAATGATATAACTAACTAATTTAAAAAAATGTCCATGGGGTTTCTCGCTCGGACTTCTCCATTCTTCATTCATTCTTCAGCCAATCTGTGTTTCTTGGGTAGGTACACAAGAAACACAGATTGGCTGAATGATCATTGTATAATACGCGCAAACGACATTGCGGCAGGCCCAGACGGAGATGGCGGGATGAGCTGGACTCCTTTAATAACGATTGGTCCTTTACAGCTCTGGACAGAGAGACGTGGAAGGAGAGTAGGGAGGCCACTGCCTAGCAGTGGGACTAATGGCTACTAAAAAATCTTAAGAAAGTGATTCTGGAAACATCAAGCTGTTAGGTATAGTTGAGTGATTAATGTCTGGATAAGTGCTTACAAAGATGTTATTCTTGAAGCAATTTGGGCACAAATTAATTGCCCATTCCAAAGCGTAATAAACGAAGCCTTCGAAGTGGCCACTAGCTTCATATTTCTGACACACAATTTAAAACTGCCTGTAAATGGTTTAATTGAAAGAAATGCTTTGAGTTTGACTTTGAAACGCATTCTTTTGTTTCTTAACTTAATTTGTTTTAAGTACCATGTAAAAAAGGGCAAGTCAGTTGCCTCTTATAATCGGGGACCTCCGTTTTCCCTCCATGGAAAAGGGAGGATCCTCCCTTTTCTATGGAGGATGAGTGAACTTTACTCCCTGTTCCTCATCTATACAAATAAATAAAATTGGAATGTCTGTTTGTAATATTAAAATAACCGCTTTTTAATAAATGCATATGGGTGCATACTATACACGGTACATATAAAAAAATATTTTTTTTTACCATTTGTATCTGTCTGTTTGTTTGTTCCGGCTAAACTCTGAAACGGCTGGACCGATTTTTACGGGACTTTCACTGGCAGATAGCTGATATAATAAGGAGTAACTTAGGCTACTTTTATTTTAGAAAAAAATAAGGTTACCCCGCAAAAAAATTAAAACGTTTTCCGTCATGCACGCGAACGAAGTCGCGGGGTCAGCTAGTACCTCTATAAAAACATAAAAGAATACACACCATCATCAAAATCAGCCTTGCCTTTTCCCAACAAATGTTGGGGTCACCTTCCAGTCTAACCGGATGCAGCTGTTTACCAGTACCTAGCAGCTGATGACCATAGAGCGACTGCCTATCTGACCTCCACAACCCAGTTACTGGGTAACACGATTCCCCTTGATAAGACTGGTTCTCAGACCTCCGGGCTTCCGACGACTCTTAACGTCTGTCAAAGATCCACGAATAGCAGCCAGGACCAACAGCTTAACATGCTTTCCGAGGCTCGGAGGGTCTCGGTATGTAAAGATGATCACCCATCTACGGACCGACCTAAGCAAGCATCTTAGCCACGAGCCATAAATAAATATACTACTTTCCGTCATCCGCATTATAACTATTGGTTTTCGGCCTATTTCCCTTGGCCACGAAAGAGAGGAAAACTACCTGTGTGTAAGATTATAATATATCCTGTTGCTTGTCACTGTCAGTCTATCAAGCTAATAATAACTTTTACCTAAAGAATTACATTTAGGGATGTGGCGAAGTATCGATTTCGCATTCGCGTTTGGTTTGTCGCGTGGAGTATGGAAGTTTTCGCATTCGTTTTTATTCTACTGACTTTATCGGCCTTACTACTTCCTACCTTGCTTTACTGGCTTGAGGCTTCACCCGCGTCGAGGTCGGAAATTTGCTCATGGGATCCTACACATTTTAAGCTACACATTTCCCGTTTTAGCTAACCTCGCATTGTATTGGCTTTTCGTACAATGAGAAGTCGGCTTATATTTGAAATGTATAGCTTGATATGTCGCCTTGCGTACCTATCGATATCGTATCCTATGTCCTGACCATGTATGTCATGGTCTATTATGATGTGGCAAATTTTGGCTATATCCGTTACGCCGTTAAATTGTGAAAAGGTAACAGACAGACAAATGGACCGACCGAGTTACTTTCGCATTTACATTAATCATATCATCATAATCAGCCTATAATGTTCCCACTGCTGGGACACAGGCCTCCTCTCTGTGAGAGGGAGTGGGCCGTAATCCACCACGCGGGCCCAGTGCGGGTTGGTGGATGTCACGTGTCTTCAAATTTTTGGTTCTAGGACATGCCGGTTTCCTTACGATGTTTTCCTTCACCGTTTTTATTTATATTAATAATATATATTATTGTATGGATTAGTATGGATGAAGAGTTTTAATTTTGTTTTCATTATTATAGAAAAGTAAATGACGTTTTTTATTTATTCTTCTGTTGATTTCTTACTTTCTTTCTTGTCGATAACATGTGGGTCGTTAGACAAACAATCTAACATAAAAGTTGTATTATATAAGTACAGAAATATTTGAAAGTATGTAAGTGTATCATTATGTACGAGTACTTACACTTACAGGGGCTTGACAATTACTACTACTATTTGCCATAAGTTGCCGAAAGCCGAATAGGAAATTCGACATTAAATCCTCGATTCGCACTCATCCCAACCCTAAAGCTACACGTTTCGCTCAAACGCAAATTTTCTCCGAAACTGAGTCAGTTTGCGCACCCCTTCATGTGCGGGGGTGCTATTATAAAAGGGGGAAACGGGGGAAAGGGTTTAATCTAAAAAGGGGGAAGATGTAGTTCGTTCGGCTGATAGAGAAAAAAAGTCATAGATTATGTCAATAGATTCACTTCTGAAAGAGTTTCTAAAGACTCTTTTTAAGGAAATGGATTTAGCAGGACAAAAGTGCTTGGAAAAGTTCATCTCGTCTTGAAAAGTACTACCTTGGATTTTTCTGCTTCCAAGTAGCTTTACAGTGTTGCATTCCAGTTTGAATGAGTGCTGACCAACTTACATGCACATGAGCTATTCTAACTTTATGTCTAATTTTATTCTTTTAATTTATGTTTTACTTACAGCTAATTAACACAG
The DNA here is from genome assembly GCA_914767645.1 of Hydraecia micacea. Taxonomy (NCBI): domain Eukaryota; kingdom Metazoa; phylum Arthropoda; class Insecta; order Lepidoptera; family Noctuidae; genus Hydraecia; species Hydraecia micacea. Next base: position 4,107,548 of record OU611801.1, on the reverse strand, counting down.
TGGCTTTAAACAATATGACATTTAAACAATATGACATTTAAACAATATGACATTGAAGGCCGTCATAAGTTTCCAAAAGTTAAGTTAACAGCAAAAATAAAAACGAAATAATTATCTAATATGTACTATAACCTTCCTGAAAGTATGTAGATCACGTTAGTGAAAAAAATATCAAAATTGGTTTATTCGTTTTTGAGAAAATCGCGGTGAGAAAACTTACATACATACATACGGGTCGAATACAGAACCTCCTTTTTTGAAGTCTGTTAAAAAGGTATTTACAGGCACTTTTGAATTTTCAAAGGAGTCAGTCATTCAGAGAGATGAAGCTAGTTGCCTATTCCAAAACCTAGAAGTTACCTGTGGAGAAGAACGGGAAAAAAACTAAATAGGCACTCTTTTAAATTATTTTAGTTACATAATTAATTTATTAATGTTAGCAAAATATTATGAAATCTCTTGGCAGGTGTCTATTGAGGTTAAAATGATAACTTATTTTTTTATTATAGTAGATTATCAGCTAACCAATGTAAGAAAGATAGATATTATGTATAGTTTAGTTTGGTTTCCAGCTACGGAATCAGTAGCAAAGTTTACATCTTGAAACACAACTGTACGAATTTTGCAAGCCTTTTTGCTAACCTTACTTTGTATGTTTTAGTATGTACAGTCAACAAAAGAGATAAGTATGCAAGATCGTCGGATATAGTTGAAGTTTAGTAAGAAACTGATGGATGTTCTCGATTAAAATTTAATTTAATTAATAGAAAAACCAACAGCTCATTTATCGAATAAAATTTCAGTCGACAAAATCCATCGGTTTCTTACTAAACTTCAACTATATCCGACGATCTTGCATACTTATCTCTTTTGTTGACTGTACATACCTATGTACTATACAGCTAAAAAGTAATATCTCACTACGCCAGCGAAGACTGATTAAATTCTCCCGCATTCTTAACTTTCATTCATTCGTAGCTACATTGTATTTTCAAACCGGGTAGCCAAAACAGTTTCAAAAGTACCATAAAACATCGGAAAGACCATAAAAAAACGAGTTTCTGACACAAATATTTTCAGCAACGTCTTAAAATCCGGCTCGAAGGACCAATTTTGGAAAGTCAAATCCGGAACGAAGGACCAGTTTCGGCAAGATTTCATTTTATGTGGTCAAGTAACCAGAGTCTTGCCAATCCCTGTAACACAAAGCAGTCTCTTCATGTCCTAAATTGGCATCTTTGCCCGCCTTTTGCCCTCACCGACCGCAATTTGCATGTCGTTTCACACAACTTAGGGCTTTGCCCAAAATTTCGCCCAAATTTACATCATACTGAAGTTGTGAGTGCGAAGTTCTAATTTAATTATCACATGGGTAGCAAAGTACATAAACTCGAGATGTAATAAGACATGGGAAGCTTTAAGCACCTGTATGGAATTAACATTAAGACATTTGCGTCGTTTCAATTAAATTGGTTCGTGCTTTTGAGTATGAATAGCTATAGAGCGAGCTTCGTCATCATTAACAGTTGCTTAGTAAATCCTTTCTATACTCCATAGGCTTAGGTACCTAGTTAAATAAAGGTAAACAAAAAAACCACGTGACTTATTTAACCGACTAAACGTAATACCAGACTATTCAGTTGTCATGCTACGTTACAGCTGTACTTTTCAATTTAGCAACGTTATTAAATAACTTGAAGAGTACAACTGTAACGTATCGACCCCTACTATTTAGGAAAAGGCTAGGCAGATGATGATGATGTTTGTTGGCGTATCATTCACATGTACCTACAACCTGAGCTAGTACCTACCTTGACTGTACTTACCTGTCAAAAAGAGGAACCCAGATAAAGTGGATAAGACACAGATTAAAACAGAAGACGAGCTAGCAGGGGATCGAGGAGGGGGGAGGTGGAGTGGGGGGGGATCAGACCGGAATAAATCGGCAATATAAATCTAGGTTTAAAGCCAATTGTTTATTCATTGCCCCAATAAAACCGCTTCTAATTAGATCGAAAAAAACTTGGTAAAAAAGTAATGTACTCGTAAATGTCAACGATTTGTAAATTGTGATTTTTAATTTTTATAATATTAAAAATAAAATTTAAGCCATTGAGCAACGCAGTTTACTTTTTCTTGAAAACGACATGGTACCTACCTATTTTAAATTATACAAGTGCTTAAGCTAAAGGGAGTGAAGTTTTACGCTTGTCTTATTAATTCTCTATCTTAACTTTAGCCGTCCATTTTAAAAAGACCTTTTCAAATGCCTCTTACTTAAACAAAATTGTTATAAAGTACAGTTTGCAGAGTACTTTTTAAACTGGTAACAGAGCGAGGCTACAAAATTAACGTACGAACGACAAAAACTTGGTTCGATTTGCGTCCGGACTCTGTCAACAGGAAACCTTTTTTTTGTTGGACAACCGAACTGAAAGGGATTTTGAAGGATTCACTGAGTTCTGATGAACTTCTGGCAATTCTCTTGTTTTGTTTTATTTGGGAATCTTTTCACGGGATCGAAACTTATGCGGGTAAAACCGCGGGGCGCAGCTAATAATAAATAAATAAATGTATGGAGCATAATTTCTGCGATAAACAGACACTAAATTACAGATTCTAGCTCATCTTTGGAATCCTATAACTATAACTCATAAGATCACATAAAAAAACGCTCCCTAGGGAAACCCCTAGAGAGAAAGAAAGAAAGCAGTTCGTGAAACATTTGTATACAAAATAAAAAAAAAAGGTTTCAGACAAATAGTGTATGCCTCACGGCTGCGCCAAAAAAGGCTCATTTCAGCATTAATGCCAGACAGATGCTGTCTGACGCTGGTTTTCAAATTAACCTTTAGGGAAAAGTGTAGAGAGCGTTTTTTGACATCGTAATGTCAAACCCCGGCGTCATCATTTTCATGACAGCTGTCACTGTGGCTGAGTGGCGGCCGCCGCTGTCGTAGGTACCCAAGCTTTGGCTCCACTTTACTGACACCAGTCACCACAAATGACTGAACACATTTAGCGCTCATCGAATTGAAAACATCGTTTTTTCTGTCAATAGTTTGAAGATGACTGAGGCAAAATTATGTTTTTATGTCTTCCTGCCATGGGAACCGCCGGCGACCCCTTTGTTCAGCAGGCCAAAGCACATTTTTTAAATTTTCCTTAACAGCACGCCAGTAGTTGCAAAAACTATTTGAATTCGGGAGGTCAGGGGGGATCCCAAGACGTCCTGAAAGATTTTTTTTTGACCCGCCGGCGTATCCCATGGCCTCTTGTAATAATTTTGACTTTTGACTCACGGCGTTCTCAAGCAGAAACTTTGGGGCCCGCTGGCGGCCTCCATGTCCTCCTGAACTTAAAAAGTTTTATAATATTGTCGGCAGGGAGTGTTAATAATATTTTTAGCGCTCAACGTATTAGGGCGGGGTGGGGTCCGTGGCTAAATAATAACAGCCGCACAGGTCGATCGATCAGGTTAATCTACGCTTGCCGCGGTTGGTCTGTGGATGGGTGACCATCTTTACATACTGAGACTCCTCCGTGCCTCGGAAAGCACATTAAGCCGTTGGTCCCGGCTGTCATTCGTGGATCTTTGACAATTGTTACGGGTAGTCAGAAGCCCGAAAGTCTGACAACCAGTCTTACAAAGGGGTATCGTATTACCCAGTAACTGGGTTGTGGAGGTCAGATAGGCAGTCGCTCCATGTAAAATACTGGTATTCAGCTGCATCCCGATAGACTGGAAGCCGATCCCAACATAGTTGGGAAAAGGCTAGGCAGATGATGATGTATTAGGGCGAAAGCGTCAGGGAAGCACGAGAAAGTGTCTCAAGCTTTTTACAAGTTTTAGGTCAGTAAAACTTGTAAAAAACGTGAGAAAATTTTATCAAGTTTATCAGGTTGTATGTTGATCTAAATTTATATTTGCAGCAGTAACAAATATTTATTCATAAAATTAAAATCATCAATACAATACATTATTGAATGACTACGAGTATTTCATGAAATCATGACATTTGAGGCGTATTCTAACTCAAGGATTTTTTTGCTGATTTTAATGATTATAATTCTGTAAAGCCACATTTGTTACAGCCGAGAATCATTATATTAATTAACATACGACCTGACACTGACCTGCAAATTGCAAAAAACGTAAGTAAATTTGGATTTCGCAAGCTACCTACCTACGAACAGTGGTGGACCAGTGGTAACGGTAGCGACTTACATGTTGTAGGTCGTAGGTTTGAACCCGAACTGGCGCTTTACTTTCTATAAATTATTTTAACACCACTGGGTGAAGGAAAACATCGTGAGGAAACCGGCATGTCCTAGAACCAAACATTCGAAGACATGTGACATCCACCAACCCGCACTGGGCCCGCGTGGTGGATTACGGTCCACTGCCTCTCGCATGGATAGGGCCCGTGTCCCAGCAGTAGGAATATGATAGGCTGATTATGTTTATGCCAGGGGCTACCTTAGCGTGATTTGTGGTATAAATGGGCATTAAACGGCTCCTATACAATTTATTAATCGTCTTACGTCTCCGTATCTTAAGTGAGAGAAATTATTGTGATTTTATGAGTTATAGGAGTTCGAAGTTGAGCTAGGAATATCTGTAATTTAGTGTGTGTGTGTAATTTGGTGCAGTGTGCAGAAATTATTTTCCCTTACTTTAATTACTTATTACCTGCGTAACTTTTTCATTGTAAGTTAGATAGATCAGAAAATAAAGATCATATTGGTCGTTAAATCGTCGTCGTGAAATTTTTTGTTCCCCGACCTACCCCGTCGCATCGTATCGCCTCCTCGCGCTATAACTTTGTTTTCGCTTAGCGTTCTTTCTGACTTTTTTTTTGTGTTTGCTCGGCTCCTAAGCGTCCAAGCGTGATGTTGATGCCTATAGCCTTCCGCGAGAATTGGGCCATCAAATGCTTTTCAAATCCAAATGGTATTTCCTGAGATTAGCCCGTTGAAACAAACAAACTATTCAGCTTTATTATTAGTAAGTAATAAATAAGCATAATCATCTGCCTAGCTTTTTCCTAAATACGTTAGGGTCGGCTTAGGGTCTCACCGGATGCACCTGAATTCCCCTTGATCTGAATCTTGCCTCCACAACCTAGTTACTGGATAACACGATATTCCTTGATAAAATTAGTAAAACACATCAAAGTAAGCAGATAAAATCAGACATCTCCTTATAGGCTCAAAATCAATTGGTTTCTCTTTTTTTTCTTAGGAAAGTTTCTGAATGTAAGTTTTGTAGTGGTATCTACAACGCCACATGCGAACAACGCGAAATACTGACGTCAAGCAAAATCCTGCATCTCGCAAGCAGAGTTTACCGCGAAACTAATATATATAGAATAGCCCGACATGAATCATTGGGCAGTTGCCCGTCAGACAGTACGACACCCATCTAGTCGGAGGATCCTCCCTTTTCTATGGAGGATGAGTGAACTTTACACCCTGTTCCTCATACCTCTATAGATTTACCTATATTTTACTCTAGTTTTCGAAGTCGCACTTCGATGACGCTATACCCAGATGTTGTCAGTACCTTTGTTTCCCACATTCACATTCCGGTATTGCACAATCCCAAATACCGATCTGTTTCTGAGAATTTCCTTACAAATAACCCTATATTTTAGGTTTCGACCTAGGAATCTAACCCAAGTTTGGATGTTTCTTACTCAATCACGTAAAAACGGCTGAACGGATTTGGATGAAATTTGGCACACAGATAGTTTAATATTCTGGATTATAAACAATATATTTTTTATCCCAATACTCCCACGGGATCGAGATTTGTGCGGGTGAAACCGCTTGGCGCTGCTAGTATTTTATAATTTATTTAGTTTGTGCCGATACTATTAAAGTTACAATGTTCTCAGTTTTCTGCTTATCTAAGTAATCTAATCTTCTCCGTAGAGTTTTCAATTATTTTCATTAGAATTTTATTTTTCTTTTAAACTTACTGGATAAGATTACATCGTTCACTCTTAGATCGTTAGCCGCCGTCTTGAAAAATAAGTTTTTTTTTAATGTTCTCTTTTCAAAAACAATGAGCTGCAACATTTTAAATTGATTATTTTTTAACGAAGATAACTGTGTCTCAGGCAATTAAGATAATTGGAAAAGAAAAAAAAACATTTTCTTGTAAAAAAAGATTGGCATTCAGTTCGAGCATCTGATAAAAGATTGAGTGTTTAAAAAGAGAAAAGATAAAAGCTACATTGATGTCGTTGTCGGTTCAAAGAGCTGAAAGATGTTTCTAAAACAATCAGATGAATATTATTCCTTTTCGCTTTGACTTGGAGTATTTGGAGATCTTTTGTTGTTTTGTACACAAAACACACAGTTCGGAGCTCAAGGCGATAGACCCGTCTATGTTTTTGGACACCATCTATACAAATAAATAAAACTAAAGCGTCTGTTTGTAATATCGAAATAAGAGCTTTTTACTAAAATCATAAGAAGGTATATATATACGCTACTTATAACAAAAACCCATTTTTTTTTTATTTGTCTCTTTGTTCCGGCTAATCTCCGAAATGGCTGAACCGTTTTTGACGGGACTTTCACTGGTAGATAGCTGATGTTATGGAGTAACATATAGGCTTATTGTCCCGGTAGCACGTTCCCGTGGGATAATTTCCGACATCCACGCGAGCGAAGCCGCGGGCAGAAGCTAGTCTATGCTAATAATAAAACTGAAGAGTTTGTTAATTTGTTCGAACGCGCTAATCTCTGGACCTACCAGTCGGATTTGAAAAATTCTTTTTGCATTTGATAGCCCATTTCTTGAGGAATGCTAGGCTACGTAACATAACGTTATGATCCTCAGGAGTCGAGCAAAAAGTCAGAAAGAACGACTAGCGAAAACGGGCAGGTGATGCGATGAGACGGGGTAGGTCGGGGGAACAAGAAATGTCACGCAGATGAAGTCGCGGGCAGAAGCTAGTACAGAATAAAAATACCTATTTTAAATTCAATACATTACTATACACACATACATAAAATCACGCATTCTACGAAACAAACAAAAACTAAACACAAATAAACAATTTTTCTTTTCTTTATTTTCTTTTCTTTTCTTTATTTTCCTTACTTTCTTTATTTTCCCTATTTTCTTTCTTTTGCTGGCAGAAACTACAGAACGCCACCTGCTACGATTTTTACATACACTACTTTTGCCTCGTTACATTCATACATCTGGTCATACATTCCGACTCGCACTCTGCTGAGCAAAGGTCTCCCCCAATTCCTTCCAGGTATCCTTTTCTAGAGGCACCTCGATCCAACCCTTGCGGTACGCGTCTAGGTCGTTGAGACTAATTTAGCTTATCATTCACGTTCTTTACAGGTTTCCGTACCTAGTGAATCCTTAATAATAAAAAAAAAACAGTGTCACTCCGGGAAGGCCTACAGAAGTGAAAACAATCAGTCACTGATATATCGGATATACATTAAAACCGAGTACATCCCGAGGACAGCCGAACACATCCGAAGCGGTGTCGCTTACGGTAACAGTGACATCTCAAAAAATGCCCAACGTGTCTAAAGAAGTTTTCACTTCAAAAGTTTTTACTTAAAAAAAAAAAACAAAAAAGAAATTAATAACAATAAATTTAAATAAATGTATTTTTTTTCTCTCTATAAATTCAGTAGGAATATCCCTGTTTTCCTGAAGCCCTCGATCCGTAAAATCAGGAAATAAATAAGAAACAATACAATAACCCAAATATCCGTCTGCCACGCAGACTTATACCTTCAATAAATAGGTACTTTTGTACGAAAAATATTATGTAGGTATTTGTCCCCAACAACAAGAATAAATATTTTTCTCTCATTTCGAATTTCGTAGTATCGGACATGGATAAAGTGTCCATTTCTATTGATTTCCGAAATGTTACAGGGAAGAAATAAGAACACGGCATATTAGAAAGTTTCCGTGGACGAGAAAATACAATAAAAGGAATAACCCGCCAAGTATTTCAGATTTAATTTAATGTGTACTTAACAAAATTGATTATCTATGTTTTCAATGACTACGAAATTACAAAAAAAAAAAAATATGTGAAAAAAAAATCAGCTGTTCCCTACATTCATGTTGGCATAACTCGTCAAACGTCAAAATGTAGGGAACAGCAGATTTTTTTTTCGCCGTTTCAGGTTTGGTCCCATAGTAAAAGTTGTTAATAATGATGAGTATTTCGATCTGTCGCATGTATTTTCAATTTCAACTTGTATAAAGAGATACATAAAAATAGTTTACTCTTAAAATACATGACATCATAGCTTACTAGGTAGGTAAATTAATATCGGCAACCTTCTAACTTTTCGTTATAATAATTATAATCTATACATCTATATAAATACAAATAAATAAAATTGAAGTGACTGTTTAGCATATGATGTTCCCACTACTGGGACACAGGCCTCTTCTCTTCGAGAGGGAATGGGCCGAAATCCACCACGCGGGCCCAGTGCCGGGTGGGGATGTCACTATGTCTTCGAACTTTTGGTTCTAGGACATGCTGGTTTCCTCAAGATGTTTTTCTTTACCGTTTTGAGAGCATTGGTGATGAAATAATTTACAGAAAGTAAAGCACCTGTCTGGCTTCGAATCTTTGACCTACAACTCGTAAGTCTCGGCCGTTAACCCTGCGCCACCCCCTTTTTTTTTGTTTTTTTGTTTAACTAGCTGCGCCCCGCGGTTCCACCCGCATAAGTGTCGATCCCGTGGAAATATCGGGATAAAAAGTAGCCTATATCCAGAGTGTCAGCTACCTCCATACAAAATTTTATCAAAATTGGTCCAGCTGTTTGAGCGTGAAGAAGTAACAAACATATAAACACGCACACAAACTTTCGCCTTTATAATATTAGTGTGATTAGTGTGATTCGAGCCAATATAAGACTCGACCACTAACGAGAAAAGCCCACAACAAACATCTAAACACAACACAACACTTTATTATCTACACACATCGGCCGCACCCCCGCGCCTATATAGCCAATCCCTTAGTCTGACGTCATCCAACGCATGGGGCATATTGCATGCACTTTACGAGCACTTTTATGGACAAATAGTCGAGCGACTTGAAGGCCTGGATGACCTCCAACACGTGTCAATTAAGGTTGATAAATATATGGGTTTATGGGTCATCTGTGTAAATAGAATTGTAAATGAAGTAAGGCGTTACGAACCACGTACGGTTTTGTAGCGAAATAGAATGGCAATTGACTTTTGTATCGACATAGCGTCGCCATATTTGGTATTGGACAAGTTTAGTATCGAATCGGCGTGAAAGGTATCCGTTATTGACATCAATGTTCCAGTCATTTTATACTTATTTGTCTGATACTGGCAGGTTTTTTTGCTGCCAAAGCGATGTCAGATATTTTTGATTACAACGTATCACTGAGTAGGCAGATATTATAACGCAATAACACGCCCAATATTATTGCGTTCTAAGAGGTGACACATATTTTTGAAGCCGACATAGTATCCTATATTTGGTCCGTCAGATAGTTTGGTGTTACATGTCATTTTTGTGCTGTCACTTGTATGTGCCTTCCACAAATGATCACATACTCGGATATTTGCCGTCATTTTGATGACGGATATTAATGGATAAATCATAAATTCAATCAAGATATTATTGCCAAGTTGTCCATAGATATATTAATATAGTTATGGTTGTAGCTGTACAACCGCGGAGTCCTAGGATTAAGTTTAAAAAGTGGTTTAAGACCGATGTCCGCGATGGTACACTCACTAAGACTTAGGGAATGACCATGCTTTTCGACACAGAATCGGCTTGAGCCGGTCGCAAGGAGCTTATGTCTGTGCAATAAACACGTCATTCGCCTTATTTCGATTCGGATGATGTGACTCGACACTGCAACGAATTAAATGCGACAAGTGTGGTTGATCCCTGATGAGCTTAAGCCGTCTCATAAGGATGGTCACTCACTTAGGGCTGATTTTTCAATCGACAGATAATTTTTATGCGTGGAACAAAATTGACGTCTGACAGTTTTTGTATGGAAGACAGTTGTTGTAGTTATCTGCCGTTAGAAAAATCAGTCCTAAGTGACATTTTGTACAATAATAACCTAACATCACGCCTGTATTCCTCAAAGGGTTTGGCAGATGTGTACATATAGTACACCCACATTTCGCCAGTTAATGTTTAAGCCCCATGTAATAGGGGGCGAGCCTATTGCCATCAACTGGGCAACAATCCGGACACCGTGCTGCTACTGAGAAATTCCAGATGGAAAAACCCAAAAACACTGCCCGACCGGGACTCGAACCCAGGATATTATGCTCAGCAGTAACCCTTGCGACCACTAGACCAAGGAGGCAGGAGAGAGCTAAAATGTAGCAAAAAAAACTATACTCGTGCTGCGATCTAGCAAGACAGCTGGGTCAGTTACATTACACACTCAATCGTGCCGCTCAATTGTCTCCGTGTATGGTCTGAAGATTTTGCATATAAAACAGTTTACATCGTAGACACACTCGATATAAGCGGTCATTGTCCCTGAAGTACGTGGCAGGAAAATGGCCGCTCCTGCCCCAATTATGGGTGTCTTACGACTTAGACATTAGTTAATTTGGAAAGCAATGCCTTGCCTACGTTCTTATCTAATTACACATACCCTTACATACATTAACTCAGTCCTTGTTCCAATGAGGGTAGGCAGAACGATTCTTACATACTCCTTTTGCTTCGTTAACATTCACACGTCAGATGGCCAATTTCTCGTAATATAAAACGTTAAAAATCTAGTCGCAGTCTCATGTCGGCTACAAACAAAATTGCCAAAAACTTGTCAAAATGTAGGGAAATTAGAGGTATTTTTGACAGGATTGAGACTGAGATCAGACTGTGAACGTTCTTAAAATTACGAGAATTGCCCCTCTGGTCATAAGCGAACGCATTCTTCTTTTATTCAACGACTTCAAAAAAGAGGAAGCTTCTCATTCAACTCCATTTTTTTAGCTCATGCTTTGATGAAATATAACCCTGTCACCAGGGTTGAATACCTAGGGTACACCGGACAGGCATACGTATTCTTTATTTCTACTAATTATCATAATATTAAGTTCAACTTGTTGTTCTGGGCTAACATGGACAAAGGGAAAGTATGATTTTCTTTCCACTTCCCTCTATTAACAGCTGCTTAGGACCTGAGGGGCAATTCTCATAATTTTAAGAAAATTCACAGTCTGATCTCAGTCTCATTCTGTCAAAAATACCTATAATTTCCCTACATTTTGACAAGTTTTTGACATTTGTTTGTCGCCCAGATGAGACTGCGACTAGATTTTGAACGTTTTAAATTACGAGACTTGGCATTCAGTACTTGTTCAAGGAGTCCAAGCTCTTCCCGCCATCCACGTCTGAGCCTGCTTCAATTTCGCTTGCCAAAATAAGACGTACTTACAGAAATAAATCATATATCATTATCATTTATCAGTGCATCATCAATGAAATAATCCTAGTCTCTTTTACGACCCCTGGTAAGAAAGTAGAGGATTATTCTTATCCGTCTACCACACGGCTGGGAATTAATGCTACTTCCCAACTAAATCCCCATTAGATTAGTTATTAGGGTTCCGTAAACATTAAAGGAAACCGGACCATAATTATGTAGTTTCAGTTTTAGGTGTCTCGCCGATGTTTTATAGCTGGAATATGATGCGCCAATTATTAAGGTACTAGCAGCGCCCCGCGGGTTCACCCGCATAAGTATCGATCACGTGGGAATATCGGGAGAAACCCTATGTGTTAATCCTGGTTATAAACTTTCTGTGACCCAAATTTTATTTAAATCCATTCATTAGTTTTTGCGTGAAAGAGTAACAAACATCCATCCATCCATCCTCACAAATTTTCGCGTGTATAATATTAGTAGGATCTATAGGTACTATTAGGTAGGTACTGTGAGAGCTTAACGAGCTCTTAGTACCGGGAAAAAAGTAAGTAACTCCAGGAGTACCTACCTATGGAAACGTTGTACAGACGCCAGCACATCAAGCTACCCCAATCTGTCAAATTTTGTCAATCAACTTTGAAGCTTATGCTTCAGCGATAAAGTTGAAAATCTATTAAAGAAATTTGACAGATTGTAGTAACTTGATGTGCTGGCGTCTGTACCACCATACCTATTTCCAAGAAGAACACTTATTACAGCGACATTATAAGCAAAATATGGCCTGCCTTTATGGTATGTAACGCATTGTTTATACGAATAGCCTAGATGTTGCAACCGTCCATAGCTGGCCATAAACACTTTCCATCACCAACTACATCGACCAGTTTACCAACCTACTATCATAAAGAACCTCATGTCTATGTTCAACACGCACTTAACCCGTATCTTTATGTTTATTCCTGATGAGGGCTCAAGATGATGGATTGTCTTGACCTTCCCACCTTAAAGACTTTGTATCTTGAGAAGAAATCGGTGTCGATTAATCATCTTTAGTAAGAATAATGAGTGACTTGGCTTGTATGAGGAACTACTTGTTGAATGTTACATATTATTATACACACACATAATCAGCCTATAATGTTCCCACTGCTGGGACACAGGCGTCCTCTCAGTGAGAGGGAGTGGGCCGTAATCCACCACGCGGGCCCAGTGCGGGTTGGCAGATGTCACATGTCTTCGAATTTTTGGTTCTAGGACATGCCAGTGTCCTCACGATGTTTTCCTTCACCGTTTTGTGAGCAGTGGTGATGAAATAATTTACACAAAGTAAAGCGCCTGTCTGGATTCGAACCTACGACCTACAAGTCGTAAGTCGCGGCTGTTACCACTTGGCCACCACTGCTCTCTCTGAATGTTATGTCAACATAATATGTGGTTGAAATCAGAGGAAAACTGTCATGGCTGACTTTAAAAGACTGTCGCAGAATTGATACTACATGTCTTTCACAGTCATTTTAATTCTGATTTGGCACCACTGTCCTAATCACAGTGATCTTTATTCTCATTCGTATAAGTTTGCCGTTGGGTTGCTACCATTGACAAGTCTGTCAAAACCATAGTGATCTTCATTCTCATTACGACAAGGTTGCTGTTAGCCAGGATGCCAGGATAGTTTCCGAACTTTTTGAAATCACTCCATATCTCTCAGTACAAAAAGCAAAATTTGTAAAACTGGCCGGTAGGTACTTTTGTTTTTTATCTACAAATTTATGAAAAGCAAAAAACGTTATCTTTAATATTTCCAGAGTATTAGCGATTTTTGCTGACCTCAGACATTTTGGACATCTGTTCCACATATGGAATAGTTTCCAGATCCATATAAATTACATTTGGGATAGATGAGCCGCCGCCGATTAACAGGTCAACAATAGATATATATTTAAATTTCTATAAGGTTAACTAAGTATTCCGCAATAACGTTGATCGCATTTTGTCTTCCCACAATCGCACGGACAATACGACACGGTCAACTTGTGGTAGTTGGAGAGTTTTTCAATAGATACATAAAATAACATGCGAGGAGCGAGAGGGGCCCGTGGCTAAATAATAACAGCCACACAGGTTGATCGATCAGGTTATCGCTCAACCTGTGTGGCTCAGGTTGCCGCGGTTGGTCTGTGGATGGGTGACCATCTTTACATACCGAGACCCCTCCGTGCCTTGGAAACCACGTTAAGCCTTTGGTACCGGCTATCTTTTGTGGATCTTTGATAGTCGTTACGGGTAGTCAGGAGTCCGAAAGTCTGACAACCAGTCTTACCAAGGGGGATACCCCTGGGTAATACGATAGTATTACCCAGTAACTGGGTTGTGGAGGTCAGATAGGCAGTCGTTCCATGTAAAATACTGGTATTCAGCTGCATCCGATTAGACTGGAAACCGACCCTAACGTAGTTGGGAAAAGGCTAGGCAGATGATGATGAAATAAAATAACATGCGATTTATCCGCGATACTAGAGTAATAACAATCGAGGCAATTATACCCCTGGGGCATCTATCCTGGTTTTACCCTATAGTCTTTCCTGATTAGAGCTCTCCACTGCTACGTACAGACGCCATCTCATCAACCTACCCGAAACTGTCAAATTTTTCCAATCAACTTTGAACCTTCCGATTTAGCGATAAAGTTGAAAATCTCTTGAAAAAATTTGACAGATTGTAGTTGCTTGCGTGCTGGCGTCTGTACATCTACGTAGGATGAGCACGGAGAGGTGTGCCATGTTACATTAAATGATAAATGATTTTATTTCTGTAAGTAGGTTTGCACAAACACTTTTACACGTCAATCATATTTTTAAAAACTAGATGAGGTCGGCGTTTCCTATCTGACTACTCTGAGAAGAAAGGCCGAAACAAACTCAGAGGTCACAGTCTCTTTTAAAGTCCAGACATAATCTTGGTCAGGATTTATGAAGACCATGTAGATCGATGTCTGAGATGGTCTTTTGAGGAAAGAACCATACAGATTGAGTGGACCTGTCCAGTCAGTGCACGCATTTGTCAGAATTCGTGCAGCATTTTCGGTTCATTTGTTTGACAGCCATTCATTCGTGTGTAGCGTGGACGTGGGTCGCAACTCGTTGCAGTAGACGATCCCGCCTACATTTTCATTTAAAGTGAAGCTAACATGGGTCGCTAAGCCTTGGGCTTCTGCGAAACGGAGCCTTTAATCAGCTGTTACATTAACTACGGGAAAAAGGGATCTCATGAAGGGTCTAACGATCTGTGTTAAACTAGCGTGTCTGATTATCCTCCACCCATGTTAATGAGGGTCATACATTAATTATCTGTTAACTTGCTTCCCTAGATTTAACCAAGTCTTAATTCCAAAATTGCGCAATCCACGATTTGTACATTGTTATAACCATAGCTGACAATTCGTATGGTTGTGTTACAATAAAATACTTCCCAAAATACTTCAACTAAATGAGACGAAATTCAAATCTTATAAAAGTTAGGGATTACGTCGCTGATAAAAATACCTGGCTCAAAGCTGGTTCTGGTCCTAAAAATACAGTTGGAGATGCTGAAGATTGCAAGATTATCTTTACATTGTATAAACTAAAACTCCTTTGTATATAATTGCTCATTCGTCACAAGTAGTCACAACCCTACCAAATTATTTTTGCATAAATAGTTACAAGCATTCAAACGGTGGTCCACCCGTATTAAAATGTCAAGAATATGAAGAAAATAATGCTCCTTCTCTTGTTCTGGTTATATGTCCTATCTATCTAGTCTGTATTGTCCCACTGCTGGGCAAAGGCTTCCCTCTCCCTTTCCTAGACAATTCTGTCTTTTGCTGCTGCAGCCAGTTCTTTGTGTGGGAGTCAAGCTCGTCCAGCCATCATCGTCTCGGCATGCCGCGATGTCATCGTGCGTTTAATGCGGTTTAAGGACGATAATTTTACGTGCTAACGTCATAAGAAAACATCCGCCGAACGCTTAGGCCGATCGTGCCTCTCTATCGCTTGTTCCGCGCTCTCGCTTGCACGCTCGGCTCAGGCGGAACGTGACAATGAGTCATGCTTTTTCGTGCGTTCAGCCGGCGTTCATCGATTTATAAGACAAACGTCAAAGATATGCTTGCTTTACAGAAATTATAATCATCAATACGACCCTCTAAGTTGATATAATCCCATTGAATGACTATTTCATGAAATATCAATGAACAAACAACCTGACACCGACCAGCAAGTTGCAAAAAGCGTAAGAAAATTGGAATTTCGCGGGCTATTTGGCACATTCACGAAAACAAACTTTCGAAATGAACCTCTTCATACATCTACCATTCAAAAGGCATAAAATTACATACATAGTTGTGAAACCCTGTTACCGGACAAACATTGCAGATGTGAGTAGGTACTCACCACGCTTTGTAGCATTTTTGGCTAATTAAAACAAGTTATGACTTGTTTGTAACTTTTTGGGTTTGAGTGCGGTCGGCAACCAAGTAGGACGACCGGAACGAAAAATAAACGGAATATACTGTACACTGTTGCTTGTTCTGCAGGCTATGGCGAGTACTTTATACAATCAAGTATTTTCTAACTGAACAGACAGCTGTGCTGCTGGGGAGTTTGTTGCGCCATTTCTTCTTCCCAGCGAATGCACTAGGAAGTGGTGAAGGGCGGGCGTTTTGAGGGACAGTCTTTTATAATTTTTACGTTTGAAAAGTGTTGATTCTCAGCCTAATTTGAATAAATTACTTTTGGTGTTGACTTAGATTTTGTTTTGTCAAACCACCTGAGTTGCTAAGTAACTAACTTATTTATCAATTTACTTCCATTACTTTTACAATATTTAACACAACTAACTATTGACAGTCGCCAGCACATCAAGCTACTACAATTTGTCAAATTTCTTTGATAGATTTTCAACTTTATCGCTAAAGCATAAGGTTCAAAGTTGATTGGGAAAATTTGACAGTTTCGGGTAGCTTGATGTGCTGGCGTCTGTACTTACACTAGGTACTAAATGAAATGACTAACTAACTAACTATACAAATAAATATAAAAACAAAAGGACACTTAGGCGTCGAAGTACTCGTCCGCATCATTGTCATCCGGAAACGTGCCCATAAGACTGGCAGCATTGCCACGTCGAATGGCAATGCTAAGTAACAGGTTGCGACCTATCAAGGTTTGGGGTTGTACTGTGGGTCCATTTCATACAGTGACATCTTCGTGGCTCGGAACGGTCCCGATAGGCATTCGCAGATTTTTTAAAAAAGCTACGGCTAGTCAGAAGCCCGGAAGTCTTGCAGACCAGCCATACCGCGGATAGGACGTAAGAATTGAAGACCATAGTCTCTAGGCCGTCCCTTCATTCGTTGCTATTTGGCGTTAAGATAAATTAGAATAACTCAACAAAACAACAAACAAAAAAAAAAACAATAAACAATTGTCTTCTTTTACTTCTTAGTTTCTTTCTTCGCCATCCAAGACAGGTTTTATCACAGATATAGATCTATATCTGTGGGTTTTATGCAGTGACAAAAACTAGAAACGACAACAACTTTTAAAGAATTTTCCGCAGTAAAAATATAGCACTATTCTGTTATTTTTTGTCACGAGGATAACACCTAGACGAGTTTGAAATATGATCAATCAATGTGCCAAACACCGGTGCGGTGCTCAGCATACAAAACGAATACCGAAACGGTATTTAGGTCACAATATTTTTATATTCCGTGGAAATAATAAAACCTGGAAAAGTGACAATAAAATGATCTCGTAATAGAGAACTAATACGAGGGAGCCTGTTTGAAGAAGTTACTGTCGGATTACTACGCTATTTGCCGTGTTATACTATTGTATAATTACATATTATAGCACACGTGTGAGCACTATGTACTATATTCTTCTCCATAGGTACAGTCAACAAAAGAGATAAGTATGCAGGATCGTCGGATATAGTTGAAGTTTAGTAAGAAACCGATGGATGTTCTCGAACAAAATTTAATTTTATTAATAGAAAACAAACAGCTCATTCATCAAATTAAATTTCAGTACTATATTGTTACGAGCTTGGGGTTCGTGACAATAAAAACTGCCGATTTAATAACCAAAAATTACACTTTAATTAAATAACACCAATAGAAACTCAAACACACTAATTATAAAACACAATCGCACTACTGATCACTCTTAAGTCGCACTTGAAGATCGCTTCGAATGTTATCGCTTGTATCGCAGAACCAATACTGACCCGGTCGCGACCCATACCGGCCTTATATAGGGCCTCAGATAGTTCCAGAACCTTCTACTGTAGAAACATCTAGAATGTTCGAGTACATACCGGTCCCGACTGACCCGATGTCGATAGTTCTAGAATGTTCTAGTATCGAAAGTTCTGGAAGCATCTCGACCTACTAGTTCTGCTACTCGATACTAGATGGCGCTAGTGGTAGCTAATGTCGCCATCAGTCGTGGCGCGCAACAATATCATAACTATATCTTATGATCCTGCATACTTATCTCTTTTGTTGACTGTACCTACGCTTTGGAATTGGCAACTAGCTTCATATTTTCTGATTGACCGACTTCTTGACAATTCAAAAGTGCCTGTAAATGGTTTAATTGAAATAAATGCTTTGAGTTTGAGTTTATGTTACTATGTACAGACGCCAGCACATCAAGCTACTACAATCTGTCAAATTTCTTTAATAGATTTTCAACTTTATCGCTAAAGCATAAGGTTCAAAGTTGAATGGGAAAATTTGTCAGCTTCGGGTAGCTTGATGTGCTGGCGTCTGTACCTAAACTATAATGCTAGCATTAACTGGGTACTTCTTTCAATGACTTGAGTGTGCCCTGGCCCTGGCGGCTGAGAGTATTAGGATTGTCAAAAATAAATAATGGCATATAATATAAGGTCCCATTAAAATAGATGGACAAACTTTTAGAAATCATTCAGATCACCAAAATAAAGACGATGGTAAAAAAATATACTTATAAGAAAAACGCATTAGATACGTAAGTACAAGAAAAATAATCAGCTAACGAAAATACGCTATTATTATATTAAATATCATGTTCATGACAGTGTAGTTATTATTCAATATGCTTTAAATACAGTTGTAATATTCTATATTCAAAAAATACTCCTAAAATAATAATCATGTCAATTCGTGAAATCTATCAAGACCCGTGTCTCATGCGCGTGTTTTTTTTTTGAAACATTACACAAAAACATCGAAACAAAGAGGCCATTCACATTTGTGGACGCAAACACGATGGTTTTGTTTTCCGAGCTGCATGGAAAACATTCCCCGTGCGGGTGAGGAGGGGCGGGTTTGTTTAATTTTCAACCGCCGCGCGCACCTCTAATCACATCACGTTTATGCACACGAAAGCAATTGCCCAATCCAAACGAGTCATTAATCCGTAGCTCTTGATAAATGAGAGAGCAGTGGTGGCCCAGTGGTATCGGCCGCGACTTACAAGTTGTAGGTCGTAGGTTCGAACCCAGACAGGCGCTTTACTTTGTGTAAAATAATTATTTCATCACCACTGCTCTCAAAACGGTGAAGGAAAACATCGTGAGGAAACCGGCATGTCCTAGAACCAAAAAATTCGAAGACATGTGACATCTACCAACCTGCACTGGGCCCGCGTGGTGGATTACGGCCCACTCCCTCTCACAGAGAGGAGGCCTGTGTCCCAGCAGTGGGAACATTATAGGCTGATTATGTGATGCTTGGTAAATGTAAAAATTTCGAAGTCGAAAATACGATCTGACTCGAAATTTGTGTCTTCTCCTCGATATTAAGTCTATAATTGCTAAAACTGATAGCAGGTCTTCCTCGTCGGAACTCATTACGGCATCTACACACAAAGTGTTAATACTTAATAAGTACTTAACAGTGGCGAAAGGTAAGGAATTTATGACAGAGGTAGGCCGGAGCAAAAAAAAAATGCCAAAAGAAAATTTCAATGATGAATTGACTATAGAGTGGTTATGTTCTGAATATTCGAAGGGAAGCCGGAGGGAATCGAGTTGTATGGTACCTTCGCCACTGGTACTTAATCTAAAATCATGCACCTAGCTTCTGACGTTTCATAGGTGCCCATGTTGATTTTGATTTGATTTGAAAAATATTTGAATACGCAGGAGACAGCTTGTGTATGAAAACAAATGGTGTAACTGTTCTTCTAATTCGTACCATGACGTCAGTTTAACGATTCAGTTTAGGCCGTGCCATCTGCTGACAGCGGTTGTCCCAAACTGAGTCGCAAGTTTTGGTTTCATTCATACTTGTTTGGTACCATGGCGTCCATAGAGCAGCTCAAGCGATGCAGTTTAGGAACGTAAACTGAAATGTCTTGTTTTTGAATCGTTTTTGATTAGATCATGGTAGGCCGCCAGGTTTTGATGTGAAACAAATCAGTACGGTGCTTCAGCAACAGCTGTTGTTAGTTTAGCGATCTCATATCAGTTGATAACGATGTAATGTGTACTAAAGCGATGGATGACACAAGGTACTGGCCATCACAAAACGGTTTTATTTTTTTAATCATCATCATCATCTGCCTAGCCTTTTCCCAACTATGTTGGTCGGCAAGCTACATCCGGTTAGACTGGAAGCCGACCCCAACATAGTTGAGAAAAGGCTAGGCAGATGATGATGATGATAACACATTATTATTGTTATTTTAAGACTTTTAAATAATGTAAATATTTTAAGAACTTATAATGTAAGTATGTCATAAAAAAGCTTGGTGTAAAATACAAACTCTTTATTAAGTACACTATTTCTCGAAGTTCAGCTGGTAACAAACAACAAACAAGTAAACCTCACATTTCCACTGCATTTTTTCCTCCACATTACGTTAATGTAAATCTAAAACAAAAGCACTTTGTTAGCGAGCGTACCTGCAGATAATGCGCGGCTTATCTAGATTACATATTGAAGTGGTCCACGTTTAGTTCATAACGTAACCGACACTTTTGGTGGTAGCTGTACAGTCACCAAAAGAGATATGTAACCAGTGTCGTCGGATATAAGTACTCGTAGTTAAAGTTTAGTAAGAAAACGATGGATGTTTTCGGATGATTCATCACGTCTGCGGAGTTTCGCTAGCTAATTTGATTTGACCCTGTATACACCGTGTCCCGGACGATATACATAAACTTCGACCAGATGATCAGACCATAGAAATAAGCATTTTTCATTTTGGACACATTCATGAATTCTTATTTTTTGTTAATTTTCATACAAACTAAATACTCGTACATTGACGATCACCCGATATGCATGCCTCTTTATCCGAATTGGCAACGATGTATTCATAAGATTTGGCGGGCTGAAACTTGTCAAAACTAAGTTAAGACCCTTTCTTACTGCATAGCTCAATTAAATTTCACTAAATGAAATTACAAATAAATCTTTGTAAGTAATCCTTTTTAAGTACTACTTCCTTTGTTAGATTTAATTTGTAAAAGCTATAGAAGCGTTTGACAAAAGTTTATGGATAACGAGAGATATTATAGTGCACAAGTATGTGCGCAGACATAGGTGCAATCTCTCATTCCTCACTCTCATTGTCCGACGTGAGGGCAATCCGACACAACCGGAGAGAGATCAGGCGCAGGACCAACGGCTTAACGTACTTTCCGAGGCACGGGGGTGTCACACCGCCGACTTCCATACTCCGGGCTATTAAGAAATTCCCAATGGAAAAACCGAATAATACCTTGCTCGGTCCAGGAATCGAACACTGGTCCCCACGCTCAGCAGTCGTGCTTGAGACCACGAGACCAGCAAAGCACCTAAATACCAATACGAACAAAATAATCAACCTATAATGTTCCCACTGCTGGGACACAGGCCTCCTTTCTGTGAGAGGGAGCGGGCCATAATCCACCACGCAAGCCCAGTGCCGGTTGGCGGATATCACATGCCTTCGAATTTTTGGTTCTAGGACATGCAGGTTTTCTCACGATGTTTGCCTTCACCGTTTTGAGAGCAGTGGTAATTTAAATAATTTACACAAAGTAAAATGCCTTCTTGGCAGCTCTGGAGAGTAGGGAGGCCTTTGCCCAACTGTGGGACATGAATGGCTAATGAAAATGAAAAAGTGCCTGCTTAAGTTCAAACCCACCACCTTCAATACGTAAGTCGTGGCCGTTACCACTGAGCCACCACTGCCCTACCAACAAAGCATTCAAACACAATGAATTACTGATCGTTTCGTTCACAATTACTGAAAGCGTTCTCGAGTAACACGGGACCACGTATCTAAAGTGGTTCGGTATAGATGGACACTATCTAAATGGCATCTTGCTTCTAAATAACATAACTGCCTAAAACTCCACTTCAGAGTATAAATTAATAAAGCAAGGTGTTCATAAGTAGGTACAACTTGTTTTATTCATAAAAAGGCTAATTCCTGCAATCTCATCTCGGCGACAATCAATGTCAAAAACTTGTCAAAATGTAGGGAAATAAAAGGTAGTTTTGACAGATTGAGACTAAAATCAGCCTGTGAACTTTCTTAAAATTACGAGAATATTGCTCCTCTGAAGTGGAGCGCTGTACTACAAAATCGTTTCGTCAGCACGATATTAATCGTGGTTACAAAATGATTTTGTTGTACAGAGTCTTACGTAAATTAGTATCACTCAGATTTCTAGAGAAAATAGTAACCATTTTCTTTCTTTCATAAACATCTTGCACAAAACTGCGTCTTTTTAGAGTAATGAGAAAAGAAGTCATGGATTATACAAGAAATAATGGGAAGGAATGTTTAAGGTTTTTAATTCATTGTGAGGAAGGCTGAGGATTCCCAGCATCTTGCCATAGGTTACTTACCACTATTAAGGAAATATTAAAGCACGCCAAAATATGTTCGTACCTATTATTGAGCTACTCCATTTATTTATTTATTTTTTGTTCGATGTACTTTCGTCGCATGACCATGCAACTGCACTTACAACTAAAAGACGCTCTATAACCCGTCTTTATACTCCAAGCTACCCCAATACCTGTTACTTGATACCGTAAGTGGATCTATTGCGTTATCTCAAAGAAATAGCCTGAAAACGTAACGTTAATGAAGACCCTTTCAGGAAAGAATCAACGAAATGTTACCTGCTTCATTAAGACGATACAAAATTACTAGATTGAGTAGTTGGAGTCGATCTTTTTTGTGTTGATAGTTGGCTTAATTCGGAGAACGCAAAGGAGTATCTGCACCCTAATTTTGTAACGCACTATCAATCACAATCTGAACAATCCCAAATCCCGAATCCCGTGACATCACAGCGTCCCCTATCAGAATACCAGCGCTGTGACATTTATTTTTTAAATGTTGCAACATCATGCTGAGATAGGAGCCTTTTGGCCTCGTATAGGACTTTTTATTTTATTTTTCTTTTTATTACTTTGTTTTATATAACTTGGATTTTTTATTTATATTTTTTACTGTGTTTAGTTTAGTTTGTGATCATCCTATACGAGTCGCAATAAATACTTTTTCTTTCTTTCTTTTCTTTAATCATTTTGAAGGACATTGCTAATCCATTGTTTCCTATGTTTGAACAATTTGTCTGCGCAACAACGTAAATAACGCAATGAATGTTGTTGAACTCAAACTCAACTTGAAATGAAACTCATTGCTACGGTTAGTGTGTTATGCAAAAGTTCGCGATTTAGGGTTCCTTCGCTAGCAAAAACACTGAATTTATTTGTAACTAGCTTCTGTCAGCCACTTCTTCCGCATCAAATTTCTTGTTTTAACATTGTAGCGGCATGTACACCACCACATGCGAGCTACGCATGACGTCACGCAAAGGTCTGCATCGCGCAAGCAGAGTTTACCGCGCTTCTAGCATAATTATACACATCGTCCCGACATCAATCGTCGGGCAGTAGCCCACCAGACTTAACACCCTTCTCATCTGAGGATCCCTCCTTTTCTATGGAGGATGAATATATGACAATATTACATAAAGCCGAAAGACGTCCACTGCTGGACATAGGCCTCCCCCAAGCACCTCCACTTCGACCGGTTTTGTGTTTCTCGCATCCAACGAGTTCCTGCGGCCTTGACAAGGTCGTCGGTCCCCTCTGTGGGAGGCCTTCTAGCGCTACGTCTTCCGGTACGCGGTCGGCACTCCAGAACCTTTCGGCCCCATCGGCCATCTGTTCTGCGAGCAATGTGCCCTGCCCACTGCCACTTAAGTTTGGCAATTCTTCGGGCTATGTCAGTTACCTTGGTTCTCCTGCGAACCTCTTCATTTCTCACTTGATCACGCAGTACATAATTATGCATACCAGCGTGTAATTGCTTGTTTCCAACTCGTTTTTAGTTGCTAAAATAAAAACGTAAGCAATGAACACTCGCTTCTCGTTAAACGCAGTCGGTGGAAGAGACGCCCAGGGGAAACAGTGCGTTGTATCCCAGAATTATGTAACAAATTGCCAGTAAGTAACGTTGGCAGTAAAGCCTATGGTGTGCCTCTTTTAATTAACCAACGTACTTTCTTAAGGCTTTTAATACACCACTAATCAAGACCGATCACTTTACACAAATCACAATGAACTCCCGAGTCTTCCTTAATTAAAGATCATTTATAACAATAAGAAAATACCTCAGTAACCTATTTCGGAAATACGGGAAATCAATTTGATGAATGAACCTGACAAAAGTCGGTTGTCCTTCGTATGCAGGATGAAATTGAATAGGTGCGACAAATTAAAATATCTAATTCAACTTTGTCATTAAGGGGCTTAGAAGACCTAAACGCAAAAAACGCAAGTTTTAGAAACAATAAAAGTATATGATAAACTACAGTAAAAAAACTCAAAAAAATATATGATATTCTTCAGGATAAATGCGAGGAAGATAGTGTGTTGAAAACATAATACAACTTATTTGGTACGATAGAAAAAAATCATGAAGATACCTCTAAAAACTTTTTTTTTACAACAAAATTCATACTAATATACGTACAATCATTATGATTTTTTGTCAGATTATTCTACAAGCAACATACTAAAACTATAGTGTTTTAGTTTTTTTGTCCAAACACTAGATTTTTCGTAAATCGATAATTGCTTCATATTTTGCAATAAATTACCAGCGTTGTGGCATCGCGCTTCTCTTTCTTTTCTATGCAGTCCGACAAAGACCGCGGTTTAGGTCATGTAGTCCTCTTAAGGAAAGGGCCAACGGATTTAACGTGCCCGAGGCAGAGAGGGCCGCAGGCGAGCGATTTGGCAACGTCGTCGCGCGCCCTTTTTCGTAGGACCGTCCAAATTTAGGTAAATTCCGCTAGTTCGACGCGTTGCAAATTATATAGGAGCAGTTTGTTTGCGCTTGTAGCGATACAAACGCGCGTTTGTATCGATAAAAATGCGCGTCGACGGCGCGTTTAAAACAACGCGGTGGGCACAGGCCCTAACTTTCTTATTAGTTTTCATAATGTTGAAAAAACAAACAAACTGGAACGACGATAATTCGTGTCTAGGTTACTTGAAGGCAATAATTACATGATTTTTTTCAAGAATTTAGATTTGGGAAATGACAATTTATAATGATTATGTAACAGTATCCACCTCCTATTTCGATTTGTCGCAAGTTTTCAATTTCATCCTGTATATTAAGGGTTCCGTACCTAAAGGGTTCCAACGGGACACGGGCTATTACTAAGGCTCCGCTGTCACCGTCCGTCCGTCTTTCACAGGGCTCCGTCTTTTGAACCGTAGTAGGTAGACACTTGAAATTAACACAATATTAGTACCACTATGGCTGCTATATCAACAAATAATAAAAAAAAAGAAAGAAAGAAATATATTTATTTAGCACAGACCAAAAGACACACAAAACACCCAGATACATACATCAGATAAAAACAAACAAGAAAAAAAAAACAATAAAAAATAATAACAATTAAAAAAGATAATAAAAAAAAAATCCGGAAAGTGTGCCTCACGGCTGCGCTAAAAAGGTCCCAGTAAAAAGAAACAAAAAAAAATAAAAAGAAACTAGAGTTAAACGGTAAAGAGGGGCCCGTGGCTAAATAATAACAGCCGCACGGGTCGATCAATCAGGTTAAGCTACGCTTGCCGCGGCTGGTGTGTGGATGGGTGACCATATTTACATACCGAGATATCTCTGTGCCTCGGAAAGCACGTTAAGCCGTTGGTCCCGGTTGTCATTCGTGGATCTTTGACAATCGTTACGGGTCAGTCTTACCAAATGGTATCATATTACCTAGTAAACAGTGGATTGTGGAGGTCAGATAGGCAGTACTCCATGTAAAATACAGGTATCCAGCTGCATCCGGTTAGACTGAAAGCCGACCCCAACATAGTTGGAAAAAGTAAGAAAAAGTAAAAGAGATAAATAAAGAGAGAGAGGGAGTGAGAGAATAATTGTACGGTGGTACGGAGCCCTTCGTGTGCTACAGTCCGTCAAATCTAAGAAGTACCGTTTGACAGTTATAAATATGTGTTATTTTGCTTTGTTTGAAAGTTTTCAATTACATTTAGATATTAAGAATTGTACATTTTTAGATACAATAATGAAATCTTTCTAAATTCATGGTTTTATGATGAATTCGTATGAACAAAGTTGAAAAATATGAAACGTCAAACGGTACTTCTTAGATTTGACGGACTGTAGTCCGACTCGCACTTAGCCACCTTTACAATAAGTCAGCAATTTGAGCGCGACGCAATGATAATGTTATACAATGTGTTGGAGTAATGGGAAAATACTCTCAGGGATTTGGGAGACATTTTCTTTGTCGACAAATAGCCTTGTTTTTTTTTTCATTACCTTGAGTCATACTAAGAATTGTATCTTTGAAAATAAAATAGGCTTGTCTCAAACAATTAAAAAAAAAACCTACCGTACCTAATGTTTCAATTGTTAGATTTTCCCGGTCGCGTTTCAAGATGGTCACGTATCTGTTTCGTTGACAATGACATTTGTAAAGTATTGTCTCGCTCACTCATACTGAAAAGCGTATCTATCGTTAGAGTGGAATGTCTCTTCTCAAAGTGGACACTTGTTCGCGCGAAATAAGTAAGTACGGTGAGAGCACAACACTCGAGAGTCGGAAGAACTGTCTGCAGGTCAAACACATATTTTTGTTCAACATAATAACAGAACATAATCAGCCTATAATGTTCCCACTGCTGCGACACACGCCTCCTCTCCTCAAGAGGGAGTGGGCTAATCTACCACGCGGTCCTAGTGCGGGTTGATAGATGTCGCATGTCTTAATTTTATTTTATTCTAGGACGTGCCGGTTTCCTCACAATGTTTTCCTTCACCAATTTGAGAGCTGTGGTGATGAAATTATTTACTCAAAGTAAACGCCTGCCTGTGTTCGGACCCACGACTGCAACTCGTAAGTTAAGGTCATTACCGACCTAATTCAATTTGACTAGTTACTGTCAGTCTGCATCATCCCACTGCTGAGAAAGGTCCACGAATTCCAGCTATTTCGGTCTAGGGCTCGAGTGCAGACCATTGTTTGTGATTTGTTTTAGATCGTCCTGTTATATTCTACGAGATGTGTCTTCTACGACTACATGGTCTGCCGAGAGCCTTTATTCACAAAATGGGGTTTTCATCCATACGGATACGCCAACTCCATCGTACCTTAACAACTGTAAGCCACCTTAGCTATAATAATAGGATTACGGATATTCACCAGCATAGCTATTCACAACCACTTGATACGTTTCCGTACCGTATCGAATATCAATCAATGTTTTCGTAGGAGTCCTCTAAGCGCTGTTCACAAGTCCAAAACCCGCAAATTTTGTCAGTTTAAATCAAATAGACGCCCGCTATTCTTCCGACAGCTGTTTGCTGTCGGGGCAAGTCAAATCAGGTTATCGAAATGTGTCATTTTCGATACGATAGCCTGTCGTATGGTTATGAATAGCTATGCTAGTCACATAACCGCTTTGCAATCGCCGATTTAGGGTTTGCCAAAATATTTTGAATTAGCCCAACATCCAAAATGTTCAATTTTTATTCTCCAATGGCTCCACACATTGGTTATTTTAGCCCATATCTCATTGAGCAAACAGCAGACATGGCAGCCCAGTCCCACTTCAACGAAACTTTAAATAAAAAGGGAGCTTTCAATAAATGTTGCCAGTTAGCTAAATTCAAGGAATAAACGTATTTATTATTAAATTTTCGTTTGTATTAAAACTACACCTGGGAAAACTTGATTAGTGCAAAAAGCAACCAGCATAGCTATTCACAAACACTCGATACGCTTCCGTATCGTATCGAACATCAATCAATGTTATCGTAGGAGTCTTCTAAACGCTGTTCACAAGTCCAAAACCCGAAAGTTTAGTCAGTTTAAATCAAATAGACACCCGCTATTCTTCCAACAGCTACTTATTTGCTGTCGGGAGCAAGTCAAATCAGGTTATCGAAATCTGTCATTTTCGATACGATAGCCTGTCGTGTGGTTGTGAATAGCTATGCAGAAAACCTTTTAATTCCATGTAAAAACAAAGTGAAGAAAACATACGGCTCAGAAAGAGGTGACAAGATGACCTGAACGCGTACAGCGAGGGCCTTGAGGTGGCGCGGGGGAAAGAGTTCCTGGGAGGACTTGGGGAGGCATTTACCCAGCAAAGGGACAGTATTAATAGGCTAATTCAAAAAAGAAAATACAATTAACGAAAATAAAATCCTCCATTTAATAGGTACTTCCCGTAATAACGGCTTATTTTTCCGAGAAGCCATTTTGTTTTTCGATAAGACTGATTTCTACGTAAAACAAGATATTAGACATTGATATTCTGAGATTATTTCCTTATAAATGAAGGTAATTGCTTATTTATTAATAATAAGCCGAAGGGTCTACTCAGGGACGGCCATGTCAATTCGGTTTAGGGTTGGCAAACATTGAATTTAAGATATTTTTCTAGATCAGCGTCTCCTTTAGACGACAGCTCCTTGGGCACGGTAGACGTGGCTAGGTAGATGTGGCCAGCCCAGTCCCACTTCAGTCTGGCGGCTTTTTTGACACAGTCTGAAGGCGTCGCAGTAGATCCCGTAGAAGACAGCGGGGCGAGATAGAGAAAACAAACGACCAATGGCCCACATTAGCCCTGGATCGAAAGAGCTGGAACATTGACAGTTTGGCTAATAATAACAGTGTCTCCCTTGTTGTATGGCAAATAGAAACCACTCAGAGTAATTACATGCCGAAGATGCCTCAATACCTCGCGATTGCGGTTTAGTTCGCTACCTCATTGTCACCTCCATGTTGACTAGCACGCAGGTATGTGCCGAAGGAGATACCTCATTGCGATATATCGCAGGTAGCTTGGGGGTTTACCTCGATGCCTGACATGTGCGTGCGTGTCTATTAGCTTGCATTTGTTTTACATCTTTACTCTTACCGCCTTACTATTATAAACGTTGTATAGCATCTGTATAGTTACACAACGTTTTGTCTTCTTCTTTCGAAAGTCAAATTACCGATGACTGAAAGAGAGAAATCGGTGTGTAACTATTCATCTGATATAATACGTTTATTAGTAAGGGGGTTAATCTTTAACTGGCTTTGACTTCATGTAAGTGCTTTTACT
This sequence comes from Hydraecia micacea, assembly GCA_914767645.1. Taxonomy (NCBI): domain Eukaryota; kingdom Metazoa; phylum Arthropoda; class Insecta; order Lepidoptera; family Noctuidae; genus Hydraecia; species Hydraecia micacea. The sequence goes on along the minus strand of OU611801.1, from coordinate 4,078,444 downwards.
TGTTAAAAGCACCAACACCACAAAATGATAACATCATACACAGTGACAGATTTTCATCTCTACACACATAATAATTATGGATCAAAGGCACTTTTCGTATCTGTATGTATAACCGCGTTGTTTCTCCAGACTTTGCCACGGATTTCACCAGCATTAAGTGAATTTATTCCGGAAGGCTTTTGTGAGAAATCTCGATGTATTGTCAAGTCATGAAAACCATGCGGAACCGGGGCGGGTTGCTAGTTTAAAATAATCAGCACCGTCCGGCTTTTCTGTTTTTGTGTTTGACAACCCTAGTCAGTCCACTACCCAATATTATGATTTCGTAGTAGATACAGTTCAATTTCAACTCCACGTGTTCGAATTTTGTTTACAAAGACTATGGTTGGTAGAGAAACCGGATCAGACAGGAATGAGAAAGTTTATAGAGGATAAGACAGAGATTAAAACAGAAGAAGAACTAGCAGGGGATCGAGGAGGGGGGCGTGGAGGGGGGGTTCTGGGGATCAGACCGGAATAACTCGGTTGAAACAATTCGAAAACACATTCCTTCTTTTGAACATTTTATGTGATAGAAATAAGGTTTTTTACCATTGATCTAATGGTTGTGACGTAATAATCGGAAAAGTTCAGCTTTGTAGCATCCTGGTCTCTCATACAGTCTCTTTCTAAAGCTCGATTTGCCATATCAGGGTCGGATACAACCGATCTATTCCGTACAAATCTCACCGATAAAACTTATATGAACTGAGAGTGAAGTGAGCTGTCAATCCCTAGCATCAGGTAGGTCTTTTCAAGCTCTCTTCACCTAAGTTTTACTAACTTTGGTTAGTGAAATTGCTTCACTATTTACTAATTTAAGAAAGGACGAGCTTTCTTTTGACTTTTTTCTGAACAATGCTACTTTTTAGGGTTCCGTACCTCAAGAGGAAAAACGGAGCCCTTATAAGATCACTTCGTTGTCCGTCTATCAAGACCCTTTTTCTCAGGAACGCGTGGAGTTATCAAATTGAAATTAATATCAAATAATTAAGGCTGCAATCCCTTGATGCAGTGTAATAATCAACCTTCTAAGTCAACGCAATCAAAAGATACGGGTGCCGTTCATGCCGCATATTTTGCCACTCGCAAGGGAATCAAAACCTATAGGCTACTTCCCGTTGACCTAGAATCATGAAATTTGGCAAGAAGCAATTTCATGTAGCACAAGTAAAGGACATAATCCGAAAACCGTGTAGTTCATACCTACAAATTTGTACGGAACCCTCGGTGCGTGAGTCCGACTCGCACTTGATCGGTTCTTTTGTCTGCTCATGACATCGCTACATAGTCGTATGTACTATGTATACATAAAGGCCAAAATAACTTGTTACTCTCATTGGCTGGATCTTTTCTTGAAATTGTACTCTTTGCAAACATTATATTTTTCTAGTCACAGACTCGTGTAACTTTCACACTCTCATTTAAACTTTTCTTATTAGACATAATTAATTTAATTATTTGACTTCAATGACAATTAAATTCGAAAAATAATGGGACTTGTCTACTTAACTACAAACTCCTGAAGAAGTTAAATCAAGATATTACTAAGTTTACCGTTGAAGTCAAAGTACACAGACAGAACAAGACAGAACTTAGTTTTGAACAAGTTTCTTCAGTTCAAGTTGGTATTATTTTTTACCGACTTCAAAAAAAAATACGTGTGGCACTCGGGGACTGTCGCGGTAAAGCTATTGCATAGCATACGTCTAGTCGCACGCACACAAACACCGTGCCGAAGTCTGCCGAACTGATACGACGTTAGACGATGCACGGCTTTCAACGCTGCACCGCTGTGCCGGTCGGAGTGGGGGGTGTTAGGTTTATTTTCGTTACGGAATTTCTTCATTCGGTCGCCGCGCTCAAAGCCCAAGATAAAAGCTATGCAATAGCTTAAAAAGAAAAAGGTTATCAATTCGTTGCGTATATGTATATATATTTTTTTATGTATGTACACCGATTACTCCGTCAATTGTGGACCGATTTTGAAAATATTTTTTTCGTTTGAAAGGGTATGCTCTCGAGGTGGTCCCATTGTCACCAAGTCAGAATTTGATAAAGGGATCCCATTGAAATCGAGGGAAACCCTCAAATTTTATAGGAACACTTAAAGCAATTTGGGTATTTTTTATAGTAACTCGTGTGTTTGCTCTCGAAAAGCATCATTTGGTGAAGTTGAACTGAGGATGAAGACCACAGATGGCCATCGGAACTACTCAATAATAAGTATTTCACGGCTTGCGATTCGATTACTTTAATATGGTTGCTAAGCAATTTATGCTCGTTAGAACGCTTATGGTGAAGTGAAGCTGAGAGCTGACTTCACCATCAGCTCCAGTTCTCCTGTTTCTTACTAGGAGAACTCCTCAGTAATTAACGTCTCTGCATCGGGAAAATCAATATTTTGTAAAAGGCGATGAGCAAGTTAACCCTATGCCATTGTAACTTAGATAAATTATAAGCAGACCCACTAAAAAAGCGAGAAATAAACAACTTTTTACCAAAAACAAAATCGACTTTCAAAAAAGCTACAAAGTGAAAAATAACTTTAATTTCGGAAGTCGGTGGCAAAAAACTAAAATACAGATCCAAAGACACCGACTTCTCAAATTAAAGTTATTTTTGACTTTTTAGTTTTTTTGAGTCAGTTTTTTTTTTGTTAATTTTTGTTTTTAATTTACATGCTAAGAGAGTAGGAGAGTACTGTTCTGCTTTTCCGTTACTAGCTTCTACACGCGACTTCACGTCCACGTGTTTGAACGTAAAACCTAACTGTCCTATAACTCTTGGGAGTAGTGTAGCTTGCTATCACAATTTTTGTAACCGGATCAGTAATTCCAGAAACGACATTATAAAATAATATTTTTGTAACAGCCTGTAATTACTTAGGGCGTTATTTATAAACGTCGCTTAAAGTTATGTAATGATTAACATGTGCTTACCTATTCATAACTGTCCAGTTAGGTAGGTCCAACTTCGAGAAAGAGGTCAATTGTCGAATCCGACTCGGCTGGGAAGCATTCGGGAAGGTACGCAACATCTTCTCGTCCCACATACCGCAGTGTCTCAAGACGAAAGTCTTTGAACAGTGCGTGTTGCCAGTGATGACCTATGGCACTGAAACGTGGTCGCTCACAATGGGCCTTATTAGAAGGCTAAAAATCACCCAAAGTGCAATGGAGAGGGCTATGCTTGGAGTTTTCCTACGTGATCGAATCAGAAATAAAGAGATCCGTAGGAGAACCAAGGTAACCGACATAGCCCAAAGAATTGCCAAAATTAAGTGGCAGTGGGCATTCGATTTTAAATTGTCTAAAGGGCCCTACGAGTTGGCTTCGGCCCCTAGTACGCCGTCCAAAGGTCCCGAGATATGTCATATTCATTTAAATAAAAATCACACTTAATAAAAATATCACACTAATATTATTAAGGCGAAAATTTGTGAGTGTGTGTGTTTATATGTTTGTTACTTCTTCACGCTTAAACGGCTGGACCAATTTTAATAAAATTTTGTATGGAGGTAGCTGACACCCTGGATTAACATATAGGCTACTTTTTATCCCGATTTTACGCGAGTGAAACCGCGGGACGCAATTAGTAAATAAATAAATATGACCTGCGAAACGTGTACTATTTTGAATGTTAAAATAGTTTGAATTCGAGCTAGGCCCACGGGGCAGTGGCGTGCTTACGGCCGCTAACAGTTATCTATATTGATCTGGGCATAGTTTGTTTAGCATTTCCGATTCAGTTTCCACGTTCAAGCGCCGTATATTCAAGCCTTTACAGTTGACTGCCTTGCAATAACATTAGTTCGGATATTGCAACAGGATCGTTAGAATTGTATGGTTGACTATGGTTCTGTAAATGGTAACTGTTTTTGCTTTGCGTTGGGTGAATACGATCGGATTGCCCCGTGGCCACGAGCTACACGTTCAAGCGACACGCGTCTTCTGACAAAGATTGCGGAGAAAACAAATTTAATTTCGGAAGTCGGTGTCGTTGGGTTCGCATTTTCGTTTTTTGCCACCGACTTCCGAAATTAAAGTTATTTTTCACTTTGTAGTGTCTTAAAAAAGTTTTTATGTTTCACTTTTAAGTTGTTGGTTCCATACAAATTCGTATAACACTACTTGCTATGTAAATATCAGTGATAGCTATTATAACATCATCAATATGAACGAAGTGGCAAATATAAGTATAATTATTGAAGCTAATTCAAAAACAACCCAAGCACAGTTACCTGCGGGCCTGCGGACGGAGAGTAATGGGTAGCTCTCCGTCCGATCAGGACCAGGCCCGTGCCGGACGGCGCGTATGTGTTCCACGCGCGCCTCAAAGAGATGTCAGCAGTAAGGAAGCCTGCCGGGGTAGCGGGATCGTCCGAAAGGGTACCCGCTGCCCCGGAACATAAAGGGCTAAGGAAGGAACACGGGTGGGTTTTAGTCAGTAAGAGTCTGATACTCCCTTCCGCTCCACCCAGAGCGGGAGGAGTCATTAGATGATTTCCATACAAAAAAAAAAAAAAAGCACAGTTACCTAATAAAATTTATATGGGACCACCCCTGAGGTATACGCATACCCAATCCTTAAAAAAAAAAAAATTTGAAATTGATTTACAATTGCTGGAGATATCGCGTAACAAACATACAAAAAAAAACATGCAGTCGAATTGAAAACCTCCTCCTTTTTTGAAAACGGTTAACAAATGAAAGAAGTTAATGTGTCACCTCGACGCGGCTTGCGCAGCGTTCCGTTGACGTCCATGTAGCGGTGGGTGGCCTATGTCGGTATAATAGCGAGCGCGAGAGGCAGCGCAGTGCGGTTGTCACTGTCAATATAATATTGATATTATCTTTCTTGAAATAAAGACTAAAATATAATATAGCTGAATCTAACATGAGACGAGCCTTTGGTTTGTTTCAAAGGATTTGCATTATTGGTGGTACAAAGTTAAGCTTAACACAAACCGTACTTAAGATAAAATAATTATTTTCAAGGATCTACTTTTATTTTTCTTCTCCATAGGAAACGACCAATTGGAACCGTGCACCTAGCTTCTGACGTTTCATAAGTGCCCATGTTGGTTTATGTGAAATAAAAAATATTTTGATTTGATTGATTGATTGATTGATTTATTTCTATATTTTCTGTTATTTTATTAGATTATTTTTTTTATTATACCAAATCCTCTCAAATAATTTAATTAATATGAACTATTTTACCAGCAACTTTAAATTTTTAGTGCTTTACCTACTTTATGTTTATTATTAGATTAAACAATCCTGTAATTAAAAATAAGATACTTTTCAATTGAAGCTTTCTAATTTTAAGGTTAAATTATTTTTGTTATTTGAGATTTTTTATTAAAATTATAATCATTTAAATTAATATTCACTGTTTCATTGCAGATTTCCATCAATTTTGCGACAAGCAGATAAGGTGAGCACTTACTTATAATTATTTTTCTTTATTTATAAACTTACTTTTTTCTGACTCCAATCAAAATACCGGTAAAATATAATTCTGTATGCGATGTAATCTTTTTCCTCTGAATTAGCGAAGAAAAATAAATAACAATATTAAAATAAAACTAAAGGCATTCTTCATTCTCATAAATAACCATAAATCTAAATGCAAGCCATGACACGTACTAATTAGTAAACAAACTAATTAATTATGGTATGCAAACATCGCATCACCCTCTGTGAAGTAGGTTAATGGTAGGAAAACAGTTATTTTGCTTGGTATTCAATCAAGTAACTGATTGTTTGTGTTCAATATTGGTTTCTATTTGAAGGCAATGATTTGTGGAAGCCATTTTGCAATGTTATTTTAGTTTTTGGTATTGGGGTCTAAATATACAAGTAAGTACTCAATTTGATTATACTGATAATAGGTAATGACTGTGTAATTTATATAAAACACTAGCTTCGGCCCGCGGCTTCGCCCGCGTGGATCTGACGCAGGACACGATATTAAGGCTGCGTTTCCACCAGAGATGAGCGAGGATGCTTAGCGAGGGATTGTGTGAAACCAACCAATACTTCGCTTCATTGTTATAGCTTGAACTAAAAACGCATCCTCGCTCATCTCTGGTGGAAACGCAGCCGAGTTCCATCGTTTGCGGAACAACGTCGTGCTGTGTTTTATAAGCTAATAACTCGGTAATTTAGCTATTTAGCTACAACCCTTTCGAATAAATACCTGTGCTAATTACACACAAACAAGCCACACCTTAAATATAAAGTCACCAACCCCATGAGAGTCACATATATTTACCTTTCAACACCCATGCGAGTTCTAATTCTGTTGGGTGTAACTTTGAAAGGGTTAAAAGTTAATTACTAAGCCCATTGGGGGATAAACAGTGTGGTTGCCATGTTCCCTGGTACCTACTTTTAATGGGAAGTTTTGTTGTTTAAAGTTGGTAGTTTGATAACACTATGGTAGTGTAGAGATAGGTGCCTTATGCGGACTTTATACAGGTGACTATAGACGCACGGTTTTCATTGCATTTGACTGTTTAAACGGCAATTCGGCTTGGACGAGATGACATATCGATGGCTTGGACGGACGAGATGTGTTTGGTCTCCTACATATTCCCTGTGTAAGTAGCAGTGTGTCGGAGGGCAGATGCTCATACCTTGTAGCTGTAATTTTGTCATTTAAGTTTTATTTTTTACTGTAATTGTTATCATTATTATTGTTGTTGCTGGTCATGTTGTGCGACTTCACTTTGGGTGGTAGTCAGGTCGAAACCTATAATTTGCACCTAGTGATATAAGTACTTAATGTGATTATTGCCTGTTGTAGTTGCCTTGTGAATAAATAAATAAATAAACAAAAGTACTGTAGGTTCCAACTTTTGTCGTGCGGCGACAGGTCGCATGCGGCGGGTGACTAAAGTCACAGGCGATTGCCCACCGTATGAAGGTCGACATTTTGATGCAAAATATAGGTACCTACGATTTTTATCGACCTGTGTAAATGGGGTGGCGATTCGGCTTGTGAGGCGATTTGGTATGCGACCAGTCGCATGGCGACAATCAACCTAGTGTAAATCCCCCATTAGAATGCAGTATTCTGATCTCACGAAAGGAGGCGCGGTTTAGTTGTGTTAACCAAGTGTAAAAACACGCTGTGAATGTGTGCGTGAAGGCGAGTAGCATCTGCACAATAACACATACTTCCCACTTCGCCATTGTCTCGGACGGTACCGATACCTTCGAATTTTTGGTTCCAGTACATGCAGGTTTCTTCACGATGTTTTCGTTCACCGTTTTGAGTACTTCATGTCAGGTTGATTTTCAAGATTTACTATGGTAACCTCAAAAATAGCTGAAGACACAAAAGTTTTTTTTTACATTCAACCATACCATGATTTGTTTGGCACAATGCCTGAGCTATTAAATGGCATCTGCGCTATGTTTCACGAGTTCATTTCTTGCACAGAACAAATGTGTTTAGCCTGCTGAAAGTTGTTTCGAGTCGTGTCGTTACTTAAAATGTCTGTTAAAGACAAGTTTATGCACAAAATAACCTTAGGGTACCCAAATGAAACATAATGTCATGCGGGTTCTCTACAATCAAACCTTTAAGCTCATTAACATTATAGCATAATCAGCCTATAATGTTTCCACTGCTAGGATATAGGCCTTCTCTCTTTAATAGGGAGTGGGCTGTATCTACCACGCGGGCCCATTGCGGGTTGATGTCACATGTCTTCGATTTTTTGAGAATACGCGATTCAGCTTCACCGACCGACTGAAGCCGAGTAAACCCGCCGTGACGGTTCAGTTTCTTTCACTGTTCACAAAGAGTACAGCATAATCCGCCTGTAATGTTCCCACTGCCGGGACATAGGCCTCCTCTCTTCGAGAAGGAGTGAGTTACCATGCGGGCCTCGTGCGGTTTGGTAGATGTCACATGTCTTCAATTTTTTTTATTTTAGGATATGCCGGTTCCCTCACGATGCTTTCCTTCACCGTTTTCAGAGCAGCGGTGATGAAATTATTTACGCAAGGTAAAGCGCCTGCCTGAGTCCGATCCCATGACTTACAACTCCTAAGCCGGGGCCGTTACCCCTGGACTACCACACTACACAATAACACTATATTCAACTATTGGTATTGTTCGTCGAATCGTTGAGCTCCTCAAGTTCTGAGTTGAGCTGCACGATTTTTGACAAATGCGTGCACTGACTGGACAGGTCCGCTCAATCTGTGTGGTTCTTTCCTCAAAAGACCATTTCAGACACCAATCTACATGGTCTTCACATGATCTGACCAAAATTTTGTCTGGACTTTAAAAGAGACTGTGACCTCTGAGTTTGTTTCGGCCTTTCTTTTCAGAATAGTCAGATAAGAAACGCCGTCCTCATCTAGTTTAAAAAAATATGATTGACCTGTAAAAGTGACTTATAGAAATAAATCATTTAACACAACAATAACACCGTTCCGTAGTTCTAATTCCCACTACAAAACACCTTGAACATATTGTTCCAAAATTTTCAATGGACGGTCTTCAGGCGCTTAGAAGGGTCATGAGAGGTCACAAGAGGTTAAAGAAATCTTACAAGCCATCGACAGTGAAAGTTCCTGCCCTTTGATGTTTTTGACTGAAGGCGTCTTAATAATTGGGTCAGAAGAAATTAATTAAGCCTTCATTATCCTCAAGCGTCAAGTGTAATCCAAGTGTACATGAGAGAAATTGTTCGAAACGTCACCGTTACACTAGGTGTACACAACTATTTTCATTTTTCTATTGTCATTATCATTGTTAATACAATGACTTCACTGCGTCCATTCAACTATTCCGACGCGTGGGGTGTTTCGACAGGTAGGCGGGCAAACGTGTGAGAGGTTATTAGTGAAAGTGGTCTGTTTTTTGTGTTAACACTCTCCCACTGCCATGGGAACCACCGGCTACCCCCAAAAAATTTTGTTCAGCAGGCCAAAGCACAGTTTTTAGCACTTTTATCACATTTTCCATAACAGCACGCCAGTAGTTGTAAAAACTATTTGAAATCGGGAGGTCAGGGCGGATCCCACGGCGTCCTGAAAAATTCTTTTTTTGACCCGCCGGCGTATCCCATGGCCTCTTGTAATAATTTTGACTTTTGACTCACGGCGTTCACAAGCAGAAACTTTGGGACCCGCCGCCGCCGGCGGCCTCCGTGGTCTCCTGAACTTAAAAATTTATATATTGTCGGCATCCCGAGAGTGTTAAGAAAATTTTTTGTTAAGGATTTTTGGAGCTTATTTCATCTCTCATTTAGGTATCTACTTGTTCTTCTTAGCGTATCGAAGGCAAAAAGTTCAAACATCTTTGGCCCAAACTTCAGCTGCGCGAACTCCGCTAACACAGTCATAAGATCATCAAGTGCACAGGTGACGGGCATGCGGCCCAGGATGGAAGGTGGGCCATTTTCTGTGGGGAGGTGCTGCATACGCACTTGAGATCAGAGCCGTCCATGAACCCCCATCTTTGGAGATTGTCTTTGCTACGGCCGACTTGGGTTCGAGTCTTAGAGATTTCCAAGTCGGCCATGGTAACGAGCACAGAACAGATTATCTGTTCTGTGGTAACGAGTGCCCAGGAGGAAGGCTCTCAATTGGTTCGAGTAAATTGTGAGGTGGTTTATACAGCTCCCGCCTTATGGTATTAATATTTTATAAGTAGTCATGCTTTTTATACGAAATGACATTGTTTTGTCTATCGCAATTATAACAGACGTTGTCTCTGGTTTCTATGCATTTTTTAGTGTTCGCTAAAAAATGTTTAATGTAAATTTTTACTTTTTGGCTAGTGTGGGCGCTATCTTTGTTTCCATTAATTTCAGAATTTATTTTGAGCAAATTTACGAGTTTAGAGATAAAACTTGTTAATTTAACCTTTTTCCTAAAGTAGATTAACCTAAAAAGGATTTACGACTACAAATATCTTTGTCCTTTTTTCGATTATTCTGGATTGTCTGATAATCCTGTAGGGATTATGTGATCAGACGAAATTAATAAAAGGATTAGTAATGTACCTTTACTCGTAGGTACCTCAGACTTAGGTACTTAATTAGAAGTCTAGATAATTGTTCGATTAGTTATCTCATCAATCAGTTTGTTCCCTTTGGGTATGTTGGTTCTTATTTCAGTTACGATTACTTGGGTATTTTAATTGAAATAGGGCTACAAAACAAAATGGACTGGTCATTTTAACACGATACTATACAATTAGATCAATGTATCTTTGTATTTTTCGAGATTATTAATTAAATAACTAGCTATTCTGCGTTCGCGATTTATTTGCCAAAAATGTAAACAAATATGAATTAATGGAAAAATAACTTTAATTCCTACACAATAAAGTTCAGTTTACGCTACAACTTCAAACATTTGTATAACTTTTTCAATAGTCTCAGATTTCAGTGGTCATCCTTAACACTCAAAAACTCACTCTAAACCACAGAACTAAGGAAATCTGTGCTCTAAGCCGACAGATTTAAAGCCACATCTAACTTTTTTTACACACAGCGAAATAAAGCGAAAAGCGCTTTAGGAGAACCGCATGGAAACGGAATGAGAAAAGGGATTAGCAGAGAAGGACTAAATGACATAAGTCACTGGGGTGGCTTATAGTTCTCATCAGTCGACTTAGCGGAAGAAGTGATAATGATTAAGCTGTATTGTCGAAGTACAGTCAGGTTGAGTAGTCCGAATGTGAGTTTTACTCGTTAATATTTGTCGATAAGTTGTCATCATCATCATTTCAGTCGAAAGACGGCCACTGTTGGACATAGACCTCCCCCAAGCAATGTCAATTTGATCGGTTGTGTGCTTCTCGCATCCAGCGGATACCGGCAGTCATGCGTGGTTCACAAGGTCATTTTTGTCCACCTTGTGGGAGGCCTTGCAACGCTACGTCTTCTGGTACGCGGTCGCAAATCTAAAACCTTTCGGCCATGTCAGCGCCCTGTTCTGCGAGCAATGTGCCCTGTCCACTGCCACTTAAGTTTAGCAATTCTTCTGTCCGTCGAAAATTATTCTATGTCCTAACCTACAAGGTCGTGGTCTACCTATGTGGCGTTCATTGAAATCCCTCCAGCCGTTAAGTTGTGCAAAAGTAACAGACAGACGGTTAGTTTCGTATTAATCTAGTCACTCCTTCTAAAAGGTAGTTCCGTATGGAGAAGAATGGGCAAGAAATTCCACCGTAAATATTTTGTACTTATACAGTAATTATATAATTATATGTGAAGACGATACACCATAATGCAATAGAATAAGTATTGATCCTTTAATCAGAAGAGATCGTTCCCTGGTGACAAAATAAAAAGTGCGAGTCGGACTCGCACACAAAGGGTTCCGTACCACAATACAATATTTAACACTACATATATTATATAAAAAATCTCTTTTTTTGTATGAGAGCCCCCCCTAAATATTTTTTTATTTTAATTTTATTATTTATTATTAAAGTAAATATACAATTAAGTATTTTGTGAATATTTCAAGTGCCTACCTGTTACCATTTAACGATATCAAGCAAAAATAGGCAAAAAATGGCGTTTTTTGTATGGGAGCCCCCCTTAAATATTTATTTTAATTTTATTATTTATTATTAAAGTAAAAATACAACTGAGTATTTTGTGAATATTTCAAGTGGCTACCTATTGCTATTATTGATATCGAGCAAAAAAGGACAAAAAAATCGCGTTTGTTGTATGGGAGCCCCCCCCTTAAATATTTATTTTATTTTGTTTTTTGTATTTTTTGTTATAGCGGCAACAGAAATACATAATTTATGAAAATTTCAACTGTCTAGCTATCGCGGTTCTTGAGATACAGCCTGGTGACAGACAAACGGACGGACAGACAGCGATTACCTTAGTAATAGGGTCCCGTACTTACCCTTTGGGTACGGAACCCTAAAAACGAAGGGTATCGTGGGTCACCCGGTTGGAACGAAATTCCTTTTGCTTTTGCACACTTGGCGAATGACAGCTAGACCGATAATAAAGTTACACCTTTTTTCGGTCCAGTTCTCATCCGTCAAGTTTAGTGTGCAGGGTATAACGAGCGATAACTAACTTCGTTCGAAAACTAGTTGATAACTAACACAGCTCAACTTATATAAAGTCCCATTAAAATAGATGGACAAACTTTTAGAAATCATGCAGACTAACAAAATAAGGACGATAGTAAAAAAATATATAAGAAAAACGCATTAGATACTTACAAGAAAAATAATCAGCTGACGAAAATACACTAATGTGCCGCCGGCAATTTATTCTTTTAGGTCAAAATAAAATCACTTTAATCAGTGTTTTTTTTGCTTGTATATCTTTGGTTAGACGTACTGAGCGCTGTGTTAAAATTTGTCCATCTATTTTGATGGGACCCTGTATAGAGACATACAAAACACTATTCAATAAAACCTCAAACAATAGGAACTCAGACATTTTAGAGGCGTTAATTAGTACAAAAATAAAAGACGGTCGTGTCAAGAGGGTCTATAATTAGAACCTCACGAGACTCACAGTTACGAATAATTCACAGGTGGGTTTACACTAAATTGAGGTGAGCATTAGTGGCCCACTGGTAACGGTCGCGATTTACGAATTGTAGGTCGTGGGTTCGAACTCAGACAGGCGCTTTACTTGGTGTAAATTAGTTCTTCACCACTGCTCTCAAACCGATGACGAAGACATCATGAGCAAACCGGCATGGCATAGACCCAAAAATTCGAAGACCTGACGGGACACCCACCACCACCAGCTGTGGGCCCGCGTGGTAGATTATGGCCCACTTCCTCTCACAGAGAGAAGGCGTGTGTCCCAGCTGCGGGAACATTATAAAACGAGCATAGAGCAAGAACAACAGCAATGTTTACTTGACTTTTTAGTATGGATAGAATAAAAAAAACCGGTCAAGTGCGAGTCGGACTCGCGCACCTAGGGCTCCGTAAAAATTTGTAGGTATGTAATAGTTTAAATTTTTTTTTTATAATGTAACTACAATTTTACGGTTTTCGGATTTTTCCTTTACTTGTGCTACATGACATTGCTTCTTGCCAAATTTAATGATTCTAGGTCAACTGGAAGTACCCTATAGATTTTGATTTCCGAACATATACGCCCGTATCTTTTGATTGCGATGACTTAGAAGTTTGATTTTTTCACTGCTTCAAGGGATTGCAGCCCTAAGTATTTGATATAAATTTCAAATTGATAACTCTACTTGTTCCTGAGTTAAAGGGTCTTGACTGACGGACAGACAGACGGACAACGAAGTGATCTTATAAGGGTTTCGTTTTTCCTTTTGAAGTACGGAACCTAAAAACGAGCATAGAGTCAGAGCAAGAACAACAGCATTCTTTACTTGACATTTTAGTATGGATAGAAAAAAAAAACACTGTTTACACAAAAATATTTTTGCTAGAATAGTCATAGAATTTGTAATTTCTCGTTTGGTGTAAATTGACCTTTACAGATTTTTCGAAAAGTCGTGATTTTGTTGTAATGTAACTGTCACGTTTGATGATGCTTCGAAATAATGTGACGAAATTGATCATATTGTGACTAAATGAAGTAGGTCGTACCTAAGTAGTCCTTTCACAGCTATTTTACCTCTAATAAAATTTTGCATCACTGTCCAAACCACAGTGATCTTTATTCTCATTCTTATAAGGTTGCTGTTGGGTTGCTGCCATTGACAGGTCTGTCAAAATCATTGTGATCTTTATTCTCGTCACAATAAGGTTGCTGCTGTTATAGGTAAAATACTTGTGAACGGGTTGTACCTAGTAGTTTTGAGTGAATTATTTAGACTTTTTAGCTTAAGATCAGGCGGGAAAAATCTTGTGGACTCTTTGTATCCCTACTATATTTTTCACATTACAAATAAAAAATCAAATTATATATCTATACATATATAGGGTGACTGGTAATTAGTGACCGATACCTAAACACGTGATTGTACTCATGATAACGAACAACTTTTACTATGGGACCAAACCTGAAATCGCGAAAAAAAAATCTGCTGTTCAGTACATTTTGACCAGTTAGGCGAACATAAACGACTAAGCAGCAGATTTTTTTTCGCAATTTCAGGTTTGGTCCCATAGTAAAAGCTGTTTGTTATCATGAGTACAATTACGTGTTTAGATATCGGTCACTAATTACCAGTCACCCTATATATAATACTAGCTGCGCCCCGCGGTTTCACCCGCATAAGTCTCGATCCCGTGGGAATATCGGGATAAAAAGTATCCTATGTCCTTTCTCGGGACTCAAGCTATCTCTATAGCAAATTTCATCCAAATCGGTTCAGCGGTTTAGGCGTGAAAAGGTAACACACAGACAGACAGACAGTTACTTTCGAATTTATAATATTAAGTATGGACTAATAAAGTCAATGCTCCACGAGACCAGAGGGTTAGCTCGTTCTTTGGGCAAAAAAATTGAATTGCCATTCAACGTGGCAATTTTATTTAAATGTATGTTTTACCACTGCTTGTCCTATTTGAACAATTTAAATAAATAAAACACAAAAAAATTAAGCTGAAAAGAGTTCCCAGAATTATTTACACTGTAAATAAATACTTACCGAAATATTTACAACGATGTTTGTTATGATGTTTGTGAGTGATAAACAGTATAATCTAATTTCGACCACGACGAGTCTTATTTATACAACTAGGGGCTGATTTTTCCAACGCCAAATAACTTTATCGGAAGAATTATTCTGAATTTTTGACAGTTCTTCCATACAAAAACTGTCAGACGTCAATTTTATTCCACGAATAAAAATTATCCGTCGACTGAAAAATCAGCCCTTAATCAACAAGTCATCATCATCTGCCTAGCCTTTTCCCAACTATGTTGGGGTGGGCTTCCAGTCTAACCGGATGCAGCTGAATACCAGTATTTTACATGGAGCGACTGCCTGTCTGCCCTTAATCAACAAGTATCTATACTGATATTATAAATGCGAAAGTGTGTCTGTCTGTTACCTCTTCACGCTTAAACCGCTGAACCGATTTAGATTAGAGATAGTTTGAGTCCCGGGAAAGGCCATAGGATAATTTTTAACCCGATATTCCCACGGGATCGACACATATACGGGTGAAACCGCGGAACGCTGCTAGAATAAAATATAAGCTAACAGTAATTAGTAAAACATACACACAACAACACGGTCTCGAAGGGTTTGGCAGAGGTGAACATATAGTACACCCACATTTCACCTGCCATGTTTAAGTCCCATGTAATAGGGGCGAGCCTAATTGCCATCAACCGGGCACTATTCCAGACTTCGGGCTGCTACTCAGAAGATCCAAATGGTAAAACCCAATAACGCTTTGCCCGACCCGGGAATCGTACCCAGGACCTCATCTCAGCAGTAGCGCTTTTTTTGGGTGGGAAATTATCAAATAACTTCTCCCGCTCTGGGTGAAGCTGGAGGGCGTGTCAGACTTTTACTGACTAAAACCTACCCGTGTACCTTCAGTTGCCTGTGCCAGGGGCCACGGTAACTCTTTCGAACAACCCGCGTCCCTGGCAGGCATCGGCCCTAGCGGACCCCGTCAGTTAGTGCTGACATTCCTTTGAGGCGCGTGCGGAACACAACGCGCCGTCGACCCGGGCCCGATCCTTACCGGATGGCAAGCTGCCCATTGCTCGCCGTCAATGCGGACTGCCTGGTTCCTTTTTTTCATCAGTTAATAATGAAGGCAAAAATACGTCTATTTACTTTACTCATTCACACAAATAAACACGAAAAGCCAAAATAGCTCTTAATTAAGAACATATACGGTGTATAAAATGTTTGCTGTGTATCCAACATTTAATGATGTATACTCTACTTGTTTAGAGGAAGCACGTACTCCTTTACAAACCACCAAAAACTGTTGGTTGATGGTTACTCTAATTGGGTCACGTATGAAGGAGTCACGTGCGTTAAAAAAAGAGGGCAGAAGGACCAGTTTTTTGTTTTCATCGCTCGACTATATCAGTCATTATAAATTAGTCTGTCGAGTGGTCCGTGGCTAAATAATAACAGCCGCACTGTTCGATCAATCAGGTTAAGCTACGCTTGCCGCAATTAGTCTGTGGATGGGTGACCATCTTTACATACCGAGATCCCTCCGTGCCTCGGAAATCACGTTAAGCCGTTGGTCCCGGCTGTCATTCGTGGATCTTTGACAGTCGTTACGGGTCGTCAGTGCCCGAAAGTCTGACAACCAGTCTTACCAAGAGGTATCGTATTACCTAGTAACTGGGTTGTGGAGGTCAGATAGGCAGTCGCTCCATGTAAAATACTGGTATTCAGCTGCATACGGTTAGACTGGAAGCCGACCCCAACATAGTTGGGAAAAGGCTAGGCAGATGATGATATAACTTGGTCTGTCGTAGGGTCACCGGTGATCTACAAGGATTGATACAACACCCTAATTGCGTAACACATTATCAATCTCAATCTGAATGATTTTGAAGGATATTGCTTCATATGTTTGGAAAATTTCTCTGCTCAACAACATAAATAACGCAATGAATGTTGTTTAACTGTCAAAATGAAAGCCATTGCTACTGATGGTGTGTAGCGCAATTACCCGGCTGGACCTTCTGCACTTTACGTTACGGTGGTTCTCCGACCAGGTGTCGCTTTGTACAACTGTCATTAGTTAGGAGCCCGGAGGCCTACGACAACGTATTTGTAAAGCTCGGTATTACAACCGTCTCAAAGCGTTGATTTAGTTTACTGAAACCGTATCAGAGTGACTGAGATAAAGACGTTACGACGCTTCATAGAGGTGAGATGAGATGTATTGGTATTACGTCTATTAATAGCTTCGAACATCGGATATCTATGGTTTCATATATGTTTTAGCTGTCAAAATCAAAGTCAAATAATTTATTTCAAATAGGCACTTAAAAAGCACTTTTGAATGTCAACATTTACAAAAAAAAAATATATAATTGTTTCTAGTCGTCCCTTCTAATAGGTAGTTTCGTATGGAGAAGAATGGGAAAAAAACTCTAATGTTACTCTTTTAAAATGTTTTACAAAATTTTGTATACATTAATCATATTATTTGTTTTTAATCATATTATTATGTGGAGAAAAAATGCACCTAAAATAAAATTACTATACACTAATAGATAAAAAATTAAAAATGAAGCCATGACAGATAAATTAATTATGTGATAGACACATGATGCTCACATATTTACAAACATTGTAAAAGTAGACAATTTTCATTAAAAAAATAACAATGACCTAATATGTCAGTGTGTGAGTTAAAGTAATCACAGAATCTAAATCAATGTCAAAAAAATATTAAATTTTACAATTCAATTAGCAACCAGTTTGATTTTGTCTAGACTCTAGATTGTCCTATGAAGCAGGACCAGCATGTTTTCAAGTGTTCTTATCTTTGATATAGGTACTCCTTTAATTTGTCTAATTTGTTTGGCTTGTTTACAAAGTGTGCTTTTAATATGAGTTTTAAATTTAGTTCATTTAATTGCAATATCACAAGGTATTTTGTTGTAAACGTAGGCTGATTTATGTATGTCATGCAGTGACTGCGAGATGAGCAGTCGAACTTTGCACTTTGTGGTAGATAAATGTCTCTGAAATTGACTGTATCTACATATTTGGTGAAAAAACAATACATTTTCGAATGTCATAATATTTAGTTTGTCCTTTTGAAGTTACTTTAATAAAGTATCTTCTAGAATTACGCAGCGAAAAGTACAGACGCCAGCACATCAAGCTACCCGAAACTGTCAAATTTTCCCAATCAACTTTGAACCTTATGCTTTAGCAATAAAGTTGGAAATTATTAAAGAAATTTGACAGATTGTAGTAGCTTGATGTGCTGGCGTCTGTACCTAAGTCCTTTTTTTATTGCTGAATATGTGCCTGCTCTTGACCTGGATCACGCTTGATGGAAAGCGATGGATGAGGTCTATGATGGAACGAGCGTGCCCAGAAGATGCCTGTTCACTCTTGCTTTGAAGGCAAACGGGCCCAGAAGCCCTTAAACTAGAAGAATAATGAAAAAAATCTACCAAATTTATAATATTCTTTGAAATCGATCACCTTTAAAAAACTTTCAATATTACCCAAGGTATAAGGTATAATGTTTCGCATCAATTTTCAACTCCATCGAGCGGCACCAGAAGGTGAAAATTGAGTTACTTATAACATTCCCACACATTCTCTGGAAAGTTGTGTTGTTCAATAAATTACGTTACAGTATTTAGTAGTGAATAAAGTGACATTTATTTTATAAAATGAACGAAGTTACGGAGTAAAGGATGATTTCCACCAAACGGCTCGCACCGCATCGGATCGGAACGGATTTTACAATCTTTAAACGATATGAAATCGTGTACACAGTATTTCACTAAAGTCTAAATTACCACGGGCGTCTTCCGCGACTCGTGATCGTAGCCGAAAGTATGCTGCGACGCACGATCGGCTCCGTACGCATGTCGTCGTATCCGATCGAATCCTTACGGATGTCGTCCAAATTTTTCTTTTCCTCTTCTGTGTTTTATGATTATTTTATTCTTCTTCTAATGCAATAGCCAGCAATACTACGTCAACTTCAACTACACACATCAAAAGTGTCTAGGGATCAACATATATTTTTGCAATAACTTTTCTCCTGATTGATATTAATTAAAATTTTCTTTAAGGATTCATCAAATAAAGTGTTTTCGTTTGTCACAGTAACGATAAACCAAGTCACCTTTGCATTAATAAAGAAATTTGCCATTTTCCTAATAAAGGGATTTTTGACATTTGAACCACTAACACAAAAGTTCGAAAAAAAGACTGAAATAACAGTTTTCTTTAAAATTTTATTGGGTAACTTAAACAATTAATAATCCGTGTTTCTACCGCGAACACTAACAACACAAGAACATCGGTTTGGCATACTCAAAATGAGTTCATCCAAATCACGCTGTGGAATGGCAGCCCATGTTCGTTGCAACAACAAAAAAAGGTCTTCTTGCGACTGGATACCCTCCATATTCGGCAGAGCTCTTCTCTGTAGCATATCCCATGCATGCTCAATCGGGTTCAAGTCTGGCGACTGAGCAGGCCAGGGCAGGACATTGATGTTAGCTGCGGCGAGAGTCTGTCTTACAACTCTTGCGGTGTGCGGTCGTGCATTATCATGCATTAACTGAAATAAGGGACCGATTTGCACTTGTAGAGGAACGATGACGTCTGATACAATCGTCTCAGCATAAATTTGAGCGTTGAGGTTGCCTCTGATCCAAATCAACTCAGTTCTTCCGCCGATCCAAATACCCGCCCATACCATGATGGTTCCACCACTATAAGGATGGACTTCCTGGCAGGATTTTAATCGCTGTTGGCGTCCAGGGGTTCTCCAGTGTCGTATACGTCTTGTATCCGGTCTCATACCAAAACGAGACTCATCAGAAAAGCACACGAAACGCCATTGTTCTTCTGCCCAATTTCTGTGTTCAAGAGCCCATTGATATCGAATCCTACGATTGTGCATTGCTATAGGTGGTACCCGTAGCGGTCTTCGGGAATGAAGGTTCACTTCATGCAAGCGGTTTCTGACTGTTTGGTCGCTAATTAAGTTCCCTGAAGAGTGATGAAGCCTCACGGCTAACATCATGGCGGTTATTGTTGGAGCTCTTCGAGTTAAGATTTGAATGTATCGGTCTTGTCTCCGTGTGGTGCAGCGATACCGTCCTCCATGGCGCTCAGCCACGGTACCAGTGCTTCGGTAACGTGTCCAAAGTCGACTGATAACACTCTGACTTGTATTCAGAGCTAAAGCCACAGTACGTTGCCGGGAACCAGCTTCTATCATTCCCACGGCTCTGAGCATTTCTTCCCTGCTTAAATGACGTCGCCGCTCCATAATAACGTTGGTTTTAATCAGTAGTAGGGAAACAGTAGCACTAATAATGTCTTCAATGCGTTGTATGTTTTTATAGGGAAAATATTGACAGCTGATTTTCATCTTTTACTCGAATTTATTCACAGTTCCTGATTCAAATTATGAAATGCACCAAAAAGGATCCATATAAATTTATAAAATCATAAATTTATTACAAAGCCACATCTCAATCTCAAGAAATCCGCATAAAAATGCTTGATCCCTAGACACTTTTGATGTGTGTATTTTCAAAAATTAGAACACGTCAACGCGGTAGGAAGTAGGCGCAGTAACGGATACGTTCGCAAGCGACGTACGGAGCCGATCGTATGCGTCGACATCCTTCCAGACTCGATCGGCTGTCGCCGCATCCTTTCCGATCCGACGTGATACGAGGCGTTTGGTGGAAATCATCCTTGATAATTACTTTACTCTTTGGACATAGCTTCGTCTCTATGGTTAGCGAGTATATCGATAAAATCACAATGAATCACAATCTCATGCTTCACACAAATCTCCTTTGTGAACTGTACAAATACATGATCAGGTACAGTCAACAAAAGAGATAAGTATGCAGGATCGTCGGATATAGTTGAAGTTTAGTAAGAAACCGATGGATGTTGTCGACTGAAATTTAATTAGATAAATGAGCTATTTGTTTTCTATTAATAAAATAAAATTTCATCCGACGATTCTGCATACTTATCTCTTTTGTTGACTGTACATTTTAAAGAATATATTCTATCTATCTTCTTTCACTGCATCCACTAACAACCACACTCAATTTATCACGTACAATTCCTTCAACAAATAGTTTGAATGCCCACGCTTCTAGTGCCCTAACAATGAGCACACATTTCTACGTGACCCGAACGTCGGCGGAAATTACCGAAAGTGACCGAAAGACACATATCATGTACGTGGTGGAGGTGCCGAATGGGATAAATGAGGGGGTAGGCATGAGAGTATGAAGAAACACTGTGTCAATGTATTGTAGTCATTTTTGGAGCGAAGGTCCTTATCGCAGGTCTCTGTACACTTGACGAATGAAAGCTACACCGAAAACAGTGTCATATTTTGATTACCACGACCCTTTTGTTAGGTACAGTCAACAAAACAGACAAGTATGCAGGATCGTCGGATATAGTTGAAGCTAGTAAGAAACCGATGGATGTTGTCGACTGAAATTTAATTTGATAAAATGAGCTGTTTGTTTTCTATTAGGTACTTAATACAATTAAATTTTATTCGAGAACATCCATCGGTTTCTTACTAAACTTCAACTATATCCGATGATCCTGCATACTTATCTATTTTGTTGACTGTACGTTACAAAAAACTTTTTTCAAAAAAAAAAAAAACAACCAACTTTCAAAAATGATACTACAAAGTGAAAAATAACTTTAATTTCGCATATTCGTTGTTTGCAAATGACGCAATTTCGTTTACTTGAATTTTTTACCAGTAATTTTTGTTTAAAAAGCAAACTATTGAACTAATTTTGATGACACTTCTAGGATAACATATAAACTATAATAATACGTACATTTATATAAAAAAATAAGTAAAATAATCATAGGGCATCAAAGAATTTGTCCGCATCGCTGTCAACAGGAACAGTGCCCAAAAGGCTGGCAGCATTGCCACGTTGTATGGCAATGCTAATTCTTTGGCCAAGAAATAGGCCAGCCCTCTGGTCACGTGAAGAGTCGACTAACCGCTTGGCGATATCTCGAAAAACCAAGTGGGCACTCGGACCCCATGGCCCTAGTGTTTCAACCCCAAACGGCTCGAACATATAACTCCCAATTAGGTTGCAATATTTTCGCCGTTTGAGGTTTTCTGCACCTGCAGCAGCCGCCCCAGCACAGCCCACCGTGCTAGGAAGATGGGATGGCGCAAGGGTGTCGACACATGTTGCATCCCACACCAAAGGTCTGCCTAACTTCCAGGGCATTATGGTCATTCCGTCTGGTCTCTTTCCATCGTCGCGTGCCAGGCCGTTGGGTTCTAAAACAGCTGGCACTTCTAGGTAAGTATATGGGACCAATCTGAAAAAAAATTACAAATTGGCAAATACACATACTTTGTAACATACTATTTGTATCGCTGTTGGTTGCCTAAATATAAAGAAGATAAATCTATACAAATAAATAAAATTGGAGTGTCTGTTTGTAATATTGAAATAACTGCTTTTTACTAAATGCATAATGGATGTATACAAGGTACATATACCAAAATAACATTTTTTACAATTTTCGTCTGTCTGTCTGTCTGTTTGTTCCGGCTAATCTCTGAAACAGCTGGACCGATTTTGACGGGACATTCACTGACAGATAGCTGATGTAATAAGGAGTAACTTAGGCTACGTTTATTTTAGAAAAAAAAATTAGGGTTCCGCGCAAAAAAAATAAAACGTTTTCCGTCATGCACGCGAACGAAGTCGCGGGCACAGCTAGTAAATAAATAAAACTTACAACGACACCTCGCACTCACATCCCCAAATCCCCTTACGTACTCTGAGCCCAACCATTGTTATTGCAACCTCTTTGAGATCAAGATGGGATCCTCCTATTGTGTCCCATAATCGGATAGGTGGGATAGGATGGTTTGAAGGATGTGTCAAGTTCGGTTTATTTTGAATTGAGGTCAGGCTTTTAATGGCGACAATAGTTCTGTGGGTTGAAGTTCTGTGAGATTAATTGTAAGAAAATAGGTGATGTTGATTATTCTGTTGTCATCATCATACCCTTATCTGAATTTGTTTGTGGTCGTCGCAACATGTAGATAGATAGATAAACCGTTTATTCAGTGCAACAAAAGACACAATACAGGCATTAAAAAAACATCAAAAAAGGTGAGAAAATAAAAACAAAGATTAAAAAGATAAATTGGACCGATTTAAGCAAAAATGATCCAGTCCACACAAACCTCATTTCGAGATAATAGAGCTTAAAGTTTATTGCGGTATTTCTCTTGCTTTGTAATGCTAAATGTTGTGTTTTTAATTTTATGTTATTCTAAGTGTACTAAACTAATTTACATGTATGTATTTAGTAAATAAATTTTAATAGTTTAGTAGATATTCAAGAAAACTTGCGCCTGGATCATTATTACAAAATAAATTTTGTATGGAATTAGCTGTGTAGGGTGCGGAAAGAAAAATGCAAAAATGTTCCAAAGTATGACAAAACTAGAAACTCAAAAATGTTTATTATTTTTATTTTATTTAAAAAAATACAAAAGTTACCCTACTCCTCATCCAAATCAAAGTCAGGTTCATCACAAAAACCATGTATATCGGCTATTATTGCATCGTCTCCCTTGAGTTTTTTATAGCAACCAATGCAATAATTTGGTATAAGATGGAATAACGATTTGAAATCATTGAACTTCTTTTTGTTAATGTTCCTGAAGGCCATAATTCTTGCAAATCTTCTTCTATGACATCCAAATCAACACCTTTAAATTTCTTTTTAACATTCAGTCCTCATTAGAGGAAGTTCTCATGAACAAAGAATGTCGAGTCTTTTTTGTGATTAAAATTTCTTTTGTTTTGAGCCAGTTTACTTTGCTCTTATCATTACCTAAATATTTTTCTATTAACTATTTTCTTTTCTAGAATTTGAGATCCAACAAAATCACAACTTTCCATTTTATGCACCTGTGACACAGAACATAAATACTCCAAGAGACCGGTAAAGGATTTTAGTTTTTGCATTGTTTTATAATGGCATAATCATCCACGGAGTATATCCTTTCATATTGCTTGAGTCGAGTCTCAAATTTAGCGAAATCGTTGTCATTTGGCAGGAAAGTTGGTCCTGATTCTAGGTAACGGAAGCTGACTCTAGAGTGGGGTGTCTACTTAATAAAGCCTTTAAAATCAAAATGATTTTTATATTCCTGTTTTGACCTCCGCAACAGTTACTCCACAAGATCAAATTTTTTGTTGTGATTTTGTTGGATCTCAAATTCTAGAAAAGAAAATAGTTAATAGAAAAATATTTAATGATAAGCGCAAAGTAAACTGGCTCAAAACAAAAGAATTTTAATCACAAAAAAGATTCGCATGAGAACTTCCTTTAATGAGGACTACAAAGAACTGAATGTTAATAAGAAATTTAAAGTTGTTGATTTGGATGTCATAGAAGAAGATTTGCAAGAATTATGGCCTTCAGGAACACTGATTAACAAAAAGAAGTTAAATGATTTCAAATCGTTATTCCATCTTATACCAAATTGGTTGCTATAAAAAACTGAAGGGAGACGATGCAATAATAGCCGATATACATGGTTTTTGTGATAAACCTGACTTTGATTTGGATGAGGAGTAGGGTAACTTTTGTATTTTTTTAAATAAAATAAAAATAATAAACATTTTTGAGTTTCTATTTTTGTCATACTTTGGAACATTTTTGCATTTTTCTTTCCGCACCCTACACAGCTAATTCCATACAAAATTTATTTTGTAATAATGATCCAGGCGCAAGTTTTCTTGAATATCTACTAAACTATTAAAATTTATTTACTAAATACATACATGTAAATTCGTTTAGTACACTTAGAATAACATAAAATTAAAAACACAACATTTAGCATTACAAAACCAGAGAAATACCGCAATAAACTTTAAACTCTATTATCTCGAAATGAGGTTTGTGTGGACTGGATCATTTTATATTTAACTGTGAATCGTTGTTTAAGAATTTTTTTTTTTCGTTTTCCTATATTTAAATAGATATTAATGTGGTCTGAATCAGTATAGTTCTGTAGTCAAATTTTATTTGGAATTGAGTTAAAATGATTCAAGGTTATTGGAACATTTAAGCAGAATGATTTTTGTAATATTTTCCATATTGTATAAAAAGCATAATTGTTCCAAGTAGTTTGAATCATTATAGCAAAAAAAAATTAACACATATCGGGGCAACCAAGAAAATGCAAAAATGATTCAAATAGCTTGAAACACTTATGCATTATAAAATAATGATGTTTGCCATGACAGCTGTGGGTTGGACTATACGGATTTTCGTCAATTATTGTCATAGAGTTCCGAGTCTTTGATATGTTAAAATATACCTTATTTGGAGTACATAGGTCACAAAAACTCAAAATTGTCGAGGTTGTGGGTTGGATCATTTTTGCTTAAATCGGTCCAATTGACCCATAGACACCTCACATGACATTTATAACGGTCGATCACTACTGGGCGGTGGTTGCACCAAATGGGAGTCCAGCTCAGCATATGCCAGGTACAATACCTGACGCTGGTATTCTGCTGCATCCCGTTAGTGGCACACGGATGTCGAGAAGACACATCTAAGTTTCAACAAATTGGTACCTACATATAGTGCGGGACGTATATAAAAAAGGTGGTAAGTACCAACATCTTAATTGACTTGCTTTTAAACCGACATAAATTTTAAACTTATTAAATACTTGTGTAGTGTTCACTGGACTACTTGATTATCACAGTATAGGAAATAATATGTTATGTAATTAATGACTAGTTTGTGTTTTTATGCATGTGTGCGATGTCTTTTTCTTCCATACTTCTCTATTAGTCGTCATCTCGGTAGTCACCCCCTTTCTAACCATATCATCATTCACACAGTCCATCCATCGGTTCTTTGATTATTCTATCGTATCAGCATGAAATAAATGGGAATAGCTTTATCATCATCTGCCTAGCCTTTTCCCAAATATTTTGGGTTTAGCTTCCAGTCTATATCTGAATATCAGTATTTTATATGGAGCGACTGCCTATCTCCTACAACCTGAGTAATACAATACCCCTTGGTAAGACTGGTTGTCAGACTATCGGGCCTCTGCCGATCCGTAACGACTGCCAAAGATCTACGAATGACAGCCGGGACCAACGGCTTAACTTACTTTCTGAGGCACGCAGGGGTCTTGGTATGTGAAGATCGGCACCCATCCGCGGATCAACCGCGGCAAGCGTAGCTTAACGTGCGGCAATTATTACTTAGCCACGAGCCTCAAGCAAATGGAAACAGCTTTATAACTTAGTAAAAAATATTAGCCAGTAGGTAATCACGGTACTAAACCATATTTTAAACCAAGAAAACAAAATGAAAGCATTTAGTATCTAGTGCACTATTCCACACCTAATTGCAATCACAATCTGAATCATTTTGAAGATTATTGGTAATCCATTGCTTCATAAGTTCGAAAAATTTGTCTGCTCAACAACGTAAATAACGCAATGAATGTTGATGAACTGTGAAAATTAAATCTATTGCTACTGATAGTGTGTTACGCAGTTACCCTGTTGTTATTACAAACAAGCCCTATTAACAATTGTAAATATTTATGCTTTGTAAACTTCGTTTGCAGTTCCCATAAGGGTAGGCAGGATATTACGCCAATATTTCTCATTTTATAACCATGTTTAATATTCGGACATATTGCCATCAAACAAACACAAAATAAATTGTCTTTCTCTCTCAATTATTTTGTCTTCATTGGCTCTGGACTACCTGTTGCCCGCGCCTTGTCTTTTGTATTCATCATTTTTTCGAATTCGAATTCAAATTCGAATGTAACTCTGTCTGTCTGTCTGTATGTTACCTTTTCACGCCTAAACCACTGAACCGGTTTAGATGAAATTTGGTATAGAGATAGTTTATTTATTTATTTTATTTTATTTTATTTAATACTTTAAGCACAAATGTACAGAGGCGGACTTAATGCCATAGGCATTTTCTACCAGTCAACCTTAGGGTGATGCAGAGACAAACAGTGGTAGGTGCAATCCTGAACATTCAGGAATAAATATTTTAAATATAAACATACTCATAAACTTATTAAAACTATGAATATAATAAATAAATATACCTACATACTACATATCAATATAAGCATAAATAAATATACAAAAATACACGAATATACTTACTAAAATAAAAAGAAATAAGACAAACAATGAGAAAATATTACCGTTGTGATGATACTGCCAGCTTCTTGCGAATGTGCTCACGAACCTTAACTTTAAAGGATAATCGGTTGGTTGCCATCCTGATTTCCTGGGGGAGCGCATTCCACAGAGAGATAGACTGAACGAAGAAGGAAGAGTGAATGAAGTCTGTGCGGTGAGTGGGACATTGGAGAAGACGATTGTGTGATGAACGCAGATTAAGTCATGGGAAAGGACATAGGATAGTTTTTATCCCGATATTCCCACGGGATCGACACTTATGCGGGTGAAACCGCGGGGCGCAGCTAGTTTTTTCATAAAAATATATGGGGTAAAAAGTAGCCTATATCCTTATCCGGGTCCCAGGATACCGAAATGTCTAATTTAATAACGATCGGTTCAGTGGTTTAGGCGTGAAAAGGTAACAGACAGAGTTTCGTTCGTATTTATAATAATACTAGCTTCTGCGCGCGACTTCGTCCGCGAGAAATTTCACCCTTCCATTCACCCTCTTAGGGGTGGAATTTCGAAAAATCCTTAGTGGATACCTACTCTTCACAAAGAACACCCTACAAATTTTATGTCTCTAGAACCAGTGGTTTAGGCTGTGCGTTGATACCTACATTTATATCAGTCAGTCGGTCTCCTTTTTTTCGAATTCTAGGAATAATAAGTAAATATACTAGATATACTTAGTTCATCATAGTTGTATGATCCATCGCACTTTCATAATGTTTTAATCATCTACTAAGACCTCATATTATTACCGCGAAATAATTACTAGTCATGCGTAAATAACAAAACACAATACTTAAAAAAAAAAACATATAAGTAAGTATCTTGTTTTTTTATTATTTGAAATGGACTTGCTCTTGACTCTAGTCTAGGTCAAAGGTGACAGAGACAAAGTCGACGATGGAGTGAGCTTATCCAGAAGAAGCCTGTTCACTCTCACTTTGAAGATATTCGGGTTGTATGCGCTCAGAAAAACAGACGCAGGTAGAGAGTTCCACTCTTTGGGATCGGCTTGTATGGGGACCCCCTTTAATTTAAGTTTCTTTTATTTCATTATTTACATATAAATTATATTTTTAAATATTAGCATATAAAATATAGAAAAACATTTAAAAATATAAAAAATAGTAGCCCACCGGTATCGGGAACAGGGTCCAAGCTACCGGTGGTCAGGGCTCCAGAGAGAGGAACCTCCTGACAATGCGAGCCGTGTCCAGAAGTACTGCTTTCTGAATCAAGCCCTTGATCCAGCTGGCCAACGAGAGCCTCCTCAGGTGTTGGTCGAGGCTCTTGGCTATCAATCCATTGGCTGTAACGACTATTGGCACAATGATTGCTGAGTCAACATCCCACATGTCGACAACCTCGCGAGCCAAGTCAAGATACTTGATTTGTTTATCTTTCTCGGCTTTCACGAGGTTCTCATCATGCGGGACGGTTATGTCAACAATCATTGCGCGCCGCTCTAATCGATCCATCACCACTATATCAGGCTTATTGGCAACAATAGTCCTGTCAGTGATGATGGATCGATCCCAGTACAATGTGATATTTCCATTTTCGAGAACTGGGTCGGGCACATACCTATAGTATGGCACCTCCGATTCCACAAGGCTGTATTTCAGAGCAAGTTGCTGATGGATTATCCTGGCTACAAGGTTGTGTCTATGCAAGTACTCCCCGTTAGCTAGACGAGAACACCCGGAGATAATATGCCTGATTGATTCTCCCGGCCGGTGGCATGCCCGACAGATGTCAACCGTGCCGTCTTTCACAATAAATCTCCGGTAATTGTTCGTCATCATAACTTCGTCCATAATTGCACAGACAAAACCTTCGGTTTCTCCAAAAAGATCACCGAAACGCAGCCAGGCTACGGACGCTAGTAAATCTACATCGGGTCCATGTAGGGCCCGGAAAAAGCGTCCGTGAAGCTCCTTACTCTGCCATACCTCCATGCGATCATTAGTGTCAAGCACTACTGGTTTGCGCCAGTTCTCTTTACCTAAGGAGAGCGGGGTGAGGCCATTGTCCACCACGACTACATCTCGGTGCATCCCCACGTCGGTTTCAAGGAAATATTCCCTGAGACTGCATATCTCGCGATTGTGGAGAGTCTTAGCGTTTAAAAACCCTCGACCTCCACACTTTCGCGGAATATACAGCCTCATTACCGATGACCGTGGGTGATGCATTCGATTTGCAGTCAGCAGCGTACGGACCTTCCTATCCAGGGCGTCGAGTTCGGTCTGAGTCCATTTGAGTATGCCAAAAGAGTACATCAAAACCGGCATGACCCAATCGTTGAAGGCACGCACCTTGTTTCCGCCTGAAAGAAGACTATTAAATACTTTTTTCAGGCGACCAAAGAAGCGCTCCTTCAACGATTGCTTCATGTCAGTAACATTGATGCCCAACGCTTCTGACATAACCTCGCTTAACATGCATGACCGCACATTTGTCCACACCAAATTCCATCCTGATGGCGCTACTAAAAGTTTCAGTAATTTTCAGTAGCTCCATCAGTTGCAAATTGTTGGGGGCAAAGAGTTTTAGGTCATCCATGTAAAGGAGGTGAGATATAACCTGACCACCTCTCCTCAGCCGATAGCCTAGACCTGAATCCTCCAGCAGTGTGCTTAGAGGATTCAAGGCCAAGCAGAACCAAAGCGGACTCAAACTGTCGCCCTGGAATATGCCTCGTTCAATCCTTATCGGCTCGCTATTCCTCTGGATATTTCGACATCCTGGATAGCGAAGGACCGTCCTCCATTGCCCCATACACGACATCAGGAAGGTGCACAGAGTTGTATTTACTTTATACAACTCCAACACCCTCATGAGCCATGTATGTGGCACGGAGTCATAGGCCTTCTTATAATCTATCCAACATGTCGACAGATCCTTTCGGGAACGACGAACCTGTTGGTTAATGGTCATATCAATGAAGAGCAGCTCCTTAGTACCCCGGGACCCATTCTTACATCCATTTTGAGAGACAGACATGATGGAGTTGGTATGTTTGTTAATTTTAGCTCTCAAAATAGATGTAAGAACTTTATAGACCGTCGGTAGACAAGTGATCGGTCTATAATTTTTGGGATCCACGGTGCTACCTGATTTATAAGTTTATTATTATTTTTATAATTTTTTGATATAGCGGCAATAGGAATACGGTGTCTACCTATAACATTTCATGAGACAGAGCCCGCTGACAGACAGACAGCGGAGGCTTAATTATAGTGTCCCGTTGGGTACGGAACCCTAAAAACTAACTTTACTAATGAACTCGTCACGAAGTTAGATAGTTAAAGTTTTCCTTACTAAGGAGATAATTTCTCGGAATCCCTTCAGATACTTGTCATAATAATTCAACTTTAACATTGATAAGTTGAAAGACATTTGCAAGAATTTTCAGTATTTTGTAGGAATCAGCCTACGCATTAAAGCCTACTTTACCATGGGGAAGTTTGGAATGGAGGAGGTCTGCGTGTAGGTTTTTAGCCTTTAACGTTAACTTTAAGTGAGTAAACTCTAAAATAAGTTAATAGAGCACATAATTATTTTGTATCCAAGATTGAGCGCTGTTGTGGTGTAAAATGTTCCACGGCAAGTTGTTTAAAATAAATAGTATTTTTTTTTTTTTAATTAAGCGGGTTGTAGACCAAGGGCTAAGCTAACTTAGTCTAGCTTAGCTCGCATAGCTGAGGTAATTTTCCATTTAAAAAAAAATAAGTTTCGCTTTGTAAACTTGTCGACTGCCACAGATACGTGCGAAACAAACGCGTGTAACTGGCTTCCGAGCATATACCTACATCATATACATCATCGGTGGAATCACGCGGGAAAGAGATAAAATCGTGTGTGTTTAATAAAAACGTTTTGAATAAAAAAATCTAGTCAAAATCTAGGCGCAATGTTATCTCATCGACAATCAATGTCAAAAACTTGTCAAAAATGTAGGGAAATTAGAGGTATTTTTGACAGATTGAGACTGAGACTGCGGCTGTCAACCCTCGCCGGCGGCTGCCGTTGTCGTCGCGTGTCGACTTCTGCAGTTGCTTCTGCCGTTGACGTGTGCCGCTCGTGTGTAAGAACACTTAAGAAGTTTTCACTTCAAAAAACAATGTCTCGATGTGTTTCACAGTCATGTCATTATCGATGTCATTCACAGCTGACATTTAGCCGGCTGTTTTTGAGATTCGCTTTCTTCATCAAACGGGTTTTAGGCGGATCACACATTACAACTCGCCACGCGACGGGGCGGGGTAAACGGAGCCATATTCCCCGTATGGATTTTAATTAATTTGTATGTAAACAATCTCGCGTGGGGGCGCGATATTTGCGCCCCTGCGCGTGGCGCGTTGTAGTGTTTGATCCGCCTTAGGCACTTCCACTACCTTCCCCACCCCGCTGACGAGGAAACAACTAGCTTTCAACGATTCTCTCGCTCAAGAAACGTAAAAAAGATTCTAAGTCCCGTATAAAAGAGATGTCTCACCTATGTTAATAGTTGATTGCTGACTGTTCTTATACCCGGCGAGTACTCGTTTGTCGCAACGACAAGAGCTATCAAAGACAGTACACGCTCAGTGACGCTCGCTTGGCGGGCAGGACACTGGCTGAGAGACTCACGCTTGGTACATACATACATACGCAAACAGTATATTTATCTCACGAAGCGAAACGCGCTTCACTTGTGGCAACCGATTGTACAAACACGCTGTGAATTTGTGCGTGAAGATGAGTAGCGTCAGCACATAACACACTTCCGACTTCGCCATTGTCTCGGACGGTACCGAGAGCTCTTGCGCTTATACACACATTCACAGCGTGTAGTAACCACAAGAAAAGCGCGCGTCGTTTCGTGAGATAAAAATACTGTACCAGCGAGTATCGCTGGTCGCAGGCGCACACTCGCTGTTTGTTGCTCGCCAACTCGTTAGGGCCTTATTACACTGGTGACTTGCAAGCGAGTCCAAAGCGAGGCGAGTGCGCAACGAACTCACCGCGAGTACGCAGCGAGCGCGCGGCGAACTCGCCGCGAATAGCGCCGTCGACGCCATTTTGTACACTCTGGCGTCGACGGCTCGATTCACAATAAGCTCGCTGCGCGCCCTCGGCGTTTTCGCGGCCAGTTCACCGCGCGCTCGCTGCGAACTCGCGGTGAGCTCGCTGCGCACTCGACTCGCTTTGGACTCGCTTGCAAGTCGCCAGTGTGATGTGGCCCGCAAGCTCTACTCACTTCTCATTAATCCCCGGCGGTGAGACAGGTGCTTTATAACCAAAGGTTTTACACGGTTTAATGGTTTAATTAATTTACTTTGATTGATTGGAAGGTGTAGTGTAGAGATGAAAGATACGTCCATAAAGCAATCCAGTGACGTGGATTGGCTAACGACCAATTAGCAGCTGCTATATTTAAATCCAGCGCTACTGAGCCACTTTAAGGGGACTACAGGACCTAAACGCAAAAAATGCAAGTTTTATAATGCCTAAAAGTATATGATCGACTACAGTAAACAAAACCAGGAAAAAATAATACAACTAATTTGATACGATAGAAAAAAACCATGAAGATACCTGTAAAAACTCCTATGACTTCACTCCTATAATTTCAGCTTACTTACTCTGCAAGTTACATATGTCGGTTACTCCAGAGTTCAGTGTAACTAGATGCCTGGAAATTGACGGCTCTATTTGGTTGAACCAATCAAATTGATAGGCATAGGTAAGTGAACTTCGTATTAATTCTGTGGCGGTTTATACAACGCCTCATGTGAACTACGCCTCATACTGACGTCATGCAAAATCCTGCATCTCGCAAGCAGAGTTTACCGCGCAACCAGCATGTATACAACTGCCCGACATTAATCATCAGGCAGTTGCCCACCAGACGCGACACCTGTCTGGTCGGAGAATCCTTCCTTTTCTATGGAGGATGAGTGAACTTTACACCCTGTTCCACATAATAATATAATAATAATAATAATATTCCACAACTATCACACAACGCCATCTAGTCCCAAGCTAAGCAGAGCTTGTGTTATGGGTACTAGACAACTGATAAACATACTTATATATTTCTAAATACATACATATTATAGATAAATTACAACCAGACACAGAACAAATGATCGTGCTCATCACACAAACATTTGTCCTGGGTGGGAATCGAACCCACGACCTCCGGCATAGCAGTCAGGGTCACTAACCACTAGACCATCAGGCCACATGCCTCTATAATACTTTTATTTTTAATGAGCAATTACTACCAACATCTTTATGATATTTGCTCGCAAAATGATCGGTATAATAACTAACTACTTATCTATACTATAAATGCCGGTCCATTAGACAATTTTATAGTTATCAGTTGTGTCAAGGCAGTTTTGCAACCGTTAAGGGAATAAAACTCAATGTATTAGACTTTAATGTGTTTCTATTACTGTCAGGGCTCGATATAATCTACATTTCTGTAGATAATACCCTG
This sequence comes from Hydraecia micacea, assembly GCA_914767645.1. Lineage (NCBI taxonomy): Eukaryota > Metazoa > Arthropoda > Insecta > Lepidoptera > Noctuidae > Hydraecia > Hydraecia micacea. The sequence continues at coordinate 4,045,022 of OU611801.1, read as the reverse complement.
TTGACTGGTTATGGTAGTTTTAATAGTACAACCTTATTATACTAAGTACCTGCAGCCACTCCATTTCTGCTTATTCTAAGGGCCAATTTTTCGATCTCAAAGATTTTAAAATTCTAGTTTTCCATTATTTTGTTCATCACCTCGTTTCACAACAACAATAAGAAATACAAACTCATTTTTACGGGTCCATATTGGCTCACCTAAAGTTCTTTACCCGAAATTGTTCTTCCTAATGATTTTTAATCCGAATGATCACTCTTCCTAAAATTTTTCATCCTAAAGTTTTCATTCATACTATTTGTAGTGCTATCGGCGATGTTCATAACACTCATGTTTCCGAAAATTGTAATTAATTATAGGACCGATTCGGTTCTGGCACTTCGCCGGCCGCTGCCGCGGCACGCTCGCTTCGGTCGCTCGGCTCGTGCGTTGTGGTCACAGTTCTAACCTAACCTAAACCAATAATTATCTTTGCAGGTACACACCGCTATAAAAAAAAAGATATGACTTTGAATAATAGTGTAAAAGATGGTTATGTTGAGAAAAGATAGGAAAACAAATAAAAGTATAATAGATGTTTATTGCTACTGACATTATGAAGTTGAATGCTTCGGAATTATGAACATTAGAGACAGAGTAGTTAGGAATTTTGACTATTAGGATGAAAAATGTTAGGAAGAACATTTTCGGATTTCCAATTATCGGAGTTGAAAATTTAGGTGAACTTTGGCGCACCCCATTTTTACGCTTTATAAAATTTACATTGTAAATATATGGTTTGTACCAAAACTATCTGACGAAAATGTAAACAAATGGGTCGGAAAACATGCCCGTGTTGTTATTTTTCGTAGTGATCGTTTTTTTTTTAAACTCTTAAATAATTCAATTACGTTGCTTTTATTATAAATACTTTTTGTTTTATTTTATTTTGTTACGTATAGTACGAATCATTTGATCTTACTTGGTTTCCGTACGTCCTTTTTGGGTAACCACTGTGAAAATCAGCGTTGTGCTGTGGGTGATGATGTGGGTATGATGCTGAGCTATAGGGGGATAGCTCAGCATCATGCTGAGTAGCCTTCTTGTCTCAATCATGACGTGCAGCCGTCGACTATTTCTGCTTTAGATATATTTTGTTCTGATTTTATACCTTACTAATATTATAAATGCGAAAGTGTGTCTGTCTGTCTGTTACCTCTTCACGCTTAAACCGCTGGCCTGATTTAGATTAAATTTGGTACAGAGATAGTTTGAGTCCCGGGAAAGGACATAGAATATTTTTTATCCCGAAATTCCCACAGGATCGACACTTATGCGGGTGAAACCGCGGGGTGCTGCTTGTTAGAATTAATTAGCTTTTTGTATGCATGTGTTTCTGTGACAAAAAAACCTATTTTTCTTTATTTCCTTTCTTTCTTTCTATTAGATACTGATTAATTACAAAATATTTTGAAGGCAACACCGAGAAATTGCGTCCTAATAAAAAAAAAGAAACAAAAGACTCGAGAAAGACAAAATGGCGGCTTAGCTACAAGACAATAAATATGAAAGCATTGTTGTTCAGGAACTAAGATGTTAATTAAAATTGTTTTTTTTGTTCATCTTTTTTTTTCAAATATCAGGTTTTCTTTTAAAAGTAATCATATATACAATAGCTTATTGTTTTGTAAATATTGGCTGGATATTATGAACATAATATTATCTCAAGTGGGATTGGGCGGCTCACATCAGCCGGTGAAATGCGCGAATTTGCCATCGCGAACGACCGCAGAGTTGTCAAAATGTCAAAATGAAGTCGCAAAATAGGCTATCACCGATACTAAAAGTATAATTAGACAGAGATGAACCTATAATAGTTCACCCACATTTCGCGAGTTATGTCTAAGTCCCATGTAATAGGGGGCGCGCCTATTACCATCAACAGGGCAGAAATACAGACTCCGGGGTGCTACTGACAAATTCCTGTTGGAAATACCCAATAACCAGGCTATATTATATGGTCGTTGCCAATAACACTTTGCGCGGCGTAACACTGACCTGCGGGGCAGTTGCGTAACATATTATCAATCGGAATCGGTTTCATTTTGACAGTTCAACAACATTCATTGCGTTATTTACGTGTTGAGCAGACAAATTTTTCGAACTTCTGAAGCAATGGATTAGCAATTTGCTTCGAAATGATTCAGATTCAGATTGATAGTGTGTTACGCAATTAGGGTGCTGTTTTCGAAGATATATGACATCTACCAACCCGCACTGGGCCCGCGTGGTGGAATACGGCGCACTCCTCACAGAGAGGAGGCCTGTGTCCCAGCAGTGGGAACGTTAACAGCTGATTAAGCTTGCCGTCCTGGGAATAAAACCCAGGAACTTATGTTCAGCAGTATTTTGGGATGCATGAAGAAGCCACCTCGTGTAGCGCAGTTTGTTGCGCCAGTTACTCAACTGAACCGAGCGCTCGACGCATCCTGGACAGTCACACCCAACACCTTATTTGACTGGCCAATTCTTCCCTTGCGGTGGTAGGGCTAACGTCCGCCTGGTTTGCGATCACCCTCTCACCGGAGTTTGGCGTCAAGCAGCCTACTGTGTTTCATCGATGCGTGGGAGTCCCAGTGCCTTAGGCATCTTCTGGGCACGCTCGTTCCATCATAGACCTCATCCATTGCTTTCCATCAGGCATGATCGAGTTCAAGAGCGGGCCCAATCAGCAATAAAAAAAAAAACGAGTGTGCTTATGACCACACGACTGAAGTTAAACTTCAGAAAATAATTGCGTATTTCGCTAGAAGAGAGAAAGAAAATGTGCGCGCGCACTGCTGTCTCTTGCTTATATCCCCCACTCGACTCCCGTTCGCCTGACCCGATCACAATTTTCGTAACGCTTACGTCACGCGTTCGCCAGCTTACTCCCCAAGTCAAGCGTGCGTAAAGAAGTTTCACTTCAAAAAGTAGCGCTTGCGACCACTAGACCAGCGGGACAGTTTAAAAGGCTAAAAGTATCGTGTCTGCTAAAACCTTTATCGACATATACCGGTGTTCCGTCACGCCATTGCACATTGTTTTACGTCAGAAATTGAAGTAGTTTTATGTGATTGTCGGTAAAGCAGTCACGATCTTTATCTTCGCGTTTTACGTTACGTTTGTTACCTACAAAGTTATCGGCGACCCAAATCTTTGAGAGGATTGGGTTTACTGACTTGATGTCATTATTCTTTGGTGGTATTAAGTCTCAAGGGGACTACATGACCTTAAGCGCGGTCACTGTCGAACTGCATAGAAAAGAAAGAGAAGCGCGATGACACAACGCTTGTAAATGAATGTCAGCCCGTAATTTCTTTGCACTGCAAGGCATTAAGTCGATTTTACTGTAAATGTGAATTTCCTAGGGAGTAATGTATTGAACGTTTCTTAGTATCGCTATTAACTAAGCTATTATTGTTACATAAGGACTCATATTCACATTAATAGTCCGTTGTGCTGTTTGAATTGTAAGCAATTTGGTTTTGATTGCATTTCCGTTGCGGATACCTGCCCTTTTGTTTTGAATTTTCACGATTACTGAGACCCCGATTTATTTAGTTGTTAAAAACTTCTGAAATGATGGTATGTGCTGTAAAAAGTGGTGATGCAAAGTTCTGAAACAGATAGTCTGACATCCAGTCTTACCAAGGGGTATCGTATTGCCCAGTTACTGGATTGTGGAAGTCAGATAGGGAGTCGCTTCATGTAAAATACTGGTATTCAGCTGCATCTGGTTTGACTGGAAGCCAACCTCAACATAGTCGGAAAATGGCTAGACATATTGATTTTGAGTTGTTACAATTTACAAAATAGTTCTATGGATTGCGAAACTTTGATGTCACGATAATACCATGTGCTAGGAGTATTCATAATCAGCCTAAAATGTTCCGCCTGCTGGGCCACAAGCCGCCAATCTGTGTCTGGGCCGTAATCCACCACGCGGGCCCAGTAAGGGTTATAAATATCACATTTCTTCGAATTTTTGGTTCTAAAACATGCCATATACCTACTAATACTATAAAGAGGTAAAATTTGTTTGTTTGTATGTAGGGGTAATCTCTGGAACTACCAGTCGGATTTCAAAAATCCTTATATCATATATAATAGTTTCCTTCTACAACAGACAAGACAAAGAGGTTGATCGTCGAGTTGAAAATGCCTGGAGGAGCTACTAGTTCACGAAGCCGCTAATGAAGGGCAACTTTCCTATCACTAAAGCGCAAGCTCGTCAACTTGTGTATCCTGCCTATCCTAACCTATGGCGCTCAGACTTGGCCTTTGACCGAGGCTCAGAAGTCCAAACTCAAGGTTTGCCAAAGAGTGATGGAGCGTAGTATTTTAAAAATTAAACCCACTGACCAAATTCGCAACATAAAATTACGCTCCAAGACATCGTTGATATTGGCGATAAGTCTGCGAGGCTGACATGGGACTGGGCGGGTTATACGTCTAAGATGCATCAAAACAGTTGAGCCAGGATCGTCACACAGTGGGTGCTTGAAGACGGGTGCCGTCACCGTGGCAGGAGAAACGCTGGCGTGACGATTTGGACTCATTCCTGACCGATTGTCCAGAGAAGGCACAAGATAAAAAAGGAAAAAAAGAAAGGAAAATTGGAGAAGTATGGGGGCCTTTGCTTAGAAGTGGGACAAAATAGGTTAACATAAAAATAAACCCTTGTTAGGTAAAGAGCTGAGCAGTGGTGGCCCAGTGGTATCGGCCACGACTTACGAGTTCTAGGTCGTAGGTTCGAACCCAGACAGGCGCTTTACTTTGTGTAAATTATTTCATCACCACTGCTCTCAAAACGGTGAAGGAAAACATCGTGAGGTAACCGGCATGTCCTAGAACCTAAAAATTCGAAGACATGTGACATCTACCAACCCGCACTGGGCCCGCGTGGTAGATTACGGCCCACTCCCTCTCACAGAGAGGATGCCTGTGTCCCAGCAATGGGAACATTATAGGCAGATAGGCGGATTATGTTAGGTAAAAACCTCTTCGTTACAATCTCAAAGGTTAATTAAATCTCATCTCCAACTAAACATTAATCTGCAAAATTCTAAACATTTTATTTTTATTTACGTCGAAAGCTTAATTATTTTTCAGACACACGCAGCGCAGGTGACAACAACGATTCAGCTAGAATTTTAATTACTATGTCACGGGCCGGTCGCAAACGATTTTCACTTACAAAATTGTTGTACAGATAATATATAAGACACAGTAAGTTTACAAGTCTTGTTATAAACTATCGTAAATACAAAGGACGCCTCGCCTCGCCTCGTTCGTCCTCCTCGGTGGTCGCAAGCGCTATTAGCAGGAGTTCAGTAGCTGGGTTCAATGAAGGTAATCCACTAATTACATATCCTTTTATTTATAAACTGCCCCGTTGGTCCCGTGGTCGCAAGCGCGACTGCTGAGCTGGACCGTAGGCGTGGGCCTGCGGACGGATAGCAATGGATAGCTCACCGTCTGATCAGGACCAGGCCCGTGCCGGACGGCGCGTATGTGTTCCACGCGCGCCTCAAAGAGATGTCAGCATAAGGGAAGGGGCCCGTTAGGGTCGAAGCCTGCCAGGTAGCGGGATTGTCCGAAAGGGTTACCGCTGCCCCGGAACATAAAGGGCTAAGGAAGGAACACGGGTGGGTTTTAGTCAGTAAGAGTCTGACACTCCCTTCCGCTCCACCCAGAGCGGGATGGGCCATTTGATGATTTCCCCCCCACAAAAAAAAACCTTTAAAAAAAAAACATGGTGGATTTTCTTTAACTTACTTTTGTTGTGTGATCCCAGTTTCTGTAAATAGCTAAATACGGTAGAAATCGTGCTATTAATTAGTTATGTTAACAAATAGCTTTGTAGATGACGTTTTAGTTAATTAAATAGTCAAATTAATATTTAGGGAGTGTTGACTAGATATCCCTGTTTATGATTAATTTTGTATTGATTTTCATTAAGAGCTTAATTGGTGGACTTGGAATATTTAATCTCGGACACTGTCCACACAGAGGGTACCTATTATTTACATATTTCTCAATAGTTTCTGCCCGCGACTTTGAAATTAATTTCTTGTTTTCACCCGACTACGGCGAAGCAAAAAGGAGGGTTATGATTTTGACCGGTATGTATGTATGTCATCTGTTCCCTCATAACTTCAAAAGTACTTATAATAATTTGACAAATGTGGTATCGTTAGAAGCGTCTTGACCGTCCGCTGGCTATGTGATATCACACTAAGTTCAATGTTCACGGAACATACATAGGGGTCCAATCGATGGGTATTAGTGTCCCCTGACCACATACCTTCGCTGGTACAGGTTTCCTGGGACACCCTGTCTATAGGCTACTTAACATCATGCTATGACCCTTAGGAGCCGAGTCTTATTAAATAGTATTAAATAGTAGAGTAACACTAATATTATAAAGGCGAAACTTTGTGAGTGTGTGTGTGTTTATATGTTCGTTACCTCTTCACGCACAAACGGCTGAACGGATTTGGATGAAATTTGGCACACAGATAGTTTATAGCCAGGATTAATACATAGGCTACTTTTTATCCCGATATTTCCACGGGATCGACACTTACACGGGTGAAACCGCGGGTACAGCTAGTCTGATATTATATAATATGTTTATTAGTAACGGGGTTAGTATATATATAGATTAGTATAGATAAGATAAGATAAGATATATTTATTTGCTCAAACATGTGTATACATACAAAAATATAAATGCATGCAGGATAACATAAAAAATATCGGATCAGACATGTTTGCCACCTAGTTATGGCGTGCAAATATTATGAATAAATTATGATTTTGAATTATTAATTTCAAGTCAAAAAACATTAATGTTTATTTATTTATTTATTTATTTTACTATTTATGTACACACATATATAAACAGACAAGAAAGAACAGAACAGAAAAATAAAAAAAAATGTAACCCGGTGGTACGAATGTTATGTGAATTAGTAAACAAAAAATAAATTATAAATGTCAATATTAGAAAAATAAATAAAAAATAATAATGCATCAAAATCTATGTCAATATAAATTCTTCTGTCAGAAATTCATTAATATTATAGTAAGCTTTACCAATTAGATATGACTTTAGTTGATTTCTCAAATGTACATTATTTAGCTCCCTCCAACTTTTGGGTAACTTATTATAAATAATGGGAGCCATGCAAAAAACACTTTTGCGCATAAGTGCCGTTCTACTACTATGCAGACAGAGCTGACTTTGATCACGCCTGTTTCTTGGAAATTTATCTGCCATTCGCGAAAATAAATTAAAATTACCTCTAACAAACATTACTGTTTCCAGAATATAAAGTGAAGCCAATGTCAAAATTTTATAACGAATAAAATAGGGCTTACAACTATCAGTGGTTTTCAACTTAAACATTGCTCTGAGGCATCTCTTTTGTGCTTTAAATGCAGCTTCTTTATTAGTGGAGTTACCCCAAAAGATAACACCGTATCTAAGAACAGATTCAGTTAGCCCGTAGTAAGCAGTTAATAACGCATCTATGTTAACAGTGCGTGACAGAATATACAAGGCGTACGCACTACTGCTTATCCTTTTAGTCAGAGCCTCTACATGCGCCTTCCAATTTAAATTTCGATCTATTGTAAGTCCTAGATACTTAGTTAAATTAACTGTGTCAATTATAATGTCATTGTATGTTATGTCAAGATTAGAAAAAGTCAATGCGCGCTGGCTAAAATGCATTATTACAGTTTTATTTAAATTAATTTTTAAATTATTATTGTCTAACCATTCTATAGTATCTTTTAATGTATTATTTATGTCATCTTTATAAGAATCTCTTTGATTACACGGTATTGTTATTGTACTGTCATCCGCAAATAATGTCACCGGATGTTTGATTGCCTCTGGAAAGTCATTAATATAAAGTGTAAAAAGCGGTGGTCCTAGTATACTTCCTTGTGGAACTCCGTACATAACGTTACGTTCATTTGATAGAAAGATTTCTTCTCTTTTGGTGCGTATATTAATTCTACTTATTTCCGTTATTTGTGTTCTGTCGTGTAGGTAAGATTTTAAGAGCTCAAGGACATTTCCTCTTACCCCGTAAGCGTCAAGCTTTTTTAGTAAAATATTATGTTGCACATAATCCATTGCCTGGGTCATGTCACAAAATATCGCACAGACTGGAATGTTTTTATCCACATTTGTCATAACAGTATATAAAAAGTCATAAATAGCCATGTTAATTGTCTTGTTTTTCCTAAATCCTTTTTGTTCCTTGCAAAGAATATTATTTGCTTCTAAATATAAATTGAGTTCTTTATAAATATAGTTTTCAATTATTTTTGAGAATATTGGTATCAATCAAATCGGCCTGTAGTATTCCAATAACTCCCTGTCTTGTTTTTTGAACAATGGCTTTATTACCGATTTTTTCAGGGCATCCGGAAAAATACCTTCGCTTATACATAAATTTATTATGTGACTTAAAGGGCAACAAATTTCCTCGGCTACTGCTTTAAGTATTTTTGTACAAATGCCGTCATAACCTACACTGTTTGTGTTCTTAAGAGCTAAAGTAATTTTATGAACATGGTTTGGCAAACATGGCGCCATGAACATAGAATTCTTCCTGTTTTTAATATGTTTTGTGACTCTGTCTCCCGAATTAATAATGGGCTGGATTTTATCAATAAAATAATTATTAAAAACATTAGAAATGCATTTTGGATCCGAGATAACTTCATCATTACTAATTCTAAGTTTATTAATATTATTCTTTGGCATATTTAACTTTGTTTGATTTATAATTTGCCATGTGGTTTTGGATTTATTTTTTGATGTCTTTATTTTATGGATATTTTGAGCTCGCTGAGTTAAATTAATAATCTTTTTAAATATTTTTGTGTAATTTTTAAATTGCCTTTTGTTTTGCTGAGAAGGTTTCAATCGGTACTGCCACAGTAACCGACGTTTTTTCTCGCTGCATTTTTTGATACCACGTGATAGGGTAAGGATGCCTATTATGAGATAGGCGCTTAATATGAGATAGTAAGGTATTGGTCAAACTATTCACGTCAGCCATTTGGTGCTAGTGTCGCTTGAATCGACACGGCAACTGCACTAAACGTCTGCTAGTGCGCGCCGGCCACCGGCGATCTAAGAACGTGTGCATGCAGGTTATAAAATTCTCGTAAAACCAAATATTTTTGATCAAATGTTTACAAGGTATGTAACAACTTTATTATTACGTTAAAAGCTCTTAATATATATTTTGTTTGTAACTTATATGATCAATTTTAAGATGTAAATGCAGTTTTATTATGTTTTCTTTTTTAAACAAAAAAATTGGCATCCATTTTGTAAAACTGTTATTTCCCTAATATGAGATATGCTGGGGTTCCTAAAATGAGATATCCCATATTGGGGTACCTACACAAAAAGAGCAATTATTCTAGGTGTTGTATTAAATCCTATATTTTTTATTTTAGATGCCTCCTATCAAAAGGAAGACCTGGGACCACACTGCCATGATACAGGCTGTGAATGCAGTACGAAGAAATGAAATGGGTTATTTAAGAGCTGCAAAACAATTTGGCGTTCCTAAGGGTTCCTTTATGTTTAGTAGATATGTAAGGCATGGTAAGACTTACAATAGACCATTTTTTATTTTTATCAAGTACCTGGTACTTGTTGGCAGGCCTACGCTGTCCTCTTATACCTACTGTAACTCGAAAACATTGTAAAAGCCAATTATTTTTAAAAGAGTAACCATGGAGTTTCTTGCCGGTTCTTCTCCATAGGAAACGACCAATTATTATTGGAACCGTGCACCTAGCTTCTGACGTTTCATAAGTGCCCATGTTGGTTTATGTGAAATAAAAATTTATTTATTTATTTATTTTAGAAAAGATTTTTATTTTTGTTACTACCGTATGTTATAACTTTTTTTTTTTGATATTTTTATTAAAAAAATGCTAAATATGATTTGATTTGATTTGAATATTTTAGAAAAGATTTTTATTTTTGTTACTACCGTATGTTATAACTTTTTTTTTTTGATATTTTTATTAAAAAAATGCTAAATATGATTATGATAAGTTGGCATTGCTCAAATATTTGTTAAGTGTTACTAAAGTACAAACAATAATTATTGTGAAGCCATTTTGAAGACTGATGCTAGTCTATAATTAATAATTAAAGTACCAAAATATTAAGACTGATGTTTGTCAATAATATTTAATTAATAAGTTACAATAAAAATGTGATTATGACATTGATATTATTTTATTTGTTTGTTTATCCCTAAAATTTTAAGGAACCTAATATGAGATACTATCTTTTATTAGCAACCCCTAATATCTCATAATAGGAGACCATTTGCCTTGGACATTTTTTCTGGTATTTTTCACTTTTTACAGCATGGCTAGAAAAATATTGTATTTAGCACTGAATAGCTATTACACATTTAAAGTACATTAAATTTCCTATCTAAAACTATATCTCAGAAAGTTTCAAATGTAACAGTTTTGGTTTTATAGTCAAAAATAGAAATGGTATCTCATAATAGGCATCCTTACCCTACCCATTTTTGTTTTTTGTGGACATTTATCGATACTATAGTTTCAGGGAAGCACTGTCTGTAAAGCAACAAAAAAATATCAGAAAATGCGTTAAATGCTACCATTCGGGTCATTTGTTTCATATACTTCTGAAAATGTCAGACTCCGCAGATAGGCCTTAAATTTATTAATGTTATTGTCATGATAGTCACGTCTTCTCCTACTCCACCGATTAAAACTACATACTGTGCTAATTGGGCATTTCAGTAACTGTGCTGTGTGATCAGACAACGCTAACTCTAATACTGAAGCCTTACAGGACCTACTAAAGTTATGCGCAAAATTGTCAATGCATGTCTTGCTCTCCAGACGAGTCGGTTGATAAAGCGCCAGTTTCAAGTTAAAGCTTAATAACATATTTTCGAATTCTATTGATTGATAAGTTCTTTTTAGTACATCTATATTAAAATCACCAGCCAAAACAATATTTTTACGATCCTTTTTTAACAAAATATGTAATATCTGTTCTAATTTACAAATACATACAGATATAGTGAGTTCAAGTTACCTTCTTTCAGGAAGCAATAATATTTGCCTTACATAATGTAGGTAACACATGTTTTACGCAATATTAGGTAGGTAGGTACTGTAGAGGCTATCTATGAAGCCTTACCTCTTTTTGGGACAGGCTGGTTATAATTGAGGGCGTGTTCCATTCGAACGTTCAAGCGTGTGTCAAATATTCTGTTAGTATTATGGCCTGTCAGATAGAAAGTGCTAGTTATAACGTTGTAATGAAATGTTCTCATAAAAATATATGCTGTTTAAAGCTTGATGCTTTTTAATTATATATTCAAAGCACACATCTTAGCTACTAACCCCACAGTACCTTGTAATTTCTGTAATTTTCCCAAATTACTTGCTATTAATAAATCTTGTTACATAATAAAAAAAAATTGTATATTATATATTAGCTACTACTAAGTCCAATTACTTTCGAGGGTAGATTAACATCTTGAGTCATGTATACTTCTATTTATTTCGATTATTGCGTCTGGCACGATACTCTATGATAAAGTAGCACGCACTTTAAGGATTATATAATTTAACTTTCTTGATTTTTCTTTTCTGGCAACATTGTTTAGTGTCAAAGGCAAGCTTTACATCGCGGTTCAATCTATACTAAGCATTAAAGCTGAAGTTGATTTTGTTAGTTTTTGTTTTTTTTTGTGTGTTTGTTTGAACGCGCTCATCTCTTGAACTACTAGTCGGATTTGAAAAATTCTATGTATTTGGATTTGATAGCCCAATTCTCGAGGAAGGCTATAGGACGCTATTTGACATCACGCTAAGACCCTTAGGAGCCGAGCAGGAAGAAAACAAAGTCAGAAATAACGCTAAGCTAAAAAGAAGTAGGTAATAGCGCGGGCACACGATGCGATGTGACAGGGTGGGTCGGGGGTACAAGAAATTTTACACGAGTGAAGTCGCAGGCAGAAGCTAGTTTTTTAATAGTGACGTTTTTAAAATAATTATGGAATTGTTATAGCTTGTCTAAGTAACTGGATACTAGATTATTTAGAACTTGAATCTTCTTTGATAAAGTCAGCCATGTAGTGGTCACTACTTCATATCCCTACAAGAGACCGAGAACACATATATTATGTAAATATATATTCTTTAGTACCTTTAATTTGGTTTTCGGAGAGAAGCTTCAAAAGTACCAACCTACAAATCTTGGTACTTTGATGATAATGCCCTTCAAGTGAAAAGACCAGCCCAACGAAGTGAACATTTTATTCAATGTCATGTATCATCATCTGCCTAGCCTTTTCCCAACAATGTCGGGGTCAGCCAGTCTAACTGGATGCAGTTTAATACCAATATTTTAAGTACATGGAGCGACTACCTATCTGACCTGCACAACTCAGTTACTGGGTAACACGATACCGTTTGGGAAGACTGGCTGGGTTTCTGACTACCCGTAAGTCAAACTCAAAGCATTTATTTCAATTAAACCATTTACAGGGACATTTGAATTGTCAAGAAGACAGTCAGTCAAAAAAAATTAAGCTAGTTTTAGCGACTGCCAAAGATCTACAAATGACAGTCGAGACCAACTGTACAACGTGCTTTTCGAGGCACGGAGGGGTCTCGGTATGTCACGAATGGTCACTCATCCACGGGCTGACATCGGCAAGCGTTGATTTATCTTGAAGATCGACCCGTGCAGCTGTTATTATTTAGTCACCTTGATCGATTGTATGAAATTTACTTTCCGTAGAACATCTCACATGCTGACAACGCACAAATCTAGTTAAATCAGGCCCATACGTCTACGTCAGCACGTACGGCTACACATCAAGCTAAACATAACCAGTATAATTTGACTTCTGATTGTACGAAAAGCGTATACAATGCGAGGTCAGTTAAAACTGGAAATGTATAGCTTGATGTGTACCCGTGTGTACAATATCACATTTCTCACATTATTCCTTAATATTTTTCTTCATAACATCCATAGACGCGTCTATATTGCGAGGCGTGTTATCAGCCAAAGTCTTTCGTCCTTATAGCGTATAGACGATTTTTTTTCTATTTTTTCCTGGTTATGTAGGTATAAAAAATTGTTGTGCGGCACTTTTACACTTGATGAATTGTGAAAGGAATATGAAGAGTGACGGAAAGAAGGGATTTTTTTTAAGAACTTTGGTTGTTAGCAGGCAGATATTATGTATTTTTGATAATGTACCGAAATTATTTTTGTATTTTCAGATGAAAATGGTTATTAATTTTGTCAAAGTCAAAGCATTTATTTCAATTAAACCAATTACAGGCACTTTTAAATTGTCAAGGGGACGGTCAGTCAGAAAAATTAAGCTAGTTGCCCATTCCAAAGCGTAGGTACCTATGGAGAAGAACGGGCAAGAAACTCCATGGACACTCTTTTAAATCTAAATAATATGTTTACAAAGTCTTGGTTACATCATTCATGTTAAAAATTATGCATGTGAGAACGATGCAGAACGATGAATACCATTAATGAGTTCTAGAAATTATGATTAGGTAGTATTTTATATTCAGACCCAAAAGTCTGACAACCAGTCTTAGCAAGAGGTATCGTGTTACTATAACTGGGTTGTGGAAGTCAGATAGGCAGTTGTTTCACATCAAATACTGTGCATCTGGTTCGACTGGAAGCCAACCCCAACATAGTTGTCAAAAGGCTAGGTGGATTGATAGACTTAAATTTCCTATTTATATGCTCATTTCACCCAATATATATATTATATTATAACCCATAATATTTCTTCTCATTTCATATTTTTATTTCTTCACACCCAAAACAAAATGAAAACAAAACACGACACAATAAGCTAAATAAAATAAAACTCCGCTTTCCACCTATTTTCACATAACCCTTTTTTGTTTCGTCGTAAAAAGAAAATCGGAACATAGCCAATCTATCAATCGAGAACATAACGAATTTCCCGAAATGTTCTAATAAATTCCGGATTCTGAAAGGTTTTGTAAGCTAGACTTTTCTAAATTAATATTATAAAGAGGTAAAATTTGTTTGTTTGTGAGTTTGTATGTAGGGGGTAATCTGCGGAACTACCAGTCGGATTTGAAAAATTCTTTTTGCGTTTGATAGCCCAATTTTTGAGGAAGACTATGGGCTATTTAACATCACGCTAGCACCCTTAGGAGCCGAGGAAAAATAAAAAAAGTCAGAACGAAAGCGAAAACGAAGTAATAGTGCGGGCAAGCGATGCGATGCGACAGGTGGGTAAAAATTTCACGCGGACGAAGTCGCGGGCAGAAGCTAGTGTTCAATATATCAGCCTACTTGCAGCATTTGACAGAATTTAGGAAAATATTAGGTTATGATTTACCTTTCTTTAAAGCACCTTTTCATGCCAAAATGGCTGAAAGGATTTGGATGACGGATAGACCATGGTCTATATGTCATAATTGACTCTGGTCATGACCAGAGTTAATTACTTTACGTTCCCGTGTCATAGTTTCCACGGTCCACTCAAATCTGAATGGCTCTTTCCTCAAAAGATCATTTCAGACACCAATCTACTTGGTCTTCACATGATCTGACCAAGATTATGTTTGGACATTAAAAGAGACGTGTGTCTCTGAGTTTGTTTCGGCCTTTCTTCTCAGAGTAGCTAGCGACCTCATCTAGTTTTTAAAATATGATTGAAGTATTAAAGTGTTTGTACAAGCCTACGTACAGAAATAAAATAATTTATTATTTATCGACGCTGGCGAGGCCGCGGGCAAAGCTACTGTTATGTAAATAATTTTGCCCGAAGCGTACGCAAGATAATGATTACAATATTGGTAGTTAGGTCAAAATATTCGCAATTTGCTATTGACATAAATGCTGAATCTAGGAATAAGGAATTTCAATTCGATACATTGCCTTTGGTAAGCCTCGGGCTCTTTCATTTGAAATGCTTATATAATGTTTGTATAACATGAAATATCTAAATATAGGTATTGAATAGAGGTTCTATATTAATTTGAACTCGAGGAAAATACGCTTAGTTACAAATGTTATGTATTTTAATCTAACCTTTACAAATTCCCATTTTGCACTCTAAAATGGCGCCCGCGACTGACGAGTACGTCGTAGGTTTGAACCCAGGCAGGTGCTTTACTTTGTGTAATTTTTTTCATCATCTCTATTCTCAAAACGGTGAAGGAAACATCGTGAGGAAACCGGCATGTCCTAGAACCAAAAATTCGAAGACATGTTACATCTACCAACCCGCACTGGGCCCGCGTGGTGTATTACGGCCCACTCCCTCTCACCGAGAGAAGGCCTGTGTCCCAGCAGTGAGAACATTATAGGCTGGTTATGTACACTTAATTAGAAATGGCATGTATAAATAATAAAAATTTCAAAATGAAAATCCAAGATGGCGGCTGAAAAACATTCAATATGACGAAAGTTTTTATATTTTGGCCGCCTTCATCTTGGATTTGAGACAGACAATGCAAAGATTTCATTTTTAAAGTTCAATAAATGCAATTAAATTAATAGAAAACAAACAGAACATTTATCATTTATTTCAGTGGAAAACATCCATCGGTTTCTTACTAAACTTCAACTATATCCGACGATCCTGCATACTTATCTCTTTTGTTGACTGTACATGCGCAAACTTACTCCCTCTACGCCAAAACCTTGCCAAGTTACGCACCGACTGTAGTAACTATCTTATTGGTATTATTGGCTTAACATTCATCCAATACTTACTTGTCATTAACATTTGACATCAAATTAAACTGAATACGCTTTCTATACCTAATTAATTCTAGCCCAAGTTGTGTAGATCAAAGCATACAAATAACTTTCCCTTAATAATTATTATCTACCAAACACATGCCTAATAACTTATGCAATCAATAGGTACGTATTAATAATAATATTATTAATTGTCACGCTCGTACGTGCCCTGTTTCATTATCCTTAAGGCCGCGGACACGAAGTCAGCGATTGCGGGGAGCGGCGTGCCAACGCAGACGTCTCGAAGCCAGCGGGCAGATATGATATCCCATCCAAAAAAAAAAAAAAGCTAGCGGGCAGATCGCGCGGCATAGTGTTGTGCTATACAAAAAATAGTGTCTTTATTCGCGAACGAAATGTCTAAACAGCGACGACAACATCTTTTTGATACAACTTTTTGTAACGTCTGTCGTACGTTAAACAAGCAAAAAATAAGGAGATAATTTGATCTTCATTCACAGATTCTGAAAACAATTCACAGTCATCAAGAAATTGGGCAGTTTTCACAAAAACTTTTTTTGAAGCCTCGATCCTATTAAGGATCAAAAAACTCTGTTGGACCAACTTAGATTTGAATAGTAGAAAAGTTAGTCACCCTATTACATGGGACTTAAACATAACTGAGGAAATGTGGGTGTACTACACACCTATGCCCAATCCTTTGAGGAAACAAGGCGTGATATTAAGTTTATTTATTTATTTATTTTATTATTTATGTACACACAGTAAAATACTACTAATACTACTGCTTATTTCTTAAGAAATTTCTTCCAACAGACCTGCGAAAGGAGAAGTAAAAAAGAAATGTAGACAATAGTGTGTGAGAACGAGAAGAGAAAAATATGAATGTGTGAAGCCTAAAACTAAAATATTAAATAAACCTACGAGTACACATATAATGCAAACAAATTAACATAAGTATACTTAAACACATACATAATGCTATAATATATAAACATATATATATATTTATATATATACTCACAGTATAGAGGAAAGGTAATGCTCTTTTAATCGATATTTAAATAGAGAAATAGTAAAAATATTTTGTGAAGTTTCTTTTCTCCATAAAAGAACATTGCTCCATTTCCCATAAGTAGCATTTTGGCTCCAGCTTAGTGACATAATAAACTTAACTATGAACCCCGAAATCGTATTTTATTTATGTGTGCCGAAGTTTATCTGTATCCAACTCGTAAAGTATACGGGGAGTGAAGATTTCAGATATATTTATTCTTTGTTTACGGAACTGGTTTCGTTTTATTACCTCACTAGCTGCGCCCGCGATTTCACCCGAATAAGTGTCGATCCCGTGGAAATATCGGGATAAAAAGTAGCCTATATGTTAATCCAGGGTGTCGGCTACCTCCATACAAAATTTTATCAAAATTGGTCCAGCCGTTTGAGCGTGAAGAAGTAACATATAAACACACACACTCACAAACTTTCGTCTTTATAATATTTGTGTGATACAGGTTATTGACCTGCAACGCACGATATACGCAAAGCTATGCATAACCAGTATAAGCCAACTTATGATTGTACAACAAACCTATACAATGCGAGGTCAGTTAAGACTGGATGGACTTGACGTGTAGCCGTGTACCTACCGTATACCTGCCGTATACCAGGAAGTCTTTAAGGTTCGAGTGAATAGGTCACGTCTAGTCAAGCGTGCACCATCGTCGACCGCAGTATGGGCGCTTTGAATTGATTGCGGCGGCAGCACCAAAAACGGTGCGGGAGTCACCGCAGTCCTACATCAAATGCTAACCCTTAACCACTGATTTATGTCTGAGAGATGTAGACAGACACTAAAAATATTTTTAACTTTTTTATTTATCTTCCATTTATTTCTAACACACTTAACCTATTTTACAATTTAACACTGAAATATATATATATATATATATTATACAAGTGTATCACGGCGTAACGCTTAAGAGTTATTCAATGGAATTTACTTTAAAACATAGAGAATTATCATATCAAAGTTTACTCAAAGTTGATCCATTTATTTTGTTAAAAAAGGAGTAAATTCGTTTTGGCACATAGGCACCTACGTCGTTTTATTCCGAGCGCACGCTCATTATAGCCATCACTCTTCTTTTGCGTTTCAAAAGTAATTGCATCAATTTCGCTCGCTTGGTAGGTTTTCGAGGATTTTAGATTTTCGAGGTAGCGCCTTAAGAGGACTACATGACCTAAAACGCGGTCTTTGTCGGACTGCATAGAAAAGAAAGAGAAGCGCGATGCCACAACGCTGGTAATTTATTGCAAAATATGAAGCAATTATCGATTTACGAAATATCTAGTGTTTGGACAAAAAAACTAAAACACTATAGTTTTAGTATGTTGCTTGTAGAATAATCTGACAAAATATCATAATGATTGTATGTATATTAGTATGATTTTTGTTGTAAAAAAATTAGAGGTATCTTCATGATTTTTTTCTATCGTACCAAATAAGTTGTATTATGTTTTCAACACACTATCTTCCTAGCATTTATCCTGAAGAATATCATATAATTTTTTGTTTTTTTTTACTGTAGTCGATCATGTACTTTTATTGTTTCTAAAACTTGCGTTTTTTTGCGTTTAGGTCCTGTAAGCCCCTTAAGTTTACGATTCCCACTTCCTTCAATCAATACTAACCCGCTTTTCAAACTCCAAACGCACATTAATCAACGCCTCTTTATAAAAAAATATAGGTAAGCGCTTCTACCATGTTTACCAACTTCCTTTCATGATGGATGGTCGTGTCGTGTCGTCACGTCCGATTTCCTTGCAGAACTGCCGGAGTACTTTGTTATTAAGCTGTTAATTATTTTTAATTAGGCCGGCCCCTCCCTGAACTGAAAGAGTTATGAAGAAGGACTGTTTTTCATTGCCCTCGCTCTCTCTAATTAGAAGGAGTGTTGGTGATACGTTTTTATATTACTTGAGAACACGGAAGATAATTATTCTATTGAAACTTTTACAGACGTCTATAAAATATTAGTTACTAGTAACTATTATTTCCCCTGCTTCAAAGTCAAAGTCAAATCATTTATTTCAATTAGGTACACTAAAGGCACTTTTGAACGTCAAAAATTATAATAAAACGAATCGATTCTAGTCGCCCATTCCAAAAGGTAGTTTTCGTATGGAGAAGAATGGGCAAGAAACTCCACCGTTACTCTTTTAATTTTTTTTACAAGTTTTGTATACATTCATTATATAATTATACTTCATCTGCGTGGAGGTTGGAAATTATCTCACGGGAACCTACTACTGGGACAAACAGTATCAAAATTAAAAGTCATTTATTCAAATTAGGCTGAGAATCAGCACTTTGCGGACATCAAAATTACATAAAACAGTCCCCCAAAACGCCCCGTTCCTAGTGCTTTCGCTGGGAAGAAGTGGCGCAACAAACTCCCCAGCACCACAGCTATCCTATTTCCTCACCTAGGTCCATTCGTGTGCGCATCCAATTCAGTTTAACCGGTTAGGCAAGACAGGCCGACAGATGGAAAGAGTTATTTTTGCAATTACCTACAATAAGAAGTATGGAAGTTTGGATAGGTAGGTACCTAATTGTCATTTATCAGCTATAAAATAAAGAACGAGCTTTGCTCCTCTATTCTAGCAAATAGCATCGAATATTTATTATTTCAGAATACCAATTCTCGTAGTTAAAAAACGTTAAAATCTTAGAGGCAATTTGCGTATTTTTAAGCACGTTCGCACTGTCAAAAATAGAATCAATTTCCCCACATTTAAGACAAGTTTTTGCGATCAAGTCGCAATCCCAGCGACAATCAATGTCAAAATACGGGAATTCCCCGTATTTTGCCTTTATCTATGTGTTGCCGCACACGGGCCACGGGCCACAACCACAAAACGCCGCCACTGGCATATTTCCTGTAATTTTCATACATTTTATATGGACTCGATTTGTAGCGTGTGGCCGCCACCGGCGCCAACCGTGTGCGGCGAGTCCATATAAAATGTATGAAAATTACAGGAAATATGCCAGTGGCGGCGTTTTGTGGTTGTGGCCCGTGGCCCGTGTGCGGGAGCCCTATGTCCCACTGGAAGAATAACGTCTTCTTTTGTCATTAAAAAAACAAAAGAGCAATCACTATGCTTTTTCCAGTCTACAAATAGTTATTGTATTAAGCATCACTTCGAAATTCGAACGGTGTCTTGTTGTGAATCCACGATGATTTGCTTTAAAAACAAATGAGTTCGCTTTCGAATTGTGTGCGTTCACTTAAGTGAGGTTCCAAATAATCTTTACAGAATAGCATATTTTCCTTACGAAGTTTTCTTTTCCGAGATTCAGTGTTAAAATGAGGTATTACAAGTATGAATGTCCCTAGGAAATCGAGCGATTTCCGACGTAGACGACGTATTTGACAATGATGAGTATAATAATAATAATCTTTATTTATACAGGGTTATTGGAAAAACACTAACTAACACTATTTGTCTCTGCGTCACCCAAATGTTGACTGGTAGAAAAATGTCTAGGGCATTAAGTTAGGCTCTGTACAATTGTGCGTAAAGTATTAAATAAATAAATAAACTTGTAAACAATATCATAAAAGCTACCATCCTACCACAGAAAATAAAAAATAGAGGGACAACTCTATCTCAAATTGAACGTCATATTTCGATGTTCTATTTTGTCACGTCGAACGCTCCATTCCACTCGTGTTAACAAACTCCGTTCAATAAAATGTTTTGGTACCGGAACTCCAGAAGCTTGTGAATTTGAGGACTCTACGATTAAATCAAGAGCCCTTTGGCAAAACTGGCCTTTGAATTCTGTGTTTTATACTCGAACATTTTCTAAAGAGTAAAATGTGAGGACTCATCAAAGATTCATTTCTGCAAATACAAATGTACAGACGCCAGCACATCAAGCTACTACAATCTGTCAAATTTCTTCAATATATTTTCAACTTTATCGCTGAAGCATAAGGTTCAAAGTTGATTGGGAAATTTTGACAGTTTCGGGTAGCTTGATGTGCTGGCGTCTGTGCTAGAAAGAGATGGACCAGTGGACTTCGTACTTGTTTTGCTATTATTGACAACAATTCCCTGAAAATTCAAACACCATTAAGGTAAAAACTAACTAACTGTCACAAAGACAACTAGACCTTGTCGTTTTATGACGTGTAAGTAAACAAAACGAAGGTTACAATAAAACTTTCATAGAATAGATAATACAGAATTTTCAAGGAAAATGCAACCTTAAATACTCCACAGTTTAACGCATAAACTAATTTGACAGCTAAAACGCGGCCATTTCTTTCTTGCTCTGCATTTAAGAAAAAGACAGCTGTTCCTGCCTGTATAATCAGCCTATAATGTCCTCACTGCTTGGACACAAGCCTCCTCTCTGTAAGAGGGTTTGTTTGTGTTGGTAAATGTCACATGTCTTCGAATTTTTGGTTCTAGGACATGCCGGTTTCCTCACGATGTTTTCATTGACCGGTTTGAGAGTACAGGTGATGAAATAAATTACGCAAAGTAAAGCGCCTGTCTGGGTTCGAACACACGACCTTAACACTGGGCCACCACTGCTCTCTATACCTAGTACAGTCAACTGCATTTACTACTAGTACAGCTGCCATATATTCGTGATCAGTTTTGACTCCAAAATCTCAACATCATCATCATCATCTACTTTTGCTGTTGACTGTATTTGCACATAACTAAGGCTGGGATCTACAAATGTTATTTAGCCTGTACGCAACTTAGACATGTTCCTATCTCAGTCTTGTAATTGTAGTTTGACAGTTGTGCTATTACAGTGACAGGAATAACGCTTGATCAAAGTACGTGCTAAGTAACGTTTATAGATCTCGACCTGAATGTAGTTGGTGCTCAACAAAGTGTCGTTAATTTATAGTGTCCGACCGAAGCTTCGGCTTCGGCTTCGGCTTCGGCCACCTTCGGCCAAAAAAGCACCTTCGGCCAAATCTTCGGCTTCGGCCAAAAATTTGCCGAAGGTTTGGCCGAAGCCGAAGGTTTGCTAGTTGTCAAAATTTGAAATTTACTGAACGATGCTAGAGCGAGACGGAGAGTGTGCAGAGCAGCAGAGTTTCGCCGCGCCGCCGCACCGGACCAAACGACATGTATATGTTGGTCACTCGGCTCGTTATTGGGCTAAATCTCTAAAGCTCTCACAATATGTATCTAGTATATTCTGAGATCAAAGTAACTATCGTATTTCTCAAGGTCAATGACACCTTCGGCTTCGGCTTCGGCTTCGGCCGAAGGTTTTGGTGAATACCGATTAATCGGCTTCGGCTTCGGCTTCGGCCAGAATTGCACCTTCGGTCGGACACTATTAATTTATCTCTTTAGTTCTAAAACTATAAATCACAAATTTTGAACCCTTGAACATAATCACACCTGTCCATGACATTTATGATTTACTAGCTGCGCCCCGTGGTTTCACCCGCGTAAATATCGATTCCGTGAGAATATCGGGATAAAAAGTAGCCTGTATGTTAATCCAGGGTGTCGGCTACGTCCATACAAAATTTTATCAAAATTGGTCCAGCCGTTTGAGCGTGAAGAAGTACCAAACATATAAACACACACACACACTCGCAAACTTTCGCCTGTATAATATTAGTGTGATACTTTTCTTAAAACAAAAGAGTATCACTTTAATCAATAATACCCGTTTTCACTACAGTCCGTTCAGTTCTTTTACCTCTGACAGCAGTAACCCAACAGCAACCTTATTAGAATGAGAATAAAGATCACTTTGATTTGGACAGTGATGCAAGGTCAGAGGCAAAATATCTGTGAAAAGACTGTAACACTAACTAGGTGTCACATAAATGAATGTCACGTGAATATTATTTAAGCGTACTGTTGAATTTTCAACGCTAGACTCAATGGCTTTTTCCCATAAAAAAAATGCCCAATGCGCCTAAAGAAGTTTTCATTTCAAAAATAATAATAATCTATACTGATAACAAAGCTGAAGAGTTTGTTGTTTTTGAAAGAAAGAAAAGAAAGAAAAATGCGTTTATTGACATTACAGCAAAATAAATACACCTTAAAACTATAAAAACAAAGATTATAATGCCAAAAGGGCCTCAGCTCAGCATAATGTCAGATGACAACACAAGGTGTATCATCTGACGCTGATTTTCAGCTGCAACCCGCGAGTGCCATACGCTCGAATAACAAACACATAGGGAAGTGTGTGTCCGTTAATAATAAATTAAGAGAATCGATTAAATGTGATATTACAAAAAAGCTCATACAAAATCAAATAAAATGTTGTGACATACATGTGTGTGAGGGTGTGCGTGTTGTATTGTGATTAATAAAAAACTAAAATAAACAACCAATATGTGCGTACCACCTACATAAAAAATAAATAAAATATTAATTGAAAGTACCTATAAGACAAAATCGTGTGACTGAATTGCTTCTCTACTACGAAGCGGATTTTCATGCGATTTTTATTTAGAGTAAGGACAATAATAATTGAGTAAGTAAACTGATTGTAATTAAAAAGGAAACTAATAATAATAAAATCGATAAATATGGTAAAGTTGATAAAATTCATAAAAAATGATAAAATTGACTAAATTGTTTTTTTTTTTTTATATAGCAGATATGTCGGCTCGGACATTTTCAAAATCTTTTTGATGGCTTAAAAGAAATTCTTTTAATTTCAATTTGAAAGTCGAGCAACTTTTTTGCTTGTTTGTACGCGCTAATCTCTGAAACTACCCGTCGGATTTGAAAAATTATTTTTGCATTTACTAGCCCAATTATTGAGGAAGGCTATAGGCTACCTAACATCACGCTAGGACCCTTAGGAAAAAAAAAAACAAAAAAAGTCAGATTCTCTTTAATTTTTTTTTTTTTAACAAAAACAAAAGTCAGAGAGAACGTTAAGCGAACACGAAGTGATAGCGCAAGCAGGCGATGCGATGTGACGGGGTGCGTTGAGGGAAAAAAAATAATGCGGATGAAATTGCGGGCAGAAGCTAGTTGCATATAAAACAATACAATACAAACAAGTCATTAAAAATGTAGGTCAGTGTTAATTAAATTAAGTGCCTTTCTTTACATATCTTTTAAAGCATATAGTTATAGAGGTATGAGGAACAGGGTGTAAAGTTCACTCATACTCTATAGAAAAGGGAGGATCCTCCGACCAGACGGGTGTTGTATCTGGCGGGCAACTGACCGACGATTCATGTCGGGCCGTTGTATCTATGCTAGTTGCGCGGTAAACTCTGCTTGCGAGATGCAGGATTTCGTGACGTCAGTATGACGCGTTGTTCGCATGTGGCGTTGTAGATACCGCTACATCGGCATTCATTAGATGACGACTAGTAGAAATGAAAATGCGTATAAATCACGCAAACCTAGTCACAGTTCTCACCTATAAATACATCAAAACACTTCCTCCTCAAATTCCTCCTATCAATTTCACCACACATAACATCAGGCCCCAGAGGGTTGCGCACGTCGCACAGGTTTATATAGTACACCCACAATTTCATTAGTTATGTATTTCACCTGAACTATATACATTATTAGATAAACGAACTAATCAGCTTTACTGCGAATGATACTGTTTCAAGATTTTGGTAGATAGAAATAGTCGTTTTTAAAAGAAGCATTTTATTTGTTCAGACTATCATTTTTGTAAAAAGTCCAGGGTTACTTGTAATTCGACGTATATCCGTCAGGAGCTGATAGGAGGGCCAAAATGCAAGAAATTGAACCCCACATATGTATGGCCGAAATTCAATAGTTTTCGAGATATTTGAAACATTTTTGAAGCGTAAAATGTAAATATTGGTAAGATAATGTTCTTAAATCGCTAATAATTCTAATTATTTTGTTGAAATAAGTACTTTTAAGTTTTATGTTAATAATCGTTTTTTTTGTTATGTTTTTTCTGGTGTAAAATAAAGTATATAAATAAATAAATAAACACTTTTACTTTGAAATTTTTTACTGTCAATTTGTCCAATCATCGGTCATCTTAACGTTGTAAGTGCCAAGGTGAGGTAGATATGACATAGAGTGCTTATAATCTCATTGGGACATTGATTAAATTACCCTGCAGGGTAAGCAGGTTAATTTAATCAATGTCAGTCATCGAGAGTGTGCCTCATTTAATTACGGCACACAAAATTGGCGTTTGAAGGTAGATTCGGTTATAATTCAAGTATATTTTATTTATTTGAGCAAAGTAAATAAAATACAAAAGAATTATAAAATTGTATGGATTCGTATTCTAAAAAAATCTCAACCATTTATGCAAAGGTGGGTCAGCTGATTGCTATAACTGACTGTACCTACTTTCCTAGCAATAAATCGATTATGATAATTATGTGCATTGCTGTGAATTGTAAAACGTTGCTTTTGAGTATAATCGTTGACGATGGGCAAAAGTTTCGGGACACTGTTGGCGATCAAACCGACCCGACCCTGTATTAAATTTAGCCATCCTGTTATACTCTGAAATGGTGTGCGTGACTTTGTTAACCTGGGAATTGAGGATCAAAACAAGTGAAAAGCGTTTTAGTGATACGCTTGGGGTTTTATCTAATGGTAAAGTTTGTTTGACAATATTGTCGTCATCTGCCAAGCCTTTTATCAACTATTTTGGGGTCGGCTTCCACTTTAACCAGATGCAGTTTAATTGTATTTTATAAGGAGCGACTGCCTATCTGACCTCCACAACTCAGTTGGGTAATACGATACCCTTAGTAAGACTGGTTGTCAGACTTTCGGGCTTCTGACGACCGGTAGCAACTGCCAAAGATCCACGAATGTCAGCCGGGACCAACGTATTTTCCGAGCTCAATTAGAAAATCAGTTTTGGTTTTTTTTTTGGAGGGTGAGAATCACCACTTTTTGAACGTCAAAATTATATAAGACAGTCCCCCGAAACGCCCGCCCTTCACCACTTCCTAGTGCTTTCACTTGATTTTGATTTTTTGTTATTAAAATAGATGTTACGTTAATAGTGCTGATAGATAGGCTATTTATTTATTTATTTAATACTTCAAGCACATAAATGTACAGAGGCCGAGTTATGCCATAGGCATTTTCAACCAGTCAACCTTTGGGTGATGCAGAGACAAACAGTGGTAGATGCAATGGTGCAGTCATGATAATTGAGTAATAAATATTTTAAATATAAAGATACGCATAAACCTACCTAAACCTATATGTCTAGTTATTAAATACACACAAAAATCTGATTGGTTTGTATGTATAAGCTATTTCAAAACTATTCATTAATTAACATCTCATAACAAAGCACGCCTGTATTCCTCGAAGAGTTTGGCACCGGTGCACCTGTAGTTTACCCACATTTCGCCAGTTATGTTTAAGTCCTATGTAATAAGGGGTGAGCCTATTGCCATAATTTTTCACCATTTTCTGGGATGCATGAAGAAACCTCCTCGTGTAGCGCAGTTTGTTCCGCCTGTTACTCAAATGAACCGCGCGCGACGCATCCTGGACATTCGCTTTTAGCGATAAGACCGCCCATTGTGTCACCCATTGTAAAATTTCTATATTTATGTCTGTAATTTATATGGTGTACATAATAAAGAGTATTCTATTCTATTCTATTCACACCCAACACCTTATTTGACTGGCCAATTCTTCCCTCGCGGTGGTAGGGCTAACGCCCGCCTCCCACCGGAGTCCGGCGTCAAGCCAAGCAGCCTGCTGAGTTTCGTCGATGTGTGGGAGTTCCAGTGCCTTGGGCATCTTCTGGGCACGCTCGTTCCATCATAGACCTCATCCATCGCTTTCCATCAGGCGTGATTGAGGTCAAGAGCGTACCCATTCAGCAATAAAACAAAAATTAAAAAATAAAACAACCGGGCACAAATCCAGACCCCGGACTAGTGAGGAATTCCAGGTGAAAAAAACAATGACACTGCCTGACCCGGGAATCGAACCCAGGACCTCATGCTTAGCTGTAGTACTTGCGACCCCTAGACCAACGACGTAGTAATACTCGTAAAACTAGCAAACAAGAAAAAATACATAAAGATATGCAACAGTAGGTATATAATAGTAGTAAAGACACATAAAAGAGAAACGCTATTCGTGTATTCCCAGCGTACAGCGACTATAAATCTACACTCACCATAAATACTGGATCTGGCTGTTTTTAAAACTAGGTTCTTATGGGCATTATGGGGCAGGATAGAATATTACAGTTTAAACAAAACTAAAAAACCCGGCGAACTTAAATCTCTGATATTTTCTAAGATATTAATTTTAATGATATGATTTAAAGGGCAATTTTGATTTACACGAAATGCACAACGTATCTAATGTATTAAATTGAATAAGGAATAATACCGTATTGTTTAAAACAGCTTGGCAAATAACACATAATTTTTTTGTAATATGATAAAGATAAAAATAGTTACTGTGGGTTATCCTTAGAAGATAAACATATACCATCGCAGACTTCTTTATCGATTTTTTAAGATATACAATTCCGTAGTACATTAAATTGATCAATCTCGTAAGGTTTAGCCAGCGTTTGCAATGTAAGCGCACACAAATAATTATGTTTATTATGACATCACATTACAAATCCTTGAATTTCTCGGCTTTTCTCTACTACGATATGCATGTATTATACATATAAACCTTCCTCTTGAATCACTCTATCTATTAAAAAAAAACCGTTTGAATCCGTTGCGTAGTTTTAAAGATCTAAACATATGTATAGGGACAGACAGACAGCGGGAAGCGACTTTGTTTTATACTATGTAGAGGTAGAGATGACACCCCAAAAACGTTTATGAAGCTTACGGCAAATGAAAAATACTTTATGTACACATCTATATACATATATATAAATAAATAAAATTGAAGTGTCTCTTTGTAATTTCAACATAACAGCTTTTTACTAAATCCATATGAAAGTAACTCATAACAAAAAAAATATATTTCTGTGTTTTTGTTCCGGCTGGACCGATTTTGACCGGACTCTCACTGGCAGATAGCTAACATTATAAGGAATAACTTGAACTACGCTTATTTAAAAAAAAAATATTATGGTTTCGCGCAATAAAGAAAAACCCAGGAAATCCAATTTGTTACTGACATGCACGCCAACGGATTCGCGGGCACAACTCATTGCCATTAAAATTAAGATCACACACTCAATGACTGTTGCTAGCGATTTTTCTTTCTCTACCGGAAAATAGCTTATGCCATGGTAAGAATATTTACCAGTCACGAAGGTGTTAGCGGGGTTGACTGCATAGGATGCACCGAGCTATTTTATTGCAACTTCCATAAAGTAAGGACAGACTATAGCTACTTCAAAAACTTTGCAAATAGCAAGCTCTTGAATTTTTTCCTCGATTTCTTTTCACATATTTTGTTCTAGTATGGTTTAAATTTTTGCGCAGTTTTAAGTTTGACGCGAAACACTTTTACCGACACTAACCTTTGATTACTAAACATCAGAGGGGCAATTCTCGTAATTTTAAGAACGTTCACAGTCTGATCTCAGTCTCAATCGGTCAAAAATACCTCTAATTTACGTAAATTTTGACAAGATTTTGACATTTGTTTGTCGCCGAGATGAGACTGTAACTAGATTTTGAACGTTTTAAATTAAGAGAATTGGCCTTCTGATAGTTTTACAAATCTAAGAAAATAATTTTATTTATCTAACTCTCGCTAAACAATTAAATACTAACGAAAATAAACTGTAGTCAAGTTCAGTCATTTTATCAATCAATACCACAATCTACAATTAAATATTTTCTTCGAAAATACTTTTCTCATCCACACGTACACCACATCGCACCTATCATGTGGAGCATAGAACTAAACTGAGCGAGGTGTGACCAAGTAGATTCTGATGTTTTTCACTTTGTACAATGTACAGTCTGTCGTTAGTATATTTATGTCATTGTGGAAAAGTTAGAAAAAGTATCGGATTGATTCTAGAAATCCGAAAGACTTTGAAAGCGATTGTCACTTATTTAACCCTCAAGACTATATTAACTTACCAGAAAAATAAATTTATCTTCGGATTTCATTGTAGCTCTTCTGGTTTATTAATGTACCAGATATTATTACTTTAGAATTGTTGAAGACATAAAACGGAAGCATTGTTCGTATATTTCTCGGGGCTATAAATCCTAGTGCGCAATAAATAGCCCGGTCTTGTTGTTTTTGTAAAGCTACAGTTTTATCAACACGCCTTGGTAAAGTC
Source organism: Hydraecia micacea (assembly GCA_914767645.1). Lineage (NCBI taxonomy): Eukaryota > Metazoa > Arthropoda > Insecta > Lepidoptera > Noctuidae > Hydraecia > Hydraecia micacea. The sequence continues at coordinate 4,015,875 of OU611801.1, read as the reverse complement.
ACGCTGTAGACCAGCACAAGAGCATCTAAATCATCATCAAATAAACGTATTTTCTTTCTTTCTTTTCTTCTTTATCTGCCTAGCCTTTTCCCAACCATGTTGGGGTCGCCTTCCAATCTAACCGGATGCAGCTGAATACCAGTATTTTACATGCAGCGAATGCCTGTCTGACCTCCACAACCCAGTTACTGGGTAATTCGATACCCCTTGGTAAGACTGGTTGTCAGATTTTCGGGCTTCTACTACCCGTAACGACTTTCAAAGATCTACAAATGACAGCCGGGGCCAATGGCTTAACGTGCTTTCCGAGGCACGGAGGGGTCTCGGTATGTAAAGATGGCCACCTATCCACAGACCAACCGCAGCAAACGAGCTTAACCTGATCGATCGACCTGTGCAGCTGTTTTTATTTAGCCACGGGCCCCTCCACAAGCATTTAAATGTTAAGAGAAATTTAGGTTTTTTCAATGGTAGGTTAAAATAGTACAGAAGAATGAGGAAAATGTCGTCAGGAAAGTTTTGAGTACCTTTGAATTTCGATGGCTATTAGAGTAGGGGAAGGCCAAAGCAACGATGGATGACCATCCAGCTTCAAAGCCTCCATAAGACCTTATGGAGGCTTTGAATCTCAAGCTTCGATCTCTTGGCTATCAGCCACAGTCTATCAGTCACAGCCATTCAGCGTTAGGCTACTGCTCCATAATCTAGTATTTCACGTCGTTCGAATGGGTCGTGTGCCTTTTCCAAGGACACACTTACCACGTAGAAACGTACTCCTCACGATGGATGGACTGTGTGAATGATGTTATGGTTAGAAAGGGGGTGACTACAGAGATGACGACTAATAGAGAGTATGGATGAAAAAGATATATCTTGCGCCGACCCCAAACATACAAACAATATTGGGAACACATAACATTGGGATGAGGACAGTAGAATGATGATCCGAGGAGGCCCGTAGGGCCGGCCAGCACCAGTCGGGGAATGCGGAAGGATCGTACATTCCCGCGACCCCCGGCTTAGGTGTGAGATGGAACACCGGGGTGGTTTTTAGTCAGTAAGTCTGACAGAACCCTCGGCCCGCCTCAGGGCGGAGAATGTCCATGAGGATTTTCCACCCAGGAAACAAATAAAAAAGGAGAATGATGATGAGGTTGACATAGTATGGAATTAAGTAGGTATTCTATTACAAGAAAGAAAGCAAGAAAATAAAGTAAGAAACTACGTTTATTTACAGTAAAATACGACGCAAAGATAAACACATAAAAGAACCAATTAAGCGAAAGGAGACTCCTCCTTTCGCTTCATTTGTTCTTTGGGGGACAAATTAAGGGGAAATAATGAGAAATCAAAGAATTATAATTGTTCACAGACTATCAATATAGCTATTTGGGGATCTCATAATGATGGTGACTTTTTTATGCTGAATGGGCCGCTCTTGACCTCGATCACGCCTGATGGAAAGCGATGGATGAGGTCTATGATGGAACGAGCGTGCCCAGAAGATGCCTAAAGCACTGGAACTCCCACGCATCCACGAAACACAGCAGGCTGCTCGACGCCGGACTCCGGTGGCAAGGTGGTCGCAAACTAGGCGGGCGTTAGCCCTACCACCGCAAGGGAAGAATTGGCCAGTCAAATAAGGTGTTGGGTGTGACTGTTCAGGATGTGCAGAGCGCTTGGTTCAGTTGAGTAACTGGCGGAAAAAACTGCGCTACACGAGGAGGCTTCTTCATTCATCCCAAAACTGACTTTTTAATTGTTGTATGTTAACAATTAATTTAATTTTATTTAATAGTTCCTGTACACACATAATTACAATATAACTATATACTATACACTAGATACTAAAATAAAAGACTAACTAACCTACTAAAATAAAAGACTAACTAACCTAACCCTATAACTCTAATCTAGATCAAAAGGTTTTTGTGTAAATAAATCAGAAACTTTGCTGGTTATTGCCAAACAAGATTGTTTTTTAAGTGTTTTGATGGCGGGATTAACTGGACTCCTTTAATAAAGATTGGTCCTTGGCAGCTCTGGACAGAGAGAGGTGACATTAATGGCTAATAAAAAAAAAGAAAATTAAAAATGAAATCAGGCAAATGTATTGTTTATCTGAATTTGTTATTAACAGGAAATATGACGTTGCTACAATGTTTTTATGACCTTACTCACTACCAGATACATAGGACCAGAAAAAAAACCATCAACTCAATACCCAGAAACGAATGCTATTTACCTACACGTGTCCAAACTATATCTGTTTAATGTTTTTCTCTAACTCTAACATAAATAGTTCCAAACACACGTTCAGTTTTGTAAACAGTTGACCAGGTCTTACATCACGTCGATTCGGAATAGATCATAGCCAACTCGATTTCACGGATCTACAAGCAATTTGCAGCTGTAACTCCTGAAACTAAGGCCTGTATTGGTGTGAAAGTAGTTGATGCTGTAATTTATTCCATCAAGTCTGGTGCAGGATTTATGTGGAGCTTGATCTGGTGGCGTATTGTCGAGTTAAGCTGCGTTTACGGCAGGTGGATTTGCTTTGCAAGCTGGAATTGTCGTTTATTTCATGTCGTATTTGTAGTGTCTCATCTTTCGCTGTCGCGTGTGGCGGACAGGGATTTGGTAGTTCTGTTGTCATCTGTACTTATCCAAACTAATATTGTAAAGAGAAAATATTTGATTTTTTTGTATGTTTCGTCGTTACGCTTTCGCGCTAAAAAGGCTGAACGCATTTGGATGAAGTTTGGCAAAAGGGAGATAAAAGTCAAAAATAAAAAATTAATTCAAAGACTAAAGTTTATGACTTGGAGAAGGACATAGACTACTTTTCATCCTGGATTGTAGATGAAGTCGTGAGCAACAGCTAGTAGCAATATGATAAAGAGGTAAAAATTGCGAGCTTGTATGTCCAGGGTAATTTCGGAAAGTTCTGATCCGATTCCGAAAATTCTTTCTTTAATGGGAAGCTATACAGTATTGCTGAGTGTCATAGGGTATATGTTGGGTTAAAACAAGAAATTTCGCACGGACTAGGTTGCGGCCAGTAGCTAGAAAAAAAAAACGAAAAACGTTTATTGAGGATGATATTCTCATAGCATGTACCTATATCTATTTCCTTTTTTTGTATTCCTGTCTAGCATTATTCTATCACATTTAGTTACAATTATATTATTATTTTTCTTTGTATACGCTGTACCAGTACAGCGTCCTAATAATTCTGTGCTGCACCGGACGACGTCATTACGTCAGCGCCGGCTGTCGCTGAAAACCAGCGCTGGGGCTCTGTCTTGCATAGGGTCGCAGTATAAAGCTGAGCGATAGCCGTTTTGCGTGGATGTGACGCATGTTTCCCGCAACCATTTCTTTTTTTTTTTTTGTGTATTATGTTCTTTATTGCGTCATGTTTACCGCAAATAAACGTATTTTCTTTCTTTCTTTCTTTCTAGTTCAGTTTTCCGACTTCCGTATAAACACACCCATTTCTGGATTGATAAGGTAGTTTTAATTTTATTTTAAAACGTCAAGTACATTTACAGCCTCAGTAACTCAGTTCACCACATGCTGTAAACATTTCTGAAGCAATACAACATAAAAGTTTTTAAGCGACATTTCCTTTTACAAACACGAACATTTTTGTACGGCTTCAAAAAGTTTTCAACTTTATTTTCCGTTACCAATGTAAACGAAATACGGAACGATAAAAAATTTAAAATTACATTGAAAATGTAAAGTTTACTTTTCTGCAAATTTTTAAAAGCTTTGATGTACATATCTGCCGAGCTGGTCTTTAATAGTTCTAATTTAGTCTTTTTTCTTTGTTTGTTTGAGAAACTATCAGATCTCGATGGACGGACTGTGTGAAAGATGATGATTATGGCTAGAAGGAGATTTATTGATTACTGAGATGACAACTAACAGAAAAGAATGCATCGATCACTAAAAAGAACTAGTGATCGATGGAAGAATGCAAGAAAAAGACATGTTGTGTCGACCCCAAATAAATTGGTTGGACAAGAAAATTATGAAATTCTTGGCAAGCGGTTGTCTGGAATGAAATCCAGTAAATATTACTAATATTTTAGAGGTAAAACTTGCTTGTTAGTAAGTTTGTATATAGGAGGTAATCTCCGGAACTACCAGTCGAATTTGAAATAATAATTATTTTTTAGGCAGCCCAATTCTTGAGAAAGGCTATATAACATCACACCAGGGCCCTAAGGAGCCGAGCATAAAGAAAAAAAAGTCAGAAAGAACTTTAAGCGAAAACGAAGTATGTACAGACGCCAGAAAATCAAGTTACTACATTCTGTCAAATTTCTGTAATAGATTTTCAACTTTATCGCTAAAGCATAGTTGATTATATATCAAAGTTGATTGGGAAAATTTGACAGTTTTGGGTAGCTTGATGTGCTGGCGTCTGTACTAGCACAGGCAGGCGATGCGATGCGATGGGGAGCGAGTTACACGCCGGCTTTCTATTTAATTAAAGCTGAAGTTAGGTTATTGGGATATTGTTTACCCACGTTGAAAAGTTATTATGTATGTATGCACTAATGTTGCTGCACCATGCATGGTGTATAAATCCGTGCCTCGTAAAAAACGTGAAGCCGTTGGTCCCGGCTGTCATTCGCAGATCTTTGACAGTCGTTACGGTTCCCGTCTTACCAAGGGATATCGTGTTACCCAGTGACTGAGTTATGGAGGTCAGAGAGGCAATTCTCGTAATTTTAAGAACGTTCACAGTCTGATCTCAGTCTCAAGCTGTCAAAAATACCTCTAATTTCGCTACATTTTGACAAGTTTTTGACATTTGTTTGTCGCCGAGACTGCGACTAGATTATAAACGTTTTAAATTACGAGAATTAGCCTTCAGATAGGCAGTCGCTCCATGTAAAGTACTGGTATTCAGCTGAATCAGGTATTCCGGTTAGACTAGAAGCTGATCCCAGCAAAGGGAAAAAGCTAGGTAGATTGATTTTATTTAAAGTCACTCACTTTGTATATTGGTTTGACTACGAAGGATGTCGACTCAAGATAACGGTTGAAGGAGATGTATGGCAGAAGAAATACGTCAAACACCCTACCTACAACAGCAACCTAAACAAACAGGATCTATAATAAGATCCCTAGACGAATTAAAGAAATAAACAAGATACACGACGTTAAAAAGGCTTTACTGAAAATATTATATGAAAAAAACGTATTATGCAGTGGACGAATACCTAATAAATGATTAATTTTTTATAAACTTATTATTTATTGATTTGATTTGACAATTTATACTAAAATTTATTAATATTATATTATGTTGGAATGTTTTTTTTTGTTTCGAATTATTTAATCATGTGTGATAATTGTTTGATAATTTATTATAATCAGCATGGTTGTACCAAGATAATATTTGTACGCCGATGACGGCTAGACACAGCGTTCTTTAATAATTACAACATCTGTACCTAACCTACCTACATAATGTTCAACAAATAAAAATATTTGTATTTGTAATTGAAACAACCTACCTAAAATAAATTGTGAGAAATCACTTAGGTACTCTACGAGTACTTAAAAGGAAAACCATAAATTAACATAAAAAAAAAAAATTATTGTTTATAGATTTTCGCCAACAATTTTAAGTGCAGAAGATAAAACACTGTGGACATCGTGACAAATGATGGGTGGTTGGAAGGAATTTTTCAAAAGTGTGTAACGTCAGATCAATTTCCATCAAATTAGGTCACACAGAGGTCAATTGACCTTTGCTAACGAACACCCTTTTAACGTTTAAGGTCAGTGACTCAGTGCTAATAAACCACTCACTTTCGATAAATTCCATCATGATGAAATTGAAAACTTGCGCCAACTCAAAATAGGAGGTGCAGTAACTGTTTCATAATCATTATAAATTGTCATTTCTCAAATCTAAATTCTTGAAAAAAGAAAGTGTAATTATCTTCTTAGATAGTGCAAGCTAAGATATTGCCTTCCAGTAAATACGAAATATAGGCGTTCAAATAAAAAACTAATATAAAATAAACTATCAAAACAACTAAGAAAATGAAAGTATCAATTTTAACTAGCGCCCGATAAGCAATCCAATCGTTGTAGAGTTCACAACATGAAGCAAATTGGCAACGCGTTGAACTAGCGGTCAATCACCAAATTTTGATCTTTCCTACGAAAAAGATGGCGCGCGACGAGCGACGTTGCCAAATCGCTTAGGGTGCGTCTAGATTATGTTATATAACACATAAACTTATGTTATATAACACGTCCAAATTATTTAACATTGCTAACCTCTCTATAGAAATATGTTTAATAACATGTTATGTTACACAGTGTGGACGCACCTTTACCTGCACGCACGTATGTGCATCCCTTTCCTTAATGACATGCTCTAAATTTTCTTTATAACGCGTTGAATTAGATATTTCAATTTGGCGCACCTATTCAATTTAATCCTGTATATAAACTCTTACTCCTAGAAAATTTCCGGCATACTCTTTTGAGCGTATGATTGGTCCTTTGATACGAACTTTGATTAGTATTTATAGCATAGGTACCTAATGGATACGTAATCAAATTTTTTTAATAAAATATTATGCCTTTTTGCTAACATGAAGTGGGTATAGAGGTATGAGGAACAGGGTGTAAAGTTCACTCATACTCTATAGAAAAGGGAGGATCCTCCGACCAGACGGGTGTTGTGTCTGGCGGGCAACTGCCCAATGATTCATGTCGGGTCGTTGTATCTATGCTAGTTGCGCGGTAAACTCTGCTTGCGAGATGCAGGATTTGCGTGACGTCAGTATGACGCGTTGTTCGCATGTGGCGTTGTAGATACCGCTACATGGGTCCCACTTAATGGCAAACGACATCGCGGTAGGCCCGGACGGAGGTGGCGGGATGAGCTGAACTCTTTTTATAAAGATTGGTCCTTGGCAGCTCTGGATAGAGAGAGGGGTGGAAAGAGAGTGGGACCAATATCGTAATTCATTAGCCGTCCCATATGTATGGGTCGAGTAGGCATTGAAGTTATGTAGACCACTGACTACTTGCAGCGATGTCTCTTCTTCTCCCTTTAATACATCCCCAGGATGTCTGGAAAAGATCGCTTTTAGCGATAAGACCGTCTATTGTGTCGCCCTATGTGAATTGTCTACATTTATATCTGTAATTTTTATGGTGTACATGTCGCCGCCAACTGGTTTAATCAGCCATTTAGTTAACTGCCTAGCCTTTTAACTAAGCGGCGCCGTTCAACTGGCGGCCTGAATGATATTCTAAAAGGCTGATTAAGCTATTTGGCTGCGACGTACATAATAAAGAGTAATATATCTATCTGTTCCAACCAAAGCCCACTGCTCGTTCACCTGCATCTCGGATAACCTAAAGAATACCACTGATGCTGCTATCAATGTAACTACCTACTTGGTTCATAAAAATTATATTAGTTAAAGTACCGTCGATACGAAAAAAGGAGAAGTATTATAACTTCGAGTTTCATAACTCCTGGAGCTATGCAACAGGGCAAAGTTTGCCACCGGTAGCCTTCCTTACTGCTCTTAAAATGTCTAAACAAGGAACCATTTCACGGGCGAGCAACCGTTAATTTTACACATAAATCTTCAGTTTTTCGTGGTTTTTTCCCCCGGGATACGAAACTTTTTTTAGTTGCAACAGAACTCACGATGAACCCCATCAATAATTCCATTCAGAACACCCCAAAGGACTTCAAACTTTATCACATTCACCTAAGGCAGATATTACAGTAATACGAAACGATTCTTTTGTTTTTTCCTCGGCCAAGTTCTGGCGTGAAAACAAAAGTAATTCAAAGAAAAGGTCATTATGTTCGGGATTTAAGAAAAATAAAAACACAGTAATAAAGAGTGTTTTATCAAGAAGGATCATCTCTCATGAGAGATATAGGACCACTTACTGCACGATGGTCCTAAGTGCCTCAGTACTTGAAAGTTGGCAATGCTTACGGAAAATGAGTTTGAAAATTATTTACTCGTTCATTTGGATACATTGTACTGACATTTTTATCTGTGTTGTATTTTCTTTTTGTATTGTTTTGGTTTTGCGTTGTGATTTTTTAGGCAGTCGCTCCATGTAAAATACTGGTATTCAGCTGCATCTGATTAGACTGGAAGCCGAAACCAAAATAGTGGAAAAAAGCTAGGCAGATTGATTGATTGCTATCTGATTTTTTTGATTCCTATATTTGAAATTCATAAGCAAAGACCAGAATGAAAATTCCCGTAATTAAAAACGTTCAAAATCTAGTCGCAGTCTGGGTTGTGGAGGTCAGATAGGCAGTCGCTCCATGTGAAATACTGGTATTCAGCTGCATCCGCTTAGACTGGAAGCCGACCCCAACATAGATAGATAGATAGAATTCTCTTTATTCGAGTATCCAAGACTCAAAAGCTGTTAGTAAAACTTATGACTACGTTAGTAAACACTGAAATATACAAACAACACAACAAATAATGGTGGATCATTGCTGCAACAACCCATGAGTAATTGCACAGCAGCGACCCACATAAACACAGTCCAGGCGACTGGCAATCATGCTTAGGATACTGTTGGTGCTGCCCCACACCCTGCGCACCAGGGAAGCGCACCTTTTACGCATTGTTGTGTAAAAACAATCTACATGCGCAACCGCGAACATCCCCGACGCACCACAGAAGCGGGGCAGCCCCACCAGCATCCTAAACGCGTTATTATACTGAACGCGGAGAGCACTGTACGATCTTTGCGTACACCTAGCCCACAGGCTGCACGTGTAAAATGAAGTACAGTACGCTCGAAAGAGCGTGATCTTGACTGGAAGTGAGCATCGTGCAAACCTGCGAGCCAACATGTTCGCTCTAACCGACAATGCCCTCCGCTCACGTTCAACATCATCATCATCTTTAAGGTCAGGGGTTAATATATGACCAAGGTATTTAAAATTCTGTGCTCTCAGCAGAGGTGTGCCATACATTAGTACAGGAGGCACTTTGTTAGGGCTTCTACCCCCAGCCTTAAAGACCATGACCATAGACTTTTTACAGTTATACGCCAAACCATGTACTTTGGCGTACGCCTCACACTGGGCGACCAATTTTCTCAAACCGCAGACTGACGCACTCAGCAGCACCATGTCGTCAGCATAACTGATATTATTGACACAGATACCGTCCACGTAGCATCCAACCCTGGTACTGCTGAGCTCGGCAATCAGTTCATTCACGTAAAGGTTGAAAAGCGTTGGTGAGCTCAACCCGCCCTGCCTCACCCCACACTCCAACCCGTACGGACGAGAAAACGCCCCAGCCCATCGCACATTGTTGATCTGGTTTCCATACCAAAACTTTAAAATGTTTATGAGTTCTATTGGCAAATCAGCCCGCTCTAATTTACTCCATAACACATCATAGGAAACCAGATCAAAAGCCTTAGACAGGTCTAGGAAGCATAGTTGGGAAAAGGCTAGGCAGATGATGGTGAAGCAAAGACCAGAATAAAAATTCCCGTAATTAAAAACTTTCAAAATCTAGTCGCAATCTCATCTCAGTGACAATCAATGTCAAAAACTTGTCAAAAATGTAGGGAAATTAAAGGTATTTTTGACAGATCACTGAGACTGAGATCAGACTGTGATCGTTCTTAGAATTACAAGAATTGGCCCTCAGGGAAAACTTGTTTTACAAATCGAACCCAAGCGAATCAGATAGGTAGCTCTGTATAGTCGACCTTGTAATTGCCGTACCTCTTTTGACTACTATTCCCAGTAAATAGAAATTTCACCAAGGTTGAAACTATCTAACTGAGAGACAAATAGACTTTGTTGTTTATGCCGCGCGAGTGACTTTAGAGGCTCCACAGGCGCGTTATTATTCAAATCAAATCAAATCAAAGCATTTATTTCAATTAAACCATGTACAGGCTCTTTTGAATTGTCAAAATTAAATAGTCAGTCAGTTAGTCAGAAAGTTGAAGCTAGTTGCCCATTCCAAAACGTAGATCTCTATGGAGAAGAACGGGCAAGAAACTCCATGGACACTCTTTTAAATCAAGATATTACAAAATCCTGGGTACATTATTCTTGATGCTTCTATATGTGAGAACAATGTAAAAAAAATGTGAAGAAACAATTCAAAATGTAAGATTAAAAATAAGCCTTGGCAGTTAAGAGATGACCAGTCTCAACCGACGCGACGGCGCCCGTTCACGAACATGACGCGTGTATCAGCACCGTCCAGCTCAACCATTTTGTAGGGAACCGAATGATCCAACACACGCGCCACCATCAGTGAGACACTTAAGTGAGTATTAACGGTCGATATTATCGGATGCGTTATTGCGATATCTGTTTTCAGTGCATTTTTGTATTAAATCGGCCACGAAGTTACACCCTTTTTTTTGGGTTGGAAATTATCAAATAACTTCTCCCGCTCTGGGAGGAGCGGGACTGCGTGACAGACTTAACACGTTCGAGGACAGAACGAGATTATACGTCATCGTTCGAAATTTTGATATGGCACAACGTACAATGACGTCCAAATAATTTTTTTACTTTACGACAGAACGTACATTTCCGATGAACGTTCAAGTTAAAATCCTATTGAATGTATCTTGTGTCACAACATTTAAAATACCCGAAGCTTTACTGTCACGTAGAGTAAGTTTTAAACTATTTCAAATAAGTGCCGTTGACAGTGGGCGGGAACGGTGCTCACACACGCACAACGTGTAAATACGTCGCGCGCGCCTACCGCGCTCCTACATTCAATGCGGCTGCGTCACTGCGGGGTGCGCTCGCGTTCGCTAAACATTTCGTGGCGTATCGTAATATTTGCCGCGACAAAACATCGTAATTATTTAGTTTATTTGATTTATGTATTATTCCTTAGCCAGACAGTATACTATTTTACTATGAATTAATCCCGTTCACGTCTAGTTAACTTACTTTTAATGACATAACGTATTTATACGATAACGTGATAAAACGGTTGTGTCATGATGTCTTTAAAACAATATATTTTCATGGGAGGCTACGTACTCATACGTCGTATAATTTGTATGGACATTTACTGTGTCATTTTGGTACACAGTCTCAAGTGGTAGCGTCCTCGAACGTGTTAATGTGCCCACCCACCCGTGTTCCTTCAGTTGCCTGTGCCAGGGGACACGGTAACTCTTTCGAACAACCCGCAACCCTGGCAGGCATCGGCCCTAGCAGACCTCGTCGGTTAGTGCTGACATCTCTTTGAGGCGCGTGTGGAACACAACGCGCCGTCGACCCGGGACACAACGCGCCGTCGACCCGGGACACAACGCGCCGTCGACCCGGGACGAAGTAACACCCTGCTGCGATAATAACGACGCAATAGAAGTAGGACACTTGTGTTCCTCCGTCCTGCAATGTTCTTCTTCTTCGAGTTCTTCGAACATTTTGTATTAGTACGCATACGATCTTACACACACCAGCCTACCATGATCTAATTAAAAACGATTCAAAAACATGACATTTCAGTTTAGGTTCCTAAACTGCATCGCTTGAGCTGCTCTATGGACGTCATGGTACCAAACAAGTACAAAATAAAATTAATGAAACCAAAACTTGCGACTCAGTTTGGGACAATCGCTGTCAGCAGATGGCACGGCCTAAACTGAATCATTAAACTGACGTCATGGTACGAATTAGAAGAACAGTTCAGTTTAGGTCCTAAAATGGATCGCGTTTAGAGCTTGTGGTAGGCCTCCTGTGTTAATAACGCTAGTAACGAGTAGGTACTGCTGGGGGATTTACTTGTGTAGATGTTGTATACCTATTTTTTATACATTTCGCGACTAGCTTTTGTGTCATATCAAAAGAGGGGAACTTTCTACCTGCGTCTGTTTTTCCGAACGCATACAACCCAAATCTCTTCAAAGTGAGAGTGAACAGGCTTCTTCTGGATAAGCTCGCTCCATCGTCGACTCTGTCACCTTTGACCTAGACTAGAGTCAAGAGCAAGTCCATTTCAAATAATAAAAAAATATATATATAAATTGTGTAATGTAATAAATTGATGGGTTTAGTTCATTATTTTGATGATTTAATGTTTATTATCTTCTTTTTAGAGCATTTAATTATAGGCTTGTTTTTTTTACTATACATTTTTATAAAGACACTGAATAATAAAATAGGCAGCAAGCAGTACTTTTGTACTCAAATTAAAATTATGTCGTATTTATTTTATTTTTTATGTATTTTAAATATACAATAAAATAAATAGGTACCTAGCTGAAATAAGAAATTTCTTCCAGCAGACCTGCGAAAGGAGAAGTAAAAAAGAAATGTAGACAATAGTGTGTGAGAACAAGAAGAGAAAAATATGAATGTGTGAAGCCTAAAACTAAAATATTAAATAAACCTACACATATAATGCAAACAAATTAACATAAGTATACTTAAATAAATACATAATGCTATAATATATATCTGCTATAAAGCTTATATTATGTAGGTACATAATGTAATGAAGCGCTAATTTCAGCGCTTAAATTGCTATAAAACAATGTAACACAGTAAAAATAAAAGAAATAAAAAATACATGTGAATTCCTTATCTTCCTCGTACCTATGTTGAAAGTCGATTAAGTGGAGATGGCGTTTCTCAAGGGAACATTACACCTAATATTTAATATCTGACATACTTTACGAAATTTTGCACAAATATGTATGACGAAAATCTCGGCTGTCTCATACTTTAAAATAAATTACAAGGTAGGTATTTTATTATGACTTTTATTTTGATACTAACCTTTGCCCGCGAATTCGCTCGCATGGTGGTCGGAAATTATGTCCTAATAATAGGATAATAGATCCTATGTCCTCAGGTCACATGTGTTATTTTCGTCTAAATCCGTTCAGTCGTGTAGGCGTGAAAATTTACCTACAGACAAAGTTACTTTCGCATTAAAAATCCTACCTAATATTATCCCACGGAAACGTATTTCGGGATAAAAAGTATCTTATGTTCTAACTCAGGTCGTGGTACATGTGTCCATTTTCTATTTTATTAAGTACCTAGTACGTGTTGACAGGCCTACATTGTCCAAAACTGTAATTTAGAATTATTTTAAAAGCCATTTTTTTAAAAGAGTAACCGTAGAGTTCCTTGCCGGCTCTTCTCCATAGGAAACGACCAATTGGAACCGTGCACCTAGCTTCTGTCTTTACATAAGTGCCCATGTAAGTTTATATGAAATAAAAATGTTGAGTTTGAGTTTTGTGTGGCAACATGCACAGCCGTTAACCCCTCAAGCGTCTACTGTACACCAAGTGTACATAAGAGATAGTGCTCGAAACGTCAACGGTACAGCAAGTGTACACAACTATTGTCATTGTTCTAATGTCATTGTCATTTTCACTGCGTCCATTCAAACGTGTGAGAGATTAAAGCGTGAAAAGTAAACAGATAGACAGGCAGACAAATCAACCTACAGACAAACAAACAGACCGACAGACAGAGTTTCTTACGCATTTATAACATTATTATAAATTTTATGTTCGTAATCGTACTCAGCCGTACATAAATATAGCTTAGTTATATGAACCATCATATTAAGAACGTTATGAGTCTTCCGTAATAAACGATTTAATTCAATATAAAAGACGTAAAAAAAGGTAAGCAGAAAATGGAGGTTGGTGATAGCACATTTCGTGAAGGAAAGGTTTATTTTAGGCTTGCATAGACAAAGAAAAGTCTATAACTTCTCTTATTACTACATTACCTACTTCCAAGATTCTCGTTTAGTTCAAACACAATATTTATTTTATTTTTTATTTATTTGTATAGTAGGTTAGTTAGTCTTTTATTTTAGTATCTAGTGTATAGTATATAGTTATATTGTAATTATGTGTGTACAGATATTTGTTTATACTTTCAAGTTCTTATAATTATGAACTTAAGGCTGATTTGTCCAACGCCATATAATTTTATTCGAGGAATAATTTTGAATTTTTGACAGTTCTTCCAAACAGAATCTGTCAGACGTCAATTTTATTCCACGAATAAGAATTATCTGTCGAGTGAAAAATCAGCCCTAAGAACAATTACATGACCTTTAACTAAAAAGTGATAAATATGCGCTACGCAAGTGACACGTCAAAATTTTGCTAATTAGCCAAGTTTTCTTCATCTTGTCTATTTTTAATATTATTGAACACTCTAATAGAATGACTGTGAACTCTGTGAACACTTTTTATGAACATCAAATAATTCCTATTCTGAATAAAAAAAAAATCAAAATAGCTAGGTAACTGCTACCATCTTGGATATAGCACGGTTGGTCCAAATCTAACCTAACCCATTAGTTCGGGGTTCCCTAGCTTATTACTGCAACCAACTGTGATATAAGGCCAGAAAGATAAAATTGTGCAAAATTAGAAGCCCAAAAAGTTTTTAAAGGTTCATTAACTTAAAAAAGCGTCCATCAATAGAAGGTCAAAATGTTTTTTAGAAGAACGGGTCCGTATTTCCTTATAAAAAGTCACGTGTAAATCACAGACTCCCAAATCTTCAGAAATAACTCTATATAAACATGCCTCCCTATTCAATTCGCCGGAAAACGCCATGGAAACGGCAGGAACCCATAAAAACGTAGCAACGAAACGTTTTATGATTTAACTCGAAGAATCGTACACCGTTTTTATTATTTAGAAGTAACGACTTAGAAATATACGTTTCCATTTTTAGGGTTCCGTACCTAAAGTGGGCCCTATTTTGTCTGTGCTGTAGCAGTCTGTCGGTCTGTCTGTGTGTCACAGGGCTGCAAATAGTAACTATGTAGTACCTTCCCCGTTCTTTTTCATACGAAATTACCTTATGGAAGGGGCAACTCGGACCAATTCTTGTAAAGGTTAACGTTCAAGTGCCTTGTATGAGCCTAATTGAAATGAATGATTCGACTTTGACTGTATCTTTTTAGCCATGATAGGAACCCAAGTTTGCAGAATACGTGTTGCTCTGACTTCTATAATCATGGAAAATAATAAAAGAAGGTATTGTTTAATCTGTCAAGTTTCGCTAGTGAGACACAATTGATTTTCTATTATTTCGTTAAATGTATTGGTGGTACGGAACCCTTAGTGCGCTAGTCCGTTTTGCACTTGGCTGATTTTTATTATTTAGAAGTAACGATGCCGAAATATACTGTGCTTTACATTTTTTCCGGTTAATTAAGTTGGTTACGACTGACTAGATGAGGAGGTATGAAACGCATGTGACTAAAGAGTGATGAATACAATTTTTAATAAATGGAGAGGGAGAGGATGGCCAAAGAAAAGATTTATTGTGATGATTGTGTGAGTAATGATATGAAATAAAAGGGAGTGAATGAAATGAAGAAGGAAACGCATTGCGCTGACCCCAAGTAATGATGGGCGAAAAAATGATGAATGTGGGTTTTCTGAAAATACGTCTACGTTTTATCCAGCAAAACAGTAAGAGGTAAACCAATAATCGTCTGCTTCGTTGTCCTTCTCATCGCTCTGGTTTTATAAAGTCTTCTTTCTTTGTCCAGGCGGTTTTCCTTTGGAATGCGCTCCCTCAGAATATCAGGACAGTAACCAATCGGTTCACATTTAAAGTGAAAGCTCGAGAACACATACACAAGAAGTTGGCAGATTCGTCTCAGAATTGAGTTGTCGTAGGGTTTCTTGTTTATGTCTCATAACTTTTTTTTTTTTATATATATATATATATATGTATTTTGTTGTATGTATGTATATATGTATTTATTCTTATATCTTTTATAAATATTTTCTATTTTTTTTTTCACTGTTATTGCACCTGCTGTGAATTGTCTCTGCATCACCCTAAGGTAGACTGGTAGAAAATGCCCAAGGCATTAAGTCCGCCTTTGTACAGTTTTTACTTGTGCATAAAGTTTTAATAAATAAATAAATAAACATTTGAAAATCTCTTGTGTGAGCAGAAAATACACGAGATTTTTTTTTTAATTCATTCTTCTGACTCTTCTAATGATCTCACATTCTAAATGCTGACCTTTCATAGTACCCTCTTTTAAGACTTGACTAGCTACTGCCGTTGATCAATATTGTCATGTTTAAATAGTTTCGCTAACTAACTTAATTTAATTTAACCTTAGTTCTGTCTTACTCTGCGCTTGTAAACCTACAAGCAAATTCCTTCCAACATAATCCTTTACATCAGAACAAGCATTACACTAAAAACAAACGACTGTTTGAATAATAAAACCGGTTTACTAAATTGAGCGTTAATTTTGGTGATATAACACACCTCATATCGGTGTCACTATGGCATATTTGCCAAAGTCGTGTCGTAAATGTCAATTTCCTGTGAGACCATTTTGTGACGTCGCGTCGTGAGACGTGATGTAGATTTATTGTGTCAGCGATGTGTTTGTAATTGTGTATGATGAGTTTTCTATTTCGATGATGTGGATGAGAATAATTCGATTGGATTCACAAGTTAAAAAAAAAAAAAAACTTCACGCCTGTATTCCGCGAAGTGTTAGGCAGGGTGTACAGACAACGGTATGAATACATAATAATATAATAATATGGGTTAGGATTTGGGGAGGCCTTTGCCCAGCAATGGGACAGTATAGGCTAAAAAAGAAAAAAAAAACCTTACCTTGTTGGCTCAGAACTTGACCGTTGCAGAATGGACCTGTAACAAGAAAAAAAAAAAACAATCCTGAAGAAAACTAGTTTCTGCCTCGATGTCGTCTGCGTGCTTCTTGTTTTAACATAAAATAGAATGCTTATGCGAATCCCGCACCCCCCGGCCATAGGTAGAGGTGGAACACCGCGGTGGTTTTAACCGGTAAGAGTCCGGCATGCCCCTCTGTCCCCCCCACGATGGAGGAAGTCCATTAGGATTTCCACCGCGCAACAAAAAAAAAAAAAAGGGTGTACAGACGCCAGCACATCAAGCTACTACAATCTGTCAAATTTCTTTCATAGATTTTTAACTTTATCACCAAAGCATAAGGTTCAAAGTTGATTGGGTTAATTTGACAGTTTCGGGTAGCTTGATGTGCTGGCGTCTGTACCTAACCTAAAATACACCCACATTTCGCCAGTTATGTTTAAGTCCCATGAAATAGCTTATCGTCTTCAACCGGGCGCTACTCCAGACTCCGGGCTTCTACTGAGAAATTCCAGATGGGAAAACCCAATGCGTGATGACAGACGTGATGATACACGATTGATTGATTGATTGAGACGTGATGTGACGTCATGAAGCGTGATGTTATGGTACGTTATGTATTAAATCGCCTTGTTTCAAATGAATTAACATCTGCTATCATAAAACACGTGACTGGTTGACTTGGCTCAATTTAAAAAGATTTTCAGAAATAGAAACAGTGTTTAATCTATATACAGAGTTAATTAAATTAGCTAGCTAAACTCCGCAGGCGCCATGGGTATCGATATATACACCCATAGTCAGAAGCCCGTAAGTCTGATAACCAGTCTTATCAAGGGGTATCGTATTACCCAGTAACTGGGTTGTGGAGGTCAGATAGGCCATGTAAAATACTGTTATTCAGCTGCATCCGATTAGATTGGAAGCCGACCCCAACATAGTTGGGAAAAGGTTGACTGGTAGAAAATAATTTAAAATAAACCTGTATTTTAAATATAAATTATTAGAGTTAATTCTAAAAACATTTTACTTGGTTTAAAATATTAAATATCAACTAGTGTTAAAGGTTGTGTGATAAAAAATACCTAACGAAAGTAAACTCCAAAGTCCAGACACCTACTTATTCAAAAGAGGTTTCATTTTCAGTTTTTTTTTTTTTTTTTACATTAGGACACAAATAACTGCGTAGCCCAGCACTCTAATTGCGTAACACACTATCAATCGGAATCTGTATCATTTTGAAGCAAATTGCTAATCCTTTGCTTCATAAGTTCGAAAAATTTGTCTTCTCAACAAGCAAATAACGCAATGATATGTACAAGTATATAAAAAGGGAGGGGAAATAATCAAAGGGCATCAAAAAATTCGTCCGCATCGCTGTCAATAGGAAACGTGCCCAAAAGGCTGGCAGCATTGCCACGTTGTATGGCAATACTGATTCTTTGGCCAAAAAATAGGCCAGCCCACTGGTCACGTGAAGAGTCGACCAACCGCTTGGCGATGTCTCAAAATACTAAGTGGGCACTCGGGCCCCATGGCCCTAGTGTTTCAACCCCAAACGGCTCAAATAAATAAGTTCCAAAGAGATTGGAGTATTTGCGCCGTTTGAGGTTTTCCGCACCTGCAGCAGCCGCCCCGGCACAGCTAACCGTGCTTGGAAGATGGGATGGCGCAAGGGTGTCGACACACGTTGCATCCCACACCAAAGGCCTACCTATAGGGACCATAATGCCTTGGAAGGTATACCTTCCAAGGCATTATGGTCATTCCGTCTGGTCTCTTACCATCGTCGCGTGCCAAGCCATTGGGTTCTAAAACAGCTGGCACCCCGGCGGTGACAAGAGCACGACGGATGATGTCATTGATGCTGGCATGCCGTGCTATCCGGCCTGCGCTTTTACTGCAGGATAAGCCATGGTGTCCGAGGCAGTCGACACCTTCACCGCATTGGCAGCGATGCGGAGCCACGCAAGGGGCGCCCAGACGCAAACAAGTAGCTTTATAAATATTGTAAATATTTTTATTTGTAAATAAAAGAATACGCAATGAATGTTGTTGAACTGTCAAAATGAAACCGATTCCGATTGATAATGTGTTTAGCAATTGCCCCGCTGACTCTTGTACTTAGAGTTCCTGTATTACAAGAGCCAGTATTATTATTTAATTATTTTTTCACTTTTAGACACAACTGCGAAGCCCTGGCTCTTGTACTAAGAGCTCCTTCCTGTATCACAAGAGCCAAAAATTATTCCGGGTAATTTTAAAATAACTTACAGATTTTCCGAGTCGTTTTTAAAATATCAACCTTAATCATAGAGATCCCTTTCTTACTTCAAAATATAAACGCTCGATTCCTTACGAACAATTACCTTTCCTTCCTCGAAGCTGTACTTCATTATAGAGTTTTGTTAGGGTTGTCAAAAGCTGAATTCAGACATTTATTTAGCGTCAGAGGTTGGGAAACAGGCTGATGTATTTATAATGTTTACCACCTCTTCTTTTAGTCAATTACAACACCAAGGTCCACCACCTTCTTATAGGGTTTTTTCTTTTTTTTTGTGAAATACAGGTCCACCTAGGAGGTTATCGGCTGCATAAAAGGGTTATCCTTTTTATTTTATTTTTTTATTGCTGAATGGGCCCGCTCTTGTCCTCGATCACGCCTGATAGAAAGCAATGGATGAGGTCTATGTTGGAACGAGCGTGTCCAGAAGATGCCTAAGGCACTTGAACTCCCACGTTTCGACGAAACACGGCAGGTTGCTTGACGCCGGACTCCGGTGGGGCGGTGGTCGCAAACCAGGCGGGCGTTAGCCCTACCATCGCAAGGGAAGAATTGGCCAGTCAAATAAGGTGTTGGGTGTGACTGTCCAGGATGCGCCGAGCGCTCAGTTCAGTTGAGTAACTGGCGTAACAAACTGCGCTACATGAGAGCCTTCTCATGTAGCGCAGTTTGTGTATCATGAAGAAGCCTTTCTTCATGCATCCCAAAATCCTGTGGATGCCTTAACAAATTAACGCCTCCAGCCAGGGCATAAAACCTTTAATCTAAGCGACTACACGCTAAGAGCACCCCCTGTGGATTTTGAATTTAACCCCAGAAAAAAAGTTCAAAAGAACATCTAACACAATATAACACAGCAGAGTAATGACATACATAATAACAGAGAATGCAGTAGAACCCCGCCAAAAGATTCACCGGTAAAGCTCGACCTGAACCAACCTGGCAGCGACGTCATTAAGAGATGCCCATCCATAGATAATAATCACCCATCTCTCCACTAGTCCAATGCTTACTTTAGGATGCATACCCGGTACGGCTCTTAAGAGCGTTTACAACGTACGGCATTTCATACAAACTTTCAAGCCCTTGTTTGTCGAAGTGATTGAACCGATTATAATGAAACTTCATACGCATAAGCAGGATACAAAGGTCTAAAAAGTTAGTAGAAAACATTTTCGAAAAATTGTGTTACAGCCAAATTAGACCGATTTTAAATTTTCCATAGAAACATATATTTCCAGTTATCTTTTTTTAAAGAAGACATTTCGAAAATGTTTTTTACTAACTTTTTAGACCTTTGTATCCTGCTTATGCGTACGAAGTTTCATTAAAATCGGTTCATTCATTTCGAAAAACAAGGGCTTGAAAGTTTGTATGAAATGCCGTACGTTGTAAACGCTCTTAAATCCTTCCCTATTTTACGGGCACGTCTCCCCTACCATTACCGCGCTCCCCGGTCTACTCCTTGATATGCAGTGGTCGCTGTAGCACCATGAACATGAGGCTACAGGGACTAGTGCGAATCTTGGGGTTCATTCGATTAATCGAGTCTGGTTTAAGCACGCTGGGGTCGGTGCATTTCATTCATTCATTCAGCGAAAAAGTTGATATGATACGTCACGTGGTTGTAATTTCACCGACACTTCAATGGCATAATGATGTTTGGTGACTGTAACACTTACGTCTAACTGGGTATCTACCGAAGGCGTAACTACTACAAACTCGCAGCCAAATTCTGGGCAGATTCAATTGAGATTGCTATTGACTGACTGTAAGCGTTTCGATAGCAATCTAAACTTAGTCGGCGGAGTTGATTAAGAAGAACATAGGTATTGAACTCAAACCTACATACTCAGCAGTCGACCACAACACCAACGAGGCATTCGATCAGTCAATCAATACGATGAATGAACCAGTGTTGATGAGTGTTAGCGAATGAATGAGCGAGTGAGTGACGCTCTGTTACAGTACAGCTAATGATAGTGGAATATTTTCTAAATAGTTTCTTTCCCAGGAAACTCCACTATCGCTGCAATATTAATTACATTTGAAGCAGAGTCTTTATTCACAAGTTCAGCGACTTAGCCTTGCCAGTTTCCCGATAATGTAATATAAATCTGCCGTTAAAAAGGTCGGGTAAATCAACGTAACACGATACCCTGTCTGACCTATATATTGAGATTTTCCTTAAAGAAAACTCAATTACCGTCTTTGACCGAAGTTCTTTTTTGCTGGCTGTCATTAAAATTATGAAGCTTATTTAATTGTGCCTTTTGAAAACCATGAAACCAAGGCGAAATGTTTTAATTAGATTTTTAACCTCATATATTATTTACCTTAAGGAGGGGCCTGTGGCTAAATAATAACAGCCGCACAGGTCGATCGATCAGGTTAAGCTACGCTTGCCGCGGTTGGTCTGTGGATGGGTGACCATCTTTACATACCGAGACCCCTCCGTGCCTCGGAAAGCACGTTACGCCGTTGGTCCCGGCTGTCATTCGTGGATCTTTGACAGTCGTTACGGGTAGTCAGAAGCCCGAAAGTCTGACAACCAGTCTTACCAAGTGGTATCATATTACCCAGTAACTGGGTTGTGGAGGTCAGATCGGCAGTCGCTCCATGTAAAATACTGGTATTCAACTGCATCCGGTTAGACTGGAAGCCGACCCCAACATAGTTGGGAAAAGGCTAGGCAGATGATGATGATATTATTTACCTTAAATAGACTTCGTACCCAAGTAGGCCGCAGCAAGGACGACCTCCACAAGTGGGGGTTCATGGAAGGCTCTGACCTCAGGTGTGTATGTGGTGTCTCTCCACAGACAATGGCTCACGTCCCATCGTGCACCGCATGTCCTGTCACCTGCACACGTGAGGACCTAATGGCTGCGTCAGTGAATGCTATCCGCGTTGCTGAATTTTGGGATTTTTGGGCCCATCTAATTTAAGAAAAAAAAACTATATTTTAGCTAGCGACACGCTAAGAAGATTATGTAATTACACCTAGATTTGTTTAGGATGGTTGGAAATTCTACATATTCGCCAAAATACTCGTAGGCTGGAGTGAATAATTATCAAGGGGCCAGTATTAATGCGTACTACCTATTGCAGCGTTACCTCTGCGGGTAAAACCTCACCGCTTAGGTTAAAACCTTTTTTTCCAAATAATGACAGATTTTTTTTCAGGGCAACTTAGCTAAAGTATTGAATAATGTTTTTTTTTTTAATCTGTTCTAACGAGCCTAAAACCGGATTTCAATCAGGTAAAAATTCGTGAAATTCGTTACCTATAAAATTTTATCCTTAAAAATTTCCTGAATTTGACAAAATCTCCTAATTCCTCGTTTTTTTCCTAATATTTTTACACCAACAATAATTGTCAAGTAGCAAACCTCCGTGTTTTATATTTAGATTTCTTTTATACGTCATTTAATATTTTAATACGATTTGATTTAAAAAAATTATACGATTTATCTTCAACTAGCTTCTGCCTCCGACTTCGTCCGCGTGGAATTTCACCCTCCTCCCATTCACCCCTCTTAGAGGTGGAATTTCGAAAAACCCTTTTTTAGTGGAGTGGAGAGAAGAAGACACCCCCCAAATTTCATGTCTCTAGGACCAGCGGTTTAGGCTGTGCGTTGATATATCAGTCAGTCAGGACTTTGAATTTTATATATATAGATGTAGTAATTCTTTTTGTTGTAGCTACACTATACAATATTTTTAAAAATACTAGGGGACTATGTCTAGGAATAGTAGTTTTGTCATAAGTTGGTTATGACAAAACTACTAAGATTCTTGATTACAGAGAACCCACTGCCTACCACGAACCTTCGGCCAAAAAACTAGAAGTATTGACTTGAGGTATTCCGGACAAACACGGAAAATACATAGCTGATACCCACTATACTCTGTGAAACTGTATATAAATATTATTACTATCGAGAACTACAAGTGATAGCAATAGTCTACTTATCTCCCTAAATCTGCCAGCCCTATTCCCTTCAGCACAGTTTAGCCTAATTGTTTGCAGGGGCGTGCAGACCCCGGGAGATTAGGCGCACAATTGCACACAGTGACAGCCGCATACGTAGCTACTTGCAATGGCTGTGGTTAAGGATTTCGGCCCCGAGTTTACTACTCATTATCAAAAAAAAAAGTGGTTTTAATGTGACCTTAGTAGGACTAACTTATGACAAATCTACTAAAATTCTTGAATGATAAACTTTCTGCTCGTGCTTCTCTGTTTGATAAAAACTTCGATCACCAACAGCTATTTGTTCCTCTAGATATCCATTTGGAGAACCACATTATATACTTAGTCCTTCTATGTTACCCATCCTTGTGATAATATCACATTTATCTGTATTTTCCTAAACCTGCCAGCCCTATTCCCTACAGCACAGTTTAGCCCAACTGTTTGCGGGAGCGTATAGTCCCCGGGCGATTAGACGCACAATTGCACACAGCGAGAACCACCCACTTGCATACGTAGTTACTGGCAGAGATGGCGGCTGAAGCGCGTATTTGGTGAATGGGCTTGATACTGAGCTCCAGTTGGGTTTGAATATTGTGTAAAAGGAATCTCACAATATCCATACTAATATTATCAATGCGAAAGTGTGTCTGTCTGTTACCCTCTTCACGCTTAACCAATTTAGATGAAATTTGGTATACCTAAAGGTAGTCTGAGTCCCGGGAAAGAACATAGGATAGTTTTTATCCCGATATTCCCACGGGATCGATACTTATAGGGCTGAAACCGCGGGGCGCTGCTAGTGTACCATATGTATGTAATACGCTAATGCATGTGTACTATATTATGTGTGTGCATTCGAATGTAATAGGGGGTGACCCTACAAGCGCACCCTATGGGACTTAAACATAACTGGTGAAATGTGGGTGTGTTATAGGTACACTTTTGTTATCAACTCAAGCCTATCGCAGTCCACTGCTGGACATAGGCCTCTCTCAGGCTGCGCCACAATACCCTGTCCCAGCACCAGTCACCAGCACCAGTGTCCCAGCACCTTATTCAGTCCACGTCCCACACGCGCTTGCCAATACGCGATCTCCACTCCAGGAATCGTCTGACACCGGTCATCGGTCAACTCTGCGGACAAGGAAACAAAAATGTGAAAACGTACAACCACCTAGGAATAATATCGAAGTAAGATGACAAACTGTGGTTTAATTTACTCGTCCCGGTACTGAGACCTTGTAAAACTCTCGTAGAACAGTCATTACCTACTACATGAAAGATGCCATTCTCTAGTACTCAAGCTTAAATTCAACGCTTCGCAGCGAAAACAAGCGTCAACGTTGTACAAGTAAACGTCAAATTCGCGAGAAATTCCGTTCATTCCAAAAGCATACCATGTCATGTGGAAGCTCGCAGGAATTGCGAATTACCGAGTTATATTCACGTCTTAGAAACCTGCTAAGAGCGAGTGAACGAATGATTTGATTGAAAGACGTGAAACACACAAGGACCAAAATAGACTTGCGTATTGGGAGTCTATTTTTGGTCTTGTGAGTCGACTTTGCTGTAAGACATCATTCATAAGTCAAAGTGTCTTAAAAGGTGACTAAGGGATTATTAAAGGATAAAGCTGAGTTCAACCGAAACATGGATTAACCTAGAAAATGTTGCTATAACTAATGAGCTAAACGTGGTTGTTAAAGATACCTCGCTACCTAAGTTCGTGTCAACGTTTTCTTTTGAAAAGTCATCGCCAGGTTGCTTATTAAAAGCATCGTGTATTTATGTGAGATCATGTCAATGTTGTGATGGCTCGTGGCTAAATCATAACAGCCACACGGGTCGATCGAAGGTTAAGCTACGCTTGCCGCGGTCGGTTCGTAGATGGGTGACCATCCATTACATATCGACACCCCTCCCTGCCTCGGAAAGCACGTTAAGCCATTGGTCCCTACAGTCATTCGTAGATCTTTGACAGTCATTACGGGTAGTCAGTCCCAAAAGCCTGATAACCCATCTTCCTAGAGGGCATCGCGTTGGCAGTCGCTACATGTAAATTACTGGTATTCAGCTGCATCTGGATAGACTGGAAGCTGAATCCAACATATAAAGTTGGGATAAAGCTTAGCAGATTTTATATCCATTAATGTTCTAGTTTCTCAAAAGTTGATAATAAAAACAGGCCATTAAAAGTCAATTTCAACAAGGAGCGAAAGACCAACAGTTTCCTTTCACTGGCTGATACGATTATGGAGGCCAAAACAATTTTAAACTGACTTCAAAAGGTTCTCAACTCGATATTAGCGGAAGCCAACTTAGATGAGATTTGGTCCTTTGAGCACTTTCAAGCAAGTGCGCTTTTGCCAAATTGCATTTACCTTTCTGGTTGAAGTTTTGTCAATACAGTGACTGGTTCCAATCACCATCATCATCATCTGTCTGCCTTTTCCCTACTATCTTGGGGTCGGCATCCAGTCCAACCAGATGAAATTCAATACCAGAATTTTACAAGGAGTGTCCAATGTGGATTTTAGATCAAATGCAGGTGATTCTGCAATTATATTATTCTCTGACTGGTGTGATTATAATGATAGTTTAAAGGTTTTATAAAAATATATTTTTATGTAATAGAATCTGATTAATTTATATACAGTAACAATTAATAACCTAATTAATCAATAAAATTATATCCTAACTTAACTAAAACTATTCACAAACTAAAATATCAGCATCATTCATCATTTCAGCTGAAAGACGTCCACTGCTGGACATAGGCCTCCCCCAAGCACCTCCACTCCGACCGGTTATATCTAAAATATAGCGTCAAAAAATTCATCCGCATCGCTGTCGACTGGTAAAGTACCCAAGAGACTGGCTGCATTACCTCGTTGTATGGCAATGTTTAGCCTCTAGCCAAGGTAAAAGCCAACCCTTGGATCACGGGAAGTGTCGACCAGCCGTATCGAAATTTTCTTTCCTTCTGATAGTAATATTTAAAGAAGTCGGTTAATAATGATGTCAAACCAAACACGAAATGTAAAGAAAGAAAAAAACATTTATATTTATACAAGTTGCTAATGACTATATAACAAATTACACAACAGAGATTATAATTAATGATTGTAAATATCCCTTAGCTTTGTAAATTCTAGTACAAATCTGCGGGGATTACATGAATTTTCCAGTTTCAACTTTCAACGCACGTTTGCCGGGGATTTTGAACGGAAAGCCGCCATGATTGACACCGGACAGGCGGATTGTGAGGTCCATTGTCAACTTTATATGGGACAAGCTGCGTCCCGCGGTTTCACCCGCGTAAGTTTCGATTCCAAAAAAATTCTGTAGAGGGCCATCACCCTTATCACGGGTATAAAAATAGCCTACGACATATTCTCAGACCTACCAAATATTCACAAAAAAAAAAAAAACATAAAAATCGGTTAAACCGTTTCGGAGGAGTTCGATAAAAACACTCTGACACGAAATTTTTATATATACCTAAGACTAGATTTTGCCCGCTGCTTCGTCCATGTAGAGGTCGGACATTATCTCACAGGAACGTAATACTGGGATAAAATGTTAAATCGCTTTTATTGATAAGACAGCTCACTGTGTCTCCCCTTGTAAAATTGCTACATTTAAATCTTGAATCCATATGGTACACATAATGAAGAGTTTTCTATCTATTCTATTCCTATGTCTGGTCAACCTTTAGGCGTCAAATGGTAACAAATAGACAGACAGATCGAGTTACTTTCGTAATTATGATATTAGAATAGTAATATGGACTAGAGACTCACCCACAGATATAGATACACCTAGATAACGCAAGAACAATTACTTTGCGTGCCAAAAATTGCACCAGGTTACGTACAAAAATCGTAAGCCGCCTCTTTCGCGCTCAGTCCTGTGTACTGTAATGCTATTCTGTAAAAATCTCACTGTGAAATCTTAGGTGAAGTGAGTTTAAAGTGAGCTGTCAATAGTGTCAATCCCTAGCATCAGGTGGAATGGCAGCTCACTTTAAGTTCACTTCACCTAAGTTATCACGGTGAATTTTTCACAGAATAGCACGGCTGCTGGCTGGGTGAGCGTGAGCGGCCCCAGGGGTGGGGCGAGACGGGTGCCGCACGCAACGGCCTCATTGAATCGATTTAATTTTTCCATCACTAAATAGTGCTTGTAACGTCATAGTAGGTAGCCAAAAAATGGCAAATTGGTGTTCATACAGATCGTGATACTTGTGTTATCTAGGTCTATCTATATTTGTGGACCCGCCCCTGTTTCGCACGGGTCGAATAACGACATGTCAGAACATTATGATTTCTGTGCTGTATATAAATTTTCATACACATAAAAATTCCGGAATAATTGCTGTGATTGCTAGCGAAACCCGCATCAAAATCCATTGTGTACTTTAAAAGATCTAGGCGGCCATACATACAGACACGATAAGCGTCTTTGTTTTATAGTTTTTTTTTCGGTTGCCTATATTGTGTCCCACTGCTGGGCAAAGGGCCTCCCCTTTCTCCTTCCAAACCTTCCTGTCTTGAGTGATCTCTGGCCATGTTGGCCCTGCAAACCTCGTTAGATCGTCACACCACCTTCGCCGTGGTCTACCTCGACAGCGATCTCCTCCTTCAGGCGTCCAGTGAGTGACGATCTTTACCCTTCTCTCCGGGCACATTCGCGCGACGTGTCCGGCCCACTCCCACTTCAGCCTGGCTGTTTTTTCTCCAACATCCGCTACTTGAGTTTAAAGTTAAATATATAGACATAATGTAGTTGTAGATGTATTAAATATCTAAAGACTAATTAATTTCTAACTGAGAGAGGGGTCCATGGCTAAATAATAACAGCCGCACAGGTCGATCAATCAAGTTAAGCTACGCTTTCCGCGGTTGGTCTGTGGATGGGTGACCATCTTTACATACTGAGACCCCTCCGTGCCTCAGAAAGCACGTTAAGCCGTTGGTCCCGGCTGTCATTCGTGGATCTTTGACAGTCGTTACGGGTAGTCAGAAGCCCGAAAGTCTGACAACCAGTCTTACCAAGGGGTATCGTATTACCCAGCAACTGGGTTGTGGAGGTCAGATAGGCAGTCGCTCCATGTAAAATACTGGTATTCAGCTGCATCCGGTTGGACTGGAAGCCGACCCCAACATTGTTGGGAAAAGGCTAGGCAGATGATGAATTAATTTCTAACTGAGGTTTTTTTTCTTTTGTTGCAGATAAACTCCACTTCATCGTCGAAACTAAGGATTGGAGAGATAAAGGTAAGGAAATAAAACTACTTTTTAGAAAGAAAAAAAGATAATACGTTTATTTACGGCAAACATGACGCTACAAAAAAAAAAATACACAAACATTGTAACATGATTAATGCAAGACCTTATACAGCCTTTGTATTACGTTTTCAACTCAATACTTTAATTGTAGGGTATTAAGATAAACGCATAATACAATGACCAAAACTTAAACGTGTTCATACTTTATGCATTTAAAATTGAGTCCGATTGCCTTGAAATAAGTCTTAATTTTCTTTGGCTCAATCGGTGATCAGTGGGGCATACTTACTGCATACTTTTTGAAAAAAAAACTTATACTTATTAAAAGTTACTGAAATCGGTTCAGTAGTCAATTATGAACAAACAATATTAAGGACTTGCATTTATTCTGTTACCTACATCTTAAATGTTTTAATGTCCTAAACGTCGTGTACAGACGCCAGCACATCAAGCTACCCGAAACTGTCAAATTTTCCCAATCAACTTTGAACCTTATACTTCAGCAATAAAGTTGAAAATCTATTAAAGAAATTTGGCAGATTGTAGTAGCTTGATGTGCTGGCGTCTGTATATGGAAATAGTTTGCTTGTGACTCGTGAAATCGCGAATAATTAATTAATTCACTCCGCTTCGCGTTTAAAACAGTACACAGTGACTTTATGCTTCTGGCAGTGATAAATGCGTACTTTTAAGCTTTAGATTTCCTAGAAGTACTCAAATTGTACTCCTTATGAAGTTACAAAGATTACATTTTAGTCGTTGTGGGTCTGTTTATTTATTTAATACTTACTTCAAGCACATAAATGTACAGAGGCGGACTTAATGCAATAGGCATTTTCTACCAGTCAACCTTTGGGTGATGCAGAGACAAACAGTGGTAGGTGCAATCATGAACATTGAGGAATAAATATTTTAAATATAAAGATTATGCATAAACCTATTAAAACTATAAATAAAATATATACCTAAATAAATATAAATATAAGCACAAATAAATGTACATAAATCCATGAATATACTAAAAAGAAATAAGACAAATAATGAGAAAATATCACCGTTGTGATGATACTGCCAGCGTCTTACGAATGCGCTCGCGAACTTTAACTGTTTGTGAAGGAGCTCGTTCGGGGAAAGTCTAAATTCTGTTGCCTAACACCGGTTTGAAGATAGGGTTTAATTGCAGGCAATTTGCTTCGTCTCTTCTTTAGGAGGGCAATGAATCCTCTAGAAATTGATTGCGAAAACTGTTAAGTTCTTAAATGACAAATACAGTCTAGGAATTAAAATGTGCCAAGATACAAAATGAATGCGTTTGCGTTCATAAAAATAAATGAAATTTGGAAAATCCAAAAGTGCACGACTCATAATGCTCATTTGATCTTCCTGTCACTGATATTTACATAGCAAGTAGTGTTATACGAATTTGTGTGGGTAAGACCTACAACGTAAAAGTGAAAAATAAAAACTTTTATTTAAAAAAAAACAACCGACTTCCAAACAACACTACAGAGTGAAAAAAAACAACCGACTTCCAAAAAAAACACTACAAAGTGAAAAATAACTTTAATTTTGGAAGTCGGTGTCGTTGGTTCCACATTTTCGTTTTTTTGACACCGACTTCCAAAATTAAAGTTATTTTTCACTTTGTAGTGTTTTTTTTGGAAGTCGGTTGTTTTTTTTTGTAAAAAAGTTTTTATTTTTCGCTTTTTAGTTGTACCTACCCCATAATACAAATTCATATAACACTAATTGCTATGTGAATATTAGTGACAGGAAGATAAACATCATCAATATAAACTAAGTGGAAAACAAACGTATTGTTGAATCTAATTCCAAAACTACCCAAGCAAAGTTCATAAAATTTATATGGGACCACCTCTGAAGCATACCTTATTCATTAATTAGACTAGATGCTGATAATCCTGGCTGCAGCATCAGGCCAGACTTATGTCAACATTGCATTGAACTTATAATTTAGTCCTGTTTAAAATGAGCCCAAACACGACTACGGTGCTGTAATTTCAAGGTTTGTACTTTTTCTGATGCTCCTGGCTTCAACATCAGGTCTCTCTCGTGTTCCTCATTAACAGTACATTTATCCACACATCGAGCCCTTTTCAATGAGCCTAAACACGACATATCTGCTGTTAGTTGTCGAGGAGTTAGGCACTCTGCAGACTATCCTGATGCAGCATCAGGTCATGACATGATGATCATGAGACCAAATGTGGCAAATGCCCTATCCATACCAAACATCAAAATAATTTACTAAAACGGGACCCTTGCCTGTTCGAGTAACTTCTTACTGTTAAGAAGTTGTACCTTCCATCATCAGCTCAGCTACCTGAGATGGTGACAACCATACGCAAATACACAAGATACTTCATAAAATATGCGAAAAACAATAAGCGAGCCTATAAAATTTGAGGGTTGCCCTCGATTTCTCTAAGATCCCATCATCAGATCCCGACTTGTTGACTATGGGACCATTTGGGAAGTATACCCTTTCCAACAAAAAAATAATTTTTCAAATCGGTTGGCAAGCGACGGAGTTATGCGCGAACAAACCTAAAAAAAAAAAAAAAAAAAAAAAAAAAAATACAAACATTCGAATTGAGAACCTCCTCCTTTTTTAGAAGTCGGTTAAAAATAACTTCAATTTCGGAAGTCTGTGTCGTTGCGTTCACATTTTCGTTGTTTGCCACCGACTTCCGAAATTAAAGTTATTTTTCACTCTGTAGTGTTGTTTGGAAGTCGGTTGTTTTTTTTTATATAAAAGTTTTTATTTTTCACTTTTACGTGGATGACTACCTATAAATCTATCCAAGCTGCCGCTTTGTTAAATATGAAAATTTTGTTCAAAGACACCCGTACTGCAGTACGTAGATAAAGAAATTAATGTATTGCCAGGCATGTCGCACGATTACAGGGATTTCCTTGAGAAATTGACGCCATTTTGTGAACGGAATAATTTATGTTTTGTAAGATATTAATAATGGTTTGTAACTGGAGTTATTTTCCTAGCCTTCGGCTTAGAAATAGCCTCGTTGATTTCGATTCTGATAAAATAATATTTATGAAAAGTAGTCCTTAGTTTTTTTTAGCTTTGTGTTGCATTTTCTGCTCAAGTTGAAAGTTAAAATCCTCAAAACAATACAGTTTTCGAAGTTCAAACTACCCTATTGAATGACTATTTAATGAAATTATGACATTTGGACGCCCATTCTAAGTTTAATGACTATCCTATCCTATCGCGAAAGTTTGTGAGGATGGACGGATGTTTGTTACTCTTTCACACAAAAACTACTGAACGGATTTAGATGAAATTTGGCACACAGATAGTTTATAACCAGGATTACCTTAGTGCATCCCTTTCTTAAGCTCGATAGACTTTATGCTTTTATAAGCTCTTACATAATCAGCCTATAATGTTCCCACTGCTGGGACCCAAGTCTTCTCTCTGTGAGAGGGAGTAGTCCATCACGCGGGCCCAGTGCGAGTTGGTGAATCACATGTATCCGACTTTTTTGGTCCTCACGAAGTTTTACTTCACCGTTTTGAAAGCAGTGGTGATGAAATTAAATACAAAAAGTAAAGTACCTGCCTGGGTTCGAACTCACGACCTATAACTTGTAGGTCTGAGCCGATACCACTGAGCCACCACTACTTATAACCTCTTAAATTCCCTTTGTGAGCTAAATGGACATCTATGAACATTTTTCTCTGTTTCCCATTGTTTAATTTTCATTACACCTTTTATTGTTGTATGGTATGGCTTTGTTCTATGACGTAGCGTTGAAAGGCCTCCCACAAGGTAGACCGACAACCTTGTGAAGGCCGCAGGAACCCGTTGGATGCGAGAAACACAGAACCGGTCGAATTTAAGGTGCTTGGGGAAGGCCTATGTCCAGTAGTGGACGTCTTTCGGCTGAAATGAGATTTTATTGTTTTCAATAGGTATTATTGTCTTCAAATTAAAGGTACTGATACCAAATTAAGCTCATGTTCCTGGCTCATCACCTCATCTGTTTTCATTTCGTTTAAAACTCGATCCGCTAAGAACGGAATACAACGATTATCAGGTTACTCAATCGCGTACTTATCTATGAGAGCCTGTTTCTTTGAGGGATACATTTGTCTATTCAAACTTATGTTTCAAATTAATATTATTTCAAGTTAAATAAATATCAACTTTATTTTAATGGGAATAAAGTTGATTTCAGAGTGACTAGCACTATTGAAAAATTTATAAAAATGTTTGAAGGAATTAAAGATATTTTCATTAATTCATATTTGTTTACATTTTTGGCAAATACATCGCGAACGCAGATTATATCAAAATGAACAAACTACATTCTTTGAAGACTTGCGTTTATGCTGTTACACCTTGTATATTTTTGACCCTACCTAAAAATATATATACAATGGTACCTGGTATGGTAATGTATATCTTTCAGGTATTTCAGAACGTATGATTATAACGCCAATATTTCTCAAATAATTAAAATCGTTCTGTCATAGACATGAGCAAAAAAAACGAACAGTAGGTACAGATTAGATGCCAGCACATTCAAGCTACTACAATCTGTCAAATATCTGTAATAGATTTTCAACTTTATCGCTGTTGATTGGGAAAATTTGACAGTTTCGGGTAGCTTGATGTGCTGGCGTCTGTACCTAACTAAATGAAAATGACATTCGCCAAAATACAGAGTTTCCGAGCTTAGTTAAAACCGAGTACTTTCGAATCGTTAATTTTAACATACCTACTTTCTCGTATTCATGTAATGGATATACTCGTACTATATATTCATTTAATGTGGCCTAGTTCACTGTTCTCTCTGCGTATTCGCTGGTGTAGATAATGTTGTTTTAATTTGTGCCTAGAGACGGATATTCTCGGTTAGAACTATGTATATTACTCTGGGAAAACTTTAAGTATAATTTGAGAGAAAATTGTTAACTTGGATTTCGTGTTTCGATCGTTATATTACATTGTTTTTTCAGCCAATATAAAAAAAAAAAAATCGCAACCGGCGTGCGTGTATGACCAGATGTATGAACGTAAACGAAGCAAAAGGAGTATGTATGTATGTAAGGATCATATCAGGTCGTCACCTGGTAGGTAGGGTAGGTAGAAACTACAGAGCGTCCTGTAAAATAATATTGAGCCCGCGCTGACTCGATACCTTAAATACTTTTTAGTATGGTCTTTTTTTTTTTTTTTTTTTTATTCTAAATTTTAAAGGAGGCTTTTATCCACAATGGCAAGTCAGCCTCATCATTAGTATGGTCTTCGTTTAATTTATAATGTAGTAGCTGACCCGGCGAACTTCGTACCGCCCCGCCAGCCGCTCTGCCCCCGCTTTTTAAATCTCTGATATCTTCTAAGATATTCATTTTAATGATATGCTATACAGGGCAATTTTGATTTACACGAAATGCATAACGTATCCAATGTATTTAATTGGATAATCAATAATACCGTATTGTTTAAAATAAAGCTATTTTAAAATTATGGGTTATTTACCAAGCGGTAAATAATTATCCTTAGAAGATAAACATATACCTACTATTGCGAACTTAATGCCTATGGCATTAAGTCCGCCTCTGTACATTTTTGTGCTTGAAGTATTAAATAAATATACAATTCCGTAGTACAGACGCCAGCACATCAACCTACACCTAACTGTCAAAATTTCCCAATCAACATTGAACCTTATGCTTTAGCGATAAAGTTGAAAATCTATTACAGAAATCTGACAGATTGTAGTAGGTTGATGTGCTGGCGTCTGTACATTAAATTGATCTATTTCGTAAGGTTTAGCCAGCGTTTGCAATGTAAGCGCACAAAAATATGTTTGTTACGACATCACATTACAAATCTTTGAAATTCTCGGCTTTTCTCTACGATGATATGCATGTATTATACATTATAAACCTTCCTCTTGAATCACTCTATCTATTAAAAAAATCCACATCAAAATCCGTTGCGTAGTTTTAAAGATCTAAGCATACATGGGGACAGACAGACAGCGGGAAGCTACTTTGTTTTTATACTGTGTAGTGATGTAGTGACTAGCAACCTGCCCGAACGAATTTACAAAACATAGAGATTTATTTATTTAATAGAAACTTAATATTAATATAAATAGAGGCCTGTGTCCCAGCAGTGTGAACATTATAGGCTGATTATGCTTATGCTTATTACCTAATATTAATGTATCATATACATAAATACATAGAGAGAAGTCGTGGTGGTGGCCCAGTGGAAACGGCCGTGACTTACTAGTTGTAGGTCGTAAGTTCGGACTGTGTTACAGCAGTTGGAAAATTATAGGCTGATTATTCTATACCTACGAGTACACATAAACGTTCTGGAATAAATTCTCTAATAGTGAACCATGCAACAAAACCATTGCGCGGTTTACAAGAACCACGTGTCACACAGACAGACATGAAAAGTTACTTTAATTTATAGGTAATCTAACTTTAATTTATAGTATAACTAGCTGCGCCGCGCGGTTTCACCCGCATAAGTTTTGATCCCGTGGGAATATCAGGATAAAAAGTAGCCTATATGTTAATACAGGGTGTCAGCTACCTCCATACAAAATTTTATCAAAATTGGTTAAGCCGTTTGAGCACGAAGAAGTAACAAAGATATAAACACACACACTCATAAACTTTCGCCTTTATGCGCGAGTCCGACTCGCACTTGACCGGTTTTTTTTTGGTCCTAATGCCCCACGACTTCTTTCCAACTCGATTAGAGTTCACTTTCAAGGCGGGATCAGGTCGCGATAAGTTTTTAAAAGAGCTCTTTCAAGTAGCTTCGAGCAGGTCTGATGGATTCAACTTAGAAAATTTCATTTGAAATGAACCCACTTTGAAGATTGTTTTGCTCATTTTGAAATGAGAAACTGCCCGTTACGAAATAAACGATATTGAAGAAACTATTGATTCTATGTATTTGCAGGTCTGTTTTCTCAGCAGTAGATACCTATGCCCATCACGTATGCGCGGAGTAACTAAGTATAAAGTAATTCGGACAATTTTAAGGAGGCTTTTGGCTAAGTAATAACAGCCGCACGGGTCGATCGATCAGGTTAAACTACGCTTGCTGCGGTTGATCCGTGGATGGGTGACCACCTTTACATACCAAGATGGCTCCGTGCCTCGGAAATCACGTTAAACCGTTGGTCCCGGCTGTCATTCATGGATCTTTGACAGTCGTTAAGGGTCCTCAGAAGCCCGAAAGTATGACAACCAGTCTTACCATCGGGTATCGTATTACCGAATAACTGGGTTGTGGAGGTCAGATAGGCAGTCGCTCCATGTAAAATACTGGTATTCAGCTGCATCCGGTTAGATCGGAAGCCAACCCAACATAGTTGAGAAAAAGGCTAGGCAGATGATGGAATTTCCGACCTCAAGGCGGGCGAAGCCGCAGGCAAAACCAGGTAAAATTATTGTACCCGGAAGTAGAACTCCAACAGATTCATTATATTATTCGTCACGGTCTTCATTTATTTTTTGGTCCTTCAGTCCGCACAGTATCCGCGACTCTTAATGGTCCATTTTTTGTGGCGTCCACTTTTTAGGGCTCACCTACATTGTTAGCAGGAGTTTTATGTGAATTACTGTGTTCTGGCGACGGATTTTGTCCTATTTTTCAAACAAAAAAGCTGTGACTACCTGAAAACCAGTACAATGTACATGCACATCATGGAATGGATATACGAGTAGTTGTTAACTTTTTATATGCTTGAGTACGAGGCTTTTGTCTACTTTGTGTGTGTATATTTTATGTCATTTTTGAAGTGAAAACTTTGAATTCGCGCCACTGTTACCGTAACCGACACCGCTTCGGTTGTGTTCGGCTGTCCTCGGGATGTACTCGGTTTTAATGTATATCCGATATGTCAGTGAGTGATGGCAAAGTAATCTGTTTGTGTTTTGTTTTCACTTCTGTCGGCACTCCCGGAATGCCACTATTTTTTTTTTTGGAATGCGCGTTGAATTTGTGCAGAATAATCAATTTTTATTTATTTTTCTTTCTTACATGAATCGAGAGCTGGCTTAGCGTACGGAGTGTCAGTAGAATAAGAGGCTAACTTTTACAATCCTTTCATCGCCCGTTTACCTCTGACAGCTGCATCCCAAAAGCAACCTTATTACAACAACTATAAAGATCACCAAGATTCTGATAGACTTGTCAGTTGCAGCAACTCAACAGCACCCTTATTGTCACGAGATTAAGGATCACTGTGATATTGACAGAGATGCAAAATCAGAGATAAAATAACTTACTGTGAACGGACTATACAGCGGGGTAATTGCGTAACACACTAACAACAGGAATGGCTTTCATTTTGACAGTTCAACAACATTCATTGCGTTATTTAATTTGTTGAGCAGACAAATTTTTCTAGCATATGCAGCAATGGATTAGTAATATCCTTCAAAATAATTCAGATTGTGATTGATACTGTTGTACAGAGGCCAGCACATCAAGCTAACCGAAACTGTCAAATTTTCCTAACCAACTT
Source organism: Hydraecia micacea (assembly GCA_914767645.1). Taxonomy (NCBI): domain Eukaryota; kingdom Metazoa; phylum Arthropoda; class Insecta; order Lepidoptera; family Noctuidae; genus Hydraecia; species Hydraecia micacea. Next base: position 3,979,070 of record OU611801.1, on the reverse strand, counting down.
TGAACCTTATGCTTTAGCGATAAAGTTGAAACTCTATTAAAGAAATTTGACAGATTGTAGTAGCTTGATGTGCTGGCGTCTGTACAATACGTGTGCCAAGTAAGCTGATAATAGTACGTTTTTGAAGATGTCTAGAACTTGGTTTCTCAGTTGTATTTGCTGGCTAATATGATAATGATTATACATAAGCTGGATCAAAAACATTGGTATTTTCCGCGAGATTCATAATTTAATATTCTGGTAACTTTCAGGCAAACCAGATACTGAAATGAAATTGTTTATTTCATGAATAGGGTATCGGAATCTCATTCATCATCTGCCTAGCCTGTTCCCAACTACGTTGGGGTCAGCTTCCAGTCTAACCGGATGCAGCTGAATACCAGTATTTTACATGGAGCGACTGCCTATCTGATCTCCACAACCCTGTTACTGGGTAATACGATACCCCTTGGTAAGACTGGTTGTCAGATTTTCGGGCTTCGGACTACCCGTAACGACTGTCAAAGATCCACGAATGACAGCCGGGGCCAACGGCTTAACGTGAATATCGGAATCTCTTTAACACGTCATATTTAAAATAAATACATGTGCTTGATGGAGTCGACATTTCCTATCTGACTACCTCTGAGAAGTAATGGCGAAAGAGACTCAGGAGTCACAGTCTCTTTTAAAATCCAGTAATCTTGGTCAGATCATGACATTTGAGAACCATGTAGATTAGTGTCTGAAATGGTCTTGTGAGGACCTGTCCGCTGAATGTTGAAGCTACACCAGTTTTTCTCAATAATTTTAATTTCCCACTTCGTCACAAACCTAAACCGATCATATATGAACTAGCCTTTAAGGATAACTGTCACACAAGTAAATCCCAGTTGAAGATATCCTCTCGAGGAAAAGTTCGAGTTACGTAACGTGAGAGTGAAGAATGAAGGCCATTTCTTTGTGACGAGGGATTGAATGCTTTGAACAGGTTTGTGTGTCTGTCAGTTAAGGCGGATACGCTAAGGTAGTCTGCGAAATTCAAATTATCTTACGTTTTTTGCAACTTGCAGGTCAGGTTGTGTGATGATTAAAATATGTTTTGCGACCGTAACAAATATGAGTTTACAGAATTACAATCATTAGAATCAGCACCGACATAGCTTGTAGAGTAAGCAAATTGAAGTGGCAGTGGACTGGCCATGTTTGTCGAAGGACCGATGGCCGGTGGAGCAGACGAGTCCTGGAGTGGAGACCGCGTACTGGCAAGCGTAGTGTGGGACGCCCCCCCCCAGCCAGATGGACCGACGACCTAAAGAAGGTGGCTGGGACAGACTGGATGTGGAAGGCGAAGGACAGGGTGTTGTGGCGCACCCTGGGAGAGGCCTATGTCTTGCAGTGGACTGCGATAGGCTGAGTTAAGTATCAGCAATACATTCGAATGTCATGGCGTCATTCAATAGGGTAATACGAGTATGATAAGAAATTTTTCACTCCTCTTGCTCAAAAAGACCGTCATTGTAGCGTACCAGCGCGAGGAACAAATAGGATATTTTTTACCTCTAGGGGATTTTTATTTTTTGATTTTTTTCTGTTACCAACGAGCCTACAAAAACGAAAAAGTTTTTATTGAAATATTAAAATTCGTCCAGCCGTTTGACCGCTGGACGAATTTTGATAAAATTTTGTATGGAGGTAGTTGACACCTTGGATTAACATATAGGCTACTTTTTATCCCGACATTCCCACGGGATCGACATTTACGCGGGTGAAACCGCGGAGCGCAGCTAGTATAGTATGATAAGGCATCATTTACATCACGTACGCGTTCTAAATACATAAACTTACACACAATATCAGATACAAGCTCAACATGTTGATTAATATTAACGAAAGCAAATTAATTTTGCACTTCATAAAGATTTACATCAAGTATTCATTACTGACCTACATCTCAACAGATAATGTTAAAAGCTGCAATGTATATTTTACGATAAACTATTCACGTTATATCGAATAATAAACACGACGTTTTATGAAGCATTTTGACCAAGAATAACATGCCTTTTATCATAAATATGGGGAGGATGGTGCAGCTGGCGGCAAACAAATTGATAAAGTACTTGCTTGCTTTATTTCTACAATTCTGTAGTGCTGGGATGGCGAACCAATGGCACGCGAGCCGCTGGTGGCACGCGACAAGATAATTTAGGCACTCCATCAATTTTTAACCGACTTCAAAAACGGAGGTTCTGTATTCGACCCGTATGTATGTATCCAATATCTACCCGTGCGAAGCCGGGGCGGGCCGCTAGTAAATACATAAGACACGTCACCACTTCCTAGTGCGTGGTAGTAGTGTAACTGGGAAGAAAAAGTGGCGCAACCAACTCCCCAGCAGCACAGCTGTCTGTTCAGTTAGAAAAACTTGATTCTATACAACAGACTAGGATAGACTAGAAGGCGAAAAAAAACGCCGTCGAGTACCTACTTATTAGAAAAAGTTTTTTTGTTCAATCTAAGTACTTACTGACTCGCTTAAACGTTGTATAGCATCGTCTGTATAGTTACACAACGCTTTGTCTTCTTCTTTCGAAAGTCAAATTACTGACGACTGAAAGAGAGAAATGTGTAACTATACAGGGTTATTTTTCAAAGACCAGCCAAATTTAAGGGTGTGGTGCAGACTATCAAACCGAACAACTTTCTCCGTGGGACCAATATCGCAATCGCGAAAAATTTATCAACTGTCCCATAGAAAACTTCAATACCTACTCGACTTAAACGTATGAGACGGCTGAATTTTTATTCGCAATTACGATATTGGTCCCATGGAGAAAGTTGTTCAGTTTGATGGTCTGTACCGCACCCTTAAATTTGGCTGGTCTTTGAAAAATAACCCTGTATATCTGATATAACACGTTTATTAGTAAGGGGGTTAATGTTTAATTACAAAAATCAATCTGCTTTGCCTTGTCCCAACTATGTATGTCGGGGTCGGCTTCCAGTCTAACCAGGTTCAGCTCAGTACCAGTATTTTACATAGAGCGGCTGCCTATCTGACCACACTCCAGTTACTAGGTAACACGATACCCTCTAAAACTAATTACACTTGGTCGAATACAATATTTGGGTTTTGCCCCGAATCCCTGACACGTAAATTACACCGCCAGCCATTACAAATTCGGGTGTCTATGGAATTCGGGTTCATTGTGACAAATATTACTCCCCCGGTCGATGGATGGTTTCTGTCGAGTTTCGGAGTTCTGTGTTGAAGTAACATCTTTCATTGGCACCTAGCTATTGTCTCTAAGTGTTTTTGGGTTTTCCATTTGGAATATCTTTGTAATAGCCCGGAGTTTGGAAGTTGGTGGTGTGATATCCCGTGCCTCGGAAAACACGTAAAGCCGTTGGTCCTGCGCCTGATCACTCCCCGGTCGTGTCGGATGGCCGTCCCATCGGACTATGAGAGTAAGGGCGCGTACACACGAGCGCGATTTTATTTCGCGCACGCGTCACGTACGCACCGCTCCCTCAAAAGAGAAACATTTAATTCCAATGTTTCTAAAGAGAAACATCGCGCTCGTGTGAACGCGCCCTAATGGAACAGAGATTGTACAGTCAACCGCAAAAGTAGATGATGAAATTTTGGAGTCAAAACTGATCACGAATAATGGCAGCTGTACTAGTAGTAAATGTTGGGTATAATTTACAAGCACATACTTTTGAAACACTTTGACGCCACACAGTTCATTAGCATTGAATTTCTGATTTTCATCATCTACTTTTGCTGTTGACTGTACCTGTGTTTGCGCAAGCACTTGTGCTCTAATATCTGCTTACCAGGCTAATCTCCGTTTAGATTGGCCACCGTGACTGAAATCGATCTGGAAATTATTGTTTATTCATTCATTCTACACTTGTCTGTAGTGTAAAAATGTCACAGTGAAAAATTATTTTGTTAAAATGAAGTTAGCTTGATGCGAGCTCTCAATCCACCTGATGCTAGTATAATCATAATCAGCCTAGTATTTGCGCTGCTGGGACACTGGCCTCCTCTTACTGTGAGAAAGACTGTGCCATAATCCACCACACGGGCCCAGTGCGTGTTGGTGACCTGAACGCCAATTTTCGTAATTAAAAACGTTCAAAATAAAAAGAAAGAAAGAAATATATTTATTTAGCACAGACCAAAAGACACACAATACACCAGATATATACATCAGATAAAAACAAACAAGATTTTTTTTTTTTTTAAGATAATAAAAAATAAGCAGGAAAGTGTGCCTCACGGCTGCGCTAAAAAGGTCCAGTTCAGCAAAAATGCCAGACAACTAGTGCCTGACGCTGGTTTTCAACTGGACCTGGTGTGTGAGGTGACGGATGTAAATCAGTTTCAATTTATAGTCGCCATCTCATTAGCGAAAATCAATGTAAAGAACTTGTCAAATATGTAGCGAAATTGGGAATATTTTTGATAGATTGAGATTGATTGATCAGTTTGCGAACGTTCTTAAAAATACGGGTAATAGCCCCTCTGATGCTAGGGCTTGACATTAATAAAAGCTCACTTCAAGTTCACTTCACCTAAAGGACATCATTCAAGTGTAGAACATTTTATAATCTAAAATTAATATCAGCCAGAATAAAAAAGTACTATTTTCTTTATGGGAAATAACATCTTGAGCATTTTTTACTATTACAGCGAAAGTCTACAATTAATCCCCCGGCTGCTATTTGAGATTGAAAATGCCAAAAATCATATTTTAACCGACTTCAAAAAAGCAGGTTCTGTATTCGACCCGTATATATGTATGTATTTAGGTATGTTTGTATGTCCGCGATTTTTGTCACGAGTGTTTTAAGCATAAAATTAAATAAATACCAACTTTTAATTGAAGTTATCATCCTGAACATGTTTTAACTATAAACTTGTTATAAAAATATAATTATTATGACTTTTGGCATTTTCAATCAAAATCTCAAATAGCAGCCGGGGGTTGATTGTAGACTTTCGTTGTAAAAGTAAAAAGTGTTCAAGAAGTAATTTCCCATAAGAAAACAATATTTTTTTTTCTGACCGGAAATCCATACTTTCGCGACCTTGATTATAACATAACATAACATAATCAGCCTATAATGTTCCCACTGCCGGGACACAGGCCTCCTCTCAGTGAGAGGGAGTGGGCCATAATCCACCACGCGGGCCCGGTGCGGGTTGGCAGATGTCACATGTCTTCGAATTTTTGGTTCTAGGACATGCCGGTTTCCTCACGATGTTTTCCTTCACCGTTTTGAGACCGACCTTGATTAATCTCAATAAAATATCCTTGAACCATAGTTCCTAGTTATGCAGTGCAGTGTATACATCCCACAGTTTATTTGCAGTCTGAATCCCATTTAATACAATTCATTGGTCATTGCCGTCGACAAGGTCTCGACCAACGTGATTGGTAATAAACATTTGTGTTTAAATGTTTGTGTATTGGCGTGTTGGGTGACTGGGTCGAGAGAAGATAAATGTGTACATGAACTACTTTCAAAGTGCACATTTTGGTCTCAAAGGCTGATATGGAAGCCACATGACATTAACTTGGAACTTCACTCAAGTGAGCGCACACAATTCGAAAGTGAACTCACAACGAGGTACCGTCTGAATTACAGAGGGATGTTTAGAAAATAATACTAATTTTGACGTGATAACGTCTTATAAATCGATGAACGCCGGCTGCACGCACGAAAAAGCATGACTCATTGTCACGTTCCGCCAGAGCCGAGTGTGCAAGCGAGAGCGCGGAACAAGCGATAGAGAGGCATGATCGGATGCTTTCTTATGACGTTATTGCGTAAAATTATCGTCCGTAAACCGACTTTACAGACAACCAATGTTTTTTACTAGAAACGAATTTTGTACTAAAAACTACGACCTTTTATTTTAGCGTCACACAGTATTGATATAAGAGGGGACTTGGAGCTAAATAATAAGGCCGCATGGTTTGATCGATCAGGTTAAGCTACGCATGCCGCGGTTAGTCCGTGAATGGTTGACCATCTTTACATACCAAGACCCCTCCGTGCCTCAATAAGCACGTTAAACCGTTGGTCCCGGCTGTCATTCGTGGATAATTGACAGTAGTTAGGGGTCGTCAGAAGGCCGAAAGTCTGACAACCAGTCTAACCAAGGGGTTATAGTATTACCCAGTAACTGGGTTGGGGAGGTCAGATAGGCAGTCGCTACATGTAAAATACTGGTAATCAGTTGCATCCGTTTAGACTGGAAGTCGACTCCAGCATAGTTGGGAAAAGGTTAGGCAGATGATAATGACAGTATTTAGATAAATTTGAATTCCCGAAGGACTAGAAAGGGACCCGATTATGAATATTAAACACTATTACACGAATTAATGTTTTCATCCATTAACTGAAGTGAAAGTAATTTTAATAATCTCATCAGGATTATTGTTCACTGTACTTTAGATTCAAAGGTCAATGGCGTCTCAGAATACAGAAAACTTTTCTGTATTTTGAGAACGGCGTATAGAATAAGATGGCTATAATGTGGGTAGTTTCATTTAGATTTAATTTTCTAAATGTAAGAACCATGGATCCGTTTATTATGATTTTTTGATGTTGATAACTGCTCACTTAAATGTCTCACCAATGGTGGCGCGTATGTTTTATCATTCGGTTCCCTACAAAATGGTTGAGCTGGATGGTGCTGATCCACGCGTCATGTTCGTGAATTCGTCATGTCGGTTGACGTAGCTTAACTGCCAGGGTTTATTTTAAATCTTACATTTTGAATTGTTTCTTTATTTTATTTTTTTACATTGTTCGGAAATATAGAATAAAGCACCCAGGATTTTGTAATATCTTGATTTAAAGTTGAGTTTCTTGCTCGTTCTTCTCTTTAGTTTCTACCTAACTCCATGGGAAGAAGTCTTGAGTTAATGTATGTATGTCACGTTACGTAATTAAAAAAAAAGTACATAAATGGGTCGCGAATGGACACAATAATGATCATATTCTGTGAAATATGACAGAATGAAAGCTTTTCATGCATTTATTCCACTGCAAAATTTTAGGCATTCCACCTTGCCCCACCAGTGGGGCGGCTGGTGGGGCAAAGTGGAATAATCCGAAATATGGGAAAATATGGAAAGGAAAATTGCATTTTCCGAGTATACTTACGATTTCGTTATTGGTTTACTCAAAAAAGATGACGCAAAACTGTATTAATAAAAATAACTCGTTCCTTAGTTGGTCTAGTGGTCGCAAGCGTTACTGCTGAGCAGGAGGTCTGAGTTCGATTCCCAGGTCGGGCTAATATTATTGGACTTTATCCGTCAGAAATTTCTCAGCAGCTGCCTGGAGTTTGGACTTGTTCCTAGTTGATGGCAATAGACTTGGCCCTTATTACATGGGCCTAGCCATAACTGGCGATATGTAGTTGTATTAAGGTACATCTTTGCCTAACCTTTTGGGGATTATAGGCTTTTTTTATGGATGGGAAATCATCTAATGACTCCTCCCGCTCTGGGTGGAGCGGAAGGGGGAGTGTCGAGACTCCTACTGACTTAAGCCCACCCGTGTTCCTTCCTTAAGCCTTTATGTTCCGGGGCAGCGGTAACCCTTTCGGACAATCCCGCTACCCCGGCAGGCCGCTACCCCGGCAGGCAAAATCCTGCATAGCGCAAGCAAAGTTTTAGGATTACAGGCTGATGTTATATTATTATTTTAATAAAAATCTCTGTCACGTAGACTTTGCCATAAAGCTTGGAATGGTATTCCAAAATGCAACTTTTTTTAATCCTTTCGTTGAAGTCACAGCCTTATAATATTACCACTGCTGGGACAAAGGCTTCCTCTCGGTGAAAGGGAGTGGGCCCTAATCTACCACGGGGGCCCAGGTAGATGTCACATGATGTCTGATGCTAGGACATGCCGGTTTCCTCACGGTGTTTACCTTCACCGTTTTGAGAGCAGTGGTGAAGGACCACCGGGGTAATTGCGTAACACATTATCAGTAGCAATAGGTTTCATTTTGACATTTTAACAACATTCATTGCGTTATGTACGTTGTTGAGCAGACAGGTTTTTCGAACATATCAAGCAATGGATTAGCAATATCCTTCAAAATGATTCAGATTGAGATTGATAGTTAGGCAGTTATTGTACCTACAGGTAGATTAGTGAGTAGTTCACAGACATGTACACAGTATGTAGAGCAGATGTAGGTATGTAGTGCATCAATTGATTACTGTCGTCATATTACGATGGTCAATGCCAGAGCACGATTATTTAATTAATAATTGTCGAAGCTACGAGGACAAGACAATAAAAATCCTACAGAGATCAAACTAGATACAAATCCATTCTAATATTATAAATGTGAAATTGTGTCTGTCTGTTACGTTTTCACGCTTAAACCACTGAACCGATTTAGATGAAATTTGGTATAGAAATAGTTTGAGTCCCGGGAAAGGACATAGGGGTCGTTTTTATCCCGATATTCCCACGGGATCGACACTTATGAGGGTGAAACCGCGGGGCGCTACTACCATAATAATAATTTAATATCAAACCACAATGATTCCATACAGTAGTATTAGTCTAATTAACTGCCTCGTTGGTCTCGTGGTTGCAATCGCGACTGCTACGTGGGGTCTTGGGTTCAATTCCCAGGTCGGGCAAAGTGTTAGGGGCCGTCTCCACGAGCAAGAGATTCGCGGCGTTAGTCTCGCCGTGCCATCAAATTTTCGCCGCGATGATATTGCCGTGTGGAGACACGTTCTAAGAGAGTGTATAGAAATACGTGGCACGACGATAATATCGCCACGATTCTCTTGCTCGTGGAGACGGCCTCTTATTGGGTTTTTTATTTATTTATTTATTGGATCGCCAACAGAGGCTACACAATTACATGCACGTTGACATGAGCAGGGACAAATACCAGTGTGCGCTTCCAATTATAGGCGACCACATCATTCACTTAACATCTAGGTAGATACAATAAGTTTGATAAGGAAGAGCACATTAAAATGAATCACAATACAATATGAAAATTATAGAAAGAAAACAAAATTAAAAGCTAAAGCAAAACAGTACGGGTACAAAATAAAATAATACAAACGAAGTAATTTCAAACGAATTCAAATAAAATAAACTAATAATTAAAGAATAACCATAGATCAACAGAAATAAAAAATATGATTACTTGGATACTAGGACTTTTAGGTCTTTTTTAAACTTTGATAGTTTGCATGTAATATCCAATTCGTTATGCTTCGATACTTCGTTATACTGCCTACAGAGCCTCGGAAAAACGGCGAAGTGTCCGAGGTTTGTTTTCCATTAGAAATTTCTCATTAGCAACCAGTAGTTTGGAAGTTGGTGGTGAGATGCCCTTGTACTTCGGAAAGCACGTAAAGCCGTTGGACCTGCACCTAATCTCTTCCCGGTAGTATCGGATTGCCATCCCATCGGACTATGAGAGTAAAGGAACAGAGAGTGCACCTGTGTTTACGCACACACTTGTGCACTATAATACACTTCTGGACACATCTATTGGCCCACCTTAGAGTTTAGGTTTCGATGGCCCCTACCGAAATATGATTGCTAGATTGAACAAAAACTGTTGATGCAGTTTTAAACCTGATACATTTTACCATATTTTTCGATCGTATTGTTTTAAATTTGAATTCAGAATACCATACGACATGGAGCTACGCGTAACAAGTCGGATATGCGCCTTGTTAAAGGCAATTGATTTTTGAATAAAAAACATGTTTTATCAAATAAAGGTTTAATTTAATAACGCGTGTTGCCTCCATGGGCATCTACCACAGCTCTCATACGATTAGGCATAGAGTTTATCAACCGCTCTATGAAATTTTGAGGGATCATCTCCCATTCCTCTTCTATGGCAGTTTTCAACTCCTGCATCGTCTGGGCAACTGGCTGACGAGCCCTAACACGTCTTTTTAGCTCGTCCCACATGTGCTCAATGGGGTTCATGTCTGGGCTTCTGGCTGGCCAGTCCATAACTGTGATGTTCACATCCCGAAGATATTCCCTGACGATGCCGGCCGTATGGGCTCTTGCATTATCATGCATAAAAAGGAAATTTGGGCCCACATAGTCCGCGTATGGTATCACGTGAGGTTCTAAGCACTCACGAATGTACCTTTCAGCATTTAATGTTGGCAGCCGTGGTCCTGTAACAACCTCAAGTTGAGTTTTGCCGCTCGCGGATATACCGCCCCAGACAGTCCATGAGCCACCGCCATAAGCAACCCTCTCTTCAAAGCAGCATTGTGCGAAACGCTCTCCCTTACGTCGGTAGACCTTCTTCCTTCCATCATTGCCATGTAACACAATTTTAGACTCATCAGGAAAGAGTACACGGCTCCAATCTTGCTGTGTCCAATTTAAATGACTGCGTGCGAAATGAAGGCGCGCTGTTCGGTGGGCTCGCGTTAGTTTGGGCCCATTAGCTGGCTTGTGTGGTACCATATCGCGTTCTTTTAACCTTCTCCGAACAAATCGAGCGCTCACAGATACTCCGTGGAAGTCGCGAAGTTGGTTTTGTATCTCAATGGAGGTAAGGTGACGATTTCTCAAGCTGGTCGTCACGATGAATCGATCCTGCCTTTCAGTTGTGACCCGAGATCGTGGCCTTCCTTGGCGACGAACAAAGCCGCCAGTCTCTAGGTACCTCCGATAAACATTTCGGACCGCAGATCGACTTAAATTAAGTTGAGCACTCACGTTTCTTTGGCTGTGTCCGGCCTGAATAAGTGCCACAGCTTGGGCGGCGACTGTAGGTGAAGTATCCATAGATTATTGATAGAACCTCACCTTAATGTTAAGAATAAGTAATGTTTGTTGCAAAACCAAAGATATCAATCACTTTTTCAAGAATTAAATCCAAGTAAACCAATAAAACCAAGTTTTCTTGGTATTCGATTGTTTGATATCCACAAACAGGCTCCAAATTGTCTTTTGTTTCTTTAAATTCTGTGTTCGAAATTCAAAAAAAGACTATTGAATGAAATTGTGAATGTGCCAGGTTCAAAACTGCATAAAAACTTTTTGCTCGACCTAATATAAAATTTTAGCTAGGACCAAAGGAACTGAAAATACAAGGTGGGCCAATAGATGTGTCCAGAAGTGTATTTCCGGCGTACCTAGGTAATCTCATAGCATTCACTGACGCAGCCATTAGGTCCTCACGTGTGCAGGTGACAGGGCATGCGGTGCAAGATTGGAGGTGAGCCATTGTCTGTGGAGAGACACCACATACACACCGGAGGCGGAGGTCAGAGCCTTCCATGAACCCCCACTTGTGGAAGTTGTCTTTGCTGAGGCCTATTTGGGTACGAAGTCTATTTATGATTTTCCAAGTAGGCCAAGATAACTTGTGCCCAGATGAGAGTCTCTGATGGTTTAATAAAATAAATAAGGACAAATAACTTAATAAGTAATGATGTTTTCATATAAATTATGTACAACTAACTATATTGCTTACGGGATTAAAGGCGCATGATAGGCAATTTATTTTTTATACGAGGCCCTTTGAGTCTATATTAATGTTATTTCTTTAGGATCATATCAGACTATAATAATGTATCAATAAAAAGACAAGTAATAACATGGCCATCTCTCAATGTAGTTATTTTTATGAAGAGATCTTTATGATATTAGCATGTATCTTCTCATACAGATAACTCACGGGAATTAAATACTACAATTGACTTAGTAATAGGTTTAAATGATTAAATACAAAAATACACGCAGACAAACTCGCGGACAGCAGCCAGTAAGCTATAAACACAAAATTTTTGGTTTATTGTACATTTTTTCTGTTGTTTTCCCAGCTGTCAAATAAAACTGACCAACGGGAAAAAAAACCCGTTGGAAAGGCTAGTCTAACCGTCAATCTGACCACTGGGAAAAACCCTTTTCTCAGATTTCAGAATATTAAATCCAGGTTTTCTGACGATTTTTTCATTTTTAATTTTCTTTCAAGGTGAGTATGCATACACACGAGCAACATCCCTCAACGATAGAGGCAACTGTCAGTCGCCGACGCATCGTTGGTTGCCGCCGACACGCGTCGCGGCCTTTCTCCGTCACGCGTCGCGGCCTTTCTCCGTCACGCGTCGCGGCCTTTCTCCGTCACGCGTCGCGGCCTTTCTCCGTCACGCGTCGCGGCCTTTCTCCGTCACGCGTCGCGGCCTTTCTCCATAATGCGTCGCGGCCTTTCTCCATAATGCGTCGCGGCCTTTCTCCGACACGCGTCGCGGCCTTTCTCCATAATGCGTCGCGGCCTTTTTCCGACACGCGTCGCGGCCTTTCTCCATAATGCGTCGCGGCCTTTCTCCGACACGCGTCGCGGCCTTTCTCCATAATGCGTCGCGGCCTTTCTCCGACACGCGTCGCGGCCTTTCTCCATAATGCGTCGCGGCCTTTCTCCGACACGCGTCGCGGCCTTTCTCCATAATGCGTCGCGGCCTTTCTCCGACACGCGTCGCGGCCTTTCTCCATAATGCGTCGCGGCCTTTCTCCGACACGCGTCGCGGCCTTTCTCCATAATGCGTCGCGGCCTTTCTCCGACACGCGTCGCGGCCTTTCTCCATAATGCGGCGCGGCCTTTCTCCGACACGCGTCGCGGCCTTTCTCCATAATGCGTCGCGGCCTTTCTCCATAATGCGTCGCGGCCTTTCTCCATAATGCGTCGCGGCCTTTCTCCATAATGCGTCGCGGCCTTTCTCCATAATGCGTCGCGGCCTTTCTCCATAATGCGTCGCGGCCTTTCTCCATAATGCGTCGCGGCCTTTCTCCATAATGCGTCGCGGCCTTTCTCCGACACGCGTCGCGGCCTTTCTCCATAATGCGTCGCGGCCTTTCTCCATAATGCGTCGCGGCCTTTCTCCATAATGCGTCGCGGCCTTTCTCCATAACGCGTCGCGGCCTTTCTCCATAATGCGTCGCGGCCTTTCTCCGACACGCGTCGCGGCCTTTCTCCATAATGCGTCGCGGCCTTTCTCCATAACGCGTCGCGGCCTTTCTCCATAATGCGTCGCGGCCTTTCTCCGACACGCGTCGCGGCCTTTCTCCATAATGCGTCGCGGCCTTTCTCCATAACGCGTCGCGGCCTTTCTCCATAATGCGTCGCGGCCTTTCTCCGACACGCGTCGCGGCCTTTCTCCGACACGCAGTAGGAACGTTATAGGCGGATTATGTATGTTAGATTTCATAGCTCTTACAATTATTTCATTTTCAATTTCCTTTCAAGGTATAACACAAGCCTGATGTTTTTTATAAGTTCTGAAAATAACATACAAGGGAACATGTTTTGAACAATAACGTTCTATTCAGTCTTCTTTCAATCTGTATAAATAATATTCCACAACTATCACACAACGCCATCTAGTCCCAAGCTAAGCAGAGCTTGTGTTATGGGTACTAGACAACTGATAAACATACTTATATATTTCTAAATACATACATATTATAGATAAATTACAACCAGACACAGAACAAATGATCGTGCTCATCACACAAACATTTGTCCTGGGTGGGAATCGAACCCACGACCTCCGGCATAGCAGTCAGGGTCACTAACCACTAGACCATCAGGCCTGTCAAAAACTTAAATGTAATAACTTGTTGTTATTAAAAGCTGGAACTTAAATTGAATACATAAGAGTTCTTTTGTTATGAGTAAAATTGCGTTATTTCAGTCCAGTATTTCAATTTAGTGGCGCCATCTGCAGAATATGTTGTATGTATACTACAATAATACTAAAACGAAAGACAAAAGAATTTGATCACCACAGTTTGTCAAACTTTTTGCCAAAATATTTCGATTATAATAAATTTTTATTTCGTATTTCCAAGAAAAACAAACAATTGCAATTTGAAATGTTTCTTTACTCACATTTCCTTGCGAGTTGGAGATGTCTGGTTTTTATTGCAGTTTTACAAACTTTTATGTTAATGCTAACGGATGGAATGAACAATAATGCAACTTCGAGATGGACTCAATAACTTGAAGTACATATATAATTATAGTACAAGCTTTAATGCAGTGGAGAGTAATTTAATTTAAATGAAGCAAAACTTTGATCGTTCAATCAAATTACCTATGAAGAGAAAACTTGGAGGACTTTAATTTATTTAATTTTGTTCTGAGTTTTATTAACTGTGACTGTGTACTGTGAATTTTATTTATACCGACAAAGTGCAGTATTATGAAAATTTTAGTATGAGATATAACAATAAGAACATTTGAAAATTATAAGCAAATGACACATGTTTGATATTGTCTTTAAATTATCAGAATAATCAATATACAGTTTTGGAACAACTAGTGAAATGGGTTATGCGATATTTTTTGTTACTTGTACTTCAAAATTATAAGCAAAAGACCATCTCGGACATCGATCTACATGGTCTTCATATAACCTGACCAAGATTATGTCTGGACTTTAAAAGAGACCTCTGAGTTTGTTTCGGCCTTTCTTTTCAGAGTAGTCATCTAGTTTTTAAAATATGATTGACGTGTAAAAGTGTTTGTGCAAACCTACTTACAGAAATAAAATCATTTACCATAAACTGTATCCTATTCTTATCCTCTTTTTAGTTGTCGTGCTGACACGGGCAAACAAAGGTATCTCACCCGCTCTTTTTACCGACATAGACAAAAACAAATCTTGCACGTACAAATCAGAATGGGAAACAAACACATTTCTCGGTGCGCGCCCCCGAGAAGTCCCCAATAGTTTGAAAACCGCTGGGACACGTGCGTAGCCCTGACGTATTAGCACAGATTTGCTGCTGTGATTATATTGCGCTACGATTGTCGTGCATAGCTGGTATTGATTTATACTTTAACTCTTGGGTGGACATGATTTTTGAGAGTCTGTATTAAAAAAAAGGCAAATTGCTCATCTTGGCGGGGTCACCAGCGAGCCCCCAGATTATTTTCCTTTTATAAAAGCTTGATAACAGTCTTACCAAGGAGTATCATGTTACCTATTAACTGGATTGTGGAGATCAGATAGGCAGTCACTCCATGTAAAATGCTGGTATACAGCTGCATTTGATTAAACTGGAATCCGACCCCAACATAGTTGAGAAAAGGGTAGGCAGATTGTTGCTTTATGTTTGTCACCTTCTTTTAGACCTGGCAATGTGTAATACACTATGGGGCTTCTTGTCTTATGTCTATCTTGTGCAATTCTTTCCGTATAATACTGCCACATGGCCGCTGTCCCCAAAAGAACATCATGTTTTTTTGTTACATTTATTTAATACTTCAAGCACAGAAATGTACAAAGGTGGACTTAATGCCATAGACAT
Organism: Hydraecia micacea; assembly: GCA_914767645.1. Lineage (NCBI taxonomy): Eukaryota > Metazoa > Arthropoda > Insecta > Lepidoptera > Noctuidae > Hydraecia > Hydraecia micacea. Next base: position 3,963,722 of record OU611801.1, on the reverse strand, counting down.
TTTCTATTAGTCAACCTTTGAATGATGCATAGACAAACAGTGATAGGTGCAATTACGAAAAGTTCAGGAGTAAATATTTATTTAAATATGAAGATACACATATATACCTAATTAAATATAAGCACAAATAAATATACATAAATAAACGAATATACTAAAAAAAATAAGACAAACAATGGGAAAACATTAACGTTGTGATGACACTGCCAGCTTCGTACGAATGTGCTCGTGAATGTTTACTTTAAAGTGTAATCGATTGGCTTGGTGGCCATCCTGATTTCCAGGGGAGCGCATTCCACAGAGAGATAGACTGAACACGATCAAGAAAGAAAGAAAGAAGTTTATTTAGACACAGTTCGTAAAACACAAAATACGAAATTAATAAAACAAAAATGTTTCAGGCAACAATAGTGTGTGCCTCACGGCTGCGCCAAAAAAGGCTCATTTCAGCATTAATGCCAAAGATTGTTCTTCAATCTTTATCGTGTTTTGATAATTATATAAATCCATTACATCTGCATAGTTTCGCTAGCTAATCAAATTTTACCCTGTATAATAACATAACCTGCTTAGTTGGTTAGTTCCAACCCAACCTAATCCGTTTAATCGGGGTATTAGCTTAGTTACTGTGACCAACCGTCTGAAAAGTTTTCTTGCATTAATTTAAAATTATTTATTCTTATTTTATCATTACCAGGATCAGTTAAATACACACATATATACATACATTCACATGGATAGAATAAGAAATGAGTACATAAGAGGAAGTTTGAAAGTGGCGCCGGTAACGGAAAAGTTGTGTGGAATAGCCATCGACATTCATACTCAAAACTCTCCTCACGACATTTTCCTCATTCCTCCGCATCACATGCCCATACCATGACAACCGAATCGGTTGTCATGGTATGGGATGGTATGGGAGATGATGATGATGTCCTCCTAGGTCATCCCCTCCCGGCTTTTCCCCTCACATCTGCCTTGTATACGTTTTGTTAATCTCGTTGCAGTTAAATATTTTCCGAAAATAATATTCATCATCTGCCTAGCCTTTTCCCAACTACGTTGGGGTCAGCTTCCAATCTAAACGGATACAGCTGAATACCAGTATTTTACATGGAGCGACTGCCTATCTGACCTCCACAACCCAGTTACTGGGTAATACGATACCCCTTGGTAAGACTGGTTGTCAGACTTTCGGGCTTCTGACTATCCGTAACGACTATGAAAGATCCACGAATGACAGCCGGAACCAACGACTTAACGTGCTATCCGAGGCACGGAGAGGTCCCGTTATGTAAAGATGGTCACCCAACCACAGACCAACCGCGGCAAGCATAGCTTAACCTGATCGATCGACCTGTGCGGCTGTTATTATTTAGATTCTTTCATAAAAATTGTTTTAAGCTGTGTCTCTGGTCTAGCCCTCATAATGAAAGACAAAACGGTCACTTCTTCCATAATAAACAACATTCAAAACTTTTACCCGCTAAATGGCAAGCGTTTGTCAAAGTTTTTGCACAAACATTGTAACTTGAGTGATAAATCGGTATTAGAAGGGTCCGGACTTAATTTGATTAACAAAATATTTTTGCTTTTACTCGTGTTCGCAGATTATGGAGGATTATGTTTATTAAAAACGGTGAAGGAAAACATCATGAGGTAAAACAAACATGTTCTAGAACCAGAAATTCGAAGACATGTGACATTTACCAACCCACACTGGGCCCGCGTGGTGGATTTTGGCCCACTCCCTCTCGCAGAGGGGAGGCCTGTGTCCGAGCAGTAAGAACATTTATTTATTTATTTTACCATTTATGTACACACATATATAAACAGACAAGAAAAAAAACAGAACAGAAAAATAGGTACAAAGGTGATGCTTATTTCATAAGAAATCTCTTCCAGGATACCTGCGATAGGACAATAGATAGAGAGATGTAGACAGCGTGTGAAAGAGTAAAGGAGACAAAAAAAAATACATAAAATCATAAACATTTCATTTAATAAAACTAAAGTAATAAAACTACACCTAAAGCGTGGCAGATGTGCTCCTTTTATTGAGGACAAATCTTTGAAATAATTGATGTCGTAGGTACTTCTCTGCATGCAGGGAGTAGGGGACTAACACCCCTTCAATTACCGTCTAACAAACCATACCTTACCAAGGCTTCAAAGAAGTCATTCTTGCCTCAAACTGAACATGTTTCTCTTGTATATTTTCTTTTGATTTCTGGCTCTTCTTAACTTACTTCATAAAGCGAGCGACCCGCCCCTGTTTCGCACGGAGCGTCACCTATCGGGTCCAAAACTATCCTATCTTTCAAATGGCACCAACCATCGTTTGGGTGGTTTCGAAGATTAGCGTATACGAACATAGTTGTAGTGACACGTATTTTTAACCGATTTCAAAAAAAGAGGTTCTGTTTTCGTTATATATTAAGATTATGTGTATACTATGTTTTAAAGCAATAACAGGCATTAAGTCCGCCTTTGTATCTTTTTTGTGCGAAAAGTTTAAATAAATAAATAATAATCAAATCCAAAAAAATATCAGACCCAAGTAATTTTTTCGACGTTTTAATTTTCATTCAAAAAGTTTAGATCGGGCAATAAAAGTCTTGCCCAGTGCGAGTTAATGTTTACCAACAGGCGCCCGTCCTTTTGATTCCATGACTGCACTGTATGTATCTCGACTAAGGGGTGAGGGAGAAAGAAGAAGCTACCTACACTCCTTATCAAGAGCTCAATTTATTGAGTGTAACGACATCTCTACGTGATCTGATATTGAAAGAGTGGCCCAATTTCGTTTACTAGGCCCTGGAATGGAAGCGGAAGGCATTATTAATGATATTGAAATAAATTCTGATGTCAATTTAAATGTTTTTATTGGAATTAGGAGAGTATATTTTTGAAGTTAATTTTCGTTTGAATAGAAATAAATGCGAAATGTGTACGTACTATTGTACACCTCTGCCCAGTCCTTGAGGAAATTTAATATGATGCGTAGTTGCATGTGGCGGTGTAGATGTCGCTACATACTCACAGACTCACCAGCAATTCCAAGGTTAGTCAAGAATCCTAGTTCTTAGTTCGCTTCACGTTTATTTTCCCGCCATTCCTCGTAAGTGACAGTTGTTATTAGTGACAGCTACCTGACACTTGTGTGTGTGACAGTGTTTATATATATCTAATAAATAGAGATACTACAGTATAAATAAAAGAAATCATCATCATCATTTCAGCCGAAATACGTCCACTCCTGGACATAGGCGTCCCCCAAGCACGTCCACTTCGACCGGTTCTGAGCTTCCCGCATCCAGCGGATTCTTGCGGCCTTCACAAGGTCCTCGGCCCACCATCTGAGAGGCTTTCTAAAGCTACGTCTTCCGGTACGCGGCCGCCACTCCAGAACCTTTCGGCCCTATCGGCCATCTGTTCTGCGAGCAATGTCAGTGCGTTCGCATCTCTTCCCAATTTTTGGGCAAGTCACCCAAACATTTTTTGGGCCTTATTAGAAGGCTAAAAAAGGCATAAAAGAAATAAGCAGGATCAATAGTGATATAATAGGATGAAAGCACAAAACCTTTTTTACTACGAAAACCTTTATATTGCGAGAGAAAGACATCGAATTACGTCAAAAGTGACATTTGTTTGACACATGACACATTGCATTTACCATCACTGGCTTTTAAACATTTATAAAACGTACTATAATTTTAATACACACTAACCTATGGCATAAAAAATATGAATTATTAAGATTATTAAGTACCTACTATTTGTTCCTGAAAGCATACAAAGCTTTACAAGAAAGTAGGTAAACAAAAAACATCGCGAATTGGCCTACATTCGAACAAAATTAAACTTAATGCCTCCATGGGTTCGAAAAATGGAGGCTTCGTATTCGAGTTGGAGGCCTTAAAATTCAGTGGGAAAGGAAACACGTGATAGACAAATGTAATAAGGTTTCCGTGTCAGGTTTTAGAAACAAATTATTTGGCACAATCGCGGAAATTATTTATTTTTTGTGAAATGTTTCTGGAAGAGGTTTGATAAATTAGTTCTGGTAGATTTTGTGGCCAAAGATATGACTGACTTAAAAAAAAAAATATTGCTTGTATGGAGCCGACCTTTACGAGTAACTAAACGTTCATCTAACTGAACAGACAGCTGTGCTGATGGGGAGTTTCTTCTTCCCAGCTAAAGCACTAGGAAGTGGTGAAAGGCAGGATTTTGAGGGACTGTCTTATGTACCTAATTTTGACGTATAACAAGTGCTGATTCTCAGCCTAGTTTCAATAAATGACTTTTGATTTTGACTTTCCGTACCTAGCTATTCTGTGTTTGTGGTCTGTCTAGGCCGTGCCTTGGCCTCACCTTTACAACAGGGTACTAGTGGGTAGTTCATAGTTGGACGACAAACAGTGCTAATTGGGTTACAGTGGCTTTATACAAATATTTGCTTCACAGTTACACCGGTTTTGTGTGCACTGAATAAGTCTTTTGCATATGTATTATTTGAGGGATACGTAACCTTTTGAATAAACAAAGGAAGTGAAATATAACAAGGTTTGCACGCGTGGGTTTTGAAAATTTTGTAAGACTGGTTGTCAGACTTTCGGGCTTTTGACGACCCGTAACGACTGTCAAAGATCCAAGAATGACAGGTGGGACCAACGGTTTAACGTGCTTTCCGAGTCACGGAGGGTCTCGGTATGTGAAGATGATCACCCATCCACCAGACCGACCGCGGCAAGCATAGCTTAACCTGATCGATCGACCCATCCTGCTGTTATTACTTAGCTACGAGCCCCTTCCCTATTTCCTTAAATCATTCAATAATAAAAAAACATTCTATTCTGTAAATTAGTATAATTTAGACTAGAAGATTCACACTGACATAATATTATTATTATAATTTCAGAAATACTTGACATTTTATATTTAATAACTATGATTTATGTACCAATTTCATTAGCTTCATTTATTCAATAACTGTGCATGCTAGTTTCAGCGAAATTTTTTAGAAACTGTAAAAAAACCCGACCGTCTGTAATGTACAGACACCAGCACATCAAGCTACTACAATCTATCAAATTTCTTTAATCGATTTTCAACTTTATCGCTAAAGCATTAGCTTCAAAGTTTATTGGGAAAATTTGACAGTTTCGGGTAGCTTGATGTGCTGGCGTCTGTACTTACAATTCTTGCAAATAACATTAATTTTATCTCTTGCCCATTTTTCCCCTTTACGGTGGAATTTCCAAAAATTGTTCGAGTGAATGAAAGTGCCCATTTTCTTCTTATGTCAGTCACACTTGAACGGTATTTCTAGAAGGATTCTAAGAAACTTCTCAATGGAAGAAGACTTAAGAAGCTCCGAATTCGATTGATCTTTCAATATGGAAAATGGAGCAAACTTAATGCCAATTCTTTTATTTTTAGTATGAATAAGTTCAATGAATGTTTTGATAGCGAATCATTTTGATCTAGGTCACAGAATATTGGTTATACGGGCTTACTTTAACTTCATTGGCAATCTAATATCCACATAATTATTTTCTCTTTCCCTCGAAATTGAAAATAAAAAGCGGAAAAAAAACTAAAATAAAGGGTGTAGAAATATGCAGAACTTATGCAATGAAAAATGAAACCGTGTATTTCTTTTTTTCACAATTTCAGAGATTTTTCCTATAATGGTATGAGTACAGTGCGAGAGAGCTGTTGTGGCCCAGTAGTAACGGTCGTGACTTACGAGTAGGTCGTAGGTTCAAACCAAGACAGACGCTTTACCTAGTGTAAATTATTTCATTACCACTGCTCTCAAAACGGTAAAGGAAAACATCGTGAAGAAACCGGCATGTTCTAGAAACAAACATTTAAAGACATGTGACATGTACCAACTCGCACTGGGCCCGCGTGGTGGATTGTGGCCCACTCTCTCCCACCGAGTCGAGGCCTGTGTCCCAGCAGTGGGGACATTTTAGGCTGATTATGCTATGAATACTTTCTCTGAAAGATAGCGAACGGATCCAAATTCAATCTGTATAATATCTAGCAGCAACACAGAAACTATCGTTGTCCAACGCTTAAGCTGTCAACAGGCTATGCTAATAGCAGCATCAGTGAAATGGAAATATTTTCTAAACACTAACCCACATCAATCGATAGTTAATTAGGGTATCAATTTAAACTAAATTAGCAATTATTATAATTAGTTGTACGCAATTCTATTCGCTCTAATTCAGAGTTTACGAGTCAGTAAATAGTTTGATTTATCTCGTAGAAATTCAAGCGGGCCCCGGAGGCGAACCTTGATTCCATAATTTTTTGCTTAATGGAAACATTAGATTTTTTAATGTAAGTAGTACATAATATTTATTTATAGGAGGGCTGATTGTTCAATAGTCTGGTAACTTTTATCTGAAGATTATAATAATTATATTAGAGAAAAGTTATCTGACTTTTGGAAAACCCGCCCTTCGGATTGAACATTGTGTTCAAGATTTGTCAACATCTATTAATGAAATATCTACACAGTATCCTTCTAAAAACACAGATTGACACAACCAAAAAATAATTCACCAGAAAAACCCATTTTTTGCAGAAGAAAAATGTAGCTACCCACAACATTTTACTAGTCGCCGACGACAAAAAGTCTGCGGACGTTTTACAAAGGATTAACATTCATGCCAGGACGAGACGGATATCGTTACAAACCTTTTCGGTATTTTCTACCCGGTGGCGTCCAACTTTTTATTTTATGGCAACATTTTAAAAATGTTAAAATTTTGTGAGCTTAGTCATTTCCGGAATATAATTTACAAAAATGACCACACCTCTTTTTTGTGGTTGTCAAAAGGATAAATAAGAACCTAACCACGCATGAAAGTAGCACCCCGATGGCAAAAAAAGGCTTTTATAAATAAATATTATGTACAAGCATATATTATTATAAAGAAAAAAAAGGGAAGAGCTCATTGGGCATCAAGAAATAGGGCTGCATTTGTCAATGGGAAAAGTCTCCAAAAGGCTGGCAGCATTTATAGATAAGTTGTATTTTATTAGGATACTATACTGTCGATAATGATCTCAAATAAATTTAAATAAGGACCTCGATCGAGGCCACGAAATATACCGGACGATTTAACTTCGCACATTGGACAAATACACTTAAAAGAGACGCCTTTCAAGAGCATTGAACTCAATACCCTTCTGATAATAATCTCACGAGAGATACTGGCCTGAATTGAGGCCGCGAAATATCCTATGTGTGAATTACAAAACAGAAAGGTACAGAAGGTCAGCTCCATGCAAGGAGCACAAACGCACGCACACGTAGACACGCTTCACGTACAGCGAGTGCAAGAGTACTCGCGACCGGCGTTTGTTTAAAAGCGCCGTACGCACATCGTCTGCATAATTATCTCAACCCTCTTGAGTAATACTTAATTAGACCTTATTGCAATCAAAATTAAGCAACTTTTCACTGTTTGTCCGGACAGTAGCATAATCAGCCTATAATGTTCCCACTGCTGGAGCTCAGTCCTACTCTCTTCAAAAGGGCTGTAATCTACCACGCGGGCACTGTGCGGGTTGATAGATGTCACATGTCGTGTGAATTGTGTGGTTCTAGGACATTCCGGTTTCTTCACGATGTTTTCCTTGTGGTATAATAAACCCAAACTCAAAGCATTTATTTCAATTAAACCATTTACAGGCACTTTTGAATTTGTCAAGAAGTCGGTCAGTCAAAAAAAAAATTAAGCTAGTTGCCCATTTCAAAGCGTAGGTACCTATGGTATGGAGAAGAACGGGCAAGAAACTCCGTGAACACTCTTTAAATTATGAGATAGAAAGAAAGAAAGAAAAAGTATTTATTGCGACTCGTACAGGAAGATCACAAACTAAACTAAACACAGTAAAAAATAAAAAAATCAAGTTATACAATAAAAAAAATAAAGTAACAAAAAAAGAAAAATTAAACAGAAAATCCTATACGAGGCCAAAAGGCTCCTATCTCAGCATGATGCTGCGACAGACTAGCAAGATAGACTATTAATTAGGTTCTATGCTATAGAGTATTGCGATGAAGCTTCACAACTAATAACTAATTACAAGATAAACGCAGGTTGATTTGGTATAGTGATCAAATGGCGGATCGGATATTGAGCCTCGTTAGACGGCTGGAGCACACAATAGATAGCTGCAAAAGGTCGACTCGAAAAGATGGACGCACTCAGACCTCAAAGAAATCTCGGTCACAAGTGCGTTCACGCTCCCTGTACGTGAAGCGTGTCTATGCGTGCGTGCATTTTCGCTGGTTGTACGGAGCCGAATTTCTGTTCTGTAACTGTCTATTTTGTCTGAAAACTTTGATCCAGCTTAATTCCAAAACACGCAAATTATCAGCTAAGGAGATTTCAACTTTCGACAAGTGTTCTTGGTGGCCGAATAATAATTTAAATTGGGATTTAATTTAAGTTAAACCATTTTCAAACCAATGAAGCCCAAGAGTTGGCACTCTTCTATTTTGAATGCTAATTAAGGTTGCTAATGAAATTGTCTTATCGTTAGTTTAATGTGTATTAATTTATGTTTGTGTCGTTTTGTCCAAATACCTCCCCAAAAAATAAAATTGGGGTTTAACGATTGAATTAAAATTGTGTGTGGATCTATGTACTTAACTGTCTATACTCCATTTGTAATAAGATTAGACATTTAAATAAACCTTTTTTACAGTCCGTTCAACCTATTTTGAATTCTATTGCGTTCGTGGCAGGTTCGTGGCAAATGGCAGCTGCATAAACAGTTGGTATTGTAACCACTTCTTTGCTTTTAATGCCATCCTTATGCCTACGGTATAGAAGTTAAAATCGGTTGAACGGACTGTAAAAAAGGTTTATTTGAATGTCTGATCTTATTTGAAATGGAGAAAAGTTATCATCCTCCTGCCTATATATTTGGGGTCGGCGGAATATGTCTGTTTCATCCATATTTCTCTATACACTATCTCGGAAGTCATCCCCTTTCTAGCCATATATCATCTTAACCGTAACCGATTCCCAGGTATGATCTAGTATAAAAAAAAAAAAAACAGTAGCACTCCGGGAGTGCCGACCGAAGTAAAAACAAAACACAAACAGAATACTTTGCCATCACTCACTGACATATCGAGTACCGCCCGCGAGCAGCCGAACACATCCGAAGCGGTGTCGATAACGGTAACAGTGGCGCGAGTTCAATAGTTTTTTCCCATCTCATAAATAGCCCAACGCGCCTAAAGAAGTTTTCTCTTCAAAAATATCAAAATAAAGAGAAATACAAGTAATTTTCAGCATCACACCCGTTATATCTTGTCTTAATAATGGCAAATTCTACAAGGCCCACCAACCCGCTCAGGTCCCGTAATGGTCCACTCCCTCTCACAGAGAGGAGGCCTGTGTCCCAGCAGTGGGAACAGTATAGGCTGATTATGTTAGATGCTATGTTAGTGGCAAATTAAATCAAATGTGCTAAAATAACGCGGCAAGGTACAGAATTCAATTTTTTTAAAGGCGTATTCAAGTGAAGTACACGTCATTCTGTAATGTGACCTTGGCCTCTCCGCACGGTTGTCAAGCACAATCTAGTCTCTTATAGCCTCTTAAGTGTCGAATTAATTGCAATGTAATTTCCTCGCCTGAGTTTTATAGCTTGCGATTCCTGGCATTTTATTTTTATTAGCAACCGTTGTTGTGTACGTGCGTATGGCCTTAAATGTTTTTTTTTTATTTAAAAAGATGTGTACCGCTTAGATTGAAAACGTTTTTATGATAATGAATTAAAGTAAGTGATGTCCTTTGTATTGATTAATTATTTTTAGTAGCCTTTGAAAATGATAATATCACACTAATATTATAAAGGCGAAAGTTTGTGTGTGTGTGTGTTTATATGTTTGTTACTTCTTCACGTTCAAACGGCTGGACCAATTATGATAAAATTTTGTATGGAAGTAGCTGACACCCTGGATTAACATATAAGGTGCTATAAAAATATCTGCCACGGCTTCAATGGGAGACAATATTCTTTATGTAGATTACAATAGTAATGATACATTATTGATCTTATGTCATACATTTTTTCATACAAAAAAATGTGCGTATAAATTTGAATTGATTTAGTTGCATTAAACCGTTCCATAGTAATTACCTGTTGCCGCACGGGCGTCGCGTCGCTTCATTTCGCAAAATGTGACGAAGGGACACATCGCGCGTAGTTTGTGAACCACGTTAAGCAGAATATAGTAAATGTTTATTTAATTACTTTATTTTCTCAAATTGATTTAACTAAGTATTCCGAGGTACATAATTTCTTCACTACTGTAATCTATATGCAAAATACTGTCTCCCATTGAAGCCGTGGCAGATATTTTTATAGCAACTTATATAGGCTACTTTTTGTCCCGATATTCCTCCGGGATCGACATTTACGCGGGTGAAACCACGGGGCGCAGCTAGTTAATTTAATAAATTAACGGTAGATACAGTTTTATTTTTGCAAAATTAATACTATTATTAGTTACATTATATTTTTTTCCTAACAGACGACCTCATTATTATTTTCCAAGAAATTATGTCTTTCGAACTAGCTTAATAATTAGGCAATATTAATTTATTATGTCAACAGTACCTATCTATTTATTTTCTGTTAGGTCTGAGATCTATTTTAAGTATTTACTGAATGGTTTCGTTATTTAAGCCCCAATTTATACGACGCAAGTTTCTTGCTTATGGCTTAAAGTAAAATTGTAGCAAGAAATGACTTGCATAGTCTAGACACTGTTTAAACGTTGCAACTTTTATTGTTGCTTCAATTTATGGCATGTCACAGCCAACATAATTTCGTGTAAATCAGGGTTACTTTAGGTACGGTCAGCAACAAAAATCCATTAACACTGTCAAGTTTACACATCATCAAAATTTACACAAAATGTTTCGATAAACTGCTTTTCAAAATGTTGTATAATAGCTAAAAGTTATTATTCTTTAAATATTTTTTTTTTGCTTCATAATTAAGATTTATAAAACTAAAGTGTTAATCGACCTTTGTTGCTGACTGTACGTGGTGCGATTTAATTCCCTTTAGGATACCATAAGTGTTTATACGATACAATACAAGTCATATGTTGGTTAAATTGTATGGCATTTGGCATGCCACAGGCAAGAAACTTACACCATATAAATGGGACTTTATGGTATGCCACGTCAATTAACTCTCCGCATGTCGAGTGTACACCACGACCACGTGTACCGATAACAATGAAATTTCTATTTTGTCTGTTAAACGCGCGACGGGTTAAATCGCAACCTTTAAATCAAGCTCTATGCTTGCATAAATTCACTGAAGTCTGTAACCATTCGTCTTCATAAAATAAACGTACGAAGTTTCTTCTTTGATCGATTTCTAGATAAAAAAAAAACTCCATTCCAGCCAATATATCACACTCAACACGTCTTATCGTGAGAAAAACGTAACCCCTACTGAGCAGAAAGGCGCTCCCACACAGGCGCATTATTATCGGTCGATAATATCGGATGATTTATTGCGATATCTGTTTTCAGTACATTTTGGATTAAGATGGCCGCGCAATTACACACTATTGTGATAATAACGACGCAATAGAAGTAGGAAGCCTGCGTACCTCCGTCCTGTGATATTCCGATACTTATAAGTTCTTAGAACATTTTGTATGAGGACGCATACGATCTTACACAAACCCGCATTAATAACATGTAACGTGTAATGTGAAAGGGCTACGCTTGGAGTTTACCTGCGTGATCGAATCAGAAATCAAAAGATCCGCAGGAGAAACAAGGTAACCGACATAGCCCTAAGAATTGTCAAATTTTAGTCGCAGTGGGCAGGGCACATTGCTCGCAGAACAGATGGCCGATGGGACCGAAAGCCTCCCACAAGGTGGACCGACGACCTTGTGAAGGCCACAGAAACTCGTTGGTTGCGAGATGCACGAAGCGGTCGAAGTGAAGGTGCTTGGGGGAGCCCTATATCCAGCAGTGCACGTCCTTTCGGCTGAAATGATGTGTAGTGCGGGCGGGGGGCGCTGTAGTGCAGTTTACACGCACACGTTGGAATTATCGGACGATAAAAACGCAGCTGTGTGGCAAGGAATCGGGACGCATTATTGCAATAACGCATCCGATATTACCGACCGATAATAACGCGTCTGTGAGTGAGAGCCTGAACCCTCCAGAACCGATACGGATCGAGTTTTCCTTTCCTACCCTCTATATTGAGAGCCACTTATAATTGAACATGGGTTCAATATAGTTAGGCTGAATTTGACGGCTGTATCGTGTGTGTTGCTCTAGTCTAGTGCTACTACTGAGCATGATAGCTTCGATTCCTTGGTCAGGCAAAGTCTTATTGGGTCTTAGCATCAGGAATCTCTCAGTAGCACCCCGGAGTTTGGATACCTACCTCAATGGGAAGAGGACGTCAGTTTATGTAATTTGCATTCGCGATTTATTTGCCAAAAATATAAACAAATATGAGTTTATGGAAAAATAACTTTAAATCTTACACAAAGTTCGGTTTACGCTACAATTTGAAACATTTTCATAACTTTTTCAATAGTGCTAGTCACTCTGAAATCAACTTAATTAACATTGAAATAAAGTTAATATTTGTTTAACTTGAAATAATATTAATTTGAAACATAAGTTTGAATAGACTTTATGTATGTGTACTGTAAAAGATAACAATCGTAAGGAAAACTTTTTAATGGTCTGACAACCATCACGCAGTAAGCACGAGTGAAAAATTTCTATTATTTCACTTTAGGATTCCTTTATCCTTCCGTGGAAAGACTCATCATTATCAAAATTCAGCTGAAAGACGTTCACTGTTGGACATAGGCCTCCCCCAAGCATCGACACTACAACCGGCTCTATGCTTCTCGCATCCAGTGTACTCCTGCAGCCTTCACAAGGTCACCGGTCCGTTCTTGTAGGAGGCAGTGGCGTAACTATATGGTGGCACTAGGGCAATGCCACGGGCCCCCAGCCAGAGGGGGCCCCCGGCCCCCAGCCAGAGGGGGCCCCCGGCCCGAGAGGGCCATGAGCACAGGAGGATCCTAACATAAGTTTATAAAAGCAAACATTTTTGGAAAAAAAAATTCCCATTGTTTGTCTAATTTTTTGGACAGGACCTCATGCTCAGCAGTAACGCTTGCGACCACTAGACCAACGAATCAGTCAGGTGTTAAATTTTGTAAGGGAAAATATGAATTCATTCTGTATGTTTGTTTCCGTATTTGGCTGAAAAACTAGCATAAATATTTTAAGAGGAAATTTCAAAGAGCTGTGTTTTTTGTGAATCATAAATAATAAATAAATAAATAAATCTACGCGGAAGAAGTGCTAGTAAAAAAAACTATAACGTTTGTTGAGCTTCTTTACACTGAGGAAGGTCCCCCATCCCTTTAATGTGCCACGGGCCCCAAACGGCATAGTTACGCGACTGGTAGGAGGCCTTCCAACGGTACGTCTACCGCTACGCGGTTGCCACTCCAGAACCTTTCGGTCCTATTGGACATCTGCTCTTTGCCTGAAATGAATGACTATTTTAAGTACTCTTGTCTACTTCATCCCTCATAATGCTACTAACTTACCAACTAACAGGCCGATAGCCTCCATGTGGTGATTAGACAATGGTTATGTGCATTTAGAGTTAAGGAGTTTGTGTTATTGTCCATTGTTAACTTTGACTGCGAGGAACTGTATGAAAGGATAGGATATTCTTATTATAAGTGTAACTTAGCAGATACGTTTGTTGACTTTGTCTAATTGCGCCTCAATACTGAGTGGCTAGGAGCCTGTAGTTAGCCAAGGACAACTGATGTATGCAATGAATTATAAATTGTAGGATACTGGATGTCTTGTACAAAAATTGTATTGTATGCTTGAAGGAGCAACTTTCAGTAAGCTTATAATTAATAGTCATCTTTAGCATTGCAAATAACCAACAAAATACCTCTGAAACGATGTCTGCGTGCCTTATTTATAAGGTTATAGAAATACTTTTAGCTGTGAAGTTTGAATTTCAAGATACTTGCAGTAGCTAGCAATTTGTATCATTTTTCAATTTTGTTATATTCTACTGCTATGCTAAAGTAAATTAAGCCACAGGTGACTACTTCATTGCAGTTTTGACAGTAAAAAATAAGATTAACAATTATTGTTTTCTACCTGATTGTAACATTGCAGGAAGTGATCACTATAAATAAACATTTATAAAAGCAATGTAAAAATCTTTAATTATAAGAAATAAAACATATAACGATTTATTCCGGTCTGATCCCCTGACACCCCCCCTCCACCCTCCCCATCTCGATCCCCTACTAGTTCGTCTTCTGTTTTAAACTTTGTCTTATCCACTTTATGCTAGGACAATGTTATTTCCCACAAAGTCCCCGTAACACTCTGCTGCTATACGAAATTATTAATCTCGAAATTTCGCTACGCTCCCACCGAACTTACTACGAACAGCAAATAAAGGGTCCATATTAAGTTAAACGTAGTACCTAACTTAATGTTAACCTCAGGACTTAGTGGTGAAGATTAGCGGTTAGCGAGTATACAGCGTTATTGCTTTAGTTTCTACGCATAGTTGTGTGTTTTGGAATATGTTGTTACAGTGGAGACGAGACAAGCAGTGAGTAGTCGTAGGGATTATCATACAGGGTTACTTGTAATTCAACGTATATCCGTCAGGAGCTGATAGGGGGGGGGGGGGTTAAATGCAACAAATTGAACCCCTTTTTTTTTTTTGGATGGGAAATCATCTAATGACTCCTCCCGCTCTGGGTGGAGCAGAAGGGAGTGTCAGACTCTTACTGACTAAAGCCCCATAAAATAACAGAAAAAAAATAAGAAAATATTTATAACTAAGATATATGAATAAATACATACATACAACAAAATATAGAAAAAAAGTTATGAGACATAAACAAGAAACCCCACAACAACTTAATTCTGAGACGAATCTGCCAAATTCTTGTGTATATGTTCTCGAGCTTTCACTTTAAACGTGAACTGATTGGTTGGTTATATTTCACTCAGCACTGTGCTTATTGAAAAGCTTATATTGTCATAAATGAATTAACAAGTGCTAACAAAATCAGGCGAGTCTAAACCTTTTATAATTGCTTGAGTACCTTTCTATTTCGCGGACTGGTACCTACCAAGAGTGCGTTAAGTGATAAAATGACACTTTTAATTATAAATTGATAAGGGTTAATTACTTTGATCTCCGGCATTTAACCCTTGAACGCCGAGGGCAGAGTAGTACTTTTTTGTTGTGGACCTACCGGTTTTGAAAATGGGCAAGCTGGTACTTGAAAGTGACGACAGGGAACAGGGGTTAGGCTGGTTGTGAAAAGGTTATGTGTTTAAATCTCACAATATTATTATCAGCCTGTAAACATCCACCTCATCCCTGTAATTTATATTCTCTAATCTGAACATCATCTGCCTAGCCTTTTCCCAATTATGTTAGAGTCAGCTTTTAATCTCACCGATTACAGCTGTTTACCAGTATTTCACATGGAGCGACTGCCTATCTGACCTCTGCAACCCAGTTACTGGCTAACAGTATCAAGTGATTCAAGCGATGAAGAAAATATTAGAATTACGGAACCGAGAACGTATGGAAAAAACCGGTCAAGAGCGAGTCGGACTCGCGCACTGAGGGTTCCGTATTGTGAAACGTGAAATGTTTTTAAATTTTCATCGGCGAGGCCTATATTCGTCAGAGAATTTTTGCACTCCGCCCCACATGCCCTAGTAGCCCCACTTCGATTTTTAAGACCACCTTGCAGTCCCTGAGAGCAGTGGTGACCAAGTGGTAACGGCCGCGACTTACGAGTTGTAGGGCGTAGGCTCGAATCCAGACAGGCGCTTTACTTTGTGTAAATTATTTCATCACCACTGATCTCAAAACGGTGAAGGATAACATTGTGAGGAAACCGGCGTGTCCTAGAACCAAAAATTCGAAGACATGTGACATCTACCAACCCGCACTGGGCCCGCGTGGTGGAAACAGAGCCCAACATTTTGGGCAAACTTTTTTAACTAGCTTAACTGTAGCCAATTTCAACTTTTATTTTATTTAAAAATTACCAAACCTATTTAATGGTGCCCAAGATACAGGCTGTGCCAAGTTTGGGATCAACGATACCTCCATATTGTAATTTTGAATGTTGAAATTAATGATTTTACTTTACTTTACTTTAAAAGGCTAGGCAGATAAATTTTGCGCGGTTCGTCCACTATCATAAATCCTTCCACGCTTTTCTCAAATAAAAAATACGTTTAATAAAACTTCCAATAATTCCATAACGATTTTAAAATTCCTTCACGCAACAATGAAATCTAAACGCTTGAACTCATTCCTCATTCAATATCGTTCACTAATCAAATAGGGAACGCTCCATTATGCGCCTTGAATTGTTCTGCGAACATAGATCGCGGCGACTGAACGACGAACGACATCATTCATTCACTCGTTCAATGGCGGCCGAATCGAGCGGTGATTGGTAGTGACATTACCCGGTTGAATGTACTAGCGGAGCTTTTTGTGACTGATGTACTGATAATCTTGTTTGTGCCAATTTCGTTAATTAGTATTTGGTTGAAAAGTCTCGGGCCGAGAGGTTCGAATGCTCATGGCTTGTTAAAATATCTCCAAACGGCTGGTTGACACTTTCTGTAGACTGTGACCCAAGAGCTGGCTTTTACCTTGGCTAGAGGCTAAGTATTGTCATTATAACCTTGCAATGCCACCAGTCTCTTGGGTACATTACCAGTCGACAGCGGTGCGGCGGGATTTTCGACGCCATATTTTAGTTTTTTAATAGTTTTAGTCAGATTAGGATATTATAGGTATTCTTATTTTAATAGTTTGTTAGTTCATTTGGTACTAACTGCGCCCCGCGGTTTCACCCGCACAAGTGTCGATCCCGTGGGAATATCGGGATAAAAAGTATCCTATATGTTAATCCTGGTTATAAACTATATGTGTGCCAAATTTCATCCGAATCCGTTCAGCAGTTTGTGCGTGAAGAAGTAACAAACATACAAACACACTCACAAACTTTCGCCTTTATAATATTAGTGTGATTAGAAGTTTATCCAGTCAGTGTGTATATTCTTGTCTTTGGTTTGGGTAAGAAAAGGACTAAAACTTAACTTTTTTTAGGTTTTACCGCTAGCAATATTAGTTTAGCACAATCAGCATAATATACGTAACGATCCCACTTCGTTCACTCTTAAAAGTGTCCGCTACCAACGGCAATTTAAATATAAGTCTGCGAATTTGGTGTTCTAGAGAAAGCTTATGCACAAGTTTAATCAGCCTATAATGTTCCCACGGATGCGACACATGCCTCCTCTCTGTGAGAGGAATCGGGCCATAATCCACCATGCGGGCCCAGAACGGGTTTGTGGATGTCAGTTGTCTTCGAACTTTCGGTTCTAGGACATGCCGGTTTCCTCACGATGTTTTCCCTCACCGTTTAAGACCAGTGCTGATGAAATAAATTACACAAAGTAAAGTGCCTTCCTGGGTTCGAACCCACGACCTATGCGTAAGTCGGGGCCGTTAGCAATATTATTTTAGCAAAAATATAAACTGAATAAAAATATTTTATATAATAACCTATGTTAAACCTGCTACTACCATAATTTAAGCACGTTAAAAAACGAATAAATGTGTTACGTTACGACTCTAAATTACCTTGAATATGTAGGTACTAATGAGTTTTTAATGTTGCTAAATCACTATTTATGAGACCACCCGTAATCATTTATAAATTAAGAAATGGTGTTCTTACCAATATACCTACCTAATTTAAATGAAAAATAATGAATCCTTAGTACTTAACATCTGCCCGTTTAAAAAAAAGTACCTTTATAGGGGAATGAGGAACAGGGTGTAAAGGTCCTCCAAAGAAAAGGGAGGATCCTCCGACCAGACGGGTGTTGTGTCTGGCGGGCAACTGCCCGATGATTCGTGTCGGGCCGTTGTATCTACATATGTTAGTTGCGCGGTAAACTCTGCTTGCGAGATGCAGGATTTTGCGTGACGTCAGTATGACGCGTTGTTTGCATGTGGCGTTACTTGAAATTGTAGCGGTATCTGTATAATTCAAATGACATTTAACGAAAGTTTACTAACAGCGCCCCCCTGTCAACGTCATTTGAGCGCCAAAGGATCCATAAAGCAGCTAGCTTCATTTCAAAATAAACAAAAGAAAAACAAACATTCTACTTTTAAAATTATTTCACCCAACCACTTTTCTCAAAACAGTTACACTGAGCCTCTGTAACAGTTGGAAAGAATTATGGCAATGACACCCCGTCTTACTCTGCCCGGTACACAACCTGACGCAGAGATGTTTACCAGACTAAGTAAAATTAAAGCAATCTATTGCTCCGGGGAGAGCCAATTTACTTCTGTTGCTGTAGGGCTGGCGATAACTTATATTTTTTTTAATTGGTAGTAATAAAAAATACCTTACGGAGGAAAATTTCATAATAGCCTGTAGTTGCCTCACAGTACAGTATTAAGTAACTTCTCATATAGTATTTTTCATCTCAAGACGCGCGCTTTATGTGGTCACCTGTACAAACAAGCTGTGCTCTCGTTACTGGAGATAATGACGAAGTCGGAAGTGTGTGTGTGTTATGTGCTATGTCTTCACGCACACATTCACAGCGTATTTGTATTCTTAGTAACCACAAGTAAAGCGTGCGCCGTTTTGTGAGACAAAAATACTAGGTATACAGAAAAGGAATGCTCATTCGATCTGTAGCGTTATTTTGTACATTTTATTTCGCCATTTTATAACTCAACTGACCGGACACAATCCGAAAGCGAAAGCGAAATTCATTTGTTTTTAAAGTAAATGATCGCGGATTCAGTACGGGACACCGTTCGAATTTCGAAATGACATTTATAGAAGATAAATGCTGTGTTTTTTTTTTAATTGTGGTAGGAGCTGACTGTAAAATCGTCACGTAAAGGAGAAGCGCTATGCCCCCTTTCTTTTCTTTTTTTTTTGTATGGGAAATCATCTAATGACTCCTCCCGCTCTGGGTGGAGCGGAAGGGAGTGTCAGACTCTTACTGACTAAAACCCACCCGTGTTCCATCCTTAGCCCTTTATGTTTTATGTTCCGGGGCAGCGGTAACCCTTTCGGACGATCCCGCTACCCCGGGCGCTATGCCCCGTCCATTCTCTCTCTCTGTCTATCCCTTTCTATTATATAGGAGTGTGTGAGCGTGCGTGAGGAATTCCATTCCTGATGCGGGTCCCCCGACCGCACACGTTTTTATTTCAACTCAATTTCCTTTTTTCTCTATTCCTCCTTTTATCCTAACCTGCAGTTGATAACGTTAAACATTACAAAAGCCCTTCTTATCTTGGTTTCCCCTTCATTACTTGTTCTTTCTTTATGTTTTACTTTACGACTTTTGCTCGAACGATACAATTTGTTCCGCTTTTTGCCATTTGGCTACGGAACCCTAACAAGCATGTTTTTCTCTCGTATTGAGTCGTGGTAAATTTAATTATGTTCTGAAAGCGCAGATTCTCAGCCTTATTTGATTAATAGATTCTGATTTCGGTTTACACACTGGAAACAATAATTAATTAAGATAAACATCCCACACTGCACTGCGCTAATTTTATTTCACATATTTTTGATTACCTGGAAAAAAGTATTAAAATGTTAATAAAAACTTCTGCGTGGCACCCCTAGCTGCATCGCGGACACCGGGTCCATTCCGTCGTTGACTTATTTTAATAAAACTTCGCAGACGTACAAATTCCATCTTATTAGCACGCTCATATATATATATATACAGAAGTTATGTAATAAGACTCGACCTGTATACATATTATTAGCGTAAGAGAATTATTATGCATGTATTTTGTTGTGGTTATGTACGTAATTAAAGAGAGGCAGGGGCTCGTGGCTAGAACCAAAAAAAAAGAGACAGAAGACAGAAGTGAAAACAAAACACAAACAGAATACTTTGCATCACTCACTGACATTATCGGATATACATTAAAACCGAGTACATCCCGAGGACAACCGAACACATCCGAAGCGGTGTCGGTTACGGTGACAGTGCCGGGAATTCAATGGTTTTTCCCATCTCAAAAAATGTCCAACGCGCCTAAAGAAGTTTTCACTTCAAAAATCGAAGACATGTGACATCTATCAACCCGCACTGGGGTGGTAGATTATAAGTAGCCTAACCCCGAAGTGAGGAGGCTTGTCTCCCAGCAGTGGGAATATTTATTGGCATTACAGCAAAATAAATACACCTTAAAACTATAAAAACAGAAAACAAAGATTATAATGGCCAAAAAGGCCTCAGCTCAGCATAATGTCAGATGACACAAGGTGTATCACGTAACGCTGATTTTCAGCGGCAACCCACGAGTGCCATACGCTGGCATGACAAACACATAGTTAAGTGTGTGGCCGTTAAAATAAATTAGGTAAGGTATTCAATTAAATGTGATATTATAGAAAAGCTCATACAAAATCAAATAAAAATGTTGTGACATACATGTGTGTGTGAGGGAGGGTGTGAGGGTGTGTGCGTGTTGTATTGTGATTAATGAAAAACTAAAATAAATAACCAATATTATGTGTGGACTACTTACATAAAAAAAATAATAGAAATGTTTATTTGACGGGCACAAAACTTTACTCCGTACATTTTTGAACCTTCAAACAGGTCTAGAAATATACTACACGGAACGTGTCCTATAAACGCGGTCCGTTAAGCAATAACATGTTTCAAACGAACGTGCTGTCTTCAAAACTCGAAGCAGCGACTTCATACGACTTCGTGGACTTTTAAAGTCGCTGTTTATAGGTGCATCCTTAGAACCTATAAAGTGAGCTGTAAGCTATAAAGGGTTAAAGTGTCACATGAAAACTTGAGTGGGTGGCCATTTTGTATTGCAGGATGAAAGATAATGTTCACTTACTGGTACATAGTTAGTGTTAAATTTTTATGGTGTAGTTAAAGGTGATATTGCAGTTTCGCTGCATAAGATTGTATAGTATTGTATAGTGTCCCAGATCTGAAAAATATATCTGTTACGGCATTATAGTTAATTAGATCCGTAATTGAACCCGCCACCCAAAGCGTAGAAAGCCATAAAAAACCATATAAAGTTGTTTGTTTGTAATTGTCATCATCGAAACAGAAAATCATAAACCTCATCATAATTTTTCCAAAATCCTTTGCATTGATCTACTGCATGAATCACAATTAAACTGTGGTTGTATCAAAATTCAAAATGAAACATCAAAACCTTGTGCCAAAATCCACCATACATCTAAACTTAGTAAATTTTAACTAAACCTCAGGGTATGCAATAAACTAAGTTTAGCGACAAACTAACGCTCGACTTGACACGTAGTGATCAAAGTTACGCTCAAATTGATATTTGGAATGTTGTGGTTGAATGTCTTTAGGATCCCTTGACCCTTTGGTTTGGATGGAGGATAGGTATTTGTGGTTGCATTTGGAATGGTCAAATGCCTAACATAAAAGAGTATTGAAATGATGAAATAATTAAAGGAAATGATTTGTTTATTTCGCCAAAATAAGGTACTTTTACCTATACATAGGTAATTGTTTTGGTCAATATTTCAAAATTAGACGACATCGGCATTTCAGTTGATTGGTCTCTTTTTTATGGATAGGAAATCATCAAATGACCCCTCCCGCTCTGGGTGGAGCGAAAGAGAGTGTCAGACTCTTACTGACTAAAACCCACCCGTGTTCCTTCCTTAGCCCTTTATGTTCCGGGGCAGCGGTAACCCTTTCGGACAATCCTGCTACCCCGGCAGGCTTCGGCCCTAACGGGCCCCTTCCTTTATGCTGACATCTCTTTGAGGCGCGCTTGGAACACATACGCGCCGTCCGGCACGGGCCTTGGTTTAGTCCCTGAGATTAATAATCGTATTATTTTGTTATGTTTTTTTTGGTGTACAATAAAGTATACAGAGTTATTGGAAAAACACCAAAAACCTCTTAAGAGGTCATTGTACTCATCATTATGAACAACTTCTACTATGGGACCAAACCTGAAATCGCGAAAAAAAAATCTGCTTTTCCCTACATTTTGACGTATTATACGAACATAAATGTAGGGAACAGCTGATTTTTTTTTGCGATTTCAGGTTTGGTCCCATAGTAAAAGTTGTTCATAATGATGAGTACAATGACCTCTTAAGAGGTTTTTGGTGTTTTTCCAATAACCCTGTATATGAATAAATAAGAAATGCCGAAATAAAGTCAATATCATGACTGCAATCTATCGTGTTTTACGATAGTCATGTGTCGGTAGTAGGTACATTCTAGTTAATTTAGAGGATTCAGGTGCAAAATGACCACTTCTCAAAATGTCTACAGGACACAAAATTTATTTTTCTCGAAATATCTCTTTCTTTTAGAGATGGTCATTTTGCGTCTTTTAGAAGTCACGCTTTATAAGCCAATACACGTTTTCATTTCCCCTAAGACGACCCACTGACCTCCCCTGTTAGATAGTACTTAAACATAACTGGCGAAATCTGGGTGACCTATATAGGTCCATCTCTGCCTCACCCTTCGGGGATTACATGCCCATGCGTGATGTTATGTTATATTCACGAACCTTTGTCATCAAAGCGGTCATACCCTATGGCAATACAAAACATAAAAAGCTCACAACATAAAACAATGACAACACCATACTTTTACCATTAATCACAAAGAAAACATCCCCTTGACATTCCCGCCCTTAATATATTTTAAAATAACGCAGCCATTACGAATCAACCGCCAAAATGGCGGCCCAAATTAAAAACAACATTTCGTAAATCGAATTTGATGAATACAGACGATCAAAATTACTTTTTTCGATTGCCCTGGGGTGTTGTTAATGTAACATGGAGGTCAAACTTAAAAAAAAGAGTGACAATTTAATAAGCTTTATTGTTTTGAAAGGAAGGACAGCAGTGTAAAGTATACGAGTATGTTAATTGGAAAATAATATTTTGTTTCGTGACTTTTGTTTGATGGGTCATTTTGTTGAGTGACTTGATAAATTTTTTGTATCGTCAACCTCGTCGGCCTCTCTTTATAACTTTAGACAACAATTCCCAGTAAATTGAAACTTCGCTAAGGTTGAAACTATCTAACTGTCACATAGATAAATGAACCTTGTTGTTTTAAGACGTGGAAGCGATATTCAGCCAATGGTATAGCAGATACAAGATCGAATGTTCTATGATATTTATGGGCTAGCGTTTAATAAATGGTAATCATCTTCTGCCTAGCCTTTTGCCAACTATGTTGGGGTCGGCTTCCATTCTAACCGGATGCAGCTGAGTACCAGTATTTTACATGGAGCGACTGCCTATCTGATTTCCACAACCCCGTTACTGGAGAATACGAAACCCCTTGGTAAGACTGGTTGACAGATTTTCGGGCTTCTGACGACCCATAATGACTTTCAAAGATCCACGAATGACAGCCGAGACCGATCGCTCCGTGCGGATGTTATTAATTAGCCACAGGCCCCTACGTTAAATAAATTAATGGTGATATTTCATAGTAAAACAGACTATATTCATTCTACAACTAAAAGCAGGTAGTTCTTTAATCGGTTCAAACAGAATTCGAAGTAGATTATATTTGAAGCGTATTCGAGTATCGTAAAAGGGCACTAAGAGGTTATTTTAAGAGAACGATCAGGTGCTTGCTCTTTGCTGCTAATAGGATACAAGCGATTTGGTAATGGTTCATTCTTCTTCTTAGCGTGTTGATAGCAATCTAAATGGACTCGGCCCAGAATTCGGCTACTTGTTTGGCGCCATCACCAGCGTCCATCAGTTCCTGTAACGTGCAGCTGACAGGACACGTAGGACACGATATTAAGTGTCACATCGTTTGTGGAAAAGCACCACTACACTCCAAGGCGGAATCGTCTATGAATCTCCACCTGAACAGGTTTTCTTTGCTTCGGCCAACCTGGGTTCGGAGTCTGTTTAAAGACTCTTCTTGGTCTACAAATAAAAATATAATAAAATAAATTTGTAGACCATTTTTCTATTTTATTAAGTAACTAGTACTTATTGACAGACGTACACTGTCCTCCCATATCTATTACTTAACACTATAATTTGAAAACATCGTAAAAGCCAAATATTTTTAAAGAGTAATCATGGATTTTCTTGCCGGCTCTTCTCCATAGGAAACGACCAATTGGAACCGTGCACCTAGCTTCTGACTTTTCATAAGTGCCCATGTACCTAGGTAAAATAAAATATTTTCATTTTTTTAAAACCCGTAAAGAACAAAATAAACGAGCAACGTATTACAATAATCACCAAATTACAGCTTCATTAGTTCCCAGACTTAAATCAAATTATCCAGTCGACTACTTTACCTAACCACCTTTTTCTATACTGTGTTAAATAAACAAGCAAAAAGCTGCATCCAGCTCTAGCTTATTCGTAGAGCATTCAAGCGTCTAACGCGATAAAGCGAAAAAACCGCTGCAAGTTACCGAGACTGGTGCTTAATCCATGGAAATCTATGGTAATTTGTTTGGACAATCGCGTAAAAAACTTCGATGTTAGCAGACCTGGAGTAAATTACATTAGTCTGTGCAATGGATGCCGAGAAGGAATGTTTTTCGTGACTGTACTAATGTACTTGCTTTTACTGTTAGTAGTACTTTTTCTTTTAGTTTTTAGATTATCGTGTTGACACAAAGTTTTCTGCTATTTGATCTTGGTTGTGTGCTTTTGAGATACTAAGGGCTAGTTTCTCGAACGAAAGTTATCGGCATCAATCATGCGATCATATTTGGAGGGACTCGTGGCTAAGTTATAACCCGCATGCCGCATGGGTCGATTAAACAGTTCAGCGCTGGCCGTGGTTGGTCCATGGATGAACGACCATCTAATTTAAGCCGTTAGATCCGGCTGTCATTCATGGATGTTTAACAATCGTTGTGAGTCGTCAGAAGCCCAGAAGTCTGACAACTAGTCTTACCAAGGGGTATCGTTTTACCCAGTTACTAAGTTTTGGAGGTCAGATAGGCAGTCCCTCCACGTGGAATACTGGTATACAGTTGCATCCAGTAAGACCGGAATTTGACCCCAAAAATAGCGACTTTATCTTGGTTATATGATGATACTAAGGGCTAGTTTAAGGCCTCGTTCCTAACCGATTGGACAGAATGCACAGTACAAGGAAAGGTGGAAGAATATGGGGGAGGCCTTTGCGCAGGAGCGGGAAAAAAATAGGTTAAAAGAAAAAAAAAAGTTAGTTTCTCGAACGTAATTATCGTCATCAATTGTTATTTTGCGATAGTTCTTGTTAGAGAAACCGGTACAAAGTGATTGGGAAACGCTTGAATTATTAAACAGTTTGCCCAGCAAAGTATTTACGTAGGTAAGCTATTCCAGCTCGCGTATTTTCGTTTGAATAATTGGCTGCACAATTTTATTATTGACGGGTCGACCTTCATTTTTAATTCATGCTATTGTCTATTCTATTTCATCTCAAATACTAAAGGTCGATAGTTTTACTTACTGAAAATTTACTGGTCTATACTTTATTTATATATTGATTATACACAACAAAAATATAAAATAAATAATATATAGAACACTACAAAATATACAATGGGCGGCCTTATCGCCTTCTGCAACCTGAATATCAGAATGGTTACTAGTTATTTAATATGTGTAAAAGTAACTATGTATATAGTATGTAGGGAAAGGATTTTATGAAATAAAGCACAGAAAGACAAGCTAGACATTTATTTCAATTTAGGCTTGTCAGTAATTAATTCGAAAACTAGTTGTCCGTTCCAAATCTAGGTCATCATGGAGAAGAAGGACAAGAAACTCCATGGAAACAGTATTAAGTATTCTATGAACAAATTTCTTATATTGCCATACATTATCATTATTTTAAAAACAATTAATTATACCTCTTGGACAATGGTCCAAGAGAACTCAGAATAATAGCAACATAATAACAATAGCTAGGAATATTCCATTATACACTTCATTGGCTATATTATTCGATTTACAGAACCCATAGTTATCAGGTAATACCTAATCAAGATAATAATATCAGTTAACTTACATGACATCTGGTCGATCTATTCCACATAATAACGTCACTAGTACTAAACAACTGACTGTAGGCCGGAGCTCCGTTCTGGTTGATGTCTCGAACAAGAATGATCCCCGCCATTTTTTTTTTGGGAATGGCATTTCGCAGTTCAACCTATGAGGTTGTCGTCTGCTTAACCGGGCTTGTCTGTGGATGCCTCAAAATTAAGGCCTCCAGCCAGGGCTTAAAAACTTAAAAGCTAAGCGACTACACGCTAAGGGCACCCCCTGTGGGGTACGGACCTCGGCTTAGGGCGTCGCTGGGGGGGGAAGGGCAGCAAGGGACAGGCTGGATCGGAATTATTTGCCACTGGGAGCTCCTCTTTTTATAATCGTGAACAGAACAACTTTGACGTTTCTATCTACCGTCAGCGTCATCCAAAATATCAACGACATAAAAGGTGGATATGCGTTTGAAATATTTTCTATGTTTTGCTACATTATTCCTTAATATTTAGGTTATGCAAAACATTGCTATTTTATCAAGTTTTAACAGTAAAATTATAACAATAACAATATCTATAATTAGGATAATCTATTACACGCAGACGACATCGCGGCAGAAACTAGTTTTCTTCAGAATTGTTAATTTTTTTTCTTGTTACAGGTCCATTCTGCAACGGTCAAGTTCTGAGCCAACAAGGTAAGGTATTTTTTTGATAACCGACGAAAAATTCACGAAATCCATGGTTTCAGTTTGCGCGTCGATTTTCCCTGCCATCTTGTATCATGAAAATAATAATAAACCAATCTTAAGACCATATAATGTATCATATTCTGACAAATAAATGAATATTATGATTATGTGTCTTCTATACAAAAAAATAAAATTGGAGTGTCTGTTTGTAATATTAAAATAACCGCTTTTTACTAAATGCATGGATGTATCACGGTACATATACCAAAATAACATTTTTTACAATTTTTGTCTGTTTGTTCCGGCTAATCTCTGAAACGGCTGGACTGATTTTGACGGGACTTTCACTGGCAGATAGCTGATGTAATAAGGAGTAACTTAGGCAACTTTTATTTTAGGAAAAAAAAATAGGGTCCTACGAAAAAAATCCACGCGGATGATGTCGCGGGTAACAGCTAATACTAATACTAAATAATAATAAACATACGCCTTCTTGCCATGGGGGTAGGCAGAAACTACAGAACGCCACCTGCTACGATCTTTACATACTCCTTTTCCTTCGCTTACGGTTGATTTTGTTAGTTAAATGAAAATCGTTCACTTTTACCATGTTTGTAAATATGTGAACACCATGTATCTATCAGATAATTAATTTATATGTCATGGTTTCATTTTTAATTATGTTACTTAATGTGCATCGTCTTCACATATTATTACTTATATAATTAATGTATGCAAAATATTGTAAAACATTTTAAAAGAGTAACAAACTGTGGAGTTTATGCCCCATTCTTCTCCATACGAAAACTACCTTTTGGAAGGGGCGACTGGAACCAATTCTATTTTATTGTAATTTTTGACGTTCAAAAGTGCCTTTTACTACATAAAGAGTATAACGATTATTGAGGATAATATTCTCGTATCATGTGCTGTATCTGTGTCTGTTTTCTGTTTAGTATAATATTATTCTATCATTATAAATTAAATTATTTTTGTTTAAGTACGCTACTACGTCACAGTGTTCTAATAATTGTGTGCTGCATCGGACGACGTCATCACGTCAACGCCGGCTGTCGCTGAAAATCAGCGCTGGGGCTCTGTCTTGCATAGGGTCGCAGCATAATGCTGAGCGATAGCCGTTTTGCGTGGATGTGACGCATGTTTCCCTTACCTTCTTTTTCATTTTATTTGTGTGTTTATGCTTATTTTTGCGTCATGTTCACCGCAAATAAACGTTTTTTCTTTCTTTTCTTTCTTTCTTTTATGTGCCTATTTGAAATACTGCGAACTGTGACCAAATAAACTTTTTTTCTTTCTTTCTTTCTTCCTTTAAATAAATGCTTTGACTTTGATACACACATAAATTACTTCTTATCTAAACCGAATGACATTTTGACCTTCTTATAACCAACTACCCTACTAACTCACAAAAAAACATTCTACCTACCCCCATAAACACCGCAAAAACAAACACATTATCCTTATGTATACGAACATAATATATTATTAAACACTTTTAGCAACCTCGTAGTAACCTAAATACAAAGTTCCGGGTCCTTCGTAAAATATTAAGAGAGGTTTATGGGAAAGTAAACTTTATTTTAATTTGTAATAGGGTTTTGTTTTGTATTTTCTCGATCTACTGCTAAGCTAAGATAATTTATTAAAAGGTGCTTACGATATTGGTACCATGGAGAAAGTTGTTCAGTTTGATGTTCTGTAGCACACCTTTAAATTTGGTAGGTCTTTGAAAACTAAACCTGTATATACAGGCTGTCCGGTAATTAACGGATAACAAGGATCAGCAGATTTTTTTTTGCGATTTCATGTTTGGTCCCGTAATAAAAGTTGTTCATGATGATAAGTGCCCCTTAAGAGGGTACCCATTAATTACCGGACATCCTACTGTATATACTTTACATTTTTTTTAAACTTGCGTATGTTGGTGATTCTCAGAGGTGTTGTAAATAAAATAGCGGACTGTATCAATAGGTATGGTTCGTATATTGAACAAAGGACGCGCGCCTCTCGGACCGTTGTATCTGAAGTGAAGGGCAGTGCAGGTCAACGGCGATCGTCTCCTCGTCTCCCGCTCCCCGCACGCTGCTGGCTGCCCCGCTCCCGTAGTCGCAATGTTAGGCGGTGAAAGAAAAAAAAACGGTGTATATGTCACAGAAACACAACAGATATAAAAAATAAAGATTTATTTTCGTTGGATCCCAGTTGAATATTTTTGGCGTTGGATCCCACAACACATTATTATGTGTATCCCAATTTTTTTAAATGCAAGAGAATTACATTTTAATCTCGTTGAATCCCAAAAACTATTTCTGCTGGATCCTAAATGCTAAAAAATCTGAATGCGGGTACTTTCCCTTTATTCCCAGTTAAGTAGTTCCATATAGCTAGTTCCACATGGAACTATTGCAACCTAAGAAAATGAATGTTTTGTACCATTAGTTCCATGTAATTTTAAACTAGTTTTATAGCCCGACATTTCTTTAAATGATAAATTATTTTATTTCTGTAAGCAGGTTTGCATAAACACTTTTACACGTCAATCATATTTTAAAAACTAGACGAGGTCGGCGTTTCCTATCTGACTACTCTGAGAAGAAAGGCCGAAACAAACTCAGAGGTCACAGTCTCTTTTAAAGTCCAGACATAATCTTGGTCAGGTTATATGAAGACCATGTAGATCGATATCCGAGATAGTCCTTTGAGGAAAGAACCACACAGATTGAGTGGACCTGTCCAGTCATGTCCTTTCATATGGAACTGCTGCAACTATATTTAGTTCCATGTGATTATAGTTGAGTTCCATATTGTATGTAAGTACTATTGCAACCTTACAATGTGAAGAATATTTTGTGCCATTAGTTACACGTAATTTAAACACCAGTTTTACTCAATCAACTTCATTTAGTTTCACAATGACGATCAACAAGAAAATTATGATTATTCGAATAAAAAAACAAAACGGACAGACAGTCGACTCTCAACAAAGCTGATGTTTTGAAACTCATCGTGCTATTTTTTGCTATGCTGTTTAAGGTCCAAAGTGTGACTTTATAAGAGAAAGAAATAAGTTTTTACCAAAGCGCCTCCACTTACTTTAGAAACTGCAAGCAAAAGTTTAAGCGTCAACCTGTACAATATTTTGTGAATTTTACTACAATTTTTAACAAACGCCCAATATAAAATGTTATCAGCTACTTTTCTCTTCTTTCTATTGCTTTCAACACCATTTCACGGCAGAGCTTTTGTTTTCTAGTGACTTTTAATAACCACAAACCACTGAGGTTTATGTTGACATTCCACTGTAAAATAAAAATATAATATCCTAACTTAAGGGGAAAGCGCCAGGATAGCCAACAAAATTCAAATTTTCTTACGTTTTTTTAGATCCCGTACCCAAAGGGTAGAAACGGGACCCTATTACTAAAACTTCGCTGTCTGTCCGTCCGTCTGTCTGTCACCAGGCTGTATCTCAAGAACCGCGATAGCTAGACAGTTGAAATTTTCACAAATTATGTATTTCTGTTGCCGCTATAACAACAAATACTAAAAACAAAATAAAATAAATATTTAAGGTGGGCTCCTCTACAACAAACGCGATTTTTTTGCCCTTTTTTGCTTGATATCAATATTGGCAACAGGTAGGCACTTGAAATATACACAAAATACTCAGTTGTATTTTTACTTTAATAATAAATAATAAAATTGAAATAAAATAAATATTTAAGGGGGGCTCCCATACAAAAAACGTGATTTTTAGTTGTATGTTGAACAAAATAATGATTCGCAAACATAACATGTATGTATTTACAGAATTATAATCATCATCAACACAGCCCTTTAAGTTCATATAATCCTATTAAGTGATTATTTCGAAATATTCATCTAGACCATTTTAGTTTTTATTTTTACTACAAGTACAGACGCCCGCACATCAAGCTACCCGAAACTGTCAATTTTTCCCAATCAACTTTGAACCTTATGCTTTAGCGATAAAGTTGAAAACGTATTAAAAAAAATTGACAGATTGTAGTAGCTTGATGTGCTGGCGTCGGTACAATAATTATGATTATTAAATAAATGACTGAAATTGAAATTTGTTCTCCCTTCGATTCCATTATAAGTACCTAAACATATCTATGAAACAACTGATCTTTTCACGAATCGAGAATTACTCTCATACTTAAAGTACCTCCTGAAATAGGTATTAATCTAACATTTCGTAATACACAGCTGAATAGAAGATATTTTCAGGCTGGTTTGTGAACCACTCAGATATTCATTCATTCATTCATATCAGATATAAATATTGATGGTGGTGTCTGTAATGCTGGCAACAATTTGGTATCTTTTTCATTTGACATTATTTATTAGAATACATTAGATCTATTTATGTACAGTCAACAAAAGAGATAAGTATGCAGGATCGTCGGATATAGTTGAAGTTTAGTAAGAAACCGATGGATGTTCTCGAATAAAATTTTATTTTATTAATAGAAAACAAACAGCTCATTTATCACATTAAATTTCAGTCGACAACATCCATCGGTTTCTTACTAAACTTCAACTATATCCGACGATCCTGCATACTTATCTCTTTTGTTGACTGTACTTGATTTAGGGCTGATTTTTCCAATGCTAGATAATTTTATCCAAGGAATATAATTTTGAATTTTTCAGTGTTTTTATTCAAACTCGGTATGTAAAGATCGGTGACCATCTTTACATACCGAGAACCCTCCGTGCTTCGGAAAGCACGTTAAGCCGTTGGTCCCGGCTGTCATTCGTGGATCTTTGACAGTCATTACGGGTAGTCAAAAGCCCGAAAGTCTGACAACCAGTCATACCAAGGGGTATCGTGTTACCCAGTAACTAGGTTGTGGAGGTCATATAGGCAATCGCTCCATGTAAAATACTGGTATTCACCTGCATCTGGTTAGACTGGAAGCCGATCCCAAAATAGTTGGGAAAAGGTTAGGCAGATGACAGTGTTCCCATACAAAAACTGTGAGACGTCAATTTTATTCCACGAATAAACATTATCCGTCGATTGAAAAATCAGCTCGTATAAGTGTGTCCTTGGAGTTTCTTGCCCGTTCTTCTCCATAAAGATCGACGTGTTAGAATGGTCAACAAGCTTCTAGTTTCTGACTAGCTGACAGAAGGTTTAACAATACGAAAGTGCCTGTAAATATGGTTTCATCATATTCATCATCATTTCAGCCGAAAGACGTGTCCACTGCTGGACGTAGGCCTCCCCCAAGCACCTTCACTTCGACCGGTTTTGTACTTCTCGCATCCAACGAGTTCCTGCGGCCTTCACAAGGTCGTCGGTCCAATATGTGGGAGGCCTTCCAAAAAAAAATTGTAAATGGTTTAATTGAAATAAAATCTTTGAGATTTTTGAATAGCACTACACTTATAAAACATTTTTCTGGAGAAAAATACTTACCTTTAAGTTACCTTTCCAACCTATATTTTGGCTTAATTGGTTTAACAATATTTCATCGTTAAAGTGTTTTCTTTTAGTGACTAATTAAAACGTTTTATAGTAATTAAAGCCCTACAGAATTATTTAAATGTCTTTCTCTGTAATCCTTTTGATTAAATAATTTAACGCTATTTAGACTAGATTTCTGAGAAATTAATTTCATGTTTCATTTTATTAATATCAAAGTCAAAAACATTAGTTTCGACTAACACAAGTGGGTATTAGACATTAATTAATTGTTTGTACAAATTAATTTATAAAATGGCAAGATGAAATTCTTTTTCATGAAAATATCATCTCCAGTATACTTATTATAATTTAAATCAGAAAGCCAATTCACGTAATTATAAACGTTCAAAATCTAGTCGCAATCTCATCTAAGCGACAATCAATGTCAAAACTTATCAAACGTGTAGGAAAATTAGAAATATTTTTTGACAGATTGACACAGAGATTAGACTGTGAACGTTCTTAAAATTAAATTACGAGAATTGCCCCTCTGATATCATAGAAATCTTGGCAAACTTTCAAATAATAAAGCCTAGCTTTGTGAGAACTTGACGTCATAAAGCGGGATATATATTACTAAACTAGTGCCAGGAAACTTGACATCTGTAAACTTCTGTCATTTCGGCACGAACTTTGCAAGAAATCGCTTATAAGCAGAATAATCAGCCTATACTGTTCCCATTACTGGTACACAAGCCCGAGAGGGAGTGGGCCATAATTCACCACGCGGGCACAGTGCGAGTTGGTGGATACACATACAAAAAAAAAAATACAAAATGTTTTATTCAAGATATTTGTTACAGCAATGGGTGATTGTGTTTGGAGACTCCATTTAGCAAATTTTTACCTGTGTTAGGAGCCCCGCTCTTCAATAGCAAAATAATTACAACAGTCACAAATATGTGAGTATCAAACATGTCTTCGAGTTTCTGGTTCTCATGCCGGGTTTCCTCACGATGTGTTCCTTCAGCGTTTTGAGAGCAGTGCTGTTGAAATTAAACACACAAAGTTAAGTGCCGAGTACAGAAACCCTCATGACCTAAAACTCGTAAATGGGGGCCGCCACTGCTCATGCCGAAATTGCTTACACCGCCGCGGTTGAATGATTTAGGCAGTCGACAAAGTCGTACCTACGAGCTACGGCGTAGCTTGGGGCCTACGGCGTAGCCTGAGCGCTACGCGACCTACGATTTAGCTTGTAAATTAACGGGCTTTGTATTTAAACGAACCTCAAATAATTCCCAGTTTGTTTACTTTCTTAAAAATATTATTGAACACTAATATAATGATTGCACGTAAAAGTGAATCTCTAATCATTCCCATTTTGGGGTCCTAAAATACTAAATAGCCAAGATACTGCGTCCAACTTGGATTTAGTTCACAGTTCTAACTAACCGTTTTGACCGGGGTGTACTAGATTAGTTACAGCGACCAACTGTAAGAAAACGCCAGACGCTCAAAAGTGACTAATTTAAAGAAAAATTTTTGTCGACTATGAATTTGTTTTAATTAAGTACTAAGTTATATTAAAAAAATGTACATTAGGCCAGAAAGATAAAAATCAGGCTCATTTATTAAAAAAAAGCGTTCATCATTAAAATGTCTAAAAAGCTTTCAAAGCTTCTAGAGGACGAGTAAAATATTTTCCCAATTAGAAGTCACTCGAACCACTTTCATTTGCATTGAGTCAGTTTTTCACAAATAATTAATCAGCAAACTTTTGGCTTTAAACAGTACCTCGGCAATGTTCCAGATGATGTACACCGGTCCGTCTCAATTGTTAAAGAGGTCTTTGAATCTACTGACGTAACTAAATCCAGGCTATTCAGTCGCAAATAAGTGTTTACTTAAGTCTATGTTTAGATTTAATTTGCGTTAAGAAGTAAAACATTTGGTTTGAAGAATCAAAAAATGGGAATTCAAATTGTTTTAACTGTTAAATTCCGTCCTCAAATAAAAGAGCCATTTGTAAAAATTACTTTCTAAGTTTATCTGGGATAAAAACCATAACAGCTATGGAAACCGGCATGTCCTAAAACCAAAAATTCGAAGACATGTGACATCTACCAAACCGGACTAGGCCTTCGTTGTAGATTACAGCACACTCTCTCTCGAAAAGAGGAGACCTGTGATCCAGCTTTGGGAACATTATAGTCTGTTTATGTTATGTTATGTTGCCAATACTAACAATACAAGTTATAACATCATTTCGATCACATTTTTAGAAACGTTTGCTTAAGCAAAGTTATGCCAATGAAATGCCTAGTCAGGTGTCGAGTACTCAAGTGATTTATGAGCACAATTTCAGTTCTGTGCTCTATGCCAAAACTTGGAATGAAATTAGGTGCAGTAACAGAAATACTTTTAAAAACGTTGCAAAGTTTTGAGAACGTTTTAAAGTGGATTTTAGGAGCTTATTACACTAGAATACCATTAAAATGTATGTAGTTCTCAAACTCTAAGCATTTATTTCAATTAAACCATGTACAGGCACTTTTGAATTGTCAAAATTAAATAGTCAGTCAGTCAGAAAGTTGAAGCTAGTTGCCCATTCCAAAACGTAGATTTCTATGGAGAAGAACGGGCAAGAAACTCCATGGACAGTGGACACTCTTTTAAATCTAGAT
Source organism: Hydraecia micacea (assembly GCA_914767645.1). NCBI lineage: Eukaryota > Metazoa > Arthropoda > Insecta > Lepidoptera > Noctuidae > Hydraecia > Hydraecia micacea. The sequence goes on along the minus strand of OU611801.1, from coordinate 3,928,671 downwards.
ATTACAAAATCCTGGGTACCTACATTATTCTTGTTGCTTCTATATGTGAGTACAATGTAAAAAAAAACACAAATGAAGAAACAATTCGTAATATAAGATTAAAAATAAGCCTTGGCAATTAAGAGATGACCAGTCTCAACCGACGGCGCCCGTTCATAAACATGACGCGTGGATCAGCACCATCCAGCTCAACCATTTTGTAGGGAACCGAATGATCCAACACACGCGCCACCATCAGTGAGACATTTAAATGATCATGACACATTCTCAACTGCCATGCTCTTTCAAGTCAACATCAAGAAATCATAATAAACGGATCAATGGTTCTAAAAATGCTTCTAAATTATACAAAACTATAGTTTGCAATTTATTTAAGGGAAGTTATATTGTGGGTATTTATCTTACTTGGCGATTGATTGGTTGCAGAACCACAATCACACATTTGTTTGGCAGCGCGACCATGGTGTTCCAGTATAATATACCTCTTAGTAGTAGCGTTAAAACTTTCACGTTAAAAGCTTGCGTTGGCAACAGTGGTGATGTAACACACGAACCGTATATTTGTATCTTTTTGATGACTTTTTTACTGGGTTATCAGTTAAACTATAATTCTTCATTTTTCATAATATATTTTATTTTTTATTTTATTAATTTGGCTCACCAACAATTGAATACATTGACACAGATATGAGATACATCCAATAGACTTATAGACTAGTGTACCGATCTCTTACAGGTAAGCACATCATGCATTACTTCTTCTTATCTATTGATATTGAGCTCCTACTTAAAATTAGATGAGTTCTTATAGTCACCGAACATAATTATGTATTCAACCAAAACTAAATTAAGATCATAATTGAAATTTAAATCACATGCAATGAAATCAAAGCAAAAAGAAAATACAGTTAAAATCAGAATTAAAATCAAAATCATAATTAAAATCATTATTCAAATTAAAATGAAATTTACTTACACTAAAAAGATTTTACAAGTTTTTGTACATAATACTTCGGAACTTACCAAGTGAGTCAGAGTGCACATCTATAAGAATATATGAAAAACTACTTCTTTTTCTTTGCGGCCAGTTGTTCAGATAAGTTTTTTCTTCTTCGAACTAGCTTCTTTACTGCCAGGGATGATGTTTACTAAATATTACTTCTAGAATTCGAACGGGTGTCTCGTTGTGAATCCGCGATGATTTACTTTAAAAACAAATGAGTTCGCTTTCGAATTAAGGTTCGTGAGCACATTCACAAGAAGCTGGCAGTATCATCACAACGGTAATATTTTCCAATTGTTTGTCTTATTTCTTTTTAGTAAGTATATTCGTGTATTTATGTATATTTGTTTATGCTTATGTTTATATGTAGTATGTAGGTATATATTATATTCATAGTTTTAATAAGTTTATGCGTATCTTTGTATTTAACATATTTATTCCTCTATGCTCATGATTGCACCACTGTTTGTCTCTGCATCACCCAAAGGTTGACTGGTAGAAAATACTGTACATTTGTGCTTAAAGTATTAAATAAATAAATAAATTGTGTGCGCTCAATTGAGTGAGGTTTGAAGTGAACTTTACAGAATAGCAGTATTGACCCTATTAACCTATGTCGTGATTGAGTTACATAACGACCTACAAAATAATAATATCAAAAACTCTAAATCTGACCCCAATATTAAACTCGTGTAATATTGGTCCAACCATGCAATAAATCATATTATTATACCATTATGTCAACTTGTACAAGCCAAAATAACCTCTAAGCTCATACAGGTAAGCTGGAACCGTTCCAAAGCCACGGAACGATAACATAAAATGTAATTTTACGTCCCACAAATACTCATGAACGTGGGTAAATCTTGCAGTATGTTGAAAATGTTCGTAGAGGCAAAATGTTTTGGTTTTCGCGGTATTTGGTGGAAGGTTTAGTTGGACATTTTCTTTAGCCGTGTGTGCAAAACTGCGTTTTATAGGTAAACATTTTAAAGGAAGCAATCGTAAAGATTTGCAAAGTATTTTGAACAATTTTACGTTTTTCTTGAACAAAAACGATGAATATTGAAGAAAATCTGTCTGCCTAGACTTTTCCTAACTATTTTGGGGTCAGCTTCTAGTCTATACGTATGCAGCTGAATACCAGTATTTAACATGGAGAGGCTACCTATCTGGCCTCCAAAAACTACCAGTTACTGGGTAACACGATATCCCTTGGTAAGATTGGTTGTCAGACTTTAAGGGTCAATCCCCACTGAAAGAGCAGCGGCTGGCAGCGGCCATTATCCATAGTCATTTGAGCAGTGGTGGCCCAGTGGTATCAGCCGCGACTGAGCAGTGGTGGCCCAGTGGTATCAGCCGCGACTTACGAGTTGTAGGTCGTAGGTTCGAACCCAGACAGGCGCTTTACTTTGTGTAAATTATATCATCACCACTGCTCTCATAACGGTGATGGAAAACATCGTGAGGAAACCGGCATGTCCTAGAACCAAAAATTCGAAGACAAGTGACATCTACCAACCCGCACTGGGCCCGCGTGGTGGATTACGACCCACTCCCTCTCACAGAGAGGAGGCCTGTGTCCCAGCAGTGGGAACATTATAGCCAATTATAGGCTGATTATGTTATGTGTGTTATTTGAAGGCAAAGAAGGGGCAGCGCGGCGCCGCGAGGCTGCACGAGTCTTCTAGCGACTAATCAAAAGAGGAAAGTCACTTGCTCTTACGGCCGCTGCGCGCCGCTGCTCTTTCTGTGGGGTCAACCGCTAGGCTTCTAGAAGACGACTGAGTCAAAAACCCAAGTGTCTGACAACCAGTTGCAATTCGTAGATCTTTGACAAATGTTAAATACTCATGAACCGTCGTAACAACTGTCAAAGAAAAAATATAATCAGCTAGCAAGTTAATACGGTGCGATGAATATAAATGTTGATGCTCCCTTCAAAATGGTTGAGCTGAATGGCGCTAATACATGCAGCATGTTCGTGAACGGGCGCCGTCAGTGGGGACTGGTCATCTCTTTGCTGCCATGGCTTATTTTAATTTAATTTAATATTTGAATTGCTTTTTTTTCTCTACTTTTCATTATGGACGCTTTTAACGTTCTGCATCGTTCTCACATGCATACTTTTTAATGATCACACATGAATGATGTAACCAAGACTTTGTAACCATATTATTTTGATTTAAAAGAGTGTCCATGGTGTTTCTTGCCCGTTCTCCTCCATAGGTACCTACGCTTTGGAATGGGCAACTAGCTTCATCTTTCTGACTGACCGACCCCTTGACAATTCAAAAGTGCCTGTAATTGGTTTAATTTAAATAAATGCTTTGAGTTTGAGTTTGATGGATGGTTGAAGCCTCGAGCCCCTCACTACGAGACGAATAACGTAAAGAAATTGATGGCAGTCCTTGACAAAACTTATGTGCTTAACAGAGTTTCGGCGTCACGAATTTTATTAGTACTGCCAGGGTTTCATCGCTAGGTAAATTACGTAAGAGGTTTTACCTAAGACTAACTTAGTACATAATTATAATAAATTACCATGCTCATTAACAACTAATCAATCAAACTGAAACCCTGACACGTACAGACGCCAGTACAAACGCCAGCACATCAACCTACCCCAATCTGTCAAATTTTCCCAATCAACTTTGAACCTTATGCTTCAGCGATAAAGTTGAAAATCTATTAAATAAATTTGACAGATTGTAGTAACTTGATGTGCTGACGTCTGAACATCAAGTTACTACAATCTGTCCAATTTCTTTAATAGATTTTCAACTTTATCGCCAAAGCATAGGTACGGTTCAAAGTTGATTGGGAAAATTTGACAGTTTCGGGTAGCTTGATGTGCTGGCGTCTCTACAATGTAACAGTTATTAAATTACAAAAAAGTTTTACAACCGTTAATAATTAATCAAGATTTTACTCCGGTTTGCTTCATGTAAGGCTAAGCGCGCACTGCGATGCGATTTTTAAATCGCATGTTTATGCGAAAAAAAACGCATACCCAAATAATTTTTCATGCGAATTCTCAAGCGATTTTTTACCGCAGTGCGCGGATTCTAGTATATTGTTTTTTTTCACAGATTGGCGATTATTTATCGCAACTTTTAAAGTTCGTGGTGCGCGTTTAGCACTAATAATGTAAAGCTATTTTGTTTATAGTACTTCTATCAAGGAGTTAGTTAGGGAGGTTGTGGCTAAGTTACAACAGCCAAACGGGTCGATAAATCAGGCTAAGCTACGCTTGCCGCGGTTGGTCCGTGGATGGGTCATCATCGTTACATACCAAGCGTATATTGCATACGGAAACTAGTGGAGAGAGTTCTCGCCAGCATTGTGAATACTCAGCGATCAACTACAGATATATGTTCTTCTTTACTGACACCCAACAGCAACCTTATTGTAACGAGAATAAAGATCATTATGATTTTGGCAGACATGTCAAGTTATCAGTGGCAGCAACCCAACAACAACCTTAGCACATTGAAAATAAAGATCACTATGGTTTTGACAGTGATGCAAAATCAGACGTAAAATAACTGAAAGGAGTATACGTTTTTAGAGCGAGAAAATAGTCGTCGAGCCAGGTCCATAAGAAAGCTTTTCCTCGAATATTCAAAACTAATATGGAAGTAAAGTGGTTAGCACCAGTAGGTACTCGAGGAACTTCATAGTTCATGTTAGTATTAAGTTTCAAATACCCTCGAAACATAATAGTCTTACGCGATGTAATTTTCAGTCGGAAATTAATATTTGGAGCAAGAACATACATGAAACTTGTACGTTACATAATAGAAGTGATTTTTAGACAAGGAGTCTGGTAGAGATATTTTAATCTTCTACAATAATAAAGCTGAAGAGTTTTAATGAGAAAGTTTATAGTGGATAAGACAAAGATTAAAACAGAAGAAGAACTAGCAGGGGATCGAGGAGTGGGGGGTGGAGAGGAGGGTTCAGGGGATCAGGAGGCCTACCACAAGCTCTTAACGCGATCCATTTTAGGACCTAAACTAAACTGTTCTTCTAATTCGTACCATGACGTCAGTTTAACGAATCAGTTTAGGCCGTGCCATTTGCTGACAGCGATTGTCCCAAACTGAATCCCAAGTTTTGGTTTCATTCATACTTGTTTGGTACCATGACGTCCATAGAGCAGCTCAAGCGATGCAGTTTAGGAACCTAAACTGCACCCTAATTGCGTAACACACTATCAATCGGAATCTGAATCATTTTGAAGCCAATTGCTAATCCATTGCTTCATAAGTTCGAAAAATTTGTCTGCTCAACACGTAAATAACGCAATGAATGTTGTTGAACTGTCAAAATGAAACCGATTCCGATTGATAATGTGTTACGCAATTGCCCCGCAGGACCTCATGCTCAGCAGTAGAGCTTGCGACCACTAGACCAACGAGGAAGTCAAACTGGAAAAAGTTCTTATTTTTTTTTTTAATTGCGGGTTCTCTTGACCTCGATCACGCCTGATGGATAGCGATGGATGAGGTCTTAGCAATGAATAGCTTTTTATGGCTACCCTTTTCGCCGACCCCGATCATGTACAGACGCCAGCACATCAAGAGTCTTTGGTCAACTGGACCCACGCACGAAACACAATTGTAAAGAAAGAAAAGAAGGAAAAAGTATTTATTGCGACTAAAAAAAATTTAGGGAACAGCTGATTTTTTTTCGCGATTTCAGTGTTTGGTCCCATAGTAAAAGTTGTTCATAAATATCAGTACAATGTCCTCTTAGTACCCACTCCAACATCGCCATTGTTTCGGACGGTACCGAAAGCTCCTGGTCCTTGGCCCTGACATCAATACATAATCAGCCTATAATGTTCCCACTGCTGGGACACAGGCCACCTCTCAGTGAGAGGGAGTGGGCCGTAATCCACCACGCGGGCCCAGTGCGGGTTGGCAGATTTCACATGTCTTCGAATTTTTGGTTCTAGGACATGCCGGTTTCCTCACGATGTTTTCCTTCACCGTAGTGGTGATGAAATAATTTAGACAAAGTAAAGCGCCTGTCTGGATTCGAACCTACGACCTACTACTCGTAAGTCGCGGCCGCTACCACTTGGCCACCACTGCTCTAATATCAAGCAATGGACAAAATTGTCAACATTTTTATTATTGTTAAGCTTGAGTACGAGGCTTTTGACTACGTTGTATGTGTATATTTTATGTCTTTTTTAATTTTTTATTGTATTTTATTTGTAATGCGCGTTTTGTTTGTGCAGAATAAACCATTTTTCTTTTCTTTTCTTTTTTTCTTTTTACACACACATTCACAGCGTGTTGAAACACTTCTTAACCACAAGTAAACGCTCGTCGCTTCGTGAGATAATATACTATAGCTAAAACAAAGAGATTTTTCAGCGTTCAACAGGGACACAACTTTTCTACTTACAAATCTAAAAGTTCAACAAACGGTCACTAACCTCTATGTATCAAAGGGATTTCAAGACAGATCTAAGCAATGTTCAGTAACTTACGAGCATTTGTTTATTTTATGTCAGATTTAAGCAATTTCTAGTAACTTACAAGCAATATTTTGTTTATTTTCTAACAAAGCTTTTAAGCTGTAAAGCCAACTTTGTTTTACGCGTCAAAAGTTTAGGATTATTAAAAAAACTAGCTGCGCCCCGCGGTTTCACCCGCATAAGACTCGATATCGTGGGAATAACGGGATAAAAAGTAGCCTATGTGTTAATACAGGGTATCAGCTACCACCATACCAAATTTTGTCAAAATTGTTCCAGTCGTTTGTACGTAAAGAAGTAACAAACATACAAACACACTCACAAACTTTCGCCTTTATAATAGTATTGTTATGTAACGTATACTTAAAAGATTTTTTCATACATGTTTTATATCAGATCACGCCTGTAATCCTCAAACGGCTAGGCAGAGGTGTAATTACAGAATAGTGTTCACCCAAATTTCACCAGTTACGTTTAAGTCCCATAGGGGGCGAACCTATTGCCATCAAGCGGACACAAATCCAGACTACGAGCTGTTACTGAGAAATTCCTAATGGAAAATCACAATATCACTTTGCCTGACCAGAGAATCGCACTCAGAACCTCCTGCTCAGCAGTAGTGCTTGCGACCACTATACAAACAAGGCAGTCTTGATACAATCTCTTGCCCTTATCCCAATTTAAATTGTTGTGGTCGGCTCAACACGTCTTTTTCAGGGTTCCGTACCCAAAGGGTAAACACGGGACACTATTACTAAGACTCCACTCTCCGTCTGTCTGTCACCAGGCTGTATCTCTGTTGCCGTTATAACAACAAATACAAAAACCAGAATAAAATAAATATTTAAGGGCTCCCATACAACAGACGTGATTATTTTGCCGTTATTTGCTCGATATTAATAACGGCAACAGGTAGACGCTTGAAATATTTACAGAATAGGTACTTTGTTGTACATTCACTTTAAAAATAAATAATTAAAATAAAATAAATTAAGGGGGGCTCCCATACAACAAACGTGATTTTTTTATATATGTAGTGTTAAATATTGTATGGTGGTACGGAACCCTTTGTGTGCGAGTCCGACGCGTAATTGGCAGGTTTTATTTCCATACTTCTCTATTAGTCGTCATCTCAATAGTCACCCCTATTCTAGCCATATCATATTTCACACATTCCATCCACCCTTTCTTCGGTCTTCCCATATTGATACTATGTTACGCGTAAAACAATACCCGTCCTAAGTTCAGGACAACGTTCAACAAGACATATAACCCAACATCTCTGTGTGTTGAACTCGGATCACTACAAATCACCCTTCTCACTGCATAAAGATGGCGATTTGTCTAGTCTTATAGCCAATAAACTGGGAGTCTGAGAAATTGTGTTTGGAAATAGATGAGACAGAGTTTTCAGTCTGTTTTATAATAAAAACGCCTTCAGGAATCCGGTGAGGCTCCCTCGATTCGGCACACAATGTACAGCATAAATAAAGTCCGAAAGGACATTTGATTTGTAATAATAGAAATCCAGTTGTGTCTCATTAAACACAGTTGATCTAATAAGAAGGCATAGTATATCTTCTCTCTATCAGACCAGTTATTTCGTCGACAAGTAACATCAAAAAATATCCGCACTTAAAACTTTCAACGACAAATAAACTATCAGGTTGGTACTTCGTTAGCAAACCAACACTATTATCTCAAAACAAGTCGTAACTAAAGAAAAAGCAGTTATTTTTAGCAGCTATAACAAACGTATCCGTTATTCGCAACGGTTTAACTACTTTTTAACTGTATTGACTGAGTTTTAGAGGATAATAACTGGTTTACGGAGGAGTCGTCAAAAATTACGAGTGCATTTGGAAATATACGGGTTGTCCAGCGGGCCCGCTTAGAAAAAAAACTTAAGTAGTCATGTCAAGGTGACTTGTTTGGTTTTTGGAAGAGAATATATTTAAGTGATACTCTATAACTTATTGACCTTCTCATTAGAATGTATCCAGGCTCCATTATTTAAAAAAGTGTGCATAATGACGCACACTTTTTTAAATAATGGAGCCTCTTTTTTTTTGGTCTTTTCTTATAATCGTCACAGTGACTAACCTAGGATACCCCGATCAAACTGGTTAGGTTAGGTTAGAACTGAGACATTCCAGGCGCGACCTGAATTGATCGCAGTAGCTAAGCTAGGGTACCCCGATCAAATAGGTTGGCTTAGGTTAGAACTGTGTTGTAACAAAATTGTAATAAATTATTAAAGGGATGAAGGACATCTATGTTTTTGAAAACGATTTTCATTAAGAGTGTTACGTAATGTAGCCTTATTACGTAACACTCTTAATGAAAATCGTTTTCAAAAACATAGATGTCCTTCATCCCTTTAATAATTTATTACAATTTTAAAAGGCTACTGTTCGCAGAGTAGTTTAGCTCTGATAGCTTGTCATTTAATATTTTACAAAAATTAAATTGTTATTTCGTATGCCTATTTCTACTTGATATTTGTATGCCATACATACAACATAGAGATCATAGAGTAATCCAAATCCTATTAAAAGCATAATACTAATAATTGAAATACTATCGAGAAATCATGCAAGCCTAGTACTTTTGCTGCTCAGAAAGTCGGGTCATATTTCAATCATGATTCAGAAGACATGTAGCGCCATCTAGCGTCGTAAAGCAATTAAGCAATTGTGACCGTCGAAATGTATTGTTCTTTTCTTCGGGAACCGTCCCGAACATCTCTATGTCCTTTTATATACCCCTGACAAAGTATACCTATGCAAAATTTCATGATGATCGGTTCAGTGGATTAGGGGCGAAAAGGTAACAAACAGACTTACTTTCGCATTTATGATATCAAGTATATAGTTAGGCCTTCTATTTATATAAGAACCTTAGTAACAGTTAATATTATGAAGAAGTTACTCATTTAAATATTTTAATGTCTAAATATTTTATTAGAGTGCATCAAAAGTGAAAAAAAAAATCGCACTCATTGGAAAATACTGTAGTACTTCATAAAAATACAAAAAAAAACAGCCATTCATGGGGACTGCCGACAGAAGTGAAAACTTACAACCCATAATTATGATCTTTCCATATCAAAAAAAAATAATAATATCGCTTCGACTTGAGAACCTCCTCCGTGTTTTTTCATCGGTTAAAAAATCGCTCATCGCACCTAATAAATGTCGCTATAAATGTCTGAAAAGGTGACTTTGAGAGTGAGACTTTTTTTTTCAGATGTTGAATGTTTAAATGCACATAAATACCTATGCTTGCACGTGCCATTCCCGGTCCCGTATGTTTACGTTAACAATACTAAAAGCTGCATTTTACAATGTTTTATCAATGTAGACCAAACAATAGACGATTTTATTATTTTAGAAAGAAAATTATTGTAGGAAGACGTGACGTACATTGCAGTGTTTGACAAAAGAGATAAGTTGTAGGTTATTTTATAGAAGATAACCTATAACGTTCCCACTGCTGGGACACAGGCCTCTTGTCAGTGAGAGGCAGTTGGCCGTTGGTTGGAGCCACTCCGCGGGCCCAGTGCGGGTTGGTAGATGTCACATGTCTTCGAATTTTTGATTCTAGGACATGTCGGTTTCCTCACGATGTTTTCCTTTAACTTATTGAGAGCAGCGGTGATGAAATAATTTACACAAAGTTAAGCGCCTGTCTGGGTTCGAACCTACGACCTGCAACTCGTGAGTCGCGGCCTTTACTACTGGGCCACCACTGCTCACTCAAAAGAAGTACTTAGGTAATTTATTAATTACTAAGTATACCTTTTAAATGTGAGGTTTATTGCTAAGTAACAACAGCCGCTCATGTAGATCGAAGGTTAAGCTACTCTTGCCGAGGTCAGTGCGTGGATGGGTGACCATCCATTAGGTACATATCGAAACCCCTCCATGCCACGGCCGTTATAAACCGTTGGTCCTGGCTGTCATTTTAAAATTAATATATTTTATCATCTATATTGAAGATGGTGATCATTGTCTTACATTGAAGAAAAACATCGCGAGCATGAGGTTCTGGGTTCGATTTCCGGGTCGGACAAATTGTTTTAGGTTTTTCCATGTGCAATTTCTCAGTAGCAGCCCGGAGTTTGGATTTGTGCCCAGTTGATGGCAATAGGCTCGCCGCCAGTTCCATGGCACTTAGACTAACGTACATCGAGCTGATGTGCTGTCGCACCACTGATGGTCGACATAATCGTACTGTCGCCCTAACATTTGTCGCGTATTTGTTTGTCGCAACTTTGATGCGGAGTCCACTTAGACATAGCTGGCGATATGTGGGTGTACTATAGGTACTTACAACTCTGCCGAACCTTGCGGTGAATACAGGCGTGATGTTCCGTAATGCAAACATCTAAGTTACAAGAGGATCATAGCACTGGACAGGTCCACTCAATCTGTATGGTTCTTTCCTCAAAAGACCATCTCAGACATCGATCTACATGGTCTTCATATACCCTGACCAAGATTATGTCTGGACTTTAAAAGAGACTGTGACCTCTGAGTTTGTTTCGGCCTTTCTTCTCAGAGTAATCAGATAGGAAACGCCGACCTCATCTGGTTTTTTTAAATATTATTGACGCGTAAAAGTGTTTGTGCAAATCTACTTACAGAAATAAAATCATTTATCATTTAGTTTTCTTCTCTGAATGTAAAGATGCCTGCGCCTTGCAACATAAAAGATAAGCAGTTTATAAAATGAGAAAAACATGCAAGCAAACGTTTACAAAATCAACGTTCAAAAATAAACTCCGTTTTACGACGTCTGCACACTATTTTAATAATCCTCTACTGTATATTTTTGCGCTGTTAATAAGTGTTTAACTGGATCTTGCAAATATTAGTTTTATGTCTAAATGTATAGAAATAGTTTTGACATGACTCCAGAATCGAACCTTGAGAAATGAATATGATCCGATGAACGGTTTATTAATAAAATGGTAGAAGCGTTAGCATAAAAAATAATGATTATGGTTGATTTATCGATAATGTTTTATGAATCATCTGTTTCTTATTAATTATTCTGTTGAAAAATTAAGTGGTTGTTGAGCATTTTTATGAAAAACTCATCCTGGGGGGTATTACCATTATATATACTTATGTCTGCCGCAGTGTTGTTGTGTTCCATACAATTATAGGCACCATTTTAAATGGGGAATATTTAACTGAACCTTTGCGTAATGCGCCTGTCTGGGTTCGAACCTACGTCCTACAACTCGCGTCGCGGCGTTTACCACTGGGCCACCACTGCTCTCAAAATAAAGCATAAAGGTTATTAAAGTTAAAAGGTAGACGAGTCATTTATACTTTAACTTAAATAATTTACTTCTATTTGAATGTTGACACAGCTTACATCAACACCAGCTAAGTTTCTTTACTGCTTTCAAGTGTTTCAACTGGGGAGAACCGGCGCAACTTTCTTAGCAAAATACTTCTGTCTGTGACAAACTAAAATTAATTACTCGACTACGGCAGTAGCAGTATGTATGTTCATCTGTTCCCTTATAACTTCAAAAGTACTGATAATAATTTTACAAATGAGGTATCGTTAGAAGCGTCGTGACCGTCCGGTGGTTGTAGACTATGTGACGTCACACTAAATTTAATATGGCGCCCTCTAGAAGGCATAAAATAATGAATAAAAAAAATATATTTTGGTATGGTGCTTTGTCGGATATCAAATGAAAGGGCTTAATTAGCACATTTCAAAAATATAAATAGTACTAAAATAAGCCCCAAGATAATTAAATAAAAAAAAGTATAAAAACTTAATCCCGAGTATTGAAAAGGATGAAACAACAAAGTACCTTCCCGTGGTCACATGCTACCATAGCTTATACATGTATGTTAGTACAGCGGCATGCGACCACGGGAAGGTACTTTCTTGTTTCATCCTTTTCAAAAGTCGGGTTTTAGTTTTTAAACTTTTTTTGATTCTCATGATAGCGCACCTAGTACTAGAGAGTTACCTAAGTTGTAATAAAAAGTGCAGAAAGAACCTTTTATGTCATATTTTAAATTAGATTGAACCTTAATCCCGTTTGCAGGTCACTAAATAACGTATTTAAAACCTGTCCCTGACATCATCAAATTAATGGTCGACCGAAATAGGACGATGTTTTAAATTCGTTTAGCGCTAAATGCATTTAGGGATTTGTGGGCTCAAAGTACCTACCGATCAATTTTTATTATGAAAGAAGGAACAAAAACTAAGAAAAGAAAATAAAGAAACAAGAAGAGAGAAAGAAGAAGAGAAGAAGTATTAATTTTACTGTGTATATAAATAATAAAATAAACAAAGAAAATAATGAAAGAAAGAAAAGAAAGAAAAATATTAAATTGGAGACACGCACAGGAAATACAAACAGTAAAAAAAAATACTTTTAAAACAAACAAAATTAACATATTAATTAAAAGTTACTCTCCAACGCTTCAGCAGATTTTTCTGCTGTCTTTACATTTGTTTATAAGACGTTCATCTCACTGCTAAATACCCTGATCGATTGACGTGTACCAATAAGCAAATAACCTCGTTGCTCATCGAATGATCAAGGTTAAACCGCGTTTTTAACATACATACGTGTACTGTAAATCCTTTATTCCCAGTAGCATAAAAAAAAACAATAGTGTTCGGGGCCAAGATAAAGTAATTAAAATAATAAGTAATGAAGATTAAGTAATTGTATAAGAGAGAATCACTTTCCAGTGTGCAGCCTAGTTGACTGACGTTACACGGCTAAGGGCTCGTACACATAGAGATCCGTTTTACAGGTCCGTTATTTGATGGCTTATACTATGTAGTTGTATGAACGAGTTCACACACACAACAGTATTCCGGATTCAGTAATCATGTCACTCCGGCCAATTCTGATCCGTTCAAACGGATCTAGTAAAAACGGACCTATAGGTATGGGTACGAGCCCTAATGTCTTTGTTCATTGATTGTTTGGCGTCGACTCAAAATTACTTAGGTATACTTACATTAGTTTAAGAACATAGTTATTAAGGTTGGGTAAGTAATAGATGATATAACAACAAAATCTCTAATATTAACAACATATAACAACGGAACCTATAATTTTATTTAATATAGCGATTAGTTAATATAATGAACGATTGATATAATTTTATAATAACTAATTTTTATAAGCATAACATACATTCAATATAAAATCGTTTGACATACCACTCAAAAGATATAAAACTTATTTAGACTAATATGATGAATTATTATTTATTTAATAAATATTTAAAAGTATTTTTTCTTTGTTTTATTCTTTGTAAGTTCTATCGTAGTTATAGGTAATAGTAACCTAAGTAGATATTAAACATAACTAGTAACTGATTACCACCTGCGCTAAGATAGGTCGACGGAGCCCCGCTTCGCGGGGCTCCTATTTCTGGGTGGTTTAAAAAAAAATAACCACGAAGGCTAAGGCGGGAGCTCCGCTCCGCTGCGCTCCCGCCTTAGCCTTCTAACCTAACCTATCCGAGTCGGGGTACTCTGAGTCGGGGTACCATAATGACGTTTTTTATATACTTATATTAAACGTTAGACCTAATGATTTTCGATTAAATAAATAATATACATATTAAACGTTAGACCAAATGATTTTCGATTACATAAACGTTATATCAAACAACGTTATACTACTTAAGTTTTAGAATAAATAAATGTTATATGTAAAGAAATTATATCTACAGTTGGTATATCTCACGTTGATTATATCTTATGAACGATAATAAAATGAAATTAGACCAAATGAGTTTATACGTTATGAGACGCACCCATTAAGGTTAAATATAAAAAGTTTATTATTTTTTGCTTTTCAGTTTTTTCGGCGGTTTACTTTTTTTGTTAAAAAGTTGTTTTGAGATACGAGCCAAATACGCTTCCTAAATCTATGAACGAAAATAGGTAATCATGCTATCAAACCCTACCACATCAAACAGAAAGAAACAAAACTATCATCGATCTCTTTCCCGCCCTCCCGCGGAGTTTTCTTAATAACGTGTGTGCCACAAGCTGTCACGTTACACTTAATAAGTTAATTAAGTACGTGGTACGTTCTGTTATTAGTTTTTTCCTCATTTCATGGAAGAAGTTTCGTTATTAAAGTAAGGAAGGATTAGTGACCAATCTGCCTGCCTTTTTCCAACGGTTGTTGGGGTCGGCTGAATACGACTGTCAAAGATCTACGAATGACAGCCGGGACCAACGGCTTAACGTGCTTTCCGAGACTCGGAAGGGTTTCGATTTTTGGATCCATCCACGAACCGACCGCGGCAAGCGCAGCTGAGCCGGCGATCGATCTGTGTGGCTATTATCATTTAGCCACAAGCCTCTTAGGAAGAGATTAGTGATGTTCCTTGAAAAAGATTTGAGGAACACATTGGTTCGTTCTATCTTTTGTGGCGCGTCTTTTGTGGTCTTTTTCATTACGTTACCATGATTAAATTTAGAATACCTACATTATTGTGAAGGTTAAAAGTACGTTTTGGAAAAGCCAAATTCGGAGCTTTCGCAAAAATAATCTAGAGAAACATAACCTCGATGATTGATACTGAAAACGTATTTATATTACAACAAAAGTATCCTATATCCTAACCCAGGTCATGTTTTACATCTGTACCAAATTTCATTCACATAAGTTTAACTGATGAGGCGTGAAGAGGTAACAGACAGACCACGAAACAACTATTTAAATCATTTTAAATAGTGACATTTAAGATGTTCGACTTTCGAGTTGTAGGTCGTAAGTTCGAACAGGCGCTTTACTTTGTGTAAATTATTTCATCACCACTGTTCTCAAAACGGTGAAGGAAAACATCGTGAGGAAACCGGCATGTCCTAGAACCATAAATTCGGAAACATGTGACATCTACCAACCCACACTGGGCCCGTGTGGTGGATTACGGCCAATTCCCTCTCACAGAGAGGAGGCATGTGTCCCAGCAGTGGGAACGTTATAGACTGATTATGTTTTTGTTAATTTTAAGACGTTAACGAAAACTGAATTTCATATTGTAATTAAATGTTCTAAAAGTGCATTTGTACATTTCAATCAGCGATAAATTGCAGCATTCACAGTGTATTTACATTTCAAAGAGTTCTAACCAGAGTCTAAATAATATAAATGTACATTTTATGCTTTTCAACAACATCCAGACAAAATGTATAAAAAGACTGTGAGGCACTTGTCCCAATGCTGGCGATTAACGAAAAGCGAGTAGCAACTTTAAACGAGTTGGCGAGCAATGAGTAGCGCGTGCGCGTAGACGACGAGCGATTACTCACTGGTATGCGTAAATAAATAACAAAACAGATAACTATGCAGGATCGTTGGATATAGTTGAAGTTTAGTAAGAAACCGATGGATGTTCTCGAATAAATGTTATTAATAGAAAACAAACAGCTCATTTATCAAATTAAATTTCAGTCGACAACATTCACCGGTTTCTTACTAAACTTCAACTATATCCGACGATCCTGTATACTTATCTCTTTTGTTCACTGTACAGTATTTTTTTATATCACGAAGCGGCGCGCGCTTTACTTGTGGTAAACAAGTGTGCAAACGCTGTGAAGTAGGAAGTGGGTGCGTGTGTGTGAGTTATGCGCTGACGCTCCTCGTCTTCACGCACACATTCACAGAGTGTTTGTACACTTGTTTACCACAATTAAAGCGCGCGTCATTTCACGAGATTAAAATACTGTACCAAGAGTCTATCAGCGATTGTTCTGCTCGCCAAGCGAGCGTCGCTGAGCGAGTACTCTCTTTGATAGCTCTTTTCGCTGCAACAAACAAGTGCGGCGGTGTGAACAGTCAGCGATCGACTATTAATAATTATTGATATATCTTTCTTACTTCCGCGGGACCTAAACATTTTTTGTACGTTAATTGAGCGAGAAAATCGCTGACACCTATGGCGTGAGTTGTCCGCGCGCTCCCCGCGCCGAGCAGCCCGCGCCGCTCACCGCGCTCGCGTGCCCGCTATGGATGCTCGAATGAAGTTCTTATGTTTGCCGCGCCTGCCCCGCGCCCGTGTTTGCAGTCTAACCAAGCACTAACCTAGTTATTTATTTATTTAATTAAATAAATTTAACACGTACCGCGACAGCTGGTTCGGGGTGGCACGGTAAAAGAGCTACTGGAAGGAATTGGGGGACACCTTTGCCCAGCAGTGGGACAGAATAGGGTTAACAAAAATAAAACATACGGGGGACCCCCGTCAGGAACGAAGTTCCTTACGCGATACTCGCACGCACACATACTCGTATATAATAGAAAGAGACAGAGAAAGAAACTAGCGTTTTTTCAAATCTCGAATCACAAATTGTTTATTGCAGTCCATAATGTAAAATTACAGGTGGTAAATAAAAAATAATAGAAACAATTATGGACCCTGTCGGGCACAGCAAATTTTGAAATAAGTAGAGAGAGGAAGAGCGCTTTATTAATGTTCCTTGTTATAAAGTTAGAATTATTTTCTATCCTATTACCTACGTATTTATATTTCCATTTATTCACTTATTCTATTTATATTTTTTATATTCTTTCCTTGAAAACAATCAAAGCAGGAGTCTTTCTATCTGTGTTGTATTGAACAGTCTGCTTGAGGCACATGATTGCACACTGGGTATCATATAGTTCGAGGTGTTTAGCCAATTGCTTGTCAAGCAGCCTGTCCAAAACGTTCGCTATGACAGTGGCCTGAAGACCAATTCCCGTAATTAAAAACGTTCAAAATCTAGTCACAGTCTCATCTCAGCGACAAACAAATGTCAAAAACTTGTCAAAAATGTAGCGAAATTAGAGGTATTTTTGACAGATTGAGATGAGATGAGACTGTGAACGTTCTTAAAATTACGAGAATTGCCCCTCAGATGTCGCACTTGTGCAGTGTCAAACTACTGTAATACTGCACCAACTTACTGTCGAATTACAGTACTGTCACACAATTATTTGTCGCACTACCGTAGTGTCGAACTACTGTCGCACAATCGCTTATCACATCAGCAGCATGATGTCGAGCTTCTGCGGTGCTATTCTGTAAAAAGATCACCGTGATAACTTAGGTGAGGTGAGCTTAAAGTGAGCTGTCATTCCACCTGATGGTAGGGATTGACACTATTGGCAGCTCACTTTAAGCTCACTTCACCTAAGTTTTCACGGTGACATTTTTACAGAATAGCATTACAGTGTTGTCGCACAAGCGTTAATCGCACATCCATTTGTCGAGCTCACGTAGTCCATTCAGAGAAACGGGCCTGTAATTGGCAATGGCAGAGACATCCCCGGTTTTATTTTTAACAATAAAAACTACCATTATATACTTATATATATTGGTCATCATTTATTACATATCTCATGTAATAAATTCAATTTGTTACACCCTTATCAGCGTGAAATTGATTGTGATCGCCCAACTATTTGTCGTTATATTTTATTTCCCATGTGGTCCTCGGCTAGAAATTGGTTACAAGCCTTTTCATCATAATTCGTCCTTCCCATGGGTTTACAGGACTGTTGGGATGGCTACATATTTTTTGGAAGTCTGGTTTATCGGCCCCTGACTTAATTTATCGACAAGCTTCTGAAGGTTCTGCTCGCGATTACTTTCGCGTGGGAACGAAATAGGTTGGGTTAGAACTGTGAGCAACGGTATATGGTCTTAAAGGGCTGGAATTACAAGGAAATTTAGTATTTATAACGTAAACGAAAAAACAAACTTTATTTTTTTTTAAATAACAGAAAGATATAGACACTATGCTTTTTTACAGGTAAGATAAAAAAGTGCACATCATTTAGACGGCTAAAAGAAAACAAAAAGTATTTCAAATTTTACAAAAAAAGTCTATAGCAAAAAGTACCTGCGAGTTGCGTCTTATTAAAAGATATTTATTATACTTATACGATACTTATTTACAAACGGCAACAACCAGAGGGGTAATTCTCTTAATTTTAAGAACGGTTACAGTCTGATCTCAGTCTCAATCGGTCAACCCGTTGTCCCCGTTAACGGGGACACGGATCACGGGGACAACGGGAATACACGAAAAATACGTCTAATTTCCCTACCCTTTGACAAGTTTTTGACATTTGTTTGTCGCCGAGATGAGACTGCGACTAGATTTTGATCGTTTAAATTACGAGAATGTGCCTTCAGGTTTGTCGCAGTCACTTGGCTAAGTAATTAGTATTTTCAGGTCCCTAAAATGGGAATTATTTGAGGTTCACAAAAAGAGGCGCAGTCATCATATTAGAGTGACCAATAATATTTTTAGGACCGCATAATTTGAAGAGGATCATTTAAATACATGTCTTTATTAATATCGACGCTTATTATTTAAATGTCCTACACAGCAACCCACTGACCACAGCTGCACTACTGAAACAGAATTTCGCAATACACCGATATCATATGACCCATCATTTCGACAAATTCAATAGAATCAGCAACCACAGAAATATGAAATTTCATTAGTTCGCTGAAACCCGTTAGACGTAGATCATGTTCCGTATACATGATGAAAACTTACGATAACTTCAGTGATGTAATTCCATAAACATCACTTCGAAATTCGAACGGTGTCTCGTTGTGAATCCGCAATGATTTAGGTACAGACGCCAGCACATCAAGCTACTCGAATCTGTCAAATTTTCCCAATCAACTTTGAACTTTATGCTTTAGCAATAAAGTTGAAAATATATTAAATAAATTTGACAGATTGTAGTAGCTTGATGTGCGCTCTGTACTTTAAAAACAAACGTATTCGCGCATTTTGCTGTCGAATTGTGTGCGCTCACTTGAGTGAAGTTTGAAGTGAACTTTACAGAATCAAACTATAGATTATCTTCATTAATTTTTTTTCGTGAATTCCCATGCTATTCTGCTATTCGGGACGGAGACAAATTCAACAAATCAAAGATCATAGAAGTTGGTCCAGCCGTTCTTGAGTTATAAATATGGTGTAACTAAAACTAACCCGACTTTGTTTTATTTACATAGATAGATAGATGTACCTACGGTACGTACTTTCATATGCATTTATAAAAAATACTTAACCTAAGTAACAAAAAAACAATTCCATAGTTTTGTCTATCTGTCTGTTTGTTCCTGCTAATCTCCGAAACAGCTGTAAATAGAGATCCGCGCAAAAAAAAAAATGTTTTTTTTTAAATATTCTTTCTTTTCAATGGAGGATTGGTACAGCTACACCTAGCTAAATGATACATTATTGATACCCGACATCCACGCGAGCAAAGTAGCGGGCACAGCTATTCAAATAAATAATGGTCTAACTGGCCGAAAATTTTCCACCATATTGCCCAACGGTCAAACAAATATCAAACTACGTTCTTTTTTTAAAATCTAATGTAAACAGCTAGTCCGTTCCTAGATTAAATTTTAAATTAAACTTTATTATGGGGAGGGAAGTTCATTTAGTTCACGTCAATCCAAGTACTATGCAAAATGGAAGATTGCGAACAGATTATCGGAAAATTCTTGAATCTATTTTCCTTTCTATCCTAGATTTTTATCTGCATCACACGCTTAGATAGTCTCGGAATGGAAAGTGAAAAGTTAAAACTAGATAGGACTATTTTTTATGCTTTTCTGTCGTTTCTATTTCGATTTTTTGCTATGTAATAGACAGAATTTCCACTGTGTTATTGAACTACGTTTTTAAAGATAGTTTGTGACATTCTGTTTGTGTCACCATTAATTTTGTGTCAAAGTCAAAGTCGAATAATTGATTTCAAATAGGCACATAAAAGGCACTTTTGAACGTCAAAATTGACAATAAAATAGAATTGATTCTAGTCGCCCCTTCTAAAAGGTGATTTCGTATGGAGAAGAATGGGCAAGAAACTCCACCGTTACTCTTTTATAATGTTTTACAAGGTTTTTTATGCATTCATTATAGTACACTCACATTTCGCCAGTTATGTTTAAGTCCCAAGACTCCCGGCTGCTACTGAGAAATGCCAGATGGAAAACACACTTTGCCCGAACTAGGTATCAAACCCAGAACCTCATGCACAACAGTAGCGCTTGCGACCACTACACCAACGTAGTAGTCAAATGCACATTACTATAGTAAAAGTGCGCAGTGCTGCACACCCCCACCCTATATCAAGTCAAACAAATATCAACGTTATTTCAATGACAATTAAGTTGATTTCAGAGTGACTAGCACTATTGAAAAAGTCATAATTTTTTTTGAATTTGTAGCGTAAACTGAACTTTATTGTTTAGGAATTAAAGTAATTTTGCCATTAATTCATATTTGTTTACATTTTTGGCAAATAAATCGCGAATGCAGATTAGATGCATTAAAGAGCCTATTACTATAACCGCATTATAACCTTCAGCTCAGGTTCACACGCGATTTTTTCTCGTGGCGATTTTTTTCGTGCACTGAATTTTCAACGCTCTGCTTGGCACCGAAAGTTGAAAATCTAACAGTGTGTTTTTTTGACGAGCTCGGATGCACTGTTGGATTCTCAATGCTCAGTGCAACACCGAGAGTTTAAAATTCAGTGGGCGATAAAATCTCGCCGCGATAATTTTACGTCCGTTCGAACTTGGTGCTTATATTTTTGATGTAATTTTACTTATACAATCTTCTGAAGTTATAAATTACTTTACATAATTCAAGATTTAATAAAGAGAAATAAACTTGTCACTTACTTCGCAATAAATAGACCTTGGCCTCGGCCACGTAGGCCCAAAGGCCATAAAATAGCCCGCGAAATTATTACTCAGTGAGGTAAAATAAATTTAGTAAAAATATTGAAGTAACGCCGAATAAATTGCCCTTTATCCCTCTGAGGGTAACAAAACGTAAGTTAATAAAGCGTAAGAAAATTTAAAATCTTTATTCTTTTTAGGGCTGTCACCTTTATTCTGAGTTAGGATTTGTTATTGGCAGTGGGCGATAAAGATGAAAGAATAAAATTGAATTTAGAATGATATTTTAGACCGAATTCACAAAATAAGAATGCTTTCAAGTCGTATGAATATGTTTGACCAAGATTAAGCCCAAAAAACCAGGGCCGTCCAATCCAAAAGGGCGTTGGGTAGATGATTTCGTCAAAGTCGCGAGAAACTCCTAGAACAGGGGCGCACGGAACCGGGAAGCATGGAAGAAGAAAGGGGAGGCCTATTCCCAGAAGTAAGTGACTCCGGGCGGACATGATGCTGATGATGAATATGTTTGTCAATTACTGTCTAACTTTTAAAATCAAGTGGGTAGCGTGTTTTGTAGGTCTATGTAAAGTCAGGGAAACCGATATTGTTACGGAAGGATCTTACGTTCTCGCGACCCCCGGCGTAGATGTGAGATGGAACACACCGGGGTGGTTTTTAGTCAGTAAGAGTCTGACAGACCCCTCCGCCCGCCCCAGGGAGGAGGACATCCATGAGGATTTCACACCCCGGAAAAAAAAAGGGGAACCGTTACAGTTTTTGAAATTGACTAGCAACTTAAATTGACCGTATATTCAAAACACAACTGTCATTCTTTGACAGTTGTATAAAATGGCTATAACGCAACAAACTGATGCAGGGTGCCAATTTGATAAATAATTAATTTCCCTGTCACCCATTTATTTCAATTGCATATTATATACTTAACCAGCGTACGATCCAAGACGCTTCTAACGATACCTCATTTGTCAAATTATGACAACTAGTTTAGAAGTTATGAGGGAACAGATAAACATACATACATACCGGTCAAAATCATAATCCTCCTGTTTGTTTCGCCGTAGTCGGGTAAAAACAAAGTCACTTTTCGTGTCTGTGTGACCGCTTATATTGTATCAGAAAAAAAGTGATTTATCCATAATCACACCACACAAGTTTGACTTCTGACCGTCCATTCAACGTTGACCCATCATCTCTACAAACACATAAGAGCTTTATTTAAATCCGCGGCTCAATGTTCATTGGTCAGTGAAATATTTTTATCTTTCGACGTCACTGGATTTTAGTATTGGATTTCGTAAAATATGAATTCATTCGTGACCAAATCTATTGGTGGGAATATCTAGATAGGTCTTTTGTGGTCTAGATTGACTTGGATTTATACCTACATATTATTATATAAGGTGTTAAAAAATTTACCTTACATGATCTAAAGCACCTCTTAAAGTTTGTAAGGTTAATTTTTTCACACTTTCTATAAGTTTAAACATGGTTTGCATTTGGCATTTGATGTGGGTTTCTTGATTAATTAAACTATACATTCCTATGTTTTTATGCTGAATACAATACTATCATTGTTTTTAATCCACTAGAAAGAAAGAAAGAAAATACGTTTACAAACATGACGCATACAAAAACACAAACAAATAAAAAAACAAAATAACAATTTGGGAGAAAACATGCGTCACATCTACGCAAAACAGCCATCGCTCGGCATAATGCTAAGACCAGATACGAGTCAGAGCCCCAACGCTGGCTTTCAGCGACAGCCGATGACACTATGGAGTTTCTTGCCCATTCTTCTCCATAGGTACCTACTACGCTTTGGAATGGGCAACTCGCAACGACTTAAAAAACGCAATGAATGTTGTTGAACTGCCAAAATGAAAGCCATTGCTACTGTTAGCGTGTTACGCAATTACCCCGCTATTGTTTCTTTTTCATATTTCAGATTTGTGTCCCATAGTAGAAGATGTTTATTTTCATGAGTACTTCCCTAAAGTACTCCATTACTGCCGCCATCTTTAAAAACTATAGTCCCAACACTACTCCATAGGCGATCAAAGCCCTGTTTTATCCCCTCAAGCTGAAAGTGTGTCAACAATCTTCTAATCCCCTGATCCAGACTCCAGGCAGCCACGAAATAAATACCCTACAGAAGGCCAGGTTCTTCTTTTTTAGACTATAAGAGTAGCATAATCAGCCTATAATGTTCCCACTGCTGGGACACAGGCCTCCTATCTGTGAAAGGGAGTGGGCCGTAGTCCACCACGTGGGCCTATTGCGAGTTAGTAGATCACATCTCTTAGAATTTTTGGTTCTAGGATATGTCGGCTTCCTCACGATGTTTTCCTTCGCCGTTTTGAGAGCAGTGGTGATGAAAAAAATTACACAAAGTAAAGCGCCTGTCAGAGTTCGAAACCTTGCCCTACCACTCGTAAGTCTATAAGAGTGATGAATATAAATATAGATAGATGCAAACAGAGAACGAGGCTAAAGAAAAGATGTATGGATTTTGTGAGGAGTGATATGAAAGAAAAGGGAGTGAATGATAGCATGACGGCTGACAGGGGAGAAAGGAAGAAGAAAACAATACATATTG
Organism: Hydraecia micacea; assembly: GCA_914767645.1. Taxonomy (NCBI): domain Eukaryota; kingdom Metazoa; phylum Arthropoda; class Insecta; order Lepidoptera; family Noctuidae; genus Hydraecia; species Hydraecia micacea. The sequence goes on along the minus strand of OU611801.1, from coordinate 3,904,819 downwards.
CGCCGACTCCAAATAACATGGCACAAGAGCATGAAAATGATAAATGCCGGCTCCAAACAATGAGTGAAAACGCACTCACACATAGACACGCTTCACGTACAGCGAGTGCAAGCGCCCTCGTGACCGACATTTGTATGAGATCGCCGTACGTACGCGCCTATTTTTGCCCGATGTTTGGAGCTAGCGTTCTGTAGCTATCAACTCTGTGCTCCAGCAGTCTAACGAGGCTCTCGGCTGACAAGTATCGAAGCGGATACAATGGACTTTTAACAAGGGATTAATATTCAAACCTAGTCCCTTGTGGGTGTGTGGGTATGATTTAACCTTTTATATTTGTAAGGTTTTGCTGGGATGAGTGAGTTTGTTTGATAATATTATACGGAGTATTAAAATTCTAATGGCTACATGTTGTTTAATCTCAAAGCAAAGTTGTTTAATTGGAAGGCAAAGGTCATTTTTTATACAGAGGAAGAATATTCTTCTTCATGTCGCTGGCATAACATACATTCATAATCAGCCTATAATGTTCCCATTGCTGGGACACAGGCCTCCTTTCAGTGAGAGGGAGTGGGCCCCGTAATCCACCACGCGGGCCCAGTGCGGGTTGGCAGATGTCACATGTCTTCGAATGTTTGGTTCTAGGACATGCCGGTTTCCTCACGATGTTTACCTTCACCGTTTTGAGAGCAGTGGTGATGAAATAATTTACACAAAGTAAAGCGCCTGTCTGGATTCGAACCTACGACCTACAACTCGTAAGTCGCGGCCGTTACCAGTTGGCTACCACTGCTCTTTGCTGGCATAACAGTTATTATTATTTATTTTTTTATTTCGATGTGATTACATAACTAATTACATTACATTACATAGCTGAAGTAATAATCATAATTTGTAACACATCAATCATCATCTGACGAAGCGATGTTCAGTGCTAATTAATGTTTTTAATATAATGAGATGAAAATATTTGGACTCATTAAAGCTATCTTTAACTCTAATTTATTTCGGTAATAAGACACATTAAGATATCATGTACATGACATTTTTTGTCCCTCTATATGTCCTCTATATATAGGTATTATCGTGCGACACCATTTTGAAAAATAAACAAAATGGCGAACCGGGACGAGGCCAGTCTCCATACAAAAAAGTTCAATCCCCTTTTGTTGGCCCAAAACTTCGCCATTTCCACGGCGTTATCAGTGGCAGCGCAGAGGTCACTTTGGCTGATGTTTTGGGGCTCAAAGGGAAGGAGGTGGAGCATAGTTTGTGACACAGCTCCACATCCACACCCGTCGTTCCGTCGAGGTAGCCCCACTTTACGAGGTTCGACTTACATCATTCCACTTGTCTCAGGAGACAGTTCAGGGACTTCCAAGTGGACCACGGAAGGTTACACCCTGCACGAAGGTGCTCGTTTTGTGGTAGATAGTGAGTAGGTGGGGGAAAGATATCCTGCCATAGTTTGCAACTGGCATCGACCGGGTTACCTGGTTGAGAAGGAATGAGTGATGATCATCACGCTTGCTCATTGTTATGTCCTAGAACCTTACAAGGCGTTTCATATTTCCACAAAGGTTTTTTTTTTATGGTAGCTTGTGTCAGTACAATAAATGTTTGAATTTTCCATCATCGTCTAAAAAGAAAAAGTAAGAAAGAAAATACGTTCGACTTTCGTCGTTCGATGATCGTTCGTCGTCGTCGTTCGTTCGTCGTTCATCGTTCGTCTAAGCATCTAGGCGACCTATTCTGAAGTGAGCTCCCATTCCACCTAATGGTAAGGAATGGCAAAATAGAAATGGCAGAATAGTCGACATCGGCTTTGCTTGCCATTTATTTAAAAAAAAATATGTACAAGTATATAAGTGTCAATGTCATTACTTTTATGTCAGATCAACTGTCAGTTCAAGAAAATATGGACTCTTGATTGTCTCCATGAACAAGTCAAGGTTTTTTATTCCACAAAACCTCTCTCTCATTTCTACCAGCCAAAACCCTAGACATACAATCCTTAACAGAAATAGTGAGTACTAGCAATGTGGTTACAAACCTACATACTCGAAATACTAATATTTTGTTTTCCTCCAAAAACCTGCAAAAGTCACACACATATGGGTACACACTCAAGAATAAAGATACTAGGGATGGACATCCAACTCACGAAATAAAAATATTATTATAAAAACCGCAGCTTTTATTTGTTTATTTTTTTTATAAAGAATTTTAACATAATCGATTAAAAATCCAATCCCGAAAATAACAGGAAGAAATTTAATTAAAATCTCCAACACCCACAATTACCAACTTCATAAAAGTAAAATCATTACCGCGAAATCCCAGAAATGAGATGGAAAACTTCCAATGAAAAGTTTTTCCCGGAAAAATTATATAATAAAGTATGGCCACGAATATCTCGATGAACGATGAGCCAAAATAAACTTTAAATTAATTTCTACAATCCGCGTTCCCTAGGTATACAGAAAAAACATTCTGAATTCGTCTTCAAGTTCCAGGCCGTTATCAACAATCAATCAACTCAGTTAACGGCTGTGACTAACGAGTTGTTAGGTGTACGTAGGTACGAACCCTTTTTTTTTTTTGGATGTGAAATCATCTAATGACTCCTCCCGCTCTGGGTGGAGCGGAAGGGAGTGTCAGACTCTTACTGACTAAGACCCACCCGTGTTCCTTCCTTACCCCTTTAAGTTCCGGGGCAGCGGTAACCCTTTCGGACGATCCCGCTACCCCGGCAGGCTTCGGCCCTAGCGGGCTCCTTCCTTTATGCTGACATCTCTTTGAGGCGCGCGTGGAACACATAGGCGCCAGGTACGAACCCTGACTGGCGCTTTACTTTGTGTAAATTATTTCATCACCATCGCTCTCAAAAATGATAAAGGAAACCTTCGTGAGGAAACCGGCATGTCCTAGAAGCAAAAAATCGTAGACATATGACCTCTACCAACCCGCACTGGGCACGCGTGGTGGATTATGGCCCACTCCCTCTCACAGAGAGGAGGCCTGTATCCCAGCAGTGAGAACATTATAGGCTGATTATGAATCAACTCAGCCTATTGCAGTCCACTGCGTTAGACTGATTTTTAACCGACTTCAAAAAAGAGAGGTTCTGTATTCGACCCGTATGTATGTTTGTATGTCCGCGATTTTCTCAAAAACTAATGAACCGATTTTGATAATTTATTATCTATATACTTTCAGGAAGGTTTTAGTATATAATACATTAGGTAATTATTCTTATGTACGAAGTTATGTGCATAAATGTACTGTATAACTAAGCAGCCTCGTCGGTCTAGTAGTGGTCTCAAGCACTACAGACTGCTGAGTGGTCATGGGTTCGATTCCCGGGTCGAGCAAAGTGTTGTTGAATTTTTCCATCTAGATTTTCTCAATAGCAGCCCGGAATCTGGACTCGATTGATGGCAATACGCTCGCCCCTATTACGTGGCTTTAACATAACTGGCGAAATGTTAGTGTACTTTTAGTACTCCTCTGCCTAACCATTCAGGTGTTGCAGGCGAGATGTTATGTTATAACTGAGCACAAAAAAGCTCGTGTGTAAAATGAGGCCAACAAATAGAATACCGAACAACAGATGGCCTCAATTTTGCAGGCATTACATGCCCTTATTAGCTTTGACAAGAGCCCGAGTGATTGCTGACAAATTACTGCAAGATCTCAAAGAATTCGCGATTATTATGCTCTAGTGATTTCTTTTTGCGATTTTTTTCCAGAGATTTCCATCGAGGCCTTGGAATAGGTTTGGTTGTGTTCCGAGTCTTATTGGCGGTCGACGACCTTCTAGTTTTAAGATTTTAGTGAAGGTCTTTGGATCAAACTGTACCTTGTCTTTGCTTTTTGCTGAATTTTTTTATTAAGAGCCTGATGCAACTTGATGACTTCCTCTTTGATCTAGTGTGGTCGCAAGCGCTTGTACTGAGCACGAGGTTCTGCTAACTACAGCTTAATAAAATTCTTTGTGTGACCCTTTACCAAATTGATTGCGTTAGTTTCTCACTCAAAATGGACTGCTCTTGTTCAAAGATAGACCCTCTACGTAACACAAATGTCTCTTTGAGGCCATCTAAAGCATTTCCACCATTTGTAACTTATAATAAATTCCAATACAAAAGTCTAGACGCACGGCCTCCTAAAAGCTTACGACATCACTACAAAAAAATGCGGTCGGTATTTTTTAAATAAATTCATCCATAATAATATGTATACTGGATAAACTTCTTATATTAAATTAACTAACAAACTATGTATTAAAATAAAAATATAATACCCTAACCTTGTAGTATTTATTTTGGGATATATAACCTTAAAATAATAATGGTATAATATCCTAACCTAACTAAACTATTAATGCTACAAATATGGCGTCGAAAAATTCCTCCGCATCGCTGCTGTCTGGTAATGTAGCCAAGAGACTGGCGGCATTTTGCTTTGCCTCTGGCCAAGGTAAAAGTCAGCCCTTGGGCCACGAGATGTGTCAACCAGCCATTTGGTGATTTCGTTGAACAAACCATGAGCCCTCGGACCCCATTTATACGTTATTCCCCGAGGGAATAACGTATAAATACTAATATAGATAATGTAATTTATGGCTATGACATAATTATGTCTAATCTATTCATTTTCATAATTATATAGCCATAACTATTCATCAATTTATGATAGACACGCCACCTGTCACACACAAGACGCCGGCGTATAGGTCAGTTTATGTGACAGGATCATAATTATGTTGGCTATTGAATAGTTTGAGCTTATGGACGTCAAGGGAATATTTGATAAAAAGTTTTATGATGTAGGTAGTTATTTGAGCTCGTGGCTAAATAATAACAGCTGCACGTATCGTTCAAAGGTTAAGCTACGCTTGTCGCGGTCGGATCGTGAATGGGTGACCATCCATTAATTACATATTATCGAGGCTTGCAGTCTAACCGAATGTAGCTGAATACCAGTATTTTTCATAGAGCAACTGCTTATCTGACCTCCACAACTCAGTTACTGGGTAACACGATACCCCTTGGTAAGACTGGTAGTCAGATTTTCGAGCTTCTGACTACCCGTAATAACTGTCAAAAATCTTCGAATGACAGCTGGGACCAACGACTTAACGTGCTTCCGGAGGCACGGAGGGGTCTCGATATGTTATGGAACCCATCCACGAACCAACCGCAGCAAGCATAGCTTAACCTTTGATCGTCCTGTGCTGCTGTTATTATTTAGCCACGAGCCACCGTATTTCTTTACCCAGACATGACCATGAGAAATATCTGCTTAAATCGATAGCTATTTTATCTCCCACGTCCTCCAAAACCTTAACCAATAGTAACCATATTAATATTATCACCACGATTCAATAAAAGCCTATTAAGGCGTCGTAAAGTTACTTTATGATCTATCCATATTTTATAGGCATTTTATTACGAACCGTTTTATGACTGACGATAATATTATGACGTACCACGTACGCACTGGAATACGTAAATCAGAATGTCGGATGGTTACTCGAAATAGGAATCGGTATGTTCCGTTCGTAACATTATTTATTTCTATGAGGTAATCACGTCAAGCTTACATGCTATGCGCCTAGATCATCTTCTTTATCGTGTCGATGATTCCATTTTTGTTTTTTTATTAATAAGCTTCGTCAATTCTGAGTTAAGGTGAATGCGCAGTTGTAGACCGCGAAATTCAATTTTTCTTAAGTTTTTAGCAATTTTCAGGTCAGTGTGTTGTAACTTGATCAAACTATGATTCGCAACTATAACAGGTACGTATTTACAGAATTATAATCATTAGAATCATTAATACATCATTCTAAGTTAGATTTCTACCATAAGAACAAATCTCGTATGGAAAAGTGATTAAGGTAGAAATCTAACTTAAAGAGATATATTAATGATTATGATGACATATAATTAAAGATTCAATACATAGGTACTACTCTATAACTATGTAAATTTTTATTTCTAAACGAAAACATCTTATTAGCCAGTTTATTAAGAAACCTTAGCTAGTAATTTCGCGGTTGTGGAACTCCCAAAAACTATACAAGAAAAATGAAAGTGATTTGAAACTTGGAATTTTGATATGACCAGAAAAACTTGACACCTGACCATCCATACAGCACTGATGCTTTTAGATCCCGGTATTTTTTTGAAGAGGGAAAAATGAGGGGTCTATGAGAATTGGTCGCACGTCTCAGCAGTTTTCACAACAGATTCCATTTTGCCATGTCAACGTTATGGAAATAAGTATATGAGAAAATAGAATATTGAACGAAAAAATGCGAATATGAACAAAATTATGCATGAAACTAATATTACTGAAGGCATTGATCTATGAGAACTTGTTTGTATATTGAATCTTGCAGACATCGTTTTTGGATACATATCTGAAATCAAAATCAAAAGTAATTTATTCAAACTGGGCTGAGAATCAGCACTTTTCGAACGTCAAAATTACAAAAGACAGTCCCCCAAAACGCCCGCCCTTCACCACTTCCTAGTGCTTTCGCTGGGGAGAAGAAGAGGCGCAACAAACTCCCCAGGGGCACAGCTGTCTGTTCAGCTAGAAAATAATTGATTGAATTCTAATTTTAAAATAACATTATCATAACATCCTTTGTACTCAAATTATAATTATGTAATATCCCGATGTATTTTACTGTGTATACAGTCAACAAAAGAGATAAGTATGCAGGATCGTCGGATATGGTTGAAGTTTAGTAAGAAACCGATGGATGTTCTCGAATAAAATTTTATTTTATTAATAGAAAACAAACAGCTTAAATTTCTGTCGAAAACATCCATCGGCTTCTTACTAAACTTGAACTATATCCGACGATTCTATATACTTATCTCTTTTGTTGACTGTACATAAATAATAAAATAAATAAACATCGCGCCGAGGTAGTAATGGTACTTGGTAGTATATATTATATGCCCCGAAAGAGTTAGCAGAAGTATTTAGTGAACCTAAATTTTGCAATTCATACGAGTATTGTTATAAATCTCGTGTAATATAATTAGCAAGCCAACCACTAACTAGATGTAAAATAATCCAGAATCCAGTTAACTATCGAGAAATCCAAACTTATTCTGACCTAGGAATCGAACTCAAAACCCCAGGCTCAGCAGTCGTGATCCTTCGACCAGTGAGGCAGTCTTTAAAGATGCGCTTCCAAAATCAATTAAATGGTTAGTCTAGGTTATGGCCCGCGCGTCCTAACCAAAAGCAAACGTGTCGCGGTCGCGCGAGTAGGTGTTCCGTGCGTTCATATTATTATGTCTCTTTTTGTTCAGCAAATCCGAACGAGTGGTCGCATCGTTAAATTCCCTTCCAGTTTTCCGAATATAAAGTGACAAATGAATGCGAAGATCGCGTATTCACGCGAAAGATCATTTTGGTTAGGACGCGGGGTATGACGTTTCAACATCGCCATTCAATTTTCGGCTGCAATAAGCATAATCAGCTTATAATGTTCCCACTGCTGGGACACACGCATCCTCTCAGTGAAGTGTCCCGTTATCCCAATGCGGGTTGGTAGATGTCACATGTCTTAGAATTTTTGGGTCTGGACATGCCCGTTCCCTCACAATGTTTTCCATCACCGTTTTGAGAGCAGTGGTGATGAAATTATTTTTACAAAGTAAAGCACCTGTCTGAGTTTGAACCCACGACCTACAACTCGTAAGTCGGGGCCGTTGCCACTGGGCCACCACTGTTCTAAATTTTCGGCTACGCCAAGATTGTATTTTGAAAAATTGCGAAATAGTTGCTCATTTAAGTGCACCATATTAAAGTAATCATTGATTAAAGCTCGTAAAACCAGATATTTTCAACAGCTTGTAATTTCTACAGTTGTTTAACGACCCGCCGAAGAGGATAACCATCAAACATATTCTCTTTCATCCACCATCGGTTCAAAAACTATAAACTTGAAGCATCTACTGAATAGTTATTCAGCAAATAAACAGACTTGTTCATGAATCTAATCCGACTTTTATAACGGCACGTGATGACTGCAGTACATAAATATACAGGTACAGAAGATCAGCTCCATACAGTAATAAAAATAGTCGCACGCACACATACGAGTAGACGCGTACGTACGGCGACCTTAAACAAATGACGGTCGCGAGCTGGAGGCCTACCACAAGCTCTTAACGCGATCCATTTTAGGGCCTAAACTGAACTGTTCTTCTAATTCGTACCATGACGTCAGTTTAACGATTCAGTTTAGGCCGTGCCATCTGCTGACAGCGATTTTCCGAAACTGAGTCGCAAATTTTGGTTTCATTCATACTTGTTTGGTACCATGACGTCCCAATGGACGTCCCAATGGACGTCATGGTACCATCATGGCTGGTAATGGCTGGTCTATACCAGCTTAAGCGATGCACTTTAGGAACCTAAACTGAAATGTCTTGTTTTTTAATCGTTTTTAATTAGATCATGGTAGGCCACCAGAATCTGTACCAAAAGTACAGGTTCTCAGGTTCTACCCTCTAAGCCTGTCAACGGTGTGAACGGGTCCATCCCAAAGTAGTTGATCCGTCAAAACAAGTATCAAATTCGATTTTTCGGACAAGCAAATACAAATATGTATTTGTTCGTGCGAAAAATTTAATTTGCCTATAAAGGAGTAGGGACAACTTTCAAAGCGTTTGGTCTTCCATTCTTAGTTTGACGCCCAACTAGTCATACGTTATGTCCGTAAGTGATACGGAGTAAACGCCCTTAACTTCGATTGAAACTATGGATTTCGGGCTTAGGGAGTACAGCCCTTGTACCAGTACTTAGCGGTTCTTTTTATTTTGTTATCTGGGTACCGGTTCCAGATTGGTACCAGTTACACATGGTTACCGGTTCCAGACGGGTACCTGTTCCAAACTCAGATACCCGCCGCGTAGCACAAATCTCGTATTTGCACCTTGAAGTTATTTTTCTAATGCTTATTAACTAGCATTTTTGCTTAAAGTATCTGTTTTCTCACTCACGGAAATATTTGTTTGGTACCGTTACAGTTCCGATACTGATTAGAAATACCAATAGTACCTAAAGTTGCTTCTCTGGTACCGGTTCCCATTAATACTGGTATTTGAAGCCCTAGTCGCGAGTGTGATTACACTCGCTGTAACTAAATCGCGTCTATTTGTGCGTCCGTTTGCGCACGTTGTATGGAGTCGACCTTCTGCATCTATCTATTTTTTGGTCGACGTAGTCTCTTAATGCTATGTTTAAAATATATATCTGGATTTTTGCTGTTTCTAAAGGTTATTAGGTTACTTTATTTTTAAAACCAGCTACTGCTAGTTCGTAATAAAGATGATGTGTTTGTTAATGGAGAGCAGTGGTGGCCCAGTGGTAACGACCGCGACTTACGAGATACAGGTCGTAGGTTCGAACCCTGACAGGCGCTTTACTTTGTGTAAATTATTTCATCACCACTGCTATCAAAACGGTGAACGAAAACGTCGTGAGGAAACCGGCATGTCCTAGAACCAAAAATTCGAAGACATGTGACATCCACCAACCTGCACTGGGCCCGCGTGGTGGATTACAGACCACTCCCTCTCACAAACAGGAGGCCTGTGTCCCAGCAGTGGGGCCATTAAAGGCTGATTATGTATGTTATGTGTTTTTAATAGCTTTACAGCTCCAAAACTTTTGGATTGATTGCAATACTATTTCAGTTCAAGAATACAATGAGATAAACTTTAAAAAAGTCAACTTATTTTATCAACTTTTGCCTTTCGTCATCATCATTTGCCTGCCTTTTCCCAACTATGTTGGGGTCGACTTCCAGTCTAACCAGATGTAGCTGAATACCAGTATTTTACAGGGAGCAACTGCCTATCTGACCTTCACAACCCAGTTACTGGGTAATACGATACCCCTTAGTGAGACTGGTTGTCATTCTCTTGCCCATATCCCAATTTATTTGAAGTATATTGTTCTCTATTATTCTCTATTACTAGCAGCTCCCCGCGGTTTCACCCGCATAAGCGTCGATCCCGTGGGAATATCAGGATAAATAGTATCTTATGTGTTATTCTGATGTAATAGCTATATTACTGTAAAGTTTCATCAAAATCCGTTTGGTAGTTTTTGCGTGAAAGAGTAACAAACAGCCATTCATCCATCCTCACAAACTTTCGCATTTATAATATACTTGCTGCGCCCAGCGGTTTCACCCACATAAGTCTTGACCCCGTGGGAATATCGTAATCAAAAGTATCCTATGTATTAATCCAGGGTATCAGCTACCTCTATACCAAATTTTATCAAAATTGGTCCAGCCGTTTATGCGTGAAGAAGTAACAAACATACAAACACACTCATAAACTTTCGCCTTTATAATTTAGTATGATGATTAGGATTTATGATTTAAACTTCTCAAAATTTGTGCCACGCAGTAGGCAATAGAGTAGTCCCTTATTACTGAAGACACTTCTGTCAATCCCTTTGGCGAATACAAGCTTAATGTTACGTTATGTGAAAGCAACTTGCTAGACTTCACTCTTAATCCCGTGTTACTCCTGGTGGCCTACCATGATCTAATTAAAAACGATTCAAAAACAAGACATTTCAGTTTAGGTTCCTAAACTGCATCGCTTGAGCTGCTCTATGGACTTCATGGTACCAAACAAGTATGAATGAAACCAAAACTTGCGACTCAGTTTGGGACAATCGCTGTCAGCAGATGGTACGGCCTAAACTGAATCGTTAAACTGACGTCATGGTACGAATTAGAAGAACAGTTCAGTTTAGGTCCTAAAATGGATCGCGTTTAGAGCTTGTGGTAGGCCTCCTGTTTACAAACCAAACACTCCAAATCCCGGACTAGCAGTACACACACGTAATCCCGTTCAAACTTCCCAGTTTGAGGACTATAATCCCGCATGGATAGCAGCCCTATGGATTTCATATGAAGCATTAGAATTTATGGACTTAGCAACGATTGAAAGATTTACGTGAAGCTGTAATGCTTGGGATTTCAATTATAGTTGGTATTGAGGGTTTCCTGTATAACAATAAACTGCGATCAGTGATCTGCATAGCGTAATTCTCAAGACTAGCCAGAAATACCTAACTGGACGCCTTATGTATTATTGCACAATTCGATTTTCAATTTTCAACGCTCAGCCGGGCGTTGTAATTCCAACTGTGCGCTTTTATTGAGGCATACAATATTTAGGTGTAGGCTAGTTTTGCTGAAAACGGGCATAAAACTACGTTCACAAGGCGTTGTCTACAATACGATAATTTACAGTGAAATTTTAGGATCACACGGCATTTCACGAAATTTATTTTATTATATTTTATTTTATTTATTTGGGACAAAAAACAGTTATGCGTTACAACATTAATAGTTATCTAAGGTATAATAGTAAAAACGCACAACCCACACTATTGTCCACGGAATCATATCGGTTTTAAAAGAAATAAGGAAACGGACGTATAAAGAAAGGGACAGTAAGAAAATAAAAATAAACCTGAAAAGTCACACAAACCAATTCAAGACAGCGCTCCCCGTCCAGACTTAGTCCGTAGTCACCAATCAGATTACACCATAACGTTAGCAAGAAGCAGTCATCGTTAAGGATGACCAGAAAGTAAATCAATAGCCATTTTTCTAAATTTGTTCTGATTAAGAGCGAACATATCTAAATTTACAAAATGTGAGTTATACGTTTCTAATAATCGGCGGAGAGGAGCTCTCTCCGCAGCATTTGTTCTACACTTCTCTGTGTAGAACAAGCGGGTTCAACCGTATTCGAACAGATTGATGTTGTATTGTGATTATTTGTGATTCCATTCATAACGTTATTGAGGTATGAGGAACAGGGTGTAAAGTTAACTCATACTCTATAGAAAAGGGAGGATTTTCTGACCAGACGGGTGTTGTGTCTGGCGGGCAACTGCCCGATGATTCATGTCGGGTCGTTGTATCTTGTTGTTGCGCGGTAAACTCTGCTTGCGAGATGCAGGACTTTGCGTGACGTCAGTATGATGCGTTGTTCGCATGTGGCGTTGTAGATACCGCTACAATGTGATACAATTCTAATGGCCATGGAAAGTTAATAAAGCGCTCTTCCTCTCTCTACTTATTTAAAAATTTGCTGTGCCCGACAGGGTCCATAATTGTTTCTATTATTTTTTATTTACCACCTGTAATTGTACATTATGGATTGCAATAAACGATTTGAGATTTGGATTCTGCCTTCTATACCTAGATATGCTTACTGGTGAATAAATCCGAGTTTGAAAATGTCCCATGCGTCTTCAATTTCACCCCGGTTCACAGCGCTACTCATATCCATAGCATTCGAACGGGAACACAACAATGCTCTTTGCACTAGACACTGCATGGTGTTAGGTGTTTTCCAAGACGTAGGAGATAGGACACGTTAAGACGGCCTAGTACTGTCAATATAATACAACAGAGGGGCAATTCTCGTAATTTTAAGAACGTTCACAGTCTGATCTCAGTCTCAATCTGTCAAAAATACCTGTAATTTGCCTACATTTTGTCAAGTTTTTGATATATGTTTGTCGCCGAAATGAGACTGCGACTAGATTTTGAACGTTTTAAATTACGAGAAGTGGCCTTATGGACTAGGCTAGGCTAGGACAGTGTCTCTTGTTGCTTGTAAACTCTTTACTGCATTCCATAATGTTGGTAAAACAGTTAGTAGCCTTAAAATTAATTAAACAATTATGGACCCTATCGGCCACAGCAGAGAGGACGAAGAGTGCGTATTATGGCCCCTGCAATTACATACTTTTCTTTCTTCACTTGTCTTCTAGATACTCGTAAGTTCACAAGCAAATCAAAAATCCTTTTTAGAAAACCTGTACGTTATCAATAACTTACCTACGAATTATTTATTTATGTACAAATTCAAAATAAGTTTTTTTAATTGTAACGAAATAAGTATACCTAAAAGGCCAAAGGCATGAGTCGCCCGGGCGCCTAGATGGCTAAGGCTGGCCCTAACTATATGCCCTTCTAGGACGTTCACTCCAGGAGTTTTCACTCACGTTTGCCTTGAAAATACCTTTTGTTAGTCGCCGTTTACTCGTCCTCTCAACATAAAGAAAGAAAGAAATATATTTATTTAGCACAGACCAAAATACACACAATACACCAGATACATACATCAGATAAACAAAAACATAAACATAACCAAAGCATATAAACGTACTCTTTTAAAAAAAATATCTGGATACATCTTCTTTACTCGATATAATTTACTTTACAAAAAAGAAAGGCGTGAGTTTATTTATTTGTGTCTATTTATGCCATTTTTATTGTATTAACTATTTTTGAATTATGTTTTTTTTTGCGGCCTGCATTATAGATTTGTATTTTTTTTTAAATTATATATTTCATTTGACAACATCGCTCCAACGTCTTTTATCTATTCAGCAAGCAAGAAACGGGGGGACACATCCATTTGCCACTCATAGCTGTACTAAAAAACAAATTCCTGCAGACCCCAAAAACATCCCACATCACACTGGACCATCCCTTTGTCGACACACATTGTCAAAACGGGTAGTTGAGGAATTTCCGCGCCTTTGCTTAAGGACTTGGGTCCTTAAGCAAAAGCGCGCAAATTCCTCAGCTACCCGTGTCACTTCGAAGTACCCTTCGACTAATCCACTAGTTCCTTTTTTATCCTATATCATATAAAGTGGGTTTTTGAAAGAGGATATTTATCGACAGAAATATTGTCGAATGTCGGTATGGGAATCGAATGTGTTGTCATATATTTTTTTGTATATTGTTGTTTGTTTGGCAAAAATGCGAGGTAAATGGATTTTCTTTTTTATTATATTGACAAATAGCCAGCCAGCCAGCCAGTATCACACTAATATTATAAAGGCGAAAGTTTGTGAGTGTGTGTGTGTGTGTTTATATGTTTGTTACTTCTTCACGCTCAAACGGCTGGACCAATTTTGATAACATTTTGTATGGAGGTAGCTGACGCCCTGGATTAACATATAGGCTATTTTTTATCCCGATATTCTTACGGGATTGATATTTACGCGGGTAAAACCGCGGGGCGCAGCAAGTTAAAATATAATATGCACACAAATAGTGAACTTCTAGAAGTGAAGAAAGAAAAGTACCTATGTAATCGCAGGGGGCCATAATACCCCCCCCGGTGGGTTCCCGCATTGTCGAGGCGGGGGGGCTCAGTAGCCGTGGCTTGGACCCCCACGGTGAAGCGAAGAGGAACCCGAGGAGGGGCCGCTCGTCAGGGCTTTTGCCTGTAAGCCGACGGCGTAGCGGCCAACAAGTAGGTTGCGGTGCCGCTTGGGCGACATCGCAACTGAGGCGGGCCGCGATGTCGTGTGGGAGGCGTCGCGGCTGAGGGTTGGAGGCCGCGGCGGGAGAGGAGTGCCGGTATTGCGGTGCGCCGCTCTCCCTACCTTCCGCGGCCTTGACGGGGTCGCCACCGTCTGATGGCGGACGCGGTGGGGCCGCAGGGGAGGAGGAGTATTGGTATGACGTTGGCCGCTCTCCCTATCCTCTGCGGCCGAAAATTGGCAGGTGGCGGGGCCAATTACCTGACCCGTCAAAGGGGGACCAAGGGTGCCCAGATACGGGGTCGTCTGGCACCCATGTGCTGGTTTGGTCCCAGAGGTGGTCACGGCGTGCTATGTGTTCTGGTGCGCCGATGATGGGGAATACTCCCCAGAGGGGGGTCCGGTGACGGACAGCCGCGGCGGGTTCACGGATGAGTGCAAACGCGTGCCCGTGTTCCCGCCGTAAGCGGCAGAGGAGGACACCGTGGAGTTTTAGTGGGTTAGAGTCCCACATAACTGCACTATCTCCCCGTGATAGTGCAGAATGCATGAGCATTTCTCCACGTTAAAAAAAAAAAAAAAAAAAAAAAAAAAAAAAAAAAAAAAAAAAGGGGGCCATAATACGAGTTGCAATTTCTCGCCTCTACCTCTATTTTGTTCGACATTATTTAGTGAGAGATACGACAAGCCACAAAATGAAAGCTCGTGTTTGTTAGACATAGAATACTCATGCTCACTCCTACGATATAAGTCCATTAAAGTTAATACGCTGAGTCTAGTTTTCCTTTAGATCGATAAAAATAGGTATTCAAATTAAGCAGTTAAGGCGGAGGTTTCCGAAAACGGTCAAAAAGTTGGTTTTTTAAAGCAGTGTATCTCTTAAACCGTAAATACTTTTGACCAAAGAAAAAATTATGATATTTTCAAGTCTTACTTTAATACAGTGATGGAACTGAAATCATAAATAAATATACCTACATTAATACATCAAAATAATGTTCAAATACACCTCTTAATTTTCTTTAAAAGCAGTTTATCCCTTCATTAACAATTTTAATTACAATTAAAAATATACCATTAAATGTCTAATGCCAAACTGCATTCAGTGATGGATTATTTATTATTAAATAGTTTTTGTAAATAGATAATTTCTTCATATTTGCAATAAATTACCACCGTTGTGTCATCGCGCTTCTCTTTCTTTTCTATGCAGTCTGACAGTGACCGCGCTTTAGGTCATGTAGTCGCCTTAAGAGGACTACATGACCTAAAGCGCGGTCACTCTCGGACTGCATAGAAAAAAGGAACGAGAGAGAAGCGCGATGACACTACGCTGGTAATTTATTGCAAAATATGAAGCAATTATCTATTTACAAAAAATCTATTGTTTGGACTAAAAAATTAAAACACTAGTGCTTTAGTATGTTGCTTGTAGAATAATCTGACAAAAAATCATAATGATTGTATGTATATTAGTATCGTTTTTATTGTAAAAAGAAAGTTTTTAGAGGTATCTTCATGATTTTATTCTATCGTACTAAATAAGTTGTATTATGTTTTTAACCATAGATATATGAAAGAAGGAGATATGCCCGTTAGTTGAAAATGTATCAGAACCCGATGTCGCTAGGTTGGCCCCACCACCGCGCCACAACTACACATGTAGTTCAGCAAAAGCAATAGATACAAAGTCGCGCACACACTTGCAATTCATAAATCAGAACGTACAACACAATCAATTATAAACCTTAACTCCTCAAACACAACGTGCATTTACCATGCACCGTACAACTTACTCACACAAAAACATCTATCGCTATCGTTGTGCTGTGCAATAGCCATTTATTTTACATATACGCTAGTGATTGACTAAATCGGAAAGTTATCGATTCTTCCATTAATTATTGTACTAAAAATAATGTACGGTCATGAAAATAAAATAAATAAAAAACGATATGCCCAGAGCATATTATATTATAAATCAATGAAATGTAGCTAAAAAAAAATAATTGAACTAAATAAAAAAGTTAATATTATTTTACATCTTCTCAAGGGTCTACCAACCGGATTTAAACGTCATCTTGTCAGGTCTTCTATGAACCGGGTTAAAACGGTTGACAAATTGAAAAATTAACTATAATAGCAATATATTCGTTGGGCAATCGACATTGTTGTCGATAGCCTACGTTAGTGGACATTACCAACTACATCACTAGCTCGCCGCAAGACACAGCGGCCGTACTATGCGACGCTCGGCGAAAATAAAGTATCGTTTTGTAATGTTTACATTGCTTGTCCAGTCACTTGACGACATACTTAGTGGTTAGTGGTTAAGGAGCAATGTATTTGCTGCAAAAATAGTACAGCCGCTGCGATATTTGAAAACAAAAATAACGTAGTAAAAGCAAGAAATATTTTACCATTTGCTGTTTTTCATGATTTTAAAGACAAATACAGTAAAATACTTTTACTTATATATAGTAAGTGATTCCATGAGATACGAAGTTTTTATTTTGACTTCGGTTTTTACAGGAAACCACTGAACAACTCGGCATTTTTATATTTTATCACGATCACGGTCGAAAGCGCACTACTTCGCGGAGACGGCCATTTGCCGAGTACAGGCTCAATTTGCCCATGGCGCGTGGACACAGACACGCCCCCTTGCCACTTCTCCTGTTTTTTACATTTCTATGTTTTTAACACACTATCTACCTAGCATAATCCTGAAGAATATCATATATTTTTTTGATTTTGTTTACTGTAGTCCATCATATACTTTTATTGTTGGTGATGTTCTTCAGAAAGGTCAGATGCGTAGTACTTGCAACAGGCGTGAGTGTATGACCAGATGTATGGAAAGAGTCAAAAGGACAATGTTAGGATCATTACCTACAGGTGTCGGCCTTCTGTAGTTTCTGCCTACCCGCATTGAAAGAACGCGTGATTTTTTGTATGTAACGTCTATTCAAACTTCTTTTGTTTCAAATTAATATTACCTATTTCAAGAAAGTGCAAAAATACCCGTGTCCCCCATCTCCATAATGAACCTCTAAACTAATTAAGACCAAAGAGAATTAGTTCATAATCTGGTTAACAAGAAACAGACACGCACAGCGTGCTCAGAAAGACAACTTGATAAGTTTAAATTACTTGAATTGACTAATTGATTTACTTGATTTGACAGGCCTGATGGTCTAGTGGTTAGTGACCCTGACTGCTATGCCGGAGGTCGTGGGTTCGATTCCCACCCAGGACAAATGTTTGTGTGATGAGCACGATCATTTGTTCTGTGTCTGGTTGTAATTTATCTATAATATGTATGTATTTAGAAATATATAAGTATGTTTATCAGTTGTCTAGTACCCATAACACAAGCTCTGCTTAGCTTGGGACTAGATGGCGTTGTGTGATAGTTGTGGAATATTATTATATTATTATATTATAATTAATAAATTGATGTTATTTCTAGTTAAACAGATATCAACTTTATTTTAATGGTAATTATGTTGATTTCAAAGTGACTAGGACTATTGAAAATATAATAAAAATGTTTGAAATTGTAGCGTAAACTGAACTTTATTGTGTGGGATTTAAATTTATTTTTCCATAAACTCATATTTGTTTACATTTTTGGCAAATAAATCGCGGATGCAGATTATCTGTATGTATATTATCAACCACTAAAGCGATCGTCGCGACTCGCGAGAGAGGTCCGTTGAGGCACCGCTCCGTCGCTGTATATCATATTCTCAAAAGACCACATTCGTAAAACATCACATTCGTAAAATACGATATTCGCAAAACATCATATACTCATAATATCATATTCTGAAAACATCGTAATTTTCTAAGACCATTTTCGCAAAACACAACATTCTCTAAACATTATATTTTCAAAAAAGGTGAAAAGTACACTGGTGTTCAAAAACTTTGCGGCTTTATGTATCAAAATGTGCTGAGAAATTTGGCTTTCCTGTCATAATGAGATAATTCGTCATAAAACGAGTATATTATACCTACCTAATTCACCGAAGTTAATTCCATTGATAAAATATTATAATGGACGTCCATAATTTATGTCTGATTTAACGAACACAAGTAAATTATTTCTGCCTCATTTCTGTCCATATACAATTAAATTCGCTAAATTGAACACACGAATCATTATGGTATTATTATAGTATCCTTGTTTTGAAGGTACATAATGTACATTGAAATTATTAAAGTTGTAAATAGGTTACAGCTTTATTTCGATTTTATTTAAATTGTTTTACTCGCGGCGTTTATCGTAATTAAAAGTAGTTTTTCACCCAATTCTTGCTCCCAACAAATACCCTCTCGCAACAGACACACTTTTTGTACCTATAATATTTGTTTGTAGAAGTTTTAGGGCCACAATTCGCTCTTAAAATCTGAAAATGATGAGTTAGGCATTTACATGAGAATATTATTATTATATCTACAAAAGACCATTAAAATAATGTTTTAGACAACTTCGCCTTTCAGTGTAAATTGGTACTGTTCCACAAACAATGGGACACTTAATGTCATGCCCTGCGTGTCCTGTCAGCTGCACGGTACAGGAACTGATGGACGCTAGTGATGGCGCCAAACACGTACCCGAATTCTAGGCCGAGTCCATTTAGATTGCCATCGACTCGCTAAGAAGAAGTTTTTCTAACGACTGAGAAAAACATAAAATATCCATCGTTTTAGCATTCCCTATTCAAGTCTATCAAAAACATTAAACCAACAATGAACCTTAAAATTCCGTAAAAATTAAGAAATCAAGACGATTATAAACAATGAAAATAGGTAAAGCTAAATATAGTACCGTAAAACGGGGGAATTGGGATGCAGGGGTGAATTGGGTCGAAACTTTAAAATGGATTTTAACATTGAAATAATTGTTTTTTTTTTTTTGCCAAAATGGACTCTAATGTGTTTATTATATTATAATTAACGATTAAGTGTCCTTGTTGGCAATAAACTTTATTACATCAACGTTAAAATCCATTTTAAAGTTTCGTCCCGATTCACCCCTGCATCCCTATTCACCGCGTTTTACCGGTACCTTTAGAGGTATTTTTGTATTTCAAGAGAGAGTGAAACACGACTTTTATTACCTTAGTAAAAGCTTGGGCTTTCTATTTAAACCGAGTCACTAATAAAATGTTTTACACCCGCTCGTCCACTTAGACTTTCTAGTGGGTTTTTAAATATAAATCTGGAATATTCTTTGTGGGTTCGTCTTATTAAACAAGAAATCAGGTAGGCTTGAACTGTAATTAAATTGTATCATACATAATTATTAATAAACCGACGCTAGCACATAGTGACGTAGCGACAAGGGGGCAGCATGTGAGGTGCTTGAGGAGTGGAGAGGTATTCCACGGCTTTCAGAACGATCCCAGAGCCCGGAAGATGGTCAAAATCTCTAAGAGCACTTACTGGAATACTTCCTTCCCCCGAGCACGTTTGTTCTTGCGAATCTCCACTCCAGCCGGCCAATTTAGGCAAGCCAGAGGTGAGGAACAAGACGACGGAGAGACGGTCCGTGGCGTCGCTACTACCCAACAGCTCGTCACATGCTGCCCTGCGGGTTTCTGTATCTCTCTTGGTCTGGCTCTTTACCCTAGACCTGTTTCGGCATGGTAAACTAGGCCTAGTGTTCAGAGCGCAAGCCCCACCACTACGTTAACGTAGAGATACGGCGGTGGGGATAAGACCACAGGATTCGGCTAAGTGCGGGAAACACAAATCCTATTAGTTTAAAAGGTTACATACTTAATAGTTAAAAAATACAGAGGAACGAACACAATATACTATCCTATGTCCTTGATAAAGTACCCTTCATTCACGAGTGCCTATATTTCAGCTGGCACAAATAAACTTCTTATTTACAATATGCAAAACACAAGTTTAAAAATAAATAACGTCAAACTTCACGAATTTTTTTAAGCAAAGCTCACTCTCATAGCTGCGGATGTCAGACTGCCTTTATTCGGAGTATTTACGAGTAAAATCCTGAAATTCAGCCGCAAGAGTTCTAAAGCCAACCCCAACATGACCTAGAAAAGGTAAAAGAATTGCATGACGAATGTTTTCCTTACGTTCGTTCCCGCGGAACTCTGGGAATCGCAACGGAAACTTTGTTCGGAACGCGCATTAGCTACAGAAGCGAGATTTATGACATTACACTGGGGGGTCAAAAAGCGTGCACTACAGTGTAAAGCATTGGTTCCCAACCAGTGGTCCGCAAGAGCTAACACGTTAAGGTCCGTAAATGGTTTTACAGAATGTCCAAGCTCCATCATATGGATACAAAAATAATTTATTTTTCTACACAATTTTACTATTTCGGGGAAGCCGACCTCATCGTCATCATCATCTACAGCTCGACTTCACCCACTGCTCAGCATAGACCTGTGAACTAGCAGGGAATCAAGGGGGGTGGAGGGGGGGGGGGTCAGGGCATCAGACCGGAATAAATCATTCTTTTCATGTGCCAATCTCCTCGCTCCTGTGCCAGCCTCATCAAGGTTCTACCCGCGATGGCAGGCCGATCTTAGCTTAAGGTAAAATGGATGTTACTTTTGAACGAATATAAGTAAGACTTTATTTTTACATAGATACAGTTTTTTTTTTGGTACCTTACGATCTCCGACAAAGAAATCAGAAAGGTCCCCGAACAAAAAAAGGTTGGGGACCACTGCCAAAGTATTGTGTAATAAATACACTGTAGGCCATAAAAACACGCTACATTTTATAGTTAACATTGTCCATTTTGACGGGCCACTAGATAAAACGCAACGTTGTATTTTTTAAATTTTCGGCTGAACGGATATTTTTAGGCTTCCATTTTCTAACTCGACTGATGTATGGCCGACATTTTTTTATTTATGACACAGGACGGTTTGGCTTGAGTTTGATTAATGGAAAACTAAATTTAGTGTGTATGCTGTTGACTATTGAATAGACACCAGTAACTTTTGATATTTAACAACTTGCTGAATTGCCACATTGTGTACGTTTGTTCGGTACATTTAAAAACTTGGTTACGGTTGTTAATTACTTTTATGTAATTCAATAAAATAGTGCTATCATGAAATATTATGCATTAATTCATATCTAATATCTCGCCTCCGCCGTGATTCCCAGGAATCAGAGGCGCCGGGAGTAGCTAGTCGAGGTGGCGCATCCATGTGGGTCCACTATCGGTCTCTAATTCATAGTGGAGGTTTCCCAGTTCTTCCTGACACAGAGTAGTTGCGAGCTTGCACTCTGCTACCGACTGCAAACTCTTTCACCCCTTCTCTTCTGTCCCTATGTAAGGTCCGGCCGCGCGAAATTTGCCAAAGATGTAGGTAAACAACAATGGCCGCTCGAAATTGAATAAAATCGATAAACAAGAACATTTATTTTAAGTAATGTTTGTTTTCGTCTAGTTAGCTCGAAACAAACATTACTTAAAATAAATGTTCTTGTATTTCGATTTTATTCAATTTCGAGCGGCCATTGTTGTTTACATCTTTGGCTTAGCGCGGCCGGACCTTAGTGCCTTTGGTGGATATCTAATCTTGGCTGCCAATCGCGTTCTTACCTCTCTTCCGAACATGAGCATTTAGGGCGAGTCCCTTGAGATGACTGGCGTAGCCCGGAGGATACTTCTGATCGTACGGACCTTGTGCAGTATCCCACCACTCTCCCATGGTGCAGGCATTTCTTAGCTGACTGATCCCTGAGAAGAGTCGCCGAGAAAAACTCAGAGTTCATGGTCTCTTTTAGAGTTAGTTTCTTTTATTACGCGCACAGCCATAGTGTGGAACCCTCTGCCGACATCTGTGTTCTCTCCCACATTTAACCCGTCTGCCTTCAAATCAAAGAGTGAACAGGCATCTTCTGGGCACGCTCCTTCCACCATAGACCACATCTATCGCTTTCCATCAGGTGTGATCGGGGTCAAGAGCGGGCCCATTTAACAATAAAAAAAAATCGGAAGTCGGTGGCAAAAAGCCGGAGACACCGAATTCCGAAATTAAAGTTATTTTTCACGTTTTCGTGTTTTTTTGGACAAAGACATAGGCATACTTAGGAATTCCTTAAAGTATTTTAATAAATTCCTTATGACAGATATGCGGGTCGTGATGTTTGTATGAGAAAATGAATGAATCCACGCTAATTATAACATAAAACAATAGAGCTACTAAACAATTAAATGGTAAACCCTTGAGATAGATTTACGTTAGAATATGATTGATAGATACAGTTACGAGTAGGGTTGGCACTCGCTAGGGGAAAATTGTGGGACTGAATTGAGAAAATTGTATTTTAGATAAAGAGTAATGTTTTTGTACTTACCCTATCACTAGACACACAATAAAAAAAAAAACGAGTGTGCTTATGACCACACGAATGAAGTGAAACTTCAGTATTGCGTATTTGGCTATGAGAGGAAGAGAGAAAGAAAATGTGCGCGCGCACTGCTGTCTCTTGCTTATATCCCCCACTCAACTCCCGTTCGCCTCGCCCGATCACACTTTTCGTAACGCTTACGTCACGCGTTCGCCAGCTTACTCCCCAAGTCAAGCGTGCGTAAAGAAGTTTCATTTCAAAAAAAAAATTGGTACGACCTTTTGAATGCTGCTTATGTCTTGCTCAATTTAGATCGATTTGGACTGCACAGGACTGGCAGCCTGCTGTGTTTCGTCGATGCGTGGGAGTTCCAGTACCTTAAGCATCTTCTGGGCACGCTCGTTCCATCATAGACCTCATCTATCGCTTTCCATCAGACGTGATCGAGGTCAAGAGCGGGCCCATTCAGCAATAAAAAAAAATAATAAGAATAATTTCCCTTACGATCTTTCTTTTTTCCAAAAAATTCTTCAAGCCATCTGCAGTATTGTTTATAGCTTACATCCCCCGTAGAGTGTAACTAAAATGATCCCATCAAACAGCGGGGCGCTTATTACATCTTTGTGGTACTTACACGCTTATGGGTTGCTCATAATAATAGTTATGGGTTATGACGCGTTATTGGATCGGATAAGAGAAAATTACCCGGTTATTTATAAATCGATCACTTACCTAACAGGGATAGTAGCATCTAATGTCTTTTTTGATATAATGCAATTTAGCAGTAGGAAGTTCTTCTTTCTTTCTTTCTCTTTCCCCCTACAAGGTGGACCGACGACCTTGTGAAGGCCACAGGAATCCGCTGGATGCGGGAAACACAGAACCGGTCGAAGTGGAGGTGCTTCGGGGAGGCCTATATCCAGCAGTGGACGTCTTTCGGCTGAAATGATGATGATGAACTCTCTTTTAGGCTACGTACGCACTGACTGGTGGTTTGCTTGGCGCCTAGTGCCTAGTGACTTTATATCCTTCTTTACACGTTAGGAGACTAGCGAAGGCGCAGAGCGGCCGGTTGAGAAAATTCTAGAGCAAGTATCACTTCACTACTCGCAATGTGACTCGCTCGGCTCTATACTCTATTTGAAATAAGATTAGACATTTATATAAACGTTTTTTACAGTCCGTTCAACCGATTTTGACTTCTATACCGTAGGCATAAGGATGGCGTTAAAAGCAAAAAAGTGGTTACAATACCAACTGTTTAATGCAGCTGCCATTTGTCATGCCACCAACGCAATACAATTCAAAATCGGTTGAACGGACTGTATAAAAGGTTTATTTAAATGTCTAATCTTATTGCAAATGGAGGATAGGTGCTGAGTAAGCCACCCGTCAGTACGTACGACGCCCTAAGGCCAAGCGCTTGTAGCGGGATTGTCCGCAAGGGTTACCGCTGCCCGGAACATAAAGGGCTAAGGAAGGAACACGGGTGGGTTTTAGTCAGTAAGAGTCTGACACTCCCTTCCGCTCCACCCAGAGTGGGAGGAGTCATTAGATTATTTCCCATCCATAAAAATAAAAAAAAAGGCCAAGCGCTTAAACACTAATGTTTAAGCGTTTGTATCTATCATCACACCTCTAAAAGGACTCCATGTTATAATTCGTGCAGAAGGTAAAGTTTCATTCTTCTTCTTAGCGTATCGATGGCAATCCATACTAATATTATAGATGCGAAAGTGTGTCTGTCTGTCTGTTACCTCTTCACGCTGAAACCGCTGAACCGATTTAGATGAAATTTGGTATAGAGATAGTTTGAGTCCCGGGAAAGGACATAGGATAGTTTTTAACCAGATATTCCCACGGGACCGACACTTATTCGGGTGAAACCGCGGGGCGCTGCTAGTCAATAATATAGAGTCCCCCAGAATTTGAGATCTCTCACCCGAAGCACAGTAACGCAGCGTTTGCTGCTCCCGGCGAAAGCATAATATTCACCAAGTGCTTGGGCTTAAACCAAACGAGCGAATGATCATTCAAGTCCTGCTCGATCACATTCACTTGGTGTAAGGCCACCATTAGATGTTAGAGAAAAAAAGAAAAAAAGTTTGATGTTTTTTTTTTTGTTTAACTGTTTTCTCTTGCAGAAATTGAGAAAGTATTTATTTTTTAAACCATTTGTGCACACTCATTCCTTATAAACAGACAAGAAGAAAAAAACAGAAAAAATACGTAAAGACGCCAGCACATCAAGCTACTACAATCTGTCAAATTTCTTTAATAGATTTTCAACTTTATCGCTAAATCGTAAGGTTCAAAGTTGATTGGAAAAAACTTGACAGTTTCAGGTAGCTTGATGTGCTGGCGCGTCTGTACAAAGGCAATGCTTATTTTTAAAGAAATCTCTTCCAGTATACCTACGATATGAAAGTATATAAAGAGAGATGGGACTGGGGCACTGCCTTGCACAGGGTCGCAACATAATGCTAAGCGATAGCCGTTTTGTGTGGATGTGACGCATGTTTCCCCCAACCTTTTTTTTTTTTTTTTGTATTTATGTTCTTTTGCGTCATGTTTAACGCAAATAAACGTATTTTCTTTCTTTCTTTCAGATGTAGAAACCGTGAGTAAGAGTTAGTAATTATCAAAATAATTAATTTCTTTTGCGATTCCGGTATAGAAAAATATCACGAGAGAACTTGCATTTATCAGTCTAAAATCTTCAAAATGCTTGGAGATGTCAAGACAGAATTTGCAGATAACAGTCTAAAATCTCCACAGGTGATTTTAAAATCTCAAAATTTGGAGAATTTAGACTCACTACATAGCTCATAGTAAAAGATCATTGTTCTGTATGCGAAGCGGACTTTGCCCTGAAGTGAGCCAATCATAAATAATCCAAAACATTTGTAGCATCCCTAGCTAGATTTCCCCCTAAACCGTAGACACAAGAGGAATCCCCGACGAAGGCAGCCGATTATTACTGACAGTCGCCTGTCAAATCTCCGCTGTAACCGGCCAATCTGGATAACGTAGAGTTGGACCTATTATTATGCTTAGCCGGCCTGTTTTGATGAGATAGATGCTTGCTTCTTAGTTTTGTATTTAAAGGACCTGTCACATTGCCAGATATTAACGTGAAGTGAGTCAAACTCAAAGCATTTATTTCAATTAAACCATTTACAAGCCCTTTTGAATTGTCAAGAACTCGGTCAGTCAGAAAATATGAAGTTGCCCATTCCAAAGCGTAGGTACCTGTGGAGAAGAACGGGCAAGAAACTCCATGGACACTCTTTTAAATTATATTTTTACAAAAATATTAGTTACATCATTAATGGTGAATTTATAATTATATGTGAGAACGATGTAAAAAAAAAGACTTACGCGTTAAAAGCGACCAGAGTACAGCAAATAGTAACAAAACAACAATCCAAAAATAAATTAATTAAAAATAAGCCGAGGCAGCTAGTAGAGCAGTGGTGGCCCCGTGCTTACAGCCGCGACTTACGAGTTGAGGAGCGTCGGAACAAAAACCGATATGTCGCATTTATGCCATTATTTTTTTATATTTTTTTTCCGTTGCAAAATGTTGTATTACATACCCTTCAGGAAAGAAATCTATTCAAAAACAGACATTTCCAGGTTTAAAAAAATATCACAAAACAGTGGTCCAATCAAAACCCGACACATACATATCTAAGGAGCTGTAACATTAAAAAAGTTACAAACTTTTTTCTAATTTGTGTAAAATACGGTAACTTGGATATATCGTTCTTTGTTCCGATGCTCCTCAGTTGTAGGAAGTAGGTTCGAACCCAGATAGGCGCTTTACTTTGTGTAAATAATTCCATCACCACAGATCTCAAAACCGTGGCGGAAAACATCGTGAGGAAACCGGCTTGATTTAGAACCAAAAATTCGAAGACATGTTACATCTATATATAGACTGGCTATGATGATGAAACAAAAATTTGCCACTCAACCTCCTTACATAACGCACTACCTAAAACACTCCACCCACAACTAACTCCCGAGAAAAACAACCAACACACCCTCATAAAATATCTTTCAACTCATAAAGTCATAACTCTCGGATGTCCCCCGGTGGTATAGGTTCTCCGACATCAAACTAGTCTTCCACAGGCATAAATCCTTGTTACCTTACTGTCGTAGAAACTTTTATGGCAGCGCAGAAGAGTATCTTTGCATATTTTTACTATGTTGCTATATGTACCCGCAGGTTTGTCTGCGTGTTTAAGGGCAACAAGAGATTTTTTTCAGCAAAAAACTTTTTTCGCTGGCAAAATCAATTTGGAACGATTATAAGCATCATTATTGAGGGGCTTGTGGCTAAGTAATAACAGCCGCACTGGTCGATCGATCAGGATAAGCTACGCTTGCCGTGGTTGGTCCGTGGATGGGTGACCATCTTTACATACCAAGACCCATCGGTGTCTCGGAAAGCAAGTTAAGCCGTTGCTGGTCCCGGCTGTCATTCGTGGATCTTTGACAGTCGTTCGAAGCCCGAAAGTCTAACAACCAGTCTTAGCAACGGGTATCGTATTACGCAGTAACTGTGTTGTGGAGGTCAGATAGGCAGTCGCTCCATGTAAAATACTGGTACTCAGCTGCATCCAACTCAACTCTGCGGTTCAACTGGAAGCCGGCCCCAAAATAGTTGGGAAAAGGCTAGGGCATATGATGACAGGAGCATCATTATAGCCACCAAACAGCAACGCACTCTATTTTGTACACTGTAGTTTGTTTCTTCTTAAAATTTTCATTATGCGTCGACCCCAAATCATGGGATAAAGGCTCCCGCTAACAGCTGCGTCGCGAATGTACGATGACATTTTGTTAGAACAATTTCCTTTAAGTTTTGATAGAAACTGTTGTACTAGATGCGCGACGCGCCTCTCTCCGGGAGCTGTAAGGGCAAGATGAGGATAACGATGTTGTTTATAAGTTATTTAGAACATTCACGGGCTATTCTAAAATTTACCGAAAATACTCATTCGAAACACAAATATTCTAAAGCTATACAATAAATAACACAGTACATATAGACTCAAAATAAACACACAACGCAACATCTATTCTTGTAAACCCATCAATATGTTCAACAAACTATATTTAAATCATCACGCCAGAATTAGAGAAACAATGGTTTGCTACTTTCATCGGTTTTGTAACGTCGAGGCCTCAGACAGGGTAAACAAAATACGCGGAAGCTGAGGCGGGCGCGCAGTAAAAACAAATGAAACCGCCATACTGAAGTGACAAATGGCATGACAGGAGTCTGTAGTCCTGTCCTGCCATTTGTATGGTATATTTTTATGGTATGTGCGTAGGCACAGAGGATTTATTTTCATTGGATCCCAGTTTAATATTTTTGGCGTTGGATCCCACAAAACATTATTATGTGTTTCCGTTGGATCCTAAAATATAAATACGGAATCGCCGCGCTCAGTGTTAAGTTTTTCCCGCGACGATTTTTTTCGCGCAATAGATTTTCAACGCACTGGCTCACGCAAAGAGTTGAAAATCCAGTGGTGTGGTTTTTTGAGGCGCTGTGATACGCTCCGTTAGATTCTCAATGCTCGGTTTAACACCGAGAGTTAAAAATCCAGCGCGATAAAATCCATTACCGCACCTCCCGCTACAGCGCCCGCCAACGCGCACGCTACCGGCCTAACCACCGCGCATTCACCCTAGACGAGGCCTAGTCTGATCGCTTTTGTAGCATTTAGCCTCCACACTAAATATAACGGACGGTTTGGTCAATGAATAATATATTTAGTTGCTTGACAGTGCGCTAAATGGAGTTGGCACTAAATGAACTGCTCCGACATGGATCTAGCTACGAAAACGTGGCGAAATAGAGAACTTGTATTTAGGTATTTGATTTGATAGGTTGTTGACATCTTTTACGAGCAGCACAGTAAAAAGTGAAAGCAGATAGAAGAAGAAGGGAAAAAGAGGAAGAAGAAAAGAAGGCGAAGAAGGAGGAGAAGGCTCGGCAGACGATGAAGGAGATAGATGCCATCCTGGAGAAGAACAAAGGCTACTTTTTGTCCTGGTAGCACGTTCCCGTGGGATTCTTTCCGACATCCACGCAGGCGAAACCGAGGGCAGTTACAGCATATTTTTTTTAAATGACCAAAATGTACGGTTGATCGCACTTGAGTTGAAACACTTTTACCTTGAGCTGGTACGGTACGGAGTTTTAGAATAAGAGGCTAGCTTATACTGGTTTTTTAGGGTTCCGTACCTCAAAAAGAAAAACGGAACCCTTCGTTGTCCATCTGTCCGTCGGTCAAGACCCTTTTTCTCAGGAACGCGACGAGATATCAAGTTGAAATTACTATCAAATACTCAGGGCTGCAATCCCTTGAAGCAGTGAAAAAATCAAACTTCTAAGTCATCGCAATCAAAAGATACGGGCGCTTATGTTCCGGAATCAAAACCTATAGGGTACTTTCCGTTGACCTAGAATCATGAAATTTGGCAAGAAGCAATGTCATGTAGCACAATTAAAGGAAAAAATCCGAAAAGTGTAGTTACAATAAAAAAAAACTATTTACATAAATACATACCTACTTTGTACGGAACCCTCGGTGCGCGAGTCCGACTCGCACTGGACCGGTTTTACGTCTGAAAGAAATATTTTGAGAAAAGCAACTCAGTCATAATTAAAAAGATTTAAATTATTCCTTCAAGGGTCTTAAAAGGAAACTGTAATGGCTTGTGAAATCTTCTGCGACAAGTGACTTAAGTAACCTCAAGGCTATTTTCCTGTAAAAAAACAACAGTATGGTTGGAAAATGTTTTGGAACAACAAAAAAGATTAATTGAATCAGCCTAAAGTGGATTAAATAATTAAGAAAAATAGCCAACGACCTTTGTTTCTTTTTGGTATGTACTCGTATCAGGGGGTCTACTCCCTAAGCACGAAGTCCGTCGCTTCGGGCTTCGTTACGGGCGTTTCCTACTCCCTATGACCTACGAACGGATGAATCGCTCGGGGTCCGAGCGAAGAATGAATGACAACGCGATTTGACTGTTGTCCCTACTCCCGATGTGTTTTTGCCCGTCCGAACAGTTGAACATGACACTGGTTTTGACGGATACTTACGTCAGTTGATACGACATCAAAATAGTTCTCGTGCTATCGACGAAAGTTACTAAAATAAAATAATTTCAAACTATGGCTGCTTTTTTATTGATTGAAGAAGCTTTACAGGAAGAGCGGAGGCAACGTCGATATTATTTACGCCAAAACTTTAGGTTGGCGAGTATTCCCGACGTTGAGTTCATAGGGAACTATAGGCTCACTCGGGAGTTATTCGAAGACGTATGTGCGGATTTAATACCTCTTTTGCTTCAACACATACGCCGAAGTGGTGTTGATCCAAGAATGAAAGTAAGGACATATTAAAGTTTCTGCAACTTATTGAGCTGTATTACCAATCCGTCCCACCCATTTACTGTGGTCTTTGTTTACTTTTGGATCCTCACTCTTTGCCACTGCTCGACGGACTCAGTGCAACTTCCCAACTCAGTGCAACTTCCCATTGAGTTAAGGGAGTTGCACAGGTTTTCCCACAGCCATTTTGAGCGAACTCTCCCGTCGGCGCCCCTCAATAATCCGCGAGCCAATTCTTTGTTCTCACCCATAAAATCGAGAAGGGCCTCAATAATCAAGTGAGTTGCTGCAGCGGTTGGGGACATTTTACACAATTAACCATGGAATGGAAAGCTAATTAGAATACAGAAAACTTCCCGGCTGACAAAGTATATGAACTTTTTTAAAGTCACTTCTTTAAATGCATAGCATCAACATCGTACCTACTATAGCCATAGAAAAACCCGTGCTATACTTTGACATTTCATTTGAAAATTTCCTTCAAAAAGTAAACAGGCAAAGGTATCAACAGGATGATGCCGGTTTCCGGACAAAAATGGCAAAAATAATTCAATTCTATATTTAAGACATAATAAAAAGTATATTTTAAAATATGTTGTCAATTTCTAACGACAAAAGTATTAATTTTTGTTTAATAAGCTAAAAAACTACAAAATAAGTAAACCGGTAATCGACCGGTAAAATAACGCAACTCTATCGCCATGCGTCCTTCGTTCACGAATATTGTCTATGATTCCGTTTGAAACTGATGAATCCGAAATCGTTAGGGAGTAGGGTTCAGTCCGACGTATCGGGCTACTGTCGGACGGGCCGTTCACTTCGTTGACGGACTTAGGGAGTAGACCCCCTGCTACGGATAATGGATACTGTATGGAGGTGCTTTTAGGGCTGATTACAGGTTCAAAACCTGACATGCCTGTTACTTGCCAATGTGTCCTATTTATGTACACATACGACTGCCCCGTTGGTTTCGTGGTCGCAAGCTCGACTGCTGAGAGTCGGGTCCTGGGTTCGATTCCCGGCTCGGGCTAAAGTATTATTGGGTTTTTCCATAGGCACACATTTGTGCAATATAATATTTCTCCCTTGCCGAATTCTGGTCTCCGCTGAGATTGGTTGCCGAAATTCGGTCTGGCGGACTTTGTGTACCAGCACATCAAGCTACCCGAAACTGTCAAATTTTCCGAATCAACTTTGAACCTTATGCTTTAGCGATAGAGTTGAAAATCTATTAAAGAAATTTTACAGGTTGTAGTAGCTTGATGTGCTGGCGTCTGTACCTAGTACCTACACACACAATTTGTATTTTGATTCTTTCATAATCATAATCAGCCTACAATGTTCCCACTGCTGGGACACAGGCCTCCTGTCTTCGAGACGGAGTAGACCGTAATCCACCCCGCGGGCCCAATTTGGGTTGGTAGATATCACATGTCTTCGAATTTTTGTTTCTAAAAAAATTTCGGTTTCCTCACGATGTTTTCCTTCACCGTTTTGAGAGCAGTTGTGATGAAATTATTTACACAAAAAATCGAAGACATGTGACATCCGCACTGAGCACACGTTGCGGATTACGGCCCACTCGCTCTTACTGATAAAAGGCCTGTGTCCCAGCAGTAGATACATTTTAAGCTGATTATGTACATAAATTTCTTATATCTATCTCTGTATATATTCTATATTCTATATAAATAAAACAAAGTCGGGTTAGTTACACCATTTATAACTCAAGAACGACTGGACCGAATTTTATGATCTTTGATTTGTTGGATTTATCTCCGCCCCGAATAGCAGAATACCTACTAAAACATGGGAAACATTCATGAAAAAAAAAGAAGAAAATTCATTTTGTCATACATTTTGTATTTATTGATTTTAGGGCGGTACAAAGTTCGCCGGGTCAGCTAGTTATAAATAAACGCGTGTAAAACGTTTCCAAGAATTTTTTTTATTTATTCGTACCTATATGAATATGAAGTCTAATTCTTTATTCTATTTTTCTCTTTGACATAAAAGCTTTTTCTAAATAATAGGGTGGGTATTTTGTTTTTGACATCGCTATTCGCCCTGAAATGCCAATAAATCCTTTTAATATATTTTCTTGTTTTGTGAATATATTTTTTGTTATGAAAAACAAAACACATTCGGTTTGACGTATTTTCTTTGGGAATTACGTCATATTGGGAAGGGAAGTACGTACTGGCTTTTTTCCGTGGCTTCGCCAGCGTGGAGGTCGAAATACTATTATATCCCACGGGAACGTGCAACAGGTAATTCCTCCTGAATGTGTCAAAAATATCTCAATGTGTCAAAATACCTACAATTTCCCTACATTTTGACAAGTTTTTGACATTTGTTTGTCGCCGAGATGAGATTGCGACTAGATTTTGAACGTTTTAAATTACGAGAATTGGCCTTCTGACTGTGAACGTTGTTGAAATTACGAGAATTGCCCCTCTAGTCATATTATTTATAAAAAAAAAACTCTAGATGGAGTCGACATTCCCTATCGGAGTAACACTAACAAGAAATGGCGAAACAAACTCAATGGTCAAAGTCTCTTTTAAAGTCCAGACATAAACATGGTCAGATCGTAGCGACAAAATGTGGACAAGCATCTGTTACGTGTGAAGAGTATCGCTGCAACTTCAAGGAGTTGTGTTGACGCTAGTAGTTGCGATGTGGTTACGTTGTGGCTAGTGTTTGGAGACAAATCGACTCCGGCTGTGACAGTAACGTCGCGTCGCGCGTCGACGCAACGTTGTAGCTGCGACGTAGCCTTGATGTGTTCGGTATCGCCCACACGGTTAATTTTGGCGAACAAAAATGTGGTCTTTTTTTATTACTGGATGGGCCCGCTCTTGACTTCGATCACACCTGATGGAAAGCGATGGATGAGGTCTATTATGGTACGAGCGTGCCCAGAAGATGCCTGAGGCACTGGAACTCCCACGCATCGACGAAACATAGCAGGCTGCTTGACGCTGGACTCCGTTCGGAGGGTGGTCGCAAACCAGGCGGGCGTTAGCCCTACCACCGGAAGGGAAAAATTGGCCAGTCAAATAAGGTGTTGGGTGTGACTGTCCAGGATGCGAAGAGCGTTCGGTTCAGTTGAGTAACTGGCGGAACAAACTGCGCTACACGAGAAGGCTTCTTCATGCATCCCAAAATGGTCCGTGTGAATAGACTAGTCATTTTTATACAAACTAGCACCCGTCCACGTGGCGCTGTGGTACGTGTGATCAGTGAGGGTCCTTAAATACATATATCTGGCGAAACTTAGATCATACTATAGGTACATCTCTGCCTAACCATCTGGGGAGTTTATAATAGATTTTTCAAAACAGTGTGGTGACTCTATCACACTTTTTTAGTTACAATAAATATAATTTTACAATTTAGTGATAAATCGTAAAGAAAGTATCATTCAACAGTATTGAATCTGGCGTCCTAGGTTACATAGTAACCTGCGGGGCAATTACGCAATACATTATCAACCGGAATCGGTTTCATTTTGACAATTCAACAACATTCATTGCGTTATTTACGTGTTGAGCAGACAAATTTTTCGAACTTATTAAGCAATGGATTAGCAATTTGCTTCAAAATGATTCAGATTCCGATTGATAGTGTGTTACGCAATTAGGGTGCTGTATTAAGTTCGCCAATCCAGATTCCCACAAAACGAGTACATATATTTTGACAGACTGCTTAGGACTTTAAGGAGCAAATGTATGATAACTTGTGTGAAATGTTCGTATGTGTTTTGTGATGTCGCTGTGTTGTGTGTGTGTGTGTGTGTGTGTGTAAACGTATGTAATACTTGCGTAATGTTATGTTATAATATGTTAATGAAACTGTTTCAACCGAAAAACATTACAAATCCTGTCAGACAGTCTAAAGTAATTATCCACTCAAGGAAACTGAAAATTCAAAGAGAGCATCTTCATTACTCTAACCTGTGATACACGTAATAAAGCTTACTCCCACGAATAATGTTAGAGGGAGACGGAATATAATTTGTTTGTTCGCACTATTCATTTGACTTGGGAGTACTTAGCTAGTAGGTACTCGAACGTACCCTCTCTTATGGTGCAAATTGTAAGCTTTGGCGGGGGAGAGTTTATTTTTATTTTGGTTTGGTTCACGATTGGCATCATCTTCATTCTGATGGCGAATCATCATCATCATCATTTCAGCCGAAAGACGTCCACTGCTGGACATAGGCCCCAAGCACCTCCTCTTCGACCGGTTTTGTGCTTCTCGCATCCAACGAGTTCCTGCGGGCTTCACAAAGTCGTCGGTCCACCTTGTGGGAGGCATTCCAACGCTACGTCTTCCGGTACGCGGTCGCAACTCCAAAACCATTCGGCCCCATCAGCCATCTGTTCTGCGAGCACTCTGCCCTGCCCACTGCCACTTAAGTTTGGCAATTCTTCGGGCTATGTTGGATATTGATATTGTCGGTGGTTGTTATATTGATGGCGAATATTTCAGCATAATCAGCCCGTAATATTCCCACTGCTGGGACACAGGTCTCTCTCTCGGTGAGAGGGAGTGGGCCGTAATCCAACACGCGGCCCAGTGCCGGTTGGTAGATGACAAAATATGTCTTCGAATTTTTGGTTCTAGGACATGCCGGGTATTCTCACGATGTTTTCCTTCACCGTTTTGAGAGCAGTGGTGATGAAATAATTTACACAAAGTAAAGCGCCTGACTAGGTTCAAACCTACGACCGACAACTCGTAAGTCGCTGCCGTTACTACTGGGGCACAACTGCTCATTCCTGCTCTTAAATCTGTTTACCTACTCTTCAGCTTATAACTTACCTCCGAAATCACACGGCCGCGTCTCTTTAAGTTGCTAAAGTAAATATTAGTCTTCAATTTACTGTGTTTTCTTTGTCTCTAGTTACTTTACCGACGATAGCTGTGGTGTACAGTAATAATAACTCGATCGACTGTTTATCAGCAGGTATAAGGGTTATATTGTTTATAGAGGGTGGGGTAAAATTAATACTTAAGTGGGGTCGCTGAGGTGGCCCGTAACAAATATGACTTTACAAAATTATAATCATTAGAATCAGCAGCTGGAATTAATTAACAACTCCTTGAGTTAGAATTGGTCTCAAGTGTCATGATTTCATGAAATAGTCGTTTGATAGGGTAATATGAACCTAAAGGACTTAAACGCAAGTTTTATAATGCCTTACAGTATATGATCGACTACAGTAATCAAAATCAGAAAAATATATGATATTCCTCAGGATATATCGATACCTCTGGGCTCAAAGGTCGTAAAGGACATTTGGGCGAAAATGACTTATTGATACTCCTATACTCAGTTTTTAATTTCCTATCGATCTGTATATTCCGTTTTACGAAATTCGCAAAAAAAATGCCTTTACGACCCACATAATTTGAGACGTTAAACAAAGTTTACCGTGAAAATATGGATGTAAATAACACTTAGTTACCAGAGTGAACCCATTTTGGTAGTAAAGCAAAGTATAAAACAACTATTGGGTGTAAAATACATAAAAAATAACAATTGTCTTATACCACCTTAGGTGGTTAATATAAGTCCCTCAAAAATTTGGATGTAAAGGACATCGTCTTTGCAAATTGTCCTGTACACCCCTACAATTTAAAATAAAAAAAATACAAGTGTCCTTTACTACCTAGTTTCATTTTAATTCTTTGCTTCCACTAAGGGCGTATATATAAACGTAAGTGAGGAATTGTCCCATAAATCCTAGAATATTCATAAAACAACGAATTTAATCTAAACTTACTACCTAACTTAATAAAAATTAAATAATTTTCACAAAACTATTACCTAACTCACAATTTTGTGAAATGTATTATAACGATTATTGAAATTACAAGATGTTGAAGTTTAGGTATCCACTTCATAATTATCGTAGAATTTGATTTCTGTACACAAACTTTCAACCCCTACCTTATTAAATTGTTTCTAATACTCGTTGTACATTACTTAAATATAAATAGCCTCCTCTATTGGCTAGGTTGTAAATAACTAGTATTCTAGAAAGTACGAAGTAGAAAACCGTTAACCCTCAAATGGTCAATCTTCACTTTTTAATAGAATGTGACAAAGTTCAAAATTCGCTATCTTTCTGTCTAAGAAACATTTTAACAATAATAAATAGTTCCAAAGATATGAAAATATTTTAAACCGTCTTAACGGTTTAAAATATTTTTATTTTAGTTATA
This sequence comes from Hydraecia micacea, assembly GCA_914767645.1. Lineage (NCBI taxonomy): Eukaryota > Metazoa > Arthropoda > Insecta > Lepidoptera > Noctuidae > Hydraecia > Hydraecia micacea. The sequence continues at coordinate 3,868,446 of OU611801.1, read as the reverse complement.
GTCCTTTAGCGTCTTTATAGTCAAGAAAAATCAGATAACGTACTTGTAGAAATAATCATCACATCGGACAGTTAAGGTATTTTAAAGTAGGTACATTAAGCGAAAAAGTGTGGAATCATCAGAAATTATGTTATAAGTAACATAATTTCTGATGATTCCATCACTTGAAAGCATCTAACCCACACTTTTACTACCCACACTTTTACTTTATAATTAAGCATTTAAAGAAAAGTTTAAGTGAAAAACTTAACTTATTTGCAGTTACCCGCCCTTAACGCTATTTTAGTTAAGCATTTAATTCCCATAATACTTTTCTTGAATATAATGCCTGTTTAATGAAAACGGTAAAAAAATATATAATTATAATTGCCTGTTTAATGAAAACGGTAAAAAAAAAATATAATTTTGCAATAAAGCAGCTAAGCTTCATTACTTAGCTAAAAGACAGTTAGCCGACTCTCGCGCTGTGTTCACTCCGGGGGTGAGCTGAGGATGCTCAAGCCATCCGCCGTCCCGTCGGACTTAATCTTTCCACCCGGTGGGCCGTCTGCCACTGACACTGACTCAAAACTACAAGATCTAACTAAGATCAAAGAAGTGACGATATAGATGAAGATATTGAAACAAAAAAACCCAAACCTACAAGAAAACGATCCAAAAAAAGAAATACAATAATTCAAAGACTAGCAAGTCTCATTAATTCTGTCATCTAAGAGAGTATAATGCCCGAGGCGTGGAGCTGCGGTGGTTCTGTTCTTCAAAAAAATCCTCGGTGAAGAACTATAGACCCATCTCACTTCTGAACCACGTATCCAAGCTGCTCTCGAGGGTCGTCACGAACTGTCTCGCCAAGAGATTTGTTGAGTTCCAGCCGTCAGATCGCGTGCGGGCATTGAGATGTTTGTACGACGCTGCCACAATGACTGTTCAGATCCAGGATTAAAAAACCACCCCATCCAACTGCTCAGAGGGGTGTTTACTCATCATCTCATCAAACAGATTCTGTTTTTAAAGGTAAAGACAGGAGCTCATTTAAAAAAATTCGTCCGCATCGCTGTCAAGAGGATAAGTGCCCAAAAGGCTAGCAGGGCAGCATTACCGTGTTGGATGGCAATGCTTATTCTTTGGGCTAAAAATAGGCCAGCTCTCTGGTTACGCGTAGAGTCAACCAACCGCTTGGCGATGTCTCGAAATATTCGATAAGCACTCGGACCCCAAGGCCTTAGAGTTTCAACCCCAAACGGCTCAAACATTATGGCTCCCAATAAGGTTGTTATATTTGCGCTGTTTGAGGTTTTCTGCTCCTGCAGTAGCCGCCCCAGCATAGCCCGCCGTGCTAGGAAGATAGGATGGAGCGAGGGTGTCGACACAGGTTGCATCCCACACCAAAGGCCTACCCAACTTCCAAGGCATTATGGTCATTCCATCTGGCCTCTTCCCATCGTCGCGTGCCAAGCCATTGAGTTCTAAAACAGCGGGCACCCCGACGGTGACAAGAGCCCAACGGATGATGTTGTTAATGCTGGCGAGCCGTGCCATCTGACCAGCGCTCTCGCTGCAAGATACGCCATGGTGTCCGAGGCAGTCGACTGCTGCACCGCATTGACAGCGATGTGGAGCTCCGCAAGGAGCGCCCAGACGCAAACATGTAGCGAGCCAGAATGTGGTGTCACGCAGCATAGTGCCTATGTTGGGTGACGGTAGCGCTTCAAGCCAGAGGCCCGACTCCCAATCACCCACAGCCAGCAGGCGGGCACACTCAGCAGTATTGGTGAACGTATTAAAAATATTCATTTATAATTTAAAGATTTAGAGCTTTGTGTTCAATTACAAATAAACGATCTCAATTTGATTACAAAAATGCACGTTTTATTTGTATAATTATGTTATTTCACGAATATTTGTAAAGAAATTACAGTAGTATACACATAAATACATACAAAATTACATAATCCATTTAATATTTAAGTTTAATTATTAATTTATCCTTTCAGAATACCTTAGCGGGTGGTCCTTTAAGAACCTAAAAATTATTACACTTGTCGATTATTTCCTTATTTTGTTTAGTTTTGTGCAGTAAAGTACATTTACGCCCTTAGGTTCATCATAGGATGAAAATTTTAAGGGTGTAAAGGACGTTTGTTTTTAAATTTATGGTCGTAAAGGAAATCTATCTCGGTAAATACAGCAGTAGGGTCATTTTTTAACACTGCCCTAGAGAATACTATAAATTCTAAACACTTTCTTCTTAGGTTTCATTTAAATAGCTCAAGAAACAAAAATGTTAGAGCAAATATATTTTTTTTTTTTTCGTTTTTTGCTTCTCCTGAAAAGTCGCATTTTGTCCTTTACGACCTTTGAGCCCAGAGGTATCGATATGCTAGTTCGATAGTGTGTTGAAAACATAATACAAATAATTTGATACGATAGAAAAAAAACATGAAAATACCTCTAAAAATTTTCTTTTAACAATACAAACCATACTAATATACATTCCCTCTCACCGAGAGGAGGCCTGTGTCCCAGCAGTGGGAACATTATAGGCTGATTATGTAATATACATACAATAATTCTGATTTTTTTGTCAGATTATTCTACAAGCAATAGCAATGTTTTGTCCAAGCAATAGATTTTTTGTAAATAGATAATTGCTTCATAATTTTGCAATAAATTACCAGCGTTGTGTCATCGCGCTTCTCTTTCTTTTCTATGCAGTCCGACAGTGACCACGCTTTAGGTCACGTAGTCCCCTTAATGATATTTATGATTGTATAAATAAATATTTGTTACGTCTGCGAACCCACATACAACCTCATACTGACCTCCAAATTGATAAAAAAACGTAAGAAAATTTAAATTTAGCGGGAACGGAGTCGGGATTTGTGCCCTGCTGGTGGCAGTAAGCTCGTCCCCGTGTTACATGGAACTTAAACATAACTGGCGAAATGTGGGTGTACTATAGGTACATACATACATACATAATCAGCCTATAATGTTCCCACTGCTGGGACACAGGCCTCCTCTCAGTGAGAGTGAGTGGACAGTAATCCACCACGCGGGCCCAATGCGGGTTGGCAGATGTCACATGTCTTCGAATTTTTGGTTCTAGGACATGCCGGTTTCCTCACGATGTTTTCCTTCACTGTTTTGAGAGCAGTGTTGATGATATAATTTACACAAAGTAAAGCGCCTGTCTGGATTCGCGATTCCTGTAAGTCGCGACCGTTACCACTTGGCCACCACTGCTCCCTAAAGGTACACCTCTGACAAACCCTCCGAGGTAACAAGGCGTGATATTATGTGTTCTGTTATTTTTTTTTTTGTAAGTAGGTTTGTACAAACACTTTTACACGTCAATCTTTTTTTTTTTAAACTAGATTAGGTCGGCGTTTCTTGTCTGACTACTCTGAGAAGAAAGACCGAAACAAACTCAGAGGTCACAGTCTCTTTTAAAGTCCAGACATAATCTTGGTCAGGCTATATGAAGACTATGTAGATCGACGTCTGATAAATAAATGATAAATGATTTTATTTCTGTAAGTAGGTTTGCACAAACACTTACACGTCAATCATATTTTTTTAAACTAGATGAGGTCTGAGATGGTCATTTGAGGAAAGAACCACACAGATTGAGTGGACCCGTCCAGTCAGTACACGCATCTTGATTCTAATTCACACTATCTGAAATTGCACTCCTCTATTAGACTAAGTCCCTATTACCTCATCAAACAGTTCAACGACCGCAAAATCCAATTACCTAATCACAAATTAGAGCTATTGAACAAGATTCTAATAATAGCACGGCAATTGACTATCCCATATTACAATAATAATTATAACCAGATAATCACTAAGACATAGACTATTTCCTCTGTCAACCACAAACCACGTACTATTAGGCCTGGAATGACAGATTATCAATGTTAACGTGTTATGGAAAGGGAATATCTACACCTACAGGTTGAATTTGAATTAAGTAGCTGCAAATAATCTACAGGGTCAAATTAAATTAGATAGCGGAACTCCGCAGACGAGATGTATCGATATCTAAACAAGATAAATCTGAAAAAATAATTGAACTTTTGACTGTTTTGTGACGGTCATCAGTCAATGACTTCACAAAAATGTCACTTTAACTTACAACTGAGATACAATTTGGTGTTCGGCCAGACCGGCACGCGGGCACGGGACGGGCGCGGCGCGGCGAACTCAAACATATGAACTTCCTTTGAGTGTCCATCTCCATAGTGATACGCGGGCGCGGAGAGCGGTGCGGGCTGCTCGGCGCGGGGAGCGCGCGGGGTACGCGCGGGCAACTCATGCCATAAGTAGCTCGTTCATACAAATGGCCGCAGTGGGTGCGCGGTGCGGGCGTGGGCTGCTCGCGCGGGGACCGGGGTTCTCAAACTAGTTCGAGCTTTTTTCTAGTAAAAATAAGTCTTCTTCATCCATATTATATTTTGACAAACACTGGACACGACAACACGCAGAACGCAGCCGCACTCCAGTGCGGACAGGCGGCCCGCGCACGTTCCCGCACCCGTCCCCGCCCCGCGCGCGCGCCCCAGTCTGGCCAAACACTTATACTTACGTATCTCGCTATAAGAACCATATAAATTCTTATTCATATTCTAACCTCATTCTAAAGCAGTCTAAACCCACCTTAAACTTTCTACCGCTCTCAAAGGCAGAATTAGATTCAATTTTCGCGATAACAGCCGCCCTTATTATCGTCAGTAAAGGCAATATTGCCTTTACTTAAGATAATAAGCGCGGCTAACTTCATATGGAGTTGACTGTGCGTTTGATAAAGTTGTTAACTGTTTGTGTAGCGTAATTGAGTTTAGTTTTGATAATTATGGAGGCTTAATTTTTACCCGACTACGGAGGGTATTATTATGATTTTAACCGGTATGTATGTATGTATGTTCATCTGTTCCCTTATAACTTCAAAAGCACATGTAATAATTTGACAAAAGAGGTATCGTTAGAAGCGTCTTGACCGTCCGCTGGTTATAGGCTATGTGACGTCACAACAAATTCAATATGGCGCTCTCTAGAGGACATAAAGTAATGAATTTAAAAATAAAAATAATCATTTTGAAATGGTGTCTTGCTGGGTATCAAATGAAAGGGCTTAATTAGCACATTTCTAAAATATTAATATTTATTTATATATTCATTAATATTTATTTATTTTTAATATTACTGAAATAAGCCCCAAAATAATTAAATAAAAATAAGTTTAAAAACTAAAACCCGACTACTGAAAAAAGGATGAAACAAGAAAGTACCTTCCCGTGGTCGCATGCCGCTGTACTAATATACAAAGCTACGATCGTGTAAGGGTTCCTTTTCTTTTCTTTTGAGGTGCAGACCCCTAAAAAACGTCCGTTTCATACATTTTGGGAAGATATTGTGGATACTTTTGTATGAAACAGTACCTAATTCTTATTCCATAGTAAGACTTCGTCCCATAAAAGTCCTGTAAAAGTGGTTTTAAGTCATGAGTGCCTTCTTAAACGCCCTGAGAGGATGCTTATATTTTTTATAGTCCGCTTTAATGGGAATAGGTAGCCCTTACCCTAGTAAAATTGTAGCTAGGTAACAAAATGGCTGACTGCCCCGTTCTTCTAGCGGCACTGCTAAATATAAGGTCAATGGTTCGATTCCGAGGTCGAGCAATGTGTTACTTTTATTATAACATAATTATTATAATAAACCGTAAATTTTGTAACTTGAAACATTAATTCTCTCTGAAATGTGAACTATACAATTGTAATATTACTGCTCAATCTAGACATGTTGATTTTTAATAATTATTATTTACCTCAAATTTATTCAGTGTTATTTCTCAATTTTTATTTTTATCCTGTCTACACCATTTGTAATATGAATGCTCAATCTTGGTATGTTAATTTTATTTTTTTCCTTCATTTTTATAATTTTTATTCATCATACATAATTTACTTTCTATATTTTTATCGTGTTTACACCTAGTTATATGTGCATGCTGTGGTCTCCTGTAATTGAAGGAGCACACGTAAAAGAACCTCTTATATTATTGTAAATTTCTATTATAGATAATCCTTTGTTGGAGATCCTCAATAAATTAATACATTAAAATAAATATTATGTGGGTCCATACTAAGACTTGCACATACCTAGTGGTTAAACGATATACATTATAAGTCAATTGATGTTAACTCAAACTATGCCAATAAAAACATGTTTTAATGTTTGTAAAGGCGAAATAAACTATGTAACAAAAATTTATCACGATCTTTTTTTTTATTTTTATTAATAAGAACTAAAGTTCTTAGTAATTGATTACAATCTAGCCTGCAGCACTTTCTTAGGGTCTGATAAATTGATAAAACACTTTGTTCATGTGTTACATGTATAGCACCATTTGATTAGCACCGCACTATTATTCATTCACTATATAAGTACTACACTAACTCAAATAGTTTAGTTCTCTTTAGCCTACGCACTATAATCACGATCTGTGTACAAATATAATAATATCATTAATTTGTAAACACTATTGTAAAATTTGTATTACCTAATAAAGACCTTGAAAAATCAATGTGTTACTTGGATTTTTCTTTTAGGAATTTCTCAGTAGCAGCCTAGAGTTTGAATCTGTGTCTGGTTGAGGGCAATAGACTCGCCTCCTCTTACATAGGACTTAAACATTACTGGAAAAATGTGCGGGTACCTACTATAGGTAGTTAGGTACACCTCTGTCTCTCCGGGGTAAAGACGTGATTTTCTGGTTTATTTCTGGTGTTTTTGTAGCAATATTCTAGTAAAATGTCAAAGGAAAAGGGGGCCGGCAAAATATACCTACCGTATGCATTAGAAAGAAAGAAAATACGCACTCCGGGAGTGCCGACAGAAGTGAAAACAAAACACAAACAGAATACTTTGCCATCACTCACTGAGATATCGGATATACATTAAAACCGAGTACATCCCGAGGACAGTCGAACACATCCGAAGCGGTGTCGATTACGGTAACAGTGGCGCGAGTTCAATAGTTTTATCCCCATCTCAAAAAATTCCCAACGCGCCTAAAGAAGTTTTCACTTCAAAAAAAATAAAAAAAAAGGTAGGGGAAACATGCGTCACATCCACGTAAAACAGCTATCGCTCAGCATTATGCTGCGACCCTATGCAAGACAGAGCCCCAGCGCTGGTTATATTGTTAAAAGCGACTGTTATTATTAGAGTGTTACGCAACTAGGCCGCTTTTCGCAAAACCAGTAATATTTCTTAATGAAACCGGTCTCATTGGAAATCTTCTACATTTTTCGATACCGTGTGTGACACTTTTGCAAAATAGTAGTGTTTCTGGCTGTCCAGGATGCTCTATTTATTTATTTATTAAAACTTTTCGCACAAAAAGGTACAAAGGCGGACTTAATGCCTTAGGCATTCTCTACCAGTCAACCAAGGGTGGCTTTCACTTACCAGGAAAACATAATAACAGAAACAGCAATCTAACTTTATACCAGAAACAATACCTTTTACACTGGCACCCAACTGTTTGCATAAGGCTAATTACACACAATGGCAGCGCGAGATGGATCGTCTAAGTTGTACAACTCGCTTTACCGGTGGCAACTGGGCCAAAGTTCAGCCAAACTTGCCCGGAATTATGGCAAAGGCTATTAGGAATGGTTTTATTTAATGTACCTGTTCAGAAAGGCTTTTAAGAGGGGAAAAAAGTTTAATACAAGCAGCGCAACACCCTATCAATCTCAATTTGAATAATTTTGTAGGATATTCTATGTTAATCCATTACTTCATATACCTACAGGATGTAATTTTAATCACCGTTTTCCTCTGAAGGGGTCATTGTACTCATCATTATGATCAACTTTTATTATGGGACCAAATCTGAAATCGTAAAAAAAAATCAGCTGTTCCCTACATTTATGTTCGCATAAATCGTCAAAATGTAGGGAACAGCTGATTTTTTTTTTACGATTTCAGGTTTTTTTGCAATGACTCCTTAAGAGGAAAACGGTGATTAAAATTAAATCCTGTATAATGTTCGAAAAAATTGTCTACCAAACAACGTAAATAACGCAATGAATGTTTTTGAACTGTCAAAATGAAAGGTATTGCTACTGTTTGTGTGTTACGTCTGGTCGTGTTGCCCGTCAAGGAAAGAAATTCGCCATTCGTTGTTTGTGTTGTTCAGTGGTTGGAACACACCTAAAGATATCTACAATAAGGCATCGCACTGGTGCATTGTCATCCTACATCACAGCATAATCAGCCTATAGTGATTCCACTGCTTGGACACAGACGATCATCTCGGTGAGAGGGAGTGGGCTGTATTCCACCACGCAGGCCCAGTGTGGGTCGGTAGACGTCACATGTCTTCAAATTTTTGGTTCTCATCGTTTTGAGAGCAGTCAAAAATCAAAATATTTTATTTCACATTAACCTACATGAGCACTTATGAAGCGTCAGAGGCACTTGTGAAAACGTCCGTGGTGATGAAATAATTTACTCAAAGTAAAGCGTCTGCCAAACCTACGAGCGACTGCCTGTTGGACCTCCACAACTCAGTTACTAGGTATATAACATCCTTTGATAAGACTTGTTGTCAGGCTTTCGGGCTTTTGACTTCCCGTAACGACTGTCAAAGAACTACGAATGACACTCGAGACCAACGGCTTAACGTGCTCTCCGAGGCACGGAGGGCTCTCAATATGTAATGGGTGGCCATCCATCCACGAACCGACCGCGCCAAGCGGCAAGCTTAACCCGCTATACGATAGTTGTAAATAATCAGTTCCACCGAACGGGACTTATCAACATTTTGTTTCAGTGCGGTAAGTGGAAGCACTCAGGTGCGGTTCGGTCAAGTGCTATTGAAATCAGTGCTCTAATGCCCGGTTTCTGAGGTTTTTAAACAGAGTTTATCCTTTAGATAGTGATTATTGGTTCGATATCGTGTTTCTGAAATCGTGAATTATTATCGAGGGTTTATCTGAGAACCTCAAAAACCGAGCATAAGGAAGGAATTCGCTTTAATAGATAATTATGTCGAATAAATAGCTATTGAAAGTTTAAACTCCGTTTAAGAATTCCTCAGAAACCGGGCATAATCGGAATACCTCTTATTTTTGATTTAAAAATCGTTCGAAATAACGTTACGTTTGCGTCGCGCGTTCGTGCTCTGTAAATTACATTGAGTACTTACTGAACATTGAAACTCACTGGCCTGTGTCACGTACAATACTATTCATACATTATTGTGAGTGACATGGCAGATAAGGGTCAACCCATTTGGGGTACGTTAGACCCCGGGGATAGTCATTTGCAGGGATGAGTGTGAATTACCTTTATTTGTTTACATTGCGATGTGTCTTGTAGTTATTGGATAATGTGCGGTTCGTATATAACTGTTACGAATAGGTAATGTGAGTAGGTATAGTTTAACGTGTTATGTTTGATCAATTTCATCAGCCTAGCCTTTTCCCAACTATGTTGGGGTGGTTGTGGGGTTGTTGCCGCTATAACAACAAATACTAAAATCAATATAAAATAAATATTTAAGGGGGGCTCCCATACAACACACGCGATTTTTTTGCCCTTTTTTGCTCGATATCAATAATGGCAACAGGGCACTTGAAATATTCACAAAATACTCAGTTGTATTTTTACTTTAATAATAAATAATAAAATTAAAATAAAATAAATATTTAAGAGGAGCTCCCATACAAAAAACCCCATTTTTTGCCTATTTTTGCTCGATATCAATAAATGGTATTTATATATGTAGTGTTCAATATTGTACGGTGGTACGGAACCCTTCGTGTGCGAGTCCGACTAGCACTTGGCCGTTTTTTTTTTCTGTTGAACACCATAGAATTGATCTGAAAATTCAAAAGCAATATCCAATTACTTTATGTCGAATCGTTCGTTCCGGCAGAACGGAACTGCGGACGTTCGAAGCTATAAAAATGAAAGAGATTCGGAGTCATATTTATTTTTTACTATCTAGGTTTATTGTAGTATTTTGGTTCGAATCAACAGTTTTATTCGTCAATTTTTCGCTCCACATCATCTATATTTTTGATTATCGTCATCTTTATAGTGTTGTGTTGGCCTCATCTGTATCTATAATACTAATAATAAAACTAAAGAGTTTGTTTGATTGCGCGGTAATCTCTGGAACTATCGGTCGGAAATGAAAAATTGTTTTTGCATTTGATAGTCCAATTCTTGAGGAAGGCTATAGGCTATTTAACATCACGCTAGAACTATTAGGAGCCCCGCAAAAAGAAGAAAGTCTGAAAGACGCTATACGAAAACGAAGTACTTAATAGCTTGGACAGGTGATGCTTGCGACGGGGTGGGACAGGGGAACAAAAAGATTCACTACACACTAGTACTACATAATCTTCTTTGTTAATTTTTTAATGTGATTGTACGGAAAAATCATCGCTCCAGCATAGCTATTCATAAGCATACGACAGGCTATTGTATCGAAAATGACACATTTCGATAACCAGATTTGACTTGCCCCGCCAGCAAACAGCTGTCGGAAGAATAGCGGGCGTCTATTTCCTCCTTTTATAATTACTCAATATGTCTGGTCATTAGTCTTTTTTAAAACAGTTTATCATTTAAGATACTCTACTATTGATACTCTACTGTTTTTCTCGTGTTCCCATTATATTTTATATTTTACTATAGGCTGACCGCTTAACCGAGACGTTGCCTGAGGTAGTTGCGCGGTACGGGAGGGGTGATAATTGTCACAAATTGACGAATCACTGAGCTCTCGCATCACGTCACCACACCCCTCCCGCACCGCGCTGCTACCTTAGGCAACGTATCAGTTAAGCGGTCGGCCTATAGCTACAATACTGTTCCGTAACTGTTTCGTAATATTAGATTTTTTTTTTACATTTCATATTTATTTTGAATTTTTTTTTTAATTATACGTCTTTTACGTAGTGAAGATCCTGTTTTATTTCGCTACAAGGTGTACCTCTGCCTTTCTCTTCTAGAAAACAAGCGTGATGGTGTTTTATATCAGTTCTCATTTAATCGAGCTGCTTTCAAGCCAGACGCAGCACTGTGTACACTCCATTCTTAGAAGTACTACGATATTCCTTTGTGAAAACAATAGGGGTTCTTAATGTTAAGACAGTTATCTGTGAAACGTTCCAACGAAGTTTTAATTAAGTAAGATATTGGTAGCTTGAAATAGCCTGGAAGTTTATAGGATCGATTTCTAAAGATTAAGTTGCAGAGTAGAAGTGGCCCAGTAGAAAATGCCGCGTCTTACGAGTTGTTTTGAACACAAGCAGGCATTTTACTTTGCGAAAATTATTTAATCACCACTGCTCTCAAAACGTTGAAGGCTGCTCTCAAAATCGTGAGGAAACCGGCATGTCCTAGAACCAAAAATTCGAAGACATGTGACATCTGCCAACCCGCACTGGGCCCGCGTGGTGGATTACGGCCCACTCCCTCTCACTGAGAGGAGGCCTGTGTCCCAGCAGTGGGAACATTATAGGCTGATTATGTTATGTTAAGTACCTACTAGAATATAGCATAATAAAGACTACCTCGTTGGTCGAGAGTTCGCAAGCGTTACTGCTAAGCATGTGGTCTTGGGCTTGAATCCCAGGTCGGGCAAAATGTTATTGGGTTTTATCCATCTGGAATTTCTCAGTACAAGCACGTATTCTGATTTATACCTGATTGATGGCAATAGGCTCGCCCCCTATTACATGGGACTTAAACATAACTGGCGAAATGTGTGTGTATTATATTATCTCCTCTGCTCACAACAAGGAAACAAGGCGTGATGTTATATGTTGTTGGGTAAAAGTAAAAAAAAAATTTTTTTACCTTCAGTTGTACAAAAACACTTATTTTAACAAGCTAGAAGGGCTCTTTGATAAAACAAAATGAAAGATACCAATACCAATTCGCCCGTCCAATTAGAAACGTCTGACTGGATTTATTTATTATTTTATTTAAACTTTTCGCAGAAAAAAGGTACAAAGGCGGACTTAATGCCTTAGAGCTGGTTCACATTAGGTCGGACCGACAGTTTTACCGGCCCGACAAACGTGTCGGATCCATATCGGCGTATGTATGTCAATAGCGCCGTTCACATTAGGGCGACCCGACCAAACTGACGGAGCCGACACTTTTACCGTACGTCCAGCCACGATTTCTGTCGAATCGGACATAATATTGGCGTACTAGCAAGTATGGCGCCGTTCACATTTGTCGGCGCGAAGCGGCGGCGACACCCGCCTGCCAATACCCCGCTCTCGGCACTCGCGCAAGCAGTTTCGTCGACCAATATTTCCTTTTTATTTTTTTCTGCCTATTATTTAAATACCACATTGCAATGAAAACGTCGTAGTCCATCCTATACGAAAGCCAACTCACAACTGTTTTGTGACGACCCAGCCTAGGCCGGGCAGTAAAACGACCGTACCGACAGTTATATTCACATTAGGTCGGGTCGGCGGCGTCTAGTGTGAACAGCAACACCCGGCAGTCGGTGAACGGCAAACTGTCGGTCCGACCTAATGTGAACCAGCTCTTAGGATTTCTGCGTTACGGGACTATAAGTCCGCGCGGAACTAGTTGGCCGCGCCTTAGGTATGTGAGCGGCGGGGCGGAGGGGCGGGGCGTTTGCTGTCATTACTCAGTACGTGCATTGCTAACACTAGGCAACCCGCCGCCTCACCCCCGTCCCCACCTAAGGCGCGGCCAACTAGTTCCGCGCGGACTATAATTCCGTTACAAATAGTTGTTCTGACAATAATGACTTGTACAAATGGTAGTATCCAGCGTATTAAAAAGGTGTGGTCAGATTTAAGGGTGTGGTACAAACCATTATACTGAATAACTTTCTCCATGGGACCAATATAAAAATCGCGAAAAAATATACAACTGTCCCATACAAAATTTCATTACCTACTCGAGCCAAACATATGAAACGGCTGGTTATTTTTTCGCGATATTGATGTTAGGCCAATTTTTTTATTTGTTTTTAGGCTAAATTTGCCTGCTCTTGACCTTAATCACGCCTGTAAAAAGCAATGGATGAGGTCTATGATAGAACGAGCGTGCCCAGAAGATGCCTGTTCACTCTTGCTTTGATGGCATAAATGGAGAAAGTTGCTCAGTTTGATGGCCAGAGGCCGTAGGTACTACAAAATGCTAAAGCTATGATGATTCCATTGAGGAAAAGGGACAGTGCTATGCATCCTGCATAACTCCATCTCTCTTTCACACTGGAATCATGATGGGTTTTGCACTCCATAGTACGACCCCTGTACCGCGATCTGAATTTCGCTGTATAGTACGAATAATAGTAGGTACTCTCCGAATAATCCCTATAACGAAGCCACCCTCTTTTGTTATTCTCATCCCAAAATCAGTGTATTGTATCTCAGACTAAACTAATGGAATTCTGTTTTATTTCAGGTAATTACAGCCAATAGGGATGAAGACGGGGTAAAGTAAACGAAATTCTATTTAGTCCGTCAGTTAGATTATCAAAAAATAATGGACACATATTTTTTCTTGTGTCAATCAACCAAAAAATTACAAAGATAAAGCGTGTCAAAGTTTGGGAGTGGGGGCTCGTGACGTCACTTGTAGGTAAAAATTGTACCAACACGTGACGTCATGCGACATTTCAAATCAATATATCTCTGTAATGTTTTGTTTATGTGAAAAAAGAAAAAATACGTGCCCAATACTTTTTAATAATCTACTTGATAGACGAAGAAAAAAAAGTTAGTCGTCACCCCTATCCTGTCTGGAAGGTGAGGTCAATGTCCTGAACATAGATACAAAACATAGTCAAGGTAGACGGTATTAAAATCTACTGTGCTTGCTTTTACTCTCGTCATAAACGTTTAAAGGGTTTCGTAAAAAGGTTGACGTTCTCTTTGGTTTTAAAAAGATAGTGTCGGTAGGTACTTTGTCTGGGAAAGATTTCATGTCTGAAAATTGAAAATGTTTTATGATATTTTGAGTGACGATCCTTGCCCATCGCTCCGGGTAAATTTGTGAAACGTTTTGAAAGATTTCACGAATTTGATTATTGCAAAAAAGAATAGAATTATTGTGCATTATGGTATAAGCAGTTTAGGAAAGAAAAGAAAGAAGGAATATATATTTGTATAATACCAAGTTCTGAGCTGCACGATTTTTGACAAATGCGTGCACTGACTGGACAAGTCCGCTCAATCTGTGTGGTTCTTTCCTCAAAAGACTATTTCAGACACCAATCTACATGGTCTTCATATGATCTGACCAAGATTTTGTCTGGACTTTAAAAGAGATTGTGACCTCTGACTTTGTTTCGGCCTTTCTTGTCAGAGTAGTCAGATAGGAAACGCCGACCTCATCTAGCTTAAAAAAAAAATATGATTGACGTGTAAAAGTGTACTTACAGAAATAAATAATTTATCATTTACCATTTATTTGGCAACAGTTCTTAAACCTAGCTTGCTTTCCTAGTATGTGTCCATTTAAAACATGACTGGAAAATTTTGGGGTATACTTTACTCCTCTACCATCCCTTCGTGGTAAATTGGCGTGATGATAGTGTGACCACACTATGGCTGACCTCGATACAACAGTTGATTATTCCGATATGTAGGTTATCGACAAATTCACTACATCCCGATATAGACGTTATAAAAGAAGCCATTGGTTCGTCAGTTATTATGTAGGGTGGCTATGAGTAAGAATTTTTGTGGGATTAAAGGGAATATGCATGTGATTCAAATAAGGATCATATTTTTTTTTAATAAACTGTATTACTTCTAAAATATGCCTCCATCAATATTTATGATTATAATTTCTTTTTGAGCAAGAAATTATTGTTTTAAAGTGCAATAAAATTGTGGGAAATTCAAATAGGTATTTGAAAAGCGACGCCATTAGTCAGAGCAAATGTGATGTAAAAGTCTATGACAAAAATAAATGCCAATGTATAAGAGTTTTATAGGAGTGTTTGCGATTCAGTCCGTTGTCAATGACATAGACTATGATGTTACATCAAGTGCGTCAATTAAAATCGCAATCCATTGTTTCATGGGTTTGAAAACTTCGTCTGCTCAGCAGCGTAAATAACGTAATGAACGGGGCTGAACTGTCTAAATGAAAGGCATTGCCATTGAAAGCCATGTATGTTACGCAACGACCCCACTGCTCTTCCAAATAAAAGCCTATTACGAGTAGAAACATCTTTTCGCCCAAACACAGTTCCTAATTACCGATAAAAACAGCCCTGCCAACGATAAAAGTAAATGATCATGAATTAATTCCCATAATAGGACAGATACTAGGGACAGATAACCGATATACTCGTATCTCTATTGTGAACATTTTCAGCAACGGTCTGTTACTGCCTTTGTTTTATAGAAATGGCATGTATTTAATCGAACCTCAAATGTTTCCCATTTTGCGCACCTAAAAATATTATTGACACTCTAATGTAATGATTGCGCCTCTTTTTGTGACCCTCTAATAATTCCTAATACTAAATAGCCAAGTGACTACCCTAACCTAATCTATATGGTTGGGGTACCCTAGCTTAGTTACTGCAAACAACTGTGATAAAAGGCCAGAGAGTTAAAAAGAGGCACAATTATTATAAAAAGTACGAATCGTTCAATGCGCAAAAAAAAGTTTTTAGAGGTTCATTAATTAAAAAAAATGTCCAACATTAAAAGGTCCAATAAATTTTTAGAGGATCATAATTATTTACATGTTTTACTTTGTTTTGTCAAAATTATCTCTAATATACAGTTCATTACATAACGACGGCTATTTGCGGAGTAATCGCGTAACACATCATCAGTAGCAATGGCTTTCATTTTGACAGTTTATAAAAAGTTGCCGCGTTAAAAAATCGCCCGTGGGTACGTGGAAATTATCTCTGATATACAGTCAATTGCACAATGGAGCTACCATTGTGCAATTTGGATGAGTTTGGATAGTGAGAGGGTTCCTATAGGGAATTATTTTGATGGTAGAACGTTTCGGGGCGTGATTTTGATACCGATAAGGACATTCGGATATCCGGAGAATTCTTTCTAGCTGCCTAACTTTGTCCGTCAAAATTGTAGTGTTTACAAACTACAGTGGTATTTTATTTATTTATTTATTAAAACTTTATGCACAAGTAAAAACTGTACAAAGGCGGACTTAATGCCTTGGGCATTTTCTAGGACTCACTTGCACCACAAATATACAAATACAAGGTGTCTCAAAAGAAAGTTCACATTTAAATATTTTTTTAAAAGAAAAGTCTTAGCTTTATTGAAAAAATGTTTATTTTATATTGAAGTACACTGTTTGGGAATTTATTTTTTAAAAATAACATCGTCCAAATGTAAACCGTTGCGCTCTCGGCATTCATTTAGTCGGGCACTAAAATTGCCTATGACAGCTCGGCAGGTAGTCTCCGTGATGGCTGCCATTGCATGGCTGCCACTCACAGTGAATTCAGAGCGTTATGTGGAGATGTTAGACGAGTTTTTCGTACCCCAACTGCAAAACTTTCCTGGTTACAACCAAAGAACATGGTTCCAGCAGGATGGAGCAACTTCACACACGTCCAACAGATCTCTGCCTCGAGTTCGAGAAATTTTTCCGAACAAATTAATCTCCAGGCGAGGTGACATAAATTGGCCTCCACGGAGTCCCGATTTAACGCCTATGGATTTTTTCCTGTGGGGTTATGTCAAATCAAAAGTTTACGCTAATAAACCGACTTCCCTGGCACAATTAAAAGAAAATATCCGTCATGAAATGGCAGCCATCACGGAGACTACCTGCCGAGCTGTCATAGGCAATTTTAGTGCCCGACTAAATGAATGCCGAGAGCGCAACGGTTTACATTTGGACGATGTTATTTTTAAAAAATAAATTCCCAAACAGTGTACTTCAATATAAAATAAACATTTTTTCAATAAAGCTAAGACTTTTCTTTTAAAAAAATATTTAAATGTGAACTTTCTTTTGAGACACCTTGTACATTTAGCGGCAAAAGTATTTGAAAAATAATTTTGTCTCTGTCCTTGTATGTGGCACCGGTGACTGAAAATTTGTATGGAAATCGATTGTCATGGTATGGGCATGTGATGCGGAGGAATGAGGAAAGTTTTAAGGGAATACCAAAGAAACGATGGATGGACTGTGGGAAAGAACATGATATGACTAGAAAGGGCGTGACTACCGAGATGACGACTAATAGAGAAGTATGGAAGAAAAAATTGTTGCGCCGATCCCATGGGTTATTTGAGTGAGGTTCAAAATGAACTTACAGAATAGCACTACAAATTCGATCACTATTCATTAAATTAAAAAAAAAACGAGTGTGCTTATGACCACACGACTGATGTGAAACTTCTTCTTAGATATACGGAACGTATTTGGCTATGAGAGGAAGAGAGAAAGAAAATGTGCGCGCGCACTGCTGTCTCTTGCTTATATCCCCCACTCAACTCCCGTTCGCCTCGCCCGATCACACTTTTCGTAACGCTTACGTCATGCGTTCGCCAGCTTACTCCCCAAGTCAAGCGTGCGTAAAGAAGTTTCACTTCAATAATATTAAATTAATACTTCGGTCAACACTGAGTTAATAAAGACCTTGTGCAGTTACCGACTGATCGACGTAACCCACGCTACAACTTGTGTAGAACAGTTCAGAGTTCAACTATGTATTATGATTAACAAACTTTCGGCAAAGCATACTTGTTCAGTTGAGAGGTTAATATCCGAAGCTGGGTTTTGTTTGACTTTCATCTTGTTAACTTTTAGAAATTGATGCGGGAAGAGTGGCTTTGTATCTCGGGAAATATAGCTTTTTAGTTAAATATAAATCTTCCCATAGTCAAGAACTACGGAACGACTCTAACTAGCTACTCCTTTTATTTATTTTACGTTTATACACCTGCATAGCTATTCACAACCATCCGACAGGCTATCGTATCGAAAATGACACATTTCGACAACCTGATTTGCCTTGTCCCCCCCCGACAGCGGACAGCTGTCGGAAGAATTGCGGTCGTTTATTTGATTTAAACTGATAAAATTGTTGGGTTTTGGACTTGTGAACAGCGTTTAGAGGACTCCTTCCTACGATAACATTGATGGATGTTCGATACGGTACGGAAGCGTATCGAGTGGTTCAGACTAGAGCAGCTATGCTGGTCATACGCGCACGACGGTTGCGAGTACTACGCACCAGACCGTTCTGAAGAATATCACCATTAAGCCTTATATGCTTTAAGCATTAAATACCTTAACAGCTATTATTTTAAGAAAAAAAAAATTAAATATAAATTCATAATTTACTCATGGATTTATATTTTTTTATTTGATATTTAATTTTTTATTTAATTAATTATTTTTTTAATTAAATAAAAAATTAAATATCAAATAAAAAAATATAAATTCATGAATAAAACTAAACCTGTATAGTTATTAATAACAGTGTCTTAAAACATCTTACTAACTAAAAATAAGTTTTGAACAAATCTGTCTGTTTTTGAGATATTCTGAAAAGTATTGATTCTTGTCTAATAAAATAATTAAAATTGTACCTGTTAAAACATTGCTATTATTAGTAGACATAACGTTACAAAAAAAAAAATTGTTAAGCAAAATTTTACATTTTTTCCAAGATTTACTTTAGGAGACTGTCCGGAGTTTTCCTAAAATTGTCTTCACACGAGTACACGAGTCATGTCCTCAAGACGAGCGCGAGTTGATTAATACCCGGGGACGAGTACAAACGAACTACCCTCAAGCAAGATAGTGGCGAACGGGGAACTAAGAGCGTGCGAATACTGGATGTGGCAGTCTTGAAAGACTTGAGATAAACACATCTATACTCCATTTACTATAGCATTAGACAGAAGTTAAAAAAGGCTCTTTTAGGGGCACACTTTGTAATAAAAGTACAACAAACATTATTACAGTCAAGATTGATGTGGAGTTTAATATAATCAATTTAAATAACAGCAGTCACGCTTACTTGTACTTATTTAACCTATCTACCTTCTGAAATTACAAGGCTTTCATTTAATATTATTTAGTTTTTACATAAAATATTGTCGTGTCAATGTTTAAAATCTAAAAGAAGCAGGGGCGGAAAGTACCGGGAACGTTTTTCATGTCACTATAACTCTACCAAATCTAAAATGTTACCTATTCCCTTCATAAGTTGTGGCAGCACGTGTTTTTTTTATTTTGTCGGTTTATGTGGATACTTATGAATGCTATTCCTGAATATTCGTAGTTTAGTTGTTATTTGTTTCATTTCATCCAAGCATCGTGACGAGTAGATAAATAGAATATGCTTTATTGTATGCCATACATTGTTACTTACAAAAAAAAGCACATACTTACATTATTTATTAAAATTGTTTGAACTTAACTTGAAAATAAAAGGTTTCGTACTCCTGCTTCTGCGAGCCTCTTTTTTTTTAATGTTATAATAAATGGAGTATAGTCTATTCAAAGTTATGTTTCAAATTGATGAAGTTAAACAAATATCAACTTTATTTTAATGGTAATTAATTTGATTTCCGAGTGACTAGCACTATTGAGAAAGTTATAAAAATGTTTGAAGTTGTAGCGTAAACTGAACTTTATTGTGCAGAATTAAAGGTATTTTTCCATAAACTCATATTTGTTTACATTTTTGGCAAATAAGTCGTGAATGCAGTTAGGTATTTATAATTTCATGCCTGTATTGTGTGCTGTGTGGTGTATTCTGGTGGTTTGTGTGTGTTTTAGTCTACGCTAAATAAATGTATTCTCTTTCTTTCTTTCTGTGTTTCCCCGAAGGAGTAGGAAGAGGCGAATATCGCGTCTAAGTTTTTATTCGTATTATTTTATTAATACACATTTTATCCTATAGGTAGCAATATAAATGCTGTTTATTTTGTCAAACTTTTTTAATATTTGGAATAAATGTTTACTTACTCCAACTCCAAATATTTTTCACCAATTATTTACCGTTTCATAATTACTTATCTCCTACGATTTTTATCATTTATTTCCGAACAAATTTATTAAAATGCCTCAAAATCGAGACCTGTAATTTTTACCGTTTTTATTTTAAAGGCTATACGGTTTCCGTCACTCACTTAGCGTTGAATTTACAAAGGGTATCCATGTCGTCACGAAATCTATTTGAAACAAAACTCTTCTGTATACTTTGGTAAACGCTTTTCAAACCAAAGTTTGTACCAAAACCTAACCTAACTTTTATTTGATACTAGCTGCGCCCCGCGGTTTCACCCTCATTAGCTTCGATCCCGTGGGAATATCGGGATAAAAAGTAGCCTATATGTTAATCCAGGGTATCAGCTACCTCCGTACAAAATTTTATCAAAATTAGTCCAGCCATTTGAGCGTGAAGAAGTAACAAACATATAAACACACACAAACTTTCGCCTTTATTATTATTAGTATGATTTGAGTTTTGATAAAACAGCTGCTATTGATCTACCGAAAAGTAGTTATAGCTGGCTATACACACTACACATTGAATGCGTTGCCCATTCAAGCTAAATAACACATATCATCACGCCTATAATCCCAGAGGGGTTGGGCAGAGGTGTAGGTACTATAGGTACACCTACACATTTCACCAGGACAAATATTTTCGACCAAATACCACAGCTCGTTTAATCTGCTTTTTATTTAATTACGCTGTATTCTATCAGTTATTTATATTTGTTTTTTTTTTTAGTGAAAACTTCTTTAGGCGCTTTCGGCATTTTTTGTAATGGGAAAAAACCATTGAATTCGCGCCACTGTTACCGTAACCGGCACTGCTTCGGATGTATTCGGCTGTTGTCGGGATGTGCTCGGTTTTATTGTATATCTGACATGTCAGTGAGTGATGGCAAAGTATTCTGTTTGTGTTTTGTTTTCACTTCAGTGCCACTGTTTTCTTTCTTTTTTCTTTCGGGCTCTGGGGGTACGAAAACTGATATAATGTAGGGCGGTCTTAAGTCAAAATTCCATGTAATAGAGAGCGAGCCTACTGCCATCAATCGGGCACAAATCCAGACTCCGAGCTGCTACTGAAAAATTCCACATTGTAAATCCCTATAAAACAAGTATCCCAACCCAGGTATCGAGCCCAGGACCTCATGCTCAATCATACCTCTTGAGACGACGCAACGAGGCAAGATAAAATAGTCGAGTCCAGTTAGACCAATATGATGTACTTAAAAAGTGGAACGATGTGGACTGTGGAGTGGTCGGATTATAAAAGGAGAAGGAGAGACATGTTCGGGCGCCTCCGGCAATCTTCCAGCGACAATAGGTACTGCAGGTAGTCTGTGACTCTGTGGTATACCAGTTACACCTATACTACAGATAAATAAAATTCAAGTATCTGTTTGTGATGTTAAAATAACAGCTTTTTACTAAATGCATATGAAAATATATTCGGTTCTTTAAACAAAAAAACGATTTTTAAATTTTTTGTCTGTGTTCCGGCTAATCTCCGAAACGGCTGGACCGATTTTGACAGGACTTTCACTGCAATATAACTACTTTTATTTTAGGAAAATAATTAGGGTTCACCCAAATAAAATAAAACCCACGAAAATCAATTTGTTTTCCGAAATGCACGTTACGAAGTCGCGGGCACAGCTAATCTAGTCTATTCAAACTTATGTTTCAAATTAATATTATTTCAAGTTAAACAAATATCAACTTTATTTTAATGGTAATTAAGTTGAATTCAACTATTGAAGATCTAGTTATACAATTTTTATTTGACTTACCATCAATATTAATTAATATTTACACATTCAAATATTTACAAATTTACAAATATTTAACATTTATAAACAAAGGGCATCAAAAAATTCGTCCGCATCGCTGTCAACAGGAAACGTGCACAAAAGGCTGGCAGCAATGCCACGTTGTATGGCAATACTGATTCTTTGGCCAAAAAATAGGCCAGCCCTCTGGTCACGTGAAGAGTCGACCAACCGCTTGGCGATGTCTCGAAATACTGAGTGGGCACTCGGGCCCCATGGCCCTAGTTTTTCAACCCCAAACGGCTCAAATATATAAGTTCCAAAGAGATTGGAGTACCTATTTGTGCCGTTTGAGGTTTTCCGCACCTGCAGCAGCAGCCCCGGCACAGCTCACCATGCTTGGAAGGTGGGATGGCGCAAGGGTAAACAAACTGAACTTTATTGTGTAGGATTTAAAGTTATTTTTCCATAAAATCATATTTGTTTATATTTTTGGCAAATAAATCGCGAATGCACGGTACAATAAATACATCTAACTTCGCTTCTAGTAACTTCGTATTTTCTTACAAAAGTATCTTCTTAGTTTCTTGACCCTAGTAACAACCACGGTCGTTCGTCAACCCCACAGAATCTAAACTACCCACAAAATGTATTAGCCAAGCTCCAGTGCTTCAATTTTACGAGTTCCAATGTGTAATACGATTGTAAACTTAACTTGATCAGTACACCGCGTTTCAATTGGGAAATTTTCGTGTCGGATGGGAAATATTTCCCATTTGATACGCCGTTGTCGCACTTGATTAATGTGATTGAAGTTGAAGTATGAATACCGTAATAAAGTTTGATCTAGCTATTGTCCAATAATTTATGTCGAAAAAAAATTACGTCAGACATGTTAAAATTACTATACAGGCTGGCAGGCAGGAAACGCAACCCGTTACCATAGATTCAGTACCTACATGATTTTGAACCGCCCAGCGTTGACATTTTTTGCCGGTTATAAAAAACACACACATACAGATAGTGAAATCCACGAAGACGCGCCCCACTCTTTTCCCTAATCGTAATATCGCCAGTTAATTCCGCTAATGTTTTGTTATTTCGATACACGCTAATTACCCACTAAGTAATAAGTAATTAGTGTGTATCGAAAAAACTAAAACACTAGCGGAATGTTGCACACTTGTAGTGTAAGAGATTAGGAAGAAGAGTGGGGCGCGTCTTCGTGGATTGCACTATCTATACATAAATATCACAGATAATACATACATTCGTTTCATACATTTTTACCGCGTTAATATTGCACTTTTCTATGAAACAGCATTTTTAGGGTACCGTATCCAAAAGGTAAATACGGGACCCTATTACTAAGACTCACTCCACTGTCAGTCTGTCTGTCACCAGGCTGTATCTCATGAACCGTGATAGCTAGACAGTTGAAATTTTCACAGATGATGTATTTCTGTTGCGGCTATAACAACAAATACTAAAAACAGAATAAAATAAATTTTTAAGAGGGGCTCCCATACAACAAACGTGATTTTTTTGCCGTTTTTCGATATTAATAATGGTAACAGGTAGACGCTTGAAATATTTTCAGAATAGGTACT
Organism: Hydraecia micacea; assembly: GCA_914767645.1. Lineage (NCBI taxonomy): Eukaryota > Metazoa > Arthropoda > Insecta > Lepidoptera > Noctuidae > Hydraecia > Hydraecia micacea. Next base: position 3,845,021 of record OU611801.1, on the reverse strand, counting down.
TAGTTGTATATTCACTTTAAAAATAAATAATTAAATTAAAATAAAATAAATTAAGGGGGACTCCCATACAACAAACGTGATTTTTTTTAGTACGCAAAATACGCGCATAGACGTGGAGTCGCGGACACCAGCCCGTATTACCTATTACCTATGTAGTGTTAAATATTGTACGGTGGTACGAAACCCGTCGTGTGCGAGTCCGACTCGCACTTGGCCGGTTTTTTTTTTAATACCGGCTATATATGTCTGGGTGTCTAGAATAATGATCCTGTAAAAACTTTTTGCGCTTTCAGAAGCGCAAAAAGTTTTAATCATTAGTGATGCAAACTTTTTAAAATAATTGAACCTCTTTTTAACTTTCTGGCCTAATAATAGCAGTAGGTATATTTTTTTTTAGTTTACGTCTAATCAACAAACCAAACGCCTCAAGTGTTTTAAGCTTCTTACAAACGACCTATTATTATCCTCCCGACTAAAGACCTGCACCCTAATTGCGTAACACACTATCAATCGGAATCTGAATCATTTTGAAGCAAATTGCTAATCCATTGCTTCATAAGTTCGAAAAGTTTGTCTGCTCAACACGTAAATAACGCAATGAATGTTGTTGAACTGTCAAAATGAAACCGATTCCAATTGATAATGTGTTACGCAATTGCCCCGCAGACCACACTCAACGAAATCCGAGTCGACAAAACTGTCTACTTTTCATCGTAATCGACTTAAACAAGGACTCTCAACGATCTAATCAGAACTTTACTCGATTTAGTCTTTGTAAAGCTAATATTGAGTCTTAAGTCTGTTTTCCCAGCACAGCGTACCGATTAGTATTCTTTAGTTGTACGAAACCGGCCAAGTGCGAGTCGGACTCGCAGACGAAGGGTTCTGTACCACAGTAAAATATGTAACACTAAACTCAGATTTTTAATAATAATTTGCTAGAACAAAATGACAGCTGCGATTGCCCTTTTTTGTTATGTTGATAAAAAAGGTTGATCTCAGTTGTCATTTTAATCTAGTAAAAAAATCAAAGTTAACATTTATTTTTTGTTTTTAGTAAAAGTTCGAGCAGAAACGCCGAGAAAACACACTTCTTGTATGGACTCCCTTTAAAATGTTATTTTTACTATTTCTTGTTATAGCGGCCATAGAAGTACATACTCTGTAAAAAATTAAGTGTCTACCTATTACGGTTCAAAAGATATAGCCCTGTGACAGACGGACGGATTCCATAGGCAAACTTTGGGTACGGAACCCTTAAAAGAAGTCTTGTTGTTCTATAACACATACGCATACACACACGAACAGTATTAATCGCTGCGATGATGGACTTGGATTTTTAATGCATTATTTTTTACTAGCTTTTGCCCGCGACTTCGTCCGCGTATATGTCGGTTATCGCGGACGCAAACGAAGTCGAAGTCGAATAAAAAGTAGCCTATGTCCTTTGTTGGGGTTCACACTTACCCTGTACCAAATTTCACACAAATCGGTTCAGTAGTTTAGGCGTGAAGAAAAGACAGACAGACAGACAGACAGAGTTACTTTCGCATTTATAATATTAGTTAGGATTATGAAGCAAATTATCGTTGTGATGGATTATATTTTGTGATTTTATGGGTATTAATTTATTTTAGACACATATAAACTGTTACTATTAAAAAATAGAACAGCAGTAACGTCTATACGTTACTGCTGTTCTATGTAATAGTATAAGTTTCAGGTCTTTTATTGTATCTTGTAGGTAATGTTGTCTTGACAATTTGGTGGCTTCACAATTTGTATCGAGGGTGATAGAAGGATTTACAGCTTCAAGGATCAGCTTTTTATTTGACTTTTACTTTGTGTATAGGAAAGGGTTGTCGAAAGGTTACCGCTGCCCCGGAACATAAAGGGCTAAGGAAGGAACACGGGTGGGTTTTAGTCAGTAAGAGTCTGACACTCCCTTCCGCTTCACCCAGAGCGGGAAGAGTCATTAGATGATTTCCCATCCATAAAAAAAGGGTTGTTGAAACATTTATATAATTATGTCGGATATACGTACGTTCGTTTGACTATTCGGGATGCCAGTGTCAAGCGGCGCTTGATGGAGTCTGGCCTGATGTTCGTGCGAGTCGACGAGAGCTGCAGCTACTGCAGCAGCGGTGTGCAGTCTCTTGATCATTGGACATCGCACGAACAACATGTGCTCAGAAACTGTCGCGCGTACCTACAGTGTGTGATTCGCTAGTGTTTTTAACTTGTTCTTAAATTAAAGTTTGATTTGAACTGCAAACGGTTTTTCTATTGCGCAATAACCAACACTACCCATAGTATGCCCACAGCAGTTAAAATATGGCTGATGATAACGAGAGACACGTACAGACGCCAGCACATCAAGCTACTACAATCTGTCAAATTTATTTAATAGATTTTCAACTTTATCGCTAAAGTATAAGGTTCAAAGTTGATTGGGAAAATTTTACAGTTTCGGGTAGCTTGATGTGCTGGCGTCTGTACCTTCTCCGCAATATACATACAGGATGGTAGAGACGTCAAGGCGCAACCCTGATACGAGGGATTCAGTACGTGATGCTGAACCCCCCTTGAACCACCCCGTTCGTTGAAATTGAGAATTTATTAAGATTGCGTGTAAATTAGCTGAAATATGACTATGATTGTTGAAGTTGTCGGAAAAAGTCAAGCCGACTGGAAGCTTTACCCGCGTGCGCCGCGTAAACCAATAGAGTTATCGTCTATTCAAACTTATGTTTCAAATTGGTGTTATTTCAAGTTAAACAAATATCAACTTTATTTTAATGGTAATTAAGATGATTTCAGAGTGACTGGCACTATTGAAAAAATGTTATAAGAATGTTTGAAGTTGTAGCGTAAACTGAACTTTATTGTGTAGAATTAAAGATATTTTTCCCATAAACTCATACCTATTTGTTTATATTTTTGGCAAATAAGTCGGGAATGCAGTATATATGAAAACAATGTATTACGGAATGATTCCTTTTAAAAAGATAATATATTAAAGGTAGTAGGACGTTTCCGTATGATAATTTCCGAACTCCACGCAAACAAAAGCAAGCTTAGCTAGAAAATAGAGCAGCTGTCAATTCAAATACACCAAAATCTGTTGTGTCTAATTCAAAAGACACTCAATTGCATTGGGATATACAATCTGAATTCAATGGGCATAGTATTGAGTCCATTGAAAGTAGTTCCGATGCCTATTAAGAGCTGAATAATGAGGGTTTTATCCAGGGACCTGGTAGATCCATTCGATTTTAAAACAAAGGGCGAAACGTGAATAGAGGCTGCATGGGTCTCCGGGCATTTTAAAGTGTAGTGCTGGATTTTCTTTTCACGTCGAGTTTGGTCCAAAAAAGTACGAGGTTCTCTATTTGATGAGTTCTTTTTATGTTTATGTATTTATTGTGCACCGTATTTTCCTCTAGAGAAAATACGAAGCAGAACTCAAGTTCCGAATCTTGATTCTAGGTCGACTTGGGAGCCAGTTTTTCATTATTTGGTTGAGTATTTTTTTCAAACAATATTTTACATCACACTAGAATATTATAAAGGCGAAAGTTTGTGAGTGTGTTTGTATGTTTGTTACTTCTTCACGCACAAACGGCTGAACGGGTTTGGATGAAATTTGGCACACAGATAGTTTATAACCAGGATTAACACAAAGGATACATTTTAACCCGATGTACCCACGGGATCGACACTTATGCGGGTGAAATCGCGAGGCACTGCTAGTTGACTATAGGTCCAGGTCAGGACTATACCATTTTTCTTAGTAGACATTATTTCGTCTAATCTTTTAGGTATCTTCCAATAACTGATCGTTAAATTAGTCTTAAGGCGATATAATTCCGTAATAATTACCAAGCTAAAGTAGATAGATTGATGATCGCAATACTAATAAAGACGGCTACCTAATCCTCCATGTTTACGACACACTTAACCAATTTAATTTTCCACTTCTAAAAAGATATAATATAAAATGGACTACTTTTCTCCTCCTCCCCACACTTTAATACGCACATAACGCATTTGTGAAAGGAGTGAAAGCGCTTACAGAATCCTGAATAATGTTCACAATAAATTTGTTCTTAGAAAAAAACCATCGCGCGAAGTAAACAGGGAAATAAAAATGTCTGAAGATTTCCAAAAGTGTTCTTGTCTTATATACTGGGAGGAGATTTTTCAAATAAGTTTGGTTGTCCTGTATTTTTGAAGTGAAAACTTCTTTAGGCGCGTTGGGCATTTTTTGAGATGGGAAAAAACCATTGAATTCGCGCCACTGTTACCGTAACCGACACTGCTTCGGATGTGTTCAGCTGTCCTCGGGATGTACTCGGTTTTAATGTATATCCGATATGTCAGTGAGTGATGGCAAAATATTCTGTTTGTGTTTTGTTTTCACTTCTATCGGCACTGCCGAAATGCCACTTTTTTTTTTTAAATGTCAGTCTTGATATGTCCATTGGTTTTTCTAGCCAGGTTAAACCGGTTAAGCCACTGATAACCTCATAGGTCGATAAAAAAGACTTGAATATTATTTATCTCTCATGACGCGATGCGCGCTTTACTTTTGGTTATCAAGTTTAAAAACACGCTGTGAATGTGTGTGTAAGCGCAGTAGGGGCGTCTATCGTCCGACCAGACAGGCCCGAGTTGGCGTTGCAGTGTTTGTTAGACGCGCGCCACTCGAGAGAGGGTGCGGCCATTATAAGAATGGGCGCACGGGGAGGCGGGACCCGCTGAGGAACAGCGGGTCGAGGCCTGTCGGGGGAGCGGTGAATGCTTTTGCGAATCCCGCAACCCCGTCCATAGGTAGAGGTGGAACACCGCGGCGGTTTTAGCCGGTAAGAGTCCGGCATGCCCCTCTGTACCCCCACGATGAAGGAAGTCCATGAGGATTTCTCTCGGTACCGTTCGAGACAATGGCGAAGTCGGAAGTTTGTGTGTGCGTGTGTGTGTGTTACGTGCTGACACTACTCGTCTTTACGCACACATTCACAGCGTGTTTGTATACTTAGTAACCACAAGTAAAGCGCGTCGCTTCGTGAGATAAAAATACTGTAAAATATTATATTTTTACGTTTAACTTGCGAAGCGTCTCATCAAGGCACCACATCCATCATGTCTGCTAATAACAGCAAACTGCGAACAACCATTTTTCAGCCAAAAGAGCATCATTACAATGAAGAATCTCAACAATTTTAAATTCAAGCCTCGAATTTTTAACAACTACTGTTATGATTTCGAGGGTTATATTCGTCTGTAGAATAACAAGCCTATAATGTTCCCACTGCTGGGACACAGGCCTCCTCTCTCTGAAAGGGAGTGGGCTGTAATCTACCACGCGGGTGCCCTTCATTGGTAGATGTCAGGTATCTTCGAATTTTTGGTTTTAGGTTAAGCCGGTTTCCTCACGATGTTTTCCTTCACCGTTTTGAGAGCAGTGGTGAAGAAATTATTTACATCAAGTAAAGCGCCTGTCTGGGTTCGAACCTATGCAGGCGCTTTGGGTGCAAAGCGTTCGCAAATCATAATTTGAGAAAACAAAAATAAAGATCACATTTTATAACTATTTTATGAAAACGAACAACCAACCTTTAATAAGTTAATAATAGCTATGTTTGCTGACTGCCCCGTTGGTTTCGTGGTCGCAAACGCGACTACTGTGCAAGGGGTCCTGGATTCGATTCCCAGGTCGAGCAAAATTTTATTGGATTTTTCCATTAGGAATTTCTCAGTAGCAGCCCGGAGTTTGGAAGTTGGTGGTGTGATACCCCCGTGCCTCGGAAAGCACGTAAAGCCGTTGGTCCTGCGCCAGATATCTCCCCGGTCGTGTCGGATTGCCGTCCCATTGGACTATAAGGCCGCTGCCTCGAATTTTGCGGGCAGCGGGGCGGCGGCGGCGGCGGCGCGGGCGGTCGCGGCTTGACTGGAGTGCACCGCTCGTTGCCCGCTCCCGCGCCGCTGTTTTCGGGAACCGGTCCATTTAAATGTGCACATAAGATCCTGCCGCTCCCGCGCCGCCGACGCCGCCGCCCCGCTGCCCGCAAGATTCGAGGCAGAGGCCTAAGAGTAAAGGAACAGAGAGTGCACCTGTGTTTGCGCACACACTTGTGCACTATAATATCTCCTGCGTACCTGGCTAATCTCCGTTGAGATTGGCCACCGTGAACGAAATCGGTCAGGGGATTAATAATAATAATAGCTATGTTTACCTAATTACTATCTATACAAATAAATAAAATTGGAGTGTCTGTTTGTAATATTAAAATAACCGCTTTTTACTAAATGCATATGGATGTAGGTATACACGGTACATATAACATTTTTTTAAATTTTTGTCTGTCTGTTTGTTCCAGCTAATCTCTGAAACGGCTGGACCGATATTGACGGGAGGCTACTTTTATTTTAGAAAAATAATTACGGTTTCCCGCAAAAAAAAAAAAAAAAGTTTTCGGTCACGCACGCGAACGAAGTCGCGGGCACAGCTAGTTTCAAATATTATTCGTAGATTCTAATATTATTCTACGAATAATTTCGGAGCCACATTGTATAAATACTATAAGCAATTAATTAATCAGATTGAGAGCTAAGAATATTGGAAATTTTCTCATTTTAGTCAATGACTTTCATAAAGTTTCTAAAGATTATGAATTTTCTGCCATCTATCTTCTAAAGCTGAAGAGTTTGTTTTATTTTACTAATAATAAAGCTTAAGAAATCGTCTGTTTGTTTGAACGCGCTAATCTCTGGAACCTCCAGTCGGATTTGAAAAAAATTTCTTTGCATTTGATAGCCGAATTCTTGAGAAAGGCTATAGGCTTCTTAACATCACACTAAGACTTTTAAGAGCCGAGCAAGAAGAAAAAGAGTCAGAAAGAACGCTAAGCGAATCTTCTCCATAGGAAACGACCAATTGGAACCGTGCACCTAGCTTCTGACTTTTCATTAGGTTTATGTGAAATAAAATACTATTATATTTTTATTTTGAAAACGGAGGTGGTTAGATAGATAAACCGTTTATTCAGTGCAACAAAAGACACAATTACAGGCATTAAAAAAAAAACCATCAAAAAACATGACATTTATAACGGTCGATCGAGGTAAAAGCGCGGGGAGGCGATACGATGCGACGGCGTGGGTCGGGGGTATAAGAAACTTCACGCGGACGAAATCGCGGGCAGAAGCTAGTATTGGGATATTATATATTAAATTAAAATAATTTCTCATGATAATCAAAAATTTTATGCAAATTCAGTCATTATCGGGTCTGTGTCAAGTGAATTACAATATCTTCTTTGGACCATCTGGCCTAATAGCTAACATTAGCAATGTTCTTCGTCATTAATGATAAATTATAATGAATTAGTCTTCTATTAAAATTCATGGCAACTGGGATCAATTATTAAAATTGGGGTGAAAACGGTGAAGGAAAACGTCTTGAGGAAATCGGCATGTCCTATAACCAAAAATTCGAAGACTTGTGAGATCCACCTACCCGTATTTGGCCCGTGGTGGATTACAGCCTCTCACTGAGAGGAGGCCAGTGTCCCAGCAGTGGGATCACTAAGGGCTAATTATGCTATGGGGTAAATTTGTTGTTATCCTATTAAACATTTCAGGGACGTTTGATCAGTTTTAATATTTACTTAGGTACAATATGATTTAAGCACAAATGTTTTGATGCCCTTTAATTATTTCCTCTCCTTTTTAGGGTGCCGTAGTCAACAAGGAACCCTTATAGTTTCGCTATGTTCGTCCGTCCGTCCGTCCGCAGCTTAGCTCAGAGACTCTTAGTACTAGAAAGGTATAATTTGGCATGGATATACATATTAATCACGCCGACAAAGAGGTAAAATAAAATCATGAAAAAAATGTTTTTAGGGTACCTCCTGTACCTACACCTAAATTGGGGATGTTTTTTTTTGTTTCTCGTCTACGCTATGATGTGGAGTATCCTTGGATAGGTCTTTCAAAAACAATTTTTCGATTCAGTTTTCGATTCAGGGATATGTTTGTTTTTGATAGTCAAGTGTCCTCTGCCAGCTAAATAGTTATTTTTGGATATGTGAAAAAAATCACGGTAGTAGTATAAACTATCACAGCTAAGTAGGCTTTACAAGTTTACGAGTAATAGTCGACCAACTTACATTTGCAGTTGCAATGTATGGGAGAACATGATTTTCAACTACAATGTTAAGTTTGTTCTTGCGATAAATTCATTCCAACTACGGACACTCACTTGGCCGGTTTTTTTATATTTGTACATTATTAGCTTTTTAAATTATGTACATATAGAATTTCTAAATCCTAACTAATATTATAAATGCGAAAGTAACTCTGTCTGTCTGTCTGTCTGTCTGTCTGTCTTTGCTTCACGCCTAAACTACTGAACCGATTTGTGTGAAATTTGGTACAGACATAGTTTGGAACTTGAGAAAGGACATAGGATAGTTTTTATTACAAAAAATAAAATAAAAAATAAAATTTATTCCGGACATATAGCGCCATCTATTGGTCAAGAGTCGGCATCAATTCAGTACTGAAAATTCATCGGAAAAATGTAAATAAATAGTAAAAAGGTATGAAAATATAATAATTATAATACAACTTTTAGTACAAAGAAAATGCTCTAACGGAGTATAGATAATTCTATTAGTACTATAATGTCGAGTTGGTGATCGCGCAATGGTGTCGATCGTTACACGAGTTCGGTTCATGTTATTGTTTTAATTCATCGGAAAAAAGTAAATAAATAGTAAAAAGGTATGAAAAAAATAATATCAATATAATAAAACTTTTAGTACAAAGAAAATGCCCGAACGGAGTAGGTATAGATAAATAATCCGAGTTGTCACTATGCTCGATAGATGGCGTTGGGATCGAAATAGATCGCGCTATGGTTTCGTTACACGCATTTGGTTGGGTTCCACATTTCATTTTTGAAGAGATCCCGCGAGATCGGGAACTATGTGGGTAAAACCATAAATCTGCCGGAAGTCACTATTCCACGCGAACGAAGTCGCGGGCAAAAGCTAGTATGTACATATTTAGAAATTCTTGGTTATAATAAAAAGCACATAAATTTAGGACGAATTCGGTGTTTTGTATAACTAAGCTCTGTGTCTGTGTTGGCAAATATCTCCAAACTCCCAAAGGGGTTTCTTATTTGAAAAAAAAACACTAAAGCTTTTATTATTATTTTTAATGAATTTATTACTACTTTACGGGTTGAATGGGAAAATATAACGAAATGGGAATTCCAAAATACCTACGAGCAAATGGGAAATTCTAAAGCCCCGTCATCTTTAAGACATTAAACATGTTTATAGCATATAAACAGGAGTGCTCAGGATTTTAATATTAGGTAAAGGTATTTAGTAGCGAAGTGGACTTTCACAATACCTATGGCTGCGTTTCCACCAGAGAGAGATGAGCGAGGATGCGTAGCGAGGAATGTGTTTGAAACCAACCAATAACATCGCTTTATTTTTATAGCTTGAACTAAAAAAAGAAAGAAAAAGTATTTATTGCGACTCGTACAGGAAGATCACAAACTAAACTAAACAAAGTAAAAAATAAAAAATCAAGTTATATAATAAAAACAAATGTCACAGAGCTGGTATTCTGATAGGGCCTGCCGCTGTGATATCACGGGCAGTTACAGAAAGATTTAATATCATGTAAAATATTAGCAAATAAAATAAAATATTAAATTTTAATCCGCGCCAGACGTAACCTCATTACTTGTCTATGCCTTGAGAGTCAAAGGCATTCTGGTGTGTCTGTGGCATTGCTGTGACAAGTAAAAGGTCGCAGGTGCCGACTTTCCGGCGTAAATAATTATATACTTACATTTATAAAAATACATTACGGTTGTCAAGTGGAACAGCATTACAGTGAATATACAATAAAAGTGGAGTGTGATAGTCAATTAACGGCATGGATGAAATGGTAAGTTGGTATTGGTTAGTTTTACGCACATCCCTCGCTACGCATCCTCGCTCATCTCTGGTGGAAATGCCGCCTTATAGCAGAAGTTGGCTCGTTAAATCTCTGACGGCAAAGGGGTAAGATTTACAGCCCCATGGCCTCTAAGTGTTTACTTCCACAACACTATTAAAGTTATAAATGGAAGTGCATAGTTCGTTGGTTTTTAATTCATGTTATCTCGTGTCGGCACGAGCTAAACGCCATGCCGTAGTAGAAGGATTAGTTAGTCAGCAGGTTTGTAGTGCTGGTCGTTAGTGCGACTGACTGCCAACACTAAAAGACTATTGGCTTTTATATCTTACTAGCAGAGCCTCGCGGTCAGTAAATGCGATTGGAGTCCGGCTGTCATTCGTAGATCTTTGACTGTCGTTACGGGTAGTTAGAAGCCAAAAAGTCTGGCAACTAGTCTTACCAAGGGGTATCACGTTACCCAATAACTGGGTTTTGGAGGTCAGGTAGGTAGTCGCTCCATGTAAAATACTGGTATTCTGCTGTATCCAGTTAGATGGAAGCCGACCCCAACATAGTTGGGAATATGCTAGGCAGAACAATTTCACAACTATTGAGCTATTCGCAACATTAAGAGCTAAATTATATGTAAGCTTGTTGGCTGGTTCAGTTTGAACTAGACAATACTGATAGACGGGCTGTTGGCTGTATTCGGTGTTCGAGTTTGCCTTTGTAAACGGGATGCTTCTGCGTTTACAGTTACTTAAGACTTAACTTGTAGCTAAGGGAGGGTACCAATTTCAATTTTCGTGATATAATAAAATTACTAGCTAGCTATAGGTACAGGTTGAAATTGAAAACATGCGACAAATCGAAAAAGAAGATTGTACTCATCATTATGAACAACTTTTGCTATGGGACCAAACTTGAAATCGCGAGAAAAAAATCTGCTGTTCACATAGATATATTATATTATGACATTTCTATGGCTGTTCCCTACATTTTGACGAGTTAAGCGAACATAACAGCAAATTTTTTTTCGCGATTTCAGATTTGGTACCATAGTAAAAGTTGTTCATAATTATGAGTACAATCTCCCGTTTCGATTTGTCGCATGTTTTCAATACCCTGTATGTCGCAACCAACTGGTTAAATTAGCCGTTTAGTTAACTGCCTGGCCTTTGGAAGTAGTGCTCGCCTCGCTTCGCTCTCTCGGCTCGCACACTAATCACTGTTCTAACTTAACCTAACCCATTTGGTCGGGGTGCCCTGGCTTAGTTACTGCGACCAATTCGGGTCGCGCGTAATTAGTTACAGATTTCCAACCTAAACTATAATTGAACATCATTCAGGGCGTTAGTTGAATGGCCGCCGCTTAGTTAAAAGGCTAGGCGGTTAACTAAACGGCTGATTAAACCAGTTGGCTGCGACATTTATACACAATACTGCATAGGTACTAAGTTTTAAGCAATAACTAAAATGGACTTCGTTAAAAATATAGCACTAGAGCGAACGTTATTTTCGAAACGGTGTCGAATATACAGCTTTATTTGATTTGCTAACAATATTGTTTGAAATTGTTTACTACCTACAAGCCAGCGTAATTCAAATGTTTTGATTAGTGGAATTTAATTAGTACTGTTATTGTTGCGCTTGTTTTAGAAATTTAATTAGGAGGCACGTTGCTATGCCTAGTTACTTGACAATTATAGCCGATGTGAAAACACATTAATTGGGCACAAATACAAACCTACATACTCAGCCTATAATGTTCGCACTGCTGGGACACAGGCCTCCTCTCTGTGAGAGGGGGTGGGCCGTAATCTACCACGGGGGCCCAGTGCGGGTTGGTAGATTTCACATGTCTTCGAATTTTTGGTTCTAGGACATGCCAGTTTCCTCACGATGTTTTCCTTCACCGTTTTGAGAGCAGTAAGTGATGATATAATTTACACAAAGTAAAGTACCTGACTGGGTTCGAACCTACGACCTACTCGTAAGGTCGCGGCAGTGACCACTGGGCCACCCTGCTCCCTGATTCAAAGCAATCTTTTTTTGTTATTAATAGTTTTAAAGTGTTCCTTTGCTGTAACTAACTACTTGATTACTTACACGAGGAGTTATGTATTACAAGGGAAAGTATTTTTATTGATATGCAAATACAGTATAGTGTACTATAGTCCGCGCGGAACTAGTTGGCCGCTGAGGTGGGGACAGGGGTGAGGCGGCGCGCGGCGGTTCGCAGCGCACGTACTGAGTAATGCGCCCCCGCCCCTCCGTCCCACCGCTCAAATATCTAAGGCGCGGCCAACTAGTTCCGCGCGGACTATAGCTGCGCCCCGCGGTTTCACGCGCACAAGTCTCGATATCGTGAGAATATCGGGATAAAAAGTATCCTATGTCCTAATCCAGGGATATCCTTGTGCTATATTTCATCCAAATCCGTTGAGCCGTTTTAGCGTAACAGCGTAAAAAAGAAACAAACACAAAATCATTTTTTTTCTCTTTATAAAGAGAAAAAAATAGTATTATATAATATTAGTTCAGAAAAATGTAAAATATTCATTTATTTATCTACTAATATCATAATGAGTTTATATTAATAGCAAAATATTTTTATCTATCCTTTGGGAACGAACTATTCGAGTTCTTTTAACGATAAAAAACAAATCAATGCGAGAAAAAAGAAAACCGTTTTATTGGAACCTAATACTTACCGAAGACAATAATATCATATACATAGATAAATAAAGAACTCTCGATCACATAAATCATAATATTTTTCCTTTGACCAGCACATCTTAAGTCCACATAATAAGCATCGTAATAAAAATCAGAAGCTCCGTACGTGCTGTGGATGCAATACGACGTGACTGGCGTATCAAATGGGAAAATACAAGGTATTGGGAAAATTCCCATTCCATACGCCAGTGATTCTTCATACCACAGATAAAAAGTAACTACAGATACATTAAAAGTGTCGTAATTCTTTTGGCTTACGCGAAACTATGTTGTTGGACATAGTTTTAATGTTACGCGAAGTTTTTGTGTTGTTCCAAAAGCGGAACTGTCGTTAGGGCCACACATATTGACGCGAGCTTAGACGTGCGGTTTTATTGTACTTGTGTTGTGGTGAAATTGGTTTTTATTACATGATGTGTCTTAGATTTTCGCTTGTTTTGTACAGATTCCTTGTGAAATGCTGAAAGTTGATCACAACACTGAAATGGCACAGATTAACTGTCAGATTTCCAGAAGTAACCATCACAGAAAATTGCCTTATTTTTTTTTATTTTTTTGGATGGGATATCATCTAATGACTCCTCCCGCTCTGGGTGGAGCGGAAGGGAGTGTCAGACTCTTACTGACTAAAACCCACCCATGTTCCTTCCTTAGCCCTTTATGTTCCGGGGCAGCGATAACCCTTTCGGACGATCCCGCTACCCCGGATTTGCCCTTGAACACGCTTGAGCGATACTACAAACCTTACAAGCCTCAAAGAGATGCGTTACACGTTTTGTAAATATTAGCATAATCTGCCTATAATATTCTTACTGCACACAGGCGTCCTCTCTGTCTGTGAGAGAGTGTGGGCCAATTAATGAATCCAATCAAGACCGCAGCTATACAAGCTGTACATAGACCTCAAGTTACGCTACTACACCAAAGAAACTAATCTGCATTCGCGATTCATTTGTTTATGGAAAATTAACTTGAAATCCTACGCAATAAAGTTCAGTTTACGCTACAACTTCAAGCGTTTTTATAACTTTTTCAATAGTGCTAGTCACTGACATAAACTTAATTACCACTAAAATAAAGTTTATATTTGTTTAACTTGAAATAATATTAATTTGAAACACAATTTTGAATAGACTTTACACAGACTAGGAGACCTAATCTACTTCCGAAGGAAGCTGGGCCAGTTGGAATTACCAGCGACGGCCGACGACATGGCCCACGTACAATGGTCTAGGTACTTGAAGGAGTAAGTACAGAAATCAATCCCAGTAATATAGAACATAGAGAAAGCCATTACACCCGGCTTCAACCGTCTTGACACACAAACGCATAGTCAGGCTTTAACACTATCGTAAACATTACCACTCCACAAAACCACGACAACGCGCCGCGTCAATCCGTCGCACCCCTAACACAGTATAACGTTCTGCAATAAAAGAACAATATCTCACGACTACGTATTTATTCTGTGGCCTCCATCGATGCGAGGAAAGTGTTGTCACAAAATATGAATAGAAAGAAGGTCGGCTCCATACAACGATCGAAAATAGTATAAAAGGGAATAGAATAGAATACTCTTTAATATGGGTTTTTTTTTTTAAAGGACATGCATTTAATCGAACCTCTAATAATTTCCATTTCGCGTTCCTAAAAATATTACTGGACACGCTAACATAATGATTGCGCCTATTTTGGAATCTTAAATATACTAAATATCCAAGTAACTGTGACCAACTTGGAAGCAGCGCTTGACTGTCACAGTTGGTGCACCGCTCGCTCGGCTCGCGCGTGGTTCGTCACAGTTCTAACCACATTTGGGTTATTTTCTGCGACCCTATATGAGAAAAAGCCAGAAAGTTAAAAATAGGTTATAAGCAATTATTAAAAACAAAGTCCATAATTTCTCATATTAATATTTCTTATATCAACATATCTCATTTATAAGTATTTTTTTTTACTATTTTGCACTGGTTGGAGGCCTTAATTTATTAATAAGGCACCAACAGGATGGCCCAGTTAGGATAAGCAGACGACCACCTACGACGTTGACCTGCGAGACGTCATACAGCGAGTGCAAGTGCACTCGCGACCGGCATTTGTTTGAGATCACCGAACGTACACGTCTATGTGTGAGTGTGCGTGCACTTATTGTTGCCCGTTGTATGGAGCTGACCTTCTGTATCCTGCTATTTTTTGGTGTGATATTCCTGCATTTAAAACGTCAGTGGCGCCAATAAATGGGGAATTTTATGCCGTTTTACGGATGAAATGTGGTACAGGGAATAAAGGAAATGGGTGCTTAGAATTTTGTAACGCGTTTCGATATTGACAATTTTGCCGTCATTAATAAATGTATTGTATTTTCGATAAAATGCCAGAAAATACGTAAACAAAATATTACTGGTTTTTAGGGCTCACTGTAACTATTACTATTAGAATGCATCATCCTACTGCAAAGGCCTCTCCCCATGACTTCCAGCTCTTTCGATCCAGGGCTAAAGTGGACCACTGGTTTAAAGGGCTTACACCTTTTTAAGCAACAAGTGTAGCCTTGCACCGGTGGAGTTAGTAGAAAAGACAAATTATACGGGGTTTAGATGGATTCTGCATCGCGATTCTTATGCCTCTGTGACTTGTACCAAGTTTAACAATTATGCAGGTATGTAATTTTACCGAAAACTGGGGAATAAGTCTAAGCGCACATTACAGCCGCACTGTTCCGCAGCGCATTTCATTTCAATACAAAGAACGAAGAGAGACCAAAATGTACGAAAGTGATATAGATGGATTTTTTAAATGCGGTGCATCTCTCTCAAATAAATCTGGTACTGTGCTTCAAATATCTAGCCACGTGGCAGACCAGAATCTACATAACATCTCATCATCACGCTTGTAATTGCTGAAGGATTCAGGCAGAGCTGTTCCACTGTTTCTACAGTGCACCCCCATTTCGCCAGTAATGGAGGCGAGTCTATTGCCATCAACCGTGCAAAAATCGAGACTCCGGGCATTAGAAATTCCTCATAGAAAAACCCAATAAAACTGAGCGACCTGGAGATCTAACCCCAGGGCCTCATGCGTTTGTTATATATTTGAATTTTTAGCACTATATTTTGTTTACCCACATTAATTATTTAAGTAAAATTGTATTTGCTAGATTCCGGAAGTTGTTTCGGTTGTGATTCAAATCATAAAATCACTGTTAAAACTTGATCAAATAGTAATGTTTTGCATAGGTAACCTAAAACTTGTAACAAGTATTTAATACCTAATTTACATTATTCAATTATTCCATAATTATTTCAGTATGTCTGTAAAGTAGACTAGTTAAACTATTAAGGAATAATGTAGTAAAACATAGAAAATATTCCAAACTGATATCCACCTTTTATGTCGTTGATATTTTGGATGACGGTAGATAGAAACGTCAAAGTTGTTTGTTCACGACTATAAAAGGGGGAGCTCCGAGTAGCAGAGGGCATTCTTGTTCGAGACATCGACTAGAACGGAGCTCCAGCCTACAGTCAGTTGATTAGTACTTGTGACGTAATTATGTGGAATAGATCGACCAGATGTCATGTAAGTGAATTGATATTATTATCTTGATTATTGCTGATAACTATAAGTATGGTGTTCTGTATATGTTATAATGTGGCCATTATTGCCAATGTTTTAAAGTGTATACTGGAATATTCCTAGCTATTGTTATTATGTTGCTATTATTCTGAGTTCTCTTGGACCATTGTCCAAGAGATAGAATTAATTGTTTTTAAAATAACGATAATTTATGGCAGTATAAGAAATCTGTTGATAGAATACTTCAATACTGTTTCCATGGAGTTTCTTGTCCTTCTTCTCCATGATGACCTAGAGTTGGAACGGACAACTAGCTTTCTGATTAATTACTGACAAGCCTAAATATTTTAATAAATGTCTAGCTTGTCTTTCTGTGCTTTATTTAATAAAATCCTTTCCCTACATATCATTTTCATAGTTACTTTTACACATTAAATAACTAGTAGCCATTCTGATATTCAAAGCTTTATATTTGGGTAATATATATATATAATACATATATATACTTTTTATAAATAGTTATTGTTTCCCATTAACTAACACGTTCACTAGCCCAACGAAGCAGTACCAGAATTTAATATTTCCAAAAACTATACTTGGTCATCAATCTAAAGCTACGTTTGCATGCTCACTTAAATGTCTCACTGATGGTGGATGCGTGTGTGGGATCATTCGGTTCCTTACAAAATGGTTGAGCTGGATGGTGCTGATCTACGCGTCATGTTCGTAAACGGGCGCCGTCGGTTGAGACTGGTCATCTCTTAACTGCCAAGGTTTTTTTTTTTAATTTTTTAAAAAACACACAAATGAAGAAACAATTCAAAATATAAATTTTGAATTGTTTCTTCATTTGTGTGTTTTTTTTACATTGTTCTCACATATAGAAGCAACAAGAATAATTACCCAGGATTTTTTTAAATAATTATCTTGATTTAAAAGAGTGTCCATGGAGTTTCCTGCCCGTTCTTCTCCATAGAGATCTACGTTTTGGAATGGGCAACTAGCTTCAACTTTCTGCCTAACTGACCGACTATGTAATTTTGACAATTCAAAAGTGCCTGTACATGGTTTAATTGAAATAAATACTTTGAGTTTGAGTTTGAAACATTCCGTATTCTGATTTGTCGAGACTTTTCAGGAAAACGTTCGTGAACTCTACCATAGCGATTTCTCGGAAATAGGATTTTTGCTTGCCACTCCGTTTTAAATGAATCTGAAGCAGATTTTTATTCCTTTTGCCATTTAGACTAATTACTTTTCTGTCGAAAGTTCTAGTTTTAAATTTATTGGTCTAACCTTTTATGTTTTTTTTTTCTGTTACAGTTTACAATTCAAAAATGTACCTACAAATATTTAAGAAAACAAGAATTCATAAAAAAAACTAGGTATTAAGTAGTTAGGATTGGAATAATGAATTCGTTATAACAATCGGATAACTAACTTAAAGTAGCTATGACTTACTTTTTATTGTTCCGTACCTAAAGGGTAAAAACGGGATCCTATTACTAAGATTCCACTGTCCGTCTGTCTTTCTGTCTGTCACCAGGCTGTATCTCATGAAACGTGATAGCTAGACAGTTGAAATTCACAGATGATGTATTTCTGTTGCCGCTATAACAACAATACTAAAAACAGAATAAAATAAATATTTAAGGGGGGCAACAGACGTAATTTTTTTGCCGTTTTTTTCCTTTGTGGTACGGAACCCTTAGTTTGCTAGTCCGACTCGCAATTGGCCGGTTTTAAAGATGTTGTGTGCTGCAGATCTTAAAAATTAGCATTTATCATGACATGACGTCATCATCATTCTCCTGCCGTCATCCCAATTTATTTGGAGTCGGCGCAACATGTCTTTCTCTTCCATACTTCGATACTATGACATGACATTAATCGAGCAGTGGATATTCTATATTTAGAAAGCACGTTAAGCCGTTGGTCCCGGCTGTCATTTGTGGATCTTTGACAGTCGTTACGGGTAGTCAGAAGCCCGAAAGTCTGACAACCAGTCTTACCAAGTGGTATCGTGTTACCCAGTAACTGGGTTGTGGAGGTCAGATAGGCAGTTGCTCCATGTAAAATATTGGTATTCAGCTGCTCCGGTTAGACTGGAAGCCGACCCCAACTTAGTTGGGAAAAGGCCAGGCAGATGATGGGTATTCTATATTTATTTCGAATATTGGTAGAATTCTTACTAAGTAATTCTTCATCTGACTACCCGTAACCAACGGGACCAACGGCTTAACGTGCTATCCGAGGCACGGAAGGGTCTCGATTTGTAAAGATGGTCACCCATCCAGGAACCAACCGCGGCAAGTGTAGCTTAAATTTCGATCGACCCGAGCAGCTATTATCATTTAGCCACGACCCCAAAATAAATTATCATCAAATCATTTTTTTTATCATGTTTTGATATCGATTTCCATCACGTTTCTGCGGAGTTTCGCTAGCTATTTGACCGTGTATACACAAAAAACCATAACAGCTATCTCTCGATTACCTATAGTGTTACACAATAAGCTTGATATTTATTAATAAAACAAGCCAGACGAGAGGCGTCAGGCAAATTGGATGAAACCTAACGACTGGCCATCAACATATTTATTGAACGACTATTGACATTAACTGACCGCTCCACTGATGGAAAAGTTTGTGGACATTACTGAAGCTGGGCTCTTTTTTCTGTGCAATGAAATTTTTATTGCATTGTTTGATTTTGTAATTATTGTAGGACAAAAATCCTGGTGGCCAGATACCCGGCTGAAGGTATAGCCTTATTTTATAATTTACAGTTTCTGAATGGTTCTTCTAACTGAACAGACAGCGGTGCTGCTGGGGAGTTTGTTGCACCACTTCTTCTTCCCAGCTAAAGCACTAGGAAATGGTGAAAGATGGACGTTTTGGAAGATTGTATTATGTAATTTTGACGTTCAAAAAGTGCTGACTTTAAACCAGGTTTGAATAAATATGACTTTTGATTTTGGTAATCTCTGGACAAAGTACCTAGCTTAGGTTTGTCAGAAATACCTAGACAGTATTCTTAAAAAATATGGGAAAATGGCATAAAAGCCTTACTGCTAGGCCGTTTACACATCATGCCGTGGTTGCGGCGGCACCGTCGCCGCCGCGATGCCGCTGCAGCTGCGGCATAATGTATAAACGGCCGTAGTGGATGATATTAATCAAATTTTGTCGACGTACCGAGAAGGGAAGAAAGAATAAGGAACATTTATTTGGACACAGTTCGTGAAACACAAAATACCTACCAATAACAAAATTAAAAGTCCCCACGGCTGCGCCAAAGCATTAATTCCAAACAGTTGCTGCTGACCCTGGTTTGGAATAACGCTGATCACCACGTTGGCTCATTTTTTACCTAATTATCAACAAACCATTTATACACAAACATTTCTGAAAAACTATAGGTATCAATAAGCTCTATTTATCAAATCAAAAATATTAACCGCCTCGAGCTAATACAATAAATTCGACAGCGCTCCGGCTCGTAACTTCAATAGCCTGGCTCGAAGCCAACTGGCCTCAATTAAGGCATTTCGAGCAAAAAGCGACATTTTTAATCGGCAGCGCTGTAAAGAGCGGGCTGCGCTTTTGTCTGTTGAAACTTGTTATTAGCAGTCGCATGTGGGATTGGGGAGATGAGTATTTTATTGTACATTTCGTGTGTTATACGGGTTTTGTGATTTGCAATGTTTCTGAAGCAAATGTCAGGGAAGGTATAAAATGTTTTCAAAAATGCTACTCCTGTCCTTCTCGTCTCATTCTGCTCTTTATATAAAAATCAATTGCCGTTGGTTAGTCTCGCAAAATCTCGTAATGGTAAAGTCGTAAGTTAATTAAAATATTCACTAAAAATGTTAAATTGATACGTAAAAGAAACACTCTGTACACGCATAAGAAGGACGGCAACGTCGCAATTTATTGGTGAATGACGGGCCGCGTGTGCGGCGATCTTTTACGTATCAATTTAACATTTTTAGTGAATATTTTAATATAAAAAAAAATAAAAACATTTTACTTTCGAATGGTAATATTTTTTTAGCATGTATGGATGCTATACTATGGCGGGTTAACGGGAACGCCCTCTGTTAGTTAACATACTTTATAGCTCGTGTGACCTAAACCCGCACTTAAATCACCTTTTTCTGTGTAAAAATTAGAGCCACGATGGAGTCAAAATTGATGATTTCCGAGGGGCAATAAAACTATAATGTGTTTAATTTATAGATAAGATATTGACGTCATATTATTCGGAATTTCATAATCTAGTGCATGGCTGAAAAACATTTTCAATTGTTTGTATGGTTTTCTCATTAGAACAGTTTTTATGCAAGCCTTTTTTTAAACTAGCGTTCGACGGTCCACGCAGATGCAAGATATTAGTAAAACTGTATACGACAAACTTATAACAACATTACTTTATAAAAAATAATAACATTTATTAGTGCCTGGCTCAAAAAAAAACACGATTACTGTAAGTTTTCATTCAAGAAAAGTATATTCAAAAGTGTCAATTTTAGCCACTTTTCGAGATATTAAACGTGTTAGTTTAGGATGAAATCTGAAATATTTATATTTTCTTTTAGACCTAATAAATGAAGACATTTACGTTCTAAAACATGGTTCAAATATTTTTTTAATAATTTATATATTTATTTAACTATGAATTATTTAGTACTGCTATATTTCCACTTACGCAAAACGATAACATTCCCTACTAACTAAAAACTGGCTAAGTATCAAGATGATTTGATGCGGTGTATAATACGCGCTCCAACACACACAGCTGTGTGCGTGCTAACTGTATAGCTGTGTGAGTAAATTTACCTAAACGCGAGGCGCACCGCTCTGGAGTAATGCTCTTAAGTCACAGAAAAGCGTGTCTTAAGCAATGACGTAATATAAATATCACGTGATATAGTTTATGTATAATTGGTCTTAAGTGCGGGTTCAGGTGACACAGTGCTATAAAAAGTGGTTTTAGAACCAAGTGTCCCGTGCCCAGCAGTTTCACTCACATAAGTCTCGATTCTGTGGGGATATCGAAATAAAAAGTATTCTATTTGTTAATCCAGGTTATAAACTATTTGTGTGGCCAATTTCATCCAAATTCGTTAAACCGTTTTTGTGTGATTGAGTAATAAACACATTTATAATATTAATAAGGGCTGATTTTACCAAACTCGGATATATTTTATTCGTGGAAAAAAATTGACGTCTGACAGATCTGGTATGGAAAAACTGTCAAAAATTCAATATTTATTCTCAGGATAAGATTAATTCTAGGTACCTACCTATAAAAGTTTAGTGAAATTCGCCCTTGGGGCTGATTTTACCAAAGTGCGAAATCTTTTATCCGTGGAATAAAATTGATGTCTGACAGTTCTAGTATGTAGAAACTGTCAACAATTTTATTCTCAGGATAAGACTTATTCTAGGTAAAAAAGTTTGGTAAAATGCGCCCTTAGTAGGATAATTTATCATATCGTCATCATTTATCATTTGATACGAAAGTCTACGGATCCCTAAACCCAAGAGTGATAAACTAGATGGATGGATATCGAGATGAGTATCGTACTTATTTATATTCTATCTATATATATAAAAGGAGAACTGACTGACTGACATATCAACGCACAGCCCAAACCGCTGGGTCTAGAGATTCCAAACTTGGCACGTAGGTTCCTTATGAGGTCTAGGGGTGCACTAAGAAAGGATTTTTCGAAATTCCACCCCTAAGAGGGTGAATGGGGGGGAGGGTGAAATTTAACGCGGACGAAGTCGCGGGCAGAAGCTAGTATTCTATACAGAGTGACCGGAATAAGTGGGGACAAAGTTTTGATGACATAAGTTTGAAAGGTCGTAGTTATACGGAACACATTGAGAAATAGTTTTGTTCAAGGCTTTTTGAATTATGATTGGCTTACCCTTTAATTCAATACTCCACCCCAAAGGGTTGGGCTGTGTAAATGTTATTTGCGTACCTACGAAGTGGAACACTTATTACGTAAATTATTTTGATGTAAAGAAAAACAATAGCTGCTTAGTTTTGTGTGTCAAAGTTCATAGAATATAATATAAGTTTTAATTAAAAATGTTCTCAAGTAAGTGAAATCTATGTAATTTCTTATTGAGAAATATATTTCTTTAACCATAAACACTCACATTTTATCAGTACTTACTTTAATGTAAAATCGTCTGCGAGATACAGCTTCACGCAGACAAGCGCGACGCGACGATGGAACGCGATTCTGGTTAAAAAAAATCCATGAAGTTATCAAAGAAATTATTAATGTTCTACTAGTAGCGCTACGTGGCTCTAGAGCCACGTAGCGCTTTCGTATCGCTCCTGGTGGGACTTATCGGAGGGACAATTCTCGTAATTTTAAGAACGTTCACAGCAGTGGTGAAGGCACCATACAACTCGATTCCCACCGGCTTCCCTTCGAAAATTCAGAACATAACCACTCTATAATCAATTCATCATTAAATTTTCTTTTGGCATTTTTTTTGGCTCCGGCCTACCTGTCGTAAATTCACCCTTCGCCACTGGTTCACAGTCTGATCTCAGTCTCAATTTGTCAAAAATACCTCTACTTTCCATACATTTTGACAAGTTTTTGACATTTGTTTGTCGCCGAGATGAGACTGCGACTAGATTTTGAACGTTTTAAATTACGAGAATGGCCCTTCTGGTCTGTTGAGCATTATCAAATGGAAATATTGAACTGATCTTCTAAAAACTTATTGCCCTTCTAATGTTACACGCTTTTTTTAATTGAATATTTCTCACAGTTGGTTGCAGTAACTGAGCTAGGTTACCCCGGACAAATGGGTTAGGTTAGATTAGAGCTGGGATCAACCGCGCCACATTCAAGTTGGTCGCAGTTACCTGGCTCTATCTATAGCCAACATTTTCTATTTTGGGGTCCTAAAAATACTATTATTTTTGGACCCCAAAATAGAAAATGTTTGAGATTCACAAAAACAGGCGCAATCATTTCAATAGAGTGTTTAATATTATTATTTTAAGGAGCGTAAAATAGGTATTAGATTTTCGATTAAATACATGCCGAAACAAAGTACAGTCGGTATCAAAAATACGTGTCCTTTACAAAAAAGTGCTTCGTTCATTTTTTTCCTTCAAAATATGAAACAGAGAATTATTTATAAGTCCGAAAGAAAATTTTCTTTAATTAAAATAATGGAATTCTTAATATTCATGATCCAACGTATTTATTTTTTGCTTTCTTTTTAATTCAAAGGTTTCTTTGCCATTTTAGCAGAAACGACAAAATATCTTTTGCTATATTTTATGCAAGGAAAAAGGGAAATTGAGAATTTACTTGCTTGATGACTTTAGAGGTCGTTATTGTGTATTTACAAAGCTTTTAAGATGATGAATTCTTTTGCATTTTTTCCTTTGTAAGTTCGGTTTAATTAAGAAAATATTCGTTTTATGTTATTTTGTACTTGACAGTAGGAAGGATAATCATTTCTGACAAGTAAAAAAGGTAGGAAGGTGAAAAAAGAAAATAATTTAATCTATACAAATAAATAAAATTGGAGTGTCTGTTTGTAATATTAAAGTAACCGCTTTTTACTAAATGCATATGGATGTATAATACGGTACATATACCAAAATAACATTTTTTACAATTTTTGTCTGTCTGTCTTTGTCTGTTTGTTCCGGCTAATCTCTGAAACGGCTGAACCGATTTTGACGGGACTTTCACTGGCAGATAGATGATGTAATAAGGAGTAACTAAGGCTACTTTAATTTTAGAAAAAAAAAAATAGGGTCCCACGAGAAAAAATCCACGCGGACAAACTCGCAGGTAACAGCTAGTACGACTATATAATCCTACTAATATTCATAAAAAGTTTAGAGTATGAATATCGATAGCTATAACAGTAGGGGAAGACCAAAGAAATGGATGGACTGTGTGACTAGTGATAATGGTTAGAAAGGGGTTGACTACCGAGATGACGACTAATAGAGAAGTATGGAAGAAAAAGACATATCTTGCGCCGACCCCAAATAAATTGGGATAAGGACAGGAGAATGATGATGATGCATAGTTTAATTGAATTTAATAACTTAAACTTTAAAACAGATTATATTCGTGTCGAGAGGAGGCCTGTGTCCCAGCAGTGGGAACATTATAGGCTGATTATGATATTCGTTTTATAACACAAGGCGATTCGCACTTTGCACCGCATTACGCAGCGGGACGCAGATAATGTGCCCCCGCGCGTGATTTTTTACATAAAAATTCAATAAAAACGCGCTTCCGTGCGGGGAATTTGGCTCCGTTTCACGCACCCAGCTGCGTAATGCGGTGCAATTACGTTGTTATCAACGTTGTCCTCCCATACCTACTGTAACTTGAAAACATTGTAAAAGCCAATTATTTTTTAAAAGAGTAACCATGGAGTTTCTTGCCGGTTCTTCTCCATAGGAAACGACCAATTGGAACCGTGCACCTAGCTTCTGACGTTTCATAAGTGCACATGTTGGTTTGTGTGAAATAAAAATATTTTGATTTTGATTTTGAATGTGCCAATCGCCTTAGTAATGTTTTCACGTTTTTTGTTTCAATGAACTGAAATAATTTTTTCGCTTGACCATGTATCTATAGTTAATAATGAATCGAATTATTCCAGCAGACCAAACATTTTTGAGATTAATTCAAATTCCCAGAAATTTGAAGACATGTGACATCTACCAACCTGCATTGGGCCCGCGTGGTGGATTACGGCCCACCCTCTCACCGAAAGGAGGCCTCTGTCCCAGCGGTGGGAACATTATAGACTGATTATATGTATATATTATGTTATGTAATTCAAATCCAACTATTTTTATCAATCACAAACCAACGAATTTGCGAAAAGAATCACCAATGTGCGAATTGACTGTGGTTCAACGTTGCTGCTGTTAAATCCTAGGAGAGTGACAGTTTCAAACGACGACGTACCCTCTGGACTGAGTGACGTTTCCTCTTTGCTGCACGCCTCACTGTCAGGAGTGACAGCTTTCCAGCTAGCTGTGACGACGTGGTGACGGCGGATACAAATCAGTCTCAAATACAGACGCCAGCACATCAAGCTACCCGAAACTGACGAATTTTCCAAATCAACTTTGAACCTTATGCTTTAGTGATAAAGTTGAAAATCTATTAAAGAAATTTGACAGGTAGTAGCTTGATGTGCTGGCTCTGGCATTTACTGTCGCTAAGAGGAGATTTAGACTAGATTTTGAACGTTCTTAATTACGGAATTGGTATTCAGTTTTAGCCTTTTTTCGTCGGTTTAAAAAAATAAATCGGCAGTTTCATAGAAAAGTGCAATGCGTGCCTACGCGGTTAATATGTATGGAACTGCTAATTGACGAAAACATTCAACACCCCCTTTTTTTTTTGGATGGGAAATCATCTAATGACTCCTCCCGCTCTGGGTGGAGCGGAAGGGAGTGTCAGACTCTTACTGACTAAAACCCACAGGTGTTCCTTCCGTAGCCCTTTATGTTCCGGGGCAGCGGTAACCCTTTCGGACGATCCCGCTACCCCGGCAGGCTTCGGCCCTGACGGGCCCCTTCCTTTATGCTGATTCAACACCCCCTGCGTTGAAATTTCAGATGAATGTTCAGAATCATACACTGAATCCATGGTGAGAGGCTGCGCGTCGATGTACCGCTACCCAGCATTATGAATTCTGTGTGCGCGTACTATGTGTAGTCCGAAATCATCATCATCTGCTTAACCTTTCCCAATTATGTTCGGGTCGGCTTCCAGTCTAACCGAATATAGCTGAATACCCCTGCGACGAAATTTTCTTCATCCTTTTTTACCTTTAAAGATTTAATTGGTTTTATTATCTTATTATTTTTATTAACTATTTTAACATTATTAGAAAAAAAATTGCTGTTCCACACATTTTGACCGCGTAGATATCGCACTTTTCTACGAAATAGATTACATTTTTTTGATAACCTACGAAAAATTTTTACGCTACGTAGTCTAGAATCATGTTCTGAATTCATGTTTACAATTAACACGTCTGTGTCTCTGCCAGCCTGTATTCTTTAGTGCGGACACACATAAAGCACACACAATCCATAGAGTGTTAGACGATTTAAAAACAGTGTTAGTAAACTTATACAAACAACAACTAATAAAAACGTTGTCCAACACATGCTGACACGTGCCTCCGTACCCAATGCCTAATAAATGGGTTCTCCACTTTGTGAAAGAGAAAAGAGAGAAGTGTTGGCCCAGTGGTAACGGCCGCGACTTACGAGTTGTGAGTTGTAGGTTCGACGAAAGATTCGTCGGTTCAATCGATTTGCGTTGTGTAATTAACTTCATCACCACTGCTCTCAAAACGGTGAAGGAAATCGTCGTGAAGAAACCGCCATGTCCTGGAACCAAGAATACATGTGACATCTACGAACCCACACTTGGTCCGCGAGGTAGATTATAGCACATCTCGAAGATAGAAGGCGTGTGTCCCAGTAGTGGGAACATTATAGGCTGATTATGCTTACAACAAATATTGGCACATGCCTCAGTACGCAGCGCCCAATATTGGCCCAATATTGGTTGGCCACTATGTCAAATAATGTTTTTAGGATGCTGTTGGAGCTTCTGCGACTGGACTTTGTAGGCCTTGTAGACTTTAGATATGTAGACCATTTTATATTTTATCAAGTATCTGGTAATTGTTGACAGGCCTACGCTGTCCTCCCATACCTACTGTAATTTAAAAACATTGTAAAATCTAATTATTTTTTAAAAGAGTAACCGTGGAGTTTCTTGCCGGTTCTTCTCCATAGGAAACGACCAATTGGAACCGTGTACCTAGCTTCTGACGTTTCATAAGTGCCCATGTTGGTTTATGTGAAATAAAATATTTTGATTTTGCGCATCCTACCCATTATTGAAGCTGTTCTCTTCCCCATAATACCACGAACACTGAAGTTTCAAGCCAAACTATTTGCCTTAGACTCGACTCCATATGTGCAATACATTTTTCATGTGCACACAGTTTCCGTTTGAACTGCAGCCGCAATCTCCGTAATGTAGGTATCCGTTGTTTACCATTTTCATAACAGTTCTGTGTTTGTGTGCACACCCTGTACCAGTGCTGGTATTAAAATTTCTACGTTATTTGTTAAGTAGAGGGAAGGAATTGTGCGGATGACAATAAAAAAAATTATATTTTTACCCGACTACGGAGTGTATATGATTTTAACCGGTATGTATGTATACATACATACATACCGGTTAATTGTTGTTCATCTGTTCCCTCATAACTTCAAAAGTACTTATAATAATTTGACAAATGAGGTATCGTTAGAAGCGTCTTGACCGTCTGCTAGTTATAGGCTATGTGACGTCACACTAAATTTAATAAGGCGCCCTCTAGAGCACATAAAATAATGAATTTAAAAATAAATATTTTGGGATGTTGCCTTGTTGGGTATCAAATGAAAGGACTTAATTAGCACATTTCAAAAATATAAATATGACTGAAATAAGCCCCAAAATAATTAAATAAAAATAAGTTTAAAAACTAAAACCCGACTAATGAAAAGGATGAAACAAGAAAGTACCTTCCCGTGGTCGTATGCCGCTGTACTAACATACTTATAAGCTATGGTAGCATGCGACCACGGGAAGGTACTTTCTTGTTTAATCTTGTTTTCCGTTAGAGGGGCTTGTGGCTAAGTAATAACAGCCAGGTTAGGTTAAGATCAGGTTAAGCTACGCTTGCCGCGGTTGGTCCATGGAGACCATCTTTACATACCAAGACCTCTCCGTGCCTCGGAAAACACGTTAAGCAGTTGGTTCCGGCTGTCATTCTTGGACCAATGACAGTCGTTATGAGTCGTCAGAAGCCCGAAATCTGACAACCAGTCTTACCATGGCAAGAGCTATTGTATTACCCAGTAACTGGCTTGTGAAGTTCAGATAGGCAGTCGCTCCATGTAAAATACTGTTACTTAGCTGCATTCGGTTAGACTGGAAGCCGACCGTAACATAGTTGGCATAAGGCTAGGCAGATGATGATGATGATGATGGAGTGTTATGGATGGGGATCGAATACTCACAGCTTCATCCACAATAGCCTATTGCCTTTTGTTAATGAGTTTCTTACTTCATTAGTACGCCGAAATGGAGTCTTTTGAAAACAAACTCCATTACATATTATTGCATATTGATCACACATGACATCAGATGCGAAGGAAATAACCAATCTTCAAACAAAATGGCTTTTTTGACATAATTATAATAGGTAAGTAGGTACAGTGGGCGTCAAAAATATGTACCTATACCTCGAAAAGAAAAAAAAACGATGACCCGAAGGCCAACTCTCGTATTCAAAATCTAGTCACAAGCTCATCTCAGCGACAATCAATGCCAAAAACTTATCAAAAATGTAGGGAAGTTAGAGGTATTTTTGACAGATTGAGAGAGTGCTCCTCTCTCCTCTCTGCTATATTGGCATACCCTAACCAAAACCACAGATTACTGAATAGTTACTACGCCAAAACTGTAAGTGGTATGTCGCCATTACACCGAAAATGCAACTTTAACTACAAATGATAATAATTTTTATTGAATTATACACTGTTGCCATCATTAAATGTAGACTAATAAGGACGGCTAATTAAAAATATAAATTGTCAGCCGAGCTATTCTTAAACTTAAGTGAAGTGAGCTGTCAATAATGTCAATCTCCCTCCCTGTCAATGACCTCTGAGCTTGTTTCGGCCTTTCTTCTCAGAGTAGTCAGATAGGAAACGCCGACCTCATCTAGCTTTAAAAAAATATGATTGACGTGTAAAAGTGTTTGTACAAACCTACTTACAGAAATAAATCATTTATCAATCCCAAGCATTTAGCATGGTGGGATGACACTGACAGCTCACTTCACCTACATTTTCACGGTGAGATGGTTACAGAATAGCACTGCTGTACCATGATTAGGAGTCCTTTGATATTTTGTCTACAATATAATAGCTTAATTACCCAAAATGTAATAAGTTGTTTTAAAGCAAAATATTGATACAATTAAACAAAGATTTTAGGCAATAAACTGAATACTTGTCCATGTATACATCTTTTTGAGGCTGACAGTACTCTCTTGTCTTTGGAATCGGTTTCCATATGGCGCGAAATTAAAAGGAAATGGGAAAACAAATTTGACTCGTCGATTGAGTTTTGGTGATGGGAAAATCTTTTTGATCGTCTTCCAATTATTTTGAGAGGAGACAATATCAATAAATGTCATTAACTTGCTGGCAAACTGGACTGTTTGTAAGATGGTAGGTATGAGCTTTTTACGGAAAAGTAATTGTTTGCGTCTAAATTATTTCAGAACGAAGGTTACCTACGAAGTTTTTCGATAACGAGTTAAGGACCTCAAATGGAGTTGGGCTGGACACCTGGCAAGGCGCAGTGATGGCAGGTAGAGTGAGGCAGTGACCGAGTGGCGTCCAAGGACTGGAAGACGAAGTGTCGGTCGTCCGGCGGCGAGATGGGCGGACGACATTGTTACAATCGCGGGTAGAACCTGGTTTAGGCTGGGACAGGGGCGTGGGGAATGGCACATTCCCATCCATATTTCCCAAATAAAATAAAATAAAGGGTGATAATAGGTACTAAGATGGCGCCTGATTGAGAATGCGTATTCTTCTGTATTTAAGAAGAAGACATCATCAATAAATAGAAGTTGTTGGTGTACCTTAATAAATAAATCATCATCTGCCCAGTCTATTCCCAAATTTGTTGAGGTCGACTTCCAGTCCAATCAGGCGCAGCACAATACCAGTATTTTATATGGAGCGACTGCATATATCACAACTCCAACCCAGTTACTGGGTAACACGATACCCTTGGTAAAACTGGTTGTTAGACTTTCGGGTTACTGACATAACGACAGTCAAAGATAGCTGGGACCTGCGGATGATCACCCATCCACGGACCGACCTCAACAAGCGTAGATTATCCTTCGATCGACCCGTGCGCGGCTATTATTACTTAGCTCCGGGTAAGTCAAAGACAAACATGATGAATTCAAACTCAATAGACAGTTCCTCAGAGAGGTCCTATAGACCTATAAACACCAAGAGATTTTCCAATCAGTCATGTTGGCGTAATGGGAGATTTAAACTTGGTCGATTTTGACCGTAGAGCTGGTCGTTTACCAAATCGCCTCACAAGCCGAATCGCCACCCCATTTACCCAGGTCTATAAAAATCGCAGGTGACTAGTTCATTTTGCATCAAAATTTCGACTTTCATGCGACGAGCGATTGCCTGCAACTGAGCATTTTCACGGTCGATTTTAGTCACCCGTTGCATGCGACCTGTCGCCACTTGACAAAATTCGAAACCTGCTCTTGCAACTTGCGATTTTAGTCACCTGCGGCCGAACCGAACTGCCATTTAGACAGTTGTTTATAGACACCTGTGACCCGCATCAAAGACAAAGTTAAAATGCCTCAAGTATCTGTAAGGTCACCGACATCTATTCTATTGACTTATTGGTCGATTCGCACGAATAACACAACCCATACAAGCACAAACTGACCCTTTTAAAGTTACTTTCACGATACCACTCAAAAATTATATCAGATACACAAAAATAATACGATTTGGTTGAAAGCACTCAAGAGCTCTATGCAGAATTCATAGGGCAATATAAAAATATTTTTATTCAATAAACATATATTGTGTAGAGAATTTTTCGAAAATAATCCACTTCGGAGATTTTGAGTATGTGGGATACTTATTTTAAAAAATACAGGCATAAAGTCACGCCTTCCTCCCACGGGAGTAAGCAGCAACTACAGAAACCTAATAAGATCCTTACATAAATCTAAATCAATCATCATCGTTTATTGAAAATAATACGTTTGCGTTTCCACCAACTTCAATATAAGAGGTTCTATATTCGACCCGCAGGTATGTATGTATGTATATTTGTATGTCCGCTGTTTTCTCAAAAGCTAATAAACAAATTTTGATGTTTCTTTCATTAACGTGGTCTACATACTATCAAGAAGGTTTTAGTATAATTATAATAAATACATTCGATTCTTATGTAAGAAGTTATATGCATAAATGTACTGCATCTCCGGAATTTCTATGCGAATTTTGATGACTCGGAAGTCGGTATCATAAAACGAAAATGCGGAACCAACGACACCGACTTCCGAAATTATAGTTATTTTTCACTACGAAAAAGTCGATTAAGAAACATCAGCAACAAACAACCCAACGTTTGTTCAAATGATTGGAATACTTACCAAGTTACCAACTAATAGCCAAGTTGGCAAACATTTAGAACAAATAAACTGTAAACCTTACAAAGGTAAAGAAAAGTATTCCAGTTAAAACAACTAAGTTTGAAAGCTCTTTTGAACAGTAGGTATAGCAATTGAGGTATACACAAATACCTTGCTGCATTTAGCGGGTTAGGAATTTCAATTCAAATCCTCTCATCATCATCATCATTTCAGCCGAAAGAAGTCCACTGCTGGACATAGGCCTCCCCCAAGCACCTCCACTTCGACCGGTTTTGTGCTTCTCGCATCCAACGAGTTCCTGCGGCCTTCACAAGGTCGTCGGTCCACCTTGTGGGAAGCCTTCCAACGCTACGTCTTCCGGTACGCGGTCGCCACTCCAGAACGTTTCGGCCCCATCGGCCATCTGTTCTGCGAGCAATGTGCCCTGCCCAATGCCACTTAAGTTTGACAATTCTTCGGGCTATGTCGGTTACCTTGGTTATCCTGCGGATCTCTTTATTTCTGATTCGATCACGCAGAGAAACTCCAAGCATAGCCCTCTCCATTGCCCTTTGAGTGACTTTCAGCCTTCTAATAAAAAATCCTCTATTCCAAGTGAAATATAACTTATTACAAAATCCACACCAGAACTCAATTCCCCATTCAACCAAAAGCCCTCTCCGTTCTTTTCAACGTTAATATTACCGAACAGTCATAATTCACCTTCGGAAACACGCATTTCCAATTCATCTTATTTCTTCGTAACTCTTTACGCATAAGTTCCTCTGCGTCCAAACTTTTTGACAGACCTCCCCCCCCCTGTAAAAAGTTCTCTAACATCTGAATCGTAGACAATCGAGATAAAGAATTGATTTTGGCGAAGCGAGAATCGATTCGTGTAGTCGAAACGTCAGATGGTCATGACAGTTTGAAGAATGAAGTGGGGATGATAAAGTTGGACTAGGTTTTTTGTATGAATGTAGTGGGGGGCAGGGGGTGTCTAAAAAGTTTTAGACTGCGAGACGTTAAATTTAACTAACTCGAGAAAAGAGTCGTTTAGTTTTTGGGCTTATAAAAGTTTGTGATAGACATCTGTTTTATAACTTTGAGAGTGCGGGTACGATTGTCGTCCAGGTATTTTTTTTACGTAAATTCGAACGTAATTATGATAAGTTTATACGTTTTTATTTCAAATAATATGGCGTAACAGAAATAATAATGAATGAATCTAACCCAAACGTCAAACTCTAAGAATAGAATGTTAAGAAACCCTTTATTTTTTACATTTGATCGTACAAATCTGAAGTGGCATATGATTCGATCGAAACGTCAGTTATCTGTCACAATCTAACCTACTATTGGTCGCCAGATCCAATATATTTGCAAATTGAACACTCCTCGAGATTGTGAAAGAAAAATTGTAAAAAATTGTGGCTTTGTAGATATTTGCTTATACATACAATAAATGTGAATGAATTTAAGAAAGTAGTTTGTTCAGAATCGTTTACTGAATCCTTTTTAATATAATTATGTAGGTATGTTTTACTCCAAAAATTATTAAAACTACGTAAATTACCGTTATACTTCCGCTGTACAGTTAAAACAAACCAAAAAGGGACAAATTACGTGCTAGGCACGCACATGCCGAAGGATATCTCACTGCGATACATCGCGGACTGCTTAGGGGTTTACCTCGATGCCTGGCATGTGCGTATGTGTTTATTAGCATGCATTTGTTTTACATGGAGGTGACATGGAGGTGACATCGAGGTAGCGAGCTAAACCACTACGGTGAGTTATCGCAATGACGCATCTTCGGCACCTTTAGTCGCATTTTATGACACCCACGGGAAATAGGATGGTGCTATTCCTTACGTTCGGCACCACACAGACTGAATGAATGAAGAATGTTGCCTAAGTCCTACTTATCTCATAATTGCCTGACTGCTTGTAAAGAATAAAACCTATCCCAAACATCGGATTATCACATCTCAATCAATCTGCCTAGCCTTTTCCCAACTATGTTGGGGTCGGCTTCCAGTCTAACCGGATGCAACTGGATAACACTATTTTTTCATGTAGCGACTGCCTATCTGACCTCCACAATCCAGTTACTGGGTAATACGATACCCCTTGGTGAGACTGGTTGTCAGACTTTCGGGCTTCTGATGACCCGTAACGACTGTCAAAGATCCACGAATGACAGCCGGGACCAACGGCTTAACGTACTTTCCGAGGCACGGAGAGGTCTTGGTATGTACAGTCGTCCACGGACCAACCGCGGCAAGGCTTTTTTTTTTTTTTTTTTTTAACCTGGAGAAATGCTCATGCATTCTGCACTATCACGGGGAGATAGTGCAGTTATGTGGGACTCTAACCCACTAAAACTCCACGGTATCCTCCTCTGCCGCTTACGGCGGGAACACGGGCACGCGTTTGCACTCATCCGTGAACCCGCCGCGGCTGTCCGTCACCGGACCCCCCTCTGGGGAGTATTCCCCATCATCGGCGCACCAGAACACATAGCACGCCGTGACCACCTCTGGGACCAAACCAGCACATGGGTGCCAGACGACCCCGTATCTGGGCACCCTTGGTCCCCCTTTGACGGGTCAGGTAATTGGCCCCGCCACCTGCCAATTTTCGGCCGCAGAGGATAGGGAGAGCGGCCAACGTCATACCAACACTCCTCCTCCCCTGCGGCCCCACCGCGTCCGCCATCAGACGGTGGCGACCCCGTCAAGGCCGCGGAAGGTAGGGAGAGCGGCGCACCGCAATACCGGCACTCCTCTCCCGCCGCGGCCTCCAACCCTCAGCCGCGACGCCTCCCACACGACATCGCGGCCCGCCTCAGTTGCGATGTCGCCCAAGCGGCACCGCAACCTACTTGTTGGCCGCTACGCCGTCGGCTTACAGGCAAAAGCCCTGACGAGCGGCCCCTCCTCGGGTTCCTCTTCGCTTCACCGTGGGGGTCCAAGCCACGGCTACTGAGCCCCCCCGCCTCGACAATGCGGGAACCCACCGGGGGGGAACCGCGGCAAGCCTAGCTTAACCTGATCGACCGACCCGTGCAGCTGTTAGTACTTAGCCACAAGCCCCTCTAACGGAATATCACATCTATATAATATTGTTGTATTTGTGGACTGCTGGATAGGCAATTAGTATCGCGTTTCGGCTTCACTGGTGCTTGACAAGGCCGCAGGTTTGTGCTCCTTTCTGTAAGCTACTGAGTCGAATAAATATATTATTTACACTTGCTTCTGCCCGTGGTCATCGCCCGCGTGGTTGTCGAAAATTATCCCAAGGGTTTTAATTTTTTTGCGCGGAACTTTCTAATCTTTTCCTAAAATAAAAGAATGTTACTTCTTAGAACATCAGCTATCTGCCAGTGAAAGTCCCGTGAAAATCGTCCCAGCCGTTTTGGAGATTAGCCGTTTTTTGTTTGAAGTACTTGCCATATATACTTTCATATGCATTTACCCCCTTAGTGTACGGCCTGAGTGAAAAAGGGTCCAGCGGAGCGTTCAGCGTTGCGTGCAAGCGGCGAAGGAGCGTTCGCCCAGTGGCCTTAGTGCACGGTTAGCGTTCGAGTGAGCTGGTCACATTTTTCCTCAAGTCGGAGAAACAACTGTTCATCACTGATTGCGAGAAACATACGCCAACAATTTTCTGACTATTTTTGGGATAATAGAATTACTAATGTTTAAAATTTTATAACGTAGGTACAACCAATAAATAGGTTACTAAAACAATTATTTACCTTCAATTCCTAGTTTTACTGCTAATTCCTTCCACACTTTCTGTTTAATTATTCTATTTTTATATAGGGCATGAGTTGTTGCCCATAATTCTGGTTTAAGTTCAATTTCTGTAATAATGTCTTCGAACGACATGGCGCGCACGCTTTCGTCGCCGCTGCAAACACAAACTGGTTTGAACTCGCACGCGACGCGCCGCTCGACGCAAACAAGAACGCTGCTGCTCCCGCTCCGCTCGGCCGCCACTCAGGACACCTACGTGTTAATGCATCTGTTTGACACAAACGCCGCACGCCCCGCCCCGCTGGACGCTCGATTTAAGCGGGCACTCAGGCCGTACACTTACTAATAAACTTATTATATCAGATGAATAGTTACTCACCGATTTCTCTCTTCAGTCGTCAGTAATTTGACTTTCGAAAGAAGAATACAAAGATATTACAGACAGACACTTGAATCATATTTATTTGTATAGATAGATAGATAAACCGTTTATTAAAATAAATTATTTTGTGTGAATTTTTGCTGTAAATTTTTCGTTTTAAGGAAAAATTTCCAGGCGTAATAAAATATGCTCGCCCTCGTTCCTTTTTTGTGTCAGAATTACTAAAAGATTTTTTTCTTTTTTGCAGTTCGTCATCGTTACCAGACATCATTTTAACATTTAAAGTAAGTGTATGCATTTATTTATAAAATAAACACTTTATAAATGTTGGTCTTTTGACCCACTTTTTACTAGACCACATTAATCTATGTTAATAAAATTGTATTAATATTTATTAAAAAAAAAAAAAAAAAAAAAAACACGCCTATCCAATCTATTGAAGTCGTCAAAACATATGAGCCCAAACTCGAGGGATTTACTAGTAGCCACTGGAGAGATCTACTGTCGACCTCCTGGCTCCATCATCAGATCAGCATAAAGATGGTTTATTCTGCACAAACAAAACGCACATTACAAATAAAATTTTAAAAAAATTAAAAAAAGACATAAAATATACACATACAACGTAGTCAAAAGCCTCGTACTCAAGTTTAAAAACCTTATCTAACCCAACTTACGGCAGTTATAAAACATGTATTTGTGCCAAATTGCTGTAATTTGGCAAAATGCCGGCCATATTGCTATATTCCGGCCATTTTGGCAGGAGTACTGCACGCCAGGGGTGACAAAGTTAATCCTCAACATGACATAACTGCCTCGGGTTTAATACACCTGGCTGATAGATTACTTAGCAGAAGCATATTTTAATATTTGAAAAGCGATTTTAATTTGAGCTAATGGGTAACACCGCCAATGTATGTGTAAATGTGAATTGTGAATCACTTTTTGATTCAGATTTTATGTATTTCACTTTCAATGCGTATGTAAAATATTAAAGTAAGTTTTATGCTAGTAGGGATCATTATTGGCTAAGTAATAGTATTGGATAATTAATACCAGCCGCATAGTTCGATCAATTAGGTTAAGCTACGATTGCTGCGGTCAGTCCGTGGATGGGTGACCACTTTTACATACCGACATCCCTCCGCGCCTCGGAAAGCGCGCTATGCCGTTGGTCCTAGCTGTCATTTATGGATCTTTGACAGTCGTTACGGGTCGTCAGAAGCCCCGAAAGTCTGACAACCAGTCTTACCAAGGGGTATAGTATAACCCAGTAACTGGGTTGTGGAGGTCAGATGGGCAGTCGCTCCATATAAAATACTGGTGATAATGTATCAATGCCGCTCCGTAAAATTACAATGCGCATGATTCTCCAAAGGATTAGGCAGATGTGTAGGTCCTATAGTAGAAGCAAGAGCAGTGATGACCCAGTGGTAACTGCGGCGACTTACAACTTGAAGGTCGTAGGTTCGCACCCAGACAGGAGCTTTACTTTGTGTAAATTATTCCATCACCACTGTGTTCTCAAAACGGTGAAGGAAAACATCGTGAGGAAACCGGCACGTCCTAGAACCAAAAATTCAAACACATGTGACATCTACCAACCCGCACTGGGCCTGGGTGGTGGATTACGGCCCACTCCCTCTCACTGAGAGGAGGCTTGTGTCCCAGCAGTGGGAACATGATAGGCTGATGTTGTACAGACGCCAGCACGTCAAGCTACCCGAAACTGTCAAATTTTCCCAATCAACTTTGAACCTTATGCTTTAGCGTTAAAGTTGAAATTCTATTAAAGAAATGTGACAGATTGTAGTAACTTGATATGCTGGCGTCTGTACCTATAGTAGGAAAAAAAATAAAAGAAAAAAGTTCTTTGCTCCAATATTTCTATGTAGTTGCAACATTTACTTTCATGTAGATGGAGTGAAATATTGTACGGTCAGCAACAAAAGTCTATTAACACTGTCTAGTTTACACATCATCAAAATTAACACAAAAAGTTTCGATAAACTGCTTTTGAAAATATTGTATAATAGCTAAAAATTATTATTGTTTAAAGTTTACTTCTCTTCCGATTTTTTTTTTTTTATTTTGCTCCATAATTAAAATTTATAAAACTAAAGTGTTAATCGACTTTTGTTGCTGACTAGACTCGTACAACGGCCCCCAAAAGTTTTGACTTCACTGTAACTGACGTTTTGAACTTGTTGGCTGAAACTTTTGTTGCCTACTGCACTTTAGCTCTCATTTTGTTTTATATTATTTTGATCAGTGCTGTGAAAAGTTGGGTTAATTACTTATC
Source organism: Hydraecia micacea (assembly GCA_914767645.1). Lineage (NCBI taxonomy): Eukaryota > Metazoa > Arthropoda > Insecta > Lepidoptera > Noctuidae > Hydraecia > Hydraecia micacea. The sequence continues at coordinate 3,806,986 of OU611801.1, read as the reverse complement.
TTTGACGTATCTAATGAGCTTTTGACACTGACTTTTTTGTTATGAAACGGGTAGGCGGACGCGAGGACACCCCAAAGACAACGCTGAAAAATGTCTTTATTTTTACAAGTTAAGGGAATATACTTTTTTTTCTTTCCTATATGGCATAGATATATGTTTTTTTACATTTCTATGCTATATGGCATCTCGTAGTTGACCTTGAGAGGTCGTGACTACTTAACCGGACTATCCTATGGTTGCCTTAAGTAAACTCAAAGCCTCCAGCCAGGGGCGGGGAATATACCTACAAGCTGATCACTTATTATAAAGATATTTACATTATATTACAAGGCAGATGTGAGTCGATGATTGTTACTCTTTCACGCAAAAACTACTGAACGGATTTAGATAAATAATAAACAAGCACATAAATGGCACTTTTGAACGTCAAAACCACTAAATTCCCTAAATTTTTGACAAGTTTTTGACATTGATTGTCGCTGAGATGAGATTGTGACTAGATTTTGAACGCTTTTAATTACGGGGATTGGTCTTCTGTTCTCTAACAGGTACGGTATCGATCTGCAACAAATATTCTTGTAGCAAAACCATGTACCTAAAAATTTTCACTATAAGTAAACCAGAAAAGATTTTAAAACGTTAAATCTACTGACCTAATTACGAGCAACGGTATCCAACTCGATCAGAAAGCTCTGGGATTAAGGAGGATCACAATGAAATATGTACTATGGTTGGTACAACCACAGACCGGGTACACTAAAGGTATAAATACAGAAGACCGACTACATACAACAAGCACAAGCTCACTCACACACCCTCACATACACTCACACATACAGAATCACTCACCTGCGCACTCTCGGGCGCGCACACACACAAATGTTCTTAAATAAGTGTCTTAATTTTAATTTAATTTTACTGTTTACTTTATAACCATATAATTTTTACGAGTTCACTATACAGGGTTATTGGAAAAACATCAACAACCTCTTAAGAGGTCATTGTACTCATTATTATGAACAACTTTTACTATGGGATCAAACCTGAAATCGCAAAAAAAATAATCTGCTGTTCCCTACATTTATGTTCGTATAACTTGCAACTTAACAGGTGCCTTAGATGCCCAAGTGTAGCGTATCTATGTCAGCGTACGTTTTCACTCGCTGGAACTGAACTTCTGTACCTTTCTATTTAGTGCCGCACAGGTAGGTAGGAAGGTTTAAATAGGTGTTTAATTTAATCCAGCCTAAGTCCGGGACCCTTCTCGATTTGTGGTTTTTGATTTTGGAGCAGTATCTATTGTTGGAGACAGTAGACTATGTTATATAAATAGAATCTCAACCTTATTTAATGGAAGAGTAAGTGATTGGTGGCAGGTAGTGGCTATAAAACCAGGGCAATGCCTGGGTACTACCGTATTACTCAGTAACTGGGTTGTGGAGGTCAGATAGGCAGTAGCTCTATATAAAATACTGGTATTCAGCTGCATCCGGTTATATTGGAAGCTGACGCCAACATAGTTGGGAAAAGGCTAGGCAAATGATGATGATGCCATGTGTTTTTTTTTTTTTTTATCAAAGTAGGTACTTTGATAAAAAGTTTTTTCTCGTTTTTGCTCGGTTCCTAATATAGACTAAAACGAATCGTTTTGCTTGCCAATGGTAACATTTTTATTACCAAACTGGGCATCATATAAAAAGATTCGTAAGCTAGTTTTACGTGTGATAGCTATTTCCAAATGGGAGGGTCTGCTGTGCAAAGCTATGAGGTTTTGGCTTCTTTATTGGTAAAGACACAAGAGTCTTAATTTTTACCAATAACGGGACGTAAATTATAGGAATCAGCTATTTGTCAGTAATAGTCCAGAGTCTGGATTAGTACCCGGTTGATCGCAATAGTCTCGCTCCTTATTACAAAAGGGCGTAATGTGAGTGTCCTAGGTAAAGGTACACCTCTGCCGCCTCTGCTCCCAAAGGTGAAGGAAAACATCTTCAGGAAACCGGCACGTCCTAGAACAAAAAAAAAACCGGTCAAGTGCGACTGTGACTCGCGCACCGAGGGTTCCGTACAAATTTGTAGGTATGTAAATAAAAATTGACGGTTTTCGGGTTTTTTCCTTTACTTGTGCTACATGACGTTGCTTCTTGCCAAATTTCATGATTCTAGGTCAACGGGAAGTCCAGGTTTTGATTCCGGAACATAAACACCCGTAGCTTTTGTTGGCGTTGACTTAGAAGTTAAATTTTTTCACTGCTTCAAGGGATTGTAGCCCTAAGTATTTGATATTAATTCTAACTTGATAACTCTACGCGTTTCTGAGAAAAAGGGTCTTAACGATGGACAGACAGACGGACAACGAAGTGATCTTATAAAGGTTCCGTTTTTCCTTTCGAGGTAACCCTAAAAAAGGAATCGAAGACATGTGACATCCACCAACCCGCACTGGGCCCGCGTGGTGGATTACGGCCCGCTCCCTCTCCAAGAGAGAAGGCCTGTGTCCCAGCAGTGGATACATTTATAGGCTGATTTATGCTTATGATGCCGGTGCAGACTGGGCGATAACAGACGTGAAAAAATTAAAGTGTTTTTCAAATGTAAAAAAGTTCTCAGCTTTTTTAACAACATTTAACTACATGACATTAAAAGCAGACATCGTTCACGCGGACTTACAATTTTTCAAACAAACTCACAAGGCAATTTATATGCTGGACAGTTTTAAGTGTCACTATAACCCTGTCTAGACATGCTACATACATTGAGAGCGCCTTTATAGCGTAGCAGTAAGAGCGATTTTCAAAGTACCACTGGTTGACTGTACTATCGACCACTGAACCATTGCTACTTGACAGCACTATCGTTTTAAGATACGTGCTTTGAACTGGAGGTTTAAAATGTGATGTATTGCTTTTAGAAATGTATAAAAATGGGATAGAAATTGTAGAGTTATTCCTAAAAAAGCTCGTCTGAAAGAGGGTTCACTATCCTAGGTCCCTACCTGTTTTTGATGTCAAGCAACATGCTATAGACCGGAATAAATCAACAATAATCTATACTAATAATAAAGCGTTTGTTTGTTTGAACGCTCTTATCTCTGGAACTACCAGTCAGATTTGAAAAATTATTTTTCCATTTGATAGCCCAATCCTTGAGGAAGGCTATAGGCTATTTAACATCACACTGAGGCCCTTAGGAGCCGTGCAAAACGAAAAAAGGTAAGAAAAAACGCTAAGAGGAAACGTAGTAAAAGTGCGGGAAAGGATGCGATGCGACGAGGTGGGTCGGGGAAACAAGAAATTTCACGCGGACGAAGTCGCAGGCAGTAACTAGGTTTCTATAAGTAGTGTTATTCTGTAAATTTCGCTTTGAACCTCACTCAAGTGAGCGCACACCATTCGAAAGCGAACTCATTTGTTTTTAAAATGAATCATCGCGGATTCACAACGAGACACCGTTCAAATTTCGAAGTGATATTTGGAGAATGTGCTTTGGTGTCTAAAATGGAGATTATAGTCTTAGAGGATGAGGCTGTTTATAAGCTGAAACGCATGTCATAGATCCTTTTAAAGCATTTTAAGAAAATTTTAAGACATGTGACATCTATCCACACTGGGCCCGCGATTATCGAGCACTCTCACGGAGAGGAGGCGTGTATCCCAGCTGTGGGAAAATTGTAAGATGATTATGGTTATGCTCTTCAACTTTCTGACAAACTGACCGACTCTTTGACAGTTCAAAAGTGCCTTGAAAGGTTTAATTGTAATAAATACTTTGAGTTTGAGTTTGCTAACGATCCTTACATACTCCTTTCGCTTCATCGTCCACATTCATACCCCATATTATTGAAACAATGGCCAGTTGCGTAGGTATTAATTACTAAATTTTAGTTTTTATAATTTCCTTTACAAATCTATCACCATCATACAGTTGTGTTCCTTAGGAAGCAATAAGAATGCTATTGTCTTCTTTTCTGTCGCTTCTATTCTCATTCATCATTTGTTCGTTATTTTATGTAAAACCTCTTTTACAACTTGTATCATCCGCAGCAAATATCCATTTTATGGGCTACGATTTGAGGAAATTTCTCTTTTTTGTATCATTTTATGTCAGCCATTTACATATTTATTATGTACTATTTATTTTATTGTAGGTTTTTATTTTTATGACGACAATGCCTTTTCGTTAAACAGAGCTTTCTAGATTACGTATTATTTTCGTGAGATGTGGATACTGTGATTAGTATATTGTGTGAGGGCGTTCATATTATGATACAACGTTATAATCATTACGTTGATTCCAAGCGAGCCCGTTTGAGTATAGAGGTATGAGGAGCAGGGTGTACAGTTCACTCATCCTCCATAGAAAAGGGAGGATCCTGCGACCAGACGGGTGTTGTGTCTGGCGGACAACTGCCCGATGATTCATGTCGGGCCGTTGTATATAATACGCTAGTTGCGCGGTAAACTCTGCTTGCGAGATGCAGGATTTTGCGTGACGTCAGGAAGACACGTAGCTCGCATGTGGCGTTGTAGATACCGCTACAACATCAACGTACCTATTCTAGCACTGTTTTTCAAAACAAAAAACCTAGTAGAAATCATTTGAAATATCATTCTAAATTCAATTGATTGTTTGAATGCGATCAGAGTTATCTACCAGCCAGCACAATATAAGGTCGACTTTTGCAGGCAACCTTTATAGTATCTACCTACATAGTATGAATATTGGTTCTTCACGTTTCCGAGAAGATGGATTTTAGAGATTTCTATTTGCATTCCCTTAATACAATTTACTGGCCACTATTCTAAACACAAATCATATTCATCTCTTCTTGTTCTCACACACTAGATGATATTGTCTACATTTCTTTCTCACTTCTACTTTCGCAGGACTGCTGGAAGAAATTTCTTAAAAAAAAACCAGCCAAGTGCGTGTCGGACCACGCACAATGAAGGGTTCTGTAGTTGTAATGAATTTATCCCAAGTACAAACTTAACATTGTAGTAAACCCTGACGCCGCTGTGTAAGTAACGCCTGATTCCGTAATATATCTTAACATTGTAGTTGAAAATCATGTATCACAATCATCATAATTATGTCGTATCTATAGGTATGATCTGTATCTGTTTTACTGAGTGTACATAAATAATAAAATAAATAAATAAACAAGAGTGAACATCTTCTGAGCACCTCATCCATCACTTTCCATCCGGTGTGGCCAGGGCGTCAAGAGCAGGCCCCATTCAGCAATGAAGATAAAATTTTTGTGAATGTTCGAATTACTACATTACTATAAATAATTAAACTACTTTTGAGCTTAGATTTTGCTGTAACAGACACCTCAAATCACACTAATATTATAAAGGCGAAAGTTTGTGAGTGTTGTGTGTGTTTATATGTTTGTTACTTCTTCACGCTCAAACGGCTGGACCAATTTTGATAAAATTTTGTATGGAGGTAGCTGACACCCTGGATTAACATATAGGCTACTTTTTATCCCGATATTCCCACGGGATCGAAACTTATGCTGGTAAAACCACGGGGCGCAGCTAGTTTGCAAATAAAACTCTTGATAGGTTAGGTCATAAAATGACAACTGAGCCCATTTTCTTTCATTTTGACAGTTCAGCCACGTTTCTTGCGTTATTTACGTTTTGGAGCAGACGAATTTGTTAAACTTATGTTTTTTTTTTAATCTAACAAAATTTGCAAAACACATTGCGTGACCCAAGAATCGAGCCCAAATTCTGACGCTCAGTTGCTGTGTGTGGTTAACATTAGAACAATACAGCAGTTCTTTATTATTTTTCTTTTTTAAGAAACAAAATATGGAACATTCAATTTGTCCAAGGAATTTGATTAAAGGCGTTGTTACATTAGAATTGTAAATAGGACGGTTCTATCAACTTTTTCCCAGGCCTCAGAAAAAAATGTTAATTTTTCTTCCCATTGTAATAAATGAGCTGGGAATGTTTTAAAAAGAAATATGTTCTCGTGCATAATTTCAGTAATGCTTCAGGAGTAATGTCTGAGGATTTAAGAACGACATATTTTGGTTTTAGTTTGAATAATATATTCCGTGAAGACTTAAGTAAGGTAGCCTCATATTTTTCTAGGAGCGTTGCTGTATGAGAATAAGGTATTAATTTCAGGTGTTTAATTAGACTGGAAGCCGACCCCAACATAGTTGGGAAAAGGCTAGGCAGATGATGATGAATTAAACATGATTTGTAGGTCTACAGGTTGGCAGGAAAATCGACGCACCACCTGTTACCACGGATTCATCCTTCGGATATCTATGGATTCACCACATGATTCTGAACCCCCCCCCCCTGCGTTGAAATTTTTCGTATAAGTATTATTACAAGCAAAAAAAAATTTTTTTTTTTCCTTTATGATGTATTAGGTATTTAATTTGTTAGCTTAGTTGTTAATTTTATTGTGCATGCTGTGGTCTCCAGTAATTGAAAGAGTACACGTCTACCAAATACTTTGTCGTCCATTAACTATATACCTAATGTTTAATGTATATCTTTTGTTGGAGATCCTAAAATAAATAAATAAATAACACAAAAATAGCTGTTCCATACACTTTGACCGCGTAACTTTTCTATGAAAAATCAGTTTTTACTTAATAACCTACGAAAAATTTCTACGCTAGAATCAAGTGCTGAATTCTTGGTTACAGTTTCCGCGCCAGTGTCCCTTGCCTCCCTGTATAATTATTATATGCGACGATCAATGTACAGACGCCAGCACATCAAGCTACTAAAATCTGTCAAATATCTTTAATAGATTTTCAACTTTATCACTAAAGCTTAAGGTTCAAAGTTGATTGGGAAAATTTGGCAGTTTCGGGTAGCTTGACGTGCTGGCGTCGCGTCTGTACCTAGAATAAAATTACTTAACTGCAAAATGACGTAAAAAGTCTCACACTAAAATGTTACGAAGCGTGAAATAGTACATTAACTTACAAACACGTGTCGTTTACTATCCATGTTGAATAAACATTAAGTAAGTACTCGACCATGGAGTTTCTTGCCGGTTCTTCTCCATAGGAAACGACCAATTGGAACCGTGCACCTAGCTTCTGACGTTTCATAAGTGCCCATGTTGGTTTATGTGAAATAAAAATATTTTGATTTGATTTGATTTGACAAACTAGCTTCGTTAAAACTAGTTAAATATTTTGTGCGCAACGCGGCGTACTGAAAAGTTGCGGCGTATTTTCCCAGTGGATACGCAGTGCGCGGCGTACTCAATGGGAATTTGAATAAAAGCGTTTTAGTTGGAGTGGTGTTCCATTATGTTAGAGGAATTAATTAAACAGGATGTAAAAAGACCCATTACGTAGTTGACCCTGTATACTTCTCGCACATCAGACTTATTAGTACGGACCCTGATTTTAAAAGTAAGACCCTACTCGCCACAAACCGCAACCGCCTTTTTAAAATAAAAACGAGTGTGCTTATGACCACACGACTGAAGTGAAACTTCAGTATTGCGTATTTGGCTATGAGAGGAAGAGAGAAAGAAAATGTGCGCGCGCACTGCTGTCTCTTGCTTATATCCCCCACTCAACTCCCGTTCGCCTCGCCCGATCACACTTTTCGTAACGCTTACGTCACGCGTTCGCCAGCTTACTCCCCAAGTCAAGCGTGCGTAAAGAAGTTTCACTTCAAAAATTCTCGAAAGTGCAAAAAACCCGCATCCCCCATCTCCATAATGAACCTCTAAACTAATTATGACCAAAGAGAATTTGTTCATAATCTGGTTACAAGCAACAGGCGAGCGTGTTCAGAAAGACAACTTGATAAGTTTATAAAACTTAAATTACATCAATTGACTATAATTGCATCAGGTAGCCTTTAGTGAATAAGACGTAAGGGGCAATCTCGTAATTTTAAGAACGTTCACAGTCTGATCTCAGTCTGAATTTGGCAAATTTATAGTGGATAAGACAATGTTTAAAACAGAAGACGAACTAGCATGGGATCGAGGAGGGGGGGGGTGTGGAAGGGGTTCAGGGGATTAGACCGGAATAACTCCTTAAATCCCTACATTTTTGACATGTTTTTGATATTGATTGTCGCCAAGATGAGATTGCAACTAGAACGTACTTGAACGAACCTTTTGAACGTTTTTAATTACTGGAATTACGTCGACTGCTGAGAGTAGTGGTGGCCCAGTGGATACGGCCGTGACTTACGAGTTGTAGGTCGCGAGTTCGAACCCAGACAGGCGCTTTACTTTGTGTAAATTATTTCATAACCACTGCTCTCAAAGACGGTGAAGGAAAACATCGTGAGGAAACCGGCATGTTCTAGAACCAAAAATTCGAAGACATCCACCAACCCGCACTGGGCCCGCGTGGTGGATTATGGCCCACTCCCTCTCACAGAGAGGAGGCCTGTGTCCCAGCAGCGGGACTATTATATTCTGATTATGACATCGACTGCTTAGTTGGTCTAGTGGTCGCAGATTCTTCTGCTAAGGTTTAGGTTCTGGGTACGATTCCCAAGTCGGGAAAAGTGTTTGTTACAAAGTGTTGTTGGCACTCAAATGTTGGTATATTGGCGTATTACTCGTAGACGACATATGACAAATATTGTGTTTCGTAATGTAAATTACTTTCTATTGTATAGAATCAAGTTTTTCTAACTGAACAGACAGCTGTGCTGCTGGGGAGTTTGTTGCGTCATTTCTTCTTCCCAGCTAAAGCACTAGGAAGTGTTGAAGGGCGGGCGTTTTGGGGGACTGTCTTATGTAATTTTGACGTTTGAAAAGTGCTGATTTTTAGCCTAATTTGAATAAATGACTTTTGATTTTGTTATTGGGGTTTTCCATCTAGAATTTCTCACTAGCAGCCCGGAGGCTGGATGTGTGCCCGGCTGATGGCAATAGGCTGGTCTTCTATTACATGGGACTTAAACATAACTGGCGATATGTGGGTGTACTATAGGTACACCTCGTCTTAATCATCCGAGGGAATAAAGCGCGATGTTATGTCATGTTATAACTGTTTTCACTAACACTAGGCGACACTTAAATACATGCTTTAATAAGAACACGCTGTTGGATTTTTAACGCTCGGCTGAGTCTCCTCTGCCTAACCTTTCAGGGTATCAAGGCGCAATGTTAAGTTATCTAATACGTCTACAGTACGCCTAGTTGAAGTAGTTTGCTATGGCAGTCACGTTAGTCTAAAGTTTTGGACAATGAAATTGCTTTTTGGGTTCAAAAGACTTAATTAGAAGAAATACCTTCTATTCTATTTTGAAGCTAAAACTTCGGCCAACAATTTAAAAGAAGCAGACCACTGTGCATCTTAATAAAGACTAACTACCTACCTATACTGAATGCCGAACTTTTGTTATTTTACAGAAGTCTTATTAAGACATTTTGCCCTCACGCTGCTCATTTCCACAAGTCTAGTCTAGTAGATATGGCATTTATACGAAAATAAAAAATGGCTAGGAATCTTCAAAGAAAACTCCATCACACGTCTTCTCTATGGGCAATAATCTTACTAATAAGTATTATAAAGTGAAAGTTTGTTTTTTTCACGCAAAAACTACTGAACGGATTTTGATGAAACTTTACAGTACCTAATAGTCGTATAGTTTACAGCAGAATAACACATAGGACACTTTTTATCCCGATATTTCCACGGCATCGAAACTTATGCGGGTGAAACTGCGGGGCGCTTCTAGTATTTAATTTTATTATGATAATGTAATTTATAATATTATGACGGAAAATATATTTTAGAAAAAAACTTAGACAACAGAAAGAATGAAGTCAGAATAGGCATCTTAATTATTATTCTAGGTATCTCTTGTTCTATAATATTATTTTTATTTATTAAGCTATTGCATAGCTTTTATCTTGGGCTTTGAGCGCGGCGACCGAATGAAGAAATTCCGTAACGAAAATAAACCTAAGCATCGTCTAACGTCGTATCAGTTCGGCAGACTTCGGCACGGTGTTTGTGTGCGTGCGACTAGACGTATGCTATGCAATAGCTTTACCGCGGCAGTCCCCGAGTGCCACACGTATTTTTTTTTTAAATATATATTCTTATTATTTGCCTAATACATAAATACTTCAAGAATTGTCGATTCGCCCACAAATAAATTAACTTTGTACGAGTCGCCGATAGAAAAAAACCGGCCAAATGCGAGTCAGACTCGCACACGAAGGGTTCCGTACCGTACCACCGTACAATATTTAACACCACATAATTATGTAAAAAAATCACGTTTGTAGTATGGGAGTACTAATTTATTTTATTTTAATTTAATAATTTATTTTTAAAGTGAATATACAGCTAAGTACCTATTCTGTAAATATTTCAAGCGTCTACCTGTTGCCGTTATTAAAATCGAGCAAACAACGGCAAAAGAATCACGTCTGTTGTATGGGGGCCCCCCTTAAATATATTTATTTATTCTTTTTTAAGTATGTGTTGTTATAGCGGCAACAGAAATACATCATCTGTGAAAATTCCAACTGTCTAGCTATCACGTTCATGAGATACAGAATGGTGACAGAGTGGTCTTAGTAATAGGGTCCCGTTTTTACCCTTTGGGTACGGAACCCTAAAAACTATGTTATTAAAAAGTGTCGATTCGCCTGTTTCGGGCGAGTAAACTAAAAAGCCGAAATCTCCTGGTGAAAAAGTCCCTTCTGTGCAATATGGCATCAAAAACAAAGGCATTCTCTACTTTGTCTTATTTATAATTAATTGCGGATGCATCCATCGATGATTTCTTCGCCATCATTAGGAAAAGAACTGCATCGATGATGAGCAGGGTCCGTGGTAGCACCAACACTGTCCGTTGAGGTCAGCTTCTAGTCTAACCGGATGCCGCTGAATACCAGTATTTTACATGGAGCGACTGCCCATCTGACCTCCACAACCCAGTTACTTGTAATACGATACCCCTTGGTAAGACTGGTTGTCAGGCTTTCGGGATTCTGACTACCCGTAATGACTGTCAAAGACCCACGAATGACAGCCGGGACCAACGGCTTAACGTACTTTCCGAGGCACGGAGGGGTCTCGGTATAATCTGAATTAAGGATTGAACTTTAAATCTTAGCACTTTTTCTACAAAATTTTGTTTAAATAACATTTCAAATAAAATCAAAAGTTATTTATTCAAATTAGGCTGAGAATCAGCACTTTTCGAAAGTCAAAATGACATGACAGCCCCCCAAAACGCCCGACCTTCACGTTTATTTGTAAATTTAATTGTAATTGAATTGTAATTGCTGGAAATTGAGACTACAAAGTTAAACTCAATTATCAAATGAACAACATCTTTAAGGTAATTTCAAATTAGAAACGGGCGATTAAGTATTTCAGAATCATCGACTACAGAGTAAACGCAATTGTCAAGTGAACAACATTTCTAAGGTCATTTCAAATTAGAATAACGGTCAGGTAAGTCTTCTATAATCATCAAAGCACTCAATTTGTAAGTCACAACAAATTGGCATCCTCAGGCACATTTTCTGGTCCATTTGGTTACATTTTCAAAAGATACTGATACGTACAGATATCGAAAGCTAGCGGGGTAATTTCATAACACATTAAAAGTAGCAATGGCTTTCATTTTGACAGTTCAACAACATTCATTGCGTTATTTACATTGCTAAGCAGACCTTTTTTTGGAAAATATGAAGCAATGGATTAGCAACATCTTTCAAAATTATTCAGATTGTGATTGAAACTGTGTTACGCAATTAGGGTGCGGCTTAATTAAGATGAAGCATCATGACCTAGACAACGCAAGTATCACGATCTGTATGAAAACCAAGCGTGCCATTTTTTGACTATCTACTATGACGTCACAAGCACCATTTAGTGATGGGAACATCAAATCGAATCAAAGACGCCGCCGTGTGCGGCACCCGTCTCGCCCCACCCCCGGGGCCTAGCGCCAGCGCTCACGCTCACCGAGCCAGCATTACACAGGTGGCGGCTTACGATTTTTGTACGTAAGCTGGTGCGATTTTTTGCACGCGAAGTAGTTGCTCTCGCGTTATCTAGGTGTATCTATAGCTGTGGGATGAAGCGTGTCGTGGCGCTCGTTGTATGGAGCTGTTCTTCTGTACCTAACTATTCTGTGGTAAAAACCTCGTTTATCATAAATAAATGTTTTCTCCGATTAATATGACAGCTGGTTCTAATTAATTATCTCTAACAAAGAAGTTGAATTATTGAGGCTTACATATTTTCGTAATTAATCATGTTTGGAACAGTGATTATAATGATGAGGCAAAATAAGATGTTTTGGAACAGCCTTTCCACCAGAGATGAGCGAGTATGCGTAGCGAGGGATGTGTGTGAAACCAACCAATAACATCGCTTCATTTTTATAGTTTCAACGAAGTGAGTGTTGGTATTGGTTAGTTTTACACACATCCCTCGCTACGCATCCTCGCTCATCTCTGGTGGAAAGGCAGCTTTAATGCACCTCCTGTTTCGAGTTGGCGTAAGTTTTCAATTTCATACGTTAGTATTAATAAATATAAAATTTTACCATACAAAAAGGTACTAAGGCGGATTTAATGCCTTAGGGATCCACCAGTCTACCAGTCAACCAAGAAGGGTGAAGAGATATGAAGGCAGGTAAAAAAAAACCGGTCAAGTACGAGTCGGACTCGCGCACCGAGGGTTCCGTACTTTGTAGTTAGAAATTTACGGTTTTCGGATTTTTTCCTTTACTTGTGCTACATGAAATTGCTTCTTGCCAAAGAACAATGGCGAGGAAATTGTTGATGGAGTTGAATGCCGCCGCATGCGACCGGACGCCGCACGACAAAAATCGAAACCTACTCTACATCGGAACTTGGGATTTTATTCACCTGCGACCTATCCGAACTGCCATTTAGACAGTCGATTTTCGCTGTGCTGCGAAAACATCTGTGTAAAGCCTGCATTACTTCTCAATGACATTTTGTAACCATAAAAACATAAAATTCACAGCAATTAAGTACTTCCTTGTACAGACGCCAGCACATCAAGCTACTACAATCTGTCAAATTTCTTTAATAGATTTTCATCTTTATCGATAAAGCATAAGGTTCAAAGTTGATTGGCAAAATTTGACATTTTCGGGTAGCTTGATGTGCTGGCGTCTGTACATGTTAGTAAAAACATTAAAGTTGTCCGGTTTCAGGCTAGCCATCCATTTTGTTCGTCGTATCGCGAACGATCACTCAAACAAGCTGTCCCTAATTAATATGCAAATTGAGCTTAAAAATACACTTAGATAGTTGATGTCTCTGCTTCTGTTGTTATTAAAATGTTATAAGGTGGTTTGAGAAATAATTAATTATTGTCTTAAGAGTTTACCTATATCTACAGGGTCAAATTGAATTAGCTAGAGAAAGTCCACGGACGTGATGAATTTCAATACCTAAAACAAAAAATTAATTAATCTGATGATTATTTTTTTGGGGTTTCCTTCACCGTTTTGAGAGCAGTGGTGATGAAATAATTTACATAAAGTGAAGCACCTGTCGAGGTTCGAACCTACGACCCTACAACTCGTAAGTCGCGACCGTTACCAATGGGCCACCACTGCTCCCATTTCCATAATTTCCAGTTGCCAGTTATATTTTAAGTCCCTTATAATAGGAAACAAGTATTTACTTAGGTGTTCGGTTGTCTGTTGGACATTTGATTGGTCTTTGCTTTGTGAATTTAACAAACTGGCAGTTTGACTTATCAAATCAAAGCTAAACGGGAAACTAAAATCAAAGTGACCTACACTTTGAAACTTCATAACCAGCCATCGCAATATAGGTAATGTTGGGGCCAGCCCCAACATTATATTGCGGTGTATCGCGAGCAGACTGGACTGCGTGTATGTGAATCGCTGCTGCAAGCTTTCCACATCGGTGTTGAGCTTATAGCGGGGGTTTGCATAAATCATATTGCAGTGTGTTAAGTGTGTAGGTTAAATTTACTAACGTAGTTGTTAAGAAATATTGTTACTAACATTTTGAGTCCTTTGTTACTTGTAATTAAAAATATAAATAAAATAAATAACGACCCCATTTACAAAATCAACTGTCAACCTTACGTCTAAACCACGTTTGACGGGATTTTATTGCGCACTGGATTTTCAACTCTAAGACTTATTCAATGCATCTAAATCAGTACTTTAAGGACACTAATTTAAAACGTGTTGGTTATAAATTTCTCTCCAACAGAAATTTTAACCTTGTCATCAAATTCTGAGTTACTAGTAGTTAGAATCTGGGTGTTTTGTTTTACAGCATGTGAATACACATTCTAGCCATAATACTGACAAAAACATCTCAAAGAAATACCACTCAGAAAAAAATATCACAAAAACCGCCTTCAATTTAAAAAAAACTTGAAATAAAACAAAAAAAAATGATTTCTCGAAAACTAAAAAATATCGCGGAACATACATAGGGGTTCAATCGATGGGTATTAGTGTCCCCTGACCACAGACCTTCGCTGGTACAGGTTTCCTGGGACACCCTGTATAACTTCAAATCCAATTTTGATAGACCACTAATGAGTTTGTTTGAACGCGATTCGATAGAGATTAAATGAAACTAATATCGTTAATTACGTCATTACGCCAAGCCAATTAGTTCCTGATGCTAATGATCGGTTGATGTCGGCTGCCGATTTATGGAAGTACCAACTTCAACTAAATATTGATTTTGGAAGTCATAATTATTCAATAGACTTTACCATATAGGTCCACCGCTCCCGCACCCTCTCACGGAGGCCTGTGTCCCAGCAGGTGGAACATAAAAAAAAAAACAGCTGTTCCCTACATTCATGTTCGCATACCTCGTCAAAATGTAGGGAACAGCTGATTTTTTTTCGCGATTTCAGGTTTGGTCCCATATTAAACGTTGTTCATAATGATGAGTACAATCTCCCATTTCGATTTGTCGCATGTTTTCAATTTCAATCTGTATACGCACTTGTTTTAAACTAGCTGTCCCCGCGACTTCGTTGACTGACATGTCGGAAAACAAATTGGATTTCATGGTTTTAAATTTTTTGCGCGGAACCCTAATTCCTTTGAAATAAAAGTAGCCTAAATTACTTCTTATAACATCAGCTATCTGCCAGTGAAAGTTCCGTCAAAATCCAAAAAGGTTTCCTCAAGATGTTCTCCTTCACCGTTTTGAGAGTATTGATGATAAATTATTGAACACTTAGTATGCTTAAACGTGGATCCACGCGAGACACAATGGCTTTTTAATTGTGTCTGTAATTACGGCATTGAACCGGTTAAACAAAGAAAAACGTCTGCCTGGGTTCGAACCCACGACCCAGAACTCTTACGTCGGAGCCGTTACGAGTTTACGACTGGGTGCATCACTGCTCTGCGTAATTGGTTTATCACATTACACTAATATAATAATGGCGAAAATTTGTGTGTGTTTGTATGTTTGTTATTTTTTCACGCAAAAACTACTGAACGGATTTGCTTGAAAATTAGCACACAGATAGCTCATAGCCAGAATTAACACATAGGATACTCTTTATACCGATATTCCCACGGGATCGAAACTTATGCGGGTGAAACCGCGGAGCGCTGCTAGTTTGAAATACATGCTTTGAGTTTGAGTTTGTAGCTTTCTATCAGTGAAAGAATTTTCGTAATCATGGATCAGTATTTCCAGAGGTTCATCATCATCATCCACATCCTGACTTCATCCACTGCTGATCATAGGCGTTTTTTCAAATCAAATCAAATCATTTATTTCAATTAAACCATGTACAGGCACTTTTGAATTGTCAAAATTAAATAGTCAGTCAGTTAGTCAGAAAGTTGAAGCTAGTTGCCCATTCCAAAACGTAGATCTCTATGGAGAAGAACGGGCAAGAAACTCCATGGACACTCTTTTACAAAATCCTGTGTACATTATTCTTGATGCTTCTATATGTGAGAACAATGTAAAAAAAAAAAAAAAACAAGTGAAGAAACAATTCAAAATATAAGATTAAAAATAAGCCTTGGCAGTTAAGAGATGACCAGTCTCAACCGACGGCGCCCGTTCACGAACATGACGCGTGGATCAGCACCGTCCAGCTCAACCATTTTGTAGAGAACCGAACGATCCAACACACGCGCCACCATCAGTGAGACATTTAAGTGAGCATGACACATTCTCAACTGCCCTGCTCTTTCAAGTCAACATCAAAAAATCATAATAAACGGATCCATGGTGCTTACATTTACAAAATTGAAAAAAATGCATCTAAATTATACAAAACTATAGATTGCAATTTATTTAAAAGATGATTAAAATTGTTTACTACCAAACAGCAAAAGGTGTTTAGTATTGATGTACTCAAGTGCCAATCTCCACGTTCCTGTGCCAGCCTCGTCCGTCCGGGTTCTAAATAGGTACCTGTAAATCATATATTAATCAACATACAACTGACCTGCAAATTGCAAAAAACGTAAGTATTTTGCAGGCTACCTTATCGCATCGGTGCAAATGGACCCATGTGTTAGTTAAAATGGTATTTTTTTTTTCTCTTAAGACGACAGCGCCCTCATCGTTTGTTGGGTTATTTCTTTTAATTTAGAATGAAAATGCAGAAAAAGATTATACGTTAATATTATTACAAACGGTAGTTTTACATAGTTTAGTTTTATTATAATCACTAAAACGAATAATAGTGGCCACTATTCTGCATCTTCATTCTAAAATAAAAGAAATAATCAAACACGATGAGGGCGCCACTAAGCAGTCGGCGTCGCCTTTTTTTTTTTTTTTGGATGGGATATCATCTAATGAAGGGAGTGTCAGACTCTTACTGACTAAAACCCACCCGTGTTCCTTCCTTAGCCCTTTATGTAGTAACTATTCAGTAATCTGTGCCTTTATGTTCCGGGACAGCGGTAACCCTTTCGGACAATCCCGCTACCCCGGCAAGCTTCGGCCCTAATGGGCCCCTAGTTATAAAGCCTGTATTTCATGGCTCAGCTTCAGGTGTTATATTTACAGCCAGCTATAATAATTATTTTACGTCACGTTTCCAATAATAATAAATTTCCCATTTCGACCACAGATACTGAAATTGCATTGATCATCGATGTGTCCCATCTTTCGAAAGCCAATCATGAAGGAAACGCAATCAGAATTTAATCTTATTCCTCAATGGGTAAGGTTTAAAATTGAATCAGGTTAACGATGTGGTTTTCTGATATTTAATTTCCGTTAATTAATATTACACTTTTGGACTGTTCATTTGGTTAATTGTGTCTGATGTTTGCTTATTAAAATATTTCATTTATTTTATACTGTAGTACAGACACGAGAGGCAGACATCCGGTGTTTGGCTAATCTGAAAATAATTTTGAATAAAACTTAATTAAAATGTAAAAAAATGAGATAAGGTCTGTTCAAAAAGTACGTAATGAAAATGTAAACAAACCCCGTTCAGCACCCTAATTGCGTAACAACGTTGATTGCAGCATCTGTGGCATTCTTCATGTCATCCAAGGTGCAGGTGAACGGGCATCTAGGGCACTCCAGCATCCGGACCGATTAGAGGCACCGCACTCGCACTGGGTACTGGACGGGTGGTACAGTCAACAGCAAAAGTAGATGATGAAAATCAGAAATTCAATACTAATGAACGGAGTTCGCGTCAGAACTGTGTGGCGTCGAAGTGATTCATAAGTATGTGATTATAAATTATACCAAACATTTACTACTAGTACAGTTGCCATAATAATATATTCGTGATCAGTTTTGACTCAAAAAGTTATAATTAATTTTCATCATCTACTTTTGCTGTTGACTGTACACGTAATTGTCAAATGAAAAACATCTTACACTTCTTTAAACATCTTTCAAGACATCTTTTAAGGGATTTAAAATGAGAATTTCGGGTTTTTAAAAAGTCAAGGCTGCATTTGCCTCTACCGTTGGCACGTTCCGCTCGTGTATATGAGGACTAAGTGGCACTATACATTGACTTCCACAGATACGTGTTCTATGGGGTAATTGCGTAACACACTATCAATCAAAATCTGAATAATTTTGAACGATATTGCTAATCCATTGCTTCATATGTTCGAAAAAATTGTCTGCTCATCAATGTAAATAACGCAATGAATGTTGTTGAACTGTCAAAATGAAAGCCATTCCTACTGTTAGGGCGCCGATCTATTTGTTTACATTTTTATCAGATACTTTTGAAGCAGACCCTAGTCTGTTCCAACTAAGAAAGAAGAAACAAATGTAATGAAAATAATGAGTTACCTACAAGATTTCAGTCTTTAAAGGACGAATTGTCTATGTTTGTCGCGCGCAACGGACAATAAGTCTTGTACATCGTTACGTTCACAACTGTAGCATTGCCTGACCTTTCAAAATAAACCATCAAATTATTTTTTTTTTACTAAATGACATCTTTTAACTAATCCAATTACTTTTAAATGTGTTTCTTACCTACAGAGTGCCAAATATATAAGCCGAAGAGTTTGTTTTTTTGTTTGAGCTATTCTCTGGAACTACCACTCGGATTTGAACAATTATTTTTCATTTGATGGCCCAATACTTTAGGAAGGCTATAAGCTATATAACAAATTTTTTTGGGGGTCGCCGGCGGTTCCCATGGCAGGGAGAGTGTTAAGTCCCACGTAATAGGTGCGAACTTATTGCCATCAACAGGGCTCAAATCCAGAATGCGGACTGCTACCGAGAAAAAATTAAGATAGAAAAAAAGAACCAAAGAATCTGTCAGTATTTAGGTACTTACATTGATTTACTTACAAACAAATACAATAATTCCTATTTTTAAGATTATTCAATAGAATTTACATAATTACACATAACTAAGTAACCTCATAAGTTTCATAATGAACAGGTTTTAACAAATAGGTACATTTGAGAGGCCTTGTTTTATGCACAGGGATACCTGTAACAGAAGACCTCCCTCTTCCATATCTGTGTACCTACACATACCTACAAAGCCTGATAATAAGATAGAAAAAACCCAACAACACTTTACCCGACCTGGGCTTCGAAACCAGGACACAGACTGCTCAGAAGCGTGCTTGCGACAACTAGACCAACTTTCTTTCCAGCCATTTTTACAACAGCAAAACTCACTCTTATCAACTTACCAAACAAAAGAGAGAGTCGCTTTTTCTCGCTAATCTAATCAGAACTTCAATTTACTCCGCCATTTTGACTCTTCCAAATAGTTCGGAGTTGATTGAGTCGATAGTGTTACGTATGTACCTACTGGACCAATCAACGAGTCACGTTTTAACCTTTTTATACTTCAGCGCAATTAGCACGGTACAGCCCTAGCGAGTATCGATAATTGTCACTGCACTAGCGTTGAACGATAAATTGGTAGTTGCTTTATGTCGTGGTATCCTGTCAATTTGTGAAGTTAATAATGAATTTTGCTTGTTTATTTTTATGTTTGCAACATTTTACACTGTTTGTGCCGTAAAAGAAGCTATACTTACCTACTTTTTGTTCTTACCTACTCCTGTCTAGGCAAGTGGAGTGAACTGTCAGATGGAATGACAGGTCTCTTCATCTAAGTTTTCTCCACTGCCTGATATTATTATAGTTTAGTTGTTTCTTTTTTTTGTTTTCTTTAAAGGGCTTTTTTCGCTAAGCGATCACATCACCCAGTGCAGAAAAATACAATTTTGTTGATTACGATCTACTTTATAACTAACTTGTACAGACGCACATCAAGCTACCCGAAACTGTCAAATTTTCCTAATCAACTTTGAACCTTATGCTTCAGCGATAAACTTGAGAATCTATTAAAGAAATTTGACAGATTGTAGTAGCTTGATGTGCTGGCGTCTGTACAATTGCTTAGCCTTATCAGATACTGGAAAAGCAAGGTTGGTATGACAAAAGCCAATATTGTACCTTTCATATAGTCCTAAAACATTAATTCTAATATAGTTTAGTTGATGGACTTCCAAAAAAATATGGAATCATTTGCGACTTCTGCAAGTTGCAAATGCGTTGTTCAGACAGATTAGAAGTGGTGGCAGTGACAGACTACCTTCGGTTGACATCATCTGCCTAGCCTTTTTCCAACTATGTCGGGGTCGGCTTCCAGTCTAACTGGATGCCGCTGAATACCAGGACTACCTTCATTAAATGTTTAATATCATATAGAAAACCGCCACAGCCCCTGTTTGAACGACACAACCCATTACTTGCCATCTGAATAGCAAACTTAAAGATTTATTATATAAAAATAACCATAACAAATTATAATAAAGCTTAATAATTACCTACGTGTAGTTACACTAACAATACTTTAAAAAAATAGAAGCCACTATGCCAGAAAGAAAAACAAACCAAATCGAATATAGAACGAACACGTTCATTTTAAAAATAAAAACACAAACTTTAACCCACAGAGGTAACAGTAACACTTCTATTTCACGAAAATTGTCTAGAATAGTCTGTATTTAGCGTGTAAAAGTAGTTAATTTCTATGCTAAAAGCATCAGCACTGCGTGAGATTGCCCTACAAGATGCCAGCAATGCCAGAGGAGGCCAATTCGCCGTCGTATTATACAGTTAGCGCGGGAAATTGCTGTTGGCATTCGTTTTGGCGCCAAAACACAGGGTTGCTAGCGTTTAATTTTCGTTCCATGCTCAAAGGAGGTTTTAATGGGAGACTTTTTTTGTAGTGTGCTATTTTAAGTAGCTCCTTGTTGTTAAAGTTTATTTAGGAAACTAAGAATTTCGTGAGTTTTAATGCACTTTTTAATTTTGGAAACTTATCTGTAAGTTTTCATACAATATTGCGGTCGTGATAATTACATAATATTAGGTCTTTACCTATGAAATTGGAGATTTGTATGAAAATTTAAAAAAGTAAAAATTTTGGTATTTTTTTTTATTTCAGCTAATCAAAGTACTGGCCCAAATTATCTATACAATTTTGCCATTTTGATGGCAGTTTGTTTATCCCTTTACTGTAGAAGTCTGCCGGACGGGAGGCGATGAATTCAGCGAAAGCGTTTTGTACTGCTTCTCGGGTGTTGAATTTTTTCCCACTTAAAAAATTGTCTAAATTTTGAAAAAAGTAGAAATCTGTTGGGGCAAGGTCCGGTGAGTACGGTGGGTGACGGAGAGCTTCCAGCTGTAACTCTTGTAGCTTTGCGATGGTCTGTCGTGAAGTGTGAGCTCGCGCGTTGTCGTGGAGAAGCAATGGGGAAGAGCGATTGACCAGTCTTGGTTGTTGAATTGCGAGCTTCTCCATCATTGTTTGCAATTCTTGGCAATAGACATCTGCCGTCACTGTTTTGCCATTCTTCCTATGAGTATTTTTTTTTTTAGCGCACTGATTAGGTGCTGTACCCGGGTCCACCCACTGAGACGAACGCTTACGGTTGTCGTACAGGATCCACTTTTCATCGCAGGTAACAATTTGATTAAGAATTCCCTCATTTCTATGCCGATTTAGTAGTGCTATGCATGCTTCGACGCGTAAGTCTCGCTGTTGGTCACTTAGTTCGTGTGGTACCCACTTATCTAGCTTTTTTATCTTTCCGATTTGACGCAAGTGCTTCAATGTTGTTTTGACACTAACTCCAAGGCCCGCAGCAAGCTCAGCCGTAGATTGAGTTGGATCCGCTTCCACTATCGCCTTTAATTCGTCGTTGTTGACAATGGTTACTGGCCGACCGCGAGGCTCGTTCTTCAACTCAAAATTTCCAGATTTAAAACGATTGAACCAATAATGGACCGTGTTTATGCAAGCAGTGTTAGGCCCGTACACGTCGTTAATGTTTCGTGTTGTTTGCGCAGCGGTATTTCCACGTAGGAACTCATATTCGAAAATTGTACGTATTTTCACTTTATCCATGGCGCCAAAAACTACCACAATTTCACAAAAACAAAAAACTATCTAAAAACAAATGACTGAATTTGAAATTAAATTAACACGGCTTTCGAATAAAATTTATTTGAATTTCGAATTGCGCGCCAATCCACAGATAATCAAATCTGAAAATGCTGGCAGTAGAATCTCCAATTACATAGGTAAAGACCTATTACTTCTTAAACCTTTTAACTTTTCTAACCTACGTTTAGTACCGTAACAGCACCCAAAAATAAAAATCAAAGCGTTAATTAAAATTATTAAAATCATTACTAAGTAAATTCAACTGTAACAAAAAATACCTGCGTCTTCCATTTTTCACGTTGGCAACCCTAATCCGGGACAGCCGCTAATGACCACAGATTATTATACTAAACATTTTGCGCGCCCCGCATCGATATTAGAACATTATGACTAGACTAAACTCTATGGTTTTACAAGAGTTTTGTTTAAATTACTGTAGCTGCGTATAAAAATAATATTACAGTTATTTTAAGGGATAACTGAGGGGCAATTCTCGTAATTTTAAGAACGTTCACAGTCTGATCTCAGTCTCAATCTGTCAAAAATACCTCTAATTTCCCTACATTTTGACAAGTCTTTGACATTTGTTTGTCACCGAGATGAGACTGGGACTAGATTTGGAACGGTTTAATGGCCTTGGTGTCTTGGGATATGTGCTTGTTAATTAAGTGACTACTAGTCAGAAAGGTCGGCTTGCGTGTATGACCTGCGGGGTAAGTACGTAACACACTAACAGTAGCAATGACAGTAGCAGTGGTTTTCACTTTGTTGACCAGAAAAATTTTTGCTTGGCTCTTAAGGGTTGTAGCGTGGTGCTAAATAGCCTTTTACCTTCGTCAAGAATGAGGCTATCAAATGCAAAAAGAATGTTCCGCCAAAAAATCCGACTGGTAGTTTCAGAGTTTAGCGCGTTCAAACAAAAGAAAAACGCTGTTAGAACAAGTTTCTTGTGTACTGATTTTCACGTAAAATTAATCGCTTCGGCCGTCAAGGAAACCGGGGTTTCGTAACTGGTTTCCATGAAGGCTTTTTTACCCCTAAGAGCTGATATTTCCAACGCGAGATAATTTTATCCGAGGAATAGTTTTGAATTTTTGGCACTTTTTCCATATAAAATCTGTCGGACGTCAATTTTATTCTACGAATAAAAATTATCTTTCGCTTGAAAAATCAGCCCTTAATCTCTGCGAAAACTGTCCATTAATGTTCAGAAATATTTGAAATTGGGCTTCTAAATATTTACCGTCTAATAAGATACCTACAAATTACGTACAGACGCCAGCACATCAACCTACCCGAAACTGTAAAATTTTCCCAATCAACTAATTTTCCCAATCACTGTAGTGATAAAGTTGAAAATCTATTAAAGAAATTTGACAGTGTAGTAGTTTGATGTGCTGGCATCTGTACCTAATGCTTAAATTCAGGATTTCTAGAAACCTGTCTCACTGCAGAGCTAGGCTCTTCTCATTCCTCTTTTTTTTTAAATAACGAAATTTTGAAAAAATCGAATCAAGACAGGCCAGTAGGTACTTTTTCAAAAAACTGAAATTAAAAACTGTAATTTCAGACTTTTAAATAGAGCTCAAAATTCGTAGACATGTGACATCTACCATCCAGCACTGGGCCCGCGTGGTGGATTACGGCCCACTCCCTCTCACAGAGAGAAGGTCTGTGTCCCAGCAGTGGGAACATTATAGGTTGATTATGCTCCTCAGACCTTCATCTTGCCCTTGTCCCATGTTACTTGGGATCGGCGCAACATATTTTCTTCTTCTATTCTCCTTTGTCAACCGTCATTATTTCCTTCACTCCCTTTTGTTTCATATCTTTCTTTACACAATCCACAAACTTAATTACTGAAAGTACTTTCGCCTTGCTTGCGGGCCGTAGCAACCCGTTGGTTGCGAGAAACAGAACCGGTCGAAGTGGAGGGAGGCCTATGTCTAGCAGTGGACGTCTTTCGGCTGAAACAATGATGATGATGACTTTCGCCTTGAAGTCCCATCTCAAAAAACTCTCCCTGTATAATTAACTAGGTTCAGTTTAGACGTGGTGGGTTTACTTAAAACACCAGACACGTTCTTGACCAGGAAACCCATTTACACTTCGTCCGGGTAACTTAGCAGTCGGTTAAGTTCAGCTCTGGATACCAAAGTTTTGGAGCTAAGTTTCGTAACTTAGATCCTTATTGCAATAGAGCATGGAGTAAGTGGCTTGCAAGTTGAAGTGACTTGAATATACCCGTATTTGATACTGAGATTGGTGCTTAAGTTTTAACTCTCGTGTGAGTAATACGTCTTCCGTATACTTAACTTATTTAAGAGATTTATTTTCGCACTAGCTTGTACCAGCGACTTTGTCCGCATGAAGGTAGGAATTTATCCCGCGGAAACGTGCTACCGTGGTGAAAAGTAGGCTTTGTCGTAATACAGCTCGTGGTCTACCTTTGTGCTAAATTTCATGAAATCCGTTCATCCGTTTTTGCGTGATTTAGTAACCAACGTCCAAACACACAAACTCTCACATTTATAAAATTACTAGCTGCGCCCCGCGGTTTCACCCGCATAAGTTTCGATCCTGTAATCCCTCTCGCAGTACTTCAAAATTTGTTTTTACTAAAACATGTTCTGCCAAAAAAACAATTTTTCAAAGGCATCCTATAAATATTTAATCTGTATTCAGTCATGCATTTAGACTATACACATCAAATATCTTTCAATTTCAATATTTGTTTCAAAATGAAATTACTAATTAACCACACCAGTAGGCACACCAAATTAACAATTTAATTTGGAATGTTTTGTATAAAAGTCTATGAATGCTTCTAAAATAATTTCAAAATCAATCAATCGTCAATTACAGGGTAAGTGGTGAGCAAAAAACTTTTTATTCGATTCCAATTTTAATATCATTGGTTTTCAATACGAACTGTTTGTAAGTTAGTTTCAAAAAGTTTGAATTCGTATATTTGAATCAATCGTTTGAAATTCAAATTATAAATTGATCAAATAAAGTAATTTGAAACATTACCTACTTGTTTAAAACGCACTGAGCTAATCCCATTATTATTATTTTTTTTAATAAAAACATACTAACACATCATTTAAATTCATGGAAAAGAAAGTTCGATATACGCGCTGCACATACTTTTGTTGGCACAGTCCATTCGACCATGACGCACTATCAGGACCAGCCCTGCGTATCGCCCGTGTAAAGTCAGGGAAATTATTTGATAAGCAAATTTTCTCATTATTTGGAGTCAGCGCAACGTGTCTTTTCTTCCGTATTTCTCTTTTAGACGGCATCTCGGTAGTCACCCCCTTTCTAGCCATAATTATCATCTTTCACACAGTATATCCATCGTTTCTTTGGTCTTCCCCGACTCTTATAGCCATCCATAATTTTACAACAACAAAAACACACAACACTTTCCTGACTACTAAGTTAAATAAGTCCGTATATTGAAATCACAACAGAACTGTCATTGTTTGTACTTTGAGACTTGTATAAAATTACTGTAAGAAGAAAACTTGACGTAGGTGTCACATTGCTTTGATAATTAATTTTCGTGACTGTACATTTAATTAAAACAGAGAATCGATAACGCTTCATAAAGATAGATGAAAAAAACACGAATCCATGAATGCGTGAATCTTTAGAGTGCTTTTCCAACCATTGTGATTGATAATGCAGTTTATCATAGCTTGAAAATATTTTTTTTTATCATTTGTTTCACCGGGTTTTGGCAAAATGTCTGTCCCAGAATATCACTTATGTGAACAATGCTTGCTATCACTGCTGGCTATAAGAGAAGTATGTTGGGATCGTAGCCGGTGGCGTTTTGTTCTGCTCGTGCCTTCTCTGTATGAGAAGACAGAAGAGGCTTTTCCTTGTATGATGATTATAAGTACACCTCTGCTTAACGCATCGGGAAAGACAGGCCTGAAGTCATGTAACTTTATAGAGGAGGTAAAATGGTAAGAGGGAGTGGGCTGTAACCCACCACGCGGTTTTTGGTTCTAGGACATGCCGGTTTCCTCACGATGTTCCCGCATGAGAGGGGCTTGTGGCTAATAATAACAGCCGCACCGTTCAATCGATCTCTACTCACATCCCGAGGACAGCCGAACACATCCGAAGCGGTGTCAGTTACGGTAACAGTGGTGCGAATTCAATAGTTTTTTTCCCATCTCAAAAAATGCCCAACGCGCCTAAAGAAGTTTTCACTTCAATAAATACGAGCGGCATGTTGTCGACGGCAGCCGCTGACGCTTCGACGACTGCAGTTACTTCTGCAGTTGACACGTGTCGCTATAGTGTGTATGAACTCTTAATGAATTCCAAGTTCGCCATTCATTCCTTTTAAAAGCCTCACGTATTCTGAGCACACATTGAAGCCAAGTGCATCATTCATGAGCACTTCCCTTTAGAAAGTCGTTCCGGTACTAAAATACAAGATTGTGAAGTAAAATAAATAGTGCATCGTTGAAAGAGAATACCTAGCATTGAATGTCGCTTGAGGTTAAGATGGGACCCTGTTAGAGTTACCATCCGTCTGGATTTGTCAGGACATGTCTGGTGTTTTAGCCCCACCTCAGGATTTTATCCGGTCTTTTTTTTGCCTGGGCTTTTCGGCTTAAGAGAAGTTTAATTAGAGTTTATTTTTTCTAAAAATGAAAACTTCTTTTATTAGGCGCGTTGATTTTTGGTTGGGGAAAATCTTATGGGTTCGCGTCACCGACATGTGTAAAGTACAAAGTCTTGTACTTATTAAGCTAAAAACAAATCCCTGCGTTTAGATTCAATAACAACTCTTTTTTGTCACTTTTACAAAAAAATCCGCCAAGTAGTTTCTGAGATTAGCGCGTTCAAACAATAAAACAAAAAATTTGTTGTCTGTTAAGTCGGTTTATGGACGATAATTTTACGTGATAACGTCATAATTACGGTTAGGCTGTAGTGCCTCTCTATCGCTTGTTCCGCGCTCTCGCTTGCAAGCTCGGCTCAAGCGGAACGTGACAATGAGTCATGCTTTTTTGTGCGTGCAGCTCATCGATTTATAAGACGTTATCACGTCAAAAAACTAAATTATTCAGCTTTATTATAATAATATTAAGTATAGACTAATTTTATATCAAATAATTAAATATTTACTAAGAACCCGTCTCCAAATAAAAAGCCGTTACATAATAAAATATCTACGTTCAAAACTTATTCTGGCAACAGACACGACGCAGCAACCGTCCCAAAACACAACTTTAAAAGCTCACACAGAATGTGTTCAAAGCATCAAGTTCTCTTAAAATATTCATACAAGTCTACAAACTATAAAACTGTGCTGCCAGATAACATTTACCTACGTGTGAAACTGTACGCCACTAAGTTACTTATAAAGGATCGCAACATTCCACTATCTGGCTTCCAACTTCAAATTCTCTCGCGTGAAATAGAACGTCGCAGCCATAGACTATAGAATGCTGTTTCAATGGTTTGAAGTTTTCGTTTTGTGTTACTTATTGTTGGCGGATTGTAAAGGTTTTAGTTGTATTTTATTTATGTTATACTTGTTTTGAAACGCGTTGTATTGTGCGTAATCTCTTTGGGGTTTACAAAATAATATTAGTAGCAACACATTACCTATACATGCAGTCGTTGTTTTGAAGTAATCAACTCGGCCTATTGCAGTTGACTGTTGGACATAGGCTTCTCCCAGGCTGCGTCACAACACCCTGTCCTCCGCCTTCCGCATCCACTCTGTCTCAGCTACCTCTGAAATAATGCCTCCAATGTATTTGCGTTTTTGGGCTACTTTAGCCCCTGCATAAAATTCCTAGCTTCGCCAATGATCACAGCGCAGATCAGGGAGCGAATTCTATCAACCAGGAACCAATCCAAATACCACTGCTACAAAACTTTAGTTTGCTCTGTAAAAAATCACGGTAGATATTTAAACCAATTCTATGCCCAATTAAAAGAATAAGGATACTGGCTCTAATCCCCAAAAATAAAGCCATGACCCAAAAACGAAACTATACGAGCGAAGTGAAGACATTTCTCTTAACACAACAAAATAAACTGCTTTATATTCTAAGGCAGTTTCGAGCCATTTCTCAGGCCCAAGAGGATTGATGTGCTCGACTTTCTATTAGCTACGTAGGTTGTAAATTTTGATGGACCTATTTTCGTGACTCGCGATATTGAAGTATTAATTTTACACCAGGGTCCTTTTAAATTCTGTAATTAAATTCCGATAAAGAAGATTAAAGGATGGTTGTTTTATTTGGGGTTATCTCTTTTCCTAAGGTATTTTAATGCCGAGAGGTACTTACCTCAATGTGTCTAGCCTTTTCCCAACGGCTTACAGTCTAACCGGATGCAGCTGAATACCAGTATTTTACATAGAGCGACTGCCTATCTGGCCACCACAACCAAGTTACTGGGTAACACGATACCCCTTTGTAAGACTGGTTGTCAGACTTTCGGACTTCTGACGACACGTAACTGCTTTCAAAGATCCAAGAATGACAGCTGGGACCAACGGCTTAACATGCTTTCCGAGGCTCGGAGGAGTCTCGGTATGTAAACATGGTCACGGACCGCGGCAACCCTATGTAGAAAATCAATTGTATCTCATTAACGGAGCTTGAGAGGTCATCACGATCGACCTGTGCGGCTGTTATTACTTAGCCAGAGAGGCTGGCTTAGCTGAGAGATACTTACCTTCTTTTTTTTTGTGGATGGGAATTCATCAAATGACCCCTCCCGCTCTGGGTGGAGCGGAAGGGAGTGTCAGACTCTTACTGACTAAAACCCATCCGTGTTCCTTCCTTAGCCCTTTATGTTCCGGGGCAGCGGTATACCCTTTCAGAGAATCCCGCTACCCCGGCAGGCTTCGGCCCTAACGGGCCTCTTCCTTTATGAGAGATACTTTACCTGACCTCTTATTAATACAGAATTCTGTTTGTACACAATGTGTATGGAATATAGTTATTATTTGCGAAATGTTGACTATTGCTGAAGCAATGAGCTTTCTTCTCATCTATAAAAATTATAAATTAAAGTCTCTTTTCGAGTCTGTGTGACCGCGTTGTTCCTCCAAACTATGCAACGGATTTTGATGCGGTTTTCATCGTAATTTAGATAATTAATTTCGGAAAAATTATCTGCATAAAATACTTTAATATTAAGCTGAATTATAAAGAAATCTCGAGGTTTTGTCAAGGCATAAAAGTCGTGCGTAGCAGGGGCTATTGTTATTTAATCTTTCTGTGTTCAGGTAGGTTCATAAAAGTTCGATAAAACTAAGCGCAGTTTCATACTTCAAAAGGTTTCTCCTTCAGTTTTTCCGTTCATAACATCGTGAACCTTCAGTTACGTTACCCATCCACAGGGACCGGTCAAACATTTATTGAATTACATGACATAAAGTTTGAAACTAATATAAAAATTGGGTCACTACCTGTGTTACTACTCTCTTTGTAGTTCAGGAGTCAGCAAGTTCAGATATTTATGTTCCAATGCAATCTTCAACATACATAACATAAAAGTAACGACAGAACGTGACGAGAAAGTCTGAGGAAATAGTCAAGGAGTCAGGTTATCTTTTGAACAAAAAGAAGGGGAAATATAATAGGAATACTTTCTTTATTGACATATGAGAATAGAGACATATTAAGTTGTTATTATTTTGATCATGCAAGCGGGGTCTCTCAGTGCCTCTGAAAGCACGTTAAGCTTTTGGTGCCAGCTGTCATTCTTGGATCTTTGACAGTCGTTACGGATCATCAAGCCGGAAAGTCTGACAACCAGTCTTACCAAGGGGTATCGTATTATGCAGTAACTGAGTTGTAGAGGTCAGAAAGGCAGTCGCTCCATGTAAAATATTCATAATCACCTGTGTGGAAAATTTTATCCAAATCCGTTCAGCGTGAAATCGTAACAAACAAACAAACTCAATTTCGCATTTATAAGACTAGCAGTTTCACCCGCATAGGTGTCGATCCCGTGGGAATATAAGGATCAAACGTATCCTATGTGTTATTCTAATGTATAAGCTATATTACTGTAAAGTTTCATCAAAATCCGTTCAGTAGTTTTACGTGAAAGAGTAACAAACATCCATCGATCCATCCTCACAAACTTTCGCGTTTATAATATTAGTAGGATGTAGGATAGACTGTACATAGTCTACATGTATTATAACATAGTAATGAATTCAAAACTGTATTCCAAACTGTGTTAATACTCTTTTAAAACATGCAACATTAAGGAGGCATAAAAAATTCTAAAAGTTAAAAATGCGTGAATCATTTGAAGCGTAGTTCATGAATATTTTATTTTCTTCTCCCTTCTTCTGTAAGAACATAAATGTAGTTACTTCATTTTTTAATAATTTTTTAAGTCCATTGTATGTGAAACTTGATAAGGGAAACCATACGTCAATTAATCAAATAAGTTTTTGCGGCGCCGCACCTGCGCCATCTTGGTTTCGTGCGAAGCCAAAGTCAAAGCATTTATTTCAAATAGGCACATAAAAGGCACTTTTGAAAGTCTACATTTGAAAGCTTACATTAAATTAATTGAATTGATTCTAGTCGCCCCTTCCAAAGGATAGTGTCGTAAGGACAAAATGGGCAAGAAACTCCATCGTTACTCTTTTAAAATGTTTTACAATATTTTGTATACATTCATTATATAATTATAAATATGTTGTAAAGACGATGAATTATGGCCGGTCCGAAGTTATAACATTTTTTGGGATCAAATGGTGACATGAGACGAGTGTGAGTGCGAGAACATGCGCCAAACTAGCTGCGCTCCGCGGTTTCACCCGCATAAGTTTCGATCCCGTGGGAATATCGGGATAAAAATTAACCTATGTGTTAATTCAGGGTGTCAGCTACCTCCACGCCAAATTTTATCAAAATTGGTCCAGCCGTTTGTACGTGAAGAAGTAACAAACATACAAACACACTCACAAACTTTAGCCTTTATAATATTAGTGTGATATGGAGCTTATGGCTTATTACAGAACAGATTAATCAGTCTACAAAATTAAGCTACACTTTTTGCGTTCAGTCTTCAGATGGGAGAACATTTTGCCACTTTTGAAGGCATTTTAACTCTCATTCTACGTTTTTATCCGACTTACCTACAACTAAGCTAACCTGGAGCAATTTGTTTTGACAACTACCTACCTAAGAGTGATTTTGTGGCCAGAAAAACAACAGACACTCCATGAGAAATACAGGTAAATGAATCAGCCGCCTCTCTTACCTGAGGTTTGGAAGCCAACCCCAAAATCATTACCATAAAAGCACAGATAAATGATAATGTACTTAATAAATCTCTCAGTAATCTGGCTTGCCTCATTAATCTGTCGTTTCAATGTGATAAAGCTCAATATCGCGGTCGACTGAAGTACCTACACATTAGCACATGAAATGATACCTGTAATCCCTTTGGTGAAATGAATGAAATAAAATTATTATTCGTAATGTGGGTGTACTTTTAAAAAAAAAACTCAAAAATCAAAACCTTTATTTAAATTAAACTAATTACAGGCACTTTTGAATTGTCAAGGGGTCGGTCAGTCAGAAAGATGAAGCTAGTTGCCCATTCCAAAGCGTAGGTACCTATGGAGAAGAACGGGCAAGAAACTCCATGGACACTCTTTCTCACTCTTTTTCAGTCTCAATCTGTCAAAAATACCAATTTCCATTTTGTCAATTTCTACGTTTTTGTTAAGTTTTTTTCATTGGGGAATTGGTCTTGAGATGTTGTAACTTTTGCTGTATTTCATCTTCAATTCTATGCCCCTTCTGGAGTTTATTTTCGTAAACCTGTTTATGACAGTCAAAACTGTGTTCGCACTGTCTAAAGGTTCCATTTTTGCACACCCACATAAAGCCCTGTAACACGACACACATTTCCAACAAAACGGCTGCGTCACGCATCACAAACTTTAAGCTACCGTGACAAAATTGAGACCACTTTCCAAAACTGTTCAGAATTTTAGATGAGGATAAACGATTTTGGCTATAAGTTCGCGTCTTGCAAAGTGATGAAGTTTTTCTCAAGACTGGGGTAATGTATTGAACGCGATTTTTTTTTTGTTTTTGTTTATCTCACAAACGCCTTATTATAGTACTTTTTCTTTTGTTTTTTGTCCACGATCAGTCTAGTTTTCGTGTTAATTTTCAATTTTACATGTTGCCTCTGCGGGTGCTGTATTTCCGCGAGTCCGTTAGAAATAGATGGCACAAATACGAGACAAACATTCATTTGGTTAAAGGATAGAATATAAAACATATAGGGGGGGGGGGGGGGGTGTCTAGCTGACAAGCAGTGCCATACAGAAGATGAAAAGATATATATTAAATGTAAAACCGTGAATCATTTCTAGGAAAAACAAATAATAATAATCAATAGTCTAGGAATAATGGTCAAAGTTGCATGACAAACTGTTTATTTTAGTTTACTGATCCTGGTACGGAGCTTCTCACAGTACCTATTGTGTGCCTCAACCCGGGAAAAATATACTTATTTTATTTCTTTCTTTTCTTTTATTTCTATTAAAAATCACCTTATTTCCTTTTGACCGCTTGCCCCTACCGCTCGTGTCGTATTTATGCGACAGAGACATGCATGATTTTTTCAGTTTTATTTTTGTGCTATTAACTGCGTGGTACAACTAAAACCATTATTAAATAGAGAAAAAACTTTTAGACTATTTTTTAATCAATACAACGATTTCTCCTCCTTATTTATTGTAGGTATTA
This sequence comes from Hydraecia micacea, assembly GCA_914767645.1. NCBI lineage: Eukaryota > Metazoa > Arthropoda > Insecta > Lepidoptera > Noctuidae > Hydraecia > Hydraecia micacea. Next base: position 3,774,274 of record OU611801.1, on the reverse strand, counting down.
TTCTATCGATTTGTAGCCGAGCGCTAGGGGCACGGCAATGAATATTTAGCCAAGCTCTTAAAAGGTTAATTTACGTAGTTTGTTTTTACTCTAAAGAGTTTGTGCAATTTCTATCTATAACATTCCTAATGTTTTCTTGCCGTTTTTAAAAGTAAGGCTAATAAACAGCATTCCATAATGATTATTTTAAAATTATTCTTCAAATAAAATTATTCATCCTCAAAACATGTAACATAAAATATCTCGGGGTTCAAATAGACGAGTCGCTCTCATTTAGACCACATATTGACAGTTTGGTTACAAGAGTGCGCAAATTAATTTTTGTTTTTAAAAAATTGCGAGCAATTGCAGATAGCAGACTAGTTTCACAAGTTTACTTGGCCCTAGGTCAATCGGTAATACAGTATTGTATTACTTCATGGGGTGGAGTACCAAAAACTTACTTGCTGCCTCTTGAAAGAGCACAGAGAGCAATTTTAAAAGTTGCAAACTTCCATCCCTTTCTCTATCCTACAGAGCTGCTATACAAATCCTGTAACGTGCTGACTGTTCGCCAGCTTTTCATAACGCACTTGGTATTAAAACAGCACACCATGCTCTCCTATAACATTCAAAGTACTAATAAGAGACGGAATGATATTGTATGTGAGTCAAATGCATCCTCTAAATATGTCTTTGTAAACAGATTCTTTACATTTTTAGGCCCATTTCTATACAATAAATTAAATAGGAAATTAAGTATCTATAAATTAAATAATTACGACTGTAAAAAGATTATTCTGCAATTTTTACTTAGCATATCATATAGTGAGACAGAGGATTTACTCGTTGTCTGTAAATAAAACATGTTAGTATTTTAAGATAATATTAGTTTTAAATTAGTCTTATCAGTTATAATTTTTATATTTTAAAATTCTTAGCACATTTCTAGCCTGAAACACAGGTTCTACCTAGTTCAGGCAAATGAGCAACTGTGTCCTCTATAATAATTTTAAGTTTGTGTTATTGTAAATCTGCACCATTTTTATAAATAAACGATATTATTATTATTTTTTTATGATTTTACATATCTCGGGACCATGGGGTCCCGGTCCTTTGGAAGGCGTACGAGGGGCCGAAGCCAACTCGCAGAGGCCCCTTAGGAAATTTTAATGAAATGCGGCACCATCCGACGATTATCCCTGTATGCACTATGCAAGTGCACCCAAGGATAACCCCCGGTTGGTGTAGGACTATTGTAGGATATGGAAAAATAAAAAGTTGGACTATGGGTTTGGGTGGCTGAAGTGGACTGGTTACCAAGAACTATGGAAGAACTATGACCCCTGCCTGATCAATGTTTTATATATACACGGATAAAATGGTAGGGGGTGACTTGCACACTCAATAATGGGCCCCCGGAAACGGTCGCTAGCACATAGTGACGTAGCGACAAGGGGGCAACATGTCCTGAGGTGCTTATGAGGAGTGGAGAGGTATTCCACGGCTATCAGGACAATCCCGGAAGTACGGTCAAGATCCCTACCAGCATCTTACTGGAATACTTCCTTCCTCCGAGCACGTTTGCTCTTGCGAATCTCCACTCAAGCCGGCCAATAAAGGCAAGAATGAGGTGGGAGCTCTGTTCCTCGTCATTTTTCACTCCCGCCGGCCAATAAAGGCAAGCCAGAGGTGAGGAACAAGACTTCTCCCGGGAGATAGGGTCCGTGGGGTCGCTACTGCCCAACAGCTCGCCGCATGCTGCCCTGCGGGTTTCTGTATCTCTCTTGGTCTGGCTCCTCACCTTAGACCCATTCCGGAGAGTAAACTCTTCCGGCACAGGCCCAGACTCGGAGCGCGCAAGCCCCACCACGACGTCAACGTAGAGATACGGCGATGGGGTTATTATTATTATTATTATATTATTCTTTTGTACGAGTACTTCGACGCCTAAGTGTCCTTTGGATTTTTTATTTTTTTATTTATTTGTATAGTAAGTTAGTTAGTCTTTTATTTTAGTATCTAGTGTATATAGTTACATTGTAAATTATAGTTAATATAAAATACTAATTATTACTTCCTTTATTCGTCTAAATACATATAAATCATATTTTTAAATATTAGAATATAAAAAAAATATATAAAAACATTTAAAAATATAAAAAATAGTAACCCACCGGTATCGGGACCGGTCCAAGCTACCGGCGGTCAGGGCTCCAGAGAGAGGAACCTCCTGACAATGCGAGCCGTGTCCAGAAGTACTGCTTTCTGAATCAAGCCCTTGATCCAACTGGCCAACGAGAGCCTCCTCAGGTGTTGGTCGAGGCTCTTGGCTATCAATCCATTGGCTGTAACGATCACTATCGCCACAATCATTGCTGAGTCAACAACCCACATGTCGACAACCTCGCGAGCCAAGTCAAGATACTCGATTTGTTTATCTTTCTCGGCTTTCACGAGGTTCTCATCATGCGGGACGGTTATGTCAACAATCATTGCGCGCCGCTCTAATCGATCTATCACCACTATATCAGGCATATTGGCAACAATAGTTCTGTCAGTGATGATGGATCGATCCCAGTACAATGTGATATTTCCATTTTCGAGAACTGGGTCGGGCACATACCTATAGTACGGCACCTCCGATTCCACAAGGCTGTATTTCAGAGCAAGTTGCTGATGGATTATCCTGGCTACAAGGTTGTGTCTATGCAAGTACTCCCCGTTAGCTAGACGAGAACACCCGGAGATAATATGCCTGATTGATTCTCCCGGCCGGTGGCATGCCCGACAGATGTCAACCGATGCCGGCTTAACGTGCTTTCCGAGGCACGGAGGGGTCTCAGTATGTAAAGATGGTCACCCATCCACAGACCAACCGCGGCAAGCGTAGCTTAACCTGATCGATCGACCTGTGCGGCTGTTATTATTTAGCCACGGACCCCCACGAAACCCAATCAGAGCATTAATAAAAAAGTCATAACCAGCATCAAAAAGATCACTTTCTTTCCCTATTAATACATAACTTGGTACTCGAATTGATCAGAATATTCGTAAATAATACGCTCATTTCATTGGTGTGAATTTGAGGCGCCATCTTGAATATTGATCATAGAGTTCGGCAGCGTACTTTGATTTATTATTAAAGAGATCCCGAGAACCCACTTATATTTTTATGGAGGTATTGGTAACACACAGATGATATTCTTTCAGCCAACTTTTTATTTTCTGAAGTTAATAAACAAACAAATATACATGTTTGTATGTACAGTCAACAAAAGAGATAAGAATGCAGGATCTTCGGATATAGTTGATGTTTAGTAAGAAACCGATGGATGTTGGATAGGGCGCAGCTAGTTTTAACAATAAAAACGTATTTTTTCTAAACCGACTGCGGCGCTACCTAGAAAGAGGGTAATGCTTTTATCGTGAAAGGATCGTTTCTTTCACTATCCGTGTAGCACGACTAATAAAATAATCATAAACTTCCCATTTCGTCCGTTTACTGTTGCGTCTAATATATTATTGATAACGGAAGCCAACGAAACTGCAATTCCCAGCCTTTTGGGATTTTCCCAATTCAGCAAGACAAGTGATCTGTCAAAATATAAGATGAGAATTAGAGTATTAAATTATTACTGTCGCAATATTTTTTATCGTTGGTCCATTGTTGTCGATTAATTACAATTATACTTAACGGCGCAGGACAGCCTTTACCAGAAGTGGTCATCGTATTAATGGTTCAGTAGCTTCAATATCATCAGGACAGTATGACACTGAAACATGGTCGCTCACAATGGGCCTTATTAGAAGGCTGAAAGTCACCCAAAGGGCAATGGAGAGGGCTATGCTTGGAGTTTCCCCGCGTTATCGAATCAGAAATGAAGAGATCCGCAGGAGCACCAAGGTAACCGACATAGCCCGAAGAGTTACCAAACTTAAGTGGCAGTGGACAGGGCACATTGCTCGCAGAACGGGCCGAAAGGTTCTGGAGTGGTGACCGCGTACCGGATGATGTAGCATTGGAAGGCCTCCCACAAGGTGGACCGACGACCTTGTGAAGGCCGCAGGAACCCGTTGGATGCGAGAAGCACAGAATCGATCAAAGTGGAGGTGCTTGGGGGAGGCCTATGTCCAGCAATGGACGTCCTCCGGCTGAAATGATGATGATGAGTATAGCAGTTTGTCGTGAACGTGGTACGTCATCGGCTCGCCTGACATCATCTCTGTGATCAGATTAGAAGACAACCGCCACCAAGCAACCATCGATGCGACGCCCTGCTAGAGTGACTTTCACCAGCCAGTGTCACTCTTATCCGACCTCTTCCGTGGTTCCAGTAAGTTCGTAGTATAACAAATCTAGATGGCGCTACTTGCTGCACCGTTAATACTCATATAAATCGTAATGTCTCTTACTTATAATAGCAGTAACTGCAAAATGGGTGAGAAATTATTTTTTTTATTGCTCTAAAACAAGGCAAATATACTATTATTTAATTTTGAAGCATTAATCGATTGATTTAATACCAGCTTATTGGAATAGTTTTATGTCAAACTTATGTGACACCACTAAAAACTAAAAACTCCACCATTCATTTTTAGCTTCACTGAATTAATCTAAACTTATAGCTTAACTAGCTGTTGCCAGCGACTTCGTCTGCGATCTAGAATACAAAGTATCCTATGTCGTTCTCCAGGTCATGTTCCACCAATGTGCCAAATTTAATCCAAATCCGTTCAGCCCTTTTAGCGTGAAAGCTTAACAAACAAACGAATTCACTTTCGCATAATTTATTAGTTAGAATTACCGAGCAAAAATGCTAGCAAAAAGCCGAAAAAAGTCCTCATTCATTGCAGTAAGTTTTCCCAACTATCGTAGCCAATGGGAATAAATTATTACTGCGTTCCAATTAGCTACGCATCGTATTAAAAAAAATGTTGGCTGCCCAATGGTGTGGAAAATGAGGAGCCTCATGGAGTCACATAATTTTCGAAGTTCATTAATTCATTCTGTTCATTCATTGACCGTATAATGGCTTTTATATGAACAAAAATTGAATGTTATCTTGTACAGACTACGACATTGTCTGTTGGTTGAAGTAATTTCGTATGCACAATAATTGGAAGTTATTTTCGGTTATACAGAGTGCATTAGATAGTAATCAAATCATTCATTTAAATTCTATAGACTGCTGTCTACTAAGATATTTATAATAAACTAGCTTCTGCCCGCGACTTTCTCCGCGTGAAATTTCTTATTCCCCCGACCCACCTCGTCGCATCGCATCGCATACTCGCGCTAGTAAATCGTTTTCGGTTATCGTTCTTTGTGACTTTTTGGTATTTGGTCAGGTCCTAAGGGTTCTAGCGTGTAGTTAAGTAGCTTTCCTTCCTCAATAATTGTCCTATCAAATTCAAACAGATCAAATTCAAATCCGACTCTTAGTTCCAAAGATTAGCGCGTTCAAACAAATAATCTCTTAGGCGTTATTATTAATATGGATATTGGGACATTTGGGCACCGACTACAATATTATGGCTACTTCATCAAAGAGAAAACTTTTATCTGACTAATATTAATAGTATTTTGATATTACGAAGTTTATTTTATCTACTTACATAATTATTTGCTATTTTCTCTCAGTTATTATTGATTATGCAAACTGAATATTCCTTGTTGTATTTTTACTTACCATAAATACAAATTATTTATATCTATTACAAATAAATAAAATTTGTCTGTATTTTAAACTAGCTGCTTCCCGCAACTTAGTTTGCGTGACCTTTTGATTTTCTTTCTTTTTCTAAAATAAAGTTACTCCTTGTAACTATCTGCCAGTGATAGTCCCGTTAAAATCGGTCCAGCTGTTTCGGAGAACAGCCGGATCAAACAGACAAATAAAAAAAAAAATTGTTGTTAGTGTTATAAGTACCGTATATACTTTTATAATTATGCATTTAGTAAAAAGCTGTAATTTTGACATTACAAACAGACACTTAAATTTGATTTATTTGTATAGATATATTTTGAAATACGAAATGTATCTCATCTACATATTATGCGCTACTGTGTGACTATTATTATTGATAATGCTAGCTGAATATTCCCTAAAGTATTCCAAACTTATCTTAAATACCAAGGAGTGTCATTAAATAGAGAGACAGAACTAAATGTTGGCAGAGATAACTTATATTAAAGCTTTGAAGAGAACGCTTTGTTTTGTTAAAGTAAACCGAGGTTTCGTGGAAAATATAAATCGCTAGCAGTACTCTACCATTTCCTCGGAAAGGGGATGAACACTTGTAAAGCCATTGTTGTCGCTGGAGTTATTTACTATACTTTTTTTTTTTTGCGGATGGGCAATCTTCAAATGACCCCTCCCGCTCTGGGTGGAACGGAAAAGAGTGTCAGACTCTTACTGACTAAAACCCACCCGTCTTCCTTCCTTAGCCGTTAATGTTCCGGGGCAGCGGTAACCCTTTCGGACGATCCCGCTACCCCGGCAGGCTTCGGCTCTAACGGGCCCCTTCCTTTACGCTGACATCTCTTTGAGGCGCGTGTGGAACACATACGCGCCGTCCGGCACGGGCCTGCACCCTAATTGCGTAACACACTATTACTCTCAATTTGAATCATTTTGAAGCTTATTGCTAATCCATTGCTCCAAATGTTCGAAAAATGCGTCTGCTCAACAACGTAAATAACGCAATGAATGTTGTTTAACTGTCAAAATGAAACCCATTGCTACTGATAGTGTGTTACGCAATTGCCCTGCTGGTCCTGATCGGACGGTTAGCTACCCATTACTCTCCGTAGTTATTTACTATACTTAGGGCTGATTTTTCCAACGCTAGATAACTTTATCGCAAGAATCATTTTGAATTTTTGACAGTTCTTCCATACAAAAACTGTCAGACGTCAATTTTATTCCACGAATAAAAATTATCGGTCGATTTAAAAATCAGCCCTTAATAAAAATAGTGTTTTGGAATGGCTGTTATACGTTGATATGTATCTAATAACACAAAGATTTTGTGAAATTAGTTTCTAGCCTTTTAAATTGGTGAGTACAGATCTCACTCTCAAAATAAATTCTCAATGTTTTTTTTTTAGAACATTATATATACATAGATATTTATAATATCGCGTGGTCATCGTGGCCAATCTCATTTGTTTACAATGAGCTATAGAAAAAAGTTTTTATATTTCCCATTGACTACGCTCTTAATAAAAAAGTTCAGCGTAGTCAATGGGAAATATAGTTATTGGGTTCCTAACAAAAGAATATCTGCGTTTTATTAGCGACTAAAGAAAAGAAAGCGCTTCTATAGAATAAGGTATGTTAGTATATAGACACAATAAAAAAGAGGATCAGTATGGAATAATTCCACGCAAAAATTATCAAAAATGAGACCCGACAAACTGGCGAGCAAAAAAAATTCGATTTTGCACGATAAATTCAACGGGTTTTCAACGATAATACCATTCATTTTGACAGTTCAACAAATGTTATTGTGTTATTTACGTTTTCAAGCAGACATTTTTTTCAAACAGCCTAGCCTTTTCCCAAATGTGTTGGGGTCAGCTTCCAGTCTAACCGGATGCAACTGAATACCAGTATTTTACATGGAGCGATTATCTATCTGATCTTCACAATCCAGATACTGGGTATCACGATACTCCTAGTAAAACTGGTTGTCAGAATTTCGGGCTTCTGACGACACATAACGATTTTCAAAGATCAACGAATGACTTGCGTGTAAACATTAAACCCCATAGGGGTTTATTTATAAACCATGATTAAAGATAAGTGACATTTAAACGTCAAAAATGTATGGTTAAACAGTCGCTAATCACTGCTTAACTTTAAGCAACGTTTATGAATAATGGGGATATGCACTAACGGCCGCAACTTACGAGTTGTAGGTCGTGGGTTCAAACAAAGGCAAGCACTTTAAGTAAATTATTTCATCACCACTGCTCTCAAAACGGTGGAGGAATACATCGTGTGGAGCCGACATGTCTTATAACAAAGAATTCGAAGAAATGTGACATCCGCCAACCCTCTCTGGGCCCGTGTGGTGGATTGTGGACCACTCCGTCTCACATCGAGGAGACATATGTCCCAGCTGTGGGAACATTATATGTATGCTGGTTATGCTCTGCAAACATATAGATTACCAATTTCCTTCAAAATCCATCGGGTTGTGATTAAAAATGTGTTAAGAAATTTTGATGCTGAGCCGATCGTATTTTGCGTGATTCGTAACAGAAAAATATTTGTGCTGTTCCACAAACTCAGTTTAAATACACTAAGAGATTTTTCAACTATCTTGGCCCTTGTTTTTACAGACGCCAGCACATCAAGCTACCCGAAACCGTCAAATCCCAATCAACTTTGAACCTTATGCTTTAGCGCTAAAGTTGAAAATCTATTAAAATTTGACAGATTGTAGTAACTTGATGTGCTGGCCGTCTGTACAATAAAATTAACGTGTCCTTATAATATAAATATTTATAATTTACCACACAGCAAATGATAAATCGCTTACCGAGCATTCCTCTTGAATAAAACCTACGACGAGACTGAAAAGTAGGTACTTATTGACACTTACATGAAACGACGATCCTGCAAACTTATCTCTTTTGTTGACTGTACATACCTGAATAAATGTATTATTTATTATGCTGTAATTCTTGTTTTACCTACATATACGAACAATGCTTTATTTTGTTTCAGAAACGGGAGTGAAGGCAAACCATCACTAATTCGTAAGTACTTACATATTTAATGATTTCCTCTATTTTTGTTCAGACTTAAAAAACCAATTTCATTTCGAAATTACTTCAAATTCTGCCAACCAAACAGATTTAAAAACAGATTTTCCAAAATCACTCACCAAGAAAATAAGAACTCACAGTTTTATTAGAAATTCCCAATTAAAAAACCATTTTCCAGACGAATCTAAATACAAAAATTCCCAGTAAACAATAAATTCCCATTGCGCCCAGAGATCTTAAAACCGCAGAGAAGAAAAATTCCGCAATAAAGAACATTTTCAACCAGTTAACGTAATTTATGTGGTTCCCCAAAAGAATTCTGAATAAAATATTTACCATCTGTCTGTCAGGAAGATCGTAAAACTGGCGAAATCGGGAAGAAATCGAAATATAAACGGCCAAGTTCGAGACGGGCAGGAAGGGTTCCGTACCAACGTACAATATTTAACGCTATTTATTTTTCGATCGAGCATCATCATCTGCCTAGCCTTTTCCCAACTATGTTGGGGTCGGCTTCCAGTCTTACCGGATGCAGCTGAATACCAGTATTTTACATGGAGCGACTGCCTATCTGACCTCCACAACCCAGTTACTGGGTAATACGATACCCCTTGGTAAGACTGGTTGTCAGACTTTCGGGCTTCTGACTACCCGTAACGACTGTCAAAGATCCACGAATGACAGCCGGGACCAACGGCTTAACGTGCTTTCCGAGGCACGGAGGGGTCTCGGTATGTAAAGATGGTCACCCATCCACAGACCAACCGCGGCAAGCGTAGCTTAACCTGATCGATCGACCTGTGCGGCTGTTATTATTTAGCCACGGGCCCCTATTTTTCGATCGAGCATATTATACATAATTAGCCTATAAACTTCCCACTGCTGGGATACAGGCCCCCTCTTGATGAGAGGGAGCGGGTTGTAATTTACCACGTGGGCCCAGTGCAGCTTGGTAGATGTCACACAGTCACAAATAAAAAACCAAATTATATTTAAAAAAAAAGTACTTAACAAAAAGAAAAATGAAACAGAAAGTCCTATACGAGGCGAAAAGGCTCCTACCTCAGCATGATGCTGCAACATTTAAAAAACAAGTCGCAGCGCTGGTATTCGCACATGTTTTCGAATTTTTGTTTCTGGGACATGTCGGTTTCCTCCGCGACGTTTTCCTTCACCGTTTTGAGAGCAGTGGTGATTAAATAAATTACACAAAGTAAAGCATCTGCCTAGGTTCGACGTACATCTCGTAAGTCGCGGCCGTTTCCACCCGGCCACCACTGCTGTTGCGTTTCTTGTATGGACACTTAAACTTTGAATTTTATTATTTTTAACCGACTTCAAAAAAGGAGGTTCTGTATTCGACCTGTATGTATGTTTGTATGTCCGCGATTTTCTCAAAAACTCATGAACCAATTTTGATAATTCTTTCACTAATGTGATCTACATACTTTCAGGAAGGTTTTAGTATATAATATATTATATAATTATTCTTATGTACGATGTTATATGCATAAATGTACTGCATCTCCGGCGTTTCTATGCGAATTTTGATGATTCTTCTAGTCGGTCTCTTCAATTCTTCAATGCACTATTTGAATTTGTGTGGAGTAGGTACAACTAAAAAGAATTTTGTTTATTTATTGTCTATTTATATCTATAATTTAAGATAACATATAAACTATAATAATATGTACATTTATATAAAAAAATAAGTAAAATAATCATAGGGCATCAAAGAATTCGTCCGCATCGCTGTCAACAGGAACAGTGCCCAAAAGGCTGGCAGCATTGCCACGTTGTATGGCAATGCTAATTCTTTGGCCAAGAAATAGGCCAGCCCTCTGGTCACGTGAAGAGTCGACTAACCGCTTGGCGATATCTCGAAAAACCAAGTGGGCACTCGGACCCCATGGCCCTAGTGTTTCAACCCCAAACGGCTCGAACATATAACTCCCAATTAGGTTGCAATATTTTCGCCGTTTGAGGTTTTCTGCACCTGCAGCAGCCGCCCCAGCACAGCCCACCGTGCTAGGAAGATGGGATGGCGCAAGGGTGTCGACACATGTTGCATCCCACACCAAAGGTCTGCCTAACTTCCAGGGCATTATGGTCATTCCGTCTGGTCTCTTTCCATCGTCGCGTGCCAGGCCGTTGGGTTCTAAAACAGCTGGCACCCCGGCGGTGACAAGAGCACGACGGATGATGTCATTAATGCTGGCGTGCCGTGCTATCCGGCCTGCGCTCCTACTGCAGGATAGGCCATGGTGCCCGAGGCAGTCGACAGCTTCACCGCACTGACAGCGATGTGGAGCCCCGCAAGGAGCGCCCAAACGCAGACAGGTAGCGAGCCGAAAGGTGGTGTCACCCAGCATAGTGCCTATGTTGGGTGACGGGAGTGCTTGAAGCCAGAGCCCCGACTCCCACTCACCCACAGCCAACAGGCGGGCACGCTCAGCAGAATTGGTGGACGTATTGATAAGATTATTCCGTACCAACCTGCAGAGCGGCTCATCCCACTGTCTCTGGGAAGATGGGTTTATAGGGCGATCTGTATCCGGGCAAGCCGCTTTCCAGGCGTTCTCCGCGTCGGTCAAGCACGGCACTTCACAGTCAACCAGGCAGGGAGCTAAGATTTTCCCGGTCAACTTTTCAGTGCTGTGGACAGAAGACAGGAACGCCGGTATGCTAATACTGGTAATTTTGCGGACGCCGAGGCCACCAAAACGGATGGGTAGTGTGGCTTGAAGCCACGCTCGGTCGTCCAAGGCCACATTTAGAATGGATGTTAGTGTGCTGCGAATAATTTGGTCAATTTTGTCCAAGAGGTGTGGCTGCTTCCATAAAGGTGAAGAGCGTAGAAAATACATAAAATTTGGGCCAAAACAACAGTATCTAATCAGGGTGAATGCCGAATGTAAATTAATTTTAGAGAGTCTGTCCGAAATCTCATTGAAATTTTTTATTTTTTCGTCGATGAATGGAGAAAAACTGTCTTCTAAAATTGGGGAACCTAGGAGGTGCAGTGAACTTTTGTCTAAAATTTTGATTTGTGGGGCTATTGCATTAAATTTATCTAGAGTCAATTGTCTGTCGGTAATGTCAGAAAGGTAAAGTTCACATTTTGAAGGGTTAAGGTCCAAGCCAATAGATTGAAATTCCTGTTTGAGGAGTTCGAGATCTTTCAAAACAGTGTCTACATCACCTCCTAGCGTTCCATCGTCCAAATACCACACGTTAAATTTTGAATTTAGTTTACGTATAATTGGATGAATAGCCAAACTGAAAATGACTGGCCCGAGAGGGTCACCTTGCTGGCATCCAACTGCAGATTCCAAAACATTGTCCTTATATAATAATTTGGAAGGGTACCTGTAACATTGCCACATAAAACCATAAATTTCGGGTAGTTCCTTTTTGACTTCAGCCAACAAAGTGTCCCTGTTTACAGAGTTAAAAGCGTTCTTAACGTCAACCTTGAGGATGACCTCATTTTTGTTGGAATTTAAAAATGTGGAAAGAGCATGCACGGCAGCCTCACAGCCCCCTTTCGAACCAAAACCAAGCTGCAGGGGCTGAAACTTAACTGTAAGAGATTCACTGAATAGCTTACAGCATATTTTGGCTGCCGTACGCCTGTAGGTGCACCCAACGGCGATGGGACGAATGCCGCCGTCCCTCTTGCGTAGGGCACATAGATTGGCCCCGTACAAGACATCGACGACGGCCTCGTTCACACCGCCGGTGAGCATGAGGTTAATCATGGCGGCAAGCTCCTTCAAAAGCGACTCACCAGCTTCCCCGGCGCCTGAACTCAATAAATCCTTCAGGTGTTGTGGAGTCAGGCCGTCGAGGCCGCCGGCGGAACCACTTCGGAAGGAACTCACGGCTGCAAACAACTGGGGGGCCGAAACGTTAAGGAAGGTTGAATTTAGGTCGGGAGGGTCGGGGGGGTCGGGGAAGGTGAGACCATCCGCAGGCGCTGGATGTTTACTAAAAAGTGAAAAATAAAAAAAAAACTACAAAGTGATAAATAACTTTAATTTCGGAAGTCGGTGTCAAAAAACGAGAATGCGGAACCAACGACACCGACTTCCGAAATTAAAGTTATTTATCACTTTTTAGTTCTTTTTTTTTTTGAAGTCGGTTGTTTTTTTTTTTGTAATAAAGTTTTTTGTTATAGCGGTTGATATAGTACACACTCCTTGAACAAGTGTCTACCTATTACGGTTAAAAAAATACAGCCCTGTGACAGACGTACGGACGGACAGACAGCGGAGCCTTAGTAATAGGGTTCCGTTGGCACTCTTTGGATACGGAACCCTAAAAAGCTTCCGAATACTAAATTAGTAAGACAAGATTTATAGAGCGGTTTTATGCATGGATTGGTTTGCTTACGTAGTGAAAAAGTTTATGTAGTAATTGTTACCATTGTTGTTGTTGTTGTTGTGTTGTTGTTGTTGTTGTTGTTGTTGTTGTGTTGTTGTGTTTACCTTTTTAGTTTTTAGCGGCTTTGTGCGGTGATAAACACAGTTGGTGTGAGCTTGGTTCCTGATTTAGGATGTACAGTCACGAGCACTAATATGTCAATACTTGGCAACTTTCAATAGCCATTTTTTTTTTAAACGAATGCAACTTTGAAATACGACACTTTACATAAGCCTATGGGTTCGAAAATACTATGTTCGCAATAACATAAAATTTAATTCAAACATAAAGGAGAAACTCGCCTTTGAATAAAGCCAAGTGTATACATACTTATGCTCGTGACTGTACTTAACACCTCAGACTGTGCGTAAATCGACTGATCGTCTCTTGGCCTTGAGTCTAGCGTAGTATAGGGTTTGATTAGAAAAAAAAGCCAGCTTCAGGGCTTGGTACCGATACCAAAAGTACAGGTTCTTTAGCGGTTCTTGCCATTTCTTTACCTGGGTACCGGATCCAGACATACACCGGTACTAGCAGCGCCCCGCGGTTTCACCCGCATAAGTTTCAATCCCATGGGAATATCGGGATAAAAAAGTAGCCTATATGTTAATCCAGGGTGTCAGCTACTTCCATACAAAATTTTATCAAAATTGGTCTAGCCGTTTCAGCATGAAGAAGTAACAAACATATAAACATGCACACACACACTCAAAAACATTCGCCTTTATAATATTATAGTGTGATTCCACCTAAAAAATACCGGTACGAAATTCAGGTACCCGGCGCGTAACACAAATCTCATATCTGTACGAAGAACCTAGTACGTACGTAAGGCTTTTATTATCACGATACATTCACGTCCCCCGAAAACACGATCACGGCCCAAAAAGATGGCCGGCCCGCCAATGAATTAATGAACTTTTCAGATTATCCACATAGTCCATCGAACCTGATGTTATCAAAAGTTTTTATTAAATTCCCAATACTTTTAATGTGTTTCGTAAAATTTCGACAAGGCTTTTATTTCATAGGAATTTTATTAAATTAAAACTGGATTCAGATGACTTCGTAAAAATATTGTTTTGGGAATTGCTTGTAGATTGACTTATACATATTTTTATTTTTTATTCAAATTAGGCCATCATCATCTGCCTAGCCTTTTCCCAACTATGTTGGGGTCGGCATCCAGTCTAACCGGATGCAGCTGAATACCAGTATTTTACATGGATCGACTGCCTATCTGACCTCCACAACCCAGTTACTAGGTAATACGATGTCGATACCACTTGGTAAGACTGGTTGTCAGACTTTCGGGCTTCTGACTACCCGTAACGACTGTCAAAGATCCATGAATGGCAACCGGGACCAACGGTTTAAATTCCGAGGCACGGAGGGGTCTACAACCTTGTTCTACCCACTGCTGAGAATAGTCCTCCTCCCTCTTGTGCCACGCTTCCCAGCGAGGCAATTGCGTAACACATTATCAATCGGAATCGGTTTCATTTTGACAGTTCAACAACATTAATTGCGTTATTTACGCTGCTGAGCAGACAAATTTTTCGAACTTATGAAGCAATGGATTAGCAATTTGCTTCAAAACGATTCAGATTCCGATCGATAGTATGTTACGCAATTAGGGTGCTGGTCTACGCGAGTCTCATCCAGGTTTCACCAGCCACCACCTGGCTAAGTTCATTTAATTTAGTCCCTATTGTAAATAGTTAATTGTGAAATAAAATGTATTTAAGTAACTAGCTGTGCCCGAGAATTCGTTCGCGTGGATGTCGGAAAACAATAATGTGTCGCTTTAATCATTCGTTTTTTTTCTAATTACTTCTTATAACATCAGCTATCAGCCAATCGAAGTCCCGTCAAAATCGGTTCAGCCGTTTCGGAGATAAGCCGGAACAAACAGGCTGACAGAGAAAATTTTTGCGATTACGTTGTTGGTCCCATGGAGAAAGTTGTTCAGTTTGATGGTCTGTACTACATCTTTAAATATGACCACACCTTTCACAGACATGCTGTACGTATAGATACTGGTTGAGCATACCCTAAAACTAAGTATAAATGCTTTTTTCAGTTAAGAAAACATTTTACCTAAAATACTTAAGTCTATTTTCACAATAAACCACACCACGACGAAAAAATTCAAATGAAAAAGTCAACTCCCAGCACTGTTTACTCAACCTTTAATATTTAAAAACATCACCGCGATACAAAATACATAACGTGATATCGCACGCCATAAAAACATAACGGGATTCTGTGAAAATGGTAGAATATTTTCATGTTCGATTCATTGCCTTTGTAAATAAGAATGTTTGACAACTATCTTAGGGAATATTCAACATAATATTTTCGTCTATTCTGGAGTTACCTACATAGATTTCGCTGAATAGATTTTTAACCTAAGTGAGTGCGAAACACTGACTCGGATCCCGTTGCGTTCTGTTAAGGGGCAGTGCCAAGGTAGCCTGCGAAATTCAAATTTGCAATTTGTTGGCGAGAGAATCACTCACGAGACTTTCCGACTTTCCAGGTTTTAAACATGTAATCTCACAAGACAACCTTTAATCAAAATGAATCATGGCACAATCAGCCCCCACTGCTGGGACACAGGCCTCTTAACTGATGAGAGTTCCACGAAAGTAGAAAGGAAGACGAAGCCCTATTCTCGTAACCTGTTTGGCACCGCACCGAGAGGACCCAACATGCTGCTACGCCCGCTACGCCTACGACGCAGCTGTACCTTTCGTGTCTGCATCATCATCATCAGCATTTCAGCCGAAAGACGTCCACTGCTGGACATAGGCATCCCCCAAGCACCTCCACTTCGACGAGTTTTGTGCTTCTCGCATCCAACGAGTTCCTGCGGCCTTCACAAAGTCGTCGGTCCACCTTGTGGGAGGCCTTTTAACGCTACATCTTCCGGTACGCGGTCGCCACTCCAGAACCTTTCGGCCCGCGTCTGCATCACTCCACGACAACTGAGGAAGTCGTGCAGTATTTGAAGGTGAAGACCAACTGGACTCTGAGGGTCGAATGGTTGGAATCACGTCACATAATCATAACTTCAAGTCATTCGTGGTACGAGTTCTAACCCAACATCTACATACCTGTCTGAAAGAGGATTTTTGGCCGAAAGGTGTCGTATATCTACGTTTCCGAGGACGGTTACGCGACACCACGCAGCGAAACACGACGCCGACAACGTTACGTGTATCATGGTTGTAAGGTTTTTAATATGTATTAGTGTATTATTGTATAAGATTGTTTTGTGTATTTTATTTAAGGGCCTTATTAAAGTTGCCTGATAATTAAATGTTTATTATTATTAACTATTAGGGAGAATCCGGGAATGGACATAGGATAGTTTTTATCCCGATATTCCCATAGGAAACTTATGCAAGTAAAACCGCGGGGCGCTGCTAGTACTCAAAAAATTCCTCACGACATTTTCCTCATTCCTCCGCATCACATGCCCATACCATCATACCATGACAACCGATTTCCACACAACTTTTCACGTTTATTCACAATGTTACTAGTACCCCTTTATCGTCCACAATACGTCTGCACCAGACTAACAGTCAGCCTTACCTACCTCCATACGCCATATTGTTTTCAGAAAGCAAAGGTATTCTTTTATTATTCTCCAGTTGTCAGGCTCAGGGCTATTTCCCCGGGCTTCTTTTGTTTACTATGCGCCTGGTACTTTAATTATTCAAGCTGGATGACAAGGCTTCGTTGAGTTATGTTATGTGAACTCACGGATATCTATGTGTGAACTACAGTTGATGTTAAATGATGTTTTTACAAGAAAATGTATGGAAATATTGTCAGGTTATGTTTGGCAGGTTAAGAAAAAAGGTTTAGGGTTTAATTCTCATGTTAAAGAAGGAAGGATCTGTTCTTCCTTCTTTTAATTTTCTTTTTTTTTTTGGAATATTCTGCACCAAGAATTCTATCAAAATTTTACGTACTGTGCGTAGCTTGACCAAGTTACCATTTTTAAGCATACTATTGTAATATTTACCTATAAATAATATCTTGCCTGTATTCCCTAAAGGGAAAAGGTTTAGGTAGAGATGCACCTATTAATAATTCACCCACATTTCGCCAATTATTTTTAAGTCCCATATATAGATAGCGCCATCCACGAAGACGCGCCCCACTCTTCTTACTAATCGCTAGTGGTTATCGCTAGTTAATTCCACTAGTGTTATAGTCTTTTGATACACACTAATTACCCACTAATAAGTAATTACTGTGTATCGACAAAACTAAAACACTAGCGGAATGTTGCACACTTGTACTGTAAGCTATTAGGAAGAAGAGTGGGGCGCGTCTTCGTGGATGGCGCTATCTGTAATAGGGGGCGAGCCTATTGCCATCAACCGGGCACAAATCCAGACTCCGGGCTGCTACTGACAAATTCCAGATGGACAAACTTAATAACACTTTGCCTGCCCCGGGAATCGATCCCAGGACCATGCTCATCAGTAGCGCTTGCGACCACTGGACCTGAAGACCTATTCTCGTAATTAATAAAAACGTTCAAAATCTAGTGGTTTTAAAAATATGATTGACGTGTAAAAGTGTTTGTGCAAACCTACTTACAGAAATAAAATCATTTATCATTTAGTCGCAATCTCATCTCAACGACAATCAATGTCGAAAACTTGTCAAAAATGTTGGGAAATTAGAGGTATTTTTGACAGATTGAGACTGAGGTCAGACTGTGAACGTCCTTAAAATTACGAGACTTGCCCCCCTGGTCTACATCTGGGATAATAGTATTTCTAAAAATAGTTTATATAATAGGTACTTACGTAATTACGTTGCCAACGAAAAAGAGAACGAAAATTGCCTATCATAATTCCTGTTACGAAATCGAAATTCTTTAAGCCTCAGTAAATAACAAAACTAGTTGTAAGCTGCCTTCACGCTTACTTAACCAAGCTAATAATGTCGGCATAGTACAGAGAAAAATAACCCTTAACGAGAAAATGATTACTATGGCTTAGGTACTTAATGAAACTAGTTACAGGAAAGTTACCACGACCCAGAAATAGGAAAAAGAAAGTCCCGAAACTCTGACAACCAGTCTTAGCAAGGGGTATCGTATTACCCAGTAACTGTGTTGTGGAGGTCAGATAGGCAATCGCTCTATGTATTCATCCGGTTAGACTGGAAACCGACTCCAACATATGTAGTTGGGAAAACGCTAAGCAGATGATGATGTTTACTTATCGATACCCATCATGTCCGCAGAGTTTCGCTAGCTAATTCAATTTGACCCTGTATTTCTCATTAAGTTTCCTATGTCCACCGCCATTACCATAGAAGGCTTATCTCAGAATGTATGGTGCTATACCCCATAAACCCGAATATAAGAACCGTATTTCATAAAAAGGATCCCACCCATTTCGTGCAGGGGCCATTTGGCCGACAGATGCAAGTAATCGTTGCTGAGCTCCTCTTAGTACATAAATTATTAGGAAGGGTCAAATGGAATGAGGGACTGATGGGATGATGCCTTGGACCTTAGACATTTTAATCAAGTTCACAGATGTGTCTTAGGAGTACAGTCAACAAAAGAGATACGTATGCAGGATCGTCGGATATAGTTGAAGTTTAGTAAGAAACCGATGGATGTTTTCGAATAAAATTTAATTTAATTAATAGAAAACATTACAAAGCTTATTTATTAAGTTAAATTTCAGTCGACAACATCCATCGGTTTCTTACTAAACTTCAACTATATCCGACGGTCCTGCATACTTATCTCTTTTGTTGATTGTACATATAGAAGTTTTTATGATTCTTTGTCAATATCCAGATTATTCTGTTACTACATCTTTCTGCCATTGAGTTTCTTGCTACGCTGAATCATGTTATACTGTTATGAGGCTATTTTACATTTAGACTAGTAAAATATAATGTCACCACAAATGCACTCCAAAACTCGACAGAAGTCTCCAATTGCACGCCACTTAAAATATCATCCATTGCATTATCTACTTGAAGATCGGCCAATATCATTCAAATATTACCAGCAGCTGCAATTTTTCAGTATAACCGGCAGTCCTGTCCACAACTGGACATAATATACCTCAAATCACCTACCATTGGGTCATCAATCACCCACCATCCAATCACTACCGCGCTTGGCCAACGTGGTAGATTATGGCCCACTCCCCCCACAGAAAGAGGAGGCCTGTGTCCCAGCAGTGGGAACATTATAGGCTGATTATGCACCCACCATTGAACCCAATCATCGTCCAATCACATCCATCTATTACCAGCCACAATTTACCATCGTGCAAAATTATGAAAATTAAAGCCCTCCACATCTGTATGGATGTTGTAATCCACGACTATAACCATGTTCATACATTATGAATCCTCGATAATCCTGGAGCGTGTCGCAATGTTGGGCATTTGAAGATAAAATGATTGATGACTACACACGGGTGGTAAACAAACGAGATGCCGCGGAGACGCTTGCGTGAAATCTTTTTATAGCACTCTGTAACATAAACCCGTACATAGGTCCCGCTTATTTGTGGCTTAACTAGTCCATTTTTATACAGAAAAGCGTAACTTAAGTGCGCGTTTAGGTCACATGTGCTATAAAATAGCCTGCGCGTG
This sequence comes from Hydraecia micacea, assembly GCA_914767645.1. NCBI lineage: Eukaryota > Metazoa > Arthropoda > Insecta > Lepidoptera > Noctuidae > Hydraecia > Hydraecia micacea. The sequence continues at coordinate 3,754,431 of OU611801.1, read as the reverse complement.
CAGGTCGCGCGCATGGTGTGGTGTTGGGTTCGATTCCCAACAATAATTTTAATATTATATTGAATATAAGGTTACAATTGAACTGTTCTTGACCTCGACTCTCTAAGCTAAGAAAAATAATAGTTTCATCAATTAGGTCCCATAAGAAATTTCAAATTCTATAAAAAAAAATTAATTGTAATTTTTGTGTCTTTGTGAATAAATACCTGTACAACACAGTAAAAAAAAAACAGTGGCACTCCGGGAGTGCCGACACAAGTGAGAACAAAACACAAACAGAATACTTTGCCATCACTCACTGACATAATATCATCATCTGCCTAGCCTTTTCCCAACTATGTTGGGGTCGGCTTCCAGTCTAACCGGATGCAGCTGAATACCAGTATTTTACATGGAGCGACTGCCTCTCTGACCTCCACAACCCAGTTACTGGGTAATACGATACCCCTTGGTAAGACTGGTTGTCAGACTTTCGGGCTTCTGACTACCCGTAACGACTGTCAAAGATCCGCGAATGACAGCCGGGACCAACGGCTTAACGTGCTTTCCGAGGCACGGAGGGGTCTCAGTATGTAAAGATGGTCACCCATCCACAGACCAACCGCGGCAAGCGTAGCTTAACATGATCGATCGACCTGTGCGGCTGTTATTATTTAGCCACGGACCCGGATATAAATTAAAACCGAGTACATCCCGAGGTCAGCCGAACACATCTGAAGCGGTGTCGGTTACGGTAACAGTGGCGCGAATTCAATGGTTTTTTCCCATCTCGAAAAATACCCAACGCGCTCAAAGAAGTTTTCACTTCAAAAAGAAAATTTATAAGCGGTTTGTAAAAATAAAACATTACGAAAACTTTCAGAGGAAATAAACAATACCTACGTCTAATTTCATCCCAGCTTACACAAAGACAAGACCTAACTGAAACGAACGGATATAACATGAAGACTGATGTATTACTTTCATTTATACATTCAGCGCCAGCGGAGAAACATATCAACATGAACTTGAGATGAATAAATGTACGGTACCGCTATTTTAGAAAGAAAGAATGAAATATATTTATTTAGCACAGACCAAAAGACACACAATACACCAGATACATACATCAGACAAAAAAAAACAAGAAAAAAAAAATAAAGGTTAAATAAAAAGTGTAAAGTACGATCTAAAAAAAAAATTAAAAAGATAATAAAAAATAAGCAGGAAAGTGTGCCTCACGGCTGCGCTAAAAAGGTCCAGTTCAGCAAAAATGCCAGACAACTAGTGCCTGACGCTGGTTTTCAACTGGACCTTTTAAGACGGTAGTATTATTTTTAGGATAAAAGAAATCGAGTATACAGGGGTTCAGATACTCTTGGGTTTCTCGTTTTAAGAAAGTCTATTTTAAGGATAATAGACAGTAGCATATCTATTCGGATTGCTCATTTATAGGAAAAGATCTCTCTTATAAAGAAAAAAAAAATGGGAAAATTCTGGTCACACGGAAAAAGGGGTTGAAGATTTTTTTACGGAGCCTGGCATATTTACCATCCGCCATTTTGTTTTTATGGAGCCTGGCATATTTACCATCCGCCATTTTTTTTTTTTTTTTTCAAAATAGCGGCCACGCATGACACCTATATAGATCGATAGCTGACATCAATGCAAACAGAAAACATACATAACATAATCAGCCTATAATGTTCCCACTGCTGGAACACAGGCCTCCTCTCAGTGAGAGGGAGTGGGCCGTAATCCACCAAGCGGGCCTAGTGCGGGTTGGTAGATGTCACATGTTATGAAATCATTTACACGAAGTAAAGCGCCTGTCTAGGTTCGAACCTACGACCTACAACTCGTAAGGCCTGTGTCCCAGCAGTGGGAACATTATAGGCTGATTATGTTATGTTATTTAACGTAAATTACAGTAAACTTCCGTTGTACATTCAAAACAAACCTAAATGGACGAAATACCTACTATACTAGACCCTTATACTCGTACGTGTGCGACTGCGTACGTGTGTAGATTTGTAATGTAACCACAATGTTCTCCTACAATCAGTATAACGATGTTTCTATTTAATTTATAATAAACTATGCACACTAAGTACTAAATTAAATGACTAACTACACAAATAAATACAAAAACAAAACATCAGTATAACTAATTTTGTAAAGTACAGACGCCAGCACATCAACCTACACCTAACTGTCAAATTTTCCCAATCAACATTAAACCTTATGCTTATAGCGATAAAGTTGAAAATCTATTACAGAAATCTGACAGATTGTAGTAGGTTGATGTGCTGGCGTCTGTACATTGCCAGTCGACAGCGATGCGGAGGAATATTTCGACGCCAAATTTAGTCTTTAACAAACTAAATTTGGCGTCAAAATATTCCTCCGCATAGTTTTAGTTGAGTTAGGATATTATAATATTTATTTGAATAATTTGTTAGTTTATTAATTTATTTATTACTAGCAGCGCCCCGCGGTTTCACCCGAATTAGTTTCGATTCCGTGGGAATATCGGGATAAAAAGTATCTTATGTGTTAATCCAGGGTGTCAGCTACCTCCATGCGAAATTTTATCAAAATTGGTCTAGCCGTTTGTGTGTGAAGTAACATACAAACACACTCACAAATGTTCGCCATTATTTTTTATTTATTTAGTGTGGTTAGACGTTTGTCCCTTTAATAAATAAAAGCACATAAAAAAACAATGTTTTATACAAAGATAGTAGTAAATTATTCCGTGTATGTATTATGATTATAACTTAATATTCTAATTAGAGTATTTGGTGGTGTGCGTTCATTCCGGGACACGTTGTAAACATATTACTAACTGTCAGTAACTATAATGACTCGGATATTGAGACGAAGATAGACATAATAATGCCTTTAGTCAAATGCCTACGGTTATGTAGCTCTATCATATCTCAACAAGGTACATACATGAGATGAATATAAAGTGTTCATCTACCGCGCTCATGGAGATGAATGGATTAATTTATTATGAAGCCTAAGCCAGTGAAATAAGGCTAAGTAAAAGTAAGTTGTTTGTATGTTTGATGATGAACTGCATCAATATTTAAATGCCAAAATGGTAGAATGTACAAGGATTCTTTAAAATTATTGTAACCACCTTATTTTAAATACCTACATTCTGAGCAAATAAATGAATATTCTATTCTAAGTATAAGTAAAATACCGGCTGCTTTATTTTACAGGCTAGGCTAGGAAAGGCTATATTCGCAATTTCGCAGTGACCCAGAAGCTTTGTTTTGTTAGCCAATTCTGTCAAGGAAACGTCTACCTAATTTTTTTTTCTCGTAGCACGTTGAATCTTTCCAGTTATTGTTTTATTTTTCCTGAGGCTACTTTCAAAATTTTTAAGTAGCTCATACATAATGTCTAAATACATAATACTGTAGAGACTGAGACCTCCTTCATGAGACTGGCTGGTAATAATTTGATGACGTGTTCCATTCGGGCATTCAAGCGTGTGTCAAATAGATTATGATGGTGTCTTTTCCTATATAGAAGCGGTGCTAGTTTTACCTTGATACAATGTACTTCTATTAAATATTCTAAATAAATGCTGATTAAAGCTTCACGCTCTTTAAATTATAAGATATGAGCAAGTACTGTGGGCTCATAGCTTACAATACTTACTGTAATGCGTCGGATATTAAGACGAAGATAGACATAGTACTGTCTATAGTCAAAACCCACGGATAAGTAACTCTCTCATATCCCAACGAGAAACATGACATGAATATAATGTGTTCAACTGCCGCGCTGGTTAGTTTATTATGTAGCCTAGCCCGTAAAATAAGGCAGGCGTCGTCTCCACACGTCGGACTGATGGGATTCTCCGATGCTCGAGCGCTGGATATAAAGACTGCACGCTATCAAATAAACACGTGCGCGAGTATCGTATTATCCAATAATGTTATGTTTTGTATTTAGTTTTTAAAGTGCAAGTCTTGTTATTAGAAAGAAAGAAAACTAGGTTTATTTGTTGTGACAAATAAACCTAGTTTTCTTTCTTTCGTCACAGTCAGACTTCCACAGAAGTTAACAGCTGTACGTCATGACTGTGACAAGAAGGCTTCTACTCAGCATGATGCTGTGCTAACACAGCACACAGTTTTCAGTGGTTACCCATAAATAACGTACGGACACCAAGTCAGATTAAATTATTCATATAAAGCAACTACATTACTAATATTTGTTTCTCATAAGCATTTCTGTATTACTAATAATTATTTAGAAATCTAAAATAAATTTATGAATCCTACTAATATTCTATACGCGAAAGTTTGTGAGGATGGATGGATGAGTGTTTTTTACTCTTTCACGCAAAAACTACTGAACAGATTTGGATGAAATTTGGCACACAGATAGTTTATAATCAGGATTAACACATTGGATACTTTTTATCTCGATATTCTCACGGGATCCAAACTTATGCGGGTGAAACCGCGGGGCGCTGCTAGTATAATAATAATATCAAGTGACTTTGCTATTTAAGTACCTAAATACATAGTTTTTGAGATATGGGATATTTTCGGATACAATCGCAGAAATAACTTTGTGTTTCATAGTTCCCTCGGTCGGAAAAAATCAGTACTGTGCATGCGTAAATATTCATTCAACAGGTTCATCAACTGTAAGTTCGTTAATCAAAACGACCATTGGAATTGCCTGTACGGCAATTACGTGAATTAGAAACCTTTTACCTCCATCTTCGGTTGCTATGACAACCGTTGTCTTGACAACGACCACGAGGACTGCGATTGGTTATATAAATATGTTAACGTTAGAATACGGAATACGTTAATATGCGCATTAACTAGGTAATCTGCAAATTGCCGGGTACAATCCGTTAAAGTGTGAAATATGTTACCGGCCAAGCCCGATTTTAGGATGAAATAGTTTTCGACTAGGCCAAACCAGTTCTCATTCCCTCGCTCTTGCATCCTACGTCGCCTAATCAAACCTAACCTCTGGGCGCCCTTCGCTCGCTCTTGCATCCTACGTCGCCTATCGACCGACCGCAGCCATGCAACCCGTGTAGGGAGAACTGGTTTGGCCTAGGCGAAAACATTTTTTTCCACTTTAACGGACTCAACCAGATAACTAGTTAATTTGCACTCTAACTGATTTACGCACATTAGCGGTAACATATACATATTTTAAGATACCTACACGTGTAGAACTTTGCCAAGGTTCTGTGTTGCCACAAAGATAATTGTTAACTAATCCAAATGAAAACACGGGCAAAGCTACTTTAAAATCTATACTTATAAAGAGGTACCTAAAGTGAGTTTGTATGTATTCCGAAAGAGAGAGAGAGACAAAGAGCTATGTGTGAAAGATGGTCACAAAAGTTACAAATTGGTATCCAATAAACAAAAAAAAACGGTCAAGTGCGAGTCGGACTCGCGCACCGAAATGTCCATAAAAAATTGTAGGTATGTAACTACAAATTTACGGTTTTCGGATTGTTTCCTTTACTTGTGCTACATGACATTGCTTCTTGCCACATGATTCTAGGTCAACGGGAAGTAGGTACCCTATAGGTTTTGGTTTGCGAGTGTCAAAATATGCGGCATAAATGGAACATGAACGTCCGTATCTTTTGATTGCGTTGACTTAGAAGTTTGATTTTTTCACTGCTTCAAGGGATTGCAGTTTTGAGTATTTGATATTAATTTCAATTTCTACGAGTTCCTGAGAAAAAGGGTCTTGACAGACTGACAGACAGACGGATAACGAAGTAATCTTATTAGGGTTCCGTTTTTCCTTTTGAGGTACGGAACCCTAAAAAAGAAGGAAAGGTAGAAGGGTGACGACATCGTACAAATAGCCGAAATATTATGGCCCAGACGGGCAAAGGTTATAGCCACCTGGAACAGTTTGGAGGAGGCTTTCACCACAAAGGTAGCCCTTTTTTTATGGATGGTAAATCATCTAATGACTGCTCCCGCTCTAGGTGGAGCGGGAGGGAGTGTCAGACTCTTACTGACCAAAACCCACCCGTGTTCCTTCCTTAGCCCTTTATGTTCCGGAGCAGCGGTAACCCTTTCGGACGATCCCGCTACCCACAAAGGTGGCCCTTACATCTGATCTAGCAATACTTACCTTTACCTCACTGATATTTGTATGTCATCAATGACAAAACATAGCGCAACATACAATTATAATTATAAGACCTTGAACTTTAACCTATGTTTTACAAATAAATAATTCTGATTCTGATTCTAAGTACAAAACTAACATCACTAACAAATAAATAAATAAGTACGCAACACAAAACAGTAGATAAGAACTACATGTAAGGGATAAAATATAACTAATAATTAAGTAAAAAAATGTACTCCGAAAAAACCTTTCACCAATGGGAGGCTATTATTGACGAGTGTCGTACGATATATTTTATGTTGAAACACGAAATTTTATGCGGACTAAGTCGCGGGCACATAATCAGCCATTAGTGTTCCCACAGCTGGGACACAGGCCTTCTCTCTGTGAGAGGGAGTGGGCCATAACGCGGGCCCAGAGCGGGTTGGTGAATGTCACATGTCTTCGAATTCTTGGTTCTACGACATGCCAGTTTCCTCACGGTGTTTTCCTTCACCGTTTTGAGAGGCGTGGTGATGAAATAAATTACACAAAGTAAAGCTCCTGCTGGGGTTCGAACCCACGACCTACATGAACGTCTCGTCCGTCGGGGCCGATGCCACTGGGCCACCATTGCTATAACATCTACCAGCATTCATTTTTACTTTTTCAAAATCTCCCTCAGCTCAACAGACAAAAAAGATAAGATATCATCTTTCTTTCTGACAATTATAAAGCCATCAAATAACTTTTTACGTTTTCAGGAATGATTCATGAATGTTTTTTGCCAACTTTTGTACCTGCTTTATTTTTGGTACTCTGAAAATGATTTCTTTGTGGGTACTTTGATATTCAGAAGATCACCAGGAGGATTGTCACGTAACGATTCCAGCCTGAAGTCGAAATCTTGAAGTGGATTCCGGTCAAACCTTTTCACAGATCAATTTTTATTGAGTAGTGTTTTGTGGATGATTTTTTAACTCAAAACTCAAAGCATTTATTTCAATTAAACCAATTACAGGCACTTTTGAATTGTTAAGGGGTCGGTCAGTCAGAAAGATGAAGCTGTTGCCCATTCCAAAGCGTAGGTACCTATGGAGAAGAACGGGCAAGAAACTCCATAGACACTCTTTTAAATCAAAATAATATGGTTACAAAGTCTTGTTTACAGTTACATCATTCATGTTAAAAATTATGCATGTGGGAACGATGTAGAACATTAAAAGTGTCCGTAATGAAAAAACGAAAAAAATAATAATTCAAATATTAAATTAAATTAAAATAAGACATGGTAGCAAAGAGATGACCAGTCCCTACTGACGGCGCCCGTTCACGAACATGAAGCATGTATTAGCACCATTCAGCTCAACCATTTTGAAGGGAGCTAAATGATCCAACACATGCGCCACCATCAGCGAGACATTTGAGTGAGCATGACATACTCTCAGCCGCCAGGGCACATTCAAGTCAATGAAAGACGTACCCAGTGAATGGTAGCTTTAAAGTATGTATATAGTACTCACACATGTGCTACGCAATTATACAATACGAGATTGAATTTATATAATGCAAAAATAGTATTTTAAAATCTGCAGCAGCTCCAATAGTATTTTCCAATGCTAATATTTTTTTTTGTACTCCCTTATGGAGCAGAACCAGCATTTAGCCAAGCATTTTTATCCGCGATGTAATTCCCCAATTTATAATATGCCTAGCTGCATATTTTAGATTAGTATTGTTGTTTTGTGAGTCTGAATGTTAATTACTAATCAATTGCTTCATAATGTTCGAAAAATGTGTCTGCTCAGCAACACAAATACAGCAATGAATGTTGTTGAACTGTCAAAATGAAAGTCGGTGCTAATATTAGTGCGTTACGTAATTACCTCGCTGTTAGCATTGAACTAAGAGGACTTGATGCATGCTTTTTAACGTGTTGTACTGTTTTTTTTTTCAATACCTAGGTATGCATACACACACAAAGTATTGATAAAATGTAATGTCCCTGGAGAGCTATTTTTGACTCCGTAATTCAAACCCCGCTGCCATAATTTTCATGACAGTTGTCACTGCCGGCCGTTATATGGCGCCCACCACTCTTCTAGGAAACTTAGATTTAGCCTTTATAACCTAATTCCACTATTCAACATTATTGTTCAGAACGCTACTTGACATAAAAGGGTTTTTATTCAAAACGTAACTAACAAAATAACCCCTGACCCTCGACCTTCCTTTGTTTCAGAAAGTCATTCCGTTTTTTTACTTAGAATAAATGTATCTGATATTTTATTTAATAAAGCAGACTGCCCAAGATTACAAGTTTTCAGCCATTTTCTTTGTATACTTGAGCTAATAAACATTCTATTTTGGAAAAGGGTTTTTCTAGGGTGAGCTTGAGACATGACTCTTCAACGTACTTTATTATTTTGTCCCGTAATAAAATAAAAGTCCTCCAGACCGTATTTCGGCCACAGCGGCCAATCTCAATCTCAACGGAGACTAGCCTTCGGCGCGGGAGATATGATAGTGCACAAGTGTGCGCGCAGACACAGGTGCACTCCCGCTTTCCTCACTCATGCTTGGCCAGACTGCAAACGCGGACGCGGCGCAGCGTACTCAACAAACTGGGCACTAAGTGAGAGCACCGGCGCACAAGAACTAACTAAGCTAAATATAGGTACTTGGGCGAGAAAAGTTTATTCTATATATAGGCTTCCAACTCTCCAGTCACTCGCCAGTCCTCGCCCTAACCGTTCGGCTATTCGGTATTTGCTAGTACATTTACTATGAAGCTGCGTTAGACTTTCCTTGAACAACACTTATCACGGTGTGGTTTAATTGCCCAAGTAATAACAGCTGCACGGATCGATCGATTAGATTAAGCTACGCTTGTGTGGTTGGTCCGTGGATGAGTAACCATCTTAACATACCAAGACCCCTCCGTGCCTCGGAAAGCACGTTAAGCCGGCCATACCGGCTGTCATTCGCGAAGCTTTGACAGTCGTTACGGGTCGTCAGAAGCCCGAAAGTCTGACAACCAGTCTTACCACCAGTCTTACCACCAGTCTTACCACCAGTCTTACCAAGGGGTATCGTGTTACCCAGTAACTGGGTTGTGGTGGTCATATAGGCAGTCGCTCCATGTAAAATACTGGAAGTCGACCCCAAAATAGTTGGGAAAAGGCTAGGCAGATGATGAAGTTGAAGCAACAATGAAAGTTGCACCGTCTAAACAGTGTGTGTTGTGTGTGTGTCGTGTTGTGTGTTTTTACTGTATACCACAAGCAACAAAGTTTAATCGTGGTAAGTTAGAGTTGGCTAGAAGAGCGGTTCTGTCATATTATACCGGCCGTCATGCAAATCTGTCATTTTCACCAGTTTTTGACATTAAGTTGTCAAAAAACGCAGCCGTTATTGTGTGATCTTGTACCATGTGTTCTGTGGGAATATATAATGTGTTCTGTGCTTGTACCGCTTAGGAAACAATTACTTAGGATTTTTATATTGACAAAGCGGCGTCACAGGTTGTAATGGTTTTCACTTAAATAAAGTGGCGAATTCGTGACTACGTCGTTTGGGTTACGCCGTGCTAGCTTTAACCATTGATTTCTTGTTATTTTCTTGTTTGGAACATATATAAACATCTTGTTGGGTGTGGTTATTGATGTGTTTTTACACCGAGGCACTGCACACCACTTATAAACGTTGGAATTCATTTTTATCACACGAAATATGCAATGTTTGTTATAACTTTCCTCTGACTGCGCATAAACACATTTGATGTTTACCTAGGCGTGACGTAAGACCCGACGCCATGACACTGCGATCTGTTTTCGCGCACCATTTAAAAAATATTAGAAAAATTGCTTTAAACTTCGTTAAACTTTAGTTTATTACCGAAATAAAGGTTTTTTCGTAAATAAATAGTAAATGTGTACATATATTACGGAGGAGGAATTCAAAATCTGTCGTCATGCCTATTACTTAAAACAATGAAACGACGTTTTCTCTCGATAACTTAATTTGAAAGATTTATTCCGGTCTGATCCCCCCCCTCCACCCCCCCCTCGATCCCCTGCTAGTTCGTCTTCTGTTTTAAAGTTTGTCTTATCCACTATAAGCTTAATTATCACTTCGAACAATGTTAACACTATTTTTGTTAAAACATTTTTCATTCTACAAGTTACATAAAAGTTCATTATGTTCACGGCCTCACTGTAACTCTTTTCCCGAAAAACAAGTCATTAGTATTACGAAAATAAACATTCGCGAAATATTATGATGAAAACGAGAGTTAATTAAAATCGGGCTACACCGAAAAGTAATACAAAAAGTACTGTATTTCCTGTGGTTTTGCCAGTACTAGCTTTTGTCTTTCGAAATTCGCCTTTTTATTTTGTTACCGAGTTTTTCGCTTTTTCGTTACTTGACGATTTCTCCAAGTTTACTCCTACCACAAGCTCCGTTAAAGAACTTCGTTCCAATAATAACCCGTGCACTGCGCATGAGTTAACGTAATTACCCCGGTTATGTGTTTACCGTTGCTTTGACGGTTAAACGGGTAACCTTATTACTATCTCTTGGTGCTTTTCGACATCGTTGCTGATACAATTTCCTTTACAAAGTTATTTAGGTGTTCTAAAGGGAAGTGTGTGGGATGTGAGATAATGACGTCCTTTGGTAAAAGTAAGGTCTTGGAAAATAGCTTTAATATTCATTCAGTTCATAATCTCAGTTATAATTTACATTCCATAAAGAAAGAAAAGAAAGAAAAAGTATTTATTGCGACTCGTACAGGAAGATCACAAACTAAACTAAACACAGTAAAAAATTAAAAATCAAGTTACAAAATAAGAAAAAAGTAACAAAAAGAAAAATGAAACAGAAAATCCTATACGAGGCCAAAATGCTCCTATCTCAGCATGATGCTGCAACATTCAAAAAATAAATGTCGCAGCGCTGGTATTCTGATAGGGCCTGCCGCTGTGATGTCACGGGCAGTTACAGAAATAAATAAATATTAAAATAGATTTATTATCATATAAAGTATTAGCAAATAAAATAAAATAGCAGTTAGCTACCTACTTTAGTGAAATGTATTCAAAATTGATTTTTGAGTGACCATTTCTCATTGAAATCAAGATAAAAACGTAAGTATATGTACAGATTTACAAACAGTATTTTTTACATAGAAGAAACAAAACATTCCATTTAACGAAATTCCTCAGCCATATTTTGAATGGCTACATTAAATTGATATACAGCCTCATCTAGTTAGCCTGGAGCCGACCCGAAATACTTCAGCCCAGTCTAGGTATTACTTCAGACATCTAATGGTCTGAAATTGGAGTAGCCTTTGTACCTGCGTCGGGAAGCTTATATTAATATTTAGGGCAAGCTAATAATGTTAGGGAGGGTTCGTGTAGGGTGCGAACTTTATGGTTAAATTATAAATGCCTGGAATACCTATTCCGAAGTACTTGGATAGAACGGGAACCACACGGGTCGATCGATCAGGTTAAGCTGCGTTTGCCAAGATTAGCCCGTGGCATAAACATAAAAAAGCGTACACCTTTAGAAGGTCAATAAGTTTTAAAAAACCATAAATTAAATATTTCCCGTTTTTAAGAACTTCTAGTACCTAATACACTGGCGAGTAAGAATACCTTATAAGCTATTCTTACTCGCCAGTGTACATATTATTAGTTTTCTTACATAAATAAGGGCTTAGATTTTAAAAACTCCACGATTCTTTCACTCTCTCGAATCCCCAATGAACGTAAAGGACACAAGTAATCTTGAAGAGGCTAATTTATAATACCATAACGGCATCAGAACAAATTATTTTTTTGCGGATGTTCATTTAATTTTGAAACTCAATTTTGCTGCCCTCTTCCATGTTGCCCAATTTGTATTTAAGTAAATTAAATTCATGTTTATTAAATATGGTTACGGTTTTAAAAATAAGTAATAAAATTATGGGGATGGCCAATTATGTAAGGCTTTTTGGCCAATTTTTTCGTGGGTTGAATGATCTCCCATAATAAGTAGTATAGTCACTTTCATAAAGGGGCTCGTGGTTAATTATAGGTGTTTCACGGATTGATCTTCAAGGTTAAGCAACGCTTGCTGAGGTCGGACCATGGATGGGTCCATCCGTTTCATATTGTAGACCCTTCCATGTCTCGGAAAGAACGTTAAGCTGCTGGTCCCGGCTGTCTTTTGCAGATCTTTGACAGTTGTTTCGGGTGTTCGGAAGCCCGAAAGTCCAACAACAAGTGTTACCAAGCAGTATCGTGTTACCCCGCTACTGGGTTGTGGAGGTCGTATAGCATTCGAGAAAAACTGGATCAGACTGGAATGAGAAAGTTTATAGTGGATAAGACAGAGATCAAAACAGAAGAAGAACTAGCAGGGGATAGAGGAGGGGTGGAGGGGGGGCGGTTCAGAGGATCAGACCGGAATAACTCATATAAAATTCTGGTAGTCAGCTGCCTCTGGTTAAACTGGAAGCCGACCCCAACATAGTTGGGAATAGGCTAGGCCGATGATGAGCCACGTCTATAAAGTTGAAGAACTTTAGTCTTGTGGCAGTTATCGGAGCTAATACGAAAGTAAGAGATCGTTTATAGATATAAACAATTATATGAGGTTAACAACCGTCGCTGAACTACAGCGCGTCTGCGAGCCTTCTTTCATGAAAAGCTAAAAGCCTTATTTGAGGAAGTATTCTATTCTGTAAGGTATCGATCATCATCTGCCTAACCTTTTCTCAACTATGTTAGGGTCGGCTTCCAGTCTAACCGGATGAAACTGGAGACCAGTATTTTACATGGAGTGACTGCCTATCTGACCTCCACCAGTTACTGGTTAATACGATACCCCTTGGTAAGACTGCTTGTCAGACTTTTGGGCTAATGACGACCCGTAACGACTGTCAAAGATCCACGAATGACAGCCGGGAGTCCGGGACCAACGGTTTAACGTGCTTTCCGAGGCACGAGGGATCTTGTTAAGTGCAGATGGTCACCCATCCACGGACCAACCGCAGCAAGGGATCGATCGCGGAGCTCAAAACTGCTAGAGAATTAAACTCGTAACTGATATTAATATGGGATAAAAAATATTCTTACAAAGAATTACGTTTTATATATAGACGGGCGCTGTTAGCTATCCGAGCTTACTGCCTACTCTTTTCTATCCATTTAAATTATGAAACAGCGGTTATCCGTTCTGACATGCCATTAACTTTTCGAACATAAAAAAGGCAAAAAAAGACGGAAAAGGTTTACATACAAGGTAAAGTGGAAACGCCGGGAGGAAAGACACTTTTTTTTTTTTTTGTTGCCCGGTTGAAATCCGCATGGACTTCCTCCATCGTAGGGGTGTCAGAGGGGCATGCTGAACTCTTACCGGCTAAAACCACCGCGGTGGTCCACCTCTGTCTATGGGTAGGGGTGCGGGATTCGCATAAGCATTCATCGCTCCCCGACTGGCCTCGACCCGCTGTTCCTCAGCGGGTCCCACCTCCCCGTGCGGCTACCCTCATAATGGCTGCACCCACTCTCGAGCACACTAAGGTCTTCAATCAGTGCATTCTGCCAGTTATGACTTACGGAGCCGAAACGTGGTCACTCACGGTACGGTGCTCTCTAAAGAGAAAGCATCTTTTTTTGTAAAGACACAGGGTCAACTTAAATTAGCCAGCAAAACTCCACAAATGTTTTGTTTTTTTTTTGTCTTACGTCTAACATTTTGTCTCGTTTAGATATCAATAAATAATAATAAAAAAACATTGTTTTTGGGGACATCAACCGCAGGTGGTTTAGTTACTCGAAAGTTAAAAAAAAAACTTTTTTTTTTGTGAAATTTCACCGTCTGTGACCAGACCTACAGTTAACCTATGTATCAACATCATCCACAGCCCGACTTCACCACTGCTTGGCATACGCTACTGCTGGACGCTCCTGTGCCAGCCTCATCCAGATTTTGCATGCCAACAATGCCGTCTGCCCATCTCGTCAACATCTCGTGTTCCAGTCCTTGGACGCCACTCTGTCACAGCCTTATTTCACCTGTCATCACTGCGCTTTGCCAGGTATCCTGCCCAACTCAGTTGACCTTGCAACATCATCATCATTATCAGCCTATAGGAGTCCACTTCTGTACATAGGCCTCTGTTGACCTTGTATAGGGATTTTCAAATAAATAGCTATAAAACTCGAAAAATAAAATTCATCGTTGTATTTTACCTGTCCCTTCCCTAGAGCCCTACAAAATTAAAAAAATATGAGTAAAACATATTTTATTCTTGGCTCTCGATTAAAAATTGTGTTAAAAGCTACATAAATATTTAAGAAGGTTTCTTTTATAAACGCCGCTTCTAACGCTAAGTGGATTTATCCAGCTACCTAATATTTCTAACGGCTAACTAATTAATAATAATGACGCGGACGGTTCTAATTCAATGTTGTAACATTTTTGAGTAACACCAGACTGAGATAATAGAATAGAATAGAATACTCTTTATTATGTACACACGGCTACACACCAAGCTATACATAACCAGTATAAGCTGACTTCTGATTGTACGAATAACCTATACAATGCGAGGTCAACTCAAACTGGTAATGTATAGCTTGATGTGTAGCCGTGTGTACACCATATAAATTACAGACATAAATATAGAAACTTTACAATGGGTGACACAATGGGCGGTCTTATCGCTAAAAGCGATGTTTTAAAGACAACCTTACCTTTAGATAACTAAGTTAAACACACACTTTTTAGCTTGTAAAGTCTAATTTTTAAATCCACAAAGCGATTATGTCAACAGAATATTGTGTGCTTTTATAATTTCTATCGCGATATAATCGTGGACGTCCACGTTCACAAAATGTATGGAATATCGTAAAAGAAAATACATTCAATCAGCACAGACTAAAAGACACGCAATACACGTACAGTCAACAAAAGATATAAGTATGCAGGATCGTCGGATATATTTGAAGTTTAGTAAGAAACCGATGGATGTTCTCGAATAAAATTTAATTTTATTAATAGAAAACAAACAGCTCTTTTATCAAATTAAATTTCAGTTGACAACATCCATCGGTTTCTTACTAAACTTCAACTATATCCGACGATCCTGCATACTTATCTCTTTTGTTGGCTGTACATATGTAAGTACATCAGATAGCAACAAATAAAAATCAAATAGAAAGTGTAAAGTCCAATGTAAGAAATTAGCAGGAATGTGTGCCTTACGGCCGCGCTAAAAAGGTCCAGTTCAGCAAAAATGCCAGACAACTAGTGCTTGACGCTGGTTTTCAACTGGATCTGATGTGTGAGGGGACGGATGTATATCAGTACGTGCATTTTATAACGGACTGGTGGACGGAAATTTAATACTAGTATAATAAACGGGAAGTTTGTGAGGATGGATGGATGTTTGTTACTCTTTCACGCAAAAACTATTGAATTTTTATGAAACTTTATAGTAATATAGCTTACACATCAGAATAACAGTAGGATAATTTTTATCCCGATATTCCCAAGGCATCAACACTTATGCAAACCGCGATGAAACCGCGGGGCGCTGCTAGTATTTCCATATGTTTTACTTCCCTGTGTTATTGTGATGCCGTGACGTGGTCGTCCACGACAATATCGTCACGTCAAAAATTATAAAAGCGCACAATAGGTCATAAAACCTTATTGTTGAATAAAAACTAAAATCACTAATCTGTCTGCCGAGCATGGGAGTTTGTCAATACGGAAAAAAAAACAGGTAAACCTGTTTATTCAACTTCCCAAAGAATTAAAAACCAAAGACAACGGTTTATAAATATATAATTAAAATACTATGTTAAAAAATATTGCCAACTGTCAAAAAGATGGCGATTAGATTCTTAATTAAAACCCAAAAAATATGAAGATTCAAAACAAGAAAACTTGGACGAAAGTTTGTAAACAAAATATTTCCCTCCGTGTCCAAACTTTTTACTTTTTAAAGGTTCCGTCTGTATCAGGACCAATTGAAACTTTATAAATTCACTGAAGTTTTGCAGACAGCTGCTGTGACGGACGTAGATTTGTTTATAAAATTTGTTAAGACGTGGATAAGTTAAATTATAAAAATATTAACTTTGAACTGCTTTACACCACCAATAACTTTCTTGTTCTTACCCAGAACAAGAAAGTTATTGGTGAAATACATTTTTAAAAGTAGATGCCATTTATATATGGTACTAGCTGACCCGGCGAACTTCGTACCGCCTCAGAATTAAATAATGTGACAAAGTTCAGAAGACACGTGGCGCCATCTATTATCATAACGTTATTGTTGTTTTCCTCGGGAAAAACACTTTTTTTTGTGATGAAAGGTACCCTATGTCTAATGCATGTTTATTCCTCTAAAGACCATTTCAGACATCAATGTACAGACGCCAGCAAATCAAGCTACCACAATCTGTCAATTTCTTTAATAGATTTTAAAATCGCTAAAGCATGTTCAAGGTTGATTGGGAAAATTTGGCAGTTTCGGTAACTATTTAGTAATCTGTGGTTTCGGGTAGCTTGATGTGCTGGCGTCTGTACATGGTTCGCACATAATCTATTCAAGATTTTGTCTGGACTTTAAATAAGTCTGTGATCTCTGAATGTTTCGACCTTTTTTCTCAGAATAAGAAACGCCGAACACATCTAGTTTTTAAAATAGACAGGTAAAATTGTTCGTAGGTACAAAAACGCTAAATCATTAATTATCAAAAAAAATACACCAACTGGCGCCCTAATTGTGTAACACGCTTTCAATAAGAATCTGAATAATTTTGAATGATATTGCTAATCCATTGCTTCATAAGTTCCAAAAATGTGTCTGCTCAACAACGTAAATAACACAATGAATGTTGTTGAACTGTCAAAATGCTACAGACTTTTAGTGTGTTGCATATACGCCACAGGAATCAGCGTTTATAAAAAGAGTCCCTTTTTCCCCAACTTTATTAACAACCAAGCTAATAACTTCCGTAACTTTAACATTAATTAAAACTATGTCGATAACGTTATTAATTGCTAATAAAACAACATTATAAAACATACTTAATTTTACCCCAAAGGGCAACAATAATGACCCAGCATTGAAAGGCTATCTACAAAAGTTTGCATAACGAAAATGTAATAAAGGAAATTTAAATTTTTTACATTATAATCGTTTTTGATAAATGAGGGTAATAAAAATGGCGCTTAATGTTTTATTTTCCAAATTGAGTTATGACTTTTGCTAATCATAGAATGAAATATTGGAGCGCATAAAAAGTCATTAGTAAGCAAATATAAATTGGATATATCTAACTAATCTACTAAAAACTTATGGACGCTTTTTAAATTAACGAACCTCTAAAAAGTTTTTAGAAAATTAAAAAATAAATTACACTTTTTTAAATTAATGAACTTCTAAAAACTTTTTGCGCTTCTAATGTTAAGTAGGTACATTTTTATTTCAATATTTGTGCCTCTGTTTAACTTTCTGGCCTTTGTTTACGATTGGTCGCACTAGTTTGAATCATAATCAGTTATATATTATGTTCCCACTGCTGGAACACAGGCCTCCTCTCGGTGTGATGGAGTAGGCTATATGCCATACACCACGCGGGCCCAGTGCGGGTTGGTGGATGTCACATGTCTTCGAATTTTTGGTTCCTTCTAGGATATACTGGTTTCCTCACGATGTTTTCCGTTATGAGAGCAGTGGTGATGAAATAATTTACACAAAGTGCCCCGTTGGTCCCGCTACTGCTGATCATGAGCTCCTGGGTTAGATTCCGTGCAAAATGTTAAAAGGTTTTTCCATCTGGAATTTCTCAGTAACAGCCTGGAGTCTGGATTTAAGCCTGGTTGATGGAAATCAAAATCCAACCTCATCTAGATTTTTTTAAATATGATTGACGTGTAAAAATGCAGTGTAGAAAGTGCTAACCTCTTACAGAAATAAAATCATTTATCTTATAATAAGTTCACAAGGGGCTTGCGGCGAAGTAATAACAGCTGTACGAGTCAATCGATCAGGTTAAGCTACACTTGCCGCGGTTGGTCCATGGATGGGTGACCTGCATCTTCACATACCCAGACCCCTCCGTGCCTCAGAAGCAGGTTAATCCGTTGGTCCCGACTGTCATTCCTGGGTCTTTGACAGTCGTTACAGGTCGTCAGTAGCCAGAAAGTCTGACAACCAGTCTTAATTACCAAGGGGTACCGTATTACCCAGTAACTGGGTTGTGGAGGTCAGATAGGCAGTCGCCCCATGTAAAATACTGGTATTCAGCTGCATCCGATTAGACTGGAAGCCGACCCCAACATAGTTGGGAAAAGGTTAGGCAGATGATGCCCCCTATTATAATATGGGACTTTAACATAACTGGGGAAATATGGGTGTTCCCATAGGCACCTCTGCTCAACCCTTAGAGAAATACAGGCGTGATGTTAGTGGCTGTTAATTTATTACATACTAGCTTCTGCCCGCGACTTCGTCCGCGTGAAATTTCACCCTCCCCCCCATTCACCCTCTTAGGGGTGGAATTTCGAAAAACCCTTTCTTAGTGCACCCCTAGACCTCATAAGGAACCTACATGCCAAGTTTGGAATCTCTAGACCCAGCGGTTTGGGCTGTGCGTTGATATGTCAGTCAGTCAGTTCTCCTTTTATATATATAGAAGAAGATTTGAGGGAAGGAGGGGGTCCGAACAAGTCTTATATTTTCTTACGTGGGGGCGGAAGGGGTCTAGATTGTTCTTACGTTAGATCACAAAGGTAAGCAAAAATTCAGTTTTGAATTTTTTTTTATACTTTTTCTTTGCAATTTCGGTAATACTGATCTTACGTAAGATTGAAAAGGGGGAGGAGTTCATCCAAGTCTTATTTCTTCTTTGCGGGAGGGGGGGGGGGGGGGTCAGAAAGTGGTCAAAATTCTCTTACGTAATAAATGAACAGCCCCTTATGTAACACTAACTGCGCCCCGCGGTTTCACCCGCATAAGTCTCGATCCCGTGGGAATATCGGGATAAAAAGTATCCTATGTCCTTTCTAAATTTCATCTAAATCGGTTCAGCGGTTTAGGCGTGAAAAGCTAACATACAGACAGACAGACAGAGTTACTTTCGAATTTATAATATTAGTAGGTATGGATGGATATGGATTTAAGTTTAATTAGTCAACAGCAACGGAGCAGGCATTTGGTACTAATTGTAATTGCTCAAGCCATTAAGCATCATGCATAAGTATGATAATATTCCCTAATGTCTCTGTGTTTTTAGTTGCGGACGTAATACCGTCGCGTCGGCATGAGAAGATTAATATAGGACGTGGGTGTACTTACTATAAGTACACCTCAGCGATGTTAGGTTAGGTTAGGTTAGACGATTCGCACTTTTCGGGCGAGTAAATTCTTGCGAATCGACTAATAAGCCGCCAAGTGTGCAGAGTGTGAGTTATAAACTTATCCTAACTAATATTATAAATGCGAAAGTAACTCTGTCTGTCTGTCTTTCTGTCTGTCTGTCTTTGCTTCACGCCTAAACTACTGAACCGATTTGTGTGAAATTTGGTACAGACATAGTTTGGAACTTGAGAAAGGACATAGGATAGTTTTTATTACAAAAAAAAAATTAAAAAAAAAATTATTCCGGACATACAGCGCCATCTATTGGTCAAGAGTCGGCATCAATTCAGTACTGAAAATTCATCGGAAAAACGTAAATAAATAGTAAAAAGGTATGAAAATATAATATAATACAACTTTTAGTATAAAGAAAATGCTCTAACGGGGTATAGATAATTCTATTAGTACTATAATATGTCGAGTTGGTGATCGCGCAATGGTGTCGATCGTTACACGAGTTCGGTTCATGTTATTGTTTTAATTCATCGGAAAAAAGTAAATAAATAGTAAAAAGGTATTAAAAAAATAATATCAATATAATAAAACTTTTAGTAAAAAGAAAATGCCCGAACGGAGTATAGATAAATAATCCGAGTTGTCACTATGCTCGGTAGATGGCGTTGGGATCGAAATAGATCGCGCTATGGTTTCGTTACACGCATTTGGTTGGGTTCCACATTTCATTTTTGAAGAGATCCCGCGAGATCGGGAACTATGTGGGTAAAACCAAAAATCTGCCGGAAGTCACTATTCCACGCGAACGAAGTCGCGGGCAAAAGCTAGTAACTTATAAAGTTAGAACGTGCGATAAGAACCTTCGTTCCAAAAATATGTCTAATACCGGCACAGTCAGAATATACCCGCTTACTTGTGTTAAATCAAAATATAAGGTCCAATAGGATCCTTACGAGGTAAGTTTCGCGCTGCGGTCGGTATCCCGCTTGCTTCCGATTCGGTCCCGGGTCGGAATTGACACCCCCGAGTAATTTAATGTTAGCACTTAGGCAGTTAGCCCACCCGCCGGCGAGAAAGCGACTAACTATCGGCTATTTCTTCGCTCAAGAAACGTACAATAGATATAAATTCCGTGTAAACAAAAGAGATGCATATAGTTGATCGCTGACTGTTCACACTACCGGCGAGGACTCGCTCCACTCTGGTTTGTCGCTGAGCGACAAGTGCTATCAAAGATAATTCTCGCTCAGCGATACTCGCTCAGCGATGCTTGCTTGGCGGTCAGAGCTCACGCCCGCTATATATATCTTCGCCCCGAGCGAGTGGTGCGAGTAATCGCTCGTCGCACTCGGACACTCGCTACTAACCCAGCGACAAAACTATTGGAACTACACACTCGCTGCTCGTCAACTCGTTTTCAGTTGCTAGTTCTACTCGCTACTCGTTCATCGCCGGTGGTGGGACAACTTCCTTAGTTAGGGCTCGTACACATAGGTCCGTTTTTACTGGATCCGTTTTAACGTATCAGAATTGGTCGGAGTGACATGATTACTGAATCCGGAATACTGTTTTGTGTGTGAACTCGCTCATACAACTACATACGCCATCAAATAACGGACCTGTAAAACGGATCGCTATGTGTACGCGCCCTTAAGGTGGATCCACACATTGCGAGCATGCGCTCCGCACGGCGCACAACGCATGCCTCGGCTTGAGGCGTGCGTGTTGACAAATTATACCAACATATGCTCGGGTCGAGCCATCGCGTGCGAAGCAAATGCTCGAGGCAAGTAGGCGCGCAGACTTGGCAAGGCATGCGCTCCGCACGGCGCACAACGCACAGCGCGTGTGCGCTGCACACGCGCTATTCGCTGTGCGCCGTGTGGCGGCCGGCTCATTGCGAGCAGTGCGTTGCGTTTGGATGGTTGTGTCCGCCTCGCTGCGGATGTACGCGCGCATTATGAACGACAAAGAAATGTTAAGAAAAGCAGTTTTATTATACGAAAGTAATAGATTATTATGGGATCCTAAACATAATCATTATTTAAAAAAAAATAAAAAAGAAGACGTATGGCGTTTTCTTTCCTTTTCTTTTCAATAATTGAATTAATAATTATAAAAGCAGCAGCGGATACGCGCACGCGATGCAAAGGCGCCATCTTGACTGCTGCTGTGTGGGTTGGATCGGCCCGAGCATGCGCTGCGCGCTGTTTGGCCCGAGCAAACGCAGTTTCATTTTCGCAGTCGAGGCGTGCGTTGATATTCTACGCGGCGCACGCCTCGAACGTGC
This sequence comes from Hydraecia micacea, assembly GCA_914767645.1. Lineage (NCBI taxonomy): Eukaryota > Metazoa > Arthropoda > Insecta > Lepidoptera > Noctuidae > Hydraecia > Hydraecia micacea. Next base: position 3,732,637 of record OU611801.1, on the reverse strand, counting down.
ATGCGCGGCTACGTCCACACCTAACGTAATGCTCGCACTGAGGCACTTTGATCTTGAAGCATTTGCCGACATACGTTGGCTCGCCCTCGCGCGTGCGGAGCGCATGCCTCGCCACGAATATACAGGTCCACACTTGGCGAGGCATGCGTTGTGCGCCGTGCGGAGCGCATGCCTCGCAATGTGTGGATCCACCTTTAGATGCGGTGTGCTCCGTCGGCCGTCCGGGCCGTTCCGTCTGGGGCCAGAGATTGTACGTTAAATTAAACTTGCTTCCCTTTTATATTAAAACAAACAAAGCTTTAATTAAGGATAAAATTTTAATTGTGGGAACAAGGATGGTATTGCCACAGTTCTTTTGAACTTGGCTTTATTTTTATTTTGTCTATCCCTTCTGTCCGCAACATTTGATTTTCTTGTTACTATACTCGTATATTATACTCGTAAAACAAAGTCCCCGCGCCGCATTTGTCTATTCGTAAGAATGCGATAAACTCAAAAAATACCAAACGGATTTTCATACGGTTTTCACTAACGGATGTTTTATTGTATAATTCATTGAGGTTCAAGAGGTTCGATATCTATGAGAGATTCATTCTGACCTATGGATCCCAGACTTGGTCTTTGACCAACATTTAAAAGTCCAAACTCAAGGTTTGCCAACGTGCAATGGAGCGCAGTATTCTAGGCGTCAAATTGACAGACCATATTCGCAACACCACACTGCAACAAAACACAGATTACTGACGTTGCTCAAAAAGCCGTTACGCTGAAGTGGGACTGGGCTGGCCACGTCTGCCGTATGCCCAATAAGCTGTGTGCCAAAATAACCACCACGTGGAGCCCTGAAACAGCTAGAAGACGTCGCGGCAGACCCCGTAGAAGATGGCGGGACGAGCTGGACAACAAACGACCAGTGGTTCGTTGATGGGTGACCATTCATTACAAACTAAAACTCCTCCGTGCCTCAGAAAGCACGTTAAGCCGGTGTTCCCGGCTGTCGTTCCTTTGAAAGTCGTTACTACCCAGAAGTCTAAAAGTCTGTTAACCAGGCTTACTAAAGGGTATCGTGATAGCCAGTAACTGGGTAGTGGAGATCAGCTAGGTAGTCACTCCATGTAAAATACTGGTATTCAGCTGCATCTGGTTAGACTGCCTATCGCAGTCCACTGCTGGACCTAGGCCTCTTAATACCTTGTCCTCCGCCTTCCACATCCAGTCTGTCCCAGCCACCTTTTTAAGGTCATCGGTAAAATAAATGAATATGAATAAAATCCAATCGGTTCAATCCAAACCACAAAATAGTTTTTCCCAAAATTTATTTTTATTTTATTTCAACTTAACATAATTTCATAAAAACTATCCCTTTTCAAACTTCGTAAGGATCTCTAAATTGGGTTCAAAAGGATGGCCCACGTCAAGCATCCACACGGACGAAGCCGCGGGCATAAATAGGAATTGGTATATGCAGTAGGGACACTGAATTTCGTTTTAGCAACTTAATAAAGCGACTTTATTTACATAAAATACCATCATCATCCGCCTAGCCTATTCCCAAACATGTTAGGATCGGCTACCAATCTAACCGAATGAAGCTAATTACCAGTATTTTACATGGAGCGACTGCCTATCTGACCTCCACAACCCAGTAACTGGGTAATACGATACCCCTCGGTATGACTGGTTGTCAGACTTCCGGGCTTCTGAGGACCCTTAACGACTGTCAAAGATCTACGAATCACAGCCGGGACCACCGGCTTAACATGCTTTCCGAGGCACGGAGAGGTCTTGGTATGTAAAGATGGTCACCCATCCACGGACCAACCGTGGCAAGCGTAGCTTAACCTGATCGATCAACCCGTGTGGCTGTCATTACTTAGCCACAAGCCCCTCTCCATAAAATACCATCACTCTTTTATTCCTGGCAAGGATAGGCTGATGTTGATTTTATAAACCCTGATTGAACCAGTTAGTTAAAGGCAATCCTAATGCCATTAACCGGACACAAATCCAGTTTACGAGCTGCTTCTGAGAATTCTCTAAAGAGAATATCCCCATCTCGAGAATCAAACCCAAAACGCAAGATGCGTAAAATCTATTCTGTGAATAAAGTTGAAGGCACGAGCATTGAAGACCACGATTGCTCAAGATGGGTTGGCGATTTGACTTAAGTATATTAAAATCAAAGTCACATATTTATTTCAAATAAACATATAAGAGCAGTGGTGGCCCAGTGTTAACGACGGCAACTTACAAGATATAGGTCATAGTTTCGAACCCAGACAGGCGCTTTACTTTGTGTAAATTATTTCATCACCACTGCTCTCAAAACGGTGAAGAAAAACGTCGCCGCGTCGTGAGGAAACCGACATGTCCTAGAACCAAAAATTCGAAGACACGTGACAACTACCAACCCGCACTGGGCCCGCGTGGTGGATTACGGCCCACTCCCTCTCACTGAGAGGAGGCCTGTGTCTGTGTCCCAGCTGTGGGAACATTATACGCTGATTATGCTAAACATATAAAAGGCACCATTGAACGTCAAAATTTATTATTATTATTATTAGCCTGTAATGTCCCACTGCAGGGCAAAGGCCTCCCTACTCTCTTTCCACTTCTCTCTGTTCAAAGCTGCTAAGGACCAGTTCTTGTTGAAGGAGTCCAGCTCATCCCGCCATCTCCGTCTGGGCCTGCCACGATGTCGTTTGCCATTAAGAGGGACCCATTGGGTCGTTAGTTTGGCCCATTGTTCGTCTGACATGCGGCAGATGTGTCCAGCCCAGTTCCATTTTAGCGTGGCAGCTTTCCAAGTGACATCAGTTATCTTTGTGATGGATCGGATGGTCGTATTCCTAACCCGGTCTGTTATTTTGATACCCAGAATACTCCGTTCCATAGCTCTCTGGCAAACCTCGAGCGTGGACCTCTGCTGATTTGTCAAAGACCAAGTTTGACCACCATATGTGAGGATGGGAAGTATGCACACGTCAATGAGTCTTCTCTTAAGGGACAAAGGAAGATCGCCCTTCATTAGGTCTTTCATGGCCCAATAGCTCCTCCAGGCATTTTCGGTGCGTCTTGCAACTTCTTTGTTCTGTCTTGCCTGGAAAGAGACTATTTGACCAAGATAGAGATACTCATCAACGTCAAAATTTACATACTATTTATTTTATTTTTTTGCTTTCTTGTAAATTCCCGGTTTCCTCTTGATGTTTTCCTTCACTGATGTCAGTATTGTCCAAGATAAACTCAAACACTACATAGGTATGCATTGAAAAAAAATCACATTAGTAGCTGCCCGGTTTTGAAACCCCAACCTCGTGCATTAGAGGCGAGGCCTTAACCACTGAGCCATGTGACACCTAAAGGACATTAAAATTTATTTGTTTCTCAGTGTTAGTGAAAACGTTAATCTTCTTACTACGGTTGCCCTAAGAGGATATTTTTTAAATAATCTTCATTTAAAAGAAACGAAACAAAATATTCTTCTTCTCCGCCGTATTACACCCACTCTTAGCTAAGTAAAGCTGTCTAAGATGAAAGCAAGTAGAATCTTAAGCTGTTTCATAAAAAAGCTAATAAATAACCATTAGCTTATACTTTCCAGACCGGTGCAGCTTAAATGTTTGAACACTTTGCAATTTGTATAAAAAGTAATTAATTAAAATTGTTTAAGAGTCTTTATTTTTTACGCCGTAGATTAACTATATAAGGAAGTATAAAATATCTACTTATAGAGGGGCTCGTGGCTAAGTAACACGTCCACGGTCCATCCATTTCATAACGAGACCTTTCCGTATCTCGGAAAGCAAGTTAAGCCATTGCTCTCTGCTGTCATTCGTGGATCTTTGACAGTCATTACGGGTAGTCAGAAGCCCGAAAGTCTGACAACCAGTCTTATCAAGGGGTATAGTGTTACCCAGTAACTGGGTTATGGAGATCAGATAGGCAGTCGCTCCATGTAAAATACTGATATTCAGCTGCATCTGGTTAAACTGAAAGCCGATCCCAACATAGAACATAATATGTTCTATGTTGAGATCGGCTTTCAGTTTCAGAAGGTTAGACAGATTGAGACTGACAGGTCAAAATCTTTAATTTATGGTATGTTTTTCTTAAAACCATCTACAAAGTAGCATCCCTAACTCCTTGGCATTTATAAGTTCTTATATCATCATCATCTGCCTAGCCTTTTCCCAACAATGTTGGGTCAATATACGCAGCTGATTGTAAGAGTTATAACAACGTAAACAAACGCCCCGGAACAATGCGTAGGCAGAACCAATTAATTAACGAACATTGTTACAATATTTTTGTTGGCAGTCCCCGTTTAGATTTGAGAGTTTTAATGTTATAGCTAAGCGGTTGGTGACTTTGATTACCTATAATGTTTCCACTGCTGCGAGACAGGCTTCCTCTCTGTAAAAGGAGGCCGCAATCCACCACGCGGGCCCAAGCGGGTTGTCATCGAATTTTTGGTTCTAGGACTTGCTGGTTTCCTCACGATGTTACCTTAGTGTCGTAGTAAATTTTATGGCAGCGCAGAAGGGTATCATTGCATATTTTTACGTGATTGTGTCGTTATTGGGTGACCTGACCTTATTGGTGATGTTCATTCGAAAGGTCAGGTGCGTACTATAGGGACCTAACTCGGATGCGAGCTTTTATTTAATCAAACTCCTATAAGATAAATTTCATGAGATATATTTTGAGACTTTTTCATAATTACTTAAAAACTATCACTTCCTATCTAAAACGTAGCGTAGCGTAGCGGGGTAATTGCGTAACATACTATCAGTAGCATTGGGTTTCATTTTGACAGTTCAACAGCATTCATTGCGTTATTTACGTTGCTGAACAGATACATTTTTCGAACATATGAAGCAATGGATTAGCAATATGCTTCAAAATGTATGAACGTAAACGAAGAAAAAGGAGTATGTAAGGATCGTAGCAGGTGACGTTCTGTAGTTACTGCTTACCCCCATGGAAAGAAAGAAAAAGTATTTATTGCAACTCGTACAAGAAGATCACAAACTAAACTAAACACAGTCAAAAATAAAAAAAACCAAATTACATGAATTTCGTTATTTAATTTTGTAAAATATGAAACGTTTATTTTCTCTTGACTGTACTTACCTGTCAAAAAGAGTAACCTAGATAAACCCTCTTACTAATAAACGTTGTATAGCGTCTGAATAGTTACACAACGCTTTGTCTTCTTTCGAAAGTCAAATTACCGACGACTGAAAGAGAGGAATCGTTGTGTAACTATACAGACGCTATACAACGTTTATGAGTAAGGGGGACAGTGCATAAGACAAATTAAAACAGAAGAAGAACTAGCAGGGGATCGAGGGGGAGGGGGTGGAGGGGATCAGACCGGAATAAATAAAAAAAAAAAGTAATAAAAAGAAAAATGAAACAGAAAGTCATATACGAGGTCAAAGGCTCCTAACTCAGCATGATGGTGCGACATTTAACAAATAAATGTCGCAGCTGTATTCAGATAGGGCCCGCCTGGGAAGATGGAATAAGTTGTGTATGTATGTAATCATCATCATCATCATCATCATCATCATCTGCCTAGCCTTTCCCAACTATGTTGAGGTCGGCTTCCAGTCTAACCGGAGGCAGCTGAGTACCAGTACCGTTTTTACATGGAGCGACTGCCTATCTAATCTCCACAACCCAGTTACTGGGTAATACGAAACCCCTTGGTAAGACTGGTTGTCTGTCTTTCGGTCTTCTGACGACCCGTAACGACTGTCAAAGATCTATGAATGATGTATGTAATATGAACATTTATTAGGTACTAGTACTACACGAGCTTCTGCCCGCCACTTCGTCCGCGTAAAATTTCTTGTAGCCCCAATCTACCTCGTCGCATCGCATCGCCTATCCGCGCTATTACTTCGTTTTATTATTTATTTATTTATTAAAACTTTATGCACAAGTAAAAACTGTACAAAGGCGGACTTAATGCCTTGGGCATTTTCTACCAGTCTACCTTAGGGTGTTTTCGCTTAGCATTCTTTCTAACTTTTTTCTTTTTGCTCGGCTCCTAAGGGTCCTAGCGTGATGTTAATCATTGGACTAAATATTAGCGAACACTAAAGATTTCGCACAGAACCGGTCGAAGTGGAGGTGCTTGGGGGAGGCCTATGTCCAGCAGTGGACGTCTTTCGGCTGAAATGATGATGATGATGATGAAAAAAAAAAAAAAGAGAAAGATTAAATTAAAAACTGAACTGCTTAATGAAATTGTCGCAAAATGTGACAATAATTAGTTGCGCTACTGTTAAATCTTCTTACCGTCCATTTAAAGTAGGGTATTTAACTACTTAGATGTTTAATCAGATTGTTGATACCAAATATTTAAAACGAGCGCTAATCCTGCCGACAAACTTTCACGCAGTTTGGCAGGTTTATGATATGTGTACAAGTGTTTGGTTCAAAATAAATTATTTATTTATTTTTATTTTATCAAAAATGCAAATATAATTTTGCTAATCGGACTGGTAGTTCCAGAGATAAGGGCGTTCAAACAGTCTCATCAGCTTTATTATTAGTATAGATTTAAGTAACCCTCCGAGAGTAACTATATGCGGCTCAACTCTGCTCACCCACTAAACTTTTAATAACCACGCTTTAAGCTCTACTCATTAGTATTCATACTGTTACTCATACCAACAGTCATTATTATACTCAATCTACTAAAAACACACCAGCTCCTACTAACTATAACATTTGTTGAACATTGTACTTAATTAATATTAAGCCAAGAGCATTACATTTTGCGACTATTCCCTGAAAATGAGCTCACATTAATAATAATAGCCTCCAGACCGATTTCTGTGGGTTGTTCCACAAATTCCCATTGGAATCCCTATCAATGGGAATTTGTGAAGTTTTTGTTCAGAAATCCCCATTGAAGTCTCATAGAGTACATAATGGGGATATGTGGACAAAAAGTTCACAAATCCCTATTGATACAAACAACAATAACCATGTAGTCTTTATTTCTTATGGAGGTTAGAACTTTTTGATTATTTTTGTAATCAATCAATTAAAGTAATGGCTCCTGACAAAAAAAAAATACAGTTTTAAAATGATGACCATGATTGATGGAGATTCTCAACGGGGATTTGTGGAATAACCCATTTCGTTCACGGTGGCCAATCTCACCGGAGATTAGCCAGGTACGCAGGAGATATTATAGTGCACTGGTCGTGGCGTAGGTACTGGTACTCAGCTGCATCCGGTTAGACTGGAAGCCGACCCCAACATAGTTGGGAAAAGGCTAGGCAGATGATGATGATGATTATATACATACACAACTTATTCCATCTTCCCAGGCGGACCCTATCTGAATACAGCTGCGACATTTATTTGTTAAATGTCGCACCATCATGCTGAGTTAGGAGCCTTTGACCTCGTATATGACTTTCTGTTTCATTTTTCTTTTTATTACTTTTTTCGATTTATTCCGGTCTGATCCCCTGCTAGTTCTTCTTCTGTTTTAATCTGTCTTATGCACTGTCCCCCTTACTAATAAACGTTGTATAGCGTCTGTATAGTTACACAACGGTTCCTCTCTTTCAGTCGTCAGTAATTTGACTTTCGAAAGGAGGGATCTCGATGTGTAATGGATGGTCCCATCCACGGGCAAACCTTAGCAAGCGTATTGTAGCTTAACTCTCCATCGACCGATATCAGCCTAAACCTACCCCACTGCTAGGACACAGGTCTCCTATCTTCGAGAAGGGGTGTGCTGTAATCTATTACGCGGGCCCAGTGCGGGTTGATGGATGTCACACTCCTATGTCTTTGAATTGTTGGTTCTAGAACATGCGGGTGTCCTTACAATGTTTTCCTTCACCGCTTTGAGAGCAGTGATGATAAAATTATTTACACAATGAATAGTATCTGCCCTGTAGTGGGAAAGTAGTATATAGGAAAAGGCAAAATGCCTGGGTTCGAACCTACGACTTATGACTCATGAGTCACAGCCGTTTCCACTGGGTCACCACAGTAAAATAATAAATATGGCTGAAGAATAAAAACTGTCTCATACTACTGTGCATTCGCGATTTATTTGCCAAAAATAAATATGAATTAATGGAAAAATAACTTTAATTCCTACACAATAAAGTTAAGTTTACGGTACAACTTCAAATATTTTTATAACTTTGTCTGTAGTGCTAGTCACTGAAATCAACTTAATTATCATTGAAATAAAGTTGATATTTGTTTAGCTTGAAATAGGGTAGGGGTGGGCAGCACTGCCCACTTTTACTTTACCTAATTTTGAAGCCAATCTTGTATCTTGTAACTTCCAAGTTTTTTTTGCCTTTGGTGAAACTATTGCTACCGCTCCGCATGATAAATTCAGGCAATGCTTTTATTTTTATTAAAAAAAGGTCTAGATCTATTTTTGGTCTGCGACAAACGTGTTCATGGCTGTAACAAAAGTAAAACAAGTGCGAATCGGAGTCGCAAACGAAGGGTAATACAATATTTAACATAATATTTTGGTAAAACAAAAAAGAATGGAGTTTTTAATTTCATTTTAGTTGTATTATCTGTTGCTATAGCCGCCATGTTAGTACACACCCTGTGTCCTATTACAGTTCAAAGGATACAAACCTGTGACCGACAGACGGAAGGACAGCGGAGTCTTAGTACTAGGGTCCCGTTGGCACCCTTTGGGAACGAAACCCCAAAAAGAAACATTTGAAATTATACGTCCGACAACCATAGTCTATATTAAAAATGTAAAACTACGAGCTTCTCCTTAACCAGTGGCATGAGTACAGAGCAAACTAACTAGCTACCTTTATTGAGTAGAGTACCGCGGCATATTGCTTTTTTCAGCTTCGCAACTGAAGACTCTTCTTTTTGTTATAGGAACTCTTTTTTGTGTGTCAAGTGCTATTGAACTTGCGAGTTATTCCGGTCGGATTCCCTGATCTGATCCCCTGCTGTTTATTATGTTTTACTTTCTGTCTGATCCACTATAAACTGTGTCATTCTGGTCTGATCCCCTTACTCTTTTTATTTTATTCCGGTCGGATACCCTAGTTATCTATTAACAGATTGTTGGGACAGTCAGCAACAAAATATACGTACAGGGCATACTGATCAACTGTAATTTTGATATTATTAGAACGAAGTTCTTTAACGGGGCTTGCAGTAGGAGTAAACTAGTAAAAATAGTCTTGTAACGAAATGGCTTTATGCCCCCTTTTTTTTTTTTGGATGTGAAATCATCTAATGACTCCTCCCGCTCTAGGTGGAGCGGAAGGGAGTGTCAGACTCTTACTGACTAAAACCCACCCGTGTTCCTTCCTTAGCCCTTTATGTTCCGGGGCAGCGGTAACCCTTTCGGACGATCCCGCTACCCCGGACTTTATGCCCCCTCCTTGTGACTTCCAAACCATCTACCAAACCGCACTGGGCTCGCGTGGTGGATTACGGCCCACTTCCTCTCACCGAGAGGCCCGTGTCCCAGCAGTGGGAACATTATAGGCTGATTATGATTCATGGTGAAAGTTCTGAATCAATATGTATCGTGTATCTTCAACATGTTCCAATAATGAAAAAGCATCATACGTTCGTATATTAAAATCATAATGGTAATTCTTTGACAGTTGTATAAAATGGCTATAAATCGACATATTAACGTAGGTAACCTGACAATTTACAAAACAATTAATTTCCCAGATAATACAAACAAAAGTTATTTAATGTAAAGCCAATAACCCTATAACATAATTGATTAACCCTGAATTCTTAAACAATTAAAATTCCAAATCCCACTAAATAAATCAATTCATCAAAACTTTAAATAATAGTCACATAGAACACACTAAAACCCTCTCAAAATAAACACAACCTATTTAAAATTAAATCTGAATTTAACCCATTACTTACAGTACTTTTGTACCTGAAACACGACGCGATGATAAATTAATTTTACCCTAAAAGGGTTGGACACCTTTATAGAGGGACATTTCACGGGAGATTGATGGGAGATACAAACACTTTCTACCGCCATTAACAACTCAACTCGGTTTTGCAATCCCTGCTTGAGTTACGAATCTCGTAATGTATTATTCTTTTTGATAAATGTTTAAGAAATACATGTAAAAAATGTTGCTCAAAACCTTTTATATAGAGAAAAGGACTATCATGGAGAGAAGGCCTGTGTCCCAGCAGTGGGAACATTATGGGCTGATTATGCTCGAGTAAAATACATGAAACATGGAATTGCTTAACAAGCATGAACATTAAATAAGCAACAAGCATGTAGGTAATATCGCTTAATTATCTAAAATAGGCACTATTGCTTGTGTAAACTCGGCTTACAACCGAAGCTAGTAAAACATTATTCCCGTAATTAAAAACGGCGACAATGAATGTCAAAAACTTGTGAAATATCTACATATTTGACAAGTTTTTGACATTGATGGTCGCCGTGAAAATACATTATATTTTTGACATATTGCGACTGTGATTAGAATGCAAACATTTAAAAAACATGTGAAATGCCCTTCTAGTTTAGCTACGCTTGCCGCGGCTGGTCCGTGGATGGGTGACCATCTTTACATATCAAGACCCCTCCGTGCCTCGAAAACCACGTTAAGCTGTTTGAACCAGACTGTCATTCGTAGATCTTTGGCAGTGGTTACGAGTCGTCAGAAGCCAAAAAATTTGACATCCAGTCTTACCAAGGAGTATGGTGTTACCCAGTAACTGGGTTGTGTGGCCAGATATGTAGTCATGCCATGTAAAATACTGGAATTCAGCTTCATCCGGTTAGACTGGAAGCCGACCCTAACATAGTTTGGAAAAGGCTGATGATTGATGAATGATTTCCATACTATAGTCCATTGTTACGTTGCTTACAAAAATAAAATTAAAACTACATTATCAAAGTAAAAAATTATTATTAATATTGAACGTAATATTATACATAGTTCAATTCTACATAATTAATCAACCTTTAGCCAGTTGCCGATAACTGGTAAATTTATTAATAATTAATTACCGGACCATTTTAATTATGCCCGAAAATAATAATTGAAAACGTGATTAACAGCCAACAAATTAATAAATTACGTTTCATAATAAATATTGTTCTGAAATTCTGATACTTATTAAGCCTATTTGAAGGCGTAGACTTGATAATAAATACTCCATAAGTTTGTTTTGAAAATACCTTCATAATTATCTAAAAGACTGAAGGCCAATTCTCGAAGGAACACGGGTGGGTTTTATTCAGTAAGAGTCTGACACTCCCTTCCGCTCCACCCAGAGCGGGAGGAGTCATTAGATGATTTCCCATCCATAAAAAAAGGCCAATTCTCGTAATTTAAAACGTGTTAACAAGATGTCAAAAACTTGTCAAAGTTGTAGGGAAATTAGAGGTATTATTGACAGATTGAGAGAGACTGAGATCAGACTGAACGTTCTTAAAATTACGAGAATTGCCCGTCTGTTATTTGATTTTAGGATTTTTGATGTGTCGGACAATAACATTCTTTAGGTCATCCGAGATGCAGGTGAACGGTACTTATGCCACTCCAGCAAGTGGCAGAAGCACTTCACTCACACTGGGTGTTGGGTCTTTACCACTTCGACAAATTGTGTCAGGTTGTATTTATTTGAGCAGTGGTGGCCCACTAGTTCACGGCCGCGACTTACGAGTTGTAGGTCGTAGGTTCGAACCCAGTCAGGCGCTTTACTTTGTGTAAATTATATCATCACCACTGCTCTCCCCCAAACCCTTACTTTAGGGTGCTTGGTCTGTTTTACCAAAGTTTTTTTTACAAACATTGTACCTACGCGGGAACTACATTAAAAGTCTTTTTTTTTAATAATAAATTTGTCCAGATAATACATTCTCTATTTTTCTTTAAAAAAAATACTAATATACCATTTTTCTTTGCCTACAGATACACACAAAATGACGTAACAACCAACATGTCAAAATCAAGAAGGTAGCCAAAAAAAAAAACAAGATGGCCGACAAAGATTGGGTTGACTACTTCGGGGATTTCAACTCGACGAAGCAAATCGTGGATGGGGACAGTACTGATTTAGACATCTCGAAGATAAATTATAATTACTATGACAACCAGACCGGGTACCCAGGATATTCGAATTTCACCGCCGACGACTTCTGCCAATCGAACCACTCGCACTTCTATTTGAATGTGACCTGCGAGTTTCCGATCAATTATGCTGAGCCTATGTATGGGTGAGTACCACTTTTTTTTTTATTTGAAATGTACTTGCTCTTAACTCTAGTCTAGGTCAAAGGTGACAGAGACAAAGTCGACGATGGAGCGAGCTTATCCAGAAGAAGCCTGTTCACTCTCAGTTTGAAGAGATTTGGGTTGTATGCGCTCGGAAAAACAGACGCAGGTAGAGAGTTCCACTCTTTTGCTGTGCGCATTATAATGGACATTTGCAAACGATTAGTGCGACTTGAATGTTTTTTTTTAATAGCCTACGCTGTCTCAAAAAAGGTAAAAACCTCCTTTCACTCCTTCCATCTTTCGTGAGCCCGCACGTCCTCCTTCCAGTTTTGACGGAACCTACCCAGCTCGTGCCGCCATCTCCTACGTGGTCTGCCGCGACACCGCCTCACTGCCTCAGGGCACCTGTTCTGTGCTATTCGGGCCCACAGTTTGCCATGTGGCAAACATGTCCTGTCCAGCCATTTAAGTTGGGCAGCCTTTTGAGCCACGTCAGCTATCTTTGTTTCGGAGCGCAGTATTGTGTTTCAAACACGATCCACTTATTTATCGCACAGTATACTGCGCTTCATTGCTCGTTGGCAGACCGTTTATGGTTACTATTTATTTCGTCGGATTTTGTAAAATGGTTCCCCCTATAAAATCAAGGAGCTTTTCAAAGCAGGCCAGCGCTCGCAGCTTTCACAGCCACAAAATGGTTTTCACACCGCAAGCTACGCTGCACTTTGTCAAGTCTGCACCTGCCCTTTGTTCGTGTATTAATTTGAAATGTGCCATATGTCTGAAACGAGGCCTGTGTTTCAGCAGTGGGAACATGATAGGCTGATTTAAGATTTTGTACGAAGCCTGTAATTTCTCCAATACAGTATTTTTGTTTCACGAACCGACGCGCGCTTTACTTATGTTAAGAGGCTCACAGGACCTAAACGCAAAAAATGCAAGTTTTAGAAACAATAAAAGTATATGATCGACTACAGTAAACAAAATCAAAGAAATATATGATATTCTTCAGGATATATGCTAGGTAGATAGTGTGTTGGAAACATAATACAACTTATTTGGTACGATAGAAAAAATCATGAAGATAACTCTAAAAACTTTCTTTTTACAATAAAAACCGTACTAATATACATACAATCATTATGATTTTACAAGCAACATACTAAAACTCTAGTGTTATAAATTTTAGTCCAAACAATACATTTTTCGTAAATAGACAATTGCTTCATATTTTGCAATAAATTACCAGCGTTGTCATCGCGCTTCTTTCTTTTCTATGCAGTCCGACAGTGACCGCGCTTTAGGTCATGTAGTCCTCGTGTTCACACACGCTATGAAGGTGTGCGTGAAGATGAGCAGCGTGAGCAAATAACACACACACTTTCGACTCCGCCATTGTCTCGGACGGTACCGAGAGCTGCGCTAACACACATTCACAGCGTGTTTATACAGTATTGTAAACCAAATATAAAGCACGCATCGCATCATGAGATAGAAATATTATCCACCCATACTGAGCATGGTGCAAACCTTGATGTCAGAAAAAGGTGGTAGCGTTTTTCCAGACAAGAAGCTCCTGGTGGCCTACCATGATCTAATTAAAAACGATTAAAAAACAAGACATTTCAGTTTAGGTTCCTAAACTGCATCGCTTGAGCTGCTCTATGGACGTCATGGTACCAAACAAGTATGCATGAAACCAAAACTTGCGACTCAGTTTGGGACAATCGCTGTCAGCAGATGGCACGGCCTAAACTGAATCGTTAAACTGACGTCATGGTACGAATTAGAAGAACAGTTCAGTTTAGGTCCTAAAATGGATCGCGTTAAGAGCTTGTGGTAGGCCTCCTGTACCTATTAAATTAAAATCACGCCCGCCCTTTCAACACTTCTTAGTGCTTTCGCTAGGAAGAAGAAATGGCATAACAAACTCCCCAGCAGCACAGCTGCCTGTTCAGTTAGATTAGGTTGACTGGTTATTATTTAAATTTTCTCCATTACTGCAAAGAATTGTTCCACAGCAATGCAATATTCCAAAACATTACAGAAAGTGCCTTAAATAACAAGATCTTTTTTTTTTTTTGAGGATGGGAAATCATCTAATGACTCCTCCCGCTCTGGGTGGAGCGGAAGGGAGTGTCAGACTCTTACTGACTAAAACCCACCCGTGTTCCTTCCTTAGCCCTTTATGTTCCGGGGCAGCGGTAACCCTTTCGGACGATCCCGCTACCCAAAAGACTTTCTGATTCACTGAGATTTGAACCACGGTATCTATGATATCATACGTCACTCTGATGCCGTCGATAATACCACTATGTTACGGTGTACGCTAAAAATAAAAAATAACAAGATCTTGAAATATGTCCTAACGAAATCTCACAATAATACAAGACTTGCTTACATTACGTAACAGGAGCACTAGTTTAAGAATGCATCTAAAATATTACATTTCTTCAAGAGATTTACTGAAACTCTAACGTTACTGAAAAGCTTTCATGAAATGAGTACAGTATCCGCTTTCATCTCAATTAAATAAATAGGGAGTTTTACTTCGAAATCCTTTTTCTGATGAAACTTAGTTATTAATTTAATAAAAAGAGGTTTTTATTGTGGTTATTAAAGAGTAGTTACTTGGCTTTTTTTTTGAGGTTTTGTTTTGGGTCGATCTTAACAATCAATTAGTTGACTGTTTTTCATTGTTAAACTTTCAGATTACTAAACATAACCCAAATATTTTTTCATGGATATTCCAAGTTTTTTTTTTTTGTTAGTCTATATTGTCATTTTGGGCAAAGCCCTCTCCTTTTACCTTCCAAACCTCCCTTTGCGATGTCTGGCCATGATGACCCTTTTTTTTCGTGGGGAAATCCACATGGATACCCTTCGTCTGGGAAGATCGGAGGGTTATGTCGGACTTCTACCGACTAAAACCCCACTGCTCCTTCTAGTACCATGAGTCGGGGGCCCGGGACTTGTACATTCACCGCAGCCCCGACTGGTATCAGCCCGCCATGCCTAGCGGACCCCAACACTAAGTGCGGCCGATCCCACGACCGCACGTTCTTCCATTGAGGCGCGCATACTGTATACCACCTCTTTGAGCCTGGCTGCTCGAGCGACGACATGGCCCAATTTCGCCGCTTGATCCTGCAACTCTTATCAGACCGTCACACCAACTTCGCCATTTTTTTTTTGTCAAAAATTTAAAGCAAAATGTTTTTTTCTTTATTCAGTACGTAGGTGTTTTAAGAACACTTTAACACATCAATGTTTTGAAGGATTGTTTTTTTAACTAAATACCTATGTAATCAATCAGTTGAAAGTCTCACGGAATTATTTTTTCACCGATGTGACAAATGATAAATGATTTTATTCCTGTAAGTAGGTTTGCACAAACACTTTTACACGTCAATCATATTTTAAAAAACTAGATGAGGTCGGCGTTTCCTATCTGACTACTCTGAGAAGAAAGGCCGAAACAAACTCAGAGGTCACAGTCTCTTTTAAAGTCCAGACATAATCTTGGTCAGGATATATGAAGACCATGTAGATCGATGTCTGAGATGGTCTTTTGAGGAAAGAACCATACAGATTGAGTGGACCTGTCCAGTCAGTGCACGCATTTGTCAGACACTACATTGACAATACATTACATCGTTCAAAATGATGATTATTGAATGATTTATATGGTGTACATAATAAAGAGTATTCTATTCTATTCTATTCTAATGATATAGAACACAGCAATAGTCTACGTGGCATAAATAAGTAGCAATACCGTGAGTGCCTTCCTGGGCGAACCGTTACACACAAAGTAAATTTTTTTTTCCCTTGGTAAATGTATAAAGTCCAAACGAAATACCTGGTTTTGGTCCAAGTATTTTAGGACCTTAAATTTTCGTCTTCAGACACATTGACCTACTTCTCCGTAACCAATTTATACATTCATTCATATTTGTTTACGATTTTTGGCAAATAAATCGCGAATGCAGACTAGATACCAAACTCTAACATAACATATTTATTTTACAGCTACATCGCGCCCTTCCTCCTCGCTACCACAACAGTGGCGAACACCCTGATCGTGGTGGTCCTCTCCCGACGTCACATGCGAACCCCGACCAACGTGGTGTTGATGGCCATGGCTCTCTGCGACATGTTTACAATGCTGTTCCCAGCCCCCTGGCTGTTCTACATGTACACGTTTGGCAACCACTACAAGCCACTGAGCCCCGTCAGAGCGTGTCAGGCCTGGAATTATATGAATGAGGTGAGTGAAATAATAACTTGCTTTTGAATTCGTCGTAACTTTTTTCTCCCGCTGCAGAGCTACATGCAGTTTTCTGATTATTTTTACAGAAGATCTGTTCTTCAAAATGATATAGATTTTATCTGTGCACATTCGGGGCCCCAGGCCGGTACAATTATTGGCCATCTCCTAGTAACAACTTTCAAAAAAAAAAAAAGCTTCTTCCAATTTCCGGCAAAAAAAAAACACTAAAATATACAAAACTATACATACAAAAAACCATCGAGTTTACTTTACGACGTCACTCTCGAACGTGGTGGCCGATGGCCATGGCTTTGTGCGACATTTTCACGATGTTGGTCCCAGCTCCGTGATTATTTTACATGTACACGTTCGGCAACCACTACAAGCCACTGAGCCCCGTTACAGAGTGCCAGGCATAGAATTATAAATAATGAATGTGGTATGTTAGTTTTTCAAACAGTCATAACTTTTGTCTCCTGCTGCAATGATACACGCATCTTTCTGATTCTTGACACAGAAGATCCGGTCTTTAAGATGGTATAAGTTTTATTTCTGTATATTCTGGGTATCAGACTGGTACTATTATTGGCCAACTAAATTGAAGGACTATAATCCAAAAAGAAGTACATGAAAATGTCGTGATTTTGTAATAACCAAATAAAGGTAAAGAGAGAGAGATGTGGTGGCCCAGTGGTATCGGTCCCGACTGACGAGTTGTAGGTCGTGAGTACGAACCCAAACAGGCACTTTACTTTTGTATTTAATTTCATCACCACTGCTCTCAAAATGGTATAGGAAAACATCGTAAGGAAACCGGAATGTCCTAGACCCAAAAATCGTAGACATGTGACATCTACCAACCCGCACTGGGCCCGCATGGTAGATTACAGCCCACTCCCTCTCACAGAGAGGAGACCTGTGTCCCAGCAGGGGAACATCATAGGGTAATTACGTAAATAAACGTATGAAAACGTATTATTATATGCCAGTTTTTAGACAAGGGTTCGAGTAAATACTTAACTTAATACTGCAAAATATATACGTGTCCGTATCATCATCTGTCAAGTCTTTTCCCAACAATGTTGGGGTCGGCTTCCAGTCCGGCCAGTTAGATACCAGTCTTTTGCATGGAGCGACTGCCTGTCGGACCTTCACAACCCAGTTTCTGGGTTACAAACACGATACCCCTTGGTAAAACTGGTAGTCCGACTTTCGGGCTACTGACAGTATGCATTCCTTTATCTATTGGTAAAAATTTAATAAATGGATAGACAATCAAATGGCCTCACAACGACCTCAAAAGTCTGGATTAGTAAGCTATTTTCCCTTAGCCATCAATCCGTCATACTTATCGACAAACTTAACCACATAATTGTGGAATTATGTGGTTAAGTAAGTGTGGTATGTGGATACCTAACCTATAACTCCACGTCAAACGTCATGCGAAGAAAACTACAAGCAATGCATGACGCTAACCACACAAGACGGTTATAAATTGCACTTATTAAAGTTTAATTAGGTTCTAAGTTTAACTTCGTTAAGACCTAAGACCTAGTTCTAATAGTGGCGTGTTACATGCTAGTTTCAAGTATGTTTTATTAATAGCTGCTTATAATTGTAGGGGAAACTTTAGTGTAAAGGGCACATGGCCACATCGGCAATGATTTGATCGCAAATAACGATCTTCAAGGTTAAAACAACTGGGCTTACCTATAAAGCCCACTTGTTTCAACCTTGAAGATCGCTAATAATGGAATGGTTAAAATTGTGGCGCCATCTACATCACCACATGCAAACTACGCATCATACTGACGTCACGCAAAATCCTGCATCGCGCAAGCATAGTTTACCGCGCAACTAGCATAGATACAACAGCCCGACGTGAATCATCGGGCTGTTGCCCGTCAGACACAACACCCGTCTGGTCGGAGGATCCTCCCTTTTCTATGGAAAATGAGTAAACTTTACACTCTGTTCCTCATACCTCTATAATATCAAGCCTGAATTCCCCATAGGGGTAGGCAGGTATTTCTCACACTGCGCTAGCAGCCTTTCTCGTAAGACCTTCGCAATAGGGGGCGAGACTATTTCCTTATGCTCCTATTAGAATAACCCAATAACACTTTGCCGACCTAAGAATCGAATTTAGGATGCTCGGACTCTTGCTCAACCCTTGCGATCACTAGACTAACGCGAAGGAAACAATAAAGGTATAATGAAACCGTTGGTAAAGCACTCATCTTTAGGAATAACTAAACGATTTTCAAAACAAAATCGTTCATTTCCTTCATAATTAAGATAAAATTTTACTTTATTTGTTTAAACATTGTATACATACAAGAGCATGCAAGATGTTACATAGTTTGAGTCTAATCATGTTTAGCCGTAAGTATTGGCGTACAAATATTTCCATAACAATGAAATGAATTAACAATACGAAAAAAAAATGCAATTACAAAGTTTTGACTTAGAATTTAGATTAGAAATTATTTTTGTTATAATGTCAAAATTCAAAATAAGGCAAATGATGTCAATGAAATACAAGAATAATGTCAAAGTTACTACATGTATGTCGTTAAAAGATATTTTATGTCAAAGTTACAAGATGAATGTCAAAAAGTACACGAATTATGTCAAAAATTACAGCCGTATTCATATAAATTTAATATTAATGTCAGGAGAAAGATAAAATTATTCAATCAAAAACTTTTTCGGCTAGATATTCGGAGACGCTATAATATTATGCTTTTTGCGAAAGATACATTTATAATCTGAATATTCCCTTTTACTGGAACACGTACTTAATTATAATAAATTATACTCTGAATATAATTTATTTTAAATTATTAGGTATAATTAAAATATAAATAATTGGGACATTTGGGGACATTCAGTGAGATAGTCAGGGATATATTTATGATTCTTTACTTAAATATTCATCTTTAATGAATACAAGTTTATTTGCTTACATATTTGTGTCATGTTTATTTAGTCTGGCGTTCTAAGAGTATCTGGAATATAATTATTTTGTCTTATGTATGTTTATTTATCATTTCGTGTATTAGTTACTTTGGTATTAATGTTGTTTCGACCCTATATAAGATCAAGAATAATAAAATTAATGTGCTAAATAGTAAATCTTTTTTGTCCTCGCATGACATCTTTGCTCAGGAATCGGACAAATGGGCTAGCAAAAAGAACATAATCTGCGATCGTGATTTATTTGCCAAAAATGTAAACAAATATGAAGTAATGGAAAAATAACTTTAATTCCTACACAGTAAAGTTCAGCTTACGCTACAACTTCAAACATTTTTATAACTTTTTCTATAGTGCTAGTCACTCTGAAATCAACTTAATTGTCATTGAAATAAAGTTGATATTTGCTTAACTTAAAATAGGGTGGGGGTGTGCAGTACTGCGCACTTTTACTATAGTTGTTCATTGTTTTTTTTTGCTGGCCTATTTTAAATTAAATCACAAATTATCCGA
This sequence comes from Hydraecia micacea, assembly GCA_914767645.1. Classification (NCBI taxonomy): domain Eukaryota; kingdom Metazoa; phylum Arthropoda; class Insecta; order Lepidoptera; family Noctuidae; genus Hydraecia; species Hydraecia micacea. The sequence goes on along the minus strand of OU611801.1, from coordinate 3,712,609 downwards.
GTTGTTATTGTTTTCATCGACGTTAAGCATGATACACAAAACAGGGTAATTTCTGTTCATCATTCTCTTGTCATCACATTCTAACCTTATCATCATCTGCCTAGCCTTTTCCCAACTATGTTGGGGTCGGCTTCCAGTCTAACCGGATACAGCTGAATACAAGTATTCACATGAAGCGACTGCATATCTGACCTCCACTACCCAGTTACTGGGTAAAGTGATGATAGATGATGAATGATACCCCTTGGTAAGACTGGTTGTCAGACTTTCGGGCTTCAGACGACTCGTAACGACTGCCAAAGATTCACGAATGACAGCCGGGACCAACGGCTTAACGTGCATTCCGAGACACGGGGGTTCTTGATACGTAAAGATGGTCAGCAATCCACGGCAAATCAAACGCGGCAAGCTTAGCTCACACACACACCACACACACACCCTCACACACCAAACACACACATCACATCACATTCTTACCTAAACTCAAAAAACAAAACCATTACAATCAAATTACACCATACACATTGCCACCACATCAAAAGCGCGTGATTTTCACTTTCGCACCCACTGCCTGTTATTATTTACATATCACTGCTGGTTCAGTTCACGCGATATGCCGGCGCCAATATTGCAGCGTGCAATGTACCGTAAATAGGCGCCGCTCTACAACGTGATCGCGTCACGCTTGTTCACGCGATAGGTATTTGGAATAATAATGTGTCACGCACATTTTGAGCTTTACCTAGTTGATAGCGAATTAATCGCTATTTTATCTCTAAAGCTAGAATTGCGGTGGCTGCCACATAGTGTCTGAAGTTTAACGGTATGTGCGCGACCCAGTTCTCGAAAATAGAAATATCACATTGTACTGCGATCGATCCATCATCACTGACAGGACTATTTGTTGCCAATAAGCCTGATATAGTGGTGGTGGATCGAGTAGAGCGGCGCGCAATGATTGTTGACATAACGGTCCCACATGACGAGAACCTCGTGAAAACCGAGAAAGATAAACAAATCAAGTAGCTCGACTTGGCTCGCGCGGTTGTCGACATGTGGGATGTGGACTCGGCGTTCATAGTGCCGAAAGTCGTAACAGCTAATTTCAATAGACAAGAGACTCGACCAACACCTTAGGAGGCTCTCGTTGGGCAGCTGGATTAAGGGCTTGATTCAGAAAGCGGTACTTTTCGACACGGTTCGTATTGTTCGAGGTTCCTCTGTCTGGAACCCTGACCCTGTTAGATTGGACCCTGTTCCCGATACCGGTGGGCCACTATTTTTTATATTTTCATGTTTTTATATTCTAATATTTAATACGAGCTAACACGAAAATATATATACTTACCTACGTATATTATGCAGTAGTACATAAAAAAATAAAAAAAATAAAGGGCACATTGGGCATCAAAAATTCGGTCACATCGCTGTCCATGGCCCATGGTACAGACGCCAGCACATCAACCTACCCGAAACTATCAAATTTTCCCAATCAACTTTGTACCTTACACTTTAATAATAAAGTTGAAAATCTATTAAAGAAATTTGACAGATTGTAGTAGCTTGATGTGCTGTGGCGTCTGTACTTAATTAATTGAAAACCGCCACAATTCTCAATTCGACACATATTTTTGACATTGAAATGCTAAAAGATTCCTCTACTCCACTTACCATACGGAACTGCTGATCCATACCACTACAAACTAAGCAAACGTGCTATGCTGTCGATTAATCTGTCGGCCAATAGTCGGCTCTTTGTGTCGGCTGCCAAGCTCGGCTTCACAATAACTAGGGGATCAGGTGCCCTGTTATTGGTAATCAAGGCTGTGCGCACGTCTAAGAACAATAAGACAGGGTGAGCTTGAACTGAGCTGTATGCAGCCTGCAGCTTCTGATATATGTGGGTGTAAGCTAAAGTAGCAGAAATGCTGAGTGCAGCCATTTTAACTAGCAAATGAGCTAAAAATCATTAAACCATCACGCAATGAGGTTGACTTGCATACCTATGTTGAATTATCCTTAATTTTATATTTACAAATGTTTTAAATTGCTTTTTTGGGGTTGCGTACCTCAAAAGGAAAAACGGAACCCTTAGGCCGTCCGCTGCGTTAAGCGGGTGCACGGAGCGGGCGCCCGCGCGGCGTGCTGTTTTCTATTTTCGCGTGCGACGGGAAACCCGCCTCACGCAACGCTGCTCTATTACCGGTCTTATAAGATCACTTCGTTGTCCGTCTGTCTAAACGTCGGTCGAGACCGTTTTTCTCAGGAACGCGTGGTGGAGTTATCAAGTTGAAATTAATATCAAATACTCAGTCAGGGTTGCAATCCCTTGAAGCAGTGAAAAAACCAAACTATTAAGTCAATGCAATCAAAAGATACGGGTATTTAAGTTCCGGAATCAAAACCTAAAGGGTACTTACCGTTGACCTAGAAACATGAAATTGGCAAGAAGCAATGTCATGTAGCACAAGTAAAGGAAAAAATCCGAAAACCGTAAATTTGCAGTTACATTACTAATTTTTTTCCCATGATAATCTATTTACCTACATACCTATTTTGTACGGGACCCTCGGTGCGCGAATCCGACTCGCACTTGACCGGTTTTTTTTACATTGTTTGAACGCGCCTATAATAATACGCGCTCAATATGAACGCGCCCGGAGCAAGAGGGGCGCGCGGGGAGCGACGCGGCCACCGCCGGCGCGAGAGCGCGCCCACCCATTCATTTCATTCGGCCATAATGAGCGTTTGCGCACACACGGTGCTTCTGTCGTCATCGCGAGCGTCCGCCATTACTAATCTCAAATAATGATGTAAAAGTGCCGTCTCATTTATTAAAATAATTTAACAAGAAGTTGAGAAGAATTATGTAACCCTCAACATATGGCGACCGTGAAAAAAGAAGAACCATTTCTCAAGTTCAAGACCGTGGAAAACCGGCTCGTTTTGCGGCCCTCTCCGAGTCCGTATAATGGCGGCGGTAGCTGTTCGTCGGTGAACTCTGCGTGTCTCCGAGTCAAAGGTTCCTGGTGATCTCCATACTACGTCTCCGAGTCAACCGCTGTCTGCATTCGTCGTGTCAGCGTGGGTCTCAAACCTTCTGTAAGCTGCGAACAATCGGCGTCAGCGACGCGGCGGCGGCGGCGTTGGTAGTGATATTGGAAGTAAGCCCGTTCCTTATATACTCTCCTTTCCCTGTTTCTATTTGGTGTATGGGTGCCTAGCTCGTCAAGCTATTTTCTTTAGCATATAAAAGCCTAGGTATTTGCGTCTATACTGGCGCAACTCATTGCCACGTGCTTGGGTGTGCGTCTATTCTGGCGCAACTCATAGCCACATACCTCTATATAGGTACATAATTATTGCCATAAAGCCACTATTCGGTACTATACTGTACCTACAGTCTGCTTGGCCTAAATATTAATTACAACATTGTTTGTGAGCACGTGCTTGGGTGTGCGTCTATTCTGTCGCAACTCGCTGCTGCCTGCTATATTCCTCTAAACAGTCATAATTTACTGCCTAAGAGGTCACTATTCGGTACTACTGTACTCTAATAGCGCATGGCTTCATCGCTCGCACGTTGCACGTAATTCTCTTATTCGATTCGTTATCGATAATATTCTATCACTTGTTTTCTTATAACGTAATACCTCTTTCTATGGTTCTTATTACTCTAAGAGCTAAGTCTCTTTATTTTAGTAATTTTTAAGTCCTAGGTATCCTAAATACCTACGAATATAGCATTTTCGTAGGCGTGTAAAATCCTAAGGTAGCATTATATTCAACGCCATTTGCCGAACATTCCAGCGCTCCCGCACGCTCAAGTACTTCGTGTTTCGCGCCTCGCTGCAACCAACGCGCGCTGCAGTTGCTGCCACGTGCTGTTGACGAGTTCGGCGACAGCGGGTGGCGGGTACAGCGGCAGCGGTGTGGTTTGAGCTGGTCTGTCTGCTGGATTGTATAACCGGTGGGATTGCACATTTTAAATCATTAATTATTTACTACTGTCTGAAAGGTTTGCCCGACTCATTGTTTGCGCGTGTTATTTTGTATGTTTGTAGTGTTTCTTTAAATTTCACTCAACATGACGGACGATACGGTTACCTCTCCTAATGTGGAGGGTAATGTCAATGTCAAAACATTGATTCGCAAACGTGGTGGTATACGTAGCAGATTAACAGTATTTAAACATTTTATTAGTAAATACCAAATTGAGAAAGCCTCTAGTCTTAGTCAGTTAGAAGTGAGGGAGCTGTCTTTGCGACTCACACAGCTACAGGATTTAATGTCAAAATTCGACACAATTCAATCTGAGATTGAGGAGATTTCTCATAATATAGATGAACAAATGTCAGAGCGAACTTCTACAGAAGGTGAATTCTTTGCTATGATTTCTTTTACACAAGAATTAATAAGTACATGTTCATCAAATAGTAAAGGAAATTGTGAATCTGTACATTCCAGTTGTAGCAAAATGAACAACTCGGTTAAATTGCCAACAATAAATTTGCCCACATTTGATGGGAACTATTCTAAATGGCTAGAGTACAGAGACACATTTGACTCATTAATTAATAACAATGAGTCCATACCATTAATAAATAAGTTCCATTATTTAAGAAATTCATTAGTAGGTAGCGCTTGTAATATAGTAAGGTCTATAGACTTTACTGCAGCTAACTATCAAATAGCATGGAAGTCTTTATGCGACAGATTCAATAACAAAAATATTCTTATAAATAATCATTTGCAGGCATTAGTTACTATCAATCCGCTCCAAAAAGAATCTTTCAAAGCTTTAAGATATTTGATGGATCAAATTCAAAAGAATTTATATGCTTTAAATATATTAGATATTCCCACAACTGGCTGGGATCCTTTAGTTATATTCTTGGTCTCAGCTAAGTTAGATCCCAGAACTAAGAGTAAATGGGAAGAACACAAAGGTCATTTAACACACCTGCCTTCTCTTGAAGAATTTGTAAAATTTTTAGACAATCGAGCAAATGTCTTAGAGACAGCTAATGGTAGTCGATATTATGATAGTAAAAATTCAGTTCATAGTAAGGAAAATAAATCTGTTAAGTCGTTAACAACTACGTTGGCTAGCTCTCAAACTAAGAAATGTTTTATCTGTAACAAATCACATTTTGTACATCAGTGTCATAAGTTTAAGGCTTTGAGTTTAAATGATAAGCTGTCTGAAGTGGCTAGACATAATTTGTGCACCAACTGTCTTCGTAGTGGTCACAACAATTCAGAATGTCCATTGAATACTTCTTGCCGGACCTGTAAGGAAAAGCATAATTCAATGTTGCATAACAACAGTACAATTACTAACGTAGTCACAGAAAGTACAGAAGCAACTCAGCCATCAACTAGTAATCTTCCTGTTAGTTTGTCAGCTCGCTCTCCAGGCCAAGTTTTATTATGTACTGCACAAGTTAAAATAATTATTAATAAACATAACAGTAGTACTCACCTTGCGCGTGCGTTGTTGGACACTGGAAGTCAGTCTTCATTTATAACAAAAAATCTGAAAGAAAGGCTAGGGTTACAAGCAACACAAATTAGTTCTTTTAATGTTAGTGGTATAAATAATGCAGCGTGTAAAATAACAGAATGTTGCAATATTTTGTTAAAGTCTCGAATCAGTTCATTTAATAGAACTGTTAAATGCCTAGTAATTCCTAAAATTACAGGAACATTACCCGGCGTTCAAGTAAATGCTGAGCGTTTGGGATTGCCCAATGGGGTGGTTCTGGCAGATCCCTTGTTTTATGAGCCTGCCGAAATAGATATATTGCTTGGTGCAGACCACTTTTTTGATATTGTAAATAATAATAGAATAGTCTTAGGAGTGAATAAGCCTATATTACAGGGTAGCCAGTTAGGATGGCTAGTTACTGGCCCTGTCGGTGAATCTTATTTTAGTCATAATGTACATTGTAATTTAGTAAAAAATGATAAAATAGGGTCACTTCAAGATATCCATGACTCTATTAAAAGATTCTGGGAGGTAGAAGAATTACCTACAGGTTCTAATAATTATTCAATTGATGAGCAATATTGTGAGTCTCATTTTATAAAAAACACTTGTCGTTTACCAGATGGACGATTTTCTGTAATGATGCCACTGACGGAGGCCCCAGAGAAGGCACTTGGCAAATCGTTTCCTATTGCAGTTAAACGGTATATAAGTGTAGAAAATAAATTAAATAAAAATATTGAAGTTAAGAATCAATATAGTGAATTCATAAATGAATATAGTAGGTTAGGACATTTAAGCGAAATCGAAAGGCCTAAGTTTGGTTGTTACTTACCCCACCACTGTGTCATTAGGGCACAACATGATACCACCAAGCTGAGAGTAGTCTTTGACGCTTCAGTTAAAACAAGTTCAGGGAAATCTTTGAATGATATCCAGGCTGTTGGTCCCACTGTACAGAGCGATTTATTATCTATTCTTATTCGCTTCAGAATACATAAATTTGTTTTAACAGCAGACGTCGAAAAAATGTACAGACAAGTAGCCATAGATAAATCACAGCGGCATCTGCAGCTTGTTTTGTGGAGGGATCAAGTTGACCAGCCTTTCAAATTTTTACAACTCAATACTTTGACATATGGGATGGCTTCAGCTCCATTCTTAGCCACTAGGTGTCTGGTTGAGCTGGCTGATAAATGTCAGGATAAGATTATTGCTAATGTCATTAAGAACGATTTTTATATGGATGATCTCAATACAGGTGCCTCAACTGAAGAGGAATTAAAACATATCTATTTAAATGTCACGGAAACATTAAATTCTGCTTGTTTCCCATTACGAAAATTTCGCACAAACTCTCGTATTTTTAGTGGCAAATCAGAATTATCTAATTGTCTTAATTTCCATGACGAAGCTAATGTCTTAGGTCTAAAGTGGTCACCAAAGACTGATGATTTGCATTTTCCAAATGGAATTGAGTTCACTTCAAAGGTTGCCAAACGTACTATTATTTCTACTACATGCAAAGTATTCGACCCCTTAGGGCTAGTTAGTTGTTGTATCATTAAAGCAAAAATTTTATTGCAACATTTGTGGATTGCAAAATTAGACTGGGATGATCCCGTACCCGAGCCTTATGCAAAAAGATGGTTTAATTTCATCCAAAACTTGCATCATTTATCTGATATTATAATACCTCGCTATGTTTTAGGGGATAATTTAGAAACCCAGTCAGCTGAGTTACATTGCTTTGTAGATGCAAGTCAGCAGGCATATGGAGCGTGTGTTTATTTACGTTCCCAAGATAGTAAACATAACATTACAGTAAGGTTACTATGTGCAAAAACTAGGGTTTCTCCAATTAAGGAGCTCACAATCCCACGTTTAGAGCTATGTGCTGCTCTGTTAGGGGCTCAAGTTAGTGAGAAAGTATTACAGTCAGTACCATGCAATGTTACAAAAAAATATATGTGGACTGATTCCACAGTTGTACTCGGATGGCTGAAAACTCAGAATAAAGTCTTACACACATTTGTACGTAACCGAGTCAACAAAATTAATGAAATTACAAAAGAATTTGAGTGGAAACATGTTCCAACAGAGTTAAACCCAGCAGATTTAGCTTCTAGGGGCATTGACCCACAGCATCTGCAGTCATTACATTTATGGTGGGAAGGTCCTTCATTCCTTAAACAGGATGAATCTTATTGGCCTACCCAACCTCACACTATACATAAAAACTTACCTGAAGTCAAAGTATTAGTCTCTGTTGATGACATGTCTGAAAATAAATTGTTAGTACCATTTGAAAAATATTCAAGTTATGTCAGACTCAAAAGAGTTTATGCACATGTTTTACGTTTCATAAATAATTGTAAAAGTAAACAGTTGAAACTAAAGGGACCTTTGCAAGCTAACGAATTAGAGAACTCTTTGATACTATTACTTAAATTTAGTCAATCAGAGTCGTTTGCAAAGGATATAAAACTCATTCAAAACAAAATAGAACTGCATCACAAAAGTAAATTGTTATCTTTAAATCCACTGTTAGATACCAATGGTTTAATAAGAGTGGGTGGCAGGTTAAGCCAGTCTGATTGTCAGTACGACAAAAAGCACCCAATTTTACTGGATGCTAAACACCACTTCACTAAACTTATTATGAAATACGAACATTTACATTTAATGCATGCAGGTCCACAATTGCTTCTGTCGTCAGTCCGCGAGAGATTTTGGCCACTAGGTGGTAGGATCTTAGCTCGCACTATAGTTAGACAGTGTGTTGTCTGTACTCGAATGAAAGGTCAGACTGCACAACCTTTAATGGGCGACTTGCCGAGTGTAAGAGTCAACCCAGATTTTCCCTTTAATTCTTGTGGAATTGACTTTGCTGGACCCTTTATGATTTCTTCCAAAAAAGGACGAGGTAATCGTATCACCAAAGCCTATTTATGTGTATTCGTATGTTTAGTTACTAAGGCCCTACATTTGGAGGTGGTAAGCGATCTTACCACTGAGGCCTTCATATCATGTCTGCGCAGGTTCGTGTCGCGTCGCGGTAAGCCCTATGCCATATACTGCGACAATGGACGGAACTTTGTTGGCGCTAACAATGAGTTGGGTAGGGTTATACAGTCCAGCGTTCAGGCGGTCTCAGATTATGCAGCTAATGAGGCTATTAAATTCAATTTTATTCCCGCATACTCTCCACACTTTGGTGGAATTTGGGAAGCCGGCGTTAAATCCGCGAAATTTCATTTAAAACGCGTAGCTGGCAATGCTTCACTCACGTTTGAAGAGTTAGCGACGCTCTTCACCCAAATAGAAGCAATCCTAAACTCCCGACCTCTTTCCCCGCTGTCATCAGAACCCACTGATACCAATCCTTTAACTCCTGGGCACTTCCTAATCGGACGCCCGCTGATGTCAGTACCTTCACTACCTGTGAAAACGTCCAGACCCAACAGGTACCAGCTTATTGAACAAATACGACAGCGGTTCTGGGAGAGGTGGCGACGAGAGTTCATGGCTGAGCTACAAAACCGAGCAAAATGGAGGAAGGGATACGCACCAATCAATGTCGGAGACCTTATTATTCTAAAAGAGGACAACTTGATGCCGCTCCACTGGCGTATGGGTCGAGTCACCAAATTATACCCTGGAGCCGACGGGATTTGCAGAGTAGCGGAGATCTACACTGCTACCGGCACTATCAAACGGGCAGTCAATAAAATGTGCCCCCTACCTGTGGCTCATCAAGAAGAGTTGAAAGAGTTCAACGGCGCGGAGGATGAACGCGCCTATAATAATACGCGCTCAATATGAACGCGCCCGGAGCAAGAGGGGCGCGCGGGGAGCGACGCGGCCACCGCCGGCGCGAGAGCGCGCCCACCCATTCATTTCATTCGGCCATAATGAGCGTTTGCGCACACACGGTGCTTCTGTCGTCATCGCGAGCGTCCGCCATTACTAATCTCAAATAATGATGTAAAAGTGCCGTCTCATTTATTAAAATAATTTAACAAGAAGTTGAGAAGAATTATGTAACCCTCAACATTGTTCTTACATATTAAGTATTGGTAAGACTGGTTGTCCGACTTTCTGACTTCTGATACCCATAACAACTGTCAAAGATCTACGAATAACAACCGGGACCAACGGGTTAACATGCTTTTTGAAGCACGCATGGGTGTCGGTATGTCTTAAATGGTCACCCATCTACGGACCGACCTCGGCAACCGTTGCTTAACCTTCAAGATCGACCCTTTCGGCTGTTGTTGTTTAGCCACGAGCCCCTTTCAGGCAAGAAGTTATTCCTAACAACATTTAACATATCTAGAATATCTACCGAAGGTAAAAAACATCAACAAATACGGAAGTGTTCAGAATGATAACGTATTACTATACAAATTCTATCAGTACGGAGTCGTCAAATGGTGCGGGTTTGATATCCAATATGCAGTACAAACGTTGGCCTCCAACGATAATACTGAAAATTAGGGTTGGGCAAGCAACAAAATATCGATATATTTCGTGCAAATATTTTGTGGATATGGCGCTTCGACTTTTTTACACGACAGTACAGAAAATCACAATCCGCACATACCGAGACACCTCCGTGACTCGGAAAACACGTTAAGCAACGGCTTAACGTGTTTTCCGAGTCACGGAGGTGACTTCAAAGACCACGACAAAGAAAGATCTACAAATGCTGGTCGAGACCAACGGGTCTCGACCAGCATTTGTAGATCTTTGAAAGTCGTTACGGGTAGTCAGAAGCCCCAAAGTTTGACAGTCTTATCAAGGGGTACCGTGTTACTTAGTAACTGGGTTTTGGGGTCAGATAGGCAGTTGTTCCATGTAAAATATATAGTATTTAGCTTTTTTTTAGTATAGTACTTAGCTCTATCCGGTTAGACTGGAAGCCGACGCCATCATAGTTGCGAAAAGGCTAGGTTGAGTATAGAAAAAAATGCAGCGTCACCGGCCGACTGGAGCCGAGTATACCACTTCACTGTTCAGAAAGAGCGCTAAGTGCGCCTAAAGAAGTATTCACTTCAAAAACTACAGTTTTCCATTACCGACTTCAAAAAAGCACGTTCTTTTTTTAAGTACTCGATTACTATCGAGTATTGTATTACTATCGAGAACTGCTAGTTCACATCTCTATGAACTGTTGATTCGTGTCGATGGATATTTATAAAAAAAAATGTTTGCGATCCCTTCCTTCTACAGCCTTCGTTCCGCTCGAATTAAAGCAAAGTCAATATTGCCACTACCAAATGGACTTGCAATGATATTTTTTACCCGACTACGGAGGGCTATGATTTTGACCGGTATGTATGTATGTTCATCTGTTCCCTCATAACTTCAAAAGTACTTATAATAATTTGACAAATGAGGTATCGTTAGAAGCGTCTTGACCGTCTACTGGTTATAGACTATGTGACGTCACACTAAATTTAATACGGCGCCCTCTAGAGAACATAAAGTAATGAATTAAAAAAAAAATGGGATGGTGCCTTGTTGGGCATCAAATAACAAGGCAGCACATTTAAAAAAATATAAATATTACTGAAATAAGCCCCAAAATAATTAAATAAAAATAAATTTAAGAAACTAAAACCCGACTACTGAAAAAGGATGAAATAGGAAAGTACCTCCCCGTGGTCGCATCCTACCATAGCTTATGTATGTTAGTACAGCGCCTGTCAGTTCAGTTAGAAAAACTTGATAACGGGACTTACCTACTATAAAATAGTAACTATAAAACTAAAAAATAACTAAACTAAAAAGTAACTATAAAATAGTAGGTAGGTATGCAAAGTACATAAAATTAAATTAAGTATATTATACTAGCTGCGCCCCGCGGTATCACTAAAAATTAAAAATGTAAACAAAACTTATTACCTACCAAAATATCTTACGCTTTTGCGTTCAAGCACAAAGATCGTGAATGGTTTTCAGGCATTGTGGTATCCTCAATACAAACGACAATAACACAATATACACACACAATCATCAGCCTAGCCTTTTCCCAAATATGTTAGGGTCGTCTTCCAGTCTAACCGGATGCAGCTGAATACCAAACCCCAAACGGCTTGAAAATATAATTTCCGATAAGGTCATTATATTTTCGCCGCTTGAGGTTTTCCGCAGCAGCAGCGCCAGCATAGCACGCCAAGCCAGGAAGATGGGATGGCGCAAGAGTATCGACACACGTTACGTCCCACACTAAAGGCCTACCCACCTAGCTTCCATGGAAATTCCCTACAGTAATAAAATTATTTTGTGTTTAATGTTTTATATAATTATGCAAGTAATTAAACATCCTTCTCTCTCCTTATCATAAATTTGATCTGTTTTCTCTCTTCCTATTTCCAAGCAAAAGCCAGTTTAATTAAGACCTACCCTTTCGGACATAATCATTGCAACCGATCTCTTTCATAATAAGACTTTAAAACATCCTACCCGGTTACATCCGGATACGCGGATTCCAATCTATCCGGGTATCAATATTCTTCCAATCGTAACAATGGTAACTCTTCTCCGGGTAGTGGGTCTTGGCAATATGGATGCGTATTTACAAATGTTCGTTAGCATAACACTGTAAGTGAGGGTGAAATATGTTATTTTAGCAATTAGTTTTTCAGCTCACAGGTTTTATTAATAGACTAGCGACTTGCCCCTACTTCGCACGATTTTACGACTTAACAAAATATTGAGGTTTCTATATGAAAAAATAACTTAACGGAATAAATTCTCTAAATTACAGTGAAAGCCGTATGAAAATCCGTTGCGGAGTTTAGAAGAACAACGTGGTCACACAGACAAAAACGAAAAGAGACTTATAATCATCATCTGCCTAGCCTTGTCCCGGCTGTCATTCATGGATCTTTGACAGTCGTTACGGGAGACAGAAGCCCGAAAGCCCGACAACCAATCTTACCAAGGGGTATCGTATTACCCAGTGACTGGGTTGTGGAGGTCAGATAGGCAGTCGCTCCATGTAAAATACTGGCACTCAGCTGCACCCGGTTAGACTGAAAGCCGACCCTGTTGGGAAAAGGCAAGGCAGATGAGATGAGAATATTGTAGCAATCGGTTCAGCTAATGATGAAAAAAGTACTTTCAATTTAATTTAGTTACACAAATTGTGTACTACTACTAGAATGTTTGTGTAATTTCGACGTATATTGTATTTTGTTCTCGGTAGAATCGTTTCGTACCATTTAATATCCGGACAGAGTACACTGTACCCAGCCAATAGAACACACATAGCCTTTCTTCGGACGGGGAAATCAATTGGTACACTGCGTCAATTTACCGAGTTATAACCATTTTATACAACTGTCAAAAATGACAGTTGTGATCGGAAAACACGGACAGTTTAAGTTGGTAGCGAATTTGATAAACAATAAATTATCCTAACTTTAATGACCTGCTGGCCAATTCCTGTAATCAAAAACGTTCAAGATCTAGTCGCGGTCTCATCTCAGCGTCAATCAATGTCAAAAGCTTGTCAAAAATGTAGGGAAATTAGATGTATTTTTGACAGATTGAGACAGATCAGGGCTGTGAACGTTATTAAAATTACGAGAATTGGCCTTATGTTCTCAAATAACTAAAACAGCTACAATAGAATCAAAATCAATTATTCTAACTAGGTTGAAAATTACTTTTTGAAAGTTAAAATTACATAAGACAGTCCCCCAAAACGCCCGCCCTTCATCACTTCCTAGTGTTTTAGCTGGGAAGAAGAAGTGGCGAAACAAACTCCTCAGCAGCACCGCTATCTGTGATTAGAAGAACTTGATTTTATATATTTTTTCAAGAGTAAGTAACGTTACGAAACACTTAGCGTTGAATGAAATTATTTGTCTTATTTATGTCAGCTAGCACACGCCAATATATCAACAATAACATTGAAAACGTTTAGCAAACATACAGGATGAAATTTAATAGGTGCGCCAAAATAAAATATCTAATTCAACGTGTTATAATAAAATAAATTTAGAGCATGTCATTAAAGAAAGGGATGCACATACGTGCGTGTAGGCGAGCGATTTGGCAACGTCGACTCGCGCCCTTTTTTTCGTAGGAACGCATCGATCACCTTGATCGATGTAGGAACGGTAAAAATTAGGTAAATACCGCTTGGTCAACGCGCTGCATACTTCCTTCATGTTGTGTACCCTGCGATGAACGGATTGTTTAGCGGGTGCAAAAAAAAATTACTGGACCTACGATAATTCTTGTCTACTTGAAGAAGTCTGCACTATCTGAGATGAAAATTACACGATTTTTTTTTTCAAGAATTTATATTAATTGGTAAATGACAATTTATACTGATTATTATGTCAGAGTTACTGCACCTCCTATTTGGAATTGGCGCAAGTTTTCAATTTCATCCTGTATAGCGCAAACTAAAAGCAATTTCTGTTTCGTGGGACAATCGGCTTAATGCCAACTTAAATGCTGAATTTTAAGGTCCACTTGTAGCACAAATCTAAATAACAGCTTTATACTAAATGCATATACGTATATAAAATTCAAAGTCCTGACTAACTGATATATCAACGCCCAGCCTAAACCGCTGGTTCTAGAGACATGAAATTTGGAGGGTGTGTTCTTTGTGAAGAGTAAGAAAAAGATCCACTAAGAAAGGGTTTTTCGAAATTCCACCCCTTTTTTTTTTTGGATGGGAAATCATCTAATAACTCCTCCCGCTCTGGGAATTCCACCCCTAAGAGGGTGAATGGGGGGGAGGGTGAAATTTCACGCGGACGAAGTCGCGGCAGAAGCTAGTGAAAGTATAAACGGTACTTATTACTTAATCTCCGAAACGGCTAGGCCGATTTTGACGGGACTAGGCTAAGCTTTTATTTAAGAAAAATAAGACCTCATCATCATCTGTCTAGCCTTTTCCCAACTATCTTGGGGTCGGCTTCCAGTCTAACCGGATGCAGCTGAATACCAATATTTTACATGGAGAGACTGTCTATCTGACCTCCACAACCCAGTTATTGGGTAATACGATACCCCTTAGTAAGACTGGTTGTCAGACTTTCGGGCTTCTGACGACCCGTAACGACTGTCAAAGCCCCTCTGTCACCCCCACGATGGAGGAAGTCTGAGAGGATATCCACCGCGCACCAAAAAAAAATGGTCCTTTAATGGTGGTTTTGCGGTGGTAGGGCTAACGCCCGGCTGGTTTGCGACCGGGCCTCCCACCGGAGTCAAGCAGCCTGCTGTATTTCGTCGATGCGTGGGAGTTCCAGTGCCTTAAGCATCTTCTGGGCACGCTCATTCCATCATAGACTTTATCCATCGCTTTCCATCAGGCGTAATCGCGGTCAAGAGCGTGTGTATTCAGCAATAAAACAAAGCAATAAAAACACGCACGCCAAATCATATCTCTACTGTATTCATTCCTTTATTTTACTAACAGGCATTGTTTTATTTTTTTCGGATCAAAAGCTCATTATTTTCTTTTGTACTGATGTGCTTTTGTTTCGTAATGTTGATTGAACAATGGTAGTTGGTAGATTATCAGCGGGGCAATTGCGTAACACATTATCAATCGGAATCGGTTTCATTTTGACAGTTCAACAACATTCATTGCGTTATTTACGTGTTGAGCAGACAAATTTTTGAAACTTATGAAGCAATGGGTTAGCAATTTGCTTCAAAATGATTCAGATTCCGATTAATAGTGTGTTACGCAATTAGGGTGCAGGTTGCAATTGTTGGATTTTATCAAGGAAAAAGGTTCTTTTTACAAGCTTTTATTTAGTTTCACCTGTCCCGTTGTCTGTAATCACTTCTTGCAAATTAAATTTGATCCACTTCCCGGTTTCCGATTGAGCTGTTTTTTTTTATATTTAATGCTGACATAAGTGTTATTCGTGGTGCTGAATCAACCTACTAACATTTTCATATAATGAAGTAAAATTCTCCCCAAACATTTCGTATATTTGAACCAGCAACAGACTAACTCCATGTACTTTAAGCTCCAGTTAAAAAACAAACTAAAATTTTACGGGTTAGCACACGAAAATTGCAAGTCCCTGTCATATTTTCGCCCACACATTCTTTTAACAAATCGTTACCACAGGCTACCAGAGCTAAACGCTTTGCCTCCATAAAACAGTTTTGAAAAAGTACAGATTGCTGGAAAAGAAACGTCCGGCGAACGAATTCCTGACTGATTCTCCACAAAGGGAGGTACGGAATGCTTAGGATTGTTTCACACAGGGATTAATTTTGTTCAGTCTTTTATTTATTGAGTTAACTATACTGCTTTGATGTATACAGTGCCTTATTGGTAGGATACAACTGCTAAAGGAAATTTGGGCTTGTTTTTAAGCTTAAGCTGGTCAAGAATGTCGAGATTAGTTGAGTTTGTAGGTTCTTTTGAGTAACTATGAACTTGCAAACACACCTACAACGGCAATTTCATTAATTTTGACAGTCCAACAACATTAATTGCGTTATTTATATTGTCGAGCAGACGAATGTTTCAAACATATGAAGCAATGAATTAGGAATTTCCTTCAAAATCCTTCCGATAGTGTTTGACAGTATTTATATACAATTGGGGTGGTATATGGAGCTTTGGCCAATTTTAGAATAGAATAATCTTTATAATGTACTCCCAAAAATTACAGATATAAATGTAGAAATTAAACAAAGGGTGACACAAAAAATAACTGGTAAATCATATTATATTATTATTAGATTTTATTATTATTAGATGAGGGGTGGGGCAACCTTTGGAAAGTTGTGGGCCAAACCATAGATCACTAATGAAGTCACGGGCCATAGGTAGATAAGAGGTAGATAATAGACGAGTAGTTAGACACAGTTTTATCAACAACATAGCAACTCTAAGTTGTTGATCACAACATTTTGTTATACATCGCTTGTAGACACCGCAATCTTCTATGAAAAAAGTGCGCAAAGCAAGCAATGAACAACATCTGTCATGAAAGTATTACCTATCAAATACCTTTTCGAGTTAGGTTTGAATCTACCCGGAAGACTGCTAGTCTTTTTTCTTGGTGAAAATATTTTGCGGGCCGGACCAAAAGCCGGATCGGGCCGCATCCGGCCCGCGGCCGATCGTTGCGTTAATAATCTTGAAACGGGAGCAAAAAGTATAATGATATAATGAGAGGAAGTGTTTTTGTAAAACGTGTAAACGTGTAACACCCCCCCCCCCCCCCGTGCAACGCATGTAAGGCACATCCCTGGGGAGACTGTAAATTGGCCTCCCCTGAGCCCCGCTATGCACGGCAGCACGTGACCAGTGGTCACCGTCTTCCCTGGGGTCACTTGGTAGGCGGACAGAGTCCCCACTCTGTGCGCCCGCGACCCCAAAGAAGGCCCATGTCCCAGCAGTGGGAACATCATAGGCTGTTTATGGTTCTGTTAAGCCCTAAAATACCCTATTAAACTGAAGCTTTACAATGCAATGCCTGCCAGATTTAAGTCATAAACCCCTCCTTAAAAAAAAATGTCACCCAAATTGATACAATGAGAATAAAACCTAGACGTGCGTAGCTCAGTTCCAATACCCTTTGAGCATTTGAAAGCACTAGAAAATCCGATATTTTCACACAGAAATCCGTTAACAACTAGCGGAGTCGGCAAAAGCGGGAACAAACTTCTCTTGCAGTTTGAAAAGACTGTTTCCCAACAAAATTGTTGGGAGAATTTTTTTATTGACTGTAAATATAAGTTTGTAACTTTTGTATAATCGGTCCACTAGTGTTTGCGAATTCAAAAAATGTGTTACCAAAGAGACGGGAAATCTGAAATTGTTTGAGTCTACGACTTAATACCGCAGTTTGTTGGCAAGTTATAGGAATTCTTTTTATTCTTTGGAAGAGAATTTTGCTGGGTTGATTTTATTTCGAGATCTGCAAGTTTTAAGTAACGGAGTATTGAGTAGATTTTCTAGATATTTCTTTTATTTCAAACAAAATAATATTTACATAATATAAGCTAACAGACTTAATATAATATTAATGTTTTACGTGTATATAACAAAAAAAAGGAAAAGAATCCTAGGGCATCAAAAAATTCGTCTCAAAAAGCTGGCAGCATTGCCACGTCGTATGGCGATATTCTGATTTCCTGGATTGAATTCATTCGAGATCTTAGGTTTAAAGCATTGAAGTTTAAGTTATTAAAATTATGCTTTGCAAATAGTTTCTCTTGCGAGAACCACGGGACCGGTGGATGTGGCAACCTAACGCTTGGTCTTATATCCTGCAGTGAAACATCTTTCTGCTGAAATGATGATGAAATGGTTTTCAGTTTGAATGATTTTATGTTTTGATTTTTGCTTCAAATTAGGATTTGTAGACAGAAAAAAATGCCACAATGTATAATACACCCACATTTCGATAGTTATGTTTAAGTCCCATGTAATAGGGCGCGAGCCTATTGCGATCAACCGGGAACAAAATTCAAACTCCGGGCTGCTATTGAGAAATTCCAGATTGTAAAACCCAATAACATTTTGCCTAAACCGGGAATCGAACCCAAGTCCTCATGCTCAGCAGTAGCGCTTGCGTCCACTGGACCAACGCGAGCAGGCAATAGGTTTATATAGTACAACCGAATAGCAGGAATGTTTTTTTTTTATTTCTTTTTTATTGCTGAATGGGCCCGCTCCTGACCTCGATTACGCCTGATGGAAAGCGATGGATGAGCTCTATGATAGAAGGAGCGTGCCCAGAAGATGCCTAAGGCACTGGAACTCCCACGCATCAACGAAACACAACAGGCTGCTTGACGCCAGGTGGGACCCGCTGAGGAACAGCTTGTCGAGGCATGTCGGGGGAGCGGCGAATGCTTATGCGAATCCCGCACCCCCGGCCATAGGTAGAGATGGAACACCGCGGTGGTTTTAGCCGGTAAGAGTCCGGCATGCACCTCTGCCCCCCCGCGATGGAGGAAGTCAAAAAAAAAAGGTTGCTGGACGCCGGACTCAGTGGGAGGGCGATCGCAAACCAGGCGGGCATTAGCCCTACTACCACCGCAAGGGAAGAATTAGCCAGTCAAATAAGGAGGTGTTGTTATAGTTACATTGTTTTTGGACTACCAACCATGCCTTGATGAAATAGTGATGTTACTCACCCTCCTACACACATACACTCATTTACACTCTATTCACCGAAAGCCATCACTATACTATTAATTGAAGATTGTTCTCCTACATTTGTCACTTCCTTATATTTTCATATTATTTTCTTATATCTTTTTGGTCGTATGTGAATAGAGGTCACCCAAAGTTAATTACAAAGTGTCGCCTACAACAGGGGAAGAGCGCTGATGTCTGAAATACAGATATTCTATATCTAGTTCAGACACAGATGTTCAATACCGGTAAGACGGGGTGAATAGGGATGCAGGGGTGAATCGGGACGAAACTTTAAAATGGATTTTAATGTTGATATAATAAAGTTTATTGTCAACAAGGACACTTAATCGTTAATTTTATAATATAATAAACACATTAGAGTCCTTTTTGGCAAAAAAAAACAATTATTTCAATGTTAAAATCCATTTTAAAGTTTCTTCCCGATTCACCCCTGCATCCCTATTCACCCCGTTTTACGGTATCTGATTATAGAATAAAGTGTATTATAGTGTAACACCACATTATTTAAGTGTCTGTATATTTGTTAACAAATAAATTATTCTTATTCTTTTGCTGTAAAGATCACTTCGAACCTCACTCGAGTGAGCGCAGACAATTCGAAAGCGAACTCATTTGTTTTTAAAGTAAATCATCGCGGATTCACAACGAGACACCGTTCAAATTTCGAACATTCGAACGGTATGTCACATAATGTCAATGAATGGAGGTATACTTTTTTTTTGTCTTGTTCTGGCAGTTTGAGTAATTTATGTGGCCTACCCAAATGTTTGGTATTCTTTGGTATTGTTAAAAATTAAAAATTAAATTCTTTGGTATTGTTCGTCCAATCGTTGAGCTCCTTAAGTTTTGAGTTGAGCTGCACGATTTCTGACAAATGCGTGCACTGGCTGGACAGGTCCACTCAACCTGTGTGGTTCTTTCCTCAAAAGACCATCTCAGAAATCGATCTACATGGTCTTCACATGATCTGACCAAGATTATATCTGAATTTTAAAAGATACTGTGACCTCTGAATTTGTTTCGGCCTTTCTTCTCAGAGTAGTCAGACAGGAAACCGACCTCAACTAGTTTTTAAAATATGATTGGCGCGCAAACCTACTTACAGAAATAAAATCATTTATCATTAGGCCTCTAAGGAGATCTAACATTTTTCCATTTTCATCTAATCTCCAAGGCCCATCATGATAATATTAAACCTCCTACATAATTCCATCTACCACACACAATATATTATCTGTGAGCCTCCGAGGATACCGATATAGGCTGTCACGGCATTATAAGCTGTATAGGCATCGTCTTTGTGCCTCCAGTTGAGCCAGCTGAATGCCTCGCAGATAAGACATAATCTGGCTTGAGGTAGGAGGTCATATTTGAATATTAATTATGCAATATATCTCTCTAATAGTTTGGGTAGGAGAATCTAATTGTTTGAAGTGGCTTGGTTTATTATTGGCTGTTTGTTACGAAGCAAAATGAGTATTGTATAACCCAGTAACTGGGTTGTGGAGGTCAGATAGGGAGTCGCTCCATGTAAAATACTGGTATTCCGCTGTATCCTGTTAAATTGACCCAACATATCTAGTTAACATATCTAGTAAGAACGAATAAACATATAAAAGGACACGGTTTTCCGCATCGTCCAAAAATGATCTCGTCCAAAAATCAGGACCAATAAAATGGCGAGCGAGGTGTCGCAGAAATTCAATAAACCACAGAATTCTAAAGTCTGCACGTCTTCCTTGGGAGTCTCGCCGAAGCTACTCGCGTCAAGTGCACAATTTCCTTCGGGAACCGCCGTCTCGACACACGGAAATAAGTGCCGACCGTACCT
Organism: Hydraecia micacea; assembly: GCA_914767645.1. Taxonomy (NCBI): domain Eukaryota; kingdom Metazoa; phylum Arthropoda; class Insecta; order Lepidoptera; family Noctuidae; genus Hydraecia; species Hydraecia micacea. The sequence continues at coordinate 3,692,113 of OU611801.1, read as the reverse complement.
GTGACGTCACAGAGGTACTGTCTTGAAAATACTAGTTTTAGAAACTAATTTATAATGTATTGTTTTCGTGAAGTTCACTTCGAATCGGAGAACTCTCTCATATGAGCGTACACAATTCGAAAGTGAACTCACTTGTTTTTAAAGTAAATCACCGCGGATTCACAATGATGCACCATTGGAACTGCAAGCATAGCCCTCTCCATTGCCATTTGGGTGACTGGCAAAAACCAATAGACATATCAAGACTGACATTGCCAGGGTAGCGGGATCGTTCGAAAGGGTTACCGCTGCCCCGGAACATAAAGGGCTAAGGAAGGAACACGGGTGTGTTTTAGTCAATAAGAGTCTGTCACTCCCTTCCGCTCCACCCAGAGCGGGAGGAGTCATTAGATGATTTCCCATCCAAAAAAAAAAAGTCCTCTCCATTGCCCTTTGGGTGACTGGCAACACTGGGGACACTGACAATTAAAACGTTTTCTAACTTTTGCTGTCATACCTTTTCAACGAGATTTGAATAAAATTAGAAACTATCAAACGATGTTGAATAAAACATGGCTAAAGTTTAGATGACACCTGAATTCATGTAACATGTAGTAGTAGTAGGTAACGTTTACCTAAAGGGCACATTAACTTCCCTTTTGTATAAATCAGAAAGTTATTTCATCTCTTTAGTTTAGTTAGTTAGCGTGTAACTCAAACATGTTTTTCCAACAAATCAGCGTCGTCTTTGTAAAGCGAGCATTAATTTATTTTCTATACTTATCATCCCAGTCAATTTTCACGACATCAAAAACCTCATCAAAGATGTTAATTATTTAACTAATATTTTCCTAATCACCACGCTTGGCAAACTATTTGTTGATCATCTGACCACGATATATTGTTTATACTGCAAAGGAGAATGATTTTGCCCCTACCTTTTAATACCATTTTAAATAATTTTATTGAATCACAAGAGGTACCTACCTAATTCTAACACTTGTTTTACACACAAGTAATAATTTCTCTGTATCTTCATAGGACAAAAAAACAAAACAAGAGTTAAAAATCTTACGGCCTTAACAAACACAAACATAATATGTAAATTTTTTGTCATCAATAAAATCAAAATTAAAAGTCATTTATTCAAATTAGGCTGAGAATCAGCACTTTTCGAACGTAAAGAATACACAAGACAGTCGCCCAAAACGCCATTTAAGAAGAAGAATGAATTATTTCTCAAAGAACCCCAGGATTATAACTGCACCACTCATAACTCATAACCCTCTTATTTCTTGTCTCCAGGTGATACCCGCGATGTTCCACACGGCAAGCATCTGGCTGACCCTGGCGCTGGCCGTCCAACGGTACATCTACGTATGCCACGCTCCGGTAGCTAGGACTTGGTGAGTATTATCACTATGATTTACTTCTGAAGAATTAGTAAGGGCAGCCAAATAAAATATCGCAAAAGACAAATGTTTTTATTTTTATTTGAAATGGACTTGCTCTTGACTCTAGTCTAGGTCAAAGGTGACAGAGACAAAGTCGAGAGGTGAGTTAGTTAGTTTGGCACGTCTCAGGTTTCTCCTGAGAGGTGCCAAAACATATCATTAAGCGGTGCCCTGAATATCACTTTCATATATTTTGTACTAGCTGACCCGGCGAACTTCGTACCGCCTCAGAATTAAATAATGTGACAAAGTTCAATAGACACGTGGTGTCATCTATTATCATAATAACGTTATTTTTGTTTTCCTCGGGGACAGCACTTTTTTTCGGGATGAAAGGTACGCTATGTCCGTTTCTGTACACCTGACAACGTATATGCAAAATTTCAGGATAGTCGGTTCAGTGGTTTAGGCGTGAAAAGGTAACAAACAAACAAACTTAATTTCGCATTTACAACATTAGTTAGGAAAGTTACGATGGACGCTACAGGCCGGCCGCACCGCGCTTTTTAACACGATTTTATTAGCTTCACTTGTAACTAAATAACTAACAAACATGTAATAAAATCTATGAAGTTTCTGTCGTATCGAAATGAAACTTTGTACGTATATGTAGTTCGGATGACAAACCTATTATTTGATATCTTAATTGACCTAAATTTAATTCAAAAGCCATGGAGCGTACTTACAATTAATTCAAGAAGAGCCCCATGCTTTTTGAATTCTATTTAAATGAATTTACTTAATTATTTTATAATTTTTAGTGCGTGATAATTGTTTTTTTTTAAACTACATTTGTTTCGAAATTCGATGCGCTGCGGCCCGATGCGACTGTAACGAGTACCTACGTGCTTAGCTTACACCTACTGGATTTTTGATTTTTGACTACGCCATTTTTTATCTCTAAAATTGTCATCCTTCAAAGGATACTACTACTTTTGTTTATGTCGAATAAGACCGACTCTTATACGTTAGCCTGAAACTCGAAATCCAGAATCACTTTATCCCGAATGAGCACTATCCCAAATGATTATATCCCGAATGAACGCTATCCCGAATCATTCTATCCCGAATGAACGCTATCTCGAATCACGCTATTCCGAATGAACGCTGTCCCGAATGAACGCTATCCCGAATCATTCTATCCCAAATGAACGCTATCTCGAATCACGCCATTCCGAATGAGCGCTGTCCCGAATCATTCTATCCCAAATGAACGCTATCTCGAATCACGCTATTCCGAATGAACGCTGTCCCGAATCACTTTATCCCAAACCACTCTTTTGCCAAATATCTCTCAGTAGGTAACACTTTCCACATTTTATAAATATTGAATTATAATTACCCCTTGACAGTTAGTTAAGTTTGAAAGTGGCAACGGTAACTGAAAAGTTGTGTGAAAATAGGTTGTCATGGTATGGGCATATGATGCGGAGCAATGAGGAAAATGTCGTGAGGAGAGTTGTGAGTATGAATGTCGATGGCTATAAGAGTAGGGGAAGACCAAAAAACGATGGATGGGATGTGTGAATGATGATATCGTTAGAAAGGGGGTGACTACAGAGATGACGTCTAATAGACAAGTATGGAAGAAAAAGACTTGTTGCGCCGACCACAAATAAATTGGGATAAGAGCAGGAGAATGATGAATTACCCCATGACACTTATTTACATTTCTCTACAATCCGTCTTGAAGGACGTTTCACAGCCGACAATCCTATCAGGACATTCCCAAACTCACTGAAACGGAATATAGCTTAGCTGTTGGCAAACAACGATATTATTCAAATAGCTCTCCGTTGATATAGGTTCCTCTACCTATATTTCAGAATGACAGGTTCCACGAAATCTATACTAATATAATAAAGCTGTGAAGAGATTATATGAACGCGCTAATCTCTGTCGGACTTCAAAAGGTCTTTTTGAATTTCATAGCCCAAATCTTGAGGACGGTTACAGGCTATTTAACGTCAAACTACGACCCTTGAGGCCGATTAAAAAAAAAATTGGAAATAACTAAGCGAAAACGAATTTAGGGGACTACAGCACCTAAACGCAAAAAACGCAAGTTTTATAATGCCTAAAAGTATATGATAGACTACAGTAAACAAAATCAGAAAAATATATGATACTTATTCTTCAGGATATATGCCAGGTAGATAGTGTGATGAAGGAAAACCTCGTGAGTAAACCGACAAGTCCTAGAATCAACAATTCGAAGTCATGTGACATCTACCAACCCGCACTGGGCCCACGTGGTGGATTGCGGTACGGACCACTTCCTCTCACACAAAGGAGGCCTGTGTCCCAGCAGTGGGAATATTTTAGACTGATTATACATTGCGTTATTTAAGTTGTTGGGCAGTCGAATTTTTCAAACATGAGAAGCAATGTATTAGGAATTTCTTTGAAAATTCTCCTGATTGTAGTGCAGTTATATTGTAAGTCCTAAGTAGTGTGAGCCTATAAAAACCCGCTTTTTGTTACTTTTATTTACCTTGCTATGTAAATAACAGTAACAGGATGTTATTATAACATCATCAACATACACTAAGTGGAAAAAATATGTATTGTTGAAAGTAACTCAAAAACCACTCATCAGAACTTGATCACACGGGACCACCTCAAGAGGACCCTTTTAAACAAAGAACGAATTTTCAATATCGGTCAAATTCAAAGCATATTTCAATTAAGCCATTTACAGGTATAAAATACTATATATATATATATTATACATTTGAATTGTCAAGAAGTTGGTCAGTCAGAAAATATGAAGCTAGTTGCTCATTCCAAAGCGTAGGTACCTATTCATATCGTGTATTTTTATCAGTCTATTATTAATGAAAATATCGATGAACATACATTAAAAAAAAATACAAACAAACGAACATAAATGACCTTCTTTTTTGAAGTCGGTTAAAAAATGCATAACACTTTACAGGAACCTAAACTCAGTAGATGCGTTTACATTCAACTGTATTTACAGCTAAACGTTGGATTTGGAAAATGTACAGACGCCAGCACATCAAGCTACCCGAAACTGTCAAATTTTCCCAATCAACTTTGAACCTTATGCTGTAGCGATAAAGTTGAAAATCTATTAAAGAAATTTGACAGATTGTAGTAGCTTGATGTGCTGGCGTCTGTACGATGCATATTATATCGTCATTCTTTTGCCCTTATCCCAATTTATTTAAAATCAGCGCAATATTTATTTTTACATACTTCTATATTAGTCGTCATCTCAGTAATCGCCCCCTTTATATGCATATCATCTTTCACACAGTCCACACATCGTTTCTTTGGTCTTCCCTTACTCTTATAGCCTTCTATTCGATATTCAAAACTTTCCTCACGATGCATATTATACCATGACCACACTGCCTTCCACCATTTTACGTTTCGCCAAATATTCGGCCTCCAACTATCGTCAATCTTACCCAAAGGCAAAAGCCACAACCTACCCGTAAACATCCTGCACGAATCGGAATTATTGATACCTCTCCTTGCGGCTTCCTGATAAAAACTACTCATGTTTATCCAGTATAATCGAAGTAACTATTAACAAAACATAGCCGAGTAATCTCTGATGTCACATCAAGCGGAAATAACATAAGCCATAAATAAATAACTATCATAACATAAGCCTCCCTGAACACGTCAAAGCATTTACTAAAATGTAACGCGTGATGTATCTGTGAAATCTGTTTTGGTACGGATGGGATTAATATTCGGCTTTGTGGTATTCGGCAATGCGTAGCTTTTTGGCTTAGGCTTAGGCTTGAAAGCAAAATATTGAATTAAGGAGATTAAAACTGCGTGATATACGAATACGAGGTAGAAGAGGGTACTTTCTTGTGTCGATTTTACTATTTCACTGTAAGTAGCGTAGGTATACAGTTCCATGAATGACGGATAAAGCAAAGTCTCCTCTGACTGTATCAAATTTACAGGGATTATTCATTAGAGTTCGTGGAAGCAGAGGCTTGGCTTTTGAATACTTGATTTCATCAGCCAACCACTTATGTTATTAGTGGTTGGCTTGTATTATATAAGCCTTATATATAATAAAACTAGCTGCGCCCCGCGGTTTCACCCGCATAAGCCTCGATCCCGTGGGAATATCGGGATAAAAAGTATCCTATATCCTTTCCCAGGACTCAAGCTATCTCTATACCAAATTTCATCTAAATCGGTTCAGCGGTTTTGGCGTGAAAAGGTAACATGCAGACAGATAGACAGACAGAGTTACTTTCGAATTTATAATATTAGTATGGATAGGGTGCTCAATTTTGTACAGGAAAATTTTATTTTTCGCGTTAATGGATACAACTTTTATATCATGTAAAAGTGTTTCCGATATCCTATATAATACAGAATAAACAGTATCATTTCATATCCGAAATCCACCCGCAAAGAGTCACGGATAGTTCTACATAAAGCCACTGTAATCTTTAACGGCACGTCATGATCTTCAAAAACATCCGCTATTAAACATAAGCCTACCCTTTGAATGTGTCTAAGCATTTAACTTCATTCTCTTATATGTAGCTGAAACCTTCGGCTTACCACGAAAATTTTCGGCCTATTTGTTTTCGACCTTACTCGCATTCCTCCCATCCCTACGAAACATTGTATGTCAGACATATTCGTGTACACTTATGCCGGTGCCACACCAACGGGAAACGCCGTTGATTATCGCGATGTTCGCGAACCGTAGGTTTAGCCACAACTTATCGTGATAATTTTACAACGGCATTCACATTGCCGATTGACGTTAGGCGATAACTCGGGTGGCGGTATTTTTTTTAGATCAAAGAGATTTACCGCGAGAATTATTGCCAACGTTGGAGCGGCCACACTTACGTTTATTATTGCGCACCGTGTGCGCGTGTTAATAATACAGTGCAGCAGCGTCAACGTCCATCTTCAAATTCAAGAGGAACATTAGCACCAATTTTATTGCCAATTGACGTTGGCCGTTCAAGTGTGGCCACTCAATTTATTGCGTTAATTATCGGAATAATTCAAAGTCAAACTCAAAGCATTTATTTTAATTAAACCATGTACAGGCACTTTTGAATTGTCAAAATTAAATAGTCGGTCAGTTAGAAAGTTGAAGCTAGTTGCCCATTCCAAAACGTAGATCTCTATGGAGAAGAACGGACAAGAAACTCCATTGACGCTGTTTTAAATCAAGATTTTACAAAATCCTGGGTACATTATTCTTGTAATTGTAAATGTAATTACCGCGGTGTTTACGGCGATGATGGGCATTGCCGTTTCTCGTTGGTGTGGCCCCGGCATTAGTAATTAGTATCTAACGGAATGCTAGGAATGTTTGCTGGACGTGGTAGATATTCTGTTATACGCTTGTATTTCTCGAAGGGAGTCGGCAGAGATGTACAGTATGGGTACATTTTGCTAGTTACATTATAATTCCTTTGAAATAGAGGATGGCTTAACTGGGTTGTGGAGGTCAGATAGGCAGTCGCTCCATGTAAAATACTAGTATTCAGCTGCATCTGTTAGACTGGAAGCCGACCCCAACATAGTTGGGAAAAGGCTAGGCAGATGATGATGTGTGGGCTCACTCAACTCAGTATTGACAATTATTCTCGCGCAACATAAGTACGGTGAGGGCAAAATCAGCCCATAATGTTTCCACTGCTGGGACACATGCCTCCTCTCTGTGAGAGACAGTGGGCCGTAATCCACCACGCGGGCCCAGTGAGGGTTGGTACATGTCACATGTCTTTGAATTTTGGTTCTAGGACATGCCGGTTTCCTCACGATGTTTTCCTTCACCGTTTTTGGAGGAGTGGTGATGAAATAATTTACACAAAGTAAAGCGCCTATCTGGGTTCGAACCTACGACCTACAAGTCGGAAGACGCGGCCGTTACCACTAGGCCACCACTGCTCTAAAGGGAAAATCTAATGATTCAAATCTTTGGTTTGTGCTTCTAAAAATAAAACCAAACTATTTCCAGTCAACAAAAACCCTTCACAACGCACGTAGATCTCACTAAATATCCTCCGCCATTTTATGATAGATCCCACTTCGCTATCAAAGAACAATGGTGCCCCAAGTAAGGACCTCGTGTGACACCCGACCTTCCTTTGTTTCGTACAAGTCTGTCGTCTGGTATTCGACGCCTCTGTATGTACTGTAGGTACAGTCAAGTTTTCTTTTATATTTTCATCAGTTTAATTTTTATTTCCTTTATCAAAGAATTGCTGCGCCCTCGGTTTCAGCCGTATAAGTCTTGATCCCGTAGGAATATTGGTATAAAAAGTATCCTATGTCCTAATCCAGGTCATGGTCTATCCGTGTGCCAAATTTCATCCAAATCCGCTCAGTCGTTTTAGCGTGAAAGTGTAATAAACAAACATACAAAAAATCAAATCGGTTTTTATTTGTAACTAGCTGTGCCCGCGACTTCGTTCGCGTGGATGTCGGAAAACAATAATGTGTCACCTATGAAAGGTGTAATTGCCACTCCTTCATTGAAAAGGAAGAATCTTCCGAATTTGCCTGGTAACGCTTCCCAGCTGGGGTTCTCTACCCTTCCTTTCGACTGCAGTCACTGCGTCTTCATGTTTCATAATGACAATGCGACGAAATGTCACTGATTTTTGAGAATAAATCTAAATGAAAGCGCCTGCTCGAGGCTGATTATCTGACCAAACAGCCATATGTCCATTTTATTTTGCGTCTGTTTTAAAACACTAACTTGTAAAATAACATCACCATTTTATCTAATCATTAATATTGCTACGTTATGAGAAGATAAGAAATTGACATGTTTGTATTATCGTCCTCCAGTCCTTATACCAATATACAGGGTCAAATTAAATCAACTAGCGAAACTCCGCAAGCGTGACGGGTAGAGATAAGTAGGAGAAGTTTGCCGTTCGTTTTTCTAAGTGTTGGTTTCTTCTCTGCGGTAAATTTAGAAATTCTTAACTTGGTATTGTAGAGAGTAGATATCTTACATACCAATATTATTCATTACGATTTTTGAGATATCGTGTCGCAAATGGAGAGCATAGGGTAGGCCAATGTTTTTGTACGCAAGGTTTTTTTTATCATTTGAAACATCTCAGTAGCAGCTCGAAGTCTGGTTGTGTGCCCACTTAGTGGCAAAAGGTTCGTCCCGTAGCTGTTGTAAGGAACACTGTAAAAAAGTACATAAACATCGACACCGTATTCAATTCTATTCATCTTTAACCGACTTCTTTTGATTTCTATTTCGTAACTTTTTATTTCTTTTTCAACCATATGGTGGTGGTTTTAGTGAAGCATATGCGTCACTAAAACCCAGATTCCCAAATATGTAAGAGTAGAAATATAACATAAACAGCAGTCGATGGGTACTGCGAAGTCATAAAAACATTCTTTTAGTTTGGTTTGCCGGAAAAATGCCGTAAAAAACAACATAAAACTATTTATAGTTCATTTTCATTTACTGTTCATTTTTACGTTGCCTTCTGGGCAGGTAGATTGGGTTTGCCCGTTTTATTACGTAAAATATAGGCAACTAAGATAAAATTTCAAAGACCTGTGGATTTTGTGAATAATAAATTAATTAAATAAACTAAATGGGGTCCGTGGCTAAATAATAACAGCCGCACAGGTCGATCGATCAGGTTAAGCTACGCTTGCCGCGGTTGGTCTGTGGATGGGTGACCATCTTTACATACTGAGACCCCTCCGTGCCTCGGAAAGCACGTTAAGCCGTTGGTCCCGGCTGTCATTCGTGGATCTTTGACAGTCGTTACGGGTAGTCAGAAGCCCGAAAGTCTGACAACCAGTCTTACCAAGGGGTATCGTATTACCCAGTAACTGGGTTGTCGAGGTCAGATAGGCAGTCGCTCCATGTAAAATACTGGTATTCAGCTGCATCCGGTTAGACTGGAAGCCGACCCCAACATAGTTGGGAAAAGGCTAGGCAGATGATGAAACTAAATGAGCCTGCGGCTCTGACTGTGTTTTTTATATTTCCGGGACGGAAAGTCGTTCTTAGATTTTCTGAGAAAAATATTTTTTTTTAATGTATTGTAGTAGTAGGAACAAGATAAACAACATACACACACACATACAGCAACAGCATACACAATACGCTAAACGCCATGCATAACGCATGCGCTATACGTTTCAAACTCAAGCTCAAACTCAAAGCATTTATTTCAATTAAACCATCTACAGGCACTTTTGAATTGTCAAAATTAAATAGTCAGTTAGTCAGAAAGTTGAAGCTAGTTGCCCATTCCAAAACGAAGATCTCTATGGAGAAGAACGGGCAAGAAACTCCATTGACACTGTTTTAAATCAAGATATTACAAAATCCTGGGTACATTATTCTTGTTGCTTGTGTATGTGAGAACAATGTAAAAAAAAAAAACACGAATGAAGAAACAATTCAAAATATAAGATTAAAAATAAGCCTTCACTAGAATACTAGCAATAGCAATAGCTAGTAATGGACATTTTGGGATGCATGAAGAAGCCTCCTCGAGAAGCGCAGTTTGTTCCGCCAATTACTCAACTGAACCGAGCGCTCGGCGCATCCTGGATAGTCACACCTAACACCTTACTTGACTGGCCAGTTCTTCCCTTGCGATGGTAGGGCTATCGCCCGCCTGGTTTGCGACCTCCCTCCCACCGTAGTTCAGCATCAAGCAGCCTGCTGTGTTTCGTCGATGCGTGGGAGTTCCAGTGTCTTAGGCTTCTTCTGGGCACGCTCGTTCCATCATAGACCTCCTCCATCGCTTTCCATCAGGCGTGATCGAGGTCAATAGCGAGCCCAAGCAATTAAAAAAAAAATTAAAAAAACATTTACTGTCGTATTGTGTTCCCTACATGGTATTGTTTCATTTCTATGATTAGGTATAGTTTACTCCTGAAAATGCTTCACACGCAAAATCTTGCTCTGAAAATTAATATTTTAATAGTTTAAAAACATGAGTTGTTTTACGTATTCTCTCCTAGAGAACTGGGTCACCTGAAAATCATTACATTTATTCGCACTTCGCCTGAAACCGCCGTCTGTCTTGTTCTGAGCTGTCCGCTTAAAAATAAATTGAACATTTCAAAATCAGTATTTAATATTATTGAACGAACCTGTAATTTAAGGGGTTACACGGGTAATTTATTATGGTGTGTCTGTTGCCGAACAGGGTTGAGCTGAGTTGAGCTGTTTAATTAATAAAGGGGAAAGCGAATTCAAATTTTCTTACATTTTTTGCAATTTGCAGGTTGTATGTTGAACAAAATATAATTCGCGGCTACGACGTGTTATCATTAGAATCATCAATACTCTAAGTTCATATAACCCTATTGAATACTCGTATACCCTATTTCATGAAATATCAAATGTTGCTGTGACCTCTCAAGCTCCGCCAATGAGACACAATTGATTTACTATTGTATCGTACTACATAGGATACGCGCGGAGCTTGACGGGCCGGCCCGGCGCGTACCGCTGGTGGCATATTACAATAGAAAATCAATGGTGTCTCATTAGCCTTGATCGATTAATAGAAACTTACAGTTAGTCGTGGTTTGTTCAACCAACTAAACTAAAACAAAAGATTTGATATCTTTAACTAACAAACGTTGCAAGAAAATAACAGCGAGCTCTTGAGCATGTCTGTCATTTTATATGTCAACTACTTTGACACTAAAGCGAAAAATTATGGACATGTGCGTCCTTCCCATTCTGACCTATGGATCCCAGACTTGGTCTTTGACAAACATTTAAAAGTCCAAACTCAAGGTTTTCCAACGTGCAATGGAGCGCAGTATTCTAGGCGTCAAGTCGACAGACCATATTCGCAACACCACACTGTGCTCCAAAACACAGATTACTGACGTTGCTCAAAAAGCCGCTACGCTGAAGTGGGACTGGGCTGGCCACGTCTGCCGTATGCCCAATAAGCTGTGGGCCAAAATAAACACCACGTGGAGCCCTGAAACAGGTAGAAGGCGTCGCGGCAGACCCCGTAGAAGATGGCGGGACGAGCTGGACAAAACAAACGACCAGTGGTCCACTTTAGCCCTGGATCGAAAGAACTGGAAGTCATGGGGAGAGGCCTTTGCCCAGCAGTGGGATGATGCAGGCTAACAGTAACAGTAACTACTTAGCTGCTGCCCGAGACGTCGTCCCCGACCCACCCCGTCGCATCGCATCACCTGCCCGGGTTATTACTTATTTTTGCTCGGCTCCTAAGGGTCCTAGCGCGATGTTAAATAGCCTATAGCCTTACTCAAGAATTTGGCTAAGTTCCAGAGATTAGTGCGTTCAAACAAACAAACAAACTTTTCAGCTTTATTACGGTACTTGCCCGTGGTCCCCCAGTCTAGTCCCCCTTGGGGTACCACGGGCAAATTATTTGGTCCGTGGTCCCCCGCTAATAGCGAGATAAATAAAATGCAAATACAATATTTTTGCTTAGGTAATGCATTAAGTGATGGATGACCTATGATAAAGAAAAATAAGTTTATGTCACATAATAGATCTAAGAAATTATTATTAGTATAGATTCAGAAATAAAAAAAAGATCTTTTGAGTAATATACAGGTTGTCCGGTAATTAATGGATAACCTCTTCAGGGATCATTGTACTTATCAATATGAACAACTAGGACAACTAGGACCAAACCTGAAATCGCGAAAAAATATTCAGTAGTTTCCTACATTTTGACGAGTTATGCGAACATAAATGTAGGGACCAGCTGATTTTTTTTCGCGATTTTCGCGACATATTCTACACCCAGTGCGCTCCCTTACTGATATATGAATTATAAAATGTTAATAATTAGTCTTAAATTAATATTTTTGCTTATTTCTCACACATCTGTAGAATGATTGTAAACTGGAGGAGCGGAACCACCTAATACAAGCAAATCTTTGCTTAAAAGGTGACTCCAAACCTAAAATAGTTATATCCTTAAGTGAAGAAATAAACATTTTTTTTTATTAGAAGCGCAAAAATTGAGCCACAGCAATGGCCTCCTATGCTCCGTAAAGCCAGTTTTAAAGTTACTATAAAATGTACATATGTTAAAATAAAACTACACAAAGTGAAACGTTAAAGCCTTGGCTCCTTCATATAGTATGCATTTGGTAGCCTGGCAGCTAACCGAGGCAAATGTTTTCTTAGGCAAATGTAAAACTACTAGAACGTGGTACGTGTAAAGGTAATTTAAAAGTTCTTCTATAGACTATTAACATAGCCTTGTGAACTTTTTGTTAATTAACTTTTTATTTTACATTAGAAAGAAGTGAAAAGTCTATTAACTCAACTGTCACTAATGAGACGCAATTACTTTTTCTATTGTTACCAAACTTAAAAAGAATAAAAATACCTTGCCAGCGATAAGGCGTGCTCAAACTTTGATCATTTTTAAAATTATAATTAAAAAAAAATCACTATCTTTCTCTTTCAACATCATTTTTTTTTCTTTGCACTTGTTTCATTATTGTTATTGTATATTTTTATAGTTATGGATGAAGACTACCTGCTGTATGGTCTCTCCTCCCTTAATCCATCCGAAGGTTATTTTTAAAATACCGCTTTTTGCCGCCCATTGTCTTACGAGTACATCTGTAATTTTTTTGGTGTACAGACGCCAGCACAGCAAGCTACTACAATCTGTCAAATTTCTTTAATAGATTTTCAACTTTATCGCTAAAGCATAAGGTTCAAAGTTGATTGGGAAAATTTTAGAGTTTCGGGTAGCTTGATGTGCTGGCTCCTACATAACAAAGATTATTCTATCTATCATTGGCAGCCTTGAGACCCCATTGTTGAGTAGGTATAGACCTCCTCTCTCTTGTGCCATGCTTCCCTTCGGGGTAATTGCGTAACACCCTATCAGTAGCAATGGGTTTCATTTTGACAGTTCAACAACATTCATTGCGTTATTTACATTGTTGAGCAGACACATTTTTCGAACATATGAAGCAATGAATTAGCAATTTGCTTCAAAATGATTCAGATTGAGACTGATACTGTGTTACGCAATTAGGGTTCTGGTCTGTGCGAGTCTCATCCAGGTCTTCCCGCGATCTTCTGTAGGTCGTCCTGGCTATTGTTCTGCCAACGCTCCTTCTACCGTTTCTCGGCAACAATCATTTACTACAAGAAAATATCGTTAGGAATTCTAGACCCGCAGATTGAATTTCAAGCCAAGTGAAAGATGATCCTATGCCCCGCGGTGGCATAACTGTCTGCAAATTGCTATTCATATTCCCAAGAGAGTAAATAATAAGGCTAAAAATAGCCGTTATATCCCTCCGAGTTTGTATAGCCCGTTGACATGACCATTATTATAAAAAGGCATGTATTTATTCAAACCTCAAATAATTCCCATTTTAGCATAAGCTTAAGTATAATCGGCCTATAATGTTCCCACTGCTGGGACACAGGACTTCTCTCGGTGAGAGGGAGTGCGGGCCCAGTACGGGTTGGTCGATGTCACCATGTCTTCGAATTGTTGGTTCTAGGACATCCTAGTTTCCTCACGATGTTTTCCTTCACCGTTTTGAGAGCAATGGTGATGATAATTTAGACAAAGTAAAGGGCCTGTTTGGGTTCGAACCTACGACCTACAACTCGTAAGTCGCGGCCGCTACCACTGGGCCACCACCGCTCTGTCGAATTCCAATAACAATATGAATCGATTATTCCTTCATTAGTAATACAACCTTCTTCCAACAAAACAATATCCCCCTTACTAATAAAAGCATTATATCAGTTGAATAGTTACACATAGATTTCTCTCTTTCAGTCGTCAGTAATTTGACTTTCGAAAGAAGAAGACAAAGCGTTGTGTAACTATGCAGACGCTATACAACGTTTGTTAGTAAGGGGGTATGTATAGAAAGTATATAGATATAGGTAATAAAAACAGCCGAAATTCTTATGTAATATCCTGTCTACTGAGCATGTGTGTACAAAGACTAATATTAGCAATTTAAAGTTAATTGAGTGTGTTCATGTTGTTGCGGGCACGTTGCTGCCTGTTCCCGCTGCGAGATGAACTCCTACGTGCTCGTTATTTGTAACACAAGTACGTTTACTTAAGGTGATATATCGAAAAAAAAATGTTTTTTCTATTTCGTGTAACTTGTTAAGTATGTGGAATAGGGATTTAACATTTTGGTATATGTTTTTTGACTCTTTGGTCATACACGATTCAATGAATTTTGTCAACAAAAAAAAATTGCAAAGTTATATCTATTTTTTTTACTGTTTCCGACATCACGGCGTAACGCTTAAGAGTTATTCAATGGAATTTACTTTAAAACATAGAGAATCATCATATCAAAGTTTACTCAAAGTAGTTTTAAATTTAATTCATTTATTTTGGTTAAAAAAGGAGTAAATTCGTTATGGCACATACGTCGTTTTATTCCGAGTGCACGCAAATTATAGCCATCACTCTTTTTTTGCGTTTCAAAAGTAATTGCATCACTTTCGCTTGCTTAGTAGGTGTTCGAGGATTTTAGATTTTTTAGGTAGCACCTTAAGGGAAACAATATAGTGGAGTTGTCAAAGAAAAAGAAGTGGTTCAATCTATATGTTATGGGCCAAGTGATTAATCGGGCAGTATTAATAATGCCCGGGCAATATGAATAATGCCCAATAAGAGCGGGCAATGTGATTATAACCAATCAATTTATCACATTGCCCGGGCATTATGAATAATGCCCAGTGCCTATTGGGCAGAGTTATGTAAAGCATGTTTAATACTTTCAAATGAATACTTAGTTAGATAGACCGAGCATTACAAGTAATGAAATCAATATTATCGGGTAGAATAATAATAAAAACATGTTTTATAGTTTAGTATTTGTTTTTAAAATTTAAATAATCAGACTTCGGTTTTACTTCGATCAATTTACGAAGGGCTACATTTAGAAACTATAGTCTATAGTAGTTTCAATGCAGTTTGGAAGTATTTCGCACTCGCTTTCACTCACATGTAGGTAGATATTACGAGTAAGCGCGCTTCCAAGCTGCAGCGAAGAATGAGAATATAATACTTCTCGGCGTGAGTAAGTGAAATTATAAAACTAACAATCTAAATGGAAGTAAATGGAAATCACATCTCCGATTATTCAACTTAGCAAGCAGCCCCAGCGCGCGTTGACAGCGCACCATGCCTTTTTTCTTATAAACTGTCACTCGGACCATGTAGGTTGGAAGAAGGAGTATCTAACACGACTCTAAAGTGTCTTAGTAATCAGTCTCATAGGTAATAGTTATTTTTAAGAATAGATTATTTATCCAATAAAAGCTCTCAATATTTGGACTTAATAAACAAAAAATAACGTTGAAAACAATAAATGTGTAATTTAGTACCTAACAGATTTAAAACTCAGTAGTTTTCACTAAGCGCTTGAAACTTAATAAAATCAAATAAGCATAAAAAAATTAATTAAATCACATTAGTACTGAACTGGGATTATGAAGTTGGCTATTGCAAGGTCACGCGCTGCCCCGTTTCGGTCTCTGATTGGTTAGCGCGCGTCACGTGTTTGTTTCCGGCCCCGCACCGCAGCGCACCACGTAAAAAATTACCTATTAATCACATTGCCCGATCATCATGTAGCCATATTCATAATGCCCGGGCAATGTGATAAATAGGTGAGTTTAGATTGTAATTAATCACTTGGCCCGATATGGCTGGGCATTATTCATACTGCCCGGGCATTATGAATACTGCCCGCATTAATCACTTGGCCCATAACATATATACTAATAATAAAGCTGAAGAGTGTGTTTGTTTGGACGCGCTAATCTCCGAAACTACCAGTCGGATTTGAAAAGTCTTTTTGCATTTGATAGCCCAATTCTTGAGAAAGGCTATAGGCTATTTAGCATCACGCTATGACCCTTACGAGCTGAGCAAAAAGAAAAAAAGTCAGAAACGTCGCTAGCGAAAACGAAGTGACACTGTCGGCAGGCCATGCGATGCGATGGGACAGCAGATTTTTTTTTTTAATAACGGACGTAATATTTTAACGCAGGGGGTTTACAATCCATGTACTGAATCCGTGGTTATAGGTTCTGAGTCGATGTTCCTGCCAGCCTGTGTACCTAGTCTGCTTATGCAAGCAAAACACCCCAACATTTAAAACTCATCCCCCAATCTATGGCAACACAGAGTTATTGAATTCAGTTCCGCAAACTTCATTAAAATAGCTTTTAAGGCGTTCCCTTTATAGAATAATTGATTCATTCTTTTGTCGGCCGAGCCGAATTATATTTTCGTACAATCTTTTTATAGCCGTTGACTAGAAAAGCTAAACTGTAATAACTAAGGCTAAGTAATAACAGCCGCACGGGTCGATTGATCAGGTTAAGCTACGCTTGCCGCGGTTGGTCCGTGGATGGGTGACCATCTTTACATACCAAGACCCCTCCGTGTCTCGGAAAGCACGTTAAGCCGTTGGTCGCGGCTGTCATTCGTGGATCTTTGACAGTCGTTACGGGACGTCAGAAGCCCGAAAGGGGAGTCTGACAACCAGTCTTACCAAGGGGTATCGTATTACCCAGTAACTGGGTTGTGGAGGTCAGATAGGCAGTCGCTCCATGTAAAATACTGGTATTCAGCTGCATCCGGTTAGACTGGAAGCCGACCAGGCAGAAAAATAAAATAGTGAAAAGTATTCCCTACCTTTTTACCTACTTATTACCTAACCCAGTAAGTACTTAGAGAAATTTCCTGAAAAATATCTGCATCGGAGAGCAAATAAATACAGTCATTTGTTCATTTGACAAGGGTGAGGTGTCAAAGAGTGTGTGATGTAGGAAAAGTGCTTAAAAGTAGCCTCGAATGCCCACGACAGGTGGAAAGCGAGGTATAGGTACGGCCTTTTGTGAGGTCTCACCTATAACTCGTAAGTAGGTATGTCATTGTACGATAGGCCGCAGTGGTAACAAATCCAGAAGGCGAAATGGACAAGGAATCCAGCAAAATTCTTTGAAAAAAAAATAAAAACGACAGAAGTGAAAACAAAACACAAACAGAATACTTTGCCGTCACTCACTGACATATCGGATATACGTTAAAACCGAGTACAATCACGAGCACTAATATGTCAACACTTGGCAACTTTCAATTGTGATTTTTTCGTGAAATAACGAATGCAACGTTGAAATACGACACTTTCCTTGGGGCTCGAAAATACTATGTTTGTAATAACATAAAACTTCATTTAAAAATAAAGAAGAAAATCGCCTTTGAATAAAGCCAAGTGTATACATACTTTTGCTCGTGACTGTACATTCCGAGGAAAGCAGTCAAAAGGGGTCAAGTTTCATTCAAATCCGTTGAGCCCTTTTCTTTCATATGTACGCCCCTATAGACAGACCGAAAAGTTGTTTGCAAAATAGAAAGAAATTCATCATCTGCTTAGCCTTTTCCCAACTATATTGGGGTCGGCTTCCAGTCTAATCATCATCATCATCATCGTTTCAGCCATAAGACGTCCACTCCTGGACATAGGCCTCCCCCAATCCCCTCCACTTCGACCGATTCTGTGCTTCTCGCATCCGACGGGTTCCTGCGGCCCTCACAAGGTCGTCGGTCCACCTTGTGGGAGGCCTTCCAACGCTACGTCTTCCGGTACGCGGTCGCCACTCCAGAACCTTTCGGCCCCATCGGCCATCTGTTCTGCGAGCAATGTGCCAGCCTAATCGGATCCAGCTAAATACCAGTATTTTACATGGAGCGACTGCCTATCTGACCACAACCCAGTTACTGGGTAATACGATACCCCTTGTTAAGACTGGTTGCCAGACTTTCGGGCTTCTGTCGAATGGTCACCCATCCACGGACCGACCGTGGCAAGCGTTGCTTAACCTGATGGATTGACCCGTGCAGGCTGTAATCTAATTCTGACCAGAAAATACTCTTATTGAGTAGACCAAATTGCCAATATTTCTTCTAATAAACTCATTAAGATTGCAATAAAAAAATGATATAAACCCCGACTCGGGCTGCTGACGGTCCCAATAGTTTATAGCCCATAAAAAGATGGTCAAATAAAATATCACGCTAGAGTGGTGTTTCATCCTGTTTAACAGTTTACGAGTATTGCCAGAAAATTGGAACAGACCTTGTACTGGCTGGTTGTAAAATATATGTGGGTTTTGGGGAATTGGATAAATTCTATGATGTCATTTACCTATCTAGATCATCATCTGTCTTGCCTTTTCCCAACTACACACATCAACACGGTCTAGGGATATTTCATACTCAATTAAATAACTCGAAAAGTACTGGCCGCATTGGAATCTTTTATACACCGATTTGTTTGTAATTTATCTCAGGCTAATTCCAAATTTAAATTTTTGAAAATTCTTTTGTTTCGGTGGCAAAAAATGTCTTGATGTATAGGAGAGGGAATTTTCATTTGTGCGAAATTTAGAAAACAATACGAATTACGTTTAGTTACAGTTTTTTTTTTCATTTTTAAACGAAAGATAAAGTTAAAATTGAGGTATTGTAGCCATGCAACGCCGACATTTGACGAGGGCGGAGATGTTACGAGCTGTGGGAATGCTGGAAGCTGGATCTGTTCAGCGTAATGTTGCTGAGGCCATAGGGACCCATCAAAATGTAATTTCAAGATTGTGGACACGCTATCGTGCCACAGGTGAAGTAGCGGAGAGGCACCGGGGGCCAAGTCGCATCACTACCCCCAGACAAGACCGATTTTTGCAAATTACTGCGCGAGCACAACCAAATGCAACGGCGACTCAATTGGTCCAAAGGCTGCGAGTGGAACACCAAGTGCTTGTGAGTGACCAAACTGTAAGAAGGCGACTGCATGAAAGCAATCTACGCTCTCGTAGACCACTCCGGGTCCCACCTTTACGGAGAGGCAATCGTGGACGACGATTAGAATGGGTTCGGAACCACGTGGACTGGGGCCGTGAGCAATGGTCCAATGTGCTGTTCACGGATGAATCCAGGTTCGGCTTCCATCCAGATTCACGAAGGACGCGTGTTTGGCGAGTTCCTGGACGATGGAGCCGTCTCCAGAACCCTCAGGAAGTTCACCCATACCAAGGAGGAACAATTATGGTTTGGGCAGGAATTCGTCTTGGAGGACGGACGGATCTCGTTTGGGTGCGGGGCAATATGACGGCAGAACGATACGTCCAACAGGTGCTGGGGCCCGTAATCTTGCCCCACAGAACACAAATGGGGCAAGATTTCCTGCTCATGCACGACAATGCCCGGGCACACACGGCGAGAACGGTAGCAGCTTGGTTACATACACATAATGTTAGGGCCTTAGACTGGCCTGCTCAATCGCCAGATCTAAATCCCATTGAGCATGCGTGGGATATGCTGCAAAGAAGAGCTCTGAAGGAAGTTCCTGAAAATCTGGCTACAGAAGATCAACTTTTTGCGCACCTCAGAAGGACATGGGACAATATTCCGCAGCAAGACATTGACAACCTTGTTCTAAGCATGCCGAATCGTTGCCGATGTGTTATGAACATCATGGGCGCTTTCTCAGACTACTAACTTCAAGTTTATAAACACAAATTAAATGATTTTTCTATTTTTTTCAGTTTTTACTCACAAATTAAAAGTTCATTCATATACGATTTCCGTCTATGCTTCATTTTTTTCCATAAAATCCTGAAATTTTAATCTAAGTACCTTAACCATTATTAAAAAATGGTAGAATATTAAATAACGTATCTTTTAAATATATACATGTCATATAAATAATTAACACATTGATAGTAATTCGCTTTTTTTAAAATATCCCTAGACCGTGTTGATGTGTGTATATTGGGGTCGGCTTCCAGTCTAACCGGACGCAGCTGAATACCAGTATTTTATTTTACATGGAGTGACTGCCTATCTGACCTCCACAACCTAGTTACTGGATAATACGATACCCCTTGGTAAGACTGGTTTATTTATTTATTTATATGAATAATTTATTGCACACCAGGAAAAGCAACAAAAAAAATTGATTTAACACTACGATACGTTTTAAATTACGAGATTTGGCCTTCAGATAACTTTTTAACAGTGAAAGTGTTATGTAACTCTTAGCAACCTCCTGCCGGGGTAACGGGATCGTCCGAAAGGGTTACCGCTGCCCCGGATCACCATTGGAACTGCAAGCATAGCCCTCTCCATTGCTTTTTGGGTGACTGGCAAAAACCAATAGACATATCAAGACTGACATTGCCAGGGTAGCGGGATCGTCCGAAAGGGTTACTGCTGCCCCGGAACATAAAGGGCTAAGGAAGGAACACGGGTGGGTTTTAGTCAGTAAGAGTCTGACACTCCTTTCCGCTCCACCCAGAGCGGGAGGAGTCATTAGATGATTTCCCATCCAAAAAAAATCTTAGCAACCTACTTTACATGAAATATTGGTACAGTCGACTAAAGTCAGATTCTAGAAATGTCAGACGAGTTTAAGGTTTCCTTTTCATAATCTAAATTTATTTTGTTTATTGGATCATTCCTTTCCCTTTCCAATCATATTAGGACCACCCACTCCATGTCAATTCGGCAAATGTCAGATTCAAGACATTCCTTCTTGACCCTTATCCTTTTCCCGAAGAGTAACTTTTCGAATTCGATTTATATTAATGGTTTATTGTGTTATTAGAAAAAAAGAATCGGGGCTCGTGGCTAAACAGCTATGACAGTCGTTACTAGTCAGAAGCCCAAAAGTCTGACAACCAATCTTACCAAGTGGTATCGTGTTACACAGTAACTAGGCTGTGGAGGTCAGATTTAGGAGAAAAGAATCATCATTATAACTATCGGAAAACAATAAAATGCTTGCATCACTAACTACAAACATTATTTATATACTAAGGTTGGCAGCCCTGTGGCAAATGACGTAACAATGACAACTGATTCCAGATTTATACGTCAGTGGTGGAATATGTTTTTTTTTTATTTCAGCGTCATTCTGACATTTACATATTTGACCTTTTTTCGACACGTTTTGATATTGCATTGTCATGATAATCAATATTTTTTGTCTCAATTTCATGGAGCTGCAGCTAAAATTATAATAAAATCTCTAAGTGTTTAAAAGAAACGGAAACTTTAGCCACATTTAAAATATTGCATAGAAATGAATAAATAAAGGCTATGTGCGTTTTATGTTTGTACTGGAACATTTTTCACTTTTTTACAAAAACAGGCGCCTGACAAAATCATATTTAACTATAGTCGAGTAGCATAATAAATAAGCTTTCTAATAAGGTACATCACATTAGCGTTTAAAAATCTTCGGAATACTCGTATTATACCACTTTTGACCTCTCCTTTCATCCAAATCCGTTCAGCCGTTTGTACGTGAAGAAATAACAAACAGTCACAAACTTTCGCCTTTATAATATTAGTGTGATACAATTAAAATTTAAGTGTCTGTTTATAATGACAAAATAACAGCTTTTTACTTAATGCATAATAATGTCTTCTTTTTACACCAAGGCTAACTTGTAGGTATTGTACGTTATAGTGTATTGCAAATCAATTACTGCACGCAAGTTTCGTCTCATCTCCACAGAAAGGGGTTTATTTAAAAACAATGATTAATGTTAAGAGACATTTAAACGTCAAAAATGTATGGTTAAACAGCCGCTTAAACATTGCTTAAAGTTAAATAGTTTTAACTTTAAGCAATGTTTATAAATAAAGGAGAAAGTTGCAAGTCCTTGTACAAATGATTCAAGTAGGCATTAAATGCGCTTTTATTGTACGTGCTATTTAGACGATGCGAGTCAATTGTTGCTTCAATTTTATGGTATGCCACAGGCAATAAAGTTGCGTGTAAAAACACATTATAAATTGACAAGCGCTTGTGAACAAAGCCGTTTAGAGGACTTTATTTTATAATGAACTTGCAAGCAACAACCGCGCGATAAAACACGAAGTAGGCGTGGTTTGAACTGTCAAAATACAAGATTGACAACCGTACGTGTTTACGCGGGAAATAATAATTACCATGCAGAATACAGGGTCCTGATCAAGTTTAACCTTTCGACCGGGTCTACGACGAAAGTAGAGGCAGCTACTAAAACTCTGGACTCAACGCGTAAATATAAATATTGCATTTGGGGGGGGGGGCGGCAAATGCTAGCACGCACACTAAGGATAAGTATTTTCGATAGTTTCGTGTTTTGGTTGGATTATGCATACAATACTAATATTGAATTGAAAAATGAATGAATTTCTTCGATAGAGCCTAAAACAAACAGAAAATCTTGAATAATGTTTCTCAGAATCATTAGTTTAATGCACGAAGTATAAACTCCATCTGGCGAGGTGATTCAGATTTTAATGTTCATCTGATTTGAATTGTTTCTAGACCAATAAACTCTAACTTTTACGAATCATTCGTAAAAGTCTAAAATAACGACAATTAAAAAACTTAAGTCGGGTTTTATATTCAAGAATCCTTTGTAAACAAAGGAGATCGCCCATTTTGTTCGGCGACTTGGGATAAAAAATAAAAAGTTGGCGGCCAAGAATTAATTACATTTTATTTGAATGTTCGCAGTACTAGAAACATTTATTTGAAAAATAATGAGTTAAATGTGTACTTTACAAATATTATTATGTAATTATTATTGATGGCCGCCAAAAAAAAAACCAGAATGGGTGATGTCCTTTGTGAGATAAGCTTAAAAACCAAATTATCGTCGGGCGAACTCGACCGATCGAACCAAAAATTTGTAAAAGAACGAGTGCTAAAGCTACCGTTTCCTAGAAAAGTGATGGCGCCACATAATAGCCGCTGTGACGACTGTCATGAAAATTATGGCATGGTTTGTTTTTTTTTTATTAGCTTTTAATATCCCACAGCTGGACAAACGCCTCCCTACTATCCTTCCACCTCTTTCTGTCCAGAGCTGCCAAGGACCAATGTTTATTAAAGGAGTCCAGCTCATCCCGCCATCTCCGTCTGGGCCTGCCGCGATGTTTGATTATACGGTGTCAAAAAACGTTCTCTAGGAAATCACACCAAATTACTTTTATGAATAACGTTTCAGTGACGTCAATCGCCGGTAAATTGTGGACGTTATGTGACAGCCACCGCAGTGTTAGGAAATCCTACCTTTACACCTAGTTATCGGACGATGTTGGTTGAAGTCACGGATGAAGTAGTGTACGGACTTCCTTTCTTTTACATATGTTTGATACTGGGTCACGGGTCTATTTAAAATACTCAGCTGCATCCGGTTAGACTGGAAGCCGACCCCAACATAGTTTTCAGAATCACACTAATCTCATATAATGGCGAAAGTTTGTGAGTGTGTTTGAATGTTTGTTACTTCTTCGCGCACAAACGGCTGGACTAATTTTGATAAAATTTTGCATGGAGGTAACTGACACCCTGGATTAACACATATAATACTTTTTATCCCGATATTCCCACGGGAACAACACTTATGAGGGTAAAACCGCAGGGCACTGCTAGTAAGCTATAAGTTAAGCCCTGACCGACACGAAACTAATGAAAATGTTTCATCTTCTCCACCACCTCTCTCTCTTCGCTCACCAACTTACTGAACCGCCTCTCCTCCTTTTCCAGGTGTACAATGCCCAACGTGATGAAATGCCTCATCTACATCGGAGTGGCCGCCTTCCTGCACCAGCTGCCGAGGTTCTTCGACCGTCGGTATGTGCCGCAGATCACCGTCTGGCGGGGACACTTCGAGGAAGTCTGCAGAGTAAGTAGAACATTATGATTTATCAAATACTAGCTGCTCCCGCGGTTTCACCCGCATAAGTCTCGATTCCATGGGATCGATCGGGGTAAAAAAAATATTTTCTTTTTAATATTATTATAGTTTAGATTCACACGGACATACATAAACTCACCCCTCTTTCTCATGGGACTAAGCAGAAACTACAGAAAGCCACCTGGTACGATGCTTACATAGCATAAACATAATCAGCCAATGATGTTCCCACTGCTGGGACACAGGCCTCCTCTCAGTGAGAGGGAGTGGGCCGTAATCCACCAACCATTCCCAGTGCCGGTTGGTAGATGTCACATGTCTTCGATTTTTTGGTTCTAGGACATGCCGGTTTCCTCACGATGTTTTCCTTCACCATTTTGAGAGCAGTGGTGATGAAATAATTTACACAAAGTAAAGCGCCTGTCTGGGATGCTTACATAGGTACTCCCCTCCTTTTATTCATATTCACAAAAAAACTTTTTAACAAAAAAAAACCGACTTCCAAAAAAAACACTGCAAAGTGAAAAATTACTTTAATTTCGGAAGTCGGAGTCTTTGGATCTGTATTTTAGTTTTTTGCCACCGACTTCCGAAATTAAAGTTATTTTTCACTTTGTAGTGTTTTTTTTTGGAAGTCGGTTTTTTTTTTGTTAAAAAGACAAAAGAAAAAAAAAAACAACCGAATTGAGAACATCCTCCTTTTTTTGAAGTCGGTTAAAAATAACATAATATGACGCTTGCTTCCCCTTTTCACCACTTATAAGTTATATTTCTTAGTAATAGGGACGAGCCTATTGCAACTAACTGGGCTCGAATCCAGACTCTAGGCTGCTAAGTACCAAAATTTTCCTGGTGAAAACCCTTGGGAACCAAATATGGTGTCCGAAATCCCAAAGTATTGGCAAAAATCTTGTATTTCATTCAATTTCATCAAAAATGGCGAATTGCGAAAATTTTATTTCATTAAAAATATAATGAGGTTAATGCCTTTTTTGCTTAATTAAAATTTACATAATAAGAAGTAATTATTTTTCTTTATAAGCATGGGGATTTGGCGGCCTAAATTAATGAGGTGCCCTTGTAATCCGATACAGTTCCCTAATGATATCGGATCAATATAGTATAGACTTAATAATTTACTCGCAGTGGTAGTTACAAGTCGTGGGTTCGAACCCAGACAGGCGCTTTACTTTGTGTATTTAATTTCATCAGCACTGCTCCCAAAACGGTGAAGGAAATCATCGTGCAGAAACCGGCATGTCCTAGAACCAAAAATTCAAAGACATGTGATATCTACCAACCCGCACTGGGCCCGAAAATATTTGTTTTTATGTCAATCGTAATGATGAAAATGTCATCATGTTAGTAATTATAGATATAAAAATGACAACCTATTAATTAACACCCTGTCAAAACAATGTGTAAAAGCATTACCCTGCTCTGGGGCAGTCGTGTACAAATTCAGACGTGTACTGACCCATATTTTTCTCTTTTTCAGATCGAGATGGCTCCGTGGGTGCAAGCGATATCTCTGGATGCGTATTTCATAACATACTACGGTTTTAGAGTTCTCTTCGTTCACCTGATCCCCTGCACCTCTCTAGTAGTCCTCAACGTCCTCCTCTTTAGAGCCATGAGGACTGCGCAGATCAACCGGCAAAGACTCTTCAAGGAGAATCGAAAATCCGAGTGTAGGAAGCTCAGAGATTCGAACTGTACAACTTTGATGCTTATAGTCGTTGTGACCGTCTTCCTTCTAGTCGAGATCCCTGTGGCTGTAGTCACCATCTTGCACATTATATCTAGCACTATAGTCGAGATTTTAGACTACTATATAGCTAACATCTTGATCCTCATAACTAATTTCTTCATCCTAGTCTCCTATCCCATCAATTTTGCTATATACTGTGGCATGTCGAGACAATTTAGGGAGACCTTCAAAGAACTTTTCATCAGGGGAGCGGTTACTAGTAGGAAAAATGGCGGGTCTAGTAGATATTCTCTAGTGAACGGGCCTAGGACTTGCACGAACGAAACTGTGCTTTAAATTGAGATTTTTGTAAATATTCTTATGATGTGTAGTTTAAGGTTTTGAAGTCGTTTTTTCTTTGTTTATGTATGTACTGTTAGGGACATATCAATTATGAGGACATTTTTCTTTTCTGACTGTTGAATATTTCGAAAGATTTACCTTCTTAAAAAAATGTTAAGTTAATTTTTCTCATTTAGTTTATACAAAATTTTAGATGGAAGGCACAAGAGTTTAAACGTAACAATAAGTGTATAAAAAATTAAACGTCGATTTTTTACTATATGTAAAACATTTGTATAAAACCGACGACCTCTAGGGTTTATACAAAAATAAAAATGTGTTATAAAAAATGTAGTATAGCGATATAATTTGCATTTATATTTTGCTTTTTGTATAAATATAAAATGTATAATTTCCGGGTACTTTTTCGCGGCTATGAGGTTACCTGATCAAAAAAATAATAATAAATTAATTTTGGTATATTTAAATGTATTTTGTATGTTGATTAGCTGATCACATGGCCTTCAAATGGTGAGCCCCCATTTCGGAAAAGTATCAATGTTTTGTAAATACTATACAAACCGTTTATAGCAATTATTAGTTCTCAATGTGCTTTTATTATTGTATAATTTTAGGATAACATAAAACAATTCATGAGGTATTTGTAAATTTATATAAAAAAAATGTATTAAATAATAAAAAGTAGATAAATGTGTAAAAATGTGTAAGTATTTACATAATTAAAGTCAAATGGTACTAAATATTTATGTTGTGACTATGTTATCAGTGTTTGTAATGCTTCCTTATTTAATTGTAGAAATATTTGAGATTAGGACAAAATAGATTTAAACATAAGGACAAGAGATAAAAACAAAAACTTAAAATAGTTGCGCCACAGTTGCGCGACAGTGGCCCCACAGTTACCACACTAATAATTTACTAGAGAAGTCCTAATCTTATCTTTACAGCGACAGTCATAGGCCCTAATTTAAAATGTAAACAGTTTTGTAAATTAATTCGGACCATGGCGAATTGAACATTGTGTTAGGCGCATATTATTAAATTAAATAAATAAATTGTATAATTATTGTTGTTTCATTTATCTTTAAAACCCTTTTCTTTCGCCTGTGGCTGAAGTCAAAGTCATTTATTTCAAATAGGCACATAAAAGGCACTTTTGAACGTCAAAAATTACAATAAAATAGAATTGATTCTAGTCGCGTCGCCTCTTCCATAAGTTTGTTTTCGTATGGAGAAGAATTGGCAAGAAACTCCACTGTTACTCTTTTAAAATGTTTTATCCACTCCCATGCTATAAATCCTCTATAAAAGTTTCTGAAACAGCTTATTGCCAACATTAAAACAACCAGTACCATAGTAACCATAATATCATCCAAACGAATGTTATAATGTTGTACTTTTTCATTATGCAACTCCTTTTCAAAAAAAGAACATTGTCATGCACGCGCGTTTCACTACCACAGCGCCATAATTTAAAAAAAAGAACTTATAGGTTATTCGAATTCACGTCGTACCGCGCCGGCCGCCATTTTCGTTCGATGTTAGTATTGCAAAAAACTGTTTCAGAACCTTTTATAGTGGATTCATATCATGGGTGTAGATAAAGTCGTGTATGCAACTGTACACAATTAGGTATTAAAACACTCATGTGATACTATTATCACACGAGGAGAAATACCCTTTATTATACAGCAGTTGCATAAATAACTATTACACGGTTGTGTATACTTACATTCATTATAATTATATGTGAAGACGATACACCTAGAATATTACTCTACCACGAAAGGTAAAAAGAATAAAAAATAAAGCAATGATAGGTAAATCAATAAAATTATGTTATAGATACATGGTAGGTACTCACATATTTACAAATATTGTAAAAGTGATTTTCCTAGAATTTTAACAAGCTTGTGAGTTACAGTTGTCACAGAATGCAAAACTCAATGTCATAAAAACTTTTAAAATATAAGTAGGTACTATTAAAAAAAATATGTTTAAAAACTAAAACCCGACTACTGAAAGGGATGAAACAAGAAAGTACCTTCCCGTGGTTGCATGCGTATGTACAGACGTCAGCACATCAAGCTACTACAATCTGTCAAATTTCTTTAATAGATTTTCAACTTTATCGCTAAAGCATAAGGTTCAAAGTTGATTGGGAAAATTTGACAGTTTCGGATAGCTTGATGTGCTGGCGCCTGTACTAACATACTCATAAACTATGGTAGCATGCGACCACATGAAGGTCATTCATTCATTCAGGTCACTTTCATGTATTACCTACCGCATTTCATATTAGGGATTTTGGATAGTCCTTCACCGCACAACTGGTAATCAAGCTTTTATGTGTAATGGAGAGGGTGTTGATTTAAATGAGTTGCTGATCGGATCCTCGCCGGCTCGCTGAGTATTCTGATCGGGCTGCTGGATAGCGCAGAGGCTCCACACATCCGGAGTGTTTTTTCACTTGAACTAATCGTCTGAAGGTGAAAGGAAGAAATGGTCCTTCTGTGATTTTGTGCTGCAATCCCCTCAAGATACGAACAATAACGTTAACCAGCATCGATGGACAAAATGTGTAGTGAAGTTTAGAAGGATTCAGCAGACCGGACGCCACGCTGAGCCTATAGCAAAGGAAGGCAGCAGCAAGGCAGCAGACGTGACTGACAGGTAATTTCTTCGAATTCTCACCCGCATCTTCCATAAGTCCATAACCACTTATTTCATCATTTTCAGTAGTTGGGCTTTAGTTTTTAAACTTAATTTTATTTAATTATTTTGGGGCCTATTTCAGTAATATTAATATTTTTGAAATGTGCTAATTAAGCCCATTCATTTGATACCGAACAAGGCACCATATCAAAATATTAATTTTTAAATTCATTATTTTATGTCCTCTAGAGGGCGCTATATTGAATTTAGTGTGACGTCACATAGCCTATAACCAGCGGACGGTCAAGACGCTTCTAACGATACCTCATTTTGTCAAATTATTATAAGTACTTTTGATGTTATGAGGGAACAGATGAACATACATACCGGTTAAAATCATATACCCTCCGTAGTCGGGTAATTAGCAACCAGTTTGATTTTGTCTAGACTCTAGATCGTCCCATGGAGCAGGACCAGCATGTTTCCAAGCATTCTTATCTTGGATATAATCCTCTAATTTGTTGGCTCGCTGAAGGATACGAATAGATCATGGAAACCAAAGGTACAGACGCCAGCACATCAAGCTACCCGAAACTATAAAATTTTCCCAATCAACATTGAACCTAATAAAGTTGAAAATCTATTAAAGAAATTTTGCAGATTTTGGTAGCTTGATTTGCTTGGCGTCTGTAAAGTAGGAGTTCGTCAGTGATAACAAACACAGTATAAGCTAGCCTCTTATTCTATTGCAACTCCGTACTAGGCTAGGTCAACTCAAGGTCAACGTGTTACCAAAGACTGCGGTCGACTATTATGTACAGACGGCGCACATCAAACTATCCGAAACTGTTGCCCAATCAACCTTGAACCATATGCTGTAGCGATAAAGTTGAAAATCTATTAAACAGATTGTAGTAGCTTGCTATGCTGGCGTCTGTGCTGTAATTTTTCTGACATACATTTTTCAAACACCATTTCTATTGATGAAAGCACCGTTACCTAATGCATAACATACATAATCAGCCTATGATATTCCCACTGCTGGGACACAGGCCTCCTCTCTGTGAGAGGGAGTGGGCCGTAATCCACCACGCATTCCCAGTTGCGGGTTGGTGGAGGTCACATGTCTTCGAATTTTTGGTTCTAGGACATATCGGTTTCCTCACGATGTTTTCCTTCACCGTTTTGAGAGCAGTGGTGATGAAATAATTTACACAAAGTAAAGCGCCTGTCTGGGTTCGAACCTTACCTAATAATAAAAAACCGCTTATCGGCGGATAAATACAACAAAACATCTTTCAAGTATTAAAAAAAAAACATAAAATCACAACTGTATATCTGAAGTGTTATGCACAGATGCCTACCCGCATTTCGCCAGACCAGGGCTGTTACGGAGAAATATAAACCCAATAACGCTTTAACCGGCATGTCCTAGAAAAAAAAAAAAATCGAAGACATGTGACATCTACCAACCCGCACTGGGCCCGCGTGGTGGATTACGGCCCACTCCCTCTCACAGAGAGGAGGCCTGTGTCCCAGCAGTGGGAACATTATAGGCTGATTATGATGAACGCTTTGCCCGATCCGGGAATCGAACCCAGGACCTCATGCTTAGCAGTAGCGGTTGATCATTGCGCTGGAACGAGGCAGTCAGTAAAAAGATATTTAAGGGGACTACATGACCTAAAGCGTGGTCATTGTCGGACTGCATAGAAAAGAAAAAGAGAAGCGCGATGACACAACGCTGGTAATTTAATTGCAAAATATGAATTATCTACTTACAAAAAATCTATTGTTTGGACTAAAAAATTAAAATACTAGTGCTTTAGTATGTTGCTTGTAGAATAATCTGACAAAAAATCAGAATGATTGTATGTATATTAGTACGGTTTTTATTGTAAAACAATGTTTTTAGAGGTATCATCATGATTTTTTTTTCTATCGTATCAAATTAGTGGTATTATGTTTTCAACACACTATCTATCTAGCATATATCCTGAATAATATCATATATTTTTCTGATTTTGTTAACTGTAGGTAGTCGATCATATACTTTTAGTGCTTCTAAAATTTACTTATTTTGCGTTTATGTCCTCTAGTCCCCTTAAGCCAAAAGGGCCCCAGCTCCGCGGGTCTACTCTCTACTGTAAGTCCGTCAACGAAGAGTCCAGTGACCGCGGTCTGACCAGCGGCTGACCGGCCGCGGTCTTTTCCCTTCTTTTCCCTTGCGCATTACCACCAACTTTTTAAGGTTATCTGGTTCGCGACGGTTCCTTTGGATCGTGGATAGTCTATCTCTTATGCGAACTAGTTGTTCGAGAATAGATTTGCTAGTTCTCTTGGACATTGGGCCCGCGTGGTGGGTTACAGCCCACTCCCTCTGACCGAGAGGAGGCCTGTGTCCCAACAGTGGGAACGTTATAGGCTGATTATGTTATGTTGGCGGTCCATGGTGTGTATGCACCATGGAGCATTCTTAGCCAACACATCTCGAAAACATCAACAACATCCAAAAATATAAGCACCAGACGAACAGCACTCTAATTGTGTAACACACTATCCATCTCAATCTGAATCATTTTAAAGGATATTGCTAATCCATTACTTCATATGTTCGAAAAATGTGTCTGCTTAACAACGTAAATAACACAACGAATGTTGATGAATTGTCAAAATGAAACCCATTGCTACTGATAGTATTACGCAATCACCCCGAAGGTCTATTTATAGCATTATCCCTTTTATCCCTTTTTAATTATAATGAGGGTCAGTCTGGGACCTTTAAAATTGATAATTAACTTGCTCCAAACTGGACGAAATAATAACGGCAAAAGGTTACTATACTAGTACAAACTGGGCTTAACAATAGTTTAACGAGAATACCCCTTATTTAAATACGAGTTTATTATAATATTATAAAGTTAGAAAGATTAAAAAAAACCGGCCAAGTGCGAGTCGGACTCGCGCACCGAGGGTTCCGTTGCTGATACTATTGAGGTTGCTGCCGTAATATTATTAAAAATATTTTTATTATATGATGTAACTAAAAATTTACGGTTTTCGCAATTTTTTCAAGATTCTGAGTTCACGGGAAGTACCCTGTAGGTTTTAATTCCCTTGCGAAAATCGAAAATTTGCGGCATAAACGGCTGTACCTATCTTTTGATTGCGTTGGCATAGAAGTTTGATTTTTTTCACAGCTTCAAGGGACAGTAGACTTGAGTATTTGATATAATGTCCAGCTTGATACCTCTTCGCGTTCCTGAGAAAAAGGGTCTTGACAGACAGACGGACGGACGGACGGACAACAAAGTGATCCTATAAGGGTTCCGTTTTTTCCTTGCGAGGTACGGAACCCTAAAAATTAGCAACTGTCCCATTCAAAACTTCAATACCTACTCGACCCAATTGTATGGAATGGCTGGAAAAAATTTCGCGATTACGTTGTTGGTCCCATGGAGAAAGACGTTCAGTTTGATGGTCTGTACCACCCCCTTAAATATGACCACACCTTTCTGATACATGTTGTACATATCGCAGCCAACTGATTTAATTAGCCGTTTAGTTAGCCGCCTAGCCTTTTAACTAAACGACGGCCGTTCAACTAACGGCCTGAATTATAGTTTAGGTTGGAACTGTAACCAATCACGCGCGAGCCGAATTTGGTCGCAGTAACTAAGCCAGGGCACCCCGACCAAATGGGTTAGGTTAGGTTAGAAATGTGATCAAACGCGTGCGAGCCGAGAGAGCGAAGCGAGGCGAGCACTACTTCCAAAGGCCAGGCGGTTAACTAAACGGCTAATTTAACCAGTTGACTGCGACATAATTTATACAACATCTATCAGAAAGGTTTGGTCATATTTAAGGGGATGGTACAGACCACAGAACAGATAAAAGAACTGTTCTGTGGTACAGACCATCAAACTGAACGTTTTTCTCCATAGGACTAACAAAGTAACGACTAAACGGCTAATTAAACCAGTTGGCTGCGACATAAAAGCGCTCACTTGCACTTTCTAACAAGCGGACCACAAACTACTCTAAATAAAAATAAAACATGGAACCGTTCGCCCAGTAATTTGGCCAGCCCTCGTTCAATTGTTTTAGTGCCTAAATTACAGAGAGGGTCGCTCCTCGACCGCGCTGCAGCGCTTTGTATACGATGTGGAAAGCGTTTGCTGTCCGCTGTATTGTCAAGAGCATGATTAGTTGGTTTTGTTTGAATACACACTGACCGCTTTGGTGAGTGCTAATACTCCAAGTGTGATTACTGTCATGAGTTTGATTCTACGAGTATTGAAAACGACTAATGCTCGGTTCGTATCAACAAAAACGAATCGTTTGCTTACCAATGGTAGATATATAAGGCTGATTGTGATATTAAAAATAATTACTTAGTTTCCTGAAATTAATATGATAATAAAAGTACTACCAATTGTTATCGATATGTTTTATTATTTACCCCATCACTAAAAGCTACCGCACCGTAGGTGCTCAAAAGGGAATAAAGTTGAATATTTTTTATTGTTCCCCTTTGAGCACCACGGTAAAATATTGATTGGTGCTCAAATGGGAATACCTTTGGTGCTCCATGCATAGGTGCTCTAAAAATAGGTGCTGAATCGGGAATACTCCGCATAGGGTGTAAAATTGATTCGTAAGCTAATTTTACATGTGATAACTACTTCCATATGGGAGGGTCTACTATGCAAAGCTATGAGATCTTTGCTTCATTATTGGTAAAGATACAAGAGTCTTAATTTTAACCAACACCGGTTCGTAAATTATAGGAATCCGGGGCCATAATAGAGGAGTGTGGAAGAAAAAGACATGTTGCGCCGACCCCAAATAAATTAGGATAAAGGCAAGAGAATAGTAATGAGTTTGACTCTAGCCCAGTGGTATCGGCCGCGACTTACGAGTTGTAGGTCGTAGGTTCGAACCCAGACATCCACTTTACTTTGTGTAAATTTTTTCATCACCACTGCTCCCAAAACGGTGAAGGAAAACATCGTGAGGAAACCGGCATGTCCTAAAACCAAAAATTTGAAGACATGTGACATCTACCAACCCGCACTGGACCCACCTTGTGGATTACGGCCCACTCCCTCTCACAGAGAGGAGGCCTGTGTCCCAGAAGTGGGAACATTATAGGCTGATGATGAATGATTCTATTGCAGGGCATTCTTGTTTCGCTATTTGAAACGCTCATACGGGTTTTAAATAAAATATCAATTAAACTAGTCTACGTAAAAACTATGTATATTTATATATAATGTTATTTGTTTTTTTTTTATTTGTTTTGGCAGGAGTGGGAAATCCTCATGGACGCCCAGACTATCTCACTTGTGAGGCAGTCTGGGCACTGCCGGACTCTTACCGGCTAAAACCACACTCCTGCCTTTCTAAGTGTATAATGTTGTGTATAATGATGTTCATTTATTACGCAAGACGATTTTAGGAGGGAAGTTGCCGAACAAGTCTTAATTTTAGTTACATAGGGGTGGGAGGGGTCTAATCACAAAAGTAAGCAAATATTATAAGTTGAAAAAAAATTTGCTACTTTTTCTTTGCAATTTTGGTAGATCTTCCATAAGATTCAAAGGGGGGAGGGGGTTCATTCAAGTCTTATTTTTCATACGCAGGGGGGAGGGGGGGTCAGAAATTGGTTGAAATTGTCTTACGTAATAAATGAACAGCCCTAACCTAAAAACAAACTAAGTGGCGTGAAAAATGACCTCCGCATCGCTGTCGACAGGTACTGTACCCAAGAGACTGGCGGCTTTGTCATGTTATACGGCAATGCTTAGCCTCTGGTCAAGGTAAAAGCCAAAACAATAAATAAATACGCAATCGCCAAAAGCAAATACGCAACTCGCTTTAAAACGAAGCTCTCGACTCGTATGGAGCAGTTTCATCTTCATCACTATTTCAGCCGAAATACTCTCGCTGCTGGACATAGGCCTCCTCCAAGCAACAACGACGGGTTCTGTGCTTCCCGCATCCAGCGGATTCCTGCGACCTTCACAAGGTCGTCGGTCCACCTAGTGGGAGTTGGTAGGCCTTAAAACGCAACGTCTTCTTGATGATTTTTATGATTATATTTTTTTTTAATAAATATTTAATATGGCCGCGAGTCATATTTAGGTCAACATAAACCTGATACTGTCAACTGCAAAGAACGTAAGAAAATTTGAGTTTCGCTGAACCCTAAGTGCTTGGCCAGACTGGCAGCGTGGGGCATGGAGCGGCGCGAAGTTCTTATGTTTGAGTACGTCGCGCCGCGTCCCGCGCTTGCCCCGCGCCTGCCCCGGCCCCGCCCCGCGCCCGCGCTGGCACTCTGGCCAAGCACTAATGCTTTCGCCTTAAACGTGATATTACTGAGCCAGCGTATTGGTCGGAAACCTACAGGCTATCAAACAGGCAGGTACCACTACGATAAGAAATGTCCTAAACCGGGTCATGGTCTGCTGTGTTGTGTGTTCAGCCGAATGAGTATCCTTGGAGTTTCTTGCCCGTTCTTCTACATAGATTAGCGATCTAGGATTTTTGGAATGAGAATGAGAAACTAGCTTCAACTTTCTGACTAACAGACCGACTCTTTGACAGTTCAAAAGTGCCTGTAAATAGTTTAATTTAAATAAATGCTTTGAGTAAGGTAACAGACAGTTACTTTCGCAATTATAATATACTAGCTGCACTATGCGGTTTCACTCGCATGAACCCGTAAGCATATCGGGATAAAAAACATAACCCTCCTTCTAGCGCAATCGGGTAAAAAGTATCCTATGTCCAAATTCAGGTCATGGTCTTCCCATGTGCCAAATTTCATCCAAATCCGTTCAGCCGTTTTAGCGGCGTAACAAACAAATATACAAAGAAAACATTTGTTTTGTTTGTAATATTACTTTAGAAGTATGGACATGTATATTCTTTGACCAGATTTTAGTATACACACACGCATATATACATACAGGTATATTCTTTACGAGCAAAGTCAGGGTTACAGTTAGTCTTGAATATAATAAAGTTTAAGTTACGACTAGCCCGGTTAGCTTATCAGTCACGAACGCCGTTTCCGTTTCCTTCCGACGACTCAGTTACTTTTGATAGAGATAGTAAGATAGACACAGACATAAACTCTTGTAATTTATAGCTGTGAATGAAGAACGAAATGTGTGTTAGTGATTTATTTTTTATTTTATTTTTTTTATTGCTGAATGGGCCCCGCTCTTGACCTCGATCACGCCTGATGAGGGAAGCGATGGATGAGATCTATGATGGAACGAGCGTGCCCAGAAGACGCCTGTTCAATCTAGCTTTGAAGGCAGATGGGTTAAAGGTGGAATAAGCATTAACTGAGTTCACTATTCATTTTCATCAGTTTTGAAACTCCGTGCTGACTACGGGGTAATAAAAACTTGATTGCTCAAAAGATTTTTTATTATGTATTATTATTATATTATTTAACCGGTCAAGCTCCGCGCGTACCCTTTGTAGTACGATACAATAGAAAATCAAATGTGTCTCATTAGCGGAGCTTGAGAGTCATATAGGATAAAGTCGCTGGAAACTGTTAGTACTTGCATCATACCTACATCACAAAATAAGCCAGGAATAGGGCTGCCATCCGAAAAATCTATTAATCCGACACAAAACTGTTCAAAATTCCCCAACTATTTACTTTTAAAACCCGTGGGCTAATTGCGTAACTCACAATAAATAGCAATTCATTGCGTTATTTACGTTGTTGAGCAGGAGAATGTTTCAATCCTATGAAGCAATGGATGTCAAAATGAAAGACATTTCGTACGATTGCCATTTTATGTATGTTGCGCAAATACCCCGCCGGAGTACATTGCTGAAAGCCACGGCAGATCAGAAAGCTAATTCACACATTCAAAATCTAGTCACAATCTAATCTCGGCGACAATCAATGCCAAAAACTCTTCAAAAATATAGACAAATGAGTCATTTTGCCAGATTGACACTGAGATCAGAGGGGCAATTCTCGTAATTTTAAGAACGTTCACAGTTTGATCTCAGTCTCAATCTGTCAAAAATACGTCTAATTTACCTACATTTTAGCAAGTTTTTGATATTTGTTTGTCGCTGAGATAAGACTGCGACTAGATTTTGAACGTTTTAAATTACGAGTATTGGCCTTCTGACTGTGAACGGTCTTAAAATTACGAGAAAGAGATTCTCAGATGTCACCCACTCTTTTTATGAAAACCTTCCTCGACTCCTCAAAACTTCCTAAAAGAAACC
Organism: Hydraecia micacea; assembly: GCA_914767645.1. Classification (NCBI taxonomy): domain Eukaryota; kingdom Metazoa; phylum Arthropoda; class Insecta; order Lepidoptera; family Noctuidae; genus Hydraecia; species Hydraecia micacea. Next base: position 3,654,945 of record OU611801.1, on the reverse strand, counting down.
CACACCAGTGCCAACCCTATAGAAACCTTCACCCACACATAGATAACAGATTGAGTACCAATAAACCCCCTCATTTACGAGTACAGTAATGAAAAAAGGTGCGGCCCATGATTGCTTCTAATTCAATACACGACGTCATTGTCCCATAGGGGAGGGGTGTACACACGATGACACATCAAGCTATACATTGCCAGTATAAGATGACCTCTCAATTTACGTAAAACCTATGCAATCTTCTTCTTTTCGAGTCGATGGCAAAGGTAAAAATATTATACAGGGTGCAGGGACATCGAGGCACACCATTACCTTGAATTCAGTATATGATTCTGAACCCCCTGCGACCATAATAAGACCAAACCCCGGTAAGTGTCACGTTCCGAGATATTAACGCTTAAAGTTTTTGCTTGCAGCGGCCTACTTGGATCCGCAGTCGATTGATGGCTTGCCATATAGACCACTGCAGGTCATGTCCGGGTGGCAGGTGCTCCTGGGGCTGGACGAAATTGGGTGGTGGTGGGTGCTGTTTTTCCCAAAACTGTATTCTTACCTACAAAGCGAGGTCAACTTTTACTGGATATGTGAACCTCGCGTCTAGATCTTCTAGGGCAAGCCATAATTCAATATAGGGTACATAAAACTGTATGTAGATAATAAAAGTATTGGCTGACCTTTCTCTTTATGTGGGAATATGTCGGCCTTGAGTTTGTCATAAGACAATGCCCTCTGGCTGTTGCTGAAACATAAAATATGTCGTGGTAACAGGGTCGTGAAAGCCAAAATTCAAGATAATTACCGCATTCATGAGCAACATTAAATAAACAGATAAATCTTTACTACTAAATATGAAGGGTTTGTTTGTTCGAACGCGCTAATCTCAATGGAACTACAGGGTGGATTTGAAAAATTATTTTCGCATTTGTTAGCCCAATTCTTGAGGAAAGCGAAATGCTATTTAAAATCACGCTAGGAGCCTTAGGAGCCGAGCAAGAAGACATAAAGTCAGAAAGAACGCTAAACGAAAAAAAAACTTAAAACGAATGTTAACTAATGTTAAGGCTCATTTTCATTGGCCGATAGGGCTCGTATGCGGGGTGTGGGAGATTTCAGTAAAGCGAGCAATAGCGCCCGTATTCGGGGAACCGTTTTCATAGAACCTGCACCACACGTTTGGCAGTTGCTTTACAGGTTCATTTTCAATGGGTCTCCCGCACACAATTTTACCGACCGATGAATTTCATTGCCCTCTACCCCGCCTGCGGGAGTTCCCCGCATGCCGTATATCGACCGAGATATCTACTAATGTAAATGAGCCATTAGTATTAACATAATAATCGTATGTAACAAGGTAAAGTCTGGAGCCGAACTTAAGCTTAAATATTAAGCTAGCCACTGTTTTAATTCCTGGGTCAATACCAGTAGATTTCCTTGGGTTTTAGACAAACGTGCACTGCTGTTCAATTTCATTCCGACGCGCGACTTACCAGCATACATTTATTCACATTCCATGGTTTTAAAAGACATTCCTGATCTATTGCTTCATAGGTTTACATTCATATTAATTAAACTTAGTTAAAATCACTGATATCTCAATGTTTTGACATGACACCTCATCAAAAAATTCGCACCAGTGCGAAGCAGGCGCTTTGTTATAAGCCTATGCAAAACTGTAAAAAGTGCAATTTATTACATCTCATTTCGATTAAAGTCACACGTAACTTGGCAAGGTTTTGATGTAGTGGGAGTAAGTTTACGCATGTACAGAGGCCAGCACATCAAGCTACCCCAATCTGTCAAATTTTCCCAATTGAATATGAACCTTATTCCTTTGTAGTAACGTTGAAAATCTATCAAAGAAATTTGACAGATTGTGGTAACTTGATGTGCTGGCCTCTGTACACTTACCGCAAAAAAACTGGTCACTTTTATTCTTTGTAATTATTCTATGGTCGCTATAGTCTGATTGCTCTTAGCGATAAGACCAGCCTTTGTAAAATTTCTGTATTTATATGGTGTACATAATTGTTGTCAAAAAAAAAATCAGCTGTTCCCTACATTTATGTTCGTATAACTCGTCAAAATGTAGGGAACAGCTGTTTTTTTTTCGCGATTTCAGGTTTGGTCCCATAGTAAAAGTTGTTTGTTATCATGAGTACAATCACGTGTTTAAGTATCGGTCACACCAGTCACCCTACATATGTCATCTTGACTTGTAAAATAAACGTCAGCGTGCTACCAGCTATCCGTGAGTTCATTTCTCCTTTATAAATCCTAGGCCTTCGCCCTCCGCAATATCCGCATACTTATCAATAATAAAGAGCATATTCTATTCTATGGTTATTGCCATAATTAGTTTTAAACATGTCTGAATATAAGAACGTTAACGAAAGGGGAGGACTGACTAACAACTCTTGCCAAGTTACGTGCCGGTGACTGTACGAACAAGCATAACTTGACTCCTTCGCCAACAAATGCGTGACAATTACATCGAAACGTGCCAACCCACATGAAATAAGATTATTTTCACGAGGTCTTATTGAAACGATGTAGTAATAAATGATTATTTCTCCGCCTGTCTCGGCTCACAGGCACCGTGGCTCATAATAATTCATGTTTATAGACTTCATAGCGTTATTCACTTCAATAAAGTAATTGCGGCTATCAAATTATACGATTGAGGGATTCAAATTGTGAAACTGGGGGTAGTTGAATGACACTGTTTTTTTTTGTCACATATGAAATAACAATTCGTATTAACAGGTTAAATGCCATAATTACAGAAGTAATTAAAAAGCCATTGTGTCTCGTGTGGCAATACACTCCGCATAGCATAATCAGCCTATAATGTTCCCACCAAGGCACGGAGGGGTCTCGGTATAAAAGCTGGTCACCCATCCACGAACCAACCTCGGCAAGCGTTGCTTAACCTGATCGATCGTCCCGTGCGGCTGTTATTACTTAGCTACGAGCCGACGTGAAGTTATGTTATAAAGTAATTTAAGAATTCATAAAAATACCTATGTCAAATGGTTAAATTTTAATCGAGTACGTGTTCTAAGCATATAAAGTCAAATAACCTGTAGATTTTCATAAATTCTAGCTCATATTTCACATTTCCTAAGCACATTGAGATTTAAAACTACATGAGATTATGCGACGTTGCCGGTTTTATCAAAGGGTTCTAGGAAGTCATAATCCGATTTCCTTGCCTCTCGTCCATATTTCTTACATTAATTTGGACAAAAATTCAATATTGATACAGGTATATTTGAATTTTACAGGTATATGTTTCTTGGTATCGAAATAAATATAGAGAAAAGATATCAAGGTTGATTTAACAAATATTTATATACAGGGTTTCGCTCGAACTTTAAATAATAAAGCTAGTCGTGTCACAGACAGATATCATTAAATTGTTTTTATTTTATTAAGGATTGATTTTTCCAACGCCAGACAATTTTATCCGAGGAATAATTTTGAATTTTTGATAGTTCTTCCATACTGAATCTGTCAAACGTCAATTTTATTCCACGTATAAGAATTATCTGTCGATTCAATGGGGACGCCCGTGAGGGTTCCTAATTATTAAAACATGGGGAAAAATCTACTGAGGCGGTAAGAAGATCGCCAGGTCAGCTAAACTATAAATACAGCCATAGACAAAACATATACTTATCTATAAAAATAAGTATAAAACAAGTGCAAAGAACATAATAAATGACGTTCAAGGAGAGAGATAGTGTTTTTTACCATAATTTAAAAAATGGAATGCGTTACCGGGCAAGGCATTCTATAACCGTACTGCGTGAACAGTAAAAGAAGTAGAACGGTGAAGTGCTACGGCCTGTAGCTACACCAACGCGTTTCGTACCCAATCTTGAAAAACTTGAGCATGTAAAGGATGTAAAGACACATCTGATTACGTGTAATATAAACACTACTATTGTTTTCGCGGAGAATTTATTCTAGCAACCTATTTTCTTGAATAAATAATTACTGGAATTTGAACAAAAACGCCCTATTAATGTTCAAAATGGAGGTTTTTATTAGCAAACCTACCCATCTAGTAGATAATAGTTTCTAAATACCAAAGCGACAAGCTCATCAAGTATCTCACAGAGACAACAAGTGACAACAACGCGCTTATCGGGACGTCTAATGTACATCGTGTATTACCGCACCGCGGAGTATGAACAAATGGAGTGCTATGCGTGGTGAAAGTTGAAAGGCGACAATAAATAGTGATTCAACAGAATTGGCAAATGCTCTCAATAAAAGTATTTTAAATAAATTAGGATTAAAATAAATCTGTCTCAGGTGATCGATCATAATACCAAAACAAGACCTCCTCCTGCATTAGATACTACTACTGAATAACAGGCTCCCATTTTTATTGGGTTTTACCGTTCGAAATTTCTCAGTAGTAACCCATAGTCTGAATTTATGTACATTCGATAATGTAACCAATATTTTGATTTAAAAGAATCTCCATGGACTCGCCCGTTCTTCTCCATAGGAATCTACTACACTTTGGAATGGGTAACTACGAGTAGCGTCATATTTTTGACTGAACAAAACCTTGACAATTCAAAGTGCATGTAATTAGGATTCTATGCATATACAAATAAATAAAATTGAAGTGTCTGTTTGTAATATCAAAATAACAGCTTTTTACTAAATGCATATGAAAGTATATATTATGTACCACTCCGAGCAGCTACTGAGCAATTCCTGACGAAAAAACCCAATAACACTTTGCCCGACCTGGGAATTCAACCCTGCCCCCTAATTGCGTAATACACTATTAATCATAATCTGAATCATTTTGAAGGATATTGCTTCATATGTTCGAAAAATTTGTCTGCTCAATAACGTAAATAACGCAATGAATGTTGTTGAACTGTCAAAATGAAATCCATTGCTACTGATAGTGTGTTACGCAACTACCCCGCAGGACCTAATGCTTAGCAGTAGCGCTTGCGACCACTAGACAAACGACAAGTAACTCAATCTCAGTCAATCAATCAATCACTTGCTGTAGCTGCGCCCTCCATTCTCATCATACTCCCGACACACTCAAACACACATCGTCTAATTACTTAATTCTACCCCATAGACAATAACAAGGCTCGGCCATATGACGTCACTAGAAAGTACTTCTATAAACCGATAGGGAATTATAGTTATTGGGCAGTCCCCTTTATAGACACGATACGTGGAAACAATTTTATGAGAGTACTCGTGTTTTAGGTTCATTAGTTCATGTTACACATTGTTCTGTTAGTGTTGAACTAGATTTGTAGACGTTTTTTCGGGTAATTTGGTAATTAAGGCTATTTGTTTTAAGTGAATCATGAATTGGCCTTCCAGGGTAATTTAGGCGATGGGTAATTATAGACATTAGCGTAATCAACCTATAACGTTCCCACTGCTGGGACACCGGCTCTGTGAGAGGGAGTGGGCCGTAAACGGGCGCCGTCGGTTGAGATTGGTCATATTTTAACTGCCAAGGCTTTTTTTTTAATCTTATATTTTGAATTGTTTCTTTATGTGTGTGTTTTTTTTTGTACATTGTTCTCACATATAGAAGCAACAAGAATAATGTACGCAGGATTTTGTAATATCTTGATTTAAAAGAGTGTCCTTGGAGTTTCTGGAGTTTCTTTTCCGGATAAATTCATTCCTGATTTTGACCTTGAATTTGTGGACCAGCCTGACTCTCAGTGGCTACGTTTCGGCACCGAATGTCATGATGGAAGGAATTATCTAAACTAATCTAACTAGCCTGTATTGTCTCACTGCAGGGCAAAAGCCGCCCTCACCCTTTTCCACACAATTCAGTGTATTGCTATAGTCCGCGCGGAACTAGTTGGCCGCGCCTTAGGTATGTGAGCGGTGGGCCGGCGGGGCGGGGGCGCATTACTCAGTACAGTACGTGCGTTGCGAACCGCCGCCTCACCGCTGTCCCCACCCCAGCGGCCAACTAATTCCGCGCGGACCATAGTGCCTATCGCTTTGGTAGGATCGGTATCTACAAGCATCGATATCGATGTGAAATTCATATTTCTATTAACTTCCAGCCAATATCATCTTTATCCCTTACTTGCTTCTGCCCGTAAAATTTCTTGTTCCCCCGACCCACACCGCCGCATCGCATCGCGTCGCCTCCCGCGCTATTACTTCGTTTTCGCTTAGTGTTCTTTTCTGACTTTTTTTTCTTTTTGCTCGGCCCCATAGTGTCCTAGCGTGATGTTAAATAGCCTAAAGCCTTCCTCGAGAATTGAGCTATCACACGCAAAAATATTTTTGGTAGCTTCAGAGATTACGTCCTACACACAAACTAACAAACAAACGAATTTTACCTCTTTATAATATTAGTATAGACACATCCACCGTCGACACCTGATTCGTTTATTGGTAACGACAACAAAAAATTATACGTTATCTGTCTCCCAAGCAAATATAACTTAGCAATAGCCAACCTGTTAGACTACTAAAAATTCATTCCCTGGTTTCGGCACAAATGCTAGATCTGTGCAAACAAATAATGAAATATTATAAAATATGTATTTAGTTTTTATACATGAAATGTCACTAGAAGTAAAAAAAAAACAAAAGAATATGTAAAATATTTAAAAATACCTTCTTTTGGTTTAGACCTTCTTGTTGGCTCTTAACACAAAACCCAAAACGACGAAGCTGTTCAAAATTATCACATTCATCTAGCCAGTTTCAGAATCCACAAAAACTGATACTTTTGAAGCGGGTACTTCAACGTCTAAACCACTTTGACGGTTTGTAACCAAACTACGCACACAATCCAACTTCTAAACATTTTTGAAGGATTACAACATTACAAAAATAATCCCTGTATCTTTGCACCGACCTTCAATTTAACATAAAAATATCCTTTTTATTAACCTTCCACTTATCCTTTTTACCAACAAAGCAAACCTTTTTCAGATTTAAACCCAAATCACTCTCGACCTTCCTTCCTTTTCAAACTAATTATTACACTTCGGAGAAATAGGTACTAAAAGGGACTAGAAGAGCCCCTTAAAGTAATTAAACACCGATAGGACCTCTTTAAATTTATATGTCAAAGGATGGTACAGACGCCAGCACATAAAGCTACCCGAAACTGTCAAATTTTCCCAATCAACTTTGAACCTTATACTTTAGCGATAAAGTTGAAAATCTATTAAAGAAATTTGACAGATTGTAGTAGCTTGATATGCTGGCGTCTGTACTTGAACTTTAAAACATAACGTATTAGCCGACGCGCCCCTGCTTCGCACGGATTTTACGACTTGACAATTCATCGAGATTTTTTTACTATATTATGCAAGTTGAATATCAATGTAATAAGTAACACATAGAGCAGTGGGTGGCGCAGTGCTAACGGGCGCGACTCACGATTTGTAGGTCGTCGGTTCGAACCGTCAGACGCTTTAATTTGTGTTAATTATTTCATCACCACTGCTCTCAAAACGGCGAAGAAAAACATCGTGAGGAAACCAAAAAATCGGAGACATGACATCTACCAACCCGCACTAAGACCGCCACCGTAGGCGCGGGCCTGCGGACGGAGAGTAATGGGTAGCTCTCCGTCCGATCAAGACCAGGCCCGTGCCGGACGGCGCGTATGTGTTCCACGCGCGCCTCAAAGAGATGTCAGCATAAAGGAAGGGGCCCGCCTAATGACTCCACCCAGAGCGGGAGGAGTCATTAGATGATGTGGATTACGGCCTACCCCTCTCATTGAGAGGAGGCCTGTGTCCAAGCAAAGGCTGATTATGCTTATGCCATACACACAAACCTTAAGGAATAAATTCTCTAACTGATGGTGAAAACCGTATCATAACCCGTTTCCCAGTTTAGAAGAACAACGCATACAGGCAGACACGAAAAGCGACATTAATCCATCCATACTAAATGCGAAAGTGTGTCTGCTGTTACCTCTTCACGCTTAAACCGCTGAACCGATTTAGATGAAAATTGGTATAGAAATAGTTTGAGTCCCGGGAAAGGACATAGGATAGTTTTTATCCCGATATTCCCACGGGAAACTTATGCGGGTGAAACCGCGGAATGCAGCTAGTATCATAATATTTTTCTGATTTTGTTTACTGTAGTCTATCATATACTTTTATTGTTTCTAAAACTTGCGTTTTTTGCGTTTAGGTCCTGTAAGCCCAATTAAGGAATAAATTCTCTAAGTGATGGTGAAAACCGTTTCTAACCCGTTGCCCAGTTTAGAAGAACAACGCAACGCGGTCACACAGACAAACACACGAATAATTTATAATATGTATAACTTAAGGTCACATGACTTCTGTATTTACATAGGTGTGTACTTAATCCACGAATAGTAATGTATGTTAAAATCCCGTACGCATCTTCAGAAATTGTTTCACCTTTTTAAACCACTTCACTTCGTCATAACTTGTTAGTTTATTGCACGACTCATAATGCGAAGCATTAGAGGCCAGAAAGTAAAAAAGAGGCTCAATTATTCAAAAAAGTGTGCATCATTAGAAGGTCGATAAGTTCTTAGAGGATCATTTAAATATTTCCCTTATATTTACGTACGCATCAACTATAACCCGTGGCACGTAACAAGCAATGCAACAACTAAACAAAACTAATTTATATCCCACAGTGTTGCCAACTTCATTCCATACTTTTAATCAGTTCAAGTTTTGCCTCTGAGCTGTTAATTGAGTTATTTAACTGTACTTTATAGCTCTACTAGCTGCTGCCCGCGACTTCGTCCGCGTGAAATCCTATCCTAACTTAATAATATTATAAATGCGAAAATAAGTTAGTTTGTTTGTTTGTTACCTTTTCACGCCTAAACCACTGAACCGATCGTCCTGAAATTTTGCATATACGTTGTCAGGTGTACAGAAACGGACATAGAGTATTTCGGGATGAAAGGTTCCCTATGTTCGTTTCTGTATGTACAACTGACAACCACTTAAGTGTCATTACATAGAGCTTGCTACGCCGCTACGCCGTAGCAAGTGCTACGCTCGTAGCATTTAAATTGTACGTACGATTGAAGGTAATTTAAGTTACCGTCCAACTTTCTCGTTTTCTTTGTAAATATAAAAGTAACAGAGAAGTTGATTAGTGTTAAATTGAAGTTCCCGGCAAAAATAGATAATAAGAATAAAACTAGTTTCTTTAATATTCTGCAAAGGACTGTTTTAATAATAGTTATCATAATAAAAATAATAAAAAACACGCCTGCCTTGTCAAAAAGTGAATACAAAAATTGAACTAAAACAAGCTACTTAAATGATTTTAGTGTTGAATGGACACACGGTAAGTACTAAATAGATTATAATATTTACTGTGCCATTAAACCGCCATTGTGCCCAAAAGTAGAAAACTGAAAACCAATATTTTCAGCGAAGTCGGAGGACCTGTAAAGAACTGTTTCAAGGAACCGTCCCCCGACTTCGTTAAAAAAAATTGGTTTTCAGTTTTTCAGTCGTGTAATAAAGAGACTTATACATTACTAGCTGCGCCTCGCGGTTTCACCCGCGTAAATGTCGATCCCGTGAGAATATCGGGATAAAAGTATCCTATGTGTTATTCTGATGTATAAGCTATATTACTGTAAAGTTTCATCAAAATCCGTTCATTGGTTTTTGCGTGAAAGAGTAACAAACATCCTCACAAACTTTCGCATTTATAATATTAGTAGGATTAGTAGGATAGGATGGAAACCATATGCAATAAATTATACCACATACTTGTTATCGCCTTTTATGACGATATACAAAAAAAATTACGAAATCAATCGCGAATAAAAATCAGCTGCTCCCTACATTTATGTTCGCATAACTCATCAAAATGTAGGGAACAGTTGATTTTTTTTCGCGACCGATTTCGTAATATACTTTATTATAATATATTACTTTATTATAGTTATAGTTTTAGTTAAGTTAGGATTTAATTTTGTTATTTTTAGTATTAGATATACATAGATATTATATTTTCATTAGTAAACACTATATTTTTATCCACTTTAAAGTTGCGTTGGCGGGGCGTTTTTTCGAATTTCCGATATTTTTGTTTCATACAATACCGAACACAACAAAAAAAGAATTATCAAATTTGGTGCAGTCGTTCGGAAGTTTTGCGCGTACATACATTTCGGCGATTTATTTTTATTTACATAGATAGAGTATATAATCACATATTATATATTGAATTAATACTAAAAATAACAAAATTAAATCCTAACTGAAACTATGCAGAAACTAAAATATAGCGTCGACAAATTCAACCGCATCGCTGTCGACTGGTAATGTACCCAAGAGACTGGCGGCATTACAAGGTTGTATGGCAAGGCTTAGATAGATAAATAAAATTGCAGACATACGTAATTGATACGGCGGTAGCTACGCCATAACTGCCGTAGGTATTATGTATGTGATTAGGGTATGATAGGACTGTCATACGCATTGCGAATATGATAACCATCTGACCGTCCGATGTCTGGTCGGAGGATCCTTCCTTTTCTATGGAGGATGAGTGAACTTTACACCCAGTCCCTCATACCTCTATAATACGATTGGCTTTTTATGCATAAAGGTATATATTCCGGTTTGTGCCGGCGATTCAAATGAACAAGCGGCATTTATTTAAATTAGTCGGTCTTCTAATGTAACTTCTAGTTGTATTGAACCGAATACAACAGCCTTTCAACTTCAGAAATGCTCCAATACATAAGTTTAATAAAAACTAAAACCCGACTACTAATGAAAAGGATGAAACAAGAAACTACCTTCCCGAGGTCGCATTCCGCTAAACTAACATACTTATAAGCTAAGGTACTTTCTTGTTTCATAATAATATAAATGTAAATGTTAATACGTGGTTTAGTAGTTTACTTACATCTAGTTGTTAGTTTTATTTGTTTGACATTTATAACTTTGTGTTTGAGATATGGACCCCATCATGGGTGAAGGCCTCCTCTAGCATTTTCCATTTTGTTCGGCTGGATAGTCAACTCCCGGCTATTACTGAGAAATTCCTAATGTTTTTCCCATTAGGAATTTCCCAATAACACTTTGCCCGACCTCCAGGCCATTCGTAGATCTTTGACAGTTAGTTACGGGTAGTCAGAAGCCCGAAAGTCTGACAACCAGTCTTACCAAGGACTATACACACCCCAGTAACTGGGTTTTAGAGGTCAGATAGGCAGTCGCTCCATGTAAAATACTGATATTCAGCTTCCTCCGATTAGACTGGAAGCCGACTCCACCATAGTTGGGAAAAGGCTAGGCAGATGATGACTTTGCCCGACCTGGAAATCGAACCCAGGATCCCACGCTTAGCAGTCGCGCTTGCGACCACGAGGCCAACGGGGGCGGGGGGCTTGTATGGTAAACACTGGCTGCCGTCGACGAGTGTCGACTGCTGCAGTTGCCTCTGCAGTTGACGCGTGCCGCTCGTGAGTATGAACACGAACATAAAATACTCTATTCTACACGGCTGACTCAATGGCCACGTCATTGCACACCCACGCTTTACCAGTAAGAATAGATTCATCACACGACACCTACCTTCTGCCAGTAGGCTTACGTTAACCAATAGCCATGTTACCGGGCAATTTCTTTGAACTTAGACGTATCTATGGGCAGTGGTAACAAAAGGTTATAATAGCCTGACCCCTGGCCTGAGCCAATCTAACATTTTACTGGTGACCCCTGACATTTTCAAAGAATTTCATCTAAATAACATTTTCTAATTTATATGAATTTATTTAACCTTTTGAAAATATAATATCTATGTATATCTAATACTAAAAATAACAAAATTAAATCCTAACTTAACTAAAACTATACAGAAACTAAAATATAGCGTCGAAAAATTCATCCGCATCGCTATCGACTGGTAATGTTCCCAAGAGACTGGCGGCATTGCCACGTTGTATGGCAATGCTTAGCCTTTGGCCAAGGTAAAAGCCAGCTCTTGGGTCACGGGAAGTGTCAACCAGCCGTTTTGAAATTTCTTTAAAAAGACCATGAGCACTCGGACCCCACGGCCCGAGGGTTTCAACCCCAAACGGCTCGAAAATATAATTTCCGATAAGGTTATTATATTTTCGCCGCTTGAGGTTTTCAGCAGCCGCAGCAGCAGCGCCAGCACAGCATGCCGAGCCAGGAAGATGGGATGGCGCAAGAGTATCGACACACGTTGCGTCCCACACTAAAGGCCTACCCACCTTCCATGGAAATAAAGACATACCGTCCGGTCTCTTGCCATCGTCGCGTGCCAAGCCATTGGGTTCTAATACAGCTGGAACGCCGACGGTAACAAGAGCTCGTCGGATGATGTCATTGATGTTCGCGTGGCGCGCTAAGCGACCCGCACTGCGGCTGCAAGACAGGCCATGATGTCCGAGGCTGTTGACATCTTCGCCACAGTGACAGCGATGAGGAGAACAGCAAGGAGTTCCTAGTCTTAGGGAAGCAGCGAGGCGAAAAGTAGTGTCGTCGAACAAAGTGCCTATGTTCGACGAAGGTAGTGCATGAAGCCAAAGACCCGACTCCCACCTACCCACAGCCAGCAGGCGCGCACGTTCCGCAGTAGTAGCAGACGAGTCAAGTAAATTATTCTGTACTACTCTGCAGAGCGGCTCATCCCACCGTCTCTGGGAAGATGGATTGTCGGGTAGATCTGTATTCGGGCAAGCGAGTCTCCAAGCATCCATAGCCTCGGTGAAACACGGCACATCAGAATTAATCAGTGTGGGGGCTAGGATTTTCCTGATTAATTTATCAGTGCCGTGGACCGAGGATATGAAAGCCGGTAAACTAATACTAGAAAAAAAAACATTTTCTTGGTTTAACATTTACAGAAAGTTTTGAACTGTCAAGAATTTTGTTAAGTTGTTAGCTCTTTTCAAATTGTAAATTCCTATGGAGGAATGAAGAATAAGTTATTGACTTTCTGGGAGAGGTCAAACATTTGAAGTATGTAGCCGCTTTTGTGAAAAGTATTTTGTTACGAGATATTTGTTGCACGAAATACAATAATCTATCCCCCTTACTAATAAACGTATTATATCAGATGAATAGCTACACACCGATTTCGCTCTTTCAGTCGTCAGTAATTTGACTTTCGAAAGAAGAAGACAAAGCGTTGAGTGTTTACGTCTGTAATTTCTCAGTAGCAGCCCGGTGTCTAGGATACACCTCTGCCCAACTCTTCGGTGAACAAGCCGTGAAGCTGTGTGTAATTACTGATCAAACACCTAATTAGGCTTTCAGAAACCGTTGACAAAAGTCACGTCACACAGTATGCAAATAAAAATAAAACCGGAATTCTGTCCAAGCGAACATAACACGCACTATGTAAATCCAATACAGTAATGATGCAATAAATATCAATTGGCTACATCGAAGCGATACAGGCCGTAAAATGTATCTGTTTACATGACGCTAGCTTCTGTCTGCGACTTCGCTCGCGTGAAATTTCTGCCCGCGATCCACCGAGTCACATCGCATCGCCTGCCCGCGCTGTACTTAGTTTTCGCGTAGCTTTCTTTCTGTTTTTTTTTCTTTTTGCTCGGCTCCTACATAATCAGCCTATAATGTTCCCACAGCTGGGACACAGGCCTCCTCTCAGTGAGAGGGAGTGGGCCGTAATCCACCACGCGGGCCCAGTGCGGATTTTCAGATGTCACATGTCTTCGAATTTTTGGTTCTAGGACATGCCGGTTTCCTCACGATGTTTTCCTTCACCGTTTTGAGAGCAGTGGTGATGAAATAATGTACACAAAGTAAAGCGCCTGTCTAGATTCGAACCTACGACCGACAACTCGTAAATCGCGGCCGTTACCTCTGGGCCACCACTGCTCGGCTCCTAGCGTGATGTTAAGTAGCCTATAACCTTCCTCAGGAATTGGGCCATGAAATACACAAATAATTTTTCAAATCCGACTGGTGGTTCCTGGGATAAGCGCGTTCAAACAAAAAAACCAACTCTACAGCTTTATTATAATACTAGTTTGTGCCCGCGACTTCGTCCGCGAGACAATTCGGCCCCTGACCCAGCGCATCGCATCCCATCGCCCAACCGCGCTAAGATTCATTGCCGCTTAGCGTTCTTTTTGACTTTTCTTTTTTTATCTGCTCCTATGATAAATGATTATATTTCTGTAAGTAGGTTTGCACAAACACTTTTACACGTCAATCATATTTTTAAAACTAGATGAGGTCGGCGTTTCCTATCTGACTACTCTGAGAAGAAAGGCCGAAACAAACTCAGAGGTCACAGTCTCTTTTAAAGTCCAGACATAATCTTGGGTCCTATCGTAATTTTAAATAGCCTATAACCTTACTGAAGAACTGGGCTACAAAAGCAAAGATTATTTCAAATCCAAATGGTAGTTCCAGCTATTAGCACGTTTAAACAAACAAACAATCTCTTCAACATTATTATATTAAAGTATTGATTTACAAAATACGGTACCAACTCCGTGTTATTACGATTTTACGAGTACAAAACGTATTACGGCATCCGCCTGAGGAATATATAGGTATATGTTGAATGTAAGCCATTTTGGGATGCTGTTTAAATTTCAATCAAAAAGGCAGACCTTTGGTGTGGGATGCAACATGTGTCGACACCCGTGTGCCATCCCATCTTCCTAGCACGGTGGGCTGTGCTGGGGCGGCTGCTGCAGGTGCAGAAAACCTCAAACGGCGAAAATATTCCAACCTGATTTAGAATTATATTTATTTATTTATATATACTTTATTGTACACCACAAAAATACACAACAAAAAGAAATATTATATGTTCGAGCCGTTTGGGGTTGAAACACTAGGGCCATGGTGCCCACTTGGTTTTTCGAGATATCGCCAAGCGGTTAGTCGACTCTTCACGTGACAATACTGGCAACACAACGTGGCAATGCTGCCAGCCTTTTTTTTGGGCACTGTTCCTGTTGACAGCGATGTGGACGAATTTTTGAGGCCCTATGATTCTTTTGCTTATTTTTTCATATATACGAGTATGTACAATGCACATATATTATTATTATTTTAAAGATTTCAATCTATGAATATTAATCAAATATTATGGTTATGTATAATCATCATGTTATCAATCAATAGTCGTGTTATTTTGTAACTGGGTTGTGGGGGTCAGATAGGCAACCGCTCCATGTAAATTACTGGTATTTAGCTGCATCTGGTTAGACTGGGAGCCGACCTTAACATAGTTGGGAAAAGTTTGGGTAGGTATATGAGATGATGGTGATGGTTGAAGGTAATATGAGTTGGCTTGCGTCAAGAATGCTTAGATTTAGATAGCAAAACCATGAAGCGTTTGCGCTTCAAGTGTACAAAATTGCTGCTGGCAACCAAAAACATTAAAAACTTTGACTTCTTCCTCTTCTAATCTTGTGTAACACTTCTTCATTTTGCACAAAAATAGGCATGCAAACATAGAACCAATTATTCAGACATGTGACATCCCCTAACCTGCACTGAGCCCGCGTGTTGGGTGACGGCCCACTCCCACTCGCAAAGAGGATGCCAGAGTCCCACAAGTAGGAACTTTATAGGTTGATAATGTTACCCCACACAAAAACCTAAGCAACCTAAATCATTTGCAAAGACCTTTGTCTTGTGAAACCGTGGAGTTTCTTGGTGGCTCTTCTCCATAGGAAACGATCAATTGGAACCGTGCACCTAGCTTCTGACGTTTCATAAGTGACCGTGTAGGTTTATGTGAAATAAAATATTTTGATTTGATTTGATTCAGATAATTCTAATTAGAAATAAACCCGCGTAGCCCATGCCCACCCACAAACAGTGACATTTGATATTTCGGAGACCTCACACTACATTAGCGCCTCTAGCGGCGAATTCATACGCGATAGTCCGCCCTCGTTATGATTGACAGCTTGTTTACGCAATTAGGGTGTAACATAATATAAGGTGTCTTTCAATTATGATGCCAGTCGTGAGTCGACCGGACACAAATCCAGATTCCGGACTACTACTGAGAATTTCCTGATAAAACATAACATAATCAGCCTATAATGTTCCCATTACTGGGACACTGGCCTATTCTCGGTGAGAGGAAGTGGGCTGTAATTTACCACGCGGGATCAGTGCGGGTTGGTAGATGTCACATGTCTTCGAATTTTTGGTTAAAACAGTTAATTAGTTAATTTACTTTTTAATTAAAATTAATTACATTATATTTAACTTTTAGATCAATAAATATTATTTACAATATTTTATAAATTTTTAGAAGGAAGTTTCATTGCTGCTTCAAAAATGTTACCGAATGCCATCCCTCGAATAAACTGAAAAACAAAAGAATGCCTTAATTTAATGAATGCTGTAATTAAAAATGGCGCCGTCAAAGGAACGCATTTCCTGGAAAAAGTGTATGGTTGGGGAACCCCCGGCAGCGAAGAAGTTCAGAATGAAAATCTAAGATGGCGACTGCGAAAGTTTCAAAACGACGAAAAATTTTAAAATTTTCGCAGCCGCCGTCTTGAATTTCCATTTTGACCTCACTATCGGCATCAGCACCTTCGAAAAACCATGAAAACTATCGCTCTCTCTCTCTGACTCTCTCTATTATATGTAATAAAATGTCGCATGGAGGGGCATAACGCTTTTTCGTTACGTGACGATTTCTCCAAGTTTGCTCCTACCACAAGCTCCGGTAAAGAACTTCGTTCCAAAAAAAATTTATCAAACTGGTTTTTAGAACAAATCGAGCGACAAGATACAGTGAACCATACTATTATGTACTCATTGCACCCAGACACTACAACATTTATAAATTATATTTCAGGTTCACGACCGAAAAATTTGAATCTTCACAAATCATATTGAATAGAATTATTTTATTCTTCGAACAATTCCCATTGTAAGAGACTGATATTATTCCATGTGAGCAAATCTTTTGTGCTTTGTAACATAATGAGGGTAGTCTTACAAAGTGCAGTATAAATATTGTCACAGTCCACATTAGCACATGAAAGGACATTTGTCAAAGTTTCTTTGCTTAGTGGAGCTGCTTTGGAGTAGTTTTAGGGAATTCGTTTACTTTGTAAGTAAGTTTCCGCAAATCAATATTTATGTTTGAAGAACTGCTGGACTGCTAGTGGCTAAATATAAATATATAATCCCCCCGTCCGACTTCGGTCACAGAGGCCCATCTCAATGCAGATAAGCCAGGTACGCAGGAGATATTTTTTTCACCCGCGTAAATGTCGATCATAAACGTATTTTCTTTCTTTCTTTCAGAGAGCAGAGAGCACTTCAGAGCCGCCATAAAGTTTGAATCGGGCTATACCTAAAATTGTGGCAACTGGTATTGAGAAAGGAGTATCTATGGGTGGTAGCAGGTGGTGTTCTGTAGTTTCTGCCTACCTTCATGAAATAAAGGCGTATGTTTATGTAAGTATATAATGGTTTTGTGAATGCGATTGCATTCTGGCTAACAGAAGAGAAGAGCTTCAACGAATAAAATGAAATTCCGTCACATTCCCAACAGGAAAATGAAACTGGCCTCTACAGACTTAATAAAAGGCTACGTGGTTTCATTATAACTGACATTATCAGAGATCAACTACATTGTATATCTGCATGATTGAAACCACGTGCCTCTCCAGAAGGCTAATTCCCGTAATTAAAAACGTTAAAATCTAGTCGCAATCTCATCTCAGCGACAATCAATCTCAAAAATGTAGGGAAATTAGAGGTATTTTTGACAGATGTAGACCGAGATCAGACTGTGAACGTTCTTAAAATTACGAGAATTGCCCCTTCAGGTTTGTGCGACTGTTTAGTACACCTAGTTGGCAAAATATGTAGGTACCAGCCAACAACATTTCTCTGTGAAACACTCATATTTCCGCTGCAAGATTGCATTTAAAACATGCGGTATATGTTTTAATTTAACGTTGTTACGTTCCAAGAATAGAACGGAATAATATTAGCATAAGTACCTGAGATGGAATTTATGTTTTAACGTAATTCTAGATTTCTAGGGTATGCTAGGAATGTCTCGTGCGGTGTATTAGTAAGACTTTGCTGTATACTCGTAATTAGGATTGTTTTATTCATTTAAAACTACAGGTAATTCCATGAACTATTTTATAATTATACTAGCTTTGGCCGCGGTTTCGCCCGCGTCCATGTCGAAGACAATCCCAGGGGAACTACTACCGGGATTAAAAGTACCCTATGTGTTATTCCAGGTTATAAACTATCAATGTGCCAAATTTTATCCAAATCCGTTCAGCCGTTTTTACAAGAATCTGGAACATACATCCAGACAAACGAACAGACATAATGTTTGTTCGTTTTGTGCAAACTGAAACAAAAAACAGTCGTCCCGTCCAATACCTCTCGACTACCTATTTACTTCTTCCAAAACCACTTTATTTCTGCCTCGAGGTATTATTTAACTGAAACAAATTATCTTGGGAAATAAATGCAGCGTTATTGCACCGCTTACTTTTAGGGTTCTGTCGTAATAAACTGGAACCTTTGGAGATTCATTATTTTGTTAGACAAAAAAAATTTCTACTTTTTCTTATAAACAACTGAAAAAAAAATCGGAAATATTTAACTGGTCATCTAAAAACTTACAGACCTTCTAATGGTGTAAGTTTTTTTTTTTTTTTAATTAATGAATTTCGTATGCCGTACGTCTGCCGTATGCCCAATGAGCTGTGGACCAAAATAAGCACTGTGCGTAGTACTCGAAACCAGCGTGCGTATATGACCAGAGGAGCAATTCTCGTAATTTTAAGAACGTTCACAGTAGTCTCAATCTGTCAAAAATACCTCAAAATTGCCTACATTTTTGTCAAGTTTTTCACATTGATTGTCGCTGAGATGAAATTGCATCTAGATTTTGAACGTTTTTAATTAAGTATGGGAATTGCCCCTCAGATGTATCTTCACACATCAGGCATACCTTTGTAAACGAAGCAAAAGGAGTATGTAAGGATCGGAGCAGGTGGCGTTCTGTGGTTTCTCCGTAACCCCATCGATGGAAGGCGTAAGTTTATGTATGTACTAGCTGCGCCCCGCGGTTTCACCCGCATAAGTCTCAATCCCGTGGGAATATCGGAATAAAAACTATCCTATGTCCTTTCCCGGGACTCAAACTATCTCTATACCAAATTTCATCGAAATCGGTTCAGCGGTTTAGGCGTGAAAAGGTAACATACAGACAGAGTTACTTTCGAATTTATAATTTCAGTATGGATGTTACGATATATACAGAACCCTTCGCTTTTCCGTGCAACACGCACGCACTTGGCAGGTGGTTTTGCTCTATTTGCGTAGATATAAAGTAAGTAAGATAGTTGGAGAGGTTGAGACTAAGACCAGCGGTATACCAACAAGTTAATAAACCTACAAGTTCAGTTTGTATCCTTAGTCGCTCCTGCGGGAACTTTAGCTCTGTGTAAGATGTAGGAAGAGATGGTGGAGGCATTATTTTGAAACTTTATCTACCTGAGTGTTTTTTTTTAAGTGAAAACTTCTTCAGGCGCGTTGGGCATTTTTTGATATGGGAAAAAAACATTGAATTCGCGCCACTGTTACAGTAACCGACACCGCTTCGGATGTGTTCGGCTGTTCTCGGGATGTACTCGGTTTTAATGTATTAAGTTATGTCAGTGAGCGATGGCAAAGTATTCTGTTTGTGTTTTTTTTTTATAGGACGATTCCAAAAATACACACGTAAGTAATTGTTCAAGTTTTCACTTCTGTTGGCACTCCCGGAGTGCCACTTTTTTTTAAATTCTTTATTTAATTAGGGACTTTTATGACGGCAATGCGTATGACAGTCCCATTGTACCCTAAATACACACTGCTACGGATTACGTATTTTGAGAAATGCACAACCATGAACCTGAACAGACTCTCCGCATCTTCACCATTCGATTGGGACAGAATTTTATGGAACTTGCCTATCTTAGATTTGTTTAGAGGAAATTTGAAAGTGGCGCCAGATGCAGAGCAGTTGAAACAGAATCGTTTGTCTTGGTATGGGCAGGGAATAGTTTGTGTATAGTAAGCACTGCAGGCAGTGAATGTATGAGGAGTGATGAACGTGTGTCTTGTGTCTTGTTACATGACGGTTTATGAGAAAACCGAGAAAATTAACAATCTACTGTTATAATATTATTTTATTGATAGCTGTTCATCAGGAATAATCTGAAAGAATGAAATTACTACTGAAGGCTGCGGGTGTCGACAACACTTCCCAGCTCCATGTGATTGTGAGGTGTGAATGTTGTGTAACCATAGACATGGAGCCAGTGATGCAACATCGATAGAGTTTTAATTACACGGCCACCCGCGGCGCTGCCCTATACGAGAAATAATTACTTGGACACACGAGTTTTGTGAAGGACGGGGTTATTTTTGGGGACAATAACCATTTATGGTTTTAAACAGCTGCTCCATTAATAAATTTTTTCACTAGTTATTTCAAAGCTTTGTCACTTAACTCATAGTAAAAATGATAATAATTACTCGTTATATAGCAAGCTTTTACTAATATTTAAGACTCTTCAAAATCGTAAAATTCATGAAACAATATAATTTCAATACGTATACAAATGACTCGTAGCGAATCTCGTAGCAAGCGTAGCAGTCACATCAACGCGTCAGCTACGCCGTAGCCTCGTGGTACCCAACCTTGATGACAGTGCTTGTAATTGCGAACACACAGGACAAACCAAGTCTATACAACCTCCCTTCCAATCCGTAGCAGACGCACCGGGCGCCGGAGGACGCGGAACGATCTCCGGCCGCCTTAAGGTGAGGCCTGCAGGCAACGGACTTGGGGAGTTTGTTGCCTGAACAGCGAAAGGCCCGAGACGGTGGCGCGCCGTGTTCTGCGCGCGCCTCTCTCTAGAGGAATAGTGGCCGTTTGCGGCCGCTGAGGGTGACGGGGTCCGCATGTATTCATGCGGGCCAACACCTGGCCGGGGGAGCGTGACGAAATGCGCAAGCACTCCAGCACCCCGGCTAAAGGTAGCAGCAGGACAACGTGTGGTTTTAGTCAGTAAGAGTCTGACAGACCCCTCCACCCACCCCAGGGTGGTGGACATCCATGAGGATTTCCACACGATAAAAAAAAAAAAAAAAAAAAAAAAAAAAAGGACAAACCAAGTCTAATGAAACTCTGTTATGTAAATAAATGGGACGTAGTTAAGCACAACGTGACGCATACTGACTACTTCATCGTCTGCCTAGCCTTTTCCCAACTATGTTAAGGTCGGCTACCAGTCTAACGGGATGCAGCTGAATACCAGTATTTTACATGGAGCGACTGCCTATCTGACCTCCACAACCCTGTTACTGGGTAATACGATACCCCTTGGTAAGACTGGTTGTCAGACTTTCGGGCTTCTGACGACCCGTAACGACTGTCAAAGATCGACAAATCTAATATTATTTGTCACTAGCAGCACCCCGCGGTTTCACCCGCATAAGTGTCGATCCCGTGGGAATCCTATGTGTTATTCTGATGTACTTATATAAATAAGCTTTATTACTGTAAAGTTTCATCAAAATCCGTTCAGTAGTTTTTAGAGTCCCGGCTGTCATGCGTAGGCCTTTGACAGTCGTTACAGTCAGAAGCCCGAAACTGTGACAACCAGTCTTACCAAGGGGTATCCTGCTACCCAGTAACTGGGTTGTGGAGGTCAGATGGGCTATGTTAGACTGGAAGCCAAATTCAACGTAGTTGGGAAAAGGCTAAGCAGATTGAGTTTCTAAAATGGTAAAAGAGTACAGACCTCCCTAAGTGCTTGGCCAGACTGGAAGCGCGGGCGCGGGGCAGGCGCGGCGCGGCGTACTCAAACATAAGAACTTCATTTGAGTGTCCATAGTGGCACGCGGGCGCGGTGAGTGGCGCGGGCTGCTTGGCGCGGGAAGCGCGCGGGCAACTCAAGCCATAGCTCGTTCATACAAGTGGCCGCAGTGGGTGAGCGGGCGGCCCGCGCCAGGACCGGGGTTCTCAAACTAGTTTGAGCTTTTTTCTAGGAAAAATAAGTCTTCTTCATCCATATTATATTTTGACAAACAGTGGACACGACAACACGCAGAATGCAGCCGCACTCCACTGAGGACAGTCAAACCGCGCGCGTTCCCGCACCCGCGCCGCTCCCCGCCCCGCGCTGCCAGTCTGCCCAAGCACTAAGTCTTGTTTTTCCTTTGTTACAGGTTTGGTTGAAGTCGCCAACTTTACAGATTAAATAGCAAACTGTCACGAGCCAGCTATTTCACAGACCCCTAAATTCCCTTTAGTAATTCAACCTCCTAACCAATTTAATACCTTTTAATATCTAAAATCTCATTTAAAGCCTTTTAAAAGGTCCTTTTGTGTAGCAAATAGATGGTACCTATATTAAATAGGTCTGTAATTGTGTGGCGATGGACGGTGAAAGGTGCCCCTTTTTGTTTCGAGGGTCTCTTGCTAGTCCCTTGTAACGATATTAGGGCGTGAGGTAGGATGTCGAGTAATAGAGTAGGTGCGTATTCGGCTGCCTTATAATAAAACCAAGTAAGGGTCAAATGAAAAAAAGTCGAGAGGTGACGGTCAAATTGTGATACCTATTTCGGTCTAGCGCTTATTCGCCAAGTGGGCAAAGTATAAGTAGGTAACGTGCGATATAACTTCGTTCAACATTTTTTTTTTCCACTTATTGTCTACTTAACAATGGAGGAGGAGGGGCCCGTGGCTAAATGATAACAGCCGCACAGGTCGATCGATCAGGTTAAGCTACGCTTGCCGCGGTTGGTCTATGGATGGGTGACCATCTTTACATACCGAGACCCCTCCGTGCATCGGAAAGCACGTTAAGCCGTTGGTCCCGGCTGTCATTTGTAGATCTTTGACAGTCGTTACGGGTAGTCAGAAGCCTGAAAGTCTGTCACAACCCAGTTACTGGAGACTGCAGTTAAGCAGAGGTGCACCTAGGTGCACCTCTGCTTAACCATTCGGGGATTACACGCGTGATGTATGTAAAACATTTTCCTTTCTAACTGTTGAACGAAACATCAACACCTTTTATTTTGTCTGTGTTTTATTTTGTTTTTTAGTTTAGTATTTGTCTGTGTCTTTTTAATCCATCCAAAGGTTGTCTTAAGATCGCTTTTAGTGATAAGACCGCCCATTGTGTCACCCATTGTAAAGTTTCTGTCTGTAATTTATATGGTGTACATAATAAAGAGTATTCTATTCTATTTTATTCATTAGGTAAGAAGCTATGTACAGTCACCTAAAGAGATAAGTGACCAGGGTCGTCGGATACAGTTGAAGTTTAATAAGAAACTATGGATGTGTTTCAATAAAAAAATTTAATTAATAGAAAACAGCAAATAGTTCATTTTTTCAAATTAAATTTCATTCGAAAACATCAATCGGTTAGCATAGCATTTTAGTATGAAACAGCAGGCGATATATTGTCTCTCATATTCACCGTTACTGTCACACCTTTAAAGATTTCTTGAATTCAATATCAACGCGAAGCTTCAAACTAAATACAAGCCCCAAGATTGTCAAAGCCACAATTGTCTACATAAAACCACGAGCGTCCCATAACACCTCACTATGTAGATAGGCACCAACTAATTAATTCACTGCTCCAGTTCACACTACATAATTGTAACCGTAGTTAATTCCGCTACCCAGTGAGCAGAACTTAGCGGCTGTGAGCGACCGAGAGCCTATATGCTCAAAGCTCTATCGTATGCTTGAGCAGTTGCCAGCACAGTGAGCTAATCCCACAGGCTGCTGGCTGTAAAGACGGCTTGACGGACTTAGGGCATCGAGTAGGTATGCTATAGAGACTAAACTACGTTGTTGCGACAAAGTTCTCGAATCCTCTCAACGTCAGTAGGGAATATTTATATATAGCCCCGGATTTCCGCCAGCAAGAAGGAGGCTGGGTTGACCTCTAGGCCGGGGGGCATAGGGGCTCAGCCAGCCGGTAGCTTGCCTGCTTGACGGGGGATGCTAAAAATTGTCGAGGGCAACATAGGCTCTGTTATTTCTACTGCTTTTCTGCATAAGTCGACAAAGCTTCTCCTATTTACTGTCAATAGAAATCTAACCTTGCCGAGGTGGGGCGGTAAATTTTGTTGAGCTCGCATCGCTTGTTATTGCATCTTAGTTACTCTTAATTCTTAAACTTTCTTGCATAAGTCGAAAAAGTAACTCCTATTACCTACTGCGTGTATAGTCACAAAAGTTTGATAATCCTAACTAAACGCCATGCGACACCTAAGACGGGTTACAGATCTGCCGGGGTCGCGGGTTGTTCGAAAGAGATACCGTGTCCCCTGGCACAGGCAACTGAAGGAACACTGGTGGGTTTTAGTCAGTAAAAGTCTGACACGCCCTCTCGCTCCGCCCAGAGCGGTAGAAGTTATTTGATAATTTCCCACCCAAAAAAAGGCCTTGTTACAGACCAAAATATTTGCAATGTGCGCACGAAATAGGTATACACTAATCGAACAAAATGCCAAAACACTATTTCACAACACACACCTCTTTCGTAAGATAGAACCTGCTAAAAATCCGGATCGGTATTTGCAAAAAGTCGGGATATTTTAATATTTCTGTTTATTCCTGGCAAAGTCTTGATCATTAGGCCAAGAAGCCAGACATGTCTAAACAAATCGCAACTAATGGCAACCCTAGAGGCCTACGTGCGTGCAAGTGCAACACCAAATCGCTGTTCACTTTAGAAGCTAGGTTGGTGTCTTTGGTCTGTGATGTGATTAACATGACACTATAAAGATTAACCACTGCAGTTTGATTATTGTAAAGCCTTGGTCTCTGTGGGATTATCTACTCATGTACTTAGATCCAATCTGGTTGGCAGGGCCCGGTATAGAGTGACACATCACACATGATGACAGGACGAATCTAGCCACAATAAACACGAGTAGCTTTTGTGAGTGGTTAGATTTTTTACAAGAAGATAAGTTTAAATATTTTGTTGAACAAAACAAAAATATCATTCCAAAGTTTTCATTTCTTGTGCTCACAAGCGAAATTTTCATTCAAACTTTATATAAATAAACTTCATTCGGATTCGGGATAAATAAATGGGAACATTAGGAATGGTTTCCACGAATTCATGTTCCACAAAGAGAACCATTCATTTTATTTCTTCATAATAAGCCCGGCTCATGATCCCTTATATCCCTTCTAATGAAACTAGCTGTGATTGTTTACCATTAATCAAAGCCATCTTGCCGTAAATAGGCACATCAATAAAATAGAAGAGCCTGAAAGCTGTTGATTAGTTTCATGAAATAAATATTGAAAGCAGCGACATCTAGCGTCGTTATAAAGAACGACCGTTACAGAATAATATGTGCTACTCTGTGCGCATGTGGTTTTGTATTCGGTTATTGTAACTAGATGGCGCTCATAGCTTTAAAAGTTCATAAAAAAACTCAATGCAAATTAGCGTGTGGATGTGGAGTAAAAAAGATTATGATGTTTCTAAGTGGGTGTATTTAAGTCAATAGTATTTGAGATATGGGATCTGTTACAACCGCAGTGATAACTTTGTTTTTCAGTTTTTTCAAGGAATGCTATAAAATACAATCTTATTTTTGCAGTTGCTAAAATGTACACTGTGTATGCGTAAAGATTCATTCCCGCTAAAGAATCCTGTACGTGGTCCAACACGCACTTTGCTGGGTTTCTTTATTCTAATGAAATAAAACACACCATAACATAAAACCTATTTAATAAACACTATATCAAGGTATCTTCAGACCGTATGTACTCCCCTACATCAGCCTGGTGGAATACAATAGTGGCTAGTGGGTCAGCATTTCTACATTCTGCCGTGGTTCGTGAGGCTACTCCAAATCCTATGGGGATGTCAGACATTGTGTGGACTACGACTCCGTGGTGTTTCGGTGTGTTTTCTGTTATGCGGCCTAGACCTGGAAATGGAGAAATAGGATGTTAGAATATGCAGCAATAGACAATAATAAAATTAATCCAGTACAGGGCAGGAACACAACTTAAAACACAGACCAGTCATGAATAGATTTTTGCAGTAGATTTCAAAGTACAAAAATTATTTTTCATGTATAAAAAAACTTAATTTGTTTAGTTTCATTAATAAACTTACGAAAAGCTGTCAAATTTCTTTAATAGATTTTCAACTTTGCTAATGCATAAGGTTCAAAATGGATCGGGAAAATTTTACAGTTTCGGGTAGCTTGATGTGCTGGCGTCTGTACATACCAATGAGTTTCAATAAACAATCAA
This sequence comes from Hydraecia micacea, assembly GCA_914767645.1. NCBI lineage: Eukaryota > Metazoa > Arthropoda > Insecta > Lepidoptera > Noctuidae > Hydraecia > Hydraecia micacea. The sequence goes on along the minus strand of OU611801.1, from coordinate 3,628,620 downwards.
ATCCTTACCACTCTTAATGATATGATGTCCATACAAAAACTGTTGTTCCGCTGAAGGCTTCACCCATATCTTGTAGGGTGCATATGGAGCAATATAAGTCAACGCCGTGATATGCAGCCTAAATTTATTTGTCTTCGTGAACTTTCCAAAGCATGTTCCCGCTGCTATTAAGTTATCTGGCTTCACTGTTTGTGCTAAGTGTAGGAGGCGCTCCGATATGTAGTATACTCGGTCTTTCTTTTCTCTGAAGCAGTATGTGCCGTCTGGCCTGTCTATTAGGAGTTTTACGTTGACGCCGATACTGAAAAATTACATGTTGGTGTTATTTTGACAGGCCTGATGGTCTAGTGGTTAGTGACCCTGACTGCTATGCCGGAGGTCGTGGGTTCGATTCCCACCCAGGACAAATGTTTGTGTGATGAGCACGATCATTTGTTCTGTGTCTGGTTGTAATTTATCTATAATATGTATGTATTTAGAAATATATAAGTATGTTTATCAGTTGTCTAGTACCCATAACACAAGCTCTGCTTAGCTTGGGACTAGATGGCGTTGTGTGATAGTTGTGGAATATTATATTATTATATTATTTGGAGGTTGGTGTTTCCATGGTTGTTTATTGAAGGATTACGCAGAGGGAATGTATATTATATTGATTATAAAAGGAGGTTTAAGGTAATACTGGTTGAGTAAGAGGTTATAATAATGTTTATCTAACAAAAATCATGTTCGGCACGTTGGTTCGAGCGTACTAACGAATGTAGTATTTTATGAATAACATAACCTGGGTTAGCGAAAGTACTCACTATTTAGTTAGTTTTTCGAATAAAATTCGCGTTCTTTCCTCTGATAGCACTTTCATTTTGATTTTTAACTATTTCTTAACAATAATAAAAACACGTGCATCCACTGAGTTCACTACTGAGTTTGATACACATTGACAGATTGACACTTGACACTCTTGACAGCTCCCAATTTGAATCGTTCAAAAACTACATAAGCGCATATAGTAACGATATAATTCTGTTTTGGCATACAAAAAATACTATTTTATTACATAAATTCGATACTCTTATTGCAAAGTCATATAATAAATAACATCAAATTAATCTGCTATTATTAAAACTAAACGTCTGCCACTGAAAATGAAATGAATGTTTCCGAACGACTCAATACCCACACTTATGAATGAACCTTGAAGTACACAGTTCACAGATCCCTCGTTCCAAAATCTGATTCATTCAAGGAAATCATTCACTAGTGGCCGAAGAGAGAGGAGGTAAGTTTATTTTACAAATTTTTGTACACTTACTCATAATTTCGCTAACAATTTTGTAATGTGTGTAAATTACTTACCGAACAACAACTTCCAGATAAAAGTGAGATAGGTTAAAGTAAAGCGTAGCGTTCTGTCAGATATTTACTGAACACCATCTGTTTTTGTTTTACTTCTTATGTGCCCCTGAAATAAACAAGTGAACGTCTACTGCACGTGACGACAACAAACAAAGTTATATTCGCAGATCCGCTAACTTATAAACGGAGTTTATTAAAAAAGGAGTTCCTTATATTAATTTCTAAAAATTTGCATAACAACAGATGAATCACTTCTAGTTCGTCTGATAAATGAAAAGTTAAAAAATCCTTTTTTGATGCACTAAAAACCTGTTTAGTTAATTGCAAGGTTGACCAACCTGTAATTTTTCTCTTGTTTGAACCGACTTATTATCTGACACACTAAGCTCTTATCGCGTAATGCACTAAATTGGATATTTAGCATCGGTTTTAGACAAACAGCTTCACCTAGTAGAAATTACATTAATTAGTAGACGCCTTAAATGTTTTTTTTGCATGAAGGTAAGTCGGTATTATAATCGGAAATTAGCTGATCAAACATCGATCCCAATAATTAGATATTATGCGTATAGGTAATCTATCATACTGTTGTAGGTACCTTGTACCTATATCAATTCGCCGGTTTTCGACGCAGGGGATCACCACTCCTTTGCCAAACACAACAGGTAGGTATTTTGTCCCCATGATACGGTTTCATTAACCGAGCCAACCAGAAATGGTAACAGAAGGTAGAAACTCGCTATTACCATCTAACCCTCTCTACCCAAGGCTGCAGGTAAATTGCAATGCCTTTCATTTTAACAGTTCAACATTCATTGCGTTATACACGTTGTTGAGCGGAAATATTTTTCAAACATATGAAGCAATGGATTAGTAGTAAGTATCTTTTAAAATGATTCACATTGAGATTGATAGTGTGTTACGCAATTAGGGTGCCGGATTGAATGCAGAACTCACAGTGACGGTAATCCCAAACTCCCATTCTTCAGCAGGAAGTACTTATATAAATTAAAATAAACTCAGTCAAAAATAACTTCTGGGTCAGTAACTGTTGCAGATAACTAGACAACAGAGTTCATGTTTGCACACGTGAATAAATGTATAAATACCTAATATAATATGTAGGTATGTATGTTGTAATGCATACGGCTTCATCTGCACATTTGAATAAACAAATGAACTCGGTAGATTTCCTTTCAACGAGTAGGTAAGTAGAGAAGTTAAATTCTAAATGTGTATTCGCGTTTCCGTGGCTTTGCCGTAGGTATTATATATTTCCGGGAAAAACACACTATGCTGAAAAAAACAAGCGTTGCTGTAGAAATTTAGCATTAAGTATGTAAGTATATAAGCTCATTTTCGTAAAAATTATATGGTCGCTACCGCTACTGCTGAGCTTGAGGTCCTGGGTTCGATTCCCAAGTCGGGCAAAGTGTTATTGCAGGATTTTCTCAGCAGCAGTCCGAAGTCTGGATTTGTGCTCAGTCGATGGCAATAGGCTCGCCCCCTACTTATTAAATGTGACTTGGGAGTTAAACATAACTGGCGAAGTGTGAGTGTTACAACAGGTATCTGGTACTCCTCTACCTAATCCTTTGGTGATTACAGCATAATGTTATGTTATGAAATAAATAAATGAACGTGACGATTAAGAAAATATTCTGCAACGATGACTCGCTAAGCAAAATAAAAGGTTCGGTAAAAACTGGATAAATATAAGCACAAGCTAAATGGACACGATGTACAGAACTAGGAATATAAAAAGAAGTAAAAGAACTGTGCTCTTAGGGGATTATTTCTAAGATGTTTTTAAACGTCAAAAATGCATGGGTTGACAGTCTGTGATCATCTTTAAGCAACGTTTGTAAATAAAGTCCTTATTATTAAAATAAGAATTTCTTACGTAAAATCACGGTACAATTATCTGTATATACTGTGGTAAAATTAAAAGGATAATAATATATTTAACAAACGTACCTACGTTATTTCTTGCAATAAATCTTTTAGATTCATACATTTCATGTAGCTATGATCCGGACAGGAAAACTACTGTAAAAATTCTTCCTACTTACTCATTAAGAACAATAATATTGATGACTGACAGGTCATCAATATTATTGTTCTTAATGGTCTGTAATTGCTATTTCTGTGTACATTGTCACAATTTACATTACATGCCAAGAATTAATTTTATAAAGCCAGAGTACCTACTTCATCATCATAATCTCATCCGAAAGATGTACGGCGCTGACAAAACCTTCCCCCCAAGCATCGCCAGTTGTCACAACGACCGGTCCCCTTTATTGCGCTTTCCACAACCAGCAGGTCGTTAACGTTATGCCTACTTACTTACTACTTACTGAAAATCTTTCCCTATAAAGCATATTTTCAAAGGCAAATGTATTGCTGAAATATTCTAATAGTTTAAAACCTTTTTAGGTCTAAGAATGTTTAAACATAAGACTGGAAACAAAATTAAACAATGCCAGTACATATATAATGATATGCCATAATCAAACCGAAATTGAATCCAGTTTCGTGAGTACGGATACGGAAGCATCTATGTATGTACTACAAAATCGCCCCTCGCTCATCTTTGCAAAATTGTATCCTCAGATCAGCACATCATGGCTGCCGCACAATAACCGATATTAGATGCATTCAAACGTACATTTATGAATCATTGGCATCTTTAATACTTCTCGTGCATATAAAAGAACCAGTACTTAAACGCTAATCACGGGTCACTGTATGCCAATGAGCATTGATAATCGAGTAATCTTACGACTGATAGATGGCTGAGTAGTGAGTACGTGAGTATCCACTTCCAAGATACGTCATCGTTTCGACCAATGATTCAGAATTATGACGTTCACAGATTACAATGCACAACACATCTGTGACGTTGAGATTATAATTTAATATAATGCTGTTAAACGCCTAATACGATTAGAAGGCGTAGCATTTACAAGGTCGATATAACCGTGGCATCATCTGCTGAATGCAACAGGTGGTCGTGTTTGATAGAGATAGCACTTTAAAATGCTTAAGACGGATTGCAACATGGAAACTGAACGCGATCAGCATAATCTAAACCGTGGAACATTGACCATGGACAGCTTTTGAACGCAGTTTAGATGTCCTGATCACGTTCATAGTTTAGTTATAGTTCATAGATGGTTTTGGCACTTAGTTGTGAATAAAAATATTGGTTGCTTGAATAGGGATGTAAAATAAATGAAATTCGTGTCAAATGTTTTGCAATTAAATCATGTTCATCAGTCACTACTCTTGCAATTATGTTTTCTTTTGCATTTTCAGCACTTTTTTCAATGGGTAGATGGTAGTATCCTGGAGCTTTTAAGTAAATAAGGTTTCGGGGATATTTTGCGTGTAGACGCTGTCCCCAAAGGATTTAAGGTCACACATGAGTAAAACAATTGGAGCTCAATTTTGCACAAGCATCAAGTTACACACGAGTTTTGAGTTTTTTTTTTTTAATCTTAGAATCTAAGTCCACTGAAAATAAGAGAGAACCGTTCTACGATAAAAATCCACCGTGTAAAGCTAAAATTAATCATTTCAAGCTTATAGCATAAACCAGAGTGCAATTAATATTCGAATAAATAAACCACTCTGTTTAGTCAATAAGGAAAACCTTAGTGATACCAAAATAGATTAATTAGAAGAGATAATGTCTATTTCAATCTGAAGTCAAAGAAACAATTTATCCAATTGTTGTGTTATTTATAGTGGTTGTAAAAAAAGCAATGTCATAAATCACATCACGCTTAGATAATTTTATTTTGACCTACTTAAATATAATCTTCTTTATAAATAAAACAAAGTCGAGTTAGTTACACCATTTATATTTTATAACCCAAGAACGGCTAGACCGATTTTTATGATCTTTGATTTGTTGGTTTTGACTCCTCCCTGAATAGCAGAATACTCGTAACTATTAAAACATGGGAAAATTTACGAAAAAAAAAAATCTCATTAATTTTGTATTTATTGATTCTGAGGCCTAGGCGGTACGGAGTTCGCCGGGTCAGCTAGTTTATATTCTACGCTACAAGTGTTTCCCGAGTTAAAGGAAGAAGTGTATCGGTACACCCACCAGCGGGGTAATTTCGTGACACAGTATAAACAATTGCAATGCCTTTGATTTTGAAAATTCGACAACATTTATTGCGTTGAGCAGACGAATTTTTCGAACATAATATGAATCAATGGATTAGCAATATCCTGCAAAATGATTCGGATTGTGAAAGTGTGCTGGTTCTCTTTGTGTGGGCTCAAAGTAGACTCTTAATTGTATTGTATAGCACAAATCTGAAAAACTGCCATTATTACTCCGTAATTGAAACATTCCATATCATACCTAATTATGTCATCAGAATTAGTACTGGCAGGCAGGATTAATTTGCCGTCGTCGTTTAATCGAACAAAACCATTTTATTAGCTTAGTACACTGGCTTTTAATAGTGTTTGGTAAACTTTCATAAACTATGTACTATGTACTCTATGGTTTTAATCCCAGTAATTAAAGCGAACGCTCCCTAGAGCCTAGAGCAAGGAGGTCGCGATGACGCCATGCTTGCGCAAAGGGAGCGGCCTAATTTCGGTCTCTTTGTAATTCGTGAACACACCTTTACTTGTCCTCGTACACCTGAAATTAATTGTTGTTTTGTTTACTTACTTTACATTTTATTTTATAATTAGGTCACACGTTAAAATCTCATTGTCGGCCACTTAATTTTAGTAAATAATTTATGTCGACTCGTGTAGCCTCGCCTCTCGTGCACGAAGTTGTGGGTTCAAAAATGCATGTGACTATTATAATTACATGTACCTACTTTTTAAATTTATTTTGGACATCACTGTGACATCGGTAAAAAAAATATCGTGAGGAAACCTGGACTTATAATTAAAATAAGTCTGAAATCGCCAACCCGTCTTGAGCAACAAGCTAGTGATCAATGTTCATGACTTCTCTGTGTGAGAAGAGGCCTTTGTCCTGCAGTGGGACAGCTATAGGCGTATTATATTTACCCTCCAAAATTCTGGAGAATACGCAAAATTGATAATTAAAAAAAAAACAACATTTTAGTGCAATAGAATCGTAAATTATCGCGCCAAAACTGCAGCATTGCTCTTTATCTTGCCTTCTGAGAATTTCACGATGAGTTTCGGCTCCAAGAAAGCAACGTTTGCAGACCGTGATTTTCTCCTTACAAGTTAAATTTTAATTTATGGGTTTGCCAGAGCAGTCTTTGATCTGGGTTCATTTTATTTTTAGCTACAAGTCTAACGCTAGGGAATCTACATAATTAGGCTAGTCATCTTGCGGAGTGTCATCATTTTCCTGCCCTCATACCAATTTATTTAGGGTCGGCGCCTCATGTCCTTCCATTCTTCTGTGTTAGTCGTCATCGCGGTAGTCCCTTTCTAGCCAATTCATCTTTCAAACAGTCCATCCATCGTTTCTTTGGTCTTCCCCTACTCTTATAGCCTATCGCATTCATACTAAAATGCCTCTATTACAAAGAAATAAAAGAGTCAATCAATCTGCCTAGCCTTTTCCAACTATGATGGGGTCTCCGGAAAGCTAGCAAAACTTTAAGAGAGTATTAAATAATATTTGAGAGTGGCTGTTTTCAAGACATTTTCAGTAGATTTTATACAGCAAACTAACAAATATGGCTAACTAAGCAGTCTTTACTGTGCCCTGTACCATGAACATGGTAAACTTTGTAAAACTTGTAGGTGAGCAGATGAACAGATTTACACAACACCGTTTGCATGTACCTAACTCTGTAGGACTTTGCCTAACAGTTCATTAAAAATATTCTCAAATAAATTACCAACTGTTTTGAATAATTTTCGTTTCGGGTGAATAAATTGCTTCGGTTTTAAGGTCCATAAGTTTTGTTTTGATCCCTATAAATAATACGGAACGATCGGATTTCGTAAAAATAAATCCGTATACGTGCTCTTATAATTATAGGTGCCTAATTACATAATTTTATCTTTGTAAATATTTATCTTCTTACTAATAAATAAGCTCTCTACTGTAGCGAGCTCCGATTCACCTTGCAATAAAAACTTACCTACAATTATTTGAAAATTAAAATCTCAATATTCGTGGTTATGTCCTTTTCGATGACCGCGTTACTGAACTCCCGGAAATGCAGGGCCGAATTTAGTTACATTATAAATAGTATAGCTTGATTAGGGCATTTTACTTTATGTGTTTGTTGATGTTTTATTTTAGATTTTCCTTTACGTTATTGTAAAATATTGGTAATATTTATTTATGTAATGTGATATTCGAAATTTCTGACGTACTCCGGTTTAGCCTACAAAAATATTAATATTATTTTTATTCAGCGAGCTATTACGTAATATCTATGCGGGCTTTACTGTAGTGTCATTTGTTAAAAAAATAATGTTATCAAGACACCGCACCTGATTTTTGTATTCGTGCTTATCAGCTGCTAAAGGACAGCGCGTCCATTTCTCAAAGAAATAAAATATAAAATACCTACGCTTAATCAGATAATGCAGGTCTTTATTAGTACCTACAATATAATGCATTTTTATCAACTTCGCGGAAATTACATAAAAGTTATCCGATAAAGATAATTTTCGGTACTAAGGCTAGGCGCAAACGAGCCACCGATCATAGCCACCGGTAGCCCAGCGACAAGCAGTTCACATGATTTTTCATTCGTTTTGCATGGATTCGTCGCACACGTGTGACCGGTGGCGGCCACCTGCTACAGCAGTACTCAGCACCGCAGCACGGGGCGACAGCCACCAGTGGTTGTAGCCAGTGGCTCGTGTGCGCTTACCCTTATGTTGCTTTTTACATATTTTTTCCGATATCGTATTTCAATAGCAGTGATGGAAGCAGACCTGACAAGTTTTTTAAATCTTTGTTCTACTCTAACCACACTGAGCACTGGTGACTTAGTCCACGTCCTCCCATACACTCTCACAGAGACGAGGCAGTTCTAGCAATGGGAATGTTTATTTTTTGCTCTCGGTATTGTAGGGAGTAGTGTTGGCCCAGTGATAATGGGCCCGACTTACGTGTCTTAAGTCGTGGCGCCTTACTTCGTGTAATTTATAAGTACTATCACTAATACTCTCAAAAGCGGTGTAGGAAAACATCGTGAGGAAACCGGTCATGCCCTAGAACTAAAAAATCGGAGACATGTGATACCCACCAACCCGCTGGACCCGCGTGGATTATGGCTCACTCCCTCTCACAAAGATGAGGTTTGTTACTGGGAAACTAGCCTCCTCTCTGTGAGGTGTTAACGTTACAAGCTGATAGTGTAGATATTATTTGGGAAATTAATTGTAGATTAACTAAACAATATGATCGTATGTCTCTAAACTGCATAATGGACACCATTAGAAATGGACCGGAGAGGAAATTTAATCAAGTTTCAAGTGCATCCAAGGTTAGCGATTACAATGTCCCCTATGGCTATAAGTAAACAGTTGGCATTGCATGTTGATTTTATCTAGCCAATTTGCTATTACTTGCAGTGAGTAGTCTTATTTGTTTTTGATGTGGAGCCTGGTAAATAATAGGTCACCTTTCATCTGTATTATACAGGGTGTAAGGGATATCGACGCGGACGCGCAAAATATTACCATGAATTCAGTGAGTGATTCAGGATTCTAGTTTTGACCATGCATTTTTGTATGTAACAGCTGATAAAAAAAAAATGTCTATGCTGGGGGTCTTGAATCATGTGCTGCCTTCATGATAACAGTTTGCGCGTCGATTCCCTTACACTGACTTTTATTTTTAATATTAGTTACCTATGCGAAAAGTGTGTGCTACATATTTTACCAAATAAAATGGGTAGGTAATAGATTACCGACCTATTTTCACCTTAAGCCGCTTCATTACTATTAAGGTTTGAAAGGATCATACAAAACGTCTTTTTAAGACAGATCCAGATCAAAACGGTGCTCTAAAACACTGAAATAGCCTAAATTACTGTGACGTCAATCAAACGGTCACGACTTCACGAATGATAAAACATCGCAAGGTTGATCGCGTCTGTTTTGCACGTTTGGGTCCAAAATGACCAATGCAAGTTTTTTTTTGTTTCTTTATAAGTACGTCTGGCTTAATGAGATCTTGGTTTTTAGTAATTTGAATGTTAGTTATCTGAAAAACTGCGCTATAAAAACTATATGAAGAAAGGAATTTTGCTACGTCATGGACGTAATTTTCTTCAAGCTATGGAAGAAGATGATAAATTAATTAATTAGAATTTAATCACCAAGCTGATTGATAAAGTGATGTTTCTGTCACATAGAAGAATATGTACTCCTACTCTACTCCATTTCTTTGATAACATGCCTTAATTGCCTGCGGGGTAATTGCGTTTGCACTATCAATGGCTTTCATTTTGACAGTTCAACAACATTCATTGGGTTATGTGCGTTATTGAGCAGACAAATTTGTCAAACATTAGGATTTGCATTATCCTTCAAAATTGTTCAGATTATGATTCATAGTGGTAGTTACGCAAATAGGGTGCCGCTGCCTGTACAGTACCGAGGAGAGAGACTTATCTTTTGGAAGACAATTTGTATAGGTTAGTTTTTATTCTTTGATTTAGTCTTCTCAACAAATTCAATGACCTACTCATGACTGTGTTTCCCGCAATCACATAACCCACCCCAAAATTAAGGAAAATCATGATTCACTTACAATATTAACAGGTGAACTTTCTTTGTTACAGATTTATAACAGAAACAAAAACACGAGACTGCTTCATTCGCCGCCCATCCGCTGAGAGGTGAAGACGCGGATATTTTCGGAGCATTAACCCTCGTTCAGTGCGAAAAGTTTAGACTACTGTGTAGTGCGGTGAAGTGATAACCATGTTTAATTACTACCCGAAGAATTTTAAAGCCAATGGCTGGGGCTGGCATCGTACTGCCAATGCTGCAACTGCTGTCAAAGGCTTCCTTAGAGGAGAGCGTGGGGAAGGGACAGAACCTTTGGTTGGAAATGGAAGTCTTTACCCTTCCCTGCCGACGGAAGATGATACCATGTTTATTACCAACATGAAGCTGTACCCTGCCCTGCCTGCTGAGGAGTATGAAAGTGGAGCCGTCGAAGAAGTGATAGAGGAAGCTTGTGCTTCTATTAACGTGAACGCTGTGGTGAGTACTTGTACTTTCATTTATTTTATCGCTTTTGGCATATAATCTTTACGATGCTGTTAAAACCATGTGTTTTAGATAGCTTACTGTAAATTACGTCCAACATAGGTGGAGAGTTCTATCTATAGGAACAAGGAAATGACGAACAAAATCTCTCTCATGAAAATGTCTACAGTCTTCCTCTTGGCAAGAGCTTAAAACTGTTTCTTGTCAACACTTTGTTTTAATATAATTTTTTCCAATAAGTTTTATCATTATCACACATGTGACTTTTATGAACATGGTTGTGAAGCTTGCCTTCATGTTAATAACCATGACAGAAAACGTACCTATAAAGAAAGATGCTATAACTGTTTGTCTGATTTGTCTCACATAGTAACATAATAGAAGAAATGATTTTCTGGTAAACAAGACTAATATTTCAATGGAATATGTAATGCAAACAACTCATTAGTTTCTCCCGATGCTAATTATGCTACGCTTTGTTGTCTTGAAAGTCACACAGAGTTCAAGAAATCACCTTGGACTAGCCAAAGCAGGACGTGTTGGAATAGACCTTCAGGACCTTAAGGATCTGTCAAATAGTAAATTATTATGAACACGCGAGCTTTCTTATTTCCATGACTCGGCAAATATTTACTAAAGGTCTAGCTTTGTCCATATCATTTTGAATTTAATCATTTCTGAAACAAACAAAGCCACCAGATTTTTATAAAGTTGTGCTCTTAAACGTACTCATAAGTGTCAACCATATAATTTAAGATTTAATCATTTTTGGCATCCTCAAAAACGCCAGATTTTTAATAGTGGTCCTTAAATGGTATTGAAACGTCAGGCTATTTTGGTATTCGTCCTTTACCGGGTCATTGGAACGAAACCGGCTGTATTAAAAAATTGAACATGTTTTATTCACAACTCTTGATTCGAGCAGAGACAAAATCTTGCCAAAAATAATGTTTATATTCTTTTTGTTTCCAAGCATACAGTGGAAGTTACTGATGTAAGTATAATCTTAGTTCAATTTCTGCCAAACGTTACAAATTGTTGATTGTTTCTTGATTGCTAATAGGAACAAAATAATATTGACTCTAATTACTCATTAACGTTAGTCTTACGATCGTTGTGATATCATGTGCAAACGTTCATTATAGTTTACGCAGATTCTGTGACTAACACGGGTTTGTTCGGACATTAAAAACTGAATCACTTTGTGACGTAGATAATTTTAGCGCCGTTGACTCCTTTATCATCGATAAGCTTCCCACGCCTGATTAAGTAGTCATGTTCATACTCCAATTTTTTTTATTTGGTGATACAGTTCTAATTCGTAATAAGTCTGGTTATTTCATTTGGAAATTCCAGTTTAGTAGCATAAGTTTTTCGAAAAGTTTTCCTTAGAATAAATTATAAAGCCCGCACTAAGAAACGACTTCTTATTATAGAGCTTATGATTCTTTGCTACTTATTCTTAATGTTGTCTTAGGTCATCTCATCGCATCGCTGCTCCATATATCTATGTACCAATTACATTACACAGCTGGAACATATCGGCAAAATATAATATCTTATCATTCCATCTCCATCTTATGCGTCTAGGTCGTTTGTAGTCATGACCTGACATTGTTTATTATAAAGCATACTAGAATTTATCATATTGTTCTCAATATTCATGTTTCTCACACTTCGTATTTCTCTCAAGACCTCGAAGGCCGTTCAGTCACTTTTGCACAAGGTCAACAGTCAACAAACTGCTTAAATATAAACTATTTTCAATATATGTTTAACATGTAGAATATTTATGTGTACTATAAAAAAAATATATATATTAATATATATTCTTTGATAAAACAATACACTCACAGTCCATTACATTTTGATAGACAAACTGCTGCATAGGGTTAATAAACCTAACTGGAGTTACAAAAAATAAAGGACAGTTGCTTTTACGAGTACTGAAGCGAGTTTTATACACGTTTGAGCCTTTTGTCAAATAACTGAAGACTCAAAGAACTGAAGAGAGTGCTCTCATAATTATTTGAGAGAAGGTGCAGAGAGCTTATACAAATAGGCTCTCTACCTATGTACAAGCAATATCTGGCGAAACAAGTCCTTACGCAGGTCGTACAGCAAAACTAGTTTTGTATTAAATAAAATACCTAAGTGAGCTTAAAGTTGTTCATAATAGCAGTTCGTATTTAACTTATCACGATGTTTTATGTCAGGGTCGCGTGACATAATATTATGGTAGGACGACTACATAATTTGGTAAGTAGCACAAGCGATAAGTAATTACTGGTCAAAATATATAATGACGTCACCTTCCGTGAAATGGGGCGAATTTGGGCATCTTCGTCAGATTGAGTTGGGATTCAGAATGGATAAAGCACTTGAAGCTAGGGCCTGAGAAATACTTCTTTAGAAGACGGTATGTAAATCCTCTGATGCCTAAGAAAGAACTGACATACATAGACCAATCATGCGCAGGGCTCCTGACATCACTCGTTAAGAATGCGACTAGCAAAATATAAAGAAAAAGGGAATTTATTTTTAACTCAAGTCTGTTCTGGTGGGTGCCCCGTGTAACAAACCGCGGAGGTGTAGACCTATCTATTAACCGTGGGAAAAACGTAATTTGGGCTCACTGTGTTTTAAACAAGTTTTTTATCCGTTCAAGCAAGTAACAGTCACAGTTTATGGTTAAACTGAAATACTGAATTAAATTATGATGATTTTTTTATGATTTTCAGTTTACAGGAACATTTTGTTCAAAGCGGTCATCCATTTGGACTATTAGAAGTCCATAAAACACCAAATATTTAACGAAACGACGGTATATCTGACTATTTCTTCAGTAAAGTATTTATATTCAAACTGTGTATAAATTCTGCTCCAAGATAGTTAAGCATTCGTTGAAATGCTTTTAGCTTTGTTTGTTTTGGTCTAGCAGACGAAGAAGATTTACAATGAATCTTGCTATTGCCTACTGATTTTAAACTTCCCATATTGCACTTTGTTTTTGTAAAGCTTTGAAGATCATCATAAACGTAAGTATCTATATCTAGATCTTCTTCGTAAATGTTTATATCTGGTTATTTCCTTTCCAAATGCAAAACTGCACCCTAATTGCGTAGCATACTATTAATCACAATCTAAATAATTTTGAAGGATATTGCTAATCCATTGCTTCATATGTTCGAAAAATTGGTGTGCTCTACAACGTAAATAACGCATTGAATGTTGTTGAGCTGTCAAAATGAAAGCCATTCCTACTGTTGGTGTGTTACGCAATTACCCCGCTGGTCTGGTTGCTAGCACAGGCTAACTTTAGATTCAAGTTTCTTACCAGCCAAAGTAATCTCAGCCGGATAGTAGGTACTCATAACTGTCGATGCCCGTGATCAAATTCTGTCCTAAATCCCGTGTATTTGTAATTATTTTTTTCCCGTCAATATCATGTCTTAATCGCTTGATCCCTGCTAATGAGGCACAATTAACTTTCTATTATAATGGGCCGCCACAGGCCTGCGCCGGGACAGAGCGATTAATAGAAGTTAATACACTCTAAACATGATTACCTACAGTACAGCCACCTACATGATTTTAAAACCGGACTCTAACACAAGTAGACTTAACGCCATAATTAATTATCCGTTTACTTCAATTCCGTCATCGCAGTTCAAGGCTGTTGGCCAATTTTCAGTCTTTTTGCGGCCACAGCATCCTGTACTAGTCTTTATTGATTGTGTCCATTATGGACGAACACGTCAGCAATTGTTTAATGGCTGCACATAGTTCAGAAAAGCTGCTATGGTGGCCTTGTGCTGGTTATTATAGTAAATCTATGGAGACGCTGGTTTGGTGCCAAAATTTTCTGTTTATATCTAAGGGAAACTGGGACCTTGGAAATCTAGGCTGAGTATGAACTTGAATGTAATACGTATATAGTACCTATCTGTATTTAAAAAATAATAGATTTCAGAAAACAACACAATACCTATAGGAATTACTTTAAGTTTACTTTAAAACTAATAATATATTCAGACTGAGATAATCATCTTTTTTTTAGCACTGTAACGCAACAAGTTTTGGACATTTTCGTCAGTAATTTCCTGCCATAATCGGAAACTGGTCTATCAAGGCAAAATGGCGGTAGGTATTTCCATTTCGGTCTACAAAGAGACTCTAAAACGTAGCAGATAAATTACCGGTGCAATCAAGATAATTGCCCACGCCCAACCGCCCACTAGACAAACAGAGGTGTAAAACTTTATGTCTTCTAGAGTTCATCGGGTATTGACAGGATTATATTATCGCCGTATGCAATGACACAATTAATTTGTTTCTGATCTCAAGATTAACCTCTATTAAATATTTGGTAATATAATAACAAAACTCCCACTAACTCAATAGGTAAGTACCTACTTAAAATAGGAATCGTCTGGATTTCACATGAAAAATAAACCCGCTTTTGTGCTTTCAAAATCTGTATCATTATATAAAAATTGAAGGTATAACTGCCGTTCTATTCTGTAAAAATCTTACCGTGAAAACTTATGTGAAGTGAGCTTGAAGTAAGCTGTCATCTCACCTCAGACCACCTGACGCTAGACACTTCAAGCTCACTTCACCTAAGTTTTAACGGTGCGGTGAGATTTTACAGAATAGTCCGGCTGATATGGTAGTTACAGTGATAAATAACGACGTTTAACACCGCGTGACCTAGCCAGTGTTCTAGATTCAAACAGTAGTAATGTATTATGTATGTTCCCCCTGACTGGACCATAAATGTTTATACAAGAAACTTCTATCGCTTACCAGAAATGTTAAGTAGCGTACACTTCCAGATACGTGGTATAAATAAACGTTCAATAAGCTTCAGGAAATTAAGAAAACTGTTTTGCAAACCGATTACTCATTAATAATTATTATTCTTCAGCTCATATTTAAACGAGAGAACTAAAAACACAATATCTAACCATAAACAAAAAATCGAAAATCAATAACAACGTGTTAATACAATTGTTTACGTGTTAAAACCGGCGTTTAGGTACCAATTTTAGTACAATGGACTACATTTTACGAAATGCTTTTCCCATGTTAGCCAGAAAACGTTATTTAACATTAAAGAGCAACCCTGGGGAGAGATTGTTGTGTTAGTTTTACGCAACAAGACAGTGATTTTATTGGATTATATTCATATAATAATATGTTCTTTGTAGAAGACATACAAAGGGTAAAAAAATTACTTCCGTAGTCATGGGATAAAGTAAAAGTAATAAGCCTGAAATACTGCTTACCCCATTTTGCGGGCGTTGTAAAACATGACGTTGCTTTTGTAAGTTAATTTGCACCAAAAGAATGAGTAATGTTGACTACTGTCCAAAATGACGCCAAGTGCTATTGCACCATACTTCTATTTCCTTAATCCGGCCCTGGTGGTACCTATGTGAAATATGCAAATATGTCACGTAAATTCAACGAATAAAGTTTTATCTTTAGTTTATACTAACAGATAAAATACTGTGAACAACTAAAATATGTTTATAATACTTATTAGAAAAAAAATTATTTGTCATTAAAAGTTTAAAGTATTTAATTTCAATGGAAAAACAGAAAAACGAATTTTCTTTGTCAAGGTCATTGAAACCAGTGTTACAAGACTAATTTCATGCTGTCCAGATTATTTTATCCTGTTATCAGAGGTTTCTTATAATTAATTGAAGTTCCAAAAGATTCAATTACGATAAATACATGGAATCTCAAACATGTAAACAGTGAATAACTAAGCACAAAACGATCGATGCTCTCCTCCATTTTAGCAGGTGACGTCAGGCTCTGCGCTGGCAATAATCTTGCCGGCTATGCGACCAAGTTCAAAAGGTCACGACTTTATTCCATCTCCCACGTAGTTAAAAGCTCCTTTATTTAGTCGGTTATGTTTCTGTCAGTTTCCGTGAGACAGTTTTGGGTACGGTTGTTCTCTGATTTTAAAACTTATTTTATTAATATTTTGATATAAAATTACATCGAATCCTTGTGGAATATATAATAGAATATTTTACTGTGCTGTGTGCTTATTCGTTTGTTGATAAAGTGTGTATTCGAGTAGTTGTTTGTGTGATATTTGATAGGATCTTTGTGTGGAACATTCCTTCGTAGATTCCTACGATTTTTCAGTGAACTTCGGCTTTATGATGACCTCATCTATTTTGATGTAACAACATGTCTTTGCCTTGCCCTAAAAGTGCTGAAAAATATCGTGTAGCGATGTAAAATAGCTGTGTTTATAGATTTTTATCACTACTTCGAAAGTAGTGACCTACATTATAATTTGCTTCTGGTCCAGCAACCCAGTATTTGCGCTGCCGGTTTGTTTCGGAATGTGATCTTTATACGTTGTCATTGTAGAAACTGCATAGAGGTTTTATTATTCTTTTAAAATTACTGTTTTACAGAGCTAAAATGTGACCATGCTGCGTAAAAAACAGTTTGTCTATCTAGAAAATATGATTTACACAATATTATTAGTGCTGCAGGGTTAATCCAGTCCACTAAAGTAACCTTTTGTTAAAACTGGTTTGATAATACCAGAATAATCAATTCAATTCAAATGACCATCTTAGATTCTCATGAAACTTAATAATTTGTTGAGTTAGTTATGTCAGAAAATTTAATTAACTAAAACTAAGCTAACTTGACATGCAATTTAGATTCCCCTAAGACGACCCACTGACCAGTTATTGTTTACTGTGGTCTTCCTGTTGTAAATTGTAATGACAGAAACACAGCTGAGTTTACAAAATATTCAAGCTCTGTGTATTATAGTACACATGGATAAATGCTGTAGTAATATTATGAAAAGAATTGATAATAAAATCACAATAACATCTTTCATGTAAATTCTACTCCATGCTCAATTAATTATCTTTATGAGAAAAAACTGTGAGGTACTTTAATTAGCACGTCTCTACAGATGACATCACTATAAAACATTGTAATAATCTCTATGGTGGCCTAATGGCCTTCATGCATTTTCCTACTCAGTAATCGTGTGTTCACACACTAGGATGAATGACTGTGTCAGTGCCTTTGATTTTTTAATTTTTTAATGTTGTGATTGTGGTCTGTGGAAGTTTGTTTATGTTAGTGTTGTTTTCTTTTTTTCAAAAAGATCATATAAAATAAGCATTCTGGGTTAATTTGATTAGTATTTGTTCAATAATTCAGGTGTATGATGAGTAAAATTGTGTTTTTAGTACTATTTTAATTAGCATTTTCAATTAGCTTACTTGCAAAAATAATTTACAATGCAATTCTGAACAGTCTATTATAGTTATTTGAGTTAATAACATAGCAGGTGTTTATGTTTTGTTAAGTTTTAATTGATTTGAGGATGACAGCAGTTGTGACAGCTGTTATATTATTTATGACATGGTTCCTCATGATTGAATATAAGGGTTTTATACTTGCATGTCCATGTATATTCAATTAGATACTTTTCCCAATACCGAGTCGAAATATACAAAGTTGTACACAGCACAGTAAAATAATCTACTCCAACTTTCCACACAGCCACCCCCAAAATGTCCTAGCAAAGTGACAAAAACAATAAAATAGAGAGTAGTTTGTGTGAGTGAGACCTCGCCATGGCGGGTCAAAATGGCGGCGTTGACTTCAGCGCCATGCTGTCAGGCGCGGGAAAGCAGCTACTCAACCAAGGAGGCCAGGCGCTCATGCAATATGGCGCCCAGGCCATAGGCAACATCATCAACGAGGTTTTCCAGAAGAAGGAGGTGGAACAGAAGAGGTTCTTGCCAAGCATTAAGAATTATAAAGTGGTAGGTGTCATTAATTGTCATTTAAAAAAATATATGTTTCGTCAAACCTTTAAATCCTGGAAAAAGCAGTAGGGATTTTGAGTTTTGTGAGAGTAAATGGATGGATGGACAATCTATTTGTCTATTCATTTTCATCATTAGGATTTAATCTATAGAATAATTTAACTTAAAAGAAAACTGTATGTCTACAAGGCTATCCTACAATCTGAATTGATTACTCACAAGGTGCATGTACTCCAAAATTATCTGTACTCATAATATTTTAGTGTGGGATACAACAAAAAAGATCAGTCATCCACCTACGCAGTTTATTGACTTGTGAGATGAAGCATTTCTTAAGCATTTGGTACCAAGTTCCAAACTTGGTAAGCACCAAATTAGTAATGATGACCCTTGAAGACCATTCTTAGTTAGAGGATTGAAAATTTTTATATGGAGCCTGGTATACCTAACCGTCCGCCATTTTGAAAAAATTGCTTTGATGTCAGCTATCGATAGGTTTCATGCGTGGCCGCCATGTTGAAAAATAAAATGGCGGATAGGTAGATGTGCCACGAACCTTCAAAGCCCTTTAAGAGGCAACTGGCTTGTGGTGTGGTAAACATTGTAAGCAAATAGCCTAATACAGCCAAAACATAGGTGATCAATCCTTGTTGCTTCTTTGTAAAGAAGCTAAAACCTTGCAGCTGTTATGCTGTTCATCATCATCTTCCTGCCCTTATCCCATGTTACTTGAGGTCGGCGCAACACATTTTCTTCTTTCATTCTCCCCTGTCAACCGTCACGCTATCATTCACTCCTTTCTCTTTCATATCACACAATCCATCCATCTTTTCTTCGGCCTTCCTCTCCCTCTCCATCCATCAACATGTATTTTCATCACTCTTTTAGTCACATGCGTTTCGTCCCTTCTCATCACATGCCCATACCAAGCCAAACGATTTCCTTTCAACTGTTCTGTCACTGGCGCCACTGTTATGCTGTTAATATATAATATTTAATTGAATTCTATAACAATAGCATAGAAAGAAATCACGCATTATTAATAATACATCAAGACTTATGACAAGCCTTCATTGAACAATGAGGTATGTTGGGCCAATAATCACATTGGGCCAACATTTCTTTCGGCATAAACTTGGTATTGAATGCCATTACGCCACGATCTTTGCATAGGTACTTACTCCTTTAGCACCCTGTACGGACGCCAGCACATCAACCTACTACAATCTGTCTTTAAATAGATTTTCAACTTTATTGCTAAAGCATAAGGTTCAAGGTTGATTGGGAAATTTTGACAGTTTCGGGTAGCTTGATGTGCTGACGTCTCAGGTACATTCTTACTACCATATTCGCGCGTCATTTTATGAGTCTTATACACCTGACAAGTAGATTTTTATTAGGTGCAGACGTAAACCAGTTATGTGTGAATCACGTTTAAAACAGTGAAGTGAGGTAACTTGTTTTGTTTCCGGTGCTAATTCACATCAATGACAGTGTATAGGTAATTTATTATGGTGGTAGTACCCATTTGAAAAAGCCACAGTCCATTGTTTAAAGCTCAGGGTCAGCACCCTAATTGCGTAACACACTATCAATCTCAATGAGAATCAGGTTGAAGGATATTGCTAATCCATTGCTCCATATGTTCGAAAAATTTGTCTGCTTTACAACGTAAATAACGCAATGAATGTTGTTGAACTGTCAAAAAAATTAAAGCCATTGCTATAATGCGTGCCAGGAGAGATGACACTTGACACACCACGTGGTTTGACTTGCGCAGTAGGTACCTACACGATTTTAGGTCTCTAGCGGTATGAGGTCTGAGCGCGGGACGGGAACGGGAAACGTCATAGGGGCGGCGGAAAGAGCGCGGGAGGCGGGGTCAAGTCTCATCTTTCGTGGCGCTAACTATACTGATAGTGTGTTACGCAGTAGCTACTGTAGAACTGGTCGTTGAACTCGAACGTTTAAAGCCTCACACTGTGTGGGTCCATATCTGTACTGACCCTGACTTCAAAACTTCCGAAAGTGTTCATAGGTACTTCCGGCTTAGAGCAGGCCACACTAGGAGCGAAGTTAAGGTCATTTAGCTTCGCTCATGTAGCTACCGCGTCTTCTCATACTTCGGTTCATAGTTCGCGGTGTGAACCGAAGTCAGCAAACACGCGGTAGCTACACGGCCTTGGATATTGAAGTGCTCGCGTTTGATCGGCCGATTTTTAATCGCCAAATGCGTGCACTTCAATATCTCCATACTGATTCCCTGAACGATCAAACTATCGGTCAACAAAAAGTCGCTAACTCGCTAGTGCGCGCTGGCACTAAAAGAGCAACACCTGATAATGATGAATACTCTAAGCGTGGGGCCGTTGCGACCCACGGCCCACGCTTGGTCACTTTTTTTTTGTTAGTAATTTAAGTTCTAATATTGATTTTAAATGAGACACAATTCTTTCAAGGAATTCTTTGATAGCGGTAATTGTTTTGTTACCCACGTCACTCGAAATACTTCGGTGCCAACTAAATCGTAATGAGTGTTTGTAAAGTGCATGCCAGAGACATCTGGTCAGCTGCACAGTAGTCCCGTTAGTTTGATTGATCTAACTAAAGTCTCCTTTGTAATCTTGCAGGACAGAAGGCTAACTAAATCCATGTTCTTTAGTATTTTGTGGCATTGGATTCATGGAGAAAAAGTGTGAATCTATTTTCAAAATGAACACGATGCATGCCGATTATCTGAACAATTACTTATCATTTTCATATTTTTTACTATTGTCTCATCGTCGTTAAATAAGTTTAAAGTCTTTGTTTACCCAAGGTCTATAATTTAGATTCTGACTCGGTACATCCATCATAAATTTAATAATTCTTAGCATAAACTGTGCTTAGAATTACAAAGCAGTAATCACAGACATTATTCATCAGATTTATAACAATAGGTCAAAAACTGACTGAATCACTTGGATTCTTCCGCTTTATATGAAAAGCATAAAGTGCCAATTTCGAAGTGCCGATATCGATCATTCTGGGCTCATTACATTATTTCAAGCTTTATACGTAAGTATTTAATGGCAAGCATAATTATCCGAATGAATACTTGAATTACGCTCCATGATATTTTCTCAAGTATGGAGATATGCTAACTCTCTTATAGCACCAACCTACTGTGAAGACTAATATTATTGCACTGAACCTCTTTTCTGACCTCCTGCGGATATTCATTAATGCGGTCTGCATAGCTATTCACAACCATTTGATACGCCTCCGTACCGTATCGAACATCAATCAAAGTTATCGTAGGAGGCCTCTAAACGCTGTTCACAAGCCCAAAACCGAAAATGTTGGCTATCGAAATGTGTCATTTTCGAATCGAGAAAAGACAGTAAGGAAAATTCAATAAAAACCTATTATTACATAATTATGCAGTGGTTATATGAACTTGAAATAGCAACAACTTGTTCTTCGTGTCGCTGGCACGACAGTTATTCAAATTTTGCTGGCCCAAAACTTCGCCACTTCTACGGCGTTATCGGTGCCAGCGCAGAGGTCACTTTGGCTGCATGTTTTGGGGCACAGAGGGCAGGATAGGAGGTGGAGCATAGCAACAATTGATGGAATGATAAATTCAGAAGATAGTAGCAATGAGTAAAATACAACATCCAAGACATCAATTAAAGATGGATGTGGGAAAATCCCAACAAAAAATCTTTGAAGAGACAAGGAAACTAAACAACTTTTTCCTCATGAAAAGAATTTGACGGAAGGTAATCTTCAATAGAACGTTTAAATTGGAGTGGTGCTGTTTGTATATTAGCTGTGGGTGCGCTACGAACTTACGATCGGTGACTGGTGAGTCAAGTGGAGGGCGCCGACTCCAAAAATAGGCCGCGAAATTTATTTTAACGCTCACAGGATGTGGCACCCATAAACTACAAAGGAACTGTAGTGTATTTCAACTAATTCGACACTAGGAATACTAATACTAGAACCAATCCAGTGAAATTGCTGTATGTATTTCACTGTTAATCTTGAATTTCCATGTATTATAAATAACATAATTATGGTCTACGCAAGATCTTTTGCACGTCTTCTGAACACGCCCTGTAAAAATCAGACCAACGTCAAATTACGTCCTCGATCTATCAATGATAGACCATCATGACAAGTCACGACGATAATGGTTAGAAACAAACTCCTGTTTTCATTCATAAACCCCCTAGTGCTCTTAAAAGCCTCATCTGAATACTTCGCATCATGTCTTTATCTTGTTTATCCCCATCTGTACGGAGTGAAGACAACTAGTTAATTTTCACATGACCTTTCTAGACTTACAATTGTCCAATTTAGAGCTCCGGCTTATCATTTGATCTGTTATACCTACATGCATAGTTCAGTATCTAGTGCATCTTGACTCAATTGTGTCGGGTTACAGTTTTCAAGTTGTCTTTAGGATGACATGTGGTGATAAAGATATGTTCATGGAAGAAGAATTGTAACAAAGAAGGAATAGAACATGATGTGCGCGAAGAAAACAACAATACAGAAATAATTCTGAAGGAAGCTAATGTAGCAACACCACCAGTGTAACGTGACATTTTTGGCTAACTTTGCCAAAATTTAAAAGCTATAAGTACAAAAACAGTTTTCTCACAATGAAATTTTGAACATTGAATAGCATGTCGAGTACACATTTGTACAAGCTGAATTACTCATTATTGCTAATTAAATGGTTCTTGGTTGTACTACATAGTTCACCGTCGAATGAAGTAGGTACGAAATACGAATATATGAAATGGTTTCACCGGCCAAAGATTTCCAACATGAAAGAGGCGTTGAAAAATCACCGACAGCAGAAGAATACTTTTGAAGTAGTTAATGTTACAAAATTAAATAATTATAATTAACAGTCTTTAAAAACGTTAGAGAGTTAAGAAGTAACATTCACACAACGATAATGATTTCAAAGCAGGACACAAATGATAGGTTGTTGGACCCTTATTTCACAATATTCATAATATTATTCATTGCTCAGAAATAATTAAATATTGACTGAATGCCAAACTTCAACGAAGAAATCTGCACACATCATATTTTACTAATCTCTCTAGTTGTTTATCGTTGTTGTAATTCGTTTACAAGCCCGCATTGGTCGAAATTGAATATTGATTGTTCTGTTTCCAGATGGATAAACTGATATTATTGCAGGTCAAATCAATAATTTTGTCAAGTGGTCTTTTGTCAATTATTTATTATATATAGATCGATCGATCCTGCCCGTCCTAACCTAAGGTGCACCAAGTTGTTCAATTACTGAACAACAGAAGTCTACTAAAGTCAAGATTAGCCAACGGTCAATGGAGCGCAGCATATAGGTGTCAAGCGCACAGACCGAGTCAGAAACACCACCCTGCGCTCCATAACTCAAATAGTGGATGTTGGAGAAAAAATAGCTAGACTGAAATGGGAGTGGGCCGGACACGTTGCGCGAATGCACCCGGAGAGATGGGCAAAGATTGGCACTCACTGAACGCTTAAGGGAGGATACGCCGTCGAGGTAGACCACGGCGAAGGTTGTGTAACGATCTGATAAGGCTTGCAGAGCCAACATGGCCAGATATCGCACATGACAGGGAGGTTTGGAAGGAAAAAGTGTAGGCCTATGCCCAGCAGTGGGACACAAATAGACTATCGAAAAATAAGAAAAGATTGATCGATTTGGAAATTGAAGACCGCTAAATATTACAGGTCAAGCCATGGCGTGAGTGATAAATGGAGACAAATATTATTCAATAGCCTTACTGTTTCCAATTTAGTTACAAGCGTAGCTAGTCAAAATAACTTAGTAAAATCATATCGCCAGAAGAAAAATATATTTATAACCAAATTACAAATTAGGTCACATAAGCACAATCAGCATATACCTCATCTTCCCTGTTGGGACTCAGTGGCTTAGTGCGGCAATTAGGATGGGATTAAGGGACCTAATTTGGTAAAGCCTTATAGTAAAACATTATAGCTATTATGTATGAAACATATTGTTATTGTTTACAAGCTAGATAAGGGACATTGAACTTGATAAAAGATAATGTTATCACCATGCCCTTGTATTACAGTATTCTATTATTATTCACTCAATATTATAATATAATCTTTCAAGAAATCAAATACATTAAAGCAAATATTGAGAACAAAGATGTAACTAATCCTGATGATCCACTTGGCTGAACATTTATTGCATAATTTCAAATCATCATCATCTGCCTAACCTTTTCCCAACTATGTTGGGGTCGGCATTCAGTCTAACTGGATGCCTCAGCTGCATCAGTATTTGACATGGAGCGACTGCCTATCTGACCTCTACAACCCAGTTATTGAGTAATACGATACCCCTTGGTAAGAATGGTTTTCGGACTTTCGGGATTCTGACGACCCGTAACGACTGCTAAAGATCCACGAATGAAAGCATGCTTTCCGAGACATAGCGGGGTCTTGGATATTTGGAATATAAAAAACCAGTGGCAGGTAAGAGAGATTCAACTCACGTGGCTAGGAAAGTGATGAATATAAATGCTGATAGATTGAGAGAGATGAAATGTATGAGGTATATGAAAGAAAGGGAAGAAAATGATAATGTGACCGATGTGACGTTGACAGTAGGGATTGAACCCAACTAACATAGGACCTGGACAGGTAAAAGAAAATGCCTGTGAAAAAAACAGCAAGAGCATCAGATACAACGCTCTATCTCTATTGAAAACTGTTTATTCAATTTATACGGGATTGACCCTGAGATACAAAGCCAGTCAACTGTAGCCTTCAATGATAATGTTCATATCGTCATTGAATAAAAATGTGTACTCGCTTGAACACCGTCATTCATAAATTGCTCTACGATTACAACCCAGATGCGGTTCAGTGTTAACATTGTACATGCAAATACAATCTTACAATCAATAGGTAAACGTTAGTTTCTCGGAACTAACAATCGATTCTAACGCTATGTGTAGTTCATTGATTCACAATTACAAGCTTATTTTGTACCTATAGATAGAATATGAGGGACTGAATGGATAGTCTGAAACCTACGTACCCTACCTAACCTAGTCTTCTATGTGTTTATTCAGTGTCAATAACGTTCGTTTATAGTGAGGCCTTGATAGATATTCTTAGAGACCTTGATATACAAAGTGAAATTGAAAATATGCGACAAATCGAGATTGTACTCATCATTATGAACAACTTTTACTATGGGACCAAACCTGAAATCGCGAAAAGAAATTAGCTGTTCCCTAAATGTATGTTCGCATAACTCGTCAAAATGAAGGGAATCTACATTTACAACAATAATGTCACTTATCCAAAATCAACACCATTGTTCCTGCATAGTAAAGCACATAACCTAGCCATGTCAACAGCTAGTGCGTCATCAATACCACTCCTAGTGTCTACTACTAACATTCATCAATCACTAGTAACATAACACGGAGTGTGTCTGTCCCAATATACCAGTCACACGTACGGTCAACCACACGCCAGTAACAACTGAATCATAAAAACCGCCCTTACTGCTTTTAAATGAACACGCTTTCAAGGTGAAAGTGTTACTTTGACGTACGGTTGACTGTACCAGTCACTCATACGGCGCCGGGTACAACGAACGGTAATGCAATGTACATGTGCCAAAATTAACACAGCTTTTACGATCTGCCATGTGGCACTTTTTATTTATTTTTGTGGGGAAGTAAAATTGGAAATGATTTGTAATGGGACTTGAACGACAGAATGTATTTTGGATTTTAGACCCACACTTGGTTGGTATCCCGACCATTCGTAGGTACACAGCGCTTCTCCTCCACATTGATTATGCGCACAGCCAAAGTGTGGATCTCTCTGCCAGCGTCTGTATTCCCTTCCACATTTGACCCGTCTGCCTTCAAATCAAGAGTGAACAGGCATCTTCTGGACACGCTCGTTCCACCATAGACCTCATCCATCGCTTTCTAGGCGTAATCGAAGTCAAGAGCATGCCCATTCAGCAATAAAAAATTGGATTAATGTCGTTTGTTCCTAGTCCTTAAAATGTGCTGACTATTGAGATATCTTTTGGAAGTCTGAATAAGATGAAGTACGATAACACTACTAGAATAATACGACATACGCTATGCGAGTAGAGCAAGACAGTCTAGAAACATGGAGGAAATGACATCAGAGAAAGAGTTGGCTTGTTGGTAGAAGATTAAAAGGCGTCACCCGTTATAAACTGGTGAAATGACTCTCAAAAAAGTGCACACAAAGAACAATTCAAGAAGAAATGAGTAATCACAAGATTTCACTAAAAAGAAAAACAGTTTGTAAACCACGGTTGTAAACGAAGCATGAATTAATGGATTACTCACACGAATCTTAACACATATCCCAGTTTACAAACAACGCTATATAAAAAACATAATTTTCATCATATTTCTACTGCTCCTGAGAATTGTAATGACGATTTTCATGTACTAATACTGGTTAGTTGGTTTGTTCGCTGGCAAGATACCAATAAATGTACACTCGGTTCATCGTAGACGCGAAATATAAACATTGTTTGAACTAGTTTGACGCTCTGAAATTGTTTGTTATACTTTCGTGTGGTGAAATCAGAGTTAATGTGGAGAACTGCTGTGTTAGTCTATACTATTCTAGCTTTTGTCCGCGTGAAAGTAGAAAAAAAATACTAAGTATAAAACCTTCAATATGAAAAAGTACATACCTGTGCCAAGTGCGATTGGTTAAACTTTGTTCGATTTTATCAATCTCATATATACCAACAGGACCATTTTTGGGTTGTGAAAGTTCCGAAATTCAACGCCAGTAGCCCAAAATTATTATATTCTTATTATTCGCCTTTTTAAACGGTGCAAATAGTTTGACCATCTACTGAAGAGGTTTTGTCGCTAGACTTTTCTTTAATTAAATAATTGTTCTCGATATATTGTTTAATGAATTCATGATCATATATCTACCCATTTCGTCTAATGGCTGAACTTTTACTTAATGAATCGATTCAATCATCGGTCTTCAACATTTATTTACTTCAAATCATAACTGAATTGACATGATATACGCCCCAATCTAAATTAAATGAAGAATGAACACTACATCTCGTTAGGGTTACAAGACATTGAAAAGCTTTTATAATTATGGATATTATATCGTCCACAATTTTCTAACAAGGAGCTTTTAGTTAGATGGCATATATTGAACATACTAAGCGATAACTCAATTTCGATAAATAGTTAATCCGGTTTTTCCAGATTTTAGATAGCAGTGGTAACGGTCCCGACTTACCGAGTTGTAATTCGTGGGTTCGAACCCAGTCAGGCGCGTTACTTTGTGTAATTTATTTCAACGCCACTGCTCTAAAAAGGTGAAGGAAACATCGTGAGGAAATCGGTATGTCCTAGAACCAAAAGTTCGAAGACATGTGACATCTACCAACCTGCATTGGGCCCGCGTAGTGACACTTCTCAAGTGGAAGCCTGTGTCCCAGCAGGGGGAACACATGTCATTGAACAGCAAAATAATTTGATTCCTATTAATAAATTACTAGTCTGTGTCTGTGTAGTTAATACTTACATATAATTCCATTACTATATAATATAGATCCATTGTTCTTCAAATGTAATGTTATTTTGTTTTGATCTTTGTTATTATTAATAAACATACAAAGAAGCTTACGACACTCGAGATGAGTAATGCGTTGTAAGTCTAGAGACAGTAGACAGTATCCAGACATAGGGAGCACCCTAGTCTAGACATTCGACCTTTTTCGCCCCCGTATTGATCTCACAAAAATTTTAATGTTCTGTTTTGAATATCGTGGCGGTGATGTCATCTAATTGGCGTATTTTGAAATCTAGCTTTTAGACTTCAACATGAAGAGTTCAGACTACTTACTTAATTTCGTAATTTGCGCGTAATTGGATTAGATATGGCACCTCTTACTCACAAATTGAAATTAAATAGCATCGCAGTGTTCTGGGCTACTTTAACTTGATTAAAATTTTTAAACAAAGACCTTTCGATTGCCATCAGAAATATCGAACAAAAAGAATAAAGAACGAAAAAAATTCTATTCTGCACGCATACTCATCTGAATCTCAATTTCATTTTGAAAGATATTACTAATCCATTGCTTCGTATGTTCAAAAAATGTCTCTGCTCAACAACGTAATTATACGCAATGAATGCTATTCAACTGTCAAAATAAAAGCCACTGCTACTTATAGTGTGTTACGCAATTACCCCACTTAATCATTTTAAAGGATATTGCTAATCAATTGCTTCAAAATATGTTCGCAAAAATTGTCTGCTCAACAACGTAAATAGCGCAATAAATGTTGTTGAACTGTCAAAATAAATAATAGCGTCTGTATAGTAAAGTAACACAAAGTTTTGTCTTCTTCTTTCGAAAGTCAAATTACTGACGACTGAAAGAGAGAAATCAGTGTGTAACTATTCATCTGATATAATACGTTTAATAGTTAGTGGGTTAGTGTGTTACGCAATTATCCCGCAGATAACACTACGCAAAAGGATGACCATAAACAATACTGATAAATACGAAGTTTCTAGTTGTTATTGCCCACGTAAACGCGAATGATGTTCGTGTTCAAATAACATAATTGAAAATAGAAGAACCATATTATTGGGATTTGTCTACCTAGATATGTAACCTAGCTTATAGAGGAAAATCAGTATGAAAAAATAAAAATAATGCTGATAACCCATTGATAATATATTTGGCGATTAATTTGGTTAGTTTAATTAAAATTGTAATATTAATAACGATATCTGATTATTACAATAATAAAATTATACTTTGCCGGGAATTGACATTAGGCAAAATTAGTTGCCTGTGTAATGAAAATAATGATGAGTTAATAACGAGTGCATAATTGCTATGAATAGCTTATAGGAAATAACAATAATAATTAATATTTGTCATATACTTTTATAATTTTGCTTGAAATAAAGCCCTTGTTCGTATATTGTGCGCAAATACAGTACACATTATTTCAATCGAGTTTATAAACTATGACTTCCTCGTAGATCTAGGCGTCGCAAGCGCAATTGTTGGGCAGGTCCTGTACGCCTAACATAACCACCATAGAAACGGGTGTTGTCGACGGAAGAATAGACAAAATGACAGATAGAAAGGATTCATCCTCATATCGAGTAAGTGTTATCAGCCTTTTCCATTAGGAATTTACACCGTAGCAATTCGGGAGTCTGGATTTGTGCCAGAGCGATGGCAATAGCCCTCTGTAAAAGTGAAATGTAGGTGTACTATACAAAATTCTGCCCACTGCTTTGGGGAATACGAGCGTAAAGCACTTCATGATCTAACACCTATACGTAGTTGCGTACGCAATATCTCATTACGAAACATTGAGATCATTTTTTAATGTCATACACGTGTCTGTTACGCACAGATTTACTACTGAAATCGAAATTGGATTTATCAGGTTGGTTGCAAATTGGATTTAGCAGGTTGGTTGCATCAAATCAACAATTTGCATTGTTCGTTGTCAAGTCAATAGGAAAGTAAGTAGATCATTATCCGCTGTGTTATCATACACACATATTCATAAGTATAATTTGCAATTGTCACAATACTTAGGAAGGATGATATGAGCTTATGCATAACCTAGTACGACCCTGAATTTGCTAAATACGTATCTTATCGATAAAGCATGTGTCCATCAATTTATCACTATATCAACATATGTTACATGTGTATAATTTTATATAGTAACTTACGATAAAAAGTCCATATCAGTTAAAAGATTATAAAAAACCTAAATAAAAAGTGACTAACCTGTTCCGCTGTGGTACATCGACCGAATTATATGTCCAGGTTTTATGAAAACACTACAGTGTACAACAGTCACATAACTAACAAGTGAACTTACTCAAGCCATCGATACTGTTCACTATACCTGTTAAACCCTATTAGGTTAAAAGGCTTTTGTCCGAACTACAACAAAACAGTAATTATCTTTTTATGTCACCGTAGATTCGATGGGTTGATAAAAAAACGGTCTGTCATACACCACACCTAAGCTATGACGTGGCGTCCCTCAGGGAGCTATGTTAGGTTCTTAAATGTTCTAATTAGAAATGCTAAAACTAGCTTAGTTCAGCTTTTAGTATAGAACATCCTAATGGCTGTAGTTAGTATGATCATGTTGAGTGCTGATTAGATATCTGTATTGGTGGTGCTTAATTGCACAAAAGAACTAAAGCGAAATGCATTATTTAGTCCCTCCAACTAAGTAAGTAATATAATAGCAGAGCAATCGGACAGCAGTAACAGTATTGATTAGATTTTAATCTAAGTAACATTTCATTTTGTCATTAAACGTCACACGAAATCACGTTCGTTTAACATTTATCCAACATTTCGTAAGCGAAACATAAGATACTTCCATAATATTTGAAACAATTTGATTACATAACCGCGCGCGCGATAATACACATTTCAAAAAAGAAAACTGTTTAAACAAAATAAACCCTTCATAAGCTTTTCAAACATAAAAAGCTTTGATCTCAAACAAACATTTTCCGTTATAGCTTCGCTTCCAATACGCCACAATTCCATAGCTTCCACCATAATAAAAATAAGTCTCTATGGGTTTCCGCCACACTCACACATACACACGAGTTTGTCCTTATTCCACCGCATTTAACATACCTACTGTGTTATCAGTCTGTTGCCGGCAGTCAATATTTTCAGTTAATACTGTAATGAAGTGGACACGGGATATTTAATTTTAATTGTCATTATTCCATAGCAGTAGTGAACTTTTTAGTTTGTGAACAAAGTGTTTATGTTTATCTTTTAAAATTAAGATCTGTTGAAAGTTTTTGCGAATGAAGCGAAAAACTTGTGCGAAATATTTGATTTAACTATTGCAGGGCTTAAAGTTCGTATGTCTAGTTTTGCTTTGTTGTTAACAAGAAGTTTCTTTGAAGAAACTGTTGTTTATGTCGAAAAATATACGTAAGACATATATTTGTGAAGAATAGAATACCTGTATAATTTACAGTCGTCAGTAAAATCGATAGTTATTTTTATCAAGGACGCGCGACATCTAGTCTTCAACTGATTTGTAACTTTCATTAAGAATTATTTTTTTAACTAAGGTTTGTAACGATTATTCTTACGTTCATAATTATATTTTTGAATAATAACGTCAAATATTATTCTTTAATCAACTGTATAAAAGGAGAGAGAAAAAGATTTAAATACAACTCTTGCCTTATTTCTGTTATGGTATTCAAAAATTAAATTTAAATATATATATTCTGCTTCCGATCCAAAACAATAGTTATAGGAAAATTCTCATCTCCACATTAATCGCATTAGTTTAGTTAACATTCAAACAACAAAGCATTACTTTTAGTCTTAATTATCCTTCAAAGCAATCAGGCGACCTTGCACTAATACACTGGAAACCTAGTTAACAAATAACATCAATTTAAATAAATCACTACATTAAAATCAGTTACTTACGAAAATCCAACGCATGAACACAGAAACACGAAAATGGCTAACGAAGTCGCTGAAGACACATTTGTGAAGCTAAGCAAAGAAGAGGTTGGATATCTGAAGACCTTTTATTCAACCACTACTGTCACCAACGCAGCCGAAGCTTGGAAAAAGAAATCAGTTTCCATAGTATCTCCAAAATCGGGAAGGATTTTACGAAGCAAGAAAGGTTCAGAGAAAAAACCTCAAAAATCTGATAAAAATGGCAAGGAAAATGGTTTCTTCAAAAGATTATTCGAAGATTTCAAAAAGGCGAAAGTTTCTGATTACCCCTACCAACAATCTAACGTTCGCAGAAACAGTTCTTACAAACCTTTTTGGGCTACCAAAGTTGTGCAACCTGTTGCTGAATCGAACGTAGAAGAACCAGCAATGAGTTCTAAAAAAGTTGATTCAGTTGAACACAGCAATGCTGCTACTAACAGAAGTATGATTTTCGCCAAGGAAGTTATTGGATCGCCTAAAGTTACTCTGAGTAATGTTAAAGCTAGTAGAGAAAGTACCCCTATGAAGAGGCTCTCGTCTGTAGACCATCATCGTGAGTACAGACTGAGGATGCCTTCGAGTTATAAAGGAAGCCAAATGTTTATGCCTACTGGTGAACAAGTGTTTTGGGTTCGTGATCTCTTTTAATTATTTGTTTGTCAAAATCAGAGATGATAATATCTTTTAGAACGATTCCTCTTTCGTTGTGATCTCTTTTGGAAATTTTTTGGCCTAAATCCGTGTCGATATTTCTTTGAAAGATTTATCTTCTTTCTTTAGCGTTATGTTAGTGCTTAGAAGAATTAATTCTTGTTGTTTTTCTCGCACTAAAGCCTTCAGTAAATGGGAATCTTGCCAAATAGGTCAAAGCTAGTTTGGACTTAACGTCGCCGTCGCTAAAACTTTTCTAATGCTGCCAGAAAATTATATAGAATAGCTTTTTTGTATAATTTATAGTTCGATCTGTCTTATTTATAGGGTTATTTACGAGTACATAATACATATTTACTTCACTCTGTCTTATCCTCCTTACACCCAAGTAATCTAAAATATTTGTCTATTCTGGGTACAAGTATATGTATTTGATCTGCGCGATGGCTTTCATATTACGGTTCATTTCATTGCATTATTTACGTTGTTGAGCAGAAAAAAAATCGAATATGCAATTTGAAGCAATGGATTATCAATATCCTTGGATTATCTTTGATTATCAATATCAATATCCTTCAAAATGTTAAATCAGATTGCGAGTGAAAGTGTGTTACGCGATTAGAGTGCCGAATGCACTTAATAAGTATAGTATAAAGTATGCCCTACGATAAGAAAACATCGTTGAAACTAAATTACACAAACATTTTCGAAGTGGCTCTTACTAAAATTATCATTAATTCATTAAATGTTCGTCATCATCTAGCATCATGTTCATGTAGCATCTGGAAATAGCATTACTGCCATTGTCATATGGCTTTGCTAGTTATTTTATTTACTTTCAACATTACTGTGTATCGGTGTGTTTAGTGTGAGTGCATAAAATAAACAATCGTAATGTGTGCAAACGACGTAAAGCTTGCCAAAAGTACCTGATATTTTTGCACTCTTCATCTAGATTATTTTTATTGTTATTACACACAGAATACAAATCATACATTTTAATACAGTATTTTTATCTTACGAAGCGACGCGCGCTTTACTTTTAGTAACCAAGTATACAAACACGCTGTGAATGTGAAGACGAGTAGCGTTAGCACATAAGTTCACATAACACACACACACATTTCCGACTTCGCCATTGTCTCGGACGGTACCGAGAGCTCCTGCGCTCACACACACATTCACAGGCATGTTTGTACACTTGGTAGCCACAAGTAAGGTGCGTGTCGCTTCATGAGATAAAAATACTATATGGGAATAACACGGTCGCATTGAATAGCTGTAATATAATATAAGCCTGAGAATGTTTATATAGCTTTCGCCATTTCCGTTCTTCTCGTAACCAAAAACGAACTTCAATATTGTGCAAGTGTATCATAATCTCTACTGCTCAACTTAAACATTAGTCAGTCGCTATGTCTCACATGATCATCTCATCTTCAAGTTTTTGCATTCAGTCATTCATGCCCGATTTTTCAACCGAAGTGTTGAATTTTCGTTAAGCCGATATCAGACGCTTTTCTTGAGTGAAGGTTAATTTTTGTTTCATTCCACCTTCATCTGCTCCTTTCATTTAATTTTTCGATCCTTTCGAGATTCCGAAATGATAAAATGTTTTATCACTTTTTATTTATTTTGTGTTCAGACATTACACTTCGTTGAGGGGCCCGTGGCTAAATAATAACAGCCGCACAGGTCGATCGATCAGGTTAACTACGCTTGCCGCGGTTGGATTGGATGGGTGACCATCTTTACAAACCGAGACCTCTCCGTGCTTCGGAAAGCACGTTAAGCCGTTGGTCCTGGCTGCCACTCGTGGATCTTTGACAGTCGTTACGGCTAGTCAGAAGCCCGAAAGTCTGATAACCAGTCTTACCAAGGTATCGTATTACCTAGTAACTAGGTTGTAGAGGTCAGATAGGCAGTCGCTCCATGTAAAATACTGGTATTCAGCTGCATCCGGTTAGACTGGACGCCGACCCAACATATTTGGGAAAAGGCTAGGCAGATGATGACATTACACTTCGTGTGAAAGATGCCGAATGAAAGGCATAAATGAACAAAAAGTGAAGCGTCTGATATCGGCTTTAGTGCTACTAGTTCGATTTCCTACTGTCCTACTAATATTATAAACGGGAAATTTTGTGAGGATGAATGGATAGATGGATGTTTGTTACTCTTTCACGCAAAAACTACTGAACGGATTTTGATGAAACTTTACAGTAATATAGCTTATACATACATTAGAATAACACATAGGATACTTTTTAACCCGATATTCCCACGGGATGGACATTTATGTATGCGGGTGAAACCCCGGGGCGCTGCTAGTCTTACCATATTGCGGTTCAAAACAAACAGTTAAAGTTTGTCGTATGCAATAGCTTTTTTGACAAGAGAGTTTATCTGAAGACTTCGGTCACCTGGCATCCATCACTGACTCCTGTTTTACAAAGAAATTCAAAATTATTTATTTGTCTAGATACGGATTGTGTTTGTGGGCGTCGAACTTGCGAGCTAGAGGTCGATGCCCACACGATGCACTATTGCCGTGAACCCACTCCTATTAAAATCATATTAAGCTTATAAGTCGTTAGCAAAAACGTCATATGCAAAAAGACCCACATTGATAATTAACATGAACATAAACTCAGGGTAGGAAGCGGGATCGTCCGAAAGGGTTACCGCTGCCCCGGAACATAAAGTGCTAAGGAAGGAACAGGTGGGTTTTAGTCAGTAAGAGTCTGACACTCCCTTCCGCTCCACAAGTTATTGTTGTAAAGGATCAAGTTCTTCTAACTGAACAGCTGTGCTGCTGGGAAGTTTGTTGCGCCACTTCTTCCCAGCTAAAGCACTAGAAAGTGATAAGAGGTGCTTTGGGGGACTGCCTGATGTAATGGTGGCGTTCAAAAAATGCTAGTTTTCAGCCTAGTTTGAATAAATTGATTTTGAAAGAGCTGGAAGTCATGGGGAGAGGCCTTTGCCCAGCAATGAGATGATGCAGGCTAACAGTAATCGGGAATCTTGATTGGGTTCTGATAATAAAGGATCTTGTTCATCGACAGCCTGACTTCACCCACTGCTGGCCAGGCTCCTGTATCAGTCTTATCTTTGCAGACTGTGGTCACATAATTTATTTCCTTAAAAGCTAATTTATACCTATTTTCCTTACAGCTAGGCGAGACCCGTCCTTCATCGTTCGGTCCAGCGACCTACCAGGACTTCAAAGAGATCAGGTCTCGCTGCGTCGCCGAGCGCAGACTGTTCGAAGACCCTGAGTTCCCAGCAGTAGACCGCAGTCTCTACTACAAGGAGAGACTCGATAGACCCATCACTTGGTTGAGACCTGGGGTGAGTATTTCATTTATATTTATTTATTTTTTAAATTATAGTAAAATAGATACAGATGCTACCGGCTACCGGCTGACTATTTTTACCGTCCATGACAAAACAGGGTAAATATAACGAGCCTGTCAAAATCTAGTCACAGTTTCATCTCGGCGACACACAAATGTCAAAATGTAGGGAAATTAGAGGTATTTTTGACAGATTGAGACTGAGATCAGACTGTGAACGATCTTAAAATTACGAGAATTACCCCTCTGATATGTTTTGTGTTTTTCCAGGAAATATGCGACGACCCTCAACTCTTCGTGGAGGGCTACAGTCGCTTCGACGTGCAACAGGGCGAGCTGGGCGACTGTTGGCTGTTGGCCGCGGTCGCCAACCTTACGCTGCACAGAAAGTGAGTTACTTTTAGATATTGGTCACCAATGTTGGTCACACTTTGTCTACTAGATTTTGTACTAATAGAAAATCGAATCCAAGACTGTTCCTGGGTTCGATTCCCAGGTGGGGCAGAGTGTTATTGGGTCTTTCTATCTTGAATTTCTCAGTAACAGCCCGGAGTCAGGATTTGTTCCCGGTTGATGGAAATATTCTCGCCCTCTATTACATTACATAGTACGTAAACATAACTAGCGAAATGTAGGTGTAGTAGCCCAACCCTTTGGGAAAACAAGCCATGATGTTGTGTTAAATATCTACATATTCCACATGCCTCACGATATTCGTCGGCTTAATCAACTAAGTTAAACTGAAAGTCCGTCAGTTACCATATATGGCGATTAGGCGACCTATACCTAATAGCTACATACATATAAGCTTTATCAACCACATTATTTCTGCTCAACTAATAAACTGGTTTTTCCTGCGCCACGCTGTAGTTTTCCTCAAAAAACTTTTCCTATTAAGGGGGATGCGCTACTCCGCGAAACTTAAATTTTCTTACGTTTTTTGCAATTAGCAGGACAGTGTCATGTTGAATGTTGATTAAAATATGATTTGCGAGCGTAACAAATATGACTCTTTAAAGAATAATCATCAATATCAACATCACCCTCTAAGTTCATATAATCCTATTGAATGACTATTTCATGAAATATCAATCAATAGGATTATGAGGGTTACCCTGGCGCTTCCCCCTTAAACAGAATATTTCACATAACATCCCAACAGCCTTTAAAAAAAATCGTGTTTGGGTATTATTAAATTATGCATCATGCCTTAGACTTTGGCTCATAAAAGTTGACCCACCAGAAAAACGCTGCAAATTAAAAAAAAATTATATCACTGAGTATAGTAGGAATAAATCATTTTGATACTTGGAAATTTATGATGCAATCAATGTAAGCAGTTATAATATCCTGGCTTAATAATTCGGGTGACATTTTTAGAATGTGGCTATATAACAAGTTGCAAACTAAAAGTTTCATAGGGAAAGTTGTTCAGAATGACGTGTCGAATCATCCCCAAGACGGATGCAGGTGGCTAAATCGCCACCCTGTAGATATTATCCCTAGATCAAGAGTCACCAAACGCCAGATAACTTATCTATAAATCCTTCAGCTGAACACACGTCATACTTAATATTTATAAACATGACTATAGTTAACAGCCACACCGACGCTAGTTGTTGGAACAGGATAATGATACGTGCAGGTTGACATTAATCACTGATATGCTTATATGTATAATTTGATTTCAATATTTTTCATAGATATGGTGTCCTTGAAACCATATCAGGATATTACAAAATGATAAAAAGTTACAGGTTTCTAGGAAAAACTTATGGTTCTAGAATTGTGCTTCATAAAACGGGCCTTCCATTCATATATTATCAGACCATAAAGAGTCTAATAACAGCCGCACAGGTCGATCGATCAGGTTAAGCTACGCTTGCCGCGGTTGGTCTGTGGATATGTGAACATCTTTACATACCTTGCCTCGGAAAGCACGTTAAGCCGTTGGTCCCGGCTGTTATTCGTGGATCTTTGACAGCCGTTAGCAGTCAGAAGCTCGAAAATCTGACAACCAGTCTTACCTAGGGGTAGCGTATTACCCAGTAACTGGGTTGTGGAGGTCAGATAGGCAGTCGCTGCATGTAAAATACTGGTATTCAGCTGCATCCGATTAGACTGGAAGCCGACCCTAACCTAACATAGTCGGGAAAAGGCTAGGCAGATGATGAAAGAGTCTAATAACAGTACATACAGTACCTGACCGAAAATATGGCAAATCGAGTTTTGTAAAAGTTTTGAATTATAGAGCGTCGTCTTTATTAGTCAGACCCAAAGCTTATAACATCACCTCTGACGTGGTCAACTTCGACAGCGATATCCTCTCCAGCCGTAGGTGACGATCTTTGTCCATGTCTCCAAATTTTGTTAAATTATTAAAATAATTCTCATTTCTATTTCAGATTGTTCTTCCAAGTAGTGCCAGATGACCAGAGCTTCGATGAGGATTACGCCGGCGTCTTCCATTTTCGGTAAGCCAACATTATCCTGACATTCATGAAGGGCGGGCGTTTTGGAGGACTGTCTTGTGTAATTATGTAATTTTGACGTTTGAAAATGCTGATTCTCGGATGTGAAATTTTTAGTCGGTTATAAAAAAAAATCGACTGTTTCATAAAAAAGTGCAATACCTACGCGGGCAAAATGTATGGAGCAGTAATATTTTTTATAGTCCGCGCGGAACTAGTTGGCCGCGCCTTAGGTATGTGAGCGATGGGTCGGAGGGGCGGGGCCGCATTACTCAGTACGTGCGTTGCGAACCGCCGCCTCACCCCTGTCCCCACCTCAGCGGCCAACTAGTTCCGCGCGGACTATAATAACCGACGAAAATTTTCAACACAGGGGGTTCAGAATCATGTACCGATTCCATGGCAACAGGTTGCACCTCGATATCCCCTGCCACCCTGTGTGCATGCAAGTCTTAAGAAATTTCATGTTTGCTATAATTATTTCTTTATTCTTCTAGTTTCTGGCAATACGGCCGCTGGGTGGACGTCGTCATAGACGACCGTCTCCCCACCTACAGAGGAAAGCTCGTGTTCCTCCACTCGTCGGAGAACAATGAGTTCTGGAGCGCTTTACTAGAGAAGGCTTATGCCAAGTAAGTTATTAGTAATCGATCTTGAAAAGAACATTATCATTATGTTTTATTATTCAAAAGGATTATTTGGTGGAAGCTTCAACACTGTACAAGGTGGAGACGACAATACAATAATAATATTATAAACTCGAAAGTTTGTGATGATGGATGGATGTTTGTTACTGTTTCACGTAAAAACTACTGAACGGATTTTGATGAAATTTTACAGTAATAATAGCTTATACACCAGAATAACACAGACTAATTTTTGACGTGATAACGTCTTATAAATCAATGAACGCCGACTGCATGCACGAAAAGCATGACTCATTGTCACGTTCCGCCTGAGCAGAGCGTGCAAGCGAGAGCGCGGAACAAGCGATAGAGAGGCACGATCGGCCTAAGCGTTCGGCTTGTGACGCATTGTTTTCTTATGACGTTATCACGTAAAATTATCGTCCGTAAACCGACTTTACAGACAACCAATTTGTTATCCTAATATTCCCACGGGATCGACACTTATGCAGGTGAAACCGCGGGGCGCTGCTAGTACAATAATAAATTGAACTCTAATGCCGTTCCCAGTCAACACACGAAAATTATTTATTCCCATTTATTGTCGTTGTTGTCTCCACATTAAAAAAATAAATCAAAACAGGAAAAAGGACAAGATAGTCTTATCTTTCGATTGTGCACACTATACTTAACATTATGAACAAAAAAAAACCGCATAACCAAAGTACCAAAAAAAAACGATAACAAATGTGGGTTTTTTTGGGTAGTTTGTGGTTTTTTTTGTTCAGTTTGTAACCTTTTTTTATAATTCAGGTCAGATACCAACATTTTATTATTTAGCAACATTTTAGATTACTAATCATTTTACTCTTTTTAAAAATGTTTGTGCATAATGAACTTTTATTTACTAACACCGCGTCCTAATCAAAACCGATCGTCGCGTCCATTTATGTCACTTTTTGTTCAGTGAGCCTGAACGCGTGGTCGCGGCTTTCCTGTTTTTACGCTTTTTACGGTTAGGACGCGGTAAAAGTGAAATTTTCGTCTAAAACATTTTTGCTAATAACACATTTCTAATTCTAGACTCCACGGTTCCTACGAGTCTCTAAAGGGCGGTTCAACATGCGAAGCAATGGAAGACTTCACAGGCGGAGTCACGGAGATGTACGACATCGCCGAACTGCCGCCGAACTTCTTTACTATTCTCCTGAAGGCGTACGAGAGGAACTCGCTTAGTGGCTGCAGTATTGAGGTGAGCAACTATATTATTAGCTAACATACTAAAATACAACGTGCCGCTACAATGGCGGCGTTAATTTAACACACGGGTAGAGCTAGTGGCAGGTAATCATAAAAATATAACAACAAAATAATTCGTAATTTGAAAACTACCGCCTGCGCCGCTCGCCGACATAGGGCTCTCTATTCTTCAATTCGTCTACTCTTTGCATGCTATTCGTTTTAATTTCATTGATGCGACTACGATCCGTGACCCCGGCAAATGACCCCTGTGCAACAGTTCTTAAGGCCGGCTCCACACGTTGGCCCCAACGTCGGTCCCAACGCTACTCGTCCAACGTGTGGATCTAGAAAATAGCATTCGCACCAACATTGGGACGTTGGTGGAGCCGGCCTTAAGTACAAGTTGCTCCAAGATGCTATTTTAGAAAATTTAAAATAAATATTAATGTTTAATGGAATTCAAATCCTACTACTTATCCTAATAATTTTATAAACGCGAAAGTTTGTAAGGATAGATGAATGGATGGACGTTTATTACTCTTTCATTCAAAAACTATTGAACAGACTTGAATAAAATTTGGCACACGGATAGTTTATAACCAGGATTGATTAGTTTTAACCAGGATTAACACACACACACACACACATTAATATTAAATCGCCACGCTGTATGCTGTTGGTGTTCTGTACTAGATGAATAAATAAACCCCATTTCTTTTGCAGCCGGACCCAAACATCTTGGAAGCCGAAACCCCGGTCGGCCTCATCCGAGGACACGCGTACTCGGTAACAAAAGTGAAGTACGTGGACATCGAGACTCCCGGCCGCGCGGGGAAGATACCGCTGCTGCGCCTGCGCAACCCTTGGGGTAACGAGGCCGAGTGGAATGGACCATGGAGCGATAAGTACGTACATAACAACTCCGAAACATTTTTCATAGAAACTAAAACTCCTTCTGGTCTTATACAGGGTGTCCCGTAAATAATGGATCAAACGTAACGGGTAGGTAGCTTACCTCATTTCCAACAACTAATTTGAACAGTAAAAAAAAAACCCATAAGGTAACCAAGATAATTTTTTTTTTCGATTTTTACTATTTTCTGTACCAGCATTCAGTGTTTTTAATGCTGTTGCTGCAAATGGTATCATATTTAGGTGTGATTTTTGTCATACATTTCTGAATAGTTTACTAGTGTTATAAGATACCATTTTTTTAAATAACATTTTATTTGCCTTAGAAAAAAAATCTTGAATTGAAAAGTTTTGTTTTTAAGATGAAAAGACCAGAATTGGAAAAATTCTCCTGTAAAAAAATTGTATGACACCGAAGTGTACCATTATTTTAAAAACTTGTACAATTACTAAGGTTTGCAGATTGGTATAAAACTTACGCCTAGTCTTTGTCGTTACAAAGATATTGCTATGAATCTGACAGAGGTGCAAAATTACGAAATAAAATAAAATTGAAAAAGTGTGCACAATTCAACTATTTTCTTAAAAATGTTTAGGTATCTCAGCGTATGAAAAAACTTAGGAGGTTAAATTAAAAAAAAAATACAAATAAATCGTTTATTTTGTTTTTACAGTAAATGTTCAAACTGACGTCCCCCTACGAGAATGCAAAGTCTGCACCTCCTAATAAAGGAAGCTCTTATCCGACGGACAAAATGGCTGTTGTTTATTTCTGATACAGCAGATTGGATGCGCTGACGTAATTCTTCTTCCGACGTTATTCGTTGTTTGTACACTTTGTCTTTTAAACATCCCCAATAAAAAAAATCTAAGGGATTTAAATCCGGAGATCGCGGAGGCCACAAAATTGGTCCTAATCGGCCGATCCATCTGTCAGGGTAAGTTTCATTGAGTTGCGCCCTTACTGCCGTCGCATAGTGAGCGGGGCATCCATCATTTTGTAACCACATTGCTTGCCGCACGTCTTCTGGAATATTTTCTAATAACGTTGGCAACTCATTCCTTAAAAAATGCAGATAGTATTCGGCGTTTAGAGTTGCTGGTAGTTCAAAGGGCCCTATTATTTGCCCATTTATTATTCCTGCCCATAAATTTATTTTAAATTGATGTTGGCTCCTGTCCTCTCGCATCAAATGTGGGTTTACCAGCTGCCAACTGTGCAAATTATGCAAATTGAGATATCCATCTCGCCGGCATGAAGACTCGTCACTCCATAAAATTTTATTAAAAAACTGTGGGTCCGCCCGTATCATTCTAAGCATCCTTTGGCAAAATGCTACTCTTTGCGGGTAATCACGTGACGTCAGCGTTTGAACACGTTGCACGTGATATGGGTGCAACCGGTGCCTTTTTAGAACTCGATGTACCGTCGATCTTGGAATACCTGTGCGTTGCGCTATGACGCGAATTGAGACCGACGAATCTTCCTCGATTTCTCGAATAATAATTTCGTCATTGACTTGTGACGATCGCCCTTCACTGGCACCCCCAACTCCGGTGCCAAGAATTCTTCCCTCAAGAAGCGCGTTATGCACTCTAATGAATACGCGATAGTCGGGATGTCGATCCCGGTTCGGGTATCTTTCACGATACAATCTTGCGGCCGCCCTGGCATTACCTCTTGCTTCTCCGTAGATAAAATGCATTTCGGCATACTCCCGTGGCGTGTACTCGTAACGAGGCATCGTACTACTGCACACACGTACAACCACACACAAACGATTGTTTTCGAAGTCCGTAGGATTGCCAAGTCATTCGTCCAAAACACAAACAGTTCCAAATCGTTAGGCAAAGCAAAGTCCAAATACACCGCACAAGTTTAATTTTAAGGAACACAACAGTTAGGCACAGCGGGAGCGAAAGTAGTCTGACGTACGTATCAACTCGAAGAGAGATTCGTGTCAACTAAACAAATAAAATCAAGCAACATTACCAAAAATACAAAAGCGGCGCTATCTATCCCTTTCACACTGAGTGAGGTGCAACTCCGCAGGTAGCGGTCCCAAATGCCGAACAGATGACGTCATCGGCTCGGAATTACGCTACACGCTTAACCACATGCTTAGATTACAAGCATAAGCCATTACGAGAAAGAAAAGTTAGATTGTACCATTTTAATTTCTGTTCTGTCTTCTTCATCACATTCATACGAGTAGCAATATCTTTGTAACCGCAAGGACTAGACGTAAGTTTTATACCAATTTGCAAACCTTAGTAATTTTACAAGTTTTTAAAATAATGGTACACTTTGATGTCATACATTTTTTTTACAGGAGAATTTTTCCAATTCTGGTCTTTTCATCGTAAAAACAAAACTTTTCAATTCAAGATTTTTTTTCTAAGGCAAATAAAATGTTATTTAAAAAAATGGTATCTTATAACACTAGTAAACTATTCAGAAATGTATGACAAAAATCACACCTAAATATGATACCATTTGCAGCAACAGCATTAAAAACA
Organism: Hydraecia micacea; assembly: GCA_914767645.1. Classification (NCBI taxonomy): domain Eukaryota; kingdom Metazoa; phylum Arthropoda; class Insecta; order Lepidoptera; family Noctuidae; genus Hydraecia; species Hydraecia micacea. The sequence continues at coordinate 3,584,859 of OU611801.1, read as the reverse complement.
CTGAATGCTGGTACAGAAAATAGTAAAAATCGAAAAAAAAAATTATCTTGGTTACCTTATGGGTTTTTTTTTTACTGTTCAAATTAGTTGTTGGAAATGAGGTAAGCTACCTACCCGTTACGTTTGATCCATTATTTACGGGACACCCTGTATGAGGACAGTTAACTGCACAACCAGCGGCCATATGACGAAGTATTAATGCCATCATGACTCCAGTGCCAAAAAGGGATAGTGCTATCGGTCATGTATAGCTCCGTCTCTCTCTTACACCAGAATCATTAAATCGTCATAATACGGCACCTGGCCTTATACGAGGACGTCCTTACAGTCTACCATTCGTGGTAAAAAATGGCTTTGACAGTGCCTTTGTTACATAGCAATAAGGGCGGTTTTCGTAGTTCAATTATAACTTCTGACGTGAGAATTCTCAATAGCAGCCCGAGGTCTGGATTTGTGCTCGGTTGATGGTAATAACCTCCTTTCCTATTACATGGGATTTCTATAAAACTGGCGATGTCATCCATCATCTGCCTAGCCTTTTTCCCAAATATGTTAGGGTCGGATTCCAGTCTAACCGGATGCAGCTGAATACCAGTATTTTACATGGAGCGACTGCCTATCTGACCTCCACAACCCAGTTACTGGGTAGTACGATACCCCTTGATAAGACTGGTTGTCAAAGAAAGCCAAAGATCCACGAATGACAGCCGGGACCAAGGAGGGGTCTTGGTATGTAAAGATGGTCACCCATCCACAGACCAACCGCAGCAAGCGTAGCTTAACCTGATCGGTCGAACCGTGCGGCTGTTATTTCTTAGCCACAAGCCCCCATGTAACTGGTGATGTATGGGTCTAAATACACCTCTGTCGTACCCTTCTTGAAATGCAAGCGTGATATTATTTCATCTTGAATATTTTTTAAGGATTCTAAAACCCGATGCTAGCACAAAAATTTATTAAATATATTTGTTTGTTTCCAGATCTCCCGAGTGGCGATTTATTCCTGAATCTGAGAAGGAGGAGATGGGTCTCACGTTCGACGACGACGGTGAATTCTGGATGTCCTTCAAAGACTTTGTTAACCACTTCTCAAGGTATGTCACAGTTCCTCGTCTTCTTATATGCCTCGGACTGACCAAGACTACCACAGTAATTGGTTGACAAGGACCATTATCAAGAATTTATTGAAATAAGATGTGGTTTTGTAATTATGTTTTCCTTCACCGTTTTGAGAATGGTAGTGATGAAATAATTTACGCAAAAGTAAAGGCCGCGGGAGCCCGCTGGATGCGGGAGTGCTTCCCGCACCAGTCGAAGTGGAGGTGCTTGGGGGTGCCTATGTCCAGCAGTGGACGTCTTTTGCCTGTAATGACGATAATAAAAGAGCCTGCTTGGGTTCGAATCCACGATCTACTGCAGTTACCTCTGGGCCAGCAACTTCTCTCGGCTCCGTGGTTACCCATGAAAGGCCAGTCAACATTCAATAGTTCTAATTGTTTTGTAATCGTTTCAGAGTGGAGATCTGTAACTTGAACCCAGATTCGTTGGACCCTGAAGAATGCCCTGAAGGATGCACCAAGAAGTGGGAGATGTCGGTCTTTGAAGGAGAGTGGGTCAGAGGTAATACATTCTTACACATAGCCCTCCTTTGTAACCATTTATGTAACTAGATCATTTTAGTCCAAGACCAGCACCTTAATTCCGTAGCACATTTTCAATCACAATCAAAGGGTTTTGAAGGAAATTCGTAATCCATTGCTTCATGGGTTTGAAAAATTCGTCTGCTCAGCAACGTAAATAACGCAATGAAAGTGGCTGAACTGTCAAAATAAATGATATTGCGATCACTTTTTATTTTATGTGTGTTACGTAATTCACCCACAGGCAATATAGCAGGCCTGTTGCACCAACTTCTGATATATTTTAGGTAAAAAAAAAAAATTATATACAGCCCGATTCAAACTTTATGGTAGCTCGGAACAAGAGGCGAGTCACTGCGCGCGCAGTAACTAATTCATACGTATCTATGTCACCTGGCAGCGGGCATTACTGTGCAGCGAGGGACGCACTCCAGTCGCCATACAGTTTCAATCGGACTGTACATCGCACATTCCAGACATTGTGAAAGATGAAATTCTGATTCATCACTTCCGGTTAAGTTCCCGTTAACTTATCGTAGAGTATTTTATGCAAATCTGTTGCAATACTGAATTTATCTAGTGAATAGCATCTATGCGGAGGCTGAAACAGGTCCCAAGTGTATTTCGAGTGATGTATTTAGATGGACGGACGACCTTACGAAGGTGGCTAGGACGGACTGGAAGCGGAAGGCGGAGGACAGGGTGTTATGGCGCAGCCTGGGAGAGGCCTATGTCCAGCAGTGGACTGCGAAAGGCTGAGTTGATTGATTATTTGAATAATTAAACATTTTTTTACATTTGCTTCACAGGCGTAACGGCTGGTGGTTGCAGAAACTCCTTGGACACGTTCTGGAAGAACCCGCAGTACACTGTTACATTGAAAGATGTCGATGAAGGAGACGATGAGAACAAGTGTACCGTAAGTACCAATAATTTTTTTGTATAACTCTGCTTAGGTAATTTAAAAAAATATTAATTGTATTGATGTTGTTTCTGTCGGCAGGACAGTAAAAAATATTCTAAGAGGTCGCAGTGACTATCTTCATTGTTAACGTCTCCGTGTAACACTACAGTATTTTTATCTCACGAAGCGACATGTGCTTTACTTGTGGTTACCAAGTGTACAAACGAGCTGTAAACGTTTGCCGAAGACGAGCAGCGTCAGCTCATAACACACGCACACACTTCCGCCTTCGCCTTTGACGGTACCGAGAGCTCCTGCGCTTACACGCTTACACACACATTCACAGCGTGTTTGGCAAACACAAGTAAAGCACGCGTCGCTTCGTGAGATAAAAATACTATTCCAATAATGCCAGCAACACACAAACCTGTTTCTTCGACAATGTTACTCATTTTTACTTTACACTTTTACATTCATAAAACTGTTCTTCTTGTTCCCAGATCATTGTAGCCCTTATGCAGAAGAACAGGCGCTCCCAGCGGCACCAAGGCCTCGAATGCCTCACGATAGGCTTCGCCATATACCGTCTGCCGGACTACGGCCACGTGCCCAAGCCGCTGGATATCAACTTCTTCAAGTACAACGCGTCTGTCGGCCGCAGTCAGGCGTTCATTAACTTGAGAGAAGTTAGCGCTAGGTAAGATGCTTCTTCTTCCCAGCTAACGCACTAGGAAGTGGTGAAGGGCGGGCCTTTTAGGGGCCTGTATTTTGTAATTTTAATTATTTTTAGGGTTCCGTTCCTCAAAAGGAAAAACGGAATTCTTAGGGCCTGTGCACACCACGTTTTTTAAACGCGCCGTTGACGCGCGTTTGTAGCGATACAGACGCGATACGCACGCGAGTCAGACGCAGCCTGTAGACCTTCTGTAGGATAAAAGCGCGCCGTCGACGCACGTTTCTAAAACGCGCGTCAACGGCGCGTTTAAAAAACGTGGTGTGCACAGGCCCTTAGAAGATCACTTCGTTGTCCATCGGTCAAGACCCTTTTTCTCAGGAATGGGTGGAGTTATCACGTTGAAATTAATATCAAATACTGAGGGCTGCAATCCCTTGATGCAGTGAAAAAATCAAACTTCTAAGTCAATGCAATCAAAAGATACGAGCGTTTATGTTCCGAAATCAAAACCTTTATGGTACTTCCCGTTGACCTAGAATAATTAATTTGGTAAGAAGCAATGTAATGTAGCAAAAGTAAAGGAGAAAATCCGAAAACCGTAATTTTATAGTTACATTACAAAAAAAAAATATATTAACTATTTACATACCTACAAATTTGTACGGGGCCCTCGGTGCACGAGTCCGACTCGCACTTGGCTGGTTTTTTATAAATGGCAGCTCGCAGGTCAACCTACAAGGTTGTCGGCTGCTTAATCTTAAGTATGGAATATCCATGAGCCTCTTCTTTATAATACTTATCTTTCAGGTTCAAGCTAGACCCTGGCAGCTACGTGATCGTGCCGTCCACATTCGACCCTAATGAGGAGGGAGAGTTCTTACTACGTGTCTTCTCTGAGAAGAGCAATAATATGACGTGAGTATTACCTATTTAAAAGACTTTAGTTACGTAGTAGTATATATAAAGTCACGGCACTTAATTCTTAAGGAAATTGAATACCTACTTAAACAATTGTCCATATGCTCAAATCACAACTGTCTATCTTTGAAATTGAGACTTTCTTTTGAGTTATATGAAATGGCTATAACACAGCAAACTGACGTTGGGTATCAATCTGCTTCGCATTGTTTTGCCTGATTGTACCATGGCAAGGCAAAAACCACTGAAACTGCTGCGTTTTAATTCAATTCAATCTTTATTGCATCCATAATGTACAGACGCCAGCACATTAAGCTACTACAACCTTAGACAAATTTCTTTAATAGATTTTCAACTTTATCGTTAAAGCGTAAGGTTCAAAGTTTATTTTGACAGTTTCGGGTAGCTTGATGTGCTAGCATCTGTACACATACAGGTGGTAAGTATAAAAATATTTGTTGTTTGTTTTAAAATATCATTACTTTCATTAACATTTTTTTTTTGTTCTCCAGAGAGAATGATGAGGACATCGGTATGGGAGATGTTGATGATCGGGTAAGTTATATAAGTTCTCCTTCCATTAAATCTTTGCTACATAATTTTAGTTAAGAAATGTAAGTCAAAAATTTTTCAGTACTGTTCTTCTATGAGCTCGGTTCATATGACTAAAAAACTATCTATCAAACTCAGCCTTACAAACGTTAACTTGAAGGACAGTTGACTCAAAATATATCACGATGTCGTCGATTGACCGCGGTTTTAACGCACGCTTGAAACTTAATAGTCCATAAGATCATGCGCATCAGATGTTCCTAAATGAAGACCCACATAGTACTCATCTTTCATAATTTCCCTCTAGGTAAAAGAAATAGCGCCCAACCCCGAGCCCACAGACCCGGTGCGTGACTTCTTCAACCGATTGGCCGGTGACGATGGCGAGGTTGACTGGCAAGAACTCAAGGAGATTCTCGACTACGCCATGAGAGAGGGTACGTAAAATTGACCTTTATTAACTACGTCATTAGGAGTATTATCGAAAGTAACTCCAGGTTTCTCTAAAAGGCCACATAATATTGTTCTCTACTTAATTAGGAGTCAAGTAAAGCAGGCTTCACACAGGTGACTATAGCCGCACGATTTTCGCCGCACGGCAAAAATTTACTGTCTATATGCCAATTCGGCTAGGCCGCAGGTGACCAAATTCGCAAGTTTGAAAGTAGAGTAGGTATCGACCTCTGTCGTGCGGCGACTAGTCGCATGCGGTGGTTGACTACAATCGACCGTGAAATTGGTCAGTCGCAGACGATCGCCCGCCGCATGAAGGCCGACATTTTGATGCTAAATGAACTGGTGACCAGCTATTATTATCGACCTGTGTAAATGCTTCATGGCGAAAATCGATCTAGTGTAAATCCCTCATTAGACTCATCAAGTGTTAAGCTCTAACGACACTGAAGCGAATCCCACCGCGACTGCGCGCGTCGATTGTTTTGATGATAGTCACGCGAGATTTCGCGACAGTTTGAACGCCTACATATATACCAGTTAATTGTCACAATCGGCGCGGGATTATTCCATGCAAGACTGGCTAGTGTGGGCAGAGAGCTTGGATCTGCCATCTGATCTCATATCAGCTGATGTTATCGTAGACAGACATGACAAAATATGAGATTCCAAACATACTTTTCGAATGTTTTTACTTTTTTAGTAAACTATGTAGATATAGTGAAGGGAAAGTCAAATTAAAATAAAAAGTCGTAATAATTTCACTCCGTCGCATTGCTAAATTAATTTATGAATATTCATATTTAAAAGAACAAGCTTACCATTAAAATAATTAGGGCAGAAATCTATTATAAATAGGTTTTAAAATATTTGTTTGATTAACACAGCTCTCACGAAATATACTAAAAAAACAATCAATTGTGTTAATCCAAATAATAAATACATACCTAAAGATTATGCTTAGAGTGATCCTAATTGATTGAGTGAGGCCTACTTATATTATTTCAATTTATTTTGTGAAGAAAAGGTATTGTTTTATAATCAAGGAACATTTGTTCAAAACTTTTATTTTTCTTCTCTTTTATTTTGCTTATACTACTCTAGTTTATGGATTTATTCCTTGATTGTAACAACAATGTTTTAAAGTAAATTCATATTTCATTGCATTGCCATATTACATAATATTGATATATAAATCTTATTTTAAAAAGCTAAAAGTTCTGAATATGTCATAGTGTGATAAGATAAGAATTGACTTAATATTAGGCAGGCCAGAATTATATAATTATTTTATCTGTAATTTTATCATTTATACTGTTCTAAAATGCCCATTTTTGAGCTTCTCAATGTGATAACGCTTTGTGTCGAGTTAAATGCCGCTTTCGTTTCGTTAAACTTACCGTGCCAAGGTATAGTATATGTAAGTATTTAAATAACGATAATTAATTAATTATTATATTTTTGTAGACGTTTTTGTTTATTTCTAGTTTTTTTTTTCTTACGACGCGTAGTTTTAATTTTTTAGTTTACTAAAATTGGTGTTAATATTCAATTTGTTTTGCATAATGTATGATTTTTATTTAATTATTGTATATTTAAAAAATTATTGATTTCCACAAAAGAACTGTGCTTTGTAAGTAGCTAGTGCGCTAAAATTATATTATTTTATATTTTTTTGCATAATGTAAAATTAACATTTAAATATGTCATACGGAAATTACATAAAATAACATAGGAGACATAACATAACATTGAACATTTTTACTAAGCTATCAATGTAAAATGATAATTATTATTAGCAAAATACATATATTTGTACCTACTCAATTTCATAATGAATGTGAGTTTATCCATACAGTCGTGAATTTTAATCTTTCACCACAATTTTTTTTCATGCTTTTAATTCTAAATCATCTAAAAGACGAAACTATCAACAACTACAATAACTAAACCACCACACTATACTACCAATAACTAAATCCATCTCATTTGCAACAGTTACGAAATGTGGGTGTACCATAGGTACACCTCTGCCTAATCCTTCGGAAATTACAGGCGTGATGTTTATGTTGTTGTTACAATTTTAAACACGCACTATATGGATAACCTCGATACTACATACACGAACCGAACCATACCTACAACAATAGGACACGTATCCACCTACCCAACAGAGCTAGCCATGCGTCACGGCGCCGCGTACGACGGCGGGGGGGCGCGCCCCGCGCCGCCGGGGGGGGGCGCACCGCCCGGGGGGGGCGCGCCCCCGGGGGGGAGCGAGCCCAGCTGTCTGGAGCAGCTGTTGTGCGCGCTGTGCACGCCCATCTGCAAGGAGGTCGGCATTGACCTGCAGCAGATACAGGCGCAGAACAACCAGGAGTCTGTGCATCTGACGCAGCCGCAACCGACCACAGGTATGGAAAGATGCATGAAAAGAATTTGGGATGCTCTATGTCTACCGACACACCTACGCAAACTACGCGACAGAAAGTTGGGCGAGCATACGCGTGCAATACTTTTAATTACCTGCAACTTCAATCAATCTGCCTAGTCTTTTACCAACTATGTTGAGATCTGCCTCCAGTTTAGCCGAATGCAGCTGTTTTATATGGAGCGACTGCCTATGTGACTACCACAACCCAATTACTGTGTAGCACTATACCCCTTAATAGTTCCTGCGACTTATTAGACCGAAATTAATAAGGTCATTCTGATACAACCAAAGGCAAACTTACGCCTGTCTGAATTTTACGCCTACGCCAAAACGTGCGTAATAAATATCTGATATGTCATTGGTAATTTATGTATAAAGGGTTGCATGCACACCGAATTTACCGTCGCGTAGTTTCCGCAGATGTGTCAATAGACTAATCACCACAAAAAATTGCTATGAGACTGTCAAAATTAGCCCGGGTTCGCACGGACAAGTATAACCCGCGGCGATTTTTTTTTCGCGCACTGGATATTCAACGCTCCGCTTAGCACCGAGAGTTGAAAATCCAAGAGTGAGTTTTTTTTTGACGAGCTGGGATGCGCTCTATTGAATTCTGAATGCTCTGCTTTCCACCGACGGTTGAAAATTCAGTGTATAATAAAATCCCGCCGCGATTGAATTGATAGTGATTTGATTGGCTGACAACCATAGTGGTTAATATGAGTAACAGTGGGTTAGTTTTGTGTTGATTAGCCTTTCAGAGACTGGGTGTATTCGTGTATGCAAGCTACGGAGGGGCTTTAACTTTTGGGCACTTAACACGAGGGGGGAGCAATGCAAAAAAGTATTGATGGCAAAAAAGTATTGATGGCAAAAAAGTATTGATGGCAAAAAAGTATTGATGGCAAAAAAGTATTGATGGCAAAAAAGTATTGATGGCAAAAAAGTATTGATGGCAAAAAAGTATTGATGGCAAAAAAGTATTGATGGCAAAAAAGTATTGATGGCAAAAAAGTATTGATGGCAAAAAAGTATTGATGGCAAAAAAGTATTGATGGCAAAAAAGTATTGATGGCAAAAAAGTATTGATGGCAAAAAAGTATTGATGGCAAAAAAGTATTAATGGCAAAAAAGTATTGATGGCAAAAAAGTATTGATGGCAAAAAAGTATTGATGGCAAAAAAGTATTGATGGCAAAAAAGTATTGATGGCAAAAAAGTATTGATGGCAAAAAAGTATTGATGGCAAAAAAGTATTGATGGCAAAAAAGTATTGATGGCAAAAAAGTATTAATGGCAAAAAAGTATTGATGGCAAAAAAGTATTGATGGCAAAAAAGTATTGATGGCAAAAAAGTATTGATGGCAAAAAAGTATTGATGGCAAAAAAGTATTGATGGCAAAAATGACTGTACTGTGAATTGGGAAGAATCAATAAAAAAAAATGTCGTGTGATAGTCGTTTATGTTACGGCTGCTTGAATTTTTTAGTGATTAGACTAAAAGCAACGCGATTTTGAAAAAAAAAACTAAATAAAATCCAAATCTTTCCAAAATAGATGTTGCAGCTGAAACAATCAAGAAATTGTTAATTATTTTAGGATTTTTTAATAAAATATTCAATTGAATTTATATAATATTTATATTAATTGGAGTCGCTTAATCACATTTGGGGTACAAATCAAAGAATATTTAATGTTTTTAATTTTTATAAACGAATATTCCTTGCAAATTACTAATGCCTATAAGATTTTTTTCAGGTTGCCAGCGACAGCGGTGCATGTACAGCTTTACTTTTTAATAATATCACTTTTTATCGAAATGGAGGGCACATTTTAAAATGTCTGTTTTTGTTATTATTTTCATGTAAAATATATTTTTCCCCTTTTTTATGATTTATATTTTTCAGGTTACCACGGACACAATTTTATTTTTATTTTTTGTACTGTCAATGTCAAATAATGCATAATATTGTCTTGTCTATGGATCTATAAGCAATATTTTGCATTATGTCTGCTTAATGCCACTAACAATAAAAATGTAGGAATTTTCAAAAATGTACGTTTTTGGAAATTTGTACGTTTTTACGCTTGAACGCATGTTATCGTACAACGGAAGTGAACGAAAATGGGCATTTTAAATGTATTGTTTTATTTTATTTTAAACTCATTGTAGGTAGTTAAGTCACCTCCATTTCCATAAAATTATTGTTAAGTTTTATTTTAAGACGTGGCACTGAATTTAGATGTTATGGAACAGATTTTTGAGCTGGGTTTATGAATTATTTTTTCTTCAATGGTTAAGTGCCATAGATGTCGTATGTTTAATTTTTGCAATATACAATATCAGGTAGGATCTTAATATCTCAGAAATGATTGTAACAATCATCAAAGTATCATTTGAAAAACTAAAAAAATTATATGCTTTTAGAAAAATACGTCTATGCTATCCGGTACAAAATCATCATCATTATAGCAGTGTTCATAATCTCAGATAATTTACATTCCATCCCGCCACTTAGTCAGTTATCTACTTTAGTGAAATGTATTCTAAGTTGATTTTTGAGTGACTATTTGTAACAAAAAGGTCCTTATAAGTTTGGTTGCAATGGAATTTGAACTTTGTTCCATAGCTTGAAAATTATCTCCAATTCATAATTCAAATATTATTTTTAGACATTTCGAAAATAAAATTGAAAAATCATCGTTTATTTCAAAACCTTTACCTATCAACAAAATAGGTACACCATTTTAAAAACTTTGTCAAGTCCTTTTACTAAAGTAAACTGAAATACAAACATCCAAAAAAATTCTACCCATCTTTCCATAACTCATAAACCCAGTACCACGTCTCACAGCTTCCCTCCACTATCTATTCCCTTTCTAAACTCTATGAAACATTACAGAGCTGCAAGGCCAGGGCTTCTCAAAGGAAGTATGTCGCAGCATGGTCGCCATGCTCGACAAGGACGGCTCGGGAGGACTAGGCTTTGAAGAGTTCAAGGGCCTGTGGATTGATCTGCGGAACTGGAGGGTTAGTAATCAAAATTCAATGATTGATTTAAAAAAACTTTTTTCCAAAAAAAACTTTTACAATTAACTCTAGTGCATTGAAGAATTGTAGACCGACAAAAAAATATTCTCATAGAAATGCCGGAGATGCAGTACATTTATGCATATAACTTCTTACATAAGAATAATTACTTAATGTATTATATATACTACCTACCTTTCTGAAAGTATGTACTTAGATCACATTAATGAAAGAATTATCAAAATTGGTTTATTAGTTTTTGAGGAAATCGCGGACATACATACATACGGGTCGAATACGAAACCTCCTTTTTTGAAGTCGGTTATAAATAGGCTAATATGTCTTAGTTCGAGTCTGGTTGGTCCAGTTTCAAGTGTGGCTGTGGAACCTGGGTTTGATTCCCATTTCCCAGGTCTGTCCGTGTTATTTGGTTTTTCCATCAGAGAATTCTCAGTAACAGCCTGAAGTCTGGAATTGTAAATAATTAGTGACATTAGGCTCCCATGTTTAACAAATGCACTGAAATATTTGTTGCTCTCAAGACCGGTTTTGGATTCCTGGCTTAACCTATAATTATAATAAAAATCTAAAAAATGAGGGCTCTATTTATTTGTTATAGTGTCAAGTTTAGTCCTGAAAACCCATATCACCCAAGTGATTCTAAACTTTTCCCTCCACAGGCTGTCTTCCGCCTCTACGACACAGAAGGCCGCGGCGCCATCCCCGCCCACCACCTCCGCGACGCTCTGCACTCCGCAGGATACACTGTCAACGCTCACGTGCTTAACGTGCTCGCTCATAGGTAACGTGTTGGATGGGTTGCTGAATTTACCTACATATTGAAACTAACTGCCCTTCCGCTTGAAATTTCTTGTTTTAACATAAAATATACAAGAAGTATATGAAAGAATTTTCGGAATTGGATCAGTAGTTCCGAAGATTTACACCCTACAACTTACAAATTTTACCTTATTAGTATAAATTAAATGTTGATGTTTTGCCATTCCTGTGAACAGGTATGTTAGGGACCGTCTCCACGAGCGAGAGAATCGCGGCGATAGTCTCGCCGTGCTATCAAATTTTCGCCTCGATGATATCGCCGTGTGGAGACACGTTCTAAGAGTGTATAGAAATACGTGGCACGACGATAATATCGCCACGATTCTCTCGCTCGTAGAGACGGCCCATAGTGTCAAAGGAATTTGGTGTAATGCTACCGTAAGTAATGGACATATTTTCACTCAATCATATCGTTTACTTCAACAGATACGGCTCCTCAGACGGCTACATTCAGTTCGACGATTTCATTACGTGTTCGGTGCGACTCAAGACCATGATCGGTAAGTTTTAAACGACATCACAATTGCAGTACATTTTAGCTAATGTAGCAATTTATTTTGAGAATGGTAGGAGTAGCTAGACAATGTGAAAGTGAATGTATGTTTAGATAAGTATCTAAATGTGTAATATTATTAATGAAAAAACAGAATAGAACTATTTAACTGAAGGTTCACTGTTAGAAAAATATTATTTTAATAGTACAGACGCCAGCACAACTACAATCTGTCAAATTTATTTAATAGATTTTCAACGTTATCGCTAAAGCATAAAGTTCAAGGTTGATTGGAAAAATTTTTCAGTTTCGGGTAGCTTGATGTGCTGGCGTCTGTACATAGTAGGTAATGTAGTGATTTCTATGGAATGATAATAGCGTTAAACTATTTTAATGTAGGTAGGATCTCTGCTTATATTTTAAAGTAGCTACGTGCTTACTGCATGATCTCTAATGAATATGAAATATTATAATCTCAGCATATTTTATTTATCTTAAGAGCCCTCTCACATTTCGGCGTTTCGCAAATTTAGGTATTTTACGCACCGAGCGCGGCAAACTACGCGAGCGATACTTTCTTTCATGCTTCTCGCTCGCACTATGACTATGATACTGTGAATATGGCGACTAAACGATCTTGATCTTCCGTAACTGAAGGTTTTTTAGGATGGAGTTTAGTGGGCGGAAAATTTTTTACGTGTTATTTCAATTTTATTATGAATTATTTTGTTATATTTTTCATTATTTATGAATTTTACTGTTGAAATATGTTCACAAATATTTTAATTGTTATGCAGTAATTGATTATAATATCTACGGTTGATAGCATAGTTGTATAAATTGTATATAGTAGTATGGTTGCAACCAAGTCCAGTTGGTCTCCACACGCATGTACTCCACGATCTCCTCAACCTTCGTGAAGTGGTGCAGTCTGGACACGTACAGCTGCGTCGTCGGGATTGCTGGACGCAGCAGCATGTTGGGTCCTGCCAGCGCGGTGCCGCACTGGTTCCGACAAGGATGCTTCTTCTTCTTCTTCTCCACTTTGATGAAACCATCCTTGTCACACGTGTCCTTCTCTGGATCCTGCCTTTTCAAAACCTTGCTGGGTTTCGACCGGCTCCGTTTACCCTCTTTTATTTATTTTTATTTCCTTTTTTTTATTGTGTTTTGCAACGCAATTATATTTGTATTTATTTTTCCCCATTTCGATTGGTAAGAAAACTCAAATCAGCTGCAATCAAAATAACTTTAATAAGTTGACTATCTGGTATACTAATAAAGTGTGAACTTTATACTAATTTAAATATACCGTTCGAAAATAAATACATACTTACAAAGATCAAAAACTGCGGCCGTAGTTCACACGCACACAAAAGCAATGCGGCAGCGTCTAGATGCGACAATCGGCGCACACGACGGTAGTATCGGAAAGAAGGCGCGCGGGAAATAAACTGACATAGGTCCAACCTCGACAAGCGCTCGCGCGATACTAATCGCAGCTGGCCGGCGCAGTGAAATATATAGTATTTTTATTTATTTAATTAAAAAATAATGGTAGCGATTTAATAAATAAAAATAATACTATATTCTAAGCAAATGTTGATGATTATTTTGGTATAAATTTTACGCCTAAATAATGTAGGACTTTAGAGATATCGGGGCTTGTTTCGAAGCCTTTTCGGTCGATAATTGAATTACGTAGATTATTTTTTCTTTACATAAAAGGCATATAACGAAAATATATTCTATTATTATTGAAGTATAGGATATTTGAAAGCTAATTATATTTTTTTTGATGGTAGATATTCAGTAGAATCTCCAAATTAGAGCTCCGAAATCATGTCTCCGTGAGTTTTTGCCTAAACATTCATCGGGAGAAAGCTTATTACTAAATAATTAAATAACTTATCTAAAATCGGTTCTGAGGTTATTGTAGTAGAGAAAACGAACTATTTTTACCAAGTAATTGTTATTTCATACAACGAACGTAAAACATACAATTTCAACGTCGAAAACTTCAAATTTCGCGTTTTTTTGTAATACGCCTCTTAAGAATTCAAGTATAAGTAGCTTTCCGATTAATGATGTAGATTATCGTTTGGGATCGTTTTTTTTTTTTCACTACTATACCGATGTAAGTATGGTTCTAAAACGCAGAATTGATTAAAAGATGTCTTCATAGATCTAGTAGGTATATAAAATACAATAATTGTACAGTCAACATCAGGAGTGGTCTGCCTCTTTAAAATATATGGATTATAAATTTTTATTTTGTACCAATAGGGATGATGATGATATTAGTAATGTTCGAACAAATAATTTAATTTCAAAGAGGGCATAGTAAAATGAGATAATCGAAAAAATCTGTAAAATCGATGCAAATATCGAGAAGCTTTATAAAATTTTTGGAGGAGATTATTCCCGTCCTTGTCGCGCTGTATGGAGAATTCATGGCGCTAGTGTTTCTTTGTTTAGCAATTATTTTAAAACGTTTATAACTTGCCATTTTTTTTTTACTTTTTTTTAAGTATTTTGTAGTAGTTTAAAATAATTAAATTGTCATCGTCCCTATTATATATTTTTTTATATTAATTCTTTAAAATCTTTTGATATGACGACTTGTGTGATTTTGACTGTCCAATTAAAAATGTGTGCTATAACAAAGTTATTACAACAATAATAACTATGACAGCGAACAACGAGCCTCTCGAGAATCTCGAGCGCGAGCTGCAATGGAACAAGTGAGCGGCGCCGACCTCGCCACGCACCACGTAATATATACTTACAGGAATTACGTCACCGTACCGCTGTCTCACCTACCATGCGCTGTGTATCATAGGAAATGTACTGTAATGTTATAGAAATAAGTTTTGAAGGTGGGAAAGGTCAAAAAGTTTATAATATAAAATGTTGTAGAAGTTGCAGTCACGAAAACCAAAATAAAGATGAAGATTATTTGTTTTTTTTTTAAACCAAATCAATCTAGCGCAAAAACGTACAGACGCCAGCACATCAACCTACTACAATCTGTCAGATTTCTGTAATAGATTTTCAACTTTATCGCTAAAGCATAAGGTTCAATGTTGATTGGGAAAATTTGACAGTTAGGTGTAGGTTGATGTGCTGGCGTCTGTACATTTAAAGGACTAAGAACTGGTTGATTATGTACTATGTTTTAATACAGGGGTGTGTAGTTTAACTACTATGCATTCAGGAAAGTTATAAAATATTTAAAAAAAGAAAACGGAAAAAAAAATCAATAAACATGAAAAAAATGGTTTTAACGCGTAACGTAACGTAAAAAAAAAACTTCTGGAATTAGTCTTTATAAACTTTTTGACCAGAGGCTAAACTGTTTTAAATTAAATTAATTTAAAAAAAATTAAAACATTTCCTACACAGCCTTCACTATTATTGTTTGCGATAGTACTTCAGAAAATCTAAAGAATTATGTCATACAGTTGCAAAATAGTAACTTATTTATCAAATATTTATAAAACCACAAAACTATTCGCAGACAGTAACCCCTCCACTTCTTTTGGACATTTTATAAGTATCTAATAATTGTTTAAACTTTCGAGATCCATTCAAAACTCCACATTCCAAATACCTTGTAGAATGTCCCCTGCACTAAAACGCTTACTAACTGTTAACTTTCGCGCCAAAACAGACAAAAATAATAATACAAACAATTTATCTTACAGATACGTTCAAAGGGAGGTCTTCAGGCGGTGAATACGCCACTTTCTCCCTCGAAGAATGGCTAAATCGCACAGTCTACTCATAAACGTCAAGCCTAAACATGCCTTATTGTTATATAGCAAAGGCCTATTTACGCAAAATGTACATTGAAAAATCCTACTAAATGTTGCCGTCATTTTATAAGAATTGTTACACTTCCCTGCATATAAACATAAGATGTTATTTAAAATTTATAGTGAGTACAATTCTTTGCAAGTAAGTGTATGTGAGATTCATACGTCTAAGTCACAAAATATATTTTATTAATTAAGAATTAACTTATGGTGACTTAATTTTCACTCTATATACGGGTATTATATCTGTGTAATTGACTAAAATAACTAAAAAAAACATATTTTTGTATTTCGCTCACTGTTTTGTACTAAATGTTATGAATAGTCAATTCATGTGTTGCAAAATAGTTTTTAATTTAAACAGTATTTCTCTATCCACCGATTGTTCATTCCAATGTGCTAGAGCGTTTTGTCTATGGATCATCTATGGTCAACGCGTCCGTGTTTAGTTCTGTGCGATTAGCTATTTACAGCTTTTTTTTACATGAAATTTAATATATATGTTATATTACAATTTATTGCACTTCGTTGCATTGACAATGCATTTTTATAATCGCAATACATATTTTATTTATTTTGACATTTCTTGTTTTTCTAAAAGATCTGAAATAAAAACATTTATTCATAAATATTTTGTTTAATTTTATTTCTGCCCTGATATTACCTGACAATACTATCCTTGAAAGGGGAAGAGAGAAAAAAAGGAAAACCCTTGAAAAGATTGCAGAATGAATTGGTAGACTCAGAACTAATATTAAACGTTTTGTACTACAACTATCACTGAAAAAAGGTTATAAATAAAATAAATGAAGTAATAAATACACCTGATAAGTGAGTAGTAACTTATTCACGATAGCCTTTACTTCATAAGCGTGAGTCGTGTTCTAGCTAACATAACACGTTAGGTTAGCTTTACTTTTTTATGACAGCCTGGTACTTCGAACGCATAAACACTTTGTCCACTAATAATTTCTCCCAAGTGTACAACCTGGTAGGTGCTTGTGGGAGGCCTATGTCACTATGTCCAGTAGTGAATGTCTTTCGGCTGAAATGATGATGATGAACAACAAAGGTGGAAAGAATACTATAACATATTATAAAAAAATTGGTTGTCTGTAATAATTATACTGGGCGATAATTATACGTGATAACGTCATAAGAAAACATTGATTAAAACGATGGAGTGGAAGAGAGAGATAGAGATGCGTCACAAGCCGAACGCTTGTAAATATTCGGATGCCGCTATTAGCGGCGGATGTGTTGAACTTACCCATTATACCAACCAACTTTGTACCTACCATATCCGACGAATAAATGTCTTTGTCTTTAGGCCGATCGTGCCTCTATCGCTTATTCCGCGCTCTCACTTGCACGCTCGGCTCAGGCGGAACGTGACAATGGTGCCGATTCTCTTGTACACCGAACTAAACTATCACTAAAATTCCTTACTTTTTTCCTATGAGAATCTTACAGCTATTCTGCATAAAATATTCTCTAAATTTAAAAATAATTTTGATACAACTATAATCGAATTTGACAATCGCGACTCGTCGACACGTGGTACTTGTTTGCCCTACCCCGTGAATATTTTTTAGAGCCGCAGGCGCCCAGGGGACAGCACTGCATTGGCGTGTTTTTTAAGGAATTATTCACTTTTTGTATGGAAAATATGAAAAATTATTACCCGTAAGACGGGGTAATAGGGATGCAGGGGTGAATCGGGACGAAACTTTAAAATGGATTTTAACGTTGATGTAATAAAGTTTATTGCCAACAAGGACACTTAATCGTTAATTACAATATAATAAACACATTAGTCCTTTTTGGCAAAACAAAAAATTATTCCAATGTTAAAATCCATTTTAAAGTTTCGTCGCGATTCACTCCTGCATCCCTATTCACCCCGTTTTACGGTACCTACATGTTGAGTTTTAGGGGTTTATGGGTTTTATAAAGGGGGTCGAAATTTTCATTATTTTTGCGATAGGACACACCATTTTCGAGATATAAGCAAAATAAAAAAAAAAGATACAGTACTGTTTTTGCACCTGAAGTCGAGATGTTGGACTTTCCATTCATGACAACTAATTTTATTCCACACCTTTTTAAACGCGATTAAAAATAGTCAGATTTAGTTCGATTTAGTTAAACAATCTAAATTTTAGGTGAAAAACGTGAAATTCAGAATAGAAAAATTGCCATTTTAAATGCTGTCTAATTAAAATATGCGTCACTTTAGTCAATTTCAGAATGGGAAATCGTCGTTTGACAGGAATAAACTTTTAGTCTAGTTTAGAGGCATTTGTGACAAGAGAATCGGCACCAATGAGTCATGCTTTTTCGTGCGTGCAGCCGACATTCATCGATTTATAAGACGTTATCACGTCAATAAAAAACGAGACTATACATAATTATTTTATTCTTAAAGATAAACATGTCGACATCCCACCATACATACACAAAAAATTATTACATTATTTACTTAATTTATGTAAACCTTGGTGGGCCTTAGCAAGCTTCGTGTTACATCTGGGTGTGTACGACGAAGCTCGCTAAGGCCCACCCCAGCGCCGGCGATCAGCTAGCAACTAAAAACGAATTAGCTAGTCCGCGAAAGCGACGTGCGATTACTCGCTATTATGCGTATACACCAAGCGAGAGTCTCTCAGTGAGTGTTCTGCCCGCCAAGCGACAGTCGCTGAGCGAGTACTCTCTTTGATAGCTCTTCTCGCTGCGACAAACGAGTACTCGCCAGCGTGTTCGTCAGCGAGCAAATATTAATATATGCATCTCTTTTACTTACACAAGACTTACAATCTTTTGTAAGTTTCTTGAGCGAGAAAATCGTTGATAGCTAATTAGCTAGTCGGTTCCTCGTCGGTGGTGGCTCACTGCGTCATATCTACGGCTTAGTACTATTATACGTGACGTCATTTAGTTCTACATGATGTCGTTCCAGTCCTCTGCTCCGTCGTCGTCCATGCCTTCCTCAGTCTGCGGCTCCTCGCTCCCGTTGCCCACGATCGCGGCAGCAGACACTTTATATTGAGGCAGATCTGATGAGCGAATGACGAGTTTTGCGCCGTCTGGGGAAAAAAATATTATTTCATTACTTTCCTTTATTCGTCTAAATACATATAAATTATATTTTTAAATATTAGAATACAAAAAAAATATATAAAAACATTAAAAAATATAAAAAAATAGTAGCCCACCGGTATCGGGAACAGGGTCCAAGCTACCGGCGGTCAGGGCTCCAGAGAGAGGAACCTCCTCCTCATTACTTTTATTTTTACTATTCTTTTCGTTTAGTTTAAAAGACAATTCAGTGTACACAAAAATAACACGCGTCAAATACATTCTCTTTTTTAATTCTGCTTTTGAAATACTGATTACCCTAATCAGCCTATATTGTTCCCACTGCTGGGACACAGGCGTCCTCTCTATGAGAGGGAGTGGGTCATACTCATAATCCACCACGCGGTGAGTGTTGGTCGATACAAAACCCACTGTGGTACGGTGGTATTAAATGCTGATTGTCTGATGTGAATGCGTTGCCATGTGCAGACAAGAGAGCAGCATAAAAAGCTCGAGAATTTTTTAAACAACTTTTTCATCTATAAATTGTAATAAACAGATTTACTATTAAAATACAGTTCAAGATTGCGTGCAAGAGATTCCTTGTGCCGTGCGTTCGCATATATTTTCATTCAAAACTTGTAAGGAAATAAACATGTTTTTGTTCGTGTTTCATGTTCATTTTGCGGCTCTGCCTGAGCTGACCGCTTTGCTTCGAATATAACGAATATATGCGGGGAAAACCCATCATGGCGCGATCTGAAAGAGCCTCTGATTTTATTTATTAACTAGCTTCTGCCCGCGACTTCGCCCGCGTGAAATTTCCTGTTCCCCCGACCTACCCGGTCGCATCGCATCGCGTGTCCATGCTATTACTTCGTTTCGCTTAGCGTTTTTTTTTACTTTTAAGGCATTTTGCTCGGCTCCTAAGGACCTAGCGTGTTGTTAAATAAATAGCCTATAACCTTCCTCAATAATTGGGTTATCAAATGCAAAAAGAATTTTTCAAATCCGACTGGTAGTTTCAGAAATAAGCGCCTTCAATCAAACTCTTCAGCTTTATTACTATTCAATACTTCAAGCACACAAATGTACACACGGCTGCACATCAAGCTATACATTTCCAGTTTTAGCTGACCTCGCATTCTATAAGTTTTTCGTACAATCAGAAGTCAGCTTATACTGGTTATGTATGGCTTGATGTGTAGCCGTGTGTACAGAGGCGGACTTAATGCCATAGGAATTTTCTACCAGTCAACCTTTGGGTGATGCAGAGACAAACAGTGGTAGGTGTAGTAATGCCCCACAGCATATCTTTAACAGTCGTTACGGAACAGAAGCCTAAAAGCCTGACAACCAGTCTCACCAAGGGGTATCGTATTACCTAGACTGGGTTGTGGAGGTCAGATGACAGTCGCTCCATGTAAAATACTGGATCCGGTTAGACTGGAAGCCGATCAACATAGTTGGGAAAAGGCTAGGCAGATGATGAACATTGAGATAATCGATTGTGTAAACATACTCAGCACAGTGCCATCCATAGCCATGAGCGAGGCGTAGTGCGAGGGCGGCACGTTGAACTTCAGCAGGTTGAACATGCGCTCCGAACGCATGACGCGGCCGGGCTGGTAGCGACGCACGAACGGAGACATAGTTTCTTTACCAGGGAGGAACGGCTCGCCATATATCTGAAAAAAAAAAAACGGAGTACATACATATTAAGGGGCTTACAGGACCTAAACGCAAAAAACGCAAGTTTTAGAAACAATAAAAGTATATGATCGACTACAGTAAAAAAAATCAAAAAAATATGTGATATTCTTCGGGATAAATGCTAGGAAGATAGTGTGTTGAAAACATAATACAACTTATTTGGTACGATAGAAAAAAATCATGAAGATACCTCTAAAAACTTTTTTTTTACAACAAAATTCATACTAATATACATACAATCATTATGATTTTTTGTCAGATTATTCTACAAGCAACGTAGTAAAACTATAGTGTTTTAGTTTTTTTGTCCACACTAGATTTTTCGTAAATCGATAATTGCTTCATATTTCGCAATAAACTACCAGCGTTGTGGCATCGCGCTTCTCTTTCTTTTCTATGCAGTCCGACAAAGACCGCGCTTTAGGTCATGTAGTCCTCTTAAATATATTAATTTTAAAAAAACTCTCCAAGTGCATAAAACCAGGTCAGGTTTTTTAGATTTTTTGAAGTCGGTTAAAAGTACGTTGTTATACACATGCGTGCAAAAATATCGACTCGCACTTCGTGTCGATTTGAAACAACATAACTCAATAAGTTTTATTAAGAGCGCTATTACAAAATCGAAGTGCTCAGTTTTAGGTAAATTTGACGGCGCGCGGCGGCGGATGCGCACGTGTGCGTCTAGTGAAGTACGCTACGCACACATGCAAACCGCTATGCGTCGGATGCCAGGACCAAACCAACAAGAGCCTTTGCTACTTTTTTTTTTTAATAAATTAAGTTCATGAAATATTATTTGTACCGATGCGATGAATGTTACCAAGAACGGTTTGAGTTACAACAGGGTCATAAAAATTTACTTCATTTTTTAATTTTTGTTTTATATCACTAAAGTGACAAAATAGCATGCGGCGTGCTTGATGGTGTGTCCGTGTGTAGTTATCGCAGCCTATAGACGCTTGCAATGCCAGAAGCATTACTTGCGCGTTGCCAGCTTCCAACACTTTTTTTGCTACTTATATAAATACTTTTTGTACCTATTTTTTTTACGAAGTTTCTTTAAGTATATGTTTTTATTCGGCAGGTAGGTATACATTTTAGTACTTATTTATAGATATAAATGCAATGTGAGTTGTTTCTTCAGTTTGGATAAAAAGAAAGTAAAAAAGACAAATCAAAAGTCATTTATTCAAATTAGGCTGAGAATCATATACTTCTATTTTCCCCATTATTGTGAACTACTTATGTCTGAAATTAATTAATTAAATTAAAGTTGGAGATTACAATAAATAAATAAATCAGAAAAAGAAAAACAACAACTATATTTACGTATGTTTTTTTTTTCCTATAATACAAGATATACTTAATATTTGCATTGAAATATCACAGGAAAATACTTATAATATACATTACAATCAGAAACTAACTAAAAAAAAAAAAATTACTTGAATCAAGAACTGTTAGTCGCGCTTTATTCTTGACGAATTGGCGAGCGAGACCACGTGACTGCAACAGCGAACGAGCGATACGTCCTCCCTCTGGAAGCGCTCGGCGCGGATTGAAGCTAAGACCGCGCGTCCCGAGATTTATATTGATTTATAGTATTGCGTACAACAATTGTTTAAAAATATTATTTTACTTTAAAATAGAGTAATTTTTTTTTTCAAGCAAGGTGACAAAGTGACCTTAGCTATTAAATACTTTTTGTTTGAATTTCTATTAAATATTCATAGATAAAAAATATAATTTCGGACGAAAGATTATCATTAACTCCCTGTTTTACGGAATTAATTTTGGTGTATTACTTTATGAAACATAAAAATTGATTTATGCATACGAAAGTAGAAGATACAATTGTACCATGGGCATTTTTTTAAATGAATAAACTATTATATCTTCGATGTAACAAAGCATCGGAAGATGCCCGAAAGTAAAATTTTATGAAACATCCTTTGCAGAAACAAGGTTTTTACTGATTTATTTAAACAAACTGAAATATTTATTTAATACACTCCCAAAAGAACGAATGAAACTTTCTCGGGCATGTATTTTTTTTACTATTGTACCTTTAGTCAAACCATAATCCGACATCAAAACTCGAGTCAAACAAGAAAAATTGTGATAGCACTCTTAACAATAACCTACAGTTTGGCAAGAAAGTCCTGAAACGGAACTAAAATATTTAATCATTGGCAACACTCGCTTTGCCTCGTCGAGTAAGGTACATATTCTGTCATTTCTTGTAATCGGTGACTGATTCTCGTGTTTATTTTTATTTATTTGCGTTATTGTGGTGATACTGGTGACCCATTGTGTACATAAAGAACAGATCTATTATTCGCAGCTCCGCAAGAGCGATAATTTGTAGTGTACGTGAGATATTTGGCGGAACTCGAGGCCGGACAAATTTTATCCAATCTCAACGATGTGTATAAAAGAACCGGTGAAATGACAGGTAAAATTAATATTTATACATGTAATCAGATGTAATGTGTGTATTTCAAGGTGCAATATCTAGTATAAACCTTTCATACAATTATTGAAAAGTACATTTACGAATTTAAGGTTATGTTTACAAAACACATTCAGAATGCAGCGCATTCGTATAATTTTGATACTTTTGGTTAATATTGTTCAGTTGTTTTTATTTTATGGTTCTAGGCAGTGGCTGAACAAGCGTTTCAGAGCATTTCAGTTGACGACTGGAAAAAATCATGTCAATATGTCATGAAAATAGAAAAAGGTTATTTTCGAAGGGGGCAAACTGTATAGTGACATTGGAAAAAATATCATAAACCTACAAGATGAAAGCAGCAATAGTGACACATCTGCAGGTAGCCAGCAGAGTTTTGGTGAAAGCTCACACCAATACATGGATGAATACTTAGAGAAAAACATTTTTGATTCTGATTAAAATTTTTGATTCTGATTATTTTTTTTTAGTTTTTGTTTAGAACACCAACTATGGAACCTTTTGCCTGTGGTTAGAGGAGAACTTGGAATCGTGGGATAGTCACACAGTAGTAAAGCTTCCAACTTGTCACTGTGATCTAAACCCTATTGAATTAATCTGGGGTCTTGTAAAACATGAAATTGTCTTACATAATGTGGGATTAGTTGAAATCAAGGTATTTGGAAATACCTAATAAGATTATTTTGAATTCATTAAAATAAATAACTACAAATGTTATCGTTTTAGGCAGTGGCTGAACAAGCGTTTCAGAGGTTTTCTTTTTTTCATAAAACCCACCTATTCACATTAATTGTCAAAAAAAAGAAGTATCAAAACCGTTTTCGTCGTACTATATAGGGTTACAACATGCACGATAGTAGCGCCACCATTATTTTCACGACTTTTTTGCCAAGCTGTAATTACTAATATATTGTACTTACAGTAAAACCTTTCTAATAGTATATAGATTACGTGAAAGAATTATCAAAACTGATTGATTAGTTTATTTTTAGGGCAATATTGGAGGGATAATAAATAATAATAATATGCTGATATCAACACTCACCCTAACTCTGTAGTTCTGAGTCCTACGCGGAATGAAGTGTTTGGTCATCACTTGCCTGACAATCTGTGAACAGAAAACAACAATATCAAATAGATGACCCTGAGGCACAAAGATGTTCAAAATAGACATACATACATAATTATAGATATCCCAAAGAAAATATGCGCTTCGGGAATCATCGTCTATTTTCGGAAATACGAACGCGTGATCATGATATGTAATATAGAGCTGTTAGTTACAACCATGAAAGTGATTACCGAAGCGTATACTTTCTCTGGATTAACTTTACACACGAAAACATTACCCTCTTTTTGACGGAGCCGGGTAAAATCCAAAGATATGGAAGAAGGAGACATACCAGCGGTAAGAAAGGCGTCATCTTCTTCAGTTCCTCCCTGACCTTCTTCCTCACGATCTCATCTTCCGTGTCCGTGTCAGCGACTTCCGACTTCAGGTTCTTCACATGTTCAGATACCTTTAACAAAAATTCATGTATGAATAAACGTTTTAGCTTATCTTTTATATAATATTTTAGGGAATATCGGGATAAAAACTATCCTATATCCTTTCCTGGGACTCAAAACTATTTCTATACAAAATTTCATCTAAATCGGTTCAGTGGTTGAGGCGTGAAAAGGTAACATACAGACAGATAGACAGAGTTACTTTCGAATTTATAATATTAGAAAGGATCCCGATTTTTTATCTAGATTAATAATTCAAAATATTGAGAACCTTCTTGATAATCCTATCGGAGTACTTGTTACAAGCTGACTGCACCTTGTCGCTCGGCAAATTAT
Organism: Hydraecia micacea; assembly: GCA_914767645.1. Classification (NCBI taxonomy): domain Eukaryota; kingdom Metazoa; phylum Arthropoda; class Insecta; order Lepidoptera; family Noctuidae; genus Hydraecia; species Hydraecia micacea. Next base: position 3,559,992 of record OU611801.1, on the reverse strand, counting down.
CGATCACTGAAACAAATAATAAATTTATCATAAATAAAATTGAAGTGTCTGTTTGCAAATGTCAAAATAACAGCTTTTACTAAATGCATATATGAAAGTATATACCGCACCTTTAAAACAGTGGCACTATACAAAAATAATATTTTTATATTGTATGCCACACACACGTAATAATTTATTGTATGCCACTGGATACTGAAACAGCGTTAGTAAAACTGTTATTTTAAGCCGATCACAAAGCTTTATTTAAATTTTTTTAGTTCCATATCACCCATACAATACTTAAAAAAAAAAAACTTAAAACGGCCATACCGTAAAATGAACATTTTCGTATAGTGCCATTTATGTTCTAAAGGTGCGATAAGGTACATATATAACAAAAAAACTATTTTTTTTAATTGTCGTCTATCTGTCTGGTATACGCGGCTCCTGTCGGTCGGTGACGCTGAATCCCGTATACTCCTCCAGTCGTAAGTTTTCACTTCTATAGTATGGTTAGCACACCCTCTTTTTTAATCATCATCATATTCTTGAATATGCTTCAGCGGCGTGGAATCCCCAGTATGCAGTTTATATTGAACAAATCCAAAAATTGCAAAATAAATTTACTAAGCACTTGAATTGGCGATTTAACTTTGGAACTGATTATACACCTAGACTTCAGAAATTGGAGGAACGTCGTGCAGAGCGAGATCTAGTTTATTTATATAAAATTATTAGAGGCCAATTGGACTCTCCTTATCTTCTCAGCAAAATAAGTTTTGGATGTCCACGCTTAAATGCACGCAAAAGAACTCTCTTCCAAATTGGTTTCTCCCGAACCAATTATGGCAAGAATACTTTTATTAAAAGAGCATGTCGTCTGTACAACGATACGATTTCATTAAAAGCAAATCAAGATTTAGATATTTTTCACCTTTCTCTACCCAAATTCAAATTTAGTATAAGAAATATTTTGGCATCGAAATTTAAATAAGAATAATAGTGTTATATGTTATATAATATTAAATTGTAATTTCTGTAAACTTTGCAGGTGTGAACTTCTGGTAGTTGTTACACTTAGTTACATATACTGTACTTGTCATAGTAATCTGTGGAAACTGTTTCTGGATTGTGTTAAACTAATTTTTATACTTATGTTTGTTATTGCATCTGTTTGTTTCCCAAATAAAATAAAATAAAATCATTTCTGCCGAAAGACGTCCACTGCTGGACATAGGCCTCTCTCAAGCACCGCCACTACGCACACAAGGTAGGCCGATGACCTGGTGAAGGACGCAGGAATCCGCTGGATGCGAGAAGCACAGAACCGGTCGAAGTGTTCATACACAATAATGAGTACAAATTCCAATGATGCTTTTCAAATTCAGTTACAAACAATAACTAATGTTATAGAATCTAGGCTTACTAAAAGGCTGCGGCGGCAACGCGGCTAGCTCCTTCTCCTGAAGCTGCGTCCTCGGCGTGCCCTCTGCGTCCTCTATCGCGTGCAGCGTGCTCAGAACCAGTTGGAAGTCGCCGAAGTGAGGGTGCATGCGGCGGTACCACTGGCTCACCTTGAAGCAGGAGTCTGCGACCTCAGCGTTGCGTTCTATGATCAATTTTAGGCGTTCCAATATTTTCTGGTGATGAAAATGTAAAATCATTAAAGTGCAATCAATACCTGCAGTCAAAATGCATGGAACAACATTTTTTTTTTTATAATCTACTTAACATTTCGACGAATTCGGAATAATGTACTGAATCACAATAACAATACTATCACGCTGACGACACGCAACGTCCTGCATCGCGCAAGCAGAGTTTACCGCGCAAATAGCATATATACAACGTCCCGACATCAATCGCCGGGCAGTTGCCCACCAGACCACAGTATTACAATATTTCCTACAGTAGCGCGACGAATGTACTTGCGCAGAGCAACGGAGGGGAACTCGCGGGGGGTCGGGCGGCGCGGGCCGCGTACCGCAAACACGCTTAGTTTGCGGTACCGAGCGCGAAGGGCAGACGCGGTCGTTTTTTGTGTAATAATTTTATTATACTTACATCTTCTATTATGGTGCGCACAAACTGTTCTGTATATGGATGTAAATCGACATCGAAATCCCAGAAGGACTTAAAGTTTCATAGATTTCCCCGCGACGAGAGGTAGGTTTTTCAAATTTCCACTCGTTTGTTGGAAACAATATTTTAGATAGATTATTTGAAATACTAAGTACTGTAGAATTTAAATCACAGCCGTGTTCATGTTTTCCTCATTCTTTTTTTATCAGATTGTTCATCCGAATGCGAATACATTATGTAAGTAGTTAAATTTTATAATAGACAATTAAGAACATCCAAAAATAAAGCGTCACGTAAATATTTAGCAGTGCAACATATGTAAATATATATTTATGAATAAATAATTACATTAGATTTAATAATCACAATTATTTTGAATGTACATATGAATAAATGATTACATCACAATAGTAATAATCACAATTGTTTTATTTCCCATTTGGTGACAACCCTAGCATATTTGCATGTGACAGCGTAAGTACCTACACTGGCGGCGGCATCACGCGACATCAAAGGCGTTGCGCTACTGTAGGAAATATTGTAATACTGTGACCAGACACAACACCCATCTGTTCGGAGGACCCTCTCTTTTCTATGGAGAATGAGTGAACTATATACCCTGTTCCTCATGCCTCCACATGTGCATTAAAATAACATCTATGAGAGGTAATACTTTCCGGGGCAGACAGCCCCGCAACTACCTTGCAGGGTACAGACGCCAGCACATCAAGCTACTACAATCTGTCAAATTTCTTAAATAGATTTTCAACTTTATCGCTATTAGCATTAGGTTCAAGGTTGATTGGGAAAACTTTACAGTTTTGTGTAATTTTCTACACTGCCTCGTTGATCTAGTTGTTGCAAACAATACTGCTGAACATAATAAGATAATGTGTTCGATTCCCGGATTGGGCAAAATGTTATTGGGTTTTAATATCTGGAATTTCTCAGTAGCAGCCTGGAGTCTGGATGATGGCAATAATCGCGTCCGCCGTTCAAATATTACGTAAGCAGATTTTTTCAATTATTAACCCCGCCCTTCCCCACGTCAGTAAAAGTTAGCAAAGCTCTTACCCCCCCCCCCCCCCCTGTCATGCTTACGTAAACATTGGTACATGGATTTTTCAATGTGTTCTAATTTCATTAATGAGTCATAAGCAGCAGTTATATGCGGTTCTTTTTCAAGCATAGACAAGCAGGGTTGCCATGTGTTCAAACCAAAATCCGACTAAATTTTGTAGAAAATCCAAAAAAGTAAAAAAAACCCGCCGCCCTGTAGTGCTTACGTAATACTTGAACGGCCCCTTACATGGGACTTGAGCATAACTGGCAAAATGTGGATGTACTATTGGTGCACCTTTGCCTAACCCTTTGGGGAAACACAGTTGTTAGTTATGTATTATTCAAAAACATTAATAATTACCTTAGCCAAGTCCTCCAATAGTTTATGGTTAGTCTTCAAACTAACATCATACAGGCCGGGGTACTTTGATTGCAGCTCCGCCAAGATCTCATCACTCGTCAATGTTAGCACCTAGAAAAGTATAGCCAATATTTTTATTCACAGCCTGCATATAGGGCCCAAATTAGCTTTGATCACTTTATGATTCCTTACTTCGAAACCACGTCATTTCCTTTGTTAATCACGACATTATGCTATTAACGTATTCTCTATGACACAATGAACGAAACCGCGCGAAATGAACGCGAAGTTGGAAGTGGTTTGAACTGTCAAAATACAAATGTTGTCTGTATGGTTGAAATTTCGATTCCTTGCCGTTACTGGGGTTTCTACACGACACAATATTGACGGGGTTTGGCCGTTGTAACTGTAAGATTATGGTGGGAATAATAATGACCTTACAGAAGTGGGGCCCTGGGTTGTGGAGGTCAGATAGGCAGTCGCTTCTTGTAACAAACTGGTATTCAGCTGCATCTGGTAAGACTGGAAGCTGACCCCTACATAGTTGGAAGTTGGAAAGAGGCTAGGCAGGCATGATGAGCCTGTATTTACTTTAACTTGTTATACCAAGAAAAAACTCCCATAGAAATGAAGGCCTGTTTTTCCCCTATATTTTCGTCATCATGAAAATAGCTGTTTCTTTTGACTGCACGGTTTTACTTTCTTACAAGTGACATTTCATGTTTCAAATTCATAAAATACTAACTTTTTAAAATATTTTAGTACTAGCTGCGCCCCGCGGTCGTGGGAATTTCGGAATAAAAAGTATCCTATGTCCTAAATCCAGTTCATGGTCTACCCATGTGCGAAATTTAATCCAAATCGATTCATTCGTTTTAGCGTGGAAACCGTAATCTAAACTTTTCTCTTTATAATATTAGTTTAGATGAGTTTCAAAAGGTCCCTTCAAACCAATGTAATATTACCTTCTCTGGCACATTTTCATCTGGCAATTTCATTGCACGGCGCATCTTCATTGGAATCCTCTTAGGTTTGGCAGCCAGGGGAATCTAAAACAACACCATAATAATGTAAAGAGTTGCAACAAACTCGAAAGCTTTGTTTTTGACATCAGAGCACACATTGTGAGGTTCATTTTGTTACTATACCAAATATCTGCTGTTTTGGGCCTGTTTGTAAAACCCCATTCACATGATGCAAGTTTCTGGAACGTTCAATAGCAATAATTGCATGCCACAAAGCACTTTCAGTTATTGCCATTCAAGAATTGCATGCACATGCCATTTCCATAAAATGACAATACAATACATGAATAGAATATATGAATGCAAGTTTCAAGTATTGCCAGTATCTGTTCTGCCAAATATTTCATTCAATTTTATTGCATGTTTTCTCTAGATTTTTTTTAACTCATGTTTGAATGATAGAAAATTTTCATATGAGAATTGAATGGGATTTTGTTGCATGCAATTTCATTGTATGTGCTGTTTGCACCACTACCAGTTTTGAATGGCAAATAACTTGCCAGTATTGTGAAACAATTGTACGTGTGTACAGTGCCAGTCAATTGTTGCTTAAATTAAATGTTATTGTATGCCACAGGTAAGCAACTCGCACCGCATAAATGGAGCTTAAGAATATAAAACCTCAAAACATTACAGAGAGACATATGAACTGCCTCCAACATAAAAACAAAGGGGTAGATGTAGACATACAAGATACTTACAGAACACTAAGCAGTGTCCAGCCTTCAAGACTTTTACACACTGAATGCGAGCAAACATTTGCATGGGCATTTCCTAAAGCTATGGGAAAATTCATAAAAAAGAAGCCTTTGAAGCAATTTTTGTCTAACCGAGTTGTAAGAGCAAGGAATAGGCTCCCAGAAAGTGTTGCGATGGCTCCTACATTGAACTGCTTCAAGAATCAACTGGACAGATTAAATATCTCCAAGCTATTTGATACACACGCATCAGCTAATTAGCTGCTCGTGTGTCTAACCAAATAATAATAACATGTCCAATAGATTGGTATATGAATTTAAGGGGGAAGCGCTAGGTAGCCTGCTAAATTCAAATTATCTTATGATTTTTGCAATTTGGAGGTCAGTGTCGGGTTGTATGTTGAACTATATGTGATTCGCGAGCGTAACAAGTATGTATTTACTGAGTTATAATCATTAAAATCATCAATACAACCTTCAAGTTCATTTGTAATTCTATTGAATGGCTATTTTTTTTGTAATTTTTGGTTGTAATTTATCTATAATATGTATGTATTTAGAAATATATAAGTATGTTTATCAGTTGGTACCCATAACACAAGCTCTGCTTAGCTTGGGACTAGATGGTGTTGTGTGATAGTTGTGGAATATTATTATTATTTCCTTTATTCGTCTATATACATATAATTTATATTTTTAAATATTAGAATATAAAAAAAATATATAAAAACATTCAAAAATATAAAAAATAGTAGCCCACCGGTATCGGGAACAGGGTCCAAGCTACCGGTGGTCAGGGCTCCAGAGAGAGGAACCTCCAGACAATGAGAGCCGTGTCCAGAAGTACTGCTTTCTGAATCAAGCCCTTGATCCAGCTGGCCAACGAGAGCCTCCTCAGATGTTGGTCGAGGCTCTTGGCTATCAATCCATTGGCTGTAACGACTATTGGCACAATGATTGCTGAGTCAACATCCCACATGTCGACAACCTCGCGAGCCAAGTCAAGATACTTGATTTGTTTATCTTTCTCGGCTTTCACGAGGTTTTCATCATGCGGGATGGTTATGTCAACAATCATTGCGCGCCTCTCTAATCGATCCATCACCACTATATCAGGCTTATTGGCAACAATAGTCCTGTCAGTGGTGATGGATCGATCCCAGTACAATGTGATATTTCCATTTTCGAGAACTGGGTCGGGCACATACCTATAGTACGGCACCTCCGATTCCACAAGGCTGTATTTCAGAGCAAGTTGCTGATGGATTATCCTGGCTACAAGGTTGTGTCTATGCAAGTACTCCCCGTTAGCTAGACGAGAACACCCGGATATAATATGTCTGATTGATTCTCCCGGCCGGTGGCATGCCCGACAGATGTCAACCGTGCCGTCTTTCACAATAAATCTTCGGTAATTGTTCGTCATCATAACTTCGTCCATAATTGCACAGACAAAACCTTCGGTTTCTCCAAAAAGATCACCGAAACGCAGCCAGGCTACGGACGCTAGTAAATCTACATCGGGTCCATGTAGGGCCCGGAAAAAGCGTCCGTGAAGCTCCTTACTCTGCCATACCTCCATGCGATCATTAGTGTCAAGCACTACTGGTTTGCGCCAGTTCTCTTTACCTAAGGAGAGCGGGGTGAGGCCATTGTCCACCACGACTACATCTCGGTGCATCCCCACGTCGGTTTCAAGGAAATATTCCCTGAGACTGCATATCTCGCGATTGTGGAGAGTCTTAGCGTTTAAAAACCCTCGACCTCCACACTTTCGCGGAATATACAGCCTCATTACCGATGACCTTATTATTATTATTTCATGAAATATCAATCAATAAGTTTACGCTTGCGAATCATATTTTGTTCAACAAACAACCTAACTCTGACCTAAAAAACGAACGAAAACTTGAATTTCGCAGGCTACCTTGGCGCTTCCCCCTCAAGCCTCAACTGTTTTTGTTGACATATAACTTTATTTTTGTGTAGCTAACACAGTACTTACATCAGGTACATGGTCCGGGATGAACGCAAACGGTCGAAATTGCTTTGGAAACGTTGAGCTATTAATTTTCTCCACAACACGAACAGGGTCCAACTTTTCAGATAAACGCAAGTAGCAGATCTTTAATTTCATCGCTCGAGCCTTTACACCGGTCTGGAAGTTTAGCGCTTCGAAATTGCCGTTTATTGCTTTGGCCAGAATCTTTACGACGTTCATCAGCGACCACTGTAAATGTAAAAGAAGTTTGAAAATAATAATCATTTTTGATAGCCAAATTCTGTACGTGACGAAGAAAGGTATACTCTTTTTACCTTCTGCGGAACCCCTTTGACGGCTATTACAGACATTGTGCGTTAGAGATAATATTGCTTTGATTTATTTTAGAAAAATGATAATTCACACCGCTAACCTGAAAACAAACAAATAATAAAATTTACAACACAGATAAAAAAAAGAAATGTCAATGATGAGACCACAGATCACACATTATAGGCAAAGACAGTACTTGACACACTGCCAAATTCTACCCACCTCGTTCGAGTCGGCTCGATTTATAGTTTGACATCAATAATGACTGCATGAGATGGGTTGACAATGTATATTCCACATTGGATAGTGACAGCAGTGACCAAGTTCCCAGATTAACATAATATTGGCCACTGCTGTGTCCGGGGCAGTTATTCTGCCGAAATTATGTAGTGTTCAAGAGTTATGGAATGATAATTGTTTGTCCATAATCCACATCTCTTGCCTCATCGACTGACTGTACTGACTCCCGAGAATATCGTGTAACTCGCTTGTGTCACAGGAAGCTTTTTCGGCTTCAGACTACTTTTCTGAAAGTTATTGTTTTGTCTGCCAGACTGCCTCGGGCCTCGTTGGTGTGTTCGCAAGCGCAACTGCTGATCATGAGTTTCTGGGTTCGATTCCCGGGGTCGGGGGTTATTGCTCAATAGCAGACCGGAGTCTGGATTTGTGCCTGGTTGAAGTGGTTGACGGCTATAGGCTCACCCCCTATTACATGGGACCTAGACTAAAATGAGGATATAGTACTTTAGGGTACACTGGTACACCTCTGCCTAACCCTTCTGGGATTACAGGCGTGTTGTTGTTATTGTTTTGAGAGTGTTGAAATTACCCACTATAACTTGCACAATCGTCTTTGTGAGCGAATCTTTTTAGATACAAACAGTTCACTATTCTTCTAAAACTTTGAATAGTGTTAGTCTACTTTGTCACTGACTGTACTAATACTTTCAACACAAAACACAGTTTTGATCACTTTTCTCCTTTTTAAGGAAATTTCGCGCCAGCTGGTCGACACTTCACGTGACCAGAGGGCTGGGTCATTCTTTGGCCAAAGAATTAGCATTGCCATCCAACGTGGCAATGCTGCCAGGCTTCTGGGCACGTTTCCGGATGACAGCGATGCGGACGAATACTTTGACGCCTAAGTGTCCTTTGTTTTTGTTTGTATTTGTACAATTGTACATACCTGTAATTAGTTTATTTGAAATAAACACACTTGATAAATGCAGTAGTTATCTCATTTTATCAAAATAATGTAATAGGTAAAGACAACAAATGAGCCGCTTGGCTGTAGAGACTGCAGAGTGCAGACATAGAAATGTTAAAAACTTCTTTCATATATCTATGACTGCAGACAAGATAAAATAATAAAATGAAACATATTCCACTGGTTCAATAGAATCACAATGAAAATGTATGTTGGTACAGTTTAATATTGTTACTATGTAGGATTGTAGGTATTGCATACTGGTATTCAGCTGCATCCGGTTTGACTGGAAGCCGACCCCAACATAGTTGGGAAGAGGCTGGGCAGATGATGATGATGTAGGTATTGAAACAAAGCCAATATTGCAATAGTTTTATTTTAATTATAAAAATAATATATGTACCTACTTACTAATATATAATTTAACATAAAAATTTGAAAAAAAAAACAACATAATAAAAAATATTCTGCATTTGCATAATCACTTTGTGATAACATGATTAAAGCAATAATTTCTTAAACTTAAATTACAATCATAGTCAAAGCAAAGTCTCAAAAATCAGTTTTCTTTTTTTTCTAAAATCAATACTTATTTCTAAAAATACTATTATAATGTTTGGCTCTTAAATCTATAAAGCTATAAGAATAATTGTGTATAAAAATATTCAAATAACATGATTAAATGTAGGAAAGATACTTAAGGGGAGGAAGTTTTAAAATTATTTTTATAATATTTGTTACGGTCCAATGGCATGATATCATAGATACTTTTACATGACCTTTCAGCCCAGGGAAGGAACTCTTTAGTAGCAACAACACACTCTAAGAGCATTAAGCAATCGTCTTCAGCTCTATGGGCATTATAAACCTCTTTTTTCATTATATTTTTATAAAGACTTGGTAATGTATAACTTATTTTCTCCATTTCCTTTTTTTCCACAATTTTTGGTGGTTCCTTATATTCCTCTGAATGTCGGCTCGATTTTGATGTGTCTAGTGGCATGTCAGAGAATGATGAGCACAAGGAATCTATTTCCTTCCAGTCTTCGGTGCTAACGTCTAGATCGGGCCAGTCCTCGCTTATAAGCGAATCTTCACTTATCAATGAATTATTATCTCTTGCTAAAGAGTCTTCCTCTAACATTGAGTCATCCCTAATTGAGCTTTTAGCTAATGAATCGTCTTTTCTGGTAATTGACGTGTTTGCTAAAGTATTTTTAATGATATGTTGAAAGCCAGTCAGAGAGTCAACGCAAAGCAAATCTTGTGGCAATGTCGCATTGACCTCTAAGAATTCAGCCAATAGAATTTTGTAGTCAAACCTATCACCATTATGTGCAACCAGGCATACAGGCTTAGGTAACTCTGACAAAAATGAATTAATTGTGACAATATTATCTTTGAAAGTAGGTGCATTCTTCAGTGACTCATTTGATAAGCCAGTCAATTTTGCCGCAACCGGATGTATCTTCCTCTGCGGATTGAAAAGTAGGGTCAGCTTGCTGATATAGGGGACGGCGCCAAAAGGAGCTGCTTTGATATCATTTCGTAAAGCTGCTACGAAACTTAGTTCTGTAATCTTAGTTTGGTTTCTCTCCTGGTGCGGTAGTCCTGTCGTTTCAAGGTCGAAGAACACATAAGTTGCTATTCTGGTCATGTTTACAAGTTTGTGCTGCTGACTGTACAGGACTCGACAAAGGTCGAGGCTCCGGTTTCTGCTAATGTTGAGGTTGTTTATCTCTTCGGTATGTAAATGTTGCTTTTGGTTATATTTTCACAGATTTACACACAACACATAGTTTGAGAATTAACACAACACATAACTTTTGCTGTTTCAGTGTTTTGCACAGAGTACTTTTTGATAGACTGTGTTTTGTTGACGTGCTTGCTTGACGTCAGATAAAGTGTTAGTACCACTGTTACCAGCACAGGTTACCAGAAGTAACAAGAATTTTAAATGATTTTCTAACATTGTTTTATTGGAAACTTCGTATCTTCTTATTAAAATGTGAGAGACTAATTATAAAAAAATATATTAGAATGAAAAACTTTTAGGGCATAACTTCCAGTCCGAAGAAAATTTTAAAATGAGATAATTATGCGAAGTATGAATTTTTTACTCATGTAATAATTGCGTGTTTAGTTTGTGTCACCAATTTTGGTAGTGCTACCATGTATAAAAAAAATTGAAGACATATTCATATAATATTTGCACAATGTTGTTGTTCGTTGTATTGTTGTTCTTGTGGAAATTAACTTTACTTACTTTTTATATATTTTATCTATAAGTAATAATTAATTAGATATTTTGTTAATTTCAGTATCTTCAAGCAAGTTTGTCAATTAGTTTTTATAATAATAGTCGAATCATACCATTGACATAGAAAAGTAATACCCAGTATTATTATAGCGCCGCGCGTAATCTTTAGCATCAAGCGACAGATTCATAAAAAATGCAATGGGTCGATAAGTAAATCAAAATTGAATATTGTCTTTGTTCAAAAAGTTGTTGCCACTGCCACCTGTCCCACGGCGATTAACGAACACCGAATAGAGCTCGCAACTAAAAATGAGTAGGCGAGCAACGAGCAGCGAGTGCGCGATAGCGACGTGCGATTATTCGCTGGTATGTACAGACGCCAGCACATCAACCTACACCTAACTGTAAAACTTTCCCAATCAACATTGAACCTTATGCTTTAGCGATAAAGTTGAAAATCCATTAAAGAAATTTGAAAGATTGTAGTAGCTTGATGTGCTGGCGTCTGTACCAAAGGTTACATGCTCTGTGTGTACCACGAGTGTTCTGCCCGGCTAGCGAGCGAGAATCACTGAGCGAGTACTCACTTTGACAGCTCTTGTCGCTGCTACAAACGAGTACTCGCCAGCGGTGGGAACCATAGATATATGAAAAAATTATTCTATGGTGGGATGGGAACAGTCAGCGATCAACTACGGTACTATCTATTAGGCTGGTTTGATAGTCACGCCGCTGGGCAGCAGCGCGCGTTCGGATATGTAAGGCTGGTTTTATAGTCACGTCGCTGGGCAGCGCGCGCGTTCGGATATGTATGAGGTAGTAGGTGCGTTTCAGTCGCGCGCTTGAGCAGCGCCGTTCAGTAATACAGTGCACCGTGGTTCAAGCGCGCGCTGCCCAGCGGCGTGACTATAAAATCAGCCTATACGTATCTCTTACTTACACGGAACATTTGCACGTTTCCTGAGCGAGAAAATCGTTGGTAGCAACTTCTTCGTCGGAGGTGGGACAGGTAGAATATTTATTAGACTACATAGGATAATAAAACAATGTGTCTTATTATTAAGGTATTCTATTTTATTTATATAAAGGACTCACATCTCTTCACTAGTTAGTTAGTTACCCTATTACAATCAACTTAAATACTACAACCCTATATTTAATGCGCTAACATAATACATATTAATGTAAATGTAACTACTTTTGTCAACTTATACATATTAGTTTTGCCGGAGAAAGTAACATTGCAAAACAAAAAATTGTTATACAGGATTAGTTTTCAAAGACCAGCCAATTTTAAGGGTGTGGTACAGACCATCAAACTGAACAGTTTTCTCCATGGGACCAACATCGTAATCGCGAATAAAAATTCAGCCATCCCATACGTTTAGGTCGAGTAGGTATTGAAGTTTTCTATCGGACAGTTGATAAATTTTTTGCGATTACGATATTGGTCCTATGGAGAAAGTTGTTCAGTTTGATGGTCTGTCCCACACCCTTAAATTTGGCTGGTCTTTAAAAATAAACCTTGTTCATATTGAATGAATTACTTTGAAATACTGATACCCAAATATTTTATTTAAGTACAACATTTTTTTTTCAAATTGTCCTAATGACAATTTCTTTCTGGAATTCAAAAGTTCTAAAATATTTAATGAACAGGGTGTTTGGCGTATGACCCAACATAATTTTTTGAGGGATTTGGGGAGTCATAAGCTCCAAACACCATGTAGGGTAGTTTGTGTTGGAAGCTAAAATAAATCCCTCTTTAAGCCCAGGTACGCACGGGCGATTTTTTCCCTCGTCGATTATATTTTGCACACTGGATTTTCAACGTACTGTTTAGCTCCGAGAGTTGAATATCCTGTGCGCGATAAAGTCCCGCCGCGATATTTTCCGTCCGTGCGAAAGTAGGCTTAGTTTTTAGTGGCATTTTCTAGCTTCAAATGAACCGATCACCAATCTTCCAAATCATCGTCATTTAGATCAGCCATATCGATTTCATCAATATTATTTCCTCTAAAATCTTCCAAATCTTCAGAATTCAATTCCGAAAGATCCTTTTCCGCTTCTAGATCCGTCTCTCCGTCGATTTTGAACGAATCTTCCTCTTTGTTTTCCTTATTGGCATCTACACATACATCTGCCGTAAAATCAATATTGTCAACGGTTTTTTTTACATTTCCTTCAGTTTTTATAGGCGTATTGTCTTTATTTTCTGCGTTATCAACTTCAGTACTGTCTTCAGCGAATTTTTTGACACTCTCCTTTGTGTCTTCAGACTTAATTTCCGATTTAGCAGCTGGGTCTGGTAGCTGTGCATTTTCAGCATCGTCGTAATCAATATTTTTTTCTTCTTCATTTGGTTCCAATTTATTGTTACCATTGGTATCTTCATCATCAACCATTTCTATATCTTCATTTTCTAATTCATTAGTGCCCTCGTTTTCATACTCCCCTTGGCCATCATTCTGGTGTAGGTTGTTACTTTGGTCATAATCAGTATTCAATTTCATAATATCCTCCTCAATTTCATCGTCTAATTCTTCGAGTTCTTCCATCATAGGATCTTCATCCTTATTGTTAGCCGCCGAGTTTTTATCGCGATTTATTCGCGGTTTTTTGTCTTTACCAGTCAGATGGAAAGGTTTTATTGACACTGTTGAGCCGTCTGAAATTTAATTTAACATATTATAAGAAATAGTATTTTATAGAAGTTATGGACTTAAAAATAAAAATAAAGAAAAATTGAGTAAAGTTCCAGCAAAATCATCTGCCTAGCCTTTTCCTAAATATGATTAGATTTGAGGGGCCTCTGCGAATTGGCTTCGGCCCATCAAACGCCTTCCAAAGGACCGGGACCCCATGGTCCCGAGATATGTTAAAACATAAAAATAATAAGACCAGCCTATTATTGTCCCACTGCAGAGCAAAGGCCTCTTTTGAGCAAGCATAGTGATCAGATCACGCGGGGCTCGCGGATCTGCGGGGTTGGATTGGCGATTTCAGACTTTTATTAGCTACAAGGTATTCCTCATATTTTTTTTCCTTCACTGTATATCCGTGATTTCCAAGATGAATTTAGCAAGTGCATAAACATAGTTATGAGAGTAGTGAGAGGGTCAGTAGCATCAAGGCGTTGCTGGCCTTCCTTGAGGACCTAGGGTGGATCGAATAATCGATTTTCCCACCCGTACGCAAAATACGCGCATAGACGTGGAGTTGCGGACACCAGCCCGTATTACCTATTACCTAACATATGTAGTTATGACAGTTTAAATGATCTTACCAACAACAATAGGTTCCATGGCACAGAGCCTGTCATGTTCATCATATGTCTCACAAGTACCATAATAAATCGCTGGTTTCTTCCTCTCTGACTTCCTAAGACTTGTTACGCCATATTTGGCGAGGACAGGAGCCAGTTTAGCCCTTGATATAGTCTTGGGCACGTTGTATATACGGAGCATTATCGGACCAACGTTCAGCATGCGTTTTGCGAGGTTCACTTTCATCATCTGTGAAAGTAAAAGCAATTGTAATTGGTGTGAGGGAAAAATGTTTGATGATGTTCTTACGAAGAATGTGACATCACGCCTGCATTCCCCCGAAGGGGTAGTCAAAGTCAAAGTACTTATTTCAAATAGGCACATAAAAGGCACCTTGAACGTCAAAGGGAGAGATGGCACCTACTTTACATTTCGCTAGTTCTAATTGTAATAGGGGGCGAGTTTTTTCCCAGTGACCAGGCAAAAATCCAGTTCCAGGGCTTTGTCTGAGAAATTCCTGATGGAAAACCTCAATGATTTATTGTTTTTATGTTCCACTGTCAAATTTTTTTCCTTTATTATGATTAGGTATTTAATTTGTTAGCTTAGTTGTTAATTTTATTGTGCATGCTGTGGTCTCCTGTAATTGAAAGAGTACACCTACCAAATACTTTGTCGTCCATTAACTATATAATGTTTAGTGTATATCTTTTATTGGAGATCCTAAAATAAATAAATGACACTTTGTCGGACCTAGGCATCGAATGCAGGACCCCGAGGTCAGCAGTCGTGCTACAGTACTATGAAACTGCTTGCACTGGAGTTCCATAGCAGATGCTTTGTCTGATGTTGAATAGGATGAGCATTATAGACTGATAATATAAATACAGTTGCAGCATACCTTCTTATAGTCGTTAACAACAGCAGTCTTAACGAGCATATCGAAGTTTTTGAGCGGCTGCTCGGATTCACCTCCAAATTCACTGGCAACCTAAAATTTAATTTAAATAATTTGAAAAGGCAGATGAATAATGTTTGCTTAAATGTAAATAAAAAGATGTTCTGCTGACGAAAAAGACAGCTAACAATTTAGAGGCTTGTTATGACTGTAATACATTTGTAACCTATAGATAGATGGTGCATATAAAATCAACTTATCAAATTACAGGCTCCTATGAAAACATACCACAGCACACATTTCATTAATTTCATCGTTCAGTGCTTTCTGCATGCTTGGTTTCATTTTTGATAGCAAAATTTCTTCATCTTGGAATATTTGCGCATTAGCCTTCTTTATTCCTGTAACATTCATTTAATTCAACTATTATTAAAGTCACACTTCTTCTTCCATCTACATGAAATAGACGTACGTACGTTTCTATATGTATGTCTGTAATTTAAATGGTGTAAGTACATAATTAATTTGACTTTTTTTTGTGGGGTATCCGACCGAAGTTTGTGTAGTCACTTGAAATGTCAAGATTTTTATTGGGTAATCTTCACAAATGTGTTGGGTATTTCAACAAAACAAAAAAAAAAACGTTTTTCTCAACTAATACTTCAAGTGGCAAAACATCCAGCGGTCTTTATACAAAAAAAAAAAAAAACTTAAAATCTTTTTTGTTTTCACTTTATAGTGTTTAGATAAAGAGTATTCTATTCTATTCTAGATATCGATACCCATTACGTATGTAGAGTTTCGCTAGCTAATCTAATTTTACCCTGTATATACCAGTCAGCAAGGTCCACCTTGCTACGTCCGGCGCGCCCTGAACACTCAGTCCATCTACCAAGATGGACCGACTGTTTAGGGCGCGCCGGACATTCATTGCAGTATCGCCATTCATGAAGGCTTATGGATGGAAAGGGACAGGAAGAACAAAGAAAAGATGGATGTATTGTGCGTGTGCGAGGAATGATATGAAAGAGAATTGAGTGAATGAAAGCGTGACGGTTGACAGGGGAGAACGGAAGAAGAAAACATGTTGTGCCGACCCCAAGTAACATGGGACAAGGGCAGGAAGGTGATGATGATTCATGAAGGCTTATATCATTCAAAGGCGAGTCCGTTTGTTTGTCAAGTTTTTATAAATAAGTAAGTATATGACAATTACTTATTAAAAAAAAAAAAACTGACATATTACGTTTGTCACAGACTGAATAAATGTTAACTAACTCACCCTTATGTGCCTTCTTATCTGAAATAAACAAAACAATTATTTTTATTTGCTCGAAAAACAGTTAAGAACTTAAAAAATCCCTGACATTCGCTGTTTAAAAAAGTTCCATAACTTTCTATTCACATTTTTCTCTTTAAAACACTAGTTACGCCCTTTTTCTGAAAATTACCGGCAATTTAGAATTAAAAAAAAAACAATTTACCTCCTTGCGGATATGAAGGAATCTTCTTAGTGGTATCATCAGTTTGCACCACAGGTTTTTTTTCTACCGCAGGCGTAGGACCGGAGTTCTTGACAACTGTAGTGGCTGCAAAGTATCAAGTACGTTAAGTTAGATTTACAATTCAGTAGAAGTTCTTTAAGTCATAGAACTCATCCCTCGCTTTCAGGCCTGATCGAGGTCAAGAACTGGCCTATTCAGCAATATAAAAAATAAAAAAGAAGGAGAATACAATACGCAGCCATAATATTTCACATTCAGTTTTAGAAAGAGACGAACACGACGACAGAACGCTGCGCAATCAATTTTTTTAGTCACCAAATGGTGTCATGAGGCGAGAGAGAGTGAGAGATCATGCGCGAAAGTTCGGAGAGCCTATGTTCAGACCGGCCATGATTCGTCGACCGTGTTGTATGAGTGACAGAAACGACGCTCTACAAAGCCCAACTTTTTCTATGATATGCTGTATTTACGGCCGATATTTTAATTGTTTTATTTTCTTTTTATACAATTTTAATTAACGATGCTGACGTTAACTTTACTATGTTCATTATTTCACTCCGAGTCCAGTGCATAGTAAGTGCATTTACGGTACAGACAGACACAAAAAAACTGGAGGTGTCATGGGACACCCGGTTGGAACGAAGTACAGACGCCAGCACATCAAGCTACCTGAAACTGTCAAATTTTGCCAATCAACTTTGAACCTTATACTATAGCAATAAAGTAGAAAATCTATTAAAGAAATTTTACAGATTGTAGTAGCTCGATGTGCTGGCGTCTATACCATTCGCTTTTGCACACTTGGCGAATATTTAGACCTAAAAGTGTAACATTTCGACTGTCACGACATTTTTGTTACGTAACAAAAGTGTTCATTCGCCAAGTGTGCAAAGTATAACGTGCGGTAAGAAGCTTCGTTCCAAAATGGCACGCACGTACACTCGACCGAAAATATTATGTTCCGACGCAGGATTCGAACCTCAAATTAACTAATTTGATATCCAGAAGGTAGTTTTTGCGTTAAATAACAGAAAGAAGCGAGAACAATCTCACTATACTGTGTAATATCGACACACATAAATCGCTTGACTAAATTCTTGATTTTGATGGTGAACATGTTGTTAGTTTTGTGGCGGCATCTACATCGCCACGTGCGAACTACGCATCGCATTGACGTCACGCAAAATCCTGCATCGCGCAAGCAGAGTTTACCGCGCGACTACAAACAACATATACACTCGACTATCGTCAATCAATGCATTTAAAAATCCTTTTATAAGTATGGGTCCTTACTGAAATCGCGCACCACTGCTATAAAAAGGGTGTGCTTATGACCACTCGATAGAAGTGAAAACTTACGACTGGAGCAGACTATACCCGATTCAGCGTCACCGACCCGAGGTGACAGTTCAACTTCGTTCACTGTTCAGAAAGAGGGCAAAGTGCGCCTTAAATAAGTTTTCACATTAAAATGAAACGTAGTTATTTCGCCCCAAGAGAAGGGAGAAAGCAAATTCAGAAGCCGGTGATTCGAGATAGAGTAATTTAATCAGTCTCGGACCATACATTTGCAGATTTTAGTGCCTTTGTCCCTGGCTTGTCTAAAGGTGGTGGTTGATGGTCAGTTCTGCCTACTCTCTAAAGTTCGTCAACAAAGATACGGTCCCGTCTTAAAGTAGTTCAAAATTCAAGGTGAACCCGACACCCGATTCGAACTTTTCGGACGGGCAAAACACATCGAGAGTAGGGAGGGACAACTGTTAAATAGTTGTGTCATTAATACTTCAGTCGGGCCCCAAACTAATCATAAGTCCGTAGGTGATACGGAGTAGTAATCGCCCGTAATTTTGGCCGAAACTGATTTGGTGCTTAGGGAGTAGACCTCCAGATCCGTGTGATCTGACCAAAATCCGAAACGCGTGCGGCTGTGGCGTCAAGGTCGATTGCCTACGACAGCCTTTAATGTTCCCACTGCTGGGTCAAGAGGGAGTGGGTCATAATCCACCTCACGGACATCACACGCCTTCGATTTTTTTATTCTAAGACATGCCGGTTTACTCACGATGTTTTTGTTCACCGTTTTGAGAGCAGTGGTGATGAAATTATTTACAAAAAGTAAAGCGCCTGGCTGGGTTCGAACACACAACCTACAACTAGTAAGTGGTGGCCGTAACCACTGGGCCGTTGCGAGGTCAGGCTGGTCTAGCGCAGACTTGTCCGTACAGATTGATCTCACCATGTATGGCATATGCGATATGGCATTCAGGCAATGAACCCGCTCGAAATATGCTCCATACGCAAAGTCACTCAGCCGACTTTCAAACGATTCTAGCAACTTGCTCGAAACAGGTAGTTTTGCGTTCGTTTCATCAAGACCAAAGATCAGCACAAAACATTACGCCTGTAATCCCCAAAGGATTAGGCAGAGGTGTACCTATGCACACCCACATTTCACCAGTTATGTTTTAGTCTCATGTAATAGGGGGCGAGCCTATTGCACATGAACCGGGCACAAATCCAGACTCCGGGCTGCTACTGAGAAATTCCAGATGGAAAAACCCAATAACACTTTGCCCGACCAGGGAATCGAACCCAGGACCTCAGGCTCAGCAGTAGCTCTTGCGACCACTAGACCAACGAGGCAGTTGGTTGGAGTTGTGTGTGATTTATGTGTCGATAATTGTCATGATGTAGACTTGGCGCACAAACATAGGAAAAGAATCAAGCATAGTGACTTTACGTCAAGAGCAGATTCATAGAGGCATATAGAATATCTATATACTGATGAATTTATGACACATGACAGAAGCATATCAGAACGGCTATTCTCGTAATTTTAAGAACGTTCACAGTCTGATCTCATTCTCAATCTGTCAAAAATAACTCTAATATCCCTACATTTTTGACATTGTCGCTGAGATGAGATTGCGACTTTGAACGTTTTTAATCGGGAATTGGCCTACTGTTACAATGATCCAGTGACCCGTTGTGCAATATATACTTTGAAGTTACGCTTACGATTACTGGCTTGATCTTTGTTCAGAAGTTAATAATTCAGAAAGACATTCGTTCATTTTCACAAGCAGCAAAGTAGGACCACAAGATGTTTATGCCACTTTTAAAGTCCCGGCAAAGTTAAAGGGATCTTCTAAAAGACAGACATCAGATGTGACGATTGAAACTGTATGATGGCAACGGTCTAAAGTAGATTCAGATATGAGATCGATTAAAATGAGAAACAGGGAGATAACAGTCGTTGTCTCTGAGCGAAAAAGGACAGACAGAGGTATACAAAACGTATAGCGCTATCCCTTTTTCGCATTGGGACAATCACGACTTCCAAATACGGCTCCAGATTATGATCGTGGAAAGTTCTCAAGCTTGCGTGCAGACCTTACGAAATTTGCCATCACATACAGTTTTTCATAAGTGGTACAAGTAATAACACCTAATATTTTCAAAGCTTTCTCTAACTTGAAAGCACGAAAATATAGTCAAAATTGCATACAGCACCACCAAAATATAACATGCAGTCCGATACGCTTGAAGAATACACAAAAATATACTAAAGTTACCTTTTTTCCCGGCGCCAGCTACATTCGATCCATTGGTCTTTATGTCCTCACAGACTTGGTTGAAGAAAGCCGTGTCACAGGAGCCATCATACTTTTCTTTGTAAATCTTTAACATTTCAGGCATACGAATTTCATCATCCTCGCCGAAAAGAGCTTCCAGACGGCACCGTATAGCACGTTTTAGCTCTGCTAAAAACTGTTCCTGTGGGATATCAGTCTTATGGTTCGGATCTTTTAAAATCTCTTTAGCAATGATGGACGCGATCTGATGACGCCACGTGGAAGTACGTAGTTTCTTTTTCTTTTCCTGGTCTAAATTAGACGGAACCTTCGCTTGCGGGTTTTCGATCTTCTGCGCAGAACCGGCTTTTTTTTTCGGTTTTTTCGTCGGAGGAACATAATTATTTTCAGCCTGCTTCGGTTTAGGCTGTGGTTTATTCCATGTTTGGTTGGGTTTGGATACATCTCGCTGTTGAGGAAATCTTCTCGAGTGTGGAACCGAATTGGTGACGTGTTCGCCGTATATTGTGGGAGGCTGTGTGGTCTGACGCTTTGCGGGAGCACGAGATGGCTCGGGTCTTCTGTTATAAAACGCATCTCGGTCGTGTTCGCGGGGAGGTGCGTTGCGGACTGGCGGCTGACTGTACGGTGCGTTACGAGCTGGCGGCACGCGACCGCGGTCCCGTGCCGGCGCATCTCTTCCGCGATCACGACCCTGGTCGCGGTCGCGTCCATGGTTGCGATCGCGTCCTTGATCACGATCGCGCCCTTGGTCGCGAGGTGCGTCCCGACCGCGATCGCGCGAATGTGCATCTCGACCGAAGTCACGTCGAGGTGCATTGCGCCCGGCATCACGTGTTTCCTGTCCGTAGAGCGACTGTCGGTCTCGTCCGGAGTCGCGAGCAGGCGCGTCATGACGCGAACGGCTGCCGCTGTCGCCAGTATTCTCCCACCTTGAACTGTTTCTGCCCTGTTGGGAAAATTGGTTCCCAGCAGACGCATTCCCAGCAAGATTCCAATCATTCTGATCTGACCAGAGATTGGGGTTGTTGCCTTGGTTACCGAACCCAAGCGGAGACCCCTGATCATAGCCGACCATTGGCTGAGCCATCATTTGCTGCTGAGCTGACTGATACTGCGTTTGTTGTGGATAGCCATAGTTGGCGGATGCACTCTGTGGAAGAATTTTGATGACAGTTACAAAATGAAGGCTTCGTAAAAACTTCCAAAATCAAGTTAATACACTTGATTCGTGAGAAGTGTGTAGGGGTCTATTACACTTGGTCAAATGCCTGCGTTGTATGAAGGGGTTGAATAGCTTTGAAGATATAAGTCAGAAAAAGGCTTCGTGATAAATGCGAATAGTTTAGTGCGCCGAAAAGGCCTGAGTCGTTAATGACTATAGTCCATTTTCGAAACTAAAACCATTGTACAGACTACGCTAATTTCTTGGTTGCCTCGCATTTAGCGCAAGGTGAATTTGCACAGATCCTTCAGCGCAAAAATTCGCTTCATGGTCAGGCTACGAAGTTTAGCGCAAACAATACTTGGAAAGCTGCAACACTTTATCGATTTCAAAAATCGATTTCTCAGATCAATTTTCATTCGCAAATTATGCTCAATGTATTAGCAGACCAGACAAATGACCGAGTATTACAGATACCTTGATCGCAGCGTATGTTGCAAATATTCTTTAACAACAAAAAATTATGGAGAAAAAATGGACAATTTATTATCTCATTTTTCCAAAAGCACCAGTAACCAGTTCTATAACAGATAATGGTGCTCTATGTTAAAGATAACACCAGTGTATAAAACTTCTTATATTTAGCAAAAACTAGAAGCATTCTTGTTTTTTTTTTTAATAAAGTGATGCCTTTATCAGTTCCTATGTCTTACTGATTGTGTCTGGTTAAACATTCAAAATGTTTGGGACTGTTATACATACTTATGTAATTGTCCTTAGCGAATATACCCCACCTGTAGAAAACCTTCGCACATGCCTTACCAAATCGTCATTACCAACCAAACATACAAACTTTTTGCACTTAGCAGGACACTAAACGGCCCCAGACGTAATAAAATAGAACTAATTGTGTCTCCTTCAGTGTCCTTCAGCAGATTAATCATTTTTGGATACAAGAACTGGGTAAGTAAGCCAATCTATTGGATTAATCTAACAAATAGTACAAAATGTTTTCCACACTTTCCTGCTAATTTCTTATATCGGACTTTACACTTTCTATTTGATTTTTATTTGTTGCTATCTGATGTATGTATCCTGGTGTATTGTGTGTCTTTTAGTCTGTGCTGAATTAATGTATTTTCTTTCTTTCAAATGTAAAAGTTTGTATGTTTGTTACTCAATCATGCTGCTGGTGAATAAATTGGGTGAAATTTGGCACACACTTTATAACCAGGTTTAACACATAGGATACTTTTAATCCCAGAAGTATGTTGCTCTGGGATATTTTCCGACATCCTCGTGGGCGAAGCCGCGGACAAAAGCTAGTATTATTATAAAAGTGAGTGAGGGTTTGCCAAACTGCTTGATATTGTTTAATGACAGTATATTCGTTCTGGCATTAGCAATAGTTGCAGGATTGGTTACCCTTTTAGGAAGCATGGATGCTAGTTCTGATAAACTTTACCACAAGAAGGAAGGTGAAAGTCCAAATGGACTGGCAATTCTGCAGTTATAAAACCCCAAAGTATCATCTTCATAACTGTAAACTTATAATCAGAGTAGCAATTCCTATAGAACATTTGCATTCTAATCCGCCTCAATCTGTCTCAAAAGATCTCTAATTTACATGCATTTTAGAAATTGAATGTGTTTTAAATATTTTGAGAATTGGCCTTCTGGAATAACTTTGTGATACTTAACAAAAAATTCTCAAAATTTGAGATAGATTGCATATCACACATGATGTCCAGTTAAGCCAGTTAAGTTAATCCTGACACATACAATACAAATAAATAAAATTGAAGTTTCTGACTGTAATGTCAAAATAACAGCCTTTTACTAAATGTGTATGTGTGTATACAAAAAACAATTTAAAAAATGTTTGTCTGTCTGTTTGTTCCAGCTAATCTCCAAAATAGCTGGACCGATTTTGGCGGGACTCACTGGCAGACAGCTGACATTATAAAAAATAACATAAGACTTACAATATAGTTTTATCCTGAAAATTGCCATGTAACACTACGACTACATTTCGAAATAAACATGGGCGAAGCTACGGGCAGAAGCTAGTCTTTAATGTATTGGTACAACACAGCAGTAGTAGGTAATTAAAAGTAGAGATCAGTTCTAGTTAACCTATCTGACAGATAATTACATACCAGTGCTCTTCGAATAATGTTCCTTGTAGACTGCGCCTGTCTCAAATACAGTAAAGATATATATTTTTTTAATCTAATTTTTAAAGACTTACCTGTGCAGTGCCATACATTCCACCGTAAGCCATGGATGGAGTTACCATAGACTGTGCTCTACTTTGTTGCATCTCTGAGTAGCCTAACTCATAGTTAGGTTGGTATTTACTCTGCTGATAATATGGTTGCTGAAGGAGTGGTTGATGTTGTTGGTTACTACCTAGGTCCACCACGGCGGATGCTGCCTGTTGGAGCAATTATTGGTTTTAATTACTTATTAATGTGCAATATTACACTGTTTACACAAATAATCCATTTGTTAGGAAGCAAAATGTAACATTAATTTTTGTCCAAGTCTTCCTTGGCCCACTCCCTCTTACAGAGAAGGCCTGTATCCCAGCAGTGGGAATGTTATAGACTGATTAAGCTTATGCATACTTGGTGTTTGCTTGTGTGGATTAAAATTCTGCTGTGGGCTTCTCTGGTATCAAACTTTTTGGTGTCATCAACTAGCCCCTTAGCCTTATATTAGAGATTGTTTTATTGGCATTTACTGATCTAAATCTAACTAATCATATCTATTTCTAAACGTAACTTGGAGAAGCAGGTTGGATTACTACTGAGAAAACAATACTGAAGAAATGATCTTTGAAACAAGTAAATTCCAAACCTTCTTCTTAATAGTTTCGACATACAGTTGCTGTCCGTCCACAAACAACCCATTGATCTTCCGGACGAGGATAGCCGCGTCTTCCTCTTCGGCAAGCCCTACTGTCACCTTCTTCGAATTGTTGCTATCCAACGTCAAATTGTCCAATATTACCTCCTTGAAGCCGCATTTTGAGTGTATCAGCGATTTTACGTCGACGTACCGCGTCTGTTGAGAGAAGACATAAGTAATTGAAGTCTTCTTAATCTTAAATAAATTAAAGCTACAATTTTCAATCGATGTTGGGTTTTTTAACTTGCCTTCGCCGGTAAATTATATATAGTCAATAACATAGTCGATCAAAAGTTGTTTTGTTCGGTAAATATGTATTTATTATCTATCCCGCAGTGGAACAACAATGCAAATATGCAAACAGAAACTAACTAACGGAACATGCACGAAAGCAATGAAAGCATTTTTCAATATTTTCAATGCACGCAATTTGAATTGTCAATTTGACATTAAATTTTTTCAGCACAGAACACCTATACTCCTTCCTAATCCGAGTTTTTCAGTTGGTAGGAATGGTAGGTCGGTAGTGAACTAGTCATTTAGTCGATTTTCATCAAAAAACAAAAATATATTTATGGCCCTAAGGCACTCTACTTAAATCCTAGCTTTCCACCATTGCTATTTACAAACGTTCGATACATTACGCGACCGTGCCTATCGAAGTTCGATCAATGGTATCGAAGGACGTTTTGAAATCGTCAGTGATTGGCTGCTTGTTGCGTGTGTACCTAGCATAAGATCACTGCCTCCCGTATTATTTTTGATCTCCGTATTATTTACTCTTTGATCACTGCCGTCAGTTTAGGGAGGGGAGGTTTAGGGTATTGATATTCTATGGTTTTATTTATTTATGGATTTTGTGGAGTTTGGTGTCATGGCGAACGTCCGTTTTGCTGCTCGATTGTCAAATATTTGCAAAGTTCATTGAAATTGAAATTGTTTACCTGAATATTTTATCTCAGGATATGCTTTGAATTCTGACCAAGTTATTATTTTAAAAATCCTGCCAAGATGATGATAACAATTCATGGATTTCCTGCTAAAGTACGTTTTTTCTAAAGGTTATCTTGTGATTTTCTAAATATTGTTTTACTGATTTTTACATATTTATTGTTTTGTTACAGACAAAATACCAAGATGTGAAGATTTTGATAAAACAGGAGTGTAATATAAATGACTTTATCCTTGATAATCTGATCACTGATACTGATGGCACGAAGAAAGTCAGGATCGGTCTCACCGATAATACCGAGGGATACAAAGTAATAAAATTCCTCGACGGCTACCGAATGCCCGGCAACTTTGTTTTAAAAGCGGTGCCAGTAGGAAAAGCTGCCGTGAGTACATTTTCATGCTCTTAAAGTTAATGAATGTCGTGTTTCACTTAATTGAAACATTCTGAGGTTTGAGTGGTTTGTGGTTTGAGGTTTTCGAATAATAATAGTAGTTTAACCATTGATTCGAAACATTCATCGTCTGATTACACTGTTAATTGCCATATTACCATACATACCAAAATGAAAAACTAAAATTAGAAATAGAATTGTTGAAAAATAATAGAAGCCCGAATGGATGAACTCCTAATTTTTTGGTACATCAGTTGGTACCGCATTGCACTATGTAGCTATAAGTAATAATTTTAATCATAGTTAATAAAATACCCGAAAAATATGCATTGTTTTACTTATTAACAAAAGGAAGGTAAATAGCCAGATATAAAGCCAAAAACAAAACATTGTTACTATGCCAAAACTTACATTCAACCTTAAGATAAAGCTCTCAAAGTTAGTTTAAGACTAACAAACTATCGAAATGGTTGTAAGACAACATAAACATAGTTAGCAAGAGAAAAATAATTTTGAGTAATAGACTTAAGGTTCCTAATCCCTCAGCAAATTTACTAAAAATTTTACATAATCCAATAGTCTATTTTTCTGTTATATTACCATACTAGCTTCTTCCCGCGACTTCGTCCGCGTGAAATTTCACCCCCCCCATTCACCCCCTTAGGGGATGAATTTTGAAAAATCCTTTCTTAGTGCACCCCTAGACCTCATAAGGAACGTACGTGCCAAATTTGGAATCTCTAGACCCAGCGGTTTGGGCTGTGCGTTGAAATTCAGTCAGTCAGTTCTCCTTTTATATACACACATCAAAAGTGTCTAGGGATCAACATATATTTTTGCAATAACTTTTCTCCTGATTGATATTAATTAAAATTTTCTTTAAGGATTCATCAAATAAAGTGTTTTCGTTTGTCACAGTAACGATAAACCAAGTCACCTTTGCATTAATAAAGAAATTTGCCATTTTCCTAATAAAGGGATTTTTGACATTTGAACCACTAACACAAAAGTTCGAAAAAAAGATTGAAATAACAGTTTTCTTTAAAATTTTATTGGGTAACTTAAACAATTAATAATCCGTGTTTCTACCGCGAACACTAACAACACAAGAACATCGGTTTGGCATACTCAAAATGAGTTCATCCAAATCACGCTGTGGAATGGCAGCCCATGTTCGTTGCAACAACAAAAAAAGGTCTTCTTGCGACTGGATACCCTCCATATTCGGCAGAGCTCTTCTCTGTAGCATATCCCATGCATGCTCAATCGGGTTCAAGTCTGGCGACTGAGCAGGCCAGGGCAAGACATTGATGTTAGCTGCGGCGAGAGTCTGTCTTACAACTCTTGCGGTGTGCGGTCGTGCATTATCATGCATTAACTGAAATAAGGGACCGATTTGCACTTGTAGAGGAACGATGACGTCTGATACAATCGTCTCAGCATAAATTTGAGCGTTGAGGTTGCCTCTGATCCAAATCAACTCAGTTCTTCCGCCGATCCAAATACCCGCCCATACCATGATCGTTCCACCACTATAAGGATGGACTTCCTGGCAGGATTTTAATCGCTGTTGGCGTCCAGGGGTTCTCCAGTGTCGTATACGTCTTGTATCCGGTCTCATACCAAAACGAGACTCATCAGAAAAGCACACGAAACGCCATTGTTCTTCTGCCCAATTTCTGTGTTCAAGAGCCCATTGATATCGAATCCTACGATTGTGCATTGCTATAGGTGGTACCCGTAGCGGTCTTCGGGAATGAAGGTTCACTTCATGCAAGCGGTTTCTGACTGTTTGGTCGCTAATTAAGTTCCCTGAAGAGTGATGAAGCCTCACGGCTAACATCATGGCGGTTATTGTTGGAGCTCTTCGAGTTAAGATTTGAATGTATCGGTCTTGTCTCCGTGTGGTGCAGCGATACCGTCCTCCATGGCGCTCAGCCACGGTACCAGTGCTTCGGTAACGTGTCCAAAGTCGACTGATAACACTCTGACTTGTATTCAGAGCTAAAGCCACAGTACGTTGCCGGGAACCAGCTTCTATCATTCCCACGGCTCTGAGCATTTCTTCCCTGCTTAAATGACGTCGCCGCTCCATAATAACGTTGGTTTTAATCAGTAGTAGGGAAACAGTAGCACTAATAATGTCTTCAATGCGTTGTATGTTTTTATAGGGAAAATATTGACAGCTGATTTTCATCTTTTACTCGAATTTGATTCACAGTTCCTGATTCAAATTATGAAATGCACCAAAAAGGATCCATATAAATTTATAAAATCATAAATTTATTACAAAGCCACATCTCAATCTCAAGAAATCCGCATAAAAATGCTTGATCCCTAGACACTTTTGATGTGTGTATATAGAAGATTATTTGACATCAGTCTTACGACATAAACATTTAATTTTTAAACAAAGTCCAGTTGAGTAAATAAGGGCTAATTAATGATTTATTGTTCCAATTCAATGTTGGCTATAAATTCCAGAATATTTAAATTTTGTTTGAACAGCTTTTTCTCTTCTTAATATTTACCGATTTACATAGTTTTTATGCAATTTCATGGTTGCCCAATGTACTTGTGATGTTTGATTATTCAAATATTTATGGTTAAGTGGGATCTCAAGAGACCTCGGATTATTGATCACTTAAAGAGAAAATCACATTTCTCCAGTTATGTTAAAGTACCTAAAACGGGCGGACTTTTTAGTTTACATAATTTTCTCTTTTCAGTCAAACCTACCACCTCAGCAGACCTTCGAATCCCGACCTAGTTACCAAAACCAGCCCAGGAATGATTACTCCAACGCACCTAGAAATGACTACATGAGTCAACCTTCAAATGACTATAACAACCAAGGGTCTCGTGGCCCTGAGGCCCACGGGTCCAGTGGAATACATGGGTCGGTCGGGTCCCATGGAGCTAGACCATCTCAAGGAGGGCCTCACAGCCATGGCGTGCCAAATGTGACCGGTGGGCCCCAAGGCTCAATAGACTCTATGAATAGGCCTTCTCCATGGGCTTCAGGCGGCGGAAACGGAAATCAATGGAATGCGCCAATGGTGGCTCAAGTGCCACAGAATACTTTTGGCTTTAATTCTCCTCAAGCTAATGTTAACACGTCATATGGACAACAGGTAACTATAAAACTGTGATTCAAACTTGATGGCGGCTCGGAGCATGAGGTGAATCGCTGTGCAGTAACAAATTCTCGTGACAGAGGGGGTGAGGAGTGTGGTACTGTGCAGCTCGTAGCGCACTTCAGAGCCACCATCAAGTTTGAATCGGACTGTACCATACCAATAATAAAGCTGAAGGTTTGTTTGAACACTCTAATTTCTGGAACTACCAGTCGGATTTGAAAAAAATATTTTTGCATTTGATAACCCAATTCTCGAGAAATGCTGCAATGCGCGTTTATCGCCTTCGCTAGTCGCCTAGCGCTTACTGAACATATGTGATGTGTCTTGCTTAGCACCTAGTGACTTACATCTGAATAAAGATGATGATATTAAGTAACTAGGCTCTAAGCGCTAAACAAGCCACCTGTCAGTACATATGTAGCTTTAGGGTTCGTGCCACATTTACTGTCGCTGAGTGTATTCAAACTGATTAATATAATCCGTTATTAACAGCAACCGCCACATCAAGGTCACCCGCGGCCTGGCTTCAACCAGGGCAGAGCCGCAGACCAAGGCTATGGGTACACACCAAAGAGCAATTTACCTGAAGTGGTGCCGGTAAGTACTGCACATATTGACACGAATTATACGAATAGAATCATCATTTTATTTATTTAAACTCAAATAGAAAAATTCAAGACGTTGTCACAAAATAGGTAGTTAGAATAATTTAAAAACAGTTTTTTTTTATGTCAAGTTTAAGGATTGCTATAACATGACAAAGTTCAGGTTCCTTTGCAATTAAATATTATTTAGGACTTTTTTTTTTAAACAATTACTTAGTCACCCAAAAATGAACTTAGACTACATGACACTAAAGTAGATAGTTGTGTAACTGGCAATAAATGTAAATTATCTGAGATTCTGTATTCAAGTACAGGAAGTCCGCTCCATACAATGAGCGAAAACGCACGCACAAGCCACGGCTCACTCACGAGTGCAACCGCACTTGCGACCGGCATTCATTTAAGATAGTTTAAGATCGTCGTGCGTATGCGTCTATCTATACATGAGCAATTGAACTCTGTTAACATGCAATATTCTTCTACACACGCCAATCCATTTGAGGGGTCAAGCCACGCTTGTTGCGATCAAGGCTTGGATGGGCGTGTCAGCATTTCAAACACCCCTCCGTGTCCGAAAGGGCACGTTATGCCGTAATACCGGCTGTCATACTACGATTACCTATGACATTTATCACGGGAAGTCAGAAACCCGAAATTCTGACAACCGTAATACCTCTGGTTGACGGTTTTTTCCCAGTAATTGGGCCGCAGAGATGAAACGGTTTCATCCGTTGCTCCGCGTAAAATTAAGTTCTGATATTCAGAGGTACTTGGTTAGCGTTTTCCATCTGCTCATCATGATCAGCAGCTTACAGCAGTCCACTACTGGACAGCTCAATTATGCGTATTCTTAAATGTACCAATTTAAATAAATCAAGCGATTCTATCAATAACTCCAATAAAGTCAAAGCTCAATAAACAATCTTAACGTATCTTTATATTCCGAACAAAACCAATATTTGTTTGATATCAAGCAATCGGAAAGATATTATACAAATACCAGTAATTGATAAAAAAAAAAAAAATTACCTAATGAGCGATTTCCCTCTGGTCAGCCAGCTCTTGACATTTTGGAGCATTCAAAGATACGTCGCGGTTGCGCTACATGGTGAGAGTCAAATTCGCGCCTCTATTGACCAAAATTATAGCATGATTTTTTTATTGAAACCCGAAAAGTAGTAGTATAACTGAATAAATAAAAATACATTTTTCCAAAATGTTCAAAATCAAAATTGGGTAAAAGCATTCAGCGATGGGCAAGTAAAAATGTAAATGTTAGTTGAACTAATATGGACTCTATCTCGTCCATTTCAGCGAATAATTCCATCAAAACCAAATAAAATATCTAATTTCTTTTAAAATGGACATTAGAACTTAATTTTCTTTTGCTCTTTAAACAATATTTCTGCAAGTATATAAGAAATTCGTGGTTAAAACTGAAGGGAATTTGTTGATTTCTTGTTATGTGCGTTACCTTCAAAATTTTAAACGATAAAGGTGATGCATTTCGTAAACTCTCCACACAAAATAATATTCCCTAAATTTCGAGGCCGTAAAAAATCATTTGAAACGCATCGCCTTTAAAAATCGTGGCAATTTTATAACTTTGTTTTGTCCGTTGTTGGTAGCCAAATCCCCGATACCGCTGGGTCAAAAAAGCAGAACCTGAGCCGAAGGCCCCTCATTCACCTCATACCGACGACGACTGCCCTAGACCTTCTTCGGCTGATGATACCTTAGACGAAACGTCTCAGGATGTCCCAAATGACCCAGGGAAACAGGGCCCCGGTGAGCCTACCACGCTCAGTAGAAAAGCCAGAAAAAGGGAAGAAAATAAATTGAGAAATATCAAAAATCTAACGGGTGCTCAAAGAAGACGGCTCTTTTTTTGGTTAAAGCAAGGAAAAACCTTCATGGAAGCTAGAGAACTATGTGAAATCCGTGTAAATCAGATTGCAGAGTATCCTGCTGCTAAGGCAGAAAAGAAAAAGAAGGCGCGAGAGGTTGCTCTACGACGAATGAGCCCTGAGGGGCAAGCGAGGGCGATAAAGGTGGATAGGCTGAAAGGGCATGGTATCCCAGGAGCTCCAGCCCCAATGAGGCCCGTTGGTCCGTCCATTCGTATTCGCATTTTTGACGAGCTCGGACTTATGTCGCAAGAGAAAATTGAACAGCTTCAGGACAAAATTCTGGAACTTGTCGACGCAGAAACGGATGGAAATGGTCCAAGCTTTGTAGGTTGCACGTCACGGGCTGGTTGCCTTTTACTCAATTGTGCGAATGACCAGACGGTAGAATGGCTAGAAAAGCACTTGCCGCAGTTCCAACTATGGGAGGGGGCGCAAGTTAAAATCACAAACTTAATACCTAAACCTGTAATCGGAATTGCGTACGTACCGGATCCTAATCTGGATGAGGAGGCCATTCTTAGGATGCTTAAATCTCAAAATCAGGGACTTGACTTCTCCGACTGGTGGATAACTAGCAAGAAACCTGATTTACCAGCTGGCCAGACTGTAACCTTTAATATCGGTGAATTATCAGTTGAAAAGCTTGCAGAGAGAAACAATTTTGTGTATCTTGGATTAAAAAAAATTAAAATCAGACTCAGAATGAAAAACAAAACGGCGCCTCCTGGACAGGGTATGATGCCTATGGGGCAAAAGGGTATGGGGAAAAGGGATTTCGCACCCATGAGGCAAGAGGGTAAGGGACCCAAGGGAAAAGGTATGCCGCCTAAGGGGCAAAGAACACCAATGTATCAAATGGACATGGCGCCCATGAGACCAATGGGTATGGGACCAATGGGTATTGGGCCTATGGGTCCAATGGGTATGGGACCTATGGGACCAATGGGCATGGGGCCTATGGGACCAATGGGTATTGGGCCTATGGGACCAATGGGGCCTATGGGATCAATGAGTACGGGGTCTATGGGATCAATGAGTACGGGGTCTATGGGACCAATGGGTATGGGGCCAATGAGTACAGGGCCTATGGGACCAATAGGTTTTGTGCCAGCTGCATCGACTTCAGCAGCAATGCATGGACCCCCAAGGGGTTCCTCTTTTGCCCCGAGTTTTTCTCAACCGAAACATTTCGGTGGTGGTAATCAGCCGAATCATTTCGGTGGCGGTAAGAATCCAAAAAAGAATAAAAAACAGGGTGGATCTGCTAGTAATGGTGGCCCTAATCCAAATCCTAATAAAAAACCATCTCCTGGTAAAGGTAAAAACAAGGGGCGTAGATTTCAATTCTCGGGTAATACCAACCAAGGGCAAAAGTCCAGGAAGAAACAAAAAGGCGGACCTCCTTTTTAACTGACCCAACCTTATCCATAATCTCATTAAGTTCTTATTTAGTTTCCTTATTACATTATTTATAAAATATAAATGCTTTAAGTATGAAAATATGTACATTGCTATGCCCATCATTCAAACAAATCTCTTCATTGGTCTTAGCATTACGCTGAGCGATGGCGATAAGCGTCATGTTTACCGCAAATAAACGTATTTTCCTTCTTCTTTTCTTTCTATTATTATATTTAAAAAAAAATAAGCAAACAGGCTACGCCAAACTTCAGAATCAGATCCTATCCCATACATCTCCTCTAAAACGCTACTGTGAAGAGCAGAAGATTCATCCTAGTAGTTCTCATGACCCATCATAAGAAGAACCACCTATATTCATTCATAAGGTGCGTTGGTTTTAATAACTTATTTATTATTTGTATTTTTAGTGCTCGCTTGTGGTACAGCACGTTATTCTGGGTTGGTTGCCATTTCTTTGATAGCAGTGGTGTCCCAGTGGAAACGGCCTCGACTTACGAAGTTGTAGGTCGTAGGTTCGAACCCAGGCACTTTGTGTAAATTATTTCATGACCACTGCTCTCAAAACGGTGAAGAAAAACATCGTAAAGAAACCGGTATGTCCTAGAACTAAAAACACGACGACATGTGACACCCATCAACCTGCACTCGGTCCGCGTGGTGGATTACGGCCCAGTCCCTCTTAAAAAGAGGTCTGTGTCCCAGCAGTAGGAACATTATAGGTTGTTTATGGTTATGCAGAATGGTTATGGTTCGATAGTTGATAAGAAAGTTATATTGAATAACGCGATTGGTATTCGAACACCGCCGAACACGTACCTATCTGGTAATAATTACGATATAAGCACTTATGAACATGCTCGCAGGCAAAAGTGCTGAGCTGTTTATTTAGTTGCAAATATTATAACGATCATTATTAGTGAATGGGCCTGGTCTTGACCTCGATCTCGTCTGATGGAAAGCGATGGATGAGGTCTTCGTTGGAACATGTATATGGTTCTACTACCTCGTTGGTCTAGTGGCCAGCTCATCTGGCCACGCATCACCAGGTCCCGGGTTCAAATCCCGGCCCGGGCCAAAAAGTTATTGAGTTTTTCTGACACCAAATTCTCAGTAGCAGCCTGGTGTTAGAAACATGATGGTGTGACACTTCCGTGCCTCGGAAAGCACGTAAAGCCATCGGTCCTGCGCCTGATCTCTCTCGGTCGTGACAAATTGGCGTTCCATCGGACTATGAGAGTGAGGGAAGGGAGAGTGCACTTGGCTTTGCGCACATACTTTTGCATTATTATATCTTCTGAGTGTTGCGTAGGCTCTGTTAAGATGTAAGTTTGAACAAAAAGCAAGCGGAACGCATAAACTTAATTTAAAGTTTGAAATACTGTTCGAATTAGTACCTATTACTTTGATTGAGCTCTAAGGGGAATTAATTCATCATGATGACTTCCAGAAACTCTAATCTTAGTTTAGTTCAGAGAGGCTATGATGGTAAAGTACAGACAGCAATGAAAATCGTAGAATATTTCGGAGTTTTAATCATTCTTTCTTGCAAAAGTTTTGGCAAGTTTCCGTGCATAAAACTCTCCAGAATCTGGGCTGACGTCAACGAACTTACATATGTCTCTAATTTTTCACCCAGTGTGAAACGTGTCCCGTTTTCACCGATATCCCATAAGAATGGCTAGGTGATTAGGTGGTTTCTGTTCCACCAACAGTAGGGAACGTTAAAAGATCCCCATGTTTGAAATAATCACCCTGAAAGTTTAAATTCATCAAACATCTATGCAACAAGATGTAAGCAAGTTAAAAAAATATGTATGTCACGTGATCAACTTTGAACGTCAATATCTCGGAAAAATGACATTTTCCGGGATTTGGTCATAAAGCGTGGCAGCCATTTTGAAAAAAAAAATGGACAGGGTTGGCATGCCAGGGATCTTCAAAGATTTACAACAGCAGTATGAACCATCAAATACTGCTTCTACTATTTTTGAGTAACTAAGATGAAACTTCACAGCCCGCACGTCAAGCGGAAACTCGTCACTCGTCTCTGAGGAGCATCGAGACTGTCGATACGAGCGTGACACACCCCCCTATCCACGGCCGCTACCTACCGAGCCAGCCTTACCAGCAGGACAAACCAGCAAGTGTAAGTATCACCATTCTTATATTTGTATTTCTCGAAATATTTTCTAGATTTCCTCTATTGTCTAGACTTGATAGCGCACTCCCTAATCTGAATGCAATATACCTTTTATTTCAACCAGTACACACACTTTTACAAGTTGTAATTTAAAACCTAAAAAGGGGTTATTGTACATATCATTATGAACAATGTACAGACGCCAGCACATCAAGCTACCCGAAACTGTCAAATTTTCCCAATCAACTTTGAATCTTATGCTTTAGTGATAAAGTTGAAAATCTATTAAAGAAATTTGACAGATTGTGTAGCTTGATGTGCTGGCGTCTGTACACTACGCAGTACAAAACGTGAAATCGCGGAAACTAAACTGCTATTCCATACATTTATGCTTGCATAACAATTAAGGATTTTTTTTTCGTGATTCGACCACTACCACCATTTCGCGACCCCTTTTCAGGTTCTCAGGTAATAACACCTTGTATAAGTCTTAATGCCTGTCCCTCCTTGGACTAATAAACGACTGTTTCAGCTGACCATAATGAAGGACAACTTCCAAGGACCGACGCAGTACAATATCACCAACCCTGGAGGTCAGTCGGGCAGTCACGTGGGGCCGGGCGGACATCAGTTGCAGTACTCTTCAACGGCGCCATCGCCGTGGCACTCACAGGTAATCATCACATATTATAAACTACGCCCCGCGGTTTCACCTGCGTAAATGTCGATCCCGTGGGAGTAGCTTATATGTTAATCCAGGATGTCAGCTACCTCCATACAAAATTTTATCAAAATTGGTCCAGCCGTTTGGGCGTGAAGAAGTAAAAAACATATAAACACACACACACACTCACGAACTTTCGCCTTTATAATATTAGTGTGATTAAAGTCGCGTATCGTGTCTCTCTGTGTGACCGCGTTGTTTGTCTAAACTACGCAACGGATTTTGATGCGAAAGAGAATTTATTCGAAAAGGTTTACGTGTATAAAATATTAAACTTACAAATAATAAAGAAATCTCTATGTTTGTCAAGTCGTAATAACTGTGCGATAAAATTCATGCGTTCAAGTTCTTTTGAAACTGAAGGTGACTGCGGTTATAGCCACGAGAGACGCCGATTAAAAAAATACCTACCGTGCGGTGCGATAATAAAAATCAAGTTTTTATTTCACTTGTGTTCATGCTCTAACAAATCATACAATTAAAAAAAAAACGTGTGCACTCGATGTACCCCCGTTAGGAACGAAGTTCCTTAGGCGATACTGGCACGCACACATAAACTCGTATATAAAAGAACGAGAGGAAAGAGAGAGACAAAGTTGTATCGAGGGAGCACTACTACTTTTTAGTTACGTGACGATTTCTGCCAGTCAAAACGCAAGCCACGTTAAAGAACTTCGTTCCAAAAAGTTTAATACACAGTTGTTCAGAATGATTAGGCAATATTACTGCGCCAGGAGGGTTATGTTTTAAAATTTGTTTGTATTCAGCAATACAACGTTTCGAAAAACTAACACACTTTAAAAAGCCTTTTCAAACTTACCCAGTCAACATACAAGTTCTCTAACCTAGCCTTCTCTTTCAACCCCAGGCAACAAAGGCCCCGTTCTCAAAGCCAAGCCCAGCGCCCTACGAGAAACAGTACGATGATAGGAAATACATTCAACCGGACGCTAGAGATCCTAAGGCTCAAGCAGTAAGACCAGAAACCCAAGATAGAAATTACAAGGAGTATGAGAAGAGACGCGGTTTCTCGCCCAGACGATCTCCTAACGGGAGGAGGATATCTCCTGAACCCGGAAGACGGGTTTCTCCGCCGGGACGGCGGGTTTCTCCACCGGGAAGACGGGTTTCTCCATCTGGGAGGAGAGTTTCTCCGTCTGGAAGAAGGATTTCTCCGCTTGCGAGGAAGTTTTCTCCACCTGGGAAAAGAGTGTCTCCAGGTAAGTTTTTGATAATTTTATGCAGATTTGGTCATAGGTAATGAAATAGAAAGAAGAGCTAAGGTCTTCTATAAATATAAAATTCAAAGTCCTGACTGACTGATATATCAACGCACAGCCTAATCCGCTGGTCCTAGAGACATGAAATTTGGAGGGTGTGCGATTAACTAAAGTTATTGTTCTTCGTCTCGCTAGACCGCCGTATACCAGCCCATCACCCCGCCCCGCACCACCCCGGTCGCCGCGCCTCCCCGCACAAGAGAACATCGCCAATAAGGCGCCTGGTGTCTCCACCACGCAGAGCATCTCCCGGAAGAAGGGATGACCCGCAGAGGATGACCAGGTATGTTTACTAAACTCTTCAATAAAACAAATTAGTGGCACTATTTAATTCTCAAGCGACGTTAGTTTGGCCACGCCAAATGAACCTTGTGTCATCGTAGATCACACAAATTAATGTTGATTTACATTTATAAAATCGCTATCATTTTGTTATGTTTAATAACATAATTAACAAAAGAATATAAAAAGTATGTAAAAATCATCTGAAACAATTCAAACATTACCCTTCGTTTGATACTGACTTGGTTGATCGGCGTTACATCTCAAGCAGCAGTTAGCTAAAGGCAAACTTTCAAAGATTTTCTGTTAGTTCTGAAAACGTAATAGTTAGAGCTTCCCGTTTAATCTTAAAAGTATTTGCATTTCACATTACTCCTAAGTTTGAAAAGAAAAATCTAACAATTGGGGACGTTTGCCTTTTTTTTGTGGGAAACTATCAAATAACTTGTCCCGCTCAGGGTGGAGCGGGAGGGCGTGTCAGACTTTTACTGACTAAAACCCACCCGTGTTCCTTCAGTTGCCTGTACCGGGGGCCACGGTATCTCTTTCGAACAACCTGCGACTCTGGCAGGGTGACGTTTGCCTTATGCTGTTTATCTGTCAAAAACTGTGGACGTGAAATTTTTAAATGGCCAGCGAGTCTCCGACGACTAAAATCTCGGCGTGTGTACCTAGCATTCTCCTCGACATGAAACATAATGAAATAACTACAAATACAATCCTTTCAAGTAGGTACTCACCGGACCGCCTTCACCCCGACAAACTGGACAAGTACGGACAAGACAAATCGAAGCAAATCCGGCCTGCATACGAGCCGACTCCCCATGTAAGTACCGCCTTATACCTCCTGCACAAGATAATAGTACATTTCATTTTAGTGTGATATACAAGGTCAAATTCAAATATGTTAGCGAAACTTCACAAATGTGATGAACTTCACGAGTGAAAGAATTTTGGGTTGCAGTATTCAAATAATCAAATCAAAGCACTGAATTTGTAAATGGCACTACAAATCCGTATTTACAGGTATAGGCTTTCTTATCTTATGTCGCGACGCGCGCTTTACTTTTGGTTACCAAGTGTAAAAACACACTGTGCTGAGAAACAAGTGTTGTGTGCAAGCGCAGGAGCTCTTGGTACCGTCTAAGACAATGGTGAAGGCGGTAGTGTGTGTCATGTGCTGATGATACTTGTCGTCACGCACACATTCACAACGTGTTTGTATACTTAGTAACCACAAGTAAAGCGCGCGTCGTTTCGTGATATAAAAATACTGTACGTTTAGTGGATGCCATGATACATTTTCTTCATTTAATTTTGAACAAGACTAAGTCAAAGTTTGTGCTAAGTAACGTTTATTAATTTCGGCCTGAGACTCTTTTGGATAGTTTGAATGTTTTGAATGTTTTGCTGTTACTTGAAATGTCCTATAATGTGCAGGAGATATTCCGTTATTATTGTAACACTTATGTTTACGGTACAAAATGTTAATATTTTTATCGCCTTGTTGTGCAAATTGATATCAACAAGAATTCTATTTGTTAATACGCGTATAAATTATGTTTTCCTATTTTCGGAGTGGTCATTATTCTCATTTAGGTGCACTGAAAGGATTCGTGGAAACTAAAAGCAGATGCGAAGAAAAATTATATTTTTTTTTATTTACCCATCAACATGATGAGCATTAAAAATATCTACAACTGAATTTTTAAAATATAAAAAAAACAGTCGGCTGTATTTTGCAGAAACGTTATAGGAATATCATACTATATATCTAGGCAACAGATGAGACTTTCGAAAGATTTGAACATTATGAAGATAGCAGAAATATCATTGAACCGCTGGACTTCTACCTTGCTGCTTTATTAATCACACGAAGACACGTTGAGCCGACGCTAAGTAAGTTAGGATAAAGGATGACGGTGACGATGAAGTGTCATTAAATTCTCCTATGACACATAAATCATTTTATAAACATAAAATGCGAGTTAAGAATATTAACTGGACACATCTGGGATCGTGTAAAAAGAAAATTGTTATGAAAAACTTATAAAATGTGAAAATTCGTCTTCAGCTCAAACAATTTTCTTTGTGGGTGCTGAAATAATATAGACTATCTTCGAGAAAATTGAAAACTGAAGTCAAGATATTGATATGGCGACAAATGGTAGAAGTGACCGAAGATTAAGAAATGAAATATGATTTAATGATAAACATATTCAGACGACAGAAATGTAGGATTACTGTGTTTAAGCTATTCAGCAGATAACAAAGATATTTACGAAATATTTTTCAAGAAAGATCTCGTGCAGCGTGCCGTTTTGCCGTGTCGCCTGTACGGCAAGTTCAGAATATGAAAACCTTCAACTAATAGCTAGAATAAAAGTTATAAAAAAGCAAGGTCTGTCCAGATATAAAATTCAAGCTATTCTCAAAGAATCATTGAACCATGTCAATCTGCGTAGCCTTTTCTCAATTATGTTGGGGTCGGCTCCAGGCTAAGCGGACGTAACTGAATACCTGAATATTTTACATGGAGCGACTATCTGACCTCCACAACCTAGTTACTGGGTAACACGATATCCCTTGGTAAGACTGGCTGTCAAACATTTGGGCTTCTGACTACCCGTAACGACTGTCAAAGATGAACGAATGAGAGCTGCGGCCAACGGCTTAACGTGCTTTCCGAGGCAAGGACGGGTCTCTTTATGTAATTAATGGAGTCATTGAACTATTTAAACCGCACAAAATAGCACAATCAGCAAGCCGAACTGGCTTATGACTCTTGTGAGACCAAACCAAGAACGCTGCAAAATAATGTTGGGCCTATTTCGCCATCATCATCGGCTGAATAAACGAAAGACGGCCACTGCTGGACAACGCACCTCCCAGGACCGTTACAATTTAGCACACAAATGTACAGAGGCGGATTTAATGCCACAGGCATTTTTGCCGCGTTAGCGATATCAGTAGTAAGTGCAGTCAACCGTTGGGTGATGCAGAGACAAACAGTTGTAGAAGCTATTGTGAAAAATTGAGGAATAAATATTTTTAAATATAAAGGGATGCACAAACCTATTAAAACTATAAATATAATACATATACCTAATTATATATAAATATAAGCACAAATAAATATATATAAATACACGAATATACTAAACACAAATAAGACAAACAATGAGATAACATTACTGTTGTGATGAAACTGTCAGCTTCTTGCGAATGTGCTCGCGAACTTTAAAGGATAATCGGTTGGTTGCATCCTGATTTCCTGAGGGAGCGCATTCCACTAAGAGATAGACTGAACGAAGAAGGAAGGGTGAATGAAGTCTGTGCGGTGACTGGGACATTGAAGAAGACGATTGTGTGGAGACCGTAGGTTTCTATTGTGGTTGTCCCAAATGTAATGAAAGTGGGGGGGCGAGATAACCAGGGGAAGAGGGAGAATCAAGAAATGAA
This sequence comes from Hydraecia micacea, assembly GCA_914767645.1. Taxonomy (NCBI): domain Eukaryota; kingdom Metazoa; phylum Arthropoda; class Insecta; order Lepidoptera; family Noctuidae; genus Hydraecia; species Hydraecia micacea. Next base: position 3,519,347 of record OU611801.1, on the reverse strand, counting down.
AACAAGGTGGTCAGCGCCCTTTGCTCTCTGCGCTGATGTATTGGCAACCACTTGAGAAGCGACCGATGCGCAGAGACGTGATCATATTTACGCAGATTGAAAACGAATCGAATGCAGTTATTGAGAAGACGGTCAAGTTTATCGACGTGATCTGCATTCAGGTCATAGTAGCACACCACATCACCATAATCGATGATAGGGAAAATTAAGGACTGCAAAAGTATTGTCTTCGTACTTGAAGGTAACAGATTTCTCAATCGGTACAGAGCTCGCAGCGTTCCAGCAACCTTCTGGCTTATCCTAGTGACTTGAGTACTCCAGTTCCTGAACCATTATTGTGGGATTATAACGGTTTTTTTAATAACATCGCCGTATATTGACAAGGTCCACAAAAAACAGTTGGAAAAAACTGCAAAAGTATACATATAAATTATTGGAAGGTCACTATTATTTCTGTAGGAGTTCTGAAATAAATTTCATGTAGCAGGCTTGACATGAGATGATAGTCCACAACAGAAATGATTTATTGCATTCATGTGAAAATGGTAAGGCATAAGATAACAGCATGACAATCAATTTGTTCATCAATAGAACGTTATCAAGCTCAACATTTACTTGAAATTCAGATGTGAATTATGAATACAAAACTTCAATGCAGAAACCGGATTCCATTAAGAAGGAAATATGTACTTAAAAATCTTTTCAGATTCATTCAAAGCTTCAAAGACGCATTTACGAGTCCAATTGTTAAGTGTTTTCAGTAATAGACCCCAGTTAGATATATAGAATGATGTATAATGAATAATGATGAATGTTCGTGGTTTTCCACTAAGTATTATGAAAATCCATTTTTGACAAACCTCGATGTTACTATTGACAACTGGGTGACCATAAATGGACAGATCAGGTGGAAAATATAACTTTTATTTTTGCTTGTAAAATATTATAAGCATAAACTAAAGGTACGATTATTTAATGGTGGTATTCCCGAATGATTTATAAAAGTAGCAATACCGTGGTTTCCACTTTGGACAAATAAGGAGGAGGAATTTTATCACTCCGAGGTCCCATATTGATATTTATTTCTATCTACTTAAATGTTACTTGATTTCTATTTCAACTACGTGTTTGCAAACTAAATTTCAATTTCCAGGCATCAAACCAAGCTATGTACTCAGGTGGTTACCGGCCCGATAACCGCGAGAATGTTCAGTATCCCATGCAGGGGATGAGGCAAGCCGAGCCAAGGATCTCGCCCTGGCAAAGAGAGAGGGACGAAGCCGCCGGTCCTATGAAGAAACAGGACGACGACAGACGCGATATGGCAAGAATGCAGATGAGAGATCGCTTGCCCGACGCTGCAGGCGAAGCAAAACGCACCCTGACGCCGCAAAGGAAATCTCGTTCGCCGATCCGACGCGACAGGTCTCCGCTAAGAGACCGCTACAAGAGGCACTCTCCTTCCCCCCGCTCGTCTCACTCCCCGCGCCGTTCCTGGGCGTTAGAGAAACGTCGCAGCCCCGAGATACGTGATGCCCCGCCCCCGCCCTCCTGGCCCGGACAGAATGTACGAGATACCGACTACCCCCGAACCAGTCGCCCGAATTTCCCCGAAAGAGATCAACCCGACAAAACCAAACATGTGCCTGTATGGGAGCCCCGAGCACCCTTCGAGAAAGTTGAAGACCCGCGCGCTAGACGTCCTGAAAACACTGAACGAAGACCGTTCATCGAGGATAAAATCCGACCTGTTAAAGAGATACCAGTGAGGGAACCAGTACCTCACTCCCTTCATAGCGAGAGATTCGTTCAAAGAGAAGTTCCCAAGTACTCTCCCCGCGAAGATTATGAAGCTGAACGCCGAGATAATTACCGTCGGCGAGACACTTCAATTGAACGTAAGCCGCATCCGCAAAGAGAAGAATACGAACCCGCTCGCAGACCACGAGAGCATGAAGAACGCCCTCATCCAGATGAATACCACCGCCGAAGGGAACCGTCCCCCCGCCACGATAGCAGAAAAGAAGAACCAGCTAATCCGAACATCGATATAGATTTCGATGACATTTATAAGAGAGCTTTACAGTTCAAAAAGAAGGCTGAAGAGTTGCGCCGATTGTCAAAGAGGAATGATTATTTGGAGGAGGAAGGCAGTAGGAGTCATCACAGCGAGAGGGAACGCGAAGAAAGACCGCAGCGTTACGACGAGCGACACAGATTCCGTGAGGAAGAACTACGATCCAGGGAACGTGATGATAGACCGCGCGACGACCGACCGCGGGATGATGGACCACACCGCGTCGACTACCGCCGTGACGACTACGCAAAGGAACGAGACCGCATCGATGAGAGACCCAAACGCTTCACCGTCTGCCCTACCGTCAGAATCAAACGCGACAAAGCAATCGAAGAAATATGCAACAAAATTCTCGACAGACACGAAAACTACAGACAACTCAAAGGGGAGCAGAGAAATCGAGTTCTCGAAGAATTAAAGCTTGCAGTTGCAAGAATAGTGTTCGATATGTTTGGCGACAAAGACGTGTCGTTCATAGAGATAATTATCAAGTACCAAGCGAAGTATAACCTTAAAGAAGAGGAGAAGATATTGCAGGAAGTCACGTCTTCGCTTCCCAGCCAGTTCAGAATTATCAAGAGGCAGGCTCCAGGTAAGTTTTATAACTTTCGTATCCCAATGTCTGGTAATATTTTATTTTTTATCGTTACGAAGTACGCGAGGTTTCTCGGTTTCAGAAAATTCAATTTTAAGCTTTTGTCAAATCACATGACAGGTGGTTTGATTTGTCGTTAATTGCTAAACTTGCTAAGCAGGTTCAATTAATATGAATTATTTGCATTCCGCTAACATGTAAAAAAGTTCTGAAAGCTAGTTGGTTAATAAAATTAGGAATAATAATGATTAACTTAATTATAGTAATGATACTGAAAAAAAGAGAATTAAAGGAGATGTCCGCTTTTTGTATGGTCGTTGGTTTTTTATTCCGAGAAAAATCTAACTAGAATCAAACTACTCCCACATAAAAGCTACAAATATATGGAACTTAGAACCACTGAAATAATATTTTTAGACCCCTCCATTTTAGAGAAAAAAAATTATAAATTATTTGTTAGTATAAATATTTTATTTCTTGATGGCAGCCCAAATGAAACCTGTCACGCACTTTGAAAATGTCACAATTGATAGATGGATTGTATTCATCTGTCAATTATGTCAAAGTGTTAACCGTGAAAGTGTTAAATAAATATAATCTGATTAAATTCGTTTCGTTCACATTGATATACTCCATAATGTATTATATTGTAGTCTGTGATATACTCGCAAATCAATTATTATTGATATTGTCAATGACTAAAGATTATAGGTTAAAATGTGTTGTCAGTATAATGTCAGTAATGGCAGTACCATGTGTCAATACTGTCAATTTTGATAAGTTTATAATTTTTTGGGGTGTGTTCACTTTAGTATCCTAGATTATTAGAAAGGTTTGTTCGTTTTTAGAGTAAATTCACACTAAAATAAAAAAATATTTTTCTCAAAATTGGAGGTGTTTAAAAATGTATAAAATAGTTAGAATCGCTAGTTTTTGGAATGTCTATCCAAATATATTTAACTTATCCTAGTTAGAATTATTGAATAATAAAAAACCGATTCCGGACATGACCTTTAAAAGAATCATTCAACACAATTCAATTCATATAGCTAAAGCTCAATGCTGAAGCGCACTTTTTTTTGGGTAGGTAATATTTTAACATGGCTAATATTTCCACAGAACTGTCGGAGGTTCCTGTCAAGACCCGTCGTTCTCAGAGCCCCCCCATGAAGACAGGTAGGAATCTAATCATATCTTCATCGAATTATTTTCTGAACATAAACTTAAGACTTCACATAACTCTTCCATCTTTTCAGAATACCCTCCGCGCCCCAAACTAAGTGATTCTAGTAAGTTTGTGTACTCAATGTTGTATTTGTTCTTTACTTTCTTTATTCGATGTTTATTTTAGAAGTGGTGAAATCGATGCCTCCAAAGTTATCAATGTTTAAAATTTTACAGGATGGAACATGAATATAGTTCCACCAGAAGTGGTCACATTGCCGATCCTCGGAGTCCCGCCGCCTTTGAACCCCGGCATGGTCCCTATGATGGTGCCGGCACCATTCATTCACCCATACGAAACTCTACCGCAGAATCCAGTGTTCATGCCCGAGCCCTACCAGCAACCAGTCGCTCAGCACCAACCGCAGGACGAGGGCCACAAACTATACTTGTGCAAAGACGATTTCGAACAGATTACAGCTAGGCAGGCGGACTCTTTGAAAGACTTCCTCATCTCCCAAATGTTACGAGAGACCGAAATCGGTCAGGGCTGGGCGCCCGACTTCACCCTCAAAGGATTGCAGAACACGCATCGGTACGAGCTGATCACCACAGACGACAGCACCAGGGACTGGCTCGTCAACTTAGACTTTAGTGGGTTCGCAGAGTTCAGCGTCATCGTGTATACGAAAGAGGAGCTTTGGTACGAGCGCGCGGCTGTGTGGCTGCCTGGCCACTCGCGCTCCCGCAACATCGAACCGCTCGATAAACTCAAACTGCAGAACAAGCGCCTCGAAGGCGTCAACATCGCCAAATGGAAGTTCGTCAAAAAGATCGTCATTGCGAAAGGAACCAGACTCTACGTTGACATGCCACCGTCGTCCGCGCGCGCTCTCGAAAAACATAAGATGATGCTGAGCTATGAACTGCAGAAAGTGAACGTGTTTCTTAAAGCGGTCGCCGTCGATAAGGACGTGTTCGACGCGGGGCTCAAGGAGCCCGCCACCGTAGACTTCGGCGTCATCTCGGAAGCCATACAGAACTCACCCATGGCGTCGCTCACTTACGATCCCTCACTCGTTAAAATAACTCTCAAAGGTTGCAAAAGTATCACTCTTCTACAAGCGCGTAAAATTAAAGAAGTGCTCATATATCATATTTTCCGACATCATCAACAGGACGGTACGTCCAAAACGGATTTTGTGAAATACGGATTTTTCCCTCCGAACTGTTTTGGGGTAGTCCCACAAAATGCGGAGACAAAACAGTGGTTGTTGAGTCAACATTTAGGTAAAGTAAACCGCAATGCTATAGTTATTTTGGGTGCTGAAGACGAGAACACTCGATTCTTTAGAATGAGTGTTGTCGTGCCTAACGAGTATCAGCTGAATCCTGCGATCGTAGCAGAGAGGTTAAAGCAAAGTAACCAAGGTGTAAAGGGGATCAATTTCAATATCTGGAAACCTCTCCACATTACACCTGATAGGAAAAACAAGGCTAAGTTTGAATTAGAAGTAGATTTAGACTCCCTGGAGACTTTGTCAAAGATGAAGTATCAGTTAGATTATCTCGATATTACGAATAAGTCCCACACGGCTTACTTTAAGTCTGAGTTTTCTCATTCCAAGTTAGAGGAGCTGATTGAAAAGTATAAGGCAGAAATGACGGACAGTTACGACATCGCTAACATGGATTTAGACTCCGATTCTGATGATAGCATTATTTGTTTAGATTAAGTTTCTTCGGAAGTTAAAATATTTTATTTTTTTTGCACGTAATGCTGTAGTTTAGTTTGAATTTGTTAAGAACCCGCTATGGATTTGTGTCCTTGTAAAGTATGTTTGAAGATATTGCTGTTATAATAAATAATATACTACTAAGAGATTCATGTTTTTTACCATTGTAAAGTAGTAACGAGCCTTTGAACACTGCATATATTAGATATATAAGTGTGCAGGGGGTTTAACTGTAAATGGTGTTAATGAAGCTACGAAGTAACATCGCTATAAAATCAAACATTGTGAAAAAAAAATCGGATATTTCTGGCAATATCCGCAACTACATTTGTAAGTTACAAATCCAGATAGTTACAAATTTTAACTAACTGGTATGGATTGCTGGTCTCAGAATGCATCAGGTGAAAAAACACTACCCCACTTTTTGGGCTTGTTTGCAGTCGGGTAAAAAGAGGTAAGTGTCATATTTGATGTAGTTATCAGCATCTGAATTTCTGGTATGGTCGAGAATCTCTCAGATCAACATCCAGTTTTTGCTGTTTGTTGTTGATTAACCAATATATTATTTTTATTATGTTTTGTTGATTCTTTTTATAGAGTTATGGCGACAACAATTTTGAATTGAATTGTCATGGAAAATCAACGAAAAACTTGCAGAGGGTCCGAAATTTCAGAATGCTACAGGGTTCCGAAGATTGTGTACGGATATATATTACGGTAAGGCTCAAATATCATTTTGCATTTACATTTTCAGCACTTCAAACGGCTGGCTTACATAAATGCCGCCACGTCTGCTGTACTCCGAAGCCAACAACAAATTAATATGCAGAAGTACAATGTTATATTTAGTTTTTGTCTGCCTGTAGTTGGTTTTTAACCGACTTCAAAAAAAGGAGGATGTTCCCAATTCGGTTGCTTTTTTTTATTTTTGTTAGCTCACAACTCCGTTATTTATAAGCCGATTTGCAAAATTCTTTTTTTTATTTAAAAGGATATACTTTCAGATTGGTCCCATAGAACTTTGATCAAAATCGGTCAGTAGTTTGGTATTTAAACAAATAACTGGTGAAAATTCAAGTAAACGAAATTGTTTTTGTATGTATGTTACGCGATATCTCCGGCAATTGTAAATCGATTTCAATGGATAGGCCGAAAGTGCAGTATGCTGTGCCGAGGTTGCTGAGCGTGATGACCAGGTATGCGCGGTCGCTGCATGCTGGTGGTCAGGATACCCGTTGAAACGATGGGTGCTGACTGGCTGGGTGACTCGCCGCTCTAAAGCTTGCGGGAATGTTTATGACGTCACGTAGTTGCACGAAGGCGGCTGCGGTGACGTTGCATGTTCGGGGTCACCAATATAGAAGTATGAGGAACAGGGTCTAAAGTTCACTCATCCTCCATAGAAAAGGGAGGATCCTCCGTCCAGACGGGTATTGTGTCTGGCGGGCAACCACCCATTGATTCATGGCGGGCCGTTGTATGATGCTAGTTGCGCGGTAAACTCTGCTGCGAGACGCAGGATTTTGTGTGACGTCAGTATGACGCGTAGTTTGCATGTGGCGCTTGTAGATACCGCTACATATGTACTCCAGTCCTAGTTTGTGAATCACTTAAAACTGATGTACGGAAGTCTCGCCACATGTAATCTGATACAAATCAGGTAAGTTAAATTTTTCGACAACTGGTCATCCTGCTCTCTTCGCAAAGATTTTAAGGATGGCTGTCACCCATAACTGATTTTGGTATTAAAAGCAACAGGATTAACACAATCAGTCATTTTTCTACTGCTGGGACGCTGGCCTCCTCTCTGTGAGAAGGAGTGGGCTGTGTTATCTTCCACACTCCCATGGACGGTCGTAGAGCTAGCAATAGCAATACAATAAATGGAGTGGACAGACAATTTATTAGTATTTTTTCAGACTTGTTTGCCTGCGACGACTCATATTATATTCTCGTAGGACTTAACGAGGCCTAGTAACACCTCGATATGTGGCGAAAAATTATCTGAATTATTTTATATTAGGTAATTTTTAGTTCTCTCGTGTTTATACCTATAGCCTCTGCCTTGATAAAAAGTTTAGGAAGGTAGTACCCAGGGTGCGCCCCATTTTTATACAATTTGTAATTCAGTTCGGCCAATCATGGGAGTTCCTCAGAAATAAGTCAGGATTGTTTTTTCTTTTTTTCTGAAATTTTGTGGTTGTGTGAATTTGGCCTTTCTTTTTAAAAGTTGGCGTTTATATGAACCGACTTTTTCAAGAAGACTGTGGCCCAATGATATCGAAGATATTCGAGGCTCCAAAGGTGTCGCTAAAGATATTCGCTTGGGACGTTCAAAAATCCAAGGTACTCGATATCGTCATCATTGTAAAATTATTTTTTTCTTTGTCGCTGTTTCTTTTACATATTCTCCGCATGGCCAGCAGGATTTTAAATTTGAAATTGTTGCGGAATAATAGATCATGAATGAGGAGAAGCTTTTACCAACATTATCTTATTCGCAGATATCACAATGTGTTGCAGCAGTTTTCTTTCAGACTATTATTTGCGTAGATACTTATTGCTATTTCTTCCCCCATCCAGGTTTCCAAGTGTCTTTTTTGTGAACAGTATTTAATTGTGTTAAAAATACCTATACTGCTCAAAGTGCGCCGGATGTAAATTATACTGCTATACGTATTCGTGGAAGCTATTTTAATGAAGCCCGAGTTATTTGCCTTTCGATGTTTCTAGAATGATATTTTCGCATTCTGCGAATGGTAATTTGGTTACCCATAATTTAGCGGATTCTCTATTCTCTCAAAACAACCAGTCTTCTTAAGCGGTTTGTACATAACATAACCAGCCTATAATGTTCCCACTGCTGGGGCACGGGCCTCCTCTCTTCGAAAGGGAGTGGGCTGTAATCCACCACGCGGGCCCAGTGCCGGTTGGTTAGCGGTTTGTGTGCATTATTGATTACTTAAGTTCTAGCTTATTTTTTATTTTTCCTGTAATCTCATTTCGTTGTTACAGAGAAGATACATGCTCCGAGTCCAAAGAAGCAGAGGCCTCAACAATTATTAAAGCGGAGGGCAGATCCCCCCAAGCTTGAATCGAAAGTTACCCCAAAAGAGGCTAAAGTTGTTAAAGGTACGTTATAGACAATATACCAACTTTAAAGCGCCGTTTTAATTAATGTATAAAGGAGAGTAGCAAACAACAAGTTTGCATTATTTTGACACCTATCTACTTTAATGGAAACCAGCCAAGAAATCTATGTAATAAAAATGAAATGCTGTTCGTTGGTTATTGCATCACTTCAAAACGACGACCGTTTTGGCAAATTTTTGTTTTAAAATGTTCGCAATCGTCCGAATCAGGGGGTCTACTCCCTAAGTCCGTCAACGAAGTAACGAGCCCGTCCGACAGTAGTCCGATACGTCGTGTCAAATGCGTTGTTATTCATTCTTCGTTCGGGCCCCGAACGAATCATCCGTTATAGGGAGTAGAAAACGCCCGTAACGAAGGCCGAAACGACGGACTTCGAGCTTAGGGAGTAGACCCCCAGGTTTTGACGGAAAGAAAAAAATTAAAATAAAACATTCGGGAATACTGAAAGAGCAATTTCCATGGGAATTTTGTATGAATTATTGAAAATTGGACAGGATAACGAATGACGGGTCAGCTAGTTTAAAATAAAATCTATGTACTTATTTAACTTTTTTTTTTCTGAAGGGCCAACTAAAAGTTCTGCAGTACCCGAAAGCACACCTGGGGTTTCTCGAAAACGTAAGTATAATTAAGTAATTATAGCTTTAGTTGTGGTCCTCATTATGCACAGGCCAGTATCTACATTCCAATATTGCTTATAAAAATTAGTTTTGATTTGCTGTAGTTAATAAATAAACGTGTCAAAGTAAGAGTGCAACGTGTAACGTGAATTCGTGACATAATTAGAAACATTATAATTATTATGAGGTGACAAATTTGTATGTGACGGACGATAAACGTCGATCGACCACAATCAAGTTGTACCCTTGTTTTCACCTTCGAAATATAAATCTTCTAAATACTCACAAATAGCGGAAATAAAGAAACAAGAAGAGGAAAAGAAGTCAGTTCCTCTGCCCGCACCGGTGGAGCCGCCACTACAGGGTGGACACTATGAACTCAACGCGCGTATGACCAGGATGGTCGAAACTGAACTACGAGATATTATGATCAAGGTAATAATAAAACGATCTTTTAACGTGTCGATGGTAAAAACCTACACTCTTCCCTGATTCTAAGTAATTCGAAATACTAGTTTCAGAAGAAGATTTAGAATAGAACAAAGAATTTTCCAATAACATGTTGCTGCTATAAATTTTAGGTTGTCCAGACATCCCGGGAAAAATATAATTAAATTAGAGAGTATATATGGCTCTAGGTAGCTGTTGTGTCAAAACAGTTTGTTTTTTAATAAACTTTTGATAACTGACGAAAAATTTATACGTCTAGAATCATGTGCTGAATTTATGGCAACAGTTTGCACGCCAATGTCCCTGCTACCCTGAATAGCTGTTGTGATTAAATTTAATAGGTCTTAAGAAACCGAGAGTGAGTTTCTGAGAATAACTGATTATATAATTAACGTTGTAATATCTGTAACAGGTGTGGCATGAACTTCCGGACAATCCATCAGACGATGCTGAAGCTCTAGTTGTCGAAAAGCTGAGGAATCAAGCTGGCGATGACTTTAGAAATGTAAGTATTTCGCTTAGCTTTTCTGACTTTTTTTCATTTTGTTCGGCTCCTCAGGGTCCTAACGTGATGTTAAGTAGCCTATAATCTTCCTCAAGAACTGGGCTATCAAATGCAGAAATATGTTTTAAAATCTGACTAATAAATTCAGAGATTACCGCGTTTAAACAAATGAACAAACTTTTCAGCTTTATTATTAGTATTGATGAACTTATTTCTATCATTCTCCTCATTATAAGAATACTTCTGAACACATTCTAACAACAGTTACGTACATAATATAATTGTGTAGTAGTATTGTTATGTAACTCGTTTATCGCCTTTATTGTACACTTAAAAATTTCTATCTTCAATATCAAATCACTCTGTCGCTCAATTTCGAACTAATTTCACTGACATAGAAGAACTCTTAAGTAATAACAGCCGCACGGGTCGATCGATCAGGTTAAGCTACGCTTGCCGCGGTCGGTCCGTGGATGGGCGTCTATCTTTACATACCGAAATCCCTCTGTGTCTCGAAAAACATGTTATGCTGTTGGTCCCGCCTGTCATTCGTGGATCTCTGACATTGGTTATGGGTCGTCAGAAGCCTGAGAGTCAGACAGTTTTAATCACGGGGTATCGTATAACCCAGTATCTGGGTTTGAAGGTCCGATAGGCAGCCTCTCCGTGTATAATACTGGTATTCAGCTGCTTCCAGTTAGATTGTAAGCCGATCGCAAAATAGTTGGGAAAAAACACAAAAATGATTTAATGATGAGAACTCTGGAACATTCTGTTTACTTTAAAAACATCTACTTTTGAATAATTCATAAATGTGTTTTTGTTTCAGGTATTGGGCTTGAATATTACGAAGAGGTTACTGAATGTTCACAACCCGCTTTATGTAAAGGTATAATATTTTCATTACTACTTCTATGAGTGCAAAAGCAATATTAAATAATCTAAATAATAAACTGATTTACTGATTCACAACCAACCAAGGTGGTGTGTTCTAAATTAAATTAGTGGACTGTCCTATTAATATTATAAATGCAAAAGTTTGTGAGGATGGATGGATGTTTGTTACTGTTTCACGCAAAAACTACTGAACGGATTTTGAAGAAACTTTACAGTAATATAGCTTATACATCAGAATACAGAATAACACATAGGATACTTTTTATCTCGATATTCCCACGGGATCGACACTTATGCGGGTGAAATCGCGGGACGCTACTAGTATAAAATATAGGTATAGATTTTAATGTGATGTGACGCACGGCCGGCGTCGATCGGCGCTGATTGGCTCTCGCCGCCGCGTCGTCTCGCGCGTCTCCTGCACCCCGCTTTCGTCTCCCGCAGCACCGTGTCCGCGCGTAGACACAATCTTAAGGCTGGTTTTATTGTTACGCGTTTCGGCAGCGCCATTGGAGCGCGCGCGTTCGGAGATGTATGGGGTAGTAGTTGCGTTTCAAAGTCGCGCGCTTGAGCAGCGCCGTTCAGTAAACGCGCGCTGTTCGCCGGCGCTGCCGAAGCGTGCGCCGCTCGTGCGCTTCTACGGCCAGTATGCATTTTAGTATGACGCCGTTGTGACGCGCCGTAAGATATTTGTTTACATAATTAATTACATCGATACGGGACGAGTAATTGAGGAAGTGCGATTTAGAAGATGTTTATGGGACCCAGCCGATGATTCATACAAGAATAAGCCTTCTTTTCCATAAAAAGTAAATAGCCAGTACTCTAACAGCATTAACGTTCATATTGTACACGACTGTCTCACAGCAGCGGAACGCGCGGTACTAATCTCGTTTCACAGTGCACCGCTGTTCAAGCGCGCGCTGTTAACAGCGCGCTGCCCAGCGGCACGTCTAGCGGCGTGACTATAAAACCAGCCTTATTGTGATCTAGACTGATTCAGACCAAGCCTTGGCTTTCTATAGTAGTTTATCAATGCTTGCTTGCAAAGCTTGCTACATGGCACACATTTTAGCATGTGCGCTATAACGATAAAAGCTCTAACTCAACTTTCCTTGTATTTATAGGTCCAATTCTCGGGTAAACCGGAAAAGGTGCATCTAGGCGAATTTCTTAAGAAATATAACTTCACCGCTTTCAAGCGTATTGAGAAAACTGTGAACATGTTTGCGGCACAAGTCAAGACTATCAACGATTTCGACAGGATATGCAGCGCCAAAGATATTCGATGTGGTACGTTAAAAATTTTAGTTTCATAACTATAAAATTATAGAGACAGTCAAGACTATCTCTGCAATCTGAGTATTAGGTTACAAAGCTAAAACAACCTTCGCATCTAACATAGGCATTCGTCAAACGAATACGCTGCGTTAACGCGACGCTAGTTTCAATAGAATCACGTCTAATCGATGTTAGAACAGCGTTTTACACTGCAATCTGAGACTTAGGTTACAAAGCTAAAACAACCTTCGCATCTAACATAGGCGTTCATCAAATGAATACGCTGCGTTAACGCGACGCTAGCTTCAATAGAATCACGTCTAATCGATGCTAGAGCAGCGTTTACATAACGTCAACCAACGCAAAAAAGCTGAAAAGTACCTAGTTAGTAATGATGATGTTGTTTTAATTTCAGGTGATATAAAAGTGACTGTAGCCCCAATCTACAAGTTTACTAAATGCCCGCCAAACCTTATCACAAGTTTCTATGAACAAGACGAAGGCGCCAGCGATGAGATAGCAGAAACGAACGAAAAGGAAGAGAAGTTGGAAGAAAAAACTGAAATTATAACACCTACGAAAGTTATAACTAAAACGGAAAATGTTCCTCCTAAACCTAAGGTAGAGGACAGTAAAAGTGAGAATGTAACGAAACTTGTAAGCAAACCAGTCGAAAATAAGATTGTTGTTAGTAAGCCTGCAAATGAAAATAAACCAGCCGCTGTAAAGCCTGTAAGTAAACCTGCCGTTGAAAACAAGGCTGCAGCAATTATTTCAAATAAGGCTGCTGTGAATAAACCAGCAGTTGAAAATAAGACTGCAGCAAGTAAGCCCACAGTTGAAAATGAAACCGCCGTCAATAAAACTCCAGTCAAACCTCCCGTTGAAAAGCCTGCGGTAAACAAGCCTACCCCTGAAAAGCCCGTCAGTAAGCCAGTAGTTCAAAATAAGACTGTCACTAAACCTTCCGTCGACAATAAGCCCACTGCTACTAAGCCGGCAGTTGAAAATAAGAACGTAATTAATAAAACTGCAGTTGTAAATAAACCAGCATTAGCAAAGAAACCTGCAGCTGAGAATAAGACCATTGCTAAGCCAGTTGTAGAAAATAAAGGAGTTAAGAAACCTCAAGTTACTGCCAAAATGAATGACACTGGAAAGAAACCAGCTCCTTTACCTGTGAAAACTCCAATTAAAATTGATGAAAACCCTAATAAAAGCCAAAATGTTGATGATGATTACGATGAATTGGATGATCACGACATCCTTGCTCTTATGTCTGAAGGTATTGTATTAGATGAATGTAGTGGATCTGATGACGAATAGGTATTTAAGAATTAGTTAAATAGATGTATGAAAATATAAGGATATCAGTACCTCAAAAAGTGACTGTCCTAGTGACCTAGTCCCTGATAGAACGTTAACATTACAATTTGCTATATCACAAGCTGGGAAAAAGAATATAGTGTTTGTTATCCTATCCTCACAATTTTGTGTAAACTAAAACTTAAATAAAACAAATGTATTGTTAAACGATTGATGGTTTTATTTTTGCTGTGTTGACTATTTATTTTTGCTGTCTTGATTATTTTGTGAGTATTCAGAGTTGTTGATAAGGATAAACTGAGATTTACTTTGGCGGTTCTTGATTATCCACGACTTCGTCTTCCACCTGAAAAAAAAAATGATAATACATTTGATTTTTTTTGTTCCCCATTTCATGACATTGATGCTGCTGATGATTACGGTGATAACATAAAATTAATCGACAATTTCAAATATATAAGAGACTAGGCCCCATTCATTAGGGTCGAGACACATTGATCGACGGCCTTTAGCACTTTGCCGATTGAAAAGGAGCACACATGCCCTCTCTTTTTGTACTTTTTGTATGGACAAACCGTCGATCGCCTCCGGAGCGTGTTCGTCGACGCGTACAGCGTACGTCGTTCCATACTTTGCTCTCTTTTTGTATGGACAAACCGCCGATTAATGTGGCCCGACTCTTATTCAAGACTCCTTACAGGAAGCACGTCCTTCAACCATTAGGCATACTGCAAATTAAGCACAATCTGCACTAGTGCATGTGAGAGTCTATGTGCCATCCATATTGAATTATTGATAGAATTCGTAATATTTTGAGAGTTGAAGTTGACAGTTTAATAGATTTATATACGCGTCACGTCACCAAGCTTATGATTGGCCCCCGCCCGCCCAATACACCCAATGTGAGGCGCCGGCACCACATTGGGTGTACACACGGCTACACATCAAGCTATACATTTCCAGTTTTAGCTGACCTCGCATTGTATAGGTTTTTCTTACAATCAAAAGTCAGCTTAGACTGGTGATGTATAACTTGATGTGTAGCCGTGTGTACCAATACCAATGTGTAAATACACACTGGTGCATTGGATCCAAGCAGCCAATATGCCCAATGTGAAACGCCAGCATTACACACGATGTCATATTTTTAACATCGTATGTATGTCCTCTCACTCATTCCCTCCCCCTTAACGTGTGACATTATTTTTGAATGGCCCAGGGCCCTCTGTAAGATCCTTTTTATTTCCAACGCCAACTATCGGAAAGGATACTAACCATAATTTTACACTCAAATCATCACAAACAGGAAGTATGTAATACAGCAGTTGCTGGCTTGAATTTAGTGTTTAGACAGTCCGCTACCACTCCAGCTTCGCACCACATTAGACCTTCGTCATACTCATAGCATTGGCGCTAGCGGCAGCCGCCACACGTAACAGTGAGGAAGCGCGTCTCTTTTTCGGTTGAGCAGCCAATGCTCTTTTCCTTTCCGCTTCAATTTGATCTGCTAAGGCGTAAACATCTTTCTTCGCAACCTGAAGGAGGGGAATATTTGGGAAAGGATGGGTATTTAAGGAAGGAATCAGGAGATTCAGGGTCCCCACTCTGTCAGTAACAGGCGCTACTAAATAGTTAACCGGTTTTGCAGACGTGTTAATTGTGTGCTACAAATTACAACGTCCATCGTTAAAATTAATTATGTAAACTGAAAAGTTTGCCTGATAGTACAGAAACTTGCGCGAGTCCAACTCGCAAAAGAGAACAATAGAACAAAAAAAATATGTACCTATACTTAGGAGAAGTTTTAAAAAACACGAACATTTTTTGTATTTTAATCAGTCGCAAGAATTTACGCTTATTTACGAATCGAATAAAAATATGTCATATAATGTACTCTGTGTATGTGATTACCGATTCAAGATTAGGTAGTTTGTTCACTTCATCACTCTCCAAATCGATAAAACAAAGTTAAAAGTTACCAGAATCGACATATTCGCTTTAAATTGGGAGATTTGTAAAAAAATATACGAAATTATCTTAAGACTCAGTCTGCAGAATAATTATGTCCGATAAATGCCGAAAAAGCATTATAGTCTGCAGTCTCCGAGTTTATTTCCGCTTTACTATTTGTAACAAAAATAAAAAATTATCAAGGGAAGCGTAGCTTGGCGTAGCTGGGAAGAGTAGTTTGTTTTGGTAACTTTGCATTGGCAACACTAATTTTACAGCTTTCAAGTTTAAATTTACATGCTCTGTGGTTTCAATTCAATTCAATATCAAAGAGTAAAGTAACTAGACTTCAATATTCAATGGTGGATGCGGCGACTTACTGCTTGTCAACCTAAATAATTTACCGAATTTTCAAAAGGAAATTCCCCTGTGCTACGTTAAAGTATAGAATAAAATAACAAAATGCGACGCAACATGGGCCGCCGGGGTAATAACAATTCTGGAGGAGGTGGCGGTGGACCGCTGATGACCGGGCATTTACAGGTACCTACTTCAATTACATTTACTTAGATTGAGAAAACGCACTTCGATTATATCAAAGTGTGTGTTAATTACGGATAAAATGTTAATTTAACGCCGTAAAGTCAAATTTGAACGCAATAAAAAACTACCGTTTGACGATGAAGTCGTCATCCATTGTCTGATTGTTAATGCCAGCGTGTTGTTTCAAGTGAAAAGCATGACACAAATTCGTCAATTCTTTCATTCCGCCCCTAAGACGACCCACTGACCATAAAAAATAATACCTTTATTACTGAAAGGCTGAATCCAGTACATTGAGTATAATATTATGAAACATTGGCTAGAGCCTAGGTATATTTCCATTCAATACATTTCATTCAAAATTCACATAGTTGGATTGTCAACATAAATTGTACGGCACTACTGCCGTTTTCAGTCATTTAAAATGCCTTGACAAACATTAGTAGATAAACCTTAATTGCACAGTTATTGTGCAAGATTCAAGCGCCCTATGTTTAGGTGCTAATTGCACGATGATACAGGAAATATCTGGTATTCCTATTTATGTGAAGTTCACAGCACATAAAAGTAACATAATAGCATCACGCCTGTATACCCCTATCTATAGGCTTAAGCAGAGCTGCACATTTAGTACTATATGTACCCACTATGTTCTATGTTATGGGTTTGGTTTCCGCACTTATGCCTGTTTTCACCATCGTTCCCTCAAACACTCCTTAACTAAGAGTCTCTTAACATAAGAGACTCCTTAAATCAGCCCCTTACCCGTTTGTTTTAGGACCATAAGTGTCCCTTAGGTGATGGTGAAAACAAAACTAACACTTCAAATTTCTTAAGGGTCTCCCTAAATTTAAGGAACGATGGTGAAAACGGGCATTAGTCCTTCAAATGGGCCATTGTGTGTGGGCAATGGCGGCCGTCGGTGGTTATTCCAACCAGCCCACTTCCCTCCAGAAGCTGATTAAGTCTCCTGGCCTGTTGAGAACATCTGTGTACAATCTGGGTGTCCTGAGGGTTTTTGATCTAATCTCGGTGACTCCTGTGCACTCAAAGAGCACATGCGCAATGGTTTCCTCAGCCTCCATGCAAGCCCTGCACAGGGGACTGTTTGTTATGCTTCTTGTGTGGAAGTGTTTATTTAGCAAGCAGTGTCCCGTGATGGTCCCATCACCAGGCGCAGGCCTTTCTTGTCCAGTCGTATTAACCGTCTGGTAGCTTGCCATCCAATGATGGCATAACTTCCTTGGACTGCCTGCAGCCTGGTGACGATGTCCACCAGCTCTGCTTGTGTATGGGTGTGCTCCTGAATTTTTTAGTTTGTTGAAGGGGATGGGCACAACAGGTTCCGGTCCACAAACTGACATACTAGGTGCCCTTCTGGCCAGCTCGTCAGCTGCGTCGTTTCCTAGCAATCCTCTCTGTCCTTTTATCAATTGTAGTGTCACTATATTATTACTACTATACTATTGTGTCTAATGTTTTTTTTTATGCATCATGTTTGCTGCAAATAAATGTATTTTCTTTTTTTATATTGCGGTTCAAAACAGTTACCCGTTCAAGCGCATTGTGACATTCTAGTATTAGGTTCGATGTGATGCATTTTTTATCTAGTACACCCACATTTCGCCAGTTATGTTTAAGTCGCATGTAATAGGGGGCGAAGCTATTGCAATCAACAGGCCACAAATCCAGCCTCCGCTATGCTACTGAAAAATTCTTAATGGAAAAACCCAATAATACTTTACCCTACCTGGGCATTTTCACTTTTAAGTGTACCCGCCATTTTGAGGATGTCCCACTTATTCAAAATTTTATAGCAAGATAAATAGTGGACATATTGTCTAATTTTTGGAATAAAACGGTAAAATATATATTCAATTGACGAATCCATCTGCAATCCTGGTAAAATACATTGGAATTATTAATTTATGAGTATTTTAAATATTCAGAGTAACTGTTTCTGGCATGTCCCTCCCTTTACCAACATTGAATTTGCCAAAATTACTAAAATAGTACTACGAATACATTTAAAAGTGTTGATGCAACAATAGTGTATAGTTTCTCCCGTCACAAAAATCAAATTTGCACAATTTAAACTCCAATAACACAGGTTTAAAACACATTATCTGAAAATACACGTCACAAAACTGACCACTATTTTCACTACAATGTCCATTTATTTTCAGTCACTTTTATTTTTTTAGGGTACACTTAAAAGTGAAAATGCCCACCTGTGTATCAAATCCAGGACCTCATGCTCAGCAGTAGCCCTTGAGACCAAAGAGGCAGTATGTCTACTGAAATACTTGTAATGATATAAACTTTTCAATGTAATTTTCCCAGGATATAGATTTGGAGTTGGAACTACTGAAGCGCAAGCGTGAGATGATCGAGCAACAGCAGCAGTTGCTTGTCATGGAGCAGCAATACAAGAATTCATCGGTATGATACAGCATAATTTAATAGGCATGACCATTTCTTGCAGGCACTTCAGATTTTGTCTTGTGGATTTACCATATTTAGGTTGTTATAGATATTCTTAACAAGAAAATAGTATACAAAGTGATTTGTTTGTAAAATTTAGACAGAAAAATAAAACTACAATGATTAAAACATTGTCAAACACTGGGAGTCCATTCTTCAGTAATTGCATAGCCAATCAGAAGTTTGTAAGGGACACACATTAAACCTGCATGGCATGTTACAGCTTGGATGCCTAGAAGATATTTGCATTACTGTTTCTACTAGCACCTATTATAAATTTGTTGCAAAAAATTATTAGTTTGATACTACAACTAGTATTGAACTTGCATATTTTAACCAACAAAGTTAATTAAGCCCCTGTTGAAGTGTAATTTGTCAATTCTCCAATGTCTTCTCTTGATCTGATGTTATTTACACCTACAGTGATGAACAAATAATATGTGTATGTTATGTTATGTATGTTCTGATCCATAGGAGATTAGGACATTCTCAAAGTATACCAAAGCTGTCACATTTACTTATTATGTAATGAAAAAATAACTACAACTATTTTTTTGCTTCCATGGTAGATTCCAACTCTAGAAATTTTTACTGAGGAAAGTACCATCAACAGCTAAGACATTTTTTAAATTCATCCATGACACAATATTTATAGCTCTGTTGGGAAAGTTCAAGGATGGTGGTGACTGATACCACAGCATTTTGCTTGGAAGCCTTTCTCAACATGTCAATATTTGTGTTGTGTAAGTACATGGAATTTAAGAAGCAACACCTTGCTGTAGTCAACACTTTGCTTTGCGACTGTTTTTAGAAATTGGAATTTACCACATGTTCTCTATGTACAATAGTTACTTGAAGTGAACATGAATCTAATGTTTTCTTTTCATTAGACCATTTCACCTCCAAATATGCTGAAGTGTCATAAACTATTCATCTGATTAATTGATTAATTAACTTAAAAGTCGATTAGTCTCTTACACAAAGCATCAGATAATCAGATTGAATGGCCCACAAATGACAGCATTTTCAGCATATTGTTAAAAATGTAAATCATCATCTTTTTGTAATTGAATTTCAGAGACATTCGTACGATCAAATGCGATATGATGAACCAGGTCAGCATGGTTCCAATCGCGATTTTACCCACTTGTACGAAACCGGACCCACACATCGCAATCAGTTTGGCAGAAAACGCCAAGCTGAAAACCAATGGCAATACGACAGTGCCCCTAAAAGAACCCCTCCAAAAAAGAAAAATTCGTCTCAATTTAACCAACATGGCTCAGGTAATCCTGGGCCTGGGAATTTCCGGAACCAAAGACCTGCCCAAGGTTCAAAGTTCTCTTCTCCTAGGCCTCTTATGGATGTAAAGGTTCCAAAGCAATCTATAGGCCAAAAGATCGCAAACCAGAAAGCTCCACCAAAGACGCAAAACAAAGACTTCACACCGTCTAAAGTATCAAAGCAGAAAGCGCAAGCTGCTCCCAATAAAATGGCGTCTCACAGTGTCACTGAACGTAAAAGTTTGGTGGCTGCTGCGACAGAGTCGTCGTCTGACGGGGCCGTGTCGCGCATGCTGCTGCCCGACCGCGTGCCCTCGCAGCAGGTCAGCGGCCGTTTGGAACTGGCTTTGGGTGCGATCATGAAAAACATAAGGGCACTGATTGATGGCCAACCAAAACACGCTGCCGTGTTACGCTCATTTCAGCTACAGCGTGTTATGAAACAGGCTGTGCGAGAGCGTATCCGAACTGTTATGTTAGGAAAAGTAGTCGGCAGCCTGGTTGATATCCTCGCTATTTATCGAGAGGAGTTCCCTGAAGAGACTGATGCCGATATACTGAACATAGCTCTAGAAGCCGGCGGCGTCTCAGCATCAGACCAAAATCTGAAAACTAAATTTATTGAGTCAGGTAGTTATTGATTAATTATTTCTTACTTTTATAAACCAAGCCCTTTCTATATGCCTAGTAAACATTTTTTTAAATTTTACCAACATCAATATACCATGAGTTTATTTTTAGAAATAAAAATGTGTCATGCATATTTATAGTCTATTTACGAAACTTAAAAAAAACTATTACTATTGATCTTTTGATTGTATCTAATCTTTTCTAATATGAGATAGACAGAATTTACTACAGCTTCTTTATATTATTTAGAAATATAAAAAATTATTCAAGTACTTAGAATGGAATCATTCGAACTTTTTCACCATATTTTAATATTTAGGTCCATACACATAATTACTACATAGTAACACCGAAATTAATTCCGAAACAATAGTGAATATGAACTTCGAAATAATATTCTACTTGCAGGAGATCCAGGTGATTTCTTCAGAGCCAATATGACTAGCCTTCTTGAGCGAAAACTGAATGAAATGTTTTCGAAAGTGAGTATTCCTAACATATTATCCTTTTAACTATAATTTTAACATGATTTATATTGTACCTTCATTATGATACCTACTAATTGAAATATTTTTTTAGCTCGAAGAAATTTATGCCAATGCTCCAGCAAGTGATGATGATGTTGTTGTTGAAACATCTGAAGAACAGATTGACCTTCAAAAGAATGCTGATAATAAAGACAATGCTGAAAATAAAGACAAAGATGAATTCAACAAAGAGTATAAAGACTTTTTGAACACTACTGTGAAAGTGTATGACGTAAAGCGGATCATACCTCGACTCATGAAAAAATATTTACCAGTAAGTTATTTATAATTACAGTAAGTTATTATATAATTAATATCCATTGATTTTGGCAATTACCCATTGAAAGGTGTTGATATTCACACACTATGTTAGTGTTTTATTATGGCTATTTCTTTTTTAGTATGTTGTCAAGCTTTTAAATGTCGACGGGATATACCAAACTACTAAAGCAGCAATAACAATGAAGGCCAATGAGAAGGCGGCTAAAATCTTCGGTACTAAAAGCTCGAAAGAAGGCCAGGCTGCTGGTAATACCACTGCTCCTGCTGCGCAGACTCCGAATGATAGTCGCCAAATGTACAATTTGCCTTATTATGTCAAGGTAAATCACAGACAAGGTTATTTTTGATAGCATGAGCTCATCTGCAAGTATTACCTCCATCCATAATTCTGCCGTCAAGCAACGATGGTGTGCTCCAGTTTGAATGGTATTAGCTTTTGAGAGTAATTTTTTTCTCTGGGGTGGCAACGCATCTGCAATATCTGTTGATGTTCATAGGTGGCGTGGGATCGTCAGATTTGTTGATATAATAGAAATAACGCGATCATTTTGTTGACCTAATAATCATGAATTTCAGATCATGGGTCGTCCTACATTGCCAAAGAGGAAGGTGATGCAAGGATTCCTGAGCCAGTACAACCCGAAGTCTATAAAGAAACACAGGAGTATCCACAACTTGCTGTTTGTTGGATTCGCTGAGAAAACTGATTATGATGTCATGGTGGCAGCTGATGGAGCTGTTATTGGTAAAGTTACTTTTGTTATAATGTCGATATAATCTCTTTATAGCTAAGTTTAGGCACAATCTATTGAATACTTTAAAAAATTTTCATGGTTAAATGTTAGGCTGTCCTAGGGCTAAAAGTTTTTTGTTTAATTCTCATGTTGAATTATATCTTTATATTATTACTTTTACAGGACGAAATACGCTAAGCGTACGAATCTGCAAAAAGGATGGACCTCAGGAATCAAACGGAGAAAACGGTGAAAATAATGCCACTTCTAATGGCGTAAGCCAGGAAGAGATTAAAAAAGAGGACGACGATAAGAACTGTGAAATTATTCCCTCTGACTTAGATGGCCAGATAACAGACCTACTATCTTCTATAAGGAAGTCAGAAGAAGAAGAAAATGGTGCAGGCCATGAGGAAAACGAAAATAAAGGTGGCGAAGCTAAGCCACAAGCTGAAGATGTCAAAATGGAAGAAGAAGAGGCAGACATTAAAAATGACGAGGAAATTACTGAAAATGCTGCAAATGAAGAAAATAAGGATGATATTGTTGATGAGAATGTTACTGAGGACAACCTTGAAGACAATAACACTGCGTCCCAAGAAGAGGTCACTGATAAGGTTGAAACTCAAAACTCAGAAGCAGCTAATAAGACAGAAGAACAAAATACGGAAGCAACCGAAACTTCTGACGACTCTAAACCGGAGGAAAACTCACAAGACTCTGATGATAAAGTAGGAGAGTTAAAGGGCAGTGCAACGGGTAGATCTACGCCGTCGCGGATGTCAGCACGGCTTGCTAACGTCACGCCAAGTGCTATACGCACTCGACGCGCAAGCAGGCTAGCTTCGCAGAACTAAGTCCGAGATATAGGGTGGCCGGGTCATTGACACGCAACCTGTTACCATGGATTCAGTACATGACTCTGAACCCCGCTGTGTCGAAATATTTCGTCAGTTATTAAAACAAAATAAATTTACTGGTCTATAAATTTTCACACCGCATAGGTGAACACTTCTACGAAACAAATGATTTTTTTTATAAACGACGAAAATTACAATGGTAGGGTGCTAGAATCATGTGCTGAATTCATGGTTTCGGTTTGCGCGTCGATTTTGTTGTCCCCTTGTATTTTAAGCAGGACCAGATAGGGCCCCTGTATGGTAAGATTTTTTTAAAAGAAGAGATCTTTCGAAATAGGTTAGTTTAGCGAAGATTTAGGGGAGATACAAATATTTTGCTACCATATTCAATACTTTCACACTGAGCATTTTTTAATTTCTTAGTTGACAATATTTTATCCAGTTTATGATATTTTATTTTTAACTTCATCATCATCTGCCTAGCCTTTTCCCACTATGTTGGGGTCGGCTTCCAGTCTAATTTTATTGTTGACTTATAACATAATATTGTGGTATTGTTTTACGGTCCCTTGAATTCCAAGCTCTGAGATTTTTTTCCAGGTTTTTTAAGATATAGATAGAATAGGAATATGTTAATTATAATTTAATTCTACTATTAGTAGTCTTATTTTTAAGTTGTACGAATACCTAAACATGAAATTATTATAGGTATTTTTGTAATATGAATGACTTTTACGTAAATTCTATTTAACTGGTAAATTTTAGTTGATTGTTTAAATGAATTATTGGATGATGAAATTTAAAAAAAATGGTTTTCATTCATAAATTGTGTTATTCATATTATTATCATTTAAACCTGTTACCGATTCCGAATAATAAATACTTATGTATAAACTTATGTACATGTTTCTTTTATTTAGTCACATGTTATCCAACCCTGCTTAAAATGATACATTCTTCTTAATTTATTTATCTGGCATGTCAGCCTTGGATTCCATATAACACAGTTCCAGCAACATACAGACATGATCACCCAGACACTAAACATAAACCCTGGTAGCGATATTGGAAAAGGACTTAGGAGCCTTCAAGTCCTTAAAATTCTACTATTCCTAAGGGGCCGTCTCCACGAGCGAGAGAATCGCGGCCAGTCTCGCCGTGGCATCTTCGCCGCGATGATACCGCCGTGTGGAGACACGTTCTAAGAGAGTGTATAGAAATACGTGGCACGAGCACGACGATAAATATTGTCGCGATTCTCTCGCTCGTGGAGACGGCCCCTTAGGAATAGTGTAGAATTATTTATTGGTCAGGTTTTTAGGAACAAAATCATACCTATACCGGTATACCCAGTTATTACAGGACTGATGAAATGAACTTGCCCTCTTATTCGTAACAACTTCTAAATACGTTACCATTTCTCCTTTATCTCACACAGTCGTCACAGAAATGAGAGGACAATAATAAAATGATCTTGAGCTATAGAGTATACCTAACGCCATTTTTGTTCATGATAAAAAGTTTGTGAATTAGGTTAATTTGAAAACATTATTTAAAAAAAAAAAAGAACGATACGTACCATAAGCTGGTTGATGTAGTATTCGTAAGTGATGGTGTCAGTGATGGGATCCAGCGCTGTTTGCATCATCTCGTCGAATTCCTCCTGTTGGCCATGGCAGCAGAAAACATCAAAGATTTCAATAAAACCAGTTGAAACTATAGTGTTTATTTCATTGACTTATATATTACTAGCGTCATTGGTTTATTTATAAACGTTGATTAAACGTCAAAAGTGTATAGTTAAACAGTCGCTAATCATTACTTAATTTTAATCAGCGTTTATAAATAAAGGGGTAAGTATAGGTAATTTTATGATAAATCGATTTTTTATTATCTCAGTAGGCAACAATGCTACTCCCACTTGTCGCAAGTGTTAGATAATGAATTAAAAACTAATTTGTTTGTGCTGCAATATTGGCTTAGTTGATACGAAAATCTGGTTTTGTTCATTAGTTATATGAATCAATTGCTGACCTGTGTAAAAGGTTCCCCTTCTTCGAGCATGAGCTTAGTAAACCGCTCCTTGGTTAGAAAACCACGTCCTTCCTCATCGAAATAACGGAACGCTGCCAACAACATCTCCGCACTTGCCGGATAGAATCTACACAAAAATATTGAATCTCAATTAATTAATTTTTCAACTATCAATCAAATCAAATAGGTACAGACGCCAGCACATCAACCTACTACAATCTGTCAGATTTCTGTAATAGATTTTCAACTTTATCAGTAAAGCATAAGGTTCAATGTTGATTGGGAAAATTTGACAGTTAGGTGTAGGTTGATGTGCTGGCGTCTGTACTTAATTATGTTTATTTGTGCATTGGTTATAAGGTGTTACAACCATACAACATTATAAAGTAAGTATTACTCCTGCCACAGTGTAATACAAATATTACAACCAAAAAAAATAGTGAACAAAATAGTTAAAAATTAGTTGTAAAAAAATTATTTATTTATATTTTAGTATTACACAATGCATGTTGTTTCAACTATGTTGAGGTCGGCTTCCAGTCTAAATTAGACTGGAAGACGACGCGACGCCTGCTTGACTGTCTAACCATAAGACTGGATTGTAATTGACTGTTACGGTATCCGGCTGCGATGTTGGAAACTATACCTACCTAATTAGTGCTCTTGGCTTTTTTTTAATAGGCTATCTGGTCGAGTATTGCATAAACATACATGATATATGCCTGAGCCTGACCATGTCCAAGTCATCTTGCTAAAATAGAAACGGTCAACAAGTAGTGCGAAAAAGAGTCAAAAAACCTGTGTTCCAACATAGCTTTGCACAAGTAGGGTAGGAAGTTTGAAAGCGGCACATTTCCCGTCGCTTCTTTATTTTCTGTCGCTAAAATCACCTCCTGTATCTCCGCTTCGCTGGGACAACATCCTGTAATGTAATGCAGATGGCAATTGGCAATATTATGGCAAATTAGACGGACTGTTAAGCACAGAATGAACACTAATGGATGAAATGGCGTCGGGATAAGGGCAAGAGAATGATAATGGCTCTGTTCAGCACCGAAAGTTGAAATTTCAACAGCGTGCTAGTTTTTCAATTTAGTTACCTAGGTCTAGAGGCAGTTGAGTTACTTATAAATAAAGTAAGACGATAAAAATTTGGTGTCCTGATGTCTGGGGTGAGATGGACTACCTAGGTACCTACAATAAAGTGTAGGTAGATAATACATAAGTACCTAAAGATCGCAGGATAGTCCCGATTTCTCTGACATCGACAACTTGTTTTGCTGAATGGTCAAATACTTCAAAAGCTTCCATAATCCTCTTTTCCAATTCGTTATTCGGGTAAACTGGAAAGTTTTAACTAAAGTTATTGAAAGCGAGTACCTAGGTAAAACTTTAACACAATAATAAAATCATACCTTTATTAAAATCTTTTGGTGTAGTCATTTTTTACTTAAATTTAATGAGATTCACAAAAATATCTAAAAAACGAGACAGGTACTAAATTAACATAATATCAATTTGATTTATATTGTATCCAGGCAACAAACCGAACCGCCATTTGTAATTCCCGCGCTTTATTCATGTGACATGTTCGATAAAAAAAAAACAATTTGCACTGTACTCTATGCTTTGCTCATGGAATTAGTATGTAAGCATGGCTACACATCAAGGTAGGTATTCATAACCAGTTTCGTTAGAACTTTCGATTTTGACTTATTTATATTCCTATGCTTTCGCTAGCGTTGCATAACTCTGAGGTCAGTAGGAGAAAAGAACGATACCATCGGCAAACCTTAGGTTTACACAGAAAGTGTCCGTTAAGAGCGCTATTACAAAATCGAAGTGCTCAGTTTTAGGTAAATTTGACGGCGCGCGGCGGCGGATGCGCACGTGTGCGTCTAGTGAAGTACGCTACGCACACATGCAAACCGCTATGCGTCGGATGCCAGGACCAAACCAACAAGAGCCTTTGCTACTTTTTTTTTTATAAATTAAGTTCATGAAATATTATTTGTACCGATGAATGTTACCAAGAACGGTTTGAGTTACAACAGGGTCATAAAAATTTACTTAATTTTTTAATTTTTGTTTTATATCACTAAAGTGACAAAATAGCATGCGGCGTGCTTGATGGTGTGTCCGTGTGTAGTTATCGCAGCCTATAGACGCTTGCAATGCCAGAAGCATTACTTGCGCGTTGCCAGCTTCCAACACTTTTTTTGCTACTTATATAAATACTTTTTGTACCTATTTTTTTTACGAAGTTTCTTTAAGTATATGTTTTTATTCGGCAGGTAGGTATACATTTTAGTACTTATTTATAGATATAAATGCAATGTGAGTTGTTTCTTCAGTTTGGATAAAAAGAAAGTAAAAAAGACAAATCAAAAGTCATTTATTCAAATTAGGCTGAGAATCATATACTTCTATTTTCCCATTATTGTGAACTACTTATGTCTGAAATTAATTAATTAAATTAAAGTTGGAGATTACAATAAATAAATAAATCAGAAAAAGAAAAACAACAACTATATTTACGTATGTTTTTTTTTTCCTATAATACAAGATATACTTAATATTTGCATTGAAATATCACAGGAAAATACTTATAATATACATTACAATCAGAAACTAACTAAAAAAAAAAAAAAAATACTTGAATCAAGAACTGTTAGTCGCGCTTTATTCTTGACGAATTGGCGAGCGAGACCACGTGACGGCAACAGCGAACGAGCGATACGTCCTCCCTCTGGAAGCGCTCGGCGCGGATTGAAACCGGGGGGTTTCACTTAGAACATTAATATTTGCGAAGAATGCAGAGCCATCTATATTACTGAACCAGGAAAAATTTATTCAGAAGTATCAAAAAGTGCCGATAGATGACGCTACTATCATAATGAAATAAAAATAACATGTTTTCTAAACACACAAATTTAAATAAATACTCATAAAATATATAATAATTATTATATTACATAAAAATAATTGTACCATATTATTATATTCCTGATATAATGAGTCTGTGAACTGTATTTCTATGTAGTCGTGCTCTGTGCAACATACACAATATGGCTGCCGGAACGTGCGTTTGCGCTTGTTTTTGCTTCCTCCTAATTTGTGTATAATTTGTGATTTTCCGAGTGTTTTCTCCATACCAGACGTTGAGTTGAGATTCCTCCTCCGTCCTGATATTAAGATTACTACCTGAAAATCAGTACTTCACTTTTTGCTGCCGTGTGAAGAAGTTGTGTGCTGGTAGCTAATTCGCGAGAAAAGACGCTATTTTGTTTTGTGTTCGTTCCCATTACCATCAAATTCGACACGATGCCACACCGCTGCGCATTTGGGTGTAAAAACACCGATACTGGTAAGTTACAAGTATTGCGGCTACTATCACTGTACCTACTTCAATGCCATGGTTATAAGACATACTAATTTCACTATTGGACCATATACAATTACGGTTACAACTTGACGTACTAGCAACCCATTACATTAAACCACTAAATGCAATTTATTAAAACACCAAGTGTTTTACCAAAGTACAGTGGCCCATGTGGTCAGTGGGTCGTCTTAGGGTTGGATACTTTCATACATAATATTATTATCATATACTAGCTGTGCCTCGCGGTTTCACCCGCGTCTAATTTGACTACACAAATATATCATCACCATCAGGGAGCGGAGCAGCCCGATTGCCTCAGAGCCCTGACATTATGATTACTGCTCCGCTCCCTGGAGTAGTAGTGTGATGATATATAGTTTATAGCCCTCCTCTATAAATGGACTATCTAATGCATATATATATAATTCTTTAATCCGCCCCTAAGACGACCCACTGACCGTCGATCTCTTTTTGACAAAATCTTTTTGTATAAAACAAGTATAAGTTTTTTTTTTGCGCCTGACTGACTGAAACTGAAGTTAAAAATGAAAGTAAATATTTGTCCTATTTGTTTCCAGGTGTTGTGTTGCATGTAATGCCAAATCCTGCCAAATTCCCTGAGCGTTTTCAAGCTTGGGTTAGTCTACTTGGAGGGAAGTTGGAAACTACATCAGATTATGAACTCTACAAGAAAAAGAGAGTTTGTGACATTCATTTTTCTGATGAACACAAGAATCGTAATAAGCGTCTCAATGCATTGGCGGTACCAACTTTAAATCTGCCTGGTAAGTTAAAAATAACTCTTGTATTCATATTATAGAACACCACTACTGCAACCTATTGTTTGAAATAAAAAAGAAATCAACCCCCCATTTTGGATAACATCTTAAAGTTTTAACAACATTGCCCTGTGTTCCTAAAACAATTTTTGCTCTGTGTCAGCATTATGCATTGTTAATGTTTGCACATGATGTCATTACTAGTGACTATCAAATATTCTTATTACAAAATGTATTTAAAAATAGTGATGTTCGAGTCCATTTGGTTTTTAAACCTAGCTTTATTGCAAACTAGCGACCCAGTCTGGCTTCGTGTACTGTTTGTTATACATATAAACCTTCAATGATCTACATGATGGTGAAATCAAATGAAAATCCGCTGCAGAGTTTAAAAGATCTAAGTGTACAGTCTAAAACCAAAGTCGTTTTAGACTATAGATATTCATGAGAATTTTTATTTGTATGATTTTAGGTTGCAGTGTTAATTTCCCTGCTCCAGTTCAAGCTACCAGGGCACATGAACCTACGATTCTTGCTGTTACTCCTCAAGTATCTACCGCTTCTACTTCAGGTAACATTTGATACTTCCTACAAGCTTTTAACTGCTATTAAAAAGGGAATGTTTGTGAGTTTTATTATACTGCAGGAAACTAAATTGGATCAATTTTGTACACATATTATCCTTATATTAGTTGTACAATACATGTAGCTGATATCCTGCAAACTTTCAGTGTGTAAGTGTGGTGTATGACCTAAATGATGCATTTTCTTTGTTCAAGATTGCAATTTTTAATCTTCACTATTGTCTCTTGCCCCAGTAATACATTAAAAACCAGCTGTATTGCAAATTAATCAAAATTTTTATTTGTATGTTTCAGGTTGCAGTGTTAATTTCCCTGCTCCAGTTCAAGCTATCAGGGCACATGAACCTACGATTCTTGCTGTTACTCCTCAAGTATCTACCGCTTCTACTTCAGGTAACATTTGATACTTCCTACAAGCTTTTAACTGCTATTAAAAAGGGAATGTTTGTGAGTTTTATTATACTGCAGGAAACTAAATTGGATCAATTTTGTACACATATTATCCTTATATTAGTTGTACAGACGCCAGCACATCAACCTACTACAATCTGTCAGATTTCTGTAATAGATTTTCAACTTTATCGCTAAAGCATAAGGTTCAATGTTGATTGGGAAAATTTGACAGGTGTAGGTTGATGTGCTGGCGTCTGTACAATACATGTAGCTGATATCCTGCAAACTTTCAGTGTGTAAGTGTGGTGTATGACCTAAATGATGCATTTTCTTTGTTCAAGATTGCAATTTTTAATCTTCACTATTGTCTCTTGCCCCAGTAATACATTAAAAACCAGCTGTATTGCAAATTAATCAAAATTTTTATTTGTATGTTTTAGGTTGCAGTGTTAATTTCCCTGCTCCAGTTCAGGCTACCAGGACACATGAACCTACCATTTCTGCTGCTACTCCTGAAGTATCTACTGTGTCTGTTTCAGGTAACATTTGATACTTTGATACATATGTGTCGAATTGATAACCTCCTTTTTTTGAAGTCGGTAAAAAAGAAAAAAATTGAGTTTATGAAACAAAATTAATATTTCTACATGTTGCATTATTATTGCATACAACATAATACATTGGTACAAAAGGAAATAAAACTAATTGTTTTACTGATAGTAAATATAGTAATAAGAGTTTTTATTTTTTACATAATATGATTTTTATTTTTGCAGATGCAGGATTGAAAAGGATGAAACCAATGGAAAGAAAAATAAAATACCTGCGTAATGAGATACGTCGTTTGCGTAAAAGAGGGCGATCATTCAAAACAAGGTTGGCTAATGCTACAAAATTGTCCAATGACATTGCTTTTCAACGTGTCATAGAAAATATGACAAAGCCAGCACAACTGTTTGTCCACATGCAGCTGCAATCCACCAAAAAAGCTAAAGGGCGGCGGTTCACCTTAAAGGAGAATATTTTGGCTTCCTCCCTTTTTAAAAAAAGTCCAAAATGCTATCGACTTTTATGTAAATATTTTACGCTCCCGTCGCCCAATACAATGAGACGACTTTTGAGCCGAATAAAACTGAGCCCAGGTATAAACAATATAATTTTTGAAAAAATTAAAAATACTGTACAAACTAAAGACTCTTGTGATCGACTGTGCACCCTCATCTTCGATGAAATGTCGATAACTCCCCAAGTTTCGTACAATGCACACAAAGATGCGTTTGAAGGTTTTGCATGCAATGTAGAAAACGCTTTTGCTGACCATGTCCTGGTATTTATGGTGAAAGGAGTAAAATGCAATTTTAAGCAACCTGTTGCTTATTATTTCACTAATAGTCTGAATAAAATTGATTTAAAAAATATAATTAAAAATGTTGTCCAACATACAATCGAGTCAGGTTTAATTGTCGTCAGTACTGTGTGTGACCAAAGTCCAGTAAATGTAGGAGCAATAACTGAATTAATCAATGACACCAAAGCTTTATATTTACGATTAAATAAACAATGGCGTCATGATATGTTTCGTTTAAATAAACATAATATAATCCCTTTGTATGACACTCCGCATTTAATTAAAGGACTTCGTAATAATTTAATAACTAAAGATTTAAGTTACTCTATTAATAAAGAGACAAAAATTGTAAAATGGGATTATTACCAAATGGTATATGCCGCTGATAAATCATACGGGGAGTTGCGACTTTTAGACAAGTTGACAGAGGCACATGTCAATCCAGAAAAAATTCATAAAATGCGGGTAAAGACAGCTACCCAACTGTTCAGTCACAGTGTTGCTGTTGCAACTGAACACCTTACAGCAAGAGGAGACTTGCCCAACGATTGCAGACATCTAATTGACTTTACATTAATTATCGATAATTTGTTTGATAGTTTGAATGTTAATTGTTTCTCTGTACCAAATGGTAAAATTTATAAAGGGCCTGTCAAGCGTAACTCGCCTCACCATCAGTTATGGTACAAAGCCAAAGAAATTTTGAAAAGTATGAAATATATAAAGAAAGTAAAAGTTGGGGATAGAATCCGATTGACTGAAACAATTGTACCATCTATAACAAATTTTATTAAAACCATAGAAGGCATGGAATCTCTGTGGAAAATATTGTCTTCTAAGTATGGCTTAGATGCTATGTTGACAAGAAACCTAAACCAAGACCCAGTTGAAAACTTTTTTGGGAGCATCAGGAGTTATGGCGCACGAAATATTGCTCCAAACACAGTGGCGTTTGAAGGGGCGTTCAAAGCTCTAATGCTTAATAATTTTAGTTCGCCACACTCAATTAGAGCAAACTGTGAGGAAGACCAAAATGAATGCCTTCAGAGTTTTGAGTTTTTCCTCACAGAAATTACTCCTGATGTTCCTGAAGAAAATGATACAATTCATTTTAATAATGAGATTTTCTCTGACCAGCCCAACGAAAGTGATGCTGGTCAGGGAAACTATGTTTGCGGTTGGGTCATAAAAAAATGCCTGAAACACAAAGTAAAAAGTTGTCAACATTGCAGGCTAAATTTATTGGACAATAAAGATAAACAAAATACAAATCAATTCATTAAAGCCAAAGAATACCAAAATAAAAAGTGGTTGTGTTACCCTAGTGAGGAAGTAGCAACATATTTCAAGGAAATACAAAATGTAGTTACATCATTTTTGAAGAGAAACGTGCCAAAAAATAAAGTTAAAAGAAATATTTTAATATTTTTGGATATTTTAGCAGCTGGTCCATTTACATGTCCAAAACACAAAAATGTATTAAAACAATATTTTGCTGATGTATCATTAAATGTAATAATTTATAGTTGGTGCAGATCAGTCAACCGCATTTTAACCGGAAAATTAAAATATGATGGAGAGGACGAAGTGAAAAATGTTGCCCAAAATTATTATAATAAGAACAAGAATTATAAAAACAGAAAATAAAATTTATTTACTTCAAGACTAGCTTTTTTATTCTAATTTCCAACACATTTTGCCTTGACAATACACACCTACATCAGTGGTGAGCTACATATTTTCTTCATACTACTTAGCTTACGTCTGAAATATAAATAGATGCCAGCAATGAACAACAACCTGCGAAAACCTGTTCTACGTCTATAGATAGTACTAGGTTAACTTCCAGAGGTACATTTCGATAGCTGCAAGAAAACTTGTGCCAATTTGGAAAAGAAATCGAAATTGGCACAAGTGTTCATTGCAGTTATCGAGAAAAAATGTACCTCTGAAAGTTAACCTAGTACCTATCTATAGCAACCTATAGCTATCTATAGCTACGTAGCTATATATTGTAAATTAGTTCCGGTTCAGAAAAACAGATGGCGCTTAAAACTGGCATGCATAAAAACTTCGAGAGAGGGCTCTCTTCTTCCGTATTATTATATTACTCTTCCGTATTATTATATTACTCTTTGATTGAAACTAAGACCGCGCGTCCCGAGATTTATATTGATTTGTGAGTGGTTGACCAAAAAGGGACCTCAAGGGAAAATAATTGATTTCGAGTAAATCGCGTTTGAAATTTCGTGTAGAAACAAATTGCGGCATGTTTTATGTCAGTATGCGACTTCGTTAGTGAGTTTCAACACGTGTTTGCGGTTACTACGTTATTGGCGACTTATTTAGTGTCAGTTTCTTGTCTTTATGTGCGTCTGACATCACAAAAACTAATTTTTCCAAAACTGCCTCGGCTCACAAAAAAAATCATAAAAAAAACACTACGGCACCTAAAAATATTCTGGTTAGACCAAAACAAAGCTAAAAGACCACAGATTAAAAAATTGAAAAAAAAATAATAACGGTTTCCAATCCCTCCAGGTCCCTTTTTGGTCAACCACTCACATTTATAGTATTGCATACAACAATTGTTTAAAAATATTATTTTACTTTAAAATAGAGTAATTTTTTTTTTCAAGCAAGGTGACAAAGTGACCTTAGTTATTAAATACTTTTTGTTTGAATTTCTATTAAATATTCATAGATAAAAAATATAATTTCGGACGAAAGATTATCATTAACTCCCTGTTTTACGGAATTAATTTTGGTGTATTACTTTATGAAACATAAAAAGTGATTTATGCATACGAAAGTAGAAGATACAATTGTACCATGGGCATTTTTTTAAATGAATAAACTATTATATCTTCGATGTAACAAAGCATCGGAAGATGCCCGAAAGTAAAATTTTATGAAACATCCTTTGCAGAAACAAGGTTTTTACTGATTTATTTAAACAAACTGAAATATTTATTTAATACACTCCCAAAAGAACGAATGAAACTTTCTCGGGCATGTATTTTTTTTACTATTGTGCCTTTAGTCAAACCATAATCCGACATCAAAACTCGAGTCAAACAAGAAAAATTGTGATAGCACTCTTAAGGTGAATGCGCAGTTGCAGCCCGCGAAATTAAATTTTTCTTACGTTTTTTTGCATTTTTCGGGTCAGTTGTATTTTGATCAAAATAAGATTCGCGACTCGTTTCTGTTTCCTGGAAAAGTTATTTACAACTATCAACCGTTATTTTAGTCGATTATACGGTATTTCATAGACAATAGAGTTTTGTTTGTTCAATCCTTAAATTTCCGCATCCGGATCCGTTACGTGTTGTTGCGCGGCCATCTTGGTTTGGCTTCGCGCTTTCCTATTGTAAATTTTCACGAGTAATGTTTGATTACACTTAATTTCCGTAATTACTGTGTGTGAATTGGAATAAAGTGATTTGTGAGCAGCGCTAAATATTAAAATTGAACTATGGAACCCTCAAAGATGAAAGTTGTGGATCTAAGATCTGAGCTTGGCGCCCTCGGTTTGGACACCAAAGGGAACAAGCCGGCTTTAGTTGAAAGATTGAAGAAAGCTCTAGAAGCTAAGTCAGGAATAGGTAAAACACGCTGGTTTTGTGATTATCGCACCTGTAGGAACAATTTTGTATATATTTTCTTGATTCCATCTTTAGTTTAATCAATATTATTCGCACAGGCACGTGTACATTTTTGGCGAGTAAAAATGTTTGATGATTTACAACGCTTGGTTTCACAATTTTCACTTGACGTCATGCTATCATAACTCTCGAAAAAATATTGTAATGATAACTATATTGGCTACCTATTGATTTGGGGGGAAATTTTTGGCTTTCACCTTAATTTTTCTGTTGTCTCAGTTGTCTGCTCAATAATAATAACCATGATGTCACATTTTGGTGTTACAACATTAGTAATGAAAATATGATCTAAGGATGGTTGAATTTGGCTAAATTACAATTTACGCTCCTAACAAAAGATAACTCAAAACACTAGTGTTATCAGTAGGATCTCAACAAAAACATTGTCTTTTGTCACTCAATCTTCAAGGTTATAATAATTTATTTTTCACCTCGGTATTGTTATTATGTGTAAGCTATGTTACTATACTATCCAACAAAGTTCCCAAAAACATAACAACACAAGGTATTTGAAGCCCTCTGACAAAATCTTTAAATTCAGCTTCTTATAACCTTGGGTTCTGACAGAAAAGCTCTTTTTTACTTTAAACTTTCCCACAGCAATAGATTATTATGATGTATTAAATACTTATTTAGCGGAGCTGTTGGTTATTTGATATTCCCTGATAAATAGAATCATTTTCATTAGGCCACAGATGAAGATATAAAGTAATATCACAGATTACTGAATAGTTACTACGTAACAGATACTTCACTCAGTAGAAAATTTCCAATACCTATTACGATAATTGCCTACTCCCTCGCGTCAACAACCACTGTATGCTAAAATGAGCCTAAATGCTCAAGCGTACAGCAGTGATTGCTTCGCACCGCGCGATTCCACAGTAATCGCAGGGCTGCCTCTTCGATAAAATTAAATTAACATAACTTTTTATCTATGTTATTGAGAACTGTGAATATGTTCTGACTTTTATGTGGCAGTTAAAAATTTTATCATTTATAAAATATTTAACCAACTTAAAAAAAAGGAGGTGATCAGACATACAGGCCAAACTGAGAAGTTTGACTTGTATGGTTTGTAGGTATGTATGTTTGTGCGCGATAATCTTGCGTTTGGCTAAACCGATATCGATGCGGTTTTCAGAAAAGGATTTGTTACATACATTTAGGAGAATGTTTTAAAATAAGTATAATACTTCTTAGTTTGATGATGATCTTCGGAGATGTTCACTAGAAATGAAAAAAAAAGCCTTAAAAAAAGAGAACCGACTTCAAATAAAGCACTAAGCCGTAAGAAATAATTTGTTTTTTTTTATGTTAGTGCTAACAGCTGGTAATTACGAATCGAAAAAGCACCGACATCAAAGAAGAAATTATTTCTTACGGTTTAGTGTTTTGAAGTCGGTTCTCTTTTTTAAAGTTTGTTTTATTATATTTGTAAGTTTGTTTTGTTAGCACATAAGGCACCACACGGCATCGTAATACGCGTACGAACGAACAGCACTATTAAAATTGAACGGCGTACGCGCGCTTCGCTTGCGAAAACCGCACTGAATTTGGTCCGCCGGCGGACCGAGACCGCTCGGCTGGGCGGTAGGCACTTATAGCGCGCAAGTACATGGAGTGACGGAGGCCTGGTAATATTCAGGATCTGATGAATACATTTGATAGTGACATAAATATTATCTTCTTAAAACCAGCTGCCTGACTATGACCACTTTAAGTATAGTTTAAAGGACAAGGTAAATAATCACTATAACCATTTGGCTGATAGATAGGCGTTTGCATGTTCGACTTATCACTTGAAAGTTATTGATTCAAAATGGCTAGTAGTAATTAATTACTACTGATCATTACTAGCTAGGTCAGGACATTCAACCAGAGTCGGCAACGAGCGGACCCGTCGACGTCGAGCAGGAGGCGCTGTGGTTCCGCGGGGCGATGACGCAAATTTGTGACGCGTCAATGCCCCGGGTCCACGCACAGTCAGCAAGGCGCCAGGTGTACTGGTGGACCGCCGAGATCGCGCAGCTGCGCGTCACGTGCGTGGCGGTTAGGCGCCAGTACACCCGATACCGGAGGAGACGTCGTCGGGTCCCTGACGAAGAAGCCGCGCTGTATGAGGTGTACCGCGCGGCGAAGGAGACTCTGTGGCTGGCCATCGGCGACGCAAAGACGCGAGCCAGGGAGGAGATGTTGGAGACTCTAGACGGGGATCCGTGGGGGCGGCCTTATCGCGCGGTTCGAGGGAAACTTCGGGCCGCGGCGCCCCCACTTACGGAGAGTCTCCAACCCGAGCTGCTGGAGGAGGTGGTAGCAGCCCTCTTCCCGGCAAGAGCGGAACACACTCCGCCGCCGATGGCTTTGCCCACAGCCGCAGAGTCTAGAGAAGAGAACGCCTTCAGCGTCCCAGAGGTGACACAGGCAGAGATGGGGGCAGCCGTGAAGCGGCTCCGGGCCAAGAACGTAGCTCCGGGGCCCGACGGGATCCACGGCTGCGTGTTAGCCCTCGCTCTGAAGGAGCTTGAGCCCCAACTGAGAGGACTCTACACAGCGTGTCTTGAGCGGGGCCAGTTTCCCACTTTGTGGAAATCTGGTCGTCTGGTCCTGCTCAGGAAGCCGGGGCGCCCTGCGGATTCGCCGTCTGCATACCGGCCCATAGTGTTGCTGGACGAGGTGGGTAAGCTGTTTGAGCGGATAATCGCAGCCCGCCTCGTCGGCCACTTGTACAGAGAGGGGCCGGACTTGGACGACAGCCAGTTCGGCTTTCGGCATGGGCGCTCCACCATTCACGCTGTGTCGCGGGTGAGAGTCCTGGCGGAGGAAGCAGTGTCTCGGGGCGGGGTGATGTTGGCAGTGTCCTTGGACATATCCAACGCCTTCAACACCCTGCCCTGGAGTTGTATTCGGGAGGCACTGCAGTATCATCGGGTGCCTCCCTACCTCCGCCACATCGTTGGGGCTTATCTGTCGGAGAGGTGTGTCACCTACATGGGACGTGATGGCGAAAACCAGCACCGCATGTCGTGCGGTGTTCCACAGGGCTCGGTCGTAGGCCCGCTCCTGTGGAACATCGGGTACGACTGGGTGCTGAGAGGCGAGCTCCAACCGGGCGTGGACCTGACGTGTTATGCTGATGACACGCTGGTCACTGCCCGGGGGAGCTCGTACAGGGAGGCAGCGTTGCTGGCGACGGCTGCGGTCTCACTGGTGGTGGGCCGCATACGTCGCCTGGGACTGGAAGTGGCCCTCAACAAGTCGGAGGCCATGGTGTTTCATGGCCCCCGGCGGGCGCCGCCGTCCGGCTCACACATCGTGGTCGGGGGGGCCCGGATCGCTGTCGAGTCTACCATGAAGTACCTGGGATTGGTGCTCGACAGCCGGTGGGATTTTGGCCCTCACTTTCGGCGGCTGGCGCCCAAGTTGTTGAGCGCGGCTGGGGCGCTGTCAACGCTGCTTCCCAATCTGGGGGGCCCGAGCGCCGCCTGTAGGCGGCTCTACATGGGGATCGTGCGGTCGATGGCCCTGTATGGGGCCCCGATCTGGGCGACTGACCTGACGGCCGGTAGCATCGCAGTACTGCGAAAGCCGCAGAGAGCGATGGCCGTCAGAGTCGCCCGGGGGTACCGCACGATCTCCTACGAGGCGGCCTGCGTACTGGCTGGATCCCCGCCCTGGGACCTAGAGGCGAAAGTACTCGCGTCGCTGTATCGGTGGCGCGAGGAAGCGCGGGCGCGAGGCGAGTGGCTGATGCAGCGCCATATGGAGCTGCGTCGGTCACAGCTTCGCGAGGTCCTGGTGGCGGAATGGCGGGACAGGCTTTCCCGCCCTACCGCCGGCCTCGTCACTATCGAGGCGGTCCGGCCGGTACTCGAGCGCTGGCTCGGGAGGAGGCACGGCTCCCTGTCGTTTCGGGTGACGCAGGTGCTCTCGGGGCATGGTTGCTTCGGGAAGTACCTGTGTCGCATAAACAGGGAGCCGGACGCCCGGTGTCACCACTGCGTCGACTGCCGGGAGGACACGGCGTGGCATACGCTGGCAGAGTGTGCCGCTTGGGAGGAGCCGCGCCGTGCCCTCATCTCAGAAGTAGGCAGTGACCTGTCGCTGCCGGCCGTGGTCGAGTCGATGGTCGGCAGCGAAGAGTCCTGGGACGCGGTGGTTTCCTTCTGCGAAACAGTCGTCTCGCAGAAGGAGGCTGCGGAAAGGGAGAGGGAGATCTCGTCCACTCACCCGGCCCGCAGCAGGCGCACCGGGCGTCGGCGGAGGGCGGACAATGCCCTCTTCCAGCCCCCCTAAATGGGTCCAGGGGCGACGGACTCGGGGACGTCCGTCGCCCCCCACACACTAGGACCCGAGGTGGCGGCGCGTAGTGTTCCACGCGCGCCCCTGTTAGACGTCACGGGGGGAGTCAAACACCTCACTCCCCCCCCTGACCCGAGGAGGCCCGCAGTTGCGGGGGCACCAGCCGGGGGTTGCGGAAGGATCGTACGTTCCCGCGACCCCCGGCGTAGGTGTGAGATGGAACACCGGGGTGGTTTTTAGTCAGTAAGAGTCTGACAGACCCCGCCGCCCGCCCCAGGGCGGCGGACATCCATGAGGATTTTCCACCCCGGAAACAAAAAAAAAAAAAAAAAAGGACATTCAACCATGTTCTTAGAGGACATAACATCATGCCTTGTTGCCCTGAAGGTATAAGTTATTTTTAAGTCCCATCTAATAGATGGCGAGCCTATTGCCATCAACTGGGCACAAATCCACAATCCGAACTGCTACTGAGAAATTCCTGATAGAAAAACCCAATAACACTGGCCAGAAGGGCATCCAATATGTTAGTTTGTGGACCGGAACCTATCGTGCCCATCCCCTTCAACCAACTACACAGGTGAAGCCAGGACAGTGGTGGTGGTGGTGTGACAGGAGCACATCCACACACAAGCAGAAAGATGGTGGTCGTCATCACCAGGCTGCAGGCAATCCAAGGAAGCTATGCCAGTATTGGATGGCAAGCTCACCAGGCATTTATTACGACTGGACAGGAAAGGCCTGCGCCTGGTGACGGGGACCATCACGGGACACTGCTCGCTGAACAAACATTCCACACTAGGCATAACGGACAGTCCCCTGTGCAGGGCTTGCATGGAGGCTGAGGAAACCATTGCGCATGTGCTCTTCGAGTGCACAGGCGTCACCCAGATTAGATCAGAAACCCTCGGGACACCCAAATCGTATACAGATGTTCTTAACAGACCAGGATACTTAGTCAGCTTCTGGAGGGAGGTGGGCTGGTTGGAATAACCACCGACGGCCGCCATGGCCCACGCACAATGGTCCATTTGAAGGACTAAGTGTGGAAACCAAAC
This sequence comes from Hydraecia micacea, assembly GCA_914767645.1. Lineage (NCBI taxonomy): Eukaryota > Metazoa > Arthropoda > Insecta > Lepidoptera > Noctuidae > Hydraecia > Hydraecia micacea. Next base: position 3,478,699 of record OU611801.1, on the reverse strand, counting down.
CCATAACATAGAACCCAATAACACTGCACAATATGGGAATTAAACCCAGGACCTCATGCTCAACAGTGATGTTTGCAACCAGTATACCAAAGTATTTATTAGTGCGATTTTTAGTGATATAACAGGTCTTATAGATATTTTATAGAAACTCAAAAATCTACCCTACACTACTACACTATTAATTTAAAAATAATAGAAATTAAATAAAACTTTATATGTATAAGTATGATACAATTCTAATAAATTAAAATTCTGGTAGGAATATTACATCATAAATCATAACTACAGGATAAGTCTCAAGAAATTTTGTCAGCAAGAAATTCATCAATGGTATAGTAGCATTTGTCTATTAAAAATTATTTTGGCTGCATTTAAATTGAGTCAAGTTTAAATCTTTTATGTCATTTGGTAGCTTATTAAAAGTTTTCGGAGCCATGCAAAGTATGCCCTTGTACATAAGGGCAGTTTTTGATCTTCTTAGGCATATGTTGGTATGTTGGTCTTATACATCAATAACTTTGCTCTGAGGCTGTTTACAACAGTCCGGTCTCGATAATGTAAAGACAAGGCAGTCTGTCTACTGTGTATGTTCCTAGATTGCTAAGAATAATATTGCAATGTTAGTTTTTAGTTTTATCACCAGCAAGCCACTTAAATTTATACAAAGGTAAATAGTTGGCCTTGCTGATAAAGTTGCAAATTCAGAGAAATATTAAATTCATATTTACCTTTTGTCAACTTTAATTTTCATGCAGTTGTGAAATATGTTTAATATTTTTTTACAAAACGTTGAAGGAACAAGAAAATCCTAATATATAATAAATGCGAAAGTGTTGTTTCTTACCCTTTCATGCTGAAATGGCTGATTGGATTTTTTTGAAAGGTAGACTTTATCCCGGTAGTTGTTTCCGTGGGACATTTCCAGCCTCCACCCAGGCAAAGCTATTAAGGAAAAATGTTTTATGTCCAGTATAACTGTATCAGTGAGCATCATGAATAAATGGATTTAATGTAATCTATAAAATTATAATATCTTGTTTAGTTCTATTTATGCTCTAAAACTGTTACAATTTCTATTATGAATAGCAAACTCAGTAATTTAGAATGTGGATGTTGACTTAGATACCATTTTTTTAACTTACTTCAAAAAAGGAGGTTCTGTATTCGACCCGTTATTTATGTATGTATGTCCGCGATTTTCTCAAAAACTTATGAACCAATTTTGATAAATCTTTCACTAATGTGATCTAAATAGTTTCAGGAAGGTTTTAGTATATAATGCATTATGTAATTATTCTTATGTATGATGTTATATGCATAAATGTACTGCATCTCCGGCATTTCTATGCGAATTTTGTGATGATTCTTCTAGTCGGTGTCTTCAATTCTTCAATACACTAGTGTTATTTTAATTTGTGTGGAGTAGGTACTAGGTACAACTAAAAAGTGAAAAATAAAAAGTTTTTTACAGTTTTATTAACCCATACTAATATTAGAATATAACAGAATATTGATTATTGTTTTTGTTGGTGGTTAGCAAATACTTATTTAAAAAAAGTTTTTTATGCATATTTTTATTTTAAACTGTTGGTTTTTTTTTGCTTTTTCGGCATGTGGGCCATACTATAAATTGTTAAATAAAGCCATGATATTTGTACTGCTTAAAAGGGATAGTGCAAATCATAATTATAGTTTCAAACCTCTTTGGCACTTAAACAATTATTATTTTAACATTTCAAAATGCAACATCAGTTCATCATCATCACACCTTGACTACACCCACTGCTAGGCATAGGACTCTCTACTTGTACCCATCTCCACATTCCTGTGCCAGTTTCATCCAGAAGCCCTAGCACACTAACGCGCGACGCAAACGTAACGCAAATTCGAATGTTTTTTTAAATAAAAATAGTTACCATCCTTTAGCACCTAGCGACAAGCTCAATATTAGTGTCACCCATAGATAAGAATAGTCACAAAAAGAAATAAATATAAAGTGCTAAACAAGTATTTTACATATTTTCAAAATCGTTTGATTGTATTTTATGTTTACTCCGTGTGTTCATGCCCACTGGTTTTGCCAGAAAATGTTTAGTTGTGTTGCCATTATTAACCTGTCTTAATGTTTGTTCTCAGCAATACCCGACACGTCTATACTGGACACTTCAACTGAGGATGCTGACGAGCCGGCGACTCCGAGGCGTCCGACTCCTGCCGCTCGGACGACGCGGCGGTCCTCATCGTCACGACTTGCTGCTACGCCAGCTAAAATACTTGTAAGAAGGCTAAAGCATACTACAACTGCCAGATTTTGTCAATACTATTTCACAACAATGTTAAGCAACAACGCCCCGGTCTCGGGGGAGCAATCATCCGGCAAATATTGGCGACGTGGACAAATTGTCCGCGGCAAAATTGTCGATCATCTGCTCAGCGCCTCAATGTCATTCAAGCCCCATAATACCCCTTTGTATCACTTTATATTAATTACTTAAAGTTGACAAGTTGAACTCTGTTCTAAAGTCAGTTTTTGTATCCTAGAACTTTTCATCAGTTAAAATAAAGTTCAAAATACAAAAACTGGCATGAAGGTTGGGGTTTAAACTAGTTGTGTAATGTGGCGGTTAGTGCAGGAAAAGTCATAGTTAAGATGAGATTTAAAACAAAATGAGAATTCTTAGTAAACATTCAATAGAATCTATGACTATGCACGCTGATATAATCGCGGCGGTGATTTGATGGCATGGCGTGACTATCGCTGCGATTCTCTCGCCTGAAGATGGCGCCTAATATTCTAAGTAATATTAGGCGTAATATTCAAGAGAGTAAGTCACAATGTAAGTAATATTACATTACATGCTTTTAAAATTCTAAATCTTATTTTTGCAGCCCATACGTGAAGAACCGCCAAAACCAATAATAGAGGAACCAAAGCCAGGCGGAGGGGCGTATTCTCCCAGCCAGGAGGACTCTGACAATGATTCACCACCGCCAACTAAGAAGGCAGCACCTGTACTGGTTGCCCCTCCTAAACCGGTTGTACCACCAGAGCCAGAACCAACTCCTGAACCTGTACCAGTTGCTTCCCCAGAAAAAGTTGCCCCACCAACGCCGGTTGCAGCCCCTGAACCAGTCGCTGCCCCTCAACCAGTCGCTGCGCCTGAACCGGTAGCTGCCCCTGAACCAGCACCTGCCCCTGAACCAGCACCTGCCCCTGAACCGGTTGCTGCCCCTAAACCAGTTGCGGCGCCTGAACCAGTGGCGGCTCCTGCACCCGTACCTGCGCCGGTAGAGGTGCCTGTTGTAGAATCTGAGCCTGCTGATGACTTAAAGTGAGTAGAAATAGTTAAAACTGGCTCCAAAGTAAGAACTGAGCCCTATTTGGTACAATGGACAATGTGACTCCTAAGTTCGCCCCCTATTACATGGGACTTAAACATAATTGGCAAAATGTGGGTGTAGATGCTAAGGTACACCTCTGCCTAACGGAATTACAGGCCTGACGTTTGTTATGTATATGTGACATATTTGTCAAAATTGTCACAGATCGCCAAAAGGATCACCTCTGATCCTTTTGGCGCCTGAATGACATTCAATTCTCGTACTTTTAAGAATGTTCACAGTCAGAAGGCCAATTCTCATAATTTAAAACGTTCAAAATCTAGTCGCAGTCTCGTCTCATAAAATTACGAGAATTGCCCCTCTGATCTCAGTCTCAACCTGTCAAAAAATACTTCTAATTTCCTTACATTTGACAAGTTTTTGACATTTGTTTGTCGCCGAGATGAGACTGCGACTAGATTTTGAACGTTTTCAATTACGAGAATTGGCCTTCAGATTGGCGGAGGACATAGTAACTCTCGCGCGCAAAGGAGCATGGAGATCGGCATAACATAGAGAGGTTTATTTCCAGCTGTGGGTGTAGTTGTTTTGTGGATGATGATAGCGACATTTGAAGACTTCTAGATTGGTTACGTTCGTCAATTTATTTGTCTATCATAAATAAAAGCACCAATATGGCGTAGCGATGTGACGCGTTCGATAAAACATATTTTATACAATTATTTCTAACAATACATCCGCTCAGTAATGACTAACCGTTCATTTCAATTGCATTTTCCTGTATTTGATATGCTTATAATATTACCTGATATCACAAAAGCAATAAGAGACATTTAAACGCCAAAAATATGTTTTTAATATATTTATACGCTTGGAATTGAATAAAATCGATAAAAAAATTATCGATTTTATTCAATTTCGAGCGGCCATTGTTGTTTACATCTTTGGCTAATCTGCAGCGGTCGGACCTTAGCAACATCCCAACTAATATTATAAATGCGAAAGTAAGTTTGTTTGGTTGTTTGTTACCTTTTCACGCCTATACCACTGAACCGGTCATCCTGAAAATTTGCATATACGTTGTCAGGTGTACAGAAACGGACATATGGTACCTTACGTCTAGAGAATACAATCCCGGGATCCCGGCCAGTTTCTGACCCCGAAAATCCCGGGATCGTACTTGGCTAATCTCGGGATTTTCGGGATTGCCGCAAACAGGTCTAGTTTGCACTCCGTAGTCCTTTGCGCCTTGACAATGAACTTGCCTAGATTATATTAATAACAACCCTTTGATACGCGTACGATACGTACTATTTAGGTACACCCCTAATAATAATATGTTTCTCGTAAAACTTAGCCCAATTGACACTAAAGGAAAAGTTACAGCTGGAAAATGATAAGAGTATGAAATCCCCAGATCCTGAAGTACAGAGGCTTTTGAACGCTTACTGTACATTTACAAAATGAATCGGGGTTGGCAAATAGTATTAGACGTGAAATGAGCCTGTTTGAAAATGGAGGAGTTCGTGGATATCACTTAGAAACAGCATATAAATATCTAAATATTGTCTATTCCTCCAACCAGTGTAGAACCTGAACGAGCGTTTTCAGCTGCTGCTTATGTTGGCAATAAACTACGAGGCAGGCTTGGAAGTCAAACTTTGGATGCATTGATATTTGTACGATTATATTTTGAAAATTCTAAATTAATTCATAAATTTTTTGTCTTTTTATTTCTTACAAAGTATAGTATCATTGTATTGTCTTTTTTCTTTTCTTACTATATTGTGATTTGTGTTGTGCAATAAAATTACTCGATTTTTTTTTACATTTGAGACCAATTAGAAACCACATAGTCTAATCCCGGGATAGCCCCGGGATCCCGGGATTACGCATCAAGAATCCCGTAGTCCCGGGATCGAAAAACATGCTCGGGATTGTATTCTCTACTTACGTCTCGGAAAAAAAGTGCTGTTCATAATAACGTTATTGTTGTTTTCCTCGGGAACAGCACGTTTTTTCGGGATGTAAGGTACCCTATGTCCATTTCTGTACTCCTGACAACGTAGGTGTATGCAAAATTTCAGGATGATCGGTTCAGTGGTTTAGGCGTGCAAATGTAACAAACAAACAAACGAAAAGTCGCGGGTAGCAGCTAGTTTATAAATTAACTCCTTAAAAAATAATACCTATACTCCATAGGTTTAGGTAGTTAAATAAAGGTAACTAAGTCACGTAGTTTTTTTGTTTACCTGTATGTCACTACCTAAACCTATGAGTATAGTGCTCCATTAAATCCAACAATAAACCCCTTAAAAATAATACCTAGTGCTCCATAAAATCCAACAATAATTTCAATATCATTCAGGGACAAGGTATGCATAAAAGTATAACCGAATTTTGTTTTTTCAATAGTTTTAATTTTGGAATAATATGATAATAATGGCCTTTTTCGTTAAGCCTTTGCTCAACAGTGAAACAGTTTAAATTTAATATATTTCTTACTAAACCTTTATTTGAATTTCAGGAATGTTTCGTCAGCAAAAGGTGATGATGGTAAGCACATTTTATAAATAACATGTTATGATTTTTACCATTGATATTTCAGGCTAATAAAATAAAATTCTTTTCTAGAACCAATGGAAGTTCAAGAAAATCCGAATACAGAACAGGAGGATAAACCAGAGAAGAAATATGATGTGGATGATAGGATGGACCACGATAGGGATGACAGGAAGGATGAGGTGAGTTTTTAGTAGATAGCAATTGTGTTACCCTGGAGCTTTAAGGCACAACCTGACACTGCCCTGAAAATTGCAAAAAGAAAAATCGCGGGCATCCTTAGCGCATCCCCCTTAATATCTGCAGTGGCAGGCAGATGTATACGGGTATACATATGGTGCAGTTGTTTAGGCATCAAAAGGTAACAGACAGCCAGACAGTTACTTTCGCATTTATAATATTAGTATAGATTCGTAATATTTTGTACTAGCTTCATCCGCGTGAAATTTCGGCACCTAAGAGCGGTTTCGCACTACATCCGATCCGAATCCGAATTAAAGATCCGACTTCAATCCGAATTGGGAATATTCTAAATTCTGACGGATAGAGTTCGGATCTAGTGCGCAACCCCTCATACAAATAGGATTATGGTGATTTCGGATCGGCATTTCTCGGATTCGGATCGGACGTAGTGCGACACCGCCCTCACCCACCGCTACGCATCGCATCACTCGCCCGCGCTATTATTTCGTTTTCATTTAGCGTTTTTCATTTCCTTTTTCGTTTAGTTCTGCTCCTAAGTGTCTTAGCGTGATGGTAAATAGCCTATAACCTTCCTCAAGCTATCAAATGTAAAAAAAAAAAATGTTCAAATCAGACTGGTAATTGCAGACATTAGCGCATTCAAACAAACAAACTCTTCAGTGTTATAATATTTGTATAAATTAATGTGGCCTTCCGTTCAGTATTGAAAGCTTGTTTGTCCACTAATTAGTCCCACTGCTTTTTTTAGCATGTCTTCGATTTTTATCCCATGTGATGGTAGGCTTCTCCCAAATAGTTTTCCATATTTTGTCCTTTCTCTGTTGCCTTATTTATTTAAACTTTTCGCACACAAAAAGGTACAAAGGCCGACATAATGCCTTAGGCATTCTCTTCTCTACCAGTTAACCGTGGGTGGTGAAGAGATTAGATGGCAGGTGCTTTGGTTCAGAGGAACAATGATAAAAAAAAACTGTTAAAATATATCATAGTGAATTATAAATAAAATAGGATCCTTATACAACCAATCCTTCAAGAACGAGTCCCAAGTTGTCGCGACATTGTTTCTTAGGTTTGTCTAGGTATCACCAGTATAGTCGTGCATTGCTCTCTATGAACGTGGCGAAAAAGAAAGTAATGAAAACTTGAAATGATAATTATTCATCATGTTAATTATTGTCTTAACACTACCTCTGACTGCTAACTAACATTAACCTTAACGTAACGTGAATAAAGATCACTGTAATGCAAAAACAGAGCGTAAAATAACTGCTTTCAGTTATTTTACGCTCTGATTTGGCATTACAGTGATCTTTATTTAGAACTATGGTCCTTGACCATATTTTTCGCCACGTTTATAGAGAGACATGTCGGAGTGTTCAGTTGGCAAATAACTAATTTCGTCTTTTTAATACCAACTGAACACTCCAACAAGTGTTCAGTTGGTATTGAAAAGACGAAATTATTTATTTCAACTAACTTTTCATTCAGCGAAACCGTGGCATTACCGAAGAAGAGGAATGGGACCAATTGAATGAGCGCCTCCGCATTCGTGAGCAAGAACGCCTCGAGAGAGAACGAAAGCAGGCCGAGGATGACGCGAAATGCCTCGAGGATGTTAGTAATGTATGTAGAATTTACTATTTAGCTTGGCTGGGTTTGGGAAGCAAGAATGCAAAGGGACTTGGGGTAGTGCCAGATTAAGGCTACTCGGGGCCACCAATTTTAACGATCGGTGTCTGGTTGGCTGGGACTAATTAGGTTATCTTAAAAAAAATATGAAGATCGTAGGCTACTTGTGCCAAAATTTTTAGCGACTTGGAGCGTGCCACATCTGGCAACTGACAATTTGTAAAACTCCCTTTACTCTAAAACCTTTTAAATTTCTTTCTATCTGTTTCGGCCCTCAAACGCAACCCAATTCTAAAGCTTATGCGGTCCTGCTAAGGTGCTTTTTCCGTTGCTTTCATTATTTGGACTTCTAATAAGGTTTAGAAAAACAATATAATATTATTATTTTGCAATCTTGCATGCACATTTTATTTACTAACCCCCGTTGAAGTTTTTCTCTGCATATGCTACTAGGGACTACACGTTATATTTACATTTTCGACGCAACTTTCCGGACTCATATCAAACCTGTATTCTGCCAAATTACGTAGTAAAAACGTGGTTTATCTTAATTTAACGTGACCTTCACCTACGTGGCCACGTGACTACGTGGTTCACCTTCGTGAACCTTCATCTGGGAATATATTGGTCACCTTCGACGGCTCCAGGATCCGGGACTCTCAAAGTCCCTGGCGCCCACTTATAACTTAATTTTATATTAATAGATAACGTTACTAATAATTGGAAGGTTTTACCTTAATTTTGTAACAGATAACATTTAACTTTCATAAGGAACAGTACCGGGTTTATCTCCAACTCCCCACGACCATAGCTCTTTATGCTGAACTTATAGCTGGCTTTCATTAAAACATATAAGCACAATCACCTACCTAATTTATATTGTAGATTATTACAACCACTTTTTTTTTATTTATTACAGCCACTGTTACAATTTAAAAATTGTACTCCGTGGTTTGGTATGGAAAAATAAATAAACAACAATCTACCTCAAACACCGTATAATTTTATTATGCAAGCAGATTAAATCGATACAAACACACCCGGTGGACAATAGAGGTCCACCGGTATAAAATGTAGACAATAGAGGTCCACTCGTATAAATTAATGTGAAGTCTTAATAATCTACAATATAAATTAGGTAGGTGATTGTGATTATATTTTACTAATGAAAGCCAGCTATAAGTTCAGCATAAAGAGCTATGGTCGTCACTGTTACAATACTGTCATGTGTAACAAACCGGAACTAGAGAGAGCACTTAGAAAATCTCCCCTAGTTCAGGTAAAATGATTATAAGAACACTGAAGATAAACACTACACCAAGACACTCAAATCCTTGAAAATCACTAACAACAGTCCAACGTGACGTTTAAACGCCGTAACAATAAGAATCCTCATGATCCAGACCAACAAACAAATTATTGGTAACTCCCAATACTAAAATTAGTCTTGATTGGGGTAATTAATCCGGAATATTCATTCGGCTAATTATCAATTCTAACCTTGCCACATTATGTCAAAGACAATCCATCCGTCTTACAATTACTTATAGCTGGCTTTCATTAGTAAAATATAATCACAATCACCTACCTAATTTATATTGTAGATTATTAAGACTTCACATTAATTTATACCAGTGGACCTCTATTGTCTACATTTTATACCGGTGGACCTCTATTGTCCACCGGGTGTGTTTGTATCGATTTAATCTGCTTGCATAATAAAATTATACGGTGTTTGAGGTAGATTGTTGTTTATTTATTTTTCCATACCAAACCACGGAGTACAATTTTTTAAATTGTAACAGTGGCGCCCAACGTGGGGCCCGAACCCACGACCCTGAGATCAAGAGTCTCATGCTCTACCGACTGAGCTAGCCGGGCTCTCGGAACCAGCTATAAGTTCGCCACTGTTACGATTTAAAAATTGCACTCCGTGGTTTGGTATGGAAAAATAAATAAACAACAATCTACCTCAAACACCATATAATTTTATTATGCAAGCAGATTAAATCGATACAAACACACCCGGTGGACAATAGAGGTCCACCGGTATAAAATGTAGACAATAGAGGTCCACTGGTATAAATTAATGTGAAGTCTTAATAATCTACAATATAAATTAGGTAGGTGATTGTGCTTATATGTTTTAATGAAAGCCAGCTATAAGTTCAGCATAAAGAGCTATGGTCGTGGGGAGTTGGAGATAAACCCGGTACTGTTCCTTATGAAAGTTAAATGTTATCTGTTACAAAATTAAGGTAAAACCTTCCAATTATTAGTAACGTTATCTATTAATATAAAATTAAGTTATAAGTGGGCGCCAGGGACTTTCAGAGTCCCGGATTCTGGAGCCGTCGAAGGTGACCAATATATTCCCAGATGAAGGTGGAATGACGTACCCAAGATCCACAAATTGTATTTGGGAAGACCGGTTTCCACTAGGGAAAACCGGACTATGTTAACTAGTTGGTTTCTACCGAAACCGGCCACTGTTACAATTTTAAAATTGTACTCCGTGGTTTGGTATGGAAAAATAAATAAACAACAATCTACCTCAAACACCGTATAATTTTATTATGCAAGCAGATTAAATCGATACAAACACACCCGGTGGACAATAGAGGTCCACCGGTATAAAATGTAGACAATAGAGGTCCACTCGTATAAATTAATGTGAAGTCTTAATAATCTACAATATAAATTAGGTAGGTGATTGTGATTATATTTTACTAATGAAAGCCAGCTATAAGTTCAGCATAAAGAGCTATGGTCGTGGGGAGTTGGAGATAAACCCGGTACTGTTCCTTATGAAAGTTAAATGTTATCTGTTACAAAATTAAGATAAACCACGTTAAACGTGGTAAAAATACACAGATGCTTTTTGTGTTGCGAATTTAAATAAATTATCAAAAGACACAACGGACGAATTTCTTAATCTTAGATTGTCGATAACTAAAGGAATAACATATTTATTTTGGATAAAAATTATTTTAGTCTAAATGTAGTTCTGATATTTACTTGGTTTTGCTTTGATTTTATTTTCTATTCTGCACTAGCTTTCTTGATTTATTTACCGGCTTTGCTACATGGTCATATCATAAAGTAGAAAAACCAGTTCCTTCATTTTGACTAATAAACACGTACTAATACGGTCAGCCTTCTGAGAATTTCTCCAGTTTGCTCTTCTCGATTTTATTTTCGATAACATAATTTTTCGGGAAATAACTTCGATTACATTTTGGTGAGACATATTGTCATATCTATGAATTTATACGCCTTTACTCCCGTATTTATTTCGGGCTTGACCGACTTGTTTTGACCTCAAACAGAAATCGTAATTCATGAGCTCATGAGTCATATTATTCAAACTGCGTTTGAGCTTGAAGCTTGTCGGTAAAATCCGAAATAAATACATGAGTAAAACCGTACGCATTAAAGAGGCAGTAAATAATTGAACCATTTATCTAATTGGAACAGGACCCAGTTAAGCTGAAACGTTTGAAGCGCAAGCGCGAAAAGAAGGCTCGCTGGAGTAACTTCTACAGGGCTGTCGAAGTCACTAACGAAGTGCTTTCACTGCCTGAGGTATGTCGCACGTATAGTCCGTCGTAAAATGAACCCTAACATTAGTGTCCCAAGTTAGATAGTCCTGTCAATGGTTCCACATGTTACAAAACATCTTAGGTCCACACCGCGAGCATTCGAAAGCGAGCGTTCACATGTTGTGTTAATTCTAATGCGAGCCAAACATGCATTTGAGAACTGAATTGTAGTCATTCATAAGGCCGATGGTAGTTCAAACTTAGTGGTACACCATAGAAACTTCACATTTCCACATATCTAGTGCTCAAAGGCTCGTAAACATCATCAGGAGTTGATCATTTTTATAATGCATGTTACTAATCAAGTAACCCTAATGTATTTATGTAAATGACTGTAAAAAGAAAAATATGGTGCTTGCTTTTATAATATAAATATGCATAGGGTTTTTAGTATTTCCCTGTACAGAAGAAATATTTATACATTCTGAATAAGATACACAGTTTAAAGGCATAAGGTTTTATTACAGTAGAGATTGTCTAACTTAGAAATGCAGGCCCTCCACAAAAATGTTTATACAAACATATGAAATGTATACGTAAAAACCAGTGGAGGGGGCAGTTCTAAATTAGACGATTTCTAACCAACTGTTAATGTGACACATTGAGCTTTAGAACTAGACTCACAAGGGTATGAGTGACAGGCACGACACTCTCCAAAGCCGAAATCGTTCTAAAATTCGATGAGCCATATTTACGTCCAAATAATAGCAATTTGCGTCACTATAAAGTACTATTTTATCCTCAGGAGGCCCATGCAAATAAGGAGAAGAAAGAGTCTGCTGAAGTGAAAGTAGCAGAGCCTGAGATTGATGACAGCAAAATCACCCTCTCTTGGTGTGAGTACTGCAAATACATCATCATCTGTCTAGCCTTTCTCAACTATGTTGGGGTCGGCTTCCAGTCTTAACAGGATGCAGCTGAATACCAGTATTTTACATGAAACAACTGTCGTCCATCACCCAGTTACAGATATCCCAAGAAAAATATGCGCTTCGGGATCCATCGTCTATCTTTTACGAACACACGATGATAAGATCTAATATAGAGCTTGTTACATCCATGGAAGTAATTGCCTATTTTGTACTACCATGTTTACACAACTACAGATTAACAACACTATGCAATTACAAAAAAAAATGTCAAATCTTTAAATGACAAATGACGATCTGAGACTGGAGTAGGTAGTAGGGACCCGACGGAGAGAAAACTTCATGCTAACGCGCAATGGCTCATCACTACGGAGCGCGGGAGTACAAAGCTTAGAAGCTTGCCTATGTAGGGGGTTGCTCTGTGTCGCGACGTTCATGCTAATTCGGTAACGCGAAGATTACTGAAGAGCATACTTTTCTTAGGGAACCTGTAAATAAGTAAATTGTCAATTTTGCCCAACAGATGACAGCGATCTGAACCAGTACTTGGAAGTGCCGGAGTTGAACAGCGTAGTGCCGCTCAGTGAGGGTGCCTTTGCACATGCGTGGGCGGGCGCGAGGGCCAGCCATGGTGTGGATGCTGGCAGAGTGTGTTATGAGGTACCCTGAAAGTTTTTATTTCTTTTCTAAAGTTTCCATAGTCACAAGGTGCCAAAATGTGTTTCTAAGCCTATGCTGTCTATCTGTCACAAGGCTGTATCTTTTTAATCGTAATATAGGTAGCCAGTTGTAACTTTTACAAAATTTGTGTTACTATGGCCTCGTCAAAAATCTATCTGCCTAGCCTTTTCCCAGCTATTTGGGGGTCGGTTTCCAGTCTCTCCAGATGAAGCTGGATACCGGTATTTTAGCGGCTGGGTATCATAATACCTCTTAATAAGACTGGTCGCCAGACTATGGCCTCATATCATGGCAAATATGACCGCATATTAACAGAGCTCTACCTCTGATTCATAAAGATTTTTCATAGATTTCGAAATTGGCCAGAAAAAGCAAGAAAGGGAGATGTCACTTTCTTGCTTTTTCTTTCGAATCTGTAATGACTAATCCTAGTTGTTTGGCAAAGATAGTTTTTAGAGTTCTATACCCATAGGTCGAAAATAGCGGTACCAATAGTCTACGTATTTTGAAAATCTTTAAATCAAAATTATGACAATATAACCTTTTGAGTTGTAATTGTAGGTGCGAGTCGGCACTATACTTTCAACCACTGAGAGCTTGGAGAAGGAACCTGTCGGCTCCGGACTGAGAATAGGATGGTCCACTGATGACTCCCCATTGCATCTGGGTAAGTTTGTATACCGACTTCTGCTTGGTAAGTGTGGTGAACTAAAAAAACGTTACATTTACAGTTCACCACACTGAGCCAAGTTTCAGACCACCACAAGACCAAAAAGAAAGTAAAAAACCGCCCTTCCGTGCATCTGACCTTTTCAAAGCTACAAAAAAGAAATGCCTTGCCATTTAAAAATCTAAGCCTTCTTAAAAAATTTAAGCATGCTTAGATTTAAAAGCTCCAAATTTTTATTTAGGCTCGGAAAGCGCCTCGTCCACAATTCAGCATTAAGTAAAGCAACAAAGAGACAAATAGATGTTGGGTAATTGCTCTGAAAAAACTTCCCTACGCGAAAAAGTGTTTTGGACGAGGATAATCTGGTTTCTTTATAATGGCTAAGTTAAAGCGATGACTATTTCGGCTGGAATTTTACATTTTGTATGATCATTTCAGGCGAGGGTGAACTTAGCTGGGGCTTCGAGAGTTCCGGTCGCGCTGTCAACAGCAGCGAGTTCAAGGAGTACGGCAAACAATTCAGCGAGAAGGACGTCGTTGGGGCTTACTTGGTAATAAGTTGTGTATAAACAGCTAATCGAATGGTAGTCCTCAAATTAAAAATATCGCTTACACTATAGGTGAAACTAACAAATCAACTTCTCAAATAAAGCATCGCCAAAAGATTGTGTGATAAGTTTCATAATAGTCTCTTGAATGGCAAGGGTCATTACATGCAGAAACGTTTCAGGTGTTGGGTGATGGTATACCACACTATTTTAACTAATATTCTTATGCTGACCATAACATTCCACTAGGAAGTGAAATACCATATAATTGGTAATTTTGGCATAGCGACAGGGATAGGGAAGCTAAAATTAGCTCCTCATCAATCTCATAAGTCAAGTTATACCTTCTTACCTTATTCTATTTCGTCCAGGATCTGGAGTCAAATCCGTGCAAGATCTCGTACACGGTGAACGGTGCTGAACTGGGCACGGCTTACGAGTTTGACAAGGCAGCGCTCAACGGAAAGCCGGTGTTCCCGCATTTGCTAACCAAGAACATTTGCTACAAAGTTAACTTCGGATATGACAGGTAAATACATTATAAGTGAATTAAACTATGGACCACCACGACTCCACGCTATTAAAACCATTTTCAATTGTGTCGCGATTTGTGTTGCTATCAGATGAGGCTTCACATTCTTATAGGAATATTGGCTGTTGTATTGCGATTAATCGAGATATTATTTTTAGGTATGTTTGTATCAGAATAGGTTGCCATCCAAGTGGAATGTACATTAATTTATTTTCTGAGATGCTTTTTAAAGCTACCTCCTAAATATTATAGCGTCCTGTACAGGATTTACAAAATTCACGTTGATATTGTTATGTAGACGCCACTTTCTGCCCACCTTAGTTTGTTTGCCTTCCATAATAAATACCTAAAGGACCATTTATATCTTAGATTAATACAAATATATAAACATGCACGAAATTTGAACGCACGCGTGCGTTTTATTTACGTACACACTCCGACATCACTTGTCTAGACTTATTTAATTTTAGAACGCGCGAGCTAGACTATCGATCTATTCCTGTCTAGATGTCATAGAAAGGTAAATTTCGACGCTATTTTGAATTCCCTGTTGACGTAGGGGCGGCGCTCCCGCTTTCTACGCACAGGACGGCTGGTTCGATCCCCGCATTCAAGGATAATAAAAAATACTATTTGTGTGCATATTTGTGAATGTCAATATATTGTTTGTTTAATATTCCTGTCTGGATCAACCCACAGTGCTTTGGTGTACTGTGAGGTTTCTATTGTAGCAGGTACATTTAATTCCGTATTTATTCTTGTGTCTTCTGTAATGCATGAGATCTCAAGCGGAAATACATTTTTCGTGTTATGTTGTGTAAAAAAACTTTTATTATGAGGGTAGTAATAAAAAAATATTATTCTTATTGGATGAAAAGTTAAGGATAATCTTCTAAGTGGAAACTTCTAATGAATTTCTATTGAACTGCTTTCAAGTTAGTTATCTACTAAGATTCTTCGATAATCATGAGAGCGACGCGGGCGGTACGTAGACCTATACTGCTACAATGAATGGTGATAAAAGTATTTTGATTTTAAAATGATTTCTTTCTGAGAAAGGGTTTTTATAAAGTTAAGCATTTCAAAGCCAAATATTTCTTTTTGAGTTTCAGGTTCGCCATTACCACACTAAATCTGTTTACATTGCCTCATACTAGTTCATTCTTTCAACAGATACAACATGTTAACAAAAACGAAGATAGCTCGTAAGCGCGTTGAGATACCAGTCGAACAAGTTCTAGAAGAGAAGCGCGCGATCGAGGCCGAGTTACAGCGACAGAAGGAAGAGGCCGCTAAGAAGGAACGCGAGCGACGGGAGAAGGAGAAGAGTGAGAGGGAAGAACGACAGAAGCGGAAGAAAGATGTAAGATAATATAGCCAATTGTTAATGATTAGATGATAACATGGTCTTAATTACTCTAAAAATTTAATGTGTAATAGTTTCAGTCTCTTTCCAACTTTTTGAAAATCTGTCGATTTTTTCCTTCAGGAGCGGGAAAAGCAAGACCGTGAAAGGAAGGAGAGAGATGACGCTGAGAGAAAAGAGAGAGGTGAAGAGGAACCCGAAGTAGAAGGAGAGAAAGATAAGGAACCGGAAGGTAAAGAGAAAGAAAAGGAATCTGAAGCAGTTGAGGAAACCGCAGAAAAGATGGATGAGCCCAAGGTGAGAGTTTATTCTTTGAGCCATTGTATTGTATAGTATAACGTGCTGGGGTCCGCAACTCCACGTCCAAGCGCGTATTTTGCGTAAAAGTGGGAAAAACGATCATTCGATCCACCTCAGCTCCTCAAGAAAGGCCAGCAATACTTGGTGTTACTGACCGGATCATACTGATATTTTGTTTTAACATGATCAACGTCATGATCACGTCTGTCTCTACCAACCTGCACTGTGCCCGCGTGGTGGAGTACGCCCCACTCCCTCTCACCGAGAGGAGGCATGTGGTCCAGCAGTGAGAACATTAATAATGCTACGTCTGCGAAAGGCCAGTTAATACCTTTTATAAAACCAATAAGCATTTGATGTCAAATGGGCAACTTGAAATCATAAGAGCTTGTTCTAGCAAATGATACTAGCAGTATTCACAGTAAACTGAAGTTGCGCAACATCGTTGCAGCAACATGTTGCGCAACTTCAGTTTTGTTTCAAACTTCATCCACAGCATGTTTGTACAATTTGTAAACACATGTAAAGCGCTTGTCGCTTCGTGGAATAAAAATACTGTATCAATCACGTCTGCGGAGTTTCCCTAATAATTTTAATGTGACCCTGTGTAATTGGCGAAATTGGGAACACCTTAAAGAATACAAGTTAAAAACTTTACGCATCTTGTAGGAGAATGGTGAAAAAGCTGCAGCAGAAATAGAGCAGGCGGCTGAAGTGAAGGCTGAACCTATGGATGCCGAGCCTAGCGAAAAGCCCGCCGCAGACACGGAGGTGAAGGAAGAACCTGAACCAGGTTAGTACATCTCTAAATAGTATAACACAAAGCTTTTCGTGTGTGCGCTTTGCTCTTCTAAACTACACAATGGATTTTAGTGCGGCGGTTACAATCATTTTGAGCATTTATTCTGGAATATTTATTTGTATAATACAATGTTTAACTTAGAAACAGCACTGAAATTTCGATGATTTCACATGTTTCCACATCAAGAGATTGCGCCCGTGCGAAGCAGGCGGGTCGCTAGTGTAACGTAGTACATAATATCCAATAAAAAAATATAGGCCAATAAAAAAAGTTGACCTAAGAAAAGATGGATGGAGTGTGAAAGATGATATGGGTCACAATTAAGTGAATGCTGAGATGACGGTTAATAGAAATGTATGGAAGAAAATGACGTGCTGCGTCGACACCGATTTTTTATGACATCGTAATCAGTCTTGCTGTCGCTCGTGGAAAAACGCTGTGCAAAACTATATCCTGTAAAGTATTTAAAAAAAACTCATTTCACTCTAGTGGTATGAGTCTTCTTAGCAGGAATATCAATATTCTGTATTTACTCTCGTGTGTTATGAAATATATGAGATCACTAGCGGAATTACAATCATTATAAGCTTTGCAAGGTATTTGCCTAAGAGCATGGCTGCGGCAACGCAAAGCAGCCTCATTTTGATAAATTTTCGTAAGTGAAGCTGCTCGGTCTTTTATTTACACAAGCACATAAATTTTTTGAATTCTTTGGAATCTGTTGTTACAGACTACAGTCAGACAGACTTACAGACTTATATAAGTTAATATTAATACAGATTTTGAAAAAATAAATAAATAAATTGGTAAAACAAAATAGATTTTCTCAGTAAATACATAAAAAAAAACAACTTGTAATTTATCTTTTTGCAGTAAAATTTAAAAGCTTGTATGGAAGTTCAATAGGCAGTTTTCATAATGATTTCGCTAGGCAATGTGTAATATTTTAATCGAAATAATAAGAGTATTGTTATATTTTCCCACAGAAGGCGAACTCGCCGAGGTGACTGAAGAACAAGTCCTCAAAGGACATGTACTAGACAAGAGAATCAAATTCGTCACACGGTAAGTTATCATTATTCAATAGTAATTATCACAAATATTGCAAACTTAAAAATTGTTTTTTTAGGTATGTTCAATATATTTACTCAGAACACTGATGGACCCAGATCAATGATAAAGTCATCATTCATCAGTTCATAACACATCACTATAATGGCTCTAGCTCTCTTAAAAGCAGGTTTTGTTAATTAAGCAAGAAGACGGATAGTATGCACAAAAAACTAAAACCGTGCTTTCCAATTCGGCTTGTTTTTACAATGAAATATACAGAATTCATTTAATTATCCTGTGAAGTATTTGACTATTCATCTCAGACTGAGATGCTCAATCTCAGTTGTGTGGTATGGTATGAGTCATCTGAGCTGGTATATCAAAATTCCGTATTTACTCTCGTATTTTACGTGATAATAATATATGAGATCGCAAGCGGAATTATACATATATTGAAAATAAAAAGAGCTGAATTTATTCCCGGCATAACAAAAAATGTAGTATTTATCTTGGGACTATACTTTATCAAGTTCTACTCAGCATAAGCATGATCTGCCTATAATGTTCCCACTGCTGGGACATAGGCTTCCTCGCTGTGTGAGGGAGTTGAACGAGGCTAGTTTAACTTATTATTATTTATGAATTGTTCACAGGTACACAGTAGAGGAAGAGTTAGATGGCACCGAGGTGGACATGTTACCTGGTTTCGTGCACATAAGTAACTGCGACATTGTGGAGGGCCCCTCCCGACCGGCCAGCATCGCCGACTGTGAGGTGAGACAAACCTATTACTAGTATCGAACCTACAGGATATTACTGTTGCAATGACTGGTTTGTTTACACATTTAAGCATAATCAGCCTACAATACATCCACTGTTGGGACCAAGGCTTTTAGTGAGAGGCAGTGGGCCGTAATTCACCTCTGGTCTTCGAATGTTTAATTATATGATATTCCGATTCCGTCACCGTTTTTGAGAGCAGTGGTGATAAAACTAGAATACTTTTTGGGCTAAATTACCCAAAGTACTCTAGTTTTATATCAACATTGCTCTAATTAAGAACTGCTCTAATTGGGTAATTTAACCCAAAGTAAAGTGCCAGTTCGACTTCGAACACACGATCTACGCGTACATGTTTTTCATTTAATACATAAGAAGGAACAGTTAAATCAAGAGAAAACAGACCTCGGTCTTGCAGATATTTGATAAATGTGCAGAGGGCTATGCTCGGGAGTCGGGAATTTCCTTGCGTTATCCAATCAAATGTGGTAGTAGGTGGAATAGATAGCCGATGGGCTCGAAAAGTTGTTGAATGGAGCCCGTCTACCGGCGCGGCGTGCCTGGCGGCGCGGGCAGGGAGCCCTCGTCCCGGCTCCCGGCTCCGGCGGGGACGAGCTGGTGGGTGTCCCTGTGGCTAATTGAGATAGATGTATTTTCTATTATTCAAATAAAATTATTTGCTTCAGGTGATCCTCATGGTGGGCATGCCCGGCTCGGGCAAGACGTACTGGGCGAAGCAGCACGTGGCCGAGCACCCCGAAAAGCGGTACAACATACTCTCCACCGGCGCGCTCTTCGATCGCATGAAGGTACGCCACCGACCACACACTACCACCACACTACACAATATACACATACGCAAAGATGGGATAGTCTGGATTTGTTTCAGTGTCTGATAGTGTAGACAAAGAAATGGAGGATGTTTCCATGCAAGTTATTGATCTAGTTGACTTTTTGATAGTTAAAGGGCTGAATTTTTAATAATAACCTAAGGATAAATATAATAGTTTGAAATTTATTATCTCCTTTACAAAAGCTGTTCATATTTATTCCTTGGATAAAAGTTTTTTTGTTTTTAATCAGTCCGGAATCAACCAAAAAGTTACTGCATGACGATGTCAGTCACGAGATAAGTCAGAAATGACTCATTAGAATTTTGCAAACATTTGAATGAGCCCTTTCTAATTCGTGAGTAATGTAATTAATATTAATGATATTAAGAGATTGAAATAAATTGAGCTATACTGACACAAAACATTTAATTTTCACTCTATTACAATAAACACAAATCAAGGTTTTATTTATGTTTTGTACTGATTTTTTTTTTTAAAACCTCTTTGTGTTGTTGCGATGTTTTCTCTCAGCTCTCAAAAATTTTCATTTTTACCACTTTTTTATTTGCTTAGCGCTATAAAGTTCTGTTAGGTTAAGTGCGCATGATATGCGGACAAGGATAATTGTATGAAAATACTCAGCCATTTACAAACTCTTGGGTTGGTTCCAAAATGATGCAATTTGGGAAAGCTTCATTTGTTCACAGCAAGGTAAGTAAATCTTCACAAGAGAATGTGCAGTAAACATGTTATTTTCTTTAGAAAAAAATATATTCTTAGCCCAACATACAATCATGCGCGCGTAGCCTTTAGCAAATACTTATTTAATTTCATGCCGAATGACATCGCCCAAAGAATGCAAGCTTGAATGAAAATATTTGAAATAAAAAGTGTGAATGTGTCGAATGAATTTTATTTAACTTCGCAATACCTCAAAGATTAAAATAATAATGAATTAATTTTCTAAGAGAAACATAAATAAGGGACATGTTCTTTTCAAACACAACACTGTACACAAACTAATATTTGTTCCCTTCCAGCGCTAGAGGTATGAGCACAATAAACGACATCAGCTCCAACTGTAAACATTGATAAACTAATGTTCGTCTGTATTTTCAACAGGGTGCAATATGAGCAACATTTATAAGCCAAAACATTATAACAAAACAATGTTAATTGACCTTTAGCGGTCAACAACTAGCAGTGTAGTTAATATGATACCAGTGGATCGCCGACTGAAGAGGACGTACGTATACCGAGTCCCGAGTCACCAAGGAGAGTCCCTGGTATCACAATAACATATATTCCTTAGTGTAAGCTAGCCTAAGTCGTGTCGCTGCGTCTAGGTTTAGTATTGTATGAGTGTGTACGTCGACACAGGTGGACTGTAAGCCCTTCCGCGCCAGCTACGATGCAAGGTGGGACGCTATGGTGTCCAAGTGCGCTAAATGCGTGCTTAAGTTGTTGGAAATCGCGAAGGGCCGCAAAAGGAATTTTATACTTGATCAGGTGAGCAACACTTCAATTTTTATAATATTAAAACTTTGGCAGGCGCACTTAATTCAGGAACAATCGAGATCGAACGACTGTTACCCCCGCGACTGATTCGCCCTTTCATTTGTTTATCGATATCAATCACTATCTTCACGGAGCGTTTATGTATATGTATGCCATGTTATATAGCGTCTATCTAGCTTCGTATGCCATCTATATATCTACGCATCTTCATAAGGTACGTCCTATATATAAGAGTAGTTAAGGCTATGTATCACGACACCGCTTCCGCGATAAGAGCGAGCTATAATGTAATTGTTTGTAGTAGCGCCGAGGTAAGTAGTAGACGCGGGAGCGGTGGGCGGTAACTCTGCCTAAGGCCCACTGAAATAACCGCGATGGGATCTCTATTGAGCTTGTTCTAGGTGTCGAACTGCCACAAAACATTAACACAAAGTACAAAGTCACCGCTGGATATCGTCAATATCTATAATGAGAATGTTTTGCTCCACATCATAATCAACGCGGGACTCGACGACGGCGATCGACGTAATTCGCGACCGCGGTTTCGATATCGCATTGGGTAAAAACAGACGAACGTATACCCGTCGGCCCAGAGGCGGAAGTTGAGGGAATTCGACGGGTACCGGCGGGTCGCGGTCGTGATCGTGACCGACGACGAGACGTACCGCGACCGGCAGAAACGACGCGAGGAGGCCGACGGCAAGGAGGTGCCCGACGGGGCTATCGTGGACATGAAAGGTTGGTTACTCTGCCTAGCCCTAGGAGCCGCCCCCGCCCGCCCCGCCTCTACCTCGTCTCACACGCCTCTCTGTTGTAGCCAACTTCACGCTGCCCGAGAAGTGCTCGTGGCTAGACGAGGTCATCTACCCCGAGCTGGGGGCTGAAGAGGCCCGCGCCGTGGTAGAGGCCTACCATCGCGAGGCCAAGGCCGCCGGCGTGGTGCGAGACAAGGACAAGCGCGAGCGATCCGCCACGCGCGACGCGCCGCCGGCCAAGCGACACCGCTCCAACGACAAGCGACATGGCAGGGATGATCGGAGGAACAGGGACTTTAGTAGAGGAGATCGAGGTTAGTTACACATACATACTATGAAAATAACTCTTCTAAATCTTGTCTAATAAATAATAGCTAATATGAACATTAATACCAAACAAATAAGGTTCAAATTCGTATGAGACACCTACTGTACTTAGCTTTTCTAAAGTCTTAAGTACGCTTCATAGATACGCCTTAGTTGTTATCAAACAGGTGTTGAATGTTTAGATATGGTTTTAATACAAGTTTAGACCATCTTCGTCGATCAAGAACCAAAGTCGTCAAATATAGCCTATGTAATAGGTAACCTGAAGTTATGGGAGGTAATGGGCCTGCTATTTTAGCTGTTACATCGATGGTTTTTAGGGTAGATATTTTTTTAAGATCAACAACTGTTAGCTGGGCTAGGTGGAGCAATGATTATGTCTGGCTGAGGATTGAAGTTCAATTAAGATTTAGATTCATTAAACAATTAGTAATGTGATATGTTTTTACATTATTAGCCTATAATGATCTTTGTGCTGGGCTGGGACACAGATTTCCTCATTGTGAGAGGGAGTGGGTTGTAAATTTTATAAATTTTCGGGTTTAGGATGGGGTAATAATAAGAAATAAATGTTTTGTAAACATAATTACTTTGAATTCCGCTAAAGCCAGGCATGCAGAATATAAAACTTCTCACCCGCAAAAATATGCACTTGCAGGTGTGGTTGTTATGATGCAAAAAAATATAGGTTTGGGTTGCATTCTGCATCCAAGCCTGGTTGTTGCAGAATTAAAACTTCATATTTATGCATAACAATAATACTGTTATATGTTTATTATAAAGATTTTTAAATGATTTTTTTACTTCTCATGCTCTAAAAGTTCGTCTTTATGTTGTGCGTACTGCGTAGGCGACATAAAGTCGCTTTTTTATGTTCTAGTGCATATTTTTTTTTTCTAAGACTAAAATAATCAGGCCCAACAGCCGCACACACACAATAAAACGTCGCAGATTAAAGTCGTTATTTTATTTAATTTGCTTTAATTTATATCACTTCCGTGTTTTCTATCGTTAATTTAATAAAACCAGATAAAATAAAAGTAATTTTTTTATTTAAAAACTCAAAGAAACATTTTTATGGCTTGGCAGTATGAAGTAGGTACCCAAGTTAACCCAAGTCGAATGACACAATCACGTTGAAAATTTAAAAAAAAAACTTAAAAAGTTTTGTGTCGGGAATTAGCTATTCTCTTCTTCAACTTTGCAACATTTTTGAACAGTGAAAATATTGTTATATACTTTATGCCTGTTTCATTTTCTCGCAATCGAAAAGCAGAGTGTTTAACTCTGGCATAAACGAGCCATTTTACCCCTCGACTTAACTAGTCTCGGGCTATCATGGCTTCTTTTATGCACTAGCTGTACAAACTACTATTTTGTGTGTCCACAGAGGATCGTTGGGGAGGCAGCACCGGCTCTGGCGGCGGCGGCGGCGGCGGGGGCCGCTGGGGCGGCTCGGGGGGGCGCGGCGGCTCGCGCTGGGGCCCGCGCGACTCGCGGCCCCGCGCGCCGCCCAACGCCAACCGGTTCGAGCGGCCCTGGCAGGGGGGCCCGCCGCAGCCCGGCGCGCCCGGCCAGGGCAACGGAGGCGGACGATACGAGTTAGTTACAAGCTTTATTATTGTCATTTGTCTTACTCGCAACTTCACAATTCACGCACGGTGCGAGGGACATCGACATGCAAACTGCTACCATGAATTCAGCACACGATTCTAGAAAAAAACTTGTACGAACAAAATGTATGGAACAGCAAATTTTACACCAAGTATAGCGATTTTCGTTCTCTTATTTGATACTATTCTTTCGTACTGTTGAATTATTATTATTCCGCGGGACTTATTTAGCTTCGTTGTTTCAACGTTTTTCTTACGGCACTATAGATTCTAATTTTAAGTTCCAATGTCTAGTAATAGTGTTTGTCCCAAAATAAATAATAAAAACAGGAGTAGCGACGCCTATACAGTTAATATAAGAACTGGCAAAACTGGATATACCACAGTCTTGCACCACATAGTAAAGTTTATCAATAAATTGCAGAAAAACAGATACCCAACAACAAGTGCTATGTTTTTTTGGGTATTTAACCTATACCCGCCAAAAATTTTACCCGTCTAGCCAGGGATTCTCCCTTTTTAATAAAGAAATGTTTCAACTACTCCATGGATTTCTAAAAATAATAAATTTTTACAATAATAATTTTAATTTATTCAAACACAGGTTGAGCGCAGTGGTAGATATGTCGAAGTACACCCACAATTCGCCAGTTATGTTTAAGTTCCATGTAATAGGGGGCGACCCTAATCAACCGGCCACAAATCCAGACTACTAGGTGAAATTTCTCAATCGCAGGGTTAGCCAGAGGCCTAACCTTACAGACGTGATGGTGTAAAACGATGTGCTTTTTGTTCCAGCAACGATTTCCGCGCCGGCTCCGGGCGCGGGGGGCGCGGGGGCGGCGGGCGCGGCGACCGCGGGGGGCGCGGGGGCGCGCCGCCCGGGGGCGACCGCTTCGGCCGCGAGCGACACAACCGCCCCAACGAGCGACCCGACAAGCGACACCACCAGCCTGGTACGTACCACGCCTCACTACTAGACATGACTGAAACTAAAACTGTGTGTCTTCAATCTCCATTGGTTGCACGCATCCTTTAATCTAAATGGAAACGAGCTAACGAACAGTAGCTGGTGTAAAAAGACGCTTAACGAAGCCGAGAGAAACTTGTTCATTGTAATAAAAAATTTTTTGGGTTCTTTACCTGAAAAGAAAAAACGGAACCTTTATAAGATCACTTCGTTGTCCGTCTGTCTGTCCATCAAGACCTATAAGATACTTCCGGTTGACATAAAATCATGAAATTAAACAATGTCATGTAGCACAAGTAAAGGAAAAAATCCGAAAACCGTAAATTTTTAGTTACATACGTACAAATCCGAAAACCGTACATTTTGAGTTGCAAACCTACAAATTTGTACGGAACCCTCGGTGCGCGAGTCCGACTCCCACTTGACCGGTGTTTTTTTTTCCGGTGTTCCTTTATCGTGATCCTTGACTTTTTCTAGTAATAAAAAACGATTCATAATGTATTGTCGGGGTACCTACGCAGAGAAATTAAGGAAAGAGCAATGAACTTTATTCCACATTTAAATGGCGACCACCATAGTCGCTAGTACTTCATTATATCCAACTATAAACATTTTTTTTTACGCTATTGATAGCAATCGTACCGACCCATCTGAAGGCCAATTCTCGTAATGTTTCAAACATTAAAAATTTAATCGCAATCTCATCTCCACAAACAAATGTCAAAAACTTGACAAAAATAGGGATGTCAGAGGTATTTTTGACAGATGATAGACGGAGATCAGACGGTGAATGTTCTTAAAATTACGAGAATCACCCTACGAATAAGTAATAAGAATTACCAGCCGTAAGCGGTTGCCGCTGCTTTTTGGATGTCTAAAATACCAGATGCTCCGCAGATGCGTTCTCATCTCAGAGACAAAGCTGAAAGGTATCATGTGTCTGTAATAATTGCACCGGCATCCATACCCTTCATACCGGAACTTAGCAATGCTGATTGGCGGCAGAAAAGCTTTACACGCGAGCCAATAAGATGATTCGGTTCTTCACTTAAGACTTGAGAATGATTAGATGGTCCGTCCCGTGCAGGCGGCGGCGGCGCGGGCTCGTGGCAGCGCGGCGGGCAGGCGGGCGGCGCGCGCGGGACCGCGCCGCGCGCCGTGCACCCGCACCGCGCCGCGCAACCCAACCAGAAGGTACCATGTCGAGCTAACCTAAACTCTAAATTCGCATGAAATCTCCTCTCTTCGGGATATGGTGTCTTCGTCTTGGGCAAGTCTCTAGATTCTAACTA
Source organism: Hydraecia micacea (assembly GCA_914767645.1). NCBI lineage: Eukaryota > Metazoa > Arthropoda > Insecta > Lepidoptera > Noctuidae > Hydraecia > Hydraecia micacea. The sequence continues at coordinate 3,452,451 of OU611801.1, read as the reverse complement.
TGATCTCCGAAACTAACGCCCATGACATTCCAAACTGCTTTAACCCTTTAGTTTATAGCCAACTAATTTTGTCGCAGAAACACAAAAAAAAAACATCTTTACCTACTTTTGTTGCTAATGCCAATAGTGAGGTCAAAATTCAAGATCGCGGCTATGAAAATTTAAAATTTTTCGTCATGGGTTTTGTTTTGGTGATTTTCAAGGGTGCTGATGCTTATAGTTAGATTAAAAATGAAAATTCAAGATGGGGGCTAAGAAAGGTTTTTTTTTTCGTTAAGGTTGTTTTTTTACGCAATTAGGGCAAAGCCTGGATTATGATTTTAATAGACTATATATGTATGTATAACTCCTGATTTACTCGTTGTAAAAACGAGGTATCATTCGAAGCGTCATGTTGTATCGCGGGCTATGACGTGGGTTAGCTTATAAAAACCGATATTAAATCAAACTTGTATTGAAAACAGGATGGACAGAACCAGAACCAAAATCAAAACCAACAGAACCAACAGGGATGGAACCAATGGGCCGGCGGATGGGGCGGCTGGGGCAACTGGAATCAAAACCAAGGTATAGTTATGATAGTGTGTTGATAATTTTCTTTTTTTTTGTACCTGATACTCCAGCCTTCCATACCTACACAGTAATTTGAGGACATTGTTGAAGCTAAAACCGTAATTTGAGTACATTGTTGAAGTCAATTATTTTTATAAGCGTAACCATGGAGTTCTTACAGGCTCTTCTCCATAGAAAATGGCTAATTAGAACCGTGCATCTTGTTTCTAACGTTTCATAAGTGCCCATGAAGGTTTATGTGAAATAATATAATTTATAATTGAGTGGGGTGAATTAGATTTGTAAAGTTTATATTTCTCTCTATTCCTAGTGTTTCTCGACCATTGAGTTTTAGAGATATTCAAGAGATCATCATGTACGATTTTTTTGTTTAAAGTTTTAGCCCTCAGAACATCCTGATCTTTCCTACAGGTTGGGGCAACTGGGGTAACTGGGGCAATTGGGGCAACCCTGGGCAAGGCTCGGGCGGGGCCGGAGGTGCAGGCGCGGGTGCCGGGGCCGCCGGGGCCGCGGGGCCCGCGGGAGCCAAGAGCGCGGCCGGCCAGCAGTGGCCCGCCAACTACACCGCGCAGCAGTGGTACCAGTGGCAGCAGTGGCAGCAGCAGCAGCAGCAGGCGGGCTGGCCTGGGGTATGTACAATAATTATCAAGACTTTTTAGACGTTAAAACGTCTATTCGCTCGGTTTACTGCTGGTAAGTTCAACATTTCTGACAAAGAAAACATGCAAGGTTTCAATCTAATAACTATGAGACTTTAAAAGCTTACAGTAATGCTTGAACATTCAAAATATAATTCATATTTGTACCAATTTTGAGGTAGGGTTTCATGTGCCTCTGACGTCACATTGCGAGTGAGACTTTATTTTTCACTATGTGATGAAATTTTAATTTGTATAGTGCAAAAACTTTTTTAACTAGAACAATAATTGGTGTCATTGTCCAGATTTGACCAAGCACTGCCAGAACCTAAAGAGAAACAAAAAAATATTAACCTAAATAGGTTTTAAAATGCATATATGAAGTCGACAATAACAAAATAATTTCAGATTTCGTCCCACACCGGCCGTAAACATACTCGGAAATTAAAAAAAAAAATCACTACCGAAGAAACCGTGCATCATAAGTAGTGCAATGATGAGCCAAAAAAGTTCAGTACCAAGCAAATACAATAAGCAGCTATTGTATTCGCTTGCTTGTGGCGTAGGTGGGTTCGCTTGTCTCGAGATTGGTCTTCCTCCAGTCTTGTTAGCTGACTTGAGGCGTAAGTGGACTCGCTTTCTGCATAATTCGATAATCCAATAAATATAACATCATGATTTATTATCATCGGACATGATTGCAAACTGGCGGGAAGAGAGAAAAAGGGCTTCATTGAAATTGATAATAACTGAGCTCCTCATCAATTTGAACTCAGAATTTGAATAAAATAACGATTGTTAAAATTCTTGTAACTGTTTCTGAAATCAAAAATCCTATAATTCTTCTAAAAAGAAAAAGTTGGCAGCCCTTCCTTGTGGGGCCAGCGCTTGGTATCCAGTAAAATAATGGCCATAGTACCTATGAAGATAATCTATGAGATATAACATTCTTACGATGTTCCAGTTAGCAGCATCTGACATGTATCTTTGTTACAGTATCAACAAGGTAACCAGACTGGCAACGCTGCCGACGCACAGGCGTGGGCGCAATACTATCAGGTTAGTACGGAATTCGTTGTTTAATTATCAGTTTTTGTATTAAAAGTATTGTTTCATGATACGCATGACTTTTGGTTTCATTACCAGTTTTTTAAGACATCGTTTTTATCTATATTATTTCAGCAATTCGTACGTATTTTTTTGCCGTAATTTTTATAGTTAGCTACGTAATTTATATTTCAGTCATACCACCTTTCACACAATCCATCTTTGTTTTTTGCTTTCTTTGAATCTATTTAGCCCGTAATGTCCCACAGCTGGGCGAAGGCTTCCGTTTCCCCTTTTCCACACACGTCTGTCCTCTGTCATTGCGGGCCAGTCCTTTCGGTAGGAGCCAAGTTCGCACTTCCATCTCCGTCTTCTTCTTTCTTTGGATATCATGTTATTATTACTGAGTCAACAAAAAACTCTTTATTACAGAACTACGGCAACCAAAACGCGAGTAGCACTGGCAACGCGGTCACGGGCAGTGAGAAAAAGTGATCTTTGCTCCGGCCAGACCCACCGCTCTCGCGTGACGTCACGGCTGAAAACACCACTATCAACGACTCCTTCATAGCCAACCTCCTCTACAGACAGCTTAGTCAACAACGATCCACTGCCTACTCTATGTACTCCAGAGACGATTCGTCCGACGACTCTTAAACGCGTTTATATTACGTTGATAATTCAATTTGTCGGTAATCGAATAGTCCCAACGATATTCGGGTTTATGGCAAGAGTTCAACTAACCGAAAACTAATATGTTATGGTTCATAATTATTTAACTGGACGTTAAGTTACACGGTGGAAGCTACTTAGTGTTAAATTGTCACTGTATATTGTATGTTAGCGTATGAAATAAATATGGCAACTGGATTACGTCGGATGATATGTCGCGCCTCTGAATAAGAGCTTTAAATTGGCACTTTTGAGTAGTTTAAAGTTAGGTTACGGCGTTCTTTAGAACAAGTAAGAAATTATGGTATACATACTTAAAACTCCTACAGACCTTCCTATGATTTTCTTTCATATTTCTTTTGCTTCGTGAAACATCTAGTTCCTAGTTAGCTGCAATATTTAATTAAATTCAAACGTAAATATAGATTAACAATTTAAACAGCAATAAATATAAAATTTGTACGGAAATTAGACGCTTTACGATGAAACTAAACACTAAGCACTATTTATTTGATGAATTGTGATTTTGTAAGTTTTGTATTGTACAATTTGAGCTCAACATTAGAAAAAAAAATCTAGGATAATTTTGTTACGGAGTTTCTAAGTACTTGTAATGTTAGAAAAACTTCATATACCTTCCTTCTTTTCTCTAATTCCCAGTGCCCACCAGAGTTTTATCACTCGATTGATAGTTTGACGGGTCGGGCAATTAGTCTATGGCCGTTTGTCGGCCGTTAGAGGTCATTCAAATACATGGACCGCCTATCGGAGATATGTGTCTGTTGTCTTTTATAGGTTGCGGTGGATAAGCGGCCTAAAGCTTTATTAGAGTGCGAAAAACTGATTTAAAATCGGGCTAAAATACTCTTAGAAAATAAACACTACCCATCAAACTATTAACCGACTAAAGCATCTATACTGAACGCTAAAGACGCAGTTATAAGACTTGCAAGTACGATGGTGAATATTTAGTACGGGGTTTCTTGATACTGAGCCTCGTATTGTATCTTTCACGCGTTTAAATGACCGCGCTTGGCATTACCGATGCCATCTAGCATAGTCGGCAGTTCCGCACTGGCAAAAACCGTTAGTGTTGTTGTAGTGTCTTGCAAAAGGTTATAAAGGTAGTCGTCGAGTAGTTAACATACCGACATTGCAAAGGTTGAATAGCTTTCGGATAATCTACTATAAGCCGCGATCGGTTAGCGTTGGAGTTTTGATATTATGTAGACGAAACGTATAGTGATACATATTATTTTCCTACAGTATTTAGGTATTACCAAAATAAGTAAATAAGAAAATATTGCACCAATTAAATAGTAATTTCTCAGTTTGCCGAACATTTTTTTTTTATTTGATTCTTGTGCCGTCAGACAATATAGTATCATTTTAGATACTTTTTATTTCGACCCTCATTATTTAGATGTTGTCTGATTTGTTGGTGCAATATTTTTTTGATCGGTGAATGTGCACAGCAATTTACATGTTTCTTGCAATAGGTATTTCTCCTTTGCATAGTCGTGAAACAGTTATGATGACTAATGAAAGTTCTAAACATCAATTTTGTTGAAATATGTAGTTGTTTTTGCACTGTGTTGTTTTTTTTTTGTGCAATCTACTTGACAAAGCAATTTTGAAATGAATTGACTCATTGAAACATGTAGATAATAAGAGTTATTATCACGGTTATACAAATTTTAATATATTTTCTGAATGTTTAGTCGGAAATTAGGTTCAGTAATGTCTAAATTAGAAATACAGGCATTTTTTTTGTTTTGTTTGTAATATCACGTTGAGTGCTGACAGTATCTTAAAAAGTTATGTTTATAAGCACGAAGCATCTCATAGTATTAGAATTCCGAATTGTAAGTAGTACAATGACAGGATATCAAATTACTATTGCAAATGAATAATTTTCTTAAAAACACAGGCACGATGAGATCGAGTGGGAGAATATTGACAAAAAAACTTTTCCATGTCTAAAAAAATTGCGTTACAAGATATTATTTGTGTTTAAAGGTTTTTATGATATATGTTTCGGCGAGATGGCGTATTAAAACACGGGCACACGGTTAGATCGTATATTGCGGACTGTCGGCTGCGGCCGGCGCCTCACCGACCTACCTTACACATATTATTTTATCGATGTACCTACATTACAGTTTTTTTTTATTGTTTAGTAAAGGACATCATTCACGTTTCATACATTTTTGGGCCAAATCTGAAAGTGCCGGCCAGAAAAAAAAAACGTAATATTCGGATAGATCACCAAATTCCTATTATTTTTTACTATGGCACCAAACCTGTGCGCCCTATGGTTATGTTGTTACATGCTTTAAAAAAAAATGTGAAATAAAATGTTATAAGATGTGTGTTATTTTAATACATTTGGTCAAATATAGTAAATATGAAAAAAAAAAACAAGCAACAATACCAACAGTACCTCATTTAGATTCAGTACCTTTCATTTAGGTAAAAAAGAGCAAAATGAAACAACATTAAATTGTATAAATTCATTTATATTTGTCCTAATCTAACATATACATCATGTAATCCTATTGCAGGTGGGGTGAGGTATGGGTCATGTCTAGCATAACCCATGTACCAGACTATGGTCATGGTATGTGAGCAGCATCCAATGGTCCTCTTGCCGATATTGCATGTACAATAATAATGAGCTAATGCTCGACGACCATTTGCTGCCCGATCTAGTGCAATGTACACATGATATTTTTTGGCTTGGATGTGGCGGGATTGTATTCGTCCTCTTATAATCCACAAGTCTTCCCCTTCAAGTTCCCTGACTATTTCCAGAGGAATCCCACCACCGAGCTCAATGATAAAAACTCCGTCGGATTGAAGGTGCTCTCCGTAATAACTTTTTGCTTGTTTGAGCTGATATACACCAAGGCTGAATAATATTAAATCTTCTTCTGTCAATGTTGGAAAATCATTGAAATCTGTCATATCCGCAGCCATGGGTTGGAACTGTGATCGCCTTCGGTTTAAATTGGGTAAAACGGTTGGTGAAGCATGAGGTTCAGCGTTGACTTCTTCGTCTGCAACATCATGATCCACTTCACGTTGGTGTCGGAGATACCGACGCTCAGCCCGTTGCCAACAGGGTCGACAAATAACCTCTGTAGGTTCTTCCTGTAAAACAAGAAACATGTATTATTCGTTGCACATGTACATACATGAGCCGTGATATTCTAATCGTTTTGTTTCCTAAGCAAGAAGGGTTCTATTTCACGGTATATACATACAAGGTGATACAATGATTAGTTAAGTACAAAGGAGTACTTATATGTATATAGAAACAAAAACGTGTGAAATAAATAATTCTAATAAATGGTCAAAATGAATGAGTTGATGGCAAGTGACCAAATTATTTGGAAAAAGAAAACATACTGCGCCGACATCAGGTAAACTGGTATACAGACAAGGAAATGATGAAATAAAGACTTAGTCAAAATCATATAAAACTCTAGGTAGGTAAAGGTCTGTATATAAAATGAAATAAAATAATAATGATTCATACCTGTCGAACTAATAGATCTTCAATAACAAACTGTGCAACATCCGTATGCTGTGATTCTCGGGAAGTCCAAGTATAACTTCGACGATTACCGACAGGCGTACGACACGAAATACACAATTGTCCACTCATAACGTCAGTTAAAACAATAACAATAACAAAAAATAACTATAAACAAATAACAACAAACAAGAATAACAATATTAACTGAGGAGTGCAAGTCGCGATTTAGCCGTCCGATGTAACAAGAGTCGCATGGATAACTGAACAAAACAAAAGACGGGTGACGCGGGGTACAGTAGTTGCGGGCGGCGGGGAGGGACAAACCGGTGATTTTCCAGGTACCTGCTTAAAACAGGTTTGGACTTGTTGTGAATTGTGACGCTCTGTCTGTGCCTGTGCGGTGCGTGGAGTATCAATGATGAAAATACTCTCTTAATAGAGAATAGAATTCATTTTATTGCACATCAAAAGGACATACACAGTATGAATAATTAAATATACATGATCAAATGTATGAAAATAACAACTTCATAATAACATTTTTATTGTATTTTAAAAGTGTTTAACACCGTAACCAAAGGGCGCACAGATTTGGTGTCGTAGTAAAAAATGATAGGAATTGTGAGTTCTATCCGAATATTACACATTTTTATCCTGGCCGGCACTTTCAGTTTTTGGTCCAAAATGAATGATGTCCTTTCAAAAATATGCGTCAAGCTTTAGTCAATATTCACCACTTTTTGTGTAGACAATAACAGTATCAATGTCGTTACATAAAAGTAATGTTCTCTAGTTTACTCAACAATATTAATAATATAATGTATTCCCAAATATTTGGGATCACTGTTTATACAACTACCATTTAGGTATGGAGGTGACTTTTAAATTTAGCTATTTAGTTTAGGTATGTAATAAATAAAATCGGGGGTTAGTAAGTAATTGTAAGTTTTGTAATGACTAAGTTACACTAAGTAACTGACTTGGTGAGTGAGTGAGTGAATGATGAGCTTATAGCTTTGTGTACAAATGTTTTAGTTAGGAGTGTGGTTCCAATGTCACTACTGATAATGATTTAGTAATAAAATGTATTCAATAAGAACTTTTTTGTTTTAATTTTTTATCATTAATTTCCCTATCCCCAACTTTAAAATTACCGATACAGCCTAGAGGTTATGATTCCAAAATCAATTAGTCATTATCAAAGTGGTGGACTGACATTGAAAACTGAAATTGGGGGTTAATGGGTATCACACATTGACCTGTAATATAAAAGTACGCTGGACTTCATACTATCGATAGCAAAATTAATGAAGACTTGCTTTTCGACATTTTGGATGTCCGTGACCACTGCAGGACCACCAACGCCAATCGCTTCCATATTTGGTGAATAATTAGTACTCAATTGGTACTAATTAGTACTCGTAACAAAAAAATTGGTACCTTAGTAGTTTTCGAGAAAATCGACTTTGAAGGTGGTCCTGCGGTGGTCACGCTCCCTTCAGCAGGACCACCATGAGCGCCGAAAAATGGGGCATGCTACAGCTATTCTAAGTATACAAATAATTAGTACCCATAAATGTGATTCATTTCGTGAAAAAAACAGAACTGAAACATTTGTATTTACCGAGAAATCAACGATGATAACTTTCGCGCAATCGTTCAGCAGGACCACGATTTTGAATGTTGATTCCAAGTTTGAGAAGCTTGTCGCTTTCCTCAAACCTACATAGGAAATTAGTACCCTGCAAGATAAAATTAGTACCCAAAATTCAACATTAGTACTCCAGTAGTTTACGAGAAAATCGACTTTGAAGGTGGTCCTGCGGTGGTCACGGTGCAAAATTTTCATTTCAAGATTTCCCTATTAAAAACTGTGATTTCTTCCCAAATTTATACAAAAATTAGTACCCATAAAGAAGTTATAGCGACCAAAAATTCAGATTCCTAAGTGTTGTATTTTAAGAGAAATTAGCTTTCATTACTTTTCCATACTAAAACTCCGCGTATAACCCGACCAAATTGAGTTGTCAATCTAACTTAACTAAAATTTTACAGCTCATGCACATAAATTTATGGATGTCGGAATAGTAATAACAACAGTTCAATATCTAAATTTTTATACAAAAATTTGACAGTTAGGTGTAGGTTGATGTGCTGGCGTCTGTACATATTAGGTACTTACTGAAAAAATATTTATGTGCATGAGCTGTAAAATTTTAGTTAAGTTAGATTGACAACTCAATTTGGTCGGGTTATACGCGGAGTTTTAATATGGAAAAGTAATGAAAGCTAATTTCTCTTAAAATACAACACTTAGGAATCTGAATTTTTGGTCGCTATATCTTCTTTATGGGGGCGTTTTTCAAATTTGTTGACCATTGCCAAAACATAATGTCCACTGACTTATCAATTAACTTATTAAATAATTATTAGTCAAAATATAATGTTTAAAATGGCAATCGATAGCACATTTCAAGAAAAGTAAATGAAAACAGAAAAATAATTTAAAATATACACTCAATTAAAAAAAATATATATGTACTTAATGCTACCCCAATTTCACGATGTCCCATGCATACTTTCCTAACTTTGAAGCAAATATTCACATCATACTCATATTAAAATCACTAGGCTCGTGGTAAAACAATATGACATTATGTTTTTTATGTCTTTTAACTGGTTGTTATATCAAAATAATAAAATTATATAATAAAAGTGTTACGAACTGGAACTACAGTGCTCTATACAAACTCATTTTTTGGCTCAACTCCTTGTTCAATTACAAAACAATTGGTATTTTCAAAAAGCTCATTTAATAAGGTATCCAAAAATTAAAAATAAAATACAAAATTATTAAAAAAAAAATAGCGTTCAGTAACGGTCAACAAAAGACAATGACCAAATCACTATGGGAAGTGGTGCATTTTTTTTTTACCGCGGCCATCGTTGTAACATTTGTCGGTATATGATAAGCCTATCACAAAAATGAATTGATAAAAGATTTTTCGACAAATGCAGTCCGAGATGATATATTTGAACTTGAATTTTTATGTAAGAAATAATGAAATCATCTAGATAAACAGATGAAAGAGATAAGTCACCATCTATGTTATTGTGTGTTATTCCTCTCCATCCAAGGTTATCTGGAAGAGATCGCTTCACTTATTTTATTTTTTTTTTATTAATCAAAACAGTTTACAAATATTTGTGAACAATTTCACATATCACACAAACCATCGCGGGTTTAACGGCGGTATGGCTTGTAATTAAGTTTGTTTGTACTTCTTACTTTTTTATGTATTATGTTGTGGCGTTTCAATAAATTGTTAATTCATTTGTGAAATAGAGCAATTAAAACAATGTCTTACTATTTTCGAAGGTGTAAAAAAGAAAAGGCCGTTTTAAATCTTTTTAACCGACTTCAAAAAGGAGGTTCTGTATTCGACCCGTATGTATGTATATATGCATGTGTTTGCATAAATTCTTCATTTAGTATAGTAGATCTTCTCTGGCGATTGTTACTGCGATTTAAAGTGTGTTGACAAGAGACACATCCCAAGTTTTCCATGTTTGGAATCCTTTCAACTCAGTCCAAAACACAAAGCACAGGTCAGACAATAAGATATTCACAAAACGCGACGCGCAACGGTCGGCTCAGGCTCAGGCATAGATAAAAAATCCTAGTTTGAGACATAAACTCTATTGCTGTAGGTACAAACCTGCTTTTAGATGATCATCATCATTTGCCTAGCCTTTTCCTAACTATGTTGGGGTCGGCTTCCAGTCTAAGCAGTCTATGCAGCTGAACACCATTATTTTACATGGAGCGACTGCTTATCTGACCTCCACAACCCAGTTACTGGGTAATACGATACCTGCTTTTAGATGATAAATAAGTAAAAACATATATATTTTTAATTTATTTATTATCTATATAACTTGGTTCGGACTGATGTTAGGTTGTGTCACCCCATATTAACTTTTGTTCTTCATATAATTCTCCATCTAATTAATAACGTTTGATCGATGGCCGCGAAAAAAAAAAACTGCACCATTTTTGGATATATTTTTAATTTATTTATTTTCTAAATAACTCGGTTCAGACTGATGTTAGATTATGTTACCCCATATTAACTTTTGTTCTTCATATAATTCTCCATCTAATTAATAACGTTTGATCGATGGCCGCGACAAAAAAAAACTGCACCATTTTTGGATATATTTTTAATATTTTCTATATAACTCGGTTCTGACTGATGTTAGGTTGTGTTACCCCATATTAACTTTTGTTCTTCATATAATTCTCCATCTAATTAATAACGTTTGATCGATGGCCGCGACAAAAAAAAACTGCACCATTTTTGGATATATTTTTAATATTTTCTATATAACTCGGTTCGGACTGATGTTAGGTTGTGTTACCCCATATTAACTTTTGTTCTTCATATAATTCTCCATCTAATTAATAACGTTTGATCGATGGCCGCGACAAAAAAAAACTGCACCATTTTTGGATATATTTTTAATATTTTCTATATAACTCGGTTCGGACTGATGTTAGGTTGTGTTACCCCATATTAACTTTTGTTCTTCATATAATTCTCCATCTAATTAATAACGTTTGATCGATGGCCGCGACAAAAAAAAAACTGCACCATTTTTGGTCATTGGCTTTTGAAAAACGCCCATGGGTACTAATTTTTGTATAAATTTGGGAAGAAATCACGGAGTTTTTAATAGGGAAATCTTGAAATGAAAATTTTGCACCGTGACCACCGCAGGACCACCTTCAAAGTCGATTTTCTCGTAAACTACTGGAGTACTAATGTTAAATTTTGGGTACTAATTTTATCTTGCAGGGTACTAATTTCCTATGTAGGTTTGAGGAAAGCGACAAGCTTCTCAAACTTGGAATCAACATTCAAAATCGTGGTCCTGCTGAACGATTGCGCGAAAGTTATCATCGTTGATTTCTCGGTAAATACAAATGTTTCAGTTCTGTTTTTTTCACGAAATGAATCACATTTATGGGTACTAATTATTTGTATACTTAGAATAGCTGTAGCATGCCCCATTTTTCGGCGCTCATGGTGGTCCTGCTGAAGGGAGCGTGACCACCGCAGGACCACCTTCAAAGTCGATTTTCTCGAAAACTATTAAGGTACCAATTTTTTTGTTAGAGTACTAATTAGTACCAATTGAGTACTAATTATTCACCAAATATGGAAGCGATTGGCATTGGTGGTCCTGCGGTGGTCACGGACATCATTTTGGCGCTGATAGCAACGTGAGAGTCCGTGAAACTAATATTAGAGTTGTGAAGTATCCTTCGATAAAAAATACTTTTATGAACTTTATCGATCGTTATAACCACTGAGAGTAATTTATTACTTAAGAGAAAAAAATCGAATTAGTCCCAGTTATTTTTATGCTTCATTTTTAAGTAATAGAATAATTGCTGCAAAGGTTAACTTAAAATTCATTAGGGCGCGATCAGTTCGCAAGCTATAAACTCGTGGATAGTGTCCTAGTAAAGTTATTTATAACGCAAGATGGTCAAGATACTAAGCTTTTATGAGGATAGGCTTAAAAACTTAGCCTAAAAACTACTATGGTTGAGCTAATATCTCCTCGCTCAACTAAACTAGTTTTACAAACTGAGTATTTGATCATTTGCGTACTTTTTTATTAGAGGTCAGTGGTATCACACAACTTAAGCTTCACCGAAATGTGGACTCCCCGTAAATGCGATTGTTAGTGGCGCGTACTTCTATCATACCAATCCCACTAAAAGACACTGGTTGCGGACTCGTAGTCACACGGGTGTGACGAGTCCGCAACCAGTGTATTCGCGCCATGGCCGCTGCACCCAAAGACCATGGTCGTTGGCTGCACCGCATCGAAGTATTTCATTCGGTTTGTTATTTTCGAGCTGCCTGCAGAGTCGTCTGATGACGTCATCGGCTGCAGCTGTGGCCCGTAGGATGGCAAGTAGGCTCAAGGGTTGAAATAAAACATAAAGTTGCAAACTTTTTACACAGTTTATTCATTCAAAAATTATACGATTGCCAAACTTTAATCTGACAATATTGTGAAAAACCGTTAAATATCGCCATTCAATGAGCGAAAAATATCGACAACACGTTTCCGACTCACCGAATAGAATATACATTGATTTACTTGTATGTAACAGTGTTATATTATTTAACATCTAAATTAGTTCGTTACATCCTCATTTAGTTACCACATCATAATAAAAATAGAGAATTCTTTATCCCACACGCAAGACTAACATCAAATTGAAATTCAACTCACAACTACATATTCTCATAACTAGAAATAAATTGTACAAACATTTCCAAAGTATACCTTTTTCGAGGTTCATAAGGGATAAACGCGTTACATAAAATATATTTGCTAAAAATATGGCCTTCATTTACAAATAAGATACGCACATACACACGAAAATGTTTGGTTGAAATAAATGCGAAAACTAAGTAAATAGAACTAGAATAAACTTTGGTAAATAACTAACAAGCTCGCGTGAATTATGAATTACAAAAGTTACATAATGTGACCGAAATTATTAATAATGTTAAAATAATCATACATATAGTATATTTACCAAGTTTATATAATTTATCAATCAATTTATGGAAACGACTGTTTTGAATGAGAAACGGGAAGTAACTAAAAAGGAATGTTGAAGCTGCTAAATCTGAGAAGTTGTTAAAAATTAGTAAATTATGAAATTAAACAGTAAGGATAAAATGAAATAGGAGGGCATAATAAAAGTTAACAGACTTTAAATGACGCATTTACATTTAGATTTTGGTCACAATTTTGATAATTTAAAAAAGATGACTGATCGGTGTGGCGGAATCTTTGGTTTAATTATGATCCAATTAAATGGCAGTAATTTATTAGTTTTTCTTTTGAGAGTTATACCTCTTATAATTTTAACATATTTATTTATTTATACATTATGTTACACTGCTTCAGGGCGACTAAAGAAATTAGGTACTATTTTATTTATTGCTTTGACATAGAATTTCGTCGCATTTCCTTTTGTGTAACTGAAAATGTATGATTTTTAACACATTAGGGCCACCTGTAAGTGTATTAAATTTTTTACTATTTTTATTGTATTTTACATGCAAGTACAGTTGCCCCTTACATTTAGAAAAATTAAAGGTTTAAAACATATCTACCTTAAACAGTAATATTTTATAATGTTATTCAACAGTTTTAACTCTTTTTATTTGCATATTATATTTATAGTTCCAAAACCTACAGTATTTTGTGCCGCAGTTACGGGCTGTTCCACGCACGACTTTAAATATTTACTTTACAAATTGTCATGAGTCTTAGGAACTCCTTGTAAACTTAGTATTAAAAGATCGTTTGGTAAAACTAATTAGGTGCTAATCTAGATAAATATTTATAGAGAAGTTTATACAAAATAATAGAGAAAACTTCGCAAATAAGTCATAATTTGCGACACAGAATTTATGTAAAAGTTTTAAACTCAGATCAGATCAAAGAAGAGCGTAAAGCGGAGTATTTTTTATGATATTGAATAATGAACCTTATGATAAGTATTTTAAAAAGTCAACAAATTCGAGTGAATTTTTTGGCTCTTTAAAACACCTACTGACTATAAAGTGGATTGTGCATTTCGCTTCTCTTTGGTCTGCGCTGAGCCCTAGGTATTTATGTCTAGACATACCTAAAGAAATATACCATAATATGGGCCAGTTTCTCGAACGAAAATTATTGCAAAATTAATGTGGCAAACTCTCAAGCACGCGTAAACTGCTGCGATTGGCTGTTGGTAAATCATTCAACCAATCACAACAGATTACGCGCGCTTCACAATTTATCACATTAATTTGGTTCGAGAAACTGGCTCAAATATGTTATATTTCTAGCTACTCGTACAAACTCTATAAATACAGAAGCGCCATCCACGAAGACGCGCCCCACTCTTCTGCCTAATCGCTTACAGTACAAGTGTGCAACATTCCGCTAGTGTTTTAGTTTTGTCGATACACATTAATTACTTATTAGTGGGTAATTAGTGTGTATCAAAAAACTAAAAGCGTTTAGTAAGAAGAGTGGGGCGCGTCTTCGTGGATGGCACGACAGAGTACATTGAATATACTGAGGATGGCACTATTATGTGCGCGTCCGTGCGTCGCCAGCCGGTGACTGCGTCATCACATATTAATAACCTAGCTAGTCGTAACTTGTAAAAATGTCATAACTTGAAACACTGAGGTGAGACGTGGCACATTATAGTCCGTTACTTACACACGATACACACGCATTTCAAATAAAACACGATGCACGATTTACATTCATACTTAAATTTACACCCTATTCTGATGGAGGCGACATTATACAACGGCATGATTCCTAAGGCGACGGTCTCGTTAAAACGTCACACGCTACCGACAGCGTGCGGTGACGTCATGACGGATGACCGACACGCCCGCCGGTTGCCAAAACGTTCGTTGCCGCCGTCGCACCTGGCGGGCGGCGTGCGAGCGAGACCGCGCCACCAGCACGCGTTGCATGACCGCCGTAGAAACGGGTTTTGTCGACGGGAGAATAGACAAAATGACAGAATGTAGAAATGTTTGTACGCATTCTACGCGTCTAAGCATGGCAATGTGTCATTTTGTCTATTCTTCCGTCGACAAAACGTCGTCATGCTACGCGTGCAGGTGTACTTACGAACAAGCATACGGTCGTCGTCGGTGACGAACGGCTACACGTCGCCGGTCGCGGTGAGCGTGTGCTCAGATAAACCGTAGCCTCACTGCTTTGGCATACAGCAACATAACATCACGCTTTCTTTCCCCGAAGGGTTGGGCAGAGGTTTACCTATAGTAACACCCACATTTCGCCAGTTACGTTTAAGCAATATCTTATGTTGTGTAATGCAAAATTAATTAAACAATTAATAACGTAATACCTTAGGAAAAGTGAAGCTATATACAACGCGGAGACGACAAAACGACAATCAATGAAAACACTGACAATACTAATGCATAGGAGTATTTTGAAACTTTCAAATAAATCCAAACGACGAAATTACAAGTGTTTTTTTTTTAACATACTAAATAGTAGTGATGGGCCAACGGGTTATGCCGAACAACCAACTAGCTAAAGTGACTAAACTATTGGATATATTTGATTACCTACACTTTTTTTTTCATTTGTACATTTGAATACCAGCGTCAGACAGCATCTGTCTGGCAATAAAGCTGAAATGAGCCTTTTTTGGCGCAGCCGTGAGGCACACATTATTGTTGTTTGAAACCTTTTTTATTTTTTTTATTTTGTATTTTGTGTTTCACGAACTGTGACCAAATAAACTTTTTTTCTTTCTTCTTTCTTTTCTTTTGTATGCAGATTGGGAACGTCAGTAGATATAAAATACCTACGCAGTTTAATTTATTGTCGTATCGTTGTCTCCACCTTGTATACAAAGGTAACTATACGCCCCCAAACAGTTGTTTTGTTTGTGTTCGAAGTATTATTATTCCTTTCGCTATCAAAACGAAAAAAGAACCTAAGTCATGTTTCACAAAATAATTAAAAAATATACAGGGTTACAGGACTTACAGGAAAAGTCGAACTAGATTCGTTAAGGACGTGTAGTTTTCATCGTTTCTGACTGATTCGACTATGAAACACCCTACCCCAAACTTAACCGTTTTCGAGATATTCGACTTTTATTTTTTTTTATAAAATTTGCCGATTTTTTGGATATTGAATTACATACTATGAAATTTGTGAGTCTAATTCATATTATTATTTGTTTTTTACACGTAAGATAAGATGCCTCATGATCTCAGTAACTAATATTGTATGTAAATTAGCTAAATAGTTCGTAGTAGGCGATTGAAATTTAAAATAGTTAATACATTTTTAGAAAGTTTTTTTTCTTTAAAGGAATAAGAAAGAAATTTTTTGAAGTTTGGGGTAGGGTGTTTCATAGTCGAATCAGTCAGAAACGATGCAAACTACACGTCCTTAACGGATCTAGTTCGACTTTTCCTGTAACCCTGTATATATACTTTTAAATTGCATTTTAAGACTACGGACTTGCATAAATTGTGCCTTGTTTGGTAGCATCGTTCTCTTTAGTATGATTTACAAAGTATGTACAGAAAACAACCATAAAACGTGTTGATAAAATAATATCATCGTGCATAAG
This sequence comes from Hydraecia micacea, assembly GCA_914767645.1. Classification (NCBI taxonomy): domain Eukaryota; kingdom Metazoa; phylum Arthropoda; class Insecta; order Lepidoptera; family Noctuidae; genus Hydraecia; species Hydraecia micacea. The sequence continues at coordinate 3,435,752 of OU611801.1, read as the reverse complement.
TGTTCCAATTTGAAATACGTTATCCGTTGGCGCATTGTCAAGTTCAAGGCTGAGAATATGGTTACATTATTACAATAATCATGTTTCGCTCATATTATTTCAAGCCAAATTATCCTAAACTTTCACTAAGAAACCTCGTTTAATTTCTAAAGATTCTCACAAAATCAACATGGCCGCGAAAAAATATAAATTTTAAGCCAATAAATTAATTTTACCTAATTTCCATTAATTTATCAATGGCACTTTTGTGAAATATCAGGATCGTAGCTATGCTTAAATATAATTAACTCCTAATCTTTCGCCGCTTCGAGTGGAATTAAATTAGTTAGCTATCTAAAAATAGGTAGCTAGCTAACTTTTGAAACGGACAGTACTGGACTCAATAATTAGGAAAAACACTTATTTCATCTATGGATAAACCCACAAGGGAAACTAGCTAAATAACAGTTCTTTGTAAGCTAATCCGCTGCCATCCTGGAAATGAATGAAACAGAAAACATAGAATGCAATAAATATACCTACGACGATTACCTATGGTTAATTGGGACCGCGGTTATAATTACAACAATTTAATTAAGTAGTTATCAACTGCGTTCTAAATATTAAACAACTAAACGCTTCAACTATTTGTCTTCTCTTTCTATTTATTTCTATCTCTTTTATTGCTATGAAGTTTTTGTGGAGCGCTCTCAAATGACAAGCTTTTATCTAAGGGTGATGCCGCACGAGCTCAATTTACGCCGCTGAAAGTGAGCCGCCGAAATTACGCTGCATTCAGTTACATTCTAAATCGCGGTTTACTTATCACTCGGCACTAATTCAAGTGTCGAAAACTTGTCGGCTCATTTTGAGCGGCGTAAAATTTGCTGGGATCCTGAGAGTCACGTTAGTCTTAGAAGTAACACATGTACCATTATGTCTAAGTAACCCAGTAAATGCACAATGTCTAAGTGCACTTTAGTTTTATCCTGTCGAAGTCACACGGTTATGCGTTTAGGGCGAATTTCACCAAACTTTTTTATACCTAGAATAAGTCTTATAATGAGAATAAATTTTGAATTTTTGACAGTTTTTCTTTACTAGAACTGTCAGTCGTCAATTATATTCCACTGATCAAAGATATCTAGATTTTGGTAAAATCAGCCCTTAACTGATTAAGAGATTATTTGATACAGTAAATACACTGTGTTTTTAAATTACTTGGCAAACTTTCAGAGGTGAATATCCTGAGTCCCTTACGATAATAAGAAAGCATTTGATTTACGAATCTTGGAGAACGATGCATTTGACTGAGTAAAACGTATTTTTTTTCCAAAACGGGCACATCAAACGATTCACTTATTACAGCTAAAGAGATCACCTTTTATCTAGCTAGTAAATTAAAACCACAGTTTATTATTTAGTTAGATAAGGCAACACAATTATATCGAATGTACTTACGTACAATTCACCCAAAAACGATACAAGTCTTTTTCGGTTGTATGGATACAAATGTATAGTATAAACGTAAATTTGAAAGGCCCTCCCCTCCACACATGACGCCAAATCGATTTCTTTGTATGACGTTACATATGAAGCTACTCTGACACATGCATATACAGCATGTATCAGAACGGCAATTCTCGTAATTTTAAGAACGTTCACAGTCTGATCTCAGTCTCAACCTATCAAAAATACCTCTAATTTAGGGAAATTTAGAGGTACTTTTTTTCAATTATTTTTATCAATTTCAAAAATTTAGGGAAATTTTTGACAGTGATTGTCGCCGAGACGAGATTGCGACTAGATTTTGAACGTTTTTCATCACGGGAACTGGCCTTCTGAGATGTGTGGTATAGACCATCAAACTGAACAACGTTCTCCATGTGACCATGTTAGGAATAATGGAACGCAACCATTTTAGTTCCTTTTATCTATGCGTAGGTGGCGTTGTCTACTCTACTGTCACTTCCTGTCTATGATTGTATTACCGAAAAGTACGCTAAGAATAAAGTTAATATTTCTTACTAAATATCTGCTATTATTTACCACAACCACACACATTCCTTCATGGTAGCAGAGCGTGGTTCAGATGTGGTACAGTTTGGAATAGTAGAACAATGATATTATCAAACTTCAGTCGGTGAAATTCTTTTTGCGAATTGAGGTTAGAACGTGGCGTCGGCAACGTGGTCTTCGTGATTGATTCTGGATTCCTGCAAAATGAGCTCCTCAAATGCCTTCAACATAGAAAAACTGGTCGGAAGGGAAAACTTTGCCACGTGGAAGTTCAGTATGAGGACATATTTAGAGCACGAGGATCTGTGGTGCTGTATCGAGCCGTCTAATAAAGACCCGATTGACGCTCGCAAGGACATTAAGGCGAAAGCCAAATTGATTTTGCTCCTTGATCCGCAAAATTATGTTCATGTTCAAGAGTGCACAACAGCAAAACAGGTATGGGAGAGATTACAACAAGCTTTTGATGATACTGGACTTACGCGAAGAGTCGGCTTATTAAAAGACTTAATAAATACGACGCTCGAATCAAGCAATAGTGTTGAGGAGTATGTTAGCAAAATAATGAGCACTGCTCACAAACTGCGTAACATTGATTTCGATGTCAACGATGAATGGCTCGGGACTTTAATGCTGGCTGGCTTACCAGACGAATACAAGCCAATGATTATGGGGCTCGAGAGCTCCGGCATCAAAATTAGTGCGGATTCAGTCAAGTCTAAGCTCATACAAGAAATTAACACATCAAAATCAACTGCTTTTCATGTAAACTCTAATAAGTCAAGGAATAATAATCAACAAGTAAAACCGAAGGGACCAAGATGTTACAACTGCAACAAGAATGGGGTTGCGCTCCAAGGGAGGGTGTTAGGAATAATGGAACGCAACCATTTTAGTTCCTTTTATCTATGCGTAGGTGGCGTTGTCTACTGTCACTTCCTGTCTATGATTGTATTACCGAAAAGTACGCTAAGAATAAAGTTAATATTTCTTACTAAATATCTGCTATTATTTACCACAACCACACACATTCCTTCAGACCAACATCGTAATCGCGAAAAAATATCAACTGTCCCATACAAAACTGCAATACCTACTCAACCTAGATGTATTGGACGGCTGATTATTTGGTCGTGATTACGTGGGTGGTCCCATGGAGAAAGTAGTTCAGTTTGATGGTCTATATCATACGCTTTTGACAACACCTTCCTGAATACACGCTGGATACCTACACATTTGATATATTTTAAATTAATAATATTACAATATACACACGTTCCAAACGATTTATTTAAAACATTAACAAGAAATATTTTTTATTCTCCCCAAATTTTCCGTCTCACAAAAGGCAGTTTCAATATGTTTGATATTTTGGCATTTTAAGTAATGTGGGTTGCTATTACTTATTTTCCGATGTCATCCCACAATTCCCATTTTCCCAAAGCTAATCAATTTTATCTGCTGTCACAACAACCAATCAAATTTAAAATGGCAGGTTTACTAATTAACGGGGTAATTGTGTAACACACTTACAATGGTATTGCCTTTCCTTTTGACAGGTTAAGGACATTTATTGCGTTATTTACGTTGTTGAGCAGACGAATTATTCAAACGTATGAAGAGATTAGCAATTTCCTTCAAAATCTTTCTGATTGTGATTGAAAGTATTACGCAATTGTGAAGCAGACACTCGATCAGGTTTTCAAAATCGGTTGACTATTCTACTCTATGCCCGTATTCTAGAACGATTTTCAAATCGATCTCATACTTTTACTACTTATCTACACTCAAACCTAGTTTTTGGTTTTGTTTGGTCGGCTAGTACAGATGCCAGCACATCAAGCTACTACTATCTGTCAAATTTATTTAAGAGATTTTCAACTTTATCGCTAAAGCGTAAGGTTCAAGGTTGATTGGGAAAATTTTACAGTTTCGGGTAGCTTGATTTGCTGGCGTCTGTACAATACAGCCGATGGATAATGGCCGGTATGAACATAGGCTCTCCGAACTTATGCACGTGTTTTCTCAGTCACACTCGCCTTATGTCACCATTTGGTTCCTAAAAAATGTTATTGCGCAGCCCTCTGCGCAAAGTTCGGACCGGCCATGATTCATCGACCGTATTGTAGTTATGGACATGCCGGTTTCCTCACGATGTTTTCCTTCACCGTTTTGAGAGCAATGGTGATGAAATAATTTACACAAAGAAAAGTGTCTGACTGGGTTCGAATCTACGACCTACAACTCTTAAGTCGCGGCCGTTATCACTGGGCCACCACTGCTCCCCCACTGCTCTCAAAACGGTAAAGAAAAACATCGTTAGGAAACCGGCATGTCCTAGATCAAAAATTCGAAGACATGTGACATCTAACAACCCGTACTGGGCCCGCGTGGTAGATTATGGCCCAATCCCTCTCACCGAGAGGAGGCCTGTGTCTCGGCAGTGCGAACATTATAGGCTGATTATTATGTATTGTAACTACGATGCCCTTTGCGAGATGCATGCTATCAAACTGCCCTTTGCGAGACATTTAGGGTGCGTTCCGAGTTAGGAATGTAAGCGATATATCGATTTGAGCGTGCTTAAACCCGTACCGAATTAGCGTTTAGCACGCTCAAATCGATTATATCGATTACATTCCTAACTCGGAACGCACCCTTGGTAATAACGAAGTATAGAAAACGCGCTTATGATTAAGGATCACGCCTGTTTCAACATCTGACGGACGGACTACAATGATCTACGTATATTTATGTCAACACACACACATACACACACACATCCGCCATCTTTACTCGTAGAACGACAAAATGGAGTTTTTTTAATGTATTTTATATTGAAATCCGATATTCTTATACTTAGGAGTTGCCTCAAAATGATAATGTTTTTAAATGAATATAATTTACGTGACGATGTTAGAAAATTAATGAAAAATCCACTTAATATCTTAACAAAATACATTAAGTATTTGAATATATTTTGTCTTTGTCACTCGTCTAAATTTAAGAAAATAAATAGAATCAATTTAGAGATACCAACGAAGGAATAATCTTTCATTCACATAATTACTTAAACAAAATTATGAAAACGATCAATTCCCTCAAAAAGTTCAGTTTTACGATTCAAATATCCGTTAAATATAAGTTCCTTATTAAAATAGGAACCCTTAAAATGGGGACAACACTACTACAAATACTCGTAAGCCCCGTTAATAAAAACTAAGCGAAATAGTGTCATCTCTTTTTCTAGTACTGTTAAGAAAGAGACAGAACTCAGTTTTTATTAGCGCGAGAGTAGAATTATTATTAGATTAATATAATATAAAGGCCGGAGTCGCGTCGAAGCCGTTTTTAAGTCACCATTTCGTGTTTGTACGTTTAGTCGATTTTTAAACATACCATAGACAAAATCGACTATTTGTTATTTATTTTTGAACGGCACCCCGCGGCTCCGCCTCTCTAGTAACGATCGACAATGCGCCAAACCAAGTACTAGCTAACGTTATCTCTAGTATGTATTAGTTCGCACAACACTTCTGACTGCTTATCTGCAACAGTGCAGTACATATTCTGGAAACAAAAATAATAATATGAATAAAATAATTTTTCATCATTCTCCTGCCCTTATCCCAATTTATTTGGGGTCGGCGCAACATGTATTTTTCTTCCATAATTCTCTATTAGACGTCATCTCAGTAATCACCCCCTTTCTAACCATATCATCATTCACACAAATCAATCCATCGTTTTTTTTTGGTCTTCCCCTACTCTTATAGCCATCGACATTCATACTTAAAACTCCTCACGACATTAATTAACATAAATAAAAAAAAAGAATAAAACGTTAGAAAAAATATACAGGGCGGCATTGACAAGCAACCTGTTACTCAGTACATGATTCTGAACAGCTGACTTTTTAAATGATAACCGACGAAAACCTGCCACGCTAGGGGGTCTATAATCATGTGCTGAATTCATGTACAGTTATTTCATGTGCATATACAATTTGCGCGTCGATGCCACCTTGTATTTAATATCACACACTTTTTGTGGGTCTCATTAATGGAAGAACTAAACTCCTCACTCGATCATAATATTAATTAACACACTCTCTCTTATTGTCGGCTCACACCACCTTATAAAAAAAAATTATAAGCTCATTTCCTAAACTTATTACTGCGAACACCAATCACGAGGGAAAAAAATGCTCAGTAGTCAATTCAATTCCTAGTCAGTATTATCCCACCACAAGGCAAAACCTCTCTTCCCCATGCGTCGTATATACTTACCCCCTTACTAATAAACGTATTATATCAGATGAATAGTTACACACCGATTTCTCTCTTTCAGTCGTCAGTAATTTGACTTTCGAAAGAGGAAGACAAAGCGTTGTGTAAATATACAGACGCTATACAACGTTTACTAGTAAGGGGGTAATTTTATAAATGTTATAGTAACTCTCCCTGTCCATCTGTTAACTTTTCTCGCCTTAACGGGTTCCGACATACGAATACTTTCTATCCTGGTAGTACAGTCACCAAAAGAGATAAGTAACAAGGGTCGTCGGATATAGTTGAAGTTTACTAAGAAACCGATTGATGTTTTTGAATGAAATTTAACTTGATAAATTAACTGTTTGTTTCCTATTAATTTAATTAAATTTTATTCAAAAACATCCATCGGTTTCTTACTAAACTTCAACTATATCAGACGGCCCTGGTTACTTATCTCCTTTGGTGACCGTACGTTCCCGTTGGATAATTTCAGAGCTCAAAGCGGACAAAAGCTGGTATATCATATAGCAGTAATATAGAATTATAAGGGCGTGTACTCACGATGCTATTGCGGCGTCTGCGGCGAGGAGGAGCGCGAGTGCGCCGCCAGCGACTGCTGCAGCGCGGCCGGAGTCAGCCACTCTCTATGGCATAGCAGTGGGGGGATTGTATTGTTAGTCAACTTGTTCACTAAATACAAACTGACAAAGTGCGTAGCGGACCACGCACGGTGAACGATTTAGTAGTCAGGATGAATATTTACGCACAATATTGATTTTACCGATTATTTTTCTCTATCAATGCGTTGAGGAGAGAAGATTGCTCATACAGAAGTACAGAACCAAGGTAACTGGCGAATAAAGACCATAATGCAAATTATTGGTTGTTTAAGAGTATCTGCTGTCCAATTTGGTGCAAAGCGGGCCTAATGAATGAATACAACGAGAAGCTAAAGAGAAGTGATATGCAAAAGATAGCCACATGGGAACATGGCTAATTAAAATAAATAAGTACATGCCATATAACGGATGTAAAAAGACGCATAACGAAGCCGAGAGTCACTTGTACTCCCCGTCATTCTGATATTGTTTTGTTTGGAACCATACCTGTGATTCCTGTGAACCTTCTCGTTACGGAGACATTGAAGGTCATACCAACTTTTTTGCGAAAACAAGTTTTGAATTTTATAACTTAACTTTAAAATTCCCTCCACAAACTCAACTCAAACTTAAAGCATTTATTTCAATTAAACCATTTACAGGCACTTTTGAATTGGCAAGAAGTCGGTCAGTCAGAAAGTATGAAGCTAGTTGCCCATTCCAAAGCGTAGGTACCTATGGAGAAGAACGGGCAAGAAACTCCATGGACACAATTCCTGTGCCATCGCGAGCATGTACTTACGTAATGTAACGCACGCAAAACAATATACCTACTTGTGCGTTACATTGCGCGTTGCCGTAAATATAGCGATTTTTCACACCAAAAATAAAACTAATTTCTCAGCAGTCATTTTTGCTCAATATTACTTAGTGTGATGTACAGAATGCGTAGACAATAGACAACGGCTATGTTTTGGGCCTTGTTACACCCGTTATAAAAGAAGAAGAAAAGAAAAGTAAACGACACAATATACATTGACACTCACTTGGGGAGACACCGCTGCAGGAAGGGCACGCACGAGCTCACGTACGCCAGCCGGTTCACCCACGCCGGGATGTCGCGGTCACATAGTGCCTGGAAAGGTATAAACATGACATTTTACAAAACGTTGCTGATGAGGAAGACTCGTAGTTGCAGTCCAAACCACAAAGTAATGCTTAAATTATGAAAACCGCTCTTAATGCTACGAAATTAAGGTGCAAATTATTGACATTGATGGGCGGTTGACTGAACATGCGTAGCAGTACAACTTTGTCACCGACGGAGCTTGGCAGACGTGTCAGTTTTAAATGTTATACAATATGTAACAAAAACCCTGTCCGATCCAATAAGGGCGTATTCCTGATTCAACATAGGTACTATAAAAAATTGTTATAAAAATGTAACTCATAAAAACCAAAAGTTATTGATTTTTTATTTTTATAATCCATGCGAAATTTAACACTGAATATGGCAAATTTTCATAAGTTGACAACACTCCACCCGTCGGCAAAATCTTTTTATTTTTACCTATTTTTATTTCAAAGAACACCGCCATACACTACCGCGTTGTAGGCACTATTTAAACTAGTCGCCGACTCTTTGATGTCGCCGACTGGTTACCTACCGGCGCGCTATTTGTTACCAACTTGCCAGTCTTTCGTGGAGATAGCTTTCGATCGGACGTCCGTACGTATCACGTGCCGCTAAAGTTTCGCGAATAATGTATTCCAATCAGGATTTTTTAATGTGTTGATGTACTTAGGCAAGACCAACTGTAATTATGCAGCTGCGCGTAGAACGTATGCGCGTGCGCTTGTGACAGTACTGTCGCCGTCAGAGCGTGTGTTCCAACGCCTGCATAACCGTGTGTACACCACAGGCAGTGTTCATGAGCACGAGTCACAGGCCGCTGATGCTGGAAGGAAGACCACGAGAGCGCAACGTTGAAATCGAGGAACAAGTGCTGGATATGTTTGCCGCGGACCCCACGCAAATCGGACACAAGTCACATAACAAGTGCCCTGCAAATTTAGTGAAAAGGTGTCTAATGTGTATTAGTGTTGGAGGTGGATATGTGGAACACAATCGCCGAAGTGTGCAACAACAACAAGTGAATATTTTAATGAACTGATACCTGCAGTCGGTATGTACATTGCCACACATCACATTAAAATAAAGCCCTTATTAGGGCTACATTTATTTCAATTAATTGTTTCTTGATAAACAGAATTAGGTCTGAAATCCGAATCACTATGCCTACAAAACAATATCAGCTGATATTCGCGTAGCCATAAGGTCAAGGTATGACGTATAAGTTTGTTTGGCGGCACGCGACAAAGCAGGTTCATGACAAAGGATCATACAAACCGACTCGCTCAGGCGGCTTCTTTGACACAAAACTAGGTAGTAACTCGCGAACTTTGTCGAGCGATCAGTGTTGCCTTTGATCAGTTTTTATTTTTTATTTTATTTTAATTATTTTCACTGGGGAAAAATAATAATTTCAAATCCATTAAATGGTTACGTATATGTGTTCGCAGTACGATGCCGAATAATACTCTTAAGGATCGGACAGGGTTTTTGTTACATATTGTATTTCATCTACTATAGTAGGTCGTGTGTTATAGAGCGCGAGCCTATTTGCATTTACCGAGAATAGTTTGTAACCCAGGGCTGCTGATGCCAATTTTTTGTCAGAAAAACCCAATAATACTTGCTACCGGATATCAAACCTAGGACCTCAAAGTTTATCAGTTGCGTTTGCAACCCAAAGCAATGATACAGTCGACGTACTAGTTCTAAGTCATTAATTTTCCTAGAACTGTTATTCGACGGGAGGTGCGCGCACCTCGACTATTCTACACTGTGCGATGTAGAACGAAGGCCGGGGTGCGAGCCCACCTACTTACTACTAGCCTACTTTTAGAAACCTATAACTCACAATTCATTGATTTTGATATTTTCGCGCTGTCGCAATCTAAATTTTAAAAATTTATTTCACAATTTCTTGCAAGTCGCCCGTAAGACGGATGCTCTTGTCATCCGGTTTCTTCGATTCGTCGGTATATAGTGTTATTTTTCTAAATACCTAAGTATTTTTTTTTCTCTCATTTAACATGCGTTCGTTATCATATCATACTCAGATGTCACGTCGTGGACAATAGTGTGGGTTATACGTTTTTTCGACTGTAATATAACTACTTGTTGTAAATGCTGTAATGTATAACTGTTTTTTGTCCCAAATAAATAATATAAAATAAAATAAAAACGGAAAGCTAGCCTTGCGTGTCCACCGCACGTGGTTGCGCGGGCGACGACTAGCAATCAACACAGAGCTGATAATACCGCGTTATCGCTAATTGTGCTATTGTGTTCTACATAATTAACTTCTAATAATTGTAACTCACTTCCGTCATACTAAATAACTCGTTTGTTTTAAACTTTAACTCTTTAGAGATTGAATGTTGATTGATTTGAGTTTTGACGGAAATTGTGAGTGATGGTTATTTTGACAAGAGAATAATTATGTAAGATTTTGTAACTAATATTGTTACATCTTCGGGTAGGTTTATAAGATACTAACTGTGCCCGTGATTCCTTCGCGTGCATGTCGGGAAACAAATTGGATTTCATGGGTTTAATTTTTTTTACTCGGAACCCAAATTCTTTTTCTAAAATAAAAGTAGCCTAAGTTACACCTTAAAACATCAGCTATCTGCCAGTGAAAGTCCCGTCAAAACAGTCCAGTTATTTCGGAGACTAGCCGGAACAAACAGACATAAATTTTAAAAATTGTTTTTTTTTTTATAAGAACCGTATAATATACTTTATTTTACACTAGCTTTTGCCCGCGACTTCGTTCGCGTGGAATAGTGACTTCCGGCAGATTTTTGGTTTTACCCACATAGTCCCTTTAGGGTATATATGTTCTGTGCACATAGTTCCCGATCTCGGCTTAAAACTAAATAATTTAAAAGGAACGATCTAATTAATTTAAAAATTAAAACGAATTTAGACATACAATTTTAGTATCTACTAATAATCGAGATCAAACTAAACTTACATTATCATAGAAATGTAAAAATATATCTATGTACATTATACAACAACCAGACAACCCAACAAATAAACCTTTTAATCGACAAATACAACGGAACCAATTTTGAAAACAACCACCAGACAACCCAACAAATAAACCTTTTAATCTACTAATACAACGCAGCCAATTTTAAATTTACGAAACGATCAATCCACAATGCCACAATTCCACGACAGAAGCGCTCGGCCGATACCCAACCAAATGCGTGTAACGAAACCATAGCGCGATCTATTTCGATCCCAACACCATCTATCGAGCATAGTGACAACTCGGATTATTTATCTATACTCCGTTCGGGCATTTTCTTTGTAAGTACTAAAAGTTTTATTATATTGATATAATTTTTTTCATACCTTTTTACTATGTATTTACTTTTTTCCGATGAATTAAAACAATAACATGAACCGAACTCGTGTAACGATCGACACCATTGCGCGATCACCAACTCGACATATAGTACTAATAGAATTATCTATACTCCGTTAGAGCATTTTCTTTGTACTAAAAGTTGTATTATATTATATTTTCATACCTTTTTACTATTTATTTACATTTTTCCGATGAAATTTCAGTACTGAATTGATGCCGACTCTTGACCAATAGATGGCGCTGTATGTCCGGAATAAATTTTATTTTTTATTTTATTTTTTGTAATAAAAACTATCCTATGTCCTTTCTCAAGTTCCAAACTATGTCTGTACCAAATTTCACACAAATCGGTTCAGTAGTTTAGGCGTGAAGCAAAGACAGACAGACAGACAGACAGACAGAAAGACAGACAGACAGAGTTACTTTCGCATTTATAATATTAGTTAGGATTACAAACAGACACCTCAACTTTATTTATGTGTATAGATAAAGATTGGTTATGGTTTAATATCGTATGCTAGATTATAGTTGATGGTGTTACCATTCTGAAAATAATCTAGTATTTTTTTGTTAGTTTTTGTACCTAACTTAGGGCGGATTTCACCAAGTAAACTGAACGCGGCCGGCATAATATCTAAAACGCATTCATGAGCTGTCAGTGTCATCATTGTTGTCGAATATTGACACCGACAGCTCTTGAGAACACAGTTTAGATGTACTTATCGCGTTCAGTTTACTTGGTGAAAGTTAGATTAATCAAGAGTTTTGCTATTGTCTTGGTGAGATTAAGCACGCGATTCTTAACCTCACTCTTTATTTTAATAACAAAATCTGTTTGAAATTTGTTTATAGTGTTGTGATTGTTTTGTGTGGTCTGGTTTGGGTATAAGGTACGTATTTTAAGCTTTTTGGCACTCATTTCCTAAGGAAATGAGTGCCGAGGAACCCCCTGATGGGGGTGGAGGGACACCTCCAGATATTATGGACGTTGTGGAGTGTTCACAAAACTCTGATTGCGTAAGACCTGAGACTAGAAAGCGCCCCGCAGGTCCTGAGATTTCTGTTGACGCGAAAAGGAATAAACCACCGTCTGACTCAATGCAGTCCGTTTTTACCAAACCAGGTTTTGAGAGCGACTCCAAGGTTCTATATACTGAGAGTGACAGAGCTCCCTTCACCGTATTTGTTTCTAGGATGGAAACAGACCCTAAGCAAGGCCTAACTTTAAACTCGCTTAAGTTTGCCCAATTTATTTTTAATAAAGGTTTTAAAGGTGTTGTTCAAGGCAGTGTCAGGTCGTTGGGCCGTAACAGGATGTCCATTGATTTTATGACATTAAATGATGCCAACGATTTTGTCAAAAATCCCATCTTAAATGAATATAATTACTCGGCAGCTATCCCACGCTTCCATGTAACTCGCATGGGAGTTGTTAGGGATATTCCTACCGACTGGACTCTAGAGGAGCTAGTCCTCGGTATAGAAACCCCACGCAATTGTGGAGAGGTCATTAGGGCTAGAAGGCTTAATTTTAAAAACAAAAAAGAGGACTCAGTTACTTGGTCCCCATCATCAACGGTGGTGCTTACTTTCTCTGGACAAATTCTCCCAGAGAAAGTTTTTTGCTACAATGTTTCTCTTCCTGTCTCAATCTATCAACTCCCTACTATCCAATGTCGCAACTGCTTACGATTTGGCCATATAAGTACTCAGTGCAGATCTAAGTCCCGCTGTTATCGTTGCGCTCAACCCCATCCTGGAGATAGTTGTGATGTTCCTGATTCACAGGTGTCATGTCTTTTGTGTGACGGTGGAAGCCATAAGGCCACCGATAATAAATGCCCGGAACACTCAAGACAGAAGTCCATTAAAATGGTAATGTCTCAAGAAAACTTGAGCTATCGTGAGGCCTCAGCAAGGTTTCCACGCCCCCGTAGATTGCCATACTCAAATGTTACAGCAGGTCCCTCCCAATCTAAACTTCCTCAAACTTACCCTTGTGATCCCATTCTCGTCTCTTCCCCTCTTAACACTCCTACTTCTTCTCCATATGCTTCCCCTGTTAAAACCTCCTATACCAAGACAGTTTATCGTTCCCCGAGACCTAGGCCAGAATTGGGCAAGTCATATGATACTCAAGCCCATAAGTCAATGGTCTATACCCCTAATTCTTCCCAGCCTAATGGCTGTGCTCTGAATTCCCCTTATATCGAAACTACTCCTCTTCCCACTCCTAATGACAATTTGATAGAGCTTCTGACTTGCTCCCTTATAAACATATTGTCTAAATTTAGTGACGCAATACCGGACAATGTCGTTATACTAGTTCAACAACTCCTCGAAACCTGGATTCGCCAAAATGGAAAAAATCCTTCAGTGGAACTGTAGATCCATTCGCAGGAAAAAACATGATATAATCTATCTTATAAATAAATATAAACCCGTTGTCTTTGCTGTGTCGGAGACGTGGCTCAGGCCTGGATCTCTCTTTAGGGTTCCTGGTTATTCATGTCTTCGGGACGATAGAGATGATGGATGGGCGGGTTGTGCCCTACTGGTTAGCACATCTATCACTTTTTCCCAGACCCCTCTTCCCCGTCATGATGCTGGCCTACATGTTGTGGCCATTAGAGCCATGGACATATCTTATGTATCTGCCTACATTCCCCATCCCAATGCTAATATTTTGTCTGAATTTAACACTATCCTTTCTTCTATTCCTGGCCCTTTGATTGTGTTAGGTGATTTTAATTGCCGTCACACCCTTTGGGGCTCTCACTGTAATGACCCCTCCTCCAGCTTTTTGCTAGACCTTTTAGATGATCGTAACCTTTGTGTTCTTAATGATGGATCTGCTACCCGTCGGGTTTCCCCTAACCAAAATATTAGTGTTCCTGACCTTACCTTCTCTTCCCCTTCTTTAGTATCAACTCTTTCCTGGTCTGTTCTCCCTAATTCATATGGGAGTGATCATTTTCCTATCCTAATTGCTTTTCCAAGCACTCATCTACGTTCTCCTCCCATCCAACCCCTACAAAAATATCGCCTTCCCCAAGCTGACTGGTCTAAGTTCTTGTCCAATTTGGATGCAGAACTTCAGAATTTTCCCCAAATAAATTCATCCAACTCCCTAATTCTTTACAATGATTTTGTTGAGTGTCTGTTGAGAGCGGCCAATTCTTCAATCCCCTTAAAAAACTCTGCCCGTCACCTAATTCCTTCTCCACCTTGGTGGGATGCTGAGTGCACTGATGGCGTCCGTAAACGTAAAGAAGCAGAAAACACCTTCTCGTCTAGTGTAAATATGCCCGACTATTTAAATTTGAAAAAGACTTCTGCAACTACTTGTAGGTTATTGGCAAGAAAGAAAAGATGTGGCTGGCTTAACTTTTGCGAGTCACTGTCTCCACGTTCTCCAGTTTCCCTTGTATGGAAAAAAATTAAAATCTACCGCAGAGCATGTGACAGCCACTCTCCCGATGTTTCTACCAATGACCACAGTACCTGGTTGGAAGACTTTATATCCAAATTAGCCCCCCCGTTTGTTCCTAGCTACGAGTGCCTCCCCACTATAGATCCTTCGCCTCCCGTTTCCTCTGATAGATTTGATGACCTTTTCTCTTATTCAGAACTTATTTGTGCCTTAGATCATCTCCGGGATTCTGCTCCGGGGGTTGATGGTATACCCTACTCCTTTATTTCCAAATCTTCTTCTGACTGTAAACTAATCTTTCTGAACCTAATCAATTCCTTTTTTGTTACTGGCCATGTTCCAGATTCTTGGAAATCCCAAATAATCATCCCAATTTTGAAACCTGGGAAAGACCCAAAAGATTCTTCTTCCTATCGTCCTATCGCCCTCTCTTCTGTCTTGGCTAAAATTATGGAGAATCTCATCAAGAATCGACTCGAATGGATCTTAGAAACTAAAGGCATCTTATCCAGTTCCCAGTTCGGTTTTCGAAGAGGCACGGGAACTCTAGATAGCCTAAGTGTCTTCATGTCTGATGTCCGCATTGCGTTTTCCAATAATGAAAGTGTTCTCGGTGTTTTCCTAGACATTGCTTCAGCCTATGATAATGTCCAACTTCCAATACTCAGGCAAAAGCTGCTACAGCTGAGTATCCCTGTGAGGATGGTCAACATCATTTGTTGTCTCCTTATGTCCCGTTCTATTTCTGTCCGTCATCAAAACTATGTCTCCCCATCCCGTCTAGTGTGGAAGGGTCTTCCCCAGGGGTCGGTCTTAAGCCCCATCCTTTATAATATATACACACATGATTTGGAGTCTTCAGTGAGTTGTTTCTGCAAAATCCTACAATATGCCGACGACATTGCTCTCTACTTTAATTCAGCTTCCCTTTCAGATGCCGCATCTCGCTTAAACTCTGCCCTTTTCTACTTAAACCAGTGGCTAACTGATCATGGCTTAAGTTTGTCAGTTTCCAAATGCAATGCAGTTGCCTTTTCTCGCAAGCGTAATATTCCCCTTATTAACCTCTATGTTGTAAATGAACCTATTTTGATCCGTGACAAAGTAAAATTTCTTGGCCTCATTCTAGACTCAAAATTATCTGGTCTCTATCACCTGGATTACATCTCCAAAAAATGCGAAAGAGGCGTTAATGTATTACGTGCCCTCTCTGGAGTTCGATGGGGAGCCCATCCAACTTCTCAGAAAATCCTATATAACGCCATAGTGCGTAGTCACTTTGACTATGGAATCTTTCTTTTGGAACCATGCAACAAAATAGCCCTGGCCAAACTGGAAAGGATTCAATCCAAATGCTTGCGTATTATCACGGGTGCTATGAAATGCTCACCTATTAATGCCCTTCAGGTAGAATGTTTAGAGCCCCCACTTCACTTACGTAGACAATATCTCTGTGACAGATTTTTTTATAAAGTCATCCAGAATAAATTTCATCCTCTTCTCCCTCTTCTTCGTACACTTTCTCAGCTAATCCCAACATCTCGCTATTGGTCGCATAAAAATCCTCCACTTCTAGTCAACAGCTTCAGTAAATTCAATAATTTGCACATTTCCTTAGTTCAGTTAGATAAAAACCCCTTATTTGAAGTAAATTTTGATTCCTTACTCTTCCAACCAAAAATTATTTTTAACTTTGGTATATCCAAACATGACCCCGCTGCTAATGTCAAATTCAATAGGATTCTGGCAGAGGATTGGCACGATTGGCTGACATTATTTACAGATGCTTCTAAGTTGTCCGATAATGATAGTGTCGGATCAGCGGTGTGGATTCCAAAATACAAAATTATTCTTAATTTTCGTAGTCCTGCTTTTGGCACTATATTCACAGGGGAAGCAATAGCTCTTTTGGAAGCAGTCTCCTACATCGAATCACATAAACTAAACAAAAGTCTTATTCTCTCGGATTCTCTTAGCTGTCTACAGGATTTAATAAAATCGCCTTTTCGCTCTCGTCACAATTCTCCCCTTATCCTAAAGATAAAACAACTCTTGTATAGATGCCACTGCTTAGGCATAGAGATTGCATTGGCTTGGATCCCTAGCCACTCTGGAATTGTTGATAATGAGAATGTGGATTCGTTTGCCAAGTTGGCTACTCGGAATGGGATCGAATCTCATCCATCATGTTATCCCCGTGATCTGCACTGTCTTGTTAAACCCGAGTTGATGAAGAATTGGAATGAGCACTGGCAAAAATCTCGATTATTGAAAGGAAGATTCTACGGCTCTATCCAACCATTCATTCCATCTAAATGTTGGTTCAGCAAACTAAAATTTTCTAGTAAAATTGCCACCTCTGTCATAATTAGACTCCGACTTGGGTTCGTTTGCACACCAGTTTTTTTGGCCAAAATCCGCGTGAGGGACTCTTCTTTGTGTGAATGCGGTCTGGATGAGGGTACTCTGGAACACTTGTTTTTTTCCTGTCCTCGTTTAACCACTCCCCTTTACGACATACTCCCTTCTGATGTTCCCCGCCCAATTAACATTCCTTTCCTATTAACTTTAGCCCATACCCCTGCGATTAAAATCCTATATAAATTCATTAGCATTAATAAAATCCAGCTATAAATTGATATTTCTATTTACTTATTATATACTTACTGAATGTTCTAACATTTATTTTGTGACGTCTTACATCTACTAACCATAAATGTTTTGTCCTTTTTTAGCATGGGGATCCATGGATGCCATCACTACAAACACTGATCAATAGTTGTGTAACAGTTAATTTCACAGTCTACGATAATTACTGCTTCATACCTTGACATTGGCAAAATCATCGAACGTTACCGATGGAGCCAGAACCTTAAAAAAATAGAATAGAATAGATTAATCAATAGATGCAGCTTTAGTATTGTCCAAAGACTACTATAGTATGTATTGTCCTTATACTGGCCAACACAACCTAGTTGTACCGTTATTTTTATTATTGCTTAGAAACATTAATTAGAAAACACGATAAAAAGATCAGTAATAATTATCAAATGCTTGAACCTAAACATTAGAATAGCGTCCCATTTTGATGACCTTCCGAACAGTGACAATAAATCAAAAAGATTTGCATGTTATTACAAAGTTACTTGCATGCTAAACAGTCAGCTATTTGTTATGACTTGTCGACTTTGTCACCTGTAATAAATTACATTTGGTTTGTTTGTAACTTGTACAATATTAACTGTAGCCTTGACCTGTTTTGATGTAGGTAGGGTTACCATTTCAAAATTTAATAAGTACTGACAAAAAGCCAAAAGTCCGGCTATTTTACTTTTACTATTTCTTGTTTTAGTCCACAATAAAAAAAATCTTTATGTCGAAAAGCCCGGAAAAATTACGAGGCCGAACAAAGTCCGGCCGGGAGGCCGAAAAGCCGGATATGTCTGTTCAAATCTGTACGGATGGTAACCCTTGATATAGGTAAGTGCAATGACTCAGAATAAGAAAGGATAAGGTTAGGTTAAAAAAAAAAACATAACGTCATCGATAAAACTTCGCACCTGTACTTACGTAGTAACTATTCAGTAATCTGTGCCTGTACCTATTTGCACAGACGCTATTGGCACAGTACCTACTTGTTGCAACTTTATATTTACTTACATGAGTAATTTCATAATATCGTATCTATACACACATTATAAATTCAAGTTGATTTCCGTATCTGTCGTGTGCCCGCGATGTTCTTCTAAACTCCGCAACGGATTTTGATGCGGTTCTCACCATCATCACAAAATACGTATTTTGTGCCATCATTTAGAGAATTTATTCCGGAAGGTTTATGTGCATGATACATTAATATTCAACTTCTTCTTAGCGTGTCGATAGCAATCTAAATGTACTCGGCCCAGAATTCGGCTACTTGTTTGGCGCCATCACTAGCGTCAATCAATTCCTGTAACGTGCAGCTGACAGGACACGCAGGGCACGATATTAAGTGTCTCATCGTTTGTGGAACTGCACCACATTTACACTCCAAGGCGGAGTCGTCTATAAATCTCCACCTGAACAGGTTTTCCTTGCTTCGGCCAACCTGAGTCCGGAGTCTGTTTAAAGACTTCCAGGTTACCCAAAGTAACTCATGTCCAGGTGGGAGGTCTTCAGCGGGTGGAACGAACGGTTTGGGTAACGGAGCACTGTCTCGCCACAGCTTCAGTCTTTCTTGTGGTGGTTCGCCAGTGAGTGGGACGACACACTTTAAAAAACTGTTTCGGCTTTTCAGCCTTTGTGGCACAAGGATGTTGTCGTGCAAAGGGTGTCGTGTGTCGGAGACCATTTTGGCTCTTTCGCTGGAGCTTGCCACCGCTCTGCGAATCACTGGTGGCAATATTCAACTTACGTAATAATACTAAATGAATCAAATTTTTTTGTCAAATCCTAAAAACCGTGTGAAGTAGCGGTGGGCCGTGGGTCGAATGGCTGCACCGATTTGGCAATTTTTTCGTTCGTCGTACTCGTAGGTCGGTTTTAGGTTTTTATGGAAATAAACATTGGAAAAGCTTCCCAAAAAATGTCAAATTCGGGAAAAATTTAACGTCCTTGTTGTTTCTATGGGATTTTAGCATGAATTGTAGAAATTTTGACAGGAAAACGTCTGTACGTTCAGCTAGTCATAAAAATCCATTTCCGTTCGTTAGTCTCGCAAAAACTCGAAAATGGCTCGACCGTTTGTGATGAGAATTTGGCAAAATGTTCTTTCTGAGCGTGCCGTAGAAGGTTGCTAACAAAAAAAAAATATAGGAAGGCATTGCAACGCATAAATCTCAATGTTTTGTCAAGTCGTAAAAAACGCGTGTAGCAGGTGTGGGTCGCTCGTAGTAAATAAAAGTAATTAATTAGATAAGTGAATGACTCACCAAACAAAATGCTGAGGTGTAGTGATTGCAGTTGTTGTTCATAAGGTGATACCTGAAACAGACAGCAGATAAGCATTATTAGATTCTATACAGGGTTATTGGAAAAACACCAACAAACTCTTAAGAGGTCATTGTACAGACGCCAGCACATCAAGCTACCCGAAACTGACAAATTTTCCAAATCAACTTTGAACCTTATGCTTATTGAAAATCTATTAAAGAAATTTGACAGATTGTAGTAGCTTGATGTGCTGGCGTCTGTACTCATCACTATGAACAACTTTTACTATGGAACCAAACTAGAAATCGCGAAAAAAAATCAGCTCTTCCCTACATTTTCACGAGTACGAACATAAATGTAGGGAACCGCTGATTTTTTTCGCGATTTCAGATTTGGTCCCATAGTAAAAGTTGTTCATAATGATGAGTACGCACGGCTAGACATCAAGCTATACAAACCAGTATAGGCTGACTTCTGATTGTCAGCTAAAACTGGAACTGGACTTATGTGTAGCCGCGTGTACAATGATCTAAGAGGTTGTTTGTGTTTTTCCAATAATCCTGTTGTTTGTGTTTTTCCAATAACCAGGTTGTATCGCAGTGGTGTGGTAACCCAGTGGTAACGGTATTTGATAACCTAATTCTTGAGGAAGGTTATAGCCTATTTAATATAGCCTATTCATCAAGCTTCGGCCTTTAGGAGCCGAGCAAAAAAAAAAAGTCAGAAAAAACGCTAAGCGAAAACGAAGTAATAGCGCTGGTAGGCGATGCGATGCGACGGGGTGGGTCGGGGAACAAGAAATTTCCCGCGAACGTAGTCGCGGGCGGCGGGCGGGAGTGGTGGCGCAGAGGTAACGGCCCGACTTACGAGATGTAGGCTGTGGGTTCGAACCCAGGCAGGCGTCCCCCAAAGCATTTGGCGTCAGGCGCTCAAACCGGTGAAGGATAACATCGTGTCGTGGGGAAACCGGTATATCCTAGAACTAAAAACTCGAATACATATGCCATCTACCAACCCGCACTGGGCCCGCGTGGTAGATTACAGCCCACTTCCTCTCGAAGTGAGGAGGCCCGCGTGTCCCAGCAGTGGGAACACTATAGACTGATTATGCTGTAGTCGCGGACACAGGCTAGTGTTTACATAAAAAATAGGCACAACAGATGAATCACTCTTTGCTATGTCACTAAACAATTATTGAGCATCATCGCGTGTGAAATAATACTGTTGAACAAGTCCTTTAAACAATAGTCGTCATACATTATATTGTATATTAATAAAAGTATACAAATATGTGTATTTGGAAAACAAAAGGTTCAGTTTAAGCTACAACTTCAATCAATTTAATGATTTTTTCAATAGTAGGTTAGGTCATTCTAAAATCAACTTAATTTACACCGTCATAAAGTTGATATTTGTATGAGCAGAAATAATATCAATTGGAAACTAGGATTTAAATAGACTTTTCGAGCGACAGAGATGAAGCTCTACAAAGGCGAACTTTTTCTACAACTCGAAGTGTAACGGCCATGTATTTCAACACTTGTACTACGAATACCGTCCATACTGCTACGACATAAATGCGTTATCAAATTGTTTGTTACCAATGCTGTGCTGTCGACTGTACTGTAACTGCCTGTTTGACTGTATGTGTGTAACCTTGTCAGTAAGAACTAATGGTTTTGTAATAATTTTAATAATAGGTGTAATCACTGAGGCATTTATTAAATTACTTTGTGTGTGACTATTGTTGATGGTTTTGTTCTCAACATTTTGGATCGCCTGTTTGACAACCACCAACAAAAGAAAAAAAGTACCTATACTCCATACAGTTAAATAAAGGTAAACAAAAAAACCACGTGACTTAGTTAAACGACTAAACGTAATACCAGTCTTATTCAGTTGTCATGCTACGTTACTATAAAGTTGCTAAATTGAAGAGTACAGCTGTAACGTAGCATGACAACTGAACAGACTGGTATTACGTTTAGTCGGTTAACTAAGTCACGTGGTTTTTTTGTTTACCTTTATTTAACTACCTAAGCCTATGGAGTATAAATGGTTTAATTGAAATAAATGCTTTGAGTTTCGAGTTCGACGGCTTCAGCTACCTTTCTTCTTATAGATGTTAGGTACCTATAACAGGTAATAATGGTAGTAATACATACCTGTCACCGCGGAACTGCTTGCCTAGCTCTGTCACGAGTCGTCTCACTTCTTCTTCGCTGAAGTCCGTATAACCTATGTGTATACTTTGTCTGCAACACAAAAATAAACACAATAGTAAAAATCTATTACTAAAAGTTTTGCTAAATTTTTTTTTAAATCTCCCGATGCGAAGCGCGCTTTACTTGTGGTTACCAAGTGTATAAACACGCTGTGAATGTGTGTGTATGCGCAGTAGCTCTCGGTACCGTTCGAGACAGTGGTGAAGTCGGAAGTGCGCGTGTGCATGAGAGTGTGTGCGTTATAGTATGCTGAATGACGGTACTCCTCACACGTAAACATACACAGCGTGTTTGTATAGACGGCAGCACATCAACCTACCCGAAACTGTAAAATTTTCCCAATCAACTTTGAACCTTATACTTAAGCGATAAAGTTGACAATCCATTAAAGAAATTTGACAGATTGTAGTAGCTTGATGTGCTGGCGTCTGTACAATTGGTAACCACAAGTAAAGCGCGTGACGATTCGTGAGATAAAAATCCTATACCCAGCGGTAGAATTAGGTATTTGTCCCTTTTTATAAGCCAGCTTTCTAGAAAGCATTAGTTAATACGTTTTTCTATTATGGGCTAGAAAATTCAAACGGACAGGTCTTCAAAAACGGTAAAAAAAAAACAACGTAAAGCGACGTATTTTAGAACCAAAAACCTTTTCACAAAAAATAAAACCGACGAAAAAAGAAACTGAAACGCGAAAAAAATAAAAACCTTTTAGTCTATTAATATACTACACTACTTAACTAATTTTGAGATGGCGTTCCTTGTCGGTTAAAAATAAAAAAATTAAGACATCTACCAACCCACTCTCGCTTAAAGAGAGGAAGCCTGTGTGATCTGTGTCCCAGCAATGAAAACATTTGAGACTGATTTTATAATCAAATCTACTGGTAAGGATGGGTTGTCCGCTGAACCATAGTATAATAGGCCATACCTGAATCGGAACTGTTCGCCTAACTCCCGCTCGTCTCGCGGCGTGATTTCGAACACGCCGGTGAAGGCGTACGGATGCCCCCCGTACGCCCACTCCGAGCCGTGCACCTGCACCCCGCTGTGGAACACTCCGACACCTGCGCCCGCCGTGTACCTGGACAAAAAGATATGGTCTTACTGTATTACCAAATGCTTCATCGAAATATTTCGGAAGTTTTGGCCATTTTATTTACAACACGTTCATCATCATCCGCTTATAGCAGATAGCAGTCTAGTGCTGCATAGGTTTTCCAAATCGCTAACCATGTAACTAGATACTCTCGGCTACTCTTATCCAACAACTACTAGTCTACCAGACAACGTGCGAAGAACATCGCTCCACCTAGTCTGAGATCGCAACATGAAATTTTATATTTGTTGCAATTCCCGGTGATAGTAACTTCTCCTTCTTTTTAGTGTGTCGATAGCAATCTAAATGAACTCGGCCCAGAATTCGGCTACTTTTTTGGCGCCATCACCAGCGTCCATCAGATAGTAACTGAAAATCGCTTGATGCGAAAAGCACAGAACCGGTCGAAATGGTGGTGCTTGGCCTATGTCTAGCAGTGGACGTCTTTCGGCTGAAATGATGGTGATTACTTCTATGTACAGTTGCTTGCACGACGGGACCATCGCGCGACTGTATGTGCGACTTACCAGTTGGTCCAGTACATATCGTACACGTTGAGGACGACGGCCGACTGGCCGGGGCGCGGCGCGCGCTGCTCGCCCCGCCGCGACAACAGCGACATGCACGACGGGAACATCGCGCAGATGCCGCACGACTGTGTGCGCAAGGAAACACATGTTACAGTAGGCCATGGTGACTTCATGGAGACCATGTTGGGTTGAAAGACAACCCGAAATGAACCCGAAGATACTTTGCGTAAGGTCGAAGGTCCTTTCACAGTTATTTTACATCTGATTTTGCATCACTGTCAAAATCTTTATTGTCGTAACAATACTTACGGTCTGTTGTGTTACTGCCATTTACAAGTCTGTCGAAATCACAGGGATCTTATTTTCTTTTTGATAAGGTTGCATTTGGGTTGCTGCTGTTAGAAGTACAATAACTGTGAATGTACTGTTCAGTGCCTCTCTTAAAGCTAAGTGCTACACTGCGTGCTAGGAGACACGCTCACACCGAACTAATGCATGGTATACTATTACACACTGACGCTTGGTACACACAGCATGACTTTGACTAAGCGTGGCACCAAGCGAAACCCCTAGCTGTGTGACTTCAGCCTAAAACACTTACTATTGTAGTAGCTTCCATTTTGATCCTTGATCAAAATTTTATAGTATGAGGACCATCATAAACAATACGATGCATTCGAAATTCGGCACCAATTCGATAAGGACGAAATGAAACAAACATTATCTAAAGGCAAATTAGTGTAACATACAAGGGCCTTGGTATTCATTGCGAATAATTGCGATAATAATAAGTAATTGTCAAGAAGACATGAATATTCTCCGCCTGTCAAAATGAAAGCTGTTGCCATAGAGTAGATTGATTTTTTCACAGTAATTAGGCTGCCAGTTACTACGACCAACATTACAACTACCTTGGTCCCAACTTTTTGGCCCAATTTTGGCTTTTCCAAGTCGAGTAATTTTAATTACTTATATTAAAAAAAAACGTATTTTTTAATAGTATTCTAAATTACTCGATATTGATTTTGGGAAAAAACAGAAACGCTAAAATCAGCTTTATGTAAGTAAAATAGTTTCGGAGATTCTAGATACCTAGGGAAAATGCGTGCTGTCTTTATTTTAACAAATCCGTGACCACACGTAATCACTAACTACTTAGTAGCGATAAGATTTGTTTCAGACGACAAAAGTAATTAATTGTAAGGCCCATTTCAATCAGGGCATAACGTAGATTTTGTAGTGTTGTCTTTGACGTTTTTGCGAGTATTTTCCGGGCGGTATCCTTTAGTTGTCTGACCATATTTTTTTCTAGATTCTCGATGTTTTTCATTTTTGTCTCTACATGTCGTATATCGAACGAGTCATGGGCCAAATCTACCACCATGTGGGTCCCAGAAAACATCCCGCGACATCGAGGCAGACCCAGGAGAAGATGGCTGGACGAGCTTGACGCCTACAGACAGAATTGGTCCACACTAGCTCAAGACAGAGAGGAGTCGAAAGGAGAAATGGAGGCCTTTGCCCTGCAGTGGGACAACATAGGCTAAAATTAAATAAATAAATAATGTTACGGCGACCCAGTAACTGGGTTGTGGAGGTCAGATAGGCAGTCGCTCCATGTAAAAAACTGGTATTCAGCTGCAACCGGTTAGACTGGAAGCCGACTCCAACATAGTTGGGAAAAGGCTAGGCAGATGATGAATGTTAAAGTGACCCCAAAGACAAAAATATTAGCACATAGCAGATAGGTATGTATGAGTCACGGTAATTCTTACTTAATATTTTACTAAGACTGTTCCATGGTTACTTAGTAACGTATTTGAAATTCAATTCAAATAACCACAATACTAATTTATATACACATAAAATTAATCAAAAATTCTAACAGTATTTACAGAAAATCATGGTTTCCATCAAAATGACTCACAAGCAGTTGTTTTACGAATAGTAGATGAAATTATCTTTACCTTTGTAAATAAATGAGTTGAACTTTACAACCTAGCTGATAATAGATCGATCAGCCATTGACCGTACGATTACAGTAATCCAATAGAAACATACCTAATAATTTAAAAACAGTCCATTTCAGCCAATCATAGAGAGTTGATTTCAGCCAATCAAACCGAGCCGAGTATTATCTCAAGAGTTAGTCACCTTACTAATCTCATCAATTCGATAATTATGAATTATCTTTTGCTAAGATACAATTTAATTAGCTCTATGAAATATAAACATATAAGATCCGATGTATGTCGAAAGTCGTTCGTTGACCACGCCTTCAAAAACAAAATAAGTCACTGAAAGTGAAACCGCGGCAGCACGTGCCGTCTGCCGTTCTTATCAACGATAGTGCAAAAGCGAATATTGTGTACGAATAAGTAATTTTATCCTGCAGCTATTACTGTTACGTTTCTTTTTTATTGCGACGTGCAAACGTACGGTCCTGACTGCAGGAGCACGTGTAAGCCAGGATCTACAATTGGTGTCAATGCCAATTGCCAAAGCAACGCGCAACAGGAGCGCTAAAAAGTTACATTCGGAGTTTGTTCAAGGCTTCGATCTGCACCCTAATTGCGTAACACACTTTCAGTCACAATCTGAAGAATTTTGAAGGCAACTGGAAATCCACTACTTCAGAATTCTGGTATGTTTGAAAAATTCGTCTGCTCAAGAACGTAAATTACGGAATGATGTTGTTGAACTGTCAAAATGAAAGACATTGCCTGTGTGTTACGCAACTTCCCCCAGGATATATAATTGGTGCCATAGTACCAAAGAAAGTAAGTAACATTCGGAGTTCCTCAAGGAACGGTTTCGGCTTAGATCTGGTTAAACTTTCTTAAAACCCACTACAGAATTATGTCGATGAAAAATATAGGAAAGAGTTTAACATAATATGTTATAATATCATTTAAAAGAGTCCATGAGTTCTTCTCCATAGGAACCCACTGCGCTTTGGAATGGGCAACTAGCTACATCTTTCTGACTGACCGACTTTGACAATTCATAAGTGCCTGTAAATGGATATAAATGGTTTGATTTTGTCCAAAAAACGTCAATTAAACTAAACAGCTGGCGATCAATTGAATTGACTAAAATTGACCTACATTAAGTAATGGCTAAAGTGATCTCTAAGAGCAACGCTCTACAGGGATTAAGTCTGTCTTTGACGAGTCACAAGATTTTGTAATCCGATTACTAGGTTAAGCAAAGTGTAAATAAATGATGTCTCTTCTGCCCGGATTAGAACTGTGTTCGTTCATGTGTGTTGTGTGTGTGATGAGAAGTGTCCCCTATGGGACACTTCTCATTTCAATTGCTAATTAGCTGGAAGTAGATATACAATTATGATTTTTGGGTACCATTTCGGAGTTTACTGCCAGGGTTTTTTTGACAAAACCCGCCATACTGTTCTCTTACACTGCAACTGCTATAAGCCAGAATCTATAGAAGCCATGATGGTTACGTATTATGTAGACCTGACCCCTAATTGCGTAGCACACTATCTGAATCATTTTGAAGGATATTGCTAATCCATTGTTTCTTATGTTCGAAAAATTTGTCTGCTCAACAACGTAAATAACGCAATGAATGTTGTTGAACTGTCAAAATGAATGCCATTCCTACTGATAGTGTGTTACGCAATTACCCCGCTGGGCCCGTGCACAATCTAGGCCATTTGCAGAGCAGTGTTAAGGTGCAGGGCGGGACAAGTTGACAGGAATAGTTGCACAACTATTTCTGTAAAATTCGCTTGGCAAATATTGACCTGTGCATTCTGTCTTTTGAGTGAATGAGAACCCTTCTCTTAGTGCCGGGTTGCTGACCTAAAACAGCACGATATTAAATCTGCATCCCGACGAAATTTTACAGTCGGAGTCGTTAACCCAAATCTTACAAATATTGAGATGCGTGGGAGTAAACGATTGATGTTTGTTCAAAACAGTTTCTTTGAATTTCATCTGTAATTTAAAACCTTTTCCTGATTCCTATAGTTAGATAGAAGCGTGGTTTTGCGGAAGTCATTAATGGTGTTTTTTCAAGCCACTGATCAGGTAGAGGTACTACTATTATGTAAACCAACACCGTCCATCTTTTGCAAGTTTATCCAAATCTTTATCAATCATGGACAATGTAACATGCAGGGTGCATGTGGAAAGCTTTGGGTCGACAGAGAACTACATAGGAGCATTTTGGATAACACAAACATATTTGGTTTATTCCAATTCTGTTCGCTGAAAAATCATCTAAGTGATTCCATATTGTTTATCAGTAATAAGTCAAAGATATAAAATATGCATAAAGCAAAACTAAGTCAAACTCATTACAATTCAAAGTACAAAGAATTTTAACACCTGTATATTAGGCCGGTGTAGACAGACAGCGGATTGTCGGAGATAAGATATTCGCGTTAACTGTCGCTATCCGATAAAGTGGATTGGATTTATTTCCGAAAGTACCTAATTGATAAATTATGAAGTAATTGGCCAACTTGATAATAGGTGTAATAAATAAGTTATTTTTGTGACATGATTTTCAAGTTAGTTCCTTAATTTTAGGCTAAAGATCACTAAAAGGAAGCTAGCTGAGCTTATTAATAGCTTTTTCCAGACTATCCACTTGATGGTAAGTGGACTTTGCCGCCATAAACATCGGCAATACCAAAGGCACTGCAAATACCTTGCCATCCTGGAGACAAAGCTGAACTGTACTGTAATGGTACGTGCCCGTAATACAGTATCAACTAGTACGGGGGTTATTATAACTGGTACTGGATGGCGGCCTTATAAAAGGTGTATTAGAATAAACGCAAGTCCTGAAAGTAGTTAACAGTAACTTTTAATATACTACGTATTCTTTTAAAAAAAATATGTATTATGCCCTACTGACCGCCGAGTGAGCCAAAGAAAATTAAATCTTATGACAATAAGAGCCGATTTAATGCCTAAAGGAAAGCTAGGGCTGTGCTAGGGTCAACACGATTTTCTTCATAAAAATACATAGCTTTAAAAAAATAAGTTTTGGTCATTGTCTTATGGTTTTAACTCAATACTCTAATTGGGGTGTATGAGATGTTGCGTTAATTATGTTACATATTATTGTATTGTCAACAGTATACTTAAGGTAGGTAGGTAAGGTAATAAATTGAGCACAAATAGATTTTTTTTTAAATCACACACACCCCTGTTTTCGGAGGTATTTGGGACAACTTAAACAAAAGAGATTAACTTCTAAGCATAAAGTAAAGAAGATTCAATGCTTTCTCAGGAAGCAATACTAATTGTATTTCTGAGGCTGATTTAAATTAAATGAAAAGAGGTCCTATAAGCAAAAAAAAGAGAGACAAGCATTAGGCCTAGCATGACGCTGAATTCATACGTGAATTAGAGGAAAAATGCAGCACTTTTTCGAGTTCGGAGTAACTACACGTCAAAGACGGCTCGTCAAAGGCAATGTCGAATTGTCGAGGCCGCCACTTGCCACAAAGGCTGACGCCTCGCTAACTACTGGCGTGCAAAACTGGCGCTTCGCAAGTGTTCACGCAATTTAACTATTGTACACAATTTTTTCTTTTATTTTTGAGAATGTGTGGAAGCATATCCATGTTAGTTAAGTCCTCTGATTTC
The DNA here is from genome assembly GCA_914767645.1 of Hydraecia micacea. Classification (NCBI taxonomy): domain Eukaryota; kingdom Metazoa; phylum Arthropoda; class Insecta; order Lepidoptera; family Noctuidae; genus Hydraecia; species Hydraecia micacea. Next base: position 3,406,542 of record OU611801.1, on the reverse strand, counting down.
TGAACCTCAAAATCTTATTGTCCAAAATCATTTGTTGCAGTTGTGATTCGGAATTTCGCACTCCATATTTCGGATTAGCTAAGAGCCTGATCATGTAGAACTGTTTATCTATTAATCTGGCTAAACTGAGATATATCAATAGAATAATATAGTATCATAATCGTGATAGATCACAGCCCATTCCCTCTTGAAGAGAGGACGCCCGTGTCCCAGCAGTGGGAACATTATAGGCTGATTATGTAAACAAAATTATGACTTCAAATTCAAATCCCCGTATATTATTGGAGGTTTGGGAGTGCTACCTAAACACTCCGATCACCCGTCAAAATCACCACTTAGGAACTTAGGGCTTAATCAAAACAAAATAACGAATCGCTTGTTTATTTTAAAGGTATTTCATTCTGCGCATATATTCCTATAAAAATAAAAATCAACAGCTTATTAATTAGATGTGAACGCCCCTATTTATACACTAGTGTTATATTTGCAAGTGTAACACAAGTAGCAAGTATTTATTCACGCGATCCAACCAACATTACCACTACCAGGCCTCCCAATTAAACTTTTTGTACCTTTTCAGAATTTAGATAGATGGAGTAAATTGTTTTGGTTCAGTTCACTTTAGCTCACTGCTTATAACTTGAGAGCTTAAAAATGAGCAAAAAGACCTTTGAGAGATTTTCTATTTCTTATTTAAATGTCTAGACAAAATGTTATTTTGAGTGCTTCTTCTGGTGTTAAATTCCCAAAATTGGTTACTAGTTCTCCGTTATTTATACAGGGTGGCAGGACTGGCAGGTCTTACATGATTCTGAATCAAACAGCGTTGAAATTTTTCATAGGTTATTAAAAAAAATCTGTAGTGAAAAATCAATAGTGCAATACCTACGTGGTCAAATGTATGGAACAGCATTTTTTCCTTTTAATAACCGACGACTGAAAGTTACTCTTTTCGTCGGTTATTAGGCATGGGGGTCCAGAATGAAGCAAAATGCAGTACTGAATTCATGGTAACAGTTTTTGCGTCGACGTCCCTGCCACCCCTTACTCTTCTTAAATTGCGTGTTAGTGCTGTATCCGCGTTACAATTAAACAATGCTTTTATACTCCATTTGAAATAAGATTAGACTTTTAAATAAAACTTTTTACAGTACGTTCAACCAATTTTGACTTCTAATCAGTCTTATAAAGATGGCATTAAAAGCAAAAACGTGGTTACAATACGAACTGTATACTGTAGCTGCCATTTTTCATGCCACCAACGCCATAGAAGTCAAAATCGGTTGAACGGACTGTAAAAAAGGTTTATTTAAATGTCTAATCTTATTTCAAATGGACCATAGCTATATTTAAATAATGTATAAATCTTATCGACATGGCAGTTTTATTTGCCTACTATTTTATAGCCCGGCTTATCGGTTACTTTCTTTTGTTTTCACTGATGTAAACAGTAAATAAAGCGTAATGTATTTGCGTTATCGACCTTTTCTATGTTTATTTATTATACTAGCAAAAGATAATAATAATGACAGACAAGCCCATAGAAATGTAAAAAAACAGACTTCTTTCATATTTCTATGGACAAGCCAAAACATAAAACACTGACGACAGAAAGTTGTTTTTCTTAGTTCGGTGATGTATAAGTGAACAAAGATGGAAAAAAATGCATGTCTAATGAGAATAAAGTTCGAATACAAAACGAAATCGCGATCAGCAACTAGTTAGTCTCAAAAGAAAACCCAATGATACATACATACCCACATGACTTCGGAGACATTGCCCACAAGACAGGAAACAAACACATTTATTTATATCAAGAATAAAGACTCCTTTAATTTCAAGCGGTCATTCGCGCCGAATTTAACGACAAAATCAAAATTGAACAAGAAACATCATTGACGCGACGGATCGAGAGACAGATGCACATGTGTCCCTGTTCGGAGCCCGTCTGTTCATTAATTGGAGATCATGACCTCTGGGGCCGAGCACAACCTATGACAAGCTATGGGGAATTATTGTGCAGTATGCATACATATCTACATATTACAGTGATTCTGAAAGGTTTTAGCAGCATTTACTTTGGAGAAAACTGCACTCTTCTCGTTGGATTCGAAGTATACGAACGAATTTTAAGGGTCAAAATTACAGACCGCGTTAAAATACAATATATTGCGTTGATGAACGCAAATATCGACACTGTCGACAGGTATGTTTAGTGAACTGAATAGGAATATGGGAAAGGTAGTCAAAGGAGACAAATGACGCTGTGGAAGGGCCAGGTAAAAATGGCTGAATAAACTAGACTGCTTTAGGAATAGTAACAGCAAACAAGACAGTCTTCTTGCAAAGGCATTGAATTACTAACGAAATGATCATGCACTAGCTTCTGCCCGCGACTTCGTCCGCATGACGTTTCAGTCCCGACCCATCGACCCATCGCGTTGCATCCCATCGCTCGCCTGTGCTACTACTTCGTTTTCGCCTACCGGTGTTTCTGTCGTTTATTTCAATAATTGTTTAGTGAAATAGCAAAGAGTGATTCATCTGTTGTGTCTATTTTTTATGTAAACACTAGCCTCTGCCCGCGACTACAGCATAATCAGTCTATAGTGTTCCCACAGCTGGAATCAGGCTTCCTCTCTTCGAGAGGGAGTGGGCTGTAATCTACCACACGGGCCCAGTGCGAGTTGGTAGATGGCACATGTCTTCGAGTTTTTGGTTCTAGGGTATGCCGGTTTCCTTACGATGTTTTCCTTCACCGGTTTGAGAGCACGCCTTAAAACGCCTGACGCCAAATGCTTTGGGGGACGCCTGCCTGGGTTCGAACCCACAGCCTACATCTCGTAAGTCGGGCCATTACCTCTGCGCCACCACTCCCGCCCGCCGCCCGCGACTACGTTCGCGGGAAATTTCTTGTATCGCGACCCACCCCGTCGCATCGCATCGCCTACCAGCGCTATCAATTCGTTTTCGCTTAGCGTTCTTTCTGACTTTTTTTCCTTTTGCTCGGCTCCTAAGGATCGTAGCGTGATGCCTATAACCTTCCTCAAGAATTGGGCTATCAAATGCATTTTTTTCAAATCCGCCTGTTAGTTCCAGAGATTACCCCCTACCTATATACAAACTTACAAACAAATTTTACCCCTTTATAAATTATTCAATAATTCAAACCTATTTGGTAAGTAATTAGAAAAGTTTCGTTCAGGTTTCACGAAATTTCTAGGTCAAGATTCAGGAAGAGCTTTAGTTTACGATTTATCGGCCCACATTTAGGCCAAACAGCCCCACTGTAATAAATAAATGTAAAATATACCTTTCTCCTGTTAGCAAGTCGTTTGATTAGTGTGCCGTGATGTTAATATTTAGATTAAGCTTACATTAGCTTTTGATTGCGACTTCGATTACCTAGGTTTCTAATTTTCTACTTTCAAGCCCCGTGGCCTAGAACCTAACCTTTACCTTTGAACGGACTTAAAAACTTATAATAATGATTTACTTCAAAACTGGTCTTGGATCTACATTCCAAAAATTCTGATTATAAATTGTAGGTTAGATGGACTGCCTCGTTGGTCTAATAGTCGCAAGCGCAACTGCTGAGCATGAGGTCCTGGGTGCGATTCCCGAGTCGGGCAAAGTGTTATTAGGGTGTTCCATCTGGAGTTTCTCAGTAGTAGCTCGGAGTCGAGATTTGTGCCCGGTTGATGGCAATAGGCTCGCCCCCTATTACATGGGACTAAAACATAACTGGTGAAATGTGGGTGTGCTATAGGTACACCTCTGACTAACCTTCCGGGGATTACAGGCGTGATGTTATGTGTCGATCCCACATTTTGTGCTGATCTTTGATCGTGATAAAACGAACGCAAGAATAAACGAAGCTTCTTTCAAGCGAGTTGTTAGAATTGTTTGAAAGTCGGCTCAGTGATTGCGTATGAAGCATATTTCGAGCGGGTTTATCACCCAAATTCCATATCGCATATACCATGCATGGTGGGATCAATCTGTACGGACGAGTCTGCGTCAGGTCAGCCTGACCTCGCAACGATCTGACTGTTTAGTTTCATCGATTTGCTTCTAATAGTACCTAAACGTTATGATGCGTTACCTTGCGTTGGATTGTCTACCAATTCCTGGCTTCTCAGAGCAGTTCTGCCTGATCGGTTGACCGGTAATAGATGAGGTACTCGCTACAGCGACATATTCTGTTAAACTATAGGCAATCCGTGGACTATCTCGACGACTACTACGTACGTTCTAGATGTAGTTCTTACAAAATGTATGAAAAAAATAAAGTGTTGGCATGGCAGCCATTGCCTTGCCACTTGTGAATATAGCAAGCCTATAGGTATGCAGGCAGCCTAAAAGTATCCCCAAGAGAAAGTCACCTAGAACGTGCCGCCACGGTTGACTAATAAACTCAATACTGCTTATAAAGATCACTGTTTTTATTTTCTCAATAGCTTTGAATTGAACATGAAAATCCATTATATCCTGTATCCAAATTACAGACTAACTTCGGCAAACTTAGTCCGGAAAATTTCGAGTTAAGCTGTAGACGTAATTATTAACATTTTGGGTGTTGTTCAAATTCAAAATTAACTCTCTCTCATTATAAAATGAAACTTAAACTATTTATTTATACAGCTAGACGCAGATCTCTCCAAAAAGGAGGTAACATTAATGATCATGCTTGGTCACCTTCTACCACTAAACCAACAGGTTGATATAACTTTTCGCGCGTTTTTGACGTTTTAAGAATTATAGTCGAGTCATTATGGTCTACTTTCAGTCACGAAACCACACTAATTGCTAATCACATTGGACTGCATTGACAGTGATGCTTTCGCCGCTCAGGCAGTAACGTTATACAGGTATGGCGAACAGGGTGTAAACTTCGTCATCCTCCATAGAACACGGAGGGTTCCTCCGACCAGGCGGATGTTGTGTCTGGTGGATTTCTGCCCGACGATTGATGTCGGGAAGTTGTATATAATTATGCTAGTCGTGCGGTAACCTTTGCTTGCGCCATGCAGGATTTTGCGTGACGTCAGTATGATGCGTAGTTCGCATGTGGCGTTGTAGATGCCGCCACAACGCCATGCATGACCTACCAATAACCACAGCGTAAATTACGATACTCTCTTATAACCTATACCGTCACTATCGATAACATTCCGATAATATATTCTCGGCAGAGAAACAATTGGAGCGCTCGCTATCGATATCCACACTATTAAAGTTGTGATAAAGTTGACGGTGCGAGCAAGCGCCGATAACGCTATACGTATCACAATGGTAACGGCTGTGATTGCAGAACGGTTTAGCGTTAACCATTTCCCGATATGGAATAACCTAAAAACGCTTTTAGGTCACAGTGCATTAAGAGCCTGCGAATGTGAAGATAGCTTATACGTCTGACGCACTTTGGGGGGTCGATCCAGCAGCTAACAACGTAGCTGACTGACAGATAAAGGGCCAAGCATTGATAAAGAACAGGATAATGGTCTAATGTAACACCTAACTCTCAAAGCTTTCTCTGTTTTTTTTTTTATTGATTCGATCAATCTCAGGGTCAAGTCCAATCTCCGCAACTATTCGTATTTAGATAGGAGGATCAACAGACCATCCTAAACCCCATCACACCACACCTCTGCCTAATCCTTCGGGGGGAAAAGGCCCTATTGTTGTGTTGTGTGTGAAACAACAACAACAACAAGAAGAACCAGTAGATATGGTTGATGATTAATGAACATGATGAATTTTGAATGATAAACAGTAGATTGCACCAACTCCGCAGGGCTAAATCACCAACCGGCAGCTGATTTTGGCATTTTAACGCTACTGTTTGCTATATCAGAGGGAACTGAACTCTGAACTTTCATTTCCAGTTTACAATACCCTTTTTTGACAAAAACCACCACGGTACCCACTAGCACGAATCTGGTATCAATTTAGCAATAATTCTGTGAGCAAAGATATCTGCAGTGCATGCATATGTGGCGTGCCTGCTTGCCATACCTTATGAAACACGTAAAGTGTACGGTTTCCTACTGTTGTCCCCTAACTTGCACTCGAGAGATAAGAAGCTCGCCTTAGCTGTATTTGGGTTAAGTTATTGCAACTCGGATTGTTGTCAGGATCTTGGGTTTGTTGCATTTACTCGCAAACACTCCTAATTAGTGCGAATTTCCAAAGTTTATTTTTAGTTAAAATTCAGAAAACTAAGCAATAATAAGAAGTCTTCCTCGTAGATTAACTGAATTGTCTCAACAGGTTATCAAAATTGGAAAGCCGTTGCGGAGATACTTTCAATCGAAATGCGACGTCTTCGGGTACTTTCATTTGCCAAAGGAACACGAAGAGAAGAAACATTAACCTTCAAATGAAAGCATCTATTCAATAAGGACCCTTTTGAAGTTCCAACTCTTTAGAAGTTTAACTTAAAACAAGATTTATAAGTCTTCATGACCTTGTACAGAAACTTTGCGAGCCGTTCAAGTGCCATGGTCTCCTCATCGATCAGAGAATACATAAATAATGAATGTGAGAAACAACATGTGTAGGACCAAGAAAGTGAGTGGTAACGACTGGTTCAATCTTGACCTTTGAACGAACTACGAGCGGTCGGACCTTTGAACGAACTACGAACGGTCGGACCTTTGAACGAACTACGAACTTTGAACGATCTACGAAAAGTTACCAGTGGTAAGGAAGAGCGAGGTAACGCGATATTTACAAGTTTTCTATTGTTTCGCCAAACAAAAGTAACTGAAGACTTAGACGGCCTATTAACATACTGGTTTGGTAGATTTACGCCGCAAAGCCTGTTTATACAATAACCAAGTTTTTCAAGACTTCTTTTATTATTTCTTGTAATGGTTTTTGTAATTGGTTTCCATATACACAAGATAAATAATGTAGAATACTAATGACACGTCAATCAACCGTTCTTTGTTGAGTTATTGACATTTACGTGGACATAACTTTAGATGACGTATTTCTATTAGATATAATAAGGAAAAAATAATTTAACCGACGACCACAACAAATCGTGATGTAGAAAGCGAAGGGCGGAGAAAAGAAAACAGAAAGGTAGATCGTCCAGAATAATGAGTTATCAAATGCAAGACTATGGATGTCGGGTCCAACGATTCCATGTATTGGTAAACTCCCAGGTGCACTCTCTTCCCTCTCTCTCATTGTCCACGGAAGATAATCCGACACGACACGACCGGAGAGATCAGGCGAAGGACCAATGGCTTAACATGCTTTTCAAGACACGGGGGTATCACACCGCCAAACTCCGGGCTGTTACTAAGAAATTCCCAATGGAAAACCCAATAACACTTTGCCCGAACAGGGAATCGAACCCAGGACCCCACGCTCGGCAGTCGCGCTTGCGACCACGAGACCAACGGGGAAGTCGCCTCTTTTACAATGTCACCAGAATGGCAGGCACAAATTGAGCGTGGTGACACATATGACCATTTTGACTAATGATGTGCGTGTTAGAAAGTAGTTAGAACTAGACCATTCCATTCCAATAGTTTTATGGTTGTTTAAAATAGATAGGTCGATAAAGCCCGAATCGATGGTATAAATACAACAAGTGGTTGAGATTACCTATAACCCATGATGATTCATTTCATTACAAGAATTTTGTTTATTGGTTATCTGACGGGGAGTCACCATTACAAGGAAATACATTACTGTTCACTGTGACATGCTGGTAGAAAATTTATGTTTGGTCGTAAAAGTTAACGACATAATTATTATAAACCGAAATGCCGGTAATCTGGTAGCTGATAAGTACGGGAAGGAATGTTCTACGATACAACTATAAGATTTTTTGATAGGTTCGCTTTTGACCACTAATCTCACCTGATGGTTGGCAAAGACGCGGATGACGATGGTGCAAGCTAGCCCAGAAGTAAGAAATAAGTCTTGCGAAATCTAGCTTCATCATTCAACACCTTTTTGATGTTACATTTCCTCCTCCGAATAATTGGCGATGAAAATGATTTTGTTACTAGCGGGATCGGTTCGAGAGTTGGGACTGGCAAGCTTGAAACCGTAAAGGGAAAAGATGCAGTGTAAAAGGCCAGTAAGATCGATTGGAAAGCAGGGATTGCAAGTTTGAAAGCAGAGAGAGTTTAGCTGCTGCTTCGAAGGCCAGTTACCTAAACAGTTTTGTGTCAGTTTAACTGAATGTAGTGATTTTTAAAAGCTTTTATTATCTAAAAGACTATATTGAAATGTTCATCGTCTGTAACAATGCAGTCAGTGGGTTCATAAATCCCTGTTTCCGTATATGTGATAGCCGTGACGACAAACGGCGCCTTAGGGATTATGCCAACAGTATGTCTTGTACCAACATAGTAACATTACCAACTTTTGTTGCCATGCTGGGTTTTTTATGTTGTGTCAAACAAATACGAAGTCCATCTGATGGTTAAGTGTTCATCGACACCTATGGCAACATAAAGCAGGCGCGTAAGTGCGTTGCAATAAACTTCTGGAAGGGACCTCTGTTCAACTTTGTTTTAAAGCTATCAAAATGCTCTCAAAACGGTAAAGGAAAAATAGTGAGGAAACCTGCATGTCCTAGGACCAAAAATTCGAAGACATGTGACATCTACCAACCCGCACTGGGCCCGCGTGGATAAGCTCACTCTCTCTGGAAGAAAGGAGGCCTGTGTCCCAGTAGTGGGAATATTATAGGCTGATTAAGTGATAATGCTTATGCTTATCAAACTTGAATATTCGCGGGAAGACTTTTAAAGAAGTCCGTTCCAGCAACTAGCAAATTATTCCGTCTACCTCTCCTAAAACCGATCCTACAAAGGCCTGCTACGTCTTGTCAGTTTCAAGTCCTATTATACGACATACAATAAGGAACTCAACTAACAATAATGTAAACCAATATGACAGAAGCGAGGTTTTGTTTGAAAACAAGAAACCTTAATGTCGCCTGAATGCACGCTAGAATATATTAAAAGCCGCAAGGACTGATGGTAGCCACGATACATAATTTCGTTTACTTTTGCCGTAGAAACTGGTGTCGCTCTTGAATGTTAATTTTTCTTTGTAAAGGCTGTTTCTAGGGACACCATGGTGTATTGAATTTCTTTCGCAAAGTTAGAACTTAATTTGTTTATCAATTGTTAAAGCCTTGAGGAATTTAGCTTGCAAATATCGCCTTTAACAAGGGGAAATTCCTGAAAACAGTCTTAAATAAGGAAGAAATTTGAGTAGTACTCTTAAGAGAGCAGTAGGGAAAAGCTGGCGTATGTAAAATATCGGGAAGCTGCGCTTGCGACGGCTTGTTTGAATATGGTATGAAAAGTATTGTTGTTATTTTTATTCCAGCTTTTGGCGCCAAATCAGTGGTATGTAGAACCAGCCTAATAACAAAAGGCGAGCGAATATATATTCATAAACATGTTTAAGTGGCCTTATTAGTCGAGTTTTCGCATGACCGCTTGCGACTAAATAATTAAGAAAACTCGTGTGTTTTAATACCGTTTTTACGGTAAACATGAAGTGTTATTTCCCTTTGTTTCATTGAACGGTCAATATTATTAATTAATATAGCGCATTTTCTATGCGTGCAAATTTAATAAAGAGTTTATTTCATGTTACCTTTTTCGGCGTCATGGTGATGTTTATTTTCTTCTTCATTTTTTCACCGATGTCTTTTATCACTGAAATCTCATATTTTGTAGCACTTTCTGACGCACAACACGTACATAAACGCTACCGCATCCTTTCAAGGCATCATAGAGACTGCCATTGCTTAGTCTTCACTTTAAAAAAAGAACTGTGTGCTGTGCTCTCAAAAGGCGGGAAATCCTGGCCAGCATATTCTGATCCCCGCCATATTAGACACATTGACTTTTTAATTATTTACCAGAGACAAAAATACGATGGTCGCATCAATATTATCAGTTGTTTTTAAATCCGCAATAAACTTTTAATCTTGGAGAGGCTTGCTATCAGTAGCTGTTAATGACCTAGTGATTTTTCTTTGTTTACTTTCTACGATAATGAGTTTAGCTGAAGGAACGATCAAATAATATGACTGTATTTTCAAGCCAATATTCATCACCGAATATAATTTCGCGAGAATATTAAAAGTAGGTGTTACTAGTTCATGGTAATAGTTTCGCCACAGATGGCTTGATGTTATGTTAGTTCATCAAAATCGCTACGTTAACAATTTGAGTTTATTTACGAAAAAGGTCCGTAGACATGTTATGTTCGGGTCGGGATCCGGGATCCCAAGGGTTTCCAAATCAGAAACGTGACTCCATCCATAAATTAGGTCAGTCATAAGAATCGGACCCGAAGCAACTCGAATTGACCCGATACCCTATTTAATATATTTTAAGCGTCCGAAAATAGGTAGGTTAGGCACATCCCTTTATTAAGTACAACCGGAAGCGACCCTTTTTTTAATGGAGCTACTGCGTGATTTATATTTGATAAATTGATACCCTGATTTAATTGTGTAAATCCTTTGTCTAAAAATAAATCCCTACTAGCAATAAATTACTGGTTTATCTGATAAACAAAGAAAACACATTAGCGCAGTATTTTGCTACAAACAGCAATGTTTGTTTACATGTAGTACCTAGTTGGTACTTGGTGCCTCGATAAATATGGCTAGATTATGACTACTCTTACTCTTTAGATAGAATTTTTTTCACTCTTGAGATTTAGTTTCGTAACCATAGTGCACAAAAACAATCTCACGCGAAGACCCCATCTGAAGGCCAATTATCGTAATTTAAAACGTTTAAAATCTAGTCGCAGTCTCATCTCTATTTAATGTTAAGATTGTTATTTGATTGATTAAATAAATTATTATTAAATCTCGGCGACAAATAAATGTCAAAAATGTAGGCAAATTACAGGTATTTTTAACAGATTGAGACTGAGATCAGACTGTGAACGTTTCTTAAAATTACGAGAATTACCCATCTGATTATGGCTAGAAAGCCGATCAATTAAAAGAAGGGGTTTTACATTGTGTAACTACTTGTTACACCATGTAAAACCACGGTAATGATAGTAAAACCCCAACTAGACAGTTACTTTAGCGTGCATGCGACATGCACTATGGTTTTTTTTTTGTGTCCTTTCTTTATCTGCGATCGGAATAAGTAGCTATTATAATATTACAATTAGGTAAATGAGAATACATAGATACTGATCCATCTCTCGTTAAATCCTTTCTAATTTTGTTTTTTAAGGGGCCTCTTCTAATGATTTTCAGACTATCCAGTTAACCATTTCAACGCGCAAGTTAAGCCTTTAAACGCGCGAGTTAACCCTTTCAACGCGCGAGTTAACCCTTTCAACGCACTAGCTAACGCTTTCAACGTGCGAGTTAACCCTTTCAACGCGCAAGTTAACCCTAACAACGCGCGAGTTAAGCCTTTAAACACGCGAGTTAACCCTTTCAACGCGTGAGTTAACCCTTTAAACGCGTGAGTTAACCCTGTATTTGATCACGAGTTAACCCTACAGGCTACACTTGAGCACGAGAACAAGCCCCAGAGTGTCAGAATTTGATCTGGATTAGTTATTTTACAGATTGTAGCTCTATGCTTACAGAATTTAGATTTGTTGTGCTACTAGTTAACCCCCCATGTCAATGATCCTGAGAAACACCTTCCTGTGGCATAAAGTAATTTAAGTAGAAAAGAAACAAATGAAATGATATGGACAAAAAAGTACATTCCATTTACACATACATAGTAAATAATATTGGATATTAAAAATAGAAAAATGAATTGATTCGTAGTTTTTAACCTCTCTGGACTCGTCAGTTTTTATTTCAAAATAATTAGTAATGAAAGATGAATTCAAAGTATCATTTGTCAACGTCTGCCATAATGGACCATAGAGAAAGATAAATATAATAATGGGCGTTCCACACCATGCATACTACTTGTAGATATGTGATATGGACGACAAAATGTTTTTATTAGGAACATTTTATTCATACAAAACTGGCTTCATCGGTATTTGTCGCATTTAATAAACTTATCTTTCCATAATGTTGATGCGTAAGATAGTTTTTTTTATATTTCACACAAAAAAAAACTTAAAACGGAACGCGTTTACTTGTTTGACAATGTGTCATTGTCTATGTCAATGTAATGTTATTGCAGATTCTTCATTGCGTATTTATTGTGTTTGTTTCTGCGATTATTTTCTAATATTTTTTACCCCTGCTTATTTCTACGGACTGATACCGTCTACCACTCGATTACCTTGCTATTAACACTGGACTCTGATTTGCATTGCGTTTTGGATTTGTTTTGTGGATCAATATGAGGTGCATCAACTGCGGAATAGCTTTCAGTATATTATAGTGTACTCTGTGGGAATAGCCATGCAAAGGTTGCAGAGGCATCTCATAACCTCGCTTTCTGCACACCATCAAACAAGACTTTCGCGTTGGATAACCAATGCTCAAACCCAGGTAAGAAGTTGGACTAGAAAAAACTTCTGATTTATTTTTATACATTGAGGTAATTTATGTAAGTACATATTATGACCTCAATGTTTTTATATAATTCTGGTATGCGAAATTAACTTACAGTGTATCTTATTTTCAGTTGCCTATGGATACATTTATTTGGCATCCATGCTTATTATTATTAAATACCGAAGCTGGTGAACACGAGAGACTACTGGGGAATGACATGGTTTGCCTTGGTTGTGGCAAATCTGTGAGGAAAATAAGACACCATACTGTCAGTATGGAGTGTCCATTGCTGGCTGTCCTTATCACAAAATACTAATTATGTGATAAGCATTTTGTTTTTCATTATTATAAATACCTAGTTGTATTAATCTATAAAAAAAGGAGTTTTCATACTATGTTTCTGTGATTGTAATATCTGCGTTTTATATATTTTCCATCTTTAACATATACTTGCCTAAAGAAGGCATGTGTAACAATAACATAATACTTGAAAACATAAAGAGATGTATACAAAAGATACTTTTGTTACTAAAAATTATATAAACATAAGCATTTATCTGTGTTTATTCTAACTGGTTTACTTTCAGCCCTCAAGAAACAACTATGTTTGCCATGTGTGTTGGATGCGAGCAAATAGACAGGCAGTGCATGACTCATCACGAGACATGCAGGAATTGGCTTTGAACAATGATGCAGCAGCCCCTAATGTTCAAGTTGTTAGCCCACCAGAGCCATCACCATTGCCGCCTGTTCAAAGAGGGCCACTTCAATGGGATAGTAATACGATATCATTACCTAATTATAAGCCAGCTTCAATCACATCTGTTCACTGTATATTTCAACAATGCAGAAACAGATTGTTACATTTGTTATTTATGTAATTACTGAAGCCCTATACTTATAGCGGGATCGTCCGAAAGGGTTACCGCTGCCCCGGAACATAAAGGGCTAAGGAAGGAATACGGGTGGGTTTTAGTCAGTAAGAGTCTGACACTCCCTTCCGCTTCACCTAGAGCGGGAGGAGTCATTAGATGATTTCCCATCCAAAAAAAAAGCCCTATACTTACACTTTATCCAGGTTAGTGTATTTGTGAAATAAAAATGCTCTGTTTTATCAAAGCTGGTTGATTGACCTCCCTCGGTCTCTTTATTAACACTATTGCTGCATTGCTGTAATGTATGTTACCTAGGTAGGCATTTAAGATATAATAATTATAATATAGCAAAATATTTTTATTTAATAAATAAATATTTTTTTTAACTCTTTTGTTTTATTTTGTGCTTCCCTTGTTTATTGTTAATTGGACTATTTAAAAAAATATAAGGGCACCCTGTAAAAATGTACTTTAAAGAAAAATATTAGTTTTGAATATGCTTTGTTAATATTGTTATTATGACTGGTTTACTGTCCTGAGTTCGATTCCCAGGTCGAGCAAAGTGATATTGGGGTTATTCATCAGGAATTTCTCAGTAGGAGCCCGGAGTCTGGATTTGTGCCCGGTTGATGGCAATAGACTCGCCCCCTAATACATGGGACTTAAACATAACTGGTGAAATGTGGGTGTACTATAGGTACACCTCTGCCCATGCCTTCGGGGAATACAGGCGCGATGTTATGTTTGTTATTATTGTCACATTTTTTGAGACTATTACCCAGTTTAATAAATGTAAATCAATACACCGTTTAAAATCCTTCATTTAGGTGGCCATTACTTTGTTTAAATGCTTAATAATCACCAACCATACCATATCAGTTATACGTAATAATTCACAACTGTTCGCTACTTTAAAGCGTCTTTAAGTTTTTTAATAGCGAAATTATTTGCTAGCGTTTTGATTAAAAGATTTAATGAAATTGTTTTTTGTCTAGTATGTTGTGATGACAAGTTCTCAGAGTTTTTTATTTATAGCAATTTAATAGGCCAATATTCACGAATATAAAACACCAAAAATCATTGGTGTACTTTAAAGTTGATAACTATGCCGACGTCCTTATAAAAACTGGCCATGTTCTTTCTTTGCCACAAATAAAAATGTGTGGCCATAAACTATAAAGTATATATTTCTTTATGGGTTTCAAAATACCCATTTCATGAACTTCTCATAATCAGAAGAGTTAGTTTCAACTGTGTATGAAACATTTGTTCTTAAGTTCATTGCCTTACCATTATAGATTACAAGAAGAAATGTACACAATAGTATTTACAAGTAAACCCAAGATTGTTATTGTTCTTTTATCAGACATAGGCGATTTAAAGTACCAATAAATTATCAATCTTACATTCTACAGTCAAAACATTATAGTTAACATGATGCTAGTACAAAGACAGAGTAAACAAAAGACAAATCACATAAAATGTTGCATATAACCAACAAAATGAGTGCACGAAATACAAATGGTGCACTTAAAAAAAATATCAGTACTAACTACGAAAATGGTATCAATCTTACTAAATTTTGGTTATCGTAAGCGTCGTCCTGAGAGACAGTTGTTGTGTCTATGAGCGGGTCTCTGTCACCCGCGTGCTCCACTCTCCCCTCCGTCCTCCGTTCTGAACGGACACGGCACGCGTCACATCTCTTCATCTCTACACATACTTCTCAACTGTGGACTGTCAATAAAGTCCTTCAGTATTATTAATAACAACCTGTCATAGTTTAAGGTTCTGAAGTATTTGGGTAAGACCAAACCTTAACATTTATAGGACCTACGAAACTGTATCATTGACTACTTAATTATGCCAATTTTTTTCACATTCTAATTTTTTTAAACAAAATAAATACAGCAAATGAAATTACTACATATTAAATTCTATAGAGTGGTGGTAATAGTGAGCTAAGAAAAGATAGAGAGACAAAATGAATACCTCATTATCACTATCAATAAGATAAGTCTCTTCCATGACATCAAAACATTAAAAACTAGTCTACACAACTTTTGTATGAACAAATAATAAAACTGCACAAGTCATAACAGTGACCAGCTATCTGTACCGACGGCATGATCACGTTTTAGCAACTCTGAACATTATTGGATGAAAAGATTATCTATAAATCAGGCATAGGTAAGGAAAATATCATTGTATGCAAATCAAACGTTTGACCATTAGCGAAAATAATGACGGTAACACTCATTTACAACGAACCCATATTCGAGAGCATGTCACCTGAAACACTACTTCTAAATACCAATACAATATAATTAAAATCTTGCCACTTACTACTGTTATTTGGCTTCTGTGGTATGCAAGTGTATTCCATAGAATTTAGACACCGTATCAAATTAAAACCTCCATCATTCTAATGGCGTAATTGAACACTTCAACTAATTATCTTAATTACGTGCAAAGATTCGAGTTATACGTTAAAATTAGGTAAAAAAACGAACAATAACCCCAATGTGCTTTGCTTACTTTTGACAAATTTGACATTTAATTTAGGACAATAGACTAGCAGAATTTTTTTTCTAATTCCGTCAATATTTTGGTAAATCACCATATCGGTCTTTGAGCAAATAAAATTATCTGTTATGTTGCGTTCGGATACGGGAATTATTATCCGAAATTCCGAATAAGCGGGCAACATTATTTAAAAAAAAGTTCTACACGTCACCTCGGTGTGTGTTGGCTGTCAAGTTTGCAATTTGTGATTATTTTATGATATTTGAGAAATTTAAACCTAAATCAAAATGGTAATACTATAAACAGTGATTATTAACCCAAACCTACGTCTTCCAATGCTATAGTTTGCATGCCATAGTGGTTATTCCCTAAAAATGTACGATAGACATCCGGCTTATGTTTATAGTTTTCTGAGGTGTTTTTGTGTAATTTCAGGTGCTCATAGCGGCAACAGTATGCACAAAGTCAGGAAAAGGTACCTAACTTTATATTTACTGTATAATTCATCATTTAAAAGTAATAATTAAGAAATAATTCTTTACATAAACAACGTAATTTTCAGCATTGGTTTCACGTCAATTCGTGGAGATGACGAAGGCACGTATCGAGGGGTTGCTGGCTGCCTTCCCCAAGCTCATGACTGGTGGCCGACAACATACATTTATCGAAACTGAATCTGTCAGGTACTTAAACTCATTACCAAGTGTACTTAATCCCTATTTCTGACAAATACTATTGATTGCCTGTCTGTGTGGCATTCTGATAAGATTTCTGCCTATAATTGCAATTAACCGTTACTAGCTTTGGAAGCATGAAAGTAACTTCTCAGTGTTTATTGATCTTTGAATATGTTTTCTACATAAAATTCTTCCTGCTTATGAAATAAATAATGTAAACTTTATACAAAAAATAAGGCTCTATGTCACTTATTACCTGTTGTGTGATAAGATTCTCATACAAAATCATTGAATTAAAATAACAGAAGTATGTAACAGCTGTCTACATTTCTTGTAAATCATAGCATCAGCCCTCATTGATCATTTATTTTGTACCAGGCTATTTGGACGCTAAAATAAAGGTCAATTTAATTCAATTCAATTTATTTGCGATAAGTGTTGGTACAATATCGGTCTTAACATAATATTATTATTGTGGATCCTTAACACTTAGTCATATTACTGTGACATGCAAATATTTATGTTGCTAATTAACAATAATTCTATTAAATTTACTAAAATTACAATTGGACAGCAATATTATTGTTATTATACAAATGTCATATGGTAATTAAATTATTATGATTGTTATTTATTTTTCAATGTCTTATTAAATATGTCGTTTACCGAGTAAAAATTATTTTCCCTTAACCATGCTTTTAGACACCTTATAAATTTATTAGCTGGTAGGATTTTAATACTGTCGGGTATAGCATTAAATAAGCGACCACACATTGCATAGCTATTCTTACTATAGAGTGCTGTCCTGGGAAGTATGGGCAAAACTATTCTATTTTTGTGTCTAGAACTTTTTGGATACAGTTCATGAGCTTTTTTAAACAGTTCCGGGTGCATTTTAACAAATTTCGCGCATTCAAAGATGTACAGACTAGGTAATGTTAGTACCTCTAACTTTTTGAAAAAGGGTTTGCATGATTCCCATGGGCGTATTCCCGCTATGGCGCGGATGCATTTTTTCTGCGCGATGAAAACTCTTTGACTTTCCGTTGAGTAGCCCCAGGTAATCAGTCCATATCTCAACACAGAATCAACGTATCCATAGTATGCAGATAATACGGTTTTTAACGTTGACGTTTTTGAAAGTTCGTATAGAACGTACACGAATTTATTTATTTTATTGCATACTTTATTGACGTGGGCCTTCCAGTTGCAGTGTTTATCAATGGTAATGCCAAGAAATGTCGTTTCGTTGACTTCGTTTAGTTTATGTCCTCTATAATTGATGTCCAGTGTCTTATTTTGTTGTCCGTACGTATTAAATTGTATAAAATCACTCTATATCTGTGTAATTTTTAATTCAAATAAATATATTACTTACTATTTGTATTAAAAGTACTGACTTGGTATTTACTAGTAATGAATGTAAACCTACTATGTCGACCCACCTAAATAAAGACTGAATTGTTAATTTTTAACAGTTTCTTAAGCCATACATTGATTGATCATGAAAGCCAAATCACTCCTAATACCTAAATTATTACAGATATGTGTACCAACCGTTGGACAAACTGTACATGCTGCTCATCACCACTAAAGCCAGCAACATCCTTGAGGATCTGGAGACATTGCGCTTATTTAGCAGAGTGGTGAGTTAACTTGGAAGCATAGGCAATGGGTCAAGTGTGTTTGTCTATAATATTTTATGAAAATGATCATAGATTACTTCATTTTTCTTTACTCTTTTCTTCTCTATTGTTATTAATTCAAAATTTAATTTAAACAAAGAAATTAGAAAGAATAGAAAAAGAAAACAGAAAAACATAAGTGGAACAAGAGAGCATGGGAATTGGGATAAAGAGAGTGAGATTTGGAAGAACATTAATCTAAGAATTACTTTATTGAGACTTTTCATGTATCACATCACAACATAATTTTCCATGTTCCCAGGTGCCAGAATACTGCACTCAGTTGACAGAGGTAGAGGTACTGAACCAGGCCTTCAACTTGCTGTTTGCATTTGATGAGATTGTAGCTCTCGGCTACAGGGAGAGTGTCAACTTGGCGCAGGTTAGTGTTACATCATAATGTGATTGTATTTAAGAACATTTTATTTGACACAATTTGTGTATGCTGTAATAATAGTCGTAACATTGAATTTTTTGAGGTATCCATTAATTTTAATACATATTAAAACTAATTTGAAAACATTGTAAAAGCCAATTATTTTTAAAAGAGTAGGTAACTGTGGTGTTTCTTGCCGGCTTTTCTCCATAGGAAACAACCATTTGGAACCGTGCACCTACACCTAGCTTCTGACCTTTCATAAGTGCCCATGTAGGTTTATGTGAAATAAAATATTTTGATTTTGAATAATTTGCAATCAATCTGTATGCAATACAAAATATTTTCTTTAAACTATATTTTTACAAAAGTTAAGAATTGAATAAATAACATAAATACATATATAAAAATATTTCATTCTCTTTTCTGGCATTAGGTACGCTCATTCGTCGAAATGGACTCCCATGAGGAGAAGATCTACCAAGCTGTGAGACAGGTATGTAAAATTCTAGTCATAATAATTTTTTTTCTCAAACTCAAACATAACATGATACCCATTGCTAAGACTGGCATAACGTGCTTTTCGAGGCACAGATGGGTCTCAATATGTAATGGATTGTCACCCATCCATGTACCGACCGCGGCAAGCATAGCTAAACCTTCGATCAACCCATGCGGCTGTTACTATTTAGCCACGAGCCCCTCACCTACTTCTAATCAATATAATCTAATCTAATAATCTATATTATATATAAAATTCAAAGTTCTGACTGTCTGACTGATATTATCAACGCACAGCCTAAACCGCTGGTCCTAGAGACATGAAATTAGGAGGTTGTGTAAGGACACACCCTTTCTTAGTGGATAAGAAAGGGTTTTTCGAAATTCCACCCCTAAGAGGGTGAAATTTCACTCCGACGAAGTCGCGGGCAGAAGCTAGTAGAATATAATCAATTTCATCATTGCGTTTTCACTTTTGTTAGCAATTTCCAGTAAATTGTAACTTCACTAAGGTCGAAACTGTCTTACCGTCACATAGACAAATTGCCTTGTAGTTTTGGAATGTGCAAGTGACTTTCAACCTTAGCATGGTCTACACAATGTCGCTCGTCGACCGACAACTCGACGAAGGTTTAGGGAGTCGGCTTGATGCTGGAAGCGCAGGACTGGTTATTTTTGCGATGCCTATGTTTAGCTGCGGACGTCTTCCAGTTGAAATAACGATGTCTCTATATCGCTCATTTGCCGCTAATACTTTAGGAAGGGAAAGATCTTAAAAAAATATTGTTTTTTAGACACAAGAGCGCGAAGCCGCTAACCGCATGCGTGAACGCGCGAAGGAGCTGCAACGAGAGAGACTGGAAGCTGCCAAGCGAGGCGTACCGACACGCAGTCAGATGTCGTTTGGTAAGACATTGTACTTTTTTTATGTAGGTTTAGAAATAGAATGAAAGAAATAAAAGAATCATTCATTTGATACGCACAACAGCAACAAAGAGAGGAATAAAAATTAAAAACAAATAGTAAAAAAAAACTGATACAAACAACGAACATACTATTTTTAGGTATCACTTACGGTCAGCAACGAAAGTGGATTAAAAATGTTCCTACTATTTTGACTCAAAACGTTCGAGACACGGGTTTTCAGCAGTATTTTCATCTAATAGTGTTTTATTATGAAGTTTCCTTTTTTTAATATTGTATTAATTTGTACTTACCTATTCATAATAATAAAAAAAAATCTTAGTCGTGTTCGAATTCGTGTCAATGGCAATCTAAATTGAATGAGCCCAGAATTCAGCTACGAGTTTAGCGATGAATAATAATAATAATTTTAAATCTGTTAACTACTTTTGTTGCTGACTCTACCTTGTACAAAACGAGTACCTTGTTTACACGATCTCATTTTTTTATGGTTATAGGGAGTAGTTTCGGCAGTTCGTCGATGTCTTCTGCAGCACAGTCCGAGCCAATTGCTGAGAAGATACCTACTACGCCCGCACGGGAGACGTAAGTACACAAATATGTAGTCATAGATATAGCCAAAAACTAACTTTTCTCAAACATGCTTGGAAACTTTAGCATTATTTTGACAACCTTCTTCGAGATAAATCGAAATTGCTGTACTGGCCAAATACATTCGAGCAGCGGCCGGCAAAAGTTGTATGAAAATCCATATCTGTCGTGGTTTAGCGGTCAAATAAATTACATAGTAAACTCATATCTGTCGTGTAATTTAAAAATGGAACGATCTTTTACTCCGAAATATGCCAACCAAGGAGCTAATTTATCAAAGGTTTTATTTAAATTTCGATCTGGCTTGCAAACAAAAAGCTGTTTATTGAAAAAAAAAAAACAAATGAACACTACCGCGGGAAAAATTATTGTTATTCGTCATTGATTTTGAAAAGTAATTGTATTTGACAAAAAAGTTCTGTCTAGGTAAGTACTACTTAGTTTTAATTTCCGCGCATTATTTGAGAAAAGGACTATACAGGCCTTGGCCACAACTAGGCATTGATGGACTCTTTTGCTGGCCGCTGCAGTAATGTACTATTAGAGCCGTGATATTATATGCGAGTAAGAAACCAGCATCCTGATTGCGTAACACATTTTTAATCACGATCTGAATCATATTGAAGGATATTGCTAATCCATTGCTTCATATGTTCGAAAAATGTGTCTGCTCAACAACGTAAATAACGCAATTACAATACTGTAATTTTACTTTCCTTCCTCAGAGCCCGCCCAGCCGGTCGTTCAGCAATGAAGCTGGGTTCCCGCGGCACGGACGCGGAGTCGTTCGTGTCGCGCCTGCGCAGTGAGGGCGACACGGTGTCGGCCCTGAGCGCCGCGCCTGTCGCCGCAGACGTCGGGGTCGCCAGGCCTCCGCCCCACGATCATAAGGAGTAAGTAGATTTAGGGATCGAGGAACAAGGTGTGAACAGTAGCGTTACTACTAGGGTGCAAAATGGTGCAGAGCACCAGGGCCCGTGGTGTTTGGGGGCCGGCAGGTCTGCCAAGTCACATAAACACTGGCCTATGGCCTCAGTCGGCGAGAGGGTTTTAGAATTACATATTAAACTAAGAAAAGTGCACCACAATCCAGTAAGGCGTGATCCTTTCTAATCTATATGTATAATGAATGGTGAATGGTGAATGTTTTGCTTCTTCTGAAAGGTGTAGAGAATTTTATGAGCTTTCATTTTGTATAAGAATTATTTTCCCTACGACGCACCTTTTTTGAGATATAAGCGAGAAACCCAACAGTGGGAACTTTCCCCCTACAGCCCCTCACTCCGGCTCACCTCCTAGAAGTCAGGAATTTTAGTATGTTCAAGTCCTAGGCACGCTAAACAAGTTTCTAAAGCAATCGCTTAGGTTTAGGTCCCTGCTCATACACTACAACTCCTTTACTGACTGGACTAACTGCCCAACAGTTGATGTTTGACTGTCCAAACCAGCCTGGACAGCTTTTACTCATTCAACTTTACTTTCATTCAACTGTTTGTCATCATGTTAGTATTGCAGCTATTTATAGAACAACTGTTGTATTAAGCTGTTTTTAGCTGGGACGAACTAATGGTGCAACAATCTCTTATGTTAATAATAATTAAGAGCAGTATGGTGAATTGTAACAATGTAATGTTTGTTACAGTGTACACTTGCGTTTCGAGGAGCGCCTCACTCTAGTAGCCGGCAGAGATGGCGATGTACAGAACTTTGAACTTAGCGGTAAGTGTTATGGCCCTCAAGAAAGAAAGAATCTTTAATTAATTAATTAAATAGTTAATTCACTGACATTTAAATATTTGTACGCCACTAAGGCCAAACATGACTGGTCCGAAATTATAATCTATCTCAAAAACTTGCATGCTCTGTATGTGTACTCATGTTTTGACAAATAAAGAATCTTGAATCTCGAACCCATTCTCTCTCCCATGAATCACATATCGCACCCTTAAAACATAAGTGGAACTATATAAAAATTACATTTTTACATTGTATGCCACTGGATACTGAAACAGTGTTAGTTAAACTGTTACTTTAAGCCGATCACAAAGCTTTATTTAATTTTTTTTAGTTCCATATCACCCAAACAATACTTAAAACGGCCATACCGTAAAATGAACATTTTCGTATGGTGCCATTTATGTTCTAATTGCATATGATTCATGTTGATTGTTTAACTATTGTGTCTACTTTGTGGACAGTGAACCTGTTAAGATAAATATTAGCTCCGATTTTTTTTAAGTTGCTATAGGTAGTGAACTTTCCACTCACAAAAAAAAAACATAAATTACTGACAAGTTTTTAATTAAATTTAAATACTCGATAATGTGCAAATATTCATCGTCACCTAAAGAACATATACGTACAGAGTGGCGGGGACACTTGACGCACAAACTGTAACCGACGAAAACTTTCTACGCTAGAGGGTCTATACTGCATTCGCGACTTATTTGAACACGCTACAAAAATTTAAACAAATATGAGTTTATGGAAAATTAACTTTAATTCCTACACAATAAAGTGCAGTTTACGGTACAACTTCAAACATTTTCAATAGTGCTAGTCACTCTGAAATCAACTTAATAACCGTTACAATAAATTTTATATTTGTTTAACTTGAAATAACATCAATTTGAAACATAAATTTTAATAGACTATAGAATCATGTGCTGAATCCATGCTGCGCGTCGATGTCCCTGCCACTCTGTATATAAAAGCTCTCGTATAGTAGGAGTGTTTAAGTAAAATGTTTTAGAAATAATTGTAACCAGAAAGGTATAATTATTTCCTGACAGGTCTGCTGACCCTGCGCATCAGTAACGAGCAGTACGCACGCATTCACGTGCACGTCGACAATAAGGACACCAGGCCATTGCAACTGCAGGTACAGTGCTAAATATGTTATTTAATAGCAGCAAAAAATAATGTTTTGTAGGAAAAAGAACAGTTCAGTAAAGATTCCTCTTTTCCACAAACGGTTAGCTACGGGAAACCATATTATTCAAAACTGACTGAAATGATAGAATATACTTGTAGGCTTAAAAGTTTTACGAGTAGGTCGGTTGTTTCGAACTCATCATATTAACGTTCACCCGACGCGACGTCAGCGTGGGTTCAACCCCACGCTGACGTCTTTTGAGGTCGCGAAATCTCCTCATGAACGTAGCGACTAATCTTTTTCACGACTTTCCGCTACCGAGTGAATCCTAGTGCAATATAATCCTGCTAAACAAAAAATATTTCTTCCAGACCCACCCCAACGTTGACAAAGAAGCATTCAGAGCGAACGGCGTAATAGGCCTAAAGCAGAGCCAACGCGCCTTCCCTCTCAACAGCGACGTGGGAGTGCTGAAGTGGCGCCTCAACGCCAACGACGACAAGCTGGCGCCGCTGTCCGGTGAGCACTGACTCTATATACTACCTGTATTAGAACTTTACCTTATCGACGCCCGGTAGGTACATTATCATCGGCCTATAATGTTTACACTACCGGGACACAGGCCTCTTCGGTGTAATAGGCAGCAGTTCGTATTCTACTATGATTTTTTTGATTTTTTTTACCTTATTATTTATTTCTTTTTTTTTCCAAATATGTATAATTATGTGTACGTATGTATTATTTCGTATAATATGAAGTTAAGTAAAGAACATTAATGTTAACAACATGTTTATTCTTTGCAGTAAACTGCTGGCCGTCAGAGGGCACCGGCGGCGGCTGTGATGTCAACATCGAGTACGAGCTCGAACACGACCATCTCACGCTCAACGACGTCAACATACATATACCGTTACCGTGAGTACCTCAAATTCAAATTCAAATTCATTTCAAATTCAAATTCATTTATTATATATACTCATGTTCACAAACATACAGGTATTAACATGCAGTTCTAACCAAGAGAAGACTTATACCGATTTAACAGCGGGTCCCAAACTAGGCACAGCCTGTATCTTGGTGACCCAAACACTATACATAGTTACTAATTGAATCTTCTGCTAGCGCAAGATTGGTTGATGATTTCATAGTAGGTAATGAATTATTAATAATTTACAATTAACAACTTAATTTTAATTTTATTTCATAATTCGTTATAAGCAAAAAATGTGAGTAAAAAGAAGCTAAAATAGACATTCAAAACAGTTGAGGTGAGTAAATGTGGGGTGTAATGTGTGTGTAGTTGTGTATGTTATCAGAGAGTGTGGTGGGTAATTGGGTATTAACTTGAGCAGCAGAGTAAGCTTTCTGTTTCGTCATAAGTCCGGCCCAGCAACCATTCCTTGAGTTTGGTTTTTGTCTCAGAGTAGATTTTCGGCACAGTAAAAGTTTTGCTTATAGCATTGAACACTCGTATGGGTAAACACGACGAAAACCGGGTCGCGAAGAGGGTTTTTGTTTTTGGAAGTGGGATTCGTTCGGGTATTTTCCTTCCCCTCTTGCTACAACTAGAGCGATTTCTGTTGTGTTTTAATAGGTTTAGTAGTGACGCTAGGATGAATAGTTGCCGCACGCGTAAAACCCCAGATTCCTTATAGAGTTCGTCTGTTGAAAAACGCCGCGGCCTTCCCAGAAGCACCTTGAGGACGGCACGCTGGGCCCGCTCCAGCTCCAGCATGCAAGTCTTGGCGGCGCTACCCCAGACACTTACACAGTATTGTAGGACAGATTGGCATAGGGAGATATAAACCTGTATACATATATTTTTGGGAGCACTGGCTCGTAAGAGTTTCGCCACGTAAATGAATTTGCGAGTCTTTTTCGCGAGTGTTTGAATTTGTGCTTTGAAGGACAGGTTCTGATCAATTATGATGCCTAGATATTTTGTGCTTTCTACTCTGTCAATGGCATTACAGTTGCAATCGGCAGCGGACACGGGTGCTGCCGCCAAAACATTGCATTTGTTGTTGTGTATTTTCAAGGAATCGATGCTTGGTCTGCTAGATCGAGTGACATGAAAGGTCAAGAAATTAGTTTTTTTGAGGTTAAGTGTTAAGAGATTTTGTTCTAGCCATGCCGATATGATACTTATCCCTCTCTCAGCCGCATCCAGAGCCTCTTTCCAAGTAGTTCCATGAAAAATCACAGCTGTATCATCAGCGTAGCAGATTACATCCGACTGTTTAATGTTAAGCCTCAGTATGTCGTTCATGTACATAATGAAGAGGGTGGGTCCCAAAATACTTCCCTGCGGCACCCCGAAGGCAACCGGGAGACTCCCGCTAGCACTATCACCAATTTTAACAAGCTGATGTCGACCAGACAAGTAACTCCTGAACCAATCCAAAGACAAGCCCCTGACACCAAAGGATTCGAGTTTTTTTAGCAGTGTGGGAATTGAAACCGTGTCAAAGGCTTTGGCGAGGTCCAGGAAAACAGCAGCTGTACGGTGGCCCTTGTCGATGTTTGAAGAGACAATACCAGTCAGTAGACTCACAGCTTGCTCAGTAGATTTCCCTCGCCGAAAACCAAACTGCCGTTCCGAAAGTAAAGAGTTCTTTTCCAGAAAGCTGACGAGGCGCTTGTTAACCAGTTTTTCAAGGATTTTGGATGTTACACAAAGCAGTGAAATTGGCCTGTAGTTATCAGGAACATTCTTAGAACCACTTTTGTGGATGGGTGTGACAACAGCAGTCTTCCAGCAATTTGGAACGGCTCCAGTTTCCATGCTCAGATTGCATATGTGTTTTAGGGGTTCTAGTATGTATCTCTTAACGTGTTTAAGGAGCAGAGGCCGAAATTCATCGAGACCTGGAGCGCTGTCATCTTTGAGATCGTCTATGATGTTACCAATTTCTTGATTGTCAGTAGGGATTAAGAACAGTGAGTCTTTGGGTGGGTTTTTGCCTTCAACTCCGAGGGGTTGTTCGTCCCACGTTGTCTGCCGCTTATTTATGATGTTGGTTGCAAGGTCTTGACCAACTGAGACAAAGTACTCGTTACACTTGTCAATGGAGATGTTGTGGTTTTCTTTATGTTTCAGCAATTCTTGGTTGTCGCTGGTTCGCTTGGGGACTTGGCATATTTCTTTTATAGTTCGCCAGAGCTTTTTTGGTTCCTTTATGTTTTTTTCCAATTCTTTCCTGTCATGATCAGTTTTGCGCTGACGCAGAATGTCGTTGCAGTAGTTTCTATATCTTGAATAGATAATTTTTAGAGCATCATTATTGGGTTGCTGGTTCTTTTGTGCGTGAAGAACGTCTCGGTGACGAATGCATCTAAGAAGGCCTGGCGTGATCCAGGGCTTTAAGTTAAACTTAGAACGACTGATTTTTGTTTTTGTAGTGTGTTTTTTCATGATGTCTGTCAGGGTCTTATTGAAC
The DNA here is from genome assembly GCA_914767645.1 of Hydraecia micacea. NCBI lineage: Eukaryota > Metazoa > Arthropoda > Insecta > Lepidoptera > Noctuidae > Hydraecia > Hydraecia micacea. Next base: position 3,379,573 of record OU611801.1, on the reverse strand, counting down.
AGAAGTACTGCATCATTAATATTTGTTGCGGAGGTAACATCAGCCCAGTCGAGCTGGCTTACTTCTTCAATCACCATTGAGTAGTCGGTTTTAAATTTGAATCTGTTTTTGGGTTTGACTTTTGGATTAGAGAAGTTGATTCCAAGCAGCACCAGGTGATGATCCGTCACCGAGGCCTGACAGACGATTCCCTGTGCCTTAGTCCCTCTAAGTTTAACGAAGCCATGGTCTAAACACGCTTTTCCCCGAGTTGGGTGAGTGACAGCTGGCAATAGCCCGTGTTCAGCCATCAAACATTGATATGGCACATGGGCGGCATTCGGTGAGTCATTTAGTAGGTCTATGTTGATATCACCAGTCACAATGACACATGCATCGTTTTTCAGTTTGTCCAAGGTATCGTCCAGAGAGTTCAAAAAGCGCTCAGTGTTGATAAATGAAGGTGAGCGGTATATAGCGAGGAGTGAGATTTTATTCTGCAACTTGACCTGCAGGCAATTAGCATCGTCAAAAACTGGTTCGGAGACCGACACGACCCAGAGATCCCTAACGTAAACAGTAACCCCGCCACTCTTGTTAATTTTTTTGGTAGTATGGTAGCTTTTATATCCGGGCAATTGGAAGATAACGGAGTTTTCATTTAACCAGCATTCTGTTAAGACAATTACATCCGGTTGAAAGTCAAGCCGGGACAACGATGCTTGAAGGCTGAGAAAGTTTTTATGCAAGCTCCTTATGTTTAAAGTCAATACCCTTAAGTTATGTTCCAAAAGTAAATTCCCGCATAACTCAAGTTTCTCGACTGTGCGGCAAGATATGCTTAGCGTCTCATCTATATCAGTTAACAGGTCGGTTTTATCCATGAACAAAAAATAGTTTTGAGAATCAAAAATGACAGGGAAACAATTAATGCCGCAATTTTGATTGGAGGTGAGTAGTCGGGACCTGAAGAGATTCTTAATTTGATGTAAGTTCTAGGAGTACCGGTACGTGTGTGTGTGTTATGTGTTTTTATTTGATTGTACAGTGAGACGAGGTATTTTTTACATGGTACTTTATTGTGTTGAAGCGGTGTGAATGTAGTAACTGTTATTTTGCTTAATATAATATAAACAATAGAGTTAAAAGAAAACAAAATTAATACTAAAATTAGGAATACATTTTTATTTTGAGGTTTCCGGTGCAACTGTAAGACTTGAGTCAGTTTGCGTTCCAAGAAAAAGATCAAGTTCCTTAGTATTCTTGATAGTAATGGCTGGTTGCCCCTCAATCTTACGGATAAGTATACGACCGTTGTTTGTCCAGCAGTATTTATGACCCGTGCTCTGAGCACGGGCGCGAGCTTCACGAAACAAGATGCGGTTATCCTTTGTTAGATGCTCGTTAACAAAGATCTTACGGTCAGGTCCTTGGATGTCAATATCTTTGGAAGAAAGATTGCGCCGGGTTTTGGATGCCTTTATTAACTCATCTCTTTTTGCCCTTCTTAGTAATCTAACGATAACTGGCCTAGGAAACTTCGAAGTTAAATCAGACACAGACGTTTTCTTAAGGCCTGCCCGCGCTGTCCAGTCGATGTCATCCACTGTCAACTGAACCCCAAGCTTAGATGAGGTTATTAAGACGATGTGTTGAAGGTTTTCGGACGGATATTCCTCGATGCCCATGATCTCAATCTCATTACGCATTGTTGACTGCATTTGATAGTTTAATTGATCCTTTAAAAGGCCAATTGTTTTGTTCAAAATTACAACTTGCGAGTTACTTTGTTCGAGAGATTTAATTCTCACCTCATAGCTGTCGAGACGGGCATTGCATTTGCTAATACCGTCGAGCAGTGACTTTAGTGATGTTTTGACTTCATCCATGTCCGAGCGCATAAGTCGAATTTCAGAGACAAGCTCAGCTAGAGAAACTGAGTTCTCTTGGACATCTCTGGCGGGCGATCCAACAGCCACACGCTTGTGGCCGCGTGATTGGGTATTTATGTTCGAGACGTCGAGCTCGGCGGTCGTATTCGCTTGACGAGCGGGAGTGTTACTGTTATCAGTGCGCGGTGTCTTGGCCCGACAGGAAGGACATACCCATATATCAATTTGCTTGTTATTGTCGATGAAGGTTGCGTTAACGCATATTTTGTGATAGTTAGCTTCACAGCTAGAGCATTTAATTAGTCTATCGGTCGTAATATCTTGCTTACAAGCTTCGCACAACGTATTCATATTGCGGTTTGTTTACAAGTTTTTGCTACGAAGACTTGGTTAGCATGCGAGCGCGTGCGTGGCTGGCGCGTGACAAGCGTGTGAGCAGGACAGCAGCAGCCCGTTTTGTAGTGGAGTGACTGCGACAGATATAGTGTGATGTGGTGGTGCGGCGCTCGCGCGCTCGGTGACTCACCCGTACCGGTCAGCTGTTCAAAGTTTATGTGTTGCACCAATTTAAAAACGTTTGTATCTTCGTCAATTACACTTGGATTTTGCATTCACTGACACTGTTGAATAACACTGGGGCTCAGCTTTGTGGTGGTAGAACTTTTAGGTATAGTAATGCACTTTTTCCTAGGATTGGCAATTAAAAACCGAGAGCGTGAAAATAAACGTGCGCTAGCAAAAGCGTCGCGAGGGTATTTTTTCCTGATAGTAATAATAAGCTTTTATTTTTTTTCAGAAAGATATAAACGTATGAATTTCACCCTCACTCTCTTGACATAAACATGCTCTGTTCCCCCTTAGTTCCGGCAACACGTCCGTGGTGGTCCACCAATGGGAAGGCAGCTACGCGCAGAAGGGACGCACACTCATCTGGAGCATACCCATCATCAACAAGCAGCAGAAATCTGGCAGCCTTGAGTTTACGTGAGTTACTATAGTTCATTATTATAGCATAGCATAATCAGCCTTTAGTGTTCCCACTACTGGAACACAGGCCTCCTATCTTCGGAGAGGGAGTGGGCTATAATCCACCACGCGGGCCCAGTGCGGGTTGGTAGATGTCTTCGAATTTTTGGTTATAAGACATGCTTTATAGTTTGGTTATAGAAATGTATGAAAATACCCGTAATGTTTTTTTTTTTAAGTGTTGGTCTTTTAAAGCCGCTATGCCTCATTTATTATGAACAAAGATCTATTTTAGCTAAGAAATGTGAAGTAAACCCGTTATGGTTAAGCATGATGAGCTGAAACTATTTATAGATCATTTCTTTAAAGTGAGTTTCATTTTCAAAATATATATGTGGCTTCGTGGGTCACGCTTGTCTAATCTGTATAAATAAAACAAAGTCGGGTTAGTTACACCATTTAGAACTCAAAAACGGCTGGAACGATTTTTATGATCTTGGATTTATCTCCGCTCCGAATAGCAGAATAATTATTGAAACATGGTGAAAATTCACGAAAAAAATAATAATGAAGATAATTCATTTTCTCATAGATTTAGGCGGTACGAAGTTCACCGGGTCAGCTAGTATTGTAATAAATGGAGCAGTTTATACCTTTTTTTTAATTAACTTTTATGGTATAGTTTAATTTGTTTACCATTTAAAAATGCTGAAACTAAAATCCCTAAGTAAATACATTAAGCACGCATCGAATTTAGATAAAAAGTGTTCTAGCTCTGTCAACTTCAAACTATTGAGATACTTATAAAAATATAACCCCCAATTTCCCCTCTTTAGCGTGACCCCAGCGGTTCCCAACGACTTCTTCCCGCTCACAGTGATGTGGACATCAGACACGTCGCTGGCTCTCCTGAAGGCCATTAAAGTGACTCACGCAGAGGATGAGACCGCGCCAGTGGACTATTCGCAGGAGATCAGCTTCCATCCTGACAAGTATGAGATCGTTTAACGGAGGAAAAAGCGACCATTTGTATGGTGACTTAGTATGGAATGAAATCTGAAATAGGGCGGTTGACTACTGTTTAGTATTTGATCATAGGGAACCTAATTTTAAAGAATGCTTAAACAAATTCTACTTTTAAAAAACGGGCAATCCCGCAAAATGCTAGTTTAAACAATATAAAGTTCCATTTTTGTATGAAAGATGAGCAGCAACCTTATTTCTTCATGTAAATTATCACTGAGTACTGAGTCACAATACTATATTTTAGATAGTCGCTAGCTAAAATCGCTGTATTTAAGAAGTAATGTTATATGAGTCAGTTGTATTGCTACAGGTACAGACGAGTATGCAATGGATTTTTGGATATTTTTTGTTAACCTCTACAACTTCTTCATAAAATGCAGAGACTACAGCATGTTGCCAAACAAATTTATATCTTGCATGGTTAACATAAAGCTCAGTTTACATTGCATACGTGTCGGTGTCACGTATATTGACCTTAAATAAGATTATATTATTTAGATTTAGTTTAAACTTATTATTGTTAAACATAAATAAATAATATTGTTAGAATATTGTGTTAAATTGATTTAAGTTTCATTTTCTATTTCAAATTATCAAGTTTTATCTAACATTCCTGACTTATAGGTTAGGTGCCATTAACTAGGTCTAGGTAATACGGAGCTGGTGTCCGCAACTCCACGCCAATGCACGTATTTTGCGTACCTATGGGAAAGTCAGTTAACTATACGAAGTATTTAAAATTCATGAATGAAAAATATTAATTTTTAAGTTTGTAATCTCTACTATAACTTATATAACTTTAAGGGCCTCACAGACGTCACACTTTTTAGTAATATCCGTCGACTATGTTGCCCCTAAATTATTTTACAATACCATTTGATAAGTGCACAGCAAACTGATACGGTTTGCTTTATTGCAATGTATGAAATAAAAACTATAATAAAATTAAAATAAACATAAAAATGCTATTTTATTTCGTAAATAATTTACGATGTATAAGTTAGTTTTACATTTTTTGATGGTTAAGTTGGCGTTGACATCGGAATCGTTTGATATTTTGGAAACTTTGAATTTATTATCCCCGCCTATTTTGAAGAGCCCTGGCCCTAGAAAACTAGACTTAACTGAAAGCTGTTAGTGTTATTCTTTTAGTATTTTTTTGTGAAGTTTGTACCGCAGTGAATTGCGTGACGTGTACGTTTTGCCGATGTCATTACAGGCCTATGAGACATTTCAATTTGTCTCTGAGATTGCAACGCATCTACGATGTCTCTGGTATTAGGTCCCAACACGTGGGACCTCATGTGGGACATCATGTGGGACATCGACTTGTTTGCCATCCAATAACATAAACAAAAATACTCTTTCAAATAAATACTTTTAATAACAAGCTATTTCAATTGTACTAAAATAAATTGGTCCGCCATATTGGATTTAGAATGATGTCACATAGCTAACTGTGCATTGTCATCCAAACCAAACGTGCATGCAAAATTTCAGCCCAATCAGTTGGGGATAACTGTTACAAAATTCAGTTGCAGGATTTGACCCATACATACTAACTAAATAACTAACAAGGCAAGTTGAATAAAAGCTTGTAATGTAATAATGGCCGCCATTACAGGTTTCTCATCCTTAGACAACTACCAGGTGAACGCTAAACCTGTGGCGGAGTCCAAGTACCGTTGGATAGCGCGCGTCATACACTCGCGCTCCGCTGATGTACCGCACATGTGCACCGCTGTCTGTATTGATGAGGCCATCTTTATCACGGCCGCGCGGTGTATCTACACGTAGGTACTTTTTGGATAACGTTCCCCCTTATTTCCCAAAGGCAGAGGTGTACTTACACCGTGTATCGCGCAGCATGTCGATGGCAATCTAAATTAGGTTATTCCACCCTAAGGTCCACCTGTAGAATTGAACACAGGACCCCATGCTCAGTAGTCGCCTTTGCAACCACTAGACCAACGAAGCCTATCAAGGTACTACTAACATGAAGTTAGGCCGGCCGGGGCCGGCCATATTAGCCTTAAAACCGATGCCCGTTCGAGTAGATGAACGTTCTTGAGTAGAGATCGTGAATCGGCGAACGACGATCTTTGCAGGGTGGCTGGCATCAGGAGTTGCCGAGAAGCGTGCAATGGGAGAGGCGGAGACTGCTAGATGATAATGATGATTTACTTGAAACTAATACTTTCTAATCTTACTTCCAGTTTAAAAGTAAGATATACTACGATAATGTATATGTCAAAACGATTCGAGGTCCAAGTATTTGTGGTGCCCTCGGAACCGACAAGGCAGATGTTTGATGATATAGGTATCATAGTGGTCGATACTAAGACGGTCAAAAATATGAATTGGGTGGTTATAGAACTGTTTAACGTAGTAAACAGGACAGATGAATCGTTTCAATGGTTTGAAGAACTAAATAAAAACGGAAACATTAAGTACAAAGTTCTCGGGTATACAATGAAAAAGGTAAGTGGAGTGGTGACCGCGTATCATCTAGCATAAGTAGTAAGTATAGCTAATTAATAACGTGGTACGCCCCCCAGCTAGACGAAACCGTAAAAAGGCTGTGGGCTGGGCATAGACTGAAGCGAAAAACAACTGTTGTGGTCTCCGTGGTTGTGGTACAACTTGGGAGAGGCATGCGTCTAGCAGTGGACTGCGATAACTCTCTCTGTAGCTCCTTTGATTGATTGACCATCTGGGCTGTGTTCCTAACTTGAGTGGATATTGTGTGTGCGCATATTGTGTATGCCTTTCAAATCCAGATGTAGCAATGAGCTGTGTGGTTCATGGACTGCAGCCACTAACGCTCATCGCTTGAGAGAACGGTCGCCCAGAACAAAGGACAAGCTAACGTTAGACCTACTTAAATTCCTTCTTCGCCTCAACAGGGTATTCACAAAATAAAAACAGCCGACAAAAAATACGACCTAACAGAATTGAACGTCGTCGCTGCACACGACATATGTTTCAAGATCCTAGAGCAACACAGGAAGGGTAACGGCTTCGGCGTACCTTGCTACCACTCCTGCACTTATACACAGTTTGAAAAAAATAATGCGAAGTGTAAAGATTACCACGGTGTCGAAGGTGGAGCGGTGGTCGACACGACAACCAATAAGTTGATAGGTAAGTTGGTAAGGCGTGTTTAACCTTTGATAATTTCGAAAATTATGGTAAAAACACTGTCTCTTTATAATTTATTTCTTTACTCTTGTTTCATGATTATTATTCTTCTTCTTAGCGTATGGATCGCATACAAGAAAAAGAATTAACCAGTGCTCATGCTCATACTGTAACCATAAATTCAGCATATTGATTCAAGACCCCCTTAATAAGAAATTTTTCTTCGGTTATACAAAAAAATATTAGTTCTTCCTTGTTCCATACATTTTGACCGCGTAGGTGTGCGCTTTTATATGAAACCGATCAGCATAAGCTATGCAGGTGGTTTTTTTTTTAATAACCGACGATACATTTCTACGCTAGGGGGCCTAGAATTAGTATGTGTTGAATTCATGGTTACAGTTTGCGCACTGGTTAATATTTTTTCCTGAAAATTCAAATCGAAAATGGCCTGAACTGTTTCGAGAAAAGGATGGTACGGCCATGCCGCTTTTTGCTCGACTTGGCGGGGGCACTACCGTGCCCCCAGATAGTAAGTTTAGCCCAAAATTCCGAGTTATTATTTTAGTTATAAAAATGTATTATTAATTTAATTTAATGTTGTATTTATTGTATAATATGTAAAAGGACTACCCCAGACTGCCTGCAGTATCGTCTCTCCTTCTCCCTTTAATCCAAAGGTTGTCTTTATAAGAACGCTTTTAGCGATAAGACTGCCCATTGTGTCACCCTATGTCTTTTGCTATCTGTAATTCTTATGGTGTACGTAATAAAGAATATTCTATTTTATAGGGATAGCGACTTGGGGCGTTTATTTCCACAAATACGAGTTGCCTGTAGGGTTTTCCATCGTGAATTCCGAGAACTTCTTCAAAGACTTGAGGTGTGCGAAGCGCATACGGGATGACAACGGGAAGCTCGTCAAGAAGGGTTACTATCAGACTTTATGTGACGGGAATAAATAAATACTTATTATTTTAATTTGAAACAGTTTTTATTGCTCTCTTCATGATTTTTCAAAAAATCGAAGAAACCACCCATTAGGTAGGTACCTATTCCTAACCTTTTGACCGCTTGTGTCGCATTTATGCGACACATATTTCCGTGTCCCTACCGCTCGTGTCGTATTTATGCGACTGACATGCATGATTTTTTCGTTCTATTTTTGTCCTATTAACTGCGTGGTACAACTAAAACCATTATTAAATAGAGAAAAAACGTTTTGACTATTTTTTAATCAATACTACGATTTCTCCTCCTTATTTATTGTAGGTATTATTTTATCGATTTGTAGCCGGGCGCTAGGGGCACAGTATTACAATATTTCCTACAGTAGCGCAACGCCTTTGATGTCGCGTGATGCCGCCGCCAGTGTAGGTACTTACGCTGTCACATGCAAATATGCTAGGGTTGTCACCAAATGGGAAATAAAACAATTGTGATTATTACTATTATGATGTAATCATTTATTCATATGTACAGACGCCAGCACATCAACCTACACCTAACTGTCAAATTTTCCCAATCAACATTGAACCTTACCTATGCTTTAGCGATAAAGTTGAAAATCTATTACAGAAATCTGACAGATTGTAGTAGGTTGATGTGCTGACGTCTGTACATTCAAAATAATTGTGATTATTAAATCTAATGTAATTATTTATTCATAAATATATATTTACATATGTTGCACTGCTAAATATTTACGTGACGCTTTATTTTTGGATGTTCTTAATTGTCTATTTATAAAATTTAACTACCTACTTACATAATGTATTCGCATTCGGATGAACAATCTGATAAAAAAAGAATGAGGAAAACATGAACACGGCTGTGATTTAAATTCTACAGTACTTAGTATTTCAAATAATCTATCTAAAATATTGTTTCCAACAAACGAGTGGAAATTTGAAAAACCTACCTCTCGTCGCGGGGAAATCTATGAAACTTTAAATCCTTCTGGGATTTCGATGTCGATTTACATCCATATACAGAACAGTTTGTGCGCACCATAATAGAAGATGTAAGTATAATAAAATTATACGCAAAAAACGACCGCGTCTGCCCTTCGCGCTCGGTACCGCAAACTAAGCGTGTTTGCGGTACGCGGCCCGCGCCACCCGACCCCCCGCGAGTTCCCCTCCGTTGCTCTGCGCAAGTACATTCGTCGTGCTACTGTAGGAAATATTGTAATACTGTGCTAGGGGCACGGCAATGAATATTTAGCCAAGCGCTTAAAAGGTTAATACATGGTGGCTGGTAGCAGTTGGATGAGTTGCCGAGAATCGAGCTAAATGGAGAGGCCTATCATCATCAGCTTACAGCAGTGGACTGCTGTAAGCCGATGATGATGATTCTTAATACTAATCACAGGTGTGAAGAGGTAAGCAGAACTCAGAAGCAGATATTTTTGGTGTAATTTGTGAGACATCTATTTTCAGCTGTGGATTGTAATGGGCTTCAACACCGCTTACGAGGCGTAAAACATCGGCCATAGCAGTTTACATTCTATATTTCAATGCAAAACAATTTGTGTCTGTCTGTCAGTCTGGATAGGTATTTGTACAATAAAACACAAATCATAGTAAAGCACTTATATTATTAATCCAGTTACATTTTGTACAGAATTCATATATAAAATACAACCTAGGAATTATCTACATTAAAATTAAACTTAAAATCCGACTTTGTAAATGAAAATTTGAAATTCTTTGCACTATCTTCACTGCCTTTTTCTGTGTTAGCAACTTCAGGGTCAACTTTAGTATTGCTAGTATTTGTTTGAATTGGTTCACTAGTGTTGCCATCTTTAACAACGGTATTGCCACTATCTACTTGTTCTGGTGCTAAACTGAAGTTGAATCTAAAAGATTCATCGCCTGTGGTTAAAAATGCAGATTTTCTCAAGAATGTAGCTTTTGGTTTTTCAGGAACGTCTGATATCTTGATTTTACTGGCCACTGCAAACAAATAACCTCGTTTTATAAGAGGTTACGAGTAAAGGCTTTCATGTTATCCTAGAATAATGAGACTGGTCCCGGATTCAGAAAAAGGTAGGTCCTTCTACTGGAGTTTCCATGGGTACCTTTAGAATTATGTCTATGTGTGGTCACTTCTTGCCTTCCTAACAACCTTTCAAGAGTGTTGATTATAATATCAAGGGCTCAGCACTTTTAATATGGACACATTATTAACAGTTCCTTAACATTGCTTATTTTAGTATTTTATAAAGAAGAGCCATCCATAAGTTAATCAGTTGATATCAACTGTCAATTATGCATTTCTCGCATCAAAATTTTATCTAGGACACTACTTTAACCTTACTTTTTGCTAATTTCTTCTCTTCGGCAGCCATTTTAGCTCTATAGTCACCAAAATGTGTGCGCATTAGTTGTCTCTTGCGTATGACGGGTTGGTTGTTGTTCTTTAGTACTGTTAGCACCTTCCATGCTTCTTGCACTGAAAAATAACAAAAATATGTTAGACATAGGTACATCTTCATGATTTAAATAAATGAAATTGTTGTGTAATATGCTACAATTTATGAGTAATTTTAGAAAATTACAGAAATCCTGTTTGTGAGTGTAGAAATCAGTTTTTTGTCAATTAAGTAGTAGCGCGAATGACCAAAGCAATACCTATGTCTGCAATAACCAACAACGGCATTTAAGCCAATGCTAGTGTGCTACTTAGCATCTATGATGAAATCTAGTCACCAATATGAAATTTGAAAATGGAAATGAATGAGATAGAATCCGCTACATGTAGAGAAACTTACTCTGCTTTTCATTGCCTTTTTTTTCGTTCAAAGACCGTTCTAACTGTTGAATACACCAGCATAGTTCAAGTTGAAATTGTCGAACTGAATCCTCGGGGTCCGCTCCATCCGATGAGTCTTTCTCTACTTTAAACGGTTTCTGTAGGGAGTTAGACTTGCCTTTAGAATGTAATTTAGTAGGTTTAGGCATGATAATTAATTTAAAACACTTTTTAATTCAATAAAACCACGTTTTGTTTTGTTTTGAACATTTGACGTGAATCTTGATCCGAAAGCGACTTCGAGCAACGTGACGTTTCTTTTTTTTCGCTATTTTTTGGTTGGGGTGCGGCGTTGGTTCCGTTCAGAAATTAATAAAAATGCTAAAAACTAATCTACAATCCAATCAATCTTATAATATTTTGATGTTGTGCCATTATTGAGTTAAGATTCGGACAAAGGACGAAAAACAAGTTGCATTGTATCCATGTGTATTAATCAAATTATTTTTGAATTTTTGCCTAAACTTTCTGGAAGCTAGACAAACTGGCTCCACAGGCGTGCCACATGCTGCAAACTATACTTCATAAAAGATAGCCATGGACCTATAAAAAAAGGCGGACGGAACTTCACTAAGAAACAACTGAAGCACCAAAATGGCGGCGGCGTAACTGTGTGTGCGTGAGTACTTCGGAGCGTAATGGCCGACGGCAGACCGACTATGGTGTGAATGTGTGCGTGCTGGCTTGTCTATATATTAGCGCGCTGACCGACTTAGGGTGCTTCAAAATCTCTAAGATTCGCCGTCCCAGGCATACCCTCCTCACACCCGACGACCCTATCACCCTTCTCCAAGAAAGCTGTAGGGAAACCACCACTGTCAGACGAAAGAACAAATACAAACCGCGAAACCGGCCCCGCCGCAGAGGCCCTCCGCGACGTCCCTGTAATATCACCGCCCGACCCTTGCTCGACAAGCCAGCCCGCGACGCTGAGCAAGTAGCTTTAAATTCCCCAATTAATAACCAGACCCAGCCTGATCATTGCTGCCCTCCCCCCAATGACTCACTAAGCCGAGGCCCGAACCCCACAGGGGGTGCCCTTAGTGGAGCTCATTTAAATATCCTTAGTTTGTAAGCCCTGGCTGGGGGCCTTAAAGTAATTTTCGGCCACCACAGGATAGTCCGGTTAAGCAGTAAGGCAACCTTAGCGAGTTGCATCTGCGAGTGGTCAGATCAAAAAAAAAAAAAAAAAAAAAAAAAAAAAAAACTTAGGGTGCTTCAGTTATTGTTAAAGGAGACGGCGTCCGCCTTTTTTTATAGGTCCATGAAGATAGCTTGATCTCTGCGACATAAGTCAAACTGACATTCCTAGGGTTGTCACGATATAAAAAATTGTCGATAGAAATTATCGATGTTTCTTACTATTATCGATGCTAATGTAACATTTAATTGGGTTTAATTTAATTAAAAACGTTACTAAATTAAAACGAATATTTGAATATAAAATATATTTATTCTCGTAAAGGAATACACCCCAAATCCATATCTAAATCAGTTTCTGAATCGCTAGAACAATATTGTAAATTTATTATAAACTCTTGTTCGCAAATATTATCAAATCGGACGTCCCGCTCCCAATCTTCTTCCATTAGTTTTCTGCATTTGGTTACCACCTTCCAGTCTTTATTTAAAATATCGATAGTCTGTGGTCACGATGATTCATCGCCCATCACTAATTAGGTCGGCATGCCCATAAAGTATGACATTGACAGGTACTGTCTGTACTATTATGGAATTCAGGACTTCATAGGCGTGATTTTACTGACAGCTGTCGCAGAGATCAAGCTATCTTTTATGAAGTATAGCACACCTGCTGACCTGCCAACGCACAAACTTGTGGATGCATCGCAAGCGTTTGCCGCAAGCTTTCTCTTAATTTATAACAACAAAAGATAATAACGGACAATCAATGAACTCAATCGGATCAGTAGATCGGCAGCAGCCAGCACTGCCAGCAGCAGCAACTTGCAAGCCTACACCTTATTCAAAGTCAATACGTTGGCAAGCGTTTGGAACTGGCATTAGACTAAAAGACTACACTTTATAGTGTGAAAGCATCTTAATCTTTTGTGTTGCCATGTAAAACGCGATAGTAGTGACTTCTTTTTATGACGTAACGTGAGCGATTGCGACACTAAAATTGTAACCTCAAATAATTTTACTGAACTGAAGTTTTCACGAGAATATATTATGCCGCTTGGAAAGTTCGGGAAAATTACAATTTCGTGGTAATTACTTCAATATATACAAATACATTGCCTGTTAAAATTATACAGTCCATTTGTGGTGAGCACTGTACATTTATTTTCTTGACTTTCTTCTACATAATCAGCACGAATCCCTGTAAATTATCTAGGAGTACTTAAGTAATAGTATTCTGTGATTATGTTAACATGAACAAAGATTATGGTCTTTTTTTATTGTGACTGTTGATACTTTTGACATATTGGAAAATCTGACTTAACCTATTCGTATTGTAATTCAGCTGTTTATTAAAAATCATTTGACCCGATCACCCGATAAGGCGCTTTCAATTCCTGTCTTTATTTATTGATCGTAAGTGAAACGGTGTGACTTGCAGGTTAGCAGTAACAGTGACTAGTTTATCATTGTTTGTGGTGGCGAAGAACTCTATAAATGCCCGTCGTTTGGAGAACATGAGATCGCGAGAACGTATGCGCAAATCCAATCACGGAGAGTATCCAGACGTGTACAGGCAGCTGTGAGTGTGAGTATTGAACCTCATAACATTATGCCTGTTCCCATCAAGAGGTGTTGACTACCCCATCATCTGCCTAGCCTATTCCCAACAATGTTGAGGTTGCCTTCCCGTCTAACCAGATGGAGCTGAATACTAGTCTTTTTTTGCATTATATATTGTACCCTCGTTTTATGAGGCCTCCATGTCCATTGTGCCCAATTTTACAAACATCCAGACTCCAGCAAGGTACTCAGAAATTCTTTAAAAAACAGTAGCATAGTAAGCTGTTAATGTTTCCACTGCTAGGATGCAGGCTTCCTCTCTGTGAGAGGGAGTGGGCCATAATCCATCATGTAGGCCCAGTGCGGGTTGGTAAAAAAATAGTATCATGTTATAAAATTTTGAACATCACAATTTTGTTCTCTATAATAGACATTAAAGGACTAGTATACTTATTTTTTAATTATCTTACATTCCGCAATGCAAAATTTCAATCACAAATAAATTGCTTTTTCAATTGACCGCTACAAAAATAACAGTATTGGTAATAAGTTTCATTATAAATTTCAGGCTTTAAACCTAAGTGAGTAAAAGAGAGAAGGGAACGAATCAAGATGGCGTCACCTATGCTGGATGCTGCGAAGCTGCAGCTCGTCCAAGAGTTAGAGATTGAGATGATGTCAGATATGTACAACCGCCTAGTCACCGCCTGCCATCGCAAGTGTATACCGGTCAAATATCAAGAGACAGAACTTTGTAAGTGTATAGCATTTTTTTATTATTTTGTATTATACTGGATGTCTTTTTTTACTGTCTGAATAAACACAGGGTATACTGTAAAAGGTGAATGGAGTAGATGATTTGATTGACATTCAATCCTTTGATTAAAGCCGCCAATGGCTTCACTCAAGGATTGAATGTAAAAAGAAAAAGCTTTTTTTGGTTTTTTGTGAAAAAAAAAAAACTAAATTTCTGTGCCATAGGCTTCTACTCCGTTCACCTTTTATACCTTGATTTTGAGCTGGTATAATATATTTTTTATTCAAAAAGTTGTAAACTGAAACTAATTTACTGCTGAAGTCTATTTCTAAATCTACAGTATCTTTGACTCAAGTTCACTAAACCTGGATATCCAAAATATTTTTGATTTTTATTTATTTATTAATTTATAACCAACTTATACAGAGTGGATTTTTGAGGCAGGGCAGCAAGGGTAAGTACCTTAACTGTTGTAGTTACAGAAAAACGGTCTTAGGAGACTGTCTTTATTTTATTGGAAAATGGTCTTACCATTATCCTGTAGCTGCAACAGTTAAGGTACCTGCCCGTACTGCCCCATCTCAAAAATCTGCGATGTATATTGCGACTAGGATCCCAGTCCCAAAGTCTAAACCAGACACAAAATGTTTCTGAATAGAAGGAATATAAAGCAAATGTTTTTTTTTTTGCAGTACTATGCTAGGCTAAATTGTCCCAATTTCTAATTTCCAGGCAAAGGGGAATCAGTCTGCCTAGATCGCTGCGTGGCCAAATACCTCGACGTTCACGAGCGTATAGGCAAGAAGCTCTCCAACATGTCCCAAGGAGAAACTGAAGACCTCACCAAGGTCAACTTGTCTGAGGGCAAGAAATAGAACTAAATAGATACGGATGACACTTATAATTAATTATGCTCAAATGTACCAGTACCTGACATTTAATGAAGTATTGCCAGTTGAAATATATAAAGGTAGGATGTAGTTAGCTTAAACTGGAAACGAAACTACGTATTTAAAGGGGTAATACGTTAAATTTTTCGTTTGATTAATTTTGTTATAAATTGGTCTAGTTCTGATTTAAACTATGCGCGCTTTCTAACAATTTAATAATATTTATAATTATCTATTTTATAATTTGATAACTTTGTACTAATTTAAAATTATAACGCTTAAAAACAATCGCTCAATATAACGTAATGTGCAACCAGTGCATTAAATTTCAATGTTTCTTGTTTAGCTAACGCGTTCTTGTCTATGATACATGGTCCCTTCGACGCTAGCGCCACTGGATACAATCCCAGTGGCATTTATTGAAAATACATCACCTCGACAAAGACTTATGATTATTTTTCCTATTATCAATACTAAAGAAACATCTAGATTTATTATAAAAACACGATTCATTATAAGTTGTCATCCTATAAATAATAATTATAATTATGAGAAACAAATTGAATGTTATGGGGTTCATGAAAAATTGAATGGGGATTGAAAATACACCTCCGGACTCCTAAATTGAGCTACCATGCATTTCCATGTAAGGTATCAAGGCCTAAACATCAAAAGAGTCAAGTTTTTATGCAGTTTTGAAGTAGACCTAGACATACTGGTCCATCATTGTTTAAAATTTGTATTATGAGCATTTAAAAATTCATCAGCCCGAATACTTATTATATATTTACCTAAATAAATCGTCAACATACATTTTCGAAATTTTTAGAGCGAAGTACGAAATACACGCAGACGATGTCGCGGGCAAAATGCAACTGGAGTCCAGAAGTGTATTATCTCTGGTTATTTCATGGAGCAATGTATAAGCTGATACAATTTCCGTTTCTAGAATGGGTCATTATAAATATTTAGTAATTTTATGCTTTAGTCTTTGAAAGTTAGTCCACTCGTTGGAAATAAAACGAATGAAATAAAAAACTTATAATTTTATTTCTACACCATGTGCGAGTTCACGACACTTCTACAAGACTATCTACAATTACAAATAATAATTTAATAAACAAATACTAGTGAAATCTACTGAGTTTTTAAATGACTGACTTGGCCTACACCGAAGCCGTATCCAATAGTAAAACTCCTTAGAAGTTGAACTAATACAAAAATATTGGAGCAAAAGAAAACTACCCCTTTCAGCCATATTAGGAAGAAAACCTCTCTTCCTTTGAACTCTAATAGGTATGCGTAAAACAACCATGCCCCTTGTGCGGTCACCCAGATGATTGCTAACAGTAAGGCTTTTTGTCGAGTAATCTTGAACGAATGTGCCACAAGCGGTAACAGGGACAAAAACCAAACAAAGTACTGTGACGTCATGACACTATTGAACGCAACTACTACAACTGTCTGACAAAACATGGCAAAAGGTAATGTTCTAGCATCAGCTCCGTACTTTATACTCAGTAGAAACAGAATAACGGCCTTGAATAAACTCGTGACATTCCTCACTATGTCGAAGGTAAGCTGATTCGTACTCAAATACGAATAGTAGAAGAGAACAGAAAAGTTATGCCGTGTATCAACTCTAGAAGCGTGGTACAAGTATGTTTCGTAAAGGAAATCGTAACCGTACAGTGCCCACATTCCGTATGTCAGACCAGATAGTGTTATTATGCAGCTCAGCGCCAGTATCAGTTGGTTTAAATTCGGCCATAAGATCAACATTCCCTGTCTTATAGTAATTTTACGAGGAATTTTAGTCACCCCCAAACTAAGGTACATGGGAAAACTAAACACTAACGGGTACAATCGTAGATGGATCGATATTCCGAGGAAAAATCCGGACAGAGCATATTTCTTTAGTCCCTTTACTACGTCCGTTTGCAATAAAAGTAAGGATAGTATGATTGTGAAACATGACACCGAATCTGCGTTGCCGCGAGTCGAAATACCGATACTGAGAGGATTATAGAGCCAAATGAAAGAACAGTACATCGGGATGTTCGTAGCAATGCTCTTTGGACCTAACTGGTGTTCCACTAATGTTTTTACAGCAATCGTTAAAAAGATGTCAAAAGTAGAAAAGAGAATTTTCCCGAAATCTTTGCCCAAAATCATGTTAGGGACAAGAAGGTAAGATAATAAAGGGCTGTACCTATAGGTCTGTCGTTTGTATGGTGATTCTCCGTGTAAGACATGCCTAGCAGCATCCGTGAACACGGAATAGTCAACATCGGTGTAAGGGACATCGTAAGTTTTGTCGTGGAAATCAGCGTATACGATCAAAAACAGCCTTATAAAGAAACCGGCCACAAGGTGGTATCGCAGCGGCAAGTTTATAAACTGCAATAACTGATGCATTTTAGATCCTCGTCTTCAAGTTTTTCGCGGCAGAATATAAACAACCTTTAAACTCTTCGAACTCTTTAGCACAATCGTCTTTTTTCACCGACCCTTCTTTTAGCAGCACACAGCGGGCATACAAAACACTCTGCTTAGAACACTTGGCAAATATCACAGGATACTTTGCTAGCCTTTCTTTAGCTTTGGAGATTGATTCCATTATTATTTCTATGCCCTGCGTGGGTACGTGGTATCCGGCTCACTAAAGTCGTACGGGTCGCGCGGTCTGAAGAATAAGTCGTAAATGGGCTTCGAAAAGAATATTCCGATACCCAAAGCAGTGAACGTGACTTGGAAGGTCCTCGGGAATCTGTAGATCCAACTTCTTTTTCCTAGAGGTTGGCTTCGACGACGACTGTCCATGCTATCTGGAAAAAATAAGAATTTATTATGAATACATAGGAACTGAAAATTTTATACGCTGAAGGCCCAGGGAGGGGTGGCGAGACGACCTCGCCGTAACGCAAGGGTTGAATCGAGGTGGCCCCGGAAATGGAAATGGATGCTTGGAAGGATTTGGGAAGTCTTTGCTCAGAAGTGGGACAGTGAAGGCATGCTTCTATCTGGTCTAGTCTATTTGTCACTGCTGGGTAAAGACCTCGCTTTCCGTCTTCCACACACGTCTGTCCTCCGCCATTGCAAGCCAGTCGTTTCGGTAGGAGTCAAACTGGCCCCTCCATCTTAGCCGTGGTCTGCCGTGATGTCACCAAGGATTTAATGGGACCCAATCAGTGTTTTTTTTTTCTGGCATGCGGCAGCCATGAACGGTCCAATCCCACTTTAAATTAGCACCATTCCGGATAACATGCGTGATTTTATCGAGGTTGTGGGTTCAAATATGGTGAAGTACTAATGTGAATTTTTCCATTTATATGTACTTTCCGAGTTTATCTAGGATGTCATTACTGACATCGGTGAACATCGTGAGAAAAACTGGAATTTCAGTAAATATAAGCTTGAAATCGCCAACCCGTCTTGAGCAAGTGTGGTGATCAATGCTCCTGCCTTCTCTGTATGAGAAGAGGTCTGTAAAATGCTGGTATTATTTAATGATGGTTACCTTACTTAGCCGGTCTGTCAGTGACCGGTGCGTATTCCCGCGGCTCCAGGTCGTATCCTTCACAAACCAGAGAGGAATTCAGTGGCTTGAACTTTATGCAGCAATGGCGCATGGCCTCGAACACTTTGTGGCAACGGACCTCTTGGAAGTTGTTTTCTGTGAAAATCGAGAAATAGAAATTAAGAGAATTTAATTTATGGCAGTACTATTAAATAATAATGGTTTTAGGATGCTGCTTGGATTCCCTTGTTTCTGCAGCGCATCAGGAATGATTGCAAAGGTAAGAACAGATTTTTTAAGACAATTTTGTACAAGCAATAACCACTCTAATGCGTCGCGTACAGGATAGCACCGGCAGTATCTTAATTAAACACTATTGTAATTTGGGTTGATTGTCTACTAGTACTCTACTGGTGAGTGGCCCAGTGGTAGCGGCCGCGACTGAAGAGTTTTGGGTCGTAGATTCGAACCCAGACAGGCGCTTTACTTTGTGCAAATTATTTCATCACCACTGCTCTCAAAACTGTGAAAGAAAAGATCGTGAGAAAACAAGCATGGCCTAGAACCAAAAATTCGAAGACATGCGACATCCACCGACCCGCAGCCCGCATGGTGGATTTACAGTCCACTCTTCACAGGGAGGAAGCCTGTGTCTTAGCAGCGGGAACATTATAGGCTGATTATGCTATTCTATGCTTTTTTATTTAAAATTTACTAACTTAATTTTTAAGTTTGTCAGGTAGAAACTACACAAGCAGCTTTGAACTCCAAAGATGCAGTTTTGGAGTTATCTTGCTGAGTCTTGCTAGGGCCCTGCTAGAAACCCAGCTCCAACAAAGTATATCGCCACATGCCACGAAATGTTTAGATTTACAGATCATAAGTAAAACAGATGGCAGTCTACAACGGACATTAAAAATCACGATTGATTACTGATTAGTTCAATATGTCTGGATTATTAAAGTTGGTTTAATTCCAGACACCTGGGGGAGGGGACTGTTAGGATAAACAGGCATCCATGGTCAGGGCAGATGATTCGAACGAAGCCTAAGCCAGTATGTGCCTCACTATAGTGCCCTTAATATGTGTAAGATATAGTACCATAAACCACAATTTTCATAGTCAAATTGTGGTTGCGGCGCCAAATTTGAGGACATAGATAATTAATTTCTAACAGGTCGCACAACGCCAAGATATCGTGCAGATTTGGTTTCAATCTTAGCACGAAATAAACTTCCAATAAAATAAAAAACCGGTCAAGTGCGAGTCGGACTCGCGCATCGAGGGCTCCGTAAAATTTTGTAGGTAAGTACTTATTGTAGTTTAATTTTTGTAAATGAACTAACATATTTACGGTTTTCGGATTTTTTCCTAAATTTGTGCGACGACATTGCTTCTTGCCAAATTTCATGATTCTAGGTCAACGGGAGGTGCCCTATAGGTTTTGATTTCGGAACATACACCCGTAGCTTTCAAATATTTCAACTTGATAACTCCACGCGTTCCTGGGAAAAAGGGTCTTGACTGACGGACAAACAGACGGATAACGAAGTGATCTTATAAGGGTTCCGTTTTTCCTTCTGAGGTACGGAACCCTAAAAAGAAAAAAATCTCAATTCATACAAAAATACGAAATATTCCGGATGCAAAGATAGCATGCCGCAATTACTTATCTTTCCTACATTTGTATTCACCAATAACTTACAGACGAAAGGTTTCATGTTTGCAAATCACTGAAAATAAGTTTCGGAATATCAAACGAAGACATGAATGATTTGTAGGAATATTGGAAACATTTTTTACGGAGTTATCAAAGAATTTTAAACAGAAATAAATAAAAGAAAACCTTTGCCGTCTAATTCTTTTACTTAGCGTAGTGATTTTTGATAGGAATTACCTACAACATGGTTTCAGATTTTTGTCTTAGGTTAGACAAAGAGTTATTGGGTTTTCCCATCAGGAATTTCTCAGTAGCACCCTGGAGTCTGGGTTTTTGCCCGGTTCTGTGGTCCGGACTGCCTATCAGACCTCCACAACCCAGTTCAGTTACTGGGTAATACGATACCCCTTGGTAAGACTGGTTGTCAGACTTTCGGGCTTCTGACTGACGACTGTCAAAGATCCACGAATTCCAGCCGGGACCAACGACTTAATGTGCTTTCCCAGGCACGAAGGGGTCTCGGTAGATGGTCATCCATACACAGACCAACCGCGTGCAGCGTAGCTTAACCTGATCGATCGACATGTGCGGCTGTTATTATTTAGCCACGGGCCCTCATGCACGGGCCGCATGCCTCATATCCTATTACATGGGACTTAAACATAACTGGCGATATGAGTAGGTACAGACGCCAGCACATCAACCTACCCGAAACTGTCACATTTCCCCAATCAATTTTGAACCTTATGCTTTAGCAATAAAGTTGAAAATGTATTAAAGAAATTTGACAGATTGTAGTAGGTTGATGTACTGGCGTCTGTACATCGGGGATTACAGGCGTGATGTTGTGTGATGTATCAAACTGCTAATTCTAGCAGATTTTGCAACTGTCTTGGGTTGGTGCCAGTTCTAATGGTTATGAATGAGACTTCTTCTTCGTTCTGCTGAAGCGTGATGATACGCATTTTGGACAGGTATTTGGCAGGAATATTCCAGTCGTTATGGGTCGTCAGAAGCCCGAAAGTCTGACAACCAATCTAGTACCAAGGGGTATCCAGTTACTAAGTTCACGAGGTCAGATAGGCAGTCGCTCCATGTAAAATACTGGTATTCAGCTGCATTCGGTTTGACCGGAAGCCGTCCCTAAAATAGTTGGGAAACGGCTAGGCTGGTGATGATGATGATAAGGTACTCCAAAATCAGACCGAAATCGTTAGCAAACGATTTCGATGTCCTAAATAAACACAATTAAAATACCAGAACAGATAAACTAACAAGCGCGAGCCAGTCAATTATCTTAAATACTCAATAAAAAACCTAGTACATCATAATCGTTCCGCCCACTGTTCTAGAACATACTACACCTACATATATAGTATAGTCATCACATAATATAGTTCGGAAGTAAATACTCCGCCCCTTACTTCGCACGCTCATTGACGGCGCATCACGTGTTCGGTTCGGATGCGTAATATAGGTAGATAGATATAGGACTGCGATAGTCAGCTGAGGCTGAGACCATCATCAGTCCATAACTCCATACATATAAAGTTATACCTAAATGCGAAAGTAACTCTGTCTATTACCTTTTCACGCCTAAACCACACCACAAAATTTGCCAGACAGGTAGCATTTGGATCTGAAAAAGGATATAGGCTACTTTTCATCCTGGATCGCAGACGAAGTCGCGGACGATAACTAGTATGATTACACATAGTGTTATAGTCTGAGCAGGAAATGAAGCTGTGGCTTATATGGTTATATTGTCTTAGAAATGCAATACCTATTCGAGATGACCGCAAACATAGATCAATGTCTGTTTGCGGTTTACCGATGCGACCACTGACCACATGGCTCTACGGTGGTCGCAACGGTAAGGACCACTAGGTTGTTTCGTACATCGTCAGCTAAGGTTCTATACCAGATTGCGTTTACCGGAAAATATCATGGTACTTTTCTTCTACTAGGCACCTACTTTCCATCACAATTTTCAATTATGTATTTAGGCAGGTATAGATAGATGTTATAAACATAATCTTTTTGTATGATTATGTTTATGGACGACAGTTTTTCAATGCCACAGAATCGATTCTGAAAATATTCAACTGTTTTTGTAGACAACTGCAAAAACTTGTACACATCAATCAAGCAAGCTGCAAGACTGCTGTTGTACTTGCCAAGTCGACTCAAAAAACAATTTTACGTCAATGCAAACATTTTACCGTACTCCGTACGTCATAAGCGGGTGGGATTGGCTCAGCGGCCACCAATCCGCTTGGTATGGTATACTGATGAGCTTAGTCATACGAGCAACTACCTAACAGGTACCTCCTTGTATTGTATGGTAGCATATCTTGCAGTAGGTAGATAATACCCTACAGTGAACATAATAGAATTATTGTCGGAAGATAAAAGAGGCTTTATCAGGGAGTGGAACCCGTTTTTCCATGGCCAAAAGGTTATTTTTAGGTTCCAAAGTTTAACCACATTTGAATGGTTCTGAAGTTGCCGCGAGTAGTGTGGTGTCATAGTACCAAAAACAAGCAATAAACTGCAACCTAAGTGCTAAGGCTAGGCTAAGTGGTAAATAAAAGGTCGGTACAAACTGTATCAGATCTCAAACTGTATCAGATCTCTAAAAAAGCAGTTGGTTCTTTTATCTCGTCATCATCATTGTCTTGCCCACGTCCCAATTTATTTGAGGTCAGCGCAACATTAATTTTTCTTCCATAAATCACCATTAGTCGTCGTTTTGGTAGTCACCCCCTTTTTAGCCCCTGTCTAGTCACAACCTTTCACACATTTCGTCCATCGTTTCTATGGTTATCCCCTACTCTTATCCACATTCATACTCAAAGCTTTCCTCACAACATTTTCCCCATTTCACCACATCTTTCCTTTCGTATCACTATGACTTACTTAAATAAGAATAGGACATGTCGTCCATTCAGCGAGGTGCTGACTGGCCAAAGTACATTGGATGTGGCATTACATCTACTACTCGTAAACGTTATTTTATACCTCAAATATGGCGAGGGGGGTAATGGCTGATCTTTGCGTTATGCTCGTGAACGGGTGCTGCTTGTGGTGACTGGTCGTCTTGCTGACCATGGTTTTATTGTTGTTATTAGTAATAACTTGTTTATTTATTTTGCTTAGATGGTCCTAGTTTATCATTTGTGACTTCAAGTGACAGCTATGTAAACAGAACCCAGCATTGCATAAATATGTAAGCTGTCACGCCCTTTATACCTGGAGGCTATTATTTAGGTAGTACTTACCTAAGTTTTTTTTTTTCTTGTTTACATTTTTAATTATTATTAGGTATTTTTATTTTTTTTTGCTTGAGTACATATAGTGTTTATTGTATTTGTTGGTATATTGGCGTGGCTAGCTAACCTATGGCAAATAATGTAATTTAATGTCCTGTGTTAACGTTAATTACTTTTCATACATAGTGTTGTATAAAATCAAATTATTTTCTAACTGAACAGACAGCTGTGCTGCTGGGGAGTTTGTTCCGCCATTTCTTCTTCCTAGCGAAAGCACTAGGAAGTGGCGAAGGGCGGGCGTTTTGGGGGACTGTCTTATGTAATTTTGACGTTCGAAAAGTGCTGATTCTCAGCCTAGTTTGAATAAATGACTTTTGATTTTGATACACCCTAGCAGTAGTAAGTTCATTGTAACTATGTTATCTGCAATGATAACTGACTTATTGATAAACTTTCGCTTTCATTTCTGTATCAATCAACAGATACTTAAACTGTGAGTGTGTACTCCAGTCATACTTATAATGTCCCTGACAGACAGAATACGGGTCACGGTCGCACTAGAAACGTCTGCATAACCTACATAGGTCGTATAGGTACTGCCCTACTGGTTATCGGACGCGTTTATTGCAAAAATTTGCTTCAAAGACTGGGCTGAAGGGATGGGGTTAGATGGCTATCGTGACAATAGATCGATCTACTAAGTTATGTACCGTTCTCGCAGTCAAGTCGAGGGGATATGGCCAATTGTATAAAATAAATTCGACCTACCCCTAGCACGAATAGGGATGACGACTAACTTTTTTTTCTGCGTCTATCAGGTAGATTATTAAAAAGTATTGGGCACTTATTTTTTCTTTTTTCACATAATCAAAACATTACATAGATAAATATTGATTTGAAATGTCGCATGACGTCACATGTTGGTACAATTTTTACCTACACGTGACGTCACGAGCCCCCACTCCTAAACTTTGACACGCTTTATCTTTGTAATTTTTTGGTTGATTGACACAAGAAAAAATATGTGTCCATTATTTTTTGATAATCTAACTGACGGACTAAATAGAATTTCGTTTACTTTACCCCATCGTCATCCCTATTACTATTATGTAACATACGATCCGATAATAATTATTCGTACGTACGGGGCTAAGTTGTACCTACTATATTCGTTTGCAGGACATTTGCTTTAAAATGATTCAGATTCCGATTGATAGTGTGTTACGTAATTAGGGTGCAGGTCAAAGTAACAGTTAATGGTTGTAGCTTCATACTTTAAACTTTGGTTTAAAATTGCCCTGCTTTAAAATTGGAACTCCCTAACAGGAACAGCGGGGTAATTGCGTAACACACTATCAGTAGCAATGGCTTTCATTTTGACAGTTCAATAAAATTAATTAAGTAGGTACGTTATTTATGTTGTTGAGCAGACACATTTTTCGATCATATGAAGCAATGGATTAGCAATAACCTTCAAAATGATTCAGATTGATAGTGTGTTACGCAATTTGGGTGCTAGTTGCTGGTCCTTAGCAGCTTTAAATAGAGAGAAGTGGAAAGAGGCCTTTGTCCTACAATGGGACATCACACGCTTTTAACAATATTAATAAAAGTGTTTGGTAACCTCATATAGGTAATGTATATTTCAATTTGAAATTGCAACCCATTGATGCCTGCATCTGCTGTATGACCCGATGACGCGAGAATTATTTCAATTAGAACCTCACCTCCGTCACTGACATGAGATGCGTCATCGTGATGCAACTATACGACCTACTCATGCCCCATCGCGATAGGTACCTACATGATCAAACTTTACTTCATAGTTCCATGCTTCATGATGATAAAGAATACTTGATAACAGTAAGTTGGAATTGATATTTCGGCGTGTGTGGTCTGTATAGCCGCCCTGCAAGCTGGATTATTAGTAGATACGTACATAGGTTATATGGTTGTCACCATAGGTCTTTTTAAATTATTGATCCTTTGATATGATAGAAAGCGGTGGTGGCTCAGTGGTAACAGCCGCGACTTGAGAATTGTAGGTCGTGGGTTCGAACCCAAGCAGCCACTTTACTTTGTGTAAATTATTTAAACGGTGATGGAAAACATCGTGAGGAAACCGGCATGTCCTAGATTCTAGAACCAAAAATTCGAAGACATGTGTGACATCCGCCAACCCGCACTGGACCCGCGTGGTGGATTATGGCCCAGTCCCTCTCACAGAGAGGCCTGTTATAGGCTGATTATGCTACTTAAAAAAAAAAAAAAAATTTAGTCCACACAACACAAATACATAGTATGCAATGCGTGGATGCATCGTAGTTACATAGGTATTAGAGAATTGAACAGTCGATAAAACTTGATCATTCGTGTGTTCATACAATACGACATAGAGGGCTCAAATAATTTGGACGGACATGACTCGATATCATTCGAGTGTTGTCCTAACTCCTACCTTCGACACGAATGTAAAGGGCCCTATTGTTCAGTTGACCTATCATAAATATGTCAATCGATAGACGAATTGTAACGAATGGCTTTGTTTCTTTAGGGAACTCAGATTATTTTTATATTCTCACAAGATCTCTTACGTCGATTCCTGGGTGACGAGCCACCATTTTGTCGAATCAAGCTATATTGAACGATCAGAAGTAGACCGTACCTATTAACTGAATAAAAAAATGGCTATCGGGTTTTGCTCATATCTGTCGGAAAAGTCCGTTGACAAAAACTAGAATGGTGTATTATCACGCGTTATCAAAAAGGGGGTGGCCACAGAACAGCGTAAGTGTCTAAACACACTATGCCGAAGTTACGCGACCGAAGTTCGGCATGATTACGCCTACAATGCTATTTGAATTACTGACGACACATTATGCCGCGCTTTATAGCGTACAAAAAAAACCAGCCGCGGAACTTCGGTCGCGTATCTTCCGCATAGTGTGTTTGGACACTTAGTCCAGCTTAGTCCTCGTACCCACGGGTGCTTTTTTGTAGCGCACTGGATTTTCAACGAACTTCAGTGCAGTGTTGAGAAACTCCAAAAGTTTATTTTATGACGCGCACTCTCGTTGGATTTTCAACGCTTGACATTATAGAATAGAATAGAATATATTTATTTGCTTTAAAACATGGTACAGACGCCAGCACATCAACCTACTACAATCTGTCAGATTTCTGTAATAGATTTTCAACTTTATCGCTAAAGCATAAGGTTCAATATTGATTGGGAAAATTTGACAGTTAGGTGTAGGTTGATGTGCTGGCGTCTGTACATTAAGGTCTTATAAATAAAGTGATGATCTTACATGTTTCGCCATGGACTGGCATGCAAATATTTAACGCATTAATTTGTTAAAATTAACACATTTTTAATAACATTGGTTATTAGGGTTTCGTATCTATTTGAATACAGAAGAATAATAGGTATATAAAGTAATATAATTAAGCCAAGCATTGAAAAACAACGGTGTTAACCGAGACTTGACCTACCAGGGTTAACTCGCTAAAAGTTTTCAAGCCTGCTGAATCAAGCTGCGGGGTAATTGCGTAACACACTATCAGTAGCAATGAGTTTCATTTTGACAATTCAACAACATTCATTGCGTTATTTAGGTACAGACGCCAGCACATCAACCTACACCTAACTGTCAAATTTTCCCAATCAACATTGAACCTTATGCTTTAGCGATAAAGTTGAAAATCTATTACAGAAATCTGACAGATTGTAGTAGGTTGATGTGCTGGCGTCTGTACGTTGTTGAGCAGACACATTTTGCGAACATGTGAAGCAATGAATTAGCAATATCCTTCAAAATGATTCAGATTGAGATCAAAGAGTGTGTTACGCAATTAGGGTGCTGATTATAAAAATTGTATGCAGATAAGTACCTACTTTGTAAAATTACATAGAGATAATTATGTCCACTATAAGATAATGCGATATCTAGACGGTAGTTTCGCATAAGTCAACAAGAAAGACGTATAAAACCATCTAATTTCTAATGTAAACTAGCCATTAGGATCAACGCCGTATTAGGTAATCGGCTCGCGGTATATTTTATACATAATACTAGGCTATAAATAACTGGCCGATCCGATAACGCCGCAAATACATACATTTTATAACATCAAAATTAACTCGCTAGGTATTCATTTACTTGCAATTTTCCTTACTAATTAAGAACCGTAATTTCTGTAATGTTTATAGTCCGATTCTTTCGTATTTACTGGTTTTGGAATTAGAAGTCTATTCTGAAAACTATTTTTTTCCTTAATTGTTTCAAATTTTATGGGGAAGTCCCATAAATACAGGTTATTTTAATGAGTAGGTACTATAAGGGACATAAGTGGAGTAGCAAATTCACAAAGCAATAGATTGACACTTTGGTTTTACTTACGACCTTCTTTTAATGAGTCATTTCTCTACTATAGACACACACACTCACATTCATTTGCAACTGATTGTATTTCATAAATTCAACCGGTACGGTATATGGCATGATAGCCTAGCGGTTATCATATCTGGGTAAGTGCGTTCTGCGTAGCGATGCGTGAGTTCAAATCTCACGCGCGATGATAGCTTTTTTAATGTTTTAATAACTACTTTGAATAATCACGCTTTTGACTATAAGTCTTGTGCGCTTAATTCGTAAAACTTTATGATTATACCCACAGATATCTAAATAAATAAATTATAAGGTAGACACAGTTAAGTTATACGAGTCATTCACCGCGATTAAATAGAACGTTGTTGGTTGGTTGTTTATTGTGGGATAGCGACGTGTGTCTGTGTTCTATCTATTAGCCGTGTTGTAGTTCCTTTTAAAATACAGAATATTGAAACGAAAGCGAATTATGATTGCGCTGCATAAAAGTGGACTTAATATAACACAAATATCTTATGAAACCGAACTGAATGTGAGTATTATAAATATGTTTTAGTTATTTTTTCAAACATTTATTTTATTAAAATAGAACTGCTGATTTTTGTAGTTATTTTTTTGAAACGTAATAAGTAGATATAAGGTCTAAATAGATGAAAAAATTATAATTTCGAAGTCCTAGATTTTAAATGATGATTATTATAGTTATATGTAACATTTCTATTTTCATTATAATTTTGTTTCTAAATCGTAGGTAATACTTACTTATTCGTATTTTGCTAGTAGCCTAAGAGTACTTATTTTTTGTTTTAGAGAAATTACCTTCTGTGAGTCGGAGGGTCACTCAATAAGGAAGAGGGTAGCCTTGCCAGTCGAAAGCGACTGGTTATATACCAACGAGATATATTGCCGAATTATTATTCGACACGTCTTTACGAACCGTTCGCCGTGCAAACGAAAACCAGCTCAAAAACCATAGTTGATTGAAAATCATAAACAAGAACGTTTACATTTTGCGATACAGCGATGGAAAGCAAGGAATTAGAAAATAAAAAAAATATATTAAATAAAAAATTGTAAATAATAATAATAAAATTATATTGTAGCATATTCGTAATAAGGATTATTTTGAGGTTTAGTTTCAATCTTCTTTTCGTAATGAAAATGAATACTTAAGCTATAACCACAATAAGTCCTAAACTAGAAATTTATTTATACTTTATAAAATTATAACGAATAAACATTTTGTAATCACTTATAAAAGATTTTTATTCTTAACCCCATATTTCACTAACTATATAATAATAAAAACAATTATTACATTATTATTCCCGTTTATTAATTTATCGAATAATAAAAGAACAGATGAAGATAATTGTTGAAAAGAAAAAAAAAACTCATATCGAGATTGGAACCTAGAACCTAGTGTTTCTTTATCCTATACGTTACACTATGAGCTATTTGAACTTATTAAAACGCTGTCAATTTTAGCAATCCTATGAACCGCCCAAGGTCATACGTAATTAGAAAGTGATATGTTTTTGTTTCGCTCGACACCAGTGTATAATAATAATAATAATAATAATAATAATAATAATAATAACCCCATCGCCGTATCTCTACGTTGACGTCGTGGTGGGGCTTGCGCGCTCCGAACTCTGGGCCTGCGCCGAAAGAGTTTACTCTCCGGAATGGGTCTAAAGTGAGGAGCCAGACCAAGAGAGATACAGAAACCCGCAGGGCAGCATGTGGCGAGCTGTTGGGCAGTAGCGACCCCACGGACCCTATCTCCCGGGAGAAGTCTTGTTCCTCACCTCTGGCTTGCCTTTATTGGCCGGCTGGAGTGAAAAATGACGAGGAACAGAGCTCCCACCTCATTCTTGCCTTTATTGGCCGGCTTGAGTGGAGATTCGCAAGAGCAAACGTGCTCGGAGGAAGGAAGTATTCCAGTAAGATGCTGGTAGGGATCTTGACCGTACTTCCGGGATTGTCCTGATAGCCGTGGAATACCTCTCCACTCCTCATAAGCACCTCAGGACATGTTGCCCCCTTGTCGCTACGTCACTATGTGCTAGCGACCGTTTCCGGGGGCCCATTATTGAGTGTGCAAGTCACCCCCTGCCATTTTATCCGTGTATATATAAAACATTGATCAGGCAGGGGTCATAGTTCTTCCATAGTTCTTGGTAACCAGTCCACTTCAGCCACCCAAACCCATAGTCCAACTTTTTATTTTTCCTATCCTACAATAGTCCTACACCAACCGGGGGTTATCCTTGGGTGCACTTGCATAGTGCATACAGGGATAATCGTCGGACGGTGCCGCATTTCATTAAAATTTCCTAAGGGGCCTCTGCGAGTTGGCTTCGGCCCCTCGTACGCCTTCCAAAGGACCGGGACCCCATGGTCCCGAGATATATAAATTCAAAAATAAATAATAATAATAATAGGCTCTCTCTGGAGCCCTGACCGCCGGTAGCTTGGACCCTGTTCCCGATACCGGTGGGCTACTATTTTTTATATTTTTAAATGTTTTTATATATTATTTTTTATATTCTAATATTTAAAAATATAATTTATATGTAAATAATGAAATAAAGGAAATAATAATAATAATTTATTTAACAGATCATACAATCCAATTTGTTAGTAATACATACACATCTTAAACACTAGTGTTAGTAGGTACATAATTATATTTGGAAAAATTTTGTTAATTAATAATGTCAAAATAATCAATGATAAAAATGTCAAAATCACCATTAATCATGTCAATCATTACTAATACAATAATCAGGAAATAAATAATGAACAATAATCAAATAATCAAATGCGCAATAATTCAAACAAAACATTATTTCAAGGCACGATTTGAAGGTATTACTTGAGTTGTGGTCCAGTGCCTGAGTATTAGACCTTCTGCCCTATCGGCCACAGTGACCAAGAGGCTGTTGGCGCTGCCCCGTACCCGCCACATCAAGGAGGCGACACGCTTTCGCATGATTGCGTAAAAATCGTCTACACGTGCCTCTGCAAACATTCCTGATGCGCTACAGTGTCTTGGCAACCCCAACAACGCCCTGTATGCATTATTGTACTGGACGCGCAAGGCGGTGTAAGCCTTTTGCGTGTAGTCGACCCATAGACTGCTGGTGTAAAAAGATTGGCAGTAAGCCCTAAACAGAGTAATTTTTACACCCCTCGAGCACTTTGCAAACCTACGGATCAACATATTGCTCCTGACTGACATCGCCCTCCGCTCCCTCTCCATGTCAACATTGTCCGTCTGCGTTGCGGTGACCCAGTGCCCCAGATACTTAAACGATTTGACCCATTGCAACTCCTTCCCCCCGAGTGTGACAGGCGGCACTTCGCGATAGTCCTTAGTGCCTACCTTGAACAACAGACACTCGCTCTTTTTCGAATTATATATGAGACCTTGGGCCTCCGCATATCGCTCACAAACAGACATGAGCTTTCTGAGGGCACTGATCGATGGGGCCAGCAGCACCATGTCATCGGCGTAACTGATGTTATTTACTAGTGTTCCGTCAATGGAACAGCCTACCATAGTACTGCTGAGCTCACGAATCAGCCGATCCACGTACAAACAGAAGAGTTTCGGTGAGGTCAGACCCCCCTGTCTGACTCCACACTCCAGCCCATACGGATCGGATAGCGAGCCCGCCCATTTCACCATATTTGTCTGATGGCCATACCAATACTTCAACAACTCAATCATCTCACCGGGAAGTGTAGTATCCTCGTACAGCTTCTTCCACAAAACACCATAGGACACCAGATCGAAGGCTTTCGAAAGATCAAGAAAACACGCGTACACGGGTGTTTTCCTGTCCGTGTAGTATCTGACAGTGTGCTTGAGACAAAGTACAGCGTGCTCTGTCGACAGACCCGCTCTGAAGCCAAATTGGGCATCGTGAAGCGACAGGTTTTTATTTAACTGCTTGTCAAGCACACTGTCCAGTACCTTGGCAATGATCGTAGCCAACGATATGGGCCTATAGTTATTTATGTCCGACGCGTCTCCAGTTCGATTTTTTATAATCGGCACAACTAACGTTTTCATCAGATCTTCAGGCAGATAAGTATGTGAGAAGCAAAAGTTGAAAAACATAGCCAGCACTCTGGGCATGTGAACACCTGCATTTTGCAGATGCTCTATGCTGAGAGAATCGTGCCCAGGTGATTTACCGCGTTTCATGTTTTTCAACACTGCAGCTATTTCTTTGGCCGAAACCCTTACCAGTGATGATTCCGCTGTTGACTCCCTTACCGTTGTTAACCCAAGTAACACAAAATAGCTTTATAATGGATGGATAACAGAATTAGCATATTCTTAAAGCATTATAAGTAGTCTAAAATTGGGCATTATAAACCGCTATACGGCTCTTGTAATGCTAATTTGGGCCCCAAATTATACAGACTTAAGTATTAGAATGGCATTTTAGCAGCATTATATTGGTTGTCTACCGGAATGATAAACGCATTATAATGGGCTGCGAAAACAGGTTAAAGCAGTGCGCATATCTTAAATGCGGCTGTTATACAGCTTGTACCATTACAAAGGCAAAATAAAAACACTTTCAAATGTTATTTTGTATTTCTGTTAGTATTCATAAAATCTTGTGTAAAAAAGAACATGGTGTGTGATACTTTCAACAAAAAAATATAAGTGCTACGGGGTAAGTAATTAAACTCTTGTTTTTTGTTCTGTATGAGTGAATTAAGGTTGCGAGTATCAGTTTACTGTGAAAGTATGTATATATTTGCATCAAATATTTCATGCGCCTTCGAATTAAAGAGCTATTTCTTACAAAAATACTATAAAAAGATGTGGAATTCTAAAAAAAAATATGGTCTTCCGAAGAAATCTTTAGTTTTAATCATTATGATACCTGTCTTGTACCGGCCGGTCAATACCATACGTTGAAGTCCTTTTTAAAGCATTATTTACCATAAAATTAAATTTTATATATTATCGAAATAGAAAGCAAAATGGCGTAAGCATAATTAAAAACTTTAGGCATTTGCTACATTCCTTGTAATTCTTTTGGCTTGGTAAAGGCATTAAAAAGGATTTTAAAATATGTTCAGGCTGTAGCAGAGCTTGATTAGAGCAGCGTTCATAGACTTTTTAATGTATATTTTAAACATTTTAGGGTTCGGTATAAACGTTTTAAGATTTGGTAAAACCTTTGTACCAACATAGGTAGTTTGACAAAACAAAAGTTACACGGGCTTATTTCGCAAAATCATTTTTCGCTTTAGTTTGACTTGATACAGTATCGTATTTATTTTTAAGAATTATTTATAGGTAGGTATATATATATATATTTACTTTTCTTACCCACTTGACAACGTAGGCAAGTATGGGCAACGCGAGTTTCACGTAACCAAGCGCGTATCTACCTACTCATTCCTAAGCTGTAAGCTGTGGCACGGTATAATTATCTATACTTACAGTATTCTATCTTCTAATTCCCGGGCCACACCAATGGGAAACGCCGATAATTATCGCGATGACTCGTTAATCGTAGGTGCAGCAGATGAAATTAAGATACTGTAGGCGGGAGCCCTATCGCGTGTTTCCGTACCGCGCGGCTGTAGGTAATTATTTCTAGAACAAGGCCGAGTTACAATACTGTATTGATAATTATACCGTGGCTGTGGGCTGAGTAGCAACGGCATGCATGCAGCAGTCCATATAATACGCGCCACGAAAGATTAGACTTGAAAAGCTCAGTAGTAGGGAGTTTGCGCAGGTAAGTCGTGTACGAAATAGTTACCCATAGTGTGTACCTATCTATATCTATTCAATGATTTATCGATGACATTTAGATAAAAATTCTTAACTTTATTATTTCGTAATAAGTTTAAGATAAAAGCCAAGTCTCATCTTTCGTGGCGCGTAATACACGTCCCTCCCTCTCCTGCCAAGCGTGCGGCGCGGGTGCCACGCAGTCAGTCTAAACTTGACCGCGAACTGCGAAGCGTGTGCTCGTTCGTATTAGAGTTATCTCTCTATATTATTTAAGGTTATTGTCTTGTCCTTTTACGTCATTTATTTTAATTCTAATGATTGTTTCTTTTCAGTAGGTATAAAAATGCCTTTTAAAATTGTTGAAACTACTGAGAAAGGAAAAATACAGCTTTTCGTCATTCCCAGCAACTGGGAATGGAAAGGTCATCTCCGGTATCCCAAGAAAAGGACCGATTATAAATTAGCCAGAGACGAACACTCAAAACCTCGGCCTGAATGGCCAGTTATGTCGTGCAAAGTAAAAAGAACAGCACTTTCTTCTTACAAAGACGCCGAAGAAGAACTTGCCATTATGTCGGGACACAGCGACACCGATTTCTGTGAACAAGAAGATGCTGCAACTCGACTTCCAGCTGTTTTTCCCGATTACAATGGAATGGCAGGCGATTTGGTAAGTACCTACCTACCTATCTCTCCAAGTGTGTTGCCTGGGTACACGCTCAAAGTAAGCGTGCGGGCGGCATTTGTTTTAAACGCCATTGATTTGCATGAAAGTGTCTTGAGTAGCGTTGCCGGAGATAAACATTACGAAGTTTTCGTGAAACACGCGTGCTAGTGAACGCTGGCTATGCGCCGACGTCCAGTACTTATTGGATCACCTATTAGAATTCGAATATTAACCGCTAGATGGCGGCGCAGTTACTATTGCAAATTACATTATGTTCCGCGTTGGAGATTGTGCATTCATACCCAAAAATCTTCCACCATTCTTTACCTTATCGGCAAACCTTGGTCACTGCTGCAGCAGAAAGCGTATTAAGATGCAGGCGAGCACTAGCGACGGAAGTTCTACAGTTACAACTTCTATTTTTACCCGCTAGATGGCTCTAATGCCAGTCATTTCATATTACTACGCGTTCATTCATAAAACTGAATAATTTAAATTAGTTTGCTTTTCGATCTGAAAAGCAAACTTTTGATTGCTTTTTAGATCGAAAAGCAAACTAATAATACTATAAGATTTTATGAATGAACGGCTGCGAGGGTCGAGGTGGTGTGCCTTTTATTAACTTATAAGTTATGCTGCGTTCCCATGGCCCGGTTTCTCACAGGGCAGATCGTGCCAGGCCTGTGGTGGGAATACTCGGCACGGGCTGCGACAGGCCTCGACAGGCGTGGCCGCGCGCCAGGGCGCGAAAGGCCTCGACCGGTCGTGGTACCGCGGCTTTACACTTACCTACAATAATATTATTTATGTTGTTGCAGGTTTATCAAACACAGGAAATTGAAGCAGGGATGATCCCTATTAGTCAACAAGAAACAGTTTATACGATTGTGGATAATAATGGAGATTTTTTAGCAACTCAGTCCGTGCAGTCTTCAACAAATTCAGAAATCGCAAAAAAAATTGACTTATTATCGGAGAGCCATAACAGCTTCGTGGAAGCTCAAACCAAAAAAATGGAGCAATTGTTTGAGAATCAAAAGTCCATCATGGATTTACAAAACAAATTTGCACAGCGACTTGCAAGTCTCGCAGTGCAAGTCGACGATGCGTTGGCAAAAATTGTTATCAATCAAAATGACCGAGCAGTAGTTTCTCTTGCTAATTCTAACGGCATTGAAGCTACAGCATTCAAAATAAAAATAATTGACAACGTTCAGGAACTCGAAGAATTTGAAAGGATGTTGTCAGACCCGGCAGAAAAACGGCAGGTTATGGAGCAATATTCTATTCTGTGCTCGGAGTCAAATGGAAAAGGAGTGACTTTTGCGTACAAATTATTGGATCTTCTTTTCACTCGAGAATTTCTCTGCAGGTGCTCATGGTCGGGAGGTAGTCGGGGTGATACAATAAAAGTGGCTCTAAAAGGGTACAAACATATGCTTGATTTCTTTTTCCGAATGATACATTCCTGGGACAAAACTTACACGGTACAAAACAACGAGGCGTTTTTCAAAGTAGTGCTCAAAAACTCAGAACAGAGAAAAAAAACACAAAATGTCAGAGCCTCAACAAAGAGAAATCGCTCGAAAAAACAGTCAAAAGAATCGAACGAACTACAAAACAACGGTGAGACTGCAATGGTGCAAAATCCTAGTAATACAGCAGTAAATAATAAAAGAAAAAGGAGATTCAGTGCACAGATCTAGATAGAGGAAGAAAGAGGCTACGATTATAAGCAAAGCTTGGAATAGATAGAGTAGGTGTATAAATACCTAAACTTCGAGGAAGTAAGCAGCAAGAGTGGATAATAAAATCCTGGAATCATAAACATGGCAATTAAATCCCGGGATTTAAGAAATTGCGAGTTATTTATTGCA
This sequence comes from Hydraecia micacea, assembly GCA_914767645.1. Lineage (NCBI taxonomy): Eukaryota > Metazoa > Arthropoda > Insecta > Lepidoptera > Noctuidae > Hydraecia > Hydraecia micacea. Next base: position 3,343,234 of record OU611801.1, on the reverse strand, counting down.
CTTTGAATACGTTCGTAACAAATTATTACTTCGAAGAAACGAATTACGTTTTTTTCTAATAGTTTTATTACGAAAAAAAAACGTAATAAGTATCTTCGAAAAAATAATTTCAGTGCAATAAATAATTCGCAATTTCTTTAATCCCGGGATTTAATCGTCATGTTTATGATTCCGGGATTTTAGAAGTATTATGCACTCTTGTATACTTCCTCAATGTTTAGGTATATTTATACTCTATGTATTCCGACCTCTGATTATAAGGAATGACAAAATCTTGTGGTTGTGATTATTTCATTGTGATATGAGTAAATTTAAATGGCATAATAGACGCTATGATTATAAGAAATAACGAAATCTCGTGGTTGTGATTATTTAATTGTGATATGTGTAAATTTAGATGGCATAATAGACGCTATGATTATAAGAAATAACGAAATCTCGTGGTTGTGATTATTCTAAATAAGTAAATGTTTATACCAGCTATTATAAAACTTAGAACTCTTAAAGTAGAAAAACACTTTGCCTTAAAAACACTTACAGAGAAATACTTGAGTTCATACAGACGAGACTGCAGCCGTCGCCACCACTTGATTGCTGCCGTCAACGCGTCTGCTTTTGCCGTCGATGCATCCGCGAATGCCACTGAACAATGGCGATTATGCTTGTAAATGTTTAACGTGTCAACTGCAGTCGCCATCGCGTTGACGGTAGCTATATATTGATGACAACGGCTGTAGTTACCTACAGCCGTTGTCATCATTCTATCAATGGCAACTACAAACATTCACAAGCATCGCCATTGTTCAGTGGCAAAAGCAGACGCGTTGACGGCAGCAATCAAGAGGTGGCGACGGCTGTCGTCTCGTCTGTATGAATTTAAGTGTTTTTATTATGTTTGTGAAACAACTTATTACGTAACTCGCATTATTTTTAAAACAATGTTTATAATAAATAAAAATACATTTAGAATTAACTACTTGGTTTTATTGATTAGCAAATTAGAGCTTGTCCACTCTGAAATGACGCGCCCTACTACCGCATTTACCGTAGTGTACGTATACTTAAGTAGTGGGGCGCGTCATTTCAGAGTGGACAACCTACTACATACACACACTACAGTTGACCACAGCATACAAATTAAATTAGTCTAGGTACAGAGTGTGCAAAAGAGGTACAAAATATAGTTCATTTTTATATTCGTTACATACTAATTTAAATTTCACATCCTGGGGAAATAAAATGATCAAGGTGCGTGTTTCGCTAGGTAATTTAGATTTAAATATATTGAAAAATGATGATTTTACTGGATAGTCAAAAACATTTACCAAGCCCGCAATTTTAAAACCTTTCAAAGTTACTTTATTGTTTTCATTAAGTATTTGCTTGATTTCAATTATTTCATTTGTCGTTGTCATAAAATATTTATCTCTGGTTTTGGGTGATAACTTAAATCCCCTTAATTGTATTTCAGTAGTTTTGGTGCCTGTTATATCATATCCGCATTTGCTTTTTTCTTTATAACTGGTAACAGTTTTATTTACTTTGGCCTCTTCATTGATTCTGTTTGCTACTTGTGCCAATGGATTTTTGCCTTCTCTCAACATTCTTTTAATTAAATATAGCTTGTTTTCAAACGGGTAAGCGTTAAAAGTCTGCAGAGGTCCGAATCTCTGGACTTCATCAACCACATGAACTAAGTTGTGCACATTACTAGTTACATAATCTGCACCATAGTAATCCTTATAGTGTTCGACGAAATAAAGTAAGAGATCTTTTGCTATAGGCAACAAATTTTTGTACTTATTTGTGGAACATATCGTTATACCACAATATAATGATAGAAAATGCGAAAAAGCATCTGCTTTTAGCACATGTGGCAGTATAATAATGCTCAAATAATAAAAAAATGATCTATATTCTGAGGCTTTCCAGTGAGCCAGGTGGTCCAAACCTCTCATGGACCTGTGTATTTCCTCTGGCATTACGCTTTTACTCAAGAAATTGGAGACAGTTTCTATATCTCTTGAGCACCATTTGGTAACATACTTACCAAAGTTTCCATCTCGCCATCCAACCAAAAGTCTCTTCATAACTCCCAAGTCTATTAAATGTAAAGAGTCTGCAACTGGAAAATCTTGAACCATATCTATGGGCAATTGTAGCAGGGGAGAATCTGCTTTATGATGTAGTCCATATAACTTCTTGCGAAAGTAGTCATCTGTTCTATTTGGACATCTGGCATCAGGAAAAACCACGGTGCGAGAGTTGTGAGAATATTCACCCACAGTTGTGCATTTCAAACAACCGTGTTTGCCGTTGAAATTGCACACTGCTGTAATAAAAAATTATAGTCAACATATTATTGTTAAGTATTACTTTCTTGTGAGACGTCGCATTATGTATGTGTAGAGACTTAGGATGGTTAGGCCATGTAAATAGGATAAAGTGATTAAACAATGGCAAAACGAATACGAGCGCAGTGCAGTACCGCACCATATTTTGCAAAACAAATTTATGAGTGATGCTGAAACTGTTATGGATATGCTCGTCTTATTACACATTAAGTGCTCATATACACGAGCAGTACGTTACCAACGGCAGAGGCAACTGCTGCCGATGAGTGTCAAGCCAGTAAAAAAAAGTTACCTTTTATATATGCCCTGGCAGGAGAGTCGCAAATGAAACATCTTATCTCAACCTTAATTTCTTTTTGTTTTATTTTTATACCCTCAGTCAGCAGTACTTGCATTTCAGTGATAAAATCTTCCAAATAACTCGTTAGATTCTTTGGTTTTCCTATACCGAAGTATATGCCGACGACAAATGGTTGGTGGATCATTCCAAATATGTTACAAAGTATCGGCCAAAATTCATGTTTAGAACTGTTGAAAATGGGTAGGCCATCCATATTAATATTTAATTGTAATTTTTCAGGAACATTTTCAGAATTTTCACATAGCTTAGTAAGCGAATCAGTAATGCCATTGTGCCAATATTCACCCTGCTCTGTGGATTTTAAGTGTACTTGCCTAGGTGTTCTTAAAATAGTTCTAGGGTCGTTCGGTAAAATATCTGGGAATCTTTCATTCAATATTTCTGAAAGCTCTTTTAACGCAATCTGTGTGATGTTTCTATCAACCGCCCATTTTCTTATTTTATTTTGTAATATCACATTTTTTATATAGTCGTTACAATGTTCCTCTTCGTTATCTGTAGAACTGCATTGGGATTGCTCTGCGTAGCAATCGATTCTTTGAAAAACCAGTTCATTTTGTCCCTCTATCACATTTAAAGTTACGGAACCCTCCTTATTATTCGGCAATGACACTTGGCTTTGACATAAGCCGGAGACGCCGGGCTCATTATTGATGTCATCATGTCGATTATCGGATACATTTTGACTTTCTGGACAGTTAATAATATTTAAATACTCTTTTAATACCTTTCGCTTTGCACCACCACTTCTTTTAATACTTTTCCACCGTTTAATTCGGTTCATTATGATTAAAAACACAAGAGTACACGAACTGTAAGAAGCTGTTGTTGGCTGGATTTGATGCCGGTATACGACTTATTGCTTGTTAAAATTCTTCTCAGTATACGTTTGTATAGATAAAGGCTATAAAATATTACGATGAAATGCTTTTAAACAGCTGGCATTAAAACAGCACCAATGTACACCGTTAAACAGTTGTGACCCATGCGAAAGGTCGTTATAAAACATGGAGCAGTTTTAAAGAATTTTAAAATGCTTTATAGTAGCCTAAGCCGTAATTAATGCTTAAATACGGCTTACACTTTTGTATAATGCTTACAGCTATATTAGAAGCTTTACAGAGGCATAAATTATATCTAAAATAAAACCTTTAGCTGCACAAAAGATTGAAAAAGAGGATTATATAGCTTTAGGAACTATAAAGTTAATAAAATGCTGCTACACAGAAGCAAGAAATTGCTAAAACCCTTCAAATTCTCTAATGAAGCTAGAAGAAAATTTCTGGTCACCACTTTTTCCATTATATCGATTTTGTGTTACTTGGGAATGACTCGTCAATTGACCCTAGAGGGGACTTCATTGCAAAGTGATTTTTAAAGAGATTGGCTATCGAGGCAGACTCACTAACACCCTCTACACTCGCAGGAAGGCTCGACTTGCCGCTCATTTTATTGGTGTGCTTCCAAAACTTGCCAAAATCTTTCTCTTTGTGACATGATGCTATAATATTCATTTTTATTTGTTCCCTGTTTTCCTGACACCACTTTAGTTTACTTTTAAAAACACGTTTTGTTTCTCTCATGGTATCGTACACACAACCCACTTTCGGTTCACCACATACCACCCAATTCTGAAAAGCAAGTCGCGCTTCCGAGTGCGCCTGTCTAACATGTTTGTTCCAACCTATCACTGGCTTTCTTTTGTTTTTATCCGACCCACAGTAACAAACACATGCCGCTTCGCTTAATATGTCAACAATTTCATAGTACATTCTATCAATAATAGATCTATGTTCTACATCAGTACACAATTTGTCACTACACTTACTAAATTCAGAAGGAAAATCAACCAGTCTTAGTTTCGTCGTACATACATTCCTATATATGTCAGTTTGCTGCAAGTCCCTTTCACCCCATACGACCTTATTGCGTTTACTTATAACGTTTTGGGACTTAGTTCTAAGTACATTAAAGTTACATGTTATCTCTAATGGAATATGGTCAGACCAATAAACATTGTGTAATATCTTCACATCAACCACTGACCGCCACGCCGCTTCAGATACTACACAGTGGTCTAACCAACTCTGAGAACCATAAATGTCACTTACGTACGTATATGAGTCCGAAGATAATATTTCAATATCGGCACAACGCCATTGCTGCTCAACACAAAAGTCCAAAAGTTCCACTCCAAACCGCCCGCTAGGCTGTGCGTTAAAGTCGCCCAATATAAACACAGAGTCTACACTATATTCCTCAATAATAGCCGCAATCTCGCCTAAACACTCCGTGAACTCGGCAAGATTTTCGGCTGAGTCCGTCGGCATGTACACTGAGAACACTAATACTGTATTTTCGCATGACGTCACTTTTATCGCAGATATACGCGCACTGTTACACTGTATGACAGATACCGCCTGGAAGATAGCTTTCCGCCAAAGTACGGCAACACCACCGTATGGTCGGCCACGCAGTACACCAACGCCGGTATCTATCGCTGATTTTCCCGTACACTCGAACTCTGCGTCAATAGTGCCCAAGAAAGAGATATCATGCGGTTGCAACCAAGTTTCTTGTAAAGCAACGATGTCAGCTGATCTGCATAAACCTCTCACGCATTCGACTGAACGAGTGATCGATCTGCAGTTGAAACTTACAAGTTTTGTGTTGTTATTTGTCACGTTGATATTTCTATCCATCGTCATTGCGTTTCTCGTCATTGCGCATTATCCTATTTTCATTATTCATGTCATAAGTTCTTCTATTATAATAAATAAATTTCCTAAATTGAATGTCCTCCGGCCATAAACCGTCATCAAGAAACATTGACAGTTTCGCGTGTGGTACAAAAATCTTGTACGCATCATAGCGTTTTTGTTTAACCATGTTAATTTTCTTTAGAGTTACAGATACATTCGTCTTCTGTTGTATGTACTCAATAATATCCGTTGGCCTGGTCGCTTGGTTAACATTATTTATGAAAAGCGGAACTTGAATTTCCGCTGCTCTAAACTTAACATCGGGCTGCGTTATAGCCTTGCCCTTGTTTCCCTGTAGGCGATTCCTCGTTCTTTTTCGTTGAGCAGTTTGCCATTCTTCAGAAACATTATCTTTTTTCCATTCACCCTCCTCAACGACAATTTCCGCTAGCGTTTTTTGCTTGGGGCACCCGCTACTCGCTGGACCTGTTAGTCGTTGCGTCTCGCTCACGCTTGTTGCGCTTGCGTCTCGGCCATGTTCGGGCTTAGCCACCGTCGCCGCATCACCATGTCGAAGTTCACTCATTCTACTATTAGGTGTGAACGAGACAGGTATTTTTGAAACATTTATGGGCGAGCGAGATGCTTGTATCTTACGAATTGCCGGACTAGACTTTCTGCTCACATCAGCTGTTGTCACATTGTTGATGTATTGTGACTCACTATCGCCGTTATGTGGTTGTGATTTTTCGATAACGTGAGGTAGTCCCATCGGCCCGCTGTCCAAACAAAAACTCTCAATTCCACTACTACCGCCTCTTTTTCGATTTACGTTCAAGTCAAAGTTATTAACGATCGATGTTTTCTTTAAATTTTTCAAGTCATTTCTAATCTCACTTAGTTGTTTCTCAGTCACATATGTATCCTTCATAATTCTTATTTCATTTTGAATAGTCAGAATATCCCTTAATGTCCTGGTTGCGTCAATGTGATCGAATGTCACTGGTGGGAGTTTGTGCAAATCCTTTGCTACAAAAATTGGTACCTGCTCAGGATCCGTTTGCTTCAATAACGATATCATGTCATAGATATTCCGCTGTGATTTACCACTATTCTTCCTAGCTATTTTCCGTTGCTGCGTTGACACTGAGGCAAAAAGTAGATTCTTGCCTGTTTCAATGTCCTCCTCCGAAAAGGCAGAGGTACATAGTCTAACTAGACCCTCCTCGTCCATAACATCCACTTTATTTTGAATGAAGGCTAAAAGTTCACAAATGACAATATTACAAGTCGTACATTTAATAACTTTCGAGGCCATTGCGCTCGAGACTAGAGTCACCGTCACAATAAATTCTGAGGTGTGCGTTCTGTGTTAATACACTTATACACACATATTAGGTACGGTTACGGCTTGTACTGCGCGTTCACAGCAAAACAATCCTTACCGTGCTACTGCACTTATGACCGTAATCGTACATAGTACATACCTAATGCTAATGGATTTGATTTTTTTCACATTCGCTGGGTTTATAAATACCCACATTATAAAAAAAAAAAATCGGAGAAGAAAGAAACATCTTCTTGAATGTTGTTAGTCTTTATCTGACGATGCTAGAACCAGAGTGATCTAAGTGACATTTTTGGCAAAAATTGTTTTTTTACACAATTGCATGGAAAAATCATAATTCTTTCATGCCATTGTGTAAAAAAACCATTTTTGCCAAAAATGTCACTTAGATCACTCTGGTTCTAGCATCGTCATCTGTGGTCTTTATTTTATGCGTACCTACACATTGACATACAAAAGGTACCTACATGTGACTTTGTTCTAGGAGGTTTGTTAGTAGTAGTAATTAGACCTATCGCACAACTACTGCAATTAGACACACTTACGTAAAACAATAAAAAACGTTTTCAGCAATTTATACATATATATTTTATTAACAATAATGTTACAATCGACATGCCGCCTTAATCTCAATAGAAACAAGATAGGTAAGTATCTTTATTATACAGTGTGATACTAAAACCAAACAATTAAAATATAACACAATATTTTCATTAACTTTTAACTTTACTTAATTTACATAAAAATAATGGATAGAATCTACATAAATTATCCGTGGACAGCACAAGAGCCTTCAACAAATGAGTTGGATCTGTTTCTTGCATGCTATAAGCAGATAATAAGGCATTTCTATGCGCGACCATCGGCTGTAAAACTTTTAAAACTTAAACTAATTATAAATATGCAATACATATTTTTAGTATACTTTTTACAGACAGTTGTCTTATTAGATACAGATTGTTACTAACGAAGCTATATCAAAATTATTCCTTATGTTCATTGCAATAGTGTTTCGTTCGCGCCAGAATCAATGGATGTCTCACATTAATAGTTTCCTAATATGGTGACATAGTTACAATTGGTACTGGCTGCTCTCTTGACGGATTCAATTGAAATAAATTGGTGTAGTTACAATCTACGGTTGTACATTGTTTAACAATACAATGATATGTACAAATAACAAAGCCCAAACACTTTTAAATTGCTTTAACAAATCACTTTTATAATACAATTACACTTCTAAAGAGCGAGAGCTCTTGTGTGTGAGATTACAAATTAAGAATTATTACTGGACAGCTTCAGACCAACCAACATGCATACTTTTCTGAGCCCTCTCCATTCATAGGTTAGCATTAAGGTCTTCTACATGCATTTAAACCAGAATCAGTTAGTTTCTATACTCATTAACCAAATCATACAATGTGGTAATTGATAAAAAACTTATCAATATTTAGCTTGATTAAATATTTTTAATGACCAAAAGTTTGATGTTCCTCAACAAAAATATTAGAGACACACCCTAATTTTCCGATATTGAGTTTTTATAGAAACCAATAAAATAATGAGCTCTGCTAAATAACAATGGCACTCCGCGGAATTTAATAATGTTTAGATTTCGTGATTCATCTCGGCTATTTCATTCTATGCACATTTTAAGGTAGTTAGTACTGTACTTCATAACTAGGGATGAATATGATACATATTATTAGTCTATAAAGCAGATGAATTATACTGTTATAAAAAACTAATTTGGTAGAATCGGCTAGTAATACATATTTAAAATCAGACTTGAATTATTGTAAAATTAATTAATTATGTTCGTAAAACGATAAGAATGGCAGATCCAGACGCGCTAAAAATTTAAAAATTATCAAAATATACCGCAAAACTTAACTAGAATATATTATGAAGCAATTTTTCTATAATAAAAATTAAAGTTTTCGCGTATTATATTTTCCGACACCTACAATTTGCCTTCCCAAATATCTTAGAAATACTTCTTTTAAATTTTAATATACACACTATGTATAATCACACTTTTGACAATTTTCTATGAAAACAATCTTCTATCTGACGAAATTAATGACAATGTGTGTGATTTTAGTGATTTAATAAACAGCTGCTCACTGTCTACATTTAGATCAGTGTCGAATTAAAGAAATTTTATGTGTAATTTAGACTAATGCACTCAATTTACGTAAAAGAATGTGGGCTGCATACATAGCAAAAAGAAAGACAATGTAAACAAAAAGTCTAAGAGCCTCGGCACTGAAAAAGCATACCGTTTTTAAATGCTAATCAAGTTCATTAGCCCTATGATACATTTTTACACTTTTTACTCTGTGCTGTCATCATAAAATAAAAAAATCTAAATAAATTCCTTACAAAAACTGCATTTTTTGTTAATTGATATTACCTACTGATTAAATGGACCACCACTATTTAGCTTCAGACATTGAAAATATTCAACAATTACAGATAAATAAATTACACACAATTCAATGTGAGGTCTAGATAAGTTTGCTTTCAACAGTGAACAAAAAGATAATAAGTGCTATGATATTAAATACCTAGACATTGTACTGTTTCAATGATGGTACACTTTTATACACATGTTACAATTAAAACAAAAAACTTTTTGCACAATTTCAAATAAAAAGTGATGTGAGTTTATCATGTCTTATTGACCTTAGTTCAAAATTCTATTTCATTATCTAAAATGTTGGTTGAACTAAAAGAATTCCATTGTAATTAAAATGCCCAAACAAGCACATGCTACTTGAGTTAAAATAATAAGCCCTAACATGCAAAAACAAAGGCCTTTGAGACTCCCAAATGATTGATATTGTGCTAAAATGTTCTTTACACTGCTGCAATAAGGTTCTATTTCGGAGACTAACTTGCACATAATATAACAGATATCTGAAGATATTTTAGCAGCCATTTTTGCAATGATAGTAATGTACACTTACAATTATAGCCCATATTCCATTTAATGCTGACAGTACTCACTATGTCAATAATTTCGATTTATACAGCTCAACATTTTAATAATAGAAATCCTGAATTCTACAACAATTTCTGCATAGGACACAGTTGTACCAACTTTTCTTTGTAGACCACAAACTATGTCTGCTGAAACCACATGAAAAGGTAATAGAACTACATTCCTTTATATGATATTTTCAAATATGAAAACATACAGTTCATATCTTCAGCGCCTGTCAAGTTGACTGCGCATGTACATATCGGCTATTGACTTGGACTAGCTTCACTTTCGGGCCGGTTTAGAACAGGCTTCTCAGCGATCACTGGCTTCTCTGCAACTTGAGGCTTTTCTGCCAAAAGTGGTTTTTCAGGTATTGTTTGTTTCTCCACTACAAGAGGGGCAGCTTCATCTTCAATGTCTTCTTCCTCTAGCTGATTATTTTCAATGTGTGCGTTGGATAGTTTGTTCGTTATCACATCAGCTTGATCTTGCTCCATTTCAGAAGGTCCGTTATGTTTCTCTCCATCATTCATGGATGGAGAGATTGATCTCTGCATTAGATTAGGATTGGATGGAGATACTGCCCTGATAGAGTTGTCTTCACTAGAAGCACTCAATTGTCTTGGAATTGGGTGACTTGGATGGGACAATGTTTGAGGGATGTGTGCATTATGTAAAGGTAGTCGAGACTTGTCACTCTTTCTCCATAGTGTGACTTCTTGTTGTTTGAAGTAGCGCCGGTCTTCGGTGTCCATTAGCACAAGGTTTAGGTAGTACCGCACAGAGAACTTATTGTTTATATCTCTCATTGTTGGTGTGAGGTCATAGCCAGCTAAGAAGACTCTTATAGGAATGCTTTCCCCTCTAACAGGGGCCCCATCCATTATTTCGTACTTTGCAACCGTCTCATTCTCTGTGAATGTGTTAGGCCCAGAACCTGTTGTTTCTCTTTTAATTATTGATATTTCCATATGTTTGATTTTAATGCGGACAAGTAGAAAATAGATTTTACCAACAATTACATCTTTCAAATGATATTTGGATTTATTGTACTCAAATTCTATATGTAGGCAGTCTTCAATGCCTACTTCCATTTTTATCGAGTTTAGTACATCTGGGTAGCTGCACAGCGTGTGGACAGCGATGTCCACCTCTTTTACAACGTCTGTGAGGCGGCGAACGATTGTGGCTCTTAGGAAATACCTGAGTCTGACATTAGCGCCCGTGTAAACTTCGTAAGGTTTTTCTACATTGGCGAACTCGAATGGATACGAGGTATGCTGTAATAGGTCACCAGGACGGGCCAACTCCTTCACTAATGATATAAATTCATGATGATTGCCTCTGTCGTAGAATAATTCAATCTGACCTATAAGCTCGACCTTGATACCTTGGTGTTCAAGTTTCGATCCGGGTTTCCTCAGGGTGACGTTCACTCTACCCGAAACGGTTTCACCATCGTAATACAACAATAACTTCTCTTTTTTGCCTTCATCCGTTTTCACTTCGGCAACCTTCCGTTTGTCAGCATCATCAAATACGATTTCAATATCCGCAGTCTGTCCGAACCCGAAAAAGCTCATTTTCGCACTTATCACTTACACAATATATCGGAAACTTTTTACGTGGCTTTACAACAAAACTGTAACGATTTATTTGAGTAAAACATTGAAAAACGGCGATGAAACGCCCGCAAATCTGTGGAGGCGATTGAAAGGTTGAAGCAAAGATGGCGACTGATTTTATGTCGGCTGTCGGCGAAGAGGTTCATAAATAAAATTATAGTGAAAAAACTCACCAACAAGGCATCTCTGGATGGCACACGCGAATTTCTTGCAAGGGTCCGTCGACATAAATAGATATTTTATGGATTGGAATAGGGAAAGTATTAATAATACAGAATTTCAGTCATGTGTACATATGACAAATTTTGATGAGGCAACTCAAAAATTATAAAGATCCTTGTTCACTAGTTTGTTATGTAACTTTTATTTTCTATTATGTAAAAGTTTTTATTACGCTCTTGATCCAACTTACCAATAGCTCATATTGGGATTGTTATATAGACAATTTATTGCATCGATTGCGTAATAGCATGGACTTATTAGATTACCATGCGTAATGCGTAATAGTACAAATTTCTTATCTGTGGTTCTGCGAACGTAAATTAAAAAGTAAGAAAACAGTGCTGCCAGTATAATAATCCTTTTTTTCATAAATGGCGGATCTCAAAATTCTCTAAAAAAAGCGAGTTGATATTTTATGTGAATAAAACAACGCAAGTGAATTTAAAAGCATGGAGATTACGCGCGCTACCTTAGGAATTGCAGTTGGAATAGCTGGAACTTTGTTCCTTGGATATTGTGTGTACTTTGACCAACAACGTCGCAAGGATCCTCTTTTCAAAAAGAAGTTGAGAGAACGTAAGTTTTTATATTTATTGAGTGAAACCAGCATGAACAGCCGAATAAACGTTCTTATTATTGCGTCTAACCACCGTTAATTTTGCTGTCCAAACATTTTTATTTTTTTGTTAACCTAAAAATTTCACAACGAATATCGTTACAACATCATGCATCAATCAATTTTCGCTTCAATAACTGTAGCATTTCAACACTGCATCACAGAAAACGATAACTAAAACGTATGTGCGCTTTAATTGTGTAACTATTTAATAATAACTTTCTACATAGTATGCACAGTAACAAAATTAGTTACACTACTTTGGTAGACTGTGCCAAACATGCTTTTGCAATAGGCTAAAACTACATCAAATATGACATGTGCACATACATGCAGATATATATTATAACGCTACTCATGCGAATCATCAGCTTTTGTCCAAAATGATATAACCGGGCCTATATTATTATATGCATTTCTGTGCAGCACATAAATATAAAATAAGTCAGTACAAAGATAACAGATACTTAAAGTTAGTCATAAAATAAACGTAATTGTACAAGTGGTGGTTGAAAACTGCTTGAACAGCTGGCTCCTGAACTAAGTAAAAAGATACATGTGTCTCAGGAGCCAAAATACATACTCCATTATCAATAAGTAAATCGCCTTGTAGCGTAAATGTGGTACTGTTCCACAAACGATGGGACACTTAATATCATGTCCTGTGTGTCCTGTCAGCTTCATGTTACAGGAACTGATGGACTCTAGTGATGGTGCCAAGCACATATCAGAATTTTTAGCCAGGTCCATTTACACTCAAAGAAGAAGAATATGTAAATCAATAGTCCACAGTTGAAAGTAATTAGTAGGTTGCTACAATATGTATCTAATGAGTATATGTATATGTTTCTGTGAGCTCTATAACTCCTTATCTCAAACTTTGAACCAAACCGATTATTCATGCATCAGTGCATTTAATTATTGCGCAGATGGGTAAAAAAGGAATTTATAAAAAGTCACAATAGAGTTTGTTTCTCACAAATCATATAAAAAGAAATGTACAGTCAATGTCTTTTATGCGCCCAGTTTGTCGCTGGTCTTGTGAACATCTGTTGATGTTATTTCTGTCGTTCTCGTAAATGTGCTGCTAGAGGTTTTATTTCACTATAAGTTTTAGCTTTGTGGACAATTTGAAGAATGAAAATGCACATTTTAGGTCATATTATTTAAGATAGAAAATATATTTTTTTTAAGTCTGAAAGATAAATAAAATATTTTCTATTTCTCTTTTATTCATGATCTAACCAAAATTACAGTTGTATCTTGAGAAAAATCATCACTACAGTGGGTTTCCTCAGCATTGTTGTATTAGTTAAATTAATCAAGTTATGATAAAAGCAATGGAAAAGATGATGCAACATCAAATTATTTTTCAGCCTACATCACTATGATAATTTTTTTGCAATAAGCAAACATGTTGATTCTGTTGTTGGCTCCTTTGTGTAATTATCAACAATTGAACCATAACACGCTAGTATTAAAATCTTCAAGATCAGAACTTCATCATGCCTAAAACCATTGGAAATTGAAATGAATAGAACCATTGAAACATTAGAATTGAATAGTATTGTTTGTATCATTTCCAGGCAGACAGAAAGCCCAACAGAATGCATCTCGATCGCGCACAATTGGTGGTCCCCTACCCGACATGAGTGACCACGAGGCCATGCAGAGGTTCTTCCTTCAACAGGTATGATCACTCACTATACAAAAAAAAAGAAGCAAGATCACTTGCTTGAAGAAGAAGAGGCAAAGATCGCTCTTAGCGATAAGACTGCCCATTGTGTCACCCTTTGTAAAATTTCTACATTTATATCTGTAATATTTATGGTGTACATAATAAAGAGTATTCTATGTCTACTGATATCTCAAACGTTCTGGTTAATACTTATGTGGGTGGCGCTATCTATCGACCTCGATTTGCGTATATTGTCCCAATGCAATTTCTACTTTCAACTACATAGCTTAAATAAACACAACCTGAGGACCCAATACCCAAATGATGAAGAAGTTCTTAACAGGATGGTACTGATGGTTGTAAAATCGCAACATTTGCAATAAAATTCCAGTCCCTTGTAAGTAATAGTAAAAACATCGCCTGCTGATTTCGGCTACCGTTACTTTTCTGTTTCTGCTCGCTACTGGTTACGAGAGTAATCTCTGATGTGAAGATTGGTAAGATAGATTACATTACCTATCTTGGCTGAAGGTATGTGCACAGTGTGGAAACTTTATATCAAGTATTGCAAGACCAGAAAATTAAGTTGTTTTATTCTGTTTCTTTTAGATTCAGCTTGGTGAGGAGCTGTTAGCTGCCGGCGACATGGAAGCCGGCGTCGAGCATCTCGGACAGGCCGTCGCCGTCTGCGGACAGACGCAGCAGCTTCTTAGTGTAAGTATTTGTGTTTTTTAGGCCCTGAACACCATTTGGATTAGTCGCAGTTTATATCTTAGACTCACCCCGCGCCTTAATCAAAAACATCGTTCGCGCAAATTCGTGATCGTAGCGTTCATTTATGTCACTCATTTGTTCGGAAAACCGGAAGGCGCCCATCGCGACCACGCGTTCGGGTTCGTCGAACAAAATGAACGTGACTTTGTAAGCTCAATGGGGAGGGGGGAGGGGCAATTAACCATGTATTAGTTTACTTACAGATTTTCGATTCTTGCCCACAATATCTATTCTACTTTATGATGTCTTTCATAAAAGATGAAGGCTTTAGCTAATATTTGCATTTCTTTATTCATTGGAAATGATGGTTAAGATCTTGGACTTTTTAAATTAAAATTGTTCTTTGAAAAAACTTTGTTTGACCCCAAATCAATTGACTAAAACCCATTTTACCACTCTCCAGGTACTCCAACAAACGATGCCTGCCCCCATCTTCCACCTGCTCCTGAAGAAGCTGCCCGAGGTCTCGGAGAGGCTCCGAGCATCCATGAAGGCAAGTGGCAAGATGCTGCAAGAAGAAGATGTCGAATAAACCAAGTCCACCACAGTTGGAGAGGAGAATATTTTCATAGTATATTTTCAATATCTCGCTAATCATGGAAGTTTCCATCTTTGGTCGACAGATAGCGCTACGTTGACGCCGCTGACGTGACTTCCATTTACTGATTTAATTTAATATTTATTTAATATAGGCATTCATCCTTATCGATTATTCTTTCGCAATTAATGCATAATTTAAGAAATTTAAAGTAATAAGTTTGATTAATTAATTTTAATTACACTAAACAGCGCCTTGCGTCAATGTAGCAGTAGTTTATGAAACAATGCAACATTCAATTTAAATGTAACTTTTCTCTGACTGTAGCCCGTTCGTCAAATAATATGTAACCAGTCTTGCCGACAGTAGTGTCGATGTCGCGGACTTATAATGTCACATGTTGCGCTCGCCACATCTTGTTAGAAAACACATCAAGCATCTGCTTACTAGACAGATAAGTTAATTATAAAAAAAACCCATCAAAGAACTATTATTCTAATTATTTCATCATAGATTAAACTTATATCAGTAGTCGTGCCCCCAGAGCCCGAAAAAAAAACTGCAGATTAAACGAGCTGTAGTATTTGGTCGTAAATATACGACCCTGGCGAAATGGACACGAAAATATTTGTCGGATTAATCCGGCGTAAACGTTTAAATTGACTTTCGACTTGAAAACCCTGAAATTTTCCAAGTACGTGCATTGGGCTGTGATATAAAATGTGCTTGAAAATCGATCCGCCATTAGAACGTCTGTTAACTTTGCAAGGAAGGGTAGGTGGAATAATGCAAGTTCAATAATAATGTAGGTATTTCTTAGTGTTATTTAGGTTTTGTTTTGTGTTCACAACTGGTTAAGGATGCTTGTGAGTTTTGATTGAGATTTTATTGTGAAATAAAAGTATTGTACAAATATACATGTTTTATTTCAAGTCGTGCTCATACCAATCCAGTTATAATCTATATAAATGCGAAAGTAACTTATGTCTGTCTGTTCACATCTGCAACCGATCGTTATGAAATTTGACAGATAGGCAGCCAGGTTCCTGGAGATGGACGTAGGTTACTTTTCAACCTGGATCGCAGACGAAGTCGCGGGCAACGGCTAGTAAGATATAAAAAGAAAAAAAAATGAAAAAGGTAGAACTGCTTGCGACCGTGGCTGCGACGGCGACGGAAGGACGTAGCGGATCTTCGAAGAGCCGAGCGCACGCTCGAGAAGTCTCGCGGATGCTCACGTGATGCGCTATTGTCACCAGAATAATAACATTACAGATTTAAAAACTTATTGGAAGCTTTGTCTTTGTAAGGCATGTACTCATGCGCTGCGACGGCGACGAACATACAAGAACGTATAGCATTATCAGCTCATAACGTTCCCAATGCTGGGACACAGGCCTCTGTGAGAGGGAGTGGGCCATAACCCACCACGCTGGCCCAGTGCGACGAACGCATAGGCACGGAATTATTTCTCGCACACTATTTTCAACTCTAAAATAGTTCTGTTTAAGTTTATTATCACTTAATCAACTGCTCGAGATCTTGCTGCTCTGTCTACGACCCTTGTAGTATTGTTTCGTTATATAGCAAACAATACACTGATGAAAATGTCGGGTTATTGCGTTATCCACCCTAACGTGGAAACGCATGTCCGAGAATTCACCCTAGGCCTAGTTGGATAAACGGAATTTATAGGCTTAGGGTGGATTTTCGGACATGTTTTTCCGCGTATGCGCCTATAACGTGACTTGCCACAATTAACAATTTTACATGTGTGCGTGTGAGCGTGACTGCCAAGTTTCGGGTTCAGTTACTAAGATGATAGGAAATCAAGTACTACCTATAGGTATAAAATATACGATTGAAGTTTTCTCCAATAAAACACAAAAATCCCAAGTCATCCACCAGTTTATTCAAATAAAATTAACATAATCAACAACAATTTAATAGTCACCATAAACAAGTTTTACAATATGTACGCACGGTGACCTATCAAGCTATACATTTTCAGTATAAGCTGACTTCTCATTATTGTACGAAAAGCGTATACAATGCGAGGTTAGCTAAAACTGGAAATGTATAGCTTGATATGTCGTGTGTACTACCTCCATTAATTATTTACACATCACCTGATACAGGGTGACCAGTACTAACTTCATAGGCGGTGGAAATATCCATTTCAAAATTATTTATCTACTTCTTAAGTCTTAAATTTACTGACGGACAATGCACAGCCTAAATCGCTGGGTCTAGGATGCATGAAATGTTGCACGAGAGTTCCTTTTATACCGAAAGTTTTATAAGTACTAGGGGTGGATTTTTGAAAATCCATCCTCTGAAATGAAGTTCGTTTTTGCCCATGGGAAATACCATCGGGGACACAGCTTGTTTATTTATAAGCCAGTTGCTAAAAAATTACATCGATTAATTTTAATGTTTATTTTACTAATGACACCGTATAGGAAGCTGTACTGTAATTACTATAAATAAATCTATCTACAAAGATATACTGCACACCCTGTATAATTAATTACTTTATAAAATTTCTCTAATTATGTCCTAATGATAACTTAAGGGAACAGTGGAGATCCAAATTATGATCAAATTAAGGAATGCTGTAGCTGTCAAATTTTGGTAAGCAAAACTGAAGTTATTATTTTGTAACATTTTTGCAATAGGTATGTAACGGCTTCACGCGTGACCATAGACGGATAATGGAATGAGAGTTCTGTATTCCGTTGACTGCTGAACTGAATACAGAACGCGCATTCCATTCTCGAATACAGACCGAAAAGTACGAAGAGACAGAGCGAATGTGCGGCCAGTAGTTCTGTGTAGAATAAAGAGACAGGTATTTGCCGCACAGCCGCTTTGTCCCTTTCTAGCTAGAGAGTGGTCACTTTTGAGAGGCTAACGCTTAGTCACGGGATCTAAGCAGAGACTAGAATTTTCACATAAGTTATTAAACTATTCAGAGCTGCACAGATGTTTGTCTTGAAAAGTGAATGAAAAAATTATCCGAAGCTATACTTAATTGGGCTAATTTTGGGGCCAGAATACATCTAATGTTCCAGGCACTAATTATAGCCTTAGAATTAATCGTTAGAGCCAAAAATAAATTTAATACTTATAACAAAATAAAATTTGAAACCAAAATAATATATAATTTTTTATAACGAACATAAATGCTAGACAAGGTCTTTGGGCAGTATATTATTAACATGATAAATAAGTACCCACTAGTTAAACGGAAATATGCGATATACAACAGTGTATATAATACATGCAAACAACACGGTTTATTACTAAATCACATTTAATTTATATTTTAACAGTCCGTATAAATTCACTATTACACCGGCTTTCACGGAGTAACAAATAAATGGAGTAAGAGTGTGTATCTTTGCATCAGACGGTAATCCATCCAAGGACTGTCGAACGTAGACGCTGCGCGCACGCGACGTAGCGTCAAACGCGGCTTATCATGAGTCAGAATCAGAAAGCGATCGCTGCGCGAATACTCAATCGTTCATATGAATTACGACGTCACTCGTCCATAAATTCTTGATATTGGTGTCTTTTCCTCCAGCCTATACCAAATAGGATTTTTGTTCATTTTCAGGTATTACTTATTATTTAATTGCAACATAAATTAGTTCATTGCTGACTGCAACATAAATTAATTTTCTGCACATTGGCACTCCATTTATTAGCTACTCCGTGGTTCAACATTAAGTCGACAAAAATGAACACAAATGAATCAAACATAGGTATGTCGTTGCATGATAATCAGTCATGTTCCACATTTATAATTAAAATAAAAACATAATTTCCTTAAATCTTTTACATTTATATGATAAAAAAAATGTGATAAACTGTAATTTACAATTTATTATACAAAAACTTTGCATCCGATTTCTCGTCATAAAAATATTTTTTTACAATTTATATACATACAAACACAGTATTTATTAAACATTTATGAGGCAGTATAAACATTTTTAATTTACAGCCGACGCTGAGCAGAGGGCTGAAAATACAACAGCGAGGGTTTATCTAGGCATTTATTTTAGGTGTCAGTGTTAGTGAAAATGAGTGTCGTAGGCAGACACTGGAGCAGTGGTGGGCTTACGAGTTATAGATCGTGGGTTGGAACACAGGCAGGCGCTTTACCTGTATAAATAATTTCATCACCACTGCTCTCAAAACGGTCAAAGAAATCATCGTGAGGAAGCCAGCATGTCGTAGAACCAAAAATTCTAAAAAACATGACTGTCATCTACCAGCCCGCGCTGGGCCCGTGAGGTAGATTATAGCTCACTCCCTCTTGAAGAGAGGCTTGTGTCCCATCAGTGGGAAATTTATAGGCTGATTAAGAAGGCAGACAGAATGCGTAAATTCCTTACAAATTCACAATAATAATTCCCAGTTCTTTTTAGCCGAACGTACAGACGCCAGCACATCAACCTACTACAATCTGTCAGATTTCTTTAATGGATTTTCAACTTTATTGCTAAAGCATAAGGTTCAAGATTGATTGGGAAAATTTGACAGTTTGGGGTAGGTTGATGTGCTGGCGTCTGTACAAAGCAAGTTTTGCATAGATAAATTAAAAATATTTTCATAAGGCCACCTATTTCCTAAGAACCTCATAAAATACAGCCTCACTTCTAAGAAAAAGTATCAATCATGATTTCTTTTCGACAACAGAACTCCTGATCATGTCCTGTGTAACTTTCATGACCTCTAAAGCGCCTTTATCTATGAGAGCATTCGCTAGATCCCTCCCTAAGTTATCACATTTAATAATAACATCTACAGGCATACTAGGGTTCACAGTCAGACCACAAAATATACGTGTGTCACTTTCAATTTCTTTGTCGTCACAGTCACTTGTTTTTTTATAATTATTTTTGTCATTAAGTACTTCTGTTGGGGATAAGATTTCGTTTTCTGACTCACCGTTGTCGATTTTCACCTTTTTGCATTCGTTTTCTTCTGTGGGACTGAGTTTGTGTTTTTGTGTGCGTTTGATTTGAACGAAAGTTTGTTGTAATGTGTGGTCCAGTTTTGTTTTGCCGTCTATACTCCATACTGCGCCGGTTATGGAGAGTTTGAACTGTGAGTCTATGGGTTTTAGACTTGTTGATACGCCGACAGGGGCGCTGCAACCGCCACCTGCAAACGGGTTATAATTTGTTTTTTACTTGAGTATACAGTGTGTCCGGTCATGGACTAGCCATATTCTAGGTACCATCGCGGCCTTTTCTGCCTGATCACTTAATTTTTTTTTCGCCTAAATCCTGCGCCAGCGCCAAGGTACGCCTCCTTAAAGTTTTCGCCTATTAGGAAAGCGATAACGCAATTAGTTGCAACCTGCACTGCGCAGCTTAGTGACGTATCACGTGTACTCTTTTTGCGAATTTTACAGACGAACTATTTGACCTCGGTGCGCTTACTAGAGAGCGCTTCTATTTTTTGAGTGCAAGCAAATATGAACTTAGTGGTGGTCAGGCGGGAGTGTCCGCGATAGTACTTATTTTGCCACTATTTTAATACAACACACACTGAGGTACAATCCACTTCCCCTCTATGTGGCAGCCATTTTGTTTTTTTTTCATGAGATATTCTCTACGTGTAAGTATACAAAAAAAGTGATAATTCTAGGTTTGGCTCTCACCTATTTCCTCTTGCAACATTGGAACAATTTAAAAGATATTTCATAAACTGAATAAGAAGAATATACTGTGTCCCTATGTTTTTCTTTTTTCATTAATATTTGTCTTTGTACAGACGCCAGCACATCAACCTACACCTAACTGTCAGATTTTCCCAATCAACATTGAACCTTATGCTTTAGCGATAAAGTTGAAAATCTATTACAGAAATCTGACAGATTGTAGTAGGTTGATGTGCTGGCGTCTGTACACTAGGCCTCTGTTGACAGCGGTTTAATTCGGAATTTCGTGAGGGTTCTAGTCGTTATAAAAATAAAGTATCATCAAAAAGGAAAACGTAGGGACATACAAGTAGTTAATATTTATTATTGTGTAAAACATCATTGCTTTATGGTCATTTTCTATGGAGAACCGACCACCAGCATTTCCTCTTAAGTAATTGGATTCAAGTTCAGCTTCAAAATTGGGAGACATACCCAAAGTCTTGAGGAAGCTCCTTTCAGCCAGGATCCTGCAGTAAGTTTCAGCATGGTTGAAGGGTGCGAGCATGTTTAGTATATTTGTGTTATCTGCCCGACATTCGACGGCAAGCGCTCCTTGACCCACTGCGTACTTCATGTCTGCACATGGTAGGATCTGTGCGTGAAAAACATATCTTAGAATATGCGGGGTAAGACTGGTATTCAGCTGCACCCGGTTAGACTGGAAGCCGACCCCAACATAGTTAGGAAAAGGCTAGGCAGATGATGGGGTAAGACAATATAGTTTTCATATACAGTGCCCGGGCCGGGAGCGATAGAAAAGACGATCTATAAATCGGGACATTTTTTTGAACTCGAGGAACCATAACATAAATGTCCGGGTTCTGTACTTGAATTATGAAAAAGTTTATTTTTATAGTAGTACTAGCTGCCCGGCGCGACTTCGTTCGCGTGGTCTCCTACTCCTACCCCTACCCTACTCCTACCAATCCTACCCCTGCCCTTCTCCTACCTTACTCCTACCCCTTCCCCACCTCTTACTACTACCCTACTCCTACCCTACTTCTAGCCTACTCCTACCGTACCCCTAGCCTACTCTTACCCTAACCCTTCCCTACTCCTACCGTACCCCTACTCTACTCCTCCCCTACACCTTCCCTACTCCTACCCTACCCTACCCTACTCCTACCCTACCCCTACCCTACTCCTACCGTTCCCCTACCCTACTCCTACCCTACCCCTACCCTACTCTTACCCTACTCCTGCCCTACCCCGAGCCTACTCCTACCCTACCCCTACTCTACACGATCATCCTATCTTCTCTTTCGCCGCGTTGCTCGCTGCGCTGCGTGGAGCCACACTGGCGCGTCGCGTCGGCGGGTATTTTTTGTTTATATTGACATTTTTAATTTCGTAATATCTTTTGAATGGAATGTCCGATTTCAATAATTCAAAAAGTAATCAACAGGTATAGATACAGTCTTGAATACGAAATAATTTTTTTGGATAAGAATTAATACAAAGGTATGGATAACATGGTCTGATTTTGATCGGCATTTCTATCAACTTTTAAAATGTAAAAAAGTAGTTATAGTGACATAACTACAATAGTTGGACATATGGTCTCGCGGAGTTTTTTGTAGATATTGATATGTTCTATAATATTGTAGAACATTTTTTTGTTCTATCATCAATACTTTCCGCAGCGCATGCGATGAAAGACATTTTATGCCTAATTTTTTACACCTTGGTTGGTTTTAGTAGGGATTTCTAAGGATCTCTAATTTTTTCTAGCAATAAACATAGCCTATGTTACTCAGTGATAATGTAGCTTTCTAACGGCAAAAGAATTTTTGAAATCGGTCCAGTAGTTTTGAAGTTTATTCGTTACATACAAAAATACAAATCTTTCCTCTTTATAATATTAGTGTAGATGTAGATGAGTAAGTACTGGGAGTACAGTATCCGCAATAATTGACTTTATTTTGTATGATTCGTGCCCACAGACCAACCGTGAACACGGTTTTGTGGGGTATAGTTTTAAGTACTTAAATCATATAAGCCCTTCATAAATAAATAATTATGAACAATCTAAAATAAACTTTTTATACTCCAGTCACTCTAAACCACAATAAAATTATTGTTGTTTAGAGTGACTGGAGTATAAAAAGTTTATTTTAGAGTGATGAGAGTAAAATAGTTTTATTTTATGTGGCTTAGAATTACAGTCTAGGTGAGTTTTGGTAAGCTGTAAGATTGATGTTCTTATTCCATCTAAAGAATCTTAATGCTACCTTAGATATCCTATCCTTCCATCCCATCCGCTGCAACCCAGCGCTGGCTAGCAACAACGCTGCGTACTGTCCGGTGGTGTCCAGTTTGCGTAGTCGCGTATTAAGGTTGCCGCGTACATCCACTACGCTGAGCTGGGGGTAGGAGCCGCGTAGTTGTGCTGTTCGGCGGAGGGAAGATGTTCCTGGGGGATAAGAATAAGATAAGAGTAAATCTATACGATAAATCTATAATATTATAAAGAGGTAAATTTTGTGAGTTTGTATCTAGGGGGTAAACTTCGTCCGCGTGAAATTTCACCCTCCCCCTTTAACCTTCTTAGGGGTGAAATTTCGAAAAACCATTTCTTAGTGGATACCTACTCTTCACAAAGAACACACCCTCCGAATTTCATGTCTCTAGGACTAGCGGTTTAGGCTGTGCGTTGATATATCAGTCAGTCAGTCAGGACTCCATAAACTATTCACAATTACGCTACGACCCGAGTAAAACGAAAGAAAAGTCAGAAAGAACGCATGAAAATGGATTTTATGTTAAAACCAGAAATTTCTTAGAAGCAGAAGCTAAATAGTTACTTTATGCTCAAGTTACAATTTACAAACAGTTCCGACATTTTGTTTTATAAATGACCGTAACTTTATCAATAGCTAGGTGACGGCAGGTCTAACACAATACATTGTTTTCTATAGATACCCACTGCTTATCGTGAAAACTATTCAATTGATTGAGTACTTATGTATTTAACTATAGGTAGGAACAATATTACAGTCACTTCACAAGTTCACACTAATATTATAAAGGCGAAATTTGTGAGTGTGTTTGTATGTTTGTTACTTCTTCACGCACAAACGGCGCGACCAATTTTGATAAAATTTGGTATGGAAGCTGTCACCCTGGATTAACACATAGGATACTTTTTATCCCGATATTACCACGGGATCGAAACTTATGCGGGTGAAACCGCGGGGCACAGCTAGTCATGTAGGTACCTATAAAAGCGAGAGTACCGTTTATCAACTTATCTGTCACCAATCTGTCTGCTATGAAGGTGAATGTCTTAGTTGTATTGTACCTACTCATCATCTTCCTGCCCATATCACATGTTACTTGGGGTCGGCGCAACACGTTTTCTTGTGACATCTGCCAACCCGTACTCGGCCCGCGTGGTGGATTACGGTCCACTCCCTCTCACCGAGAGGAGGCCTGTGGCCCAGCAGTGGGAACATTATAGGCTGATTATGAGTAAAATAAATAAATTAAAAAAAAATGCGATTGGGCAACGTTGCCACTTGTCGCTTACGGTTGCCTTCTGAAGAGCACCTAGGTACTGCACTTATACGGTGATATTTAGACGCCCATGAAAGTTGAATTAGTAGTTGGTAGGTCTTAAACAATAATTACCTACCGATAACTGAGCCTTCTGGTAGTGTTGCTAACGTGTGGTCTTTGAAGTCTTCGCGGAGTACAAGCGCGTCTCTTGGGTCTTCTCTGAAAGAAATTTAATTTAATTAAAATATTTACTTCAGATACTTTTCACTCTTTTCAGGCGTTCGTGGCTAAGTAATAACAGCCGTACGAACGGATCGAAGGTAACTACGCTACAGTCTAATGGTCTATTCAAACTTGTTTCAAATTAATATTAAGTATTTCAAGTTAAACAAATATCAACTTTATTTTAATGGTTATTATGTTAATTCCAGAGTGACTAGCACAATTGAAAAAGTTATAAAAATGTTTGAAGTTTTATCGTAAACTGAACTTTATTGTGTAGGATTTAAAGTGATTTTTCCATAAACTCATATTTGTTTACGTTTTTGGCAAATAAATCGCGAATGCAGGTTAGACGAGGTCGACCCGTGAGTCAGTGACCATCCAGACCCCACCGTGCCTCGGAAAGCACGTCCCGGCTGTCATTAGTTAATGTTTGACGGTCGAGTCTAGTTTGTGAATTATTATATTAATATAATTATATTATTAATAATTATGTTAGTCTAGAAGTTGAGCCCAATATAGTTGGAGGCTAGGCAGATGATGACGATGAGTTGTATATAATATAACTCTTTGTCCATGTTATAATAAGTAATAGGGATAAACCTATCTTATTTTTATTATGTTGTGTTATAATATAACTTAGGTACGTTAAGATTGAAATACATACAAAGGTACCTGTTTAGGCTGGTAACCGACCAGAACTGACCAGACACACCTACCTACGTAGGTACCTAGATACTGCGAATTTGTTTTTGAATTTCGCAAGTCACGAAAGCAAAGGAAAAAATAATAATTATAGTATCATCATGACTCCGTAAATTTCCAGCTTTAGCTGACCCCACATTGTATAGGTTTTTCTTACAATCAAAAGTCAGTTTATACTGGTTATGTATAACTTGATGTGTAGCCGTGTGTACAATAATATTACTAACTAGCTTCTACCCGCGACTTCTTCCGCGTGAAAATTCTTGTTTCCCCGACCCACCCCGTCGTTGCAGCATTGTTTTCGGGAACTACCAGTCAGATTTGAAAAATTCTTTCTGCATTTGATAGCCCAATTCTTGAGGAAGGCGATAGGCTATTTATCATCATGCTATGACCCCAAGGAGCCGAGCAAAAAGAAAAAAAGTAAGAACAAATGGTAAGCGACAGCGATGTAGATAGATTTTACTTTTTGCCGGCACGACGCAAACGTGACTCAATAATTCGTAAGTGATAAGGGAAACCTGCATAGATATTAGTAAATACGTGCGATAATATTAAAATAACCACCATTAACTCATTTTGGCATTATTTTTAATGTAAGACGCGGGTGTTAGATAATTTAAGACTGTGTTTTATGTTATCTACCTATACTAATACTAGTAACGCCCCGCGGTTTCACCCGCATAAGTCTCGATCCCGTGGGAATATCGGGATAAAAAGTATCCTATGTCCTTTCCCGGGACTCAAACTATCTCTATACCTTTCATCTAAATCGGTTCAGCGGTTTAAGCGTGAAGAGGTAACAGAGAGACACACTTTCGCATTTATAATATTAGTATGTATAGTATGGATTGCAGAGGTAAAAATTTTTGAGATTGATAGGGTGCTGGAAAATGGTCACCGACGCCTTTAGTCAAAATCAAAAGGAATTCAAATTAGGTTGAACCACAACACTTTTCGAACGTCAAACCTATTCCTAGTCATGTGCAATACCAGGGGCATCGCAAAATTTGTTTAGCAGTAAGTTTAGAAAGCTACTAAGAATAAGGCAGCTATTAAGAAATGCCTCGTTACGTTACAAGCTAGTCATCCCTTTCATGGGAACGGTAATTCACCGTGCAGGTGGTCAGTAATCAACAAAAAAAAATATAAAACAATTATTTTTTCTGTCTAAAATTCATATTAACAATTTTGATAAGTGTGAGCGCAAGTGACATTCTTTAGTTTCTTCCTACCTCTACAAACAGGAAAGGGTGCCATTTAATCTCGATTTACAGGGTGGTACATCGAAAAGTGCAAAACCTACGCGGTCAATAATATGTATGGAACAGCAAAATTGTTTTTTTTTTATAACCGTCGCAAATATTCAACGCAAGGGGTTCGGAATCATGTATTGAATACATTTTGTTTCAGTTTGCGCGTCCAGCCGCAACCAGTTTTGCCAAGGGCTAACGTATTACCCAGTAACTGAGTCATGGAGGTCAGATAGCCAGTCGCTCCATGTAAAATACTGGTATTTAGCTGCGTCCGGTTAGACTGGAAGCCGACTTCAACGTGGTTGGGTAAAGGCTGGCAGATGCTGATGATATAATAATATAATGTACAATATCTCTATCTTTCTTTTATTTGGATATTTTGATCATTCTTACCTTTCAAAAACAGCGCCAATAGCCAATCCTTCGGGTAACGTGGTAGGGAGGTCCTTCAGCGAGTGTACCACAAAGTCCACAGTGTCATTCCTCAGTGCATCTTCTAAATCCTTTGTGAAGAGTGACTTCTCTCCTATTTTGGGCAGTGATACGTCTAAAATGCGATCTCCGAGTGTTGTCATGGTAACTGGAATAAACAATGAGACTTAATAATAATAATAGTCCTCCAGACCGAATATCGGCCATGGCGGCCAATCTCAGCGGAGGCTAGCCTTCGGCGCGAGAGATTTTATAGTGCAAACTGTGTGCCGAGACACAGGTGCACTCTCTCTTCTCTCAGTCTCATAGTCCGATTGGACGGCAATGCGACACGACCGGATCTTCGGAGAATTAGGCGCAGGACCATCGTTTTAACGTGCTTTTCGAGGCACGGGGGTGTCAGACCGCCAATTTCTAAACTCCGGGCTAAGAAATTACTTATGTAAAACCCAGTAACACTTTGCCCGCCCTGGGAATCGAACCCAGGACCCCGCGTTCAGCAATACCCGATAATAGTATTAGATACGATACCCGTTGGTTGTCAAACTTCCGGGCTTCCGAGGACCCGTAACGAATGTCAAAGATCTACGAATGACAGCCGGAAATACCGGCATAGCGTGCTTTCCGAGCCACGGAGGGGTCTCGGTATGTAAAGCACAAAAAACATTATACTTAAAATCAAAGTCAAATCATTTATTTCAAATAGGCACATAACAGGTTATGTGCCTATTTGAAATAAATGATTTGACTTTGATTATTATTATTCTATTTTTTTGTAAACTTTGACGTTCAAAAGTGCCTTACTTTATGTAAAAAATGTCATCACCACTGCTGTCAAAACGGTGAAGGAAAACATCTTGACGAAACCGGCATGTCCTAACCAAAAATTCGAGACGTGACATCTACCAATCCGCACTGGGCTTGTGTGCTAGATTATATCCCACAATCCCACTCCCTCTCAAAGAGACTCGAATAGAGGAGGCCTGTGTCCCAGGAGTGGGAACATTATAGGCTAATTATGCTTTAAGAAATTCTGCAAATTACATATTGAAATATGTCCTAAAACGTTGCTTGAGAAATGGGGAACTCCCTAAGTACTTTTATTTTAAAGTCAGCCAATCACCAAGTCACTGTTTTTCAATGTTCAAAAGTCAATGAACTGATTACAGAGTCATAGACAGTTATCTAAGTGATCTATGCAGCTGACCTCCTGTAACTTAATATTTTATGTTACTTACCTACAGTGAAGTCCTTCTCAGGATTTGTTTTCTTTAAACAGTCAATTACATAGTTGGTTTGTATAAGAGCCAGCTGAAACAAAAATAAATAATATTAGTAACAACCTTCTTTTCTATATTTGCAATTCAACATGATGTCAGCATTTTAAGTAGATACTAATGTCCTATCTTAGAGAGACAGCTGATGTGTAACTCAGGACGGCTCCTGAGTTACAGATCACCCAGCTCTCTTAGACTCTCTTAGATAGGTCTAAAGGTGTCTGAGGTAGGAGAGCCTATTTCAGACACATTAATACACCTCTATTTAAGATTGTGTTTTTTTACCAGGAGTCTGTAATAATCGATGTTGAGATAAATAAGATATATGATTAATTTAAGATGCTTTATATCTGTAGCTGGTAATTAATTTGACAATTCAAAAGTGCCTGTAAATGTTATCACACTAAATTTATTTCTGTAAGTATTTACAAAATATAAGCTAACATTTAAAATATAATAATATGTACATTTATATGAAAAAATAAACAAAAGAATCATAGGGCATCAAAAAATTCGTCTGCATCACTGTCATTAGGAATAGTGCCCATGCAAATTGTTTAATTGAAATAAATGCTTTGAGTTTGAGTTTAAAATATCTACATCATCATCTGCTTAGCCTTTTCCCAACTTTGTTGGGGACGGTTTCCAGTCTAACCGGATGCAGCTCAATACCAGTATTTTATATGGAGCGACTGCCTATCTGAGCTCCATAACCCATTTCCTGGGTACTACAATACCCTTTCAGACTTTCGGGCTTCTGACTACCCGTAATGACTGTCAAAGATCCACAAATTAAGCCTTAAATATAAACCTTGAAGCAGATGAACCAAAAAATTAACATAATAAATCTTGTAATTATACAAGAATACTTCATGATCAGAAGTAAATTGTGTAAAATTTATAAAGTTTTAAAAACATCTGTGTAAACAAATTTTAGTTTGCAAGTCATCCAGTTTCTTTATTGAACATTCAATACTTCTACTTGATACAGGAAATTGATACTTATTAGTACTTGTGAAACTTGTGAACTACTGATTTGTTTTGTAATCAGATTTCACTCTTATTTCAAGAGAGGTCAAGTAGCTATTGGCTTGTATATCTACAAATATTGAATAACTGGGTATAGGAAAGTGGGTTATAGCGCTTTAAGGAGTCAAAGGTCATGAGAACAAATTGTTAAACTTATTGTTGTTGCTGTTCACTCACGTGGAGGTCGTAAATTATCCCATAGGAACATTATGACTGGGATATAAAGTATCATCATCATCATAATCAGCCTATAATGTTCCCACTGCTGGAACACACACCTCCTCTCTGTGAGAGGGAGTGGGCCGTAATCCACCATGCGGGCCCAGTGCGGGTTGGCAGATGTCACGTCTTCGAATTTTTGGTTCTAGGACATGCCGGTTTCCTCGTAATGTTTTCCTTCACCGTTTTGAGAGCAGTAGTGATGTGAGTGGATATAAAGTATCCTATGTATTCATCCAGATTATAAATTATCAGTGTGCCAAATTTCATCCAAATCCGTTCAGCCGTTTTGATTGAGTAATGATCATCCATCATACAAATTTTCACATTTATTATTAGTAGGATTTTTTTTGTAAATGTTAATTAAGATGTTAGAATTCTGTATCGCAAGATTTGACTTTCGTTATAAAAAAAACAACATTTTGACATCTAAAGTTTAATTGAAAATAATAATACCAAAGTTTATTGAGGTCAATTAGATAAACATAGAATAAATGTAAATCCACGTAACTTGAGACCTTGAAAATGAAGAATAATTACGTAAAAAACGTAGGTACAATATGATTATACAGGAATTTTGAAAACGGGTTGGAAACAGTGCAGTCACCTAAAGTTACGTAGATACTTAGCAAGATTCACGTAATGTATAATAACTGTTTACAACAACAAAATAATAAGATACGATGAATTAGTACATACCTCACTCTTTCTCGAACCAACTCGAACCACATTTTTTGCTTCACTTTCCATTGTTATTTCAAATAAACACGAATTTACATAAGAATTTTATTATTAGGAACTTTTAGGTTATGTCATGTACGTGAGGAATCTGAATGGATACAAATTAATAATTTGGCGGCCTAATGACTTGTCACTATCACTGTAGTGGACGAGTCGGCAATTTATGCAATTGATTAATTAGAATAATAAAATAAATCCATCGTTCGGTACAACAGCCAAATCACTGAAGTGTCAGTGCTTGGCCAGACTGGCAGCGCGGAACAAGCGATAGAGGGGCACGATCGGATTTTTATAACGTTATCACGTAAAATTATCCTCCGTAAACCGACAACCAATGTTAATTATTCAATCTAGAAACGTTAAGTACTCGTTACAAAAATCGCTAATTTATCGCATAACACGAAACTAGTTATCCCGCTACATGCCTTGTAGATAGTTATTGTAACTATTGTCGTGAAATAACGCCCATACCTACTCAGTTCTGCGTGTTGTCGTGTCCAGTGTTAGTCAAAATATAATAGGTATGGATGAAGAAGACTTATTTTTACTAGAAAAAAGCTCGAATTAGTTTGAGAACCCCGGTCCCTGCGGGG
The DNA here is from genome assembly GCA_914767645.1 of Hydraecia micacea. Lineage (NCBI taxonomy): Eukaryota > Metazoa > Arthropoda > Insecta > Lepidoptera > Noctuidae > Hydraecia > Hydraecia micacea. The sequence goes on along the minus strand of OU611801.1, from coordinate 3,312,333 downwards.
ACCGCCCGCGCACCCACTGCGGTCACTTGTATGAACGAGCTGAGCTATGGCGTGAGTTGCCCGCGTGCTCCCCGCGCCGGCGCCGAGCAGCCCGCGCCCGCGTGCCCTCTACGTACAGACGCCAGCACATCAACCTACTACAATCTGTCAGATTTCTGTAATAGATTTTCAACTTTATTACTAAAGCATAAGGTTCAATGTTGATTGGGAAAACTTGACAGTTAGGTGTAGGTTGATGTGCTGGCGTCTGTACACTAAAATGAAGTTCTTATGTTTGATACGCCGCGCCGCGCCCGCGCTGCCAGTCTAGCCAAGCACTCAATGTCAAGTATGTCAACTTCTTACTCTTCGAAACGTCAATCCATCAATGTCATTTTCCGAAATCCATGTGTTGCTAGCTATAAAAATACTGATAACACCATTCAGCCAATGACAATGTGAGGGGTAAAGCCGGCCGGTAAGGTAGATCATTTAGAAAGTTTAGACCAACACGGTGCGGTGGAGTGGAACCTGTGGAACTTTGTAAGGCGCAACGCCAAACGCGTATACCATGTCGCAGCCTTGCGCGCACAAAGTACTTTTTGATAGACTGCTAGCGCGCACTGTTACTTTACTCCTGCTGGCGCTTTTTACATTATTTTCACCTGAAACGATTAGTGATTTGCATACATGCTCAAATCGATTACATCCTAACTCGGAACGCACCCTTTTACAAGAGCCGCCCCCGTGTTGCTTTTGCTTCATTTAATTAATCTGAGATACAAGAGTACATGAGAGCTTACTTCTCTCCTGCGCCATGACCAATGGGTTGCGCACAAAAACGTGGTCATTTATACTTATACTTATAGGTTTTAAATTTCCAAAAGAAAACAACAAACTTTTAAACAGAATTATTTTTATTAAGGAATTACACAAGGAACGTCAAGCCGACATCGACAGTAATAAAAACGGCCAAAGTATCACATGGATACTTGGAAAAACCAATTATTTTATAAATGCAAAAAATATTCGAATAAAGCCCACTTTTCTGAAGATTTCAACCAAACGGGCTTATCTAAAAATCACGACAAATATGTTACGTACGTCTAACTCACACAAAATATTATAATCACAGTTTTGTTCAATCATTCATTTTCCTCAATAATTTTAATATGCAAATTAAAAAAAATGGTGGGTCAACATTACACCGTCAATCTTATTAATAGATTAAGAACAAACGGATATTTTTGAATAAGAATACCCGTTAAAGATTTGATGATAAAAAAATTGTCAAGGCGGTACCTACATTAAAACTTAACCTATAGATGTGAAAAGCGACACTCATACACACATCAATCTAGAAAATTAGAAATGGAACTTTTTCAATGTGAATTTATTACTTCTTGCGTTTACTACTTCTCAACCACCTCCTGTTGGTGACTACTGTTATGCATTTTTTTCTCGGTGATGCTTCTGAAAGGAGAAAACAAAAAAATAAAGTAAAATACTATTTGAAAGACAGGTCGCCGACGCTGCTTGTCGTTAGGATGTCAAAAACATAACGCAAGATATGTCGGGCAAAGTCGTGGCAAGTGTTATAAAGGTCCAACACGGCTCCCACCCAACACCGCCCTAAACTAAGGCGACTGCTCGCAGTCCACGCGGCTACAGCTAGCAGGCACCCAGCACTCCATGCGACGACAGCTAGCAGGCAACCAGCTGTCCACGCGCCGACAGCTAGACACCGTCGCAGGGCAGCAGGGCGCCGTCCACCGACCGGCGGCGCGGCGACCGCTAGCAGTCAGCGCGCGGACACCGCGCAGACCGCTTGCTTGCAACGCGTGGTAAGAGAGGCTTCAACTACCCATCAGTCTGACGGCGATAAGCTCGCTCACAGCGAGCTGTTTGCTAACTTTTGTTGCCAATGTACAGTATTATATCATCATCATCATCTGCCTAGCCTTTTCCCAACTATGTTGGGGTCGGTTTTCGGGTATTATATCTAAAGAGCAATACTTTAAACCCATATTTGAATTATATTCTTTTTGCCTGGTGGGGGCGGAGTCGTGTAAGTGGGCTAAGACCTTAACTCTGTTTAGGACCGTAGACACTGTCCCACCGCCGCCGCCGCCGACGAGGAAGCGACTAGTTATCAACGATTTTCTCTTTCAAGAAACATACAAAAGATTGTAGGTCCTGTGTAAGTAAAAGAGAAACATAATTATATAAATAGTTCATCGCTGACTGTTCACACCACCGACGAGAACTCGTTTGTCGCAGCGACACGAGCTACTGAGAGACTCATACTTGATACATTGGCATACCAGCGAGAAATCGCTCGGTGCCGTCGCGCACTCGCTGCTCGCTCGCTTTAGTTGCAAGCTCTAACCGCTTCTCGTTTATCACCGGCGGTGCGACAGGTCTTAGGGCCTTACACATTCAGCTAGTTTATTTTAAACCACAGAATATCATTCATATTTTAAACCGAAAAATAGTATGTTGTTTCCGATTCCGTAATACTGAATTACACTTACTTTTAGTTTCTTTAGACGCAATTTTAACAGCCTCGGAAACAATTGTAACTTCTTTTTCCTTTTTCTTAGTTGCAACTTTCATGTTATTCTTAGATTTTGTTCTACCAGTACACTTAGGAACTACTTTTGATTCAACTTCGACTACAGACTTATTGCAGTCAATACTAACTTTCTGTCTCGTAACTCTGGAACTTGGTTCAGGTGGTTTCTTACTCCTCATAGACCTTGTACACGGTAGGACTTGAACAGTTTCCTTCTTAGCTGATGATTGCTGTTTCAAGGCATCTAACTTCTCTTTTGCTTCTCTTTTTTCTTTCATTCTGTACACTTTGATCATTGCTGGGGTGTACCCTTCTAAACCTTCAATAGGTTCTTCTGTCTCCTTAGGTTTACCAGAAACCTTCCTCTTAAATGACGCGATAACTTCTTTCATAGCGTAAGTAGGGTTCATGTTTTGTAAGTAATCTTTTTGCATCAATGGCGACTGTAGATGAGAGTCGCTGTTCTCTGATGCATTTGACAGTTTTCTGATCCTATATTTGCATGTCTCGTCGTCAACATACTCTGTGTTCACTGCCGCAGTGTTGCGCTCTCTGTTGCGAATTATATCTTCAGGGTTGCCAGCCAAAATTTCTGCCCAAGTAAACTGGCGCGCTGAACCCATTAAATTACCGAACTTCCCGATACTATTTCTGTGAGTACGGACACCCCTACGTTTTTTAGGCACAATCTTCCTTTTCGAACGCAAGTTTTTAGGTGACAGTTTTTTGCCAAATATGTCGTGTGGCATTAGTGTTTTTTTCAGACGGGCCACTAAATCAGCATCTGAAATGAAGAAGTTACGTGACGCGCAAGGCTTGCGAACGCCGTCACTTGAAGTGTTCAATGTTTGCTTCAAAAGTTCCAGTTTCAAGTCATTTTCGAGAGAACAAACATTTTCCCTCTCATAAGTTTTCTTGATGCCATTTCTTGCGAGGAAGCTCGGTGTTGTGTTCTTCTTACCAAATCTCTTTGAGTAATACAGTTTGCGACTCATAGGTGATATGGGTGGTTCAATAAACTTTAGTGACATTTCTTTATCACTAGCACAGCCATTTTTCAACAGTTCACTCTTAAATAAACTTCTACAATAATCATAATCAGGTTTCTCAGTAAAGTCAAGACTTGTGACGTATTCTAGAAATTTTTCCATGAATTGAGGGTAGAATTCAGTCTTAAAACACGTTTTTAGTAGCAGTTTGATGTCACTCATGAAGTTTTTCTTCAAAGCATGGACCAGGTCAGGTTCAGCCAGTACTTCCGTGGTCTTCCAAGGCAGGGTACCAGTTAACCAGTCTAGTAAGTTATAGCTAAGAGTTTCCAGATCTGATCTTCTGGAATGAGCTCCAATGTGAGAATCTCTGGAACTATATTCCAGTGTGCCATCATGGGCCTTTCTGGCATCCATACCAAATTCTTTATGTTTGCCATCAGAGTCTAAAAACTTGGAAGCTAAACCGTAATCTAATAAATAGATTTGTCCATTAGTTTGTGATAACACAGCTTCTTGATATATTTCATCAACATTTTCAGGCTCACTCTCTCTCTTCTCCCTTGCGTTGCGTTTTCTTGTATCTTCTTGGAACTCTTTAGTGGTGCGAATCAGGTTTTTGTCGCCAAAATCGTCGAGAAGTTTCTGATAGGATTGGTCCGAGCATACAGAACTATTCATATCTTCATAGTTGACATAGTTAGAGATCTGTCTGAGATTGAATGCATGATGTCTGTGCAGAGTCCTGCTATCTCTATCAGAGAGTATCCTTCTCAACTTCTTTTTAACATTTGCAAGTCTTTTATCATTATCACTTGCTTCGTCTGGGCTCTTAGATTCTTTTATGACGAAATCCTCATCGTCATAATAGTTGGAAGTCCTAGATTTTGTAGGCTTTGCCCGTCTATGTTTTCCTGATAACACAGCAACCTCCTTTGTATCCTTTTGGAATGATGGAGTTAGTTTTACAAAGGGCACTTTAACAATTCTAGAGCCGTCGAAACCAAGCATTAGGTTGGAACTTTTTATATCAGAGTGTGTGTAGCCTTGACTATGTAGGTACTCCAAAACGTCTAATATTTGTAATGCTAGTACTAGAACATTTTTGGGGTCTAAAACTCTAGTTCTAGCGACGATTTTTTGTAGGTCAATGTCATAGCGTGGTAGTACAAGGAAGCGGTATTTAGTGTCTGTGCTCTCATCTGTGAATGACCCGCTGGCGATGTAAACGGGCATACCAATGCGCTTTTGTTTGTTTTCTAGCCGCCATTCCTTTACTGTTGACAAGAAACAAGTAGATATTAAGTTCACAAAGATTTCACAAGAACTTTACAAGTCTGTCTTTAAAACTATTTAGTTATTTTATTGTATGTTATTAATATTAACTCTGTCCACATTATCTTTGACTTTAACCTTGGACATTAGGCTGGAATACTGATAAATTATGATAGATTTGAACAGATCATAAACAATATGTCTTTTTTCTCACCTTGCGTAGACTGTGCAGTTCTAATGAGACAGTGGATCTCTACAAACAATGGTCCGTTAGTGTGAGGTTCTATCTTCACTACATATCTAGCATTCAATTTAGTGACTTCTTTGTCAACATCATCTGATGCCAAGTAGATCCTGCCAAAACTGCCTCTGCCTGAAATGAAACAAATATTTTATTTTAATTACGGTATGTTGATAAAAGTGTCATTTGCTAGAGAATCCTCTAAAACTAAGGGGAGTCAATTGCCATTTTCATAATTATGTAAGTATGCTCATTTATTATTTATGTGTGATTTATTGTATACAATATCCTAATAAAATCCAAAACTATTTATTATTTTAAATAACGAAATTCAACAAAACTAATTATATGTTTTGTTTTTTAAAATACTTACATGCAGTAAAGAAAATAAAAATACTAATGAAAAAATATTTTAATAGTAATAATTTATACTAAAAAAAACATTGTAGTAGGCTAGTCAAAGGCATATCAGAGAGATTATAGAGTAGATACCTAACCTATGTTAATGAACAAGTCGCAATTTAAAAGTGGTTGATCTGGTTTGAAACAAGTTTTCTCTCAGAGATGTGAGCAGTTCATACATTCCTAGTACTTTGCTTTCTTATGTTAGCTTATGTCGCGGTATAAGAACCAGATGAACGTATCTACAAAAAAATAAAAAAAAGTTTTTTTTCATAAAACGGTTCACAATATAGTCCTTTATGAATTGCCAAAACGATACATAGAAAAAATAAAAAAATTCCATACTAGTATTTTATCTGTATTAAAAAACTGGTAAAGTTTAAAGAGCCGAATTTTCACAGTATCTTTGCTTTCCTGTAAAATTGAGAAAATGTAGATACGTTCATCTGACTCTTACACCGCGATGTACTTCCTATCATTTGTTTAGATATTTTTATACTGTATACTTTTTAAATACAGTTAACTTGTAAAGTAGGTATTTAATGCAGTCATTATGTAATTTTGGTGAAGAAATGACTAATATAGCAATCAATGTGCTGTTTATACAATTACTGATGAATAATAAGATAAATGCTCATTTTATTCAGTTATGACTAATGTGTAACTATTATGAATTACACCTATATTTATGCCGTTTTTCTTATTCTTATTCTCACAGTTCCCTGACAATTCAAAAGTGACTGTTATTGGTTTATTTGAAATAAATGCTTTGAGTTTGAATCAGGGGCTGTGAACATGTTTGTTGTAATAATTTATAGTGCAGTGGTTTCATGGGCAAGATTTCATTTCATGGCAGTAAAAACACCCACAGCTTCTTTCAAATTATTTTCAAAGAGATGGAAAGATTACCACTATTCTGATACATGAAAATGGTTTACCATTTACAGTTATTGTAGAATTGTTAAGAAGTAGCTATAATGCCTTTATGATAGACAGTTAGATATCCTTTTCTAACATTATCATACCTAAGTCTTGTAAATTGTAAACAAACTATAATCAGCTGCCATATCAACACAATAAAATTATCACAAATGCTGTCACCAAGTGCTTAATATAGGAATGTCATCATCAGTATATAGTGAACCACTTGACTGTGATGCATGTGTGAACTGTGACTCAACTACAGTAAATAATTTAAATATTGCAAGTAAACTCTTTGGTTAGCACCTCCTATTTTCGTATATTGCATCAGATGGGAAAGGATAGTCTTAAACAGGAACTAGATACGTCAAGACTTCAATAGTGCATAAAACCATGTGTTGGAAGCAAATTATTATTAAATAACATTACTTTTCCACACGAAAGACAATAGAAACGGATACAAAAACACAAGGAAATTAACTTTTTCTGCGACTTTTACTTACCAATAGGTTTCCCGATTCGCCACTTCTTTTGTAAGACATCAGTGAACACTATACCAGGGGGCAAAGCCTCATCATCACAGAAACTAACATCCAAGCTCGGGGGCTCCTCGAGAGTCTTTGTTTTCTTTTTAGGAGGCAACGGCAGTTGCACTAATTCAGTTCCTCGTCTCGGCATTGCGAATTCATCCAGGAATTTGTATTATGGATAGTTTCAACGTTCTTTTTTACTGTTAAAAAATTTTATGACCGCAGACGCGAGCGGACAGCTAAAAATGAAATCGTAGTTATGTAGTTGTTGTCTAATCTAATAAAGTCTAACGTGCTCAACAATGTGACGATAAAATTAAATTATCCGTTAATTTTTATACTTCTTCAAGTGCTCACCTTTTCATAGCTTCGTAACCAAATAAACGTAGATTCGCGAATCACTTTGGGTAAATTTCATTTGCTAGAAGCTACTGCATTGAAAACAGTTCACCTAGAACTATTTTCTGATTAATTACTGCAGTTACAAAACTAAATTAGCAAGAAACATAACAACTCACAACTGATCAAAATTCCGCCATGTTGTTTGTGTCAATAGAGAGGAGCAAATATGGTTTATTCTAGAAAAACAAACTTAGTCGATTTACAATTGACGAGATAAATACATGATCTGATTTTTTTTTCAATAATTATTTAGTTATTTTAATTTATTTCTAGTTTGAATTTAGCGTTGTAAGTGATAAGTATGCATAAATTTTAAAATTATTTATATTTTTCACACGGCATGTCATTAAAAGGAAAGCCGCGTCGCGCGTCGTGTTGTTTCTTTAGTGTTACTAAGGGGGACATTAGACAAGCAATCTGACATTAGTTCAACCCGCGTAGCTGTGATTATAATTCATATTGTTGTCAAAATAGAATAGAATAGAATACTCTTTATTATGTACACCATATAAATTACAGACATAAATATAGAAATTTTACAATGGGTGACACAATAGGCGGTCTTATCGCTAAAAGCCAGATTAACGTGTAATGCTATTGACGCAAAATTCTAACGCAAAATTCAAATTTTTTTATTTGTGTCAGTCAGATTGACTATAGATTGTCGATAGGATTGAACTGATACCAGAGGGGCCATCCTCGTAATTTTAAGAACGTTTAACAACATGATCTTAGTCTCAATCTGTTAAAATACCTCTAATTTCCCTACATTTTCAACAAGTTTTTGACATTGATTGTTGCTGAGATGATATTGCGACTAGATTTTGGACGTTTTAAATTGCGGGAATTGACCTGATTGAATGATCATCAAAGGTCTCCTACTTCCTAGGGTACGCCTGTCAGCTAAATCATATCTCGCAGCAGTAATCGACTAAGTTATTAGTGTCTCATCTCTATTTCTAAAGATCAATGCCCGGTTCTTCTACTGCCAGATAAAAAACGCGGAAATCAACAAATTCAAAACACAAAACTACTTTAATATTTTTAGTTCTTTTATAACAGGTTATAATTCTAGCCTGCTATGGCATGTTTTTAAACCATAATAGGTTCAGAAGGACCGAAAAAATTCACAGTAATAATAAAAAAAGGTTTCCTAGGCCCACCGCCCAAGCCCTATATACCTACTTACCCACTTTGAAATGCAATAATAATTTTAAGATTTTCAAACACATTCTGATGTGCAATTTCATAAAATCAGATTAAATGGTGACGCCCTACGCAATTACTTGACTGCAGACATGTATTTACATTACCTACTTACTTATCTAGATCATTTCATTTGATAACGAGGCTATCCTACTTTGTACCGCCTACTTATCTTGGTGCAGTTTCATAATGATGTGCAGGAAACTTCCACAGAGATTATGCTTATTAGTAAAGCAAGCAAAGATAAACTGAAGCCTCTATGTTACTTTACTCTTCGACTGAAGCAAAGCTTGCACAGCTAGCGTACCTACTACCACGGGTACGAACGACGGCGACGGGATGGATGTGCGAGTGCGAGCCTGCGAGGGCGAGGGAGGGCCGAAACGAAACGCAACAAATTACAAACTTTTTCGCTTCATTCACGAGTCGGTCACCGAGCGTGAGGCCGTACGTTTCGTTGCCTCGCCGCCGCCGCGAGAGTATTGAACGCGATGTCTTTTTGTTTGTCAACAAACAAAAATGTAACCAGTTGTGTTTGGTGACATAGAAATAAAACGATTTTGTGTTTTTATTACTTGCACGTTGTTCTTATTGAAAAATGTTGAGTTAGCATAGCTTGAAAATAGTGTTTGAAGATGGACGGTGCGAACGGTGATTCTGATCACTCTATGACTTGGGAGGACTTTTTCGGTAAGTAAAGATAGAACATTACTTTCTAAAGTTGGTTCCAAATATGAACAAAGAAACAGTTGGTGCTCTACTTGTGATGACATGTTTATAAAATAAACAAAAAAAAAAAAAAGTTTTTGCAATGTTTGAAACTCCATGGTCAAGAATTTCTCGAGGCGGGAAGAGACTGGTTTCGCTCAGCATTTCCACATATGGTTTGCGTGGATTGCGTTGCCCGTGTCTGCTTATATCAAGCTCAAGCTGTGCAGTATTAACTACTACGTGATCAATCATTCTGTACATTGAAAACAACCGTAGTAGGTATTCTGGTGATAATAGTAATTTATTACTGAACTAGCTGCGCCCCGCGGTTTCATCCGCATAAGTGTCGATCCCGTGGGAATATCGGGATAGAAAGTAGCCTATTATGTTAATCCAGGTTGTCAGCTGCCTCCATACTAAATTTTATCAAAATTGGTCCAGCCGTTTGAGCTTGAACAAGTAACAAACATATAAACACACACAAAGTTTCGCCTTATAATATTACCTAGTGTGATTTAATAAAATAATAATATCATTGGGAAGGTACAGTCGGCATATTATCTAAAGTTGATCATTGAGCAAAGTTTTGAAATAAGTTTATGAATGAAAACTTGTCAAATAACACTTTGGTTTTCAAATTGAGATTAAGTAGAGAATACCTACTTAACAAAAACGATTTAAAAATAATAATATAAATCCAATGGTAAATAAATATACAGAAAAGTAATAAAGAAGCCCTAAAATTTTCAGCTACTGATGATGCTGACCGTGATTCGTGATTTGATCCGAATTGAAAATTAATGTTGATTTTTTTCGTCTAATAACACTAATTTGTACGTTTGGGATCGCGTGTTTCGTTTCAAATTGGACTATTAATATCAAACGTGATAATAATAGGTTTCTATAACATTATTATAGCCAGGTATTATTGCAAACGAGCTGTTCTCGTGTAGAAAAAATATTATAGCCGGCTTTAGGTAAGTAACAGTACCTACCAATCGCAAATTACATTATTATTACCTACTACAAAATAAAATTGCCTACCTACCTATAGATAAGTACTTTGACCATATTTTCATTTCAGTGACAGGTATTTTAGAGTTGATAACATAACTTAAATAATGTTTTGAACACACTTCCTCGTACAGTGGATGCAGTGTATTACACACGCGTGCTTTTTATTTTATGTTACTGTAAGTCTGTAACGCTACAGATAACTATTTACTAGTCGATGTGCGCTTTTTAATCTCATGAAAGAGGCTTCATGCCAAAAGGAATCCGCGGGCCATATTTCAATATTTTTCAGTCTTGATCCCAAAATGAACTAAAATTTATTTAGGTACAGACGCCAGCACATCAACCTACTACAATCTGTCAGATTTCTGTAATAGATTTTCAACTTTATCGCTAAAGTATAAGGTTCAATGTTGATTGGGAAAATTTGACAGTTAGGTGTAGGTTGATGTGCTGGCGTCTGTACCTTAAATTGTCCGTGGTCCCTCCCGGAACTAAACAGAAAAGACCCTGACTGGCGTTCTATTATTGCGGATTCTCACTGATGCCAATAGTACTTTCTAATTCCAGACTAACTAAACTACAATTTGACATAGAATAGAATAGAATAGAATACTCTTTATTATGTACACCATATAAATACACAACACAACATACGACAACACTACGATCAGTCTAAACATTAGTTTGTGTTTATTCTATTTTTTTATATAGACTGTTTAGCGGTTTTGCCAGTGCCTTTATTTACATCGCTAGCGCGGCGCGCGGAAAAACAAAACCAGCGCGGCGCGCGGAAAAACAAAACCAGCGCGCCATTTTCCACTAAAGTTAATAACAATACAAGTGTTTTTACCTCGCAAGTGTGTTTAAAAACGTATGAAACGCGTGTGCATTGATACGCACACTCGTCTTCCTTATCGCGCTCGCCTGCGGCTTGCGCGCATAATACCGCCTCGGGTGTGATGATCAACATAGCACACATGTACTATTTTTTGAGGATCTGTCTCTGATCGATCATGGATCAGCAAAATACTGCAGCGTGACTCGTGACTGAGATTCGAACTCACGACATCTTGGTCGTCCAGCTAACCGTTGAGCTATTGTTGCCTTTCACATGAAGTGGAGTCGTTTTAATTTTATTTAACTGGTCGCAGGTCGTCTACCTCCTCTACACGTTCACACTTATTTATTTTATGATAACACTAAACAAAACAAAGTATTGCCATAAAAATAGCTAAGTATGAGTTCTTTGACATTGCCTGATTTTCTAGGAAACAGCTCAAAGTTGCCTAGTAAACTATTTAAGTCCACAACATGAATGAAATTCTCCAAACCCACTACTAAATCTAAAATTACTACGCGCAAACTGCACGCAAACCAGTAGAATCAGATAGTAAGTAACTACTATAGAAGAAGGCCATATGGAATCGATGAGTCACGCAAGATGCACTACGGTTCAGCGAAGATACTTCAAAGTAGCCATTATACTCAGAAAAATATCTACAATAACGATGTATAGCTCTTTAATGAGTTATTGAGTAACACAACACATGTAAGCAAACATAATGGCCGTTTATCTCCACAAGAATGTAAGCGCAACAGATAAAAAACCGTCTGAACAGTCTTTAATAACACTACCTGTTTACTACAAAGCATGGAATTAGTACGTACTATCTTACTACAAAGGTACAAAGAGACACCTTTCAAACAAAACGGATTTGTAATCAACTTCATTGTGTCACATTATTCTCAAGATGGAGGGAACATGAACTTATGGAGTGAATCAGTGCCGCCATTGTAAGACTGAATTAATGGAGGGCGCTTCCTCAGAACGCAGCCGTTACACCGGATGTTCGATTAATTTGAAATTCGACAGTTGGCGTTTTTTGTACGATGAAGGTGTGATCAGTGGTATCAAATGAGTCGAAAATTAGACTTTCTTCCAGTCTCAATCTCATTCCATTGACTGGTTTATTGTTTATTTATATTTGATGCCATGTATTTGTGCTCAATCTTATGTCAGCGGCGCCATTTATTTTCTTTCTCTAGTTAGTGTTGTCATTTTGCAAACATCATTGTTTCTCAATCGAAACAATTGCTTGAATAAAAATAACACGATATCCGCATCAGAAATATCAGTCGATGAACTTAACAATATTGAATTAGATGGTGACATAAAGATTGCAGATATAGAAATGTTGCACGATTGTGCAATTCTAGGACAAAGCTTTTAAAATAAGCACAACTAGGCACTAGTTTTTTTTTTGGATGGGAAATCATCTAATGACTCCTCCCGCTCTGGGTGGAGCGGAAGGGAGTGTCAGACTCTTACTGACTGAAACCCACCCGTGTTCCTTCCTTAGCCCTTTATATTCCGGGGCAGCGGTAACCCTTTCGGACGATCCCGCTACCCAGCTAATGATACCCTTGATTCTTTATTTACTACAATGGATTTTTCACAAACTTACACGTTTATTGTTCTAGTGTAGTGATAGAAGACTTTTCTACCGAACTGAGTATTTATTTTACTAAATTATTTTCTACAATGCCTTAGACTTGGACCGTAGTGGTGAGAAAAGGAATCCCTACACGCTAAGCATGGTTGCATCAGCTTTAGGTACAGACGCCAGCACATCAAGCTACTAAAATCTGCCAAATTTCTTTAATAGATTTTCAACTTTATCGCTATAGCATAAGGTTCAAAGTTGATTGAGGAAATTTGACAGTTTCGGGTAGCTTGATGTGCTGGCGTCTGTACATTCCATTGAAAATTTTACTTCTGATTTGTGCAGTAGCTCAAGCTCCAAATCCTTGAAGTGTTGATGAAACAGAAACCTAATACCCAGGTGTTTCGAATTTCATCAATGAAGCAACACCTATTTAAAACACGTGTCTATCATTTATCACTAGCCGTCGCTTCAAACACACAAAAACGTGACGAAAATACACGTTTTTAATAAAATTGTACTTAATCGCGTTCCTTTTAAACGAATGAAAAGTAAATATTATTATTGAGGAGAACCTTAAAGTATCGAGCAATGTTTGATATTGATTTGTAAAGCTTCTGCAGAAAGCTTGACTAAATAAGCCAGACGCCGCAGACAAATTCACTATTCCAAACGGAGCTCAGTCAAAATGTACTCCAGGGTTTGTATTCATCTAGGTATCGACCGACCGTAATTGCTGCAGCTTCTAACAGGGATAAGAAGTCTTGAGGGTCTGGCAAAACGTTTCTTTAATGAAAAGAAAAGATTGAAGTGTATGTATGGAGTGGTTGTTCTTGCATCTTCTTCATGGTCCCTAAAGGTTCATTAGAAAACCAGCGTCAGACAGCCATCTGTCTAGCATTAATGCTGAAATGAACCTTTTTGGCGCAGCCGTAAGGCAAATTATTATTGTCAAAACGTTACATTTAAGTATTTATTGATATTTTTATTTTGTGTGTCCAAATAAACTTTATTCTTTCTTATTTTCCTCGTCTTTACCTCAATGCTGAGTGGAAAGGTCAATTGCAACAACATATGACGCGTCTCCAAGTAATCCGGTCTTCTGCTGTGTGGACCGCTCGGTAAATGCCACAGAACAGATAAAAGAGGACTTCTTTTATCTGGTCTGTGGTAAATGCTGCCTCCTATAGCCTTCTTGAGCGCGTCTGACTATTTTGCCGGTGCTCTGCCTTGAGCGCGGTTTCCTTCAACCGGGCCCAGAACATGCTTTAAGATGAACCGTGTATGAAAAAGTTGAGGGCACGCTCTTGGCATATTGTAGACACCCGCTTGGTGATGTCAATATCCTATAATATAGATTCATTGGCGGTCCATGGTACACGAAGTAGCTTCCGTCAACACCATAATCTCGAAAGCATCGATCTTACTGCTTATTTATGGCTTTTAATGCACCATGTTTGTGTTCTTGTACAGACGCCAGCACATCAACCTACCCCTAACTGTCAAATTTTCACAATCAACATTGAACCTTATGCTTTTGCGATAAAGTTGAAAATCTATTACAGAAATCTGACAGATTGTAGTAGGTTGATGTGCTGGCGTCTGTACATAAAACCCATAATAGTCTGCGTAGGTTAGGTATTTTTTATGCTACTCCGACCGCATATGGATATGAATATGACATGAGAACGATGATAATGACGTTACTTTTCTATAGCCCGTGTTTCTTCTAACTGACCAGACAGCTATGATGCTGGGGAGTTCGTTGCGTCACATCTTCTTTCCAGCTAAAGCACTAGGAACTGGTGAAGGGCGGGCGTTTGGAGGGACTGTCTTATACTGTAATTTTGACGTTCAAAAAGTGCTGATTCTCTGCCTAGTTTGAATAAATGACTTCTGATTTTGATTTTACATAGTTCTTTCACCTCATTTATCGTTGTCATTTGCTGGAACGATCGTCTAAAGGTCTTGTTTTTGTCTTCTGAGCCCTATTAAAATAGAATTAAAACAATATAAACCGCACAATGATCAATTAAAATACCAGCAACATTCCTATAAGAATGTCAAGTGGGTTCTAAGGAGTGTCGCGCGATTCGTGTTGATGAATCAATACCTTCGATAGGTACTCCTGCAAATATTGAGCGAGTACCCAACGCATTGTCTGCGATCATTAGTCACTTACTTGTGCAATCTATTGTGCCCGTACCTTAGCTTTTGGTGGCTGAGTATTGCGACAATAACATTATAACAATTGCGAAAACTTTGTAGATAGAAGATTGTCATAGAAATGTAAAAAACTTCTTTCATATATCTGTGAACATAGTAATTTCGAGAAGATTTTGCCGCCAAACTCACGTTTT
Organism: Hydraecia micacea; assembly: GCA_914767645.1. Taxonomy (NCBI): domain Eukaryota; kingdom Metazoa; phylum Arthropoda; class Insecta; order Lepidoptera; family Noctuidae; genus Hydraecia; species Hydraecia micacea. The sequence goes on along the minus strand of OU611801.1, from coordinate 3,297,281 downwards.
AGTCGGCTTTATTTGGACCTAAACCTAACTTCTACCGCCTCGCCATAAACAAAGCAGCAAAAAAAAGTATAGACAATAAAGCAACCAAGGAGGAAACTCTTCAATCTGCATACTCATTACCATAAACAAAAGTTAATGATAAGTTTCCATCTTGGAACACTAAGCGGAAATCCACGCGCGTTGTTGAGTGCACTTAGTGCATGAATATGAAGGGCCAAGTCTTTGAAGTCTAGACGAAGTGGAGAGCGTCTGTATTCGGTGTATTCCGTATCTGTGCTCTCTATCAAACCTATACAATTTGTTTAATCAACTGTCTGGAGGTAACACAAAGCGAACGATCGAACGCTGCAAGATGGAAGTCTAACTTTGTTCTGTTTATAAACATTGTATGAGTAACCGGCTGTAAGCTTTGTTTATTATAATATTATGATTATATTTTGTAAGTGGTACGTAGGATTGCCTAAGGAGCTAAAATGGTTCTGAACAAGTCATTCAAGTAAGTGTGGTGTATCTTAACAAAATACTTAAATTAGAACACGTTTATTAAAGCTATCCTACTCGGGGTGAAATATACGTAGGTACCTTGTATTATGGAACTTAGGAACTAAAACATATTGAGAACTAAAGGAAACACTATGTACCTAGTGCCAGATTTTGGGTCAAACGCATGCCTGGTGGCCTACCATGATCTAATTAAAAACGATTCAAACACAAGACATTTCAGTTTAGGTTCCTAAACTGCATCGCTTGAGCTGCTCTATGGACGTCATGGTACCAAACAAGTATGAATGAAACCAAAACTTGCGACTCAGTTTGGGACAATCGCTGTCAGCAGATGGTACGGCCTAAACTGAATCGTTAAACTGACGTCATGGTACGAATTAGAAGAACAGTTCAGTTTAGGTCCTATAATGGATCGCGTTAAGAGCTTGTGGTAGGCCTCCTGTACTCATAAAACATAATCATATGGGGGTACTCCGATGAACGACTGGAGCCACATCCACAACACAAACGGTCTCCCACCTCCTGCCTGCGAGTCTATCTGTTTAAACTTGGAGTGAGCAATCATTTCACCTGATGGATTGACACTATTGACAGCTCACTTCACCTAAGTTTCCACGGTGAGATTTTTACAGAATAGACCAGCTGCTCTTTGTGCAACTTCACCTGAACTTTGAGGGACTTAAGGACGAAGGCACTACTAGCACTGTCGATGTGGTTGAGTTCTGGTCGAAACTCACTTAATTTAATATTTGAATCATCGACCCAACGAAGAAGACTCGTAGTTATAATAGAACCGAATAGTAACGGAGTTCCTGGGCTCCATAGTGTAAAAAAATAAGTACGACCATTTTGCAAGGACATCGACACTGCAGGCTTAAACCAGTAGGACTAAATAAGCGATAAATAACTTTATATGGAGAGAAATACGTTGAAGTTAACCAAACACCTGAGGGCACATGATAAAGGAGGCTAATAAATATGAAGATGAAACGCATCTTTCATATCGTTGGCTAAGACCGCGCCGGCGCCAGCGGTTTCCTGCAACTGACCGAGTTTCAGATTGCAATACCAGAGTAGGTTTGGTTGCAAAACTTGGGTCCAATGTTGGAATCTTATAAAAACTAAAGAAATAAACGTGTCCGATTGACGATTCCATCTTCATTTTCTGTGATGATGTAGGTCGCCTCTGCTGCTCTTAATGCTATTGTATAAAGAATCTATAAAGAATTAAAAACCGGGTTCCGTATCACAAGGAAAAACACGCTGAAAAAACGGCAAAAAATCACGTTTTTTGTATGGGAGCCCCCTTAAATATTTATTTTATTCTGTTTTTAACCCCCGAAGCAAAAACGACGGGGTGTTATAAGTTTGACGTGTCTGTGTGTGTGTGTGTGTGTCTGTCTGTGGCATCGTAGCTCCCAAACGGATGAACCGATTTTGATTTTGTTTTTTTTTGTTTGAAAGGTGAATTAGTCGGGCGTGTTCTTAGCTATGTTTGATGAAAATCGGTCCAAGATGGCCGCTGCCACAAAATGGCGGATTACATAATTTTTCACAACTCCCTCAATATGGGTATCAAATGAAAGGGCTTGACTAGTAGAATACTATACACTATGATAAATTTCAAATCCAAGATGGCCGCCACCAGAAAATGGCGAATTACATTTTTTTTCACAACTTCCTCAATATGGGTATCAAATGAAAGGGCTTGACAAGTAGAATAATGTACACTATATTGAAAGGGAATGAGGAACATTAACTAAAAAATGAAAACTAAAAACTTGAAAATTATTTTTTTAGTCTAATCAATGCCCTAGCTAGATTGATGAGGAAAGTGGAGTGATGACTGGTACCTAGGGCCTAACGAATTATTTAGCTTTTAATACATTATTTACTACATTATCATTACCTTTATTTTTTCAATAAAACCGTTAAAAAAAAAAGTATTTGGACTAGTATCATTATCCAGGGAGAAAACAGAGGAATACGTTAATATGGAATGAACGCCAACGACCACGAGTACTGGTAAAAATACGTACAGCTTTGCAGATTTCGGCGAGTCACGTGTCGATCGTATAGCATGCTTACTAGCAATATAATATTATAAAGTTTAAAAAGCAAGAAATAAAAGTTAAATTGAAAATTTAAAAAACCCCCGACTCAAACAAAAACTTCTAAAAACTAAAAAATAATATATATTGGCCCTTTAAGTTTAATATAAGTTGCAGGAAATATTTAGATCCAAGCGTCCTCACGTCGGGGGACGGCTAATGAAAACGCCAAAACGGATGAGGCTTAAACCCAGCAATAATGAATGCATGCTATTGTAGAAAACATAGCTGCTGTTAACTTCTAATTTTCATAAGCCGTCCCCCGACGTGAGGACGCTTGGATCTAAATATTTCCTGCAACTTATATTAAACTTAAAGGGCCAATATATATTATTTTTTAGTTTTTAGAGGTTTTTGTTTGAGTCGGGGGTTTTTTAAATTTTCAATTTAACTTTTATTAGTATTTGTTGTTATATCGTCGGTAACAGAAATACATCATCTGTGAAAATTTCAACTGTCTAGCTATCACGGTTCATTAGATACAGCCTGGTGACAGACAGACAGACGGACAGTGGAGTCTTAGTAATAGGGTCCCGTTTTTACCCTTTGGGTACGGAACCCTAAAAAGGAAAAAAAAGAAATTACAACGTATCCATCCAATTCATTAGGCCAGTCTTAAAAGCATAACAGAACCTTTCGCTACTACTGCAGTATGAAATAGTAGAGATTTAGGGGGGATTTCACCAATGAAACTGAACGCGATCAGCACATCTAAACCGTGGTCAAAAGAAGTGCAATCAGTGTCAATGTTCCACAGCAATGATGATAGTGATAGCTCTTGAACGCGGTTTTAGAATGCTGATCGAGTTCCATTGGTGAAATTCACCTTTAGAGATCCACTTGTTCCATAACAAAAAGCCTTTTGTCACGTCTTTTTAAGTTTGTTCTAAGTTTCATCACCAAAATGCACTACCTACCTACATTTGTTCCAATCTGTCCCCATTGGCCCCAACATTTGACGAAGTAAATCGAGTGTTGTATGCCATGTGTCGCAACCAGCGTATCAAGTTAATCGTCAGCGGCAGAGGTGCGTTCGCGCAGCCTTATGAACGACTATGACTGATGACGCGGATACATGGATCTGACATGACATAGTTAATATAGTAGGAGTTTAATATTACTGATCGCTTTACTAATTGTCGTCGATTTAACGTAACTTACATAGTTATATACGTTTGCGTGTAAATCATGTAGTGATCGACGCTTCTATGAAATTTTGTTATGATTACGTTTAGTTAGTACCTAAGTAACGTAATCCAAGAACAGGTTTTATAGACGTTACTTTATTTTTTACTGTTCTACAACGGCTTTCGGCCTCCTGCCGCAAAAAATGTTCATACACAATTCCATGTCAGTTTTACTTCTTCTAAAGTTGCAAAAAAGTACAATGATGAATAATTATGATGATTCAGAAAGAGCTCTTAAAACCGTTAAAACGTTTATAAGATTCGAATCGAAATGTAATAATTGGATTAGTAAAAAAATACACATTTGGTGTGTCGCATTTAGCAATTGACGTACTCCTAATAGACTTTATAAGGAATCATTGCAAGTCTTTAACTCAATACCAAGCTATAATGTCAAGTTACATGAACGAAACAAAACGCAGAATCCAATGAACCTCTCCACATGTCACAGCCTTCCATTACCATAATGATAGGTCACACAGTCGGTTGCCATTCGACCTGCGTTTGGTAATCACTGGTATTTGTTGCAGAATAGAACAGCTATTGTTGTACTGTTATGCCTATTATGTAGTACGCTGTTTCGTCAGGGTGGTGACAAAATCAACGTAGCTAATGAGCTGTATTTTCGATTTGTGATTGGAATGGTTGCGACAATGTGAGGGAAGTGAGAGAATTGCGAGTTTAAGACAAGAGTCAAATGGGTCACCCAGAAAAGTTAATAGCAGTACCTATTCAATTTATGGCAGTCACCTCCTGTCGGTCTATTTAGTAAAATACTCACGGTGAACTTAGGTGAAGTGAGCTGTCATTCCACCCTATGGGATTGGCACTATTGACAGCTCACTTCACCGTGACTTCAACGAAGTTTTCACGGTGAGATTTTTACAGAATAGACAGTTCAGCAGTTTAGCAGTGGAAAAATACGAAACACACAGACAGACACACTTTTTACATTTGAAGTATGGATGGTATCTAGATCACGTGATGCTAGGATTGACACTAGGTATTGTCAGCTCACTTTAAGCTCACTTCACCTATGTTTTCACGGCGAGATTTCTACAGAATAGCACTACTGATGTAGTTCTCACACATGTATCGAGTTATCGTTGGATACAACAGCTGCTGGTCTATTCTGTAAAATCTCACGGTGAAAACTTAGGTGAAGTGAGATGTCATTCCACCTGATGCTAGGGATTGACACTATTTGATAGCTCACTTTAAGCTTACTTCACAAAAGTTTTGACGGTGCGGTTTCTACAGAATAGATCCAAAGTCCTTAACTGGTCTCTCCATCCAATCTGCAATTCTGCATCGACGACCTTCAGCAAAGTAAAAACTGATTATAAATTATGTTTATTTCTGTAAGTAGGTTTATAGGTTATACCGTTACTACTATTAGTTATACAAACAATTTTTTTACACGTCGATAATAATTTAAAAACTTGATGAGGTCGTGTAATGGACTATGGTCAACACTGGTGGATTGTCGAAGTCCCTGTTTGTTGTCCCTACAGCCCACAAGGGACAGTCGCCTTCTTTTCTAATGATTTCTGGCTTTTAAAAGATAATTATCTGAATTCTGCTTTTTTTAGTGTTCCGTACCACAAAAGGAAAAAACGGAACCCATAAATGATCACTTTGTTGTCCGTCCGTCGGTCCGTCTGTCTGTCAAGACCCTTTATCTTGGGAATGCATGGAGGTATCGAGTCGAAATTAAAACCATATACTCAAGTCTGCGGTCCCATGAAGCTGTGAAAATCGAATTTCTAAGTTAACGTAAAAAAAAGATACGGCCGTTTGTGCCGCAAAAAACGTATATTTCGACACTCTCAAGGGAATCAAAAATTCAAAATGTATAGGGTACTTCCCGTTGACCTAGTTTAATCGCTATTAAATTCAGAGTTTTTAAGTTTTGAGTATGAATGTCGATGGCGATAAGAGTAGGGGAAGACCAAAGAAACGATGGATGGACTGTGTGAATGATGATATTATGGTTAAAAAGGCGGTGACTACCGAGATGACGGTTAATAGAGAAGTATAGAAGAAAAAGACCATGTTGCGCTAACCATAAATAAATTGGGATAAGGGCAGGAGAGGGATGATGAAGATGATTAAATTCAGTGTTTCAGTACCTACCTATTGTGACAAAGCTCCTTAAGCTTTTTCTGCTGACGATATTGAAACTTTTTAATGCTTTTTTTTTTTGAGATTCTATAGTAAACGCTCGAAAATACATAAAATAATTTATCAGTTTCTTTTATAGTCAATTCATTTGCAGCCATTAAGTTTACAGCCATTAAATAAGCAATATATCTCGAGGAAATTATTTTTATTTATTGCTTCTGGTACTCACTTTCGTTGACTGTAATACGCGTTTAAATAAATTGCTGCGATTTCGAACCGGTGTAAGTGTTTCGTAATAATTGCAAGATTACTGCGCCAGCGCCACTTGTAGATAGGTACTTACAAGTTTTCCCGCCAGGATGTACGCAGAGCAATCATTTTGTTAATTAAACATTTAATGATTACGGTATTGACGGGATTGAGTAGTTAAGAAAGTGTAGTGTAAATGTTTTGGCGTGTTTTGTAATTTATCTTTATTAAATAATTAACGCCACTGGTTTTTGTAAAATGTTTGAGCAGAATCAAAGAAACTAAAAACAAAAACTTATTTTGTAAATAAATGGGAATAGCCCAGCTGTCAAAAGTCAAAATATTTCTGAGCAACTTTCGAACTCCTTCTAAAATTCTAACACAACCTTTATATGCTTTTTACATTACTTTGCAAATAAGACAAAAGAGAATCCGTCATAATGGTCATCATAATACATTATCGCAACATAAGTAGGTACTCTATTTTTATTTTTATCTCACGTAGCATTAACAATTTAATCAACAAATTAGTAATAAGTGGATCATGTTGCTGGTAGTATAATAAGTATTTATTGTCCTCCTGTTTTTTATCCTAAAATAAAATAAAAATAACTGATTCTTTATTTTTTTTTTAACGCCACTTTCGCACGGTGGCGGCTTACCTAAGCTTTATTTTGAATTTTTGAACGATCATTCAGCCACAGTTGCGGGCTATCTAAGCTTTATTTTACACGTTCAACTGACTGTGTAATCGCACTGGTGCGCGGCACCGATCATCCGCAGATCTGGACAACGCTCCTACTGTATTTGCTGGTCACTTGATTTTAAACTTTATCACGTTTGTTTTAAGTTGAATTTATATTGATGATAACGTACACTGGTGCATTGTACCGTGGTGGCTAGTGTAGGGCTAATAAGTAAGCGGATTGCGAGAGGCGTGAGTTGTTGTCAGTGATTTTAAATGTTTGTGTCGCAGTGTTGGTTATGTCTCTTGATATTGCAAGAGTTATTCTAAAATGTAACAAAGTGACTTGTCCTGGACAGGCAGAAGAAGTGAATGTTAAGATTTTTTAGTAAATAAATATGTAGGCAACAGCTTTTATTACATTGGTAAACGTCTGTCCTCTAAAGTACCCTTCTCATCTCTTTCGCTCTAAAGTCACTCGACAACCTGACTGATTATTTATGTATAATGCTTACTGGCTATTTAAGGTATTTTAGCACCGTATGCTATAACGCTATTATCTCTTTTATTTCAATAAATACATATAAATTATATTTTTAAATATTAGAATATAAAAACATTAAAAAATAGTAGCCCACCGATATCGGGACCAGGGCCCAAGCTACGGGCGGTCAGGGCTCCAGAGAGAGGAACCTCCTGAAAAGCCTCCCTTCCCTCCTTCCACTTATCCCTAGCTACTGCTGTTTGTTGCCAATCCTTATGACATAACGCTACTGTCGGTTTAATAAAGGATCCAAAATGTAGTTACAATTCAATATCTTTTCCATCTCGTGGCCCAACATTGTCTGTTGTTGTTGTTTTTTAATTGACGACAGGCATAATATCTCGTTCGCACGCTATGACATCAAATTGGTACTAAAGTAATTATGATCGCTATACTTAGGTATATTATTAGTACGATTTCGCGCGGAGGAGACTTGGTTACTTATAAATTATTATAAGTGACAGTTAAATTAATTGAAAGTCGTGTGGAAGTGCGATTCCTAACTTTTGTTCTTTTTTTATGCAGTAACGCGTCGTAAGTTAAGTACCTACTTATACATATACATTTTAGAAAAAAAATACGCCATAAAACAAAACATAGGGACATGGCAGTGGTAGTAACTACAGTAACTAAAACACTATCAGTAGCAATGGCTTTCATTTTCACATTACAACAACATTCATTGCGTTGATTACGTTGTTGAGAAGACAAATTTTCGTACAGACGCCAGCACATCAAGCTACCCGAAACTGTCAAATTTTCCCAATCAACTTTGAACCTTATGCTTTAGCGTTAAAGTTGAAAATCTATTAAAGAAATTTGACAGATTGTAGTAGCTAGATGTGCTGGCGACTGTACATATGAAGCAATGGATTAGCAATATCCTTCAAAATCATTTAGATTGAGTTTGATAGTGTCTTACGCAATTAGGATGCAGGGGAAACAGAGAAATACGTCAGTATTGAATAAACACCAATGACCACGTGACTGCGTTTCCTCTTAATAAGACACTGGTGCCGATTCTCTTGTACACCGAACTAAACTAACTAAACTATCACTAAAATTCCTTACTTTTTGCTATGAGAATCTTACAGCTATTCTGCATGAAAAATTCTCTAAATTTAAAAATAATTTTGACACAACTAAAATCGAATTTGACAATTGCGACTCGTCGACACGTGGTACTTGTTTGCCCTACCCGTGATTTTTTTTAGAGCCGCAGGCGTGCAGGGGGCAGCCTTGGCGTGTTTTTTAAGGAATTTTTCACTTTTTGTATGGAAAATATGAAAAATTATCATGTTGAGTTTTAGGGGGGTTTATGGGTTTTATAAAGGGGGTCGAAATTTTCATTATTTTTGCGATAGGACACACCATTTTCGAGATATAAGCAAAAGAAAAAAAAATACTGTACTGTTTTTGCATCTGAAGTCGAGGTGTTGGTGTGACTTTCTGTTCATTTTTTTCTTCAACGACAACTAATTTTATTCCACACCTTTTTAATCGCGATTAAAAATAGTCAGATTTAGTTAAACAATCTAAATTTTAGGTGAAAAACGTGTAATTCAGAATAGCAAAATTGCCATGTTCAATAGATTAAATAACTCAGTGCCATCTTAGTGCTGTCAAACTAAAATATAGTTAAGTTGTGTCACTTTAGTCAATTTCAGAATAGGAAATCGTCGTTTGACAGGAATAAACTAAATTTTAGTGATTTTTAGTCTAGTTTAGAGGCATTTGTGACAAGAGAATCGACACCACTATGGCATTAGGTACAACCAATCTATTCTGTAAAAATCTCACCGTCAAAACTTAGGTGAAGTGAGCTGTCAATAGTGTCAATCTCTTGGTGGAATAACAGCTCACTTCACGTAGGTAAGTCTCCACGGTCAGATTGTTACAGAATAGACCGGCAGTTTAGTGGGAACAAACTTTCAAAAAGTTTGTTTTCGTAATTTAAAAAAAGGAAACACTGACACTAGACGGTCGGGTGAGTCTCCAAATAAAACATGTCTGTTTTCTAGAATTTTAGTTAATCTGACTAAGGATTAATAAAAAAAATACCGTGTTTTAAAACAGTTATTAGGACGATTGAGGCCAATAAATAATTCTTTCATAAGCGCCATATTGGATCCCCAAATAACTGGGCAGCGCCGACGTCAGTCGTCGAGCTCGGAACGGTTTAATCTCGAAACCATTAATTTTAACATCACATTCGCTTTGCTGGGTTCACAAAATTACGGCCCCATCAATGATTTTGAACACCAAGACCAATTTAAACTCAGTATTTATGACCCATTTGTTTAAATTGAATCAGCCATTTAGCGGTAGGCGGTAAAAAGTGCATGAATATCAATGTAAGTCACAATAATTTGATTGAAGAGTGAATATAAATAGGTTATTATCAATTCTAAACATATTCTCATTGAAACGTGCTGACTTTGATCTTTATTGCTCAATTTACTATGCATCAAATTTCATTATAATGTAAACAAAATGGTTTATTGCAGTAGGCATGCGCGGCAACGCAGACGTACGTCTAGACGGGGAGGCGATTCCCATACGTTTTATATTTTAACGGACCAGCATAAAATGACCTTCCCGCAGTTGCATCCCTGGTTTATGCATAGAGAACAGGAGGGCAGTGCAAGGGTCAATTTAAAATTGCTAGTATAAACGTCGAAAGTAAAGATTTCGCTAACCTTGGCGAAAGGCCAAGGTTTAGATTAATTTAATGTAAGTATTTTACTTTATTTTTTGGGAGTCCGTTGTTATCTAGCTACCTAATAGCTTTTACGTCCATACTCATCAAACATTTTTTTTTAAATCCTGGCAGATATTATTGAAGTGAAATTACTGAGGCGGCGATACGATAATAATCAGACGAGATTGAGGGTGAAATTTCAAGGACGCGTCATGTTTAGGCACATTTCGTTACATGAGAGAGAAGAAAAATATAACTCACTGTCACATTAAATCTCTATTTTTTATAAAGTTTTACTTCTATCACGTATACAGTCAACAGTAAAAGTAGACGATGAAAATCAGAAATTCAATACTAATGAACGGAGTTCGCGTCAGAACTGTGTGGCGTCGAAGTGATTCAAAAGTATGTGATTGTAAATTATACCAAACATTTACTACTAGTACCTACAGCTGCCATATATTCGTGAATTTCGTGATCAGTTTTGACTCCAAAAGTGACTCCAAAATTTCATCATCTACTTTTGCTGTTGACTGTACAGTGCTGCACGCACAATTTTTTGAAACTGCTTGGTTGTGTACCAACCCTATCTGCCCATAACTTTACATTAATAAAGGAAGCACGACTAAAACAATAAGCGGATCTTATAAACAGTCGCAGTACTAACAGTCGAGAATAAATAAAAACAAAACCCATATTATCGCCTTTACGACACATGTAATTTAGTCGTTAACAGTATTTTTTACTAGGCCCAGTCTTTATCTCACACAATTGATGTCCAATGGCTGGGAATAATAAGGGCTAAGGGCCTGCGCCCACTGCCGGCACGGCACGGCAAGGGATTTTTATGCGACGAACAGGAATATATAACTTAACTATAACTTAAATAGTTTCGATCCCGTGGGAATATCGGGATAAAAACTATCCTATGTCCTTTCCCGGGACTCAAACTATCTCTGTACCAAATTTCATCTAAATCGATTCAGCGGTTTAAGCGTCAAGAGGTAACAGATAGACAGACACACTTTCGCATTTATAATATTAGTATTGATATACGTCGTATAAAAAAACCCTTGCCGTGCCCGTGTCGCCGGTGGGCGCAGGCGCCAAAGTCTTCCCAATACGGGTTTGTTGATAACACGGAAACAGAACGGGACAGGGAAACGGGACTGCAGTGAAATAAGGGCGCCATTTTATTATCTGGGGTGTGGAAAGATAAGAAGCAGGGCTGCCACATGCTTGGCGAAATTTGTTTACGTTCACTCTGGTGGTGAAATTGTGAAATGTTTGGCTTAATTTGTGTTATACCGAGACTCGTATGTATGTAACTCATAAATAAGAAAATAATAGCACACGATCTATACCGTCAATAGTGTCAAGCATCAGCCGGTCTATTCAATGAAAACTTGGGTAAAGTGAGCTTATAGTGAGCTGTCATTCCACCTGATGCTAGGGATTGACACTAATGACAGCTCACTTCGCCTAAGTTTTCACGGTGACATTTTTATAGAATAGAGATCGTCTAGTATAAATTTTATTAAAACCTTCTAGACAAGAGAATTTTCATTTTTCATAATTAACTCTATAAAACAAGATTTGTTGTTAAACAATAATCAATGATCTTTCATCCATATGAATTATAGGTACAGCTTGTTTAAATGATCAAGAAACATTATGTGAATAACAGTAAAGTTAGTTAGAATCATATTTAAAATTTTATTGCGGGTCGCAAACGTAAATGTTCGAAACAAAATTGAAAAATAAATTCTCTCCGAAACATGGCGAGCGTGCTGTCAAAGCCCAGTCACGATTTTATTACTAATAATTTGCGGTAAATAAATGTTATGAGCGTAAAGCTCACGGCTGCATATTGCACGTTTGTGCAAGTACTTATCTGAAAAATTTTGTTCGTATTCTGGCACACGAAGAGCATTCGAAGAATTCTGTGAAAAAGATGTCGTCGTACCTACTTGACGACGAAACCTTTTTTAATTTGAGTTATTATCTTGCCGCCTCAGATAAATTTGAATTATGCGGCGACGTCGGGACAAATAAAACATGCGTTTATTACAGCCGAGACGTTTCTGATTAAAACTGCATTGTTGATATCCATTTAGCGAATATTTCGCGTGCCTTTCATTTTGTTTCAAAGTTCAACGTTCAGACGTTATGGTATTGTTAAACTGGCTTAACTGTTAACTTGTTCGCGCCTTATTGAGATGAGCGTCCATCTTTGAAATTTATTTGATCACGTTTTATTGACACATTGATCATACTTACTAATGTTATAAAAATGAAAGTTATGTTTGTTACAATCACGCAACGGATTTGGATGAAATTTGGCACACATATAGTTCATGCTTCATAACCTGTGCGTTAACATAGGGTACCTTTTACCCCGGTAAACCGAAATCCACGCGGGCGAAGCCGCGGGCAAAAAGTAATCTTTAATAATCTATAATAATGTTTTCTAAGACAGAACTATTTATTATCATAATTCATATTAGACATCAATATGAAGCAAAGAACTGCTTACTATTCTATTTACACGTTCTGGTTTCCTGTTTCACAGTTTTTTAATGCCTACGGAAACATGATTTAAATAATGGGCGACTTGCACGTATAGGTATACTAGCTTCTTCCCGCGACTTCGTCCGCGTGAAATTTTACCCCCCCCATTCACCCTCTTAGGGGATGAATTTTGAAAAATCCTTTCTTAGTGCACCCCTAGACCTCATAAGGAACGTACGTGCCAAATTTGGAATCTCTAGACCCAGCGGTTTGGGCTGTGCGTTGATGTGTCAGTCAGTCAGTTCTCCTTTTATATATATAGATAAACGTAAAGTGAATCGTGGTTATTGATTTCAGATTTGTGGATATATTCTCCTGTTTAACATAAAAGTATTTTAATCGTTTTACTAATTGATTAACTACTCTTCACAGCTAAAGCACTAGGAAGTGGCGAAGAACAGCAGTTTTGGGAACTGTCTTATGTAATTTTGACGCTCAAAAGTGCTGATTCTTAGTCTAATTTTAATAAAGGACTTTTGATTTCATTTTGGTGACTGAAGGACTATGTACGCACGGCTATACATCAAGCATAACCAGTATAAATTGAGTTCTGATTGTATGAAAAACCGTGCCCGGTAGCCGAAAGCTGCCGTTGGCTGAAAAAGTGACATCAAAACATTTTTCACAAACAATTTCCATTTTCATCTCCACACGTGGCTTCCTATTTTTGTTTCGCGTTTCCTTTGTCTGTCACCCTTGGCCGAGCGTGTCTGTAGATTGGGATAGGTCGGATCGATAGCCGCGCCACCCTCGCCAGTTTGTAAGCATAATGTTACGACTTTACAGGCCGTAATGTCACAGTCACACGTTCCAAAGATTGTATGGAACTCATGTGTTATTTGTTGACATTGCTTGCTAACTTTGTGTAGGAAATGAGGAAAGGAGAGAATGGACGATAAAAAGTAATTGCCGACAATTATGATAACGGTCAACTTTCTTGTGTAGTAGAACTAGTAGACATGATGGCTTATTGCCAGATTAAATCGTGAAAAGCACCAAACATGACGTGTTTTATTGTATTACTTGGAGCGACTGGCAGCCTGTCTGACCCTTGCAAATTTAATCCCTCAGCGCTGCCTGTGTCGGCTTACCCTTAGTCTCTTATAACACCTCCGTTCAGGAAGGGATAGGGGCGGAATAATCTTTCCCGGAAACTTGAGCGAGCATAAACAGATAAGTAAATACTTTTTTTACTTGTAAATCTGAATCGTTTCTCTACTCTCTCTATTACCTTATTCTTAATCGGTATAACATGCCAGTTAGATGCACCTTATAAAAAGTAGGACTATTCCGTTTTAGTCAAGTCTAGTCAAGATGGAAAATAATGTTTACCAGCAAGTAGCTCAATGTAAATACACGAGGGACAAACAGTGCGTAAGTCAGGGTAGTTTATTATTCTATTCAAATGCCAGAATTTATAATGAATATTGTGTTCTATTGCTCGAAACAAAAGGTTATTATGACCATTCCCACCCTCTCAAAACCTAATGAAAACACGTCGGACAAAATGAAACGTACGCCAAATACATTACTTTAGTGCGGTAGGATTGATTTATTGCTAAACACCCTCTGTTATAGGCGCACAGAATAGCGCATTACTCAGGGGACGCCGAACGTAATTTGTTAAAAACAAAAATACTGCTGCGTTTGACGTTTCATATTTTTGCAGAATAAACCTCTATTTCGCGCGGCTTAAAGACCACAGACTAAAAAACGTGTACAGATTATGCAAAACTGAGTAAAGTTTTGAAAAGGACTTATTATAGTGACCAGTCTAAAAAGATTCTGAGTGAGCTTGCAATATTGAAGTCCAAGGGGTCTACGTCTATGGATGTCTCAAAATAGGTTTCGTTGTAAGCGTTCATTGTTTCGGATTTACGCTAGTAAGCGCGTGTGCATATTTCAAGTTCTATAACGTGGTAATAGGATTGATTATAGCTTGCCATGTGGTAATCCTGTGCCGCATGAATTCGTGGGAAACAGGGATCGATTTTTGTTTTAGTACGAGACGTATGTTTGCTCAAAACCATTTAGTTTTTTATGAGTGGCACGAGAAATATGAGTTTTAATATTTGATGGATTTATGAATTCTATAGCTTGTGTTTACTCTTTTTGGGAGAAATGCTGCTTTGGAAAAAAATAAGAATTCTGTTTGACCGTAGTTTCGCAATGTCCACAATGGGGCACTATTGGAATATTACAGGCCACAACATTAGGTAATCATTTTCTGTAATTCAATAAAATCACATAATTTTGTGAGTGTTCTTTTTTGGAAATGTCGGGTTCCCATGGACAACCAAAATGATACCTTGTGTATTTATGGGTTTATTTATAAACAATAACTAAAGTTAAAAATGTAAGGTTACTGCAACGACACTGCGGCGACTGTTTATGTCGCTAATCACTACTAAACTTTAAGCAACGTTTATGAATAAAGGGGCAAAAAGCATAGCAAAATATTGATCAAGCAGGTGCCTAACATCCAGTCCAGTAAAAAAAAACATCAAAATAATCCGTAACTTAAATAGATAGATAGGTAAATCGTTTATTTAGTGCACACATATTAAAAGCTGACATTGCCATACGACGTGGCAATGCTGCCAGCCTTTTGGGCACTTAACTTGTTTACAGTGATGCGGACGAATTTCTTGATCTTCTATGATTCTTTCCCCTCCCTTTTTTATATACTTGTTGGTACATATTATTATTTAAATATTGGTATCTCTTAAATTAAGAAAATGTCTTGTGTTTTCAACTCCTGAAACGCAAAGCAACAGTTAAAACATCTCCGTCTAAACTAAACGGTAGATCTCGACGTAGGTACTCGTACGGTTCCAGTGTCCAAACAAGGTAGAATAATACCCCGTGTCTATTTATTCCCGGTCTTTGCCCCCGGTTCCCGAAGACAGCAGTAGGTACGGTACTGTCGAACAAACTGGTATACAGGCTAAACATGCTTCTAAACTATTTTTAAATGGACTTCAAAAAACGATAAGGTTATCAATTCGGTTGAATATGTTTTTTAAATGTTTGTTACCTCAGAACTCCGTTATTTAAAAGCCAATTTGCATTTCTTTTTTCAGATCGGTCCCATAGAAATTTTATCAAAATCGGTTCAATAGTTTGGTTTTTAAACCAAAATTACTGGTAAAGAAAACGAAATTGTTTTTGTATATTGTATGTTACGCGATATCTCCGGCAATTGCAAATCGATGTCAAAAATTATTTTTTTAATGAATAGGGCGTGGTCCCATATACAGTTTTATTAACTTTGCTTGGGTAGTTTTTGAGTTAGATTCAATAATACGTATTTTTGCCATTTAGTTTATATTGATGATGTTATAATTTGACTTCCTGTCACTGATATTTACATAGCAAGTAGTGTTATACGAATTTGTGTGGGGTTTTTAGAGAAATAAACAATCGATTTCCAAAAAAGACACTGCAAAGTGAAAAATATCTTTAATTTCGGAAGTCGGTGGCAAACAACGAAAATGCGAACACAACGACACCGACTTCGGAAATTAAAGTTATTTTTCACATTGCAGTGTCTTTTTTGGAAGTTGGTTGTTTTTTTTGTAAAATAGTTTTTTTAGTCAATGTTGTGAGTGTAGGCAATAGGGTATTCATTTGAATACTATATAAAATGTAGGTATATGAAACAATAGATACTTATTTTAAAGACGTTGCTAATTTTTTGAAAAATCGGTGGAAAAGTGGAGAAGTACACGCTTTTACATAGAATATTTACTTTAAAAAAAAAATCTTTTCCACGCAAAACAATTATTTTGTACTGAATGACGCGAAGTTAACTATAGCGTCCTTGTGTTGTGACGTCAGATCGCAGCAATGCTGTCTCTATCTAGACTTTAAAACACATACAACTTCGTAATTTTTTGAGATATTAGAACAACATATTTTTTATTGTATTTTTTTTTGTTTCTAAAAATCAATTGAAAATAATAAATAGTAAAATAGGTACCAATTGTTTTACACCAGGCTTATAAAGTTATAACGCACACAATAAAAATTAATATTGGCATTTGACAGTGTAGTGGAAAAACGAATAATTGTGCCTGGCCTATCTGTAAACATGAGATTGTCACTATTGACATCTCACTTCACCAAATTTTTTACGGTGAGGGTTTTACAGAATAGATCTGCTGTATACCAAATAGCTTGTCTGACTGTACACGGTGGTATAAAGGGCTATTCGTGGCCTAAACTTGTAAACAGGGCGATTCGCGCGCCCAAACCTTGCTGTTAATAAAATTAATGATGAAACTAATGAGTCGTGAATTACAGGGTCAATGTTCTATTTCAATAAAATTGTAATCAAATGATTACGATTTCTGTTAGAGCGAGTGAAATGATCGTGTGGGCGTAATTTAAGTATTTGTATGGATGAAAGAAAACTTAGGTAATTTATTTAGGGACAAGCTGTGCTCCCGATGCGATGGTATTTCGCATCGGTTAAAAAGACTATTTAAACCCTTTACGGAAATTTAAAAAAAAACAGTGGCACTCCGGGAGTGCCGACAGAAGTGAAAACAAAACGCAAACAGAATACTCACTGACATATCGGATATACATTAAAACCGAGTACATCCCGAGGACAGTCGAACACATCCGAAGCGGTGTCGGTTACGGTAACAGTGGCGCGAATTCAATGGTTTTTTCCCATCTCAAAAAATTCCCAACGGGCCTAAAGAAGTTTTCACTTCAAAAATCCTTCCTGGTGCTCACTTTCGTTATTTAAAGACGCGATTGTGGCTGTGCGTTGTCTGTCAGTGGTTGAATTTAAGATTTCTGTTAAGTAGTTAAATTTGGGTTTTTATTACCCGACTGCGCCAGAAGGAGGGTTATGTTTTTCGAGTGTATGTATGTATGTATATTTCTTTGGCACGCTCTGTAGCCTAAACGGCTGGATCGATTTCAGCTTGAGAGCTGCCGTTAGATTCGTCTTAATTGTGTGACACTGGGTAAATCAAAATTGAAAAAAAAAAATGGCCGATTTTTGGCGCCATATTAACGTGTAAGTATTCAAGTCTTCAAAAAATTATTTTTTCTCAAAACCTATCGAGTGGGGTATCAAAATAAAGGGTTTAAAAAGGTGATTACAAAAATATATAACTTATATGGTTAAAAGTAATTCGAAGTGACAAATCGTAAAAAACACGTACCTACCAAGAATTAAATTTTCTGCGAAATCTTTCACAATTCTAAACTAAAACCTGAAAATTAAAAAAAAAAGGAATTAACAAAACTAAAAAAGTTTTGAAGGATATTAATTCATTGCTTCATATGGTCGAAAAATGTGTCTGCCCAACAACGTAAACAACGCAATGAATGTTGTTGAACTGTCAAAATGGAAGCCATTTGCTACCTACTGTTAGTGTGTTACGCAATTTAAGGTAATTTTTTGACAAATATAATATGTCGCATTGTCACATAAAACCAAATACTTACTTAGCTATTACGAATAAGTAATAAGTCATTCGTAGCCTAGCTAGTAGTAATTCTCCTTGTGACAAGAAAAAGAGCACCTGTTCCATTCCCCACCAAGGCCAAACATAGTTTAGCACGAGTTACAATAACAATAATGTTATGTATTCGCTACACATAATATTACATGTTATGATGACTACCTTTCTCTTATACAATCTTTCTAAAACAAGAAAGCTCATTACAAAATTACGATTAAGTACATTAATGCATTAATAAAAAAATAGCTTCGAATGGCGATATTAATTGAACACACTGCAGCAAATGAAATGAAACCGAAAATTAGACTGATAATAATCAGCACTTTTTAAACGTTAATATTACGACAGTCCCCCAAAAGCCCGCCTTTCTCCACTTCCTAGCGCTTTAGTTGGGAAGAAGTGGCGCAACAAACTCCCCAGCAGCACAGCTGTCGGTTAAGTTAGAAGAACTTGATTCTATACAATAAGTATGCAAAGTAAATAACATTACGACACATAAAACATTAAATTAAACTATTTGCTATTTAAATGGCAGCTAGCACACGCTAATATTCCAACAAAAGCATTGAGACAGTAAGCCTCGCTTCCACCTTGCTGACTAGCAAGTATTTTTATCACTAGCTATTCTCATATCTATTATGCCAACTAGTGCCAACTGTAGACAAAAAGCTCATTACAGAAAGTAAAACTGCAATGTCTCGGTCGTTGATATCGATCGCAACTAGAGAGGCGCCATGCGGAACCCATTGTGCCGGGTTGTCGACAGAGCGCCACCCTAATTGTTCGAGTTCAAGTTCACTGACATATCTGCTGCCGCGCCCTCTAGGGTCGGTCACTGACGATAATTCGATTGTGTCGGCTTGTCATCTTCATGCGATTATGGTGGCTTTAATATCTTCATTCTGAGCTGATTTGCTGGTTGTTATATTGATCTGAGGGATATAATTTTCGGTCGGAACATAATTGTTAGGATCGCAGGGCTAGGGCTATAATTTGTAGGAGTTTTATTATTTTTACGAAGATTCATCGTGTCGGGTTTTGTGGTGCATACGTCTCTGTGATGAAGGTTTTTCTCGAGGTTATCCAAAGGTGTACCTTTGAAGGTAGGCTAACAAGAATGAAAAAAAAAAAAGATTTTATTATGGAAACATGAATGGGTGGCGATTGGCACATATTTTTTTTTGTTATTAAAGGCGTAAGCAATTATTCTATCCATTATGAATCCTGAAAAATGGTGAGGAAAGTATGGAGTATGAATGTGGATGGCTATAAGAGTAGGGGAGACCAAAGAAGCGATATATAGACACTGTGAAAGATAATAATTATAGCTGGAAAGGAGACGACGGTGACTACGCAAATGACGACTAACAGAGAAGAGACTAATGGAAGAAAAAGACACGTTGCGCGGACTCCAAAATAAATTGGGTTAATGACAAGAAAATGATGCTATGGATTCTGGAAAACTCCTCTGTGCAAATCAAATCAAATCAAAATATTTTATTTCGCATAAACCGACATGGGCACTTATGAAACGTCAGAAGCTAGATGCACGGTTCCAATTGGTCGTTTCCTAAGCTCTTAAAAGTTTATCCAACGTTCCAGACGATTACGTAGATACCTAAAAGTGGGACAAACATCTCCCAGGACTCCACTAATCCTGCGTTTGACAGGAGCATTGTCCATAGAGACGACGACAGAACTCTCAAAAGTTCAACCAACTTTTCAGACGATTACGTCATCAAAAGGTACCTAGTTGTCGCACAAACAGTTCCCAGGACTCCACTACTCCAGTAACCGTGAGAGCTCCGACTACGCTACTCTAGCCACACACTACGCTTACATTATTACATTATTCAATACCTATTACCTTCCATTGCTTGATATTCCACGATTCTTATTTCCTGGTACACTGTGGGACACGAAATTGTACACCTTATTGAAATTTTATAGAGAATTACCTTTTGCCCGCTGCTTTGCCCGCGTGGATTAATTTACCGGGATAAAAAGTAGCCTATGTGTTAATCCAAGTTATAACCTATCTGTGTGCCAAATTTCACCCAAATCTGTTCAGCCGTTTTTGCGTGATTGAGTAACAAATATCCGAACGTACAAACTTTCTCATTTGTAAAGTTAGTAGGATTTAAATTGGTAATCGTTTTATTGAATGATCAGTGTTTAGATACGGATGGTCGATAATCGTTGGTTTAATTTGAAATTTAGATAACAGTGTTGTCGTTTAAAAGATAATCAAACGAGATAAATCTACAGAAAGTAATGGCTTCTTAATTAATGGTACACTACAAACACTATCAATTAAGAAGCGAAGGAGGACTTTGTGAAGCTGCAGTTGTCGTCTGTGGAAAGGAAGATGATGATGGTGCAGTCTTATATTTATTTATTTATCAAAGTAAGGTTCTCCAACGGTTTATTCACTATACACATAGAAACTAATTTTGTATTTTTTGGATTAATTGTCACTTAAGTGTGCGTAGCTCTCGCAAAAATTAAAGCCAAAGCAATATATATTGTAACGCTAAATTAAATCGCAGACGAGGGACAATTTGTACGCGGACAAATTGTCCGCAACGATAGAATGTATGGAAATCCCAGCAGTCTACTCGTCCTTCGTGTGCGTTACTGCATAGATTTCCATACGTTCTATCGTTGCGGACAATTTGTCCGCGTACAAATTGTCCCTCGTCTGCGCAGGCCTTAAGTTAAACATTGTGTTTATAGATATAGATTAGATACAGTCGAATTCTCAGCTTATATTCAACATTTTGACACAATCAATGGTGGATTCAGCTTACAGCCTTCAGGGTAGTTCAAGGCTGTCCACAGTCGTGAACAATAGCCCCTAGAACTAATCAAAATGAAACGTGTCCACAATATACATAGTTTAGTACTCACGTAGCACTAAAGATTCCTACTAAATCCACCTGTCTAATTAAACTGGTGTGGGCGTTGTTAACCGAAGTGACAAGTGACCAGCGATCGATATTATTAATTTGTGTAATGTAACACTGTCTACTAATCGTATTAATTAGATTCTGTTTACAATTCTTCGTATTTTGTAGTTTATGCACAACGCACAACTTTATGCGTTAAGTTTGACACTTATACACTAACCCCCTTACTAATAAACGTATTATATCAGATGAATAGTTACACACCATTTGACTTTCGAAAGAAGAAGACAAAGTGTTGTGTAACTATACAGACGCTATACAACGTTTATTAGTAAGGGGGTTATAGAGCATACATTTCAAACAGAGATAAGTGCCAAACAGTTTCAGTCTTTCATGTTATGAACGTGAGAAAATCATATGTTTTAAAAAGAGACAATTCCGATCTCAGAAACTAATTTAGAATTTTCATTTCTCGAAAGGATGGTCTTTGTTTTCTGAATAGATAGTCAGAAATCAAAGACCGTCCATTTTCAGACAGAGGTGGTGGCGGACAGTTTGACAGTAACTAATATAATGTCAAATAATACAATTACTGACAACTGTCTACAAATATTTGCTTGAAATTCTGTGTTGTGAAACCCTAGGCATCACAAATTTTACCTCCATAATCTTTTCAACCTCCAAACAGCGCTAGGCATATTTCGTGCGCCTCAACTGTACATAATGATTATTTCATAAGCCCGTGTTATGAATGAGAATGGCCACTATTCCCTACTAACGGACATTTCACGACCTCCTTAACATTCGCGAGATGTGTATCATCGTGATTATAGAATATTCTATTACAGTTTACGCTGAGCGGTATATTTAGAGTATATGATCTTGCTTATTGTGCTAAAGGAAATAACTGGTTAGACTCATTTCCTTTTCAGATTTTAGCTCGGTCGTATTTTTAATGTTTACACCTGTATACTATGTCTTCGTCTTGAGATTGTTTTACGGCCCACTCGGAGCTTGCAAGAGGACTATTAAACGGTTACTGAGCTAAGCAATATTTATGTAAAATTATGTTTAGCAGGAATAGTTTGGTACTAGCTTCTGCCCGCAACTTCGTTAGCGTGAATTTTTTTATTCCCCCGACCTACCCCATACCATTGCATCACCTGCCCACGCTTTTACCTACTTCGTTTTCGATTAGCATTCTTTCTGACTCCTTCGTATTGCTCGGCTCCTAAGGGTCCTTACAGCCTTCCTCAAGAATTTGGCTATTAAATGCAAAAGGATGTTTTAAAATCCGACTGGCAGTTCCAGAGATTAACGCGTTCAAACAAACGACAAAACAAACTCTCCAGCTTTAAAATATAGTTAGTAGTAGTATGGGTAAATCACGTTCTTTTTCTCCTAAAATGACAGTTCTTGCACGTTGCCATTCAAAAAACGAATTTGAACCTCAACATTCCAAGATTCTCTATTTCTAAAGATTATAAAAAAGCCTATTTGAAATCGGACTTCCTTGTCGTGAATGACGTGAATCAGTTCACTGTTCGTTCATTGGTCGTTTGTTTCTCGAAGTTATTGTGTCGCCTAAAATTAGTTCACAAGACGAATATTCTGTCTATTGTCTATACGAGTAGTAGTTGAAATTTATGTCTGCTCTTTCAGATGCATTGGCACTCAAGATTTGTTAGCAGCCATTTATTACGACTAATTACAAGAAGAATGACTACCTAGCTAAGCTGATATATTACAATGCTTTCAGATATCATTCATAAGATTTTGAGAGGTCGAAAATATCCTTTTGTTAAAGTAAAGCACTAGTCCAATCAGATTTCAAAGTCGCTTTGACAAGTAATTTTTTGATAGACGATAGATTCGGGAAAGTTTTTTGAGAGCTGTGACTCGTTGTTAAAGAACTAACTCAGTTCAGCCATGAACAAAAACAGAGTATAAAGACAAGAACCATGCCATACTGGTAAAAATCAAAATCCATTTATTCAAACTAGGCTGAGAAATCTGCACTTTTTGAACGTCAAAATTCAACCGTCAACTGCAACCGTCGTCAACTGGTTGTACAGACGCCAGCACATCAAGCTACTACAATCTGTCAAATTTCTTTAACAGATTTTCAACTTTATCGCTAAAGCATAAGCTTCAAAGTTGATTGGGAAAATTTGACAGTTTCGGGTAGCTTGGTGTGCTGGCGTCTGTACGTATTTGAGTACGGTGCTCAAATACACGAGCACAGTTGACGATGCCTGCAGTTGCCTCTGTCGTCGAAGCGTGTCGCTCGTGTATGCACCATAGAAATGTAAAAATTTATCTATGGTATGCACACTTAGCTGGGATGAAGAAGTGGCGCGACAAACTCCCCAGCAGCACAGCTGTCTGTTCAGGTAGAAGAACAAGTATTAGGACTATTCGCTTAGACAGCTGAGAAGATGACATTATTACATTAGTCATACGCGCGTGTTGAATCTACAATATAATAACAGACATGTGGCAACAGATATGCATAACAATTGTTAGATTAAAACACACCGCCATGTTAGTAAACTTTTAGGCACGAGATGACAATGTCAAAGATGCAACAGCATAATTAGCCTATAAAGTTGCCATGGGCTGTTGTATTACCTACATCACGCAGGCCCAGTGTGGGTAGGTGGATGTCTTCGAATTTTTGTTTCTTGGACATGCCGGTTTCCTCTCAATGTTTTTCTTTCCACACAATGCAAATGAACATGAGAAAATATGCTTTCGTTTAGTGATGATGAGGACAGCTACCTTGATGAGTCAGAAAATCCATATCCTTCCGTCCTGGGGAGTGGATGGGTTAACACTAAATGGCTCTGTTTACTTATTACGACTCGTCAGAAGCCCGAAAATCTGACAACCAGTCTTACCAAGGGATATCGACTACCCAGTAACTGGGTTGTGGAGGTCAGACAGTCAATACCATAGCTACTACCTATCTGAGTAGCTACCAGTATTTTACATGTGTAAATTCAACTGCATTCAGTTAGACTGGAAGTCGATTTTGTAATATCTTGATTTAAAAGAGTGTAAAGATCTACGTTTTGGAATGGGCAACTACACACATCAAAAGTGTCTAGGGATCAAGCATTTTTATGCGGATTTCTTGAGATTGAGATGTGGCTTTGTAATAAATTTATGATTTTATAAATTTATATGGATCTTTTTTGGTGCATTTCATAATTTGAATCAGGAACTGTGAATCAAATTCGAGTAAAAGATGAAAATCAGCTGTCAATATTTTCCCTATAAAAACATACAACGCATTGAAGACATTATTAGTGCTACTGTTTCCCTACTACTGATTAAAACCAACGTTATTATGGAGCGGCGACGTCATTTAAGCAGGGAAGAAATGCTCAGAGCCGTGGGAATGATAGAAGCTGGTTCCCGGCAACGTACTGTGGCTTTAGCTCTGAATACAAGTCTGAGTGTTATCAGTCGACTTTGGACACGTTACCGAAGCACTGGTACCGTGGCTGAGCGCCATGGAGGACGGTATCGCTGCACCACACGGAGACAAGACCGATACATTCAAATCTTAACTCGAAGAGCTCCAACAATAACCGCCATGATGTTAGCCGTGAGGCTTCATCACTCTTCAGGGAACTTAATTAGCGACCAAACAGTCAGAAACCGCTTGCATGAAGTGAACCTTCATTCCCGAAGACCGCTACGGGTACCACCTATAGCAATGCACAATCGTAGGATTCGATATCAATGGGCTCTTGAACACAGAAATTGGGCAGAAGAACAATGGCGTTTCGTGTGCTTTTCTGATGAGTCTCGTTTTGGTATGAGACCGGATACAAGACGTATACGACACTGGAGAACCCCTGGACGCCAACAGCGATTAAAATCCTGCCAGGAAGTCCATCCTTATAGTGGTGGAACCATCATGGTATGGGCGGGTATTTGGATCGGCGGAAGAACTGAGTTGATTTGGATCAGAGGCAACCTCAACGCTCAAATTTATGCTGAGACGATTGTATCAGACGTCATCGTTCCTCTACAAGTGCAAATCGGTCCCTTATTTCAGTTAATGCATGATAATGCACGACCGCACACCGCAAGAGTTGTAAGACAGACTCTCGCCGCAGCTAACATCAATGTCCTGCCCTGGCCTGCTCAGTCGCCAGACTTGAACCCGATTGAGCATGCATGGGATATGCTACAGAGAAGAGCTCTGCCGAATATGGAGGGTATCCAGTCGCAAGAAGACCTTTTTTTGTTGTTGCAACGAACATGGGCTGCCATTCCACAGCGTGATTTGGATGAACTCATTTTGAGTATGCCAAACCGATGTTCTTGTGTTGTTAGTGTTCGCGGTAGAAACACGGATTATTAATTGTTTAAGTTACCCAATAAAATTTTAAAGAAAACTGTTATTTCAGTCTTTTTTTCGAACTTTTGTGTTAGTGGTTCAAATGTCAAAAATCCCTTTATTAGGAAAATGGCAAATTTCTTTATTAATGCAAAGGTGACTTGGTTTATCGTTACTGTGACAAACGAAAACACTTTATTTGATGAATCCTTAAAGAAAATTTTAATTAATATCAATCAGGAGAAAAGTTATTGCAAAAATATATGTTGATCCCTAGACACTTTTGATGTGTGTAGTTCCAACTTTCTAACTGACCGACTATTTTATTTTGACAATTCAAAAAGGCGTAGATGGTTTAATTGAAATAAATGCTTTGAATTTGACCTGACATAGTTGGGAAAATAGCCTTTTCCCAACTACGAGTATGTTGGAGGATGGCGGCAGGCGATGATCTTGGCAATGATAACACGAAATGAGCAAGCTTGAAAGAGCAAGAGACAACAGGTATATTTTATTGCCAAATACTCATCAACGTTAACAGAATTAGGTGTATGCTTCCATTATTGTGAAGGTCGCGGGAAGAGGTTGGATGCGAGAAGCACGAGACCGGGTCCCCGGCCTATGATGACGATGATTGTTGTTGTAATGTTGTGTGGACGATTTAAACTTTTATTTTAAGTTAAAACGGCGTTCTAGGACCTAGAAGGACCTTAGTGACCCCATTGGTGATGTTCTTCAGAAAGTCTAGGTGCATAGTATCACAGATTACTAAATAGTTACTTCGCACAACCGGCGTGCGAGTATGACCGGATGTAGGTATGAACGTAAACGAAGCAAAAGGAGTATGTAGGGATCGTAGCAAGGCAGCCCTACATATTATCAACTGGTACCTACTCTGCCAGGTCAATCGTATGAGGACGTAGAAGATTACGCGGCAAACACACTGCGTCGTCACGCGTGACCGGAACCTTAATTGCGTATCACACTATCAATTGGAATCTGAATCATTTTGCAGCAAATTGCTATTGCATTGCTTCATAAGTTCGAAAAATTTGTCTGCTCAACACGTAAATAACGCAATGAATGATGTTGAGCTGTCAAAATGAAACCGATTCCGATTGATAATGTGTTACGCAATTGCCCCGCAGGTGGCGTTCTGTAGTTTCTGCTCCCATGGTAAGAAAGCGTGAGTTCATGTATGTATGCATAAAAATAAGCCAAGCTTCATCAAGCGAAACATCAAGGACATAAATACCGGTTCAGATAAAAAAAAAAACTACTTACCGTTACTCCAGTTAACGTTCAAGTCGAAGCCCTTTTTATTTATAAACATTAAATTGGCATTATAAATAAAAGCACCGATCGTTATGTAAAGCCGGGGTTACACGAGGCTAGGTTTTGAAGCTAGGATAGTGCTGGTAAGCTAGCAATATAGTCACTTTATCCTCGTATATACAGAACTATCCTCTTTTGTAAGCTAGTAAGCTCGTGAGAAATAAATAAGCTAGTGTGATAGTTTAATAAGATGGGGTTCTATTTTTGAGCTAGTAGCACAACCTACCACCGATTTTACTAGCCTTGTGTGGCCGGCGAAGCTTACCTAGTACTCAATCGGTACATTTTACACTACGGACTAATGCTCGGTTCCTATAAACGAAAACGAATCGTTTTGCTTACTAATGGTAGCATTTTTTATTACCAAACTGGGCATATAAATAAATTCGTAAGCTAATTTTACCTGTGATAGCTATTCCATATGGAATATGCAAAGTTATGAGGTCTTTGCTTCATTATTGGTAAAAATACAAGAGTCTTAATTTAAACTAATAACGTAAATCCGTCAATTATAGTAATCGGCCATCAGTCACCTCAATACTAGGCTTAAAATTTACTAGCAACGTGTAAACGGCTCTAGCATATGCCAAGCCAGGCGATAGTACTTGCTTGTTAGAGCAGTGGTAACCCAGTGGCAACGGCCCCGACTTACGACTTGTAGGTCGTGGGTTCGAACCCAGGCAGGCGCTTTACTTTGTGTAAATAATTTCATCACCACTGCTCTCAAAACAGTGAAGAAAAACATCGTGAGGAAACCGGCATGTCCTAGAACCAAAATATCGAAAACATGTGACATTTACCAATCCGCACTGGGCCCGCGTGGTGGATTAGGGCCCATTCCCTCTCGAAGCGAGGAGGCCTGTGTCCCAGAAGTGGGATCATTATAGGCTGATTATGCTATTCTAGCTTCATAGCTTCGTCTCGTGTAACCCGGGCATAAGGCTCAAGCTAGCATGTTTTGTGTCAAGGACAAAGGTCTGCAACATGGCCACAACAATCGGAACACAATCACTGAGCACTGGAAGGGTTAAGAGAATTAAATTGTCTCTTAAACTGCTACTGTTTATAACTTGATTGTCTGTGGTTGATTACAAGTGCTTAACTACAACAGCAAACTAGTAACGGCTCAACTTAGGGCTTCCACCCGCGGCACGGCACGGCAAGGGATTTTTGCGCGACAAATAGGAAATAATTGTTGGAAAAAGAATAATTGTTGGAAAAAGTAGTGGAACATAAAGGTCATAAGGTGTTGAGGTTGCCCCGATTCTGCAGCGCGTGTGGCATGTTTGCTGTAGCGCGACGCATCCTATGCCATTCTGAGGAAAAAGGCATCCTTAATAAGCAGAATGAGGGCTAGCACCAACAGCATATTGAAAACCCTAGCCGAAAAACATGATGCACCATTACCTACTTAGACACACTGTCCTGGTTGCTCGTGCGGCAGGGATGAATACTACCTACTTTTGCTGTGCCCGACACAATGATCATCCATAATAATGATTATTATATTATAAATTCGAAAGTAACTCAGTCTGTCTGTCTGTATGTTACCTTTTCACGCCTAAACCGCTGAACCGATTTAGATGAAATTTGGTATAGAGATAGCTTGAGTCTCGGGAAAGGACATAGGATACTTTTTAGCCCGATATTCCCACGGGATCGAGACTTATGCGGGTGAAACCGCGGGGCGCAGCTAGTATTCTATAAAATCTACCACCTAAGTTCACATGCGGAAGCAATAAATATACTGATAATTATGTATTTTAATATTACTAACCCTTAGTTGATAAATTATTGTTGTACTAACCATTGGACCATTGTTTTCAAATTAAATAAATAAATAGTTATTATTATAAAGCTGAAACCTTCTAGATACAGATGAATGTGTAACTAATTCCATTTAGTGAGCGATTGCGGAAGAAATTAACCAGAACAATTATGTTTACACATTCACCAGATACTTTTCGAAAAGACTATTATTATCTATCTACAGACTGTTCTGTTGATGTGGTTATTATATATTTATCAACACTGTTCCTAGTCCCTAAACAATAAAACAAATCATCGTTTGTCTATTTGCGTTTTGAAAACATGACGTCATAGAATGAGTAGTTGATCAAATATTGGTGTTAGCAGTAGCACAGAGCACTATGAATGACTGTCACGCTAGATTAGAAGGCAACCGTCTGATAAGAACTGATTGATTAAGCTTTATTTATTGCAAGTATTTCGAAATAAACTTTATCAGTCACGTAAACAATCACGAATCTGTGAGCTAAGCGCGATGTGGCTACTTATTTAAACAAGCTGTATAACTATGCTAATTTATACAGGGTTACTTGTAATTCGACGTATATCCGTCAGGAGCTGATAGGGGGGCCAAAATGCAACAAATTGAACCCCCATATGGATGGCCGAAATTCAATAATTTTCGAGATATTTGAAACATTTTTGAAGCGTAAAATTAAAATATTGGTAAGATATTGTTCTTAAATCGCTCATCATTTTAATTATTTTGTTGAAATAAATACTTTTAATTATTTTCATAGCTTAATTGAAGTGCCATCTACAATATCACCTTGTAATGGTACCTATTCAATATGTAGTTTTATTTTTATTTGGAATTATATCGAAAAACCCTTAAAATTCAAATATCTCGAAAACTATTGAATTTCGGGCATACATATTCAATTTGTTACATTTTGGCCCCCCTATCAGCTCCTGACGGATAATACGTCGAATTTCAAGTAACCCTGTATAACATGGGCGTGCACTTTATACCTATACCAATTTTTTACTCTCCTTACTGAAACCACAGTGTTCTACAGTCCGTCAACGGGGCGTTGTCGCAGAGCAATCCTGTGTGAGCATGCGTCAAAAATCCAAACTAATATTATAAATGCGAAAGTAACTCTGTCTGTCTGTCTTTCTGTCTGTCTGTCTGTCTGTCTTTGCTTCACGCCTAAACTACTGAACCGATTTGTGTGAAATTTGGTACAGACATAGTTTGGAACTTGAGAAAGGACATAGGATAGTTTTTATTACAAAAAATCAAATAAAAAATAAAATTTATTCCGGACATACAGCGCCATCTATTGGTCAAGAGTCGGCATCAATTCAGTACTGAAAATTCATCGGAAAAATGTAAATAAATAGTAAAAAGGTATGAAAATATAATATAATACAACTTTTAGTACAAAGAAAATGCTCTAACGGAGTATAGATAATTCTATTAGTACTATATATGTCGAGTTGGTGATCGCGCAATGGTGTCGATCGTTACACGAGTTCGGTTCATGTTATTGTTTTAATTCATCGGAAAAAAGTAAATAAATAGTAAAAAGGTATGAAAAAAATAATATCAATATAATAAAACTTTTAGTAAAACTAAAATGCCCGAACGGAGTATAGATAAATAATCCGAGTTGTCACTATGCTCGATAGATGGCGCTGGGATCGAAAAATCTGCCGGAAGTCACTATTCCACGCGAACGAAGTCGCGGGCAAAAGCTAGTATGTCATAATTTTTGACATTTCTAATGACTGTCAAATGTGATTAAACATTAACCAGTGTAACATAGTACTGAAACCCTGTTGTACTGAATGCGCTTGCGGCAATGATATTCTAATTAATATCATTGGCTTGCGGAGACACATCGAATTTCAAATGTTTCAACATCAACTGTTTTTGAATAACTAACTTTAGTAAAATATGCCCGTTTTAAAAAAATAAACGCACTAACCCTTGTTTTTCTTGTTCGCAGGTAATTAGCAGATAGCTGATAACAATGATAACAGATAGCCTATAGCGGCCAGACAAAGATGAGTAGCGTTAGCTAAGTAAATAAGAATGTAGCATAGCAGGTAATTGATATCGAAACTGATAAACAGGACTGCAATTCTAAAAATAATTACAGTTTGTGCAATTATTTATAGTTATGAAAGAAATTAAAGACTTTCGAATGTCTATATTATACTGCGGGGTAATTTCGTAATACACTATCGGTAGCATTGGGTTTCATTTTGACAGTTCAACAACATTCATTACCGTATTTATGTTGTTGAGCAGACTTAATTGTGTTACAGGTAGGTAATTAAAATAATAAAACATAATTTATTATATTGTTTTAAAATATGTAAGGACGAAAGATACAATTATTTTCGAATTCCTCTTATTTTTTTCTCTACGATTTGGTACACGTGTACCTCGAGGGACATGTTTGGGCAAAGTTGTATGGGCTTTTGTTAACCTCCTTTGATAGTATAGTAGTGTTGATGTGCTGGCGTCCTGTACCTAATATAAAAAATACATAATTCTCGTGACTTCCAATATAGAACAAGAAAAACTGTGAAGGCAAATATGGCGAAGTACTCTTCATTCATTAGAAGAATAGAATAGAGTACTCTTTATTATGTAAGAGTACACCATATAAATTACAGACATAAATAT
Source organism: Hydraecia micacea (assembly GCA_914767645.1). Classification (NCBI taxonomy): domain Eukaryota; kingdom Metazoa; phylum Arthropoda; class Insecta; order Lepidoptera; family Noctuidae; genus Hydraecia; species Hydraecia micacea. Next base: position 3,266,071 of record OU611801.1, on the reverse strand, counting down.
AGAAACTTTAGAATGGGTGACACAATGGGCGGTCTTATCGCTAAAAGCGATCTTTTAAAGACAACCTTTAACCTTTTTTAGAAGACCCGCGAAGAAGACCTCACGTTGTGATGACGGTCCACTCCCTCTCACAGAGAGGAGGCCGGTATCCCAGCAATGGGAACATTATAGACTGCGTATGTTACGTGTACAGCCACGTAAAAAATACTCCGAATATGATCATGCACTGGTTATATCAATGCCGTTTATCGATAAACAAGTTTGCTAACTTTTTATAAACTTTTACCTTCGCTTAAATGTCGCCGGTGAAATTTTGAGGCTGGTCAGACTGGCTCCCTGAATCGTGAGTGATGTCTCATTATTGAACAGCTGAGCTTGTCGCAAACGATCTTTGCTGATCAGAATGTATGTGTGAAGAGAGATATTATAGTTTAATGAAACATTGGAGTAAAAGGCAGTTTCCTGCATGCTTAGATAGAAAGTAGAAATTCAGAAAAAATCTTTGTAAAGCATCTCCTAGCTAATATAGATATATGACTAATTAATATAAATGCGAAAGCAAGTTTGTTACGCTTTCACGCAAAAACAGCTGAACGGATTTGGATGACATTTGGCACATGGATAGACCATGGCCTGGAGAAGGGCATAGGTTTTTTTTCATCCTGGATCGCAGACGAAGTCGCTGGCTACAGCTAGTAGTAGATAAATATTCATGAGCTTGTATCTTGTCCACATCAAGGGCCCATTGAAATATAGGAAGAATGCAGTTACAACGCTCAGCGTTGGAATATTTCGTCCATCCTTGAACCCAAGCCTTTTCGTACCGAACACCAAGATAAACTCTTCAGACATCTTGTCATCGAGAGCTAAATATCATACTTTTACAGTTCATTTATGCAATTGAGTTTTGGTAACGTATAGACAGATATCAAAACAGCACCCTAATTGCGTAACACGCTATCAATCGAAATCTGAATCATTTTGATGAATATTGCTAATCCATTGATTAATATGTTCGAAAAATTTGTCTGCTCAACGACGTAATTAAAATAACGCAATGAATATTGTTGAACTGGCAAAATTAAAGCCATTGCTACTGTTAGTGTGTTAAGTAATTACTCTGCAGTTCAGAAACATACGTGTTTCATCTAAAAGCACCACAAGTAAACCAAAGGGAACCCGTGTTAGCTTATTCGTACGAAACATAAGCCTTGTTCAACAAGCTTCCGCAGCATTGTGTGTTCATCTTTACATGCTCACGAGCATTACGAAACAAATGCTCATCGTTATAAAAGCAGAATACATGCTCGTTGTTAACACTATCTGCTCAATGACCTAATTGATCAGAGTTAACGGCGACGGCGACAAGATTCTGATTAAACCCTACCAATATGTCTTGAACGGGTTTCTGGATCGGCCCACGCACGATAGTGTGTGGTGTGAATGTTGCGTATGTAATGGATCGGATGTCCACTGTTGGACAGAAATTAATGAATGGTTGTTTGGTAGTTATACTTAAACGTGAGATTTTCGGCTTTATCACCAGTAACCGTCACAACTTCTATCAGCTCACTGCTGGTCAAAAGTCTTTCCAATCGCACGCCATTTAAATCAAAATCAAGTCATTTATTCAAACTAGACTGAGTATCAGCACTTTTTTAACGTCAAAATTACATAAGACCCCAAAACGCCCGTCCTCACCACTTCCTAGTAGTATAAATGCCCAGCAAATTTGATCTTTGGCTGTTCTCATCCAGCTGCCATCTTTACCACTCATCTTTCGAAGATCGTCGCTCCTCCCAGCCTACGGGCGCCCTTGTAATGAATGAGACGATATTTGACCATAAATAAACATAACGCTGCTTAATCACTAAGTTTGTCCAGTTTTTGGAGAACTGAAAGCCAATGCCCGTAATTATAAAAAACGTTCAAAGTCTAGTCGCAATTTCATCTCACCGACAATAAATGTTAAAAACTTGTCAAAAATGTAGGGAAATTAGAGGTATTTTTGACAGATTGAGACTTAAAGTTAAGAGAATTGCCCCTCTGGTTGTCAAAGCAGCTTTATGTTACTTAGATTTAATATCAACGATTTCACCTTTACATGTCGTTTTGTTTTCAATTATGTTTTAATAACAATAGTTGTGTGATTTAGAATGCTACTGCCAATAAACCAGCGCTAATTGCTTAACACACTATCAAACACAAACTGAATCATTTTGAAGGATATTGCTAATCCATTGTTTCATATCTTCGAAAAAAAATCTGCTCAGCAACGTAAATAACGCAATGAATGTTGTTGAACTGTCAAAATTAAAGCCATTCTCACTGTTAGTGTGATACGCAATTACCCCGCTGATAGATTCAGTCATAAACGTGGAATAAACAGGTAAAGGTTAACTGCTGTTAAAAGTAGCCCTTACCCGATCACAACCACAGTTTATAGCAAATTATTCCATAGAACACAAACCTTCTTACACAGCACCTCGTTCCTCTTTAGCTACACCAACCTCTTTTCCAACCTTTTTCTATAAATAATGGCGCCAACTCGGTGCGTAAGAAAACGTGCTGGCAACATTAATCCGTGTTGATTCCATTCGCGATTTATAGTGAACTGGTACCGATTTATATTGAGAACAACACAATCGAGCCGTAGAAATGCTTTGACACAAGTAGGTATAACGGGGCTGTAGGTGCCGATGAAAAATGTATCATAGATGACGCACGACAGCTGGAGGACAGAAGTCTCATTGATACACAGCATAAGAAATGCAATGAATGAGAATATGAATAATTTATTTGCAGAAAATATGGGTGTGTCCAGTTGTAAAAGTTAGTGGTTTAATGTACAGTCCGTATCTTGCCTGTTTAGGAGACCTGACATGCATATTAATTTTAGATTAATACCTAATCGGTACTTACTTATCAGATTGTCTATACTAATAATAAAGCTGGAGAGTTTGTTTGTTTGAACGCACTAATCTCTGGAATTGCCAGGCGGATTTGAAAAAATATTTTTGCATTTGATAGCCCAAGTCTACAGGAGCGCTAGAGGCCATTTAGCCGAGCAAAAAGGAAAAAGCCAGAACCTAGTTTTTATATTACTAATACTAATATTACTACAGAAGATGTATGTGTAGATGTGGTGGGGTCCGTGGCTAAATAATAACAGCCGCACAGGTCGATCGATCAGGTTAAGCTACGCTTGCCGCGGTTGGTCTGTGGATGGGTGACCATCTTTACATACTGAGACCCCTCCGTGCCTCGGAAAGCACGTTAAGCTGTTGGTCCCGGCTGTCATTCGTGGATCTTTGACAGTCGTTACGGGTAGTCAGAAGCCCGAAAGTCTGACAACCAGTCTTACCAAGGGGTATCGTATTACCCAGTAACTGGGTTGTGGAGGTCAGATAGGCAGTCGCTCCATGTAAAAATACTGGTATTCAGCTGCATCCGGTTAGACTGGAAGCCGACCCCAACATAGTTGGGAAAAGGCTAGGCAGATGATGACTACAGAAGATGTATGTCAAAATTTACGGTCAGGTAACAAACTTTTCAGCATCTCTGTTCAGCTGTTAATAATTGATGTTTGAATCCTTGCAGGATTCTACTTAATTTAAATAGAAACTGAGGGGCAATTGCGTAACATACTATCAATCGGAATCGGTTTCATTTTGACAGTTCGACAACATTCATTGCGTTATTTACATGTTGAGCAGACAAATGTTTCGAACTTATGAAGCAATGGATTAGCAATTTGCTTCAAAATGATTCAGATTCCAATTGATAGTGTGTTACGCAATTCGGGTGTTGATTTCACTTCTCAAAAGAACACAGTTCTTTTGCAGATTGATAAATTACCAGTTAGCTTGCTAAACTGTATAAAGCCTTTCTCTTACGTCGGTGCATTTACGTGCTTGGGGTGCAAAATCAACCTGTTGACTGCTTGGAAGGTAAGATAATCGCTCAAACGAACTTGAAAGTGTCGGCTGCAGCCTCTGCATGCATTTGATGTGCTGTTTTGCCTACATCAGCTGCATGCAAATTTTTGACTACACTGTCATAGGATGACAAACAAGTGAACATCTCAACTAATGATATGTTCGAGTTTTTCGGCCTATATCTTCAACATCAGTTTAAGCAGTGAGCCAGTGCCTGTGCCCGCCATAACACGGCCCCTTTTCAGCTAAGGAGAAATACACGTAAAAGTCCACGTGATCAATCTACCTAACGTTCGATTTTTTTTAAACCAAGATAGTTATCTGACATTTCAAGTCTTCATGGGTTCGCTTTTTAGTATCGGAGTTTCACATTACACTTGTCAAATTGCTATCTGGGATTAAAAAACGAACTTTAGATTATGATACATTGAATGATCATCTAGTTTAAAAAAGTTGGACAAACGGGAAAGTTAAACATGAATATCTGCCAACTGCTTTTGCTATTGCATCAGACATATCTTCGTGATTCCAAACATGTGTATCTCGTTTGTCGCAATAATCCCGAGGACGTATAAAATCATAAAACAACTTACCTTACTGCGTTGCCTGTTGCTTTCCGTCGCGCCGTAGGACAGGCTGCACCAGTCCGCCCACAGCCTGGTACTTGAATGACTCTACTTACTACCGCGAAATGTTCACGCATCCGCGTAGACTGTGGCTCTGTGGTCTTTGATAACACTGAGACAGTAATTAAAAACAAATGAATGCTTGTAAAGGGAATACGTCAATATCCTGTCAAATCCAGAACATTATTATTTGTTTTTTTAAACTAATGTTGTGAATTGGCCTTGGCCGTTTGATGTTAAATAAATAAATTAATCATGATAGTAGATATACTATTATTTTGCTACGTTAGTTTTTTAAACCGTTTCGCTAAGTAAAGTGTAAATCTTTACTTGTCTCGTTTGGTAATAAAACAAATATGGCGCACCTACTGCTACCACAGAATAACCAATAGTACGTCTGATACAGAGATTTCGATTATGAGAAAGCTTTAAAACATTGCACATTATAGTCTTATAAATAGAATTATGATCTTACATGCTTCGCGAAGGACTGGCATACAAATATTTAAACACGTTACATGTTAAAATTTAATTTGTTAAAATAATTATTCTGACATGTTAATAACTCTAGACTCTAGTGAATTCTTAACAATAATAGGTACTTACAAAAAGTAGGTAATATAATGAAAATCAGTAAACATATTATCCGTTACTTTTTTATCAATAAATTCTTTCACACTATAAAAACAATTACCGAATTGTTTAGTGAAATGGTTCGTTCAAAGCTTTTTTCATGTAATTCATTCACAAAGAGCAGCACGTTCCTAATTGAAAGTGTGTGATCGATGTAAAAACTCGGGATTGTTTACAAAATAAGAAATGTCAGAAAAAATACACTGTACTGGAATGTTTGACACTATGAGCTTTCTACACTCTGGCGGTTTGTCAACGTCAATTTTGTCAACACGCTCGATGCGTGTGTTGTTTTATGTTTTACGCATTGTGCTGTTAACAAGTTAAAGTTCATGCACAAATTGCGCAATACAATCGTCAAACCTCACATCTTCAAAGGGATTATGAAAGGAAGTGTTGATTTCACGATTTATCGGACACGATCGCCATCTTGGTAGGTATATAAATAGATCTAGGTCTTCAACTTAGTCTTGTGGTTTTGCTTTTAACATGGTCTGCGATACAAGGTTTTCTTGATATTTATCTTTCCACTGGTTCCTGCCCGCGACTTCGTCCGCGTGAAACTTCTTGTTTTATCATAAAACATATCCGACACTCGGCAATACATTAGGCTCTAGCTTTCCATTAGTGAAAGAATTTTCGAAATTGGATCAGTAGTTCAGTAGTCCCGTAGATTACCCCCTACATATTATAAACTCACAAATACCTCCTTATAACATTAGTATAGATGATCTGCTAAGGTTGGTTGGGCACTTAAAAATACTCGACTAGCTCGCTCAACCAGTATATTTCTTAACTGAATCTCTCTTATACTCTTGGATGATCTTAAATAAACATGTGTAAGTACACACGTACTCTTCATTCGACTGATTTGCTGCAATAATGTCGAAACAAGTTAGCATCAATTAACATCGCTGTGTCAAGTAGATAATTCGCCAACATGATGTCAATACCAGATTCTTGCTTAAAAGCAATACAGTATGAGGAAGAGTGTCCACGGTTTCCAAGCATTTAATATCTTCACAATATCTTATAATTAAAAACCCATTATTTCAAGAAGGAACACGTAATCATCGGTTTCACGTCATCTTCCCAATTCAAGGTTAAGTATAGGGAAACTTTTAACTACTAATTAAAGTCCGTAATTTAAACTTGTCGTTGATTCCTGCACCCTAATTGCATAACACATTTTCAATCACAATCCAATGGTTTTTAAGGAAATTCCTAACCCATTGCCTCATAGGTTTGAAAAATTCGTCTGCTCAACAACGTAAATAACGCAATGAACGTGGGTGAACTGTCAAAATGAAAGACATTGTGATCAATTGTCATTTTATGTGTGTTACACAATTACACCGCTCTTCAACCCTAAATGTTTTCAACCAATCAACCTTCAATTCTCTGTGATTAAACTGTAATTCGATTGGGACTTGGGAGACAACCCTATTGCGCAATAGGGTTTCGTTTTTGGGAATCTAGTTAGAAGGGAAAATGATTAGATAAAGAAAATCGATTGTTCCATTTTAAAATGGCACGCGCGGCCATATAAATAAAGAACAAAAGAAAGCAGGGAAAGGGAAATGCAATTTGTTTTGTTCAGCATTTGATAGAACTAGGTAGCATAATCATAGAATCAGGGATTACTTCGCTCAATTTTGTCAATTCTAGAACTTTGGAAGTAGAACTACCAATTTGGGACAAGCCTATAAGAAAGACTAAGTACCGAATGTGCTTAATTTTCTCAATAGTTACAGTTAAAAGCATAAATACGATACAGTAACAAAAGGATCAAAAGCCTTTTTCTCGTGAAGTGCAACTATGACATTGATAAGGCCTATTCTGTCTCATCTCGGCGACAATCAGTGTCAAAAACTTGTCAAAAATGTTGGGAACTTAGAAATTTTGACAGATTGACACTGAGCTCAGACTGTGAACGTTTCGGTAATAATATGTTACTAACACCATAAAATATCTATCAATACTTTAGGAGAAAATCGCTTTTTAATCTTGCGTAAGTGAGAGGTATTTATGCTCGGAACTGTACATGTTCTAGGATTGACAAAATTGAGCGAAGTAATGTCTGATTCCCTAGTTCTCCTGTACCTACTACCTAGGAAGTAGAACTCTCTCTTAGGACAAGCCCAAAAGAAAGACTTCCCAATGTGGTAAATTCTCTCAGACAACAGATACATTCTTGCAGATTAAGTCCCCAAGAAATGATGTCTTAATTAACTCTCTGTCTCACATCTGTTCTTAAAACCCCATTACAATCTGAAGGAGGGGTCATGTTTTGTTGACAAGCGCCCGTCCTCGGCTCCTCTCGCTCAAGGTTGCGAGGAAACTATTCAGTACCTGTTTCCGCGTGTGAGGCATCCCGTCTAACAGGTCTTGGAGTCGCGAAGACGCTATACTGATGTCCGATCGACGACGGGTTGACTGATAGTGGTTGGAGAGCTGTGTTTAAAAGACAGTGCTATGGAATAATTTATTATCGAAAAAAGATTTTCCCGATTGAGGTTTTCTAAGGCAAACAGACCCTTAAAGCGAAAGCTCCAGGGTAGTCCGCGAAATTCAAATTTTCTTACGTTTTTTGCAGTTTGCAGCGTCAGGTTGTATGCTCAGCAAAATATGATTCGCGAATCGCGACCGTAACAAATATGACATCTAAGTATCCTGATGATATTTAATGTAATAGTCATTCAACAGGATTATATGAACTTAGAGAGTTGTATTGATGGTTTTAATGATTATAATTATGTGTATGTGTATATGTCTTTAACTAGAAATCTCTTCCCCTTAATTTCTCTAAGATCTTCGAAGCATCCATGCGTAGGTGAGTCGGTCATAGTGCTCGCAACCGGCGGCGAGGGCGTGCTTGTATGACCTTAGGTATGAACGTAAACGAAGCAAAAGTAGTATGGATCGTGCAGGTGGCGTTCTGTAGTTTCTGCCTACTCCCATGGGACGAAAGCGTGAGCTTATACATGTTCTATGTTATGGGTTTGGTTTCCGCACGTTTAGTCCCTCAAATGGACCATTGTGCGTGTATATGTAAGTACATTATCCGTTTATATTTTCTCTTCATCAATCAGTTACAACAAAAGAGTACTCCTAAAACCTATTGTCATGTATCGTGTATCTTTAAATACAATCATGTTTACAAGTTTCAAGTAGTTTCCAAGTTAAAGACTCATGTAAAGAAAGTTGTATCGATGCTTCACATTTATTTAATCACATGAGTCTCATAGTCGCGGCCATTGTTGCTGACAAAAGCCTAATCGCCTCTTGTCGCTACAATGAGCCCATATTAGACGCATCAATTCCACTTAATTTCGTTTTGTACTTCTCACTTTCTCTCTGTTATGTAACGCGCGCCATTTTCGAACGCTCCATATTTGAAAATTCGATTCTCGATTTTGAAATCAAGTGACTAGAGATTTCCTGTTTTTTTTTGACGTGTATTGTGCCTGGAAAAAAAAATTAATGATTAGGTATGTTGCCTGTGCAGCAGGTAATTATTTTAACACTGATTACCTACTGGTAACTTAATTTTGGTTGATAAAAATAACTATTCACATCACAAATGGAAATAATCGATCACGGAATTTAAAATTTTCAATGCCTGTTCATTATATCCGACTGCTCTTGGACGTATTCGGAATGTCATCCGAAATGATATGACGACATTTTAATTTTGAACGCATTCCAAATTCAAGTTCAATGACAGATGTGACGTAACGATACTCCATATTGGTAAATCATTTTTATTTATGGTAATGGCAATCTGGAAACGTCTAATCCATTTCAGTAAAGCACTTTCATTCGAAAAAGCGTAATGAGAAGACTATAATAAATATGGTCGTCGTTAAAAAATATAACTTTCACTCAAGTTCAATGACAAAACATGTGACGCAAGTAACTGATGAACAGCCGATTACGTGTGTTTATAGCATTGTCTCGTAATTGCTATGGCTTTGTCTTAATTGCTATCGCTTCGTTTATCGAAGACTAGACAGATACTAATTGTGGATGAGAGACTGAGTAACGATGTAGTTTTATCTCTTGTTTTATAGCGGGCAGTCAGCGTTTTTAAAGTCGTAGAAATAATTCTGTAATGGAAACAAAAATATGTACCTACTATCCGACGCACGATCGTGGACGCTCGTTTTCTTTGCTATGTTTAATTACATGTCTCAGGTATGCAATTAAAACAGAAAACATATTTTCTAACATCTCGTGCCATGTTATTGAAGTCACGACAATAATTACAACAGCTGTAGGTACCTAAGTATTTCTTTAGATTTGAACCTTCAAACATAGATCGGTTTCTTGACACCTATGTGTAATAAAATCCAATCTCCCGGCACTTACTAGAAGATTTTTTTGTTACTTATTTTAATTGACATGACATGACAGATATGTTTGTATACATCAGCTGCTTTCTGGATTAATTATGCGCTCTTTACAAGAAGTCCATCATGCAAACATAAAGCTGTCTTTAATAGGATCAACTTGTCAACTGTCAATCAATCGCTTCTGGCAGTTGATACCGATTCCATCCCCTTACAATTTTCTCTAAAGCAATGTCCCACGTATCATAATCCTAACTGCTATTTAGAATGCAACACGTAATTACGGCGCGCTGACGGACGGTGTCATGCTAGAGTGGTAGCATTCGATCAATGGCGACTTAATTATCGGTTATTATGCCTTTCACTCACTATATGTATGTTATCTGTGCTAAAACAAGAGTGCGTTGTTTATGGCGGGTTCGCTGATTTTTCTAGGGTTAGCAGTGATCATGCTGTGATTCAGTTTTTACAGCGAGGTTCAGACTTCAGATATAGAACTGCGGGTCTGTGGGACAAACTATGTCTCAACTCAACCTATTCTGTCGCCTGTTTGTGCCCCAAACCTGCAATCTAAGGGGCCTCTGCCTGTCTGGGCTGCTACCTGACAACAATGTAGAAGTGGTGAAGTTTACGGTTAGCAAAAATTTTAAATTCATCGTACATCCACACGAAGATGTATTTTTAAAGCAATAAATCAGGATGAAGCAGATAGGAGTCCAATATGTCCTGACTACAGACTAGTGCAGTTCTGCTTCTGCTTTTCCTCTCGTATCGGCCATAAACTTAAGAATAGCTTATGTCATAGGTAAAAATATTAGCCAATCAGCAAGGTGGTAGAGCGGGCTGACTGTCCAGAGGGCCTAGACAAGTGGCAATCGTTTTCAAAGCGTTTATAAAAAAAAAAACTTCAGACCTTGATCCATATTAGTATTTCGTCCGTTTAGGATCCGTTTAGTATTTCTATAAGGACTTTCAACAGGATTCACATAAGCTTTTCGGGCAGCTTATGTCAGACAGTCAGTGTATGACTTTTCCAGCATCGTTATCGCTGATATTACTTTGACTAAGCCCTCAGTCAGGGAGTGCCGCATACTTATGTATTATTATGTATACTATACCTACTATTAAAACAAAGCTGAAGAGTTTAGTTAGTGCGAGCCTCCTGGTGGCCTACCATGATCTAATTAAAAACGATTCAAAAACAAGACATTTCAGTTTAGGTTCCTAAACTGCATCGCTTGAGCTGCTCTATGGACGTTATGGTACCAAACAAGTATGAATGAAACCAAAACGCGACTCAGTTTGGAACAATCGCTGTCAGCAGATCGCACGGCCTAAACTGAATCGTTAAACTGACGTCATGGTACAAATTAGAAGAACAGTTCAGTTTAGGTCCTAAAATGGATCGCGTTAAGAGCTTGTGGTAGGCCTCCGGCAGTACCCCTCATTACCCCTTTCACTACTATGTTATTTGGTTTTAAGGAAGTGTAGAGAAACTTCGCAATGAGTTGATTAATGATTATATGCGTAATTGTGCTCTTAAATGGCGTATTACTTATTGGAAAGATTGATTGGGTTTTCCGTAGTACCTAAAAGACATCGGACAGCACCCTAATTGCGAAACACACTATCCGAAAGATTTTGAAGGAAATTGCTAAGCCATTACAGTTTGGTTTAAAGAATTCGTCTGTTCAATCAAATAACGTAAATAATGCAATGAATACTGTTGGTTGAGTTGTCAAAATGAAAGGCATTTTTGTAAGTGTTTTACGCAATTAGAGGTAACGTAAGTAAAAAACCTCAGCCTTTGAAAGAAAATTTTTTGGGGTTGATTAATGTAAGGACATTTTATCATTTATTTATCATTTATTTATTTATTTAAAACATAAGTTTACAGTGCTTACGACCAAATCACTTATATTTTAGTAGCCAAAACCAAAAACCAAACCAAATAACAGCAAAAAAACTGCTCACACGATTCTTAAAATATCTATCAACCAATCTGCCTAGCATTTTTCCCACTATGTTGGGGTCGGCTTTCAGTCTAACCGGATGCAACTGATTACCAGTATTTTTGATATGGAGCGATTGCCTATGATGCCTCCACAACCCAGTTACTGGGTAACACGATACTCTTTGGTAAGACTGGTTGTCAGACGATTCTTACAATCTAACCACAGATAATTTTCCAATAAATTACCGTGTGTGTAGTAACACCTCTAAAGCTAAAAGTCTTGTTCGAAAGGATAATTATGGCATAGTTATCTTAAAATTATAAACTTATAAGCCTAAAAGGGTCGTGTTTAATTTGGTGGTATCAATACTGGTGTCGCATGGCGCTCGCGAATAAATTGCTGCTCTTTAAAATATTTTTTGTTTACGGTGTTGCTAATGGCCACTAATTGAATGTCACTGGGCCAAGCTAATAACTTTAAGGTGAATGCGCAGTGGTAGACCGCGAAATTCAAATTTTCTTACGTTTTTTGCAATTTGCAGGTCAGTGTCAGGTTTTATCTTGATCAAAATTTGATTCGCGACTATAACAGGTACGTATTTATAGAATTATAATCATTAGAATCATTAATACATCTTTCTAAGTTAGATTTGTACCATTAAGCACTTTTCCATAAGAGATTTGTTGTTATGGTACAAATCTAACTTAGAAAGATGTAATAATGATCCTAATGATTATAATTCTGTTAATACGTACTTGTTATAGTCGCGAATGAAATTGGATACATTATTCGCAGAACAGATGGCCGATGGGGCCGAAAGGTTCTGGGATGCCGACCGCGTACCGGAATTCGGAAGACGTAGCGTTGCAAGGCCTCCCACAAGGTGGACCGAATATGACCTTGTGAAGGCCGCAGGTATCCGCTGGATGCCAGAAACACAGTCGAAGTGGCGATGCTTGAGGGATTCCTGTCCAGCAGTGGACGTCTTTCGGCTGAAATGATTAACACCTGTACCTATGTCAATGTTATTCAGGCGCCAATATATCCTTTTAGGTACTTAGCGTATTTTAAAAGCTTTTCATAAATGTTGAAGTTATAAATAAAAGACGTGAGACTAATAATATAATTGGACATAGTTCAACGTCTTTTAATACAAACAGGCCTTTACTTTTTACAATTCTTGAAAAAACATAACTCGATTTAAAGTAGATCAGACATGTTTACGAGATGTTAACTTGTGATGAACTGACAGACAGATCTCAAATATAGTTTTGTTTTTCTCTCACTGTAGGTATTATACACAGTCTTTTACATTAATTTCTTTAAAGTAAGTGGTCAGTAGGTAACTAACAACAAAATTACAATACGGTGCTTACTTCAAAAGAAATGATTAATGACTTGCAAAAGTTGCAAATTGTAAAAAATTGTAATTTCAAACTGTATTTTCTTTCAATGAGGTTATTTGGTCAAATTGAGATAACTCTTTACTTTAATTACACCTGGCAATAATTATTTTCTTTTCAGAAAGTCGCATAAAAGTACCTAATGAACCTACTAATGATGACATAGGTAGGTCACTGGTCTCATGGACTTTATCAAACCGTGAATCGTGTAAGAAGGTGAACGTAAGAGTGAATCAATATTGGCCATAGTTTTCTTTAGCGCCTGTCATTCTACATAAATCAATTGGGTAGAACAGTGTTTTATTGCCATTCGTAGTTTAGTGAAGACTTTCCGTATAGAATATAATGATGGCCAGGCCTTCAGCCTAGAATTGGCACCTTGTATAGACTATTGGTTGGTTACCTGCGGGGTAATTGCAAAGCAATGACTTTCATTTTGACAGTTCAACAACATAAATTGCGTTATTTACCTTGTAGTAAGTACTTATAACCAAATGTTTCGAACTTAAGAAGCAATGGATTAGTAATAGTTATCCTTCAAAATGATTTAGATTGAGATTGATTATGTGTGATGCAGTTAGGGTGCAGATGCATGAACGTAACCGAAGCAAAAGGAGTTTGTAAGGGTCCTCGCAGGTGACGTTCTACAGTTTCTGCCCACTCCCATGCGAAGAAGGCGTGAGTTCATATATTTATGTGTGTATGTATCAAGTCAATACAAATCGGTTAATGCCCTAGTCGTGTGTTCAGGCTGCAGGCTGTATGTGCATTACTCTGTCCTCAATTCTTTATCGTTATCGCGTTGGCGGGAGATTTTCCTCCCACAGATTGCCTAAAAATGTCGTTGGATATTTGTCATCATTGTTATTTTAATTAACATTTGCAATAGCACATACATGATTTTTCATAGGAAAGTTTTTTAAAAACGAAGCTCATTCTCAAGAAGGTCGATTCGGTTCGGTTCGGGGAAGTTCTTAGCCAAATTCAATTCACCAATAGATAATGCGAATAGTATCTAAAAGGGGTAATTACGAAACACACATAAAATGGCAATTGATCGTAATGACTTTCATTTAGTCATCCATTGCTTCATAGGTTTGAAAAATTCGTCTGCTCTCAATTGAAGGGCATTGCGATTGATTGTCATTTTATGTGTTATGCAATTACCCCGCTGGCAATGGTGCATCGCATTTTGCTTATTCATCTTCGACTAAGTAGTATGTTCGAATTGCAAAGAGATTGTCTATATATGCACCGCTACACATCAAGCTATACATAATCAACACCCTAATTGCATAACACGCTGTCAATTACAATCTGAATAATTTTGAAGGATATTGCTAATCTATTGCTTCATATGGTCGAAAAATTTGTCTGCTCAACAACGTAAATGCTGACTTCAGATTGTACGAAAAATCTATACAATGCGAGTTCAGCTAAAACTGGAAATGTATAGCTTGATGTGTCGCCGAGTGTACCTATTAGCACTTTCCTTTCCCTTTTAAATTCTACTGTAAGGGATAACATTATGGGGTGAAGTTAATTAGTAAGAAAGAAACACTAGGTACTACTTAGTAGCGAAAATTATTATGGAAAACTAAACAAACATAAGTCACGCACGCTTGGTAGATATTATTTATAGCTATCGACTGTCTGACCGAGTTTTTATCTACAGCTACGTCACACGGACCGATAGCCGCGATATAATCCGAGTCGGCTGTGTGAGCCGACCATCCGATAGTTTGTCCTTGTCCAACATGTGTTTATCAACTGTTCGCGCGCGCCGACTCGATCCGATGCACACGGTGACACGGTCCCCTTCCAACAAGCCCCCCGCGCCCCCTCGCATCACCCCCGCTCCCGCGTGTTGGCCGACATGTTTCTAGTCGGTCTCGGATCCCCAATTTACGCGCATGTGCGAATGTCGCTTATTAAAATCAACAAGAATACGATGTCTCGCGATTTCTGGTATGAATTCATTCAGCTATACAAAAGTTTTCCGTGCCTGTGGGACGTCAAGGATCCCTCGTATGTACGGAGGGACCAGAAGAAGGAAGCTTATGACGTCTTGGTTGCCAAAGTACACGAAATCGATACTACAGCCAATATAGATATGGTGAAGAGAAAGATTGATAGTTTTCGGACGGCATTCAGAAGAGAGGAGAAGAAAGTTATAATGAGCATGCATTCTGGGGCTACTGATGACGAAATATATACCCCTACGCTGTGGTACTACAGGGAATTGGAAGAGTTTCTTGGGAACAATACTGAAGAACAAAGGAATTTAGTTATTTCTAGAGCAACGTTTAACAATGAAGATGAGTCTGACGCTATGATGACTGTGGTAAGTTCTTTATAATCCAAAAAACATGGTCATTTCTCATTACGTAAGTTTATTTTTTGTTAAAATACAATAAAAGACCTCTACTGCTGTTTCTGTTTTAATAGTTTTTCATTAGACCAACGAGGCTATTAAAACAGGGCCAGTGGCCAGTGTTGCCAGATCCGATTTTCAATCAGTGGGGTAAATAAAATATCGAAAACTAAACAAATTAAGCAAAACTTGTCTCAGGCAGAAAAAATATTCTAGAATTTTATTCGCTACTATTCATTGTCCATGTCACCGTCTATGCAGCAGTCAGCGCTTCCGACCATTAGGTCGGAAGCGCTACTGCTGAGCATGAGGTCCCTGGTTCGATTCCCGGGTCGGGCAAAGTGTTATTGGGTTTTTCCATCTGGAATTTCTCAGTAAAAGCCGGCACCCTAATTGAGTAACACACTATCAATCTCAATCTGAATCATTTTGAAGGATATTGCTAATCCATTGCTTCATAATATGTTCGAAAAAATATGTCTGCTCAACAACGTAAATAATGCAATGAATGTTGCTTGCTAAACTGTCAAAGTGAAGCCCAATGCTACTGATAGTTTGTTACGCAATTACGCCGCTGGAGTCTGGATTTGTACCCGGTTGATAACTAGGTATTTAACATTATCAATTCTAAGTAACAGTGTATCACTTGACTATCGTAGAGTAGAAACATTTATGGAACCCGCCAATTTGTATTGCGTGTCGTATAATATGCAATCTCAATACTCAATTCTTTATTGCATTCCATATGTATTACATAGATGGTATTTAAAGTTAAAGAACAATATGGACCCTGTCGGGCACAGCAAAAATTAGGAGAGAGGAAGAGGGCTAAGTAGCAAATCAATATTATTATAAATAAATCTCACTGACTTTATCTGTGAAATGGCCGGGTTTCCGTTGCGTTTGACTCCTGGGCTTGAGTTTGATTTCCAGTTTAGGCTAAGTGTTTTTTCTATATCTAGGAATTTATCAGAAGCAAATATATAAATTTGGTGATTTGTACCAGATTTCTATATTTTTTTGTAGACTCACCCCCCTTTTACATGGGATAGATCTTACATAGGAAAGCAAGTGGGACTAATTACTGTCGAAAGTACTTTATACCTTTGCCTTCTGGCAATACAGGCGCGTGATTATATCTTCTTCAAGATCATAATAATGCTTAAGTATATATTTTCTTAACATTCTCAGGAACATTACGAAGAAGAATTTTCGGAAGAAAGCGGCGAAGAGAAATACACGCCACCACAAAAAAAACGTACGAAAATTACAGACAGAAGAACAGCTGACCCTCAACCTTCAAGAATCTTCGCACAATCCATTCCAGTACCTCAAACCACAGTTTTACAAAACTGTGCTCCAATTGAAGTAGAAGATGATTGTGCCACCTTCGCAGCGAACCTTAGAGTACAAATGAGAGATATTGACAAAGAACAGAAGTTTATAGCTCAAAAATTAATCTCTGACGTCATGTTTTTGGCTCGGACGAACCGCTTGACTTTTGATTCTAGTGTTAATAGTAATTTGGAGTGTAAAAGTGTAACTGTATCAAAAAGTACCGTTACTGTGGTCACACCTGATGTTTTACAAAATAAAAGTGATAGCTCTATTCAAATAAAATCGCCTGAACAATGAAATGTTGTGTTATTTGAAGCTACGAGTTTTCACTTCTAAGTTTTAGGAGTTTTGCCTGTACTCATTAAGAAACTTGAAACGAAGTAATCAGTTTCTTTAGTCCTTGTAAATCATGAGCGCGTCTCTTGTGACAGCCTATAATGTTCCCACTGCTGGGACACGCCTCCTCTCTTCGAGGAGTGGGCAGTAATCTACCACGCGGGCCCTGTGCGGGTTGGTAGATGTCGGCGACTTGCATGAAGTCGTGAGTTTATGTATGTATACTAGAGATGATGCAGTTTATCAGTTCAACATTGAGTTCAACAAGGTTTACAATAAAGCCTACAATAAAAACCATAATAAGTACAATCAAAACCATATTTATGAAGATTAAAATATTAAAATAAATAGATGATCTAAGTCCCAGAGCGATTGTTGAGCATTAGGTCCGGCGGGGCAATTTCGTAACACATTATCAATCGGAAGCGGTTTCATTTTGACAGTTCGACAACATTCATTGCGTTATTTACGTGTTGAGCAGAAAAATTTTTCGAACTTATGAAGCAATGGATTAGCAATTTGCTTCAAAATGATTCAGATTCCGATTTATAGTGTATAGTGTAGTGCAATTAGGGTGCTGGTTGATTTCTCGGGCAGGTAAGATGTTATTGTGGTGTTCCTTCAGGAACTTCTCATTTGGGGCACGAGTCAAAATTTGCCCCCAATTATCTACAAGCAGTCTTCAGTCAGCTTGGAAAATCTCGTACTACATTCTACAACAGTATCAAATAACTGTACTGGGAGTGTTTGCAGAAGATTTGCTATTTGTACATGAATGTCATGTGTACTTTAATATCTGTGCACATTCTGACAGTCGCAGACATTTGTTTTGTAACGTTTGTGGTTAAAGCTGTATTTCATTTATTTTCTCGTCTATTTGATTGTGCATTTTCTTCATTTTATTATCTCATAGAAATCACTAATGACGTCCGGTTTTCGAGATCCAATGGAGAGAAGAATAATATTAGAATGATTATGTCGAACCAAAAGCACTGTTATGATAGAAACTGGAAATTTAGCAACAAAAATAAGTGTAATAACTAATAAGCCTGTAGTTAACCGTTTTCTGGAAGAGAATGGTAAAAACATGGCTACCCGAAACTATCAAACATTCACAATCGACTTTGAACCTTATGCTTTAGCGATAAAGTTGAAAATCTATTAAAGGACAGATTTTAGTAGCTTGATGTGCTGGCGTCTGTACCTAAGTGTAACAGAACACAAACGATGGATGATTTGTGTGAAAGATGATAAGGCTAGAAAGATGGTGAATACTGAGGTGACCGAAAGAGACGTAGGTATGGATGAAGACATGCTGCGCCAAATCCCAAATAAATAAGTTGGAATGATGACAGGAGGATGATGAAACTAGTAGCGTTATTCTATAAAAATGTTACCGTGAAGACTTAGGTGAAGTGAGCTTGAAGTGAACTGTCATCATCATCTGATGCTAGAGATTAACAGTTCCCTACGTTTTTTTCACGGTGAGATTTTTACAGAATCCTACTATCCAAACTAATATTATAAATGCGAAAGTAACTCTGTCTGTCTGTCTTTCTGTCTGTCTGTCTGTCTGTCTGTCTTTGCTTCACGCCTAAACTACTGAACCGATTTGTGTGAAATTTGGTACAGACATAGTTTGGAACTTGAGAAAGGACATAGGATAGTTTTTATTACAAAAAATAAAATTTATTCCGGACATACAGCGCCATCTATTGGTCAAGAGTCGGCATCAATTCAGTACTGAAAATTCATCGGAAAAATGTAAATAAATAGTAAAAAGGTATGAAAATATAATATAATACAACTTTTAGTACAAAGAAAATGCTCTAACGGAGTATAGATAATTCTATTAGATGTCGAGTTGGTGATCGCGCAATGGTGTCGATCGTTACACGAGTTCGGTTCATGTTATTGTTTTAATTCATCGGAAAAAAGTAAATAAATAGTAAAAAGGTATGAAAAAAATAATATCAATATAATAAAACTTTTAGTAAAACTAAAATGCCCGAACGGAGTATAGATAAATAATCCGAGTTGTCACTATGCTCGATAGATGGCGTTGGGATCGAAAAATCTGCCGGAAGTCACTATTCCACGCGAACGAAGTCGCGGGCAAAAGCTAGTCCTACTATAATATTATAAACGCGAAAGTTTGTGAGGATGGATGGATGGATGTTTGTGACTCTTTCACGCAAAAACTACTGAACGGATTTTGATGAAACTTTACAGTAATAAAGCTTATACATTAGAATAACACATAGAGTACTTTTTTTCCCGATATTCCCACGGGATCGACACTTATGCGGGTGAAACCGCGGGGCGCTGCTAATAGCAAGTATAAACTAGCAACGCCCCGCGGTTCCACCCGTATAAGTTTCGATCCCGTGGGAATAACGGAATAAAAAGTATTCTATGTGTTAATCCTGGTTATAAACTATCTGTGTGCCAAATTTCATCCAAATCCGTGCAGTAGTTTTTACGTGATAGAGTAACAAACATTCATCCATCCGTCTTGACAAACTTTCGCGTTTATAATATTAGTGTGATAATACCCATGTAAATTAGAATTCAAAACCTAATCAAGATAATGATTCAGAGTTGACCGTGAGTCACTACCTAATATTAAAGAAGCAACCGGTTTTCCTCAGCGTCAATAGTCATTTGTTTATTACGTAAGGAAACCGGCATTTTATGCACTTTAGTACATTTCCTTTACATTTATCAAGGAACATTTTGTAGCGGTTAAAAATTAAGTTTGTAAAACTAAAACTACTTTAACGGTGAGCTGTGCCGGGGCGGCTGCTGCAGGTGCGGAAAACCTCAAACGGCGTAAATACTCCAATCTCTTTGGAACTTATATATTTGAGCCGTTTCGGGTTGAAACACTAGGGCCATGGGGCCCGAGTGCCCACTTAGTATTTCGAGACATCGCCAAGCGGTTGGTCGACTCTTCACGTGAACAGAGGGCTGGCCTATTTTTTGGCCAAAGAATCAGTATTGCCATACAACGTGGCAATGCTGCCAGCCTTTTGTACGTTTTCTGTTGACAGCGATGCGGACGAATTTTTTGATGCCCTTTGATTATTTCCCCTCCCTTTTTATATACTTGTAAGTACTTACATATTATTATTTTAAGACGGATTTTTAAATTATGTAAATATTTAAATCTTTAATAAAAATTACAATGAGTAAGGATAAAAAAAACTAACTTATAAAGTGGTTTTAGTTTTTGCTATTTGTCTGGAAAATGAGGGGTTCGTGGCTAAATAATATAATAACAGCCACCCTGGGCAAAGGTTAAGCTAAGCCGTCGGTTCGTGGATCGGTGACCATCCATAACATATCGAGACCCCTCCGTGCCTCGGAAAGCACGTTGGGTCCGGCTGTCATGTCAAAAACCCCAAGGAGTCTTACCAAAGGCTATCGTGTTACTCAGTAACTGGGTTGTGGAAGTCATATAGGCAGTCGCTCCACGAAAAATACTGGTATTCAGCTGCGTCTGGTTAGACTGGAAGCCGACCCCAACATAGTTAGAAAAAGGCTGCGCAGTTTGATTCGACTGGGAAATAAAGATAAGAATATAGCTTAGTCATAACTAGTTATAAGCCACCACGCAGGCACAGGGCCCTAATCCACTATGACCACTCAGTGATTCGATCCTTACTTCAAAACCACGATTCTTTAGCTAATCACGCCAACTTCAGCGTTCATTTCGCGCGGTTTCGTTCATTGTGTCTTAAGAGAATACGTTTAGTGCGGGTTGGTGGATACCACGTGACTCTGATTTTTTTTTTGGTTGTAGATCATGTCTTGTTTCCTCAGGATGTTTTCCTTCACCGTTTTGAGAGCAGTGGTGATGAAATTACGAGTAAATACACAAAGTAAAGTGCCTGTCTAGGTTCGATATAACTCACGACCTATATAGGGTGACTGGTAATTAGTGACCGATACTTAAACACGTGATTGTACTCATGATAACAAACAACTTTTACTATGGGACCAAACCTGAAATTGCGAAAAAAATCTGCTGTTTAGTCGTTTATGTTCGCCTAACTGGTCAAAATGTACTGAACAGCAGATTTTTTTTTTCGCGATTTCAGGTTTGGTCCCATATAAAAGTTGTTTGTTATCATGAGTACAATCACGTGTTTAGGTATCGGTCACTAATTACCAGTCACCCTATATACATCTCGGTAGTCGGGGACGATACCATTGGGCCACCACATACTCTGTCTAAAGTAAATATAGTCACAGCACAGGAAATGACAGGATTCTTCTTGTTGATTATTATCTAAGTCCTTGAATGACGATATCTATAAATAAACACAAATTATCTGCTACAATCTCAATGCTTGTCTAGACAAAAGGTTGCAAAACAAATAACAATTGTGCCCAGTGCCCACGCACCAAAGACAACTCATGCGCAGGTAAATTAAAATACTAATGCGTCTGTGATTATCATAAATTAATCATCATAACTAATAATGTGTACGGTCTATCTTTGGAGTTCTACATTTGCATACAGAGATTTAAATATAAGTTTTATAAAATGTTAAGTAAAGTTGTGTTTACAAACTGCTTAGCAATAGCGCAGTCTGCACGTCAAGTCAAGTCAAATAATTTAGTTCAATGAGGCACATTTATGGCATTTTTAAACGTAAAAATTGACAAGTAAATAGAATTGATTCTAGTTGCCCCTTCCAAAAAGTATAGTTTCTTATGGGGAAGAATGGGCAAGAAACCCTGTAGTTACTCTTTTAAAATGTTTTTCAATATTTTGCATACCTTTGACGGCGCTTTTATTACGTAGCGTTTACAGCTCTACAGAATCGGTTTTCCGAAAAATAGACAGAGGGCAGCTCTAACGTAACCGTTAAACCAAGGAGAGGAAGCCACCACACAGACACTCCTTATACGAGTATGTCGAGTATGTATCCTTGTACTTGGAGGAGGGAAGAGGAAGCATCATACAGATCACAGATTTCCTTAGTGTCTGTGTGATGCTTCCTCTTCCCTCCTCCTTTCTTTTTTCTATCTTGCCTTCTCCATATTGTATGTTATCGGCACACTCTGTTCTAGTTTATCGCAGATCCCTCCTATAGTCCTATACACGGATCCTATACGTTTCCAAAAGAATACTGCAGATTACCAGCCGGCTTGCCAAGTATGATGCTTATAATTATGGACAACAACAATTCCTCACGACGGCCGGCGGCCGTTTCTTTGTTCACAGTCTTATTCGTAATCGCACAATAAGTAGCTAGAGCTCCTTACTCGAATTTACATTAAAACGTTTTGCCCTAGTTTTATAAGGAATGGCCCTACTAGGTCAGTCGCACAAACCAAAACGACGAGCTGAAATAGGCAAAAGCATTATCTTTTATGGGTTAATCAGATCCGTAGCGAATTGCACGAACACTGACAATAAGGATAAAGAGATAAGGTAGTACTTAAGTCAAAAAGTGATGGTAATACTTTAAAAACATGTCGATGAAAGCAATGGTCAGTAAGTTGTTAATAGAAAACGAAAAGAAAGAAAAATTGGGTAATTTGTCACTGAAACACGTGCATACAAAAAGATAATTAATGAAAAACTAACGCCAGCCGATCGAATCTGAAAAAATCTCACCATCAAAACTAGGTGAAGTGAGGTTGAAGTGAGCTGTCTATCACTAGGACCTGGAGGCCTACCACAAGCTCTTAACGCGATCCATTTTAGGACCTAAACTGAACTGTTCTTCTAATTCGTACCATGACGTCAGTTTAACGATTCAGTTTAGGCCGTGCCATCTGCTGACAGCGATTGTCCCAAACTGAGTCGCAAGTTTTGGTTTCATTCATACTTGTTTGGTACCATGACGTCCATAGAGCAGCTCAAGCGATGCAGTTTAGGAACCTAAACTGAAATGTCTTATTTTTGAATCGTTTTTAATTAGATCATGGTAGGCCACCTGCCGATGTATTCTGTAAAATTCGCTCCGTGAGAACTTAGGTGAAGTGAGCTTCTAGTGAAATGTCATCTCATCCGTTGCTAAGGGATTGGTACTATTGACAGCTCACTTCACCTAAGTTTTCACGGTGGGAGTTTTGCAAACCAACCAACTGTTTCTATTTGGGGAGTCGTAACCTATAGCCATACCTCTACCTCTATGTATACCTTACATATGAACTTCTTACATGAACTGCTTACATAATCAGCCTATAATGTTCCCACTGCTGGGACACAGGCCTCCTCTCTTCGACAGGGAGTGGGCTGTAATCCACCACGCGGGCCCAGTGCGAGTTGGTAGATGTCACATGTCTTCGAATTTTTAGTTCTAGGACATGCCGGTTCCCTCACGATGTTTTCCTTTACCGTTTTGAGAGCAGTGGTGATGAAATAATTTACACAACGTAAAGCGCCTGTCTGGGTTCGAACCTACGACCTACCACTTCTAAGTCGCGGCCGTTACCACTGGGCCACCACTGCTCTCCTGCTGCTGCTGATTACATACAATAACAATGTTTACAACCAGTGAAAGCTAATTACTATTTAATAAGAGACCTTTATACGTTAATGCTTTCGTTAGACTTTGTTAGTCACTCGTCGTGGTACAAACGTGTACCTAATTATTAGCACAATATAGGGACCGTGCGAATAATTCACAAAGCGGACTAGTTTTCATCTTATAATTATTCAAGACCAGCAAATGTCACTTCAATCTCAAAAGCAATACCATCTTCGAGTCAAATAAATCAATGAAGCCCTTCCATAATTCACGGACCGCCCAGAGAGCAGTAACAATAACTGCTGTTGGAAACATTTTTACGAGTGGCAACACTGCTTTGATGTGCCGCGCAATTTGCATTTAACGCCATTTTATGTTGATCTGACAGTGAGTGTCAGAATTTAATATGGCTCGTGTAATTTAACGGTTGTTAGTAAGACTAGCTTATTTTTCTGCGAGGAATTATCTTATCTTGGTTGGATGGATGATAAGCTTTACGAGTGTTATTGCAAAACTGGTTGACACCTGGTCAACTGTGTAGGTAATACCTCTGTGTCCAGTGGTCCACAGTCAGTCCACACAATTTTATGTTAGTACCTAAATGTTTTTGTTAAGTTTTGTTGGTCATGGTTATAACTTCAATCGTAGATTGTATAGGTCATCTTAGGGGCGTTATTTTGATAAAATTGCTATAATTCTGTTACTAAATTGTAATTTCGTATACCTATTTGATATGTGCACGGCAAGACCTATTTTATTTATAAAACCGTTTTTTACACCTATGTTTACAAAAATAAAAACTTTTACTATGACTTAGTTTAATATGATTAATTTATTACCAATTCGGTACAATTTTATTCCGCCATACCATTTGCCGTAACTACTGGACCAAGAAGATATAATGAAATAACTGTATTGAATAATATAATATCTGTGAACACCACATTTAATGATGACTAGGAAACCTTACCGTTACATTATTAAATTTTAATGAGAAAATTATTTTATTAAATAAATTGCAGCGAAATAACTATAATCATGTTATGAAATGGGTAGGGGTGCTAACTCTTAGATATTTCTGTTTTTTTTTTCATGGACTTCACATAACACCTGAAGGGGTAGGCAGAGCTATTTTCCGAATTTCCTAAACCAATAGGGACCCAATAACACTGCCCGAGCCGGGAATCGAACCCAGTCGATTAACTAACGCAATGCGTCTACCTACTAGTTACTAGACCAACGGGGAAGTACAAGGTAGTTGTTTAAAAAATTACTACCTTATAATTTTGGACAATCGTGCATCATTACGTAGTATTATATTATCTGTGATCGTGGGAATAAAGCACCAATAGCAAAATAAGACAAAAAAAACAATAGTCGACATTTGTTTTATCTGTAAATTCTTCGTTCAGACGGTGGACAGTGCCCAACAAAGCTACTGTTCTCCGAATTTTCTATTTCTTACTAAAACCTCCGTTCTGTGAATTGATCGCTCTATTGGAATTCCAACGTTATATTGTTCACGATCTAGGATTCTGTGTACGTACGTGCTGGGGCACAAAAATCTCTAGTATATTGTTATTTGGTATACATCCTTCTTGGTTATTTACTTACTTTTGATGCAGCATTCGTCTTTCCAAGTGGCAAGTGTAGCCGTTACAGATTTTTCCGATCTTTTTCGCTCAGATTTGGTCTCCTCTTATTTTTATGTCAAGTCCGCGCTTCGTGAGACGAATTTATTTGTTTCCTCAAGGCTTAACACCAGTTAAATATGTGCAACAGTAAGATTTTGTTGTGTTATACTGGGACTGTTTTTTTATTGTAAGTATATGTACGCTAGACTTATATTACCTCGGTCTTAGGTAAGTACTGACTGTTACTTGAAAATTTGAGCGTAACTTAGCGTTAGCAAAATATATATTTGAAGCGTTTCGTGGTAGACTAAATAATCCTGATATATAAGACTCGTTGAGGCTGCTCTGCTCGTTCCTGCGGCAGGCGCCGAGGGCACGGCTTTTCGACGTCCAGGTTGCAAGAGCCATACGGTTAATATACAACGCCTCACAAAGGCTTGACATTTTTAACTGCACATTGGCGGAATTCGTGAAGGTGACTCGATTTATTAATTAGTAAATGATAATCATTTAATCACATTATCGCATTGGGTATGAAACTGTATTGATAGTGTAAGATTGTATAAATAAATAAATAAATTTGCAACTGGCAACCCTGTTCCTAATCAGAAGTGGAACATTTCGCGTCGCGCCGCCGTGGCGTGTTCCCTGCCCATTCACGACCAGTTTGGACCATTTGTCACTGTCTGCTACCATGACTCGCTCTTGGTGATTTTACTTACGATATTACTGCGAGCAGTTGCAGAAGTTTTGCTAACAAACATTGTTTTGTGGGGAGAAAGAAAAATGGTCAGGAAAGAGGTTGTTTTAAGGCATGAAATCAGGACTTCTGATTTCGTGCCTTTGCGTGTAACGAAGTCATTTGTTTTGTAAATAGAATACAGTTACAAACAAATGAAGGAAGTATAAACGTTCTTGAATAGATATTCCTTTGCTCTTTAAATGGCAGAGTAAACGAAGGACGGCTCTAAGAAAAAAGAATATATTATACTTACGGAAAATTACAAGTTGATTGTATAATAACAGCTTTACAAAGTAAGTAATTCATCACATCACTTGTTTGTCGCTGCTTATAGATGAGGCGTAGCATATAAATCGACAAATTATTCTTATAATGTACACTTTGTTAATTGAGATGTGGCTGTTAAGGGCCTTACTCTCGTTTAGTACCGTAACACGGTCACTTTATGAAGCCTATTTCTCATTAACGGCTTGGTTAGAAGTTCTGAAAAAAATATATGTTTGCTATAGATTCATGTACAACATTTCTGAAACAGGATTTTTTCGTATGGCTAATACTTTTGCCTTAAAAAAATATTTACCAAACCGCTATTTTTGGCTAATATTCCCTACTACTTCTAAACGGCTTTGAAGTTTGGAAATCTTTTTACACTAAAAAAATTATGGTTAGAGGTACTACATAACATACATGAAACAGCTTTTGTAAATCAATCAACATTTTCAAAGAAAATGTCCAATTTTGAGATAGAGGTAAAGACGTGCTCTGCGCGGGCGCGGGCGGCAGTCGTGCTTTAGCATTGAGACGGGACGGCTGTGTCGCTCGCTGCTCCGCCCCGGCTATCGAACGACTACGCGCGTTTGTTTGTGTTAGTGCAAATATTTACGAACGAATTGTATCAGTGTGCGTTTATAGACTAGCTCGCTGCGGAGGGCCCATTTCTATTGTGCGCGTGGACGCTTTACTTATTAGTGGTGCCATTTCTAAATACTGTTTTTGTTTATATTGTATATTGTGTAAATATACGATAATTTGTAAATAAGTAAAAATGCCAAGGCAAAGCAAGTCAAGAAAGACTTCTCACGTATGATTTTAACCAAAAACAAAATTTCCGCAGCAGCTATATTGGATTTACACTTTAACCCCACTATCGACTTTAGCACCATCGAAAACTATGAAAACGACACCCATGACGAAAAATTCGAATATTTTCGCAGCCGCAATCTTGGATTTTCATTTTGACTTCACCATCAGCTTTAGCACCATCGAAAACTATGAAAACGACACCCGTGACGAAAAATTCGAATATTTTCGCAGCCGCCATCTTTCAAAAAATATATTTTCATAATCAAATATTAACAATTGTTAATACAAGGTATTATAAAAGACGGAAAAGTGTTTTATATAACAAACTAAAGTCAATAGATTGAATTTAAGCATTTAACCCTTTAAACAAGAAATAACAATGAAAAAAAGAGTGTACCAAAACCGCGTATTAATAAAAATATAGTCAATCAGTATTACGAATAAAGATATTTGTCGTATGCAAGGTACTCTTTAGGTAGTTTTTTTCGTGATATTGATTTATTAATAGTTCATTATACTCTATTTAGTTTGAGGTGGCGCGGCCAGGAAGCACTGCCTGGTGGCCGGACCACATAAATTGTTAAATAAAAAGATATCTTTTGAGGTACTAAAAATATATATATATATTCCGATGAAAGTACTAAACTGTGGTCCGGCCACAGAGGAACACACCAGCGCCAGTGGTGTGGTGTCGCGAACCGCAGAGTTCACACGTGCAAAAATAAAAAAAAAATTTTTTAGTTTTTAGTTGTACCTACTCCACACAACTTCAAATAACACTAGTGCATTGAGGAATTGAAGACACCGACTAGAAGAATCATCAAAATTCGCATAGAAATGCCGGAGATGCAGTACATTTATGCATATGACATCGTACATAAGAATAAGTACATAGTGTATTATATACTAAAACCTTCCTGAAAGTATGTTGATCACATTAGTGAAAGAATTATTAAAATTGGTTCATTAGTTTTTGAGGAAATCGCGGACATACAAACATACATACATACAAACATACATACATACGGGTCGAATACAGAACCTCCTTTTTTGAAGTCGGTTAAAAATGTCGACTATCGCTAGTGTTGTCCGACATTCTGTCTCGCACGAAGGTATTGGTGTGACTGAGGCAAGGTTCTATGCATTGTGCATTGTGCAGTATTTAATGAATTTTATTTTAATTGCAATTGTAATACGTTATTTTTTTAAATTTCAACACAATGTATCTACCTATATAAATTGTTATGAAATAAATTACTTATGACTTAAATAAATATATTTTCTTCCACATAAATGCTAAAAAATAATGTCCAGAAAAACTTAAAATATACGTAACATATAAGTAATAATAATAATAATTTTTTATATTTTTAAATGTTTTTATAATTTTTTTTTGTATTCTAATATTTAAAAATATAATTTATATGTATATAGACGAATAAAGGAAAATAATAATAATACATATAATAATAAAACGTAATAAGTATCTATCTATACAAAATATATCAGCCTTGCATCCGCTATTCCCTTCTGGAATCGTAGGCAAAAATAGCGACCTACGTGCGGCATGTCTGCGTCTCTGCATATTCTTTGATCTTAGTTTTAGTGTAGTGCGCCACCGCGCGCGTTTTACGTATTCGGGAGTAGGGCGTTTGGCTCCGCCCACATGCACAAGGTCAGTGGGCCTTCTATACATACACCTTAAATAAACAATATGGGCAAAATAATGGTAATTGTATTATGTCTCCTCTTAATTTATGGTTTCAACCATAGATATAGAATTCCGTAGATTGGTAATGTCAACAATCAAACGAGACCAAAAACCATTGATCTAAGTATATTTTGTTTGTTACAATAAGTACTTAAATATAATCTATTTTTCTAAGATTATGCATTTGTATGAAGCTACCTATCTTAGCTGTCGATATCAACAAAAATTAGGCTATCGCATCACTAAAAAATGAGGTTATAACTCCTTCGTATTTCTCTATTTGTTATTTCTTAAATACGGTGGTTTTAGGCATGCTAATTCATCTAAATCGTAAGTATAATAATGTTCTCATCATATTTTGCTTATAGCCGGCTTATTAGTGCATTGTTAATGCAGAAATAACGATTAAACAATGATTTCAAAAGTAAGGATACGCCCATCTGAACATTTTACATAGACCATCTTCATACAAGCAAAAGTAGCGCCATCTGTTATAACTCATACGAACTACGTGAGAACAGCGCTGCATAGGTCGACAACGTAACCTTGTACGTGCGTAACTTACATTTTCAATTACTTTTTTTAAATCACATTTTGTCGTGAGTCAGTAGTCAGTTGCATACCGATATCCTTTTAACTCAGAATATCAGATTGTTAAAATATCACATTCTCAATAGGTATATCAGATTTCGGACAGTCGAAATCAACACAGGTCTTCTGGCCACCGCGAAAATTCCCAAACTTTGGAGAAAAACCAAAATCGTATCCTCTCATATATTTTGTCAATTATATCAGCTAATGAATATAATTATTCCTTATAAATAAATAAATCAACATCATCCTAGCCTTTTCCCAACTATGTTGGGGTCGGCTTCCAGTCTAACCGGATTCAGCTGAATACCAGTATTTTACATGGAGCGATCAGCGACTGCCTTATAAATAAATAAATAATAATATAAAAATAATGACATCAATGTCACAAAAGTGAGCAGAGAATCATTTGGAAATCTGCAATTTAAAAATTATTTGTATCGTAATTCGCTATCGCATGTTGTATAAACATCGTTTATATGTCTTCTCCTAATTTGCTACCAAAATTCAAAATTACTTACACTAAAATCTTAAGACAAAAATATGACGTCCGTACAAGGTTACTTTGTTCACATCGAGCAGCCATTGGCCACACAATGGCCGCCATTGGTAAAATAATTATCGCTTTAAAAATGTGTATATTTAATCATTTAATTGCAACAAAAATAATGTAAGGTTACATTCCGATAATACGATACCCCATATTTCTTTTTAATCTTGGTATCGTAATTTTTGCAGTCTTTTACTACGCGACTAGGCATTTTTATGACAGGCAAATACACGTTCATTCCCTCGCGCGGACCACTGGTCAACTGAGTCGCGTTGGCCCTAAACCGTAATTTTAGGGCCAGCGCGTTGGTGCCATTTCGTCGCTCGGTTAGCCCGGTCCTTACGCTAGTAATATATAAGTCAATGCGTTTAAAACACATTGTAAACTTACTGGTGAAACGAGTAATCCTGGGGGTTTTTCTTTTTGGAAGATTCCCATTCCATTTCCGCCCATTGTGTCACCCATTGTAAAATTTCTATATTTATGTCTGTAATTTATATGGTGTACATAATAAAGGCTTGGGCACACCAAAAGCAGGACAAGCGCAGCACCTTAGCAGGGCAGGGCAGTTGCGCCGCGGTTGATGTCACACCAGAAACGTGAGCAGTCAGAAAGCAGTTTGAATGCGGGCCTGCTTTGTAACTGCGTTATGTGTGTCGTATCGATAGCCACACTCAGTACACTTCAAGATGTTGAACAGTTCTGACTCTGACGAAGAGGAGCTATTGTTGCTTCTAGCTTTAAGTAAAAAAAAAAGACTATGGGTTCACGATGTAATATTTATCCTTTAAATCATATAAACATTTATATTTCCTCACCAACTCAATCGATTTTTCATTCGTTTCCATGATAAAGTTGTAAAAAATCACAACCGTTTACGACCCGCGCTGCGTCTGTCCCGCGCAACTACTTTGGTGTGACTAGTCAATATGGCGGACGTAGTAATACAACGTGTACTCACTGCGGCCGCCCCGCGCCCGCGCTGCCACCGCCCCGCGCCTGCGCTGCTCCCGTCCAAAAGTTTTGTAGAAGAGCAGTGCGTGCGCGGTGCAGTGACGGAGCAGGTAGGATCAGCGGGCCCGCGTTTGTTCAGTGTGTCATCCCTCATATAACTACATTATTTTCTAACGGAGACGCACTGCTACCGCACTGCAACTGCTTTTGGTGTGCCCAAGCCTTAAAGAGTGTTCTATTCTATTCTATTCACATCCTGGTACTGCACAAGAAACCATCGTATTATGGTTATTTAATCACAGGTTATCACTCTAGTTCGCTTAAATAATTGCCGAAACGCTCACGTAAACAGTCACCGGGGCCGGTATGGGCCGGTAGCAAATACGTGTTTGGCCCTGTTAACAGCGTCACTTTCTCTCTCTTTCTAACACAGGAAAGTTCCGCTAAAGCGGGAGCTCTCATTCACTCTCATGCCCAATCTACGGAATTCTATATCTATGGTTTCAACATACATAATCTGAATTTGACAGTTTTTTGACATTTCATTTTGCAAGTAGTGCCGCCATAAAATACAACTAAGTATCCTTCATTAATTATTTACTGATTTATTGCCTTGTTTAATCTACATAGAATTACCTAGAAGTTATCTTGAAATTAAGTTGTAATAATTTGTAATCGTAATTAGTGTTAGTTTTTCCAACACAATAAAATTAAACTTAGTCATTCGTTGTCACGCTTCGTTTGACTATGATAACAATTATTTACCCTGTTCAACAGTTTTATTTTCCACGTTATTATAATTACGTATAACGTAATTACATTATAACTAAAATCACTCGAAAACAAAGTTTCGAAACGCAACAATCTGTGCATCAGAAATTCAAACAATTAAAAAATAGGTTGTGAATCGATTAGGTACTATAGACAACTGTCAATCGAGTCAAAAATAAACCACTCAATCGAACGCACTTTATTTAAAATTTAAAAGTAAACAATGTTTATTAATTACATAACCAGTACCACATTAATATGATCACTCAGTATTCATAACCCATTGCCTGCGACTGCACTGCGCTGACTGAATACTGATCTAGCTAGCCTGGGCCACTGGGACCTGGGTATTTCCACCAAGCTGGGAACTGGGGAACTGATTTCACTCTTGTTCGGAGATTGAAAGTGAGTTTATGTTAGCTGTAACGCTAAACTGTAGGTAGATGACAAGTTCCCAGGGGAGCTCAACCATTTACATTGCATGTGAGAGTGTTTTATTTGTTACACACATTGGTTATAATATAATATTTTGCGTCTGCGTCTAAGCCTCAGTATGTAATGTAAGGCTTAATATACTGCTTAATAATATTTATAATTATCTGCTAGCCTTTATAAATGATTACTGTTTTAGTATTTTGAAATATAAAAAAGCATCTCCTTTATACGTATTTTTCTGTTCCTTTCTTCTTGTCTGTTTACATGTGTGTGTACATAAACGTTAACGTCCACATCAGATCTTTTCACAAACTAAGTACGACCGCACGTTTCGAAGATCTGAATACCTGATGATGGTCTTATCTTATGTAACCGTAGCTCCAGTTGAGTATCTCTGGCATTCGAGAACTATTACATTCTGTCCAAACCAGCCAATATCCTAGATTGTTGTTCCGTGCAAGATGTCAAATCCAATCGGTACCTAGAATCATGAATTTCAGATACCTTACCACAATACTTACACCGAAACGTAGCCTACAAACAAACCATAGACAACCACACAGAGTTTCTAGTTATGTTCTGCACTGTTTATGGTTTGTTAATGGTTTGGCAATTGGTGGTAATTTATGGATGGAGACTACGTGAGTAGACTGGATAAATGCTTGCGTAAGAATTTACAGTACTAAAACAGCTGTTGAAATTGGTATTTAAATGATAAAACTCATCTTTAAATAGAACGGAAACAATAAATTTTTTAAGCTTATATCTCAGACTTAATTTTCGTCATTTGTGTACCTAAAGCAAAGACCTAAAGGAAATGAAGCATCTCTCTCATAGTAAATTAGTAATCTCTCAGTCTGGTAATTTGTCTTGCTGCTTGGCAAAGACCTATTCTCACACAGAAATGAAATAGATCCAGCATTGAACAGTGCTCTTTCTCCTGACGCACGTATTCTGGAACGAAAAGCTAAAGTATGAACTTCGTCTGGCTCTGGTCTTAAGTACAGAAAAACAGTCAAAAGCGATAGCCATGTTTGACCATCGTGACAATGTGTGGCATGCATGTTTCCATATCGTCATCATCATCATTCTCCTGCCCTTATCCCAATTTATTTGGACTCGGCGCAACATGAATGTCTTCTTTCATACTGCTCTATTAGTCGTCATCTCAGATCTCAGCTCCATTCTAGCCATTTCATCTTTGACACAGTCCATCCACCGTTTCTTAGGTCTTCCCCTACTCTTATAGGCAAGTATGTTTCAAATAATGCCCACTAAAGCAAATTAATCTGTAAACTACTCATCTCCACCATATATCTTGTAGTTTTTTCGGCAGAATGTGTTCATCATTAAGTTGTAAAGATCCAGGTCAGGCGCCGTGGCATGCGTCTGACTGACATATTTTGTAACGGAAGTGACGCAGCGGTTAGTGACGTTGTTGCTTCTTGATTTTTTCGGACTTAATTAACACATTCTAGTCATTACCCTGATGACTCTGTGTTTTAGACTGAGAATCTAACACTTTGTGTTTCTGGAGATCACTGAATTATTCTGAACCGATTCCGCGGTCAGTTAGACCGCAGTAGATACAGCTTAGACAATACGTTTTCAAGCTTATTTTGCTCACCGCTCACTTTGAAAATATTTTGTCTCTAGAGCCCCCCAATTTTTTTTAAGTACTTACCATTATTTTGCTATACGATTATATTTAAACGTGAAATATTATATAATCGTAAGATAGGATAATTATATAACTTTCTCTGAATCTTCTACTGCCCCCCTGAAAGTCTGAAACGCCCACGTGGGGGCGTTATGGCACTGTTACTTATCTTCTTTTCTTTTCGTTTTTTCTTCCTTTTTTTACCCCTTTAAAATATAAGTATGATCTTAACAAAAAAATACAAAAAACAGTCCACGTTTGTTTCATGATTAATTATAATCAACATAAAAGTAGCGATGCAGTCATTCGCTAAAACTTAAGCGTGGGAAGAGCATTACTTGATATAAACTTAACAGCACTTGTCTTCTGAATATGTTGATTAGTACCTACATGGTATGTACATTACCATATGATCCTGTGTTCTTTCTGCATTAAAAGTGCCTGTTTAATACAGAAACTCCAAGGAATTTACAAAAATACATAACATAAAAATTGGTTCATAAGGAGAACCTTATGAACCTATTTTTATGTTATGTATTTTTGTGGTGTTAAATAATTAGTACTTACATTATGATACATGTGTGCTATGTTCATCATCATAGACCGATCGTAGTGTTGTCGTATGCCAAATTGTAGTTTAGTTAGTATGGAATTAGAAAGTACTATTGGCATAGAGAAATATTCATTAGTTCAGTGAGAATCCGCAATAATCGGGAGGGACCACGGATAATTTAAGGTGAATGCGCAGTGGTAGACCGCGAAATTCAAATTTTCTTACGTTTTTTTGCAATTTGCAGGTCAGTATCAGGTTGTATCTTGATCAAAATATGATTCGCGAAAGAAAAGCTCTGAAAGTAAGCAAAACTGAAACCGTTATTTTCTTAACATTACACCCACATTCCGCCGTTTATGTTTAAAAGTCCCATGTAATAGGATAGGGGGCGAGCCTTATGCCATCAAACGGGCGCAAATCCAGACTCTGGGCTGCTACTGAGAAATTCTAGATAGAAAACCCCAAAAACACTTTGCTTTGACCTGGGAATCTAACCCAGGGCCTCACGCTCAGCAGACCGCTTACGAACCTTATTTTCTTCCTGAAAAATAACAAGGGTATCGCTGAAACAAATCCCACAACCAAAAAAATTCTTGTTTTTTTACAAACACTCCTATGGAACCGGTACCTAAAGACAAAGAAAACGGAAGGTCTCAGCAAGCACAAAGGAATAAAAAACAACATTCTACGAGATATCCAGCAAGAACATAACTTGCTAATTACTGTGGTGTAACAAAGATAAAATTGATCTACGTTAGGATGTGCATATAAAGGCTCAACTGGTTTATTTGCATAAAATACTCGTGCTTGACCAGAGAGTATTGAGAAACAAAAATCTGCTGTTGCATGGAATTAGTACTATGTACTATGTCGCGATGAGCATATAGATGCTTCTCTTTTTGAAGATGTCTATGTTTAAAACTACTTGGTACTTAATTCTGTTTTTTTTTGTTTGCAGGTAATAATAATCCTAGCAGATTGTTGAAATTCTACACACTACGGACACAAAATACAGAGTAAAAAAATATATTTGAAAAATATTTGATCTCAAGAAATTTCGTTTAGATTGGCTAAGTATGTAAACAATAAGTTAAGTACTATGTAACATAAACATAACATCACGGCTGTATGACCCGAAGGGTTAGGCAGATATGTATCTATAGTACACCCACATTCGCCAATTATGTTTAAGTCCCATGTAATAGGGGGAGAGCCTATTGCCACCAAACGGGCACAAAAGTTGCCTCCGCGGGCTGCTACTGCAAAATTCCAGATGAAAACACCCGATAACTCGACCACTAGACTAGACCAACGTGGCAGTTTTGTTTTGTTTAAGTAAACAAGTAACTTTTTAGGTACCAATTAAATCCTTAATGAAAACTACGCGGTCTTAACATTTAGCCAACTAGCAAACAAACCAAAGAATGTACTTATGAATTAAACATGGAATCCCATTACAAAGTACCTTAGCGATTAAAAAAAAATTCTCATCATGACGATGACGTCAGACAACGTGTGCGTTCATAGTTTAGCAGTTAGAGCTGCATTTAACGCTTTTCAACGTTAATTGGTGCGTTCAGTTTTGGCGCCACGCGACAGACGTTCTGGTTTTGTGAAAACTTCTTTAGGCGCACTTTGTGCTCATTTTGAACAGTGAAGCTAAATCGCGTATACTCGGCTCCAGTCGTAAGTTTTCACTTCTACCGTGTGGTCGATTTTTTTAATATTTAGCTATATAGAGACTTATCATCCAGCGGGTTAAGGGGACACATTCGTTTTTTTAGTTTTTCTGTAGACCAAGCTTACCGTTTTTCCAACGTTTCCAAAGAAAAAGTTGAATACATATTTGAAAATGGAAGTTCGCTGTCAGCTGTCACGCTCTCGAATCATAACACCGAAAATATATTTTTTCTTTAGCCCATATCGTGTCCCACTGCTGGGAAAAGGCCTCCCCTTTTTCCTTCCAAACTTCCCTGTCTTGTGCGATCCCTGGCCATGTTGGCCATACAAACCTTATCAGAAAGTTATTTACCAATAATAAATACTACTTATCTCATACTATTTGTACAAGCAAACGCTTCAACTTTTGTTAAAGCAAAAGGTTTAAAACGTTCAACCATAAGCGGGCCCTTGGAAGACTTTCTAAAGTTTGCAAAAGTAATTCACAAGTCGCCCTGAGGTAAGGAAAAACGTGAGATAGGAATCAGTAAACATAATTTGATGTGAGGATGTTATGTGCTGAGGTAATAACATGGCAAAGGTATCTAGGAGGCTATTTATAAAGATACGTCCAGTCTGCCTCTTTGGTGTAGTGGTCGCAATCGCTACCGCTGGGCATGAGGTCCTGCACCCTATTTGCGCACTATCAATCATAATCTGAATAATTTTGAAGGATCTTCCTAATCCATTGCTCCATTTTTTTTTAGCCTGTGTTGTCCCACTGCTGGGAAAGCCTTCCCCCAAATCCTTCCAGGAACTCTTTTCCCATAATTATGTTCGAAAATTTTGTTGCTTAACAACGTAAATAACGCAATGAATATTGTTGAACTGTCAAAAAGAAAACCATTTCTACTGATAATGCGTTACGCAATTACCCCGTTGGGTTCGATTCCCGGGTCGGACAAAGTGCTATTGGGTTTCTGCATCTGGAATTTCTCTGTTTGATGTTTCATCTTTAGCTGACTGACATAAGTCCTCTTTTTAACTGGCCCTTGTATACTATGCGTTGTCCATCCTAATTACCGTAAATCAATTATCACACAGTTTTAATTTTATAAAAAGCTACGATCTAAATCTTGTATCATTGCAACAAACGTCACATTCCCTCGTCAAATTAAATCTATGGCCAAATGGCCATCCACCACTGGAATGCTGTCTAATTTAATTAAAAAATTGACGCTAGTTTATGGTCTAGCGTTAATTTATTATTTCAACCTAAAATAAATTTGTACGACGCAATAAAATCTTCGGAAATGGATAAACAGTTTAACGCAGCCGTCGAAAGATAATAATTAATGCTAATTACCAAAAATACACCGTGTCGCGACCAACGGATCCTGTGTAATTTGGGACGCGCGCGGTGGCAGCCATCTTCTAACTTTATCCTTCATCGGAATTCCTATTTTGAAATTGGAATCGAATGCGGACAGATTGACAATAGCGTTGGTTTTATGTTGTGCTGTGGCGTACGTCCATTCGAGATTTCATAGCTTCTGACTCCTGTACACACAAATTCACTTTGTTGCGTTTTCAACATTCTTTGAGCGATTGCTATGGAAATGCCATGGAAGGCGCAGAACCGAAAGAGAAAAAAGCGGCCAAGACGTGCGAGTTGGAATACGACGGAAAAAAAAAATGCCGAAATAGACGTAAGCTTTTTGTATGGGGATTACCTTTAATTTTTAACTTTATTGTATTTTGATTATTTGTTGTTATAGCGGCCATAGTAGTACACAATCTGAAAATTTTAAGTGTCTACCAATTAAGTTTCAAATGATACACCCCTGTGGGCTCTGACAGACGGACGGATGTACCTACAGATGGAAAGCAGAGATAAATAGTACTTATTTATACTTAGTAAGTAGTAAGTACGCGTATAATAGGGCCAGTATAAAGCTAGAGCTGAAAAAAAATTAAAGAAAGAAAAAAAAAAAGGCAAAAGAAAGGAAAAGACTGAACAAGGCTAAACCAAGGCTGGCTGGCTGAGGCTGGCTAGCGGGAAATAGCTGTCAATTTCGGCTAGGAGAGAGTATGCCTGCCTGTACGTGGCCTTTTTCTGTCTCTAGGTTGATAATTGATGTTTTAAGAATATCGTAATATTTCCGTCACACGACTTTGTGGCCTTGAAGGTTTAGTTTATGGTTTTCTTGTTCCATTTTTTTTTTTTCAGTACAGCGGTATTTTGTCTGCATTTAAGTATAGGCTCTTAGCAACGTTTTTCTGTTCAAACCGCTTGACATGAGTACGTCTCTACTCAGCCAGTCTGTCGCAACTCTTTTATTATGTTTGTATGACTAGTGTTACCACAGACAAGTCGCGGTCCACACACAAAACATATGCCTTTTACAGAAAGTTAACACTATGTTTTTGTTTAGTTTAACGCTACGCATTTGGACTCTATGTTTACGAAATTTTTGGATTATGAATAGTGATGGGGTCATGCATGTCGATATTTTGCTTGTCAAAAATTAAATAAATGTCATTTAAAACTGTAGGTATTTCGTAAAATACATAATTTTAGAATTGATGCCGACTAACAATAATTCGCGTGATTATTAAAATTTAA
This sequence comes from Hydraecia micacea, assembly GCA_914767645.1. Lineage (NCBI taxonomy): Eukaryota > Metazoa > Arthropoda > Insecta > Lepidoptera > Noctuidae > Hydraecia > Hydraecia micacea. The sequence continues at coordinate 3,227,656 of OU611801.1, read as the reverse complement.
TGCCTCTTAAGCTTGCATTATTCATTGTACCAGGAATAAAATTATCTATCTAGGTCAAGCTGCACATTATAGACTTAGAATAATTTATGTGAAACTGGTTGACCTAAAAGAAGACGATGATACGGCCTTCATATTTGGGAGTTGTCAACTGTAAAGAAGATTGATGTGATTAAAAACACTTATACAGAAGCTAATCGTGACTCAAATAGTGGGCATTCCTTTATGGTTACTGTAGCCATTGAGCCTAGCGCTTATCTTGATGACCGACTTGTTCTGAATATTTCTGATATTAACTCTCGCCTGTAGTGTTGGAAAGGACGGGCCCTTGTAATAAAGTAAGTGGGTCAAAAGATGTATAGCTGCGACTGTATTTTGTTGTTTTTATGGCGAGATGTCTGAGGTTTTTGTTTTACGACGCTTTTGTTTAAGGCAATTTGAATATTTGTGGCAAATAAAATCTTTGTTTCTTTCGTAAGGGTCAGAGTAATAAGCATACTGAACTTTTTTGAAGGCAATATTTTCAGTATTGCCTCAGTCCAGACATAAAAGTCAGACCTAAAGCACCCCTGTAATGTTAAACAATCTCAATACAAAGCTACTAAGATAATATTGCTCTTTAAATACATAAGTCAAGTGTTCAAAAGAATATTATTTGATCCTGAAAGTGATCTAAATGCAGATGAGGCGGCATTGTAGTGAGAGGCAGTAAGATTATCGTGAACACGTGTGTGAGCAAACGGCGCGGGCGCAGGATATTATGACTCGCTTTTATTTTATGTACTCCTTGGATTTTAGTGATGGACGGTGTCGATATTAGAGACATCTACAAATTATGTATTAATTTTTTTGAAAGGGGAATATAATTGTGCTATGTTGCTTTTAAACTGGTTTAAATTTGGTCCAGTTAAGTAAGAAGGTAGGAGAAGAAGAGTGGTATTAGTTTGCAAAAATCATGTTTTGTGTGTTGTGTTAAACAAGTGATTTAAGACTGTTTGATTTAAATCAGCCAGTGCATTGCTATACATAATAAAATAACCCCGTAAATATCCCAATATTTTATACTAAACATAGTTCATTTTGTAAAACTGAAATAGCACGTTCTGTAATACGTTTTCTAATTAAAATGTCATGCCATCATCTCAAGTAATTACAACAACAAAAGTGTCTATTGTCATACAATTTACGATCCACGGACTGTCCTCGAGAATAATTACATTTCACATGTATTACAACCGCACTTGACATTACTTGTACATCATTCCAGCACAACCTTTAGGTCAGTCATAAACGTGTTGTACAGAATAAAAGTCAAGCAAAGGAATTACAGTTATCGGCCTACAAAACATGAGTATCGATAAATCTGTGGGATTTATCGACTGGTTCACAGCCGGCTTCCAGTGCGATATGACAACAGGGCAACGCCCTCGGCCGCTGCGTTTAGTTACTGAGTTGTGTGCATACGTTTTTTTTTCTTAAAAAATAGGGCTGTGAGGTGATCAAATTTCGTTAATCTTTGTGAATTAATTAAGAAAACATTTAACGGTTTTTTATTAAAATGACATAGGATGATGCAGAGGCCTGTCAGTATTATTATATAAGTACGAATGGTAAAAACTAAGGAAGTCTCAAAATAATTATTAAGTAACTATGTTTTTAATTTATGTTACAAAAAGGCAATGCGATATTTCTTAATTAAATATACTGAATTAAGAAGCATATTTTGGTCATTTAAATTATATGCTAAGAGATGTTATTAATTTGTGTTTTAATCAAACAACGTTTGCGTAATCCCTGACTTAGGGGATTAATATTTATTCAGTTTGAATCAATGTAAAAATACATAATGTTTATTTTAGCATACTACTATTTTCACCCCGGATTCTACTTGCTGAGCCAAAGTAGGACACAAGTATAATAAATAATAATACCAGCTTATTATTGTCCCACTGCAGGGCAAAGGTTCTTCACATACAAAGAATGCACAAGCAGTGATCACCATGCTTGTGCAAGACGTGTTGACGATTTCAGACTTATCTATATATCATCATCATCTTCCTGCCCTTATCCCATGTTACTTGTGGTCAGCGCAACACGTTTTCTTCTTCCATTCTCCCCTGTCAACCTTCACGCTATCATTTACTCCCTTCTCTTTCATATCATTCCTCACACAACCCATCCATCTTTTCTTCGGCCTTCCTCTCCCTCTCCATCCATCAACATCACTCTTTACATATTTTTATATTCATCACTCTTTTAGTCACATGCATTAGACTTATATATAAGTAGGTACATTATTATAAAATTCAAAATCCTGACTGACTGATATTATCAGCGCACAGCTTAAGCCGCTAGTCCTAGAGACATGAAATTTGGAGGGTGTGTTCTTTGTGAAGAGTAGGTATCCACTAAGAAAGGGTTTTTCGAAATTCCACCCCTAAAAGGGTGAATGGGGGGGAGGGTGCAATTTCACGCGGACGAAGTCGCGGTGAAAAGCTATATTGACTAAAAGGCCAGCACACTAATTGCGTTACACACTATCAATCAAAATCTGAATCGTCTAATTTTGAAGGATATTGATAATCAATGCTTCATATGTTCGAAAAATTTGTGTGATCAATAACGTAAATAACGCATTGAATGCTGTTGTACTGTCATAGTGAGATCCGTTGCTACTGAGTGTATTACGCAGTAACCCCGCAGGTGTCCAAACCATGTTTTTCCTTCACCTTTATCGGTTATGTCCAAAATTAATTCAGAAAACGAAAGAAAATTAAAAATCTATTTTTAAAACAATATTATAAAAAAAAACATTCAAATGGCAAGGCAAAAGCTTCAAAGCAGCCTAATCTAGATAACGAGATGCATCGATAAATTTTAAAATTAATGAGCATCTCTATTGATTTAATCAATCAACGAGAGGTGATCAGGTGTGGGAGTGATGACTTGCCTTCCTACGGCCTTCAGGGTGACTTCTCTAGCAGTCTCAATCGAGTGTTAGCAATATATTATTAAAATAGTGAAGGTTGCGTCTCGAAATATGTGATTAAATCAAAGTTAGATAGGTATTTCGTTGTGCAAATAATCTAGAATTAATTTGTGTTTAAATTGCGTTTAGATAGTGTTTTAAACTTGATTAAGTTTTGTAATCTAACTAATAGGTACTTATTTGAGACGCGAAGGAGATCAAATTGACTTTTACAGACAATGTTGAAGTTCAGTTATATTAAAATAAATAAACGCTAGCTTGCGTCGCTTCAGATAATATCATTTTAGCTAAAGCTTTGTTAAGACTTAAGTCTTGTAAAACATAAGAAACAGTGGCACTCCGGGAGTGCCGACAGAAGTGAAAACAAAACACAAACAGAATACTTTGCCATCACTCACTGACATATCGGATATACATTAAAACCGAGTACATCCAGAGGACAGCCGAACACATCCAAAGCGGTGTCGGTTACGGTAACAGCGCGAATTCAATGGTTTCCATCTCAAAAAATGCCCAACAGGCCTAAAGAAGTTTTCACTTCAATAACATTGTAACTACCATGATATATTTTTGAGAAATATTGGAGACAGTCCCAATATGTGGGAAATCAAGGAAACGATGGATGGAAAATGTGAAAGATGATATGGTTAGAAAGACGGTGTCTACTGAGATGTCGACTAATAGAGAGCTATGGAAGAAGAAAACATGTTGGGCCGACCCCAAATACATTGGTATAAGGTAAGGGCAAGCGAATGATAATGGTCCCTCCCAAAGTCGACGAGCTAACACTTTTCTGAGCAGCAGAATCAGCCTATAATGTGCCCACTGCTGGGAAACAGGCCTCCTATATGTGAGAGTCGTAATCCACCAGTCCACCACGCAGGTCCAGTGCGGGTTGGTAGATGTCACATGTATTCAAATTTTTGGTTCTAGGACATGCCGGTTTCCTCACGATGTTTTCCTTCACCGTTTTGGGAGCAGTGGTGATGATATAATTTACACAAAGTAAAGACCTGCGACCTATAATTTAGTAAGTCGCGGCCGTTTCCACTGGGCCACCACTGCTCCCGTTTCTGAGCATCACTCCACAACTGGGAAGGTTAAAGAACGCCAAATGAGTCAGCGCACTGTTTCGTGGAAAACACCACGCTTTTTCTATGCCACCATCAAATTCCTCAATCGGTAACTAGCATTCCTACAGTCTCTTGTTATTCGTCGAACGTTGTTAGCACCTGCAGTTACATCACATTGACTTACAAAGTGACGACGTCGTTAGTGTTTCTAACAGGAAGCTTTAATTAGTTATTATAATTACAAGCCTTTTTGCTGTGAGGTCCTGAATGACTAAAAACAAGCCGGCTAGTGGTGAGTCTTTATTAAGCTTTGAGGTTGAACCGACTTGATTATGGTAAATTCCTAACTCATCTGTCACTAATGAGACACAATTACTTTTTCTATTGTTACCGATGTCTAGGAGATTTCTTGACAATTGAAGGGATACAATTCAACCAAATGGGGTGATGAGGCGAAGAGTCTGTTCAGGTTCATGGCTCAAATGTAATCCGTAGCAGTGAAATTAAATACACGAAGTGAAATGCCTGCCTGGATGTGCATCATGTAAATTCTTGTAAAAACTATTTATCTTATAGGATCCCAAAGGAGGTCTCTGCACAGTTGGACATCATTCGTCTGATAATAATTGGCAGTTCTCTCGACAATGATAACATTAGATTGTGGTTTTTCTCTTTGGCAATAAGTTTAAAACATTTCGCATAAAGAATCCTTTGATATCATATTGCTTCACAATCTTGACTTATTTTGACCTAAATAACGTTGCATCTACAAGGTTGAGCTACATGTGGTATTATGATATTAATAACTGCATCTGTGGTCAGACGGTGCTTGTAAGCAGACCAGCCTTTTGGCAAATATCCGTTCAGTTTGTAACCCAAAACCCTCATCACTTTCAGACTTTATGGTAACTGTTATTTGATATTCCTTAATACTTTTTTGGCAAATTTGAGTACTGAACGTAGATAATTATATTACTGGTATAACTGTTTTCGTGGACATTTGATATCTTAAAATGTCAATGTCTTAAATTTTTTCTTCGTATGATCGCTATCACAACTGTATTTTAGATCTTGTTGGCCCAAAACTTTGCCACTTCCACGGCGTCGTCAGTGGCAGCGCAGGCAGAGGTCACTTTGACTGCATGTTTTGGGACACAGAGGGCAGGGTAGGAGGTGGAGCATGGTTTGCGACATAGCTCCACAATCGCACCCTACTTCTGTTCCGTTGAGATAGCTCCACTTTACCAGGTTGGAGTTACATCTTCCCACTTGTGTCGAGAGATGGTTCAGGATTCACAAAGATTGCACGAATGTCTAGTTTAGGCTTATTTTCTTCAGCTAAACCTGCAATTAAGATTCATATTATTAGTACCCGCATAAGCGTGCAGTATATTAAAACAGCGTAACCATTTAATTCTAAACCGGTGTATGTGTTGATTTAAAGTTTAATGTCGTACAGCATACCGTTATAAATCTCAGAACTATGCCAAGATTCCCTCCATCTAGGTTTATATCCAGCCTTATTTTAGTGAAATGGACATTGCTGACTTTTCGTCCATAACTCATGGAAAATGGGCGACCCTCGGCAATATTTCATTCATAAAACTTGTTAGCACGTCCGTCACACAAAAACACGTCACGATTTTAAGAACTCGTACTCAATCTACCGTTAAATTCGACATCTTTGTTCTTATTTCTACGCAGTAGAGTCTAAATTCGCATGCAATTTAAATAATATTACGTAAATAATAGAAGTGGTGGCGTTTAATTGGTATTATTTTGCCTTGTTCGTGTTTCACTGAGTCAGTCGCTCGTGTAACTTAAAGAGGACGAGTAACGCACGTAGGAGCCATTTTTGTTTTTATTTTTTTTAAACTCCGCGTGTGTTGACATGTGCGTATATTCGTTCAGTCTAATTCTGAAATAGTGCTTGCATGGTGAACGTTTTGTGTTTTAGTAAGACATTTTTATTGTGTAAGACATTTTTATAGTGAGTGATTGGTATTGAATTTAAGGATTTTCTGCTGTTTAGTGTATTTTTATAGGTACGTATTATTTATTTTCAATAGTTAATTGTATATTAAGATATATTCTATAACCACTTCAACTATTTTGTTATCGTTAAAAAGTTTTATTCTGTTTTATTAGGTAAATTAATTTCATCTTTATTTATAATATAACTCACGCAAAATTTTGCACTACGAAAATACTATAGAATTTAAGTAAGCCTTTTTCAGTCAATAATTTAATATATATTAAAATTATCGATATAAAATAAAACACTTTGTTTCCCATCTCTAATTATAATTTAGGGTAAAAGCACTACCTACCGCTATATCGCGATGAAGTTTAGCATGCAGATAGTTTAAAACCGGGAATACGATGAGTTTCGTATCAGCTCCATCGGCTTCTCGGTACCAAACTAGTACCGTTATGTGTCAACAACACGGCTTCTTGACAAGTACTTACGTGGAGATGACAAGCCCTATGGGTACTTACTACTTGTATGGGAGAAAGGGGTACTTACATACAATTTATAATGGCATAATTTATTTATTTTGGTTCACCAACAATTGTTTACACATTTATGCTGGAGTGGATATAGGTCGTAGGTTCGAACCCTGACAGGCGCTTTACTTTGTGTAAATTATTTCATCACCAGTGCTCTCAAAACGGTGAAGGAAAACATCGTGAGGAAACCGGCATGTCCTAGAACCAAAAATTCGGAGACATGTGACATCTGCCAACCCGCACTGGGCCCGCGTGGTGGATTACGGCCCACTCCCTCTCACTGAGAGGAGGCCTGTGTCCCAGCAGTGGGAACATTATAGGCTGATTATGTAAACACGTAATATTGTAGGTATATGGAACAGTGCAACAATCACTTACAGGCACTTTGATATATCGAAAACCTGGTCCATTTTTATTTTATTTTTGGTCTGTACGTAATTTTTTAAATTTTGTAATCATGCACACTTGCTTTTCCAATTTATTGCTATAATAAGAAATAGGATAGAATATTATAAATAAAGTAAGTAAAAATTTATTTTCTTTTAAATAAAGTATTACAGTAGGTACCAACTTTCCTGAATGTTTCAGGAACGTGAAATGATGATGATGATGAAGTATCATTATTATTTATTTAAAATTTTCAATCTCTTTTTTCAATTCAATGTGGATCAGAAAAACGTGTAAAACATACATTTTGCAACCATTTGGTTTCTGCAAATTATGTATTTAAAAAGAATTGATGACTCAGTCGGTGGTTACTGGCCGTTAGTTACTAAGCTTTATTTCATTCTTATCACCTGCATGACTCCCTGACCACAAAAAAAATCCATGTGATATTAGGCACTATTACTGCATTTTCCTTAGTAATTTATACAAAATAATATCAATATTTACGTATGTGAATTAAATCTGCACTTTAGGTAACCAAAACCGCGACAAAATACCAACTAAATAGGTAATACTAAAACATTACAATAATATTGTTTAAATTACGTAAAATACCGTTTAAAGTCTTTATAAAGTGCTAAATGACGTCACCACCATGGAAGGTAAATAACGATTAATGCTCGTTTCCCACATGAGGTCATCACTACACAACGTACTTGAGGTTACAGAATTTATAAGATTACCAACTTAACTTGACACTCCATAGCAGCGCTGCTTGTCAAGACATTAAGCAACAAAACTGTCAAATTAAATACATGTTTTTTTAGTTCCAATTTCCGCCACCTGCAAAGTTATCTTGGGCCCCGTAACTTGTAGTAAGTAGTGACTCCAAATTACGTTGTTTGTTTACTAAATTTTGTTGTTTATGGTCTGTTGGTCATAGAGTAACCAATGTTGACGTACACTGATATATTTTTTGATAGTGTGATGAACGTCTTGTTAGCAAACTGAGCAATGGAATTTGTAGTTATATCAGGCCTTGATCCTGTATGCATTGTGACTCATAGCGTGTGTAGTAGTAGACTCAAGTACTACAACCTACTACTTGAAAGACAGTGATTCACTGTAATCATAGCATAGATTATTCATCAGGAAGCAATTCAGATGAACGATAACGATCAATCGAAGTGACAAAGTAACGATTATCTGCCTATTTATTCTGTAAAAATATCACCGTGAAAACTTAAGTGAAATGCACTGTCAATAGAGTGATCTTGAAGTGAGCTGTCAGGTGGAATGATAGCTCACTTCACCTAAGTTTCAACTGTGAGATTTTTACAGAATAGACCGGCTTATCTAGGATTGGCAAAATGTGTAACATCATTTTACATTAATTTTTGTATTTGACAATAAAACTCGTTTTAGTTTTAGATACAACTTGTATAATATATCCTATTCCTATGACATTCGGCAATACTGTAGCTTCCCATTAGTGAAAGAATTTTTGATAGCGCATCAGTAGCTCCGAAGATTACCCCCTTCATCATCATTTAAGCCGAAAGACGTCCATTGCTGGACATAGGCCTCCAAGCACCGTCACTTCGACCGGTTCTATACTCCTCGCATCCATCCATCTCGATGGATGCGAGCAGCACCCCGTACATAGTGTACATACAAACTAAAAATTTTACCTCTTTATAATGATATAGATTCAAATCTATACAAATATGTAAGATACAGGCTTGCCTAGTTTGGGGCCAATGTCAAATCTCTGTAATCTTTGGTAGTAAAGTTTATTTTTATTATTATATCAATAAAATTGAAGTGTCTGTTTGTAATGTCAAAATAACAGCTTTTTACTAAATGCATATGAAAGTGTAATTATATTAACTTACTTACGGTAGCTATACCAAAAAAAACCTTTAAATTTTTTGTCTGTCTGTCTGTTTGTTCCGGCTAATCTCCGAAACGGCTGCACCGATTTTGATGAAATTTGGAATAGGGATATCTTGGAATCCTGGGTAAGGACATGGGCTACTTTTTATCGACAGGGGTCGAAACCTCGGGCGAATGCTAGTACTTAATAGGACAAAAAAAGGGTATCTATTATTTCCACCCTCCTTATTCAAATTAATCGCAACAAAAACAAACATAAACGTCATAATTATATGATGTTAACGTTAACCAGAGTTTACATAAGACACGACTAGGAAAGCCTAGCTTCCTTATTGAGGTGTACTATTGTCTGACGGCTGATGCAACCGGCCCCTCAGGGAACCAGATATTAACTGCCTGGGTGGGCCTGGATAAACCTAGACAAGTTTCTAAGCGGATTTCTTAATGTACTCACGGTAATCCTAAAGATTTTTGAATTTATGGTCGTTGGTGAAAAAAGGTGACACGGTTGGAGTCTTTGACCTCATAAGAGCAGAATAAAAAGATGGATTCAACTATCAAATATTTATGGAAGCACAAAAAAGATAACACTAGAGATGGGGCGTGGTTATTAAAATTATTTGTCGATTTTAATTTTGTTGGCCGTGCACTTAATATTAAATAGCTAGTAGCTAGGCACTCCACTATGAACTCATGAATCGACATAAAAATAGTGTAAGTAGTGACAGTTTGGAAATTCGACAAAACAATGGCCAACACAATGATTGTCGTCTAGCACTGGTGACGTAATTACGCGAATAAGTGTATTATCGATTGGTTAGTCGCCATAAAGTATCTGGCTTGTTCAGTTCCCAGAACTGATTAAAAATCATGTTCATACTGCCATTTATCAAACGCATTAAATCACATCAATCAAAGTGCTAGTAGGCACGTTGTAATGAAACATAATATGTCAGTAGTATCATAAAACGAACAATTATTATTATCGTACGATGACATTAAAACCTCGGAATTGTGTATCGTATCGTGTTTGCGTTGACATCCTGCTAAATTGATACGGAAATGTAGACTCTATTGCTAGTATGATACAGTCTAGAAGATTTGTTGATAAAGCAGCACTGAGTCACATTTGTTTCCAAACAATCGTTTAGTTCTAGACATGCAGGCACTAGCAAGTTACAAGTAGCTACTTTAATAATGTCCTCGAGTTTAAAATTTGCTGTGCCCGATCTGATGTAATGCAGATTAGGCAATCAGGTTTTTTATTGGTGAAGTCAGCGTAATACGATTATACCTGTTAACCTGTCAGAATGGTGACCTTTTTGAAGAAAAAAATAAATTAATCAGCAAGAAACCTTCATGATGATCATTCTATTTTAAACTCGTATCTTTTTTGGTCAAGCCAACGGAACAATGAGAATATTTTTTGGTTTCGATTGGCATGTTTAGACAGAATAAAACAAGATAACAAAGGCATGTTTTTGTTGATCTATCATTCAAATTACATTCACAGCTGTAACCTTTTAAAATACTTACACGTTTTCGATATTAAAATATGCCGCGTAAATAAAATAACGAAGAACGCGTAATCGATTACAGCGATAAGCTAAGGGCGGTCGCGCATGGTGACTTTTTGCAGTGTTCAGTTGTGAATTGTGATACAGTCGCAAAGAGACCGCGATACTGTCTCAATGCTGCATGCTGGTCGTATACCTTCGCCCTTTACTGAATCGCTGCAAAAACTCGCCGTAGGCGACCGGCCTAAGATGCTTAGTCGATAGTGGCACATCTCTAGTTATCAGACGTTTGTTTAACGGGTAAACATGAAGTCATGAACTAGTTTTGCAATAAGTCTTGGTTGAGTAGGATTTCCTTTGGGTTATGTTTATTACGTACTGCTAAAGGAAATTCATTGTGAAATCTTTGAAAACCGACCTAGAGGTTGGTTTTATCTATCTATTCCGCGGTACTTTCATCGGTTTGAAAATTAAGCATTTCAAAGACAACAGATTAAACAGGCTTTTTATTGACTTCACACATTTGCCTTAAAAACCATAATTATACAAATATCCAATAATTATTTTCGATAAAATGTTTTAACGGCGTAACACTAATGTCAGAGATAAATAAATCGTTTTTTTAATGTCAGAAGCGTTCGAAAATGGTGTCAAGCTCTTACACTATTCAAATTATCCGTAAAAAATTGCCTTTTTGGACGAAACGGCACTTTGCACTTAGCTTAAAATAATTAACATAAAATTATGCTTTTAAGTTTAACTTCATAAATCAGTTATATTTATATTATTGTAGTATTTTGTTGATTTCAAATGTTTTATTGATAAAAAGTTACATTTAATTCAATATTATCGGATCTCGAGTACATTAACATAGACTGAAAAAGCGTGGCCATCATAATCAAGCAAGTAATGTTTTTTTTATGACAACAAAACTCTTCTCTTAGTATAACGGCCATATTGATACAGCCATCTTACTTTATTTACAAAAACGGTATTTTTAATTTTAGAGTTACTTAACTGTTTTTATATTACATAGTGGGCGGTTTATGTCGCCAACTAAAAAGCATTGCGACGTGAAATCGACATGAACGCTAAAACCAAAGATTACTTTACACATAAACTCTTGATTGGAAATTAAAACAAAACGCTGGGCCATGCCATAGACAAAAATTTATTTTTTGAAGAAAATTTGGTATTTTGTGATTTTTTTGCTAATTCAGGTTTCTAGAAAATAGGTTTGTAAGGAAAAAGTGTTTCTGTTTTGGTGATAGACTTTGCACATGCTAAACGTTCTAATTACTTATTATAGTGTCTTCAAAGCTAATTCTATAATAATGCGTTGATGCTACAAGAATGTCCGGATATCTAGGTTAAAAAAACCTGTTTATTAATTTATCTTTCGGATTAAAAAGTTAAATTCAAACCTATAAAAGTGGAATTTCCGGAATGTTTGGATTTCGAACGTCTTGACATGTGTCACCGCAGTATTTTGGCGGGAACGGCTCTCGCATGGCGCCAATCCTAATAAAATTGATACTCATAAACGTAGCTAGGTCACGTTTTGAAGATATCTCTTGGAAATTGGGTTTATTTAAATTCTCGGTAATATTTTATGTTGATTTGGCTGAACCTATGATGTTATCTGTTTTATCTACCTAATTAATTAATGAAGGAAAATCATCTTGAGCAAACCTAGACTTATAGTTAATAGCTACTTAATAAATTAAGGCCAACGTGGTAGTGATCAACGCTCGTACCTTCTCTGTGTAAGAAGAGGCCTTTGGCCTGCAGTGTGGGATAAAAATAGTTATTAACAACCAAATAAAGACTTGGCTAAAAGGTCCCAGCAACCAGGTCATTAAAATAATAATTAAAACAAATTGTGAAGTATTAACCCTTCAGAATCTGTCAACAATTATAGACACATTTTTGCATTTCGGCTTATTATGATGAATGAAGACACATTTTTTGTTTATTATGAATGAATGTTTCTGCTTATTTGTGGTGTGAATAGGTAAGTACCTATAGATCTAGAAACAATAATAAGTTAATTGTAAGCCCAAAGTAAGCTACCTAAACGAAAACCTCCTCACAAATTACCATACTTTTATTAGGCGGCACTAATTAAAAACATTGCATTTAACAGTCGTTATGCTGTCACCATCGCCAACTTGTCTCCTTCTCCTAACAGTAAATCCAACTGGAGCATGAATATTCATTATTTTTATTGCACTGGCAACACTGACCGATAGCACTGGCATGCCGCATGCGCACCAAGAAGCTTATAGGTAAAAATGGAGACAACACTCTTAATACCTAAGTGAAACCGACTGTGGGCTGCCGCTCTCTTTCTAAATACATACATATGACAAAGAAAGCACATATCACTGTCTCGTTCTTATGTGTGTATTTAGAAAGAGAGTGTCCGACCACAGTCGTCTTCAGATAGGTATTCAGAGTGTTGCCTCCACTTCTATAAGCTTCTTGATGCGCACTTGGCATCAACTTGCTTACGATTTGACCACAGACTACGTAAGAGATACTACGATTTGACGTTGAGTGCAGTTTTCACCGTTCTTACAATGCAGCAATGTAACAAGTTGAAGTATTAACGGGTTACTTGAACGAGATATCGCTTTTGATGGTTAATTAGTGTAGTGTATATTTCAATGGTGTTTGCTAGGATGTATCTAGTTTTGCCCTAATTATTGAGTTTGCTTTGAAGAGCAAAATAACATTATACCTAATATACCTATATGTAGCGAAATGGTAGTTAATTGTTTCAAGAACTGACATTCTCATCAGATGAATCCTAAAATATCAACTCTTTCATCTTCAAAAATTAAAAGATACTATTAATTTTATCTACAGTAAAAAAAAGCTTGAAACTGTTTTCAAGCCCATTTTTTACTATAGATAATTAATATCTTGGAAACATTTTCGTAGTTTAAGTAGATACTTACATATAAATAATAAAAAAAAAACTTTTTACTTAATTCAGACTTAAATCCATAGTATGTATGTTAGTATAGTAAAACCTATGAAACTAGTGTTAGCAGTAAAAAAAAAACATAATTATTTAGAGAACATTTTTTTTTTTAATTTTTCAATAGCAGCCCGGACACGGTAATACCTATTATGTAACGGTAATAATTATTATGATTCAGATTTGTGCCGGTTGAAGGCAATGGGCTCGCCCCCTATTACTTACTATTACGGGACATAAGTAACTGGCGAAATGTGGGTGTGCTATAGGTACAGACGCCAGCACATCAAGCTACTACAATCTGTCAAATTTCTTTAATAAATTTTCAACTTTATTGCTGAAGTATAAGGTTCAAAGTTGATTGGGAAAATTTTACAGTTTCGGGTAGGTTGATGTGCTGGCGTCTGTACACCTCTGCCCAACCCATCAAAATCAAATCAATCAAATCAAATCAAAATATTTTTATTTCACATAAACCAACATGGGCACTTATGAAACGTCAGAAGCTAGGTGCACGGTTCCAATTGGTCGTTTCCTATGGAGAAGAACCGGCAAGAAACTCCATGGTTACTCTTTTAAAAATAAGGCGTGAAGTTATGTTATGTAAAACTAAATTTCATGTCTTTTATACCAACAAAGCGTACTTTTTAAAGAATCGATCAGCGAGATTGCCATATTTAAATATTACCCCGGTAAAAGTTGCGTGCGCCATTGCATTAAAGAACACTAAACTCCCCTTATTAACGACTTTCATTACTTTTATGATGATAATTGACGATGAGTGTAATATAAAGTTCTTGTAACATGATTAAACTTGATTTATGAGTGTGTATATGCAAAGAAAGTTATATTGTGTAGTAGTAATGGAAATCATTGAGAGGCTCGTGGCTAAATAATAACAGCCGCACGGGTTTATTGAAAGTTCATCTATTCTTGCCGCCGTCGGTCCATGGATGGGTGACCATCATACTCCAACAACAAGACTCCTCCGTGTCACGGAAAGCACGTGAAGTCGTTGGTCCCGGCTGTCATTCGTAGATCTATTCGTGTTGCCCAGTACCTAACTGGGTTGTGGTCAGATAGTCAGTCGCTTCATCTAAAATATACATTCGGTTAGACCGGAAGCTGACCTCAACATAGTTGGGAAAAGACTAGGCAGATTGAGTAGGTAATGGAAATCTTCCAACAAAATGTTTTAACCATTTTCTATTGCGTTAATAAGATTTAACTTAGTATTATAAATTAAGTGTAACAAGTACAGTCTTTTCTGTATAAAAGAGACCCTCATAACCTTATCTTCTTGTAATCAAATACTAAAGGAAATGGCACCCATTTCATATAAGAAAATATCGCTTGTTAGTCTGTTATTTTTAACTCTAATCAATTAGTATCGAGTCGACTATCGAGTACGCGGAAGAAAATACTTGAAATAAAGTGTTTTGCACTAAAAATAGTGCTTCTAGGAGAATTCAATTTGCCCGCGGTTTCTCGATAATTATTTTTAGGGTTCTGTATCAAAAGGCCAACGTGACCGTTTTACTAAGGCTGTCCGTTCTCCGTCCGACTGTTACAGGGCTGTATCTGTATCTTCTGAACTGTAATAGACTTGAAATGTTCACAGTATGTGTACTACTATGGCCGCTATAATAACAAAGTTAAAAATTAAAGGGGGGTAATGAGGGTATTTATGAAACGTGTAGTTTTGTTATTGTTGAAGTATTTAGAAGTTAAAGTTGGTATTTTGAAGTTTTTTAGTAATGTGGGTGTACTAGGGTCCACCTTTGCCTAAATTATTTTAGTAGGTATGTATTTATAAATAAATGTAGTGTTCAAATAATGACTGTGATACTCGTGTACTCGACGAGTCCTACTCGCACTTGGCCGCTGTTTTTTTCCGTCGGGCTACATCGCGTCACAGATTAAATAAGGACTGCAGTCTTCCACGTAGGTTTTGCGAAAGCAGGCTGTATGTTTATGTTGCTGGGAATCGATTAGCTAACTTCTTGAGCTAAGTTATGTTAGATGGGAATAAATAAATGGTGCGCGATAAAAGGATAGTGTTAACTGATGTTGAAATACGTAAATTTTATTTGTTTAAAAATATACAACAATAAAATTGAAATGATATGGTGATACTTACTCTTTATTCTATGGACAGATTTTGCACAGACTGGCAGCACATCAAGCTACTACAATCTGTCAAATTTCTTTAACAGATTTTCAACTTTATTGTTACAGCATAAGGTTGATTGGGAAAATTTGACAGTTTCGGGTAGCTTGATGTGCTGGCGATGGCGTTTCTACATCTGTGTCATCATCATCATCATTCTCCTGCCCTTATCCCAATTTATTTGGGGTCGGCGCAACAGGTATTTTTCTTTTATACTTACTTCTTTGTTAGTTGTCATCTCGGTAGTCCCTTTCTCACCATTATAACATGGTAAAAATTCGTGTAGTCACGAATTTCAGGCTGTTTCAAAAGTAACGGGAAAACTTTCTTTAAATGAACTTACTCTACTCAATCCTAAAACCTATGCAAATGTAACAAGTGCTCTCATCATACTTGCTAAAGAAGAGCTCGAGTCGTAAAAGAATTCAGCAATGAGTACAATAGGTCTTGTCCCAGTAAACCTCACTATGTACGAGTATGCACTATGGTAACCTCATATGGCGCCGCGTGGCGCCGGCTTCGCGCAGGCGCCGTCGCGACGCGGGAAAACGAACAGCTGTTCGCTCCCGCGTCAACCATCTTGGTTTTTTACGGCCAGCTAGGAAAGTGAGATTACTTTGCTTTTCAATCGCTTCATATTATACTAGATCTTTTCCCATGATTTAAACAGAAAGTCTGATATTTGCGTGTGAATAGATTATAATTTTCCCTGAATAGTAAAATTTACTACCTACTTTCATGGAAGTGATTTATTTTAATTACCAGCTATTAACAGGTTTTCATTACATTGTGTTCCTTAATATTCAAATGCCTTTGTATTCAAATCAAAGGAACGCTCAATTCCAGACTTTCCCTCCATTTTTCCTGCCATAGACAACTTACGATCTGTCATTACACCATAAACTAAATGCCATAGAGCACACCCATCTCATTGTCTGTGCTTCGCAAGTTGTCCCTGCAAACGTATGCTTTCTCTTTTATGATATGCTATTATGACATGTACTTACTTTTAATCGAGGCATATTGTACCTAAGTGCCTTGTTGGGTACGGAGAGGTCGCGGGTTCAGTACCCGGGTCGAGTAAACATGCTTGAGTATTGCTCGGTACTGTGATTTATGACATGGCAGCGATTACATGGAAATTACCTACTGGTGCTAAGGAAGCGGCGGTATTTAGGTTTAGATATTCTAATAATCTAATCTTTACTAATAATAAAGAGTTTGTTTGTCTTTTTGTTTTATTGTTTAAACGCGCTAATCTCAATCAGTTTAAATATAGTATTTAAGTATAAAAATCCATTCAAATAGATACCACATAGTATTAGTTGTTATATTCGCACATTTAGTTTTTGTCATATTATGTTATTTCACCAAACCTAGTTAATCTATGATAGACAATAATAATTGTTTACCAAGTTTGCTTGGATATTGCTTAAACAATTTTTACAGTTCGATAAATTTGTGGATAACGATGCTGATTATGTGATTAATTAAGTGTTTCATGAAATATCTGTACCTAAATATTAAACATTGCGCTATTGTTTGTTGTCCTGAAGAAATAAAAATAAAATAAATTAATCTCTGGAACTACCATTGGATTTGAAAAAATATCTTTTTGTATTTGATAGCCCAATTCTTGAGGAAGGCTATGAGCTATTTAACATCACGCTAGGACCAAAATGGACCTAGCACAAATAAAAAAAAGTTAGAAAAAACGCTGAGCGAAAACTAAGTAAAAGCGCGGACAGGCGATGCAATGCGACGGGGTGGTCGAAGGAATAAGAAATTTAACGCGAACGTCGACCGAGTTGTTTAATAAAGTTAGCGTATTTCTACAAATATGGTTTGACATTTGCACCTTTGTTCAATATTGTTGAGCCGTTGATAACTGGAGGCCTACCACAAGCTCTTAACGCGATCCATTTTAGGACCTAAACTGAACTGTTCTTCTAATTCATACCATGATGTCAGTTTAACGATTCAGTTTAGGCCGTGCCATCTGCTGACAGCGATTGTCCCAAACTGAGTCGTTAGTTTTGGTTTCATTCATACTTGTTTGGTACCACGACGTCCATAGAGCAGCTCAAGCGATGCAGTTTAGGAACCTAAACTGAAATGTCTTGTTTTTATGGTTTCAATATGGCTTCCATGTACTGTTAATTTACCTGCTCGTTGTTCTAGTGGTCGCAAGCGCTACTAATGAGCATGAGGTCCTGTGTCCGATTCCCGGGTCGGGCAGTGTCATTGGGTTTTTCCATCTAGATCTTTGTTCCTTCCGCCAGTTACTCATCTGAACCGAGCGCTTGGCGCATCCAGGACAATCACACCCAACACCTTATTTGACTGGCCAATTCTTCCCTTGCGGTGGTAGGGCTAACGCCAGCCTGGTTTGCGACCACCGGTGTCTGGCGTCAAGCAGCCTGCTGTGTTTCGTCGATGCGTGGGAGTTCCAGTGCTTTAGGCATCTTCTGGGCACGCTCGTTCCATCATAGACCTCATCCATCGCTTTCCATCAGGCGTGATCGAGGTCAAGAGCGGGGCCTATTCAACAATAAAAAAAAATGGTCAATAGCAGCTCGCAGTCTGGATTTGAGCCCAGTTGATGGCAATAGGTTCGCCACTTTGCCCCCTATTACATGGGGTAACTGGCGAAATGTGGGTGTAGGTACTATAGGTACCTCTGGCTAACCCTACATGGATACAGGCGTGATGTTAATATGTTATTTATGTATTTATGCTATTATTAAAATACTGTTTCGTTTTAGAAATTAAAAAGCTCGAGAGTGATTTATCCGTTTGCCCGGTCTGATCCCCTGAAACACCCCTCCACCCCCCTCGATCCCCTGTTAGTTCGTGAGGCCACTTGAACCCATTAAGATTACGGATTACGGTAACGAAAATGAGTACTTGTTCAATTGAAATAGTTTCGTTTATCTCAAGATAAACAAATAGTTCAAATATAGTTTTGTTATTACTAGTTCTAATAGTCGCTAGTAGACGACCACGGTAGAACCTGTTTTTTTTTTTTGGTGCGCGGTGAAAGTCCTCATGGACTTCCCTTCCTCCATCGTGGGGGTGACAGAGGGGCATCCCGGACTCTTACTGGCTAAAACCACCGCGGTATTCCACCTCTACCTATGGCCGGGGGTGCGGGATTCTCATAAGCATTCACCGCTCCCCCGACAGGCCTCGACCCCGTGCGCCCATTCCTATAATGGCCGCGTGCGTGGAACACTGCGGCGCCAACTCGGGCCTGCATGGTCGGACGACGGACGCCCCTAGTCCGCCGACTGCAGGACACCTCTCATGGAGGTCGCAGATCGTTTTGCGCCCTTCTCGGGCGCCCGGTGCGTCTCCTGTGCGAGGGGAGAGAGGATGCGGCTTTTCTCTCCCGCTCGGCCGCCTCCTTTGACCAAAGCAAAATCTAGGTAAACACGATTAAAAAAAAAGACAGTATTTTATTGTGGCAACACTGGCAACACGCAGTGGGTCAGCGTGGTGGTCTGGTCAATGCTCGTTCTTTCTGAGAGTGCCTAGCTTTTTCTCGACTATGTTGGGGTCGGCTTCCAGTCTACTGAATACCAGTATTTTGCATGAAACGACTGCCTATCTGACCTCCACAACTCAGTTACTGGGTAACACTGGTAAGACAGTAACGGCTTAGCGTGCTTTCCGAGGCACGGAGGGGTCTCGATATGTAATGAAATGGTCACCCATCCACGAACCGACCGTGGCAAGATCGACCCGTGCGGCTGTTATTATTACTACGAGCTTCCTTCTCTGTATGAGAAGAGACCTTTGGCTTACAGTAGCATAATTTCATGATCATTATTAGATATAACTGTTTTAATTATATTTCATGATAAGTTTACGTAAAACCAGGCGTGCACAACTATCATAAACTAATATTGTAGCCATTCATTTTATGGGAAGAGTCGTAAAATTATTATGTAGTTTGTTTTGCTAATTAAGCTCTTACATTGTTGCAGCTAGGGTTGTCAACCCTATTATACAAATTACATTATAGGATCCTGCTGTTTAAGAGCCCTAAATACTTCATATAATTCTAAAAAAAAAAATAGTAGGCGGAACTACGCGTACTATGATTATTTTCCTTTCAATACAAAATGGCGAGATAAGCCCCATATGGGGCGTATTAAATCTCATTTTTCTTGGTTCCTTAATTTGAGAGTGTAGATAATAAAAGTTAACTAACTAAATCTAACTAGCCTGTATTGTCCTACTGCAGAGCAAATGCCTTTTTTTTTTTGTTGGGAAATCATCTAATGACTCCTCCCGCTCTGGGTGGAGCGGAAGGGAGTGTCAGACTCTTACTGACTAAATCCTACCCGTGTTCCTTCCTTAGCCCTTTATGTTCCGGGGCAGCGGTAACCCTTTCGGACGATCCCGCTACCCAGAGCAAAGGCCTCTCCCTTTTCCATACAATTCTGTCTTTTACTAGTGCCGGTTAGTCATTTTTGTAGGAGTCAAGCTCGTCCCGCCATCTTTGTCTCGGCCTGGCCCGATGGCGTCGTGCGTTTAGTGGAACCCAATCGCCCTTCTCTTAGCCCAATTGTCATCTGTCAGATAATAAAAATTATGACACATTGAAAAAAATAAGTCTCAAATTTAAGTATTTTTTCGCGATCTACGTTATTTTTACAGGCAATAGCTTCGAAAATACTATATTTTATATAAAAAAGTTGGCAACCCTAGTTGAAGCTAAGTGCAGATGTATAATATTCATTACCTACTGTACTTAATTTGTTAGAGGTTTATTATAACTTGTATAATGTTTTATGTGATTGGAAATAGGTTCGTTAGTGGCTGCGATGGTGGCTGTAGATTTTCATAAGAAAAGCTAATTTTGAAAATGTGAGCAACAATATGTAGAGTAGCGTGTGCGTACTGCGTAGCATGTATGTGTGTGTGTGTGTATCACCACTCGCTGAAAACCAGCGCTGGGGCTCTGTCTTGCATAGGGTCGCAGCATTATGCTGAGCGATAGCCGTTTTGCGTGGATGTGACGCATGTTTCCCTTACCTTCTTTTTTTAAATTTTATTTTTGTGTTTATGTTCATTTTTACGTCATGTTCACCGCAAATAAACGTATTTTCTTTCTTTCTTTTAGTCTACAAATTCTACAATGTTCCTACTGATGGGCAACTAGAAAAAAAAGGAGTCTCACGTAATTTTCATATTTCGACCCAGTCGAAAGGAGGCTTCTTATGATAAGCTCTTGTAGTTTTTGTGAGGGATTTAAAGTTCCATATTGAATAAAAAAGTATAATTTTATTGCTTAACTTCCATCTCCATTATCATTCAGCCTTGCCAGAAATAACCATATCCAGCATGTCCATACTTTCAATACGTCTCATTTGAATAAAAAAATACCAATAAAATACTTAAAAAGGTCTATTTCCTTGGTAAATTAAAAGCATGCATATGAAGCAGGAAGTGCGGTGTTTCTATTCCTATAGAGGTGTGCTTTGATCTGCGCTGCGCCTGCGCTGCTCGTGGTCGTGGGTTGAGCTAGGGTTACCATTTGTAAATATTTTGATAGGATTTCTGATGGAAGGTTAGATTTTTTAAGTGAGATGTTGAAAATTTTATATGGTATTGACGTTTCTTAGCCATTTTCAAACAAAATTATTTTCATTGTAAAATATACTCCCGAAATAAAATTCATATGGGACCACCGCGTGAGCTTCTTCTGCCAAATAAAAAACTAATCACGGAAAAATTGGTGTAGAGACATGAAAAATAAACTCGACGAATGCATAACCTCCTTTCTGTGTTGAAGTCGGTTAAAGAGTTTTGGACAAGATTGTTTAACCTTTACTCCATCTGCTGTACTTATCTATTCCTTTCCTTGCTGTGTAATATCGGTGAAAAATATCTTAAAAGCTTTGTTTAACAAAAACTTATTTAACTTACCTATGTAGATTCGTTGACGTGTGGCAACTTTGGCCATTATAAAGTTTTTTTTTCTACCAACTGGCCAACAACCTCAGAAAACTCGCTAAACACAATTTACACTTTGTAATGGAACTTTTCCACTTGCTCCGCATTCAAGTTTAGGTGGGTAGGTACTTATTCCATTTACCGTAAATGTAAATCGAAACCAGATAGTTTGTGATAATTTCTTCTCGTGTTTCGATATTTGAGATTCGATCCGAAGATGTTTGATTGGTGAAATGTAAACGATCACGGAAAGTTTAATTAGGATTGGGTTTTGTTGACTGAAAGATGTTCACAGATAAAACATTGATACTTATAGATTGCATATTATACCCAAGAGACACAAATTCTACAGCTAAATAGTCGCGATTACGCGGACTACACTTCGCGCGCTTTATCGCGACAATGTAGCTGCAGCATTAGAGTTCTTTTAAAGTAAAGTAAGACCTGATGATCAATGCTCATGCCTTCCCAAGTTCCCAGTCTATGATGACTCTTCATAGACTGGGAACTTGGGAAGGCATTCATTGAAGAGGCCCTTGCCGTGCAATAATCAATATACAATAAAACAATTGGCTTTTATTATAAGGTCGAACACAGCCCACCAAAAAAAAAAAACGAGTGTGCTTATGACCACACGACTGAAGTGAAACTTCAGTATTGCGTATTTGGCTATGAGAGGAAGAGAGAAAGAAAATGTGCGCGCGCACTGCTGTCTCTTGCTTATATCCCCCACTCAACTCCCGTTTGCCTCGCCCGATCACACTTTTCGTATCGCTTACGTCACGCGTTCGCCAGCTTACTCCCCAAGTCAAGCGTGCGTAAAGAAGTTTCACTTCAAAAAATCTGTAATGTAATAATGTAATGTCTATAATGTATCACATTCGAATATCCTAGAACATCTTTGGAATAATTCGCATAAGGTCTCGATACAGTTAGCAAAATAACATTACAATCTATGCAATCTCATAGTCAACTAATGGAGTTCGTCGTAAACAAGACACTACGGTGCGCGGTGCCCAGCCAGCCACGGTATTTTTATGGCAATACTTGAAACGCTAATCGGGAATAAAAGAAAAACGAAGGTATTTGCTGTTAAACATACCTTGCAAAACATGTTTGTAAGAACTGTATTACAATGTACTAAATGACTAGGACTTAAAAGCGTCTTGTTGTAGACTGTTTGATTAAAAAATGGACGTTGGACGTGTTCGTCAACACATTCGTCCCTCATACTGCGGTGGGACCTAAGACGACCCACTCACCCAGCCTAATATTGTCCCACTGCAGGGCAAAAGCCTCTTCTCATACAGAGAAGGCACGAGTATTGATCATCACGCTTACTTAAGACTTATTAGCGATTTCAGACGTATGTATATTAACTATAAGCCCAGCATTGCGTAACAAACGATCAATCCGAATCATTTTGAAGGATATTGCTAATCCATTGCTTCATTATGTTCGAAAAAATTGTCTGCTCAACAACGTAAATAACGCAATGAATGTTGTTGAACTGTCAAAATGAAAGCCATTTCTACTGTTAGTGTGTTACAAAATAACCCCGCAGGTTTCCTCACGGTGTTTTTCCTTCACTGAAGTCAGTATTGTCCATGATAAACTCAGAAAGTATTTAGAATAGTATTACTTACTAGCAGCGCCCTGCGGTTTCACCCGCATAAGTTTCGTTTCCGTGGAAATATCGGGATAAAAAGTATACCAAATTTCATCAAAATTGGTCCAGTCGTTTGTGCGTGAAGAAGTAACAAACATACAAACACACTCACAAATTTTCGCCTTTATAATATTGGTGTGATTTATTTATATATTTGTTTATTTGGGACATTCATGAGTCAGGGGCCGTTCAAGTGCCTTCCACCATCTCAAGTGGAGATCAAAGCATTTGAACCTGCGCTTTTGAGGTTTCTAATTTATTGACGCGATAAATACGCAGTATGGCTTTCTAAATTTGTTGTCCATAAGCTTAGGCTTATCGTTTGTTTCATCGATTTTTCTTTAGTGTGAAGTATTGATTAATTGGTCAGTAATTAGTAGTAATATTTCATCTTTTGTATTGGAACTAGCGATCGCTTTGCGTGGTTTTTCGACATGATAAAAAATCGAGATTTTTTATTATAGGTATAAGGTCGAGACGACAATAAATTAAAATGCGTATCTCTAATACCGTTCCCGGTCTGCATACGAAAATTCAATCAAATATAACTTATACCCAATAGTTTAGTCTATAGCAAGTCAAAGATTGGCAAAGTCCATAGTTGGCCCATCACTACTACTCGTATTTGGTTCTTTTGATAAATTCACTTCTTTAATTTCGATGCTAGCATATATTATAGTTAGTTTCAGCAGATAGTTTCAAAATACTCTTATGCGTTAGTGCTGTTATTTATTGTCGTATTGTCGTCTCTAGTTCTCAAACGGATGGTGAAAACCACATCAATATCTGTTAGAAAGAAAGAAAGAAAAGACATTTATTTAGCACAGACTAAAATACACACTATACACCAGGTACATCAGATAGCAACAAATAAAAATCAAATAGAAAGTGCATGTAAGAAATTAGCTGCAAAGTGTGCCTCACGGCTGCACCAAAAAGGCCCATAACATAATATAATCAGCCTATAATGTTCCCACTGCTGGGACACAGGCCTCCTCTTTGTGAGAAGGAGTGGGCCGTTATCCACCACGCGGGCCCAGTGCGGATTGGTAGATGTCACATGTCTTGGAATTTTTGGTTCTAGGACATGCCGGTTTCCTCACGATGTTTTCCTTCACCGTTTTGAGAGCACTGGTGATGAATTTACACAAAGTAAAATGCCTGTCAGGGTTCGAACCTACGACCTATATCTCGTAAGTCGCGGTCGTTACCACTGAGCCACCACTGCTCTCTCCAAAATGGCCCAGATCATCAAAAATGCCAGACAACTAGTGCCTGGCGATGTACCTGTTAGGTAGTTTAGAAAAACAGCGCGGTCAAAAAGCGACTTTAATTTATAATATAATTATATTATGTGGCATGATTCGTTTTCAGTCTTAAACATGTTGTGTGGTCTTCCCCATCATCTTCACGTAGGTGTTAGATTAATGGATTATGTCCAACGTTGGGGCAGCAGCACCCACTTATGCCGATTAGATCGTACTGAGAAAATCTGATTTCCCTTGAGTTAGTTCAGACTATCTTAGACATCAATAGCTTCTTGTTATATCATAAAGGTCATAAGTCTGTGTGCTGCCGGACTTAAAGAATAGCACCACCTCATACTTACCGTGGGTGTCGTAAAAGGCGACTAAGGTCGTACCGGAGAATGGGCAGCAGCGTTCTCTATGCATTTCACCACCGTACTGCGATCGCCAACCCGCCTGCCAAGCGTGGCGATTATGGTAAACCTCAAATTGGGGGAGGCCTATGTCCAGCAGTGGACGTCTTTCGGCTGAAATGATGATATCATAAAGGAACCTGGAAAATCTGTCATCATTGTGATGGAAATATGATTAAAAATCTTGAATCAAAATAGTCGTCATTGTCTCCAAATCTTCTGAAATCATTATCAATGTATCCTCCACCTAAAACTAGGCCTTTACTTTTGTTCCGTTACATACTCGTAAGCTACCTTCCTTACACTTTTATTAAAAGAAAGAAAAAAAGAAAAAGAAAGAAAAATTGTGTATTCTGCACAAACAAAACGGATATTACAAAAAAAAAGGAATATTACAGTCATTGATGTATAAAATGTATACATCAATGATTACAGTACCGTACTTCTTTCTATTCATTTATAACGGTGAAAAGACTGTTCCTTTTTAGGAGTCTTTTTAGCCTCGTACAGGTCTCTTTTTTTCTTTTGTTTCTTTTTAGGTAACTTCGTTAGTTTTAAATGCTCCTTTTTTCAATTTGTATGTCCTGTAAAAAAATAAAATATTTTTCTTTCTTTCTCTTTTATTTATTAAAATGTCCTGTTTCTTTACTAGCCTTACATCATTTTATTATAGTTTTGTAGGTAATGCCTTCGAAATCGTGCTACCAATATAATCATTTTAACTTTTTAAGTCCAGCACCCTAATTGCGTAACACACTATGAACCTCAATCTGAAACATTTTGAAGTATATTGCTAATACATTGCTTCATATATTCGAAAAATTTGTCTGCTCAACAACGTAAATAACGCAATGAATGTTATTGAACTGTCAAAATAAAAACCATTGCTACTGATAGTGTGTTATGCAATTACCCCTCTGTTTTCAAACGGTTCTATTTCTCCAATAGTCTGAATTCTATCTTCGAGTGGTCCGTACCTTCCGCGTTCGGCACATAGCTTCGGTTAATTTCGTCCCGTGTCGGTATCGTCTCGGCTCGTTAGGCCGTCGTCACTAAATATATGAGACGTGACGAAAACTATGCTGACAGTTCGACCACACAGGTTTTAGTGGTTTATTGGTGTTTACGTTTTGGAGGGTCAATGTTCGGAGCACTTATGTATGTAGAGTCGTGTGATTCTGTCTAGAATCCAAAGTTTTACGTTGATCGTACAGATTAATGTAGATATGGAGAGCGACAAAATTGCCGTGCGGATATTAATCAAGGAAGCAAATTTTTTTTTTCAAAAAAGCAACCAAATTTTCCGCAAAACATTTGAATGATGCAGATCATTCAAATGTTTTGCGGAAAATTTGGTTGCTTAGAGATTACTCCTCGCTTTTAAGGTGTCAATAACGGAATGAAGAAACCGTAATCTAGTACCTAAGTTTGTGAGATAGGAGCTTCAAAAGAACTGGCACACGACTGATGATAATTGAAACTTGAAAAGCAGAGAAAGAATCCTGAGGGAAAATGTTTGAGGGTAGGTAATTTATGCTTTGTTGCATGAGTACAAGTACAATCATCGTTCTGAATTCAAAAACGTCTTGTTCAGGGCCGCTTCTCTTTTGTTTAAAACACAAGGTGAAATCCATACAAAAATCAAGATTGACAGCAATAGGACCTGTCATCTGAACAGAATGCTAACTTAACAGGCGTAAAACCTTTGCATTATCTGTGGACAATGGGACTTTTGAAACTGTCAGCTATTCACAGATTAGTTTTGGAGCAATGGCGCTAGTGCTAATGTGGGTCAGTAAAGGTTACTGGTTCAAGGTGGTTTGGCAGGGTGATGGCGATTGGATATGTTGTGTGCTTGTCGCCTGGATACTGACAAAAGAATATTAATTTGATCGATATCATGTGCCTTTTGAATTGTAGAATGGAATGATATTATATTGTGGGTAATTGTTTTCAATTTGACTAAAGTAGGTAAGATATTTAGATTTATATATATTGGAGTACTTCTGCCTTAATGGGAAAGGTTGATACGAAACCCTAGTAAAAGATTGGATAATTTTTGGAAAAGTTAAAAGAGAGCTAAAGCTAAACCCTATCAGTAAACTGCAATATTGGATTTTTGATTGCGAATAGTAGTAAATTTGGACTTTAGGCGACGGATGTCCACTGCTTTATCAGCATTTTTGATGCCTTGTATACCTAAATTAGTGGCATATATAGGGTTATTGGAAAAACATTAACAGCCTCTTTAGAGGTCATTATGAACAACGTTTACTATGGGACCAAATCTGAAATCGCGAAAAAAAAATCAGTGTTCCCTACATTTATGTTCGTATACTTCGTATAACTCGTCAAAATGTAGGGAACAGCTGATTTTTTTTTCGCGATTTCAGATTTGGTCCCATAGTAAAAGTGTTCATAATGATGTGTACAATGACCTCTTAAGAGGTTGTTAATGTTTTTCCAATAACCCTGTATATTTGCTATGTGTAATAATCATTGTTTTCAAGAGCCTTTAAGTAATTGTTGGGGTTGATACATTATTTACTACTGTGTAGTCACATTATGGCTTGCAATTCTAGGTACCGTAATAAGATAATGTAGCATTGTTGTTGTTAATGAGTTTCCTAGTGCACCTACAGTCCAGGCTATTGTCCTCCATTGTCTAGCCAGTATCAAGTTACTAGTAAACATAGTCTCTTGGAATTAATTTAAAATTTACAACCAATATGGCAGATCGAGTTCAAAGCAAATTAACACGGTTTAAAACCAATAGTTATTATTATTATGTGTATATAGGTGTATACTAGCTTTTATCCGCGGTTTCGCCCGCGTGGATGTCGGATATTATCCCACGGAAACTTATTAGGTACCGGGATAAAAACTATCTGTGTGCCAAATTTCATCCAAATCCTATTTTAAAAGCTTATTACTAATGATTGTAATACTATCGTGAATTCATGCAAGCCTAGTAATTTTTGTTAGAATGCTGCTCAGCAAGTCCGGTCATATTTTGAACATGATTCGAAAGACACGTAGCGCCATCTAGCGTCCCAAAGCGATTATTACCGTCGAAAGTTATTTTCCTCGGGAACAGTATTTTTTTTCTGGATGAAAGGTTCAGTGCAGTGATTAGACGTGAAAAGGTAACAAACTTATGCGAACATAAATGTAGGGAACATCTGATTATTTTTCCACGATTTCGGGTTTGGTCCCATAGTAAAAGTTGTACATAATGATGAGTACAATGACCTCTTAAGAGGAAAACGGTGATAAAAATTTCACCCTGTATATGAATGTATGTATTTATTTGTTTCTTTCGGTGCCTATAGATTCAATTAGTTTGTAACCAAGAATTCTTTAGTTATTGCAATTTTTTCATTGTCAGGACTTTGGCATGTCCTGGCTGAACTTAAAATGAGTCAGACTTGGAATGTTCTATAGAATTTTAATTCTGCACATTCGTGGGTGTCGGTGAGTCAGCCCGCTTAACTTTTAGCTAAAAAGATACATAATACTGTGGCGAGGATGTTTGAGAAAATATTTACTTAGTGAATTAGCATGGTCGTTATAGGAGATTTTGCTTCGAGGGTACGCGTTGTGTGGTCTACTGTCTAAGTATGTCGATATTATGCAGTTTATTTCTTCTTTTTCTATAGTCTGCTGGTTTGGTTGTAAGATGGCTTTGGGGTTATCGGCGGGATGTAAGCTATCGCTGGATTTTGAAATTCAATCACATTACGGTAAATTTCGTTCGAGTCAATCGGCCTTTTTTAAAATAAATTAGATAATCATCTAAGTATTTAATTTTTAAAATGGTCGATTGACTTGAAAGAAATTAAATTAGCAAGAAATTAGGATTACTTACATAAGGTTCGAAATTCAATTTTTTTTTTTGCATATGACGTAAGAAATCTTAAATTTCTTATTCTTTCGAGTTTGACAAGATCTCAACTTCAAATTCTTAATTCAGAAACCAGGCGTTAGACCACGAACACTTCATGAAGAAGAATTTAGCACATCCGTTGTCAACCTACATAACAATAGTACATACATAATCTATAACAGAGAGACACAAGGTGCAATTAGTAGCACATGTAAGACAATGTACGTAATGAGCGACGGCTATTACCGATGACGAAAATACTCTGACTCATCTCTGTGAGCCTAGTACCGGAGTACTGATGTTTGTGGAGATGATGATACCAATTCTCAGAAGTTATGAATGAATTCAGCATGTTTATTAACAACTAAAGGAGTTCCGTCTTCTTTAACCTAAGTACTTTTTTTTTTATGGATGGGAAATCATCTAATGACTTCTCCCGCTCTGGGTGGAGCGGAAGGGAGTGTCAGACACTTACTGACTAAAACCCACCCGTGTTCCTTCCTTAGCCCTTTATGTTCCGGGGCAGCGGTAACCCTATCGGACAATCCCGCTATAACGTTGATTTCAGCTCTAAAGCGCTAAAAAGTAGAACTCTTTAAAAAAAAATCGATATAAAATAGGTTGTAATCATTCTTTGTCTATATTATTTATTGATGAATTAGCTATGTTGTTGATGATTTATCTAAAATCAGCATCATCAGCCCGTAAGTGTAAATGATGCCATTAGATAGAACAAAAATCTGGATTTAATTTCATTTATTTTCATGAGTTTCATTTTTATTAGCCATTAATCCTTCTACCTCTCTGTTCAGAGCTGCCAAGGACCAATCTTTATTAAAGGAGGCCAGCTCAACCCGCCATCTCCGTCTGGGCCTGCCGCGATGTCGATCCACTTTTTCAATGATTTTATTTATTTAATAACTACGATTGAGACAAATTTGTGATCACAGCTATAATATAAGTATGTTACCTACGATAAGAGCACTGCAGACAATTTCTACCGTCGATAAACCTACACAGCGGTATTAACATCTCTATACACTGCTGTGCCAGTGAACTTCGCCCTCTGAATGGGGCATTTCCGCCGAGTATTGCTCCGATCAAGTGATTCCCTTCCTTGAGATGATACAGAGCATCCTGTATCAGTGTTAGGAAACTAATAAAGTTGATTGACTGACAGTGTCTATGAAGAAGCGGTACATGTGGGTTGTTCAAGTGGTGTGTCTTAATGTAGTATTGGAATATAATAATGTAATTTAGAAGAATGAAGAGTAATAAAAAGAATAATTAAAGAAGATAATGAAGGATACCTAGCCAAACAGATAGAGTCTTTAACAAGGGAGAAGTAGTTAGTTATAAAAAAAAAACCCTCTGGGCGCATTATGTCCAATTCGCAAAATGCCCAATGTGCTCAAAATGTCCAATTCGCACAACGTCCAATTCGCAATTTGTCCAATTCTTGCAAGATCAACCGTTCTGAGGGGCAATTCTCGTAATTTTAAAGACGTTTACAGTCTGATCTCATTCTCAAGCTGTCAAAAATACTTCTAATTTCCCTAAATTTTTGACCAGGTTTCGACATTGATTGTCGCTGAGACGAGATTACGACTAGATTTTGAACGTTTTTAATTACGGGATTGATAATTTGCCTTCTGGTAATTGGACACGTGAGTCATTGATTTGGCCCTATCACTGTTGTGATTGACTGAAATTGACCGTGTATTATCATTTACAAGTTCTAAGTAGCCAATGGCAACGTTGCGAGTTAAAATTAACATGAATTAAAAAAAAAGCAAAGAAAATGAAGCGCCTGGTAAATATATAAATAATTTAAAAGCACTTTATCACAATCTTACAGCACGCAAAGCAAGCTTAAGTAAAAAGAAAGCCTTAAAAACCCATAAAAAGTAATTCAACACGATCCTTTCTTATCAGACCAATAAAAGAGCATCAAACGAAGTTAATAGATATTTTATTACGGTAAACTATCGGGGTGCGATAGTACAACCACAGTATAGACAATATCAGAAGGGCGGATACATACATCGAGCGAAAACAGCGGCACGTACCCATAGACGCGTACGTACAGCGATCTCACTAGCTTTTTGTTTGAGATCGCCGTACGTACGCGTCTTTATAATATTAGTTTAGGCTAGTTTCTGCCCGCACCTTCCTCTGCGTGAAATTTCTTTTCCTCCGACTCAGCTCATCGCATCGCATCTCCTGCCCGCGCCATTACTTCATTTTCGCTTAGCGTTTTTCCTTACCTTTTCCTTTTTGCTTGCCGTATGTTAAAAAGCCTTCCTCAGGAGTTAGGCTATCAAATGCAAACATAATTATTTTTTCCAAATCCGACCGGTTGTTCCAGAGATTAGGGCGTTCAAACTAACTAAAAAAAAACAAACAAACAGCTTTATAATATGTATATAGGGTGACTGGTAATTAGTGACCGATACCTAAACACGTGATTGTACTCATGATAACAAACAACTTTTACTATGGGACCAAACCTGAAATTGCGAAAAAGAAATCTGCTGTTCAGTACATTTTGACCAGTTAGGCGAAAATTAACGACTAAACAGCAGATTTTTTTTCGCAATTTCAGGTTTGGTCTCATAGTAAAAGTTATTTGTTATCATGAGTACAATCACGTGTTTAAGTCATCATCTGCCTAGCCTTTTCCCAACTATGTTGGGGATCACGTGTTTAAGTATCGGTCACTAATTACCAGTCACCCTATATATTTTTTTAATAAATTAATTAGTACTTATAAAATAGATGACACCTATAGATAGTTGCGAGTGTGCTTTCACTCGCTGTACGTGAATCGTGTCTATGTGTGTGTGTGCTTTTTCGCCCGTTGTTTAGACCCTACCTTCTGTAACTACCTATTATGTGGTACGAGTACAAAATAACTTGTATTTCTATCTATTATCATGTAAATCAGGTTTTATAGTGCACCGCGGGACGTCATTGATGCTCTTTTGTAACCACTCCATTTTCTTGGTGGTACTTTAGATGTATCTACGAAATTGCTTTTTAGCCACTCAAGAATACTCGAGATGTATGGGTGCCATGGGTGGCTTGATAAAATGGACAATTTGTTTTGTTCTTATAGTCAATGGGGATTGTAGTTGCTTAGTTGGTTTTCTTCGTGGTTAGAAGGGGGAAAGAATCATAGGACATCAAAAATTCATCCGCATCGCTGTTAACAGGAAAAGTGGCCAAAATGCTGGTAGCATTGTCAGGATCTATGACAATTCTGATGCTTTGGCCAACAAATAGCCCTGGTCACGTGAATACCAACCGCTTGGAACATTTTAGAACATTCAACCACAAACGTCTTGAACAAATATTATTGTATTTCTACCTAATTAACAATTATTTTAAGACTGTTAGCTTTTACATTATTTAAATATTATTTAGGAAATTGAAATAAAAATTAATAAAATCTAGTGATAACTATCAATATCATTAACTTTCTATAGCTAACCTTCGACTATCACTACGACTATGATACTATGAGAGTGGGGGAAGGGAGAGTGCACCTGTGCCTGCGCACACACTTCTGCACGCTAATATTATCTCCCGCGCCGAAGGCTGGTCTCCGCTGAGATTGGTCGCCAGGGCCGAAATTCGGTCTGTAGGACGTTTTTATGCTAACCTTTGAAAAGAATGTATATTATCTTCAATCTTAATAAGCTGAACTAAGCTCATTAAACCCACAGTTAATTTAGGGCCATTGCCATTCAACGTGGCAATGCAGCAAGCGTTTTGGGCACCTTTGCGCCAGGAACAGTTAGGGGCGGGTTATTTGACTAAGTTAGACGTGTAAAGCTATGTTTTAATTTCTTAAGTATTTAATTTGATACGATAGACAAAAATAAAAACTGTTATAATTAATATATTACTGTAATTATAACAGAAATTACACCAAAGACCTGTGATAACAGAATTTATTATAGCTCATACATAATAAAAAATAAAATTGCAAGTAAAAAAATTACTGATATTATAATGTAGCGTACCTATAATACTACATAAATGAAATTGCGTTGTGTATGGCGTTGACCTTTACAACCAATTACATCGAAAACCCATGAAAAGCTATATTTAACTGACCATAAATAAAAAAGGAAAACTCATAAAATCAAAGTCATCGCGTGTCTTTGAAATCGACCCAAACAGAGTAGTACTAGAGTAGTTTCTTTTAATAACTTTAAAAGCTTTTCGTTCGGCAACGCTTTTGACTAATGACATAATCCGGTGACGACTGCTGATTACAATCTAGATTGACACATGTTTTGGGCGGAACAGTACGAGCAATGAATTAAAAGGCAGCAAACTATCCTTTAACACAATTGTAGTAACAATAGCAACAGGATCATCCCCTATGTCATGTCATAGGTAGGTAGATAACTAGGTACTTATAACATAACTGGCGCAATGAAATAGTACAGTGAGAGATAAGTATGCAGGCTCGTCGGATATAGTTGAAGTTTAGTAAGAAACCGATGGATTTTGTCGGCTGAAATTTAATTTGATAAATGAGCTGTTTGTTTTCTATTAATAAAATTAAATTTTATTCGAGAACAACCATCGGTTTCTTACTAAACTTCAACTATATCCGACGATCTTAATCTAGGACTTATCTCTTTTGTTGACTGTACATGTGACTTAAGTAGTCCATTATTGCACGGTGTGAAATTAGGCCGTGCATTAATAGATTACTTAAGTCACACGTATCGTGTACTGTTTTATACCTCGTGTGACCTAAACGTAAGTCACGCTTTCCTGTGTAAAAATGGACTACTTGAGTCACCCAAAAGCGTGACTTACGTGCGTGCTTAGAAATATCTTCTTTTAGAAATATTTTATTAATCTCCACATTGTTAGAACAAAATTTTATCTATCGGACATTATTCGTCTTTTAACCTAACCGCTGGTCAGTCCAAGTCACCGCCCTCACTGGACTCTGTTACGACCACCCTGAGAGAAGCTGAGAACCGAAGGAAGTGGAAGAACATCGTTACTAAAAGCCACGAAGGCTTTTCAGGGACACGACACTCAGTAATGAAGTACGCGACTAAGAAGATACTTTGCCAGTTCTTCAATCGATCGATAATTTCAGCTTATCAAGAGTTGATATTGAACATTCTGACTTAGCCTCTATCAAGTTGCGCCAGCCACAACATGACGCATCTGCTTCAGCTACCGTCTTTACATTTATTGATTTCCTAATAAATATCATAAGCTCTATTGCTTATTTATCATGTATTTAAAGACATGTATCAAATCTCGTCCAAGCCGTCCATTAACGCTTTATGAAATGTTAAACCGGTAAAATAAGACTTAAAAGATTAACACGTTTCGATAGACATTTATTTTTTATGTCATTCACAAAATATTGGGTGATTTGCGAAAGACCCTTACAAAACACTAACTTATATATTATTCATAAAATATTAATGCCAATTCATTTTATTGCACCATAAAATTAAATGAATTGCTGGATAATTTTTATTAAAGAGTGATTGAAACACTTAATTTTATGATCGATGGATTGGTATTCATGTATGCCGCGTTAAGTTTATATTGCCATCAAGATTTCCAATGCATTTAATTCTGTTAGCGTTTACAATAATATGATTGTCAATAGCATACAGAACTTTCTACCTTGTAACCAACTGCGTAAAGTCCAAGTTTTATTGCTTTTGTGCCCTTATTTTGAAAACCAGTAGCGTTTTACTAAAGATACCGTATCGTTTGTTACAGGTAGCACAACGGACCTGACGCCTACGCTGATCGGTATATACGACTCGTTACTAGAACCAGACAAGAGTTTGCGGCCAGAAGCAAGTCGATTGGAAACCGCAAAAGACGCAAGAAATGACCCTCCTGTAGACACGATATATGAAGTAATAGAGGAGACTCAACAAGACATATCTCAGACTGGAGACGACACAATGATCACAGGAGGTGTCAAACTCCCAATTGCAACATTTAACAAAAGCTCATTATATTCAATACGAACTAAAAGTGATAACAACGGTGCTAGTGAAGATACGGATAAGTGTAAAGTTTTCAGTGATTCTACGTTAAGTAAAGTTCAAAAAACGTTTAAAGAAATGAAGCAAGAGACGACGTTCGGTAATCTCTCGCCAAATGTGAAACGGATGATTTCAAGTGCGACTAGTGAAACGACGACGTTAAAATTTCAAAAGAAAACCGTGAATATTGGTAGATCTTCAATGAGGAAATCTAACATTCCCTTAGTCGGAGCTACCTCTAAGATCTCTCAGTCTGGTGTCGAAATACTTTCTTCCGTCGATATCTACGACCAGCCCTGTGCTATCAAAAGCTTTACTAAGTCCAAAAGTGAGGACATTGAATCTCCTGTCATATCGGTGCCTCTGAAACCTGAATTTAAAATTGATGATGCTCAAACCTATGATGTCCCAACGAACAACAGGCCAGCTATCTACGATGTTCCGGTCGTAAACAACAAAACTGCCTTTGAATCCTTGTCCCTTCCTTATATCGATCAATCGATCGAGCTTTCTATAACTTCTAACGATAGAGAATTCGATATCAAACTGTCATCGAGAGACAACTCGCCGATGAAGCCAACGCCAAAAAGTCCCGTCCAGTCGCCGGCGAAGATCCCGAAACTGACCGATGGCACAAACAGTTTGCATCGAAAAGACTTCGTGAATAAGAACGAGAGCCCATCGAAGTTTTTGTCGAAAACTGTTCCTTACCCTGAGGCTGCCGGTTCCACTGGGAATCTGAAGACTTGTGAAAAGGAGGTGATAAGATTAAATCCTCCTGTGGAAGTGTCTCGACCGCTTTCGATGAGTTCCATTGCGTCTTCGAGTTCGACATCTAGTAGTGGTGTGCAAAATAAAGGGGGCGTGAACTCTGCGTACTTGGCTTCAATCGAGAGTTTGGATGATCACAGTGATGCGGACATGATTTCGGCTAACGGTAGCAATAATTTCGTGAACAACGCTGGGATTATGACTACCAGTGTGTCGGAGGAGAGGAATTCGGAAGATGCGCCACGTAAGTTAAACATTTTTACTTTTAAAGGCCCGTATTTTAGAATTCAAAAATGTTGATCTTTTGTTTATTGGAACAAGCATTAGAAGAAGAACTAGCAGGGGATCCCCGCGGTTTCACCCGCATACGTTTCGATCCCGTGGGAATATCGGGATATAAACAGCTATCCTATGTCCTTTCCCGGGACTCAAACTTTCTCTATACCAAATTTCATCTAAATCGGTTCCGCGGCTTAAGCGTGAAGAGGTAACAGACAGACACACTTTCGCATTTATAATATAAGTATGGATTTCTGAAAAGGAGATAGGAAGCTCTTACCAGATTTGGTAGTTAGTCAAAGACAATACAACCGAAACCACAAAAACTGAAGGAGAACATGGTCTTTTCGAATGGGATGAGTACGAAATAGTATGATTAAACTAATAATCCAAGACAGCATTAACGAAAACAATAACATAATATCCTTGTTTTCAGATGCTCAGTTGGTAGACGAGTTGCCAGGTCTATCTCAGTTAGAGCGAGTGTGTGCGGAGATAGTGCAGACTGAGAACGTGTACGTGGAAGACCTGCGACAGGTTGTAGAGGTGAGTTCATTATGATTATTGTAATAATAAAGACACGGGTCCCTGTTTTGTGGAAAGTGTACGTGGGGCCCAAGCCAACTCGCAGATGCCCCTTAGACAATTTTAAGTGCTGAGGCACCAACCGACGATTATCCTTGTATGCACTATGCAAGTGCATCCAAGGACAATCCTCGGTTGGTCCAGGACTATTGCAAAACATGGAAACAAAACATATTGGGTTTGGGTTGGTTTGGGTGGCTATATTGGATTGCTTACCTAGAACTAAAGAAGGACCAAAGACGGCAAAAGTAG
Source organism: Hydraecia micacea (assembly GCA_914767645.1). Lineage (NCBI taxonomy): Eukaryota > Metazoa > Arthropoda > Insecta > Lepidoptera > Noctuidae > Hydraecia > Hydraecia micacea. Next base: position 3,191,014 of record OU611801.1, on the reverse strand, counting down.
CCTAGTGCGAAGTATCAGACTTCCGTGATTTATGGTCCCTTGAGTTTTGATTTGAAGTCGGGAAACATAAGTATTTAATTCTACAGCATGATAGTGATCGCTGCATTCTTATACAGCGTGTATCAGAAAGGTGTGGTGTGGGAATCGAAAAAAAAATCAGCCAATCATTTGGGTCGAGTAAGTATTGAAATTTTGCATGGGACATATAATTTTTTTTCGCGATTACGATGCACACAAACACGTACACTTAAAAAGTGTCTGATTGTACGATAATAAATAAGTTTGTTTAAGCCGATTTGAGCCTTATTTAAGTACACTTTCTGTCCCTGGATTGCAGGTGCTTTGCAAGTGAAACGAATGAAATATTTCCTCAGTTTTGAGGTTTACGAGCTCATTTTCCGAGAAATCGTTCGCTGGTAAATCTTTTAACTTCCCTTATTGCCCAGTTATCATCGAACAGCAACAGCGTAGGTAGTTTTTATTGCGTCAATCGTAGCCTGCTGACACATTTTATAATTATCTGAAATTAATGGCCAGTTAAATAACAACAAATAATAATAAATAATAATAATAATCCTCTTAAAATAACAACAAACCCTGCTAAAGATATAAACTTTCCAAACCATTCATTTCTGACTGCACCGCTGTTTGTTTTACCGCCACTTCCTATCTGTTTGAAACATCAGACGCGTTCCAATTTTGAACTTTGCTTTAGTTAAATTAGTTAAACTCTGGTTTGGACAGTGTTACGTAAAGCTTTGTAAACTAACACCCGTTTGGTCGAAGATTTTGTTTGTGGCTAAAGTAGCGGATGGTAAATCAATGATTGGTCAACTGGACCCGCGGGTCCAGTTCGAGTGGGTCCAGTTGACCAAAGACTCGTCTAAGCACAAATAGTGTACACTAACACACTTTTAGCAACTACCTACACAGTTTCCTCTATCAATGAATATAGCTTTATCTTGTGTCAAAACAGGAATTTCAGTACCAATTTTGACACGTTTGTCTATGAGGCTTTCGTTGCGAATGCGCGCGCCATCACTGTTTTCATAGACAATGTTCTGTTTAATAGACAGTCTGCTTACCGACCTTAGATCAAACCGTGCGAATTGTCCGTCTATTAAATTATTTTCAGTAGATTCTCTTTGCGAAGGTTGCTCAATTATTCTAGTATTGAGTTCCTTTTCCTCATCATTGTTATTTTATCCCAATGTTTCGTGTTCAAGGCGTCTTCCTCGTTCATTATTCATTAAAATTATAAATATGTACACAAAACTTCCAACGACGCTACTAAAATGTATGAGGTGGACGGAACAGTCCACCTCATAAATTTTAGTAGATAGATTCATAGACAACGACCACGAGAAATTAGGTCAAGTAGAGAATTAATGGCTAATTAAACATTTGCTAACACTCTATGGTCGTAGCTCATAGTGTAAACAGAATAATTATTATAATTACTAGCCTGAATCGTCCCACTGCTGGAGGGCAAAGACCTTTTTTATGAACATCAGTAAGTATTACTATTCTATAAAGTTTACATCGAACCTCACTCAAGTGCCCGCACAAAATTTGAAAGCGAACTCATTTGTTTTTAAAAGTTTATCATCGTGGATTCAACCCTCGTCTCCAGAAGAGATGTATCGCGGGTTTACAAAGAGACACCGTTCGAATTTCGAAGAGATTTATTGCGGATTCACAACGACAGTCTCATAGACAAAGTGGTCAAAATTGGTACTGAAATTCCTGTTTTGACACAAGATAAAGCTGTATTTAATGAACGTTTCGAACTTCGAAGAGATGTATCGTGGATTCACAACGAAACATTGTACGAATTTCGAAGAGATGTATGGCGGATTCACGCCTCAATATCATTCGAATTTCGAAGAGATGTATCGCGGTTTAAAACCTCAACATCATTCGAATTTCAAAGAGATAAGTAGTGTCGCGGATTCACAACGAGACACCATTCGAGTTTAGGGAATAACAGTAAAACTGCCTAGTTAGTAGTTAGTTCTTTGCGTCTGTTATCTAGGATCACAATCGGGTCAGGTAGTAACTAAGCCCAGTGACCTGCGCAGTGTGACCCACTTCGGTACTAGCTCATACGGATTACGTTCAGGTAGTGTTTCTAACTAGGGTTTTTGAGTTTAATTTAGTTATGTTACATAGCTGTTTTCTTCTAGGAGTTTTAGAGCTTAAAAACTAGTCTATATAGGGTGACTGGTAATTAGTGACCGATACCTAAACACGTGATTGTACTCATGATAACAAACAACTTTTACTATGGGACCAAACCTGAAATCGCGAAAAAAAAATCAGCTGTTCCCTACATTTATGTTCGTATAACTCGTCAAAATATAGGGAATAGCTGATTTTTTTTAAATAAAGCTACTTATAATAAAGCTGAAAAGGTTTTTTGTTTGTTTGAACGCGCTGAGAGTCTTTCTCTGGTTTTGAAAAATTCTTATATTTCTTTTTGCATTTGATAGCCCATTTCTTGAAGAAGGTTCTAATAATAAAGCTGGAGTTTGTTTGTTTGAATACTCTGGAATTACCAGTCGGATTTGAAAAAATATGTTTACATTTGGTAGCCCAATTCTTGCGGAGGGTTATGCTGTTTAGCATCACCCAACGACCCTAAAGAGCTGAGCAAGAAAAAAAGTCAGAAAGAACGCTTATAGTTGCGGGCAGAGCTAGTACTAGTATTGAATAAATCTTCTAAGATTATATTAATCTCCTAAGCCAGGGATGCACACACTTATTGAGACCATGGGCCACTTGGGCAAATGATGAACTATTGGCGGGCCACTAGCACAAATAAAAAAAATTATTTCAAAAATAATATAGTAGTTTGAAGCGTGGCACTGCATTGTGCTTACAATCTTTTTAACATTTGGCTTTTTAATTTTTAACCTCAGCAATATTTTTCCTTCAAATGTACGAGGGAATATTTTTGCTGGCGGGCCACTGGCATATTGCCGGGGGGCCGCATGTGGCCCGCGGGCCGCGGTCTGTGCATCCCTGTCCTAAGCCTATATTTTAAATCTAATAAGACTCTTCTGTTATTCGGGACACAAGTCTCGGTTGTGCTTGTGTAATAAGCATGGACATAGTTCCAACATACCATGTCATCAGCTTATGACGTATAGGTACTAAATTATGGTTTATTTATTTATAGGAGAACCAACAGCTGTAACAGAAGTATAACAATATTATATGAGACATAAAGCCAATTACAGGTTCTCACGGGTAAAAACAGAAAATGTATTATTGTGAATATCAATTGGGTAATTTATTATAACGACTGGTAACACTACTTAACAATGAAATTAGTTTATTAAAAATGTAAAGCGGTCATGTTCTGGGAGTTCATTAATTGTATCGCGTGCGCTTGGCTCGAGGTGGTGGCGCGGTCACGTCAATTTGTTGTCTTTATGAATAGTGGATAAACCTCGTTTATTTTACTACTACAATGATTGTAAGGTTTGAAAAAGTAGTTGTAAAGGCGGACAGGCGTGACGCAATGGTGCGACGCGATTCTCGTAGAACCGTTTCCATTAAGTTTTCATAGAAATTGTTCTACTAGAGTCGCATGGGGGCTATCGCGTCGCGCCTATCTGCAGGAGCCTTAATAGGTTCGTAGAGTTACCTTTTAGTCACTCGTACATTCAAATGCTTAGGACTTTCATTTTTCATAAAAACGAGCAACAAATTACTTACATACCTAACATATTCCGTTTGCTTGTCAAAGTTCTTAAACGGCTTTTAATAACCAATTAGTGTCTTTAAATCTCTTTCTTGGCTACCAATTCGCACTCAAGCTACGTTATCTACTTACAATCATTACCAAATGAATAAATAAAATTAATTGGCTGTGTAGCCCAATTTCTCTGCCCGACGCGTACCGAAACCAATATGGCGGCAGGAAGCTGTCAAACGTGACAGGTGTCAAATTGTCGCTGTCACAGTGCCACTGCTAATTAGCCGACAGGTTGCCAACACTGGACGGGTTAAAAATGGCGCTAAAAGTGAAATTTAAGTATTTTTGGAATTAAGAATGCATGTTCTGTTCTCGCTTTTACTGACCCACGTCAAAGGGAAAAGAAAATTGATACATGTTCTATTTAAAGAACTGTTTTGTATTCTAGAACTAACGAAGTAGAGTAGGTAGTATATTCTCATATTATTTGTTTTATTTTATTAATCAATTTGTTTTGGATTTTATGTATTTTATTTTCTCTTTTATTCTTACACACGCTGTCTACATCTCTTTGTCTATGGTCTTATCGCAGGTATGCTGGTAGAGATTTCTATAGAAACAGGCATCATCTTTGTACTATTTTTCTGTTTTTTATTTCTTGTCTGTTTATATTATGTGTGCACATAAACGGTTATATCTACATTAATAATAAAGCTGAAGAGTTTGTTTGAAGGGGTCCGTGGCTAAATAATAACAGCCGCACAGGTCGATCGATCAGGTTAAGCTACGCTTGCCGCGGTTGGTCTGTGGATGGGTGACCATCTTTACATACTGAGACCCCTCCGTGCCTCGGAAAGCACGTTAAGCCGTTGGTCCCGGCTGTCATTCGTGGGTCTTTGACAGTCGTTACGGGTAGTCAGAAGCCCGAAAGTCTGACAACCAGTCTTACCAAGGGGTATCGTATTACCCAGTAACTGGGTTGTGGAGGTCAGATAGGCAGTCGCTCCATGTAACATACTGATATTCAGCTGCATCCGGTTAGACTGGAAGCCGACCCCAACATAATTGGGAAAAGTCTAGGCAGATGATGAGTTTGTTTGACCGCTCTAATACAACTGGATTTGAAAAAATCTTTTTCATTCGATAGCCCAATTCTAGAGAAAGGCGTATAGCGTTCCTCAAGTATCAAAATGCTAAATAGCTTACTATTTAACATCACGATGTGACCCTTAGGAGCCGAGCAAAAAGAAAAAATAATCAGAAATAACGCGAAGCGAAAACGAAGTACCTAATAGCGCGGGCGGGCGATGGGATGCGACGGGAGGGGGCGGGGTAATAAAAATTTCACGCAGACGAACAGACGAAGTTGCGGGCGGAAGCTAGTAAATAAATAGATAGATTGCAGTCTCGTCGATTGCCCATACAGTAGTTATACACAAGCTTAAGAATAATGAATAGTGACAGTTTGATCCTCAATTTATTGCACTTAGTGGTACAAGTCCGGGCTCACCTAAGGCCACGTCCTGCACATAATTCAGTCAATAAAGTCTGTTTAATGTACTGCTTCCTGCGTTACTGTTTATGCACTATTTGTGCTTATGTTACGTTAATGTCGGCTTCCAAGTTATTGGTCAGTTAGTGGTGCACCGCTGATTTTGTCCCCATTTGTATTTACTGTGTTATTGTATGCTTTTGTAGTTTTGACGGTGGAATTTTCGCGGTAGTCTTGTAAAGCGATCGAATTAAGTGCTCTGTGTCAAGTCCTTACACAATTCTCGCCATCAAAGGTAAACGTTTGGCGAGTTTAGAATTAAGTAACACCTCTGTATTATAATATCATAAAAAAAAAACAAAAAAAAATACTTAGTTGTATTTTTACTTTAATAATAAATAATATCTAAAATTAAATAAATATTTAAGGGGGCTCCCATACAACAGACGTGATTTTTTTGCCGTTTTTTTACGTGATGGTACGGAACCCTTTGTGTGCGAATCCGACTCGCACTTGCGGTTTTTTTTTGCCTTTATCGATTCCAAAACAGTTTGCAAATTGTTAATCTTGGTCCCCTTTTCCACGAAAACTAGCAAATCTCGTTATCAGGTAGAAACAGTTCAGTTTAGTTTCCAACTTTTGAAACTCCGTGTTACATACGGAGTAGGAAGTCAAGAACGTACTCGTACAACTTCGCTACTTAGAAACTGTTGTACCTCAAGTTAGGCCTGGTGGCCTACCATGATCTAATTAAAAACGATTCAAAAACAAGACATTTCAGTTTAGGTTCCTAAACGGCATCATTGAGCTGCTCTATGGACGTCATGGTACCAAGCAAGTATGAATAAAACCAAAACTTGCGACTCAGTTTGGGACAATCGCTGTCAGCAGGTGGCACGGCCTAAACTGAATCGTTAAACTGACGTCATGGTACGAAATAGAAGAATAGTTCAGTTTAGGTCCTAAAATGGATCGCGTTATGAGCTTGTGGTAGGCCTCCTGCTCTACAATTCTGATTAGCGCCGTACGCCGCCGGTGTGCACGACTCCTTACAAACGATGTTCTAATTCTTATCTATTTACACCTTCAGATAAATAACCATTTAACTTTCTCAAACACACAGGCTAGCCAATTATCGCATCGGATTTAACTGTGGTTTATTCATAGTTTAAGTTAAACAACTTTTTAATTAGGCAATGATATTGAATGGACTATGGGACTATGCCAATATGGCATCGCTGTAGTAAAATGAATGAATTATGTGCTATTATTAATTTCATTATATTTTGATAGGTATAGAGATTTACAATAATTATTGGTGTTTTCTCACGCTTTCTTGTTTAGCGTAGGCAGGGCCTATAAAAGGCTTTTCTCTTAATAACGAAATATGAAATTAAACACCTTATATTTATATTCATTCGTATTTCTGCACTAAATAAGCAAGACGAGTTTTTTTTTATAGAATGAAGGATTAAGCTCTCAAAATGACGTTGACAGACGTCAAACATTGACATTGGCATGTCTAGTTGTCAAAAGTGACAGTATTTATGTGAAATTAATACAAATATACCGCTAGATATAAAAAGCAAATTGGATTTTTTGCGGAACAATTAACGCAAATGCTAATAAACAGGTTTGCCTTAATATGGGCAGACTGAAAAAATAAAATTGTACTGTAAAAAGACCTTCAAGTTTCCTAGTTGAACCGGCGACAGACAGATTGACAGAGCAATTGATCTTAGTCAGTGTGACCCACCAAATTGACTAGACCCTTCATATTAATCCGACCTCCTCTTTTAAGCACCCATTTTGTGAAGATTTAGCGGGACGAGGTAGTTCAAATTACACTGGTTGTTAACCTCTTAGGGAAGGGTACTAATGTACGGTGATTTAGACTTTATCATATGTAGATAAGGTTTAAAAATGCGTGGCAAGAGTGTGGCAAGCCTGAGGCGGGTTGGGTACTGCTAACGGGACACCCTAATATGGGGGTAGATTATAGGGTGCCCATTAATCGTGGTCGATTTATATTTTTGCTCTCGTTTTTGCTATGAGTTAGTTAGAAAATGGATGGAAGACTTGTATGGTCCAATGATTATGGGTTACACGTATGCAGGTAACTTATGAATTTTTTATTCTAATCGTTTTCCGGTCTATTAACACCTTACGAAGATCTTTACTAAAGACATAACATAACATCACGGCTGCAATATCCGAAGGGTTTGGCAGAGGTGTAGCGGTAATGCCACATTTCGCCAGTTATGTTTAAGTCCCGTGTAATAGGCGAGCCTATTGCCATCAACCGGGTACAAATGCCGCCTAACGAGCTGCTACTGAGAAATTCCTGATGTCAAAACCCAATGACACTGCCCGACCTGGGAATCGACCCCAGGACCTTAGTAGCCCCTGCGACCACTAGACCAACGAGGCAGTCAAAATAGAAGACGTAATTCCTGCTAGTTTAACGTTATTTTAGCTTGTGGCTAAGTTATAACAGCTGCACGGGTCGATCGATCAGGTTAAGCTACGCTTACCGCGGTTCGTCCGTGGATGGGTGACCATCTTTACATACCAAGACCTCTCCGTGCCTCGGAAAGCACGATAAACTGTAGGTCCCTACTGTCATTAGTGGATATTTGACAGTCGTTACGGCTCGTCAGAAGCCCGAAAGTCTGACAACCAGTCTTACCAAGGGGTTTAGTATTGCCCAGTAACTGGGTTGTGGAGGTCAGATAGACAGTCGCTCCATTTAAAATACTGATACTCAGCTGCATCCGGTTAGACTGGAAGCCGACCCCAACATAGTTGGGAAAAGGCTAGGGAGATGATGATTCCTGCTAGTTTAAAAATGTAAACTATACCTATGAATTAAGAACCATAACTTTTGAGTGAAGCCACAGTCGTTTGGTACACTTATACCTATACGTTTGGAACAATAAATCACCCCTATATTCCCACTCTTAGGGTAGGATTTTATTATTTATGATTATTTCCAAATTTATATGGGACCAACTTCGGGGTATACCCTTTTCAATAAAAAAAGAATTATCAAAATCGGACTGCTCTGTAAAAAGTTATGCGTGATCATACATAAAAAAAAATATATACGCGTCGACTTGATAACCTCCTCCGTTTATTCGTCGGTTAAAAAATGTAAACTACCTATGAATTAAGAACCATAACTTTTGAGTGAAGCCACAGTCGTGTGGTAACCCTATTTTTACCCCGTATTTGTGACTCGTAGAATAGCAACCCCTTGAATTCCGAATTCCTCCGACGTTTCCAAATGCACACGTAAAATTAAATGTGACTGGCGAGACCGAAATAAAAACGTTTTAAAGAATTGAAATATGTGTCTTTACATCATGAATTAAAAAATTATATGTAAAATACCTTTTTTAATTCCTCGTTTTTAGGGTTCCGTACCCAAAGGATAAAAACGGGACCTGCAGAATTAAATTAATTGTGAACGATGCGTTGTAACAATTAACAATATTATTAACTTTTAATTAATCCTTTTCGACTAGTGTGAAAAATTCCAAGTAATGAATTGACATTGGTTTGTCAGCTTACATAAAATTCAAATGCACGTAATTGACGCCAACATCAAGCTTTTAAAAACCCTACATATTGAAAGTTAAACTTGGACATGAAATACAACGTTAACGTAAGTAAACAAGTCCCATACAAAGTCCATACATTATTATCGATAATAATAAAGCAGCCAGCATGAATGAAAGCTCACAGGCTGGTTGTATTCTATTTTTAAACGAGCAAGCTTGCCCACGGTACATATTTATAAAACGCGCCGTGCGTGGGTCGCCAGTTATAAAAATACATGCACGACAATGTAATGTTAGGTTGGGTGCAGATGGTCAAGTATTAAAATTAAAAATAAGCTAAATAAACAATTACTTCATTATTTTTATGGGTTTTCGCTGTTCTAAAGGTTAGTGTCTTGATTAAAACTTTGTTATATTTAATATTTTTATAAGAATTTATTTTCTTGACTTTTATATCTTTAACTGTGTTGCTTTGGCTATCCTTAAAAGCAGAGAATGTAGAAAAATTAGAAGAAACCGAATATTTATTGGACTAATGTAAAAACATTAATCCAGCAAAATTTAGAAGGCTTTTAGTTTGCTAATAATCGAAATTGTAGTTTTCACGAATAAGAACTGTGTACACTTAATAAATCAAATAAGTTTATTGAGTCACTTCTAAAGTTATAAGCTACAGTTTTCACGTTTTAGCATGTAAATAGCGATCAGTGACCCACCTATTCTCTAGAATTTATTATTTCAAAAACTGAAATAAAGTCCGTTAATGTTTTGGTCTATCCGGAATTCGTGACTTTCAACATGTTCTAATAACGAAAAACCATACATAGTTTATTGTTTGGGTTCCTACGGAGATGTACAGACGCCAGCACATCAAGTTACTACAATCTATCAAATTTCTTCAATAGATTTTCAACTTTATCGCTAAAAAGTTGAAGTTCAAAGTTGATTGGGAAAATTTGACAGTTTCTGGTAGCTTGATGTGCTGGCGTCTGTACTTAGTAGGGAAAGCGCAGTGACCGCTATTACCATCCTAAAACGAGAAAACTGTAGTAATGGTCCGTCTGTCCAAGCCTTTAGCTAGTTGTATGATATCCATACAATATGTCATAAAGCTAGTGACAGATTGTTACAGAGATTAATATGCGATCGTCATTATGTCATTAAGTATGGCTATTCCTTGTAAGTACCAGTAGGTGATCTGATGGCAGTTTATTATGGTAGAGAAAATGTTTTATGTATTTGGTACACGGTGTTAAATGACTTCAGAAGTCAAAGGCATAGGCCATATTATGCCTACAAATTATTGTTTGGGGTGAACTTTTTGTTGTCCATTTATTTGTTTATTTATTTATTTAAACTTTTCGCACAATAAGGTACAAAGGCGGACTTAATGCCATTCCATATTATAGGTAACTCCTTTAAATATTATAATTTTGATTTGAATCTTCAATTATATTCGGAAATATATTACTTATGTTCTAAAGCATCAACATTTTCCAAAATTATAATCGAAACATTTTCCGCTAACATCTCAATCAGTTTCCATGTATATTATATTTTCAGGGTTCCGTAGCTAAATGCCAAAAACGGAACCGTTATAATTTTTGTAGCACTCAAACCTTTTATTGGTCAAAATACCCCCTCCCACCTACATACACAGTTATATCGACCAGCAACAAGCAAGCGTAGGCTTTATGAACGATCAATGTGTATAATTAATGATTTATATACACGTACATTCGAATCTGTGATCGTAAAGATTACACAGATTCATTGATAAGCGTGCAGCTTTCTATGCTTTGTTTAAGTTACGAGCTGAAGCGATTTTAACAGAACTGCTAAAAAAAAGACTGAGTAACAATAACATACAAGCCTACAACAAACCAACTCAATAGACTTGGGTCCAAGATTGTGCCAAATGAGCAAGCCTAGTTAGCGGCACGTTATAAGCTTATAAGAAGAACTCTCGAGGAGAGAATCAGTGATGTTCACTTTTTTTTTTAAACTTAATATATAGTAAACTAGCAGCGCCCCGCGGTTTCACCGGCATAAGTTTCGATTCCGTGGGAATATCTGGTAAAAACTATCCTATGTCCTTTCCCGGGACTCAAACTATCTCTATACCCATTTAAATCGGTTCAGCGGTTTAAGCGTGAAGAGGTAACAGACAGACAGACACACTTTCGCATTTATAATATATAATTAGTATATTAGTATGGATTTATCTAATTTTCCAGCTCCATAATACCTACAATATGGTAAGCCTGATGTATAATCTGATGATGATCATACACTGACACTGTATGAAACTCAGTGTATGATCATCCATCATTCTCCTGGGATAAGGGCAGGAGAATGGTGATGATGAATGCTGATGATCATACATTGATAGTTTCGTCTCCGTGTGGGCATAATATAGCAGTATAATCAAAATAAAACCTTTCATTATGAGGACTAGCCCGCTATATCTCAGATGGCACCTATTGGGTAGTATATCGAGTTATTTAAACAAGGCGTGCACCGCGCGGCACGTGGGTTTGATGCACTGCTGTGGTTTACGGCTGCAAGCAAAGATGCGCAAGAACATGCCACTGAAATGATGAACTAGAAGGTTCATTTCGCTGTCTCTGAATTGGACTTTTAAATTGATGCGAAAAAAAAGTATTTTATAAGACTTAGTTCTTTATATAAATCTGTTTTCCTTTTTAGGGTTCCTTACCCAAAGGATGCCAATGGGACCCTATTACTGCCTCCACTGTCCGTCCGTCCGTCCATCCATCCGTTCATCTGTCCTTCTGTCTGTCAGCGGGTTGTATCTCATGAACCGTAATAGTACGACAGTTGAAATTTTCACAGTGTGTATTTCTATTGCCGCTAAATTAAATTAAAAATTAAAGGCGGTCTCCATACAAAAACGTGTTTTTTCGGCTTTTTTGCCTTGTGGTACGGAACCCTTCGCGATGTTTGAGTCCCACTAGCACTTGGCCGGTTTTTTTTTTATAGACAGTCCCTTTTTGTGACATGGTCGTTGTGTCAGACTTCTGCGCTTTCTGGTATAGTAGTAATAGCCTAGGGCTGTGCAGCAGGCAGGCACGTGCATATACGAATAGGTACATAGGTACAGGAAGTTTAGAGTTTATCGATGTATAGTGATGCGATATCTTTTATCGATCTTGCATATTTTAATGTGATTATTTAAATAAGCAGCTGGATCTATAATTTACGATTTTAAAGCAGATAATTTAACTAGATTTTATACGGTATATAATTTAAATATTTATCAAATTATTTCACTGTGCTTTTTTGACCAGTCGCATTTTTTATTGAAACTTCTATGATTTCAATTGAGAAAATTAATATAAATTAATCTATGAACGTTATCAACATTTTATTCGAAGCAATGTACGGTATCACAACAGCTATAAACCCAGTTGTACATGATAGGCACGCACAGACAAAGTTGGCGTTCGTAGTACCAAAGTTAAGCATACTTTGATACAGAAGATCTAATTTATACAACACTCCCATAAAGACTGAGTAAATGTCATCATTCAATTGACAATACAGTTATTTCTTTCTGCGTTCATGTCTTTTAGGGCGCATTCCACCAAACTTTTATACCTAGAATAAGTCTTATCCTGAGAATAACTTTTGAATTTTTGACAGTTTTTTCCATACTAGATCTGTCAGACGTCAATTTTATTCCACGAATAAAATATATCTGACTTTGGTGATATCAGCCCTTTGTAAAATTTTTCAATACATTGAAAATACTGTGATCTTGTTAAATCCAACTATCGAAACCAATTCTGTATAAACTTTAGTTTCTGACTGAAGTGAGTTTTGTAGCGATTGTTTTACTGACTTCCCATCATTATCATCAATGCTCAAAATGAGCATATAGCATAGAACAGAACAATCAGCCTATAATATTCCCACTGCTGGGACACAGACCTTCTCTCTGTGAGAGGGCGCGTAGGCCATAATCCACCACGCGGGCCCAGTGCAGGTTGTTAGTTGGCATATATGTCACATGTCTTAACATGTTTGGTTCCAGGATAAGCCGGTTTCCTCACGATGTTTTCCTTCACCGTTTTAAGAGCAGTGGAGATGAAATAGTTTACACAAAGTAAGGTCAGGTTTCGAATCTACGACCTACAACTCGTAAGTGTCGGCCGTTACCACTGACCCACCACTGCTCTCACTCACAGCGGGCATTTTTTATGTCTAATCTGGCAAGTCATATCTTTGCTACGATAGACCTTCTAAGCTACTTCTTTATCTGTTGATAGTCAAGTAGATAGTCTTATATCTAATACAACGTGGGCAGAGCAATCAAAATATTTTTATTTCCGCGTCGCCATCATAAAAACGCAATGCCCTATTAATAGTCCAGGTGGGCGAGTACTGTTATGCGACTGCATTAAAGATGTGTGCACACTGGCGGTACGCAAGATTCGTGGCTCATTCGCGTAGTTTTGTGGCTCAGTTGCGATTAGTGTCAAGTGTTGACGTTGTTTTACAGTTTTAAGAGAATCTTGAATTAATTTTATTTACTTGAGCTACTTCGTAATGAAGCTGTTTTATTATTAGAATGGTTTATTTGCTTTAAGTTTATTTACATCGTTCTTAAAATCATATAATTATAAATTCAACATTAATGATGTATCTAATATTTTTGAAAAAATATAATTTAAATTAAAAGAGTGTCCATGGAGTTTCTTGCCCGTTCTTCTTCATAGGTACCTACGCTTTGGAATGGGCTACTAGCTCATATTTTCTGACTGACCGACTTCTAGACAATTCAAAAGTGCCTGTAAATGGTTTAATTGAAATAAATGCTTTGAGTTTGAGTTTTAAGTGTTTCAGTTTTAAGTTGAGGGCTGATTAGCAAGTCGGACTTGTAAAACGGTAAGCCGTCGTTGACGACGTAAAATATCGCGACGGGATTTTCAACTTTCGGTGTTGAGCCGAACATTGAGAACCCAACAGAGCGCATCCCTGCGCGTCAATAAAACACACTGTTGGATTTTGAATTCTCTGCGGTAAGTAGTGCGTTGAAAATGGGTGCGCCAAAGTTCACCTAAATTTTCAACTCCGATAATTGGAAATCCGAAAATGTTCTTCCTAACATTTTTCATCCTAACAGTCACAATTCCTAACTACTCTGTCTCTAATGTTCATAATTCCGAAGCATTCAACTTCATAATGTCAGTAGCAATAAACATCTATTATACTTTTATTTGTTTTCCTATATTTTCTCAACATAACCATCTTTTACACTATTATTCAAAGTCATATCTTTTTTTTTATAGCGGTGTGTACCTGCAAAGATAATTATTGGTTTAGGTTAGGTTAGAACTGTGACCACAACGCACGAGCCGAGCGAGCGAAGCGAGCGTGCCGCGGCAGCGGCCGGCGAAGTGCCAGAACCGAATCGGTCCTATAATTATTGGTTTAGGTACGGTTAAAACTGCGGTAATTATGGTAATTATGTTTAGGGATAAAAGCGTTATGATAAAAAACCGTAGGAGTTTAAATATATTTACATTAATGATATTATTAATTACAATTTTCGGAAACATGAGTGTTATGAACATCGCCGATAGCACTACAAATAGTATGAATGAAAACTTTAGGATGAAAAATTTTAGGAAGAGTGATCATTCGGATTACAAATCATTAGGAAGAACAATTTCGGGTAAAGAACTTTAGGTGAGCCAATATGGACCCGTTGAAAATCCAATGCGCAAAAGAATTCCGCTGCGATATTACGTCGCGGTCGGTGTTAGTTGGCTTACTTTTTGTTACATCGTTTTCAAAGTAAAGATAAATTCCCACTGGACACCCAAATAGCTTATTGAGTCGTGTACTAAAAGTGACATATTCTTAGATCAAAGACCACACAGGAGCAGACGAGCCCTAGAGTGGAGACCGCGTATCGGCAAGCGTAGTGTGGGACGCCCCCCAGCTAGATGGACGGACCACAGAACAGTAATCTGTTCTGTGGGACGGACGACCTTAAGAAGGTGGCTGGGATGGACTGGATGCGGAAGGCGGAGGACAGGGTGTTGTGGCGCAGCCTGGGAGAGGCCTATGTCCAGCAGTGGACTGCAATAGGCTGAGTTGATTGATCGATTGAAAGACCACACACGGTGAGACTGAAAGAATGAGATTACCTACCTATAATAGCGTTAAAAGACGTCTAAGAAAGTTTGCTATTCAAGTTTGATCTTTACTAGCAAGACTGACGACAAAAAATTCCGTGTATTTTTTATAACTTAGATTCTGTAAGAAACTAGGTGTTACATTAGAAACGTTAACGAAATATCTACTATAATGAGGTTTTCTTAGAACTTAGAAACTTTCAGCGTTACCAACGAGTCATTAACACATCGTTAACGTTAACAGGGTCAAATTTAATTAGCTAGCGAGACTCTGCTGATATGATGGGTAAAATAAGAAAAATAAAAGATTTGATGTTTTTTTATGGGTCAATGACCGCTGGTAGTGTTGTTTTATCGTATTCAGATATGGATACCAATCACGTCTGTGAAATTTACATTAAAAAAAAAATGCTTTTTAAACTTATATTTCAAGTTAATACACTAACAGCGGTCGATGACCCCACAAATAAAATCATTTTTTTAAATCGTTCATCATGTCTGTGAAGTTTCTCTAGTTAATTTAGTTTGACCCTGTAATAATGAACGTGCTAAAATTGGCAACTTTCAGAAAACGGCTCGGTATTTTATAGCAGCTTATGGTTATAAAGAAAAGTTTTAGTAGGATTATCTTGAATAGCAAATTACGGTGACTTTCAATGATAGTTAACAACTGTGTTGTTCGTTTAGGCTTAACATTTTAAACGATGCTAAAACGTTTTCTTTCTGGATAAGCTCATTTCTAATTAAATGTGATGTTCCAGACTTTCAGCGGTGCTATTCTGTAAAAAGATCACCGTGATAACTAGGTGAAGTGAGCTTAAAGTAAGCTGTCATTGCACCTGATGCTAGGGATTGACAATATTGACAGCTCACTTTAAGCTCACTTCACCTAAATTTCACGGTGAGATTTTTACAGAATAGCATTACAGAACACTGATTATAAAGTAGTAACAAAAGAAAATCACTAAGTATTCTCAAGTATTCTTACTTTGTGTAAAATAATCACGTTGTAAATGACATAACATCACGCCTGTTTGTTCTCGAAGGGTTAGGCAGAGGTGATCTTTAGTTCTTCCACATTTCGTCAGTTATGTTTAAGTCCCATGTAATAGGGGGCGAGCCTATTGTCATCAACCGGGCACTAATCCAGACTCCGGGCTAGAAATTAAATTGTAAAAAAATAGTCATTATTAATCTATTACCTATTACTTATATTACTTATTTACTTATAAGTAAATAAGTAATATAAGTACTTACTACTTAGTACTTAGTAGTACTTATTTACTTATAAGTAAATAAGTAATATAAGTATATAATATTAAATATAATATTATTAATCTAAATATATAAAAGAAGAAACTGACTGACTGACATATCAACGCACAGCCCAAACCGCTGGGTCTAGAGATTCCAAATTTGGCATGTAGGTTGCTTATGAGGTTTAGGGGTGCATTAAGAAAGGGTTTTTCGAAATTCCACCAATAAGAGGGTGAATGGGGGAGGGTGAAATTTCACGCGGACGAAGTCGCGGGCGGGCATAAACTAGTAATATTATAAAGAGGTAAAGTTTGTGAGGTTGTAGGGGGTAATCTCTGGAACTACCAGTCGGATTTGAAAAATTCTTTTTACATTTGATAGCCCAATTCTTGAGGAATGCTATAGGCTATTTATCATCACGCTATGTCTCTTAGGAGCCGAGCGAAAAGAATATAAGTCAGAAATAACGCTAAGCGAAAGCGAAGTGATAGCGCGGGCAGGCGATGCGATGCGACGGGGGGGGGGGGGGGGGACAAGAAATTTCACGCGAACGAAGTCGCGGGCAGTAGCTAGTCTCCAATAAGCGCGTACCGCCTCATGTAGACACGCCCTAACAACTCGCATAGGTACATAAAATAAATAAATAAAAAATTCAGCGGTAATCCGCCCCGACATCCACTAGATTAATAACGTATTAATACCAGCTTCATTTTAATTACAAAATGATTAATCTCACTTGGGTGCGGCAGAACATATAGGTATCTTGGAAAACGTTTTGACACAGAATTATGCAGTTACGCCATTTTCAAAGGTAATGGTGACTGCAGTCGTAATGTGAACAGTTTTAGGAGCTACTGAAATGTACTTAGTTGAAAGCGTTCTGAGACTTTACGAATATTTTAGTAATTTTTTTCTCTCAGTATCTCCGAAACGGCAGGACCGATTTTGACGGGACTTTCGTGGGTAGATAGCTGATGTTATAAGGAGTAAGTAAGGCTATTTTTATTTTAGACAAAAATAAAACACATGAAATCCAATTAGCTTTCCGATATGCACTTGAATAAAGTCGCGGACACAGCTAGTCTAAAGATTTTAAAGAAAACTGTCGCCATTCCTACACATCCAATACTTACAAAGACACAATACAAAAACATCAACACACAGTCCTATGCATGGTCATCGTGTGAAAATCTGCGCAGTTTAATAAAAGTATGACATGTCTCATGCATATTTTAACAGTCATTAACATATCGAGTGCGTGCTGTATCATAATCGGCCGCTATTAATACAACGACGCCATGGAGAGATTCATTTTCCCATAGTTGTACGCACTAGGCGTATCGACGGCGCGTGTGTCTTCCTAAAGATTTGGTTTCTTAGCTAAAGCGGTTCCTTCATATTATTTCACGTTAGGTTTCAATGTATTTGATGGTATATTGATGTGGCTAGCTGACATATTATGGCAAATAATTTAATATAATGTTCTGTGTCTTGTAATGTTAATTACTTTGGATTCAAGTTTTTCTAACAGCTGTGCTGCTGGGGAGTTTGTCTTACCACTTCTTCCCAGCGAAAGCACTAGGAAGTGGTGTAGGGCGGGCGTTTTGGGGGACTGTCAGTAATATTGATGTTCGAAAAGTGCTGATTCTCAGTTTTACTTGAATAAATGATTTTGATTTTGACGTAGTATTTGAAAGTAAGGTATCAAAAACGCTCTGTATCTGGACATTCGTTATTGTGTGACCTTTCACCGCTTTATTGATAAACCAAAGCTTGAAGTGTTTTCTATTGAACGGCAAATTTTTTGGTAGTGTCGCATTTATACCACTTTGATACTTGTCTTTGTTAAAATTGACAATTCATTTTCATCTCTAGATATATATAGATAATGACAAAGATCACATTTTAATTATAAACAGAAATGAGTAAGTCCCGAATGAAAGCATTTTTTTATCGGTCACCTCCAGATACAAAAAAAATTTTAACTTTGTACACAGTATTTTGAGCAGAAAAAGGCTCATCTAATAATTGCAAATGCTAAGAGATCATACAGTCTGTCGAGAGAAAGCGTTCCTGACACCTGTGAGACCGACAATTCTAGGAGCTAATAAAGATCAAATTCACAAAACACGTATTCGTTTGTATGAAACTGGTGGCCTACCATGATCTAATTAAAAACGATTCAAAAACAAGACATTTCAGTTTAGGTTCCTAAACTGCATCGCTTGAGCTGCTCTATGGACGTCATGGTACCAAACAAGTATGAATGAAACCAAAACTTGCGACTCAGTTTGGGACAATCGCTGTCAGCAGATGGCACGGCCTAAACTGAATCGTTAAACTGATGTCATGGTACGAATTAGAAGAACAGTTCAGTTTAGGTCCTAAAATGGATCGCGATAAGAGCTTGTGGTAGGCCTCCTGATAAGTGTCAAGAACGCATTCTCTCTTCGGTCGCACTGTACAGATATTTTTTTAGGCGCATTGCTTTTTTCGTCATTATGTGACACAACACTGCCAAACATACTCGTACAAAAACGCAGGTCCAACCGCGCTGTTATACCACCCAGTGAGTACCCAGCCTTACGCATATGAGTGACAATGGCATTGACAATGTGGTATAAACCGGTGTCGCGGGTTGTGGGCATAGTACAGTGGACACGCGGCCTTACCCAGACCACTATTGTTTATATTGTGCCCTGTTTGGACTGGAGCCAGTAGATGGATCGAGCGATTTAACAAAATATTTAGTTAAGGAAGTAGATTTCATTTTTGTGACGTGTTTGTTTATTTTCGTTTGTTTTTAACTATGGTTGGGTTCCCGTTCTATTTTTGTGGTCTTCTTGCTTATCGGGTGGAAAGCTTTTTATCCCTTTTCAATCGACGGAACCAAAAGAAATGAGACTATTTTCCTATTACAATTTAAGTTTATAACAGTCTGAATGCTTCAAAAATTACTACGTTAGGTATAGCGTTCGGTTGCTATACGTTGAGCCGAGGAATTGAGAATACAATAGTGTGCATCCCGCGCGTCAAAAAACACATTGTTGGATTTTCAACTCGGCTTCTATGCAGTACCTACGCGATAAAAACTACCGGTGGGTGCAGTTTCCATTTTTAAATCACGAAGAAAGTTTTCTTATCGATTTCTTTCATTTCAACAGCATACATAATTGATTAAATATTACAATAACAGTATCGGCCCACGATCCACATCGTCCGTGACAATGACAATGAGGGCGAGTTACTGACGCGAGTAGCACGTGGAGTGGACAGTCGAATGCGCCCACGTAACGCTGTTTATTTACTAACAGACGAGTCACATGTTTTAGAAATGAGATGTTTTTATTACCTACATAGAGGGAAATGAAGATTTGTGTAAATAATATTCTATGAAAACTTTTAAAGATGAACTTTCTGTATTTACTAGACTTAGTATGTGCAAGTGTATTTTTGAGAAACAAGACTATAGCGATTTGTCAGTCGCTAGATTGATTCAGGAAGAAATTTTTCAGAAAGAATATCTAATTTTTGGCTGTGTGGAACTTCAGAACTTGGATGGTTGAGAGTCTGTGTTATGTATAAGTTTGGTCATATGATGTGACACCTGTAATGTCTTCACAACATAATCATAGACAATTCTAAGAATCTTGTGGTACTTTGTAGTATTGGAGTCACTAGTAAACCAACTTATTAATACTGTCATCTCATTTCCGGCACCCAAGCTTAAATACGGTTAAGCTCTAACACACACCACTATAATCTACTTAACTGGCACTATAGTATTGACTTGTCAATCCCGCTAGTCCATTCAAACAAGGCACAAGAATCAACATAGAGATGTCATTCAACATGTATTTAAGTTGTGGTGGACGGTTGTAGTACGCACGGCTACACGGCAAGCTATACATAACCAGTATAAGCTGACTTCTGATTGCACGAAAAACCTATACAATGCGAGGTCAGCTAAGACTGGAAGTGTATAGCTTGATGTGTCGCCGAGTGTAGGTACCTATAACTTCATTACAATATCATGTCATGATATGGCAGCTTGTCATTTTGGATAGTCACGAGTGGGATCAATAAATAAGTCGTCATAATTATTACTTACAGATAGAAAGGACATATTATTATAATACATAGTATTTAATAATAATGAAACCCATAAAAGCGCTGTTCCTCTCTCCTAGCTATTTAAAATTTTACTGTGTCCGACAGGGTTCATAATTGATTCTATTGTTTTTATACTTACCACCCACGGATATGTTATGTTACCACCTGTATGTGTATTGTGTACATTATGGATGCAATAAAGATTGAATTGAATTGATTAGTTTGAAATTAATTTATATAGATACAAGGTGGCAGGGAGTCCCCATCGACGCGCAAACTGTAGGTACCCATGAATTCAGCGCAGCACATGATTTTAGACGATAGAGTAGAAATTTTTCGTCGGCAACCTTCGATCAACAATAGTACTAGATTTCCGATGATGACATCAAAAACGGCCGGAAAAATAAGACCACATATAATTGTGTGGTCTTATTTTAGTTCTTATTTTAAAAATACGTTTACTTTTCAATCAAAGTAGTAAATATATTGCAAACTATAATAAACTTTATGTTTGAGTGTTAAGGTTTATAATCATATTATATGCAATCGCGGCCACTTGAGCGATGTGTTTTTGTTCCTAATCCTTAATCTAGTGCTATTGTTGATCAAAGTCGGCAACAAAAAAAAAAAAGACTTCAGAAAAGTCCCTACGCGACTACGCGGTCAAAATGTATGGAACAGCAATTTTTAAAAATTAAACTTGACGAAATATTTTAATGCAGGGGTTTTAGAATTGTAGCGCTATCTACAACGCCACATGCGAACTGCGTCATAATGACGTCACGCAAAATCCTGCATCTCGCAAGCAGAGTTTACCGCGTAACTAGCATATGTTACACTCTACGCGCTCTGACTCGACTCGCGAACATGCAGATATCTTTGGGAACTTGAGCTGCAGTTCGGCCGTCCAGACTCAATCGCTCAAGCCGAAACAGAAAAACTACAGCGAAACACCCAAAGATATCTGCGTGTTCGCGAGTCGAGTCTATACAACGGCCCGACATGAATCATCGGGCAGTTGCCCGCCAGACACGACACCCGCCTGGTCGGAGGATCTTCCCTATTCTATGCAGGATGAGTGAACTTTACACCCTGTTCCTCAAACCTCTATAGAATAATGAGCTGAATTCATGGTAACAGATCGCATCACGCCGTTTTCTCTGCCACCCTGAATAATGTCTTTGCCAAAGACAAATGTCTAGTGAATGTCATACTACCTCTTTGAGGATTTGTTCCTGTGCAGACGTGATATTATAAGTATTTATGCTTTTTGACCGACTTCAAAAAAGGAGGAGGTTCTCAATTCGACGGTATGTTTTTTTTGTGTGTTTGTTACGCGATTACACCGCCAATTGTGGACCGATTTTCAAAATTCTTTTTTAATGAATAAGGTAGGTACAACTAAAAAGCGAAAAATAAAAACTTTTTTACAAAAAAAAAAACAACCGACTTCCAAAAAAAACACTACATAGTGAAAAATAACTTTAATTTCGGAAGTCGGTGTCAAAAAAAACGAAAATGTGGAACCAACGACACCGACTTCCGCAGTTAAAGTTATTTTTCACTTTGTAGTGTTTTTTTTGGAAGTCGGTTATTTTTTTTTTTCGGGAAAACAAACGGTTATTGAAGCTGAAGACGTCATCTGTAACTATTTCATTCAAGTCTTATTGAATAGCGGTCTTGTTTACAGCGATCCGATTGCTAGCTCGTATTTATACAGATTGGGCAAGCAATTTGAATATTTAGGCCAAACGGGATTGCTAAGCCGATATCAGACTACTGTTATATTTGTTTACATTGTAACAAGGCGTAGGATGATGATAATAGGGATTCATT
The DNA here is from genome assembly GCA_914767645.1 of Hydraecia micacea. NCBI lineage: Eukaryota > Metazoa > Arthropoda > Insecta > Lepidoptera > Noctuidae > Hydraecia > Hydraecia micacea. The sequence goes on along the minus strand of OU611801.1, from coordinate 3,168,883 downwards.
TCTTGTTTCATTGTTACGATTAGCATTTAAATTAAAATCGTGCCGAAGAAATTTGGAGACCAGCGCTTTCGTTTTCTCAATGTCCAAGTCAAACTCATTCAAATCAAAGTTATATTAGGTTTTAGTACCTAGCAGCTTAGGTAATGAAAATATTCAACTGTTATTTAAAAAAAAGTCTCAGATATCAGCATGCCAACCCGCGCTGCACCCTATTTGCGCAACATACTATCCAGCACAATCTGAATCATTTTGAAGGATATTGCTAATCCACTGCTTCATATGTCCAAAAAATTTGTCTGCTCAGCAACGTAAATAACGCAATGAATGTTGTTGAACTGTCAAAATGAAAGCCGTTGCTATATACTCGTACTGTTAGTGTGTTTTGCAATCACCCCGCTGGGCGTGCGTGGTGGATTACGACCCACTGCCTCTCACAGAGAGGAGGCCTCTGTCCCAGCAGTGGGAACATCATGGGCTGATTATTTTATTCGTATTGCATACATTTGTCAATATAATCCCGGAAAGAGTGGGTGGAAGACTACTTTCGTACACCCACTGCCTGAGGTGCCAACGAGAATAAGGTGCGCTCCAACATGAACCAAATTATTTTACTTTCTTCAAATTTTTTTTATCCACGATTCCAATGCTGGCTCATTTATCGTTTCTTCAAGCCTTTTTTACTCCACGTTTCTAATCCTAAAAGACCGAAGGTCTCTAGCTCTCCCATAGCCTTCCACTTCTCCTTTTCCCGTGGAAATTTCTGTCTTCGCTCTAGGTTTGCCCGGGACTACCTTTTTGATTTTACTTGTTTTCTCCAAACCAACGATATAATAGGTACAGACGCCAGCACATCAAGCTACTACAATCTGTCTTTCTCTAATAGATTTTCAACTTTATCGCTAAGCATAAGGTTTAAAGTTGATTGAGAAAATTTCACTGTTTCGGGTAGCTTGATGTGCTGGCGTCTGTACATAAAAAAAATATTTAAGGCTAGGCTGTTATCTGCTTAATATAATTATACTGATCCATAAAAGGCAGATACTTCTCATATACCCAAGTAAGCGTTTTGTATAAAATCAAAATATACCATAAATTACATAAAAAATCTCAGGTAAGTAATTACCTACCGTCAGTATAATCTTTTGAAAGGCAAAAGTGATCAGATAAGGGCGTTATGTAGGTATGTACGTAATGTTGTTGCCATATACAAAACTGCTATGCCCAATAAGGCGAGCGCTTCGTGATACCTTTATCACGTTATCAGAGCTTTCTAGCGCCGTGCGCGGGAGCACGCGCCGCGATAGCTGCGGGTTAGGGCTGGGACAGACTGGCGCGGCGCGACTGGAAGAAAGTCACAGGAAATTAAAATTAAAAATGCATAACTTAAAAAACATTACTTATACTTAGAATAGCAAGTTAGATAAGAAATTTGTTATTGTAACTTTTATGTTTGTTGTGTGTTTAAATAAAACCACAGTTTTAATAATGCTGAGAAGGTAAGAAATGGAAAAAAAAATAAAAAAAACCTAAAAAGAAATGCGGGAATTTAACTGCCATTTTTCTTCCATTCGGTTATAAGCGGGCAAATTCTACTCTCTATTTAGCATATTTGTAATTTTAATCCGAATAAAATAAATTGTCGCACTGAAGCCTGACCAAAAATTACTTTTTAACAATTACTTTTTTATTTCCAAGCAAGCAAGGATAAATGGGAAAGATCTCTCTCGCAAGAGGACAACTAACTACTTAACAAAGAATTATTTAAGTATATAAACGTTATGTTGACAAAAAACCTTTTTGTCCTTGCTATTTAGTGCGTAACCGGTGTGGCCCAGCCTTATATCACAGATTCCACTAATTTGCTTTAGAAATTCGTTCTAATTTTCCTTTCCGAAAGTGGAGCGGAAGACATACGATCGTCCTGCGGCTCTGCCCACCGTGCGCACAAACGACTCGTGTTACTATCAACTAGTTACTAGGACGATGCGATGTAATCCTTTATACTGTGAGGAGGTGGTGTCAATTACTCTTTTTGTTCCGGTTTTTTGTGGAAAGAATTGCTTTTAAAATGGTGCGGTGGGTTGTCACTACTTTGTCACTTTGGCTGATACTCTGTCCTTGCGAATGATTCTGAAATAGCTATACGACATTCGCTTCTCCGATGAACTGTTCACCGGCCTATTCCGCCGATAGAACTTTTAATTTAGGTACGTTACGAACATCATCGGCATCAAGAACTGCCTCAGAATCAAATAGTTTGCTAAAATGGTTTCTGAAAATCCATAAAATTTCATCTGTACTAGGCCAATTCCCGTAATTAAAAACGTTCAAAATCTAGTCAAAAAAACTTGTCAAAAATGTAGGGAAATTACAGGTATTTTTGACAGAATTTAATTACAAGAATTGCCCCTCTGTTGTCAAGTTTCATGTCAATTGACTGCCTGTTATTTTGATTTTTGATCAACCAATCACAACACAACAGCAAATACAAGATTTGATACAGCAGATCCACTGATCAAACTTAGAGGTTACAGAAATTCAAGCAATTGTCTTCAACCGTAGTCTTTTTAAAGAAATTTCGAAACGGCTGGTTGACACTTCCCTTGACCCAAGGGCTGGCTTTTACCTTGACCAAAGGCTAAGCATTGCCATACAACGTGGCAATGCCGCCAGTCTCTTGGGAACATTACCATTCCACAGCGATGCGGATGAATTTTTCGACGCCACATTTTAGTCTCTGTATAGTATTTAATTTTGTTATTTTTAGTATTAGATATACATAGATATTATACCTTACTTAGTCTTCAACAACCTTTTCGGCTATGTCAACTACTACAACAACCGTAGTGAGTATGCAGACGTTCTCCTACAATAACATACACATACCTTTGAAGCTATATGTCAGTACACACGTTCTGCGGTGAGTGTGGGGTACCTCATTGTGGTGTTAACCACATACTGCGACCATCAGAACTACTCAAGTGGGGCACAGCTAAATTGAGCATTGTGCTCTGAAGCCAGCCTCGTGGGGCTCCGGTGGAACTGTGAACTGGCGACCACTCGCGTCTTGTATTATGAGAGGCTTTCTTGAATGATGGACGGGTTTAACGGGTTTAGGATTACGTTTAAAGTTGTGAAGTGAAAGAAAAATATACAAACATCTATGCTTAGTAACCAAATTCACGGACATACGCACAAAATAGCAAAAGTTACAGTCAGTCAAAACTTTAGAAATCTTCCAAATCAATTCGAGCGTGACTTTATCATAGTTCTTTTAAAATCTGGATTCATGACTAAAAGAGTTCAGCATCGTTCCAGAATTGCTAATCTATTACAAAAAAGTGTCCACTTTTTTATAGTTGCTGTCGCAGCCATCAACTGGTTAAATTTAGCCGTTTAGTTAACCGCCTGGCCTTTGGAAGTAGTGCTCGCCTCGCTTCGCTGTCTTTGCTCGCACGCGGTTGATCACAGTTCTAACCTAACCCTTTTGGTCGGGGTGCTCTGGCTTAGTTACTGCGACCAATTCGGCTCTCACGTGATTGGTTACAGTTCCAACCTAAACTATAATAATGAATATCATTCAGGCTGTTAGTTGAACGGCCGCCGTTTAGTTAAAAGGCTAGACGGTTAACTAAACGGCTAATTAAACCAGTTGGCTGCGACATAGCTACCATCATCTTCTATATCCACTTCATTATCCCGAATTCATTTAAATAATAATGTACATGGATAATCAATAAAACCTTGCTGTCTTCTGTTCCAGGGCTACCTTCATGTGTGGCGACGAGAGGTGACGTTCTCCGACGAGCAGCTGAACGAGCTGTTCAACAATATCGAGGACATCTACAACTTTAACAGGTAAAGCATTCATTTACTTGCTACGAATTTTCCTGTGAGTACTTGAAGATCTCTATGAATCACTGGGATAAACACATCAACAATGTTATAAGCTACGTCGGTACGTCCCTTATTCTGTTTCAGCATCGAGTAGGTAATCGAAATATACCTACTGCGAATATTGCTTTTAACTTTACAAGTCATAAACTTTATAAATTCCCCCATCTTTCCATCACAAATAATAATTGTACATTGCGCGAATTTGACAAATACCAAGTAACAATATCGTATATCCTTGACATATGGCATAACGACGTCCCCTTCCATTCTCTTCACAGGAGCTCTCTGAGTCTCTGCTAAAACGTAATAATAAGGGGGTTTCGTCACGCCCTTTAGTCTAAGAGGGTAGGCAGACCGACAGGCGGAACACAACCGTACATAAAACACGGTTTTGGTTTTTTAAAGTTGCTTAGATTGCTAAACTTTGACAGACGACGAAGCATTCGAAAGGGGATGTTTTTGTAAAGGACCCCAAGTAATGGCGAAAGATTAAACCGATGAAAAGGATCAATAAAGCTCTTAGGTTTAAGAGCTAGGGCCGCGACTTACGAGTTGTAGGTCGTAGGTTCGAACCCAGACAGGCGCTTTACTTTGTGTAAACTATTTCATCACCACTGCTCTCAAAAACGGTGAAGGAAAACATGGTGAGGAAAACATGGTGAACAAGTAGAGAACTCTTTGGATACACTTTAAATTCAGCGAGAACCCGTAAATAACCCCTGACGGAGAAGAAAGGGACAAAAATGTAATAATAATAGTTCTCCAGACCGAATTTCGGCCATAGCGACCAATCTCAACGGAGACCAGCCTTCGGCGCAGGAGATAATATATCATAGTGCAGGCGTGTGTGCGCAGACGCAGGTGCACGTTGTCGCGAGATTGTCCGAAAGGGTTACCGCTGCCCCGGAACATAAAGGGCTAAGGCAGGAACACGGGTGGGTTTTAGTCAGTAAGAGTCTGACACGCCCTTCCGCTCCACCCAGAGCGGGAGGAGTCATTAGATGATTTCCCATCCATAAAAAAAAAGGTGCACGTTCTCTTCCCTCACTTCCATAGTCCGATGGATGGGATGGCAATAGCAGACGGACAAAAATGTACAATGTGTTGGACATTTTGTCAATCAGCCAGGTCTGAATCACTCTGAGCACCATAAATTATTATTCAAATCGCGTACCTTAATTCAAGGAAAACCGTAACATTAACAATTTTAAAATAATCGTTTGTTTATGGAAAAATAACTACTGGGAAAATCTCTGAGCAGTTTTTTCTAAATTGCCTTCGTAAATAATTCCGCTCTAAGCAATTATAAATGTCAACTATTAGGAAGCAATATTACGGTTATAATGCCGACAATAATTTACCATTTTAATTGTGGTTTTAATTTGTAAATATATGGTGTTAAACGCATATTTTGCAAAAGCAATATAATTCCGAATTACTTCCTTAAATCCATCAAGGTTTATATTTTACTGTGTGGAGTGGGAATATCGGGATAAAACTATCCTATTCCTATGTCCTTTCCCGGGACTCAAACTATCTCTAGGTATACCAAATTTCATCTAAATCGGTTCAGCGGTTTAAGCGTGAAGAGGTAACAGGCAGACAGACAGACACACTTTCGCATTTATAATATTAGTATGGATTTTGAACAGACCAGACAAAATGTTGTACGACTGGTGTAGTCAAGTAGACTCATCACAATTTTATTTTTACTCTTTTCTATGACATTGACGATCCCCTAAACTTCCTCCCATATGGAGGGTGTTAAAATAATAGCAAGGGTACTTTTGGGAGGGTAACTTTTACAAAAGAGGGTATGTATGTGTGGTCTGCAACGGACTTATATTGTGTATGTGTGAATATATATCTACAGGGTGTAAATTATGAATCCGAAAAGTGTTGAAGAGGTGGTTGTAGTGTCTAATCCTGCACAAACGAAATATGTATGAAATTACAAATCACCTACGCTTTGGAATGGGCAACTAGCTTCATATTTTCTGACTGACCGACTTCTTGACAGTTCAAAAGTGCCTGTAAATGGTTTAATTGAAATAAATTCTTTGAGTTTGAGTTTTGGGATTACTAGGAAACGGTTACTAAGCGATGCTGTGCTGACCTGCTCAGCTGGTGGCTGAGTTTGTCGTTACAAATTTACAATATGATACTGTAATAATTACCTCGCTGGTCTAGTGGTCGCATGCACTACTGCTGGAGCGTGAAGTTCTGGGTTCGATTTCCAGGTTGGGCAAAGTGTTATTGGGGTTTTCATCTTCCATCAGGAATTTCTTAGTAGTAGTCCGGAGTCTGGATATGTGACAGGTTGACGGCAACAGTTTCTAGTTTCGCCCCCTATTACATGAGACTGGCGAAACTAACGCTCGCGCCGACTTTAACTGTTGAAACTTGGGTGTATATAGTACACCTCTGCCTAACTCTGGTACACGTCTGCCTAACTCTTGTGGAATACTGGCGTGATTTTATGTTATAAATGATAAATGATTTTATATCTGTAAGTAGGTTTGCACAAACACTTTTACACGTCAATCATATTTTAAAACCTAGATGAGGTCGGCGTTTCCTATCTGACTACTCTGAGAAGAAAGGCTGAAACAAACTCAGAGGTCACAGTCTCTTTTAAAGTCCAGACATAATCTTGGTCAGGTTATTTGAAGACCATGTAGATCGATGTCCGAGATGGTATTTTGAGGAAAGAACCACACATATTGAGTGGACCTGTCCAGTCAGTGCACGCATATACAGTAATAATACCTACGTGGAGTTACACGTTACTGCATCGAGTTCCATTTTTCCGTGAATCCCGTCAAGCGACGTATTTTAAAAACTGAGCTAACATTTTAAATCTATTTTGTTTCACCCTGTATACATGTATCTGCGTATCAACTATGTGTGTGTTAGTGCTAATAGCTAAGTTAGTGTGTGGTCCCCTTTTAGTAGAAGAGTATAGTTTCTGTACAGTATTGAATTACTATTATACTCTAAGTTTAGTGCGGCGTGCTGTTTTACGATGATCGCACAAATGGGACGTTTTTTTATTTTGGTATAATTTTATTATAGTGTGCCTTTTGGTAGTACATGCATAAACTCATGCCATCTTACCATGTGGGTAGGCAGAAACTACAGAACGCTACCCGTTGCGATCCTTAAATAGGTAGGTACTCCTTTTGCTTCGTTTACTTAACGTTTATGTTTACGTTTCTATAACTACTTAGTAGCTATCCCTTCTTTACCTTTCCTTTCTCTTTATGTAATCAGATTTATTATTAAATAAACTAAGGCTGTCTTGAATTTGACAAACTGCTAAAGAAGAGTAAAAACAAGCGCAAATTCAGTCGATTTGTTACTTGGAAAAACAGAAGCTACGGAATCTGTAATTTGTAGCCAATCACAAATCACAGACGATTGGTCAGAAACAAGCTTATTGTTTTACACAGCATTGTCATGCAAATTGTGAGAGATGTACGGTTCTGAAAATTTTAGAAAATGTGGGACTTAGAAAATAATGTTTAAAAACGCAATAAGTACAGTTAACTACTGACTCATCACGAGCATTTAAAAACTTCGAAACCCATATACCTACTTAGCATAATCAGCCTAAGTATATATAAAGTTCTCACTCCTGGGACACAGGCCTTCTCTCTGTGAGAGGGAACGGGCCGTATCCCACCACGCGGGCCCAGTGCGGGTTGATAGATGTGACATGTCGTCAAATTTTTGGTTCTAGGACATGCCGGTTTCCTCAAGATGCTTTCCTTCACTATTATTGAGAGCAGATATACCTACTTACTTACTTCTAACTGAACAGACCACTGTGCTGCTGGGGACGTTTTTATGCGCCATCTTTTTTCCCAGCAAAAGCACTAAGAAGTGGTGAAGGGCGCGCGTTTTGGTGGACAGTCTCATGTAACCCTTGCGGTACACGTCTAGGGTAGAGATAGTAATGAAATATGGAGAAAGCATTTGTGATGAACCCAGTAAAAGAAGATTACGTCACTCGTCGATTAACAGGTTTAATGGATGAGAAGAATCTGTATCGCCCCCATAATCTGTGGTCATCCGTTTATGTCAATAATATCGTTGGTTAGTTCCTAGTACATTGAGGATATTTTCTACTGGCCTAATTAGATAGCGAAGCTTATATGTAAGTAAATTCATCAAAATTCAGCAATTATTAGAAGCGAGCGAGGGAGCGATTTTGAGCGTGTTTTTCTTATAGTATTTATGTATTACTGATTTTTAGGGTTTTGTACCCAAAGGGTTCCAACGGGACCCTATTATTAAGCCTCCGCTGTCAGTTCATCCGACCATCCGTCCGTCCATCCGCCCGTCCGTCTGTCCGTCTGTCCGTCTGTCCGTCTGTCCGTCCTTCTGTCTATTAGCGGGATGTATATCGTGAAATTTACACAGTGTGTATTTCTACTGCCGCTATAACTGTAATAAAAATAAAATAAAGTTAAAAATAAGGGAGTCTCCATACAAGAATCGAGTTTTTTTTCGGCGTTTTTTGCCTTGTGGTACGGAACCCTTCGTGTCCGACTCGCACTTGGCCGCTTTTTTCATATGACTTACTGCCATTCGGACGACCCGACCCCATAATCACAATTTAAACAACGTTAATAATACGCTTCTCAAATAACAGTAGATTTACCATTTTGCACAGGGATTAAAAGCCAATTAGCAACATGACAAGCTATAGACGATACCATAGAATTGGCTGAAAACGTACTTAGTCATTATCTTATAATTAACATGACGTTACGACTATGTTTGGGGGAGGTCTATGTCCAGCAGTGGGCGTATTTCGGCTGAAATGATGATTTATTTATTAATAACCAACTTATTTATATTGACAGTTTGCACCACGCATAGAATATTATTAGTCAATATTAAAAATTACACATGTCATACTCATCTCATCATCACGATTATGATCACGACTGTATTCTCCAAGAAGGTAGGCAGATAGAACAGCACACATATGTTTGTGGCATGAAAGTCATCTAATCGTGCAAACGAACGTACGAACAAACTACATCATCTGCCTAGCCTTTTCACAACTATGTTGGGGTCGGCTTCCAGTCTAACCGGATGCAGCTGTATACCAGCATTTTACATAGAGCGACTGCCTATTTGACCTACACAACCCGATTACTAGGTAACACGATACCCATTGGTAATTCTGATTGTCAGACTTTTGGGCTTCTGACTACCGACTAACGACTATCAAAGATCCACGACTGACAACCGGGGCCAAAGGACGAACGGGACGTATATGTACCTACTCACCCACGAACCGACCGCAGCAAGCGTAGTTTGACCTTCGATCGACTCGTGCGGCTATTATTATTTAGCCACGAGCCCCCTAGATGAACAAGACAGTCTTTCTTATAATAAAATTAAAAGGTGTAAGACAGAAGTAAATACTAATGAATATAAGTACCAGGAACGTTCGCTGGCACGTTATGATTATGAAGCTCACGGTGAAACTCTAATAACGTATAAAATGGGGTAGAAACATTCGGTCAGGGACGGTTGGGGCGGGCACTGTGGTGACCTAGTTACATGCTAAAGTTGCAGCTGTACACAACAACTCATGCTTAGATGAGCTAATGTCTATTGGTAGTAGCAATAATGCTTGTTCTAATTACACTGAGGCTGTCAAGCATGAAAAATATTCTATTCCATCCATACTAATATTATAAATTCGAAAGTACCTCTGCCTGTCTGTATGTTACCTTTTCACGCCTAAACCGCTGAACGGATTTCGATGAAATTTGGTATAGATATAGTTTGAGTCCCGGGAAAGGACATAGAATAGTTTTTATCCCGATATTCCCACGGGATCGAAACTTACGGGCGAAACCGCGGGGCGCTGCTAGTAGAATATAAATATAAATAATGCGTCTGCATATATTTAGGCAGACGCGAAGGCCGACTTTTATCTATTTCTAAGTATTTTAGAAAAAACAAATTACACTACTGAATCGGTAGTCTATGTTGTTTCTCTAAAATAACTAAGTATGGAATAGTTAAAAGTCGGCTGTCATGTCTGCCTAAATGTATGCAGACGCATTATTTAAAAGAATATACAAATATTAAATCAACATTTGCGTAAAAACTTGAACCAACACTTCAAACAAACCTTTGAACATCCTTCAAACAAGGCAACTAATTAGGTAAACAAACAATAAAGTTCTCCCCCGCCTCGCGCCCGTTCTCGCCACCTGCCCCGTGTGTTTCCACAAGGTGTCGAACGCCAATTAGCTGTGAATGCATACCCGACCCGGATTCCTCTCCGTATGATGTAACTGCGCCTTTTAGATGACTAACCGTCACTGTTTTATGGTCTGTGGTCATATTATATGTATTACTTTCAAAAGCCTCAAGTTGATTATCTGTGGTAAATGTATTTTACAGTATCTTAAGGAGGATGCGCTAGCTAGCCCACGAAATTCAAATTTTCTTGCGTTTTTTTGCAATTTTCATGTTAGCGTCAGGTTGTATATTGAAGAAAATATGATTTGCGACCGTCACAAGTATTTACAGAATTATAATTATCAATACAAACTTCTAAGTTCATAGGTATAAACCTCAGCATCTGCTAAGCCTTTTCCCAAACCACAACCCAGTTACTGGGTAATACGATACTAATAAGACTGGTTGTCAGATTTTCGGGCTTCTGACGACCCGTAACGACTGTCAAAGATCCACGAATGACAGCCGGGACCAACGGCTTAACGTGGGACACTATAGGCTAACAAAAAAAAAAAAAAAATCATCAAGCTTCCTGTGGTGTTCACTATAATCTCATATTAGGGGCTTAGGGTTTAGAAATAAAACCACCGAATTATCAGTAAGTACACAACAACTCTCAGAGAACATCCAGTCGCCGCGCGGGCTAAAGCATGACAGCTCGCCTGTGTTGCCAGAGAGTTGAGTGCTACATTTATTAGTACATCACACTTCCATAGTGAACCATCCAACACTGACGATCGTGCCTGCACACGGTGGATCAAACGTATTTTTTCACGACAAATCCGTAGTTTTTCATTATTAAAAGAAGTACAGAAGTGGTTTTTCTAATAAATAACTTATCATATTTCGGAAGTGTCTAAATTACTATGAATGATATCACTTTACAAATGCCACTTAACACACTTTGATTGACGGATAACAAAGATAGATTACTTCGTAATTTATAATTACGTCATATCGGAATTGATGGGAAAATAAAATTATTATATGTGTAATATTAATATAGAATAGAATATTTTTATATGTAGGTACATATAATTTAACTTAATTTGACTAGCAGTCTTGAATTAAAAAAAAGTTTTTTTTGTATTATAAAAATTGAGTTTGTTGGAGTAAGTATAGCAAAAACGAATCGATCCTACTTCAACACTATCGTCTTTCTCATTCTAACTTACTTATAAATATTATATTTTTTTTGCTATCCGAGCCCGCCCTTACCACTTTACCGAAATAATTACTTTCTTATAGGACTGTACTACTCTTTTAGCCTTGGATCACACGTCTCACGTAATATTAGTAAACACACACCTTCCAATAATAATATGTATATAAAAGGATAATAAACGTACTATTGAAATCCTTAGAACGTCCTTTCTCTACGTAGATCCAAAACTCGTAGGTATTTGTACGGTAGGTATAATCACGAACTTTGGATCTACCTAGAGTTACCGGTCAACTAACCAGTGTCAAATAATTATATATTGATCCGTTAAATATTAGAAAGTATAACGTCCGCACTCCGTAGGCGTCAAAAACATAAGTTAACATTCAAACCAATATCTTTTTCCGTAAACTTTAACACCTACGCGAGAACAACTATCTAATTTATATCACTGCTGACCTATATAGTACCAGTCTGCATAGATGACCACGGTAGAACAAAACAATACGAAGAGGCAATGTCAAAAAACAAATGGCGATCTCATTATTAGCAATCAATTGTCATGGTGTGGGCATGTGATACGGAGGAATGAGAAAAATGTCGTGAGGAACGTTTTGAGTATGAATGTTGATGGCTATAAGAGTAGGGGAAGACCAAAGAATCGATGGATGAACTGTATGAATATGCTTGGCAAGGCTGTGACTACCGAGATGACGACTAATAGAGAAGTGTGGAAGAAACATATATGTTGCGCCGACCGCAAATAAATTGGGATAAGGGCAGGAGAATGATCCTATTATTAGAAATCAATTTTGTCATAAAAAAATTGTTTGTGTAAAACAATCAGAATCTACTTACGATTATTTAGCGAAAAGAGATATTATTTATCTAGGTAGATGTTTATAAATAAGATCTCTTTGAAAGCCGGCTAGAATATACGCAAGCCCAAGTATATTCTAGCCGGCTTTCATTCTCAATGCAACTGCCTGTGTTTCTAAAGCTTGATAATTTTATGACCATTTTTCGCCTGTGATCGACATTTGGTTGAAGGCTCGACCTAACTCCAGTCTTGGATTAACGCCTGTCCACCCAAAGAAACATTAATTGATTGTGAAATAGTGTCTGCGACAAGTCTACTACTGTTCTTAATCGAACTGATTTAGATTAATTTAGAATGTCATTAATATTACAATATTACCTACAGATTTGTGGAAAGATTGTTGTACTATGTCTTTTACTCTTCTTAGACTCTAGAAAACGATGAAGAGTTGGCGTTTTTGGATAATGTTGAAACTAAATCGATGTACAAACGCCAGCACATCAACCTACTACAATCTGTCAGATTTCTGTAATAGATTTTCAACTTTATCGCTAAAGCATAAGTTTCAATGTTGATTGGGAAAATTTGACAGTTAGGTGTAGGTTGATGTGCTGGCGTCTGTACCTACTGTTCATATTGTTATTATACTTACATGCGAAAGTAACTCTGTCTGACTGCCTGTTACCTTTTCATGCTTTAACGGCTCAACGTATTTGGATGAAATTTGGCACACCTGTAGACTACGACCTGTGTTAGGACTTTTATCCCGGTAGTATGTTTCCGTGGGATAATTTAAGACGCGGACGAAGCCACGGGTAAAAGCTAAGAAAAGTTATATTTGAGCTAAATAAGTTTCCTTTGCTTCCACCAATGCAAGACATATCTAAACAATATAATCAAAGTCTAAAATTAAATATAAGTCGACAAGATAGAAGTACTAAGTACTGCTGAACAGCAATAACAATTAATTTATATCTCTGCCTGCAATAATAATTGTATTAATGTCTATAGATAATATATATCGTTAGCTTCAGACGTCGACCGCAGATGTAAGATACTGTTTCACGGTTTGTTTCATACGATATCTGTGTTACTACTGTTATTGGAGTAAAGTAGCTCGGGTTAATTCGTTATTATGATATAGAAAATAATTAGTTTTATTTAGGAATGTTCTTTTTAGTTTGTCTTTAGACTTCTATGGGGTATTAAAACTTTCAGTTTCAATAAGTCAGTTTTTATTCATCTGTGCTATTTTTGTGGTATTGTCTTTACTATGATTTGTCGTTTCAATATTTTTTTACCATCGGCATTTTCAGTCTATCAAACAGTACTCTCCACAGAGTACTTTTTGATAGTACTCTCTGATCGGCATGCTATGTCAAAATTGTTTCTTTATGTTTTCCCTAATTAAATAACATAACTTATTGTTGTTGTCCTGTTAACTTTAGATAGATAGTCAATCACTTATTTTGCAATATATATCTAGCCTAGATACACGGATATTTCGTCGTGTTAGAGTAATACTTGTGCTCTCAGCTCCATAAAACACAATATGCAAACTAAAACATTCCACACAAAATATTCAACAAAAAGCCTTTTACTTCACAGTAGTTAATAAAAGCAGCAAAATCACATACTAAGGTACCTTTTGTTATAGCACGTTTGTGCCGGCCGGGCTGCGAATGTAAAAACAATGCCGGGCCCTGATAGGGTCGCTCAGGTTACATGACCTCGCAAGATTCCTGATTACTGGTGCCTTAACCTTAGAAGTGTGTTGTTGATTTTTTTTTTTGCCGTGTTTCTGCTTAGAGACGTATTAACGTGTAGGTGGACGGTTAAATATTGAGGCTGTAAATGGAATGTGATAATTAATGGTCGGGTTTTGAGATCTTGAGCGAGTCATTTGCAAAAAATTTCAACTTTTTTGTTTTGAGAGCGAAAATGGCTAGATTTTATTTATATTTCCGAGGGGATTATACATCTATTAAAATACTAGCAATACGTTGTGGTGCAAACGTACGCATACGTAATTAGCCTATAATGTTCCCACTGTTGGGACACAGGCCTCCTCTCTGTGAGAGAGAGTGGGCCGTAATCCACCACGCGGGCCCAGTTCGGGTTGGTAGATGTCACATGTCTTCGAATTTTTGGTTCTAGGACATGCCGGTTTTCTCAAGATGTTTTCCTTCACCATTTTGAGAGCAGTGGTGATGAAATAATTTACACAAAGTAAAGCGCCTGTCAGGGTTCGAACCTACGACCTCGTAAGTCTCGTATGTCGCGGACGTTACCACTGGGCCACCATTGTTCTCGCGCATACACTAAGATCCAAATGGTAACTTTAAAAATGAACCTAAGTAGTATACCTACATATAACATAATCAGCCTATAATGTTCCTACTGCTGGGACACAGGCTTCCTCTCTTTGATACAATCATCTACCACGTGGGCCCAGTGCGGTTTGGTACATGTCATAAGTCTACAATTTTTTTGTTCTAGGACATGGCGTTTCCTCGCGATGTTATCTTTCACCGTTTTGAAATATTTTACACAAAGTAGAGCACCTGCTTGGTTAGACATACTTATAGCAGTCGAAAACTTACCTATCGAACAAGACCTACCTACTGATTAAGTGATATGGAGAAAATCGATCCCTTAAATACAACACCCAATTCACGTCCAGTTCTACTTCATCATCCGTTTCTGTGCCAATTTACCAGACATTACCTAATAACACTTCCATCTGTCTTTCCAGATCTCTCTGCGCCGAACTAAACACCTGCCGACTAGATGCGACATGCATCGCCCGCTGTTTCGTCAACAACACTACGGGCTTCTCCGTCTACACATCCTACTGCACTGGCTATCCTCGGACCATGGAGAGGCTCGCGGCTCTAGCCTCGGAACCACTCAGTGCTCGGGAGTTTAGAGAGAGACAGATAGCTTTGGGCCATCTGCTGCCGGTCGCTTCTTATTTGCTGAAGCCGGTGCAGCGGATTCTGAAGTATCATCTGTTGTTGCAGGTTGGTTTGGAACTTCTTCTTTTTCTACTTATTTTACTTGGCTTTTTATGCCATCCCACTGAAGTACTTTCATAATCTTCAAAGTGTATGTTCGTTGCCTTATCTCGCCAAGCTGCCATACCCAAACTCATCCAAGATATCACACAGGTGTTATCTAGACCTTCATCAATGGCTTAGAAGCCTTAGATAAACACTATGATTGAAAAGCGTACCTTCCCCTGCACAGCTATGATCAAGGTCTACATCCAATACTTATCTACCTTTTTAGAAGGGAATTTACGATTTTGTCAGTCAGTCAAAAAACAGACAGATTGGTTTGTTACTCGTGCACCTGTTTGATCTTTGGTGCCTTTCTCTCTCATAAATATAATGTCCTCATCTTAATAAAGGTTTTCACTTACGGCTGGTGCAATAGGTCAATTATTTAATTTACAACACAAGCAGATTTTAATGTGCAATTATGAATTTAACCATGGTGTGTAAAAGTATTAAAAGCTTTAGATTGCTTGTTGATAAAATACCAAAAGGTATGGGTATATTTGAGCCATAATACCTACTGAAAACCGATAGCATCTTTAAATTTGCTAAATGTGCTGATGTTAGGAATACGTTTGCCATATACGGAATGAAGTAGGATTTGGAAATACGCAAGTATGCTCAATTTGGAACCACGACCTTTTGTTAGCCAGTTAACAAATTCATTTAAGGACTTATTTGTCGATTGGAGACGAAATTGTATTAGGATTTGAGTTTATTGTCATTTACTGTTTATTAAAGCTTAATTGCAAATTACCTTTTTGGTCTGGTGTAGTAAAAGCAACGTCCTTGAATGTCTGTAGACGATTCGAAGTAGGTATTTAGCTTAATATAGTTAAATTATGCTACATATTCTAAGTATTTTAAGATGGTGTGCCTCAAGGGTCAATACTCGGCCCTTTTCTAATATTCATTACCCATCTTATAAATAGTGATCTTTGAAAGACAACAGATATTCATTTATATTTACAATGTGTTATTTACAGAACGTAGTAAAGCAGTGTGCGTCTCGGGAGACAGAGTACGCGCTATTGAAGATGACCGGCATCGCACAACATATAGACGACATGAAGCGACGACACGAACATGCCGTTAGGGTTCAGGTGAGTTAGAAAACCATTTCTAGCATCCTTTTGTCGTATAGGACCTTGCCAGACATACGAAAATAGCTGATGTCCTGGTAAAATTATTAACCAGCAAACAGGTTGTCATCAGGGGCAAAGATTTAAGGGCAAATGTAAGTCTGTCACGCCCAGTCCTGCTACCAAGTTGTTGACTGGCTAATATTTTACCACGACATGAGCGATTTTTATACAGTTAGCGCTAATACGAGAACAAACGTACAAGTGAGTTCAAAGTGCCTAAGCGCTAGACAGTAAGGCTGCGTTTCCACCAGAGATGTGCGAGGATGCGTAGCGAGGGATGTGTGTGAAACAAACCAATAACATCGCTTTATTTTCAACCAATATTTTTTTATTTTCATAGCTTGACCTAATTTAGCGTTGTTATTGGTTAGTTTTACACACATCCCTCGCTACGCATCCTCGCTCATCTCTGTTGGAAACGCAGCCTAAGAGTTGTTTTTATCTTTACGAAAATATTGATTGTGTTTCTAGGAGATCCAATCGCTGCTATACGGGTGGAATGGGCCAGACTTGACCACGTACGGAGAGTTGTGTGCTGAAGGGACATTTAGGTAAGTCTCTCTTGTTTTCTACTTACAGTCGAGTAAAAAAAGTAAATTGCATTGAATAATTTTATTGAAATTGATGCAGATCAAAAGATTATCGCTTTTCGAAAATCTTTTGATCTAAGCTCCAAAATAACACGTGGGTTTGTGTCGCGTTCATAACTTTCTCAACAATTCTTGATAATTTGGTTCAATGGGTTGTTATACCTCAACTACAAATAATAAATTAAAACATTTATTTATATTTGGTGTTGCAGAGTATTCGGCGCGAAGGCAATGCGTCACGCCTTCCTCTTCGACAAGATGCTGCTCGTCACCAAGAACAGGGAAGACGGCATACTAGCCTACAAGTCGCATATCATGGTCAGTAACTACCTTTTACTTTTATCAATAACCTAATGCGAGTGCGGTGTTTCTAACCAGGCAAGGCTTTAGTGTCCAAAATGCCAAATCAGCACCATTCTCCTGTCCCTATACCAATTCATCTAGTAGGCCAAAATGTGGCGGTTTCTGATCAAACTTCGGATATACCAATAAAATATCTAGTGTGATTCCCGTCAGAATGAACATACAGTAATTCTTTACACGTGCAGTGTTTTATTTAATCTTCTTCTTTCTCTTCTTGATTCTTCTATTTTCCAAGAGTTTTTACATGCTGCCGTACTATTTTGCAATTGTCTCTATTACATCTAATAAGCATTCGTGATTTATTTGCCAAAAATGTAAACAAATATGAGTTTATGGAAAAATAACTTTAAACCCTACAAAATAAAGTTCAGTTTACGCTACAACTTCAAACATTTTTATAACTTTTTCAATAGTGCTAGTCACTCTGAAATCAACTTAATTACCAGTAACTTAAAGTTCATACTTGTTTAACTTGAAATAATATTAATTTGAAGCATAAGTTTGAATAAACTTTATGTAACTTATTGCTGTTTCTTTTCAGTGTAACAACATGATGCTAGTGGAGTCTATCGCGGGTGCTCCGCTGTCCTTCCACGTGATCCCGTGGGACGCGCCGCGTGCGCAGCTCACCTTGCAGGCGAGGTCGCCGCGACACAAGCGAGAGTGGACCTTACTGCTGAAGAGGGTATGTAATACATGACTTTAATTATTTACAAATGACGGGCACGATGCCGCGTTATCCTTAGGCATGCCGAAACGTCCTTAGGCATCATCTTAAATTTTTTTTGTCATTCTACTAAGTTATAGTTCTATTCGTCGCATAAAAATCACTTGCCTTGCTCTTAGGAAATTAGAACTAAGAAAAAGGTTTGAAGACTTTGTGAAATCTATTGTAATGTTTAAGGTTTTGTGTGCACAAATACGTGCCATTAGGTACCCTTACATTTATCCTCAACAATAATATGTATTGGCGCAAAAGGTTTTGTCCAACGGAAGCTAAATAATATTCGATTTGTAACCATGTTTTTTTTTTTTAATTTCAGGTGATCTTAGAGAACTACAACGCTGTAATCCCATCACACGCGAGGCAGTTGGTCATGGAACTCGGACAAAACAAAACTGATGGTAAGCATCTCATACTTGCAATAGTTTAATACTATTATAATTACTATAACGTAGTGGACGTTTATAACATAACAAACATAACGCCTGTATTCCTCGAAGGGTTAGCCAGAGGTGTGCCTATAGTACACCCAGATTTCGCCAGTTATAAGACCCGTGTAATAAGAGTAGGAGGCAAGCCTATTGCCATGAACCGTTTATGTTTATAATGAAGACGATTCTTTTCGGTGTTACAGATGACATGCTAGCAGAGAAATCCCACAACCTGATAACGCAAGCATCAATGAGAAAGCAACTGTCAGCCCCAGAGTACCTCGAAAAACGAAAACTGGAAAGAGATAGAAGAAAATCTTTCGAAAACGGCACCCGAGGAAGACTCAAGAAAGGCAACAGGAAATATACTATCCCTAGTTCTAGAGCAGAGAGTCAAGAGTGTGACTGTACTCAAGTTTCAGCTGAAAAAGGTACAGATTATACTTGTGAGAACTGTTATGTTGACTTATGTTCTGATTGTGAAACAGAACTAGCTAAAGCTAAAAGAGAAGACAAGTGCAGTTGTAGACATGACGATACAGAACTAGGAGAAAAGTGCCCAGAGTGTGATAGATCCCTGCATTACATAGATTCTGGTAGCGCCGAACATCTAGAAAGAAAGCTGTTAGCTTGCAAGTGTTCGGACTTCAAATCATCGCAAGAGAGTTTCAGTAAAGAGTTCAGTAGTTCTTTGACTAAAACGCGAGGATATCACTCTTCTGATAACATTATAGGATATACTGACACGAGTAAAAGTAAGGAAGATCTTAGTGACACTAACAATTCTTTGACCAACGTAAGACAAATCCCAAAAACTTGTCTAAAATGCGCCAAAATTAAAGAAAATATTGTCACTGATTCTACAAGTACAATACATTCTAGAAGATCTAGATGTAATGATACTGAGAAACCTAAAACTGATACTCTGATACGGTCAAAATCGAAAGATGATCCACAGAGATCTAAATTATCCAAAATAGGAACTTGGAGACGAAAGTCTGAACCAGGTCTACAACAAAACATGATCGGAATGATTAGTAAAAAATCTCAGGACAGTGACAACGAAAAAGAAGTAAGAGGCAATGAAAAGATAGAGTTCGAGTGCAAAAACTGTGGTTCAAATAAAATGTCTAAGAAAGTTAGAGCTAGTGACGGAACCATCATATCTGACCCAGAGCTAGATAGCAGAAAACGAGTTGGTCCAGTTAAACCGGCCGTAGAAATTAGAATGTACAACACTAAAAACATACCAAAGAAGATTTCTAAATTAAAGAAGAACAGAGCTAAAGGATTACGTCTGGGATCTGATACAACTGCGAAGTTCTACGCCGATTTTTCCACCGATGTGTCTACAGAAAACATTTTGCATATATCCGAGTCGAATGACAGTCTAAATGTTGATAAACCTAAAGACACACCAACCCCCGTACCTGAAACTATAAGCAAAGACGAAGATATTGATGAAGAAACGTATAAAAAACTAATAGAGAAAACAGATTCTTTCAAAAAGAATGAGTTAGAGAAAGTAAAGTACTTAAATAAGCAAAAAGTGATAAATGAAGGCTCAGAAGCGGAAGATAAAGCAGGTGAAATAGAAAAAAAAGATGAAGTGTTAGAAAGCTGTGAAGAAGTAGAACAACCTTTAGAACAAATAATCTCACAGTTACTAATGCAAAACAGAGAGTTTCAGAAGTTAATAAAAAAGCAACAGCTAAGAAATACTGCTCAAAGACGACATCAGAGACTAATGAAGTCTCATTCAAACCCCGAACAAGTTTTAATCGCAAAAAATTTAGAATCTCTTAAATTAAAACCTAAGTTCGGACGACAGACATCAGAAAACTTAGATGCAGATAAAAATGACGACGAAGAAGAGGATGCTACCACAACGAGTTCTAGAACAGAATTGACTGAAGAAATAGACGAAGACCACATTTATGAAACTTTACGAGTAGTTGATAACAGAGTTGACGAAAGTTTACATTTGTTGAATACTAAAAGTAAAGTGATTCAGCATAATCCTCATGTTGGTAGACCTAAAAGGGTGCCCACACCAACCAAAGACGATGAGGTTACTGAAATTTCTCATCACATTGGTCCTGATTCTGACTACGTATACTTATCGTTTGATAAACTAAACAAGTTGCAAAACCCTGAAGGCATATACGATATCCCTGTAAGATCGCCCGAAAAAGTCAACAGAAATTCAGAATATTATGTCACTATGGAAAGCAAGGGTCCTATTATTACTGAAAATGTATACGACTCCTTAATAGAAGTTTGTAGGCGGAAGAAAGAAGTACCTAGTGACTTACCCGGAGACTACTTACCAATGAGTCCAGACCAGCAGAGTCCCAACACCCCTGAAATATGGCTGAGTAGGCAGAAAGAACATTTTAACGTTTCTAGAGATAGAAAATCTGGTTCTTTACCTAGAAGTTTTCAAGTCGTAACAAGTAATCAAGAAGAAACTAATCTAGTTACGTTTAAATGTAAGCCTAACAGTAATAGTAAAACTTATTTGAATAGAGACGGTAAAGTGATGAGTACTGATAGACCGTTCACAATAGCTTCTGATCAAAGTGATATAAACTACGATGATATGAATGAAGGAGAAATGCTGAAATTCAATAATTCTAATACTAGTGAGACTGATTTCGTACAAAATATCAGTCAGTCAACATTGGAGCTGGAAGAAGAAATCGATAGATGTTATAAAAGCAAGTTCCAGGATATAAATCTGGATAAGAATAAGAATGAGAATCTTTTGACGGTTTCTCAACCTAACTTGAATGTATCTACCACATCGTCCTGCGAAGTATTGCCTTTAGAGCAAAATGATGATACCAAGTCCAATGATATAGAAGTTATTCACCCAGAGCATAAAATCTATAAACCAACTTCTAACATGTTGTCTCTCAAAAATGTACTCAGTCGATTTAAGAATAAAACTCCGAACAAAACTAATGAAGACACGGAAATCAATGCCAATGATCAAAGTAGTCCAGATAGCGCGAAGTCTGATCTCAAAAGTCCAACGAGTGAGAAAAGGCCTAACTTAAACCCTAGAAGTTATTCCAAGAATCTCTTACAACGATTTAGGAGTATCATTGGCGATGAACATGCAGATGATAATCAAAATAAACCAGGCACTATAAGTAAAGTGTTACACACTGAAGATATACAGAATAATTTGGTAAAGAGTGACATAAAAGTGGTGATTACATCTACTGATGCAAGCCCCACTACCTCAACCATAGTTTATGCGTTAAACAACGAGTTGCTTAGTAAGAGCGTATGTGAACACAGCACGATGTCTGAAAGTCAGACTGAGAAGAGCAATCTGGATGCTTTGTCACTAAGTTGCGATAATATTACCCAAAAACAAGAATCACGTCGCCCAAGTTACGAGAAAAGTATAAGCATGGTGTCTAGCATAACCAGCTCAACAGGCTCACCTTCCAAATCCAACAATAGTTCCTACCAAAGCTTGAATAAGCTGCCTATTTACATGCAAGGTAGCAAACACTTAGGGGCTAGAATAGCTCAATCTGATTACGTAGACCCTACGACTCTAGTTAGCGATAAGTCCCCCCTAAAGAAGGTCAATGTACTTATTAATAAAAATGCCGTGAGACCTGATAGTTTATTTTCTAATTCTTCATTCGTTACGTCGTCGAGCGAGGGAGCGTACCAAGAAACGCAAAGTAAAGTAAATACTAATCAAAACATTGTAAAAAGTAAAGAAGAAACAGTAGATTCTCTACAGATGAATTCTGATGAAAGTTACTATGAAAAATCGTTCGAAAAGATTGAGCAAGTGACGGATGAAGATGTGTTTAGAGATTCAGCTGTGTATTCTGATCAGGAAGATGTAGAAGAAACGAAAATAGAAGCTGTTGGTAAAGATAAGGTAATAAACAAGACTGTTACGAAAGTAGAAAGTATTAAGCGTAATAATTCGTTCAAGTCCCAAAAGACAACAATCTCTACAACTGTGAATGAAAAATGTAACACGCATACTCGAGTTGTAGTGACTACTAACAAAACAGCGAACATTGAGCATGTGAACAGAAAATTTGAAAAGGTTGTGAAGCCAAAAGTAGCCCCACCTGTTCCCGTGAAACCGAAAATGGCACAAATACCATCTGCATCTAACATTCAAAACAAAAATGTCCCAAAAACGTTGTCAAGGAGTTCTGAACAGTCATCATCTTCGGAATCCGTCAATATGAAAACTATTAAAAGAAATGTCAACTACAAAACAGCAATCATTAGATCGGAATCCACTCCTTCGAGTGACAAACCCAAAGTTGCTGACGATAAAATGACCAAAAGTGATATTCCGAAGAAAGTTGTAGAAAAGACGGTGAAAGATGAAGTAGACAATTCAGACGACAAGTCAAAACCTCAAGGAAACATACAAATAAAAAGGCTAAGCTTCGAAAGAGCCAGCCTAGATTCTGCGACCAGAAAGCTCAAAACGACACACGACGTCAAAAAATCTCTAGAACAACCGAAAACATCGAAATCTGTCTTAGAAAGGCGAATGGAGATCGAACAAATGTCAAAAACTCAAGTGAAACCGAGTCAAAGCGCAAAGAAACCTTTACAGGCAACCAAACCAAAGTCCATTACGACAAAAGTAGCGAATTTTGAGAGAAGCGTCAGTGAAATAAGTGTGAAAGAGAAAGCTGTACCCACCCCCAGTACTGATATACACATTCCTAGTAGAAATAATGCTGAAATCAAACCCGAAGTTGTAGAAGATGCTAAAGGCAGTTGGGTAAAACAGGTTGTTAATAAATTCCAATGAGCTTAATTACATTAGAGTGATATTTTTGCATTTATACTTCGCATAAAACAGCCAATCAGTGTCCACGTAGACGTTTGCTAGCATCTGATTGGCTAGTTCAATTTATTGTCTTTGAAATGTGACATCTCAAAATTGAAATAATTTTAACACGATTCGTTTGTGAATAATATAATTAATATTGTAATGGAATTTAATATTAACTTTTAATGTTATTTTCTGAATTGTATCTCATTTGTAATTAATAATAAAATAACTTTAAAAGGTCTTATCTGGCTATATGTAACAAGGTGTCACAAAACTAACATACAAGACTTGAACGAAGATTCCGTCTGTTTTTTAACCGACTTCAAAAAAAGTAGGTTCTCAATTAGACTGTATTTTGTACTCCCAAGTTTTGAAATCCGTCAACTTAAATCTAGCAATAAGTTAGGAACTTAGGTTGAATGTAATACGACGCTGAGTTTTGTCTATGGGTCTTACGAAAATGAACTAGAAATTGAGCAATGATTTATACTTATTGTTTATTAAATATAAATTTTCAGTTGCAATAATCAGCGTCGTATTATTTAAAATCTTAGAATGATAATTAATAAGATAATTGTTAATAATTATTGTAAATAATCTCCTATCAAACCTCCTTGAGCTTTGATACCTCGTGCCATAGACAATTAATTATAATATTTTGGCAAAAACATCACTACACACAGTCTTCAGGTGTATATAATCTGTGGAAATGCTTATTTTGCTATTGTATTTATTCAAAAAGTGCCATTGCGATATTAGACGAGTATTTAATTAAAAAGGAAATTATTTTTTTCGTGCAATTGAACGATCTACTTAAAGTATTTATTTTTTGTTTAGTAGGCATTAAGTTTTGTTGTGTAGCTACTAACACCAAAAAGTAGAAATGATTGTTTTAGTATTATTTTTTTTACTAATAAAATTATTCAATAATATTTTCTGTATTTTTTTTTTACTTCAACCCTATTTTTTTTATAAGTTCTTGCGCAGAAAGGAGTAAAGTATAGTCCAACCTAACACAACAACACCAAAAAAAAAAAAATATTTAAAGTTTGAACCATCGTTAAAATAAGGTTCTATATCTATGGTAGGATAGTCAAAAGCCCAAGTCTGACAACCAGTTTTACCAAGGGATATCGTGTGCAGGTCAGATAGGCAGTCGCTCCTAGTAAAATACTGGTTTTCAGCCGCATCCGGTTAGACTGGAAGCTGATCTGGACATGGTTGAAAAGGCTAACCAGATTTCTTGATCTTTGGTAAGTACAGACGCCAGTACATCAACCTACTACAATCTGTCAAATTTCTTTAATACATTTTCAACTTTATTGCTGAAGGCTGAGGTTCAAAATTGATTGGGGAAATCTGACAGTTTCGGGTAGGTTGATGTGCTGGCGTCTGTACATATGAATAATCAATTGAATGAAAATTCCGAAATTATCAGTACCTTATGTGTCTGACTGTACCTCCCATAGACAACAATTAATTTGCGTAACCAGTGATGTTTGGCAGTCAAAATCATATGAAATCCCCAATATAGGTCACGATGAAATACTGAAAGTTGTATGTATGAAATATATGCAATCAACTCAGCCTATCGCAGTCCACTGCTGGATATAGACCTCTCCTAGGCTGCGCCACAACACCCTGTCCTCCGCCTTCCGCAGTTATCCAGTCTGTCCCAGGCACCTTTTTTAGGTCGTCGCGCGTCGGTTCATCTAGCTAGCTAGACGAGTGGCAGTGGGCTAGCCATGTTTTTGTCGAAGGACTTGGCCGGTGGAGCTAGACGAGTCCTGGAGTGGAGACCATGTATTGGCTACGCTTGCCAATATATGGTCTCCACTCCAGGACTTGTCTGCTCCACCGGCCAAGTCCTTCGACAAACATGGCCAGCCCACTGCCACTTCAACTTGCTTACTCTGCAAGCTATGTCGGTAACTCCGTTTGTTATCCGGAAAACTTCATTTCAGATTTTTCCTTCAAAGAAACCGAGCATAGCCTGCTTCATTGAGCGACCTTGAATTTGTAAGTCCACATTCATACAGATTTCATCGTGCACTGGAATTTCAACTCTCGGTGTTGAGCTGATCATTGAGAATTTAACAGAGCGAATTTTTTGGTATGCATGAAGAAGCCTCCTCCTCGTGTAGCACAGTTTGTTCCGCCAGTTACTCAACTGCACCGAGCGCTCGGCGCATTCTGGACAGTCACACCCAACACCTTATTTGACTGGCCAATTCTTCCCTTGCGGTGGTAGGGCTAACGCCCGCCTGGTTTGCGACCACCCTCCCACCGGAGTCAAGCAGCCTGCTGTGTTCCGTCGATGCGTGGGAGTCCCAGTGCCTTAGTTACTTCTGGGCACGCTCGTTCCATCATAGACCTCATCCATCGCTTTCCATAAGGCGTGATCGAGGTCTAGAGTGGACCCATTCAGCAATAAAAAAAAAAGAGCGCGTCAAAAAATAACACACTCTTGGATTTTAGGTTAGTAGGTACCGTTAGTTTATTTACTGTTATCAAGCTTGATTGGTCGTGATGCTGTTTAACTTCACATAGGTAATCAATTAACAATAATTTAATAATGATTAGGTATTCGGTTAGGTACAAGAATATCGTGCAGTTATGAAATTACCCATGTATTTAAATTGCTTAATTTCAAACACGTGCAATCATTAGGTAGGTATAATTTTCGATTATGTAATAATTATAATTATATTGCTTTTAAAGGACGCAAGACAGTAACATCTTGGAAAAATAATAAGTAGGTTCGTATATTACCTATGTATAATACGTCATTTGCCGTAGTTAGGTATAGCATAAAATGGAATGGCCTTTGATTGAAAATTCAGTCATACACTGACCTGTATCACAGATTACTGAATAGTTACTACCCCGTATCACAGATTACTGCAATCATGAAGTACTACTCGTACATGTATCGGAAAGGTGTGATCATATTTAAGGGTGTTTTACAGACCATCAAACTGAACAACTTTCTCTATGGGACCAATATCGTAATCGCGAAAAAATAATTAGCCGTCCTATACATTTGGGTCGAGTAGGTATTGAAGTTTTGTATGGGACAGTAGGCGCATGCACAGCGTTGGGCAACAGTCTCCACACGGTAGGTGCCTGAGGATGGACGGCGCCGACGAGGCCGGCCCAAGAAGAGGTGGCAAGACGATCTAGACGCGTACCGCAGGGGTTGGTTCAAGGTAGCTCTAGAAAAAGATGCCTGGAAGGATTTGGAGGATTTGACCTTTGCTCAGCAGTAGGACAGTGTAGGCTAAGTAAAAAAAAACACGAAACAACAAAACGGGACAGTTGATTTTTTCGCGATTGTTATGTTAAAGCTTGCAAATAAAATTGTATTAACAAAAAGACATGCACAGCTTGAAACTTCCACATAAAAAGTGCAGAATCTCTTGAAAATAAAAGACGAACGATGCCAGTCACGCGAGCTTTGCTTCGGGGTGCGGCACTGACTTCCACCGGCCGATACCATCAGTTATAAACGTGTGCAGTTTATAAATAGATTCTATTTGTCAATAAGCCTTGGTTCCTCCCTACTTACCTACTCAAAACCAGAATTTATTGTATAAAAGATTAGACACCTTGCGCGGCTTTGGCACAATCTAGCGGGTGAATGTCAGTAAGGGCGGTTTTGCACTACGTTCGATCCGAATCCGAGAAATCCGTGCATGGCGTGAAGAACTTGATAACTCGACTTACATGATTTTTTTTTTATCGTCGCAATGGCTCTACGGCATTGGTTTTATAGGAAAAAAATTGACAACTCGATATCTACAAAACTTTTAGAGATATTGGCCTGTGACAGTATATGAATATCTCGATATTTAGCGTTTTTTATTTAACAAAACGAGATATCAACGCGATGAGTCACAAAAAAATATCTTACATCATAATAGTCCATAGTCCTATTTGTTCGGATCTAGTGCGCAACCCCTCATACAAATAGGACAATGGTCACATCGGACCGGCATTTCTCGGATTCGGATCGGATGTAGTAGATCGAGTAGATCGAAACCGCTCTAACAGTAGGTACCTACCTAGCTATCTACCTAGGAAACCTCAACTGCCTAGCCTTTTCCCAACTATGCCTGAGTAGGCTTCCAGTCTAACCAGATGCAGCTGATTACCAGTATTTTACATCCATGTAAACTGCGTTCTAAACGCAGATACACACGATACCCCCTGGTAAGACTGGTGGTCAGACTTTCGGGCTTCTGACTACCCGTAACGACTGTTAAAAATGTACCAATGACAGCCGGGACCAACAGCTTGACGTGATTTTCGAGCCACGGAGGAGTCTCTCTCGGTGTGTAAGGGATGGTCACCCATCCATAGACCGACCTCGGCAAGCGTTGCTTAACCTTGAAGATCGAAGCTTGCTGCTGTTATTGGAACGAAGTTCTTTAACGGAGCTTGCGGTAGGAGTAAACTTGGAGAAACGAAAAAGCGCTATGTTAATAAAAAGTCGCATGGAGTGCGTGCGACTTTTTAATTTTTTATTACATTTATAATAGAGTCAGAGACAGGGAGAGATACTTTTCATGTTTTTGTTTTCGAGGGTGCTGCAGCCGGTAGTGTGGTCAAAATGAAAATCCAAGATGGCGGCTGCAAAAAAAAAACAATTTTTTCTTCATGGTGCATGGGTGGGTATCGTTTTTATGGTTTTCGATTGTGAATTTAAAATTTTCGCAGCCACCATCTTGAATTTTCATTTTGAACTTGGTTTTGTAAACCTATTCGTAAGATTTAAAACTATTCGTCCAGATACTGATTGAAAAGATTTTGAGGAAATGTTTCCCCCAAAACGGAAGACCCCTATACCTAAGCACTTTGCTCTACGTAGGTCTGTACCTGATGTAGCATATTTTATGCATTTCGATTTCTAACAAGAGTTTCATCGGTAGATAGGTAGGTACCTACAGCTGCTGTCGACTACATTTTCGGCGTCAACTTTTCGGCAAACCTAGATAACAAAATTGATGTAAAGTTTTCAGTTAGTAGGTACCTACCTAGTACCTACTTAGTACTATTTCTAGTCTAATTAAGGTTTTGCTACTGTAGACTTTAAGGCAATTAGCAAAACTAAAAAACACTTAAAAGCAGTAAGTAAATAAATTAGAAGTAACCAGGAAGGCCGCACGCTACCAACTTAAAAAACCCGCCATAAACCAAGGCATCGTTAAACTCGGCCTTCGTTTCAAATTCTATCACCTGAAATTAAAAACATATTAAAATACAGTAATTTCCATAATTTCCGTAAACATTGTAGAAAACTACGTGGATCTAATTATGCGAATGAGTCAGTGAACGTAAAGCGCTATGATTTGTGGTCCCAGCCGCCATTTTGTCGCGTGATCACGAATGTATTTTCCCTCCAAAAAGTTATTAGCTCGTCTTCGATGCACGCTAGACACTGCCTGTCGCGTAGTACAGGAGAGAGGTGGGTTTTATTTTTCATCTGACAAAACGGTTTAGTAACGTGCGCTTACCGCTTACTATTGATTTCGGTAGGTAGGTGTCTACCTACCTACCCTATAGTCTTATAACACAGCTGCACAGGTATTCCTAATGCTAAGGTATAATCCAGATTCTCTAAACATTATAAGTGATGGGTAGACTGGATGAGGAAGGCGGAGGATAGGCTGCTGTGGTGCAGTCTGGGAGAGGCCTATGTCCAGCAGTGGGCTGACATAGGCTGAGTTGATTGATTGAGGTCTTCGGACCTTCCTTTGGTCTTCCAAAAAAGGGTTATTTAAAGTGTTTGGGACTTGTTTGTAACCCCAGGCCCTGTTTGGTTTAGACAACAGCACAATCAGCCTATAATGTTCCTACTGCTGGGACTCAGGCCATTTCTCGGCGAGAGGGAGTGGGCCGTAATGCACCACGTAGGCCTAGTGCGGGTTGGTAGATGTCATATGTCTTCGAATTTTTGGTTGGTTCTAGGAAAAATATGTACGATGTTACGATGTTTTTTTTTTCCTTACGATGTTTTCCTTCACCGTTTTGAGAGCAGTGATGATTAAATAATTTACACAAAGTAAAGTGCCTGTCACGGTTCGAACCTACGACCTTTATCTCGTAAGTCACGATCGTTACCACTGGGCCACCACTGCTTCAACAACAACAGCGCAAAAGTTTTATTGCAGTAGGTACTTATATAATGCATTGATGATGAATGTAGCATGATTTATTTATGCATTTAATATTGTTTCCAAATAATGTTTCGATTTGCTAAGCATTCCGTAAGTAAAAATTATAACGAGCGCTACAATTTTCCACGCCAGCTCCGTGCCTATGCATCCTGAAGAAAAACTTTTCCATCGATACGAAACAGACACAGCCATTATTCCCGCGCGTGTGAACGGGACAAAACACAGGAAGGAGCAAAAAGTTCTTATTCCAAAACTCATTCCTTTTTCGACAACGTTGTCTATTGGCGGCAGCGCGCGCCCGCGATGCCTTCCACATTCGAAAATTTGAATTTATAGGTTCTATATCGTGTCGGTTTACCAGTATTGTAAAATATCCGTTTTAATACCTTTCCTGTTGGCATAATTTTCGCATTGTTTTGAATGTAAATTTGCTTTAGGTTGCGATAGTTGGCGTGTTAGTGATAGTATGGGTTCGACAAGTTACGTCACGAAGCCGAAGTCTACGGGCTACAGAGTGAAGAGCGGCTCCAGTGCTGGCTCTGATAAGGAGATGAACGGGAAGCTGAAGCGCACTAAAATTCGGCAAGTACTAGCGACCTTATAAGGAACTTTTTGTGTGAAATTTGTAATCTGTGGTATTGTTTGAAAAAGTTTGGTCTCCTAAAATGGAAGAAAGAATAAAAGTTTTTAAGCCTAAAGCTTCTTCCGGTACGCAGTTTTTATATAATATTATAAATAAATAAAATAGCTTCGTTTACTAGTCGAATAAAATTAACGAAACGATTTTGAAAAGGGCAAACGGATTCTGTTGCAATATTTTACAAAACTTCACAAAGTTCTGCTATTTTTTAAAGATTTTTCAAACAAGTTTTCAACTCGCTTTTACATAATTATTGTTGTCTTACTTTAGAACAGTTTTATCTGCTTCTCAATGAAAGTGCCTACTTAGCTTCCCTACTATCTTTCTCGGTCTAAAAATATTTAATAGAACTAGACATCATTCTACTCAGCCTATCGCAGCCCATTGAACTTGGGCTTCGCTCTCGAATCATATTTTATTTTATTAATAGAGAACAAACAGCTCATTTATCAAATTAAATTTCAGTCGACAAAATCCATCAGTTTCTTAGTAAACTTCAACTATATCCGACGATCTTACATACTTATCTCTTTTGTTGACTGTACCTACTCATAATTAAATTAGTTTTGAGGTAATTTTACCTGCACTAAAATTCGTAACCCATCCCCTTTTTCTGAAAAGGCGCCTGGTGGCTGGTGGCCTACCATGATCTAATTAAAAACGATTCAAAAACAAGACATTTCAGTTTAGGTTCCTAAACTGCATCGCTTGAGCTGTTCTATGGACATCATGGTACCAAACAAGTATGAATGAAACCAAAACTTGCGACTCAGTTTGGGACAATCGCTGTCAGCAGATGACACGGCCTAAACTGAATCATTAAACTGACGTCATGATACGAATTAGAAGAGCGCTTCAGTTTAGGTCCTAAAATGGATCGCGTTAAGAGTTTATTGTAGGCCTCCTGTTGTCTTTAGTCCAGAAAAGTCAAGCTGCCAACAAGTTTTATGTTTTTTTTCTTTTTAACTGCCTCGTTGGTCTAGTCGCATTATAGTCGTAAGCTCTAACTGCTGAGCATGAGGTCTTGGGTTCGATTCCCAGGCGGGGCAAAGGGTTATTGGCTTTTTCCATTAGGAATTTCTCAGCCCGGATTTGTGTCTGGTGGCAATAGGCTCCCCACTGACGAAATGTGGGTGTACTATTGACACAGCTCTGCCTAACCTTTCGGGGGTATAGGCGTTAGAAATAATCGTTAATAATGGGCCGTGGATGGGTGACCATCTTTAAATACCAAGACCCCTCCGTGTCTCGGAAAGCACATTAAGCCGTTGGTCCCAGCTGTCATTCATGGATCTTAAACTTTGACAGTCGTTACGGGTCGTCAGAAGCCCGAAAATCTGACAACCAGTCTTACCAAGGGGTATCGTATTACCCAGTAACTGGGTTTTGGAGGTCAGATAGGCAGTCGCTCCATGTAAAATACTGGTATTCAGCTGCATCCGGTTTGACTGGAAGCCGATCCCAACATAGTTGGGAAAAGGCTAGGTAGATGATGATGAGGCGTTAGAAATATTGCCTGTGATGTATGTGTGTCGGTTAAGTCCTGCGAGCCTTTACTCGCTCCCTGATTTACGCCCGTATCATGACAATAGTGCTATGACTCGGGTGTAAATCCTGAGGGTTTCTATTAGAAAACCCGAGAGCAAAACCCATCCACAAGCCTTCGATAGCTCAGTTGGTAGAGCCGTGGACTGTAGAGTCTGTAGATGTAAAAGTAGCTGATATCCATAGGTCGCTGGTTCAAATCTGGCTCGAAGGCATTTTTTTTGTTTTTTTTTTTAGAAAACATTTTTTTCGCCTTTATTGTGTACATAAAGAAAATCGCTTAATAAATAGTTGCGTTATTGCCATACATGTTAAAATTACAGTTTATTTACATTGCCCGACCCGGGTATTGAACCCCACGCCATGCTCTACAGTCACGGTTCACGCACGACCACTATACCAAAGAATAATATCACGCCGATATATCCATTAACGGGGTCGGCAGATGTGTAGGCAACTGTAGGTACCTATCGATTGTTGCACCGTCCATGGTTGGTTGATGAAAGTTGTACCAGATCAAGTTCAGCGGTGCTATTCTGTAAAAAGATCACCGTGATAACTTAGGTGAAGTGAGTTTAAAGTGAGTTGTCATTCCACTTGATGCTAGGGATTGACACTATTGACAGCTCACTTTGAGCTCACTTCACCTAAGTTTTCACGGTGAGATGTTTTACAGAATAGAACTACTGTACCCATTTATTAAGGGATGACCCATGTTTATCCTATCGATAGTTGTTTGATGTAATACCAAATATTAATATTTAGCCCAGGTTCGCACGGGCGATTTTCCCCGCGGCGAGATTTTTCGCGCAGTAGATTTTCAACGTACTGTTTAGCGTCGAAAGTTGAAAATTGAACAGTGGTTTTGACGTGTTGGGATGCGGTCTGTTAGATTCTCAATGCTCGGCTAAACACCGAGGGTTGAAAATCCAATGCGCAATAAAATTCCGCCAAGATATTTTTAGGTGGGCATGGGTATTAGATACAGAGGCCAGCACATCAGCTACCTGAAACTGTCAAATTTTCCCAATCAACTGTGAACCTTATGCTTTAGCGATAAAGTTGAAAATCTATTAAAGAAATTAGACAGATTGTAGTAGGTTAATGTGCTGGCGTCTGTACATCATATATTATACTAAGAATTCCGTATATTAAATAACAAGTACTAATAGTGTTGTTTCAACTGAAAATCCAATTCAGGACACTCAACATCGCGTGCTATCAACATTCCAATGACGCAACAATGATGCATACTAATGAGCAGAATCCAATTTAAACCTATCTAATCTAAGTATTCGGTACAGATGATAAATCGATTGCATGTCCCCTGCATTCGTCGCGAGGCATTTGTTTACAACAACAACCGTTACCATAGCAACGGCTTTGTGTAATCAATACCTCTTCAAATATCCTGGCACTCCGCAAGCCGGCGCAATGCGCAACACTACTTCCAAATTCAATATTTGATTTTTAATTTTTCTTTTTTATTTCGATGTTTAAAAATGTTTTGTTTTGTTGATAGTTGAGTTGTTTAGTTTTAATTATGTATTACACGAATTATTTGAACAGGCGGCCCAGTAAGATGAATGAGTATGGGTTGAAGAGGATTCCGGATTATACTGAGTTGGCTTACAAAGAGGCGGTGTCGAAGCTGAGGTACTTCTTGTCGGGGAATTACGCGCCAAGTGTAAGTTGTGCTATTATTTTAAAATATTTTTAATCAATTCAATAATTTATATTACATACAAATATTAATTATATTACAACTTACTTACCTAATAATTTATATTACAGTTTTGTTTTTAATTAAAATAATAGAAACACGTTGATTTGAAAATAAGTTTTAAATTTTTAATGTGATTTTTGAGATGGTAATCAGCAGTGGAGTCTTTTGGATGTTGATTTTAATTTTCGTAGATCCCTGAAAAAGAATTAAACCGTTTTAAACAAACATAAAACAAACAGGAACAACAGAAGTTTTCACTTCAATAATTTAAAAACCCCTTTTTTGATTCGTGATTTTTATATAAAGTAAATAAATTATAACTACAACAGTGTTTAAATAAGATATTTAATTCAAAATAAAACCCGTAGGTACGCAGCTATGGTGGCTCAGCATCAGTCAAGAACTTGGATGAATCAGATGGCGACGTGGACAAAAAGTATACCAGCTCCTACACCCTGGCTGAATACAAGCCACGGCCGCGGCTTACTGCTAAATACACCACACTATATGCAGACAGCTTGAACAACTACACCCCACAACATACTACACCCACTGGTAAGATTTTTAAATATGTTTGTTGTGTGTTAGTTATTGTCGGTAATAATACACCACGACATACCAACTACACAGGCACAAGGCCGCGGCTTACCTACTGCTGAATACACTAACTGTACGCAGACAGCTTGAATAACTACACCTAAGAATGATTATAACTATTGTTAAATATGTAATTCCTATACACTTTGGTTGAATTGAATACAAGCCATGGCCGCGGCCACTGCTACATACACCGCCTTGTATACAGATAGCTTGAACAACTACACCCCACAACATACTACACCCACCAGTAAGTTTTTGTAAACTGTAGTTTTCATACATTGTTTGAATACAAACCACGGCCACGGCCACTGTTAAATACACCCCCTTACTCGTATATGCAGACAGTTTGAACAACTACACCCCACAACATACTACACCCACTGGTAAGTTTTTGTGCTTTATGTATAGTTTTCAAGCAGTGCTTGAATACAAGCCACGACAGCGATTCACTACTAAATACACCACCCTACGAAAATCTACACCCCACAACACAGTACACCCACTGGTAAGTAGGAATGGAATGTAGAATGATCAGTGGTAAACTGGAAATTGGTTTTACAGGCTGTATTACACTAAGGTAACCGTTGGAGGTTTTTTCGGCGGATATTGATGTTCTTGCAATGCCAGCAGGTTGATCTAGATCAATAATTAGCAATAGTGTATTCCTTGATCGACGAGCGACTTCTACTTGCGTACATATCTGCTCGAACAACTTGATTATCAATGAGCAAGCTGGTAATGGAATTTACTGCCTAAGGTGTGTCGGACGTACTTTTAGAAGTATCATCACTCGTGTAAGTTATTTCAATCCACCCCGAGCGACACTCACAAATCTTGTGATAAGACTCAGACCCTTCAATCAAATCAAATCAAATCAAAATATTTTTATTTCACATAAACCTATAAAACTGTAACTATACATATCCACAAAAAACTCAAGTGGGTTTCACGGGGTATTAAGACTTGTAGTGCTAAGAAACGTGAACTACTGTGGAAATATAGAAAAACCCCAAGTACCTATAGACAACAAATCGAAATTGAGGCAATACACCAAAAGACTAAAAAGGATTGTATCTTTGACCCAACGAGCGCAAAACAATTACAATATTATAAATTCAAATAATAAAGCAAAAGCTGTATGGCAAACTATTAACGCTGCAAAGCAAAACAAACCATTAGAATCCATCCCTCAGATTAAAGTGAATAATAATATTGTGACAAATCCGCAAGCCATATCTAATGCATTTAATGATTATTTTGTAGATAAGATAACACCCATTAATACTATGCGCAAAGATCAGCATAAACAATTCCTAACATCTAGACTTAACTCAATGTTTATGAAGCCATGTCTGCCAGAGGATGTAAAAAAAATCATAAAAGGGTTAAAAAACACCAATAGTGTAGGTTACGACGGTGTCTGCACTAAAATCATTAAGCTGGTAACGGAATGTATCTCACAACCTCTGAGTTACATTCTGAACCTATCTATTGAAACTGGTATATACCCTGAGAAATTAAAAGTTGCAATTATTAAACCAATTCATAAAAAAGAGAGTAAAGAAGACATGAATAATTATAGACCTATTGCCCTACTGCCAATAATATCAAAAAATTTTGAAAAATATATTCATAATGAACTTGTTGATTATTTTGAAACCCATAACATTTTAGCTAAGGAACAAAAAGGATTTAGACAAAACAAAAGTATTAACCTTGCTATATATGAGTTTTTGGAAATCATAGCGTCTAATGTCGACAGGCGAATACCGATCTGCGGCATCTTTATGGACATGACACAGGCTTTTGATCACGTGGTACATGACATCCTATTATGTAAGCTTGAGACTTATGGCATAAGAGGCAACATCTTAAAACTAATTGAAACATACCTCAAAAACCGCACTCAGTATACACAAATTAATAGACTTAATGTTAGAACTAAGATGGAGGAGACATACCTATCAAAGGGACGTAAATTACAATATGGTGTCCCTCAAGGAGGTATATTGAGTACACTACTCTTTATAATTTACATTAATGACCTTCCAAACACGAACTCAAACCCAATGACACTCTTTGCTGACGACAGCACTGTTGCAATTAAATGTAATGACAGAATATCTTACGAGCATGATATAAGCAGTACCCTAAATGCAATCATCCAATGGCTAGACAGCAATAATCTGAAAGCGAACATTACAAAAACTAAAATAATCCATTTTAATCAGCGTATGAATGCAACTATGCCACAGATTACCTATAAGGGCGAACCCGTATCTGAGGTGCAAACAACAAAATTT
Organism: Hydraecia micacea; assembly: GCA_914767645.1. Classification (NCBI taxonomy): domain Eukaryota; kingdom Metazoa; phylum Arthropoda; class Insecta; order Lepidoptera; family Noctuidae; genus Hydraecia; species Hydraecia micacea. Next base: position 3,132,586 of record OU611801.1, on the reverse strand, counting down.
CTTGGTCTCACAGTGGATAACAAATTAAAATGGAAATCCCAGATTGAAACATTATACAAAAGAATTAATAAATCAGTTTATGCGCTACATGAGTTAAAGAAGATTGCAAATATTAATACAGTATTAACTGCATATCATGGTTTGGTTGCTTCAGTTCTGAGGTTTGGTGTGATTTTCTGGGGAAATTCGACTGATATTGATTTAATTTTCAAAGCGCAAAAACGATGCATAAGGACTATGTTTGGGCTTCAAATGATTGAATCATGTAAACCGTTGTTCCAGGAGTACAAAATTTTAACTCTCCCAAGCCTATATATCTATGAGATCTCAGTATTTGTTAAGACCAATAAAGAATTATTTATGTTAGCCTCAGAAGTGAATAATAGGCAACAACGTGATGCATTCCGCCTCTATGTCCGCCGAACATATACCGCTTTATTGCACAAAAGTGTGTTTCATATGGCTCCTGTAATTTTCAATAAATTACCTAAAGAAATAAGGGCAATGAATACTGACTTATTTAAGAAAACTTTAAAGAGCCTTTTAGTTAATAAAAGTTACTACAACTTAAACGACTTCTTAAACGACAATTTTGCCAAACTTAAGACCTCACAGTGACATCAAATAATAACAATTCATAAGTATCCCTAAATATTGTAATAATTCTAGGAATGACATGGAAATAATCTAAATATTACTATTATCTTAAACGACAATTTTTCCAAACTTAAGACCTCACAGTGACATCAAATAATAACAATTCATAAGTATCCCTAAATATTGTAATAATTCTAGGAATGACATGGAAATAAACTAAATATTACTATTATCGAACCGTCAATTTCATGATTGTCTGATTGTCTGTATTTATTTGTTGATTTAATTCTATAATTTTGTTTATTTTTTTATTTCTATGATTGTATTGTATTCTACTTTTTGCATGCCTAACGGTAGAATCACTTGAAACCTGTAAATTTCTATAACACCATTGTAACAGTGTTTTCTGCAAAAATAAATGACTTTGACTTTGACTTTGACTTTAAACCAACATGGGCACTTATGAAACGTCAGAAGCTAGGTGCACGGTTCCAATTGGTCGTTTCCTATGGAGAAGAACCGGCAAGAAACTCCATGGTTACTCTACTACTCTACTCCTTGGACACAAGGTTCCGACTCTATTAAAGTGAATTCCTCAACCGTAATTTAAAAAATCAATAATAATAATCAATCCCACAAAAAACACACTACTGCTACAAGTTCCCACATTTACACTACAAAATCTCAACAGCCGTGCCACCTCCAACCTCTGCGGCGGCCACTGCAGGCGACTTGACTGGAGGCACAAACCCTGACGTCATCAACTTCATCCAAAAGCAGGAGGAGTACATCGAACAGCTGGAGCGAGAGAGTCAGTACTGCAGGGTATGTTTACCTTGATATGGGAGTTTAACTCGTTTGAAAGTATACAGGTTGGCAGGGTCATTACATTTTGACCGCGTAGATGTATCGCATTTTTCTATGAAACAGCTTTTTTTTTTGTTAGCCTGTACTGTCTCACTGCTCGGCAAAGGCCTCCCCCAAATCCTTCCAGGAACTCTTTTCCCGCGCCACCTCGAACCTTATATAATATTAATACAATATTTTTTTTTTGATAAACAACGAAATATTTCTACGCTGCTCTAGAATCATGTGCTGAATTCATGATACTTAACAGTTGGCGAACATTCCTGTATAGATAGATTATATATATTATATTATAGATCTTAAACGTATTCGAGCGTATGGCCTTCGTTAGTTCCATCTAAAAATTAGCGTCAGGTGGTACTTAGTACAGACGCCAGCACATCAAGCTACCCGAAACTGTCAAATTTTCCCAATCAACTTTGAACCTTATACTTTAGCGATAAAGTTGACAATCTATTAAAGAAATTTGACAGATTGTAGTAGCTCTGTACATTAGTGTGGCCATCTGATACTATGCTGAGCTGAGGCCCTTTTGGCAATAAAAACAAATACTTTTAGTTGTTTTATTAAAAATACATATAAAACACCATTAAGACGCATGTAGGTACTTAATTCTTACTTTATGCGCTCCATTTTCATATACGTCCTACATCTTGATTGCCATGGATATCCAACAATTTGATCATTTATAAAAATCCGATAGATTAGGCTTCTTTGTAAACGCACGATACATTGTATGGATGAATTCATTTAGGTATGTACCTATATGTATTGAAAATGGAGTATCTACTCTTTATTGCAGAGCCTATCAATCAAGGAAATACAAACAAAATTGATTGAAGGGTGATACAATGGGCGGTTTTATCGCAATCAGCAATTTTCGCCAAACAAACTTCCCTACACCACTCATATAAACAGTTTCAATGTTGTTTTTATGGAAACTAGTTTTACGTTGTGTCTTTTGTTTTTTTATACAGTTTTAAGACTCTGTGGAAATTAAATAGGTACTTCCTTTTATTTTTTAATTTACAGGTGTTCAACTGAATCCATCTTTTGTATTTTATTCTTAAGTTAACTCTGAAGATGTTAGATCCTAGCTTACTCACAGAATCTGTCACTTATCTTTCTGGTATTTTTTACGTGTAAACGTCTTTTCGCTGAATTTACAGATGGTAACTTCAATATTTCTGACCGAGAAAATATTGTAAGATTTCCATGACTAGGTTATGACTGTACCTACCAATTTGAGGCAGATTTAGAGCGACCTTGGTTTGATAGTGGCTGGCAATGTGCTAGCATCGATTAAGAATAGTTTAAGGAACTCCCTGAGAGAAGCTGAGAACCGATCGAAGTGGAAGAACTTCGAATATGAAGCCATGCAGGCCTTTTACGGACACGACTTTCAGTAATGAAGTACGCGACCAAGAAGAAGATGAAACTCCTTTCGTTAGGTTAGGTTTGGTTACAGCAATGATCAAATTGTTTTCACGACAACATCGATGCGGACTCGAACTACGGCTACCTACTTATAATATTTTTCCTATGTTTCTAAACAACAACTATTCTCCAGGATGAACTAAATAATCTGCTCGGCAAAGTTAAAGAAGTGATATCAGAGAATGAGCACCTCCACGAGGCGCAGAAGAACAAGCTGATCTCGCGCATGTTTCACTCTTACAATGGATCTGAAAGTGATGAGCTGGACGAGATGGGCGATAGTACGGGACTGGATAGTGATAACAAGGTAGGAATGCTTTTGTGTTTTTAACTGATCGTGATGTGTGGTATTATAGGAAGCAAGGAAGTAATGACTGGGTTTCCATGATTTTAAAATATTAACGAGTCGATTACGAAATCATTTAGATGTACCGGTTATTTAACACATACAATTTACAAGATTACATATTTGTCGTTACGACAACTGTCAACCGTCATACTTGAGAGTGTAGATATCGTTTACTTACGATTTATTTGACTGAAGACAAGATTTTTGATGTCGCGATGAAAAACCCATGACTTCGTGAATATCATACTGTCGATATACAAAGCAATATAATGATGACTCTACGAATGATTGGCCTCTACATGGCTTATACCGACGGATCGTTTCCATTATAGAAGTAAATAGGAGTATTTTGAAAACCTTACTTTTGTTAATCAAACAGACAACTCCGCTAAAACCCCGCAAGTCTGCAAAGTCTCGCTCCACCAGATTGGAAGGTCCGAACATTGTGTTTGAGTCCCGTATCGCCGAGTTGGAAGCACAGCTAACACAGGCCAATATCGACCTTAAAAAGATTCAGGTAAGGTGTTATTTGGGTTTGTTAAGGAACTTACCAGTGTTTAAAAGTATGCTGTACTTATTAGCGAGAGCAATTTAAAAAAAAGGTTCATTGTTTGAAACTCAGGCTGAAATAAATTAAAATTATATGTACTTAAGTAATTTTTTTTGTCTCCTTTTCTTTTTGCATGTGTGCTGTGTCTGCTTAGTTTTAATAAATGATTTTAAACAACAAGCAATCAACATTCGATTATCTCTTCGCAAATATTGTTCTGTTGTCCATCACTCTCTTGTTTATAATTATGTTTTGTCTAGGAGGAGAATAATGAGAACAAGCGCAAGTTGGCCTCTGGGCTCGTTGACTCAACTTGCCTCGATGGCTTCAAGCGCCAGATCGACAACCTCCAGAGGTACGTTGCTTTTTATTTCTCTAGTTGTTTGTAGCTTCTCAATTTCCTCAGTCATTCTAAAATCCCGTAACTTCGTCTATGTAGGTTTCAGTAACCTAAGAGAACCGTTTTCTCGTTTTCGAGGTCATCTGCAAACATTGCTGTACTTACATCACCCTTATTCCTGCCGCTAAGCCGTTGCTGTTTTTTCAGTTTGATGGGTATGGGGTGGCCCTTCAAACTATATACTAAATAGGTATACCTAGTGGTAGTTAATCCCCGAACGAGGTCTATCATAAATAACTCTACTGCTACTAATTCAAGTCACGGTTCAAGTTGAAATTTATATCACCATCAGGGACAAATCTTCATTGGAGGCTCAAATATCGAAGCTGAAGCTAAGCTTGGAACAGCGTGATGATGACGGACGGTACAAGCGAGGATCTGATGCGGTGGAGCACCAGCTCAGAGAGGAACGGAACAACTTGGAGGCTGAAGTGCGTCGGATGAAGGTAAGGCAGCATATTGTGGTGATGAACGGGTTGGTAAACGTTTATTGAGAGATTCCAATTTCTAACTAACTGGATTTTTACTCAAGCCCAAAAAGAGAAAAGCAACGATCCGTCTTTAGAGATCATACCTATTTCATCATGTTCATCATTAAGACATGCTATACTGTCTACTGAGTTACGGTAACTATAGTACGGTTTCAGTTTCTGGAATTGCTTTCTAGTGCTCTATTCAGTTCAGGGGCCGAACCTTCCGTCTGTGTCTAAGCACATAGACTGATATGCGTTGTGTTGTGACGACACTCGTCGGCGGCCGTAGTTGCCTCTGCCGTTGACACGTGCCGCTCGTGTATATGAGCACTTACACAGTTTCTTCCATACTGACTAAATATAATTTCCAGGATGACTTAGCCAAGGAACGCAACAAAGTTCGCGAGTTAGCCGGGGAGGGAGCTCGTCGTGCGATACAAGAGCGCAGTGCAGCTGAACAGCGGTACAACGCGCACTTCGATGAGTTACAGCATGACCTCGCCGCGCAGTATGATAATGTGGCTAAGTTACAGGTAGGAATAGTCTACCGTAGAAGGCTGACTATCTTCGTCCATCCTGCGTCATAACGAGGTGACTAAGGGCAAATTAAAGTAAGTATTTGCATTGAAAACAAAAGGCGCTGCCAGGACTAAGTATACTTACATCGAATACGAAAACTCGAGGATTCTCTCTTTTTGCATGAGCAAGTGATGTAATAGATTAGTCAGTGTAGAACACAACAAATAACGATGAAAATTAACAAAGAAGCAAAGATTTACTTTGTGAAGAATTAGGTAGTCAACATTGCACGTACAACAGAAAAGAGTATATCAAACGAAGGGTCCACCTCAATAATGATGAATGTCCTTTGTGTATTGTTTTAAGATAATTGAGTTTTAATTTTATAAACGGTGAAATAAAAACTCTGACCTGCCGTGAAGACCTGTGACGTTTAGCGTTTTAGCCGTGTAGCCAAATATTAAAAACACTTTTATCGCGAGTCTGCAAGCGTTATTGCTGAGTTTGTAAATGAAATAACTAACTACTTATTTCAGTCGACCGAATTACATTGGTCACTAAGGTTTTAATATTTTTGGACTTTCATCATTATTGCAGTGGACCTTAACGCAAAGTATATTGATACAGTATCTACTTAATTAGCGTAATTTTCAATCAGTTGGATCTGGAGCGTCAACGTCGTGAGGAGAACGAGTTGAAGCGAGAGCTGTCCATGAAGAACGCGGCTATCGATGAGCTGAAGATGGAACTCAAGAACAAAACCTGTACGTATTCTTGTTCAAACGTATGTCGCAGTAAGATAGTTAAAGCCGTGATATATTTATATGAAAGCGACCACGACTTTAACCATCTTACTGCGACACAGACACATAATGCCCAATCATACAATAAATGACCATAAAACAGCTTATCAAGGAAAATAAAAATACACCAGACTTATCAAAAACTACTGACTGAATACTGAATTTGATCACAAAATATGTACAAACATACTTGAAACAGAAATAATTTATTCTTACTACCTAATTGAATATAGAATCCATTTGAATCTCGACAAAAAATCTCCCCTGTAATAAAACTGTTCTATTGTGTCTATTGAATTTTAATAAAACTAGGTTTATTTTTCATACTCTCAGAATGAGTGATTTTAATTACTTAGTTTATCTTGCAGCATCTCTCCAAGCGGACTTGGCTCAAGCACATGCAGAGAAGGCGTCTCTGGAAGAAGAGCTGGCGAGTGCTCGCCTGGCCATCGAGAGACATCAGCGTCAGGCCAAGCATGAGACCAACCGACTCAACTCAGAAGTAAGAATCATCTTACATCCTCTGCTCTAACAGGCTGTCTTGTTATACTAGTGGTCGTTGGCGCGACCGATAGTGGGGTCCCTCAAGGCGCTTCTCGGGTCGGGCAGTTTGTTGGGTTTTTCTATTTAAAACTTTGTACATGCAGCCTGGATTAGTGTCCGGTTCTAAGTAATCGGCTCGCCAGCTATAACATTGGAGCCCTTATTATTACTGCTGTTTCATTAATTAAACACCTTCCACATTCATTTTACCTTAATTGTATTCTTGAAAAAGTCGGGTAACTACGATCATTACAAATGCCATCTTTTTACTGTTTGTATTGGTTTCTTAGCACAACTCCGTTTAAAACTCGAAGCAATTAGTTTTTCTTTCTTATGTTGTTCTTTCTTCTTCTAGATCCAGTCTCTTCGTCAACGCTTGGATCGTGCTGATGCTGACTTGGTGCATTCACGACGCGAGAATCTACGTCTGTCTGAACAAATCTCGAACCTGGAGAAAGAGGTATTGTTAAACTTATAATCTTCAAGCTTTGTTTTTATTTTTATTTTGATAAGTCTATGTCCTGGGACCATTTTGGGTCGAGAAAAACAAATGAAAAGAAGCAATGAATTTTTCTGTTCGCAGCAAACCATGAAGAACTTAACACCGACATCGCCTGAGAAGAAAAAGAAAGAAAAAGAGCTGTCAACCATGCTCGAGTCCATGGAGAACAAGCACGGTACGTACACGTTACACTTTCCGTAGTTTACTCTCAAAGTTGGGTCTAAATCTTTGGAAAATAGGCTCATTCAATGGGTAAACTATTGATGTTTTGAAAGATTCTTCACACTTAAAACGATTTGGAACAATACCTTCAAAACATTCATACTTTACCCTTTCATCTTCTGCGCTTGCATGTACATCTATAGTGCTATGAAAGGGCTTGTATTCTTTCTTAACTCTCAATAGTTTATTCATCAGATTGTTTACAATGACCTCCCCATAGTAGTGACTACGTATTAGAGTTAAAGCTAGAACATTTGGTTCCGCAGCTAAAACGGTGGCTGGGTTGGAGTCCATGATACATTCACAAAACAGTCTGATGGAGAAACTCACCGGCGAATGTCGTTTGCTCACAGACAAGCTCGACGACGCAAATCGTAGGCACAAGTACGAACAATTTACAATCTAATAGCATGATTTATATCACTTTCCTTTATAACTTCACATAATATTGCTGGCTGAAATATCGTTACCCATTTAAAAGTATTGTCTTAACGTCGTGCTGTGTTTTTATTGGTGGCAGGCAGTGCGCAGAGTCGCGGCCGTTCAGGCGAACCAATCAGAACACAGCGCGACCGTTCGAGATCGCGAGACCGAGAGACTCACCGTTCCAAGCGCCGCTCCGCAAAAGAGTCCGATTCGTCGAATAACTTCGTGCCAATCGTTGTTGGCCCGTTGACGACCAATCAGGATCTCACGAACATCAAAGGAGAGAAGATATACAACCTGCCGCTTATGATACAACAGCCCTTTTTACGGGAGAAAAAGGAGCCTATTAAAGTTGATATAAGTGTTAAGTTGGTACCAAAGCCTAGAAAGAAAGAGAAGAAGAAACGAGGAGCGCACGTCGAAGAAATAGTAGTGCAAGCTGATGATAATAGAGGCGTTAAGAATAGCTTTAGTATGGAAGTCTCTGATGGCGAAATACAAGTCCTGAACGAGACTGTAGAGATTATTGAAGATAAAACTAGTGCTACAGAGGAAGTAGATGCTAAAGTCAGTCATAGCGTAGAGGAAAATGCCCAAGTACAAGATCAGCAAGATCTGAATACAGAACAACCAATGTCGACAGATCAAAACAATGTTGAGTCTTCTGAAGTTATACAAGAAGCTAAGAATGATACACCACAGGAAAGTAATGAAAATCAAGGAGATACTGTTAATACCGAAATTGAAGAAGCAAAAGAGGTAGAGACTATTCAAGAACAAGACGAACAACAGAAAGAGGAGGAAACTACTTAAAATGCTGCTAATGGGCATTTTCTGTTTGACTGAGTAAAAGAATTGATAGAGCAAAGTGAATGATGTATACAAGTAGAGTTTGAGCAGAAATTTAGATTAAGATAGTTTTAGGAATATCACTGGTAGTCGTTAAAATTAAGCAGTTTGTTAAAGATGGATTGTATACTCTTTAAATTGCTGAGAATAGTAATGAAATTAGCTATTGTTGTTTTGATGATACCAATTAGTTTCTTCTTAAACAATTGGGTCAATGTTTAGAGGTACTTTCCAAAAAGTCGTTATACTTTAGTTGATAAAAGCATTAACTAAATTATTATTGTTGATGTTGTTGTCTACCAGTGTTTATTATTAGATGCTTGCTGTTGTTGTAAACGTTCGTGTAATGTAGTGTGATATTTGTTGGCTTGTTATGTTTTATTTTATTAGCATTTTATTCAGTGTTATACATTTTTATCTCTCGGTGTTGTGAGACAGTACAAAATTTCAATAACTTTTAATGGGTAACGATTATATAAGTGTGTGCAATAAATAGTTGTTAAAAATCTATTTTTATATTCATTTCATTAAGCCAGTTTTAGTTTATTAGACTTGAAATCATTGCAATACTCAGATTTAGACATTATTCTATCTTTAATTCCTAACTAATATGTTTTCCAGTCTTAGTATTGCCAATCCACAATAACTATAGAATCATAGAATCATTGATATATATAGAATCATTGATAAATTCATATAGTTTCATCTAGTCTCACCATATTCACCCACAAATTTCCATTTCAGAGCAGAAAGAACACAATTGCTTTGCAGGAACGTTGAATTAATGAGAAAGCTTAGAAATTTATGGAGTTCCCATAAGAAATATTGCACCACAATCACACCTTTGAGAAGTTATACACCTTTGAGTGGGTACCCGCATAGTCGGACCTCTTACGACTTAGACCGCACGTATTATACTTCGACCCCTAATCATTATAGACATAGATTTAGAAGGGATAGTCTTCTGAGCGACTCCTCAGATGTTGGTGGATTAACGAGGAATCTAAGTGATCTTTCTATTGATCGAATTGATGATTCTGATGATGATCCAGTGAAGGTAAGTGATGATGAAAATAGATAGTGGAGTGATGATGATTTTATAGTAGGTACTTGTATAGATAAGCATGGATGCATGGGTAATTGTAGCTTAGAAGATTCATATTAAAGCTCGAAATCAATTTGATGATATTAAATTCGATCCAACGAGAATCTGTGTAAGTAATCAAAATACAGATAAATATATTTTAACAGAAGTAATAGATCCATTTTATATTTTCATATTTAAAAGTCAGGCAGCTTTTTTCTTGAATATCTACAGGTCTATTATTGAATATACCTACATAAGATCATAATATTTTGTAAACTCAAAAAAAATCCTGCTAAAGTAATATTGTAATATCTGTAACTCGCATGGTGTTTGCTATATGCCTCACTTTGTTTGTTTGTGTGTGCTCACAAATGGCGTGCTCAGGCAAGAACTGGCCACTCTCCAGCGTCAAGTAAACGGCATCTCGCGCTCCATGCAGACCCCACTCAACACGCCTAGCACTTTTGAAGGTAAGTCAAAACATATGAACAAGTTAGACAGCGGCATGAATGTGAAAAAAAAGGGACTATATTATATTATGACGTGTTAGAGGCGTTTTTTAGCTTCGTAATACGAACCTTGAATTTATGAAGACGGTTCAGAATTGAAAAAGTCCTAAGCATCAATTTTCGATTGTGGTTTTACCCTATCATGGCACTATATTGAGAAATTTCACCATTTGTACAGCAGCAGAAATAAAACTCTTGAATCCGGATCTATATTAATGTATTATTAATCTTACTTACCTTACAGCACATCCCCCGCACCCGACCACTACCGACAGAAATGTACCACATCCCCCGTCCGACAGCGGACGAGACTATACCGGAGCTGAGTCCCCCGGACACACCGCACACGGACCGGACGCACGAGTCACAACAGTCCAACGAGATGACACCTACCAAACTGCAGGAATAACTGACCAACCAGAACACGACATAGACGACCAAGAAATCGAGGAAGATGAAAATATTACTGAAGATGTTAAGCCCATCGAAGCAGATTATCAAGAAACTGAACATTTTGAAGAACAAGAAGAACCACTTAAGCTTGAAACAGAACAGGTACTTAAACAGGAAGCAGAAAAACCGATGGAAGTCGAACATCAAGAAAAATTTGAACCTCAATATCATTATGATCAGAATTACGAGCAGCCAGCAGTGACTGCTGATGATCAATACCAGAATTATGAACAACAACCATATACTGATCAGCAATATGATAATTATGAGCAGTATCCTCAACAGGCAGCTGATCCAGCTGCGCAATATGATCAACAGTATGAAAATTACGCAACAGATGCTAATTACCCAGCTGATCCGAATTACGATGCGACTCAATACACCCAGGAATTACCAAGTGAAATTGCGCAAGATGATAGTAAAAACCCACAAGAACAGAGTTACGATACTGCTCCATACACCCAAGAATATCAAGGTGATCAGAATGCGCAGATCCTAAATGAAAAAGTTCCCGAAAGTATAAAAACTCAAGATAAACTACCTAGTCAAAGTTAGCAATTTTATTAGATTTAAGTTCTATTTGTTCGTGCAATATTTTGTTATTGAAATAGCTTTTTGTTTTATGTATTTGTGCTAGTTTTAATTGTAGATAATGAAGCTTTTGATGTTAGAGATGTTATAGTTAAATAGAAAAACGATTAAAGCTGGGTTAAGGAACTTCAATCGGCTATTGAAAAACTTGTGAAAAGGTTAATAGAAGTTGAAGTTGATTAATTCTAGTGTATGAAGGAAAGTTTTGAAGCAACTAACAAACAAATATAATGCAGAGTAGTTATATTAATAAACAGACATTGCATAGTTGTTAAAGAAGAAACTCCGATATGCTAGATTGGGAATTAGAGACTCGATATCCTTTAAAAAGAGTATAATTATAAAGAGGACACTGATTACTATTCTCCCTTTAAAATCAGAATACTTTCTTCTTTGAATATACATATACATACATACATAGTGTAGAAATCAATCGTTAACTACACAATCAACATTATCGTAAGTTATCAAATCTTACAACTCTAGCTGGGTACCACTAGGTACCTACTTGGGGCCAGTTTAATTCAATCTATGTTTTAATATCCTTTATAGATCTCTTCATCGACCTCGTATCTGTTAGTTGCTAGAAAATTCGCTAACATATTCCCATTAAACATTGAATGTCCACCGAGTACAACACCATTAAATTAAATTATTTTTGCTCAATATAATGTTTATAGATCATTTCCTCGTTTTATTTTAACACCGTTCATGTTTATCGTAAGCGTTGTGTACCTATTTCATGCTAATTTGAGTTTAAGTACTGCATGGAAACATTGAGAGTCAGTAGCGAAAGATGGGCCTACGTGGCTGTCGTAGACAATGAAATAATATTGTATTTTAGCAATACACAATATTAAAAGACAGCCGTGCAAAATATACAGTTCATAAAATTGACAATTTCCTTTCAACATTTGAGGATATTGAGGAAGAAAGCGCAAGAAAAGAGCTAGAAGTAAGTATTCAATTTTCTAAATTTATGAAATCTGGCTACGACCAACCGTTTTCGAGATTCATGCATACTAAACTTACTAATCTTTTCTACAATATATTATAAAATAACCGATAGCTACTCTCTCAATCATGATAACACACAAAATCCATTTAAATAGCCAACAATACAATTTAATAGCGACACCTTTCAGCAAATATCAATTTTGGATTTTATCAAAAACACTAATTAGTGTTTTGTTAGGATTTGGCACGGCTAGAAGGCTGCGTTCAATCGGCGGCAGTGTGCACCATGAGAAATAACTTCTTTTATATTTTAATAATTTGTGCTTTCACTGAGATTTTAACGGTAAGTCTAGCTTAGTTTCTGACTAGCTTCTGCCTGTGACGTTGTCCACGTGGACGAAACATAACTGTCCTATGACACTCAGGGATAATGGATAATGCAAATGTTCCTGACCGAGTAACACCTTTAGGTCAAATCCCGTAATTAAAAACGTTCAAAATCTAGTCACAATCTCATCTCAGCGATAATCAATGTCAAAAACTTGTCAAAAATGTAGGGAAATTATAGGTATTTTTGGCAGATTGAGACTGAGATCAGAGGGGCTATTCTTGTAACTTTAAGAACGTTCACAGTCTGATCTCAGTCTCCGTCTGTCAAAATTACCTCTATTTTTTTTAATTTATAATAATGAATGAGTAAGTATGTAATTACAATAATAATATTTTTGTACTTACAATTAGTTAATAAAATTCCCAATAAGGACTTTTTCTTTAGTATCGAAGCGTATTGTTTTCTATAATTATACTCATTAGGAAACGATGAATGGATTGTGTGAAAGATATGACTAATTGACTAGAAACGAAAAGGGGAGTCCACTGAGATAATGGCTGATTAAAAAGTAGGTATGGAAGAAAACATGTTACGCCGACCCAAACTAAATTTGTATAAGGTCAGGAGCTGATGTAATCTAATAGACACAGCTGAAGTACAGTAAAAAAATACAGTAAACTAAATAGCAAGCAAAATTATATAAAATCAAATAACATTTTTGAACTATTTCCAATTACATTTTCACAGAAAAATGACGAAAAAAAATCAGCAGGGAAAGAACCCGTCAAGCACACAAGAGAATTTTATGAAGAGGAAGCAAAGAAAGATATACAAAACCTACTATCGAGTCTTAGGAAACACAGTTTTAGCGAAGAATATGAGGATGATACTCAGCTGTTAAGCGCAGATGCATCCAGAAGCAACAAAATAATGGAAAGAATTGACGACATTTTGAAAAAGAAAAGAACAAAAAAGGCTAAACAGAAAAATTTAAGATCCACTGCTCAGATTACTGAATACTTCAAACGTAACGTGCAAAATTCAGCCTTAAATCTCAGGAACCCTATTAAAAGCAGCTCAAATCTGCATAATTTTGATGCTAATAATAATCAATTTCTACAGCTAATGAATACATTAACGATTCCCAACAGCGGTTTTGTAAAAAGCAGAATTAGCGGAGGTCATAGTGTAAACAATTTATTACGAAGCAGTGTGAACCTTGTGAACATAAAGCCTGAGGTTTATCCTGTATTGATAGCTGAAGACAAATACGGCAGCAGTAGAGAAATATCTTCTGAAGAGGATTATATACAAATTAGTGATCAATATAATACGAACGATGAAGATGAATTATTGATTGAACTGCCGAATAAAGTAGACACAGAGTACAAAAATCAATCCACTATAAGGACTGCTACTACACCGATAACAGAAAACTTTGATTTTGACGAACTTTTGAACCAATTACACATTAAGCGAGGTGAAGTTATTTCAACAAGAAAAGAATCTGACAATAATGTCCGATTACATGATTTTTTGAATAAATTTTACTCACAATCAGCTCGTCATCTGAGGCCTGTCAATAGAGTAGAAAATGCTCATAATCATTTGGATGAACTTGAGGATAACATAGATTCAAAGGATAGAGACAACAGCAAAACCATATTTCTAAGAACTGACGTTATTGACAACGTACATCCGAATGCTAATGAAAGATTAGATGAATTTATGAAATATTTGGATATTGGAAAGAACTTGAGGACGTCGCATAACACATTATCTTATGGCAACAATCCAGTAAGTAACAGCATACACTTTACTATTTCAGTAATGGGTCATAGTGACAGTGTTTTTATCAAGCTATCGCTTAAAATCTTTTAAAAACGTCGCTTAAAAAAATACCATCCATACATACATATTATACATATACAGGGTGAATTTTTCAAGTGGGCGTGGATGGCCAAATCTTAAACTATGAGTAATATCAAAAAGTACTCAAAGGAGTCACGGGCTCAATTTTGATGAAAACTAGAACTGCATCACTGAATTTTTGAAAAATCAATATTTTTAGCCAGGAATCGAACCCGTTGATTTTGAAAAAAAAACACACTGATACACCATTCGATAGTGTCGCTAATAAGGATCGAATTCTGGGAAGTAATATAATGTGCGGAAATTAAAACTAAGACTACTTACGTTTTAATTTCCGCACATTATTTGAGAAAAGTACTATACAAGCCTTGGCCACAACTAGTCATTGGTGGACTTACGTTTGTGTGCCTCGGCTTCGCACGGCCCACATGTACACGTTCGTCCATCAATGCCTCTTTGGCTGGCCGCTGCAGTAATGTACTTACTATTAAGTACTTACTAAAGTATTCTTAAATAACAAAAACTGGTTCTTTAATGTTAAATTATTTATATTTTGCAGCAACCAGTTTTCCAGAGTATAGTGAGTATCATCAGTATTTTATAGGTAAACATAGATTTCTTCCATAGATTATTAATAACGGATGGTTCTGAATTATCAGAGCTCGCTTTCGACGACTTCGTGTGAACTCCGAAAGGTCATCTGTGACCAGTGCCGGATTAAGACTACTTGATGCCCGCCCTAAGCAATCCACGCCTGTAGGCCCCCCTATTCACTAGTCACCTCGTAATTTGCCAAAACATCGACAAGTCATTTGTAAAGATTGGCGCACATCTCTAGAGTGACTTTTGAGTCTTGTAATATCTTGCTGATAAACAGCCTTGCCTTTCATGTGCTAGCAAATACTTTTTCGGTGCTGTTTCTGCCTTATGGTGCCCCCCGAGACGTGATGCCCTAAGCAATTGCTTAATTTGCTTATGGGCTAATCCGGAACTGTCTGTGACTTCTATAAAAGCTACCAAATCATTAATATATGACTATATATTGACAGTTTTTTTAAGGATCGGCTCCCGTGTGAGTATTTCATGAGGGAATCTTTTTTCCCTCATGAAGTCATGTACGGTATTTATCCACTGAATTTTCTTCTTAGGTCAGCCAAGGTGACCGCAGTGGTCGACAAAGAAGATCCACAAACACACAAGCAGGTTACACACAAGATCCTGACACTTGTAAAACATACAATGAGAACCTCGTAAAACTCTGGTCTAATCTGTCAAAAGTAATAAACGTTACAGAACAGCCCAACGAAAGGGCCCTACACAACATAGCCATGATGATACAAGCATACTTAGAACATCAAAACGCAAAACCACCACCTGAATCACACAAAGCGAAACACGAAGGTCCAAGGGACAAAGTAAGTGAAGTTATGCTTAAAGTTAGGAAACTGTTAGAAGAAACTGATGGTAGTGCAGAAAAAATTACAAAAGTTATCATAAAGTACCTCAAACCAGATTATACGGACGCCGAAACTGAAGACTGTCAACAGGTGAATGAGGAATTTCTTAGTTCATCAGTTGATTTGTTGTATAAAAACTATTTGGAGAATAGTGACTGTGAAGGTGAAGATGACAGTGTGCCAAGAGACAAGAAAGTGAGTCTGAGGGAAAGAAAGGTTAAATCTGGGAAATTTAGTAACGGGCACATGGCACTCTCACTGGCAACTAGTGATATTAACCCAGAATTTCAAACGGTACTCATTGAAAACGAGTTATATAATGACTTCCATAAAGGAAAAGTGCCAAGACAAAGACCGACTAATAAGTTCAGAAGAGTTTTTAAACCAAGTAAGAATAAAAAATCTCGTCCTGCAAGATCAGGAAATCAGAATGAAAGTGAGAAACTGCAAACACGGTCGAAAGCATCATCAAAATCTTCCAGTAAGAAACAAAAGAAAAGTTCTCTTAAATCTGATTTGGTGAAAAGTAAATGTGAAAAGTACCTTACTCGCAAACTTATAATTTCATTACGACCAGTCATGGAAAGATTTATAGGGCTTCTTGAATGCCAACTCGATCATACCTTACGATCTGTCAGTTTTGGTAAAGACTCAAAGAACCCTTACTTTGTGTATGCTTCAAAATTCTATTCTAATGACGACAGTCGACGCCATAGAAAGATATCGCCGAGGTTACAAGCAAAAAATACAGGAAGAAAAAGAAATGAATCGCATAAAAAGCTAAACACAAAACGTCATGATAGTTCATTCGAACAAGATCAAGATGCTCATGAGCGTGATGATGATACTGACTCCGCGTGGGTTAGGAAATACAGTTTTGATCAAATCAAAGGTATGAACTCTGGGACGTATGCCGTCGCCCGTGATACAGATATCCAAGAATCAGATACTAAAAACAATTACCAGAATGACAACAGCGAATATCTGACGACCTACAAGGAATATTTCCAGTCACCACCACTATACGATGACTATGATGGAATGTACAAAACACACCAAATAATTAATTCGAATGGATTTACGAGTTTAATAAACCCAGCGATTTCTCTTGATGATAAAAAAAAAACTAGATTTAAGTCAACAAACCAAAAGTTAGCTTCATCTGATAAAGAACAAGACAAAGAAAAAGACAAAAACGAAGAGTATGAAATTTTTCAAGAGAGTTTTTCGGAAGAATCAAATCAACAAACAGAATCAGATATTATAGAGCAGCCATTTACAGATTTAACAAAATTAAGAAACGACGACCAATTAATCGAAGAAAAAAGCAAAGTACACGTAAAAACTTTTGAAAGCATTGCAGAGTTCCTTAAAAGGGCTCGTGATGCGTCACTGCAGACACCCGAGTTTGCAGTACCTTTTGCTCTAGACACTAACAAAGGGTACGTAGAACTCACACATCTTATAAAATATCCTAAAATGCTCGTGTATCGTCCACAGTTCCTAGTCAAAAACACTATGCCATACGATGACTTCCTAAAAACCATCAATAACATTAATATGACAAATGACGACGTACGACTAATGAAAATTGTAAGACATTTGCCTGACAGTTCTGTTCAAGTTCTATTCGAAACGGAAGATTTTGAGGCGCCACTAGAGGTTCGAAATCTTAATGATAATAGAAGGAGTAGTTCACCAGATCCTGTAGTAAATCACCAATCCGAAAGCAGAATGGAAACGGGTAGCGAAAATACAAACGCTGACTTGACGGACAGATATAGTAAAGAGTTGATTATTAGTTCTCAAAATGAAGCTCGCAGAAAAGATGCGCTCGTTAAATTAGAAAGTTTTAGCAATGATGACGATTTATCCCCAGATTTTAATACAGATTTGGAAACATTAAGAGCCAAAGAGGAACAGTCCCCAATTATGTATTTTGATTACAATTCAGACACTAACTTAACTTTAAATTCCAAACCTAACTCATCAGAATCAAGTTCAAGTTCATGGTTCAGTTCCATACCAAACTTCTCTTCTGGGCTATTTCCTAAAAATCCAAGCTCAGATTCAGGCCAAGATGGAGATCAAGAGACAGCCGTAGGTTCCGCCGCAGGTTCACAAATAGGATCAGGCATGCAACTGGGATTAGACACAGCATTGAATTTTGGTTACAAATTGAATCCAATACACTCGTCACCGTTGGGCTCATTCTTCAGCAAGTTGTTACCTTCCCATTCGAATACGCAGTCTACTTCAAACCCAAGCTTGAACTCACAATCACACATTCATTCTTACACTGACACTTCTGCCGGCTCACTCTCTGCTTCCAACTCTTACTCACACTCAGGATCATGGTCAAACTCAAATTCAGGCTCACACTCATTACCGCCTTACACTGACAGTAGCAATAAGGAAGTTGGAAACAACTTATCTTCCTCGACTAAGTCTATTGTCCTTCGCTGGTGGAGAAAGTGGAAGAACATAGTCAAGGGGAAAATGAAGGTAAACTAATTTTATAGCTATAGAAATCAAGTTGGTAAGAGTCTGAGGACAACTCATGATAAAAGTTGAAAGCGAGCGGTCCCTGGAAGTCTAGAACATTTGGTATCTATTTTACTGAGACGGGTATCTTTTATACGTTTCATGAGTAAGAAAATCGTTGATTCCTCGTCGGCACCGGGCGGCGGTAACGGCAGGGCAAGAGCAGTGGTGGCCCAGTGGTAACGGCCGCGACTTACGAGTTGTAAGTCGTAGGTTCGAACCCAGACAGGCGCTTTACTTAGTTTGTGTAAATTATTTTTATCACCACTGCTCTCAAAACGGTGAAGAAAAACATTGTGAGGAAACCGGCATCTCCTAAAAGCCAAAATTCGAAGACATGTGACATCTACCAACCCGCACTGGGCCCGCGTGGTGGATTACGGCCCACTCCATCTCACAGAGAGGAGGCCTGTGTCTCAGCAGTGGGAACATTATAGGCTGATTGTGCTTATGCTATGCTGGGCGGCGCGTGGCGATGGGACACGAGGGTAAAATATCTGCTCCTAAAGACGGTCGAGATAGGCGTAGAAAGATTTGTGTCGTAGACAATAATGGAAATGTCTGGAATGGATGAAACTAATTATTTTTGTTTGTTTCTAGCAAATTATCGGGAAGATGGCTTCTCTTACGGACAAGGTCGACCACATAATCAAACAGTAAACTGCTCATCGGTCTAAGCTTCACACTATCTAAGATATTTACGGGATACAGGATAATTTTGTAAAGATCAAATACAATCTCGAGATCATACAATGATATTTTATAATAATATGCCGGGCAAATTGTTACGTAAGGTCCGGCCGCGCTTTTGCCAAAGATGTAAACAACAATGGCCGCTCGAAATGGAATAAAATCGATATACAAGAACATTTATTTTAAGTACCTAATGTTTGTTTTCGTTTAGTTAGCTCGGAGATTTAGACGAAAACAAACTTTACTTAAAATAAATGTTCTTGTATATTGATTTTATTCAATTTCGAGCGGCCATTGTTATTTACATGTTTGGCAAATTTAGCGCGGCCGGACCTTATCCATGTGGTGGCAACTACATCGCCACATGCGAACTGCGCAACATACTGACGTCATGCAAAATCCTGCATCTCGCAAGCAGAGTTTACCGCGTAACTAGCATATACACAACGCACCGACATTTATCTCTACTCTGCCTCTACACGGTAGATCCCTTCACAATAGGACGTGTCATGCAGTGTGTATACGACAAGATTTTGAATGTATGATTCATACATATTATATGTGACTACATAAACAGTTTTCATTATACCTAGGAATTCTCTTTGTCTACACGAATAGTATCAGTAAACTGCGTAACTCATTTATTATAGGTTCATTTTTAGCTACTTAAAGTGTTCGCAAGTGTGACTACCGACTGTCAGATTCTTGGCTTCGAAATGAGGTTAGGTTAAACCATGAGAATTTCAGTGGTAGTCCTGGGTACAACCTACAGTGAGCAGCAGCTAGAGAGTCGATTTAATCACCATGAATTGTAAATTATATTATGTATTAAATAGTTATGTAACGATTGTTAATTTATTGATGTATTATTTTATCTGCCTCTTACTAAAATAAGGTTTTTTTTACTTTAATTACAGGGTCAAAGTAAATTAGCTAGCGAAACTCCGCAGATGTAGTGGGTATCGATATCTCATTATCTGCCTAGACTTTTCCCAACTATGTTGAGGTCGGCTTCCAGTCTAACCGGATGCAGCTGAGTACCAGTATTTTATATGAAGTGACTGCCTATCTGACCTCCACTAACCCAGTTACTGGGTAATACGAAACCCCTTTGTAAGACTGGTTATTAGACTTTAAGGCTTCTGACGACCCGTAACGACTGTCAAAGATCTACGAATGACAGCCGGGACCAACGGCTTAACGAGCTTTCCGAAGCACGGAGGGTTCTTGGCATGTAAAGATGGTCACCCATCCATGGACCAACCGCAGCAAGCGTAGCTTAACCTGATCGATCGACCCGTGCGGCTGTTATTACTTAGCCACAAGCCCCTCAGTGGGTATCGATATCTAATCATGCTATAACAAAAAATAAATTAGAAATTAGTCTGATGATTTTTTTGTGTCATCGACCGCAATTAAAAAATCTGTTTATTTTTGTGTGAGTTGAGAAAATCTGTTTTCTTTTGTTTTATAGTGCTTAGACATCGATACCCATCCCGTCTATAGAGTTTCGCTAGCTAATTTACTTTGACCCTGTAATTATAAAGTAAAAAACCTTATTTTCGGTATTCAATGCCCAGGAAGGTCTAGATGCAAGGAATTCACCCTTTTTATCACACGTAGGAGATGTACTTTGCTATTTATTTATACAGGATGAAATTTTAATCACCGTTTTCCTCTTAAGGGGGCATTGTACTCATCATTATAAACAACTTTTACCCCTACCTATTAAAGCAATCTGCGATCGCCAAATTGTTAATGAGATGAATGGAGTACCTTATTGAACTACCTGATGGGTACATCCTAATTATTTTTGGTGACTAATAATATACTATATTTTTCGATAAAGGACCTACTTGGAAAAGTATACCTTAGAAAGTTTTTAGGTACAGAAACCAGCACATCAACCTACCCGAAACTGTCAAATTTTCCCAATCAACTTTGAACCTTATGCTTCAGTGGTAAGGTTGAAAATCTATTAAAGAAATTTGACAGATTGTAGTAGGTTGATGTGCTGGCGTCTGTACTATTCGATTTTATACCATCTATTTTTACTTCAAATCCTCTAGTAATATAATCTCTGGAACTACCAGTCAGATTAGAAAAAATCTTTTTCCTTTGATAGCCCAATTCTTGAGGAAGGTTATAGGCTATTTAACATCACGCTAGGATCCTTAGGAGCCGAGCAAAAAGAAAAAAGTCAAAAGAACGCTAAGCGAAAGTGAAGTAACAGGGCAGCTGTAAGATATAATTAAGTAGACCTATAATTAAAACAAGAAATTTCACACGGACGAAGTCGCGGGCAATAGCTAGTTTATTCATAATCAAGTACAGACGCCAGCACATCAAGCTACTACAATCTGTCTTTCTTTAACCGGTTGAATGTCGTAATTACAGACACAATTAAAAAGCCATTGTGTCTCGCGTAGATCTACGTTCGGCATACGAAGGGTTAATAGATTTTCAACTTTATCGCTAAAGCACAAGGTTCAAAGTTGATTGGGAAAAATTGACAGTTTCGGGTAGCTTGATGTGCTAGCGTCTGTACCTACTTCTAGCTATTGTAAAGTAACGTTTCATAAACCGGCACCCTAATTGCGTAACACACTATCAATCTCAATGTGAATCATTTTGAAGGATATTGCTAATCCATTGCTTCATAGTACGAAAAATATGTCTGCTCAACGACGTAAATAATGCAATGAATGTTGATAAACTGTCAAAATTAACGATTTAGGAAGTGCAACATTTTGGACTGAAACCCGATCTGGTTGAATACTATTTTCAGGTCCAACATTAAATTGATGTTTAACTACAAGTAGGTAGGTATTAATTATAATTATTTACATTAACTATATTAGCACTAGGTAGTATGTTTCCTAAATATTTTTGTAAGCGATTGTTGAATGTAATATGTTGTTGGTGTTCAATAATAAATAATAATGTCATTGTAAATATTTCACATTTATACCATGACTGTTTTTTTTTATTTTTTTTCCCAACCTCATTTTTTTTAGACCTTTTATTTAGATTGATTTCTAACGCTGCAGCGGCATTCGACTAGAAAAAGATTGAAAGAAGTTATTGCATCGAGTATTTTATTGGATGTCAGATGTTTACTTTGCAAGAAAGAAATACTCAATATGGTTTGAACAATATTCGAGATAAATCCTTTAGAAAATAAGGTAAATAGAGAAGGTACAGCATGCACGACACGGTTCCTACATAGCGGCGATACTAACGTGAACAGCGCCTATTTCACCACGTTAAAATTAAAATTCATGTCGCACTATACCAACTAAACTCGACTAAAATATTCGGTTACACTTTTGGTTTAGTTAGACTATCTAGAATACCATCCGATTGAAAACTTGACAGTTGACAATTGACATTTTAACGATGACATTAATTGGTGGTATCTCTAAGTAGTCTGTGGTGGTATCCGTGATTTGTTTGTTTGTCAGCAAAGTTTCCAAAAATAAAAATTTTTCTAAACAAGACAGACTGCATTTAACAATTATTTAAAAAGCTAAGTGAAAACCTATACCACACATATTTAGTGTGCTGGGCGTATTTGTCAGTGTAAACTTTAAGGTTATAATTTTGTTTTGCAAAAACAAAGTTCTACCGAAATGGTTTGTGAGAAATGTGAAAAGAAATTAGGCCGTGTCATAACGCCAGACCCTTGGAAAACAGGAGCAAGGAATACCGTGGAGTCTGGAGGGAGGAAAGTTGGTGAAAATAAAGCACTTACCGCGAAAAAAGGACGATTCAACCCATATACTAGCAAGTTTCAGGAATGCAGGCAAGTTGTTGATACATTAGCTTATCTTATCATCAAAATGAGAACATGGTTGATTATGGTGACACATGTGTCACTGTACTTGCAGCCAGTAAGTTAATAAATCTACTACTGAGTGAGTAGTATGAAGGTTTAACTTAACTCATGTCATACAAAATCTGCCACATTAAGTCTTCCAGTCTTTATTTGTGGCTGATAAATATCATAACGGTTTGAATCAACACTAGCTGCTGCCTGCGGTTTCACTCATATCCTACTTCATAATGAAAAGTATCCTGTGTTTATCCAGTAATGTTAACGGTGGTCTATTTTGTGCTTATTTTGTCAAATCCATTCAGATATTTATTGTGGAACAAGCATCTTTACAAAGTTACAGATTTACGGTCTTATTCATAATAAGTTATGGAACATCTAAAGGCTTGCTAAAGTCTCGTTGTCAAAAATTGCTATTCATAAACGCATTTTAGCACTAAAACATTCTTTAAACCTACTATAAAGTTATGAAACCCAGAACCCTACTATAACAGTATTATAAGGAAAAAATGGCCGACTCTGCATCAACTGATTAATAAGAAAATGACATTTGACGTACAAAATGTAATATTGTGAAAAGTTAGTTTCGTACTTTGAATCAAAGGTTTCGTAAACAATCGTACTTCGAGGAGCCGCAGTTGTATTTAATTTATTTTGCACTTCTGTTTAACCAATTTAGTTTATTATTATATACCTACGATGCAATATATAAGCGAGGAAAAATATAACAAAGCACATATTAAGTACAGCAACAAGAAATACTGTGGGTTTGCTGCTATTTTGGAGTGTGGAAACAATGCTTTCAATGCCTGTTACCTGCAAACTAGGAAATGTGAAAACATCCATAGTGGCTACAGCAGTACTTTACAATATTGCAGTTGACCATGGATTGACCCTTTCATTATATAATCAAAGGGATTGACCATGGGTTGGTTGTTGCATGGATGCAGTTAGGGGTAGCAATATCAATTAATATCATACAAAGTCACCCCAAGAAGTTGCAAGGGGAAATGCAAATGCTATTTTACAAACTTTTAAAGAAACATTCCACCGAGGTAGCCCCACTTTACCAGGTTGGAGTTACATCTTCCCACTTGTGTCCGGAGATGGTTCAGGGACTTCTGTGTGGACCACAGAAGTTTACACCCTGCAGGGAGATGCTCCAGTAGGGTGTGGTTGTGAAGCTATGTCGCAAAACATACTCCACCTCCTATCCTGCCCTATGTGTCCCACCCAAAACATGCAGTCTAAGTGACTTCTGCATTGCCACCGACGATGACGTGGAAGTGGCAATGTTTTGGGCCAACAAGATCTAAACTAAAGTCGTGCCCGCGACAAGAAGAAGAAAAAGAGGAGACATTTAGCGAGTAGTTCATTAATAAAAAGCTTGTATACAAATATCAGTTTAATTTATTTTTATAATACTTTTACACACCGGGACTTACAGCTTAGTACAAACCACACCAAACGTGAGTTACGTTGGTTTTACATGTGGGAAGTCTGTTACCAGGAGACCTACAGGAACAGATGGAATTTGGGTAGGAATAGGGGTTTGTGTATGTAGTGCAATGTACACAGGAAATAGTTTTCTCACTGCCGGTCCCACAGACTCATAGAACTGATGATGGCTAAAGGTGTCTTGGCCATAGTGAGAGGAATTATGGAAGATGAATCAAACTCGACTCCAGCTTGATGACTAATTTATTACAGTAATTAACTTAATTATATACAATTTTAGTGGTCAATACACATTGATATCTATTTACATTTGTGTGTTGTGTGTGTATCAAGCCGATGAAGTGAAGATCTCAGTAGGTCACTTCTTAGCGCTGATGGTGTGCCGGTATGAGGAACGAATGTATGTCGCTCTTGATGCTGACGCTGTGATGCTGTTGCTGGCGCGTGTAACTCTTGCCTGTTCACGGTTGAACAATACTCTAAACTCTAATTTGGCTTCTAAAACTTGTGCAAGCAGAACAATATTTTTACAATGTTTGCTTTTCATTTACCATCTGCTCTCTTCTGTAGGCCGTTTCAGTTTCTGCAATTTGCCATGCTTACTAGTCCTACTGTCCTGAAATAGAAAACTAATGTTATAATTCTTTCTCTTCATTATCTTATTTATATTATACTAAAATAATTAAATCAGCAGCGGCATAAAAATAACTAATATAACGAGTCATTATTGTTCATATGGCGGCGGTTTTTTTTGTTACAATGAGTTTTGTATAGGCAAACGAAGTTCTTCGTAACATTGTAAATTGGATAGGCACCTAATTCGTAAATCATGCAGGCCGCCCCTGTTTAGCGTTGATGTTTGTGTCAGTGTTTTTATTTTCTATTATGAAAATCTCTCCCTGACCAAATTCTTCCTAAAAAATCTAAGGAATAGAAGCAAAAGCAAGCATAAGTATAAAATTGAGAATGTTTACAAAACATAACTTACTTTTAATACATTTTAGCTGTAACAGTAGATACACACCTTATCCTCCTCCAACCAATATTCAATTCTTTGCCCTTTATTGCAACTAGTCTCCGGTCTTAATTCCATTTATTTTAAATACAAAAAAAAATATTCAAAAGTTTTTTAGTTTTACAAGTACAATTATTCAATGACATATTGTTTCCATGACGTTACCGCGTCAAAACTGTCGAAACTGTAGACAATATATTAGTTTTCCATACGTAATAATGTCTATGGTCACAATTATTCGGTTATTAGACAGATATTCTCGTTTGACGATTCAATATGTTGGCCAATTTGTTGGATGACATCATTATAATGGCAACATTTAGATTTATAATGACGTTATAGTACATTTTAGTTATCGAAGGTTTATGAAGCGTTTATGAATACAAAATTTTATCGAACGTTTTAAAGGCTTATCGAGCATTTTAACTAATGAATGGTTTAAACCTTCTATAAGCTTTTTTTATGAATAAGACCGTTAGAATATTACTAATAATCCAGTTATCATCATTCTCTTGCTCTTATGCTAATTTATTTGGGGCTGGCGCAACATGTTCTCTTCTTCCATATGTCTCTACAAGTCATTTCAGTAGTCACCTTTCTAGGCACACTAATAATCCAATATTAATGCAAGATTGCTAAAGGTCATCACTGGCAACATGCACTGGTCAAAGACTTTCATCTTTAGACACCGCAGTATGTGGGACGAGAAGATATAGCGTAGTGGGACGCTGGATGCGGGAAGCACAGAACCGGTTCAAGTGGTGGTGCTTGGGGAGGCCTATGTCCAGCAGTGACTGTCTTTCGGCTGAATTAATGAATTAACACAAAATTCTATTATCTTTTCCAGAATATGCAGAACAAAAGTGCATCAAGTGGGCTCCCACTACTGCCAAGCGTGTGCCTACAAGAAAGGAATCTGTGCGATGTGCGGCAAAAAGATATTAGACACTAAAAACTATAGACAGAGCTCCACATAATATATGTAGATTTAATTTAATGTTAACTTTTAAGATGTACAGACGCCAGCACATCAACCTACTACAATCTGTCAGATTTCTGTAATAGATTTTCAACTTTATCGCTAAAGCATAAGGTTCAATGTTGATTGGGAAAATTTGACAGTTAGGTGTAGGTTGATGTGCTGGCGTCTGTACATTAAGGGAACATGCACATAGGTATATTATTCTACAATTCAAAAATAGACAGCAACAGTTTAAAAACGGTTTCTCATACTTAAGTGCCCTATCTGATGAATAATATTGTATGGATTTGTTTGTTTAATAATTATGACACAATTACCTCTGATTTTCCCTAATGTAACTAGAATATTGGCAAGAACAGGCAAAGAGTTAAACTTATCTTTGTATATGGAACCTGGCATACCTACCTGTTCGCCATTTTGTTTTTTTTTTTTTCAAAATGGTGGCCACGCGTGAAACCTATATAATTTTGGGGTCAGCTGCCAGTCTAACCGGATACAGCTGAGTACCAGTATTTTACATGGAGTGACTGCCTATCTGACCTCCATAACCCACTTATTGGGTAATACGAAATCCCTTGGTAAAACTGGTTGTCAGACTTTTGAGCCTCTGACGACCCGTAACGACTGTCAAAGATCCACGAATGACAGCCGGGACCAACGGCTTAACGTGCTTTCCGAGGCACGGAGGGGTCTTGGTATGTAAAGATGGCCACCCATCCACGGACCAACCGCAGCAAGCGTAGCTTAACCTGATCGATCGACCCGTGCGGCTGTTATTACCTAACCTCAATCAATAATTTGTTTCTGAAAGAAACGGTGAGATATTAAGTTTAAACCTTCTAAATACAGACGAAAGAGGTACTAATGCCCTGAACTCGGTGATTACATAAGATTTTATCCTGGGCAAGGTTTGTTTATACTTTCATCCATTCTTTCGTCAAATATGTCAATTTAATAAATCTGTACAAATTGTATTTAATGTTAAGGAAGTATTTTAATAAAATGATAATAAGCTACAAACCATTTTTCCTTTAGCTATACTTATAATTAAAAGCCTATAACCATGGAAAAGGCAATAACATACCCTCGTGGACCTACTGGTAGGACAAAATAGTAGGACCACGAGAAAATACCCAAGAAAAGCAGGAAGTAAAGAGGCCTGTGGGTCTATTCTGTAAAAATCTTACCGTGAAAGCTTAGGTGAAGTGAGTTGTTATGGTGTCAAACCCTAGTACCAAGTGGAATGACAACTCACTTCACCTAAGTTATCACAGTAAGATTTTAACAAAATAGCCCGGCTGTACCCAGCAGTGGGTGATTCCATGCTAAAATTAATGTATCCACGTAGAAATAAGAATCCTAAGGGCTTATTTAGATTCAAGCATTTGTTTCTTTTATAAATAGGGAGATAAACAGCATACCATAACAGGAGACCACATATCGTCGCCTTAGTTTTATGTAGGAATAGGACCGAAAGTAGTTCCTTGGGGAACACCAGTTTTAATATTATGGAACCAAGTGATGTGTCCTCTTGTTTCACATCAGGACAAGTGTTTATGAGGATGAAAAAATAATTATAAGTAATAATCTTTTTAGTGTAAGTTTTAATTCCTTACGTAAATAATTCATACTGACATACGGTTTACTCTATCAAACGCTTGGGAGATTTCATCTTGAGAGCAACAATTGGCCGCTTAGGTTAATCCGTCATCTACATACCTATACTACCCTACCTACCTATACGTACATCTACGTAGTTAGATAAGGTATTACTTAGCGGTTTTCATCGAATAAAAATCAAATCATATTCAAGTATGCAACATGAATAATAGGTACAGCATGGCCTAAGAAGAAAAGTTAATAAAAACAAAGGTAATTCATAAGTGTAACTGTTCTGAGCCTTTGTAGACATAGCCACCTTAATTCTATCAAATCTTAACACGCGACGAAAGCAGAAATGTATGTTTTACTAAAACTCAATCAAGATAACACGTTTCGCGGTTGTCCGCATGTGAACTTGGCAACATAGTGGTTTTGTAACGGGCAGCAAGTATTAACAGCTCAAATAATGGTGTAATTCTTCGGAAATGATTTTTTATAATGTTGTGGTTTATTGTGTTTTGATCCTTTTTCTTAAGGTATGATATTGTCAGCGTTATATTTCAAAACATCTATGTCTGCCAGTCTAGTTATCTAAGACTGGCAAACATCCAGACTGGATTATAGCCGCCGCTGAGTTGACTTTCTATAAGAGCTTTCACACGCAGGCACTTTAGATGTAACCCAGCAGGGTAATTGCGTAACACACTATCAGTAGCAATGAGTTTCAATTTGACAGTTCAACAATATTCATTGCGTTATTTACGTTGTTGAGCAGACACATTTTTCGAACATATGAAGCAATGGATTAGCAATATCCTTCAAAATGATTCAGATTGAGATTGATAGTGTGTTACGCAATTAGGGTGCAGATTACCTACACATTAGCTACCGGAAATCATGCGGCGACTGTCGGAACGTGTGAAAAAGAACTAGCAGTTTTCCGTCCCACACTAAGCTTACCGATTCGTGGTGACTCAAAGAATCGTTTGAAGTCGTTTGCTTCAACAGCCGTCTTTTGGCTAACAATTTCACTAAATTCTTAAGAAAACCACACTTACTCAGGTAGTTATTTCCAATGAAGAGAAAAATAAACCTTCCAAAGATAATGATGAGGACGTAAAACACACGTTCGCTAAACTCCTCAAGACAATCGTCAAGGTGAACGAAGAGAGAATGCAGGCGATGGAAAAGATGACTCGATTGCAGGACTACATGCTCACTAAGAATAAACTGAAGACTGACGATGATGCGTATGACTCCATGGAAGAGGAGGACAATCGGATTTTATTAGCTTTTGCGGTAAGTCTTAATATGTTAACGAAGAAAGTTAGGATAGGAAGGAAAATAGATTATTAGGTATACTTATTAATGGAGACAAAAAGAAGGGCACTAACGTATTCAGAATCATAAGTTCCAAATCACATCGTATTTGCACACTGCATGACTCGTCCTATTGTGGCGGGATCTACCTACCGTATAGAGGTATGAGGAAAAGGGTGTAAAGTTCACTCATCCTTTATAGAAAAGGGAGGATCCTCCGACCAGACAGGTGATGTGTCTGGTAGGCTACTGCCCGACGATTGATGTCGGGACGTTTTATATGCTATTTTTTTTAATTTTTTTTTTCGTTTTATATGCTATTTTTTTTTTTTATTTTTTTTTTTTGCGATGAACTGCTTGCGCGGTTCAGGATTTTGCGTAACGTCAATATGATGTGTAGTTCGTATGTGGCGTTGTTGATGCCGCCACACTATTATTTCTACCTACCCCGTCCAGTAACGGCGTCACGTTAGCACATACTTACTTACAGTAAAAGAATTGAGGTATGTTTTTAGTGAAGCCTTGTTAAATTGCTACAGAGGAAATTTCACACATGTGGCGGAGCAGATTAGTTTCAAAGGTTAGCTGTAGCTAATTAAAAGCCTACGGATATTTTTTACGGATAATCTGTGAGCTGAAGGCCAATTATTATTCCCGTAATTTAAAACGTTCAAAATCTATTCGCAATCTTATCTCGGTGAAAATCATTGTCAAAAACTTGCCAAAATGTAGGGAACTTAGAGGTATACGTCATTCGAATCCTCATATCACTCCCATTTTTGACAGATTAGAGACTGAGATCAGACTGTGAACGTTCTTAAAGTTACGAGAATTGCCCCTCTGGTCTGAACTGAATTAATGATGTCCTGAAGTAGAAGACTGCATGTAGTAGATATGTGGTGTGTGTGTGTGTAATGGCTATCTATACCTTTTGTGAACAATCTGCTTTGGTAAGTCACTAGGTACAGACGCCAGCACATCAAGCTACCCGATACTGTCAAATTTTCTCAATCAACTTTGAACCTAATACTTTAGCGATAAAGTGGAAAATCTATTAAAGTGTAGTAGATTGATGTGCTGGCGTCTGTACATCTATCAAGATGTTCAGTCAATTCTTCGCCCCTCCGAAAATAATCTACCTTACGATAGTCCAAGAATGCCTTTTGCATAGCTAAGTATTCACAACCCATTCGTTCCGCTTCCATGCCGAATCATACATCAATGAATGTCATCGCAGGAGTCCTCTAAACGCTGTTCTCATATCCGAGACCTGAAAATGTCGACAGTTTAAACCAAAAAGACGACCGCGTTTCTTCCGACAGCTATTTGATGTCGGGGGCAAGGCAACTAACCTAACCGAGTCATTTTCGTCACGGCAGCCTGTCGAATGGTTGTGAATATCCATGCTGGTAATCAATTCATGTATCTGGGGATCTGGGGTGTACCTACTCACACACAATGACACATAGATTGCCGATTTTAAAGTCGTCGCCCTTCAGTTACTCTTTGCCCTAGGTAGGTTGATACCTACTACCTAGCTACCGACCTTATGAAAGGCTACTTAAAGACTGTCTCTATTTCAGGACATGCCACAAATACGGAGAGCAGAAGATGAAACGATAACCAGAGCGATGTGCAATAGATTTAACTTAGAAAGAAACAACGTTCATCTATGGACGAGCCAGTTTTTGAAGCTGGCCTGCCACAGCCATTCAATACGATTATGTGAGAGCGCTTGCAAGAAATCAGTAGGAAAACTCTGCGAGAAGTTTCATTGTAATCAAAATACTAGGAGAGATTTTAACACTGGATGTCATGAAAACTGCAGTAACTTTTTTGAACATGACGAAGAATAAAGTTGCTTTCTTACGTATGGTAGGTCGCATGCCAGTGCCAAACAGGGATGATTTTGCTTAGACTGTCACAGGCAAGAGCCGCGTCCGTATCTAGCTCTGGGTTTATCTACTCTACGCGTAAAACCCGTTTTATCGGCCAAAGTTATCCGGCCGAAAAAACGGATTTCGGCTACGGTTTCCTAGAAGATCGGTGGCCGCACGTAGTGACGGCTATCATGAAAATGATGACACTGACAAAGATTTAAATCGTTAGGATTCGCCCTACCGCGTCAAAAGGTAACTATTTACGTTTCGGTTTCTCTTTCATTTTGACACCTCTGACACACAATGATGCAGTGACTTGACGTGATTGTCATGGAAAGGCTACCTACATAATATTAAGCCCTTGTTCAGACACGGCGGGAATCGCGCGATTTAACAGACATAACCGCGCGGTTATGTCTGAACGATTACTAAATAACTCATACAAATAAGACCCGCGTGATTTCCGTTTCCGATTCCCGCCGTGTCTGAACAAGGGCTTAATGTGTGAGCTCACTATTCTCAGTATGGACAGATTCTCACGTGACTAAGTACGGTGAGAGCAAATTTAGCGGTTTAAATCTTTGGGCAGCGGGGTTTGACTTAATGTCAAATACTAGTGTAAATGACAGATTTTCATGACAACCGTTATAATATGACGAAACCGCTTTTCTAGGGAACCAAAGCTTTCCGGGTGTTTCCTACTCCGTATCACCTATGGACATAAAATCAGTTCGGAGCCGGAACCAAGAATGAATGACAACACGATTTGACAGTCAGACAGACTAGGGACTAGTCGGGATGTTTTTGCCCGTTCGAAAAATTGAATTTGTCACTTGTTTTGACGGACTTAGAAAAATTACTCCTGTTCAATTTGTAAGAACCAAGACAGTGAAAGGACACGGATGCTGCACGGTGCAGCATGTCCTGCTTTATCTAAAAGAAAAGAAAAGAAAGAAAATACGTTTATTTGCGGTGAACATGACGCAAAAATGAACATAAACACAAATCTGTACTAATATCTATATCTAATATATAGGTATATATATATATATATATCTATACTAATATTATATACAGCGTCAATTAAAAATTAGCTAGCTAAACTCCGCATATGTGATGGTTTTCGATATTTAAACACGATAAAACAAAAAAGAAATTAACACGTTCGAGGACGCTACCACTTGAGACTGTGTACCAAAATGACACAGTAAATGTCCATACAAATTATACGACGTATGAGTACGTAGCCTCCCATGAAAATATATTGTTTTAAAGACATCATGACACAACCGTTTTATCACGTTATCGTATAAATACGTTATGTCATTAAAAGTAAGTTAACTAGACGTGAACGGGATTAATTCATAGTAAAATAGTATACTGTCTGGCTAAGGAATAATACATAAATCAAATAAACTAAATAATTACGATGTTTTGTCGCGGCAAATATTACGATACGCCACGAAATGTTTAGCGAACGCGAGCGCACCCCGCAGTGACGCAGCCGCATTGAATGTAGGAGCGCGGTAGGCGCGCGCGACGTATTTACACGTTGTGCGTGTGTGAGCACCGTTCCCGCCCACTGTCAACGGCACTTATTTGAAATAGTTTAAAACTTACTCTACGTGACAGTAAAGCTTCGGGTATTTTAAATGTTGTGACACAAGATACATTCAATAGGATTTTAACTTGAACGTTCATCGGAAATGTACGTTCTGTCGTAAAGTAAAAAAATTATTTGGACGTCATTGTACGTTGTGCCATATCAAAATTTCGAACGATGACGTATAATCTCGTTCTGTCCTCGAACGTGTTAATTTGGTATTTTTTTTAGCGGAACCGTGATCGCAATTAGTTTTATTCTCTTGAAATAACAGTTTACAAAATCAGTTTTTTTTATTAAACTTCACAGAAGTGATTAGTATCGATATCTAAACACGATAAATATTTTCTCAGCTCGTACTTCAAATAACAACACTACCAGCGGTCGTTGACCCCTAAAAAAATACATCAAATCATTTTTATTTTCATTTTATCGTGTTTAGATAATTATCGATACTCAACACGTCTGTAGAGTTTCGCTAGCTAATTTTATTTAACCGTGTAGAGGTAAAATTTGTTTGTTTGTAAGTTTGTATGTAGGCATAATCTGTAGAATTGCCAATCGGATTTGAAAAAATCTTTTAGCTTTTGATAACCCAATTCTTGAGGAAGGTTAAAGTTAAGGCTAACAACGCTATGACCCTTAGGAGTCGAGCAAAAAGAGCAGAGTAAAAAAAAATGCTAGCGTTAAAACGAACTGATAGCGGGGGCAGGTGATGCGATGCGACGGGATGGATGCAACAAGAAATTTCAAGCGGACGAAGTCGCGGGGACGAAACAGTCTAGCATAAATCATTGATAAGCTGGCTATTGAAACAATAGGGCGGTTTCGCACTACGTCCGATCCGAATCCGAGAAATGCCGGTCCGAAGTGACCGTAGTCCTATTTGTATGAGGTTGAGCACTACATCCGATCCGAACTCTATCCGTCAGAATTTAGAACAATTTCCGATTCGGATCGGACGTAGTGAGAAACCGCTCTAAGTACAGATGCCAGCACATCAAGCTACTACAATCTGTCAAATTTCTTTAATAGATTTTCAACTTTACTGCTAAAGCATAAGGTTCAAAGTTGATTGGGAAAATTTGACAGTTTCGGGTAGCTTGATGTGTTGGCGTCTGTACTTTATACCAAACTGTTAGGTCCTACCACCGACGCGCGGCGTGTGTACTTACATTATTTATTTACTACCTATTCGTAATCTTTTTATTGTTTTAAATAAAAATATATGATTGTGTTGTGTCGTCATTTCCAGTCCTTTTTATTATGATGATTTCGTCTCGTTTCTTGAAAGTGTTAACAATAGTTGAAAACCTTCATGCTTAGGTACTTACTATTTTATTACAATTATCAAAAAACGTTAGCTCCTCTACCTGTAACTTACATAACATTTGTGTAGGTAGTGAATTATGAACTATTGTTGAACTCGCGTTTGTGGATTACCTACGAGAAAGCATTCGATTTGATAGAGAGCCGCGGGGTAATTACGTACACAAAATGACAATTATTGATCGTAATAGCTTCAATTTTGACACTTCAGCAACATTCATTACGTTATTTACGTTGTTGAGTAGACGAATTTTTCAAACCTATGACGGAATGGGTTAGGAATTCCTTCAAAATCCTTCCGATTGTTATTGCAAGTGTGTTACCTACGCAATTGGGCTGTACTGAGTATCTTCAACGATGCCAGATTGACTATCGATACATCGAGGTGTTGAAGTAGTGAAGTGTCTGTATGAAAACGCCATCATGTCAGTCCTACTCCAGGACCTGGCCTCGTAACATATCCCTCTCCAGCGAGATGTGAGACAGGGAGACGTTATCTCTCCGAAACTATTCACCTCTGCATTGGAGGATGTCTTCAAGGTTTTGGACTGGAGAGAGCTAGACATCACCATCAATGGCGAGTACATCACTCATCCTCAGTTTACTGACGACATAGTAGTCATGACTCATGAAGGACCTCAGTATCATGCTCGATGACCTCAGTAGAGCTTCCGAAGAGGTGGGTCTTAAAAGAAACGTGGACGGGACATGCCCATGTAACATCCACTTCCGTGAGGATCGGAGACTACGCTCGCGAAGTTGTTGACGATAACCTAACTTGCACAAACTGTCCAGTTAGGTAGGTCCAACTTCGAGAAAGAGGTCAATCATCGAATCTGACTCGGCTGCGCAGCGTTTGGGAAGCTACGCAATATCTTCTCAAAAGTATTTGAACAGTGCGAGTTTCCAGGGCATAAGGCATTGAAACGTAGTCGCTCACAATGGGCCTGATAAAAAGGCTTAAAGTCTTCCAAAGGGCAATTGAGAGGGCTATGCTGGAGCTTGGAGTTTCCCTGTGTAATCAAATCAGAAATCAGAAGATTCGCAGGAGAATCAGGGTAACGGACATAGCCCGAAGAATTGCCAGACACCTACCTGACGATAGATGATTATTGTTAAATATCTTTATTAAATTATGTACCTGTATACTGGGTACCTACGTCATATTTCACTATGTAACAATCACATAATTGGCAGATAGTGTATTTCGAATGCAAATAAATACTTTTTAATTATACTAAAACAATAATTATTAACGTAACTAGTTTTACGTAATTACAATTAGATCCTGAAAAATCACATAAGTGCCCTACGTAGGCAAAAATTACACAGAAAAAGAAATACAAATTAACTAACAACATCAACAAAGCCTATAATTGATTATTTTGTTCATTAAAATTACCAGTTTATGCGTGTCTGGACAATCCAATCAATTTCGAAACGGTTGATGGGAAGCCGTTTAAATCGACGCTGTCGTCGAAAAGTATCGTCTAAATATATTTAGTGTAATATGTTTGTAATAGTGTTTCTGTTATAAAATGACGCGAAGGATCATTTGCTATGTTGTTTTTGTCACACTTATATGGGGTGTAAGTATGTATCATTTTATTATGTTTTAGCATTAGATTTATAACTGACTTGGTCCAGCATATCTACTCACAACCTTTAGATCAATCAATATTACCGAAGGAGTCCTCACCAAATAGACGGTCACTATTCTTCGAATGCTATTTGCGGTCGCGGACTAGGCAAATCAGGTACCTGTAAACATGTCATTTTCATTTCGGAAGCCTGTCAAATGGTTGTGAATAACTATGCTGGGTTCGATTCTCAGGTCGGGCAGAGTGATAGTTGGGTTTTTCCATTAGGAATTTCTCAGTAGCAGCCAAGAGTTAAGAAGTTAGCGGTGTGGGACCGTGCCTCGGAATGGAAAGCAAGCCGATGGTCCTGCGACTGATCTCCTTGAAATGTGGGATCCTATTGCCATCCCATCAGACTAGAAGAGCGGGGGAAGAAAGAGTGCACTTGTGTTTACGCTCTATAATAGATATCTCCTACGCTGCGTTGATGACTCGTCTCCGCTGAGATTGGCCGCCTATATGTCGGTATCGAAATTAGTTATGCAGCAGCCACATTATCCACGCTCCAATAAATCTAATTGATCAAAACATTTTTGATATTTATTAATTTTCTACTGTCAGAGTTCTAGGTAGGTTCCTCTGGGTTTTCTAAAGTAACACTTTGAAATGCATGATTTGTGATGATATATTGTAAGGCCCTGAAACTTCTGAAAGGTAACTTTCTAAATTGTAGATCATCATCATCAGCCTACAGCAGTCCACTGCTGGACATACACCTCTCCAACTGCAAGCATTTAGCTTGATTCTCGGCAACTCTCATCAAGTTACTACCAGCCACCCTGCGAAGATCTTCGCTCCACCTAGTCTGAGGGCGTCCTCTACCTTATATTTACCGACTCCACTCAAGTACATGTCGGGTCAACGGTCATCGGTTCTACGGCAAATATGGCCGGCCCATTGCCACTTCATCTTACTTCATTGTAGATACGACCCCAAAATTCTGCCCCGTTGCCGTTGGTCTCGTGGTCCCATGCGCGACTACTGAGCGTGGGGATTACCTGCCGTCCCATCGGACGCACAGGTGCTCTCTCTCTTCCCTTCTCTCTCCTCTCAGGTCTGCGCACACACTTGTGCACTATAATATTTCCCGCGCCGAAGGCTAGTCTCCGTCGAGATTGGCCACCATGGCCGAAATACGGTCTGGAGGATTATTAACTCCTAAATTGACGAAAGGTTCCAGAAATATTATTATTTTATTATAATTATTTCTAATCCCACAATTCCAATAGGCACACACAGATGATGAAGGGAAACTGCGTGACATGTTCAAATCCAACATGACGAGGACTGACTTCTCAAATCTTCTTCAATCCTTGATCAAGCTAAATGAGCAACGAGTCAGCGTTCTTCAGAAGCTGTACCGACTTGAAGACTACGGAGTTCTTAGCGAGGTGCTGAGATCTGGCGATAAGAAAACATCGAATGGGAACCCTAGCAACCTGTTTTTGATTGTTATGTCTAAAGTAAGTTGAATAAAAAAATTGGTTGTCTGTAAAATCGGTTTACGGACGATAATTTTACGTGATAACGTCATAAGAAAACATCAGATAGATGCGTCACAAGCCGAACGCTTAGGCCGATCGTGCCTCTCTATCGCTTGTTCCGCGCTCTCGCTTGTACGCTCGGCTCAGGCGGAACGTGACAGTGAGTCATGCTTTTTCGTGCGTGCAGCCGGCGATCATCGATTTTGATCAAGTTCAAGGTCAATTTGAAATTTATGATCAAGGTAGATAAATATTCATCTATCTTCGTTTTTCATTTTGGCAATAGCTACTTGGGGAAAGCTGATGCCGTAGTTAACTACTATTAGCCGATCAGTAAGGTGGCAGCGAGATAGACTGTCAGTCCGCCAGACAAACATTTACGAATTGTTACTTGGGGAAAAATTCTCAACAATTTTGATTCAGATGAAACGGTATCGTCAGATTTATGGTTTAGATAACTACCATTAAAGCTGCTAATCATAATGCAGTCGTCTGCATTATGTTATGAAGCTTGATTTAATTTTTAAAGATGGATGTAGAGGACTTCCATTTTTCTCTTAGGGCTAATGATTTCAATTGGCATGTGGCCATACACTCGCCACATTTCGCTAATTAGGTACCTATACTTGGTACACTGTGGGTGCTATGACAATCTGATGACTATATAGTACACTTCTTTACATTATTGTTTAAATACTTCTTCTATTGTCAAGACTATATAGTAACTAAGGCCCACTTGCCCATCAAGTCGCTAAACACATTAAAATTTAACGCTAAACGAATTTAAACATTGTGTTTCTGGCAATTGTTTCAAATCAAATCAAAATCGTTTATTTGAAGATGACAGTCAGATACGTTTAGCGTTAAAAGTATAAAGGGGTTCGAACATTTTTCTATGGAAGCTAGCATATTATAATCTACCCGCCACCATGGTACCGCGCTCGATGAATGTAGTACCTATATATACAATGAGTAGGTCCCATTTTAAATACAAACAAAAAAATTCAAGTAATAATACCCAAAGTGTAACGTTCCCGATATATTTGGAAGTAAATACGCCAAAATGAGAACGATTACAATAATAAGAAATGCAATAATGTAGGTATGTGTATCATAATTCATACTATGTCAAATAATAGTTTACAGGTTGACAGGTTCCAAAGATTGAAAAAAAAAAAACAAATTGGCGACGGATCGATATGCCATAACCACAAAGGTTCGTGGTCCTGTAGTGGTTGATGGTGCAAGCGGGCTAAGAATATTTTGCTCTTCTAGGATATGAGAATAACTTTACTGTTCTATAACTTCTTATGTCTATAGCCTACCTGGGATCAACGCCGACGCCGTGGCGGTCAACGAAGAAGCCCGGAAAGAATAAATTCTCAACGACATTTGTTTGATTAAATTTTCGTTGTATGGATTCTTCTGTTTCTTTGTTTACTGGGCCTTTCCTCCATTTCCTAGCACTTTTGCTAAATAACTAAAAGTAAAAGCTTTCACTATTTAATAGTTCCGTTTTTATTTCCTATTCTATTTAGTTTTTATGACTACCTAGCGGCAACAATCAGTTTCGTAATACTTACTTTTATGAGAATATAGAATGGTATTTCTCAAATTATATGATACCTACAAGCCTAATTTGGTCTCACCATAGATTAGTCGTATGTTTTTCAACGACAGTGCGATGTAATAATCAGGGAAAACTTAACAAAGAACTTCTGTTTTACGTAAAAACAGATAAATAAAGGTAAAACCATTTAACTCTTACAAATTGAAACACACAGACTCTCAAAGTGACGCCCCTTTATAAATTTTAAAGTAGGTTATATTTTCCAGAATCAAAATGACCCGTCGCGGAGAAAAATAGCCTTTCAACCCGTGGATTCAGTTTCGTCACTCAATGTTGGACGTAGAAACAATCATTCCAAACTAGACTTTGTTTTAGATCCAGCCAATTATTTTACTCAAAACAAGGAAAATAGATTACTAGACTCAATCTTCGGAAATTTGCCCCGGGTGGGACCGATAAAAAAACATAGAGCCGCCGATGGAAGTAAAAAAATCAGTACTACAAAAGAAACGCTTAAATTTAACAAACCAGGCCTAAGAACTGAAGTAAAACATGATAGTAACGTATTAAGAACTGCAACTAGTCTTAAAGAAATTGAAGAAAGCAAATATCGTAAAGAAAATAGTAGACATGAAATTGTAAACAATAAAGGAAGACGTCCCAATACAAATGAAAAACTTTTGGGTTACGATGGCAACAGAAAACATCCTCAAACAGTTGGATACAATAGTCAGAGTAACGAATATGTTGAAAAAGACTTTACAATCGAAAATGAAAAACTGACAACTAAACCGAATATTACAAAACATATAATAACAAGTAATCATCAAAATTCTAAGTATCCTTCAAAAGGTAAAGACGAAGATCATTACGAGTCTCCCTTGAGTCATGTCAAAAATGACCAAAATAGACATAAAATAATTAGTGATATTTCTATCAAAAAGTATCATGGTATTTACCATTATAATCCTAAAACAAATAAATATACCCCAAAGGTAAAAGTTTCGAGTAATCAACAAAATGGTAAGCTGACGACTAAACCCATTACAATGAAAGACATAATAACGAGTAATCATAAATATACTAAGTATCTTTTAGAAGGCAAAGATAAACTAGAAGAAGATGATTACGGTTCCCCATCCAGTAATATCGAAAATGCCTATTATGGTCAATATAGTAACAAAAATAGTGATATTTCTATCAAAACATATCATGATAATAATCATAAAACAAATAAATATACCCCAAAGGTAAAAGTTCTGAGTAATCAACACAATGATAAACTGACGACTAAATCGATTACAATAAAATACATTGCTACTAGTAATCTTCAAAATCCTTGGAATCCTTTAGAAGATATTGATGAAGACGATTACGGTTCTCCGTTTAGTAATATTGAAAATGACCATTACACTCAAAATGCTAACATAAATAGTGATATTCCTAAACTTCATGTTAATAATCACGAAGGTAAAGATGAACTAGAAGAAGATGATTACGGTTCTCCATCCAGTAATATCAAAAATGACCATTACAGTCACAACCAAACAACAAAAACAAACAAAAATAGTGATATTTCTATCAAAAAGATTCATGTTAATAACCATAATAATCATGAAGCAATTAAAAATACCCCAAAGGTTCCAAACATTCAAAGAAATCAGCATCCTAAATTGAATCAAAATAAGTCAAACCTAAATAATCAGGGCAACAAGTACTCTAAAATAAACGCCGTAGACTATAGAATAAATGGTACAGTGAAAAAGTCAAGTGTAAATAACCAGGTTATTAAAAACCCTAACTTAAATCATTATAACACAAACCCAATTAACGATGATCTTACATATACTAGTATTAAAGATGAATATGCAACGATGGATACTAAACTCCCTTCACTAGCTAGTGAGAATAGTAGTAAATCAGTAATTTCTGAAATAAGAAAAGATACGCAAAATGAAACATATCCTGATTATGACTATAGAATAAATGGTACAGTGAAAAAGTCAAGTGTAAATAACCAGGTTATTAAAAACCCTAACTTAAATCATAATAACACAAACCCAAATAACGATGATCTTACATATACTAATATTAAATATGAATATGCAACTAAGGATACTAAACTCCCTTCACGAGCTAGTGAAAATGTTTATGGTAGTAAGCCAGAAAGTTCTGAAATAACTAAAGATACGCAATATGAAAGATATCCTGATTATGACTATAGAATAACTGGCACAGTGAAAAAGGCAAGTAAAAATAACCAGGTTATTAAAAACCCTAATTTAAATCATAATAACACAAACGCAAATAACGACGATCTTACATATACTAGTATTAAAGATGAATATGCAACAATGGATACTAAACTCCCTTCACTAGCTAGTGAGAATATTAATAGTAATAAATCAGTAATTTCTGAAATAAGTAAAGATACGCAAAATGAAAGATATCCTGATTTTGAGGAGCACAAAGATATAAGAGATAACTCCAACAAAGGTAAGTCGATAGCAGCTAAGGATACGCCATTTGAGAATGATCCTGGCGTTGAGAATCTCAAAGTTCTTAGAGATAACCCCAATACAGATAAGCCGGTAGCAGTTATAGATACACTATATGGGCATTATCCCGATTTTGAGGATCACAAAGATGTAACAGATAACTCCAACAAAGGTAAGTCGACAACAGCTAAGGGTACGCCATTGGCGAATGATCCTGACTTTGAGAATCTCAAAGTTGTTAGAGATAAGTCTAACAACGATAAGCCGGAAACAACCACAGGTACGCCATTTGGGAATAATTTTCATGGTTTTGAGCATCACAATAATGTTATGAAGAACTTGAACACACATAAGCCAAACACAGTTAAAGAATTGCATCAGAGGGATAACTCTAATGTAAAATCAAAAATAGATACAGATTATTACGGTGTAAAAATGGTTGATACCGGTAAAAGTGGCGAAGAATTTTCAGTTTTTATTACCAATGTGGGAAACAGAACAGTAGAGGAGGTCAAGCAACAGAATGATACTATGTTGAATGCGTTTAATAACTCTAAAAGCAAACATATTGCAAGAAAGCCTTTCGCGAAGTGTCTGAATAAAAAAGCGTTAAAATTATGTTGTAAATCGTGCATCAGTGCTTACAAAAATGTTTGTCGAAAGCTTAAATGTACATCAAGATCGAAAAAAGCACTGAAAAGTGAGTGTAAGCGAAGTTGTAAGAAAACTTTTGCATCATCGTCTAGTAAATATAGTGATGAGAGTAGTGGTGATGAGAATAGTGATGAATCGGACAGTGATTATAGTTAAGAAATAAGTTAAAGACAAAATCTCGAAAATTTATTGTATAATTGGTTACCGAAGTATTAATGAATGAAGAGACAAAATTGTTAAGTGCTGCAGTTCGTATGAAAGGAGCCTGATGATAGTCTTCGATATGGAGTGCATTTCTGAATAGAATTATATTTTCATAAAATATTTGCCTGTTTTTTTTTTCTCAAAATACACCACAACATCGTTTGCCTAAAATATTGAGGTAAAAAATACATAAAAGTAAAATATTTGGGTGTTCCCTTCCCGTTGACCTAGAATCATGAAATTTGGCAAGAAGCAAGGTCATGTAGCACAAGTAAAGGAAAAAATCCGAAAACTGTAAATTTGTAGTTACATTAAAAAAATCCCGTGATAAACTATTTACATACCTACGTCCGGAACCCTCGGTGCGCGAGTCCGACTTGCACTTGACTACCTACATCTAAATAATGTTGGAAAAATCATTACCTACATATCGAACACACTTAACAGCTTCGTCAACAACTGTGAAAATGAAACGATGAAACATCTAAACACAATACACACATTATAAGGTCCCATTAAAATGATCATTAAAATGATCCATTAAAATGGTCCCATTAAGATGGACAAACTTTTAGAAATCATTCAGGCCGCCAAAATAAGGACGATGCTAAAAAAATATAGTTATAAGAAAAACGCATTAGGTACTTACAAGAAAAATAAT
Source organism: Hydraecia micacea (assembly GCA_914767645.1). NCBI lineage: Eukaryota > Metazoa > Arthropoda > Insecta > Lepidoptera > Noctuidae > Hydraecia > Hydraecia micacea. The sequence goes on along the minus strand of OU611801.1, from coordinate 3,089,820 downwards.
CAGCTAACGAAAATACACTAATGTGCCGGCAATATTTTAGGTCAAAACAAAATCACTTTAATCAGTGTTTTTTTTTGCTTGTATATTTTTGGCTAGACGTACTGGGCGCTGTGTTAAAATTTGTCCATCTATTTTAATGGGACCCTGTATAAAGTTACAAGTTATGTAAGGAACTACTTCGTGGAACTACCACATATTGCAGTCATCATAAAATTCAATTAACGGAATAAAATATGATTTTAATTTAAATTGGTTTCCGCGAATATGGTCTTACCTACTTCTTATAACTAAGAAACAATTTTCTATAATTATATAGGGTGTTTGGTAGCTTTATGCAAAGCCTTAAGGGGGTGATAGTTGACATTATTTAGAGTATTTTGAGCCATAAATGTCTTAGACGAAGTATGTTTTTTTTTTAACTGCAAACTTTTAGTCAACCAATACCAACTTTAACAGGGAAAAAAAATGTATGGCTCAAAACGCTGTAAATGGTGTCAACTATTACTCCCTTAAAGCTTTGCATTCAGCTTCCAAACACCCTGTATAAGATAAGATTGCTTTTGGGTGTTGTACCTATAATTTTGTATGCTATCGAGCGCAAAACACTATATCCTAAAGAACACTATAGGTATCTCAGGTTTCCACGATCAGGTAATGTATCTTATTTACGACTTCTTTACCTATAGCAGTCCACTGCTGGGCATAGGATTGTCCAATCGATTCACGTGCCATTTAGCTGGCTCCTCGGCTACTCTTGCAGTAAGCAACCTGCCAAGATCGTCGCTGCACCTAGCCTAACTTTAACTACTACTTCCCTACTCAATAGATTGTTTATACTTAAGTGTTTCAAAATTAACCCAATAAACTTTAAGAGGTGTTTTAGGACCATCAAACTGAACAACTTTCACTATGGGACCAACTCCGAAATCACGAAAAAAAAAATCTGCTGTTTAATACAAAAGTTCAATACCTACTTGACCAAAATGTATGAAACAGCTGATTTTTTTTGTGATTTCAGAGTTGGTCCCATAGTGAAAGTTGTTTAGTTTGATGGTCTAAAGCACCTCTTAAAGTTTGATGGGTTAATTTTGAAACACCTTATATATAGATTAAATTTCTAAATTTCTATAGATAATCTAGAAAAAGTCATCATTTTACTTCTTTGTTCAATCAATTAACTCAGCCTATCACAGTCCACCGCTGTACATAGGCTCGCTCTGTCCTCTGCCTTCCCAATCCAGTCTGTCCCAGCCACCATTCTAAGGTCGTCGGTCCGTCTAGCCACGTCGGTCGTCAGTCCACTTCTTTGTTATAACTATTTAATAAGGAACATTCAATTACTTGTTGGATGTAAGTATAAGTACCTACACAAAAAACTACAAGTCATCAAAATCTGAGAGAAAGAATGATGGGCATTTCTGTTTGGAGTCTGGCTGATGACCAATAGAGTTCTAATTTATTGCTTATAAACTGGCAATTACTGTAACAAAACATTTTATCTCAAAAAACCACCGGGTTTGTACAGTCGAGGAAAATTTTTTTATAATTATTTTTGACGATTCTTTTGTGCTGCCTTTTTTGCCAAAAATTATTACTGGTAAGTACCCCTTAGGTGGTTAACAATATTTTGATATGGACTGTACCAAATCAGTTAACACAACACCAATTCACAAGTTGTTATCAAAACTCCGTTTAAGATAGCCACCAGGGTCCACAAGTCGCATTAACTAACTGATGGTACCGATAGTAAGACATGGTGAGCAACGAGCAAATAACGACTGAGTAAAAATGCAAGTGCATCCCGTTCAGTAGACCTCTAGTGATGCGGAGCGAGTTGAACGAAGGGCTGGTAAAACATTACTATTCTTAGAAAGCAAACTTCTTCTTTTTTGTGTGTAACAATTGCGTACGAAACAAAGGGGACTTAACAGTCTGTTATTTGAGATAATGGCATACATACCGGAGCGGTTTTAATTTGTTCAAAATAAATGAATGAATTGCACCGATCCCAGCATGGTTAAACCAGACTCGATTGGTCAAATGAACCCCAAGATTCGCACTAGCTCCTATAGCCTCATGTTCATGCCGTTCATGGTGCTACAGCGACCATTGCATATCAAGGAATAGATTGGGAGGCGCAGTAATGGTAGGGAAGACGTGCCCGAAGGATAGGTAAGGATTTAAGAGCCAACCGGATATGCATCCTAGAGTAAGCATTGGACTAATGGAGAGATAGGTAATTATATCTATGGATGGGCATCTTTTAACGACCTTGCCGCCAGGTTGGTTCAGGTCGAGCTTCATCCCCCCCGGTGGGTTCCCGCATTGTCGAGGCGGGGGGGCTTAGTAGCCGTGGCTTGGACCCCCACGGTGAAGCGAAGAGGAACCCGAGGAGGGGCCGCTCGTCAGGGCTTTTGCCTGTAAGCCGACGGCGTAGCGGCCAACAAGTAGGTTGCGGTGCCGCTTGGGCGACATCGCAACTGAGGCGGGCCGCGATGTCGTGTGGGAGGCGTCGCGGCTGAGGGTTGGAGGCCGCGGCGGGAGAGGAGTGCCGGTATTGCGGTGCGCCGCTCTCCCTACCTTCCGCGGCCTTGACGGGGTCGCCACCGTCTGATGGCGGACGCGGTGGGGCCGCAGGGGAGGAGGAGTGTTGGTATGACGTTGGCCGCTCTCCCTATCCTCTGCGGCCGAAAATTGGCAGGTGGCGGGGCCAATTACCTGACCCGTCAAAGGGGGACCAAGGGTGCCCAGACACGGGGTCGTCTGGCACCCATGTGCTGGTTTGGTCCCAGAGGTGGTCACGGCGTGCTATGTGTTCTGGTGCGCCGATGATGGGGAATACTCCCCAGAGAGGGTCCGGTGACGGACAGCCGCGGCGGGTTCACGGATGAGTGCAAACGCGTGCCCGTGTTCCCGCCGTAAGCGGCAGAGGAGGACACCGTGGATTGTTGTTTTCCATGTCATCGGCGGAAGTTTCGCTACTATCCGTTTCCGGTTTTTTGTAAATCTCACTAGCAGCAATCTTGATCTTACTTCTGTCTTCCGCTGTATCCATCCAGAAATTGATTTCCTTGTCATTGTACTTCATGTCCTGTTTTAAATAGTCGTTCCATGTGTAAATAGGTCGGCCGACCTTCTTGGATTTGGCCTTGTACTGCATTGCTACATGCAGCAGGTGTGGTTTGCGGTAAGACTGGTTGACATACTTTCGGGCTTTTGACGACCCATAACGTCTCTCAAAGATCTACGACTGACAGCCGGGACCGACGGCTTAACGTGCTTTCCGAGGCACTGAGGGGTCTTGGAATGTATAAATGGTCACACATCCAAGGACTTAGAAGCTTTCATGATGTATATGTGGTTTCTATTGGACATACCGGGCAAAACGCCCATCATTCTTTCCCATCAAGCCATTTGAGGTACATTATCTGTGTTACCCATAAACAATACTAAAATTTCCATATAACGTGTTTTTTGTCCAGGGTCCCGTTGATGCGAAGGACATCGTCAAGAAATACCAAGTACTGCTAGATGATGGAGAGACTCGATTGGCAGAAGATAAACAACCGGCAAATGACGATGAAATATTATATGAGCTACTAGGACTAGTCACTTTAGAAGTAAGATTCTTTTGTATAGACCTCGTAATTGCTTTCCCTTCCTAAGATGTTGTCAAAGCCAGTCATTTATTTGCAATACTGCTGTAAAAAAATGGTAGGTACCTATATAAATTGTTAATGCAATGATATATCTCGCAATTTTGGCATGCAAATGTTAAATAATACGGTGCTAATTTCACGGTCACTGTCTGTGTTTGTCATAAAACGAATGTCTATTTGTCTATGTGTCAGTTAGATAGTTTCAACCTTAGTGAAGTTTCAAATGGTAAAGCATGAGGTCGACTATACCAACTGATAGTTAACACATAGCATATTAATAAACCTGGTGAAGATGGAAAGAGAAACATGAATGTAGAAGATATTTTTCTTTGAGCGTGAAGAGTTGCAATGCGAAACGATAGAAAAGCTACATGATTCTTAGCGAGAGGAGTCGCGGACAGTAGTTAGCATTATGTAAAGAAAACCATTGGTGATAAACAAAAATGTACTGCCTAAAAAAATTTGGTGTACCGAAGTTGAAAATGCGTAAAATATTCTGAATCTGGCCCTCTAAATAAAGTTACCAAAAACGTGCACGGAAATGTGTTATGTCCACGTACCTTTCTTGTCTTTGCGATTACATTCGTAGGAAACATTAAAGTTTATAATTATTAACGGTTTTATGGTCTCTCGGGTATGTTTCGGGATTGCTCAACTAGCTTAGGAATCTGATCTGTGTAAAAGTGAGTTGTACCGCCAAGTAGGTGAAGTGTCAAAACCCAATGGCCAATGGGAGTGAAGTCCATACATACAAGAGGTTCATAAGAAGATAGTGGTTATGAATGAGGAAGATGTAATGAATATAGTGAAATGGCAAAGCGGACAAAGCCAGTGTAACCCATTTACCTCACAGCGTGATCAACTCATGAAACTATTCAGGCAATCACGAAATAAACAAGTGAGTAAAACCGTTAACAATCAATAAACAGAAATCAAAATATGCTACAGAACTCCAACATAGTGCTTATAGTAAATTATACATTTCAGGGTAATGAAACATTAACAAGAAGAAATATAGACATCGCTGGAAACTCAGCAGGCTTTGAGAATGAAAGTGAAGAAGATGACGACATTGAAGAAATAGAGTTAAGAGCTCACAACAAATCTAAGAAAAAACATCAAGCTAAAGATAAATATAAAACAAAGCGAAAAAGAACAAAAAGGAAAGAAGAAAAAGCAACGAAAAGGCATACAGCATTACGAATACGTGACGAGAGAGAGTCAGTAAAGAAGGAACTGAAAGGTCTATGTATAAGCGAAATCGACTTCAGAGGAGTCAAATGTATTCAAGCATGCCACAAAACACATGAAGACGTTTGTAGTCGACTTGCGTGCTCTGTCAGATCGAAGAAGGAGCTTAGAAAAGAGTGCGATAATAGTTGTAAAGAAACCTTTGTTCCTGAAGCTTGTTAGTAATTTCTCCGACGAAACTATAGTCAGTAATTTGTCATTGATAAACTTTTCCTTTGTAATATTATTTATTTACTCACTTAATATATCTTTGAAACTTTTGCTTGTGCAATGTAGTATTTGTGTGACGCTGACGACAGATGTCTAGCATGGTTCGTGCCTATGTGGTGGATTAGATGTTGCTACACATCACACATATTTTAAACTAGCTGTTGCCCGTGTGGAGGTCGGAAGTGATCCCACGGGAACATACTATCGGTATAAAAAGTTTCCTATGTCCTGACCCAGACGTCTATCCATTATATGCCAAATTTCTTCCAAATGCGTTCAGTCATTGAGAAAAGGTAATAGACACACAGACAGAGTAAGGAATTATAAATAGAAACATTTGTTTAGAGGCGCACAATAACATGAGTACCAATTTCGCATTTTCAACGTCGGTCAACATAACAAGTCTGATTAAAAAATAATGCCTTTTCAGACTGACCCTTCAACAAGAAGAAATATAGACGTACCTGATAAATCAACAGTGGGTGACGATGAAACTAAAGATGATGAACAAGCACGAATTGACAACTATCCCGATATCAATATATCTGTAGAATTGAAAGACATAGTTGAAGCACCAGCGAGGCGAGCTCGTGAAGAACATAAAAACGCACTAAAATCTAAAATTCTACGAACTGAATGTATCAATGAGAGTAATAAAGAGACAGATAAATGTTCCAAAGCTTGCAACAGAGCCCACAAATATGTTTGTGCCCGACGCAGCTGCTCTGTCAGAGCTAAGAAAACTCTTAAAACAGCGTGCGGCGTCAACTGTAGAAAATTGTTTAACTCTGAAGTTTGTGATACCTACTTAACATAATCATCCAACATAGTGTGGCAAACAGTTTCATTGTACTCTTTGAAGTCTAGATTGAGTTAATAAAGATTTATCTTGGCATTTTATTTGATATCACCTATTTCGTCCTCCCAGTAGTAAAAGTCAATCAATCTACCTAAACTTTTTCCCAACTATGTTGGGGTCGGATTCTAGTCTCACCGGATGCAGTTGAATAATTGCACGTTACATGAAGAGACTGCCTATCTTTCCTCTCTTTTTCTTTCAGTTATTGGGTAATTCGATACCCCTTGGTAAGACTGGTTGTCAGATATTCGGGTTACTGACGACCCGTAATGACTGCCAAAGACCCCAGTAGTAGAAATAGTAGTATTTATGTGTATCATAATAGTTCTGTCTTTCAGTATTAGGAGTATTGGTGGTAGTAGGTCAAATAACACTTGAGGTCTCACGAATATTCAGGAATCTTTTGGGTCACATTTATACAAAATGAAATGCTAGCAGACCCAATCTCCTTTGTATATATGTATATACTTTGTGATGATCTGCGGCCGGCGGCTGGCTATCATTAGATTTATTTGATTTAGGACATTAAAATAAAATTAAAACATAAAAAAAATACGTGAAATAATGTTATAAATGTTTATTTTCTTACTTTACGACGGCCTAGTCACACACTCACATGGAACATGAACTTTTTGGTAGCGATTTTAATGCTGAATATTTTTGTAAGTAGCTCCTGTTATTACTTTTTAAGATTTATGTGACATATCTGTAATTTTACTAAGGTATCTAAGGTAGGCAATAAAATAACTCGTAACTTGATGTAATCAACAGTATTGATCTTTTTTGTCTATTACTTCCTACCTACCAGAAACGTAATCTTTCCTCTTTAGAAAGATCATCTTTGATTTGTAGTTGCCTCTTTTTAATATGGCATCGCCCAGTTCATCCTACGAGGTAGTAGCTTCCCCCTACTTATTGTTTACTAGCTACTTAAGTTCAACAAAATGAATGTTAGGTTTCATTATAAGAAATTCTGCTTATTATAATTTGTTTTCAGGAAGCTATAAAAGCAAAACAAAAGTATGTCAGTTCTGATATAGCCAGCGGACAGGGATACAGTCACCAGGATTTGTCTACAGACGAAGCCACTTCAGGAGACATGACAGACTACTTTGACGACGTACCTCCTGGCGACTCTATAGAACATTTTCATAATTACCATAACAAAGTAGCAAGAAAACAATTTGAAACTCGACGATGGTCTAAAAGTTGTGTCCGCAAAGCTAGTAGAAGGTGCGTGAAGGCATGTCAAAAGGCTTACAAATCTGTTTGCAGGAAACGTAAATGTTCTAAAAGAGCCACGAAGGCACTCAAAAGGGAATGCAAAAAGAGTTGCACGAGGAATTTTGAATTTGATAGGGACAGAGCTGCTTATGAAGAATAGACATAATTTTGTACGTGATTGAATTAGGAATAAGTTCAGTTAATTTTAAGAATAAAAAGTTATCCTAACTATCCTAACTAATATTATAAATGCGAAAGTAACTGTCTGTCTGTCTGTCTGTCTTTTCTTCACGCCTAAACTACTGAACCGATTTGTGTGAAATTTGGTACAGGGTAAGTGTGAACCCCAACAAAGGACATAGGCTACTTTTTATTCGACTTCGACTTCGTCTGCGTCCGCGATAACCGACATATACGCGGACGAAGTCGCGGGCAAAAGCTAGTATATAAATAAAGACGATTTAACAGCTAATGTAGCAAAAGTCTCAGTGCACATCCTAAGGAACAGTGGCTGGTCAAATTATGGTTTATTACTGACATCTGTGAAGGAAAACATAGTAAAGAAACCTGGACTTAAAGTCCACATAAGACTGAAATCTCCACCCGTCACAAGCAAGCGTTGTGGTCAATGCTCGTGCCTTCTCTGTATGAGAAGATGCCTTCACTGCACAGAACACTATACTCCTAAGCTTCACTGGGACAATAATAGGGTTGTACGTTGTTTTATAGACAACAGTTTTATAAAATTTCGTTTTACATACATTTTTTCTCATATTATCATTTCATAGAATAATCAATATGCAGAATACTTGTGTGAAAAAAATTAAATCATAGATTTTTGTTACCAATAAAATTTAATGTTTCGATATTCATATCATAGAATAACATCAAATATTCTTTATCCTCATATTGTTTAGTTAATATAAAACTTATTATCAAGAAAACATTTTATTGAGTGACAGTTTCTAAACGTGCACAAACAACGCAGGTAAATTCTAGTGAAGCAGCAAAAAAGCGATGTTTATAATAGCACTTTAAAGTTGTTGAAAACAGCTATAAAATTGTATATCAGCACTTTAAAATAAAATAATAATATATCTCTAATTTAATATTATCACTTTAAAATATGGTAATGGTTTGCACTGTAACTGTGTCGAAAACCGACTCCGAAACCAGCTAGTTTCTGAACGCACATTAAAATGTCCACGAAGGGGATGCGGGATTGGCGGGGTCTGAGTTCACTCGCTCACTAAACCGCTCCCCGTGGGGAAGTCTAAGGTTGGCGGCTCTGAGTTGGTTTACAAGCAATAATAATAAGACATAGTCGACGGAGCCTCGCTTTGCGGGGCCCCTATTTCTGTCTACAGGGTTTAAAGGAACCTAACCTAAGTCGGGGTGCCCCAAGTCCCAAGGTCGCTTTGCTCGCTCTTGCTTCCTAAGTTCTCAAGTTCAATCTTGGGTGTTTCTGGGAGTGAGTCTAGCATAACGTCTATTTTTACATTTTCGTTGAAATAAAATACCATGCAAAAATACACCGAACAAACAATATTCGTTAAAAAATAATTGTAATGTTTGATTAGTTTGTTCAATAAAAAAACGAGATTATAAAATTCATTGAATTGTGTTTCTGTGAAAATATTTCATTCAAGTAAATATTTACTGAAACAATAATATTCGAAATAAAAATACAAGGACCAAATGTTATATAAAACATTTTCTGCGAAATGAAATTCTATGAGATTTCTGTCTGCGAAACAAGGGGACACCCAATAATAGGCTGGTAATATTATTATTTATTGATCAGAGACGGCTAGAATTTCAGAAACCCGGAGATAATCTAGGCAAGGCATTTACATTTGATCATCCTGTCCTAACATGGTTGGCAGGCTGGCACGCTGTCTTTCGGAGTAGGTGTAGGTACTTTACCAGTAGATACATTTTCAAGGCGCCCAGAAGTCATATTCGACGAAGACCAAAAAGCCAATGGAGATAATTATTGTAGGACTATGAAAGCAAACTACAATAAAATAAAACAATAATTCTACAAAGGCAATCTAAAAATTAATTGAAAATGTGACGCTTGCGTCTGGATTAGATTGGATGATTTTCGTTCTTTTAGTCACTGCAATGGATTTTCATAGAGTTGTTGTTATGTTATTGTTTTATGGTGTAAGTACATAATTATCATTATTACTATGGAATAAAAATGGTATTTAATCTTTAAAACAAGCATTTTCTGCAGCTACTTTGGATGTCATAAAGGCGATAAGATTTCGACATGATGGGCATATGCGATGTCTGTAAAACATGCAATATGTCAGTATATCACACACAAGCTTTCCGATACTGGCAATAGCCTCCGTGGCTGGTAACTGTAGCAGTTTTAAGGAGAGCCATGTCCAGAACCATACGAACATACACACATAAGTTTCCAACTATTTGCAATAATTCGACAGGGTGTCGAATCAAAAATTACACATTTTCAATTACTAATTTGCTTAGCCACCGACAGCAAAAAGCTAAGGGAAGAATGGCGGGCGTCTATTTGATTTAACTGACAAAATTTTTAGGTTTTGCATTATTTGTGAATAGACTTTAGAGAACTCTTTTGATAACATTGATTGATGTTTGATTGGGTACGGAAGCGTATCGAACGGTCGTGAATAGATAAGTATGATACATGCGCTTAGCGCAGATCAGAGAGAATAACAACGAACTTCCGTATTAAGTATTATATTACTCTTTGACAACGAATGTCAATAGTACATACAAAGAGTAATATAATAATACGGAAGAGTGCATATTAATCCCATGCTGGGTACAGACGCGAACGAAGGTTAGGTAGGACGCCGCATGGCATGCGATTATAGAGACCCAGTAACTAAAGGCGATGATAATGATGACGACGATGATTATTCAAATTCCAGGCGGTTAAAGGAGCGAAAGAGGCTTTACGAGGTGGAGGTGATACAGACACTCAGCCCGAGAATAATTCTGTAGAGATCCCGCCAAAAGTATTGGCCCTGGTAATCGTTGAAGTAAGGCCTAATTTACTTGTCTTCATTAAGTGCGGATTTCGCCAATGAAACCGAACGCAAACAATTCTAAACCGCTTATAAGAACTGTCGGTGTCAATATTTCACAACAATTTTGACTTGAATCCGCGAGGCAATTGCGTAACACACCAACAGTATCAATGGCTTTCATTTTAGCAGTTCAACATCGTTCATTGCGACAGACAAATTTTTCGGACATTTATGAAGCAATGGATTAGCAATATCCTTCCAAAATATTCAGATTGTGATTGATAGTGTGTTACGCAATTAGGGTGCTGGTTTAGACGTGATGAACGAATTCAGTTTCATTGGTGAAATTCTCCCATACACTGTCTGCACATCATTATGTTCCAAATCCAATGTCCAATCATTGGATCACCGGACTACAACAAATGCTCTGCAACTAATGCAGACTTATTGTTTTAGTATTTCTTAAATGCGATGCCGATTTTGTAACTTTTATAGAAAAAAAAAGTGATAATAGGTAATAGCCCTCCAGACTGAATTTCGGCCATGGCAGCCAATCTCAGCGGAGAGTAGCTGGTCGCGCGGTGGACTATAAATGCGGGTGTTTTATTTTTTATTTGAAAAATGCGGGGAAATTACATTAAGCGAGAAATCATAAGGACCCTCACCTTATGATAATCACTTCGGGGTTCGGAGTACATATAAGGAGTTGAAGGAATGTCCGCCGTTTTGACACAACCAAAGAAGAAATTGAGAGGCCACTAACCTGGTCTCCTGCGACGGTCTTCTGCGCCAACTTGGGTTGTTCTACGGATCCGGGATTTGTGAACAGGCGCGCGCCCGAAGTGATTGCGTTTAATTTTGCACGAACTCCAGCTAAAGGGTTGTCTGATGTGTTTTACTGATGACAGTTTTTGGTGAGTCTCGCGTACTCGAGCCGAAGTTGACTCGTGTCAATTGACGAATAATAAGTAATTAGAGATGCGGTAATGTAGACCATATGAAGACTAATTTTTTTTGCGCGCGCGCCGCCCTTTATATAAACTAGCGGCGCGCTAGATTCTTCATTATTTAGTGACATCTCTCTTCCAACCATGAAAGTGTCTAACAAAACGGCGCGAACAGTAGCCTTCGGCGCGAGAGATATTTATAGGTAATACATAAATATATGGACTAAATAAACGAAATCAACTTACAATAACTATTCAAAATAATGATTTTCAGGACATTGAGGAAGATACCGAAGACAACATAGAATCAGAAGAGACAAATCCGTCTATGAAATACGAAGCTCCACTGTTGCCATGGATAGAAAACCCTGAAATAACGTTGCCATGGATAGAAAGTGAAAGCAAGGATGATGACGAAGACACATCAGGTGAATCTAATTCTGACGAATATTCCGATACGGATACGGAATCAGATACAGATAGCGAATCGAATTACTACCATGAGGATGATTATATAAAAGACAAAATAAAAAAACAGATCGAAAAAAATCAATTGGAACCTTTAAGAAAACGTCGTTGGAGGTCATGTCAGAAGACAGCATCGAAATACTGCCGCAAAGCATGCCAGGCGTCGTACAAACAAGCGTGTAGTGAGCAAAAATGTAAAAGCAAATTAAAGAAATTATTAAAGAAGCTTTGCAAGCAAAATTGCATTGATTTCTTTGAAGTACCATAATTTTTGTTTGCATTTAAATATGGTACAATAAGGTATTCATTAATGAGATAATTCTAATTCTCAACCATTTGATACGCTTCCTTGTCGTATTGAAAATCAATTAATGGAGGAGTTCCGAAACCAAAAAAAAATATCAGTTTATACCAACTTTTGCTGTATCCCCCATGGACCTAAAATACAAATAAGTCCATGGTCTCCCCGACAGCAAAACTTGGATTAAAACTGACAAAATGTTTAAGTAAATCAGATAACTGAAAATGTGTAATTTTTTACTCGGAATACCTGTCGAATGGTTGTGAATACTAGCTACAGATAGTGCAATCCACGAAGACGCGCCCCACTCTTTTTCCTAATCGTAATATCGCCAGTTAATTCCGCTTTTGTTTTGTTTTTTTCGATACACGCTAATTACCCACTAAGTAATAAGTAATTAGTGTGTATCGAAAAAACTAAAACACTATAATAATAATAATAATAATAATAACTTTATTCTCAAAAAGCCAAATACAATTTTTCCATCTCAATCAAACATAAAAACAATGAAGTATAACGCTACTTATGCACTATTTGAGACAGAGTGAACGTCTGGGTCTGTGCTAGTATAAACTGTGTTACAGACACAGGCGCCTTCCTCTTACAGTTCATTGACAAATTGCTGCACTTGGTATGAGTTTTGGTTGACATAAGACTATTTTAACATAAGTACTTAACATCCATTAAAATTTATGTAAGCAAGGAATAGGTGTGTGTGGTGTGAGTGTATGTGTGAGTGAGTGGGTGTGTGTGTGTGTTTAATTGTGTGTTTCGTATATGTCACAGTATTAAATAAATTATAAAGGAGCAATTTAAATCAGTTTTTAGATGCGTTAGTAAGATTTTTTTGCAAAGAGTTGTTCAGTCTCATCGTACGTTAACTGTTGGAGAAAACTACTAACTACAGTTTTACATTTAAATTTATGTAAAGAATATATGTTGCAGGTTTCGTTTATAGTGTTATAAAGGTGGCTGCTAAGACACGGGTAGCTTCGCCTCGCCAGAGCAGTTTTAGTGATGACAGGTGGGCATACAGGTTCTCTACGTCGTTTATTTTGCTCTAATAAGCTTGGGTCATAGGTCAGTGATGAGTGTACACGTAAAGTGATATTAAGTGCACAGAGCTGTCGGACAGTGAGTACAGATATGTCTTTATAGAGCTGGGTAGTCGGGTACCTATAAGGTTTGTGAAGCATGACTTTCAAGACAGCTCTTTGTGCCCTCTCAAGGCGAAGCAAATACGTTTTAAGTGTACCGCCCCAGACAGATATGCAATAGGTAAGAAGTGACTGAGCTAAGGCAAAATAAATAGTTTTTAACAGTCGGTCGGCAACTACTCTTCTTAGTTTCTTCATAGGGAACATTAGCTTACGAACACGCGTAACTGTCACACTGATATGCTCTTTCCAACTCAATGTATTATCAATGTGCACCCCCAAGTATTTAACACAAGAGCTTCTATGTATGGTAGGGCAGCTGCAAGGAGTCAGTGCAGGATGGCAACTATGGGCTTTAACGTCAGGCATATTAGGCTGTGTAGCAGAGTTCGCTGAGAAAGGGACATAGTGAGTTTTAGAGACGTTTAGCGTAAGCAGGTTCAATGAAAGCCAATCCATCACTATCCTAAGAGCATTTTCCGCTGCGCGGTGAGCAGATTCCCATGTTTCTCCACTTATGATAAGCGCAGTGTCATCTGCATATACGAGTATCTTGCAGTTTGGTATTGATAGCTGACACAATCTGTTTACAAATAGAAGAAAAAGGGTGGGACCCAGCACACTGCCCTGTGGTACGCCAAAGGTTAGATTCACATCATCACTGATATAGTCGCCTATCTTAACTCGTTGATTACGGTTTGTGAGATAGTCCCGGAAGAGATTTAGAGTGATATCTCTTATTCCCATACTCTCTAGACCACGTAGAAGGATGGGAATAGAGACCGTGTCGAAAGCTTTGGCTAAATCAAGAAATATACCTATAGTTTTAGTCCTAGAATCAAGGTTCTTAGCAATTTGGCTTGTCAGTTCAAGAACAGCATCCTCTGTTGATACGCCTCTCCTAAAACCGTATTGGTTTGGCGCAATTATGCTGTTGCATTCTAGATAGCTAAGCAATCTTTTGTTAAGAACCTTCTCCATAATTTTGGACAGTGTGGTGAGTACAGATATAGGCCTATAGTTCTCGACACGGTCACCATCCCCACCCTTAAATACCGGTGTGACTAATGCCTTCTTAAAAGTGTCGGGGAAAATTCCCTTTGAGATACATAAATTACATATATGCGTTATTGCTGGAACAAGTACATGTCTGGCAGACTTAATAACTGAGGCTGGTATTCCATCGTGGCCTACTGCACAATTATGTTTTAATTCTATAATTATATTTTCTATTTCTGAGAAAGTCGTTTCAAGCAAGACAAATGAGTTACCTTGAGGATTTACTAAGCTGTCAAATTCAAAGTTTGGGCGAATTACACACTGACCCCTCGCAACCTGCCTAGCAAGATCCGCTCCAACGTTTGCAAAATACTTATTTATAGCATTGACAGAGGAATTTGGATCGCTGCACATATTAAGGAGTTCTCCTGACTTTCTTATAGGTGAGGTGTTCTTGTAGCTTATAGTTTTTATGATGTCCCATGTTGCTTTGGGGTTACCATTGGCCTTCAGGAGTTCTTTTTGGTCAAAATTGCATTTAATAGTCTTCAGTAAATTGTTACAGTAATTACGGTATCTAGTATATATTAAATTGGCAGTAAGGTCTTTAGGATTTTGCATAGCTTTTTTATGAAGCAGGTCCCGATTTCGCACGCACCTCAGGAGACCAGTGGTCATCCATGGTTTAATGGTCTGTTTCCTGTTAGGGACTTTTTTTAGTGTACTATGTTGATTTATTGCGTCTGATACAATGGAGATGAGTTGATCCGCACTTTGATTGGGATCACTGCTAGTTAGAACACTTGAGAAATCGTAGCTTTCTAAGTAGCTAATAATACCTTGAAAGTTTAAATGCCGTATCATACTTTTAGGTTTTGTAGAATTAAGAGGGTTTCGTTCCGTGCTAAATAGGATGGGTGCATGATCAGTAAAATATGAGTCCAGAACCAAAGTTGTGGAGGGTCTATCAGTTTTTAAAAAGACATGATCCAGGCAGTTTTCAATGCGAGTGGGGAGAAGGTGGGCAGGTAGGAGCCCATGAAAAGCCATTGTATTTGAATATTCTTCAGAGTTTGGGTCATTATTACCCGGCCTAATATTTATGTTTAAATCTCCAATCACTACTACAGTTGTTATTGACGCTAGGGATTCTAAAATATTGTTTAAAGACGCAAGAAAATTTTCTATGTTTCTGACTGAGGGTGAACGGTATATTGCAACAATAGCTGTATCTAGACCTAGCCTCAAAATAAGACAGTTAGCGTCCTGGAAAACCGGTTCAACTAGCTTATGAGTCACATCACTACTGACATAAACTACAACACCATCATTTTGGTTGTTAAATGAGGATCTAGCTGAGGTAAAGCCAGCCAATACAGGAATATCCGTCACTTTACTCAACCAGCACTCGGAGAGGATTACTATATCACACTTAACATCCATGGAATGTATTAGGACATTGAGGCCATCAATGTTGCGATTTAGGCTTCGGATGTTAACATGCAGTATGTTCAAAGTTGGCTGGGTGGTGTCTATATGCTTCAAACATTGGTCTGGCGAGCTCACATAAGACCGTGAGATATTAAATGATTCTACAGAATCAATAAATTTATTTAAGTTGTCCTTATCGAATTTATAATTTTAAACGTCAATGACCAATTTATGATGTTGCTGCAGAGTATCATTTGTGTAAGTACTGTAGTGTAGAATTTGGAATTTAGTGTGTTTAATCTAGTTATATTAAGGGGTTTGTGATAATGTTTGGTGTAAATGCTTTGGGTGTGTAACTGCATTAGTGTTGCGTTGTGGTGAATAGCTAATTTTGTTTTGAAAAAATTACGGTTATTTAAGACAGCTTCTACAAGAACAGTCTTTGGATATAAATAACAAATAATTATTAAATTTTGGGTAACTATACTATTTAGACATACCATACAAGTTACCACGATCGAACAAGATCATTTACTGTAATACTAAACTTAAAATCAAAATAGTGTAATATAATGAATAAACTGTGGGAGATGACATTGAGATAGTTTGTACAGTATAGTCATTTTTTAAATAAGAGTTTTAGATTTATTGCGGATTCAATTCGAATTTGAGGCTCACCTTCGGCTTTACGTAGGAATACGGAACCACGTGAAGTCCAGCAGTACGTGAACCCATTTTCCTTTGCAAATTGTCGAGCTGCATAAAATAGTTTCTGCCCGCTAGGTGTTAGGGCTTCTGATATGAACACAGGTTTAACAGGTCCGGGTATACTGAGGTGTCCAGTATTTAATTTTTCTTCATTTGGTTTCTTCTTGTTGAAGTTCTTGACCCCCTGCATTATTTTGTCCTTTTTTAATACACTGTTTAACTCAACTATGATGGGTTTACTGCCTTCTTTGTGGGTTTGGATTCTGTATATGTCTTTTATGTCACAGTCTTGGATATCCACCTCGACAGCTTTCGATAAGGTTTTCACTATCAAACTGGCGTCTTCTTTCGACTCAAATTTCCTGTCATCTCGCAAACAGATGGGTACATTTCGTATCTCTAAGCTAGCCGACCTACTTTTACGCTCAAGAACTTCAATCTTCTCTTCCAATTTCTGAATGGTCTTCTTATCATCAGCTCTATCTTCTTGCAGGTTTTGAAGTGTTTTAAAAATTAAGTCATATTTGTCTGACATAAATTGCAAACTTTCTTTAAGCTCTTCATTTTTCTGCTTGAGTTCAAGGAAGCTTTGGTCTACCTTAGATGATAAGGACGAGATCAACCCTTTGATTTCTTTGGTATCATCATCGCCATGTCTACGTTTATGTCTAACACTGACATTTCTGCTATCGCTTCTCTCAGATGCAGTATCCGATTCACATATCGCAGGCGCACATACTTGAGAGAGCGTGGGGCCGATCTCAGGGGCGGCCGCGGGAGCGGGTGAGGTAGGCGGGGGGGAGCGCTCAAGAGGCATGTTGAATGGCTCACTGTCACTCGGTGTAGGAGTACCAGGCGTCCAAAACTTATGAACAAGTTTCACCGGTGCGAGGTGCGTAGGGGTCACTATACTGGTCGTCGATCGAGGATTTAGTACATTTTTCCTATCCGCCAGCCTAACTTGATCCCTCTATACAATGGGACACTGTTGTACAGCTAGCAGAGTGGGTGACGTCGCGACGTAGTCGTAGCTCAGTGCTGTTACTGTCCTGCTCACTTTTCGCTCCGTGTTTTGCGCAGCACCGCCGTATTATGCGCGCCTAGTATTTTGTGAATTTTATAGCGATTTAATTTTATGCCAAAATTAATTTTATTTAAAAAATATTAAAACACTGTATACGGGATTCACGTCCGTTCGCTTTCGCGGTCCAAGAGGAAGGGAATTTTGCACACTTGTAGTGTAAGAGATTAGGAAGAAGAGTGGGGCGCGTCTTCGGGGATTGCACTATCTATATGCTGTTATGGAGTTTTAATTTTTAAATGAGATGTGTGGTGTTGTTCTAGCAACTTCCTTTTTAGTTACTATACTCTATGCTAGCAACGTCAATGCCATTCATTTTGACAGTTCATCATCTTTTTTTGCGTCATTTACGTTGCGGTGCAGGTACAGCCCGATTCAAACTTTAAAATTTAAATAAAACAATGTCCAACATTTTATTCGTATTTATTTTATAATACATCGATAAAATACAATATTTATAACTGTGATATAATAACATGTTAAACTGTAATTGTTCCAAGTAGACCGTTACTTACTTTATCATCGACTTTTATCAACTTTAACAAACATAATGTTAATAAATATAATGGCTTTTTTGCATAATGGCCGACACTCAACTCTCGACACTAAACAGTTACAAATTAGCAATTGTTTTGGCAGGTTACATTTTTATATCCATTCCATCCGATGACAATTCGATTTTCAAATTGAACTGAAATGTTGCCCTTATAAAAAATACGGGAGGTATTACCGTCTGGCCACGACTTTTGGCTTAGCAGCAAGCGGCGCGGTTTCTTCTGTCTAGCGTTGACGCTGCGAGCGGTGCGTCGTGGCATGGTAATACATTTTGGTATATTTGTTTTTACCGCTCACCGGCCCGCGCTAAACTGCCGCTGATAGCGGCGAGGTTGTGGGCAGGCCGTTAAACTGCCAGTGCAAGTTCATAATATTTATTATTTTCATCTATTTGTTGATCATCTATGTATCGAAGTTGTTAAATAAACCATTATGTAAAAAAAACATGAGAACTAAACTATACTTAATAAAGAAAATGGCCCAGAAATCTTGGTTTCTGCTATAACCGCTGCGAACCTAAATAAGTTTTTAAGTAAGTACTATTTAAACTTAATATTTAATAATGGTAATACTTTCGGACGGAATGTCAAATGGTAATACATAAGCATATTTTAATTATACAATAATTATACAATCTCATGATTATTTCATTTGTTTTCTTTAATATTATATTGTGACATAATATAAAATTCTATTAAATAATTTATATTTATTTTCACAACCTAAAATCTGTCAAAAAGCAAGTAAGTAAATAAGATATTCTTAAATATTTTTTTTTTATAAAATCGTTATAATATAAAAGGCACATTTGGAATAGAAATTTAGAAAAAAAAGAAACATCTTAGTGTTTGTGGCACTTTTTAAGACACTTGAAGATTAAGCCTAAATCTAATTAATGCATATCTTTTAATATACTTAATTATTTTTATTAAAACTTATGTATATCAGGATTTTATACAATTTGTATTCAAGTACTACTTTAGTGTAGCTTAAAATTCACACTTTGATAATATGAACCCTATGATTATAGTTTTAAAGATCATTACATACATCAGATGATTTTCTTCGGCAAAGGTGATATTTTAGCCTTTTAAAGTCACGCATATGATTCTGAACTTGTATAGCCACAAATTGTACCATAGCTCGACTTCGGCGGTGCCCGTCTGGCAAATGTCTATTGAAAAGTCGCCATGTTGAATTATGTGTCATCTAGAATCGAAACATATATGTTGTCTGGAATTGACCGGATACTATGTTACTCGAATATGTGCAATAGTCTATCTTTCTTTAGTTACGCTCTCTGACTGGTTGGAAAAGGTGAACAGCGTATTTAGTCAATGGTTTCTGGTCTGATTTTTGTGGTGTAATGATGATCTTTAAAACCATCTTAATAATATTCATCGATAAAATTATTCATATTTTCCCACCACTTGGACTCTTAGAACTGCTCTTAATTATCGATGTCACAGAAATGTTACCAGAACTACTGAATTGCGGTGGCGGCGACCGAGGCAGCGAAAACTTTGTATCACTCAAATTCTCCTGACTCAACGACTTTTGTGTAGTAAAAACCGGTATTTTCGACGAAACTCCTGGCGCAAGAGGTTTTTGTATAATTTTTTCTGCTTTGACGATGGGTATGTTACTTGGTTTCACGGAAATCTGCGGTTTTTGTTGCTCTTGAGACCGTAACTGTAGTTGGTCTAGTTGTGATAGTCTCCGGTTTTCTAGATCTGTGCTCGTGACTATTGTGCCTTTAGGAGATTCGTAGGTAGCTGTCCGGAATTTTATAGTAGTGTTTCTTGGTAGGTCGAAGTCAGAATGACGTTGTTTCTTTGGTTCGTTCGATTGGTTCGATTTCGATCGTTTTTGCGCGTCAACTAGTTGTTTAGCTGAAAAGTGCCTTTCATTGAGAATGAAATCGTTTAGCAGTTCAATGTCTAACTCGTAGGATAGAGGGGGTTCTTCGTAAGGCGGTGCTCTTTGTCTGCTTAAGATTTTGTCTTTACTTTCTTTCTGTTTTTGCATTTGCTCCGTGCGAGGTGTGACTACTTGAATTTCTGTAATGTGCGTGTCTTTATGACTGTCTATTTCTTTACAATCTTTTTTTATTTCAGTTATCGTTGGATTGATAGCGTATCTTGTTTTTGTGAGTTCGACTGCATCTTGACTTGAGGTTTGTACGTCTTCTAGATCTTGAATAATTCTTATTCCCATACGTGAGAGTTCTTCAGAAGTTTTCTGTGACATGAAACTCGGATCATTCTTAAGTTTTTCCATCAGCGCTTGTGCTTGTTCCTCATCCATTTCTGTAGTGTTTAGTATTATAGTTTCTGTTCTTGTGTAAGCGGGTTCGTCTGTAGTGAAGTGCATGTTAGGATTCTGCCTTTTGATTTCATCTAGCACTCTTTTATCAATATCTTTTACATCTCCTTCTTCTAACTTCATTTCATCGATCTCTCCTCCTCTCATTATACCGAAGCTAATCTGTTCTACTTGTAAAGGCGCTTCAGCTTTTGTAGTGATGTACTTAGTTGATATTTTCTCAACATTTTGTGTAATTACTTTGTTCCCAAACTCGTCTTCGTTTACATTGACTGTTACAGTTTTCTGTACGGGTTCCTGTGTCATCGTTAGGGAAACGTTGGCAGGTTCCATGTATAAGGTCCTTTCTCTTTCATCATGTCTTCGTCTTATACCTTCAAGGACATCGGGCGGCATCATACGTATAGTAGGCTCGCCTATCTCGATTGATTTTGTGTGATCATGAAATGTTTTTCTTTCCCGTTTTTCTTCAACAGGTTGTATCTTCTCTGTAGATATGGTTACCACATTGGAATTGGTGTTTAAATCTTTGGGTTCTGTCCACTCTGAGGAAAACGTTTCGAGTTTTTTCTTGTAATTGAGGCTGTTGTTGTTTGATCCTATTCTGATATTACTGACGAAGTCATCATAGTCTCGAACTTTTTCTGCTTGTGATGTTTTTAAGTCGAAATTGACGATGTCTGGTTGATGCATTGCTGATTTAAATGCGTCTGTCTGTGGTGTCTCCTTACTGGTACTTGCTTCATGTTTTTCTTTTTCAGAACTTTGGTCAATGTGTACGTTCAATATAGGGTTTTTGGCGAGCAATTTCTTCATCATATCGGATTTAGGTCTCTCTAAACTGTTTACGTATGTATTACGGGACATCTTCAGGTCATCTGGTACGTTAGTATCATAAGTCATTGCTAGCTTTTCTTCGTATTTAGCAGTTGCTGGTTTGGTTTCATTTAGAACTGGTACGATATCTTGCGTACTATCCAAAGAGCTCATGTTACTTCCATCTGACGTAGATTTAGCGAATTCTGATACGAGTTTCAAATGAACTTTCATATTTTCGTCCATTATCCGTCTAGCTAGGTGATCGGATGTTTCGTGTTCAGATTCTTTGTACAGCTCAAAATCTTTGGGCTTAGTAAAGCTATGATCATCATTTCTTTCAGAATCAACTGAACTAGAAGATCCTTTTACTATAGCATCTTCTAAAGTGCCAAATTCTGAACCCTTCTTCAATCGATTTCGCTGGAAAGTGTTGAGCCCTTCCATAGCTGATGTTTTAGCAATATTCAAGCTCAATCTAGGTTCCTTGTTCTTGATAACTATACCTTTATCCGAATCCATCATATCTGGCAGAACATCTTCGTGTCCTGAATCAAAGAAGGTAGTTTCTACTACTGACATTGCCTTCCTTTTCTTAGGTGATATAGTGCTTTCTTGAAGGTTTTCAGCATCTTCTGCAGAAATATCTAGACTTTGAGCCCTTTCTAGCGTGCCAGTTGCAGGTTTGCTAGCTTTCGCCCTCATTTCAAATCTGGATAAATCGCCGAGAGAAGCCGCTTTACGTTCATTCTCATCCAAAATGGAAGTATCATCAGATACAGAATGGACTGTATCGTTATTTGGCGAACTGTGGATAGTAATATCACTGTTATTAAGCTCTATTGTCGTGGAACCTTTATCGCTCTTATCACTTTGGTTAAATGATGTCACTGAATGAACATCTTGGTTGGAAGACATGATAGATTTTGAATCTTCAAAGAAATTGTTGAGGGAATCGCTTTCTCGTTTGAAAGGCTTTGTGACAATATCGTATATATCATCTTGACTGAAGTTGATAGATTCTTCGAGACGAGTAGAACTCTTCATTTTGCTGACCTTTGGCGTTGAGGTATTTATTTGTGATGCATTGGAAGACCTGTGTGAAGTAACAGAGTCGTGTAAAAGACTCGAGTGTTGTTTCTCATTACTTAAGAAATCATTAACGTTTTTTAATTGTTCGAGAATACTGTCATCAGTTTTGTTTTTCTCTGTATCTGGTGGTGAAGGAGCTTTGCCTTTTGATTTCTTCGGTTTAGTAGCTTCTTCTTTCTTATGATCCACTTTGTCTTTCTCATAAATCACGTCTGTGGAGCTCTTTCTGTTCGTTCTAGCTGCGTTGGCTGCGTTTAGCATATGTTGTGGTAACTCCTGAGGGATGCCATTCTCGTCTCTTTTGATTCCGCTGGAGTTGAGGTCGCATCTTGCAAATGTCGTCAGCACTGAAGTCTCGGATGTTCTTGACGATTCTAGACTAATAGTTGTGTCAGATTCATTCGCTTTGTTTCTAGCGTTTGGAATAGGTGGAGCCATCTTTTCTCTACGTTTAGCAACAACAGGTTTCTTTTGCTCTATCTCATTCTCATGTTTAATTTGAGTTGTAGGTGCGGGACGTTGTGGTTCAGGCTTGTCTATTTCGTCAACAGATTTCTTTTCTACAGCAACGACTCCGTTTTCGACGCTCTTTTGTTTTAAGACACCATCATCAGGTACATTTGGTGGTAGGACTCTGATACCGAATTTCATGGCTCTTTTCGGATCATATTCCCTTTTCTGAGTCTCAGATTGTTCAATATGCGTCATGGCCGCGATTCCATTTTCTGGTTGAATAATTTGAATGTCGCTGTCAGTTGATTGTCTCTTATTCCTCTCTGGTTTGTTGACAGGTGCAGGGATGTCAGAAAGTCTAGATTTGTTTGTAAGTTTGCTATTCTTTTCGTTCTCTCTTTCTAGTGTTGTGTGGCCATCTTTCTTCTCTTTCTTATTTCTCTCTAGAGTTGTAGATGTGATGATCTTCTCTGATATCATCTTCTTGATGCCGCTCTTACTCTGTTTGGTTTCTAGCGTAGAGTTGTTCGAATGTGACGTGTTTGGTGACCTCGGTGGGTGTAGGAGCTTTCCTTCTTTTTCAAGCTGAAACAAAAAAAGACTTTATTACAGCATTTTGTTAATGCTATTCGATTTTTATGATACGAAAAGTCACAGTGAATGTTACAGAATAAACGAAGGAGGCTATAAATGTGAAACTATATTTAACGTTTTTTTCGAATTACCTATGTGATTTTTCAAACCCAACTTACTAACTAATTGCAGGTTATTTTATTGATACTCATTAGCTTCAATTGAGAATTCGATCTGTTTATCATTAGTATCATTGAAACGATTAAAAGTTAAAGGAATCATAAACAAGATTTCACACAGCCAATCACGTACCAAAGCCGGCTTGTTGTGTGATTGAATAAGAAGGGGAAATAACATACATTCTTTATAACTTGTTTAAATATACATTTCCGTAGTAAAGGCATTTCCTCTATACAAAGCAGTTAGAGCATTCTCATTCCTGAATGTATGATTGCGTAATATCGTGGTTTGCTGGCTCTTTGGTTCTAGGGTCGTGATTGCCGAGCACCTGAGCTCGCACTTAGATTAATAGTGGTACAGACGCCAGCACATCAACCTACTACAATCTGTCAGATTTCTGTAATAGATTTTCAACTTTATCGCTAAAGCATAACGTTCAATGTTGATTGGGAAAATTTGACAGTTAGGTGTAGGTTGATGTGCTGGCGTCTGTACATAGATTAAAATTTTATTGTAGTGTTGTATATTGATTAAAATCGACAGTGTTTAATATGATTTTCTGCTTGCTTTTGCTCATGGAATGATTCTATATTCCACTAGCTTCTGCCCGCGACTTCGACCGCGTTAAATTTCGCCTTCCCCCCATTCACCCCCTTAGGGGTGAAATTTCAAAAAACCTTTTCTTAGTGGATATCTACTCTTCACAAAGAACACCCCTTCCAAATTTCATGATTCTAGGACCAGCGGTTTAGGCTGTGCGTTCATATATCAGTCAGTCAGGACTTTGCATTTTATATATAGGGTGACTGGTAACAGTGACCGATACCTAAACATGTGATTGTACTCGTGATAACAAACAACTTTTACTATGGGACCAAACCTGAAATCGCGAAAAAAAATCAGCTGTTCCCTACATTTATGTTCGTATAACTCGTCAAAATGTAGGGAATATTTTACATTTGAACATATGAAGCAATGGATTAGCAACATCCTTCAAAATGATTGATTAAGATTGATAGTTACGCAATTACGGGTGCAGTTGAAAAGTGTGTTTATTATAGCAAGTTTCTTTTGCCCATTCATTGCCACAATCTCCTAGGAGGTCCAAGTGCCATAGAAAACATACATGGACTGACATGGCGATGAAAATTGTCACTTCGAATAAATTAAGATATCGATTCATCTTAATCTATAAGCGTGCATATTCGTCAAAATAGCTGCACAAAACGGACCATTGTTTAGCTAGCACTAAGACAATAGACAGACATTCCATCGACAACGTGGATTGTATTCTAAACATACATTGTTAGTTTTGATAACATAGTGATACAACGGCACTGGCATTTGATAAACTTCCTTAAGATGTAATGTTTAGCGTTCAATGTAGTAGTTTGTTTTTAGATTTAAAGAAAGAAAGGAAAATAGATTTATTTGTCACAGAAACACGTGCAAACAAAAAGATAAGATAACTTGAATATTAAAGAAACGTTAAAAAAACAGAATAGATTAAAATTAATATAAAGCGTATTTTTCTTAAGGCTAAGCGCTCACCATGAGAAATTGTTGCGAATTGCGATAAATAATCGCCAATCTGTGAACATGGAATTTAAAAAATTGCATCGCAGTGCGTACTTAGCCTAAGTAATTATCTCAATTGGTAACCAAAGGCTATCTAAGATTTTTCGATTCGATTCTATATGTGTTGGCTAACTCTTAAAGTCTGTGATTCATGTCAAAACTAAAGTAAGTACCATGTTTGTTTACCTAAGTATAAGACTAAGACTTGTGAAGAAAAACACACTTTAAATATTCATCATCAGCCTAGCCTTTTCCCAACTATGTTGGGGTCGGCTTCCAGTCTAACCGGATGCAGCTGAATACCAGTATTTTACATGGAGCGACTGCCTATCGGACCTCCACAACCCAGTTACTGGGTAATACGATACCCCTTGGTAAGACTGGTTGTCAGACTTTCGGGCTTCTGACGACCCGTAACGACTGTCAAAGATCCACGAATGACAGCCGGGACCAACGGCTTAACGTGCTTTCCGAGGCACGGAGGGGTCTCGGTATGTAAAGATGTTCACCCATCCACAGACCAACCGCGGCAAGCGTAGCTTAACCTGATCGATCGACCTGTGCGGCTGTTATTATTTAGCCAATATTATCATTAGCAATTTAAACGCGCCAACTCTAACTTGACCTCTGTCAAAATGACAGTTCTTGAGAGTCGAAGTTCAAATAGATAGGTATCTAAATTGTTTTTTTTTTTTTGCACGAATTGCCAAGTTAAATAATTTGTATGCTTGCATAATGACCAACTAGTCATTTACATATATGTTTAATTCATGAATTGTAGAAAGAAATAGCTTCGGTGGACATTATCGTGTTTTTATTACCTAGCATTTGCGTTGCATCGTCTATTAGGTTTATTATTAGTTCATTGTTTTTCGCGCGAAATGACTCAAGTTATGCAATGCAACCTCTTTAGTATTCCGTGTTGCCAGTCTGTGACAATGACAGGATATATTTTTGGTTTTGTTAATCAGGGATTCAGAACACACCCCTGAGGAATGGCACTAAAGACTATTACCGCATTTTGACCGCATTTATCGATACCTATTGCCTTGTTTTATCCCTCTTACAATTATTATTCTGGAGTAGATACCTAAATCACAGTATTTTATTATATTTTTACCAAGTAAAAATTCACCTAAGGTGCTTTCTGTTTTTGATACAAATAATAATGATATTTCAAGCCTGTTATTGTCCCGCTAGGGCAAAGGTCTCCTCTCTTACAAAGAAGGCACGAGCAGTATCTCCACGCTTGCTCAAGACGCGTTGGCGATTTCAAACATTTTACTCACTGTTTTTCCTTCACTGATGTCAGAAATGACCAAGATGAATGAATTTAATTAGTCACACACACATTGGCCTGGATAACTAAAGAAAAAAATTTGTTTTATCTTTCATATCGTTTTATAAAAACCTCCATAAGTAATATTGTTATTTAAGCGTACCCCGGCACCCATTTTTCAAAAAAATACGTAACTCCACCATTTATAATCCAACAATCATGCATGAAAGGAAATCAATCAAAAACGTCAAAGAAAGCGTTGTCAAAGAAAATCTACGCGAAGCGTGGGAAAGTTACGTCGACATGAAAGTTCTTAAGTCTCTGTCAGTACTGTTCGCACTTTCCAATACACCTCCTAAGTAATGTATTCGATCGTAAGTTAATGTTTACAATGGGTAAGGTGCACTTAGAGGTGTAAAGATTATTGGCATAGATTTAGGAAAAATACTCTGTGGCCTTTGACCTTGTCGTGGCACCATTTTTTTGTCTGTCTGTCAAGACGTTCTTACTTGCTGAACCCGGACGGAACAGGACGACAATTTTTGGAAGATTTGTTTCATAGACAATGTCCCTTATTCAGGTTATTCTATAACCTAGCTGGGAGTGCAGCACCTCACCACCATTCATTCAAATAGTAGTTTTAGTACACTAATTTGTCAACCCTGTAAATTACCATGAACTACAATGCTGTTATGATGAATAAAAAATTTGATTTTGATTTGATTTGAATGATTGTATACGAAAGAGCATACGTCACGGATGCACGGACGGGGCGGCGACGTGGCACTCAAGGGAACGGGGAGAATATCGTCGGTGACAATATTTAGCAGGTACTATCCCGCGCGCTCAAAACGGTGAAGAAATCGTGAGAAAACCGGTATGTCCTAGAACCAAAAATTTGAAGACATATGCCATCTACCAACACGCTTGGGAGCATGGGACCGATAACAAAAATTGACAAGACGCCACTAGCCATTATTTTAATCCAGGGAAATATGATAGCTAGATTTCTCGTTTTTGTTGGAATTCGAGTCACACGTAATAGAAATACACATTGTCTGAAAGGAGAATAAGGTGAATGGCAGATTATGAGCTAGGCTCTTGGGGAAAGCTATTCTGCTACTGATCCGTAGGTAGGTACATAAAAAATTTGGAATATTAGATATAGGAGGAATCAGATGTGTTTTAGGTCTTAGTAAACTACTCTACTTGTCGTCAGAAGTCTGTTCGATGTGGCGACGTTTGGGGGAGGTTTATCTGCAGCAGTGAACGTCTTTCGGCTGAAATGATGATGATGATTTTAATCTGTATATTTCGCACTCACCGTGCTAACATCGCCCGTGGAGCCAGCGCGCTTCAGCAGCGGATGGTGCACCCCCAGTCCCGCGCCGCTCGCCCGGCCCCCCTCCACCACCTCCAGCTCCACAGGGTAAGGGGACGCCAGCGATAAGATGGCCACGGCGTCTTCTAGCGGCGTGCCGGTGAACTCAATCTTTATGCTCTTGATTTTGTCACCTGGAATTTGGAGAAGCGAATAAATTTAAAAAAAAGTTTGAATTGTTCGGTTCATGGATGTGAAAGGTCACATTTTTTTTTGTTTCTCTTAAAATAAGGACACCACGAGACTTATTTTTTATGTATCTTGGGTAAGAGACCAGACGGAATGACCATAATGCCTTGGAAGGTAGTTAGGCCTTTGGTGTGGGATGCAACGTGTGTCGACACCCTTGCGCCATCCCATCTTCCAAGCACGGTTAGCTGTGCCGGGGCGGCTGCTGCAGGTGCGGAAAACCTCAAACGGCGCAAATACTCCAATCTCTTTGGAACTTATATATTTGAGCCGTTTGGGGTTGAAACACTAGGGCCATGGGGCCCGAGTGCCCACTTAGTATTTCGAGACATCGCCAAGCGGTTGGTCGACTCTTCACGTGACCAGAGGGCTGGCCTATTTTTTGGCCAAAGAATCAGTATTGCCATACAACGTGGCAATGCTGCCAGCCTTTTGGGCACGTTTCCTATTGACAGCGATGCGGACG
The DNA here is from genome assembly GCA_914767645.1 of Hydraecia micacea. Classification (NCBI taxonomy): domain Eukaryota; kingdom Metazoa; phylum Arthropoda; class Insecta; order Lepidoptera; family Noctuidae; genus Hydraecia; species Hydraecia micacea. The sequence continues at coordinate 3,061,612 of OU611801.1, read as the reverse complement.
AATTTTTTGATGCCCTTTGATTATTTCCCCTCCCTTTTTATATACTTGTACATATTATTATTTTAAGACAGCTTTTAAATATTGTAAATCTTGGGTTAAAACACATACATGCTTGGTGACCAGGAGAAACACATAGTGTCATAATTACCTTAAGATTTCATGAAAAAAGCAAGAATACTATTCCCAACCTAAAAGTCCTCCATGGAGACACGCAGATCTATGCACTCGGTCAAGCACTACAATACATAATAATAATAACGGAGACTAGCCTTCGGCGCAGGAGATATTATAGTGTCTAAGTGTGTGCGCAGACACAGGTGCACTCTCTCTTCCCTCACTCTTATAGTCCGATGGGACGGCAATCCGACACGACCGGAGAGAGATCAGGCGCAGGACCAACGTCTTAACGTGTTTTTCGAGGCACGGGGGTACCATACCGCCAACTTTCAAACTCCGAACACTTACTAAGAAATTTGTAATGGAAAAACCCAAAAACACTTTGAAACGCCGATTAATACTGAGCGTGGGGTTCAACTAGAACACACCATACATGCAACTTTACGTACCTTTTTTGTTCATTGTAGCAAAGTATAGGTTTTACGGTTGTAAATAAATAAAGCGGACACTTTTGCTACGATCCCTGACCGTGCACTTGGGAGTATGATGTGTAAAGTACTAAATAAATGCCCAGTTTCTCCGAACTACGTAGAGGCTGGCAAGAAGCCAGACATATTCTTGTATGATTAGGAGTATTTACGTGGGATCTAGACTCAGAATAAGACTATGATTTCTCGCTAATTTAATGTCGTAAGCTACCAAAATTGAGAAGATTACATTATTGCCAAAATGTTCTGACTGCCAAATAGCATAATGAACCAATAATGTTCCCACTGCTGGGACACAGGCCTCCTCTCTTCTAGAGGGAGTGGGCTGTAATCTACCACGCGGGCCCAGTGCGGGTTGGTAGATGTCACATGTCTTCGAATTTTTGGTACTAGGAGTCTGCCTAATGTGGTGACAATATTATTTTTGACTAAGAAGATGATACCTACAGCTCATTAGGTAATTATTATAATTATTCAACTGCCTCGTTGGTATAGTAGCAAGCGCTACCGCTGAGCACGAGTGGCACGAGGTCCTGGGTTTGATTCCCGGATAGGACAAAGTGTTTTTGAGGTTTTCCGTCTAGAATTGTTAGTTGGATTAGTTAGTTAATTGAATTTTATTCCTACCTTGATTGCCGAAAGAATAATTAATACAATATTAATTGGTCCATAGACAAGACACGGTGGCATTATAAAAGCTGTGATAAAAGTAAGAACGATGTTATGACTAGACAGGGGACAACTTTCTCCTGTCGTCTGTCGACATCACAAATGTCAAACTTAATGTTGTCTCTGCCTTACGCGTTAAATGTCCAAAAATAAAAGTTAAGCGCCCAAAACAGACATTGGGATTTGTTGAATACTTTGCGATGTTGTACTTGAGTGACAATCTGTTTTTTTTTTCTCGGAAATGAAGGACTGATATAGTCTAGCTCTTTCCTCTGCTAAACGTAAAAGTATCCAAGTCCCAGTGGCGAAGGGTGAATTTATGACAGAGGTAGGCCGGAGCAAAAAAAATGCCAAAAGAAAATTTCAATGATGAATTGACTATAGAGTGGTTATGTTCTGAATTTTTTAAGGGAAGCCGGTGGGAATCGAGTTGTATGGTATCTTTGCCACTCCAAGTCCAGCAAACATTTAATTGTTCAGTATCAAATACTAAGACAAAGTAAGATAGGAAGAACGCCCGCAGGCTAGGTGGAGCGACGGTCTTCGCAGGATATCAGACCTATCTGATAGCAGCTGGATAAGTGTTGCCGAGAATCGTGCTGACATTTAATTGGAGACGCCTATGTCCAGCAGTGGACTGCTATTAGGCTGATGATGATGATGACACACCGAGAATGAAGCACGATGTTGGAAGAGTCATGAATTGCTCGCTTTAGTAGAGAAAATAATATACCGGTCATAGTTCAAAAATCGAAATCAAAAGTCATTTATTCAAACTAGGCTGAGCATCAGCACTTTTCGAACGTCAAACGTTCAGCCAGATGACTCCTTGATAAGAGAGGCTCCATATTTCCTTCACTCTAGTAGCAGTGTACAGCGATATGCTAAGGTAAGTTGGTGTTCATTACCTGGCTGTAACTTGGCAGCGGCAGCAGGCCCGCTCCTGAGCACAGAGTGGACATGCACGCCGTCTCTTGCTCCGCCTCCACATCGTAGACCTAAGCCAGTGAAGTCACGAGCCCAGAGTTTCACGCGGCGGATGCGAGCTCGCTGTGGACAAGAAACGTTGGATATTAGACCTTAAACTTTAGTGGTAAGGGGTCATTTTGAATTTAAGAGCTGTAACTTTTGTACAATACATGAATAACTAGAAATAACTATGCGTATACTATGCGTACCAAAGAGTGTGGAACTGCTGTTTTGTAAGACGTATTTAGATTGCTGTAACACAGAAGTTACCTCATTTCAATTAGGTATAATTATTGATAGGCAGCGGATTATGATGCGACGACGACCCAGACTCGATCAGTTGAGCATATCAGCATCCGGTAAATGCGTCATGAACTATGACTATCCATAATTGCAGACATTAGGCCTTTCGGACATGGCCCTGCATTGTTAGAATCAAGTCTTAATATGTTAATTTACATGTTTGCCAAAAAAAAAAACCAGAATCAACTCAGTAGTTTGTTCTGGTACTAAGGCATCAACTAGAAAATGACTCCATCTAGTTATTAAAATATTGACCAAAAAATATTGACGTGAAAAAATATCTTAGAAGAACTACCAGAAATAATGAATTCATTTGACGTAAGATTATGGTCAAGAAACGAACGATGACTGTCAATGTCGGTAATGTTTAAGGGATTTTTAACAATATACATGACATGCACTTTGTGGGAAAACAGTGAAACCACTAACCAAGCCCCCATAGACCTCTTGAATTACGAATAAACCATTTTGCTTTTTATAACACTTCCACTCCAGTACAAAAATTATCATCACCAGTCCTTCAACGGCGGATCAATGGGCGATTCAATGCAAATGTAATGAGCAGGTCTTGCCAACCTGTGCTTATTGCATACCTCGCTATCTTTGCTCGCTATAAAAATATACGCGTCGACTTGATAACCTTCTCCTTTTTTCGCCGGTTAAAAACTTGGAAGCGATTAGCTTATCTGTCACCATGAATGAGACAGCATTAGCAATATAAATTATTATGGAACGTATTAATTTTATTGATTCTTTACATAATCAGCCTATAATGTTCCCATTGCTGGGACACAGGCCTCCTCTCGGTGAGAGGGAGTAGGCCGTAATCCACCACACGGGCCCAGTGCGGGTTGGCAGATGTCACATGTCGTTGAATTTTTGGTTCTAGGACATGCCGGTTTCCTCACGATGTTTTCCTTCACCGTTTTGAGAGCAGTGATGAAATAATTTACACAAAGTAAAGCGCCTGTCTGGGTTCGAACCTACGACCTACAATTCGTAAGCCGCGGCCGTTACCACTTGGCCACCACTGCTCTCTATAGATTCTTTGCTGCTTAGCAAAGGGCATGAGATATGACTATGTGGCGGTGACATGCGAACTACACACCATACTGACGTCACGCAAAGTCCTGCATCGTGCAAGCAATGTTTACCGCGCAACGAGCATATTACAACGTCCCGACATCAATCGTCGGACAGTAGCCCACCAGACACGACACGCGTCTGACCGGGAGGATCCTCCCTTTTCTATGGACAATGAGTGAACTTTACACCCTGTTCCTCAACTTCCTCATAACTTTATACTTGTCTATACCTACTGTGTTACCAAGGGATATCGTGTTACTTAGTAATTGGGTTGTGGCGGTCAGATAGGCAGTCGCTCCATGTAAAATACACGTATTCAGCTGCAACCGGTTAGACTGGAAGCCGACCCTAACATAGGTGGAAACAGGCAGGCGGATGGTGATACCGATTAAAAATGGCAGTTCATATTGCAATACGAAAAGAGTCAAGTGACAAAAAGTATTGTCTCATCTGCCTGCAGAAATATGCATAAGTACCTATTTGTGGGCATAATGCTGTATGGCTAGCCTAAAAATAAACACCGAGATATTGTAGCTGTTCGAGAAAAATACTGTGTATTTACTAGGAACAATCATAAGAACAGCGGATATTATTTTCCATATTACAAACAACATCAAAACAAAAGCCATAACAATTTTAAAATTTCTTAATTCCGTATAGGGCAGGCAAAGGTCATAACTCCACACAGCTAATGTTTTAGTCGATTTATTTTTAGCTTGAACAAAAAATGGTTACATCTATCGATCATTTTACTGGCGTACTTATTATAATTATTATATGACTCTAGATGACTTGATGGTCAAGACAAGTTGACGTCATTGAAAATGACATCATCAAGCAAGAAGTTGGTCGTGCTGTGCATCCGTTTAGTATTGCCATTATTTTAATTTGCATGCCTATTTACCTCAATGATTTCCTAGAACCATAGGTATTTATTAAAATTTGTTGCTGGTTGTTGCCTTATTTTACGATTGAAAACAACAAAAAATTACTCGCATTTAAAAATACGCTTACCTAATCAATGCACTGACAATATTGCACTGACCGCCCTGGGTTTGATTCCCAGGTCACGCAAAAGTATTATTGGGTTACTCCATAAGGAATTTCTCAGTAGCAGTTTGGATTTGTGTCTGGTTGACGGCAATAGGGTCGCCCCCTATTACATGGGACTATAGAGGTGTGAGTAACAGGGTGTAAAGTTCACTCATACTCTATAGAAAAGGGAGGATCCTCCGACCAGACGGGTGTAATTTTGTCTGGCGGGAAACTGCCCGATGATTCATGTCAGGCCGTTCTGTCTATGCTAGTTGCGCGGTAAATTCTGCTTGCGAGATGCAGGATTTTGTGTGAGGTCAGTATGACGCGTTGTTCGCATGTCGTCGTTGCGAACTTAAGACCTCTTATGTGTCACTTTTGGCAAAATCACTTTTTTACGAAAGCCTGTTCTACATTTTGAAGCTCTATCGAATGCAAAAACTCGTGTGTATACGACGTTTACATCGTAATTTATTTACCAACTTCAAGATCTTTTTTTAGTAGAAAAACATTTTTAGTAGACGGTTTTTATCGATTTTCTCATAAAATTGATTTTTACACATAAGAGGTCTTAAAGTCACAACGACGATGTGGCGTTGTAGATACCGCTACAGGACTTAAACATAAGGCGAAATGTTGGTGTACCTATATGGTACACCACCTCTGTCTAACCCTGCGAGGAATACAGGCGTGATGTTATGTTACATTAATCATATTCTACGACCATATTTTTTAAATTAGTTGTATATTGTTATATTATTAACCCCATCGGGCTATTAATAAGATTTGCCCCTCATAAACGTTGGGTAAAGTACCTAGTGATTAGATTGTTTAACCATAAATTTTTGACGTTTAAACGTCACTCTTAAACTTGAATCAACGTTTATAAATAAACCCCATTAACGTGTCATATTTTGAAATATTCATAGGAAAGTACCTAAATTACCGAAAAAAGAAACGAAAAAAATACCCTAAAAATCAGCGATTAATTATCGAATGAACACAGTAGGCTATAAGTAAATAATCATAATTTCATTGATGCCAAGTCTCCAACATGAAAAGGAATGTTTCAATAATCGAGTAGGAATAATTGCAATGTTCATTTACTTTGATTGTTACCGCAACATTAATCGCGTTATCATTGATACTAGAAAATAACAATAGGTACATACTTATTACAATCATCAATGGCTTCGTACTTAGTCCACAAGTAGGTTAAAATACCTACGATAGCAATTTAATACCTATTTAAGGTGATATTATATTGCAGAAAATGTGGTTTTTCTATTTCGTGTAACTTGTTAAGTATGTGGAACAGGGATTTAACATTTTGGTATATGTTTTTTTGACTCTTTGATCTAGTATCATGTAAAACGAATACACGATTCAATGATTTTTTCTCGATCCAAAAAAGAAATATTTTTTCGACATCACGGCGGCGCGGCGTAACGCTTAAGAGTTATTCAATGTAATTCACTTTAAAACGTAGAGAATTATCATATATCACAGTTTACTCAAAGTAGTTTTAAATTTAATTCATATATTTTGTTAAAAAATAAGTAAATTCTTTATGGCACATACGTCGTTTTCCGAGCGCACGCACATTATAGCCATCACTCTTCTTTTGCGTTTCAAAAGTAATTGCATCACTTTCGCTCGCTTAGTACGTTTTCGAGGATTTTAGATTTTCGAGGAGTATTGACCAGCGGGGTAATTACGTAACACACATCAAATGGCAGTCGATCGCCATGCCTTTCATTTTGACAGTTCAGCCACGTTCATTGCGTTATTCGCAGATGAATTTTTCAAACCAATGAACCAAGGTATGTCAAAATGAAAAGCATTGCGATCAATATTGCTATTTTATGTGTGTTAAGCAATTAGCCCGCTGGGCAATAATTATTGTATTCAATTAATAACCGTATGTACCTAATTATCTATAGGTAATCACTTTAAATATTAACCGGTATTAGAAGTACCTACATACACATAAAAAAACACATCCGGTAATTGACCCCATCACTTACTCGATAAAAACTACACTGACCTACAATATTACCCCCAAATAAAGCAATATCCGACCATATGGCAACACCTTCTTAAGCTTAGAAAGACGACCTTGCATACAACCTTCGGGTTGCCACCATTAAATTAAACTACTCCATTAAAACTTGAGCATAGACAAATATTGCATTGTCATCTCTGACAGTTTCTGAAAGATGTGCATTTGTGTTTATGATGGAGAAGTCTTTGAAATGTCGGTAGAGTTAAATAAATGAGCAATATTTCATGTTTCTTATGGAGGCTTCATTGCATGTCACTCGCGATACGGAACTAAAACACCATTGACTGGACAGGTCCACTGTAAATCTGTGTGGTTGTTTCTTCAAAATACCATTTCAGACACTAATCTTGACACCAGAGGGGCAATTCTCGTAATTTTAAGAACGTTCTCAGTCCGATCTCAGTCTCAATCTGTCAAAAATACCTCTAATTTTCCTACATTTTCACAAGCTTTTGACATTTGTTTGTCGCTGACATGAGACTGCAACTACATTTTGAATGTTTTAAATTACGAGATTTGGCTTGCTGGTCCTCACATGATCTGACTAAGAATATAATATGTCTGTACTCTGACCTATGGGTTTGTTTAACAAACGACTTATAGTCAGATACGACTCCATCAAGCTTTTTTTTTTAAATGACGTATCAACGTGTTTCCGATATACTATACAGAATAAACAATTTCATTTCATTCACACCACTGAGCTATCCTAAAAAACTAGCTTATTTCATGCTTGGGTCAGAGCTTTACTTTAGTTATGATTGTATAGAATCAAGTTGTTCTAATTGAACAGACAACCGTGATGCTGGGGAGTTTGTTACGCCACTTCTTCTTCCCAGCTAAAGCTCTAGGAAGCGGGCGTTTTTGAGGCACTGTATTGTGTAATTTTGACGTTCGAATACTGCTGATTTTGGTTTAGAGCTAAAAGAGATTCTACCGAAATTAATGACTGAATGATTTTTACTCTTAACAGCTAGTCATCATCTTTAATAGTTTTTGTGCTATGCCGGAACAAACAAGTTAACTAATAAAAAAATGTATAGTTAAATAGTTGATTATTTTGCATGTGTCGAAAAAATATCTTTTGAATATTTAATGACAGAAGAAATAAAGCCAAAACGACGGCAACGTTCAAGGCAAATTGCCGCAAGCGTAAACTAGAATTTTTTTGAAGTAAGCGAATCTAATTCCTCAGCCAACCACAAAGTCTAGAAAACAACAAGGCAGATTGATTGATGTGGAAGGTATTCTTCATCCTATTGATTGATATTTCATGAAATAATCATTCAATAGATTATAATTATGAACTAAGAGGATTGTATTGGTGATTTTAATGATTAAGTAATTCTGTAAAGACATATTTGTTGCGCTCACGAATCAACATTCAACATGCATGACACTGACTTTCTAAAATCGTAAGAAAATTTGAATTTCGCGGGCTTCCCTGGCGCTCCCCCTAAAAAATGCCGCCCCGGATCGTAGCTTAGTGTTGCCACTTAACAAGGGTGCGTTCCTACTTGGTTCCTGATTAACTTACAAAAACATAATACAGGCAACGCCACGTAATTTAAGGTGCGTTCACAAATGCACAGTAGATGACGCCACAAGCTTATAAACATTTTGCAAGCCTCTGGCCTCTACATAGAGCAGATAACCTGGTAGGTACCTAATGCATTCTGATCTAAAATCCATTGCCCTCGTTATTTCTTTGTTTACTTTTGATTCAGTCCGAAGTGTGAGAGACTGTACATTGTTATGTCTAAAAATATTAATAGATATCATAGTTATCTCCAAATCTGATCCATTGCTGCACTTGACTTTGAAAGTTTGAAGACCATCTAAGTATTTTTTATTATCTTATTTTTTGCAAGCAATCTTATTTTATCTTTTCAATGCAGACGCTGATGCTGATATTTCTTATTTATGAAGATAATATTTTTTGTGACGTCATTATTAACATCCTAATATTATAAATGCGAAAGTAAGTTTGTTTATAACCTTTTCACGCCTAATCCACTGAACTGATCATCATGAAACTTTATACGTTGTCAGGGGTATAGAAAAGGACATAGGGTACCTTTCATCCAGAAAAAAAATACTGTTCCCGAGGAAAAGAACAATAACTTTCGACGGTCATAAATTGCTAGATGGCGATACGTGTCTTTCGAATATGATTGAATTATGACCCGACTTTCTGAGCAGTATTCTAACAAAAAGTAATAGACTTGCATGAATTCACGATAGTATTTCAATCATTACTATTATGTTTTTAATAGGATTTGGATGGAATTTGGCACACAGGTAGTTTATTATAAACCTGCATTAACACATAGGATACATTTTATCCCGGATAATTTCATTTCCGATCTCCATGAGGGCGAAGACACGATCAAAAGCTAGTTTTTTCATAAATAAATAGTCCTAGCCTTCTGTTGCGTCGCTCATGCCATAGTGAATGAAATAGTCTAAAAATGAACGTGTCTGAAAATTGACAACTCAGGTTGGTATAGGATAGGATGCCGAACATATTTATACAGCGTCATTTACTCCTGCTGATCTATTCTGTACAAATCCCACCGTGAAAACTTAGGTCACAGTGTCAATCCCCATGAATGACAGCTCACTTCACCTAAGTTTTCACGGTGATTTTTTTACAGAATAGACCGATACAGTTTTAAAAAATTTCTACAAAAAAACTTCAAGACGTGAATCACATTATACATCGCTATTATAATAGAAGAACAAATCTCGTAATTTAAAAACGTTCAAAATCTAGTCGCAGTCTCATCGCGGCGATAAAGAAATGTCAGAAACTTGTCAAATCTAGGGAAATTAGAGGTATTTTTGGCAGATTGAGACTGAGATCAGAGGGGAAATTCTCGTAATTTTAAGAACGTTCACAGTCTGATCTCAGCATTGACGTAGTTTATATATCATTGGATCTCAGTCTCAATCTGTCAAAAATACTTCTAATTTCCCTACATTTTTGACATTTGTTTGTCGCCGAGATGAGACTGCGACTAGATTTTGAACGTTTTAAATTACGAGAAATGGCCTTCAGACTGTGACCATTTTTAAAATTACAAGAATTCCTCCTCCAAGAATCCTCTGAGCAAGTGAATCAGAAACACCAATCAACATTACAGAAATCGAACACATTTCTCACTCCGATTAATCTAAACGCGACATACCACGAGCTTCATAATCACCTCAGTATATATAATTATGTTTTAATAGCCAAAGGAATATTCCACAAGATTTCTATGTACACAGTCTGGCCATAAATACTGTTACAATTAAAAATAAGAAAGATGTTACGTTTGAATTTGGAATCTGTCATTTTTATACGATTGTTCATTGAGTTTTCTAATTTTGGCGCCAATACATTTTACAATATTATGCGATATTAAAATGGAGTGGGGTGATAAAGAGAACCGAATCGCCGTGATTGCATTACACAAAGTTGGTATGGAGCCAAATGCAATTTTTAAAACTCTCCATACGCTTGGTATTTAGTCAAATGTTTGTGTAAGGGCTGTTAATAGGTACAATGAGACCTCCTCTGTTTGTGACAGAAAAAGATCTGGCCGTCCACGTAGTGTTCGTACGAAAAAGGTGGTCAAAGCAGTAAGGGAAAGAATTCGAAGAAATCCTGTCCGAAAGCAAAAGATTTTATCTCGGAAGATGAAAATAGCACCCAGAACCATGTCGCGTATTTTAAAAGATGACTTAGGACTTGCAGCCTATAAGAGACGCACTGGTCATTTTTTAAATGATAATTTAAAAAATAATATGGTGGTAAAATCGAAACAACTACTGAAGCGGTACGCAAAGGGAGGTCACAGAAAAATTATGTTTACGGATGAGAAAATCTTTACAATTGAGCAACATTTTAACAAACAAAATTATCGTATTTATGCTCAAAGCCCTAAGGAAGCTTCCCAATTAGTCGACAGAGTGCAACGTGGGCATTATCCGATTTCAGTGATGGTTTGGTGGGGTGTTACCTATGAAGAAGTGACTGAGCCATATTTTTGTGAAAAGGGTATCAAAACATCGACACAAGTGTATCAAGATACCATTCTTGAGAAGGTAGTTAAGCCCCTTAACAACACCATGTTCAATAACCAAGTATGGTCCTTCCAACAAGACTCGGCGCCGGGTCATAAAGCTCGGTCCACGCAGTCTTGGTTGAAAGTGAACGTTTCGGACTTCATCAGAGCTGAAGACTGGCCGTCGTCTAGTCCCGATCTTAATCCGCTGGATTATGATTTATGGTCAGTTTTAAAGAGTACGGCTTGCTCTAAATGCCATGATAATTTGGAGTCCCTAAAACAATCCATACGATTGGCAGTGAAGAATTTTCCCATGGAAAGAGTGCGTACTTCTATTGATAACTGGCCTCAACGTTTAAAGGACTGTATTGCACCCAATGGAGACCACTTCGAATAAGCTTTTTATATTTTAAATTGTTTTATATTTATGTATTAAACTAACACACTGTAAAAGTAATAAATATTACTTGCAATAAAAAAAAAATTTTTTCTTCGTGACAATATTTATGGCAAGACTAGGTATATGTGACTAACTTTATCACAGTTTAAACGGCTCTGAATCTCGTGATTTAGGTTAACTGGCGTCATCCTAGCGTTTCGTCATTAAAAATGATTAAAATACTGGTTTTAGTTAATCAGTTTTATCATTAGTGTTTCGATATTTTTGTAATTATTTTCTGTTGGATATGTTGATGTGGTCAGGGTTTAATTGTCGGTTACCTAATACTATTAACGCGTTATTGAGTAGTTGGTTGTGTTACTTTATTCTTACAGTCCGATTCTAACTTTATGGTGGCCCGGAACATGAGGGGAGTTGAGCCAGTCGGTACTGCGAGTAGGGCACTTTTGAACCGCTATAAGGCTGCCTTTTTACCAGAGATGAGCGAGGATGCGTAGCGAGGGATGTGTGTAAAACTAACCAATAACAACGCTAACTTAGTTCAAGCTATAAAAATGAAGCGATGTTATTGGTTGGTTTCACACACATCCCTCGCTACGCATCCTCGCTCATCTCTAGTGGTAATCGGGCTGTACCAGCAAGCTGCCGAGTCCTACCGCACGCCATCACGAAAACGTACGTGAAGTGAGCTAGACGCGAGCTGTCATTAATCGTATAGCTAAATTATCGCACTACCTGGACACTTGCTGGCTGCTTTAAAACCTAGGCCAAAGCCATAAGCAACTCAAATATAATTGCGAATGTCACAATATAAAGTAACTGTATATACAAGCCTTGTTTGCAGGCAGTTGTTAACAAATCTTAGTATTAGTATCATAGCACCAAGCGTTGAGACTAGAACAAGTTCATTCACATCGCAGAGCAAATCCAGCCTGGATCGATTTGTAACGAGTCGCATAGGAATGCAGATCGAAATTATACTGCAATAGGGCTGACACTGCTGAGCTACTTATAAGTTACGCTAAGACCAGTATTCATACTATAACGCTACAGGGATGATCGACCTATGGTTATTGTGGAGAGCGGCCAAAATCGGAACTAACGTCGCCATCTTGTTTTTCAATCTATTTTCTTTCACAAATGTTCACCACCAACGCCCTTCTGTCAATGTCATTGAGGCGTCAAAATATCCCTGTAGCACTCACAGCTTAAAAACTTTCACGAATCAGGAACGTTTTTGACACCACTCACGACGAATAGGGTCGATTATATTATAGCAAGAGTGGTTTTCGAAAAAGAATTTACTAGCCTACATAACTTTTTTTCAGGAAAAAAAGTGTAAAATGCTACTAGATTTCCTTAGACAGAGGCATATTACTTTTGAGAAAGACTGACATCTCATAAATGAAGAGGCTAGGTCAGGTACGAATCTTAAGTTTTTTCCAAGAAGGCAGTCTTCAGCAAATATTTAGAAGCTTCAAAATTCTCCGTTGAGCCTCAACCATATCCTAGCTAAGTCATTAAGCTCCAAGCGGTATCTCATTAAATAAGACAAGCCAACCAGAAACATTTTCCACCAAACTGTCAATCCTCCAAACTAAATAAACTACATTCTCCAGATCACAATACGAAATATGCATAATTCGGTCATTATGCAGAACTGCCGGTATAATGTGCACATTACCCGGTTAATATGAGAGTTATTCATTGCATATATGAACGGTAACATATAGGTGCATTAGTAACGCTTTCGACTCTAGAGGTAAATAAAAAAAAATTGTATTATTTTAGTCTATTTTCAAATTGTGGAATGATACTTAAAAAAAATCGGTTCATAAATAAAGAAGTTATGCCCGAACATATTATTATAATATTAAAAAAAAACTGTACTTGTCTGTCAAAAAGAGTAACGTGGATAAGCCAGAGTTTAAAACAGAAGACGAACTAGCATGGGGATCGAGGAGGGGGGACGGAGGGGGGCTCAGGAGATCAACCCGGAATAAATCGAATTGAGAACCTCCTTCTCTTGTTTTGTGAATTCGGTTAAAAAAAGGGTGTGTGCTTATGACCATACATAGAAGTGAAAACTTACGACTGGAGCCGAGTATACCCGATTCAACGCCGAGTATACGCAATACAGCGTCCCCGACCCGAGCGTGACGGTTCAGTTTCGTTCACTAGTCAGAAAGAGCGTGGTGCGAGTAAAGACGTTTTCACTTCAAAAACACAGTAAATCAATAATGCTTAGATTGTTGCTATCGCGGGTTGAACCTGGAGGAGACTGGAACATAGGAGACCCCGGACTGGCACAAGCGGGAATTGACAAGTGGGTAAAGTCGGACTGTGGATGATGAATTGATGATTGATTAGATACGGTCTTTAATTTTGATAGTTGAACAACATTCACTGGGTAATTGTATACGTTGTCAACTAGACAAATTTTTCAAACACACGAAGCAGTGTATTATAGGAATTTCTTTAAAAATCCATAGAACAAAATGAGTTAAGCAATTGCAGTGCAGGATTACACAAGTTGGATGTTTTGTCATCTCCAAACTTTCTATATTGACATGCGCGTTTTTTTATTTACTTTCCTCTTTACCTAGCAGCCCTGTCTATTGCCGATGAACGTGCTACGATAACAACCAGGGGAATGACAGGAGACGGAATGTGTGCATAATTTGAAAGTTTACTCGAAAGCTGCGCGCGCGCAGAAAATAATAGCACGCGTTATCTTTACTACTATTTTATATTTTACGCTCGATGGTAATCTGCGAATGAACGTGTGTTGTTTATTTAAATATAATTAGTAGGTATAGTATTATTGGCTTTATCATTGTGGGTAATTGTTAGTTGAGAACATCCCGAGGACAGCCGAACATATCCGAAGCGGTGTCGGTTACGGTAACAGTGGCGCGAATTTAATGGTTTTTTACCATCTCAAAAAACGCCCAACGCGCCTAAAGAAGTTTTCACTTCAAAAAATAAAAAGGTTTTAAGGTTCTTCGATCAGTATTTAACCGTAAACGAAGCAAAAGGAGTAAGTAAGGATCGTAACAGGTGACGTTCTGTAGTTTCTGCCTACCTACATGGAAAGAAGGCGTGAGTTTATGTGTTCTTATGTATCTTTATAAATAACTAGCAGCACCCCACGGTTTCACCCGCATAAGTGTCGATGCCGTGGGAATATCGGGGTAAAAACTATCCTATGTCCTTTCCCGGGATTCAAGCTATCTCTATACAAAATTTCTTCTAAATCGGTTCAGTGGTTTAGGCGTGAAAAGGTAACATACAGACAGACAGACAGAGTTACTTTCGAAATTATACTATTAAGTATGGATAATCATTTTATAACCCGCATTCAATTGCCCAAAACCCTCTTGTATAACATGCGTGACAGTATGTAACAGGGTATTACATGGTTATGAAGCCATTTTGACATTACAACTCATCACAGCTTGAGGAAGTGTTGCAGTTATGTAATAATGTCTGTTGATTCAATAGTTTTTCAAAGAGTGAAGCGTCTTTCTGAGTAACACTTTCGCCTCGAAGATCTTGCGTTGGTATGTGAATTTGCGATTTCATGTATGATTTGATTAATTGTTTTTCTACCTGTCTGTAGATGGTTATATAATTCGTCGTCGTCTTATCAACCCGTGAATGTCTTGTTATGAAAACAAACGCTCGGATTAACAGACAGACATGGGAAATCAGACAAGGGCGTTGAACAATCATAGGAGAAATTAACATAACAGATAACATAGCATCACGCCTGCATGTATATCCCCAAGGGCTAGGCAGAAGTCATCATCATCTGCATAGCCATTTCCCAACTATGTTAGGGTCGGCTTCCAGTCTACCCGGATGTAGCTGAATACCAGTATTTTACATGGAGAGATATTTTGGGGAATGGAGACATAATTATATGTTATAGACACTGAAAATAAAAGCTGGTGAAACCGTGGTTACATCTACTCATACTAATTCCATAAGTTTCCAACCAACTTTGAACCTAAAACCATAAAGATTGCTCTTTACTTCAAGCATACTTTTCTTAGACAGCTAGACTCCATAAACATCTTAGATAATCCCATCCAATTCGGAGACAGAAATAGCCAGCCAATAGAGCTGAATTGGCGATACACGCTCGTTCAATAGAGATACTGTAATGGACGATAAACGTCTAGTTATCTTGATGATGTTTATTTGTTACCCTGCAATGTACTTACCTACTTGTGGAATTCTCAGGGACTTGGATATACTGGAAAACCTTGGGATTTCAAAAAGTTCGGGAGGATTATTGGATTTTAGTCGTTCTGACGGAGTGTTAGGTCATCGATGTTTACTTGTGATGTTATTGTTATGATTACTATCTCGCTAGAGAAAGTAAAGGTGCTCAAGATAGATTGTAGATATAGGAGAAGGAAATATAGTTAATTCAAGAATATGTTACGAAATAACTAATAGATACACTGATTAAGAAAACACAGTGCCAGGCTGATAATTATGAAGTAAATGTTATAGCCCAAATAAAAAGGCTTCCCGTTTTAAGTGAAACAGTAATTACTGCCAGTGTCAATCATAAAGCACCAATAACATTGGTGAGATCGATTGGCTTCCACCACTGCAGAACTACCAGACGTACTGTAGAGTACCATCCACTCTTGGTTGATATCCCGATCAGTCGTACTCAGCGCTTCTCCTCCATATTTATTATGCACACAACTTAAGTATTGAACTGTCTGCCAGCGTCGAAAAAAAAATCTGCCGTTCCTAACATTTTGACGAGTTATACGAACATAAATGTAGGGATCAGCTGATTTTTTTTCGCTATTTCAGGTTTGGTCCCATAGTAAAAGTTGTTCATAATGATGAGTGCAATGACCTCTTAAGAGGTTGTTAATGTTTTTCCAATTATATTTCGGAGCCAAAAACTGTAGAACACAACCTAATTGGGCCACAAGGACTAGGCATAGTGGTATATTCATTATTCATATCAAAATTCTTAGTATTTCGTGCAACAAGTGTGTCAAATTATATCTATAAGTGGACCCTCTAACTTATACTTTGATTTTCCTAAAATTTCTTCCACAAACATTCTCCAATTATGAATAATATGTTTACCCATAAAATTGTAAATGTGAGTCATTCTTACTGTGTTCAATCTTGAAGAGGTATTATTTTATTTACATATTTATTTGTGCACAGTTTATTATCTTAAGTAGGTATACACATTCAGCCTATAATGTTCCCACTGCTGGGACACATGTCTCCTCTCATTGAGAGGGAGTGGGCTACACGCTACCACGCCGGCCGGGTACGGGTTGGTAGATGTCTCATGTCTTCGAATTTTTGATTCTAGGACATGCCGGTTTCCTCACGATGTTTCCCTTAACCGTTTTGAGAGCAGTGGAGAAGAAATTATTTACACAAAGAGCAGTGGTCGCCCAGTGTTAATGGACCACCACTTACGAGTTGTAGGTCGTGGGTTCAAACCCAGACAAGCGACTGTGGTGTAATTACTAGCACTTGAGACATTTCACCTTCGTCTCTGAGATGACAGCGAATAATATGGTGTCAGATATTATACATATCCAAGGGTTGTTATCACTTACTACTACATTGGCTGTCGTCGCTTATTTTTCGTCCGATATCATTTAGGTAAATAAAGTTTCTTACCTGTAAATGTGAATCATCCTTGCTATGCTCTGGCTTGGTGAACTCCACATGCAGACCGTGATGCTTGCCGCTAAGAGGCAGGGTTGGCGCCTCATGCTGCCAAGCTGTGCGCTCGTCTTGTCGGAAACCAGGATTGTCAAACGCGAATTCGTCTTTCACAGATTCAGGGTCCGTTGAAAAGACTAGGTGTTTCCCTGTGGACAAAAAAAAGGAGTTTAGATATTTTGTGTTTTTGATAATGAGTTTTGTATTGCACTGTTACTATCATGTCCATCAGACTAGTAGTAGACTTTAGTAGTTGTGTATGACGGGCTGGTGTCCGCAACTTTACGTTCAAGTGCGTATTTTGCGTGTTTATGAGACTCTCGGATGTACCGACTAAACTTTTCCAAAATAATTTGGTATCGATTATTGTGTTATGATATGTGTTTGAAAGTCCGAAATCACAAAGTTGAGATTTCCCTCTATTCACCCTTGGACCTTCTAGATTTTACAAATCCAATTTGATCTTCTTCAATCTCAGTAGATTCGTTTAAGTACCGATAAGGCAGTCGAAATAATAATGATTATTAGTGAAATTCTCCCACGGGAATGTGCTACCGAGACATGAGTAATCTTGTCCTTCCCTAGAATGCTATCTACCTCCTTGCCAAATTTTATCGAATAGTGAGAAAAGCAATGACGCATTGGAGAAAACCGCATGTCCTAGAACCAAAAATTCGAAGACACGTGACATCTCCAAAACGCACTGGGCCCGCGTGGTGGATTATCACCCACTTCGTCTCACAGAGAAGACGCCTGCGTCCCAGCAGTGGGGACAATGTAGGCTGATTATGTTTTATACAACGTGTTTATATCCTATAACTCAAGGGGGTCTTTAGGGGGGGTCTATAGGGGGGGGGGGGTCATTGTACTCATCATTATGAACAACTTTTACTATGGGACCAAACCTGAAATCGCGAAAAAAAAATCAGCTGTTCCCTATATTTATGTTCGTATACTCGTCAAAATGTAGGGAGTACCAGATTTTTTTTCGCGATTTCGCCTTTGATTCAATAGTAAAAGAAAAGTTTTTCATAATGATGAGTACAATGACCCCCTAGAGTTATGGGATATCAAAAAAAACACGTTGTATAGGAACCGGATACAACTATATTATTCTTTCTGATCAGATGTATCTACAAGTGTATATACTTGATTATTTACTAATGAGATGTATCTAAGTAGGTACCTAACGAGATTATGGTTGCGGTCAAGTAAATAATACGTGCTGTTAAAACTGTTAGCTTCAATGCGTTGGTATAACCGGTTATAGCTCTTACGAAACGCAACTGTAAAAATATGTGATACGTCTTAACCAAACAGAATTATTGCCGTTAATAATGCCGTTTGTCATTAAGAACGCTATTTAGCTGTTCCTTCTGGACGTAAAACTAACGTAACATGGTCAGAGGCTTTAGTATTTTTTTTTTATTGCTGAATGGGCCTGCTCTTGACCTCGATCACGCCTGATGGAAAGCGATGGATGAGGTCTATGATGGAACGAGCGTGCCCAGAAGATGCCTGTTCACTCTTGCTTTGAAGGCAGACAGGTAATAAATTCATTCCCGTTGAATATAATATATATCATCGTATGTTATTTGTGTCATCAGGGTTGTCAGATTTTAATGAGCTACCAAAAACCCACCTTGTTACGTTGGATGAGTTGTTTAATTGAAAATTCTCCAAAGAAGTCACAAAGAAAGAATATTGCCATAATTACAACAAAATCTTGGTATCTTGGCTTAAAGAAAATCCGAAGTCGCCCTATTTTATCATTTTTAAGACTTATGTATAGAAGTCAAATCATTATATTTATTATAATTTAAATTGGCACAATAAAAGGCACTTTTGAACGTTAAAATTTACAAAAAAGTATAATTGATCCTAGTTGCCCCTTCTAAAAGGTAGTTTCGTATGGAGAAGAATGACCAAGAAACTCCACCGTTACTATTTTAAAATGTTTTACAATATTTTGTATACATTCATTATTTATGTAGGTACTTAAGTACAGTACTTCTCCATTCTAAAAGTTTCATAAAAACCATGGAGCCTAAAGCCGCTAAAACCGCGGAATCCTGATCTATCCTTTAATTGCGCCTCAAGTAATTTCCTGGCCTGTCACTTTTCATAAATCGAACCTAACAAATTACGTAATAACTGGTCAGCACGATATCAATTTCTGTGTTGGCAACCCTGTCATTAATCTACGTTTAGCGCACACTAATTGACATTCTAGTGAACAAAGCGTAATACCAGTGTTAAGAATTTCTCTTTATTTTACTTTTTTTTTTGTTTTTCGTTCTCGTTTTTAACCTTAGATTTGCCTTAGTTAAGAGTCTGTGGCAGCTTTGAATACGGTCATTAGTGGTTCGTCTAAAGTCAAATTGGTCTTAACAATTTAATTGGGTTGCTTTTACACTTATATTGTGTGTTTTTGTAAGAATACCGGCAACTTGTGACATGCTACTGGTTTTTCCCAAGTCATTCATTAAAGTAGGGTGTTCCAGTTGATTCATGTGCTGCTCGATCCCTATTTTCGTATCGATCATCATTGGTTACTTCAATTTGTGGACTCTTTTAAATCTCCTACAAATAGACGCGTGTGGGACGCCCCCGAGCTAGTTGGACCGACGACCTTCAGAAGGTGGCTGGGACGGATTGGATGCGGAAGACGGAGGACAGGGTGTTGTGGCACAGTCTAGGAGAGGCCTATGTCCAGAAGTGGACTGCAATAGGCTGAGTTGAATATTCAAGTCACACACAGATACACTAGGCATGTTCAATTCTTCATAGCTCAGCATAAGACACTTACTTTAAGCCATCTGTAAGGGGAGGTCAGTGATCAGCCGTACTATTTTGTAGAAACCTCACCGTGTAAATTAAAGTGAAGTGAGCTTGAAGTGAAGGTGACATTCCATCTGATGCTATAGGGATTGACAATATTGGCAACTCACTTCACCTAAGTTCTCACCGTGAGATTTTTACAGAATCGCTCGGCTGTCATCCAAACATGATTTACAGCTCACTTCACCCAAGTCTGCACAGTGAGATTTTTCAGAATAGCACGACAGCAAAAGATCATAGAAGTCTTAAAGAGCGAAGACTCCATACTTCGGAGGACTGTACGTGCATTGACTATCATCAATCATACCACGCTAACTCCTTGCCTGTGGACGACTTTTAGACGATTAGGTAAATCAAGGGTTTCTCAAAGTATAACCAGTGACTGTGAGTCAGAGTCGAGCCTTTATACTCTTACTTCACCATTATTAGGAGCATCTCTATCTGCCTAGCCTTTTCCCAACTAGTGTCTTTGTCCTTTTCCACATTTAACCCGTCTGCCTTCAAAGCAAGATTGAACAGGCATCTTCTTCTATCTTCATCATAGACCTCATCTATCGCTTTCCATCAGGCGTGATCAAGGTCAAGAGCAGGCCCATTCAGCAATAAAAAAATAAAAAACTAAGTTGGGGTCGGCTTCCAGTCTAACCGGATGCAGCTGAATACCAGTATTTTACATGGAGCGACTGCCTATCTGACCTCCATTCATTATCATGAGTTAGAGGAGATATTCATTCTATCTAATATAGTAACGTGACAATAATATTTTGTTACAGGATAGGTACCCAGTATTGCACAGTCAACAAAAGAGATAAGTATGCAGGATCTTCGGATATACTTACTTGAAGTTTAGTAAGAAACCAATGGATGTCGTCGACTGAAATTTAATTTGATAAATGAGCTGTTTGTTTTCTATTAATAAAATAAAATTTTATTCGAGAACATCCATCGGTTTCTTACTAAACATCAACTATATCCGACGATCCTGCATAGGTACTTATCTCTTTTGTTGACTGTACATATCCGACGCCACTAACCCACTGCGGTCTCATTTTCATGGTAACATGCGCAAGATTACCACCGGCTTAACGTTTTTTTTAAAAGCTTTTATTAACAACTGCAGTTAACAGCAATTAGTTGTTGAAACAGTAGCTATAAGTGCTTAGTCTCGTTGTGGCTAGTTACAATGCTGTTGAGATGTAGTAAGGTCAGAAGCACAACACCAGAGTGCGTGAGGATGATCATACACACGCACTTAGCGGACAAATAGACGTTGCTAGAGCAAACTGTCTTTCATTGTCCAAAACTAGCAGTATCTAGATGTTATATTTAAAAGTTACATAATACATAATCAGCCTATAATGTTCCCACTGCTGGGACACAAGCCTCCTTTCTTCAAGAGGGAATGGGCCGTAATCCACCACGCGGGCCCAGTGCGGGTTGGCAGATGTCACATGTCTTCGAATTTTTGGTTCTAGGACATGCCGGCCGGTTTCCTCACGATGTTTTCCTTCACCGTTTTGAAAGCAGTGGTGATGAAATAATTTACACAAAGTAAAGCGCCTGTCTGGGTTCGAACCTACGACCTCGAGTCGTGGCCGTTACCACTTGGCCACCACTGCTCTTAAATTGCTCACCTGCGCCAGGATGACACGCATTTAAAAGTTATCAGTCAATAATTTTGTCAATGCAGAGATACATCCACGCAGGCATCTGCTCCTATAGAGAGGGATTGGGCTGAATGAAGAAACGTGGAAAATACGTGGGCCCATTGCGGGTTGGTAGATTATTTATTGGACGTCAGATGTCTTTGAATTTTTAATTTTAGGACATGCCGGTTTCCTTACGTTGTATTCCTTAACCGTTTGGAGAGCAATAGCGATGAAATAAAACGATGCAGAAAGTAAAATACATGCCTGCCTGGGCCGTTACCACTAGGCGAAGCTGCGATCTAGGTACTGTATATTTATTTAATTTCTTATTTTGTTTTTTTATCTTATTGTATGGTGCAGCGGTTGCCGTCGTCACGTTAACGCTGGCTGTCGCAGAAAACCAGCGCTGGGGCTCTATCTCGCATAGGGTCTTAGTATTCGTGATGGCCGTTTTGCGTGGATGTGACTATAATTTCCCCCTACATGTTCTTTTTTTGTGTAAGATCTACTTTAAAACAATATCATTTACAAACGTCCACAATGCTATCTTATTAGCAGGGTGATAAGCACAGCGCTATTTATCCTGCATCGTCAACAGTCTAACACTGCTGCATTCCAAGTTATATCCAGTTGTGGAACAACAAGATGATGAGCGATGATGGCGAGATAGCCGTCTCTACGAACTATTTGATGATTAGCACTCCTCATTCTTAGTGATACAGCCCAGTTTTCACTGAGTGAAATCATTAGGCCGGGTACGCACGAGCAGATAAACGCAAGCGTTTATAATCTGTAATTAGTCGATCGCACGCAACTGCAGATTAAGGTCGAGTAGGATGTTGTAATTAAAAATAATTGAGTTATTTATTATGTTTTATTTATTGTTATTTATTGGCGGAGTTTTTATACTGACTGTGAACATAGCTGTTATTTGTTTTGTTAAATGTTTATCATGAAGTGAGTTGTACACATTAACGGGAAACCATTTTTTTTTTCAATAAATAAACAGAATTTTTCGACTGGAGTGGAGACTGCGTATGGGCGAGCGTAGTGTGGGACGTCCCCCAGCTAGATGAACCTACGACCTTAAAATGGTGGCTGGGACAGACTGGATACGGAGAACAGTGTTGTGGAGCAGTCTGGGAGAGGCCTATGACCAGCAGTGGACTGTGATAAGCTGAGTTGATTGATTCCTTCGACTGAACATTTCAACATAGTTACTTATTTTTGTTTTTTTTTCAGAGCGCTGACAAAAAAGACGTTGTTTCAACACGTTTTCATAACATTCAACTGAAAAGTAGCTGAAAATAGTGTAAACTTATTGCACATTGGAAATATTTCCAGTGCCTATTGCAATATTTTAACAAAAAAAATACATCCAACGAGTTTATTGAATTAAATATATTTCATAAAGAGGTGAGAAGGTTAAGTTTTCACCAACCCGCGCTGGGCCCGCGTGGTAGATCACAGGCCACGCCCTCTAGAAGAGAAGAGAGGCCTGTGTCCCACCCACCAGTGGGTGCATTATGAGTTGATTATTGTGGGTAGGTTTGAGGACAAGCAATGCAGTTCTATTGACTAGCTTAATCATAGCCGCCGAAGCACGTTAAGCCGTTGGTTAAGCTGTCATTCGTAGTATCATCTGTTGACAGACGTTACGGGTCGTCAGAGGCCCGAAAGTCTGACAACCAGTCTTGCCAAGGAGTATCATGTTAGCCAGTAACTGGGTTGTGGAGGTCAGATAGACAATCGCTCCATGTAAAACACACCAGTGTTATTGGGATCGGCTTCCAGTCTAACCGGATGCAGCTGGACTGGAAGCCGACCCAAACATAGTTGGTAATAGGCTAGGTAAACGATGTAGTTGGTTATCTAGAAGTAAACAATGGGTCACCATTAATACCCCAACTTCGGACGAACCACAAATAAAGTTAAAGCACAGCCAATATCGTTATACGGCCTACTCAAATCACGCTTCAAATGACAGGTTTCGGAGCACCTAGCGGTTAATTCACACGTAATTATCGACTCTTGCTTTCGATAGACATCGGATATACAAAGTGGGTCGACACTTTCACGACACTAGTAGCGTTTTTGCTCTATTTATGTGTCGACGGTTTCAATTCCTGCGAATGATAGATTGCTTTCTTTGAAAATTGAAAGATGAAAGACGTGTGTTTTTTCTGAAGATGATCAGTCATTTCGAAGAGGTTGAGTGTTGGCTGGCGCGAGCCTCGCATTGCACTGGAGTGGAAACAGTTCAAATTCGGAATCTGTCTGAAACTATTGTTGCAGTTGCAGTGTGAATGTTGTTTGGCGCATTTTTGCGATGCGGCGCGCTGGGGCCCGCCGCCCGCGTCTACTCTTAATTTGCGCTGAGGTAGCCGAAATCCAAAACATTCATTGCTTTATTAACATTATTGAGTAAATAGATAATTTTTTTACATAATGTATGAAGCAATGAATGTGGAATTTTTTTTAAAATCCTTCGGATTGTGATTGTTAATGTGTTTCGCAGTTAGGGTGCTGGTAATGCATAAGCATTATCTTAATCAGCCTATAACGTTCCCACTAATGGGACACAGGCCTCCTCTCTGTGAGAGGGAGTGGGCCGTAATCCTCCACGCGGGCCCAGTGCGGGCTTGTAGATGTCACATATATTTTGGATCTAGGACATGCCGGTTTCCTCACGATATTTTCCTTCACCGTTTTGAGAGCAGTGGTGATGAAATAAAATTAACACAAAGAAAAGCGCCTGTCGGTTTTCGAACCCACGACCTGCAACTTGTAAATGGCGACCGTTTTCACTGCGCCAACTCTCTCGCTCGTCCGTTAAAATCATTTCTAAATCTCTAGAGACAGATCATTTCCTACTGGTTCTCGTATAAAATGTTAAACGGTATACTTAGTAGTAAACAAGAAACAAAAAACGATCCACGTGCTGGAACCCAATGAGCCGGAACAGTTTTTCTCTTGTTTTGCCTCAGTGGCGACATCTGGGGTAATGAGATACAATAACAATCACGCGGTAGATTCTTCATGGAAATTATAAACAATACCAAGGATGAAGCAAATACAATAAAGTTATTTGCGGCTATTTTGTATACCGTATCTAGTAGTTAAGTAAGTATGTCTTTTCTTTTTGTTTGTATATTGGCACCTTGTAGGTAGGTATTATCTGAGAAGCCTTTTTTCCAACTATGTTGGGGTCGGCTTCCAGTCTAACCGGATACAGCTGAATACCAGTATTTTACATGGAGCGACTGCCTATCATCGATCTAGGTATTTTATTAATATTCATGACGTCTGCATCCGGTTAGACTGGAAGCCGACCCCAAGATAGTTGGGAAAAGGCTAGGCAGATGATGATGATTCATGACGTAATTTGTTATTATTTAATCGTGTGTTTGTGCTATATCTTTGGTTTCCACCACAGTATACATAATTATATTTTAACTTAAAGAATCTATTCAAGAGAATTTTCTTTCGATAGGAAATATTTTAGTTCTGATGATAAATGATTTATTTTCTGTAAGTACCTAGGTTTTACTCGTCATTCATAGTTTTTTTTTTTAACTAGATGAGGTCAGCGTTTCCTATCTGATTACTCTGAGAAGAAAGGCCGAAACAAACTCAGAGGTCACAGTCTCTTTTAAAGTCCAGCTATAATCTTGGTCAGATCATGTGAAGACCATGTAGATTGGTGTCTGAAATGGTCTTTTGAGGAAAGAACCACACAGATTGATTGGACCTGTCCAGTCAGTGCACGCATTTGACGAAACTTGCAACTTGAGTAAAAACTTACAATTTTCTAGTATATTAAAATCTCGAGCATAGATAATGGATTCTATTTCTAATGCTAGGTACACACACACCCAGAGAATTCAGTCGCCGGCCGGAGCGATTCGCTGGCGATTTAAAAAATTTCACGTCCACACACAAAGTGGCTGCCAAAGCGACAAAGTGACTGCCAAAGTCTGTAGCAGAATTACCTATTTATTTCCTTTAGCACCTCAATATTAAACATATATTTTATACGGTCGCGCTTAACTTTTTTTGACCACACACTTTGGCAGCGGAACAAATCATTATGCCTTGTCATTTGAGACGCTCAAATCCTATAACATTTTTTCCAAGAATTCAAGAGCATTTCAAACTTCGAACATGCCAAACTGCTGACGTAACATCTCGGTGACTTCATATGTCGCATCGCAGTAAGAAGGTAGAGGTACGATACTAATTTCATACTGCAACGTCGCATTCAAATCAGTCGGTAAATGTAACTAATTTGCACATAAGGTGGCGTCGCCATGTTGTCTTTACAATGAAACGTTCGTGAATATATTATTAAGAGCACGCTTCGCTTACAAGAACTGAGAACTGATTCATAATTAGGTGCTTATTTTAATTTAATAATTTTCTAATAATTATATCTCATAGTATATAGTAATAACGGCTGAACAAATTTTGATGAAATTTGGCATACGGATAGATCATGTCTTGCACCCTAATTGCGTAACACACCATCAATCTAAAACTGAATCATTTTGAAGGATATTGCTAATTATTCATAGTTTCATAGTTCCAATTTGTCTTATCAGTAGGTATCGTAAATAGCGCAATGAATGTTGTTGAACTGTCAAAATAAAAGCGATTACTACTGATAGTCTGTTACGCAATTACCCCGCTGGTTTACAATATAAGATACTTTTTATACCGGTGTAGTACGTTCCTGTGAGATATTTTAGGGCATACACGCGGGCGTAGCCGCAGGCAAAATCTAGTAGTAACAAAATCAAAGAGTTGATTATCTTAGTCATATTACAATTATCATGATTTCGAATGATGGCACGGAATACCTATGAAATTTAAACGCAAAAGAATTCAACAAAAATAATAATAAAAACAACTTCTTAGTTTTAAAACGGTAACTAGCCAAAGATCGTCTTTAAAAAACGACAAATTAATAGCACAGATAAGTTCATGATCAATTAAAAAAATCCACACAAAACCAGCAACAAAGGTAGGTATGTTCCCACACCTACCCTCTCTAAGGTTTCGCCATTACAATTTTGACAGTTGACAGCCCGTGTCATCAACCTCTTTGCGTGGGTGCTACAATAATGATATGTCTACACGACAGGGGTTAAGCAACAGTCATATTGACATTCAGCCGCTCTTAGCAAGTCTAGCAACATTATGGTAATGGGAAAGGCTCGTCGAAAAGACGTGTTGGTAAAGTTGAGAGAAGTGCCGATTTTGTAATGTCCGTGAGTTAGGGACATGGTGAGAACCTTGATAAAAACATGCGAGGCTTACCGTTGGAGGTCGTCATTTTGGAAGACACTTATAAAACCAACTAATTAGCAACTAAAAGTTATGTGGCTATAGGCAAACTGTAACTTACAATATAAATAATAGGTGTACATTTTGGAAGGAGAGATACAAAACTGCGACTATTAAAGTTATAGTACCTAGATATCATAACTATAGTATCTTATCTATGGTATCTATCTTAGTAGATATCATGATATCAATCTCTTGAACATGTCTATAAAGCATGCAGATACTTTTCAACACTCATTCAATCTGCCTAGCCTCTTTCCAACTGTGTTGGGGTCGGCTACCAGTCTAACCGGTCGAGCTAAACACCCATTTCGTATGTTACACGGAGCGACTGCCTATCTGGCGTTTACAACCCTGTTACTGGGTAACACAATACCCCTTGCTACTGCTGGTTGTCAGGCTTTTGGGCTTCTGACCAGACGTAACGCCTGTCAAAGATCTACGAAAGACAGCCGAGACCAACGGCTTAACGTGCTTTCTGAGGCACGGAGGGGTCTCGATATGTAATAATAAAAGTAAGTGTGTGTATGTAATGGATGGTCACCCATCCACGAACCGACCGCGGTATTCCCGTTCGTCCCATCGACTTCGTCCCCCTCGTGGGACGAACAGGAATTCGTTATTTTTTTTCCCGATCGTCCCACTAATTTTGTTGATGGGACGAACGGGAATAATTTATTAATTATTTTTTTAGTCCTCTTGGTCCCACCTAATAATTTTAGACTGCTTGTTTTAATGGGGAAAAAAATAAAAATAAGTAATTTATTAAGGAATAAAAATCACAGGTAAAATCATAGAATCAACTTTACCTACCTATAGGTATCAAAATACACATACACTGAAACATTATAACAAAATAAGTAATCTCCATAAAACTAAAAATTATGATAAAAAAATCAGTCAGCTTCTTCAATCAGTTTCTTTTTATTAAAATAAAACGTCCTAATTATTACAAAGTCACACTTGCTTATGTAGGTATACAGTGGCACATTTTTGCGTTAAACATTATATAAGTGATCAGGACAGTGAACTTGTTAATTTTACACATAATAGCGTCAATAAATAATAAACTATAACAAAATCATAATAAAAATACCCAAAATATCACAAAATCAAGAAGAACATAAAACATCATAAAGAGTAACAATAATAAAAAAAATTGTAGATAACCGTATATACTTTGTGGCCGTCGAGTAGAAAGATAAAAATAAGATTTAAATTACATTAAACCTATTCATTTTCCAATTACTTTACAACATTTAATTGTAAATAACAAGATTAAACACAATTTATATTATATAAAAGCTTGTCGCGAGATTTAAGATTACTTAGTTTGAACTTAGCTGTTTTTAATTAAAATCATACAGATCAAGTTATTTAATTTACTAGTCTACACAGGTAAATCTCGCGACAAGCTTTTATATAATATAAATTGTGTTTAATCTTGTTATTTACAATTAAATGTTGTAAAGTAATTGGAAAATGAATAGGTTTAATGTAATTTAAATCTTATTTTTATCTTTTTAGGGCGTACATAAAAGCTTTTTTTAAAAATATTTTTTTATATTAATTTATTTTATATTTTTTAGTTTTCGCTAGGTATATTTCTTAGTCTATTCATTTAATTAAGTGCGTCATTGTTACATTGGCGGGTGCCAGTTAATTTCTAGCAGTCTAATTCTTCTATGAGGAGGCCTTCTATCGATGTGACCCTACTTAAAGTCACGTACGCTTGGCCAGCAGCGAACAACTTTGGGCCCAAACACACAACGGCGTGGTCAACCGTACTACCCTGCATTTTATGCACTGTGCAAGCCCAGCATAATACTATTGGCAACATTCTGCGTTCAGCGGTGCCATGGCTGTATTTAGCTGGAAATTGCACAGACTTCGGTTGAATCAGGTGAATCCCGTCTTTGCCGAAGTCGATACGGACAGATGGAATGTCCGTATCGTACATTTGTGCTCTCCGGAAACAGGGCCATATAACCAGGTTCGCCCAGGTGCCCTGAGGCGGTACGTTCACGACATCATTTTATACCCTGATGCCACTCAGTCCTCGGCACGGCCTCACCTTGACTTGGGTAGTAATTTGCCTTTGTTCGGTACTGGACAGATTCTTGGATTGGACAGATTAGTTAGTTCGGCAGATTCGCTACTCGACTGATTCGTGGATTCGTCATATTCTAGAGTTCGACGGATTAGCTATACGACAGAAAATGAACAGTTGTGCACAAAAAGATTAAACAAAAAAACAGCCTTAGCAGGGGATACCTTTTTTTTTTATAATTTTTCTAAATCTATGATTTACAACTAATATACTCGTATGGTTAAGTATGTAAACTCCTTGTGTAAATAAGGCAGAATGCAGCAGTTCTATCACTTTGGACAAACTAAACCGAATTGTTAGAGAGTCTAGTCATATGTGCATGCCCGATTTTACCAAAAACGTAGTAGACAGTTTAATAACCGAATGTAAATACTTAATATGCAAAAAACTCGAACCAATCCCAAAATTATTTGAAGATTTTATGGACACTGCCGACTGCAAATTAAATGATGAAGATAAACCAACATTTGTACAGAAAAAGGATGTGTTGTATAAACCTAGATGTAATTACCTGAAAATTTATTCCTGTGCTTTACATACTTCTACGTAATAAAACGCAGGCAACTTATGAACGATTGTTCACTATTTTAAGGGACCAATTTTCCGTGATAATTGAAAATTATAAGTGCGACTTTGAAATAGCAACCATTCAAGCCGTGAAATCAGTTTATCCTGGTGTAAAAGTAACTGGCTGCTACTTTCATTACTGGAAAACGATACTTAAAAAGAGCCAAAATATTGGATTAGATAAAACTGAAAATGGAGAGTATATCATGCGCCTTTATATGCAACTGCCGTTGCTTCCGCCGATTTTGGTTCCCGAAGCAATATTAAGTATACGAGAACTGGTTAATGACTCACCGGAATATAATACATTTAATAATTATTTCTCAACTCAGTGGATGGGAATATATACCGAGAATGTGTTTACTTGTTATAATGAAAATTTTCGTACAAATAACCCAATCGAAGGGTGGCATGCGAGACTAAAAAAAAGATTTCCCATTAAGCCACCACTCTATCTATTTATACAATTGCTAAAAAAAGAATCCCGTTTTCAAGACGCAAAGTTAAAAAGAGAACAAATTTATTGCAACGGGAAGCAGCGTAATGCAAAACTCATACAAAAAAATTTTCAAATAAACAAAATTGTTACTGCAGCAATGAAGAATGAAGTTAGCGTGATTGATTGTTTAAAACAGTTGTGCAAGGTTAATTTTATATTTAAAAGTTAAATATGATTTTTTTGTTCTTTAATTAAAGTGCGTTTTATTTGTTTTTGTTTTCACCTGTACTTCTGCCGTATAGCTAATCCGTCGAACCCTAGAATATGACGAATCCACGAATCAGTCGAGTAGAGAATCTGCCGAACTAACTAATCTGTCCAATCCAAGAATCTGTCCAGTACCGAACAAAGGTATATATGCGCCATTTGTTTCAGCTTAAAGTTTACTCTTGCCTGACAAAACACCGTTCCGGGTTTGATTTGGAGTTTTCCGTCTCCTAGACAGGTTGCAAACCAATGCTATTGACGCCCATCTCACCAAATTACAAGTCATGGTATACCTCTTATGCCTGTTACTACTGTTGACCGTTGAGGAGTTCCGTGGTTTGGAGCCAACCCTGGATGTGGCAGCAATTTCATGGTGGACCCACCAACCGTCTATCATATCCGAACGGGTATGCAAAATTTCAAGTCCCTACTGCCGACCGTTGAGGAATTCTCTAGTTTGGAGCTAACGCTGAAGGTGCAGCAATTTCATGGTAGACCCGCTAACTGTCATCCCAATGGGTGTGCAAAATTTCATGTCCCTGCTGTTAACCGTTGAGGAGTTCCCTCGTCTGGAGCCAATCCTGGCAGCAGCATCACGTCATGCTAGTCATAAGCATGCATTGTCATCGGGACTTGACCAGTATGTAAAATTTCAGCTCAATCGGATACCGGGAAGTGGGTCAAATTTAACTTGCAAGAGTCCACCTTCACATACATACAAGTCAAGTTAAATAAAAGCTTTTAAAAAAGGACCTAGACAAAGATCGTTAGAAACGAAAGACAAAATGACAGATTGTAGAAGGATTTCTACGGCACGATGTCAAAAATGGAGAAACGAAATGTCACTTTGTATAGAAAGAGCTATGTCTATTCTTCGTAGAAATAGAAAGCGTCATGCTAAGCCTGGAGAATGTTAAGTAAACCAATGGGGTTTAAGCAAATAACACAATGTTATCGGCACTCTTTTTTTAACTAGCGGCATCACCGGAGCATCCCACCAGAGCAATGTAATATCACGACGAAAGTAAACTACGAAACAACGATTAAACATTTTACGCACAAAATTATTTAGTGGGACGAATGGCACTAATCTAAGAACATATTCCCATTCGTCCCCCTAAAATCCTGAGTGGGACGATCGGGAACAAATTTAATATTATTTTTGTAAATTCCCGTTCGTCCCACGACGGGGACGAAGTCGGTGGGACGAACGGGAATACACGGGCAAACGTAGGTTAACCTTCGATCGTCCCGTGCGGTTATTATCATTTAGCCATCTCAACACTCATTATTCTCAATAATTTCATAATTAATTTTTTAGCATACAGCAACATTGAAATGTCAAAACTGTCATTACGACAACGTGACGTTTTGATTTTTTTATAAGGCGCGAAGGCAGAGGCGTTAAATTATACAGGCTCCTAACGTTTGTAGAAATTCGGCACACAATAAAATATCATGCATAATTAAATGTAATATTGCAGTATTCGGGTCACGACGAACGCACTGACTGGATGGACGAGTCACGTTGACAAAATTATAGTCGCAACGGGTGGTCTGCTCAAAACAATTGTCATGCGTGAAAAGTCTACACTAATGCCCGGGTTACATGAGGCTAGTTTATGAAGCCAAGATTTTGGAAGAGGAAAGAAAAATATTTTATTTCGGGCACACACAGGAAATACAATCAGCATTTAAAACGAACAAAATGAGCATTAAAAACAACAAAAAAAAAATTCAAGAAAAAAATACCTGTGCGAGACCAAAAAAGCTCCTTAATCCCAGCATAATGCTGCGATATTTAAAAAATAAATACCTTAGGCGCTGGTATTCCAATAGAAGGGCCTGTTGTGATGCTACAGACATCTATAAATCCCACTAGGGGATAAAAAAAGGATAATAAGATAGTCAATCTAGCCTCGTGTATACAGAACTATCCATGTTAAGGCCGTTAAGCTAGACACAAGCCACAAAGATAGTAAGCTAGTGTGATAGTTAGGATGGGTGTATATTTTTGAGCTAGTAGCGACGCCCTCTACTGATTTTACTATCCTGGCTTGTGTAGGTACTAGCTTCATGTAGACAGCGAAGCTGGAACCCCATCGGATAATTTTACTCCACGGAATCAGTCACCGCAATGCTCATCATCATCATCAACCACAGCCCCACTTCCCCACTGCTGAGGCTCTCTTTTCCTAGGCCAAGTTCCATAACTAGGTTTCCGATATCGAAATCCTTTATACGTGAAGACATGTACAAGATCCGAAGGGATCTTGTTGTTTGAAACTCGGTCTATAAGCCTTATAAGCAATGCTATTAGCTTAAAATGCACTAGCATCGTGTAAACAGCTCTAGCATGCAAGTCCAGCGGGGCAATTGCGTAACACATTATCAATCGGAATCGGTTTCATTTTGACAGTTCAACAACATTAATTGCGTTATTTACGTGTTGAGCAGACAAGTTTTTCGAACTTACGAAGCAATGAATTAGCAATTTGCTTCAAAATGATTCAGATTCCGATCAATAGTGTGTTACGCAATTAGGGTGCTGGATAGTAAGCCAGGTATTATTTGCTGACTATCCTAGATTAAAAATCTAGCCTCGTGTAAGCCGGGCATTAGGACGTAATTTCAACTTGTGAACTTTTATTTGTATTACTTTCGAGAACAATTGACGGATAGAATGTTTTCTATTGTTGACAATGCTTTGTGTTTTTGTAATCTGACCTTTTGTTGGTATTTGGGCAGCCGACTTTGCCTTTGGCGTTAAAGGTTAAAGTCAATGACCAGCAGACATAACAAACATGCAAATAATATGTGTTATCATGAAAGAATATATTTGCATTTAATGAAATGTGATATGGCTGCAATATAGACAATTTTCACGAGGTATCAAACACGTTCCTTTATATTTAGTACCAGCTTCTGCCTGAAATTTCTTGTTTTAACATACAATATATCGTATTACACTCGGTAATACCGTAGCTTTCCATTAGTGACAAAATTTGCGGAATCGGATCAGTAGTTTTGAAGATTACCCTCTACCACAGAATAAACATCTAGCTATTCTGTATAGTAATCTGTGGATAACATCTTGAGTAGAGTGTTTGTTACTTTTATTATAAGTTTTGTATATTGTGTGCTTACTATGTAATATACTGCTGTTTGTTATTCCTATCAAATATAATAAAATAGTACAAGTCCTCTACATAAAAACTCACAAATACGAGAACCTCTTTATTAGTATCGATAGTCCTTCAAAAATTGCTCAGAAGTTTCGATGCCTCGCTTAAAAGTACCCAAATTATCCTTTTCAATCATTCTTTTTAACCATATTTCCACGTAACTTCTCTCATCTCCCATCTACCATTCATCTTCAACGGTCATATATTATATTTTGTTGAATACACTCTGATACTAAACTTGACGATTATTTTACTTTGCGGCATTCAAAGATGACTTCACACCATTGTCATGTCAACTTTGAACATCCTTGTGTGAATCAGTACAGTGATTGATGTCAGAGTGATTCTAATCTTCAAAAAATAAAAATGTTCAAGTCACTTTTGTCTGAGCTTAGTTTTTGCATTGTCGATATTCGGTGCGTTCATATTCCATGTTTTTGGAACCAACCCTACATAATCAACCAATAACGTGCCCACCGTTGGGACACAGGCCTCCTCTCTGTAAGAAAGAGTGGGCCATTAACCACCACGCGAGCCCAGTGCAGGTTGGTGGATGTCACAAATGTTTTCGAATTTACTGTTCTAGGTTATGACATTTTCCTAACGATGTTTTCCTTTACTGTTTTGAGAGCAGTGGTGATGAAATACATTATGTACACAAAGTTAAGCGCCTGCTTGTGTTTGAAAACCTAACCAAGCAATCGGTGAATATGCTAAAGTTGTTGAAATTGCTTGGCTATACTGTAAACCACCTACAAGTTGACATAAGATTTCATTTTCTGAAACAGAAACTGAAGAAATTAGGTCAGTTCTGTAAACTACTGCAATGAATCTTAAGCACAGTCTTAAGGCTATTGAGGTTTTAAAGTGCTATACCTATCATAAGGACTGACACCTGTCAGTGCGACAATACTAGAAACTAATAAAGATCAAATTCGCGAAACACGTATTCATTTGAACGAAACTGACAGGCTGTCAAGAACGCATTGTCTCGACGGCTGGACTGTAGATGCCTATATTTGCCATTACTCAAGCACTGCTACATAATGTTACCTACATTCAAGATCCCATTCATGCAATAACTGAGTATGAACACGTGAGTAAAGTCACAGATAATATAATACTATACGTACATAGAGTGCAGCACTGCAGTGACAATGACCCGCATCATCGGGTCACACTTTCACCATATTGTTAGTTCTAACACTAAACGAAAGGCTTTCTCAACTGAAGAACAGTTTCTAGTTTTACCATTAGCTGTACTGGGAATTTATAGTGGCAACGACTCCCACTATTGATGGCTATAGTGCGTATGGATTCATCGTTCCTACGGCAAGCCTTATTGGAATAGACCAGTAAGGAAAAATAAGTAAGGGTCTGTATAAAGGCGCTCCCTCACGGGGAGCATTCGCCTGTAATGTAACATTTCAGATTCGAGCATTACATCAGCGAGCGAGGAGAGCCGAGTAATGTTCAAAATCGAATCTTGGATTGTTACATTACAGGAGAATGGTCCCGGTGAGGGAGCTCCATAAGGTGTGGGTCTGTACAAGAGATAAGTAATATATTATAGGCTGAATTTAAAACATTTCTTCAATCAAAATCAAAATATTTTTATTTCACATAAACCAACATGGGCACTTATGAAACGTCAGAAGCTAGGTGCACGGTTCCAATTGGTCGTTTCCTATGGAGAAGAACCGGCAAGAAACTCCATGGTTACTCTTTTAAAAATAATTGGCTTTTACAATGTTTACAATAAATAAATACAATGTTTTTCTTGGTCCGGAGCTCAAGGAAGAGCGCCGTTAAGGTAGCCTGATGCGATCAAGAGATCTGTCGAAGACACCTTACGAACCACACTGAACAAGACCGCATAGCAAGGGATACGCGTCGTATGTGGTTACGATCATCAGAAAGAAAGAAAGAATAACGTTTATTTGGCAAAAATAAATGGAGGTAAGTAGGTAGCGAACGACGAAGAAGAAGAAATTGTCCCTTAACAAATTCAGAGCATTTAAAAGATGCCGTCGGAATTGCTATGGTTGGAAGCGGATATTTTCCTTCCGAGCATGATGTGATTCAACAAACATGATAGCCAATTAAGGAGAAAAAATTGAAGTACGATACGACGAACGGTACGATAGTAATAACTGTGATTAGTGACATGCGCAGCTGTGAACGCATCCGAGACAATTACTTCGCAACTTTAATGACAATTAGTAAAGCAACGTCCAAAAATCCTGCTACCGGGTTTACACATAATATCATGCCTGTTATCCACAAAGGGTTAGGCAGACATCTAGCTATATTACACCCACATTTTGCCAGTTATGTTTAACACCCATGTAATAGGTGGCGAGCCTATTGCCATCAACCGGGTACAAACCCAGACTCTTAAATCAAAAAGAAAAATCTTAAAGAACTCGATTTATTAAGCAATGTTTGAGACAAACCCCTAGATATTCATAGAATTCTAGCCAGCTAGCTAAGCTCAATCAAGGTGTTAATTATAAAACACAAATGAAGACGTAATTATGAAGATAATGACTAAAACGAGAGGAATGCGCTGTGCTGACATGACTTACGGATAAGCATCTCATGACGGCTTAACTGCATGATATACGTAATTACAGGTTGGGAAAAAACGTTATGAGAAATCTTACTGAGAGACGAGGAGGAAGGAAAGGTGAAGGAGTGGATATGATATTCAACATGAAGTCTTAGACAAGATTGGGCCCAGACGGCAATAGATAAGACTAAGGCAAAGTGGAAGGAGAGAAGGACTAAGCCCTGAGTAGTGGCAAACAACCACCTAGGGGCTATTGAAGTATTACGTAAGCACCAAATTTGGGGGGGAGGGGGGTCTTTGCTTTGCTTATTTCATATTACATTAAAAATTAGAAATTTCTTGCGTAATACTTGAATGGCCCCCTAGCCAATCACACAGATTCACACTCCACTACCTACTTACCAAATTAATGGTAAAGAAGAGTGAATAATCATGAATGCCTGCAAAATAAAGCGTGAAAATGTTGGCTTGAACGAAAACCAACTTTAGTAAAATGAAAACAAAATTTTCAACAATTACATTGATTCTTCCGTTTAATCATGAACCTTTAACGATAGAATTGGAAGAATCCGTTCTGCACAACTCAACAACCAAGAGAACTTAAGCAGCATAATTATGAAAGAATTCTTTGCACATTGATAAAATAATGCAACGCAAGTCACGTCGCAAAGAAATCGTACACTTATCTCGTCAAAGTAATTTCAAGAATTTTTTCAAATAAAAAAACAAAAGATTTATGTCATACTTAACGTAAATGTCAAACCAAGTTTAAATTCATTGACAACTCCACAATAATTAGGCCCCAAACAATTATTCTTAACTTCGCGTTCTCTTAGCATTCTTTTCCTGAAAATTGCACTTTATATCTAGCAACGATAAGGTTTAATTTATTCTGATACTGTAGGAAGAACGAAGACACTAATTGCATAATAGCAACTGCAACTCGTGCAAAAACTGTTCGAAACAGAAATAACAAAGCTAATAAAATTGATTAATTGCGCGAAATTGTTAAATTTTGGAGTTCACATGGTGGCAATGATGGCGGCAAAAACAGTGAATTGCGTGTAGATGACGCCATCTTTGTTTAGCGTCATCGCGTTTTGACAGATTAATTTCAGGTTAGAATAGTTATTGATGTTGTTTGTGGCTTGTCTCTTTGCTGAACATGGCTTTGCCTCATAGATCTACAGCTTACAAGGTTCTATGATCGTATACATAAATATCTTAACCAGTTTTCTATTATTCCTTATGTGGGCTGTACAGTGTACTTGTACATAAATGTGTATATAAATTTACTAACAGCAGCATTTTTAACAACCATTAATATTATGATACGACATTTTAAAAGAAAATCACGTATCTACGTAGTAAAATGGACACTTGAAAACGTCCCTTACTTACTTTTACCGCAATTTAAAGTTACAAGTCCATGCTGACAGTTCATAATGGCGCCAATTGTCATCCATACGTCAAAATAGAGTACAATGCATTTTTTTAATGTAATCGTAGCATTTTTTATTTCCATACTTCTACACTTGCCAATATATACGGGATAGTCTGTATCATCAGAACCGATGGAGTGGAACTGTGGAACAGGTCGCCAAACGGGCTGTTCATGTTTATTTAAGGAAAACAATGTTACACGAAACGCGAAACGGTATACCTCGTCGAAAACGGAATACTTCAACTGTAATGTTTATTACCATGGCTTTATGGGGTGTTGCTAATGAAATGAGATAATTGTCATTTAATTTTAACGGCTTGCGAACGCTTTTGTGCCATAACTAAGTTAAATTTTGCGAACGCAAAAACCAAGTTCATTGTTTCAAGAAAGTTTTAATGAATTACTCACTTGATTTTTGATGGAATTTTTTTTTTTAATTTGTCGCTAAATGCGCCATTTTTGCTTTTGCTACAAGGTTCATACAAGTAAGAACTATCGCCGTCTTTCATTAATCACCAGACTTGATATATGTTTGGATATGTTGTCTGGTATTTTTCCTGAACAGGGCCTTTTTGGCGCAGCCGTGAGGCACACTTTCCAGCTAATTTCTTACATCGGACTTTACACTTTTTATTTGATCGTTATTTTTTGTTTTTATCTGCTGTATGTATCTGGTGTAGTGTGTCTTTTAGTCTGTGCTAAATAAATGTATTTTCTTTCTTTCTTTCTTTCTATGTATGTATTTATTTATTGAATATGTATGGTATATCACTGACTACCTCCAATATTGTCTCTCCTTCTCCCTTTAATTCATCCAGAGATTGTCTGTTAAAGATCGCATTTAACTATAAGACCGCCCTTTGTAAGTAAGATTTCTACATTTACATCTTTTCTTTTTATTGTGTACTTAATAAAGAGTAAGTATTATTTCTATGTAAGTATCTAAATATCTTTGTGAGCTCTTTGCTACTAGAGGAGCCAATTCTCTCTTTCAGAATAATCATTTGAATACCCGTTGACCGGCTTAATTTATATAGCCAAGTCATGGCCGCCAAGTCCTAGAACAAAATAGAAAAGGTAGGGTTAAAGAATCTACTTCATGTAATCCCATAATACGATGTCTTCTCACGAGAATTTGCAGATACGATATTGTTTTCATCAAGATAAATTCAACACTACGAATCCAGTCTTAGCTCAAGCTCGTAAAACTTATAAAAACCTAAGTCGACCTGCTTCCATTAAACCGGTTTGAAGCACGACACACAAGCATAAGTACGTGAATTATTTTTATTGTGACTAGTAGATGCCAACACGGTAAAATAATATCTAATGTTAACCAGACAAATTGCAGACACTGTACTCTAACGAAGAATACAGGTACCTATTTTCTATAAGCAAATCAGGTTTATGATGTCCCAATGAATAGATGTTTCGGTCGCAAAATTGGAAAGCTGAAGAAGTAACGCAAAGGCGTCGAATTGTACCAGAGACATTTAAGGGCCGATTGAAGGGAACAGAAAGAAAAAGAAACGAGGGATGGACTATGTGAAAGATGATATGGTTATAAATGGGGCGACTACCGAGATGACGACTAATAGAGAAGTATGGAAGAAAAATACATGTTGCACCGAGCCGAAATATATTGCGATAAGAGCAGTCTTTCTATGAAAAGAGACGCCTAGACAATTATAAAAATCGAAATAAATAACTTAGCTACAGTTCTACAGTTGAATAAACAAATTAAGTATGCACGTAATCCAACATTGCAAAAAATGTTGCAACGGGATCACTTCAGAAATCATTTCGGATAATCTGCAAAAAAACGGTTTCATGGCGTTGAAGCTACAGAAAGCCGTTATTGAGCGTTTTTATCAGATTGACAATAATAAATAGGTTACGAATCGTGGTTATGCCATTACCGTTTACCGACGAACACCTTGGGACTTTTAAGTGTCAAAGTAAAATAAGCTTAGGCAGCCAAAAAACTTCCAGAGCATTAAATTGATCCAGGTTTTATTTTGGATAAAGTGCTAAGTATTGGGCATTAAACTCAGTGAATGAATCACCAAGATACGCTCCAAAACAGGGGTCTACTCGCTAAGTCCGTCATCAAAGATACGGGCCCGTCCAAAAGTAGTCGATCCCTCAAAACAAATGAAAATTAAATTTTTCTGACGGGCAAGCACACAGAGGGCGTAGGGACAACTATCAAATCGTGTTCTCATTCATCCTTAGTTCGGAAACCAAACTAATATTATGTCCACAAGTGATACGGAGTTGGAAACGCCCCCGGTACTCCTGCCGAAGAAAGCACAGGCGTTTCCAACTCCGTATCAGAGGGAGCCCTTCGTGCATAGGGAGTAGACATCTAGGAATCGCCAATGTGGACAAGATGTCTGCTAGGCTGAAGTGCGATTGGGCGGGCTACGTATGGATGCACCGGGACTGATGGGTCAGAGTCGTCGCCGATGGAGGCCTAAGAAACGCTGGCGTGATGACTAAGAGGCATTTATGAGAGATTGGCCGGAGTAGGCAACATACAGGGAAGAGTGGATAGCTTTGGGAGAGACCTTTGTCCAACAATGGGACAATCCAGGCAGAACAATTTTTTTTTCTAAAATGTAGCGATAAAGCGCTAAACCGCTTGACTTAATCTGAAGATAAGCCAACTCCCCATACTAAGGTTGCATAAGCTGACTTATCTTTGGCACACAAAACCGTTAAAAACAACGTATTTTCTAAAAGTATTACTGCTTTATCAAAGTAAACAATGAAAGGACGCCAAAAAGGCTTAGCAAGAGATAACGCAGTAAAACCATGACTAAAGTTACCAACCGGTCCTTCAGTAAACATGCTTATGGAGGAAATAATGATATAAACCAATTAGTGAGTCAAAATATTGTGGAAACTTCGCCTTGACTGGAATATATCGGTAAATGCGGGCGTGTGCTGATACGTTTTGACAAGTTTCACGATATAATACTTTACATACCAAAAGCGGGTGACGAAGGATTTAAGAAAATGCAGGAGGCCTACCACAAGCTCTTAACGCGATCCATTTTAGGACCTAAACTGAACTGTTCTTCTAATTCGTACCATGACGTCAGTTTAACGATTCAGTTTAGGCCGTGCCATCTGCTGACAGCGATTGTCCCAAACTGAGTCGCAAGTTTTGGTTTCATTCATACTTGTTTGGTACCATGACGTCCATAGAGCAGCTCAAGCGATGCAGTTTAGGAACCTAAACTGAAATGTCTTGTTTTTGAATCGTTTTTAATTAGATCATGGTAGGCCACCTGGTCTATCAAACTCGAACTCTAACCCCCTTACTAATAAACGTTGTATAGCATCTGTATAGTTGCACAACGTTTTGTCTTCTTCTTTCGAAAGTCAAATTACTGACGAATGAAAGAGAGAAATCGGTGTGTACCTAACTATTCATCTGATATAATACGTTTATTATTAAGGGGGTAACCATTTACAGGCACTTGAATTGTTGAATTGTCAAAGAGTTGGTCAGTTAGTCACAGGTTGCCCATCCGAAAATGCTCCATTCATTCCGCATTCCAAAACGGTTTCATGCGCATTCTTTTCTATGGAGAAGGACGGACAATTTAAGAAACTCCAAGGACACATAAATCAAGACAAGATGTTACAAAATCCTGGATATTATATGGATATTATCCTGGTACATTATTTTTGTTGATTCTATCAGCCTCTTCTCGGTGATAGGGAGTGAGCCGTAATTTACCGCACGGGCCCAGTGCGGGTTGGTAGATCATGTCACATATTGTCTTCGAATTTAGGTTCTAGAACATGGCCGGTTTCCTCACGATGTTTTTCTTAACCGATGCTTCTATAGTATTGTGAGAACAATGTATTACTATGATAATGATACGTACCTATTGGTAAAAAATTACTTACTTTTGTTCAAAAATATTTGTTTTTTTTTTCTGTAAATAGTAAAAAAAAGGCTCTTTTTCACAACATATATCAGTTTCCAAAAGCTTTTGATTTGTGCAAGAAGTCGTTTAAAGTCTACACTCAGTGCAGCTGCACTGAAATTCAAGGAGTCCAGCAGGTCTATTCTGTAAAAATCTCACCGTGGTAAATAAGGTGAAGTGAGCTTCAAGTGAGCTGTCAGTCCATCGGATTGACACCATTGACTACTAACTTTTACTTCAAACTCACTTCACCTAAGTTTATAAGGTGAGATTTTTACAGAATAGATCAGCAGCTACCATTTTCCTAACGTCTTGGTTATTGAAGCCTCTAATCATGATACACACATCAAAAGTGTCTAGGGATCAAGCATTTTTATGCGGATTTCTTGAGATTGAGATGTGGCTTTGTAATAAATTTATGATTTTATAAATTTATATGGATCCTTTTTGGTGCATTTCATAATTTGAATCAGGAACTGTGAATCAAATTCGAGTAAAAGATGAAAATCAGCTGTCAATATTTTCCCTATAAAAACATACAACGCATTGAAGACATTATTAGTGCTACTGTTTCCCTACTACTGATTAAAACCAACGTTATTATGGAGCGGCGACGTCATTTAAGCAGGGAAGAAATGCTCAGAGCCGTGGGAATGATAGAAGCTGGTTCCCGGCAACGTACTGTGGCTTTAGCTCTGAATACAAGTCAGAGTGTTATCAGTCGACTTTGGACACGTTACCGAAACACTGGTACCGTGGCTGAGCGCCATGGAGGACGGTATCGCTGCACCACACGGAGACAAGACCGATACATTCAAATCTTAACTCGAAGAGCTCCAACAATAACCGCCATGATGTTAGCCGTGAGGCTTCATCACTCTTCAGGGAACTTAATTAGCGACCAAACAGTCAGAAACCGCTTGCATGAAGTGAACCTTCATTCCCGAAGACCGCTACGGGTACCACCTATAGCAATGCACAATCGTAGGATTCGATATCAATGGGCTCTTGAACACAGAAATTGGGCAGAAGAACAATGGCGTTTCGTGTGCTTTTCTGATGAGTCTCGTTTTGGTATGAGACCGGATACAAGACGTATACGACACTGAAGAACCCCTGGACGCCAACAGCGATTAAAATCCTGCCAGGAAGTCCATCCTTATAGTGGTGGCACCATCATGGTATGGGCGGGTATTTGGATCGGCGGAAGAACTGAGTTGATTTGGATCAGAGGCAACCTCAACGCTCAAATTTATGCTGAGACGATTGTATCAGACGTCATCGTTCCTCTACAAGTGCAAATCGGTCCCTTATTTCAGTTAATGCATGATAATGCACGACCGCACACCGCAAGAGTTGTAAGACAGACTCTCGCCGCAGCTAACATCAATGTCCTGCCCTGGCCTGCTCAGTCGCCAGACTTGAACCCGATTGAGCATGCATGGGATATGCTACAGAGAAGAGCTCTGCCGAATATGGAGGGTATCCAGTCGCAAGAAGACCTTTTTTTGTTGTTGCAACGAACATGGGCTGCCATTCCACAGCGTGATTTGGATGAACTCATTTTGAGTATGCCAAACCGATGTTCTTGTGTTGTTAGTGTTCGCGGTAGAAACACGGATTATTAATTGTTTAAGTTACCCAATAAAATTTTAAAGAAAACTGTTATTTCAGTCTTTTTTTCGAACTTTTGTGTTAGTGGTTCAAATGTCAAAAATCCCTTTATTAGGAAAATGGCAAATTTCTTTATTAATGCAAAGGTGACTTGGTTTATCGTTACTGTGACAAACGAAAACACTTTATTTGATGAATCCTTAAAGAAAATTTTAATTAATATCAATCAGGAGAAAAGTTATTGCAAAAATATATGTTGATCCCTAGACACTTTTGATGTGTGTATTTTACAGCATATAGAGTAGGTAGCGTTGAACTTTCGGGAAATAAAATAACCATTAGTGCATGAATTAAGATAGAACTGTGAAAAATGGGACAAAACAGAAACGCCATTAAAAATAACGATGAAATTGAAAGGAGAAGCAGCCATGACCTCGAATAACACCGTAATAAAATCGCTCGTGAACAAACGTATAATACAAGTACCTACCTAGCCATTGCGTTTTATAATACAAACCAATGATCTAAATTCTAAATGCAACTTAATGTGCCAACACGACTTCTATTGTAGCCATTCAAGTATCAATCGAGCAAACCGGTCGCCATACCTCACGGTCGTCGCCATCTTGGTTTGACAGCTGACTTATAATGGCGGGACTGTTAAGTAATTGTCTATGGTTGAGTAATAAATTCGATACGGCATGTGACGCTGGCCGACTTGAATGATTTCTGTACTATTGCGGTTTGAATTGTGAAAAATTGACAATTGTTTTTTTTTACTATTTTTGTTAAGTAGTGGTTTCTGGTTGCGTGTTACATCATAATATATTTATTTTTGTAACTACCTATAATATAAGTATTAGTTTTGTGTGGTTTGAACAGGTTTTAATTTCACCTATCTAAATTAGATTTGGCATTTAACAAAAGATGAATAGATACGGGCTGATGTTTTTAGACAGTGTAATTATTTTTGTTTTTTTTTTTGAAGTGAAACTTCTTTACGCACACGCTTGACTTGGGGAGTAAGCTGGCGAACGCGTGACGTAAGCGTTACGAAAAGTGTGATCGGGCGAGGCGAACGGGAGTTAAGTGGGGGATATAAGCAAGAGACAGCAGTGCGCGCGCACATTTTCTTTCTCTCTTCCTCTCATAGCCAAATACGCAATACTGAAGTTTCACTTCAGTCGTGTGGTCATAAGCACACTCGTTTTTTATTTTATAGCCAATATTGTAATACATTCTACATCGGCACTTATATGCTTATTTTAATATTAATAAAAACCTTATTAAGTATTTAATAAGTAATTGAAAGGCTCAATAATTTTCCAACAAAATTCCGCATCAAATAGTACTTATCTAGAAATTACACAGAATCATTGCCATTGTAAAAAATCTACAAATTACAATTGGATAATAGTGCCATTCCCGACCAATAATTACCACTATTATACAATTCTATTTGAATAGGTTAATCAAGAGCTTCAGAAAAAAATCAATTAAAAGTAATTGTCTCAGTATTACTCTACCAAGGTTGATTGCTGACCTTGACACTAACTTCAAGCTTATCAATCGAGGGTTAGGCAGAACTAACAAACAGTAATACTGAACACAATAAATACGGCAGACTAGTAAACGAGACAGGAAATCGATTATTACCGATATTCGAATCGGATCGAA
Organism: Hydraecia micacea; assembly: GCA_914767645.1. Lineage (NCBI taxonomy): Eukaryota > Metazoa > Arthropoda > Insecta > Lepidoptera > Noctuidae > Hydraecia > Hydraecia micacea. The sequence continues at coordinate 3,017,046 of OU611801.1, read as the reverse complement.
TTATATCGATTATAGTCTTGATCGTTATTTTCTTGTCTAAAGCCTATGTTTATTTCCATTTAAGGTCGGGTTTGAAAGTTTTACCTCGATGACTTATTAGTTCATTAAAAATTCTAATCAAAACGAATTACTGTGAACAAACTTCATTCCTAAAGGCCACGCGGGCCCAGTGTGAGTTTGTAGATTCCACTTGTCTTCGAATTGACATACCTTCACCGTTTTGAGAGCAGTGGTGATGAAATTACTTACACAAAGCGCCTGCCTGGGTTCGAACCCTCGACCTACAACTCGTAAGTCGCGGCCATTACCACTGGGCCACCACTGTTCTCCTACGTCTCTACTCAATATCATTCAAATACTTTTCCATAAACAAAAAGTAAGAAAACAATACATTCCTTACAAAGTACACGAATGAGTAACACATGACATACGTCAATGTCACGTTGATTGAAACAATCGCTTCTTTTAATTAAAAACGTTTTGTTTGTCTTTGCCCTATCCGCTTTGACAACACGTGAGTCAATGGTTCGTGTTTTTTTTATTCGGAATTTACGTGCGCGGTTTTGAAATTAATGTGTTATTCCTTGTCATGTAATTTTGTACAGTAAAAGTTTATTAGATAATGAATGATGATTGCCGAAGTCATATTTGAATGGTAACGTGTTTGCTATTTTGTTTGTGACTTTTATTTAAGATGTATTTCATCAGATTATCCAGCTGCATTTAAGTTTTACCTGTCTCTCCAATTTCGCGGCAATTTCTATGTATTAAACGCAACCTAGGCACTTATTAATATCTGTACTTGCCCTTCTACATATTTGGCCTCATTTTAAACACTACCGGTGTATTTAAATACGGTTTTCACGACCACTAAGCCGTTTACCACAGATTACATACCTAATTCGTTTACCGAAAAAAAGTTCGTTCGCTTACGTATTAATTTTACGCATGTTTGACGAGTAATGGTGTGCCGCTAGTTAACAATTAACTTTTATTTAGTAACGGTAATCGTGGGAAATTACAGTTTTTTGTCATAGGTAGCTGTAAAAATGATCCCTAAGTATGCCCGATTCAAATTTTATGGCCGCTCGGAACATGAGGCGAGTCGCTGCGCAGTAACAAATTCACCCGTCAGCGGGGGTGCGGGGTGCGATACTGCGCAGCGAGTGTAGCACTTTTGAAGGCCAATTAATTCTCGTAATTTAAAACGTTCAAAATCTAGTCGCAGTCTCATCTCGGCGACAAACAAATGTCAAAAACTTGTCAAAAATGTAGGGAAAATAGAAGTATTTTTGACAGATTGAGACTGAGATCAGACTGTGAAGTTGTGAACGTTCTTAAAATTACGAGAATTGCCCCTCTGAGCCGCCATAAAGTTTGAATTCGGTTGTATAAGACTTGAAGAATAGTCCATGACTTGACGATATGTAATCTGGCACAGAGACTTATTCAATTTTAAAATTATTCATGCATTAGAAAAAGATGACCGACTGGTTAATGGCATTAGGCTTGTCCTCTGTTACATAACTGGCGAAATGTGTGTGTACTCCTCTCACCACACTCTCACCTCTGCCTATCCCTTCGAGGATTGCTGGCGTGATGTTATTTTATGTGTGTAGAAAAAACGAAATTAATTTAAAATGGTTTATAGTAGGTACAGTCAACAAAAGAGATAAGTATGCAGGATCGTCGGATATAGTTGAAGTTTAGTAAGAAACCGATGGATGTTCTCGAATAAAATTTAATTTTATTAATAGAAAACAAACAGCTCATTTATCACATTAAATTTCAGTCGAAAAACTCGCATCGGTTTCTTACTAAACTTCAACTCTATCCGACGATCCTGCATACTTATCTCCTTTGTTGACTGTACTTAAAGGTTCCGCACCTTCAATCTCAATCTGAATAATTTTGAAGGATATTTCTAATCCATTGCTTCATAAGTTCGAAAAATTTGTCTGCTCAACAACGTAAATAACGCAATGAATGTTGTTGAACTGTTACTGATAGTGTGTTACGCAATTAACCCGCTAATTATATTTGAATCCTAACAGGTAGTCGACGATTTTTATAAATTGAAATTAAAATTCGTAATACTTACTTAAAACAATTTAATAATCATCTGAAACTAATGTTACAGGTAAACTGAGAACACAAACGGTCATCATCTACCTGCTTTTTCCCAACTATGTCGGACCAGATGCAGCTGAACACCAGTAGTTTACATGGAGCGACTGCCTATCTGACCTCCACAAATCAGTTACTGGGTATCACGATGCCACTGGTTGTTAGACTTTCGGGCTTCTGACTACCTGTAACGACTGTGAAAGACCTGTGAATGACAGCCGGGACCTACCACGAACGCTATCGGTCTCATAATAAAAAAAAAACATTTAAAAATCGAACCACGTTGAGATGAGCCTTAATGGTGAACATACACTACACGCAGCCTCCTTCAATTTTATAATTTTCTGATGCGTAAATGTCTAAGTAGTTACCATAATGTAAAATGTATTATTATTAATATTACCTACCACATAACCATTACCGTCAGACATTGTAGCGCCAAGCGGCCGATGGCACAACTAGTTCTGTATCCGTTTTAACATCCCACGTTTATGCATTAGGTACATCCTATACCTAAGTGCTAGCGCAAACTGTGCGTCTTTTCGCTGCGTCTAGTCGCTGCAACAAGACGCAGAGTTGTCGTTTGTAACTGTGCTTGATCGCTACGATTAGACGCAGTAGGTACTGTTGTTTGCGTCTGTCACTAGTCTTAACGAATTTACTGCAGACGTCGTGCAGGAAGCGAACATTTTCTTTGAGTATTCGAGAGAGACCGTCGTAATGATTTTTCACATGTGACAACGTCAGGAGTTCACGTGCACCGTGCGTGTAGTCGCTGCGACAAATAGCGAAAATGTGCGACTGGTCTGTCGATGTCGTTGCGACTCTGCAACGAAGTCAGGTGTGTGGCTTTGAACAAAATATATGAAAATTGTGGGCCGAAGCCTGTCGTTGCGTCTAGGCCCCGAGCTCTCGCAGTCGCATGTCGCATGGTGCGCGCCATGTCTAATGTAAAGGCCCATTTAGATGGAGAGAGTTTCTCGAACGTTTCTTGGCGAGAAATCGCACGCTACTATCGCAAGCAAAAATCGCCATAAGATTATCGTATCATAATGTTTACATACAGGCGAGAACTGAATTCTCGCCTACGATTATGTCATACGAGATTCGCAAGTCATTATCGCTAGGCGATAAATTACTGCGACTGTTTACACAGCGAAATATATAGTACGAATATTCTTGCTTACGAGTTCTCGACTTGTCTATACACGATCTCGTATGACATTTTATCAAATTCATACGAGTTTCGTACAAATCGGTTTGAACCGATTTTGAGTGCGAGATTTGCCATTCGAGTTCAGTGATTACTACGGTATTGTTCTCAAAATGACATAAAAAGCATTCAGGTAGGTATTGCCGATAATGTTAAGTTCATTGTTTATGCTCCAAAATTGTTTTTTCTCGCTATCCATTTTTAACCCAACATCTTTTTTTCCGTTTTCGTTTTATTAATAATTGTCTTAGAAGAGCAGATATAATTAAAACACCCTCGCGCACTGCACGAGATGGTAGCAACTGGCACAAAAACTCGAAATACAATTCTCGCTTTGTAGTTATGTTTACACGGAGACAGATATATTCTATTGCGAGGCAATTCTCGCCCAAGGAGCAGGGCGATAATCGTGAAGTTTACACGAGGAGACTTTTTTAATGTTCTTTCGATAATCGTATGTTCGAGACGAGAAACTCTCTCCATCTAAATGGGCCTTAATCCAGGCCGGTTAAAGTTCTATTTTGTTTTTAATTACGTACGATCGTTACTGTTTATTTAACTGCCGTTTTGTGTGGTGAAACCGGTCCATATCCGAGGAGGAAGCTTGGATTACCTGCAACAATAAAATTCAACGTTAAGTCAGTGGTTTATGAAAAAACAACATGAATTATTGTCTAGGGAAGGAAGTCTTTAACAATAGACTACCTGCCCAATTTGGGATACTGAATTGCCGTGCATGTATTCTTATTTTTTGGGTGTTAATCAGATTAGGCCTTTCAAATTTGCACAGTGAGTACTTATTGGGTAGCCCCACGGGTTTCCCCGGATTTATCCCAGTTTGGAGGGCGTCCGGCGGGCGGGCGTCAGGGCGAGGTTTTTATTTATACAAAGGTACATAATTATATACATATTTGAAATATCAACAAAAAAAAAATACGTAGCTAAGCCTAAAATACTGATTAATATTCACTTCATTTACATTTTTCGATCAACGATCGAAAGTACATCGCTAATTTGCAAATCGTGAACAGCCAGGGTCTTCTATTCTATAGAAATAATTTTCATAATCATCTTTAAGGCGGAGGTTCCCGAAAACGGTCAAAAAGTTGGTTTTTTAAAGCAGTGTATCTCTTAAACCGTAAATACTTTTGACCAAAGAAAAAATTATGATATTTTCAAGTCTTATTTTAATACAGTGATGGAACTGAAATCATAAATAAATATACATTAATGCATCAAAATAATGTTCAAATACACCTCTTAATTTTCTTTACAAGCAGTTTATCCCTTCATTAACAATTTTAATTACAATTAAAAATATACCATTAAATGTCTAATGCCAAACTGCATTCAATGATGGATTATTTATTATTAAATAGTTTTTGTAAATAGATAATTGCTTCATATTTGCAATAAATTACCACCGTTGTGTCATCGCGCTTCTCTTTCTTTTCTATGCAGTCCAACAGTGACCGCGCTTTAGGTCACGTAGTCGCCTCAAAGGACGCAATAATTTGTGAGCAAGTACTTAACGGATTTATAAGCACGTTTAATTAATTCATCATTGAACCGACTTACAGTTTTTGAGCAAAGAATTTGAGAACAAGTGTTAATTGTATTTAATCCATAATAATCTAATGTATGAAATTCTAGAATCTAGACCACGCCGAAGGTGGTTTGGTGTGACGATCTGATAAGGGTCAACATGGCCAGAAATCGCACAGCACAAGATTGAAGGGGAGGCTTTTGCCCAGCATTGGACGCAATATAGGAAAAAAAAAACTATACTTTTACTATACTTTTGCTAGAAAAAAAAACTATACTTATCTCTGCAAATATACAAATCTGTAATAAATAAAACATTGGATGTGTCTGTAAACAACTAGACACAACTAACGGCATTATTATTGTTTGCGGTTTTCTCCGTTTTGATTTCTCACACCGATTTCCAATTATTCCATAAACTTTTCAATCATAAACTCTTCCGTTTATAACAGAAACTCCATGATAGTGACCACCTATGCATCGAACAAAATCGTATCATCATTCCACCTGCCACATCGATCTTCGCGAACTATTCATTAGGAGGTAGGTCAGGCCAACAGGTTCACAGCAACAATAGCTACAGATGAATAACAGCCAAAGAAACAAACGTCTTAACAAACACACAGCTCGATGAAGATGAGCCTACCAATACATCTTGAGTAAAAGTAAGTATCCATTCACACACACACGTACAACCGTACAATATTCAATATGACACGCGTTATGCATATGTAATCGACTCGGATGCCACGCTCAACATGGAAGCAATTGATGGGGAAACTACAGAAGGCAAACTGAGGGCGGATGATTCACTAATGAGACTGAACGTGATCAGCACATCTTAACCGCGGTCCAGAGCTGTCACATCAATATTGACACTGACAGTTCTTGGATGCAGTTAGACGTGCTGATCGCGATCAGTTTCATTGGTGGAATTGGCACTGAATAGAAAACTCACTTGGATGATCTACAGAACATCGCAGGGAAGACCTGGATGAGACTCGCACAGACCAGGGAAGGCATGGCACAAAAGGGTGGAGGTCTATACTCAGCAGTGGGTTTAACTAGGTTGGCAATGATGATGATGATGATGAAGAAACTCACAGGTGAGAAGTATAAACATGTAATGCAAGCACGCCCCGAGTGAGATAGTCGTCAAATCAAACGCAGGCTTCCAAAGAATGTAACAAGAGATGTCGATACGGATTTATTAGCTACTAACTGCGCCCCGCGGTTTCACCCGCATAAGTGTCGATCCCGTGGGAAAATCGGGATAAAAACTATCCTGTGTCCTTCCCCGGGATGCAATCTATCTCTTTGCCAAATTTTATCGAAATCCGTTCAGTGGTTTAGGCGTGAAAAGGTAACATACAGACAGACAGAGTTACTTTCGAATTTGTATTATTAGTATGGATGTTGGTTAAATAGAAAATATTTTACTGTCCAGGTAATACAATAAGCAGGTTCACAGGTTGAGACCCCATCAAAAGAGAAGTAATCTTCAATAAGCAGTATCAACCACTATTCAGTATTTTGTTCTCTTTACTAATACTACTGTATGGCTTCACTGTGGTCTTATAAAATAAAGGTTTATAAGTGTGACGAGGCTATGTTCAATGTATTCTCAGATTGTCTTGGAGAAATGACCCTTCTGTATTAACTTTATGGTCACGTACACCATTGTGGTCGTAAGAAGCATCGGACGGGGCAGGTGATGTCATTTTAATGCCAACACTGTCGCAGGCTTTTATAGCAGCCATATTCACATCTATTGCTATGTTTACAGTAGCATCAAACAGACCATTAATAATTCTATTACCATGGTAGAAAGTACAATTTTGGTTGACATGGATTCTGTTGAAGGGATCAATGTTTGTTTAACTCTTTTTTATACTATAAACACATGAATGATCGCAGATAATACTATGAAACTGGAATCAAGGTGTGGCGAGGTTATGACCCTCGCGATTGGAATTCACTGGCCAACTAACTGACGAGTTTTGAAGTGAATTTCTGGGTTTCAAGTGCTTTTTAACGTTATAAAATGATGTAGTTAAATTACCGTTAATAAAGGTCATGTGACAAAATTAACTGTATGATAAGACACCAAAACTTAGCAAGTTAGCTTTAACATTCATATCTTTATCATAATCAAACGATTGATCTTATGACCAAGCGTTATTAATATCTCTGACGCATAAATATTTTAAGTACCTACCTGGGAAAACCAAATATATTTTAGTGTCTAATACCTAAGTAATTATCAACACATGGACACATATTTTGACTTGTTAAGCAGCGTTATCTAACTAATGAAATCTGCTTCGCCTTTTTGAAGTTAATTACATTATAGCTGAGCAGAAACATTTTGTATATCTGTCAGAAAAGATATAGCTTATATTAATGAGTCTTGATGACAATAACAACAACTAAATTAATAACTGTTGTTTACAAGAAAAACTAATAAACAATTCGTAAATATGTTTACATGCAAACAAAACGTCAACTATACAAGGTTACATGATTTGTGCTATGTTTTATAATCACGAACTTTAAGTACAGTCAGCCTCCAAACAATGAAGATACATCGAAAAGAATTCATTGAATTGTATACAATATTTGTTCCATAATATCGTGTTGTGTCATTGTGTAGCCACAAAACATATTACACGTTGAGTACTTAATTGTATCTACACATTAGAAAAAAAAGTATAAAGTATTATGGAACACAAATTGTAGACATTCAAATGAATTCCTTTAGTGACCTTTTTGGTGATGTTTTTCAGAAAAGTCAGGTGCATAGTACTCACTCGCAACCAGCGTACGTGTATAACCACATGTATGACAGTAAACAAAGCAGAAGGAACATGTAAGGATCGTAGCTGGTGGCGTTTTGTAGTTTCTGCCTACTCCCATATGAAGAAGGCGTGAGTTTATGTTACATGCCAAATTAATTAATGTCGATGTATACATTTTTTGAGTCTGACTGTACTAGTATACGTAATAGATAGTATAGAGATGGTCCCAGTAAACGACCTTGTGGAACACCGCGAGCATGCATTCGCAATGCATTGCAATTGGAATTCTTCCAATACCAAACACCTTGATGGCATTGGGAGGTTGATGTCATTTGCCATACCAAGGTAGATACATACTCATGTTTTTAGATGCTTGTTTTTCCTTAAGGTGTCAGGATGTTATAGTTATTGTTTTGCTAATAAATAAATGTAATGAATATGAGATATTTAAGTGTGGTGTTAAAGATAACACGTGTAAGTAATTAGTGACTAAGCATGGACGTTGTTAATGGTAGGAAGAACTCAATCATCATTAGTTTTAATAGTTATGTGCAATCCGTTGTTATCTCATGAATTCCTACAAAGGAGAACTGACAAGACCCAACAGAGAAAAATAAAGAGGCCATCTAGGAAAGATGTCATTTAGAAAACAATGTATTTTCTCCAGTTGATTGTTCTAACAATATGTGGAATATAAACATTGACACACTTCGCCATTTATTCTCAGATGTGAATAGAATTCAAGTATAGTTTTTATCGAACAATACAGATATCGTATAGCACATGTGACTTGATATAAGAGGTATACACCGCTCAGATGTGATCATCCGTGTCGAATGCTTTGTATAAAACTTTTTTTAGGCGTCGCGGTTTTCCTTGCACGTTTTATTCAAATATTGTTGTAGCGATTTGTAAATATATCTTGTTCGATGTCAGAAGATATTATAATGTACCTACTCTTATTGGTTTTTGACAGCATCTGCTAACTAGAATCAATAATCCTGTATTCCCCGAAGGATTAAGCCGAGGTGTACCCAGTACTCTCACATTTCGCCAGTTATGTTTAAGTCCCATGTAATAGTGGGCGATCCGGATGTTTTTGACCATAATCAGTTTGTTGCCCCGAGTTGGCATGCGGTCACTTTAAAAAGCAGTATATCAATGATCATTTCAGTCAACCGGAAGAAATTATCAGCTATATTAAATATTTCTGATTCCGTTTTCCAATATTATTTTAAGACAAAGTTAAAAAAAAACCTTGATTGTCTCCAGGCTCCATTATCTAAATTGACAACGTTTTTAATAGCATATATGCATATGAATTCGCTTTGATAATAAAATGTTAAGACCAATGTTTTTCCTGCATATTTTGCCTTCGAAAATTTAGAATCTACTACCTTATGTCTAAATGTCACATCATATGACATGCCATACTGCAGCGTAGTGTGATAATGATAACTAATTTACATTTCGTGTAGTTTTTGTTTCCATGTACTCATAACACCTTGCATGTATTGTATTGTATGTACACACATGTTTGAGCAAATTAAATTATCTGAATCTTCATAATCAGCCTATAATGTTCCCACGACTTAGGTGACTACTCATACTGCTCGGACACAGGCCTCCTATCGGTGAGAGGGAGGGGGCCGTAATCCACCACGCGGGCCCAGTGCACCTGGGCACTTGCCCAGAGTGCTTAATGGAAAAGAGGCGCCTGGGCATATTTTTATTTCAAGAACTTCTTTTATCCATCTGATTAACAGTTGACGATCGGTTTGCCAATTGCTGCTGCAGCCGTTAGTACTGCGCCTGACCTTTATCCGGTCGTATCGTATATGTGCTGTCCCATCGGACTATGAGTGTCCGACGGGACAGCACATATACGACACGACGACTATGAGGGAAGAGAGAGAGCACCTGCGTCTGCGCACACACCTGTGTAATATGAAGTAATATCTCCCACGCCGAAAGCTAGTCTCCGTTGATATAGGCCGACATGACCGAAATACGGTCTGGAGGACCATTATTTGCTGCTAAAATGTTAATTTATCAGTTTTCACTTTTACGTCATCTGATCTACCGTTTCATACACATCTCCAAGCAACCATTCCACGGTTTCCATTACATTTTATTTCATCCATATCATGGTGAGAACGGTTCTTTTGTGAGTCCGTTCATTAGAAAATATGCAAAACATGCAGGTTCGTCACGTCCTGCCCGTTAACAAGTAAACAGTTACTAGTACTTAGAGGACTTAACGATAACGCTATTTGTCTTCTCTGTTTATTGTTTTCCATGTGCAAAGGAAAATGTATATTAAACAAATATGTAGTCCATTTCCTTTGCTCAAACGGAGGTTTAAGAAAACAGCAACCATTTAAATATGGACTATATCCACTATCATCAACACTTCAGTCGAAAGACGTCCACTGCAGGACATAGGCATCCCCCAAGCATCGCCACTTCGACTGGTTCTGTTCTTCCCGCATCCAGCGGATTACTGCGACCTTCATAATTTAAATCGAATTTGTTACTGCGCAGCGACTGACCTCATGTTCCGAGCCACCATAAATTTTGAATCGGGCTGTACCTCAGTTCTGTAATTCAATGCCTAGCCTATTCTCACCTACATAATAATATGTAGGGGTCGGCTTCCAGTCTAACAGGATGCAGCTGAATACCAGTACTTTAAATGAAGCGACTGCCTATCTAACCTCCACAAACCAGTTACTGGTTAATAAGATACCCCTTGGTAAGACTGGTTGTCAGACTTTCGGGCTTCTGACGACCCGTAACGACTGTCAAAGATCCACGAATGACAGTGTCACTCAGATCCGTAATATTCCATCTAAGTGCAATATTATGTATGTATATTGTAAACACATAATCTGTGAACATAATCAAAATAAGATTGTTTAATTTCCGTCTGCCTGATACGAAGCGTTCAATCTCCAATGGGCTCGTGAGACAGTAAACAGAGGATTGTATTCAAATCGCCTCCACCACGTCCGGTGGACTTGAAGATGGGTTTATGTATGGACGTTTGTGTGTGAGAATATTTTATATAAAGGTATTTAAATGCAGGTGTGAGTTAAGAACAGCCTGTAAAAATCTCACCGTGATAACTTAGGTGAATTGAGCTGCATTTCTTCCATCTGGGGCCTATTTAAGAAAACCGCAATGTGACAGGCGACAATCTGACAATGCGACAATTTTACAAGTTTCTTTCATAAATTTTCTGCTTTATTAAACAGCGCCTGTCGTGAAAATGTTAGTTTTGTAATTTTTTTTTAAATATGTCGCGTTGTCAGTTTATAATAAATAGGACCCTGATGCTAGCGGACACTATTGACAGCTCACTTCACCTCTAAGTATTCACGGTGAGATTTTAACCGCATATCCGTATCCTAAACTATCCTTTTCATCTGAAAAGGATCCAAAATCAAAGGAAGATAGTCAAGTCTGAAAGATTCTCAACAAATTGAAATAGGTAATTATCCAAGTAGGTACTTATTATTTTAATATACTACAAAATAAAATGAAGCTCCTACCGTGCTAGTAACTATGTGAACAAATCTACAATATTATAGAGCAAAAACATTGAATAGTGCGAATTGAAATACAAAACCGGATATCTATGTACAAAACAAATGGTCATCCAACTTTTTGTCCAACACAAGGCTGTGAACATGAATACAATCATTTGCTACAATTTGTATCAGGAAGTCTTCAAACACTGTCAAATGTTTAAAACCGACCTTATCCTTTTGTTTCGTTTTTAAACTACTTAAAGATTGTTCTAAAATGGTTATTTCCTTGATCAGAGACCGCAAAAATATCTTGATTTTATTTAAAAATACTTACAAAAAAAAAGTACCTAAATCTTGTCGTCACTTTTACAGCGGATGATGATAAGTAAATACACGAACGCCTTTCACTCAAATTCGAATCAGCGAATAAATAAAATAAACTTACAATAATAACAATACCAATAAAAACGCTAATGACTATATCGATAAGGAAATAATCGTAAATTTAATTACATCACAGTTTTATCAACTGCAAATTCATTGTAATAAAGTAACTTTATGGTTAAAGAAATTTAGTTCTCAATAAGAAATTACAATGATTTCACTTACTTGAGAACATTTTTAGGACTTTAAATAGAGGCTGGCAGGGAACATCTTTGCGCAACCTGTGACTATGGATTCAGTAGGTACGTGAATTTAGACCCGCATTGGAATGTTTCGTCATAACATAACATATCATCTTAAGAGTTTGCGCGTCGTTGCCACCCTCTGTATACTTAGTATTACTAGCGACCCGCCCCTGCTACGCACGGAGCGCCACCTATCTTACCTTTCAAGCAGGAACCAACCATACACATTCACAAAATCTCATTGAAATCGATCGGGTAGTTTCGAAGATGTACGAACATAGTGACATGTGATTTTTGTAATAGGATAAACACTGACATACAAACTAAAAAATTATTGTTTTTTTCTTCAACAAATTATTTACTAAATAACATTCCATTTCGTACGCAAATAACATTAATGAAATAATGAACACAAAACTTAAAACTTTTACAAATAAAACAACTTTTTCTCAAAAACAAAAGTAAAAAAAAAACAATAAAACTGGATAGTTATCGCCGATTCGAAACCAATACAGCATTGCATGTATTTTATAAAAGAGAAAGTGTCGATAAAGTATTTTGATTGCACAGCCAATCCAATCCAGATTTCAGCTCAAATCTATCTATGTTACAAACAAACCTATGATGTTGCGTGATAACCAACAATAAAGGAGGTTCAATACGTAACGATTTCATAAAATTATGGCAATATTATTCAGCCTGCCCAAGTCTTCGACGATCGAAAGATATTTCTTGCAACAAAAGATTTAAAAGAAGAGATTTATGAAGTGGAAATAAATCGTAATTACGTTTTAATACATGTGAGAATAGTAAAAAGAAAGAGTTGACAATACATCAACAAGTCATCGTCATTCCAAATAAGGAGGGAGTTTACTACTTAATCTATGATGAACACTTTATTCTTTTGAGAAATGTTAAATACAATATACAAGCTAACACTAAAATACACACATCAAAAGTGTCTAGGGATCAAGCATTTTTATGCGGATTTCTTGAGATTGAGATGTGGCTTTGTAATAAATTTATGATTTTATAAATTTATATGGATCCATTTTGGTGCATTTCATAATTTGAATCAGGAACTGTGAATCAAATTCGAGTAAAAGATGAAAATCAGCTGTCAATATTTTCCCTATAAAAACATACAACGCATTGAAGACATTATTAGTGCTACTGTTTCCCTACTACTGATTAAAACCAACGTTATTATGGAGCGGCGACGTCATTTAAGCAGGGAAGAAATGCTCAGAGCCGTGGGAATGATAGAAGCTGGTTCCCGGCAACGTACTGTGGCTTTAGCTCTGAATACAAGTCAGAGTGTTATCAGTCGACTTTGGACACGTTACCGAAGCACTGGTACCGTGGCTGAGCGCCATGGAGGACGGTATCGCTGCACCACACGGAGACAAGACCGATACATTCAAATCTTAACTCGAAGAGCTCCAACAATAACCGCCATGATGTTAGCCGTGAGGCTTCATCACTCTTCAGGGAACTTAATTAGCGACCAAACAGTCAGAAACCGCTTGCATGAAGTGAACCTTCATTCCCGAAGACCGCTACGGGTACCACCTATAGCAATGCACAATCGTAGGATTCGATATCAATGGGCTCTTGAACACAGAAATTGGGCAGAAGAACAATGGCGTTTCGTGTGCTTTTCTGATGAGTCTCGTTTTGGTATGAGACCGGATACAAGACGTATACGACACTGGAGAACCCCTGGACGCCAACAGCGATTAAAATCCTGCCAGGAAGTCCATCCTTATAGTGGTGGAACCATCATGGTATGGGCGGGTATTTGGATCGGCGGAAGAACTGAGTTGATTTGGATCAGAGGCAACCTCAACGCTCAAATTTATGCTGAGACGATTGTATCAGACGTCATCGTTCCTCTACAAGTGCAAATCGGTCCCTTATTTCAGTTAATGCATGATAATGCACGACCGCACACCGCAAGAGTTGTAAGACAGACTCTCGCCGCAGCTAACATGAATGTCCTGCCCTGGCCTGCTCAGTCGCCAGACTTGAACCCGATTGAGCATGCATGGGATATGCTACAGAGAAGAGCTCTGCCGAATATGGAGGGTATCCAGTCGCAAGAAGACCTTTTTTTGTTGTTGCAACGAACATGGGCTGCCATTCCACAGCGTGATTTGGATGAACTCATTTTGAGTATGCCAAACCGATGTTCTTGTGTTGTTAGTGTTCGCGGTAGAAACACGGATTATTAATTGTTTAAGTTACCCAATAAAATTTTAAAGAAAACTGTTATTTCAGTCTTTTTTTCGAACTTTTGTGTTAGTGGTTCAAATGTCAAAAATCCCTTTATTAGGAAAATGGCAAATTTCTTTATTAATGCAAAGGTGACTTGGTTTATCGTTACTGTGACAAACGAAAACACTTTATTTGATGAATCCTTAAAGAAAATTTTAATTAATATCAATCAGGAGAAAAGTTATTGCAAAAATATATGTTGATCCCTAGACACTTTTGATGTGTGTATATGCATATTATATAAAAGTAAAAAAGGAAAAGCTCATTGGGCATCAAAAAAAAATACATCCGCATCGCTGTTAATGGGAATAGTCCTCAAAAGGCTGGCAGCATTGCCAAGTTGTATGGCAATACCGATTCTTTGGCCTAAAAATAGGTCAGCCCTCTGGTCACGTGAAGAGTTGGCCAACCACTTGGCAATGTCCCGAAATACTCGATGAGCAGTCGCACCCCACTGCCCTAGTGTTTCAACCCCAAACGGCTCAAACATGTAGTGACAACTTTTTTAAATTTTATAATTCCCATCATTCTCTGTAATCCTAGGCTGACTTACGCAGCCTTATTTAGGAATAACTCTGACATTCACTATCGCAATAGCTTTCATTCGTACACATTTGTGACAGTTCTGCAACGATGTGCAGTTAATGAAATAATACTGTTTCAAAAGCTAATCATCGTCATTTCATCCCGGAATCATCCACTACTGGATATATTCCTCCCCTTTCGTCTTTAATTCTTGATACAATGTTTTTCTGTCACTAGCAGATCTTTATGCCCTCCAAATCCACCTGCGTCTCCAGTCCTCACAGCTGTTAGTAGTAATACAACAATGTACAACTACCCACAGAATGCCAATGAATTCGTGTGTTGTAACCTTTAGTACTATACTTTGTATGCAGGACACGGGCGGTGTGTCCAACGCTTTACCTTGTATGGTAGGTAGGTACACAATATCTTACTTTGAACCTAGACCCGCCAGGTAAATTGCCATAGTGTTATATATATCGAGCCTTTTCAGGAAGAAGATCGTAACCGCCATTTTGCATATTTTACAGGAGAAGGTGATGCAAAATCAGTTGATCTGGCGATTAATATTAAAACAGTTTTTTGGGATTTTTGGCGCTTACGATGTTCTTCCTGAAAAGGCTCGATATATTCTGTGTGTTATGGGGCTCAAGAATTTTATAACCACTTTTGAATATAAGGATATGTGCGGAATTTTTTAAAACCGAAGAATACTTGTATTTTTTATTTGTAATCTTATGGACAGGCCTGACTGCAAATGTCATCAGTCAAAGTCAGGTTCTAATCAAGATGGCACAGCTAACAGACGACGCGGGAAATCAGG
The DNA here is from genome assembly GCA_914767645.1 of Hydraecia micacea. Classification (NCBI taxonomy): domain Eukaryota; kingdom Metazoa; phylum Arthropoda; class Insecta; order Lepidoptera; family Noctuidae; genus Hydraecia; species Hydraecia micacea. The sequence continues at coordinate 3,001,576 of OU611801.1, read as the reverse complement.
AAAATATATACTTTTTCTTAGAACTAAAAACAAATGTCTATGACGTATTTATTTTTACATAGACAACACATGATGAAAGTGAAATAAAACAAAAAGTTTAGAGGGAGTTTTTTGCCTACTAGTCCTTGGGACCTTTATTTGGAATGTGTGAATTGACAATCTGATAAGTACACATAAGGACAACGGTTCTTGCGTGTCTATTCTGTTACTGTGACCGTTTCAGAGACTCGTCCAAAATTTAGCTTCTACTCTTCTCCTACATCGTGTACCCACGTCTTCAGGTCAAGGTGACAGGTGTCAGACATGTCCAACATCTTGTAGGTAAGTACACAATCAACATGTCCGTAAGTACTAGGATTCCGCACCAAATATTAAGTGACGATGAAATCCTTTTGTTCTTAATTCGTAACACGTTTGTCAACAGTTTATTGTTTGTCATGTACCTTATGGGTTAATGTGCTGTGGAGATCAAAAATGTCTTTATAGGAAATCATGTTTCACGTGTCAATGGGTAAAAATTGTTTTTCTAAATCGTGAATGCTCTATGTATAAGGAGGGCCCCAGGCGAGAGAGAGGGAGGGTCATCGGAAGAACGCTCTCTATCACCTAACATTAGGTACCTTTTTGACATCATCAGCACGTCCATCTTATTTATGGCGATAACAAAGTTAAAGTTATCTCTTTTTTCAATTAGACGACTAAAAATTTAAAGGCACTTTTGAATGTCCAAAGATGTGAAATAAGAATTGCATCTAGTTTCCATTCATAAAATCCTTTTATCCTTACTTTTCCCAATTTATTTGGCGCAGCACGACTTCTTCAACAATTGGCAATATTCACAGACATACGGAATCAGTAAGCAGTCGTTCACAAGAAAAGTACAGTGTCACTTTTGTGACACTGTACTTTTCTTGTGAACGACTGCTACCTGTTAAATACCTGTTGTAATTTTATTGTTTGTCATTTTTATGACAAACAATAAAATTACAACAGGTATTTAAAACGGAACGGAACGGTATTTAATAGTGTAACATATCAAAAGGTTCCTATCAAAATGATTAGGCGCCATTTCACAATATTTTTACCAACACTTGTAACATAATCAAACAATGCGACAAAATTATACCTATGTATGAATCAGTACTTTTAACATATTCATTCAATCCTTATCAGATAGCAGGCACCTGATAACACATTTTGTAAACATACGACACTATTTCTCGCCGAGTTTGCATACTTTGTCTTGTCTTAAAAATATTAGCAATCTAATCTTTGCGATTACGAAATTGAAGTCACGCTGTCACGTATGTATGTTTTTAAACCTAGTTCGTGAAAAGGAGGTTACTTTGTTTTTATGGGTTAGATGAATAATTGTTGCTATGTACTATCGGCCAAACTTAAGCATGCTCACTTAAGAAAATATTCCTGCGGAAGCGCAGCTAGTGACCGGCCCCGCCCCTTCCTTGTTCCGCCCAATTAGAGACAAGCAAGTGCAGTGTGTGCGTGCGGCAAAAAGTAACAACAGTCGTCAAACGTCAATCAGTGCCAATTTGCATCTCGCTAAATTGTTCACGCTTCCTGTTCTCATCGCAATTCTTAACGACGTGTTTTTATTCTATCGGACTGATTGCCTGCCCAACTGTGACCTCTGCTTTGTATACCGGACTGTGATCGTGGAACTATTTTTGACCCTTGCTCGCATTCTGGACTGTGTTTTGTGCCTACTGTGACCTCTGCTTTGTATACCGGACTGTGATCGTGGAACTATTTTTGACCCTTGCTCGCATTCTGGACTGTGTTTTGTGCCTACTGTGACCTCTGCTTTGTATACCGGACTGTGATCGTGGAACTATTTTTGACCCTTGCTCGCATTCTGGACTGTGTTTTGTGCCTACTGTGACCTCTGCTTTGTATACCGGACTGTGATCGTGGAACTGTTTTGACCCTTGCTCGCATTCTGGACTGTGTTTTGTGCCTACTGTGACCTCTGCTTTGTATACCGGACTGTGATCGTGGAACTGTTTTGACCCTTGCTCGCATTCTGGACTGTGTTTTGTGCCTACTGTGACCTCTGCTTTGTATACCGGACTGTGATCGTGGAACTATTTTTGACCCTTGCTCGCATTCTGGACTGTGTTTTGTGCCTACTGTGACCTCTGCTTTGTATACCGGACTGTGATCGTGGAACTGTTTTGACCCTTGCTCGTATCCTGGACTGTGTATTGAGCTCTATAACCATGACAACCCGAAACCTCAACCAAGATGACGAGATTATTGTCTTACATAGACAAGGATTGAACATATCGCAAATTGCGTCGGAGTTGAATATGCAAGTAAGTTCTGTTTTTTTACATTTTGAGAGGGATAATACTTAAAAATTAATTAAGTGCATGTAGTATTCATTTAATACTTTTACCTATATTTTCATTGTTTGAATTATTATATAAATCTCAAATGTTGCTATATTATAGTTTAAATACAAACTGAAAATAATTTATATTAGGTAGGTATATTTAGTCAAGAAAAAAAATCTGTGCTATATCTAAAACTCCTAACAAAACATTGCTAACATCACTTGTAATTCAATTCATATATATTATATTTAATTATTATAATATCTTTTTTTTAATAGTAAATACCATGCTTTTTTTTGTTACCGCATTTCATTTGTTGTTGTTATAATTGTAAGTTTTATTCTAACGCGAAATGGCATCGTCTACTATATTGTTGTAATATAAGTGTAAAAGATTTCTGACTACAAAAAGTGTTCAAGTCTCTTAATAATATTTAAAGTAAAGTCGCCGTTTGTTTGTAGGTATAGAAACTAAACCACGCAACGGATAATGATACGACTTTTATTGCAATGAATACTATAGTAGGGAATTTCAATGAATTGTTACACCCCCCGTGCGAATTCGGGACGGCTAGTTAATGATAAATATCAATAAAAAAACATAATATATAATAAAATTTTTGCAACAATAAAATAAAAATAACATTCAGATCAGACATTCAAAATATTTTTTTCTCGAAATAATATGATATGATATGATGTAATGCAGTCAAAATTTTTTATTGTGTTGACGCACTTAAATGGTTGAAATAAAGCACAAATTGGCTTGGGAGACTTTAATGAACTCTATGCTGTAGTTATTTTTTTTTTTTGTATCCCTAAAAATACTGATGAGTGATGTGAATGTTATTATAGGTGCCGACAAAATAACTTGGCCAAGATTGGACGTGGTGGGGGAAAGTTCGCGCAGTCACACTTAAATTAGAAAACGACTTCTGCGCATGTCAAATTTTGGCTAAGTTATTTGCCGGCGCAGCTATACCTAAAATAGGTATTTAAAAAAGTTAGAGATTATTTGTCATGGACTCAATACTTTGCATCCTTTTGTCAGGTCCTTGTAGTGTATTATTGTTTTTCTTTTTATGTGACTATTCGATGCTAATTGTTATTTTATTTTTTACAGAGAACCACGGTGCGCCGCTGGGTACGACGATATGAAGAAGGTGATGTGGCGGAACGCGTTCGTGCACCTCCTCGACCCCGGGCTATAAATCACGAACAACTTGATAATATGATAGCCACATATCAAGAAAGCCCTTTCACACCGACTCGTAGTTTCGCCCAAGAATTTGACGTTTCGATGCAAACGATACGAAACGAGTTGCATCGAGCTGGAGTGCATCACAGACGACCCGCAAAGAAAATTATTTTGACCGAGGAGCAAAAAGCTGCTCGCGTGCGATTCGCTCGGGACTACAGGGACTTCGATTTTTCTTACGCCATATTTTCCGATGAAAAGAGCTTTAAGTCTAGCCAACAGAGTCGTCGGAATTTATGGTGTATAGATAACACAAGATACGAACCTCGAAATGTGATCCCAAATGCAAAAATGTGTCTCTTAAAAGCGCCGCCTTATGTTAATACTTATGCCTTTTGTTTCACAATTCTTGATAGTTTTAAATTTTTTCATGGGAATCACTTTAAATTATATATTTTGTGTTTTTGTTTTTTACATTATAATTTTTCCAATTTTTTTTATTATATATCCTTTCAGATATAAGATAGACACCTTTCTATAATTCATCCGTCCTTACTAATATTATAAATGCGAAAGTCTGTCTGTTACGCTTTCACGGCCAAACCGCTGGTCTGATTGGAATGAAATTTGGTGTGGAGATAGTTTAAAGCCTGGGGATAAACATAGGCTATTAAAACCCGCGACTTCGTCCGCGATAACTGACCTTCACGCATACGAAGTTGCGGGCAAAAGCTAGTTAATATATATATTTATAAGGAAAAATTTATAATTTAAGTTGTTCCCATAGTAGAAGTTGTTGTATTTGAGCACTACAATCAGCCTTTTTATTTTCGTGACGGTAAAAAAAAACATCCAGTAGGTATTTAAAGTAGAAATATGAAAAAAAAACATTAATGTGAAAACGATGTAAAAATAAACATTTGGGACATTGTATTGTATACACTCTGTAAATTTTTATGGTTGTTTGTCCGATGCCGAATGATATGCCCTAAAGTAGTACTATTATTTATTTTATTTTTTTATCCTTAAAAAAAACTATTTACCTAAACAAGATAAAATAATTTCGCTGCAGGAAAATAATCATTATTATAGAATAATGCAATTTATTTTGCTTTACAAACATAATTAATAAAACCAAAGCGAACTATCATTGTAATCCAGAAACTTAGAAAAAGTTAAAACCATCGAAACAAATTACAATTCAGTAAGCATAATATGACAAGAATGTGGACTGGAATGTGAAAACAAAAGAGGCCGGCGCGCGCGTGCGTAGAAACTGGTTTTTTTGTAAAGCATCCATAGTGCGTTTTTAGGGTTTCGTACCCAAAGGGTAAAACGGGACCCTATTACTAAGACTTCGCTGTCCGTCTGTCAACAGGCTGTATCTCACTAACCGTAATAGTTAGAGAGTTGAAATTTTCACAGATTATGTATTTTGGTTGCCGCTATAACAACAAATACTAAAAACCAGAATAAAATAAATATTTAAGGGGGCTTCCATACAACAAAAGCGTTTTTTTTGCTCGTTTCTGCTTGATATTAAAACGGCAACAGGTGGACGCTTGAAATATTTATAGAATACTAGCTGACCCCGCAAAGGTCGTTTTGCAAAAAAAAAAAAAAATGAAAGATTGATTCTCAGACCTACCCGATATGCACACAAAATTTCATACAAATCGGTTCAGCCGTTTCGGAGGAGTATGGTAACTAACACTGATACGAGAACTTTATATATATTGGATTTAGTTTTATAGTCACTTTAAAAATAAATAATTTAATTAAAATAAACCAAATATTATATTTCTCATAGAACAGACATATGCTTTTTTGTCGTTTTTATAGATAATGGTACGGAACCCTTCGTGCGCGAGTCCGACTCGCACTTGGCCGATTTTTTTTAAGCTCTTGCCTTGCAAACACATTGTTTTGTTAAATTCTATGTAACTTTTTGTATAAGTAATGATATTTTTTCAATGAATCTGTAATGTAAACATTTAATATGAATATATAGCTTACCTGTGCTAAAAACATATAAAAAATAAGAATCTGTAATTTTTTATTATGAAATCTTGATGAGATCTAAAAAAATAAAAAATATATCTAATTATTTGAATTGTTTTTTTGTTTTACAAATCCAACCCATCCAAAAAACCCATAACAAACCAGTGCTTATTTTACAGTACTATTTAAGCCGGTATAGTTATACCTTTTATATTATAATCTCACTAGATAGATAATTTATATTTTAGATATTTTGTAGCTAATATTGGTTTTCAAGAGAATAAAAAAATAGTGGATAGAACCCATATCCTTACAATTTAAAATTTTCATATTAGAAAGTCTCCGCCGCGTTTGTCTGTCTATCGGTTTGCGATATATGAGAAAGGTTTAAGTGTATATAATTAATAATAATAATACATGCATATCATAGTAGAGAAAATACAAGTATTTCAAAGATTTGTTACAACCGTGCGAAGCCGAGGCGGGTCACTAAAAGATTATAGGTAAACATCTAGTTGTTTACATTTCTTAGTACTTAATATACTGATTATGTATGCAATATCAATAGCATATTTTTTAAACCAAAGAGAATATATAAAAATTGCTTCTTGTCAGCTACAATAATTCATAAAAAGCTCACGGTGGTGTCACAGTTTACCGATACGACAATTTTATTAGAAATTGAAAAAACATCCCACAAGCAAGTCAACACAGCTCACTAGTGTCTAAAAGGGCCTATACATCAAAGTTGATTTGACAAAATGAGTCTTAGTCAAAAAGACGAAGTTATATTTTCCCAAATCCCACATTCCCTTCCTCTTCCCTTTTAACAAATAACTAGTTACACGTATTGGCTTCCTTCTTCCTATTGGTCGATGCATGCATGACGGCGATCGAGCCGAGAGCCGTGCTTTGCGATTATCGCCCTAAAGGTGAGCATGCGGAACTTTGTCCGATAGTACCTACAGTATATATGGTGTTAAAAAATTAACCTTACAAACTTTAAGAGCTGCTTTAGACCATCGAACAGAACAACTTTCACTATGGGACCAACTCTGAAATCACGAAAAAAAATCAGCTGTTCATACACTTTGGTCAAGTAGGTATTGAACTTTTGTATGAAACAGCTGATTTTTTTTTTGCACGCTTAAACCGCAGAACCCATTTAGATGAAATTTGGTATAGAGATAGTTTGAGTCCCGGGAAAGGACACAGGATAGTTTTTATCCCGATATTCCCACGGGAAACTTATGCGGGTGAAACCGCGGGGCGTTGCTAGTACAAAATGAAAGTAATTCCAAAGTTGAGAAAAAACATGAACCTTTAAAAATTTTGCTTTAATAGGTAAGTATTTATTTGAGCAATTTATTAGCAACATCGAGCTCTAGCTCTTTCTTAATATTGATTCAGTAAATGTCAAGCACTCGTAGATGGTCTGTCGTGCTAAATCTATAAGTAAACAATCGCATCGAAAACACGACGAATTCTAAACGAAGGATTATACTAAGGTTATATTATTTAGTTACGTTTTTCATTTCTGATTAGAATGTCATCTATCTTCTATAAGTTAACCCACCAAAAACATTTTCAAGTAAAATGTTGCCAAGACGAGACAATATGGCTCGCACTGTCAAAACGTTATCAGAAGGCCAATTCTCGTACCTAATTTAAAACGTTCAAAATCTAGTCGCAGTCTCATCTCAGCGACAAACAAATGTCAAAAACTTGTCAAAATGTAGGGAAATTAGAGGTATTTTTGACAGATTGAGACTGAGATCAGACTGTGAACGTTCTTAAAATTACGAGAATTGCCCTCAGATCTCATGTAGAGCCAAGCTTCTAACTCTACACGCTCTAAGTCTACAAGCCCTAACTTCACAAACTCTACACCTTAGTCAAAATATGGCTTGGCTTGCCTTTTTCAATAATGTTTTGTGTAATTATTTATACGACCTAGCCTTTTAATACCATAATTTGGAAAGCAGCTGACACATTGCATAATTTTCACACAACATGGTGGTGAAAATGAAACTATTTAATTCGACGCAATTTTATCTTAAAAAAATTGTATTTTTTACAGGTCCTTCTTTCCCGCCAGATTAAGTACGGTGTGTAAATTCAATAAATATTTTGAAATTAGAATACGACAGTGTTGCCAGCGCTCATCTCGTACGCACCGCGGTCGCTCGCAGGTGGGAGCGGCCGGCTGGGTAGCATTCCACGAGTGACCCACATAGCTCGCCTCTAGTACTCCCGCTACGAATTGGCCACTGCACCATAAATGCGGTTTTAACACCTGTTGAAATGTTGAAGGACGAAGGCTACATTGTATCGAAGAATGCAGTTTATTGAGAAATGTTTAATACAAAGTTATAGAAATTAACGAAATAAATGTCGCAAGTTTGGTTCTACATTATAGATAGTTTTTAATATAGAAAAAGATTATCTTAGTATATATCTTAAACATGCTAAGATATACCTACTTAAGTCACATTATTGCATTAATAAAATTTACATAAGTACTTGCACAATCTCGTGTTTATAATGGCCATGAAAAAATCACATACTTACATATTATAAATCAAACAGGCCACACATTTATCAAATCAATGCAAATGTTTCAACGCTCTGCGCTTGAGCAATATTACGTGCAAAACAACTTTAAATCAACAGCTATTTTAGGAATGAGGCACTGATTACCTAATTACAATTAAAAACTGATAACCCAAATTAGACTGCAAGATGATGTCAGTTATGGTTTTGAATCTTTATTTTTTGGCGAGTTATCTTGCGAAAACACGTTTGCTTACATAAGGCTCGTCGACGTTCGGGCTGTTCGTAACCACCTGTATTTTGGTCTTAGCACGACGTTTTATATTAAAATTCATAGGATATTTTCGCGATACGTCACTTTTCTCGTTTGGTAATGTTTTTTTTTTTTCATTTTCTAGCATTAAGGGCAAGGCACGTATCGACCTGAGGCTTTTTTAGTAGGTTCCAAAGACCAAAAAACACATTTCATAAAGGTGTTTTATATAAAGCTTATTTTATTATTTTTATTTCAAGGTGTGTACATTTTTTTTTAAGTAACCATTTATAATAATAATAATACATAGGCACCTGTTTGTCTTCCGTAACCTTGCCTTTGAAACTGATTGTTCACGTTCGTAATAATGATAAACATACGTACATGACATGTGTTCCATTCACTAATGAAATATTCTCTGTTACTGATACAGTAGTTATTTACTTACTTACATAAGTAGTACAAATATGATTAGAGTTTTTTTTATGACAAATTGAATAAACTGGGTTCGATTCACGATTTAAGTACCTAGGTTAATAAAATTCTTGAGCTGATTTATTACCTATACAAATATGTATAGTTTTTTATCACATCTCGAGAATTTTTATCAAAACAAATTGATGTTTTTATGCTGAAAATGAAGGAAAAATACAGCGATTTGAGTATGATATTATATTTTCGCAGCTAAAAAAATTGTTATAACAAATCTATATATTTTTTACGCTAGAAATTAAACGAAAAAATCAAGCAATTTACCTGCTAGAGTATTTTTCTTATATCGATATTTATCTAACAAAAACAAAATCAATCACGTCCCAACGCCAACTCTTGGCGACCCCACTACACAATAACTTGAAGTACCTGTATCAATGACGTCACCGTCCTTCGAATGCCGAAGGAGTTTTTTTCCCCCGTTCTCACTCCCAAAACAATTAGGCGAGCTTTTGTTTTTGTTGGCAACATTGTTGACGTGCTTCAATTTTGAATTTGGAACTTCGTGACCGAAAAAAAAATGGTCGGCCAAGGTTCTTGAGTGCATGTTGATCAGTTTTATCGTTCCACTGACATAACCAAGGGCGTAATGGAGGAAGGCTCAAGATTTTATTACGTCATACTGCATTCTTTGTCTGTGGGAACTTAGGTATGATAATTTACGATTAAAAGATACTTATCGATAAATTGTTGGCATAAAAACAAAGCTTTTTTTAGACCGGTAGGCTCAAAAGCTAAATCATTTATTTCAAATAGGCACATAAAGACACTTTGTAACGTCACAAGAAAATATAATTGATTCTAAATTCAGATTTTTAATTAGCTGGACTAAAATGACAGCTGTTATCGACCTTTTTTGTCAACATGATATTATTGTAATGATCGTAGCTGACATTTCGGTCTAGCAAATAAAAAATCAGAGTTTAGTGTCGTCGCTTTCAAAAGGTAGGTAGTTTAGTATGGAGAAGAATGGGCAAGAAACTTTTAAAATATTTTACAATATTTTGTTTACATTAATTTATATTTAAGTATAATATGTGGAGACAATGTACCTCGAATAAAAATACATCACAATAGGTAAATTACTGCTGTAATCAAATTCCCACACCCTAAAAATTAATCAATTCACCATATTGTAAGCAATCTCAAACGTGACACGAACGATACAGAAACGATATTGATACGTTATCTCGTCGTATTAGCGATAGAAGATTACAAACTTTCTAGTGTTTGTAAACACAACGCAGCAAAACAAGCGTTTGTTAATTGTTTTGTTGTTTCGAAATGCATGGGGGTATTTTCTCGTGGTCCTACTATTTTGTCCTACCAGTAGGTCCACGAGGGTATGTTATTGCTGTTGGTCCTACTGAAGTTTAGAAACTAAAATGTACCTCCTGTATAAAGAAATTGACTGGATAGGTGTGGGGCGTGTCTCAGTTTCAGTCGTCGTACTGCCTTCTCTTTATATCTTAGAAAGCATTTTTTAGTTTGTATTATGTGAAAAAAAAAACATCCAAGTATCTTTTCCACTATCAAACATTCAAACCTCTCACACATCATCATGGGTTTATTTATACTAAAACATTGCCTAAATTTTAGAGACGTTTAAAGCAGTCGCTAATCAAAATAAAGGGGTCAAATCAAAGAGTTTTCAATACGAAACTAAAAACTAAAAAAGGTTTTACTCTTTGGTTTAGCAAGGAGTCACGTAACTGTAATACCGGCCAGATGTAATAGGACGTATCCCAATAAGGCAACACGCTTCGCACATAGAATAGAAGATTCAGAAGGTTAACAGGAGGCCTACCACAAGCTCTTAACGCGATCCATTTTAGGACCTAAACTGAACTGTTCTTCTAATTCGTACCATGACGTCAGTTTAACGATTCAGTTTAGGCCGTGCCATCTGCTGACAGCGATTGTCCCAAACTGAGTCGCAAGTTTTGGTTTCATTCATACTTGTTTGGTACCATGACGTCCATAGAGCAGCTCAAGCGATGCAGTTTAGGAACCTAAACTGAAATGTCTTGTTTTTGAATCGTTTTTAATTAGATCATGGTAGGCCACGAGGGCTTCGAATGGACTATTCTCTACTCTACGTTTAACGTAGATATCTAAAACATCGTTCTGTTGCTGTCAATCGTTTGAAGAAGACAGAGACGGCAGGACGATGTCTTAAATACGTGTAAAGCTAAACGTATTTAGTGTCTTGTGGTGCCAGCGGGCCTAAGAATTGTTCCATGATCAATTAACAGGATCATGATAAGCTATAAATTCTCATTTCGTTGCTATTTCTCTTGACAAAAGTGTTTTTGAGAGGGTTCCAGTTCCAGATTCTATTACTTATATAGAGGTATATCTGCATTGCTGCGTTCCGATTTAGACAGAATCAATGGTTTAAAACTACAGGCATACAGACATTTAACTTTGACTCTAAAGTGGGCAGGTGCTTGGGTGTTGCAGATGTCTATAGACGGAGAAAACCACTTTCCATTAGATGTCCTGCTAACCTGTTCGTCAATTGCACAAAAACAGAGGGACTACATAAATAAAATGATTGCTTGTTTCTTTCCGCACTCTGTTTTGACTGGTCCTTTTCTTCCTATCTTTATTGTCAATACGCCCAGACTGGCGAAACTATTTTAGTTTGCTTTTTTTACTGAAGGATGCAATGGACATAAATACTTTTTTGGCTCGATCATCTTACGGTACTGGACATTACGGTATTTTATTGACGTTCCGAGGACATTTGGGGATAAACACCTTTCAGTTAGGTATTTGGGGGCATTTTGGTAACTTTTCAACATAGTACTTATGTCACTTGACGATTTCCCACCCTCAAAAAAAAATGTCTTGTACGTGGACTTGTTGAAGTATGTGGTCTTGTTGGTCTAGACTGGGATCAGTAGTGCTTTTTCTCAGTAGGCTATTCCACTGTTACATGAGACTGGTGAAATGTGGGTTATTTTATGTACACCTCTCTCTAATGCATCGATTACAGACGTGACGTTATGTGGTCTTGTTTTGTGTTTGCTTGACGAATGGTTATGGATAACTAAAGTTTTAGGACACTTATAAAACAAAAGTTGTGACAAAAGTCCAAACTTCTTGAACCTTAATTCAGTTTTTTTTTTATCTGTGGTCAAACTTAATTGCTCTCACACGACCATCACTCTTTTCTTGCTGTCATTCAAATCAAAAGGCCAGCTTGACGTTCCAATTTCAAACACTGTTCATTAAAATTACTTCGTGAAACGCAAAAACGTGAAACAAACATTGAATTGAGGTTGCCAGTACTTAAGCCACCACAGAGGTCGGTATCAATAATACATAGCTCATCCATAATTATTTAGTATCGTGTGCACTTCGCTTTAATCCGTTAAATTATTCATAAACACTAGCTTTTTGCAAGTTATATTACCTTTGAAGGGCTGCAGTTAGGGCTGCCAACCTTATATAATATAGTATCCTGTATATATCCTTAGCATAGTATCCTTATATATTAGAGGCCTAAACACTATTAAAAATATATGTATATAATTATAGAAGGTAAAACTACTATGTTTCATTCCAATACAAAATGGCGAGACGAGCGCAAAATAGTCTCAGAAATCTGAATGAATGGTATTATGTGACCTTAGGTACCTAATTTAGAGACTGATAATGGATGAGATCTTCTTTCTTATATCTATGGATGAGGCATTAAAAAACGTGAGATGTTAATAAAAAGGTTCAAAGTAGCAAAAAATATGCTTTTGAAAAATAAAATATTTTTCTGAAATATACTTAAGTACCTACTATATTTTGTATATTTTGTCGCCATCTACTATTATTTTAATAGCTTGGAAAATACTGTATTTGATACAAAAAGAGTTGGCAACCCTAGCTGCAATAGGCGAGGACAAGGTATAAATAGCTAACCGGTCTATAAATTGGATACTTAGTTAATGATATTTAATTTTGAAATTAAACCTTTTTTGTGATGATAATAAAAATAGCTTCGGTCATTCATTAATTACTGTTTATTTTGCAACGGCTATCAAGTCTCTTGTCAGAATATTTTTTAAACGTCATTACTTTTAATTACTGGCAACCCTGTCCTCTACGGTTAACCAAGATTATCGCAATTTAGGATTGGGAGAAGCCTTCGACCAGCTTAGACCAGCGGGGTAATTGTGTAACACACTAACAGTAGCAATGGCTTTCATTTTGACAGTTCAACAACATTCATTGCGTTATTTACGTTGTTGAGCAGATACCTTTTTCGAACATATGAAGCAATGGATTGGCTATATCCTTCAAAATGATTCAGATTGAGATTCATAGTGTGTTACGCAATTAGGATGTTGCACTAAACCGCGATAGGCTGAAAGGATTGATATATAATTTAAGTTTGTAACCCAAGGTCTTATTACTTATTAAACGTTTTTAATTACTTGAACGTTTACCTAAGCGCCCCGATCTTTAACAGTTCCCAGTATTTCAGTTACTCAGAAGGTCTTAACTCTTTCCTCTCAACAATGGCAGATTCCAGGTACCCTCACAAAGGCAGTTCCCAGGTAACTCATCTCACTTTCACGTTCTAAGTACGCTTGTCAGTTACGACTGACGACTGACGATGACGACCCATTGGTAGCTATTCACCCGCCTTACGTTGACTAACATCATAGTGCGACGGTGTGGCGCAACCTTTAAGGGAAAGTGCAATTATTTAGCTTTCACACACAATATGTACACATGAAATTAAGTCAATTACAGGCTTTGGATGAGCTGTGGGTTAATGTGCCGAAGAGAGATTTAGGAAAAGATGGCTCTAAAAACTATTTTCGGGTTTCACATTAAAACTAGACGGTAATTTGTGCATGCCTCTGCATGCATAACAATATCGATTAATAAAACATTGATCAGGCAGGGGACACACCTAGTCCTTCCATAGTTCTTGGTAACCAGTCCACTATAGCCACCCAAACCCATAATCCAATTTCAATTTTCCATATCCTGCAATAGTCCAACAACGACTGGAAGTTGTCCTTGGGTGCACTTGCACCGTGCAATCAGGGATAATCGCCGGGTAATGCTTCATTTCCTTTACTTATCGAGTCTAACGGGCCTCTGCGAATTGGCTTCGGGCCCTCGTATGCCTCTACCAAAGGTCCGGGATCCTATGGTCCCGAGATATGCGAAAAGCTTAAATATAATAATACCAGCCTATTATAGTCCCACTGCATCGGGGTAATCGCGTAACACACCATCAGTAGCAACGGGTTTCCTTTTGACAGTTCAACAATTCATTGCGGTATTTATGTTGCTGAGCAGACACATTTTTCGTACAGACGCCAGCACATCAACCTACACCTAACTGTCAAATTTTCCCAATCAACATTGAACCTTATGTTTTAGCGATAAAGTTGAAAATCTATTACAGAAATCTGACAGATTGTAGTAGGTTGATGTGCTGGCGTCTGTACATATGAAGCAATGGATGGGCAAATGCCTCTTCTCATACAGGGAAGGCACGAGTACGAGCATTGATCAGCAGTCACCACGCTTACTCTAGACGGGTTAGGGTCAGTTCACACCGTTCAAAAGGTACACAATTCAGTGAGGTGGGCCGCGCGGCGTAGCTCGACGTTGTAGACACCACCTCACTGAATTGTATACCTTTTTGTGTAGTAGATAAGGTCTATAATTGTATTGCTATCTTGAAACTGCGCGCCGCGTCGCGTCGCGTTGTGAACTGCCCCTTAGCGATTTCAGACTTATAAATATTACACAGTGTAGGTAACTATTTACCCAAATTCATCCAGTGGGGCAACAATTTTTGTCCGTCATGATAACGTTGATAGACTGTGTAAAGAGGTTAGGTTGTGGTTTCACTATACGTTATATTTATTTAACACAACAATAATAATAAACAACTCGTTCTCATTTATTATTATTGATTTATACAACAACACTCGTGTTTGATATTATTATTACTATAGAGAGAAAGAACAAACGTTTCTCTTTAATAAATTACATAAAGTGTGAACTGCGTTTAATGGCAATTAAACGTTAAAAAAACTGCTTTTTTGCGCTGTGTTTAGTGCTAATAAAAAATACGTATCTTTTATAATGAAGTTATAATAATGACTACTTACCCTTTATGTGAATTTGGGTGAACTGTCTGTGGTCAGCAGGTGCAATTTTAGAATTAGCTTCGACCAAAATAGGGATGACGACTAAATTTTTTTTCTTCGTCTATCAGCTAGATTATTAAAAAGTATTGGGCACGTATTTTTTCTTTTTTCACATAATCAAAACATTACAGTGATATTGATTTGAAATGTCGCATGACGTCACGTGTTGGTACAATTTTTACCTACACGTGACGTCACGAGCCCCCACTCCCAAACTTTGACACGCTTTATCTTTGTAATTTTTTGGTTGATTGACACAAGAAAAAATATGTGTCCATTATTTTTTGATAATCTAACTGACGGACTAAATAGAATTTCGTTTACTTTACCCCGTCGTCATCCCTATTGTCTATGCTATATTCTCCGTGTAAAGCATAGTCAGCCTATACCTACGCCGTTCCTACTGCTGGGACCAGGGACACAGGCCTATCTGTGAGAGGCAGTGGTCTAAAATACAGCACGCGGGCCCAGTACGGATTGACGGATGTCACATGTGTTTTCGAATGTTTGGTTCTAGGACATGCGGTTCACCCCCGTGTCATCATTCTCCTATCCTTATCCTAATAACCTTACCCCCGTGATTAAGAATATTCCTGCAAATGTATTTAAAAATTCCTGCAACGGTTATTTAATTCTTCAAAGAGCGCTGGCCATCTTGTTCTAAAGTAGTCTGTCTGAATACAACGACGCGCGGCGCAGGGAAGCCTCTACCAGAAGTTCAGAAGCTTCAATACAGCAGTTCGTCGTGGTCGTGGACGTCGTACGACAGCGGCTCCCCTGACCTCCTGGCCACTTAGTCCGCCGTCATATAGATTTCATTTCCTCTGCACCGTTCAAGAGGCCACGAGGCAACAACATAATGAAAGTTTCATGTCAACAACAAAACCCGTTTCCGTGATACTTGAAAACGCATAAAGTAAACAAAAACTTTCTTTTTTACAACGTAAGTACAAGTATATAGTAGCGTATAATCTAGACAAGTTCTTTATTACTTGTGTGACTTCCGGAAAGTGGAAATTGGAATGCGTGAAAAAAGCATTTTTCTCTGCCAGGCTGTGACGTAGTTTCCGGCATTCGATAAGCCAGCTGTTCTTTTCCAGTGATGGTTGTCAAAGACTACTGCGTAGGTAATAGCAAAAAAACCATACTAGTCCATACTTCCATACTATGCATACCTACTTAATATTATAAATTCGAAAGTAACTCTGTCTGTCTGTCTGTATGTTACCTTTCACGCCTAAACCGCTGAACCGATTTGGATGAAATTTGGTATAAAGATAGTTTGAGTCCCGGGAAAGGACATAGGATACTTTTTATCCCGATATTCCCACGGGATCGAGACTTATGCGGGTGAAACCGCGGGGCGCAGCTAGTACAAAATAAAATAGTGTCAACGTTCACTAAACTTTTTTACAAAAAAAAAACAACCGACTTCCGAAAAAACACCACAAAGTGAAAAACAACTTTAATTTCGGAAGTCGGTGTCGTTGGTTCTCCATTTTCGGTTTTTGTCACTGAGTTCTGACATTAAAATTATTTTTCATTTTGTAGTCTTTTTTTTTTGTAAAAAAGTTTTTATTTTTCACTTTTAAGCTGTACTTACTTACCCCAGAAAAATTCGTATAACACTACTTGCTGTGCTGTTCCTTAAATTTATGTTCGTCTAACTCGTCAAAAGTTAGGTACAACAGCTGATTTTTTTTTTTTCGCGATATCAGATTTGGGCCCATAGTAAAAGTTGTTCATAATGATGAGTACCTACAATGTCCTTTATGAGGTTGTTGGTGTTTTTCCAATAACCCTGTATACTAGCAAAAGCTAATTAAAAAACTACCCAAGCAAAGTTAATAAAATTGATCTGAGGCATACCCCGCATACCCTATCCATTAAAAAAGAATTTTCGAAATAATTGATGCACAACTGCCGGAGAAATCGCGTAACATACCTACTTACATACAGAAAAAAATCGAATTAAGAACCTCCTCCTTTTTGAATTCGATTAAAAATACCCTGCGAACAAAAGTGATGTTAATTTATCTGGATTTTGTGAATTGGAAAATGTTTTGCAGCGGTGCGTTTATATTACCTACCTTCTTATAGAAATCGCATGCGCAATCGAACATAGGAGTGCGTTATTTATTACTGTAGGTACCTAATTAATAGCTTTAATTAATTCAATTATAATAAACATAAATTACCACTATTTTAGCGTCTTTGGTCAACTGGACCCACTCGAACTGGACACGCGGATCCAGTTGACCAATACCATAGAACAGTCAGACAACTGCCCATACCAGTCTAACTAGATTTAAAAGAAAAATCATAAGACTGACCGGTCATCGTGATTGATCAACGCAACGTTATCGAATGGTCGGAACTGGTTCTGAGCTACCAACAGCTTTACCTGATGACATACATGACATATCCTGTTGCTGGTGCTGCGACCTCTACGGTGATTTTGCAATAAAAATATTAAGCTTTTTGCTGTCTGTAATAAATTGAAAGTTGCTATAGACCACCATGGTGGTATTTATTCTAGTCAGGAACATAATTGTTTATCAAATTAACACACTGCGCCAGTTTGCCGTGGTTTAGCCTTCGATCAATTTTGGCCATTTCTTTCATTTCAAAGAATGACAGTTGCAATTTGAATTTAGT
Source organism: Hydraecia micacea (assembly GCA_914767645.1). Lineage (NCBI taxonomy): Eukaryota > Metazoa > Arthropoda > Insecta > Lepidoptera > Noctuidae > Hydraecia > Hydraecia micacea. The sequence continues at coordinate 2,983,889 of OU611801.1, read as the reverse complement.
GATGCTTATCAATAATTTTCCCTGACACATCAATAATTGGTGAAACCATGTTGTTAGTTTTTGACTTTTTGACATTTAAAGAAAGTAAACATGATGGATAAAATGGAGGCAAAGAGAAAAGTGTCACCGGAAAGGAACTACTTGGAGCAACTACAGAAAAAGCTAAAGTAAACAGATCATAATTCTTTAATTTAAGATGAACCTGAAGAGGAATGTCTTCTGATGGGTCAAGTGATAACGGCCGCGACTTACGAGTTGTCGGTCGTAGCGTAGCTTCGCTTCGAGACCACACAGGCAAAAAATTTCATCACCACTGCTCTGTAAACGGTGTACGAAAACATCGTGAGGAAACGCATATATACTAGAAAAAAAATTCGAAGACGTGACATCTACGAACCCGCACCGGGCCTGCGTGGTGGATTACGGAGGCCTATGTCCCAGCAGTAGGAACATTATTAGCTAAACCTCCCTGAAAACGAAAGGACTAAAAGCGAAAAGCAAGTCATCCAGAGTCATGGCGTGAGGCCTCTAGGGGATATGTTGATAATGGATAATAATATAGGTACTGATTGATTGCAGACTGGAGGTAATGTGGGAATGCAAGACACCGCCATAGAGTGCATATAAAACGTTACTTTTATTGACATAATTTCTTTATCATTAAGTATTCAAACGATCTCGATAAAGATAACTATAAAACGACGTTCTAATAGCTATTAGGAATGTTGTCTGTAATCATCTTATAACACTTGAATTTTATCTGATCATTTTCGATTAGATATTATATGGATATTATACTATTTTAGAGTTCTATCAAGCTCTTTCTTCAAGTGACGATAAGAGGCAAAAGTTGGTGTAAAATTCAATGAACTCTGTTGTCCAATATTTATTTTTATCTTATCTGTTAATTTAAATTTAATCAAAGAATGTCTGATTGATATTTTATATGTTAAATAGTTTCGCATAGTTGAATTAAGTATGACGGTCATTAAAGTAGCATCAAAATAAAAACAACCCGTCATCACGTTTTGGCTGGATGACTTGCGCAATGGAGATTAATTAACGAAACGGAATAATACGGATAAGGGCCGATTTTTCAATCTGATAACTGTATTCGAGGAATAATTTTGTAATTTTGACAGTTATTTCATACAAAAACTGTCAAACGTCAATTTTATTCCTCGAATAAAAGTTATCTGGCGATGGAAATATCAGCCCTAAATTGTATATAGTTATTAAACTTTGAATTAAGAATTTGACATACCTAATTTTCAAGTTATGGAACAACAAACTGAATGTCATACATAACAAAGTTCAAATTCTATTGCAACCAAAAACTTACTAGGACCTTTTTGTTACAAATGGTCACTCTAAAATCAACTTAGAATACATTTCACTAAAGTGGATAACTGATTAAGTGGCGATGGAATGTAAATTATCCGAAATGATGAACAATGCTATACTTAGGTATAATTTTTATAATAATATTAGACTAGCCATCGACGCGGGAGATATTATAGTGCACAAGCGTGTGCGCAGACACAGGTGCACTCGCTCTTCCCTCACTCTCATAGTCCGATAGGGCGGTTTTTTTAAATACTATATCTTAAAGGCTCCCGCAGCCAGACGCGACGCGACTCCAGTATAACAATTTCTATGAAAATTCCATGGGAATTATTCTACAAGAATCGTATCGCACCGTCCGCGTCGCGCCTGTCTGCTTTATCCTTTACTTGGTCCCGCCATCCTGACACACACTAAAACCAGCGCGACGTGTTCCGTATGTATGATGCTCGTATAGTGTATGCCTGTATTATAATCATATTTGGGTTCCTTATCTTATTTGTGTATGTTTCAAGATAAGTACTCAGGAAACCGGGTAACTTACTTAGTATCTTAGGCAATGGCCTACACTACAACCGTCTTTGCTGAATTTGAAAGAAGAATGAACTAGATTTTTTCTGTGGTCACCAGAAAGATTAGAAAGGAGTTTTAGACTGTTCTTGAACTCTGAGCTGACCAATAGTGCTACAATTTACAGAAGCATATACGGTTTTCATGTAAGGTACCTCGACTACCTCGAGTGACCATCCATTACATATCGCGGGCCCTCCGTGCCTCTCAAAGCACATCCATGGTACCGGCTATCATTCGCAGATCTTCGACAGTCGTTACGGGTGACTACCCGTTACGGGTAGTCAGACAGAAGCCCAAAGTCTGACAACCAGTCTTACCGTGGGGTATCGTGTTACCGAGTTATTAGGTTGTGGAGGTCAGATAGGCAGACACTTCATGTTACTGGTATTCAGATGCATCCGGTTAGATTGGAAGAGGACTCCAACATAGTTGGGAAAAAACTAGTCGGAGAGACCTCCAGTCATCATCGAGTGTAGGTATACCTATGCAATCTTAATTCTTTAGTTATCGGTCATCGATTTTTTATTGTTCATTCTATAATCCTGAAATCCATTCAAAATGTGTGAAATTTAATTTCACAAATGATTAGTTTTTTATCATTATCAGATACACGTGATTTAGAACGTTTTTGACATTCAAACATTTCATATTTCGCCAAATACCTAAAGATAAAAACTGTCTAGCTAAGCCACGTATAAACTAGATTCTCCAGTTATACAACTTTTGAGATTTAAATTATTCATAATGCTATCTGGCTGTTTGAACGTCTTCCTTTGCAAGGTCATCGCGTTAATATGAATTTCATTTAAAACTTTTTTGTTTGAATTTTTCTTATCTGTGTACCTTCGCCCACAGATTATGTAAATGTTATGTACAGACGCCAGCACATCAACCTACACCTAACTGTCAAATTTTCCCAATCAACATTGAACCTTATACTTTAGCGATAAAGTTGAAAATCTATTACAGAAATCTGACAGATTGTAGTAGGTTGATGTGCTGGCGTCTGTACGTCAGTAAACAATTATAATATTGAATTCGTAATTACTTCATAATGGTTTCTCAATTAGCTAAAATTAACTTAATTAACATATTCGCTCACAGTATGAATATATCGGATTCTCGACTTAATGAACCTGTTTTAGGAATGGTGTCTGCAAAATGGAATTAATTAGGTACCTACCTACATAAATATTACATATTTATTTCGTCACCTGACAAACCGCTAGTCGGCAAACATGAACGTAAGATGGGAAGCCCCCTAGCCCCAGGTAGATTCGAGATGGAGTCATGACTGAGTCATGACACAAATGTAGAAGGACATTGAAGGAAAAAAAAGAAGCATTAGGTATCCTATGGCGCAAAATCAAGGCTCCAAAAGTTTGATTTGATTCATTTGATAGCGTAAGTACAATACGGGCATTACTGGTAGTCAGAAGTCAAATCTGACAACCAGTCTTGTCGTGCTACGGAAAGCACGTTAAGCCGTTGGTCCCAGCTGTCATTCGTAGATCTTGGACAGCCATTACCAAGTCTTCCCAAGGGGTATCGTGTACCCAGTAACTGGGTTCTGGACGCCAGATAGACAGTCGCTCCATGTAAAATACTGGTATTCAGATGCATCCGGTTAGAATGGAAGCCGACCCCAACATGTTGGGAAAATGCTAGGCAGATTGATTCATGAAAGGATGAAAATAATAGCCAGACAGGGGGTTAATACTTAGATGAGGGTTACAAGAGATTTATAATGTAGGTATAGAAAAAGAAAGACATGCAGCTGCGCTGACCCCAAATAAATGAAGCCGTCCATGACCCAAAGGGCGAATCGATGATAAATAAATGACAAATTTTGCTTCATTTGAGATTTTCTTGGCTCAAAGTAAGAATTAACCAGAAGTAAGCAATAGCTGGATCGTAATCGTGAGGAAACCTGCATGTCCTAGAACCAAACATTTTAAGACATGTGACATCCGCCAACTGGGCCCGCGTGGTAGTGGATTATGGCCCACCCACTCGCTCTCATAAAGAAGAGGCGTGTGTCCCAGCAGTGGGAACATTATTAGCTCAACTGTCACTAATGAGACACTATTACTTATTCTATTGTTACCGATCTTTAGGAGATTTCGCGACACCGGAGCGGATATAGGCTGATTATGCTAAACAATAGATGTACACCACAGAGTTATTATCTTCAAGTTATACCACAGATTAAAACCACAGGGACAGTCTACTTGTCTTATCTATGGAATGTTAATACGCAACGAGGTACGCTAAATACCTATTGTGAGTTGTAATCCGACTGCGTACTTACTATTAAAGTATGTACTTACAAGGATTCTTGCTTGATGGGCATGTCGTGGGAAACAGCAGTAATGTATTTTGATTGTGGCCTATGGAAGTATTTACAGTGCAATGCTGGCCATAGCATAATCATTCGTTAATGTCCCCACAGCTGGGACACAGGCCTCCTCTCTGTGAAAGGGAAGGAGGGGCTGGCCATAGGGATTTTGCTAAAAGTAGGTATGTACCTATACATTCACCAAGCCTTTTCCCAGCTATTCTGGGGTCGGCTTCTAGTCTAGTCAGCTGAATATAAGTATTTCACATGGAGCGACTACCTATCTGACCTCCACAACCCAATTACTGTGTAACACGATACCCCTTGGCAAGACTTGATATCGACTGTCACAGATCTACGAATGACAGCCGGGACCAATGGACGAAGGTCTCCTTGATCATCTAAGAATATTTTATCATCCGGTACGGCTCTTAAATCTTTTCCAATCCTAAGGGCACGTCTTCCCTGCCATTACAGTGCCCCCAGTCTACTCCTTGATATGCAAAGGCCTCTGTTACACCATGAAACATGAGGCTACAGAGGCTAGCGCTAATCTTGGGGTTCGTTCAATTAATCGAGTCTGGTGAAACCACGCTGGGGTCGGCGCATTTCATTCATTCGCAGTACGACATTAATCTAATCGATACATTAGATATGTCTGAAGATGATGGCAGATGAGGACATCATCACACTGTGTCATTATTACAATGTTACGATCACCCTAATGATGCGTTTGACAAGACTGCAAGAACAATCACTTAGCGGGTGACCATAAGCGTTGCTCCCTTGAGCTTAATAGCATAGTTTTGTAAGTAATGGCTAACAAGTACTAGGCTGCCTACGCATTGTATTGTTAAGGCTTTTTCCTCTACGTAGCCGGTGGAATTTAATCCCCACTCGAGCGTGAATGTTTACATGTACTTGGAGTTACGTATGTTGATAGTCAAGCCTACATTCAGATTAATGAGACTTGGCTTGGGATTTACTGGGTTGTGGAGGTCATCACACTAATTGCGTAACACGCTGTCAATCGCAATCTGAATTATCATTTTGAAGGATATTGCTAATCCATTGCTTCATATGTTAAAAAAAATGTCTGCTCAAGAACGTAAATACCGCAATGAATGTTGTTGAACTGTCAAAATGAAAGGTATTCCTTTTGTTAGTGTGTTTAGCAATTAGCCGCAGATTGGAAGTCGCTCCATATAAAATACTGGTATTCAGCTACATTCGGTTAGACTAGAAGTCAAACCAAACCCAATGTAGTTGGGAAAAGGTAAGGTTAGGAAAAGGTGATGATTTTTTCCTCACGTCAACTTGTCTTGACGTGAGGAAATAACATCGCAGAGGATTTGAGAGAATTGCATTGTAGAGTTCGACAAGGTATTTAGTAATGTAAAAAAATTATTGTGGCCTTCCCAGGGATTCCCACAACCATTTTTATCGTAGTTAGGACAGGAAAGGGTCGGGTCTATGATTGTCAGCCCAACATTTTAAAATGTTTTACGATTCACCAGAAATAATGAGCTGCTATCTCCCAGATGAACAAACTAGGACAATAATCACCTCAATTTCCAATTAAAAGAACAAGAAGTCGATAAATAGTATACAGTTATAGATTGAAAGCCAAAGATACTCCGCTTGAATGCGTGTTGCGTGTATAGCCAAGTATGGTCGAGTGTGGCGGGAAAGATTTAGCTTAGTAGGTCAGACAGAGGGCTTCTGTAGACGCAAGCGCGTTATCAGAAAGTCTTAAGTGTCTACAAGGTTAGGATGAGTAGAAAACTTAATTAGGTTGTGTAGATAGAATATTAACATAGCTATTAGGCAGACAAGAGTTAGTACTTAGGCGTAACTTTTAAGGAGGTAACGATCGAGCAACATGGTGAAGATTGGTTTTGAAAATGGTTACTGCAATCAGACTGAGATAGGCCTAAAAGTGGTCGAAGATGTTTTATCTGTCTCCAAGTAAAGTGTTGAAGAAAAGGAGGTATTGCTTATGGTTAACTCAAAGATAGATTGTGTTGTGGTTATGGCACATGAGAGATCAGTTAGAAAGGTAGGTGTTTCGGTTCAAAGTATAGTTTCCTGGAAAATCAGACACCAGATCTTAATCTATACTACATATTATAAAGAGGTAAAGTTTGTGAATTTGTATGTAGGAGGTAATCTCCAAATCTACTCAAACGATTTCAAAAAATATTTCACTGTTAGAAAGCTACACTATTGCCAGGTGCCATAGGAATTAGGATATATATTAAAACACTTGGACGAGGTCGCGGGAGAAGCTATTATGGATGAAAGAACAAATCAAACGCTTGCTAATTATGTTAAGTGCACGAATTTAAAAATTATGAAGTCGGAATAGATCCTAATGGAATTCTAAGGCTTCCTTCTTATATTTAAATCATCTTTACTAAGTAGTCCTACCATAATGAAACGCAGGTGTGTTTATGTTTATATTCATGACGTTGTTCCTAGACAATTGCGGTTACAATGACGTCTGTGATTTGACTCAGAATCTTGTGGTTAGACCTTCAATCAGCAAATTTAATTGTAGATAGAAGATAAAAAGGTCAAACCATGAAAGTGACTGATGAAACCAATGCTGACCGGATAGGTAGTACTAGTAAGGTAGCAGTGTCTTCATCGCATGATGTTGACAGTGCAGGAGTCCCAATTTCATACCCTAGGCTTATTACAACTCACGCCTTATTCCCACAGAAAGGCAGAAATTACTGAACGCCACCTGCAAATCACAGTATACAAGCGACGGCAAAGGAATATCTACACGTTTACTCAACCACAGGATAACAATCGTGTTAGTAATTCACATTTATAAAGTGAAGTATTATTAAGTTTACATTCAGATTCAAATTCAGACCAACTAGTTAATTCCTGTGTACCATAGAAATCCTCTCTAGACCACTGTAGTGTTGTCTTTTATATCTAACAGTGGGAACCATATACAATTAGCTTGATCCACCACACTCCTTTTGCCTCGTTTACTTTCATATATCTCACCTGCCTTATCTCAATCTCAATATTTATTTGGTGTTTGCGCAGTGAGTCTTCGTCTTCCATCAGTCACCATCTTAGGATCTTTCTCACCCTCATTCCAGCCATGTCTACTTTTAAACATTCATCCAGCCCTATTTTCTTCGGTCTTCCTCTAAAACCTGGTAGCATTTATTTTAATTTTTCACATAACCTGATGGAGCCTGAAGTTACTGCTTCACTAAAGACATATTGTACCTAATACAATAGACACTTAACCTTCAAAAAGGTTCTACTCAGCTTAGAATCTATGAATGAATTTGGTTTTTAAAAGGTCAAATCGTGGCAATGGATGCCAGACTCTTGTTTCACAAAAATGTCGTCGCATTTGGGATTCTGCTCACATAATAAAACAAAAGACGGTATTTAGAAGTAGTTTTTTGAGGGGCATGAAGAGGGGAAATAGATGGTAACAAAATCAGTATAAGCTTTTCTCGCGTTTTATCAAAACTCCATACTATAGGTAATACGGGCTGGTGTCCGCAACTCCACGTCAATGCGCGTATTTTGCGTACGGGTGGAACTCTATACTATGCTAGATTACATAAAGACAAAATGTTATCGTTATGTGTGTATATATTTTTATTGTAATTTCAAATTTATCTTAATTCAAAAAATTATATTAGAACATAGGTGCTTTTATGTATATTATTCTGTATATCTTATTAAAATAAGTACTGTAGAGACTGAGACCTCTTTCATGAGACAGGCTGGTAATAATTTGATGACGACGTGTTCCTTTCGGGCATTCAAGCGTGTGTCAAATAAGGGAGATTAGGTTTGACATGAAAGAATATAAGAAGTGATAATTTAGGTTAATATTGAAAAGATTCAATATAATATCTAATGAAATCCATATAGGAGTTTCATTTAATAAGCTCCCATCTGAGTTAAGTTACAACAAATGGTGGACGCGCCGAAAATTCGCGAAATATATATATGATATTATGATATAAAAAAGCGAGTCCGCTCGCAGGCCAAGCAGAGTGAGTATAAGAGAGGCGCAGAAACTTCCCCAACCACCAGTAATATAGAATAATAATAATATAGTAATAGAAAATATCGTGAGGAAACCGGCATGTCTTAGAACCAAAAATTCGAAGACATGTGACATCTGCCAACCCGCACTGGGCCCGCGTGGTGGATTACAGCCCACTCCCTCTCACTGAGAGGAGGCCTGCGTCCCAGCAGTGGGAACATTATAGGCTGATTATGTTATATTATCAGTAATATAAAAATTGATTTGCTTGCCCTAAGCAGGCAAAATATGGACTGTACATTAAACCACCTACTTTTACAACTGGTAATAACATTTATATTTTCTGCAAATAAATTATTCTTATCCTTATTTTAGGCCAGTTCGAGGTCAAAGTGTTACCACTAACGTACAGCCGACTGTACCACATAATAGCATTAAAACCTTTTAATAATCTTACGAACCTTCTTAATATTTTGTGTTTTTTACTTTGCCTGTACCTACGGCCTGAGTTTCTGGTTCACTATACTACCTAGCACGATTGCCACCTGACCTTTGCCTTAGCCTTGATCTAAGAGAAACCAGATTTCTGCCTTATGATTCTGCCTCATTAAGCATTCCTACGATTTTTATACCTCCAATCACTGGGATATGGTCAGTTTTTTTGTAGATGGGCCATTAGCTAATGAATATTCAGTCGCTTAAATCTATTTTCGCCAAGAAACACCATTTTTAATGGCGATTTTTACACACGGCACTTTTTCCATATATGTGGACTTTATTGGTGATATTCTTACGTAACAGACGCCAGCACATCATGCTACCCGACACTGTCAAATTTTCCCAATCAACTTTGAACCTTATGCTTTAACGGTTGAAGTAAAACTTTGACAGATTGTAGTAGCTTGATGTGCTGGTATTTGTACATAATAGTGACCTTGTTGGTGATGTTCTTCAGATAGGTCAGGTGCGTAGTACCTACTCGCAAACGACTTGAGTATAACGTACATGACCAGACGTACAACGTAAACGCGGCAAAAGTAGAATGTAAGTGTGGAACGAAACACACTATGCCGAAGGTACGCGGCCGAAGTTCCGCGGCTGATTTTACTGTATGATATAACGCAACGTAATTTCGGCATACATGTGTCGTCAGTAATTCAAATAGCATTGCAGGCGTAATCATACCGAACTTCGGTCGCGTACCTGCGGCATAGTGTGTTTGGACACTAAGGATCTTAGCAGGTGGCGTTATGTAGTTTGCCTACCTTCCTGGAAAGAAGGCGAGTGTATGAAAAACCTTTTCTCACAAAAAACTCTTCAACAACACATTAACACAGCGAATAAAAGGGTAAAAAATAAAAACATCTGACGATCAGTGCTAAAATCAGCCTGCCTGCAGCGATGAATGATTGATGCGCGGCGCTGTCGTTAGCATGTGAAAATCGTGAAAGTGCTTACCTCGCTGACATGTGATACGCGCTGTGCATCATAAAAAAATACTATGTAGAGGTTTTATAGAGGTTCTCTATGCGCAACGATAATGGCTATTGTAGGTGCTAATTTGTTTCCCTTGACAGCGGCGAAAGTTTGTTTTTGAGCAAATTGATATTTAATTTTGATTGTATAATAAGATTATGTTTTTGGGTTTAGGATTGTTTTAGAGAATTTCTCACAGAAATTGACCACGAATTTCTGGCATATAATTCATCCTATTCCACTTTTATTTTATTGGTAGATATATTTATTTACATCGATTTTGATTATGTTTCTGTGGTTTTCATATTTTTTTTTATTTCACACCGTAAAGATCATGATAAAACCGCGGAATTCTTAGAATAGGTACCAACTACCTACCTTAAATTTGAGGAGATTTCTCATCATGTCCATAGAGAAATATACTTTGCCAACTTTTAATTCATTTTATGGCAAACGAATAGCCAGGGGTGGACGACCTACAGAAGATCGGGGCGAAGCCCTGCATAAGACTCGTACAGACCAGGGAGGGAAGCATGGCACAAAGGGGAGGAGGCCTAAACTCAGCGGTGGGTCAATGCTGCCAATGACGATGATGAATGCATTTGTTAGGTTATTTGGAATCGCTGATAATTTTGCAATACTTATATCAAGTCATAAGTTCAGGACAAAAGAACGTGTGGATACAGACTCCAGTACATCAAGCTACCCGAAACTGTCAAATTTTCCCAATCAACTTTGAACCTTATGCTTTAGCGATAAAGTTGAAAATCTATTAAAGAAATTTGACAGATTGTTGCGGCTTGATGTGCTGGCGTCTGTACCCAACTAATATTTTTGTAACAATATAATTTAAAAGAGTGTCCATGGAGTTCTTCTCTATACCTACTACGCTTTGGAATGGGCAACATATTGACCGACTCCTTGGCAATTCAAAAGTGCATGAAAATGGTTTAAGTAATTGAAATAAATGCTTTGAATTTGCCCCACTTTTTACGGAAATTCCTAAATTCCAGGCCATATTTCAACCAATCTTCGTGCACAAATCATTCCCATTTTGGGCACACTGGCACTAGATACCTCTTGACCAATATAGAACCTGTTCTCATGGTCGATTACACCTGTCATTGAAGCCTATTCGACTGTTATTCATTATAAAAATAATTACGACTCTTAAAAACCTGTCTCTTTTCGAATAACATTTTGCTATGTCCCCATAAAAGGTATTATTAATCTGTGCCTGTGGTATTATTCAAAACCAGTTTGTATGTAACCAGCTTCTTGTCGGTATATTTCGCAATTAAGTCACGTTAAGCATTAAACTCAGTCATACATATTCAATGAACGTTTAACAGTAACTTCAGAACTGTTTGAACGGATTGACGATTACAAATTCGTTTATTTTTGCAAGTTCAATTAAGTTTGTGTTCGCCATCTTGAGTTCTTGACCATAATAAAATTAATAAATGAACTTCTTTTTTCTAACACAGACTACTAAAAAAAGGCAAAGGTCGTTGTATTATAATTCCAAGTTAGAAATACGTGGGCCGCAGCCTCATCGTTTTACGCCGCAAGCGTTTCGCGAAAAAAAAACTTGCAATAACTCACGTACCTTTCCGCGATTTCCAATACAGTTTCCTCAAGTAGTAAGCGGCTGCTACCAAAAGAAGAGCTGCAACAAAAGCACCGATGGCTGCGCCAGCGACGCTGCCAGCTCCATAGCACGCAGCCTCTTGGCCAAAAACACTAGGCACCAAAACGGTCACAAATAAAACCAAATTTAATAAAACACCCATTTTTAATCCACACAAATTAACATCACTGTATATGGCACATAGATGGTTCGACGACGGACACCGATCACATTCCTAAAATTTGAATTTTTTCGAATTCGGAATGCGTTGTAAAACTTTTTTTTATAGCGCAATGGCAAAGACGTGCGCCGCGTCAGCCTGCGCGGTCGACTGTGGCCGTTCGTTCTCTTTCGTAGTAGATCGGTCGTTTCGGTTGTGAAAAGGCTGTGATTGTGGGACAGAGCGAAGCGTGTGGAAGCGTGTGTGGAGAACGTGTTTTGACAGCCGGTGGGTGCGCATTAAAACGGCGGGTACACGTTAAGTTTAAGTTAGTTTACAAGAATTTGCTTAATGAATTGAGTGTTCCGTTAATATTGACATCTAAACACTGTTTTATTTTAATTTGCTAGTTCAAAATGACACCTCATAATAGATAGACTAAATAAGGTCATGTTGTCAACATGACATTGTTTAAGAAAAAGTTCCATCGAAAAAAGCTGTTATTTTAGTCTGGCAAATTAAAAATCACAGTTTAGTTTAATGCCAAAAAGAAAACAAAATTAATGACTGAGGTGTACAAATATTTGTCAACATCCTATACCTACCTAATACTCAGGTTAACCAAACCTAAACAATAAGTAGGGATACAAAAACAATGTGAGCATAAAATTGTATAATACAACATACAGTTTAGGGCTTATAATCTTAACCCAAAACTATTCAAAACACATACATTACATACATAAGTACATTTGAGTATCACGTAATATTTAAGCACCTATCTAAAAATAACTCCAAAAACGACCGTATTTAAATACCACATGGTCCCGTCATACTGACGCACATACACACCTGTGAGAAGCAAGCGCAGTTCGCAGGTATCACACACACACTGACACACACACCGTCACACTACTCTATCTAGTAAACATAAGGGTGTGTGTGTGTGTATGTATATAATATATTCAATGTATGCGCGTAGTTTGTTGTGATCCGAGATGTAGCTAAATAATCACTTTTTATAGGGATCAGGTTCTGGCATCAACATCATCAAGTTTTAAAGTTAGTGTAATCGGTACCTACTGTGAAGAGAAAATATACCTGCCTAGGTAGGCACTAGGTAGGACCTTAAAATTTTATAAACGTTCAAAATCTAGTATCAGTCTCATCTCGGCGACAAACAAAATATGTCAAAAATGTAGGGAAAAAAAATAGGGGTATTTTCGTCCGTAAACCGACTTTATAGGCAACCAATTTTTTTTTTTATTCTTTGTTATTAAAAGGGGGTTTTTATTCACACGGATATGCCAACCCCATCTCATCTTATTTAACTATTCAACGCCAGTTATTTTAAAGTTCCATGTAACAGGGGGCGATATTGACATCAACCGGGAACAAATCCAGACTCCAGGCTGCTGCTGAGAAATTCCAGATGGAAAAACTAATAACAGTTTGCCCGAGCCGGGAATCGAACCCAGTACATGCTCAGCACAGCAGTAGGACCGCACCACACCACTAGACCAAAGATGCAGTCTTCATTCTTATTAATGATTAATAAACAAGCCACAGGTGTAAGTATAATAAATATCTTATTAACAAATAGCTTGTCCAATCGTAACTCACTCTGACCTGCCGAGGCACTAGACATACTAATTTATAGATAAGTAGGTACCTATTACTAAAATATTCAAAATTACCGGTTTTCTTCGCATTATCTATGATTACGAAATTATTTTGTACGACGGCCAATTCATTCCGAACCTTGTTCTTTACAATGGTCGGTTGATTTTTGACTGTAGGCTCCTTAATTTGAGTAGTTGTGGATTGAAAACTATCTTTGTTTGGTTTTTTACTTAGTTTTGATGTGCAACTTGTCTAAGAATTAGGTAAATTACGACAAATTAATGCTCTTACAAAGATTATTATCTAAAAAATACATTTTATGAGGGGCCTGTGGCTAAATAATAACAGCCGCACGGGTCGATCGATCAGGTTAAGCTACGCTTGCCGCGGTTGGTCCGTGGATGGATGACCTTCTTTACATACCAAGACCCCTCCGTGCCTCGGAAAGCACGTTAAGCCGTTGGTCCCGGCTGTCATTCGTGGATCTTTGACAGTCGTTACGGGTCGTCAGAAGTCCGAAAGTCTGACAACCAGTCTTACCAAGGGGTATCGTATTACCCAGTAACTGGGTTGTGGAGGTCAGATAGGCAGTCGCTCCATGTAAAATACTGGTATTCAGCTGCATCCGGTTAGACTGGAAGCCGACCACAACATAGTTGGGAAAAGGCTAGGCAGATGATGATGACATGAAACAACAATTTAATTCGGTGATTCTTACAAATCTAAGGTATGTACACACGACGACATATGAAGCTAAATATTTCCAGTAGAAGCTGGTATTCAGCTGCATCCGGTTAGACTGGAAGCCGACCCCAATATAGTTGGGAAAAGGCTAGGTAGATGATGAGAAGCTGACCTCTCATTGTCCCAAAAGCCTATAAATTATATAGGTACAGACGCCAGCACATCAAGCTACTACAATCTGTCAATTTTTTTAATAGATTTTCAACTTTATCGCTAAAGCATAAGGTTCAAAGTTGGTTGGGAAAATTTTACAGTTTCGGGTAGCTTGATGTGCTGGCGTCTGTACAATGCAAAGTCAGCCAAAACTGGAAATGATAATATGTCGCCGAGCGTACCTACAATGATGCACTGTTTATATTCCATTCTCAGATTAAATGATGTACTTATAATAAAAACAACAATAAGAGAAAATAAATGTTCTTGCAATCTATACGAGCAGACGAGTGCATTAACAATGCAAACGAGGCACAGATAGATGCACCAACAAAAACAATTTGTAAGTATGTACTATGCTTAGGTATACTATGCTGCGTTTGGTTGCGTTCCATTCATATTTGAATGGAATGCGGTGTAAACAAAACACACCTTCAGCTTCAATGCTCCGCTCAACTAGTGAATAATGAGCTGTCACTGTCATCATCCACAAAGTTACAATAGAGTACGGGAGACATTTGAAGCACACCTGTATTTATTTCCCTACAGCTGGAGCAAAATGCCAATGGTTTTAAAGCGAAAGCGCCGGAGTAGCCCATAATCAGCCTATAATGTCACCACTACCCCCTCTCTGTATGAGGAAGTCTGCCATAATCCACCACGCGGGCCCAGTGCGGGTTGGTAGATGTCACATGTCTTCGAAATACATCGCGGTCAGCTTGGGGGTCTACCTCGATGCCTGGCTTGTGAGCGCGTGTCTATTAGCATGCATTTGTTTTACATGCGAGGTGACATCGAGGTAGCGAGGTAAACCGCGATCGCGAGGCATCGCAGTGAGGCATCTTCGGCATGTATTTACCCTTAGCCAGGATCTTGGCGTTGATAACCTGATAAACTCGATGAAAAAGCACAGTTTCGTAGGCATTTTCTTTGTAATAAGTAGATGGGGAGTGTTTGCCACATAGAAATGTTTTCATATATCTATGGTTTGCCATAATCGCCACGCTTGGCAGGCGGGTTGGCGATCGCAGTATGGTGGTTAAATGCATGCAGGAAGAACGCTGCTGCCCATTCTCCGGTACGACCCTTCCCACAAGGTGGACCGACGACCTTGTGAAGGCCGCAGGAACCCGTTGGATGCGGGAAGCACAGAACCGGTCGAAGTGGAGGTGCTTGGGGGAGGCCTGTGTCCAGCAGTGACGTCTTTCGGCTGAAATGATGATGAATGATGAAGTAGATGAGCCTACACAAAGAGTATAATAATAATATGGGCCTACCTATGCTGTATCAAGCCTTTCAGAATGAAGTTTTGAAATAAATCAGTGATGAAAGTGAGCAAGATGTTATGGGCAAATTAGTTTCTAATACACGCTCTGGTTAACACTGAAAGAAATTCTTTTATAATATTAATATTATTCTGCATTTTATTTTCTAATTAGATAGGTGCTGCCCGCGGCTTCGCACGCGCGGATGTCCGAAATTATTCCACTGGAACGTGCTACCGGGACAAAAAGTATCCTATATTACTCCATATAACATTAACTATCTGCCAGTGAAAGTCTCCCAGTCAAATTAGATCCAGCCGTTTCGGAAAATAAGTCGGAACAGACAGACAGGCAGAAAGACAAAAATGTTAAAAATAACTGTTATTTTAACGTTACAAACAGACACTCCAGTTTTATTTGTTTGTATTAGTATAGATATCTAGATTTTCTTTGAAAGCTAACTCTTACCGGTACCTCGTAAAGTGTGGCCACCTCGGAACGCAGCAGGGTGTGAAAGTGGAGCTGTGTCACAGACTATGCTCCTCCTCCAAATCTGCTCTATGTGCCCTAAAACATGCTGTAACATGTAGTAGAACAATTTCTATGAAAACTTCATGGACATTGTTCTAAGTACTAGAGTCGCATCGCGCCTGTCTGCGACAACCTTTGGACTCAGTTGCATGACATCATGTCTCATGGCATTGGAAAAAATGAATAATATCATGGCTCCTTGGATAATCGTAGACATAACAGCGTTGGTACCAAGCAAGACCAATCAATCAGGGGCTCGTCGCTAAATAATAACAGACGCACGCAGTGCCGGATTAAGACTACCTATTTGATGCCCTAAGCAATTCACGCCTGTAGGCCCCCCTATCCACTAGTCGCCTCGTATTTTTCCAAAACATCGACAAGTGATTTGTAAAGATTGGCGCACATCTCTAGAGTAACTTTTGAGTCTTGTAATATCTTGCTGATAAACAGCCTTTCATGTGCTAGCAAATACTTTTTCGGTGCTGTTTCTGCCTTATGGTCCCCCCTGAGAGAAGATGCCCTAAGCAATTGCTTAATTTGCTTATGGGCTATAAATCCGGAACTGGACGCACGCCTCGATCTTCAAGATTATAAGCAACGCCTGTCGACGTCGACCCGCAGATGGGTGACCATTTATTACAATACCTGCAATACCTGCCGAGACCCCGCCACGGAAAGCACGTTAATGGTCCCGGCTTTCTTTCGATTCGATCTTTGACGGTCGTTACATTACGTTACGGGTAGGTCTAGGTAGTGAGAAGCCCGAGAGTATGACAAACTGTCTTGCCAAGGGGTATCCGTATCGTGTTACCCAGTAACTGGGTTGTGGAGGTCAAGTCAAATAAGCAGTTGCTGTTGAAGACCAATTCCCGTATTTAAAAACGTACAAAATCTAGTCGCAATCTCATCGCAACGACAATCAATGTCCAAAAGTAGGGAAATTAGAGGTATTTTCGTCAGATTGAGACTGAGATCACTGTGAACCATAGAAATGTCAAAAATTCGTCTAACTATGCTGTAAACGTTCTTAAAATTATGTGTAAATTAAGTAAATTCGTAAATTCTCTACTATAGACAGAGACACAGTCAGTAGGTTTTTCTATTCTGGAAGAGTCTGGCGAAAACTGTGAATCTGGCAGACTGAAACGATTCAAAGAATTTAGGTATGTAGTGAGTCTAGTGACATCTAGTATTTTAGAAATTAATGAAACTAGCTTATTTATTTTCTGTGCCATGTTTAAAAATGGCGCTCACTGAAACGTAGCGTTGTAACTTATTCGCAGTAGCAGTTATTACTAATGTGATGTAAGGTTAATATTGTAGTCGAGTTATAGATAAATAATGGAAATATCACCATAATTTAATTTCCATAATTGTATAATACAATTTGAGTAAAAATATTATGTCACTTACAGTTTTATATAAATAATTTCCGCATGATTTTATTTAAAGCCCCGCTCTCTAATTGTGTAACACATTCACACAATCAATCACAGTCAGAGGGGTCTGAAGGAAATTTTGAAAAATTGAACATTGCAATTAATTACCATATTGTGTGTGTTACGCAATTAATCAAACGTTATTATAATAATATGTTGGTTTTTAATTGTTATAATGTAATACGTGATAATTAAAAATTACAGTATTGAATAAAAAATAAATCATACTACAATCGATTAACTCGACTACACTATGTTCTTGAAATGCACAGAACACAGAATAGACATCCTTAACAAAGCGACATTTTACGGCAATCTGACATTTGATTTTCTTGGAAATTATTACCGGCTGAGTTTATTTTCATTAATTACTACTACTTAATCCCACGAATGCTGTGAAAACTTCCATAAATATGGAAAACGATATATTGGACTCATTGAACGACTTGGGGTAAGAAAAGTATTTATAATTTTAGGTTATAATGTCTTCTTAGAAAGCTATAGCAATTATGTTTATTGTTATGATTATTTCTCGAAATAATTATTTGCAAAGTATAGCATTATTTGCCGTGTGAATAACATGTTTGGTGTGTGTGAGTGTACTCCATATTGAGGAGCTTATAATCAACTAAAACGTGGCTGTCTTAGGTCCTCTAAAGTAATCAATATGCTAGCTTTTTTGAACTTGTTGCGTTGGCTAAGCATTTATCAGACGCTACAAAAAGCCCTTAAGACGACCCACTGACAAAGGTTACTGCTCATGACTACATAACTTAGAACTATAACCTAATTAATGAATATTTTTACATATTTATTTAACCTTTTGAAAATATAATATCTATGTATATCTAATACTAAAAATAACAAAATTAAATAAAAAATGGAAATATCACCATAATTTAATTTCCATAATTTTATAATACAATTTGAGTAAAAATATTATGTCACTTACAGTTTTAATATTAGTACTAATAATTAATAATAATTTTAATAATTAATTAATACTTTTAGTTTTAATATCAGGAAAATCCTAGCCCCCACACTGATTAATTCTGATGTGCCGTGTTTCACCGATGCTATGGATGCTTGGAGACTCGCTTGCCCGAATACAGATCTACCCGACAATCCATCTTCCCAGAGACGGTGGGATGAGCCGCTCTGCAGAGTAGTACAGAATAATTTACTTGACTCGTCTGCTACTACTGCGGAACGTGCGCGCCTGCTGGCTGTGGGTAGGTGGGAGTCGGGTCTTTGGCTTCATGCACTACCTTCGTCGAACATAGGCACTTTGTTCGACGACACTACTTTTCGCCTCGCTGCTTCCCTAAGACTAGGAACTCCTTGCTGTTCTCCTCATCGCTGTCACTGTGGCGAAGATGTCAACAGCCTCGGACATCATGGCCTGTCTTGCAGCCGCAGTGCGGGTCGCTTAGCGCGCCACGCGAACATCAATGACATCATCCGACGAGCTCTTGTTACCGTCGGCGTTCCAGCTGTATTAGAACCCAATGGCTTGGCACGCGACGATGGCAAGAGACCGGACGGTATGTCTTTATTTCCATGGAAGGTGGGTAGGCCTTTAGTGTGGGACGCAACGTGTGTCGATACTCTTGCGCCATCCCATCTTCCTGGCTCGGCATGCTGTGCTGGCGCTGCTGCTGCGGCTGCTGAAAACCTCAAGCGGCGAAAATATAATAACCTTATCGGAAATTATATTTTCGAGCCGTTTGGGGTTGAAACCCTCGGGCCGTGGGGTCCGAGTGCTCATGGTCTTTTTAAAGAAATTTCAAAACGGCTGGTTGACACTTCCCGTGACCCAAGAGCTGGCTTTTACCTTGGCCAAAGGCTAAGCATTGCCATACAACGTGGCAATGCCGCCAGTCTCTTGGGAACATTACCAGTCGACAGCGATGCGGATGAATTTTTCGACGCTATATTTTAGTTTCTGTATAGTTTTAGTTAAGTTAGGATTTAATTTTGTTATTTTTGAATATTTTTTAATTATAATAATCATAATTTTAACTCTATTTTGTTAGATAATTATTATTTTTGGCAACAGCCCACAATAATGTTTGAAGCACTTAAATTAATTCAACCTTAGATTTCAATATAATTTTACCTGCTTTATACCTGCTTTAATACCTAAGTTACAGCAAAAGATTAAAAAAGAATTAATATTGTAGTTTACATCACAACTCTAAAAAGTTGTGCAATACAAGGACAATAGACTAGTCAATAGGTACTTAAATATGACTATTATTTTTGCAACTAATAAGTATTTGGTTGAAATTAGATTTATTATCTAAGTCAAGCCATAAAGTCTGATGAATTAAAACATAAATTGAAAAAATATTGTTCAAGATAATCTATGGTCTTGATTAGCTTATGAAAATGAATTAAAAGCTATCATCAAAATTATCTTCTGCTATATTATTAGATAAATTTTGCATTGGCCCTTCAATTTCATTTAAGTACTTAATAATTAAAAAGTCCATACTTAACTTAAAATGATTACATAATCCGATTCAGAACAAAGAGGTTCAACACTCCCCTTGTAATAGGCACTTTAATAGTGTTTCTGATACTATCTTCTTTTATTTATATCCTTATTCAAATTAATCCAATAAAAAATCAAAGGGTGGAGAAGTCAGACAGGCAGTTGCTCCATGTAAAAAAACCGGTATTCAGCTGCATCCAGGTGGACTGAAATCCGACCCCAACATAGTTAGGAAAAGGCTAAGCATATTGATTTTGAGTTGTGCAATGTTTTTTCCTGTAACATTAAATTTTCTTGGCAACTTTGTTGAATAATTTCACTGTCTAATGAATATGAAGCTTTTCTGAAATAAAATATTGAAATATTAAAAACTATTCTTTAAAAAAAATTTTAACTTAAAACATTCCACCATGTCAAAAGGATTCTAATAAGGACCTAAAATTTTCAGCTATGATGGGCCCCTCTCCGACGAGGCCGCCTTCTCCAAGGCAATGGACGGCGGAGCCAAGTCACTGGAGTTCACCAAACTCATCCATATCCTGGCTGAAGAGATCAAAAGACTGTGCAATCTGGAGGAGACTGTTAATATGATGAATGATGCTGAAGAGTCGAGCTCCTTTCTACTTGAGCTCAGTTCCTTTTTGAAGGAGTTGAAGTGTCCATATAAGAAGTTGGTAACAGGTATGGAGAGAATAGAATGGAATACTCTTTATTAGACCATATGGATTACAGATATAAATGAAGGAATTTAGAGATCATATTATGTCAATTGTTATGTTAAAGTTTTTTAGTAAAATAATATTTTTAAGATAATACTGCCCGTTGTTACACCAGAAACAAGACTTTTTGGACTTTTAAACAGTAAGAAATATCATGAAAAATATAATAACTTAACCTGGGTTGCTTTTGTATAATGGCCTAGTGATAATGGCAGCATAATTATGAAAATATTGCATGCTCAGAGTTCCTGTAATTGAACAATCAATTACAGGAACTTATGCGCATGCAATATTTTACTAATTAATTTTGTTATTAACAATAGTAATTTGTGATGTTTTGCTGAACATCCTCATTAAAATAAAGGAATATTTCTTTGGAACTGCCAAGCTTAGATGTTTTGTATCTGGTTCTTATTTTTCACAATATCGTCATAATAATGCTTCCAGGTCACATGTCATCCCGTCTGCAAACTAAAGAGGATCGCCTGCTGCTGTTAGACTACTTACTATCAGAGCTAATGGCGGCACGAATGGTGAACGTAGACTGTCCCAAAGACAAGCAGGCTTCCGGCATGGAGATAGTTATGGTATGACACAACCAATTGATTTTTTCCTGTATTTAATAATTTTTCGGCTTAGTTATTTATATATGAGTGGAGTTCACTCATCCTCCATAGAACAGGGCGGATCCTCCAACCAGACGGCCGTCATCTCTGGTGGGCTACTGGCCGATGATGGTTGTCGGGTATATGCTAGTCGCGCGGTAAACTCTGCTTGCGCGATGCAGCATTTTTGCGTGATGTCAGTATGACGCTTAGTTCGCATGTGGCGATGTAGGTGCCGCCACAATATCTTTAAAAACAATTATTTTTATATTATATTTATTTTTATTACTTTAAACGTTTTTTTTCCTGGTATTGCTTTGTTAAAGGGGTGTCCTTCGTTCATTTGACTATCCAAATGTTTGTCTTTAATTTCAATACTTAAATTTTTACACTCATCATCTTTGGGGGGCGGGCGACTTTCTATTCGATCAAAACTGCTGGGAAATTATATGGCACTAGCTTCTGCCGCGACTTCGCCCGCGCTGTCACTTCGTTTTCTCTCCTAAGGGTCATAGCGTTATGTTAAATAGCCTTCCTCAAGAATTGGTCCAGAGATTAGCATGTTCAAACAAACAAACTTTTCAGTTTAATTATAAATACTTATCTAGAACTGAACTGAAAAACTAAAACTTTAATAAAAATTTTCTACTAGGGCAACATATTCGAATAATGTATTATTTCCTGTCCACAGCAAGAGTCACCTACAGCCAAGGACCTGAAGGAGATCCTAATAATCCTGAAGTTTAACAAGCCTCCTCCGAACATCTCACCAGAGATGCTGTTCTCGAAGCTCGAAGCTAAGCTCAAGGACACTTTACAGAAAGAAGGTACCATTTCACATTTTATTAGAATTAGTTAATATTAATAGCGCGGATTGGCAAGCGTATCGTTCAACGCCCCTCGGCTAGATGGCCCTGCGACCTTAAGAAGCTGGCTTGGACAGACGATGCGGAAGGCGGAGATAAAGCGTTGTGGCGCAAACTGGGAGAGGCCATGTTCAGCAGTGGACTGCGTTAGCTTGAGTTCATTGATTGAATATTAATAGTATTATAGTCCGCGCGGAACTAGTTGGCCGCTGAGGTGGGGACAGGGGTGAGGCGGCGGTTCGCAACGCACGTACTGAGTGATGCGCCCCCCCCCCCCCCCCCCCCGCCCCTCCGACCCACCGCTCACATACCTAAGGCGCAGACAAGTAGTTCCGCGCGGACTATAAGCGAGGGTGTGAGCAGTGGTGGCACAGTGGTAGCGGCCCCGACTTACGAGTTGTAGGTCGTGGGTTCGAACTCACGTTTTACTTTGTGTAAATAATTTCATCACCACTGCTCTCAAAACGGTGAAGGAAAACGTCGTTAGGAAACCGGCATGTCCTAGAACAAAAAAAAAATTAAGAAATGTGACATCTACCAACCCGCTCAGGGCCCGCGTACTGTGTAACGGCCTCTCACCGAGGGGAGGCCTGAGTCCCAGTAGTAATCCCGAGGCTACAATACCAACTTCCCTCATCATCATCAGCCTAGCCTTTTCTCCCAACTATGTTGGGGTCGGCTTCCAGTCTAACCGGATGCAGCTGAATACCAGTATTTTACATGGAGCGACTGCCTATCTGACCTCCACAACCCATTTACTGGGTAATACGATACCCCTTGGTAAGACTGGTTGTCAGACTTTCGGGCTTCTGACTACCCGTAACGACTGTCAAAGATCCACGAATGACAGCCGGGACCAACGGCTTAACGTGCTTTCCGAGGCACGGAGGGGTCTAGGTATGTAAAGATGGTCACCCATCCACAGACCAACCGCGGCAAGCGTAGCTTAACCTGATCGACAATACCAACTTCCCTAACATGTTTAATTTACGTTCTATTTATATATTTCCCAGGTGATCAACTAGTCGGCAAGCCTCTTTACAACAAGGCAATCACAGAGAAGGACTGGAAGCAGTTAGAGAGCACATTCTTGGAGATGTTCGAGGAGTACAGGCTTAGGAGGGAGACGCTTATCACTCGTCTGGAGTGCACTATACAGAGTTTTGAGGTACCTCAGTTAATTCCTGATAGAATACGGTATAGAGAGAAAAAAATAACAAATCTTTCTTTAATAGCATGCTCTAAATGTTCTATATAACACGTTACATTAGACGTTTTAATTTCATCCTGTAGTGTGCACTTAGAAAGAATTTTTGAAAATGTATTCCCTAAAATGATTAAATAGGTGTAACTGTAGGTACTCCACGTTTTTAAATTAGCATGAACGTACTCAATTTGTTCCGTTGTACATTTCTGATTCGTAAATAACCTGAATACTTATTGAAATATTAAAATTGAATGAACTAAAACACTTTCCTTGTTTTTCCACAGTGGTCCGACCGTCTAAAGTCAAAGAAAGACGTCATCCAATCAACATACCGTCCGAAACGCGAGAACCTCAAAGTGAAGCCGGACATCAAGTTGTCCGACTTCTTAGCGGCCCGGACGTCGCTCCTATTGGTCGAGAAGACTTCCAGCGCGACTGTCCGGAAGAACACACAGACTGATGTCAACAAAGTTATTATTGGACAGGTAAGTTCAAAAACAAAAGATACAAATAGGAATTTTCTATCTTGGCAGGATATAAAAGCACTGTAAGGTCTACTTTTGACTGCACAGTTCAAGTAACTTACTGCTTCGCCGGTTAAATATTCGTGCAGTTTGGTTATCAGCAATATGATCCCTAAAACTCGATAGAACTCGTAATAAAGACTGTTTTAAAATTCCTAAATGAAGTACAAAGCTGTGTCTCTTAACAAAGCTCTAAAAAGTTGTAAAACATAGCAAACCGAGCAAGACCCAAATGTTCCCCAAGATAATACCAGCAGTGCTCCGCGGTTTCACCCGCATAAGTTTCGATGGAACATCGGGATAAAAAGTATCCTATGTGTGTTAATCCAGGGTGTCAGCTACCTCCATACCAAATTTTATCAAAATTGGTCCAGCCGTTTGTGCGTGAAGAAGTTCAAACACACTCACGACTTTCGCCGTTATAATATTAGTGTGATTAGTTCGTGGTATAATTGTTAAATTTTGTTGTATTTGCAGGTCCCGGACCGAGGAGGTCGCCCCAACGAACAGCAGCCCCCGCCTCCTGAGATGCCCTCCTGGCAACAGAGAACTGCCGTGAGTATCTAACTCTTAGGCCCGCTTGCACTGCAAATCACTAAATACGTTTAACGCGAAACATATTTGAAACATCGGTCTCTCTCTGTCATCTGCAAACGATTGACAGAATCAGAACGATGTTTAAATACGGTTAGCGTTGAACGCCTTTGGTAATTTGCGGTGAAAGCGGGTTTTTTAGTTTAACTAGCTTTTGTCCGCGGCGTACCTCGCGTGGGTGTCGGAAAGTAACCCACCCGTAATACATTGTTTTCATTTAACTCTATTGGTTTACGCGGCACCCACCAGTATAGCTCCCTTTCGGCATGATTTTTTTGACATCTTCAGCAATCATCGTCATGTTTAAGTCAATTTACACAAAACCTGGAAATGCAGGTGGTCGTTTCTCCATAGAAACGCTCTCGCCTGTTTTCTTTCTGGGTAATGACCATAAAGTAATGATTTCTTACAGAATAATAAATATTAACTACTTCTATGTCCATATGTTTTACTTTTTGACGCTACATTATTTTTATAAGCACTAGAACCCTGAAAAAATGCCGTATTATACCGCTGTCAACAGAGGCCTAATGTACTAATTTGACAACTATTAATGAAAAAAGAATAACATAGGGACACAGTATATATCCTTCGTATTCAGCTTATGAAATATCTTTTAAATTGGTCCAATATTGGAGGAGGAAATAGGCGAGAGCCAAACCTCGAATTATGACTTTTTACTTAGGCTTTTACAAAAGTCTCTCCGACCGCATTTCCTCTTAATGAATTTTACAAAACTTTCCTCATCAATCACTCCCGTCCGTTGGTGAAAAGCTTATGAAAACCCGTTCGGGAGTTTTAAGAGTTTATCGCGTCCAGATAGACAGACAGACAGACACGGCGGGGGGGACTTTGTAGTGATAAACTTACCGTACTGTCCTGTCTGCTAATGATCGTGTATTAAAATTGAATAAAAAATAATTTCAAAAACATATCACGCTCTAAAAAGTATGAAACAAGAAAATATTCTCAACTGAAATTGTTATGTACAAACTATTCGATATTTATCGTCTATTAAATAAACTACTTACATGTTGCATATTTTTTTAATGTATTTAATACATATTCATAGTGATGTTCAGAGGATAGCCGTGGTCGTATGCCACTTTGCCTCAAAGCATTTCATTTCATTTATTCAATAACAATTTACATTGTATCTGAATGTGTTACATAAAAAAAAGTTGTCAAATATACAAAAAAAAGACACTATCACAAAAATTCAAATCATTTACCTAAAACTCACAAAAATATTTAAACATGTCATACCAAAACTTCATCAAACGTCAGAAATTAAAATCATATTACATAAAATCTATTAAGAAAACATGTCATATAAACTAAAAAATAATCAACAATGTTCAATAATAATTCATTTAAATACATCAAATAATTCAAATTCACTGTCAAAAAACAAGCTTATGATTGCTTACTACTGCTAGAATGCATTGTTTTGTTATGGCAGGTGGCATTTTTTTAGGTTATGACTTTATGTTGTTTACAGGGCAGAGGCGGAGGCCGAGGGGGCCGCGGGGGAGGCGGCGGCGGGAACAACACGCACGCCGTCGGGAACAACTCGCACGTCGCCGGGAACAACTCGCACGTCGCCGGGAACAACTCGCACGTCGCCGGACAGGGGGGGTATGAGAGAGGGAGAGGGGGGAGGGGAGGTAGAGGTGGGAGAGTGCAGGGCGGATATAGTCAAGGGGGAGGGGACCATGGTAGGGGAGGAGATCATGGTAGGGGAGGAGACCACGGCAGGTGAGGATTGAGCATGCTAACGGAACTATCAATAAACAAATATTTTTTTGTGAATCATGTTCACATTAAATCATAGATATCATTCACACGCATCATTTACTTTTCGTCATATTTTTTTATATAATTTCATTTCATTTAGTATTGATAATGCAAACATTCATTTATTTTGTATCTTGTATTCTAATTTTATTTTATATTATCATAAGTTTTTTTTAGTTAATGATGTTTTAATGGTGAATGCTGTGTATACCTATAATAGGTACCAGTAATGCTATTCTGTAAAAATCGCACCGTGAAAACTTAGGTGAAGTGAGCTTAAAGTGAGCTGTCAATAGTCTCAATCCCTAGCATCAGGTGGAATGACAGCTCACTTGTAGCTCACTTCACCTAAGTTATCACGGTGATTTTTTTTACAGAATAGCACCGCTGTATACATTATATTATATTATTATACCAGTACTTTTATTATGTTATTGTTCTGTTTTAATTATACGTAATATATCAGATGATTAGTTACACACCGATTTCTCTATTTCAGTCGTCAGTAATTTGACTTTCGAAAGAAGAAGACAAAGCGTTGTGTAACTATACAGACACTATACAACGTTTATTAGTAAGGGGCATGTATGTATATATATATATATGCTGTTGGTGTACTAAATAAATAAATCACTACAGCTTATTAAATGGGACTTAAACATAACTGGCGAAATGTGGGTGTACTATATGCTATCATTATTTTACAGGCCTCAACAGAACAGGAACTACCAAACGTACGAGGTTCCCCCCGGTGGTTACAACAACCAAGGTCAGGCGACCTTCAACCAAGGTCAACACGATCAGAACTATAACCAGCATGGTCAACACAACCCGGGCTATGGCGGAGGGTATAACCAGGGCGGGTATGACAGCATGGGGAGCTTTAATCAAGGAGGATATCAAGGTATGTAGAATTTAATTGCCCCCTTACACCACGAGCTATGCTCGGAGTCTCTTTGAAGGATAAAAACAGGAATGAAATTATCCGGAAAAGAACCACAGTTACCGACATAGCTTGCAGAGTAAGCAAACTGAAGTGGCAGTGGGCTGGCCATGTCTGTCGAAGGACCGATGGCCGGTGGAGCAGACGAGTCCTGGAGTGGAGACCGCGTATCGGCAGCGTAGTGTGGGACACCCACCAGCGACGATGGACGGACGAGCTGGAGATGGTGGGGGGGGGGGGGGGGCTGCGGAAGGCGGAGGACACGGTGTTGTGGCGCAGTCTGGGGAGGCCTATGTACAACAGCGGACTGCGACAGGCTGAGTTGATAGAACTCAATTTAAAAACGGGACTAATTAATTAACGAACAAGTTAATTACTTAACGCACTAACGGTAGCAATGGCTTTCATTTTGACAGTTCAATAGCATCATTGCGTTATTTACGTTGGTGAGCAAACAAATTTTTCGAAAATATGAAGCAATGACTTAGCAATATCCTTCAAAATGATTGAGATTGTCATTATTAGTGTGTTACACAATTCGGGTGCTTATCGACCAAATAATCATTAGACTATTCTTTTTATTTTGTACATGGTTATTTTTTTTATAGGCGGTGGCGGCGGCGGCGGAGGCGGCGGCTACAAAAAGCCCTTCCAAACCAACCAAGGCTACCAACAGAACCCGGGCTACCAACCTAACCAGGGTGGCTACCAATCTAACCAAGGCGGCTACCAATCTAGAGGCGGCTACCAAAACGAACACGACGATAGGGACCGACGCGGTCGGGGCGGGTACCGGGGGAGGCGTTGACACCGATAACCAACTCCCTGGTAACGTGTTATGACGGTTTAATGCCATCATGATTTCAGTGTAAGAGAGAGACGGAGCTATACATGGCAGATAGCACCATCCCTTTTTCGCACTGGAATCATGATGGCAACATTACATCGTAATACGGCCTCTGTATGTAGTTTGCGATGACTATTACTTAGGACAAATGGCGGTGGTTTTTGCATTGATATTGATTTAGGCCTGCTTGCAACGCTAAACATTAAATCATTCTATTTTATAGCAACAGTTGTTATTTCTCTCCATCGGTTGAAGTTAGCTGCTCTCAAGACTGTGAAGGAAAACATTGTGAGGAAATCGGCGTGTCCTAGAAACCAAAAATTCGTAGACATGTGATGTCAACCAACCCGCACTGGGACCGCATTGTGGATTACGGTCCACTCCCTCTCAACGAGAGGAGGCCTGTGCCCCAGCAGTGGGAACATTATAGGCTGATTTGTAGTTGGAAGTTATAAATAATGTTAAATTTACATTAATGCTGCAAGGAAGGGAGCAAAGATCTTTCAGCGCCTGAATGAAATTGACAGGGGGACGTTCTTGGTAAACATTTGTGAAATTGTGACAGAAAATGTATTGACAAAACAAGATGGCAGATTTAGTTCCTATTTCTGCCACGGGCCAACGACTCTGATAGCGTTGTATTTAGTGATTTGTGGTAGATCTTAGAGTATGCCTATGCATATTTGTATACAGATGCCAGACTGTCACCGGTCTGGTTAGAGGACTCCCCCTTTTATTGGTCTACAATATACTATTTTATAGAAAAAATGCTAGTAAAAATTGTATTATGAATACAATAAGTATATTATTATAATCCATTATTAGTATTTTATATGTATATGGTATACAAAGAGAGTACTATTAACATGTAGTAAGCTAGCTATTTCTTTCTTTAGAAGATACTAGCGGCGCCCCGCGGTTTTACCCGCATACATTTCGATCCCGTGGGAATATCGGAATAAAAAGTATCCTATGTGTTAATCCAGGGTATCAGCTACCTCCATTCCAAATTTTTTCAAAACTGGTCCAGCCGTTTGTGCGTGAAGAAGTAACAAACATACAAACACACTCACAAACTTTCGCCTTTATAATATCAGTGTGATATTATAATACGCGTTTAGTTAAATTGTGTCCTTGTATTTCACTACTTAAATTAGTTTTATCACCATTCACAACCTGATTTCACCTAATGGTGGTCATGGGCTTCTCTTTACCTCGATATTAGTTTAAACTAGCTTCCGCCCCTGCTTCGCCCGCGTGGTATGTCGATAAAAAGTAGCCTATGTCTTTCCCGAGGGTTCAAAGTATCCCCGTACCAAATTTATCAAAATCGGTCCAGCCGTTTCGGAGATTAGACGGAAGAAACAGACATTTTTTTTTAAATTGTTTTTTTTTATAAGTACCTTAAATACTTTCGTATGCATTTAGTCAAAAAACTGTTATTTTAACTTTACAAACAGGCACTTTTCATTTTATTTATTTTTATGTATGTATGTAGGTGACTGTAAATGCATACTATTTCACAATTAAAACTCCTATGATACAGGAATTTTCGTAGACATCAATGCAAAAATCATCGCTTAAATAATATAATACAAATTTAATACTGTTTCTAGCAAAATTACGTTAAATATATCAAATGGCGAGCGACCTATAGATTAGCAAATAACTATAGAAAAGCAATATGGGGTTTATTTATAAACGTTGCGTCATGCTAAGTAATAATTAGCGACAGCAGGGCACATTGCTCGCAGAACAGATGGCCGATGGGGCCGAAAGGTTCTGGAGTGGCGACCGCGTACCGGAAGACGTAGCGTTGGAAGGCCTCCCACAAGGTGGACCGACGACCTTGTGAAGGCCGCAGGAACCCGTTGGATGCGAGAAGCACAGAACCGGTCGAAGTGGAGGTGCTTGGGGGCGGCCTATGTCCAGCAGTGGACGTCTTTCGGCTGAAATGATGATGATGAATTAGCGACTGTTGAACCACGGTAATGTTATCTACAGTATTATATCTTCATACAAACTGTCGGAATGTGAGTACATACCTACGCTCCTCGAGTTCGGTATACACTCGGTAAACAAACAGACGCGAATGCGCCCGCAGTGACGAACGGGCCGTGTGATGGTGTAATTGTGCGATTTTTGACAAATATTAATTTAAATAAGTACAAATACTTTCTTAATTTGGCAACCTGGAGCAATTATCCTAACTTAATATTATAAATGCGAAAGTAACTTTGTTTGTTTATTACCTTTTCACGCCTACACCACTGAATCGATCATCCTGAAATTTTGCATATACGTTGTCAGGTGTACAGAAACGGACATAGGGTACCTTTCATCCCGAAAAAAAGTACTGTTCCTGAGGAAAACAACAATAACGTTATTATGATAATAAATGGCGCCACGTGTTTTTCGAAACTTATGCTGGTGAAAGCGGGCGCTGCTAGTAGACTACATTTTGCTGTTTTTGGTTGCTTGAATTCGTCAATAACACATCCAAATATATTTTTTTTAATTACCTATCTGGAAATTCCGAAAGGCAAAAAAAATATATATATACCTACTAGTACATAATTTGTTTCTTTTTTAATAGGTAGGTATTTCGCTTTTTCCACCGAGTAAAATACCTGGATTAAGAAATAAATAAGTGGATAGGGTGAAAAAAGTGACACAGGTGACCTAACTACGCCGCGTTAAAAAAAAAAACAGTGGCACTCCGGGAGTGCCGACAGAAGTGAAAACAAAACACAAACAGAATACTTTGCCATCATTCACTGACATGTCGGATATACATTAAAACCGAGTACATCTCGAGGACAGCCGAACACATCCGAAGCGGTGTCGGTTATACATTTTCGCCGCGCCGTAGAAAGAGAGGGGGATACTCCTACGCCGCGCCGGCTGTCTACTCTCCATCCGTCTTACGAATTTTCGATCAGGGTCACGTGTCCTGACCAGAGATGGGACTATACCCGGTAAAAACCCAGATTTTGGGTAAATACCCATTTATACCCATTTTTAAATTCCCATTTTTTATTTATACCGGGTAAAAATTAAAATCAGTTTAATTAAAACTAATTATTGTATTTTTTAATATACAGAATTTTAAATTTATTTTTATTTGAGACCGTCGTCAGCACAACATACGCGGACATTGTTTTCTCATTAGAAAAAGAGAAAACTATAGCACTGTAACTGTCTAATGAGGGACGAAGAGGAGGGGAGGGTGTGCATTTCGTTAACTGGCTAGTGGCTAGAGCTCCGCCATTTTGTTGTGCACGCGCCGCGCCAGTCGCGCTTCGTTTCTGTGTTCGTGTGTCTAACGTCAGAGTTATACTTTATTTAATTTGCTTCGTCATCAATACTACGATCCACCATGTTAATTTTGAGCTTTACCATTGATCAGAAAATATTGATTTTAAATAAAACGAAGTTAAATATCTTTTAAATCTTTAATCAACATAAATATTCAAGTAAAATAAACTGTTTAGAATAAAAACAAATATTGAGTACTGTACTGATGGCACGTGTTTTAAAGTTAAATAAATGCTGCACGCTACCTTTCAGAATATATAGCTACGTAACTTATATTATGTATATACAATCGTGAAACATTTCAAAACAAGTAAATGAGTAACAATTACTTAGATTTTTCGTTTTAGAATACAATTATTACAATTCAACCTAGACAGTAATAGTATACAGTAAGTAATAATCATCAATTAAAAAAAATACTGAAATTGCACAATTAGTTTGCTTTTTAGTTTGATACTCGTATAGCGTATAATTATATATATCCATTCTCCATAGTTCCTTTAATTTTAGTAATATCAAAACATCAAAATCACATTGTCTTAACCCTTTTTATTACCTAAAACATATCACAATTACCTACTTTAGTAATTTTGTAAGATTAGTGTTACTCATCATCATTAAATTACCAAACTCCACACTAAATTATAATCAACACAACAATACCAAAATTGACTAAACCTCTCTTTTAATTTAGTAGGCACTGTGTGAGGTTAAGTTTAATATGAACTTACTGAAATTAATATTAAGAGTACTAAAAGTACGACTGTGAATTAATACTCATTATAATTTTTGTTTAGTGTAATATTGGGAACTAAAACTAACCTCACACAGTGCCTACTAAATTAAAAGAGAGGTTTAGTCAATTTTGGTATTGTTGTGTTGATCTTGATTATAATTTAGTGTGGAGTTTGGTAATTTAATGATGATGAGTAACACTAATCTTACAAAATTACTAAAGTAGGTAATTGTGATATGTTTTAGGTAATAAAAAGGGTTAAGACAATTTGATTTTGATGTTTTGATATTACTAAAATTAAAGGAACTATGGAGAATGGATATATATAATTATACGCTATACGAGTATCAAACTAAAAAGCAAACTAATTGTGCAATTTCAGTATTTTTTTTAATTGATGATTATTACTTACTGTATACTATTACTGTCTAGGTTGAATTGTAATAATTGTATTCTAAAACGAAAAATCTAAGTAATTGTTACTCATTTACTTACTTGTTTTGAAATGTTTTCACGATTGTATATACATAATATATGTTACGTAGCTATATATTCTGAAAGGTAGCGTGCAGCATTTATTTAACTTTAAAACACGTGCCATCAGTACAGTACTCAATAAGTATTTGTTTTTATTCTAAACAGTTTATTTTACTTGAATATTTATGTTGATTAAAGATTTAAAAGATATTTAACTTCGTTTTATTTAAAATCAATATTTTCTGATCAATGGTAAAGCTCAAAATTAACATGGTGGATCGTAGTATTGATGACGAAGCAAATTAAATAATATAAAGACAGTATTCATTTTATGACGAAGCCATTTAAACAATATAAAGACAGTACTAATTTTTTACCCGGTGTTTTTTATTAATACCCGGTAAAAAAGGGTATTTTTTCTTTTTTACCTTTTTTAACCTTTCCTTCCAATTTTTACCTTGCCATTTTTTACCCACCCGCCCATCTCTAGTCCTGACGCGGGTTTAACATTTTTTACCCATTACAAAAAAAGTTTACAACGCCGCTAAAGAAGTTTTCACTTCAAAACTAGTTTGCTAGGCTAGACTATCTACCTACTTATGTACTTAACTACTTACATATATTATTGAATTAGGCGAAATATCATTATGAAAAATGATTATGAGAGTTATAAATGGTAGGTACCTACCTAGTAAGATTTACATTATAATTTAATTTTATGTAGAAGGTAGTTAGAGGTTTTGATTCGAATTTAATTTTTTTAAATAAAAAGTATGATATTTATAATCACAAGACTATACTCCATAGGTTTAGGTAGTTAAATAAAGGTAAACAAAAAAAAAAAAAACACGTGACTTAGTTAACCGACTAAACGTAATACCAGTCTATTCAGTTGTCATGCTACGTCACAGTTTTTTATAAAAAGAAACTCAAGTAGGTTGATGAAAATAAAATAATGTAGGCGGGCAGCCCTATCGCGTGTTTACGTACCGCGCGGCTGTAGGTAATTGTTTCAAGAACAGGGTCGAGTCACAATACTGTATAGATAACATTACCGTGGTTGAATAATTAATTTTTGACGTTTTAACACCAACTTACTATTGGCTTCACCCAGATAATACGATCATCCAGATTATTCTTACCCCGTGCCTCAGATAGCACTTTAACCTTTTAACCGCTTGTGTCGCATTTACGCGACACATATTTCCG
Organism: Hydraecia micacea; assembly: GCA_914767645.1. NCBI lineage: Eukaryota > Metazoa > Arthropoda > Insecta > Lepidoptera > Noctuidae > Hydraecia > Hydraecia micacea. The sequence goes on along the minus strand of OU611801.1, from coordinate 2,950,235 downwards.
TGCCCCTACCGCTTGTGGTATATTTCTGCGACAGCGAAAAGCATGATTTTTTCGTCCTATTAACTGCGTGGTACAACTAAAACCATTATTAAATAGAGATAAAAACATTTTGACTATTTTTTAATCGATATAACGATTGCTCCTCCTTATTTATTGTAGGTATTATTTTATCGATTTGTAGCCACGCGCTAGGGGCACGGCAATTGATATTTAGCCAATCGCTTAAAAGGTTAAACCGTTGGCCCTGCGCCTGATCTCTTTCCGGTCATGTCCCATCGGACTATGAGAGTAAAGGAAGAGAGCACACACTTGTGCCCTTTAATATCCCGCGCTGCAGGCTGGTGTCCGCTGAGATGGGTCGCCAGTGCCGAAATTCGGTCTGGACGACTTTAATACGATACCCCTTAACCTTTTAACCGCCCAACTTTATATAAGTTGTAGTGCCACCAGCGCCCGAAAAAAAAAAACAAAAATAAATACCGATGAAACGAGCTGTGATGATGTAATAATAATACAGATTAAACGAGCTGTGTTATTTGGTCGTATATATACGACCCTGGCGGAATGGACACGAAAATATTTGTCGGGTTAATCCGACGTAAGCGGTTAAAAGGTTAATAGGAATGGTTGTCAGACTTTTGGGTTTCTGACTACTCGTAACGACTCGACTGGCAAAGATCCACGAATGACAGCCGGGACCTAGGGGTTAACGTGCTTTTCGAGATACGTAGGGGTGCATGTAAAGATGCCTACCAATTTCCGAACCAACGAAATCGATCGACCCGTGCGGCTGTTATTACTTAGCTACGAGCCCGACGTCATTATTTTAAGCAATGTTCATAAATAAACCCCTGAACTATTAAAATATAAAGCAAATATTTAGTAATAATAATAATAGTAACAACAGGTTGTAACATTAGAGAGTGCATTAAAATAAGTATATTGTGATCAAAATAGGAATAGCATTGATTCTCGTGATTGTACAGTAGACTGAACGTCACTAGTAACAAAACAAGTATAAGCTAGCCTCATATTCTGTTGAAACACCGTTCTACGCTCGGCCAGCTCATGGCTAAAGTGTGTCTGACGTGCAGTCGACTGTACCAAAAACATCGTGAGGAAACCGGCATGTCCTAGAACCAAAAATTCGAAGACTTGTAACATCTACCAATCCGCGCTGAGCCCGCCTGGTGGATTACAGCCCACGCTGGGACACAGGCCTCCTGTGTCCTGTATTCCAGCTTTGGGACCATTAGAGGCTGATTACGCTATGCTGATTTTAGTATGGCAGCTAAGATGTATGTCAAATAAATCATTTAAACTAATTTTTATAAAAGAAAAGATTTGTATGTTTGTTTGTTACGCTTTCACGCTAAAACGGCTGAACGGATTTGGATGAAATTTGGCACATGGGTAGATCATGACCTGGAGAAGGACATAGGATACTTGTTCATCCTGGATCGCAGACGAAGTCGCGTGAAACAGCTAAGGTAAACGTACCAATAGTCGTCGGGTTTTGAAATTCACTGACTTTGAAGAAATATTGCGTGAAAAGTATTTAATTTAGAATGAAACTTTTTGCATGACGAAATAGAAAAATTATCCGTTATTCTAAATAAGTTGTTAATTTTTATAATTTTTAGTGATAATAAATACTTATTTAAACAAATGTGATAAAAGGGCGATTTGTACCAGTACTCGCCAGATTTGTACTATTACTCATCAAAAGGACCCAGTAGTCGTCAATTTTAGTTGCTAATATGTGCTTTCGAGCCTTGAACATAGAGTTCAAGATGATTACACATTAAAACATATTCTAATTGTCTTTCACATGAGTGGCAAGTCTAAGAAACAAAAGGTAGGTAGAAAACCAAATCGCAAGAAATTACTAAAGGTTGTGGGATGTTAGCAGACTAGGTAGGTAAATACTAATAATTTTTTGCTTAAAAAATTAAGATATCCGAATCACAGAATCAGTTTTTATCAGAATAAAGGAGATCAGCCCATTGTATATTAAGTTTTTGATGTATTTTTTTATGTTATGTATTTTTGTGGTGTTCATAAATAAATAAATCAGCCATATTAGGCCCAAAACCCAAAATGGCCGGCCAAAGAAAAGAAATGTATTACCCTGGTCGGGGAAGACCTCCTTATAATTTTTTACTGTTACGCGCTAATCTCTAGGACTATTCCATCAGCTGTTTTTTTAAGTTGAAAAATCAAGTTTTATACATTAAAAAAACCTGATTTTAGAACTATATATGCAAAAAAATTGTTATAGTAACACTCGCAGAGGTTTGTTCTTTGTTTGTTTATTTTCGCCAATCGTTAGTTCATATAATGGCCGTAAAAATTCTAAATAATAATAAATTTTATTTCGCTGTCACTGGGTTTTGAGCCCAACTCTGTATGAAACGTGACTGGTCTCCTATTGACGTGAAAACGTAGTTTCACTTTGTGGCAAATTCAATATTTCTGAACGACAATAACATGTAACCATTTGAACCGTTAATAACTACGAGGATTTGAATGTTTGGGTAATGATTGAGCATTGAAGCAGGATCTAATTTGTCTTTGACCTCACATTGCAAATGCAGTGCGCCCGACCCTCCTTTTTTACTATGCGTTGAAATTTTAATTTGCAAAAACATGATTAGCTACTAAGTAGGTACTTACTGTTCACGTGCCATTGTCAAAAATTGACACAGCACTACTAGGATGTAAAGAGAATCAACAGAAATATTGGCCGAGTTAAAAGTGCATTTGAAGTTGACAATAGCGCAAAATAATTTCAAATGTCGTCTCATAACGGCCGTAGATCTGGCCAGAAATTAAAAAAAATCTCAATCAAAGTAAGCTTGCATCATAAGAAATTCAATGAGCCTCAAAAACCCAGTACCGAGCAAATGCAATAGCTACGGCAGTATCAGAAAACGAAAGAAAATCTGCAGCAAGTAGTATAAAAGTTAAAGATGTCGTCTCATATCGACCGTAAATCTGCTTAGAACTGAAGAATATCACATACGGTGAAAGGTCGCTTTATGTGAAATGCAATGATCCTCTTTTTTCGTGGGAAAATCCTCATGGATACCCTCCGTCTGGGAAGAACGGAGGGTTATGTCGGACTCCTACCGACTAAAACCCCACTGTTCCTTCTAGTACCATGAGTCCGGGGCCCGGGAGATACTTGAACATTAGCCGTACCCTCGACTAGTATCAGCCCGTCATGCCTAGCGGGCCCCATCACCAAGTGCGGCCGATCCCACGGCTGCACGTCGTTCCATTAAGGCGCGCATACTGCGTGCCATCTCTTTCAGCCTGACTGCTTGAGCGACGACACGGCCCCTATTTCACCGCCCGCAGCCCCCTTCTTATGATGACCGGAGATCGTTAAGCGCCTTTCGACACCCGGCGGCTCTTTTGGTGCGAGTGAAATGAGAGCTATGCTCTCTCTCCCTCTCCGCCGCCTCCTTTGCATGCATCATCTCCTCACAAAAAGAAGTCACAGCATCGAACGCGTTTTCGCTTCCGACCATGGACTGAACCACGGCTGGAAGTGAGAGATCACCCGCACCAAGTGTCGCGACGACGGCACAGCGCTATTGGGCCCAAGCTGAGAACTCCTTCAGCGTATGTTGCACCGTATCCTCGTGGCAGTCCATACAATGATGACAAGCGGGCGTCCACTCCCGCAATGCAATAAGCCTACTAAGTCCTTTGTGGGACAAATACATTGATTACGGCTATATCAGAAACCATTTTTTTTTACAAAAGCCTATAATGTAAAAAAAGATTTCGCCTCATAATGACTATAAATTTGATCGAAATTAGAAAAAAGCCAACCAAAGAAAGTTTTAAATCATAAGAAACCCAATAAGCCTACAAAATCTACTTATGAGCGAATTCAAAAGCTAGGGTAATACCTGATAAACTTAATAAAATCATCGCCATCGGTTATTAATCGACGGCGCCCTGTCATCGTGCAAGTATGCGTGAAGATTACGAGAACATTAGGAAGTTTCAACGGCAGAAGACTTAGTGAGAAGACACCTGTAGAGGATTTGATTAGAACTGTAATATCCGCGCTCGATCTGAGTAAGGTACTGTTGAAAAACTTCAGGGCTTATTACAGCTCATTATTATACCTTTCTCAGTAAGGCAGTTTACGTTAGAAATGAGAATACTTTTTACGGGCCGAGCAAGTGGAGCACGTTTACGATACAGCGTGCGAAGCGAGCCCTTCCTATACAAAAGCAAATAAGCAAAGCACGCTTAATTGCAAGATGAGCGCGCTTAATCAGAAGATGGCTTACTTCTCTTGCTAGTCTTAACAGCTTCTAAAACCAGCAAGCGAAGCGAGCTCATAATCGACACGAGTGAGTCGAACGCACTTACACATGACAAGAGCGAGCGAAGCGAGCTCTATCACGAGTGAAGCGCGAGCACAGTTTCGAGCCGAGCTAACGAAGCGAGCCCAATGACGAAACGACCAAGCAGAGCACGCTTACTCAAGCAATGAGTGAGCGAAGCGAAAACAGGTTATCGTCAAATGTAGCCCAAACTTTATTATATGTTTGTACAGACGCCAGCACATAAAGCTACCCGAAACTGTCAAATTTTCCCAATCAACTTTGAACCTTATGCTTTAGCGATAAAGTTGAAAATCTATTATAGAAATTTAACATATTTACAATATGACAAGTTTAGAGGCAGGTATTAAGCGCGTCCCAGTAATCGTCAAAAAAGTACTTAATATGACGAGATTTGGGTCAAGTAGGAATTTTTTGGTACCAATAGATGTCACCATCGAAAAAAAATACTTTTATGATAAAAGTGCTCTAAACTTCCAGTTATATCATTAGTAAATTAACTTAACTAATTCATCAAACAATCAGACTTACCGTAGAACCCACTGAAGGTTCGTAAATCAAAACACAAAACTACGTGCTGAGCTTGACATTTAACAGCTAAACTTGCAAAAAAATGAAAAAATTGTGGGACACACTTTTCAAGTGAGATATCTCAGCCACCATTACAGTTAAAACTCAGTGTTTTATTTTAATTGTGCAATATGTTACCAAAAATATGTTGCCATAAAAATCGGCCAGTTAAATGTTTTGTAGAAAAAGATATTGATGTTTTTAGACAATTTGACGACTTCTGGGTCACTGTCGACTTCACCCGCGTTTACCTTATAATAAATAAAGTAACAAAATTACAGAGTCGGTACTATTCTTATATTGATCGCATTTTGTATTGTGATTTGTGGTGTGTTCTATGTGTCTAGTGTGTTCTGTGGTTATCCGTTGAATTTGTTACTATAGACAAAATTAAAGAATGCAGCTTTGCAATCAATATCTTAATAGGCTTATTGCAAAGTATATCGACAATACAGGAAGTAGTTGTGGTGGTCAATAATTTATTGAAAAAAATCCCAAATTTTATATCTGGCAACTTTAGAAACTTTTCATTCATGTTCATTCAAAAAATATTTCAGTCCAGTTTACAAAAAAAAGTCAGTAAAAGTTGGAATTTTGACGGAAGATTCCGGCGAGAACAAGTGATTCTTGGTTTCGTTAACTCGTCTTACACCCGTTATTTATTTCGTAACTGGATTGATCTTTGAGGTCGCGAATTCCCGGCTTTATATCGCTATCAGATAATAATAATAGTAGAACAAATAAGAATGATAATAATGGATATTTTGATTATGTAATAGAACTAAATTATATGAACGAATCTAGCAATTTTAAAAGAAATAACTTCGCGAAGAAATAGTTATTATAACCTTCTAATGTATCCCTAATTAGTTTTTTCTAACTAAACTATTAGGTACACTTTGTATAACTTATCTACTTAATTTATCCTGCTACTTAATTATTTTACTTACAATGACTAAATGATTTCATTTTCGCGAAGTTATTAGAAAAATAGACATAATCCATGCTGGGGGGATGCCCTAAGGCAGCTCACGATATTCAATTTTTTAGGTTTTTTACAATTTGCAGGTCAGTTTCGGGCTGTATGTATGTTCCTATTGATTGATATTTCATAAATAGTTATTCAATTGGATTATATGAAATTAGAGGGTTCTATTCATGACTTTAATGATTATAATTCTGTAATGTCATATTTGTTACGATCGCGAATCATATTTCAATCAACATAAGTACGCACGGCTACACATCAAGCTACACATAACCAGTATAAGCTGACTTCTGATTGACCGAAAAACCTATACAATGAGAGGTCAGCTAAAACTGGAAATGTATAGCTTGATGTGTAGCCGTGTGTACAACCTGACGCAGACTTGCAAATTGCAAAAAACGTAAGAATATTTGAATTTTTTCGAGCTACCCTGGCTTACACCTTAAAGGAAATAAAAATTGAAAAATAATCCATTGTGGTAGGTACTATAATATACCTCGCCATATGAATTACTGCTTGAAATCAAGGCTTGGGTATGACTCGACTAGATGTAGTCAAATATAGAATAGCAAAATCAGATTGAAGACTAGAAAATTTAATATGTTTTTTTTTTGTATAGTTTAACATTTATTTATTTGTGGTCAAAATGTTGTACCTAAGCATAATCAGCCTATGATGTTCCCACTGCTGGGACACAGGCCTCCTCTCTGCGAGATGGAGCAAAATGATGTGATGGCAGCAAAAAAGGAACTCTCCAGCACACCAATTGCCAAACACATTTTCTTACACAATCCATTGGACTTTGAAGGAAATTCCTAATCCATTGCTTCATATGTTTGAAAAGTTCGTCTGCTCGACAGCGAAAATTGCGCGATGAATGTTGCCGAATTGTCAAATGAAAGGCATTGCAATTTTTAGTATGTTACGCAATTATCTCTATATTTTAATAATACACTAGCAACAAAATATATTATATCCATGTTATTGTCTAACATGAGTTTCGCATTTGATTATATTTAGTGTTTTTTGGTTGTGTAGTGTTTATAGTTTGGTACAAAAATTATGATTCTACAAATATTATTATTGTGAAATTTTGTATTTGTATGTTTGTTACTTAATAACGCATAAGGCTGAATGAAATTTGATGACATTTGGCATATCCTAACTAATATTATAAATGCGAAAGTAACTCTGTCTGTCTGTCTTTCTGTCTGTCTGTCTGTCTGTCTTTGCTTCACGCCTAAACTACTGAACCGATTTGTGTGAAATTTGGTACAGACATAGTTTGGAACTTGAGAAAGGACATAGGATAGTTTTTATTACAAAAAATAAAATAAAATTTATTCCGGACATACAGCGCCATCTATTGGTCAAGAGTCTGCATCAATTCAGTACTGAAAATTCATCGGAAAAATGTAAATAAATAGTAAAAAGGTATGAAAATATAATATAATACAACTTTTAGTACAAAGAAAATGCTCTAACGGAGTATAGATAATTCTATTAGTACTATAAATGTCGAGTTGGTGATCGCGCAATGGTGTCGATCGTTACACGAGTTCGGTTCATGTTATTGTTTTAATTCATCGGAAAAAAGTAAACAAATAGTAAAAAGGTATGAAAAAAATAATATCAATATAATAAAACTTTTAGTACAAAGAAAATGCCCGAACGGAGTATAGATAAATAATCCGAGTTGTCACTATGCTCGATAGATGGCGTTGGGATCGAAATAGATCGTGCTATGGTTTCGTTACACGCATTTGGTTGGGTTCCACATTTCATTTTTGAAGAGATCCCGCGAGATCGGGAACTATGTGGGTAAAACCAAAAATCTGCCGGAAGTCACTATTCCACGCGAACGAAGTCGCGGGCAAAAGCTAGTTATTAATATATACCAAAATATCCTGGATTTACTCGTAGAATCTTAGCCCAAGAATACTGGCATAGATATACATAGGTACTTGTATAACATGTATTTAATCGAACCTCAAATAATTCCCATTTTGCGCACCTAAAAATATTATTTAAGTAACTCTTAATATAATGATTGCGCCTCTTTTTGTGATCCTCCAATATTTCCTATTTTGGGGTCCCATAAATACTAAATAGCCCAAGTAACTGCGACCAACTTGGAGGTACCGCGGTTGGTCAAAGTTCTAACCTAACCCATTTGATAGGGATGGCCTACTTTGATTATTGCGGCCAATTCGGCTCGCGCGTGGTTGTTCGCAGTTGGGACTGTGACAAAAGCCCAGAAAATTAAAAAAAGAGGCCCAGTTATAAAAAAATGTGCATCATGAGAAGCGCAAAAATTTTTTTGAAGTTCAATTAAATAATTTCCATCTCGTATGCGTATCTTGTACCAAACTAAAATCGTGAATGTCTGTAGTTATAAGAGTTTGATGTCTCTAAAACAACTCATTTATTTTTTTCTTAAATTCACGTTTCCTATTACTTATAATTAATTAATATTCTCCACGCTCCATTAAATACGATTAATTTATTTTTATACATGAGGCCTTCACGTAAATTATAGCAATATGTATTAGCATTGACATTAATGATAAGCAAATAGTAATTTTATTTATTATAATAATAATACAGTTATCTGTAGTTAATCCTCTGATTTACAAATTTTCTTACTTATCAAATAAATTATATAAATATTTATCGTGGTTTCATTTCTTGGCTAAATAATAACAGCCGCAGGGTTGATCAATAAAGGTTAAGCTACGCTTGCCGCCGTCTGGTCGTGGATGGGTGACCATCCTTTACTTATCGAGATCCTTTCGTGTCTCGTAAAACACATGAAAAAAGTTAGTTTTTTTTTTGGAACAATAATTGATTAAACTACTTAGGTTCTGCACTAGAAACGATGATAGCTACAACAGTTAAAAACTGTGTCGCAGACAGATGTAAAACAACCGATTTAAAACGTATTAAATAAAATGTTACCGTTTTACACCCCAACTATTCCGCTTTAAACGGTTGAAATCTCGTCTACAAAAATAAAAGTAAAACACTTAACATGGGCAATTTTTGGTCACCTGACGTCATGTTTCGTTTTAATTAGTTTATAGAAAATCAACAGAAAGTACTGAAATGTCTTCTCGCCATTGTTGCTCTACAGGGCACATAATAAGAGGTGTTTTGCAGTACTATAGGTTGGGTCGAATGGTACGAGCTTGTTTTTTGAGTACAATCGTAGAGTACGAAGAGCTACTAACGGTGAGAACGTTGCAATGTGAGTAAAGGTCAAATGTCGGATCGGATTGGCCTTTTAGATTGATTTTAAAAGTATTTCCTTTATTCATCTAAATCCATATCAAATATATTTTTAAATATTAGAATATTAAAAAAAAAAAAATATAAAAAATAGTAGCCCACCGGTATCGGGAACAGAGTCCAAGCTACCGGCGGTCAGGGCTCCAGAGAGAGGAACCTCCTGACAATGCGAGCCAAAGTATTTATTATTAACATAATAACAGAAAGTGCATACAATAAGGTCTTATTCTAATTGTTTACAACCTTATACATAACAAGTTCTTAGGCTAACTTACCTTTACAAACATTTTACACTGAGTTTACTGTTCTATAAACATTTTATATTAAGTCCATACGAAAACACTACTAGGTACCCATACAAAAAGCACAAGTCTTAGCACTGACTTTAATTGTTTACTTAGTGTTGCGTCGAAACAGCGCCATCTATTGTGCCACGAAGGAAGCGCGCGCGCGCCAATACGTTCGCGGAACTGATCCACGCGCCGAGCGCGACAGTTTACAATACATCGTTGAACCCGAACCGTGCGTACGTGAAACATCAAAAATTATTGTAAAACGACCAATAAATCGTTATAAAAATCGGATTCGTGCATTATTGAAGAAGCCCTGCCTGCCCCCTGTCTTCACTGCCCAAACATATGGACCTTCGAGCCACATAGAAATAGCAGCCACGTGACGAGCCGGGTTGAAGAAGAAGTGAGGAAGCGAGTGGAAGTACGTTCAGGAGTTCTGGAAGACCATCCACAAATTACTGAGCAGAAGCCATTGATGCAACAGCCAGCAACGGTCAGGTTAGGTATCCAGTTACCCTTTTCCCTCCTTCCCCTGTGTCTTCGCCTGTGTTAATACCGTACCTAAACGTTTGCGGTTTCAGAACTGATCGATATCAGATCTACTAGCAGTGCTGAGGCCGTCTTCAGGTGAGAAAACACGACCGAACACGTAAAACTGTGAGTACCTACTTTCGTAAACTACCAAAATGAGTGATGATGAAACTATTTCTCGTTTAGATAGGCAGATATCTGATCTTAAAAAACAACGTGGTGTAATTAAAGGTAGATTAACATTATTCGCAAATTATATTAATAAGTTAGATAGATCGTGTTTAGATTCTGTGATTAAAACTCAAGTGCAAATGCGTATTCATTCGGCAGCCATTTTCTTTGTCGAGTTTAACGACGTGCAATCTAAAATAGAAAGAGTTGTGGATGAAAAAGAATTACTGTTACATTTAGATTACAGAGATTCGTTTGAATGCCAATATTATTCAATTGTAGCTATAGCTAAGAACATGATAGGCGACTGTGAACAAAACGGATTAAATAATTCTCAGTGCATTTCCGGGAAATCAGTGTCTATTAAATTACCGCAAATAAAGCTACCTGTCTTTGACGGTTCCTTCGATAAATGGTTAGAATTTAGGAACTCGTATGTTTCAATGATACATGATCGCGACGACTTAGATCCTATACAGAAATTTCAATACCTAAAATCGTCTCTCAGTGGATCTGCGTTACATGTTATCAGTTCGTTAGAGTTTACCGCACCTAACTATAGTAATGCGTGGGACCTGCTTGAAGCTAGGTATCAAACAAAATAATAGGCTATTGATACACAACCATGTGAAAGCTTTGTTTGCGGCACCTTCACTGGGTAAGGAATGTCCGACACAGATCAGAACGTTGGTAGATTGCGTTTTACGTAATCTGAGAGCCCTCAATTCTCTTAAAGAACCTGAATCTTCACTCGAGGATATGCTTATGATTTATTTAGTTGTCAGTAAACTTGACTCTGCTACTGAACGCGAGTGGGAGAACTACAGAAGCTCACTTATCTCTGATTCTAACAAAATCTCTAAACCTTTAAAAGTAGAATATTTATTAACGTTTTTAAACAATAGGTCTGACATGTTAGACATGATTAATTCGGGTAACAGTAAAAATAATCAGTCAAATTCACAAAGTAAACATGAGGGTAAACAGTCAGCTGATCACAAAAAACAATCTAATTCTCAAACCACACTTAGTTATGCGTGCGCGAATAATAATAATAAGGTCTCATCGGGTAATAAAGGTAAAACAAATAAACATAACTTGACATGCCCGTTGTGTAGTGATAAACATGCTTTATATTCATGTGTTAAGTTTTTAAATATGTTGGTACAAGAAAGATTACATTTTGTAAAGTCACAAAACGTTTGTCAAAACTGTTTACGTACAAACACGCACACTATTGAAAATTGTAAGTTCGGTTCTTGTAAATTATGTCAACAAAAACATAATGCGTTAATTCACGTTGACAATAATAGCGTTATTCCAAATACGTCACCACAACGTTCCGTTATCAATAATACGTTGCCACCACAGACATAGATCTACATAGATAACGCAAATGCATGCACTTCGCGTGTCTGAACCCCGGCCAAGCGTCGAGGTTGGTCGCCGCTAACTTCAGTCCCGCGCGTCCGTTGTTGCAGCCGAACGTCCGCACAAAACTAAACAAATGCCTCGTTGCGTGATAATTAACTGCAATAGCCCAAAAATTTCGAACACCCAAAGGCAGGAACATATTTCCTATCACAGGTAAGTTATTTTAAAATTATATTATGCGTAAATTCATATTAAAACTATTTTTAAGTATTCCAAGCTGCGTGTCGTTCCAGAATATTCCTAACTATAAATTACCGTTAAGTAAACTTTATTCACGCGTTTGCTTTGGACGTTTGATCTGACGTTGTGTGTTTGGAGACGATGAATATCGCACAAGCGATACTGTCGCGCATCGCTTCGACTTCGTGATACAGGCAATTTGTCATTCGTCTGTCAATTGTAGCAACTAGTGCTGTTCGTTCTACAACATATATCAATAATCGATTTTAATCGATATCGGACTGACGAATGATATAAAGAAAGCCAATTTAGTAGATATAACAAGCTCATATGCATGACCTAATTTTACAGGACTGCTATAAAAAGGAGGATATTTTTTTAGGGTTGATGTATTTAATGTGTTTTTGTCTATCCTTTCAACATTATACGACTATTTTTATATATTTAATGTGTTCATTTTCTATTGCATTTAAAAATATTTTTTTTTAGTTTCCCACATGATCCAATCATCCCGACTAAACACAGTACTATTATTTGTACTCATCTACTCACGCTTATACAACAAACTATATCTGTGCAACAAACATCCAGCTTGACCAATTTGCTTTATTCATAGGATCCTTTGCCTCAATATGTGAAAAAAGTTGGCTACCTCAAAGATGAAACGCCATGTAGGATGTGGACTGGTAATTCCTCGAAACTCTCCCATTCAAATATATCATTCGTCTGTCTATGTATCATTCGTCTGTCTATATCATTCGTCTGTCTGAAAACCGATGTCATTCATATTAATCGATTTGTAATTTTTAGGTTATCTAAACTACTGTTTCTTATCTTAATCATGCATGTCTATACTAATGCTTTGTGTTTCAAAGAAATATCAACAAATATATTTTAGTAAACTTACTTGAGATTATGCGAAAGTATCCAAAATGTAGAATGAAATTGCTCTAAAGCGCGACGCGACTGCTCACTTTTAAACAACTCGGCGTACTGACGATTGCTGTGAGAGCGAGCGGGACAACAGATATAAAATATATGAGTATGAGCGAGACGATCACGGTGGCAGCTTCAGTTGAATCGTAGCGGGGCGAAGGGGCATCGGCGGCATCGATGGCTTTGAATCGGTTTGGATGTCCCGTCACTAAATTGCAGCTGTGACGTCACAGTAGGTATAAAAAAGTCGGCACGCTTGGTTTCAATACAAATCGTAATAATTGCGTTATCTATGTAGATCTATGTCTGTGGTTGCCACAGTCGTCTGTATTACACTGCATCAGTGAAACAGCTGACAATATTGATAATCGTAGTTGTAACGCGTTCATAGATAATGCTAAATCGTTACAGACTGTCTTGCTGTCTACGGCTTTAGTTGAGATCGCTGATATTGATAACTGTTATCATACGGTTCGCGCGTTACTTGACAGCGGCAGTCAAAATTGTTTTATTGCTCAAAGCTTATGTAAACGTTTGAAATTACCTATAATACAGTCCACTATACGTGTTTGTGGCGTTGGACAAACCGTTTCACAGTCCAGTCACAAATGCGATGTTAATATTCGTTCCAAGGTATATGATTTTAATACAACCTTACATTGTTTAGTGTTGCCTAGTGTCATTTCGAAGTTGCCTTCGACACACGTTAAGGACGCTATCACATTTTGAACTCGCTCAAGTTTAGGTATCTGAATCGCAACACAGCAACATTACGCGCACGCACACATTGAAACCATTGTTCGCTCGATTTTTATACGTAACTTTACTAATCTTGGTACTTGAAGATATTTTTTTTTAATTTTGCTGGTATTAATTGAGTAAAGTTAGTTGTAAGTTCGCAATCGAATTTGGTAAGTGTTATTAGTACTTACTATCTGCGTGATAATCATGTTTTTAGTATTGTTGAAGTTCATCAGTCAATAAGTTCATTACTAGGTACCTACCCAAAAACGACCTTAACATTTTAGTATTACAAGGAACATCCACATTTATACCACAGTCTGCTGTTAGTTTGAAAAGATGTACCTAAATACTTTTAAATATTATTTTTGATGTCAATTGTTGGAGTATTACATAATCAAATACTAGCCTGGGAGTTTACCGTAGAGTTTCGTTGTGATATTTAAAAATAATTTGATTATAAAATAATAACATAAATATTTATACAATCTTTATCCGTCATCTACATCCACTAAATAAATAAATTAAAAGTAAAAAAGTTTTTTTCAGGTTTAAGTACTCGTATTTACTTAGTTTGAAAATTAAAAAAATGAAAATCAATCAGATCATGTTATTTACTTGTTTATCTACACAGGTAAATCTCGCAACAAGCTTTTATATCATATAACTTGTGTACTTAATGACGTTATAAGTTAATAGTAAAAGTTTTAAAGGAAAATTTTATTTTATTCTTTTTAGCGCATTTAACTAAAAGCTTGTTTTTAAAAAAAGTTTTTACTTTTAATTTGTTTTTTACTTTTTAGTTATCGCTGGACAGGTTTTTTTGTGGAGTTTAACTCGCATACGTATTCTGAGCAAGACCTTTCATTTGATACCCATGTTGTAGGAAAGCATAAAAAACTTAGTCCGCTATATTTAGAAGTCCGCCATATTGCATTTAGAGTAACGTCACATTGTTTTTTGAGTTATTCTCAGCAAGCCCTTTCATTTGATACCCATATTGTAGAAGTGCATTAAAAATAACTAGTCCGCCATTTTTGGTGTTCCGCCATATTGGATTTAGAATGCCGTCACTTTATTTTTCAAGTCATCCTCAGCAAGTAATTTAATTTGATACCCATATTGTTGCAGTGCATTAAAAATAACTAGTCCACCATCTTTAGATGACCGCCATATTAGATTTATAGTGACGTCACTTTATTTTTCGAGTTATTCTCAGCAATCCCTTTCATTTGATACCCATATTGTAGGAGTGCATTACAAATAACTAGTCCACCATCTTTAGAAGTCCGCCATATTGGATTTAGAGTGACGTCATTTTATTTTTCGAGTTATTCTTAGCAATCCCTTTCATTTGATATCCATATTGTAGGAGTGCCTTAAAAATAAGTAGTCCGCCATCTTGGGCGTTCCGCCATTTTGGATTTAGAATAACGTCACACAGCTAACCATGCATTGTCATCCAAACTAAACGTGCATACAAAATTTCAGCTCAATCGGTTGAAGATATCTGCTTCAAAATTTAGTTGCAAGAGTCCACCCGAACAAACATAGTTACATACATACATACATACATTGCAAGTTAAATAAAAGCTTGTAAAAATTACAACTAAGTATTTGTTTCTGAAACAAATACCAATAATCGTACTTAATTTTATTTCGGTCCGAAAAAGTATCAACTTCGTCCGACCTCAGTACACAACTCGGAACTCACTTTTTTACGTAATTATTTTTTGCGAGAAAGCGACACAGACGTGCTTCCACGAGCGCCTCTGAGCGCGGAATGACGAACCGCAAGTGTCCGCGGGTAGAAAATGTATGGAGAAATTTGAGAGCGTTTCTTATTTGTCTCATAAATGAAAAAGTTATTTATTTATCTACAAAATATTTAGCTTGTCGTATAGAGGACTATATAAGCAACAATATCTTCTTATTTTTAAGTTAAAATATGCAGTGGATTTAGCTATATAGGTCCTTATTCAAACCCCTTTTTATTAAATTTTTTGCGATTACTGTGATGGTAAAAACGTATTTGTGTGAAAATTTTGTATGGGGCTATTTAATTGTTATGGAGCCATTCTGGAGATGAATATATTATCTTTAATTTGAAACCAAGATATCCTTGCAGTTGCGACTCCAAGTTCATTAAAATGGTACCTGAAAAGCACTGTTATTCGTGGAAAAATGTGATAGCGTCCTTAATAGTGATGCTATGAGTATACCTAGCAATATTGTACTTGCAGATCCCACATTTTATGTACCAAGCGACATAGATTTATTAATCGGCGCGGATGTCTTTTGGGATTTGCTAAAAGAAAATAAAATAAAACTTCACACCGGTCCTTACTTACAAGATTCTTTGGTAGGTTGGATTATATCCGGTCCAGTTTATAATAATAATAATCGTTTATTAGCGGCTAGCATGACAGATGTTCAGTGCAATTTGTCGTTAGTTGATTCTCAACTACGAAAGTTCTGGGAAATCGAAGAAGTACAAATCCCCCCCGTTATTACGGAGGAGGATCGTTTTTGTGAAGAGTTGTTCTTGCAGACTACTGAACGCGATCAGCAATAGTTACTTTACTCTTTGGCGATCAGCACGGTAGGTTCACTGTAAGAATGCCATTTAAACAATCACCTGATTGTTTGGGTGATTCACATAATTCTGCTAAACAGCGTTTTTTATCTTTAGAGAGAAAACTAGATCGTTTACCACAGTATAAAAAAATGTATTGTGAATTTATGCAAGAGTACGAGCAATTAGGTCACATGACGCGTTTTGAGGATTTTAATAGTTTAAATAAGCCGTATTACATTGTACCACACCATGGGGTATATCGTGAAAGTAGCGTAACAACCAAATTACGTGTCGTTTTCGATGCAAGCGCGACAACTTCTAATAATAATTCGTTGAATGATATTCAATACGTGGGCCCTAGGTTACAAAACGATATCTTCTCAATATTGCTTCGTTTCCGGCAATATCAATATGTAGCTTGCGCAGATATTGAAAAGTTCTTTAGACAAACTTTAATTAATCCTGAACAACGTAACTTACAACTAATATTATGGCGAGCTGATAACAACATGCCAATTCAAGTTTATCGTCTCAACACAGTGACGTATGGCACTGCATCAGCACCGTACCTTAGCAACCGTTGCTTGAAACAGCTGGCAAAGGAATGCACGGATGACGTCATTGCTAAGTTAGCAATGCTAACGTTATCAATGACGATTTTTATGTGGACGATCTCTTGACGGGGCATGATCAGCGCGACATGTTGTTAGATATTTGTAATAAAACGTCCGCCATTCTACAAAACGGATGTTTCCCCTTAAGGAAATGGAGTTTTAATTTTGATGTAGCTTCAGAAAGTACTAAGGATTTATGTATTGGTGAATATTGTCAGTCTAAAACCCTGAGTGTCGGTTGGTCTAACAAGAACGATTTATTTAATTTTTCAACTAGTGTAGATAAAGGTCATAATAACACGAAGATAACTAAACGTTTAATTATGTCAGTCATTGCACAGATTTACGACCCACTAGGATTATTGGCACCAGCTATTACCACGGCTAAGGTTTTATTACAACAATTATGGCTTGCTAAAATAAGTTGGGATGATGAAGTCCCAAGTCAAATTGCAGGTGTCTGGGACAATTTAATTCAGTCGTTACAATATTTGCCCGAGATATTAGTGCCGCGTTATGTCATGTGTACTAATGCTGTAAATAAAGAGTTACATATTTTTACCGATGCTTCTCAGTCTGCATACGGTGCATGTGCGTACATACGTTCACACACTGATATCGATGAGTCGCAGGTTACTAGTCGATTATTATGTGCTAAGAGTAAGGTCGCACCAATTAAAGTATTAAGTATTCCGAGACTTGAACTATGTGGAGCTTTAGTTGGAGCTAAACTTTATAATAAAATCATAAATTCTCTTAGGCTGAAATTCGATAAGATCTATTTCTGGACTGACTCCACTATAGTTCAAGCCTGGCTTCGGACATCACCACATTTGTTAAAAACATTTGTTCAGAATAGGGTTGTGCAAATCAACGAATTAACAAGCAACAACACTACTTGGTTGCATGTTAAAAGTAAGGAGAATCCTGCTGACATATTATCAAGAGGTGTTCTCTTTGATTCCTTAAAGGAAAACAACAATAGTTTGTGGTGGTGTGGTCCAACCTTTCTTCGTGAGCCAACTTCAAGTTGGTTGACAACAAAAAATAATGAAATTGAGTTAATTAATAGTGATAAGTTACCGGAATTAAAATGTCCTAAAACTACAAACTTGTTAAATGTTGAAACAGATAATATAATTGATTTCGAAAGGTTTTCTTGTTTTAATCGTTTGCAGAGAACAATCGCGTATGTCTTACGGTACATCTCTAACCTACGTGTATCACATGTCGGTCAAGGTCGCCGTACCGGGTCATTGACCGTGAGCGAGATTAATAATTCGTTAGTTGTGTTGACACGTTTAGTTCAATCACAATCATTCAGTAAGGAATATCATAACCTTAAAGAACAGGTGCATTTAAATAATAAGTCTAGTAATAAAACATTAAGTTTAAGTATATTTTTAGATAAGGATAATATCATTCGTGTTGGCGGTAGACTTAGTAATTCGAAATTTGATTACGATAAGAAACATCCAGTGTTGTTGTGTCGTAAACATCGGTTTACTTGGTTATTGTGTTCATACGAACACCAACGTTTACTTCATGCTGGAGCTCAGCTTCTCGTAGCTGCCATGCGTGATAGATGGTGGGTGCTGGGAGCACGTAATTTAGCAAGGCTAGTGGTTCATAAATGTGTAACCTGCATTCGCATGAAAGGAAATACGTTAACTCCACACATGGGTGATCTCCCTGCCGAACGTTTAGAAGCAGGATTTCCATTCATGCGATGTGGTGTTGATTATGCCGGGCCAATATCAATATTGAATCGCAAAGGCAGAGGTTCACAACTAATTAAAGGATATATTTGTTTATACGTTTGTTTTGCTACCAGAGCTGTGCATTTAGAATTGGTTAGTTCTTTGTCCACTCAGGATTATCTATTGGCATTCAAACGATTCATATCACGACGCGGTAAGCCGTGTCATGTTTTCTCCGATAATGGTAGGAATTTTGTTGGAGCTGAAAAGGAGCTTTCAGCTATATTTGAAAAATCAAACGAAATAATTGATTTTGCTAGTAATAATAATATTACATTTAGTTTCATTCCGCCTTATGCGCCTCACTTTGGTGGTTTATGGGAGGCAGGAGTGAAGTCGTGTAAGTATCACCTGAGACGTGTCGTAGGTAATGCTAAGTTAACT
Source organism: Hydraecia micacea (assembly GCA_914767645.1). Taxonomy (NCBI): domain Eukaryota; kingdom Metazoa; phylum Arthropoda; class Insecta; order Lepidoptera; family Noctuidae; genus Hydraecia; species Hydraecia micacea. The sequence continues at coordinate 2,931,397 of OU611801.1, read as the reverse complement.
TACGAGGAGTTTAGTACGGTATTGACCCAGGTTGAGGCCGTCCTGAACTCCCGTCCTATGTCACCTATGTCCTCAGATCCTAGTGATTACCTTCCACTCACACCTGCTCATTTCCTAATCGGCCGTCCGCTGATTGCACCTGCCAGTGAGGACTTCACGAGCACGACATCTACGCCTGCTTGTCGCTACCATCGGCTGGAACAGTTGCGGCAACATTTTTGGGAGCGGTGGTCAAAGGAATATGTGTCTGAGCTGCAACGAAGAACGAAGTGGGCACACAAGAAAGACGACATCGCTAAGGACAGCCTTGTCGTCATAAAGGAAGATAACCTACCACCACTCAAGTGGAAAATGGGTAGAATAATTAAACTGTTCCCAGGCAATGATGGTGTCTCCAGAGTGGCTGAGATCCAAACATCACAAGGCACAATCAAGCGTGCTTCATCAAAAATCTGCCCGCTGCCGGTTTAGATTGCGAGACCCCAGTTTCAGTTGGAAGATGGATCTTCCAAGGTGGCCGGTATGTTGCGTCGAAACAGCGCCATCTATTGTGCCACGAAGGAAGCGCGCGCGCGCCAATACGTTCGCGGAACTGATCCACGCGCCGAGCGCGACAGTTTACAATAGATCGTTGAACCCGAACCGTGCGTACGTGAAACATCAAAAATTATTGTAAAACGACCAATAAATCGTTATAAAAATCGGATTCGTGCATTATTGAAGAAGCCCTGCCTGCCCCCTGTCTTCACTGCCCAAACACTTAGGCACCTATTATAGGGAATGCACTCAAATAATACAAAGACTAATTGGAGCACAGGCTAAAACATTACAATACTTAAAACTTAGATTTAAACATTAATTATCATCGATGAGTTAAAACAAAGAATTGATAATTCTAAATTGTGGGTAGTTTGCGTAACTTTTCGCCGAGTATGCTTACTGCGACCGGGTGAGGGCAGCACGGTCAGTCTGGTGGTACGAGCTTGTTGTTTGAGTACAGACGCCAGCACATCAAGCTACCCGAAACCGTCAAATTTTCCCAATCAACTTTGAACCTTATGCTTTAGAGATAAAGTTGAAAATCTATTAAATAAATTTGACAGATTGTAGTAGCTTGATGTACTGGCCGTCTGTACAATCGTAGAGTACGAAGAGCTATCTAACGGTGAAAACTTTGCAAAGTGAGTAAGTAAGTAAAGGTCAAATGTCGGATAGTGGATTGGTTTTGTTAGAAAGGACCTTTAGTACGGCCCTCTGCACCCTTTCTAGTCGCAGCACGGTTGATTTGTGAGCACCACCCCATGTGGTCACTGATAGGTATCAGTCATTTGAAGTCAGAAACCGTCATAAGTTAAAAACCAAAAAAACAGTGGCACTCTGGGAGTGCCGACAGAATGAAAACAAAACACAATACTTTGCCATCATTCACTGACATATCGGATATACATTAAAACCGAGTACCTACATCTCGAGGACAGCCGAACACATCCGAAGCGGTGTCGGTTATACATTTTCGCCGCGCCGTAGAAAGAGAGGGGGATACTCCTACGCCGCGCCGGCTGTCTACTCTCCATCCGTCTTACGAATTTTCGATCAGGGTCACGTGTCCTGACGCGAGTTTAACATTTTTTACCCATTACAAAAAAGTGTACAACGCCGCTAAAGAAGTTTTCACTTCAAAAATGTAAATTGATCTTCGCACTCGTGGCACCGTAGAGTTGATCTGCTTTTTCCATTTTCAATGGTTGTCAATGATTATACTCCGAGATATCGTATGTTGCCATTTGCAATGATGGGTGTACAGTTACAAGTGGAAGAGTTGATGGTGAATGTGCACTCGTAAACTTTAATTTCCAAGGAAATGACTTAAAATGCCTGGGGTAAAGGGAATAAACTTCGTCTTGCTAAAGTTGGGCATGAGGTATTTAACCATTTCATGACCATACTGAGAGCCAACTTCCCTTACAGAAAGTATCAGACCAATCCTTGCCGTGAATTACACTAGTTTACATGACTTTTGTTCATGAAATGGAATACATACGGTTACATTACTTTGGGTATCTACATCTCGGAAAAAATATTTAAAAAAATCCAGCACGTCAGGTTTTTGAAATATTTATTAAGAAGATTTTTACAAAAAACACATCTAAATAAACGATAGACAGTTAAAAATGGGTAATTTTTGCTCTTTTTTTATAAATATTTTCATCTGTATCTCTCACAACAGACCAACAATAGTCCCCTAGCATATTTTCGTCCCAAAAACCTTGATAATTTTGCTCAAATAATTTTAAATCTTGGTGAAATCGCTCACCGTGTTCATCACTCACACTACCAAGATTTTCTGGAAAAAAATCTAAGTGGGAATGCAAAAAATGAATTTTTAGTGACATATTTACACCCATACGCTCATAATTATGCAATAAATTTTCAACGATCTCTTTGTAATTATCACTTTTTTTATTGCCTAAAAAATTTTTAACGACACTTTTGAAAGAGTTCCAGGCTGCTTTTTCTACATCGGTTAAAAGGCTCTCGAATTTTGTATCGTCCAATATTCTCCTGATTTGAGGACCCACAAATATTCCTTCCTTTAATTTATCCGCAGAAAGATTCGTAAATACAGAGCAGAGATATTGAAATGCAGGCTTGGACTTATCCAAAGCTTTGGTAAAATTTTTCATCAAGCCCAACTTAATGTGAAGCGGAGGTAATATTATTTTTTTTGGGTCAACTAAACATGTATTTTTTACGTTCATCTTGCCTGGAACATATTCATTTCGTACAGGCCAAATTTTTCTTTTATAGTGATCCTGTTTTGCTCTGGAGTCCCATACAACTGAACTGAACAATTTTCCCACAAACATAACAAAATCGATCTGGATGTAGTTTACACACTCTAGATGACATTTTTATATAAAAATGAGACTTTTGATTCACACAGTTGTTTACAAAACAGAACGATAAACGCATTTAAACAATTGCGGGTAGATAAAAAAAAAGTCATCGATATCTCCGAATTGTGACGTGCTACGAAAAATAAAAAATTATTTTTTTAGTAACCGTCCATAGCCTACTTAAATAATATAGGTTTCATTTCATGAACAAAAAAAAATTATTTTTTTGTAAACTAGTGTTATAAGAGCTGCGTCATCTGCGTATGTGACGCTTTTAGAGTAAGGATAAGATAATTTGACACCGTTCGTTCACGTAAATGAGGAAGAGTTGTTTCAAGAACACTTCCCTGAGGGACACCAAAAGTAACTTTCTCTTCTTTGCTAGTGTAGCTTTCTATTTTCAATTCTGCCTGGTCTTTCAGGTAGCTGTGGGACATATATGTCGTACGCAATACCACGGATTCCAATGCTTTCCAGCTTGGACAGCAACTTAGGGACAGAGACGGTGTCGAAGGGGTATTTTCTCGTGGTCCTACTATTTTGTCCTACCAGTAGGTCTACGAGGGTATGTTATTGCTGTTGGTCCTACTGAAGTTTAGAAACTAAAATGAACCCTCCTGTATAATGAAATTGACTGGATAGGTGTGGGGCGTGTCTCAGTTTCAGTCTTCATAAGTACTGCTTTCTTAGTGAGTCAACATCACTTTTAGTACATACCTCTTTTTAAAAATATCGTTGATGACATACTCGTATTACTTCTTTATAATTTATCTAATAAAAAATTACCGGTTGTTTTATTAACACCATGAATTAATTCTAATTGAGATTTTAGGATGTTATCAAGTACTTCATTATTAAAATATTAATGAAATGTTTTTTTTTTTTTTTTGTTTATAAACCATTTACTTAATCAATATCGTAATTTGTATCTGTATTATTATCAATGAGAAAAAAAATATTTCATTTATACCAACATGGGCACTTTGGCATTGGCAACTTGTTATAAAAGCGGATACTATTTATAAGAAAGGACTAGCTTGTTTTAGTTAGGTATCACAATTTCATGTTTACTACGTGTATTTATACTTATTATGGAAATCGCTTCTTATTTTGAAAAGTCCTAAGTTTTTGCGAACATACAAAATGCTTTCTAAGATATAAAGAGAAGGCAGTATGAAGACTGAAACTGAGACACGCCCCACACCTATCCAGTCAATTTCATTATACAGGAGGTACATTTTAGTTTCAAAACTTCAGTAGGACCAACAGCAATAACATACCCTCGTGGACCTACTGGTAGGACAAAATAGTAGGACCACGAGAAAATACCCTGTCGAAGGCTATGGATAAGTCTAGAGGTTTGGTTAAGCCGCCCCGGCTGCCATTTGAGATCTTAGATAGTCGTTACGGGTAGTCAAAAGCCTGACAACCAGTCTTAACCAGGCTTTCGTGAAAGGGTGCTTTTTATGTATGCACCCTTACCCAGTACCTAACTGGGTTGTGGAGGTCAGATGCGCAGTCGCTCCCAATGTATATATTCAGCTGCATCCGGTTAGACTGGAAGCCGACCCGAACATAATTTTAAAAAGGCTGGGCAGATTGATTTTATCGTGGTTTTATTTGAGAAAAAATAATGACTAAAACAAACCAAAATCACATTGACTAAACTTTAATGCTATAAAAAAATATTTACATTTTTTAAAAACATAATTACGTAATTTTCAACACAACATCATAAGTCCTGTCACGGTATTTTCATCTTTATGGCCGTGTATATAGAATGCATAATTTACAAGTCTTCAGTGCTCCATTTATAAGCCTCTTCTTCCTGTGCCTTGTGTTTGCTCTGCTGGTCGAAGTATTTCTTCTCGTAGCCGTTTGAACGGTCGACTCCGTCCCAGCGGTATCCCGGCCGAATATTGAAACGGTTTGGCGGGAACTGGCCTTTGTATATTGGTTTTTCTGTAAATGAGAAGAAAAATTATTATAAGCTAGAAGTTGGGAAAAGTCATGCGATTGGAAACACTTTTTTTTTAATGTACCAGTTTTTAATCGCAAACCACTTTGCTGTCAAGATTTATTCAATCAGACTAGAAACTCCACCTCCGCAATATCCTCAACCAAACTTGATTATAGTAGGACACTAAACGTTCGTGAGTTTCGGTCATATTACAGTTTTAGAAAACTCCACCCGCACGTTTCATGACCACGACTGTCACTAGTGTCAAGGAGTTTAGCCAAACTTCGAGCGGCTACTCAGAAATTCCTGATGGCAAAACCAATAACCGACCTGGGAATCGAACCCAGAACCTCATGCACAGCAGTAGCGCTTGCGACCACTAGACCAATAGAAGGCAGTAGAAGATCTACTTCAAATATTACTAACCTGGTCCCAACTCCCCCCTCTCCCGCTTCCTATCCCTCATATACTTCAACATCGGATCTCCTGCTCGCTCCACCTGTCGCAGGTTATCTTCAAGGTCGCGGTCGTTTTTGAATCGAGCTAACGGTTTGGAGGACTCGTGGATGAATTCCTGGACGCGAGCCTCTTGGTCTTCTAGCTGTTTTATACTGAAATTAAATATAAGAATAAGTACATTTATTATAAGATAAATAAAGATTACGGAATGTCATCATCATCTGCCTAGCCATGTTGGGGTCGGCTTCCAATCTAACCGTATGTAGCTGAATACCGAATAGTATTTTACATGGAGCGACTGCCTATCTGACCTCCACAACCCAGTTACTGGGTAATACGATACCCCTTTGTAAGACTGGTTGTCAGACTTTTGGGCTTCTAACGACCCGCAACGACTGCCAAAGATCCAAGAATGACAGCCGGGACCAACGGCTTAACGTGCTTTCCGAGACACGGGGAGGGGGTCTCGGTATGTAAAGATGGTCACAAATCCGCGGACCAATCGCGGCAAACGTAGCTTAACCTGATCGATCGACCCGTGTGGCTGCTATTCGTAATACATTAGAGAATGTATTAAAAGCTAAAACATATTGGTTTTCTTAAAATTTAACAGAAGAACAACTTCTCTAGTCTTCCTGCATTAGACTAGGCCTGTCCCGTATCAAATGTCCCGAGTTTCGAGGTCCAGGAAGGTCCTGACAACTGATATATGAATAGTAGACAACAGGTTGTGCCCAGTTGATGGTAATAGGCTCTCCCCCTATTACATGGGACTAAACATAATAGGCTAAATGTGGGTGTACTATAGGTACACATCTATTTAACCCTTTGGGGATAAATGCGTGATGTTATGTTACGTGTTGTTTACAAATGTCTCCTGTTTCGGGGCACAAGAAGGCCCCGAAAACTCATACCCAATAGAATTGTTGTTCCACTGGAAGGTGCACCTTAGACATGATTTCGAGATAAGTCCATTTCAGAAGTACTGTCGATATCTACGGTTATTCCGTTTATCCACCCTAAGGTGGATAAGCGGAAATGTATCTCCGTGAATCCACCCTAAGCCTATAAATTCCGTTTATCCAACTAGGCCTAGGGCGGATTTTTTGATGTGGATAACCCAAATTTTAAGGGATTTATGTCAATAAAAAAAAACTGGTCGATTGCGGACAACGCAAATGTCCCGTAGTTGGGATGAATTACTAATCTCAAGATCAAACTTAACATTGTAGTTGAAAAACATAATCATACATTCCAACTGCAAATTGACGATGAAATGACAACAACTCCTAACTGACATTTTTTTCAATTTTACTTTTTTTACGTAGATAGACTTTACAAACGATTATTTAAAGTATCTACGTAAAAAAAATCAGTTAGGAGTTCTTGTCATTTCATCGTCGAAATGTAAGTTTGTACGCACAATATCTCAATATTGTGTACATGTGGGTCTTATAATATCACTAGCTGCGCCCCGCGGCTTCACCCGCATAAGTTTCGATCCCGTGGGAATATCGGGATAAAAACTATCCTATGTCCTTTCCTGGGACTCAAACTATCTCTATACCAAATTTCATCTAAATCGGTTTAGTGGTTTAGGCGTGAAAAGGTAACATACAGACAGACAGACAGAGTTACTTTCGAATTTATAATATTAGTATGGATAAGAGATCTTTAAGACCATTATACTTCTTATAGGTTTTCCTGTAATTCATAAGTACATAACTACATATTTTCTGTATTTTTTTCAAAATTTTAGGATCAGTAGTGCTATTCTGTAAAATCTCACCGTGATAACTTGGGTGAAGTCATCTTAAAGTGAGTTGTCATTAGAGTCAATCCCTAGCATCAGATGGAATGACAGCTCACTTCACCTAACTTCTCACGGTAAGATTCTAACAGAAACGACTAGCAGTAGTTTCGGAGAGGGGGGGGGGGAGTCAATTTTCATCTATGTTCTTAAGAGGACTATATGACCTAAAGCGCGGTCACTGTTGGACTGCATAGACAAGAAAGAGAAGCGCGATGACACAACGCTGGCAACTTATTGCAAAATATGATGCAATTATCTATTTACAAAAAATCTATTGTTTGGACAAAAAAATTAAAACACTAGTGCTTAAGTATGCTGCCTGTAGAATAATCTGATAAAAAATCAGAATGATTGTATGTATATTATTAAGGTTTTTATTGTAAAAATAAATTGTTTAGAGGTATCTTCATGATTTTTTTCAATTGTATCAAATTAGTTGTATAATATTTTTAACACACTATCTACCTAGCATATGTATATCTTGAAGAATATCATATATTTTTCTGATTTTGTTTACTGTAGTCGATCATATACTTTTAGGCATTATAAAACTTGCGTTTTTTGTGTTTAGTTGTAGTCCCCTTAAATAGCTCTAAAACTGTTTTTTTTTAATAGAGACCCTCAGTCTTCATTTGATATGTCACATGGTACAATTTTCAAAACTAAAAAAAAAAAAATGAATTTTGAACATATTCAAAATTCATTTATTTTTGTTAAACATCCGTGTTTGGGTCAAAGAAATTAATATGTGTACCAAACTTCAACTTAATCGTTCCATTAGATTCGTTACAAAATGGCTGTGACAGACGGACATACGAGTAATCCTATCAGAGATCCGTATTGTCATTCAGACGTACGGAACCCTGAAAACGACTACATCTTGCCACTTACGTGAGAGTTTCGATGTTATGCTATCCACTTCTTGTTCCTCTTGAATCATGCAGAGGACTTCATGCATCTTCTTGAATAGTTTTTCGTAAAAACGTTTTCTAGCAACGAAATATTACTTCGTCATTTTTTTTTGTCTGACTTGTATTTTTTCCGATCTAATCGATAGTACTATTGAAATGAACTATTCTGAAATTCTCTTGATCGGAAATCAACTCACTTTTATTACGAATTCAGGTAAAAAAATGGCAAACAGAATAGCCTTTTAGACTATAGACTAGCTTTCGCCCGCGGCTTCGCCCGCGTGGATTTCGGTAAATATCCCACGGGAACGTACTACTGGGACCAAAAGTACAGACGCCAGCACGTCAACCTACCCGAAACTGTCAAATTTTCCCAATCAATTTTCAACCTTATTCTTTAGCAATAAAGTTGAAAATTTACTAAAGAAATTTGACAGATTGCAGTAGCTTAATGTGCTGGCGTCTGTACCTTGGAGGAAAATTCCGAAATATACTGTTTTCATGTAACTATTGATTTACCCGGCACACGCCCTTAAAGCTCCCAGTCGGCATGGATTTTTCCGATATCTTCAGCAATGATCGTCATATTTCAACCAATTTTACACAAAACCTTACCTTGCATTATAACACTTAAACCCTCCTCATGAATCACTTCGTCCATTGGTGAAAACCGTATGAAAATCCGATCAGTAGTTTTTGAGTTTATCGCGTTCAGACAGACAGACGCGAGGGGGGGGGGGGGCGGGGGGGGGGCGGGGGCTTTGTTTTATAATAATGTAGTGATTTATTCACAAAATAAGTAAGTGACTCACCCTTTCGTCCATTTCTTATACTTTTCATCTAAATCTTGCTGACGTTCCGCCTTCTCTTTTAGTTTTAGCCTTTCTTCCGACGTTTCTCTTTTGCCTGAAAAAATATTATATTTATTAAAATGTTGACTTTAGAAAAGATGGGAAAAAATATATAAACCTTTGGAACATTTTTACTCACTTTTTCTAGAAACAACTTGAGCATTCCTCCCGGATACTTCATCAGTCATCTTACTGAAAACCTCTTCTTCCTTTCGCCTAAAAGTCTCATTCTCTTGCCTCAACTGTCTTGCGTCTTGCAAACCCGCCAGCTTGCCTTCTAAAGTCTTCGCCATTCTTTTGTTCGACGGCGGCGGACTGTCATGGCCTCTCTTACTCCTATCTCGTTCAGAAGTATCCCTGTCTCTTTCCCTCCTAGGAGGAGATTCGTCAGAGTCACTGTTGAACATTCTTTTATTATTTTCTGAAGGTTTCCTGTTCTTTTTTGGTGGGGTGATGGATATGTCTCTCCTATTTCTTCTGGGTGGGGAGAGATCAGAATCTGAGGAATGTCTTTGTTTAAGAGGCTGGACAGGCCTTGGATTGCTTTGGTACCTATCCTGTCTATCTTTGTGACCCTGTCTTAGTGGAGAGTATTTGTGCTTTTTAGATGGACACCAGAATTCTAGCGATTCGTTCCGCCTCCTGGAATCTCCTTTAGATTTTCTTGGTGGTGATAGATCTGAACTGGAATTCTTTTTCAGCCTTCGAGGGGGAGAATCGTGAGTTTTATTTGATTTTCTTGGTGGAGAATGGTCTGCATCATAATTCTTTTTAGATTTTCTTGGAGGAGATGTGTCTGAGTCGTGTTTTTTGGATTTACGTGGTGATAATTCTGTTCTGGTCTTTTTGGAAGGCGACGAATTGCCTGCAGGCTGCAAGGTAGCAGGGTCTTCTGGGCCGAAATCTCCCCATCGGCTAGGTTTGCGAACTCTGTCTCTAGGTTTTTCTGGTTTAGGTGGTTCTTCCCTTTCATTTCTGCTTTTTTCTTTAGTGGGAGATCTGTTATCATTCTTTCGTTTTGGAGATTTATCACCATTGTTCCCCTTGGGCGATCTTTCATAAGTTTTTAATTTAGGAGACTTCTCATCACTTTTATTCTTATGAGATTTATCATAATTTTTTCTTTTATCATCACTTCTTTTAGTAGATTTGTCTTGTCTGTCATTAGGAGACCTGTCATCCCTTCTTTTAGGAGACCTCTCATAACTTTTCCTTTTATCATCACTACTCTTTTTAGGGGACCTATCATCCCTGCTTTCCACAGAATTATCATGTCTTTTTTCATTAGGCGATCTGTCATCCCTTCTCTTAGCTGACTTATCATATCTTTCATTAGGAAGTTTTTCATCCCTTCTCTTAGCTGAATTATCATATCTTTCATTAGGAAGTTTGTCATCCCTTCTCTTAGCTGAATCATATCTTTCAGGTCTGTCATCCCTTCTTTTAGCAAAATTATCATGTTTATTATTAGGAGATCTATCATTAAGGTTTCTTTTGGATCTATCATTTCTCCTTTTAGGAGATCCATCATCATTGTTTCTGTTAGGAGACTTGACATCCCTCTTTCTGGGAGGGCTAATATCACTATCGCTGTTGTGTTTTTTGAAAGATTTGGAAGTTTTGTCTTTGGCATCAGTCTCCTGTTTTCTTGGAGGAGAGAGATCGGAATCATTTTTCTCCTCATCCTCTGAGTCACTGTACATTTTGCCAAAAATATATGCATTCTCTTTCTCAGTCTGTTTAATGTCATTCTTAATTTCTTCAACTTCTAATTTACTATTGAAGCCATCATCCTGCGAATACAATTTTGATTATTTTCTACTTCTCTTTTGTTATAGTGAACAGCATTAAATTCAGTGTCCTGAAAGGTGAATTCAATATTCTTATAAACAAGGTAAGATATAATGATATTTTTTTTATTTGACTTGCTTTCTCTCATACATACAGTTATTGTTATTTATGATGATGTTTTTTTTAAAAAGTTTTTGGGAACAGGCAGAGTTTTGAGTTTGAATGGAATAATCAATCAATTGATTATTTATTTAACAACTGGGTTCAAATGCATACAATTTTATAATCCGGCTATTTATATATTATATGATGACAGTTAAAGAAGGCTGTTCTTTGAGGCTTAGTATCCAAACATACTATGCCGAAGGTACGCGAACGAAGTTTCGCGGCTGATTTTACTGTACGCTATAACGCAACGTAATTTCGGCATAATGTGTCGTCAGTAATTCAAATAATAGCATTGCAGGCGTAATCATGCCGAATTTCGGCCGCGTACCTTCGGCATAGTGTGTTTAGACATTGAAGGTTGACGAAAGGATAAAACAATAACCAGTAACAATGCATCCCAAAGTTGGTTCAATAAGTTAACTAGCTCAGCATAATATATCTACACTGAATTTCAGCACACGTAGCATGACCACCATAGAAACGGCATTTGTTGATGGAAGAATAGACAAATATGTCATTGTAGACAGATTTCCAAAGAAATCTGTCATTTTATCTATTCTATCTGTAATTTTGTCAAGTCTTGTAGGCAAAACCCGTTTCTATGGCGGTCATGCTACACATACAGAATCTATTACATTATTTACTATAACTAACCTGATTAATAATCTTCCATTTAGAGCTAGAACTGAACTGCTCCGCTTTCTTCACTTCTTCGGGCCTATCATCAATGATACCAGCTATCTGTGGGGCATCCTCGCCCTGGTCAAGTACATCCAGCTCATCACCCTCCAAGGTACGAAGCTTAGATAGGTCAATGTCATCATCTATTATTTTTAATCTAGAATGAAAGTAATATTCAGAGTTTAACAGACAATCTTATTGGTATGACCTCTCACGGAGAGAAGGCCTGAGCAGTAGAAACAAATATGTTTGACCTTTTTGTTTTTTAAACACTATTGTACACAATAGACTTTAATAAATAAATAACAATAAAGGCTACCTATAAAATGTATCTTATTGGTCTAATGGTTGCAAGCATGATTGCTTAGCAACAATTCTCGTGTTAGCAGTATTAATGGGAATTTTCAATTGGAAATCTCAGTAGCAGCTGCCCTAGTGTAGATTTTTGCCTGGTTTGTGGCAAAAAAAAACCTCCCCCTATTACATGAGACGATATTCAAAGACGTGAAACAACTAATAACTAGTGCAATAGTTTGCTATACCTACCTACACCTCTGCCTTTTTTTTGAGGAATTATGCATGTTATGTGCATCATTCCGTAAGTGTGACGCCAGGGTTAGTTAGTCACTTTTGTATTCAACTAATGTAAAACCATAGTTTATAAGGGAAACGTTTTTACTTTTTACAAGTCAAATAGCACTAAATAAAAATCGATTGTGTTAGGTTATGCTATGAAACGATATTGCAATCACGTACCAACGACTAAACCTGTATTAAACAATGAATTGTATATGTTTTGCTTAGAAAATCGTTATTGTAAATTGGTTTGACATACCCAGTGCCTTTGACGGCTTTTTTCTTCTTTTTCTTTTTGTCTCCTGATGGCCCACTGAGATATTTTTGCAAATACGTTTTCTGACATATACTTGTCGACGTTTTTCTCATTTTGATGTTTAAATTTTATATTATTATATTATTTAAATTCAATAAATCTTTACCACATGAGAAAACCAAACACTTCTCTTGACATTTACTTGAAAATTTTTAATGTGCGTAGAATCTTTAGCATTGACAATCATGACAATGTGTTTCGCTATCTCTTTCTCTTAGTTGCAAGTGAACGAGACGGGATTAGCTGTTAGTTAGCTCAGAATAGTTATTATTCTCTAGCCAGCTAGAATGAGATAAGACGCCTTTCTTCTCTTTTTGACATTTTCGTGCACTAGTGAGGAGGAGCTTCGTTTTCGTTACTCGGTGAAGTACGGTTTTAGGATTTTTAACCGACGAAAAAACGGAGGAGGTTCTCAAGTCGACACGTATATTTTTTTTTTAATGTATGATCACGCATAACTTTGTATAGAGTAGTCGGATTTTCATAATTATTTTTTTATTGAATAGGGTATACCTCGAATTTGGTATCATATGTGAGTGGTTGACCAAAAAGGGACCTCAAGGGAAAATAATTGATTTCGAGTAAATCGCGTTTGAAATTTCGTGTAGAAACAAGTTGCGGCATGTTTTATGTCAGTATGCGACTTCGTTAGTGAGTGTCAACACGTGTTTGCGGTTACTACGTTATTGGCGACTTATTTAGTGTCAGTTTCTCGTTCTTTATGTGCGTCTGACATCACAAAAACTAATTTTTCCAAAACTGCCTCGGCTCACAAAAAAAATCATAAAAAAAACACTACGGCACCTAAAAATATTCTGGTTAGACCAAAACAAAGCTAAAAGACCACCGATTAAAAGATTCAAAAAAAATAAATAACGGTTTCCAATCCCTCCAGGTCCCTTTTTGGTCAACCACTCACATATAAATTTGGAAAAAAAATCTTACCCTAAGGGTGGGAAAATAGCCTGATTATTGTTCACTCACAGATTTTAATGCTGAGGTGTGTAGTAGCCAGCATTTTTTGTAGGCCTACCCATGTTGGTATACAAAACCTGTTTTTTTTAGTATTTAGGTATATTAAACTACAAATTATAAAACAGTTAATAGCTAAAGTAAGGTAGGTAGCCGTTTTAAAAGTAATAAAAAATTAAGCATGTAGTAATTAGTAAATTATAGCCACAAAAAATTATAAAATAAAAACTTTGTAACAAAAAAAAAAATTAAACCGCCGATAAAACTGTAAAGCAAAAATTTCAGCTCAATCGGATACCGGGAAGTGGGTCAAATTTAACTTGCAAGAGTCCACCTTCACATACATACAAGTCAAGTTAAATAAAAGCTTTTAAAAAATAATAAACCTTTTTTATTTAACCTTAATAACTAAGTTCTTAAACTAAGTGATTTTGAGTCGGCGCCAAACAGGCAAATTAATATCGTTGCGAGTGGTCGTGCGGAGAGCGCATTTTTTGGAATGTTAATGTTTATCGCTGGAGATTTCACGTTGCATTATTAATTTGATTTGGTTATTTCTTTAAATTTAAGATAATTTAGTGATCTTTGTTCATTGATTGTTTGGCGTCGACTCAAAATTACTTAGGTATACTTACCTACATTAGTTTAAGAACTTAGTTATTAAAGGTTAAATAAAAATGGTTGGTTATTTTTTGCTGTTCAGTTTTTTCGGCGGTTTTTTTTTATTATGGTAAAACCAATATAAGTTCCTTGAGTAGAACCTCGATACCACAGACTACAATATAATATAGGGTTCGATCTTAGAGAAAGCTATAGAGCATCGGATAGCGTGGCCACACATGAGACAAAATACTAACATAACCATAATGTTTATGTATATATTTCCGCTCACTATTGCTTTTGCAGTTAAGTGCACTACACCGCATTGTGTGTAGCGCGGTTTATCTCGGCTTTAAAACAATCTCAAAAGTGCCAAAATAAACTCCACAATGTCACAAAGACGAAATAACTGTCAAAGTTTGTTGAGGTTGAGCCTACATAAGTCGCTGGCCTTGAAAAAACTGGCACGCACTGAGAGACGGAAATAGTATAGCTTTGTCCTTTTCTGTTACTTATAATGACTCAATACTATATCCCTTTCTTGTGGGAATGAAATGGGGCTACCCGCCGTCTATACTTTTCTTTGTTTAAGGCTTCGATATGGGGAAGCGTCAGAGCAGCCCGCGTAATTCAAATTTTCTTACGTTTTTTGTAATTTGTACGTCAGTGTCCGGTTGTATGTTGAAGGAAATATGATTCGCGAGCGTAACAAGAATTTATTTACAGAATTATAATCATTAAAACCATCAATACAACCCTCTAAGTTCATATAATCCTATTGAATGACTATTTCGAAATATGACCTCATAACCTTCTGGTTGTGTTTTGACGGTGAGGAACCGGACTAAGAGAGATACAGAAATATCAACAGCGTCTTTATGTAGTAGTAGTAGTAAGGATGGCTTATCATAGTTTAAGTATTACCACTGACGTATACAAAAAAATAAATATTTAATTGTGAGTAGGCGTAGAGTTTTACCATCGAAATAAAATATCCAACAAATAAAATCAATAAACAGTATTTTGCTGCAGCTATGCTATTTATTAATAAATTGATTCAATGCTTTAACAAAAATAAGCAAATTTCCATATCATGTCCGTCTGTGAGTAGCAAGTGGTCGTAAATATAACATTTGTTGAGATTTTGGAGTGTTTTATTTCTTTTGATCATCGTCATTCTCACGGAGATATCGCGACTGTCTCTGTAAAATAAAATAATTAATTTGAATATTTAGAGATAATTACTTACACAAATAGGAAAGTGAAAGGAAACCCTATGAAATCTTTAGTAGCTCGGTCACGGTTTAAAAAAGTAAAGGATACACTAACAGGAAGAAGAGAACAGCTTTGTAAGCTTGAAGGGAGAAAATAAAATATAAGTATCTTTCAGAAAAATAAAATCATACTACCGCAATATATAGATAACGGAGCACCAGTTTGGTTAATAATTATTTTGGATACTCACATTCCTATTCTGGTTTAAGTTATTGTAATTGAGGGGAAAATACTAAAAAGAAACGTAATAGTACAATATTAAATTAAGTGGTTGAATTGTTACTCATCGTGTCTTGGCCTTTTACAAAGCATACTTTGCTCAAATAAAGTCACTGTTAGCCCACGTTTGAACGGATGTAAAAATATCGCGGCGGGATTTTATCGCACTGCACTGTGTTTTCAACTGTCGGTTTTGAGCAAAGCGTTGATAATCCAACAGAGCGAATCCCAGCACGTCAAAAAAGCACACTGTTGGATTTTCAACCCTCGGCGCTAAGCAGTGAGTTGAAAATCCAGTGCGCGAAAAAAATCGCCGCGGGAAAAACGACCTGGGCTCAAATGACTTTCTCTAGCAAGGTAATTGAATGTGGCATTCTGCATCAAGCCACCCTATTTGTGAACAGTAAGCCTTCCTTCGTGAGCGTGTAGGTTTTACTAAACCGCTTCGCAGTAATGCGTCAAACAATACAGCGCAATAATAGCTGCGTTGCATGGAACAGGACATGAAATCCTTAGAAAAGGTAATACGACCTTTGCAAAGACACCATGAGCAGCAGGATTTGACAAACTTTTTCGTACCGAGCCGCACATCTGGCTACAGGTCAAAGGGTATAACGTTTAGCCACGCTGTGGCAAAGTTCATAATAGCTCATAACATCTCCAAAACATACGGTTTTATAGGAAGGACGTAGAGATGTCCCCCAAATCATTGGTTTCGCATAGTCTTTAGAAAAATGTTAAGTATTACTTTTAACTTACGTTGTTTTGTGAGTTGGCTCTGTATGCCGGCGATCGATTACTCTAAATAAAGAGAAAATTACACTTTTATATTTATGTGTACCCTTAAAGCTAACACAACTAAATAAAATAGGTATATAATATAACCATAAGCACCAACAAGTTCCTGCGAAGAAGTGATTAAATTCGCGTAATTTCAATATTCATTGCTCCATTCGTGTACAAGACGTCTTTAATTAAACTAATACTCTATCAATGAACATCAAAAACACGCTGACATTGATCATTACATCAGTTTAATTTCAGGTTAGAGTAAAATAATATGAAGAGGATTTATACATTATGAAACATTTACTTACATTGTAGTCGTGGATTGGTCTACTGCCCAACAATCCGAGCTAGCGAAAACGATACTGATAAATTAATAACCTTAATATTCAATGTATATACTTTACCAACTGAAGAAGTCTTGGAGCATATTAACTGGCGCATCATAGGCCTTGTAGAAGTAAGACGAGAGGGCGAAGATACAACAGAGCGAGAAAACAATAAACTAAGACAAATACAGTCACTGTAATCCAGGACTATCCTCCGACATCTTTCATTAACAACGATAAACTGGAATAAGGTTCAAAGATGAGAGTTAGAATCCAAGGTTTAATCCAAATAACATGTTCTCTTATAAAGACTCAAAAGACCATACTTTGAAGTTTGGCAAGGAGCTATGAAATGGAACGAAGTGCACTATTTGTGCCAAGTTCACGGACCTCATTTGTCCCAGAATATAAATAGCTGACGCTGGCCAATCAGCTGCTCGATGAAAGTAGAACTGGGTTGGTCACATCTGTAAGTTGCATGACAGAGGATCAACAGCCAAAAATAACAACACAACAGTGGATCCCTAAATTACAGGAAAAAGCAACCCGGCTGGCCCAGAGACAGAATGCAAGATGCAGTAGAGAGACGATTGAACTCATGTCCCAACTAGGTCCTTTACTGAAATATGGCTGTTGTTCTGCAAACTTTTCGCCATTAGGTATAAACGTTAATTATTGATTCGTGTTACCTCGCTGTATCTCTGCAGTGATTTCAGATATGGTGCAATCTAAATAAAACAAAAGATTTTTAATACACAAAGAAAAATGGTTTACGGTTCATTTGGTTTATACTGATGATCAACATTTCCATAGTTTGTGAGTTTCTTCATATTTTGAAAGTGATCTTCACTATGGTGATGCTGATTATTTTGATAGTTTGAGATTTTCTTCGTATTTTGGTTTAAACGATCACTATTGTGGTAAATAGGTGTTCCGATTGGATAGTTTTGATGGGATCTAACAGAATTGCTATTACTTACATATTTGAAGTTAAGATCCTGGAACAAAAATATTATTAATCATTTTAAGATTGTTATTTTGTGCAAATTCATAATATTACAGAATTACTCAATGATGTTCGATGTATATTAACTATTCCTATCGATTTATTGCTTTTATGAGTTTTTGTTTACTTACGCCCAAGTCGTGGACTCCTGCAGTTCGCTAAATATTTACAACAATTATTGTGTTAAAAATGTATTAGGTATGTCAAAATAATTAAATCTTCGTTATTAAATAAAATAATTACGTACGCTTAATCCATTGGGAATTGGTGGATTCTAGAAACAAAACGGAAAAAGCGCGTTTTTAATCAAATATATCAAATGATAAAAAAATTAAACATCTTTGCTTGTAGACATATATTTAAAAAGCGTTCTAATAAAATGCGATGCTTACGTAAGAAACTTTAAGAGTCTGCGAAAATAAAATAGATTTAAGTAATCGATAGAAAAATATATCTGGTGGTATTATTTGAAATATTTACAAAAAAAAAAAAACAACACTTAAAATGCAAATGTAGACGCAATAGGACAGTACTATATTGTCTACCACAGTTTCAGATAAGCAAAGTCTTCAATGACTTAAAGAATTGCCGAATCTCTGAAATTAAGTAGCCGTAAAATTATTTAGGTAAGTTAAAATTATACTTACGCCTTGACCTCCGTATCTCTAAAGTGAACAAAAACGAAGTAAGTAAATATACATTTTAAGTTATTCACTTGTGTGCAAGGAAAAATATATTTAAAAAATTCAAAACAGATTGACAGTTTCAACAAAGTGCAAGGTTCTGAAAAACATGTTTAAATTGCGCGAAGACAATCCTAAGGTGATTATGTATTATTCACAGTGGCGTAACTATAGGGTGGCATTAGGGCAAAATGCCACGGGCCTCCAGCCAGAGGGGACCCCGGCCCGAGAGGGCCATGAGCACAGGAGAATCCTAACATAAGTTTATAAATGCAAACATTTTTTGAAAATGTGCAACAGAGGACATCATTCAGGTTTCGAACATTTTGTACCATTTTCCCATTGTTTGTCTAATTTTTTGGGCAGGACCTCATGCTCAGCAGTAACGCTTGCGACCACTAGACCAACGAACCAGTCAGGGTTAAATTTTGTACGGGAAAATATGAAATCTACGCGGAAGAGGTCGCGGGAGAAGTGCTAGTAAAAAAAAACAACTATAACGTTGGTTGTTTCTTTACATTGAAGGAGGGCCCCATCCCTTGAATTTGCCACGGGCCCCAAACGGTATAGTTACGCCACTGATTATTCATTTAAATGTCAAAAGTTGTGGAATAAAAGAACAACAATGTTACGAAGGCACTTAAAGAAATAACAGAAAGTGATAGTATTTATTTATTTACGCCCCACACAAGCATATACTATTAGGTACAATTTATTATTAGGTATCATGCGAAAGGTTACAAAAATTAGAAACATGCAGTTATTAGTTGAATAAGGGTAGAAAATAAGACATAGTTAAATAATATAATTACTAACTGATGATAGTTCGTCCACATTCTGGGCGAGGATGTCCAACTGAGAACTCTGTAATCCAAAAGTCTATTTTCCATTTTAACAACAGCGGTTTTCTACTAAAGTTACGGTTTTTGAATACCTACACTACAGTTTATTGGCTGATTTGATGGCGACACCACAGTATTACAAGGAAATATTGTAATACTGTGGCGACACCATGGCCCACGTTGGCACATTTTCAATGTACTGATACCTAGTTAGTTTTGTGAATGTATCGACGTCTTGTATACGAATGGAGCATGGACATTGAAATGTGGTTTTATGAGCCATGGAGGGCCAGCGATAACAGTTTGCTCAGTATATTTTTAAAGCACGTTTGTGCAATACTTTAACATGGAATTTATCGAAGTTCTTTGATAAGCCGCGTGTCAAGATATACTGGGCATTCTGTTTAAGTAAATATTTTTATTCATTATTTCCATACGGGGACGGAAATAGAGAATGAAGGAGCATTCGAGGGTAGCCTGATAATATTTACCCTCAATGCATTTTCTTCATTATCTTCATCATCATCCTCGCGATCGTTTTGATTCCTCTGTAAATGACAAAATCATACTAGAAGTTTAGTAGCTTTAGAAAAATATCTACATAATACAACAGTACAAGGATCATTTGGCGCGTGGCAAAAATCGGAACTAACGCCGCCATCTCAATACAATTTATGTGATAATTTCTGTAGGTATAACCAACAACGCCCTCCTGTCAATGTAATTCAGGCGCTAAAAGATCCTTGTCACACTATAACAAAAAAGAAAGCGAGTTTAAAGAAAAAAAAAGAACTTTGAAACTTACGTTGTTGTAGCTCCGGTCGCGCCTGTCGTCCTGCGAATATTTAAGTAATGTATTGATTATTTGCATGTTTTTAGTGAAACCGTTTTTAATGTTATACACAATGTAGTTTCGAAAGTTAAAACAAAAGGAGACAAGCGTAGAAAATATTTTAGGAACATAAATAAGTAAACTAAGGTGCACACGACGACATTTATCAAGCTATACATTTCCAGTTTTAGCTGACCTTGCATTTTATAGGCTTTTCGTACAGACGCCAGCACATCAACCTACTACAATCTGTCAGATTTCTGTAATAGATTTTCGACTTTATCGCTAAAGCATAAGGTTCAATGTTGATTGGGAAAATTTGACAGTTAGGTGTAGGTTGATGTGCTGGCGTCTGTACAATGAGAAGTCAGCTGACACTGGAGATATATCGTTATGCGTACAACCGTAGAACATAAAAATTAAAATAATACCACCAGATGTTGGATTATTGATGATAAAATGGAAAGATACAAAAAAAAAAAACAACTTAATCCATTATTATTTTGTTTGAACATAATAATTTAATTCCATTTTCTATACATAACAATTAATAGCTTTTTGAGTCCATAAAAGTCGAGTTTGTCGAAACAGTAGTCATTAATAATTTCAGGAAGTCGATAGTCTAAAACACAAGGGTCAAAAGTCAGTCATCGCAAGTCGCAAGAAAAAATATCATGGAAAATACATTACATGCAAACGGGGTTAATAGTGATGCAGGGGTGAATCAGCACGAAACTTTAAAATGGATTTTAACGTTGAAATATTATAGTTTGTCCCCAACAGGGCAGTTAATCGTTAATTATTATAATACAGTAAACACATTAGAGCCCTTTTTGGCAACAAACTTTATTATTTAAATGTTGAAATCCCTTTTAAAGTTTCGCCCTAATTCATCCCTGCATCCCTATATTCACTCCGTTTGACGATAAGTACTGTTTTAGTAATGTAGTTACTAGAAGAGAATTACATGAAAATACTACTACGAATGATTTATACATGTTTAGACGCACTATTCCGAACAAATTAAGAACGTTTTCCAAAATAGTCTGCAGTCAAAACACTACATTCACAATTTTTTTTTAATAGAATATTGTTTACGTAAATAGTGTCTTAGCAATTTTGACTCTCCATAAATTATTTTGATTGTTCAAGGGACTGTATCTTTTGTTCAGATTAGCGTGTTAATCATCGAAGCATACCAAGTTACAAACAAGACTTACATCTTGTCTGTCATCGTTCCGTCGGTCATCATTCCTGTCTGAACTACGTTCCTTTCGATCATTATCCTGCCTATTCCTTCGGTCCTGATCTTGCCTCTCTCTCTTAGCCTGTCTTTGTCGTCTTGCTTGTCTCTGTCGCCTAACTTTTTGGTTCCTTCGAGATCTCCTGTTGCTGTCTCTTCGGTCGTCGTCTTGTCGGTCGTCGTCTTGTCGGTCGTCGTCTTGTCGGTCATCATCTTGTCGATCGTCATCGTTCCTGTCGTCATCATTTCTGTCATCGTCTTGCCTGTCATCGTCTTGCCTATCATCGTCTTGCCTGTCATTGTCTTGCCTGTCATCATCTTGCCTGTCATCGTCTTGCCTATCATCGTCTTGCCTGTCATCGTCTTGTCTGTCATCATCTGCTCGGTTATCATTTCGCCTATCATTTGATCTATCTCGTTGATCTCGTCTGTTATTGTCGTATCTGTTTGAGTTGCTCCTATCTCTGTCTCTCCTGTCGTTGTCGTCATCGTCGTCGTTTCTATCGTTATCATATCTGTTTCGTGAGTTGCTTCTGTCATTGTCCTGTCTGTTGTTGTCGTTTCGGTCGTTATCATATCGGTCAGTGTTGTATCTGTTGCGTGAGTTGCTCCTATCGCTATCCTTTCGGTCATCATCAAGCCTGTCATCGTCGTTCCGATCGTTATCATAGTTGTTTCGTGAGTTGCTTCTGTCATTGTCTTGTCTGTCGTTGTTTTGGTCGTTATCATATCGGTCATTGCTGTATTGGTTGCGTGAGCTGCTTCTATCGTTGTTATCTCTTCGGTCATCATCAAGCCTGTCGTCGTCGTTTCGATCGTTGTCGGCTCGTGAGTTGCTTCTGTCACTATCACGTCTGTCGTTGTCATTTCGGTCATTATCATATCGGTTATTGCTGTATCTGTTGCGGGAGTTGCTTCTATCGTTGTCTCTCCGGTCGTCGTCACTGCGGTCATAGCTGCTATATCTGTTTCGCGAGTAGCTTCTATCATTGTCATATCGGTCACTGTTGTATCTGTTACGGGAGTTGCTTCTAGCGTTGTCTCTTCGGTCATCATCCTGTCTGTTGTTATCGTATCTATTCAAGTTGTCGCGCTTACTTCTTCTATCACTATTAGATCTGCTACGTTGATTACTCCTATCTCTGTTTTGTTGATTGTTGTCGTATCTGTCACTATCCTGCCTGTCGTCGTCCTGTCTGTTATTCTCATTTCTGTCGCTATCTGGTCTGCTTCGGGCACCACCTCTGCTACACTTTCCGCACCTGACACTTGATTGGTAACGGTTATCGTTTCTATTGCTTTCAGATCGACTTTGCTGTGATTTGGATGATCGATCGTAGTCCCTACGGTCGCGATCATTCCGTTTGTCACGACGGTCCCTTCTGTCTTGGTCATTGTTGTCGTTCCGGTCACGTCTCTGTGAAGTCAAATAATCGAGTTATGTAATGTTTTATTTATGATTTTTATTGTTATTTGTATTATTTTCTATTACGAGTATAATTAATTCGTTTTATGTTTTGTAAGATTGATATTCCATCTTTTAAAGATTATTTTTTCATCATGTCATTAGTTTTAATGTACTAGTTACTAGCTAACATTCCGGTATCTATGTTCTGTTTTTGGGTAGGTACACTAAGCTGCGAGAAGTATTAAGAAGTATTTATTTGTAAGAGGCTATTTCTTAAGAACATCTGAAGATGAATGTGGACTATCGAAACGACGACAGCCTATCGTCGTGAAGTTGTATTTCGTTAAAGCTAAACCAGTAAAACAGGAACATATAGAGTATAACCGTCTTATTAAAACACGAATTTCAACTTTAGTCCCAGCCAAAACCTTCGAGCCATTTATTGTATTTTGAAGTTTATTCCGACGGACGTAAAGTTCTTAATACAACATTGACAACGTAGATTCTGTTCTCAAGTCAGTTTTTGTATTAAGAACTTTCAGTCGTCAGAATACAGTTCAAAACACTGGCTTGAGAGTTTGGGCTCGGGATAAAGTAAGAACTTGTTTTGTATAAGATGGTAAAAGTTTAGGAGGCAAAATACTCAGATTACCTCTGTTCTTGTCCGGCACAGGCTCGGTTCTTTGCCGGGCACATCGCGGGCTGGTAGCTTGAGAGCAAAACCGGATATCACACATGGACTCTAATGTACTTAGTAATATGGTTAAGTGTTATTAGAATTTTCCAATACAAATTTCTCAGTAGCAGCCCGGAGTTTTAAAAGTTGGCGGTGTGACACCCTCGTGCCTCAAAAAGCACGTTAAACCGTTAGTGAGCGTGGTCTCTCTCCGGTCGTGTCGGATTGCCGTCCCATCGGACTATGAGAGCGAAAGAAGAGAGAGTGCACCTGATTCTGCGCACACACTTGTGCACTACAACATCTCATATTGCCGCGGGAGATGTTGTAGTGCACAAGTTGGCGTAAGTTTGTTGGTGTGGGCTAACCATTGGGTTAGCCACCGCTGAGATTGGCCACCATGACCGAAATTCGGTCAGGAGGATTAATAATATGGTTAAATCTATCAGTAACATCCAAAAGGACGGCATTCAATGTCCTATCTATATTAATTGTTAACAGATATCGTTATAATGAATAGTGTTGTAAGTGTCAAATGTCAAAGTGACATTTGCTGTTTCGCTGGGAAACTGCAAAATGTATGGTACATGTAGGCATTCCAGAAGTAAAGCAATATTTTGACCAATACGAGTGTGAGCGTGTGCTGCGGGCTTTATTGTTGAGAGCGAGGCCCTAATTGCTAAACACACCATCGATCGGAATCTGAATCATTTTGAAGCAAATTGCTAATCCATTGCTTCATAAGTTTGAAAAATTTGTCTGCTCGACACGTAAATGACGCAATGAATGTTGTTGAACTGTCAAAATGAAACCGATTCCGATTGATAATATGTTACGCAATTGCCCCGCGTGTCTATGTTTTGTATACTTTTATCATGAAGTAAGAGTCTGTAAAATTATTATGTAAAGCCCACAACAGTAAAATATATAATAATAATAGTAAAATAAATAAATAAACAGTTTTGGCTTCATAGATTACTCTGTTCAGTTTTTTTTTACCCTACAGTCCACACTGATGTGCATAGTCTCTTCTATAGCTTTCCACAACTCCTTCAGTGTTGCCTTTTTGCCAATATGTCGTAAAGACATCTAAGTTTCTTATGTCTGCCATATCGAAACCCATTTGCATGGTATTTCAGTTCCCTAATTAATATTTACCCAAGCAGACTTGTCCACACATCAAAGACGGCAATATCGCAAATAGAAGTATTCTAATCTCTACAACAAATATATTCAAAACGAAGAGATATAAATATTATACTATCCTAAAAAAGGTATCTCCTAACCAATCAACTTTCCTCCAAGCGTTAGTAAGTTTTGGATTCAGCTGCAGGTGTGTCAAAGGAATCAATATTATTATAAGTATATTATACCAAATCGTCATCATCGTCGTCATCGTCATCGTCGTCTCTATCGCGTTCCTGTGAAATTGAAAATATTTATGTTATTCAATCATCATTTTTGATGGGTATCCAGCAGATCCATCCATCTTCTGCAGATGTCTCTATAAGAATAAGTTACTTTATCAACAACTGTACAAGGTTCTTTTGTCGCTCGAATGACGTTAATATGGGAGCGGTGTTGGTAACAAAATTTGGATTCTGCTGTGATTTTTTTTTTAAAAACCAAGGTCAATAGAGCCTTGTTGCGTAGTATATTGAAATGACTGTAATCATCGCTTCTCTTCTTCGTTCTTGAACTTCTTTTCTGATATCTTTATTTTATTTCTCAAGTTTCCAGAGAGTTTTAGTCTTAGCACCATTTAATGGGTACAACAAAGAATGTTAAAAAATGTGAGCTTTAAAAAAAAGTTTAAACTTACGTCATCGTCTTCTCGATCTTCAACCAGCTGATGAAAGAAAATCAATTTATTTTAGTGGTTTAAATAGGTTAAAATGAACATGAAGAAATAAAACAGCAAATGCTAAAGGTACACACATAGACAGTTTATCTTATTGATACTTTTATCTATTTGATGTATAAAAGAAGGTAGATATAGCAGATAAGCTGAAAAAGTCAATCCAACTGTAAAGACAAAATTAGTACTTAATGAGGACGTCGAATTAACTGACCAGGGTTTTGCGTAACCTGGCTTTCCTGAACTAAACAATAAATTAGAAGACACAGCAACAAATAAAGGACATGGAGTTGATGCCCAATCTTTGATTATTAAAAAAGCACCAAATGAAAAAGAAGATATTTATGCAAAAACTATCAAAAAGTCTGTAATACTAAACTTTTAAGGTATAGAAAAATGTAGGAGAGTTAAAAGAAATGAGCGAGAAATGATTTCTGAAACGAATAATCTAGGAGATGAAGTAAGTGAAGATAAAATGGTTGTTTAAATTAAAAACATGTCGTTACATTTAAACTAAGCCTGTGTAGTCGTCGTCGCCCTTCTTGCTGTAATCAAAATTGATTTATAATGGTTAATACTCCTAGGTAAATTTATAAAAATTAAAGTAACATAACTAGTGGAGTAGATGTTTATCAATGAGATAAGCTGTTTAGGGAGTCAACCTTTAACATGAACTGTTTGGGTTTCTATATCAACAACCACATCTCATATAACCATGTCAAACTCAATAGGACAAAATGATGCTGGAACTTGAGTTACTGCAATAAGACAAGAAGCTGTATCTCAGGCTTACGACATTGGAACTGTGGATATTTTGTAGCAGGTGACTTGTTGGTCAACTTGTTGTGTTTTCTAGATGTAACTTTTTGATTGTTCTCATAACTTTTAACTAAATAACAGTTGTATTCTCCACAGGCTTCTACTGCTACACAACTAGCACATAAGATGACAATGACAGACATATAATTCAAAGTCAAAGTCAAATCATTTATTTCAATTAGGCACACTAAAGGCACTTTTGAACGTCAAAAAATATAGCAAAATGAAATGATTCTAGTCGCCCATTAACCATCAATGAGGCCATAGGTATAGAAATTACAGAAATTGGTGATCGAGCGATTGCCTACTCTTAAAAAAAAAAACCGTCACATCAAAGCACATTATTTCATAAGAATAGCAATTAAAATTTTCAACAATATTCCAAAAGAAATAAGGGAACTCCCTCTAAAACGCTTTAAATCAAAACTACACAAACGGCCTATTGGTAAATAATTAATGTGTTTTATTAAATTTGTTACAGTAAACATGTTTAAATATTTGTATGCCAGTCCATGGCGAAACATGTAAGATTCATAACTTTATTTATAAGACCTTAATGTACCATGTTTTAAAGCAAATAAATATATTCTTATTCAAATTGTAACTCTTAACTTCTAAGTCTGATTAGACTTAGAAGGATCTCCATCACGTAATCCCAGTGAGTCTTAAATGTGACCTATTATAATTAGAAATATTTGTAAAAGTCTTACCTGGTCATCAGCATTTGACTGGCTTTGCTAAAAAAGAATATTATTTTAATAAAAAAAAAAAAATTATTATTAGGTATGTTTGTAAGTTGCAGTTGCCATTTTTATTTGTGGCTAGTTCGAATAAGGATAAAGTTTATAAGAAATTTAGCTTTGTTATGAAAACCTTTACAAAACTGCATTGAAAAATATTATTTAGTGTTACATTTCAGTTCAGTCCTTGCCTCGCTCGTGAAAATGATGAAAGATGCTTGTTATAAATATCATTCATGAACGAACATTCAACACACATGATTCAATGAATTTCATCATTCATTCGCGAATTCTTCACGAAGTTCGTTTTTAAGATTTTTGTAGATACTCATCTTATTTTCTTAGATAAATTGCGTTTTTATTTTAATCTATATATATAAAAGGAGAACTGACTGACTGACATATCAACGCACAGCCCAAACCGCTGGGTCTAGAGATTCCAAATTTGGCACGTACGTTCCTTATGAGGTCTAGGGGTGCACTAAGAAAGGATTTTTCAAAATTCACACCCTAAGGGGGTGAATGGGGGAGGGTGAAATTTCACGCGGACGAAGTCGCGGGAAGAAGAAGCTAGTAGTAAATAATATTGAAACTCACAACAACAAACTTTGTTCCAAAACCACACTCATCTGTTTAAAAACTAAAACAGAACAGTACATTTTCACCGTAAAGAGGTTACGTAACTTTTCATTTGGTTTTTCACAAAAAATGGCGCGAAAATATAATGTTCTTTTAAACTTACCGAATAAGGTGCAGCTAGCACGACAGCGAGGCAAAGAGAAAAGAGGATTATCCACCTCATCTTTGCTGTGAGCCCAACAAAACGCTATGGAAGAAACCTCCTCACTCAGTATATATAAAAAACCGGTGAATACCGTAAATAATCAATATTAATGATTGCACGGTCCTCACTAATCGGGCGTGAAATCTCAGCGCGATTGTGAAAAGAAAAGTTTTAGATTTTTTTCGATTTTTAATTAATTGTTGTGTTATTAATAATTCAATTATAGTCTTATGAGGTTCTAATTTTTTTTTTTGATTATTTTAGTGTAAAGAAAATTCGTTTTTTTTTTAATCTTGATTAGTGACACTGGGCAATAGAAAAGTCGTTGAAATGTGATTTAAACACGTCACTGAAAACGTGGCTACATCAATAGTATTTAGCTTAGTTCAAGGGCTTTTACACTCAAAATTCACTCAGTACAAAACTATTTGAGTTACAGCAAGAAAAAACTTCATTCAGATCAGCACGTCTTCTCACAAAAACGTGTTATAATATCGAGTTCCTACCATAAACTAAACTTTGCAAGTTTTTTTTAATGGCTTAAGTAATCAAAATATTCCTGATTGTGTATAATTTACATGGACATAACTTCGTAATATGACATGTAATTGTGTGGGTACATAAAACTATTGAAGCGATGTGTAATTTGAAACGCATTTTAAGAATAAGTATTATGTTTCTCTCAGAAGAGTCGGACACAAACACTCTTTCGTTCACTATAGTCAAAACTAGAGAAATAAGGTAAAATGTGACAAGGGGCATTCACACCTAGTTTCAGAAAGGATAATTCAATCTGCCTAGCCCTAGCCTTTTTCCAACTATGTTGGGGTCGGCTTCCAAATACCAGTGTTTTACATGGAGCGACTGTCTATCTGACCTCCATTACCCAGTTACTAGGTAACACGATACCCCTTAGACTGGTTGTCAGACTTTTTGGGCTCCTGACTACATGTGAAACGACTGTCAAAGATTTACGAATGGCAGCTGCGGCGAATGGCAGCAATGCTGTTATTCGTAAATCTTTGGCTTAACGTGCTTTCTGAGGTAAGGAAGGGTCTCGATGATATGTAATGGATGGTCACCCATCCACGAACTAACCGCGGCAAGCGTAGCTTAACCTTCAGTCAACCCGTGCCACTGTCATCACTTAGTTACTAGCCCCTCAGAAAAGATAATTAATTAATTCAAAATTTAACTAACACACTGTTAATATTTATGAAAGGAAGGTGTCGAAAAGGCGCTAAGTGAACCTATTTGTTTACCTACTTCATTCCAAATTCTTGGCAATTTTGTTATTCAAAAAAAGTTTTGTGTCGCTAAAAGAAAAGATGATGTAGGTAATCGATGAGAATGTAGATCTATGATTTTGCAGCCAAAACTCAATCAGCCGACCGCAGCTGTTCGTTACCTTCCGCATCCAGCTTGCCTCAGCCCCCTTTTCAAGGTCATTGGTTAATTTAGCTGAAGAAAGTCATAGACTACACTTACGCGGGCTTTACACAGGTGACGTGTGCGAAAATCGACTGTCTAAATGGTAATTCTCTCTGGCTAGGTTGCAGGTGACTAAAATTCCAAGTTCCAAAGTAGAGTAGGTTTCGACTTCTGTCGTGCAGCGACAAGTCGCATGCGGCGGATGACTAAAATCGATCGTGAAAATGCTCATTCGCAGGCATGGCCCGCCGCACGAAGGTCGACATTTTGATGCAAAACGAACTACTTAGTTACCTGTGATTTTTATCGACCTGTATAAATGGGGTGGCGATTTGGTAACCCACCAGCCGCACGGCGAAAATCGACCTAGTCTAAATCCGGTACTGATTCGTGGTCTCCAGTTGTCAAGGACTCAAAGCAAATCAGATAATATTCATTCAGCCATTACAAAAAAAAAACAATTTAAGTATAGCAAAGATCTAAAGATATTTAATCCTGTGAAGTGTTCGGTAACAAAAGCCCAATTTCGAAGCTCTCATCCTTTTTTTAAGAGCCCTTCGAGATCTGACCCACTCTTAATCGAGCTTGATTACTGAAAGATTACCTATAGTCGAAGTTGAAATGTCGCACATTATAGTTTGCCAATTATAGAGCGAGTTGGCTGCCATTTATCGAGTACAATTCGAGCATGTAATTTTCTTGAGATGGGGGTTCGAAAGTCGAGTTTGAACGATTGGCTTTTGTGCTACACTGGTCGGTTTGAATCGTGACCGTCAGGATGGCTGGACCAAACGAGATATGTACAGAAGCCAGCACATCAACCTACTACAATCTGTCAGATTTCTGTAATAGGTTTTCAACTTTATCGCTAAAGCATAAGGTTCTATGTTGATTGGGAAAATTTGACAGTTAGGTGTAGGTTGATGTGCTGGCGTCTGTACTACATGAGACCATGAGCACTGTTTACTACCTATTTGCTACTATTTACTATCTATAATGAAATATTTGCTACCTTTGCGTTAAGAAATATATCAAAGAAATAAAGTGGTCAGCCATTTTGACGTCAGGTTGACTGACCACTTCCAAATTCTCATAGTTTTGCGTTTTATTAACCGCGTTGTTAATGTAAATATGTACTACCTACCTGTTTGCTACCTTAACATATATTTTTTACACAACATCAAAGAGCCCACATTCCAGCGTAGGTATTGACGACCAGTCCTGTGAGTTTCTTCCAGAAATGGAATGATTTCCAAAGAATAATCCAGTTTGCTTTGGACTTCGACAATTTCTGTGTTGATACAATTTTCAGAGAATCCGTCGTACCTAACAATTTTAAAGTTGCAAAGTCAACACAAACCTTGGTAGAAGGATAACCTTTAGAAGCTATAACTTTTATAATCTAGAATTTTATTATCATCGTAAATAATCTGGATAGAACTAACTTTGTGTCTTTTCCTTTGAACTTAACAATATTCTCGGGGGTATAAAACACTAGAAGGGTATGGATAATTTAATATTATGTAAAAGTTTTCTTTTACTTGCTCATAAAAAAATATGCTTGAAGAATTTTCTGGGATAAACTTTATGACATCTAGAAGGAACACGGGTGGGTTTTAGTCAGTAAGAGTCTGACACGCCCTCTCGCTCCGCCCAGAGCGGGAGAAGTTATTTGATAATTTCCCACCCAAAAAAAAAGGTAGATACTTTATGTATGTCAGAATCGCGGGTGCACCTTTCAGATTTGCCTAAATTGATTGCAGGTATTGCCAAGATTGTCATGTTTAGGTGGACACAAAATAAATAAAACTAGGTTCATGTGTCACAGAAACAGAAAGAAAGAAAGAAAGAAAAAGTATTTATTGCGACTCGTATAGGATGATCACATTGATCACAAACTAAACTAAACACAGTAAAAAATATAAATAAAAAATCCAAGTTATATAAAACAAAGTAATAAAAAGAAAAATAAAATAAAAAGTCCTATACGAGGCCAAAAGGCTCCTATCTCAGCATGATGTTGCAACATTTAAAAAATAAATGTCACAGCGCTGGTATTCTGATAGGGCCCGCTGTGATGTCACGGGCAGTTACCGAAATAAATAAATGATAAAATAGGTGTAATAAATATGAAAAATATTAGCAAATACGATAAAATATTAATTTTTAATCCGCGCCAGACGTAACCTCATTACTTGTCTATGCCTTGAGTCTCAGAGGCACTCTTGTGTGCAAACAAGTGCATACAAAGAGATAAGTTAAGTAGAATACCTTTTTTTCCGCTCAGCAAATGTCGCCCCCATATTTTTCCACATTCTTTTCGCGCTTTGCCTTCTCCGTCCAATCGGTTAGAAACGAGTCCAAATCGTCACGCCAGCGTTAAAAGGCCTGCCTCGGTGATGACGTCCGTCTTCAGGCACCCACTGTGTGACGACTTTGGCCCATCCGTCTGGATGCGCTATACGTGTGACGCGCTCAGTCCCACTACAGCCTCGCAGACTTATCGCCAACATTGATGAGCGTATTGAGGTGTGTTGGAGTGTATTGAGGTGTTGCGAATTTGGTCAGTGAGTTTAATTTTTAATGAAGACTAAACAAAATGATCTTAGTGCACAGAACACAAATAGTCAGCAGCTGCTCTATGTGACTGACAAGAAGGCTTCCACTCAGCATTATGCTGTGCTATGGGAATGGGAATGTGTTTACGGAAAAAAGTGAGGTACTTATAATAAATCAGCCTCTTCCAAACAAGGCCTTCCATTGCACTCACGGGGAGGTGGGACCCGCTGAGGAACAGCGGGTCGAGGCCTGTCGGGGGAACGGTGAACCCTTATGCGAATCCCGCACCCCCGGCCATAGGTAGAGGTGGAACACCGCGGTGGTTTTAGCCGGTAAGAGACCGGCATGCCCCTCTGTCCCCCCCACGATGGAGGAAGTCCATGAGAATTTCCACCGCGCAACAAAAAAAGAAAAGCCTTCCATTGCATTGTCGAAGGGAAAATTGCCATTGTAAACTGCTTTTCGCAGACGCATTGGTGAGCATAGTACCTACCCATATTCTATTGCGTAGTACAGACGCCAGCACATCAAGTTACCCGAAACGGTCAAATTTTCCCAATCAACTTTGAACCTTATACTTTAGCAATAAAGTTGAAAATTTATTAAAGAAATTTGACAAATTGCTGGCGTCTGTACTAAGGAAGTAAAGATAACTGTTTTAAGGGCATATTGCATATTTATTTATCACATCACATGTTTCCTTATATTATGACGTTAGCCCTCTCGTCGTCTTTCTGATTCACCTTTTATGACTATTACAGGGGAGGGAAGAAAGGATGACTAACTCAATGGATGCTGAGTTGGATTGCATCATTGATTCGAATGCAATGTTCGAATGAGACATAAATTACATTGTAAGGTGTAGTTAATCCATACTATAAGTGTGTCTGTCTGTCTATTACCTCTTCACGCTTAAACCCCTGAACCGATTTAGATGGGTATAGAGATAGTTTGAGTCCCGGGAAAGGATATAGGATAGTTTTTATTCCAATATTCCCACGGGAAACTTATGCAGGTGAAACCGCGGGGCGCTGCTAGTTTCCAATAAACCACCAACAAAAATGAAAGATTTTATTTTTCTCGTACTTACAGAAATTACCTACGAGCTATAAAGTTGCACTTGCTTTTAACTAACTAATTGAGATGTGTTAGTGCTAGAAGTGGGCTTACATCAGAAGGCCAAGTCCCCTAATTATAAACGTTCAAAATCTAGTCGCAATCTCATCTCAGCGACAATCAATGTCAAAAACTTGTCAAAAATGTAGTGTCTAATTTCCCTATATTTTTGACACTGAGATTAGACTGTTGAACGTTCTTAAATTAAAACTACGAGAATTATCCCTCAGATTCATCAGAAGTACAGTATGCCGAACGTCAATGGTAACAAAACCAGTAAGTATAAGATTAAAGATAGCGTCTTTCCCCCGACTAATAAACGCAGATGAATAGTTACACACCGATTTCTCTCTTTCAGTCGTTAGTAATTTGACTTTCGAAAGAAGAAGA
Source organism: Hydraecia micacea (assembly GCA_914767645.1). NCBI lineage: Eukaryota > Metazoa > Arthropoda > Insecta > Lepidoptera > Noctuidae > Hydraecia > Hydraecia micacea. The sequence continues at coordinate 2,898,406 of OU611801.1, read as the reverse complement.
CAAAACGTTGTGTAACTATACAGACGCAATACAACGTTCATTAGTAAGTAAGTAAGAAAGAAAGAAAAAGTATTTATTGTGACTCGTACAGGAAGATCAGAAACTAAACTAAATACAGTAAAAAAAAACCAAGTTATATAAAAAAAAGTAATAAAAAGAAAAATGAAACAGAGAGTTCTATACGAGGCCAAAAGGCTCCTATCTCAGCATGTAGTTGCAACATTAAACAAAAAATGTCACAGCGCTGGTCAAGGGGGTTATTCTATTGAAACTCCGTACTACGCTAGGCTACATAGAGTAAAGTCTGCTAGACTAGTTCAAGGGCAAAGTGGTACCACTGACGTGCAGCCCACTCTATACTTATACAGTTTTCAGCCCATTACAGCATTCTGACGTAAAACTGTAAAAGTCCCGTTTTCCCTTATCAACAACATAGATTGTTAATTACTGTGCAAATGAGAATGAAATTAAAAAATACTGTATTTTAATATGACGGCTATAAAGCCAGCGCGTCCGTGTTATATTTAATTAATTTCTATTGAATTAAAAGAACAAGGCGTCGTTTCAGATGGCGTGTTTCATTTGATTTGTTATTAATTTTTTTTTGGAATTGCGTGGGTTGTTTGTTTAATGGTTTTTTGTTCTGTATATTTAATAATTAAATATATACAAGGTGGAGACGACAATAAATTAAAATTCGTATATCTAAGACGGTCCCAGTCTGCATACAAAAATTCAACCAAATATAATAAGTAATAGGTAATTTAGTCACTATTATATAGCTAGTCAAAGATTACTACACTCGAGAGCAATGAATTAGGGTCACATAAAAATACCAGGGGGGCAATTCGCGTAATTTTAAGAACGTTCACAGTCTGGATCGCAGTCTCAATCTGTCAAAAATACCTCTCTAATTTCCCCTAGATCTCGAAAACTTGTCAACAAGTTTTTGACATTTGACGGCGCTAGATTTTGAACGTTTTAAATTACGAGAATTGACCGTCTGAAAGTCTCGGAAACTAAGAATATTAATGAAATAAATTGTGTAACTAATGTTTTTTTTTTTTACTTTAAATGAGGGTAGCTGAGTAAAAGTTCAAAGAACTACTACCTTACTTGTGAAGTCAGTTGTATTATAGAAATCTCAGTTTTCCTACACTTGCTGGTAGCAAGAAATAAACAATATTTTTCCATTATAAGTTGTTCAACTCTGTAACTATTGTGTGAAACTTGTTGAAACACGATTTACAATGGAAGAAAAGGGTTATTGCGTTGCTAGCTTTTTTTATATTCAAGCTCGTGCCTGTTCTGTTTGAGAAGAGGTTTTTGCGCTGCAGTGGAACAATAATAGGCTGGTATTATTATATAAGTAATTAAAAAAACATTTAAAAATATAAAAATAGGGGCCCATCGAGAACAGGGTCCAAGCTGTCGGTGGTCAGGGCTCTAGAGAGAGGAACCTCCTCACTATGCGTGCCGTATCCAGGAGTACTGCTTTCTGATTCAAGCCATGACCCAGCCGCGCAATGAGAGCCTCCTGTGGTGTTGGTCGAGGCTCTCCGCTATTAGGTCATTTACAGTAACGATTTTTGGTACTGTGAAGAGCTGATGAGCTCTTCTAAGAAATCAAACGTTGCGATTTCTTTACGTTTATCTTGACTGAACGTCTTTACATTTTCCCAATTAAATTATCACTGTTTTATTCTAAACAAAAAAACCTAATACAAAATATTTGACACCTCGTTCTAAACCTGCTTGACTGTTCGAATGCGACCAGAGCTAATTTATTACCTGCACTACAATAAGGTCGACTTTAGCGGACAACCTTTACAGTAAAATGATTGCAGAGTCCACATCAGTATTATTATTGTAATCGTGTATCATAACTCGATGAAGCTCTTTTAACACACCCCAATACAAACGTTGGGTGTCCACATTACAATATCACGTTCCCTTCGACAGTAATCATAACAAACTCAGACCGCCATGAAAATAATTACAGGCTTAACCACGTTATTTGTGCCCGGCTGTTTGTTCACAAACCGTTGGAATCCGCTATCCGAACAGCTTGTTTACACGAGGACAGTGTGTAGTCTCGAATAGGCGATGTTCGGGAATGAGATAAAAAATTGGCTCGCGTAAATGTCGCGTAGGTACGGTAAAACGCATGTTCATGTAAATAAATAAAGTCCTCTAGACCGCATTTCGGCCGCGGCGGCCAATCTTAACGGAGACTAGCTTTCGGCGCGGGAGATATTATACCTAGTGCACAAGTCATACTCATAGTCCGATGGGACGGCAATCCGACACGACCGGAGAGAGATCAGGCGCAGGACCAGTTAGACACGGTCCAACAGTGTGACTACTCAGGTATGAAAGAGATGAGAGTACAGCAACGGGTCAAAGACCGACTGCAGAACTACTAGGTATCATTAAAATCACTGTTTTTTGCATGAAGAGCCTCGTAGGTGATGACAGAAATGTGGACAAGTTTTTGTTTCTTTTCATAGCAAGATCGCGTAGTGTGGGAGGGCCCCCAGCTAGATGGACTGACGAAAAAAAGACAGCTAGCTGGGTAAGCTGGGATAGACTGAATGCGGAAGGCGGAGCACAGGGTATTGTGCCGCAGCCTGAGAGAGGGCCATGTCCAGCTGTGGTCTGCGATAGAATAGAATACTCTTTATTATGTACACCATATAAATAGGTACGGTGCGATAGGCTGAGTTGATTGATTGAGATTCGCCTCCGAGGCTGGCATAGGTGGACATTTTCGCCTCTCTATAAACGAGAACGAGTAGTGTAAACGAGCTTTTCAATTTCGTATTCCATATTTGTTCGTCGAGTTATCAGAATTCCGGCGTATTGTGCCGTTGCCATTAATTTTGTTATAATTACAGTAATTATTGGGGATTCAATTATCAAAATGTATTCATGAGCAGATTCTGCAGATGATGTTTGTATTAATGTAACAGTTGTGTTGTGTTGTGTTTGTGATGTAATAAATGTAGGGACCTAAGTTATTATGACATGGAATAATGTTTGTATGTTTTCGCCAGAGGAGGCGTCGCCTTAGAAGGACATATCGCTCATTTGGAGAAACATCGACGTAAGTACTTAAATGTATTTTTTTCCCAAAAATGAGTTAAATATGACTAATATATTATACAGGGTGTCCCAGAAATAGTGAATCAAACTGCTATGGGAGGTAGCTTGACTAATGTCCCATCCATAAAAAATATGAAACAAAACAAAACGCATATACATATATACATATATTATATATGCATATATTATTACTTTATTGTTGTACACCACAAAAATACATAACAAAAAAAAAAAAAATACCGATCACTAAAAATATGCAATGAGCGGCCTTATCGCTTTCTGCGATCTCTTCCAGGCAACCTTGGAATGGACCATGTTTCTTTCTTTGGAGTATGTTAGGATTACTAGGATCGTAGCAGGTGACGTTGGCTTTGGTTTCTACCTATACCCCTAGGAAGAAGGCGTAAGTATGCGTTTACCTTAGTAGAGCCACTCTGAGATTTCATCAATTGTATGGAAGCATACAGAAATATGTTTCGCATAAAAACGGTTGGTTAAGCCCAATTTCTTTACCTAACCGACCGGTATGGGCCAAGTTTATCGTCGTCTTATCTTCGCCCTTAACGAATGGAAGACCCTTTCTTTCTTTCGAAAGATATTTAAATTCAGGGAAATTAATAGTTTACGAAATAACAATTGATATACTACATCAGGATCAGTGGTGGCCCAGTGGTAACGGCCGCTACTGACGAGTTGTAGGACGTAGGTTCGAACCTCGACAGGCGCTTTACCACAGATTACTAAGTAGTTACTTGCTTTACTTTGTGTAAATTATTTCATCACCACTGCTCTCAAAACGGTGAAGGAGAATATCGTAAGTAAACCGGCATGTCCTCGAACCAAAGATTCGAAGACATGTGACATCTACCAACACGCACTGGGCCTGCGTGGTGGATTACGGCCCACTCCCTATCAAAGAGAGGAGGCCTGTGTCCAGGCAGAGGCATTATAGGCTGATTATGCTACATCAATTTGCCGTGTTATAGCCATTTCATATAACTAAAATAATGACAGCTGTGGTTTGACTTTGGTACGAACAATTAGTCTGTGGTCAGGAATAGAGAAGAGGTAAGGAAGAAATAGAGTTAGGGGCAGGATAATATAATGATGATGATTGTCAATTGGATACACAATAAATAAGTTGAATGAAATCAAAGTCTAAGGGCTGATTTTTCAATCTACAGATAAATTTTATTCGCGGAATAAAATTGACGTCTGACAGTTTTTGTATAGAAGAACTGTGAAAAATTCAAAATTATTCCTCCAATAAAATTATCTGGCATTGGAAAAATCAGCCCTAAATCAAACAAGGTACCAACCCAGAGAAATCTTCACGAAAATAAAACAGGAACAAATGAAACAATCCATTCCGAGTGACGGATATAAGCCCGGATGTCCGAAAGCATGTCACAATGACACAGTATTTTTGTCAGGAAACGCTTAATGTCTTACTACGGGTGGGGAATTAATCAAGGGGAAGAGTCGGTGAAGGGAAAGACGCTTTCGGCTTTCTTTTGTTTTCTGGTAAATGAGCAAAATTGGCTTTTTTGATATTGTGACAATATTAGATTGCGAACAGTTGTTATTAATAGTACAGACGCCAGCACATCAAGCTACACGAAACTGTCAAATTTTCCCAATCAACTTTGAACCTTGTGTTTTAGCGATAAAGTTGAAAATCTATTAAAGAAATTTGACAGATTGTAGTAGCTTGATGTGCTGGCGGCTGTACTAATATTACGATTGGTAGGATGCTAAACGCCGTGCATTAATAGACGACTTAAGTCACACGTATCGTATAGGTAGGTACTATTTTATAGCTCGTGTGATCTAAACCTGCACGTCACGTAAGTCACGGTTTTCTGGGTAAGAATGGACTACTTAAGTTACACAAAACCGTGACTTAAGTACGGGTTTAAGTCGCACAGTTCTAAAAACAATTAGATATTAATTACACAATACATATACAAATTCTGAAAATCTTCATTGTGATTAAAGCGGTTTTCCCATTAAGTATCGGAAAACTACTTAGGAGAAAAATTAAAATCTATTTCGTACACTTTTTTAGGGCATTCTGTGGTAATAATAATATGGTTTACGTTTTTTTTAAACTTGAAATTAGGCCAAAATTTGCGCAAAATCTAAGGTGGAAAGACAATAAATTGCAAAAGTATGAGTATTAAATAGATACCTACAAATAATGTAGCTAAGTTAGGGCCTGCTCCTGAAAAAAGACCTTGATTGTATAAAATCAAATTCCGGTTCAAACAATATTAATTAGAATTAACATAAAACACACCCACATCCGACAAAAAAATCAAATTAGCTTTTAGCTCCAATAAAAAACAATTTATTCCACTTTCAAATCCCTGCACAAAATGGCGGCATTGACAGCTAACGTCAATTTTAATTATGGAACCGCCATATTTCAAAACAAGTGCGAGAGCGTACATTTAAAAATTCAAAATAGGTACGCAACGAAATCGGAGCGTAGCTCACGTCGGGGGAACGATCGCCCGTTGCCTAGCAACCGTCTCCGGGCGATCGCCATAGACCTATAGGAGTTTCAGACGTGGATAACGATTATGGGGGATTTTTTTTAAATTATTTATCCCCAGTAAAATGTTAGGTAGCAATTTTTTCAATTTATAGACAAAGTTATTAAGCCCAGCAACTTTTTTGTCTTTGTCGCCGTTTCCTCACCGAGATTTGGACGATGCGCACACAGGACCGACGGCAACGCTACTTTTTCGGAAAAATTTGCCGCATTCATCAACATGGATTTTAAAGAGACGGTTGTGGCCTGTGTGCATGTTCTAAGCAGCCGAAAAGACAACAAACCCGCGGACAAAAACGTCTCCCAGTTGTCGCGTCGCGTCGCTACATGCGCGCACTTTCATACAAACCAACTTGGTGTGAGAGACAAATTTGTTGCAGAGACAAAAGTTGCTTGGCTAAATAGAGAAACGTCTCCCTAAGAAATCGTTTTCTATTTAAACAAATCACAAAACCTAAATCAAATGTATGTATCTAATTAAAAATCGCCATACCCATTCACTAAAAACAGATCACATCTGCACAAACCACGCACTCAAAGTGCCTAACACGCATTCATTGATTGATGTGCCCTAATTGGTTTGAATTTGGAATGAGATGCAATGGCCGCGGTCGTTAAGCTGCCATAATGATGGTATAGGTTTTCATTTACTGCTTTTGGTATTATCTGTTACCTGATTATAATTAGGATATGATTAATTGGGAAATGGTTGTTGGGGAAAATGCAATATTATCTTCTTAACGTGTCGATGGCAATCTAAATGGATTCGGCCCAGAATTCGGCTACGTGTTTGGCGCCATCACCAGCGTCCATCAGTTCCTGTAACGTGCAGTTCACAGGACACGCAGGGCATGATATTAAGTGTCCTATCGTTTGTGGAACAGCACCACATTTACACTCCAAAGCGGAGTCGTCTATGAATCTCCACCTGAACAGAAATGAGATTTAAGTGATCTCGTTGGTTTAGTGTTTGCATGCGCTACTGCTGCGCTTGAGGTCCTGGGTTCGATTCCCAGGTTGGACAAAGCGTTATCAGGTTTTCCCAGGAGTTTTCTCACTAGCACCCCGGAGCCTGGATTTGTAGCCGATTGGTGAACGCACCCAAGACTATGCCAAAGAAGCATAATCAGCCTATATTGCTCCCACTGCTCGGAGACCCAGGCCTCTTTTCTGTGAGAGGGACTGGTTCACATAATCCACCACGCGGGCCCGTTGCGGGTAGGTGGACGAAATATGAGAGATATATTGAGAGTTAACCTGAAGATTATATTCACAGAGTGACTATGTTTGTTACACAGACCATCTGTGGCACGAATGATCCTACTCCTATACCTACAAAAAAAACATGAACTTTATTGCTTTTAACCCAAAAGAGAAAGTATAAACTAACCGCTAAATAAAGCAAAAACAATTTTTCAGCCGCAAAAAGTAATAAATCCCTCTGTCCGTTTTCATTAGTCTGTGTTTGAGGCAGACATCACGTCGCCGGCGGCGTGCGAATTCGCTCCCCACCCGGCCGCTACCATGATACATATAAAAACGCTGTGTCGTATTGTATCATTGTATCGCTATCGTTATAAATACATCTATGTTACCGTGGAAATTCGAAGGATGGCCGAACGATATTCACTTCCACATCTATTTATTTCTGATAATAGAAGTTGATGGACTGATTTTCAAACAAAATTGTTGTCATTTATTGGGATTAGTTTGTTTGTGTTTGGCCTCGTTGTTCTAGGGTCGCAAGAGCTGCTACCGACTATGAGGTCCTGGGTTCGATTCCCTGGTCGGATAAAGTGTTAAGTATTGGGTATTTTCCATTAGAAATTTCTCAGTAGAAGCCCAGGGTCCATGGGACTTAATTAAGGTAAATGCGCAGTGGTAGACCGCGAAATTCAAATTTTCTTACGTTTTTTGCAATTTGCAGGTCAGTGTCAGGTTGTATCTTGATCAAAATATGATTCGCGACTATAATACGAGTAGATATGTATTTACAGAATTATAATCATTAGAATCATTAATATATCTCTTTAAGTTAGATTTGTTCCATAAGAGATTTGTTCTTAAGTAACAAATCTAACTTAGAAAGATGTATTAATGATTCTAATGATTATAATTCTGTAAATACGTACCTTTTATAGTCGCGAATCATATTTCAATCAAGATACAACCTGACACTGACCTGAAAATCGCAAAAAACGTAAATAAAATTGAATTTCGCGGGCTACAACTGCGCATTCAACTTAAACATAACTGGCGAAATGAAGGTGTACTATAGGTACACCATGTTACGAGTAGGTATGTGTAGTTTCTATGTTACTGAAATCAGCTTCATTAATTTCAAAAGACAAATTGCAAAGTTACTCATCAGTCTACCTACCCTACATCCCTTGGTTTTGATAGGCGTTATGGTGTCTGACTAGCCATTCCCGTTTATCAAGGTACAGACGCCAGCACATAAAACTACCCGAAACTGTCAAATTTTCCCAATCAAATTTGAACCTTATGTTTTAGAGATAAAGTTGAAAATCTATTAAAGAAATTTGACAGATTGTAGTAGCTTGATGTGCTGGCGTCTGTACAAGAGTTTATGAACCAAATCATAAATTGAAACCGCGCTGACACATTTTTTTTTTTTTTTACTGAAGAAAATTACAGATAGCGACATCCACGAAGACGCGCCCCACTCTTCTTCCTAATCGCTTACAGAACAAGTGTGCAACATTCCGCTAAAGTTTTAGTTTTGTCCATACACAGTAATTACTTAATAGTGGGTAATTAGCGTGTATCAAAAAACTAAAACACTCGAAATTAACTAGCGATTAGTAAGAAGAGTGGGGCGCGTCTTCGCGGATACTGTAGTCATTATTATTTTCGAGTCTACAAACATCCCAACAAAATGGGGAAGTATATTCAAAGATAAATCGCGTTGACTTCATGGTACCAGCTAGACAGTACTATCATAATTTTATTTGCCCGCGTTGCCCGGAGATGTGAATTTTCTCGTAATGCTCGCTACATGTATAGCGTTCTCTGACTTTTTATAATACTCTGTACGATGTGTTATGGCTTATAGACTATAGGTTTACAAAAGGTTGTTGTCCTTTTATTCTTCTATCAAGATCGGCCTAGTCTTTTCCCAGCTATTTTTAGGGTTGGCTTCCAGTCGGTTGGATGCAGCTAAATAATAGTATTTTACATGGAGCGACTGCCTATCTGTCCTCCACAACCCAGTTACTGGGTAACAAGATAACCCATCATAGGGCCCTTCACGCTGCTAAGTTATTGTTTTCAGAAAATTCCAATAAATATCCGGTACCTCCTAATTTCATTTAAGTCTGACAACCAGTCTTACGACTGGTTGTCAGACTTTCGGGCTCCTAACATACCGTGGCGTACCGACTGTCAAAGATCCACGAATGACAGCCGGGACCAACAGCTTAACGTGCTTTCCGAGGCACGGAGGGGTCTTGGTATATAAAGATGGTCACCCATCCACGGACCGACCGCAGCAAGTGTAGCTTAACCTGATCGATCGATCCGTGCAGCTGTTATTACTAAGCCACGAGCCCCTTCCTTTTATTATTCTATATCTATACATATTATACATTGAAGTCGCATTTTGTGTGTGTGACCGGCTGACCGCATTGTTCTTCTAAACTAGGTACGCAACTGATTTTCATGCGGTTTTCACGATTATAGGTAATAGGTAATACGGGCTGGTATCCGCAACTCCACGTCAATGCGCGTATTTTGCGTACTTTTCACGATTATTCAGAGAATTTATTCCGGAAGGTTTTACATGTATAAAACGTTTATATTAAACTAGCTGCGCCCCACGGTTTCACCCGCATAAGTTTCCATCCCGTGGGAATATCGGGATAAAAACTATCCTATGTCCTTTCCCGGGACTCAAACTATCTCTATACAAAATTTCATCTAAATCAGTTCAGTGGTTTAGGCGTGAAAAGGTAACATACAGACAGACAGACAGACAGAGTTACTTTCGAATTTATAATATTAGTATGGATTAACATTTTATAAAAAAAAAACTCGATATTTTGTTAAGTCGTAAAAACCGTGCGATGTAGGGACGGGTCGCTGCGCTATTGGAAGATATAGGAGATTATTGCATTTCGTTTGAAATCGTATTTTCTTGTTGCTCGAGTGAATGAGAATGGTGTATTTGAATACGCTTATGGGGTGATAAAAATCAATGTTGGTTACATTGTTTTCTGCAGTTGAGAGTTTGGGCGATGAATTCATAATGTGCGTACTTATCTTTTTGTGAGATAGATATGTTATGGGCACGGATGTCTATGGTTATGGGCATTATACTTTTAGGGTGGAATTATATTTTACTAGCTGCGCCCCACGGTTTCACCTGCGTAAATGTCGATCCTCTAGGAATATCGGGATAAAAACTAGCCTATATGTTAATCCAGGGTGTCAGCTACCTCCAAACAAAATTTTATCAAAATTGGTCCAGCCGTTTGAGAGTGAAGAAGTAACAAACATATAAACACACCCACACACAAACACTCACAAACTTTCGCCTTTATAATATTAGTGTGATATGATTTTAATATTGGTTGGCAGGGTCATAAACGCGTAACCTGTTACACATGGGTTCAGTACATGATTCTGAAATAAATTGACAACGTTTGCGAGTAAATAATAGTAAAAAAAAAACATACATAGGTAGTATAGCAAAAGTGTCGTGACTGTCAAAATGGTATACTTTTTTGGTCTAGGCGATCATTCGCCAAGGGCAAAGAGTATTATGTGCGATGAGGAACTTCGATCCAAAACTAGGTAGATACCATTGATATAAATATATCAATGGTAGATACAAACAAATCATTGTTATCCAATAACAAAAATCAATCTCCTGCCCTTATCCCAATTTATTTGGGGTCGGCGCAACATGTATTTTTCTTCCATACTTCTCTATTAGACGTCATCTCAGTAATCACCCCCTTTCTAATCATATCATCATTCACACATTCCATCCATCGTTTTTTTGGTCTTCCCCTACGCTCATAGCCATCGACATCCAATTGTTGTTGTTGTTATCCAATAACATCCGCAAGAATTAATCATGCATTCGAATGAATAGGACATCATTTATATTCACAGTATAATAGGACACGCAACATACATAATAACATAACACATAAGCGTAAAACTCGATTAAGTAATAAAGAGAAGTAGGTTATCCTCGTATAAAATGCGTGATTGAGATATCTAAGCCGTACAACACACTTGAAGTTTAAAGCCCTCTGCAGATTATCCATATTGAAGGACAGGAGTGCACGACAGTCTTGCCCGATCGTCATCTACGCACTGTCGTGCAATGTCGTGCTTGACGATTTGAACAGAATCAAGACGCGGAGATGTGACTGTAGTGGTATCTACAACGCCACATGCGAACGAGGCGTCGTACTGACAAATCCTGCATCTCGCAAGCAGAGTTTACCGCACAATGCAAACAACGCGTCGTACTGACGTCACGCAAATCCTGCATCTCGCAAGCAGAGTTTACCGCACAACTAGCATTGATACAACGGCCCGACATGAATTATCGGGCAGTTGCGCCCCAGACACAACACCCATCTGTTCGGAGGATCCTCCCTTTTCTATAAAGTATGAGTGAACTTTACACCTTGTTCCTCATACCTGACTATTGGAGAGGTATGTGATTGAGAATATGCTTCAGGAAGCCACATTTATAAAAAAACTAGCTGCGCCCCGCGGTTGCACACGCATAAATCCCTTGGGAATATCGGGATAAAAAGTATCCTATGTGTTAATACTGGCTATAAAATATCTGTGTGCCAAATGTCATCCTAATCCGTTCAGTAAGTAGTTTGTGCGTGAAGAAGTAATAAACATATAAACACACTCACAAACTTTCGCCTTTATAATAATCGTGATATAAAGTTTTAGCCGTGCGTAATTGAGATATCTAAATCGTACAATACACATAAAGTGTATAGTCCTATACAGATTATTATCTATCTTGAAGGGTAGTAGTGCCCGAGTCTTGCCTGATGATGTTCTAAGCGCCTGTCCTGCAGAGTATCCATCCTGACCTATGAAACTGAAACGATTTTTGCATGACTGTCGGTCTAGTCCACTGGTCACATGTACAGACGCCAGCAAATCAAGCTACTACAATCCGTCAAATTTCTATAATAGATTTTCAGTTTTATCGCTAAAGTATAAGGTTCAAAGTTGATTGGGAAAGTTTGACAGTTTCGGGTAGCTTGATGTGCTTGGCGTCTGTACGACTGCTGAATGTGGGATGGAAAGTTATAGTGTTTTTCCATTAGGAAATTCTCAGTTATTGCAGTCCGAAGTTCGAATTTATGTCTTGTTTATTACAAGAGGGTTATAACATGGTACTTAAACATAACTGACAAAATGTGAGTGCCCACTCTGAGACTATTCCCCTGCCGACACAGGCGCCGAGATATGTTATTATTTATTTATGATAAGTAAGTATTCGGGACCATTTTTAACTTTATATGTAGATCAAAGGACTCGTGGCTAAATAATAACAGCCGCACAGGTCGATCGATCGGGTTAAGCTGCGCTTGCCGCGGTTGGTCTGTGGATGGGTGACCATCTTTACATACCGAGACCCTTCCGTGTCTCGGAAAGCACGTTAAGCCGTTGGTCCCGGCTGTCATTCGTGGATCTTTGACAGTCGTTACGGGTAGTCAGAAGCCCGGAAGTCTGACAACCAGTCTTACCAAGGGGTATCGTATTACCCAGTAACTGGGTTGTGGAGGTCAGATAGGCAGTCACTCCATGTAAAATACTGGTAATCAGCTGCATCCGGTTAGACTGGAAGCCGACCCCAACATAATTGGGAAAAGGCTAGGCAGATGATGATATAGATCAAAGGAATCAGATTTTTCAAATAAACTGTATCCCCGCTTTTACCCCCACAGGGGTAGAATTTCGAAAAAACATTTAGGGTGTGTTTGACTCAAAGATTATTTATACCAAATTTCGAGTTAATCAAGCCACGCAGTAAAATCCGCTCCTGTAAAATTAACTACACCTTTTTAGCCCTTTAGGAGTAGATTTTCGAAAAACCTTGGTACACGTTATTCTTTATTTTTGGTCTTAAGTATAAATACTGAGTTTCGAGTTAATCGGTCCGCGCGTTAAAATTCTTCCATATGGATTTTGACACTCCCCAATCCCCCTTTAGGGGGTAGCTTAGAAAGACAAAAATGCCAAACTCCATAATTTACTTAGATATGTATTCTTGCCAAGTTTCAAGTTTATTAACTCAAGAAATAAGATTTTTCATACAAAGAAAATCCCCCATTTTGGTGAAAAGGGGGAATTTTGTTTGTATAAAAAATCTTCTTCTTCTTTTTGAAGTTTGGTAAAAAACTAAAATACAGATCCTCAGACACAGACTTCCGGAATTAAAGTAATTTCATAATTTTGAATGAATTTACTTTTAAAGCCGATTTAATTTTTTTAAATTATTTTTTTTTGCGTCGTGCAACCTACCCTATGCACAGAACGAATGTATAATGCGTAGAGGCCTTTACCGGAGTGTCTCATTCAGCATCCCGATCTCATCAACCTCAAGGGATTTCGATTACTGAGACGAAGGTACACAAATATGTCTATTAGTCAGAAAGCGGTTGTTTATGGTTACTATACGTAATATAGGTAACTGTGTAGCAGGGTTTATTGGTGTTGTAAAAGCAGATTTGTAGTTATGGTAAAAAACAGTGGAGTAATTTCATCAGTTTTAGTGTGATTCGTTTTTAGGATGTGAATTACCTTATAGGTGACATTGCTACTTGAATATAAACAAAATAATATAGCGTTCAATTAAAAATCGACAATAAAATTAATAATTTAAAATCAAGGAAATAAGTATTATTATTTGGGTGCTTACCTCAGTGACTGATCAAGTCCTCCTGCATCAAAAGTGTAAGATGTGTACTTAACTTTAACTTTAACCGTACCTATAGATAATATTTCATTTCAAGTATTCAAGGAAAATAGGTACTAATAACTTCCCTTAGGAGTACCTGATCTTTTAAATCATAATGTGGCATCCATCGCAGCTAACGTGGAAAAAATGTCAACTATATTTTGGAGTATAAATATCGATTTTGATAACGGCGACCCTTTGACATTCACCTAACGTACACTAACATATCTAGGGCCTAAACCATATAGTTTCCCATCACTAATCACGCTGGTCTACCTCTCACCGCCAGCGCCGGCCATGCGTGTCATTAGGCCTGCCTGATTAGGGCATTATTCCGGTAGGATGAGCAGGATATACATAATATGTTGATTTGATACTCGCGTGTACTCGTAATTAGTGACGAATCGAAACTTTTCGATAAAGTCCTGGATCGATTTTATATGGTCGTGTGACGTAAAACGGTTAGAGATAGCACGAAGTCACGTCAATTTCAGTTTAATATAGATGAAGTTGTGGCAAGTTTGCATATCGATAAGAATATTGTGAATCAATTTATAATGTTTTAAAACAATAATCATAATATGTACAGTCAACAAAAGAGATAAGTATGCAGGATTGTTGATAGTTGGAGTGTTTTGGAACGAAGTTGCTCATCGCACGTTATACTCTGCACACTTGGCGAATGAGAGCTACTCCGAAAAATGGGCAACATTTAATTGGCTGGGCGCACATTTAGTCATCACAACTTGATTTAGGTGTAAACGATAAACGAAAACAGTACCTACTACATGCAATATAGAATAAATCTTTTGTACCTACCTTGGTGTACACGCGGGGGGGGATAGACTAAAACAAGATTCCACTGCAAAATTGTAGGCATTCCATTTTGCCCCACAAGTGGGGCGGCTGGTGGGGCAAAGTGGAATAATCCTTGGCGAATCGTACCTACGCCGGTGAATGGTTCTATCGGCGAACGAAACACTGAAAAGTGAATCATTCTGTCGGCGAGCCGTTCATCGGAGAAGCGAATGTCGGAGAACTGTTTTAGAATTAGCCTCAAAGAGTTTGCAATGAATTAGGTATCGATGAAGAGGTCTTGAATCCGAACCCAAAACACATCTTACACGGTTGATGCAAAAGAACTCTTCGATTAGTTACTGAGGTAAGCAGACACGTTAGAAAAATGTAACCCAAATTGCAGCTATCTTAATTTAAAGACTAGAGCTTCAAAGAAAATTGCTTACAGACACTAAAGGGGACAATTTTCCCCCGAAAACGGCGTAGAAAAGTAAGTAAACGAATAACATATAATACAACGATCACCCACACGTTTTTAAAGTGTAGTAAAGTCCCCCAAAATACGGGGGGATGAATCCCAGACGTTTTCCGGCATATCGAATCTGAGGTATGCAAGGGTAGGAGGTACAAAATAATAGGTACAGAAAGCTTGCTTCATACAACGGGTGAGAACATGGTCACGAATACATAAGCCCTGTTCCAAAAGTATCTCATAAAATAAACTTTTTTACAAAAAAAACAACCGACTTCAAAAAAAAAAAACTACAAAGTGATAAATAACTTTAATTTCGGAAGTCGGTGTCGTTGGTTCCGCATTTTCGTTTTTTGACACCGACTTTCGAAATTAAAGTTATTTATCACTTTGTAGTTTTTTTTTTAAGTCGGTGGTTTTTTTTGTAAATAAGTTTTTTTTTCACTTTTTAGTTGTACCTACTCCACACAAATTCAAATAACACTAGTGCATTGAAGAATTGAAGACACCGACTAGAAGAGTCATCAAAATTCACATAGAAATGCCGGAGATGCAGTACATTTATGCATATAACATCGTACATAAGAATAACTACATAATGTATTACATACTAAAACCTTCCTGAAAATATGTAGATCACATCAGTGAAATAATTATTAAAATTAGTTCACCGTGGCTATGTGTGCGTGCGTTCTTGCTCGCTGTATGGACCGGACCTTCTGCTCCTATCTGCATGTTCTGCGGCAGGATGTGATACTTCACTTAAATGTTTGTCACAGGAAAAGGGGTCGATTCGTCTACCGCAATTACTGACATCAAACGTGAAAGTAAATTGACGACAGTTACATACAAATGGTACCTGTTTGTATTTTCTTTTGAGGATGGGTAATGATCTTTGATGTCTGTGTTTTTGTCTTTAGAAATAATTTGAAGGGGCGAAACGGATAACGGTTCAATATATTTTCACAGTACTTACGTTGTCATATAGGTAGCTTTACGTAAAAGTGGAATGTACTTTTAAAGTATGTACAGTCAACAAAAGAGATAAGTATCGTCGGATATAGTTGAAGTTTAGTAAGAAACCGATGGATGTTGTCGTCTGAAATTTAATTTGATAAATGAGCTGTTTGTTTTCTATTAATAAAATTAAATTTTATTCGAGAACATCCACCGGTTCCTTACTAAACTTCAACTATATCCGACGATCCTGCATACTTATCTCTTATGTTGGCTGTACAGACGCCAGCACATCAACCTACTACAATCTGTCAAATTTCTTTAATAGATTTTCAACTTTATCGCTACAGCATATGGTTCAAAGTTGATTGGGAAAATTTGACAGTTTCGGGTAATTTGATGTGCTGGCGTCTGTACATACATATTATGTTACTCACGGTGATGTATGTCTTTAGGAAACTTAGCCCGCGTTCGTACCTACGTATGTAAAAATATCGCACACTGGATCTTCAACTGTCGGTGTTCAGCCGAGCATTGAGGATCCAACAGAGCGCATCCCAGCGCGTCAAAAGAACACACTGTTGGATTATAAACCCTCGGCGCTAAACAGGTGGCCTACCATGATCTAATTAACCGGTTGAATGTCGTAATTACATACACAATTAAAAAGCCATTGTGTCTCGCGTGGATCTACGTTCCGACATACGAAGGGTTAAAAACGATTCAAAAACAAGACATTTCAGTTTAGGTTCCTAAACTGCATCGCTTGAGCTGCTCTATGGACGTCATGGTACCAAACAAGTATGAATGAAACCAAAACTTGCGACTCAGTTTGAGACAATCGCTGTCAGCAGATGGCACGGCCTAAACTGAATCGTTAAACTGACGTCATGGTACGAATTAGAAGAACAGTTCAGTTTAGGTTCTAAAATGGATCGCGTTAAGAGCTTGTGGTAGGCCTCCAGAGCGTTGAAAATCTAGTGCGCGAAAAAAAATCGGCACGGGAAAAACGCGCCTGTGCTACCTGCAATGATGTAACTACCTGGGCTTATACTAAACAGTCTGAAAGCTCGCGCTGTGGCTGTGAACAAGCGTAACGTAAAACCCCAAAAAATTAATTCTTTGTCTATAAACTAGCTATATCGTATGTGCAATTTCAAAACGTAACAACTGACAAAAAAAACAACGATTTTTTTAGAAATGTCTGTTGCTACGTTTTCAAATTCCACAGTCGATATTTTAACTACTTGTAACTAAGTCCACTAACTAATTTCTACATAAGTGTATAATTATCCCCTACCTATGGTACTTATCGAATCTTATTCAAGTCCACATAAAACTTAAGCACTAAATGAGCAAAGCAAGCATTCATAATAACTCGCTCTACCCTCTTTCACCCGTTTTTAACTGGCCACGGTTTTGTAAGCAAACGACTTTGAAGTCAAGTCTCTTAACCACAGAGTAAATAGGTAAGTACAGAAGGTCGGCTCTGTACAACGGGCGATAACGCACGCACACAGACACGCTTCACGTACAGCGAATGCAAGCGCACTCGCGACCGGCATTTGTTTTAGATCGCCATACGTATAGTACAGTCTGTTCGAAAAGTATCTGATCAAAGTGTTTACAAACGATGTTCTGCGGGGTAAATGAACACAATATTAGTAGCAACGGGTTTCATTTTATGAAATGATGACTTTGTCCATACGCGTCTTGTGCGCTTTTTTTCGCTCGTTGTATGGCCTTCTGTAGTATTCTGTGACTTATCCCTCGGTTTATGGTTATGATATGAACTTAAGTTAAGCTTAGCTTTGCAGTACTTCACTGGGTAAATAAGATTTGGTTTTACTTTGCAAAGATAACTTGCTGCGTTGGTAGTTTTTAAGTTGATTTCTGTAGATGGGGGGAGCTGATTTTGGGTAAATGTTTTTAACCGTAGGGTTTCTTAGGAGATGCGAGGCAAAGATTTAATCTGCCTTTTCTCTTGCAAAGAGTAATGCACAGTACCGTCTTTACCATAAGGGCACACGGGGCCCGTGCCCAGGGCCCTCTACTCTACCCCATGGGGGCCCCGGAAGGCAGATATTACAACGCAAGCTGCTACATTCAAAAGCGCATATTTTGACACTCGCAAGGGAATCAAAATCTATAGGGTACTTCCCGTTGACCTAGAATCATGAAATTTGGCAAGAAGCAATGTCATGTAGCACAAGTAAAGGAAAAAATCTGAAAACCGTAAATTTGTAGTTACATACCTACAAATTTGTACGCAACCCTCGGTGCGCGAGTCCGACTCGCACTTGACCGGTCTTTTTTACTTTCCAAAGGGGCCCCAAATTCTTGAGTGTGCCCAAGGGCCCCGGCCTGCCCTAAGACGACGTTGGTAATGCAAAAAACTAAGATATTATAAAGAAACAAGTAGGGTGCCCAATCCTTTCGGTAAAAATTACAAGCTTTCATCCCCTACTTAACCCCCCCTATAAGGGATGAACTTAAGATTCCTTCTTTAGTGACTATCTTCTTCGTAATAAAAGGAGCTAAACATGCATCTAGACCCAGTGGTTTAGGCTGTGAGTTGTCTATCTGTGAATTAAGAAGATACTCCTATGCCCATTAACATCTATTAAAGAAAGACAGATTGTAGACACGGTCGTATAAAAAACGGGAAAGCTTATTGGTATCCAAAAAATTGAGATACATTTTTCTTTCCAAAATAACTCACCATTTTAATAAACAGTTACATAGTAATGAGCTATAAACTGCAAACAGCTTAGTTAGCAGCAAATTCTCAAGCGGTAACTCTAGATGGCGGCAGAATTACATACGGCATCATTTGCAGCCTGCAGGCCATAACGGGCCATAACAGGCTATAACCATAACTTAGGATCTGGCTACGTTCTCACACGCCGGGAATCTAGATTTTATTGTAAGAGTCAAGCAAATTGTATGTTTTGCGAGCTCAGGGTTCCGGGGAAAAACGTGGTTTACTGTTTTTTTATACCGGAGATTGCTAACGTGTTGGAACGTGGTTTTTAAGTACTTAGTTTTTGTGGGTTCCGCATGAAATACAACGTGGAGACGATAAAATGACAATAAATGAAAACAATGCCAATACATAGGAGTAGCCTATTTGAAACGATCAAATAAAGTCTAACAACGCACCAAAAAAAGTGAAACAAACTAAATAAATATCTAGTAGTGGTGGGCCAACTATGGATTTTGCCAATCAGCTATAGTGACTAAGCTATTGAATATAGCTTCAGCCCGCGACTTCGTCCGCGTGAAATTTCTGTTTCCCCCAACCCACCCGTCGCATCGCATCGCCTGACCGCCCGCACTACCACTTCGTTTTCGCTGTCGTTCTGACTTTTTTTCTTTTTGCTCGGCTCCTAAGGGTGCTAGCGTGATGTTAAATAGCCTATAGCCTTCCTCAAAAATTGGGCTATCAAACGCAAAAAGAACTTTTGAAATCCAACTGGTAATTCCGGAGATTACCCCCTACATACAAACTTACAAACAAATTTTACGTCTTTATAATATTAGTATAGATATTTGATTGATATTTCGTATGGATTGACAAAAAAAAAACACCTTTTAACTATAAAAAACAGAAATTATTGAACACATACGGACCCCCTTTTTTTTTTTTTTTTTTTTTTTTGGATGGGAAATCATCTAATGACTCCTCCCGCTCTGGGTGGAGCGGAAGGGAGTGTCAGACTCTTACTGACTAAAACCCACCCGTGTTCCTTCCTTAGCCCTTTATGTTCCGGGGCAGCGGTAACCCTTTCGGACAATCCCGCTGACTAATAAACGTTGTATAGCGTCTCTATAGTTACACAACGCTTTGTCTTCTTTTTTCGAAAGTCAAATTACTGACGACTGATAGAGATAAATCGGTGTGTAACTATTCATCTAATATAATACGTTTATTAGTAAGGGGGATAGTAGGAAGTGCATGTGTCCATTTTACTATAATATTACTACGATGGGCAATCTATGCCTAGGCAGTTTGTCAATATATTAATTAGGGAATAGTCGTGCAATGGACGGGCAATACCAGCGCTACAAAGACGTCCTCAAACGTCACCTTACGACTTGTGGTCTTGTGGTATACCCAATGGGTATACCCGTTGATTGGTTACAGGAGCTTGCTCAGAAACCGAGAGGTAGGGCACTTCAATCCACGAAGCAACGGAATACTTTGAAACAAATCGTCTTGAAGACCTGCATAGCTATTCACAACCATCCTACAGGCTATCGTATCGAAAATGACACATGTTGGTAACCTGATTTCCCTTGCACCCGACAGCAAACAGCTGTCGGAAGATTAGCGGTCATCTATTTGATTTAACCTGACAAAAATTTTCGGGTTTTGGACTTGTGAATAGTGTTTAGAGGACTCCTACGATAACATTGATTGTTGTTCGATACGGTACGGAAGCGTATCGAGTAGTTGTGAATAGCTATGCAGGACAAGAATCAGAAAATACGCAAACTGAAGAGCTGATCAGCTCTTCTGTACACGGTATGACCGGGTTTTCATGACAGGTTTTGCTAGTCATCAGAAAGCTCAGGAAAGAAAAGAAAATTAGCCTGGGTCGCTGGGTACGGTTAAGAGGACTATAATTATATAGTGAGAATATCAAGGTAAATACAAAAGTAGAATAGAATCTATCTATCTACAGGGTGAAATTGAAAACATGCGACAAATCGAAATGGAAGATTGTACTCGTCATTATGAACAACTTTTACTATGGGACCAAACCCGATATCGCGAAAAAAAATCAACTGTTCCCTATATGTTCGCATAACGCGTCAATCTCGTCAGGAGATGCGATGCGATGAGGCGGTTCGGGGGAACAAGAAATTTCACGAGGATGAAGTCGCAACAGAAGCTTATAGTATACTGTATAAGATAGTTGCTACTCCACTACAATAATAACTAGATTCCGAAGCACAGTATGCATAAAACAGCTGCTAGCCTTCTCATGAGCGAGTCATAAGCTGCTGAATCTAATAAATGTTTTATTTATTTGCAAATGAGACTACAATCGACTGTTGCTGACTCCTTTCCTCCATTTTTATTTTCGCTTTAGTCTGACTGGGGATGGGATTATATTGTTAATACCAGCTGCTACTTATCTGTGTTGGTGCAAAGGTTTGCAGGCTTAAAGAATATAACACGTTGGTACTCTAGTAATAATACTCGTAGTTCTATGCGTTGGAAGTAATTTTTTGTTGATTTGGTGAAGGTCATGTTTTTATAGTTGGCCTGTGGTGGCCTAGTGGTAACGGCTGCGACTTATAAGTACAGAAAAGGAGAAGAATCACATCATTTTATAATAATGTTGAGTAAGTATAAAAAACCGGTCAAGTGCGAGTCGGACTCGCGCACCGACGATTCCGTACAAATTTGTAGGTATGTAACTACACGGTTTTCGGATTTTTCCCTTTACTTGTGCTACATGACATTGCTTCTTGCCAAATTTCATGATTCTAGGTAAGCGGGAAGTAACTTATAGGGTTTTAATTCCCTTGAGAGTGTCGAAATATACGTTTTTTGTGGCATAAACAGCCGTATCTTTTTTTACGTTAACTTAGAAGTTTGATTTTTTCACAGCTTCAAGGGACTGTAGACCTGAGTATATGGTTTTAATTTCAACATAATACCTCCACGCGTTCCCGAGGTAACGGGTCTTGACAGACAGACAGACAGACGGACAACAAAGTGATTCTATAAGGGTTCCGTTTTTCCTTTTGAGGTACGGAACCCTCATAATATTATTTAAAATATCCCAAATATCTCTCGAAAACATTATTTCAAACCATCATCAATATAAACTAAGTGGAAAACAATCGTATTGTTGAAGCTAATTCCAAAACTACCCAAGCAAAGTTCATACAATTTATATGGGACCACCTCTGAAGCATACCTAATTCATTAAAAAAAGAATTTTGAAAATCGGTCCACAATTGGCGGCGTAATCGCGTAACAAACACACAAAAAAAACATACCGTCGAATTGAGAACCTCCTTCTTTTTTGAAGTCGGTTAAAAAACGTAAGAAAATTTGAATTTTGCATGCTACCTCATCGCATCCCTCTTACTACCTATTTTACTTTCAAGAAAAAGGTGAGTAAGCAGATTTTGGTAAAATCATATCAAATAGAGTGCTACAAGGATCTCTTGGCGAATTTTAACATTGACTGGGACTCGTTGTTGGTAAACATTTGTGAAATTGTCAAAGAAATTGTATTGACAAAACATGATGGCGGCTTTAGTTCTGATTTTGGCCACGTGTCAAAAGAACCACCTTGTAGCGTTGTAGCGTAACCTTGTAGCGTAGTTGTCTGTACATATTATGTTTTCGAAAATAAACAGTTTTGGAAATCTATGATTTTTTCATTAATATTAGTGTCTCTTGAAAGTTTTTGAAGTGAAAACTTCTTTAGGCGCACTTTGCGCTCCTTCTGAACAGGAGGCCTACAACAAGCTCTTAACGCGATCCATTTTAGGACCTAAACTGAACAAGAGGCCTACAACAAGCTCTTAACGCGATCCATTTTAGGACCTAAACTGAACAGGAGGCCTACCACAAGCTCTTAACGCGATCCATTTTAGGACCTAAACTGAACTGTTCTTCTAATTCGTACCATGACGTCAGTTTAACGATTCAGTTTAGACCGTGCCATCTGCTGACAGCGATTGTTCCAAACTGAGTCGCAAGTTTTGGTTTCATTCATACTTGTTTGGTACCACGACGTCCATAGAGCAGCTAAGCGATGCAGTTTAGGAACCTAAACTGAAATGTCTTGTTTTTGAACCGTTTTTAATTAGATCATGGTAGGCCACCTGTGAACGAAATTGAACCGTCACGCTCGGGTCTGTGATGCTGAATCGGGTATACTCGGCTCCAGTCGTAAATTGTCTCTTCTATCGTGTGGTCATATATATGCACACACCCCTCTTTGTTATCAGTGTAACTACATATTATTTTTAAGCTCTTGTTTGTGTATGTATTATGTTAAAATCATTTTACATTCAAAACCTCACAGACCCGTTGTAAAGTGCATGTTTGTCAAATACACGTTCATGTAAACATGACCGGTGGTGGTTATTTGTTTCATTATAATAAAAGCCGGTTTAGTTACCCGTAACATTTTGTTTTTATGTAGTGTAAATGGTTTTTTCCTGTACCTAATATACTTATTGAGAGAGGAGAGAGGAGACAGAGGACTCAGAAGGCCTGTGTCCCAGCAGTGGGAACATTATAGGCTGATTAATTGATTATGTACAGTAAAAAAAAACAGTAGCACCCCGGGAGTGCCGACAGAAGTGAAAACAAAATACTTTGCCATCACTCACTGACATATCGGATATACATTAAAACCGAGTACATCCCGAGGACAGCCGAACACATCCGAAGCGGTGTCGATTACGGTAACAGTGGCGCGAGTACAATAGTTTTTTCCCATCTCAAAAAATGCCTAACGCGCCTAAAGAAGTTTTCACATCAATAGCTAAAGGCTTCTACATCTGCTTAATACAAGGATCTCTCGGCGCTCGGATGACGTTGACAGGGCGATGTTGGTAAATTTACATTTTGTGCAATTGTTTTGTGAAATGTCACTTGAAATGAACAAGATGGCAGTGTTAGTTGCGATTTTGGCCATAATAACATTAGCATAATCAGCCTATACTTAATGTTACCACTGCTGAGACCTGCAGGCCTACCACGAGCTATTAACGCGATCCATTTTAGGACCTAAACTGAACTGTTCTTCTAATTCGTACCATGACGTCAGTTTAACGATTCAGTTTAGGCCGTGCCATCTGCTGACAGCGATTGTCCCAAACTGAGTCGCAAATTTTGGTTTCATTCATACTTGTTTGGTACCATGACGTGCATAGAGTAGCTCAAGCGATGCAGTTTAGCAACCTAAACTGAAATGTCTTGTTTTTGAATCGTTTTTAATTAGATCATGGTATTGGTAGGCCACCTGCTCCTCTCATTGAGATAGTGTGCCTCCGCGCGGGCCCAGTGCGGGTTGATAGATGTCATGTCTTTGAATTTTTGGTTCTAGGACATAACCTTATGTGGCGCTATAATCATTTGATTATTCTGGTAGGAATTTCTCAGTAGTCGCAGTGGAATTGTGAATTTGTGACCAATTTAAAAAAGGTTCGCCCCAAATAACATTGCTGAGATTTATACTGCCTTAGGCTACTCGTTTTGACTTTTAAATTGTTTCGCCCGTTTTAGGAAAATAATGGAACATGACATACGTAATAGGAAAAATCGGCTAAGTGCGAGTCGGACTCGTACACGAAGGGTTCCGTACCACCGTAAAATAATTATCACTACATATTAAAGAAATCACGTTTGTTGTATGGGAGCCCCCCTTAAATATTTTAGAAATACATCAACTGTGAAAATTTCAACTGTCTAGCTATCACGGTTCATGAGATACAGCCTGGTGACACACCGACGGACAGACAGACGGACAGTGGAGTCTTAGTAAATTTAATAGAGTCCCGTTTTTACCCTTTGGGTACGGAACCCTAAAAAAGGAAGTTACAAAAATAATCCACAAA
Organism: Hydraecia micacea; assembly: GCA_914767645.1. Classification (NCBI taxonomy): domain Eukaryota; kingdom Metazoa; phylum Arthropoda; class Insecta; order Lepidoptera; family Noctuidae; genus Hydraecia; species Hydraecia micacea. Next base: position 2,873,947 of record OU611801.1, on the reverse strand, counting down.
ATTAATACGAAGAAAAATATGAAATCCTTTATAAAAATATACGTAGCAGATTAATAATTGGGTGATAGGGGGTAACAAAACAGCTCCTGATTTCTGTGAACCTGCACACTCGAGTAGTCGACATGGCGGCTCGAGTTAGCAAACACTTACCCATAAGAGGGTAGGACCAAAATATGTCATTACATTACTGCTAAAGGACCACGGGCAAACGTGTATATTGAGCTGCGTTCTATGTTATGTATAGCAGTGTTAATAATGTCAGATAATTTACATTCCTTTGCCACTTAATCAATTATCTACTTTAGTGAAATGTATTCTAAGTTGATTTTTGAGTGACCATTTGTAACAAAAAGGTCCTAATAAGTTTTTAGTTGCAATAGAATTTGAACTTTGTTAAGTATGACATTCAGTTTGTTGTTCCATAACTTAAAAATTATCTCAAATTCTTCATTCAAATATAGATGTATTATTGATGTCAGGATGTCTATTGCGGACGTTAAAATACTGATCTTGTTTGCCTATTTACAAAATAATTTGAAAACATTGTAAAAGCCAAATATTTTTAAAATAGTAAGCAACCGTGGAGTTTCTTGCCGGCTCTTCTTAGGATACGATCAATTGGAACGTGCACCTAACTTCTGACGTTTCATAAGTGCCCAACTGCCCATGTACTCGTACGTTTATACAGGAAGATTTTTTTATCACCATTCAAATTTTTACAGGGTGTTCTACCCATGAATATGAACAATTTTCACTATGGGACCAACTCTGAAACCACGACGTACTATATTTTTCTACACGTGTATAAAACGTGACTGTTCGAAGAACGTGAAGCAAAACTTGTAACACTTTTAGTTACAAGGTACCAATTGAATGTTGTATAACAAAAGCTATTTAATTATTTAAAAGTAAGTGGCATTTGACGGCAGGTTGCCAACATGGCTGCGTGTTTCGGTGTCAAGAAACGCCGAAACAAACTCATGGTTCAAGGGTGGTCAAGGCAACCGGTCAAGGGCTTTCTGGGTGTTTCAAGTAAGAATACTTCTCATGTAAATAAAAAATACATAAAAACGATCGATGTAGGGTAGGACCTAATCATTGGCCATTTTAGGATAATGATTTAATTTTCGTGTTACCGGCCACCACTCTTACCAAGAGATATCGTGTTACCCAGTAACTGGGTTGTGGAGGAAAGATAGGCATGTCGCTCCATGTCAAGTACTGGTATGGTATTCAGCTGCATCCGGTCAGACTGGAAGCCTACTCCAAAATAGTTGGAAAAGCCAACGCAGATTTATTGATTTAAATTAACGTGTAACGAGCCCATTCTAAAGAGGCAAGCAAAGTCGTGAGTAAAAGCTAGTAAAAAAAATAAACCCATTTTGATTTTCTTCGACATGATTTTTGTTCAATAACACTAGTGCATTGAAGAATTGAAGACACCGACTAGAAGAATCATCAAAATTCGCATAGAAATGCCGGAGATGCAGTACATTTATGCATATAACATCGTACATAAGAATAATTACATAATAATTATTATATACTAAACCTTCCTGAAAGTATGCAGATCACATTAGTGAAAGAATGATCAAAATTGGTTCATTCATTTTTGAGAAAATCGCGGACATACAAACATACATACATACATACGGGTCGAATACAGAACCTCCTTTTTTGAAGTCGGTTAAAAAAGAAAAATATCTCTTGAATTGTCAGTGTAAATCGCCATTAAAAAAAGTTTTGACATTATCTATGCACAACGAACAAAGACTGTTACTTTATTTTTAAAATAGTTTCTTTTTCATAAATTTGTAGGTACTGCCCGATATGACCAGCCGTTCACCTCAAAACAAGGTTAGGTACTTAAAAATACATACTATCACACTACACACTAATATTATAAAGGCGAAAATTTGTGAGTTTTTTTATGTTGGTTACTTCTTCACGCCTCGGAAAGCACGTTAAGCCGTTGGTCCCGGCTGTCATTCGTGGATCTTTGACTGTCGTTACGGGTAGTCAGAAGCCCGAAACTCTGAGAACCAGTCTTACCAAGGGGTATCGTATTACCCAGTAACTGGGTTGTGGAGGTCAGATAGGCAGTCGCTCCATGTAAAATACTGGTATTCAGCTGCATCCGGTTAGACTGGAAGCCGACCCCAACCATAGTTGGGAAAAGGCTAGGCAGATGATGACTTCTTCACGCACAAACGGCTAGACCAATTTTGATAAAATTTGGTATGGAGGTAGCTGGACCCTGGATTTAATACTTAGGATACTTTTTATCCCGATATTCCCACGGAAGCGAAACTTATGCGGCTGAATCCGCGGAGCGCTGCTAGTACATACATTTTCACGTAGCAGGAGGGGTATTTGCCATAAAAAAAAACCGTTCAAGTGCGAGTCGGACTTGCGCACCACGGGTTCTGTAGGTGTGTAACTGCAAATTTACAGATTTCGTATTTTTTCCTTTACTTGTGCAGTTGTGCTACATGTCATTGCTTCTTGCCTCATGATTCTAGGTTAAAGGGTAGTACCCTATAGGTTTTGATTTGTTTGCGAATGAAAAAACATGTCGCATAATTATTAGCCGTACTTTTTATTGCGTTGGCCATAGAAGCTTGATTTTTTTAGAGCTCCAAGGGACCGAACACTTACGTATTAGATATTAATTTCAACTTGATACCTCTACGCGTCCTTGAGAAAAAGGGTCTGGACGACTGACAGACGGACGGACAACTAAGAAGTAATCCTATAAGGGTTCCATTTTTCCTTTTGAGGGACGGAACCCTAAAAACAGGAGATTCTATGTAGCGCAGTGATAAAACAAATGTCAAAATTCAATTGAACCGCAATCAGTAAATATCCAAGTCAAACTCAGTCAGTCAGTCGGTCCTAAATAAATGAGTATCGGGAGCGATTCGGTCTGTCCAGCCCAAGATGGCCGCCATTGTTGTACAGACGCCAGCACATCAAGCTACTACAATCTGTCAAATTTCTTTAATAGATTTTCAACTTTATCGCTAAAGCATAAGGTTCAAAGTTGATTGGGAAAATTTGACAGGGTCGGGTAGCTTGATGTGCGCTCTGTACATATTTTATTAAGGGATAGAATTACGACAGTGGGTTGGCAGGGAGGTACGAATGAGGTGCGATAGACAAGTGTTTGTTTGAAGAAAAATAAGTGTGGTTTAAGATTATGATGGTGTTTGTACTTTATTTGTGTGAAAAGGTTTAATATTTTAATTTTTTCATGATTACTAATATTATACTAGTCGACCCCGCAAACGTCGTTTTGCAAAAAATAAATAGATATTAGCCGATTCTCAGACCTACCCGATATGCACCCAAAATTTCATACAAATCGGTCCAGCCGTTTCGGAGGAGTATGGTAACTAACATGTGACACGAGAATTTTATATAGATATAAGATATTGAATTAATACTAAAAAAGATACCTAACTTAACTAAAACTATACCTTCCCGTGGTCGCATGCTAGCTTATAATATGTTAGTACAGCGGCATGTGACCACGGGACGGTACTTTCTTGTTTCATCCTTTTCATGGTTTTAGTTTTGAAACTTATTAAAATATGATTGACGTGTAAATGTGTTTGTACAAACCTACTTACTAAGTAAGTATAAAATTAATAAGTACAACAGTAATTTGTTAAGTTTATTATTATTTTAACATGTCTGTTAACACTGAAATTTATAGCTCACTGAATAATATTAGGGTGCTATGGCTAGAAATAATAACAGTCAATTACTTACTCATTTCATTTTGGCAGTATAGATGACAATGCCCCAAGCAACAATTCCATTTTAATTTCGTTTAGTGTTCATATTGTACATATTTATTGCCTCATGCTATCCGAGCATAACCAGGGAAAATACTAAAAATATTTTGACGAATATGACAATTAAAAGTAAATCAGCCCTACAAAGTCCACATTCATTGTTAGTAGGTATAGTAAGAAGCTAGGTATTTGATAGGCATTTATGGGGCACAGTGGGTCTTCATCAATTGCCAAAAAAAAAAAACAGTGATCTAAAGAAAGAAAGAAAAATAGAAAAATGGTTTATTCTGCACAAACAAAACGCACATTACAAATAATAAAAAATAAAAAAAGACAAAATATAAATAACGTAGTCAAAAGCCTCGTACTCAAGCTTAAAAATGTTGACAATTTGATCTCAATGTTCACTTCTTTTCTTGCCGTAATCTTTACTTCATCAGGAATTCAGGACAGCTTCCTTTGATTATAATCCCTCATTGCGGAAGCTCAAAATGTCGACGGGATTAAGGGTAGGTACCACATGGCGAGGAAAAACATAGATCATTGTCAAAATTATATAAATTTTCAAGCCAGCCTTCCTTATTGCAAAATTCGCGAATAATGGCGGATAAAACCACGCCAGTACACCAATACTTCAGTCTTGTACCCATTATGCAAACAAAATTACCTTTATTTTTCACTTTATCGCCCATAAAAATGATGTTTAATAAATATTACTCACCGAATTTTGTCAGACGCTCCGGTTGGGATCCGAAACAGGGGACCAGTCGGTCCCGCACCCCAGCTCGGTACAGTCGCGTTTCTTCTCCGTCAATAATCCCGCGCTTTTATTCACTCTCTCTGTGCTAGTGTCATTTTGAATTTGGAATCGTTTTGTGCGTGTGGTGTGTGTGACATTTGGATTTTTTCTACGCACGAGTATTCGAGTATACAGCTTAATTTGTAAGTAGAATGTTTGAGTTTTTATTTCTTTTTTTTTTTTTGTGTGTGCGTTTATTTAAGAGCGAATCGATTGAAAGGACTTTGATGTCCTGAAAGTTGAGTTGGGAAAACATGTTTTTGGCGAAAATTGTGTATGAAAATCTGATTTTTCTTTATTGAGACATAAATAATTCGATTATTGAGTCATTATTGTATCCAATTTTCTGTCGGTTTTGAATCATTCGACAACGTTTGCAGTTATTTTTGCAACAATTGTGAAACAAATGGCTGTCACGACCTTTGTGTATAAATTATGAGGTTTTATCACGACATGTCCATTTCATTTGCTAATTTCTGGAAGTGGGTAAGTCTATTTTTAGTAATCAAAATGTTTCATAGAATTCCAAATGTTCACTGATTCCTGTAACACAGGTTCGCCTAGCACGGGAGTCAGGGGCTTCACATGTACGATTGTAACATTTTTATGTCAATAAAGTTTATTATTATTATTTTATTTTTTAATTTAGGTAGGGCTGGATAAATTATGAGCCCATTGTCCATTTTCGGCTTACTTAAGCACTATTTTTGGACTTAAATATTAATTTGAAGTGGCGTTTTTGTACCTAACTTTTTGATAAGTACCTAGTATTGAACTGTTGACTAATTTATGAAGAATGTGGTTAACGAACTTCTATTGTGTTTGATATTTTAATTTCGAAACCGTGCGGTTTTCCGTAGTTACGGTAAATTGAAATCAGAAATGGTTTCCCGGCTTCCATATTTTTGATTAATTTATTTTCTGATGCCTTTTTCCTTTATAAATATGACAAATACACACATCAAAAGTGTCTAGGGATCAACATATATTTTTGCAATAACTTTTCTCCTGATTGATATTAATTAAAATTTTCTTTAAGGATTCATCAAATAAAGTGTTTTCGTTTGTCACAGTAACGATAAACCAAGTCACCTTTGCATTAATAAAGAAATTTGCCATTTTCCTAATAAAGGGATTTTTGACATTTGAACCACTAACACAAAAGTTCGAAAAAAAGACTGAAATAACAGTTTTCTTTAAAATTTTATTGGGTAACTTAAACAATTAATAATCCGTGTTTCTACCGCGAACACTAACAACACAAGAACATCGGTTTGGCATACTCAAAATGAGTTCATCCAAATCACGCTGTGGAATGGCAGCCCATGTTCGTTGCAACAACAAAAAAAGGTCTTCTTGCGACTGGATACCCTCCATATTCGGCAGAGCTCTTCTCTGTAGCATATCCCATGCATGCTCAATCGGGTTCAAGTCTGGCGACTGAGCAGGCCAGGGCAGGACATTGATGTTAGCTGCGGCGAGAGTCTGTCTTACAACTCTTGCGGTGTGCGGTCGTGCATTATCATGCATTAACTGAAATAAGGGACCGATTTGCACTTGTAGAGGAACGATGACGTCTGATACAATCGTCTCAGCATAAATTTGAGCGTTGAGGTTGCCTCTGATCCAAATCAACTCAGTTCTTCCGCCGATCCAAATACCCGCCCATACCATGATGGTTCCACCACTATAAGGATGGACTTCCTGGCAGGATTTTAATCGCTGTTGGCGTCCAGGGGTTCTCCAGTGTCGTATACGTCTTGTATCCGGTCTCATACCAAAACGAGACTCATCAGAAAAGCACACGAAACGCCATTGTTCTTCTGCCCAATTTCTGTGTTCAAGAGCCCATTGATATCGAATCCTACGATTGTGCATTGCTATAGGTGGTACCCGTAGCGCTCTTCGGGAATGAAGGTTCACTTCATGCAAGCGGTTTCTGACTGTTTGGTCGCTAATTAAGTTCCCTGAAGAGTGATGAAGCCTCACGGCTAACATCATGGCGGTTATTGTTGGAGCTCTTCGAGTTAAGATTTGAATGTATCGGTCTTGTCTCCGTGTGGTGCAGCGATACCGTCCTCCATGGCGCTCAGCCACGGTACCAGTGCTTCGGTAACGTGTCCAAAGTCGACTGATAACACTCTGACTTGTATTCAGAGCTAAAGCCACAGTACGTTGCCGGGAACCAGCTTCTATCATTCCCACGGCTCTGAGCATTTCTTCCCTGCTTAAATGACGTCGCCGCTCCATAATAACGTTGGTTTTAATCAGTAGTAGGGAAACAGTAGCACTAATAATGTCTTCAATGCGTTGTATGTTTTTATAGGGAAAATATTGACAGCTGATTTTCATCTTTTACTCGAATTTAATTCACAGTTCCTGATTCAAATTATGAAATGCACCAAAAAGGATCCATATAAATTTATAAAATCATAAATTTATTACAAAGCCACATCTCAATCTCAAGAAATCCGCATAAAAATGCTTGATCCCTAGACACTTTTGATGTGTGTATATAGGTGTTAGATATTTCAGTGGTCGTTATAAATAACAACACCTTTTAGTTTAAAATCTCCGCTTTAATTTTACAAGTCCTTTGAGGTGTTCAGTCTATATGAAAATTATATTTTCCCGTTAATCTGGGAGTGACAGAATCAGATATTATACCGACTGTTTGTCTTGACGAGTTGCCACGGATCGATGATCTTTGGAACCATTAGAACCCCTTACTTTTCAACCTTTTAAATGACTTTCAGAATAAAGGACTTCCGATCGTCTAGGATACTTCTAAAACTTCAATACCTGATTATATGATATATATGACAGGTTTTTATGAGAACAATCAGGGACACCATAGTTATCTGGAAATTATAATTAGATAATAATGCAGCTATTGATTGAGGTCATTAGCCTATGATCTTAAAAAAGGATCCGCGAGGGTTTAAGAATTTTCAAAGAGGTTTTTGAAGTGAAAACTTCTTTAGGCGCGTTGGGCATTTTTTGAGATGGGAAAACACCATTGAATTCGCGCGACTGTTACCGTAACCGACACAACTTCGGATGTGTTCGGCTGTCCTCGGGATGTACTTGGTTTTAATGTATTTCCGATATGTCAATTAGTGATGGCAAAGTATTCTGTTTGTGTTTTGTTTATATGACGATTCAAAAAATATACACGTACCTAATTGTTCAAGTTTTCACTTCTGTCGGCACTCCCGGAGTGCCATTTTTTTTCTTGTGGCTTTATTTTTTGGAGCACATTTTAGTCAATTCTTGATTTTAGGTCGAAAGATCTCTGTTTTTCGAGAAAATTCATTTACATTACATTTTGCAGTAGGTAGGAAAACATACAAATGCGAAACTTCATTGAAAATTCATTAGGATATATACCTACAGGCTGTGTCGTAAATAGTGGTCCACCGTTAAGGATTCGATATACCAGATAATTTACTATAATATATTACAACTTTAACCATTTTTACCCAAGGCTTCCGAAATATTTTTTTTGTTTGTTTTTTATTTACGAAATTTCAACCTTTTGTTACAAATTTGGTTGTAGTTTCAACAAAAACCATTATTTTTTCATTTTGATTTCTGTTAATTACCGTTGAATATTAGAGCTATCGTGTAAAATTATATTTTTATGTACATTTAGAGCTTTTGAAGAAAAAGTTAACTCCTCTCTATTTAAACCCTAATTTTTAGCATAATCATGCAAATTCAGGAGCGATTTTGTAAAAAAAAAATGTACTACTAAAATGGTTAAAATTATAATATGTTATAGTAAATTATCTGGAATATCGAATCCTTAACGGTGGAACACTATTTACGACATACCCTGTATAATATGTATAGGACAAAACTATTGTACATATCATTTGAACTTTTATTGAAAAAGGAAACCGATTTATTCTGCCGTTCAAGCCTCAGGCGGATCTGACAGCCTTTAAATCCAAAATGGAAACGAAAAGTCACTGACCTTACAAGGACCTTAATCTAACTTCGAATTGTCAGCAGAATCGGTAACCATTTGAATTTTGAAGTGTCTATTGTTACATTCTTTTTTTGGAATAGTTGATTCAAATTGCTTCTTATACAATCGTAATCATAGGGCCCTATTCTGGAACGATGCTTAAACATTTTAATCTCAATTTAGACGAGATTTCGATTCAAATTAATTATGTTTACTTATGTGACATTTATGTCACGGTAAATGAAATTACCGTGTTTATGTAGGTAGATGACACATTATGTGTGCCGTGTGCTGTCATAAAATTAAATATTTAGACAGCTAAAGTGATAGTATTACGTTGTTTGATATTAATTATAGAAAATAATTAATTTGTATGATTACGTGTTCTGGTGAGTTTGACTACAATATTATACTATAACTATTGTAGAATTGTGAGCTCTCTAGGCAAAGGAAACACGTTATTGGAACTTATGATTCCTTTCTTGATAACAATATGAGCGTCTGAGTCTTTGTCTGAAAAGGTTTCATTTAGAATCCCTAACCAATAACGTTCTGTAACAATCATGCCGAAGTCAACATTGTGCGACGGACGGTAAGCGTTAAATTAATATCAATGTCTACTCTGGATTTAGAGGGTTACCTCGTCCTGCGAGGTTGCGTTACACACTGTCACTAGCAATGACTTTCATTTTGACAGTTCAACAACATTCATTGCGTTATTTAGGTACGTTGATGAGCAGTCAAATTTTTCGCACATAATATAATAAAAAAGTACCTAATAAAAAAAAGTAATATAATAATTAATAATTAAAAAAAAAAGTAGATAAGCAACCATAAAGCATTTTGGGGGGATCACGTATGTCTAGCTTTTTGGGATGGGATGACGTGATTGATCAGCGTTCCTTATTTAAAAACTTTATTTTAAACCTGACTGCAATTAAATATGAGTAACATAATATTAAATAATAGAAAAAGTCGAGTATATCTCATAGCCATAGAAATTACACTCGTTCATGGAACCTTAGCTGCGTTTCCACCAGAGATGAGCGAGGATGCGTAGCGAGGGATGTGTGTGAAACCAACCAATAACATCGCTTCGTTTTTATAGCTTGAACGTGGCTTGAACTAAGTTAGCGTTGGTATTGGTTAGTTTTACACACATCCCTCGCTCATCTATGGTGGAAAGGCTGCATTCTCTAAGTTTCTCTCTTCAACCACATCAATCTACATTATTTATTAACTTAGTCATCAACCGGCCGGCCATTTTCAGATAGTAGAAATTACTCACGAAAACAACCCCACCCAATTTAAAATAAAAATAATTACGTCTATACGTCTAGCTAAACCAATCCAATCAGACTACCAGTCCCCTAGACAAGAACAGCATTAAACCATGATTTATGTAGGTACAGTGCACAGCAAAATTTCACAGACAAATAAACTCAGTTGGCTATGCTGACCGTAGACTAGAAATAAACATATAATATAATGTACTCTGTGATAAACATTTCATCTCGACACTACTGGCGTTTTTGGCAACGGTATTTTATGTCCTGTGGCTCCTACCACAGATAATCTAGATTCGACATTAAACGGGGATTGCAATCGAGATTTGAATTTTTATCAAGATGGCAACGGGACGTGGGGTTTCAAAGGTAATTTATTCGATTTTAAATTAGAGATTTGCTCTTTGGATGTTGCTGAATTGGAGTTTTATTTCAAAAAGGAGTGGTTGGTTTTGACTGGCTGTGTTTTGCTGCGTTCTATGTTAAAATGAATTGTGTTTCAGGATGCTATTGATGCTGAAATTCAGTTTTCCACGAAGTTTGCTCAAAAAATACATCAGTTACATACATACACAGTTATTTCTGTAAATTGATTCAAAAACACGTCTGCAAGTCAAAATCAAATTATATTTCAAACCTTGATGAATTCGGTGTTTCTTAGTCGACTACTCTGGAGTAAAAAAAAAAACTTTAAAATAGCTATTTTGAAAGATGAGTTATTAGAAAAATAAGTTTTCTATAGTTTCACATACATACATTACATATCTCGTCTTTATATCAGAGTCCTTTCAAAATATATTTTTGGGAACCTAGATATTCTGTAATCCAATCGGAATAAATACACAGTACCTTAAGAATATGTTTGATTTACAAATTATTTTGGTATTACGTTTGTATGAACTACGCATGCTACGCCAACCCCTTAATGGTCTAGTGGTTGCAAGCGCGACGTTAAGCTTAGTCTCTTGTGTTTGATTCTCGGGTCGGAGGAATTGGAATAAAGATAATGTTTTCAGAAGCAACCCGAAGTATATGGATTTGTGCTCTGTGAAAGGCAATTAGCTCTCAAAACGGTGAAGGAAAACATTGTGAAACATGTCCTAGAACCAAAAATTCGAAAACATGTGACATCTACCAACTCGCACTGGGCCCGCGTTGTAGATTACGCCCTCTCGAAGAAAGGAGGCCTGTGTCCCAGCAGAGAGCACATTAATGGCTGATTATGATGCCAATCATTCGTGGATCTTTGACAGTCGTTACGGGTCGTCAGAAGCTCGAAAGTCTGACAACGAGTCTTACCAAGTGGTATCGTATTACCCAATAACTGGGTTGTGGAGGTCAGATAGGCAGTCGCTCCATGTAAAATACTGGTATTCAGCTGCATCCGGTTAGACTGGAAGCCGACCCCAATATAGTTGGGAAAAGGCTAGACAGATGATATGCTGGATGCCAATAGACTCGCCCCTTATTGCATTGGCTAAATGTGTATCTCTGCTTACCTCTCCGGGAATACATATATGATGTAATGTATGTTATTTCTAAACAAGTTTATCAGTAAAACTAAAAAGAGTTATTTTGAAACGAGCTGCTATGCAACGTGTCAGTCGGTGCTGTTGTCAGTGCCAAACTATTTATAATGCGAGTATCAAGTTTAGATTTATTATTTTTTTAGTTAATAACAATATAACTATATACTATACACTAGATACTAAAATAAAAGACTAACTAACCTACTATACAAATAAAAAATAAAAAATAAAAAATAAAAAACCAAAGGACACTTAGGCGTCGAAGTAGTATCAAGTTACGTTTTGTTTACGAATTTTGAACTAATCTATTAGTTCGACATGGTCTAAAATTATCGTATTATTTAAGCTTTGAACTGGAGTCCTTCAACAAGAACTGGTCCCTAACAGCTTTATACTGAGAGAAGTGTAAAGAGAGTAGGAAGGCCTTTGACCTGCAGTGGGACGTCGCGGGCTTTTAATAATAATATTGTTTTTTTTTTTTGCCAACCGGAGTTTGTCTTTGGGTGTATTTGCATGGTGCGTACAGGCATAATCGTCGGTTGGTACCTCTTTTCGTTAAAAGTGTATAACGGGCCTCTACGAGTTAGCTTCGGTCTCTTGTACGCCTTCCAAAGGTCTGGGAATCCACAGTACTGAGATATGCTAACATAAAAAAATAATTAGCCCACAAGCAAGCTCGATCAGAAGTTTATTTAAAAAGAAATTGGCCCACTTATCAAAGGCCATCGCAGTCTTTTCCAGATGCTCCGTTTCCGACGTGGAGTTAACCTGAGTTAATGTATTCGATAGTTTGTGCTTTTGGCTTGGTTGTACACATTACGTTTCTAAGAACGTCGCTCTATAGATTTTGTCGTATCAAACTCAAAAACTCAAACTCAAAGCATTCATTTAATTCAAACCATTTCATTCCAACTGTCAAAGCGTCGGTTAGTTAGTCGAGAGGTGAAGCTAGTTATAGAGGTATGAGGAACAGGGTGTAAAGTTCACTCATACTCTATAGAAAAGGGAGGATCCTCCGACCAGACGGGTGTTGTGTCTGGCGGGCAACTGCCCGATGATTCATGTCGGGCCGTTGTATCTGTGCTAGTTGCGCGGTAAACTCTGCTTGCGAGATGCAGGATTTGCGTGACGTCAGTAACTGTATGACGCGTTGTTCGCATGTGGCGTTGTAGATACCGCTACAACCTAATCCAAAACGTAGATGGACAAGAAACTCCAAGGACACTCTTTTAAATCAAGATAATATTACAACATTCTGGGTAATTAACAGCTATAGACAGTTTCTCGAAGAACCTCCAAAACCTAAGTGAGTTTAATAGTGAGTTACCTTACAACTGTACCTCTAAAACCAATGGTAGCATCTAGATAATGCCGAAAATAAGACACAGGGTTGAAATGGGAGGATCCAGAAACTATTAGCGCTGATTACTCCCTTGGTAAATAACAAGATACTGGGTTTGTTCGGCGTGTAGTCGGAGACTAGAACTTTTTTTATGTTTCTTTGTACTTTTTTGTTCTTCGTAATTAGTTTTGAGTGTTGGGGTTTGTGTGTGGTTTTATGTCGTCTAAGAATTACTCGTACGTATGTACTTAATTAGAATATTGTTTCTCTGTAGCAGAAGCTATGTGAATTTGGCACTAGGTTAATAGGAGTCACTTTTTGTGCATGATGTTATAAACTTTATAGTTTGTTCGAGTATAACCCAGAGGCCCGAAAGTCTGACAGCCAGTCTTACCAAAGGGTATCGTATTACTCAGTAACTGGGCTGTGGCGGTCAGATAGGCAGTCGCTCCATGTAAAATACTGGTATTCAGCTGCATCCGGTTAGACTGGAAGCCGACCCCAACATAGTTGGGAAAAGGCTAGGCTAATTTTTGACATTTTCTAATATTCTGACTTCACTACTTAGATTTTTTTTTCTTTTTTTGACATTTTTAATTAAATAATTCCTCATTTAAATCTGACATTATTCGATTTTTAAATAATATTATATAATTGTTGTAATTTATTTTGAAATTTTAATTATGCATGACTTTCATACATCTTTTTTTTAATTTAAATTCCTAATATTGAGCTAGATGCACACCATATTTGTACGCCTCCTGGCATAACATAGCGTTCTGTACACCAAACTCAAGATCTGTATTTCTTTACCTGTGTTAACAAATAAAAGTGATTTGATTTGATTTGATTTGACTATCTAACTGCAACATATAAGGTCCCATTAAAATAGATGAAACAAACTTTTAGAAATCATAAGGACAATGGTAAAAAAGTATATAAGAAAAACGCATTAGATCTTACAAGAAAAATAATCAGCTAACGAAAATACACTAATGTGCGCGCAATTTATTATTATAGGTTTAAATAAAATCACTTTAATCAGTGATTTTTTTTTGCTTGGATATCCTTGGTTAGACGTACTGAGCGCTGTGTTAAAAAAGTCCATCTATTTTAATGGGACCCTGTATAAAAACATCTTGCCGTTTTATGCCGCGCAAGTGACATTACACTTTAAGGAGGTAAAGGAATTAGGAGGCCGACTGTACCTTTCATATTAGTGCACGATTCTCCCAACAAAATTCTAGCATTTAAAAACAGAAAGCAAGAAAGAAAATACGTTCATTTGCGGTAAACATGACGCAAAGAAAAACACAAATACAAAAAGAATATATTGCGAGAAAATATGCGTCACGTCCGCGTAAAACGGCCATCGCTCAGCATAATGATATGACGTTACGCGAGATAGAACCACAGCGCTGGTTCTGGCCGTAAAATAAACAAAAGAAAAGAGAAGGTTCCCTATCCTGAAACTACAAGCTAACGTGACTAACCGTGCCGGATAGTCCTAACACAATTACTCTGGAGTAGGTACCCCTTGAGTTTCGCTCACAGCCTTTACGAAAAACGAGGAGCAATCTATAGATAAAACATAACTATGTGTACAGCACCACACCCTTCCTTTTTAAGCGAAATATGCTTTTCCATGGTATATTTTACTTTGGGAAAATAGTTGGGTACCTCTGCTGTTGAACTTTTAAAACTTTACCCAGGTTTTTACTTTAATGTGAAAAGTTATAGGAAATTATTTTAGGTATTGGTTAGAGAAATACCGTAATATGTGTGAAAGATAATTAGAGAGACTTTTGAGAAGCTGTAAGAGAATCCAGCGTTTCTAAATTTACTAAAATTTATTATTTAATTTTAAAATACAAGAACATTTATTTTAAGTAATGTTTGTTTTCGTCTGAATCTCCGAGCTAACTAGACGAAAACAAACATTACTTAAAATAAATGTTCTTGTAATGGATTTTATTCAATATCGACTGGCCATTGTTGTTTACATCTTTGGCAAATTTAGAAACGCCGGACCTTAGAATGTTTAAAGTACCTAAGTATATCGTAAATTTCACAGGCATCTTATTATTAAACTGGGTAATTTAAAACACATATACTTTTCTGAATCGGGAATACGTTCTGTTCTTCATACTCAGATTAGTCATACTTCATGATAAGCTGCTTTACAAAATAAAACAAGGTCATACAGAAGACAAAAGAACAAGTGTGATGTCCCACATATAGCACATACTAAGGCCCTGCGCAGACGGCACACTTTTTGTGCGATCGAGTCTGCGGCGCACAAAAAGTCTGCATGGCGCGCAAAAAGTCGGTCGCGGATTTTTCACGGACTCAACGCACACGACGCACATCTTCGATCATTTTGTCGGCAGAGCTGTAGATTGTAGATTTTCTTTTTAAATGTCTATCATGATATTCTGCCTTAGAAGTATCATAAATTGCTGGTCTGTTTTGTATGTCTTGAATTAACATAGTTACATCGACCTCTGGCGCCATGATAATAGATCGCGTGCGTTACGTCTTGCAGATTGCCGACTAAAGTGTGCGCCGTCTGCGTTAGCGCGCGTTGAAGCAAACGTTCAATTTTTTTCACACACTTTTTGTGCGGAGCGGCGCGCCGCGGCGCGGTGCGGTCTGCTCGAATTACACGGATTTTTTGTGCGCCGGACTTTTTGCGCGTCGTGTGCGTTACTGCATATAATTGCATAGGTTCTATTTTCACAGACTAAAAAGTGCGTCACGGTTAGTCTGTCGTCTGCGCAGGGCCTAATTCCATGGATATCCTCTCTCGAATCACTTCTCAACTTCTATAATATTCAACCTATTATAGTGTACTCTGTGTATCCAACTGTCACTGACAGTTGACAGCTAAGTTAGTCATTTGACAGATAGGCATTTGATAGCTCGGTGTTGCTACACTAAAATACTGAACAGTGTCGCCAATATTCCCAGTATTGTGTCCCTATGGTATAAAACCTTCTTTTTATCCATTTGTTCATCGAACCTGTGGTCATGCGGACTAATTTACGGTTGTTTTGTGTATCATTCATTACTGGAATCGTGTCGGTATTCCTTGGAGTAATACTGACCCTATTTAGGAGTGTCGGCCGTATAAAAAAGGTCATTAATGCTTTGTTCTTCATGTTTTCCTGTAATAACTTACACGGCAACATGAAATTGTGTCGTCCTCGAAGTACTAGAAAAACTGTAACGTATCATGCATGAAATATTAATTAGGTTAGCTTGGTAAATTATAATGTGGCCATGTGAAAATGTTTTATTTTTGGCGATGTAAGCTGCCTGTATTTTAATTATGTTCCATTCTACTTATTTTATGTTAATTTTTGGACACAAACTGACTTAGAATCTTGGTCCCTTTTTGTATGAGAACGGCATCCTAATTGCGCGTACCACACTATCAATCACAATCTGAATAATTTTGAAGGATATTGTTAATCCATTGCTTCATGTGTTCGGAAGTCTGCTCAACATCGTATAGGTATAACGCAATGAATGTTGTTGAACTGTCAAAATGAAAGCTATTGCTGCTGTTAGTGTGTTACGCAATTACCAGTCTTTTAACTTGTAATCGGAGAATATTACAAACTTACCATCATCAAGCAAGCCGTTTCTCAAATATATTAGGCTTGGTTTCCAGTCTAGCCGAATGCAGCTGAATACACTGGTACCTACTGAGGTACTTAACATAAATCGACTGCCCATCTGATCTCCACAACCCAGTTACTGGGTAATAAGATACCCCTTAGTAAGACTGGATGTCTTTCGGGCTTCTGACTGCCCGTAACGGCTGTCTAAGATCTAATGATAGTCGGGACCAACGGTTTAACATGCTTTCCGAGATACGGAGGGGTTTCGATATGTCTGGATAGTCACCGATCCACAGACCAGCCTCGTCATGGCTTAACCTTGGATCGACCGTTGCTAATACGACGTGCTAGACGATGATGACATTGAACGGAAGGTTGACGGTTAGAGCAAACATGCTGGCACGCAGGTTTGCACGATGCTCAATCACGCTCTTTCGAGCCTACTGTACTGCTTTTTACACGTGCAGCCTGTGGGCTAGATATTCGCGAAGATCGTACAGCGCAGCGCTCTCCGCGTTCAACATAACAATGCGTTTAGGATACTGGAGGGGCTGCCCCGTTTCTGTAGTGCGTCAGGGATGTTCGCAGATGCGCATGTAGTTTGTTTTTACGCAACAATGCGTAAAAGGTGCGCTTCCCTGGTGCGCAGGATGTGGGGCAGCTCCAACAGTGTCTTAAACATGGTTGCGAGTCGCCTGGACTGTGTTTACGTGTGTCACTGTTGTGCCGTCTTGAGAGACGGGGTGTCGCAACGGTGACCAACCCTTTTATTTCTTGTGTTTTTGTTTAGTCTCTGTAGTTACTAACATAGTCGTAAGTTTTACTAACAATCTTGTTTTGAGTCTTGGTTACTCAAATAAAGAAAAATTATATTCTATTCTATTATTTACCCACGAGTCCTAATAATTACAGACTTATAATAATATTAGTATCGCATAGATAGGCGGTAGGATAAATACAGCTAAAAGGAGTCAGCGAAGTCTGACACAGACAGGGTATGATGACCACTTTGTCAGCAACTTTACCCACGTCAAACTTGTGGATAGTTTCAGGAGTAGTTATCGACACGAGTCAGGAAGTTTAGTTATGATGTATGACTATGACGGTATGTGTGTACAGACTAATTAGTTGAATCCTTAGGGCACGAGAAGTGTGTAGCGTTTTTAGGGTTCCGTACCCAAATGGTATAAACGGGACCCTATTACTAAGACTCCACTGTCTGTCTGTCTGTCACCAGGCTGTATCTCATGAACCGTGAGAGCTAGAATGTTGAAATTTTCTCGGATGATGTATTTCTATTGCCGCTATAACAACAAATACTGAAAACAGAATAAAATAAATATTTAAGGGGGGCTCCCATACAACAAACGTGATTTCTTTGTCGTTTTTTTCAGCATGTTTTGCCTTGTGGTACGGAACCCTTTGTGTGCGTGTCCAATTCGCACTTGGCCGGCTTTTGTAAATTTCCAATTAAATAAATACATAAACTCATGCGGGTACGGAGAAACTAGACCTGCTGCGCTTCTTGTATATGTAATTATAATTATAAAAAGCCAAGCAAATTTTCCTTACATTGTGAATTAGAATTTACAGACTACACATGTAGTTTGTAAATTCTAGACACCAGCAACTGACCGGAAATTTGAGGAAAACCCCTGGATGTCGTTTGTATTTAAAATAAATAGGTAGAAAACTTGCTAGATTTCAGTAATGCTTTTAACACTGTCGATTTTGATGTGCTGCTTGGCATTCTATGCTCTCTTAACATATCTCCATCGGTAATTGAGTGGTTTCGCAGTTACCTTTTCGGTCGCCGGCAACGTATTTGCATTGGAGAGACCTTGTCTTCCTGGAGTAATACTTCTGCCGGTGTACCTCAGGGCGGAGTTCTATCTCCTTTACTTTTCGCAGTTTTTATTAACTCCATCTCCGACGAACTAATTTCTTCCTACCACCTTTATGCAGATGATTTACAAATTTACTCGCGGGCTCCTCTTGGAAATCTGTCCGAGGCCATACTAACGATCAATCGTGATTTGGCTCGTATATGTGACTGGAGCAAGAGATATGGACTTATGGTCAACCCCATAAAGATGCAGGTTGTGGTGGTAGGCAGTTCTAGGACGGTCTCAAGGATCGACTGGACGACTCTTCCCCAAGTGTGTTTTGACAACTCAGTTATTCCCTTTAGTGAGAAAGTTAAAAACTTGGGAATAGTAATTGATAAGAACTTCTCTTGGACTGCCCAGCTACAGGAAGTTAGCCGCAAGCTATTTGCATCAGCTGCATCGTTGAAGAGATTGCGTAATTTTCTACCGACTGCCACCAAGATTGCGCTTGCTCAATCACTTCTTTTACCCATCCTTGACTATGCTGATGCCAGCTATCTTGACCTTACCCAAGACCAACTCGATAAACTTGAGCGGCTTCAAAATGTCTGTATAAGGTTCATATTCGGTTTGCGTAAATATGACCATGTTTCCGAATTTCGTGTGAAGCTCAAGTGGTTACCAATTCGCCTTCGCCGGAATGCTCATATACTTTCCCTTTTGTATAATGTGCTCTTTTCCCCTTTCACGCCTATCTATCTCAAGAAGCGTTTCCAGTTTCTTTGTGACTCCCACACGAAGTTTTTAAGGTCATCAGATAACTTAAAGCTTAAAATGCCTATGCACTCCACAACGTTCCTCGACAAATCTTTTACTGTCCAGGCTGCTCGTTTGTGGAATGCATTGCAGTTGAGATAAAACGCGCGCAGTCGTTATTTGTATTAAGACTCGTAAAGGAACATTACTTGTAATTATCTATAGTCTTTATTTATTTTTGTTGCGTATATTTTTAGTATATACCTATGTATTTATGTACCTATTATTTTAGGATATGTATATATCTGTGTATCTATTTTAGTATATTATTACACCAACGGCAACCCCATTTTATGTCCAGGCAAATCACTGTCCATTCCAAGGTTGCCCGGAAGAGATCGCAGAAAGCGATAAGGCCGCCCATTGTATATTTTTAGTTATCGATAATTCTTTTTGTTGTGTATTTTTGTGGTGTACAATAAAGTATATATAAGTAAATAAATAAATAGAAAACTTGTTCGTTTTACCTTTTCTTGTATGACAAGTATCAATTTGCTGTCGGACATTATTTCAGGCAGCGGAATTTATATACCAATGCATGATAATAATATATGCTTAATAGTTTAAACTATTAAATACTAGCTGCGCCCCGCGGTTTCACCCGCATAAGTTTCGATCCCGTCGGAATAGCGGGATAAATAGCATCATAATTATGTTCTTTCCCGAGATTCAAACTATCGCTATACCAAATTTCATCTAACTCGGTTCAGCGGTTTAAGCGTGAAGAGGTAACAGACAGACAGACATACACACTTTCGCATTTATAATATTAAGTAAGTAGGGATAGTATAAAGTAATAATGTTATTGCTTGTATGTTCACAACACAAATTCTATTATAAGTCTAAACGCGAAGACTTGTAATCGGCTTTATGTCGACTATTGTTTCCTTTTTTTGTTTTTAGCTTTAAGTCTTCCATCATCATCTGCCTAGCCTTTTCCCAACTATGTTGGGGTCGGCTTCCAGTCTAACCGGATGCAGCTGAATACCAGTATTTTACATGGAGCGACTGCCTATCTGACCTCCACAACCCAGTTACTGGGTAATACTCCCCGAAAGCCCGACAACCAGTCTTACCAAGGGGTATCCCCCTTGGTAAGACTGGTTGTCAGACTTTCGGGCTTCTGACTACCCGTAACGAATGTCAAAGATCCACGAATGACAGCCGGGACCAACGGCTTAACGTGCTTTCCGAGGCACGGAGGGGTCTCAGTATGTAAAGATGGTCACCCATCCACAGACCAACCACGGCAAGCGTTGCTTAACCTGATCGATCGACCTGCGCGGCTTTATTATTTAGCCACGGACCTTTTAGCTTTAAGTCTTCCATGATGTAATAAATAAACAAATAAATAATTTTCAGAGAGCGAATTTCGAATCTAGTATTACCTTCTGAATTAATTTACGGGTTATCGTTTGACTCTTGACTCTTGAAACCCAATACCCTCCCATGTTTATCGACTAACATATCAACGCTCAATATCTTCTGTTTACTAGCTAATAAACTGAATATGCTTCGTTAGGTATATTAAGTTAACATCCTACCCAAACTTAGTAAGGCGTAAAATTATTGTGTAAGTGGTTTTTGAGATAAACTATGGCCACCTCTCCAGGGATAACTATTGACTATAATGTTTGTCAATAAAGATTTGTATGTAAATCTGTGTCTGTCTGCCTAGCCTTTTCCAGACTATGTTAGGGTTGGCTTCCAGTCTAACCGGATGCAGCTGAATACCAGTATTTTACATGGAGCGACTGCCTATCTGACCTCCACAACTCAGTTACTGGGTAATACGATACCCTTAGTAAGACTGGTTGTCAGACTTTCAGGCTTTTGATTGTCTAAGATCTAATGATAGCCGGAACCACCCTAAAAAAACCATTGACAACCCATGACAAAAAAAATTAAAATTTTTGCAACACCGTCTTAGATTTTTTTTTTACCTCGCTATTGGCTTCAGTACCCTCGAAAACCATGTAAACAATCTCTCTCTCTCCTCTCTCCTTCTGTCTATTTCTATTACATAAATGAAAAGTCACATTGAGCCCCCATAATGCTTTTTCGTTACATTACGATTTCTTACATTTTTAATCGACTTCAAAAAAGGAGGTTCTGTATTCAACCCGTATGTATGTATGTATGTTTGTATGTCCGCGATTTTCTCAAAAACTTCACTAATGTGATCTACATACTTTCAGGAAGGTTTTAGTATATAATAAATTACGTAATTTTTCTTATGTACGAAGTTATATGCATAAATGTACTGCATCTCCGGCATTTCTATGCGAATTTTGATGATTCTTCTAGTCGGTGTCTTCAATTCTTAGGTACAACTAAAAAGTGAAAAATAAAAACATTTTTACAAAAAAAACCCCCGACTTAAAAAAAAAAAAACTACAAAGTGACAAATAACTTTAATTTCGGAAGTTAAAATTGTAATATCTTGTAGTAAATTATCTGGTATATCGAATCCTTAACGGTGGACCACTATTACGACACATCCTGTATATGCATAGATATCTTGATGGATTGGTCATACCAAACGCATTAATGCAATGCAATGCAGTACATACAGGGAGAAACACATACAGGGGGGGGGTACATATAGTGGGGGGGGGTACATATAGTGGGGGGGGGTACATATAGGGGGGAGGTATGGAATATATCCATGTGAATTGAGTGCTCGGTAATAGCAAATACATGGATTATCCAATGCATAATGCAGTGTTGATGGAAACTTGGAAAGCAGGGATTATTGTTTGTATGAATTAGAAGGGCTCGTGGCTAAATAATAACAGCCCCCTGGGTCGATCGAAGATTAAGCGACGCTTGCCGCGGCTTGTTCGTGAATGGGTGACCAACCATTACATATTGGTCCCGGCTGTCATTCGTAGATCTTTGACAGTCGTTACGGGTAGTTCTGACTACCAAAAAGTCTGACAACCAGTCTTACCAAGGGGTATCGTTTTACCCAGTAACTGGGTTGTGGAGGTCAGATAGGCAGTTGCTCCATGATTTATTTTGTGTTTCGATATCGATACCCATTTGCCTATAGGTACGTCTGCGGAGTTTCGCTAGAAAATTTAATTTGACCCTGTAGACTGTATGTCTGTGACTATTTTGGGATAAAAAGTAAACTTTCGGTCCACAGTCTTAATTAAGCCATCCATTAAGTACATTTTTTTTTTAATTTGAAATGGACTTTCTCTTGACTCTAGTTTATTCTATTCTCTAATTTGTACGTACGTTGCAGGTATATTGCCGAAAGTTTCAAGAGACAATAAAAACAGTTTCAAGAGCTTTCGATACTCGAAACTACTTGAACGTTGGAAGAATTTCCTGGTTATTGAACTAGAACGAACGTAATATCGGTAGGATGAACTTTTGTACAGAGGCCAGCACATCAAGCTACCCCAATCTGTCAAATTTTCGCAATTGAATATGAACCTTATTCCTTTATGGTAAAGTTAATAATCCATCAAAGAAATTTGACAGATTGGGGTAGCTTGATGTGCTGGCCTCTGTACTTGCTTTAGAACTATTGTTGGAACATCTTTATTACTTTTCCTGCTCGATTGGAGCGGTAAAAAAAGTAGCAGTTTCTCGCTCTTTCTTAGTTTGCATACAAACTTGAATAAAAAGCAGTGGCGGCCTGTTGGTAACGGCCGCGACTTACGAGTTGTAGGTCGTGGGTTCGAACTCAGACAGGCGCTTTACTTTATATAAATTATTTCATCACCGCTGCTCTCAAAGCGGTGAAGGAAACCCGGCATGCGTCCGGTGTCCTTATATAATCCTAAAACATTACTCAAACATTCATAATTAAACTTGAATACAGTAAAGAAATATCGATGGTTTATCAAGTCGTAAAAACGGTGCGTAGCAGGGGCAGGCAAACTTTAAGAGGTGCTTTAGACCATCGAACTGAACAACTTTCACTATGGGACCAACTTTGAAATCACGAAAAAAAAATCAGCTGTCCAATACAAAAGTTCAATACCTACTTACTTGACCAAAATGTATGAAACAGCAGATTTTTTTTTTACTTGGCACTATGTGGCATTGCTGTGATAGCAAAAGGTCGCAGAAGAAGAAAGACGAAGTGGCAAAAAACAGATAGTAGGTACGTACATGATCCATGGAATCAAAACCACTTCCCAAACATTATTCATACCGAGCAATTAACAAGCAAATGGTGCTCAAACTTGCATACTACAGTTCAACTAGTTAATAATAAAATAGTCTTAAACTTTGTGCGCTTGTAATATGCAGTCGTTTTAGGCACCTGTCCCACCGCCAAAGGGGAAGAGATATATAGCTATCAACGGTTTTCTCGCTCAAGAAACGTGCAAAATATTGTAAGTAAAAGAGATACATACAGGGTGTTCGGCAGAACGTTGAACACACGAATATGGCAGATAGATGGGGTCGTCTGCTACCTACCCAGCCCAAAAAAAATTACTCAGGCCCCATAGTTTTTTTTTAATTTTTTTTTATTAACGAAATTCATGAGTTTTAAAGGCGTATAACTTTATGTAGGATAGACGAAACTGGCAACACTTTGTTTTTGTTTTTGTCTCGACTATTGGTAGATTCATCTAAAATTGTTGTTTGGTGAACTAGACAAAAAGTTATAAGCCATCAAACATTACAAAAAGGGTTAAAACGTGATTTTGAGCTTTACTTTGCATTGCATTAAAAAAAAACTAAAAGTGATTGAAGACTTAGGATTTCATCGAAACATCCTTGGTGTATGGCCTTTCGAACGGTATGTAATTTGTCGAATTAAAAAAAAAAAAATATTATATTTTTTTTTGTGCTGGGTAGGTAGCAGACGACCCCACCTATCTGCCATTTTCGTGTGTTCAACGTTCTGCCGAACACCCTGTATAGGGTGACTGGTAATTAGTGACCGATACTTAAACACGTGATTGTATTCATGTTAACAAACAACTTTTACTATGGACCAAACCTGAAATTGCGAAAAAGAATCTGCTGTTTAGTCGTTTATGTTCGCCTAACTGGTCAAAATGTACTGAACAGCAGATTTTTTTTTCGCGATTTCAGGTTTGGTCCCATAGTAAAAGTTGTTGGTTATCATGAGTACAATCACGTGTTTAGGTATTGGTCACTAATTACCAGTCACTCTATATACTAATAGTTGATTGCTGACTATTCACACCGTCCCGGCGTGCACTCGATTGTCGCAGCGACAAGACCTATTTGATATAGACCACTCGCTGAGAGACACACGCCTTGCATAATCAGCCGATAATGTTCCCACTGCTGGGACACAGGCCTCCTCTCGGTGAGAGGGAACGGGCCGTAATCAACCACGCAGGCCCAGTACGAGTTGGTAGATGTCACGTGTCTTCGAATGTTTGGTTCTAGGACATGCGGGTTTCCTCACGATGTTTTCCT
This sequence comes from Hydraecia micacea, assembly GCA_914767645.1. Lineage (NCBI taxonomy): Eukaryota > Metazoa > Arthropoda > Insecta > Lepidoptera > Noctuidae > Hydraecia > Hydraecia micacea. The sequence continues at coordinate 2,849,526 of OU611801.1, read as the reverse complement.
TCACAGTTTTGGGAGCAAGGTGGTGAAAAAATTTACACAATGTATGTGTCTGTTTGGATGTGAACCCACGACCTACTACTCGTAGGTCGCGGCCGTTACCACTGGGCCACCACTGCTCTTGCAGACCACCTACGCATACCAGCGAAAATCCTTTGTCATCGTCGCACACTCGCTGCTCGTTGCTCGCCAACTCGTTTTTAGTTGCTAGCTCTACTCGCTTCTCGTTAATCGCGGGCGGTGGGACAGATGCCTCAAACGCGATGTAGCCAAAGTTCTCAGACTGTCTGAGGCAGTGATTTTCAAAGTTTCCCTTCTGTCATAATTTATTTTTATAGCCTGTGGTGCATGCTTTTGAATTTTATGTTAGGGCAAACGGTGCAAGTTTGAGGTTAAAAGATGTCAATACTTAAGTATTAAATTTAAAGTAAGTAGTAAAATATTGTACGAGTTCGTTGGTTCCTTTGTGTTGTTAAATATTACTTTGATAATATCTTTGACACCATCTACGTGTATTTAATAAAGATATCTTCATCTTAACTAGAGATTGATTGGTGGCCCAATAGTAATGGCCGCGAATTGTAGGTTGTGGGTTGAAACCCAAGCGGGCACTTTACTTTATGTATCTGTAGGTGGATTAAGGCCCAATCCGTCTTATAGAAAGAGGAGGCCTGTGTCCCAGCAGTTGGAACATTATAGGCTGTTTATGCTTATCCTTAAGCATCTTAACTAGTTACTTCTACTGTTCCTTTCAGTACCATGAGTCGTGGGCCCGGGAGATACTTGTACATTCGCCGCACCCCTACTGGATGTGCGGTAACCTACTTGATAAACATTTTGTAATAATGACAACGCCAATGATCCTTCAAGGCTAATTTCTGTTAACTAACTTTAGGTTAAATTCTATCTATTTTTTATTATAATCATATGATTATATTATAGAGGGCCCCGTGGCTAAATAATAAAGCCGCACAGGTCGATCGATCAGGTTAAGCTACTCTTGCCGTGGTTGGTCTGTGGATGGGTGACCATCATTACATACCCAGACCCCTCCGTGCCTCGGAAAGCACGTTATGCGGTCGGTCCTGGCTGTCATTTGTGGATCTTTAACAGTCATTACGGGTAGTCAGAAGCCCGAAAGACTGACAACCAGTCTTACAAAGGGGTATCGTATTACCCAGTAATTGGGCTGTGGTGGTCAGATAGGCAGTCGCTCCATGTAAAACACTTGTATTGAGCTGCATCCGGTTAGATTGGAAGCCGACCCCAACATAGGGAAAAGGCTAGGCAGATGATGATGAATCATAATAATAAGATTATATTTTATCCATGAAGAAAATTCTCAGTAGCAGCCCGGAGTCTGGATTTGTGCCCGGTTGATGGCAATAGGCTCGCCCCCTATTACATGGGACTTAAACATACCTGGCGAAATGTGGGTGTAGTACTATCTATAGTACACCTCTACCTATCCGTTGTGGTATACAGCCGTGAATAAACGTGGCGGTATAAACGTCTCGGGGTAAAATGGCTTCTTTCATGCACTAGTTGCACAATCTACTAATTTTCACTGACATCGCCAAGCGGTTGGTTGACTCTACACGTGACCAGAGGGCTGGCCTATTTTTAGCCCAAAGAATAAGCATTGCCATCCAACGTGGTAATGCTGCCAGCCTTTTGGGCACTTATCCCATTGACAGCGATGCGGACGAATTTTTTTTGATGCCCTATGAGCTCTTGTCTTTTTTTTTTTTATACACTCGTATATAATATATATATATATTTTAGATTGTAAAATACTTCTTGTAACTAATAGTAACTAACAGTGTAACTTTATAATAAAACTTATTTTCACTTCTCATGCTCGAAAAATGTTTGAAAGTGGCACCGGTAACGGAAAAGTTGTGTGGAAATCGGTTGTCATGGTATGGGCATGTGATGCGGAGGAATGAGGAAAATGTCGTGAGGAGAGTTTTGAGTATGAATGTCGATGGCTATAAGGGTAGGGGAAGACCAAAAAAACGATGGATGGAATGTGTGAATGATGATATGATTAGAAAGGGGGTGACTACCGAGATGACGTCTAATAGAGAAGTATGGAAGAAAAAGATATGTTGCGCCGACCCCAAATAAATTGGGATAAGGGCAGGAGAATGATGATGCTCTAAAAATGTAAAATCGCTTTTTATGTTCTAGTCTAAGATAATCAGGCTCAACAGCCACACACGCACAATAAAACGTCGCAGATTAAAGTCGTTATTTATTTCATTTGCTTTAATTTATATCACTTCCGTGTTTTCTATCGTTAATTTAATAAAACCAGATAAAATAGTTGTCATTTATTATTTAAAAACGCAAAGAAACGTTTTTATGACTTGGCAGTATGAAGTACCCAAGTCGAATGACAACATGTTGAAAAAAAAAAAAAACTTTTAAAAAGTTTCGTGGTGGGAATTAGCTATGCTTTGCAACATTTTTGATGAATTATGTACTGTTATATACTTCATGCCTGTTTCATTTTCTCGCAATCGAAGTGAAAAGCAGAGTGTATAACTCAGGCATAAACGAGCCATTTTATGCACTAGTTGTACAATCTACTATCTATTACAGTTCTTGATAATATCTGTACGGAAATATATTATGTAGTTACCAAAAAAAAAAAGTATTGCGATCAATAGTCGTAGAGTTGCACGCAAGCTCGATAGATGGCGTTAGTGGAAAAATTAGAAGTCGCTATGGTTTCGTTACCGCGCATAGTATAAGTACTCCAGCGCACTACGTCTTAGTTACGTTTTTGACAAATACTCTGTTAAAGAAATAAGATTTATCTTGAACGGGAGTTGACTGGCTAGTCTGGTCAGCGCCTATAGAAACTATTATTGTATACAGTATTATCCGGGGTGCCGGGAGGTGCTAAAAAGTACCTACCAAAAATAGGCCACGCCCACCTGCGCCAGCGTCGCTTTTCACAGGCTTATGGGCTAAAGTACGTGACCGTTCCCGGGTAATAGGTTAAAGTAATATCCCATGTAAATGTGTGCCACTCTAGTATCAATAATCAATACACAGTAATTTAATTCGGTTATGTTATCAAATATGAAAAAACCTAGGTTGTATTTTACTTTATTATTTAGTTAAAAAAGTATGAATTAATTAGTTTCTGTGTTTCGAAAAACCCGTAAATAATTTTAGTTAGATTTAATAATGCCTGTACTCTGTATGCAAATAATTAGCAACAGAAAGTATTGGGATCTATCATTGACTTTTAAGTTGTCCACAGGTTCGATAGATGGCGCCACAAGACGTTTAGACGTTTCGTTATTATTTTTGTTGACAATAAAAAAAAAATCTTGGCTGACGATAATTCGTGTCTACTCGAAGGCAAGGATTATTCGATTTTTTTCGAGAATTTATATTGGGTAATGACAATTTATAATCAATCACTCAAATTTATTTTCTCACCACAATAAACATGAGTTATTTTACATTGGTCAGATTCGACAATGACACATAGTTCAGGTAAGTAAATATTGTGGGAGACTGGTGTCTAAGCTGGGCTCGTGGCCTGTGTTTCAGGACACCAGGATCCCACCCCTTTACATTATTACCTATTTCATAATATTGCCAGGCACAGTCAACAAAAGAGATAAATATGCAGGATAGTCGGATATAGTTGAAGCTTAGTAAAAAACCGATAGATGTTGTCGACTGAAATTTAATTTGATAAAAAAAGAGCTGTTTGTTTTCTGTTAATAAAATTAGAACATCCATCGGTTTCTTACTAAACTTACACTATATCCAACGAACCTGCATACTTATCTCTAATGTTAAATGTCCCTACTAAGCGCGCTGACAGAATGTACCTAGTAAGGTATCATACGACATTTTATAGTTTTATTTATTTTGATTAATATTTAGGGAATAATGATTAATATATAAGTAGCAGTTACAACACCTCCTATTTCGATTTGGCGCAAGTTTTCAATTTCATCCTGTATAGAAACCTATCCAAAAAATAAAGAAGAAAATACCCAAAACTCGATACATCGGTGATACATCGCTTCAAGCGCTCAAGGTTTCCCAACAATTCTAGGCTATCCTCATTCAGTTGACGTGCTCCATAGATCTCCATCATGTCGGCCACTCCCGCTCAGTCTCATTAGTGCGGTCCCATTTCAGGGTGAGGTCGTAACTATAATACACGAAGATTTTTAACGCTATAAGTACGGTTTTTGTTGAAAATATATTTTGGTTGGGTAGAAGATTCAACATAAGAAGGCCAATAAAATTCTCGTAATTTTAAACGTTCAAAATCTAGTCGCAGTCTCATCTTGGCAACAAACAAATGTCAAAAACTTGTCAAAATGTAGGGAACTTAGAGGTATATTTGACAGATTGAGACCGATCAGACTGTGAACGTGCTTAAAATTACGAGAATTGCCCCTCTGGTATATTCAAACGTGTGTATCCAATTGTTGTTATTTCAAGTTAAACAAATATCAACTTTATTGTAGTGATAATTACGTTCATTTCAGAGTGACTAGCACTATTTAACCTTTTAACCACCCGACTTCATATCAGTCTTCGTGCCCCCAGCGGCAGCGCACGAAAAAAAAAACTAAAAATAAATACCTATTCTCTTTTTAATAAATGGCAAGCAAAGCCGATGTCGACTATTCTGCCAATCTCTAAAGTGAGCTGGAAGAACAAGAGTGCATAAGAGAGAAAAAAGGTTTTAACGAAGAGGGACGAGTTGCCCCTAACCAAATTAGGTTAGGGGGCAACTCGTCCCTCTTCGTAACTGGTTTAAATATTTGCCGCTGTCATCATTTTCCTGACAGCCATCACTACAGCCGTTAAGTGCGGCCCCGTTCTTCTGGGAAAACGTAGCTATGCAATGGGGAGTTCGGCCGTAACTAATAGGAGAAGATATTGTTTCGTCTCCACAGGGCGGACATAAAACCAAGGAGCTGCTTTCACAACAGGGCTAAGTTTTGGGACGGGTAGGGACCAGTGAAGGAAGGAGCGGACAGAAAGAAGAAAGAAAAAGAAAAGAAAAATGGTTTATTCTGCACAAACAAAACGCACATTACGAATAAAATAAATATAATAAAAAAAAAAAACATAAAATATACACATATACTTGCTGATATGCGCATCTGCTCCACCGGCCATATCGGTCCTGGACGGCCCACTGCCAATTCAGCTTGCTTACTCTGCAAGCTATAGTCAGTGACTCCGGTTCTTTTCCGGGTAATTTGATTTCTGATTTTATCCTTCAAACTTTCCAAGCCCGCTCCATAGCGCACCTTATGTACAGACGCCAGCACATCAAGAATAGAATAGACATTGACTCTTTATTATGTACACCATATACTTACCAAGCTACTACAATCTGTCAAATTTCTTTAATAGATTTTCAACTTTATCGCTAAAGCATAAGGTTCAAAGTAGATTGGGAAAATTTGACAGTTTCGGGTAGCTTGATGTGCTAACGTCTGTACTTAACACTTTCTTAATTAAAATTTAATAATAACGATCGGAATTTCACTCGTAATATTCCAACATTACAAAACACAACAGCTTGTAAGGTTCTTGTAAACTTTATAAGTAATTAAAATCTGTTATTAATTCATCTCAATTTGCCAAGTGCTCTTAACAAAGGATGCGTTGTTCACTAACTCTGTTCAGTCCTTAAAGAAAAGGGAGGTTTATTTTGATTGTTTGAAATGTATTTCATTATACTGACTAGCTTCTGCCCGCGACTTCGTCCGCGTGAAATTGGTTGTTACCCGACCCTCCCCGTCGCAACGCATCGCCCGCGCCATTACTTCGATTTCGCTAAGCGTTCTTGCTTACCAATTTTTGAAGTGAAACTTCTTTACGCACGCTAGACTTGGGGAGTAAACTGGCGAACGCGTGACGTAAGCGTTACGAAAAGTGTGATCGGGCGAGGCGAACGGGAGTTGAGTGGGGGATATAAGCAAGAGGCAGCAGTGCGCGCGCACATTTTCTTTCTCTCTTCCTCTCATAGCCAAATACGTTCCGTATATCTAAGAAGAAGTTTCACTTCAGTCGTGTGGTCATACGAGTAAGCACACTCGTTTTTTTTTCTATATATAGGTTATATGCTATCTCATCAATTGAAAAAATAATTTTTCAAATCAGACTGGTAGGTCCAGAGATTAGTGCCTTCAAACAACCATACTGTTCAGGTTTGCCCCCTTTCTAATAAACATTGTATAACGTCTATATAGTTACACAACGCTTTGTCTTCTTCTTTCGAAAGTCAAATTACTGACGACTGAAAGAGAGAAATCGGTGAAATATCATCTTTACATAAAACAAAGTCGCTCCCGCTCCCTGTAAGCTTAGATCTTTTAAACTGCGCAACGGATTTTAATGCAGTTTTCAGCAATAGATAGAGTGATTCAAGAGGAAGGTTTATATGTATAATACATGCATATTATAGTAGGGAAAAGCTGAGAAATTCAAAGATTTGTAATGTGATGTCGTAACAAACATATTTTTGTGCGCTTACGTTGCAAAGGTCGGCTAAACCTTACGAGATAGATCAAATTAATGTGCTACGGAATTGTATATCTTACAAAGATCGATAAAAAAGTCCGCAATGGCATATGTTTATCTCCTAAGGGTAACCCACAGTACTTAACCGTTTTTACCCGCCGTTTCGGAGATTAGCCAGAAGAAACAAATAGACAAAACAATTTTATTGTTACAAGTACCGTATATGCTTTCATATGCATTTACTAAAAAGCTGTAATTTTGACCTTAGAAACAAACACTTCAATTTTATTTATATGTAAAGATACAGTACCTACTTAGATTCTGTTATAGAAACTCTGTTAAAAATAACATCAAACAAACATGTTTTACTCCATTTAACCCTATCGCTAATCGCTGTTTGCACCACCCCGTTATTCTCGAGACCCACTGCCGTCGTCAATTTTCACCCCCTAACAAAGACACGTGAAGGGTTTAAATATCAAACATTATCTGTGTCTATTTGTGACCTTTCAACAGATTTTCAACCCCTTACTACCCACTTAGGGACTTTCAAAGCGTCTTTCAAAGCGTTCCTTTTCAAGGGGTGTTGATTGAAGATTGCTTTCTTCGGATTTCCTACGGCTTACAAAGTTTTTGGAAAGATTGATCAGTCGGTTAGAGTTATGATTTAACTTTGGGGCCCTTTTGAATCAATAAAACTGAAGTGTACGGAATTTATTATTAAACGAAAATGTTTGAGGTAGCAAACGTATTTGATTAAATTAACTTAAACAATAAACATATTATTAAAGTTACAACGAACAGTCATTAGTAAGTATGTTCTATGTTAAGTACTTTAATGGAGTTGGGCAGGACACCTGGCTAGGCGCTGTGATGACAGGTGGAGTAAGGGTCAAGCCAGACAGAGAGGAATAATCCCCGCGTGGTCTCGGGCATTTTCTTTACGAATCGCGTATGCTCGAGCTTGCGAGGACGCGTCTTCGAGGACGCGCGAGCATTTTTTGTCAGGTTCAAGCATTTATGCACTTTATTGTGATCATTTTAAAGTTTATTTTCAACTGCGTTAATAAAATCCTCTCCGCTGCGCTCCGTTCTGTCTGCGCTGAGCCTTAGGCTGTGAAAGAGTGGCGTCCAACGACTGGAAGACGATATACAAACATTCCGGAGTTTTGAACGAGATTTATCTGAATGTGCCTGACAATTATGTGTCGCGGCGCCGGAAGCCGCGGTTACTAGCAGTGCCACTTGCACGAACCAACTTTCGCAGCAAAGCGCGCCACTGACGCGCGCCTTGCACGCACTGAACGACACGGCTGACAGGATCGATTTATTTTCTTGCTCTCTGAATAAATTCACAAAAATAATGTTATATGTGTTATGTTATATAAAGTGTTAAAAAATTAACCCGACAAACTTTAAGAGGTGCTTTAGACCATCAAATAGAACAACTTACACTATGGGACCAACTCTGAAATCACGAAAAAAAAACCTGCTGTTTCATACATTTTGGTCAAGTAGGTATTGAACTTTTGTATTAGACAGCTGATTTTTTTTTCGTGATTTCAGTGTTGGTCCCATAGTGTAAGTTGTTCTATTTGATGGTCTAAAGCACCTCTTAAAGTTTGTCAGGTTAATTTTTTAACACCTTGTACTCGTATGTATAGTTTAATTAAGAACCACGCTACCTTATTAGGAATTTCCTGTAATGATAGCAGTGTTTGTGATAAATAAATAATAAATAAAGGTCGGTCGTCCGGCGAGATGGGGAGACGACATTGTTGCCATCGTGGGCAAAACCTGAGGCTGGCACAGGAGCGAGGGGATTGCCACAAGCAAAGAGAGGCAAGAAGAAATAAAAATTAAATTGATTTCAGAGTGATTAGCACTATTGAAAAAGTTATAAAAATGTTTGAAGTTGTAGCGTAAACTGAACTTTATTGTGTAGGTTTTAAAGTTATTTTTCCATATACTCATACTTGTTTACATTTTTGGCAAATAAATCGCGAATGCAGTTTATATCATACCTCCATCTTCCTTTCCCCCATAATTGGCTAACCTATAGGGACATCCAAAACCCGTATTCCCATACTTTTAACCACAGAGAATCTCAGATGAGTGTAACAGCACATTTAAAATTAAATTATCTAAAGGGCTGTCCTTAGGGTTTCCATAATATGTAAGCCGACCAAAGGCCCAAGTGAACTGACGAAGCGATGCCGTAATCCTTACAACTGAGGGGGAATAAATAGGGGTGTTTTAAGTTAGGACCTCCACAACACGGTTACTCGGTGACACGTACGATAATAATACCTCTTGGAAAGACTGGTTGTCAGACTTTTGGGATTCTGACTACCCGTAATTACTGTCACAGATCTACGAATGACAGCCGGGACTAACGGATTAACGTGCTTTCCGAGGCACGGAGGAGTCTAGATATGTAATGGATGCTCACCCATCCACGAACCGACCGCGGCAAGTGTAGCTTAACCTGCGATCGACCCGTGCGGCTGTTATTATTTACTAGCAGCGCCCCGCGGTTTCACCCGTATAAGTTTCGATCCCGTGTGAAAATCGTTATAAAAAGAATTCTATGTCCTTTCCCGGGACTCAAACTATCTCTAGGTATACCAAATTTCATCTAAATCGGTTCAGCGGTTTAAGCGTGAAGAGGTAAAAGACAGACAGACAGACACACTTTCGCATTTATAGTATAGTATGGGTCTGAGCTGAAAGGACTGATTTAAGGAGAATAGTCGCTCTGTTATAGATACCTAATATAAATCAAAAGCTTTTCCGGTTTCAAACTTTTAACAGCAAGCCGAAAGTTCTCTGAGCAGGTGATGTGGAGAATGAGGGACATGTCTTCAGTCATAGAGAGCCAGAGAGCCATATTAACGATGGATTTATTGCGCGTAACTGTGGTTATAAATACTTAGATATAAGAAAGAAGGAATGCCGCGTCGACCTCTAATAAATTGAGATGACGGCAGGAGAATAATGATTCACTGTCTAAAACGTGTTCTAAGATTTATGTGGAAAACACAAACATAGGTACAGACAGACGCCAGCACATCAAGCTACCCGAAACTGTCAAATTTTCCCAATCAACTTTGAACCTTATAGTTTAGCGATAAAGTTGAAAATCTATTAAAGAAATTACAGATTTTAGTAGCTTGATGTGCTGGCTGGCGTCTGTACTTGGGTACTGGGATTCAGATCCTTGTGATTTTCCGTCAACAGTTTTAATTACTCTCCCAACACAGATTTAATTTGACCTACTCAACAAAATGGCCGATAACTCTCATGAAACTCGATTCCAGCTTACTGTTCTCATAATAAACAGCGAAGTAGATTCCACTACCAGTTTATATGAAGTACAGCCGGCACATCAAGCTACTACAAATTGTCAAATTTCTTCAATAGATTTTCAACTTTATCACTATAGCATAAGATTCAAAGTTGATTGGGAAAATATTACAGTTTCGGGTAGGTTGGTGTGCTGGCGTCTGTACATTAAGTCATGGTTATGGCTGTTCCTATTACTCTGTTAATAGGTATCGCATACGTATTAACGACTTCATTAAATGAGAACGTGTTACATGGTCTGTTTTGGCGTGCCTATTTGCTGATTTAGACTAAGCCGTAATAATAAAGTAGTGGAAGATTTTCGACGTGGATCGGAGTTAGAGACAAGGTTATCGGTGAGAGTTGCATAATTAAATAGGTATTTTAGTAGTTCTACACAATTCAATCGACTAAAACTGGCAAACACTGGAAACTGTCGAGTTAACGCAACTGTCTAAACTGACGAATCAGTGAAACTGACTAATCAACGAAACTAGCGAATGAAATAAACTGACGACTGAGGGAACTGACCAGAGATAGGCGGACTATTCAAAAGTGCCTATAATTGGCCCGCCCCGCCCCAGCTTCGCACGGGTGCAATATTTTTTTTTAATTTCTGAAATTTTCTTTCATACAAATCTTGTCCTGGCAATACTGAACACAATAAAAAAAGAATTATCCAATTTGGTGCAGTCGTTCGGAAGTTATGCGCGTACATACATTTTGGCGATTCATTTTTTTAATTATATAGATAAATGCTTTGAGTTTGAGTTTTTAGAGCGATGTGTAAAAGTATAGGAGCAGTGATGGTCCATTGGAAACGGCCGTGACTTACGAGTTACTTACTTAACGGTCGTAGGGTCCAACTCAGACAGGCGCTTTACTTTGTGTAAATCATGTAGGTAATCACCACAGACTACTCTCAAAACGGTGAAGGAAAACATCATGAGGGAACCGGGTATGTTCTAGAACCAAAAAATCTAAGACATGTGACATCCACTGGGCACGCGTAGTGGATTGCGGAGGCCTGTGTCCCAGCAGTGGGAACATTATAGGCTGATTATGCATGCTATGCATGAAAGAGCTTGTCCGGGAAAATACTAACGCCCTATCTATTTGGAATATAAGTAGGAATGCAAACTTAAGAGCGCTATTACAAAATCGAAGTGCTCAGTTTTAGGTAAATTTGACGGCGCGCGGCGGCGGATGCGCACGTGTGCGTCTAGTGAAGTACGCTACGCACACATGCAAACCGCTATGCGTCGGATGCCAGGACCAAACCAACAAGAGCCTCTGCTACTTTTTTTTTTTAATAAATTAAGTTCATGAAATATTATTTGTACCGATGAATGTTACCAAGAACGGTTTGAGTTACAACAGGGTCATAAAAATTTACTTCATTTTTTATTAATTTTTGTTTTATATCACTAAAGTGACAAAATAGCATGCGGCGTGCTTAATGGTGTGTCCGTGTGTAGTTATCGCAGCCTATAGACGCTTGCAATGCCAGAAGCATTACTTGCGCGTTGCCAGCTTCCAACACTTTTTTTGCTACTTATATAAATACTTTTTGTACCTATTTTTTTTACGAAGTTTCTTTAAGTATATGTTTTTATTCGGCAGGTAGGTATACATTTTAGTACTTATTTATAGATATAAATGCAATGTGAGTTGTTTCTTCAGTTTGGATAAAAAGAAAGTAAAAAAGACAAATCAAAAGTCATTTATTCAAATTAGGCTGAGAATCATATACTTCTATTTTCCCCATTATTGTGAACTACTTATGTCTGAAATTAATTAATTAAATTAAAGTTGGAGATTACAATAAATAAATAAATCAGAAAAAGAAAAACAACAACTATATTTACGTATGTTTTTTTTTTCCTATAATACAAGATATACTTAATATTTGCATTGAAATATCACAGGAAAATACTTATAATATACATTACAATCAGAAACTAACTAAAAAAAAAAAAAATTACTTGAATCAAGAACTGTTAGTCGTGCTTTATTCTTGACGAATTGGCGAGCGAGACCACGTGACGGCAACAGCGAACGAGCGATACGTCCTCCCTCTGGAAGCGCTCGGCGCGGATTGAAGCTAAGACCGCGCGTCCCGAGATTTATATTGATTTATAGTATTGCATACAACAATTGTTTAAAAATATTATTTTACTTTAAAATAGAGTAATTTTTTTTTTCAAGCAAGGTGACAAAGTGACCTTAGTTATTAAATACTTTTTGTTTGAATTTCTATTAAATATTCATAGATAAAAAATATAATTTCGGACGAAAGATTATCATTAACTCCCTGTTTTACGGAATTAATTTTGGTGTATTACTTTATGAAACATAAAAATTGATTTATGCATACGAAAGTAGAAGATACAATTGTACCATGGGCATTTTTTTAAATGAATAAACTATTATATCTTCGATGTAACAAAGCATCGGAAGATGCCCGAAAGTAAAATTTTATGAAACATCCTTTGCAGAAACAAGGTTTTTACTGATTTATTTAAACAAACTGAAATATTTATTTAATACACTCCCAAAAGAACGAATGAAACTTTCTCGGGCATGTATTTTTTTTACTATTGTGCCTTTAGTCAAACCATAATCCGACATCAAAACTCGAGTCAAACAAGAAAAATTGTGATAGCACTCTTAATACTTTGTGAATATAGTTTTTTCTTCTTTGTATCTGTCAGTGGCTTCCAGTCTAACCGAATGCAGCTGAATATCAGTAATTTACGTATAGCGACTGCTATCCCACAACCCAGTTACTGGGTAATACGATACCACTCGAAACACCACCACCAGTCTTCGAACTAGTCTTAGACTGGTTGTCAGACTTTCGGGTTTCTGATGACCCGTAACGACCGTCAAAGATTTACGAATGATAGCCGGGACCAACGCCTCTATGTGCTTTCCGAGACATGGAGGGGTTTTGATATGAAAAAATGGTCACCCAACCACGGGCCAACCGCGGCAAGCGTAGCTCAACCTGAACCATCAACCCGTCTAGCTGTTATTACTTAGTTACAAACTCCTCAGTTAAATCAAACTACCCAAGAAATACATACATGCGAAGCCTCACACACCTCCATTGTCTCCAATCCCACGCCATTACGCTCACACTTAAGGGCGAAACTGGCACTCTATAGAAATTCCTCTTATCGTCACACAATGGGCGCTGGCGGTAATAAGGGGCTCCTTAAAGCGGGTCAATCAACACAAACGAATGGCCCTCCTTCAAAGTGACAGTCACACCTGGGTTCAGTGCTCAACGATGTAAGGGATGTTTTTGGTTGGTGTCGTAAGAAGGCTCTTACTAATAGTATCATTATCTTCCTAGTTTACTTTGGGTCGGTTTCTCGACTAACGAGATGTGCTTAATCAGTGTTTAAATACAAATATATCGCACTGCCACACAAGACTGTATCAACTCAAAATGAAGCATTTTTTAGAAATAATGGAAAACTGATTACTCGTTTCCTGTTAACGATTGTAAAAAGTGAACACTGTTTTAAAATTAGTGATAAAATTAAGGCGTTTCTTTAATTATGAGTAATTTCAGAGATTGCAGGTTATCAAGTTATTTCCTTTGGAGTTAATACACTATACAGTATTGTGTGACAAATTAATTTTTGAGTTGATACAGTCCAGTGCGATATGTGTTTAAATACATGAAGTGACGCTCGTTATGTCTTCCCTTGATTTAACTAAACTCCATTAGTTTAGGCAATTAAATAAAGGTAAACGAAAAAACCACGTGACTTAGTTAACCGACTAAACGTAATACCAGTCACTTCAGTTGTCATGCTACGTCACAGTTGTACTCTTTAATTTAGCAACGTTATTAACGAATTATAATCAGCCTGTAACTTGATGTAGTCTCAAAAGTAATGACTCCACAGAATGTCATACTTGAGATTAGCGGGGTAACTCACTGTTGCCAATTTGTAACACCTGTCTGTAATATAGAGCTACGAGGTATACTAGGTTACCAGAAATAGTATGCCATTAATTATCTTGAGAGTTATCATAATCAGCTTACTCGTATAATGTTTTTTTATTTTTTATTTATTTATTTATTTATTTTTTATTCACATGTCTTCGAATTTTTGGTTCTAGGACATGCTGGTTTCCTCACGATGTTTTTCTTCACCGTTTTGAGAGCAGTGGTGGTGAAATAATTTACACAAAATAAGCGTCTTTCTGAGTTCGAACCTGCGACCTACAACTCGGTAAGTCGCGGCCGTTACCACTGGGCCACCTCTGCTCCTTGAATACCTACCTATGTAAGAAGAATTTTACTTTTGCCTTATCACCATCAATCATTCTTTAGTCAAGATAGATGTGTGTGATTGTTTTATGTTAATTACTTTGTATGCTATTGTTGTACTAGCTTCTTCGCCCGCGAACCGCGACTTCATCCGCGTGAAATTCGTACTTTCCTCCAAAATTTTCGAAAATGTATGTATGATCTTTATAATTTATTTAGATAAATAAGGAATCAGAGTTTTCATACAAACAAAATCCCCCCTTTTCACCCCCTTAAATGTTGAATTTCCAAAAACCCTTTCTTATTGGATACCTACTCTTCACAAAGAACACACCCTCCAAAATTTATGTCCCCAGGACCAGCGGTTTAGGCTGTGCGTTGTCATCTCAGGCAGGTCGTTGAATTTTATATACATATATAGATACAAACTGTCGGTTGGTCTAGTTGTCGCAAGCGCAACTGCTGGGCGTGGGGTCCTGGGTTCGATTCCCAGGTCGGGCAAAGTGTTATTGGGTTTTTCCATTAGGAATTTCTTAGTAACAGCCCGGAGTTTGGAAGTTGGCGGTGTGATACCCCCGTGCCTCGGAAAGCACGCCCAGACAGCTGACCTGCTGGGGAGTTTGTTGCGCCATTTCTTCTTCCCAGCGAGAGCACTAGGAAGTGGTGAAGGGCGGGCGTTTTGGGGAACGGTCTTAATTGTAACTTTGACGCTGTTACGCAGTGTAGTTAGAATACACGACTTTTAATTTGATAGATAGATAGAATAAGAGAGGAGGGGCTTGTGGCTAAGTAATAACAGCCGCACGGGTTGATTGATAAGGTTAAGCTACGCTTGCCGCGGTTGGTCCGTGGATGGGTGACCATCTTTACATAACAAGACCCCTCCGTGCCTCGGAAAGCACGTTAAGCCGTTGGTCCCGGCTGTCGTTCGTGGATCTTTGACAGTCGTTACGGGTCGTCAGAAGCCCGAAAGTCTGACAATCAGTCTTACCAAGGGGTATCGTATTACCCAGTAACTGGGTTGTGGAGGTCAGATAGGCAGTCGCTTCATGTATAATACTGGTATTGAGCTGCATCCGGTTAGACTGGAAGCCGACCCTAACTTAGTTGGGAAAAGGCTAGGCAGATGAGGCAGATGAGATAGATAGAATATACTGATTTCTACGACAGAAAAGTAACCAATGATTATGGAAAAATTTACTCGTTTTCGTTCTATATTGGACATTTACCTACCTATTACCTACTTAATTCCATCTTCAGCAAAACAATTTACTGTTCCTCTCCTCCACACAACACACATGTTCTATTCTTGGCTAAGACAAAGGCACCTCATCATAAACGTGTCAGCTCATGACAGCGCGATATGTCCGGTCTATACAATGTTTTACCTGGCGTTGGTAATAACAAACTTGGTTGTGTGTTTCGTAATTTCTGGAGACTTGAGTTGCACTTGGTTGTGAGAGATAACTCAGTATGTTTGTGCAAATAATTATGTACTTCTAGGACCTGTGGTTACCAATTCACTGACTGGAGACTGGAGTTTTGTTTACAGCTATAACTGTTACTGTGTGTTAATTGTTCGAATATTTTTTGCGCAGTATTCAGGATCTTTATACCACTGACCACTGTAAATAACGCATTCATCCTCTTTTTAGTTTAGGTAACTTCTTTCTTCTGAATTTGGAAGTCGTTTGTTTTTTGTTTTAGAAAAATGTTTTTGAGTGATAAGTAGTCGCTCCATGTAAAATACTGGTATTCAGCTGCATCCGGTTAGACTGGAAGCCGACCCCAACATAGTTGGGAAAAGGCTAGGCAGATGATGATTTTTGAGTGATAAGAATCGATCGATAAACCTGCACTGTGCCCGAATGATGGATTAGGTACAGTCCTTCTCACAAAGACGAGGTCTGTGTCCCAGAAGAGAGTGGGAACATCATTGACCAATTATTATTGACTAAACTCATAATAATAATGCGAAGTAATTGCATTGTCAGGAGGTTCCTCTCTCTGGAGCCCTGACCGCCGGTAGCTTGGACCCTGTTCCCGATACCGGTGGGCTACTATTTTTTATATTTTTAAATGTTTTTATACATTTTTTTTATATTCTAATATTTAAAAATATAATTTATATGTATTTAGACGAATAAATGAAAATGCGAAGTAACAATTTTGATTTTTTTATTACCCGACTACGGTGAAGCAAAAAGGAGGGTTATGATTTTGGCCGGTATGTATGTTGAGGCATTGATGTCCCACTCCTGGCCAAAGACCTCCCTATTCTCCTTCCACATCTCTCTGTCCAGAGCTGCCAAGGGCTAATCTTTATTGAATCAGTCTAGGTCGTCCCGTCATCTCCGTCTGGGCCTAGTCGATGTAACATCATCATCATCTGCCTAGCCTTTTCCCAACAATGTTGGGGTCGGCTTCCAGTCTAACCGGATGCAGCTGAATACCAGTATTTTACATGGAGCGACTGCCTATCTGACCTCCACAACCCCGTTACTGGGTAATACGATACCCCTCGGTAAGACTGGTTGTCAGACTTTCGGGCTTCTGACTACCCGTAACGACTGTGAAATATCGACGAATGACAGCCGGGACCAACGGCTTAACGTGCTTTCCGAGGCACGGAGGGGTCTCAGTAATGTAAAGATGGTCACCCATCCACAGACCAACCGTGGCAAGCGTAGCTTAACCTGATCGATCGACCTGTGCGGCTGTTATTATTTAGCCACGAAGCCTGGTCGATGTAACAATACCTATACAAAAGTTGATACTTACATGATAGTGGTGTCTATTATAACTATAGGTACTATTTTGCTGGATCTTCCAAAGAACACAGATTCCTATCTAATAACCAGAATCCCATTTAGGGTATAATGAAAAGGCTACAGTGAAGTTAATTAACAGACCACGATTCAGAAACCACACATTAATATAGCTTTAGTGACGTCATAGGTTGCCAGAACTAATTAGTTGTTATTGCATTAATAATAATTAATTCGTGGTTTTATTTAGTTAGACTGTAGAGAAATGTAGGTATACTTTAGGATATATTATGTCATTTCAATTTCAAATGTAATTTATAATAACCAGATTGGCCGGGCGGTGGCCCCCAAACTATGCATTTGCTTGTATCTTGGGGGTCATTGTGAATGTTTTATTTGTAATATAATTTTGGATAGTCTCGCTTTTACTTACGATTTTAACATAACATTATACCTGTTTCCCGCCCGGCCTCGTGGTTAAATAATCTGTGGCGGATGGACGCACTGATTGAAGACCTTTATTCTTTAGGCTCTGTGGAATACGCGATGAGAAGACTCGACGAAGCTTCCCAAACGCTGCCCAGCCCAGCTGAATTCTTCTGTTAGCCTAGTCTATTGGTTGTTTGGAAATTTCTTCGTAAACATCCAGATGTCAGACATCCTTTTTGCATAATGTTCTTTCCCCGCAATATTCGTGGAATGTCTCTTTGCATCTGATCTAATTTAAACATAAAACCTAACCTAACTAAAACTATACACAAACTAAAATATACCGTCGAAAATTCATCCGCATCGCTGTCGACTGGTAATGTACCCAAGAGACTGGCGGCATTACCATGTTGTTTGGCAATGCTTAGCCTCTGGCCAAGGTAAATGCGGGTTGCAGACCAAGAGCTAAGCTAAGTTAGTCTAGCTTAGCTCGCATAGCTGAGGTAAATTTTCATACTTCTGTTAATAGTTTGCGGTCTGTACACAAAATAATATATCACATGATAATTATCATCTTACAAGAAGATGAATAAGATAAACCAAATAAATAGAAAAGGTCGAAAAACTACATCAGATATGCGAGCTAAGCTAGACTAACTTAGCTTAGCTTTTGGTCTGCAACCCGCAAAAAGCTGGGTACCTATAGTTTTAGTTAAGTTAGGATTTAATTTAGTTATTTTTATTTATTAATTAGGTATTAGTTATTATTTACTTAGGTATTTGTTATTGTAATAAACATGAAACTAACTTCTATACGAATATGCTAAAAAAAATATAAACATTAACTACGCTATGATACAGTCTACTTTCCTTTACCACTGCCTCTATGCAAATGTCAAATCCTCAACCAGCCCTAAATCCATTCAAAACAGACACAAACATGTTAAGTACTGAATAGTTAGGTAGTTAGATCGAGTATACACTGACTGAGTCACGCTAAGTCAAAGTTGTATCAAACAGCTTAGGGGTGGTATAGAACTGTGGATAGACAGACTAAAGTCTGTTCAAATATCTGTTTCCACTTGACGTTATTTCGACATTAAAAAATATGAACTTTATTTTACTGTTAATAAAGTTACTCGATACTCAATCGTTTATTGCTTCCCCAATGTGTACTTAGGTGGTAAGTAAAAATTTTATGAGACCATTAGGACCCTGTTGGGCACAGCACAATAGTAGGGGAGAGGAAGCTTTGAAAACATAACAGAACACTCTGAACTCAAATTGATTTAAGAAAGTACTAGTACTATTGAAAAAGCCATAATATAGGCAAAACTGTACCTTATGTGTATGTACTACAGTATCTTTTTTTAAATACACATATTTGTTTACATTTTTGGAAACTAAACTGTGTACGTAGAATAGCCCACTTGTTTGTTGAGTCGAATGGAGATGTTGATAGCTTGTATTCGGAACCATATGCACTATGTACAGTGCTTATATACAGCTTATACAGGACGTTGCATTTAAGTAGATACGTTCCAGTGATGCAAACTGTCATACGTACCTACATGTGTTGATGGAGTTTGCAGTACAGATGTAGAAAAGGTGCTTTCTGTAACATTAGTTACTTGAAATGACATAAAGTACTTCCATGCTATATGGTTAAACATAAAATTATCTGTGTTCTCCACAAAGGGTTAGGCAGAGGTGTACAGACGCCAGTACATCAAGCTACCCGAAACTCTCAAATTTTCCCAATCAACTTTGAACCTTATGCTTTAGCGATAAAGTTGAAAATCTATTAAAGAAATTTGACAGATTGTAGTAACTTGATGTGCTGGCGTCTGTACTTACCTACTCGAGAAGAAGAAGCTTTCTATTAATAACGGAAAATTAAATATCTTGACGTGCTATAAGACACAGCGCACATCTGTTATCTAAGGTTTCAATAAAAAGTATATCCATCGAAAAACCAACCGTATAATCGTAGCTACAAAGTTGAAAGTAATTCACGTTAAGAAATATATCGAATGTCGTGATGTTCCTATTCTTCACATTCAATATAAATCTATGTAGGTAACGTCTTTATTTCGATCGAGTGACAAATGGCGCATGATAGCACTTATTTATTAATATGTCGGGGCCTTCTCGAGGTTACCTTTGTAGTCTGAATTGTGTTATATAAAGATATATAAATAGGAAATTATCGATACAATATATTTATGTATTCCTTCTTATCGATTTCGATAACGGCGGCCGAAAATTATTTCCTAGTGTGTATTCCATGGATGGGTGACCATCTTTACATAGCAAGACCCCTCCGTCCTCCGACAGTTTCGGGTAGCTTGATGTGCTGGCGACTGGCGTCTGTACCTACAGCCAATATTGAATGAGTTGCATGTGCCCAGTAGCTGGCCACATTAATCGCGGCATCAGGGTTAAAAGTTAGTTTTCACTTTCATAATATCAAGCTGCGATAAAATCCAAATAAATTTGTAGGTAGCTAAATACTACCAACCACTAATAAAAATGAGTTCCCGTTAATTAAAAAAAAAAACACATGAACCCGAATATTTTTAGGATCACAGACGAGTGACGTCTTCGGGTCTAAACATAAAAAAGTATTAAAAGCAAGGAATAAAAACACTTTACTGAAATAAAAACAAATTTATGGTTACTTTTTCTACGGGTTTGAAGTTCCTTGGTTATAATTAATCGTTCGCACGGTTTTGGGTTTTATTTATAATCTGCTTTGAGGTTATGAGCTTAACTTATCCTTTTGAAAGCAAATGTTTCTGCGACAAATAAACCTATCTTTATTTATTTCTATTTATAACAGTTTGTTAGCTAGAATAAATTGAACTAAGCTAGACTAAATTATATTAAACTTAGCTAACTCAATTCAATTTAGCCAGACTAAATTAACTAACCAGACTAAATTAAACTTAGCTAAGCCAGGCTAAATTAAACTAAGCCAGACTAAATTAAACTAAGCCCGTCAAAATTAAAATTAGGCAGACTAAACTAAACTAAGCTAGACTAAATAAAACTAAACAAGACTAAATTAAACTTAGCAAGACTAAATTAAGGTTAGCCAGACTTAGCTATGTACATTAACTACAGATACCTACTACGTGCGTTTTCATCAATGAAACTGAACACACTCAGCACATCTAAATCGCACCAAGAGCTGTCACTGCCAAAATTTGGTATGGAATATTGATACTGACAGAAATTCGCCCTAAGCTCGTGACGTGTAAACTAGTCATATAACAGACACACACAGGTCGGACCGTACACAAGCTAATGAGCAAAACAAAAGACAAAAAAACAAACAAACAGACCGGTCATACGCTCCCCTGAACATCGTTTTCATTATAAAAGTAAAACTCAGACTGCGTGATAATGTAGCCGAGTTGTTCTGTGCTCCGCCGTGTTCTAAAGAAAATAATTAGGTAGGTATTATTATGGAAACAGTGCAGGTAGAGCAGTGGTGGCCCAGTGGTATCGGCCGCGACTTACGAGTTATAGGACGTAGGTTCGAACCCAGACAGGTGCTTTACTTTGTGTAATTTATTTCATCACCACTGCTCTCAAAACGGTGAAGGAAATTCGTGAGGAAACCGGCATGTCCTAGAACCAAAAATTCGAAGACATGTGACATCTACCAACCCGTACTGGGCCCGCGTGGTGGGTTACGGCCCACTCCCTCTCACAGAGAGGAGGCCTGTGTCCCAGGAGTGGGAACATTATAGGCTGATTATGTATGTATGTATTATGGAAACGTATGAAGATAGTAGTTTATAAGCAACTAGCTTCTGCCCGCGACTTCGTCCGCGTGAAATTTCACCCTCCCCCCCATTCGCCTTCTTAGGGGTGGAATTTCGAAAAACCCTTTCTTAGTGCACCCCTAGACCTCATAAGGAACCTACGTGCCAAGTTTGGAATCTCTAGACCCAGCGGTTTGGGCTGTGCGTTGATATGTCAGTCAGTCAGTTCTCCTTTTATATATATAGACTAGCTTCTTCCCGCGACTTCGTCCGCGTGAAATTTCACCCTCCCCCATTAACCCCCTTAGGGGGTGAATTTTGAAAAATCCTTTCTTAGTGCACCCCTAGACCTCATAAGGAACGTACGTGCCAAATTTGGAATCTCTAGACCCAGCGGTTTGGGCTGTGCGTTGATATGTCAGTCAGTCAGTTCTCCTTTTATATATATATAGATTTGCGTTGTAGAGAATTCTTGAGAGAAAAGATATCGCTCATTTGACAACATCGACGTAACTGCTACTTTTTTTTTAAGTCTTTGCTTTCCTAACGTAAATTATCTTTCTAAGTGCTTTGGCATATTTAACAAATTTTTGGATAAAAATACATTTACATCGATGTTGCTCCAAATGACCGATATGTGAATTGTGAGTTTTCCTCAATATAGTAACCATTGCAAGCAATGCCGAAGAATAGTTACATACTCGGGGTATTGAAATGGTATTCTAGTACCTACCTAGTAAGGATAAAAACTACTTAGTACATAATTATATTAATTGTTACCTTTTAATAGTAGTCAGTAGGTAGGTACTACAATGTGATGATAGAAGATATACAGGTTATGGCGTAAATAGTGGTCCACCGTTAAGGATTCGATATGCCAGATACTTTACTATAATATATTTTTATTGTTTTTTAAAATCATTATTTTTTCATTTTGATTTCTGTTAATTACTGCTGAATACTGGAGCTATCGTGTAAAATTATATAGTCATGCAAATTCAAGAGCGATTTTTGTAAAAAAAAATGTACTACTAAAATGGTAAAAAATGTTATCTGTTAATTATCTGGTATGTCGAATTCTTAACGGTGGACCACTATTTACGCCACACCCTGTAGGTAAGATTTCATCAGGGATAAGATTTTTTATTAATTAGACTACCCGCAAAAATAATAATGTCCTCCTTCATCGCCTCATACTACTTTTGCCTTTTATACCTGCAAAATTCCGTCAAAAGATACTCCCGACCGACATCACCACAATACCTTTGTACTCCTATGTACAGACGCCAGCACATCAAGCTACTACAATCTGTCAAATTTCTTTAACAGACTTTAAACTTTATCGCTAAAGCGTAAGGTTCAAAGTTGATTGGGAAAATTTGACAGTTTCGGGTTGCTTGATGTGCTGGCGTCTGTACTTACTTCAGGTGGATATTATTCTTTTCTCTTTTATTGAATAAAAATTTGATACAGCGTCCATTGTGTGGCTAAGTATAGACTTCGAGAAAAGTTACATGTTTTATAAAAAAACGAAGTGAAAGTAGAGATAGATTTGTTTGAATAATAAATTAGGATCTTGAAAAAAGGTTTTTTCTTTATGTTAGACTACACAGTTCTAAATTTGTGTTTGGTTGGCAAACAAAGTACCTAAGTACCGACGTAAATATTTTAGTTTGCTAATTGGATGTTGTTTTAAGTTTCTAGTGCTTGCTCAATTTAGGGCTGAGTTTTCCAACGCCAGATAATTTTATCCGAGGAATAATTTTGAATTTTTGACAGTTCTTCCATAAAAAATCTGTCAGACATAAATTTCATTCTACGAATAAAAATTACCTGTCGATTGAAAAATTAGCCCTTAATTGAATAAATATTTTCAAATTCTTGGTTTCACACGAAAACTATTTCAGGAAAATATCCTGTGTATACAGGGTGTGTCGTAAATAGTGGTCCACCGTTAAGGATTCGATATACCAGATAATTTACTACAGCACGGCACGGTAAAGGATTTTATTTCTGAACAAGCTCTTTTTATCTTTATTTCAATGAGTTTAGAATTCATATTACTTTGTTTCAGTAAAATCATACCGCGGCACTCGTGGCATGCCGTGGGACGCCGCGGCATGTCGTTCACACGGCGATTATTTTCCCGTATACCGTATACGAGATTTTATCGAATAGAGTAGTGACAGCAGAATATATATGAAAACTTAAAAATTGTTTACACGGCGTTCATACGGGAAAATCCCGTGTTCGAGAAATATATTTTAACGTATACCGTGCGAAGTTGTCACCGGAACGCCGCGTCTCGAAACGATTTTATCGAATACGACACGCAGTGGCGCTTATGTTCATGTTGTCTCGTTCACACGACTTGCCCATTCGAGAATCGTACGCACTCGCACGCGTGACCCGCAGTTGCCCTTGTGCCATAGATTATACATTCTTGTGCGTTGCATCAGTCGGTTGTCAATATGGAGGACAGAATTCCAATATTGATCGTGGATTTCTTGCGAACGTTTTTACCGTATACCTACATGAAAAAATCGAATCGAATGGTTGCCGTGTGAACGATTGCATCGTATACGGTAAAACCGTATACGTGAAAAAATCGAATCGAATGGTCGCCGTGTGAACGTGGCCTCCGTTTCATTCAACGGATTGCCACGGCGTGCCACCACGTCCCGTGAGCCACATAGATCACAGGATTATGACAGCTAAACTAATTGAAATAAGGTTTAAAGTCCAGTTAATCATAACGACACAACCAACTTCGGATCCCCGCAGAGCAAAACTGATTGAATATTGAGTGGCTGGGCTTTCTGCGGGATGCCACGACGTGACGTAGCATGCCGCGACGTCAGTTAGCGCCGGCCCTTAAACGGCGAACTCTCTACGTAAAGTAAATTGATAAATATAATTAGATCAAGCTTAACAAAACACCGATACCAAGAATATCTCCAAAGTGATTGGCAATCAATACATTATCGAGTTTCGTTCAGCCATTTAATATATTCGTCGCATCAATCAAATTGCCGATAAAACGATCGCCAAATATGTCACTAACCTACTGGTTAAGGGAGCGATGGATATGATGTAGGCCGCATTCATGTAGAACGCTGGTAACCGTCGCCGATTTGCCAGCGGTTGTCGGCACCGACAAGCACTGTTTATCAACGCTGGTTGGCGCAGGCAGTTTTCATACTTTTTTTTTACCAAATCAGTGCGAATCGTCATCAATAAGCGCAGACAAGTTCATAATTGATTAGTCGGCGCCGGTTTGCACTGAATTCCTTTCTATACGAATGCAGCCCATCGCTACTCGACACGTAAAGATATATGACGATACCATTCAGCGTCATAATTTTAGCCGAAAAGGTCCACCGCTGGACAAAAGTAGGCCTCCCCATAGCGTCGACATATCGCTCGATGTGGCATCGTGCTATTGGCATTCATCGAATTCAGCCGCTGTACTAACATCATTATAAGCTATGGTAGCATACGACCACGGGAAGGTACTTTCTTGTTTCATCCTTTACAGTAGTCGGGTTTTAGTTTTTATTTTTTTTTATTTAATTATGTAATATTTATACTTTTGAAATGTGCTAGTTATGCTTTTTCATTTGATACCCAACACAGTATGACTAAATTTTTTAATTTTTTATATCGTGACGTTATGTCCGCTAGAGGGCGCCATACTCAATTTAATGTGACGTCACATAGCCTATAACCAGCGGACGATCAAGAAACTTGGAAGTTTCTTGATCGTCTGCTGGTTATATACCTCATTTATCTAATTATGACAAGTAGTTTAGAAGTTATGAGGGAACAGATGAACATACATACATACCGGTCAAAATCATAACCCTCCTTTTTGCTTCGCCGTAGTCGGGTAAAAAGGGTTCGATATCTTCAAATATCCTCGCCCTACCGCGTACCTTTCAAGAAAGTTAGGTAGTGTTTACCAACACAAGGCCGTAAGGTTTGACGGATTGGCATGTCGGATTGTCAGTTTGATATAATCGATGGCTTGTGCTCATCTTGAGGAGGTCGCGACCGTAATCGCCTTCATGTAAGGATTGATTTGGATTTGGGTTATGTCGGTAGATTTGTTTACATTGGCAGCTATGGCGTTTTGTTCGTGTTGTTTTTATTTGAGGGTATAGCAGGTGTTTTTTTATATTTAGAAGAGGATAGGGTTGATTTCTGTGTTCTACGTTTGAAAGCTTGGTTTCTGCATTTAGTCGTTCTAGTGGACCATTGTGCGTGGGCCATGGCGGCTGTCGGTGGTCATTCTAACCAGTCATCCAGAACTTGATTACGTCTACTGGCTTGTTGAGAACATCTGTCTACGATTTGGGTGTCCCGAGGGTTTCTGACCTAATCTGGGTGACACCTGTGCACTCAAAGAGCACATGTGCAACGGTTCTCTTAGCCACCATACAAGCCTTGCTTATAGGACTGTCCGTTATGTCTATTGTGTGGAATTGTTTGTTTAGCGAGCACTGGCCCGTGATGGTACCCGTCGTCAGGCGCAGGCCGTTCCTGTCCAAGATACGATTGTTTTTTTTTTAATAAATTGTTACACTCTGGCATTGCAACTAACTACAAAAAACGGTATTCGGTGACTCGTGAAATTAAAGTTAGTTGTTACCATAGAAATAGTAGATTGTTTGCCAAGGGAGCAAACAACTATTTTGCAGCGAAGGATTCAAAGTACGTCACTCGAGCTTAAAATTGTGTTACACCCGAGGTGGACACTACTTTTTATCACCCTCTATGAAAAAAAAAATAAGTGCAACTTATGAATAAGAATAGTACGTTTATTTATTTATATACAATTTTGAGTAAACAATTACGAACGAAGGCAGAATGATTTTCGAGCGTTCTTTATTTTTTCACAAACTTTTTTTTAATTTGGGTCGCGCTCGTTTTACTTTATCATACAGCCTGTTATTTGTTCATACAATGTTCGTGCGTGTTCGTGTTTATTTAATTACATTACCGCCGATTGTATTACTTTACTAGCTGACCCGGCGAACTTCGTACCGCCTCAGAATTAAGTAATGTGACAAAGTTCAATAGACACGTGGCGCCATCTATTATCATAATAACGTTATTGTTGTTTTCCTCGAGAACAGCAATTTTTTCGGGATGAAAGATGCCCTATGTCCGATTCGGTACACCTGACAACGTATACTTATGCAAAATTTCAGGATGATCGGTTCAGTCGTTTAGGCGTGAAAAGGTAACAAACAAACTTACTTTCGCATGCATTTATAATATTAGTTGGGATACCCGTTTTGAACATACCTACTCACAGACGTAATTAAATGTTTCACATACTTTGTCACTCTTCATTAAAGCACCATCAGCATTTCCATTATACATAATATCCCATTAAAAACATTAATGAATGGCACCGCAGCTACTAGGGATTAAAGCCACACGTCATAAAATATACAGGGTGGAGCGAAATAAAAGCTACACGGGTAGAGATTAAAGTAGTTGGAATTTACTTTAGTTAATGTTGTTACAATGCTTACCTAAGCGAAAATGTATTTGTAAAAAGAAAGAAAGAAAAATATTTTATTTGGGGCACACACAGGACAAACAAATAGTAAAAAAACATTTAAAACTAATAAAGTTACAATAACAACACCCAAAAAAAAAGACCTATGCGAGGCCAAAAAGGCTCCTATCACAACATAATGCTGTGATATTGAAAAAAAAAAATACCACTGTACGGTTGTTTAAGTAAAATACTGCAGATCGCAAAGTTGGTTTTGTTTTAACCTTGCAGTCAAAAAGTTTCGTAGAAATAAAATTAATAGTCCTGTTTTTAAAAACTAAGAAACGCTTGATATTTTTTTGTTGCAAAAATGTTGTTCAGCGTTGACAGACGTCCCGAGTTTTAGCCGCAAAATTCCCGCTTTTCGGGGAACGAGAAATAAATAAGTAATGTATTATATAATTAAACCAGACAGTTATCGTTTATGGGTTTCTATCATCATTGTACCTAAACTTAATTTGAAACTCAAATAAAAGGATAAGTAGTAAAAAAATTAAAACAAAGCCTCCTATAATTAAACCACCACATTTTCCAACCTTGAGGCGTATTTCCACAGCCTGTATATTGCGAAACACGAAGTTAATTAATAGATAGTGCTAATAAAGGTACGCCAGACGCGTATTAAGGTACGCCAGACGTGTTTAAAGGTACGCTAGACGTGTACAAAGTGGCTTTGAAAACTAATATGGTTGAAGTCGGGGGCTGAAATCGGATAGAAATGATTGGTTAGGGCGGGTTGTTTCACGTTCACTTGACGCACGCGTACCTATAAGTCAACATACATAACCTCCCTTTTTCAAGTCGGTTAAAAATGGCGCTAACTATCGTCAAACCAAAAAAAGCGTTGTTTCAAATTACAATTACTTACGAAATTATGGCCTTGACTTACGTCAAATAATTACGATTACGTATTCGTTATTATTTGACGTTAAATGTTAACCAAGCGTTTGAAACAACCGGCCCTTAGGACTGAGTTCACCAACATTCAAGCCACCGGTTAGGTATTTAAACAGTTGGCTTATGTCAAATTTCCTAAGGAAATTTTAAATATAGAACTGCACCATAGAAATGTAAAAAACAGTACGTTCTGATTTATGAATTGCAAGTGTGTGCGCGACTTTGTATCTATTGCTTTTGCTGAACTACATGTGTAGTTGTGGCGCGGTGGTGGGGCCAACCTAGCGACATCGAGTTCTGCAGTGCTATTCTGTAAAAATCTCACCGTGAAAATGTTGGTGAAGTGAGATATCATTCCACCTGACGCTAGGGCTAGCTAAGGATTGACAACTCACTTACTTTAAGCTCACTTCACCTAAGTTTTCACGGTGATATTTTTACAGAATAGCACGGCTGATACATTTTCAACTAACGGGCATATCTCCTTCTTTCATATATCTATGAACTGCACCCTAATTGCGTAACACACTATCAATCGGAATCTGAATAATTTTGAAGCAAATTGCTAATCCATTGCTTCATAAGTTCGAAAAATTCGTCTGCTCAACACGTAAATAACGCAATGAATGTTGTTGAACTGTCAAAATGAAACCGATACCTGACCACAGCCGAATCCAAATGGAGGGTATCCCTTTCGTCCCTGCATATGTATGTTTCACCCCTTTCTACCAATAAAAAACGGTCTACACGGCGTGGGAGTCTGGAGAGTCCTTTTGTTTAAATAGAAAATTAGCTAAAGCTTTGTAAAACAGTACGTGTTGGTACAGAGGCCAGCACATCAAGTTACCCCAATCTGTCAAAATTTCCCAATTGAATATGAACCTTATTCCTTTGTAGTAAAGTTGAAAATCTATCAAAGAAATTTGACAGATTGGGGTAGCTTGATGTGCTGGCCTCTGTACTACAAAGACGGTTGACGTCATTACGTTAACTCTGTCTCACATAGGGTCGTAGCATTATGCTGAGCAATGGCCGTTTTGCCTGGATGTGACGCATATTTTCCTCCAACTTGTTCTTTTTAGGGTTCCGTACCCATAGGGTAAAAACGGGGCCCTATTACTAAGACTTTGCTGTCTGACAGGCTGTATCTCAAGAACCGCGATAGCTAGACAGTTGAAATTTTCACAAATTATGTATTTCTGTAGCTGCTATAACAACAAATACTAAAAACAGAATAAATTAAATATTTAAGGGGGGCTCCCATACAACAAACGTGATATTTTTGCCGTTTTTTGCTCGATATTAATAACGGGAACAGGTAGATGCTTGAAATATTCACAGAATATTTAGTTGTATATTCACTTTAAAAATAAATAATTAAATTTAAATAAAATAAATATTTAAGGGGGGCTCCCATACAGCAGGCATGATTTTTTTGGCGTTTTTTTTCCTTGTGGTACGGAACCCTTCGTTTGCGAGTCCGACTCGCACTTGTCCGGTTTTTTGCGTTTGTCCGCGTACAAATTGTCCATCGTCTGCGCAGGCCTTAAGAGGACTACATGACCTAAAGCGCGGTCTTTGTCGGACTGCATAGAAAAGAAAGAAAAGCGCGATGCCACAACGCTGGTAATTTATTGCAAAATATGAAGCAATTATCGATTTACGAAAAATCTAGTGTTTGGACAAAAAAACTAAAATACTATAGTTGTTTTAGTATGTTGCTTGTAGAATAATCTCACAAAAAATCATATTGATTGTATGTATTAGGTCTTTACCTATGAAATTGGAGATTTGTATGAAAATTTTAAAATATAAAAATATTGGTATTTTTTTTATTTCAGCTAATCAAAGTACTGGCCCAAATTATCTATATAATTTTGCCATTTTGATGGCAGTTTATTTATCCCTTTACTGTAGAAGTCTGCCGGACGGGAGGCGATGAAGTCAGCGAAAGCGTTTTGTACTGCTTCTCGGGTGTTGAATTTTTTCCTACTTAAAAAATTGTCTAAATTTTGAAAAAAGTAGAATTCTGTTGGGGCAAGGTCCGGTGAGTACGGTGGGTAACGGAGAGCTTCCAGCTGTAATTCTTGTAGCTTTGCGATGGTCTGTCGTGAAGTGTGAGCGCGCGCGTTGTCGTGGAGAAGCAATGGGGAAGAGCGATTGACCAGTCTTGGTTGTTGAATTGCGAGCTTCTCCATCATTGTTTGCAATTCTTGACAATAGACATCTGCCGTCCTGTTGTGCCATTCGGTAAGAAGCTGTGATGTACAAGTCCGGCACTGATCCACCAGACAGTCACCATCACCTTTCTATGAGTATATTTTTTTTAGCGCACTGATTAGGAACTGTACCCGGGTCCACCCACTGAGACGAACGCTTACGGTTGTCGTACAGGATCCACTTTTCATCAAATCACTAATTCGATTAAGAATTCCCTCGTTTCTACGCCGATTCAGTAGTGCTATGCATGCTTCGACGCGTAAGTCTCGCTGTTGGTCGCTTAGTTCGTGTGGCACCACGGATATCGACCAGTCATCTAGCTTTTTTATCTTTCCGATTTGACGCAAGTGCTTCAATGTTGTTTTGACACTAACTCCAAGGCCCGCAGCAAGCTCAGCCGTAGATTGAGTTGGATCCGCTTCCACTATCGCCTTAAATTCGTCCTTTTCGACAATGATTACCGGCCGACCGCGAGGCTCGATCTTCAACTAAAAATTTCCAGATTTAAAACGATTGAACCAATAATGGACCGTGTTTATGCAAGCAGCGTTAGCCCCGCGTACACGTCGTTAATGTTTCGTGTTGTTTGCGCAGCGGTATTTCCACGTAGGAACTCATTTTTGAAAATTGTACGAATTTTCAGTTTATCCATGGCGCCAAAAACTACCACAATTTAACAAAAACAAAAAACTATCTAAAAACAAATGACTGAATTTGAAATTAAATTAATATGGCTTTCGAATAAAATTTATTTGAATTTCGAATTGCGCGCCAATCCACAGATAATTAAATCTGAAAATGCTGGTTATAGAATCTCCAATTACATAGGTAAAGACCTATTATATTAGTATGAATTTTGTTGTAAAAAAAAAGTTTTTAGAGGTATCTTCATGATTTTTTTCTATCGTACCAAATAAGTTGTATTATGTTTTCAACACACTATCTTCCTAGCATTTATCCTGAAGAATATCATATATTTTTTAGATTTTTTTTTACTGTAGTCGATCATATACTTTTATTGTTTCTAAAACTTGCGTTTTTTGCGTTTAGGTCGTGTAAGCCCCTTAAATGGAGGGTAATTTTTATTCTTTCCCTCATGTGCAGGGCAAGCACAACACATCCATATGTTTCACCCTGTCGACCAATAACTGTCTGCATTCAGTCTAGACCGAGTTCTTTTGTTTAAATAGAAAATTACCTTGCAGAGGCGAAGAGAATCGATAACACGCTTTTATAATGTTGAAGTTTGAAGTCTGTTCGCGTTATAAGTTTTATTATTGTTATCTTTTCTCTATTGGCTTCAGAAAGTTGATTTTTTTTTATGCTACCCGTGCAAATTCATATACTTAGGTATGATTTCACAATTTTAATTTTAAAATGTATGGTTTGTTATGAGGAGCATGGCTCCTTCCAGAGGGGTAATCCTCGTAATATTAAGAACGTTCACAGTCTGATCTCACTCTTAATCTGTCAAAAAAACCTCTAATTTCCCTACATTTTTGACAAGTTTTTGACATTCGTTTGTCGCCGAGATGAGAATGCGACTAGATTTTGAACCAAATGACGAGAATTGGCCTTCAGAGGCCTTTTCGTGCAACTAAAAAAATAAACAGATTAAAAACAGTTGAAGAATGTCTTCTGTGAGAAGAGTAGACATTCTTTTGGTATTGCAGATGTAAATAAGCGGCGATAACAACTTATTACGAGGTCATGAGCTGGGACAAAGACTTGTTTGCTACGTGGTAACATACAAAAATATTACCATAATATATATATTTTTTTAAATGTTCAACTACTTTTTTTATTAACTACAATTGCAATGTAACTATATACACCAGATACAAAAATAAAAGACTAACTAACCTACTATACAAATAAAAAAAAATTAAAATAAAAAAAAAACCAAAGGACACTTAGGCGTCGAAGTACTCATCCGCATCGCTGTCATCCGGAAACGTGCCCAGAAGACTGGCAGCATTGCCACGTTGAATGGCAATACTGATTCTTTGACCAAAGAACGACCCAGCCCTCTGGTCACGTGAAGTATCGACCAGCCGGCGAGAAATTTCCCACGCTCGGGCCCCATGACCTGAACGTTTCGACCCCAGACGGCTCAAAGCTGTAGTTGCCCACAAGGTTACAGTATTTGCGCCGCTTGAGGGTCTCAACAGCCGCATATAAATATAATTGTAATATAATTGTAGTTATGTTACATAGCAGCGTTATTCAAATAAAACACACACAACAAACAGACACGTACGTTGTACACAACCATAAAATAATAAAAGTTCCAAGTGCAAAGAGTTGGAACTCGTCGCGTAGCCATTCGTTTATTTGCTACGGCGTAGCTGCATGGCGTAGCAAATAATGTCACGTTAGCTACGCCGTAGCGGTAGTTTTTATTATGAAAAGTACTACGGGGTGCAGTCAGTAGTTGAGCGCATCCATTATGGTGCTACAAAATGGGAAATATTTAACCGATCCTCTAAAAATTTATTGACCTTCTAATGAAGCACGCTTTTAAATGAATGCGCCTCTTTTTAATTTTCTGACTTTTTTTTCACAGTTGTTCACAGTACTAAGCTAGGGTATCCCGACCAAACTGGTTAAGTTAGTTTCAAATTATTTAAAAAAAAAAAAAACAATATGTTACACCTATTCAATGGTGTATAAACGGAAATCATACCAATTATTATCTTATCATCTAAATCTCAATTTTTATTTTATTATTTGATATTAGCTTTCCCTTAATTAGTTAGTCTATTTGTTTGTACATTTAGCCTTGTAGTCCCGATAAGGCTAACTAACTTAACTGTAGCCAATCTCAACCTTAACATTACTTATTTTGTCTAAGATTATCAAAATGTTGTACCTATGTAATGGTGCCCAAGACACAGACTGTGCCTAGTTTGGGACCAACGATATCTCCATATTGTAATGTTGAATTATGAAATAAACGATTTTTACTTTACCTTCTTTTTACTAGAACTTTGAAACAAACGTGAGCGAGCCGAGCGAGCGCTACATCCAAGTTGGCCGCAGTTATTTGTCTATTGAGTATTTTAGAACCTAAAATAGAATTAATACTTTTAGTTTCACAAAAAAATGCGCATTCACCTCTCACACGTTTGCCCGCCCCAAAACACCCCACGCGTCGGAGTAGTTGAATGGGCGCAGTAAAGTCATTGTTTTAACAATGACAATGACAATAGAACAATGACACTGTTGTGTACACTTGGTGTACCGTTGAAGTTTCGAGCACGTTCTCTCATGTACACTTGGTGTACACTTGACGCTTGAGGGGTTCATTATCATATAGAATGTTACAAAATTACCTAATATAAAAATTGTGACTTGCATTAGTACTAATAAAGAAGCATGGTAGACTAGACCACACATATAAGGGGCTCGTGGCTACGTTTAGGCGGCACGGGTCGGTCCGCCGAAAACTTACGAAAGGGTACCGTTTTACCCAGTTACTGTGTTGTGGAGATCAGACTTGTCCATGTATAATATAACTGCACCCTAATTGCGTAACACACTATTACTCTCAATTTGAATCATTTTGAAGCATATTTCTAATCCATTGCTCCACAAGTTCGAAAAATGTGTCTGCTCAACAACGCAAATAACGCAATTAATGTTGTTGAACTGTCAAAATGAAACCCATTGCTACCGATAGTGTGTTACGCAATTACCCTGCTGGTATTCACCTGCATCCTTTTAGACTGGAATACGATGAAACAATGTTGTGAAAGAGGTAGAACACTTATTCAAAAAGTTTGACCACATTAAAGCTACAGTAAAGTAGCATAAAACTAGGTTTTAAAGATAGTTACTTACACTATCAATTCTATTCTAAAGTTGCGTGACAAAGGCACATAATGTGTCGACACTGTATCCTTATGTTATCGAATGACTGTCGCCAATCACTTTGTGTTTCAATTGCAAGGAGAATAGACCTTGATGTATCGTCATTTGTATTAAAATTACTTTTAACAGAATTGCTTGCATCAAATGCAAGCAATTCTGTTAAAAGTACTTTCCATTCCCGTTGTCCCCATTGACGCTGTCACCATTCAATGGGGACAGCAGAACTCAATAAAAATAATTAAAATGTATTCCTGTTGTCCCCATAACGTGAAAGCATCAATGGGGACAACGGGAAGGATATTTTATGACTTCCCGTTGTCCCCATAATGGGGACAGCGTCAATGGGGACAACGGGAATGGACCTTCCCACGTCCATTCCCGTTGACCGTCCATTTCCGTTGATGTTGGGGTCGGCTTCCAGTCTAACCGGATGCAGATGAATACCAGTATTTTTGCACCTGTTATTACCACTTTGTATACCTATCTATATATTTAAAAAATTCTAAATTAAAATTCAAAGTCCTGACTGACTGATATACATATAAACGCACAGCCTAAACCGCTGGTCCTAGAGACATGAAATTTGGAGGGTGTGTTCTTTGTGAAGAGTATGTATCCACTAAGAAAGGGTTTTTCGAAATTCCACTCCTAAGAGGGTGAATGGAGAGAGAGAGTGAAATTTCACGCGGAAGAAGTCGCGGTCAGAAGCTAGTTGTATAAATAAATAAATAGTAAAAGCAAGGCAGCATTTTATGAAAGCGTCTTTACTTAGCAAAATTAGAATTATTCATGATCCACCCAATTATAAGACCATTAGGTTGTATTTCATGAAAAATTTCAAGAATGGATAATTTTTTTGTACATTTTTCACTGTACCCTAGGGGTCGTTGTTAAATAACAACCGACGGTAACCTAGTTAGGAAAGGCTAGGCGGATAATGACTAGGTCCCTCGGCAAGCAATTAGGACGAGCCAAAACGCTACTTAAATTCCTCGAACAGTAAGGGCAACTTGATCTATTACATGTACACGAGCATAAATATGTTAGTATAAATATCTGATTTCATGATTCATGCAATTCAATTCAATTTGTGGAAGGTATTATACAAGTGTCAACACAAATATGTGCACAATAATAATTCTTTCTATTCTTACTTTTCGTTGCATCTATAATCTATGCTAATATTATAAACGCGAAAGTGTGTCTGTTTGTCTGTTACCTCTTCACGCTTAAACCGCGGAACCGATTTAGATGAAATTCGGTATAGAAATAGTTTGAGTCCCGGGAAAGGACATAGGATAGTTTTATCCCGATATTCCTACGGGATCGACACTTATGCATGTGAAACCGCGGGGCGCTGCTAGTAAATTATAAAAACAAGATTCAAATTGTAGACACTCGTCGTAGATAAAATATTGACAATCAAAATCATATCATAACTGTTTCTGGATTGTGTTAAACTAATTTTTATACTTATGTTTGTTATTGCATCTGTTTGTTTCCCAAATAAAATAAAATAAAATAAATATATCAATAAATTCAGGCGGTCATTAAAAAGGTAATAAAATAATGTTATCCAGGACAAAATCCCCATTTCCTATAGCTTTAAATTCAGACTGAAGCTTCCCATATCACTATAAAATAGCTGTAAATATATGCTTTTCAGTACATAACCATTTCCTTAATACGTAGTCTGGCAGAAGGCCGAGATGAGAAGAACATTACCCTCCTTTTGGTCTTCGCCACAGTCGGGTTAAAAAGTATAATTCAGCTCCTTGGCTAGTGTAAGTACCTACTAACTCATACAGCTTTTGTCACTAACTCATACAGTTTATTTATTATTTCAAAGTGTTGCACGGAATGAAACATGTGGAGCAGGTCTTAAATATACAGTGGGGTCAATTACCTCTTTGTATTATTACGCAATAGTTCATGACGCTTCAGAGTTCAGACGCACAATTTGAACCAGTTAGTTACGTGAAAATATTCAAGTTAAATTATTATGGTTTAGCAACTTGACTTATTGAACTTTTGATATTAGTAAATAGTTTTCAATCATTGAGGCTACCTCGCTGTTATTAAGGTGCTTCAAACTAGGTAGTAAATTGTTGGGCAAACCTTCTATTAGCGAAACATTAAGCCCAATACAAATTACTTCACCACCACTGCTCTCAAAACGGTGAAGGTAAACATCGTGAGGAAATTGGCATGTCCTAGACCCAAACATTCGATGACATGTGACATCTACCAACCCGCACTGGTACCGATGGTGGGTTATGGTTCACTCCCGTTTATGGAGAGGAGGCCTGTGTCCCAACAGTGGGAACATTATAGCCTCAGCTCAATAGCGTGTACAGAGCTGTACAAACACTGCACCCGACTGCACAGTGGTGCAATCGTGAGAGTTACTCGCGAAGCAGTCTTAGCACTGAATGGGATTAGTTAAGAGTATAGATAGATAGGAAATTAAAGATTGTGGTGAGATTTGTCTCTTATTTAACACAGGGAAAGTTAATTTAATTTTTTTTTTAATAATAAATACGGATAGATTTATTCCGATCTAATACCAAGAAGTAATACCACTGGTATTTGTTTCAACTCACATTGTGTCGACACCCTTGCGCTATCCCATCTTCCAAGCACGGTTAGCTGTGCCGGGGCGGCTGCTGCAGGTGCGGAAAACCTCAAACGGCGCAAATACTCCAATCTCTTTGGAACTTATATATTTGAGCCGTGTGTGAATATGAAAATACATATTTTCGCAAGCACTATCTTGGATTTTCATTTTGAAAACTTCATTCCTGCCAACCCATTTTTTCATTGAAATAGTTACTCTGAAACGGTTTTTAATTTATTTAATTGTGCCTGTTATTTAATACATAATATACAGTGAAAATAACTTCGACCCAACCGGGAGTCCCACGGCTCCTCTCGACTTTTTCTTGTAAAGCTTTGATTGACTTATCTTACTGTTTGTGAAACTTAACCGTTCCACTTAAGATAACTAGGTACTCTGTTTTCCCATTGGCCGAATAAAGCTTAATGTTTACTGTTCATTAGCATAATGTTATCAGCACCCTAATTGCGTAACACACTATTACTCTCAATTTGAATCATTTTGAAGCATATGTCTAATCCATTGCTCCATATGTTCGAAAAATGTGTCTGATCTCCAACGCAAATAACGCAATTAATGTTGTTGAACTGTCAAAATGAAACCATTTGCTACTAACCTCTCACACGTTTGCTCGTCTACCTGTCGAAACACCCCACGCGTCGGAGTAGTTGAATGGGCGCAGTAAACTCATTGTTTTAACAATGACACTGTTGTGTACACACGGTGTACCGTTGACACTTGATGGGCTAATAGTCCGGGGTAGCGGGATCGTCCGAAAGGGTTATCGCTGCCCCGGAACATAAAGGGCTAAGGAAGGAACACGGGTGGGTTTTAGTCAGTAAGAGTCTGACACTCCCTTCCGCTCCACCCAGAGCGGGAGGAGTCATTAGATGATTTCTCATCCAAAAAAAAAAGGGGCTAATAGTGTGTTACGCAATTACCCTGCAGACTATATAATGATCCCACTATTGGGACACAGGCCTCCTCTCTGTAAAAAGGAGTAGATTATCAATGCTATACATATACAAGGTGTAATTTAAACGGTGTTAGACCTGAAAAGAGGCCATTGTACTCATCATTATGAACAACTTTAAAAAAAAAATCAGCTGTTCCCTACATTTTGACGAGTTATGCGAATATAAAAGTTCGTGCATAAAAGTGCGAGTTATGAGAGCAGTGGTGGCCAAGTGGTAACGGCCGCGATTTACGAGTTGTAGGTCGTAAGTTTGAATCCAGACAGGCGCTTTACATAACATAATACATAATCAGCCTATAATGTTCCCACTGCTGGGACACAGGCCTCCTCTCGGTGAGAGGGAGTGGGCCGTAATCCACCACGCGGGCCCAGTGACAGGCGCTTTACTTTGTGTAAATTATTTCATCAACACTGCTCTCAAAACGGTGAAGGAAAACATCGTGAGGAAACCGGCATGTCCTAGAACCAAAAATTCTAAGACATGTGACATCTGCCAACCCGCACTGGGCCCGTATGGTGGATTACGGCCCACTCCCTCTCACTGAGAGAAGGCCTGTGTTACAGCAGTGGGAACATTATAGGCTGATTATGTATGTATGCGAACATAAATGTATTATATTACACCTTGTATAAAAATCTCGTGCAAAACTTGGATCTTTCAGTGACAACTACCTATTAGGACACGAGGAAATGTCTAGATCAGCACACTTGGCAAGTCGACCGGTAATCGTAGTTTGTTTTACTGTTAAAATCAAGTCATTTATTCAAACTAGGCTGAGAATCAGCACTATTTGAACATCTAAATTAGATAAGACAGTCGCTCAAAACGCCCGCCCTTCACCACTTCCTAGTGCTTTCGCTGGGGAGAAAGATGGCGTAATAAATGTTTATTGTTGGCCATTTTGAAATTCTCTTAACCACCTTTCACACAAGAACCCCATGGAAAATACACACATACATTGTACATGATAATTATTATTTCATTCACAGCCTTAAAAACCCAGTACGAACGCACATAAAAAACCTCATTACCCAAGTTTATAGCAAAAAAAGCGCCCAAGTGCGAGTCAAGAGTCGGAAACGAAGGGTTCCCTACACTACCGTACAATTTTTAAAAAACACTTTTCTTGTATTTTTGCCCTTTTATTTTTAAACTGTATTTTTAACCAACTTCTTTCTTGAAAAAAAAACTAAAAAAAAAACAACCGATTTCAAAAAAAAACACTACAAAGTGAAAAATAACTTTAATTTTGGAAGTCGATGTCGTTGGTTCCGTATTTTCGTTTTTTGACACCGTCTTCCGAAATAAAAGTTATTTTTCACTTTGTTTGTAGGTAGTTTTTTTTTTTGGATGTAGGTTGTTTATGTTTTGTAAAAAAGTTTTACTATCCATAGTTATACAGACGCCAGCACATCAAGCTACCCGAAACTGTCAAATTTTCCCATTCAACTTTGAACCTTATGTTTTAGCGATAAAGTTGAAAATCTATTAAATAAATTTGACAGATTGTAGTAGCTTGATGTGCTGGCGTCTGTACACTGTCTGAAAATTACAAGTGTCTACCTATTACGGTTCAAAAGATACAACTCAGTGACCGTCGGAAGGAATTCAAGCGCCCAAGTAAAAGCGTCCCGTTGGCATCCTTTTGGGTCATCAGTCGTCATCAGACTATAGAAGTCCACTGCTGGACATAGGCCTTTCCTATTGCACGCCATTCACCTCGTTTTTTGGTAACTCTCATCCAGCTAGCTAGCCATAGGGCGTCCTAGCTTACGTTTACCGATTCGCGGTCACCCCTCAAGAACATGTCTAACCCTAAAAAAAAAGTCTAACGAAACACACACCTGAATTCTTTTACGATCCAGTTTGAGGGTAGGCGAATAAAATTTGTTACGGTGTAAAGAAAAACAAGGAGGGCTAACTGACGTTTTTATTTGTAGCTTAAGTGGTGAGGCGCGCCTAACGTGTTAACGATTGAATTGTATTAGTTTAAAGTTTATGGGTAGGGTTTTTTGAAAGTTAAATTAGTTTTCTAGACTAGAATAGCGTTGGAAGTTTACGAGGTGTTAAATGTGTTTATTTTAGTTATAGCCTCGGGTTTGAGTGCTACAACATTTTTAGTTAAAGCTTTGGGTATAACATAACATCATTTTGTATTGTATTTGGATCTTCTTGAATAACAACCTTATTGGGAGCTGTATGTTTGAGCCGTTTGGAGTTGAAACTCTAGGGCCTTGGGGTCCGAGTGCTCATCGAATATTTCGAGACATCGCCAAGCGGTTGGTTGACTCTACGCGTGACCAGAGGGCTGGCCTATTTTAGCCCAAAGAATAAGCATTGCCATCCAACGTGGTAATGCTGCCAGCCTTTTGGGCACTTGTCCCATTGACAGCGATGCGGACGAATTTTTTGATGCCCAATGAGCTCCTATCTTTTTCTTTCTTCCTTTCTTTTTATTATACACATGTATAAAATATCTATATATATTTTAGTGTTAAATTGCAAAATAAAGTCTAAAGAAATGATAAAGATCAATGTTAAAGTAAATAAAATAACTTAGGCTACGTACGCACTGTCAGGTGGCCTGCTCCTAGCTTCGATACATGCTAGTCGATTAGCGAAGGCGCCAATCGCGCATTGCGGCCGGTTAAGGCTGAGGCTACAGTAGGCAGCGATTTGCGATGCGACTGGAAGAGCGAAACGAGATAAACATTGTATGGCTACGTTATAAGCGAAAATCCGGCGTATATTCGGCGATGACGTGACTACAGTACACATGCTATCAAATCTTCTATCGCGGTTTACTATACGCATAATGTAGCCACACGCATATTTAGTAGCACTATTGGACTAGTCGTGCAAGTGAGAAATTTTCTAATAAATTCGCTTCAATTTCGTTGATTTGTTGATGTAGCCGATGCCGCGATTATTTGATTGCGAAAATTCTAGAGCGTTCGTTTCACTCGCAAGGTGACTCGAGGCACTAGGCGCTAAGCAAGCCAAAGAAAGTTTAAGAAAAATTCTAAGTACAGACGCCAGCACATCAACCTAATACAATCTGTCAAATTTCTTTAATCAAATTTCAACTTTATCGCTAAAGCATAAGGTTCAAAATTGATTGGGAAAATCTGACAGTTTCGGGTAGGTTGATGTGCTGGCGTCTGTACATTATTTAACGAATACCTCTTGAACAGGGACCATAACTCTTCACCCTTTCCGCCCAGATGTTAGTTCACAAGGGGGCGCACCAAACCCTTTGCAACAATAGATATACATATAAGTACAAAAGGCCCGCTCCATACAACAAGCAAAAACGCACGCACACATAGACACCGTTCGGAGCTTGTGGCTAAATGATAACAGCAGATAATAAATGATACTTATATCGTGTAAGAGGCCGTCTCCACGAGCGAGAGAATCGCGGCGATAGTCTCGCCGTGTGGAGACACGTTCTAAGAGTGTATAGAAATACGTCATCATCATTACAATTTCAGCCGAAAGACGTCCACTGCTGGACATAGGCCTCCCCCAAGCACCTCCACTTCGACCGGTTCTGTGCTTCTTGCATCCAACGGGTTCCTGCGGTCTTCACAAGGTCGTCGGTCCACCATGTGGGAGGCCTTCCAACGCTACGTCTTCCGGTACGCGGTCGCCACTCCAGAACCTTTCGGCCCCATCGGCCATCTGTTCTGCGAGCAATGTGCCCTGCCCACTGCCACTTAAGTTTGGCAATTCTTCGGGCTATGTCAGTTACCTTGGTCCTCCTACGGTTCTCCTCATTTCATAGAAATACGTGGCTCGACGATAATATCACCGCGATTCTTTCGCTCGTGGAGACGGCCCTAAGGGTGCTTGCATAAAGAAGCAGAGTCCCGGTAAAGACAAGTCGGTGCCGATAAGTGTGGGTGAAATAGTTTTTATGCGCTTAATACATAGATTATCCTAATTATAGGTATTGTTATCATTTTACTGTAAAAACTTGATAAAATAGTAATGTTTTGCATAACCTAAATATTAAGGAATAATGTAGCAAAACATACAAAATATTCCAAACGGATATCCACCTTTTATGTCGTTGATATTTTGGATGACGGTAGATAGAAACGTCAAAGTTGTTCTGTTCACGACTATAAAAGAGGGAGCTCCCAGTGGCGGGAATCAGTCTTGTTCGAGACATCGACCAGAAGGGAGCTCCGGCCTACAGTCAGTTGATTAGTACTAGTGACGTTATTATGTGGAATAGATCGACCAGATGTCATGTAAGTTAATTGATATTATTATTATATTTAACTATCGTTTCTGTAAATGTAATAATATGGCCAATAATGCCAATGTTGTAAAGTGTATAATGGAATATTCCTAGCTATTGTT
The DNA here is from genome assembly GCA_914767645.1 of Hydraecia micacea. Classification (NCBI taxonomy): domain Eukaryota; kingdom Metazoa; phylum Arthropoda; class Insecta; order Lepidoptera; family Noctuidae; genus Hydraecia; species Hydraecia micacea. Next base: position 2,807,874 of record OU611801.1, on the reverse strand, counting down.
ATTATGTTGCTATTATTCTGAGTTTTTTTGGACCATTGTCCAAGAGGTATAATTAATTGTTTTTAAAATAATGATAATTTATGGCAATATAAGAAATTTATTGATAAAATACTTTAATACTGTTTCTTGTCCTTCTCCATAATGAACTAGATTTGGAACGGACAACTAGTTTTCTGATTAATTACTGACAAGCCTAAATTGAAATAAATGTCTAGCTTGTCTTTCAGTGCTTTATTTCATAAAATCCTTACCCTACATACCATATTCATAGTTACTTTTACACATATCAAATAACTAGTAACCAGTCTGATATTCAAAGCTTTATATTTGGGTTATATATGTATACATATAGACTTTTATAGATAGATTATACTTCATTTTCGTTCACGCTCACACATAAAGGAACAGGTAAAATACGTTACCGCTTCTTTACGAAGATCAACCTGCAGCGATCAGAGTTGGGCCCGCCAACCCGTTTCTTTATGCAAGCACCTTAACCCACTATCTGGGTTGTGGAGGTCAGATAGGCAGTCGCTCCATGTAAAATTCTTGTATTCAGCTGCATCTGGTTAGACTGAAGTCCGACCCCAACATGAAGTTGGGAAATGGCAGGTAGATTGATTGACGTTTACTCCTAGTGTTCATGCTAACACTGCTGTACATTTGATTCGTGACTCTGTTGTTTTAAGTACTTGTAAGTAAAATGTTTAGTTTAAATATACTAAACTTTAGGTCAGAAGCCCGAAAGTCTGACAACCAGTTTTACCTAGGGGTATTGTATTACCCAGTAACTGGGTTGTGGAGATTAGATAGGCAGTCGCTTCATGTAAAATACTGGTGTTCAGCTGCATCCGGCTAGACTGGAAGCTGACCCCAACTTAGTTGGGAAAAGGCTAGGTAGATGATGATGATACTAAACTTTTAATCAATGCCAAACAAAGTTAGCGCTTCGTAGCTCTAATTTCGTTTGGCATTGAATATACTAAACGTTACAAACATACATTTATTCTGCAAGTACACAGTATAGCAATGTACAGTCATCAGCATAAATATATTATATACACTTCGCAAAATTCAAAACAGGTATCCTTCTAAAGTATTGATTGAAATTGAAAGATATTACAAACATAGTCTTTTAAAACATACTATAATGAAATAATAAAAAGTCATTTTATTATTTTCAGAAAAAAACATAGGTTCACAAAAACAATTTTCCAAGTAAAAAATGAATTACAGAAAAAAGTGTATCGTTGGTGCCCGTACTAATGATACAATCATTGTATCACAGAAACCAGCGCCTGCGCTGCGTCCCGCGGTTTCTCCCGCATAAGTCTCGAGCTCGTAGCAGTTTTAGCGTGAAACAAACCAAACAAAAAATGGAATCTTTTTCCTTATAATATTAGTATAGATTATATAATATAAGTAAAAGTAATTTAAAAATAATAAAAACAAATACCAAATAGGTCATATTATATCTTTGCAATCAATATTGCTTTGAAAAATCGCTTTTGATTTTTTCTGTACAACATGCCCGTGATTGTACATACAGTAAAGAAATGTAGATTACAAACTTTATAAGCCCATCACGAGAGCCTATTTTTGTACAGACGCCAGCACATCAACCTACTACAATCTGTCAAATTTCTTTAATAAATTTTCAACCTTATCACTAAAGCATAAGGTTCAAAGTTGATTGGGAAAATTTGACAGTTTCGGGTAGGTTGATGTGCTGGCGTCTGTACATTCGTTCCAAACAGTCGGTGAGCACGGAGATAAGGTAATACACGAACAACTTTGTTACGATTACCGTTAATTTCCTTCAGTTTAAAGTTTAACCTTTAGTGAAATAGCACAGTTGGGTTAAAGGTTAGGTTTATGTTAATTTTGATAAATTCAGGCCGTTGTTTTAGGGGTTGAAATTGCAAGGACGTAGCAGGTACGCGCAAGTTATATCTATGGTAGTTGCTCACTCGGAACATTTTTTTTCATATAATAGTTTAGCAAATAGGACAGTGACCTCAATTCATAGACAGTAGTTTCTGCCAGTTAGACACCTTGCAAAGTCCCAAAGGGTTTAACTATGAATGAAATGTTGCACGCTACCCAACTGTCAGACGGGAACACTTGATTGACGGTTTGGTGATTGGCATTTGTTATTATAAGGAAACCAAGCTATATGAAAAGCAACGACACTATCCCCCGTTTACCTAATGGAGGAAGAATGGCTCGTGGCTGGGTCGATCTTCAAGGTAAAGCAACGCTTGCCGAGGTCGGTCTGTGGCTGAGTCCATTTCATACCTAGACCTCCGTGCGTTAAGCAGTTGGTCCCGGCTGTTATTAGTAGATCTTTGACAGTCGTCACGGGTAATCTGAAGCCCAAACTGACGAGCAATCTCGTCAATGGTTATCGTGTTATCCAGTAACTGGGTTGTGGAGGTCAGATAGGCAGTCGCTCCATGTAAAATACTGGTATTCGTTTGCATGCGGTTAGACTGGAAGTTTACCCCAACATAGTTGGGAAAAGGCTAGGCAGATGATAACCTAAAGCAGGTAGAAATAGGCTTTGCCTTTGTTAATATTGGTACAAAACCTTATACTATGTACGATCACCAAAGGAGATAAGTCACCAGGGTCGTCGGATATAGTTGAAGTTTAGTAAGAAACCGATTGATGTTTTCGAATGAAATTTAATTTCATAAATGAACAGTTTGTTATTAAATTAAATTTTATTCGAAAACATCCATCAGTTTCTTATTAAACTTCAACTATATCCGACGACCCTGGTTACTTATCTCCTTTGGTGACTGTACATGAAAAAGGAACGTGGCTATGAATTTTTTAAATCTGTTGTATGCAAAATACTAATCTAACAATCGTGACTTCCAAATATAGCTGTTTCTAATGCTTAGCATGCAAACTTAACTCAAGGCCATCCACCTGTTAGCCTGTTGGTTCGATACATCACGGATACTGGTTTTAACTAGTTCGACCCAGTTCTAGCTAGTCTGATACGAAATTGTGATGGGTTTTGAAGGGATGGCGGGGTATGGGAGCTATGGTATGGTTCTTTGGAACCTTGGAAATCATAATAGGGTACGTCAGGTTAGGTTTGTATTTCAGGGTCCTGTAGCGCATTTTTTATAACAGTTTTTATGTACGAGGAACCTGCTCTGGAAAACTGCACTTTCTTGCTCATTTCGAGATGGCTTAAAGGGTCAGTGGGATTGCGCAATGATGCAGTTACCGTCCTGAATTTGCATCAGCTTCGGGATCGCCATGACGGAAAGTACCTAAATTTACAGAAGAATTATACACATTATAATTATTACGATTAGGCCACTTTTCACGCTCTTCAAAATCTTCAACTCAGCGACAATCAATGTCAAAAACTTGTCAAAAATGCAGGTAAGGTTAGTATTCTATTGTGACTCATAATATATTAGAATGCGACGTTCCTTAACATGTGAATTGCCCCTCAGATCAGGGAGGCAATTCTCGTAATTTTAAGAACGTTGACAGTCTGATCTGAGTCTCAGTCTGTCAAAAACACCTCTAAGTTTTGACAAGTTTTTGACATTGATGGTCACTGAGATGAGATTGCGACTAGAATATTTTGAACGTTTCTAATTACGGAAATTGGTCTTCAGATTTATAAAAGGCTGTTTACGAGACCTTTGGCTACTCTGTATGTGTGTATTTTGTGTTTTTTTTAATGTTCTCACTGACCCAGCTTGATTGCTCAACATTATAGGCTGATTATGTATGTTATGTACAGTCAGCAAAAGAGATAAGTATGCAGGATTGTTGTATGTAGTTGAAGTTTAGTAAGAAACCCATGGATGTTGTCGACTGAAATTTAATTTGATAAATGAGCTGTTAGTTTTCTATTAATAAAATTAAATTTTATCCGAGAACATCCATCGGTTTCTTACTAAACTTCCAAATATATCCGACGATCCTGCATACTTATCTCTTTTGTTGACTGCACGTATTGTTTCTGTTGAACAAACAATTTTCTTTCTTGCTTTCCTAATTTAACTGGAAACTACAACAGTCGTTTTCCACTTCACTCTGTTCTTAACAGAACAATCCTAACAATGAAATTATCGACAGAAATAGAGTCCTTCAATGTTCCAATACCTCCAGGACCGATATAGAGGAACTCATAATTGGTACCAGAGTGCCTTATTAAATATCTGAAACTCAATCTATTGGCATTGTAACAGTAATTGGACCCAACGTGATTGAGTTAAAATATAATTTAGATGAAGGGAATCTAGTATGAATACCGGATATACCGTTTAATTAAAACATTGACGATGTTTCAGGATGTTTTTCGTTTGGATTTATAGAGGTATGAGGAACAGGGTGTAAAGTTTATTCATATTCTATAGAAAAGGGAGGATCCTCCGACCAGACGGGTGTTGTCTGGCGGGCAACTGCCCGATGATTCTTGTCGGGCCGCTGTATCTATGCTAGTAGCGCGGTAAACTCTGCTTGCGAGATGCAGGATTTCGTGACGTCAGTATAACGCCTTGTTCGCATGTGGCGTTGTAGATACCGCTACAGATTTGGGCGGTTTTTGAATGGCATTTTTTTGTTAATATATTGATTTGAAAATATCAATAATCACATACCGAGACCCCTACGTGCCTCGGAAAGCACGTTAAGCCGTTGGTCCCAGCTGTCATACATGGATCTTTGACAGTCGTTACGGGAAGTCGGGAGCCCGAAAATCTGACAACCAATCTTACCCAGAAGTATCGTGTTACCCAGTAACTGGGCTGTGGAGGTCAGATAGGCAGTTGCTCCATGTAAAACACTATATACACCGGATGTATTCAGCTGCATCTGGTTAGACTGGAAGCCGACCTTAACATAATAGGGAAAAGGCTAGGCAGATGATGATGATTGATTAAAAAAAACTGATAAGTGCGTTATTTAAGCAACAATTTAAAATTTATTTTGGCATTTATTGATGAGCGTAGTCATAGGTTCTATCCCCAATTCTGCACGAAGTGTTAATCGACTTTACAAGTTCTTTGGTCTTATGCCTTTAAATTACAGACCGATAATAATTTACGAGATAATGATTTTGGATAGTTAACGCTGATTAGTGATGAAAACTTATGTGTGTGAGTTATGGATTGACTAGATTAAGTAAGAGAAAGATTAACATAAAAAAAAAGAGTGTGCTTATGACCTAGGCTATGAGAGGAAGAGAGAAAGAAAATGTGCGCGCGAACTGCTGTCTCTTGCTTGTATCCCCCACTCAACTCCCGTTCGCCTCGCCCGATCACACTTTTCGTAACGCTTACGTCACGCGTTCGCCAGCTTACTCCCCAAGTCAAGCGTGCGTAAAGAAGTTTCACTTCAATAAAAGGAGCTAGGTACTAATTCCACATAGGAACAAATGAGTAGCCAACCTGACTTATGCTACCAACTGGACCCTATCCAAATTAGCCTCTATTAAAAGGTCTTTAATTACGTGTGAAGGCCGACATAATTGCCATTGTCGGCCTCAATTACGTATAAGTGGGCTGATTGCTACTAGTCAGGTACGAACCGTTAGAAGCAAAATACTCACTAATCAAATAAAATATTGTACGTTTAATATCTCAATGGATAGTTTAGCATAGCATAGGAATTTTGGAATTTGCTAAAACATATTATAACTAGCTGAACTTCGTGCTGCCTCAGATTTTTTTGCGTGATTTTCTCCGTGTTTTAATAGTTATTCTGCTATTCGGGGCGGAGAAAATCCAACAAATCAAAAAACATAAAAATCGGTACAGTCGTTCTCGACTTTGTTTTATTAATATAGACAAAAGAAAAAAAAAATTATTGGTCACAGAAACACCTGCATACAAAAAGAAAAGTTGACTCGAATACCACAGTTTAAAAAAACAAAATAGATCTATAATCACGAGCATAGAACTGAAATAGTCGACAGCTGCACGTCGCGTCGTGACTGTGATAAGAAGGCTTACTGCTCATTCCTGCCCTTGACCGTATTAGTCAATGTTGGTCATACATATATCTTCCTCTCTCCTTAAACTTCATCATTATATTTTCTTTGCTCCTGTTCATGTTTACTATTATATTATATATTTATTTAGATTAGTATAATATACTTTATGTATGTATTTATGGTATTGTGTAAATGGTACACCACAGACTACCTACAGTACTTGTCTGTCCTTCCTCTTTTTAATCCATCCAAAGGTTGTCTTTAAAAATCGCTTTTAGCGATAAGACCGCCCATTGTGTCACCCATTGTAAAGTTTCTATATTTATGTCTGTAATTTAATATGGTGTACATAATAAAGAGTATTCTATTCTATTCTATTCTATACCAGCATCACAATTACGAAACACACTTTAGAAAACATTCCAAAGGATTTTTTAGGAAATTAATAATTCATTAGGTACTTCGGTAGGTATGTTTGAAAAACTCATTTGCTCAACAACTTTGTAAAAGTGAAAGAAGTGTGTTACGCGATTTCCCGCAGAACTTTCATATATGATGGAAGAAATTAAAAAGAAAATGTAATATAGTATTTTTTTTTGTTAATGATGTAATTTTATAGTAGGTACAGACGCCAGCACATCAAGCTACCCGAAACTGTCTTTTCCCAATTCAAACTCAAACTCAAAGCATTTATTTCAATTAAACCAATTACAGGCACTTTTGAATTGTCAAGGGGTCGGTCAGTCAGAAAAATGAAGCTAGTTGCCCATTCCAAAGCGTAGGTACCTATGGAGAAGAACGGGCAAGAAACTCCATGGACACTCTTTTAAATCAAAATAATATGTTTACAAAGTCTCTCAATCAACTTTGAACCTAATGCGTTAGCGATAAAGTTGAAAATCTATTGAAGAAATTTGACAGATTGTGGTAGCTTGATGTGCTGGTGTCTGTACATAAAAGAAAAGAAAGAAAAGAAAAATATTTTATTTGGGACACACACAGGAAATACATTTCCTCTTACAAAACAAAATGGCAACATTAGGTTATTAAAGAATCGTTTTGCTTTTTACAAGTTTATATCGAGAATCGCAATCGCCACTGTAGATTCTGGGGTAAGTAATAGATGATATAACAACGAAATCTCTAATATTAACAACATATAACAACGGAACCTATAATTTTATTTAATATAGCGATTAGTTAATATAATGAACGATTGATATAATTTTAAAATAACTAATTTTTATAAGCATAACATACATTAAATATAACATCGTTTGACATAACATACATTAAATATAAAATCGTTTGACATACCACTCAAAAGATATAAGACATATTTGGACTAATATGATGAAAACTACTTAAAAACACAAAGCAAAATTGCATAGACACGGGTTAGTTTATTTAGTATTATTTTTATGTTGTAGCCTGTGGGTAGCTCAACAAAAGTTATTGTTAGTTGTCACTTAGTGTGCGTAATCTAGTAAAGTAACTGATTACCACCTGCGCTAAGATAGGTCGGTAGGTAGCAAGTGTAATGGTTTTAAATGAGAACATTTAAAACTATGATTGTTTACTTTTGAATAAAAATATTTTCTTTCGAATAAAAATATTTTCTTTCGCTGGTCACAGTTCTAGCCTTACTTAACCCAAATGATTCACCAACAATACAGGGGATCTGGCGCTCGGCGGCCGCTGCCGCGGCACGCTCGCTTCGCTCGCTCGCCTTCGCGCTTTAATGGTCACAGTTCTAACCTAACCTAACCCAAATGATTCACCAACAATAGAGGGCAACTGGCGCTCGGTGGCCGCTACCGCGGCACACTCGCTTCGCTCGCTCGCGTTCGCGCTTTAATGGTCGCAGTTCTAACCTAACCTAACCCAAATGATTCACCAACAATAGAAGGGATCTGGCGCTCGGCGGCCGCTGCCGCGGCACGCTCGCTTCGCTCGCTCGCCTTCGCGCTTTAATGGTCGCAGTTCTAACCTAACCTAACCCAAATTATTCACCAACACTAGAGGGGATCTGGCGCTCATAAAATAATATCAATACACAATTATTAATAACAAAGTAGACTTTTGTAAATTGCATTAAACGTTACATAAAGATTTTGAATTTATGTGCGTAAATGAATGTTATACTAATTGAATCAGAATCCTAATTTTAGCAGTTTATTCGGAGTATTGAAAATCGGAATGTCGTTTCCATAAAAACATTTGACTATTATGTTCATTGTCTAAATATTGTTTGCTGTAATAAAACATTTTATTAAAGACCAAATGCCTTAATGACATTGTCCCAGGTAATATTTTGCCGAGTAAAAATTTGACGTTAAACGTTAGACCTAATGATTTTCGATTAAATAAACAATATACATATTAAACGTTAGACCAAATGATTTTCGATTACATAAACGTTATATCAAACAACGTTATACTAATTAAGTTTTAGAATAAATAAATGTTATATGTAAAGAGATTATATCAACAGTTGGTATATCTCACGTTGATTATATCTTATGAACGATAATAAAATGAAATTAGACCAAATGAGTTTATACGTTATGAGACGCACCCTAGATTCTGGCTTACAAGAGTGGCTATGTTAGGAAATAGTATAGCGAGCTTATCTCAAAGATAAAAAAGTTCCGTCGAGAAAACGCAAAAAAACGGCCATTTTAGGTTCCGACGAAAAGATTATCGGTAGGCATTAAATAGAATGCCGTCTTTCTATAGTATGATGGCCCATTTTTTGTGGAGAAATATGTAATATATGACATTCCTTTCTTAAGGGTTGTGTGATAAATGACATAATGTTATAAGGATTGAGTGATATTAGGGTTTTTTGTGATCCACCCCTAAGGAACTAAAATGACTTGACTTTTGTTATTTGTTAAATCGAATAAATCGTAGGTACATTTTGCTAATAACGACTGCACCAAATTGGATAATTCTTTTTTTGTTATGTTCAGTATTTATTGTCAGGACAAGGTTTGTATGAAAGAAAATTTCGGAAATTCGAAAAAAATTGCACCCATGCAAAGCTGGGTCGGGACGCTAGTTTAAAATAAATAAACCATCTACTAAGCAATCAATAAACCCACACACTTCACAAGCACAAAAGATTTACCCAACCATTTCGAACTACCCACCTGCGCAAACCATTTACGAGCAAAATTCCGGCATTCTAAATAAAATCCGGTCCGTAATAGCCGGTAGTCCATCAGGTCCGGTCCGTGGTTTGCCGTCCGGTCCGGTTCCGGTGAAATAATTTATTTTTAGGGTTCCGCATCTAAACACAGACAAATAAGGTAGTCACTAAGAGAGCAGTGGTGGTCCAGTGGTAACGGCTCCGACTTATGAGTCATGGGTTCGAACCCAGGCAGGCACTTTGTGTAATTTATTTAATCACCACTGATCTCAAAACGGTGAAGGAAAACATCGTGAGGGCTCGCGTGGTGGATTATATGTGTCCCAGCAGTGGGAACATTATAGGCTGATTGTAAATATTATAGAATACAGTTATGCCAATTTGATCTTTAACACGTAACGTTATGGTAACTATGACCACAATGACAACAAAATAATAAAAATATGTAAGTAGTGGTACGGGACCCTTTGTGCGTTCGACACGCACTTGGCCTTTTTGAACGTACACCTTTGGTGTAAGGGTCAAAGGGTTTCAAAAGGCAGTAATTAGAACTACGTGCGTACGGTTCGAGGGTTCATTACTGGGGGGTAAATAGTTTGGGTGAGGATTTAGTTATTTTCAGTGTGTGTTTGTGTGAAATAGAATAGGGAATTGCGTTGAAGTATGCGAATATTTAGAGTGCCTGGGACTTTTGGGTTAATTAAGTGAAAAATTCAGGCAGAAGATTTTGTTAGTTGAAGCAAAAAAGACTGCGTTTTCGGTTTAAAGAAATTTATTTCTCAAAAAGAACATACACAGTTCACATAAATACAAGAAACTAAACAAAATATCTTAAGTAATAAAAATAATTATCTATCAAGTACATATGTATAGTAATGATTTATTATTATTGGTCAGCCAAATACAACTTTAACCTATTCTTAAAAATGTTTACTGATGAAGAATCTCTTTATTTCTTTCGGTAAATTATTATAAAGCTGCGGTCCCTCAAACTGAATAGTTCTTCTTCCGTACAAAGTCCTAACTGAACGCAGTTCTATAGGTACTATCCGTATTCCTGGTGTAGTAGTGGTGAGTTTTGTGTTTGAAGGTGATTTGTGAGTAACCACCATAAATAATACAGTCGCTCCAAGTAAAATACTGGTATTCAGCTGCATCCGGTTAGACTGGAAGCCGACCCCAACGTAGTTGGGAAAAGGCTAGGCAGCTGGCAGATGATGATGAGAATTTGAATTATCTTTATTATATTGTTTTTGTGATCTTTTTCCAATGTTTAAATAGTTATTCTGCTATTCGGGGCGGAGACAAATCCAACAAATCAAAGATCATAAAAATCGACTTGTTCGTCAACTCGCGAGTGTGTCAACTCGCGCCAGTGCGCGAGTTGACACCTTCTTATTTTACCTATTTTTTGTCGTCAACTCGCTCGCACATACTTAATTATAAAGTACAGTCAAATAAAAACGGATTGAAACCATTATTGGTTCTATAAATAACTAGCTATTGCCCGCGGCTTTGCCCAACAACAACAACTTTTACGGTTCAACTGTTCTTGAGTTATAAATGGTGTAACTAATTCAACTTTGTTTTATTTATATAAATAGATAGCAGAAAAAGGCTAGTCAGATTACCTCATGAAGTTACCAACCAATAATTAAACTCCCCATTAGCCAAAAACACAATTAATTCGTGGCCCATTAGATTAGTGTCACTCATTATATTTAGTACCAACTCAATCATGGGGACACGCCTTCATGTAATGCTCAGACAGCATGACGCATAGCACGGTATGAGTCAGAACTGGGGCTGGTTTTTGAAGTGGAAACTTCTTTAGGCGCGTTGGGTAGTTTTTGAGATTGGAAAAAACCACTAAACTCGCGCCACTCTTACCGTAACCGACACCGCTTTGGATGTGTTTGGCTGTCCTCTGGATGTACTCGGTTTTAATGTATAACTGATATGTCATTGAGTGATGGCAAAGTATTCTGTTTGTGTTTTGTTTTTACTTCTGTCGGCACTCCCGCAGTGCCACTGTTTTTTATGGTTTTAAAGGTTGAGTGGGATTACTGGGTTTTAAGAAGCTAATTTGTGAATGTGTTTGGATGCGACAATAAACTAGTTAGATCAATCATTTGGATTGTCTTTCAATCAAAATCTTGCTTCAAAGATTTTTAAGACATATTATCTTGCGTTTATTGTATTTTGGTTGTCAATCATACACATTCAATCAATCAATCAACTCAGCCTATCGCAGCCCACTGCTGGACATAGGCCTTTTCCAGGATTCGCCACAACACCCTGTCATCCGACTTCTGAATCCAGTCTATCCCAGTCACCTTCTTAAGGTCGTCAAGTATTCCGCTTCTCGTCGACTATTCCGCCTCTCTGACCTCCACACAACACGATATCCCTTGGTAAGACTGGTTGTCAAAATATAGGGCTTTTGACGACCTTTAATGACTGTCAGAGATCCAAGAATGACAGCCGGACAACGACCTCCAAGCCACTATAATGTATTAAATTATCGCTTCACCTCCTAAGAACCTAATTATCAAATTAAATCACTTCTAAATCAATTAGAACAGAGTCTCGTAAAGCAGTCAAAAGATCAATTAGATCGAGTTACTTGTGTGCTTGCCCTCTGTCTCAGAATGGCCGCGATAGATATAGCTCGAAGTTATAGGCTGATTACACATTACGAGTCTATGAAGGATCTTCGTCATGTCTCGTCTTCGATAACACTTATCAATCTTCTGCATAATTCCAAACTGGTCATAGCTTTGAATGTAGTTAGCGTAACTATGACTAGTATTCTTTTCTGTCCCTTTACTGTCCAAACACTATGCCGAAGGTACGCGACCGAAGTTTCGCGGCTGATTTTACTGTACGCTATAACGCAACGTAATTTCGACATAATGTGTCGTCAGTAATTCAAATAGCATTGCAGCCAGTGGTGACGGTACCATATAACTCGATTCCCACCGGCTTACCTTCGAAAATTCAGAATATAACCACTCTATAGTCAATTCATCATTGAAATTTTCTTTTGGTATTTTTATTTTGCTCCGGCCTACCTCTGTCATAAATTCACCCTTCGCGACTGTTGCAGGCGTAATCATGCCGAACTTCGGTCGCGTACCTTCGGCATAGTGTGTTTAGATAGACGTGTGTGTTTGTTTAGGGTCCGTAACGAAATGATGAAAATACAACTAAGTATTATATTACCAAGACTACACCGTTGGTAAACATCGACCATCTATTTTAGCAGAGGTGATTATGCCCAGCATAAAACGGGAAAGCCCAGGCGATAAATCGATACCTAATGATGCCCAAAGGCTGTGCGAAATTGACTCACCCTCAGTAGTAATACAGGATATCCTGTAGAGTTTACTCGTGGCATATATTATCTCGCGTTTGATGGTTTTGAGTACCGACATAAATACTGCCTTTAAATTTAATCTAAATCTGGAAATAAAATCGGAACTCGTGTGAACTCGGGATTGGATTCAAAGTCAAAGTTAATTTTAAGCTTGTACTTACGTCAATTTGAAATTGCAGGTGGTATAGAACTATGTCCAGCAGTGGACTGCAATAGGCTGAGTTAATTGATTGATATTTCCTACATTCGTAGCATCCTACCTACCAACCTCCAGTATAATTATATTTATCAGTGTTATCATTCACTACAGTGCCCCCAGTCTATTTTGGGCGACACTTCATTACAATGATCGCCTGATTCTGATTTACGTGCTGTGCGTGACCGAAGAACTTTAGCTACAGTATTCCAATAGTAAGGAGTGCCTACAATTATTTAGGGGGAGGATCTGTGTAATTTGCTTGATGTTATTTAAGTCTGGGTTTGTCACCGATTTATAGCAATAGGCTTGCGTCTAATAATTCTACGTTGGGCCACAAAAGGGATGAATGAAAGGCAATTGCATGCCAGCAGATATGAGAATGCTAAGAGGGATGTGTGGTGTTACACGAATGGATAGAATAAGAAATGAGTACATAGGTAAGAGGAAGTTTGAAAGTGGCACCGGTAACTGAAAAGTTGTGTGGAAATCGATTGTCATGGTATGGGGCATGTGATGCGGAGGAATGAGGAAAATGTCGTGAGGAGAGTTTCGAGTATGAATTTCGATGGCTATAAGAGTAGGGGAGTACCAAAAAAGATGGATGGAATGTATGAATGATGATATGGTTAGAAAGGGGGTGACTACCGAGATGACGACTAATAGAGAAATATGGAAGTAAAAGACATGTTGCGCTGACTGCAAATAAATTGGGATAAGGGCAGGAGAATGATCAGAAGAGGCTATATCACAGAAACATTCATATATCTATGGGCTATATACAGGGTGGCAGGAACATCGACACGAAAACTGTAAGGGTCAGTTCACACCGCGACGCGACATGGCGCGCAGTTTTCAATATAACAATACAATTATAGACCTTATCTACTACACAAAAAGGTACACAATTCAGTGAGGTGGTGTCTACTACGTCGAGCTACGCCGGCCCACCTCAAAGAAATGTGTACTTTTTTGTGTAGTAGATAAGGTCTATAATTCGTCGCGTCGCGGTGTGAACTGACCCTAACCATAAATTCAACACATGATTCTGAACTGTGTTAAAACTTTTCGTCGATTATTTGAGAAAAAATTGGCTGTTCCATACATTTTGACCGCGTAGGTAGTGCACTTATCTATGAAACAGCAGATTTTTTTGTTTGATAACCGACGAAAATTTATTACGCTAAGGGGTCTAGAATTATGTACAGGGCTCTAGCACATCAAGCTACCCGAAACTGTCAAATTATCCCAATCAATTTTGAGCCTTATACTTTAGCGATAATGTTGAAAATCTATTAAAGAAATTTGACAGATTGTAGTAGCTTGATGTGCTGGCGTCTGTACTGAATCCAGAAGGCCAATTCTGGTAATTTAAAATGTTCAAAATCTAGTCGCAGTCTCATCTCGGCGACAAACAAACGTCAAATACCTGTCAAAATGTAGGGTAATTAGAGGTATTTTTGACAGATTGATATTGAGATCAGACTGTGAACGTTCTCAAAATTACGAGAATTGCCCCTCTGGTTGCGTGTCGTTGTCCCTGTCATCCTGTATAAAGCATGGTAATGGATTCCAGAATACGAGTAAAAATAAAGCACAGGACAACTCTAAAACCCCTTTTCATTACGAAAGGAAAAAAAGAAAACTCATAAATAGTCATACATTTTAAACCATAAACTCGGTCCAAAAAAAACGGGACAAATTGTAAACAAGGACTTAGGGATGTCCATATGTAATTAGTGAAGCGATTACGTATTCATGGTGGCAGGCCTTGCTAGGGATGTCACCGCTAATTTTAATAATTACACTTGCGCATATTAATTTACCTTTCCGCTGAAATGTTCAGCATGCATGAAATGTGGTTATTTGTTTAACTGAATTAAAATAGGAAGTTCTATGTTTGATGGCACGTGTGTTTGCTTGTCCGTGGTTGTTTGTTTGTTTGGGATTTTGTCTAAAACGCTTGGATCGACTTTGGTGATTGCAACTTTTGTCTTCTTGAATATTCTGGAAAATGTCGCGATGAACGTGTCGTTAAGACACGCCTATCACGCACGAGGTTGTGAGTTCAAATCCGGGCAAGTAACAGTATGGCTTTTTTCTAATTCAAAAGCATACAGTAATTATCTTCTGGAAAGATTTGCAGTACGTAGTAGATAGGTATTTTAGACATGGAATTTAAACATCATGATTGGACTATTATGTTTTTTTTTTGTTGCTAGAAGCAATAATTAATCATTTCTATAACCGGGACTCAAACCCACGACCTCCATATTCCGCAGTTTTTCAACAAAACGAGCCGAAGATCTCGTTAAAAATAAATTAAAAATCTCCATCTTGAAAGAACTTGATTGATTAAGTCTAGGGGATAAGAGACGACTCTCGACGAGTTTGCCCGAATCATTACCGAGACCGATTTTAACGTCAAAGGATATTAATACAAACGACCTAGTTTTAGCAAACTCTTTGAGAATTTAAAACTGTTTTAACTATGGTAAGTACCTCGTTAAAGTAGCTTTAGATTTTATAATAATATTAAAACTTTTAGTTAGTCATAATTAAGTACCTAGTTTTTTACCCGAGCAGTGGTGGCCAAGTGGTAACGGCCGCGACTTACGAGTTGTAGGTCGTAGGTTCGAATCCAGATAGGCGCTTTACTTTGTGTAAATTATTTCATCACCACTGCTCTCAAAACGGTGAAGGAAAACATCGTGAGGAAACCGGCATGTCCTAGAACCAAAAAAATTCGAAGACATGTGACATCTACCAACCCGCACTGGGCCCGCGTTGTGGATTACGGCGCTCTCGCTCTCACTAAGAGGAGGCATGTGTCCCAGCAGTGGGAACATTATAGGCTGATTATGTTATGTACCTAATTTTT
This sequence comes from Hydraecia micacea, assembly GCA_914767645.1. NCBI lineage: Eukaryota > Metazoa > Arthropoda > Insecta > Lepidoptera > Noctuidae > Hydraecia > Hydraecia micacea. The sequence continues at coordinate 2,792,293 of OU611801.1, read as the reverse complement.
AAAGCAGTTTTAGTATCTTACTTGTGCGAAATAGTGGCGTTGTCTCTCTTCCCCCTACTTATTTGCCCCTATTTTCTGACCACGTTACGGCCTCATAAATGTAAATGTAATGCCATTTTCATTAACGTACAGTACATAAGTACAGAAGCACGAGGGGTCTCGGTATGTAAAGATGGTCACCCATCCACGGACCAACCACGGCAAGCGTAGCTTAAGGGGCTTACAGGACCTAAACGCAAAAAACGCAAGTTTTAGAAACAATAAAAGTAAATGATCGCCTACAGTAAAAAAAACCAAAAAAATATATGATATTCTTCAGGATAAATGCTAGGATGATAGTGTGTTGAAAACATAATACAACTTATTTGGTACGATAGAAAAAAATCATGAAGATACCTCTAAAAACTTTTTATTTACAACAAAATTCATACTAATATACATACAATCATTATGATTTTTTGTCAGATTATTCTACAAGCAACATACTAAAACTATAGTGTTTTAGTTTTTTTGTCCAAAGACTAGATTTTTCGTAAATCGATAATTGCTTCATATTTTGCAATAAATTACCAGCGTTGTGGCATCGCGCTTCTCTTTCTTTTCTATGCAGACCGACAAAGACCGCGCTTTAGGTCATGTAGTCCTCTTAACCTGATTGATCGACCAGTGCGGCTGTTATTGTTTAGCCACGGCCCCAGGTTTCAATCTATTATACTATTATCTTTCTTTTTTATTTTTTTTTTATTAATATGGATTATGAAAAGACAGAATGGATTGTTGGAGTCACCTGACTCTAGTTAAGAAACTATTGTACTTTTTTCATATCGTAATCATAACCTCTTTCTTCTTTTATACCAACAAAGTTCCGTACACTCATCTGAACAGCTTCCAATGGTTCAATCCCGATATTTATTAGCGTGTGTAACGAGCGGTATGGAAGCTTTCCGGCTCGCTGCTTGTATCGATCAAACTCCGTCTCGTCTAGGACGGACAGGACAACGAACAATATTTATTACATACAAAAGGATCACTACAAACAGTCCTTGTAAAACGACAATACAGTGACTAATCTTTGAATGCTATACTAAAAATAGTTTGCCAGTAGAATCCGTTTAACTTTTTTTCGCATACGCCTTTTTATTTGGGGTTAGTTAGTTTCCATTCCTCGAGTTCTTATGTTGCAAAAAAAAAAACTTTATTTCAGACATGCTTATATGAACAATCTATTACTAATTCACTAACAACTTACAAACTTCAGTGGGCTTCAAAAGTTAGTTGAAATTTTTCCACTTCTACTGTGTATTGTTTTTGGTCCCTAGCCCTGAAATCAAGCCATGGACAAAATTGATAAACTTCTATTGCTTGAATACGAAGCTGTTGGCTACCTTGTATGTGTGCATTTTATATAGTTTTTTTGTAATGTGCGTTTTGTGTGTGCAGAATAAACCAGTGGCGTGCATTGCATATAGGCATATAAGCAATGCCTACCTCGATATATCAACATAAGACTGTCAATAAGATTTTAGTGTGTGTGCCCCATATTTAAGAAACTCGCTAAATTATCATACCTAACAAAAAACAAAATCTTCATAAAAACACGCGCGGCAGTAGGTAGTCGCCAGACGGCCTACTCGGCTCCCGTACTATTCGCACATTGTCATTGGTCTTTACTCATTCAAGTTAATACGACAAAATTAAAAATGCGTACGTCTCACGCGTAATACCATGACGTTCGACCTTCGCAATTTATCACCCTTAAGTAGGCATGCCTACTCAAATAACCACACTTTTGACCACACTTTTTTTTCTGATTAGTGACCGCGTTTGCCTAGACTAGACCCGGCCTAGTGCCTACCTATTCTGAAAACCAATGCACGCCACTGGAATAAAACATTTTTCTTTCTTTCTTTACACCATGTTAAGTTACTTGTTTATTTACGGGTACCTACAGCTACCTCCACCGAGAGTCTGCGCTGCACTTTGCACTTTTTGCTTTGCCGATATTGTTGTCACTGGCAGAACTTGTAATGAGAAATGGAACTTCTGCACTTTTTTGTCATTTCGTCCTTGCGTTTGATGCCTAGTTTTATAACATTTTTTATAGTAGTTTGTCGAGTTTGAATGTTTTTCTTTTTAACGTCTTATTTTATATTATAAAGTTGTGACTGTCTGGCTTTTTATCAAAGAAGATGTGATTATAATAAAGTTTTATCGAACGAACAAAAGCGATTCAAAAAGTGTCTTTATTTTGAGAATTAATCTATAGTTTGAGAATGATTCGTTTAAAAGGAAAAATTTATAGAATAAATTTATGGCAGGTGCTCACGATGACACAACAAGCTTATACATTTCTAGTTTTAGCTGACCTCGCATTTTATTGGCATTTCGTACAATGAGAAGTCAGTTTATACTTTAAATGTATAGCTTAATAATTATGTCGTCGTGTGTACCTAAATTCTTTACAATTATAAAAAAAATCTTCTTATAAAATGTTTAATTGTTAAAAGAAATTTTAGTCATTTAAGCAGTTTGCTGGGCTATAGTATTAATAGAAATATTATTTAATTAATTGAAATAAGGCAAAAGAAAGATGTATTTTATTATACTCTTTTGATTGTACAGACGCCAGCACATCAAGCTACTACAATCTGTCAAATTTCTTTAATAGATTTTCAACCTTATCGATAAAGCATAAGGTTCAAACTTGATTGGGAAAATTTGACAGTATCGGGTAGCTTGATGTGCTGGCGTCTGTACATACCTGTAATTCACTAATTTAGTATTTCCCACATAGTATGAAATAACAGCCAGTTATTTTGTAACCGGATTTTGGAACTGTTAATTACGAGGAACAGGAACAGAAGGAACAGATATGCGATTATACCTGTTACAACACACTCCTAGTTTCAACTACCTTTGATATTACCCTATTTCAATATTAATTTCGCCGTGCCAATAACTCCTAACATTCCTGCACACGGATCCATCGAACAATATGAATATTCCTGCTCGAAATATATTTTCACCCTTGACTTGACAAAGGTCCCATTTTCTAATATTCCAGTGTTTCTTCAAAATATCTGCGTGACGGCGATATTATTCGGATAACTAATAGAATAGTATCCAAACAGTCGTTAGTGGGTTTCGGATAAGTTTAACAAAATGAAGTCGGATTATAGTTCGAAATTTAAGAATGGCTCTATGGTTTAAAACTGCGTTGAAAGATAAACCTTGTTTTGTAATAAGGCCGAGTTTGTCTGTAGTATTACAACTAGTAGGTAGTTTTAGGTACAGTCAACAAAAGAGATAAGTATGCAGGATCGTCGGATATAGTTGAAGCTTGGTAAGAAACCGATGGATGTTCTCGATTAAAAATTTATTTTATTAATTGTTTGGAATGGATCTATGCGGAACAATGTGGACTGTAAGATTATGAATCTAGTATATTACAATCAAATTAGTACAAAACAATCCCGACGGGCGCTCGCGGGCAAGTGGCGAGGGGCCGCGGGGCGTGAGTCGCGTCCCTGCTCGTGGAGGCGACGACGACGGCGGGGTGCGGGCGGTGCGAGGGAGGCGCGGGTGAGCGCCTTGATCCCGAGGGCTGCGCGTAGACATAATAGAAAACAAACAGTTCATTTACCAAATTAAATTTCAGTCGATAACATCCATCGGTTTCTTACTAAACTTCAACTATATCCGACGATCCTGCGTACTTATCTCTTTTGTTGACTGTACATACACAGAACTATAATAACGGAAGGAAAAGATTCAAGCGTCATCATTAAGCTTAACTGGTTGTTAAGCGCTGGTTTTCAACTTAGACCCGTGACTCCAGTTTACAAGCAACAATGGGATACCTAATAGTAGTCGTTAAGATAACATCCATAAAAAATTTAAACCTTTCAATTTAGGGGCAAACTCAAAGCATTTATTTCAATTAAACCACGTACAGGCACTTTTGAATTGTCAAAATTAAATAGTCGGTCAGTTAGTCGGAAAGTTGAAGCTAGTTGCCCATTCCAAAACATAGATCTCTATGGAGAAGAACGGGCAAGAAACTCCACGGACACTCTTTTGAATCAAGATATTACAAAATCCTGGGTACATTATTCTTGTTGCTTCTATATGTGAGAACAATGTAAAAAAACACACAAATGAAGAAACAATTCAAAATATAAGATTAAATGGGTTTATATCTAAGTTATTTTCAGTTTACATAACAAATATATAAGTATCTATTAAAAGCCGTACATATCACCTGGCACAGACCACACAATCAGAAGCGTCCAATGTCCCCTGAATGAGACATAGGCAAGGGACGAACTCAAACAAAGGGGAGAACTGGCAGCTACTAATGAATCCTATTCATCGTTGGGAGGCAGGGGAGATTTGCACAAATACTATACTATAATATCTATATGACGTTTTTGTGTTTGTTTTTATGATCGTCATCTGTTTTACTATTGGTTTTTGATGTTCGTAAGACAGCGGGGCAATTGCGTAACACATTATCAATCGGAATCGGTTTCATTTTGACAGTTCAACAACATTCATTGCGTTATTTACGTGTTGAGCAGACAAATTGTTCGAACTTATGAAGCGATGGATTAACAATTTGCTTCAAAATGATTCAGATTCCGATTGATAGTGTATTACGCAATTAGGGTGCTGTTTATCGTTTAGGGATTTTATTTTATTAATCCTCCTAATATTATAAATGCGCAAGTTTGTGAGGGTGGATGGATGTTTGTTACTCTTTGACGCAAAAAGTACACAACGTATTTTGATGAAATTTTATAGTAATATAGCTTATACATCAGAATGACACATAATATAATTTTTATCCCGATATTTTCCAGGGATCGACACTTATGCGGGTGAAACCGCGGGGCGCTGCTAATTTATAATAAAAATATTGTATAAAAAATATATTTTATCTGTATACCTACATTATAAGCAAATTAATCATTTCTATCCATACTAATATTATAAATTCGAAAGTAACTCTGTCTGTCTGTCTGTATGTTACCTTTTCACGCCTACTACACTGAACAGATTTCGATAAAATTTGGCAGAGAGATAGGTTGCAATCCGGGGAAGGACATAGGATAGTTTTTATCCCGATATTCCCACGGGATCGACACATATGCGGGTGAAACTGCGGGGCGCACCTAGTATCAAATATCTATGCCCCATGCTATACCAAGCCATGCATAGCCATTAGAGCTACACTTTTAATTCATCACATCTAAGTCATCATCAATCAACACTATAAAGAGATTAGATTTTTTGTATGTTTATTTGTTACGCTTTCACGCTAAAACGACTGAACGGATTTAGATGAAATTTGACACATGAGTAGACCATGACCTGGATTAGGACATAGGATACTTCTTATCCCGATATTTCCACGGGATTGAGACTTATGTGGGTGAAACCGCAGGACACAGCTAGTCATAAATAAATTGGATAATGATGATAGTACCTATCACCGTTTCATATATTATGCAAGTTCGTAATAACAATCTAAATTACGCGAATAGTTTTGCATAGCAAATTGGCAATTGCTTTTGTAGTGTGGAGCGTGTCAAACTAGATAGTCTTGCAACACCAAGATTATATTATAACTAGCAGCGCCGCGCGGTTTCACCCGCATAAGTGTCTATCCCGTAGGAATATCGGGATAAAAAGTATCCTATGTCCTTTCCCGAGACTCAAACTATCTCTATACCAAATTGCATCTAAATTGGTTCAGCGGTTTAAGCGTGAAGAGGTAACAGACAGACAGACACACTCTCGCATTTATATTATTAGTATGCACCATGCTTGTGGGTGTTTTCAAATAGGTATTTAAATGTGTCATTCAGAGATATACTGCATCTCTTTATCTAGTGGTCGCAAGGGCTACTACTGAGCATGAGGTCCTGGATTCGATTCCTGGGTCGGGAAAAGTGTTATTGGGTTTTTGCATCTGGAATTTCACAGTAGCAGCCCGGAGTCTGGATTTGTCCCCGCCTGACGGCAATAGGCTCGCCCCCTGTCACATGGGACTTTTGTATTAATCTTAGTTTGATAATGCGAAAGTCTGTTAGTTACATTTTCACACCATCGCGGCTGAATGGATGTGGATGAAGATTCGCACACGGATAGACCATGACCTGGACATACCTTTTATCCCAGTAATACTTTCCCGTGGTATACTTTCCGACCAGAACGTGGGCGAAGCCGCGAGTAAAAGCTAGTATTCTTATAGACTATCATCAAGTCGACATCACTCACAAGACAAAACATATTACTTATAGTAAAAGTGCGCAGTGCTGCATATCCCCACACCCCATTTCAAGCTTTATTTCAATGACTATTAAGTTGATTTCAGAGTGACAAGCATTGAAAAAGTTATAAAAATGTTTGAAGTTGTAGCGTAAACTGAACTTTATTGTGTAGCAATTAAAGTTATTTTTCCATTAATTCAGATTTGTTTACATTTTTGGCAAATAAATCGCGAAACCAGACTAGGTAATAAAGGGCTGAAGACCCAATTTGGCACCTGTCCCAACGCTAGCGATTTACGAGAAGCGATTAGAGCTAGCAACTAAAAACGAGTTGGCGAGCAACGAACAGCGCGTGCGCGACGCGACGAGCGATTACTCGCAGCACACGATGGGTTTTGTCGACGGAAGAATAGACAAAATAGAAATGACATGACATAATATAGACAGATTTCTTTAGAAATCTATCAATAATACAAAAACAAAATCCGTTTCTTACGTGGTCATTCTACTCGTGATATGCGCATGTACTAAGCGTGTGGGTCTCAGCGGGCTGGATTATCCATAAGGCAGTTTAGGGAACTGCCTAGGGGCCCCGCATCGGATAGGGGGCCCCGCGGACCGAAAAAACAACTATTGAAAATGTTTAATCGAGTGAAAAATTTCTTTGAAGTATCCTCAATGACACTATGATTGCCTTGTTTTTACAAATTACATTTTCATATTAAAAAATGATATTCGTTTTTTCGCTGCGATTTTAACGCCGACTAATCAGACGACGGTACGGCAAGCAAAAGCATAATTATGTATATAATAGCATTGTAGTAGAAAAAAAATACGTGTGGCACTCGGGGACTGCCGCGGTAAAGCTATTGCATAGCAACGCACACAAACACCGTGCCGAAGTCTGCCGAACTGATACGACGTTAGACGATGCTTAGGTTTATTTTCGTTACGGAATTTCTTCATTCGGTCGCCGCGCTCAAAGCCCAAGATAAAAGCTATGCAATAGCTTAAAAGTATTTTAGAAAGTTAGAAAAGGGGCCCCGAGATTTGTATTACCTAGGGGCCCCGACATGGTTAATCCGGCCCTGGCAGCGAATGTTCTACCCGCCAAACGAGCGTCGCTGATTCTATACTCACTTTTACAGCTCTTGTTGCTACGTCATAAACGAGTACTCGGTATGAACAGTCGGCGATCAACTATATAAATGATAAATTATTTTATTTCTGTAAGTAGGTTTGCACAAACACTTTTACACGTCAATCATATTTTTTTAAAACTAGATGAGGTCGGGGTTTCCTATCTGACTACTCTGAGAAGAAAGGCCGAAACAAACTAGAGGTCACAGTCTCTTTTAAAGTCCAGACATAATCTTGGTCAGGGTATATGAAGACCATGTAGATCGATGTCTGTGATGGATTTTTGAGGAAAGAACATATATTTTTTACATACACGGGACCTAGAATCTTTTGCACGTTTCTTGAGCTAGAAAGTCGTTGACTTTGTAAGCCTTGTAGACTTTAGATCTGTAGACCATTTTTTATTGTATCAAGTACCTGGTACTTGTTGACAGGCCTACGTTATCCTCCCATACCTACTGTAACTTGAAAACATTGTAAAAGCCAATTATTTTTTTAAAGAGTAACCATGGAGTTTCTTGCCGGTTCTTCTCCATAGGAAACGACCAATTGGAACCGTGCACCTAGCTTCTGACGTTTCATAAGTGCCCATGTTGGTTTATGTGAAATAAAAATATTTTGATTTGATTTGATTTGATTTGATAGCTAGTCCGCTTCCTCGTAGTTGACGGAGGGACAGGTGCCTTAACATTTAAATAGATTAGGGTCTCGGTGCCCTTCGATTGAAACCAATCGTTTCGGTTTTCTTGTTAAAGGTCTAAAATGTACCTAAAGTCTTTGATACTAGAGTGAAACCCAAAGCTATAAGCTTAAATTGAGGTGACACTATTATAAATGTGAGCTTTTCATCTTTTACTTTAAGGTAAGAATACGATTTCATTAGTTATCGGCTGCCACCATTTCTAAAAAAAAAAAATTAAGTTCGACAAATCAATTCAGAAATCAGAGGAGCAATTCTCGTAATTTAAAGAACATTCACAGTCTGTGGGCTAATTCTCGTAATTTTAAGATCGTTCATAATCTGAGGGGCAATTATCGTATTTTTAAGAATGTTCACAATCTAAACCTCAGTCTCAATCTGTCAAAAATAACTCTAATTCTAGGTCAACGGGAAGTACCCTATAAATTTTGATTCCCTTTAGTGTCGAAATATTTTACGTTAACTTAGAAGTTTTATTTTTTCACAGCATCAAGGTACTGTAGACCTGAGTATATGGTTTTAATTTCAACTCGATACCTTCACGCGTTCCTGAGATAAAGGGTATTGACAGACAGACAGACAGACGGACAACAAAGTGATCCTATAAGGGTTCCGTTTTTTCCTTTTGCGGTACGGAACCCTAAAAATGGATTAAAAATAATGTAATAATATTAAAATTACAGGTCATAACATTGCACCTGTTAAGTCCAATGGAATAGGTGGATAGCCTATTGCCATCAACCAAATACAATTCTAGTTTCTAGACTGCTACTCTAAAATTCTAAAATCTTACATTAGGTAGCAGTCTAGACTCTTTGCTTAGGCTGGGTATCGTCAACTACGTTCATCAGTCGTGTTTTAGGTAAAAATACCCATTATAACCTGTGTCTCTCTTTGTTTCAGATTTATCTACTTCAACGAGAGCTTCACCAGACTGCTAACTATGTTATAGTGGAAAGTTTGTTCCTAAAACCCTGATCAAGTGCAGTGTTCCTATCAAATTAGTATTTTTGACGCTACTTTACATTAGTGTACCAATAAGTGCGAAAAATGGGATGCAACACGAGTTCCGAAGCCAAAACTGCCAAAGAAGAAAAGAACAATGCCCAAGAAAACCAGACAAATACTGCCACAGGTATTTATAAGTCATTGAATGTAAAAAAACATTGACAAAATGTTAAAAGAGAAGTTTCGTTATTTAAAAACAGCGCCATCTATCGGAATTTTCCAACACTACTACATGAACACGCTGGCGGAAATGCGTGAAAACGGACATCGTCAGTTGTCATGTGGAGAGTTTTAGTAAACGTAACATAGATGGCGCTCTTTCGTATTGTGAGTTTTCATTTTCAGGCATTGGACATTAGATGGAGCCCGTTAAACTTTTATATTTTTACTTTAACATCGATTGGTCTAATGAATATAATTTTAGAATATTGTTTATTGTCGCTACAAGTGGTTAACAAATAAAGTTGTACAAAAATAAAATGTATCCCGATATTGCTACGTTGTATGACAATACTTAGCTTCTGGCCAAGGTAAAAGCCTCAACTAACTAACTAATAAAGAGATAAAGAGAAAAAAAAAAAGAGTAATAAAGAGTATTCTATTCTATTCTATTCTAAAAGTATCAACTAACCGTTTGGATATTTCGTTGTAAAAATCAGAGCTATAAAGAAACTAGCCAGGAACAATTATAAAGGAATCCAAGCTAACAAAAGCCAACTATACCTATTAAAAAAAAAATACAATATCATGAGTTAGATACGTACCTATAACTCACTGTCATGAAAAAGAGAATATATACTACAAAAACTTATCTACGATCTAATGGAGACGACATGTTTTTCTTGTAACTCTGCGACATGTTTAAGGAAATAACTATAAGTACAGAGAAAATGTATCCTGTCGTCTTGGAAACGTTTGTCATCCTTCAAATTGGCCTGCCAGAATACTGTTTTTGTCGGAACTATTAAAGTTACAGTTACTGGTTAGTTCTGTTTCTTGTTTTCTCTTCAAAATCGATGAACTTGATGGTGTTGATCTAGGCGTCATTTTCATGGACGGGCGCCATCATTAAAGACTGGTCATCTCTGAACTACCAAAGCTTATCTTTAATTTTTTAATCTTTTTCTTTTTGCATCGTTCTCACTTAGGTACACACGGCTACACACAACCAGTATAAGCTGACTTCTGATTGTAAGAAAAACCGATTCAAAGCAAGGTCAGCTGAAACTGGAAATGTATAGCTTGATGTGTAGCCGTGTGTACAGAAGCAACAAGAATATTTATTTAAAACAGTGTCCTTTGATTTTTTGCCCGTTCTTCTCCATAAAGATCTACATTTTGGAATGGGTGAACTAACTTCATCTTTATGAATTATTATTACGACCGACTATTTGAGAGTTAAAAAGTGCCTGTTATTGGTTTAATTGAAATAAATGCTTTGAGTTTCAAGTTTGTCTGTGTAATAAAAACTTGTGACTCGTGTAAGGAACTTTTATAAGAAGTCTTTAGTACATATACTTACTTGTACTCGACAAAATTTTCCACCGTGAAACAACATTGCAGTGTCTTGGTTTGCAGATTAGTGATTAAATTCAAGGCATGAGATTGCATTCATGATATTGAAAGAAAGAAAAAGTATTTATTGGGACTCGCACAGACTAAAACTAAACTAAACACACTCATGGAAACAGTCTGCCTAGCCTTTTCCCAACTATGTTGGGGTGACTGGACGCAGCCGAAAACTAGTATTTAACATGGAGCGACTGCCTATCTGACCTCCACAAACCAGTAACTGGATAATACGATACCCTCGGTAAGACTGGTTGTTAGACTTTCGGGCTTCTGCATACCCGTAACGACTGTCAAAGATCCACGAATGACAGCCGGGACCAACGGCTTAACGTGCTTTCCGAGGCACGGAGGGGTCTCAGTATGTACAGATGGTCGCTTTATTATCAGTATATATAGATACAAATTGATATTCGTGATGCTTGCAACCTTTTTGCATAAAACATAAATTAAAAACAACATTTTATAGAAGTTGACAAACTGTTGAAAAATAAATTCCAAGACCAAATTAACTCGGTTTTTCCAACGTTTACAGAGCATCGTAACTAAATAATTTCCGAGGACGCCAGTGAGTTCGTTCATTCCCATTCAAGTAATAAAATATTTACAAGTCCTGCGACTTCCCCGCGGCTCCGGTTTTTTTTTTCTTTCATAAATAATATCTACTTGAGTAATCCGCCATTTTGTGTGTCCCTGTCAAGTTTTTCTTTTTTTCATTCAAGTTATTTTTAAGGTGCGATGAATCTTTGGAAGACTTTGTCCTTTTAGGTGTTGGGGCATAGAATTATGTTGAGTTTGTATTTTTTGTGCGTTTTGAGTTGTTGGTTCATATTTATCGTGTTCGTTATCAGTGAATTTAAGACGGAATATTTTGAGACTCAAGGAATAAACAGATGTGATTTCATCTGCCTGTTTTGTGTGTCGTATTTGTCAATATTTATCCTACACTAAACGCGCAGTCTTAAATGCCTTACATCACGGTTAGGTAGTGAAAAGGACAGAGAATAGTATCATCGACATATAATTATTTGTCTATTGTCAACTTTTGATTATTTATTCATTTTAAAAGACTATTCTCGCCTGATCTGTGTTTCATTACCTAGTTCCTAGTTGATTAACTAGTTCAGACACGTAAGTCTTAGGAATAAAAACTGTACTAATTTTTGTGCCTTATAATTTTTGAATAAATATATTATTATTTTAGTAAACTGTATAATAAAGATACTGTGGCTATAAGCATCAGTTAGCTAAAGGTATACCTACTCTAACAATGCTAACATAAGGTACAATTTGTTACTAACACTGAAACTTTTTTGATTTTATATCATTGTGATGCGATTATGTTAACTGTATGGCGTTTTTCTCTGAAATACACTTGCATGCAATAAAATCGACCCACCCCATGCTCTTCGATTTGAAACAATATAATTCAACAAGTTTTACTAACAACAACCTAATATATTGTATATTAAAACCTTCCTGAAAGTATGTAGATTACGTTAGTGAAACAATTATCAAAGCAGATTCATTAGTTTTTGAGAAAATCTCGAACTTATAAATATGGGGGTTGAATAAAGAAGCTCCATTTTTTTGAAGTCCGTTAAAAAAATCAAGCTCAATTTTGGTTAAACAAACAGAAATACACAAAATTTTACGTTTATCAATTTCATTGACAAAAAAAGTCACACACTTTTTCCGAGCAAAAGTGAGTAATGAGGACATCTGAAGAACCGAGTCGATCTTGTCAAGAATATTGCTTTGAACAAAATATAGTGTATGTTCAAATAAACTGTACCTTACCTACCTTCACACAGTATAAAATAATAAATTATATTCATTACGATTTTTGAGATATCGTGTCTCAAATGGAGAGCATGGGGTGGGCCAATTTTTTTGCACGCAAGGTAAATAAACCCGAGATATTGTTTCTTACACAGAACAGATAAATCCTCCTTTAAATGTTCTGTGGTTTCTTATATAGGGTGACTGGTAATTAGTGACCGATACTTAAACACGTGATTGTACTCATGATAACAAACAACTTTTACTATGGGACCAAACCTGAAATCGCGAAAAAAAAAGATTTGCTGTTCAGTACATTTTGACCAGTTAGGCGAACATAAACGACTAAACGGCAGAGTTTTTTTTTCGCAATTTCAGGTTTGGTCCCATAGTAAAAGTTGTTTGTTATCATGAGTACAATCACGTGTTTAAGTATCGGTCACTAATTACCAGTCACCTTACTAAGTAACTAACCTATTCGAAACTTGGGTTCAAAGCCTTGTAACAAAAGAAGAGTTTTGTATTGAACTGAATTTAAGCTAAGGAACATCAAGAGTTATATTTATCTCCATAAACTACTTTTAACCGGTATCTCGTATCTTTGAATACATAGCATAGATCTGCAACTTTACAAAGCCCAACTACCCGACTGAAATTATATCCAAAATAGTTTTGACAACTATCTGGGTTGTCTTTGAAACTTTAACCGCAATAAGATTACCTCTTAAGAGACTTGTAGTTGGAAAGGCTTTGTTAAATTAAATATCTCTGTTTAGTCTGTGGTATTGTCTGCATTGTGGCCTGTGATAGAGTTGGGAATACCGCATTGGTTTAGTGTGGTGGTTACTTTTGAGTGTGAGAATATAGACTTGCTAACTTCAAATGAATGACTTCTTGATAGTTCAAAAGTGCCTGTGAATAGTTTTATTGAAACAAAAGATTAGAATTAGAGTTTGACGTTAGGTTTCGGAAAATAGGCTCGAACTCAAACGGGTCTCATTGTTATAATCATACAAGTGTCTAATTCTGCTTTCAAGTTGGTTATTTTTTCTCCATTTTCAGCGAACATCTTAAAGTTTTTGAAGTGATAACTTCTTTATGCGCATTGGGCATTTTTTGAGATGGGATAAAACCATTGAACTCGCGACACTTACCGAATTTTATCACCACTGCTCTCAAAACGGTGAAGGAAAACATCGTGAGGAAACCAGCATGTCCTAGAACCGAAAAAAACAAGGACGCGACATCTACCAATCCGCACTGGGCCTGCGTGGTTGATTATAGCCCAATCCCACTCTCACAGAGACGAGGCCTGTGTCCCAGTAGAGGGAACATTGGCTAATTACAATAAAATACTATTACTTTAATGAGGCTTGTAAAAATTAATTCAATGGTAGAACTTTCTTTATTTTTTCTAAGACTCTTTTATGAATCTTATTCAATTTTCTACCTTACAACCGCTATAAAATATGTTGGTTGTATATCATATGTGTCGATTATATATATTACAGCCGTCGTATCCGAAGTGTATGTGAAAAGAGGCTTTTTGTAACGCCTTTTTCATGATAATAAATGGCTGGTGAGTTCAACGTGATTTATGGTACGGTTTGTAGATAGTACTACCTACATACGTTAACGTTACGGTAAAACAAAGTCAAGGCTTTGTTCAGAGTTGAATTTGAAGGTCGGGGGGCGAAGTTCCTTATCGCTAGTCATACTCTGCACACTTGGCGAATGAGGACTAAACCGAAAAAAGGGCAACATAGTAGGTATGTGTGTGCTTGTGTGTTTACATGCTTGTCTACGTATAGGTATACTAGTTGACCCGGCAAACTTTGTACCGCCCGCCAGCTGCTCTGCCCCCGCTTTTTAATTCTCTGATATCTTCTATGATATCCATTTTAATGGCATGGGCAATTATGATTTACACGAAATACACAACGTATGTAATGTATTTAATTGGATAAGGAATAATACCGTATCGTTTAAAATAGTTTGGTAAATAACACATAATTTTTTGTATACATAATTTTTTTGTAAAAAACCGCATCAAAATCCGTTGCGTAGTTTTAAAGATCTAAGCATACATAGGGACAGACAGACAGCGGGAAGCGACTTTGTTTTATACTATGTCGTGATTATTGTAGTATATACGTGCGGTGAGGTCACTCAGCGAGCTATGGAACGGCCTATACTTGGAGTTTCTCTAAGGGATCGAATCAAGGGATCAGACCGGAATAAATCGATTTTGATTTATGTAGAATTAAATAATAATAAAGATATTAGTACAACCTTGATCTCGTTGACATTATTTATAGCTACCTATCTAGTTTAGAATAGTATTTAGGTACTAATATTCTTGCCCAGCCTACGTGTATGTTTCGAATCAACACAGATAACATTTTATTTTACAGATAAAAATACCAGTCTAAGTTTTCAATTTTGCAATTAGGCTAAGTGCCAAAAAAGCAAAACCAAAATTTTGTCTTTCAAAAGTGCTATGTTGGGCAACCATTTCAATATAAAGGTGCAAAATGCGTACAAAAATGTATTGTAATTTTGCAATTTTTTCAATATGCCCAAATAAAATGTTGACTAAGAAACTAATGCATTTTTATTTAGTTTCTCAATGATTGTGTTTTGGCACCTAGCCCATTTGTAAATTCCACGCTACAATTTTTACGATAAATTTACAAAAAGTAACTGATACATTAATCTACATTCTCATTAATAATGCATGTTATTATTAATCATTATGGATTATACAAAACGATGAAAATTGTATTTTTACGAAAATATTCCGAAGTTATTTAAAGTTTGAGCGATAAATATTCCCCGGTATGCAAATACGACACATCTCATTATAACACTATGACCACAGTACAAGTACAACAGTGAAACATTTGTAAAAAAAGAGACACTTTTATAGTTTGAATTAAATAGACCGTTAGCAGGAGCTACTAGTGGTCTTTGTCCTGTCCTTATCTTAATTTATTAATGACTAGCTGCGCCCCGGGGTTCACCGGCAAAAAATCTAATCTTTTCTCTTTATAGTGTTGATTGATGATGATTTAGATGTGATGAATTAAAAGTGTAGCTCTAATGGCTATGCATGGCTTGGTATAGCATGGGGCATAGATATTTGATACTAGCTGCGCCCCCCCCCCGGTTTCACCCGCATAAGTGTCAATCCCGTGGGAATATCGGGATAAAAACTATTCTATGTTCTTCCCCGGGATGCAATCTATCTCTCTGCCAAATTTTATCGAAATCCGTTCAGTAGTTTAGGCGTGAAAAGGTAACATACAGACAGACAGACAGAGTTACTTTCGAATTTATAATATTAGGATAGATAGGGGCAGACCGAATCAGAACCAGATGCAGCTGAATACCAGTATTTTCCATGGAGCGACTGCCTATCAGCAAAACCATTTATTTTCATCTAGTGCAGACTGGATGAAAAAAGAATTACAAAGGATGAAAAAAACTCCAAATTTTCTACCATTAATTTAGTGTCTGATTACATAACACATACATAATCAGCCTATAATGTTCCCACTGCTGGGACACAGGCCTCCTCTCAGTGAGAGGGAGTGTGCCGTAATCCACCACGCGGGCCCAGTGCGGGTTGGCAGATGTCACATGTCTTCGAATTTTTGGTTCTAGGACATGCCGGTTTCCTCACGATGTTTTCCTTCAGCGTTTTGAGAGCTGTGGTGATGAAATAATTTACACAAAGTAAAGCGCCTGTCTGGGTTCGAACCTACGACCTACGTAAGTCACGGCCGTTACCACTTGGCCACCACTGCTCCCTAGTGTCTGATTGTAAAGTGGCAATCTTCTCACTGTCGTTACTCAGTAATTTTGTTACTTAAAGTAAAGATAATTAAAAAGCTCGTTATCTTTCGCTTTTGTTATTATAATTCGATCAAACGGTTCTTGTTTGTTGTTATAATGTTCGGTTCGGTGTAATTTGTTTGTCGATGTAGATTATGTTTTATGTTGTTATAGCTTCTGTAACAGCCGTACAGATCAACACCTTAAATTTTTTTATGTTTTTGGCATTGAATGTCGTTGAGATGAGATTTGAACGTTTTTAAGAGCGTTTACGACGTACGGTATTTCAAACAAACTTTCAAGCCCTTGTTTTTCGAAATGAATGAACCGATTTTAATGAAACTTCGTACGCATAAGCAGGATACAAAGGTCTAAAAAGTTAGTTAAGAACATTGTCATTGAAATGTCTTATTAAAAAAAAATGAACCAATTTTAATTAAACTTCGTACACATAAGCAGGATAAAAGGTCTAAAAAGTTAGTTAAGAACATTGTCATTGAAATGTCTTATTCAAAAAAAAAAACTGAAAATCTCTGTTTCTATGGAAAAATTTATATCGGTCTAATTTGGCTGTAACACTATTTTTCTAAAATGTTCTTAACTGACTTTTTAGACCTTTGTATCCTGCTCATGCGTTCGAAGTTTCATTAAAATCGGTTCATACATTTCGAAAAACAAGGTCCTGAAAGTTTGTATGAAATACCGTACGTCGTAAACGCTCTTAAGCACGGGAATTGGCCTCCAGCTTAAAATTCTGATAAAAAAATTGGTTGTCTGTAAAGTCGGTTTACGGACGATAATTTTACGTGATAACGTCATAAGAAAACATCAGATAAATGCGTCACAAGCCAAACGCTTAGGCCGATCGTGCCTCTCTATCGCTTGTTCCGCGCTCTCGCTTGCACTCTCGGCTCATTCGGAACGTGACAACGAGTCATGCTTTTACGTGCGTGCAGCCGGCGTTCATCGACTTATAAGACGTTATCACGTCAAAAGAAAGATTTAATGTCAAACTAGGCCCAGTTATATTACTACACTTATATTTTACCAAATGCAGACAACTAAAGGTCTACAAAATACAGAAAACATTTCAATTACTTACTAAAACAAAAACACTCTCAAAGCTATCACACTGTTTTTCTTCAACTACATCAACGTCTACGAGAACTACACATCTCGTAGACACGCTACGCCGCCGCTACGCTGCTACGAACACTCGTAGCAGTTGTTTAGTCTTATTTTTATAGACGAGTCTACGAAGTTCTACGGTCCGCAGAGGCTTGTGTTTTTTATTGGTGTAAAAAAGTATTGGTGTTTTATAATATCACACGTATTTTTTTATAGTGTAGTCATATAAAGACGACACTACGACTTTTTGTTCTTATGCTTTATTGTGAAATAAGCAGAGATATGGGGGTAAACGCAAACACGATTTGAATGTTATGTACAGTCAACAAGAGAAATAAGTATGCAGGACCGTCGGATATAGTTGAAGTTTAGTAAGAAACCGATGGATGTTGTCGACTGAAATTGAAATTTCGTCACAATAACAAAGCTGAAGAGTTTATTTTTTATTTGTTCGATTGCGCTTATCTCTGCAACTGGTCAGATTTGAAAAATTCTGTTTGCATTTAATAGCCCAATTCTTGAGGAAGGCTAACATTACGCTAGGACGCAGCAAAAATAACAAAGTCAAAAAGATACGATGCGATGCAAAAGATAAGATACGATGCGATGCGACGGGGGTCGGGGGAACAAGAAATTTCACGCGGACGAAGTCGCGGACAGAGGCTAGTTACTTTATAAACTTTTAATCGTAATTAAAATGAAGCCTAATCGTTTTCAGCCAGGAAACATTAACTTAATGAAATTAACTTGAAGTAAAACTGTAATATAATTACTTTCTATTTTGAGAGCCATAACGTAACATAATTACTAAAACTGATAAATTAAATATTAAATAGGAATATTAAGCTTTTTGATCTAAAATTGGAAATTCGATCGCTTTCATCACACTAATATTATAAAGGCGAAAATTTGTGTGTGTGTGTGTGTGTGTTTATATGTTTGTTACTTCTTCACGCTCAAACGGCTGGACCAATTTTGATAAAAGTTTGTATGAAGGTAGCTGACACCCTGGATTAACATACAGGCTACTTTTTATCCCGATATTCTCACGGGATCGACACTTATGCGGGTGAAACCGCGGGACGCAGCTAGTATTATAAAAAGTTAATTAACATGATAATTATAGTCCCCCAGACCGTATTTCGACCACGGCGGCCAATCTAAACTAGCTTTCGGCGGAGGATATAATTACAGTGCACAAGTATGTGCGCAGACACAGGTGCACTCCCTCTTCCCTCACTCTTATAGTCCGATGAGACGGCAATCCGACACGACCGGAGAGAGATCAGGCGCAGGGTCAACGGGTTAACATGCTTTCCGAGGCACGGGGGTATCACTCCGTCTACTCATTTTCCATTAGAACTAACATAATGCGTGCCAAATCACTCCTTTGACATCTAAGTGCACATTACATAAGACCAAATTTGTTTGTTTTTAAGGAGATTTACTGTACCTATTGATTGGTGCTCTAATGGGAATACCTTTGGTGCTATAAAAAACGGTGCTCTGAAAATAGGTGCTCAAAAATACTCCCATTCTTCTAGTAATAAAGTTTATTTTTTTAATAATATTCTAGACCAGAATAAGATGAGCTGAGTAACTGACAAAGGATCACTGGGTTTTCAAAAGTCTATGGAAACTTACAAAAATCTTTAATTAAACCTCAAAAATTATATTTTTCTAAACTTATTGCAATGAGTACAAAACCCTAGATCGATTCCTGCAATCCAGGTCGACTGTATTAGTTTATTTACTGTATCATAACAACTTGGATAGTTTGTTCTTCTTTTAGTACAGAAAGTTAGGGGTGCTACTAACTTTATCGGGTCGAGACATTCGATTCACCGCCATAACACAGTACGCCCTTTTCCAGTGTCTGTGTTCCGGGATTCCACATAATTATACTGGGTGTGTCGTAAATAATGGTCCACCGTTAAGGATTCCATATACCAGATAATTTACTATAACATATTATAATTTTAATAATTTTTACCCAAGGGTTCCGAAAATATTTTTTTTTGTTTTTTATTTACGTATCAACCTTTTGTTACAAAGGTTGTAGTTTCAACAAAAACCATTATTTTTTCATTTTGATTTCTGTTAATTACTGTTGAATACTAGAGCTATCGTGTAAAACTATAGTTTTTATGTAAATTTAGAGCTTATGAAGAAAAAGTTAGCTCTTCTCTATTTTAACCCAAATTTTTAGCATAATCATGCAAATTCAGGAGCGATTTTGTAAAAAAAAATGTACTACTGAAATTGTTAAAATTATAATATGTTAAATAGTAAATTATCTGGTATATCGAATCCCTAACGGTGGACCACTATTTACGAGTGAACAGGCATCTTCTAGGCACGCTCGTTCCATCGTAGACCTCATCCATCCCTCTCCATCAGTTGAGGACAAGAATGGGCACATTTCTCAAAAAAAAAAAAAAAAACAAAGATGAACAACAAAGTCGAACCAATTACTTCACGTAGTGGGTTTTCAGCTATATTGGCTTGAAAACATAAGACAGACAAACTGACAGATAGACGAGAATCTGATGAGAGAGTTAGATTGGCATATATAATAATTATTAGTATGTATAATATATTTATGGAGGCTCGTCAAACTATGTCCTACGAAGATACAGAGAAGTTATTACTTGTGCTAAAGTAAATATTGTTCGGACTATATAATTTTAAACCTAAGGTAGACTGGTAGAAAATGCCCAAGGCATTAAGTCCGCCTTTGTACAGTTTTTACTTGTGCATAAAGTTTTAATAAATAAATAATTTTATACACCTTTTTACATATGTACGAATAAGATAAATATGATAATTATGTGATTATTTAATCAATTAATGTTACCTCCAATCGCCTGAAACACAGGATTACCTAATTCAGGCACAAATCACGGGTGAACTTGACATAGATTTAAGAAAAACTGTAACGTTAGTCCTTATATTTT
Organism: Hydraecia micacea; assembly: GCA_914767645.1. NCBI lineage: Eukaryota > Metazoa > Arthropoda > Insecta > Lepidoptera > Noctuidae > Hydraecia > Hydraecia micacea. The sequence goes on along the minus strand of OU611801.1, from coordinate 2,771,897 downwards.
TTAATACATTTTATTATTTGATTTTGGCAACCCGAACAAGTAAAGCGCGCGTGAAATAAGTTTATCTTATAAAATGCTCGCTCAACAAACATTCTGATACTTCTATCCAACTGAGTCGAACTTTGTAGAATTAACCAAATACAGGAACGAGATTGTTTTCTTTCTTGGCTAAGGGAAGACTTTGTAGCTAGATGTTCTATCAATGGAATACTGTTGACTTAGATACTCCTTCTTCCAACCTACCCGGTCTGAGTGACAGTTTATAAAAAAAAGGCATGGTGCGCTGTCAACGGGCGCTGGGTCTCATGGTGTTTGGTTTTCGGATGCAACGAGCATATTCTAGGGACGTTATAGTGTTGATTAGGGTCGTGTTATATAATTCTAATGCACTTATTATTTACCTATGTACTTGTTGCTAATTATAAATAATTTGGAAGAAATATATCTTTGTAGGTTGTTTAGTGATTTGTTTTTTAATATATTTTACAGTTTCGGGTAGCTTGATAAGCTGGCGTCTGTACGTATATCAGGGTTTCATAAAGATAAAGAGTTCAAAAAGACGATTTCGAAAAAAAATAATATCATACAATTATACAACAAAATCTCACTTAGCGAGACGTCATTATGAGAAACTATCTTCCTTTCAACAATGTCAAAAGCCTAATAAGCTTTGTTAGTTGGTAGTAAAACCTAACAATTTCCTCGTTTACGGAGAGTTTTAATACTATTAGCTGTAAGTACACATCACGTAATCACGTAGTGGTCGGTTGGCACTTGTCAGCGTCGCCGCGGGTACTTTGTGTCACTCATTTTATTTTTAGAACACACTGTAAGAGCCTCTAACTGAATTAAAGTTTTACGTGAAGAAAGGGTAGATGTATTTTGTCTTTTTTTATATTTGGTAAGTTTATTTCACATATCTTTTATTTAAACATTTTAATGGTCTTGAAGATTCAGTTTCCTATGAAAGCCACATAGCGGCTGCAATGACAGCCGCAATGAAAATGATGGCACCGGGGTTTCACTTTACGGTGTCAAAAAAGGATCTCTAGGAAATACATCAAGCTTACAATCTGTCAAATTTCTTTAATAGAATTTCAACTTTATCGCTAAAGCATTAGGTTCAAAGTTGATTGGGAAAATTTGGCAGTTTCGGATAGCTTGATATGCTGGTGTCTGTACTTTTACCCTCTAACAGAAACCTAATTAATTCAAAGTCAGATACTTTAAATATTCTTAATTAATATAATACAATCCGGGGCACGTGGCTAAATAATATCAGCCGCACAGGTCGATCGATCAGGTTAAACTATGCTTACCGCGGTTGGTCTGTGGATGGGACCATCTTTACATACCGAGACCCCTCCGTGCCTCGGAAAGCACGTTAAGCCGTTGGACCCGGCTGTCATTCGTGGATCTTTGACAGTCGTTACGGGTAGTCAGAAGCCCGAAAGTCTGACAACCAGTCTTACCAAGGCAAGTGGTATTCAGCTACATGCGGTTAGGCTTGAAGCCGACCCCAACATATTTGGGAAAAGGCTAGGCAGATCAATATAATACAAGCATCATCAAAATAAATCTCCATATAAGTACTTACATGTTTATTATAAATTATTTCTTTTTTTATATTAAATGAACAATTAGTCTAGTCTATCTTGTTTATTGTTTGTTGTTAATTGAGTTTTATACTTCAATTATTCATTTGTAAGTCTCATTTGTAATTCTATTTTTCTTTCATTATAACAAAGACTTCGAGTTATTATTTATGTCTGTGGATTATTTACAAATGGGAGAATGTATTGTTCTTTTTGAAAGCTTTTATTAGCTTTAAATTAAATTTTGATAATTCTTAACCATTTACTAAATCGTTGAAAAGACTAAAATCATTAAGGGTTCTCACGCTTTAACAGCATCCATGGTACAGACGAGACGCCAGCACGTCAAGCTACTACAATCTGTCAAATTTCTTTAATAGATTTTCAACTTTATCGCCAAAGCATAAGGTTCAATATTGATTGAGAAAATTTTACAGTTTCGGGTAGCTTGAAGTGCTGGCATCTGACCTATATCCTATATCTGTGTTTTCCCTCAAAATTAATATGCTGCTTATAGGAGCAAATACAAAACATATATTTAGAACAGTAATAAAGAAAAGCGTATTAATACAACACAAAATAAAAATCTATTTCCTCTCGAAAAGGACTGAAAAGGCAGGAAATTGTTTTATACGAACAATGAGGTGACAGCACACATCGTCGGCCATTGATACGATTTATAATTAACTCAGTGGACGATAGTGTTCGCGGGTAGATCGATTTGTTTGCCTTTTGTTGTGGTTAAAGTTGACTGGACTGATTGGTTTTTTATTTAGTTTAGTTTATTTTATATCAGTAATTATTTACTGTAAAGTTAAATTATGTTTAATCGTTTAATTTAATTTTTAGATCCGGTTTTTTTAGTTAATTATTCATGTACCCCTTTGTTGAAACGTCAAAACGTATGATTAGACAGTCGCTAATCGTTAGTTCAATCTAGGGTATCAGTCTTCGCACAAATTGTCTTATTAGGTGTAGCGGGCAAACTATCGGCCCCTACGTTATCTGCAGCTACAGCCTTCAGGATGCTATTGTGACTACCTCTTATTTTTATTGAAATAAAGTATTTATAACATTTTATAACTTATTGACTTGAATTTATGACATTGTTTATGGTATTATTTTGAATTAATGAAATTGTGTAACGTATTCATCTGAATTTATGACATAGTACGAGTATACTTAATTTTAATGATAATGTTGAGTAATAAACAATTGAATTTGAATTTGAAAAAATATAATTTATCAATTTGTATGTTTTAATAAATCACTTTACATTTATTTCTATAAATATTTACATAATACAAGCTAACATATAAACTATAATAATATGTACATGTATATGAAAAAATAAGCAAAATAATCATAGGGCATCAAAGAATTCATCCGCATCGCTGTCAACAGGAACAGTGCCCAAAAGGCTGGCAGCATTGCCACGTTGTATGGCAATGCTAATTCTTTGGCCAAGAATTAGGCCAGCCCTCTGGTCACTTTAAGAGTATTTATCAAGAACATAGCAACAATAAAAAAACTGTTTACCCAAATTCGATCGATCGACAGTGAGGTAACACGCATCGTTAGCCATCACATTTATAATTAACGTTATGATGCTGACAGCGTGACACTTATCAACGCTCTCATTTGTTTACTTTGGTGAGTGCAGTTATTGAAAATTGTGGGGTATATTTGAACCCGTAAATTATTATTAATTTTAAAACATAATACTACATAGTTTTTAAGCGTAAAAGCCCTTGTGCAGAAAACATCGTGAGGAAATAATCAATCAATCCGCGAAGAGGAGACAATCAATCAATCTGCCTAGCCTTTTTCCAAGGATGTTGGGGTTGGCTTCCAGTCTAACCAGATGCAGCTGAACACCAGTATTTAACATGGAGCGACTGCCTATTTGACGTCCATAATCTACCCCTTGGAAAGACTAATTGTCAGACTTCTGGGCTTCTGACTACCCGTAACGACTGTCAAAGATTTACAAAAGACAGCCGGGACCAACGGCTTAAAGTACACGTTCCGATACACGGAGAGGTCTCGATATGTAATGGATGGTCACCCATCCACGGACTGACCGCGGCAAGCGTAGCTTAACCTTCAATCGACCCGTGCGGCTGTTATTTTTTAAGTGTGGTTATCATTTCTCGATACTTCTCGGTGCAAGAAGTTTTATAAACCCTGAAGGGAGAAAAGTAAAAGCTTGTTTTCAAGGCAATTATTTTTTTTAATTTTTTTTATAATTAATAGCATATTTTGTGTCCCACTGCTGGGCAAATAATAATAAATAATAATAATTCATTCATTTTCAGACAAATTCCATTCCATTATTACATTAAAAACATAAAATTGATATACCTAATAATCACACATACTCGTACACAATAATAAATACAATAAAATAATACTTAGACATTCAAATCAAATAACATTTAAAATACATACAAATTTCATTGAAAACAATAAAAAAAAAAATCTAAAATGATAAAATAATACATAATTTATAATAGATAAGCGAAATGTTTAGTATTTAATTCGCGATCTCAATGGCTTTGATTTTTATATTTATGTTATAAGTTGTTCTAAAACAGGGCTTCCTCTCTCCTACCTTTTGCTGTGCCCTACAGGGTCCATAATGATCTAAATTATATAGTTATCACCTAAGTACACATTATGGTAAAGCAATAAAGATATTGAGTATTGAAAAGGTATCCTCTTAATCCTGAAGGGAGAAAAGTAGAAGCTTGTTTTCAAGGCAATTTTTTTTTTAATTATTTGCCTATTTTGGACACAAAATAGGTTAATAATTTGCCCAGGCAAAGGCCTCCCCTTTTTCCTTTCAAACCTCCCTGTCTTGATTTTCATCTTCAAATCTAAAAACATAATTATAATTCTAAACCCTCCTCTAAAGAATTAATCTCCGTCAAAAACCAAGCAAGAACTTAATACCTTCAGCTTTCAAATCATTGATTGAACGCCAGCGAGGTGAAAGCACGCATCGTCGGCCACAGCCATCCGATTTATAATTAACTCTACGTCGATAGCGGATGGATTTGTCAACTGGGTTAGTCGGTTTAGTTCGATTAGGTTGAATAAATGAAGAGAGGTTTGGATTTTACCTATAATTTATTTAGGCTTTATCTGTGTGTGAAAATATAGTATTCCCTGAGGATGCACAGTTGCTATTTCTGTTTATATGGTCGTTTTACCGCAAATAAAAACATTTTCTTTCTTTCTTTGTAAAACAGGGTCGATAGACCTGTTAAAGTCCAATAGGCCTTGCTCAGCTATTGTGCCCTTTGACGTCCAAGTCCATAAAATGTAAGTATGGAAATACGTGCACGTTAACGTTATCGTGAACATAAATTTAAGAGCATCATCTTCATTTTACTTCCCTGTGTTATCGTGATGTTGTGACGTAGACATAAGACCCCGTGATAACGTCACGTTAGAAGATATAAAAGCATACATTGTGTTGTAGAAAGCAGAAGGAATAATATATTATATATAAGTACAGTAAAATTGCGCATTGCTGCACAACCCCACCATATTTCAAGTTAAACAAATATCAACTTTATTTCAATGAGAATTAAGTTGATTTCAGTGTGACTAGCACTATTGAAAATGTTATAAAAATGTTTGAAGTTGAAGCGGATACTGAACTTTATTGTGTGGAATTAAAGTTGTGTTTGCTTTAATTCATATTTGTTTACAGTTTTGGCAAATAAATCGCGAACGCAGGATAGATATGTAGCTACAAACAGGGTAAAAAATCTTGTTAGATCTAAGAAAAAAATAGCTGTAAAGAGCGGATGATGAATAATATAAGCCAAAGGAGCAATTCTCGTAATTTTAAGAACTTACAGTCTGATCTGTCAGTCTGTCAAAAATACCTCTAATTTCCCTACATTTTTGACATCAATGATTGTCGCTGAAAAGAGATTGCGATTAGATTTTGAACGTTTTTAATAACGGGGATTAGCCTTCAGATCTATTCTCGTCCATGTTTTTTTAATAACTGTATTATTCAACAAAATACAAAAAAAAAATTCCATCTCATAAGAGAAAGTGATTAATAATAATCACTTACAAAGAAAATCTAATTTCGTTCCCAAATTACTCACAAAATGTATTCACAGTAAATTTATTTTATGTAAAACCTCTTAATATCCATTAGATATTGCCATTAGGTTCCAAGCATTTACATAGAACTTATTTAATTCTATTAACGTGACAATAATAAACGAGGCGCGAAATAAAAATATACCTGTCTGAAAATTGTCCTTTTTACCTTATTTTTTTTAAACGACCTCATCATTGACTAGCCTTTTCCCAACTATGTTGAGGTCGGCTTCCAATGTGACTGGATGCAGCCGAATACTAGTATTTTACATGGAATCTAAATTGACTTAATTAATAATTGACTGCCTATCTGACCTCCACAAACCAGTAACTGGGTAATACGATACCCTCGGTAAGACTGGTTGTCCGACTTTCGGGCTTCTGACGACCCGTAACGACTGTCAAAGATCGAAGAATGATAGCCGGGACCAAAGGCTTAACGTGCTATCCGAGGCACGAAGGGGTCTTGGTATGTACAGATGGTCACCCATCCAAGCAGCTACCGCAGCAAGCGTAACTTAAACTGATCAATCGACCCGTGCGGTTGTTATTACTCAGCCACGAGCCCCTCTATTTAATCGACCTCTGTACTTTTATTCCGTGAGACTAAATCACCAATAATATTAATGGTGATAAAAGATATTGAAATAATCACCACGCTTGTTATATGAATCCTTGATATTAGCAGTATGTGGTTATTAGTGACCATGAAGACGATCCATGATGGGTATCATAGTCTGATTAGGCTCTATTTAATAACAAGGTAAAATAAAAGCAACATTTTTATTTGATTTTCATTTTTTATTGATTTATCGGTTAATATCGATACGTGACCTACAAGAAATTCCTTTGTCAAACAATATTAGCCTATCTCCCGAAATAAGCCGTAATACAAAAACAATTCATAAGAAAAAATCCATCCAAATAAAAATTACAAAAGACTCCCAAACAAACGGTAAATCCATAAAACTTATTGATATGCCGCGGAGTACGATGGTTCAGTACAAGAGTCCGTTGGCTTACTTCACACCGCACGGCATAGTCCCACGGGCAGCCGACTTGGCCGCACGCGTTCCGAATCTCCCTCAATCGTACTTACCACCTTTTCACTCCCGACCACCACCCGACCGCGGGCGGACCCAATCGAATTTGTGAATTTTGAATTTGGATCGCGACTTCCTGCTATCAAAGCGAGGTAAGTTTGAAATTATAAAAGTTAAACCAATTTAATTTTGAATAGAATTTTATGGTTGGCTTAATTTTCTTTTTTGATTTTTTTTTTGTGATAAATGATTATGAGTTTTGATTATAATTAATATTTAATTGTTTGGCGTCCAGTGAAGCGTTGTTGGTCATACTTAAAGGTCGGCCGAAGAAGGGCACGCTAATTAGGTTAGAACTAATTAGAAGGGAGGGTTTCCCTTCTCTTGTTTATATTTATACTATGTTCATATGAAGGGTACGGCTATTCTAGTGGCTGTTATGGTTAACCTGAGAAAATAGGGGTAATTGTTACAAGGGTATAATAGTCTGTATTTTATAACGTTTATAAAAAGAAACAAAAAAAAACGAGCTTGAAATCGGACCAGGTGACTAAAATGCCTGCGTTAGTTCCGTTTTCTAATGTATTAAAGGGTTACGCCATTAATTATGAACTATAAAGCATTTTTTTACGAAGTCAAGCGACTTTAATTTTCATCAAATTAATTATGTATACTTAATCTTCACCTACCTGGCTTAGACTTAGTAGCGCAATTAAAAATAAAATAAGGATTTTTTTTAGACGTTCTCCGTTAATTTCGTTAACAAGAAACAGTTGGCTGTTTTAACTAACATTACCAAAAACAGCAATCACCAATAATTTCACGAACTGCCCGGCTCTGATTAAATATTAACAAATACCTAACACTAGACAATACTTCCCGCGCGTGTTACCCTCTAAATATAAATAATAAATGACTTTACCCAGCCATTGTGCTTTAATAGTTAAGTAACATTGATTTTTCGCTTCATTCTTATTAAAGTTAGTTATTTTATCTGTTAGGTAATTTTATTAGAAAGAGGAAAAGAAACATATTATTATGCTGTAAAAATAAATTATTGTTACTGTTACCTACATCATCCCACTTCTGGGCAAACGCCTCTCTCCATGACTTCCAGCTCTTTCGATCCAGGTCTAAAATGGACATGGACCACTGGTCGTTTGTTTGGTCCAGCTCGTCCCGCCATCTTTTACAAAAAAACCCACGAAAAATGTATTAGGTTTTTTTTTGCTAAATCATACCCAAAACTCTGTAACATAACACATATCACGCTTGTATTATCCCAAGGGTAAGGCAGGGGTGTTCCCACATTTCGCTACATTTTGGTATGTAAAGATGGTCACCCATCCACGGGCCAACCGCGGCAAGCGTCAGCAGTATGTGTAATCAGATATTAAGCATTATATCACCACTGCTCTCAAAACGGTGAAGGAAGCCATCATGAAGAGACCGGCATGTCCTAGAACCAAACATTCGAAGACATGTGTCCTATGACATTTCCTAGACTGTGCTTACACAGAAAATAAGTCAAAAACAAAGTACAAAGGTGCAGTACCTTTGTGGTTCTCCTACAAAAGCAATTTCCTTTCAAAGTGAACCTTTCTTACCAAGACCTGCAGTAAACTATTCCCTTTTCAATTAATTTAGATACCTCCTCACATCCTCTCCTCTCTATGTAACAAAATATTTATACAGCGAACCACTTTGGTATTTATTACTTTATAAAATTAGTTTGAACGGTATGAGTAAAGGTTTGTAAATAACTCAGGCATGTGAGAATTTATCGGGTAAGAACCGAGGGTTTCATTATTATTATGAAGGAATTTAGGCATAAAGCAAAAATACCTACTCTCAGAAATATTTACTTGAGTATCCAATCATACTCAGCCTATAATGTTCCCACTGCTGGGACACAGGCCTCCTCTCTGTGAGAGGGAGTGGGCCGTACCTCATCTACCACGTGGGCAAAGTGCGGGTTGGTAAATGTCACATGTCTTCGATTTTTTGGTTCTACGACATGCCGGTTTCCTCACGATGTTTTCCTTCACCGTTTTGAGAGCAGTGGTGATGATATAATTTACACAAAGTAAAGCGCCTGACTGGGTTCGAACCTACGACCTACAACTCGTAAGTCGCGGCAGCGACCATTGGGTCACGACTGCTCATCCAAGTGCTGAGTATCCAATGAAAATCCAAAAATATAACAAGATTCATATACTGCTTAGCATAAGCATAATCAGTCTATAATGTTCCCACTGCTGGGCCTCTGGCCTCCTCTCAGTGAGAGGGAGTGGGCCGTACGGTAATCCACCACGCGAGCCCAGCGCGGGCTGGTAGATATCACATGTCTTCGAGTTTTCGGTTCTAGGACATGCAGGTTACCTCACGATGTTTTCCTTCACCTTCAACTCATAAAAATATGATTTTGTAAGACTAAAAAATCCCTTTGGTAATCTTCTTGGCCTAGTATATATATAAGAATAGTATAATTTATTTGCAAAAAGAGACAAATAAAATGTACTTATTTATTGGGATAAATACAGACAAAACACCTTAAAAGTACCTAATAAGAATAAAAATACTTATTAATATGCCAAAAGGGCCTCAGATTAGCATAATGTCGGATGCCAATTAAATACTAAGTGCTACCTGATGCTTTTAAAATAAAATGAAAAACTAAAACCCCTGCGAATGGTAGGTACTTTTTGTTTGTTCCCCAAAAACCTCATTTTTTGTTGAAACATGTTGCGAATGTGTACATTTCAGATGGTTCTGAAAAAAATGCTCGCTTGTATTTTTCTGGCGCAACCTTTTATTTTTGGGGAATTTTGTACGTAAAGTAAGCAAAGTGCGTCATTACAAATTAGGTTTTATTTAGTTTTAGGGTTCCGTACCTCAAAAGGATAAACGGAACCCTTATAAGATCAGTTCGTTGTCCGTCTGTCTGTCCATCAAGCAAGACCCTTTTTCTCAGGAAGGCGTGGAGTTACCAAGTTGAAATTAATACCTAATACTCAGAACTGTCATCCCTTGAAGCAATGATAAAATCAAACTTCTAAGTCAACGCAATCAAAAGATACGGGCGTATATGTTCCGAAATCAAAACCTATAGGGTTCTTCCCGTTGATCTAGAATCATGAAATTTGGCAAGAAGCAATGTGATATAGCACAAGTAAAGGAAAAAATCAGAAAACCGTAAATTGGTAGTTCCATTACAAAAAATAATAATTTTAAGACTATATTTTTACATATTTTTTAAATTATAATAGGAATGTATAGTCTGATAAAATATTATTTATTTAATAGAGATTTATTTATTTAACGTCATTCAGATGTTTTACATAACGGAGCTGTTTTGTAAAACAGCTAGCGGTTGTGTAAAACAGCGGATTCTACAATCCGTCAGCGACATAGACGCCGAGTGTAAAAGTAGAAGAGAAAAAAATAATTAACATACATAAAACAAAATCAACCTTTTTTTTTAGGTTGTTAGTTTGACAACCTTGCAACCATCAAGCTCGACAAATAAAAAGTCTACTTAAACACACCTTTTTTCAGCTTTAAAAACTTTTAACGACAGCCACTTGGCAACTCGTTGAACCCATATCATTACAACTGCCAACAAAGCAGGAAAACACCTTGTTAAACCGAAAATCAATCGCCTGCCCTTAAGAAAGTGGGTCACGACGTCTTCACAAATGCTTAGCAACCTGTTAATACCTCGTAAGGAATGTACAATCGAACAAATATATAGGTATACAGCACCAGTGTTGCGTAACACTACACCACCCAATCCACTTTGAGAATGCAAAATAGTCCATTGCTCAATTATGTTTGAAAAATTCGTCAGGTCGACTGTAAATAACGCTATACATAATATACATACATAATCAACCTATAATGTTCCCACTGCTGGGACACGTCACCCTGTACAAAGCAATTAGTATAGATACCAATTTCTTTGGTAGTCTATACTAGTAGGTATATCTATATATTTTCCTGTTAGTCTTTATACTCGATATTTTATTACAGTGCGTGGCTTGGATCTGTCGTAAATGTGAAGTAACTATTCCGTGTAGGTACTCATGTCATGGAAAATGTAGGAATTCTCTTGTATCGGCACGAAATCTATGCGAATTCGAGTAGCTCATACCGTAGTAAAAATATTAGCCTGATAGCGAGACTGACAGTATACAGGGTAATTGGTAAAACACCAGCAACCTCTTAAGAGGAGAACAACTTTTACTATGGAACCAAACCTGAAATCGCGAAAAAAATATCAGCTGTTCCCTACATTTATGTTCGTATAATTCGTCAAAATGTAGGGAACAGCTGATTTCTTTTCTCATGGAAACTTCAGTAGTAGACTGTCAAATTGATAGATCGATTGAAGGCTCCTATTAAACAAATGCACATCGCGTGCAAGTATCGTTGAGCGCAACATGTTTATAAAATGGACAGCCTGATCGACAAGCCATGAATTCATTATTGTTTCATAAGTTTTTGAAGAAAGTAAATAAAAGAAAATTTTTCAAAGCCATACGAAGAGAAATTTTATATTTATCCTCTAAAAACGTAATGACCTTCTACTGATACAGCTGATACTGACAAAAAGTTTTTAGAGGTTAATTTATTCAAAAGGCCTACTTTTGAATAAATGAACCTCTAAATTTTTTTTGTGCTGCTAATGGTGCACACTATTTTAAACAATTGAGCTTCTTTTTAACTTGCTAGTTTTCTCAGTTGCGCGCAGTAACTAAGCTAAGGTACCCCGACCAAACGGGTTAGGTTAGGTTGGAACTTTGAACAACCGCGCGCGAGCCGAGCGAGCAATGCGAGCGGTATCGTCGAAGCGGTCGGCGAGCGCTACATCCGCGTTGGTCGCATTTACTTAGCTATTTTGTATTTTAAGGACCCTAAAATAGGATATAATATTTGAGGTTCACAAAAAGAGGCACATTCATTAACTGTAGTAGAGTGTTCAATAACATTTTTAGGAAAGCAAAATGGGAAATATTTGAGGTTCGATAAAGTACATGTCTTTATAAAACGGACATACTGATCGGCAAGTCATTGAATTTATTACTCTTGAAATATATGGCTCAAGGTATTCCAAATGCCATACGTTAAACAGCAGTAAAAGATTTAGCCTTCATCGATTTTCTTTGTTTGTCTAACCGGGGCATTTATTTGCAGTATGATAGGTATGTAATATTTCATGTTGGTTTTATGATTAAGAGTTTAGAAGATAGACAATAACGTCACTGACAATCCAGCGTTTGCAAAGCTTGATTATTTAAGCAGTTTTACTTATGGCTTTCAACCCGCACTGGGCCCGCATGGTAGATTATAGCCCACTCCCTCTCGAAGAGAAGAAGCCTGTGTCCCAGCAATGGTCCTCGAAACATTATAGACCAATTATGCTACGTATGACTGTTCTTTTACTTACAATTGTAACGTCAGAGTTACATTTTTAGGTACTATCAATGATAAATAAAACTACCAAATTGAATCGAAGTGGTATTTCAGCGGCATGTTTGTTTTTATAGAATCACCCATGATTATGATTATTCCCACATCTATTCCTATAATTTAACTCTTGAGTAGGGCTAGTGGCCAGTAATCATAAAAATTATAACAACATAAAATGATTTGTAATTCGAAAACGACCGCCAGCATCTCGCCGACAGGGCTCTCTCTTTCCTCCAATTCGCCTACTTTTTGCAAGTTATTCCTTTTAACGTCATTGATGTGATGTTTTGATCCGTGACCCCGGCAATGAACCCTGGGCTACAGTTCTTTAATTAAAGATTGCTCCAAGATGCTGTTTTAGAAAATGTAAAATGAATAAATAAATAATAAAGAAAGAAAGAAAATACGTTTATTTGCGGTGAACATGACGCAAAAAAGAACATAAACACATAAAATACAATAAAAAAGGTAGGGGGAAACATGTGTATGGAATAACGTTTAATAAAATTAAAATATGTTCATAAAAAAATATATATGTCGCAGCCAACTGGTTTAATTAGCTGTTTAGCCTTTTAACTAAACGGCGGCCGTTCAACTAACGGCCTGAATGATATTCAATTATAGTTTAGGTTGGAAGTCTGTAACCAATCACGCGCGAGTCGAATTGGTCGCAGTAACTAAGCCAGGGCACCCCGACCAAATGGGTTAGGTTAGGTTAGAACTGTGATCAACCGCATGCGAGCAGAGATAGCGAAGCGAGGCGAGCACTACTTCAAAGGCCAGGCGGTTAACTAAACGGCTAATTTAACCTGTTGGTTGCGACATATCTATCACAAAATTCTCGTAATAACGAATTATTTTCCACTACACATCCAGTTAATTGACCCCACTTAGATCCACCACAGCCCAGTAACATCACACCTAAATACGTCATAGTTAGACCGGAATATCATGATAATATATTTTCCTCGATATAATTTGTTGGTATGCCAGAAATAGGGAATAAATATCGAGCAGAGAGGACGAAAAATAATGCCGTTTCGAACCATTGAGCTCTGAAGTCGTTACAACAACAACATACATAAATAAAGTTATAAAAGGACGAGTTTGAATATAAATTACTTACAAAACTGATTTTATTTTTGAAGTCGAGTGGGAGAATTAAAATGTGATTTTGTAATTAGCTATGTTGAGACGTCATGTCCTTTAGTACTACGTGGTGCTATCACACTAATATTATAAAGGCGAAAGTTTGTGAGTGTGTTTGTATGTTTGTTACTTCTTCACGCACAAACTTGGCACACATATGGTTTTAACCAGGATTAACACATGGGATACTTTTTATCTCGATATTCCCACTGGTAGCAGCTGGATGAGAGTTGCCGAAAATCGAGTTGAATGGCGTGCAATAGGAGAGGCCTATGTCCAGCAGTGGACTGCTATAGGCTGATGATGATGATGATTCCCACGGGATCGACACTTATGCGGGTGAAACCGCGGGGCGCTGCTAGTTTAACACATGAATGTCAGCCGTTTTCACCAAAAGTGGGCTAGGTGTAGATGTGGTCTATAATAGTTACGTACAGACGATAGCACATCAAGCTACTACAATCTGTCAGATTTATTTAATAGATTTTCAACTTTATCGCTAAAGCATAAGGTTCAAAGTTGATTGGGAAAATTTGACAGTTTTGGGAAGCTTGATGTGCTGGCGTCTGTACATCCACATTTTACTAGTTCGTTTAAGTTTCAGGTAATAGCCTATTGCCATTAACCGGGGACATAAATTATCTAGACTCATGCTTAGACAATAACAGTACTCGACCTGGGAATCGTAACCACGTCCATACCTACTTAGTAGTCAGCACAACTAGACCAAGGTGGAAGTCTAAATTTTTAATAAAGAAATTTGAATAACACCTTATAAACTAACACCCCATAATAATAAATCTTATAATGTTTCTACTTAAATAAAATGTAATAGTTATTACTCATTAAACCATCAAAAAAAAAAAAAAACGAGCGTCGCTTATTTTTAACCGACTTCAAAAAAGGTGGTTCTGTATTCGACCCGTATGTATGTATGTATGTTTGTATGTCCGCGATTTTGTTAAAAACTAGATAATGAAGCAATGTTGATCTACATACTTTCAGGAAGGTTTTAGTATATAATACATTAGGTAATTATTCTTACGAGTATGTACGAAGTTATATGCATAAATGAACTGCATCTCCGGCATTTCTATGCGAATTTTGATGAAGCACTCTTCTAGTTGGTGTCTTCAATTCTTCAAGGCACTAGTGTTAATTGAATTTATGTGGGGTAGGTACAACTAAAAAGAGAAAAAATAAAAACTTTTTTACAAAAAAAACACAACCGACTTCAAAAAAAAAAAAACACTACAAAGTGACAAATAACTTTAAAAAGTTATTAGTCACTTTGTAGTGTTTTTTAACCGACTTAATTTTTTAAGTCAGTTACTCGACATTTTTAATAATATTTTATGTATTTGTCCTCGTTAGTTTTATTTATAGGGATTGAATTAGGAATTGCGTTAGGTAGACGGGCCTGTCGTCGTCCTGGACGTTGATCGGATTAGACCTCTTTACTGTGAAACCTAGATCTCTTTTATAGTGGTGAGCGAGAGATGGCGGTATTATGTGTTGAAATTATCACATTGTTTTACTATTTTTGTTGACAATTATACTGATATTAAAACTGAAAAGATCGTTTGTTTGCACGCGCTCATCTCCGGTACTTTTTTAAAAATATTTTTGCATGTGATGGCCCAATTTTTGAGGAAGTTTATAGGCTATTTAGCATCACGCTACTACCCTTAGGAGCCGAGCAAAAAGAAAAAAAGTCAGACAGAACGCTAAGCGATAATGAAGTAACGGGCCATAGTCATAGGATATATTTTAAGTTAAAACAAGAAGTTTCACGCGGACGAAGTCGCGGGCAGAAGCTAGTAATGAATAAGAAAAGAACATAACATTAAAAAAAACAATGTCATGGCATTAGCTAGTAAAAGATTGCAACCCTATAGGTTCTGTCCTCGATTTTTTTCAAATAATACCCAATTTATTGGAACTGAGACCAAAATCCAGCATCTTTTAGTAAAATAGCTTTTTCATCCTTCATTTTTAAAGGATAAAGAAAAGTTGGACGAAAGAAAATTGAAGAGTTACGGGTTGTTCCAATTTGAAGAGGCATTTATATTGTTGGAGACTTTTTCAAGATTAGAAATTAAATAAGAAATGTGCCCAGAATTTTAATGAAAAAATCTTTTTAGTTTTGTACCCTACGTCATTTTGTCATACGCTGAAATGGCTATACAATTTCATAGAAGTATAAAAAAATTACAGTTGTGATGTGATTTGATTGGATTATGTGGACAATTAGGGTTGGCAGTCAAATTGCTTAGCAATTAATGATCCTGACTGTACAAAACTTCAGACATTTTCTCATTTAAATTCTGATCACATTTCTGTGTTACCTTTAAATCTTGAGCAAGTCTCCAATTCTAAATAAGTTTGCAGTAACCTGCAACTTATTTTTTTTGTTGACTATACAGATATCCGCCAATCTTGTAGATACTTCGTTCAAATCACAAAAGGAAAACCGGATCAAACCGGAATGAGAAAGCTTATAGTGGATATACACAGTTTAAAACAGAAGACGAACTAGCAGGGGATCGAAGGGGGGGGGGGGGGTCAGGGGACCAGACCGGAATAAATCATCAAACAATAGTTACATCTGTCATCGTTGCCGTTCTACAATCGCAATTTATCAATTTAACTTCAATTGACCTTATTGCGAATCTACGCGAACAATTGAGTCGTATGCAGTGTGACGTGCGATTTTTTTTTCCATGGGATACAATGATCGAATGTTCGATATAAGTGTCCACACGAGCGACACGCGTCAACTGCAGTGGCTACTGCAGCCGTCGACGACGTTCCGTGTACAGTCACGAGCATAAGTATGTATACATTTGGCTTTATCCAAAGTCGATTTTCTCGTTTATTTTTGAATGAAATTTTATGTTATTATGAACATAGTATTTTCGAACCCATAGGTTTATGTAAAGTGTCGTATTTCAACGTTGTATTCGTTATTTCACGAAAAAATCGCAATTGAAAGTTGCCAAGTGTTCACATATTAATGCTCGTGACTGTACACTAGCGGCTTCTGCCTAAAGAGCGTAAAGCACCAGTCCTATTGATCTATTTGCGATTTTATTTTAGTAATTATGACCGTACCTTTAGCAGTATGCTTTATTTATTTATCCATTTATTTCAGGCATCAAGGACCATATAAACACATACCATACAATATTAATATATTAATCTTCACGTGACCAGCGAGGGCTGGGTCGTTCTTTGGTCAAAGAATTAGCATTGCCATTCAACGTGGCAATGCTGCCAGTCTTCTGGGCACGTTTCCCGATGACAGCGATGCGCATGAGTACTTCGACGCCTAAGTGTCCTTTAGTTTATTTATTTATTTGTATAGTAGGTTAGTCTTATACATATTAATATAACTTAAAAATACTATAAATACATTATAATTACAAACTAACGCACACGAAGTGTCTGCGTCGTGTTTCGCTAGCTGGTGTCGTGTAGCCGGCCACGAAACCGGCGGTACACAACACCCTTCGGCCAGAACTCTTCCTTGAGGAACTTCTAGAGATCATACACAACTAAACTAGCATGCTTATTTTGTCAATACCTACGCAAAAACTAGGCAGATGCAAAACAGAAGCTATGAACATTACAACTATTTTGTCCACAACATACATAGTGTGAACAGCGATTCATATTGTCTTCTATTTCCAAATTAATGAACAACACATAAACAAAACCACTAACCAAAATAACAAAAACAATTCTAATTTGAATGAGAGTTATATATTCGAGTCGTTTGAGCTGAAACACTAGGGCCATGGGGTCCGAGTGCGCACTTGGTTTTTCGAGATATCGCCAAGTGGTTAGTCGACTCTTTACGTGACCAGAGGGCTGGCCTATTTCTTGGCCAAAGAATTAGCATTGCCATACAACGTGGCAATGCTGCCAGCCTTTTGGGCACTGTTCCTGTTGACAGCGTTGCAGACGAATTTTATGATGCCCTATGATTATTTTGCTTATTTTTTTATATACATGTACATATTATTATTTTGAATGTTAGCTTATACTATGTAAATATTATCTTGATTAATTAAATAGCATGTCCTAGAACCAAAAATTCGAAGACATGTGACATCTACCAACCCGCACTGGGCCCGCGTGGTGGATTACGGCCCACTCCCTCTCACAGAGAGGAGGTCTGTGTCCCAACAGTGGGAACATTATAGGCTGATTATGTGTGTGTAATTAAATAAATAGTTTCAATAAAATAACGAATTTGAACTACCCAGTGTACCAGTTTAAAAAGTCTAAATGCGAACAGAATTAGCATCTTTCACTTAGACTAGAGTGGTAACGGTAAGGTAAGGAAAGTTGTCTTTTTTAATTGCTAAATGGGCGCGCTCTTGACCTCGATCACGCCTGATGGAAAGCGATAGATGAGGTCTATGATGGAACGAGCGTGCCCAGAAGATGCCTGTTCACTCTTGATTTGAAGGCAGACGGGTTAAATGTGGGAGGGAACTCAGATGCTGGCAGAGAGATCCACACTTTGGCTGTGAGCATAATAATAGTGGAGCATTATTTTAGCCCAGTTTATTAGCAAGCTAAAACATTCTCTGTTTAGATTCAGTCTGAGTGATAAGTTAGACAGACCGAATTTAGTTTCAGTCCGAATGCCTGCAGAATTTATAAGTATATACCTACTGAATTTTTTATTGTGTTGTTTTTTCATTTGCATTTGTTTTAGTTATTTATATTTTTATTCGGAGAGGCTGAGTAAGATTTTGTTTGAAAAGAAGTAGTGAAACATATTTTAGTAGTTGTAAAGCAGGGTGATTCTGAGCCTTGATTTTTATTTGGGGCAATTATTTCTTGCAAATACGTAATATTTGTTTTTGTATTCATGAAAACTATGGCAACGAGAATGCCCTGGATTCTCTTTTGTGTTCATGAATATATTGCTACACCTGAAAGCAATGTACAGACGCCAGCACATCAAGCTACTACAATCTGTCAAATTTCTTTAATAGATTTTCAACTTTATCGTTACAGTATAAGGTTCAAGATTGATTACGAAAATTTGATAGTTTCGGGTAGGTTGATGTGCTGGCGTCTGTACCTACAAATTCATATTTTAGTTTTGTAATTTCCTCCATATCTTTGTTAGTATATAAGAGGAATTCTGAAAATGGCAACAGACTGAAAAGTTGTGTGGAAATCGGTTGTCATGGTATGGGCATGTGATGCGGAGGAATGAGGAAAATGTCGTGAGGAGAGTTTTGAGTGTGAATGTCGATGGCTATAAGAGTAGGGGAAGACCAAAGAAACGATGGATGTACTGTATGGAAGATGAAAGGTGATTACCGAGATGACGAATAAATGTTTCTTTATTTAGTACCTAACTACATGTATCCACATATTGCGCAGACCCCAAATAAATTGGGATAAGGGCAGGAGGATGATGAACGATGATGAATTGCCTCTACAACATATCCCGATTTTAACGCACACCACCAAACACTCCAATTATTATTATCAATATTATGTTATAATCATAATACATACACCGTGCCTCGGAAAGCACGTTAAGCCGTTGGTCCCTGCTGTCATTTGTGGATCTTTGAAAGTCGTTACGGGTAGTCAGAAGCCCAAAAAATCTGATAACCAGTCTTACTAAGGGGTATCGTATTACCCAGTACCTAACTGGGTTGTGGAGGTCAGATAGGCAGTCGCTCCATGTAAAATACTGGTATTCAGCTGCATCCGGTTAGACTGGAAGCCGACCCCAACAAAGTTGGGAAAAGGCTAGGCAGATGATGATGAATCATAATACATACACATTTTTTTTATTATTATGTAATAAAACATTGTTTTTTTAGGGTTCCGTACCTCAACAGGAAAAACGGAACCCTTATGTGAACCTTATACTTAAGCTATAAAGTTGAAAATCTATTAAAGAAATTTGACAGATTGTAGTAGCTTGATGTGCTGGCCTGGCTGTACTTTTAATTATTTTTGGGATAAAAATTACATAAATTATTAAAAATGACATTAATCGATTCAGAAAATGATTCTGTATAAATTACTTTTGTAATGTGCATTAATTCAGTTAGATACACATTGTTTATCTTTGTTAGGCCCATCTGCAGCCAACAAAATTCACAGTTTTCACATTCCATTGCAGTTTAAGAGCAACAAACCGACCTGTACAGAACAAATCTGATTTAAACAACAGACCAGGAACAAACTGGACGAATTAAATCGAATTTTTAGCACGCCGCCCGCCAGTGCCATATTTGATTTTAAAACTAGGTTGTGGTGCAAAATGCTTCGTGATGTTCCACGATATTTGTTGTGTGAATCATTTATATTTGTTTTACAATCTGTTTCAGCAGTTTTGTTCGTAGTTACATTTTAACTGTTAGTTTACACTTTGCTATAAATAATTCTATAGTACACGCGATTGATTTACCTAATACGATTTGGTATTCTGTTTCATTGGTCTTTCTGTTCATACTGTGGTATACATCTACACTGCCACATTCGAACTAAGCATTATTCTGACGTCACGCAAAATCCTGCATCGCGCAAGTAGAGTTTGCATACATAATAAAGTCTGGCAGTTGTCCATCAGACACAACACACGTCTGGTCGAAGGATCCTCACTTTACTATGGAGGATGAGTGAGCTTTTCATACTGTTTTTCATACCTCTTTATTACCACGTCATCGGTCCATCTTGTGGGAAGCCTTCCTACGCTAAATCTTCTGGTACGCGGTCGCCACTCCAGAACCTTTCGGCCCCATCAGCCATCTGTTTTGCGAGCAATGTGCCCTGCCCACTGTCACATTGCATCATGAAGTGGCGATGCTTGGGGGAGGCCTATGTCCAGTAGTGGAAGACTCGGAAAAGATGATAATGGTGATTATGATCATACGTACAGACGCCAGCACATCAAGCTACCCGAAACTGTAAAATTCTCCCAATCAACTTTGAACCTTTGTTAATGAATTATTTCTACTTATATCAGTTTCATTTCAAAATGAATGCTCCAATTTAATTGAAATGTAAAGTGATGGCCTGAAATACAGGTTTGAATAAACCTAGTTCGGGTGGGTCGCTACCTAACACTCTAATTCCGAACCATCACTACTTGCACCTGTAATAAAACATATTTTAGTTTCAGTTTATTTTTAGGCACTATAATTGTATGGAAAATTTGCTACTCTTGCCCAAATGTACACCTTTTGTAAAAAGTTTTATTAAATAAATTATTATTATATTATTATGTCTTATGCTTTAGCGATAAAGTTGAAAATCTATTAGAGAAATTTGACAAGATGAAAACTAGCAAACAATTTCCTAGAATATTCGTAAATCTCATTTCGTCGACAGTTTATCCATCCAGACCAAGTTTTTCCGCCTGAAAATCTAATTTTCCCGTGCATACGTCACTGAACTTCCTAACAATAGTTACTGAATCAGAACTTGCTTCATACAAACCGAGTCAGAAGTCTGACTGCGACGAACTCTCATGTATCAATTATGTACAAAATGTAGTTGTTTGTCTTACTAGTTTATATTAAGACAGATTCATATTTCTTGTTATTGTTGGTTGTTTTGTATCTGACAATCGTAATACCTTTTTTTTAACCGACAAAAAAGGAGGTTCTGTATTCGACCCGTATGTATGTATGTATGTTTGTATGTCCGCGATTTTCTCAAAAAATAATGAACCAATTTTGATGTTTCTATCATTAACGTGATCTACATACTTTCAGGAAGGTTTTAGTATATAATACATTAGGTAATTATGTTTATGTACGAAGTTATATGCATAAATGTACTGCATCTCCGGCATTTCTATGCGAATTTTGACGATTCTTCTAGTCGGTGTCTTCAATTCTTCAATGCACCTTTGCTTGGCACCGCTTGGCTGCAATTGTTTATCTATGTATTGTTTTTAATGGATATAATGCCTCAGGGGTGGTCCCATATGTTTGAGTTAGCTTCAATAATACAATTATTTCCACATAGTTTATATTGATGACTAGCTTTTGCCCGCGGCTTCACCCGCGTGGGTGTCTGAAAATATCCAACGGGAACGTACTACCGGGATTAAAAGTACCCTATGTGTTAATCCAGGTATACAATATTTTCTTTACGGCGCACGGATTGATATAAGATTGCTGGAAGATAACAAATCCTAAAATCGAATAGTAACGGAATACATAACGGAACGGAAAATTACCTACTTGAATGCCAAATTTGACGGCAACTGTAAAAAGGAAATTTAAATCTTATTAAAAAAAATAGTTAAAGCTAAGGTAAATACATTGTTATTTACAGGGGGTTAGGACCATATTTTCATCTTTTATTTTAGTGAAAATCCGATTAATCTCAAATTTTTAAATAAAACTAAATCAGTGTTTTAAATTCTTTTAATATGTATTTTCCCCTAAAATCATTAAATCTTTGATTATTTGATGCTGTCGTTACGCCCAGTACATGTGATGCGTCACTAAGCTGCGCAGTGCAGGTTGCAACTAATTGCGTTATCGCTTTCCTAATAGGCGAAAACTTTAAGGGGGCGTGGCTTGGCGCCGCCGCAGGATTTAAGCGAAAAAAAATTTAAGTGATCAGGCGGAAAAGGCCGCGATGGTACGGTTGCCTCAGGCTGAGGCATCAAACATATAAAAAAAAACACTTGCGGCGCATGCCTCGCTCTGTCTGGATGCACCTTAAACGGTACGTTCATAGACTGAATTATCTCTCTCCCTACAGCTACAAACTTTACCAACATCGTTTTCATGAGTAGTCGGGCTGACCGACCTTTCTTTTGAGCCTCATAACACAATAGTGAGAGAAGTAGATATACAAGGAAAGTCATTTAAATAATTCACACATTTACCCCTAACGTTAACGTGAAATATTTTGCTAGTAGCTTGATATACTCATGTAAATACGTAGGCAGGTTTGTATACTTCATGTTTATTTTGTCTCTGAGGGCTTAGTAGAGATAGATGGTTTGCAAACATTTGGCAAGTGAAAAGCGGTTCTTGCCTCAGGGGTCTTAAGCTATTTGGATGAATGGTTTGTTATTATTACTATAAGTAGGGTGCCTCTTATATATACTTTTGACTGTCTCGACTTTTTAATTATCTGTTTAATGAAGCGGTGTTGTCTTAACTGAAGATCTTTGAGAAGAAGTGCAAATACAGTTTGTAATTTTAATCACCGTTTTCCTCTTAAGGGGTCATTGTACTCATCATTATGAACAACTTTTACTATGGGGCAAAATCTGAAATCGTAAAAAAAAATCAGCTGTTCCCTACATTTTGACAAGTTATGCGAACTTAAATGTAGGGAACATCCACAACCCAGTTACTGGGTAATACGATACCCCTTGGTAAGACTGGTTGTCAGATTTTCGGGCTTCTGACTAGCCGTAACGACTGTCAAAGATCCGCGAACGACAGCCGGGAACAATGGCTTAACGTGCTTTAAAGAGGGGTCTCGGTATTTAAAGATGGTCACCCATCCACAGACCAACCGCGGCAAGCGTAGCTTAACCTGATCGATCGACCTGTGCGGCTGTTATTATTTAGCCACGGGTCCCTCCAGATATTATTAGGTACAGTAATCAGTCAGAATAGCATTGCAGGTGTAACATTACCCATCTTCCGTATAGGGAAAACTACAAAAGAAAAGACTGATTCTCTATTTTACTCAGATTTTATTATAACTTTACCCAGTTTTATCGTTTGCAACCTCAAAGTTGTGATAAAATCTTCACGTACAGTCAACATAAGAGTTAAGCATGCAGGATCGTCGGATATAGTTGAAGTTTAGTAAGAAACCGAAGGATGTTGTCGACTGAAATTTAATTTGATAAAAGAGCTGTTTCTTTTCTATTAATAAAATAAAATTTTATTCGATAACATCCAGCGGTTTCTTACTAAACTTCAACTACACTCAGGGGCACATTTAACCGTCCACCCATCTCGAATTGCATATCGTTTGTTTATGTTAACTTACGCTTTGAATACTAGGCGTAACTTCATAAGTGGGTGTATCTGAAGTAAATAAAACAATCATACTCGCGTTTTGTTTACTTTTGTGGTTTTTATTCAACAATAATCAGTTTAGTCGAAATTTGACAGTCTCGCCCCTCGTTTTGTGTGACTAATACATTTGATTTAAAACGTTGTAATACCATTTCTTCGAATGAAACCGAGGTGTTGGAGTGCCGTGATTTCATTTACACCAAAAAAAATGCCACTGGACGCAGCTGGAGCAGCCAGGGCTGTAGCACTTGCAGACGCTGGGTTTAGCCAGCGTCGGATTGGACGGATGCTTGGATATCCACGAACCACTATTCAAGATGCTATCCGGCGTTACAGAGAGACTGGTTCCTATACAAGAAGGCTAGGGCAAGGTCGTAGAAGGTGTACGTCAGAGAGAGATGATCGTTACATCGTCTCGAACGTTCTTCAAAATCGGTTCACTACGGCTTCTGAGGCTCGTAACAGCTTATTTGAGGTACGAAATGTAAGCGTGAGCCTAAGAATAATAAGAAGAAGGTTAGCTGAGAGGGATCTGAGAGCATTTCGACCAGTTCGAGTCCCAGAACTGACCGCAACTCACAGAAGAGCGAGACTTGCATTTGCTCGAGAATATTTAAATTAGACTTTGGAACAACGGAAGGCAGTTCTCTTCTCTGATGAATCAAGAATCGCTTTACGAGATCCTGATGGACGTCAGCGTGTGTATAAACGCCGCTGAGAAAGGTTTGCTGAATGTGCTGTGGTTGGAACAGTGGGCTACGAGGGAGGCTCGATAATGGTGTGGGGTGGCATTTGTTACGACGCCCGCACAGAGTTGGTCATCTTCGATAGAGGCAACGTTAATGCTCACAAGTACGTGACAGAAATCCTAGAACCACATGTGATTCCGTTAGCGCCATTCATTGGCGATAATTTTGTTTAATGCACGACAACGCTCGTGCACACACCGCGAGAATTGTCACCGATTACTTGGACGCCATCAATATTCAGCGATTACCATGGCCAACTCGCAGTCCTGACCGGAACCCAACAGAGCATGTATGGGACAACCTAAAAAGACGGATGCGGAGTCGCACTCCAGCTCCTACGACCATCAGTGAGCTAAAAACTGCAGCAGTTGAGGAGTGGGAGAACATTCCCAAAAAGCGACATCCAAGGCATAATGGACGAGCTTTCTAATCGGTTGCAAGAGGTCATTAGGGCCAGAGGAGGAAATACACATTATTAATCCGATTATTTAGACCACACTTTTTTTTTAAGTAACATTTTGCTAATTTTTATTTTTTGTATGAAAACTGCATATTCAATTTTTTTTTAATTTTGTCTCAATTAAACCATTTCACAACCTACACATGTTTCATTTGTTTTCTTAAAGGTTCACCCAATGTAATATTATAACAAAATTAATTAAATTACCACAGAATTTTGAACAAATCGACAGAATGTAGGTGGCCGGTTAAATGTGCCCCTGAGTGTATATCCGACGATCCTGCATACTTAACTCTTTTATTGACTGTACGTTGTGCGTACAACAAAATTTGGGTCAGTGTGTCTTACAGCACGTAGGCACTCGGAAACGAGGTTTTAATTAACTCTTTTTTTGTTGCTCGCCTTGATAAAGTAGGTAAGTATCCGGTTGTACTTAGCCAGAGAGATAAGGGTGAGGTTGGATTGGGATAGTAGAATAAGATTTATTTAAACGTCTTGGGGCCTCCTTTCCCTTGGGTACCGAGTAAATGAACCGGGTAATTTTCGTTGTTTTCTTTTGCCCTCTTCTTAACTATGCATGAAATACATCTATGCATCTGTAGCGGTATCTACATGCGAACAACGCGTCTAACTATGCATGGAATACATATATGCATCTGTAGAGGTATCAACGCGTCATACTGACGTCACGTAAAATCCTGCATCTCGCAAGCAGAGTTTACCGCGTAACTAGCGTAGATACAACGGCCCGACATGAATCATCGGGCAATTTTGTCCGCCAGACACAACACCCGTCTGGTCGGAGGATCCTCCTTTTTCTATTATGAAGTATGAGTGAACTTTCCACCCTCTTCTCCTTTAGACTTTAACGTCATTATCATCATAATCAGCCTATAATATTCCCACTGCAGGGACACAGGCCTTCTCTCTGTGAGAGGGAGTGAGCTGTAATCCACCTCGCGGGCCCGTGCGGGTTGGTAGATGTCACATGTCTTCGAATTTTTGGTTCTAGGACATGGCGGTTTCCTCACGATATTTTCCTTCACCGCTTTTGAGAGCAGTGGTGATGAAATAATTTACTTATGTGATATTTCCATTGCGATATTTTAAGCATTTTGAAATCATAAACTTTAAAAGCTTTAGACTCAGGCCCCCTCTCTGTAAGACGAATTACGATACTCTTAAAAAGTTTATCATTTCCTAATACCTTAAACCAACTTGAAGAGTTTGTTTGTTTACGTCCTTTATCAATGTAAGCCAGCATTTCCTTGATATTAGGACGAGCAAAGTATGATGAAAATTTAAACAGTTTGATAAGGAAATCGGGACAATTTTGCTTTAGTAGCCAATAAAAATCGATCAATTTTCCATACACTGCCCATAATGTTCAAAAGTTACGAGGGTCGAGATTAATATCTAAAGTTGTGTACAAATAATAGTTTAATAATGAACTTTATTAATAATATTGTTTGGTAACCCTTGGGTGTTTATGCCTAAGCTGGATCAAGGGATTTTGAAGTTATAAAATTGTGGGTTTTAGAACATGTAGTAAAATAAATGGCCGGGTTTAGCGATTATAGAGTTAAAGCTCGGATGTTAGGCATGAGGGATTGATTTTCTGATTAATAATATTATTCAAGTTGCACAGTCTGAGCAGTGTATTATAACAGGTATAAAAAGAAAGCCACTTGTAATGATTGTTTTGTACTGGGCCATACCTGGGACCTTCTGATCACGAAGATATTGAAGTTCAAAATTCCAAATGTTACTCACGTTTTTTTAAGAAAACAAGTTTTTAATGTTATAAGTCACAACTTTAAATACCCCCACGAACCCTGTACCGTTGCCTGCACCCATAAGCACAATGTTTTGCGTGCGTTTCATTGCGCATTACCGCAAAACAGCAAATTTTCACACCAAAAAGAAAAGTCGTTTCTCAGCAATTATTTTTGTGCAATGTAACTTGTGATGTGTCTTTTTATATTCAGTATATGCGTGTAAATGAGGCTTTACTCAGTACGAAATCTATCACTTTTCAAGTTTGAGCATCATCCCAGCATACCGACCCTTAATCGACCTTTCAGAAGTAAGTAGGTAATATGTCTGAAACTATGTTACTTTTATAAAATACCAAGGCAACAGGCATGGTCTCTTTATAAACATCTTATTGCCTCACTGAACAATATAAATATAACGCCTCCCTTTATCGCCTACAAGTAGTTAAGTCCTTCGTAATCGTGGCACGTTGAGATGAAAGGCGACGCGCTGTCTGAGACTATCTAAGATAACGAGATAGATCGAGTTGATATTGTGTAGACGTTTCCGAATAAAAGATATGATTCGAGTGAGATCCAAAATTGCAATCTTGGCAATGTCTTTTATATTATTACTTGCCTCATTGTCGGTATCAGCACGCCGAATACATGCGTCGAAAAACATCCATTTACCATTGCCGCCATTTTGGATTTTGATATTAATTATCTGTGATTCTTTAGAAAAAACTTATAACTTAACATAACCGCCATCTTAAATTTGTAAACCAACCTCTGTCATTAAGACAATTTCAATAATATTTGAAATCGGAAAGTGAAATGCCTTAAAATAAGGTCCCATGCTGCAGTATGGTAGAAATTGGTCTGAGAAAGCGCTCGCATCGTTCAACTGTATAGCAGCGTGACTATTGCTATAGCTATTTTCATTTTTTATATTAAGGCAAGTCTTTTAACCAGGCAATTATCTTGTTGCTTCACTAAACAATATAAATATAAAACCTCCCTTTGTCGCTCTCATCCTTATTAATCGTCCCACGTTCAAACGCAAGGCGACAAGCTGTCTGAGGCTATCTAGGATAAAACGTTATACGAGTAAAGAAAGAACGAGTTGACAATGATTAAAAGATGAGATAAAGGTTGTCGCATGTAATATGTTTATGGGCATTACAACTTTGTCTTAATGTTAAGCTTTTATAGTGCATTTAACAGTCTTAAGCGTAGCATTTTGTGAAACGATCAAGCACGTGTCGTGTAACATCAAATTTTCAAGCGTAGTGATTATTACGATGGATTAATATTTTTACTCACGCATTCTCGTGTTGGTAGGGAGAAACTACAGGACGCCATTTTCTACGACCCTTACTCACAAGGAGTATGTAAGTTGCTTCGTTTACATTCATACATCTGTGGCTTGGCACGCGACGATGGCAAGAGACCGGACGGTATGTCTTTATTTCCATGGAAGGTGGGTAGGCCTTTAGTGTGGGACGCAACGTGTGTCGATACTCTTGGGCCATCCCATCTTCCTGGCTCGGCATGCTGTGCTGGCGCTGCTGCTGCGGCTGCGGAAAACCTCAAGCGGCGAAAATATAATAACCTTATCGGAAATTATATTTTCGAGCCGTTTGGGGTTGAAACGCTCGGGCCGTGGGGTCCGAGTGCTCATGATCTTTTCGAAACGGCTGGTTGACACTTCCCGTGACCCAAAGGCTGGCTTTTACCTTGGCCAAAGGCTAAGCATTGCCATACAACGTGGTAATGCCGCCAGTCGACAGCGATGCGGATGAATTTTTAGACGCTTATTTTAGTTTCTGTATAGTTTTAGTTAAGTTAGGATTTAATTTTGTTATTTTTAGTATTAATTCAATTCTTATCTTAAATATATATTGTTACATCTGTGG
Source organism: Hydraecia micacea (assembly GCA_914767645.1). NCBI lineage: Eukaryota > Metazoa > Arthropoda > Insecta > Lepidoptera > Noctuidae > Hydraecia > Hydraecia micacea. The sequence goes on along the minus strand of OU611801.1, from coordinate 2,743,579 downwards.
AGTAATTGCGTAACACACTAACAGTAGCAATGGAATTCATTTTGACAGTGCAACAACATTCATTGCGTTATTTACGTTGCTGAGCAGACACATTTTTCGAACATATGAAGCAATGGATTAGCAATATCCTTCAAAATTATTCAGATTGAGAAAATATCGTCATCACTATCTTTTTAGAACGATGGTATTTATAGGTAGTTGAAGCAATAAAGCCCTCATTGTACATGAGATGAACAATTTATTCATAAGCAGTTTCTTCTACAAAAAGAAAAAAACAAATGAAGTTATTGAACGAAACATCTTTGGCTTGAAACAGCAAACGCTTCTATACAGTGTTGTCTTTTGTTTAACACATTGCGAACGATTGTCTGTTTGTTTATACGGTATACATAGATACAATGTCTATGTATGGACACGTACAGTCGAACAAGCTATTTAATGAATAGGCAATATATAAGGTGTATCTATTCATACACGAAATATTTTAAGAGATACATATAATCGTATTTTTTTTCTTTACTACTTGTAAAGAAAAAGAAAAGTTTATTTTGAAACAATAACACAAGACGAAGTACTGGTAAGACGGGGTGAATAGGGATGCAGGGGTGAATCGGGACGAAACTTTAAAATGGATTTTAACGTTAATGTAATAAAGTTTATTGCCAACAAGGACACTTAATCGTTAATTATAATATAATAAACACATTAGAGTCCTTTTTGGCAAAAAAAAAAAACAATTATTTCAATGTTAAAATCCATTTTAAAGTTTCGTCCCGATTCACCCTTGCATCCCTATTCACCCCGTCTTACGGTACAACAAGTAAAACGATGATATCTGCAAAAGTATAAATTGTAGCGCAACTAACAACGCCCTTCTCCAGATACAGAATGGAATGATGTTCCATGCAAAAAATGCTTAAAAGTCAATTCATTTAGATTTAGTTAATTAATAATAAAAAAAAAGTAACACAAAGATAAACAGTACAGGACATTAATGAATTTGGGATGTATTTTAACGTTGAGTTAATGTGGTGTGTGCCATAGAAAAAAAAAAAAATATTATGCTATGGGTGTCGTACTTCGTGCATGAATAGATACACCTTATATATTGATCTTTACATCGGTATCGTGTTAGACAGTATCTGGGTTGTGGAGGTCATATAGGCAGTCGCTCCATGTAAAATACTGGTATTCAGCTGCATCCGCTTAGACTGGAAGCCGACCCCAACATAGTAGCGAAAAGGGTAGATGATGATGACAATGTCAATGTTTAATTTTTTTGTGTGCGTAACATTTTGTCATATTTAAGAGAGGTGATGTAAAATTGACTACTGAACACACTCAACATTTTTTTGAAGTAGTTGCAAGGTGCCTAAACATGGTGTAGGGACGTCGCCGTCGACGCGCAATCTGTTACCAAAAATTATGAAAAAAAAAAAAACAAAATCGCTATCTAATGCAAAAGAACAATACCTTCATACAGTCAAAATGTATAGAACAGCAGTTTTTTTTAATAACCGGCGATAAATGTTGGTACCCAAATACACCAAGTAGGTATGTACAGACGCCAGCACATCAAGCTACTACAATCTGTCAAATTTCTTCAATAGATTTTCAACTTTATCGCTACAGCATAAGGTTCAAGGTTGATTGGGAAAATTTGATAGTTTCAGGTATCTTGATGTACTGGCGTCTGTACCTACATAGTTGGTTCGACTGTACTTACGTATGAGTATACACGTTATGTAGATATCCTACGGTCTGTGTGCGTACGAGGAAGACGCCCATCACTCTTAGGTAAATTGCATATTGACAGCCTGACAAAGATATGTCTATCTATTATTGTAGATACGGGAAAGTGAAATTGTTTCAATATCTTACCATAATATGGGTTCTCTTGCTTATAATTAAACAGTATAAGCAAGAACGCCATCTCTGATGATTTATAAAGGTACTAGCGTCAACTAATCAGTTTTCTTGGAGTTAATGTCTATGGCAATATTTTCCCCGAAACTCTCCATTAAGAAAGTCCATGCTCGGCAGTTTATCTCGTAAGATGAGGCTTAATAATTAATCTAGTCTTTAATTTATCTTTTCGAGCCCTCAATTTCTACTAAACTGTCATAATTTTCATTACCTTTCTACCATCCATTGCTAGAACAAAACCTTCTCTATAAATTCCACCATCCAGCAAAGATATCAACAAAAAAAAAAAAGAAAATAAAAAAGAACGTCGTTGAAAATTCAAATTTAAATTTTTCAAGGCAGCCGTTCCATATTTTTCTGTTATAAACTCGCCCTTAACTTCGTTCCGGTCGAGCGCGCTCGTCGACTGGCGAGCCACTGGAGCGAGTAAATCGGGCGAGGACAGCGCTTTGTAGCTAGTCACCTAGTCAGCACTGGTGATTTGTGATCTGCTGGGAGATTGTGATTAGACGGGTGGGCTGTTTATTGGTACTGTTTATTGCTATTTGAGCTTTGACAATAGCAATAGACAATTTAAAAAAAACAACCGACTTCAAAAAAAACTACAAAGTGATAAATAACTTTAATTTCGGAACTCGGTGTCGTTGGTTCCGCATTTTCGTTTTTTGACACTGACTTCCGAAATTAAAGTTATTTATCACTTTGTAGTTTTTTTTGAAGTCGGTTGTTTTTTTTGTAAAAAAGTTTTTATTTTTCACTTTTTAGTTGTACCTACTCCACACAAATTCAAATAATACTAGTGCATTGAGGAATTGAAGACACCGACTAGAAGAATCATCAAAATTCGCATAGAAATGCCGGAGATGCAGTACATTTATGCATATAACATCGCACATAAGAATAATTATATAATGTATTATATACTAAAACCTTCCTGAAAGTATGTAGATCACATTAGTGAAAGAATTATCAAAATCGGTTCATTAGTTTTTGAGAAAATCGCGGACAAACAAACATACATACATACATACATACATACATACATACATACATACATACGGGTCGAATACAGAACCTCCTTTTTTGAAGTCGGTTAATAAATACATAGACATTTACACACACACATTTACATTTTTATCTTTTTTTTTTGACTTTTAAATTTTTTTCTTATTGTCGAATACGAGGCTTTTGGCTTTGATTATTTTATGTTGTGCGGCATGTCCTAGAACCAAAAATTCAGATACGTGACATCTACCAACACGCACTGGGCCTGCGTGGTGTATTAAGGCCCGCCCTCTCACTGAGAGGCCTGTGCCCCAGTAGTGGGAACATTATAGGCTGATCATGCAATATGCTTAGGTATGTCTATAATGTGCGTCTCATTCGTGCAGAATTAAAAAAAAAACAATATTTCTTCTACTTTTCCTTATTGTGCCTTTCAGCAGTCTATTACTTAAAACAGTTCAAATATGTATTTATTTATATTATGTAGTTTACATCTTTTCTCGATGTCTATCGTAGATGCCAGGTATACAATTATTACCCCCTTACTAACAAACGCTGTATAGCGTCTGTATAGTTACACAACGCTTTGTCTTCTTCTTTCGAATGTCAAATTACTGACGACTGAGATAGATAAATCTGTGTGTTTATTAGTGTATTCATCTGATAACGTTTATTAGTAAGGGGGTTATAGAAGGTATACATCGTAGATATGTCTGTATACAACAACCAATCACGGGTAGAACCCCAGAACACTGCAGGTCATATTAAATATTGATTGGTGCGAGATTGGGTTCCATTCTCATGACTGTATATCATCACGTATGTTTTCCCGAATGATTTTATAGATGTGTTCCCATAGTACACTTTCATATCGCCAGTTATGTTTAAGTCACCTATAATAGGGGGCGAGCTTATTGCCATCAACCGGGCAAAATTCGACTCCGCTTCAAAGTAGCGACACACAAATACGCGACAAATGTTAGGGCAACAGTACGATATGTCGACCATCAGTGGTGCGACAGCACATCAGCTCGATGTACGTTAGTGCGACTGATTGTTTTCACGACAAATGATGGAACGACGAAATTTTTGATCGATGAACGATGGGATAAAGGCAGGAGAATGATGAACGAAAGCGCTAACATTGACAAACATTGCAACTATAGTATATTTAATCATACTGTATTTTATGTCAATTAGTGACGAAAACAGTTTAATCTCGCCACAATTTCTTAATAGGACATAATGTAAGCGAGTACTGACAAAGAATCTTATCAATAATTATGATTAATAATTATAAATTCTTATTATCCAGATTCGGGGTTGCTACTGAGAATTCTAGATGGAAAAGCTCAACCTATTAACACATTGCTGCAGTAAATTTCCCGTCAATAGTGGATTCGATTCCTCACTAAGCAGAGGACTTTTAATCTAGCTCACATCTAACCACTACTCTCCAGCTTGCTTTAAATTTTGAAAATCAAAATAAGACAAAGCATTTATTAAAATTAGGCTGAAAATCGGCAGTTTTTCTACGTCAAAATTACATAAGACAGTCCGCCAAAATGCCCACCCTACCCCCCACTTCCTCGTGCTTTAGCTGGGATGAAGAAGTTACAAACTCCCCAGCAGCGAAATTAATGACAAAACCATCTGAAAATCATATTTAGTTTTTGGTTACAAGATTACTGCGTGTGTGGTAATTACTTGTGGTTGTAACCAAAAGTAAATCGGATTCTACCAAAATAATTCAGTCAAAATCATTTTAAGGACACCAAAGTCAGTGGTTTCGTCAATTAGTGAATTTCTGAAGTGAATAAATTATCCCCATTGAGGGTAGTTCGAACAAGAACAATAAAACAAAGGACTACCCGTGTCTCGGTGACGTGTCAATTTGGAACGTTGGTCGAATTTTGAATTAGTGCTATTTTGAATTTGGAAATTGTTTTTTTTTCTTTTGAATAGCTGAATGATAATAGTCGCACGGGTGCATCGAAGGTCTGGCTACGTTTGCCGCGGTCAATGTGTGTATAAGTGACCATACATTACATTTCGAGTCCCCCTCCCCTCCGTGACTCGGAAAGCACGTTAAGCTGTTGGTCCCGGTCGTCATTCGTAGATCTTTGACAGTCGTTATGGGTAGTCAGAAGCCCGAAAGTCTGACAACGTCTTACCAAGAGGTATCGTGTTATCCAGTAACTGGGTTATGGAGGTCAGATCGGCAGTAGCTCCATGTAAAATACTGGTATTCAGCTGCTTCTGGTTAGACTGGGAGCCGACCCCAAAACTGAACTTGGAATTTGTTTGTCTTTGATTTTCTTTTGTTTTTTCTTTGATTTTTTTTTAAAGAATGTGTACTTTCGTGTAGACCCATTTCAATTCTAATAAGTACGTCGTGTTCACATAAAAGCTCACGAAAGCATCAAAAACAAGAAATGAAAATGCTAAGTTACTGTAGTTAAATGAAAACATACTCGAAATTTAATTATTTTAAATTAAAATGAGTTAGTACTAAATGAACATGTACTTTGTAAATTAAGCTAAAACAGTTATCATCGCTTTACATCGGTTGAGTTAGTGGTCGTAGTGGTTAGAGGCGAGCCTAGTTATGTTCCACAATTATTATTTTAATCCACTGCTGCCAGTGATAAATTACCTATTATTTCATTTCCAAACAAAATGTATGTACAGTCAACAAAAGAGATAATTATGCAGGATCGTCGGATATAGTTGAAGTTTAGTAAGAAACCGATGGATGTTCTCGAATAAAATTTTATTCTATTAATAGAAAACAAACAGCTCATCTATCAAATCAAATTTCAGTCGACAATCCATCGGTTTCTTACTAAACTTCAGCTATATCCGACGATCCTGCATAATTATCTCTTTTGATGACTCTACGTGGTCGAAGCAAAGGGAGAAGGACCAAAGTAAATGGCGTTCTGGAAGTTCTGCAAACCCTCAAGGGAGAAAGGCTGAGTTTAGTATTTATTTTGAAGGAAAAGTTCAAGTAAATTTTTGAATAGATAAAAAATAAAACGTACTGAGTTTTTATCAGTGAAAAGAATATCAATATATCCTGAATTGCTCTGGATCGATGGACCTGGCTTTTCATTACGACGTACGGGATTTCATATTTCATACAAACTTTTAAGCCCTTGTTTTTCGAAATGAATGAACCGATTTTAATTAAACTTCGTACGCATAAGCAGGATACAAAGGTCTAAAAAGTTAGTAAAGAACATTTTCGAAAAATAGTGTTACAGCCAAATTAGACCGATTTTAAATTTTCCATAGAGAGAAAGAGAGATAGAGATTTCCAGTTATCTTTTTTTAAATAAGACAGTTCGATAATGTTCTTTACTAACTTTTAGACCTTTGTATCCTGCTTATGCGTATGAAGTTTAATTAAAATCGGTTCGTTCATTTCGAAAAACAAGGGCTTGAAAGTTTGTATAAAATGCCGTACGTCGTAAAAGCTCTAATAACGTAAATGTTGCAGGCCGAAAGGTGAAATATGGCTGAGCTATATATCACATATTATGTACTACTCATATTTGCAAAATAAATGTTTATTTTATTCTATTCTAAACCCAAATAGATTACAACCAACCAGGCACAATTTGGTCGTTTCTATCTTCATATATACGACGAAATATCAAGATATACAAACTAGTTAACACAGACCTTTCATTATACGGAAAGGCATATATGTACAATGCGACCTTAGCTTATACCGGAATGGTATATAGCTTGATGTATGTATGTCTTTGTGTGTACCTTACCATCCTTTCTGTCCCGAAAGGGCGAGGACAGGACCATTGTACGGCGCTAGGGAATAAATTAGGCAAATGTGTGCCCCTTTTGTAAGCTTTTAGTAGGTACCACGTGCGCGACAATTTGTTGCCAATGAGAGTAAGGCACCTGTCCTACAGAAGACGAGTAAGCGATTAGCTATCAATGATTTTCTCGCTCAAGAAACTGTGAAAAGACTGCCGTGTCAGTAACGGGGCATTTACACTAGGTCGATTATCGCGGTGTCGCTTACCAAATCGCCTGACAAGCCGAATCACCACCATTACACAAGTTGATAAAAATCGCAGGTGACTAGTTCATTTTGCATCAAAATGGCGACCTTCACGCGGCGATCGTTCGCCTGCGACTGAGCATTTTCACGGTCGATTTTAGTCACCCGACGCATGCGACCTGTCGCCGCATGACAAAAGTCGAAACCAATTCTACTCTCAAAGATTGTTGGTCCCGTGTTAGTGCAAGAGAAAGATATTTATTTTAATAGATGATGGTGATGATTCATTGGTACTCGTTTGTGGTGACAAGAGATATTAAGGGGCTTACAGGACCTAAACGCAAAAACGCAAGTTTTAGAAACAATAAAAGTATGTGATCGACTACAGAAAACAAAATCAGACAAATATATGATATTCTTCAGGATATATGCTAGGTAGATATTGTGTTGAAAACATAATAAAACTTATTTGGTACGATAGAAAAAAATCACGAAGATACCTCTAAAAACTTTCTTTTTACAATAAAAACCATACTAATATACCTACATGCAATCATTATGATTTGTTTTCTGATTATTCTACAAGCAACATACTAAAACTTAGTGTCTTAATTTTTTAGTCCAAACAATAGATTCTTTGTAAATAGATAATTGCTTCACTTTTTGCAATAATTTACCAGCGTTGGGTCATCGCGCTTCTCTTTATTTTCTATGCAGTCCGACAGTGACCGCGCTTTAGGTCATGTAGTCCTCTTAAAGAGGGTAGCTTGGCAGGAAGATCACTTGCTGAGAGACTCACGCTCGGTACATGCGCATAGCAGCGAGAACTCCCTTGTTGAGGTCTCGCAGCGGTGAGACAGGTGCCAAAGGAGAACGGTCGCGTTGAGTACTTGAGTGAGGTAGCCACTTGTTTTATATTCATTTTATACTAGCTGTGCCCCGCGGTTTCACCCGCGTAAATGTCGATCCCGTGGGAACATCGTGATAAAAAGTAGCCTATACGTTAATCCAGGGTGTCAGCTACCTCCATACGAAATTTTATCGAAATTGATTTAGCCGTTTGAGCGTGAAGAAGTATCAAACATAAAAACACACACACACACTCACAAACACTCGCCTTTATATAATATTAGTGTGATTTATTTTAAGGGGAAGGATGAGTCAGCTACTTCTCGATTCGCGACTATACCAAAATACCTAAACACATTAAGTCTTATTTCTTCGCAAGGGGTATTTTGTTACCCAGTTACTGAGTTGTGAAGGTCAGACTGGAAACCGACTTTTCCCAAGATAATTGGGAAAAGGCTTGGCAGATGATGATAAGAAAGGATGGGTTTCGGCTCTGGTTTTGTTCACTAAGTGTATATTAATTCTCAATTCTCAATTCTTTATTGCGTACCATAATGTATATATAGTTGGTAAGAAAATAATAATATTAGTCACAATTATGTACCCTGTCGGGCACAGCATAGATAATAGGAGAGAGGAGGAAGAACACTGGGTGTTTACTTATTGTGATAAATTTTAATATTAGTTAAGTACCTATTTAGTAAGTTATATTGTTTTATAAATACAGAATTGAATTTACGAATTATAATTATTGTTTTATAAATTATACACATTTATTTATTTAATTAAGTAGAACTTTGTAAAAAAACATTTTTTTTTTCCTTTTAATTAAGTATTCATTATTATTTTATTTACTTATTATTATTTTTATTTATTATGTAAATAATATTTATTATCCCTAAGGCAAGTTATTTATTGAACGCTTCATATTTATTAAAAAAAAATATTCTTCGTTTAGGTAGGCATATCTTTATAGTGAGTGATTACATGTCAACGTTTGAGAATCACCCTGTTATTCATATAACTTGACATTTGTAAGCGTTTTATAAGTGTTACTTAGTACATAAACATGCCATATGCATGCTAATGTCACATAAATACAATTATAATAATCATTATGGCTGGGCTTTGTAACATCACGCTTTTAAATTCCCTGAAGGGATAGACAGAGGCGCACCTATAGTCGGTAGACCCCTCATTTCGGTAGTTATATTAAAAACGATTCAAAAACAAGACATTTCAGTTTAGGTTCCTAAACTGCATCGCTTGAGCTGCTCTATGGACGTCATGGTTGGTACCATACAAGTATGGATGAAACCAAAACTTGCGACTCAGTTTACGTCAATCGCTGTCAGCAGATGGCACGGCCTAAACTGAATCGTTAAACTGACGTCATGGTACGAATTAGAAGAACAGTTCAGTTTATGTCCTAAAATGGATCGCGTTAAGAGCTTGTGGTAGGCCTCCTGGGCTCAAGTCCAGACTGCAGGTTGCTACTGAGAAATTCCAGATGGAAAAATCCGATAACACTTTGTCGGACCCGTGAATTGAACCCAGGCGATTGCGACAACTAGACCAACGAGGCAGTCAACTGTTGGTTTCCTTTCTCTATACATAATTGCAGATACCATAGTGCATAATCAGCCTATAATGTTCCCACTGCTGGGACACAGGCCTCCTCTCTTCGAGAGGGAGTGAGCCGTAATCTACGACGCGGGTCTAGTGCGGGTTGGTAGAAGTCATGTGTCTTTGAATTTTTGGTTCTAGGACTTACCTGGTGGACATGGTTCCCTTATTTGTATTTGTAATGATATGTAAGTGATTAGTAGTTTATTTATTTATAAGTATGTATTAGGTATGTTGAAACTGTGTGCACTCCCCGTCACTTTTGCCTAAAGGTTCATTTGAAAACCAGCGTCAGACAGCATCTGTCTGGCATTAATGCTGAAATGAGCCTTTTTTGGCGTAGCCGTGAGGCACACACTATTGTTGTCTGAAACCTTTTTTTTATTTTATTAATTTAGTATTTTGTGTTTCACGAACTGTGTCCAAAAAAACTTTTTTCTTTCTTTCTTTATGATGTTTTCCTTCACCGTTTTGAGAGCAGTGGTGATGAAATAATTTACACAAAGTAAAGCGCCTGTTTGGGTTCGAACCCACGACCTACAACTCGTAAGTCTCGGCCATTACTGGGCCACCGCTGCTCTCTGTGGTACCATAGTGTTACAAAATAATCATTTTTCAAAATATATGTGAAGGCAAGGGCAAAAAGGTCGTAAAAACTATAAAAAAAACAAGATAAAACTTTTGGGTCAAAATAAATTTTATTCATGTCTCTAGTATAACCCATATATTTCCCTCAAGGGATATATTCCAACGTGAGAGGGTAACTATGGCAGATACGATACGCCGGAGACATAAATAGACTGGTTACCCTCGAAAGGTATGTGTTACGTTACCCTCGTTATAAGTACAATTTAACGCTGTCATTTTTTTTTTTTTTTAAGAAAAACTTTTTTACAAAAAAAAAACAATCGACTTCCAAAAAAGACACTACGAAGTGAAAAATTACTTTATTTTCGGAAGTCAGTGGCAAACAACGAAAATGCAAACCCAACGACACCGACTTCCAAAATTAAAGTTATTTTTCACATTGTAGTGTCTTTTTTGGAAGTCGATTATTTGTTTTTTTTTATAAAAATAAAATCACTTTTAATTTGTACTTACCCCACACAAATTCGTATAACACTACTTGCTATGTAAATATCAGTGACAGAAAGTCATTAATAATACACGAGTAACATCATCAATATAAACTAAGTTGCAAAAATACGGAAGTCATTTACAAATATGTTTATCGGCCGGCGCTTATGGACAATTTTTAAACAAATTACAACTTTATTTTAATGGTAATTAAGTTGATTTCAGAGTGACTAGCAATATTGAAAAAGTTATAAAATTTTTTGATGTTGTAGCGTGAACTGCACTTTACGTGTAGGAATTAAAGTTACTTTTCCATAAACTCATTTTTTACATTTTTGGAAAATAAGTCGCGAATGCAGATTAGAGATGTTTGTTTTCCAGTAGAATCAACATAGTTAGGTGAATATGTGAATAAACATCTTCATTATCTATTCACACGATCGTGCAAAATCTTGCGTTACAAATCTACTCCTGTCATCACGAAATTATCTTAATGAAACGACTATAATGACGAGTTTCATGAAATTCCTGAGCATTTTATAATATACTATCTTCTCCCCGCGAGTTCCTTCGCGTGAAATTTCTTGTCCCCCCGACTAACCCCGTCGCATCGCATTACCTGCCCGCGCTGTCACTTAGTTTTCGCTTAGCGATCTTTCGAACTTTTTTTGAAGTGAAAACTTCTTTAGGCACGTTGGGCATTTTTTGAGACGGGAAAAAGCCATTGAATTCGCGCCACTGTTACCGTAACGACACCGCTTCGGATGTGTTCGGCTGTCCTTGAGATGTAATATCCGATATGTCAGTGAGTGATGGCAAAGTATTCTTTTTGTGTTTTGTTTTCACTTCTGTCGGCACTCCCGGAGTTCCACTGATTTTTTTATTTTGCTCGGCTGCTAAAATCCTTAGCGCGATGTTAAGTAGCATATAGGATTCCTCAAGACTAAAGCTATAAAATTTAAAAATACTTTTTCAAATCCGACCGCTAGTTCCAGAGATTAGCGCTTTCAAACAAACAGACTCAACAGCTTTATTATTAGTATATAGATAGGATTCTGTACACAAACCGACTGATATATAGGCACATTTTCCATGAACATATAATCCTTGAGTGGTAAACATTTAAAATCCCTGAAAATTACAATTTGCGTGGGAACGCAACATCTGATGCAATCCGAGCTCTGCTTTCATCGGCCAAAATTAGCTATGAAAATAAATAAATGTTAATTTCGTTTGAAATTTAAATAAACAAACCATTGCGGGTTGAAAACACGCTTGTTTTATATATAAACTGCGCTGTAATGGGCCTGCGTAGCGCAACGCTTGCCGAGGAGAGGTTGTAATAGAAACTGTTATATTTATTCTTATAGCAACATGGTTTATGGATCGTACACGTCTTTACGTACACCTGGGTTCGTAATGAAATGATTTGAAATGATGTTTATTTCTGTAAGTAGATCTTTTAAAACACTTGTAGAGTACAACGAGGGCTGGTTCGAGGTTGCGCGGGAAAAGAGTTCCTGGAAGGATTTGGGGGAGGCCTTTGCCCAGCAGTGGGACACTACAGGATAACAAAAAAAAAAAAGACTCATAGTACTTGATGACAGGCCCACACTGTCCTACCTTACCTATTAACAGTGTAATTTGAAAAAAATGTTAAAGCCAATTATTTTTAACAGAGTAACTGTGGAGTTTCTTGCCGGCTCTTCTCCATAGGAAACGATCAATTAGAACCGTATTTCTGGCGTTTCATAAGTGCCCATGTAAGGTTATGTATATTTTTTCTACTCAAAAAAATAACGTTTAAACTTGAATTTTTTGGTCAATATTTTAAAACTAGATACCTTAGCGTCGGCATTTCCTTGTTGATTGATCCTCGAAAAAATGCTGAAACTAACTCAGAAGTCTCTTTTAGACAGTCACCTCCTTCTGCGAAGCAGTTATGCTAGCGAAGGAGGCGGCGCCACCCCCGATGATGGTTCATGGATGGTTGAGGGAGAGAGCCTCACGTCCCAGTCGCCGCGGCAGACGCTCCGGACGTCGCCGTCGGGAGCCGCGTGACGACTCCCTGTCACCGCAGGCGCGGGCTTGCGGACGGACAGTAATAGGTAGCTCACCGTCCGATCATGCCCGTGCCGGACGGCGCGTATGTGTTCCACGCGCGCCTCAAAGAGATGTCAGCATAAAGGAAGAGGGGCCTGCCAGGGCCGAAGCCTGCTGGGGTAGCGGGATTGTCCGAAAGGGTTACCGCTGCCCCGGAATATAAAGGGCTAAGGAAGGACACGGATGGGTTTTAGTCAGTAAGATTCTGACACTCCCTTCCGCTCCACCCAGAGCGGGAGGAGTCATTAGATGATTTCCCATCCACAAAAAAAAGGTCTCTTTTAAAGACCAAACATTATATTATTATTAAGATTTATGTGAGTCTAATTATCCCTGTATAGCTAGACTCTCATAATCTAGAATATCTGGAAGAGCCTTTTGAAGAAAAAGCCATTGCAGCTTTGAATTGACTATTTGTTCTTATCATAGATTGCTAGTTAATTTTAAGACTATTTTTAATACTAGCGAAAAGAGCTAAGCTGTTCTCTATAGATTCAGATAATGTTATCAATAGTTAGTCTCTAGTTAAACAACCCAAGGAATATCGGTAACTTTGTAATAGCGTAGCCAATAATGAACTCAAATATTAAGTAGAATTATCAAATATTTATTCGTATGACTAGCTGACTCGGCGATCTTCATACCGCCTCAAAATCAATAAATTTTGTGTTAATTTATTCATAAAAAAGCCGTTCCATAAGAAATGTATGAGAAACAAAAATCTAAATTTTTTTTCGTGACTTTTTCCCATGTTTTAATAGTTATTCTTCTATTCGGGGCGGAGAAAATCCAACAAATCAATGATCATAAATATCGGTCCAGCCGTTCTTGAGTTATAAATGGTGTAACTAACCCGACTTTGTTTTATTTATAAAGAAGATAGATAAATAATAGATTAGAGTATGCTCGAAGGAAAACGTGAAAAACTTAAACTCAAATCATTTACAGGCACTGTTGAATTAATTGTCAAAGAGTCGATCAGTTGGTCAGAAAGTTGAAGCTAGAAGCTCATTCCAAAACGTAGATCTTTATGGAGAAAAACAAGCAAAAAAGTCCAAGGACACTCTAAATCAAGATATATTATTACAAAAGCAATTGAATAAACTGAAAATGCCAACATGCTTTAGTAAGCGTGGTGATAATGCTCGTTTCTTTCCTGTACAAGAAGTCTTGCCTTGTAGTCGGAAAAAAATATTAAATTTAAATAGCCAATATTTTTACTTGATTTCTGGATGGTCAAAAAGTCGTGGATCAAACGAAATAGGGAGATAAAGGACGTCATTTCCAACGCTTTTAAAGTGGGAAATTTTTTTGGTAACGCTTCAAAATTTTTGGAAAAAAATTAATTGCTCTTGGGTATCCAGAGCCGCAATAGAACATAATTATGTAGTGCTGATAAATTATCTAGTAATAATACAACACAGTTATAGATCACATTTTTTTTAAATTAGTCTAATTGTAAAAGAACTCGGTATTCAAACATATTCATAACTTTTAGGGCAATCGAATTATGGCCATGCTGTAGAAAGATTTTTTGTTGGAAATGACCTCCTTTATCTCCCTATTTCGTTTGATCCACGACTTTTTGACCAACCTGTATAATTACATATCTCCGGATCATGGGGTCATGGGGAGGCAATTCGCATAGGTTTATTAGACGATTTTGAAAAAAAAAAATGGAATGGGATAACAACTGGCGATTAATCTATCCCTGTACACGAACACGAACAAACCCTGGTTGGTGCAGGACTATAATATTGCAGAACATGCAAACAAAGCAGGGGTTTGAGTACTGTCTATATACTTAGTTAACTATTATGATTATACTCAAGTAAGTCACTGTTGTTTGTCAAACAAAACACATTTTCTTTTTTACATTACTCAACCACAAACTAACATCATTTGTTTTCGTTTGTTATTTGTTATCTTGTAATGAGATCAAAACCACCTAGGTATTACACCAGCTAATCCTGTATCAGAACAAAGTTCCGAGGTTATAATAGAAAGTTCTAACAGGTTTATGTACCTGCGATGCTATACGGGTGATAACAATGTAGGTTGATTACGAAACTGGTATCAGATCTTAGGACATGCGGGCTGCTGACGTCATTGGCATGTACTTTGGAAGCTGGTTTTGGCTTTACATTTTGGTGTGCTTACATATAAGTAGGTCGTTTTGGCTTTACATTTTGGAAGCTGGTTTTTGCTCTACATTTTGGTGTGATTACATAATAAGTAGGTCGTTTTGGCTTTACATTTTGGTGTGATTACATATAAGTAGGTCGTTTTGGCTTTACATTTTGGTGTGCTTACATATAAGTAGGTCGTTTTGGCTTTACATTTTGGTGTGATTACATATAAGTAGGTCGTTTTGGCTTTACATTTTGGTGTGCTTACATATAAGTAGGTCGTTTTGGCTTTACATTTTGGTGTGATTACATATAAGTAGGTCGTTTTGGCTTTACATTTTGGTGTGATTACATATAAGTAGGTCGTTTTGGCTTTACATTTTGGTGTGATTACATACAAGTAGGTCGTTTTTTGAAGTGAAAACTTCTTTGGGACACTGGGCTCTTTTTGAACAGTGAACGAAACTGAACGGTCGGTGACACTGAATCGGGTATACTCGTCTCCAATTGGTCGGTGACGCTGAATCGCGTGTACTCGGCACTGAATCGCGTTTAATCAGCACCAGTCGTACGTTTTCACTACTATCGTGTGGTCGTGAGTAAAAATCTGTACAGTCATGGGCACTAACATGTCAACACTTGGCAACATTCAATTGCGATTTTTTCGTCAAATAACGAATGTTACGTTGAACGTACGACACTTTACATAAACATATGGGTTCGAAAATACTATGTTCGTAAGAACATAAAATTTTATTCAAAAATAAAGGAGAAAATCGCCTTTGAACAAAGCCAAGTGTATACATACTTATGCTCGTGACTGTACCTAATTATTTGAAAATTAAATGAGACAACACAAAGATATGCATAACCGCAGAAAATAACTTCGTATTTTCTATTAAAATACGTTTATGTCAACATAACCATAAAGAAACAAAACATCTAAAACCAGTTTATCCTAACTTTACCTATACGTAAACAATTTCCACGAAAGAATGAGGTTGTCACGACCTTAACCCGGTAGGCTTAGGGTCGGGACTACCTCATTTTTTCGTGCAAATTGTTTATTGGCATACCTGGCGAGGTATTCACCTCCATAATAATGATAGATGACTCCCGTTGAATCTACATTTTTTCATCAACTTCGAAGCAATCAATCTCTCGTATAAGCTCTGGTTAACCAAAACGACGTGATTGGTGGTGGTTGACAATGTGGTTTTGTATACAACGCATAGATACCAGCACATCAAGCTACTACAGTCAGTCTTTCTTTAATAGATTTTCAACTTTATCGCTAAAGCATTAGGTTCAATGTTGATTGGGAAAGTTTGACAGTTTCGGGTAGCTTGACGTCCTGGCGTCTGTACTGCTACAATGGCGGCATTAATTTAATACTCGGGTAGGGCTAGTGGCCAGTAATCATAAAAAATATATCGACATAAAATAATTCGTAATTTGAAAACTACCGCCTGCGCCGCACGCCGACATACGGCTCTTTCTCTATCCTGCAATTCACCGATTTATTCCGGTCTGACCCCCTCAGCCCCCCTCCACCCCCCCCCCTCCTCGATCTCCTGCTAGTTCGTCTTCTGTTTTAAACTTTACCTACCATTTGCATGTTATTCGTTTTCATTTCATTGCTACGATGTTAGGTTTGGTGACCCTCGCAAATAACCCATGCGCTACAATTCTTTAAATACAGGTTGCTCCAATATACTATTTTACAAAATTGTAAATAAATAATAACATTTAATGAAATTAAAATATGTTCATAAAACGAAAACGCGAAACCGTATAAATGTGTCGTGTCATTGGTGATAATCGGACGACTATTAGAGTAATTAAGGCATGTAGAATAAATAGTGCATGGATTCGATCCGGCTCGAAGGACCAAAACGCTCTATGGTCTAGGACACTCTAGCACCACGAACAATCATAATGCGATGGTAATATTGGTTGATATACAAAGTGCCTAATGGTTTTCTTAATAAGACTTATGCTAAATTAATAACTTAACCCTCTTACTAATAAACGTATTATATCAGATGAATAGTTACACACCGATTTCTCTCGTTTAGTCGTCAGTAATTTGACTTTCGAAAGAAGAAGACAAAGCCTTGTGTAACTATACAGACGCTATACAACGTTTATTGGTAAGGGGGTAAGTCTTTATGTATCCGTGCATCAAAAAAAGCGTGGGATATAATATAAAATATAAACAAAGAAAAGACACTGAATGGAAAATATTGGCCTAGGTACGTTTCTAGGCAATATTTTTGGGCTTATAAAATTCCATACTATAACGAAATCTCTCTTTTTTTTCATACTTATTGTTCAAGATATACGCATGAGATATGGTTCTATATATCTCGATTTCGTTGAATAACATGATATAAGGTTTGATACCATGTTATTCACTAAGTTATATTTTGAAGCCTTTAACCTATAAATAGGTTACACCCAATGTCTGTGTAGAAGTTACAAAAGGCCTAAGGTATTATGAGGATGGAGGGTTTGTCATCAAGCTACTATAATCTGTCAAATTTCTTTAATAGATTTTCAACTTTATCGCTAAAGCATAAGGTTCAAAGTTGATTGGGAAAATTTGACAGTTTCGGGTAGCTTGATGTGCTGGCGTCTGTACTTCTTCGGATATGTTTGGCGAGACCACAATACATATTTAGTTTAGACGGGTAGGCAACCAATACATAACACAACACGTGTTTCTACAGAAAATGTTTAATTCGTTATTAACAAATATATGGGCTTGTGGCTAAGAAATAACAACCGCACGGGGCGATCGATCAGGCTAAGTTACACTTGCCGCGGTTGGGCTGTAGATGGGTGACCATCTTTACATACCTACCAAGACCTCTTCGTGCTTCGGAAAGTACAAGCTGTTGGTCCATGACTGTCATTCGTGGATCTTTGACAGTTGTTACGGGTCGTCAGAAGCCCGAAAGTCTGACAACCAGTCTCACCAACGGGTATAGTATTACTCAGTAACTGGGTTGTGGAGGTCAGATAGGCAGTCGCTCCATGTAAAATACTGGTACTCAGCTGCATCCGGTTAGACTGGAAGCCGACCCCAACATAGTTTGGAAAAGGCTAGGCAGATGATGATATAAGTATTAATCCACTGACATTAAAATAATGTCACGTAATAAAACATTTTCCGTAGAATGATAACACGTGTAAAAAATAATAACATGAGCAGGTACAGACGCCAGCACATCAAGCTACCCGAAACTGTAAAATTTTCCCAATCAACTTTGAACCTTATGCTTTAGCGATAAAGTTGAAAATTTATTAAAGAAATTTGACAGATTGTAGTAGCTTGATGTGCTGGCGTCTGTACCATTCCTATTAATATTTTTTATAGAAACCTCATTTCTTTTTTATTTTGTGAATCAATCTTCCAAGCTCGTATCACTTATGCTACGTACGTACTAGAGCCTAGCAAGTCACCTTGCGAGTAGCAAATTTTTCCAACTAGCCGCACTGCGCGCTTGGCGCCTTCGTTCGATAGTCACCTAGCGTGTATGCAAGGATGTTAAGAGGAAATAAGGGTGGTCTTTTCTCCAGAGAAGCGCTCTCGTCTGTTTTCTTTCGGGCTAAAGGCCACAAAGCAATGATTTTTTACAGAATAATAAATATTAACTACTTGTATGTCCCTATTTGATGATACATTATTTTTATAAGCACTAGAACCCTCAAAAAATGCCGATTTAAACCGCTGTCAACTGAGGCCTAGTGTACAAATTTGACAATTATTAATGAAAAACATAGGGACACAGTATATGTCATTCTTATTCAGTTTATGAAATATCTTTTAAATTGGTCCAATATTGGAGGAAGAAATAGGCCAGAGCCAAACCTCGAATTATGACTTTTTACTTAGGCTATTTCAAAAGTATCTCCGACCGCATTTCCTCTTAAGTCACTATGCTCTAGACACTAAACAAGTCACCTGACAGTGCCTACGTAACCTTAAAATTATTTGTGGGGGTATTCATATAGGAAGTATTTCACAATCTAAAATATATATATATATATATTATATACAAGTGTATAAAAAAAAAAAAAAAAGACAAGAGCTCATAGGGCATCAAAAAATTCGTCCGCATCGCTGTCAATGGGACAAGTGCCCAAAAGGCTGGCAGCATTACCACGTTGGATGGCAATGCTTATTCTTTGGGCTAAAAATAGGCCAGCCCTCTGGTCACGTGTAGAGTCAACCAACCGCTTGGCGATGTCTCGAAACATTCGATGAGCACTCGGGCCCCAAGGCCCTAGAGTTTCAACCCCAAACGGCTCAAACATATAACTCCCAAAAAGGTTGTTATATTTGCGTTGTTTGAGGTTTTCTGCTCCTGCAGCAGCCGCCCCAGCACAGCCCGCCGTGCTAGGAAGATGGGATGGCGCGAGGGTGTCGACACAAGTTGCATCCCACACCAAAGGCCTACCCAACTTCCAAGGCATTATTGTCATTCCATCTGGCCTCTTCCCATCGTCACGTGCCAAGCCATTGGGTTCTAAAACAGCTGGCACCCCGGCGGTGACAAGAGCCCGACGGATGATGTCGTTAATGCTGGCGTGCCGTGCCATCCGACCAGCGCTCTTGCTGCAGGATAGGCCATGGTGTCCGAGGCAGTCGACTGCTTCACCGCATTGACAGCGATGTGGAGCTCCGCAAGGAGCGCCCAGACGCAAACATGTAGCGAGCCGGAATGTGGTGTCACCCAGCATAGTGCCTATGTTAGGTGACGGTAGCGCCTGAAGCCAAAGGCCCGACTCCCATTCACCCACAGCCAGCAGGCGGGCACGCTCAGCAGTATTGGTGGACGTATTAATAAGTTTATTCCGTACCAACCTGCAAAGCGGCTCATCCCACTGTCTCTGGGAAGACGGGTTTTCGGGCTGTACCGTGTCCGGGCAAGCCACCTTCCAGGCGTTCACCGCATCAGTCAAACACGGCACTTCAGAGTCAACCTGAGCAGGAATCAAGATTCGTGTGGTTAACTTTTCTGTGCTGTGGACCGAGGATATGAACGCCGGTAGGCTTACACTAGAAATTTTGCGGACGCCGAGCCCGCCAAAACGAATGGGTAGTGTGGCTTGCAGCCACGCGCGGTCGTCCAAAGCCACATTTAAAATGGATGTAAGAGTACTGCGAATAATGTGATCGATTTTGTCCAAAAGGTGTGGCTGCTTCCATAAAGATGAAGAGCGGAGAAAATACATAAAATTTGTGGGGGTAATATTTTAAAACCATTAGAAATGTTAACGATTTCAGTTTAGTATTTTTAAAGTCAAACAATTTTAAATTCATAAAACTCTTGTGTATTAAAGAACCGTTTTCTGTTTAACAGAGATTTTCAATTCAAACGTAGACTAGAGGACGCCATTTTCAAATATTGTGTCTTTCAGTTCAAGTAAATTGAACTCCGGAGAATATTTACGGACGACAATATTCCAGGAATTTTCGTTCAGACGGAAAAATGGCTTTAAACTCGTATAGATTCTGGCAGATACCTAGGTATAAAACGTGTGCTTTAATATCCGGCGAAATACAGAACATCGGTTAAATAATACCAGCCTATTATTGTCCCACTGCTGGGCAAAAGCCACTTCTCAAATGTATAAGGCACGAGCATTGATCTTCACGCTTGTTCAAGATGGGTTGGCGATTTCAGACTTATAATGACTACTATACGACACTGAAACGTGGTCGCTCACAATGGGCCTTATTAGAAGGCTGAAAGTCACCCAAAGAGCAGTGAAAGAAAGAAAAAGTATTTATTGCGACTCGTATAGGATGATCACAAACTAAACTAAACACAGTAAAAAAAAAAAAACAAGTTATATAAAAAAACAAAGTAATAAAAAGAAAAATGAAACAGAAAGTCCTATACGAGGCCAAAAGGCTCCTATCTCAGCATGATGTTGCAACATTTAAAAAATAAATGTCACAGCACTGGTATTCTGATAGGGCCGCTTGGTAGGAATGCTTGGAGTTTCCCTGCGTGATCGAATCAGAAATGAAGAGATTCGCAAAAGAACCAAGGTAACCGATAGCCCGAAGAGTTGCCAAACTTAAGTGGCAGTGGGCAGGGCACATTGCTCGCAGAACAGATGGCCGATAGGGCTGAAAGGTTCTGGAGTGGCGACCGCGTACCGGAAGAAATAGCGTTGGAAGGCCACAAGGTGGACCGACGACCTTGTGAAGGCCGCAGGAACCCGTTGGATGCGAGAAGCACAGAACCGGTCGAAGTGGAGGTGCTTGGGCCTGTGTCAAGCTGAAATGATGATAATGAATGATGAGTGACTAACCCCTTTATTCATAAACGTTACTTAAAGTTAAGCAGTGAATAGCGACTGTTTAACCATACATTTTTGAGCTTTAATCATCGTTTATATATAAACCCCTATTAGTCCAGGTTTCCTCGCGATATTCTGCCTTCACCGATGTCAACAATTCGATTATCAAGACTAAAATATTGACAGCGTTTTCGGGGTTAATTTTCTCCATGCTTTTTTTCTGATGCTAATCCGCTTAGTACAACTTATGTGAACGCACGGTGTATGCCAATTAATTGTAGACAAAATTTTAAAAATCTCGAAAATCCAATAAAAACAATGATCTAAATCGTTAGATATGTCCTCACCGTACTACGAAATACTAATAACACTAAGAATGATGATGTTTCCATGACAATCGACGAGTCAAGTTCTGTGGCACATAACACCTATTGTATTTACCTATTCATGTTTTCTCTATAAGTGAATTTGTAATTCTTTTGAGAAATGAAAGAAAAATAAATCAGTCACTGCAAAATTGTGTCTATCCGAGGTGTCAAAACAAAACAGAAATGCGACATTGACGCCGTAGGGTGAATCTCCGATTTAAATCTTTGGCTAAACATAAATAGTATATCAACGTTTCATTTAACAATAGTGCCTCGTGTACACTATCGGCAGGCTTCAACGCGACCCAGCGGCTCGGAATCAATCGGTGTTCGATTTCGTGACTTGTGACTGCCCCTTTACATGCGATGACATCTGACGATCGACAAAACGTTCGACTGTGACTATTGATTTTGTAGGGATGATTTGCATTTAGTTACAAATGTAGGAGGTATTTATTTATTGGTCTATCTACAAGCGTTACATTGTTCAACCTCAAATATTAGCGATAGCCACAGCATGCAAAAACAATTTTTTATTAAAGATATCATATTTCAGAGCAGTGGTGGCCCAGTGACAACGGGGCCCCGGGCGAGGCCACACGATGCGTTAACGGTGCGGTGCGGTTAATTCGAGCTTTAGGGTGCCACACGGGCGGTGCGGCACCGCAGTAGAACGCTGTTTACCGCGATGCAGCGCGTTATAAATAGTAAACACGTTCGATACAATAGTGTGGTGATGGCACGATGCACTCCGGCGCGCGGCGCGCCTACGGTGCGACGCCTCATGGCGCGGCGGTCCAACGCATCGTGTGACATGGCATAGTGATTTGTACGTAGGATAACGTTGCGGCACCGCTCCGGCGCCGCACCGCACCGTTAACGCATCGCGTGGCCTCACTCTTACGTGTCGTAGGTCGTGGGTTGGAATCAAATCTTACTTTGTGTAAATTATTTAATCACCACTGCTCTCAAAACGGTGAAGGAAAACATCGTGAGGAAACCGGCACGTCCTAGAACCAAACATTCGAAGACATGTGACATACCCAACTTGCACTGGGCCCACGTGGTTTGTGGCCCCCTCCCTCTTACGGAGAGGAGGCCTGTGTCCCAGCAGTGGTAAAGTTATAGGCAGATTATAATAATATTATTAAAATAATAATCATATTACTATAATTTTCTTGATTTTATGAATCCTACATTACCTATGATAAATATGATCTTGTAATGACTGTTAAACACTCCCAAAACGGAAACAAGAAATACGGAAACGGATGGAAAACTCCACTGCCGAAAATAACCAAAATTCATTTTCCTTTCAGCTCTTTATTTTTCGATGCGACCTGAGAGGTAAAATTTCCTTTCAAACTCCTATTTATACATCCTATATAATCTACTTTCCTACAACAAAATAGCCCAGATACTATTTGACCACCATTTTAAATAGAACTACCTTCAAAGCTTTGCAAAATATACAATATTTAATCCCCACTCAGAGCACATAGAGCCGCTCTACAAAGAGCTAAGATTAAATTTTACTCTACATTAGGTAGAGTTTGCAAAGAAACTATATGTGAGAAAGGTTTGTAATAAGTACGGAAGTTGCTCGTAGAGTTGGTAAATAATTACGTAGAAGCCTCTATCTTTGCAGTTTGTAGAGTCACTTTGTTGGGTTTCAGTTTTTATTGTTTTTAAACTTTGGTGTGTTAGTGGTTGTGAACTTAATGAAAGTTTGTTTTGATTTGAAGCTATATATGAATAATACTCTCGCCCTCATGTTCTCTCTCTCAATCAGGTACACAGTTTCATTGCTATTGCCTAAGTTCTAACTCTGCTCGTCTAGCCTACGTCAACCGCTCACTCTCATGGTCTCTTAGTGTTCACTCAATCTCCTAACTTAACTAGCCTGGACTCGCAAGTCCGTCTCCTAAAGCGGGTCGACCCCGACTGCCTCTCCGTCCTCGTTATAATTTCTCACGTCCCATATCACCACGCTCAGAATAAATTCCCATACTTTCGCAGCATCGGTTTATTGCCTTTTTTGTACAATTTCTCAATTATTTCAAGGGTCCGTTTTGGGTTCTGGTCGTTCTTAGAATTCGTACAAAATACTGCATCTTAAATGACGTAAAACATTGGTTTCGACGGCTGACATAAGTGCCGGTCTGTTTCCCATAAAATAGAGAATTTATGTGTCTACAAGTGGCGACGCCAAGTGCCGGTTTTAAAATAAATATAATATTTTGTTATTAAATAGTTGTAAGTGACAGACAGTCACAATGACGCATAGATCCGCACCATTCAGCTCAACCATTTTGAAGGGAGCTAAATGAAGGACAACACAAAGCGTAGGCTGTTATCAAACTGACAGATAGCTTATCGATTATTACGACTATCACTTAATAGCCACTTCACAATATAAGTGCCATGTACAGACGCCAGCACATCAAGCTACTACATTCTGTCAAATTTCTTTAATAGATTTTCAACTTTATCACTAAAGCATAAGGTTCAAAGCTGATTGGGAAAATTTGACAGTTTTGGGTAGCTTGATGTGCTGGCGTCTGTACCTCATAGAAACAATAATGACATTATCTAATGTGCGCCTTTATCATTTCTGACGGGACGATGTTATCCTGGACGTCATGTCATGTTATGACGATAACACAGGGAATTCATTACTGTTACTGTTACCTGCATCATCCCATCGCTGGGCAATGGCCTCTCCCCATGACTTCCACCTCCTTCGATCCAGGGCTAAAGTGGACCACTTGGTCGTTTGTTTTCTCGAGCTCGTCCCGCCATCTTCTACGGGGTCTGCCGCGACACCTTCTGACTATGACAAGACTCCACGTAGTATAAAATGGACGGAAATATAATATGAAGAAGATGCTGTTAAATTTTCCTCCACGATAACATTGTAATTTGCACGTATTTTCATACTTTCAATGGACGTGGACATTCATCCGTCGTGAATCTTTACGGTTGAAATTTTTACATGCACAACACACAAGATTTACGTACTAGCGGAATCACATGACATGTCATGGAAAGGATGCAAAAAATATAAAACCTTTTTAACCTCGAAGGTATGAAAGAAAAAAAAAGTATCTGCCACAGCACTTCCGCGACAATATTGTTACATAAATTATGTATAGTTAGAGGATTATAGTTTTACGAAGTTTAAAGTTAGGCATCTATCATGTTAATGCCGAATATAAGTTGTAAATGCGTTGGTAGAACTAGGTTACATTAACTAATACTAAGGCTACATCTAGAGATGTAGGTAGGGCGATGAGCGGAAGCGGTAGTGGATACGAATGAACCAAAGAATAGTCTCGCCATAAGCGGAACTTCGGGTACAGACGCGGCATAAGCGATAAAAGTGGTCGTAAAGGACATACCTGTACAAACAAGTAAGCAATGAAAAAAAGGGATATTTTGGCATTTCTTAATAAGAAAACACATAAAGTTTATGTATATTTAATTCATTAATATAGGACATAGTCTCAATGTTTTGACATGTCCATGTCATGTCATGTGCCATTGCATACGTGCGAAGAATGTGCGGGTTCAACATCATCATCATCAGCCTATAACAGTCCACTGCTGGATATAGGCCTCTCCTATTGCACGTAATTGAATTGACTGAATTTAATGGGCGGGTTGTTAGTCATGAATGTAATGAAAGAGGATAAACGAAAATTATCATGTCAAAGTGGACAAATTATGCTGTAATAAACCTATCTATTATATTATTTGTTTAATTTTCCAATGTCTAATTGGTTGCAAGGAAAAATAAAGGAAAACAAAGTGAATGAATTGATTTACAATCTAAGGAAATCCCAATAAGGAATCCCTGCGACAATGTGACATGGTGAGCGATGCATTAGACCAAATCGCTTCGTCACCGCCCCGCTGTCGCCTACGCCAGCTTGTCTAAGACCGCAACCTTAATATTATACAAACAAGAAGCCTTGTAAAATATGTTCAAAATTTAATTAGTCACGCGTTTGGTATAGATTACGGTCGCGCATAATTATACCTGTGAGTTGGGACATCGTTAGCAGAAACCGTAATAACTTATTGTGAAATATTATAGTTTAACCCCCTTACTAAAAAACGTATTATTTCAGATGAATAGTTACGCACCGATTTCTCTCTTTCAGTCGTCAGTAATTGGACTTTCGAAAGAAGAAGACTAAGCGTTGTGTAACTATACAGACACTATACAACGTTTTATTAGTAAGAGGGCAAGTATTCTTTATTGTGTGCCGATTTTGAAAGAAGCTGAGGTAATTGTAAGGTACCTATGTTTAGGTAGACAGTTTCTGTTTTTGTTTCGGGTCGTCAGAAGCCCGAAAGTCTGACAACCAGTCTTACCAAAGGGAATCGTATTACTCAGTAATTTGGTTGTGGAGGTCAGATAGGCAGTCGCTCCATGTTAAATACTGGTATTCAGCTGCATCCGGTTAGACTGGAAGCCGACTCCAATATAGTTGGTAAAAGGCTAGGCAGATGATGGATAGATAGAATACACGGCGTATATTGACGCGCAAACTGTTATTATTCTAGACCCCGCAGCGTAGAAATATTCAACGTAAAAAAACCGCTGTTCTCCATGTACAAGTAGATATAGCACTTTTGTATGAAACAAATTTTATTTTTCATAAGCTTCGAAAAATTCAAGCGCTGCTAATAATAGGTACTACGAGTATATGTCCGTAATTAAATTCGTCTATTTTCATATTTTACTTGCAATCTAAAGTCTTCAAACTCCTTTAAATCGATTGCAATCTTTCTATCGATAATGAAATCGATAAATCGCCTAATAAACATCGATGTCGCAGTACCGATAAACCGCTCGTTCGGGCCAGTTAATATCGTAAAAAGCGCGACCCCATGACGCAATGTCCACGAATGGCCGATTTACCTTGTTTTATAGACAACCGAGATTAGGGTGTCGTGTTCATTCTCTAAAATAGACGCTGAGAACTTGATATAAAGTAGAAGTTACTAGGTAAATGGTATGGGATAAGATTCACTTATTTAAAGTTATATTCGTTTGTTTTTTGGAACGATGCGGTAGGAGTAAACTCGTAGAAATCGCCACGTAACGAAAAAGAGTTATGCCCCCTCCATGCGACTTTTTATTATATGTTACCGTTAGAATACGGAATACGTTAATATGCGCATTAACTAAGTACTCTGCAAATTACCGGGTACAATACGTTAAAGTGTGAAATATGTTACCGGCCAAACCCGATTTTAGGATGAACTAGTTTCGCCTAGGCCAAACCAGTTCTCATTCGCTCGCTCTTGCATCCTATGTCGACGGAGCCCCTCTACGCGGATCTCCTATTTCTGTGTAACCTAACCAAACCTAACCTCTGGGTGCCCTTCGCTCGCTCTTGCATCCTACGTCGCCTATCGACCGACCGCAACCATGCAACCCGTGTAGGGAGAACTGGTTTGGCCTAGGCGAAACCAGTTCATCCTAAAACCGGGTTTGGCCGGTGACAATATTTTTTTTCCATTTGAACGGACTCAACCAGATAATCTGCAGGTTAACAAGTTAATCTGCACTCTAACTGATTTACGCACATTAGCGGTAACATATATAATAGAAAGAGACAGGGTAAGAGAGATAGTTTTCATGATTTTCGAGGGCGTTGGAGCCTGCGTGAATAGTGAGGTCAAAATTAAAATCCAAGACGGCGGCCCCGTAATTTTGATTCGTCAATTTGATTTTTTTCCGCCGCCATCTTGGATTTTTATTTTGAACTTCGTTCCTGGCGCGGGTCCCCCTGACCGCAAACTTTTTTTCTTACCAAGATGCTATAAAACAAGAGATGAGGTTTGCTATAGTGAAATGATTAGCCAGTCAATCAGCTGGATGCCCAGGGTTCGTTAAAACTACATAGGTATCGTCACTCAATACTATGCCAAAATTTTCAATGCACAAAACCCGCAATATAAATCTATTACATGGACAAACTTCTAACAAACTATTAAAATAAAAATATAATAGCACAACCTAAAACTATAAACAAACTAAAATAAATATGGCGTCGAAATATTCCTCTGCATCGCTGTCGACTGGTAATGTAGGTATAAATGTACCCAAGAGACTGGCGGCATTGCCACGTTGTATGGCAATACTTCGCCTCTGGCCAAGGTAAAAGCCAGCCCTTGGGTCACAGGAACTGTCAATAATAATTATACTTACACTAAAATGATGTAGTCAGGGAACGGATTCATCTTTTTTGTGGAATTTAAATAATTCAAAGTTACAATACATAAACATGTTCAAAAATCCAAATGTTTTACGACGTTTAATTTAAAAATAAATACTTAGCAGTTCTCCAAACCTATTTTATACGAATTATAATACAGGCAGGCACCGAAAAATTTTCTCATAATGTCTTTAACTAATGACAATACCCGCAGATGTCCCGCAAAACCTTTTAAACTACGACAATGACGAAAGAATTGGCAGACCACTTACCTCCACTTACCTCCATTCTCGGGACATATATAAATAGCGTGGCTTTACCCACGCACCCTTGTGTGCGTTCTGAAAGTAGCCTATATTTATATTGTGTGATGTTACCTCGCTGCCATTATTAGCTAAGTTGTTACCAAGGGCTTTTTATGTAATAGGTACAATAAAAGCTGTGATGGAAACTTCGATGGCAACCAGTCTGACCAAAGGGTATCGTATTACCCAGTAATTGAGTTGTGAAGTAGTTCAGATAGTCAGTCGCTCTATTTAAAATACTAGTGTTCAGTTGCATCCGGTTAGAATGGAATCCTACCCTAACGTAGTTGGGAAAAAGCTAGGCAAATGATGTTGAAGATGGATGGCAAACAATTAGATGGACCAACTGGTGGTAAGCGGTTGCCTCTGGCTTTGGAAATCTGTCATACACGAGGCATAGCAGATATGTTAGGCGGATCACACACTGCAACGCGCCACGCGACGGGGCGCTGGTAATGGAGCCAAATTCCCAGTGTGAAAGCGTGTTTTTATTGATTTTGTATGTAAAAAATCACGCGTGTTATCTGCGCCCCGTCGTAGTGTGTGATCTACCTTACTATATAAGAGACAACGCTGAATAACTCGTGTACATTTATACTGGCATCTACATCTTTAAAATAGGAACACGGTAACTCTGCTTGGCGGCTTAAATAGATATGGTTACGGACGAGCTCCTTCATCTGTGTGAAGGAGCTCGTCCGTAACCATATCTCATATCATAGAGATCTGTATCTCTACTCCTACTACAATAACATGCAAGGCAAAGGGGTTTGCTGTTGTGAGCTAGGTTGTGTATACCTCAGTGAAACTTACTACATTTTCCATATAATATGTTTCATGAGAACTGGGTGTAAAAACTGAACTGATCTTTAGGTAGGTATTTAATTTATTACATTGTAGGCAAAGTCTTTTCGTGAAAGCACTGGAACATTCACAAGACTCTAATTATATTCGTCAACTCTAAATGAATTTTTTATTGTTGTTTATGCCCCCATTGAAAGGCAATTTTCAACTTTAAGCGCCAACATTTCACAGTTTCATTGAAACTAGAAACGGTTTTTACAAAGGTGATAACATTTTATGAGAATGAGCGAACTTGAAATGGTTACGTCCAAGGTTTATATTTATTCAAGTTTTTACTTCTTAATGAATACTTCGTTTAAAGTTAATAAGTAAAAGAAATTAGTGTTACACGCTTTTTTTTTTTTTTTTTGTGGATGGGAAATCATCTAATGACTCCTCCCGCTCTGGGTGGAGCGGAAGGGAGTGTCAGACTCTTACTGACTAAAACCCACCCGTGGTCCTTCCTTAGCCCTTTATGTTCCGGGGCAGCGGTAACCCTTTCGGACGATCCCGCTACCCCGGCAGGCTTCGGCCCTGGCGGGCCCCTTCCTTTATGCTGACATCTCTTTGAGGCGCGCGTGGAACACATACGCGCCGTCCGGCACGGGCCTGGTCCTGATCGGACGGAGAGCTACCCATTACTCTCCGTCCGCAGGCCCGCGCCTACGGTGGCCGGGAGTCGTCACGCGGCTCCCGACGCCCGAAGCGTCTCCCGCGGCGGCTGAGGCGTGCGAGTCTCTCCCTGAGCCGTCCCGCCACCTCCTTCGCTAGCATGACTGCTTCGCAGAAGGAGGTGACCGCCTCCCACTCCCTCTCGCCCCGGACCATGGCTTGAACCAGGGCCGGACGCGAGAGGTCGCCGCCGTTGCCGATCGCCTCTACGAGGACACAGCGGTGCTCCGCCCAAGCGGGGCAGACCAGTGTTACACCCTTAGGCAATCTTAAAACGACTGTCACTCTTTTAAACAAGCTTAATTTTAATGAAAACGGCTCATTGGACTCAGCTTTCCATAACTTTCTGCCCATTTTCTTAGTAATACCTTCTCGAATTTCCTTAAAAAACTGCCAGAATTTGGCGAAAAATACCTCCATTTCCAAGAAAGGCAAAGCAATTACGTATAAAGGCCGAATGTTTTCAACTAAATGCCTCAATAAATCTGCGTATCCGAACGAAACACGCCAGTCATCCGCCATTTTACTAAATTATCTGTGGCACAAAATGGCGCCGGTAATGGACGCGTAGTTTCCCGCCAAAAGATTGAAACTTTATTGACGGCCATTAATTTTCCTTTGGAAGGTGACTGGGGTTAATTTTGCTTGTTTTGGGCTTGATTGATACGAAACAAAGCATCGCTTAGGGGCGGAATATTAACTGGTGTGAAATTAATTACTTATAACGGGAAACTCATTTGCATTTTATCGATTTGTCTGAAAGGGGTTAGATAATTATAATTTAATATCTATTGCGCTCTCTCTTACACACGGAATTATGATGAAGGGATATCAAGGAATATTAATGTGGATTACGTTCAATGAAAATTTAATTTCGTAAAAGTGAAGGTAAGGAATTACCTGGGAATTACAGCTTTCGTAAAACAAAAGTAAATACCGAAACGTGAACGAGATGAAACAAAAAATAATGATCTTGAACTTTATCAATTGTCAATACGAATTTTTGGTTCCACGACATGCCGGTTTCCTCATTATGTTTTCCTTCACCGTTTTTAGAGCAGTGGTGATGAAATTAATTACAAAAAGTAAAGCGCCTGTCTGGGTTCGAATTCGAACCCACCGTGACTCTTCAATGCCCAGCCCAAACCCTAGGATCTAGGAAGCGGACATTTTGCAAAGAGGTTCCCTAATAAACAAGTAAACAATGACGTAGGTCGAACTTTTAAAATCCCACGGGATAGGGAATTCATGGATAAACCACAACGCTGACAAAGCGCTAAATCTGTACTAATCCATACTATATCCATCATCATTTCAGCCGAAAGACGTCCACTGCTGGACATATACCTTAATTTTATAAATAATTTTACTATATCCATACTATATCTATAACCTGTTCAGGTGGAGATTCATAGACGACTCCGCCTTGGAGTGTAAATGTGGTGCTGTTCCACAAACGATGGGACACTTAATATCGTGTCCTGCGTGTCTTGTCAGCTGCACGTTACAGGAACTGATGGACGCTGGTGATGGCGCCAAACAATTAGCCGAATTCTGGGCCGAGTCCATTTAGATTGCTATCGACACAATAAGAAGAAGACTAAAAAAAAAAAACAGCGAAAATACGAAAGTGTGTCTGTCTGTCTGTCTGTTACCCCTTCACGCTTAAACCGCTGAACCGATTTAGATGAAATTTGGTATAGAGATAGTTTGAGTCCCGGGAAAGGACATAGGATACTTTTTATCCCGATATTTCCACGGGATCGAGACTTATGCGGGTGAAACTGCGGGGCGCTGCTAGTTACTAATACAATAAAGCTGAAGCTGTTTGTTTGTATGCACTAATCTCTGAAACTGCCAATCGGATTTAAAAAAATATTTTCGTATTTGATAGCCCAATTCTCGAGGAACGTTATATGCAACATCACGCTACGTTCCTCAGGAGACGAACAAAACGAGAAAAAGTCAGAACGAATACTAAGCGAAAACGAAGTCAAAGCGTGGGCGGGCGATGTGATGCGATGCGATAGGTCAGAGCCGAAACTTCACGAGGACGAAGTCGCTGGCAATGTGCTAAGTCTTAGATTAAAGAACTACAACGATAAACTATGTAATAACTATTAATAGATAGTTAACTTGAGCGGATTGCTGCGCCATAACAATTCGACCATGTAATCGTAAAACGGGTCAGTAGACTTACACCTGTATAGTAGGCATAGTCGCTTTTATTAACACTTTATTGGAATACCTAGGGAAAGGTAGGTGTTGATTAAAATTGCTGAAATAGTTAACTTGTTTTTGTATGAGTTTGTATGATGAAGAGGATTTTGCAGCTGTGTGCTTTTTGTCTGATTTACGGTTAAATCCATACTTCCATAGGTACTTAATATTATAAATTCGAAAGTAACTCTGTCTGTCTGTGTGTTACCTTTTCATGCCTAAACAACTGAACTGATTTAGATGAAATTTGGTATAGAGATAGTTTGAGTCCCGGGAAAGGACATAGGATAGTTTTTATCCCGATATTCCCACGGGATCGAAACTTATGCGGGTGAAACCGCGGGACGCTGTTAGTGTGATATATATTTTTTTTATGTTCAGATAACTACCTATTTGCCCTAGGTACTAAATTAAATGACTTCTATAACTTCTAAACGATGGTGGACTTCTAAATCGTTCCCTCAAACACTCCTTAACTAAGAGTCTCTTAACATAAGAGACTCCTTAAATCAGCCCCTTACCCATTTGTTTTAGGACCATAAGTGTCCCTTAGGTGATGGTGAAAACGAAACTAACACTTAAAATTTCTCAAGGGTCTCCCTAAATTTAAGGAACGATGGTAAAAACGGGCATAACTAACTTACTATACAAATAAATGAAAAACAAAAGGTAGGCGTCGAAGTGCTCGTCCGCATCGCTGTCATCCGTAAACGTGCTCAGAAAACTGGCAGCATTGCCACGTTGAATGATTAATTTTGTGGCAGTTTGGTAACTTAAATGGCAGTGAACAGGACACATTGCCCGTCAAACAGATGGCCGATGGGCCGAAAGATTCTGAAGTGGCGACTAGGTACCAGAAGTCGTACCATTGGAATGCCTCCCACAAGGTTGACCGATGACCTTGTGAAGACCGCAGGATTCCGTTGGATGCGAGAAGCACAGAACCGGTGGAAGTGGCGATGCTTGGGGGCGGCCTGTGTCCAGCAGAGGACGTCTTTCGGTGGAAATGAAGATGATGATGATGAGTTCGGTAAACAGTGTATGGATATTGTCCATTAGAAAGCCTGTCAATGACAAAAAAAAATTATGGAATTAAAACAGGGCGTATCGTACGCCCAAAGCAAGTGGATAGTATAGTGCGAGTTCGAACGCATTGAGAGCTATTTGCAGTATCATATCAAAAAGAGTAACCTAGAAAAAGTGGATAAGACAGAGATTAAAACAGAAGAAGAACTAGCAGGGGATCCAGGGGGGGGGGGGGGGGGGGGTGGAGGAGGGGTTCAGGCGATCAGACCGGAATAAATAACATTTACAGCCTAAAATGATTCCTTGACACCTTACACAAATTACTTTTGCAAGGTACCTTCTAAATTACAGACAATTATAACCCTGTAATTACACCTCAAACTGGTGATGTTAATCACCAACCAAACTCGCCCCGACAACTTCTATCAAAGCCCTATTGTCTCATCCCCAGCATGGCTATATAAACTCGAGCTCAAACTATTTTAATTAGCCAAAGTGACATTTAACTAATCTCAGTTGTCAAGTCGATTGGGGCCACAAAACGCGCGTTCAGATGACAAGGGAAGGCTTAGATACTTATTTAGTTGGTTTAAAATGTTGCCAAGAGGTTACAATTTGTTGGTTGTGAAATTCAGTGGTGTAATAATTTAAAATTTTATTAAGAGGTGAAGTGATAGGGTGTATTCATGTAGAACGATGAACACCAACGCCGATATGCCAGTTCTTATTGGCTTCGACAAGCGCTGGTTGTCAATGCTGGTCGGCGCCGGCAGTTTTTATACTTTTTGCCAAATCAGCGCGTACCGGCGCCGACTAAGCAGATAGGAACTTGCCGGCGCTTATCGTCGACAGTTCACGCTGATTAGGCAGAGTAGGGTAAACTGTTAATATTGCATTTTTTGTCAGAAAATTCTTAAATTTCTAGTTTCGTCATAAAAAACGAGTAAAATCTACATTAGTAAGATGTAATTTTACAGATATTTTATGTGTGCAAAAACTACTTATTCCACGTACATAAATACACAATGAGGAGTATTCTATTCCATGGTAAAAACATCGAATCCTAGGTTGATGAATACGTTCCCGACAAGTCTATGCGTTCCTTACCTACAGGGGTGCGGAATTTGCTAGTTCACTCAACAATTTATCGGCAAGAACATGCTTTCCGCCAGAGTTATAGTGTTGCAGTACCTATATCCAAAATATGTGGTTATAGGTAACTTTCCAAAACGTTTAGGGATAGTTTTCAGTTACAGCATTGAAGTAGGTACTTATCCCTAGCATATGCCCTGACTAGCTTCAACTTTCTGACTAACTGACCGACTATTTAATTTTGACAATTAAAAGTGCCTGTATACAGTGGCGTGCATTGCATATAGGCATATAAGCAGTGCCTACCTCGATATATCAACATAAGCCTGTCAATTACATTTTAGTATGTGTGCCCCATAATTAAGAAACTCGCTAAATAATCATACTTAACAAAAAACAAAACCTTCATTAAAAAACGCGCGGCAGTAGGCAGTCGCCGGACGGCCTACTTGGCTCCCATACTATTCGCGCATTGTCATTGGTCTTTACTCGTTCAAGTTAATACGACAAAATAAAAAATACGTACGTCTCAGGCGTAATACCATGACGTTCGACCTTCGCAATTTATCACCCTTAAGTAGGCATGCCTACTCAAATAACCACACTTTTGACCTCACTTTCTGATTAGTGACCGCGTTTGCCTAGACTAGACCTGGCCTAGTGCCTACCTATTCTGAAAACCAATGCACGCCACTGACTGTATATGGTTTAATTGAAATAAATGCTTTGAGTTTGAGCCCGTTATTACAATAGGATCATCTCACCGTATTACCTCCTGCAATGCTATTCTGTAAAAATATCACCGTGAAAACAGAGGTGAAGTGAGTTTGGTGTGATCTATCATTCCACGTGATACTAGGGATTGACACTATTGACAGCTCGCTTCACGCTCACTTCACCTAAGTTTTCGCAGTGAGATTTTTACAGAATAGCACTGCTGTATTTTATGTAAAATACCTTTTTTATTCATTCTCTTTCATTTTAATTTTCTTTGTTTTTGACAGACTTTGTCAAAATGTGAATAATAACATTTTAACAACGCTTAAAAATTTCAGTTTTTCACGTAGAATTTACCGTTTCTATTCACATTACTAGCTGACCTGGCGAACTTAGTACCGGCTCAGAACCAATAAATTTTGTGTTTCTTCAATTTTTTTCTCTTGAATTTTGCCCATGTTTTAATAGTCATTCTGCTATTCGGGGCGGAGACAAATCCAACAAATCAAAGATCATAAAAATCGGTCCAGCCGTTCTTGAGTTATAAATGGTGTAACTAACCCGACTTTGTTTTATTTATATATAGATAGATGCACCCCAAGGCATTGCAATTGTAAGTGCGTCACGTAATTACCCCACTGAACAACGTTATCTTCTTGAACAACATTCAATCATTCACCTAAAATCATCTCTCCCTAATACCATCAACACAACCTAACGCCGTTCATCAATCTCCGCTGTCTTCAAGGCCACTCCGTGGCACTCCACTTCGCACGAACACCGTCCTTTGTTTACATAATTAATCTCTCTAGTAGGATGTAATGACGTTATGTACTCCTGTGTATATGAGGTTTTTGTGGTATCTTTACGTGAAGAGACAAAAGAGGAAGGGAGGGGCTATTGACAGATAGGATAAAAAAATGAAACGTTTGTTGGAAGGATTAAGTGTTTTATGAACTAATTCACAAAGAGTTGTTGAGAAAAAGAGATAATTTTCATCGATTCTAAGAAAAAAGAGACATCCAGTAAGATTTGTGTAAGGCACTTTATGTACGTACGCCAGCACATCAAGCTACTACAATCTGTCAAATTTCTTTAATTCATTTTCAACTTTATTGCTAAAGCATAAGGCTCAAAGTTGATTGGGAAAATTTTACAGTTTCTTGTAGCTTGATGTGCTGGCGTCTGTACTCTTTGTAAACTTTTTCATCACCACTGCTTTCAAAACGGTGAAGGAATGCATTGTGAGGAAACCGACATGTTCTAGAATAAAAAAAAACGAAGACATGTGACATTCACCAATCCATACTGGGCCAAGCTGGTGAATTGCGGCGCACTCCCTCTCACTGAGAGGAGGCCTGTGTCCCAGCAGTGGGATCATTATAGGCTGATATGCTATACTTACGCTTGCTTCGAGTTGTGGTCGCTCTGGGCACCTCACTACTGCATCCGAGTAGGCTATGAGGCATTTAGATATGGATATTAAGGCCTCTGCATCCACATGATAAGGTCGAAATAAAACTTTTTAATCATCATTCTCCTGCCCTTATCCCAATTTATTTGGGGTCGGCGCAACATATCTTTTTCTTCCATACTTCTCTATTAGACGTCATGTCGGTAGTCACCCCCTTTCTAATCATATCATCATTCACACAAAATCGAAATAAAACTTTAATATTTATACTAATCTAAATATATAAAAGAAGAAACTGGCTAACTGACATATCAACGCACAGCCCAAACCGCTGGGTCTAGAGATTCCAAATTTGGCTCGTAGGTTCCTTATGAGGTCTAGGGGTGCACTAAGAAAGGGTTTTTCGAAGTTCCACCCCTAAGAGGGTGAATGGGGGTGAAATTTAACGCGGTCGAAGTCGCGGGCAGAAGCTAGTAAATATTATAAAAGGTATTTCTATGTAATTTTCGGAACTAATAATATGCTTCCGAAAATTATTTCCTTAACGGGGAGCTAGAGCATTGCTATAAATTTTATGTTAAAACAAGAAATTTAACGCGAAAAAAAAAATAAAAAATAAAAATATGGTGGGCTTAATGTACTAAAAGTTTCACCGCCTTTTCTAATGCCTCTTTTCCGCCTTCCACCTCTCAAAGCGGAACACAAAAATGCTGCTCAAAAATAATTGCGATACTAATACTTACTGCACTACAAAA
This sequence comes from Hydraecia micacea, assembly GCA_914767645.1. Lineage (NCBI taxonomy): Eukaryota > Metazoa > Arthropoda > Insecta > Lepidoptera > Noctuidae > Hydraecia > Hydraecia micacea. The sequence continues at coordinate 2,706,871 of OU611801.1, read as the reverse complement.
CCGTTGTTGTTACAATCGCTTGCAATTTCGCACACTCAATTTCAGCCATAGCTCCTTGAAATGGATGGCACTATACGAAACGTGTGTAAACTATTGATTCCACACGGATTTTTGCACTAAATTGCAAAGAGCATTGCATGCCCTGGGGCATTCTGTTTTAGTGTTTACGTTGCAAGCGAAAATAAACTCTAATAATCCTCACGATAGGGTTCTATTTATCGAAACATACGGTGTGCTGAAATTAACTGCGTATTCTGTTTTAGTTTTTACATTGCAAGGGAATATAAACTCTAATAAACCGCTCGATAAGGTTCTATTTATAGAAATACACGGTGTGCTAAACTGCCTCAGTCTATTGTTTTGACACTATAAGCGAAAATAGACTCTAATTTAGATAAAGATAAGGTTCTATTTACAACAATTTTACTCTGCTGAATCAGCAACATTCTCAAATATCGCGTGCTAAGAACACATTATTCTAATTATGTACAAAATAATTTGCCTTAAATAAATGCAGTGCTGTAGCAAAAGCAAGTTCATTGTCCTTTTTCATAGCTAAATGTGCTCTTTATTTCAGGCAAGTATTTTAAAATGATGCCGTGCCTCGGAAAGCACGTTAAGCCGTTGGTCCCGGCTGTCATTCGCAGATCTTTGACAAAAGCCTGACGACCCTAATTGCTTAACACACTATCAATCGGAATCTGAATCATTTTGAAGCAAATAGCTAATCCATTGCTTCATAAGTTCGTAAAATTTGTATGCTCAACACGTAAATAACGCAATGAATGTTGTTGAACTGTCAAAATTAAACCCATTCCGATTGATAATGTGTTACGCAATTGCCCGGCAGTTCTACCAAGGGGTATCCAGTACCTAGTAACTGGGTTGTGGAGGTCAGATAGGCAGTCGCTCCATGTAAAATACTGGTATTAAACTGCATCCGGTTAATCTGAGAGCCAACCCTAACATAGTTGGGAAAAGGCTAGGCAGATTTATTTTTGAATAATGTTCAGTTATGAATCTAGATTTAAAATGCCAGCTTTGATGCTATCTTGGCTTAAATATCGATTTAAATTGCGCTGAGCTCCGTTCTAGAATATGGCCCTATTTATAATGAGTGAAGTTTGAGATGCATTTAGAAAAATTCTAGATATGTTCTCAGGAAAATTCAAACTTAGTATTAGAATTTGTCTAAGACGTTATTCGGGATCGCAGTCAATGTTTTTTAATCTATATCTATTAGCAATTAATTAGGGACTTTTATAATACACAATGCTACGTATTACATTTGGGCCAAGAACCTGAACAGACTCTTTGCATCATCACCGTTTAGTTAAGAGGGAATTCTATGCTGGGACACAGTCCTTTCTGTGAGAGTTTTCGAATTTTTGGTTCTAGGACATGCCGGTTTCCTCATGATGTTTTCCTTCACTGTTTTGAGAGCTGTGGTGAAGAAATTATTTACACAAAATAAAGCGCCTGCCTGGGTTCAATCAGAATCATTAAATTCGCGCCACTGCTGCACTGTTACCGTAACCGATACCGCTTCGGATGTGTTCGGCTGTCCTTGGGATGTACTCGGTTTTAATGTATATCCGATGTGTCAGTGAGTGATGGCAAAGTATTCTGGTTTGTTTTTGTTTTCACTTCTGTCGGCACTCCCAGAGTACCACCGTTTTTTTAAGCTATTGCATAGCTTTTATCTTGGGCTTTGAGCGCGGCGACCGAATGAAGAAATTCCGTAACGAAAATAAACCTAAGCATCGTCTAACGTCGTATCAGTTCGGCAGACTTCGGCACGGTGTTTGTGTGCGTTGCTATGCAATAGCTTTACCGCGGCAGTCCCCGAGTGCCACACGTATTTTTTTTTCATAGACTGCTTAGTACCTACCTAGCACATATGTAGGTAGGTAGGTAGTAAGGTCGGTATCAATGTAACGTTTTCAATTTCATAGTTTTGTTTAGCAACACTTACAATGCAGAAATACATCAAACAATTTTTATGAGCATGGATTTCCTCTCTCAAATCACATAAAATCTCTGTTCACTACTTTGAACTACTACCAAATATTTATCCTTACTATGTTTAGTATTTCAACTGTGTATCGCTGTTTTCCACGAGTTAAGGCCTTCGGCACACAGCCGCGGCTTGTCGCGCGATTAAATCTATCCCTAGTATAGTGTGTCTAATAATTATAAAATACGAGGAGAGAAGTTCTTCTCTTCTCAATGGTGGAACACCCGTTCCTCCACTCGACGGAAAAAAGGACGAGCGGGATAGCATATCAAGAAAGAGCTAGCTACATGACAGTGACCACAGATTACACAAGAACATTCTAGTCTCATGTAAACAAGATTTAGAAGTATTTATTCTAACAACTAGCTGCTGCCCGCGACTTCGTCCGCGTGAAATCCTATCCTATCCTAACTAATATTATAAATGCGAAAGTAAGTTTGTTTGTTTGTTACCTTTTCACGCCTAAACCGCTGAACCGATCGTCCTGAAATTTTGCATATACGTTGTCAGGTGTACAGAAACGGACATTGGGTACCTTTTATCCCAAAAAAAGTGCTGTTCCCGAGAAAACAACAATACACGTGGCGCCATCTATTATCATAATAACGTTATTGTTGTTTTCCTCGCACAAAAAAAACAACCGACTTCCAAAAAAAACACTACAAAGTGAAATATGACTTTAATTTCGGAAGTCGGTGTCAAAAAAACGAAAATGTGGAACCAACGACACCGACTTCCGAAATTAAAGTCATTTTTCACTTTGTAGTGTTTTTTTTGGAAGTCGGTTGTTTTTTTTGTAAAAATGTTTTTATTTTTCGCTTTTTAGTTGTACCTACCCCATACAAATTCATATAATACTACTTGCTAGTGACAGGAAGATAAACATCATCAATATAAACTAAGTGGAAAACAAACGTATTGTTGACGCTAATTCCAAAACTACCCAAGCAAAGTTCATAAAATTTATATGGGACCACCTCTGAAGCATACCTTAATCATTAATTAGACTAGATGCTGATAATCCTGGCTGCAGCATCAGGCCAAACTTATGTCAACATTGCATTGAACTTAAAATTTAGTCCTGTTTAAAATGAGCCCAAACACGACTACGGTGCTGTAATTTCAAGGTTTGTACTTTTTCTGATGCTCCTGGCTTCAGCATCAGGTCTCTATGTACTTCGGTGTTCCTCATTACACATTACGTTTATCCATACATCAAGCCCTTTCCAATGAGCCTAAACACGATATATCTGCTGTTAGTTGTCGAGGAGTTAGGTACTCTGCAGACTATCCTGACTGCAGCATCAGGTCATGACTTGATGATCATGAGAACAAATGTGGCAAATGCCCAATCAAACATCAAAACAATTTACTAAAACAGTCCTTGCCTGTTCGAGTAACTTCTTACTGTTAAGGAGTTGTACCTTCCATCATCAGCCCAGCTACCTGAGATGGTGCCAACCATACGCAAATACACAAGATACTTCATAAAATATGCGAAAAACCATAAGTAAGCCTATAAAATTTGAGGGTTGCCCTCGATTTCTCTAAGATTCCATCATCAGATCCTAACTTGGTGACAATGGGACCACCTCAGAACTATCTACTTTCGAACAAAAAAAGAATTTTGAAAATCTGTCGACAATTGGCGGAGTATTCGATGAACAAACATACAAAAAAAAAAAAAAAAAAAAAAAAAAAAAAAAAAAAAAAAAAAAAAAAAAAACATACAAACAGCCGAACATAGTACCTCCTCCTTTTTGTGAAGTCGGTAAAAATGGAATTCACGCTCTACAAACCGAATACACACGAAACCTAATCTAAAAATGGAATTCTCACTCAATTAACCAACCCGAACTTCGCACATACGAAGCGGAACACACAACACGAAAAAAAAAACAAACGAAAAACCGAAACAATAGACAGTTTTGACTGAAGCACAAAAGCGAATAAATTTTGGAAAAAATCCCCCAAAAGCAGGCGACCATGGAACAACGAAACAATTCATTGGAAATACCCAGCTACCTTACAATGGCGGACGCATTAAACAGGGGTTTATCTGTGACGTCATAAGCTCACCTGACAGCCCCCCTTCCCCCTCTTTTAGGGAACCCTTAGTGGGTGAACTCACACGGTGCGATTTACGTGGAAATGCGAAAAGTTACGCGGTATTCTGTTAGCTTGTAAAATTATTTTGACAGAGGAGACGTCGAAAGTATTTTCCTCTAAATTTTCTTAAAAGGCATAACATATAAAAAAGGTCACTAGCATTTCATTTGTAAATACTTGTACTATTTCTAAGATTTGTTAGATGGTGATTTTACCAATTTTTATTTATTGTTTTCTTGTCACCTATTAGTAATAAATAGGTAATGAATTATTAAAGACTAACGTAATGCTAAATACATTAGTTTTTCATAATTTCAAGGTTCCAAAAACTTGCGTCAAATAAAGCCAATTCTTCGATTGTTTTCTTCATTATTTCTTTGAAAAATAACAATTCTTCTGCTGGTTTCTTGTTACTTCTTTCAAAAATAGCATGAGTAAAATTCATTGCGGTAACCAAAAAATGGTTTAAAATGAAGCCGTGCAGTTTTTCTCTTTCATTATTAAAGCTAGGACAAGTTTTTTGTGCTACACGATTACTGATAAATTCTTGCATTGGACTGTTTCTCTCAAATCTGTGTGTTACTTTCCTTAAAAGACCATTTCAGATATCAATCTACATACATGGTCTTCACATGATCTAACTAAGATTATGTCTGGACTTTTGGACTGTGACCTCTGAGTTTGTTTCGTCCTTTCTTCACAGAGACGTCAGATAGGAAACGCCGACCTCATCTAGCAAATTTTTATGTTATGACATGTAAAGTTTTGATATCCTATTTACAAAACAATTTCATTTCAAGAGGCATGCCTTGTGGGCCACATGTGTCTACACAACATAGTTAGCTGAAATCACGGCGCGGTGAGTCGAAGTAACTCTCATTGTGCCGCGCAAAATCGTGTAGTGTGTCCCTTAAGTTAACATTGGAATTTCGTGTAATATTTTATGATGTATAGCATTTTTCAATTATTTAGGATCTTCAGGTTAAACGGTCGGAATGACCTCGTTAATTTTTATCGCGATTTTTTCGTTGAAAAATCTTTTTTGCCTTGTAACCGTTGCTATAATAGCTTTAAAATTTATTATTATCGTTTCACATTCATTTGATTTAGGTATTAAGTTAACTGTAAGTGTAATAATGTATTATCGTACTAACGCCAGCACATCAAGCTACTACAATTTAATAGATTTTCAACTTTATCGCTAAAGCATAAGGTTCCAAGTTGATTGAGAAAATTTGACAGTTTCGGGTAGCTTGATGTGCTGGCCTCTGTACTTACTGCTGGGGAGTTTGTTTCGCCATTTCTTCGTCCCAGCTTACCTCATAAACTAGGAAGTGGTAAAGAACGAACGTTTTGGGGGACTTATGTAATTGACACTGATTTTATTGTTGTAAATGTGACACAACTGACTACCTACTTTATTTCTCTCCTTTAGCCTTTAAATCCATCCAAAGGTTGTCATTAAAATATCGCTTCTAGCGATAAGACCGCCCCTTGTAAAATGTCTGCATTCATATCTGTTATTTGTATGGTCTTAGGAAACTGGACTTATTAAAGAGTATTCTATTCTATTCCCAGTCTAATACGAATAAGTTATTTTTGATTTGAGTGAGTACTTACCAAGCAGTAAAAAGGCTCATCGAGAATTTATTGTTTTTTCAAAATTCTTTCAGTATTCATATGTGGTGTAAATGTTTTTTATTTGACGATACCGTTAATGAACAATAGAGCGCAGATCACTCTAGGGATTTTTTTTTGTCGGCGTTCGGGCTGCTACTGAGAAAACCCGATAACAATTTGCTCGACCTGAGAACCGAACCCACGACGAAAAGCAAATATCCCTCGAGGTAACAATAACTATTGAAAAACCCTGCATCATAAAAACAAAAGCACTACCAAAACAAATGCAAATCGACATTGTTCTAATAAATTAATGCGCAGAATTTTCTACAATAAAACTACAGTTTTGAAGCCCGTTTCAAAACAGTTACTTTATGAATAGTTTCGAAAACGTTTAGCATTGCTCGACTAATTTGAACTTAGGTAACACCACACCGAGTTGGCGGAGTAATGAAAATGTGGGCGGTATTTTCGGATCGATTGCAAAAAACAGATGACGAATCACAAGGGATGGAGGGGGGGTTGAGGGGAGGGATTCAAGAGATCAGACAGAAGACGAACTAGCAGGGGATGGAGTGGGGGGGGGATCCGGGGATCAGACAGGAATAAATCCTTTATACGGCCATACACAGGTGGCTATACCTGACGTAAATTGACGTAATTTTAGTAGGCAAGTTTTTAATCACGTCTAAACTTGTATGGAGTAGTGTCAGGAGCTGATTAATTTGACAGGACTAAACTAAAATTTATCTTCTGTCCTTTTCTTAATGAAATAGAAAGAAAAAGATGCACTGAACTAAAATTTTGTTTAGTTTGTGAACAACAGAATCGGCGCCACTGGCACTGTCAGCTATTGAACTGCAAACTTAAAACCCCGATCGTTAATCCAATGCGTCACTGTTTTATTTCATCAGAGCTATAAATATCGGAGTTGGTACCTCTCTAAATCTAAGCTGTCTAAACCTAATCGGCACCATTGTCTGCTTTTGCAAATATCGCATGCTTAATGGAACATTGACCCATTAGTAGATAGGTCAGATTTTTTTTTTTTACTCAAATCTCATCAATAGTTAATCATACGTTTAAAATACAAGCATTCATGAGTACTTAATTAATAATCAAATCAAATCAGTTTTAATTTTATGCGTCAACAAGTAGGAAGTTCTCATAGCAAGATCTTCTTTTGCGATTTCCCAAAAATCGTCTTTTTGAGTTAAGTCAGTATTCCATTAAGCATGCGATATATTCATAATACTTCTGATATTATACTTCATTCATATGATGCACACTTGAAAATAAGGTTTTTTACGTTACAAAGAAGTCCGAATCACAATACAGTTACCTTTTTCGATGAAAAGCAACCTTTTCACCAGGCTACCGTGAAGCCGAAAGGTAGTGTGCTATGTTGCGTATGGTTCCAGGTAGAGAACGGGTAACCCTTTCCTATCCCTTGCTCCAGACATTTGTAAAGATCAGCCAAGGGATGACGTCAAGGCGATAGAATGATGCAGACTGGATAGCCTCGTGACATCTTTTTGTCCCATATCTGCTAGTAAAAATGAACTTCGATGACCAATTTGTAAGCCAAGCATGTTTTTGTCACTTAGGAGCTCGTGGCAAAATAATAACAGCCGCACGGTCGATCGAAGGTTAAGCCACGCTTGGTGCGGTCGGTTTGTGGATGGGTGACCATCCATTACATATCGAGATCCTTACGTGCCTCGAAAAGCACGTTCAGCCGTTGGTTCCAAATGTCATTCGTTGATGTTTCACTGTCGTTACGGGTCTTCAGAAGCCTGAAAGTCTGACAACCAGCCTTACCAAAGGGTATCGTAATTACCCAGTAACTGGGTTGTGGAGGATAGGCAGTCACTCCATATAAAATACTGGTATTCAGCTGCATCCGATTAGACTGGAAGCCGACCTCAATATAGTTGGGAAAAGGCTAGGCAGATTCATTTTTGATTGTTTACCATAACAGCTAGCTATAGTCAATTTCAGAATAAAATCCTTTGTAAAATATTTACTTACGGAGCTTGGATAAAGCTACCACCCATCCACGTATAACTGGTTTATGGTAAACTAAAACATGTAGTTTATCAGGCTATTCATCTAAATAACAGTCCCGCCACTGATAAGAATCAACATTACTATGCATTTTGCAGCTAATTACATTCTAAATGGGAGGCATCATACATTATTAGATACTGCTGGTTACCAAACAACTACAAAGATTACTCACCAATTACAACAAATCCCGCACGATTTTCAGCTTTAACACTCGGTGTATAAGCAAGATTTTCCCGTGCCGAAAAGTTACTTTATTCCTCTATGTACATGAGAGCATGTTTTCATTGTATGTGCTGCGGTAGTACGATAAAAACGGACAACAGAATGTCAACTTTATATGTATTGTTCATTAAGGTTGATACTTGGTCAACATGTCATGTTAATGAAATGTGTTGTTGGTAGCATTTTTGGTATGAAATGCTTGACCTAACCTCCTTTTTGGTCTCGTAAGTCGGTCAAGGACTTTCGGGAGATACGTTAGAATGTACATGGTTGGAAATAAGTACAAATTTATGTGAATAGCACGCGAAAATCCCGGGATAGCGGAATTCTCAAAGGAACTCCCAAAGGAAGATACGTTACATTTTACACAAGTTTGTTCTGCATTCTGCTCGCCATAAATTAGGTACTCTAGACAGGTGCCTGCAATGCTTGCGCTGCATTTTTAAGTTTTTGGAAGAAGGATTTAACTGGCCATCTGTTACTTTACATTTTACCTGAAACTTTAAGCTGAAGCTAAATCATACATCATATTTATCAGCGGAAAACGTATTACCTAACGTCAAATCTGCATAAAATTAAGTCCTAACTGGGTATCAGACTGCCAGTTACACTACATCTTGACCGAAGGAGTTTTTGTCTAGATTTAAGTAGTGTCGTATAAAAATTCGAGGGCAAATCAGTTAAATTAGATTAAATAAATGAAAGAGCCACAAACGAACACGATAATAATTATCTAAAGATGATTTAAGGCTTATTTTTCAATCGTTAGATAATTTTTATTCGTAGAATATAATTGACGTCTGATAGATTTTATATGGAAGAACTGTCAAAAATTTAAAATTATTCCTTGGATAAAATTATTTGGCGTTGGAAAAATCAGCACTTAGATAAATAATTATCGTTCAATATTTAGAATAATTAAAGATAATAATTAGAGGGCCCCGTGGCTAAATAATAACAGCCGCACGGGTCGATCGGTCAGGTTAAGCTACGTTTGCCGCGGTTGGTCTGTGGATGGGTGACCATCTTTACATACCGAGACCCCTCCGTGCCTCGGAAACCACGTTAAGCCGTTGGTCCCGGCTGTCATTCGTGGATCTTTGACAGTCGTTACGGGGCGTCAGAAGCCCGAAAGTCTGACGACAACCAGTCTTACCAAGGGGTATCGTATTACCCAGTAAGTGGGTTGTGGAGGTCAGATAGGCAGTCGCTCTATGTAAAAATACTGATATTCAGCTGCATCCGGTTAGACTGGAAGCCGACCCCAACATAGTTGGGAAAAGGCTAGGCAGATGATGATGATTTAGAAGAATTAAAGCGAACACTTAGTAATTTGCATACCTTTCTATAAGGGGTTTCTATTGTAACATTATCATGGTTTTCTTATGTGAGTAACAAAATATTCCACCCTTTAACTCAAAGTCTAACTTCTACGAGTATAACTATTTTGTTATCGTACAGTCACGAGCATAAGTATGTATACACTTAGCTTTATTCAAAGGTGATTTTCTACTTTATTTTTGAATGAAATTTTATGTTATTGCGAACATAGTATTTTCGAACCCATAGGCTTATGGAAAGTGTCGTATTTCAACGTTGCATTCGTTATTTCACGAAAAAATCGCAATTGAAAGTTGCCAAGTGTTAACATATTGGTGCTCGTGACTGTACTACTCACTCTAACTTTGTTCACTTGTGATCATGCTTGTACGTATTACCGTAGTGTACATAATTCAGTAACTTTCAACGTGCCACGGCATGCATAAGAAAACTAGTTACTTACATGTATTTTTCATGTAAGTTTTTTTTTTGATGAATAAAGTTTTGAATTTATTTTGATGTAGTAGTCGCTTTGTGAGTTTAGTTTTGTTTTATTGTATTGTTAAATAACGTTTTTGTTGTTGTTATTGTGTAAGTATATTATTTTATAACTAACTACTGCCCGCGACTTCATCCGCGCGAAATATCTTGTAATATCTTATAACACTCGACAAGACTGTAGCTATCCATTAAAGAGAGAGCGGAATCGGATCAATCAACTATAAAGAAAGAAAAAGAAAGAAATATATTTATTTAGCACAGACCAAAAGACACACAAAACACCAGATAAAAACAAACAAGAAAAAAAAAAAAACAATAAAAAAATAATAATAATTAAAAAAGATAATAACAAAAAACCAGGAAAGTGTGCCTCACGGCTGCGCTAAAAAGGTCCAGTTCAGCAAAAATGCCAGACAACTAGTGCCTGACGCTGGTTTTCAACTGGACTATCTACTAAAAATAAAAAAATTGATAGTTTGTGTAAACTCTAAAATTTTTACCTCCTTGAAATATTATAGTATAGACATACATAAAACCATTGGCACAAAAAAGTATAATTATTATTACATAACATAATCAGCCTATAATGGTCCCACTGCTGGGACACAGGCCGTAATCCACCACGCGGGCCCAGTGCGGGTTGGCAGATGTCACATGTCTTCGAATTTATGGTTCTAGGACATGCCGGTTTCCTCACGATGTTTTCCTTCACCGTTTTGAGAGCAGTGGTGATGAAATAATTTACACAAAGTAAAGCGCCTGCCTGGGTTCGAACCTACGACCTACAACTCGTAAGTCGCGGCCTTTACCACTTGGCCACCACTGCTCTCAGTTATTTCTTTTCAATTATATTTATAGCTGTACTATAAACTTACTATACATACTCCTATTGCCGTAGGTAGTAAAGACCCCATAGAGATTAGATTGTTTTTACAACGGACGCATACCAATGTTTTCCTTCGCCCTGGGATCAAACTTACGACATCACTCAACTTGGCATTTAATGGCGACATTTCCTTTTTCCTGTTTAGTTTTTTTTTTATAAAAAAAAATGTTGTTGTCCTTTAATTTAATTTATTTGCAAACTAGCTGTGCCCTGCGGTTTCATTCGCGTTAATTTGAGGAAAAAACCTACTTAAATATATTTAATTATTTTAGGAGTATTACTTAAGATTATTACTTATATAAGGTGTTAAAAACATAACCTTACAAACTTTAAGAGGTGCTTTAGACCATCGCACTGAAATCACGAAAAAAAAATCTGCTGTTTCATACATTTTGGTCAAGTAGGTTACACAGTTACAATAAACAGCTGTTTTTTTTTCAATACTTATAGATTACAGATGGTAAATCTCTCAATATTGTGCGTACAAACTTACATTTTCAATTGTAATGTATGGGAGAACTTGTTTTTCAACTACAATGTTATGTTTGTTCTTGGGATAAATTCATTCCAACTACGGAACCCTTCATTGTGCGTGGTCCGACACGCACTTCGCTTTCCGAGGCACGGAGGGTTCTCGGTATGTAAAGATGGTCACCAATCCACGGACGTTAACCTGATCGATCGACCCGTGCGGTAATTATAACTTACCCACGAGCTCCTATAAATATACCTACCTTATATACAAATACTCATTCTAACAAAGCCATTGTTGCATCGTGCAAAAAGCTGAAAAAACGAGTACCTAACCTAGATTTAAATTCCATTTCCAAATTGGAATACGTATAAAAACAGTTATTTTATCCAGGTAAAACTGCACTAACACTAAAAACAAAAGTTTAACTACCCTCTATTCACTGAGGTGCCGCGGCCGCTGCAGTAGTCGCATAAAAAATATGTTTTTTTTTTTTATCATATCAAGCCTCATTTACACGGAGTAAGATTCTGGATCGTTCAGGAGCAATAATTGCATGTTATTTAATAAGGCAGTCGTGGTCCAGTGGTGGCGGGCCCGACTTCCGAGCTGAAGGTCGTGGGTCCGAACCCGAGGCCTCGTTGGCGGATCACGCACTACAACGCGCCTCGATCGCGTCGGGGCGCAGATAACGCGCTTCCGTATCGTCCGTAACGTAACGTGATTTTATTTTGACCTAAAATAATAAATTGCCGGCACATTAGTGTATTTTGGTTAGCTGATTGTTTTTCTTGTAAAGTATCTAATGCGTTTTTCTTATATATTTTTTTACCATCGTCCTTATTTTGGTGGTCTGAATGATTTCTAAAAGTTTGTTGCCTTCGCTAGTCTCGTTGACCACATGGCCACACTGAAACTTCAGTTCATTTCTTATTATTATTTTTCGAGCCGTACGTGCCCAGATTTTAAAACTGAGTGGACATGCAACGCCATCGCGAATGCTAACGAAGGGTAATTGTTTCATATTTTATGTTTTCATTAAAGTTGTTTTATTTTTTGGCTTTCTATATAAGCCTTGTTATGTTATGGGATGGGCGTCGAATGTAGCTTATTTTTACTGTCTGTATTTTGGAAAGATAATTAGATTTTTCAAATATTATATTTATGATTTGATCGGTCCGGTGACCTAAATAAAGGATCCATTCCCGTTGTCCCCATTGACGCTGTCCCCATTCAACGGGGACAGCGGAACTCAATAAAAATAAAAGACGTGTGTGTTTGAATTGTATAACGCCTGGCTATCAAAAAATAGCTCATGTATAAATACCTATAAGGTAGTTAGCAGGGTGGCAGTGGGGCCAATTGCCTAGGTTACACCAGACGTATTATACATTTGAGTTTAGTCACTCTTAGCCGTGGTGGCCCAGTGGAAACGGCCTCGACTTGCGAATTGTAAGTAGCAGGCGCTTTACTTTGTGTAAATTATTTCATCGCCACTGCTACACTGCTCTCAAAACGGTGAAGGAAAACATCGTGAGGAAACCGGCATGACCTAGAACCAAACATTCACAGACATGTGACATGTGACATTTACCAACCCGCACTAGACCCCCTAGCCGCTGTGGTAGATTACAGTCCACTCCCTCTCGAAGAAGGACTTAGGTCTCCTACCTGTGTCCCAGCAGTGGGAATAATTAGTGGGATTCCCCTACGAGTATAATCAGTACAATAGTCGTAAGGGAATCCAAAAATAATTTTATAAATAAGAAAAAAAATACCTAACTTCAAAAATAATTCAATCCAAAACTAAGTTTCTCCAAAGCTAATCTTAAAGCTAGTGTCTAGGAACCAATCTACTAGAAACAGCTTACTCTGCTTTGCTTCATTATTGGAAACCAACTTACGAGGCGTTGTCTTAACCGGTGACGATGGGTAATATAGTCACCACGCTGAAAGCAGTAGACGTTTACACAACACAACGAGTGGGAACATTATATGGCTGATTGTACTCAGACCTTGAAATAAAGAAAATTAAAGTCTCTTTCAAAAGTAATTTAATCAAAAACCAAGTTTCTCCAAAGCTTATCTTAAAGCTAGTTTCTAGGAACCAATCTACTAGAAACAGCATACTCTGCTTCGCCAGTGACGATGGGTATTATAGTCACCACGCTGAATGCAGTATAAGTTTGCTCTGTTTTCCTATAAGTATGATTATAATATAAACATGCATAGTATTATATCGCGTTAGAATTCCTTCAAGACGTTGGCAGTGTCTACTGTGTATAGTTCACTCACATTTCGCCAGTAATGTTATTATAATAATAAATTATCTTACCTATAAACGAATTTATTTTTTTAGATCTGTAGACCATTTTTTATTTTATCAAGTACCTGGTACTTGTTGACAGGCCTACGCTGTCCTCCCATACCTACTGTAACTTGAAAACATTGTAAAAGCCAATTATTTTTAAAAGAGTAACCATGCAGTTTCTTGCCGGTTCTTCTCCATAGGAAACGACCAATTGGAACCGTGCACCTAGCTTCTGACGTTTCATAAGTGCCCATGTTGGTTTATGTGAAATAAAAATATTTTGATTTTTGATTTTATTTGGGCTTAGTGTAACATGTCTTTTTCTTCCAAACTTCTCTATAAGTCGTCTTCTCGGTAGTTACCCTCGTTCTAGCCATATGATCTTTCTCTCAGTCCGTCCATCGTTTCTTTGGTCTTCCCCTACACTAACAGCCATCCACATTCAAACTCAAAACTTTCCTCACGACATTTTCCTCATTCCTCCGCATCACATGGCCATACCATGGCAACTGAGGGGCAAATCTCGTAATTTTAAGAACGTTCACAGTCTGATCTCAGTCTGAATCTGTCAAAAACACCTCTAATTTCCCTACATTTTGAAAAGTTTTTGACATTTGTTTGTCGCCGAGATGAGACTGCGACTAGATTTTGAACGTTTTCAATTACGAGAATTGGCCTTCTGTTTCCCACGCGTATTTTCAGTTACCGGTGACACATTCAGACTTTAGAACTCTTATATAAGGACAAATTTCTTATTCTATGCATTCGCATATATCATAACACCCACAATGGTAAATCCAATCCAACACCTATAAAGACCCAGAGATCTCAAGACTAAGGAGGCAGTATCATCGTCTGCCTAGCCTTTTCCCAACTACGTTGGGGTCGGCTTCCAGTCTGCAGCTGAATACCAGTATTTTACATGGAGTGACTGCCTATCTGACCTCCACAACCCAGTTACTGGGTAAAATGATACCCCTTGGTAAGACTGGTTGTCAGAATATCTGGCTTCTGACGACACGAAACGACTGTCAAAGATCCACGAATGACAGCCGGGACCAACGACTTAACGTGCTTTCCGAGGCACGGAGGTGTCTTGGTGTGTAAAGTTGGTCACACATCCACGGACCAACCGCGGCAAGCGTAGCTTAACCTGACCGATCGACCCGTGCGGCTGTTATTACTTAGCCACAAGCCCCCAACTAAGGAGGCCGTATATAAAACATAAAATTTTGATCCTTATCAAGACGACAAGCGGTCTATAAATATCTCTTGAACTCAACAACCGTCCCACTTATATACTGAAACTGAACCATTTTTTCTTCGCATAATACATATTTAGAATAATATGAGAGGCAAATACACGGAGCAAATACAAAGGGCAAATATCTCAAGAATGCTTATGAACGGGTCTATATAAAAATGAATAATTCAGGTTTAGGTGACGGCTCGACCTTGTCTGGATGTCAGGAGAAGTCTTATGTAATGCCACTGGATTTGTGGTGAGTGGGATGATATTCCAAAATACACGACAATATTATTTCGGTATATTAAAAATGATAAAGAACTGGGAACTGACAAGAGTCAGTCGCTTTCAAAACGTTTCGTATTTACAATCACTTTGTACGGTGTGACAATAAAATAATAAATACATTTTATTATTATTTTTTTTATTTGGGGCTCACATGACAAAAAATGTTTTTTTTTTTATTTATTAACACATTGTATGCCGAAGTTAACCGTGTCCATACAAGGAGGCCGAATAACACAGATTACCAAATAATCTATTTATAGGGAAGACCTACGTAATAATACGAGTACCTAGTCGGAATCTGCCATTATTACCAGCTACGTAATGTTGCGTAGTTGGCATTCAATGTGTTAATTAATATTTCGGTAGCCAATATATTTTTGACTTTTCCATCATCGATTTTCCCTTTACCCTTTTCGACTCTCGGGCCATAAATCTTATCCATTTATTTCAGAGTATGTAAATCCATACTTAATATTATAAATACGAAAGTGTGTCTGTCCGTCTGTCTGTTACCTCTTCACGGTTAAACCGCTGAACCGATTTAGATGAAATTTGGTATAAAGATAGTTTAAGTCCCGGGAAAGGACAGGACAGTTTTTATTCCGATATTCCTACGGGAAACTAATGCGGGTGAAACCGCGGGGCGCTGCTAGTGTACTATATGAATTATATGTTAATTCTCCCCCGTTGTATATTGTTGTTTCTTCTCTAACTGGTCCGTTGGTCTCGTGGGTTTGATTCCCAGGTTGGACCAAGTGTTATTTGGTTTTCTATTAGAAATTTCTTAGTAACAGCCCGGGGCGGAGTTTGAAAGTTGGCGGTGTGATACCCCCGTACCTCCGAAAGAACGTTAAGCCGTGGATTCTGCGCCTGATCTCTCTCCTTGTGCACTATAATATCTCCCGCGTCAAAGGCTAGTAAGATAAGAGAAAGGAAGGTAAGATTGGCCGCAATATCCGAAATACGGTCTGGAGGACTAGCAATACTCCCCATAAAAATACCGCGAAAAATACTGTGTTTGAGTAGTAATATTACGTCGTTATACATATATCCTCTTGAAGGAGAAAGTCACGCTTCACTTCAGAAGTTATTTATATTCTTATTATCTCTTCTGAGTCGTAAATGTCGACAGGAGAGATATACTCCAGCACTTTGTGAGCTAATTTATCTTTACGTTGGTTTATATAGTTTTCTTTATTAAGTACAAAACATCACGCCTTGTACCCCCCAAAGGGATGGGCAGAGTTGTACTTGAAACCCCATGTAACAGGAGCCCAAACGGAGATGGTGGATGGAGCTGGACTCCTTAAATAAAGTTTGGGAGGTGGAAAGAGCAAAAAAAGGCTGTTAAAAAAACGGGGTGCGAGTCTATTGCCATCAACCAGGCACAAATCCAGACTTATTCAAGATGGAAAACCCAATAACTCTTTTCCCGACCTGGGAATCTAACCCAGGACCTCATGCTCAACAGTAGAATATGTTCCCAGTAGATCAACAAGGCGAACCAATTTACAAAAACCGGTCAAGTGCGAGTCGGACTCATGCACCGATGTTTCCGTACTAAGTAGGTATGTAAATAGTTTATCACGGGTTTTTTTTTTTTACAAATTTACGGTTTTCCATTACTTGTGCTACATGACCTTTCTTCTTGCCCAATTTCATGATTCTAGGTCAACGAGAAGTACCTTATAAGTTTTGATTCGCTTGAGAGTGTAGAAATGTACATTTTTTGCGGCATAAACGGCCGTATCTTTTTTTTAAGTTAACTTAGAAGTTTGATTTTTTCACAGCTTTAAGGGACCGCAGACCTGAGTATAATGGTTTTAATTTCAACTTGATGCCTTCACGTGTTCTCGAGATAAAAGGCCTTGACAGACAGACATTATACATTCACACATTTTATTTACACATTTTATTTTTTATTTGTACATACTTCTATGACATAATCTTTTTATTATTTGACATTATATACAGACAATTTTAATTTTTCACCTCTTTCTTAGTTGAAATGGCAATCATATCTCTTGGTTTTAGTAGATTTTTATATTTTGTTTATCCTTTTGATACATCCTTATTTTGTAAATGTGAGGACTTTGTAAGCCTTGTAGACTAGATCTGTAGACCATTTTTTATTTTTATCAAGTACCTGGTACTTGTTGACAGGCCTACGCTGTCCTCCCATACCTACTGTAACTCGAAAACATTGTAAAAGCCAATTATTTTTAAAAGAGTAACCATGGAGTTTCTTGCCGGTTCTTCTCCATAGGAAACGACCAATTGGAACCGTGCACCTAGCTTCTGACGTTTCATAAGTGCCCATGTTGGTTTATGTGAAATAAAAATATTTTGATTGATTGATTGATTGAGACAGACAGACGGACAACAAAATGATCCTGTAAGGGTTCCGTTTATTCCTTTTGAGATACGGAACCCTAAAACCAAAACGATCGAGACACTTATAAAACATAAACTGTACCACAAACTCGCAACATCACAGTAAAACACTCTCTTCCACTAATATCTACCGCAATTAGTTCCTTGAAAGCAATTCTAAACGTTGTTGTATATGTACTTAGTTAGATATCATGAACATAGCACTTAGCATTCTTCATACCTTCGACGCTGGCGTACACGTTCATTAGAGGCTCATTTTCACGAAGAAAGTTCCTCGTCTGTTGAGAGACGAGAATGTCAATGCAGTCTCGTGGGCGAATTATTATCGCACTCAAGCGAGAAACTATTTTGCAACAATATTTAAACTTATAATAGTGTCCATAAAGTTTCAAGCTCGTTGTTCTCTATAGGAATGTACTTACACTTTTCATTAAAGGTTCATTTGAAAACCAGCGTCAGACAGCATGTCTGGCATTAATGCTGAAATGAGCCTTTTTGTTATTGTTGTCTGAAACTTTTTTTTATTTTATTAATTTTGTATTTTGTGTTTTTCCACGAACTGTGTCCAAATAAACTTTTTTATTTATTTCTTTCTTTCTTTGGAATGTGCAACAAGCGTCACCTTTCTGACAGACCGATCCCTTATCAATGCAAAAGTGCCTGCAATTGGTTTATTTAAAACTAGTTGATCCGGCGAAATTCGTACCGCCTCAGAATCAAAACGCAAAATGTATGAGAAAATGAATTATCTTCATTATTATTTTTTTCGTGAGTTGTTTCCGTGTTTTAATAGTAATTCTGCTGTTCCGAGCGGAGACAAATTCAACAAATCAAAGATCATCAAAATTGATCCAGCCGTTCTTGAATGGTGTAACTAACCCGACTTTGTTTTATTTATATAAAAGAAATGTGCTTTGAATTTAATAAAAAAGCAAGCCTATTATTATGTCAGTAAGGCAACTTTTTCAAACTGTGATAGCAAAAAACTTCCAACTTCAAAGACGAGGCGATTTTCACCTTTCAAAACTGCCTATGATTTTATGGAAATTCATCATTTTAATTTGACTTTTTGTCACGCGAATATCAACAGTATGTTACTGTCAACACGGGCAAATTCTATATTTCCTTTCGACAATCGCCTTTTCAAGACGAGAATCAATCCTCGTGTAAACGAGGCTTAAGAATGAATAATTCATGACATTCGCTTGGAAACGATCTGCGAACATTGCTAGTAACAAGTTAGTGAGTCTCGATTTCAACTACTTGAAGTGGTTGTACTGATGTGGGAGATAATATTAAATTTATATGTCCGCAATAATATTAAAGGATGTTACTTATGAATATGTAGTGTTGTATAAAATCAATTATTTTCTAACTGAACAGACAGCTGTGCTGCTGGGGAGTTTGTTCCGCCATTTCTTCTTCCCAGCGAAAGCACTAGGCAGTGGTGAAGGGCGGGCGTTTTGGGGGACTGACTTTTGTAATTTTGACTTTCGAAAAGTGCTGGTTCTCAGCCTAGCTTTAATAACTGACTTTTGATTTTGATTTTATGTAGGAGGAGCAGTGGTGGCCCAGTGGTAACGCGTAGCTTAACCTGATCGATCGACCTGTGCGGCTGTTATTATAATATTAATGAATTAAATTAATTTCAAAATCCGTGTAGGAGGATCTTTGCAAAACTATAATAATACTAAATAATGACCCTGTTCAATATCACGTGTTTCAATTCGTAAACCATCGCGATATAATACCGATCCAAGTTCAACAATGAGATCGCTACGTTGCTACGGTGCTACGATCGCTATGCCGCGCCGTAGCGGATCCGCTACGCGTCGCCATTGTTCTGAACTTATTGTGCATTTGACGGGTAGTTTGCCAGAGTTGATTTATTGCTATAGTTAGGGTTATTTTATGTTACAGATGAAGCAAGTTTTGTTAGGGAATTATTGGTTTTCTTAAACTATGTATTCGAAGGTTTACCCGGCTTCCCAGAGCGGGAGGAGTCATTAGATGATTTCCCATAAAAAAAAAGAGGTTTACCTGGCTCGCTTTTAAGGGATTACTTTTTGTATTATTAATTAAGATAAGATAAGATTTATTTATTTGTATAAACATTATATAACAACAACAACATTATACAACATATAAAAAAAAAAATGGAACCCATAGTCTATGGTGTGTTTATAACTACAGTCCGTACATAAATAAAACCTCGTGAGTTTGTATCACTGTCAAAATCACAGTGATCTTTATTACTGTTGCAATAAGGTTGCTATTGGGTTGCTGCCATTGACAAGTTTGTCAAATTCACAGAGATCTTTATTTTCATTACAATAAGTTTCCTATTGGGTTGCTGCTGTCAGAGGTAAAATAACTGAGAATGAACTATATCTAGGAACCGTATTTATCTGATCAATAGTGAATTATTGTCCCTTAAATATCTGACAAAAAAGAAAAAAAATATATAAAAAAATGTGTTTCTACACAAAAGTACAGACGCCACAGCACATCAAGCTACTACAATCTGTCAAATTTCTTTAATTGATTTTCAACTTTATTGCCAAAGCATAAGGTTCAAAGTTGATTGGGAAAATTTGACAGTTTCGGGTAGCTTGATGTGCTGGCGTCCGTACCTACATTTGAATATTCTCTAAAGTTATTTGAAATTCCGCATACGGCTGAATGGTCTCTTATCACATTGACATTTGTTACCTTGCAATGAATTATTCAAACCCGCAGTTACACGTCAAACGGCTGATATCTATCCCGTCTAACGTTATGTAAAATGGAGGCAAACCCTTGGAATCAAGGCTACCCTATTTTTTAGTTAGATAAGATCTTTCAATCAATCAACTGCCTAGCCTTCCAACTATGTTAGGATCGGCTTCCAGTCTAACTGGATGCAGCTGAATACCAGTATTTTACATGGAGCGACTGCCTATTTGACCTCCACAACCCAGTTACTGCAGCAGTGGTGGCCAAGTGGTAACGGCCGCGACTAACGAGTTGTAGGTCGTAGGTTCGAATCCAGACATGCGCTTTACATTGTGTAAATTATTTCATCACCACTGCTCTCAAAACGGTGAAGGAAAACATCGTGAGGAAACCGGCATGTCCTAGAACCAAAAATTCGAAGACATGTGACATCTGCCAACCCGCACTGGGCCCGCGTGGTGGATTACGGCCCACTCCCTCTCACTGAGAGGAGGCCTGTGTCCCAGCAGTGGGAACATTATAGGCTGATTATGTATGTTATGTTATAGTGTGTAACACCATAACATAACATAGACACAGTTAGTGGGTAACACTATATCCCTCGTTTAGACTGGTTGTCAGACTTTTGACTTTTGAATGAACCATAAACTGAGAAATTAATTACATTCTAGGTATTCTAAGCTTTCACAAAATAGCTTGAAAGGCTTATTTAGAAGTTACAATATTCCAAGCAAGCTAAGCTGGATCAAAGTGCTTCCAAGTTCACAACTATAAGCTTTAGTTAACCCACTTCAGAACTTTGTGGGTAGTTGGAAAACTGTTATTGGAAACCAATTCTGCCTTCTAATATTATAATAGGCATAATATAATAGCACATTGCTTATACCCAGAACATTGCTGTAATTTAAAATATGTAGTGACAAAAATTTTAATATGCTTATTTATTTATTTAATACTTTAAGCACATAAATGTACAGAGGCGGACTTAATGCCATAGGCATTTTCTACCAGTCAACCTTTGGGTGATGCAGAGACAAACTGTAGCCTTGCTTTTCTTGAAATAGTGAATGAAAAGCACAGATGAAAAGCGATAAACTTCTATGATGTTGTATAATAAGGTCAGTTATGTCATCATCAACGTACACTGCTGGACATAGGCCTCCCCCAAGCGTCGCCACTTCGACCAGTTCTGTGCTTCTCGCATCGAGCGGATTCGTGCAGTCTTTACCAGGTCATCGGTCCACCTTGTGAGACACCTTCCAACGCTACGTCATCCAGTGCGAGGGCAGTTGCGTATGTAACAATAATAGCAACAGGCTCACTTGCATAGGGTTACCATTTCGAAATTTGAAAAGGCCTGACAAAAAATTGGACATTTACAAAAAAAAAATCCGAACACTTAACTTTTTTTCATCTTTCTTGTTTCAAAACTCATTTACTGAATTTGTTTTCTCAAACAAATCCCCTTAAATTGAAAAGTTCTCAAAAGTCAGGGCAGGGCAAAGTCCGGACGGAGGTCTAAATAGCCGGACACGTCCGGACATGGCAACCCCACACGTGTATGGACGTGGGCAAAGTGGAAAGAGTATAAATGGATTGTAGCACGTGACGTTCTGTAGTTTATAACTTTCCTCGTGCGAAAAAAGCGTGATGTGTGGATAATATCATCACTCATACCTATGTGGGAGTCTTTTTCTAAAGCTTTATGTGTGCGTTTACGCAAACTAGTATTTCAATGGCGGTCCGTACATTCGACTTACTAACGCGTTATTAACTAGTCCGTGATTGGTTGTGTTGTGATATTCCAGCTACTCATTCGTCATTTGAGTTTGTAACACGTATTTATAGGTAAAGAAAAGAAAACACTGTTTTTCAGTATAAGCACGTTTATTTACTTTGGTTTAACATTTTAAATCGACCTTACTCGACTAGCCACCAAACTAGAATGCCCGTTTTTGCGTGTGCAACACTTTTAAGTGAACCAGTGAACGAACGAAAGAACGTCAGAGTGAAGTGTCGGAATGAATGACAGATTAGTCAATACACCATGTAAATCACGCAACCACAAACATTAAATTATAAAGTAAATATAATAAATATCACTATAAAAACACAAGTAGTCCTTAATTATACCAAAAACATGTTAATTTTGAGTTGCGTCGTGTACTTGGATTGGCTTTACTGACTAAAAATCCTTTAATAGGTACCAAAAGTACTACTAGCATTTACCTCCAACTCAAGAAACTCTCCCTAGAACAATGTCGTATTAAAACCCTCATCAAACCTGTAGATAATGTGCGACAATTGTGCACTCAGCCGGTGGATAATAGTCGAGAGTACCGACACTCAACCCGACCGTGACTAATACGAGACCTCTCGAAGCTAAAAATGTTGGTACCTTTGCTTTTTTTGACCACTAACTGTCCCTATTATTGGGGGAATGTTTGTGTGACTTCCAATTTTAAGTAGGTATTTGGTAAAGGGAATGAAAGAAGAAAATTCATACAAAAAGAAACTCGAATAATAAAAACAAAATATTATATTATTAGAAGAAAAACAGCAACAAGAATAGCAACACCGCGACGGGCTATATAAGGAAGGCGGTTGGCGGCACTCGTCCCCTGGCTGGAGGCCTTAATTTTGAGGCATCCACAGGAAAGTCTGGTTAAGCAGACGACAACCTCATAGGTTGAACTGCGAGAAGCCATTAACAAAAAAAAAAAAAAAAGCACTCGTCCATTTGCCCATCGGTCATCACGGAGTGCGGAAGCTCTATCCGAATATCTAGCGATAGTCGTTAATTCAAATATTGTAAATTGTTTGGCCGAAGGCCATTAAAATCCTAAAAAAATAAACTGTGTATCTATTTGTAACAATATCTATAATCAGGAGCACAGAATATAAATATTCGGCAGCTGCATGTCGTGATTGTAGCAAGAAGGCTTTCACTCAGCAAGATGCTGTGCTATGGGGAACCCACAGCACAGCGCTGATTTTCAGTTGTCGTCCGAAAGGGGCTCTAATAAACAAGGTTATAATAGTTACTCATTTTTATCGAAAAAGTAAATATAGTAAACCTGAGTCAAACAAAGGACGATTCCGCCCAACCCTTACACCGACCAACAAAAAAAATGTATCTCAGTCAAACCATCTTAGTAAGATGATACATTTTCACTATGGCGACATCTCTCAAAAGTGTGGGATATTTCGAGAAAAATTATGTTTTAATGTTACTATTCTTGGCACAAAATAATAGTTTGTAAACCATATTCTTTGATTTTCAAAGTATTATAATAATTATTATATTCGTTATTATACCTATAATGTATTCCTACATCTATTAAAAAAAAACATTTATGTAAAACCTTATTGGTACTTTGAGCTCAAACAAAAATACCTAGTACAACAAGTGCTAAGTTTATTTATCGGCAATGACTCTCTTTAATAAAATCAGTAAAAAAATATACTAACGGTCAGCGTATTTTCTATTTTTCTTTGTTACGAATGTTTTCTTTCATATGAGCTCGAGCAAAACAAACCATTAAAGACACCATTACCACAAATGTAAAAAGTTTTTGGTCACCGAGCAAAAAGCAGATACCCGAAGTAAAAATAAACGCTAAGAAAACCCGTAGTTACTATAAAAAATAACGTAGGCAGTAAGTGTGAACAGACCGGGCCACAGGTTGCAAGCACAAAATAGATAGACCGTACAACAGAAGGCCGACTCCATACAGCATGTGAGAAAAGACGCACGTAATAAATTATCCTAATTATAGGTATTGTTATCAATTTACTGTTAAAACTTGATAAAATAGTAATGTTTTGCATAACCTAAATATTAAGGAATAATGTAGCAAAACATAAAAAATATTCCAAACGGATATCCACCTTTTATGTCGTTAATATTTTGGATGACGGTAGATAGAAACGTCAAAGTTGTTCTGTTCACGACTATAAAAGGAGGAGCTCCCAGTGGCAGGGATCATTCTTGTTCGAGACATTGACCAGCAGGGCAATTGCGTAACACATTATCAATCGGAATCGGTTTCATTTTGACAGTTTAACAACATTCATTGCGTTATTTACGTGTTGAGCACAAGAATTTTTTCGAACTTAAGAAGCAATGTATTAGCAATTTGTTTCAAAATGATTCAAATTCCGATTGATAGTGTGTTACGCAATTAGGGTGCAGAACGGAGCTCCGACCTACAGTCAGTTGATTAGTACTAGTGACGTTATTATGTGTAATAGATCGACCAGCATAGCTATTCACAACGATCCGACAGGCTATCGTATCGAAAATGACACATTTCGATAACCTGACTTACCTTGCCCCCCGACAGCAAACAGCTGTCGGAAGAATAGCGGTCGTCTACTTCATTGAAACTGACAAAATTTTTGTGTTTTGGACTTGTGAACAACGTTAAGAGGACTCCTACGATAACATTGATTGATGTCCGATACGGTACGGAAGCGTATCGAGTGTTTGTGAATAGCTATGCTGATGTCATGTAAGTTAATTGATGTTATTATCTTGATTATTACTGATAACTATGGGTTCTGTAAATGTAATAATATGGCCAATAATGCCAATATTTTAAAGTGTATAATGGAATATTTCTAGCTATTGTTATTATTTTGCTATTATTCTGAGTTCTCTTAGACCATTGTCCATCGTACATAAAAATAATTACATAATGTTTTATATACTAAAACCTTCCTGAAAGTATGTAGACGACATTAGTGAAAGAATTATCAAAATTGGTTCATTAGTTTTTGAGAAAATCGCGGACATACAAACATACATACATACGGGTCGAATACAGAACCTCCTTTTTTGAAGTCGGTTAAAAATAAACTGTATTTAGTCGGCCTTTTGTAACTATCTATTGTGTTGCCAGCTTATCCGTTGCCTAGTGACCCATTTCTTATAATTGACTCTTGCAACTTCGCACAGAAAACATCTGATATCGCTCGGGATACCCGTATATATTTATTTTTAGCTCGAAATGTTTGTCATTATGTAGATTTGCGCTCGTTATGTTTACGCTCGCTTTTGAGGGGTTAAATTGCTTCCAACTATCGTGGTTGTGATCTTCCTCTCCTTCTTGTCACTGGCATGACAGTATTTTAAATCTTGTTGGCCCAAAACTTTGCCGCTTCCATGGCGTTGTCGGTGGCAGCGCAGAGGTCACTTGGACTGGATGTTTTGGGACACAGAGGGCAGGGTAGGAGGTGGAGCATGGTTTGTGACATAGCTCCACAAACACAGCCTTTTGCCGTTCCGTCAAGGTAGCCCCACTTTACCAGGTTAGATCTGCTTAAATCATCACTTAGCTGCCTCGGCTTATTTTTAATTATTTTATTTTTGGATTGTTGTTTTGTTACTATTTGCTGTACTCTGGACGATTTTAACGCGTACGTCTTATTTCAACATCGCTCTCACATATAATTATAAATTCAACATTAATGATGTTACTAATATTTAAAAAAAAAAATTGAGAAAGAGGGTCCAAGGAGTTTCTTGCCCGTTCCTCTCCATAGGTAGGTACGCTTTGGAATGGGCAACTAGCTTCATATTTGACTGACTGACTTTTTGACAGTTCAAAAGTGCCTGTTGGTGGTTTTTAGTTTGAATTTGAATCTTCCCACTTGTGGTTGTGACAAAAGTTAACGGCTTTTAAAAATTTCTTCCTCGATGGTTTAGTGGCATGCGCTACTGCTGAACATGAGGATTTGATTCGACAAAGTGTTGTTTAGTTTTTTATCTGAAATTTCTCATTGGCAACCGGAATCTGGGCTTGTTCCCGGTTGATGGCAATAGTCTCGCGCCCATGGGACTTAAAAATAACGTGTATTCCCGTTCGTCCCACCGATTTCGTCCCCGTCGTGGGACGAACGGGAATTTACAAAACTGGCGAAATGTGGGTGTACTGTACGTATATCTCTGCCTAACCTTTCGGGGAAACTATGTGTGATGTTTAGAAATGTATTTGAGAAACTAGCGGGGTAATAAAGGTTTCATTTTGACAGTTCAACAACATTCATTGCGTCATTTACGTTGTTGAGCAGACATATTTTTCGAACATATGGAGCAATGGATTAGTAATATCCTTCAAAATGATTCAGATTGAGGTTGATAGTGTGTTACGCAATTAGGATGCAGATTGTCTTTTGAACTTCGAAGTCCTTATTATGTTTTGTTTTAGTACGTATTGTTAATTATTTTTATCTTCTTTTCCAGGTAATTACAACTTTTTAGCATGTGATGAGTGAGAGTAGAGTGAGTGATGGCCAACTACGAAACTGTATGTATACTTTATTATTAAGGGGCTTACAAGACCTAAACGCAAAAAAAGCAAGTTTTAGAAACAATAAAAGTATATGATAGACTACAGTAAAAAAAACCAAAAAAATATATGATATTCTTCAGGATAAATGCTAGGATGATAGTGTGTTGAAAACATAATACAACTTATTTGGTACGATAGAAAAAAATCATGAAGATACCTCTAAAAACTTTTTATTTACAACAAAATTCATACTAATATACATACAATCATTATGATTTTTTGTCAGACTATTCTACAAGCAACATACTAAAACTATAGTGTTTTAGTTTTTTTGTCCAAACACTAGATATTTCGTAAATCGATAATTGCTTCATATTTTGCAAGAAATTACCAGCGTTATGGCATCGCGCTTCTCTTTCTTTTCTATGCAGTCCGACAAAGACCGCGCTTTAGGTCATGTAGTCCTCTTAAGGTACTGTAGAAGCTATCTTTGTAGCCTTGCCTTATGCAGGGTTCCATAAAATAGATGGACAAATTTTAACACAGCGCTCAGTAAGTCTAACCAAAGATATCCGCAAAAAAAAAAACACTGATTAAAGTGATTATTATTTTGACCTAAAATAATAAATTGCCGGCACATTAGTGCATTTTCGTTAGCTGATTCGTTTTCTTGTAAGTATCTAATGCGTTTTTCTTATACGCGAGTATTTTAGTCAATAACCTCATTTCTTATTTTACACTAGGTATCAATGTTTTAAATTCAATATTTTTACTTCGACTCGCAGAGTGATCAAGCTCATAAGGTAGGTACCGTTACAGTCCAAAACGAGTCGGGTTATCCCGCAAGACGTAGAAAAAATTGTAAACAGTAATAATAGACATACATTTTGAGGAAGTTTGATCTTCACAAATACCTTTATTTAAAAAGTATTCGTATTTAACTTATAAATATTCGAAAACGATGAAAACATATTAATTTATACTAATATTATTCCTAGAGTATCGATGGCAAAAAATTTTAATTTATTTGGTCCAAATTTCAGCGGCGCGAACTCCGCTCACTGATGCTGTCATAGGATAATCAAGTGCACAGATGATAGGGCATGCGGCGCAGGATGGAAGATGGGCCATTTTGTCTGTGGGGAGGTGCCGTGTACGCGCTTGAGATCAAAGCCGTCCGTCAACCCCCCTCTGTGGAGATTGTCTTTGCTCCGGCCGTCTTGGGTTCGAAGTCTATTTAAAGATTTCCAAGTCGGCCACGATAACGCGTGTCCAGACGGAAGGCTCTCAGATGGCTCGATGAAATTGCAAATATAAGTCCAACTAATATTAATACTATTTTGATTTAAAAGAGTGTCCATGGAGTTTCTTGCCCGTTCTTCTCCATAGGTACCTACGCTTTGGAATGGGCAACTAGCTTCATCTTTCTGATTGACCGACCCCTTGACAATTCAAAAGTGCCTAAATTGGTTTAATTGAAATAAATGCTTTGAGTTTGAGTTTTTTAC
Organism: Hydraecia micacea; assembly: GCA_914767645.1. NCBI lineage: Eukaryota > Metazoa > Arthropoda > Insecta > Lepidoptera > Noctuidae > Hydraecia > Hydraecia micacea. The sequence continues at coordinate 2,678,896 of OU611801.1, read as the reverse complement.
TATAGTAATAATAATAATAAATCTGAAGAGTTTTTGTTTGTTTGAACGCGCTTATCTGTGGAACTACCAGTCGGGCATGTAAAAAAGCTTTGAATTTAATAACCCAATTCTTGAAGAAGGCTAATCGGTTATTTAAAATGACGCTAGGAACCTCGGGAACCGAGTAAAAAGAAAATAAGTCAATAAGAACGTTAAGCGAAAACGAAGTGATAGCGCGGGTGGGCGATGCGATGCGATGGGGTGGGTCGGGCAACAAGAAATATCACGCGGGCGAAGTCACGATCAGAAGCTAGTATTTGATCATCTTCTAAATATAGACCATTTACAGCCGTGATTTCAGCAACGCTATTATTATTGCCGCGTCACATTTCAATCTCCGGCCTTTTAGCGGCATCCCCAGGAAATTTGTAGCCGACAGAGTCCCGATTATCAACGAACTGTTACGAACGAATCTTAGTATTGAGGCTATTTTTAGATAATCTTCTGTGGTCTTTTTTTAGGTCCTAAAAGGTGGAGTTTTATTTTTATATTTGCTCTCATGCACATCACAAATTTTAAAAATAGATAATATTTTGGTTTTTGTACTTGAACATGAGGTCAATGGCTCTTTCTTCATAAGGCCCTTCCAGACATGACCTTGCATTGTTAGAATTAGGCTCATACTTTTCGGATCACTTTTGTTTTTCCGTAGTCGGGTTACAGTTTTTTAAACTTCATTTTTCTATTGTGTACCATACGATCCAGCTGTCCCCCAATGGGGAATAGACCAAATGTTATGTGTATATATTTTAGTACATTATTACACCAACGATAACCCCATTTTATGTCCAGGCAAATCAAGGCAAGGTTGCTTGGAAGAGATCGCAGAAAGCGATAAGGCCGCCCATTGTATATTATTAGCAGTGGTCGGAGTAGGTAGATTGAATTGGGGTCATTGATCCGAAACGTATATATTAATATGGACATTCCTCCGGAATTTCGGAACTCGATTGTTTTTATTATTCAACAGATAAATAATAAATTGATTTAGTTTTGATACCTTCCTTTAAATTTTGAATTGAGTAGTAATAATATCACTACCAACATTAATAATATTTAATTGGATCCGGAAATACCGGAATTACTTTCCGGGAAAATGGATTATCCATGTTATTCTTTCTGTGGGCATTTATGATACAAGTACCAAAAATCAATCTACCTACTCCAATCACTGATTATTAGTGATCGATAATTTTTTTTTGTTATGTATTTTTGTGGTGTACAATAAAGTATATATAAATAAATATAAATAAGTGTCACTAAATTTACAATAACCCAATGTCATAAGTAATTAGAGGTTTAGAGGTATAAACATTTTAAATACAGACTACAGGTCAGCTTAGCCGGTAGACTACATTACTACGGCTTGAGTGAGCATATAAGTAGCAACTATGAGTCGGGCAGGAGTAAATAAATTATACACACGTAGGTATTGCCCACACAGTATACAGCCAATTAATATTACGCGAGGTAGAAAGAAAATGATTGAAATTAATTATTACATGCTGTTTGATATTTGTAGATCGATAGGTTTGTTTGACTAGGTAATGACTATACACGGAAATAAACTATAATAATAGGAGGCTCTATATTAATAAAAAAAACTGGTATTCAGTTGGATCTGGTTAGACTAGAAGCCGACGCCAACATGATTGAGAAAAGGCTAGAAAAAAAAACAGTGGCACTCCGGGAGTGCCGACAGAAGTGAAAACAAACCACAAACAGAATACTTTGCCATCATTCACTGACATATCGGATATACATTAAAACCGAGTACATCTCGAGGACAGCCGAATAATCCGAAGCGGTGTCGGTTATACATTTTCGCCGCGCCGTAGAAAGAGAGGGGGATACTCCTACGCCGCGCCGGCTGTCTACTCTCCATCCGTCTTACGAATTTTCGATCAGGTCACGTGTCCTGACGCGAGTTTAACATTTTTTACCCATTACAAAAAAAGTGTACAACGCCGCTAAAGAAGTTTTCACTTCAAAAAAACACCACCATTAAAATGTTTCCACATATTAATGCCCAAAAATTAATTTTCAATAATGGCCGGCTCTCCAGTCTGTATATCTTCGTATGTTTCAGTGTCTAAACACAATTACGAGCTGATTGGAATTTGAACCTAGTTACAATTAGGCTGAATAATACATGGAACGAACGAAGTTCGCTTCTTGTGCCTAGGGCACCTGTCTCATTGCCAACGTGGAAGCGACTAGCTATCGACTATTTTCTCGCTCTAGAAGCGTACAATAGATATACGTCCCGTGTTAGTATAAGAGATATATACAAGACTAGCAGCGCCCCACAGTTTCACCCGCATAAGTTTCGATCCCGTGGGAATATCGGAATAAGGAGTGTCCTATGTGTTAATCCTGGTTATAACCTATCTGTGTGCCAATTTTTATCCAAATCCGTTTAGTAGTTTTTGCGTGAAAGAGTAACAAACATACATCCATCCATCCGCACAAACTTTCGCGTTTATACTAAACAACTTAAGTGGCAGAGGGCAGGGCACATTGCTCGCAGAACAGACGGCCGATGGGGTAGAAAGGCCTCCCACAAGGTGGACCGGTGACCTTGTTCAGGCCGCAGTCCGCTGATGCGGGAAGCACAGAACCGGTCGAAGTAGTGGTGCTTGGAGGAGGCCTATGTCCAACGTCTTTCGGCTGAATTTATGATAATTATACAAGATCATAATCATCATAATCAGCCTACAATGTTCCCACTGCTGGGACACAGGTCTCTTCTCTTTGAGAGTGAGTGGGCTGTAATCTACCACGCGGGCCCAGTGCGGGTTGGGGCTCTACTCGCTTCTCGTTTATTGTCGACGTTGGGACACTCGCCTTAACGTAGTTGCTACATAATGTATGGGCAACCTTGATACTTGATGGTGCTGTTATTATTTATGTAAACATTCATTTGCAGTTCATTAAGGTAGGTATGTTTTCCTTGTTGAAAACGGCAATGGTTGGTGTCTAGTTTATTTAAGCGTCTGAATATCTCCTTTAAAAGAGGAACTTTCTGATTTGACTTCTACAGTACACCTTGTCATCGTGCCTCTACCTCTTTTGTTTGTTGTCGGCACAGCATGTCTTCTTTCGAACATCTTTATCAGCCGTCATTTTAGTATTTATTTCTTTTTTCTATCATCCTTTACACGAACTATGCATCATTTCGTTTAGAAACCTAGCATTTTAACTTTAGTGAACGCAATTCTGAAGTGACTTACTTTTTACTCATTCATCGCCAAGAAAGGAGCTCATGTATATTTTTTCGTATTTGCGATAGGTAGGTGTAATCTACAAACAGATTAGTGTTGATTTCAATATTAAAAGGTTAGTTATAATATTTAGCTTAGCAGGACATCGTGCTAATGAAGGTCTATAACGTCTGTGACACATACTTGTGTACCTAAGGGCCAAAACACACACGCTACTTTTAGCATCGTCGATCGGCGATTTTGCGGCTGTATCGATGCTGCATCGCGTTTTGGCGACTCTCTGCGTTCGAACGCGGTATCGGAATCGCGCGTTAGCGACTGTTCCGATGCTGGCGCAAATACCAAATCGCTGCGACCGGCATCCGAATGTGTGCGGAGTGCAGCGTTCAGCCGCTGTGTCGAGCTTCCGAAAAGTGACTGAATTTCCGCGTTTGGCGTTTTTAAGTGTACGGTGTGGAATGCTTGGTCGCTGCATTTAGCTTCTAAAAAGCGGCTAAATCGCCTATCGCCGATGCTAAAAGTAGCGTGTGTGCTTTGGCCCTATGGCCGGTGTTCGAACTACAGTCAGCTGTTTCAGGTATTAGTGTTTGTAAGTGTCAAATTTGTCTCTGGAAAGCAACCTCGATACAGAGAAAATCCTAGTAAGGAAAATACCTAAAGTAAAATTATGTTTCTTTGTTAATAACTCTTTACCTATCGCTTGTCACGATCATGTCATATCATGTTGTTGATACGATTGCCATCAAATAAGACATGTTTTTTTTATTGAAATCAATAGCCTGATTTGCTCGTACCTCGTCGTCAAGACGATGTTCAAAGATGAATCACATTTCAAAACTGACATATTCCATTTAATATCATTTGGACACTCAAATCTTACAATAAATCGTGTATGACTCTTGAATATTTCCCAAGTAGTGTAGTTACATTGCATTTCTCAACAACTTCTGACATAAATACGGACCCACTATATTAAGCTTGTTAAAAGCCAGGTAATAACATACATGTTTCAATGCACAGTGTACTAGAGATTCTCAGAGAACTTTCTATTGCCCGAGGTCATTGACTTGCCTGAGGCACTCTCTCTCAAGATTCTAAAGCCTCTGAGAGAGTGTAGCTCTTTACGAGGACAATATTTTAGGGAAAGCTGGTATTAATAAATTAGATGAAAGAGACTAATCTGAGACTAGGTTGGATATCTTATGAGATGTTGGTAGTGTTTATAAAGTACCCTGGTACCCTGTACCATTTATATGTTGTGGTTTAAAAAATGCCATAAAAATCAGCTGTTTCATACATTTTGGTCAAGTAGGTATTAAACTTTTGTATTAAACAGTTTTTTTTTTTCGTGATTTCAGTGTTGGTCCCATAGTGAAAGTTGTTCAGTTCGATGGTCTAAAGCACCTCTTAAAGTTTGTAAGGTTAATTTTTTAATGCCTTATATACTAATCTCCTTAAAAAGCCAACACAGTATCATATTACGTTCGTGCAGCTAGCTACATTATCATTGCAGGGTCTAATTACCGCTTCGTTCGTACGGAGACAGGCATTTGTTTTTATTAGCACCGGACAAGCCATTTTTAATTGGAATATAGTGCTTGCTTTGTTGAAGTAAACACTTCGTGTACGACTGACGATATTCTATAGGTAATGGGATTACTAAGGTACTTTTTGGTGAGGTGTGGTCACCTTTATTAAGTGTACAAGTATTGACTTCAAAAATACTGAAATATTACTTGCAAAAACATTAAAAAATAATTTTGTGAGAACATTTTTGGAAAGTGAAGACCATTTCTCGTAATTAATATCTAACGTTCAACATTTAGTCGCAGTCTCATCTCGGCTACAAATAAATGTAAAAAAAGTAGAGATTTTAGAGGTATTTTTGACAGATTGAGACTGAGATCAGACTGTGAACGTTCTTAAAATTACTTAACTTCATTTGGGTGTCTCTGTTACTATACGAACAGTAATCGATCCTACGATTTGTTCGCAATTACTTTGTTACTGTAAATAATTATTTTACTGTGTATCTGGTTGTATTTGCTAGTGTGATTAATTTGTTCGTGAAATAAATATTTTATTTCAATTAAATTACTAACATAGTTATATTTGTTAACTATAATTACAATGTAACTATATACACTAGATACTAAAATAAAAGACTAACTTACTATACAAAAAAAAAAAAACCAAAGGACACTTAGGCATCGAAGTACTCGTCCGCATCGCTGTCATCCGGAAACGTGCCCAGAAGACTGGCAGCATTGCCACGTTGAATGGCAATGCTAATTCTTTGACCAAAGAACGACCCAGCCCTCTGGTAACGTGAAGTATCGACCAGCCGGCGAGAAATTTCCTTAAAAAGGAGACGCGCGCTCGGGCCCCATGACCCAAGCGTTTCGACCCCAAACGGCTCAAAGCTGTAGTTGCCCATAAGGTTACAATATTATAATCTGATTTGAACTCCAAACCGTTTTTCTATTGCGCAATAACCAACACTACCCACTGTATGCCCACACTAATTAAAATATCCTGATAATAACGAGACACACTAAAACCTACCCCTGATAATTTTATTTTAATTTTGTTTGGTACCGACTCCCGAAACTGCGTTCATTGATATGAGAGGTCCAACCATTTTTTTTTTTGAGCTTATCATGTTTGCCAAGAGTTTTGTATGTTCCAAATAAATTAAACACAAAACACAGCATCCTTCATATTAATAACTACCCGTTCCATGTTATCTCGCATAATATCTATCCAAAACTAGGACACTACAATACACAATTTCGGAGCTCGATATACATAAACATGTACAGTCAACAAAAGAGATAAGTATGTAGGATCGTTGGATATAGTTGAAGTTTAGTAAGAAACCGATGGATATTGTCGACTGAAATTTAATTTAATAAATGAGCAGTTTATTTTCTATTAATAAAATTAAATTTTATTCGAGAACATCCATCGTTTTCTTACTAAACTTCAACTATATCCGACGATCCTGCATACTTTTGGTGACTGTACACAAGCGAGCTTGTACATAAGCTGTACATACCTAAGCACGGCTTCAGTACATAACACGACAGATATTTGTGTATATCAGCGTGAAACTAACGAACGGGGACTGAAACAATGGAGTAGAGAATTTGGATGCACAGTGTGATAGTTTGATATAATTTTATGGCTAGTGGAGTAAAATGAATAGATAAATGTGTTGCCAGGTCCGATTTGTTGTAAATCGGTACATGAGGTCAAAAAAATCGGGATTTAAATTTGCAGATCGGGACAGTAAACAAAACAAAAACAAGGGGCTTTAAGTCTATTTAATCTTACATAACAAGTAATCAGTCTTGCTAGACTAGTAAGAAATTATAAAACAAAATCTTACCTTAAATGTAATTGACGCACTTCAGAAGAATAAAGTACCTAAGTATTGATGTAAATTATTTGTTTTTATTAAAATCGGGACATTTAGCGTCCCGATCAGGTACAAATCGGGACGCGTCCTCAGACCCCCGAAAATCGGGACGTCCCGCGCAAATCGGGACACCTGGCAACACTAGCTGGCACCCTAATTACGTAACGCACTATTACTCTCAATTTGAATCACTTTGAAGCATAATGCTAATCCATTGCTCCATATGTTCGAAAAATGTGTCTGCTCAACAACGTAAACAACGCAATGAATTTTTTTGAACTGTCAAAATGAAACCCATTGCTGCTGATAGTGTGTTACGCAATTACGCTGCGGGTTGTCTTTCGTGGATCTTTAAGTCGTTGCGAGTCGTCAGAAGCCCGAAAGTCTGACAACCAGTCTTACCAAGGGGTATCGTATTACAAATGAAACTAGTAGAACTACACGGCAAGGCAACAGTCTACTACGCATACTTGCGGTCTGCAGTACCTAAGGGTAGGCTAACGTTGCGAATTCCTGAGGCTTGTGCCCCTTTTATGGACAGTGACGGAACAGTGCGTTATTATTATGTTACCTGAACTTCTATACTACCAGTATAGAGGTTTCGTGATTTCATTTTAATACCGCATTACCTATAATATCCACTGTGGCAACACTGTCAAAGTACAAATGGCAACTAAATGTATTATTCGTGATTCTACTTTGGCAACACTTGGAAATAACGGTTATGATATTATCGTTATTTCTGGGTGGGGCAAATGTCGTTTTAAATGGTAAAATGTAGTTCAAAGCTAGTCTTTGTTAGATTGTGAAAGAGTACAGTTGTGCTCTTAAAAAGTATTAGCAAGAAAAGGGTGTTTTCTATATATAAGGGATAGGTAAGTACTACTTTTTTAGATACCTATTTAGAAAAACAAAACCCTCTTTCTGTTGCAGTCTGGTAAAAAGTAACGATTTTTTTTAAATGGAAATCTTCTGTCATTCCCGGGGGTTTAGTCACAACGAAAAATCAAATTAGAACGATATTGGATGTGACTCAACACTTTCTCAACTACCTACATAGGTATAACACGTAATAAATATTATAATGTTTCAACTATAAAAGCGACCATGACCTCTGACTTTGTGTCGGCATTTCTTCTTACGGATTCAGTCAGCTAGTAAAAGGTCGGCTCCATCTAGTTTTAAAACCTTTTACCAAAAACTTATGTGTAAGGGCCTGTGCACACCACGTTTTTTAAACGTGCGTGCGTTTTAGAAACGTGCGTTTACGGCGCGCTTTTATACTACAGAAGGTCTACGTGGTGTGCACAGGCCGTAAAAGTGTCTTAGAAGATCTACATACAGAATATGATTTCGTTTCATTTCACAAAATAAACCAACGCTTCACCGGTTCCAAAATGTTTAAAAAGAAACTCCACATTTTAGGTGTACACTCTGTTTAGACGAAACGATAAAGAGAGCAATAATAAATTTTCTTAAAAGATAGATTCCGTAAACATCTCGGATACAAAGAAAAATCTAATATAACCAAATCCCATACAAAAACAACTAGTCCACAACTGAACAATTTCAACACAAACGAACGCTACATACTTGTGGTCGCCTGCAACAGTTCCACATACCGAATACCTGTGAATGCTACATACTTGTGGTCGCCTGCAACAGTTACACATACCGAATACCTGTGGCCAGAACACCCTCTAATTCCCAGCAATTCCGATGTTTTCAGGACAGTTTGACGTAATAGCGCCATTTTCTGGACGGTTGACAGTGAATACGGACTATAGGAAGATGGTAATTGAATTTGTGAATAGTTAAGTCGAATTTCGTGGGAGAAAAGTTAGTTAGTTACGTTTGCAAATTCAGTAGGTAATGCATAATTTATGAAGGGAGGTCATTGAGTTTCAATCTATACAGGGGGCCCGAAAAAATATATACAACGTGTTTTTTTTTTTACATCCTATAACTCTAGGGGGTCATTGTACTCATCATTATGAACAACTTTTACTATGGGACCAAACCTAAATTCGCGAAAAGAATCAGCTGTGCCTACATTTTGACGAGTTATGCGAACATAAATGTAGGGAACAGCTGATTCGTGTTTATTTACGTCCGAGGAAAGAAACCTGTACGCTCTAATCCCAATCTCAAAGGTGGCTTATGGGGGATTTAAACTAGGTCGATTTTCGCCGGGTGGCTGGTGACGTCACTTACCAAATCGCCTCACAAGTTGAATCGCCACCTCATTTACACAGGTCGATAAAATTTGCAGGTGACTATAGGCCGATCGCTTAACTGAGACGTTGCCTGAGGTAGCAGTGCGGTGCGGGAGGGGTGTGGTGACGTGATGCGAGAGCTCAGTGATTCGTCAACTTGTGACAACTATCATCCCCTCCCGCACCGCGCTGCTACCTCAGGCAACGTCTCAGTTAAGCGGTCGGCCTATAGTTCATTTTGCATCAAAATGTCGACCTTCATAGCGGGCGATCGCTTGCGACTGAATATTTTCCCGGTCGATTTTAGTCACCCGCCGCATTCGACCTGTGTCGCCACGACCAAAGTCGAAACGTACTCTGATTTGGAACTTGCGATTATATTCACCCGCGGCCTAGCCAAATTGCCATATAGACTATAGTCGCCTGTGTAAAGCCCGCATCAGGGATTGAGGTGAAACAATAGCACATCAAAGTTTAATCTACAAAAAATCGGTCAAGTGCGAGTCGGACTCGCGCACCGAGGGTTCCGTACAGATTTGTATGTTTCAAAACAGTTTTTGGATGTTTCCTTTACTTGTGCTACATAACATTGCTTCTTGAAAAATTTCATAATTCTAGGTCAACGGGATAGGTTTTGATTTCGGAACATAAACGCCCGTATCTTTTGATTGCGTTGACTTAAAAGTTTGATTTTTTTTTTCACTGCTTCAAGGGATTGCAGCCTTGAGTATTTCATATTAATTTTAACTTGATAACTCGACGCGTTCCTGAGAAAAAGGGTCTTGACAGACTGATAGCCGGACAACGAAGTGATCTTCTAAGGGTTCCGTTTTTCCTTTTCAGGTACGGAACCCTAAAAACAAAATATATTAAAATATCCGTAACACTTATAAAATATTGCCAGTCGCTTGATATAGCCCGCCGGCCGCCCCTGCTGTCACACCCACGTTCAACCCTCCCAATGTTACCTAGTTAATCCCCGGCAAAAAAAAAACCTAAACGAAATATGAATATTTATCAAAGTGTTATATTTACTTACTCATAACTCCTAGAAGGGTTCGTTTTGGTCGAAAAAAAAAATGACAAACGGTTTTTTTGGACTAATTGTTGCTAGCTTTGTAGTCGAGAGTTTGATCTGGAAAAAAATAAAAAAATACGAGAGATTTAGTCTGAGAGACAGAGAGAATTATATCTTTCTTCTCTCTCGTGTAACGAAATGTGTCCAAACGTGACGCGTCCTTGAAATTTCACTCTTAAATCTCGTATAATTATCAAATTGTTTTCTATGAAGTTTCTCTTCAATAACCTGTCATTTGCGTCTCATAAAAGTACCTACTACAACTTATTACAAAATCAATATAAAGCTTCATATACACAGTACATTACAATCACCCAACAAATCTAGGCTACTCACATGCAGGCTATCTTCGCCTCTTCTTACTTCGTTACAAGCCACTCGACACCGCTGAGAGCGCTCTAGTCGAGTGTCCGCTAGCTTTGTCAGCTCTACGTGAGGGTTCGCACGATAGACACCCGCGACACTTGACACTAGGGAATAAATACTGTTTGTTGGGACTGCAGTTTTACTCTGCTGTGATTGGTCGGTAATTTTTATACAAACGAATTAAGTTAATGTCATTACATTATAGGATTTGTTACTCGTATGGAAAATATTTGACCGAGTCTCTAAACTTATTAAACTTCTAATGATTAACGCTTTTTTAAAATAAATGCACTTCTAAAAACTTTATGGGCTTCTAACGATGCGCTTTTTTTTAAAATAAATGAGCCTCTTTTTAACTTTGAGGTTTTTTCTCACAGTTGGTCGCAGTATCTAAGCTACAAAGGACACCGAACAAACGGGTTAAGTTAGAACTGTAACCAACCACGCGCGAGCCGAATTGGTTGCAGTAACTAAGCTTGGGCACCCCGACCAAACGAGTAAGGTTAGGTTAGAGCTGAGAGCGCTCTAGTCTAGTGTCCGCTAGCTTTGTCAGCTCTACGTGAGGGTTCGCACGATAGACACCGCGACACTTGACACTAGGGAATAAATACTGAGTGTTGAGACTAGTTTTGCTAGGCGCATTGTGATTGGTCGATGGTTTTGATAAAACCTAAGCCTAAGTTAATGTCGCTAATTTACTTTATAGCATTTTTATTAAAGATTCTTGTTCGCGATTGCAATCTTTACCTTAATATCAGTAGGGTTTTAAAGAAAATAAAATATGAAATAACGCACTATTCCCATCTTTTCTCAAACATTTTCACTAAAACGTAAGCAAAAACTTACTAACTTTTTCCCAACTATGTGGGAGTTGGCTTCCAGTCTAACCGGATGCAGCTGAGTACCAGTATTTTCATTGGAGCGACTGCCTGTGTGACCTCCACAACCCAGTTATTGGGTAATACGATACCCCTTATCAAGACTGGTTGTCAGACTTTTGGGCTTCTGACGACCCGTAACGACTGTGAAAGCTCCACGAATGATAGCCGAAATCAACGGCCTAACTTGTTTTCCGAGCTCCGGAAAGGTCTTGGTATACTATGTAAAGATGGTCACCCAACCACGGGCCAACCGCGGCAAGCGTAGCTTAACCTGATCGAACGACCCGTGCGGCTGTTATTACTTAGCCACAAGCCCCTCAAACATTGTGTTGTGTCTGGGTACGGTCTTATCCATTCTCCTTTTATATAAGCATCTATTGTACCTACCACATTTTTTGCAAAGAAAGGATTTTGATTTGGAAATTCAGCTTCTTATCTCTTAGATCGAAAACCTAAATTATGTATGTTCAAGTTCGATACAAAAAATTACGCTTCTTGTACAAAGTTATGTCGAATCTTTTATGTTTATGTATTCCTACCCTTTTTATCTTACACCTTGTAACAAGTACTCTTGAGTGAGAAAATAATTGGATGCTTGTCAATACAATACCGTGTCTTTTGAGGACTCGCTTTGTTTAGCAAGTTCTTGTATATTGTGCTCAGCATTATGTTGATACTACCGTCTAATAAGACCCTCGATAGATTTTGATCAAGGCTTTCGGCGATCAGGCCATTGGCCAATACATAATCAGCCTATAATGTTCCCACTGCTGGGACACAGGCTCCTCTCTGCGAGAGGGAATGGGCTGTAATCCACCACGCGGGCCCAGTGCGGGTTGGTAGATGTCACATGTCTTCGAATTTTAGGTCCTAGGGCATGCCGGTTTCCTCACGATGTTTTCCTTCACCGTTTTGAGAGCAGTGGTGGTGAAATAATTTACACAAAGTAAAGCGCCTGTCGGGGTTCGAACCTACGGCCTACAGCTCGTAAGACGCGGCCGTTACCACTGGGCCACCACAGCTCTCATTGGCCAATAAGACAATATGATATGTTTATTATCCTTTATTCGTCTAAATACATATAAATTATATTTTTAAATATTAGAATATATAAAAACATTTAAAAATATAAAAAATAGTAGCCCACCGGTATCGGGAACAGGGTCCAAGCTACCGGTGGTCAGGGCTCCAGAGAGAGGAACCTCCTGACAATGCGAGCCGTGTCCAGAAGTACTGCTTTCTGAATCAAGCCCTATGATATGTTTTATTATTAAAACATAATTTTTGAGTTTTTCATAACTAAATTCGCAAAAATGGGAAATAAAAATATTTCTATCAGTTTATTAAGCCGACAGTACTCCCACAGTATTCCATCCCTCTGTAATTCAATAAGCGCCAGTAATCTAACGAAGAAGACAACTGTTGGAAGAGCGATTCCGTCTCAAAATAAACAACATTAAGAATATAAATAGAATAAGAAAGATCGTCACAATTTTCTCGGAAAATATGAAATCGAAATGAATCGCTTTTTGCCTCGTTGATCTAACAGTCACAAGGGCTAATGAGTAGCTCACCGTTCGATCAGGACCGGGCCCGTGCCGGACTGCGCGTATGTGTTCCACGCGCGCCTCAAAGAGATGTCAGCATAAGGGAAGGGGCCCGTTAGGGCCGCTGCCTGCCGGGGTAGCGGGATCGTCCGAAAGGGTTACCGCTACCCCGGAACATAAAGGGCTAAGGAAGGAACACGGGTGGGTTTTAGTCAGTAAGAGTCTGACACTCCCTTCCGCTCCACACAGAGCGGGAGGAGTCATTAGATGAATTCCCATCCATTACAAAAAAAAAAAAGTGCTATTGTTATGCACGAGGTCCTGGGTTCCTGTCGTGTGTGAGTGTGACTGGGTTTGTTCCATCAGGAGTTTTTCAGTAGCACCCCGGATTCTGGATCAACCGGGCACAAATCCACAATCAATGGCAATAGCATAATCATATTCAGCCTATAATGTTCCCACTGCTGGCACACAGACCTCCTCTCTTCGAGAGAGAGTGGGCAGTAATTCTACCACGCGGGCCCAGAGCGGGTTGGTAGATGTCATATGTCTTCGAATTTTTAGTGCATGCTGGTTTCCTCGCCATGTTTTCCTTCACCGTTTTGGGAGCATTGGTGATGAAATAATTTATACAAAGTAAAGCGCCTGTCAGGGTTCGAACCTGCAACTCGTAAGTCACGGCCGTTACCACTGGGCCACCAATGCTCATTGATGAAATGATTTTTCTTGTCTATGAAAATACCCAATTACTAGAAAGCTCCATAAAACACTGATACACATACATCCCACATACATCCCAAACTCTTACCAATTAATAATTATTGCTTTAATTAGAATCGAGAGGATGCTAGAGTATTTTGTTTGGCGTCTAATACTCGTAATATAATATCATAATTTATGATTATTACCGACGAGAGTTCTCATTACCATTGTGGGAATGATAAATGTAATATGTACCTAAAATTAATTCTTGGTTTGTTCGGTTTCTACGGATGTGAGTAATTATGTAAGTGGCATAATTTGGACATTTAGTACTATGTTTAGTTTAGTCTCTTCGGTACATCATCAGTCGACAGCGATGCGGCGGAATTTTAGTTCGTTTATTTGTATGTCGTTAGTGGCTCCGGTAACTGAAAAGTTGTGTGGAAATCCGTTGTCATGGTATGGGCATGTGATGCGGAGGAATGAGGATGTCGTGAGGATAGTTTTGAGTATGAATTTGGATGGCTGTAAGAGGAAAAGACCAAAGAAACAATGGATGGACTGTGTGAAAAATGATATGGCTAGAAAAGGGGGTGACTACCGAGATGACGACTAATAGAGAAGTATGGAAGAAAAAGACATGTTGCGCTGACTGAAAATAAATTGGGATACGGGCAGAAATATGATCATGATGTTTTGTTGACAGGTACTCTCACTCTACTCAATGCCTTTCATTTTGGCAGTTCAGCTACGTTCATTGCGTTATTTAGAAAGAAAGAAAGAAAAAAGTTTATTTGGATATAGTTCGTGAAACACAGAATTAACAAAATAAAAAGAATGTTTCAAACGGCAATAGTGCGTGCCTCATGGCCGCGCCAAAAAGATTACAGATGAGATGAGATTTTTATATTTACGTTGTTGAGCAGACGAATTTTTCAAACCTATGAAGCAATAAGTTTTGAGTTGAGCTGCACGAATTCTGACAAATGCGTGCACTGACTGGACAGGTCCACTCAATCTGTATGGTTCTTTCCTCAAAATACCATCTCAGACATCGATCTACATGGTCTTCATATACCCACCCTGACCAAGATTATGTCTGGACTTTAAAAGAGACTGTGACCTCTGAGTTTGTTTCGGCCTTTCTTCTCAGAGTAGTCAGATAGGAAACGCTGACCTCATCTAGTTTAAAAAAATATGATTGACGTGTAAAAGTGTTTGTGCAAACCTACTTACAGAAATAAAATTATTTGTCATTTATCAATAATAATTATTATTTATTTATTGCCATATAAACAGGTTACAGAAAAAAATTAGATCCTGGCTCCAAAGCAAGGTTAGAGTACCTGTATTTCAGGAGCCAAAAAGCAATGGATTTAGAATTTTCTTCAAAACCCCTGGGGTTTGGAAAACACTCTTTCAACAACTAAGCTGCTGACCATCATCACCTCCGGGACATAAAACTTTCGGTGCGGTGTTTTGAGAAGGGTAGCTTATTCTTTGCCTTTACTTTCGATACAATAGGTTCCTACAGAATATGAATAGAAATACAAATAAGAGGCAAAACAATCAACGGTCGCGTGTGGAACACTCATTAGGAACCGTCTATTTACTAAAACATAATAACAGACGGCCGGATTTAGGATTCCATGGACGGTTTTAGGTTTATTTGTTCGGTTAGACAAACTTGTGTTCTGTTTGGATTGAAGTTCTTTGTGTGGTGTTATATTGTTTGGTAAGCACTTAGCGATTAAGTTTGTTTTAAAGTGCTGAAACTCTAATGTATATCCTTGTTGCGAAAATAATTTAGAGAATACAGTTGTTTAAAAATCTAGCCCTTCGCAATTTTATTATTTTAGACATTGTAAACAAAGTGATGATTCGATTTCATAGATAAATCTTTCAGATAAAAAAAAAACTTAAAAAGTAATTTCCAATATTCGGTATCTGATAGCAAATATTTAAATCGGCAGATCAAACCCCGAACCCTACGTCAAAAATGGTTGCCTTTTGTTTCGATTTGATTTTACTTAGCTGTCATAGATACGCCATTATGATTGTATTAACTCATTTTACTCTGTATGTGCACGTGTTCACGCGAGTAAGTACGGTGACGCCAAATCTAAGGGCTATATTTCACCGTGACACCATAGCAGCGCAATTAGTCGCCGCCAAAATGTATAATAACCAACAAAATGTATAATACAACTCTATAGAGTATTTTGATTGTAAATTATGTGTAAATTTTGCATGCCCAAGTGACGGCAGAGCATGGAGAACATTATCAAAACATGTATAACATCTATACCCCTACCCATGTTGGCAAAAAATAAATGATTTGATTTGATTTGAGAGTATGGTGTCCAGCCATGCTATTCTGTAGAAATCTCACCGTGAAAACTTAGGTGAAGTGAGTTTAAAGTGAGCTGTCAATAGTGTCAATCCCTAGCATCAGGTGAAATGACAGCTCACTTTAAGCTCACTTCACCTAAGTTATCACGGTGATATTTTTACAGAATAGCACCGCTGGTCCTTGTGTCCGCTTGTTTAAAGAAAGAAAGAAAAAGTATTTATTGCGACTCGTATAGGATGATCACAAACTAAACTAAACACAGTAAAAAATATAAATAAAAAATCCAAGTTATACAATATGTAACAAAAACCCTGTCCGATCCGTAAGAGTATTATTCGGCATCGTACTGCGAACACATATACGTAACCATTTAATGGATTTGAAATTATTATTTTTCCCCAGTGAAAATAATTAAAATAAAATAAAAAATAAAAACTGATCAAAGGCAACACTGATCGCTCGACAAAGTTCACCTAGTTTTGTGTCAAAGAAGCCGCCTGAGCGAGTCGGTTTGTATGATCCTTTGTCATGAACCTGCTTTGTCGCGTGCCGCCAAACAAACTTATACGTCATACCTTGACCTTATGGCTACGCGAATATCAGCTGATATTGTTTTGTAGGCATAGTGATTCGGATTTCAGACCTAATTCTGTTTATCTAGAAACAATTAATTGAAATAAATGTAGCCCTAATAAGGGCTTTATTTTAATGTGATGTGTGGCAATGTACATACCGACTGCAGGTATCAGTTCATTAAAACATTCACTTGTTGTTGTTGCACACTTCGGCGATTGTGTTCCACATATCCACTTTTCACTAAATTTGCAGGGCACTTGTGATGTGACTTGTGTCCGATTTGCGTGGGGTCCGCGGCAAACATATCCAGCACTTGTTCCTCGATTTCAACGTTGCGCTCTCGTGGTCTTCCTTCCAGCATCAGCGGCCTGTGACTCGTGCTCATGAACACTGCCTGTGGTGTACACACGGTTATGCAGGCGTTGGAACACACGCTCTGACGGCGACAGTACTGTCACAAGCGCACCTCATACGTTCTACGCGCAGCTGCATAATTACAGTCGGTCTTGCCTAAGTACATCAACACATTAAAAAATCCTGATTGGAATACATTATTCGCGAAACTTTAGCGGCACGTGATACGTACGGACGTCCGATCGAAAGCTATCTCCACGAAAGACTGGCAAGTTGGTAACAAATAGCGCGCCGGTAGGTAACCAGTCGGCGACATCAAAGAGTCGGCGACTAGTTTAAATAGTGCCTACAACGCGGTAGTGTATGGCGGTGTTCTTTGAAATAAAAATAGGTAAAAATAAAAAGATTTTGCCGACGGGTGGAGTGTTGTCAACTTATCAAAATTTGCCATATTCAGAGTTAAATTTCGCATGGATTATAAAAATAAAAAATCAATAACTTTTGGTTTTTATGAGTTACATTTTTGTAACAATTTTTTATAGTACCTATGTTGAATCAGGAATACGCCCTTATTGGATCGGACAGGGTTTTTGTTACATATTGTATAAAACGAAGTAATAAAAAGAAAAATAAAATAAAAAGTCCTATACGAGGCCAAAAGGCTCCTATCTCAGCATGATGTTGCAACATTTAAAAAAATAAATGTCACAGCGCTGGTTTACGCAATCATACAACATACATTTTGTTGGCAGCGCGACGATTTAAATCTTTGGCTGATAATAAATAAATGATCTAATGACGACGTCAACTTTATGTTTTTAATCAATCTACCCATAATAATTTACTGGTGACAGTTTAATAACCCGTAGTGTAGTAAAAAATTAATCAGCTCATAAACATCACGTGTGCCAAGGTACGAGTAATAAAATGAAACAGTTAAAATAAATTAACTGCCAACTGTTATTATGTATGTTTATTTATTTATAATTATTGCTGACAGTTAGTTTTTAAATTGTCAAAAATAAATCGGAATATAAAACTCAGGTATGTAGACCTGACATCATCATCATCATCTGCTTAGCCTTTTCCAAAGTATGTTGGGGTCGGCTTCCAGTCTAACCGGATGCAGCTGAATACCGGTATTTTACATGGAGCGACTGCCTATCTGACCTCCACAACCCAGTTACTGGGTAATACGATAGTTACCCCTTGGTAAGACTGGTTGTCAGACTTTCGGGATTCTAACTACCCGTAACGATTGTCAAAGATCCACGAATGACAGCCGGGACCAATGGTTTAACGTGCTTTCCGAGGCCATGTAGACCTGACGGGGTGTTCCGGAATTGGTCTTTTAAGAGGAACCGGGACCACCCCTATGTGCTGATGGTGATCACCGGGGTGGTTTTAGTGAGGTAAAAATCCCACACTCCCCAACCCGAATCCCCGGAGGCCGGGTGCTTTGTGAAGGTTTCCCCTCAAAAACAAAAAAAAGCAATATATCATAATATTATGTAAGTACTTAGGTAAGTTATTAGATCACCGTAAAAACTAGCAGATTTCCATTTTGTCTCATAACTTTACATACGAAACCCCTCAAAAATACTTAATAGAACCTGTTTAATAAAAAGAATTATATAATAAAGTTTTTAATTTTTTTAATAGGTATGACTCTTTCCACGGTCGTTACTATCAAAAACACGGAAATAATGATTTCTTTCCCTAATAGACCATTCCGTTAACATGTCATTATTTTCTATTTAGACACTAATGTACGCATAAAATATATGAGTTTGATACAAATGACTGATTGATAAATTATAAAGTTTTCTCAAGTTATTTCCTGAATATGTGTTGGAATGACTGTAATCAAAGTGAAAGTAAATTATAGCAATAAAAAAACCGGTCAAGTGCGAGTCGAACTCGCGAACCGAGGGTTCCGTATGCTATGCTAGCTAGCTATGTAATTACAAATTTACGGTTTTTTTCCTTTATTTGTGCTACATGACATTGCTTCTTGACAAATTTCATGATTCTAGGTCAACGGAAAGTACTCTATAAATTTTCATTCCCTTGAGAGTGTCGAAATATACGTTTTTTGTGGCATGAACGACCGTATCTTTTTTTTACGTTAATTTAAAAGTTTGATTTTTTCACAGCTTCAAGGGCCTATAGACCTGAGTATTATGGTTTTCATTTCAACTCGATACTTCCACGCGTTCCCGAGATCTTATTATTTATTTATTTATTTAATACTTTAAGCACAAATGTACAGAGGCGGACTTAATGCCATAGGCATTTTCTACCAGTCAACCTTAGGGTGATGCAGAGACAAACAGTGGTAGGTGCAATCCTGAACATTGAGGGTCTTGACAGACAGAAAGACAGAATGACAAACAAGTGATCCTATAAGGGTTCCGTTTTTTCCTTTTGAGGTAACCCTAAATAGCGGCCAAGTGTGAGTCGGACTGAAACACAAAAGTTTCCCTACCACCGTACTACAGGGTGAAATTTTATTATTAAATTAAATTTGATTTTTATTTAGCCACGAGCCTAGGTATTCTTCTCGTGAAATATTTTCTACTGTTATGAATAGCTGTTCCATACATTTTGAGAAGAGTCATCAACTCACACATCCCATAGGAACGAAAGATATGATTTTGAATATAAGTGAGCGAGACAAAACTACTCAAACGTCACTGTCAACGAACAGAAAAATTACCATCTTTTGACGCGGTCGGGCGAATCCAACGATTTAAATCTTTGCTTTTAATGCTACGGCTACATTGTCGCGAAAACGCGAACTTCACTTTGCGCGCTCTTTGTTATACAGCGAGATTTCGAACGGTGTGCGAAAGAGTTTATTCAGTTCACCTTTTAGCGACATTGTAGCCGTAGCATAAGAGGAACAGTATAAAACTTCACCTACTATTTTAATAACGTGTTGGTTCCTAGTGAATAAGTTAAGGAAACAAACGTAAATCAATTTTAGGGCCCGTTTAGAATCGCAGTCGAAGAACAAGTAGGTACTTGAAGCGACGAGGTTATCAGTATCAGAATAAAAATCACATTAAAGAAATGTGTGTGTGCCCAAATGTGCCTTTTGTTTTGGAGTTATTGTGTTCTCACTGCTTGAATTACGATGCAAGGTTATAAAGTTCAGACCTTGTTTAAGGTATTTTTGGGAAATGAATCGCCCCGCAAAGTCCTATTATTTAGGTAACGGTCTATAGTTGTGTTCCACGCGCGCCTCAAAGAGAAGTCAGCACTAACTGACGGGGTCCGCTAGAGCCGATGCCTGCCAGGGTCGAGGGTTGTTCGAAAGAGATACCCTGGCCCCTGCAGGAACACGGGTAGGTTTTAGTCAGTAAGAGTCTCACACGCCATTGTAAAACCCAATTTTTATAAAAGAGTGCCTGTGGAGTTTCTTGTCGGCTCTTCTCCATAGGAAAAGACCAATTGGAACCGTGCACCTAGCTTCTGACGTTTCATAAGTGCCCATGTAGGTTTATATGAATTAAAATATTTTGATTTAGTGAACCACTCTTCTGCACATCGGAACAGCCTTACTAGGGATAAATTAACTGTTTTATTTTCTAGATTTTATGTAGCCCTATACCTATTAGAAATAGTTGGCTTCCTGTAGGTACTCATTTTAATACCGGTTACAATTAAAAATCTAAATAAATTTGACTACATAGTTGTCATTCGCAGTGTACAGACGTGCTCGTGGAACCTCACAAATGGCAGTTCTATACCAGTCGCTGAAGCAGAAAGCCATTCACGCGTACAATGTTGTTGATGCCCTTCAGGAAAAGCGCGACCTGGCGGAACATATTTCGGAGCTCAAGCAGACGATTAAGGACTCAGGTACTGCGGGAAATGTTTCGTTTGCCGATATGGTGAAGAAAGGTGCAAATAATTTCATTCGACCTAACAATTTAAGCTGTGTAGCTATTTATCCCAACGATAAGTTAAAGTCAAGTGACGAAACAAAAGACCTCATGCAAAAAATCATTCGCCCTGATCAAATGAAGCTGCATGTACGTGGTGTCCGAAAGACCAAAAATGGAGGCGTTATTATTAGTACAGAGACGAAACATGATGCTGACAAACTCAAGCACGCAGTGCAGCTCTCTACATCCGGACTTACCGCTGACGAACCAAACAAGCGCAAACCTCGGATCGTAGTTGTAGGTGTGCCGACTATTTTGGCTGAAACTGAAGTCTTCAGGTGCATTTATGAACAGAACGTAGCCGATAAGTTTCCAGCAATGCCTATGGAGTCCTTTTTGAGCGTGGTTAAATTGAGCCACAAATCTGGGAAGAAAGATGCGTCGACCTGTAACTACGTTATTGAAGTTACAGCCAACATACGTAAAGCCCTATTATCCCAATCAAGGCTTTTTATAAATTGGACGTCATGCCCTGTCAGGGACTTCACCTTGGTCACCAGATGCTACAAATGCCAGCAATATGGTCATGCAGCAAAAACATGCAGAGAGCTAAAATCTACGTGTGGTCACTGCGGTGAAGAAGGACACTCGATGTCAGAGTGCGCGAAGAAAGCTGACACACCGAAATGTGCAACTTGCTCACGCTTTAAAAAGCCCAATAACCACAAAACGGGAAGTGATGGGTGCCCTGCTAGGAAAATAGCTGAATACAGGTACATCAACTCTATCGACTACGAGGGCGCCTAGAGCGTCATACTTAAAGCCAGACTTCCGTGTTAACTGCCTGCTGCTGACTCAACAAAACAGTGCACTGGCCTATAAACCCTCGTTTTTGTTGATGAAACACATGGTCTCGGACGTGATTTAATTTGCAACATTGACTTTAACCCACTTACCATTTTCTGCTGACACAAACATTTTAAAGTGCAATAAAGTATTCTACGCTAAGTAAATAATTACGTATTAGTATAAGACTTTTTGTTGTTATTTTGATCTTTAAGATAGGTAATTAGTATTTAAGTAAACTAGGTATAAAATAATTAATTAATAAAATTTTGTCATTATTTCTAGACTTCTAATGCTAAATATTGTTATGAATGTAATGTCCTAAAATCACCATAAAGTATGCTCATGCCGCCTGTGATACAGGTTTATCCTAGTACAGGCATCTAACATTATTATACCTTTGTAAATAGCTTCTAAGACTTTTATGTAATAATTTTACCAATTTTAATATGAATAAACATTATTATTATTTCCTTTATTTCATTATTTACATATAAATTATATTTTTAAATATTAGAATATAAAAAAGAATATATAAAAACATTTAAAAATATAAAAAATAGTAGCCCACCGGTATCGGGAACAGGGTCCAAGCTACCGGCGGTCAGGGCTCCAGAGAGAGGAACCTCCGGACAATGCGGGCCGTGTCCAGAAGTACTTACTTACTTACTCCTTAGGTGTTGGTCGAGACTCTTGGCTATTAACCCATTGGCAGTCACGACTATCGGCACAATGATCGCTGAGTCCACATCCCACATGTCGACAACCTCGCGAGCCAAGTCAAGATATTATTATTATTATTATTATAATTACATTTTGTTAGCCTAAAATCCTACAACAATAAATTTTTATGCGATATTATCTAGCTATAATAAGTACCACGCTAGAATTAATGTAAGGAATAAAGATCCCATTTCCGTATTCAAAACATAATCAAATCACCAGCATTCACAAAACAACTTTTATGAGCGTCTAAAATGTCACATGACGAGGGGCAAACTCTGTTACATTTTAATGCCCCAACTATAAAACGTGGCCAAGTTTTTATCCCCTGCAAGAATTACTGAGCTTAGCATTATGAAAACAAAGAACTAAGGGCTCTTACAACCCGTCGACGCACGTGCGGTTGCGTTTAGACGCGTATTGTCGCGAGGTTTTTAGACGCGTATTGTCGCGATATAAATAACTCTAGCGCAATGTTTATAATTCTGCTCCTGTACGTTTTCCTTAAAAAAAAACACGTTTTTATTTTCCAAGTATGGTTGAAACTGTAGACACATGCATCTAATTTTCGGTGTTAAAAGTGTTTCTTATTTCGTCCAAACGCCATGCACGCCAACTATACGAGTAATGTAAATTATTATCATTAAAAATCTTAGAATCTAGTTCACTGATAACTCAAAACTGAGTCCAAAATTAATACTTTAGAAAGAATGCAGATTAAAATAATTTTACTACTTTTTTACCGAAATACGGTTTCGGCCTCATCGGCCATCTGTTCTGCGAGCAGGCAATGTTCTGGAGTGGGGGCCGCATACATACCGACGTTGTGTTGGAAGGCCTCCCACAAGGTGGACCGACGACCTTGTGATGGCCGCAGGAATCCGCTAGATGCGAGAAATGCAGGACCGGTCGAAATGACGGTGCAGCCGTGCTTGAGGGAGCCCTATGTCCAGCAGTGGTTGTCTTTCGGTTGAAATGATGATGATCATGAACCCAAAAAGAAATGCTTTAGAATAAATGCGATTAAAAATACCTACTTCATACATTTTACCGAAATAGATAGTTACAAGACAAAATAACACCAAATTACTTTAGGAAAAACTGACTGTAATTTAATGGCGTGTAGTTTTCGCACGACCAACAGTCTGCACTACCCCTAAAATAAAATCACCTCTCTTCCACTCGCAAAGTGTCTGTGTCCTCACATTTTTGAATAATTCACCGCGTTAACGTGAGCCGTTGAAAAATTCCTTTATCCCTGTGAAAAATTCGGGTTTCGTGAGGCTAGTCTCACTGTCTGCACCTTTTTGTGACTGAAATTACGTATTTTTTAATTTATTTTGGAGCTCTTTGTGTTTTAAAATGCAGGGCAGTGTAAGGTGGCTTGAGTTTAATTTTCTGAATTAAGTCTGGATTTTGGGACAGCAGTACTATTCTGTAAAAAACTCACAGTGAAAACTTAGGTGAAATGAGCTTAAAGTGAGCTGCCAATACTGTCAATCCGTAGCATCAGGTGGATTGACAGCTCACTTCAAGCTCACTTCACCTATGTTTTCACAATGAGATTTTTACAGAATAGATATGCAGGTTCTCTGATATAGGTTTTATTGGGGGGAGGTAGCAGTGGTGGCTGTCGTATCGGCCCCTAATTTCATCACCGATGATCAAAACGGTGAAGGGAAACGTCGTGAGGAAACGCGTGTCCTAGAACTAAAAATTCGAAGACTAATAGTCCATCATGAATTCAGGCGAGGAAATTAATACCTAAAAGGTATTTTGGGAAAATAACAAGCTAAAGATACAATCTAAACTGTTGTTTCATTGCCAGTAGGTACTATAATTTACATACCAATGAAGTTATTTTTGCCCTACTTTCAAAAAACAATAAATCCGTATATCAAAGAAGAAATACTCCACTTCCACTCCTGACCTACATTCAGAATTTTGTCGAACAATTTTTATAGACTATTCAGAAAAATTTTGCTCAATTTTGCTCAACAAAAGTGTTTGTTTGGCATCGAACCCAAGTAGATAAAACTACTTAAAAACTTTGTGACAGGTGAAGAAATATTGGCTCTAGTTTTTGTGCGTTATCTTGTTCTTCATAAGATTCCAAATCGCATAGCAATTTCAGTGTTTGCTTTAGTGGACGGCAGTAAAGGGCTATTTTAGAAGGAAAGAATAAGTTTGTGAAAAACTTAAATCTTTTTTTGGCAATAAATAAGACTGATAGACAAATTTTTGTCAGTTATTCATTATAGTTGAATATCCTTACATTTGGAAAGTCTGGCAGCCAGTCTGACGCAGGTCCTCACCGGACACGGATGTTTCGGGAGGTTCCTGCACATCATCAGGCGGGAGGAGACGCCCGGGTGTCACCATTGCGAGGATCGCCCAGAGGACACGGTGGAGCATACGGTGGAGGTTTGCCCCGCTTGGGCAGAGCACCGCCGTGTCCTCGTAGAGGCGATCGGCAACGGCGGCGACCTCTCGCGTCCGACCCTGGTTCAAGCCATGGTCCGGGGCGAGAGGGAGTGGGAGGCGGTTACCTCCTTCTGCGAAGCAGTCATGCTAGCGAAGGAGGTGGCGGGACGGCTCAGGGAGAGAGCCGCACGCCTCAGCCGCCGCGGGAGACGCTACGGGCGTCGGGGGCCGCGTGACGACTCCCGGCCACCGTAGGCGCGGGCCTGCGGACGGAGAGTAATGGGTAGCTCTCCGTCCGATCAGGACCAGGCCCGTGCCGGACGGCGCGTATGTGTTCCACGCGCGCCTCAAAGAGATGTCAGCATAAAGGAAGGGGCCCGCCAGGGCCGAAGCCTGCCGGGGTAGCGGGATCGTCCGAAAGGGTTACCGCTGCCCCGGAACATAAAGGGCTAAGGAAGGAACACGGGTGGGTTTTAGTCAGTAAGAGTCTGACACTCCCTTCCGCTCCACCCAGAGCGGGAGGAGTCATTAGATGATTTCCCAACCAAAAAAAAAAAAAGGGGTATCTTATTAATAATAGACTTCCAGACCATATTTCGGCCATAGCGGCCAATTAACGGAGACTAACCTTCGGCGCGGGAGATATTATAGTGCACAAGTGTCTGCGCAGACGCAGGTGCACTCTCAAAGCCCGATTGGGCGGCAATCCGACACGACCTGAGAGAGATCATGCGCAGGACCAACGGCTTAACGTCGTCTGGGTTGTTACTAAGAAATTCCTAAAGGAAAAACCTAATAACACTTTGTCCGACCTGAGAATCGAACCCTGGACCCCACACTCAGCAGTCGCGCTTGCAACCACGAGACCTACGGGGTAGTTGTGGAGGTCAGATAGGCAGTCACTCTATGTAAAATACTGGTATTCAGTTACATCTGGTTAGACTAGAAGCCGAACCCAACAAAATTGAGGAAAGGTAAGTCAAGTGATAATGATGATGAATTGGGTTTGGAGAATTAGACCCATCTACTGTGAAATCGAAATTGATCATTAGCATTACAAATCGATGAAAGCAATCATCATTAATAACCTCATGGACACGTTAACGATGGCACTTTAGTGTTCCGCTTAAAAAAAACAGCGGCACTCCGGGAGTGCCGACAGAAGTGAAAACTTGAACAATTACGTGTGTATTTTTTGAATCGTCAGGAATAATTTCGAAATATTTATTTGGTATCGGTTACGGTAACGGTAACAGTGTCGCGAGTTCAATTATTTTTTCCCATCTCAAAATATGTCAACATGCATGTGTATGTACGTACATACACAATATATGTACATACTTAGTATACAGAGGTGTCGGTTACGGTAACAGTGTCGCGAGTCCAATGGTTTTTTTCCATCCTAAAAAATGCCCAACGCGCCTAAAGAAGTTTTCACTTCAATAAGGCACTGTTCGCCAGATTTTCCTTTGAGAATTAAAAAATTAAAAAAGTACCAAGTCTTTTTTAAGTTGTAGGCTTTGTAGAAGAGTATTTACTTATAAGATAGAAACAAAAAAAATACAAGGACACAGCAGCACATACTTGTTTTTCTATAAGATTATTAACCTTTGGTGTAACAAATGTCCATTCCATAGGCGGTAACCAAATTACATTCTATATGGTTACTGATAAGTAACCATCTTATTTGAAACAATTGTGGACATTCCACTTAATTACCTGTAACGTAACAGAACAGCATAGCATCACGCTTGTAATCCCCTTAGGGCTAACCAGAACTGTTAAAGTACAACCACATTTCGCTTGTAGAGGGCGAGCCTGTTGCCATCATCATCATCATTATTTCAGCCGAAAGACATCCACTGCTGGACATAGGCCTCCCACAAGCACCTCCACTTCGACCGGTTCTGTGCTTCTCGCATGCAACGGGTTCCTGCGGCCTTCACAAGGTCGTCGGTACACCTCGTGGGAGGCCTTCCAACGTTACGTCTTCCGGTACGCGGTCGCCACTCCAGAACCTTTCGGCCCCATCGGCCATCTGTTCTGCGAGCAATGTGCCCTGCCCACTCCCACTTAAGTTTGGCAATTCTTCATTTATTTTATTGCCATCAACCGGGCACTAATCCAGACTCCAGGCTCCTACTGGGAAAATCCAGATGGAAAACCCAAAGCCTGTAGCATAAAAACTCTTATAAAATCCCTTTTTTCTTTTCCAGAAGAGAAAGCAAAGACCACAGAGCCCAAGCCAGAAGAACAGGCGGCGACAAAGATCCAGGCAGCGTTCCGTGGCCACCGGACGAGGAAGTCAATGAGCATGAAGACCAGCAAGCAGCAACCCCAACAGCAACAGCAGCAGCCGGAGCCACAGCCGACCAAGGCTGAGCTGGAGGCGGAGTTCAGGGCTGATGATAAAGGTTAGTCCGTTTTCCAAAACATCTTAAGAGTTGTAGAGCACGAAGCTGCCGTCTATTCGGTAAAAATCACACTGTGAAAACTTTGGTGAAGTGGGCTTCAAGTGAGCTGACAGTCCACCAGTATTTCATTGAAGTTGTAAACTACATAGTTGAATCTGAAAATATAGTTCTAAACTACATGGTTGATGCTGGGGACCAGTTTGTTGCGCCACTTCTTCTTCCCAGCGAAAGCACTAGGAAGTTGTGAAGGGCGGGCATTTTCGGGGGACTGTCTTTTGTAATTTTGACGTTCGAAAAGTGCTGATTCTCAGCCTAGTTTGAATAAGTGACTTTTGATTTTGATAAAAATAAGGTTCTACGCACCCTTAATAATCGGCCCCTTATCTTTCCCACGATAAAGACAGGAGGATATCATATTTTTCCAGTTCCTAATGAAGAAGAATCTTTAGACCTATCACAGATGATGCATTTCTTTGTTCGAGATGATCTGTAACTAAGTGTACAGTATTTTTATCTCAACACACGCTTTACTTGTACAACCAAGGTACAGACGCCAGCACATCAAGCTACTACAATCTGTCAAATTTCTTTAATCGATTTTCAACTTTATCGCTAAAGCATAAGACTCAAAGTTAATTGGGAAAATTTGACAGTTTCGGGTACCTTGATGTGCTGGCGTCTGTACATTCGACAACACGTCGGTAACACCTTAAACTGACCTATTGAAGTACGAAGTTTCAATAGAATGCGAGCCCAGATTATACTTGTTTGGTTGCGGCAACTGTACCTGTAAGATAAGACGAGAATTCGTAACTTCGCGGAAAATTTCGGCCAACAGACTTGCAAACTAAAAGTTTTTGTATGGTCTGGGAGTTCAATCAGATTATCCGATCCTTTAATCACAATCAGAAGCTTCATATTGAAGCAGAAAAAGCTGATTAGATCGGTTGGGTTCGAGATCGGCTACCTATAACTCAAGAGCTCCAAATCTAGTGATTGATTTAATGAATAATACTTACTTATGCGAGAGGCATCTTAGTATTCTGGCTTAGTTTGTCCTCAAAGATTCCTTCTTTTTCAACAGAAGAATTGACATTGTTTGTGAGACTTCAATAGATGTAGGACTTTGGTAAAACGTCATACCTGTCTCCTGTCTCAAAGGTTTTTTAAGAAGGCTCATTTGAAGACACAATGCGTGACATGGGTTAAGATTGGGAGAGTAAAAAGTCTACGTAGAAATTTCACCGACAGTTTTCGTCCATTGATCAGTAGTTTCTTGATGGCGGAATTTTTGCAGTTTGCAAGACTGCTGATTGAGAACGAAATCACACTAATATTATAAAGGCGAAAGTTTGTGAGTTTGTGTGTGTGTTTATATGTTTGTTACTTCTTCACGCTAAAACGGCTGAACCAATTTTGATAAAATTTTGTATGGAGGTAGCTGACACCCTGGATTAATATATGGGCTACTTTTTATTCCGATATTCCCACGGGATCGACACTTACGCGGGTGAAACTGCGGGGCGCAGCTAGTAGGCTATAATTGTTACTTATATTCACATATATACGTCTTACATCACGCCTTCTACATATGGGGATAGGCATAAGCTACAGAACGCCACCTGATTGATACGATCCCTACATATCTACTTATTTTGCTTCGTTTTCAATTCTCATAATTTTAAGAACGTTCACAATCTCAATGTGACAAAAACACCAAGCTAATTTCCCTACATTTTGACAAGTTTTTGACATTTGTTTGTCGCCGAGACGAGACTGCGACTAGATTTTGAACGTTTTAGAGAATTATACACGCATGCCGGTTGCGAGTACTATGCACCTGACCTTTCTGAACAACAAAACCAATAAATCACTATACGTCCTTCTAGGGCATTTGAACTCACATCTGCCTTGTAAATACCTTTTGTTAGTTGTATACAAAAAAGAAAACAATGTTATAACATGTTTTAAAAGCACGATTCGGGCAACGACCTCTGGTAGTTTTGTTACTTGAAGTTTGAGTTGAGAAAATCTGTTTTCGTTTGTTTTATCGTCTTTAAATCATCACGACCCATCACGTCTGCTAAGTTTTCACAAAAAGTGAAATGTGACTGCACTAACTGCGTTCGATGACCCCACAAAAAAAACATCACATAATTTATTTTTTGGTTTATTGTGTTTAGATTTCGACACCCGTCACGTCTGCAAAGTTCCGCTAGCTAATTTAATTTGACCCTGTATCGTCAACAATGAAAACGAATTCATAGTGATAGAAGTAATCACCCATCCCCTGCGCTAAGGCTATTTTCACACCCTTTATAAGAAAATATAAGAGATTGAATAGGTAGTGAAAAAAACGTCACTATAATTTTTTGGTCACGTAAATCTATTTTCTATTACATCAGGAACAGGATGACAGTAACTACATATCTTTGGAATCCGCCATTTTGTCTGCCATTGTAAATCTGAATAAAATCATGGTAACGTGTTGACGTTAATAAATAATAAATCTTAGACGAAAAATTGGACAAGTGGAATTGGTCCCTGGTCCCAGTTTCAGAAGTGGACGAGTTGCCCCCTAACCCTATTTTTCGTCTAGAATTTAAGGGGAAGTTTGAAAGTGGCGCCAGTGACAGAAAAGTTGAAAGGAAATCGTTTGGTGTGATGAGGAAAAAAATGCATGTGGAGATTATAAGCGTTGATGGATGAAGAGGGAGAGCAAGGCTTAAGTAAAGATGGATGGACTGTGTGAGGAATGATATGAAAGAGAAGTAAGTGAATGATAGCGTGACGATTGAGAGAGGAGAATGGGAGAAGAAAACGTCTTGCTCCGACCCCCAAGTAATATAGGCCAAAGCGTTGGTTTTCTATGACAGCTGCCGTTGACGTAATGACGTCAACCGGTGCATCATACGTTAAGATAAAAATAAGAAATACACAATACCTAGTTCTAAATTAAGGCTGGTTGTTATAATAAAAACAACAGGGCGCGAGTTAACAAAATTCCGAGGAACCTCGTCCAAGAATGATTGATGGCGGTCCCTTTCATTTCCTTTTCAATCTTTATTAATAATATCATTACTGAGATTATGATCCGGAATGCTGAGGTGTGTTTTTCAGGAGCAAATTATTAAAGGTACGTACCTAAAAACACATAGGATGTTTAACAAAAAAAATTTTTGTTAAAACTTTTTTTATATGCATACGCTCGTCACTTTTATATCACGATAATTAAGAAAGATAGCAAAATACTGGATTTAATTAACCATTAAGTACGTGCCAATTTAAATGAAAAATCAAAGATTACACTAAGAAATATTCAACAAATGTCATATGCCATCAAATTGGTTTGATTGGTGGTTTGGTAGGATTCATCTTACTAGAGCAAGTCCAGACAAAACTCCACTCTCTGCATATAAACGTCATATTGAAATGTGTAAGATTTTCCCGAAACTTGGATTCAGAGATTATGGTTCCGCCCCAAGGCATAATAAATAAGAACTTTTTTTGTTAATATTATTGCGTAAAAGTTCGGAATTATTACTCCGGAATTTTGCCTTTACTTCCTTTGTGGAGTTTAATTAAAGGACTTACTTGGACGAAGGGAAAATAATAAGTAGGTACCTATCTCTCTTTTTGCATATACTTTTTTATTAGATGTGTCATTAGGGAAGTAATTAGTGTCCAAACGTTTTATAATTATACACATTGACGTTAATGAATTTTATATATACAATGACATGAATATTTACTTTGTAAAGTATGATATTATTTTAATTATTGTGAATGTGAAGACTGTGTGGGTATTTTTTTTTTCTTTTCGTTTTTATCATCGTCTGGCAGTTAGAGTAATTTATGCGGCCTACCCAAATATCCTTTCTTTGGTATTATTCGTCAAATCGTTGATCTCCTTTAGTTTTGAGTTGAGCCGCACGATTAATGACAAATTCGTACCCTGACTGGAAAGGTCCAATCAATCTATGTGGTTCTTGTATGACTCAGAGGTAGCCAGTTAGTTACAGTTGAGTTGTTGTATGTGAGTTGACGAAAACCACAGACTTCACGATAATTTAGTTTATTCGTAAAAGTTACATAAAATGAATGTTGGATGCTAATCCGCGGTTATAGCGCTACGGCAGCTATTGGTCAACTAAATAATTATAAAAGTAAATAAAACGAGTAGCGAAAAGTAGGTCGCGGCGTTAGCAATTTGCCTGTACGTGAACCGTACAGTTCTTTTCTCAAAAATCTATTTCAGACATCAAACTCTGAAATGGTTTTTTGAGAATAGAAGTAGCAGGTATTCATTTCATTTCAAAAAGAAATTTCTGTGCCATAGGCTTCTACTCCTTTCAGTTTTTGATACCTTGTTTTTGTCCAGACGGTTAAAAAATGTCAGCCAGTATTACTTATACAGAAGCTGACAAATGGTTTATCTGTCTCATTGACTTAATATTACTATTGATCTGTCTGTATTACATTGACATTATATCTATGACATTTTTTTTTTTTTTTTTTTTTTTTAGTTAATGTATAGCTGTCTAATACATTTATTTCTATAATTTAAGATAACATATAAACTATAATAATATGTACATTTATATAAAAAGTAAAATAATCATAGGGCATCAAAGAATTCGTCCGCATCGCTGTCAACAGGAACAGTGCCCAAAAGGCTGGCAGCATTGCCACGTTGTATGGCAATGCTAATTCTTTGGCCAAGAAATAGGCCAGCCCTCTGGTCACGTGAAGAGTCGACTAACCGCTTGGCGATATCTCGAAAAACCAAGTGGGCACTCGGACCCCATGGCCCTAGTGTTTCAACCCCAAACGGCTCGAACATATAACTCCCAATTAGGTTGCAATATTTTCGCCGTTTGAGGTTTTCTGCACCTGCAGCAGCCGCCCCAGCACAGCCCACCGTACTAGGAAGATGGGATGGCGCAAGGGTGTCGACACATGTTGCATCCCACACCAAAGGTCTGCCTAACTTCCAGGGCATTATGGTCATTCCGTCTGGTCTCTTTCCATCGTCGCGTGCCAGACCGTTGGGTTCTAAAACAGCTGGCACCCCGGCGGTGACAAGAGCACGACGGATGATGTCATTAATGCTGGCGTGCCGTGCTATCCGGCCTGCGCTCCTACTGCAGGATAGGCCATGGTGCCCGAGGCAGTCGACAGCTTCACCGCACTGACAGCGATGCGGAGCCCCGCAAGGAGCGCCCAAACGCAGACAGGTAGCGAGCCGAAAGGTGGTGTCACCCAGCATAGTGCCTATGTTGGGTGACGGGAGTGCTTGAAGCCAGAGCACAGATTATGATCTATGACATAGATTAACCCCCTTACTAATAAACGTATTTCAGATGAATAGTTACACCGATTCCTCTCTTTCAGTCGTCAGTGATTTGACTTTTGAAAAAAGAAGACAAAGCGTTGTGTAACTATACAGACGCTATACAACGTTTATTAGTAATGGGGTTATGTTAGTGTAATATGGCTTAGTAAAAGACAGTTTCTTTGTTACACTTTTGGCTCCAATGATCTATCACAACATTGCGTATTAGTGATACTCAAATCATAAAAATTAAGTCTAATTCAGATAAAATTACAATCTTAACCGGTCATGCCCCGCGCGTACTAAATGTGGCACGATACAATAGACAATCAAGTGTGTCTCATTAGCGGGGATCAAGCGATTAACGCCAATTACCTTTCACAATACAAACTAGGAAAGGCACAATACTATGTAGCTCTAATAAAATTTAATTTACAGCATAATAGCTAGACTAAAGGCCTTAGTCTTAATAGTCCATTTGAAACTAAATGGCATAATCTGCCAGCATTCCTGAAGCCATTACAGTTTCATTTCTATTACCTGTGCCTTATTAAATAAGTTAGTTGTTGAGAATATCATATACATTGGCAATATAATTTCTTGGCAAAGTAAAATTATTATAGAAAATGTTTCTAAGGTAACTCATGTACAGAAGCCAGCACATCAAGCTAGCCGAAACTGTCAAATTTTACCAATCAACTTTGAAGCTTGTGCTTTAGCGATAAAGTTGAAAATCTATTAAAGAAATTTGACAGACTGTAGTAGCTTGATGTGCTGGGGTCTGCACCTATGCTAAGGCTGAGATGAATAAACGTCGCATTATATCATGCACTTTGAGTCAGATAATAATCTTCCCATCTCTATCTTGCACTTGTAGCTAGATAGTTGTGCGACAGTGACCGGTTTAATTCTCAACCAAAGCTGGTGCTAAGTAAAGTTTATTTTTATCGGCCAAAGTGACGATATTGGCGTAGGTGTGAAGACCGTTGTATACAGAAATAGGGATTCTAGAGATTAAAATTAAAAAAAAATCTGATATTTTCTGAAAGAATTATTAGGTACTTCAGAAAGAAACAGAAGAAAGTGAGGGCGAGATAAAAAAAAGTCGCCGAAACAAAAGACTGTCGCATCTTCCTTTGCCAAAATATAAATTCTCACACCAAACTTTAACAGAATATATTCCAGCATCCCAAACTCAATAAATTGTAAATATGGCATCGTTTATACATAATAGAATGGTCGGTTATATTGAGAATTGAGCAGTTTGGGCTCGAACTTAAATATTAATACTTCGCCAGTGCCAAGCAGGGAGATACGCAACGACACATCCCACTATTCATATCCAGTATAAAATGGCCTCGTATTATACAGCATATATCAGAAAGGCGTGGTTATATTTAACCCCTCAAGCGTCAAGTGTACATCAGGTGTACATAAGAAAAAGTGCTCGAAACGTCAACGGTACACCAAGCGTACAGAACAGTGTCATTGTTCTATTGGCATTGCCATTGTTAAAACAATGACTACTGCGCCTAATCTGTATATATAAACCACCTCTCCAATAATTCTTGCAACAGGATTTTTAAAGTTATAGTGTTTTTTTTTTTCAGTTTCATTTGTTGCACACATAAAAACTTTTTTACAAAAAAAAACAACCGACTTCCAAAAAAAACACTACAAAGTGAAAAATAACTTTAATTTTGGAAGTCGGTGTCGTTGGTTCCACATTTTCGTTTTTTTGACACCGACTTCCGAAATTAAAGTTATTTTTCACTTTGTAGTGTTTTTTTTGGAAGTCGGTTGTTTTTTTTTGTAAAAAAGTTTTTATTTTTCGCTTTTTAGTTGTACCTACCCCATAATACAAATTCATATAACACTAATTGCTATGTGAATATTAGTGACAGAAAGATAAACATCATCAATATAAACTGAGTGGAAAACAAACGTATTGTTGAATCTAATTCCAAAACTACCCAAGCAAAGATCATAAAATTTATATGGGACCACCTCTGAAGCATACCTTATTCATTAATTAGACTAGATGCTGATAATCCTGGCTGCAGCATCAGGCCAGACTTATGTCAACATTGCATTGAACTTATAATTTAGTCCTGTTTAAAATGAGCCCAAACACGACTACGGTGCTGTAATTTCAAGGTTTGTACTTTTTCTGATGCTCCTGGCTTCAGCATCAGGTCTCTCTCGTGTTCCTCATTAACAGTACATTTATCCACACATCGAGCCCTTTTCAATGAGCCTAAACACGATATATCTGCTGTTAGTTGTCGAGGAGTTAGGCACTCTGCAGACTATCCTGATGCAGCATAAGGTCATGACATGATGATCATGAGACCAAATGTGGCAAATGCCCTATCCATACCAAACATCAAAATAATTTACTAAAACGGGACCCTTGCCTGTTCGAGTAACTTCTTACTGTTAAGAAGTTGTACCTTCCATCATCAGCTCAGCTACCTGAGATGGTGACAACCATACGCAAATACACAAGATACTTCATAAAATATGCGAAAAACAATAAGTGAGCCTATAAAATTTGAGGGTTGCCCTTGATTTCTCTAAGATCCCATCATCAGATCCCGACTTGTTGACTATGGGACCATTTGGGAAGTATACCCTTTCCAACAAAAAAAGAATTTTTCAAATCGGTTGAAAAAGCGACGGAGTTATGCGCGAACAAACATAAAAAAAAAAAAAATACAAACATTCGAATTGAGAACCTCCTCCTTTTTTAGAAGTCGGTTAAAAAGCTTTTAAAAAACCAAGACTCCTTCATTGATATTACTGCCGACCTCATCTAGTTTTTAAAATATGTTCTGAGTTGAGCTGCACGATAATTGACAAATGCGTGCACAGACTGGACAGGTCCACTCTAATCTGTGTGGTTCTTTCCTCAAAAATCCATTTCTGACACTAATCGTTAGTTTTCTCATGACCTGACCAAGATTATGTCTGGACTTTAGAAAAGACTGTGACCTCTGAGTTTGTTTCCGCCTTTCTTCTCAGAGTAGTCAGATAGGAAACGCCGACCTCATCTAGTTTTTAAAATATGATTGACGTGTAAGTGTTTTTATATAAATATAAAATAATTTATTATTTGAAAAAGATTTTCTTAATCTTATACCAGATAGGACCTGGTCTCGATCTACTCGTGGCCAAGACTACTCGTGGATTACAGAATAAATAGTAAAGAAACCACAAATAATAATACCACGTCAAGATTGATATTCCCCAACAATAACAAACTTGTAATAATACCTAAATAGTCTGTGATTATACTGCCACAACCAATCCGTCTACCGCCTGTCGGGCAACCTCCCACGAACTGATAGATTGGTGCTATTATTAGCTGAAATCACAGAATTCCTTCCAAATATAACTATGTACTCATTATTTATGGTTGAGGCTCATTTACACGGGTATATTTTCTTGCAGGAGATTCGATAATCAAGTAAGTTTTCAAAAACATAGAAATGTCTTAAGAAATCGTCTTTACATAAGCCTATAAATAATAAGCGCCTAGAAGTATCGTGAACGCGACATTTCGTTTGAATGTTAAAATGACTGCGATAATCCGCTGACATGTACAACCTACGAGACTGCCAAAAAAGCCTTTTCCACGTAAACGAGCCATTACCCTCACTAAATATTACATTCATTATTCAACTAGCGAAGCCCACGTAGACGAAGTTGGTCGCTTCCCGGGATAAAAAGTAAGTTGTGATGATTTAGGACACAACTTGGCCTCCTGATGACAGTTATAATACAATGATAAGTAGGCACGTTCAAGCTGGACGTGATATACGAGTACGAAGGTATTGCAGTAATATCTAATGAAAAGAGGTGAGAATCTCCCCGTTCATAACGTAATCAAATTAAAAAGATCATGTTTATTCCGGGCTTAATGTTGGCAACAGATCAGATTCTGACTATACAGTGTACGAAATATTATTCACAAAACCCTGATATTATTAATTCCTTTATTCGTCTAAATACATATAAATTATATTTTTAAATATTAGAATATAAAAAAATATATAAAAACATTTAAAAATATAAAAAATAGTAGCCCACCGGTATCGGGAACAGGGTCCAAGCTACCGGCGGTCAGGGCTCCAGAGAGAGGAACCTCCTGACAATGCAAGCCGTGTCCAGAAGTACTGCTTTCTGAATCAAGCCCTTGATCACAGAGTACTTTTTGATAGACTGAAACCCTTGATCGAACTGGCCAATATTATTAATATTATTATGTATGTCCTGTAAAGGTTGTCCGCTAGTCGACCTTGAGTAGTGCAGGCTGGTAATAAATTAGCGCTGGTCGCATTCGAACAGTCAAGCAAGTTTAGAACGACGTGTCAAATATTTTGTATTAGGTTTTTTTGGTTTAGAATAAAACAATGATAATTTTAATCGGGAAAATGTAAACTCGTTCACTCAAAATAAACGTAAAGAAATCGTAAAGTTGTTTGGTTTCTTAGAAGAGCTCATCTGCTCTTCACAGTACCCTATCAATTCTGTCAAACTATCAAATAATATGACAGTTTGACATAATTGATAGGTATGTAGCGGTGCAGAGTTTACCGCGCAACTAGCATAGATACAACGGCTCGACATGAATCATCGGGCAGTTGCCCGCCAGACACAACACCCGTCTGGTCGGAGGATCCTCCCTTTTCTATAGAGTATGAGTGAACTTTACACCCTGTTCCTCATACATCTATAGGTATACCCGTCGTCGTTGAGGTAGGTACAGACGCCAGCACATCAAGCTACCTGAAACTGTAAAATTTTCCCAATCAACTTTGAACCTTACGCTTTAGCGATAAAGTTGAAAATCTATTAAAGAAATTTGACAGATTGTAGTAGCTATATGTGCTGGCGTCTGTACATGGTTCCATCTAGTAATAAGTAGACGGAATAAAATACCTACTCTGTTACCCCTTCAAGAATAATATCTTCACAAAATTCTTCCGTAAAGTTCGAAAATATAATTTTCAGTCAAAATATCTTCCAGTTTCAGAGGAAACTTGACTAAATTCATTTACAATTTAGAGGAACATCTGCTGAAATAAATCCCCGTTGAGTCGGGATCTGACACTCATTACCGAGATGTTTACCTATTTCCAAAGAAGATCTGTATATTTTATTCTAATTCTGGGATACGGAAAATAACTGGCGTTTTGTTGTGAGAAGATTAAGGGTCTATTATTTTCGTAGAATGATACTGTTTTGGGGAACCTCTGTGAGTTTATCTGAATTTGAATCTGGGTCATCGATGTAGTTTTGGAGAATCAGAATGTTCAACTGATTAGTTCTACTGACTAAATGGTGCTTTTTTCTATGGATAGGAAATCATCTAATGACTCCTCCCGCTCTGGGTGGAGCGGAAGGGAGTGTCAGACTCTTACTGACTAAAACCCCACCCGTGTTCCTTCCTTAGCCCTTTATGTTCCGGGGCAGCGGTAACCCTTTCGGACAATCCCGCTACCCCGGCAGGCTTCGGCCCTTCCCTTATGCTGATGATGATGATGTGATGATGATGGTGCTTAGATAATAATTAGGCTTATCATTCATCTAAGGTTCTAGTCCGGATCCATTCTAGAACAAGTCCGATGAGGTTTTCCAATGGCAAATATGACGAAGTTCCATAAAAACTTTCACCCCCTATTTGACTCCTAAAGAGGATGAATTTAATAAAATTTCTTCCTACTTCCTTTCCTTTACTTGCTTTGAATTGCGTGTTGATTGCTTTTATGCATTAATGCGTAAAAGATGTGCGTCCTTGGTGCGCAGGGTGCGAGCCAGTTCCAACAGCATCCTGGGATTTATTGCTGATAGGCTGGATTGTTGTGTTGTAAATCGTTGCTCCAGTATCTCAGCTGGAATGCGGAAGCAGTGATTGTTTGTTGTGTGTGTATCACTAACATAGTTGTAAGTTTATTTTATTGTTACTAACACTATGAGTCTCATGGTTACTCGCAATAAAGAATTTAATAATAATTTGCGTGAATCCGCGGCACGCGTGGACAACTGCAGTTTCCTCTAACGTTGACGCGTGTCGCTCGTATGTATGCACACTGAATTTTATTAAGAAGACTGTAGATACATAAAATAAGATGAAACAAATACAAAAACGTACAAATGTGTATGAAATGGCAACATCACGACAAATTGACATCAGTCAATTTGCTTGAAAATTATTTTCCCTAACTGTATTTAAAAGCATCTATTCTTTCCTTTAAATTGTCTGGAATAAGACGTTACCTTAACATGTAAGCTTTCTTTATTGCTCGCGGCCATTTTGGCTTACTGCCAAAAGTTTTCCTTCATTTTCACCAATTTTAAAATCGAGTCTAGAAAAGATTTTCGCTCACTTGAAAGAACGAATTAAATCTTAATTTAAGTTAACATGTTAAGTTAAAGTTAAATGGAAATCTGTCTTTGTCTGAAAACGTACTTACGGTACAGGAAAAAGTCTTGTGTAGGGTGAAAATCAGCATAAAATAATGTTTTTTTTTTCGTTTTAAATTATTTCTGCTTATAGACATTGCTTCGTGTCTTTTTTTTTCATATCCTAGGTCATAACTATCGCATAAAATATACCTGTTTTAGTTACAATCGTCTTTTGTCGTTGACCGTACTACACACAGTACACACAACACGGTCTACAGTACGGTCAACGACAAAAGACGATTAACACTGCTACTTTTCCACATCATCTAAATATTATGGATACGTTTTTATGAACGTGGAGAAGTGCCAGTCCGGTTAGGCGATCTTCAACCATTGAAGATCTTAGCCACGATTTAATTCTGTGCAACGTAATAGAGAAAGACCTTTCTGCTGTCGCTACACTGACAGGTAGTGTAGCCATAATACATAAAAATTTTCTTATATTAGGATAAATATCGATGTCACAATTTAAAATAAGATCAGAAATCGACTGTTACATTCTTATGACTTAGCCCGTCTCGAACAACTAAACTGAGTAAAGTTATGTAATTTGGGAAAGCCCTATATCCAGAAATAAAATAGCCTAAGTCAATTGATACCAATAATATTGTACATACAGAGCTAAATACCTATTAGCTGAATCCCTACACGCTCAATTGTAGCTAGGCAGTAGGCTTACAAGAAACATAATCATAAAATACACAGTTATATTCGCAATACACACGATACATACCGAGTTAACGGGATTAAGGTACCGTTCGCATTGGGAGAGTAAGCGGTACGATCACAGGTATAGATAGACCTAGATAACGCAAGAATCACGATCTGTATGAAAACCAAGCGTACCATTTTTTTACCACTACTATGATGTCCCAAGCACTACTTGGTGATGGGAAAATCTAATCGATTCAAAGACGCCGCCGCGTGCGGCACCCGTCTTGCCCCACCCCTAGAGGCCTGTGTCCCACTGCTGGGACGCAGGCCTCCTCCTCCAAAGCCTGTGGAACTAACCAGAAACTTTAACAGTTATGTTGTTTCTTCTGTCTTCAATATTTTTAAATACACACATACACGCACTAGCCTACTGACTCGACCAATGTGACCACACCCTAAGTCTTAGCACAGACATGCTGGAATTAAGCTGTTACCAGTGTAGGAGATTGGCACGGCTTACGGTTTCCATGGCAACTGTATCTCAGTTTGATGTGAAGCCTCTTGTATTGTACTAATTTCGGTAATTCTGGAGCTACTTACAAATGAGAGTATCTACTGGTCTTTCAGTTAGGTATTAGGGTTATTTATTTATGAAAGTACACCAACAGCTTCATAATAATATATCTTAAGTACTATAGATCGCGGAACGAAGCATACTAGGTGTCAAACTCACAGACCGCATTAAGAACTCTATACTTCGTTCCAAAACACAAACAGTGGACGCTGACCGCACAGCTGCTGGACTAAAGTGGAACTGGGCTGGCGATATCTGTCGCATGTCGGAGTTGCAATATGCAAACGCCACCACTCAGTGGATCCCCAATGGCAGGAAACGACTGCCCGGCAGGCCCAGAAAGAGATGGCGGAATGAGCTGGGCTCCTTAAATGATTGGCCCACAATCGCAGTAGACCGGGAAAAGTGGAAAGAGGGATGGGAGGCCTTCGCCCTGCAGTGGGACAACACAGGCTTATAATAATAATTAAAAAATTAAAACTATAGATCACAATAGTCTCGGTCTTACACAGTCGCCACTTATAGGTTTACCAGCAATCTCAGAAATAAGTGATCACACATAATATGATAACAAAACTAAAGGCGAAAAAGAATAATCTGTATTCGCGATGTATTTGCCAAAAATGTAAACAAATATGAGTTTATGGAAAAGTAACTTTAAATCCTACACAATAAAGTTCAGTTTACGCTACAACTTCAAACATTTTTATAACTTTTTCAATAGTGCTAGTCACTCTGAAACCAACTTAATTACCATTAAAATAAAATTGATATTTGTTTAACTTGAAATAATATTAATTTGAAACAAGTTTGAATTGACTTTAGTATTTTACATACATACATAATCTCATGCCTTCTTTCCATTGGGGTAGGCTGAAACTACATAACGCCATGTGCTCCGATCCTTACATAAGTACTCCGTTTTGCTTCGTTTACGTTCATATATCCATCCACCTTATTTTTTTTTTAATAGGTGAAGAATTGGTAATTCTCATCATTATCAGCCTATAATTATTATAGTTCACAACCAAACATTGGCCTCTCAAATCGGACACTGCAGAGCTCGATATTCAATGAGTTTCCTCCTTCCATTTCAGCCATTTTGCGAAAAGTGTCGCTTAAACTAACCTATTCTATGGCCCCTTCACTGTCTTCATTCAAGGACATGTCTGCCCTAACTGAACTTAATTCAACGACTCTTCACGTGACCAGAGGCCTGGTCTATTTTTAGGCCAAAGAATCAGTCTTGCCATTCAAAGTAAATAGTAATTCTGCCAGCCTTTTGGGCACTTATCCCATTGACCGCGACGCCGAAAAGCCGCATTAAAAAAATATTATGTATGTTCTTATAAATTGTATGTTCATATTTAAATGTTGTTTTTTTTTTATTTATATATTTTGTTTTCTCTTCTAGTCTTACACAAATTGTCTAAATCTCTTTTCATCTACTTTCCTATCGCATGTATGCTAGACGAGATTTTTCTAGAAATAACCTTTGTACCTATTGTTCTTTCTGTTCCTTTCTTCATGTCTGTTTAAGCGATTGTGTATATGATTAAATAAAAAAAATAAAACATAAAATATTTAGATATGCAGGCATTGAGTAAATGTAATTTAAAAAGAATATTTATAATACCCAAAATGGTATAATGGAATATTTAAAATGTGTTCCCTAATTAAGTTCCTCGTTGTTGGATGACTTTTAATAGCTTGAACTTCAAATACATCACATTTTGGAATAAAAAACAGACCCTCAACTTTACAATAGTTTATCCAAAATAATATAAAAATACCAGCCTGTTATTGTCCAACTGTATTGCAAAGGTCTCTTCTCATACAGAGAAGGCACGAGCATTTATCACCACGATTGCTCAAGACGGGTTGACAACTTATATCCAATAAAAAGAAGTACAAAATCGTATAAAAAAACGACTTATTCCGGTCTGATATACTCTGAACCCCTCCTCCACCCCCCTCCTCGATCCCGAGCTAGTTCGTCTTCTGTTTTAATCTCTCTCTTATCCACTTTATCAAGAAAACCAGTTTCAAAAACGATGTAATCCAGTTATTATTAAAACTTCAAACGAGGTCGAAATGTACCCGAAAAGTTGTGGAATTAACTGCAGGGAACCGACACTGCTATATTTTATTCAGTAGCAGATGTCGCCAGTCTGTCGTTAAAATAGTGGGTAAGAACCTTCTGGAACTTTGAATAGGAAATAATGTCTTTGGGGAAACTTGGTTTATAAGTACAGTAATGATCTTGCATTTTTTATTTATAGTAGTTTGGACTTTTATTAGAGAAATATGCGGTCTTTTGGGATGTTTCTATGCAGTGTGGTTTCAGTTATAATTCCTCTACTAAACAAGAACTTGGCAGCTATATCGTGCCAAGATCATAAACCTACCATGTCACGCTTGAAGGAAAGAGACAAAACAACTTATGTGTTTGCTCATAATGAGCGCAGGGCTAGTTCTTTACATCAGCGCCGCCCCGTCTTGGCAAGGGGCCGAGGTGATGTTAAGAAAACGTTTGGCTTAAAAAGGCCAGTATAATAAAAGTCTACGTGGCACTACAGCCTGCTAAACACGGTGCGTTGTAATTATTGCCTGTCGCATAAGTTGAAGCAACAATAAACGTTGCACTGTCTAAACAGTGTTCAGACGATGCAAGTCATTTGTTGCTTCCATTTTATTGTATGCCATAGGCAGGAATTTTGATTTATTCCGGTCTGATCCCTGAATCCTCCCTCCACCCCCCCCCCCCTCTCCTCGATTCCCTGCTAGTTCGTCTTCTGTTTTAAACTTTGTCTTATCCACTATAAGCTTTCTCATTCCGGTTTGATCCAGGTTTATCTTCATCGTGTAAATGAGGCTTAATAGTCACAACGAGGAGCAGTGGTGGCCCAGTGGTAACGGCCGTGTCTTACGGCCCACTCCCTCTCACTGAGAGGAGGCCTGTGTCCCAGCAGTGGGAATAATTATGCTAGGCACAACTAGTTTTACAAAAAGTCCAACTTTGTAAAGCATCGTCTGGTCACTCTTTCAGAACAGTCACATGATACATGTCTGACTGGGTGTCTTTCTAAGGCTCTGCGTGTCTTATTTACGCCCACTACGGCAAGCAGACGTAGGGAACTTAACAGCAGCGCTGAACGGTTTTCACTGCCTCAAAAGTATCGAGTTTGCTCACGTTAAAATAAGGTTGAAAATTAATCAACCCGAGAGGATCAAAGCGGACAGAGCCATAAGGTTTTGTTTAATTATTTTTGAATTTTCTTCTACCCTTGACTTGTTCCGCGTGTAATTTATTGATTTAGCATAAAAAATATCCTATGACACTCGGCAATATTTTAGCTTCCCATTAGTGAAAGGATTTTCCTTCCTCCTCCTCACAAACTTCCAAAACGTTACCTTTTTATAATATCAGTACAACATGGAGTCTAATACAGAGCCTTTAATACCCTGAGACTATTACTACAAATGTGAGTGGTTGACCAAAAAGGGACCTTAAGGGAAAATAATTGATTTCGAGTAAATCGCGTTTGAAATTTCGTGTAGAAACAAGTTGCGGCATGTTTTATGTCAGTATGCGACTTCGATAGTGAGTGTCAACACGTGTTTATGGTTACTACGTTATTGGCGACTTATTTAGTGTCAGTTTCTTGTCTTTATGTGCGTCTGACATCACAAAAACTAATTTTTCCAAAACTGCCTCGGCTCACAAAAAAAATCATAAAAAAAAACACTACGGCACCTAAAAATATTCTGGTTAGACCAAAACAAAGCTAAAAGACCACAGATTAAAAAATTCAAAAAAAATAAATAACGGTTTCCAATCCCTCCAGGTCCCTTTTTGGTCAACCACTCACAAATGTTTCCATAGAAATAAAATAACGCTTCACACTTAAATAACTCTGCATGCCCATCCTCTGAACATAATCGTTTCTGAACCAACAATCACGACTCATAAGCCTTCTTCTCAGTTCCTTGAAACTTTTGGCAAAAGGCCCGGAATATACAGACGCCAGCACATCAAGTTACTACAATCTGTCAAATTTCTTTAATAGATTTTCAACTTTATCGCTAAAGCATAAGGTTCAAAGTTGATTAGGAAAACTTGACAGTTTCGGGTAGCTTTATGTGCTGGCGTCTGTACACGAAAAATTTGTTCAAGAATCACTAATGACAAATCACCTACGAGTCTCTGAAATACTCCCAAGTAACTAACAATTTCCTTGGCCGCCTTTACACTAACCCCCTTACTAATAAACGCAGGCGCAGGGATGAGGCCGCAGGAACTCGTTGGATGCGAGAAGCACAAAACCGGTCGAAGTGGAGGTGCTATGGGGGAGGCCTATGTTTGTGTTTTATATGGTGTACATAATAAAGAGTATTCTATTCTATTCTATTCTAT
Source organism: Hydraecia micacea (assembly GCA_914767645.1). NCBI lineage: Eukaryota > Metazoa > Arthropoda > Insecta > Lepidoptera > Noctuidae > Hydraecia > Hydraecia micacea. The sequence goes on along the minus strand of OU611801.1, from coordinate 2,634,388 downwards.
GTCCAGCAGTAGACGTCTTTCGGCTAATGATCAGATGAATAGTTACACACCGATGTCTCTCTTTCAGTCATCAGTAATTTGAATTTCGAAAGAAGAATACAAAGCCTTGTGTAACTATACAGACGCTATACAACGTTTATTAGCAAGGGGGTAAAAGTACGCTATTTTCGTACAACAAATAATGTCCAGAATTCCTTTGAGAAACATAAAAAATGCCAAGTTTGCGACGCTTGACAAAAATGTTGAAAACTTTGTGGGTATTAAATATTCTAGAAGTTAATTTTATCTTCCAACGGTGTTATCTTTGAGTTTGCTAGCTAGCATATGCATACGGTTTTATTTGTATTATGCAAGGATTATGATTATGAAGAACAACTTGTATCGTCATGCAGATGCAGCTGAATATCAGCATATAAGATACTGGTATTCAGCTGCATCTGGTTAGACTGGAAACCGACCCCAACATAGTTGGGAAAAAGGCTATATAGGTCATGAGCTTTTGTCGTCATGATCGAAAATACACGATGCTCATTTTTTTCTAATCTCTTGGTCAACCCTGTTGATCGTGGGGTGGTCGGTGGTCCCAGGTGTTCCTTGAGTTTTTCCAATATTTCGTTATTACAGGACATTTTCTGTAGTAGCCCAAAATTTGGATTTGTGTCTGGGAATGAGAACAGGCTCGCTCTATAAACATGAGACTTTTAACAAAACGGGCGAATCGTGTGTTTGCCATAAATTCTATTCATGTTTCAAATTGATGTAATTTCAAGTTAAACAAATATCAAATTTATTGTAATGGTAATTAAGTTGATTTCAGAGCGACTAGCAGTATTGAAAAAGTTATAAAAATATTTGAAGTTGTAGCGTAAACTGCACTTTATTGTGTAGGAACTAAAGTTACTTTTCCATAAACTCACATTTGTTTACATTTTTGGCAAATAAGTCGCGAATGCAGATTACATATCTGCCTTCGAAAATTAATAACGGCGCGCAAACGGTATTTTATTTGCATTTGGCTTCATAAAACGTTTAACAGCCTACAAAACATAATTGACTAATCAGAGCACCAATCAACAAGACATAGCTTGAAGCTATTTCCCCTAGAGGAGTGAAATGTAATCGAGTGTTAAGATATGATTCAATGCATCTCTATTAGTTGCTCCAATGATTGGCGTGTGTCTACTAGATCGTGAGAATGTTATGTGGACTGAGATTAATTCATAAACATACATCCATACTATCCATAATATTATAAATGCGAAAGTGTGTCTGTCTATTACCTCTTTACGCTTAAACCGCTGAACCAATTTAGATGAAATTTGGTACAGAGATAGTTTGAGTCCTTAGAAAGGACATAGGATACTTTTTATCCCGATATTCCCACGGGATCGAGACTTATGCGGGTTAAACCGCGGGGCGCTGCTTGTACATACTTGAAACTCACCCATTCTTATCGTGGGGGTAGACAGAAACTAAAGAAGGCCTCCTCCAACGATCCTTACATACTCCTGCTACGTTTACATACATAGATTTAGTCGTACACACACACCGGTTGCGATTCGTTATATATAATAGAGACAGTTAGAGAGAGAGATAGTTTTCATTGTTTTCGCGGGTACTGAAGCAGGTAGGGAGGTCAAAATGAAAACTCAAGATGGCGGCTGAAAAAATTTTCATTTCTTTTGGAAGTGAAAACTTCTTTAGCGGCATTGTACACTTTTTTTGTAATGGGTAAAAAATGTTAAACTCGCGTCAGGACACGTGACCCTGATCGAAAATTCGTAAGACGGATAGAGAGTAGACAGCCGGCGCGGCGTAGGAGTATCCCCCTCTCTTTCTACGGCGCGGCGAAAATGTATAAACGACACCGCTTCGGATGTGTTCGGCTGTCCTCGAGATGTACTCAGTTTTAATGTATATTCGATATGTCAGTGAATGATGGCAAAGTATTCTGTTTGTGTTTTGTTTTCACTTCTGTCGGCACTCCCGGAGTGCCACTGTTTTTTATTTTTAACTTCGTTCCTGCCGGGGTTCCCCGACCCGACACGTTTTTTATTAATATTTGACTATGTTCATACGAATATTTTCGTTGAATAAAATCCAAAATGTCGTTCAATAAAAGTCAAAAAGGTAGGTACTACCTTTTCAACTTTCGTTCTTTAATTTCACATGTAAATACACGTTCACCACTGACCATTTCGACTGGCATTTTTAATTCAACCGGGCCGTTGCGCGTTGGTTCCTGGAAATTGATAATGAAGAATGTTAACAGACATATTCAGCGGTTTTCATTACATTCATATTGGATATTCGTGTTCTCGTTTCTGTCGGAAATTCTTTCGTTATTTTCAGAATGTTGAATTTTTCATACATTTCTGTTTAATTTTTCTTTGGTATCAAGTTGTACTGGCGTTTCGCAGAAAACTCGATATAACTATGTTGGGAGCTTTATTAATAGAAACTGTGACGCTTTGGATTCTCATAGTAAATATTGTCTCAAATGAGGTTATTATACCTACAACATGTGTTAGAAAGCTGTAGTAATATTTAAGGGTACTTACAGACCATGGAGGGAGAGGACCTCACGTTCCACGGGAGACGCTCCGGGCGTCGGGAGCGCATGACGACTCCCGACCACCGTAGGCGCGGACCTGCGGACGGAGAGTAATGGGTAGCTCACCGTCCGATCAGGACCAGGCCCGTGCCGGACGGCGCGTGTGTGCTCAGAGAGATGTCAGCATAAAGGAAGGGGCCCGCTAGGGCCAGAGCCTGCCGGGGTAGCGGGATCGTCCGAAAGGGTTACCGCTGCCCTGGAACATAAAGGGCTAAGAAAGGAACACGGGTGGTTTAGTCAGTAAGAGTCTGACACTCCCTTCCGCTCCACCCAGAGCGGGAGGAGTCATTAGATGATTTCCCATGCAAAAAAAAAAGAGCATAAAACTATACAACTTTCTACATGACACCAACATCGTATCTTATCGCGGAAAGATAATCAGCCATCTCCATTGATATATAAAAAAAGGGTTTTTATATATCAATGGCCATCTCATACATTTGGGTCGAATAGGTAGTAAAGTTTTGTAAGGGACAGTTGATAAACTTTTCGCGATTACGATGTTGATCCCATAGAAAAAGTTGTTCAATTTAATGGTGTGTACCAGAGGGGCCCGTGTCCAAATAATAACAGCCGCACAGGTCCATCGATCAGGTTAAGCTACGCTTACCGCGGTTGGTCTGTGGATGGGTGACCATCTTTACATACCGAGACCCCTCCGTGCCTCGGAAAGCACGTTAAGCCGTTGGTCCCGACTGTCATTCGCGGATCTTTGACAGTCGCTACGGGTAGTCAGAAGCCCGAAAGTCTGACAACCAGTCTTACCAAGGGGTATCGTAAATGGGTTGTGGAGGTCAGATAGGCAGTCGCTTCATGTAAAATACTGGTATTCAGCTGCATCCGGTTAGACTGGAAGCCGACCCCGACATAGTTGGAAAAAGGCAGGCAGATGATGACCACTACTTCTGTATTTTATGGTGTGATACAGCCACATCCGTAAATATGAACATACCCTTCTGATTCACGCGTAGATAATGTCTGAATTTAAAAGTCAAGTCAAGTCTTCAAGTCGTTTGTGGTGCGTGTTCCGACACATCATCTCGAGAAGTTCCTCAAGGAAGAGTTCTGGCCGAAGGGTGTTGTGTTCCGCCGGTTTCGTGGCCGGCTACATGACACCATTCAGCGAAACACGACGCAGTCACTTCGTGTTTAGTTAGTTTTTAGTGTAATTATAATGTTGTATGTATTTATAGTATTTTTAAGTTATATTAATATTGTATTGTATGTGTTTTATATGGGCCTTGATGCCTGAAATAAATGGATAAATAAATAAATAAAAGAGACCGTGACCTCTAAGTTTCTTTTGGTGTTTCATCTCCGAGGATACGAAACACCGAAACCATCTAGATATTAAAATATTATCACATTAATATTATAAAGGCGAACGTTTGTGAGTGTGTGTGTTTATATGTTTGTTACTTCTTCACGCTCAAACGGCTGGACTAATTTTGATATATGGAGGTAGCTGATACCTTCCCTGGATATAGATATAAGGACATATAGGCTACTTTTTATCTCGATATTCCCACGGGATAGACATTTACGCAAGTGAAACCGCGGGGCGCAGCTAGTTGATGTATAAAGGACATAATATTCAATCGATCATAATATAAACTTTCTCCATATTTCACAGTTAAACCTAAGTTTCATGCATAAATCCTTAAATGCATCCAAAATTCAAATGGAGCGACATAAACCGGTGGTCAGCAAAACGTATTCAACTAACCCATTAGATTTAAGGTGTATTTTCCTCTGACAATTCCCGTCGCCTAATGCACCATTTTGCGGCCATAAGCTCCTAAATACTGTTCCAAATACATGGAGAGGCATTCACATGAGCTCATTACTAGAACAGCCACTCCGACTTCCTCTTAAATCCTGCCATGCTAACGAGAATGTATGTATAATGAACGGTCGCGTTTTAAGCTAGCTCAACCATTGTCGGGTATGCTGAGGCGGTAATTGTATCATTGTTTTATGACAGCGCAATGTATAGCGTGTTTTACGGGTTGGTCGTAGGTATTTCGATATTCATGGTGATGGAAAGGGATGGTCTCAGTTTAGGGTATCGATATTCGGAGTTTGATTAATATTTTGAGTCACAGATGTGCTCAAACTGATTTTAGTGTGTGTCTTTTATATGAGTAGATACTTAATCGATTAATCATAAAATAACATGACTGAACGTTGTTGTTGGACTGGGCCGGACACGTTTGCCGTATGTCGAATGAGTCATGGGCCAAAACTACCACCATGTCTGACCATGTGGGTCCCAGAAAACGTGCCGCGGCATCGAGGCAGACCCAGGAGAAGATGGCGGAGTGAGCTTGACGCCTACAGACAGGTTTGGCCCACACTAGCTCAAGACAGAGTGGAGTGCATAGCAGAAGGGACGCAGTGGGACAATATAGGTTAAAAATAAATAAATACTAAATACTAATGGTTGAGACAATCTCCACACAATGGGTGCCTGAAGATGGATGGCGCAGCCGAGGCCGGCCTAGAAAGAGATGGCGAGATGACCTGGACGCGTACCACGAGGGCTGGTTCGAGGTGGAGCGGGAAAAGAGTTCCTGGAAGGATTTGAGAGAGGCCTTTGCCCAGCAGTGGGACACTATAGGCTAACAAAAAAAAAATTGTTGAGACTAATATCTTAGTCTCAACCATTAATTAGTTTTTTTTTTTGGACTACGAAGGTTATTACGTTACCTTGCCTGCTAAGCTTCACTTGTCATGCCAAATGTTTAAAATGTTTGTGTACTACTGAATAAATAAATAAATAAATAATATAAGAAAAAGTTCGCCCAAAGTTATTATCGTCTTGATGTTAGTAATTGTTTGATTGATTGCCTATTGTTTCGGTAAAATGTTGCAGTATTCTTTTGTTTTCTTTTAGAGAATAAATGATAGCCTTGTTATTGATAGAACCAATATCCCTGTCTTCATCTTCTTCAATATACTTTTTGAAGCGAAAACTTTTTTAGGCGCACTTTGAGCTCTTTCTATAAACAGTGAACGAAACTGAACCGTCACGCTCGGGTCGGTGACGCTCGACTCAGAACCGCTGAGTACTAGCGACTTTTGGTTGACCGATAGTTTAATCGTTTAGGGAATTAGTATGTAGCTATACGTTTGATCGGCCCATTTTTAAATGCGTGCAATTCAATATATCTCCATACTGATTCCCTGAACGATCAAACTATCGGTCAACAAAAAGTCGCTAGTGCGCGCTGGCTCTCAATCGGATAAACTCGGCTCCAGTCAAAATCAAAATATTTTTATTTTACATAAACCGACATGGGCACTTATGAAACGTCGGAAACTAGGTGCACGGTTCCAATTGGTCGTTTCCTATGGAGAAGAACCGGCAACAAACTCCACGGTTACTCTTTTAAAAATAATTGGCTTTTACAATGTTTTCAAGTTACAGTAGGTATGGGAGGATAGCGTAGGCCTGTCAACAATTACCAGGTATATTGGTCTACAGATCTAAAGTCTACAAGGCTTACAAAGTCCTCACATTTACAAAATAAGAATGTATCAAAAGGATAAATAAAATATGATATATATATAATAATAATAATAATATTATAATAAAATATCGGTCGGTGACGCTGAATCGCGTATACCTACTCGGCTCCAGTCGTCATCAGATTTTAAAATTAGAAAATTATATAAGTTTTCACTCCTACAGGCCGTTCAAAGTAGTTTTACCTCTGATTTTACATCACTATCCAAATCACAGTGATCTTTATTCTCATTTTAATAAGATTACTATTGAGTTGCTGCTACTGACAAGTCTGCCTAAATCCTTTTGATCTTTATTCTCATTACAATAAGGTTGCTAATCTCATAGGTAAAATAACTGAGCCCGGACTGTTTAATAAAATAAAGTTGAAATTTTTTAAAGTTGAAATAATATTAATTTGAAACTTAAGTTTGAATATACTTTAGATAAACTCACGCCGTGGGGTCAGACAGAAAGTACTGAACGTCACCTGCAACGAACCTTGACACACCTTTTACCTCGTTTTCGTTATTGGTACGATGGAAAAAAATCATGAAGATACCTCTAAAAACTTTTTTTTTACAATAAAAAACATACTAATATACATACAATCATTATGATTTTTTGTCAAATTATTCTACAAGCAACATACTAAAACTTTAGTGTTTTAGTTTTTTAGTCCAAACAATAGATTTTTCGTAAATCGATAATTGCTTCATATTTTGCAATAAATTACCAGCGTTGTGTCATCGCGCTTCTCTTTCTTTTCTATGCAGTCCGACAAAGACCGCGCTTTAATCATGTACTCGTAGTCCTCTTAAAAATAAATAAGCAAAAACGAACATAAAAACTCAGCAATATCTTATTTCCTCTTAAAAACAGCTTTACACCAATTATCGATAAAACTTCAAAGATAAATTGCGTCACAAAAACCTTCAGCTCAAATTCGGTAGCTCTATCAAATCAAAATATCGAGTAAGTTTCGTAATACTCTCAACTAAAACAAATAACAAACGAGAAAGCGATCCCTCGCGGTTCGTTATCGAGTTGCTAACTATTCTGTAAGTAGATTACGAATATTTCTGTTTTGGCATGGAATAAGGACGCGTAGAAACGAAAATCTCAGGTTAGACGCATTCTACCTATAATCTATTCATGTTTCTGAGTTTTGTTGTTTGTTTGTTTTTTTTATTTTTGTGTTTGTTGTTGTGTTTATTTATTTATTTATTATTAAGGCACATCAACAACACACACACAAACATTTACAAATAACAGAGAACAGAGACATAGACTAGTGTTTACGTCAATTACAGACGTGCACAGCATTCACAACAAAAGAGAAGAGAAAAACACAGCATAGCACAGCAAAGTGTTGTGTTTGTTGTTGTTTTGTGTGTTTGTTTGTTTTGTGTTTGTGTGCTGTGTGTGTTTAGTGTTTTCATGTTTATTTGTTTCATGTTTTGCATGCCGCTGTACTAACATACTTAAGCTATGGTAGCATGCGACCACGGGAAGGTACTTTCTTGGTTCATTCTTTTCAGTACCGGGTTTTAGTTTTTAAACTTAATTTTATTTAATTTTTTGGGGCTAATTTCAGTAATATTTATATTTTTTAAATGTGCTAATTAAGCCCTTTCATTTGATACCCAACAAGGCACCATCCCAAATATTTATTTTTAAATTCATTACTTTATGTCCTCTAGAGGGCGCCATGTTGAATTTAGTGTGACGTCACATAACCTATACCCAGCGGACGGTCAATACGCTCCTAACGATACCACATTTATCAAATTATTATAAGTAGTTTTGATGTTATAAGGGAACAGATGAACATACGTACATACATAGGTACATACATACCGGTTAAAATCATAATTACACCCTCCGTAGTCGGGAAAAAATAATAAATAGCCAAGAACTGCGACCAATTTGGATGTAGCCCAGTTGGTCACAATTCTAACCTAACGTAACCCTTTTGGTCAAGTTGCCCTCGCTTAATAACTGCGACCAACATGGATGTAAAAAAACATTGGTTATCTCTGTAAAGTCGGTTTACGGACGATAATTTTACATGATAACGTCATAAGAAAACATCCGATCGTGCCTCTCTATCGCTTGTTCCGCGCTCTCGCTTGCACACTCGGCTCAGGCGGAACGTGACAATGAGTCATGCTTTTTCGTGCGTGCAGCCGGCGTTCATCGATTTATAAGGTCAATAAGTTTTTAGAGGATCAGTTATATTTTTTCTTAAAAGTAATAACAGTATTCATAGTTTTTTTGTCGATTTTCTTTGTAGTAAAGCCTATTTAAAAAGACATCCCTAAGATTAAATCTGATAACCATAACGGTTTTAAACATGTTTCTTTGCTACGACGTAGCTCACACGTCGATATTGCTACGGCGTAGTGTACACGGTGGTATTGCTACGGCGTAGCTAACGAAACAGAGCGTAGCGCATCGTAGCTACGAATAAATTGCTTCACCACCTACGCTTTCGTAGCGTGTAACCGAATAGCTACGCGCCAATGCACTTAGGTGAAATTGTAGGTTTAGGACCCGATATTACCTGAGGGGTGATTCACGTAATTTTAAGAACGTTCACAGTCTGATCTCAGTCTCAATCTGTCAAAAATACCTCTAATTTCCCTACATTTTGACAAGTTTTTGACATTTCTTTGTCGCCGAGATGAGACTGCGACTAGATTTTGAACGTTTTAAATTACGAAAATCGGCCTTCAGGTGTGCTTATAGGTAAAATGTGTCTTACAAGTTTAAATGTGACCAATTAGAACGTTACATTCGTGATGGGGCGTACGACCACATATGACCCACGCCGTCGCATTGCATCGTCCGATCGTTTTTGCTTAGCGTTCTTTCTGATTTTTTTCTTTTTGCTCGGCGCCTGAGGGTCCCAGCATGATGATGACCTTCCTCAAGAATTGGGTTAACAAATGCAAAAAGATTTTTTCAATTCCGACTGGTAGTTCCAGAGATTAGCGCGCTTAAACAAACGACAAAACAAACTCTTCATCTTTATTATTAGTATAGAAGAATAGATATATATCGAGCGAATAATAATCCTATTTTCCACAGTACCAACCTAACTGTTCCACATAGTCCCACTAGCTGCGCCCCGCGGTTTCACCCGCATAAGTGTCGATCCCGTGGGAATATCGGGATATAAACTTTCCTATGTGTTAATCCTGGTAATAAACTATGTGTGTGCCAAATTTCATCTAAATCCATTTAGCCGTTTGTGCGTGAAGAAGTAACAAACACTCACAAACTTTCGGCTTTTATAATATTAGTGTGTTAATGGCTATTTTATTTAGTGTTAAAAGAAAAACATTGACAAAGCCGACGTCTCGCTACACAGCCCCCAACAAACTGTGTACTCCTACAATATTGTTAGGACACTCATACTACTTCTCCTAAGCTAAATTACCCCAATTTTGTTAACTTTGCTGTCCCTCTAGGGTTTTGTTAGGTATGTTTTTGTTTTTAGGGTTCCGTACCTCGAAAGGAAAACCGGAACCCTTATAAGATCACTTCGTTGTCCGTCTGTCAAGACTCTTTTTCTCAGGAACGCTTGGAGTTATCAAGTTGAAATTAATATCAAATAGTCAAAGCTACCACAATTAATTGTTTTCAAATAAAACTTCTGTGAAAAGGAAGATAGAAATACTCTAAAAACCAGGAACCTTAGGTTTTTCCGTTAATAATACGGGATATTAATTATGCGCTGCCTTTAATATTTGTTTCCAAACTTCCACAAAGATATTATCAAAAGGCCTCATTTTTACGTCAATGTCTAAAAGCAAATAAACCTCCGTTCAAATTAAAATTTGCATACAGTCTCGTGACTGGGCGCAGTATAGTAAAACACAAGTTATTTACAACTCTATCATGATCGAGATAAGGTACTACTTTGCATAACCAGCTATTTTGCAAGTCAGCGTATGGCAAATTCATGGTATTTTTTGATAGAAACAATTGAACGTTGAAGATGAATGATGTTGCATTTGGAACGAAAAATAGTAAGCGAAACGAACATATATTATCGGATGCAGTCACGGGCACAGGAATATTTATCATTATTCTTGTATTTGTCGCAGCCAACTGGTTAAATTAGCCGTTTAGTTAACCGCCCGGCCTTTGGAAGTAGTGCTCGCCTCGCTTCGCTCTCTCGGCTCGCACGCGGTTGATCACAGTTCTAACCTAACCTAACCCATTTGGTCGGGGTGCCCTGGCTTAGTTACTGCGACCAATTCGGCTCGCGCGTGATTGGTTATAGTTCCAACCTAAACTATAATTGAATATCATTCAGGCCATTAGTTGAACGGCCGCCGTTTAGTTAAAATGTTCCCACTGCTGGGACACAGGCCTCCTCTCTGTGAGAGGCAGTGGGCCGTAATCCACCACGTGGGCCCAGTGCGGGTTGGTAGATGTCACATGTCTTCGAATTTTTGGTTCCAGGACATGCCGGTTTCCTCACGATGTTTTCCTTCACCGTTTTGAGAGCAGTGGTGATGAAATTATTTACACAAAGTAAAGCGCCTGTCAGGGTTCGAACCTACGACCTATATCTCGTAAGTCGTGGTCGTTACCACTGGGCCACCACTGCTCAAATAACACAACATAACATGATTAAATATGAGTAATTACTTAATATTATAAATGCGAAAGTGTGTCTGTCTGTTACCTCTTCACGCTTAAACCGCTGAACCGATTTAGATGAAATTTGGTATAGAGATAGTTTGAGTCCCGGGAAAGGACATAGGATAGTTTTTATCTAGATATTCTTACGGGATCATGCGGGTGAAACCGCGGGGCGCTGCTAGTATTTTAATATCGCAGAGAAAACAAATTGAATATAAAACGCGTAACCGTAAAAGTAAATCCATTTTATATTCAGTAAATATCAGAATATATTCCTCCTACATTTTGTGTAACATTTCAGTCAGTTGTCAGTATGCGGGATAAAGGGAGATGTCGGGGGATGTCGGGGGATGTGGGGGGACATCGGCATATATCGGGTTGCAAACGGTCGTGATAACTGACGTGGAGTGACTGGACTTTTTTTTTTTTTTGGATGGGAAATCATCTAATGACTCCTCCCGCTCTGGGTGGAGCGGAAGGGAGTGTCACACTCTTACTGACTAAAACCCACCCGTGTTCCTTCCTTAGCCCTTTATGTTCCGGGGCAGCGGTAACCCTTTCGGACGATCCCGCTACCCCGGGAGTGACTGGACTTACAGTTTGCACAGAGGACGCGAGTTACGGTTGTTTTATATTTGCTTTAGTCGCCTGTCACACGGATAAACGAGTAGAGCTTGCAACTAGAAATGAGTTGACGAGCAGCGAGTGGGCGAGGGCGAGTAATTACTCGCTGGTATGCTTATGTACAGTCACAAAAGTGATAAGTATGCAGGATCGTCGGATATAGTTGAAGTTTAGTAAGAAACAGTTGGATTTTGTCGCCTGAAATTTAATTTGATAAAAGAGCTGTTTGTTTTCTATTAATAAAATTAAATATTATTCGAGAACATCCATCGGTTTCTTACTAAACTTCAACTATATCCGACGATCCTGCATACTTATCTCTTTTGTTGATTGTACCAAGCGTGAGTGTTTTAGCAAATTCTTATAATTTATGGACCGTTATTGATTAAACGCCGACATCTTGTTTTTTTTTAAATACATTTCACAATAGAAGTGCACAAATATTACCCAACAATGTTTCCCTTTTTTTTTATGGATGGGAAATCATCTAATGACTCCTCCCGCACTGGGTGAAGCGGAAGGGAGTGTCAGACTCTTACTGACTAAAACCCACCCGTGTTCCTTCCCTAGCCCTTTATGTTCCGAGGCAGCGGTAACCCTTTCGGACAATCCCGCTGCCCCGGCAGGCTTCGGCCCTGACGGGCCCCTGCCCTTATGCTGACATCACATACGCGCCGTCCGGCACGGGCCTGGTCCTGATCGAACGGTGAGCTACCCATTACTCTCCGTCCGCAGGCCAACAATGTTTCCCTGGCAACGTCATTCGAGCACCAAAAGATTTTTGTAGTATTATAACTATACCCTTAGACTATTTTTATAAGCGTAAGCACAATCAGCCTATAACATTCCCACTGCCGGGACACAGGCCTCTTGTCTGAGAGAGGGAGTGGGCCGTAATCCACCACGCGGGCCCAGTGCGGGTTGCTAAATGTCACAGGTCTTCGAATTGTTGGTCCATTGCTGGTCTCACGATGTTTCCCTTCACCGTTTTGAGAGCAGTGGTGATGAAATAAATTACACAAAGTAAAGCGCCTGTCTGCGTTTGAATCCACGACCTATAACTCGTAAGTTGGGGCCGTCACCACTGGCCCACCAGTGCTCTCATTATCTTTATAACAGATTCTATTAGGCCTGACCTCGCTCACATTAACATAAATCACATAGCCCTACAATCACAACCCCTAAAAACCCTAACCTACATTAGACAACCCAATAAATTCAAAACCGACTGACCTCGAAAACAAATGAATTATAGCAACCTTCGAGAAACTATGGCTGTAGCAAAAACATCAAACTTTCCCGAGACAACGTGTCGCCATGCCAGATTGAAGGGGGAATATTACCAGTAGTTATGTTATGGTGGCTAAATTTCGACTTCCCTAGTCGTTACTTTGTTATTCGGTTTCCTTTTCTTGGGGCTCGGATTCTGCGGGGCAATTGCGTAACACATTATCAATTCATTGCGTTATTCACGTGTTGAGCAGACAAATTTGCGAACTTATGGAGCAATGGATTAGCAATTTGCTTCAAAATCATTCAGATTCCGATTGATAGTGTGTTACGCAATTAGGGTGTGTTTCTGAATGACAGGCGAGTTTTGGTAATTTCTGAGAGGCAGTTTATTTATTTATTTAATCTTTTCGCACACAAAAAGGTACAAAGGCGGACTTAATGCCTCAGGCATTCTCTAGCAGTCAACCAAGGGTGGTGAAGAGATTAGATGGCAGGTGCTTTGGTTGAGAGGAACAATGATAAAAAACTATTAAAATGATTGAATTATTAAAAAAAAACGTACACAAATACATTAAATAGGTTATAAACCTATAATACACATACATACTATTTACTATAATATATATACAAATTCAAGGGAGAGAGGTGTTGAGATGACTGTACCCTATTTGTTTTGAAAATAACTGTGCAATTCCCGTATTTTTAAAAACGTTGTTCATGTATTTATTGTATTTGTTAATCAATCCAAAGGTTGTCTTAAAAAGATCGTTTTTTAGCGATAAGACCGCCCATTTTATCACCCTTTGTAAAATGTCTACATTTATTTCATCTGCAATAACGTATGGTGTACGTAAAGAGTATTCTATTCTATTGTTTTCTAATCTCTCACAAATTTCCCTACATTTTCTTCAATTTTTTTCATTGGTCGTCGCTGGAGAGCAGTGGTGGCCCTCTCACTGAGAGGAGGCCTGTGTCCCAGCAGTGGGAACATTATAGGCTGATTATGATGACGATGATTGTCGCTGAGATGAGATTGTGATTTGAATTTGATCGTTTTTAAGAATGAGTATTGACCATTCATATTTTCAAAAGTTCGTTCATTTGTAATTTTTTCTTAAATGCCTATTTAGCAATGAACACTTTAGGTATTAAAATATAAATATATGTAGGTACTAAAGTTATTTTGTACTATCTCATACTGCCAGTGACATTCTGTATCTGAACTTAATAAACATCTGTCCTTATTTCAATTTATTCCGTCCCAGAAAATAATTAATTTTACTGCTTAATGTTGTTTTAAGTATGGTAACAATATCTATACAACCAGCGCCCTCTACATTAATTATCTGTACTAGATTGTCACAAAAAGAATAAACGTTCTCTTCGTCCATTGCCGCCAAGTCAACCGTTGTTTTATTAGGTTATGGGCCCAGAAATATTTTAAGTGAATTCTAAAGTTTTTAATACTGCGATAATAATGTCGACGAACTACCTAGCTAACGTACCAAAGTTAAAGGGCCGTGAAAACTATGATGATTGGTGTTTTGCGGTGCAAAATGTTTTGGTGCTAGAGGGAATGGCGGATACAATCAAGACCAAGTTATCGGCATCGGCGTCTGTGAGTGCTATTGAAAGTGATGCTAAAGCCAAGGCAAAGTTAATTTTAGCAATTGACACATCTTTATATGTTCATATCAAGCAGGCAGCTACTGCATATGATTTATGGTCTACGCTTAAACATATGTATGATGATTCCGGCTACACTAGGAAGATCAGTCTGCTGAGAAATCTCATTAATATTCGGCTTGAAAACTGTGAGTCAATGGCACAGTATGTTACTCAAATTGTGGAAACGGGCCAGCGACTTCAAGGAACAGGATTCAGAATAACCGATGAGTGGATTGGAGCATTGATGTTGGCGGGTTTGCCTGAAAAATATGCGCCTATGATAATGGCTATTGAGCACTCAGGAATTGAGGTTAGTGCAGATATTATAAAAACCAAGTTGATGGACATGTGTGCAGATGATAATGTTGGTACTACATCCGGTTCAGAAAGTGCATTTATGGCGAAAGGAAGGCATAGATTGAAAACTGGCAACTATAAAAGCGGCCATAGACAATCAGAATCAGATACGTCAAAACCTGAGAAGATTATAAAATGCTATAAATGTAAACAAAAAGGTCATTATAAAAATCAATGTCCGCAATCGGAGAATAGCAAACCAAAACAAACCAACGCCTTCAATGCTGTGTTTCTGAGTGGAAATTTTAATCAGAGCAGCTGGTATATTGATAGTGGGGCAAGTAAACACATGACTGCAAACAAAGATAACCTCACGAATGTATCGCAGCAGCCAGAAACGAAAGAAATTATCATCGCAAATAAGACTAGAGTTCCAGTTATGTGTTCTGGCGACGTAAACATCGTTACAGTTGTCAATGGTGAAAAATACGACGTCACAGTTACAGATGTGTTGTATATACCGGATTTAACCACTAACTTGCTTTCTGTGAGTCAGTTGATTAGGAATGGCAACAGTGTAATTTTCAAAGGAAATGTTTGCTATGTTAATAATCAACAGAGAGAACTCATTGGCCAAGCAGAATTAGTTGATGGTGTGTATAAATTGCAAACATTACAACCAGAGCAAATATTTGCAGCGCCTGCAATAACATCATGTGAGACTTGGCACCGGCGATTGGGTCATATTAACAGTAGTAGCCTGCATAAAATGAAAAATGGAGCTGTAGAAGGAATTACATATCCAGAGGTGGCAAACATAGGGAAATCTTCATGTACTGTTTGTTGTGAAGGCAAACAAGCGAGGTTGTCCTTTCAACAAAGTTCATCAAAAACAGAAGATGTGCTGGAGATTATTCATGCGGATGTTGGAGGTCCTATGGAAAATCAGTCGATTGGAGGATCAAAATACTATGTTTTGTTTGTGGATGACTACAGCAGAATGGCATTTGTATATTTTATGAAGGCTAAGAATGAAGTGTTCAAATATTTTCAAGAATTTCAGTGTATGGTAGAAAAACAAAAAGACAAGAAAGTCAAGGTTTTTCGAACTGATAATGGAGGGGAGTTTTGTAGTCGAGAATTTGACAGTTATCTGAGTAAGCAAGGTATAGTTCACCAGAGAACTAATGCTTATACACCAGAACAAAACGGTCTCTGCGAGAGAATGAACAGGTCAATAGTTGAAAAGGCTAGATGTTTGATCTTCGATGCTGGATTAGAGAAGAAATTTTGGGCAGAAGCCGTCAACACATCAGTGTATTTAAGAAATAGATCTGTTGTCACGGGCCTGAATAATAAAACTCCTTATGAAGTCTGGACAGGTCAGAAACCAAACCTAGGTCATTTGCGTATTTTTGGCAGCATAGTAATGGTTCACATTCCCAAGGAAAAACGTTTGAAATGGGATAAGAAGGCCAATAAGCTGATTTTTGTAGGTTATGCAGAAAACACTAAAGGATATAGAGTATACAATCCTGTAACTAATGTTGTCACTACAAGCAGAGATATAGTTATCATGGAGACTTCAAACCAGAATGTGGTAGAAATACCATTGGAATGTAAGCATCCAGTGGAGGTAACTCAGCAAGAGGAAATTCATTCTGATTATGAAGAAAATGAGAGTCCGTTCTCTGAAGTTGATGATAGGGATGAAACTTATGTCCCAGAATCTGAAGTTTCTACAGTGAGTATTACTGATAACTCCTTTGACACAGCCTCAGATCCAGATGTTGAACCAAGTGAGCCAGAGCAATTACCCAAACGCACTAGAAGGCCACCAGGCAGGTATTGCTGCAATAACTTGTGTGTTGCAAAGTGTGAAGATAGCAGCGATGGAGAGATCACACTCGGAGAGGCATTAAATGGCCCAGAAAGTACATTCTGGCGAGCAAGTATGAAGGAAGAACTAAAATCATTTGAAGAAAATGATGCCTGGGAGCTTGTTGATCATCCTCAAGACAGTTCAGTGATTCAGTGCAGGTGGGTGTTTAAAAAAAAATATGACAGTGAAAATAATGTGCGTTATCGTGCAAGATTAGTTGCAAAAGGTTTCTCCCAGCAAGCTGGTGTTGACTTTCATGAAACTTTTTCTCCTGTGCTTAGATATTCCACATTAAGATTGTTATTTGCAGTAGCAGCAAAGTTACAGTTAGCGATCAGTCATCTTGATGTAACCACAGCTTTTTTGAATGGCATTTTGAATGAAACTGTATACATGAAAAAACCTGTTACTTTTGAGTGTGATGATACCAATAATAATATGGTACTAAAGTTAAAACGAGCTATATATGGCTTGAAACAGTCTTCTAGGGCATGGTACCAAAGAGTCAATGATTACTTAATTAGTCTAGGTTATAAAAAATCATTGTATGAGCCTTGTCTGTTTACCAAATTTAAAGGTAATGTTAAAATAATTATTGCATTATTTGTCGATGATTTTTTCGTGTTTTCAAATTGTACCAAAGCTACTGAACATCTAGTTCAAGAACTGGCTAGTAAATTTAAAATTAAAAACTTGGGTCAAGTAAAACAATGTTTAGGCCTAAGAATTAATATGTGTAAAGATGTAATTACTGTTGACCAGGAGCAATATGTTGATAGTCTGTTAAAGAAATTTAATATGTCACATTGTAAAGCTGCAGATACTCCTATGGAGGCAAATCTGAAATTAGAAAAATCACCAAATGTATGTAGTGAGTACCCATATCAACAGTTAATTGGTGGATTAATGTACTTGGCAGTCCTCACCAGGCCAGACATTGCATTTAGTGTCAGTTATCTTAGCCAATTTAATAGTTCGTATAGTGAGACTCACTGGAGACATTTAAAGAGGGTTTTAAGATATTTAAAGAAAACCAAAAATTATGGTCTTGTTTTTCGCAAGAATAATTCTACTATTGAAGGTTTTGCGGATGCAGATTGGGGTTCAGAAGTCACTGACAGAAAATCATATTCAGGCTTCTGTTTTAAATTGTCAAATACTGTAATTTCATTTGAATGTAGAAAACAAAGAAATGTTGCTTTGTCTAGCACTGAAGCGGAGTATGTTTCCTTGTCTGAAGCCAGTAAAGAGGCAATTTATTTAAAGAGATTATTATCTGAAATCTATGGAAAATCGGATACTATTGTTTTATATAATGATTGTCAAAGTGCTCAGAAACTAGCATTAAATCCTATTTTCCATCGAAGATCTAAACATATAGATATACGATTTCATTTTGTGAGAGAAGCTGTCGCAAATGAATCTATTAAAATTGCGTATCTGGAAACGGCTGAAATGCCAGCCGATATCTTAACAAAAAGTTTGGGTTCCGTTAAACATAATTACTTAACCCAAAAACTTGGCATTTCACCTGTTTATTAATTAACATATTATGGTATTGATTTTGTTAAGTGGAGGTGTTGTTTTAAGTATGGTAACAATATCTATACAACCAGCGCCCTCTACATTAATTATCTGTACTAGATTGTCACAAAAAGAATAAACGTTCTCTTCGTCCATTGCCGCCAAGTCAACCGTTGTTTTATTACTTAATGCCGGGCATTAAGTCCGCCTCTGTACATTTATGTGCTTAAAGTATTAAATTAATAAATAATTTTGACTTTGGTAAACTATGAATAACCAATTAAGTTTGATAGGTTATGGAAATCAGGAATCAGGCCATTGTTAGGATACCCATGCTCATACTCAATAACGATTTAAAACCAAATCGCCTTTGATATATCATCAATTTTGAAGGCATCTTCGCGTGTGGAACAGTGCATCGAGCGGAAATGTAATTTGGTTCAATTCGATTCAGTTGCAATACATTTCCGAGAATTCGTCGATAAATTCTAGAGGAAAACATTCAAAAATATTCATGAAATGAATGTGGCTTTTGGATCAAAAAGTAGAATAAGGTTTAAATAATGAAATTGTGAAGGAAACATTGTAAAACCAAAAATTCGAAGACATTGACATCCACCAACGCGCACTGGACCCGCGTGGTGGATTGTGGCCCACTTATTCTCACAGAGAAGAGGCCTTGTGTCCCAGCAGTGGGAACATTATAGGCTGATTTTGTGTGTGTGATTTTTAAGATAAACAGAGAACGTACATAATTATAAAGAAAAAGGAAGAAATGAAAAAGTTTATTTGGACACCGTTCGTGACACATAAAATATACAATACACACACACAAATACAATATGAATTTCAAAAAGGCACATTGATACTTGGCCAGTTTCGATGACCTAACGCGAATCAGAGGGGCAATTCTCGTAATTTTAAGAACGTTCACAGTCTGATCTCAGTCTCAATATGTGAAGAAATACCTCTAATTTCCCTACATTTTGACAAGTTTTTGACATTTGTTTGTCGCCGAGATGAGGCTGCGACTAGATTTTTAACGTTTTAAATTACGAGAATTGACCTTACTTAACGTGAATCTGGCATAAAGCGAATCTGTCCTTATGCTAACAAAGGATACCGCATCTTCATGTTTGAGAAGGCCCCCCACCTTATCAGCTGGGTCACACACACACATACATTTAATAAAACCTTATTACAGATAAATAAGAGGACTTAATTCGCCAACGCTGCCATCCTCCATAATTATTAATATGAAGTATAAATGCGAATAGTTTTTCCCTATTTGGCTGAGTGGCTGCAGGTTATTAACCATTTGACCACTAATTTGGTAGATATGATGTAGGATAAGTCAGAGTGTAGCTGCAATAATGCTTGCATTTTTGTTATAACATAACACCACGATTCCTTGAGGGGTCAGACTGTGATTGGAGTATGTTACGTAACTAACCATAGTTGCGTAACATACTGATGTTAATAATTTGTTAGTTTATTTAGGAAATATTAATTACAAGAAGTATTTTACAATCTAAAATATATATATTATATACAAGTGTATAAAAAAAAGGGGAAAAAAAAAAAGACAAGAGCTCATAGGGCATCAAAAAATTCGTCCGCATCGCTGTCAATGGGATAAGTGCCCAAAAGGCTGGCAGCATTACCACGTTGGATGGCAATGCTTATTCTTTGGGCTAAAAATAGGCCAGCCCTCTGGTCACGCGTAGAGTCAACCAACCGCTTGGCGATGTCTCGAAACATTCGATGAGCACTCGGGCCCCAAGGCCCTAGAGTTTCAACCCCAAACGGCTCAAACATATAACTCCCAAAAAGGTTGTTATATTTGCGCCGTTTGAGGTTTTCTGCTCCTGCAGCAGCCGCCCCAGCACAGCCCGCCGTGCTAGGAAGATGGGATGGCGCGAGGGTGTCGACACAAGTTGCATCCCACACCAAAGGCCTACCCAACTTCCAAGGCATTATTGTCATTCCATCTGGCCTCTTCCCATCGTCACGTGCCAAGCCATTGGGTTCTAAAACAGCTGGCACCCCACCCTGATGTTAATGGTTACATTAACCAAATGCTAAATACAAAAACTTTCTAGACACAGGATTAGCACCAACTTTTGTACACTAACCCCCTTACCAATAAACGTATTATATCAGATGAATAGTTACACACCGATTTCTCTCTTTCAAACGTCAGTAATTTGATTTTCGAAAGAAGAAGTCAAAGCGTTGTGTAACTATACAGACGCTATACAACGTTTATTAGTAAGGGGGATAGTTTGCAATAAACGTTTTGGCTTTGTCTTTGACTATTTATTATCTACTACTGATAAACGATACCTACTCAGAATTAAAAAGTGTACAGAATCTCAACACTAAAAACAACCGAAAATCAAAAAAGCCAACTTAATAAAATTAACATGGGACCACCGTGGATGCTCCATAAACCAAATGAAAAAGAATCACGTAAATCAGCCTAGTAATCACGGAGAAATCGATGAACACAGAACCTCCTCCTTTTTTAACACGTTTTTTTATTAGCTTCACTTGTAACTAACTAGCTAACAAATAGTGTAATCAAATCTTATAAGTCAATATTAACCTACTTCTAATTGTCGTATCGAAATGAAAGTTTGTATGTATATGTCATTCGGATGACAAAACTATAATTTGATATCTTGGAGCTGATCAGATGATGGAGCCAGGATCTAGATAGTGGAACTCTTCACACTCTGTGGCTACTAGTAAACCCCTCGAGTTTGGTCTCTTATGATTGTTTTGACGAATCCAGAGCGTGTTTTTTTATTTAAATCACGTATTTTCTTGAAGTCGAATAAAAAGAGCATTTAATTTAATTAATTAATTTGGTTTAATTTTTTCCAACAGCGTTTTGTATCACTGCATCCCAAGTGTCCATTCATTCCATAATCTTTGTCTTGCTTTTCAAAAATAAGATACCGCATCTGAGATTCAAATCAAGTCCCTGTCTCCACCGAGGAGAAAAGAATTGCACTTAAACAAAAGAAAACTGAAAAATAAATAAACTACAACAGTGTAAAAGTAGGTCTTGTTTGACATGTACTTAGCAAAGCCTGTTGTTTGAAAATAAAACAAGGAATCTTACCCACCACGGAAGTTACAGTTGTAAAAACTAAAATGAAATTCTGTCGCCATTTTAGGGCTCCGCAGAGGTTTGGATGAAAACTTATAGCATAGATGTGGTAACGCTGTCCGAAGTGCGCTGGGAAGTAATGCAAATTATTAAAGTTTTCGAAAACAGCTTTTGTGCCTTGTCTGTGTGTAATGCGATTATGACGATACTCCATTCAAAGTCAAACTCAAAGCATTTATTTCATTTAAACCAATTACAGGCACTTTGAATTGTCAAGGAGTCAATAAGTCGGAGAGATGATTCTCAGCATTACTTGGTATGCGATACGGGTGCAAGCATACCTTCTTGGCTACAGTAGGTCTACATTTAGCTATGAGCTGTTCTTTTAAGTTATACGGTTTTAGGCAGACTTTGGAAAATAGTTTAATCACTACTGCTGTCAAAATGGTGAAGGAAAGCATCGTGAAGAAACTGCCATGTTCTAGAACCAAAAATTCGAAGACATGCAACATCTAACAATCCGCAGTACATTGCAGCCCACTCCCTCTCAATGAAACTTCATTTTACTAGCACTCAGCAAGCATAATAGAATGCAACAAAACCAAGACATAAAACAAGCCTTAGTTGGTGCTTAGGTACCCCTCGCAAGATGGCGTCAATAACTCGTTTACAGTACGGAACCAGTGCTCACATTACTATCGCACTTGAACAGTTTTATTTTCTCTCTACAAAAAAATATAATCTTATTTTTTCGTCACGAGATTCACATTAAGCATCGTTGAAGAAGATTTATCTTATTTACATGTTTTCATGTTATTGACCTACATTTCTAAGGGATGCTGGGTAACATTTACTATGTATTTGGGAAAAAAGGCAACTGTATATACTCACAGTTTAAAAGGGAAGGAAGTAGGAAAAAGATTAGAGGAGGATTTGCGTGTTTCTCTTCCGTTACTAAGTAAAATATCGGATTTGAAGAAATTGAGAATACAGAATGAATTATTAATTTTACGGGAAAAATATGAAAGGGTTTTCTTTGAAACATCATCATCATCATCATTTCAGTCGAGAGACGTTCACTGCTGGACATAGGCCTCCCCCAAGCACCTCCACTTCGACCGGTTCTATGCTCCCCGCATCTAGCGGGTTCCTGCGGCCTTCAGAAGGTCGTCGGTCCACCTTGTGGGAGGCCTTCCAACACTACGTCTTTCGGTACGCGGTTGCCTCTCCATAACCTTTCAGCCCCATCGGGCGTCTGTTCTGCGAGCAATGTGCACTGAACACTTCCACTTAAGTTTGGCAATTCTTGGGGCTATGTCGGTTATCTTGGTTCTCCTGCGAAACATGTTGATCTTAAATAATTTAGGTAGATATATAATAATTTAGACCATTTCTAAACAACGGTCCATTTTGTAACTACCATTATTTATGTTGATCACTGACTAGCTTCTGGCCACGGCCCCGTTCACGTGAAATTTCCTATTCTCTTTGCGTTCTTTGTGATGTCTTTATTTTTGATCGACCTCCTAGGATCCCAGCGTGTCCTAGGGATGTGGCTTACAGGCGTTGCTTGGGGGGGATCCGGAATTGGTCTTTTAAGAGGAACCGGGATCACACCTATGTGCTGATGGTGATCATCGGGGTGGTTTTAGTGAGGTAAATATCCCACACTCCCCAACCTCCCTCCCCGGAGGTCGGGTGCCTTTTGAAGGTTCCCCCCTAAAACAAAAAAAAAGGATCCCAGCGTGATATTAAATAGCCTATAGTCTTCCTCAAAAATTCATAAAGAATTTTACAAATCCGACTGGTAGTTCCAGAGATATTAGCACGTTCAAACAAAGAAACTCTTTAGCTTTATTATTAGTAAAGATAATATTATATTGTTTGATAAACTGAGTACTATGAAAACAAATGAGTTGATTCACTTCGCAAAACTACAATACAACCTTCAATATTCATTCAGGCTATAGATATATGAAAGAAGTTCAGGTGCTTTGTATTTTATTTTCTTTGTATTATATTTTACTTGACTTTGTATTGTATAGATTCAGACGTATTACTGAAAAAAACTAATATATTTGTACAGACGCCAGCACATCAAGCTACTACAACCTGTCAAATTTATTTAATAGATTTTCAACTTTACCTCTAAAGGGTATAAGGTTCAAAGTTGATTGGGAAAATTTTACAGTTTCGGGTAGCTTGATGTGCTGGTGTCTGTACACCAATTTCATTGGTGTAGTAGATATATTATCTATAACCAATATATAAGAGTATAACCAATATATATGGAGATCCTATGCTAATTGAGATCAGTAATAAATCATGTTCTAATCGATACGCTTGTTTCGTTTATATCTCCGAACCTTACATGGCGACCCTGCCAGTTAAGGTATCGTCACGCAGTAGTCGAATTTCAGTGACACACGGTAATATGTGACGAACTTTTGAGTTTTTGGTACGAGACATTTTCCTTTTCGATCCTCTCTTCTCTCCGAAAAATGTGTCAGTCTAAAATAGAGAAAGATGAAGTATTTCTAAACCAACGTTCGTCTGGAGGATCCAATTCGTCGTCAATGCAAGAATATCATTTGTCAAACATCAGTATAGTTATGTTTATAATTTGCACATTGCTTGGTGTTGCCGGATTATACATGCTCTTCAGACTCTATAAAAACTGCCATCAGTCTTGGATGCGGAATGAGTTTATGAGCCAAAGCTTGATGCGCTCATTTCGGCGACCGAATCCTGAGGCTCGCGTCTGCTACCAGTGCCATCACCACCAAGATACACAGCGTCAAGGTCAATCAACAGTGAAACCCAGTGAAGTGTGATAATAAAAAAAAAAAAGGCTAGTGATGAGTGCAAATCTATGCGTACATAATAAAAGTGAAGTATAATAAACACGTGTGACACTGTGAGTACAATTATGAACCAAATTTAAGTTTACTTAATACATGTCAAATCTATATACCAATTGATATTAGAGACATTCAAATTGTTCATAAAGGCTAGAAATTAATTATTGCACTATTTACTGGGTTATGGCAACCGAAATCAAAGACATATATGATAAACTTAAACAGATTAAGGATAATTTAGTAAAATTAAGTTACTCTAAAAGGACCCAAACTATCTTACAACAAAAGTTAACAGAGGCAGATAAATTGCGCGGTCAATTTGATGAATGTATTCATATTTTATCAAAACAAATTGAGAAAAAACAAGTGTCTAGTACAGTCTTGGAAGAAATTCAGTCATATGGCGATTTAATAAAAGAATTATATATTCAAATTGAAACATTTTGTTCAAAAGACTACGGCTCTGTTATAGCTTCTTCTTCTAAAGCTGTAAAAGAAATTGAAAGCAAAACTACCAACATGGAAAGTTTTAACTTTAAAACGGCTGTCTCACTGCTGCCTCTAATGAATGGTGACGAGAACGTCACCAAAACCCTTATAGATGCCATAGAGTTCTACAGCTCTACGCTCACTGAGCAGGGTAAGGTCATGTTAATTAAATTTGTATTGAAAACTCGACTCACTCAAAATGCAAAATTGAGATTAGGGAGCTCATATGACACATGTGAATTACTTATTAACGATATGCGTCATCATCTCCTTACTAAAAAATCAAGTACCGCGATACATAACGAGTTAATGCAAATTCGACAGAATGCTCTTTCTATTAATGAGTACGGTAATCAAATTGAACAACTTTTTGTCGATTTAACGATTTCCCAAGCTGACGGGAACCAGGATGCGTATAAAATATTACTCCCTATTAATGAAAAAATCGCCATTAAAAGTTTCACTGACGGCTTGCAAAATCGTCAACTCAGCACCATCTTATCGGCGCGTAACTACACTGCTTTGAAGGACACAATAAGAGCGGCCAAGGATGAAGAATCGTCCTGTAATCGTCAGGAAACGGATGCCTCGATGTACTTAGCCAATCGAGGAAGGACAGGTAACTATAGATATTCAAGAAGCAATAATAATAGAGGACGTTATCGTCGCGCATATACCGATTCGTTTCGCGGTGGTGGCCAGCAAAATACATCCAACGGCCATCAACAACCACGCAACGATCGTGATAGTCGTGCTAATATTCGGGGACAGTATCGTGGTAGACAGAATCGTTATTTTACCCGTAGCGGAAATATAAACTTTGTAGAGAATACGAATCAAAACAACTCCGAATCGATCGAAAATCCGACCGATCAGAACTCTGGACCGCAAAATTCACAGGATTCACAAAATACAGAGCCGATCCAGTTTTTTCGTTAATAATTTTATATTAGTCTGCCAGTCTGATAGTTCGGTAGAATTCTCAGTACAAGGTGCCAAATATGGTCTGCTAATAGATTCCGGAGCATCATTATCAATTCTGAAATGTGAAACTGTAGAACATTGGAATATTCCACTGCATAAAGAATGTGTGAACATAAATGGTATTGGAGGCAAAGTGCGCACTATGGGATATGTGTTAGTTAAACTGCATATTAAAGGGCAGGAATTTAATAACAAATTTTATGTTACTGAATCGTTACCTTGTGTTCAACATGGAATTATCGGAAGAGATTTTTTGAAAAAATACAAAGCTATTTTAAACTTTGAAAATAATTCACTGTCTTTAACAAATAATACTAATACTATAACTATATCTATGAGTAATGCCTCCCATAATAAAACCAGGTTCCTAAGCATACCTCCGAGATGCGAAAAAATATTTATGATAGACAGTAACATAAACGAAGAATGTGTAGTCTTACCGGAAGAATTATGTGAGGGCGTGTTCATGGCTGGAAGTATTTGCAAACCTAAAAACGGCCAAATTGGTATTCAAATATTGAATACTCGAGAAACCACAGTCAATCTTAACTATTTTAAGCCAGAAATACATACCTTATCAGATTATAATATTTGCGAATTTAAAAAAGATGAAAATGTAGATGGGGATAGAGTACGTAAAATGTTTTCTGAGATTAATCTAGACCATTTAAATGATGAAGAAAGGTTATCAATCCAAAAAATATGCGCAAAGTTTTCAGACGTATTTTATTTGCCTAATGACAAACTTACTACTACCAATCTTTACAGCCAAACAATACAATTGAAACCGAATGCAGATCCAGTCTATGTTAAACAATATAGGTTACCTTTTGCACAACGTACGGAGGTTGAAAAGCAAGTTAATAAAATGCTCTCCGAAAATATTATTGAACCATCAAAAAGCGAATGGTCTAGTCCTATTTTACTTGTCCCTAAAAAGTCGGAAGATGGTTCGAAGAAGTGGCGATTGGTCATTGATTTTCGAAAATTAAATGATAGAATATTGGATGATAAGTTCCCACTGCCTAATATAACAGATATTTTAGACTCCCTTTCGGGAGCAATGTATTTTTCTCAATTGGATTTATCCCAAGCGTATTATCAGGCTAATTTAGCGCCCGATTGTAGAAAATATACAGCTTTTACTACTCCAACAGGCCAATACCAAATGACGAGGCTACCCATGGGCTTGAAAATCAGCCCAAGCTCTTTTTCCCGGCTAATGACCGTAGCGATGTCAGGGTTGACGTATGAAAAATTATTTGTCTACTTAGATAATCTTATCTGTTTTGGTCGAAGTTTAGAAGTCCACAATAAAAATCTAATAGATATTTTAATGCGCCTTCGAAAAGTTAATTTAAAGTTAAACCCAAAGAAATGCGATTTCTTAAGAAAGGAAATACAATTTTTGGGCCATGTTGTTTCATCAGAAGGTATAAAACCAGATCCGGAAAAAATTAAAGTAGTTCAGAATTATCCAATCCCGACTAATGCCGACGAAACAAAACGATTTGTAGCATTTTCAAATTTTTACAGAAAATTCATACCGCAATTTGCAGAAAAATCATTGCCTCTTAACCAACTTTGTCGCAAAAATATACCTTTTATTTGGACAGAAGAATGTCAAAAATCATTCTGTTCTTTAAAACATGCATTAATAACTCCACCAATACTACAATATCCGGATTTTGATAAAAAGAATACATTTATTTTACAAACAGATGCATCTGGTTATGCAATCGGATCAGTATTATGTAATAACAATAATAAGCCCATTGCATTTGCTAGCCGTAATCTTAATAAAGCCGAAATTCGATATCCAACTATAGAGAAAGAGTTACTGGCTATCGTTTGGTCAGTAAAGTATTTCCGGCCATATCTCTATGGAAGAAAGTTTGTAATTAAAACTGACCACAAACCATTGGTTTATCTATTTAATATGACTAGTCCATCCAGTCGCTTAACAAAGTTTAGGCTCTTATTAGAGGAATATGATTATATAATCGAGTACGTTAAAGGGGCTGACAACGCAGCTGCGGATGCTTTGTCGCGTATCCGGATAACAAGTGAGGAATTGAAGTCAATGAGCGAGCATATAGTGTCGGTACTTACCAGAGCACAAAAAAAGAGGTTAAGTGATGAAAATATTCAAAGCGATGACGCAAAGGTAGATAATATTACTCCAATAGAAATAAACGATCAACCCAAAGTTGTAGGAACAATTAAAAAGCCAAACAATAGTATAGAATTAATTTTTGCGAGTAAACAAAATTGGGATGCAATAAATAGGAATTTCAAACAAGGATCAGAATTATTTGTTTATGTTGTACAAAAGTCAATAATTTACGTAAACCCTATCTTCAGATCATATTGTGCACGAGATGCCTTTGTGAGGGAGTTGGGTTCGTTCTGTGGCAGATTTAAAATATGCGATTTATATATTATTAAAGATAATACTAATGGCGAACACATAAAAGAATTAACACACATTATAAATGAGACATCTGATTGGTCCGGGCCACGTTTATTTATTTTAAATGGTGTCAGAAAAATAAGTGATCGCGACACACAACGCGTCATATTAAACGATTATCATATACTGCCATCAAGCGGTCACGCAGGAATCAGACGTATGATAAATAATATAAAAAAGCGTTTTTTTTGGCCAGGACTAGACAAAGACGTAGCTGATTTTGTAAACCGGTGTGACAAATGCCAACGTCAAAAACATTTTAAATCCGTAAAGGAACCCATGGTTATGACCGACACAGGATGTTGTGCTTTCGATAGAGTTTTTTTAGATTTAGTAGGGCCCTTAAGTAAAGATAATGATAGTTATGCATATATTCTCACACTACAGTGTGATCTTAGTAAGTACGTTGAGGCTTATCCTCTTAGAAATAAAGATAGTATTTCAGTGGCGACGGCTTTCGTAAACAATTTCATCTTACGTTACGGAATTCCTCGGCATATTATATCCGACCGAGGTACTGAGTTTGTTTCGACATTGATGAAAGAAGTTAGCAAATTACTCCAGATAACTCAAATAACATCGACAGCTTACCATCACCAATCGATAGGAGGATTGGAAAATAGTCATAAAAATTTAATGTCATTTCTTCGTATTCAAACTAATAATAATCCCAGAAATTGGAGTATATGGCTACCATTTTGGTGTTTTGCATTCAACACAACAGTTCATACGGAAACTAAATATACTCCGTATGAACTTGTTTTTGGAAAGCTTTGCAATCTCCCGAGTAATTTAAGTTTAGATTTAGAACCATTTTATAATCATTACGACTACCCTAAGGAACTCAAATATAGGCTCCAAAAATCGCAATATGACGCCAAACAAAATTTGATTACTAGTAAGCATTTAAGAAAATTAAAATACGACAGTTATACAAACCCAGTTACGTACAAATCTGGTGATATGATATTACTCAGAAATGAACAATCTGTAAACAAATTTGATCCACTGTACATTGGACCTTATAAAGTTATTGAAGATTGTGAACCTAATCTAAAAATTGATTATAAAGGCAAAGAAACATTAATTCATAAAAACAGAACTAGGCCTTATTTAAGTTAGATTGGGTATTAAGTATTACTTTATGTCGCAGTAGATCTAAGAAAAATATAATAATACAAAGGTGTATCCTGAAATAATTGCATTAAGAAAAAAAAATTAAAGAACTGTAATTCAATGTAAATGTAATCACTGTAGTACCTAATACTTGAAAAATATATTGTAAGAGTTAAGTTTAATTAGGTACTGTCAACTTTTTGGGCCCATGAAAACATAACTAATATTCAATAATCAACTTTTTCTTTTTTAAAAAAAAAAAAAGAAGAAATGTTTAAAACCTGATTTCTTCTTTTTTTTTTCCATTTTCGGTGGGCATGTAGTAGATATATTATCTATAACCAATATATAAGAGTATAACCAATATATATGGAGATCCTATGCTAATTGAGATCAGTAATAAATCATGTTCTAATCGATACGCTTGTTTCGTTTATATCTCCGAACCTTACATTGGTAGGACGACACGAATAAAAATTCATGGATTGATTGTGCTTATTAACCTCATCGATATTAAGATAAAAACCCTTGAAAGATAATTTACATCACTTAAGAGAAGCTGTCAAATGAGGGGCGGTTTATTAAGACAGACAGGCCTCATATAAATAGACCAAAATTAATGATTCTATTACGAAAAAGCCGAATTTATTCAGCACTAGCTGCACCCCGCGGTGTCAACCGCATTAGTCTCGATCCCGTGGGAATTTCGGGATAAAAATATCTTATGTCCTAATCCAGCACCCTAATTGTGTAACACACTATTACTCTCAGTTTGAATCATTTTGAAGTATATTGCTAATCCATTGCTCCTTATGTACGAAAAGTGTGTCTGCTCAACAACGTAAATAACGCAATGCATGTTGTTGAACTGTCAAAATGAAACCCATTGCTACTGATAGTGTGTTACGCAATTACCCTGCAGGTCATTGTCTACTCAACATCATGGGCCTAGCCTTTTCCCAACTATGTTGGGGTCGGCTTCCAGTCTAACTGGATGCAGCTGAATACCAGTATTTTACATGGAGCGACTGCCTATCTGACCTCCACAACCCAGTTACTGGGTAATACGATACCCCTTGGTAAGACTGGTTGTCAGACTTTCGGGCTTCTGAATAGTGTAAAGACTGTCAAAGATCCACGAATGATAGCCGGGACCAACGGCTTAACGTGCTTTCCAAGGCACGGAGGGGTCTCGGTATGTAAAAGTGGTCACCCATCCACATACCAACCGCGGCAAGCGTAGCTCATGGTCTACGCATGTAGCATAATAATGAACGAAATGGTTACAAAATCATTATAATGTTGTGTCTTTCTTAAATTTATTTAAAAAATTAAAGTTCAATTCATCATCAATAAAAATCCATCTGCTCCAACAAGTCCCAGGGCCATATAAACAACAATGTATATCTTCGAAACATGTTCATTCCATCGAATAGTCATTACACTGATGGAAACTGGTATAGGATCAACTCAGCCGTACATTCTAGCAGAATGCTGTCAAAATAACGAAATTACTTGAAATAGTACGTGGAAACAGTTGGTCCCTAATGCGATTGAATTTTATTTCTAGTTTTGGTAGGATATGTGTTTTAAAATGAGTTTTTTTAGCAATTCTATTTGTGGTACTTTGTATGATGAAAAATTTTATTTGAATGTTCAGCCGCTGGTTAGGTACAGACGCCAGCACATCAACCTACTACAATCTGTCAAATTTCTTTAATAGATTTTCAACTTTATCGCTAAAGCATAAGGTTCAAAGTTGATTGGGAAAATTTGACAGTTTCGGGTAGCTTGATGTGCTGGCGTCTGTACATAGGAAGATTACCCTAACAACGTTGGAAAATACTAAAAAGATGCTACGCTTTGTAGCTATGTAGTTACAAAATTGTTCTGTAATTTTTTTTCACTTGTGGATATGAAAGGATTATTCTTTTGACATAATCTAATCGCTTTTTTCTGCAAATAACAGCAACATGCCATTCTATCTTCGAAGCGAGGTTATAAGGCTCTGTTTAGCCATTGCAACAGTAATTGCAAAAACCATAGCTCATTAGAGGATATTATGGGATACATAATATGCTAT
The DNA here is from genome assembly GCA_914767645.1 of Hydraecia micacea. NCBI lineage: Eukaryota > Metazoa > Arthropoda > Insecta > Lepidoptera > Noctuidae > Hydraecia > Hydraecia micacea. Next base: position 2,603,255 of record OU611801.1, on the reverse strand, counting down.
TATGCATTTGTTGGATTCGTTTTCTCCTCTACCGATATTTTTTTCTGCTGACAGTTAATTTTTTTATATATATGTATCTATCTATGTATTAATATTTTTATTTTTGTATTTTATAGTCATTTCCTAGCTATTTATCCCGTATGTTGAACCTGCCATGTTTTATCTCTGCGTCACCTTAAGGCTGACTGGTAGAAAATGCGCAGAAAATTGTCCAGCGCAAGGGCCAGCGGAGCCGAAGTTCGCTACTTGAGAGAGGCCATGGTAGAGCGGACAGATTTGACCTTAAGCCTTGTCTCCCAGTGGGGTGATGACAATCTGGTCTCTTTTAACGCCACCAAAACACAGGCGTGTCTCTTTACCGCTAAAAGGAGTCGTTTCGACCTGACTCCTACTTTTCGGGGTACATCTGTTCCTGTAACTGATCGGCTCGAGCTCCTAGGCATGGAGTTGACATCTAGTCTCAACTTCGGCGCTACCATTAAGTACAAAGCCCAAACTGCGGCCAAGAAGCTGGGCATCCTAAATAGGGTGAAGCGATACTTTACGCCTGGACAGCTTTTAACCCTATACAAAGCACAGGTCCGATCCTGCATGGAGTATTGCAGCCACCTTTGGGATGGCTCAGCGAAATACCAACTTGCTGCGCTTGACTCGGTAGAACGCAGAGCTAAGAGGCTCATTGGCGACGTAAAACTAGTGGATGCCAAGCTTCACAGCTTGGCTCATCGCCGCAAGGTTGCCTGCCTGTCGGTCTTCTACAGACTGTACTTCGGTGAGTGTGCCCAAGAACTCCACGACCTCATTCCACCGGCCCCCTTCTACCTTCGGACATCCAGACGCACAGCATGTTACCATCCCTACCTGGTTGCTATTCCACCAATTCGCACTAAGCGTTTGCAAATGTCTTTTATAATGCGCACTGCAAAAGAGTGGAACTCTCTACCTGCGTCTGTTTTTCCGAGCGCATACAACCCAAATCTCTTCAAAGTGAGAGTGAACAGGCTTCTTCTGGATAAGCTCGCTCCATCGTCGACTTTGTCTCTGTCACCTTTGACCTAGACTAGAGTCAAGAGCAAGTCCATTTCAAATAAAAAAAAAAAAAAAAAATGCCTCAGTTATTATTAAGTCTGCCATTGTACAGTATTTTTTTACTTGTGCTTAAAGTTTTAATAAATTATTGACTTAAAATACCTACATTTCTTTAGCGCTTAACTTTTGCCCGTCTATTCTAACAGGATACGTACCTATTTCTATCATACAAATACATATCCCGTCATAAGATTATTTGAGTTTTAACAACAATTTTCGCAGTGTCCACTTTTATTTCTTGTATATATAAGGTGTTAAAAAATTAACCTTACAAACATTAAGAGGTGCTTTAGACCATCGAACTGAACAACTTTCACTATGGGACCAACTCTGAAATCACGAAAAAAAAATCAGATGTTTCATACATTTTGGTCAACTAGGTAAGTATTGAACTTTTGTATGAAACAGCAGATTTTTTTTTGTGATTTCAGAGTTGGTCCCATAGTGAAAGTTGTTCAGTTCGATGGTCTAAAGCACCCCTTAAAGTTTGTAAGGTTAATTTTTTAACACCTTATACATGTATATTTATTGTTATCTGCCCGTTTTATCCCACTGCAAGGTAAAAGCCTCAATCAATTATGTATTTACACTGATTGTACTTATTATTTAATAAATAAATAAAACAAGCGAATCCGCAGCAGATCATCAGTTTCCCCCGCGGTCGACACGGATTGTTAAACCTAGTACCGTCAGCACAAAAGTCGTTGTTTCGCTTTGGTACAAAAATGTGCGATATTTTTTCCTTTTTTCTAGAGAATAAAGGGGTGCATTATGAGGTTCGTATTTTTATATTATAGGGGTAATATAGAGCGGTAACGTGTTTTGCTAAGGGTTTTTTTATGCCTATTATTTTATATTTAACTAACTTCTGCCCACTCTTTATTATTATTATTATGGGCCTGTTATGTCCCACTGCAGGGCAAAGGCCTCCTTCCGTCTTTCCATTTTCTCCTGTCGCTTGCTCTTCACTCTTGGATTATTTAATTAATTAAATCATCTAGTTGCTTTGTAATAACAACCGCACCGGTCGATCGATCAGGTTAAGCCACGCTTGCCGCGGTTGGTCCGTGGATGAGTGACCATCTTTACATACCAAGACCCCTCCGCGCGTGCCTCGGAAAGCACATTAAGCCGTTGGTCCCGGCTGTCATTCGTGGATCTTTGAAATTCGTTGCGGGTCGTCTGAAGTCCAAAAATCTGACAACCAGTCTTACCAAGGGGTATCGTATTACCCAGTAACTGGGTTGTGGAGGTCAGATAGGCAGTCGCTCCATGTAAAATACTGGTATTCAGCTGCATCCGGTTAGACTGGAAACCGACTCCAACATAGTTGGGAAAAGGCTAGGCAGATGAGGAAGCAAGTATACTATACAGGGTCAAATTAACTTAGCTAGCCAAACTCCGCAGACGTGATGAGTATCGATATCTAAACATGAAAAACAAAAACGAAATTAATTTGATATTTTTTGTGGGGTCATCGACCGCTGTTAGTGTATTTACTTGAAATATCAGTTTTTTTTTAAGTGAAAACTTCTTTAGGTGTATTGGGCATTTTTTGAGATGGGAAAAAAAACTATTGAACTCGCGCCACTGTTACCTTAATCGACACCACTTCGAATGTGTTCGGCTGTCCTTGGGATGTACTCGGTTTTAATGTATATCCGATATGTCAGTGAGTGATGGCAAAGTATTATATTTGTGTTTTGTTTTCACTTCTGTCGGCACTCCCGGAGTGCCACTGTTTTTTTTTTGTTTAAACTTCACATGTGATTGGTATTGATATCTAAAAACGATAAAACACATTTTCTGAACTCATACTTCAAGTAGAAACACTACCAGGGGACGTTACCTCCTAAGAAAAAAAACATCAAATAATTTTTATTACAATTTAATTTGAGCCTGTATAATGTATGTACGCACGGCTACACATCAAGCTATACTTAACCAGTATAAGCTGACCTCTGATTGTAAGGAAAACCTATACAATGCGAGGACAGCTAAAACTGGAAATGAAACTAAAAAAGAAACCCCTGATGCTCCTGCTTTTCCCCCAAGGGTTACGCCCTTGGGAGAAAGGCGTGATCTTATGTGTTACGTTGGATGTAAGGCTTTCTTTTTAATAATGATAATTATCGACCTCTTTGAGTATACGAAGTCAAATTAGGTTCTATTCTCTGTTATTACCTTCTAGATTAAAAACCATTGTTTTTTTTTTGGTTACAAGTAATTCTTTTAACTGTATTTCCTGTGAAACTTACGACTGACAAGTTTCATCTGGTGAGATCAATCTTTTGGTACGCTTAAGTGAACATTTAGGAAGAATTGTGTAAAATGTATTTTTGTACATAACACAATTATGATAAAATAGCCCATAAAAATATAAAAGAAAACCGGATATGTGCGAGTCGGACACCATTACGACTTTTTTTTCAAAAATATACCTCAAAAATACCAAAAAAGCATTGTATTAACGAACATTATTCAACTTTATATACATGTTGGAAGCCATTACCTGTAAAAGGTATTGTAAGTATGCTTAAATGAATCCGCCATTTTGAGCAAATGGTCTCCTCGTGCTAAAACGCTCGGTCACCTAATGACTCACCTTTTTTGCTAACGTTACAGAATCCAGATAGGTACTCTCTAAACGAGTTTAAGTTTAAATAATGTCAATCTGGCTAGCTTTTTCCCAACTATATTGGGGTCGGCTTGCAGTCCCCTAGGTAAAACTGTTTGTCAGACTTTCGGGCTTCCGATACCCGTAACGACTGTCAAAGATCTACGAATGACAGCCGGGACAAACGGCTTAGTGGTCTGGATATGTAATGCATGGTCACCCATCCACGAACAGACCGCGGCAAGCGCAGCTTAAACTTCGATCGACCTGTGTGGCTGTTACCATTTAGTCACGAGCTCCTCTAGCCAAGTTTAGTTTTAAATAGTGTACGAAATTGAATAGAATATTAATTGGAATTTTCTGGCTGAGCTGGGGCATAAAATTTGCATGCTCACAGCGTTTCTTTTGGGATTAAGTCTGTTCTAAATGGTCTTTGTGAAAAAATAGCCTTGAATAAAATATGCTCTCTTGTATTCAAGAGGACTTACAATAGCTTGCATGACATCATACTGTATTGTATGAACAGTAATAGTAGTCAAGCTACGTGGTTCTGGAAAAATAAAAGGCGAACCATATAGAGTGGTTAGCATTATAAAAACCGGCCAAGTGCGAGTCGGACTCGCAAACGAAGGGTTCCGTACCACAAGGAAAAAAACGGCAAAAAAATCACGTCTGTTGTATGGGAGCCCCCCTTAAATATTTATTTTATTCTGTTTTTAGTATTTGTTGTTATAGCAGCAACAAAAATACATAATTTCAATAATTTGTGAAAATTTCAACTGTCTAGCTATCGCGGTTCTTGAGATACAGCCTGGTGACAGACAGACGGACGGACAAACAGCGAAGTCTTAGTAATAGAGTCCCGTTTTTACCCTTTGGGTACGGAATCCTAATGACTCCGACTACAATTTAAAATAAAATATAAAATACATTTAACACTACAAAACATACAAGGCCGCCCACCTTATCGCTTTTTGCGATCCCTTCCAGGCAACCTTGGAATGGACAGTGATACTGAGGAATGATCATGTCAGTAAAGTCTAGACCAAACATAGCACCTTTATCGCCTGTAATATGACCTTTACAGCCTTGTGTGGGGAGCAGTGTAACTTTTCACACAAAATGACGGTAATCCTAATCTTTTACAACACGTGAGGGATCATCATCGCTTTATCGCAGTCATAATTCGGCGCTGTGAACAATTTCAACTGAATTTTTCGCCAATGTTACCTAAAAATATCCTATATAACTAGGACTTTTGGGAATTCTTTGAGGAAGTCATTTTACGAAGAAAAGAAAGAAGTTTCGAAGCTGGTGAATTGTAGAGATATTCAATGTACAGGATATACCTAAATGTACTACATTCACCTTTGGGGTATTCTTGGGGGCATTATTTTTTTCGGAGAAAGGAAAAAAACTGGAAGTTGGTGAATTGAAGACATATACAATGTCAAATGTTTAGGCAGGTTTATTGTATTGTCTTTGTTGTCAACCGAACCCGCTGCCGCGTCCGGCGTCAAGCAGCCTGCTGTGTTTTGTCAATGCGTGGGAGTTCAGTGCCTTAGGCATCTTTTAGGCACGCTCGTTCCATCATAGACCTCATCCATCGCTTTACATCACGCGTGGTCGAGGTCAAGAGCCATTCAGCAATAAAAAAAAAAGTGTCTTGAAATGATGACAATGTAATTTTCTGTGTATATGTATATATAAAATTCAAAGTCCTGACTGACTGATATATCAACGCCCGATTTCTTATTGGCGTGAACTGATAAAATTAATACGTATCTTTTTTTCTCGCGCGATTTGAAAATATTTCGCGGGCTGGGCGTTGTCCATATATGTTTTAACACTCTCCCTACCGAAAATATATAAAACTTTTTAAGTTCAGGAGGCCATGGAGGCCGCCGGCGGGTACCAAAGTTTCTGCTTGTGAATGTCTTGAGTCGAAGGTCAAAATTACTACAAGACGCCGTGGGATACACTGGCGGGTCCAAAAAAAAAATCTTTCAGGACGCCGTGGGATCCGCCCTGACCTTCCGAATTCAAATAGTTTTTACAACTACTGGCGTGCTTTTATGGAAAATGTGCATTGGCTTGCTGAACAAAATTTTTTGGGGGTCGCCGACGGTTCCCATGGCAGGGGGAGACTGTTAATGTCATTGTTGTCAATGAATCTGTGACAACCATATTTTTTTATCGTTTTAATAAATAATCACACTTAATTCTTCCTGGTATTAATTTTTTTTTATTAATTTAAATATTTAAAATAAGATTTATTGAGGGGCTTGTGGCTAAATAATAACAGCCGCACGGGTCGATCGATCAGGTTAAGCTACGCTTGCCGCGGTTGGTCCGTGGATGGGTGACCATCTTTACATGCCAAGACCCTTCCGTGCCTCGGAAAGCACGTTAAGCCGTTGGTCCCGGCTGTCATTCGTGGATCTTTGACAGTCGTTACGGGTCGCCAGAAGCCCGAAAATCTGACAACCAGTCTTACCAAGGGGTATCGTATTACCCAGTAACTGGGTTGTGGAGGTCAGATAGGCTGTCGCTCCATGTAAAATACTGGTATTCAGCTGCATCCGGTTAGACTGGAAGCCGACCCCAACATAGTTGGGAAAAGGCCAGGCAGATGATGATGATGATGATTTAAAATAAGATTTATTCCGGTCTGATCCCCTGACCCCCCCCCCCCCTCGATCCCCTGCTAGTTCGTCTTCTGTTTTAAACTTTGTCTTATCCACTATAAGCTTTCTCATTCCAAAAGGTATACCTCTGCCTAACCTCCGGGGAAAGGGCGTGATGATATTTTAATATTTGTGTACCCATAAACAGTTCACGTTAGATACAGAAACCAATTTCGTAAAAAATAATGGCAATAAATAAAACGAAATTGAAAGGAGAAAAGCGGGTATTGTGTCACAAAAGATATCTCAATTTGTGTCCAGTCCGCCTGTGACGTAGCAGACCTGTAAAGTGGCACTCTATTCTGCTCTGTACGCTGTTCGAAGGAAATAGGTTTTAAAGATAGCACTTCAACGTCCTCTAACTAAGATGTGCAGGTATAGGTATTTATTTAACCCCGTGTCCTAACCAAAACCATTGGTCGCGCGACACGTGATCTTCGCGTTCATTATGCCACAAAAAAATTACTTTCTTATCTGTATACCTACACTAGCTGCACCCCACGATTTCACCCGCATAAGTCCCAAACCAGTTAGAATATTGGGATAAAAAGTTTCCTATGCCCTAGTCCTCAGGCGCAATTTTAAGATCGTTCACAGTCTGATCTTAGTCTACATCTGTCAAAAATACCTCGAATTTCCCTACATTTTTAACAAATTATTAACATTGATTTTCGCTGAAATGAAATTGCGACTAGATTTTGAACGTTTTTAATTACGAGAATTGGCCTTCAGGTCATGGTCAACTCATGTACCAAATTTCATCTATGTCCGTTCAGCCGTTTTAGCGTGAAAGTGTAACACACAAACTTAAAAAAATCTAATCTTTTCAATGTATAATATTAGTTTAGTTATTCTGTATACCTACATTAGAAGTAAATAAATGTTTTCTATTTCTCATTTGTTTCTCTTCTTTCTGGCTGCGCGACGCGACGAGGCGTCCGGGATCGCCGAAAAAAATGTACGCGAAGATCGCGTGTTTGTGCGACGCAAGCTTTGGTTAGGACACGGCCGTATCTAAATAACGAAGTTATTTTTGCCCTTTGGAAACAAACAGAGCAGATAGCCCAAATTACTTACCCTCAAAAAATAAACAACCCAAAAACGTTTGTTGTCCTGTTCGTAAACAAAAATGACAAAAGACTGGCAGGCTGTTCAACGAATAGACGAAACAATTATTTTTAATTAGAACACCAATTATAACAACAACGGTCATTATTATTATTGTTAAAAATAATAATATGCATGTTCTTAAAGAAAGATATAAATAAAATAGAGTTATTCGAACCAATCTATTCCAGACTAAGGCATATAATAGAACAACACAAAAAAACTTAATTGCAGTATTTATAATTAAGTTTTTGTTTTTGAAGTGAAACTCCTTAGGCGGCGATTCGATAAAAGGACGAGAATTGAAAGTGAAATTTTAAGGACGAGTCACGTTTAGGCACATTTCGTTACATGAGAGAGAAGAAAGATATAACTCTCTCTGTCTCTTACACTAAATCTCTATTATTCTATTTTTTTATGTTTCCCTTCTATCACGTGTACGATTTTGCACGCGCAGTTTTTTTTCTTTAATTATATCAGTGCTTAGAATTATTTTATTTATCTTTTTAAGAAGAAAACAAAGATAGAAAGAATTTAGAGATTTTTTCCAGCACCCTACAATATCAATCGCAATCTGAACCATTTTGAAGGATATTGCTAATCCATTGCTTCATATGTTGAAACATTTGTCTGCTCAACAACGTAAATAACGCAATGAATGTTGTGGAACTGTAAAAAAAAAAACAAATGCATTCGTGCTCTTAGTGTGTTACGCAGTTACCCCTCAGGCTTAGACACACAAAATCACAATACAAGAACACAACAAAAAACATCTGACGCAATAAATATATTTCTCCATCTAAGGGCCTGTGCACACCACGTTTTTTAAACGCGCCGTTTATACGCGTTTGTAGCGATACAGACGCGATACGCACGCAAGTCAGACGGAGCCTGTAGACCTATGCACACCTGTATAAATTCAAATACGCGTCTGAATCGATACAGACGCCCATGTGTAGCGATACAGACGCGATGCAAACGCGCGTGTGTATCGATACAAACGCGCTGGCATTTTGCGTTTTTAAGCAGAACCTCGTCAACAGACACCACGTTTTATAAACGCGCCGTTGATGCGCGTTTGTAGCGATACAGACGCGATACGCACGCAAGTCAGACGCAGCCTGCAGACCTTTGCACACCTGTATAAATTCAAATACGCGTTTGAATCGATACAAACGACAACAAACTGCTCTGTAGGATAAAAGCGCGCCGTCGACGCGCGTTTCTAAAACGCGCGTCGACGGCGCGTTTAAAAAACCTGGTGTGCACAGGCTCTTATACGATTCGTGACGTAATCCTCCTTCCATTTAACTAAAGTAGGATGTTCGAATTTGTATACCCCTCTGGAGGACCATGTGTGCTTACAACGCGGCAACCGTTTACTCGAATTTACTCGGTGTTAAATGTAGCGTTTTTGGTGGAATGAAGACAAGATTTAGGTTAAAAGTACTGCAGAAATACTTTATGGAAAGCTGTTATTTCTAAGCTGGTTACTTCACTTTAAAGAGTTTTTCAGCAAACCGTTTTTACTTGTGTGCGTTTCTGTTTTTCTCTTGTTGAAATAAAATGGTTTTCATTACCAAAAAAAGTATAGCTTTCTTAATTTTAGACTTTTCCTTGGTGTAGCTATATTGCACGTTAAGTAACAAAATGAGGGTTTCCTTCTTTTCTAATCTATAAATTCACTAGCAGCGCCCCCCGGTTACACCCGCACAAGTATCGATCCCGTGGAAATATCGAGATAAAAAGTATCATATGTGTTATTCTGATGTGTATGCTATATTACTGTAAAGTTTCATCAAAATCAGTCCATTAGTTTTTGCGTGAAAGAGCAACAAACATCCATCCATCCTCACAAACTTTCGCGTTTATAATTTAGTAGGATTATTGAATTATTTCTACATATTTGTATCGAAACCAAGTCTAATTTAAAAATGTAAATCCGTTTAAAATTCATAATTTACGCAAATAAAGGACCGATTTATCTTTTTTTTATCGTAAAAATACCTACAATAACAACATACCATGACACCTTGTTTCCCCAAAGGGTTATGCAGAGGTGTACATACAGTACACCCACATTTCGCCAATTAGATAATCGCAAAACGCCCACCAGTCCCATTCGCTTCTATTGAAGCGAAACCCTTATCTTTGCAGCATAAAATAAGGCAGCATCGATACAAACCCTCTCTGTTCCGCAGTTCCGACGCCGGTCCTAAAAAATTCAAGAGCACATTAAATTTTAAATTCCAATGAAAAATTAATCTCTCAATTCCGTCGGCTGGGCAAACTCCGCTTTTTTAACGACGCGACGCTAATAAACGTTGATATAATTTTTATAGCCGTACTTAATCGACAAATAGGCTTAGTGAAAGAGCTGTCATAAAACAAAATTCGAATATAAAATAAAAAAGATTTGCAGGTATACTGGATGAGATTTCATATTAAATAAGCATCACCTTTGTACCTATTTTTCTGTTCTGTTTTTTTCTTGTCTGTTTATATATGTGTTTGTGTGTACATAAATGGTAAAATAAATAACATAATCCGCCTATAATATTCCCACTGCTGGGACACAGGCCTCCTCTGTGAGAGGGAGTGGGCCATAATCCACCACGCGGGCCCAGAGCGGGTTGGTAGATGTCACATGTGTTTGAATTTTTGGTTCTAGGTTTGGTTTCCTCACGATGTTTTCCTTCACCGTTTTGAGAGCAATGGTGATGAAATAATTTACACAAAGTAAAGCGCCTGTCTGGATTCGAACCTAAGCTCTATATCTCGTAAGTCGCGGTCGTTACCACTGCTGGGCCATCACTGCTCTAAAATAAATAAATGTTAAATAAATAAGATTCGTGAATCTTTTGTTTGGTTGCTAATTAAATTTCAGTCGACAACATCCATCAGTTCCTTACTAAACTTCAACTATATCCGAGGATCCTGCACACTTATGTCTTTTGTTGACAACATACAAATTGAATGATATAAATAAATACTTCCGACCTTCTTACAAGTTTTAGTAAGCCGACTGTTAGCATTTTGTATAGTAATAAATAATCGGCTTTTCCCTAGTAGTCTGTTGTAAATATATCAAATTCACGCCATTTTTAAAACCTCTGACCAATATAAACTCATAAAAAATGCCACAAGAAAAATTTCTCATACAGTTCATAACTTTTTATCAAGTAATTCTGCACGTACATTGAAACCTTGGGAAAATTGGGCAGTGTACAAATGGCGGGGCCCCCATTGTAAATTGTCTTAGTAATTGGGAGAGAATCCGTCAGGGGGTGTGTCGGAGTAATAGGGATATTTGTGAGATAACCAGGTTTCGAGTGGGATAAAATTATCTGTTGAAGCTTTTTTTGAAATGGTCATTGAATGTGCCTGTATTGTTGACTAAGATTTTATTTATTTATTTATTGGATCTCCAACAGAGGCTAGACTATTATATGGATGTTTACAAAAGAAGGGATAAATACAAGTAAGTGTGTGGTTCCAATTATCCACACACGACAACATCAATCACTTACTCGTATATAATCTTGGTAGGGACAATAAGTATTGATAAGGTCGAAAACATTAAAATACATCAAAATACATTACAAAGCAAAACAATAAGAGTACAAAATAATTCCAATTAATTTTAAACAACAAGACAAGTATACAAAATGCATTTACTTAGCACATACTAAAAGGCACGCGACATATTCTTCAGCAAAACAAAAAAAGTTTACTCCTTTGTAAAAAAAAAAGTAGAAATGTGTGCGTTCAGCAAACATGCCAGACAACGGACTGGCAACTGGCTTTATTTAACTCCTTAAATATTATTTGAGCATGGGTGGAATATTGGAAGTTTTGGAAAATACCTTTTTAATTACCTCTGGCGGAGCGCATCACGAAAAGAATCCTGCAAACCGCTCCTAATTTTATTTCTCTGTACTTTCCGGAGCCTTAATATGCGAGGTGTCTATGGGTCAATTTTTTTTTTTTAATCTTTGTTTTTTTTTTTTTCTCTCACCTTTTTTGATGTTTTTTTTAATGCCTGTATTGTGTCTTGTGTTGCACTAAATAAACGGTTTATCTATCTATCTATCTATCAAACCACCTCCACAGTTCATCTTCTGCCTAGCCTTGTCACAGCTATATAATACCTGTAATGCTATTCTGTAAAAATCTCATCGTGACAATTAAGGTGAAGTGAGCTTATAGTGAGCTATCAATAGTGTCAATCCCTAGCATCAGACGGAATGACAGCTCACTTTAAGCTCACTACACCTACGTTATCACGGTGATCTTTTTACAGAATAGTACCGCAGTATTTTACATGAAGCGACTGCCTATCTGACATCGACAACCCAGTTACTGGCGTTACACGATGCTCCTTGGCAAGACGGGTTTCATACGGAGTTCTGACTACGCGTAACGACGGCAAAATTTAACCAAAATTCACCTGCCGCAGTTATGCGTACTGATTTTATGAATTTCTTAAAATTCCCCAAATTCTTTACGTAACTAACTTAGGTAGGTACTTTTACCGAATCTGCAATACGGCTTTTTCAGTGCCTAGCTGTCAACGTCACATTTGCTGAACATTAGGTATTTGGCCAGACTGGGCGCGGGCGCGGGCGCGGGAACGCGCGTGGTCTGCCTGTCCGCAGTGGAGCGCGGCTGCGTTCTGCGTGTTTTCGTGTCCAGTGTTTGTCAAATTATAATATGGAAAGCAGACTTATTTTTACTAGAAAAAAGCTCGAACTAGTTTGAGAACGCCGCGCCCGCGTGCCCACTATGGACGCTCAAAGGAAGTTCATATGTTTGAGTTCGCCGCGCCGCACCCGCTACCAGTCTGGCCAAACACTAAATAATCTAACCTAGCCTTCGAGCTAGGGTGTGGACTATTATCGGAAGTCTTAACCTCGCCGTACACTCCCAGTGAATTAAGTTGAAGTAGGTCAAAGATGACTAGAGGTTTATTATAACAATAGCCTTCCATTATGTAACCCAAAAATGTGTTTACGAAATTTTCACATACCTACGTCTGTGAACCGACTTTCTTTAATGAAATTAAGGAAAATGTACTTTATGATAATTCATGATCAAATAAGGACATATTAATACCAGCCTAATTATTTTCCCACTGCAGTTGAAAAGCCTCTTCTCATACAGAGAAGGCACGAGCATTGATATATATATGAATACTAATAGATATGAATACTAGCAGCGCCCCGCGGTTTCACCCGCATAAGTGTCGATCCCGTGGGAATATCGGGATAAAAAGTATCCTATGTGTTAATCCTGGTTATAAACCATCTGTGTGCCAAATTTCATCCAAATCCTTCCAGCCGTTTGTGCGTGAAGAAGTAATAAACATACAAACACGCTCACAAACTTTTGCCTTTATAATACTAGTGTGATTAGCTTCGAGTTTCTTGTTCCCCCGATCCACTTCGTCGCATCGCATCGTCTAACCGCGCTATTACCTCGTTTTTGCTTAGCGTTCATTTTGACTTTTTGCTCGACTCCTAAGAGTCCTAGCTTCAAGAATTGGGCTAAATAATGCAAAACAAAAAAAAACTCAATTCTGACAAGAAGTTCCGGAGATTAGTGCGTCCAAACAAACTGTTCAGCTTTATTATAAGTATAGATCTATATCTATAATTATAAGTACTGACAAAATAATATTTAATAAAAAAAAAAATCTGTCATCTGTCAGGCAGGATGACACCTCAAAATTTTCCGTTTTTTCAATTTTAATGTATTTACTTTGAAAAATCATTACGTTTCAAAAATTCGCAATGAATGTGTGCAATTTATGGAAGGAGTGATGGGGTTATGGAGAAATGTCTTGACGCTGCGTGAGCGTGCGTGATCCATTGCCACTCGTTCGATGTCCACCGCGCACAGCATGGATGGAAAGCAGCAGATGAAGCGATTTTTTACTCCGTTGGTGTAATTGCTGTATGGCGTTCCAGTGTGAGGATAAATAAATAATAAATAATTCATAAAAAAAAAAAAACACAAAACCTATGTATACAAGTAAGCCTCCGGAATCCACCACAGTACATCAGCGTGACGTCACAGACATTTTGATGACAGCTACTCACGCACTCGCTCCGTTTGCATAGATCTAGGCCTATTTCAAGTCAAGGACCTTTTAGACGTTACATCAGATAGACTGAGAATTTATTACAGCCTGCAAATATGATAAACCCTATCAAAATGAAACTACCCGTAGTAGTTTCATTTTGATAGGGTTTTAACATATTTTAAGAAGGGCTGCTAGTAAATTTAAGTTTATTTGGCAAGCTACTCGTACTTTGATTATTTATGATTGCCGATAAATACATAAAGGTCCAGTTGAAAACCAGCGTCAGGAGTGCCTGACGCTGGTTTTCAACTGGACCTTTAAAGAACCAGTTCAGCAAAAATGCCAGACAACTAGTGAGTTGTCTGGCATTTTTGCTGAACTGGACCTTTTTAGCGCAGCCGTGAGGCACACTTTCCTGCTTATTTTTTATTATTATTTTTTTCTTTTTTTAGATCGTAGTTTACACTTTTTATTTGACCCTTATTTTTTATTTATTTTTTTCTTGTTTGTTTTTATCTGATGTATGTACCTATCTGGTGTATTGTGTGTCTTTTGGTCTGTGCTAAATAAATATATATCTTTCTTTCTTTACATTTGAAGTACCGTGTTTTTAACTTTGCAAAAAACAAAGAAGTCCGCTTATGACCCTATGATAGAAGTGAAAACTTACAACTGGAGCCGTGTCGCCGTCACCGACCCGAGCGTGGCGGTTCAGATTCGTTCACAAAGTGCAATAAAGAAAGAAAATGAGACCATCAACATGTAGAACAATAAAGTTTTTCTTAAACCCACTGTCATACTTACGTAAGAATTACATCTTTGTCTCTGGTAAAGATGAACATCGAGATCATCATCATCATTTCAGCCGAATGACGTCCACTACTGGACACAGGCCTCCCCCAAGCACCTCCACTTCGACCGGTTCTGTGCTTCCCGTATTCAGCTGGTTTCTGCGGCCTTTGACATCGAGATGAAATTAATTAAATGGCACAAAAATGCTGTGATCAACCGTAGTACTACATGACTAACACCAATTTACTTAAATACAAACTCATCATTCACCGTTCTCGGGGTTAGCGGTAACTATCCTACATGGAATAAAAAATAAATATCCAACACTAAACCAATCAACAAACTAAATAGCGTTGAAATATTCCTCCGTATCGTTGTCAACTTGTAATGTGCCCAAGAGACTGGCGGCGTTGCCACGTTGTATGGCAATGCTTAGCCTCTGGCCAAGGTAAAAGCCAGTCTTTGGGTCACAGGAAGTTTCAACCTATCAAAAAAGTTCATTAATAAAACTACAAGCAGCGCCCCACGGTTTCACCCGCATAAGCTTCGCGTGGGAATATTGGGATAAAAACTATCCTATGTCCTTTCCCGGGACTCCAACTATCTCTATACCAAATTTCATCTAAATCGGTTCAGAGGTTTAAGCGTGAAGAGGTAACAGACAGACAGACACACTTTTGCATTTATAATATTAAATTAAGGTAGTTTGGATTCCAATACACCCCTAATTTACTCCCTCTCACAGAGAGGAGGCTTGTTTCCCAGCAGTGGAATGAAAACCCAATGTATAGTTTGCCAGAACCAAAACACAAATAGCGCAATCAAAAGACCAAACCGTACCATTTTTTACAAATCGTCGGTTCAGCCAGTAGCGTTTTCAAATAGGACGGTCCCGGTCAGGCAGTGATGAATAGTCACCCCGGCCCTTAGAATCTTTGAGCCGATCGATCTCTGGCACAAAAAAGGACCTTTCTATAGAAATAAAGCCTTTATGTATCTTCATTTGATTTGATGCGATGAAGTCAACTTGTATCTATGTGGATTGAGGTTATGTTTTATTGCAGAGGGGAGAAATCGGATTGGTGTGGTTTCGAAATAATCCTTGATACGGTTTAGCTTCACAGTTTCCTATAGAAGTGGGGTTCCGTCATAATATAACGGCTGTCATAAAAATCGGGATCGAGTGATTCGGGATAGCGTTCATTCGGGATCAAATGCTTCGGGACGTCGAGTTTCGGGGATTTTCACTAGTATTTGACGTTAAAAGTTTATCATAAAAATAACGGGATAGGACCATTCTGATTTCATAACTCAACCTTGCACACTTACTGTAGGAATACCTAATTATTTGATTAAATCAATCACTCAATATGCCTAGCTTTTTCCAACTATGTTGGGGTCGGCTGCCAGTCTTACCGGATGCAGCTGAATACCAGTATTTTACATAGAGCGGCTAGGCAGCCGCCCAGTAACTGGATTGTGGAGGTTAGATAGGCATCTAACCTCCATAATCCAGTTACTGGGCGGCTACTCCTTGGTAAGGCTGATTGTCAGACTTTTGGACTTCTAACTACCCGTAACTAATTATTTAGATTTAATATCATCATTATAAAAAAACTGAGGATCAGTGGTGGCCCAGTGGTAACGGTCCTGACCTACGAGTTGTAGGTCGTGAGTTCGAACCCAGGTAGGCGCTTTACTTTGTGTGAATTTCATCACCACTGCTCTCAAAACGGTGGAGGAAATCATCATGACGAAACCGGTATGTCCTAGAACCAAAAAAAAAAAACGAAGACGTGACATCTACCAACACGCACTGGGCCCACGTGGTAGATTACAGCCCATTCCGTCTCGAAGAGAGGAGGCCTGTGTCCCAGCAGTGGGAACATTATAGGCTGATTATGTATAATGTGTTATAAAACTATTTTCTCCAACAAGCCCAACAAAATATAATTTAAAAAAAAAGAATTTTGAAAATCCGTCGACAATTGGCGGAGTATTCGATGAACAAAAAATAAAAAAAAAATATACAAACAGCCGAACATAGTACCTCCTCCTTTTTGTGAAGTCGGTAAAAATGTGACACGTTTTTATCACAGAAACTTGTACAGACGCCAGCAAATCAAGCTACCCGAAACTATAAAATTTTCCCAATCAACTTTGAACCTTATGCTTTAGCGATAAAGTTGAAAATCTATTAAAAAAATTTGACAGATTGTAATAGCTTGATGTGCTGGCGTCTGTACCTGTTCAAAAAGTGCAAACACACAACTTTTGTTATCGTTCGTCGGACACGCGATATAAAACAAAGTTGGTCATTTACGTGCTTTTTACGTACAAAGCTGATGCGGGTAGTATTTAAATATTTAGATGCTGAAAACAGATGACACTCACACACAGAATAGACCGACACACATAAACACACACGCATACAACACTGACAAACAGAAACATGACAGGATGAGCATTTAGAACTAGATATCGTGTATTTTTGAAGTGAAGTAACGACACCACTTCGGATGTGTTCGGCTGTCCTCGGGATGTTTTCGGTTTTTATGTATATCCGATATGTCAGTGAGTGATGGCAAAGTATTATGTTTGTGTTTTGTTTTCACTTCTGTCGGCACTCCCGGAGCGCCACTGTTTTTTTGTTATATTTCTTATTGTGTTATTTATATCTCATCGTATACTGCATCGGTTGATTTGTCACTAAAAACCAGCGCTGTCTCGCATAGGGTCGTAGTTACCCGTTGTACCGTTTGCACCATTGACCTGCACCATCAATGGTGCAGGAGAGACAAATTAGTTTCGTTTGCACCATTAATAATAATACAACTACTTCACCATACTTTTCCCGTTTGCACCATTGACCTGCACCATCAATGGTGCAGAAGAGACAAATTGTTTGCACCATTAATATTAATATAACTACCTACTTCACCATACTTTACTAGTCATAGGTAAATAAAATAAAAACCAATAATACGTAGTATTTTGTTTGTGTGCAGAACCTCTTTTTAATATAAATAAACAACCAAAAAGCAACAATAATAATATTTTTTATAAATAAATTCCACAACTACTTTATGTAATAATATAAAAATAATGACGCTACACAAACACATATGATTTATAACTTTCGTTCCGTGGTAGTTTTGTTATGTTTGTTAAGTTTAGACCCATATCTTTGAAAGTGGCCACGGTCTTTTTATAAATGGCAGGTACTGTTTCTTCTGAAGTTGTCGCGGTATCTATACTCGAACTAATTAAATGGCATACGACATTTTTGTTTTCATCAGGCATACAGTGATTGGAATGCTCACGTTTTTTCACAACCTTCGATTCATCCTAAAAAATAAAATGTCAATGTATACTTCCTTAATTCTGGTAAAAATAAGCTTGTGAAAAATAAAAAAAACGAGTGTGCTTATGACCACACGACTGAAGTGAAACTTCAGTATTGCGTATTTGGCTACGAGAGGAAGAGAGAAAGAAAATGTGCGCGCGCACTGCTGTCTCTTGCTTATATCCCCCACTCAACTTCCGTTCGCCTCGCCCGATCACACTTTTCGTAACGCTTTACGTCACGCGTTCGCCAGCTTACTCCCCAAGTCAAGCGTGCGTAAAGAAGTTTCACTTCAAAAACCTGGGCACGCCACAATTGCGGCGATAAGTCCCCTCCTTGAGGAGTGGCTGAAGAGGCGACACGGCGTCCTCATCTTCCGCCTAACGCAGGTCCTCACCTTGGGAGGTTCCTTTTCCGGATAAGGCGGGAGGAAACGCCCGGGTGTCACCATTGTGTGGATCGCCCGGAGGACACGGTGGAGCATACGGTGGAGGTCTGCCCAGCTTGGGCGGAGCACCGCCGAGTCCTCACGGCGGCGATCTCTCGCGTCCGGCCCTGGTCCATGCCATGGTACGGAGCGAGAGTGCATGGGAAGCCGTTGCCTCCTTTTGCGAAGCAGTAATGCTCGCGAAGGAGGAGGCGGAGCGCGTGAGGGAGAGGTAATCTTTGCGCTCTCGCGCCCCTAGTCGCCGCAGGAGACGCCCGGGGCGTCGGGAATCAATAGCCGATTCCCGGCCACCGTAGGCGCGGGCTTGCGAACGGCGAGCAATGGGCAGCTCGCCGTCCGGTAAGGACCAGTCCCGGGTCGACGGCGCGTTGTGTTCCACGCGCGCCTCAAAGAGATGCCAGTTTTTTTTTGTTTTTTTCAGTTTTTTTTTTTTTTTGGTTTTTGCCAGATTTTTGTAGTGTGTGTGAAAATGGTGTTGATACCCTTGAACAACAAAAGTCTTCCTCGACTTTGTGCAACAAATGTTAAATTAGTTCCACTCATTGTAATTTGTTATTTATAGTCTAAGCTCCAATTATACAATTACTTATTGAAATAAAATGACAGAATTATAACAAAATAGTTACCTTGTCAACACTCAAATAATATTAGAACATGCAAAGAGGAAATACTTTCAGGAATGGTGCAGATGAGACCATATTATCAATACGGTTTCGTTTGCACCATTCTCAATGGTGCAGATGAGACCATACTATCAATGCAGTTTCATTTGCACCATTAATGGTGCAAACGAAACTAATTGTCTCTTCTGCACCATTGATGGTGCAGGTCAATGGTGCAAACGGTACAACGGGCGTAGTTATAGTATTAGGTATGCTGAGCGATAGCCGTTTTGCGTGGATGTGACGTATATTTTCCCCCAATTTGTTATTTTTTGTATTTGTGTTCTCTCTGCGTCATGTTTACCGCAAATAAACGTGTTTTCTCTCTCTCTTTTCTTTCTAGATTTCTTTTGCGGTCAAAAACACTAAATTTTGAAACAAATAGTGGGCTCAAATTGTTATTTCAGCCCACTTTTGATTTAGTAGGTGAAAAATTGAGCTTCGCAATGCCGGGTGCCTGTATTTTATCGGTTGTTATGGTCAGTGTTACGACTCATATCATAAAACGTAGTCCTCAAAACGTGGCATAGTAGGTATTAAAGTCCCCCAAACTATATTCACCTTCGAGTGCTTTTTATGGAGCATTCGAAAATGCTAAACTACCAACATTTTAGTCATCTATTGAGTTAAATAATTCAGCAACTTACCACCAAAATGACAAGACGAAAATTTTAACTGCCTACTGCTACCTACCTGCATATTTCCCGAGATACACGAGGCTAGTTTAAAAAAAAACAATGGCACTCCGGGAGTGCCGACAGAAGTGAAAATAAAACACAAACAGAATACTTTGCCATCACTCACTGACATATATTATCTTCAAGAATAACAATAACTAGACGAATAAAATGCCTGCAACTACAACATAAAACGTACACTATGGTCAACAAAGATTTTCTCATAGGAAAAATCTTCTCAAACATGAGACGCCCATAGGTACAGACGCCAGCACATCAAGCTACTACAATCTGTCAAATTTCTTTAATAGATTTTCAACTTTATCGCTAAAGCATAAGGTTCAAAGTTGATTGGGACAATTTGACGGTTTCGGGTAGCTTGGTGTGCTGGCGTCTGTACTATCAATAGATTGATAAACGACGCAGGTGTCAAACAATCTATCATTATATAAAAATAACGATGTCAAAATATCTTCTGGCTGTATCCCGAATATTTTTTGCCATCTGCTCGTCAAAGATAATAAGAAAAACTTGGGCGATTTATCATCCATCTTTATTATCTTTAGATATTAAAAAATGCGCGCTTTACTTTGTGTAAATTATTTCATCACTACTGCTCTCACCACGGTGAAGGAAAACATCGTGAGGAAACAGGCATGTCCTAGAATCATCAAAAATTCGAGGACACGTGACATCTGCCAACAAATATTCCCACTGCTGGGACACAGGCCTCCTCTCTGTAAGGGGGAGTTGGTCATTATCCACCACGCTGGCCCAGCGTGGGATGGTAGATGTCACATGTCTTCGAATTTTTGGTTCTAGAAAATGCCGGTTTCCTCACGATGTTTTCCTTCACCGTTGTCAGAGCAGTGGCAAAGCAAAGCGCCTGTCAAAATTCGAACCCACGACCTACAACTCGTAAGTCGCGGCCTTTACCACTGGGCCGCCACTGCTCCACCTCGGTATGACTGTGGGAAAAGGCTGGGCAGATGATGATGCTGAGAAACTCCCTTGACTACACTTAAAAAAAGCTCACCGCATTCTAGAATTTCATATAAAATGTTTATTTATTTTGTTTTTTGTTACAGGTAAATTGGTGGTCTCTCTTTGGTATGTCGATGATGCCCTTCGTATGCAGATGAACGTGGATCCACATGAAACACAATGGCTTTTTAACACTCTACCGATTAAAAAACATGGGTTTTTAAACCCACTACTGGGGAAGCTATAACTATAGTTCGTTTTGAACCCTAGAGGTAAACGGTAATCGATACTCATTAAAATCTCCGTGGCGACAAAGTAGGTAAATAGATACATTATTTTGGAACTCGGAAATAAAAATATTTTCTCTTTCTTTTTCGAGCGCTTGTTTGTGAAAAGTCCGCCAACTGTAAATTGACTTAGCCTTGCTTTTGATCGGTGGAAATGAATGAATAATTAAAAAAGAAAGTTTGCTAAATGTGCTTGAACTTTTCAATCCGTTTTAGGGAGCGAGCCAACGACTTTCTCGGTGTTTGCCTTGCGTGATCCAAAAACGGGGTATTGACCCTGTTTGTAACCCTACTCAACCAGTTTTTTGTCTGTTTTTACTTATCCTTTAATACCAAATATACATACAGCTGCATTTATTTAACAACAAAAAAAACTGCCCGTCAGGAACGAAGATCCGTACGCACACACACACACTCTTATATAACACTTAGAAAGAGAAAGAGAAAAAGTCACATGTAGTAGATGATGAATATAACCATCAACCATTAAATTTATATAATATTTAAAATTAACTATGATATTCAATAAACAAAATTAACATTATAGAATAAAAATATTATCATATTTAAGTTGTTAACAATTCAACTATTCAACATGTTGTAGTTGCAGATACTTGAATAAAAATATTAACGAATATTTTTCAACCACTAAAAATACCGTTTTTTTTTTTTTATTAACTTATAAGCAATTTCAACCAATATTCTTATCCCTAACAAGGAGTGGACATAACGCGTTTTCCGTACCTTTTCTACCAGTCAACTCCTACCGCAAGCCGCGTAAAGGTCTAAATACTACGTCACTTGTCTAGTGATTGCAAGCGCTATTCCGGAGCATGAGATCCGGAGTTCGATTCCTGGGTCGTGCAAAGTGTTATTGGGTTCTTTCCATCTGGAATTTCTCATTAGCATCCCGAAGTCTGGATTTGTACCCGATTGGCAATAGGCTCGCCAATATTACATAGGACTTAAACATAACTGGCGAAATGTGGGTGGTATCCATCCAAAGGTTGTCTTTAAAAGATCGCTTTTAGCGATAAGACCGCCCATTGTGTCACCCATTGTAAAATTTATATATTTATGTCTGTAATTTATATGGTGTACATAATAAAGAGTATTCTATTCTATTCTATTCTATAAGTATACCTCTGCCTAACCTTTCGGGGAATAGAGGCTTGTTGTTGTATTTTTGTTATTGTAGTTGTTGTTGATTGTTTTTGTTGTTGTTATTGCAGTTGTTGTTGTTTTATTGTTGTGTTGTTGTTGTGTTGTGTTGTGCTGTCTTTTGTGTGCGCCAAATAAATGGTTTATCTATCTATCTACCTTTTTTGGGTGGGAAATTATCAAATAACTTCTCCCGCTCTGGGCGGAGCGCAAGGGCGTGTCAGACTCTTACTGACTAAAACCTACCCGTGTTCCTTTAGTTGCCTGTGCCAGGGGCTACGGTATCTCATCTATCTATCTACCTTATGTTATGTTCAAAAATATATATATGTAGGTATACGTAAAGTATTTGTCATCACCAAAACTCTAACCTACCTACGTAACGTAACACATAACTTGAAAACAAACTTCAACAAAGATGTCACTCTGGCAGATCGCAAGCCTTCCATCACACACCCTCCCTCTTTAACACAACGCGAGTGAACGAGACAAACGCCGCGAATTCTCCAAATGGATTAACGCAAGAAGGAGGGAAGGAATTATACATGATGTTCTCATCCGTCACGTTGACTGTCGGCCATTTTGCTGAATATATACATGGTGTAGCGTGTCGCGGAAGTTGTATTCACTCTGAAGGGTTTTATACGCAGGTAAAATTCGTGTACAATTTTGTAGCATCTCGTAATGTATCATTTGTCAAATAGGACGTTTTATGACCCCTCTTGTTGGTGGTAAAAGGAACTCTTTTAGTAGTTTGACAGTTTGACCAATGTTTGAGATTGACCAAGTTGTAGGTACTGTTCAACTCGTCAGTATTTTTCAAAATATAAGTTTGGTTTTACTCCCCATTTAATAATAGGGCCAAGAACTTACATAACAATATAATCAGTCTGTAATGTTCCCACTGCTGGTACAGACGCCAGCACATCAAGTTACCCGAAACTGACAAATTTTCCCAATCAACTTTGAACCTTATGCTTCAGAGATAAAGTTGAAAATCAATTAAAGAAATTTGACAGATTGTAGTAGCTTGATGTGTGTGATGATGATGTGCTGGCGTCTGTACATAGGCCTCCTCTTTTCGAGAAGGAGTGGGTGAGCCCAGTGCGGGTTAATAGATGTCAAATGTCTTCGAATTTTTGGTTATAGGACATGATAACGTATATAGCCCGAATAATTGCCAATTGAACAGGGCACATAGCTTGCAGAACAGATGGCTAATGAAGCCGTAAGGTTCTGGAGTGGCGACAGCGTACAGGAAAACGCAGCGTTGGAAGGCCTCCCACAAGGTGTACAGACGACCCTGTGAAGGCCGCAGAAATCCGCTGGATGCGAGAAGCACAAAACCGGTCGAAGTGGCGATGCTTGAGGGAGGTCTATGTCCAACAGTGGACGTCTCTCAGCTGAAATGAGGATGTCATAACTGTCTTTGAAACAGGTAACGCAAAGTTGCCAATGTTTGCAAATCCTGAAAGATGTCCCGGCTTTCAGTTAAACGTTCAAACCCTATATAATATTTGTGTATGCTTATTACAACCTATTCCAATTAGAGAGACGAGAGAACTGAATTACATAATTTTAATCAATTTGGAGTGTTTGGTTTTTTTTGGGGCAATGAAATCAAAATGAACATTTTGAAAACCAATATGGGCTACTTTAAAACATACCAGCCTATATTTTTCTACTACACATATTTACATTCAATACGAACAATACAATTAATTTTATCGAGTAATATTCACATAATTTGTGTAGCATTTTATTCGGAAAAACATGAGTCTTCCATTTAATGTCTCAAGTTAGGATGCGATCCGTTTCTTAATTAACTACAGAGCCGTTATTGGGTTCAAATGAAACGCCTCTGGGTGTTGATTTATTCCGATCTGATCCCCTGAACACCCCCCCCCCCCCCCTTCCACCCACCCTCGATCCCCTGCTAGTTCGTGGTGCTAAGTATGACTCCTTACACAATAATAGATAATATATCTATAATTATCTATACATATTATGAACTTGTCGTGTCTGTATATTGTGTGACCATGTCTTTCTTCTAAACTGCTCA
Source organism: Hydraecia micacea (assembly GCA_914767645.1). NCBI lineage: Eukaryota > Metazoa > Arthropoda > Insecta > Lepidoptera > Noctuidae > Hydraecia > Hydraecia micacea. Next base: position 2,579,251 of record OU611801.1, on the reverse strand, counting down.
ACTGATTTCGATACGGTTTTCTCCATCATTTATAGAATTTATTCCGGAAGGTTTTCATTTGTATATTATTTCACTTATTAATGAAATCTCGATGATTTATCTGGTTCACCCTTGTTTGGTATAACAACTTTTGATGTAATGTTACTAATTCGAACAACGTTTAAGAAAATAATCAATTTGTATAATATTGATTAACATAATTTTCATTTCATCGAATATTTATTTGCGATAACAACATTTGCGCTATTGATCAAAAGGTATAATGTTCATTTGATGTAATAATAATAATAATCATCGACTTGCGCTAATAGAAAAAAGAGACTATTTTTAGTGGGCTACCCGGAACCGAACTAGTAAGATTAGGTTAATTATAAAAAAAAAAATGTTAGGTTAGGTTAGGTTAAAACTGTGACCCCTACGCACGAGCCGAGCGAGCGAAGCGAGCGGTGCCGCGGCAGCGGCCGGCGAGTGCCAGAAACAAATGACATTATTTCAAAGAAATAAATGTGCTAAATAAAAATCTACCAATTAATTATTCGGTCAAATGAATAATTATACGAAATGACTTTATTGTAACTAAAATTAGCCGGAGCGATTTTCGACAAAACGTTGTTATACCAAACAAGGGTGAACCGATTTATCTAGTCCTAAAAACCGTGCAAAGCAGCGGCGGGCAGGTAGTAATATGTATAATTATATTTCACAAAAATCTACTTAGTGGTGGATAAAATTTACCTGCTGCACAGAAGGAAACTTGTGCACAGAACTAAATTTGTGTGCACGCAAATCGCACGTTACAAAATTTTGTTTCAGTGCGGTTAGTGGAAGTGCTCAGCAGGCCTACCACAAGCTCTTAAGGCGATCCATTTTAGGACCTAAACGGAACTGTTCTTCTAATTCGTACCATGACGTCAGTTTAACGATTCAGTTTAGGCCGTGGCATCTGCTGACAGCGATTGTCCCAAACTGAGTCGCAAGTTTTGGTTTCATTCATACTTATTTGGTACCACGACGTCCATAGAGCAGCTCAAGCGATGCAGTTTAGGAACCTAAACTAAAATGTCTTGTTTTTGAATCGTTTTAAATTAGATCATGGTAGGCCACCAGGTGCTGTTCTTCCAAGTGCGATTCAAATCAGTGCTCTGAGTGGAATACCTCCACAAATTCGATTGTTCCTCAGCTCAGCTACTGTCACTCTACAATATAATAAAATAAACGTTATTTTCTTTACACAGCAGTTTTCCACGGTGTTCGAAATCTTCTACAATTTTACAATTTCTTTTTATTCATAAAAGCTTGTCTTGTATCTTCAAACAGCAGTAAAACACAAGAACTCATAATATTCAAAGCGGCACGTCGGCGTCGCGGCGTCGTAAAACCCCACTTGCATCTCACAAAGTACACCACATTGTACAGACGCTAGCACATCAAGCTACCCGAAACTGTAAAATTTTCCCAATCAACTTTGAACTTTATGCTTTAGAGATAAAGTTGAAAATCTATTAAAGAAATTTGACAGAGTGTAGTACCTTGATGTGCTGGCGTCTGTACACCACGACACAACTTAGAAGTTTCATACCTACCATACCTACCTACCCATACCTACTGTAATTTGAAAACATTGTAAAATCCAATTATTTTTTAAAAGAGTAACCGTGGAGTTTCTTGCCGGTTCTTCTCCATAGGAAACGACCAATTGGAACCGTGAACCTAGCTTCTGACGTTTCATAAGTGCCCATATAGGTTTATGTGAAATAAAACATTTTGATTTGATTTTGATTCATCGGTAAAATATGCCAAAGACGACCCAACTCCTCACTTTGTACGATTTAAATCAAAGCAAACTCGGGCAAAAACTTTTAATGCCTCGCCTGTAGAGCTAAATAATCAATTGCTAGTAACTGCCTCGTTTGGTGTAGTGGGCGCAATCGCTATTACTGAGCATGAGGTCTTGAGTTGGATTCCTGGGTCGGAGAAGTGTTATTGGATTTTTCTCTCTGGAATTTCTCAGTAGGGAATCTGGATTTTTGCCCGATTGATCGCAATAGGCTTGCCCCCTGTTACATGGGAATTTAACATAACTGGCAAAATGTGGATTTACTATAGGTACACCTCTACCTAATCCTTCGAGGAAGGGCGTTATGTTATGTTATGCTAGTACTATAGTTTTTGTTCGATTAGTATATTTTTAAGTCCATTTTAACTTGCGTTATTTTATTTTTTCAATGTCGCACTGCCATTATTATAAATTAAATACAAAATGATTACAGTTTTAAAAGGCAGGATGTGCCCACTTTGCATAAAAAGGCAACGTTTAACCTTTTCGTTTCTCGAGTGTTAAAGGTTACATCGATGTAACCTTTAACTCATGTCGTGCTATTCTGCCTGAGTTCTGAATTTTATTCGGAGGAGGTCTTATTGAATTGTGTTGCTTTCAATGTAAATGGGATCTGTCGTCGAATTTTATTGTTTTACTGGGTATGTCATTAGGTTCTTGGGTAGATATTTTGTAGGGTATATGGTTGTAGCTAATAATTTTATTGATATGACGGAGAAAGTATTATGTGTCTGTCTCTCGTTATCTTCAGCCATATTTTTTATTGCGCAATAGAAAACCGTTTGCAGTTCAAATCAGATTATAATTTACGAACAAATTAATCACACTAGCGAATCACACTCTGTAGGTACAGACGCCAGCACATCAACCTACCCGAAACTGTCAAATTTTCCCAATCAACTTTGAACCTTATGCTTTAGCGATAAAGTTGAAAATCTATTAAAGAAATTTGACAGATTGTAGTAACTTGATGTGCTGGCGTCTGTACACGACACAACTAGATACAGAACGCGAGACAGTTAATCAGTCAGATAACTTTAAGAATTAATATGACAGTTTGACATAATTATTTTCTATACAAAAGCTATCAAACTTCAATCATTATTCCTCGGACAAAAGTTATTAGACTATTGAAAAATCAGGTCTTGAAGAGAAATTGACCATCTTTTAACATGTTTATATATTTATGGTGGAGTTATATTCCAAAGTCATATTTAAAAAATCAAAATCAAAAGTCACTTGTTCAAATTAGGCTGAGAATCAGCATTTTTCGAACGTCAAAATTACAAAAGACAGTCCCCCAAAACGCCCGCCCTTCACCAAAAACATGCACACATATATAAACTTACAAACTAAATTAGGAGTCTGAAAAAATACTTAATAAATTCGTAATTACAGGGCCATGTTGTTTAAAAACCCTCCATTTCATGTCCATTCACTCCATAAAAAGTCAAAACAAACACAATCTTGTTCCAACAAAGAAATAAATTAAAATATAATCAGTAACATACCTACAGCGGTAGTTGTACTTCATGTTTCGATTTCCGGAAGGTGGCGGGGCGCGGGCGGAGGGTCACGCGATCTAGCACTTTAAAAAACAATCAAAGACTTTGTATTTTGTACGGGGAACTTAGAGAAAGGTTCTGTCTGGCAAGATGATGAATTAAAATTGTTCTATTGTAAAATACTTCGGAATGAAATTAGGAAGGGTTCTGAAAAGACGTTTTTTTTTTTTAACTATTTGTCAAACTTATTAGGAAATGGCTACGGAGGTGTCTCGGTTAACTTGCCATTGTCGATAACCGTGCAGCTCAACTCAGAAATTAAGGAGCTCAACGAATCGACGAACAATACCAAAGAAAGGACATTTGGGTAGTTCACATAAAGTACTCAAACTACCTGAGGGGCAAATCTCATAATTATAAGAACATTTACAGTCTGATCTCAGTCTTCATCTGTAAAAAATATTTCCAATTTCCTTATATCTTTTACAAGTTTTTGACATTGATTGACGCTGAGATGAGATTGCGACTAGATTTTTAACGTTTATAATTCTTCCTTCTTTTATTATCACTAAAACGTCACGTAAGCTCATTATACGTGTCTTGTAAATTGAGCTCTATTACCGTAACCGTAATATATAATTTACAAAATATTTCTAGTTCTGCAAATGAGTTCATGCAGCTCGTTAGTTAAGATATAAAAGCTATGTTATGCACCATTACATACTGCAGTATGTCGGTCGTGGTTCACAAATTAGGTTAGAGAATAACTACAGTCCGCGGGCTATGTGCTCAGAGTAACTGGAATTTCTGGGATGAACGTGAAAATCTTGGCTGTTCTAGTTTTGTTTTGTTTTTGGCATTTTTCCGTGCTCATTTCATATAATTAATTCCCGTTGTACGGTATTTATTAAATTATAAGTCGTTGATGTTATGGTGACGAAGATTTGCTATAATAATAAAATTCAAAGTCCTGACTGACTGATACATCAACGCAAAGCCTAAACCGCTGGTCTCAAAGACATAAACTTTGGAGAGTGTGTTCTTTGTGAAGAGTAGGTATCCACTAAGAAAGGGTTTTCGAAATTCCACCCCTAAGAGGGTGAAATTTCACTCGGACGAAGTCGCGGGCAGAAGCTAGTCAGTATATAGGATAAATTTAAATAACTGAATTGTACCTCATAATATCATCCCATCTTCCATCTTGCGCCGCATGCCCTGTCACCTGTACACGTGAGGACCTAAGCTTCTACGTCAGCAAATCATCATAGTGTTGTTGAGTACTGGGCCTAACCCTCTGTACGATATTTTTTCTTGCGGTTTCACCCGCATAAGTTTCGATCCCGTGGGAATATCGGGATAAAAAGTAGCTTATATGTTAATCCAGGGTGTCAGCTACCTCCATTCAAAATTTTTAACATAATTGGTCCAGCCGTTTGAGCGTGAAGAAGTAACAAACATATAAACACACACACATACTCACAAACTTTCGCCTTTATAATATTAGTGTGACGTATATTCTTTATTGCTTTCCATATTGTAAAAAGATTGAACAAAAGGCTTAAAGCTAGGTACCTACAAAAACATGAACCCTGTAAGGGCACAGCAAAAATATAAAATTATAATTACGAAAAACAAAATTAAACCTACTACTAACAAAAATAAAAAATCTAGATATTTAAATTAATTTAACAATTCTGTGCACGTTTCCGGATGACAGAGATGCGGACGAATACTTCGACGCCTTTTTTTTTTTGTTATCCTGTAGTGTCTCACTACTGGGCAAAGGCCTCCCCCAAATCCTTCCAGGAACACTTTTCCCGCGCCACCTCGAACCAGCCCTCGTTGTACGCGTCCAGGTCATCTCGCCATCTCTTTCTAGGCCGGCCTCGGTGGCGCCGCACAGTGGGCCCATACTGAAAATTAGTGGACTTAGGCAACAAAGTTCCAATATCGATGCGATTTTTTTTTATATGACGTGTTATGATATTCCTGACAACTTTTATTCTTATAACATTTCTTCTAAAGTTGATAGTTTGTCTTGAAAAAAATTAATTAGATTATTTTGTATGGAGCGAATCACGTTTAATTTTTTTTCTTCAATTGTACTAATATGTTGGGTGTGTGGCGTGAGTATATGATAGCTAGGGTCATTCTCTATCCACGAAAAAAAAAACAGCGCCGGCCATCTGCGGCAGCGCGAGTAATCATTCGGTAAAAAAAAAATGTTATGTAAGATTTTTTTTTGCCATTTAAAATAAATTCAAAGTAAATTTTTTGTGTCATTAGGCTAATTCACCTTCTCTTTATTAAATATATAGTTTTAACAGCGCATAGGTACTTATAACTAATTATTCTGGTAGAAATTTAGTAATTATTGCTATGTTATCGGTAGCACCTGCATTGTGATTGATGACTCATTTGTTATTGCGCTCGGCTAAGCGCATAACTAATGAGTCATCGAAAAATGCTCGTCTCTGATTGGCTGAATAATTTTCACTCACTGATAACAGTGTCCACTACTTGAGTAATTAACACTGTCTATAAATATAAAGACATTCATTAAGTCCATCTAGTTTCGCTCTTGTCGCTTATTTGTGAACACAGTGAAATACTTTTATTTTTATATTTACATTAGAACTATGGCTGGATTTTGTACCAACCTAGATTTTTTTGTGAAATTAAGAAGTGGCGGTGATCTGAAAAATCATATGTTTCTATATGAAAGTATCATTTCTGTCTTGACTACCGAAGTTTCTGAAGAAGACAAGAACCGAATCAAGGAGTTCTGTCGACTTTTTTGTGTAAATCTAAATAAAAAGTGGATAGAGTCAAGTAGAAACCAAAAAACTTTTATGAATCGTGTAAGTAATCGCAAGTGGTTGGAAAAAAACATCAACTGGCCTGTTTGTGACAGTGTTGACCTGAGAAGTGAGATGGGCTTTTCGGACGCAGTCTTATCTGAACCTGTGGATATAGATTCCCATGTTCCTACTCTTGCAGTATGTACTGCGGAAGCGGGAACATCTACAGAAAAGGAGCACAGAAAACCATTCGAAGAGTTAAGTAAGAAGCAAAAAAAAAGACGTTCTACTTCCATAGTAGAAGAAAATTCCGAAGAAGAGTTGCAGACCTGGTACATAACAAAATTGAAAGACAACGGCAAAACGAATCTGGCAAAAGTGATCGAATACCTTTCCAGTAATCCAGATGCCCTATCCGAAGTAGACGAGCGACTATTCAAAAAGCAGAGCTTAAGTACTGTAAGTAAGTACCCACCACAAGAGAGTATGGAGATTACCGAAAAAGGAGCTCAAATTAAATTGCAAGCGCTATTGGACCACACTGTGGAAAGGATTTTACTAGGTATTAGTAATTCTGTTGATAGGTCTCAAAATAAAGAACTCAAGTTGACCTGGAAATGGGGACTTGATGGTTCTTCGTCGCAGAGCAATTATAAACAGAAAACGTCTACAGAGTTCGATGATTCATCAGTAGTCATGATAAGCATCGTCCCTCTTCGGCTAGTGTCTACTAGCCCATCTTCTGGGAATGAAAATATAGTTTGGGAGAACCCCACACCTTGCTCAACTCTGTACTGTCGACCGGTGAAGTTCACTTTCACTTCGGAGACAGCTGATTTTATAATGTCTGAAGAGTCTGAGATGAAAAAACAAATTGATGAACGAATATCTACACAGTGTGGAAATATTATTGTATCACATGAATTGCATATGACCATGATTGATGGAAAAGTGGCCAATATTATTGCTGAAGTACCATCATATGCAACGTGTCCTATTTGCTTGGCAAAACCGAGCGAGATGAATAATTTAGACGCTTTGACTTCCAAACCACTTCGTGAAGAAATTTACAAACAAGGAATTTCTTCACTGCATATGAAGATTCGGTGTATGGAATGTCTTCTCCATATATCTTATAATCTGGATTTTCAACGATGGACTGCTCGAGGCGAACATAAGGCTTTGAAACAAGCTAAAAAAAATACCACGCAACAAGAGTTTCGTGAGCAAACTGGAATGCTGATTGATATAGTCAAACAGGTATGTATTTAATTTTGGCTCTTTTTATGTTGTTTGTGTATTATATCTCTATGTATTGTATATTACAGTATTGTTTTCCCATTTTAGGGTTTTGGAACTACAAATGACGGGAATACTGCGAGGCGCTTTTTCCAAGATTACAAAAGATCATCCAGAATAACGGGAATTGACGAAAATCTGATTTTCAGATTTTCCGTTATTCTACAAGCCATATCATCAGGCAAAAACATTGACTGTGAAAAATTTAGAAGATACTGCAGAGAAACAGCTGATGTGTACGTGCAACACTATTCGTGGTACTACATGCCAGTTAGTGTACATAAACTTCTAATGCACGGTGCAGACATCTGTAACCACTTTGGTGTTTTGCCAATCGGTAAGTAAAAAATAAATATAGTTTGATGTATTATTTGACTCAATTGCGTTTTGAAATTAAAATGTATGTACTTATTCGTTTTAGGTATCTTATCTGAAGAAGCTTCGGAAGCCCGTAATAAGGACTTCAGAAACGTCAGGGAGTGGCACACTCGGAAAACGGGGAGAATAGCAACAAACGAAGACATCCTCCATGGACTTCTAATAAGCTCTGATCCCCACATATCCTACATAAGGCCTAAAATATTGAAACAGGGTCATAATGAGTTGTTGCCTGAAGCAATTCAGTTGTTACAGACTACTGAGCCTCCCTGTGACAGTGAGATTATGGAGGAAGAAGAATGCCTCATAGCAGAGTCCGAAAATTTGCCGGACCCACTAGCACTTCTGGAACAAGAAATAATGTGATCCGGCTCTAGATTATCCTCACAAAAGCCCATCAGGGCTAGGTATATGACAAACAGCCCTTTTCAGGGCTACAATTACTTCACAGTTTCATACGCTTGATTATGTAGATAATTATCAACGACTTGCCCGTACAAATTTAAATTATTTCACCTATCATTAACAAAATTAGTATAACCTGAAACTTATTACGATATTTATTCAACAATAGATAACGTGCAGTTAAAAAAATAACACAGCCAATCAGAGACAAGCATTTTTCGACGACTCATTAGTTATACGCTTAGACGAGCGCAATAACAAATGAGTCATCAATCACAATGCAGGTGCTACCGATAACATAGCAATAATTACTAAATTTCTACCAGAATAATTAGTTATAAGTACCTATGCGCTGTTAAAACTATATATTTAATAAAGAAAAGGTGAATTAGCCTAATGACACAAAAAATTTACTTTGAATTTATTTTAAATGGCAAAAAAAAATCTTACAAAACATTTTTTTTTACCGAATGATTACTCGCGCTGCCGCAGATGGCCGGCGCTGTTTTTTTTTTCGTGGATAGAGAATGACCCTAGCTATCATATACTCACGCCACACACCCAACATATTAGTACAATTGAAGAAAAAAAATTAAACGTGATTCGCTCCATACAAAATAATCTAATTAATTTTTTTCAAGACAAACTATCAACTTTAGAAGAAATGTTATAAGAATAAAAGTTGTCAGGAATATCATAACACGTCATATAAAAAAAAATCGCATCGATATTGGAACTTTGTTGCCTAAGTCCACTAATTTTCAGTATGGGCCCACTGTGCGCCGTCCATCTTCAGGCACCCATTGTGTGGAGATTTTTTCCTAAGTGTCCTTATGTTTTTGTATAGTTAGTTAGTTAGTCATTTAATTTAGCACCTAGTGTAAATGATTACTTGTGTTAAATATTATAAAAGTTATGTAAGTAAACAAAGACTCAATTTTCAACAAAACTAAATAAAACATCTTGCAGATACAAGATAAATTAAACAAAATAAAATAAGGATATAAATAGTTATTAAGATTTGATGATTACAAATTATTACAGGATTTATTAATAGCACACGCTAAGCAGGTTTTTTTTTAGTGTATGCTGTGAATAGTTTCTATTTCGAGACTGTGGAAAAGCTCTTAAGTACCTTTTCTGGTCTCATAAACAGTCCTTTTCTTTTCAAACCAGCCAATTCTGGCTTACAATGGAGCAAAATGTCCGTTTATATTAAGTCCTGAGGCTAAAAGAGGCTCATTAATCTTACTTAAGTCGGCATACACGTGCCGACCACGGAAAGTCTCGCAGCCCTATATTGGATTCACGGTAAAGTTTTGATTATGAAAAGATGGAATGTATATGAATAGGGCGTATTGTCGCGTGAGATTTCTCTTGAAATCTAATTTTGCTTTTATAGAGTCGTATTCACTTTAAATATGGAGACGACGATACGACAATAATTTGAACTTTGTATATCTAATGACGTTCATATTATACATAGTCTGCATACAAAGATAAAATATATATCCATTACTTAGTTTAGTTACTTTTGCCAGTTGGTTGGTAGGCAAAACCCATAGTCAGCCCATATTTAGTTTACTTGAAAAATATATTTTTCTAATTGTTTGGAGATTTATTTGATGGTTTCAAAATACTCCTATGCACTAGATTAATTTGTTGTCGTATTGTTGTGTCTAAGGACAATCGCGTAATGAAAAGGATAAGCACTTCGTAATTTCCTCACACGTGGCTCCACCATTTTGATAGGTAATAACAGTTCGAAAAGATGACAAGTGCTTTGAGGAATGTACGGTCACCAAAGGAGATAAGTAACTAGGGTCGTCGGATATAGTTGAAGTTTAGTAAGAAACCGATGGATGTTTTCGGAGGGGGTATAACGCTTTTTCGTTACGTGACGATTTCTCCCATTTCACTCCTACCGCAAGCTTTGTAAAAGAACTTCGTTCCAAAAACTGTAAGAACTCTAAAGAAAAGCTAGCCCTTGAGCAAATAATCACCTTAGCGAGAATCTATGGCTGGCTTAGCTATCATAGACCTTTATCTCCTCCTGTAATCGTTGGGCATCAGTCACACAGTTGAAAATACGGCTTTTTAGCTTTTCGAATGTGCACCTACCTAATGAAGAAACATTACCCTCCTTTTAGGTTCCACCGCAGTCGGGTAGAAAGCTTACTCCGAGTCTTAAGTGATTTTTTTACCATTTATTTATTTGTTTATCATTTATCTAAACACATATATAAACAGACAAGAAAAACAGAACAGAAAAATATGTACAAAGGTGATGCTTATTTCATAAGAAATCTCTTCCAGCATACCTGCGATAGGACTTCTGCTTTTGTTCTTGACTTCTGTTTCTGCTTTTGTTTTAAAATCATGAAAGTATATACGGTAAAGTAGTTACATTAGTTAGAGAAACTCCGCAGTCCTCGACTTAACACGACTGCGGAGTTTTGCTAACTAATTTATCTAATTTAAGTAGCATGATAAAACAAAGTGCGAGGTTTCGCTTATTAATTTAACTTAAACCTGTAGAATTAGGAGAATGACTTATTAGGTACAAGTTTATTTTTATTTTGTGCTAGATTTTTTTGAAGTGAAAACTTCTTTAGGCGCGTTGGGCATTTTTTGAGATGGGAAAAAACTATTGAACTCGCACCACTGTTACCGTAATCGACACCGCTTCGCATGTGTTCGGCTGTCCTCGGGATGTACTCGGTTTTAATGTATATCCGATATGTCAGTGAGTGATGGCAAAGTATTCAGTTTGTGTTTTGTTTTCACTTCTGTCGGCGCTCCCGGAGTGCTACTGTTTTTTTTTTTACTTTGTCTACCCTGTCCGACTGGAGCAAAGGCCTCTCTCAAATCGCCCCCACCTTGATCCAACCCTTGGGATATGCGTCTGGGTTATCTCGACACCTCTTTCTGGGCCAGACTAGGCGGCGCCGTCCATCCCCAGGCACCCACCGTGTGGAGACTGTTGCCCAGCGGTCACTATGCATGCGGCTGACGTGACTCGCCCAATCCCATTTCAGCTTGGCAGCCTCTTTACCCACGTTTAAGAGTCCCGTTTTATAGCCCAGCGTGATGTTTCGTATTCTGTCAGTTCGTTTAACGCCTAAAATGCTGCGCTCGTAAACTATTTAATTTAATTAACACTAATAACATTCAAAGAATACTGAAAGTGGAAATGCGATGGTTTTCCGATCACTTGACAAATTGGCCTTTGATGAAAAGTTTTTCGCCGTATCATGGTAAAATGAGCTACAGACAAAACGGTTTTTATTGGTAAATAAATACAATGAATAAGTTTCTTTGAAACGTTACTTATTTCCTTCAATTTTTTCCTCTAAACGAATTGCTTCTTTTAGAAATCTTCAGTTATATGCCTTAACATCCAGCAAAGACATACGAGTATTTATTAGCAAAGAATGTAGGTACAAAAATCAGTTATTATGGTTGTAAGGAAACCTATTTACATTCTACCCAATATCATCTGCCTAGCCTTTTCCCATCTATGTTGGGGTCAGCTTCCAGTCTAACCGAATGCAGCTGAATACCAGTATTTTACGTGGAGCGACTGCCTATCTGACCTCCACAACCCAGCTGCTGGGTAATACGATACCCCTTGGTAAGACTGGTTGTCAGACTTTTGGGCTTCTGACTACCCGTAACGAATGTCAAAGATCCACGAATGACAGCCGGGTCCAACGGCTTAACGTGCTTTCTGAGGCACGGAGGGGTCTCGGTATGTAAAGATGGTCACCCATCCACAGACCAACCGCGGCAAGCGTAGCTTAACCTGATCGATGTTTTCTTTAACCGATTTGAGAGCAGTGGTGATGAAAAAATGTACAAGTGTTTGCTTGGGTTTGAGCCCACGAACTACAGCTACGTAAGGCGGGGCCGTTAACACTAGGTGTCTACTGCTAATATGATAATGATTATACCAGCTTATGCTGGCGACTTCGTCCGCGTGAAATTTCGACCCCCGATCCACCAAGTCGCATCCTATCTCCCCGCCCGCGTTTTTACTTGGTTCTCGCTTAGCGTTCTTTTTGATTTGCTTCCTTTTGCTCAGCTCCTAAGAGTCGCAGCGCGATGGTAAAAAAAAAAACGAGTGTGCTTATGACCACACGACTGAAGTGAAACTTCTTCTTAGATATACGGAACGTATTTGGCTATGAGAGTAAGAGAGAAAGAAAATGTGCGCGCGCACTGCTGTCTCTTGCTTATGTGCCCCACTCAACTCCCGTTCGCCTCGCCCGATTACACTTTTCGTAACGCTTACGTCACGCGTTCGCCAGCTTACTCCACAAGTCAAGCGTGCGTAAAGAAGTTTCACTTCAAAAACCTATAACCGTCCTCAAGAATTGAGCTATCAAATGCAAAAATAATTTTTCAAATGCGATTGGTAGGTTCAGAGATTAGCGCTAACCAAAATAACAAAGAAAGTCTTTAGCTTTAATATTAGTATAGATAAACATGAAATAAATAATTAGGCGAAATAAATACCTTTTCGCCTTGTCGCCAAGGTAACCTTTACAAAACTATAAAAAACTTCTTTTTTCTATAGCCGCATTAGTTTTATTTAAATTTAGTTTGTATCATTTGTATGCAAGATTAATTAACTCAGCGTGACGATCGCTTTGTCCTCTTTGTTGGGACCTTTTGATGTTCAACAAATTAATGACCTCGAGGCCTCGGCGCGTCTCTCTTTTGGAACCTTTGTACGACTAAAAGCATTTTATTGTGAGCTTTAATATATGTGGCATACTACTTCCTTTTCATACTGTATGAAGGCTAAAAAAATAACGTGATTTTTCAAAAAATATTATATTGTCAATGTTTACCTCCAACTCATCCGCTAAAAGTATAAAACTGATCGCGGATTGCAATAAAACATAGGTTCTCAACGTTGGCGATAACGCTCTCTCGTAGGCGTTTGAGACTTTTAGGGGGGCAGTAAAAGACCCAGAAAAAATTATATATCCTATCTTACAACTTTGACAGGCCTGATGGTCTAGTGGTTAGTGACCCTGACTGCTATGCCGGAGGTCGTGGGTTCGATTCCCACCCAGGACAAATGTTTGTGTGATGAGCACGATCATTTGTTCTGTGTCTGGTTGTAATTTATCTATAATATGTATGTATTTAGAAATATATAAGTATGTTTATCAGTTGTCTAGTACCCATAACACAAGCTCTGCTTAGCTTGGGACTAGATGGCGTTGTGTGATAGTTGTGGAATATTATATTATACTAGCTTCTTCCCGCGACTTCGTCCGCGTGAAATTTCACCCCCCCCATTCACCCCCTTAGGGGATGAATTTTGAAAAATCCTTTCTTAGTGCACCCCTAGACCTCATAAGGAACGTACGTGCCAAATTTGGAATCTCTAGATCCAGCGGTTTGGGCTGTGCGTTGATATGTCAGTCAGTCAGTTCTCCTTTTATATATATAGATTATTTATTATTTATAACTATATAATATTCATCATAATTTCAGCCGAAAGACGTCCTCTGCTGGACAAAGGCCTCCCCCAAGCACGTCCACTTCGACAGGTTCTGTGCTTCTCGCATCCAACGCGTTCCTGCGGTCTTCACAAGGTCGCCGGCCCACCTTGTGGGAGGCCTTGTGGGTATTTAAATATAATCGTAGCAATAGCTGTTTCAGATTCGCGACTGAATACCAGCATTTTACATGGAGTGACTGCCTATCTGACTTCAACAACCCAGTTATTGAGTAACACGATACCCCTTGGTAAGACTGGTTGTGAGACTTTTCTTTTCCTTTTGACTTCTGGCTACCCGTAACGACCTACGAATGACAGCCGGTACAAACGGCTTAACATGCTTTCCGAGGCACGGGAGAGGTCTCGATATATGATGGATGGTCCTATCCTCGAACTGGCGTAATCTTCGGTCGACCCGTGCGGCTTTTATTACTTCAACCTATAAAATCCACTGTTGATCGTGGAACATAATAAAATCGATATCCACAGCCTTGAGCGTTATACATTGACATTATGTATTTAAACCGTATGACATTATGACCGGTGCAGACTTTTGCTACGACATTTTCGAGTGATTTTACTACCGTGTTGGCTACAGAAATTTTAATTAACAAGCAAGCTTTACGTATTTTACTCAATTATTTATACAACTGGCATTATCGGAACTGAAACTCGACGTAATATATTAACTGTCCCTGAAATATTACACGACTCTTCAGAAGAATTTCACGCTGAAATATTTGCAGAAACTTTATTCTATATTCTTATCTTATATTTCGTACAAAATAGACGAAAATATCTAAAGCCAATACTTATTTAATAAAAATCGACAGGCGACAGGTGACAGGGGAGTCCGACAATTTCACAAATGATTTTCATAGATATTGTGCTGTCGTGGAAATATGTCAATTATGATTTTTTCACAAATATGTGTTTGTCACTAAAAATAAGAGGAAGTCTGAAAATAGCACCGGTAACTGAAAAGTTGTGTGGAAATCGGTTGTCATGGTATGGGCATGTGATGCGAAGGAATGAGGAAAATGTCGTGAGGGGAGTTTTCAGTATAAATGTCGATGGCTATAAGAGTAAGGAAAGACCAAAGAAACAATGGATGGAATGTGTGAATGATGATTTGGTTAGAAAGGGGGTGACTAACGAGATGACGACTAATAGAGAAGTGTGGAAGAAAAAGACATGTTGCGACGACCTCAAATAAATTAGGATAAGGGCAGGAGAATGATGATATGACATATTATCAGTTAGTCATTCTCACTTAAATGTCTCACTTATGGTGGCGCGTGTCTTGGATCATTCGGTTCCCTACAAAATGGTTGAGCTGGATGGTGCTGATCCACGCGTCATGTTCGTGAACGGGCGCCGTCGGTTGAGACTGAGACTGGTCATCTCTTAACTGCCAAAGCTTATTATTAATCTTATACTTTGAATTGTTTCTTCATTTGTTTTTTTTACTTTGTTCTCACATATAGAAGCGACAAGAATAATGTACCCAGGATTTTGTAATATCTTGATTTGGAGTTCCTTGGAGTTTCTTGCCCGTTCTTCTCCATAGAGATCTACATTTTGGAATGGGCAACTACATAGCTTCAACTTTCTGACTAACTGACCGACTATTTAATTTTGAAAATTCAAAAGTGCCTGTACATGGTTTATTTGAAATAAATGCTTTGTGTTTGAGTTTGAGTCTAGTGGTCCCAATCACTACTTCTGAGCAAGGGGTCCTGGGTTCGATTCCCGAGTCGGGCAAAGTGTTATTAGGTTTTTCCAGCAGCATGAAACCTGGAACTCTGCTCGGTTGATGGCCAAAGGCTCGCCCCTTTTCGTGGGACTTAAACATAACTGGCGAAATGTGGGTGTACAGACGCCAGCACATCAACCTACTACAAACTGTCAAATTTCTTTAATAGATTTTCAACTTTATCGCTAAAGCATAAGGTTCAAAGTTGATTGGCTAAATTTGACAGTTTCGGGTAGCTTGATCTGCTGTCGTCTGTACCACAAGAACTCATCGGGGATTACAGGCGTTGTTTTGTTGTAGATACTAGGAAAAACAAAAGCAATGTATAGTATTTACTTTTTACCGAATCATTCAGAATAAAAAAAACATACAACAAACCATTTCCAACCAAAAATACTCGAATACCTACACCACCTGAAAATACTCAAATAAATAATTCTGTGCAAAAAAACAAACTCGAAGCGTTCTAAAACAAAGGCCACATAGAACCTTTTTTACATTTAAAAAAGGAAGCGGTATCGATTTGGCCCAAAAAGGTTCTGTTTTCGACCCTCTGTCCAAGGTCAGGCGTGTCGAGGTCATTGCTCAGTACAGCTCCACCCTTTAGGTGATCACCTTGAATGCAAGATAGAAGATCGACCTCGGCATACTGAGTACTTATTTTGTGGTTGTTATTTTAATTTGTTAGAAGGGGTTGGTTTGTGCCTTACATAAGAATTTTGCATCCAGTAATTTTTTCCTACGTTCAGTGAATTCATGTCATCACAATAAAAACCAAGTTTCCGAGGACGGTTACGCGACACCACGCAGCGAAACACGACGACGCCGCGCCGACAACGTTACGTGTATAGTCACAGTATTAAGGTTTTTAATATGTTTTAGTTTATTATTGTATAAGATTATTTTTGTGTATTTTATCTATGGGCCTTAGCTGCCTAATTATAAAACGATTATTATTATTAAAAACAAATATAATGGAATACTTTTGAAGTTTCTTGCCCGTTCTTCTCCATAGGTACCTATTACGCTTTGGAATGGGCAACTAGCTTCATCTTTCTGACTGACCGACCCCTTGACAATTCGAAAGTGCCTGTAATTGGTGTATTTGAAAAAAAAAATAGTTTTTTTGAGTTTTATTATTTACACGGCCATACGTATTACAGACATAAACGTAGTTTTAAATAGGACACAATGGGCGGTTTTATCGCTGAAATCTATTGTTGCATTCAAAGTAATACCGAGAGAAGGCAAAGAAATTAGGAAAGAAAAATGCTACTGCCTTCATTTAATCATTTTCAAATATGATTATATTCCCTAGCTACATATTGCGATATACACAGTAATCGAGAAAAAAATATCAGTTCCATTTGAGTTGATGAGTAGGTGTTGAAGTTTTGTATGCGATAATTTATTATTTTTTGCGATTACGATATTGGTCCCATGGATAAAGTTGTTCAGTTTGATAGTCTGTACCACGCACTTAAATATAACCACACCATCCTTATACATGCTTAAAAATGACTTAAATAATGAAACAGTAGAAACCAAAAACTCTTTATTTTAATAAACATTCATGCTGTTAAATTAATGAAAAACCTGTATTTCAACTTGCAATAAAAACGATTCGTAACAACAATTTTTGCCAATAACACTTTGACCCGCCATAAAAGGTAATTGCCGTAACCTTACCTCACCCTAAACCGCTGTATACATCCATATTTACTCCTAAAAGGCTTCTAACATGACACAATTAAGTTAACTATAGTTAACGTAATCAAGTTGATGCATCTGTGATGTATTGAGTAGTCTATAGTGCTGCATTATTCTGTTAATTGCAGTTAGATTGATAGTAGTTTTAGACGGATTAATGGATCTAGTTTGATAGACGGTTGAGACTGGTCATCTCTTAACTGCCAAGGCTTATTTTTAATCTTATATTTTGAATTGTTTCTTCATTTGTGTGTTTTTTTTTTACATTGTTCTCACATATAGAAGCATCAAGAATAATGTACCCAGGATTTCGAAATATCTTGATTTAAAAGAGTGTCCATGGAGTTTCTTGCCCGTTCTTATCCATAGAGATCTACGTTTTGAAATGGGCAACTAGCTTCAACTTTCTGACTAACTGACTGACTATTTAATTTTGACAATTCAAAAGTGCCTGTCCATGGTTTAATTAAAATAAATGCTTTGATTTGATTTGATAGTCATTTGTGTCGGGTAGTAGTTGAGTGCATTGCTGGCATGTTTGATGGGGAGAACATTAAACTAAGTGCCGATGCGTCGTCGTGCAGCAGTGGTGGCCGAGTAATAACGACCGCGATTTACGTGTTGTATGCCGTGGGTTCGAGCCCAGGCAGGTACTTGACTTTGTGTAGTTTATTTTGATCACCACTTTTCTGCAAACGGTGAAAGAAATCATTTAGAGTGGGATGTCCAAGAACCTAATCCGAAGACTTGTGACATCCACCAACCCACAATGGGCCTGCCCGGTGGATTATTATAATTATTAAAATCAGCTGTTCCCTACATTTATGTTCGTCTAACTCATCAAAATATAGGGAACAGCTGATTCTTTTTTCGCGATTTCAGGTTTGGTCCCATAGTAAAAGTTGTTCATAATGACGAGTACAATAACCTCTTAAGATGTTGTTAATGTTTTCCAATAACCCTGTATACAAACGTTTTAGATAGATATTTCTCATTTCTTTAACATTGACATAAAGGGGTCACAGACCATAGCCAGCCAGCATGACAAAAACCGTCAGATCATATTCCATACATGCAGGCATGCAGCACAGAATTCCTCAGTTATTTTCAGTTCAATACATGCAACACACCTAAAGGCGTTTCACCCGGAATATCCGGCGGGAATTCGCTAAAAGCGATCGTCGACAAACCACAGACAAGCTTCCGTTATGCCAACGTGTGTGCATGGCTTAAGACGTCAGCAGCTCGTATGTACAGGCCATGAGGGAAATACCGTATTTGCATTTTAACCATCCGTAAGGGGTTAACAGAAAGCTAGTGTTGTAAGTTAGTAACGTTTCGGGAATGCCGGCTTAATTTAAAAACACGTTCAATCTCAGAAGATGCATTGGCCAGATCCATAAAGGATCTAGTGACGATTGTTTTCTCATCGGATCCTGATTTCAAGATGTGGATCTACTACACCTGTATCTGCTTCTTTATGGGCTCTTCCAAAAGTCATCATCCATCCTAGCCTTTTCCCAAGTATGTTGGGGTCGGCTTCCAGTCTAACCGGATGCAGCTGAGTACCAGTATTTTACATGGAGCGACTGCCTATCTGACCTCCACAACCCAGTTACTGGGTAATATGAAACCCCTTGGCTGTTCCAAAAGTATCAGCCAAAAATGTAAACAAATTAACCAGAAAACGTGGGTACCTGTGGATGATAATTAGTAGTTCCACTTACAAAATTGAAAGCTAAAGTTTGATAATTTGAATACTTAAACCAGAAATTCTAAATCTCAAAACACAAAAAAAAAGTTTTCTTTTTAATGTAAACGAAGAAAACTGTTTTTTTATTGATATTTCAAGTCGCTCTACTACCTGCGGTTGATGACAGTTAGTAATGATCCCCCGTTCTTGTTTCCCCTCGAAAGTCATAATAAAAATATCGCTTAATTACGTTCTGGATTCTCCCCGAAATTTAAAAAAATAAGTACAGTGAAGCGAGAAAGTGCACCCACTGAGATATTATTTTTAGGAATTATATACAGATTATACTAAGAGACCTAATTTGTACATCTAATTCGTCGCAACTACTTTTAACTCGCCATTCCTGTTATTATGAACAATACTCATCACTCTCTGTTTCAATTTTTTGTAGGATTATTTAAGCAAGTAGTATTTTTTTTATTATATCTACTATGTATATCTAATACTAAAAATAACAAAATTAAATCCTAACTTAACTAAAACTATACAGAAACTAAAATATAGCGTCGAAAAATTCATCCGCATCGCTGTCGACTGGTAATGTTCCCAAGAGACTGGCGGCATTGCCACGTTGTATGGCAATGCTTAGCCTTTGGCCAAGATAAAAGCCAGCCCTTGGGTCACGGGAAGTGTAGTAGTATTTTTTACTAAGAAATATTTTTTTATATTAATATTCAAGAAATCTGTGATCTTTGTAATTGTGAAGTAACTAATTGTAAAATTGACGAAAATTGCGATGTAATTATGTAGAATAATTTGATCTGGAATAAACATACTTATTAATAATCACTTAGTACTTTTTTCTTTGACTGTACCACCTCGATTTCGTCTGATAAAACGGGATTATAAAGTAAATTACTTTTCGAGTGAAAACAAGACCGGGGGAATCAGTACTAACTCAAAAAACTCATCAAATTAATTTATTTTTGTTTGATCTTGTTTTGATATCGAAACTCATCACGTCTGCGGAGTATCGGTAGCTAATTCCATTTGACCCTGTTTAAGTAATAAAATTTTATAGATTTATTTAAAAGCTACCGTCGCCCTCTGCCACGCCCACTCGTTTACTCAATATAGCGTAAACAACCATGATTTTCCGCAACAGAAAACCATCAGTACATGGACTAATAACCGTTAATAGTGATTTCCCGCACATTTCGAACATAAATTCATTACTTACCAATAAGCTGTATGAGCACAATATCATAACAGAACTCCTGCTCATGTAGGGTGACCATGAGGAACGGAGGAAAAGTCAGAGGGACAAACAGATACATTTCACTTCAGCCATACTTTTGCAATATCTGGGCACTAAGTTAAGCTTTATGAGACCCTAAAGTATAAAAGTACAGTATTATTATCTCACGTAGCGACACGTGCTTTACTTGTGGTTACCGAGTGTATAAACACACCGTAAATGTGTGTGTGTGTGTGTGCAGGAGCTCTCGGTACCATCCGAGACTCGGGTGAAGTCGCAAGTTTGTGTGCATGTGTGCGTCTGTGTGTGTTATGTGCTGACGTTACTTGTCTTTTGTTTTTTTTTTTTTTATGGATGGGAAATCATCTAATGACTCCTCCCACTCTGGGTGGAGCGGAAGGGAGTGTCAGACTCTTACTGACTAAAACCCACCCGTGTTCCTTCCCTAGCCCTTTATGTTCCGGAGCAGCGGTAACCCTTTCGGACGATCCCGCTACGTTACTTGTCTTCACGCAGACATTCACAGCGTGTTTATACACTTGGTTAACTCAAATAAAGCGTGCGTCACTTCAGGAGGGGGAAAAAAACTAAAACTTAAGGTATACTACATTCAGGCACATTTTTTCAATGTTATGCCTTTGTCGAAGTCCTGCAAAATCTGAAATCATAGTAACTACAACTCCCTATAGGCAGGACACTGCATTGACAGCTCATAACTCACAGATAGGCTCGCGATTAAACAACAGTGATTTATAACCTCACCCTGTATACCCTGCGTTCAAAATAAACACACCCTGTATGTGCGAGAAAAAAAACATTTTTCATACTTTTCACTCAATTGAACGTCCCGGGAGGATTTATAGTTAGAAATAAGATTGAAGCGAATTTGATTTGATGTTTTTATTAATTTTAAGGTAATATTGGTGATTTTGGTTTACTTTGGAAGTATCATTAATCTTGCCTTGTGATGGAAATATTCCTTGCAAAATAATACTCGTATGAATGAAGCACAAACTCCAACTCAAAGCATTTATTTCAATTAAAGCATTTACAGGTACTTTTGAATTGTCAAGAAGTCAGTCAGTTAGAAAATATAAAGGTAGTTGCCCATTCCAAAGCGTAGTAGGTACCTACGGAGAATAACGGGCAAGAAACTCCATGGAAACTCTTATAAATTATATTTTTTCAAAAATATTGGTTACATCATTAATGTTGAATATGTGAGAACGATGTAAAAAAAGACGTATATGCGTTAAAAGCGTCCAGAGTACAGCAAATAGTAACAAAACAACAATCCAAAAGTAAAATAATTAAAAATAAGCCAAGGCAGCTAAGAGATGACCAGCCCCAACTGACGATGCCCGTTCACGAACATGACGCATAGATCAGCACCATTCACCTCAACCATTTTGAAGGGAGCTAAAAGATCCAACACACACGCCACCGTCAGCGAGACATTTGAGTGAGCATGACATACTCTCAGCCGCCAGGGCACATTCAAGTCAATGAAAGAAATGTTTCAGTACATGGGCTGTGGAGGTCAGATAGGCAGTCGCTTCATGTAGAATACTGGTATTTAGCTGCATCCGGTTAGACTGGAAGCCGACCCCAATATAGTTGGAAAAAGGCTAGGCAGATGATGTTAATGAAGTTAATATGTTTAAGATCGATATAAAAACGATATGAATTTTCAGTGCACCAAAATCCTTCCAGTTTTAGTCCTCCCCACATTAACTTCAGCTACTCAGCCAACTTTCCTAATCTAGTAAATTAGTATTTATGCATATAATAACTATAAATCCGGAACTGTCATAAACTCTAACTACCTAATGCGATACTTGGACTCCAGCCATGATTGTGAGAAAACTAAAGTTTATAACGCATTGAGCGAGTTAACTGCAGCATTTTATCTCTCGTTTTTATGAAAGTAGATACTAAACGCTGAATATAGCTACCTAAATGCGACTTAAATAAATAAATCTATGGACCCCCTGGAGTGACGACCGCATACCAGAAGGCGCAATGTGGGAAGGCCTCCCACAAGGTGCACCTATGACCTTGGGAAGGCCGCAAAAATCCGCTGGACGGGAGAAGCACAGAACCGGTCGATTGGGTGACGCTTGGAGGTGTGAGGTCCAATAGTGGACGTCTCTCAGCTGAAATGATGTTGCTGATCTCAAACTCAAACTCGAATCATTTATTTCAATTACACCATTTACAGGTACTTTTGAAATTTCAAAATATCGGTCAGTCAGAAATAAGTGGTGTAAAAAGACACTTTACGAAGCAGAGAGTCACTTGTACTCCCCGTCATTGTAAACATTTTATACCCGGGAACCTTCTGGTTAAGGAGATATTTATAGGTCAAAATTCCAACTTTTACTGACATTTTTTTACGAAAAGAAGTTTTGGACGTGATAACGTCTTATAAATCGATGAACGCTGGCTGCACGCACGAAAAAGCATGACTCATTGTCACGTTCCGCCTGAGCCGAACGAGAGCGCGGAACAAGCGATAGAGAGGCACGATCGGCCTAAGCGTTCGACTTGTGACGCATTGTTTTCTTATAACGTTATCATGTAAAATTATCGTCCGTAAACCGACTTTACAGACAACCAGTTTTTAATGTTATAAAACAACGTTAAATAGCCCCACGACCCCTGTATCGTTGCATGCTTACTACCGCCAACAGCA
The DNA here is from genome assembly GCA_914767645.1 of Hydraecia micacea. Taxonomy (NCBI): domain Eukaryota; kingdom Metazoa; phylum Arthropoda; class Insecta; order Lepidoptera; family Noctuidae; genus Hydraecia; species Hydraecia micacea. The sequence continues at coordinate 2,556,396 of OU611801.1, read as the reverse complement.
AACTTTCACACCAAAAATAAAAGTCATTTTCCAGCAATTATTTTTGTGTAATATTACTTAATTTGATGTACAGAATGCGCAGTTGACGGCTATGTGAAACTGACTAGCTAAGCCTCTGAAGCGTATAGGTTCTTATGGAGAAGAACGGACAAGAAACTCCACGGAAACTCTTGACTGATTCTCCATGGATGAAATGGTTACCGCCTAATCGAGTAGCTTTAACGCCTAGTGTGTGAATTGCCTAACGTATTGAAAACGACACAGCATTAGTTTCTAGAATTTATTACTCTATCTGCTCCATAAAATTTCCACGATTTTTCACTGAAACGCTTTGGTAGGTAAGTATTCCGTTTATTTCAATAATTTTCTTATTCTTATATCGTGAGTAGGCGATTAAATTAATACCTAAATATTATTTCACGGTGATAATGAGATTATTATAATCTCATTATCACCGTGAAGAAGTTGGGCTATATTAATCTCAGATTAATATAGCCCAACTAAAGTAAAAGTGCCTAATTATCTTGCCTCTCCAAATCTAACATAATGTATTTTATTTACATCACTAAAGTAATATTGTAGAATAAAATAATAAAGTATTAAAAAAAAAACATTGAAAATAGTAATATTGTTAATAATGTAGTAATAACAAAGTTTTAATTGAGAAAAATATTAAATATAATGTAATGGGATCTTATTAAAATTGTATTTGAATCCTATTTAATAAATTAAGTGGTAGCTACTTATTATAGTAAAAAAAAAAACTCCTAAACAAATAAATATATATTCAAAGCGATACAGTCTTCTGAATTAACCAGCATTTTAATCAAGAAAGTCTTGAAATCAAAACACTTAATTATCTAAAATCGACTAGGTAGGTACTCGTAAAAACAGGCTAACAACTATTGGCAAATTGGACAAAATAAACTCATTAGAAACCAGATGTTTAAGAAATACGCAAGTGTCAAAGTTTCAAGACTTTGCGTGAAAAATACCTAGGCTCAGATTCGCACGGCCGATTTTACTCCCGACGATTTTTTGGTGCACTGGATTTTCAACCCTCGGTCTTGAGCCGACCACTAAAATCTAACAGTGTGGTTAAGCTACACTTGCCGCGGTTGGTTCGTGGATGGGTGACCATCTTTACATACCAAGACCCCTCCGTGCCTCGGAAAGCACGGTAAGCCGTTGGTCCCGGCTATCATTTTTGGATCTTTGACAGTCGTTACGGGTCGTCAGAAACCCGAAAATCTGACAGCCAGTCTTACCAAGGGGTATCGTATTACCCAGTAAATGGGTTGTGGAGGTCAGATAGGCAGTCGCTCCATGTAAAATACTAGTATTCTGCCGCATCCGGACTGCTGGATCAGGATAGACTGGAAGCCGACCCCAACATAGTTGGAAAAGGCTAGGCATATGATGAGAGTGCATCCCAAGGCGTCAGAAAAAAACACTATTGAATTTTCAACTCTCAAAGTTAAGCAATGCGTCGAAAATCCATTGCGTGGTAAAAAATCGCCTGTTCAAACCCGAACCAAAAATTAAAACAATTATGGTAAGCGTAATTTTGGAGCAGCTTTGATTTATAATAGCGTTCTTATAAACAATCTTAAAAGTAGATTGGCTATATTGGAGTTTTCTTTTGAATAATTAAAAGCGGTTATAAAGTAATCTATTAAATGTTTCATAAAGTTTGATTAACGGCAAAAGTTGGATTCAATTAATTCAGCCTATCGCAGTCCACTGCTAGACACAGACCTCTCCCAAGCTGCGCCACAACACCCTGTCCTCCGCCTTCCGCGTCCAGTCCATCCCAACCACCTTTCGGTTGTCGGTCCATCTAGCTGGGGTGTGTCCTACACTACGTTTGTGGATACACGGTATCCACTCCAGGACTCGTCTGCTCCACCGGCCAGCGGTCCTTTGGTAAACATGGCCAGTCTACTGCCACTTCAGCTTGCTTACTCTGCAAGCTATATATTGGAAACTCGTTCGGTAAAGTTAGATTATGGCAACAACATCAGCTAATGATAGATACGTACATACATTTCATATTAGTACTCGTAGTTCAATTATTCAGGATTAGAAAAATAATTTCCAGCGACAAGCAGCCTGTTGTGTTTCGTCGATGCGTGGGAGGGAGCTCCAGTGCCTTAGGCATCATCATCATCTGCCTATCATCTGCATCAACGGGCCCATTAAGCAATAAAAAAAAAACAGTGGCACTCCGGGAGTGCCGACAGAAGTGAAAACAAAACACAAACAGAATACTTTGCCATTATTCACTGACATATCGGATTTTAATCATGATCTGGCAGTTTGAGTAATTTACGCGGCCTACCCAAATGTCCTTTCTTTGGTATTGTTCGTCGAATCGTTGAGCTCCTCAAGTTCTGAGTTGAGCTGCACGATTTTTGACAAATGCGTGCACTGACTGGACAGGTCCGCTCAATCTGTGTGGTTCTTTCCTCAAAAGACCATTTCAGACACCAATCTACATGGTCTTCACATGATCTGACCAAGATTTTGTCTGGACTTTAAAAGAGACTGTGACCTCTGAGTTTGTTTCGGCCTTTCTTCTCAGAGTAGTCAGATAGGAAACGCCGACCTCATCTAGCTTTAAAAAAATATGATTGACGTGTAAAAGTGTTTGTACAAACCTACTTACAGAAATAAAATCATTTATCATTTATCGATATACATTAAAACCGAGTACATCTCGAGGACAGCCGAACACATCCGAAGCGGTGTCGGTTATACATTTTCGCCGCGCCGTAGAAAGAGAGGGGGATACTCCTACGCCGCGCCCGCTGTCTATTATCCATGCGTCTTACGAATTTTCGATCAGGTCACGTGTCCTGACGCGAGTTTAACATTTTTTACCCATTACAAAAAAAGTGTACAACGCCGCTAAAGAAGTTTTCACTTCAAAAACCTATGCGGTGCGACCCAGGTGTGTTCAGAATCATATACTGAATCTATGGTAACAGGTTGTGGTTGTCGATGTTCCTGCCTCTCTGTATAATAAACACCCTAATAAACAAAGGTCTGTTTAAATCAAATTATACTAAACTAATATAAACAGATCCGCCATTCCATTTATCCTGGAGATTACTCATCTACCACGAACGGACCAAGCTCCAAACATCGCAGAAAGAAAAGTCTTACGTTAAACAAAAGCAATCAATACCGAGCAGTAACGTCATTTCAATGAGGGAAACTCGTAAATGAGGAATAAAATTTAACAATTACTGGCTTTTGTTATATGAGCTTTAGTTTGGGAAGGAAATCAATCAGTAGGTTCTTTTGCTTTGCTTCCTTTTTCAAAGAATTGAAAGGCTGTACCTATGGTCTGTTCCAAAGTCAAAATGAATCGGCCCAGTGTTTTCCCAACTATGTTGGGGTCGACTTCTAGTCTAACCTCCACAACCCAGTTCCTGGGGTTACCCAGGAACGGAAGGAAGGTTATGAAGGTCAGATAGACAGTCGCTTATATGGAGCGACTGCCTATCTGACCTTCTACTACTATGCTATATATATTACAACTATACTTTATATGGAAGTACTGGGTACTCATCTGCATCTGGTTAGACTGGAAGCCGACCCCAACATAGTTGGGAAAAGGCTAGGCAGATGATGATTAGTATTGCCAGTGTTTTCATTTATCATTGCCTCCACATTGTATAATATTATGTTAACATTATTCTCTGGCTCACCAAGATATATGGTCAGGTAACATCTGCCACCTGACCCCACATTGGTATAACCAACCTTACACGACCGACCTACAAATTACGCTCCGTACCGCAAGATCAATTATTGTCCCCCAGACAGTTATTGACTTCGACAACGTGCTTTGAATAGTTCGCAGGTCCTTTCTTATTCTGGATCTTGAGGAGGTCTTATTATTGATGGCTGGGATGAACAGGCACATTTTTATGCGTGCTTTATTTATTTGACATTTTCGTGTTGGTCCAGCGATGCTATTCTGTAAAAAGATCACCGTGATAACTTAGGTGAAGTGAGCTTAAAAGTGAGCTGTCATTCAACCTGATGCTAGGGATTGACACTATTGGCAGCTCACTTTAAGCTAACTTCACCTAAGTTTTCACGGTGAGATTTTTACAGAATAGCAGTACTGTTCGTCCATTTTGTTACTGCGGTCGCAACGCAGGAACAAAATTAAATGATATCGTAATACTTTATTATTATAATACGGTTTATTTCTCTCATAAAGGTACATTGTTCCAGTAGTGTGTATATACAATTTTATCTTATGCTAGAACCTTTGTGAGAGTTGGAGTCTGAACAGCAAAATATACAGGGTTATTGGAAATCACCAACAACCTCTTAAGAGGTCATTGTACTTATCATTAAGAACAACTTTTACTATGGGACAAAACCTGAAATCGCGAAAAAAGAATCTGAGTTATGCGAACATAAATGTAGGGAACAGCTGAATTTTTTTCCGATTTCAAGTTTGGTCCCGTAGTAAAAGAAGTTTCTTAATGATAATTTAAGTACAATGACCCCTTAAGAAGTTATCCATTAATTGCGGGACACCCTGTATAGGTTGGTACTGCTAATTTCGTGACTAAAGGAAACCTAACCTTACGTTTTAGCTTTTCGTTATCAGGAAACTTTCTCCAGATTTTACATAGATAGAGTTGTTTTTAGGTCTCATTCCATTATAAAAAAAAAAAAACGTTATTAATTTTGATTATTTCTCAGGTTTTAATAAACAAACATACAATCTACTACCTAGATTCAAATCTTTAAAAAAAACTGAAATTATTATTCCCCTAATTCTAAATAGGCTCTAGTAGCCTATTTCACCTTTATGGAAATAACTTTTGACCAACACCAACTATAGGATTCAAACGAGCAAAAACCTGTCTCATAATTCATGTACTTACAGTGAGGAGGTTGCGTGGTGGAAACCATTACACGAATAGCCCCGACCAACCCTAACTTAAATTAGGAGGTAATTGAAAAACTTGGTCCGAATCAAGGAAACTTGCGATTGAACAAAAACTTCATGGTGACTTTTTTTTTTTTTTTTGGGAAGTCTGTATGTGTTGCAAGGCCAGAAAAACTGTATACCTAACTCGTTTCAAGGATGGTTTTGTAAAAGATACTTTTCTGAATGGAAGCCATAGCCCAATTACCTTTTGAAAGGATTTTACAATCTTTTCTTGTGAATAATCAGCCTATAATGTTCCCACTGCTGGGACACGCGGGCCCAGTGCGGGTTGGTAGGTGTCACATGTTTTCGAATTTTGGTTCTAGGATATGCCGCGTTTCCTCACGATGTTTTCCATCACCGTTTTGAGAGCAGTTCTTATGTGAAAAGTTCAAAGGCCAAAAATTATCCTGATCTCTCCCCGGCCGTGTCGGATTGCCGTCCCATAGGCCTATGAGAGCAAAGAAAGGAACAGAGAGTGCACTTGTGCTTGCGCACACACTTGTGCATCATAATATCTCCTGCGTATCTGGCTAATCTCCGTTGAGATTGGCCACCGTGACCGAAATCGGTTGGGAGGCTGTTATTATAAGCATACATGGTTTCTCAATTATTGCTAAGCTGTATCTTCAAGCCTCGGAAAGCACGTTAAGCCGTTGGTCCCGGCTGTCATTCGTGGATCTTTGACAGTCGTTACGGGTAGTCAGAAGCCCGAAAGTCTGACAACCAGTCTTACCAAGGGGTAGTGTATTACCCAGTAACTGGGTTGTGGAGGTCAGATAGGCAGTCGCTCCATGTAAAATACTGGTATTCAGCTGCATCCGGTTAGACTGGAAGCCGACCCCAACATAGTTGGGAAAAGGCTAGGCAGATGATGATGTATCTTCAATAGACACAGACAGGCGCTTTACTTTGTGTAAATTATTTCATCACCGCTGCTCTCAAAACGGTGAAGGAAAACATCGTGAGGAAACTGGCATGTCCTAAAACCAAAAATTCGAAGACATGTGACGTCTGCCAACCCGCACTGGATCCGCGTGGTGGATTACGGCCCACTCCCTCTCACCGAGAGGAGGCCTGTGTCCCAGCAGTGGGAACATTATAGGCTGATTATGTTATGTTTATATCATCATCATCTGCCTAGCCTTTTCCCAACTATGTTATGAACTATGTTATGTGTGATGTTATGTTTATATATATTTAATAATTAAAATAATTATCCATACGTAATTCTGTATTTCTATCCGTCTGTTACCTTTTCACGGCTGAACGGATTTGGATAACCACAAGAATAGACGATGATTCGGGAATCAATCGCCGATTCCCGGCCACCGTAGGCGCGGGCTTGTGGACGGCGTGCAATGGTCAGCTCGCTGTCCAGTGAGGACCAGGCCCGGGTCGACGGCGGGTTGTGTTCCACTCGCGCCTCAAAGAGATGTCAGCACTAACTGACGGGGTCCGCTAGGGCCGATGCCTGCCGGGGTCACGGGTTTTTCGAAAGAGATACCGTGGCCATTGGCACAGGCAACTGAAGGAACACGGGTGGGTTTTAGTCAGTAAAAGTCTGACAGGCCCTCTCGCTTCGCCCAGAGCGGGAGAAGTTATTTGATAACTTTCCCACAAAAAAAAAAGGATAGACGATGACCTTGGTTAGGACGTAGGACAACTTTTATTCCGGTAGTGCATTCCATCGACGTTCCCACACTTAATCTGTGTGGTTCTTTCCTTAAAAGACCACTTCAGACATCAATTTACATGGTTTTCACATGATCTGACCAAGATTATATCTGAACTTTAAAAGAGACCGTGACCTCTGAGTTTGTTTCGGCCTTTCTTCTCAGAGTATTCAGATAGGAAACGCCGACCTCATCTAGTTTTTAAAATACGATTGACATTTAAAAGTGCTTATGCAAACGTACTTTCAGAAATACAATAATTTATCATGAGATAATCCGCCCTCCAAGCAGGCGAAGCCGCGGGCAGAAGCTAGTCTAATATATTTTACGAGCTCAAACATTTTGAAGAATCACAAATGGTTTTGGAATAGCACGCCAATAAATCATAAAAGCAATTTAGATTCGTTTCGTATGGAAAGAAGTTGTATGACTTTTATATGGTTATAGCTCATTTGTTTAGGGTATTTTTGGGAAAGGTTAATAGGGTCATTCATATTCGTGACTTGCAAAAATGTTCGCAGTAAAAAAAGTTTAAAGAGACTTGGCCTTCTTTGAAACTAGCGACCTGAACCTCTGCTTCGCACGACTTTTACCTCTTGAAAAAACATAGAGATGTTTTTATTATAATAATGTACTTAAGTTTATTGTAGCCATCGAAATCCATAATCTAATATTTTTTTTTCCATATCCTGCAATAGTCCTGCACCAACCGGGGGTTGTCCTTGGGTGCACTAACAGGGATAATCGTTGGTTAGTGCCTCATTTCATTAAACACGTCAAATAGGCCTCTGCGACTTGGCTTCGCCACCTCGTAGGCTTTCCAAAGGTCCGGGACCCCAGGGTATTCCGAGAAATATCAAGAGATGTAATTATAGATAAATCTTCCTATACATAAATCTTCCGGAACAAATTGTCTAAAAAAGGCAACAATATTTGTTGCGTAGTTAAGAAGAACATCGCACACAGACAGCTACGAAAAATAAATATATTTTGTAATATGTATCGATAAATAGTAGATTGTTAAACGAGGGTCGAGAGGAATCTATTCCCATACGAGGTATTTAGACTATAGTCCGAGTAGGAATTGATGACTTTCACTCGTGTTAAACACTCTACGTTTCATTTCGAATGTAAGGAAAGTAAAAAATAGTGGTTTTTCTAAAATATTTATTGATAATAACATGAATAGTAGATACCTATTTAAAATTAATTGAGATGTTAGAACAATTTGTGTACTATTTTAAATATGGAAGACACCGCGTCACTACCGCGGGCCGTCCCGCTTAATAGGTATTTTTTTAAATTCACACTGGCTGTTTATACACTCACAAGACCGCAACATTTTTCTTAATTATGTAAAAAATTTCGTAGCTGACTACCTAACCAATTTAGTTCTTTTTTTTTAATTCATTCCCGCCCTAGAGAGGGAAGCAATTACTATGAGTCTTTCCCGCCCTGAGGTGGGAAGCAGCGTCTTCCACCCGCTATTCGGATCAAACAAACACTACTTTCCGAGCATGAGAAATGAAAAAGATATTTACCTACCCCAAAGTTACTTGGGTACTTGCTCACAACTGGCGCGCGTGTGTGAAATGATGTACGGCGTACGAGCTTTGATAAAGCCATTTGCAAGGAACGTTTGAATTTTTCCAGCAGAATTCACACTTATGCAAAAAAGTTGTTATTCAACCAATGCACCTTTTTAGGGTTCCGTACCAAAATGATAAAAAGGAATCCTTATGGTACGATTCAGTCTGTCTGTTTGTCTTTCTGTCACAGCTGGATATCTCATGAACTACTAATGCTATCAACTTGAAATTTGGAATAGTTTTAGATGACGTTTCCAGAACTATTTTGCAAATAAGAAAGAAAAAATATATATATATATTGCAACAGGGACTGAAAGGGGGTCTGAAAAATTCGAAGTGGAGCTACTAGGGCATGTGGGGTATAGGACAGAGCGCAGTTTGCACATTCTCAAACATTTTTAATTTTTTTTAGGCCGCATAGTTTTCGACTTTTAATGAAAAATGTAAAAATATACCTTCCCCCCCCCCCCCCCCTTATCTCCGAAGTTTTCAAAGAGAAAAATCTGAAATAATTCAATGTGATAGAAGTTTATGTAAGGATTACAGGAACAATAAAACGATGTTCGCACACTTTTTCAGAAATCATCAACGAAAATTACATTAGTGCTACTATCGGTTAAGAGATGGCGCTGACCTAAAACTGCAAAACTGCAATATTCTACACCGCAGCACGCAGTGTTAAAATTCTCTGACGAATATAGGCCTCGCCGATGATAATTTAAAAACATTATTATGATGGTAGAAAATACAACAATATTTTTCCCAATGCTTTTTCATGCTGGCAATCTGTGTTAAAAACAACCCATACGTACGTGTCTGTGTCCCATGGGTGCCGTAAAAAAACGCCAAGAGCTTCTATTAGGCTTTTTCCTGATTTACCCAATGGCTGCTTTTACCCCTGGGACAACCATTGTTTTTTTCAAACAGGGAATATTGAGGAGAATGTGATTCAATCAATCCGTCTTCAAACATTGAAAGTCACTAGTACCTGATTCTGATTTATATAATCAACTAGCTGAGCCCTGAGGTTTCACCCCCATAAGTTTCGATCCCGTGGCAATATCGGGATAAAAAGTATCCTATGTGTTAATTCTGGTTATAAACTATCTGTGTGCCAAATTTCATCCAAATCCGTTCAGTAGTTTTTGCGTGAAGAAGTAACAAACATACAAACGCACTCACAAACTTTCGCCTTTATAATATTAGTGTGATAATAATACCATTACTGCCCCACTGCAGTGCAAATGCCTCTTCTCATATAGAGAAGGCACGAGCATTGATCACTACGCTTGCTCAAGACGAGTTGCCGATTTCAGACTTGACCCCGTAATAGTCCAGATTACCTCACAATTATTCTCAATCTTGATGATGCGATTTAATTGATTTAAGTGGTATGCAACAATAGCAAGTCAGTTGCTGCTTTCATTTTACTGTATACCACAGACAAGTAAATTGAATCGTGTATATGGGCGGTGTCTAGTTGTGACTCCACAATAATTTATTTCAAAAACAAATGAGTTCAATTCGAACTGTGCAGTCACTGGGGAAGGTCACTCAAAGCTAATTGTAGATGGCGTGACCATAGCTCGGTCCCTAAGGCCTAGAATAAATTTGACATTTCGTCCATTTTGTGTTTCATTCATGAGTTCAGCCACAATCTTCTAATTTTAGGATCCATTAAGTTTAATTTTAGGGAGTTTTAGGAGCACAACAACGAGTCATTTTGCAACGCCTTGCATTATTAGCTTGTCTTGAGAACTAGTTACGACAGCGCCTTTTTGACAGTTGCGATCCTCTTAGAGTGAGATTCGAAATGAACTTCACAGAATAGTACTTCGTTCCTTTACGTAACTTCGATAATTTAATGCAAAAGGTATGAAAACCTACTTTTCTTATGACCCAATTTCCTTTTTAAATGCACAAAGAAAACGGCAGATGTTGGCCCAACGATTTTCAATCTGGATATTACCATAGAAACGTGAATGAGATTACTGCGAATTGAGAAATTAGGTCATTTCCTTTCTAAAAGCGGAATAGTGTGGTTCTGAATATTTAAGTCCTGACGGTTTATTATTATACTAGCTTTTGACGGCGGGTTCGCCCGCGTGGAGGTCGGAAAATATACCACGGAAATGTATTTCGGGGATAAAAAGTATCCTATGTGTTATTAATACAGGTTATAATAAACTATCTGTGTGCCAAATTTCATCCAAATCCTATTAAAAGCATAATAATAATTATTGAAATACTATCGTGAATTCATGCAAGCCTAGTACTTTTTGTTAGAATACTGCTCAGAAATTCGGGTCGTATTTCAATCATGATTCGAAAGCCACGTAGCGCCATCTAGCGTCTATAAGCAATTGTGACCGTCGAAAGTTATTTTTCTTTTCCTCGGAAATAGTTCTTTTATTCTGGATGAAAGGTACCCTATGTCCTTTTCTATACCCCTGGCAACGTATATGCAAAATTTCATCCCGAAAATAAGTGCTGTTCCCGAGGAAAACAACAATAACGTTATTATGATAATAGATGTTTTTCGCATCATGATTGAATTATATTAGAAACTCGAAACATACGCTGGTGAAACCGCGGAGCGCAGCTGGTTAATATATAAATATGTGTATCATCTCTTAGACTTATACGGGACCATCTTTTGTACGTTTCTTGAGCGAGAAAATTGTCGCTTTCTCGTTTTCGGTGGGACAGGTTCCTATGAGTACCTATTCCATTTCAACAATACTATTGTCAGAGCTAACTATTTCGGATTTAGGGTTTATAAAGTTCGAACTAAAATAATACCTTGGATAAAGACTTTGCTAACTCTACAATAGAAATTAGTCGGTAGATGAGAGCAATAAATTAAACTTCACTAAGTTTCCTCGGCGTTTAAATCTATTTAGAAGTTTTTATCTTGAAGAAAAGACAGCCATATTTTAAATAGCTTTTTTCCACGGCTCTATTTGCATACAATATAATTTCCCCTTGTTAGAGAAAATCTTATCTTAGAACATCTTAAGAGGGGCCCGTGGCTAAATAATAACAGCCGCACGGGTCTATCGATCAGGTTAAGTTACGCTTGCCGCGGTTAGTCCATGGATGGGTGACCATTTTTACAAACCAAGACCCCTCCGTGCCTCGGAAAGCATGTTAAGCCGTTGGTCCCGGGCTGTCATTCGTGGATGTTTGACAGTCGTTACGGGTAGTCAGAAGCCTGAAAGTCTGACAACCAGTCTTACCAAGGGCTATCGTATTACCCAGTAACTGGGTTGTGGAGGTCAGATAGGCAGTCGCTCCATGCAAAATACTGGTATTCAGCTACATCCGGTTAGACTGGAAGCCGACCCCAAAATAGTTGAGAAAAGACTAGGCAGATAACGAGGTCGAGCAATTTTCAAATACATGCGATTTGATCATCACGGCAACCTTCTAAACCTGTTACGAACTAACTGTTGTTTGAAAATTGCTCGACCTATTTATGTTAATAGTCTTACTGTAAGTGTGCTACCAGACCAACATAAAGTCCTCCAGGCCGGATTTCGGCCATGCGACCAATCTCAGCGGAGACCAGCCTTCGGCGCAGGAAATGTTATAGTGCACAAGTGTGTGCGCAGACACAGGTGCACTCTCTCTTCCCTCACTCTCATTGTCCAATGGGACGGCGATCCGACACGACCGGAGAGAGATCAGGCGCAGGACGAACGGCTTAACGTGCTTTCCGAGGCACGGGGGTATCACACTGCCAACGTCCAAACTCCAGGCCGTTACTAACAAATTCCCAATGGAAAAACCAATAACACTATGCCCGCCCAGGAAATCGAACCCAGAACATCAAGCTCAACCGTCGAGCTTACGACTGAGATCGATCAAAATTCTATTGAAACATTTAGCACGCTTTGCAATCTTCCCCGATGTAAAGAGAGTGTCTTCTAATATAATCTTCAATAAGCTATCTACGCAATTTAATAGCTTCGGTGGTTTCTCGTCTTGTCTTGTTAAATAAATAATTGTCTTATAATATTAATAGCCCCTTGTGATAAGGGCTCAGACTGATTGCTTAGGATTCCTGTGGTGGATTTCTGTATTATGTTAGTACTGTTTAGATAGAGGCGTCTGTTGTTTTGGGAAGGGTCTACCTCCTGCATATACAGGCATATTGTTATAAAACGTGTACCAGAAAGGTGTGGTCTTTAAGGTTGTGGTACAGACCATCAAACTGAACAACTTTCTTCATGGGACCAACATCGTAATCACGATCTATCTTATCATCATCATCATTTCAGCTGAAAGACGGCCACTGCTGGTCAAAGACAGCTCCCCCAAGCACCTCCACTTCGGCCGGTTTTGTGGTGGTCGATGCGATGCGATGTGGTTCGGGAAACAATAAATTTCACGCGAAAGAAATCATGGGCAACTTTAACCACATTGATTCATCAAACTCGATAACATCCTTTAGATGTACAGCCAATCCAAATAAACTTCATATAAAAATCTTTACGCTTCAAACTGTCGGGAAAGGCTCAAAGATTCATAAACTAGCTAGAACTAAGATTGATAGAGTGAGAGTAACCTTTGGACGTTAGTATGAACGAACCTATTTGAGGAAGAAACGATCTATCATCATTGTAAAAGTTTCTAGTATATTACCTATAAGTATGGTTTGTATAACTTTTTGGCTTTGGTTTCCAATCCAAATTACTAGCATAATCAGCCTATAGTGTTGCCACTGCTGGGACACATGCCTCCTCTCGGTGAGAGAAAGTGCGGGTTGACAGAAGTCACATGTCTTCGATTTTTTGGTTATAGTACATGCCAGTTTCCGCACGATATGGTTTCCTTCATGATTTTTAGAGCAGTGGTGATGAAATAATTAAAAAAAAGTAAAGCGCCTGTCTGGGTTCGAACCTGCCATCTGCCTAGCCTTTTCCCAACTATGTTGGGGTCGGCTTCCAGTCTAATCGGATGCAGCTGAATACCAGTATTTTACATAAAGCGATTGCCTGTCTGACCTTCACAACCCAGTTACTGGGTAAAACGATACCCCTTGCTAAGACTGGTTATCAGACTTTCGGGCTTCTGACTATCCGTAACGACTGTCAAAGATCCACGAATGACAGCTGGGAGCAAAGGCTTAACGTGATTTCCGAGGCACAGAGCGGTCTCGGTATGTAAAGATGGTCACCCATCCACAGACCAACCGCGGCAAGCGTAGCTTAACCTGATCGATCGACTTGTGCGGCTGTTATTATTTAGCCACGGCCCCCTCGGGAATATAATATACACGTTATCCTATAAACAGCCAAATAAATCCTTAAGCACAATAATATTTATGAACCTCTAATTAACATAAAATCCTTGTTTAGCTAAAATATTCTATAAATTCCCTCTAATTCCTTAAAATAAATAATTAAATCACAAACAATTAAACTTTTCCGGTCTACAAGACTCCGAGCCACCTTCATTATTTGCGAAAGTTGAGAACTTTTCACTTTGTATACAGGATGCTCCCGTTTCGGCAACCGCCGTATTTTAGTTACGACCTCGTTAACGGCTGTATAAACTCGTGCGTGTGTTTTTGAGGGTAATCAGAGATCAAAGTGAAGTGTAAATGATGAATTTGAATGGTATTTGATGTTTAACGTCGTGTTTTAGTGATGGGTTGTGACTTATTATAGGGGGCATGTCTGTGCCCGAGTTCTAATGATATGCTCTTGTATCTTAGCCAATATTGTAGCATAGATGTGCCGACTGAAATTTAATTTGATAAATGCGCTGTTTGTTTTCTATTAATAAAATTAAATTTTATTCGAGAACATCAATCGATTTCTTACTAAACTTCAACTATATCCGACGAACCTGCATACTTATCTCTTTTGTTGACGGTACACATTGTATTTACACTACACAACTTAAATTAAAGTGGTTAGCTCATGGAAATTCTACTCCAAACTCTCATAGTTTAGAACACCGTTATTTCAGCGAAAGAAAAACAGAGAGAGATGGTTCAGTTGTCTGGCATTCGGCCAAAGTTGATGCATGTAATAACAGTCGTAATAAATTGGTTAGCCATACTAAGGAACCCTGTATGTTAGGACAAACGGGTTCTTGAGATATAATGGTGTGTAAGTACTATTTCGAGCAACAGCGACTACTTCATTGTTGTGGCTAAGTAAGAGGGGCTTATGGCTAAGTAATAACAGCCGCACGGGGCGATCGATCAGTTTAAGCTACGCTTGCCGCGGTTGGCCCGTGGATGGGTGACCATCTTCACATACCAAGACCCCTCCGTGGCTCGGAAAGCACGATAAGCCGTTGGTCCCAGCTGTCATTCATGGATCTTTGACAGTCGGTATGGGTAGTCAGAAGCCGAAAAGTCTGACAGCCAGTCTTACCAAGGGGTATCGTATTACCCAGTAGCTGGGTTGTGGAGGTCAGATAAGTAGTCGCTCTATGTAAAATACTGGTATTCAGCTGCATCCGGTTATACTGGAAGCCGACCCCAACATAGTTGGGCTAAGGCTAGGCAGAAAATGATGAACGACTACTTCATTGTTCAAGGCAGACTAAGAATTTGTATTCATAAATACACATACAGACCTACATATACTTCATGCCTTCTTCCCACTGGGGTAGCCAGAAACTACAGCACGCCACCTGCTCCGATCCTTACTTACTCCTTTTGCTTCATTTACGTTCATACATCTGAGGGCAATTCTCGTAATTTTAAGAACGTTCACAGTCTAATCTCAGTCTCAATCTGTCATTAATACCTCTAATTTCCCTTCAATGTGACAAGTTTTTGACATTTTTGTGTCGCCGAGATGAAACTGCGACTAGATTTTGAACGTTTTAAAGTACGAGAATTGGCCTTCTGGGCAGCACGCCGGTTGCGAGTACTACGTGCCCGAACTTTCTGAAGAACTTCACCACTGCCCTAACTCTCCGAGGATTACGTGCGTGATGTTATGTTATATTACGAGGTGTGTGTCTGAGTAATTATGCTGTTTTTCATTCTCTTAATACCTAAGTCATCATAATTAAGAAAAATCCACTAGAATATAATAGAATACTCTTGTTATGTACTGTAGCAAGGGCATGTGTTAAAATCATACAACGTTATATTTTCTGCGTTCATACTGGCTATATGACTGTATTATCACTCTTTCTTCCCAACAAAAACCAAAAAAAATTTGAACGCCCATTCTAAACTCGCTTGACTGTTCGAATACAACCAGCGTTATTTTGTTGCCAGCCAGCACTACATAAGGTTGACTTTAGCAGACAACCTTTACAGTACCTGCACCATGCAAAATTACAAATATAACGTCCTATAAAAAGCGCTTGTAAAGAATTCTAAAATCAAATTTCAAAAAATACCATCGGGTAAAAAATATCGTGTAAAAACCGAAAACACTCATTTAAAACCCATTCCAATATCCAAATAAAACCACGCCACTTCATAAAACCAATTGGAACGCCACAAAAAAACCATTCGATGTAACATCGAGTCTAATTTAATCGATTCAATTAGCTTCCGCGCCATCGGTTCTGTGGAGGCAGCGGTTACTCGGTTAGCTATCTGATCGATAAGATGGCATCGGTGCGACTCGGCCGGGCGATTCGATTCTGGTAACGGAATTAGCTGAAGGCTTTGAAAGCGGGTAGGGATGTTTGGGGTGTAGATAGGTACCGATGCTTTGATTGATTTGGAATTAGGTATAGGTATTTACATGATACTGAGCAGTAGTGGCCCAGTGGTCACGACCGCGACTTACGAGTTGTAGGTCATAGGTTAGAACCCAGTCAGACGCTTTACTTTGTGTAAATTATATCGTCACTTCTGCTCTCAAAATGGTGAAGGAAAACATCGTGAGGAAACCGGCATGTCCTAGAACTAAAATTCGAAGACATGTGACATTCACCAAACCGCACTGGGCCCGCGTGGTGGATTACGGCCCACTTCATCTCACATAGAGGAGGCGTGTATTCCAGCAGTGGGAGTGGCTAAGTATGTTGTTGTACCTACCTATAATATGTTGTACAGACGCCAGTAAATCAATCTACCCGAAACTGTAAAAATTTTCCCAATAAACATTGAACCTTATACTTTAGCGATAAAGTTTTAAATCTAATAAAGAAATTTGACAGATTGTAGTACCTTGATGTGCTGGTGTCTGTACATGATACTAAATTAAAAGAATAGTGTCAAGCGTAAATGCCACTTATTGACATTAATAATAAATTAAAATTGCTTTTCGTGTTTGTTTGTGTGACTGCGTTGGTCTTCTAAACTCGGAATTGGATCCAGTTTTCACCATAATTTAGACAATTAATTCCAAAAGGGTTATATTATGTTTGTATAATATATAAATATTAAACTTATATAAATAAAATAAAAATCTCAAAACGATGTCTTCATACTAACTTTGAAACTACATAATTACTTATTGTTTGAAAAAAAAACGAATCGTCTTAAAAAAGGAACCGTATAAATCCAGGCCACTACGATATTCAATTATTTTTCGCGAAAGAAATAAAAAACCAAAGCTTTCGAATTTTTTTGCAGGCAGAAAGTTATTCTATTTCCAACTCTATCGCAATCAAAATTAAGTGCAAAACTGACAAAGTGAGGCTCCTCCATTTCAACTTTGGGCCCTTTCTCCCATTTCTTCGTACATCATTTATCATTGGAAAGAAAACAAAGTGGGAAGCTCCACACTCTATTTGTCATGACTCAGCTAATAATCAAGTTGCGAAGCTTATCGGCAGTGGGGCTTATAAACGAAGAGGATAATTTGATTTCTATTCATAACAGACAACAGACCAACTATTTCAGTAAAGTTTATTTATTTACTAGCTGCGCCCCGCGGTTTCACCCGCATAAGTCTCGATCCCTTGGGAATATCGGGATAAAAAGTAGCCTATATGTTAATCCAGGGTGTCAGCTACCTCCATACAAAATTTTATCAAAATTGGTCCAGCCGTTTGAGCGTGAAGAAGTAACAAACATATAAACACACACACACACCCTCACACACTCACAAACTTTCGCGTTTATAATATTAATATGTATATAATATATATAGTGTGATTTAATACTTCAAGGCTCAAGCACATATATGTACAGAGGCGGACTTAATGCCATAGACATTTTCTACCAGTCAACCTTTGGGTGATGCAGAGACAAACAGTGGTAGGTGCAATCATGAAAATTGAGGAATAAATATTTTAAATATAAAGATACGCATAAACCTATTAAACTATGAATATATACCTAATTATAAATAAATATAAGAACAAATAAATATAAATAAATACATGAATATACTTCCTAACTGCTACAGTTATGCTATTAGCAATTTGTCTGCCAATGATTATAACAATTTCTCCCTCAACAACTTTGTGAAACCAATTTTCAGCAGTGAAAATTGACTAGGTGTTTACATTATAAAAACATATCAATTTCATTTCCCTTGACAGGTTAATCATGACTACATGTAATGCCAAACCATATTTGGCAAGAGTACAAAAATGAAATGTAATATTCGTTGCTGAAACCGCATAGCGTATTAAATTATGTACCACGTTATGTAAAATATTAGATTGTTTTAATATTCTTTGCAGAATGTTTTACGGATGGTAGATTTAATTTAATTTTGTTGTTGAAATGATAAATGTTTTGACGAATCATTCAATTGTTTGTTGCTTTGAATCCGTGTGAAGTATCATCTGTCGAGCCTTGTAAGTGTAGTGAAAAGATGAATATTTTTGGCTGGTACAACAAATAAAATAGCTTGTTCGACGGTACGTACGCGTCTATGTGTGCGTGCACCTTTTTTGATCGTTGTACCTATGTAGCAGGCCTCTGTACTTATTTATTTTGATCGTTGTACCTATGTAGCAGGCCTCTGTACTTATTTATTTTGATCGTTGTACCTATGTAGCAGGCCTCTGTACTTATTTATTTTGTGATGACGTTGTACAGGGAGACAGTTCGAGCATCCTATTATGTTACTGTCGTGGCGTGGGAACAAAGGGCTGGCGGTAAAAATGTGTACTTTGTCGATACCGGGTCGCTCGATACTATTATCTACGGCCATTTTGTTGTATTGGTGTTATTTCTTATGGGTTTTTTTTGTGTTGATATTTTTGTGGCTCCACGTTTTCTCAAGGAATCAACTAGAATCGTTCTCTATGATTTCTTCTGAACCACCGTTTTCTCAACAACAAATCTCGTATGGAAAAGTGCTTGATGGTACAAATCTAACTTAGAAAGATGTATTAATGATTATAATTCTATAAATACGTACCTGTTATAGTCGCGAATCAAGTTTTGATTAAGATACAACCTGACACTGACCTGCAAATTGAAAAAAACGTAAGAAAATTTGAATTTCGCGGTCTACCACTGCGCATTCACCTTATGCACCTTATTATCTTTTCAGCAACTGGCTAAGTATCATTGATATCATCACGCCACCCTTGCTTGTGTTTCCTTTAGCGAATTTATAAAAAAAAAATCAAATAAAACCCTGAACAGACAGGTGTTCAGAAGTATTGCGGCCGCGGTATCTATGTAAAATATCCATTTACATATAATTGTATAAATTGTTGCTGATTCATCTTCTCTTTTTGTTTATTTTTGAAACAGACAAGGAATAAATATTGGTTTTACAAATAGCCGCCAAATTGTTGTTGTGTTTTTAATCAAAAATGGTGGAAACTGCCCTGTATATAAACGTCAGCAGCCTGATTTTTTAAATTAGCGCCTTCATTTTATTCGAAAAGGTTTAATTCATGAATTCCAGAAGGTCCTTTGCACGTAAAAATAAATCGGGCGTAAATAATAGTTAGTAACTTGGTAATATAATGTGTAAAATAACAATTTTACACACATTCATCTGATATAATACGTTTATTAGTAAGGGGGTTAGTTTTTAAACTCAAGTCTAGCAAACAGACAAAGCACTAAAACTCTTGAATCTATACTAATATTATAAAGAGGTAAAATTTGTTTGTAAGTTTGTATGTAGGGGGTAATCTCCGGAACTACCAGTCGGATTTCAAAAATTCTTTTTGCGTTTGATAGCCCAATTTTTGAGGAAGGCTATAGGCTATTTAACATCACGCTAGCACCCTTAGGAGCCGAGCAAAAAGAAAAAAAGTCAGAACAAAAGCGAAAACGAAGTAGTAGTGCGGTCAGGCGATGCGATGCGACGGGTGGGTTGGGGGAAACAGAAATTTTACGCGGACGAAGTCGCGGGCTGAAGCTAGTTTGTAATAAAAATACATACTCACGCCTGCATTCCATGGGTAGGCAGAAACTATACAGAACGCAGCCTACTACGAAATTGGTAAACATTTTCCCGATAAAAACAAAAATAAAAATTAATCCATTCTCCAAACA
This sequence comes from Hydraecia micacea, assembly GCA_914767645.1. NCBI lineage: Eukaryota > Metazoa > Arthropoda > Insecta > Lepidoptera > Noctuidae > Hydraecia > Hydraecia micacea. The sequence goes on along the minus strand of OU611801.1, from coordinate 2,536,761 downwards.
AAGGCACTTAATATCTCTGATGATATTTTACGATTTCATTTTGTTGACTCGAATCCATTCATGTTCTATTTATGGGCTCTGTTCAGGCTATTTGACTATCGTATCTCCCTTGGATTTCCCCTTACCCCGACCTGTCCCATTTACCCCGATTTTATTGATGAAGCAATAAACGCCAAAAAACAAGGGTAATTTTATTGTAGCTACTGCGAGTTTCCTAAATTGTTGGCCGAATTTTATTTTACTAGCTTGTGCCCGCCGCTTCGCTCGTGTGGGGGACTAAAATTATCCCACAGGAACATACTAGCATAAGCATTATCAGCCACTAATGTTCCCACTGCTGGGACACAGGCCTCCTCTCTTCGTGAGGGAGTGGGTTACAAGATGTCACATGACTTCGATTTTTTTGGTTCTAGGACATGCCGGTTTTCTCACGATGTTTTCCTCCACCGTTTTGAGAGCAGTGGTGATGAAATAATTTACACAAAGTAAAGTGCCTGCTTGGGTTCGAACCCACGACCTACTACTCCTCCATGGGCCACCACTGCTCAACCTACTACCATGATTTATTTATTTGATTTACACGGCTTAAGAAACCAATTACATAAATCAAAGTATATATAATAAGTACTAACATAAAACAAACTAATAACAACAATTAAATTCTATTATTTTCATAAAAATGTAGGCACATAACCATTAAATTGTCCTAAGCCATGATATATCCGTGTGCCAAACATCCAAATCCGTGATTAAATGACAAACACAAATTCTACATTTATAATACTTACTTTATTATCAGGATTTTTATGGAATTGTTTTTATGTTTATTATTTAAAAGTTCTATGTACCTACTAATTAGCATAGAAAAGGCACTCTAGTACCTAATTAGAGTAATTAGCAAGCGTTTAGTTTATTTTAATAGTCGAGTATTAGTATGGAATTTTCTTTTACAACGTTGAGTACTTCCTTGAGTTTAATGACCAAAATTACAGGTTTCGTTTCCCATGTTTCAAGATAGGTACGATTGTAAATCACTTAACAGTGGGTAATAAAACCACTTAGTTTAACGTTCTGAAGGTCGTAAGCAAATATTTTTTTCCTGATTAAGGTTCCCTGCAAAGGAAATTGTTAAAATATTGTTACACTATAAATTCTGTAATTCCGGAAAAAGCCAAACTCCAAAGCTACTGAGCAAAGACGGACATACTTGGAACCTTCCAAATGTTGACAAACAGTTAAATATTTCTCACTCTACTACCTAAACTGCAAACATTTACCGAAAAACCACTACCAACGGTACAGATTCTAAAACACACACATTTTAAACCAGGTTTTCGTTTAACTGTGTACACAAAATAGAACCAATCAACCACTAAATATATAGCTACAGAAGGTCAGCTAAATAGATGTATTTACGCGCTCCATCGAGCGAGATCGCACGCACACATAGCCACGCTTCACGTACAGCGAGTGCAGGCGCACTCGCGACTGGCATGTTTGACATCGCCGCACGGACGCGTCTAAGTGTGCGTGCGCCTGTTCTGTTTATTTGCCGACCGTAAGCAGTGGTGGCCTAGTGTTAACGGCCGCGACTTGAAAGTCGTAAGTTCGAACCCAGGCAGGCGCTTTACTTTGTGTAAATAATTTCATCACCACTGCTCTCAAACTGGAGAAGGAAAACATCGTGATCGTGAACGTCGGCATGTCCTAGAACCAAAAATTCAAAGAGATGTGGCATCTACCAACCTGCACTGGACACGCGTGGTGGCTCACACTCTCACAGAAAGGAGGCCTGTGTCCCAGCAGTGGGAACATTATAGACTCATTCTACTATGAACCCAGCCTTCTGAAACTTATCTATTTTGTGACCCAAGCCTGAGGGGAGAGCTAGGTAAATAAATAGAACGAAAATTGTAGATTTTTTCAAATAACAGAGAGGGTTGGAAAAGTGTCAGTTTGCGACGTGTTTTGTTTCGATTCGCAGCTTGTGTGTTGACAGTATTTTGTTTATAACATGCTGGGATTTTTTCACGATTTGGTAAAACTAGAAAAAAAATATTTGCACTGGTGTTTCGAGTTTATTATGAGAACCTTCTCAGGTGAACCTTTACCTATACTCCATAGGTAAGGTAAACAAAAAACCATGTCACTTAGTTAACCGACTAAACGTAATACCAGTTTATTCAGTTGTCATGCTACGTCGCAGTTGTACTCTTCAATTTAGCAACTTTTTTAATGAATTATAACGTTGCTAAATTGAAGAGTACAACTGTCAGAGTTTAAAGTTAAACAGCCCATAACCACTATCGGTAAAATAGTGACGACCAAGATATAAAGATACGAAGATATTAACAAGTACCATCCCGAGTAATTCAAACCGTTGCTTGCCTATCACCTTAGCAACGATGTAACCCCAAACCTGTTAATCAAGCCTTATCTCTAGAAGCAAAACAAATCTTTATTTATAACACGAACTCATCTAGGGGTAGCAATTACACAAATAACAGTCGACGAGGCGATAAGTCCCGGTGCCCGGGAGGCACCAGTCCCACCGCCCGACAAGTAAGAAACTAGCTATCAACGATTTTCTCGCTCAAGAAACGTACTAAAGATTGTAGGTCCTGTGTACGTAAAAGAGATACATACATATATTTATTTGATGAGAACCCTACTCCTCCTCCTTAGAACTCCTCAGAAATGAGGAGATCCGCAGGAGAACCAAGGTAACCGACATAGCCCGAAGAATTGCCAAACTTAAGTGGCAGTGGGCAGGGCACATTGCTCGCAGAACGAATGGCCAATGGGGCCGAAAGGTTCTGGAGTGGCGACCGCGTACCGGAAGACATAGCGTTGGAAGGCGTCCCACAAGGTGGACCGACGACCTTGTGAAGGCCGCAGGAACTCTTTCGATGCGAGAAGCACAGAACCGGTTGAAGTGGAGGTGCTTGGGGGAGGCCTATGTCCAGCAGTGGACTTCTTTCCGCTGAAATGATGATGTAGTTGATCACTGACTGTTCACACCGCCCGCGCCGGCGAGTAACATAACACACACACAACGACGAGTAACACTGTTGTTAAAACAAATAAATATTTAGGAATAAGGAAAATCATAAAACCGCTCCTCCGGTCTCTTACTTATTTAAAACTAGCTGACCCGGCTAAGTTCGTACCGCCTCAGAATTAAATAATGTGACAAAGTTCAATAGACACGTGGCGCCATCTATTATCATAATAACGTTATTGTTGTTTTCCTCGAGAACAGCACTTTTTTTCGGGGTGAAAGGTACCCTATGTCCGTTTCTGTACATCGGTTCAGTGGCTTAGGCGTGAAAAGGTAACAAACAAACAAACTTACTTTCGCATTTACTCGTATAATACCTATTATATTTCGCATTTATAATATTAAGTTAGGATTTTGCTGTGCCCGACAGAGTCCATAATTGTTTCTTTAAGATTAATTTAAATGAATTGAGCACTCGTTTGTCGTAGCGACATGAGCTATCAAAGAAAGTACTCGCTCAGCAGCGCTCGCCTGGCGAGGAGAATACTCGCCGAGAGACCAGAGCGTAACCACTCGTCGCCGTCGCGCACTCGCTGCTCGCCAACTCGCTTTTAGTTGCTACCTCTACTCGCTTCTCGTTAATCGCCAGCGGTGGGACAGGTGCCGCAGGGATCTATGAATAAACAACAGACTAGGAGGCTGGATACTGCCCTACGTCCGATAACGAAGGTATTCGAGAGTTAGGGTTGACAGCTGACGTTAACGTTTTAAGGGCTTAATTTTAATCGACAGATAATTTTTATTCGTGAAATAAAATTGACGTCTGACAGATTTTGTATGAATTAACTGTGAAATATTCAAAATTGCTCCTCGGATAAAATTATCTGGAGTTGGAAAAATCAGACCTAACGGCTATATTAAAATGAGGACTTGTTTTTTTGGAATTAGGCTGAGATTTAGCACAAACTTTAAACTGGAAATACGCCGAGCATCAACTAAGGAAGTATGCACAAAATAGCCAGTGTTCTCCAGAAAAACACCTAAAAATAGTCTATCTATTAAAAAATATACTAATATGGCTTAATATATAGACTGACTATGAATTACTCACACATAGGCAGCTGGCAGATAGATCAAGTTACTGACAACTATGGTGTTCAATAAAGCTTAATTCTATTTGTGCATCTAACAAACAGTTTAAGAAAAACAAAGAAATCAATCAGTTTGTCACCTGTGGAGAAGTTTGAAGAAAAAGAAACCACTAGTCTTGGGACACTAAACGAAATATTAGAATGTTGAATTGATAGGCAATAGGCATAGCGAATTCATATACAAGTTTAAGCGTCAAAAACCGACTGGAACCGATCGACTGACGAACACCGACGATGACATGGCATGAAGTTTAGACACGTTCAGAAAATGGCCACATAACGCCATTCAATTGCCCCAGTTAAAAGATGAGAACCAATATATATTCCATACGTGTGTCCAATTTCTTTCCAGTTCCACAAATGGTGAAAGGAAATATCGCATCTTTATGTGCGAGAAAATTGCACGAGTGTAACGTGTGATTCCTATATCTTGCCGACTGTCCTCCGGATAATATTTACCTTTAGTTTCTTCAGTTTAACAAGTCCAGATCAGCTGCCAAAAAGGCTGGTAAATGGTTGCGATTTGTTGATCAAAATTATGGCAACAAGTGTTAAAGGCATGCATTTTGGGATGCATGAAGAAGCCTCCTCGTGTAGCGCAGTTTGTTCCGCCAGTTACTCAACTGGACCGAGCGTTCGGCGCAACCTGGACAGTCATCACACCCAACACCTTATTTGACTGGCCAATTCTTCCCTTGCCGTGGCAGGGGCCGCCTGGTTTGCGACCCTCCCACTGGAGTCCGGCTTCAAGCAGCCTGCTGTGTTTCGTCGATACGTAGCTCGTTCCATCATAGACCTCATCCATCGCTTTCCATCAGGCGTGATCAAGGTCGAAAGCGGGCGGGCCCATTCAGCATTAAAAAAATTAAAAAATGGCTTTGTTTTGTATTCTACAAAGACTCGACAACATTGATACTTGCATGTTTTCTCCCATATAGTTTTTTTTTTTTTTTTTTGTATTTTTGTTGCGTCATGTTTGCCGCAAATAAACGTATTTTCTGTCTTTTTCTTTTTTTATAAGCTTTTCTATAGCTTATATCAATCTGATACCTAAGATAACGCCTGTTTTTCCTGAAGGGTTAGGCAGATGTGTACATATAATACACCCACATTCCGCCAGATATATATAAGTCCTATGTAATAGGGGGCGACCCTATTGCCATCAACCGGGCACAAATCCAGACTGCGGATTATTACTGAGAAATTCATGATGGAAAAACTCAAGAACTCTTTGCCGGACCTGGGAATCGAGCCCAGAACCTCATACTTAGCAGTAGCGATTGCGACCACTAGACCAAAGAAAGTGTGTCTGTCTGTTACCTCTTCACGCTTAAACCGCTGAGCCGATTTAGATGAAATTTGGTATAGAGGTAGTTTGAGTCCCGGGAAAGGACACAGGATAGTTTTTATCCCGATATTCCCACCACGGGCGCTGCTAATACACAATAAATTGGACAGGTTTTCAAGCTTAGGTTCAATATCCCTGAAGAATTGTGTACGTTACCCTAGCAGGAAAGTAGCTCCTAGAGTGATATGAGTGGAACGTATAATTAGTGCGTAATCTGCTGTAAATGTGCGCCAAATAAAAAAATTGTGCGCTTTGTCGTTTTGGAAAAAAACGGAAATAACGATTCCTGCTAGGGTAACGTTTTTCCAGCAGGAAAATTCTAAACGAATGATCGGAGAGAGAAATATTGTGCATGGGCAGAGAGCTTATATTTGTGCAAAAATGTGCGCTGAAAATATAATTTGTGCGTCTTCAGGTTTTCGAGATATTGAGTTTCCTGCTGGAGTGACGTTTTGCAGAATCGTGTATCTCTAAAACTATTGTATGTGCGCCTGTAGAATAAACATACACGAGTAGCCTTTAATTTGTGCGTATTTGTGACAGAATTAGATTCAAGAAAATATTTATAATTTTCAAGTAATCGCGCTTTTTTGAAAACGCGAAAACATGTCACAGCGCCTAAACGAGAAAACGTATAAGATCGCTGAAAACTGTGTTCGGTCCTTCTTGATGCTAATAATAACCATAACAAGTTTCAAAAGTGTACGTGCATGCTTTATTGAATAATATTGCCTAAAGTCAAAACGACGGGGTCGTAACTTTGACGGCAAAATACAAGAAATCGGCTCAACCCAAGATGTGTAGTTTAAACCAAAAATTAGTGCGTCTAGTCAAGAATATATAGTTAAATTGTTCAGCTTGGAATGTTTCGCATTCAGTAGATATAAGCAAAAAACATAACATGTAAACAACGGCTGGTTATCCGACCAAATTCGAATGACCACAATAAAGCGACGGATTCATACATATCGATGACATTCTTAACTTTACTCACGAACCGGTTGACACGTGTTGTGCCTGAGTACACTGAAGTAGAAAAGAAGTAAAAAAATAAACTTGTTATTAGATTATATTCTACTAGCTTGCGTGACTTTGCACATGATTAAGTCATCATCTGCCTAGCCTTTTCCCAACTATGTTGGGGTCGGCTTCCAGTCTAACCAGATGCAGCCGAATACCAGTATTTTACATGGAGCGACTGCCTATCTGACCTCCACAACCCAGTTACTGGGTAATACGATACCCCTTGGTAAGACTGGTTGTCAGACTTTCGGGCCTCTGACTACTCGTAACTACTGTCAAAGATCCACGAATGACAGCCGGGACCAACGGCTTAACGTGCTTTCCGAGGCACGGAGGGGTCTCAGTATGTAAAGATGGTCACCCATCCACAGACCAACCGCGGCAAGCGTCCCTTAACCTGATCGATCGACCTGTGCGGCTGTTATTATTTAGCCACGGACCCCTCTCCTCTCCGCACATGATTAAGTAAGTACATTATAAAAAGTAGCCTATGTGCTATTCCAAGGAATAAGCTATCTTCTTCATTCCAGCTTTCATTAAAATACATACAGCAGAAAACATATTATTGTGATGGAGCGTCAGCTCAAATCTAACATTAAAAAATAATATATATTGGCCCTTTAAGTTTAATATAAGTTGCAGGAAATATTTTGATCCAAGCTTCCTCACGTCGGGGGACGGCTAATGAAAATTGGAAGTTAACAGCAGCTATGTTTTCTACAATAGCATGCATTCATTATTGCTGGGTTTAAACCTCATCTGTTTGGCGTTTTCATTAGCGACGGCTAATGAAAACGCCAAACAGATGAGGTGACCCCGACGTGAGGACGCTTGGATCAAAATATTTCCTGCAACTTAGGTATATTAAACTTAAAGGGCCAATAATATATAATTTTTTAGTTTTTAGAGGTTTTTGTTTGAGTCGGGGTTTTTTTAAATTAACTTTTATTTCTTGCTTTTTAAACTTAATAATATTATATTACTAGTAAAGTAAATATGCTATACGATCGACACGTGACTCGCCGAAATCTGCAAAGCTGAATCTCCCTCAAAACTAGGTCATATAATTGCAAACAAATGTTTGAACGCAACTGTACGGACAACAGCTTAGGTTTAATACGACCAATAAAGAAGACCATCGATATGTATGAATCCGTCGCTTTTTTGTGGTCATTCGAATTTGGTCGGATAACCAGCCGTTGTTTACATGTTATGTTTTTTGCTTATATCTACTGAATGCGAAACATTCCAAGCTGAACAATTTAACTATATATTCTTGACTAGACGCACTAATTTTTGGTTTAAACTACACATCTTGGGTTGAGCCGATTTCTTGTATTTTGCCGTCAAAGTTACGACCCCGTCGTTTTGACTTTAGGCAATATTATTCAATAAAGCATGCACGTACACTTTTGAAACTTGTTATGGTTATTATTTGCATCAAGAAGGACCGAACACAGTTTTCAGCGATCTTATACGTTTTCTCGTTTAGGCGCTGTGACATGTTTTCGCGTTTTCAAAAAAGCGAGATTACTTGAAAATTATAAATATTTTCTTGAATCTAATTCTGTCACAAATACGCACAAATTAAGGGCTACTCGTGTATGTTTATTCTACAGGCGCACATACAATAGTTTTAGAGATACACGATTCTGCAAAACGTCACTCCAGCAGGAAACTCAATATCTCGAAAACCTGAAGACGCACAAATTATATTTTCAGCGCACATTTTTGCACAAATATAAGCTCTCTGCCCATGCACAATATTTCTCTCTCCGATCATTCGTTTAGAATTTTCCTGCTGGAAAAACGTTACCCTAGCAGGAATCGTTTTTTCCGTTTTTTTCCAAAACGACAAAGCGCACAAATTTTTTATTTGGCGCACATTTACAGCAGATTACGCACTAATTATACGTTCCACTCATATCACTCTAGGAGCTACTTTCCTGCTAGGGTAACGTACACTGAAGAATTTTATATTTATATATTCTTTCCAAGTAAAAAAAAACATCTGCAATCTATAAAAGACACAATTCGGTATTTGAAAGAAGAATCCTGGTAATCAAGAAACTTACTTCCAGTTATATACAACCTGCCAAGTTGGTAGTAAAACATCGTGCGACGTGCAATACGTGCATGCGTTTCGTGCCAAGTTTCCTCCTGAACAAATGACTGCAGTTACAAGGGAACGGGCTTAAATTGAATACTAAAACTCAATATTGGAAACAGTCTCGTTTGTTTTGTGTAGAGCGTTGAACACACTGTGAAACAAAATGTTCGAAGCAATAATTTTAATAAGTTTGATTTTTGGCCTCGCAACGGAAATCTCCACACAATGCTTCAAGCATTGTTTTCGGGATTCCCGTTGCTTTGAATGTTATGTCTGTTTCCAGCGTAATGTCTTGGCTGTGTTGCTTATGTCCTGGCTAGATATGGCTTTCCATTGTGACTTTATTACATTGTTAAAAACAAGCCAGTAAAAGTAAACACGAGGTCTTTTAAAACCACAGTATCCACAGTCCACCCTAAGAGTTAGTATAGTTTTAGTTTTAAATGTACATAATTTGACGCGCAGTATTCTCAAATGTGTCTTTTGTAAGTGGATCGTTAGATGAAAAGTAACGGTATAAATCAACTAATTAAGGTATTTATCAGTAATATCTCCTGCCAGCCCTGTTCCCACAATCTATCTGCTGTCGGCGCAGATTAGGGAGCTCTGATGAAATTCCGCGCGAGTTGGCCTCTATGCGAAATGTTTGATATTGTGGAGTACACTTGGAGGTGAAATAGATAGTTTGACTGCTGTTTGATATGAACGAAATGGAACGAAAGGCTGGCTGTTCAACAAACTCACTCATTCGAATATTTTGTATGTTTCTTCGATTATTTTTGGATGGTTTCGAAATGGATTTAAAATGACGCGATATCTATGGTGACGGGTGTAAGTATACGATACACATCAGTCATCGCCTGCTAGGTATGAATCCTTACATAGTATAAAACAAAGTCGCCGAAATGTATGTACGCGCATAACTTCCGAATGACTGCACCAATTTGGATAATTCTTTTTTTGTTTTGTTCGGTATGCCAGGACAAGATAGTATGAATAAAAATTCGGAAATTTGAAAAACAAATTGCACCCGTGCGAAGCTGGGTCGGGCCGCTAGTTAACAATACGATATTACTTCAAGAGAAAATACTGCACAACGATAATAATTATTTTTCTGCCAAGCGTAGCGAATGATCAACGGTGGCAGAGTGGTATAGCATAAACATAATCAGCCTATAACGTTCCCACTGCTGGGACACAGGCCTCCTCTCTGTGAGAAGGAGTGGGACGTAATCCACCACGCGGGCCCGTGCGGGTTGGTAAATGGCACATGTCTTCAAATTACAGCAGCATGCTATAATTTAATAATAATGATGATTTCAAACTAATCGTTAATGCGGTCCGTATGAGTTCTAATCTCAAGTCTATTTTTCAGCTTGGTTTTATTTTAGCATTTCTCAATAAATCTTCATGATAAAAATAAGCATATTTCCATAATTAAACAGTTCTAACGTGTAACTTTTTCTTGTCCACAGAGCTATGCAGCGCCGCAACCAAGATCCAGGCGTCGTTCAGAGGACACCAGGCCCGCAAGGAGAAGGAGCAAGCCGACCAGGCCGTCAAGGATCAGGAGCAGCAGGATAAGGTTCGTCAAGCTTTCCTTTATCTACATCGGCCTACAGAAATCCATTGCTGGACATAGGCCTCTCCAATTGCACACCATTTAGCTCGATTCTCGGCATCTCTCATCCAACTGCTGCCAGCCAGCCTGCGAAGATCGTCGCTCCACCTTTTTTTTTTTTATCGTGTGGAAATCCTCATGGATGTCCACCACCCTGGGGTGGGGGGAGGGGTCTGTCAGACTCTTACTGACTAAAACCACACGGTGTCCTGCTGCTACCTTTAGCCGGGGTGCTGGAGTGCTTGCGCATTTCTTCACGCTCCCCCGGCCATCGTCGCTCCACCTAGCCTGAGGGCGTCCTACCTTACGTTTGCCGATTCGCAGTCTCCGCTCAAGAACACGTCTACGTCTAGCCCAACGGTCATTGATTCTACGGCTAATATAGCCGACCCTTTGCCACTTCAGCTTAAGCCACAGGTCCTCAACCTTATTATGCTCACCGCCTACTTTGTGAATATATTTTTTTCTAGGTCCCCTCAATTTTTTTTACTTGCAATCTGAAACAGTTATTGCCAAGATTATATTTAAATGTGTAATATTATATAGTCGTAAGACAGGATATATAATTTTCTCTGGGTCTTCCACTGCCCCCCTGAAAGTCTCAAACGCCCACGATGAGGACCTATGGTTTAAATAAATCGAGTGATAAAATATTTGACCCTCAGAATATTAACTTTCTAACATGACCTTTTTCACCTTACAGGAAGACATTGAAAAGATTGACCTCTCCGATCCTAATCTCAACAAGGCTGCGACTAAGATCCAGGCCTCCTTCCGTGGCCACAAAGTGCGCAAGGACGTCAAATAAGGTGACCATGAGGTCTACACAGAGCAGGAACGTCTCTGACTTTGCAAACACGATATTTAGAAAAAAAAAATCCCCTATATGATTATGCTTAAAATAATATGTATTGGACTTCTCCACTGTTGATTTCTTTTCCACTAAAATATATATTTTAAGTAGATTCCTCAAAAAAAAAATTTTGAGCCCAGCAAAAACCGTTTGTAAAATAATGTCCTCGACTGTCACGTCAACTTTTGTGTGAGGATACAACTGTCAAATTCAAGGTATTTGAAGATCTACCATGATGTTTAAATCGGGTGTCATTTGAGGAAACGTCTTAAAACAATATCTATAGGTGTAAATTGTTATCTATGTATAGTATCGATTAAATGTGTGAATTGAACAGTAAAAGATTGATAACACATTGTTTACGGATAGATGGTTTGATCGTCCACCTATTCGTTTGTGTCATCTAATAATTTGTTACCAATTATTACTGTTCCTTCGGGTGTATATGTACGATTATCAATGGTAAATGTTGAGTCAGTAAATGGTACATCTCTAGCCTGATAGTGATGTATTCAGTTTGCTTTATAATCTGTGGTGTATGAAGAATTAATTACAAAGAATATGTATTATGACTTTTGATTACGATTTCGTGCTTGCAAGGTCAGTAACATTTGAAATGTTTGCTAGTAAAGTAAAGTGAGTAATCGTGTAGAGTATGTCAATTCTCTACTGTATAATAATTGTCAATTTTTGTCTCTTACTTATTGTTGTTAATATCTAAAGGGTTGTGTTGTTTTTGCAAAAAAGAAAACGTTTCATTGTTGTAAAATTTATGTAAATTGTCCCTTTGTGTTTTGTACAAGGCTTTTCTTTAAATAATTAAGCTACAGTATGATTTATGTATAATGGTTTCCGTGACATTTTTTTTTCTTTTTTTTTGTCGATTTTGCAAAAAGTATACGTTTAATCTTTTTCCTAACAATGTATTTGGCATTGGATTGACGTGTCTCATGAATACCAAAGAGTAGAAAATACTAAAAGGAGTGAATTGAACTATTTATAACATAATAGATATCTATCCCGTTTTTTCTATTATAAATTTTGATCACACTACTTCGTGTACCTATTTAAGTAAAATATGGGCATCTTTTTATTATTTTCATTAATTAAATAACATTCCATCTTCTTTCAATGTTTGTTGAGAAATTAATATTTTTATTTAGATTAATGTAGCTTTAAGATTACATAGTTTTAGTAGCAAACCAACAAGCTTTGTTTTAAATGTATTATTTTTATAATTTATTTTGTTAAAACCACAATAATTTTCAAGTGATTTATTTGTTTAATAAAGATATCATATGCGTTTCTTTATTATTACACAATTTCGCTGGATTTTCCTGTAAATTGCTGGTATATTTAGGGTTTATATTAAATAAAATATTTAATATTCGCCTATATTACTCGTTCGTTTTATTTATTGTCTGTTCGTAACACACGTAACTAGGTTATAACAAAGGTAAGCTTTTCATTTAGAATAGGGATGACGAATAACTTTTTTTTCTTCGTCTATCAGGTAGATTATTAAAAAGTATTGGGCACGTATTTTTTCTTTTTTCACATAATCAAAACATTACAATATGGGTTGATCAATTGTTAGTAATCACAGTATCATTTACATAACAACATAACATCACGCCTACATACATAAAGGTTAGACAGAGGTGTAACTATAGTGCACTCACATTTCACCAGTTATGTTTAAGTCCCATGTAATAGGGGGCGAGCCTATTGCCATCAACCGGTCAAGTATCGAGACTCCGGGCTGCTACTGAGAAAATTCTGATGAAAAAACCCAATTACACTTCGCGCAAGAGATGCGCATCCCCAGCCCCAACACCATTCTTAGGACGTTGGCTGATAGGTGGGACTCTCCGATCTTGGGGCGGTGGATACGACTACACGCAGTCAAGTAGACACTCCACAGGATCGTCGTGCCTCACGCAGCTTAGAGTAAATGTTACTAACACTAGTTTATAAGTTTACATTGTCACTAACAAATATGGAAGTCATTCTGAAATAAATTTTTCTTATTATTATTATTTGCCTGACCGGGGAATCGAACTTCATGCTCAACAGTAGTGCTTGCGACCACTAGACCAACGAAGCGTTGTAATGATGTGTGATGGATTGAATCGGCCTTCGAAGGAACCAATGCGCCAATTATGGCCGACCGGTGTATCGATTAGCTCATAAATTATTTAAGAGCGGGGTTGTATTTGCATCGCCTTGTGCTCTAGTTTTGCTGTAAGGAATGATTCGCTTTAAACTAGTGTATGATTTTATATTGAATCAATAGCGCTTACGACCATAAGACCAACGATGCATGTTTAGTCACGTAAAGAAGTAAAACAATTAGAAGGAGTAAAAATTAGAATTATAATAATACAGAATAAAAGAAACTTAAAATAAAACTATTTTTATCTCCGTTTTGACAATCAACAGAAAAAGCATCTCCATAGCAACGGACAGATTAAGATATGAATGATCTATCTATGGTAATGGTATGTATCCTACACATGAAAGCAATATAATTTAGGTCTAATGAAATAAACACCAATATTTTGAACTCTCATAAAATAATGTTATGTAGGAACAATATCTGCCATTTCCATTGTGTGCTAACATCATTAATCAAGATGGATTTCCACCCATATCAATGTCACTATTAAATGTTGGCGTAATATTCTACTATGTAATTGCATTTAAAACCACGAACGATTATCACACTAACGTAACAAAACATAAAGCTGAAAACTGTATGAATGATTTCGATTCAATAATTGAAAGCTGTGAGCAAATTTTTAATTAAAGCCATTGGTAGTGCTTTTGTTTGGATATGAAAAGGCATTGTTTTGTGAGCGAATATTTCATCAGTATACATTGCTAGTGTATTTAAAACTGTTATTATTCGGAGTTTATTTAATGTCGATGAAATATTTTCAGGCCATTATATCAACATCATGCCTTATATGCAGAAGGGTTAGGCTGTGCTGTACCTATAATAGACCCTCATTTCGCAAGTTATGTTGATGTCTCATGTAATGTAATAGAGTGCGAGTCTATTGCCATCAACCGGGCACAAATCCAAATTCCGGGCTGCTACTGAGAAATTTATGATTAAAAAACCCAACAACACTGACGGATCCGGGATTAATTCAATAATTTTCTTATCTATCTGACTCTAATCTCTCAATATCTAATCAAAGGTTGGCGTCGGTAAGTGTAAGGCTATTGTGTAAGTTTGCTATATAATGCTAGATGGGACTGAGAAATGGGGTCACAGTTTTTTGCTTAGAACAAATCTTTCTTTATTGAAAGAAAGATTGCTCATGGTCTTTTTAAAGAAATTTCAAAACGGCTGGTTGACACTTCCCGTGACCCAAGGGCTGGCTTTTATCTAGGCCAAAGGCTAAGCATTGCCATACAACGTGGCAATGCCGCCAGTCTCTTGGGAACATTACCAGTCGACAGCGATGCGGATGAATTTTTCGACGCTATATTTTAGTTTCTGTATAGTTTTAGTTAAGTTAGGATTTAATTTTGTTATTTTTAGTATTAGATATACATAGTAGATATTATATTTGTATAGCCTATATTATGTAAGTACTCTTGAACAAATAAACTAAGAAAGATGACAACAGTGAAACTTCACAGCTAGACAAACATTAAAAATATATTTCAAACTAATATAAATTAAGCTATTTACCAAACTATCCCCGATCAGCGCATATATCGATACCCTGGATTCACATACGGATAGACTAATGCTCCATTGAGATTAATAGGTAAAGATGTAGTTGCATAAGGGTTAGCCACCTTACCGATCATATCAACTTTATTCCCATCGAATTTGTCATCTAAATTTCTCCTGATATCAATATCTAATGGTAGCTCAGTATCATTAGTTTGCCCTTTCCTAATCTTTATCTCAACGTCTTTCCAAGTCCTCCAGATCCTGTCCAATGTATTTTCTGGAAGAATTTCTGAACGAAGCGGACAAGGAGTGTTCTTAATTTCTGGTTGATTTTCATAAGCATATGGAGTATAGGGGTATTGAGTAGAATCGGTATCTTTTGGTGGGTTTCCATTGGGATAGTACGGCAGGGTAACTTCAGTGGCATACTGGTCGTTATTTGGTGGACTATATACATATGGATTAATTTGTACACCATAATTCCTTGGGTCTGTAATTTCTTGCCCGTAAATGTTTGGAGTGCCTTGAGTTAAACCATAGTTCTTTCTATATTGGTCATAGATATTTTGGTAATAAGGATTGTAATACGGATTTTGAAGGTAGTTCCAAGATTCTTGATTTCCTTCGTTTGATGTCGGTGGGTTGGCAGGTTGTAGAGTTATTGGAGGTGAAATTGGAGATTTTTCTTCAACTTCTTCGTAATTGTGATTTGTTATTGTAATGCATTCGTTTTTGTCTGTAACATAAAATAATATATTAAAACAACTGCATAACATATAACTTATTACAATAAGCAAAATGATAGAAAAAAATGATTTGCTTCTAAAAATCAAAATAAACATCAATAACCTCGAAAAGTCATTTATGAAGATGATGATGTCTTATTGCAAAATTATTACTTTACTAGACACACGAATTACTATTTCGAATATAAAAAAATCTGTTTTTTTTCCGAATTGTGCCGTTAAATTATATCGTTGAAAATCATCAAAAAATAACTTACCGAAATGAAACTAGTCTTATTGAATATTTCGCGTCTAATAATCGTCATCGCAGGAAGGCTGGGTAAAAGCACTGACACCGACAACCGCCTGAAACGTTGGGACAAGCATGAGAAACTTTAATCGCGAAACAAACCAAGACTAGTTCCATTTCCAGTAGTGATCTCTTCCACAAGCAGCTGGTCCGGGCAAGTCGTCATAACCATTTCCCAACTATGTTGGGTTTGGCTTTCAGTCTCACTGAATATCAAAGTTTTATATGGAGCGACTGCCTATCTGATCACCACCAGGGCAATTCCAACTGTCGTACGTGTGTAGTTCCAGTTGAAGGGCGCTGGTGGGTACTGGGTTCACACCAGTGTATTACAGGCACATAGGCCATTTGAGCTTTATACTCGTATCTCGGATGAGAACACACCTGCTTCTAGTTAAATTGCAAATGTCCTCAGCAGGGACCACTTACCATCAGACAGGCCTTAGACATGTTCACCATGTTTAAAATTGTTTTTTTTTAATGAGTTCTGTGTAATAATACAACTTCACTAACCTTTTTCTTCCTTAATTTTATCTCTAAACGCGAGCCCAGTCAAACCCAAATTTTGTTCTTTGCCTATATTACTTTTCTCAGTAACACTGAAAGAATGTTTTTCTGGTTCATCTGGTTTTGGTGGTTTTTGATTTACAATTCTCTCTTCAGTTGGAACAGTATTTTCTTCTCCATCACGTGAAACTAAACGTTCAATTTTAAACTTGTCCTGATTTCGTATCTTTTTTATACTTATTAGGTGTGTTCCATTTGATATCCGTACTACATCTGGGTCATTAGCCTCATCATCATTTTCGTTCTCTTTTTTCTTAATTTCATCTTTTTTAGGTTTATTATTCCCCTTTTTGACTATTGGAATTTCTTTCATTTTATTAGTTGTTACTTCTTTACTTTGAGAAGCCATGTTTTCAGACTTTTGCTGTCTTCTAATCGATGGTGGTAACGGTTCAGGTTCGTCTACATAGAAATCAATTGGTTTTTGCACAGTTTCTGAAGTAGCAGTGTTCTCTTTATTTTTACGAAGAGCTGCTTTTCTGTCTGTACTTGAAGTAACTTGGTCATCTTTGCCTTCATTTAAGGAATCATTTCCATCTTTATTTAAAGGATGTCCATCATTGCCTGAAATTTCTTTGCCATCTCTATTTAGAGTTGCATTGCTTTCAAGATTAGGTTTTTCATCGTCAACATTATTTGGGCTTGTGCGACTTTCTGTCCTACGAGTTGCTTTGTCTTCAATCGTATAATACGGTATACTGTCTTTCAACAAAGTTGGCGGAGCAGGTGCATTAGGACACAAAGTATTTTCTTTATTACAATTCGATTTTGACTCGTTAATTTGATTCTCTAACATCTTCAATCGTATAGCATGTGCTGGGCCAGGTATAACCTTTGCAGTTTTAAGAATAACTGGAATTTTTGTCGGTATTCTTTGTGGTGTTGTGTCCATGCGACGGTTAGTTGGTTTTTGCAAAACATTAGGTTTTATCGCTTGCTTGGGAGCTGGCTGAACGCGAATATTTATTATTCTTGAATTTCCCATGGAGTCTGGATTATGATTATTTTTGACTGGAGTACTTTGTCGTTCATCTCGTTTTTGTTCCGGTCCTTCGTTTTCGTTAGGATCATCTTCTATTAGGTACTGCTTTTCTCGTTTCTGGACTTTTAATTGTTGTTCTAATTCCGTCTGAAATAAAAAAGTTTTCTTCACATTGTACTCACAAATTATATTACGAAGAAGGCACAAATTTTATTATGAATATGTGGGTTTTCATTGTTTAAATAACGTTGCAGAAATAACTTGTGTGGCAATGTTTGTGGGAATCAGCTGTCTAGAATACTGAACTATAATGATTTTTATACTTATAATATATATTCATCATAATACATATTCATATAGCTAAAAATGATTGTTCATTAGTTAGATTAGAAAAAAAAAAAAACAATGACGACATTTATATTTTTTAACGTCACATTTTTTAAAGCGTATCTTTTATTTAATTTAAACAATCAAATCTCCATTACAATATTTATATATTGAATCAAGTCATGTGTATAAGCTCGATAAAATAATTTTAATTTGATACGCTTTTAGGAAACATGTTTAATATAAATTAAAAGATCATAAATTAATCAATATTGAAATATATTCACTGCTTCATTTGTAAAACAGATGATAGACCTAAACATTTGACAGTCGTTACGAGGAAAGTCGATTTATTCCGGCCTGATCTGCCAACCAGTCTTACTAAGGGTTATCGTATTACCCAGTACTAAATAAGTTGTGGAGGTCAGATAGGCAACCATGTAAAATACTAGTATTTAGCTGCATCTGGTTTGACTGGAAGCCGACACCAAAATAGTTGGGAAAAGGCTAGGCAGATGACGATGATACCTAAACATTATTTTTGACCACACTTTAATATGATGATGAAATCGATGACTGACTCAATAACAATGATTGTATTTTTATTAATTATTCTCTATAATATAATATAAAAGTGACTTACAGTCGTTGTATTCTCCGTAGCCAAACAACTTATCATTAAAAGCAAACACACTGGAACCACTATCTTCATGATTTTCATGATATTTCCAATAAAACAGAAATTCAACGCACAAGGGATCGCTCCATCGCAGCTAATGACGAACAATGACCGTCAACAGTGTAATCTTATGTTTGTACTAATTTCCAAAAACATAATAAATCGATTCATCATGGTGGATAGAATTATAATTATTATATGACATGTGGCTTTGTTTTGAGATTGATTCTATTTATATCAATCCGATATGACCGGAGAGAGATCAGGCGCAGGACCAACGGCTTAACGTGCTTTCCGAGGCACGGGGGTATCACTACCGCTAACTTCCAAACTCCGAGCTGTTACAAAAAATAATGGTCTTAAAGAACGAGAGTTACTTACTAACAATCAATGTTTCATTGCATAATCAGAATAATGACGATTTCATTGCCATCACTAATCCTCTTCCCTAGTAGGGTGTCGACGTTAGTAAGCATAATCAGCCTATAATGTTCCCACTGCTGGGACACAGGCCTCCTGTATGTGAGAGGGAGTGGACCATAATCCACGACGCGTGCCTAGTGCAGGTTGGTGGATGTCACGTCTTGGAATTTTTTGGTTTTAGGATATGCCGGTTTCCTCACGATGTTTTCATTCGCCGTTTTGAGGGCAGTAGTGATGGAATTAAATACACTAAGTATACTGGCCGTTACCATTGTGCCACCACTGCTCTGATATAGAAGCACTTGAACGAAACAATACCCCTTAACCCCCCAACCAACCAACCAACCAATTCCCCTACCAACTATATACATTATGGTACGCAATAAAGAATTGAGAATTGAAAAACCAAAAAATAAGAAAAGAAAACAACATTATCAATTCGAATCTTTATTTATTAAGCATTAATAAAACTAATAATAATTGTAATCAAATTGTGGAAGGTCGGGTAGAACTCCAGGACCGCTGATATAAACAATACAATGAGTGTGACAATCCTGCTGATGCTCCGTATTAAAACCAGGGTTGATGGCGGCGTAAAAAATCTTCTTAATGATTTCGGTTCAAACGTTGTTACTGCATCTTCGGGTGGTGTTACCTGAAAATATAAAATGATTTTGTACATAGTAAACGAAGTAATAGGTCCTGAGGATAATGTTGTCAAAATCATTGTAGCAGCGATTGTATTTCCAGGACTAGAGACTTTAGATCCAGCTGTACAATAGTTTTATACAGGATGGCAGGGCGCGTCAATTGAAACCATGATTTCAGCTAGATCCCCTAGTGTAGACATATATCACCAGTTATCAAAACAAAAATCAGTTGCTTCATAGAAAAGTGCGAGTGCCAACGCGGTCAAAATGTATGGAACAGCTATTTTTCTTTTTGTAAATTGACTAAAATTTTAAATTTCAGTTCAGAATCATATAGGGTGACTGGTAATTAGTGACCGATACCTAAACACGTGTTTGTATGTGATTGTTTTTGAACACGTGATTGTTGTTTGTCATCATGAGTACAATCACGTGTTTAAGTATCGGTCACTAATTACCAGTCACCCTATATACTGAATCCCTGTTAATGTCTCAGGCACCCTGTCTTCTAGGCTTTAAGTCGTTACAATGCAGTGATCACTTTGGGATCAGCGTCAAAACTGACACATATTAGTACCTAAATTACCTAAGACTACATTAATTACCTTAAATCCTACTCCAGGTTCAATGTGTGCTGGGCCACTACCTTTAGGGCATGGCTGGAAACGATCATAGATAATGTCATGGCGTCAATTACTTGGTATGACTTTCTGTGCTAATTAGAGGAACTTAATGATAACGATGACATTGACATGCTATAATTACCTTATTTTTTAAACGTCTCATGGACAGGGATGTTTAATCAATTTCTATAGTACGTGGCCGTTATTATAGCATATTGCTGCATTCGCGCTAGGTGCCTCTTCAATTCAGACGACTGAATTGAGCCACATTAAACGTTTTTTTAGGGGGTTTACTACAAATTCCAAGTTCAAACCTTTTTTTTTTCGGGGGGAAACCTTCAAAAGGCACTCGACCTCCGGGAAGGGAGATCGGGAATTGTGGGATTTTTACCTCACTAAAACTACCCCGGTGATCACCATCAGCACATAGGGGCGGTCCCGGTTCCTCTTAAAATACCAATTCCGGAACCCCCCCCCCCCCCCCCGTGCAACGCCTAGAACATATTGGTAGTACCCGCGTTTATTAATATAAGACATGGCTCCTCAATTCACACAATGTATACCTGTTCACTGACGGACTTCTCGATGTTATCATTGGTGGTTTCAGATTTCACGTCGGCGTGTATCGGCTGCGCATGATTCGTTACTATGTGTAGCGCACCTGACGCCCCTCTCTTCATCCGAGGCTGCAAAATGCGCTGAAATAAATCAACAATTGTTATTGAGAATATTATAAAGAGGTCAAATATGTGAGTTTGTATGTAATCTTCAGAACTAGTGATCCAAAAGTTATTTTACTAATGATTATTGCCGAGTTTTTAGTTTTAGGGAATGGCATCTCGCAGTTCAACCTATGAGGTTGTCGTCTGTTTAACCGAACTTGCCTGTGGATGCCTTAAAATTAAAGCCTCTAGCCAGGGCTAAAATGGTACTTTCCCGTACCGGGAATCGAACCCGAGTCTCCTGGGTGAAAGCCAGGTATCCTAGCCACTAGACCATACGGGAGATATTATTGTCGAGTGTCATAGGATATTCTTAAATATTATAACTTTCACGAGGACGAAGTCGTGGGCAGAAGCTAGTCTGAAATAATTATCAAGTTTCGAACAACAAAGTTGGGGTCGACTTTCAGTCTAACCGGATGCAGCTGAATACCAGTATTTCACGTGGAGCGAGCCTATCTGACTTCTACAACCCAGTTACTGGGTAATAATACGATACGCCTTGGAAATACTGCTTATCAGACTTCCGGGCTTATGATAACCCATAACAACTGTCAAAGATCCACACATGACGTTCTTACAAACCCAGATCCTACCGTGCCTCGGCAGGCACGGTAGGATCTGGGTTTGTAAAGATGGTCACCCATCCATGGACCGCGGCAAGCGTAGCTTAACCAGATCGATCGACCTGTGCGGCTGTTATTACTTAGCCAGTTAGACCATTCAATAGTGGATATTTTGAACCTATAGGCTGCAGTGGCGCAGGTACCATACAACTCGATTCCCACCGGCTTCCCTTCGAAAATTCAGAACATAACCACTCTATAGTCAATTCATCATTGAAATTTTCTTTTGGAATTCTTTTTTTGCTCCGGCCTACCTCTGTCATAAATTCACCCTTCGCCACTGATAGGCTGATGTTTTTATAATGGAGGTATATTCTATAGTCGTCTTACCTGATCATCTACATCGATGTGAGCAAAAACAGAAGATATCATTAAAAATAACACAACAGCAAACGTCATGACTTTGTTCGTTTTTGTAGAAAATCGTTCTTAATATTTTTTTTTTATGTTGAACATAAAAATGGTTGTAGCAATGTTGTTATCGAGACATTAAATTTTATATAAAATATAACTTATTTAATACTGTTTCCTTTTTTTTATAACTCAATTTCTGTTGGTATGAGTAGTAACTGAGATTTAAGTAAATAACAATGTTTAAATTGTTATCTTTTTTCCTTCTTTTTGCAATTTTATACGACGTTCGTGGACACAGTTTCGGAGTAAGTTATCTCTTTATATTAATTGTTTTTTACCAGATCTAAGATAGATAGATGTTATGGTTGGGGATGGAATTAATACCTAATTAATTAATAAAAATAACAAAATTATAACCTAACTTAACTAAAACTATACACAAACTAAAATAAAACGTCGGAAAATTCTCTTACTACTTTTTATCCCGATATTTTCACAATATATTTATCAGTATGTATATTTAACAGTAGGTACCTCTACCACCACGTTTATTCGTTAAACTAAATTGCGATGTCTATCTGTCTGTTACAAACTCGGGGCACGTTTGTTGTTTTATAAAACTTTGCGGGAACGCTAACAAGCGTCAGGTGAGGTGTACCTACATTGTAGGCAAAGTAGCAACAAAATTAAGGTTTTTGGGCGTTAGAAGCCCGAAACTCTGACAACCAGTCTTACCAAGGAGTATCGTGTTACCCTTTTACTGGGTTGTGTGTTACCAACGGCCTAACGTGCTTTCCAAGACACGGAGCAGTCTCGATATGTAATGCCACCCATCCACGAACCGAGCGCAGCAAGCGTCGATCCGTGCGGCTATTATTATTTAGCCACGAGCCCTAAACTACCCGACTATAGGTACAAAAAGCCCAATATAAATCTAGTGAAAATAAAAACCAAAAAAAAATCTCTATTATGATTAATGCGTACGGGAGATACAGAGGCGTTGGCAGGTACTCGTGTCCCGGTCAATTTAAAGTGCCCTCGGGAAATCAGTGGGCAGTACTGTGCAGGCTTTTCATAGTGAGGCCGGGTTTAGAGAGGTGCCCACTCCGATATTTATAGTTCTGATGAAATAAAACAGTGACGCATTGGATTAACAATCGGGGCTTTAAGAGGACTACATGACCTAAAGCGCAGTCTTTTTCGGACTGCATAGAAAAGAAAGAGAAGCGCGATCACACAACGCTGGTAATTTATTGCAAAATATAAAGCAATTATTTATTTACAAAAAATCTATTGTTTGGACTAAAAAATTAAAACACTATAGTTTTAGTATGTTGCTTGTAGAATAATCTGTCAAAAAATCATAATGATTGTATGTATACGAGTATTAGTATGGTTTTTATTGTAAAAAGAAAGTTTTAGAGGTATCTTCATGATTTTTTTCTATCGTACCAAATAAGTTGTATCATGTTTTCAGCACACTATCTACCTCTACAAACTATAATTTTACAATAAAAACCACACTAATATACATACAATCATTAAAAATTTTTGTCAGATTATTCTACAAGCAACATACTAAAACTCTAGTGTTTTCATTTTTTAGTTCAAACAATAAGTAGATTTTTCGTAAACAGATAATTGCTTCATATTTTGCAATAAATTACCAGCGTTGTGTCATCGCGCTTCTCTTTCTTATCTATGTAGTCCGACAAAGACCGCGCGCTTTAGGTCATGTCCTCTTAACGCAGGTGTGTGTAAAATCGTATGCGTCCTAATACAAAATGTTCTAAGAACACATATCAGAATATCACAGGACAGAGGAACGCAAGCGTCCTACTTCTATTGTACTTATCGTTATTATCGCAGCAGTGTGTAACTGCGTAGCCGTTCTAATACAAAATGTACTGAAAACAGATATCGGAATAACGCATCCGATATTATCGAACGATAATAACGCGCCTGTGGGGGAGAGCATTAAGGAATTACTTTACACACTGGAATTCGGGATCCAAGTTCTATCCGAATTGAAAATATTCTAAATTCCAACTATTGTAATTCGGGTCTAGTGGTACGGACACTTCACAAAGGTAACCCATAATTGTCTAAGGCTGACATACCTACATCGGTGAGTAGGTAGTAATGAGCATTTCAAGTTGAGTTGAGTACTTTCAAGCGGTTTCTGAAATGATCAACCCCAAAGTTGCTGAAGGATTTGGAAAGTTGCTGAAGGATTTTGAAACTTTTTGTTCGAATCGTTGAGCTCCTTAAGTTTTGAGTTGAGCTGCACGATGCGTCACTTGAAAAATGCGTGCACTGACCGGACAGGTTCACTCAATCTGTTTGGTTCTTTCCTCAAAAGACCATTACAGACATCAATCTACGTGGTATTCACATGATCTGACCAAGATTATGTGTGGACTTTAAAAGTGAATGTGACCTCTAAGTTTGTTTCCGGTCTTTCGGTCTTACAGTAGTCAGATAGGAAACGGCACCTCATCTAGTTTTTTAAATATTATGATTGACGTGTATCGTAATTTAGTAGGTCATTGTAACATTTTATGCAAATCAACAATTCTGATTTGATCAAATTACAGGAGTTTTAGTAACTTGATCACAGCAGTTAAATCATTCAGCAAAAAATCCGCCCCTAAGACGACCCACTGACCCAATCTTCTAATAATAAACAACCTTCTATCCATGATTTTTTTGTTGAAGCCGTTTACGTGAGGCTTAGATTAACTTAAGGGGCTTACAGGACCTAAACGCAAAATACGCAAGTTTTAGAAACAATAAAAGTATTATGATCGACTACAACACAAACATTTTGCCTATAGTTACCTACCTACTTAAATATTTGTATGCCATTATATAAGGCAAGCATGACGACCTGTTTATAATACTTTTAACAACTTGCATGCTAATTTTTCGTGTGTATACTCATGTTTGAACAAATAAAAATTATCTTATCTTACAGTAAAAAAAATCAAAAAATTATATGATATTCTTCAGGATAAATGCTAGGAAGATAGTGTGTTGAAAACACAATACCACTTATTTGGTACGATAGAAAAAATCATGAAGATACCTCTAAAAACTTTTTTTTTACAACAAAATTCATACTAATATACATACAATCATTATGATTTTTTGTCAGATTATTCTACAAGCAACATACTAAAACTATAGTGTTTTACTTTTTTTGTCCAAACACTAGATTTTTCGTAAATCGATAATTGCTTCATATTTTGCAATAAATTACCAGCGTCGTGGCATAGCGCTTCTCTTTCTTTTCTATGCAGTCCGACAAAGACCGCGCTTCAGGTCATGTAGTCTTCTTAAAGCGGAAAAGTCTTTAGCCACAGAAGGGTGAAATAAGAAGACGAGTCTTTCTCTCTACTTGTCCTCTGGTGGTTGCAGCCTGCAGGCGTAAACAAGTACTAACTTGTTTGTTTCATTTGCATCCTAGGGCAACGACCTCGAAAAACTACAGTCAATCTACATAGCGAACCTACCGTTTAAGGTAGGGGTAAGTCACGAAGCAGTACCACAGAACGCTACAGAAGGCCGGCTTTATACAACGAACGAAAACGCACACACACATAGACACGCATCACGTACAGCGAGTGCAAGCGCACTTGCGACTAGCATTCGTTTGAGATCGCCGCACAGTCACGAGCATAAATCTCACGAGCAGTAATATTAGTATGGATATCTCGGCAATAATATCTGAGGGGCAATTCTCGTAATTTTAAGAAAGTTCACAGTCTGGCCTCATTGACCTAATTTCCCTACATTGTTGACAAGTTTTTGACATTTGTTTCTCACCGAGATGAGACTGCGACCAGATTTTTAACGTTTTAAATTACAAGAATTTGCCTTCTAATTTCATGATTCATCTATTGATATCTGTCATTAAGATGACGGTAAATATCATCGGATAATTTGTGGAGACATTTACAAGGTGACAGCACAAATATGCGACATCGAAGGAACATGAAAACTAACTGACGTCACAAGTGACGCCAAAATATAGGATGATGCATTGGGTTCAAAAAGATGTGTGTCACCTGTTGCATCTTGACGCCAGATTTTAATAAATGAATCATGAAATCAGATATTGTTGCTGTCTGTCTATCACACTAATATTATAAAGGCGAAAGTTTATATGTTTGTTACTTCTTCACGCTTAAGAGCGTTCACGACGTACGGCATTTCATACAAACTTTCAAGTCCTTGTTTGTCGAAGTGATTGAACCGATTTTAATGAAACTTCATACGCATAAGCAGGATACAAAGGTCTAAAAAGTTAGTAAAAAACATTTTCGAAGTGTCTTCTTTAAAAAAAGATAACTGGAAATAGCTGTTTCTATGGAAAATTTAAAATCGGTCTAATTTGGCTGTAACACAATTTTTCGAAAATGTTTTTTTTTTTTAAAAAAACATTTTATTTTCGAATGGTAATATTTTTTTTAGCATGTATGGATGCTATATTATTGCGGGTTAATGGGAACGCCCTCTGTTAGTTAACATACTGTATTTATGCTTGAGGCTGTGCGTACGTGTCTATGTGTGCACTCGTTGTATGGAACCGGACTTCTGTACTATTTTGCGGTACTTAATGCCTTCGTATAACTCATTATCACGATCCCTATAGTAGTCCACACCTGGTTATAGAGCTCTCCAAGCCTCCAATCGCACTCCAGATAACTTGATCTTCGGTAACCTCAAATTTTGTCCTAATCATTAACTTCTTGATTTTATTTGAATGCTTCTAGAATAAAATACTGAGCGATGCAGATCTCCAGTCAGCGTTGATGCCTCAAGAATTGAATCCAGCCATCGTTTTTGACAAGGTAAACGTTGAATGTCCTTACCTCCTATCCAGCGCCATCGCCAGCGCTGTGACATTTATTTTTTAAATGTTGCAGCATCATGCTGAGATAGGAGCCTTTTGGCCTCGTATAGGACGTTCTGTTTCATTTTTCTTTTTATTACTCTTTTTTTATATAACTTTGATTTTTATTTTTTACTGTGTTTAGTTTAGTTTGTGATCTTCCTATACGAGTCGCAATAAATATTTTTTCTTTCTTTCTTTTTCTTTCTTAAAGTTCCGCTAATCGACCGCTCGCTGCTGGCACGCCACTGGTAAGGTTAGAGCTTGTTGTTTACTCGCCGCTTACTAGTTGGTAGCTCACCGTCCACGCGCCAACGGCTCGTTTTCAGCTTACAGACCGGTTCGAGAGACATTAGTGAATGTGAGAATTTGCGGGCGATTGGAAGACAGCCGTGCGAGCAGCACGAGGACAGCACGCGGGCGGCGAGGCGCCGCCGCCGGCGCCGGCAGGCATACCGCTTGCAAGCTTTTCTTCAGCAGGAAGCGAGCTGCTTGCTTGAAGCGCGCAGTCGGCGCGACGTGTAAAATTTGATTAAAAATCCTAACTTGGTTGACAAGTTATTTGCTGTATCGGAGCGGTGCTGTTGTAATGAGTAATGACCTTTAGACCCATACTTTAGGCACTTATGGTGATATCCAAATATAGCCTATGCTTTAAAAAATAACCATTACACTCTAGTATTCCTTTCATGAGAGCATTGGTGGCCCAGTGGTAACGACCGCGACATACGACTTGTAGGTCGTAGGTTCGAACCCAGACAGGCGCTTTACTTTATGTAAATTATTTCATCACCGCTGCTCTCAAAACGGTGAAGGAAAACATCGTGAGGAAACCGGCATGTCCTAGAACCAAAAATTCGAAGACATGTGACATCTACCAACCCGCACTGGGCCCGCGTGGTGGATTACGGCCCACTCCCTTTCACAGAGAGGAGGCCTGTGTCCCAGCAGTGGGAACATTATAGGCTGATTATGTATGTATGTATTCCTTTCATAACAGTTTACAAAATAACAAAGAGTTCTTCCAGGATGCTCCATGGCGCGCAGTGTTCCCACTCGGCCGACAACGTCGCGACGTAGAAGTACCAGCCGACGCGTCGCTGCCACCACCGGTCGCGACTGTACCGCAGACCCTGAAGCTGTACAGTCGCGTGGCAACTTGTGTCGCCCTCGCTGTCGGAGCCGTAGTCGAAATTATACTTTATATAATTGAGTTTTATACTGTCGTTTGATTAAATTGGTAAATAAATACATTAAGGAATTTATTTTGTTTCATTTTTCCTCAAGCGTCACCTACCACCTCTACCACGACACATGACTCTTCCCTGCCCTGACAACCTGACTCTTGACAAGTTCCTCTATGCAAGGGGAACTCGTAGAAAACAGCTGCCATCTCCCATTATATAGGGTGACTGGTAATTAGTGACCGATACCTAAACACGTGATTGTACTCATGATAACAAACAACTTTTACTATGGTACCAAACCTGAAATCGCGAAAAAAAATCTGCTGTTCAGTACATTTATGTTCGTCATAAATGTAGGGAACAGCTGATTTTTTTTTCGCGAAAAAAATATCAGCTTCCCTACATTTTGACGAGTTATACGAACATAAATGTAGGGAACAGCTGATTTTTTTTCGCGATTTCAGGTTTGGTCCCATAGTAAAAGTTGTTTGTTATCATGAGTACAATCATATGCTTAAGTATCGGTCACTAATTACCAGTCACCCTATATACAGGGAGATTTTTTTTTATCACCATCCAAATTTTCACAGGGTTTTCTACCGATGAATATGAACAACTTTCACTATGGGACCAACTCTGAAATCACGAAAAAAAAAATGAGCTGTTTAATACAAAAGTTAAATGCCTACTTGAGCAAAATTAACTTGTTGTCTTGTCGTCTTATTATTTAACTCGTCCTTTTAGCTACTAACATTAGTACAAAGTTCTACGGCTCACCTCGCTATATTGCCGTCACCACAAGACGCTGGCAGAATAGTCGACATCGGCTCAGCTGACAAAGAAGAAAAAAAAGCTATCGGCCTTCATATATAGGTATACGCAATCAGTACCTATGTGGCCAAAGTTTTAGAAAAGACGAGTTCACCCCGCCACCTCTTTTTGGGCTTGGCGCGTTGCCGTTTGCTCTTGTTTGGGAAGCATTTTAGTCTATAGCTCCTCCGGCATTCGACAGATGTGGCCAGCCCAGTTCCTTTTAATCGGTCAAGTTCCAATAAACACACACACTTGATTTTCTATGGTATCGTGCGACATGTAGTACGCGCGGGGCTAAGCTTGTCAACCGTGTGACCTGCATCAGTCATTTGAGTTTGGACCGCAATATCGAGTTCCCAGTGAGTTTTAACTCCTAGGCACGGAGGGGTCTTGGCATGTAAAGACGGTCACGCTACATCGAATTCCTTAAAAACGACCAGTGAGCTTAACTCCTAGGACAGTAGTACTTTTGAAATAGAAAGAAAATGAAGTATATTTTCATTAAACTTTCACAATAACATCATCATCTGCCTAGCCTTTTCCCAACTTGGTTGGGGTCGGCTTCCAATCTAACCGGATGCAGCTGAATACCAGTATTTTACATGGAGCGACTGCCTATCTGACCTGCACGACCCAGGTACTGGGTAATACGATACCCCTTGGTAAGACTGGTTGTCAGACTTTTGGACTTCTAACTACCCGTAACGACTGTCAGAGATCCACAGATGACAGCCGGGACCAACGGCTTAACGTGCTTTCCGAGGCACGGAGGGGTCTCAGTATGTAAAGATGGTCACCCATCCACAGACCAACCGCGGCAAGCGTAGCTTAACCTGATCGATCGACCTGTGCGGCTGTGCTCCAACTTTCACAATAACATCATAACAATATTCATCGTAACAATATTCAATAACATCATAACAATATTCAATAACATCATAACAATATTCATCGTAACATAACAATATTAAACTTTCACAATAACATCATAACAATAGGTATTCATCGCATGCATTTACGTGTTCTTTCTCACAAGGTGTATCGATTCTCACGCTATTATCTTTACAAAATGCACCATTTCTCACTGTTATAAAAGAAACATTACTGCAGTAAGGTGCTATTGATCGTGAAGGAATCATCATGAAATATTCAGTGGCGTGAGCTATTGGCTGCATGCTATTTGATACTATAGGTGGGTAGATATTGAGGGGCTTGTGGCTAAGTAATATCCGCCGCACGGGTCGATCGATCAGGTTAAGCTAAGCTTGCCGCGATTGGTTCGTGGATGGGTGACAATCTTTACATACCAAGACCCCTCCGTGCCTCGGATAGCACGTTAAGCAGTTGGTCCCGGCTGTCATTCGTGGATCTTTGACAGTCGTTACGGGTCGTCAGAAGCCCGAAAATCTGACAACCAGTCTTACCAAAGGGTATCGTATTACCCAGTAACTGGGTTGTGGAGGTCAGATAGGCAGTCGCTCCATGTAAAATACTGGTATTCAGCTGCATCCGGTTAGACTGGAAGCCGACCCCAACATAGTTGGGAAAAGGCTAGGCAGATGATGGTCTGTGCTAAATAAATATATTTCTTTCTTTTCTTTCTTTCTTTTCAAAAAAAGAAGCGCATTCACTAACGTAGCGCGCAGCTCCGTGCGCTGAGTTCAAATCTTACTAGCCCTATGGACCCCTGTCTGAAATAAAAGTTTTCTATTATACAACCCTTTCAAAATATCTGATGCTCAATACAAGATTCCTCTCAGATCAGAATATCTACAATTTCAAATAAACCATATTCCAACAAGTCAATTTCGTAGTAGCAACTGAATTCCTGAAACATTTCGATAGATATTGGCGGCCCGTTTGACATCACAAACCGCAGAGCTATCTCCAAGCTCTATTGGATTCCAACCGACTTCGCAGAAACCAATAAAACTGTTGTGAGTTTCAACTTTCATCTCTGAGTCATACGAGTAGATATGAGGTGAATCTATACCAAGTAATCTGAAGACAAGAATTATCGTAGTCATCTCTTAGTTGCTACGGCTTATTTTATTTATGTTTTTCGAGATATCGCCAAGCGGTTAGTCGACTCTTCACGTGACCAGAGGGCTGGCCTATTTCTTGGCCAAAGAATTAGCATTGCCATGCAACGTGGCAATGCTGCCAGCCTTTTGGGCACTGTTCCTGTTGACAGCGTTGCGGACGAATTCTTTGATGCCCTATGATTATTTTACTTATTTTTTCATATAAATGTATCTAGATACATATTATTATAGTTTATAATTATGTTAGCTAATATTATGTAAATATTTATTTTCAATAAAAAGTAATATTATAGTTATAATTTGAATATACAAAAAAAAATATATATTTAGTATTGGAATTGTTTTTTTTTTATCTTTTATTACAGACGCTTTTAACGTTCTGCATCGTTCTCAAGTGCATAATCTTAACATGAATGATGTAACCAATATTTTGAAATCATATTGATGATTTAAAAGAGAGTCCGTGAAGTTTCTTGCCCGTTATTTTCCATAGGTATATGCTAAGCTTTGGAAAGCTTCAGCTTTCTGACTGGCCGACCCCTTGACAATTCCAAAGTGCCTGTTAAAAATAAACCAATTGGTTTATTTAAAATAAATGCTTTGAGTTTGAGTTTGAATGAAGGTCGATACATGCTACATGTTTATTTTGAATCTGCGGTTTACTTGTGTAACAAACTAACAGTAGAAGTAGTAGTGGCTTTCATTTTGTCAGTTCAGACTTGATATGAGAGATAAATTAGTTGCGGAGATAAAACTTGCTCACGGGACTGATACCTAACGATCTTTGATTTCAAGAAAAAATATCTTTGTTGAAATGAAACACGTCTCTTTTGTTTATATTTCAAGTAAGAATGAGGTATTTCAAATGTTTCACGACAATGTGACTCACATTTAATTAAAACCGTAAAAAATCCGTGTGAAAATCGGATTATTTTATTATTGTACATCCAAGGATATTGTGGAGGTAGATAGGTAGGTCTAGTACATATTAGACACAGCTACGAGGACCAAACTCAGAAAAAATGTAGATAACAGTAACACCTACATAATTAAGTATAGGCCAAATATATATAAGTAATTTTACTTACATTTCGCATGTGACATTTAGTCCCCCTGTGGTGCTATTTTAAAAACGAGTTTGAAGTGAGCTGTCAATAAGTACTTAGTGTAAATCCCTATCGTCAGGTGGGGACTTCAGGCTCACTTTAGCTAAATTTTCACGGTCAGATTTTTATAGAATATACTGGCAAGTACATAATACTCATCACTCGACAAAGTGACCTCTTTATCACATAGTTGTATTTGTCTTAACACGACCTTTTCAATGTTATTTTCCTAGTGCAACTTCTTCCGTATATTCTTAAGACAAGCGTCAGAATATCCGCGAAATTAATATTTTCTTACGTTTATTGCAATTTGCAAGTCAATATCAGGCTGTATGTTGATCTAAATTTGATTCGCTGCCGAGCTCCAAAGAATTTATCATATAATATGATAGTAGTTACCACATACCTACACACAATGTAGGCAAAATAAAAACATAAACCATAAAAAAATAATCAACAAACAAAATCCCATATCAAATGGATTCGCTTCCCTTGGATATTAAGGCATAATTAAATTGTAGCATAGTTCTCAAGTGGTATAAAAGTGGACAGCAACGTGGTAGCAAGTGAACGAGGTTTAGTTGCACGATGAAGTGGCTCGCGTTCCTGTGTCTGATGCTTGGCTTGCTGTCAGCCGCCATGGTAAGACAACCTTAATTTATTTTATTGCATGTGCTTCTCTTAAGATAGCATATTCAGCCTTTAATGTCCCCACTGCTGGGACACAGGCCTCCTCTCGGTGAAGGAGAGCGGGACGTGATACACCACGCGGTCTCAGTGCGGGTTGGTAGATGTCACATGTCTTTGACTTTTTGGTTCTAGGACATGCCGATTTCTTCACGATGTTTTCCTTCTCGATACTGCAGGGTAATTGCGTAACAAACTAAAAGTAGCAATGGTTTTCATTTGCGGTGGGTCGGGGGCCGCATTTAACGTGGACGAAGTCGGGGGCAGAAGATAGTCGTGTATACGACGATACCAGTGTTCAGCCCAGCTACTTAACCTATTGAATAGCTGTTAATCTTTTTCCCATGCTACTATTGTTAGGACAGCACCTGATGCATCTCTACCGTAAGGCTGAACCGGCTGTCCTTCTGACTGCTTCATAGATATCCGTGGACTGCTTAGTGCCCGTAACAATCAGAGTTAACGTCTATTGGTCAATTAGTGTTGATTTAGTCATAGTCCTGTGATACCGGCATAGATAGAAGTCCGAATTACGTAGGCCATGCATCGCTGTCTAACAGTGGCGAAGGTACCATACTCGTACAAATCGATTCCCACCGGCTTCCCTTCGAAAATTCAGAACATAACCACTCTATAGTCAATTCATCATTGAAATTTTCTTTTGGAATTTTTTTTGCTCCGACCTACCTCTGTCATAAATTCACCCTTCGCCACTGCTGTCTAAGCCCTACCTTTGAAATAAATAGTATTTATTTATTTATATATACTTTATTGTACACCACAAAAATAATTATCGATCACTAAAAATATACAATGGGCGGCCTTATCGCTTTCTGCGATCTCTTCTTTTCGTGGCTTATATGTTTACCTCGCACGCGGGGAGTGGCGGTTCCATCTTCCGCGATCGACCGAATTACCATGGTAAAATACTTGTTTCTTGTACATGAAAGAAATCACCGCACTATATGAGTAAGTTTTAAAAATAAAATTCTTTCACAGGCTGACGACGACGAGTCTCGTGCTGGTCCAGCAGATTACACCAGCAGATATGCTGAGTTAGCGTCTCCTGTACCTTCCCATGTCAATGTACAAGACCTACTAGCCTCCCTAGCCAGTTATCGCCTCTAAATAACCTGGGACCGAGGACCTGCAAACACCTAAAACCACTCATTTGACAATATGTTCCTTCAAACTGGATCTTTAGACCACAGAATTAACTTTACACCACAAAAATGAGCCTTACTTTCGAGATTTTACTATGTTTAAATATTTATTTATTTGGTTTAAAAAAAATTAAAGCCTTTAATTTTGTATTTTTTAGACAGAAACATTTAATTATTAATGTGGTCATTTAATTACTGTGTAACCCACTAGTGCTAGCTTGTCATTGAAATTACTCTGTATGATAATTAGTTTATTTTTATTTATAAAATGTGTATTTTTGATCAAAAGTGTAGAACGCTTCTGAATCTGTAATTATGTATTTGTAAGTATATTA
The DNA here is from genome assembly GCA_914767645.1 of Hydraecia micacea. NCBI lineage: Eukaryota > Metazoa > Arthropoda > Insecta > Lepidoptera > Noctuidae > Hydraecia > Hydraecia micacea. The sequence continues at coordinate 2,502,739 of OU611801.1, read as the reverse complement.
AAGTATAAGTTCGCTCGTCTATTTCTTTTTGTTTCATTTTATCATTTGTTTGTTCTTCGAAATAATCCTTGGGGTTATTTTCGATGTACGACGCCAGCACATCAAGCTACTACAATCTGTCAAATTTATTTAATAGATTTTCAACTTTATCGCTAAAGCTTATGGTTCAAAGTTGATTGGGAATATTTGTCAGTTTCGGTTAGATGGGTGTGCTGGCGTCTTACATACGCATGCCAGCGAGTAATCGCTCGTCGCCGGCGCGCACTCGCTGCTCGTTGCTCTCCGTCTAGTTGCTAGCTCTACTCGCTTCTCGTTAACCGCTGGCGGTAGGACAGTTGCCTAAGTAAGCTTTGTTTGCGTCTACATTGTTTTCATATCTGACTGCAGTTAATTAATTTTGCTGTGAAATGCAGAACATTGTTTTAAGGATTCGTGCAGACTTGTGCAATGTTGATAATTCGTATTTCAGCAAGATTCTTGCGATAGCAGGTAGGTACCTACATACCTATAGGTACACAATAGTCAAAACCAAAAGGAATTTCGGAATATTATAGTATGTTAAAAAAGGACCCCTGCCAGTCCATTCTGTAAAATTTTCACCGTGTAAAATTAGGTGAAGAGAGCTTGAAGTGAGCTGTCAACAGCGCCAATTCCTAGCATCAGGCGGAATGACAGCTCACTTCTCGCCACAGATAATATAATACTCTAGCTACAACTTTACGAGCCAAATTAATGGACGCGTTGGTACTGTAAATTGGTTTGCACAAATAAATCATAGCGATTATAATGTCATAATTTTTTATTTATTTCTTTTTCGGACGTCATTATTTATTGTTGTTATGACACAGAGCCACGAGTGACAAAATTTAGAACTAAAATCCACAATCTGACATTTTTCATATCACGCTGTTTTACATACCCTCTAATCGTAGAGCCGCTGCATTGATAAATGTAAAACGTTTTTGCAATTCTGAGTGTCAAAGTTTAGTAATTATGGAAAGTCGTTCAGCTGTTTTACATAACGGAGCTGTTTTGTAAAACAGCTAGCGGTTATGTAAAACAGCGGATTCGGTAATCCATCTGCGACAAACGCACTCTGCAGCGACACGCTGAAGGTTTTTCAAGTAGAATATCGAATTAAACTAAAAGCTAACCATCACTGTAACCCAAATTATCTAAGTATTTATATTTTTTACATCATTAAAACTAGGTAATCATTTAGATACAGTAGCCCGCACATCACTGATAACAAAACCAGTATAAGCTTGCCTTTTATTCTATTGAAACTCCGTACTACGCTAGGCCAGCTCGGTTACCAGGAACGCGCGGTTGACTGTACAGACACCAGCACATCAAGCTACTAAAATCTGTCAAATTTCTGTAATAGATTTTCAAATTTATCGCTAAAGCTTATGCTTTAAACTGACACATTTTCCCAATCAACTTTGGACCATAAGGCCACCAACCATAAGGTAACCATAAGGTTAGGTTCAAAGTTGATTGGGAAAATTTTACAGTTTCGGGTAACTTTTGTGCTGGCGTCTGTACTACAAAATTAATCACTTCTTAAAGGATTCGAAGTCAGGCTCAACGTGGATGACGGGCGAGTCGATGAACTTGCGTCTGGCCGGAAATAGGCGCTCATAGTTCAGGTTGACGTCAAGCGGGTGGCCGGCGTCGCGACGAGACTCCACACCGTACGGCACGTAGTCGTATGGTACCTGAGGAACACACAATTCGATTAGGTAGGCACGCAACGGCAGACCTCAGACAGCAGCGGCAGTGTCGCTTAATCATAATGTGCTACAGATTCCTAGAAGAGCGGTGGCCGCAACATTACGGCTGAAGTGACGAAGCCGTCTGCATAGTGCGATTCCAGACATCCCAGATTTTTTTACCTGACCTTATCCATCGTAAACTTCAGTAATCCTCTTCTTCTTCTTCGGGAGGTCAATGGACTCATGTGCTCAGCAAAAGGAACTATTTTGCTTACTCATAACTGTCATAAATTTTAAAACATGAAATCTTGTAAAGTCAGGGACATTATTTCTTAAGCTAATTGACAACCCAATTTAATTTGCCGTATATTCAAATCACTAATGTAATTCTTTGGCAGTTGTATGAAATAGCTATAATACGAAAAATGCGAATCCCGCACCCCCGGCCATAGGTAGAAGTGGAACACCGCGGTGGTTTTAGCCGGTAAAGGTCATAGCACACTTAAACGACTCTGCTCCAACACAGCTCCCACCCAACACCGCCCTAAACTAAGACGACTGCTCGCAGTCCACGCGTCGACAGCTAGCAGGCACCTAGCAGTCCACGCGGCGACAGCTAGCAGACGGCCAGCTGTCCAACCGCCGACCGCTCTCGCTTTTCGCGATAGACACAGTTCGCGATCGGTTTCCATTAAAGCAACTCTTATTTTTTACTATGTCCCATTTCACAACGCGCGAACTTGCAATTATTGCTATTGCACTTGAGGATGAAGAGAGAAGCGCAAGAAATAACAGACGAAGATTTTGGGTGCATAAAATGCTGAAAGCAAGACATGGCGCGGCGACTGCTAGCAGGGAGCGCGCGGACACTGCGCTGACCGCTCGTCTACAACGTGCGGCCAGCGAAGCGTCAAATACCGAGCAGTCTGACGACGGTAAGCTCGCTGAAAGCGAGCTGTCTGCTAATTTATGATGCCAATGCAAAATATATCTAAAGAGCAATATTTAAAGCCCATATTCATTTTGCCGGGTGGGAGCAGTCGTGTAAGTGGGCCATGACCTTTGAGTCCGGCATGCCCCTCTGTCCCCCCCCCCCCCCCCCCCCCCCACGACACGATGGACGAAGTCCATGAGGATTCCCACCGCGCAACCAAAAAAAAAAAAAAGGTGTCAGTGGCTCTAGCTCAACTTCAGCTCCATTTGAACGACGATAGTTATTCAATCAATTAAGAAATTGGAATGCTAATTGTTTGGGCTATAAAAGTTAACAGTGGCAAGTTCGTGTCACTAAGGGCCGGTTGCTTGACAAACGGTTGGTTAACGTAACATACGTACGTCGTACGTCCAATAATTACGAGTACATTATCGTAATGATTTGACGTAAGCCAAGGCTATAATTTTGTAATTGTAATTTAAAACAACGCTTTTTTTGGTTTGACGATAGTTAGCGCCATTTTTGACGTATACGCGTGCGTCAAGTAGGTGTGAAACAACCCGCCCTTAGTAAATAAACATGTCATAACTTGAACCCCCAATTTTTTTAATCAAGTAAATATAAAACTAAGGATCATCTACTTAGGAGAACGGTAATATCTCACAAAACTCTATAAGTATCATAAATAATTGTTTGGTGACATTTATGTTCAAGTACCAATAATCTATTTTGAGGTAGAAGTTAAAAAGTAGTAAGCAAAGGACCATTTATCCTGTCATAAACAAACATATAAACACATAACATCACGCCTAACTTTCCCAGAAGGGTTAGACCTATAGTAGGTACACCCACATTTCGCCAGTTATATTAAAGTTCCATGTAATAGGGGCGACCCTATTGCCATCAACCGGGCACAAATCCAGACTCAGGCCTACTACTGAGAAATTCCAGAAAGAAAAATCTAATAACACTGCCCGACCCGGAAATCGAATCCAGGACCTCTTGCACAGCAGTAGCGCTTGCGACCACTAGACCAGAAATTAAAACTAAAATTACCTGTGGTGCAGAATCCACGGAAACTATTAATAAAACACAAGTTAAAAACAAATATATCGGCTCCATGTTCGATCGGTCAGCGTGGCGTATGCGCTCTTCACGGGTATTGACTTGCCTTTAATTAAAATACCACGTACGATTTTATTGCTCGATTTTATTGCTTTTGCACACAGAAACAATTTCTATTTTTCTAGACTTTTCTATCAAGCTTGTCCTCTGTTTCATTTGAATCAAAACTGAATGGTCTACAGAAGATAATAATATGTAGTTATGAATTACTAACACATTTGTTTTAGCTTCTCATTTTTTTATTAATTTAATTGTAAACTAGGACAAAATCTTTATAAACTACTAATTTCAATTCAAAATTCTTAGCTTTATTTAAAGGATATTCAATCAATACCACAGTATGATTGACTTCATCGATATCAAAGAAAATTATAATAAAAGCAAAAGATTTATAACTTCCTACTTTATAGTTATTCGTTTCTAGAATTCAGCCAAAATATATTTACCTACGTAATATTTTATACGAACCTAATGTGAGCGTCTAGGAACTGTATAGTTTATAAAATGGCAGTATTTCATACTACCAGTCTTGGTTTATTGTTTTTTTCGTCATTAGCAGCAGTGAGTTTATTATAATTATAAACAATAGAATTTTTATTAGAAACGATGAGAACATGAGCATTTTCTTAAATAATTTTATCATCGTCATCAAAATATAGCATAATCAGCCTATAATGGTCCTGCTGCTGAAACACAGGCCTCCTCTGTTCGAGATCCCAGTGCGCTGCTCTCAAAACAGTGAAGGAAAACATCGTGAGTGATGTTCTAGAACCAAAAATTCTAAGACATGTCACATATACCAACCAGCTCTGGGCCCGCGTGGTAGATTATAGCAGGAAGTTGCTCTCGAAGACAGGTTTTGTCCCAGCAGTGAGAACATTGTAGGCTGATTATAATGCATCAAAATATCATGGACACAATACCTCTACCAAATTAATCAAATTTTGATATTCGAAGATGATCCTTCGAACAAAATCAAATCCTGCTTCTAAGCCTAGGTAACACTGATACGAGTATATATCGATTAATCTGAAGCAAATTTCCAGTATTGCATGTCAATTAGACCGTGATACCAATTCCCAGTAGATTTAAGCGATTAACATATTGACTACATATTGGAATAGGATTGCGCATTAATGCATACGAGATGCATCTGTAATCCTATCATCTCCTATTCTGTTTAGCTAATACTCTATGTAGGATTTGTGATGTATATTGTAAATAGTTATTATTCTAGACTCCCAGAAACAATTCGCAATATTACAGCGTGGTTGGAAGATGATTAAATAGTAGGTATAGCGCTTAAAGGTTATTTTCGCGCGTGGCCAAAATCTGAACTAACGCTACCATCTTGTTTTAAGTGTTTCACAAAACAATTGCACAAATGTTTACCAAGAGCGCTTGCCAATGCCATACAAGCGCCAAAAACGCCACCGAAACGCCAAAGGATCCTCGTAGCAGTATAATAGGTCCTGTATCTTAAATAGACTGTTTTAGTTGATGGTGACCTCGATGCACCGAATCGTCGGCTCGGCGACTCACGGCTATATTATTATTTTATTTACCTAACCTTAAAAAATAAATAAATTATAATAGAAAAATAATTCCCTCTTCTTGTTTCTAATAGGCTCAACAGCCAGAAATAAACGACCAATTCAAAGTAACCGACCTAATAACTGAAAAACCAGTGGCAGCCGTGTTGCCAGACAAACCCGCTCAACAAGAACTGCCAACACAACCAGAATCAATTGCAGAACCAGCTGCTAAAACCATCGGAGAAACAGCAGTTGAGATTGCAGATGAAGAAAACTATACCCAAGTAGCAACACCAGAAGTCGGTTTCTCAGTCAGAGTCTACAAGTTTATATCAGAACCGATTATCAAAGTTGTGAACACGCCGAAAGTTAACGAAGTACTAAGAAACATTGGAACATGCGTTGTCAACGGAGCTATGGAACTGTTTTCTTACTACCTACCAGCCCCTTTTATGCCTATACTTGCCTCTGCAGCAGGACTAATCATTCCATTTGAACCAGTAGTTATGTTGAGAGAAAGAATGCCAGTGACTAGCTATAGAAGAGCATTCCAAACTGCAATGAGCACTTTTCTTAGAACCTTTGAAAAGTATAAGGTAGGAGAGGAATATGATCCGTACATGACAAGACGGTTCAATAGAAGATTTCTGAATGATAATCATGATAAAAAGGAAGCCGGAAGGACACCAGAACCCGCAGATGCTTATTAAAATTAAATGTTTTCGGACATTTTCGTTTTTGTTTTCTCTGGGCCAATTATTTCTAAGCTATCATCAATCTTGTATTTTTAACGGATTATGGGTAACTATTCAGTAATCTGTGTTATGGGTTAATTTAGGCAACGTCGACCCGTGTCTAACCTGTGGCACGTATCGTGAGGCTCGGGCAGCCCACGCCATGTATTTATGCTACAGAGTGCGGCATATTTTCCTTGGCTCGAACTCTATATAAAATTAAGAATAACTAGCTTATGCCTGTGACCTCGTCCGCCTGAAATTTTTGTTTTAACATAAAATATATCCTTTGAAATTCGGTAATACTGTAGCTCAAAACGGTGAAGGAAAAAAACATACCAAAACCGACATGTCCTAGAAACAAAAATTCGAAGACATGTGACCTCTCCCAACCCGCACTGAGCCTCCGCGGTAAGATTACAGATTTACAGCCTACTCCCTCTCGAAGAGAGGAGGGCTATGTCCCAGCAGTGGGAACATTATAGGCTGATTATGAAGACTAGCTTCCCATTAGTGAAAGAATTTTGGATATTCGATCAGTAGTTCCATATATTACTCCATATATTACTTACCTACATACAAACTCACATGCCTCTTTATAATATTAGTATAGACGAAGCGGCAATATAACCCGTACTTATTGTTTTCTTGTGATATTATTATTTCTTAGTATTGCGTAGTTCTCTAGCTAGTATATACCTACATAATCATCATGTACTTCTATCTATCTTGTATAATTATGTATCTTTATTTGAATAAAAGTCGTATGTAATGCCTTTATCTAATAAACGACCGTGGCAAGACCGCACACCAATGTCCAATGCGAAGGATATATTTTACCCGAAACAAAAAACTTTTCAAACTAAAATCTTTATCAACTTAGAAAATATATTCAATCAATAAAAGACGACATTGTTATAGTTCCAAAGTAGGGACAGAAGAAGGTGGTTGTAACAACAGTTCTTTTTTTCTTAGCTTTTGGACTCTTCTTGTCTCCTTTTCCATCTTTTTTTTTACCGTCTTTTTTTGCTTTATCACCTGAATCAGGCTTTTTGTCCTTATTTTTGTCCTTCTTTTTATCGTCTTTTTTATCGTCTTTTTTATCATCTTTTTTACCGTCTTTTTTACCGTCTTTATTAGTGTCTTTTTTACCGTCTTTTTTTTTCCCATCATTTGCTTTTGTAGTTCCTGTGTTTTTCGTAGCCGTTTTCTTTTTATCTTCTTTTTTAGATGGGTCTGCTTTCTTTGCTAGTTTTGCTTCAGCACTATCTTTGCTTTCACGAAGCCTTTTTTCAATAGAGATTTTGGTGCTAGGGAATAAATTAAGAATAGTTGTCGTTTTTTTACTCTCAGGAGTATCAGAATCTTCTTCATTTAAATTTTGAACTGTGTCATTATTATCTAAAACATTATTTTCTACTTCTTGATTATTATTTTCATATTCGGTGCTACTTACGTTGTCATCTTCAACTGTAGCAGTTGCGTTATCATTATCATCCTTCGAATTTATGTCAGGTTCAGGAGTATCTTCCAAAGCGTTTTCGAAACTTGCACTTACATATTTCAGATCAGTCTTTCTTAAACTTTTGGTTTTTTCTCCAAAACCAGACCAATCATGTCTGAATCCATTGTTATCGATGAAAACCCTTTTTGTAGGATGGTCACTACTTTTCGTCCTTAACATAAATTCCTTAAAATGATCCGTGACTCGGTGAGTGGTAGGCCTAAGAATATTGAATTTCTCATTATTAAATATTGTTTCACCGACTTTTTGTAAATCGACATGAGGTGGAAATTGAGGTTCTGAAACTGATATTTGCAACTGAAAATAAGAGAGAGAGCGATATATTGACACTTGAAAAAAGTAACAATGGGGACTCGATACTATAAACATTTTTAAGTCTGGGGAACTCTCAAATCCCCTTGTTATGTCTGTCGAAAATATTCTGATAAGGCAAATCGTGGTTCATTATTTCTCGATTTTTCAGATGGACAAATCCGAATCTCCCATAAACTACGGAGTGGGGTAAGAAAGCATAACATACATTGGCCTCTATCAATAGTTATTACTTACTCGTATGTTATATAAATGCAACTGAATACCTACGACTTCAATCAACAATCAACTCAGCCTATCGCAGTCTACTGCTAGACACAGGCCTCTCCCAGGCTGCGCCACAACACCCTGTCCTCCGTCTTCTGCATCTAGTCTGTCCCAGCCTGGTGGCTTGAAGTCGTCGGTTCATCTAGCTGGGGGGCGTCTCACACTACGCTTGCCGATACGCGGGCTCCACTTCAGAACTCGTCTGCTCCACCAGCTAACGGTCCTACGACGACCTACAACTTGGCGTTTTCTAATTTAAAGTAGGCTAACAGCCAGATAACAACACCTGTTTCTCGAAACGGTAGGCTGAGCTGTATATCCCACGCACACAGGTCACCTACATTAAAATTTCGTCGGTAGCGTTAGTCTTAAGTTGGTAATAGGGAGCGAGTCTATTGCCACTGGCCGGGCACAAATTCGACCTACGGGCTGCAACTGGCGAATTCATTTTATGAGATAGGTACTAGTATACGCCTCTATGAAAGATCGATTTATTACCACCTCCATGGACATGCGGTTGGTGTATATTATTATCTAAAGACATGAATTTAATCGATCCCGAAATAATTTATATTTCGATTTCCCAAAAAAAAATCGATACGTTACCTTGTGCGATTTCCAAATCATTCCCATTTGATTTCATAAAAATACTAACAATATACTGATACAATATTTTGGAACGGAGATTGCAGACAATCAAATTAAATTTTGTCGATATATGTATTTTTGAGGCCAACTGTACGGTCACCAAAGGAGATAAGTAACCTAGGTCGTCGGATATAGTTGAAGTTTAGTAAGAAACCGATGGATGTTTTCGAATAAAATTGAATTTAATTAATAGAAAACAAACAGTTCATTTATCAAATTAACAGTGTTATAAGGCTTACCTTTATAATAATAATTCCGAATACGATAATATACATTTTTTGCGATTTCATAAATCCATGTTGAGGTTTAATACTGATTAACTAGAGTCAAATCATTGCTATGCCATTTAATAGCGAATAACGCAAACGGCAATAAAATTATTTTAATCAACGAATCATTTTTAGTCTTATCAAAAATACAGTCGGTTAAACCAGCAGAGCTAACATGACACACGCACATACGACTTAAATGTGAATTTTGGACGTAGCCTTTACACATATACACAGGCTTTCAATTGAACTTCATAGAGAAACTGCAAGCGCGGTGGAGAAACACTAACACGAATCAGATACCAGACATCCACTATCTGACGCATAACTATCAACTCAACAGCTAAAAATCAGACACAGCTTCTTAAAATCGTCAGCGTCTCTGTCAGGAAACCCAGCTGACGCCCGTTGCAAACTGTGGCAGGATGCTCTTCCCTCTCCTACTTACAGTCTACCACCAAAGGAGCATCGCCCTGCAGCATGTAACTTTTTGTGGTCCACTTGGAAGTCCCTGAACCAACCAACCTGGTAAAGTGGGGTTAACACGACGGATCGGCAGTAGTTTGTAAATGTGGAGCTATGTCGCAAATTATGCTCCACCTCCTACCCTGCCCTCTGTGTCCCAAAACATGCAGTCAAAGTGACCTCTGTCTGCGCTGCCACCGACGATGCCGTTGAAGTGGCGATGTTTTGGGCCAACAAGATCTAAAATAGTCGTGCCAGCGACACGAAGAAGAACAATTGGAACTTCAGAGCGGAATATTATTTTTCAGATCAGTCAGTGAAACGGGATATATTTAAATGATCCTCTAAAAACTTATTGACCTTCTGATGATGGTTTTTTAAATGAATGAACCTCTAAAAACATTTTACGGTCTAATAAAGCACACTTTTTAAAATAATTGACCCGTTTTTTAACTTTCTGGCCTTTTCTCACCGTTGCCGTTGGTCGCAGTAATTAAGCGTATCTCAATCAAACGGGTTAGGTTGGAACTGTGAGATCTTGTCCAGCTATGGACCCAGTATTACACCCGCCGCCGCCGCCTGTATGATAGTTCTGCACGGCCACCATTCTAATCACCATCTGCCTAGCTTTACGTTTTACGACTGCCTCTCAGACCTCCACAACCCAGGACGACCAGTCTTACCAAGGGGTATGGGGTATCATACTACCCAGTAACAGGATCGTGGAGGTCAGATAGGCATACGATCCATGTAACATACTGGTATTTCAGCTGCATCCGGTGAGACTGGAAGCCGATCCCAACATAGTTGGAAAAAGACTAGGCAGATTGATTTTTTTGAAAGACTGATTGTCTGACTTTTGCGCTTCTGACTACCCGTACGACTGTCAAAGATCCACGAATGACAGCCGGGACCGACAGCTTAATGTGCTTTTCGAGCCTCCAAGCCTCGCAAGCTTCATGCTTGGTATGTAAAGATTGTCACCCATCCATAAACGAACCGCGAAATATAGGGTCAAAATAATTTAAAATCAACAAACTCAAAACGAACAATAAAAACTCTCATAATAATTGATTTATCCGTTTATTGACGCCAGCGTTTATGTACAACAAGCTATATCCTGCGCTTACCGTCGTTCCATACCTCTTAGATTACTTATTTTAATACCTTTTATATGCCACAGACAAAAACAACCGACGCTTAGGTACTTACGATTAAATTCACTAAGTTTTATAAAGGTACTGTGAAAAAAAGGTATCAAAAAGTGCAAAACTAATAGGCAGCTAATAAAAAACTTGGCTAGATAAAAGAGTAGTTATTAGTATAAATATTAGCAAAGTAAGGTATACATTCTGTGCTGTCTAGGTAGCAGTTTTTATGTATGGATTGGCAGTGTCAGGAGTAACAAATACACACATAGATTGATGATTAAAACATATAACTACCATTTCTTAACACAGCACCGTATGATGAGCTTGTGCCGATAAAAAAATACTTAAATATATCATCAGGCCTATTATACTCCTGTTATAATATATCGATTAATATATTCGATTAAAAATCGACTAAGATAAGAAAAAAAAAGGATAAAAATAAAAAATAAAAGATACGATCACAAAAAAATATAATTCGTTACCAAAAAATTCTATTTACAGGATGTGACTTGAACATAGATACATTACAATACATTATGGTAACCTACTTCTAGCGACAATATATAAGATACATGAGAGATTATGTCTCACAATAAATTACACAGAACTTTCTTTCAATATACATTCTGTAAAGTGTGAAAAATATTCTTTAGAAAATGCAAAAGTAAAAAAAAATAAAAAAAAGTCCTTATATTATTATGTTTTTTATTATCAAACTACAGTGCCTAGGCCTTTATCTAATCATGTCTTTTCTTCTCTTTCGCATTATCTTAGTGAAAGTAAATCTATTCAGTCATTCAGTGATTCTTATTTCATTCTTGACTAAATGTTGGCTTGAAATTCATTTTTATTTCATAGTTCAAATATAAACTAAAAAAAAAAGATTTATTTAAAAAAAATGGTAAAGAAGAACTTGGGCACAAGTCAAACCCACAAATTCGAGACTTATTTTTATTATATGGCAATACTAATAACAATGTGACACTGATAAGTTGCATTCCCTAAGTAAATATATTTTTCACACCTTACAGTTTTTAAATTCACCTTACATGATTAATGCACCACAAAAAATTACTAACAAAAATATGAATTTAAGTTTATTATAAACAAAAATACTGGATAATTCTCTAAATAGACGATTTTCTAACGGTTAGTGCTCAACACTATTGTTTTATATTTTTATTTTTATTTCCTAGCGAAGTTACTAATGGCTTAGTCGTGCCCCTATATTCGTTCTAATCTTTGAAAATCTCCGATAATAATTCATTTATACATTTTACTAAAAGGTTCGACAATTCATACGAATCTAAGCCAAAAATAACTTAAAAACCAGTGCGTGAATTAGAAAATCGACTAAAATATCGGCAGTTCTCACAGAACTGTTTATATATTTCAAATAACCACAGACACTCCTAGATAATATCTAAATTATATGGAGTCAATGCGCTATTCAACACTTCAGCATTCGTTTCCACATGGCATACATTCTTTTCTATCTTTGACATAACTGAGACCAATAATAATAAAATTAGTAACCCAACTAAAATTTGGTTAGTTTATTTTTAACATTTTAATACTTATCCTTACTTATTACAATAATATATCACTACAAATTTTTTAATGTACGTTTTTTTAGGGTATATCATTATATTTTGGGCAAAAAACAAATCTAAATAAAAATATTTCTCTATCGTAAATGCGTAGTCAGTCGATAACTAAAAATGGAATAAATACATGATTTGAGCACCAGTTCTAAAACTCAAACTCAATGTATAGGGACATGAAACTTTTGCTTGTCATTGTGAAGAGACTTTTTACATTATGTGTTAAAAAGGACAGTATTTTTATTACATAAAAGGGGTAAATTTATACATTTCTCAGGTTCCACTGTAGGCGACTGCGGCGTACGCAAAAGCGAACTGTCCTAATGATTAAGAAATCCCAAAAGAGGATTTTACACCTACGTAAAACATTCAAAAACCGTCTGTCCGTATAATAAGATTATGTAGCGTAGTCAAATGTGTTTAGTTTTATACAAATAGGCCGATTGAGATCGGTTTTGGGCGAGTGACATTTAAATAAAAAAATAATAATTTTGACGTAATTTTCCCGCTTTTTACACTGTCATGTCAAATTTTTCTATCAATGGCGCTAATGTGTTTGAGGATTTCGCTTCTCAAAATAATTGTAAATTACACTTAGCGAATCTTCTACAAAATGTAGATTGTTTACTCCGCAATCACAGTAGACGTTTGACAGAAAAAGCACCATTAATTCAACTAACTTTGTAATATTATGTCAAAAAATTAAAATTCTAAGTTTTAATTTTTTGTGTTTACACATATAAAAGTCATTAAATCAAACGTATAGGAGAGTGGAAAATTTACGTCAAATAATATCGGGATATAACTAAATAAGGGTTAATTAACATGTTGGCAACACTATTGCCGTTTCACGAACTTTACATTTTCACACGACGCCATTTTGAAAACTTTAGCCATACTGCGGCATATGAAAATATTTCCCAATCAAAATTCCACTTTATTACTGCTTAGATAACTCCACAAAGACATTTTTCTTTGAGAAATTGTTCTAAGCGTGATTGGGCGATATTGTCATAAAGGGAATATAGCTAATTGGCAATTCAAATGTTTCTGTGGAAAACTATTAAGGCTCGCGAGACGACATAGGGCGCTTTTATAATGTTGCATGGCAAAGGAAAGCTACTCCCACGACTGGTGGTTTAATTTATGTAATTGTTAAAAGATGGTCGTCCGTTATTCATCTTTAACCAATCCCAAATTTTGATGTCGTTGAGTTACTGTGGCTTAATTTTACCGTGCAATAAAATAAAAGGCACACGCACTTACCACAGCATAGCTGATACCGTGTACCAATTCATTATTCAAAGCATTCGTAGATATTAGGACGCAGTTAAGCGTATAGGCAGTTTAAGAAGAAATGATATTGGAACACTATTATCAGGTGCACTATACACTGTGGCTAGTGCTCGGATGATCCATATTGTAGGTTTTATGGAGAACAACACAGTTCTGAGACACGGGAACAGCGTCTTGGTGACAGAATATCGATAATCCGTAATGTTGCCAACAATAAAATAAATTCACGTACGGAAATTAATAGTAATGGTTATGCGTCGAAGACTTGCTTTTGGTAATGTCGTGCCAAGACTTTTGAATCCCTCTATAGCACGTTATATAAATTGGAAAATTAATTGAAGATGGAGCATCCAAAATTATACTAACAGTATTGAGAATAAACTGTTAAAAGGTAAAAAAAATTGTAGTAAGAATCAGAACGTTGGAATTTATTTATTTATTTATTTTATTATTCAAACTATTACCATTTTTTTTTCATTTGAGTCATCTTCACACCATCGGGAACATGCCACGAAGGTGCTCAGACGTAATTTAGGAAACTCAATTATAACCAAAATTAATGATAGTATAACGTCCAAGTAGAAGCAGAAGAAAATCAAATACAGGTTAATTCGTACAACAGAGACACAGCCAAGACTTCTCGAGTTGAAAATGTCCAAAATCTCTTACAGGTCCCTAGAATCCACAAGGATCCGGGGAATTGTTTAAACTCTTTGGACATTCGCCTCGGATGTAAGCCTCGCGCAGACGGGGGTTCTAAATATCAACGCGGCCATACCCAGAAAAGTGTAAACTCGACATCGCCGTCTTTGACACGCACTACTGGATTATTTACAAAGGAATTGAACCAATGGTATTTATAGATGAGATGACTTAGGCTAATGGTGCAAAAGTAACCAGTATCCCACGTCTCTTGGGGTCCATGCTGGGTTGAGGGTCAGGCCATCCCATCGCCTCGAAGGCGGAACCTCAGAAGGTTGCGCATGCAACCTGCTAAGCGGCAACCATAAGATATGGATGCCTATCAGCAGGAAGCCTACCAGGACTACAGCAAAAAGATCAAAATGATCTTTTTACTAAAAAGAATGAATGTACTGCCCCCTTAGAGGCATAGATTTGACTGAAGTTGACAGAGAACTGCTGACGCGCAACACAATCGGAACAAATACAAGCCTATCCTAAAAACCGGATGACATTAAAAAAAAAGAGCTGGCAACAAACATTATCCTCAATCACACGTACGCGGAAATCCGAACTAGAAGTCTACAATGATTGTTCTAAAACACTGCCACTTCGCACCAAACTCGGCCCAAGATGATACCCCCCCCCCCCCTCCTCCACACACAGGGCACCACCTCGTTTCGACAATGGCACTGCAGCCAGCACACTAGCAGGCAATATTTTCGAACGAAACATTGCAGTTCCTATTGTTTCCGTGTACACGTATTTGAGATGTCTGTTCTCTTACTTTCAGGGAATTGCCTTCCACAGACTTAAGCAAGAGGGTGGTACTGACCCAGTTGGGGCAGGATCGCTGTGCTTTGCACAAAGCACGTCGTTCAAACCCCTACCACCTCTTGGCCGGGTTCATCGCCTCTTACGATTCGCTTTCCCGGTGACGAGGGGGAATTGTATTCTATTCCGTCCTCCCACGGATAAGGGGGATGATGGACATCCCAAAACGGTGCTTTAGGAAGGTTGTACTTCGGAATTTGCTGCTTTCATACCCTATTGTTGCTGGGGCTACAAATACGACATGTGTCAAATCGATCTTCAGAAAAAGACGTCATATCTGAAATTGACAAGACACGACGATCTTAAGCTAAATCCCGATAGGTATATCATATTTACGGCCAGATCACTCCACTCTTAAGCCAAATGTCTGAACTGGATGCCCAAGGCAAAAAATTGGTGGCGTAACTTGGGAGAAGCTTGAGGCCCAAACCAGTAAACTGAAACTTCACTTGGGTTGAACTGTTATATAGACAAATAGATCTTGTTGTTTTATGACGTACAAGTGATATTCAACCTTAGTGGTTCGGGTATACATGAAATCTAGACCAACTCAGGATATGACCAGAAACATAGGCTGTTAGTTGTGAAGGATGTTTTGAGAGCAATTTTATTTAAGGCAAGTTTTGAAGATCGGGTAGTTTATAAGCCAGATAGTGAGAAGACCTTGAAACTTGAGAAATGATGGCTTAGAAGCCCTAAGTTTTGCGGTAAGCTTTCGGGTGGTATATGTTCAGCCGGAGCCCTAAGGCTTACGCTGTGTACAGATGGATGGTCACAGATCAATTATTAGCGGGCTAATGGCCAGATCAATGGTGGTGATAGGTAGGCGAAGCTTGCAATAGAATGTGAAGCAGAAATTCCTCTTAATCAGCCTTCCAGTTTTTAAACAGCACCATTTTATTTCTGTAGGTACACTGTACAACCTTAACTCCTAGTAAAGACTGTTGATTGATGGCGATAATGAGAATTTTTTACCGAAAACCGAGAAGCTTGCTATGACTTGTTTGTACTTTGTAGCTATACCCTAGTTTTCATGACTTAGACCAGGATGTGTATCGAACAGACGTGACGTAATTCTTAACGGATTTAAGCTGCATTCACTGGCCCCAACTATTGGGCCAAACATTTAGCTCTAGTCTGAGATCGAAAAAAATTATTCGTGTCGACCGTACCAACTTTTATACCAACATTGGCGTAGTTGGGGCCAGTATTTGGTTATTTGGACCGACTGCTAATGCTATAGACAAAGCTCTATACAAATGAAGATGTATGTAGTCTTATTTATGATGTATGGTGAACCTAATCCTAGAGTAAGCGTATATGCGTAACCTGCATTAACAAGGTAACCTACATCTGATGGTGAATGAGAAAATAGTAGCGAAGAAAAGCACGAAATGCCTTATATTGTAGCTTAAACCTACTATAATACATAAGTTGTATAATATGTGCAGATAATGTGGAGCTGTTCCAAAAAGACCTATGTCCAGATGTTATGTTACAATTCAAGAAGGACTCATGTGCAGATGCTGTGGATCTATTCCAAAAAGACCTTTCTTCAGATATTATGCTGCAATTCAGCGGAGGACAGGGTGTTGTGGCGAAGCCTAGAAGAGGCCTATGTCTAGCAGTGGATTGCGATAGGCTGAATTGACTGATTGGTGCTGCATTTTCAGGACTTACAGATATTTTGGTTCTAAAAGGACTTTATGTTCTTGACTGTGACAAGCTGGAACGATTGATGGAAGGTACGACACTTAAGATGATACTATATGGCTATATGCTATTATCACAGTACAAATAACCGTGGTTTATAGGTTGGCAACTTGACATCCGCCGGAAATGGTTACAGCTACTGGGAATCAGCTGCAACGGAGGGATTTATCGTTGCGTTGCCAACCATAGAATGTTACCAAATGTTTTATCTCATGAAGGCCGGTTGGTTTTAGTTGTGTCTGTTGTACGTGCATATTGTTTCTATGTGAGCAAGTTCGGGAGTCCTCGGTCAAAGCCGAGTCGGCTTTGCGCACACAGAAACAATGTACACGTGCAACTTTAATTCTACACAAAAATAAAACCAACCAGTCTTCGTGAGATAGAACATCTGTTCCACTCGAGCGACGTAGTTGTAAGACAAGTCGATCAGAAGGCAACAACTAATCTTACATTAACATCGAAGGAGTGTTAACCATCCCGCACTGGACCCGCGTGGTGGCTTACGGCCCACCTACCTCTCAGAGAGAGGAGGGCTTTGCCCCAGCAGTGGGAACATTACAGGCTGATTATGCTGAGCGGTAACATCCTAAGAGACAAAGTTGATACGTCTCATGTGCCTGTAACGACTCCGGCACCCACACCCTACGATCCGGAACACAGCGACGGTGTTTAGCGGTTGAAATAGGCGTGGTGGTAGTACTTCCCCGGGCGAGTCTTTTCACATGGACTCTACTACTACTTTTAATGGTGGCGGGTATAAGCCTGGTCCACTTCAGTCCCTACAGCGAGATCCCTTTTCCGAAAACTGGCTCCAAAGATTCGACCAAACAGTTTACCCTAGTCTGAGAGCAAGGAAATATTTTTAACTCGACCGTATCAACTTTGGGGACAATGTTGGCTTGGATTGGAGTCAGTATTTGGAGTGAGGAATCGCCTGCTATTTTGAGGTTCAGAGATAGTTAAAAGTACCAAGTTTCGAGTCAAAATCTTGTCAACTAATGATTTTATTCCTGCAGTAAGCGTATCTGTCTTAGAAGCATACTCGTCTTACTGATGGACATGGTGCCATTTGACTGCCTGCTAAAGGCAATACATTGAAGCAACAATCATGGTATAAACAGTGTTTAGACGACGCGGCGCAAGATATCTGTTGGTTCATTTTTATTGCATGCTACAGGCATGAAACTTGGATCGTGTAAATGGGGCTTAAAACTATATTTTTCCCTATATTTCACAATTCTGTACGCTTGTCCTCTGTCTCTGTATTCGAATCTGTATTTGATTTTCTCCAAAAAAAGGTTATGAAGTAAAGTTTTTATAGAAAAGATTGCGTGCGAACGATTCTGTCTTTTAAGAGAGGAATGGAAATATTTCAGTCTAAGCTTAAAAATAATGAAGCTTGTAAGAAGCAGTCAGTGCTAAAGAGGCAAAACAAATCTAAATTCGTTTTGGACATCGAAGTATTTTTAAGATTGTTCCTGTCGCTAAAAGTAGTTCCATTTGGTATTTTTTTTGTGAGATTTTGACTTAACCTCTGAATGTGTAAGGACTAAATTGGTGAAAGTTTTAATGATCACAAAAACCATACCAACAAATTATATACCTACCTACAGTTGGTTCTATGAATGGAAATAACCGATTTCATTTCATATTCAAACATAAATTTTGTTCTTTCCTTTTTGCACTGACAGCACACATACAGCGTCAAAGTTGTAAAAAAATCACGATTATTTTATTATATTGTCATTAGGAATGTCTTAGCAAAAGTTGGATAGATATAGCCGTGTATAAAATAGCAAAAATTGAAGCATTTAGGCACCAAGCTATGTGATCTAACAGTAACGGACAGATTAGTCAAAACTTATGATAAATTGTCCGACAAAAATTATGTAAGAAAGGTGAAAAGTCTGACTACTAGTCTGACCAGAGCAATATCTATCTTCTAAATAAATATTTAAAAAAATGCTGTTCGTTGGTAAGCGCATCAATTGATAACGGCTGGACCGATTTGGCTATTTTTTTTTTAATGTTCGCAATAGTCTGAATTAGGTTTAATAGACAGAAAAATATTGGAAAATCTTCCCGGAAAATTTTCAAATTCAGGAAAAGTTGAACGTCTTTCTTATAGGATTTTTGTATGAATTATTGAAATTTGGACAATACGACGTCCGTCGGCTAGTGTATGATAGTCTTAACAGGCTGTGCAAATGACAATCATAGATGGTAAAATTCCGACGATATTATTTCAATTAGACCATTTACGGTATTTATTAAGGATACTTTTGTATTGTCAAGGACAATAACAACTCCGTTCTATAAGGTCAGAGGCAAATTTCAGATATTTATCAGCATCTAGTAAAATTAGTAGCAGACTTCAAGAAAATGACTTGATGAGTAAAAAATGGAAGCTAAAGTTGCCACTACAAAAAAAAATGAAAATGTTGCCACTACAAAAATATGAAAAATCAGAGGGATTAGAAACTTATGTTTTATGGAAGACGTTCTAATGGATAGTATCAAGGGTGTCCTCGTTTTATCTAGTTTTATAGTATAACCGGGATTAGTTTAGGTAATGAACAGTAGTTAAGTATAAGACTCAGGATTAAGAGATTCGCAATAATTCTGCAACTTGGATTTCTTGCCATTTTGACTGATAATTCTTTAAAAGACAAGGTTAAGGTATTTGTTCTTGAGATGTTGATATTATTATTAAGTGCTTGATCAATGATCATGCCTTCTCTGGTTGAGATGAGGCTTTTGCCTGCCTTGGGACAATAAAAGGCTGGTATTATATTGTTATTGCCATTTGGGTGTGATTAAATGTAATATTTGACGTACAAAAGTGCCTTTTAAACTTGAAAATTCTTTGACTTTGACCTTGAATAATATCGGTCTAATGCACGTGGTATGTATTTACTTAATGTAACTATTCTTCTGCACTTGGCACGTTTTTCTTTTAGACTATATACATAGTGACAGTTTAAAATAAGGGCAAAATATATGAGTCTTTTTCTTACGGGTTCGTGTCATCTCTATTACTTTTGGAACGAAGTTCCTTAACGCGGCTTGCGGTAGGGGTTGACTGGTAGAAATCGTCACGTACCGAAAAAGCGTTATGCCCCCCTCCATGCAACTTTCATTCTCTCTGTTTCTTTCTAATATACGAGTGTGTATTTGTGCGTGCGAGGAACGCGGGGCTCCCCCGACCGCACCCGTTTTTTTTTAATCTTTCTAGCAATACTATTGCGAATCTACATAACCCGAGTTGTTTAAATGTCTTTGTTATACTGCCGTCATAAGGAAATAGGGCATAACTAAATTTTTTCCGAAATTGTACAAATAATTTTAGCAGATGGGCCTTTTTTCTGATTCCGAATATGTATAGAACTCAATTTCGGAAAAAATGTTAGTTATGCCCTTTTTTCTTATGACGGCAGTATAGGTTTTAGTTAGCTACATAAATGCCACTAAAAATAATCGGTACAGTTAACGCTCATTATTCTTTCTTTATGTATGGACTTGAGTTGCACTTCTGCCTAACCCGTCGGGCCATAAAGGCGTGATGTTATGTATTGTATATTTTCTGAGCCACGAAAAGCTATATTCATTGGTGATAAATCATTTACTAAATTCCTTTGGACAACAGTTATAGTCGTAAAGATGCATATTTCATAATTATATATCGTATAAATCATTGATACATAAAAAAATCCTCGATTTTTTTTTATTACTCTAGTGATGTACTTATCGATAAAAAATAAATTAGTCGATTATATGTAAACGATTATTCGTCGATTCTTGACTGCTCATTACCTATCAGTTTAGTTACATTTATTATAATAGTTAACCCATAGCATAGTATGTATATATGTCACCTAATCTAACGTGGCGTCATATACGCTTATAAGACAATAAATATAGAATAATACTAATATAACTTGACGCTAACTGGATATTACAATTATATATTTTTTTTATATTTTATTTAAAAACTGCATGTTTCGAGTTTTACTTGAAGGGAGGAATTTTAAAATGTTAATAAAAATGTAACATGGTCGTGTTGATAACAAAATGTACAACCTCTGTACTTTGTTTTTTTTTTTATTTTATTGTACAATCATTTTAATTTTACTGTTATTTTAATTTTATTATGACCCTAAAAGTAAAATTCAAAACAGCTACTTTAATACATGTTATACCTTATCACTACGTACATAATACGTATCCGAATAAATATTTTATTTAAGTATAAAATTAAAAAACACAACTGCTTTTATGCTTTCGATATTCGTGCGTTCATTGCGAATCGATTCCAACTCGATTGATTCTTTACAACATTTTTAATCGATATCAAATCACGTTTGTCAGTGACGTTATAGACCGATTTTGAACTTGCAACATTAAATATGGTGTTGCCATGTTTTATCGTTGTTTTTTTAACATGTCCACACAGACCCTTGGCGGGCAACCCTAAATTACGTAATACGTCATTTTGATCACAAAAATCCGCGCCTTAATTTATGAACATATATTTTATTTAAAAAATATTCCCCATAAATGATAGTAAACAGAGAAGTACTTAAATCACTTTATGTACCTTAAATTCATATAAAATGTCAATAATAAACATTACGAAAGCGTGATTGTAAGAAAAATCTGTCAAAAATTCAGACCCTTCGCAAAAAAAAACTATTCCTATATAATAGGTCGTATTTAATTTAATAAGTCATTTAGTAACGTTTTAAGAACTTTAAATCTGTAGGTTATATATTATATATTTTTTAGCTATTGTAATCATTTTGTCATAGCCATATTATTATTTCGAATAGTACTCCCGAGAGCAATTTATTGATTTTAATTAATTACATTATTTATATATATTGTATTATTATAGATATTTATCATTGTTTTGAGTCGTACAATATGGCTACAGACTGCCAGTCGCAGAAGTATCTCTGAGTAGGCCACTACAAAAAGAATATTTCATATTAAAGTGAGACCGAATTCGGTCACATTTCAAAAAATCACGAGTACCTACAACATAGCCAATTCAAATAATAATTATTATTAGCAAACAAAAAATTGAGTCCATTTACGGCATAACACCTTTTTGTAAATTTCCAATACATAGTATAAAAAGAAATATTGTTCTGCGTGTCAATTTCCTGCTGTGGGCCATAATAGGCCTGTGGAACCGACCGTAATGTTGTGTTGTAGTATATAATAAAATATGTGTTCATTCGGCGACGGGGACTAGCTTCACTCGGCGCGCCACGCGGCCTTACCTGCGTGCGAACTCTGCTTTCATTGCTGAAATATTATAAGGTTCAGTGTTAATTTTGGGCTATTTTTTTATTAAAATTTTCACTTTACTGATAATATAATAATGCTAAGCTCTTTAAAAGCAAGTATGATAATGGACCTCGGGGTCATATTGAAATAAAATCTTAAATAAATAACTTTGTAAAATTTTAAAATACTCTTATTAATATCAGAGTTAATATTTTCATTGATAGCCAGCCTGCCTTAAAACTATAAGCACGCGAAAAGAAAAAGCTAATCAGCTAGATCGAGTACAATTCAAAATCGAAATAAATTTTCACTTGCGCAATACAGAAAACCGTCCAAAAGGTGACAAGAACCAAAGACGCAGTAAAAAAAAAAGTATATATTTTTGAAGCTATCAAACAATCACAGTAGATGTAGTAACAAATCCATACCGTCTAGTATCTCCTTCTTGATCTGGTTGAGTTGCTGTCTCATCTCGCGCATCATGTCCTGCTTGAAGGCGTCCCACTCCGCGGCCGACACGCAGCCGCCGTCGTTACCGCCGTTCACTTGCTGGAAACATACAATATTCGAGTTTCTAACTGGCTCCTAAGTTACAGTGAAACCAGAAAAGTTGTGCGCTTCGGTAATAATCGTGTTTCCGAATGAATACGAACGTCGCTTCACAGAGTAACCGCCCACAGAGGCAAGAAGTTTTTTTACTACCGTTTATTACACGTTTTGAGTGAAGTTTTCTATCTGTCGGGTTACGTATGTACTTCGGACGCAGATCGTGATAAGAGCTATATAATACATAGATCGACAACCACCATTTACTCTAAAAATATAACATAAAGTAAGAATAATAAACACTAAAGAAAAAGATTGACAATAACCCGCAAGCCTTGAAGTCAGTATTTCACTGGACACAGAAGACGAAGAAGCAAGTATTCTACTCGACATTAAAAGCGGTCAGTGGCGAAGGGTGAATTTATGACAGAGGTAGGCCGGCGCAAAAAACAATACCAAAAGAAAATTTCAATGATGAATTGACTATAGAGTGGTTATGTTCTGAATTTTCGAAGGGAAGCCGGTGGGAATCGAGTTGTATGGTACCTTCGCCACTGAAAGCGGTTTTCTTATTGCTGAAACCTTAAAAACGGTGCCTATAACCTCCTCTCACCTTAAGTATAGTCTCCTCGCTGGCCGAGCCGAATCTTTTGCGAACAGAGCGCGGTGACTGTGGCTGTTGCTGTGCGTTCGACTCGGAGTTGGCTGCAATGGATTGTTGTATTTATTGTAATGGGGATAAGGTAGTATGTGGTAGATGTTGAAAACTGCGGTAGCTAGTTTAGCTTTTAAAACTGCTAGAAAATAAAGGCAATAAAGATGTTTTTTTATTTATTATTTCTAAAATCTGAATGGCAAGAAAGGAAAATTTTGTAAATAGTATTGAGTATAGCCAGGGACTTCTATCAATACTGAATGTACTGAAATTATGGACCGAAATAATAATTTTATTGTTTTAGTCAAAATGTTGTCCAACCCCAAATATCGTCAGCCTGTTATATCACGCAGCTGACGCGGCATCAGACACTGTCGCACGAGTAATTACTCCCTCTCCACTTGCACAATATTTTGATAAATATGCGCTTGAGCATAACATACCACATTTTTCGCGTTCTAAAATCCATGGCTATACCTAAAATGTCTACTAGCAAATCATAAAAGCGATGCGACTCACAAGCGTTGCCATTACATGCGGCGGGCAGGCGGTGCGGCAACGTCGCGGAGCGCTCCCACGTCTTCATAGGAGTGTTGTTCACTGAGTTGTCCGTTGATGACTCCTAAGGAACGAGAGGAAATTATTAAGACTTTTTTTGCAAACAATTAATCTGTCGAAAAAAATACAGTTGTGTTCTGCGGACTAATTGCGTAACACAATTGCATACAAATTGCAATTCCTTTTTATTTTGAATAATTCAACAACATTCACTGAGCTATTTACGAGTACGTTGTCTGGCAGACGAATTTTTCAAAGACATTATAGAGGTATGAGGAACAGGGTGTAAAGTTCACTCATACTCTATAGAAAAGGGAGGATCCTCCGACCAGACGGGTGTTGTCTGGCGGGCAACTGCCCGATAATTCATGTCGGGCCGTTATATCTATGCTAGTTGCGCGGTAAACTCTGCTTGCGAGATGCAGGATTTTGTGACGTCAGTATGACGTGTTGTTTTGCATGTGGCGTTGTAAATACCGCTACAACATGAAGTAGGTAATGAGTTATTCCTTTCAAAATCATCTGATTGTGAAAGTGTTTTGTCAGATAAAAGATTGGAGTGATAAAAGATGAAATCGGTGAAATTAATTAGCACATGAGAATTTTTTTACATTCATATTTCGTTGCAGAGGACATAGGCTTCTGCAAAGTTTCACCACAACATCCCCCCATGGCGTTTCTGCCTTGTAAATTTGTTAGTCGCCTTTCTTTACTGTGCTTATGTAAAATTACTGTCTGGCATCACCTTTTCTTTTTGGCAATTAAACTTTTTGTATATATATATATATATATTATATTGTATTTATCTGCTCTTTTCCTTGGGTTCTTAGTAAACAAAATCAGTTAAACCTTAGGCACCTCAGCTCGATCTAAATGCGCCCGACGCCTGGCCAGGGTCCGCGCCATCTCGTTCATCATACACGACAGAGTGGGTCCGGGCCGCGCGGCGCCCGAGCCGGCGGACGACGACGAGGAGCCCGAGTGCTCCGCCCCGCCGGGGGGCGAGGCCGCTTCGGCGCTTGTTTGACCGCTTGCTTGGCCATTTGTAGTTTGCTAAAGTTGAGAAAGAGGTACTTATAAGAGTTAAATAGTGTCAAAAAGAAGAGGCTAATAGCAATAAATGGAGAGGTCTTCAACCAGAAATAGGAGTTTATTTCTAAAATGACTTAAAATTGTAATCTTAATTTAGAAAAATGGAGGGCATTTTTATATTACAGCTTCAAAAACAAAAAAGTTTCTTTCGGAATTGATCTTTCGGAATTGGTTATATTTTAAAAAGATGAAGGTAAGTATATTTGTAAGTTTATTAGTATATTAGATTTGGACAAGTTGCAAGTTTTGGATACCCAAAGAATTCTAACACCTTCAAAATAATTGTCAAGCTACCTTAGCTTGTCTCTTCAGCCTCGCCTGCTGCAGCTGCGCAGCCAGCCCCGACACGTCCTGCGGCGGCGCGGGCGCGGGCGGCGGCGGCGGGGGCGGCGGTGACGTCACGGGCGCCGGCGCCGCGGCCGGCGCGCACAGCCCGGCCGGCCCCGCCGCGCCGCCCGCCAGCCCGGCCGCGCCGCCCGCCGGCCCGGCCGCGCCGCCCGCCGGCCCGGCCGCGCCGCCCGCGGGCGCGCCGGACGGAGGCGGAGGGGGCGGCGGCGGCCCGGACGCTGGCACCGCTTGCGGCACCACAGCTTGTGTCTGCTGAGGGTTTTACATTTTCCGTTCAGTCACTTAGTTAGACTAAATGACTGAACGGAAAATATAAATCTATTTTTTTACGACTTTATTTAAAAGAAAATACGAGTTACATTCACGCTTACATGTTCACAAATCATGATTATGGTCTTATTCTACTAGATGTGATCATCCCACTTATCGATTAATCACTATGGATGTGCGATCTTAAACTATTCCTGTATCCAATAATAAAGCAACGATGCCCAAACGTCGTGTTATAAGATAATGTATTTACAATACATACATACTACAAATCATATACACAAATCAATATTATGTACAAAATAATAATAATTTATATTACACATTCATCACAACTTCAAAATGGCCATGGATGGTCGCCTCATCTTCTTATCTTCCAAAGATATAATCTTCAGCAGAATATAGGATTTCGTGAAGAATTGGCACCGCTTGCATTCCAATACTCTGCAGGTCTTCGGCATTGCATCAAACGAAGCTACATTATCAGCGAGAGTCCTCACACTTCTAACTTCATACCAGGGTTTAGGGTCTTCCTACAGTCCTGTGGCATTTATAGACCAGCCACGGAAGTAACTCCTATGATGTTGTCTCTTTCACTCTTCCCATAAGATGTTCTATAGACTCGGCCAAGGATCCCGTCATCTGTTCGTCCGATGTAGTTCAACAGTGATAGTAACCCTTTTCTTCCATGTAGGCCAATGAAGTTTCAATCGTCAGCAATCAAACACCAAACATACTCGATAGCTATATAACATACTAGCTTCCGCCCGCGGCTTCGCCCGCGTGGATGTCGGAAATTATCCCAGAGGACAGTACCGGTGAAGTAGCGCATATTATGTCCTTCCCTAGGGTGCTATCTATCTCCTTGCCAAATATCGAAATCCGTTCAGTGGTTTAGGAGTGAAAAGGTAACACACAGAAAGAGGTACTTTCGATATGGTTCACTATTTTGGGCTTCCACATAAAAGGTAGATAATATATTCTGTCGCGGACATTTATTTAGAACTGTTTAAGACAAACAGTCCCATGATACGAGTACGTTATATTCGTGTAACAACAGCGCTTCTGCGAGATTCAGCTGTTGTAGAGGTTTCTGTGGCTCTTTGGGACGCCATGTAAGTCGCCTGCTGCTGACGTCGAGCTTGTGACTCTTCTGGTGTCTCCACAGCCCGTTGAGACACCACTATACTCGTCATGCTGTTGACGCCGATCTTGGGACTGTTCCGGTGTTTCAGCAGCTCGTTGAGACACCAGATACTCAGCATGCTGTTGACGCCGATCTTGGGACTGTTCCGGTGTTTCAGCAGCCCGTTGAGACACCAGATACTCAGCATGCTGTTGACGCCGATCTTGGGCCCGTTGAGACATCAGATAGGTACTCAGCATGCCGTTGACATCGAGGTTGAGACTGTTCTGGAGTTTCACCAGTTGTTGAAATGCCAGATACTCAGCGTGTTGTTGACGTCGATCTTGGCTGGTGTGCCGCCTCACGCACCGCCTGCTCAAATCTTCGCAGATCAGTTTGTTGAGACGTCTCGTTATTCTAAGTCGAGCTATTTTTATAGCTCGAGCTTTATTAGAGCTTTATGAAATATTAGACTTACGCTTTCGAGTCATTATTGTAAGTACTATATAAAAAATCACCAAATCGGTGGTAATTTTCAAACTAACTAAAACAATTCCAATAGCTAATTAGGAGGAAAACGAATCTAACTTCTTACTACTTAGAACACAACCTAAAACTATACGTTAATCTTAAACTAACAAAAAAAAAAAACAATTGTAATAATCTAAGTAGGTACCTAATGAAAATAATAACGAATCTATTTAAGTACTTAATACTTACAAATACAACCTATACCTAACCCGTGACCTAACTAACTAAAAATACAATCCTACCTATAAGTAATTA
The DNA here is from genome assembly GCA_914767645.1 of Hydraecia micacea. NCBI lineage: Eukaryota > Metazoa > Arthropoda > Insecta > Lepidoptera > Noctuidae > Hydraecia > Hydraecia micacea. The sequence goes on along the minus strand of OU611801.1, from coordinate 2,475,252 downwards.
AACAAACAAAGAAAACAATTCTAATATGACTAATAATTGAATTTAAAACGAATCTATATTTGTACCTAATTAAAATATACTACCCAAAAATTATAATGCCTACTATTAGTTAGTAATAAATCGCTTCGAAACGAATTTAAAGCTGTAAAAAAAACTCAAAATGAGCACAACCGTCAACGACATCTGCCGGTCTGCCCTCACGCCCAGCAGTATAAAAGTGTCCTACATGTGCATAGATATCCGGTCCTGTGCCTCACGCACATAATATTAGTAGACACACCTTCCAATATATAAATAAAAGGATAATAAACTTATTATTGAAATCCTTAGAACGGTCTTTCCTTTTGGTGTTCCACCACAGGTCTGCCTGCCCGCGTTCGGGACTTCATTGCCTGGACCGCCCCTCCACCTCCGCTCTGCGCGCCGGGTCAATCTTATCGTGATAACTTTTAAAGTATTCGTCCAAATTGCTTAGTGTAAAAGACAAAGTTTATCTACATGAAATACCGAAAGCGATAAATGTATTGATTTTGATAAGAATTAACAAAGTACTCTGAAATATGCATTGTAAAAAAAGTACCCAATTTAAATGTATTTATGGATCACTATTTTGGATATAAAGGCTTCCACAAAAAAGATAGATATATGCTGTCGCGGACTTTTATTTAGAACTTTATAAGACAAACAGTTCCACGATACATTATCTTCATGTAACTCTAACGGTTTAGGCAGCGCACGCCAAGATAGCTCTCAGAGGGCAGGAATTTTTCCGACTTACTTGATACTTATCGTTATATTATGGCCAAATCATACAAAATCTTTATAAATTGTAGCCTATGTGTTATTCTGATGTATAAGCTATATTACTGTGAAGTTTCATCAAAATCCGTTCAGTAGTTTTTGCGTGAAGGAATAACAAACATCCAAACAAACTTTCGCATTTATAATATTAGTAGGATTTGTTTTGTTGTGGTCGCCTGCTAAGCAGGAGGTTGAAAACTTGGTTTTCTAGATGTAGATGAAGTGCCATTCACTCGCAAAGACATTCCAAACTTAGATTTTAATAAAGTAAAATACAGGACTGCTTAAAGCTGACTTAAAATAGACCCGACTACGAAATTCATGTTTAAACGAGCGCCAAATTAATTGAAATGATATTTCATATATCAAAAGCTTTGGGACCACATATATTTATACATATATGAACCATCTTCTCCCTTCCTCCCTCCCCCTTGTTTTGAGCCAAGATCTGACTTTTGCCAAACTTTCTAGAATTAAAGGGGTAATTCGTAGTCGAGTGAAATTAAAACTAACCATTGGTGGAGGCTGCGGCGCTGCCGGCGGCGTTGGAGGCGCTAATGGACCCTGAAGACGAAAAAAAAATACATGAACAACTATTGTACTTCTGTTGTCAAACATGAAGGCGGTAATTTAAAACGTTTAAAATCTAGTCGCAAACTCATCTCAACGACAATCAATGTCAAAAACTTGACAAAAACGTAGGAAAATTAGAGGTGTTTTTAACAGATTGATACTGATCAGACTGTGAGCGTTCTTAAAATTACGAGAATTACTCCTCTGACGTCTAGTGGTGATTTTAAACTTAATATACTTTTAAATTATTCCGAAGTCAAATGGTAAATCACGAATTTAAACAATCTTTCTGACTTGGGAACTAGGGGAAATAATCCAAAACGTTTGATTTCTTCCTTCAAAAATGATTAATTTCTGGTGTATATCTATGATCTACTCAATTTCCTGGCAGGGCAGAAAATAAACACACAACAACACAAAATTTCGATGCCAGTTGCTTCCAGCCTAGTAGCTACTGACAGCTTAAATTCCCATTAATGATGAGTTGTCCTAGGTCCAAGACACGGCGATCTGTGGGACACACAGACGGTGGTAGGACAAGTACTCACGTTAGCAGGTGGCGGAAGGTTTTGATGCGGCGGCACGGGGGGCGGCGCGGGCGCACCGGTCGCGGCGGCCGATAACGACATGTTCGGGGGCATTGGCGCGCTATACAATATGTATACAGTTAAGACAAGTACTTAGGTAAATTTTGAAGAAAATATGAATAAAGATTGTGGTTCATCACCAAACGGAATATTCCAAACTATTTTTTTTTATTTAACTGGATGTGAATGACAGGCTTTTGATAAGTTGTGGCCTTGTGGCCTGTGGACTAAATCTTTAATAGTTCAAATTAGCAACGGTCTGATATTAATTACCAGGTCAAGTTCATCTGAAATACTTTAAGCTTTTAGTCTACAAGTGGCTGATGTACTTGGGTAAGAATCTAAAATAAAGGTTCAAAAGTATTTGGTAGGTAAAGTAAATAATGTCGATGATTCTTTTTTTTTCCACCTGGATTATCAATATAAAAAGGCAATCTTCTTCTAGTACTAGCATAACATAGCACAATCAGCCTATAATGCTCCCACTGCTGGGACACAGGTCTCCTCTCGGTGATAGGGAGTGGGCCGTAATCCACCACGCAGGCCCAGTGTGGGTTGGTAGATGCCACATATCTTCGAATTTTTGGTTCTAGGACATGCCGGTTTCCTCACAATTTTTCCTTCACCGTTGCGTTGTGCAATAATTAAAACAATGTAAAGCGCCTATCTGGGTTCAAACCTCATGCTGCAGGGGCCGAGTTGTAGGGAACGTTAAAAAAAATTCTTCCTGTCATTCCATGTTGCTGAAAGACTGCTGGCGTGTTTATAAATCCTTACCTATTAGTGCGATGATGTCCAGGCGTGGGTTGGCTGGGCTGATGCGGCAGTGTGTGATGGACGCCGTGCGGGGGAGGCGCGGGAGGGGTCGGCTGTTGTGGCTGCTGCTGCAATATTACCGACATTTTGCAGAAAGCGTAACAGATGGCATGATAAAAATAGCATGGACAAAGAAGACGAGTGGAAGATGACGCGTAAAAGTGAGTTGAAGTGGACGGGAGCAAGGGAATGAACTGTGAAGGAATAGGACAAGTAAATCTGTGAAAGAAGACAAGGCCAAGAGATATGTGAACGAAATGGTTACAAGTGAATGAAGGGAAGAGGATGATTGTAAGTGAACGAGTTGGAAGGTTGTGAGTGAGTGATCCAACAAAGAGTAGGTACTTACCATATTTACAAAAAAAAAACTATGACCTTTTGTGCGTATAAGATGACCTAAGGAATACATGAAGACGAAGACACATATCCGTGAGATTCTTTTATAAGCTGAAATTGCTTTAACAAAAACAGTCTCTCTGAATGTTCCGGAACCAGTAGGATACTCGATCTTCGGCAGTAGACCATACGGGCTATAATGATGGAATCTTACCTGGTGATGATGATGTGGTGCATGGTACTGGCTCGGGGCAGCGTGATACTGTGGATGTTGTTGGTTGTGTGGCGCATGATATTGGGGCTGTTGGAATATCGCCGCGTCTTCCCGGGTCATTGTTCTGTTCAGATAAGTGGGGTGTCAATGTGGCTGTAGGCGGAGCTAAAGATTAGAAGGTTACTGACGGTGATCTTAATATTTAGATGAACGTTGATGAAATTGAAGATAAAAAAATTATTGGTGATGACAGTGTCTTTAATAATGGTGATGAAAAAGATGAAAATTATATGTCAGTGAGGCAAACTTTAAGAGAGATTAAATTCAATGTCGGAAGTCACTGCAAAAACATGTTTTAATTAAAGTATTGAAGAACAAAGGGATATTTTTGATAGTGTTCAACAGAAATCCGTTTCAATTTGATACTAATGGAAGTAGGTGAAAATGAGTTAAATTTTCTTACAATTTTACGATACTAATGTGCCATGTTATTAAGAAAGTAAAGATTATTGATATTTTTAGAACGGATCTTAGTGCAGCAGGTGACTTCGATGAGACTTATGACATATTACCTGTACCCCATATCTTCGTCGTACGTGTGCGCGTTGTTGTGTCCGTTGTAGGGGACCGGGGGGTTGGGTGGCTGCGGCGGAGGGGGCGCTGAGTTGCCGGCGGGCTTGTTGGCCAGTATCTAGATAGATGTGATCGGGTTATTGATAGCACTCCTTTTTTCGAGCAGTCGTATAATAGTAGAGTCTAGTACAAACGTTTTATAAAAGCTTGAAGATAAGGAAACCCCTTTGACATACGGACAAAGAAGTGATATTATAAAGGTTCCGTTTTTCCTTTTAAGGTCGCATCTCGGATCCTAGAAACACATCGCAACTCCATTTCTCTTCCTATGAAAATCTACAGCAACAGAAGACCTAATTAAATAATTCAAGGATTTACTTCCAGCAGAAAAAATATATTATATTAAAGAGGATAAAAATATATACACTGGATAAGCTGGTTATACTAAATTAACAACTATTTAAATAAAAATATAACAACACAAACTAACTAAAACTATTAACTAACTAAAATATTAGTTTCGCCGTTTTATAAGATGATCCAGCCGGCAGTATTTTCTGACATTCCAGGTTGTTGGTTGTGAATTTATTTCCAGGCAGACCCAACCACATGTCACCGATCATGAATTTTTCGTTAACCTATATAGGGTGACTGGTAATTAGTGACCGATACTTAAACACGTGATTGTACTCATGATAACAAACAACTTTTACTATGGGACCAAACCTGAAATTGTGAAAAAAATCTGCTGTTTAGTCGTTTATGTTCGCCTAAATGGTCAAAATGTACTGAACAGCAGATTTTTTTTTCGCGATTTCAGGTTTGGTCCCATAGTAAAAGTTGTTTGTTATCATGAGTACAATCACGTGTTTAAGTATCGGTCACTAATTACCAGTCACCCTATATACTGTCCCATGTATGGAAGAAAAAAACATAGTGCACCGACCCCAAATAAATTACGATAAGAGCAAGAGAATGATGATGATGACACTGTCCCACTGCTGGGCAAAGGTCTCCGGGATGGACTTCCATATCTGTCCATATCAGTGTGTTCTCATCTCTCTGTGGCCAATCCGTCGTCGATCTAAAATCAGAAGACTTACCTCTAGGGTATGCATCATAGCCCTGGCGAAGCTGTCGGCATCTTCTCTGCATGAGAAGTTGAGGCCGTAGACGTGTCTCGCATCCCGCCATTGATGGAACGTAGCGGTGGCCTGGTTGTACTTTAGGCCTCGGACGATTCCACAGTTTATCACCACCTAAGGAAGGAGTGTGTTTTGAACAGTCGTGTATATGTGCAGAAATAAACTGATAGCCTTTGCCTAGGTAACTTTCCCTAGATTTAACTGAACTATATAATACACGTCTTCGATGACGCTGTAAATACCAATGTAATAGATGGTGATTCTATTGCCATTTTTATTGATTTGATCAATCCTGGCCATTGAGAGGATGCTGAAAGAACTGCTCTTTGCTTAGTACTTAGTAGGCTAAGATGATACGGCACACAGCGAAAGTAACAGTCATCATTCCTTGATAAAGTGAAGAGTCAACAAACCACGACGACCTTTCTTTGATAGGTCCCCATCAAAGTCCCTGTAGTAATTACCGACTAGTATGTAGTAACTGCAGGACTCCAAGTCCTATTTTTTTGTTTGTTGCGTGGTGGAAATTCTCATAAACTTCCTCCATCGTGGCGGGACAGAAGGGCATGCCGGACTCTTACTGGCTAAAACCACCGCGGTGTTCCACCTCTACCTATGGCCGGGGGTGCGGGATTCGCATAAGCATGGAGTCCTAGAATGTCTGACCAAAAACTGCAAAAATATGAATCTAGAAGAGACATTCTACTAACCTCGTGATCATTCAACTTCCTTCCGACAACTCGGAAGGTATTGTGTTGCGTGTGGTGGTAAATATGGACCTTCGACAGCCCCGAGCTGGAGCCCGAGGGCACCCAGCGCTTTAGTCCGTCGTCGTAGACCATCACGGAAGCCCGGGCGCTGCTTATTGATTGTTCACTGTGGAAAGAAAGGAGATGGTTAATAAAAGAAAAACACTTGAAGAATTAATGTATGGCACGTCATTTAAATTTTGAGATATCGGGGAGGGTATCAGCACAATGTTGTCTATAGGACTCTGTTGTCGCTCAGGATTCTCTATTGTAAGATACGAATGGAGATGAGGCCCACGGAATATTTGGAGAACCAACGAGACGCAATAAGTGTCAAACCGACCAAACGAACATTAACGATTTCTAATTCTATTATCCTTAGCATAAACGAAATATAGAAAGGTTAGAGTAACTGCGAACCATAATATGTACTGAAAACGACCACCGAAGTAGTTTTGAGTGAGAAAATCCCACAAAGCTACAAAGGTAATAAAGGACACTCGAAAGAAATTGTTACGTTCCATTTTTTTCTTTCAAAAGAGCCTAATAAAGTCAAGGTCAAATCATTTATTTCAACCTAGCAGCGCCCCGCGGTTTCACCCGCATAAGTTTCGATCCCGTAGGAACATCGGGATAAAAACTATCTTATGTCCTTTCCCAGGACTCAAACTATCTCTATACCAAACTTCATCTAAACCAGTTCAGCGATTTAAGCGTGAAGAGGTAACAGACAGACAGACAGACAGACACACTTTCGCATTTATAATATTAGTATACATAGGCACATTTAAAAAATATATAATTAATTTTAGTCGCCCATTTTAGTTTTTAGTTTCGTATGGAGAAGAATGAAATAATTTAATTAGGTACCTAAAGGTCATTATTATAATTAGGTAAAGAAGAAACTAACAACCATGTTTCAGACCTCCATAAAATTCGTATAAGTACTTACTAAATAAACCTGAGCCATTCAACGTTCATTGCTAATATTTCCACACGAAAACATCTCTTTATAAAGAAAGAAAGAAATTTATTTGGGACACACACAGGAAATACAAATAGTAAAAAAGAAGCATTTAAAACTAACAAAGTTACATTACAAACAACCAAAAAAAAAACCCGTACGAGCGCAAAAAGGCTCCTATCTCAGCGCAATGCTATGTTATCTTATATCTCCCTGCAGGCCTACCACAAGCTCTTAACGCGATCCATTTTAGGACATAAACTGAACTGTTCTTCTAATTCGTACCATAACGTCAGTTTAACGATTCAGTTTAGGCCGTGCCATCTGCTGACAGCGATTGTCCCAAACTGAGTCGCAAGTTTTGGTTTCATTCATACCTGTTTGGTACCATGAGGTCCATATAGAGCAGCTCAAGCGATGCAGTTTAGGAACCTAAACTGAAATGTCTTGTTTTTGAATCGTTTTTAATTAGATCATGGTAGGCCACCTGTGACCACGCGTACTTAAAAAAAAAAACGATTTAGCAACACTGGATATAGACATAGACACGAACTGTCAAAAACTTGTGCGCCTGCGCCATCGTCTTATATTGAATTTATTCTCTAAGTCTACTCTGTGTATTGAACAGTATTAAATACAAGAGTGAAAGTAATTAAACCTGCATCTCAATCAATCCTGCACTCCCACCAGCAACACTCCCTGTGAGTGGGAAACTCGAAGGCTGTTCTTGAAACGTCGCAATCTGTCAGATGTTACGTAAAACTCCGGAGTTATACATAAAACGTTGCTACCTACGTAAGGCCTACGTATTTTATACGCCTACAACTACATAAACGGCAAGAATCTGCCTCGGAAAGCACGTTATGCCGTTGCTCCCGGCTGTTATTCGTGGATCTTTGACAGTCGTTACGGGTAGTCAGAAACCCGAAAGTCTCACAATCAGTCTTACCAAGGGGTATCGTATTACCCAGTAACTGGGTTGTGGAGGTCAGATAGGCAGTCGCTCCATGTAAAATACTGGTATTCAGCTGCATTCGGTTAGACTGGAAGCCGACCCCAACATAGTTGGGAAAAGGCTAGGCAGATGATGAACAACATAAAAGGCAAGAATCTGTATTACTGAACTAAATAACTTTGTTATCCATATGCGGTGTTTTGAATGATATATTGCAGTTTAATGACAATATTATAGCTGTTTTCCGCCCCCTATTACCTGGGACTTAACATAATTGGCTAAATGTGAGTGTATCAATCCTCTGCCCACCGCTTTGTGAAATACAGGCGTTATTATTTTCAGAATAAGAAAAGAGGCTTTTGAAAAAAGAACTTTCGGAAAAGAAAAATGCATTTTCTGCATAATGAACCAAACTGAAGCGTCAAGTCAATCAAGGGCATATACAACCTTATATTATTATACACTGTGTTCCGGACGATATACATAAACTTAGACCAGATTTTCAGACCATGGAAATTAGCATTTTTCATTATGGACACAACATTAATGAATTCTTAGATTTTATTTTTTGTTAATTTTCATACAAACTAAATACCTCGACGTTAATCACCCGATATGCATGCCTCTTTATCCGAATTGACAACGACGTATTTTCATTCATAAGATTTGGCGGGCTGAAACTTGTCAAAACTAAGTAAAGACCCTTTCTTACTGCTTGCATAGCTCAGTTATATTTTATTAAATGAAATAACAAATATCTTTGTAACGAAGCCTTTTTAAGTACTACTTCCTTTGTTAGATTTAATTTGTAAAAGCTATATAAACGTTTGGTAAAGTTTATGGATAACGTGAAGAACACGGTGTATATAAGGTTACATTTTCACTACTGACACATAGAAGGCTACCTGCTGCTAATGTACAGGGTAATACCGCAGGATAGCAATAAAATTATCCTGCTAGGTATAAATAAACACGTTTATTTGTACTTCGGATAAATATGGAGGTACATAATTGGTATTACAGTGTTTTAATTATAAATAATTTGTCGTTTTCCTAATAAATCAGTCCGCATCCAGTTTTAGTTTTTACTCGTTTGTGACAGAGCAAAAAAGAGGGTAATGTATTTAACCGAAATTTTTGTTCAGCTGTAAAGTTACCGAGAACAAACAGATAGTCAGACTGAACTAAGTTCCACATTAAAAGCAATACGATGACAGATTTATCTCTATAATAAAGAAGGCACTCACAACACAACACAAGAGGCATTGATATTTTTATTGGCTCTTTCTACAGAAAACTTAAATAAATACGAAGAAAAATACTTAAAACATTTTTTTGCATGTTAACAAGTAACCAATTTATGAATACTGAACCACTTTTGGTTAACACTGGAAGCCAACCATAAATTAAAGAAAAGGCCATCACGATCTTTACCAAAAACTACTCAGTTACGTAAGAGATTTTGCCGAGAACGGACGTGTGGGCCGGCTGATTGCCACAGAAGGTCACATCGGTAAAATGAAACGTCTTTTTCTTAACACCGGGTGTAAGTAGGAGGTACTTAACCTAAATAATGCGCTTGCATTCAAATTGGTATTTTAAAGTATTATGCTTGTCTTGTTTACTGTATTGACATTTTTATTTATTAATTTTTGTTCATTTTTATAATAAGTTTGAAATGCTTCAATATTAATTTGGTTTGGTCTGTCTTTTTTATATATATATAAATATTATCGCTCAATTTGTGTTTGGTCCGATACGAAAATGACTGACTATTATTAAATGTAATTTGCACGCTTGCTTGCAGGCAGAATACAATAACTTTTAGGCTGTAAGATCTTCCCTTGTTAAAAATGTATTTTTCTGGCAAATAAATATTTTGAATTTGAATTTATGTAATAGTTGTAAGGGACTGATAATGGCCCGCATATGTGAGGAAATAAATGGGTTTAAACGTTTGTAATATAGGGATGACGGCTAGGTTTTTTTTCTTCGTCTATCAGGTAGATTATTAAAAAGTATTGGGCACGTATTTTTTCTTTTTTCACATAATCAAAACATTACAGAGATATATTGATTTGTAATGTCGCATGACATGATGGCGTTTTGGTACAATTTTTACCTAAACGTGACGTCACGAGCCCCCACTCCCAAACTTTGACACGCTTTATCTTTGTAATTTTTTGGTTGATTGACACAAGAAAAAATATGTGTCCATTATTTTTTGATAATCTAACTGACGGACTTAAATAGAATTTCGTTTACTTTACCCCGTCGTCATCCCTATTAAGTTATGACTTGATAAGAATCCCCGTGTTCTGAAAGGCTGAAAAATAATAGTAACTCTACTGTTAGCTGATATTAACCAAAATAATAGGTAACTGATGTGATCGATTGACCAAAATAATAGCAGCAACCAACTAAATAACATATTCTGAAACAACAGTCATATTTTTAACACTTTGATGGACAGGCATAATAACAATAAACTTCTATATTATCTCGTTCAATGTCCTAAACTGATTAAGAAACACATCTTTACCAAAACCCCTACCCCCCTCTGCCTAACCCTTTGGAGAGTGCAAGCGTGATGTTATGTTATCATTTGTCCAATTATGATAAGAAGTTTAGAAGTTATGAGGGAACAGATGAACATACATACTTACATAATAAATACCGGTCAAAATCATAACCCTCCTTTTTGCTTCGCCGTAGTCGGGTAAAAAGACTTGCATTAGATTATGAAATCAAATCACAACGCATGCACTCTATAGGTACAAACACAGGCGCGGATACAGCAGGGGAGAGGAGTTGCCCCTCCCCCCCTGGGCCTCGACCAAACTGAGTCTAAAACTCTAAATTAGATAATTATGAACAATTGAACATAAAAATTTTACAACCTATATTTTTTTTAGGTTAAGTAGTCATCCTCGAAAAGGGGCCCATTCTTGAGTTTACGGAAAATAGGTGTCGAAGTTTAAAGGCTTTCACGGCTTGAAAAATCATAATATCATAATAATTTGCCTCCCCCTTGAACGAGAACCTAGGTCTGCGCCTGCAAACAAATCGATTCCCGTGCACTTATAAAAAAGATACACATATCCAGTCTATCACAGACGGTTCGATATTTCAACACACCCATACAGGTATAACACGGTTTCGCGACCCCAGCATCCCCCTTCTGTCTGGCGGATTAATTACTGAACGCCAATCGCAACATAGGTGAAACATCAGACAAAAGGCCTTAAATGAACACAGGATAAACTCCGAAAGGGCTTTTATAGAAATTAATCCTTCTGGCCGTTTCGAAGTGATTAAATGAAATGAAACGTTTATGATATAAAAACGTATATAATATAAAAACGTATATAATATGAAATTTAAAAAATGGAGTATGTGCTCAGTGATTAACACGGTGTCTTTGAAATTTATTGCAGTTTTTTTTTTAATGCAAATAAAATATTCTTATTCTTGAAAATCTAAGTAGGTAAGCAGTTTATTCGTTCGCTGAATTTGTAACCATATTTTTTTTATTTCTGATATTAATCAAGATTAATTTCAGTACCTAATCAAACTAAGTAAGTACCTATAACTTATTTATTTAGTTTCATTTGTTATGAAACGTCAATATAAGGTACAACGTCCACATACAAACAAAACATATACAAAAAAGGTATTAAAAAAAACTAATGTTTTTAAACTATCCTATCCCAACAAACGTCATAGCCTAAATAAAGTCACAACTCACAACAAACTAAAAATAATATCAACATTTGCAAACTTGTCGTAAGTAGGTACTTTCGGTTCCGTTTCCCAACATGCCGATAATACCAGTTACAGTAACCGATTAAAATCTGACATTACGACGACGTCTCGACTTATATGTAAATAATTTAACTACTGCCAAATTAATGCGTTAATATTGACGCCGTTTTAGTATAATGTATCATTGAATATTAGTGTTACTACATTTTCGCAGTCACGTATGATTTTCGCAGTATTGAAAAAAAAATTTTTCGTCTACCTTTATGTGTGGTTTTTTTGCGAGAATCTCATTTTGTTAGTGATTTAGATCGGCTGAATGAAAAATAATTGAAAGTTTAATAAATAATCATGGATAAGCTTTCAGTTAATTATTATTTTTTATTATTTATTCATCAATCAAGTAACATGGACTCGTACAATAATATACGAAAATACTCATACAATAATATAATTGTATTGCACATTTCAAAAACGTTTTACTTTTTTTTTTTTTTAAATCATAATATCATTTAAGTGTTTAAGCGTAGACCATATTCAGAGATCTAAGTCCACTGCGATAGTCTCTAACCGAACGCTCTAGAACGAACAAAGACTAGCCCGATTGCGATACGCATGCACCTTCAACCCAACCCGTGCGGGCGTGAGCGTCGCCATTTTGAAGCGTTGTGGAAATTAGGTCAGGAACGCGCGCACACCACCACCGAAGTGCGCTTCTGACTACGGCTGGCGGCCGCGCAGCGCTTCGCGGCAATACGCGAAGCGCTGCGCGGCCGCTGTTTTGAAATGATTATGTAATCTAAGTAAGAACAGTGTTCCAAAATAGCCGCACTTATGAATAAACTCGTGTCTATGCACTTCTCTGTAGCTTGCTAGTAGTGTAGTGGACTGCCTTCGATTTGAAATGATAACAGTTCATAGCCACTTGAACCAAAAAAAAACAATTTTAGCAGTAGCGTTTCATGACTGGCCGTTTTGAAGACTTATTTAAACATTTGACACGAGGTTATCATTTCACAGGATCGAGGAATAACATTATTATTTTACTTCCGTGCATTTATCAAACAATGAGATACATATTGGTAGCTACTTGTCACAAACATTCATATTTTCTAGACACTTAACACAAAAATTAGGTCTTTAGAAAAAAAAAAACAGTGAGAAACGTTTTCAAATAATTATAGTTTGTTACACTAATATTATGACCGAAGAAAAATCGGTCTATAAAATAATAGAATAGTTTAGATTAAAGAGACAATATTATTCAGGAAAAAGCATAAGACCGACCAATACAGCACCAACTTAGAAGTGAAAGTATAAAATAACACAAAATAGAAACAAAGCCCATGGAACAATGAGGTTACCGCACTACGAACAATGCGATAGGAAATTAGTATTTAAATAATAAAGCTCAAATGTGACCATGGTCTATACTCGAACACCCAAGAACGAACAAAAGCAAGCTCCAATTGGATGCACCATATCTTCGCCATTTTGAAACGAATAAAAAATTCTTTCAGATCCCGTGCATGAATTCAACGAAGCTGACCCATATTTTAAGCTTCATAGCCGCGGCCTCCATTTTGAAATGTTCACAACACTTCGGGTAAGTTCCAAAATGGCGGTCCACGCCGCGTGTTCGTCGGCAGCGGCGGGCGGTGCGGGGAAAACGGAAGCGGGGCCTGCGGAAAATTTTATCGATCGAAACTCCTCCTCCCACGCACCTCGCCCCTCTACCGCAGCCTTCGCTGCCCCTCACCCCGGCTCCCACTACCGATGAGGGCGCCACCTGTCACTAATGAACAAAGAGATCTCTCTGATGACTTGATGAGCCTCCGAAAATTTGCAATTTTGAAGCCGTACTCTTGACACCATTTTAAAATTTCCACGGAACCTGGATACCGGACCGGACCATAAAAAGATTCACTCACGGATGGACGTGAAGAACAATTCCGGTGCCACGTTTGCGAAGCACTGCACCGGTGTCATTTTGTATTCAGGAAACAGATGAACGGTGTAATTTTTTTGTATTCAGGAAACAGAGGAACTGTGGTTTTCCTCAGAGGTGAAAACTAATTTATTGTATTGTTCACGAATACGTTTAATTTTCGAAACCACTTGAGGTCCTCAGTGTTATCAAAAACTGCACTATTACTTTCTTAGGTCACGTAGAATATTTTTTATTTAATTACAACGATCGACTAAAGTATATATTTATCAAGCATTTATGATTTCAAAAAAAGTATACTTAGACAATAAAAAGAAATCAAGACCATTTTGAAAGCATTTTTTATGACATATCTGAATATCACGCTAAACGGATTTAGTGGATCCAGAATATACACAAATATATAGACGGACATTAAAAAAATTATGGCATCTTTCACAATATGCGACATTGCAAGACTTTTTTCTCATGCTACTATCTCAAACGACTATCAGCTCCCACGGTCCGGGCTGGAGTGGCAGTCGCCCGGGCCGACACGCTCGACACCCTAGTTTGAACAAAGAATAACCTGATTTCGATGCGCGCGCACCTGAACCACGTAGCTAGCCCGTGCTATGCCGCAGTGCGCGGCCGCCATTTTGAAGCGGCTCAAGTACGTACATTTGCCTACATGAATTAGGTACTCCTCTCAAGCATTTAAATAGCTTCGAAAAGGGGTTTCAAAATGAACGCAGGTATCCCGCATCCATCCGTACAATAAATATTTACTTCAGTTGCGCAATAAAATTGTGACTCTAGGTGACGGCTGTTATTTCGAAGCACGTGGCCGCGATTTTGAACCTGCTTAAGAAGTAGAAGAACAAAGACACCTTCAGTTTATATGCGCGCGCATAACCCACCCTCCTATTTCGGAGCAGTATGCTTGCGCTCGTTTCCATCGTTACGATTTCTCAGAAATCTAGACAAGGTGACACTCGCGATGCAGCAGCCGATTAATAAATTATTAGTTTAAATTAAAGTGATCTGAAGTGAATTATCAAGTCACACGTCCTTCACATAAATTACCGGAATGTCTTGCACGAAATTCTAAACGTGTAGGTACGTGTGTGATCCCTAACGGTTTCGCGTTTTAGAAAAGTCAACCAGAAATACAAAATATCGGTTTCGAAATTGTCATGATACTTCAGGTAAGTTCCAAAATGGCGGCATCCACGCCACGTGTTTGACGGCAGCGGCAGGCGGAACGGGGAAAATGGAAGCGGGGGGCTGTGGAAAATGTTATCGATCGGACCTCCCCCCACGCACCTCGCCCCTCTACCACTCCCTCCGCTGCCCCTCACCCCACCTCCCGCTACCGACGAGTGCACCACCACCTGCCACTAATGAACAAAGAGATTTCTCTGATAAAGTCATCAGAGTCTCTTTGATTATTCAGCCTCAGGTCAGCCCCACGATCTTGGCCAGAAATGGCAGTCACCCGGGCCGAAACGCTCGACATCCTACATCGAACAAAGAACAGAGCGATTTCCATGCGCGCATACCTGAACCACGTAGCTAGCGAGGGCTATACCGCAGCAGTGCGCGGCCGCCATTTTGAAGCGACTCAAGTACGTATATTTGCCCGCATTAATTAGGTGCGGAGTATCTAATTAATCAAGCATTGAAATATATTAGAAAAGGGGGGTTCGAAATAACTGCAGGCATCCCGCATCCATCCGTAAAAATAAATTTTCACTTCAGTTGCAAGTGTGAGTCTAGGTGACACCTGCTTCGAAGCACGCGGCCGATATTTTGAACCTGCTTAGGAAGTAGGAGAACAAAGAAACCTTCAGTTCGGATGCGCGCGCATGCCCCACCCTCCTATTTCAGAGCAGTAAATAGCCTACAGCCGTTTCCATCGTTACCATTTCTCGGAAATCTAGACATGGGTGGTACTCGCGTTGCAGCCAGTTAACTAATTATTAGACTAAATCAAACTGATCTGAAGTGATTTATCAAGTGACGCGTCCTTCACGTGAATTACAAAGTGTTTATAGAAAATCTAAACGCGTGTGTGATGCCGGATAATTTCGCATTTTTGAAAATAAAATATTGCTAAGGAAATGGAAGAGTTTTTTTCGAAAATTACGGTAAGCAGATGTAATTAAAAATGGTGGTTTCGTAGAATTTGCAGTCATCGTTTTTAATTAAACTTATTGGCGCCCAACGTATTAAGGAAAAAATCTTTGTAGTCGAATCTGCTAAGTATTTAAGCAATTAAAATATATACTGACCGCCACATACACGTCCGGAGGAAGATTACAGGTTTTTACCACGAACCAAAATATAATAACTGCATCAAATTCATGTTCATTATGACTATAATATTGTTCTTTTGTTTTTACAAATATACAAGTATGTAGCACATTGACTATTTCTTATTTAATATTCACGATCACGACACTTAATTTAAATTTACAAAATAATATTCACTTTTACGAAACTTCTGCTTAGGCTACTGCAGCCATCACGCGGTATTGCCTGCGCCTACCCCACCTGACATCAGTCATTTTAATTTTCCTCGAAGTATACGAATGAGTTTTCAATTGCTTGCAAGCTTCGTATTCTTGTTGCCCTGCACTCGCTGCTATTTTGAAATGCTCGTGCGCAATCTTCCATACGCTTTCTTTTTCACTTAGATGTCGACCACCATTTAAATCTGTCTTAGGTGGCGTTCGAATCGCGGATTCCAATCGTAACTGCCCCAAACGTTTCACAAGCGCGTTGAATTGCCCTTTGTCTTTGTTCGCAGTCTTGAATCGTCGCAGATGGCCTCGACGAATCGCCTTTATTTTAACTTGCTTTGCCCAGGCGACACTCATTTTGGATAGCTTCAAATTTCTTCCCACAATTCTATATTTTCTTGCATTGGCGCAGACAGAATGGAATCGCATTTTTATCGCAGCAGCTAAATTTCGCATATCAAACAACAAACTTGCTTGGCATTGTTACTTCAATAAAGGTATTATTTCTTATATCACAATTGAATCTGAAGCACATGCACAATTTAATTGGTCTAACAATCACTGCTTAGCCGATCACGAGATATTGTCAAGAAAAATATCGACCACTGCAAACGCGCACTCACTTCTCTATGACATTCGAATACCCACCCCCTTCCCTGCATTACCAATACCCCCAATTGGATCGAGCCCCGGCCAATCTTGGTCATGCGCAATACAGGTGCTCGCCATTTTTTAAAGTTCGCAAGTCTGAAATTCCCCTCGCCCTTCCTCTCCCCCCCCCCCCTTCCCGAATGAGTTGCGTTATATAACAAAGACGATTTTTTAAAAATTGTTAGATCATAATTTAACTGTGCTCGTTTTAAGCATGAAAACAACACACACACCCCTCACAGCTCACTTCACTGAACACTGCACACAATATAAATAATCACTAATAACGAATACATTGGCGCACTAATGAATATAATTAATCGTATAGTATATTTCGTTACGATATTCATCGTAGTTCGTTACACGGTATAATATAATCACTAATAACTCACACAAAAGAACTGTTAAAAAAAACCGACGTCTGATCGCGGATAGGCTATAAGCTAGACTGCGCCGAAGCCCTAGGCACGTTCGATTGAGCCCAGATTTATAAGCACATGCGTAGAAGAGCTAGTGGCTGTAGCAGGTCACACCGGCCAATCTGTGCCACCCACTTTCCAGTTCCCGGAATTAAGATCAATGCATAAAGTGCGTCTCATTTTATAGAACAAAGAACTATGGATTACCAAAATTCACAGATTTAACACATCTTTACTCGAAAAGAAATCTTAGACCATGTGACTGTTTTTTTTACAAAAACTAACATCTTTTCACAAACATACTACTAACGAAGAAAATCAGTATCAACTACCAACTACTAACATCTTGTATTAACATGTCATCAAGAGATTCCAGGATTCGCATTAACCACCCCTACCTGACAGAACCCAGTTTGAAAATCGAAAGCGCCGACCGACTCATTTCGCGCCTACTTACAACCGCTTGCCAACTCAACGCCATTGCGAATTCCCCTACTAAGTTTTCGACATCTTGAAAAAGAGGCCGACCGCGACTTTAGCCATTTTATACAGTATGAAATCCTAGTAATATTATAATCCTACTAATATTATAATTGCGAAAGTTTGTGAGGATGTTTGTTACTCTTTTACGCAAAAACTAATGAACGGATTTTGATGAAACTTTACAGTAATATAGCTTATACATCAGAATAACACATAGGATACTTTTTATCCCGATATTCTCATGGTATCGACATTTACGCGGGTGAAACCCCGGGGCGCAGCTAGTCATTAATAATCGTGATAAGTCCTAGAGCGGTATTCCTCGAATTATTTAGATTCGTATGAAAATACCTGTATTTTTTCCAGAAATAAATTCCGATGCACTTATCTGTCGCGACTCTGATACTTTTAGTTTTATAGCATGTTTTTTTTTATCAAGTATTGTTTGGCGCCAGCCTACGTTTTGTCAGCTAAGTTTTAGCTTGACGCCAACGCTGTTCAGCAACAGGTTTGCTACGCCAGAACACCAATGGAGGTTGTGCAAAAAAATATTTGACAAACACAGTATTTAATCATAGTCTCTAAATTAGAAAGGCAGATTTTGGTAGGCGAAACATCAAATTTTTCTCCCAATTTACGAATGACGAATGTAGCTACAATTTATTTTTAAAAAGGTACTGAAAAAATATATTTTTTTAAACGTTTAAAAAGGACATAGTAATAAAAGAATATTTACCTAAAATCAGATGAAATCGCCTCACTCAAACCAAAAATCAAAATCGAAAACTTGAAGGACAAAAAAGAAATAAAATATTAAAAACAAAAGAAAAACACGGCAACAAAATCACAAAACAATAATTCACAAATCACTTACATATTATAAATTATCACAGGTGAAGATTTGTACTTTGATAGGCATTTTAGAATTTTTATAAGGCACAACGTTTAACACGAGCACCCGCGACACTGTTGATAGGGCTTGCAGCTCGGTGGAGGCTCTACTGGAGATAGACGTAACGCGCATGCATCGTATGATTGATTTAATGCAAGGGGGACCCAGGTTTCGCGTTTTGATTTATTTATAGTAACAAGCCAGGCAGCTAGCCCGGATGCCTGGGCTGGATGTTTAGTTCTCGAAGTTTCCGTTCGGCCCCACTGCAGCGAGGGCAATTATTACAGGCTAGATCAATATTCAGTATGCTTGTTATTTAAATTTATGGAGCGCCATTTTCTTTGTGTAAACTTTGATTTAAATTTGGGGTGGTGGGTTTATTTATTATTGGTACTTTTATTCTAATTACTAGTAAACAACATAAAGAGGCTTGCAACTATGATTTAGAGAACAAAAGCACTTCATGATCTGATATAACAAAGTTAAGCTTATAAGTTGGCGACGACTAACCACCTGTAAGCATAAGACACTTTTCTCAAATCTTTTCTGCAACAGCAGTAGCCGATTGAAAGGGTATACTGGCATTGTTCCAAAAACTCTAGTACTATTTCTTCATTTCATTTTTAGACGATCTTGAAGCTTTTCCGGAATGCATTTTCAAAAACCACAAAAGGGATTCTCTGGAGGGGGAAGGAAAGGATCATCTCTTAAAAGACGATCTTTAAAGAAGGAAAAGGTTAGGTCATTCCCAAGATACTTGTAACATGAATTGGCAACGTTTCACTAAACCTCGGGAGATTCGAAGTCCCCAAGCACGTCACACGTGGTAGTTGTTTGAAAACACGACGCTGCAAGGCATACATAATTCAAAGACTAGTTCGCTACGGCTCTTCACGTTTAGCATTCCCATTGGCTTCCTGATAGTCTTTTCAAAAGGCAATAGTTTTGGTATTCTAACACCTTATTGGCAACGTTCCACTAAACCACAGGAGACTGGGGATCCCTAAGCACGTGGCCAATGCTTGTTTGATAGCGCCGCCTGTAGCTCATAAATGATTCATAGACCTAAGTTCGCTTAGGATTTCGCATCCCCACTCCCAATATATTTGGATGGTCTTTTCGCAACGCTATACTTATCAGAAGGCCAATTCTCGTAAATTAAGAGTCCCTATCAATTTCTGCGCGCTACTAGATTAGGTAATTATAGGAGCGCAATGTGTCTGTGTGCGTTCGAACTATAGCTGATAATCGTAGTGTGCGTTGAAGCGTACGATGAAGCGGGAACAAATAATCTTGGTCCGGAACCGCTATTATTAGTACTCCATAGTTTTTACTAAGATTCCATAATACTGGATGGATTTTATTGTGATTATGACGTGTTATGTTTAGGTCCCCTAAATACAATAAATATCGTTGAAATAAAAACATCTTAACCTAGTATTCACTATAGCAAAAGCAAATTACAAAGTGTGACCAGCGTATACAAGGTACGTCTGAAACGAATTACACGTGTTATTGTTTACCTAATACAGAACGAAGGGGTCTGTAGTATTTCCCTCGCTATAAGACCGCATACCATGAGAGTATAGTATAGCGAGCCATTTTGTCTTATTTATTTTATTTATTTATTAGGCTTTTCAACAATGAGTACACTGTTACTTTATAATTTGTCTTGTTTGTGTGTTTGTATTTGTGTTTTTGCTCATTGATGATGTTCCAAGTAATATTTGATTTTTGGTAGATTTCTGCCATGTAATTCTCTACTAATACAATTAAAATATTTTTAGACTATATAAATAATAGTAAATTATTACAATTTTCTTAATTAAGGTGATTGCAACAATTATTATTTACCTAAGAACTGCACGTGCCTTTCGTGTTTTTTCAACTTTATTCTTTTTACCTTTGATTTTTCCATGATAATAAAGTTCACTTTTTCGACCCATTTTCTAAAAATATATTCACCATATTACTAATAGTACAATACAAAACATTAATAAGTCACACTATTAAAATAAAAAAATAAATATACTTAGTCTCAAAACTGGTCAGGCGTAGTACAAAATCATGCGCGACTCGCTAGTTACGTCGGGAGCGGCGAACGTCACAGGCGACACAGGTCCGTCGTCGAGAAGCCCTCGGGCGCGACTGAATGCATCGAGCGAGCGCATCGGTTTATAAGGCATTATTTAAATATTTTACTACAATTAAATAAGTAGTCTAAATTAAAATATAAAAATTGAGTTTGGTAGATAAACACCTCAAATTTTAAAATATTTAACACTTATTGTTATTTTCAATCAATTCTTACACATAGACGACGGTTTTGCACATGATTTTATTGGAGTTTTTCAGCGTAGTCAACATTTTTTACAAGTACTAATTCATTAAACTTTTAAAAAATAAATTGTAGACTTACTAATATACTATGTTCCCAATATTTGGGATTTTTTTCAGATTGTTATTTGCTACCAGTAAGCTAAAAAAGCAATTGAAAAACATGGTGTTTCGTGTTTACGTAAAAACGTGTGTTAGATTTTTATTTTTCTTAATTTATATTAAGTAGTTATCAAAATTTTAATTTGTAGACTTACTAGATAAATAGATGATAAATAACTGTGCATTTAAAAAAAAAGTAGATAGCTTAAGGATATTGAGAAAATTGCGCTGAAAAAAATGGAATTTTCTGTTTTTAGACAGCGAAATTGATAGGGACTCTTAAAACGTTCAAAATCTAGTCGCAGTCTCATCTCGGCGACAAACAAATGTCAAAAACTTGTCAAAATGTAGGGAAATTAGAGGTTTTTTTGACAGATTGAGACTCAGATTACGAGAAATGCCCCTCTGTTCTCTTCTTCTCCTTCTTATCTTAGACTAAGGCTGCGTTTCCAGCAGAGATGTCAGAAGATGCGTAGCGAGGGATGTGTGTGAAACAAACCAATAACATCGCTTCATTTTCATAGCTTGAACCAAGTTAGCGTTGTTATTGGTTAGTTTTACACACATTCCTCGCTACGCATCCTCGCTCCTCTCTGGGGGAAACGCAGCCTAAGGGGCCGTCTCCACGAGCGAGAGAATCGCGGCGATATTATCGTCGTGCCACGTATTTCTATACTCACTTAGAACGTGTCTCCACACGGCGATATCATCGCGACGAAAATTTGTTGGCACGGCGAGACTATCGCCGCGATTCTCTCGCTCGTGGAGACAGTCCCTAAGGGTGGGCATCGATGGGGTTTTCAGAGTACCAAGCCGCTATAGTAACACTAACACCAAATCTCCAGATGCCCAACTATGTAAGTTGATATCTTTGTAAATGTACAAAAATTTCAACACCTCCTACGGTATTCGAACACCTTATAGGCAACGTTCCACTAAACCGCATGAGACTGCAAGCACGTGGTAGGTAAATGTTTGTTTGATAGCGCCGTCTGCAGCTCATAAATAATTCATAGCTTACTGCTGATAGCCTGGAGAGTGCGCTATTGAACTAGTGTTAATTTTGTTAATGGCACCCACATTCATGTGAGTTATTAAAATGCTGTATTGTAGCTATAATTAAGTTAAAGTAGCATTTACTTCGGTTTATAGATTTTTTTTCTCCATAAAGAAGAATACAAACAGTTCACTTAACATATGAAATATACAAATGAATCATGCAGTTATAAGGTAGATAACATAATGACTGCGTGAGTCTATAAAAGGAAAACAGGCATCTTCTAGACACGCTCTTTCCATCAAAGACCATCTTCTTCGCTTTACAAAAGACATCCCCTAAAATCCTTCATCACTTCTTAGCATTTAAACAGAAAATAAATATTAAGAAAAAGATGTTAAGGTACTCAAAAAATTTAAACAAATTATTGGCAAAGCTAGCTTTAAATCACTAAACAGTAAAGCTACAAGTCATAAAACACGTTCTTAACAAAGCACCTGTTAACTGAACAAACCATTAATTATTCATGGGTCGACTCTGGGTCCCTAATGAGCTATTAAACTGGGATCAATGCTAATGAATGAGGTGAATTTGTATGCTTTAGAAAATAACTAAGTACAACAAACTTGTTTAATTTTAGAGAGAGTGCTACGCTTTGGCAAATAACCTTTTATACTATTACAAATTACCCAATTATTTCATTTATGTAGGCACCTATTTTATCTTTAAAACTAGCTGCTGCCAGTGGTTTTGCCTGCGCGAATGTCGAAAATTATCCCACGGGGTTGTGCGACCGGGATAAAAAGTAGCCTGTTTATAAAATTACGCCTCTATTATAATGTTTGTCTCTGCATCACCCAAAGGTTGACTGGTAGAAAATGCCTATGGCATTAAGTCCGCCTCTGTACATTTTTGTGCTTGAAGTATTAAATAAATAAATAAATGTTTCATTTATGTAGGCACCTATTTTATCTTTAAAACTAGCTGCTGTCAGTGGTTTTGCCTGCGCGGACGTCGAAAATTATCCCACGGGGATGTGCGACCGGGATAAAAAGTAGCCTGTTTATAAAATTACGCCTCTATTATAATGTTTGTCTCTGCATCACCCAAAGGTTGACTGGTAGAAAATGCCTATGGCATTAAGTCCGCCTCTGTACATTTTTGTGCTTGAAGTATTAAATAAATAAATAAATGTTTCATTTATGTAGGCACCTATTTTATCTTTAAAACTAGCTGCTGTCAGTGGTTTTGCCTGCGCGGACGTCGAAAATTATCCCACGGGGTTGTGCGACCGGGATAAAAAGTAGCCTATGTTTATAAAATGATGCCTCTTTATAATAGTATTACAAGCTTCTGCTCGCAACTTCGTCTGCGTGAAATTAGTTGTTCCCACCCACCCCGTCGCATCGCATCGCCTGCCCGCGCTTGTACTTCTCTTTTGCTCGTCTCCTTGGGGTCCTTGCGTGATGTTAGATAGCCTTAGCCAAAGATGTTTAAACCCAATCAAATCCAGGACATTTCATATTAGTTCTCTATTTCGCCACGGCCATTTAACACTGTACCTAATAAATCAGCAACTCCTAAATAACTTCAGCATAGCTATTCACAACCACTCGATACGCTTCCGTACCGTATTGAACATCAATCAATGTTATCGTAGGAGACCTCTGAGCGCTGTTCACAAGGCCAAAATCCGAAAATGTTGTCAGTTTAAATCAAATAGACGACCGCTATTCTTTAGACAGCTGTTTGCCATGCTGTCGGGGGTACCTAAGGCAAATCAGGTTATCGAAATGTGTCATTTTCGATACGATAGCCTGTCGGATGGTTGTGAATAGCTATGCTGTTCGGAACTGTATAAAGGGGAAATTATTATTTAAAGCGAAGACAACAAACACATGCGTTAACTGTGTAAAATCATCATCAGTCATATTTTTGTTTGATTGTAAAACAACACAAACTATTAAGTATTTCAAAGCTTTCTACTCAGAAAATAAAACAATAAAATAAACATAAATTTCCAACTTCTGAAATCTACGCCATCTGATTCACCCCACGTTAACTATCTAGCACAAATAAATTACAACGCCATCTGACCGTCATCAACCCTAGAAAGACTAAAAACCACGTCAAAACAGCAAACATACAACAAGAACAGACCAACATGGAAATAAATAAACATGGAGGGCGCTTGGCGGCGCTGCTGGTCAAGAAAGATCTCAAAAATGAGTCCAATCCAGTACAATTCACGTTAGTTCTCCATTTCGCCACAGAGCCAGGTAAAACTGTAATGAATCAGCGCCTCTATATTCCAAGTAACTTTAGTTCAGAACTATTATTTAAAGGGAGGCGAATGCACAACGACACGGATACTCGTACACGATGCAACAACCCCTAGTCCGTTAACAGTTCATAAATCAAACGACAGGTGGCGTTGACTCGACGCCACCGCGCCGGGACTACTGAGATGTTTGCTTGAAATGCACTGAAGAGTAGATTTATTTAGTTTTTGTTTTTGTAGGGACACAATTTGTTCTTGCTTAAGGTACTGTACAAAAAAAAGATATTAGGATATTTAAAGACTTTTAAGAAATTAATAGAAGACACAGATGCGATTGAAGCGCCATCATTCGAGGGTGAACAGTCAAAAGCTACGCTGAAAGGGCGGTGCAGTACCTAAGCTACAGTCCGTCAAATCTAAGAAGTACCGTTTGACAGTTATAAATATGTGTTATTTTGCTTTGTTTGAAAGTTTTCAATTACATTTAGATATTAAGAATTGTACATTTTTAGATACAATAATGAAATCTTTCTAAATTCATGGTTTTATGATGAATTCGTATGAACAAAGTTGAAAAATATGAAACGTCAAACGGTACTTCTTAGATTTGACGGACTGTACGTAGTGCGTAGTAATTTGTGAAACGTTGAGAATGACCTGGATATAAAACAGGATTTTTTCACCGAAATATGATTGTCAATTTGAGCCTAACGTTAAATCGATTTTTTTCTATTCCACCTAAAGGATTAATCAGTTGAGTTTAGGGCAAACGCAAGCTTTTCGTTTAATAAGTATTGTATGAAATGAACAATAAAGTAACCATTCTGTGTCATCTTCAAACGATTGACAGAAACCGAAAGATGTTTTAAATACCTTGAACGCTAAACACATAAATTGTGACTTCTAGTGCAAGCAGGCCCAAATAATGCATGGAACCTTCAAAAGCAGTCGGAAAAACTGACTCATCTTCATTGACATGGTAATGAGTGGCCAAACTCAACCAGGAAAACAACAACACCAGTCCAAATTCGTGCACGCCTTCATGTTTTCGTGAGTGCCTTTTTTTCATTATTTCCTCCTTACATCCTTGCCTAGATCGTGTTTTAAACGACTGTATCCTCTTTAATAAGGATCTTGCATCACGTTGATGGAAAACAATGTTTTCTAAATAGATACATGCTTGTATTGGAAACTGAACTCGTAAATTGTAAATGAACTTAAATCATTCAGCGGGGTATTTGAGTAACACACTATCAGTAACAATGGGGTTTCATCTTGACAGTTCAACAACATTCATTGCGTTATTTACGTTGTTAAGCAGACAGATTTTTCGAACATATGAAGCAATGGATTAACAATATGCTTCAAAACTATTCAGATTGAGATGGATAGTGTGTTACGCAATTAGGGTGCTGGAATGAGTACTAATTAATATATTACTAATATAATACAGTTGAAGCTTGTTTCGGTTGTCATGGTATGGGCATGTGATGCGGAGGAATGAGGAAAATGTCGTGAGGAGAGTTTTGAGTATGAATGTCGATGGCTATAAGCGTAGGGGAAGACCAAAAAAACGATGGATGGAATGTGTGAATGATGATATGATTAGAAAGGGGGTGACTACCGAGATGACGTCTAATAGAGAAGTATGGAAGAAAAAGATATGTTGCGCCGACCCCAAATAAATTGGGATAAGGGCAGGAGAATGATGATGACAGTTGAAGCTTGTTTGTTTGAACTTTGAACGTGCAAATCTCTGGAACTACCAGTCGGATTTTAAAAAAATATTGTTGCCTTCCATACCAACCTTCTTCAAGAATAGCCCGATTCTTGAAAAAGGTTAAAGTCTAAAGTCACGCGGACGAACTCGCGGGCAGAAATTAGTTTTGGAATAAAATCGAATTCACTGTACTGTTATTTGTAATCTCAGTCAAAATGGAATTACTGATGTGGGTGTCCTGGGGTGGTTGTGTCTTCTGTTTAAATCGGTCTACCCCATTAAACTATTTACCTATATAATCAGCTCTAGCCATTCTTACAAAAAGCTAATCTTGGCACGTTTTCGCACAAATGAAGTTACTTTGACAGTTAACTCTAAAATTCTATTAAAAAAAAATTGCGTTTGATAAAGTCCCAGTTGGCACAACATGCCTTTTGCAGAAATAAAAGTCCTCCCTCTTCATACATATTCTTTAACATAACTAGATGTCTTCCTCACAAAAGATCTCCCCCTTGGTCGCATTTAATATAACAAAACCACTCAATAGTATTCACTACAGAGGTCACAGCCCTTTGCCGAACCTGTTTCATTCGCACGTGTCGACAATGACCTTAAAGGTACACCTGCCCATCTTCCCACGGAAGCTGAAGGTCAGATGAGGGGGGGGGGCAGATTAGACAGGAAATACCAAGTCTAGTTGTCATGTAGACGGGATGATAAATGTCAATGGAAAAGAAGTTGCGATAATAAAAACGCACAGCAACTGATCGCAGATGCATGTTGCGAAGACGATGGCGAAGAATGCAATGGTGATGAAAAGGAAACGATTTGGATACATTACGTTGCTGAGAAAGACTAAGACAAGGCTTACACTGAAGGCGATGGAAGTCTTGGTAGAGATATGATTAATGCCGACAAAATAGATGTTAATGAAAGCGCACAGCAACAGTAACACGACATTAAAGGGGATGCACTAAGTTAGCCCGCAAAATTCAAATTTACTTACATACGTTTTTTTTGCCGTTTGCTGGTCAGTGTCTCAACAGTATCATTTATAGAATTATAATCACGTCTTAAAGAAGTTCATATTATTAAAATTATGATGGTTACTATGGGTTTTTTTACTCGAATAAACTATAACATAAAGGGAAAAGATTTGATTTTTTGTATGTTTGTTTATTACACTTTCACGCTAAAACAGCTGAATGGACTTGCATGAAATTGACACATGGATAGACTATGACCTGGATTAGGCTTCAATGCTACAGATTAAATATTTTAAGTTGAAGTGACAGTAAGCTTAACAAAACAATTGAACTCTAAAAACAACTAATTACCCTAAAATCTCCGAACCATAAAAAAACAATCACAGACAAAACCAGCCAGCGATAAGTTCATTCCTCTGTCAAACAAAAAAGTTTTCGTTGAAAGACAAAACATTTTTTCTAATCCAAGTGTAAAATATACCATGAGAAGACAAAATAAGAAACAAACCCTAGGGGCGTATTACAACCTTTTTACATAAAAAAAAAATGGGGATGGACAATGCTGCTTTAATAGTGTTATTTCAAATGCTGTATAGGTAGTTGTATACCTCTCTATAGAAATCGGTTGCATTTGATGCATACTAAGCAAAAAGTGAAAGTATAATTACTGTGAATGCAAGTTAATGCCCATAATATATGGGTCAGAAGAGCTATCATAATGGACGGTAAAACGTGAATGTTACAATTCTAAACGATTTAATGGATGCATCAGAAAGAGACTATAATTTGGACGTAGATGTAAAGATGAGGCATTGTGGTTACAAATGGAGATATCGAAAATGATTATTGTAACTTAGGTAGGTAATATGATTGCCCCGATATCAACGGCATTGTAGAAGCTATATCTGAGGAAGTCAAGAATTTCAGAAAAATATCTACTGGGACATGTATGTACGATGAAATCATGGACATGTATATGTAAGATGATATAGACATAATTATGGAACTTAGATTAATTTATGAAGGATTGAACAGAGAAGGCAGAGGAATGAGATATGTGGACGTCCATGGGGAAGACATTTTCCCAGTAATAAGGCTGTGATGGTTGGAATATAAAAGATCTCAATGGCCTCGAATTTCTTACACGCAACACCTTCAATATTATTTTAACTACGTGTTTATATAATGTGTCAAGTCTCCACAAACAAGATAAAAAGTTATCTAACGAGAGCAACAGATAATCCCTTATCGATCTAAATAATTTTATCAAACTGCCAGTCATATGATATTACGTTTCAATGAGGCTGCGCCTGGGTATAGGAGCGACAGTGTTTTGTTACATCAACGACCGCCATTTGTAAGCAAAGACTACGTTAGTCTTGTCGTGTGCACATGCAATAATAATGAGAACTTTATTATCTAAAGGAATTGAGGTGGTGAATTTAGTCATGTCAGTTTTAATTTGAATAATTACAGGATGATCACTGGGTCACTGGCGTCCTCTCTGTGAGAGGAAGTGGGCCGTTATCCACCACGCGGACCCAATGCGGGTTGGTGGATGTCGCATGTCTTCGAATTTCTGGTTCTAGGACATGCCGGTTTCCTCATGATCTTTTCCTGTAATAGTGTTAAAATTATTTACACAAAGTAAAGTGCCTGCCTGGGTTCGAAACTTCGAACGCACGACCTACAACTCTGAATCTGGATAATTATTATGTATATTGAAATGTCTAAGGATTGAGCTTAAAAGTTGGCCATTGGGGTTGCCATGTCCATCAGTAGACGCACTGTATCATTGCGATATATTCTGGAGGCCTATATTCGTAGCTGAAGGCGTATCCATATACATGTCCTAATCATCATTATAATAAAAATGCGAAAGTCCGTTACGTTCTACTTTCATGCCTCGACAAACACCATAAAATATGTAATACGTAGGTACTTGATGCACTGAAGCCGAAAAAGAGAGTTTAACCCAGTTTCTAAAGGCCTGATCAATAGACTTACTGTACTGTCAAACCTATAACTGTAGTGATTGATCGATTCACTGAATAACAAGAACCAAACCGAAAGGAACCGAAAGGAGGACGCTCCGGTAATTATGGATCGATTTAATTTTTTTTTTTTTTTTTAATGGGTAGGGACATTCCTCAAGGGTGGTCCCATATAAATTTTATAACCTTGCTTTGGTAGTTTTTGAATTATCTTCAACAAAACGTATTTTTTCTACATCTATATATATAAAAGGAGAACTGACTGACTGACATATCAACGCACAGCCCAAACCGCTGGGTCTAGAGATTCCAAATTTGGCACGTACGTTCCTTATGAGGTCTAGGGGTGCACTAAGAAAGGATTTTTCAAAATTCATCCCCTAAGGGGGTGAATGGGAGGGGTGAAATTTCACGCGGACGAAGTCGCGGGAAGAAGCTAGTAGTTTATATTGACGATATTATAATAACTTTCTGTCACTGATATTTACATAGCAAGCACTGATATACTGATATACGAATTTTTGTGGGATCAGTACCTACAACTAGAATGTGAAAAAAAAAACTAAAATGCGGAACCAACGACACCAACTTCCGAAAAATTTAAGTTATTTTTCACTTTGTAGTGTTTTTTGGCAGTCAGGGGCCCTACCACCACCTCTTATAGCAGTATTATTTTAATCTTACTTCAATGTGGATGAGAGATGGAGCCACGGCAGGTAATCTTCAAGTAAAATATCCAAACCTTATGTCTATGGTTCACATATCTCATTTGACAGTTCCCTCCCCTCCCGCCTTCCGTACTTCTGTCTTATGATTCCACCATTTTGTTGATCTGTCTGTCTAAACTTTTGAAGTTTATTAGTTTCAATTTCAAAATTGATCGAGTGAAGTTCTGCGTTGATTTCCGTAACTTATCCTCTCAATTTCTGTAGCTGAAATATTATCGTGTAACATGTATACAACAAGTGCTGTGTTGTGACCTGTGCTAGTAGACGAAAGGACGTCAGTTTTCATATGTTTCCAAAAAGTGAGATAGGACTCAAAAAATGGTTACAGTGCATTAATTGTGAAAGACTGCGAAGCTTGAGCTTCCAAAAACTTCGCAAACAGTTTGTGTAGAAATCATTTCGAGAAGAGGCATTTTAAGATTGGCAGTATTTAATTGGTGCAATGTTATTAATAAAATATTAAAAGGCATAGATGTCTTCAGATTAGAAAGTAGACCTTTGTTGCCCCTGATGCAATTAAAAGCTTATAATAAGTTTAAAACAAAATTAAAAAATAAAAAGAAATGAAAGTAAGAAAAATTTTTTTTTTCATAATATTCCCTTTCTAAACTTTATTGCAAACATATTGCAATATATGATTGGCAGTATTTAATTGGTGCAAAAGTAATAATAAAAAGAATAATATATTGATACAATATCAATATATTATTCTTTTTATTATAATGCTCAGAAAATGAAACTACCAATATCAAGAAAAACCTTTTAGGCTGAAGCCGTACCACGCCATTGCATAAAATTCCGCGCCAGGTTTAAAGCTACATTAAAAAAAAAAAAACTGTCAAACATGATATGTGAACCATAAGGCGAGTCGATTTTTCTCTATGAGAGTGCCCTGTCTGAAGGGTACTTCTTAGTCTGTGGATGGAGCTATATAGAAATATTGTTTTTTTTTTTTTTTTTTTTTAATTTTTTAGTGACATTGACTACAGAGGGGCAATTCTCGTAATTTTAAGAACGTTCACAGTCTCAACTTTAATTTCCCTAGACTTTCGTTTGACATTGATTGTCGCTGAGATGAGATTGCGACTAGATTTTGAACGTTTTTAATTACGGGAATCGGCCAACCGATAATATTAAAAGGACTCTAGGAAGCCAAGGTTATTGAAATAAAAAACCAAAATACTTACAAAGCCCAATATTCTTCCCAATTCTTCTCCTTCGTGGATCCATATCCCCTCGGCAGGGTCGCAGTCTTGGAATGCCGTCCATTTAAAGAAGCATACGACCCCCTCTTCTCTTGCAAACTCATCACTGAGAGTCTCGAAATAGGCTCTGAACGAAAAGACTGTAAGGAGCTTTGGGAACCTTCATCTGACTTCAAACTAGTTTGAGAGCCTTTGAATTTGCCGTTTATTTCTGGCTGGGAGTATTGTTGTTCTTCGGATTTATACCCCTCACTGTTTCCGTTTCGGTATTCCCCAAAGTTACCATTCAAGGAGCGACTGCCCGAGTCACTCCGGGCGGGTGGAGGCCTTGGGGCAGTTCGACGATAGTCGTAAGTGTCTGTCCTGCTGAAGGATGATGTTCTCTTCACCATTTTCGGTGACTCCTGGATGTTCATTAACGACGGCATCTTGGATTCTTTTTCCAAGTCTATTTCGTGTTCTAGCTGAGTTTGGACGTGGGCTAGCATTTCTTCTAAGTCTCCTAAATCAGGGTCGATGTTCATCTTCTGTCGACGCATTTTGGAATGTTTAGTTTTCGTTTATCACAGTTGAAACACAGTAACTGTCACAGTAAAGGAACGTTTTTATTGATGGGTTCTTTGTGTTATCACTAATTCATTTAAAAGCTCAGTTTTCATCCGTCACATGATTTTTAACACAAACTTATCAAATAGCCTAATTAAAATTCATAGAAACTTAAAATATAACACGTCACCTAATTGTTAAGTACGCAACACACAATTCTACAAATTACAAGTGACTAATTTTCGAATTTGGAAATAAATAACCGTCGATACCGAAGACGTGCGCACGCGACGAACGACGGCGCGCGAATACGCGACACAGTTATCGAAGTGACTGACACGCGCAGTGAACCTCATCCGTTATCTTCAACTGACATCCGATAGTGGGCAGATAAGTAAACAGATAAACAAAGCTATTTACAACCTTACGACTAAGAAAATAAGGGCTTAAAAATCTTAGTAATCAATCGAAGGGACATTGATCGATCAAATGCTTTGCAGAGATGCATTTGCAGTTTTCTTATACCTTATTCCTTTGAAATAGGGTTGAGAATTGAATGGTGTGGAGACGAGATGATTTTGTTTAGTTTATGGGTTATTGTAAAACTAGTGCAGTGTTACAGGGTGGGAAAGTAGTAATTTTATACGTTTATGTCTGTATCGATGAGTACTCAAGCACCGTATACAATGAGATGTAGAAAAAAACAATGAAAACCGTGGCCATTCTCTTGGAAACTATCCCTACGTTCCGAATTGCGTCAAAAGCGATAATATCGCGAATCCGACCAACGCGCAATGTCACAATTATTACTCAATAGCCCTTATATTTTGTGACTATTAAATTTGGTCGGATTCGCGATATAATCGCTTTTAACGCAATTCGGAAGGCGCCCAAGGTTAAACCAGAAAAAATCATGCAGGATAGAATAGAATATTTTTTATTTGACCATCTGCCAAAGTGCGGTGAAGGAAAACATCGTGAGGAAACCGGTATGCCCTAGAACCAAAAATTTGAAGACCTGTGACATCTACCAACCCGCGCTGGGCCCGCGTGGTGGATTAGGTACGGCCCACTCCCTCTCACCGAGAGGAGACCTGTGTCCCAGCAGTGGGGACATTATAGGCTAATTATGCATCGCCAAAGTGCCTACCTAGTTACCTAGGTATTTCATTAGATATTTTTCTATTATCATAGTCATAATACTATTAATATAAACAGTATAGTATACTTTATACTTGCAACAGTAAAATGCGTGGTTTTATGACATCATTTCACTGAGAAATAAGTCACGGCACACGTTATGAGACTATTGCCTGCGAATATTGTAAACGGAAAACAGTTTGATACAAAATTTACGCAACTTTTAAAACAAGAACGCATTGAACAATATTCTTCGAATAATAAGACTGGCAACACCTGTCAGGCCATTCAACATAATCTAAGGGGTAATTGCGTAACATACATAAAATGGCAATTTATCGTAATGCCTTTCATTTTGACAGTTCACCCGCGTTCATTGCGTTATTTACGTTGTTGAGCAGACGAATTTTTCAAACCTATGAAGCTATGGATAATCCTTTTAATTTCCTTCAAAACCCTTAGATTGTGACAGAAATTTTGTTACGCAATTAGGGTGCTGGTTTGGTTTTTAGAAAAATTTGACAGCAGAATTACCTACTGAAGATAAGAGACTAATGCCCGTTTTCACCATCGTTCCCTCAAACACTCCTTAACTAAGAGTCTCTTAACATAAGAGACTCCTTAAATTAGCCCCTTACCCATTTGTTTTAGGACCATAAGTGTCCCTTAGGTGATGGTGAAAACGAAACTAACACTTAAAATTTCTTAAGGGTCTCCCTAAATTTAAGGAACGATGGTGAAAACGGGCATAAGAGAGATTCATAGACCACACTTTGACTTTACTTAGGTAAAAGCCCGATTGAGGCTTCGAGTAAGTAACTGGAGAAAACCGTAATATAACCCTGTATACATTATATTGACGAAGATTAAAGGTATTACAAGCAATTGAATATAATTCCAGCTTTCTCTATGCAAAGTTCACCAAATGATTGAAATCGGCTTAGTAATTGATTTTGCTTTCACTTTTATAGCATTAGTTAGGGTCATGATTATTACATACATAACATATTACATAGTTATATAATGTACCTGTAGGTAATAATGTATTATTCAACCCGTTAACCTCCGATTAATGTGTGTTTTAAACTTTCATTAGTGTTACTGCCTATTGTTTGCCCAATTGTGTTGTCAAATGTTAATGGCCGTCGACAACTAACTTTTAATGATTGTCTGGCACTTTATGCGGCCTGCCTAAATGTTCTATCTTTAGTATTGTTCGTCGAGTCGTTGAGCTCCTTAAGTTCTGAGTTGAACTACATGATTACTGACAAATGCGTGCACTGACTTCACAGGTCCACTCAAATCTGTGTAGTTATTTCCTCAAAAGATCATCTCATTCCACTACTGGCATCTGCATGGTCCTCATAATATGACCTGACCAAGATTATGTCTGGACTGAAAGAAACTATGACCTCTGGGTTTTTTTTTCGGTCGTTCTTCTCAGAGTTGTCGGATAGGAAACACCGAACTCATATAGTTTTAAAACATAATTTATTTGTGACGTGTAATAGTGTTTTTTTTTAATACAATTACAGAAGTAAGTATTTTTTATCACAATAATTTGCCAAATATTTCCGACTCAATCTGGCATTTTATTTTCAGTGACATTTTATCAATACTTACACTCTTCGTTCGGTTCTCCGCTTCTCTCAGCAGAGAGTCCAGTGAGGGCGGTAACTTGGTCTGACCAGCCGTTAGGTGACCGGCCGCGGTGTTTCCCCACATTGCCCATTACTATCAACTCTTCAAGGTTGTCTCGTTCCCAATGTGACCAAAGTAACCGATAATCATTTGGTAACAGATCGTGGATGGAGGCACCGCGTAAATCGGGCTTACACATAATCAGCCTCCAGACACAGGCCTCCTCTCTTCGATAGGGAGTGGGGTAATATTCTACCATGCGGGTCCAGTGCGGGTTGGTACTTTGGTAGATGTCACATGTCTTCGAACTTTTGGTTCTAGACACGCGGGTTTCCTCACGATGTTTTCCTTCACCGTATTTTGAGTTGCAGCGCTATCAAACAAAACTTTGCCGCGATGCACTGTGTAATTCAGGCTTAATAATTACAAAATCATAAAGTGTGCGCCATTTCTTACACTAGCGACAGTTTCATCAAATTGTATCGTGCTCCTAATTGGCAAAGATTTGTTGCGCACTCAATCTCGAGTTAATTGGTCTTTATTGAGACGTTTCATTTGCGACAGGCCGGTGACGAGAGTTTAGCATTGATACTCATTAATTATATGGGGCATTGTACTATACCTAGCATGTTTATGAGAAGATTTTCGTATTATTTTTAGCATTTTCTCTATAATGTCTGGTGGTACCTTGAACTGTTCGTGTTTTTAAATCAACTGTTAAGTCGAAACAATTTTTTTTTTCATGATAGAAGTCATAATATCGCTAAAAATCAGGGATTGAGCGACCAGCACCCTAATTGCGTAACATAATCATAACACTGGTCAACACTGGTTTTGCCACACGAACTTTGATAGCTAATTTTGTTTTAGCAATCTACCCTCATTATTAAATCACAGTTGTCATATGTCAATTAGCCTCATATTTGTTGTGATACGGTAATACTCATTACTAGTACTACGGCAGTAAATTAACAGAAACACTTACAAGTAAATCGTTATAAAAATATTTGTCGTTGCATTTGAACACTTTTTTGTAATTTATTAACCCTGTGAACATGTCGAGGAAGTGTAATAATGATCCTAACTCTTTTTGTTATGTCTGCGGAGAACTTACATTCAAAAAACAACGACGAAATTTTACGAATCTTGTATTGGAGTGTTATCACCAATGTTTTGGTTTTTCTGTCGCCCATCAAGACAAATCCAGGGCCCCTCATGTCTGTTGCATAACGTGTGTGAAAAATTTAACTGACTGGAAGAAAGGTGCACGACCTATACCGGTTGCTGTACCTATGATATGGAGTGAACAGCGAGATCACGTTTCAGATTGCTATTTTTGTCTCACTGACATAAAAGGTATAAAAAAACGTAAAGTACTTATTTACCCCTTGTATAGCCAAATAATGTGCTTCTACCACCATTGCATATCAAATTAGGATTAATAAAAAAAATTGTGAAGGCAATGGATCGCAATGGGAGTGGATTTTTGTATCTATAAGAAAAATTCCCTAAAATAAGTGATGCAAAGATAAAAGAGGGTATTTTTGTTGGCCCTCAAATTAGGGAGTTAATAAAAGATTCAAGATTTGAAGAAAAATTAAGCGATTTAGAAAAATCTGCATGGAAGGCTTTTAAAAATGTTGTTGCAAATTTTTTGGGTAACCACAAGTGACAGCTACAGAGAGTTGGTTAGCGAGCTATTATTGTCATATCAAGCATTGGGTTGCAACATGTCACTTAAGATCCATTTTTTAGACTCGCACCTGGATTTTTTTCCTGACAATTTAGGGGCTGTCAGCGACGAGCACGGTGAGAGGTTCCATCAGGACATTTCTAATATGGAAAAGCGGCACCAGGGCAAAGGGAGCCCAAATATGTTAGCAGATTACTGCTGGACAATTAAAAGGGACCAACCAGAAGCTAAATATTCAAGAATCTTAGATTATTAAGTCATTTATAACAAAAAATAACTTTTGATTTACGAGATCTGTGTTTTTTCTTAATATTTTAAATTACTCAATAGAATAAAATCCTTGTCTAGCAATTTTTTTTTAACTGTTTATTTCTTCTTACAATCACCAATTAAAGTAAAAAATATCAAAAAAGTCCGTGTGGCACGACAAAGTTAAAATTTTGTGTACCAGTGTAATTTGAAGGAAAATGCTTCATATGTTCGAAAAATTTGTCTGCCCAGCAACGTAAGTAACGCAATGAATGTTGCTGAACTGTCAAAATTAAATCCATTGCTACTGATATTGTGTTACGAAATCCCTGCAGGCACCGTACGGCACATATCATCTAGAGATAACATAACATCACGCCTTTAATCCATAAAGGGTTAGGCATAGATACAAGTACACCTATAATGATTTATTCTTCGTTGGTCCCGAAGATTCGTCCCACATTCCAAAAAATCCTGGTTTTTTCCCAAACAATATGCTTCCTTCATCCTAAAATATAATTATTATTATTTATTAATACACCCAGAGATGACATTTGTCAATTCCACCTGGTTAAGAGAATTCCCGTTGAGAGGACATGAAGCTGCCAAAACCTGAACATATTCAGTCGGTGACAACATTATTCGTTTTTATAGTCCGGTAAAATCCCATAAAGATAAACAATAATTTTTATCCCTAATCAAAATACACATATTTTACTTAATATTAACAATAGTATAATCGCAATATCAATCCAAAAAGGAAGTGATTCATACCGATACAAAAATACTCGACAAAATATCGACACGTCATTTTATTCAAGTTATTTCGATACATACCGTTTCTATAAGGATAAGGGAACCCATTCTTAGAAAGATTATTAATATTAATGATTTATTTCAATACGTTTTATGTGCTCTGCATCAGGTAAGCGGTTAAGGGCGAGTCGAACTAGCACAAGAAGGGTTCAGTACCATGGAACAATATTTAACACTATCACACTTAATATTATAAAGGCGAAAGTTTGTGAGCGTGTTTGTGTTTGTTAATTCTTTACGCAAAAACTACTGAACGGATTTGGATGAAATTTGGCACACGGATTATTAATAACATGAAAATGGAACAGGATTGAGCAATTTTAGTTACCCGTGTAAGAGCACTTTTACTAACAGACACCCGTTGGTACCATCTGGGTACGAAACCCAAAAACCCAAGTCGGGCCTACATAAGGCAATGTTATGAAATAATTATGTAGGTAGTTATGTCAGTGTTATTTTCCCATGTGCTTGTTATTATTACCTACTGGTTAAGCAAAGGGTTATTATTGAACATGGGAGTTACCTATATAAATATAATAAGTATACTAGCTTCTGCCCGCGAGTTCGTTCGCGTGGAAGTCGTAAGAAACACAATGCCTTACTAAAATAACAGCCATATTTATTATTACTTCGTTTTCGCTTAGCGTTCCGTCTAACGTTTTTTTATTTTCGCTCATCTCCTACTGGTACTAGCGTGATGTTGATTATATTATAGCCTTCTATAAGAATTAGGCCATCAAATGCAAAAATATTTTTTCAAATACGACTAGCAGTTCCAGAGATTAGCGCGTTCAAACAAATAAACACAAAAAAAAAAACTCTTCAGCTTTATTATTTAGTATAGATTGAGCTACCATAATAACACGGATACCAGCCATGCTATTCTGTTGAAATCTCACAGTGAAAACTTAGGTGAAGTGAGCTTAAAGTGAGCTGTCAATAGTGTCAATCCCTAGCATCAGTTGGAATGACAGCTCACTTTAACCTCACTTCACCTAAGTTATCGCGGTGACCTTTTTACAGAATAGCACCGCTGTACGTAAACGCTTTGGATTGGAATATTGCCATAATTACCACGCGGAAAACGGTATTTGTGATTGCAGTAATTTATTATTAGGTAGGTGCCTATTACAGATAAGGATGTTTCTTTTTATGCTCTTATTAATTAACTAGCGACCAGCTCCCGCTTCTTACTGTTTTTACAACCTGAAAAGATATCGAGATTTCGTTATTATATATTATTATGTAAGTTTAATATTAATGTATTATACACATAATCCTTCGGAAATAAATTCACAAAATGATGATAAAAACCGCATCAAAATCCGTTGCGAAGCACCAACGCGGTCACACGAAAATCAACTTTAATTTAATTGATATATTGTAATTTATATTATTTGGCCCATTGATGTATAAAATAATTTTATACGTCAATGATTTGGCCGCTTTTTGTATTGAAATGCACTGAGGCCCGACGCGGTTGTAATTTGTGCATAGTTTAAAAGTACAATAATTATACAACCTTTATACATATTTTTCTTCTAATCAGTTTCGTCCAAAAACTCGGTAAACAAACAAGGTTAACGACCCAACACATTATCTTAAGAATCTTCATTAGGATATTACCAAAAACATTACAAGTAGTCGTGCAATTAGTGTTAAAACAAATATGGTAGATAACTAATTATTTGTTTACTGAAGATAGGGCGAGTAGGCCACCGCTTACCCGGTCAGGTGATAATAAATTGTTCAAATATTATGTTCAGCATTCCTAGGTTAGGGAGATAAGTGATATAACTGTAGGAGCATCAAAAGGGGCAGAAATTGACAAATTAGGAAAGATGAAACGTCTTGGTCAGAATTCAGATTGATAGAAAAGTTGCAATAAAGAAATCCTTCAACTAGCTTCAACTTTCAGACTAACTCATCAATTTCTTGCCCTTATACAAAATTACTTGGTGTCGGCGCAACAAACTTTTGCACTAACTGGACAATTCCAAAAGCCTGAAAATGTTATAATTAAAAAAAAAGTCTTCAAAAATTTAGCATGACTTCACTCGAAAAACGAAGAAATAATATAGATTTAATTTTTCTTTTTAAATTACTCCAGAGTAAAATAGACTGCCCCCTGTTGTTACGCAAGCTTAATTTTAACCTACCCCACAACTATCCACGTCACCCTATAAAACTATTACGTCCCCCATTCCGCAAAACTGTTTCAGGATCCAACTCCCCCATCCCCAGAATTTGCAGGCTTCTTAATAATTGCGGTGATTCAATAGACATTTTTTCCACAACAATTCAAAAATTCAAGCGCCAAGTCCATCAAAACTAACCAACATATTGACTTTTTTCATTTATTTTCTGTCACCTTTGTATTTGCTGTATTTGTATATCCACCCACTGTTGTTGAGAGTGTTATTTCTGCACTGTTATTGAAAAAAATATTTTTTTCTTTTGATGTTATAATTTAGTTTTTTTTGCATGCTGTGTCTATCGCATCATATTGTACACTATGCTTGTATATTGCTTGTACTATTGGGTTTAACAGTGTAACAATTGTAGATAGGCCAATAAATAAATAAATAAATAAATAAATAAATAAAATAAACGCTTCCGGGGCACCATGGGCAGTCAGTAGCCCTAATCTTGCGAATTAGCATTTTTACCACAACATGCATTATTATCATTTCTTCGTACCGATACGATAGAAGAAGACTTGAGGTGGCATCTACAACGCCACATGCATATGTACAACGCATCACACACCTCACGTCACGAAAATCTAGAGCAGAGTTATCCGCGCGATATAACATATTTTATACAGAAACCTGACAACAAGCATCAGGTCGTAGCCCACTAAACATAACACCCGTCTGGTCGGAGGATCCTCCCTTTTCTATGGAGGATGAGGAACTTTCCACCCTGTTTCTCATTACCACTGACTAACAACTTTTGACTGACATTGTAGCTGAAAATCATCAAGTCATTATTTTACACACAGAAGTGACAACTGCAATAAAGCAAAATAATAATATTTGTAAGTAAATGCTATATTGTTATCGCAA
Source organism: Hydraecia micacea (assembly GCA_914767645.1). Taxonomy (NCBI): domain Eukaryota; kingdom Metazoa; phylum Arthropoda; class Insecta; order Lepidoptera; family Noctuidae; genus Hydraecia; species Hydraecia micacea. The sequence continues at coordinate 2,435,377 of OU611801.1, read as the reverse complement.
TGTGGGACATACGGAGCATCGAGTGCGGAAGTCGATGTGGCAACGAGAGACAGCAGCAGAGGCGCAAAAGTTACAGATTACAATGTTTTGCGATTGTTTTTTGTTATTTATAATACTGGAGATTGGACCTTGGGACTTGGAGGTTGCAGCTTATCAGTTCAAAAGTCAGGTCAAGTCGAAAATCTACTCATTTAATTAGAATTGTATGCACTATGAACGTCATAGTTACTAAAGACGCTCTCATTTTACCAATTGACTGTTCAAGCTACTTTTCCTCTTTCTTTAGGAGTAGATTTGACCAGTGTGTACTGTGTAATCACTAGCCACCTGCCCCCTAATTGCGTAACAATATCAATCACATTCCGAACCACTTTGAACGATATTGCTAATCCATTGCTTCATATGTTCGAAAAATTTGTCTGCTCCACAACGTAAATAACGCAATGAATGTTGTTGGACTGTCAAAATGGAATGAACGCTACTGTTAGTGTGTTACGCAATTACCCCGCTGGACAGCCCTATCATTGCCTTCGTTTATATTCTGAAAGGAACAGGTTGTGCATGATGGACAGAAAGGAGTTGAGGCATATCCTGTGAGGGGGGGGGGGGGGGGGCGGGAGGGCATTCTGGCACTGTGTTTGGTTGAAGCTGTAAAAAAGAAATGTGGCTTCAAACTCCACAGCAATATTTTTGAAAGTTGGTACTTATAACTTTTTAACGTGATTACCGCCTTTACGAGGTTTCTTCCTCAAATCCATCGCACCTGTGATCTTAAAAGTTGTAAACAATTCAGGGCAATTTCGTACAAAAAATACATTAGTCAAGATTTTGATGGATCTATGTCTCCTACATACCTAAGATTTAGTTCACTTATCAAATTCAAAATAGCTTTTTTTATCACATCTGTCCAAAAAGAGAGAGTGTATTCTTCGTAAACAGGGACTAAAATAGCTCTTTAATCCCTAGGGACAAAAAGTGATTTGACTTTGGAATGTGGATATTGTTAGTAAAAGTTCCAATCACCAAAGAGATCAATCACGAACATTGTATGAACCAATGGCCATACAACCAGAACAAGTTGTTCTTGCAGCTCACTTTAGACATTGGCAGAATAGTCGACATCGGCTTTGCTTGCCATTTATTAAAAATAGAATAGAACCAAAACAAGTAACAGGCTGTACCTATGATAAAGTAATAAGCTCACGAGACAAACTAAAAAAAAAGGCTGTGAAAAAATACAAAAGGCGCGAAAAGCATTCTGCCTTCGTTCGTATTGTTTACTCAAATTAGGATTTTACTTAGTTTTATAAAAATGAGTAGTATTTCTTTCTCGAGTAGTGATAATAAAATAAACATTAGCCTCTAATTATTTCCATGTATTACTCCTAATTGTATGTAAATAAATAAACGTACTATTCTTATTCATAAGGGTGATAAAAAGTAGAGTGTCCACCTCTGGAGCAACAATATTTTAAGCTCGAGTGACGTACTTTGACACCACCTTCAAAATAGTTGTTTGCTCCCTGGCTAACAATCTACTATTATGGCATTGAGAGGTAAACACGAGGCAGGTCAAATTATGAAAAGTGGTCACCGCATTACCAATATCAGAGGCATCTGTTATTGTCTAAAAACAAAGAGGAAATATCTACTATGCCATTTAAACCAGCGTCGACAGATTCCTGTAATGGCTTCTGACGTCAGAGAACCTGATGCCTCGCTATTGTTTAAGTAGTAAACAAGCGAGGTATTCAATTGTCATCCGTTATGGGTAAGAGCTTGTTCGGTAACAACCTAGAGAAAAGTATTGAAGATAACCTAGAGAGATTTCAAAGAGATTTTCATTATACTTAATGAAAGTAGTGTTGAGTCAAAATAAATGGAAGCAAAAAATCCACATCGAAATGTAAACTGAAGCTCATTCTAATTATTTTTGTAAGAGATTTTTAATACTTGAAGACCATAAGTTATTTTCGAGCCCGCATTTATAGAACAAAGCCAACCAACCAGTCTGACAACCAGTCTTACCAAGGGGTATCGTATTACCCAGTAACTGGGTTGTGGAGGTCAGATAGGCAGTCGCTCCATGTAAAATACTGGTATTTGCTGCATCCGGTTAGACTGGAAGCCGACCCCAACATAGTTGGGAAAAGGCTAGGCAGATGATGATGATTTATAGAACAAAGCCGCAGTAACTACTACGTTTAATATTGTAAGTCAGACACTGTTCTTAACTGCTGCAACAGGGCAATACTATTGTCATCACTCTTGATACCCACAATCGTAATGGCTTTGCAGATGTAGAATTTATCAAAGTAAATAGTCAATTTCAACAAAAACTACTCCCAGTTGCATAAAAAATAACCGCATCAACACAAGCTTACGTAGCAAGTAAAAGAATTCATCACACCAACCCACCTAATTATGCTCTTTCAACTTCTGCCAGCCTAGTACTCCAAACTGTTTGAGCTCATTAGACACATCCTTAGCACAACGCCCCTTGAACCGTGTGACTTGCAAGCTCATTACCTGTCAACGTTCTTTAATTGCCGGTCAATGGGAGCAGAGGATTGTCAGCTTCCTGCTTTTATACACCAACGCAAGACAGGAATGTCAGACTCAGTTTTCCTTGGTGAACTCTTTATCTTCATAGGTCAGTTCATCTTTGTTAAAGCAATTGGTTCTTAGAAGAAGTTGCTGGAACGAGTATCAAATTGGCTAGACCTAAATACAAAATAATACGCTATGGTGGGCAGTTAATAGCCTTAATACCACTTAGATGTTGATGGGTAGCAGTATTACCAATAGCACGGGTATCTTTGGGGGTGAGGGGTGAGCTACTGCGCAGCATGTAGCGCACTTCAGAGCCGCCATAAAGTTCAAATCGGACTGTATCTTCTGTTTGAAAACGCCAACAATAAAAAAGCTGTCCCAGAAATATTAGTCTTTTATTGTTAAGGCTGGGTAGAACAAGATATACATGCCCAGCTGTAGCAACAAAATGAGGATTGCAAAAATCTTAGATGAGATCACAATCATGTTGAATGTTGCATCCATCGTGGTTGCATCCCATTTCCATAATGCAAGATGGCTTACATTGCTTACAGATGCAACAATACCACAAATCAGCAAAATCTCTCGCCAACGGCCCTAATGTCACCATGTCAGTGCACGACTAATTGTCATCCAATGGGGGCGAGCTGCGAGATTGCCGTCTTCCTGCGTGTACGCACATCCGGCGTATAATTGTGACGCTATTACTGCCACATCGAGGTATTATAAGGAGATAAAAACTGATCTGCTTCCTGTCCTGTCGGCTAAAAGTTGGTCAGTTTTTGCGAGATCAGGTTATTAGAAGCAGGAAGGTCTTGTTGAAGTGGATATGGTCAAGGATATTTACCGCAATTGCTCTTGAACCTGTGATGGTTTCCTTTGGTTATATAATCCGGCGTTTGAAAACGCCTCAAGTCCCTGCCTCTCACAAAGAGGAGGCCTGTTTTCGAGCAGTAAGAACGTTATAGACTGTTTATGCGTTTTTCAGCAGGCCTATCGGCGTTTCCTCGTCATTCATAGAAGCTACTGATTGCATATTCGCAAATAACTGGAGCACGAAACTGTCATTAAACTGACAGCCATAAACAATAATTAAATCATAATCACTAATTAGAGTAATGTTAAATAGAGCACGCGTATGAAAGTGAGATTTAATGAGCTGCGACCACTTTCGATTATGAGATGTTCGTGAATTACTGCCAATCATACCGATCGATGTATCGATAAGCGGTTTAGAGCTGCGTTTAGACGATCAGATAATACTGTTGAAATAGTTGAAAAATTGCAATTATTCAGTTGATTCTGACAAGAATGTGCAAGGAAAGTTAGCCACATCATTATTTTAAACTCAACTAATATCAGTCATCTCATCATCTGCCTAGCTTTTTCCCAACGATGTTGGGGTCGGCTTTCAGTCTAACCGGATGCAGCTGAATACCAGTATTTTACATGAAGCGACTGCCTATCTGACCTCCACAACCCAGTTACTGGGTAATACGATACCCCTTGGTAAGAACGGTTGTCAGAATTTCGGGTTTCTGACGACCCGTAACGACTGCCAAAGATCCACGAATGTCAGCCGGGACCGACAGCTTAACGTAGGTACTTTCCGAGGCACGGAGGCGTTTTGATATGTAAAGATGACCACCCATCCACCGACAAACCGCGGCAAGCGTAGCTTAATTTGATCGATCGCCCGTACTGCTGTTATTACTTAGCCACAAGCCCCAAATATCAGTATGAGATAGCTATAGATAGAATGTACTTTATCTTGCATCAAAACGGATTTCTATACGACATCGAATGTTCCCAAGAAGTGCCATGACAATCGATCTGAGCTTGTTGCAAGAATCTTTTTTCAGAAAACAATGATATTATCAAACAGTGAGTACTTTAAAAAGGCATTTCGATTTGAGAAAAGATTCAAATGTAACATCCAATCAAATAAAAAAACAATCGCTAGTCTCATCGAAGTTAACGAACTCAACCAAACAACATTAATTGCTAGTCTTAAAAATATTTAATCAGCAGTGGGCTAAAATTTCAATATCCTGTGGGCGGATGAATCAACTGTAAATAAATCTCTTTAACCAAATAATTAGCGAGAAAATACCTATCTATAACAAGAATATTAGCAATGACAATGAGTCATCAAGAATGTCCAAATCGCCTTTCCCGAATTGTTAGCTATAGAAAACTCATGACGCATTTCATAAGAACGGGGTGTAACTACGTCATCGAATACAAATCCAATAATATTAACTATGAAATGACGTGTTCTGTTTCCCTGATTCATATAAAATAAGAGCGCCTGTTCAAAGAATTAGAAACAGTATTTTATCTTATAGGTACACGATTCCGATAATTCAAGGCCTTCCGTTTTAACGATTACACATGTAACTTATTTGTACGAGTATTAATAAGGACATAATGAATGAAATTAGGAGGGCAAATGGCCAGACGGAGCAGTGGTGATCCAGTGATAACGGTCATGGGTTCGAACTCAGACAGGCGCTTTACTTTGTATAAATTATTTCATCGCCACTGCTCTCAAAACGACGAAGGAAAACATCGTGAGGAAACCGGCATGACCTAGAACCAAAAATTCGAAGGCATGTAACGTCTACCAACACGCACTGGGCCCGCGTGTTAGATTACAGCCCACTCCCTCTCGAAGAGTGGAGGTCTGTGTCCCAGCAGTAGGAACATAATAGGCTGATTATGCTTATGATTATGAATGGCCAGACACGTATCCATAGTCCACGTCACATAGCACTTTTAAAAGCATTTATACTTAATCAAGTATGGTTCAATAAAATAATTGAATTTGCTTCATAACATTAAAGTTTTCACACGCCAAGATTCCTTATAAAGCCTTAGCAGTCGTTTTTTTATCCTTGTTCCTCTCAACCAAAGCACCTGCCATCTAATCTCTTCACCATCCTTGGTTGACTGGTAGAGAATACCTGGTTGTACCTTTTTTGTGCGAAAAGTTTAAATAAATAATATGGCCACACATTAATAACAAACTGTTAAGCCATTTGGCAGCCAGATATAATTTTTGAACGCCGAATCTTGTTCCCTTTACTTTTAAAAAGCAAATAATCAAGGCTTTTAGAACAAGGCAAAAGTCCTCGTGTCAGGTTTTTTTTAATTTCTACCGCAATCAGAGCAAAACATTCCAACTTATCAGTCCCTTCAATACGGAACGAAAGTTCAATAGCAGTAGCTTTTTGCCCATCTTAATCGAACCAAACAAAGGTTTCCCGAGCACTGGAAACTAATTCACAAAGGAGTTCGGAAAACCACCTTCCTGGATTAACAATGGATGATACTGACAAACTTAGAACTGAAGATGTGGTAAACGAATACAGGCTTTAACGTAAAGCTTTAAGAGTGAAGCTTAATGCAAATGCTGTGGTTATTACTATGACATCGACAAAGTTAGGCTTAACAAATGGGTTGTTAGAATATAGGCTGTATTTCTTTGTGTTAAGGGTGGAGGTGACAGTAAGGTGCTCGGTTACTTCTTGCGCCATCTGTAGCGTAACAGAAGTGTGTTCTATCTGGTGCATTGGAGCGGAACTAGTGTTTGGTGCAAGTTTTAAAATGTTGACTTTGAAAGTTTTGATGGGAGAAGGTAAAGTAAGGCACGCGAATTTTGGAGTACCATTGATACAATTGTAAAATGAATGCTTTAACTGCGGTATGCAGAACTTCAGCTGCATAAAGAATTGTGGTGCGGGATTGGAGCACGATCTCTCCCCGAAGATACGGAAAGATCCTCCACACTGATTGATGGGTTACTTGGCCAACGTTGCTCAAGAAGAATATATTGAGCTCGTGTTTGCACAAAGGAGGATGACGACACAATATCCGTAGGTGAAGATAGAGTAGGTGTAAGTACGAGTAGGTAGCTAAACAATAAACAGTTTACTGTCTAGCACTATTCTCCAGTAAAACATTGGCTTTTAGCACAGCCATATTTGGACGACAAGACTAATGGGAGAAAGAACACTGCTAGCTATTATGAAAGGTACTCCATCAGTAAATCCAAGGATTTTAACAGATACATATTAGAATGACGAGATTTGAATAGGAAACAGAACGCTACTGCTAGCAACTGTCAAAAGTAACACGCAACCTAACCACAGGCCATGCAAGTTTTAACCTAATTGCAAAAAGGAAAACTTGGGCCATAGCCAATGATAGTCGTACTAACAAATAAACCGATTGTATTCAAATAGAGACGAAAGAAGCAGCGTTGGTAAACCAATAGCCAAAAAGGTCAGTCAGTCAGTTCCTGTAACGTGCAGCTGACAGGACACACAGGACACGATATTAAGTGTCCCATCGTTTGTGGAACAGCATCACATTTACACTCCAAGGCGGTCTATGAATCTCCATCTGAACAGGTTAAGGATATTGCTAATCCATTGCTTCATAATTATGTTAAAAAAAAAATTGTCTGCTCAACAACGTATATAACGCAATGAATGTTGTTGAACTGTCTAAATGAAAGCCATTCCTACTGTTAGTGCTGCCAATTACCCCGCAGGATGAGACTCGCACAGACCAGTGAAGCATGGCACAAAAGGGCGGAGGCCTAAACTCAGCAGCGGTGGAACAAGGCTGCCAATCATGATGATTCAAATAGACACCAAAACAACGTCAAGAGTCTAGTATTCACGTATCCATAATAAATAAGTCCTTTGCCTATAAATAGACTGCGACAGACAGACAAATCAATCAGTTAAAGACATTTGTAACAATTGGTTCAATAGCTGTCATGTCACCTTGAAACAATGTTATTGTCATGAAGATTTAGAAATGACGTTAATGTGATCAGCTGTATGTTTATTATTCAGGATTTACTTGATGAGTAAGAAATATGGTGTTGACATCGCTGCAATATTGATTTGGGAAATAACTTCTTTTGGCTTTAATCGCTTGATCCAAGCTAATGACACAATTGATTTTCTATTGTATCGTACTGACTGCTTAGGGTAGGGACTTGACCGAAATGGAACTGTTTTTTATTTCACATTCTGCCTGTCTCAAAAGCAATGCTCTAATTTTAGTTTAGTGGTGCAGAATATATCCATGATGTGATCCCATGTTCTGTGATATGTTTCCTCTACTACTTTTAACCCGTCAGCCTTCAAAGCAAGAGTGACCTCATCCATCGCTTTCCATCAATCGAGATCGAGGTCAAGAGAAGTTCACTAATAAAAAATGTTGTTTATCTTTATTTTTTCTTTGCATATAAGTAGTTAAGGTTGGATCGAGGTGGAAGGATGTGACGGAGACCTTTTCTGAGCAGTGGAAAAGGGTAGGCGAACTTAAGTTTCACTGGATAGCAGTGGCGGAGGTACCATACAACTCGATTCTCACCGGCTTCCCTTCGAAAATTCAGAACATAACCACTCTATAGTCAATTCATTATTGAAATTATCTTTTGGCATTTTTTTTTTGCTCCGGCCTACCTCTGTCATAAATTCACCCTTCGCCACTGCTGGATAGCACTTCATCAGCATTTTAATCTACCAAATCTTAATTCGACCCTTTTTACCTAACATGTCACATCAAGATCACGATTCTACATTAAATCACATTATCACGCTTTCATCTCAAGTCTTGCACCACACCAACAACGTTTTTTCTCATCCCGCGTCCCGGTCACGGTGTGTTCCCAATAAGACACGCGTGCTATCACGTTTTGTACAAGGACAGTTTACTGAGAACGATCAAATTCTTTAGATGCTTTGTAAAAAAAACTTGTGTTTTTGTTAAGATGTGAGATATTTCATTTCACACACTTTATGGTGTTTAATTTGCAATTAAGAATGGTTTTATAGGAGATGAAGCACTTGGAAACTGTAATACGAGTTTATGACAGACATACTTTGTCATACCGCGATTTATCGTAGGCCTATTACGCTGGAAAGAACAATAACGCAATTATATAGAACGACTAACTTCCTAGTTTGTGTGCGTTTAGCTTGCTTGATTTAGAAATCTATGAACGAACTGTGTATTCTTCTCATTGATTTAAATATTTTCAGTTACTCAAGTGATGAATTGTAATACGGTTGTCGAAATACACCGTTGAACGAACTCACAACAAAATAAATCTTTCGAAATATTACCAAAAATCTCAGAAAAGGTTCTAATGGAAATAACAACGCTCCATTTACGAAAATCCACTCAATAAAAGGCCATTAAAATTATGACCTTCTTCCATAAATACAATCGACTCTCGACCATATAAAGATGCCTGTGCGCGTTAAACGCCAACGCATGACTGACCTAATGTAACTTTCTGTTTAAACCTCACGTTCAAAATTCAAACTACCCACATAAAGCAAATAAAATGGCGCGTGGGTGCAGTTTAGCGCCAGTCGTCCGTTTTTGATATTCGAATGTTAGCTATTATTATTGACATATTGATGTAACGTTTATTTTAATAAAGTAAAGCCATTGGCGAGCGTGTCCTTTGTATGTAAAAAGAACCATTTTGTCTTTACTATAGATAGTGACAGGAAACGTGGTGTTTTTAATTATGGAGAAACAAACTATTTCCACCTGCTAAGCTAATGGATTCATTGCCCTTTAAAGTACGGGTAAATACTTTGAAAAATTATGACTTGCTCTAGGCAAGGATAGAACTAGATAGTATTCGATTCAGAATTTAACCGTATTTTAAGTTAGCTTCATGGTTTTTAGAACAGAATACTCTGTATTATGTAAACCATAAATATTAAAGATAGCCGCAGCAACGTGTTTTGTTAGCTTATAGCTAGGTAGTGTTCGTTGAGTTGGTCAAACTTATCCTCTTTTACATCAGGTTATCGAGTGGAAGCAAATCACTAAGCGTAGAGTACAAAACGTATCGTAGTATTTCTGAGAAATTCATGGCGGCGTTGTTGCCAAGCCAGCAAAAAGCAACAAACAGTGCACACTGGTGTACATTCAGTACATTAAATTCAATATTTGAAGCCAAGTTCTGTCTGCCAAGACATATTGGGTAATATTGGGAATACAAGAACGTGTATTAAATATTTACATTACAATTAAGGTACTATCGATGTCGCACGTCGGTGGACAGTAACACCGTGGTAAAACTTTGATTTTGAGCTGCCCTAACGTAGTAAGGAGTTTCAATAGAAAGAGAGAACAGCTTAAATATACTGTTTTTAGCTTATACTGGCCTGCCGTACAACGAATGTGCAGAATACAGTAACAAAGGACATCATTCATTTCGCACCCAAAAATTAAAGTGCCGGCCGGCCAGAAAAACAAGTACTGTTTTCTTATGGGAAATGACCTCTTGAGCATTTTTTACTATTACAACGAAAGTCTACAATTAACCCCCCGGCTACTATTTGAGATTGGAAATGCCAAAAATCACAATTTTATACCAAGTTTTTAGTTAAAACATGTTCAGGATGTTAAATTCAATTAAAAGTTGGCATTTTTAAATGTTATTGCTAAAAAAACTTGAATGATGACTTTTGTGTTGTGTACTGTTTTGTGTGCTCCAAATAAATGGTTTATCTATCTAATATCTATCTACAATCAAGCGTTCTATACAAACATATATGCCTATGGTCGTATATGTATACATATTTAATTACAAAAAGTTCGTCCAAAAGACTTTTTACCTCTTTGTAACATTTTGTAAGGCCTTACTGGCAGAACTTTCAATTAAAAATAAACACGTAGGTAAAGAAAGTTAGAAGTTAATCCTTGCAGATGTCAATCTAAGTTGTTTACAAAGTTTTCAAGCTGGCTAAGTCGCCTAACTTACAAGTTCTTACTTAGTTGCTAACTCCCAAGGTAGGGACTAGGTTTATATCAAAGTCAAACAGGACAAACAGATCAGTACCAAACTTAAGTTTATTTATAAAGACAACGAGCAAAATCAGGATACAGAAGCAGGTGTGGTTTTAGGCATGCAATAGTTTCGAAGGGAAATCCTTGAATCTGGGTGTCTGTCTGCATTTCCATTTTAATATGCTATGGGGTTAGTAGCTGCTAACTGAGAGAGTGAGGGAAGACAGACAGTGCATCTATGTCTGCGCACACGCTTGTGCACTACAATATCTCCCGCGCCTAAAGCTAGTCACCGTTGAGATTGGCCACCAAGGCCGAAATACGGCCTTTTTTTTAGAGGGTGGGAAATCATCAAATGACTCCTCCCGCTCTGGGTGGAGCGGAAGGGAGTGTCAGACTCTTACTGACTAAAACCCACCCGTGTTCCTTCCTTAGCCCTTTATGTTCCGAAATATGGCCTGAAGGACTATTATTTTATTAGCTGGTAGCTAGCTCTAGCTCTATAAACTCCTATGAGAAAATAATACAGTTTCTTCTAAACTTATCAGAAAATATAGTTTTGATTATCTTTGTCCTGGTGACAGATAAGTACAATCTAAATTACCACTCGCAAGTGAAGTCAATAACCTAATTGCGTAACAAATCGTAATCACAATAATCGTTTTTCTTTTGACAATCAAATTCAATTACTTCACGTTTGAAAAATTCGTCTAATCGACCCACACAAATAACCTTAATATAAATGTACCTATGTTTTGTCAAAATTACCAATTGCATTACGTAATACGATTGCAGTACGAGTGTGTTATGATATATAACTGTACCATGTGCATCTACTACCGGTTTATTCTGTAAAAAAATTCACTATGAAAACTTAGGTGAAATAAGCATCAGGTGAAACTAGCACTCACTTCACCTTATGTTTTCAAAGTGAGATTTTAACAGAATGGACCGGCTGATCATCGTTTAGCTGTTGAGATCGAACACAGGAGGCCTACCACACGCTCTTAACGCGATCCATTTTAGGACCTAAACTGAACTGTTCTTCTAATTCGTACCATGACGTCAGTTTAACGATTCAGTTTAGGCCGTGCCATCTGCTGACAGCGATTGTCCCAAACTGAATCGCAAGTTTTGGTTTCATTCATACTTGTTTGGTACCATGACGTCCATAGAGCAGCTCAAGCGATGCAGTTTAGGAATCTAAACTGAAATGTCTTGTTTTTGAATCGTTTTTAATTAGATCATGGTAGGCCACCAGGTAGCTGAAACGCGATGCAGCATTCGTTAAGTCACAAAATCGCCGTTGCTAAAAGTAGCATATCTACTTAGGAAGCTTGCAAAAAAGTCATCCTTCGAACTCAAGTGGCAAAATCGAATATTCGGGAAAAACTGCTCGGCTTAGCTCTACTTGTGCCCGGCCCACACGAATATGATTAAGCTAGTGTAGATGCCGATTTAACGTTTGCCGATCGGCACGAGCCGGATGAAAGCCGAATATCTGCAGTAATTGTTCCGGTTAAGCTTTGTTATTCATCAAATACTGCCGAATCAATCGGCCGAATCGAATGATCCCACCCGAAAATGTGTGTAGCACCCCTAACCTTTGCTAAAGCCAAAGTTACCAACTTCAAGTTCTAAATTCAGTCCCTAACTTCCCAAGGTACATTGTCTAAGTCTATATCAAACTCAAACACTTAACGCGATGCTGCATTGAAGCAATGGGTGATCCCAACCGAACGCAGAGGCCCTGAAAATGCTTTATCGTATAGATGCTTTCACAAAATTGCCGAGGCTAAAAGTAGCACGTCTGCTAAGGCCTTGCATAAAGTCATCCTTCAAACTCAAAAGGTGACCTTTGTGAAAGTCAATCTTCTACTAAAGTACGCAAATTTCGAATTTAACTTGAGTCCCTACCAGTGGCGAAGGTAGCATACAACTTGATTCTCACCGGCTTCCCTTCGAAAATTCAGAACATAACCACTCTATAGTCAATTCATTATTGAAATTTTCTTTTGGAATTTTTTTTTGCTCCGGCCTACCTCTGTCATAAATTCACCCTTCGCCACTGGTCCCTACTTCCCAAGGTGCATTATCTAAGTCTATATCAAAGTCAAACACTGACGGATCGGTTTCGAGGCTCACTGGACGGTTGACCGCAAGTCCGGATATCGGTCACGGTATTGAGGACAGAACTGTTTGTCTTCTGTTTGTTTGGACACCGCTGATAATTTTGTTTATTGTTACTGTTGGGTTTACTTACATTGGAATAGGGAATAATAGTGGAATATTTTTAAGGAGACAAGGATTGTATAGAATTGGGTTAGCTTAAATTTTAAGAAACAAAATAATCCTCGTCATAATATTAGCAAGAGTTACGTAGATTTTAGCTAATAAACGGTACAGCAAAGTTACTTATGAAGACTTCTTTCGGAAGCTTACACGAATTTTAAAACATTTGCAGCAAACATTAGGGAATAACATTCACACTTGGGTGTTCCAAAAGGATACTACAAAATATCGTCAACAGGATATGCAGCAGAGTACTCTGTTATTTTAAATTCATCTGCCAAGTGAAGTGTAATAAAGACAATTTCTCGTTTGGTTCATTGAAGCTGTCACATTTGGGAAACCCGTTGCAGATGCATGACTGTTATGATGATGAATCTAAAACGATTCATGTATAGTATCTATGTCTTCGTTAAAAATTCTCATTTCGTAACATAGCTGCATTCATACCAGTATTTTATAACAAACTCAAAAAACAACCAGACCACTAATGCAGCGTAGCACGTAATTACTGAAGACGTTTCGTGGGAACCTTTAATTGTGGGTAGTACCGTAGTGAACATTGTTGTGCTGGTACCCACGGCTGTAAGACTAGATACCGATACCTACATCCGGGTTATTTGTTAACTTGTGATTAAAAAACAAATGGTGATTACCGGAATTCGGGTGAATGGAAAGAGAAATACGATATGGTTGAAAAGGAAGTGAATAATGAGATAACGGCTTAATAGAGATGTATGAAAGAATGCATGTTACGACCGCAAATTAATTGGGATAAGACAGAAACATCAGATATGTTACCCAGTAAGTGGGTTGTAGAGGTCATATAGGCAGTCGCTCCATAAAAAGTAATAGTATTCAGCTGAATCCGGTTAGACTGGAAGCCGACCCCAACATAGTTGGGAAAAGGCTAGGAAGATTGATTGAAGGACAGAAGGATGAGTATAATGAACTGAGAAAGATGTAATACGAAAATGATGTGGCAATTTAAGACGAGTCGATCTAAACTAAAGCAAACAGAGCATTGACATAAATTGATAGATCTTGTGACGCAAACTGGATGAGAGGGACATCTTAAGGACTCATAAAAGATGTAGTGATTTGTAGGCCAGGTTCATATGACACACAAACTGTCTTACTCGTTGTACCCTATGACCTATCAAAGGATGACGTAATACGTCTACATACCAGTGGCGAAGGTACCATAAAACTCGATTCTCACCGGCTTCCCTTCGAAAATTCAGAACATAACCACTTTATAGTCAATTCATCAATGAAATTTTTTTTTGGCTTTTTTTTTTTGCTCCGGCCTACCTCTGTCATAAATTCACCCTTCGCCACTGCTACATACATAATCAATTAATCAGCAACTAACCCACTGCTGGGACTCATGCCTTCTACGCGAGAGAGACGTCTTCGAATTTTGGGTTGTAGGACATGCCGGTTTCCTCACGATGTTTTCCTTCACCGTTTTAAGACTTATGCTTGCACACTTACACGCATTGAATCATGACTTCAATTTGTCAACTCTAAACAAAATCACATGCCCAATGTCGTAAACCCAGATGTTTTAGCCGGTACAATCAACAAAACAAAGCTGGTATCAATTTGCGAATTGATTGCACGCCGTACGTTGTAGACAATTGACACAAATTGTTCAAAATGGGACGAGCGAGACACGAGTCCATGACGCACCGTGGCTGATTGACAACATATGAGCGTGGTCAGCTGGTTGGAATTATTAAGATTGTATTTCTAACTGGAGGAAGAGCTGATGAGAGAGACATATGGTCAGCATTGCGGCAGTAATAGTACACACATCAAAAGTGTCTAGGGATCAAGCATTTTTATGCGGATTTCTTGAGATTGAGATGTGGCTTTGTAATAAATTTATGATTTTATAAATTTATATGGATCCTTTTTGGTGCATTTCATAATTTGAATCAGGAACTGTGAATCAAATTCGAGTAAAAGATGAAAATCAGCTGTCAATATTTTCCCTATAAAAACATACAACGCATTGAAGACATTATTAGTGCTACTGTTTCCCTACTACTGATTAAAACCAACGTTATTATGGAGCGGCGACGTCATTTAAGCAGGGAAGAAATGCTCAGAGCCGTGGGAATGATAGAAGCTGGTTCCCGGCAACGTACTGTGGCTTTAGCTCTGAATACAAGTCAGAGTGTTATCAGTCGACTTTGGACACGTTACCGAAGCACTGGTACCGTGGCTGAGCGCCATGGAGGACGGTATCGCTGCACCACACGGAGACAAGACCGATACATTCAAATCTTAACTCGAAGAGCTCCAACAATAACCGCCATGATGTTAGCCGTGAGGCTTCATCACTCTTCAGGGAACTTAATTAGCGACCAAACAGTCAGAAACCGCTTGCATGAAGTGAACCTTCATTCCCGAAGACCGCTACCGGTACCACCTATAGCAATGCACAATCGTAGGATTCGATATCAATGGGCTCTTGAACACAGAAATTGGGCAGAAGAACAATGGCGTTTCGTGTGCTTTTCTAATGAGTCTCGTTTTGGTATGAGACCGGATACAAGACGTATACGACACTGGAGAACCCCTGGACGCCAACAGCGATTAAAATCCTGCCAGGAAGTCCATCCTTATAGTGGTGGAACCATCATGGTATGGGCGGGTATTTGGATCGGCGGAAGAACTGAGTTGATTTGGATCAGAGGCAACCTCAACGCTCAAATTTATGGTGAGACGATTGTATCAGACGTCATCGTTCCTCTACAAGTGCAAATCGGTCCCTTATTTCAGTTAATGCATGATAATGCACGACCGCACACCGCAAGAGTTGTAAGACAGACTCTCGCCGCAGCTAACATCAATGTCCTGCCCTGGCCTGCTCAGTCGCCAGACTTGAACCCGATTGAGCATGCATGGGATATGCTACAGAGAAGAGCTCTGCCGAATATGGAGGGTATCCAGTCGCAAGAAGACCTTTTTTTGTTGTTGCAACGAACATGGGCTGCCATTCCACAGCGTGATTTGGATGAACTCATTTTGAGTATGCCAAACCGATGTTCTTGTGTTGTTAGTGTTCGCGGTAGAAACACGGATTATTAATTGTTTAAGTTACCCAATAAAATTTTAAAGAAAACTGTTATTTCAGTCTTTTTTTCGAACTTTTGTGTTAGTGGTTCAAATGTCAAAAATCCCTTTATTAGGAAAATGGCAAATTTCTTTATTAATGCAAAGGTGACTTGGTTTATCGTTACTGTGACAAACGAAAACACTTTATTTGATGAATCCTTAAAGAAAATTTTAATTAATATCAATCAGAAGAAAAGTTATTGCAAAAATATATGTTGATCCCTAGACACTTTTGATGTGTGTATATTGGCGTGGCTAGCTGACATATAGCAAATAATTTAATTTAATGTTCTGTGTCTCGTAATGTTGTGTTTTTATCTGAACAGACAGCCGTGCTGCTGGGGAGTTGGTTGCGCCACTTCTTCCGAGCACTAGGAAGTGAGTGGTGGTGGGCGGGCGTTTTGGGGGACTGCCTAATGTAATTTTGACTTTTGAAAAGTACTGATTCTCAGCCTAATTTGAAGAATTACTTTTGTTTGTTTTTTATTGGTTACTGATAGACAAAGGCAGTTAAACAAGAATTTAATTTCATTATAAGAATAAGGACTAAGAAGTTGGCCTTCGGTTTGGTGTATAAAGCAAATGCTTACGATTTTGAAGATTTTTAATCGTCACTACAAAAGTCTCATGTTTATATGAGAAAAAATAAGAAAAATGGTGGCAGTGTCCTTGATAATCAATCTGCATCAATAGCGAGAGCAAAAGAATCACAGAAAGCAAATATCTCAACGATTACCAGACATTTCTCTATCTCTATGGAAAAGCTCAAGACATGAATAATTATAACATCATTCATGCACATAATTATATGACTACAAATGAACTCGAACTTAACGTTTATCTAAAGCTCAATAAATTCCATATTTACGATACAAACAATAAAGTTGAGTACATCACAATCGATACTAATAGACCGTAAAGACACAATACAGATAGAATGTAGAAGTTCAATACTACAAACAATATAAAGGATGGCAGGGACATTGAAGCACAACCTGTTACCAAGAATACAGTACATGATAAAAAAGAATTGGCTGTTCCATATATTTTGACCGCTTAAGTAGGAAACAGCAGATTTTTTTTAATACCCGACGAAAAAGTTCAGCGCAGGGGTCCAGAATCATGTACTGAGTCCATGGTAGCAGGTAGCGCGTCGACGTCTACCACCCTTATAATAATAATTAAATCCTTATTAAAAAAAAAGAAGGTCCAAAAGGGAATTCAGTGAAGGGATTTTTTTATATATACCAAGTGTTTCTTGGCATAGATTCGCGACTACTTCTTACTTTTCATTATTGGTCCTGCCCTAATCCCGATTGTTGTGGTCGGCGCAGCATGTCTTTCGGTATAAACGGCTTATACATAGCTGTTAACTATGTATCCCCCCACCCTTTCTAAAAACGTCCATACATCCACGGTTTTGGCGATCTTCTTCTATTCTTCTAGACAGTCTACGTTCACACTCTAGCTTTTCTCTGGTCCTGAGACCTTTAATTGACTATGTTGTGTGGTTAGCAGTGGACTGCGATAAGGGTTCTTATAACCGTATAACGTCACAGTACCGTTTAAACACACTTTTTTATAAGATTCCCGTTTAGTTTTGTGTATCACTGTGAGAAGTAGACCTTCTAGCCTTCTATTTAGTGCTGTCAATCGCGTGTCTACCCACTATCTATCATTATTATGCTAACATGTGACGATTGATGGGTAATTTAATTTATTTACACGGAATATACCTCAACATGCAAGCCCATGAGTGAGCAGAGTATCACAAATTATGTATGCGATTATTATGCAATTGTTGGGTATTGAAAATCGATTAAGCGATCTGATAATCGATTATTATGTACAAGCTAGTACATTGTAATACAATTATTGAATAAGTAGTTAAAACTGTTGTTTTGTCTGGCTGCCTCAATCAATCCGTGATCATAATCCTTATTATATATATTAGTACTAATATTATAAATGCGAAAGTTTGTGAGGATGTTTGTTACTCTTTCACGCAAAAATGAATGAACGGATTTTGATGAAACTTTACAGTAATATAGCTTATACATCAGAATAACACATAGGATACTTTTATCCTGATATTCTCACGGGATCGACATTTACGCGGGTGAAACCGCGGAGCGTAGCTAGTCAACCTTTAAAATTAAATAGTATGGATGGATAGTGGGACCAAATAGAAACAATTCTAGCTAGAAAGTGGCAACACAATCCAAGCAATATCACACAAAGAATCAAACAAAAGTTGAAATGTTTGACCTACATTCTGAAACGCACAATCGATTCAATTTACACAGAAATCGATTTGTTTATTCGCGACTCAGACCAACAAATGGTCTGAGATTCGCGACTGCATTCACCGCAGTTTACGAGTGCTGTAAAGTTTTAAAACACGAAACACTAATTAGTTTTGTGAGACTTTCTGAAATGCGGCCAGACTTCTCGTGGTTTACTTTCATACCTGAATGAATGTTGTGTGGAACAAAAATAATAAGTACTAAATTCGTCAAAAGATAGAACATAATAATTGAATTTCTGTAATCAAAAGATAAATTATAACAGTATCGTAATTACAGCTAAAATTAAAGTATCTATAGTTAGGTTTAGGTACACTTTAGGAGATAATTTCTTTCTAAAATGTCCATGGGTTGTTCTTTCTAACGCCTTATATATTTATCCGAGGAACAATTTTGAATTTTTCCCAGTCGTTCCACACAAAATCCGTAAAATTGATCCCACGGATAAAATAGAGCTGACGTTGAAAAATCAGCCCTAAGTAGGTATAGAAGCACTAAGAAATGGACTAAACCAAATTCAACACCACAGTCCACCTTATATATCTTGTAATATCTGCATTACAAACAATTCAAGATTTAGATAAAAAATCTTATGTCGAAACTACACAGAACCAAAGAATAACTAATAGTAGGTACTTAGAACTCAAAATCACCCTAAAAACACGCAAACTCTTTCAGTTTTCACAAAAACACACTAATTCAAGGCTCAGCAAAAGACCTAATTAGCATTCCCGACAGTTTCCATAACTAGGCGTTTCCAATCTTTCCCAACGTTTTTGCGCCTCTTTCATGAGCCCAGAGCTATCTGACTTCTCAATATGAAACTGTGCACAGTAATTGGTCCTTTTCAGGATGCTTTTTTTTTGTGAATAGATGAGGTATTTTTTTATAAAGGCTTTTTTTGGTCGCAAGTTACGGAAACCGTTCCGTATAATAATTAATTTTTAGACTTTTCCTACAATGTAATTATAGGATGGAAATAATCCATCCTATAATTACATTGTAGGAAAAGTTGATTGATTGATTTCCTTTACTATTCATAAAAAACCTCTATAATGTAGATTGTAGAGGTTTTTTAGGATCCAAGATCATCATCATCTGCCTAGCCTTTTCCCAACTATGTTGGGGTCGGCTTCCAGTCTAACCAGATGCAGCTGAGTACCAATATTTTACATGGAGCGGCTGCCTATCTGACCTCCACAACCCAATCACTGGGTACCTAATACGAAACCCCTTGGTAAGACTGGTTGTCAGAATTTCGGGCTTCTCTTACGACCCGTAACGACTGTCAAAGATCCACGAATGACAGCCGGGACCAACGGCTTAACGTGCTTTCGCCTTGGCTTGAGGCTTGGTATGTAAAGATGGTCACCCATCCATCATTTTAGGATCCAAGATACACACAAAAAAACATAACATCATGCTTTGTTTCTCTGAAGGGTTGGGCAGGGGTGTGCCTATAGTACACCCACATTTCGCCAGTTATATTTAAATCCCATCTACCCTATTGCCACGAACCATCGGTCACAAATCCTGACTGCAGGTGGCCTACCATGATCTAATTAAAAACGATTCAAAAACAAGACATTTCAGTTTAGGTTCCTAAACTGCATCGCTTGAGCTGCTCTATGGACGTCATGGTACCAAACAAGTATGAATGAAACCAAAACTTACGACTCAGTTTGGGACAATCGCAGATAGCACGGCCTAAACTGAATCGTTAAACTGACGTCATGGTACGAATTAGAAGAACAGTTCAGTTTAGGTCCTAAAATGGATCGCGTTAAGAGCTTGTGGTAGGCCTCCAGGGCTGCTATTGAGAACTTCCAGATAGAAAAACTCAATAACGCTTTGCCCGATCTGGGAATCGAACCCAAGACCTCATGCACAGCAGTAGCACTTGCGACCACTAGACCAACGAAGCAACCAAGATACACAATAACCACAAATTCCCGTATATGAAGCTCTGGTATACCACATAACAATTTACTTACAATAAATACTTCGATCGATACGATGCAGTAGGTAATTGTTTCGCAAAAAAAAAACCGTTTTTATTGGAATATCGCAAGACTTTTATTACCACTAAATGGTGCTACGTAAAAAAGGAGTTTATTTTAATGGTAAAACCAGTAATACGGTAAAACATTGTGGTGTAGTGAAATAATTTACGTGTATAATAAAAATTATGTTCAAGTATTTGTATGATCTTTCCCGCTGTGGGATGCAGTTAGAAATTAAACAAGAACTTGAATAAACAGAAAACAATTGATTAACTGTAAAATCAATAGAAAATTTGGTTTTAAAGGAATTAACGCCGTTTGAGGTAGATGCTGCTTCCTAGTCCCTCTGGGAGTATATCTAAATAAAACAAAGTCGGGTTAGTAACACCATTTATAAAGTCAAGAACAGCTGGATCGATTTTTCCGATCTTTGATTTGTTGTATTTTGTCTCTCCTACCCCGAATAGCAGAATAACTTTTAAAAATTATGAAGACAATTCGTTTTCTCATTGCATTTTGTATGGAACGGCTTTTTAAATGGTTCTTAACTTCTTAGGCGGTACGAAGTTCGCCGGGTCGGCTAAACATTCGATACCTACATAAAACCTCGCCGTCTGCCCATGACGGTAGGCAAAAACTACAGAACACCACCTGCTACCATCCTTACATACTCCTTTTGCCTCGTTTACGTTTTATCTGTAAGTAGTAGGTATGTATATTATAATCAGTGGCGTGCATTGGTTTTACTTTGTGTAAATTATTTCAACACCACTGCACTCAAAAGCGGCGAAGGAAAACATCGTGAGTAAGCCGGCATGTCCTAGAATCAAAAATTCGAAGACAAGTGACATCTACGAACCCGCACTGGGCCCGCGTGGTAGATTACGGCCCATTCCTTCTCATTGAGAGGAGGCCTGTGCTGTGTCCCAGCAGTAGGAAAATTATAGGCTGATTATATTCGAGTAGCACGCCGTCGATCGTCCTGAATTACCTAACGTTCATGTTAATTAGTACCGTTAAAGAGCTATTATCCTCCAACTAACAATAGCGTGTTTAAGTTATAACAAGAGCTGGCTAAGACGCCATAATACTGTCACAGGAATGTTAGACAGGTTTAGAATGTCATTAGTTAGGTATGTCAGTAAAAAAGGGGTAAGCACATCTGCCTTGGCCTTGTGTTAGTGGACATAACGAGCTTTGGACTTGCAAGTTAAATACCTGAGTTGTATTACAATGTACAGACGCCAGCACATCAAGCTACTACAATCTGTCAAATTTCTTTAATAGATTTTCAAGTTTATCGCTAAAGCATAAGGTTCAAAGTTGATTGGGAAAATTTGACAGTTTCGGGTAGCTTGATGTGCCCGGCGTCTGTACACAGCGACATTGGAAATCCTGCACACTCTAAAAAAACATGAGTTGATGATACTATGATTGCTAGAAACAAGTTCTTCTAGCTGAACAGACAGCTGTGCTGCTGGGGAGTTTGTTGCGCCACTTCTTCCCAGCTTAAGCACTAGGAAGTGATGAAGGGCGGGCGTTTTGAGGGACTGTTTTATGTAATTTTTGACGTTCAAATAGTGCTGATTCTCAGCCTAGTTTGAATATATAACTTTTGATTTTGCTAATACTTGCCAAAATCCTTACACTTGGAACTCTGTGAGAGAGTGGACCGTAACCCAAAACGCAGGCCAAGTGCGGTTAGACACCAATTAGGCTCCGAATACATTGTCAAACGATTAAATCTTCTACACAGGCAATAGGACGCAGTAGCCTTTTTAGAAAATCACATTAACTTAGATGCCATATTTGTCAGAGAAATCGCGGACACCAACATCGCGCCAAATAAAGGCATAGCTAACTTCCTTAAAACTAAACCTGACAACCCAGGAAAGTATTCAAAGACTATGGAGTAATAGGGATCCAAGTAAAAAGGCAATTACATTACACCAGCATGTCACGACAAAGATATTACGATATCCATTAAAATTCTACACATACTCCATTCAAGGATAGAGGAATGCCATTACGACTAGGGGTTCTGCTGACCTCTAGACTTTATAATGGCGCGAATTGAAGGTCATATGTCATAACGGGAGTTCATTGTCAAAAAAAACGGAAAATTTATAAAGGAAGATTTAGATGAAGCATGGTGAAAAAATATGATGGATTCGCAATAGATAGGTGCCCACTGTTCGAACTAGTGCATAAGCTTATAAAATGGGAACCTTAAAATAGAATCTGTTCCGTAATTGCGTAACACACTATCAGTAGCAATGGGTTTCATTTTGACAGTTCAACAACATTCATTGCGTTATTTACGTTGTGGAGCAGACACATGTTTCGAGCATATGTAGCAATGGATTAGCAATATCCTTCAAAATGATTCAGATTGAGATTGATAGTGTGTTTCGCAATTAGGATGCTGGAAAACTATTCAATCTTATCTATTAGCAGGTTAATTGATTGACTGTTTTGTTATTTCTGCCAATCAATCAGTCAGTATGTTACTGTTCAGAGACTCTCAGCTTTTCAAGTAGTAAAATATTATAACTACATGATCATTGGACTTCAATGCAACTGGCCTTTTTGACATCAAGAATTCAAGATCAGCAAGAACTCCACTGCCCATTGAATATTTATTATCATTAATACACCGTATAAAGAATGTCTATAATCATAATGAAGACCACACACGCCATAACAAATCCAATCAAACATTGAATTAGTTAGACCTTTTGATATAAAAAAATGGGCAAGACTTTCAAATTGTGTGTTCGCCGAAACGAATTGACCAATATCAATAATCCTTTCACCTACAAACAATAGACTGTGCTATCAAAGTGAAAGTCACTTCAATTTTAGTAATTGAAGGAAGATCATTTACTGACAAATTGCATACACTGGTTTGACTGGTTCACTCAAATCGGTGTGGCTCTTTACCCTTTTTTTTTTGGATTGGAAATCATCTAATGACTCCTCCCGCTCTGGGTGGAGCGGAAGGGAGTGTCAGACTCTTACTGACTAAAACCCACCCGTGTTCATTCCTTAGCCCTTTATGTTCCGGGGCAACGGTAACCCTTTCGGACGATCCCGCTACCCCGGTAGTGCTTTACCCTAAGATCATTTCAGACAGCAGTCTACACGGTCCTTGCATGATCTGACCAAGATTATGTTTAAACTTTATAAGAGACTATCACGGATCACCTCTGTTTGTTTCGGCCTTTCTTCTCAAAGTAGACGGATACGAAACGCTGAACTCATCTAGTTTTAAAAATATGATTGATGTGGACGTAAAAACCCACTTACAGAAATAGAGCGTAATAAGCCTATAATGTTCCCACAGCTGGGACACAGGTCCCCCTCTTCGAGAGGGAGTGGGCTGTAATCTACCACGCAGGCCCAGTGCGGGTTGGTAGATCTCACACATGTCTTCGAACTTTTGGTTTGGTACATGCCGGTTTCCTCACGATGTTTTCCTTCAACGTTTTGAGAACAGTGGTGATGAAATTATTTACACAAAGTAAAGAGCCTGTCTGGGTTCGAACCCACGACCGACACACTCGTAAGTCGGGGCCGTTACCACAAGGCCACCACTGCTCCTCTAACAGAAATAAAATCATTTATGATTTACCTTTAAAATGCAGATAGCAAATGTTGATTTATTTACTGACCAATGAATCAATGGGACTATTTGTTTAAGAAATTAATTAAAGCGGACAAACGGACAGTCTTTCCGATCTGTACGAGTACTGAACAGTATTTGTGCATCGAAATACTGCGGCGTTTTTGTTGAAACTTTTTGAGCACGTTCGTGCAATATTTTCAGTTATTGTTCGAGTGTTTTTCAACGAATTTCTTCGTCATTTAGTGTTCAAAGTATAAAATCTTTAGGATAGGTAACGTCATCCATTGTTTTTCTGTACATACAGATACATATGAATACCAATATACCTACCTAATTTAAGGATATTCTGGATCTAGACTAAAATACACAAGTAATTTGCCAACAAGACGAATAAATGTAAGCTCTCAAAACTACCAAAGACTATATTTTGAACGCCAAACGGAGCCAAACTCCCGCTCATACACGTTCAAAATCAAGCTCAAATTGACCGTACAGCTTCGGGGCTTATGATGAACCAGTCAGGATGGTTCCGGATCTTAACTTGCATCCTAATGCGTAACACACTTTCAATCAGAATCTGAATGACTTTGAAGGATATTGCTAATCCATAGCTTCATATTTTCGAAAAATTGGTCCACTCAACAACGTAAATAACGCAATGAATATTGTTGTACTGTCAAAATAAAAGCCATTGCTACTGTTAGTGTGTTCCGTAATTACTCCGCAGTTTTCGTTCCATACGTAGTATTCTTTCTATGGTACGGACTACATAATATTATGAACAGACAGAAACCAGAGTCAAACACATCAGTACCTACAGGAAATTGCACGTATGTAACTACCTATTATGTTTATAATAACGGATAACATTGTACCGCAGTTATCGTCACTAACCACAAATTGTAATAAATATCACAATAGTCTGTGCATTGTTGCCCTGAAATCTACCATTTATTTGTTCGTTATAGCATTGTAATATTGTAATCATCAGGGCGGTTTCGCAATACGTCCGATCCGAATCCGAGAAATGGTCCGAAGTGACTATGGTCCTATTTGTATGAGTGGTTGCGCACTAGATCCGAACTCTATCCGTCAGAATTTAGAACATTCCCAATTCGGATTGAAGTCGGATCTTTAATTCGGATTCGGATCGGATGTAGTGCGAAACCGTTCTTAGTCTGTTCTGACGCAGTCTTGTTGTTATTTATTTAAGGCTATGTCAAAATCTAATATTTTTAAGATGCTTTTATTAGCTTCACTTGTAACTAACTAACAAACAATGTGATCAAATCTTAGAAGTAAATTTTAACCTACTTCTAATTGTCGTATCGAAAAGAAACTTTGCATGTATATGTAGTTCCAATGACAAAACTATAATTTCGTATCCTGGAGCTGATCTGATGATGGAGCCAGGAGCTGGGTAGTAGAACTATTCAGTGGCTACTAGTAAACCCGTCGAGTTTGGGCTCGTATGATTTGTTTTAAAGAGTCATATAGATTAGGCACAAAAAGGGTTTGGACATTGGGCTTACATTTTTTTTTCAAATAGCTACATTAAAGGCAATTTTGAACTTCAAGATGTGTTGTCTGAGGGAGATACTGCAGGGAAATAAAATTCCCGAAATTGTTTGTAGTAGTGGATTAGATTTAGAAGATCATTTCAATACGCCAAAGTTTCAAAGACATTTAATTAACGAAAAGAGAAAAATAAAAAAAATCTGATAGGTATTTTATACGAGACATTCGTTGTTATTATTTTTATTATTAGCAATTAACGTCCCATTGCAATATCCAGATCTGCCAAGGACCAAACTTTATTAAAGCATTCCAGCTCATCTCGCTATTATTTATAATTAAAACAATTAATCATCATTAAAAATAGCCGTTTACAGCGGCGCCATTATAATAGGTAAGTATTTATTGTAAACCATAAAATCCCCTATGAACGGGAATTTATAAATAAATCGCAAAAATGGCTACATGGGGAAACTAATCGAATTATTACAATTATTATTATTGTAGGTACTAGACGTGTGCGCCGCGCCGATCCGCCGCCGCCGCCGACATTTTTTCGACGCCGCCGCCGCCGATCGCGCCGGTCGGCGCGGCCGGCGTGAAATTGGCGCAAGTTCTAAATGTTTTAGAACTTACAGATTTAGGAATCCCTACAACATCATCACTCATACTATTCTATACTGAATTTCTGCTTTCAATCATAGACATGTCAAGTACCTACCGACCGTTACACCATTCATATTCCATATTTCCATACCATACATTACAAAAAAAAACATCGATATATGAAGTTACACCTTAAGCGAAGACATCCCGGACGTCAGGCTGTACGAGATTAGGATGGCTCTGAAGCAGCTCAAAAACAACAAGGCGCCGAGTGATCACGGAATTACGGCCGAGCTCCTGAAGGCCGGCGGAAAACCCGTTCTTAAGGCCCTTCAGAAGCTGTTTGGTTCCGTCATACTCGAGGGTAAAACACCACAGCCATGGGACAGAGGTGTGGTGATACTTTTCTTTAAGAAGGGCGACAATGCCCTTCTTAAGAATTATAGGCCCATCTCACTTCTGAGCCGAGTCTAGAAGCTGTTTTCAAGAGTCATCATGAACCGTCTCGCGCGCAGGTTTGACAACTTCCAGCCTCCCGAACAAGCCGGATTCCGTATAGGCTCACCGTAGACCACATACATACGCTGCGACAGGTTATACAAAAGACCGAAGAGTATAACCTGCCTCTCTGCTTAGTGTTTGTGGACTACGAGAAAGCCTTTGATTTGATCAAGACATGGGCTGTACTGCAGTCTCTTCAACGGTGCCAGATCGACTATCGGTACATCGAGGTGCTGAAGTTTCTGTACGAAAACGCCACTATATCAGTCCGACTCCAGGACCAGACCTCGAAACCTATCCTTCAGCAGCGAGGTGTGAGACAGGGAGACTTTATCTCTCCGAAACTGTTCACCGCTGCACTGGAGGATGCATTCAAGGTTCTGGACTGGAAAGGGGCTGGCATTAACATCAATGGCGAGTACATAACTCACCTTCGGTTTGCCGACGATATCGTAGTCATGGCTGAGACTATGGAGGACCTCAGTACAATGCCTGATGACCCTGAGGTCATCAAGCATTGTACAGACCCACTCTTTCGGAGGCGCTACTGATAGCGCCTCCGAAAGAGTGGGTCTGAAAATGAACATGGACAAAACGAAGGTCATGTCAAATGCCCATGTAACACCCACTCTTATGAACATCGGAGACGCTACACTCGAAGTCGTGGACGAGTATATTGACCTAGGACAAACTGTCCAGTTAGGTAGGTCCAACTTCGAGAAAGAGGTCAATCGTCGAATCCGACTCAGCTGGGCAGCGTTCGGGAAGCTACGCAATATCTTCTCGTCCCACATACCGCAGTGTCTCAAGACGAAAGTCTTTGACCAGTGCGTGTTGCCAGTGATGACATATGGCAATGAAACGTGGTCGCTCACAATGGGCCTTATTAGAAGGCTAAAGTCACCCAAAGAGCAATGGAGAGGGCTATACTTGGAGATTCCCTGCGTGATCGAATCAGAAATGAGGAGATTCGCAGGAGGACCAAGGTAGCCTACATAGCCCGAAGAATTGCCAAACTTAAGTGGCAGTGGGCAGGGCACACTGCTCGCAGAACAGATGGCTAATGGGGCCGAAATGTTCTGGAGTGGCGAACGCGTACCGGAAGACGTAGCATTGGAAGGCCTCCCACAAGGTGGACCGACGACCTTGTGAAGGCCGCAGGAACTCGTTGGATGCGAGAAGCACAAAACCGGTCGAAGTGGAGGTGCGTGGGGAGGCCTATGTCCAGCAGTTGACGTCTTTCGGCTGAAATGATGATGATGGACAAGAAGACATTGGAAAAGAATGCCTCAAATATTTAGTATCCTGTGATGCCAGTGATTTAAAGGATGGCAACGTTATTAAATACTGGCAAGATAGACAAGCAGCATTTCCGATGCTATACAAATTAGTGAAGGTCATTTTATCTGTGCCTGCTACAAGCACGCCTAGCGAGCGGGTGTTTTCTGTTGCCGGTTTGACGGTGACGGCTAAAAGGTCCCGTTTAAGTCCGACACGGGTCGTCAAAATTATTTTTTTCACGACAACTACAGCCGTTGCAAGGCAGCCGTTAATTAAAAATAGTTTTATTTAGCTGTTTTTGTTGATTGTTGATTTATGTTTGTATTTTTTTTTAATTATACTAGATATTTTAATAAAAAATATTTATCAAGCTAGACAGTTTTAATAAAATTCTCCGCGCCGATTTCACGCCGATTTCACGCCGCCGCCGCCGATTTTTGACCGGCGCCCGCCGCCGAAGATTTTAGAATCGGCGCACACGTCTAGTAGGTACCGCAAACGTTTTTAATTTTAAATCAGAACTATTAGTGCGAAACCAATTAATAGAATTGATAGATTGTAAAACATGAAATTCAATGTCGTTGATGTATAAAGAGAATTAAGCAGTTGTCAAGGCAAGAAGTTAAAACAATAAAGATATTATCTAAGAAATTAAGATTCCGAAAAAGTTTTCGAAAAGCTTGAGAGTGGACGATAATATGAATAAGCTTAAGAGAAAAACCTGCAAACTTTTATAAAACCTGTCAAAATTTCAATGTCGTGGACAAAATGTGTTCAGGAAATAAACGTCTTAAATCATAATTAACGCCATGAAAACTGAGCTTTTAAATTATAATATTGAATAAAGTAATTACACAAAAAATAACTCCGTTACCAATAACTCAAAGCCGGGCACAAAACGTTCACTTATCACTTGTCAAGGAACGCATCAATAAAAAAAGAAACAATTAAAAATACATCACACTCTGGAATGCATTCTATAAAACGTTGCAAACACAATGGATCCTTGTCACCATACTATCACACAGATTGCACTCAATTTAATAAAAAATCGATCTTCGAACGTTCAATACGGGTACCCGCGCACGCGTCGACCGCGCGACTGGAGCCGTGAGCGGGAAAATTGTAAACATCGCCGGGGAAAGGGACGGAGATATTGTAGAAGAAAGGGATAAACAGTGATTTGTTTATGCCTCGGCAATGTAATGTTTGTAAGCTCGTGAGTAGATGATAGAGGTAGTAGAGGAGAGAAATGGTAGAAAGATTGGAAGAGACACAGATGTAGCATCTGTGAGGCAAAGTGCGAAATGGTACGTCTATGTTAGCATCGCGGATAGAACCTGGATGATGCTGGCACTGGAACGTGGGAATTGGCACAAGAAAAGGCAGGCCTAATGCCCAGCAGTGAGTAAAGTCGGGCTGTGGATGATGATGAGTACCTATGTCTTTGAGGTTGATACATTGATGAATGTAATGAATTCTGTAAATTATATAAGTATTAAGAACATGGCGAAAAATTGAGTTGATTTTCATTTAAAATCATCTTAAAACACAACACATGATGTGTCAGCGGTTTGGTGTAGGACTACGTTTTGTCACGCATTTCAAAGAAAACATTCCACAGTCAATAATACCCGAAATAACCGAAAGGTTTTTGGTGAACAAAATAATGCCCTACTAACTTCCATTGTACAAAGACACAAAAACCGTCCATTATTATTTCGTCGCCATAACAGCGCAACTGCACACAGTCTAAATAAAAAAATCTAGCAAAAACCTTTCCAACGGACGGACGGTGTTAGAACAACGGGAACTCTGTCCAAGCTGCAAGTGTGAACCTTTTAAAACTGTTGACACGTGGTACATCACTCGCCCAAGGGATTAACGCTGGATATCCAAATGAAATGCGGGGAAAAAGTTTTTTAAAACTGTCACGAATATCAGTTTGCGCAGCGAGAGTCTGCGAGAGTTTAATGCAGTTTAGAATCAAATTTTCGTATTTTCGTGTTCGGGTATGGAAAACGGTAAATGGGATGCATGGAAATGAAAACGACCAACACGTAGGTAGTTTTATGAAACTCGTAAGAAAGTTATGAAAAGTGTTTTAGTTTTAAGTACCGCTCGCTCGACAAAAGTGCGAAATAAGTAGAGGAAGTCCTATAAAACGGTAATAAAAAAGAACGCAGAACTACGCAAAATTAAAAAAAAATATCCTTTTCAATGCAAAATATGTGCACACACTTGACACAATACAAAAAAAAAATATCATAATTTCTGTAAACGTGTAATATTCCACTGCAGAGCAAAGGTCTACCCCCAGAGCTTTCCACACTTATGGAGATCCCATCCATCTCGCGTATTAAATAAAAAGTTGATTTTTACTTGAACTTAGCAACTACATATCGACGATGAAGTGACAAGAACCTTTATCTACCAGAACATAATTTTACAGGAAACGAAAAAACATTTTATTTATTTTAAAAACAAGATATGAAAAATACTATTATTGGTTATATATTAAATAAGAAGCGGGTGTAGGGGATAAATATAAAGTTAGTTGCTTTTGCCAGCTCACGCAAACGATTATTTAAAGTCATCTACGTAAAAAAATTTAATTGCAAAAATGTCAGTTAGGAGTTCTTGTCACTTCATCGTCGATATGTACAGACGCCAGCACATCAACCTACTACAATCTGTCAGATTTCTGTAATAGATTTTCAACTTTATCGCTAAAGCATAAGGTTATGTTGATTGGGAAAATTTGACAGTTAGGTGTAGGTTGATGTGCTGGCGTCTGTACATCCAAAGTAGGCACAATAAAAAACATCTACCCGTCTCTTCTAAATTAACCTAATCTATGCCACGTATGTTTACACACAGTGACATCTAGTTATATTGAGACGAATCTGCGATGCAAGGATGTTAGGCACAGGGGATGTGTATATGTATTGTGTTTGTTTAAAATCTAATTTATGCGTTGTATCCTTTAATTTGGGATAGCGATATGAGACTTGATAGATATGAGACTGGTTATCTGAGTCATGAGTGTTTAATAGAACTTCTGACTTCTGCTGATTTTTTGTCCCATTGCAGTTTACAGATCTATTCAGTCAGCATATAAATTGTCTCACGGTACTCCAAAGGACCAAGAATTCTGGATATCCTAAAGATGTTTTCTTTCATCGTCAACATTTTTTTTAGAATGGGGCTCTTAAATCTTTTTCTCGACATTGTCACTAGTGCATAACTCTCTCAAACTCATCATCATTTCAGCCGAAAGACGTCTTCTGCTGTACGATTGGACATAACGTCATCAAAGTACCGCTGTATCTACCGACTAGTTATGCGCGTCCCATATCTTCCGTCCCCTGTTGCAGGTGCTACCTACTGACAGCGTTTCTCCTGTCCACATTCCTTCTATGTTGAAGACCTATTAATTGATATACATTTTATACATTTTGATCATATTACTTGTACATTTTTTTTTTTTTTTTTTGCTAAGTATCTATTTTTATTTTTTATAATCATGCATTTACAATCTAATTTCAAATTAAATTCCAATAATCATACCTATTATTTATGCAAGTTGTATTGTTTAATTTGTATTGCTATTCGTGACTCTAGACTTCCATTTTTTACATACCTTATTGTTTTTGCTGTGGGAAGTCGCGGCGCCCCCGTTAAGGGACGTGGCGAGTGGCACCAGGGCATCGCCTCCTGGCCGCGGGGTACCATACGGCCGCCCCTAAGACGACCCACTGACCCGGGCCTCTCACTGGGTTCGCGTCGATGACAGCTTCCTGCTTTTGGAGCCCTAAAGCTCTTGTTGGTCTTGTTTTTGGCATGGCGGGTCACCCTCCAGTTTCCAAGGTTTCGTTTTCTCTTTGTATTGGGTCCATCTCATCTTGCACATTCACTCATAAACGCATAAAACACTCACAACAGTAACATATAACTATTGCATAATACTAACATATCACATTACATAATTTTGTTGGCCATTTTGTAATTTCTTACATCATAAATTCCAGTGCGTGATGGGTGCACCTACGTCAAATTAAAAGGACGCTTCGAAATGTTGCCACTACATAAAGTGTAAAATGATTATTGAGGATGATATTCTCATAGCATGTACTGTATCTGTGTCTGTTTTCTGTTTTCTGTTTAGTATAATGTTTAGTATAATATAAAGCCTAGTGTGTAATAATTGTGGGCTGCATCGGACGACGTCATCACGTCAGCGCCGGCTGTCGCTGAAAACCAGCGCTGGGGCTCTGTCTTGCATAGGGTCGCAGCATAATGCTGAGCGATAGCCGTTTTGCGTGGATGTGACGCATGTTACCCTTGTCTTCTTTTTATTTTATTTTTTTACTTTTGTGTCATATGTATTTTTGCGTCATGTTCACCGCAAATAAACGTATTTTCTTTCTTTCTTTCTTTCTTCTTTCCATATCCTGTGGAAGCCCACGACCTTCACCAGATCTTCGTATATCATTAACCCTCCCCTATTAAGCCTTCAGGCTAACGAACCTGCTCTTCAAGTATTACACAACAAGTAACGTACAACTACAAAGGAACTACGAATAGTTTGGAGTATGCTACATCAATATTTACGGGTACCGGTCGGTATTACTGCATTGTTCAGTTGCTCAGCTATGTTACGTGGTCGTTAGCGTATGTAAGGTAAGAACAAAGATCTAAAGAGGTTGCTGTTGTAAGCAGGTGTGTTAGTCATCGTAGTAACACGTTTAGTGCATAATGTTGTCTATATCTCTCGTGTAGACAAGACCTGTATGAGAACTGCGTCTGGTGTGGCAAAAATATGCCAGTCAGCAAGTTGGTAGCAAGGCTGACTGTTCAGGGTGCATTTATGTCACCAATTCCGTGACTGACAGACAATAAAAAAATAAGTTTAAAAACTAAAACCCGACTATTGAAAAGGATGAAACAAGAAAATACCTTCCCGTGGTCGCATGCCGCTGTACTAACATACTTATAAGCTATGGTAAGGGTACCTATAATAATAGTCCTCAAGACCGAATTTCGGCCATAGCAGCTAATCTCAGCGGAGACTAGCCATTTACGCGGGAGATATTATAGTGCACAAGTATGTGCGCAGACACAGTTGCACTCACTCTTCCCTCACTCTCATAGTCCGATGGGACTGCCATCCGACACGACCGAAGAGATATCAGGCGCAGGACCAACGGCTTAACGTGCTTTCCGAGGCACGGGGGCATGACACCGCCAACTTCCAAACTCCTAGCTGTTACTAACAAATTCCCAATAGAAAAACCTAATAATACTGCCCGACCTGGTAATCGAACCCAGGAGCCCTCGCTCAGCAGTAGCACTTGCGATCATGATACTAACGGGGCAGGGGCCTAGACCTTTCTTCTGGATAAGCTCGCTCCATCGTCGACTTTGTCTCTGTCACCTTTGACCTAGACTAGAGTCAAGAGCAAGTCAATTTCAAATAAATAAAAAAAAAACCTAAATCTATAATGTATCACAGATGTATTCAGATTCCGTGCAACATAAGTCATGTCACGATAGTCCTTGCTGCTTGTTATGCCGCCAAGTGTCCGCATTCCTACTAAGATT
The DNA here is from genome assembly GCA_914767645.1 of Hydraecia micacea. Classification (NCBI taxonomy): domain Eukaryota; kingdom Metazoa; phylum Arthropoda; class Insecta; order Lepidoptera; family Noctuidae; genus Hydraecia; species Hydraecia micacea. Next base: position 2,402,126 of record OU611801.1, on the reverse strand, counting down.
CAGACTAGATTATAAAGCAGATTACTCATTAAAGCCAGGTGGCTGCTAATCTGACGTACGTAGGTACCGCAAACTACGGTAAAAATCTGGTGAATAACGCGACTTGGTAACCGAGGAAAGAAGGAACAACTACATCAGTAGTTATAAAGCGATATTTTCGTCAAAAAATATAGTTTTTTAAAATAGTAAAAATAGTAAAAAGTAAAGTAAGTAGTAGTAGTTAGTTAAAATAGTAAAAATATAGTTTTTTTTTAATTAATTAATTATTTTAATTACTGATATGAAAATAAAATGGCTGGAAGGGATGACAAGGACGGGTGATTACTAAGATGACGAGTAATAGAGAAGTATGGAAGAAAAGACATGTTGGGTTAACAATAAATAGTGGGGTTAAAGGCAAGAGAACGATGATTAAAAAAATCATTAATTCATTTTCAAATCTACATTAGGTACCTATTCTTAAAGTAAAAGCAAAATAAGAAGTTAAAATAAACTTTCTACTTTACGCCGCTCGCCGCTAGATGGCGCTACTGGTAGCATCGAATGATGATAAAATAAGTTTGTAAAGAACAATGGAATTCGAAAACGTTGGCAGATGGTTAATTTGTAGCAGGTGGTCATACGCTCATTGCCTTTCAATTAGAAGCCAGGTAAGATTGCTGCGATGCCAGATGGACTTGCAAGAAAAGCAGGTGAGAGAGAATTGATAGCGTAAAGCCGGGTTTATAACAGACTTCCAAAAAGGAGGAGGCTATGTTTTTTAGTTTGGGTAAGGTCTATATATTATATACTTTTCGATATACAGGGTGGCAGGTACAGTCAACAAAAAGATAAGTATGCAGCATCGTCGGATACCTATAGTTGAAGTTTAGTAAGAAACCGATAGATGTTTTTTGATTAATAGAAAACAAACAGCTCATTTATCAAATTAAATTTCAGTCTACAACATCCATCGGTTTCTTACTAAACTTCAACTATATCCGACGGTCCTGCATACTTATCTCTTTTTTTGACTGTACATCGACGCGCAATCTACATATCATCCCTCTAAGTTCATAAAATCCCATTGATTGATATTTCATGAAATAGTCATTCAATGGGATTATAAGAACAAAGGGTGGTTGATAATTTTAATAATTATGATTCTGTAAAGTCATATATGTATTTGTTACGCTCGCGAAACATATTTTAATCAACATCCAACATGACACGGACCTACAAATTGCAAAAAACCGGGCAAGTGCGAGTCAGACTCGCACACGAAGGGTTCCGTACCACCGTACAATATTTAAAACTCCACACACAAAAAAGTCACGTTTGTTGTATGGGAGTCCCCCTTAATTTATTTTATTTTAATTTAATTATTTATTTTTAAAGTGAATATACAACTAAATACCTATTCTGTAAATATTTCAAGCGTCTACCTGTTGCCGTTATTAATATCGAGCAAAAACGGCAAAAAAGTCACGTTTGTTATATGGGAGCCCGGAGCCCGCCTTAAATATTTATTTTATTATGTTTTTAGTATTTGTTGTTATAGCGGCAACAGAAATACATCATCTGTGAAAATTTCAACTGTCTAGCTATCGCGTTTCTTGAGATACAGCCTGGTGACAGACAGACGGACGGACAGACAGCGAAGTCTTAGTAATAGGGTCCCGTTTTTACCCTTTGGTTACGGAACCCCTAAAAAAGTAAGAAATTTTGAGTTTCGCGGGCTACCCTACGCTTCCCACTTATTAAACAATTCATTTGCTACCAAATACGTAGTAATTCTACTAATCACCTACAGTAATCTAATCAGTGTTAAGTACTATTAAATCATAATAGAAATGTCTTCTCACTATCTTTATGCAATTAAAACAACATTAGAAACCTATCCTGAGCAAACATTGGGTTAAGTAATTACGTAAAAACTAATTATGATTAGCTTTCACCTTTACCGCTATTGAAATAAGGTTGATTTTAGAATGTTTAGTAAAAAAATCTGGGAGAAAAACAGATGCTTTCCTTGCATTTCCTGTAGCTCGTATGGCTGTAGGAATAAGGTTGATTTTCGTACGGTTGCCAACCAGGTATTTAGGTCAACGACTTGATAATGCTGGATGCGGTATGTGCACAAACTATTACATAATAATAGTACGCTCAATTTGTGGCCACAAGCGTGAAGATTAGGGTTTTGTTATAGTTCTTTTTTAATTAACAGCCTAGGATTTCCCGGGTGATAAAGGGATGTGCTTCCTGTCCAGCCAAATGCATAAAATATAGATTTTCCACACTCAGAGTCAAATCATTTATACAGGATAATTTTTTAACCAGCGCACAAACTGTAACCATGGATCCAGTACATAATTCTGAACCTTTAGTTGAAATTTTTCGTGAGTTATTAAAAAAAAATCATTTGCGGTTCCATACATTTTGACCGCGTAAGTATTGCACTTTTCTATGAAACCGCTGTTTTTTTTTTATAACCGACGGCGACGCGACGCAAAAATCATCTAGAATCATGATTAAAAGGCACTTTTGAACGTCAAAATGTATAAGAAATTAGAATTTATTCTAGGCGCCCCTTCCAAAAGGTAGTTTTGTATGGAGTCAATCCAAGTGAGTATCAAGTTGATCACACGGCAGCAGTACAGAAAATACGCGTAAATAATTAAACGCAATAGATGTGTTCACGTACCCACGGGGCTAAATTAACACCGAGTAACGGGATCCATAGCATATCCTGGTATACAAGGAGCAATAATGAAACAACGAAAAATCTTTTAAAAGCTCAACGTCCTCCATTCGCCAACAAAAAATCAGCTGCTCCATACATTTGTTCGCATAACTCGAAAAAATGTCGTGAACAGCTGATTGTTTTTCGCTTTTTTAGGGTTGGACCCACAAGTAATAGAAGTTGTTCATAATGATGAGTACAATGACCCCTTGTGAGGTATGTAACAGGTGTTAAAACACAAAAAAATCCAGATAGTAGTCTTTAGCACATAAACTCTCTCTGGGATCGACGGAAGAACGCGTCTTTCCCCTATATTTGTACACCCAATGCCTACGGGGGGGAGACTGATCTAATCTCCCTCAATTATCACTTCATCAGAGGGGCAATTCTCGTAAATTTAAGAACGTTCTCAGTCTGATCTCAGTCACAATCTGTCAAAAAATACCTACTTCTAATTTCCCTACATTTTGACATTTGTTTGTCGCCGAGATGAGACTGCGACTAGATTTTGAACGTTTTAAATTACGAGAATTGGCCTTCAGGTCAAGGTTACCTATAGATTGTATACCCTGATTCTGAATGATGAGATTCTGTCGGACTTGTTCTAGATTTTCTACAATTTTAGTACTCACGAATTCACGATCATGACGGTGTAAGAAGATTATTACCTGAAACAGAATACAATATTAAGTAAATATTTGATTTGAACATCACGCCAAAGTGTGTAATTACCCACGCACATTTCGTCAGTTATATAATAGGAGCGGGGGCCTATTGTCATCATCTAAATACTCGCATTGGGCCCGCGTGGTGGATTACGGCACGGCCCTCTCACACACAGGAGAACTGTGGGCTATGCCGCAGCAGTGGTAACATTATAGGCTGATTATGCTATGCTTGTATTATTTGATTTGAAACAAAAGATACAAAGTAAATTCAACCTTCAAAACGACTAAAACTAAACAAAAGCCTTCCTTTCCGTATCATAGATGGCGCTAGTAGCCATAAACTTGGGGCTAATTAAAGTATGCAAGATAAGATATACAAGCACTATTGTATAATGACATGATCACTTTCAGTCATTGATGAGTCAGTTGCACTGATATACTTAGTTATTATTTAATCGATAAAAGGAAGTATTTGTTTGAGTACCTTATTATGAATAACTTCCGACTAAGGCTAGGATACCATTCCGAAAGACATAGATCATAGAAGATAGAATACTGTTTATTATGTACATTATAAATTACAGATATTATGTAGAAATACTTGGGGTGACACAATGTGCGGTCTTAACGCTAAAACCAGAATCGGAGTCTTCAAATAGCTTTTTAATGAATATGCTGACGTATAGATGCATCGTTAATTTGAGGGCTTTTTAACCGACTTCAAAAAAAGGAGGAGGTTCTCAATTCGGTTGTATTTTTTTTTTAATGTTTGTTACCTCAGTACGCCGTCATTTCTAAACCGATTTGGAAAATTCTTCTTTTATTTGAAAGTATATACTTTCAGATTGGTCCCATTGTCAGGATCTGATGATGGGATCTTGGAGAAATCGAAGGAATTCTTCAAATATTATAGGCACACCTATAGCGATTTGGGTATTTTTTATAGTAACTCGTGCATTTGCTCTCGGAAAGCACCATTTGGTGAAGTGGAACTGATGATGAAGACCACAGATGACCACCGGATAGTTCCGGTGGCCATCTGTGGTCGAAAGTAATCGAAATCGCAACCCGTGAAATACTTATAATTGAGTAGTCTCAATTGTTGCGATTTCGATTACTTTAATATGGTTTCTAAGCAATTTATGATCATCACAATTTATTCAATTCAATTTTATGGGCGTCCCACACTACGCTTGCCGATCTGACCAGCGGTCTCCACTCTAGGACTTGTCTGCTCCACCGGCCATCAGTCCTTCGACAAATACGTTTGGTCAGTCTAGCCTATAACGTTTCCACTGCTGGGACACAGGCCTCCTCTCGGTGGGAAGGGGTGGGCCGTAATCCACCAAGCGGGCCCAGTGCGGGTTGATAGAAATCACAAATGTCTTCGAATTTTTGGTTCTAGGATATGCCAATTTCCTCACGATGTTTTCCTTCACCGATTTGAGAGCTAGCTTACTCTGACTTATTTACTCTGCTATTATTTTCGACCCTTGTTACATCACATCCCACACATTACACGAAAACTTCAAATAAACCACAAGATTGACCGCGGTCCAAACCGCGGCTGCGCTACTGCTTCAGGGGCAAACGTCAGAGGTATACCAAGATGGCCGCGGTATCTATTACTCGGCAAGTAATAAGCTACTTTAGATCGGGTTAATCCTGTCAAGTTCTTGATTGTAATGCGGTTTTCTTGATCGTGGTAAGTTCAAGGGCTTGGTTCAGTATAAGGGTAATTTTTTTTTATTGTTTAAAATAAGCATGATGGAACGTGGAACTCTCTACCTGGGTCTGTTTTTCCGAGCGCATACAACCCAAATCTCTTCAAAGTGAGAGTGAACAGCCTTCTCCTGGATAGGCTCGCTTAATCGTGGACTTTGTCTCTGTCACCTTTGACCTAGACTAGAGTCAAGAGCAAGTCCATTTCAAATAAATAAAAAAAAAAGCATATTTGTATTGAATATCAGCAGGTTGTCATTTCCAAACCCTCCACGTTTAGATAAATGTTAATCCCGTCTTAGCAGAGACATACTTAATGCAAATCAAAGAGCTCAGCCCGAGATCTCTGAACGTTGCTTAGGTCGTGCTACTCGTGCTTGATTTAGACATGTTCCCGTCTCTATCTTGCAGTTGTAGTTTCATCAGTCTCATGGCTTAGCTAAAGTACTTGCCCTAAAGATCTCGGCCTTAGACGTCAAGGCAAAATATGCACTAAGGTAGGAAGACTCCCGGGGTAGCGGGATCGTCCGAAAGGGTTACCGCTGCCCCGGAACATAAAGGGCTAAGGAAGGAACACGGGTGGGTTTTAGTCAGTAAGAGTCTGACACTCCCTTCCGCTCCACCCAGAGCGGGAGGAGTCATTAGATGATTTCCCATCCAAAAAAAAAAAAGGTAGGAAGACTAGGTATTTTATTAAAATTGCCTCCAGAATATCGACATTTATCCTGCATAGCGCCCTGGGCAGTCAGTCCTGCTACCACGTTAACTACTGACCTGCTAATATTTATAACAAAGAAAGAAGAAGATTATTTCCTCAAGGAACATAGACCGAAATCTAAAAAACAAAATTCTACTTCTCATACAAGCATAAGTCACGTGACCAGTCACTTTGTATGATAAGTCGATTTTCAAATTGAAGATTTCGACCTATGTTCCTTAGGGAAAGTTGTCCAGTTTTATACACCTGACTAGGTATCTCCTAAAATATCTGCACTGCTTTAAAACTTTTCCTGTATAGTTTGTACCTATGTGTAAGAAGACCAGTCTTGTCCAGTAATTTCATCAATAGTCTTATGAATGATATCAACTCAAAGTTCGGAGCAATATAATCTCGCAATCACAACGTTACCACTTGAAACTCCATAAAATTCAACAGCCTCAATACAGTACACTATCTACCACAACGCCACTTATTTCAAGCATTTTGAAACGGAGTCAGAACTCTTAGCCGCCCATTCAGGAAAGTGGCGCGACTGTGGCGCAACTACATGTTGATGTAAAGAATTCACTTGCTCCGGGCAATGTTCCCAATTACTAGCTTGAATCTTAAGGTTTTTACGGTTGGAATCTGTCCAAAGCGAAACTGAGTTTTTGTATAATGTATTTTTTTAGAAAGTAGGTATATGAAAAAAGTTCGTAGACAGCACAAGCGACTATCCCGGAGATATCAATTTGCTTAGCAGCGAACTAGTAGCAGTTCTTTATAGCAAGTTCCTCAGTTACATACCTGCATGTTCTTAGTTGGTACGATTCTTCAGTAATATTTAAGCAGACTATAGCCGTCTTTTCAGGTCATTTGAGCGACTAAAGAGCAACAATGGATGAAGGTTGTAAAAAATTCACCAGCTTTTCGAGCGCGGAGCAATGCTGAAGAGCACATCGTGGAGTCTATACCTATAGAGGTTTAAGCTTAGAGTAATTTAGATAGTTTCATATTCAGTGCAGGGCAGTTATCAACCCTTATATCAATGACATTAATATTTTACCTATGACAAAATGCTTTTGCTGAACCACCAAATAGTTGATCCTTGAATTCCTTTCCGCTACACGTTTGATCCCCAAACTCGATCCCAAAAATTAGGCCGGCCCAGCCAACGCCACACACGGCAACAGTGGCGCAAAAATTAGATGTCGGCTAAAGAATTCACTAGCGCTTCGGGCAACGTTCCCAATTACCGCTAGAGAATCCTTTGTGAGGTCTTGAAGACGGCCTGTGAAGCACCACTCGTGTGCCGCGCGGATTTAAGGTTTAAAAATCTTATTTTTTGGCGGGAATTATAAAACCTGTTATGGTTTATTCTGTAATTAAGAACGGTAGGATGTGTACCTAATAAGGACAAATTCCATGCATGCAAAAAGAAAAAATGCATGCATTTTATTTCAAGAATTGTATTTTACAAAGAGATTTCCTTTGTGATAACCCACCGGTTCTTAGTTTTTTTATAGAACTTAATTGGTTAGCGGCAGTCGATTGGTGTATCAAAAGTCATAATTCAAATTAGATAGTCAAAATTACAAAGGTAAGAAAGCCCCCGAAAACGCCCACCCTTCACCACTTCCTAGTGTTTTTGCCGGGAAGAAGTTGCGCAACAAACTCCCTAGCAGTATGACTTAAGGCTTACCTATACAAGTAACTTATTTTCTGTCCAATATCCTCCTCAAATAAACAGTAACAACGAAAACACTTTAATCTCTCAGCTCTGATATGAACTAAACGTTGCATTATACATTATACATCGAACGCACAGGGCGGAAATTAAACGCTGCATCGGCGGAGAATTGGAGCGACCCGGGCGATGCCCCAGATACGGCGCGTCCTTAGGATGGCTACACACGGAGCGACAGGAGTTGACGGGACGAAACAACAAAACGGGGAAGGACCTCCAAGAACTCAAAGATGATTTATTATCTAGACTCAAGTTGGTCTGGATCAAAGCTAGAAGTAACTTTAAACTTACAACGATTTTTCTTACGACAACAGCCAGAATATCGGCATCATGTACAAATCCGTAATCAAAGTACTTGGGGATAAAGCATGAGCAAATTGATCCAATTTTCGCGACGATTTACAGATGAAATCAGTATGCCTCATGAGTGATACTAAAATTACACCAATAGTCATCTATTGGTGTAATTTTGCGACACGTATAGAGGATGATGAGAATACTGATAAGCAAAAGCGCACGCGAACTGATTCTGTAGAATAAAACACTGAGCAGGATCTATCAAAATCTTCAAGACGAAAGAAAACCAACATGAATACATTCTATTATTCTAAAGATTCCTTTCAGCCCATTGTCAGAAAACTTAACACTGAAATCCTTCTTGAAAGCAAAATCTCGTCGATTTCGCGAATGAATGTGGTTGCAAAATAGTTCGGTGTGCAAACAGCTTTATCTGTGGAGACGCTTGGCATTTAAAGAATTTTATTTTACAGAATCGCATTTTGTTGCTACCTCGACTTCAGATTGAAGTAAGTTAGGATCTTAATTACTTAAATTAAAATAAGTTAATTAAGTACATGGAAGGAGAAAAGTTAGGGACTTCTTCTGCGCCAATAACGACTACTCTAACGACTTCAATTACTAATTATGCTAAATCTGATTATGCTGCATTACAATCCAATAAATTAACGACAAATTATTCACGAACAACGTGGCAAAACAATGATCTTCCAGCGTCAGTCTATAGCTAGACCGTCTTCCGCTATCAATTGTAAACTTTTGTGTAGCTCAAGTCCGAGACGATAGAAGATGACAACCCTCACAAGTTATATTTTAAGAGACTCGTGTTACATATCCAGGAGGAGCTAGTGGCTTAATAATCTAAATTGCACGGCTCGCTGAAAAGATTACGCTACGCTCTTGCCGTTGTCGGTTCGTGGATGGCTAACCACCTATTACAAATCGAGACCCCTCCGTGCCTCCTCGAACACTTTAAGTCGCTGGTCCTGGCTGTCATTAGTAAATCTTTGACAGTCGTTACGGGTAGCCAGAAGCCCGAAAGTCTGACAAAAAGACTTAACAAGGTATCGTGTTACCCAGTAACTAGGTTTTGGAGGTCAGCTAGGCAGACGCCCCATGTAAAATACTGGTATTCAGCTGCATCCACTTAGACTGGAATCCGATTCCAACATAGTTGGGGAAAGGCTAGGCAGATGATGAGCATGAATTATAAGTGTAGCTTATTCCGACACGATAGAAGATAACCACCGTTACAAATGGTATCTTGAAGAGACCCTTGCTGTATGCACAGACGCCAGCACATCAACCTACCCGAAACTGTCAAATTTTCCCAATCAACTTTGAACCTAGTGCTATAGCGATAAAGTTGAAAATCTATTAAAGAAATTTGACAGATTGGAGTAGCTTGATGTGCTGGCGTCTGTACAGTGAACAAAAGAGATAAGTATGCAGGATCGTTGGATATAGTTGAAGTTTAGTAAGAAACCGATGGATGTTCTCGAATAAAATTTAATTTTATTAATAGAACAAAAACAGCACATTTATCAAATTAAATTTCAGTCGACAACATCCATCGGTTTCTTACTAAACTTCAACTATATCCGACGATCCTGCATACTTCTCTTTTGTTGACTGTACATAGCCAGCACAAAACAAAATCTTCAACTATCATACTTGCCAACCAACACCACCCACCACTAGTCACCACCACCACCACTAGTCACAATATAAATCAAAGGTCCCTTGTTATCACAGCAAACTTTTTCACAGAACTGCTATGACGTCAAAGCTACCTAGCGATAAACTTAATTCTCGCAGACACAGCGTACGCATTATTATTGTCAAAATTCGTGGAAAGCCGTCTATACACCGGCTGAAGGCGAAAAGCTTCAGTAGTAGAGTTATTTTTAGAACAGCCGTTGATAAGGGTACGAGGGACGAAGGCATGAATGGTACAGGGGATTTACTCGCGCTTCGATCATCATTCTTGAGAATATGTACACCTGGACATTTTTTGTAGACTGAGTTCGCAGCCCTGCTTGCTAGTAGCATTATTTTATTTATTTTTTCGTGTCGGACCGCTGCGGTGCCGAAGCGGTGCGTTTGTCGTATTGCGCACGGACGGTCGTTTGTTTTCATACAAGCTCGCGGTGCGGGTTGTCGAGCGTTCGCGGTACCGACGCCGCACTGTTGCCGCACCGCGCGCTTTGTATGAAAACAAACGACCGTCCGTGCGCAATACGACAAACGCACCGCTTCGGCACCGCAGTGGTCCGACACGAAACGTCTAAATTGAAAGCGCCCTAAGACACAACATAACCTCACACCTTGTATCCCTGAGAGGTTGGGCAGAGATGTACCTACAGTACACCCACGTTTCGCATGTTTAAGTCCCACGTAATAGGCCCAACGCCCACGGCGACTTTTTGTAGCGATGCTGTCGCTCGTTGCGTAAACGTGCGACAGCATCGCTACTAACGCGCGTTAGTCGCATTTGCAATGCGCTACAGCATCGCGACTGTATCGATGCAAACGCGCGACCGTGTCGGACGACATCAGGGAGAGAACGGAGGGAGGGTGGCGCACGAGCGTCAGTGCAACACAATCGCGTTTGCATCGCGACAGTATCGTGTTTGCGTGTGCGAGGGGCCTTAAGAGGCGAGCGTATTGCCATCAACCATGTACAACTCTAGACTCCGGGCTGCTACAGAGAAATTCCTGATGGAAAAACCCAGTAACATCGTGTCCCACCCATGGACCGGATCCCAAGACTTAAGAGGTGAAAATATTACATATTTTCAAGCAAGAATTATATTTGCATCTTAATAAGTAAGTAATAATAATACCCTTCCGACCGAATTTCGACTAGTCTACTAGCTAAAGCACAAAGTACGCTAAAGCTAACGTACACACCCCTTTCCTTCGGTATGCTATAACAAAATACGCAGCTGATAGACTGATACGCATCTATGTTTTTTATTCAACAGACGAACGTGGAAGATGAATGTAAACAATAATTTATGAGCGTCTCAAAAGCTTCCGTAAACATCGGATGCAAGAGTCCGGAACTGCTCCACAAATATGCGTCAAAAATCATAATATCCGGTTAATGTCCGACCACCTGGAGCTTCCAAGTTAAGCAAATAGAGAAATCTATTCGTTCAAGATAATAAAATTATGCTGAATAACAGTATTTGATAAGAATTCTGAATAGCATCCTTGAATAAGATCCGACCGCTGGTGATTGTTGATTATCGTATCGATATAAGCACTCAGCTAAGCATAATCAGCCTATAATTTTCCCACAGCCAGGACACATGCCTCCTCTCGGTGAGGAGGGGGCCGTAATTCACCAAGCGGGCCCAGTGTGGGTTGAGAGATATCACATGTCTTCGATTTTTTTGGTCTAGGACATACCGGTTTCCTCACGACGCTTTTCTTCAGACTTTTGAGAGCAGTGGTGATGAAATAAACTGCACGAAGTAAAGCGCGTGTTAGGGTTGAACTTACGACCTAAAACTCGTTAGTCGCGGCCACTACTACTGGGCCAGCCAGCACTGTCCTCAGCACTCAGATGAATCAAGCCAATCTTGCATCTCAAACTCCAGTAATAGCTTTTAACGACGAGGAAAAAGGACGTCCAATCTTTACCAGGAATAACAATAATCTTCTAACGATTTGAGATCAAAAGGCACCGAGAAAATCGTGTCGAATTGGATTTCCTCAAGAGTGCACAACTGCAAAGTGGTACCGACAACATGCTCAAAAATTTCGACATCTATAATACAATATCATAAACTAGCTGCGCCCTCCCGTTTCACCCGCATAAGTTTCGATACCGTGGGAATATCGGGATAAAAACTATCCTATGTCCTTTCCCGGGACTCAAACTATCTCTATACCAAATTTCATCTAAATCGGTTCAGCGGTTTAAGCGTGAAGAGGTAACAGACAGATAGACACAATTTCGCATTCATAATATTAAAGTATGGATTTATTTATCAAAACAAGCGTACACAGTACCCACATACACACGGCATGCAACATGTTACACAGTAATTATAACATCTCAATCATGTTTTGCCCTAACGCCTGTACAAAATATAAAGTGGGTAATTAACAAATCGATCTATTGGTTTCGTTTCACAACGTTTTTAATCTCAAAACCATGAATTAACTTACTTTTCGCACGTTAAAAAAACCACATGGCAACAGGCCTGTAAACAAAACCATGAACACATGGCGGACTTCACTTTTACACACCATTTCACCTCAATATGGCGAGATATTGGGTTGCAGAAACAGGTGTGGGATAAGTGGGTTTAATTTTGTAACAGGTCTTTTGTGTTACTTTAGGGTAATTTTTGGCAATAATTGCGAAGCTAAAATAATATTAAGGTAAGATTAGATTTGTTAACAAGTTAATTTTCATAATCCTCTATTGCATTCCATATTGTAAAAAAGATGGCTGGCTATAAAGGGCTTAAAGCTAGGTACAAAAATATGGACTGTCACCCTGTAAGGGTTAGCATAAGGATAAAATTAAATTAAAACTATAACTAATATAAAATTTAAAATCTAGGTCCCATTTAAATTAATTTAATTTAACAATAAAATAAGGACATGAAAAGTTGGTTACTATTACAAAATATAAAAAAATTGATTGAATTAAGTTGATCCTGGGAAGAAAGACCCACACAACTTTGTTCTAAAGACTTACCTACGTCAATAAAAGAGCATACCAAGCAGCATCGACAGGCAGTTTTATAATGGACTTAATATTCCACCAATAAAGACAGAAAATGTAGAGATAGAGTAGATATGCATTTTGAAATTATTTTTTTGAATAGAGAAAATAATGAAATTCTATTTTTTTTATTTCGACGCAATATCCTACTCTCATTAAATTCGTGATCTTTCAAACAAAAAGAAGACATATCCAACAATCGTTTAATCCAATTTAAAACCAATTAAATTATCATAAAACACAATAGCTCATTATATCGAGAGAATGTATAACCCGGCTCATACAAAAAGTTCTCGAATTCGTTTAAGCTGCGCACGCGCATAGTTTACAGAATTCGGTCGGGTAAGACCGGCGAATTGTGGCACAACAACGTCCGTCCGGACGGATGAGTCTATTAAATCATACGTGGTCAGGGGCCTTAACTGTAAAAATATGGTGTAAATGATGAGAGGTAGCGATTTGTGTTTAATATTTATTTTTCAAGCCGGATTTACCGACGTAGCTTGCAGAGTAAGCAAACTGAAGTGGCAGTGGGCTGGCCAGTAGCCATGTCTGTCGAAGGACCAATGGCCGGTCGAGCAGACGAGTCCTGGAGTAGAGTCCGCGTATCGGCAAGCGTAGTGTGTGGCGCCCCCCAGCTAGATGGACGGACAATCTAAAGAAGGTGGCTGGGACAGACTGGATGCGGAAGGCGGAGGACAGGGTGTTATGGCGCAGCCTGGGAGAGGCCTATGACCAGCAGTGGACTGCAATACGACGAGTTGATTGAATATTTATTTTTTACTTAAAGGATTTCATGAGTATATACGAATAGACAAAAAAAAAACAGAGAACTATCAAGACAAGAAGACAATATCATGCTGCTGTCGTACTTATGCTCAGCATTCTAAGATTTTTCAGTTTCGTTGTTTTAGGATCGGATTATTATCTACAGCATGTACCAACGGCAGCCACGAAACGATGAAACATGGCATGGTAGTGATACGAAGTATTGCATATTATATAGATTTGAATGCCATAACTCGTGTTTAGTATCGCTGCATTTTATTGTGGGACACACAATAAATGTGTTAGACTGAAAAGCAGTGTTCTGCTAGAATATAACTTCTACAATTATGGACTATAAAGTTATAAGACATGACATACGGTTGAGAAACACTTGCCTTTCACCTGATCTTGTTGATCACCATGTAATGTTGTGATTAGTTAGATTCATTCATCAGCATAAAAACGAGTGACAGAAGATTCCAGTATCAACGATAACTTACTATGGCGTATTGATAAAACAACAAATTCTTAATTTCATTCCGCTAACAAAAACGCTCTCACCCACATTCCTCCGCTGCCGCTAATCACAAGCCCCACACTTAATTGCCTCGACTCGAGCATTGAACGGTGGCAGCAAAAAAATTGGCCAAGCGTGATGTTAGCACGACGAGCCACGCTATTAGCTTCATCATTATTTTGAGTATCTGCCGAATCAATGCTCTTACGATTTACGGTTTTATGACGATTTTCATAACTAGTCCAAATGCATTCTTTATGTCTATTTAAGGTGGTCCAACGTTTCATCCACCAACCGGCAGTGGGCCGGCGTAGCGGGTTAAGGGTGACTTGCTCTTACAGCGAGGAGGCTTGAGTCCCGGCGGCAGTGGGAGCATTATAGGCTGAGTATGTAAGCTGCATCCTGGATTGGACGTAAAAACCGGAGAATCGAATGTAGTGGTGATGGCTCCATTTAGAAAGACTATGTCCAACTGTGGATTGTTTGCACTATTTTTATTTATTTATATATACTTTATTGAACACCACAAAAATTCATAACAAAAAAAAAACCCACAAAAAATAAAAATATCCTATAATCGATTGTCTAATGATTAGACAATCAAAAAATCACCAATTAAGTAATTCATCTATAGATTAGAGTCTAGATCTATAGATGAATTACTTAAATGGTGATTTTTATTCCACCTGATCAACGAATGCAGCGTCGACGCGTTCGCTCTTGAAACTCAATAGGTACCAATGTTTAACGGTAATGCTTCTTTAACCAACAATCTATTTAATCGTCGGCTTTTCGCTGGAGTTTCGTCTTAAATCTTTTAGAATTCGACTCGGACTCAAGTTCTTGCTGTCCACAGAATTAGCAAAAAAAATTCACTGATTTCTTCACACAACTACTAATAAAACATTCATCATCCCGAATCCCACCAACCGGTCCAACAGTGAAAGTCTTCAACTCCGTAACGAAGCACAAAACCATCAAAAGGCCATACAATAAACGACTATAACATGTCCAAGCCCCATTTTCATGGCCATCAGAGACCATCAGAAAAGCATGACGGATGGCTATGATGTATGACCGATGGTACCGCTTACGTACGACGGGCTGTTCCCACTCAATCTTGGGAGGAATGTCTTCACGTTAATTCAGGAAGTGAATTTATGCTTTACAGTTTTGATGCAGCTATGGCTATGAGGAAGTGGTTAGGAATTCTTTGTGCCAATAAATGAGAATCAAAGTGTATTTATTGCATTACAATATCCACCACTAGCGGGGTCCGTGGCACCCTGGATAGTCAGTCCCGTTAACACCTTGCGGACTGGTTAATTATCACCAGAAATGAACCTAAAAATGAAAAGTTAAAGGACTTAAAAACAGCGTTCTGTTTCCGTCAATCATTTGGAAATGACAGAGACAAAATGATATTTTAAATTATATGGTTAGCGCTAAACGCATTTAGTCATTTGTGGTGCTAGGGGGGATCATAAATACGAGAATAACCTATGTACTCATTTAAGTAAGTAGGTAATAAAATATCTTTATCTATTGTTTCTTACTCAGTTCGTTCCGATACGAGAGAAACAGAAAGTCTCCTTATTCCCTTACTAGCTTCTGCCCGCGACTTCGTCCGCGTGAAATTTCTTGTTAGCAATACTGAAGCTTCGCATTAGGGAAAGAATTTTAGGAATCAGATAAATAGATACTTACAATCTTACAAATTTTACCTCTTCATACATAATATTATACTTTAGATATAGAAGAGATTTGAAACCGAAAGACACATGCCCCGGAAAGAGATATATTTTTGGACTGGTTTTCTTCAAGATATTTCCTAAGAATAGAAGTTTATAAAAGCTTTTAGAATAATATCGCAGGAAATTGATAATTTTGGAGTTTCCTTTGAAGAAAAGTCCGGATATCCTGTCCTATTTACCTCGCTTTTGCGTAAAGTTTGCTTTGGGCACTAAATAAGACTGGAATTCTATAATTATAAAATTATTCAGTTTCCGAAGATGGGATGAGTCTTCTGTAATTTTCGCGGAAGATGAGTAAATTCTAAATATTAGTTTTACTTAATGATAAATATAAATAATTGAACTGTTTTATCAGATCTCGTCATTTAACCTTTTAACCGCTTACGTCGGATTAATCCGACAAATATTTTCGTGTCCATTCCGCCAGGGTCGTATATATACGACCAAATAACACAGCTCGTTTAATCTGTATTATTATTACATCACCACAGCTCGTTTCATCGGTATTTATTTTTCGTTTTTTTTTTTCGGGCGCTGGGGGCACGACAACTCATATAAATCATCTACTCTCCTATCAACTATCCTACATCTACTCTCCTATTCTGAGACGTTTTGTGGGGGTGATGAACGAGTGAAGTACTTTCCCTTCGCTTGTGCGTCGTCCACATGAAGCGGCCTCGGATAAATTAGTTTTTAAAGAATAATTCACTAACATTAATTATAAGAAATTTACTAACACAATGGATCTTATACGTTGTCCGAAATAAAGAATTTATATATATATAAAGTCGGGCGGTTAAAGGGTTAAAAAGAAAAAATGGATAGAAAACAGTTACCTACCTTGATCCTCCATTTTTTTACCTATCTTCCTAATTTTTTTACTTAAGTACAAATACTATTGCATTATAACATAACACCACGTCTTTAGTCCCTGAAGGATTAGGTAGAGGTGTATCTATAGTATCTACACCCACATTTCGCCAGTTATGTTTAAGTCCCATGTAATTGGGGGCCAGCCTATTGCCAAAAACCACGCACAATTAACTCCGGGCTGCTACCGAGAAATTCCAGGAGATCTTAATTTAGTCTAACCCTCAAAATCCAATTTCCTATCTCAATGTTCAGTCTAATTTCCAAACCACTGTCCGCATTCACAACGGTACTAAAATTAGACAGCAAAAAAATCTCTTTGACCAAAGTAAGGCACTGAATAAAACATCGCCTCCAATAGCTTTTTATCTATCTGTATCTAAAAATAACTGGATAGTTAGGTACTTCAGACCAGGTCATTACTCATTTTAACACAATGTCTTGATGATGCCTCTTGCCCGACCACGGCGAAAGAAAGAGGGTAATGTTTTTTGACTTATTTGTATACTGACCCTTGATGTCAAAGCTTTCTTTCATGTCTTACAAAATGGTGGGAATTCTTTTGTTCGAGTGATTTATGTTGGGTTTCTCGAGTTGAAAGTAAAGCAAGGATTGAAAAGGTAAGCGTTTGATAGTTTGTGGATGGATGAGTTGCTATTTAAGGACGTTTAAATGTTGAATCATGAGAAAGTGGCCGTGCTAAATGAATCATGTTCACAAGGACTTGTTTGAAATCGGCTTTTTGACTTCCAAGGGACGAAAAGGAACTTAATTCATTTTTTCTGTGTGGTTCTTCCTCATTTAAAGTTAGATGTATTGACTAGTTTATAGAGGTATGAGGAACAGGGTCTAAAGTTCACTCATCCTCCATAGAAAAGGAAGGATCCTCCGACCAATAGAGGTGTCCTGTCTGACGGCAACTGCCCGACGATTGATGTCGGGAAGGTGTATATTTGCTAGTTACGCGGTAAACTCTATATGCGCGATGCAGGATTTTCGTGACGTCAGTGTGATGCGTAGTTCACATGTGGCGGTGTAGATGCCGCTACAAGTTCACCGAAATCGATTATCAGAATAAGAAAACATGCTAAATCAATCAATCTTGCTGAAAGAGAAACTCTTATCTAAGAGGAGACAGAAAAAAGAATACATACATGATTGTCTAATGTAAAAGATCATATTGCTAAGAAGGAAGTAAATGAGATGCCAACAGATAAAGACGAATGAAAGAATACGAAGTAAGAGTTAATGTTAGAGAAAGATAATCTAGGAGAATCTGTCTGAGAAGAAAGCAAATGAGATAATGGCCGATGCAGGTTTCACGAAATCATAGTAACATACCATCGGGCTTGTATTCCCGGAAAGGATAGACAGGGGTATCTATAGTACCTACACCCACATTTCTCTAGTTATGTTTTGTCTCATCTTAATAGCGAGCGAGCCTATTGTCATCAACCGAGCACAAGTCCGGACACCGGACTGCTACTCAGAAATTCCAGATAGAAAAACACAATAACGCTTTGCCGAACCCGGAAATCAAACCCTGTACCACATGCTCAGCAGTAGCGCAAACATACGGGTCGAAAACAGAACCTCCTTTTTTTGAAGTCGATTAGTAAAAACAACGAATAACCCAACTTCCAGTACAAAAATACCGTCACCAACCTTCGCTTAATGAAATCGATTGCACCAAGCCTATGCCTAATTCAGTCGGAACAATCGATGCTATACCGAGCACATTTCCTGCCTCATTGTCATATATTAATATGTGGATATGCACGTACCTATTGTTATCGATATTATAGCTGTATGGGCGCTTGTCCAAAAATAAACTGATTACTCGTGTCGTCTCATTATGATGCGGTAGTATTCAAATTGAGTGTTTGTGGCGGGAGTTCTTGGCGTTGTAGATTGAATGATTGTTCATTAGGGAGCTTATTTATTTTGCTCTTTTTCATAATTATCATTATCATTCTCCTGCCGGTATTCCAATTTATTTGAGGTCGTCGCAACATGTCTTTTTATTCCATCCTTCTCTATTAGTCGTCATCTCCGTAGTCATCCCCTTTCCAACCATAATATCATCATTCATTACATATTGTGCTATTTTTGTGCACTGTAAATTAAAGACTACAAGTTCTGGGCCTACTTACTTTTACGAAGGGCAATCTTATTACCCAGTAACTGGGTTGTAGAGATCAGATAGGTTGTAGGATCAGCTGCATCTGGTTAGACTGGAAGCCGATCTGAACATCATTGGCAAGGCAGATGATGAAGTTCTGGGCCGACTCGTGATAGATTACACGCTCAGAAGAAGGCTACAAGAGCCGATTTAGGCAAAATGGTTTCTTGACTGTACGTCTCAATTTCCAAAAGCCTGATCGTCAAGTCCATAAATCAGCTGGCATGTAAGCTCTTTTGATTGGTTTAACGAAAAGATCACAAATAAGTTATTAATTTACTTTGCATGAGATGAGACTTCAGAAGAAACGTCCTGATGAAGAAAATAATTACTCGGCATCGCATGCCACAGATTTATAACCACCACCGCTTGCGCACTCCGCAGGAATGCAAAATAATGACTGAGCCACTCTGACGCATCGATGTTATAATAAAACGGACAAAAACGCAATCGAAAGCTGCGGCTCGACGGAAATAACTAACTGAGCGATTAATCGCAATGCCTGGACGTATATTGTATAAGGCTGCCTTTCCACTAGAGATATGCGAGGTAGTAAGCCACTAAGCGGTGAAGCTAAGCTACGAAACTGTGAGTCGTTTTTCACCAGAAAGAAAATGCGTTTATTGGTATAGGAAATTAAGGCCGGCCATACACGGACAACTTGAAGCTGAAAGTATCGACTGCTTCAAGTTGCGACTGCATAGCAAACTACAGTCTTCTACGTTCACACATACACGGAACCGCTCGAGCAGTCACGACTGCTTCGGGCGGTCGGCAGCGCGGTGAAATTTCATCGTGCGGTCGTCAGGCATATACTGACTGCTCTCGCGCAATTACCTCCACCCGCGCTCTTCATTCCACGGCGCGTGTGTTAAGGCCTGCAATAAAAACCGCAGAGCAGTTGATACCGACTGCTGCAGCAGCAAGCAGGCAGGCATCAATGGCAGCTTCAAGCGATTGAATTTGACTGCACGAGCAGTCCGTCTATGGCCAGCCTAAGTTAAACAAAAAACTATTAAAACAAAGAAAAGGGCCTCAGCTCAGCATGTCAGATGGCAACACAAGGTACTACCACTTGACGCTGATCAGCTGCAGCCCACGGGTGCAATACGCCCCGAATAATGTTATTATCAAATTAATTATGAATGCAGCAGTGGCAGCCAAGTGGTAACGGCCGGGACTTACGAGTTGTAGGTCGTAGGTTCGAACTCTGACAGGCACTTTACTTTGTGTAAATTATTTCATCACCACTCTCAAAACGGTGAAGGAAAACATCGTGAGGAAACCGGCATGTCCTAGAACCAAATATTCGAAAACATGTGACATCTGCCAACCCACACTGGCCCCGCGTGGTGGATTACGGCCCACTCCCTCTCACCAAGAGGAGGCCTGTGTCCCAGCAGTGGGAACATTATAGGCTGATTATGTGATGTGAATTATAAATTACATATTGAATTATTGAGCTACTGGTGTAGCAGAGCAGGTTAGATGTGCTATGAAGATGCGCTTTGCGTTTATGTGAAAAAACTTAGCTTCGTTGAACCCTCTTCCACCGCTTAGGCAAGCTGCGCTATGAAAATCAAACGATCATATTGGTATATCGCTACGCAGCTTAGCACATATTAGTGGAAAGGCAGCCTTATTGCTGTTCCATGCCTTTTTAAGGGTATCCGTTAAAAGGTTGAAGATCTTTTCGTTGTGTCGGTATGTCGCAAATATTCGAAGTTTGCCTTACGGTACTTTGAAAGGAAAGAAAGTTGGAGTGCTTAAAGTTTTCGCTACGGTATTGAAGAGTAAGGTGGTAAATACTTGGGTAAGAGATAAGAAAGCCGAAGCCTGCCGAGGTAGCGGGATCGTCCGAAAGGGTTACCGCTGCCCCGGAACATAAAGGGCTAAGGAAGGAGCACGGGTGGGTTTTAGTCAGTAAGAGTCTGACACTCCCTGCCACTCCACCCAGAGCGGGAAGAGTCATTTGATGATTTCCCACCCTCAAAATAAAAAAAAAGTCCAAAGAAAGAAGGAAGGAAGGATCTTTAGAAGTTCAAAATGCATTTAGTACTTGAGAAAAATGCTAGTAACTTCGTAATCCATACAATCAATACTCAATGCTTTATTGCATTCCATTACGTAATTCTGAGCCGGTGGCTTAATATTATGGTTAGTGTCAATATTATGGACCTGTCGGGCATACCACTGTTTAGTAGGAGAAGCAGAGCTTCTTATTTGGGGTCGGCACAAAACGTCTGTTTCTTCGATACGTCTTTGTTAGTCGTCATTTCGGTAGTCACACCCTTTCTAACCATAACATAATTCATGTTGTACTCTTTTTGTACACTGTAAATTAAATACTACAAGTTCTGGGCCGACTTAGTTTTACGAAGGGGAATTGTATTACCCAGTATCTGGGTATCATTGTGTTATGTTATCATTCACACATTGCATCCATCATTTCTTTGGTCTTCCCCTACTCTTATAGCTATCGACATTCCTACTCAAAACTTTCCTCACGACATTTTCCTCATTCCTCCGTAACACATGCGGATATATCATGAGAAACGATTTCCACATTTCCAGTTTAAATGCAATTCAAAAATTAATTTAGCTATTATGTCAGTTGTAATAAGCCAATAAACTATAGAGCGTTCACTGCGTTCTAGGAAATTTTTGACCAGAGGACCAATTCCCGTATTTCAAAGAACGTTTGCATTCTAATCTCTCTCTCATTCATTACATTGATTAAAAGATTGACATTGACTGTCGCTGAGATGAGATTGCGAGTAGATTTTGAACGTTTTAACCCCGTATTTAATCCTTTAAACTTTTGAACACGACACAAATTGGGTTTTCTGTCGGTGTTTTCTAGGCAGTTTCCAATGACCCAATTTGTGTCCGTCATTTGAAGATGAGTTGCGTAAACAATCTGATCATTATTTCTGCCTTAATTAAAACGAGTGGAGAACTCTATAAATTGCAATGCTTGGCGCCTAGCCAACTCTCTCTCGGTAAAATGTAGAATGTCTGTATCCTTTACAAACTTTACTGTTTGACTAGTAAAAGCGGTTTTCTAGTTTATCCGGTCTATCTATAGGATAGAGGTAATACCCAGAGTAAGTTTCCGGCTGTGAAGGTCAGGTGGCATTAAATATGCATTATCAGCCGCATCTAACTTGGGAATATCAATAATGCACGTCAACATCTTACAAGGTCACAGTCGAACCAAGTAAAAGCTGCATCTAGTTTGACTAGACCGATTTACACAGGTTTTCGATAGACTAATACAGGAGATTCCTCTTCTGCCGTTTGATAACATTACCATGTTCAACGAGAGCAGAGGCCCAACGTGATCTCCAGTCAATATCATTGTTTCCTCTTAATGTTGGAGTCATAAGCACACCTCGGATTTGGGATGCATTAAGGAGCCCCTCGCACTTTCACGTAGCTGTGACTCCAACATCCAACCATATTTGCAAGCAATACAATTTATCATCATCATACGCAGCACGACTTCAGGCTTCTCTATGATTGTACCAATCTCCACACTTCTGTGCCTACCTCATCCAACTACCTGCGGTCGCAACAAAGTCGTCCCCATCTCACCACGAAAATACAACTAATCCAACCAAATTCAAAATAAAGCTCCAATTTCATCAACTCCATTCATTCAACTTAAAAATTCACCTGAACAATTTCTAAACCATTAACAAGCCGTTTGCCACAGAGTAGATAAATCAATCTGCGTAGCCTTTTTCCCAACTATGTTGAGGTCGGCTTCCAGTCTAATCGGATGCAGCTGAATACCAGTATTTTACATGGAACGACTGCCTATCTGATATATCCTTAAGCCCCAATTTCATTCAACTCATTCACTCTATTTTCAAGTGTGTAGTTACTTGTTACATAACAACACGCTCGTGTACAACATAATATATTAAACTAGGCTAGATCTGATGTGGACTGGCGTATTCAACTGCGTTTCATTTCAATACGTTTTTGTTGGAGAATTTACTTTGTGTGTGCAGGTAGGTGAAATAGATTATAAAATAGTTTTGTGTACTGTGTGTCCTGTCCTGGTAGAGAAAGCATATACGCATAATTGCCTATTGTGCTCCACTGCTGGGACACAGGCCTTCTCTCTGCGAGAGGGAGTGACCCGATAGAAATAAGTAAACGTTTAAATGAAGCACTTGATATCGCAACTAACGCACCTTGTTTTATTATTGCCAGGGACGAGTTTTCAGAACTTGCCAGACTTCCAGAATCCAGGCTAGGGTGTAGAGCTTTTACAGAAACTAAAACCGTCTTCAGCACTTTACAAGGCACTTTTTGCACAGCACAAGGAACCCTGAAATCTATTTTAACTATACCTGCGTGGTAATTGAGTAACACACTATCAGTAGCAATAGCTTTGACAGTTCAACAACATTCATTGCGTTATACGTTGTTGAGCAGACAGTTTTTTTTAAACATATGAAGCAATATCCTTCAAAATGATTCAGATTGAGATTGAAAGTGTATTACGCAATTATGGTGCTGCTCTTGTATTACCTACTGCCTATTGCGTCTTCAGGTTGCCAAAAGCGTCTCGCGACATCGCGAAGAACTTGACTGCAGAAAAAACCTCCGTACTACGTACTAAGTCTGTTCTTAAATCATGACAAAACATGCAAAAGTAGTCAAAAAGTAATGGAATAAACATTTTCGGCACACAAAAACCAGATTTACAATGCAAAAACATCCACAACCAGGCCAGAAATACAACAGTAGTTTCCCTAACAAAACTAGGACGATCATAACTAACAAAACCCATTTCTCTTCGCCTGTACCCCGCACAATGAACCGACTATCCAACTGCGGATGTACTAGTTTATACCTCTAAGTATGATCAGGCGCATTCCAAAGGGCACTGTGATAATCGACAGCTGGGTATAGCAAGGTCGGTCAATGCGCATGGGTTAGTGATAGACATGTTGTATTGATTGTAGAACTTGTTTATTGATTGATAAGCAATGTATATTTAAACTATCTTCTCCCCGAGGCTTCGTGGATGTCGGAAAATACCCGAAAGGCACGTGCTATCTATCTCGTTACCTAATTTCATCGAAATCCGTTACTCACTATAGTTTACAAATGAAAAAAAATGTGGCCTAGAAAAAGGTATGCATTATATTCACAGGTCGACCTCAGTCTGCATTAAAATAGCATCGACGAGTGGCGCCACCCTGGGGAGTCTGCCCTGCTAGCGTCCGATTATCTGTCTGTCGTTACCTGGAATATTTTTGGTACTGCATGAGCTATCCTCATCTATTACATTCCGATACACAATATGAAGGAATAAATGATGATTATTCGATGCTGATGACAATCGATATTTCCTGGAAACAAGAGGGCAGACTCAATCAATAAGCAGCAGCAAAGGGATCAAATTGTTAATAGCCTTTAGATATAATTGGGTCCACGAGCTCTTTAATCAAATGGGAGAGGCGAATAATATCGCCTGGTTGCAATGAGATGATTTGATAGTCAGCTGTGTCTGGTTTGATTGCAGACCTATCCAACATATCTGGTTAATTATGATTCATTGGCAGGACAAAATTAAACTGGTAGAACATTGAACAATAACCGCTTAAAGAATGTAATCCAGATTAGGTAGTACTTACTTGATATTTTTTATGATATCTCCTTGAAGTTCATTGAGTTTTTTCATGTTAATGACAAATCGATATGAGTAAGTAGGTACTAAGTAGGTTGAACAGCTATTTCTCAAAACAAACAACGGGCAATAAAGAAAAACCGGCCAAGTGCGAGTCGGACTCGCACACGAAGGGTTCCGTACCACCGTACAATATTTAACACTACATATATAAAAAAATCACGTTTGTTGTATGGGAGCCCCCCTTATTTTTTTTTTTAAGTGAATATACAACTAAGTACTTATTCTGTAAATATTTCAAGCGTCTACCTGTTGCCGTTATTAATATCGAGCAAAAAACGGCAAAAAAATCGCGTTTGTAGTATTTGTTGCTATAGCGGCAACAGAAATACATAATTTGTGAAAATTTCAACTGTCTAGCTATCGCGGTTCTTGAGATACAGCCTGGTGACAGACGGACAGATAGACAGCGGAGTCTTAGTAACAGGATCCCGTTTTTACCCTTTGGGTACGGAACTAATAAAAGAAGTAACTTCCTTAAAATCCTCTCCGCGAAACAGGCGTGTCTAGTGCGGGGTTTGCGCAGTAGCCAATTATAATTTTCTGTATGGGAAGAGGTATGTGTGTGCCCTGCAGACCCTGCAGTTAAGGATTTATGTACTACAGTGGCTTATTATCATTATCCTGCTCCAATCCAAATTTATTTGAGTTAAATTATTTTGTAGTTAGTAGATAGGCAGTCGCTCCATGTAAAATACTGGTATTCAGCTGCATCCGGTTAGACTGGAAGCCGACCCCAACGTAGTTGGAATAAGCCTAGGCAGATGATGATGACTTCTCTATTAGTCGGCATCTCACCGGTCACCCTCTTACTAGCAATATCATCTTTCACACTTTCCATCCATCTTTTCTTTTACTACGGTAATAGTATCTAGTAGTAAATCCCTTAACATCAATCAAGATCAGAAGGAAAATTCTCGTAATTTAAAACGTTCAAAATCTAGTCGCAATCTCATCTCAGCGACAAACGAAATTCTCTATTTTTGACAGATTGAGACAGATCAGGCTGTGAACGTTCTTAAAATTACGAGTATTACCCCTCAAATCTCATTCTCAAGATTTTACAACCCACTCTTTTATAAACCAACAGTCTTTAGAACTCCCCGATGCACTTTAATACACAACGTATGCAAAATCTGCAAACCCCTGACAGCCAAGAACACAAAGTAAAAGTGATCACTTACATCATTGAGAACAATCGTAAGTTTTTATGTTATCACATTATGCAAGATACAAGTACTGTTACAAACAATATGCAATCTATACTGAGAACTACTTTGTTGTGCATTGCGTAGCATGTGTGTATTGCATGATCATTGATTTAAAAATGCAGCAATGTATTGGGAAATTGTGAAAGGAGGATAGATAGTGTATATACGAGTTTGAAATTTTAGGATGGTAGCTAAAGAGCAAGTATGAAAATGGCACAAGTGACTGAAAAGGTTATAACGGTATGGGCACGTGATGCGGAGGAATGAGGAAAATGTCGTTAGGTAAATTTTGAGGATATGGATGGCTACAAGAGTAGGCCGGCCATATTAGCCGTAGAACCAATGGCCGTTGATGTAGACGTGTACTTGAATGGAGACCGCGAATTGGCAAACGTAAGATAGGATAGGAGTTAGGACGCCTTCAGGCTAGGTGGAGCGACGATATTCTGTGTGGGTGGTAGAAGCTATAGGACAGTAGTCCGGATCGAGTTGAATGGCGTACAATTGGAGAGGCCTATGTCCAGCAGTGGACTGCTGTAGGTTGATGCTGATGAGATTTAAGTCATCAGTCTTCAAAGTAGAAATTGACAATGGCTACACAGAATTGAGAAAAACACATAACTCGTTATTAAAGACTTCTTTTTATTTATATCAACATACCCAACCATACCAACGTGATCAAGAAGTATGACTATCAAATTTTTCTTGTATGTAATTAACTTGTAATTAACACAACTTCGAATACATTACGACATGAGCAAATCTTGTTAACGATATATCGTTAACGAGATATGCCCGTTTAGGTACGTATAGTTGAAAAATTACAAAACAGTTGTTTGTCAGAAGTGCAATTTATAATCACTTGATGACAAGACTTAATCACATGCTTAGCGTGTCGTAAGCAACTATGTCAGTCCAGAACTTGGCTAGCGAGTATTACATGATCATCTCCAAAGTCACAAACCCACACTGGGCCTGCGTGGTGGATACCGGTCTACTCCCTCACCAAGAGGAGGCCTGTGTCCTAGTAGAGGGAACATTATAGGCTGATTATGATATCTCCAAAGTCCTCGTGACTTTATGATACCCCATGGTTTGATTAACCGTCCCCGGACTTTGCCTGAGCCCGACAGGTTCCATAATGATCAGGATCACATATAATTTTAAGTTACCACCTAAGTACACATTGTAGAATGCAAATAAAGTATTGAACAAGTAAGATCAGCAGAAAAAAATTGCTAAGTGAGCAATGATTTTTTTCCGTAACTTCTACTTATATTCTGTTTTGTGGTCAACAGCTGACATGAAGCAATAAAATTCTATAGAAAACGATCGAGCATCTCACCTTGGCATATTTAAGTAACAGTCAATTGGGCCCTTCTGTTCTTTATACTCTAGTACTTGAAATGTATTGCATCGTGCATCGGTATAAAAAATATTATCGATTTAAATGTAATTTGTTTTAATTGCATTGTTTGATTTTATGTGTATTCGATGAGATTCAATAGAGGCCCTTTGAATAAGAAAAATTCTGAGGTTTTTTGCCATTGATTGTTTGAAAAAATAAAGACAATGACGTTTTGGAAATAACGCAGGAAAAAAACCGTTTGACGAAACATACGTTGGAGAAATGAGGACCAGGTTCTGATGTCTTCATCACACACACAACACCTCTGCCTTACTGCGCATGAGGCCACAGGACGTGCCACCAATCGTGCCAGCCCTAAAATTATGTAAAATAACATTAATTGATGCTAATTGTCCCCTCCGTTTGGGAGGAAGTAGTGTCATTGATGTTATTTTCGGATGTTGGCCATTATCATCATGTTTTTGATGCAGGTGGTAACATTGTTTCGCGTTATTACATAATGATGTACATGGAGTCATCATTCTCACATTTGACTAAGTTTAAACTCCGTAGTTGCTGGTGGGAGGTATAAAAAAGCTCCCAGCAGTGTATCACCTTGCTAACTGGCTTATAGTTTTACCGCAGCATGAACTATGTTATAGTTCGGGTCGATACGAAAGAGAGAGACACCAACTATTTAACATTTTATTTATGTACATTTTTTTTAACAGGTGAATTGTTGGGCTCCCAAGTCCCAATATGCACTTAAGTGTTTAGTTTCTGGAAAGCACTAGAGTAATCGAAACAAAAGTATAGTTTTTGGCAAAAAAGAGTCGCTATCATTATCCCGATACGTCCGTATCAAAACGTAATACACGTGATGAGCATGGACCCCCTTCCTTCCTTTCTTTTCAGGTCGATTGTAAATAAAAATGTATATTGTAGGGAGAAGCGCTAGAGTAGCCCGCAAAATTCAAATTTTCTTCGTAACACGTATAGATTCATTAAAATCATGAATTATTTCAAGAAATATCAATCAATGTTACGTTCGCCAATAATATTTTGCTCAACATACAACTTGAGACTGACCTGCAAATCGCAAAAAATGTAAGATAATTTAAATAATTAAATGAGTTGGACCCAGAAGATGGCCACGCCAATCTCCGGACCAGTAGCGTTTTTAGGTACTCAGAAGTACAGGTCTTCAGGGATGGACCCCATTGTCAACTACAATTACCATATTATAGGGATATAGCTATCGTAACTACGGGAGAACGTTGCTCTTCCTCATAAAATAATGTGCGAGTTGCCATTTACGACACCTACGGGCTATGACCGACTGGCGACTGGGTAGGGTTGACCTACTGTTTACCGGAACCCACACGAGCTTTTAAACAAATTAAAAACATTGGGGCTGATCTTCCGTCCTATTTACGGTAGGTAACGACCTGAAGTAGTAATTGTAAAGAAAAATGGCTGTATTCACTGAAGAGATGGCTCATGGCAGGAGTGTACGAAACATATACTTGCCTACATTTCGTCAGAACAGTTATTGTTTTGCAAGTTCCATGTTTAATGAACGGACAGAGAGCCTATTACCATTTACCAATCACTAAACCAAAATTACGAGTCCGGGCTATAGTTGTAAATAATAATAATAATGTTTATTTGCCAAAAACAGTGTTTACGTTTCCTCTTTACAAAAAAAAAAACAAAATAAGACGCAAAGGAAGCATTTTGCTTATGAACTCCACACTAGGTCGAGCCTGTCTCGTGGAATCCAAATAAACCGTTTCAAACCAAAAAACGGGTTCCATGTCGTGGTTTTAAGCCGTTTTTTAACCACGACCACGTGGGCCATATAGGTTTAAAACGGTTTATTTACAACTACACTCCGGGCTGCTACAAATAATAATTTTGTGAAGTTACAAATCTCAATGTCATAATTTGCAACCAATCAACAACACAACAGTCGCGTGTAGACCAACGGGTCATTCACCATCTTCTGTCCAACCTTTAACCAACTATGTTTCGGTCAGCTTCCAGTCTAACCGGAAACAACTGAATACCAGTACTTTACATGAAGCGACTACCTTTTTACCCGACTACGGCGAAGCAAAAAGGAGGGTTATGATTTTGACCGGTATGTATGTATGTTCATCTGTTCCCTCATAACTTCAAAAGTACTTTTAAATAATAATTTGACAATTGAGGTATCGTTAGAAGCGTCTTGACGGTCCGCTGGTTATAGGCTATGTGACGTCAAACTAAATTCAATGTGGCGGCCTCTAGAGGACATAAAGTAATGAATTTAAAAATAAATATTTTAGGGTGGTGCCTTGTGGGATATCAAATGAAAGGGCTTAATTAGCACATTTCAAAAATATAAATATTACTGAAATAAGCCCCAATGTAATTAAATAAAAAATAAGTTTAAAAACTAAAACCCGACTACTGAAAAGGACGAAACAAGAAAGTACCTTACCGTGGTCGCATGCTACCATAGCTTATAAAAGTATGTTAGTAGAGCGACCTTATTGTATGACTATTCATAAGGAGTTGTTGTATTGCTGGTTCTAATGATTATAACTGTTTAAAGTCATATTTTTTACGGTCGCGAATCATATTTTAATCAACGCCTGACACTGATCTGCAAATTGCCAAAAACGTAAGATAATTTGAATTTCGCGGTCTACCTTAGCGCATCCTCTTTAATAAAGAGACTCACAGTCCATGATTAATCGTATCTATTTTAACGCCTGGTGCTTACCAGATTCTAGAATAATAATACTCGGTAGAGTAAAGACAGGAAACTGACTCAATCCCTGCATAACATCCTTGACTTTAAGAATACGTTAGTATGACAAAGTGCGTAATTATTTCTTATGTAAGTAGATATGTTTTAATGCCACTAGCATCAGCTGAATGACAGGAGATGTATGTTCTACAGTACTACTCGACGAAGAGATATTTATTATCATTAGCCTGATGTCCCACTTCAGGACAAAGACCTCTCTTTCCACTTCGCTCTGTTCAAAGCTGCTAAGGACCAGTTCTTGTTGAAAAAGTCCAGCTCATCCCGCCATCTCTGTTATCTCACAAAGAGATAACTGGGAGGAATTCTCAGTGGTAGCCTGGAGTCAGAATTTGTGCCCATCATAATCAGCCTATAATTTTCCCACTGCTGGGCCACAGGCTTCCTCTCGGTGAGAGGGAGTGGGGATCAAGTTTGAAGCCACCGCCACCATTGAACTAATTAAAAATTAGTTAGGTAGTTATAAGAATCTCCTTAGGGGCCGTCTCCACGAGCGAGAGAATCGCGGCGATAGTCTCGCCGTGCCATCAAATTTTCGCCGCGATGATATAGAGTGTATAGAAATACGTTGCACAACGATAATATCGCCGCGATTCTCTCGCTCGTGGAGACGGCCCCTTAGCGGTATTTATAACTAAACTAGCTACTGCCCGAGACTTCGTTCGCGTGAAGTTTCTAATGTTGCTGGCACTCAGCAAGGGTGTACCTTCCCATTAGTAAAAGTATGTTCGGAATCGGATCAGCAGTTCCGAAGATAATCTTCGATCCTAGAATAGATAAACAAGTAGGTTCTAAAATGCCCACAAAAAAAAAACGAGAATTATGAATAAATTAAGTCATTCACAAACTCATCTTCTAAGAATTCAACTTTAAGATTAGTATTAATTAATGTAAATCCTTCCTATGACAAGAAACTGGTTCATTATAATACAATCTGAGTAATTCTGGTGATTGTGATGATTCATTCATAATTTTTTGCTATGACATTTTCGTGGACCCAATTTTGTATAGCTATGGCATACCTACCTACTTCTAACAATTTTTTCTACTATCGCCATAATATTAGTAAAACGATTTACAAGGTAACAAGAAGCAATAGTCTGGCTGGCTGACCAGGGTGTGCCAAGCATACTTAAGAATGTATAGTCCGGCGTTTCTAATTTGCTAAAGATGTAAACAACAATGGCCGCTCGAAATTGAATAAAATCGATATAGAAGAACATTTATTTTACGTAATTTTGGTTTACGTCTCTCCGAGCTAACCAGACGAAAACAAATAAATGTTCTTGTATCGATTTTATTCAATTTCGAGCTGCCATTGTTGTTTACATCTTTGGCAAATTTAAAAACGCCGGACTATAGGTATCATCACTTGTAAAGGCTGTTTTAATGCTCCAACCAGGGCACAGTGTTGTAAGATCCCGATTTTTGTGTCATCGTGTTTTTATTGAATTAATCGATAGAGTCTACAATTCTGAGGATTAGAGTAAAACTCCGGATTCGCTAAGACTTGTACTTTTTTTTTTAAAAAATGACAAAGTTTCGGAATATCCGACTATTGAAAAACGAAAAAAAAATCATTATAATTTAACGTAAGTACTTATTAAAGAATTAATTTATTCTATCGAAAAAAGGTATAATAGCCGATCCTTCCACCAATTTCTGTTGCTTTAGTATGAATGGGTCGAGAGATATGATTTTTTTTCTCATTTTTCGTTTTCATTTTTTTATTCATCTAAACCGCCGTAGTAGGTGGTCATTCCTACATTGAAAAATTGCTGATATTTTCTATTATGTGTAGTATTTTTTCCAAAACCTAACTCATTGGTTTCCAGGAGTTATTGAAAATTCAAAATTTTCCTTAGGGTTGTCACTTTCAAGTATCCGAAAAAAAGCAACAAGAGTATATTTTATTTGAAAAAAAAAGAAGGTGTTTTAAATACTTTCTAATAACTAATATGCAGTTGGCTATTCGAAAGGAAAATGTATGTAAATTTATATTATGTGGGCTAACCGAACTAAAAATCATATATCTTCATTGTTAGTTACAATTAATTCAACATGCGAATAATCATCGATGGCTAGATTTTCTTCATTAACAGGTCTCAACAAAGACAATGCGGCTGGTGGCAGTGGGATTTTTTTAGCCTTTTTTTTTTCTCTCTAAGAGGTTGTAATCAGAGATAATTGGATCCGATGAGACTAAAGCTAACTATTAGTTGAGTCTTTTGGGTTAGAATTTATATACGGTTTCCAAAAAAAGTGTATCAATCAACATGATACCAATTTCTCCATTTGTTTTTTAATATCCTTTATAAAATCACTCAATGTGTGCCACTTTAAGCCACAAAACAATGATATCTTTTTATGGTCGCGATAAGAAAGCTAAAACTTAATAAAAATAAACAAATTATGTTTTGGTTGAAGTGGCAGCCCTAAGTGCGGATATTTCGGATATTACTAAAATTTCCAATAACTCCTGGAAACCAATGAGTTAGGTTTTGGAAAAAATACTACACATAATAGAAAGTATCAGCAATTTTTCAATGTAGGAATGACCACCTACTACGGCGGTTTAGATGAATAAAAAAATGAAAACGAAAAATGAGAAAAAAAATCATATCTCTCGACCCATTCATACTAAAGCAACAGAAATTGGTGGAAGGATCGGCTATTATACCTTTTTTCGATAGAATAAATTAATTCTTTAATAAGTACTTCCGTTAAATTATAATGATTTTTTTTTCGTTTTTCAATAGTCGGATATTCCGAAACTTTGTCATTTTTTTTTTTTTAAAGTACAAGTCTTAGAGAACCCGGAGTTTTACTCTAATCCTCAGAATTGTAGACTCTATCGATTAATTCAATAAAAACACGATGACACAAAAATCGGGATCTTACAACACTGTGCAGGGCTGATGTTAGAATAAAAATAGTGCTTGCAAAAACTAAACACAAATGTACTAATAACAAACCTCAAAAACCGTTGCAACACCCTACCTAATAAAATGTCACAGCTGAATATTTCAACAATAACTTTTAACTGTAAACCACCTTGAACAAACCAGTTCATAAATATATAGGATGGACAGTTGACAGGTGGGTAGGAGCGGCTGAATTCTGAATTATTTTGCAATTATTAAAGTGTCTCTCTTGGGTCTGAGTTGACAGTTATTCGGCTAACAGCAATTTAGTAGCAAAATAGTTGCTTGATTACAGAAACATAATGTGAAATAGCTGTATCATTGGTAGAAATGATCATTCTTCAGGGTGATTTTATTCTCCTAATCCATACTAATACTATAAATGCGAAAGTGTGTCTGTCTGTTACCTCTTCACGCTTAAACCGCTGAACCGATTGAGATGAAATTTGGTAGAGATAGTTTGAGTCCCAGGAAAAGACATAGGAGTTTTTATCCCGATATTCCCGCGGGATCGAAACTTATGCGGGTGAAACCGCGGGGCGCAGCTAGTAATATTATAAATGCGAAAGTGTGTCTGTCTGTTACCTCTTCATGCTGAAACTGCTGAAACAATTCAGATGAAATTTGTTATAGAGATAGTTTGAGTCCCGGGAAAGGACGTAGGATAGTTTTTATCCCGATATTCCCACGGGAAACTTATGTGGGTGAAACCGCGGGATGCTGCTAGCGATTTATAATTTAGGTCAATTACAAACTGTTATAAAGGAAAAGAACTGGCTTAATTACTAATTAAATGCAATTCTAGGTAAAACTTCAAATATAGTAAGACTAATCATAAACACTGATGACTAAGCACGAACTTATAACATAGTAAATTCCCAATACCTAGCATATTATCTTCTGCGACAGTCATAAAAGTTTCTTGGAATATTTTGACTTGAATAATTTACTAGTGTGCATTAGTTTATTAATTAAAATGATGTCAAGGCTGTGTGGAAGGTAATGTAGAATAGAATAGAATAGAATACTCTTTATTATGTACACCATATAAATTACAGACATAAATATAGACATAGATATAGTTGTGCATTATAGTAGGTATTAAGTATCTAAAGAAAGTTTTAATATTTTTATGGGCAGAAGCAATCAAACGGGCCATGTGAAAGGATTAATGGTTTAAGTTTAATGAAAATGAAAGTAACTTAATCTCTTGTGTAATCTCATGTTATCTTTTGTCAATCTATACTATTGGTGAACCAATTGCATAAGCTGGACTTCTTTAACCGGTTGAATGCCGTAACTACCGAAACAATTAAAAAGCCATCGTGTCTCGTGTGGATCTACGTTCCGGCATACGAAGGGTTGATAACAACTGATCCTTAGTAGTTTTAAATAGAGATAAGGGGAAAGAGAGTTGTCCTACAGTGTGGGATATCACAGGCTTTTAATAATAATAGTAATTACATCAGCTTAGGTTCAGTTGGGCAGCAGATTCACTGGTCTGACTTACAGTATCCAGAACGGGACTTTTATATATGGCCAGATAAAAATTATTCATACAAAAATACCACCTCCCACATGGATTACATGTTTTTTTTTCTGACAGTGTTAGGTAGGTATTTACTGATATTGTCCATGAACATCCTGTTAGGATGAGATTATTGTGGTCACATTAGCACAGGACCAACCATCATATTCCTGTCCTTATCCTATTTATCTTTTAGTTGTTAGCTTGCCACACCAGTGTTTTCTTCCTCCATACATGTCTACCAGCCATCATCTCAGTATTCACCCCATATGATAATAGTATAGGACTGACCAAAGTAAAATAATAAACAAGAAAGATTTAAAACTCATCAGTGTAGAAAATCAAATGATGATGACCATGTTACCATAAAGTTAGATATAACATTCTTCTCATCATTAAGTATGTTGTGGTTGGCTTCCCGTCTAACTGGATGCAGCTGAATACTTATATTTTACAAGGAACAACTGCCTATTCTTTACAACCTTCTTCTTCTATCTTTTTAGATTCTAGAATTCTAGATCTTTATGGTAAGTCATCATCAACACATCATCTGCCAACTATGTTGAGGTTGGCTTCCAGTGTAAGTAAGTAAGAAAGTATAGGACCAATATCATAACTTCCTTATCTCTATACCTATGAACATGATTTGTTAAAAAAACATAAGAGACAAATTCATTCAAGAATAATATAAGCCCTCAATTTACCTTTTTTGGCTAATTTAGTCTCTAATCTCATTAATATTAATTAATTACCCATACATCCCTACAATGAAATGCTTAATGATTACAAGTAATATCATTCAAAGTGACTGATTAGTACCTAAATTAATTAGAATACAGAATTAACCAACTTGTTTACATAGTGATGTCACACAGGAAGTACTCAATGACAAAATGTTTTATGAATAAAAATGATATCCGAAATTCTACTATCTCTAGTTTATGACTCAATTATGTCAACAAAATTATCACAGGTCCATTTACCTGGCTTATCTTACAACATAAAAATCATTACTTACACGATCTGAGATAAAAAAAATGATAAGTTATATTTTTAAGTAATCAACCAACATTGCAATGCAATAACAAATAAAGAAATTTATTTTTACGCAGAAATGGGGGTGGGGTGTTTATTATTAGTCATAAGCATTCGTTTTAACGAGCCACCCTTCCGGGGGGTCCCATAACACCCCAGTTCGGCGAAACATTACGCATATGGTGCTAAGGGAGATCCGTATTGGACAAACCATGCCCCAATTTAACAAATTAGCTCTGAACCCTCACAAGGTCACTGCTAAATTCCTATTTACAATACTTTCTCAGAAAATAACATGAAAATACATCGTGTGGGGGAACGCAACGCGAAGAAAAATCGATAAACGTCTTCGAAACGCATAGTATCTTTTACAAATGCATGCAGGAATGATCAAGGCACACTTTTTTACAGCCTCTAATTACGATGTCATTCATAAACGTATGTAATTACGATCGTAATCAAGTAATCGATGAACCATAACGACCGCACGCCCGTGCTGTGTTTACGTTGTAATATTTATGAAAAAAACAGTCTGCCGATGTAAAGGAAGACCGCCGGTGCAGTAAATATTATATGGACGTAAATAGATCGACGCGTGCATGATCATCTTTGTAATTATTTATTTGTTTTGCTAACGAAAGCTCCGAGGAGCGATGAACTCGTTATATTGTACATACCTCATTTTGACGCTCTTATCCTTTGTCGTGACAAATCCGAATGCACTACTGCACAGCACGAAACAATTGTTCACTTATAAACTGCATATTTCCACAAACACAAACGAGCATTTCCGTATTATCGACTGGTGTACACGTCTGGGACACTTTCGGTAGCCATTTTTGTCAAAAAACACTTTTTACGTCCCGATTCCCGATTTCGGAAAGCTATGAGCGAGATGACGCTAGCGCCGCGCCGAGACAACGAATGAAAATAAATGGAACATTGAACCGGGCGGTCGCGAATCCTGGTATATTGCTGTCCGATTCACATTACTACATATTACTTAGCTTCCGCCAAAAGCTTCCACGTCGAACGTTATGCGTATGTTCACTGCTTGAGAAACTTGCAGCTTTGAACTTCAGTACGCGAATCGGAACGCGAATTTACATTTCTCGTCCTTATTCGGTATTTCTACCATACTTGGGCGGGTTATAACCTATTACCGTGCACCCACCAATCACCATTTAGAATTTGATTTCGAAACGATACTGGTCCTGCCATCTTTTGACTAGCTGTAGAACGAACTAAGTACGACTAAATTTTTCCTGGCAACACTGGTTCAATAAGATAAATTGGTTCAGTAAAACTATCAAACAAACCAAAAATAGATCATTTACGGAATTAATTGTACTGGATTTAACTTCTGACGATTTATTGCTTCGACTTGCAGTCTATAAATGACAGGAAGGCGTTATCAAAAGTAAACAAAGAAGTTTTGTTTATGAAGCCGGCAACATTTCTGGCACCTAGTGACGTTACATAAATTTTAGTAAGTTCAATAACCCAGAATTACATAAATTGACTAAAACTAATTTTGTTTCATGGGAGTAACATAACATACTATCACGCCTTTATCTCCAAAGAGTTAAGCAGAGGTGTACCTATGTATTAAGTCCGGGCACAATTTTAGCTCATTCTCAGCAGCAGTAGCGCTTGCGAACAAGTAAAATAATTATTCAAATGAAAAAAAAAAAAACTTTATTTCTAACATTATCCAATTCTTTTATTATGAAATAACTTACCTGAACGCATTGCGTTTCTACTATGTTATTCACAGACTTTACTTAGAATAAGAATGTTTGTAATAAATAGTACAAATTACTTAGCAGGGAATCAAGGCACTCAATTTTACTAGACTTGACAATGATTTATCGTAAATATTTTTAACTTATTCATATACTTCTTTGAAGTAGAAATAAAATCATTTCTGTCTTAAAATATTGTATCTTCAAAATTTTTTATACATTTTCTTTAATTTTATAATCAACTATAAAAATCGACTAAAAAAAGAAATTATAAACACATGCAATGCCTTAGCCTTACTTACCTACAGCGACGCAGTCTGACAAGTAAAGTGACAACCGTTTTCGGGGAAAAAGTCAGCCTGTTTTTCTTTTGATAAACAGTTCCTTTTTCGAAAACAAAAAAATAATGGTGGGCGCAATGCCTGTTAACTTAATACCAAAATTTTGCAACGGTACCATGGATAGCCGCAATGGTACCGACGAGAGCGAAATTCAAGTGCATATCGGTAGTCGCGTAAAGAGTACTGATGATTTTGGTACGGTGAAGTATATCGGCGAAGTGCACGGGTATAAAGGTGTTTGGTACGGCGTCGAGTGGGATGACCCAGTGAGGGGTAAACATGATGGTTCTGTGGATGACGTACAGTATTTCAAGACCTCCAAACCTGGGGCAGGTTCTTTCATTCGTCCGAATAAAATTGCTCCGTTTAAAACTTGTGCTGAAGCGATCAGGAAATATTACGGAGATCGTGAGGTGAGTAAGAGCAATAATTGTGTAAACAAAAACAAACTTTTTAAAATATTTTTTTTATTTTCATAGTAAGTGCACACGCATTAGGTCATTCCACCCACATAAAGACTTGGCTGAATAAGTGTTTGCGTGGGTAGTATGCTTGTTTTGAATCAGTCTCTGCATGTCAAGGCTGTTTTTTTGTCTAGAGTCATTAGAATGCTGTACTAAGTCAACAAAACAATTTAGTACTTGACATGGAACATTCTAGGTAATAAATAACAAAGATTTAAAAAAATGCACTTTATTACTTGAGTTTATAGTCAAATAAAAGAGTTACAACTTGGTCTTTTAGTTTAGTCTGCTTCGGCTTTTAGCAGATTAATATGAAATGTTCTTACACTACTGCAAGCATGCATTAATACTATAACAATAAAACATTGTAGTAGAATTGTCAAATAGGTAGTCAAAGATATGTTGCGCCCACCCCATATACATCGGGAAAAGGGCAGGAGAATGATGATGAGTCAAAGTTAATGTATAAATAAAAATAAAATAAAAAACCATAAACAATAAAAAATTATC
The DNA here is from genome assembly GCA_914767645.1 of Hydraecia micacea. NCBI lineage: Eukaryota > Metazoa > Arthropoda > Insecta > Lepidoptera > Noctuidae > Hydraecia > Hydraecia micacea. Next base: position 2,363,801 of record OU611801.1, on the reverse strand, counting down.
ACCATCACACTGAAAGAATGTCCCAATTATTATTATTGCCATATAACACACAAGGTTTCTTTTCCTATCTCTCTTTCAGTTGCTCAGAAATATCATTCCCTTCTTTCCAGTTCATTCAATTGACTCAATACGATGAAGTAACAAGAAGGACCATAGACGTAGACGTTACGTAAGTTCCTTATTTACTATCCGTAAAAATTTATCTATTCCAGGATGAGACCGTTGCCGCTCACCGCAGGACAGTTATCAATGAATGGAAACGGGAGATGGGCGCTCCGTTCATTGAAATGGTTGGCTTTGAGAAAATTCATCAGAAACAGTGAGTGGAATTGTTTTTTTTTTATTACAATGGTGGTGAATCATATGTTATTTTATGAGTCATCAGTCAAAGAACTTTGATGTGATGCTTGCTATTCAACTAGTTTGCTTCCTTTGTGAAATTATCAAGAATTTATTTCTTTATTCTTCAAAACTACCAACTTACACTCATCATCATCATCAGCCTAGCCTTTTCCCAACTATGTTGGAGTCGGCTTCCAGTCTAACCGGATGCAGCTGAGTACCAGTATTTTACATGGAGCGACTGCCTATCTGACCTCCACAACCCAGTCACTGGGTAATACGAAACCCCTTGGTAAGACTGGTCGTCAGACTTTCGGGCTTCTGACGACTAAAAAACTACCGACTTACACTAAAAGCAGATTTTTCAATAGTCAGATTTATGACAGTTTGACAAATTGTCTGTACAAAAGCTGTCAAACTGCAATATTTACTGCTCAGATAATTGTTATCTGACTGTTGAAAAATCAGCCCTAAGGTTAATAGGTATTAATTACTATTTTTTATTTTAGACCATTTTTTATTTTATCAAGTACCTGGTACTTGTTGACAGGTCTACCCTGTCCTCCCATACCTACTGTAACTTGAAAACATTGTAAAAGCCAATTATTTTTAAAAGAGTAACCATGTAGTTTCTTGCCGGTTCTTCTCCATAGGAAACAACCAATTGGAACCGTGCACCTAGCTTCTGACGTTTCATAAGTGCCCATGTTGGTTTATGTGAAATAAAAATATTTTGATTTGATTTGATTTGACTAATCAGCGCTTATAATTGCTATTTTCAAGCTCCCTCAAAAAAAAAAATGGGCAAATGGAACATAAATGCTCGCTTCTTTTGATTGTGTTGACTTAGAAGTTTGATTTTTTTCACTGCTTCAAGGGATTGCAGCCCTGAGTATTTGATATTAATTTCAACTTGTTATCTCCACTTCCTGAGAAAAAGAGTCTTGACAGACGGACAGACAACAAACTGATCTTGTAAGGGTTCCATTCTTCCTTTTGAGGTATGGAAACCTAAAAACCAAGAATACTTGTCTGATTTGGTTTCAAAGGACAGAGAGGCTTGGTAATTGAAAGGGGATTCCTTTGCCCAGCTGTAGGACAAAACGTAGGCTACAAAAAAAACTTTTCAGTTCACACTAGGTATACTTCTGTAATCTATACTAATAATAAAGCTGAAGAGTTTGTTTGTTTGAACGCGCCAATCTCTGGAACTCCAGGTCGGATTTGAAATATTCTTTTTGCATATGATAGCCCAATTTCTGAGGAAGGTTATAGGTTATTTAACATCACGCTAGGGTCCTAGCCGTGATGTTAATCACGAAAAAAAATCAGCGGTTTCATACATTTTCGTCAAGTAGGTATTGAACGTTTGTATGAAACAGCAGATTTTTTTTTTTCGTGATTTCAGAGTTTAAGTATATGTACTCCTTCGTTTATAGGAGACCACACCAAGCAAATAAACGTGATATGTGCTCACTTGCACACGGGTTACCGCGGACTTACTGCTGGGACACAGGCCTCCTTTCTGTGAGACGGAGTAGAACATAATCCACCACGCGGGCCCAGTGCGGATAGTGGACAACTAAGATGTTAACATGTAAACCTTGAAAACTAATCATCATTCATCTCCTTTCCAGAAAATTCGACCGCCTTCTTGAAGTGTGTGTCCACGACCAAAACATAGCCAAGCCAGGAGACGTAGCGTCCTTGTGCCCCGCCGTGCGCAGTCTGGATGTGTCGCGCAACTTGTTCTGCAACTGGCGGGAGGTGATCCAGCTCTCTGCGCAGCTGCCGGATCTTCAGGAGCTGGATGTTAAGTATGTTACTAAGATAATGTTCAAAGGGACTTTTAATAAAGTCCCGAACCCAGTATTATGTTGAATGGCTGAATCTTGGCGTTAACCAAATCCAAAGATAATGGAACCATCCAGCGTTTTTTTTTATCTGGGAATAACAAAAGGATGTTGAAGAAGGGTCTTCCAAATACTAAAGATTCTAAAAACCTTTCATTGTATTTTAAAAGTCTGTACATGCCACAAAATGAGTTTGTTAGTGTGATAGTTTTTCCAAGTGGAAAATATTCTAGAACCTCCCTTTCTATCATTTTCTTAATACCAATCAAATACCAAGTTTTAGTTGTTGGTCTACTAGTCTTTAAAGAAAGTTTCTGGTGATACCAGATCCTTTCATTATCTTTTGAAAAAAAATCAGCTGTTCCCTACATTTATGTTCATATAACTGGTCAAAATGTAGGGAACAACAGATTTTTTTTTTCGCGATGTCTGCTTTGGTCCCATAGTAAAAGTTGTTCATAATGATGAGTACAATGACCTCTTAAGAGGTGGTTGGTGTTTTTCCAATAACCCTGTATAATATAATATGTATGATTTTATTAAAGAAACTCTGAAGAAAACTCTGAATTGTACTTAAATTAAACCTTTTCTCTTCCACAGCAAAAACCGCATGGCCATCGACATGCCAGAAGAAACGTTGGCCCAACTGTCCATCAATTTCGCCAGCCTTGAAAAAATAAATATCTCCGTATGCGACTACGAATGGGCGGACATTCTCGCCCTATCACACTTATGGCCAAAACTGAACGAAATGATCGCTGCCTACAACCGAATTAAAAAAATAATACCACCATCCGTCACTTTGAAAACTTTGACTGTTTTAAAATTGGATGGAAACCCCTTAGATCGTTGGTCTGAAATTATGAAGCTTGGCAGTTTGAAAAACTTAAAGATTCTAAGTTTGAATGACTGTCAGTTCACTGAAATAAGGTTTAATGACATCCCGGATGAGAAGGTGGATATATTTGAGCAGCTTGAAGTTCTGTTTTTGAATAGGAACATGATTAATAATGTGAGTATGGTAACATTTTGTTTTGTATTGCCATGTGTAAAAAATTTTACTTTATTATTCAGTGTATAATAATACATAATACATTTCGATAGCATATAAGGGCTTGAATCGACTACATAAGTCACACGTATTGTATACTATTTTATAGAGCTCGTGTGACCTAAACCAACACTTAAGGGACCGGCGTAGCATGCGTAGGTCATACAAACGTAATAGGGCGTTTTTCAAATTTGTTGACCATTGCCAAAACATAATGTCCACTGACTTATCAATTAACTTATTAAATAATTATTAGTCAAAATATCATGTTTATAATGGCAATCGATAGCACATTTCAAGAAAAGTAAATTAAAACAGAAAAATAATTTAAAATATACACTCAATTTAAAAAAAATAATAATAATGTACTTAATGCTACCCCAATTTCACGATGTCCCATGCATACTTTCCTAACTTTGAAGCAAATATTCACATCATACTCATATTAAAATCACTAGGCTCGTGGTAAAACAATATGACATTATGTTTTTTATGTCTTTTAACTGGTTGTTATATCAAAATAATAAAATTATATAATAAAAGTGGAACTACAGAGCTCTATACAAACTCATTTTTTGGCTCAACTACTTGTTCAATTACAAAACAATTGGTATTTTCAAAAAGCTCATTTAATAAGCTATCCAAAAATTAAAAATTAAATACAAAATTATTAAAAAAAAAATAGTAACGGTTAGTAACGGTCAACAAATTTGAAAAACGCCCAATACCACTATAATTTGTAAATCAAAAATATTCTTAAGGTAGTGTGGATTTATTCCAATTGGATTACAGAATATCTAGGTTCCCTAATATATATTTTGAAAGGACTCTGATATAAAGACGAGATATGAGGAATTTCAAATTTCTATAAAAAACTTATTTTTCTCATAACTCGTCTTTATTATTACGTTGTTTGTTATTTAGTTACAAGTTAGGATAATAAAAGCGTGTTAAAAATAAATATTACAGTGGCGATCACTAAGCGAACTGAACAAACTGAACCGCCTGAAGAAACTATACTTTCTGAAGAACCCCATACAAGAAACCGAAGACTACGACACTGGATCACAACTTGTTACTGCTAAGATTGAGACCCTACAGGTAAAGCAACATTTACACTTTCAAGATTTTAATAACAATAATAATTTGTTTTACTCGGAACAACATAGGAACCATTTTTATTAGTACACACCTTAGATACTACAACTATATACACTAGGATTAGTAACAAAAAGAATAAAGTTAGTGAGTCATGTACAGACGCCAGCACATCAACCTACCCGAAACTGTCACATTTCCCCAATCAATTTTGAACCTTATTCTTCAGCAATAAAGTTGAAAATTTATTAAAGAAATTTGACAGATTGTAGTAGGTTGATGTGCTGGCGTCTGTACTTACGAGGCATTTCATGCGGACAATGATTCCGCATGAGATGCCTCAGCAGACAATGATTCCGCATGAGATGCCTCAGCATAGGCGCTCTCGGGTCCTCAGCCACGACTTTCAGGATGCTATTGCTACTCCCTCGAATCCTTCCCACAAGCGATGCCACTTTTTTCCTAATGATAGCATGGAAACCATCAGTGCGCGAATATTTTTGTTTTCAAAAGTTCGACAACCAGTCTTAGGCTCTTTGTATAAACATGTTTTTCTTACCGTGAAAACTACAGTTTGTTCACCGTGGGTAGGCACGGTCGTCAGTGTTGTATAGATCACTATGGAAGCTTGTTGACACGACACGTTTTTTATAAGGCACGATTTATACGCCGTACAGCAAAGAAACCGTGCCGTGTACAAAGGTCCTTAAGAAGGGGTACCGCGTTACCCAGTAACTGGGTTGTGTGGAGGTCAGATAGGCAGTCGCTCCATGTAAAATACTGGTATTCAGCTGCACCCGGTTAGACTGGAAGCCAACCCCAACACCAAAAAACGAGGGAAAAGGCTAGGCAGATTGAGATTGGGCCTGCACGAGAGAATGAAAATTCTATTTTGTGTGCCCATCATGTACTTTTGTTTATGAAGCATGTTTTTAATTCTACCATGAATAGCTCTTGTTCTAACTGGCAGTCAATACCTGCTAGGAAAGAAAACCGCTTGCATTTTCTTATTTTTTTTCATCTAAACAGGACCCGTTCCACTGTGAAAATAAAATAGGACAACTTTCGGATGTTTAAAATATTCGTCAATAATTTTTAAAAAAGAATGAAAGAAAATATATTTGTTTAGCACAGACTAAAAGGCACACAATATAATATACAGCAGATTAAAAAAAAAGAAATAAAAAGTTTATGTAAGAAATTAGCAGGAAAGTTCTCTTGGCTGCGCTAAAAATGCCCAGAGTCCGTATTATGACGTATTAATGCCATCATTTTCCTAGTGTGAGAGAGAGACGGAGCTATAGATCGATATCGCCACCTCTTTTTTGTAATGGCATTAATACTTCATAATACGGCCCCTGTTCAGTAAAGATGCCAGACAACTAGTGCCTAACACTGGTTGTCAACTGGACCTCCAGTGTGAGGTGACGGATGTAAATCAGAGGGGCAATTCTCGTAATTTTAAGAACGTTCACAGTCTGATCTCAGTCTCTGTCAAAAGTACCTCTAATTTCCCTACATTTTGACAAATTCTTGACATTTGTTTGTCGCCCAGATGAGACTGCGACTAGATTTTGAACGTTTTAAATTACGAGAATAGCCCTTCTGTTGATAGACTATCGTTTCCAATTTTCAGGAAATAAACGGCTCAACAATAACCCGGGAACTGCGTCGCGGCGCTGAATACGACTACATGAAACGATACGGGGCGGAATGGAAGCTTGCTCAGAACGACCCGTCGGCTCAGCGAGCCTTCAACCTGGAACACTGTCGGTTCGCGGAGCTTGTTAGCAGTAAGTAGTACATAGTCATTGATATATCCATACCGAGGCCGCTCCGTACCTCGGAGAGCACCTTAAAGGCCTATCCAAACCTAAGCAGTATTCGCTACCGTCTGCGGTAGAGAAAACCGAGTGGGTTTACGGTAATATTACTGTTCACACCAAAGTGAATTTCGCTATCCTTGTGGGTAGAATACCGAGTTCGAGGTTTCGCCCAACAAGCGAAACAATACCTATGCGGTACTATGGCACCAGCTATTCCGCTCTAGCTGCGGAACTTGATACTAAATAGCCGAGCGAAACCCGCGCGGTATGTACCTCTACCCACAGCGGCAGGGAATACCGCATAGGTTTGAATAGCCCTTAAGTCGTTGGTCCCCGGCTGTCATTCGTAGATTTTTCACAATAGTTACGGGTAGTCAGAAGCCTGGAAGCCCAATAACTGGGTTGTAGTTTTGTGGATGTCGACCGTAATGGTGGTAAGGACATCAATGCGCAAATTGTAATCATGAATTAAGCACATGATTCTAGATCCCCCTAGCGTAGAAATTTTTCGTCGGTTATCAAAAAAAATCAGCTGTTTCATAGAAAAGCGCGATACCTACGCGGTCAAAATGTATGGAATAGCAATTATTTTTTAAATATCCGAAGATAAATTTAACGGATATAACGATATAATCGGCCTATCGACTCACCACTGTAGGATGTAGGTCATAATATTATTTTATCATCTAACTAATAAAACCTTTTTACCGCCAATTAAACCTATTTTGTTTCTCTATTTCAGAATATGGCATCCCAGAAGACAGCTTGCTCGAAAACAAACCGAAAAACATGACGCTCACATCACAACTTCTAGAAATTATACTAAAAGACGAAACCGGAAAACAATTTAAAAAGAAATTCCCATCCTCCATGTTTGTGCAAAAGCTGGTCACACTCGCACAGAGATTGTTCCCAAGGGTTGTACACACTGGCCCGCCAACACTATATTTACTCGACGATCAAATGCAAGGAGCAGAAATATACCTCGACAACGTAATGAAAGACCTTGCCTATTTTTCAATCAAGAATGGGGACACAGTTCTTGTGAAATTCAGATAAATTTAACTTTTCCCGACTGGCAACACAAATCAAGATGGCCGTTGATTTTAATTGGTGCGCATTTTAATGTATTTATTTATGAAACTTATTGAGCTTTGTAAATAACGTTATCTCGAAATTGTACCTGTATTCACGGTGAATATTATTTTTCTCAAAATAAATGTTCAATTATGTATTTTTATTTGCATGTTTTATTGCATAATATAATGAAAGGGCTCGTTATCAAGCTTAATTTCATAGACAAAAGAGGGAAAGTTATATCTGTATTTCTGTAGTTTTGAATTTTGGACAATACAATCCGTTCATAGTAAGTTTACGTCTGACAGCTTCAACCTTATTATAACCATGGACTTATAATAATTATGACGAGAATATAGATCACAATGATTTTAACAGACTTGGCAATGACTCTTCGTTCTTGCAGCTATTTTGCATCCTAGACATTTTTGAATTATAATCCAGTGGCGTAACAGCATATTTTGTATAGTCTCTGCCATTATAGATTAAAAAGGCATTTTACGTAAATGAAAACTTCCGCCCGCGCGCAATTATTCTTAAAAATAAAACGAATTCTTGATTTCGTTCGCGTAGGCGTCGTAAGATACACAATAAACTAAAATAAAATAACAGCTACATTTTTATACAACTCCCTCGGTCGCCCGTCTCACCCACCGCGTCGCATCGCATCGTCCGCCCGCGCCATAACTTCTTATTATTATAGTCTATAACGTTCCTCAAGAATTGGGCTATCAAATGCAAAAATATTTTTCTAAATCCGACTGGTAGTTCTAGAGATTAGCTGGTTCAAATAAACGAAACTCTTCGCCTATAAGTAATATAAACTACCTTCTGCCCGCGACTTCGTCCGCGTGAAATTTCTTGTTCCTCTGACTCACCCCGTCGCGTCGCATCGCATCGCCCGTCCTCGCTATTACTTTGTTTTCGCTTAGCGTTCTTTCTGACATTTTTTCTTTTTGCTCAGCTCCTAAGCTATAGCTTTCAGTCTATCAAAAAGTACTCTGTGGCTATAGCCTTCAAATGCAAAAAAAGAATTTTTCAAATCTGATTGGAAGTTCCAGAGATTAGCGCGTTCAAACAAACTCTTTAGTTTTATTATATTAGTACAGAATAGATAAGCGCTGAGCGCCCCCAACTTAACTTGTTTTTAATAAGTGCTTCTGTTATTGTATTGCGTTATTGCTAGGTACTTCATTTAATGGTGCTGTCGTGATTATAAGTAATAAGGCAATGACACACCCCGCACTCTGCTTGCCCATAAGGAACATACTAACTGCAAGGACATCGTAATTATAACAGAACAGATGTGACCTTTAATTTCACAATCGTTACATATGTGGAATTGTTCAAATACAGCTGTCGCCTTGGGGTAGACAAACGTGCTAATACATTAATAATTTATTAGTTTATATAGCACTCGTTAGTTGTGGTCATTGATTGAAGTAAAATAGTATCACTAAAAAGTAAAAAAAATAAATTTGCAAGATGTAAAAACCTGGACAATTAAAATCACAATGGGTCTAATTTTCATCGAATAATTTTTAAAGCTTTTTAAAAAATAATATATTAAAAAAAAAACAGAAAAGAAAACGATATTATAATAAAAAAGGGGTAAAGAGAACAAACCAATGCATAACACTGGCCACATCGAACTCGATCGCTATTGGTAACCGTTGTGTCAACAAAACTTTTTTGTTTACAAATGGCCACGGGTGACAAATTCAAATTTGAAACACGTATTTGTGATATGAATAGTGATTTTTTATCGTTAATCTAGTTGTGTATTTCGTGTTTATTATGGGTAATTGTCTGGGAAGTATTTTTCGGCGTCGAAAACAGCGTCGCCATATCGTATTGATACTAATAGGACTGGATAACGCGGGAAAAACAAAAACTGTGAACAATTTGGCCGGCGAAAAGGATGACAAGGTTCTGCCGACTGTGGGTTTTAAAGCTGTGAATTTAGTGCATAAAGATACACCTGTGACGATATATGATTTAGGCGGAGGCCCTCATTTTCGTCAAATATGGTCCCAGTATTATAGCGAAGTGCATGGAGTGATATTTGTCATCGATTCGAGTGATTTTTCACGCTTGGACGAATGCAGAGCCGTTCTTGAAGAGGTGTTATCGCACGACAAAATATCAGGTATGGTTTTTATTAATATTTTGCAACTATCGTCATGGTAACTCGGGGCTGAATCAAGTTTATATTTCGTAATAATTTCGCTCAGAAAATGCGTTTTTGAAAAGCAAATTTTTTGGCAAAAAATATGCATGTAATAATCGTATTCGGTCTTTCGGGGCTACTTACTATTAAAAATAAGAAAACTACAAGTTGCAGATTTCAATACTAGATGTAAAAATAATTTGGGTGGTGAGAGGGTTGTCAGATCTAGAGGGGGTCAGTGGGTCGTCTTAGGGGGTTTTCCCTAATCAGAACGTGCTATGCCATCGCAATTAGGTTTGCTTCATAATCCACATTTTTTTTGCTGCTAGGTATTATAATGCTACATTATTTCCGCGCTTATCAAAAGATTGCCATAAAATGTAAATAAGTACCTACCGACATTAATTAGTTCAGTTCTTATGTGTGCTGAGGTAAACCTTCAAAAGGCACCCGACCACCGGGCAGGGAGGTCGGGGAGTGTGAGATTGTTACCTCACTAAAACCACCCCGGTGATCACCATCAGCACAAAGGGGTGGTCCCGGTTCCTCTTAAAAGACAATTCCGGAACCCCACCGGCAAAGCCTGTAAGGCACATCCCTGGTTAGACTAAAGGGGCCTCCCCTGAGTCTCGCTATGCACGGCATCACGTGACCACTGTGCCACCGTCTTCCCTGGGGTCACTTGGTGAGCGGATAGAGTCCCCACTATGAGCGCCCGCGAGCCCAAAGGTCCGCCTACTTTTTTTGGTAAGCGGGTTTCGGCGTATTAGGCGCCAAGGTGGTTGCCAGTTGCCACCCCGACGCCTCCTTCTCCGAGCAGGATAAAACATAGGGATCTAGTTACTGTGCTGCCCGCATCCAAGGCGTTTCTGCGGGACCTAGTGATAGGTCTGCCCTGTGGCGAAAGAAACTTATGCCCGTTTTTACTAACACTAGGTGACAATGATAACTAAGCTCACGTTCGCACGGACGTGAAATTATCGCGGCGGGATTTTATTGTGCACTGGATTATCAACTCTCTGTGTTGAGCGAGAATCCAACAGAGCGCATCCCAGCGCTTCAAAAAAAACATTGGTTGTCTGTAGTCGGTTTACGAACGATAATTTTACGTAATAACGTCATAAGAAAACATCCGATCGTGCCTCTCTATCGCTTGTTCCACGCTCTAACTTGCACACTCGGCTCAGGCGGAACGTGACAATGAGTCATGCTTTTTCGTGCGTGCAGCCGGCGTTCAAGGGAAGGTTCATATCTGACGGAAGATGCGTCGCGTATTATCGGTCGCGTAACGCCAGAACAGACAATTATATGAGAAAACATTCAACCTTTCACACTCAACCGATGATGCGTTAGTGCGTCGAGCGAATAAATAGACGCAATCGAAGTTACGCCCGACGCATGTTCCGTCAGATATGAACCGTCCCTTATATGTTAAAACATTCAACCTTTAAATAGACGCAATCGAAGTTACGCCCGACGCATTTTAGGTTCGCACATGACACATCTGACGGAAGATGCGTCGCGTATCGTCGGTCGCGTAACGCCAGAACGGACGTGTACTTGTCCGTTCGTTCTCTGCTATTTCGCAACGTGATTTGGATGAACTCATATTGGTATGCCGAATCGCTGCGATTGTGTTATCAGACTACTAATTCTTTATTTTACGCAATAAAAACCTTTAAAAACTTTTATTTTTATCCTCAGGCTAACAAAAAATGGTCTGAGTTTTTATCACACATTAATTTCAGGATTAACTAAGATGAAAAATCCAGGTTCGATCGTTATCACATTATTGACGAGGAGCTCAATGGTTTTCTTTCTATCTAGTCTGTTAGGTATGGTCAAGAAGCGATAATTCAAGTAAATACCCTTTCCCACATAGTGGGTGCCGTCACTTTTTCGAGCTGTCTTTTTCGTTCAATATTTTGGCAATGACGTAGACAGAAAAAATATTTTTCTGTTACAAATAAAAATAAACACCACAACGCGACACGCGACGGGACGCGGAAAATGGAACCAAATTCCCCGCGCGGAAGTGCGTTTTTAACCGACTTCAAAAAAGGAGGAGGTTCTCAATTCGGATGTTTATATTTTTATTGAATTTGTGTGTAAAAAATCACGCGCGGGAGGCGGCGCGTTATCTGCGCCCCGTTGCGTGCAGCGTCGTTATAATGTCTAATGTCTGATCCGCGGATCCGCGTAAGTTAGGTTCTTACCATTATTTCTTCCTTGACACGTGTTAAATACTGCCATGCATTCCCAATTTTATTACGATTCAAGTCATTTCCGTTGCATTCACTTGTATTTTACGACTTGCTTTGATATTGTCGCGCATGACAAATCTCGTGTTTCCCTCGATAACATTGTTCTATGTATTCTTAAATTATTATGGCAGTAATAGAGATGAAAAGCTGTCTGTGTTTATGTAAGGAGTAGACATAATTATAATGCTGTATCGTCCCCATTAAAGTGCGATTAGTACAGTAGGATCATGATGAATTGAGAGCAATGGTGGCCCTGTGGCCCCGACTTACCGAGTTGTAGGTCTTAGCTTTGACAGGTGCTTTACTTTCTCTAAATTATTTCATCACCACTTTACTCAAAAAACGATGAAGAAAAAAAATCTTGAGGAAACCGGCATGTCCTAGAACCACAAATTGACATCAACCAATGTGACATGCACCGATCCGCACTGGGCCCGCGTGGTAGATTACGGCCCACTCCCTCTCACAGAGAGGCCTGTGTCCCAGCAGTGGGAACATCATAGGCTGATTATGCTTATGCTGTGAAGAATTGTGTCATCGATTGACATATCAAAATAATAAAATAGGTACTTGCCTAATAATGTATGTAACGCTCATAATGATGATAAAACAACTCGGCATTTTTAATTAAAAAATGCTTATCAGTTACAGTGAAAATGGCGGGCAGGTAATAACTATTTATCGTGCTACTGAACCGTGTCGGTTGCCGTGGTTAATATCGTAAATACACGGCACTTACTAAAGTACCACTTATTCCATGTTATCATAAGTACTTCAGCCCCGAATAGACAGCCACTGCTGGGTACAGGCTTCCCCGTTTTTCTACCAATTTCCCGGTTCCGTGCGTCCTTCATCCAGGTGTATCCCGCGACTTTGACGATATCGTCAACCCAACGAGCTTTTGGACGTCCCTGGTTTCTTTGGCCTAATCTTGGCCACCGTTCGGTCCCAGCACAGCTTTACTCCATCGGCCATCTCCGCGTCTAACTAGATGTCCTGCCCAATTCCACTTGAGGCGCATTGCTCTGGCCCCGACGTGACGTGACGTCATAGACTTTCGACCGGCGACGGATTTCGGTGTTAAAAAATATCGCGGCGGGATTTTATCGCACACTGGATTTTCAACTCTCGGTGTTCAGCCGGGCATTGAGAATACAACAGAGCGCATCCCAGCTCGTCAAAAAAACACAATGTTGGATTTTCAACCCTTGGCGCTAAGCAAAGAGTTGATAATCCAGTGCGTGAAAAAATTACATTGAGATTTTATGCAATCTCCTATTCCTCTTCTTCTTAGCGTGTCGATAGCAATCTAAATGTACTCGGCCCAGAATTCGGCTACTTGTGTGGCGCCATCACTAGCGTCCATCAATTCCTGTAACGTGCAGCTGACAGGACACGCAGGGCACGATATTAAGTGTCCCATTGTTTGTGGAACTGCACCACATTTACACTCCAAGGCGGAGTCGTCTATAAATCTCCACCTGAACAGGTTTTCCTTGCTTCGGCCAACCTGGGTCCGGAGTCTGTTTAAAGACTTCCAGGTTACCCAAGGTAACTCATGTCCAGGTGGGAGGTCTTCAGCGGGTGGAACGAACGATTTGGGTAACGAAGCACTGTCTCGCCACAGCTTCAGTCTTTCTTGTGGTGGTTCGCCAGTGAGTGGGACGACACACTTTAAAAAACTGTTTCGGTTTTTCAGCCTTTGTGGCACAAGGATGTTGTCGTGCAAAGGGTTAATATTTCTCCGTTTCTCCGCTCCGCAGCCTCGCTCCGCGTCGTATGGACAGGCAGCCTAAGGGTGCGTTTCCACTGAAGCGGAGCGGAGCGGAGACGTGCGGAATCATCCAATCACAGACGAGACGAGTGACGCAATGAGAATTTCAACCATTGTGATTGGATGATTCCGCACGTCTCCGCTCCGCTCCGCTTCAGTGGAAACGCACCCTTAAGGTGGTAGTAAATAACGTGTTACAGACCTACTAGCTGACAGCCGGTAATCGATGTGTCTACCACCCTTTGATTTATTTATTAGATGCCCACTTTGTTCAGTGAATCAATGTTGATAACACTTTACTTTACCCCTTGAATGAACGACGTACAACGTTTTGTTTCAAACTCAAAGCATTTATTTTAATTAAACCAATTATCTATAGACATAGACACTTTTGAATTGTCAAGGAGTCTTTTAGTCAGAAAGATGAAGCTATGCATGAGCATATTTTCTCCCAAATTGTTATTTGTATTTTTTTTATTGCGTCATGTTTGCCGTTTATTTATTTTCTATACTAGCTGCGCCCCGCGGTTTCTTCCGGGTTTAAGTAGGTTTGAACACCTTGTCCTATGCAAAGCCTTCTTACTTTGCCTTTCAAACCTTGTAATACGTATTGTTTTTTATAAAGTTTTACAACTGATGATTAAAAAAAAATGTTTTTTTTTTAAATGGAATTCATTCCATTGCATCCTGCGTAGTAATTGCGTAATACTTTAACAGAAGAAATGGCTTTAATTTTCACAGTTCAACAACTTTCATTGCGTTATTTACGTTATTGAGCAGACGAAATTTTCGAACATATGAAGCAATCGCAGAAAGAGAGAGATATGGAAGAGATCGCAGAAAGCGATAAGGCCGCCCATTGTATATTTTTAGTGTTCGATAATTCTTTTTGTTATGTATTTTTGTGGTGTACAATAAAGTATATATAAATAAATAAGCAATGGATTAGCAATATCCTTCAAAATGATTCAGATGGTGATTGATAGTGTGTTACGCAAATAGGGTGCTGGTTGCCGGTAGAAATATGTACCTAAGTTTTGTGGGAATCATTCTTGAATGAACTCTTTCACAAAGACCTTTACACCTACACAACAAACATTTGATTCAAGCTAATATCGTTTACTTCGTATCATCTCTAAAGAATATTTAAAGCAATATTACTTAATTTCGAAGGTCCTTGGCCTTATCCTAACGTGACTAAGTTAATGCGTCACTCATTTATGAGTAACTAGCTGACCCGGCGAACATCACACCGCCTCAGAATCAATAAGAACGAAATTATGAGAAAATTTATTATCTTCATTATTATTTTTTTCTTGAATATTTTCCATTCTGCTATTCGGGGCGGAGACAAATCCAATCCAATTAATCAAAGACCATAAAAATCGGTCCAGCCGTTCTTGAGTTATAAATGGTGTAACTAACCCGACATATATATTATTTCGTTAGGCTCTTGTCGGTAGACGATAGTGGCATTAAACTTCTTGAAATATTGTTAACCAGGCACGGATCTACTGACTTAACTTACTACTAGCATGGTCTTTAATTTATTTGTAAACTCACCTTTAGTTTTCTAAGTCATCCAACCTAGAGGTCTAGCGGGCTAGAGGTGACTATGGTTTCTCTGAATATTTCTACTGATACTAAATATCTTGAAATATGGTAGTCGATAAGGCAGTACCGTTCTATTATGCGTAATGCAGGTACACTAAATTTTTGTCCTTAGCTTCAGCTCATGGGGTCTCCAGACACGGTCATTAAGCCGTTCAAAATACAAAGCGAAAAAAGGTTTCGAAGAGAGACCAAACCAAATATATGCAAAAAAAGACTAAAGCCCTCCTATACCTAAGTACTTCTAACTCTGCAGGCAAACTTTGCTGCTCTAGTTGTGACCGAGTACCTATTTAGAATTAAATTCGATCTTGCGGGTCATATTAAGGCGGGCACGCTAGATTTTTTTCCCCCAAGGGTCGCCGTAAGGACAAGACATATCAAGCTATACATTTCCAGTCCAGTATGAGTTGACTTCTCATTGTACGAAAAGCCTATACAATGCAAGGTCAACTAAAACTGGAAACGTATAGCTTGATGTGTCGTCGTGTGAACATCCGCGCGCAGCCTAGAAAGTTAGCCCCGTTATCACCTTGCTGACTGGTATATTTTTACCACGGTAAGGACAAGAGCTATTCTGTAAAGGTTAGTGCTCACGCGGCTTTCTGCGTCGACCGGCCCATGTTCAGCAGTTTTCCCCACAAACTGATTGAGTTTCACTAAAGCTAGTAGGTTTTACTTCACCAGGCAAACCGGTGCTGGTGCTAGCAAACAAACAGGACAAGCATGGAGCCCTTGACGACATCGATGTGGTTGACAAACTGAATATAGAGCCTTTGGTTAATAAGTGAGTAAACTGCTTAACTCAAACCTACTATCTTTATGTTATTTCTAGCAAATGCGTCTTCAAATGCATGAGAACATAGGGTTAGGGACAATTCTTAGTGAAAGAACTGAAGGCCAATTCTCGTAATTAAATACAGAACCGACTTCAAAAAAGGATTTTTGAAGTCCAATTAGGTATGACACTTTTGGAAAATTGGGATTGTGGGATCATGGAGAATGGTGGATTTCAGAAGTTAGAAAAATGTATACTAAGTTGGACAAAGCCGACACTTAACTTACTCCTCTTTAAAAATGCAAAAATTA
Organism: Hydraecia micacea; assembly: GCA_914767645.1. NCBI lineage: Eukaryota > Metazoa > Arthropoda > Insecta > Lepidoptera > Noctuidae > Hydraecia > Hydraecia micacea. Next base: position 2,347,646 of record OU611801.1, on the reverse strand, counting down.
CATGCACTAAAAGAACCACAAGACTATTTGTTTCTGACCTTATTTTACAGGTACCGATGCCCAACTCTAGTCGAATCCTATAGCGCTTACGGAGGAGACCACCCAACATCCAAAAAGCCAAAACTTGACCCAGGCCTTCGCAAGGGCTACCAATGGCTCCTAAACTACATCTTTCGACGTTACGGAGACATCAACTTACGCGTCCAAACAGACATACACGCAGACCTGGAAAGACGCAAACGAATGCTCAACAAAGCATCGAATACCAACTCGCAAAGTTTCACAACAGTGAGCGACGATATAGCCACACAAACGGGCTTCGAAAATCCGAATTACGATTTAGAAAAATCGTCTAAACTCGACGAGGACGAAGACCACAAGGGACTGATAATTGTTAAACCGATTAAGCATAACCCGAATAGCATCGATTCGACTATTACAATCGAGAGCGTTGATGAATCGGATGAGGCTACTGTGGTGAAGCCGAAACTGTCTCCTCTATTTGGTAGGGCTAGTAACTCAACGGTTGAGACTGTTAGGATAGAGTTGGAGCCAAGGAGTGAATATAGGAAATTGTCGCCGATTGTCAGGAATAAGAGTGACAAGAATCAGCATATTGATTTTAAGAATAGACCGCAGTCGAGTCCTACTGTGAAGAGGAAGATAAAGGTAATAGAGTACCTATTTTTTTTTAAAGGTATGACAAATCTCCGACGCGCGACAGTCCACCAGATCGTAAGTGGTCACCGCAGCCTATGGAATTCTGCTATACCTACCAGCATCATCGAGATGTGTAGAGTAACATAGATCTTAAAAACAAAGCTACTTTCGTATTTATAATATTAGTTCGGAGTTAGGATTATAAGTTTAGAAGACTATTATAATACTGAGCCGACCCTATTCAGATTACCATCGACATCGACACGCTATGAAGAAGAAGGTAGCCTTGCTAAAGTTCCTTTTTCCCACTTTACCAGGTGGAACCACAAAGCAAGAACGCGTCATTTCAAGACGAGGATTTAAAATCAGACATGACCGTCATCATCGGTGACCGCAACCGTTCCTGGGACGGCTCGGAGAAGAAGCAGAAGGTTCAGGTCAATGATGCCGAACTGCCGCAGATGCATCGCGAGATTGTGTTGAATGAGAGAGGTGCGTTCTTATTCGATTGTTGTCTCCTTGTCAGATTTAACAGTCGTATGGAACGGTTATACCATGGAGAATTGACGGAGTATTATTGAGGGCTATTTTTATCTGAGGAATAAATATGACGGTTTGATAGCTCTTGCATAGAAAATACAATGTCAAACCGCCATATTTATTCTTCAGATTAAAGTTATCTGATGATTATAAGATCGGCGCTGAACCTGCTAAACAGCCACTTCCTGGCTGTACATCCGCCCTAAAAAGAGAGAAAAAAGATAATAAACATTATTACTTGCATGCACAGAGTCTTCCAAACCTCTCCAGTGTTACTTTTTTTCTTGCCTTTTTTATTACAAAAGTCTCCACGTCATGGCGCCAGCATTTCCTAGGTCGGCCCTCCAGACATTAATAACGTTTTATTTCGCAGACTACACAAGCAAAACAGCATATTCAGAGGTGAATCTGCAGCCAGCCACTCTGCCGCTGAGTCCTCGCCCCGCGTCCGCCTCGCAGTTAGTGAGGAGGCAGCTAGAGTTGTGCGGACAGCACAAACGACGCCTCAGTCTGAGATGTAAGTAATAAGTGATGTAACAACACTTGCCCATCAGAAACTGTGTTCTGATGATAAACTGCCGAATCCAGAATACCTATGTTTGCCATGTTCACTGGCAGAATGAAAAGTTTTTATCGCTTGTAGAAGGATTCTCCAGTCATTAGTCGTTCTTACGTAGGCGTTCATATACTTACAAAGTTATCGCGGCATTTATAAGGAGAAACGTCAAATCCGACTTCTTAAATTGTCGCGAGTATAAACAGTTGTTTTTCCAGACATGCAACGTAACAAGACTAGTCCGGAACGCGTGTCCATGTTGATCTACGAGCCGTCAAAGACGCCACAACGACATCTCGACAAGGGCGACTTTGAGCAGTCCGCCACTATCAACTGAACGAGGTAAATACTAAAATGTTATAGTCTTTTGAGGGCAAACGAAATTCCTGAATTTGAAAGAAAAGGAATAAAATGTGTTTGGTGGCATACATACAAATAAAACACCGTTATAAGTACCTACTTAGTTTAAAAAAAAAACTGCCAAAAGGGCATCAGCTCAGCAAAATGTCAAATGGCAACACTATTCAGCCCACGAGTGCCATACGCTTGATTGAATACGACTTGACTGACACAGACAGCGGAGTAACGTGTACAGCAAAGTGAAAATGTTAAGCACGTTTAGGGTAATATTTACTCTTGCACCTTAATAATTCCTCGACTATTATTGCCAATAATTTTGAATGAAAAACACAGTTCGAAAAGGTGGTCATGTGGAAGTTTGAATTGCTAAACATTTTCACACCTTAGCCATTATTTCAAGATGGTCATGCATGGTTGCTATCGATAGTTTTTTTCACTAATGAGCTTAATGGAGACTAACAACATTACCATATTTTAGGGATCCCAAGACTAAAAATTGCCATAGTCGCAACTCTCAACTATTAGCATATCTTTTTCCATAGTCTCAACGACTTGCATAGTTTTTTCCCACATTCTCAATGACTTGCATATTTTTTTCCCATATTCTCAACGACTTGCATATTTTTTTTCGTTTCAAGTTTTCAGAATAGTTATTTACATTATTCACTTTCGAAGTTGACGAAATGTGACGAATTTATAAACTCACCATGACATTTTGGTTACAGGTATACAAAATATGAAATTGATACTACATACATTCACAGTATATTTAGAGTTCTATTACATGTAGTAGTTTTATAGTAAGCAAATAATAATAATATATTAACACAGGGTATAGTTATAATAGCAAGGTGCTCCTCTTTTAAAAGTTTACTGAGCGACACACCCCATTAGTTTAAAGACCCTTTAAATGTCCACTAATTTAAAAATGTATCTAGGTAATGCAATTATTGTTGTTGAACTGTCAAAATGAATACCATTGCTACTGTAAGTGTGTTATGTAATTACCCCCCCCCAAATTCCATGACCTAGGCACCATCGACAATTTGAAGCATTTACATGATTGTGATGCTGGTTTTATTTAAAAAATATTTTATTATATTCCGTTTCAGATGTCTTGAATTTTATAAGAGAAAAAATTCTGTTTTGTAATTAGGTTATTTACTACATCTAGGTTTACGTAAGTATGATTGTATTTTTATATTGTCATTTCAAAATTGTATTAAATAAAAGAAAAACGAATAATTTTAGAAAAATTTGAAGTATGTTTTGGGTGATTTTTTACCTGCATAGCTATTCGCAGCTACTCGATACGCTTCCGTACCGTGTCGAACATCAATCAACGTTATTATAGGAGTTCTCTAAACACTGTTTACCAAGACAGAAAGCCGAAAATTTTGACTGTCTAAATCTAATAGACGACCACGACCGCTATTCTTCCGACAGCTGTTTGCTGTCGGAGCCAAGGCAAATGAGATTATCGAAATGTGTCATTTTCGATACGATTGCCTGTTTGATGGTTGTGAATAGCTATGCCGATAGAAGAATTGATTGATTTTTTGATAATTTTTTCTTTTCTCCTGAAGAATGCTTCTTTTTACGAGAAAAACAGCAAACAAACTATTCTCAATGAAAATATTTAACACGCATTATAAAATATTTATGATTTTTCGGTTTAACGTTTATATGCGTCTAGAAAAAAAATGTAAAAACAATACGACGCGGGCATTTGAAGGGTTAGGCTTGTTTATACAAAATGTATAGTTAAAAACGGGTATTAAAAAGATGTTTTGGCGCCTACACGGCATTGTCATAGAAGTTGCATTGACAAAACAAGATGATGGCGTTAGTTCCGATTATGGCCACGCGCCAAAGGATCCTTATACCGTTGGTTATTCCGTTTCTTCATTCCAAAAAATCCACCCTAACGCGGATACGCCGAAACGTCCTATGTTTCGAGAGTCATCCCTAGGCCTAGTCACCTAGTTGGATAAATGGAATCTATAGGCTTAGGGTGGATTTTACAGGTGGATAAACAGATTAACCGGTTGTATATGTAAACAGCCGAATAGAGTATAGACTATAATAATATAATTATATTAGTTATTAGTAATAGATAAAAGCTAAAAATATATCGAAATAGTATAATTTAGTTTTGTATTTTGTGTACTGCAAGATAATATTGATAATAAAAGTTATGTTATGTAATTTGGGGTTTTATTTAATCATATTATTTCGCTTACCTTTTCTTTTTAACAAGGTTGTAGCATAGATAAAGAAATATACATATGTATACTTATTATGTTCACGAGTTGTAACAGCATGGAATAGGCTCCCGAAAATGTTGTGAGGGCTCCCACTGAACTGCATCAAGGACTGACTGGTGACTGGGACAGATTAAATATGTATATCCCAAGTCGGACAACGAAGTTATTTATAAGGGTTCACTTTTTCCTTTTGAGGTATGGAACCCTAAAACAAATATTAAACAATAAAAACCGGTCAAGAGCGAGTCGAACTCGCGCACCGAGGGTTCCGTATTGTGAAACGTGAAATGTTTTTAAATTTTCATCGGCGAGGCCTATATTCGTCAAGAGTATTTTTAACACTGCGGTGTAGAATATTGCAGTTTTAGGTCAGCGCCATCTCTTGACCGTTAGTGGAACTAATGTATTTTTTATGATTTTTGAAGTGTGCTATTTAGAGACATCGTTTTATTTTTCTTGTAAATTTACATAAACTTCTATTCTATCACATAGAATAATTTCAGATTTTTATATACCTACAGGGTTATTGAAAAAACACCAACAACCTCTTAAGAGGTCATTGTACTCATCATTATGAACAACTTTTATTATGGGACCAAACCTGAAATCGCGAAAAAAAAATCAGCTGTTCCCAACATTTTGACGAGTTATACGAACATAAATGTAGGGAACAGCTGATTTGTTTTGCTGGTTTGGTCCCATAATAAAAGTTGTTCATAATGATGAGTACAATGACCTCTTAAGAGGTTGTTGGTGTTTTTCTAATAACCCTGTATGTGCAAACTTCGGAGGTAAGAACTGTATTTTTTTTTACATTTTTCATCAAAAGTCGAAAACTATGCGGCCTAAAAAAAATGTTTAAGAATGTGCAAACAGCGCTCTTTACCGACTTCACAAAAAGGAGGAGGTACTATGTTCGGCTGTTTGTATGTTTTTTTTTTTTTTTTTGTATGTTTGTTCATCGAATACTCCGCCAATTGTCGACAGATTTTCAAAATTCTTTTTTTGTTCGAAAGTAGATAGTTCTGAGGTGGTCCCATTGTCACCAAGTTAGGATCTGATGATGGGATCTTAGAGAAATCGAGGGCAACCCTCAAATTTTATAGGCTTACTTATGGTTTTTCGCATATTTTATGAAGTATCTTGTGTATTTGCGTATGGTTGTCACCATCTCAGGTAGCTGGGCTGATGATGGAAGGTACAACTCCTTAACAGTAAGAAGTTACTCGAATAGGCAAGGACTGTTTTAGTAAATTGTTTTGATGTTTGATTGGGCATTTGCCACATTTGGTCTCATGATCATCAAGTCATGACCTGATGCTGCAGTCAGGATAGTCTGCAGAGTACCTAACTCCTCGACAACTAACAGCAGATATATCGTGTTTAGGCTCATTGGAAAGGGCTCGATGTGTGGATAAACGTAATGTTAATGAGGAACACCGAAGTCCATAGAGACCTGATGCTGAAGCCAGGAGCATCAGAAAAAGTACAAACCTTGAAATTACAGCACCGTAGTCGTGTTTGGGCTCATTTTAAACATGACTAAATTTTAAGTTCAATGCAAAGTTGACATAAGTTTGGCCTGATGCTGCAGCCAGGATTATCAGCATCTAGTCTAATTAATGAATAAGGTATGCTTCAGAGGTGGTCCCATATAAATTTTATGAACTTTGCTTGGGTAGTTTTGGAATTAGCGTCAACAATACGTTTGTTTTCCACTTAGTTTATATTGATGATGTTTATCTTCCTGTCACTAGCAAGTAGTGTTATATGAATTTGTATGGGGTAGGTACAACTAAAAAGCGAAAAATAAAAACTTTTTTACAAAAAAAACAACCGACTTCCAAAAACAAACACTACAAATTGAAAAATAACTTTAATTTCGGAAGTCGGTGTCAAAAAAACGAAAATGTGGAACCAACGACACCGACTTCCGAAATTAAAGTTATTTTTCAATTTGTAGTGTTTGTTTTTGGAAGTCGGTTGTTTTTTTTGTAAAAAAGTTTTTTTTATACAACGTGGCGCTACAATGGTGACATTAATTTAACACACGGGTAGGGTTAGTAAAATAATTCGTAATCTGAAAAAAAAAATGTATTCAAACAAACTAAATAGGTAATAAAAAAGTACTAAAATTGGGATCACCCATGCAAAATGCATTCATGAAATTACTTACCTATCTCGCTTACGTTAACTCGGAGCGGCAACGCGTCGCTTCGGGCGCTGGTAACCGCGCAACGCGTCTTGTACCTACTCATGATCGGTCCGATTCTTTGACGGCATTTATCAGAGAAACCGAGCGTCACAAGTGGTACAGACGCCAGCACATCAACCTACTACAATCTGTCAGATTTCTGTAATAGATTTTCAACTTTATCGCTAAAGCATAAGGTTCAATGTTGATTGGGAAAATTTGACAGTTAGGTGTAGGTTGATGTGCTGGCGTCTGTACCTACAGCGGAGGTGTTTAGTCAAACACTTATCATATTACCCTCTCTTGTTACTATTATTATAACTGTCATCACTAATCACTGCTTTTATTTGTCTTTCGCGATATGATGATCGCGATTGATGACATTCTCCGTAAATTAGGATCATGTCCGCATATTCAGCTGCTGAGTAGTTCGGATGTGTATTTTCCATCACGATCACAAGTTTACACAAGCACTAAAACACAAATAAAAGCGTCCGTATCGCAAGAGATGTAAACGTACCTACTAGCTTAGAAAACGAAAACAAAGCAAAGCGTCTTTATCAGTACCATAATCTAATTACTATCCTAATTACACAAAAATAAATAAATAAAACAATAGGTAAGCGTGTTTTTCGCGGAAACATTCACAAAAATATTAGACGACGTAATTATGCACATCAGTGTGAAGAAGTGTGTAAAGGACACGGGTCCGGCTAGCACTAGAAAAGCAAATAAAAAAGAATTCGACTTCGGTGCGGCGGCGGCGGGTGGAAGGGAGGGCGCGCGTCGCTTGCGCCGCTCGCCGACAAAGGGATGTCTCTTTCCTTCAATTCGCCTACTCTTTGCATCTGTTTCATCCTAATAGTATTGCTTATTCGTTTTAATTTCATTGATGAGATGTTATGATCCGTGACCCCGGCAAATGACCGCTGCGCGACAGTTCTTTATGTACAGGTTGCTCTAAGATGCTATTTTCTAAAATTTTAAATAAATCGGTAAATAATAACGTTTAATGGAAATATAATTTCTTCATGAAACGAAAATGTGAAAACGTATATGTGTGTTAAATTAATGTCACCATTGTAGCGCCACGTTCTATGATACCCCCACATGCTCTAGTACCCCACTTCGATAAGCACAGTTCCGCTAAACATAGGTGTATGATAGTGAAGTAAAAAAAATACATAAAAAGTGTACAATTGTTTATTTTCATAATAATCATTATTATTTTGAATAAATATTCAGATGTTTATGGCAGTGTGTTGTGGTAACATTTTTAGTTCTTATTTATTAAACTTACAATATTCGCTAGAACCCGCGACTTCGCTTGTGTACAAAAACACATACAAACATTGCACAAAAAGGAAGACGAATTTATATAAAACAAGATAAAATACTAATAAATATATGAAGTGTACTAGATTTTTTTATTTTACAATTTAAATAAATATTAAAAGACCAACATTTACACACACTGATAATTATATACCTACATTTGTTTTATTTGAAATAAATTGATAATATTATCAACTTATTCAAATACCAAATATTATCTACCACTTTAAACTACATACTTAAAATAAGTTTAAAAAAATAGCTGAATAGCGACACAAATTCTTGGTTACAACAAAAATGATTATAAAACTATATAATTGCCTAAGGAACTAAGCTAAGTGAAATTAAAATAGTTTGTTTTAATTACAACTTTTACGTTTGACTATAGTTTTGAGAATGTTAGTCAACCTTTTTTAACTGACTTCAAAAAAGGAGGAATCTATCAAACTATTTTATTAATTAAATGCTTCTATAATGGTAGACTAGATAATAATTAACATAATTAATACAATAATGTGTTGCATTAGGTATTAAAAAAAACACACATAAAAATAAAATTGTCTAAACATAGGAATATAAAGTTGTACTTAAATATAAAAGATATAATGACGCATCTATGGGACAATCAATGTCTTATAAATGCGAAAAGCATAGTAAAACGATTTTTCGCGATAAACGGGCCATCCTACTAATCATACAATGATTCTATATTGAGATCACTAAGAAATCTATGTACTTATACTAATAAATGCTATTTATGTATGTACAGATTTACAAAAGAGAGCCTCATTCAAGAGTTCAAGAATAAAATATTAATAAATATTATAAAAAATTGTTTTAGTGAGCATTAAGTGACAAAAGGCTCTAAAAATCATCTAAATAACATACGATAAGTCAGACTCAGTTGAGCAAGACGTAGATTTTTAAATAAATAAACAATTTTACAAAACAGTCTTCACTTTGACACAAGTTAAGGTATGCACATAACGTAAAAAAACACGTCGAATAATCATCGTAAAATTTCATACATAGTGTGCGCCTACCTTTAGTCATATTTCGCTAAAAAGATCAAATATACATAATTATAAAATTTTCGTTTTAAATACTAAATAATTTCGTTTGTTTTTTTTTTGTGACAATTTTGCATTTTACAATTTCTCTTACAAGAGATAAGAAATGTCGTGTTTGCCTTCGATATAATTTAAATTTTATTTTTCGTTTTATATTCGGAAGATGAACGACAATAATATGAAATGAACCAACTCCTACTACCCACATTTAGGAAAGTAGTTAAACATTGTCAATAACTTATGTCATTGGGTTATTATCCTTCTAAGAGCTGCTTTTTGCAACGCCAGATAATTTTATCGGAGGAATAATTTTAAAACTGCCAGGTGTCAATTTTATTCCAGGAATAAAAGTTATCTGTCGATTGAAAAGTCAGCCCTAAATACTGTTAAGGCCGAATTTAACCAAACTTTTATACCTATCCTGAGAATAAAATGTTATTCGTTATTAACTTTGTCATAAAGTAATCATTAGTTTTGTGATTTTGTCAGTCTTAACTCTGGCATTCTACAAGATTGTTAGTAAGAATATAAAGGAATGTAGTTTTATGAAATGCAAACGAAGAAAACACATAACACTAACCATTCCTTATTCATAAAAACTTTACAAACCACTCCACGCTTCCGTACCGTATGACATCAATGACATGATGACATCCATGACTTCAATGTTATCGTTGAAGTCCTCTAGAAGAACCGAAAATTTTGTCAGTCTTAGGGCTGATTTTTCAATCGACAGATAATTTTTATTCGTGGAAAAAAATTGACGTCTGAAAGTTTTTGTAAGTATGGAAGAAATGCCAAAAATTCAAAATTATTCCTCGGATAAAACTATCTGTGTTGGAAAAATCAAAATCAACCCCAAAATCAAATAGACGACCGCTATTCTTCCGACAGCTGTTTGCTGTCGGGGGAAAGGCGAACGAGGTTGTCGAAATCTGTCATTTTCGATACGATAGCCTGTCTGATGGTTGTGAATAGCTATGCAGGAAAGGCAGAATATTGTACCTGGACTGCTTCAAGGATCTTTTTGCGCTCGAATGAAGTTTACAGGGGGCGCTGTTGGCAAATATTTGTGCAATTGATTCGTGAATGTATTGAAATACAATATGGCGGCGTTAGTTCCGATTTTTGCCACGCGCTGAAAGATCCTTGTACTGCTATATAAACTTATGGCACAATATTATGGCGAATTTAAATGTCATTTAGGTTCTGTCTAGTACCTATATGATTGTTATTAGATTATTAACAAAAAGTCCTTTTTCTTGGTTTGAGCCTGATTTACACGGTGCAATTTAATTGCCCAAAGTAAACCATACAAGTTGCACAGTCTAATGCTCGGTTCCTACAAACAAAAACAAATAGTTTTGCTTACCAATGGTTGCATTTTTTATTGCCAAAAGGGGCATGTAAATAGATTCGTATGCAAATTTTACATGTGATAGCTACTTCCATATGGGAGGGTCTACTATGCAAAGTTATGAGGTTTTTACTTCATTATTGGTAAAGATACAAGTCTTAGTTTTAACCAATAACGGTGCGTAAACCATAGGAACCGGCCATAAACAGTATTTAGACGGTCCAAATCATATCTTGCTTCAATTTTATTGTATGCCACAGACAAGAAACTTGTATCGTGTAACTTGTATCGGGGGCTTTATTATGAATTTGATATAAGAAGAAAGTGTTTATCAAGGGATATTAGCTGTCAGTGCTGTCACACAGTGTTAAAAATAAAAAAAGAATCGCAATATAAAAAAAAAACGTTTCAGATTTATCCTTTTCATCTGAAATTCACGACTTTTGAAATTATTTGAGCGATACACTTAAGCTCTAAAGAACATAGCACAGAAATGACTAAAACATACATTGAATAAAATAGTATTGCACCACGCTTTTATAACACACACACACATATTTTTATAAAAAGTTTATAATTAAAACATGTTCAGGATGATAATGGTATTTTTTTTGTTATGCTTAAAAAACTTGTTATAAAAATATGATTTTTGGCATTTTTAATCTCAACAGCAGCTGCTAGCAGCTGGGGAGTTAATTGTAGGAGCATTTTTTACTATTAAGTAAAAAATGCTCAAAATGTTATTTTCCATTTTTTTTTTGCGGCATTTTAATTTTTTGTTGTGAAATTTTCGACATTTGATTGATGTCATTTGATCATGAGTAGAAATATGTGTAGTTGTGTACAACTTTTTCCTACTCGTTCGGGGATCAGCCGTGATTTTATGTTAGTGATGCAATATTTTTTATCAATGCAGTAAACTCATGGCTTTTTAAATACTAGTTGGAAGAATAAATAATGGCAATCTCAAAGAAATGCTAAGTTAATTTACATTTACTATGAAGTCATTTATAAAATTATTAGCTAATTAACTTTTACGTTTAATTCATACTATAGTTCAGGTATCGGGACGCTATTGTAAATTCTTGCTCCGATAAAAACATTTTTAGTGAAAAAAAAATAAGCTAGTAAAATGTTTTATCGGTAGGATACTTTTGATACCCTTATAAATATTTTTTTGTTTAAATTTAACACTAAAGTCACGTTAGCTAGCTAGCTAAGCTGTTTGCCAAATGATAACGAGAGCCACGGGAGAGTATTTCCAATAAATGAAGAGAATTGTTCTGCGAGCAATGTGCCCTGCCCACAGCCACTTAAATTTGGCAATTCTTCGGAATAATTATGTCGGTTACAATGGTTTTCCTGCGGATCTCTTCATTTCTGATTCGATTACGTAGGGAAACTCCAAGCAAAGCCTTCTCCATTGACCTTTGGGTGACTTTCAGCCTTTTAATACGGCCCATTGTGAGCGACCACGTTTCAGTGTCATATGTCATCACTGGCAACACGTACTGGTCAAAGACTTTCGTCTTGAGACACTGCGGTATGTGGGACGAGAAGAGTGGGTGCTAATATTTCAAAATTAAGAATACTTGTCGGGATTTGAATATTATCGACAAACATTCATGTTGGCGATTGACGGATACGTATTGTCTGTTCTAATACTATCTGATGAAAATGTAAACAAATGGATCAGAAAACGTATCTGTGGTTACCAATTTGTAGTGCTACTTACAAATTCAGTGCTTTGATTTGTTTATTTGGATACTTAAACCTGAAATTCTTATTTTAAAACACCTTAAATATGTTTTTTCATTTGACAATATTGAGGTTTTTTCTTTTAATTCGACCTCGATTTCCGTCGATAATTTTTCAATGACAATTTAAAAATGTAAAGTTACAAAGTTGAAACCTTCTAAATACAGATGAATGTGTTACTAATTTTACCTGAACAAGGTTTGTTTATACTTTCATATGATACTTTTGGAACAGATATTAAACTTACGTTTTCTATCAGTGGTTGCCTAACTTCATATTTTGGGCACCGTATACAGGGTCCCTTTAAAATAGATGGACAAATTTTAACACAGCGCTCAGTACGTCTAACCAAAGATAACATAACATAATCAGCCTATAATGTTCCCACTGCTGGGACACAGGCCTCCTCGCTATGAAAAAAAGCACTGATTAAAGTGATTTTATTTTGACCTAAAATAATAAATTGCCGGCACATTAGCGTATTTTCGTTAGCTGATTATTTTTCTTGTATCTAATGCGTTTTTCTTATATATTTTTTTACCATTGTACTTATTTTGGTGGTCTGAATGATTTCTAAAAGTTTGTCCATCTATTTTAATGGGACCTATATACAAGAAAAAAAATTCAAATACGATAATTACACTATAATATGAATCAAACATTTATAACTATCAGACCAAACTATCATAAGGGGGGTGCGCTAAAATGCCCGGGAAATTCAAATTTACTTACGTTTTTTTGCGGGTCAGTGTCAGGTTGTGTATTGATTAACCATTTAACCGCTTACGTCGGATTAATCCGACAAATATTTTCGTGTCCATTCCGCCAGGGTCGTATATATACGACCAAATAACACAGCTCGTTTAATCTGTATCATTATTACATCATCACAGCTCGTTTCATCGGTATTTATTATTCGTTTTTTTTTTTGTTTCGGGCGCCGGGGGCACAAAAACTCATATAAAGTCGGGCGGTTTATAGAATTATAATCATTAGAATCAGCAATACAACTCCTTAAGTTAGAATTGGCTTCAAATGTCATGATTTCATGAAATAGTCGTTCAATAGGGTAATATGAACAGAGTTGTATTGATGATAATTATGATTATAATTCTATAAACAAATATTTTTTACGGCCGCGTATCATATTTAGATCAACATACAACCTGATACAGACCTGCCAATTGAAATAAAAACAGTGACACTCCGGGAGTGCCGACAGAAGTGAAAACAAAACACAAACAGAATACTTTGCCATCACTCACTGACATATCGGATATACATTAAAACCGAGTACATCCCGAGGACAGCCGAACACATCCGAAGCGGTGTCGGTTACGGTAACAGTGGCGCGAATTCAATAGTTTTTTCCCATCTCAAAAAATGCCCAACGCGCCTAAAGAAGTTTTCACTTCAAAAACGTAAGAAAATTTTAATTTCCCGGTCTAATCTGACGCTTTAACCCCAATATTCTACCTAGAACTCTGTCTAATTGAGTCGTCATCTGCAAAACTAGCTCTATTCCTCCTTTCACACCGTTTCTGATGCTGCCTTATAAACGCACTCAACCTGTTTAGAAGAAACTGTTTATCATGTCCTTCTAAAACCAGTTGGTTCTTTAAAACTGTCACCATATGCCTATTTGCTGCAGCCACTGCCCAGTAATAGTACAAAAAGAACAGCAACACTGCAAATGCAGGCACAGCGAAGGTAGACGTTCCCATCCGGAATATGAACTCTCTTATAAGATATGGGAATCCGTCGAACGTCTCGACAACAAATTCCCATACGTTATTGTAACCCCGGTAAGGCCCGCAGTTTATTGAAGGGAATATTTCGGCCACGGAGTAGGCTACTGGAGTAATTGAGGCTATAAAACCTAGAAGCAGGACTGACATGAAAAGAGACTTAGATTTTGACGCTTTGTACACAACGGGCGACGGTGTGCAATTTGTAAGACAAGTGAATTTTTTTATATAGAAAATGAGGAAATAAAATATCGTACCAATTATGGGGAGGAACGGACAGAAAAATGAGCCCATCCAAATTATAGTTTGTGTGTAAACAATATCTAAGACATGTTTTGGTAAATAAAAGTCCTGTTCCCCAATGATTTTGAAACAGCGGCTGTTAGTATGCCTCGCCAGAAACGCTCTAGGTAAGTTAATGAAAAATGTCGTCACGAATTGTACTGCGAAATCTGTCAAAATTAATTTGTATAACTGTTGTCCCACGTATGTCTCCCAGCAATCTAATTTTGATGACGATGAATCATTTGCATTATCGTAAGCACAGACAAAACCATTATCCCTTACGTAAGAATACATTTGACTTAATAAGACAGCCAAAGAAGATAATCGAAGCAACACAGTCCTAAGCAAAGTGATGATTAAAACATGCGCAGGAGTGTAGCTCTCAATTTTTATTAAATAACTAAATATTTCTGGAACTATTAAGTTTAAAACTACTATACATATGAAGGGCAGAAATTCTAGTAACGTGTTTTCTAGCTGTCCAAAGAACATTCCACCTTCTTTATATAACCTTAAGGTAAATTTTTCAGGATGGGTTGTATTTATATTGGTATTTTCGACTTTAAAGTTGTCGTTTAATTCATCATTTTGTTCAGGAACCTTAGGACTTAGTTTATCTGTTGAATAGTTGAACGTGAAATATATTAGAACGCCTGAAGCAATGAGAATTATAAAAACAATTACATTTATGAGTAGTCTTTTGAAGTAAATCAAAATTTGAGATTCTCTAGTCCTTAATTGTCTTTCTTCATTGTATTTTTCTTCTTCCAAATATCCTTTAATTTCGTTATATAACGCTTTGTGTTTAATTTTAGCTGATTTGTCGTTCTCGATGCAGAAATCCCATCCACCAAAAACTAAGTTACAATATTTATAAAACTGTCCTTCATTTTCGACCAACCGTTCTTTAAACCCTTTGGCAGCCGTTTTCACAATAGCTATCAAGGATAATAAAACCCAAGAAATAGCCACAAGAATATAAGCCATAGGCATATTGAAATAAAGCTCTCTTTGGAACAAATTTTTAACGTAGTACTTATATATTTGATCGGTGTACACTCCATAGAAGAGTATCGTTCGTTCCATCCACCCTGTACCTTGTATAACGTCGAGAAATACATTGGAATCTGACAAATTTTTCGTTAGATAAAAAATTGAGCAGCATTCTGTAGAATTCAGCTCATAATCGTCGCAAGTCACCTCCGCTTCGGTCAGCAAAGTTTTTGGTAATATCATGAACAGTATTATTAACATCGAAATGGCTATGTTTAAGAATAGCAACCATCTTAAGAAGAGGAAGTAGGAGACTACGCCGGTTCCGAACTTGCCTTCGATTTCTCTCATGGGGGACTGCCAGAGTTCTAGTTTGCCGACTATTTCTGAGAATCGTATTCGGAAGCGATGCCAGACTTTGCGTTGCCGCCATTGCAGTTGCTCGAAGCCTTGGAGACGGAGTTTTGTGGCGTTCTGTGGAGATAATGGTGTTCTTGTATCATCCGTTTCGGTTTTGGAACACACAATTGAAAATCTCGCCTTATCGGTTATCGTAAAGTTTACCTGTAGTCGAGCCTTCAGTTCCCTCTTCTGGTTCATGGGAACCGGCATAGCCTTGATCTGCATGATCTCCTCCCATGTTCGCTCCTCATTTGATAGGTTCTCTGAAATTATAAAGCAAGACAAATATTTAATCTTCCTTTGTTGAACACGGCTGTATTCTCCGAGTGGTTAGGCGGAGATGTACAGCACATACACATTTCATTTAAGTTCTTGTATAGTATTTTTAACTCACGAAGCGACCCGCGCTTTACTTGTGTGTATATGCTGTGAATGTGTGTACGCGCAGGAGCTCTAGGTAACGTCCGAGACAATGGCGAATTCGGAAATGTGTGTGTGTTATGAGCTGACGCTACTAGTCTTCACGCCAGTGGCATGCATTGGTTTTCAGAATAGATAGGCAGTAGGCCGGGTCTAGTTTAGGCAAACGCGGTCACTAATCGCGGTCGCTTTTAGCGATAAGACCGCCCATTGTGTCACCCATTGTAAAATTTCTATATTTATGTCTGTAATTTATATGGTGTAAGTACATAATAAAGAGTAATCTATTCTAATCAAAAAAAAATTGAGGTCAAAAGTGTGATTATTTGAGTAGTCATGCCTACTTAAGGGTGATAAATTGCGAAGGTCGAACGTCATGGTATTATGCGTGAGACGTAGGTACGTATTTTTAATTTTGTCGTATTAACTTGAACGCGTAAAGACCAATGACAATGTGCGAATAGTACGGGAGCCGATTAGGCCATCCGGCGACTGCCTACTGCCGCGCGTGTTTGTATGAAGGTTTTGTTTTTTGTTAGGTATGATAATTTAGTGAGTTTCTTAATTGTGGGGCACACAATAAATGTAATTGACAGGCTTATGTTGATATATCGAGGTAGGCACTGCTTATATGCCTATATGCAATGCACGCCTGACGCCACTGCTTCACGCACACATTCACAGCGTGCTTGTACACTTAAATACAAGTAAAGCACGCGTCGCTTCGTGACATAAAAATATTGTAATATAAGGGGCAAGCATATTGCCTCAACTTGATACAAAATCAAGATTTCTTCATTTCTCGTGTCGGCATAATATGAGAATAGTTAAAACCCGTGGAGAAAGTGTTATAAAATAATAGCCAGTAAATTCCGCTGGATGCGAGAAGCACAGAACTGGTCGAAGTGGCGGTGCTTGGGGGAGGCCTATGTCCAGCAGTGGAGGTCTTTTGGCTGAAATGATGATAATGGATAGCCAGTCAGCGTGGTGGTAGCGGGGCTGACTGTCAAGGGTGCATTGGAAGTACATTTAATCTTATGGTATTGCCAGTCGTGGGATAGCATAATCAGCCTATAACGATCCCACTGCTGGGACACAGGCCTCCTCTCGGTGAGAGGGAGTGGGCGAGCCCAGTGCGGGTTGGTAGATGTCATATGTCTTCGAATTGTTGGTTCTAGAGTCGTGGGATATCTCACAAAATTTGTAAAACATCTTAAAGGTTCGAAACCTGTGTTTTTTATTTCTTGCAAAAGCACTTACCATGCTTCCTTCTAGATGAGAACTGAACTTTTAAAGGGGTGCTTGCGCAACGAGCAAATTTTTTGTAGCTTATATTCTTCGCCATTCTGTGATATCTCACTAGAATCGGTTCGGTTATAAAGTCACAACAACGTACCAAACCGACAGAAGAAACCTCACTTTTACAATTTTAGTGTCGATATTAACGTATCATGTTACCCAGTAACTGGGTTGTGGAGGTCCAGGTCATAGGCAGTTGTTCCATGTGAAACACTGGTATTCAACTGTATCCGTTTAGACTGGAAGCCGACTCCAACACAGTTGGGAAAACTGGGCTAGGCAAGCTGATGTTTAAACGATTCAAGAGTTATTTTGACACTGGTTTACTCGCAAATGCATAAAACTCACTGAATAATAATTTCATAAGAAACGCACACCACAACTCAAGTACTCCGAATAACAGTGAAAAAGCAACTGATAATGATGATAGCGCAAAAACCCTGACCCGTTTGTTCATAGCACGTTAATTGAGCAAGTTCATTCCCATGAGTTTCCGTAACTATGTTGGTAATTGGTTGATCTCGAAATTGTGGTGTTTTTGTGTCAGATATATGAAAATCTAGTCGGTTTAAAGTCGATTGTGATTACGAAACCTTATCTGTTGCAGATAGATACAACATTACCGTACTCATATGATACAAACTAGCTGCGCCCCGCTGTTTCACTCGCATAAGTCTCGATCCCGTGGGAATATCGGGATAAAAAGTAGTCTATATATTAATCCAGGGTGTCAGCTACCTCCATACAACATTTTATCAAAATTGGTCCAGCCGTTTTAGCGTGAGGAAGTAACAAACATATAAACACACACATACTCACAAACTTTCGCCTTTATAATATTAGTGTGATATAAGCCAATGGTCTTTATAAAATTAACAAAACGCGAGATCTACGCCTTTTTACAATAGCCTATATAGTGACCTAAATCTACCACGATGTGGGTCACAGAAAACGTCCGGCGACATCGAGGCAGACCCAGGTGAAGATGGCGGGACGAGTTTGACAGGATTGGTCCACCCTAGCTCAAGACAGAGAGGAGTGGAAAGGAGAAAGGAACGTTTCCCCTGCAGTGTGACAACATAGTCTAAAAATATTGTGTCACTGTTAGGCAAAGGCCTGTCCTTTTCCTTTTCAGAAATGTCTCTGTTTTGTGCGATTTCTGGCCACGCTAAATGGATTAGATCGTCACACCACCTTGGCCGCGGTCTACCACGACGGCAATGTCCTCCCTCAGGCGTCCAGTGGCTGGCGATCTTTGCCTATTTGTCCGGGTGCATATGTGCAACGTGGCCGACCTACAACTATTCAATATTTTTTCCCTTGGTATGTATGTGAGGGGTGCGATCATCGAGGCAGGCTTAGGAAGCGCCAGGCGTGACCTCGACTATTTAATGACGGATTGCCCTGAGAAGAGAGCAGAAAGAGAGATTTGGAGGTCTATGGGGTCTCCCCCAAAATTGACCTTTGCTTGTCCCACTGCAGGGCAAGGGGAGACACTTGCCATGTTAAATGAGAGAACGAACATGCGCGCTTTGCATGTGTTATGTATTTGAACGCATTCGTAGCTGTCAGCGCCCAAGACGCGAGCGCACACATCACAACGCATGCGTCGGAATACACAAGAAAATACGTTTGACGCAAGCTGTAGCACAAAGGTGTAAATACATCTATTATTATGTTTTTGTAGGTAATAATAGGTGCAATTTAATACTTAGGTATTTTCGTCATGTACCTACAACGGGCGGTACGGTGCTTGTATATAAAATACAGGTTTTCCGATCCTGATTTGTCGGGACAACCGGTCTATTTTTTTAAAATCTCACCGTATAATCTTCGCGTGAAGTGAACTGTCGCTCCACCTGAGGTGCTATTCTGTAAAAACCTTACCGTGAAACCTAGGTGAAGTGGGCTTCAAGTGAGCTGTCATTCTACCTAATGCTAAGGACTGACGCTATTGACAGCTCACTTCAAACTCACTTCACCTAAGTTTTCACGGAGAGATTTTTACAGAATACATCGGCTGATGCCAGAGATTGACACTGACAGCTCACTTCGCCTAAGTTTTCATGGTGAGGTTTTTACATAGTTCGGATGCTAACATAAAGCAGCGGGTTTTCCGGTACAGATTGCTGCAGGTTGATCTACGGAAAGAAACGGACACAATGTTTTACCTGTTTCTTTATGTGTAAGCGCATAAGTTAAATATGGGGATATTTTACCCGCACCGATCTGTACTGGCTTGTCTTTATCGGGTACCCGTGTCTTTATGAAAGCACCCTTCGGCAGGTAGGTAGTGTGGGTACTGAACAACCCACCAGTGCCCGGTATGGAAAAGTGTAGTCGATATCAGTGGCGTGCATTGGTTTTCAGAATAGGTAGGCACTAAGCCGGGTCTAGTCTAGACAAACGCGGTCACTAATCAGAAAAAAAAAATGAGGTCAAAAGTGTGGTTATTTGAGTAGGCAATAGTAGGCTTGCCTACACAGACATAGATAGATCTATGTCTGTGCTTGCCTACTTAAGGGTGATAAATTGCGAAGGTCGAACGTCATGGTATTACGCGTGAGACGTACGTATTTTTAATTTTGTCGTATTAACTTGAACGAGTCCAATGACAATGTGCGAATAGTATGGGAGCCGAGTAGGCCGTCTGGCGACTCCCTTCTGCCGCGCGTGTTTGTATGAAGATTTTGTTTTTTGTTAGGTATGATAATTTAGTGAGTTTCTTAATTGTGGGGCACACATACTAAAATATAATTGACAGGCTTATGTCGATATATCAAGGTAGGCACTGCTTAAATGCCTATATGCAATGCACGCCACTGGTCGATATCAAGTTATAAGATGTTTCTTTATGTGCGAGCGCATACAGAAAGTGACTACTTTACCCACAACCATCGGTACTGATCCGTTCCAAGTCGACTAGTCTGTACTGGGAACCTAAAATATTGTCAATTCAAGGAGAGCACAGGTACTCAACGAAAACACATAAGTAAGTACCTATTTAATTATGTTTTTGCCAGAATAGGTAAATGATACACGATTTTATTTCTGTAGGTAAGTAGGTTTATACAAACTTTTACACGTCAATAATATTTTTAAAACTAGATGCGGTCGGCGTTTCCTATGCGACTAATCTGAAAAGAAAAACCGAAACAAACTGAGGGGTCACAGTGTCTTTTAAAATCCAGAGAGAATCTTGGTCGGATCATGTGAGGATCATGTAGATTAGTGTCTTAAATAGTCTTGAGGAAAGCACCACACGGATTTGCGTGGACCTGTCCAGTCAGTGCTCGCAGTTGTCAGTAATCGTGTAGCTCAACACAGAACTTAACGAGCTCAACTGAGGTGCCTGCCGGGGTAGCGGGATCGTCCGAAAGGGTTACCGCTGCCCCGGAACATAAAGGGCTAAGGAAGGAACACGGGTGGGTTTTAGTCAGTAAGAGTCTGACACTCCCTTCCGCTCCACCCAGAGCGGGAGAAGTCATTAGATGATTTCCAATCCAAAAAAAAAAAAAAGGTGTAGAGATAGTGTAGGTCGAGTTTTTAAAGTCCTCTCTACCTTAAACATAAAAATAAAACTTATAATAAAAACTTTTAAACCAAACTCACCCGATAAATCCGGCAACATAGATAGATGTATATCCCTGCTCTGCGTGGTCCGCGCGTACGTTGACTGCCGCCGTTCATTCTGCGAACGAGCGCGCTTCACCGTCGTGGCTGGAACAATATGATTCATTAATAGAGGGAAAATGTTTTTGATTGCCGGCGCTAAGCTTTAAAACTGGCTGGCTGGATAGTTGCGACTATATAGTTTTATGGAACGCAATTCTTTAACGAGACTTGCGGTAGGAGTAAACTGGAAACGGAAAACCGTTACGTCTATATGCAATCAAGTCACGATGCGACTTTCATCATGCGATTTTCAAATTGTTCATCATGGGTACCGTTTTCATGGTTTTCAACGCTGCTGAAACCAATAGTGAGGTCAAAATAACAATCAAAGGATGGCGGCTGCGAAAATTTTGAAATTTGTCATAATGGGGGTCGTTTTCATGGTTTTAGAGGGAAAATCCAAGATGGCGACAACTTTATGATAGCTTCTAAAAACTTACACTAGATGGCTCTGAATTAGAAACGCGTATTAATTTCACACTTTCTCTCTGTCTCTTTCTATTATATACGATATCCTTTTTACTGGGTTTGTGTGGGGAAATCGGAATCTTTATGAGATACGGTGAAATTGTCTTAGGAACCATTATCTCTTTCTCATTAGATATATTCTGGCATACAAAATTTGTTAGTCAAGTGCGAGTTGTCCATATAAATTACACACCCTTCCATAAACTCTAGTCCCTCGTCTAATTTAGACCAGACTTTAGAGAGTCAAGCTCATCCCACCATCTTCGCTTCAATATGGGCCCTACAGGTGGTTCCTATAGCCCACACACTGCCCATCTGACGTGACTGATTTAAGCGCCCTATTTTGAGTTCGATCTCAGGGTCGGGCAGTAATCAGCTCGCCATCCGGTAAGGACCAGGCCCGTGTCGACGGCGCGTTGTTGTTTCACGCGCACCTCAAAGAGATGTCAGCACTAACTAACGGGGTCCGCTAGGGCCGATGCCTGCCAGGGTTTCGAGAGCAGTGGTGATGAAATTATTTACACAAAGTAAAGCGCCTGGGTTTGAACCCTCAATCTACAACTCGTAAGTCGGGGGCCGTTACCACTGGACCACCACTGCTCTCAAAAACCTGTTTAGTTTTGTTAAAAATATGTACCTATATGTAATACATCATATACGCAGACGAAGCCGTGAGCAACAGCTAGTAATGATAATGTTATTGATTTATTTCTGATTTAGATTGTCACAGGAAAAATGTCCGGATGTTTTGTAAATAATAGTTGGAATTGTTTTATTTTCGATCAATAACAATACATATAACTGTGCGAGTCGCTTGGTATTATCCAGGCGGTCGCAAAGAAGCAACACAGAAATGACTAACGTATATAACAGACACCAGAGGCGAATGTACCATACAACTCGATTCTCACCGGCTTCCCTTCGAAAA
Organism: Hydraecia micacea; assembly: GCA_914767645.1. Taxonomy (NCBI): domain Eukaryota; kingdom Metazoa; phylum Arthropoda; class Insecta; order Lepidoptera; family Noctuidae; genus Hydraecia; species Hydraecia micacea. The sequence goes on along the minus strand of OU611801.1, from coordinate 2,325,331 downwards.
TTCAGAACATAACCACTCTATAGTCAATTCATTATTCTATCTTCTGGCATTTTTTTTTGCTCCGGCCTACCTCTGTCATAAATTCACCCTTCGCCACTGACATACACATACATAAACTCATGCCTTTAACTCATGTGGGTAGGCAGAAACTACAGAACGCCACCTGCTACAATCCTTACATATACGGTGGACACCTATATGGTGGACTAAATTACAGCAGCCAAGCAAATCATTTATCATGAGATTTGACAACAAATTATGTTATACCAACTTTTTTTTTTTACGTTTTTTGCAAATTGCAGGTCAGTGTCAGGTTGTTATTTTGATCAAAATTTGATTCGATTTTGACTCTACACCTTAGTCAAAATATGAGGCTTGGCCGTTTCGTTACTACAAGAACTATTGCATAACAAAAAAATAATAAACAGCGAATAAATTCGCCTTACGCCTTTGTGACGGTAGCGAAACAACCAAGCCACATATTTTTACTAAGGTGTAGAATTTGTGAAGTTAGGGCTTGTAGGTTTAGGGCGCAGCCAGGCTTCTAACTCTGGCTCGTACTGTAAAAAGTTATCAGATCTCAAGTAGATGAGATCTGATAACCGCCAGTCTCTTGGGAACATTACCAGTCGACAGCGATGCGGATGAATTTTTCGACGCTATATTTTAGTTTCTGTATAGGTTTAGTTAAGTTAGGATTTAATTTTGTTATTTTTAGTATTAGATATACATAGATATTATATTGGTATAGCTTATATTATGTAAATACTTAATTAAATAAAATACATTAAACGATAACTTATTGACAGTGCGCGCCATTATGGTCTCATCTTGGCAATATTTTACATGAAAATGTTTTGGTGGGATTTCACTTCTTTTTGTAAGAGGCTTATGACATTCTTTTTCAAGTTTTAGAATTTGTTTGTTGTTTGTGTACTAATACTAGCTTACACATCAAATTTCAGCTGTCTAGGTCTTCAGGAAGTACCCTAAGAATTTTGATGATCATCAGTGAGTCAGTGACGAAATCGGGGTCTTTTAGATATCAATAAAATCTAAAGTATAAAAGCTATACAATTGAAACTTTATATGTTTAATAAGTCCACTATTGACATCATATCCTGAGAATTTTGTTTATCTGGTATAATCTAAACTCAAATTATGAAGGTTAAAAAAAAAACGACAAAGCGCTTCGAGAAAAGGTAAATAGTGCCCTTGCGCTTTGCTTGCCTCATCTTGGCGGGGGCACTCCCGTGCCCCCAGATTTTGCCCTCCCTGTTTGAGTCATTTAAGTAAAGCCGAATTATCAAAATTATCAAGAAACGTTTAATCGAAAACCCGCTCAAATTATGAAGGTTAAAAAAAAACGACAAAGCGCTTCGAGAAAAGGTAAATAGTGCCCTTGCGCTTTGCTTGCCTCATCTTGGCGGGGGCACTCCCGTGCCCCCAGATTTTGCCCTCCCTGTTTGAGTCATTTAAGTAAAGCCGAATTATCAAAATTATCAAGAAACGTTTAATCGAAAACCCGCTATCAAAAACAAACGTAAGTAAGTAGTCTTAAAAATATGCAAACAGTCGATTATCGGAATCGGAAGTCCCAATTCAAATGATTAGATAAATATTAGCCATCCGACAATATATATGAACCAAGGATCTGACGTCATTCATCTGGCGGGGCTGCCGACTTCTTACTGTACAGTTACATCTTCGGGCTATTGCAACGCTGACGAAAAATAAACAATTCTTGGTATTAGGTATACTATTAATTTATATCTGGTTTTTGGCTGTATAAATTCACTAACAATGCAGGAAAAAGCTCAGCCAAATGCTTATCGGATCATGCTTACGGCCGAATCCACCTATCCATCACCAGTTTTGGCATACTGGAGGTAAAAAAACCTATCTATCTCTGGTTTTAACGTGCCAATAATCTATATCAGTAGCGATCTCAGTGGCGTGCATTGCATATAGGCATATAAGCAGTGTCTACCTCGATATATCAACATAAGCCTGTCAATTACAAGTTAGTGAGTTTCTTAATTATTAAGAAACTCACTAACTTATCATACCTAACAAAAAACAAAATCTTCATACAAACACGCGGGGCAGTAGGCAGTCGCTGGACGGCCTACTTGGCTCCCGTTCTATTCGCAAATTGTCATTGTTCTTTACTCGTTCAAGTTAATACGACAAAATTAAAAATACGTACGTCTCACCATGACGTTCGACCTTCGCAATTTATCACCCTTAAGTAGGCAAGTCTACTATTGCCTACTCAAATAACCACATTTTTGCCCTCACTTTTTTTTTCTGATTAGTGACCGCGTTTGCCTAGACTAGACCCGGCCTAGTGCCTACCTATTCCGAAAACCAATGCACGCCACTGAGCGATCTGTATGATTATATTATACTGGCAGTTATGATTATACTGGCTACCATCAGTAGCGATTATGCCGTTAGTGGTATCGTAACTATTTACTTACTTAGTGTTAATTAAACTGCACGCGATCAGCGCGTCTAAACTACGTTCAAGAGCGTGAAATCCGCCCCTAGTTTACTAGCAAGGACTAGAGAATTATGAAATGCTGAAAAATTATTTGATAAATGGTTGTATCATCAAATAATAATGTCGTGAGGAGAGTTTTGAGTGAATGTCGATGGCTATAAGTGTAGGGGAAGACCAAAAAAAACGATGAATGGAATGTGTGAATGATGATATGGTTAGAAAGGGGATGACTACCGAGATGACGTCTAATAGAGAAGTATGGAAGGAAAAGACATGTTGCGCAGACCCCAAATAAATTGTGATAAGGGCAGGAGAATGATGATGATCAAATAATTTTGTGTTAATTTTGATAATGTGAAAAAGTAGCAGTGGTAATCGACTGTTTTCCTGACCAACACAATAACATCAGAAAAATTAACTTACTATTCCTCGCCTGCTTCGAAGGCAGCAGCGTGGCTAGCTTAGCAGCATCAGCTCGCTGCAGGTTATCGAACAGCTCCTGCTCCCCTCCAGGGTACAGTTCCTGGTAGAACTCCCCGCCAGCTTCCTCCCATCCTTCTTGCTTCTTGGACCGAGCCTTGTTTTTTGAGTTACCGCCTGACATTTTTTCAGAGCATCTGCGGATAAAGAGTGTTTTTATATTAATAACAAGCCTTGCGTCTGATGGGATTTCCATCGGAAAAAAATACGCGAACTTCCATATGAAAGGGGATTAAAGATTTTTATATGAAGCCGCCATACCGTAAAACGGGGTGAATAGGGATGCAGGGGTGAATCGGGACGAAACTAAAATGGATTTTAACATTGAAATAATTGTTTTTTTTTTTTGCCAAAAAGGACTCTAATGTGTTTATTATATTATTTTATAATTAACGATTAAGTGTCCTTGTTGGCAATAAACTTTATTACATCAACGTTAAATAATACCTATCAATGTGCAATATTCTTCAAAATGATTCAGATTGATGATGTGTTACTAAATTAGGGTGCAAGACTGAGTACTGGGCCAAACAAAAAAAATAACTTCTTTTCAAACAAAATTTGCCATCAACGCACTAACAAGATTTGTTTTGTTTGCTTGTAGTAAAAAATTATAAAGAACAATATTAGTTTAAATGTTACTCTATTTCCTACATGTATTGTAGTGAAGCCTAAAGACATTTCCTAGTATTATGACTTGTTCAGCTGTTTAATAATGTTTGCCGTTTGAATGAATACGGTTGAGCAAGTGAGTCATACTCATAATGTTCTTCCTTACTAATCACAGTATTTTACTACTATGAGAAATAATCAGGAGTTTCCCTATAATTTTGTGGTAAAACCGGTGGCACAATTTGAACATTGTGGCAAATAACCTTTTCTTCTGACCTCTTCATTTGGAATTGGCTATCTAAGCCATAATCAAATCATTTCATCATCTGCCTAGCCTTTTCCCAACTATGTTGAGCGATTGCCTATCTGACCCCCACAACCCAGTTACTGGGTAATACAATACCCCTTGGTAAGACTGGTTGTCAGACTTTCGGGCTTTTGACGACCCATAACAACTGTCAAAGAAATGACAGCAGGGGCCAACGGCTTAACGTGCTTTCCGAGGCACGGAAGGGTCTCGGTATGTAACAGACCAACTGCGGCAAGCATAGCTTAATCTGATTGACCGACCTGTGCGGCTGTTATTATTTAGACACAGGCCCCTCCCATAGTCAGATTATTAGTTGGAATTAAATAATTTCATGAGAGATATTCCACTGAATATCTCTATCTTCAAAACAGTAGTTTCTAATCTCTCTGATCAAATAACATGTAATAAATATGTAGTGTTCTAAAATGAACAAAAATATTTCATGAACAGATTGTCATTAAGATTATATTTGGGAAAGATACTCTAAAAATTACTTAAAAATAATATTAGTAGAAGATGGTGGGACGAGCTGGACAAAACTAATGACCAGTGGTCCACATTAGCGCTGGATCGAAAGAGCTGGAAGCAGTGGGAAATTGCAGGCTAACAGTAACAGTGATATTAGCCTGTAAGTAATTTACTGCACTGAAGACTGGCAAGAGTCAAAGAGTAACAGTGGAGTTTCTTGCCGGCTCTTCTCCTTAGGAAATAACCAATAGGAACTCTGCACATAGCTTCTGATGTTTCATAAGTGCCCTTATACGATTATGTGAAATAAAATATTTCGAAGTTGAAGTAAAAAAGGCTTCTCAAAATGAACTTATTCAAGCCCCGGAGATCATGCAACAATAGAAAATTTATTGTTTTGAGTCACTCCTTTGTAGGTCAAATCAAGGTGAGACCATAACATAAAGTCTCTTTTGAACTTATTCTTCTTCTTAACATGGTGGCAAAAATAAAACAATAAATACATATAATTATATTTTTCAATTTTATTTGTAAACCAGCAAGCCATTTTTTTTTATTTAATATTTTATTCTGACAAATTTAAAGCTCTAAATTCAAAAACTGATTTCGGACCTTACTCTAGTGGTAAATTTTCAAAATACAAAAAATTGCTTGAAGGTTTAAGCAAAGTTTCTAATGACAGAATGTCTGTTTCATAATGCTGTTTTGTTTATGAAAAGCTGATCAAGTCTGACAAAAAATGGCTATCAAATCGCATGTTAGCTGTAAATAATTGGATAATGAAAAAACAATGACAATGAAATCACTTGACATAAGATTTGACAATAGATTTGAAGAAGCTAAAAACTGAAGTTGAATAGGAACACATTCTACACATTACATATTCACTTTAGACATGTAATTTTAATGTGAATGTAATAAAAAACTATAAAGAACTCAGATAGGTACAAGCATTTAGTTCAAGGACCGCTGTGTGAAAAAATTGCAGTTTTTTGTGCTACCTATTTTAAATACATTGTCATGGTTATGAACTTAAATTGATAACTATTTTTAAATACAGTACTGTATTCTGTATTTAAACCAGACTGAAACAAGGAAAGAGAGAATGAAATAATATAAGTAAATAAAAATTAATAAAATGGGATTACCTGTTTGTATTCCGATTGGAAACAATTGAAATAAATGACGAGTATTATTGTCAATTATTGCAATATAATAGATCTAATCCTGTCATTACGGTGAAGAGAGATAAGATTAACAAACAAAACAAATCATTTTAATTCATGATTCATGCTAAACTAGATTGGTGATAGAAATTGGAATAAATGCATAAAAACGCAATGAACTTTTTGTTTTATTGCACAATACAAGGATGTAAGAGCATTTTCTTATTCAGAACACAAAGCAATGATAACCTTTACTACTTTTTAGAAAATAAGGGCAAAGGTACTGTTAGGACACTCACCGTATAACATAAACAATAGATTTCTATCCCACTGTTAGATTACCGATGACACTTCACGGGCATCACACATTTTTAGGTGTTAGTTACTCATAAATTCTGTAAGATAAATAAATTAGCGTTTAATTAGTTATCAAAAATGTAGGTATTTCAAACCAAAATAGTCTACATCCACAACGCAAGGAGTGGTACGTACTGCATGATTGTCTGGCTGCGTACGTTCGGAAAGTGTCTGTGAACAGACGTGATATTTTTTATCTGTCAAATTATTTATAGTTTTCCTAAATGTTATGATTGGGTACGCTTTAAAGATTGAGCGTTTATTTATAGATGTTTATGCTCTGAACTCTCTATATTACTTCGTTATTTATTTTATGAAATGATTTAGTTAGCAACATTATGTTGCAGTTACGTGATTCGGAATGTTCCTCTTTAATTGCGGTAATCTGTCACTCACAATATGCACTAATTTAAAGTCTTCATTGTTCATTTGTTTATGTTATCAAATTAGCCACTCACATGCTGATTGTGCCATGTTATTGCCAAAAAATGAAATTGTTAGCTACCTATTTCATGGGAACATTATTTTTTATTCAACAATAAACAATGGAAGTCCATATCGATCACTTTTATAAATGGAACGCGTCGGTCGCTCTTGTCACAAATGAGATTTCAATCAATCCCACCGCACTGTAGCTCTACCATGAGTTGTTATCGAAAACTTGCTCGCTAGCGTTAAACTCGCTAGCGTATTAACGTGGATCGAATAGATTTTGACAATGCTTGCACCATGAGTTTTACGGAGTCTTACGCAGTCGCTAAGGTAAACTCGATAGATACTGTCGTCTACCTAACTTCACTCCGTAGTTTTGTTTCTTTTTTTCTCAGTAATAAGAAGAGATAACGGCATATAATGCTCAAATTGTAATGCTATCGCCAGTATCGCCTATGCTAAAAATGTTGTGACACTCAATAATCCGACTAAATAGAAAAGTTGGCGGTTAGTGAACTACTTATGGGGCGCCTTCCGAATTGCGAAAATAGCGATTATATCGCGAATCCGACCAAATTTAATAGTCACAAAATATAAGGGCTATTGAGTAATAATTGTGACATTGCGCGTTGGTCGGATTCGCGATATTATCGCTATTTTCGCAATTCGGAACGTAGGGGTGGTTGTTACATTTTTATTCCTTATATGTCACTGTTGCCATAGAAACTTGCGTTTGTGTCATCGAGTGTCGTTTTCAATTTGTAATTTATTTTATTTACGTGCGTTTATAAAATTCAGTGAAATAAGTTTAGCACAAGATAATAATACAATGAGGACCAGTGTGGCACAATTTCCCGAAATTGCACCAATCTTGTCGCTTCTGCGTTAAAATTCGCGGGTTCATTTCCCGCATGAAGAAAAAATTTGTGTGATCCGTTCTTCCACATAATACCTAGTTCTTCCGGGTCTGGGTGTTTAAGTATGTGCGATTTGTGTTTGTAAATGCACCCATGGTACAGAGGAAATCCTAATGTGGAGCAATGTTATAAAATAATTGTGTAGAAGTACGTGTTTTTATGTCAATGTTTGTGTTCCTTATTTTGTTATAAATGCTGTATGTTCCCCATATATTAATACAATAAATGAAAAGGTTGTTTAAGTAAAATGTCTTTTATTTAAATTTAAGTTAATATTCATCACAGAAAGCCTCCTAGCTAGCTGCGTAATGTCCTGCCCATTGGTAAGCTAGAAGTTTCATTTTCCTGTAATTTTGGCTTGAAATTCACGTTGTTTATGTCGTTGGTCTTCAAATTCAGTGGCCGTTAACATATTCCATGCTAAATAAGCTGTTCCAGGCATAATTTTGACTCAAAATACTCAAAAACGTATATAATTTTAATGTAAACATATGTTTCACACGTCAAAATGCTAGTGAGCTACGTAACTACTATCGTAAGCGTATTTTTCGATAGCGTCTGTCAAATTTGTGACTCATGGTGCCGTTTTGTATGGCGACAGCTGAAAAACGTTAGTGACTATCGAATAGAATACGTTAGGTTTCTTACCTATCGAAAACTATAGTGCTCATGGTACGGATTTTAATTCTTTCTGTGACCGCTAGGGGCGCTGTACAATATTTCATACATATTATTTACGGAGACGCTAGCGAGTTTTGCCTATGCAAACTCATGGTAGAGTCTCTGATCGTAATGACGTTTTTCTAGGGAAACGAACAGCCATGGAGCCGATAAAAACACTAAATTGATATCCGTAGTCGGCAAAAACTCGACGACCACCCGCCGTTCGCGTAAACAAATTTCTGAGGAAATTTTCTTCATGCAATATCCGGTTCGGCTCACGATTGGAGCATTTTCGCGGCATTTCCACCGTCGACCTATCACGATGGGCCACCTGTAGGTACGGCCAATCGGAGGTATTTTACGTGAGTAGTGATCCTAATTGAGCCAATGCAATATCCGGCGAGCGATGCGACTACATCCTGCGCGAAAAACCCGGGAACGGTCCTGGGCGGGACGACACCTGCGCAGCATCCCTACAGACGCCGCTCCAAGATCACATCTCGCGAAAAGTAATGATTATTTCTGTCCGCGGGCGGTTAGTTCCGCATACTCCCGCGGTGGCGCTATGCTCGGGAGTCCGACCGCGAATACGTACCTCGTTATATGGATTTTAAAACGTATTAACTGTATTGTAAATTGATAAATTAAGTGTAAAAATATATTAAAGTGAAATATTAACAAACCGTATTGCGTGGTTGTGTGTGAAAATATAATAATTGATGTGTCTGGGCGTATCACGATGCTAGCTTGTACGATCGGTGTCCTCCATTAGAAACGATTTTCCAGGGGCAGTGTAGGGTGTGTGAAATAAAACGGAAAATTCCCCAGTGCGTTAGATTATAAGTGTATAGGCTAGATGTAGTGTACCAATGAGTGTTTTTGCAACATGTATCTATACGGGAATGTATCGACCGCGCCGAGAGCACGGCTGGCTGTTATCCAAAGCCGCGTCGTCCGCGCTCGCCCGAACCTACACGCTTAACGAGATAATCACGGACGATTTCGCACTGAACTCTGGTTTAAACTATTGTTATGAGTGTTAGCACGCATAATGCCCGCTGTACCGACCGCGCCGTGCGGCCATATCATCTAAAAACAAAACGAGATCACTAAATGGCGTTTGGGAAGCTTCTTTCTGTGCTGGTCGTGGTAGCCATCGTTCTTGGCGACCATGAGGTCGAAAAAGAGAATAAAGCAAAGAAAACCGTGGCGACGGAGACGCAACAGAAGTACAGGAGTGCCAATCCAGGGAAGGAGAAGGGATCCTTCCACAAACTGACGACGTTGTTGAATCGGACTGAAGACCGACGTCAGAACCGTCGGGGAGACAAGTCGGCGGTGGACAAAGTGTTGCAGCTCAACCAGCGGTACAACGATATGATGAACGACAACGAAGGATCCATCGCGATCAACCAGAAGATAAATTCCAACAATGACACTTTCTCTTTGACTGATAAAATGAAGATTTTGCGGCCGTACGGTCCGATGTATGAGGCGGTAAACAAGAATCCTTTCATTTCGAAGGCGACGGGGGTTTATTGCAGTTTCGAGAAGAATGGGCCGGAGAACCCTGTGAATATGTGCATGTGGCAGTGGAACTCGACGGTGTCGAGCCACGGGCTGGGTTTCAAGGTGGTGACCGCGGCGGACGTGGTGGCCATGAACCAGTCCACGAGAGGATTAAAGTTCTCCGGACCTTCGGCTGATGCAGACGGGAATGAAGGAGGTAGGTGGTTATACAGCCTTTTTGTGCGTGTTTTTGTTTGTAGGATTGCTGGTTTGAAGGCGTGGCGAAGAATGAAAGGTTTTTTACTGGAAAACAGGGTCGCAAACATAAGTCGTTTTTTTTTAATTTATCTTTTTCATTGCTCTGGGATTGCCAACCAATTCCTATAGACGAATATTTGTGTTTAAGACGGGCATTGTCACAGAAGCACAACAACTAAATATTAATCCGCAATCATTTGTGTAGAAAGCTCAGCGAAAAATCCCATGATTTTGTGATAACTATTTTGCACTTTGGTCATCTGGGGCTAATAAATGACCAAAGGGGAGTGATTTTCTTGGTTTTTCGAGTGTCATTTGGCGCTGTCATCAGTGCGCCGCAAGACGACTTAAATATAAGTAGTATGCTAGCATAGATTGCGCAGATCATATAGCTTGAAAAAACAGAAAATACACAATAGCTCTGAGGACACATTAGCCCGTGACCCGTGGTTGATGACAAACTCAAATATTATTCAAAGTATCATCATCTGCTTAGCCTTTTCCCAACTGTGTTGGGGTCGACTTCCAGTCCAACCGGAAAAAATCATTCAGTGTTTGTTATGTAGTCATTATTTTCATTGCCTAGGCCAGAATCGCCGGTTTATTTTGTGCCAGTTTGTTCTGGACATGCCGATATGGAAATTGCATCCAAGTCGTTGATTATAAGCCATATCTAAGCACAGCATCAACTAGCTTTATCTTTCTGATTGACCGACGCCTTGACAATTCAAAAGTGTTTATAATTGGTTTGGGTTTGATTTGCCAGGAGTACAGGACCTGTGGTAAGACATTATTTTTCGCCAGCATTAACTTTTTGGTAGGTACACTTACTGTTTTATCGTCTTTTGCTGCTAATACGTCTTTATTGCCAATTGCAAATAAAGCCTGTAAGTTCTACTTGATAACACTTTCCAGATTATTCAGAAACTTAAATGCCAAAAATAACCATAATATTATGTTTTTTTTTCGGACCGTACCAAAACTTGTTGACATCTGACTTCATGATATCAACTATATCATAACAATATTATCCATATCAACTATTAGGTAGCGGTAATCTAGAGTAGCTTTACTTATTACACGTGACTTTTGAGACCTTTAAAAACCATAAGCTTATCGCAGTAGGGATCATCTAAGTAAAAGAAATCAAGTGATTATTGTCCTCGTATTTCGATTGTTAAAAATATTTGCTACAAAATGTACTGAGCATTCGTTTATAAAGGCAAAAAGTGCACTAAGGAGTGAGCGAAAAAAAACGCACGAAAATTACTAGTGTAATAAATTCTACTCCACCAAAGCAAGTTCCAATATTCCGAAGGTGTATGTCATAGGGCGAAAAAAGGCTCATAGATCTGCGACTTTGCCAACATCTGCAGCGAATCGAAAAGATTTTGTCACGTTTTTCAGCTGACATTTTGTGCTTAGCCCTTTTTTACCTGTACGCTGTTGGTCAAAGTCTCATCCATATCCTTCTTAGCTCTTAGACATTTTTGATAACATTGAACCCTAAGTATTTTTGTTTAATATGAGCTCTTGCCAAGTCCCGCGAGCGTCCAAGTGCAATGCAGAATTCTCCCTTTTTTCTTGGTCTATCTGTTGCTATCTGAGTCCAATTCTCCATGAAGGAATCTAACTCGCACAAAGCACCAACATTAAAAAAGTGTCCTGCCATACCTACCCTCCTAATATCATTAAATAATAATCATACCACCCACAACGTGAGTGGTGGTAAGATCTATTGTCAAAGTTAACTCATGTTTATTTATAATTGGATTAATAGCCCTCTGGGTGTTGACTGCCGAAAGGTCACAGGTTCGAATCCCTGCCGGCGCGGCGGCGCACAATTGTTACTGCTGGTTACTCCTACACGTATTAAGGCTTAAGGTTTATGGGAATAAAGGAAATGGGTAATTTCGCGTGGTAATATAGCATCACCTTCATTTGGTGCGTTAGAAATAAGGAATGTCTGTAAAATGAACGAGGTTGATAACTATGTTGAGGTCGGCTGCCAGTCTAACAGGATGCAGCTAAATAACAATATTTTGCATGGAGCGACTGCCTATCTGACCTCCACAACCCAGTTACTACAGTAATACGATACCCCTTGGTAAGCCTGGTTGTCAGACTTTCGGGCTTCTGACGACCCGTAATGTATGGGACTGACATAGCCTACTGAAAACCTTATATCAATTCTGTTGAAAGTCGTTGTAGACATATGAAACGTTTTGAAAGCGAATGTCACTTGTTTAGGTCATCGGACTGATGATCTGTGGTCTTTCAAGGTGTTGTTGACTGAGTTATGGGAATAGAAAAACTCTGTTTCCAAGCCTATTAGCTCCTTCAGGACCTTGGGTCCATGTTCCCATTTTTGCTGTGCTCTATCTTACCGATATCTAAACTAATATTATAAAGAGAAAAGATTAGATTTTTTCGTATGTTTGTTTGTTACGCTTTCACGCTAGACCGGCTGAACGGATTTGGATAAAATTTGCCACATGGATAGACCATGACTTGCTTTAGGACATAGGATACTTTTTATCCCGATATTCGTAAGGGATTGTCGAGACATATGCGGGCGAACCCGTGGCGCAGCTAGTTGACAGATAAAACTGCCCTCAGTCTTTTCAGTGGACACTATGTGTATCTCACTTGTCTTCTACTACGATTAGGTAGGTAATTCTGTTGTTTACCAACTAATTAAGTTATATGTAATTTTTTTTTCTGTTTTTGGACTTTTTAATAGTTAATACATATTAATTATTTTCTTCAGCTGCTGCCCATACAATATGCTTAGCAATGTATACGGAGGTTGAATATTTTGTTAAACTACGAGAATTAGGTATGTACTCGTATAAAGGTCACTAGAGTAGGAATATAGTAAAGGTCATGATTTTCGACAGTAAACAATAACAACAAGAAGGGCGTGGCAAATACATAATCAGCCTATAATGTTCTCACTGCTGGGACACAGGCCTCCTCTCGGTGAGAGGGAATGGGCCGTAATCCACCACGCGGGCCTAGACTGTATCAATACGAAAAACACGGATCCGAGCGCAAGGAGTCCTCCTAGTAGCCGTACCCAACAGTAGAGGAACATGAGTCGAAAGAAGGAAACAGCAAAATAAATAATTGGCATTAAATATACCAAAAGGTGTGGTCAAATTTAAGGGTGCGGTACAGACCATCAAACTGAACAACTTTCTCCATAGGACCAATATCGTAATCGTAAAAAATATATCAACTGTCCCATACAAAACTTCAATACCTAAGTACTCGACCCAAATATTGTTGTTAGACGGCTCAGAATAACGCCACGATATTTAAAAAAAAAAATACCGCGGCGCTGGCATTCTGATAGGGCCCGCTGTGAATATAAAGATTTAAAAGCCAATGGATGTTGGCTAGTAATGCTAATGGTTCAATACTGAACGAAGACCTTTTTGGATCGCTACAGAACATCATAAAAGACGACGGAAAGACGTTCAAGCTACGGATGAGGTTGACCTCAATACACAGAAAGCATCAGGCGCTCGTTATAGCACGGAAATCGTAAAAAAGTAGGGGTTAAAGTAAGCAATGGGCACTGCTAGCAACCTGTTACTGCAGCCTTCAAAAACGGATAACGCAAACATAATCAGCCTATAATGTTCCTATTTCTGTGATTCAGGCCGCCTCACCACCACGTCATCCACCACGCGGGCTCTGCGCGAACACATGTCTTCGAATTTTTGGTTCTAAGAAATGCCGCAGTCGGTTTTCTCACGATGTTTTCTTTCACCGTTTTGAGAGCAGTGGTGATGAAATGATTTCGGTAACCACGACTTGTAAGTCGGGGCCGTTCACTGCTGGGCCACTACTGCATGCTCACGTATAACGCAAGGAAAACGATTATCAATGCAAACTTTGCTAAAATAACGAGTCGTACATAAGTCGATATAGGAAATGAGACCTCATGAACTTGGACCCTCTTCAACGGGTCGTAACGTTTTAGTGATGAAATCAATATCATAAATCATCATCCATCATCATCAATCGTCATCTGTCTAGCTGTTTCCCAACACACAAAATGGTTTTCATTTTGACAGTTCAACAGCATTCATTGCGTTATTTACGTTGTTGAGCAGAAAATTTTTTCGAACATATGCGTCAATTGATTACTTAGCTATATCCTTCAAAATGTTACCGATTGTGACTGATAGTGTGTTATGCAATTAGGGTGTTGGTTCCAGTCTAACTGGATGAATAGGTACCAGACTTCCACAACCCATGCAGTTACTGGATAAAACTATACCCCTTCTTTTTTTTTTTTTTTTGAGGGGCATCGTCTAATGACTCCTCCCGCTCTGGGTGGAGCGGAAGGGAGTGTCAGACTCTTACTGACTAAAACCCACCCGTGTTCCTTCCTTAGCCCTTTATATTCCGGGGCAGCGGTAACCCTTTCGGACGATCCCGCTATCCCGAAAAGTGGAAGGTTTGTTTTGAACTCGCAACCATTGAAATAATAAAATGTGCAGAAATTAACGTTTTTTAGTGTTCCCTTTCCTTTTGCAAAACAGATTATTTTGTGGATTACTTTAGTGTCCATCCAACGTGGCCATGATGACATACATGTTTTGCAATCAAAATATCCACCCTTCTGCTTACTTATCGTCTTATAAAAAAAAGATACACAAGTCTTGGTAGACTGCTAAACTTCGAAACGTGTAAACGTCAGATAGAGATATTCTTAGCGTCCTTTGTTATTGTGTATTTAATAAATACCGCCAGGCCCGGATTTAGAATAGATACAACAATCAATTTGCCTAGCCAGCGGGGTAATTACGTAACACACTAACAGCAGTAATGGCTTTCATTTTCACAGTTCAACAACATTCATTGCGTTATTTACGTTGTTGAGCGGACAAATTTTTCGAACATATGCAACAATGGATTAGCAATATCCTTCAAAATGATTCAGATTCTGATTGATAGTGTGATACGCAATTAGGGTGCTGTTCCCAACTATGTTGGGGACTGCTTCAAGTCTAATTGGATGTAGCTGAATAGAATACCAGTATTTTACGAGTACATGGAGAGACTACCTATCTGACCTCCACAACCCAGTTATTGGTACTCTTTGGAAAGACTTTCGGACTTCACTGACGACCTGTAACGACTGTCAAAGATCCACAAATGACAGCCGGGACCAACGGCTTAACGTGCTTTCCAAGGCAGGCGAGTGACATTTAAACCTCATATTTATAAAATGTCGTTGGCAAAGTAATTGAAGATATTAAAGAAGCATAAAAACAAATAATCTTGAAACAGTTTACAATTTAATTTACCAAATAACTTTTGCCCGTGGTTTCGTGAAAGTCGAGAACGTACTACCTACCAGGATAAAACAAGTATCCTTTATCCTAAACCAGGTCATGGTCCGTATGCCAATTTCATCCAAATCCGTTCAGCCGTTACGGCGTTAAAAGGTAAAAGACAGAGAGGCGGACAGACAGACAGAAAGTTACTTACACATTTATATTATTAGCATGGACGTGTTCTCAGACAGCCCATTTCATTAAGAGAATTAACAGTTAATACTAAGTATGTAGACAGACTTAACGTTTGCATCTAAACGCGCGATATTTTTAGCGTCCCTTTGTTATGTGCATTTAATTATACCCACAGGGACGTATTTGGGTCGACAATAGTTATTCTCTTCGTTAATACTGAAGGTAGCTAGATCAACTAGTGTTAACTTTTGCCTACACCTCTCTAGAGCTCATAATACCTTGATTTTTTTTTGTTTTTGTCGATTTATTTTGTTCACAACTATTTACTCTAGATACCTACTAAATTAATGGAATAACTAACTATAGAAATAAATACATAAACAAAAGTACACTTAGGGCGGTTTCGCACTACGTCCGATCCGAATCCGAGAAATGCCGGTCCGAAGTGACCGTAGTCCTATTTGTATGAGGGGTTGAGCACTACATCCGAACTCTATCCGTCAGAATTTAGAACAATTTCTAATTCGGATTGATTTCTCGGATTCGGATCGGACGTAGTACGAAACCGCTCTTAGGCGTCGAAGTAGTCGCCGGATCGCTGTCATCCGAAAAGAGAGAGAGAAATGGCAATGCTAATTCTGTGGCCAAAGAACAACCTATCAGGTCACGTGAAGAGTTGGTTCAACTTATCCTATAAGTAGGTACTTAGATTGTTTTTGCTAGATGATATTATAGGCCATGTTTTATCCCTGAAAGACCGAGGTCTATAATCAATTGCAATTGTCCTTTTTTCGTGATTGACACCTACATAATGATGCGCAAAATGATCGTCTACACACTACATAATGCAATTGAAGCAATTGACAATTGAAATTGATCGTTTCGGGGACTCTTTACTTAGCACGTACTTTGGCTAAGCGATATTGCTGTCACTGTAGCATAACTGTCAAACTACAAGTGCCAGATAGAGACGGGAACTAAGGGAGTCATAGCGCGAGCAAAGTAACGTTTATAGATCTCGGCCTGATATTAACCCCGAATCGATCAAATGCTATGAGCTGTGAGAGCAGTGGTGGCCAAGTGGTAACGGCCGCGACTTACGAGTTGTATTTAGGTCGTAGGTTCGAATCCAGACAGGCCGGGCGCTTTACTTTATGTAAATTATTTCATCACCACTGCTCTCAAAACGGTGAAGGAAAACATTGTGAGGAAACCGGCATGTCCTAGAACCAAAAATTCGAAGACATGTGACATCTGCCAACCCGCACTGGGCCCGCGTGGTGGATTACGGCCCACTTCCTCTTACTGAGGGGAGGCCTGTGTCCCAGCAGTGGGAACATTATAGGCTGATTATGTGATCAAATGCTTCAATTGCAACATAACAATTACATATTTATTTATTTAAACTTTTCGCACAAAAAGGTACAAAGGCGGACAGCGGAAAGGCGGTGAATTATTTTATGTTATTTGACAATATTAACTGTAATATCTCCCCGAAGCCTGCCAGCCTTTTATAAGTAAGTAAACTAATATTTTAACCTCTAAATTGCACCGCCAATACAAACAGTTATCTTAACCTGTTTTCGTTTTTCTCTCAAGGCATTATGACGACATGTCTCCGTCTGGCGGTAATTATAGAATTATATTTTTGACACATTTTCCTAAACATGTGAGAACCCAGTCAAAATATAATGTCTGCACAAATCTAGGAGATTTATGAGAAGGTATAGGTAGGTACGCTAACTTTTTGCCAATTATGTTTTAGTCCCATGTCATAGTGGACGAGCTTAATGCCAACGACCTGGCAATGACATACTCGTAAATCCAGACTCCAGATTGCTAATGAGAAAATCGCAAAAGCCGATACAGATAGTGCAATCCACGAAGACACGCCCCACTCTTCTTCCTAATCGCATTACAAATGTGCAACATTCCGCTAGCGTTTTAGTTTTGTCGATACACAGTAATTACTTATTAGTGGGTAATTAGTGTGTATCAAAAAACTAAAACACTAGCGGAATTAACTAGCGATTAGTAAGAAGAGTGGGGCGCGTCTTCGTGGTTTGCGCTATCTATACAGTTTGACCGACCTGGGTATCAAAACGTTCAGCAGTCGCGCTTGCGACCAGTAGACCAACGACGCATTCCAATCCAACATACGATATAGGTGCGGTAGATATGCCAAAATTTACAAAAAATCGTATCATGTCTAACATCTGCTTTTATTTTTATATACAACCAGCGACACGCCCCTGCTACGCACGGATGCAATGAAAACATGTCAAAACATCGACATTTCTGTATCGTATATCAGAGTTATCAAATCAAAATATTTTATTTCACATAAACCTACGTGGGCACTTATGAAACGTCAGAAGATAGGAGCACGGTTCCAATTGGTCGTTTCCTATGGAGAAGAACCGGCAAGAAACTCCACGGTTACTCTTTTAAAAAATAATTGGATTTTACAATGTTTTTAAATTACAGTAGGTATGGGAGGACAGCGTAGGCCTGTCAACAAGTACCAGATACTTGATAAAATATAAAATGGTCTACAGATCTAAAGTCTACAAGGCCTACAAAGTCCTCACATTTACAAAATAAGAATCTATCAACAGGATAAATAAAATATAAAAATCTACTAAAACCATGAATCAAACACATGAATCTATCTATATACTAATAATAAAGCTGAAAACTTGAAAAGTTTGTTTGTTTTTTTGATCGCTAATCTCTGGAACTATCAGTCGGATTAAAAATTATTTTTTTTTGCGTCAGTAGGCCAATTCTCGTAATTTAAAACGTTCAAAATCTAGTCGCAGTCTCATCTCGGCGACAAAAACTTGTCAAATGTAGGGAAATTAGAGGTAAATTTTGACAGGTTGAGACTGAGATCAGACTGTGAACGTTCTTAAAATTACGAGAATTGCCTCTCTGATAGCCCAATTCTTGAGGAAGGCTATTTAACATCCCGCTAGGACCCTTAGAAGTCGAGCAAAAAGAAAAAAAGTCAGCAAGAACTCTAAGCGAAAATGAAGTAATGATTGGTGTGATACCTATGGCATTAAGTCCGCCTCTGTACATTTGTGCTTAAAGTATTAAATAAATAAATAAGTAAAAGCGCGGGCGGGCAATGCGATGCGAGGGTGTGGATCGACGGAACAATTTCACGCAGACGAAGTCGCGGGTAGAAGCTAGTAGGTATATTATACACATAAACCTTCCAGAATAAATGCTCTAAATTATAATGAAAATCGAATCAAATACCGATGCGTGGTTTAGTATAACGACGCGGTCGCACAGACGAACACGAAAAGCGATTTTATTTTATTCATGTATAGATACGGATATAGAAAACAAGTAGTATAGATATAGAAGACGCCTGGAAATTCGTAAATAAACACGCATATAACAGACACGTGTCGTCGTTTGCGACTATTTTAAAAGGAAATGGCCTATAAAGCTGCAATTTGGACAGCCGACTGACCACCGACCGTTGTTATTATAGAGATCCGTGGTAAAAATACGTGAGTGGAAGTTGGGTAGCTGATCAATTGAGGAACTGCGAAGGGGCTTTGGTCCAAGGGGGTCGTCATAGGTAAACTCTTTATAGCAGATCGATCATGGTTGGCTTCCAGTGGAATTGGATGCAGCTGAATACCGCTTTACATAGAGCGACTGCCTAATCTGCGGGGTAATTGCGTAACACACTATCAGTAGCAATGGCTTTCATTTTGACAGTTCAACAACATTCATTGCTTTGTTTACGTTGTTGAGCAGACACATTTTTCGAAAATATGAAGCAATGGATTAGCAATATCCTTCAAAATGATTCAGATTGAGATTGATAGTGAGTGTGTTACGCAATGAAGGTGCTGGTCAGTCGATGCGCACTGGCACAGGGTAACTTATAATCTGCGCGCGATCAGAAATGGGAATAAATGGTAGCTTTATTTATTTTTATGTATCGATTGATCTTCGTTCTGTGTAAATACACAACTACTGGGTAGCATAGCATAATCAGCCTATAATGTTCTCACTGCTGGGACACAGACTTCCACTCTATGAGAGGTAGAGGCTGTACCTAATCTACGACGCGGGCCCAGTGCGGGTTGATAGATGTCACATGTCTTCGTTTTTTTGTTGTTGTAGGAACTCCTGGATATTAGACAGTTTAGATTGAATGAATAAATTAGATTAAGAAATAAATTATTTAAAATATTGAATGATTAATAAAGATTTTAATTTGGAGCCCTGACCGCCGGGTAGCTTGGACCCTGTTCCCGATACCGGTGGGCTACAATTTTTTATATTTTTAAATGTTTTTCTATATTTTATATGTTAATATTTAAAAATATAATTTATATGTAAATAATGAAATAAAGGATAATAATAATTTTAATTTGACTATTTTAATTTAGTTGGTAAGTACCATCATTTTATTCTATTTGTTAGGGTAGCTTATGATAAACTTGATATAATCATAAATCTTTATTTATCTTAACAGCATAACACAGGGCCTGGATGATAAAATAAACAATCTTACACACAGAATGGTGTCTGAGGTAGCAAATAAAATGAAGTAGACTAAACATAGTCCGTCCCTGCACGTGACGTCACAGATTCCGCCATTTTCTAAGCAATTATTCTGAATGCAGCGTCGAGTCGAGACGATCTAATAATAGTTTTAAACTCTCGCCACTTCAGTTAGACGCACTGCATTATTCTAAGAGAGCATGAGTGGGCGGTAAGCGGCAAGCTACGAGTTGAACAAAGCATTTTCAACACATAGGTAAGTAGGTAAGTATAGTTAGAACTTTAATTCGAAAAAGAAATCGTAAAGCGGGGGTTCAAGGGAGACTAATTTTTAAAGCAATCGAAATCTACGAAACTATAAAAAAAAACTTTAGTGTGTGACAGGCGGACAAAAAGTGATCATATAAACGTTCCATTTTTAGGGTTCCGTAGACAATTGTCTCGCTAATTGTGTTGTGTTGTGTTGCAATGCTTTGTATTTGAGGGTTTCAGTATTAGAGTTAAAACATCATGGCTCATGTTAGGCATCTAACATGAGCCCAGCCGGGCAGCCGTGGTAACTAAGTAATTGCAAATATACAGCACATAAATAGTTTCCCAACAGTTGATTTATACTATTTAGGTATTATGTTTACCTATGCCCGTGCCGAAAGGTGGGCGTTCAATAGTAGATCTTTGTCTAAACCTTTGGGAATAGATGGCTGTGTTTATTACAGCTTAGCTGGCAGTGAGTGGGCGACTAAGCTATTTTATACATCTTTTTCACACGAATCGGCACGAAAGATATGAGAATAGCTCATGTTATGTCGTAGTAAAAATAGTAGCCGGTCAGCTTCGTAACCACTTTTAATAGCGAGGCTGGCTGCATTCTGCCATCCTGCCTTGCAGTCTTTAACCTTTTAACCGCCCGACTTTAAATGAGTAGGCGTGCCCCCAGCGCCCGAAAAAAAAAAACGAAAAATAAATACCGATGAAACGAGCTGTGACGACGATGTTATAATAATTTAGATTCAATGAGCTGTGTTATTTGGTCGTATATATACGATCCTGGCGGAATGGACACGAAAATATTTGTCGGATTAATCCGACGTAAGCGGTTAAAGGTTAAGCTCTAGGAATTATGCTCTATTACCTATGTTTCAAGCAATATGGCGTTGGCTCTCACAAAATTAAGCTCTAGGAATATTTTGAGAATTAAACATTTTTTTTTTGTAAGTAATAATTTATTTGGGATTTACAACTAAAGATATATACCTACAATATAAATCACAATAATAAAAAAGGTTCTTTTCCACACTTAACAGTAGCGATGGCTTTCATTTTGACACTTCAACAACATTCATTGCGTTATTTACGTTGTTGAGCAGACAAATGTTTCGGACATATGAAGCAATGGATTAGGAATATCCTTCAAAAGTTTTTTACGAAATTAGGGAGCAGCAGACAACAACATGCACACAGCACATATATACTGGGTGTAACCAGGATAGGTTAGTTTATTCATGTCTGTATAAACCTACATACCTACAGGAAAAAACAAAGTCTATAAGTATATAGTTTATATATACATAGGTAATTATATATATAATTTTCACGTCAATAATATTTTTAAAACTAGATGAGGTCCGTGTTTTCTATGCGACTACTTTAAGAAGAAACACGGAAACAAACTCGGAGGTCACAGTCTCTTTTAACCCTGGATCCACGCGAGACGCGATGGCTTTTTAATTGTTTCCGTAATTATGGCATTCAACCGGTTAAACCCCATACATAATAAAGAATAAAAATATCCGCTAGGTACCTACTTTTTTAAAACCGCAATTTTTACTTCCCACACCGACCGACCCCCCTCCCCCCCCGTTGTCAAACACGATCATGTTTCAATTAGGCCAAATTCAGTCACTTTATGTTTTATTATCTAAATTGATCGCTTTCCCGCCCACCGGACAGATGTCCCTTCTACAACTGTGCGGAATTATATGCAGAAGTTCCATTTGACAAGGTTTTTGAGTCCTCGAGAAAATTGCAAAAATCTAGCGAACCACGTCATGTCAAAGTTATCGTAATTAAATAAATCGATAACCTTTTATATACCATACCTATCACCCACGAGTTAAATCTCTTAGGTAAAGCCATGTAAGCCTTTTGCGCTCTTACCTGTGCGATGTCTGTGCCACGCAACCGTTCCCGCTTGCCGCCCACGTGCTGAACGTAAAATGTTCACTCTCCAAGTCTCCATCGTTTAATACACAGAAATAATATGTTATAAAGCTAATTAAATTGTTCAAATAAATACAGTAGGTACCTTTGGTGTGAGTAGAAATTATGGAGTGATGAGATTTTGTATCGTTGAAGTCGACGTGTTCTTGAGTCACCTGCCTGCCTAGCCCAACCATGTTGGATGTTTCCAGTCTAACCAGATGCAGCTGAATACCAAATAATTAATAAAATAATACCAATGGTTAAATTCTTCTAATTGTTTTTTCTTTTCCTAATATTTTAACGTACCACATTTTTTATATAATATCTTGATTTTTTTATACATTTATATTGAATTTTATATTACAAAATTATACCTACGTACCTATAATATTTAATGTGGTGATTCCTTTTTATTTTCGCTACAAAATGGCAATATTGATATTAAATAATTACCAGTATTTAACATGGAGCGACTGCCTATCTGACCTCCACAACCCAGTTACTGGGTAACACGATACCTCTTGGTAAGACTGGTTGTCAGACTTCTGGGCTTCTGACGACCCGTAACGACTGTCAAAGATACAGAATCGCAGTGACGTAGACGTGCTATTAAGTAGTGACCTCGAATCATCAAACCTAGCGAAGGACGCCTTCACGCTAGGTGGAGCGACGATCTTCACAGAATGGCTGGCATCAGCTGGATGAGAGTAGCCGAGGTTGATTGGAATGATTGGTGAGGTCTATGTCCAGCCACTGCTGGATCTCATCATCATTATAAGCCTATAGAAGTCAGTGGAGTTCGTATTTGTCGGCAGATTTTTTGCGCTTAGTATTCGCGGTTGGAATCCTAGAACTAATAATTGTATGGCGTACCTACCTATTTAAATTTATTATACTTAATGCGATTTTTATCTTAAACCATATTTAAAACTATATCGGTTACGATAAAAATCGCAATTTCGTAAAAATTTGGCTCAGGGCTCGAAGAGTTGAACCCGAATCGAGGAGTTTTATTGTGCCTTGTTAATGTATCGATAGGAGTCAAAATCAAAAGTCATTTATTCACATAAGCTGAGAAGAGAATCAGCACTTTTTATGATATCTGTAGGAGCCCAAGCTGTGACACAGCAGTGGGCCTAGAAAGGCAGTTCATGATATGCTTTTTTGCTACTGACTTTACTGGATGATCTTGACATGTTTGTATTTCTTGTTACAGGTCGCTTCCTCTACCTGGCTGTGGACCCCACGATGGAGAACATGGTCATAAAGTCTCCGCCATTCAGAGGACTATGGGAGTTTTGTCAGGTACTTACAGTATTTTTCCGTAGGTATATCATGGAACTTTGATTTGGTAGGTACTATTACCTACTACAAAGATAAATACGTGTGGCACTCGGGGACTGCCGCGGTAAAGCTATTGTATAGCATACGTCTAGTCGCACGCACACAAACACCGTGCCGAAGTCTGCCGAACTGATACGACGTTAGACGATGCACGGCTTTCAACGCTGCACCGCTGTGCCGGTCGGAGTGGGAGGGTGTTAGGTTTATTTTCGTTACGGAATTTCTTCATTCGGTCGCCGCGCTCAAAGCCCAAGATAAAAGCTATGCAATAGCTTAAAAAAATGCTTTTGGTTTCATAATCGATATCCGTGTTAAGTATGCTCAATGTTTCTTACTGCATATTTGCACTATAAAGGCACGACTAAGGTGCGTGGGGTCCTCCTAGGTTCAATTACCACTTATTAGGTTAGACGAGCCTTTAACTCATAGGCTATGGAGCCTATGAGTTAAAGGCACGTCTCCTATTACCTACAAAATGTTGAAATGTGGGTGTAGTTCTTTAGACAATACTGCCTACTTGATCAAAGAATAGAGGCTTGATGTTATGTATGATGATTCAACTTGTCATGCGTTATGTTTTTCTCGTGCAGCTGGAAGCCAATCTCCATCAAAGCAAGATGCAGAACGCAAGCATCAAACTGGTGTCGGAGTCAACGATGACGGAGGTGCAATGGATCGCCGGAGAGATCACTGGCAATAACTTTGATGTGTAAGTAAACCTCATGTCATCATTTTCCTTGCCATTATCCCAATTTAAATATTACTTTTTCTTCCATGTATCAACAACAGATGTCACCTCGGTTGTTACCCCCTTTTTAGCGATACTTATCATCTTTTATGAAAATATTGGAGTTGGAAAAATCTACGTCTTTTGTTTTTGGTTGGCGCTGCATGTCTTCTTTCATAGGTGCATCTTTATCAGAAGACATCTCATTAGGCTTCCTCTTATGTAGGTAATCTTCTATCACACAATCCATCAATTTGAATATTACCTTTGTTCTGAATTTGTTACTGTTAAAATTGAGGTGGCTGTGGTGGCCCAATGATAACTGGCCCCCGACATACGATTTCTACGTCATTTGTTTTCCCAGACAGGCATGCACTTTACTTTGTGCAAGCCACTGCTCTAAAAACGGTGAAGAAAACACATCATGAGGAAACCAGCAATGACTGATATGTTTTACAATGACCTGGGCCCGCTTAGCCAACTCCCTCTCTACAGAGAGGAGGCCTGAATCCCAGCAGTAGGAATACTAAAGCCTGATTATAAATTTCATAATTCAAAGGGGCCCGTGGCTAAATAATAACAGCCGCACAGGTCGATCGATCAGGTTAAGCTACGCTTGCCGCGGTTGGTCTGTGGATGGGTGACCATCTTTACATACCGAGACCCCTCCGTGCCTCGGAAAGTACGTTAAGCCGTTGGTCCCGGCTGTCATTCGTGGATCTTTGACAGTCGTTACGAGTCGTCAGAAGCCCAAAAGTCTGACAACCAGTCTTACCAAGGCGTATCGTATTACCCAGTAACTGGGTTGTGGAGGTCCGATAGGCAGTCGCTCCATGTAAAATACTGGTATTCAGCTGCATCCGGTTAGACTGGAAGCCAACCCCAACATAGTTGGGAAAAGGCTAGGCAGATGATGAATTCAAAATCTCCTCTGCAAAATTACAGGCTGATTATGTAAGTCAAATTAAATCTGCACTCCTTTTTCAGCTGGCAACCTTGGCGCGTCATGATCGGGAAGGTTCTACAAGAAGTCCGAATAATCATAGAGATCACGAGACCGACCTACGTCAGCCTCTCGCAGACTCTGCCGCATATCGCCATAGACAATATTAGGATGATGGACTGCGGGCCGGAACCTCCCGTGTATGGCGGCAAATGTGTGCCGGGACAGCTGAAGTGCAAGATTATGAATGTAAGTTTATTTAAAGTAGTAGTAAGCTCTTCTTCGGCGGCGGCGGCGGCTTCATCGCCGGCTGTCGCTGAAAAACAGCGGTGGGGCTTTAGCATTATGCTGAAAGATAGCCGTTTTGCGTGGATGTGACGCATGTTTTCCCCCAACTTGTAATTTTTTTTTGGATTATTTTCTTTTTATGCGTCATGTTTACCGCAAATAAACGTATTTTCTTTCTTTTTTACTTTGGAAACACCCGACAAAACTTTTCTCAGTAGCAGCCCGGATTATGTATTTGTACCCGGTCGATGGCAATAGGCTCCCATCCTTATACATTAGGTACTGGCGAAATGTGGGCATATACCTACACCACTGTCCAGCCCTGCGGGAAATACAGGACTGATGTTATGTCGTGTAGTAAGCTCGATGTAGAGGATTTCGACTGGGGAACCCATTTTTCTGCCAAGCAAGTTGCTGTGTCGCTTGCAAGGGTCTCATGTGTGTATCTTAGGGCACTCCCTGTATTTACATCAGCAATCACAGTGCTGGTGTAACTACAGGCTAAGAAGACATTTTAACTTTGTCTTTGGGATGGCAACGCATCTGCAATACCTCTGCTGGAACTAACGCATCACTGGCGAAATGTGGATGTGCCTTACATCTTTTCCACCCTTTGGGACATGAGTGACGTTATGTTATGCAACTAATCTTCTTCCTTTCTGTTTACAGAACGACTCGTGCATCAAGCTACAGCAAGTCTGTGACCTGGTGAAGGACTGTGATGATGGGAGCGACGAGACACGGAACTGTGGTATGTACTTTCATACGTATAACTCACATTTGGGTGGACTGCGCCCAGCACAGCGCTAGGTTTGTGGAGGTCAGTTAGGTAGTTGCTCCATGTAACATACTGTTATTCAGCTGTGTCCGATTGGACTGGAAGCGGACCCCAATATAGCTGGGAAAAGGCTAGGCTGATGAGGATGCGCTGCTGCACGATGTGACTGTAATATGTGGTAGTTTGGACCATACGACTTGTTCTAGCAATGGTAAGTAGTGTAGTCTGGCCTGACAGTTTACACGCCAGTGATTAAAAACTATTTTGTTTCAGACAAAATGCCCTATGGATCATACTGCAACTTCGAGCAAGATGCGTGTGGGTTCGAGAATGTTCCTCAGTAAGTAGAAAATAGTTATAACAACAACTGTGGATAAGGGACCGAGTGTTTAACATCGAGACAAATAAATATGTACACGTTACTCAATCAAAAGGGATGTTATAGGGCATCAAAAACTGTTTGGCCCCAAAGACGGGCAAAGTTGCCACCTTGGATGTGGCAAGTACCAAGCGATAGCGCTTGGCAATGTCTTGAAAAAGTAGGCGAGCACTCGAACCACACAACCCTAATAAACCCAACATCGTCGACTTTATAACTAACTCTTTTCCACAGGCCAATCCTCCGCTGGTCTCGCCACAACGGACCAACCCCTACAGACAAGACCGGCCCTGACAACGACCACACATGCGGCGACCAGCAACCACACCCGACCATGATGGTCCCGCTGCTGTACCCGGCACATTTGAACCAGACCTGTGTGGGGTACTACTTCTTTGTGAACATGAACGTGACCGGTCCGAACCAGAAGAAGGCTGACTTTGCTTCGACAGCTGTCATGAGGACGGTCATCTTTAACCCGCCGCCGAAAGTCCATGGGAATATAACGTCAAGATATTATAATTGCTGTATGGTGAGTTTTCTTTTTGCTACTAGTTTATGCCGTTTATAAATCTGTATCTCTTCGGTATACTGCTCGAGATGGTGATGAAATTGATCGAAACTGATTGCTTCGTTGCTCTAAATAGTCATGCAATAGTCGTAAGCGCGACTGCTGTGAGATTCTGGGTTCGATTCGCAGGTCAAGCAAGGGTTGTGTTATGAAGAATTTCTCAGCAGAAGCCCTGAATTTTGTTTCAGGGCTTCTGCTGAGAAATTTAGATGCAGAAGCCCTGACTTGACTAAGTATTTAGGACATTGTCAACATTGTTTAAAACTAATTAGTTAGTTTATTGATTTGTTTGACTGAAAATACATGATAAATGTTTATCTCCGTAGTTAGGTTTAAAACTATATAGTTATCCCTAATTCCCGACTACTCTGAGATGAAACGCCAAAACAAACTCAGAGGTCACAGTCTTTTTTTAAAGTCCAGGCATTATCTTGGTCAGATTCAGACTGTTCGTAGATAGACCACCTATCCCTTTGGGTAATAAAAGCGTGATGTTTATTAGTCCAAGACACTAACCAAGTTCTTCTATCCACAGATACGGTTCTACTACACCCAGTACGGTCGGAACTTCGGCTCTCTGAGCGTGAACGTGGTGGAACTGACGAAACGCGGCAACATCACCACGTCTGTCTGGTTCAGTACTAAGGACATGGGCCAGCCGTGGTACAGAGCTTCGATCTTCCTGCCTAATGTTACTAGAAGGTAAGCAGTATGTTTATTTTGAATCTATCATCATCATTCCGATGAAAGACTGCCCATTATTGGGTATAAGCCTCCTGAAAGAACCGTCTCAAAGACTGGTACTGTAATACCCGTTTCCATCGGATTTTCGGTTCCTAGATCCATGTCTTCGTTATATTTATATAATCACATGAAATTAAATGTAGGTACAAAGGTACTGCCTTTTTTGTAACAGAATAATTGCTAACTGACTTGCAACTGTGGGCTGTTCGCCTCCTGGGACTTATCCAGAAAAAGTGTTATTCTGATTTTCCATTAAGAATTCTCAATAACAGCCAGCAGCCCAGTCTGCATGTATTTTTTCCCGGTTCATGGCAATCAGCTCGTCCCCCATTACAATATAAAACTTTTACACAACGGGCGAAATGTGGTGTTGCAAACTCTTCTGTCTACTCCTTTGGAAAATACAGCCGTGGCATAATCTAATATGATAAACCTCTTTCTTCCAGATACTTCCTGGAGTTCAAAACTCGTATGGGCATGAGAATATACTCCGACTCAGCGATAGATGACTTCTCGATGGCTCCGGAGTGTTTTGGTCTCAACATGGATCCAAAGGAGCTCGGGGACTATAACTATTACGATCCTTCGTTTGAGGAGCAGACCACGCCGCATCCTGCGTTTGCTGATAAACCTTGTAAGTTTTTAATAGGCATAAATTTGACTACGTAGAATTTTCATTTGGCCTACCAAATGATAACACGAGAGAAAACCTCTTAGAAATCATTATACAATTAGGATTTTACAATGATTTCTAAGAGTTTTAACTTATTCAAATAATTACACCACTATGTGCAACAACCTTGCATCATTTTTGCTACCCAATTTGTAGAATGATCTGTTTAAAACAGTAGTTATTGAGCTGCAAAAGCAGGACAAGAAGTGACGCTCTTGTACTGCTTCTTGTGCAATTCCATCCGCATTTTGAAGGACCTATGCGAAACCACTGACAACGCTGTCGATGTGGCCGAATTCTGGTCGAAGCTTAATTTATTTATTCTTATTTGAATCATTTCTAAGGATGTAATATGAGCTGTTCTTGAACCACAATGGATTTAGGTAAAAATCATGTTTTATACTAATCCTACGTATTCTTCTCCAGTCTACCGCTTCACAACCTGCGGAGCGACCGGTCGCTCGGGTCCGAACCAGACGATGTGCGACGCTGCGTACAACAACACGCCGGTCTCCGTCAGCGTCATACAGAGCCCTCCCTACCAGGGCATCCAGCTGTGGGAGGTGCCTGCTGAGGGATTGTATACGTAAGCTTATTCCCAACATTATAGTCCATTATACAATAATAATAATGAAGAAACTGGGTGAGACATTGGCATATTGATACACTGGGATATATCTGCCCCCTTGTTTTTGACCATTGTGTGAATTAAAAAGTGCTAATGTGCACATTATATCGGTTATATTCGGAAAACTGTGTCTATTTTTTGTTAAGAAAGGAATAAATCAATCAATGAGTACACATAAAACACTTTTGCTTCAAGACAATGAAAATATAACATACTGGTCCTAATACGACCCCTGAAAAACTCCATGAGAAAGATTGGGTTAACTAAATAACACGAGTACCTAGTAAGAAAAACTAGCATTTACGGCTGTACGACTCTAGTTTAAGCAGAGTTTAGGTAGGTAGCGTGAAACGACGATCTTGCTACGTTCATGAATTTCATGACCAACCTTATTAAATGCTTCTCATGAGACTAAAATTGTGTCTAGCTCTTTTACAATATTTACCGAATATTTTTGAAAATACGTAATTTCACCATAAATTACCTAAAACTAAAATTTTTGGAAACTCAAACTCAAAGCATTTATTTCAATTAAACCATTTACAGGCACTTTTGAATTGTCAAGAAGTTGGTCAGTCAAAAATAAAATGAAGCTAGTTGCCCATTCCAAAGCGTAGGTACCTATGGAGAAGAACGGGCAAGAAACTCCATGGACACTCTTTTAAATTATATTTTTACAAAAATATTAGTTACATCATTAATTTTGAATAAAAAATTTTTTTTATCATTAATTATATTATTTATTTATTATGTTTAATAAAATTAATTATTTTTTGAAAATGGCTGAAAAAGAATTAATTAATGCCAAAAATAAAGCTGAAAACCATGCTATTAGAGACGAGACTATATGTAGCAGTGGACGTCTATTAGTACGATAACATTGTATACTTTTCGTGTGTCTTCCATATTGTTACACTACCTTCCCATTTCAGGTTGATAGCGACAGGCGCGAGTGGCGGACTCGGCTCAGCCTGGGCGGGAGTGTCACATGCTGCCTCAGTAAGAGCACTCGTCGAGTTGCACAAGAGTGAACGAGTCTATATCCTCGTGGGGCAGCAGGGGACCAACGCTTGTAAGAAGGTAAGGAAACGTAGTTATATACAGGAACGTAATTGGAGTGGATATTGATGTTGACCTTTTTTAACACCCCGAATTACTAAGATGTGACGTTATATGAAGTGTGTGATATCGTCAGAAGCCCGAAAATCTGACAACCAGTCTTACCAAGGGGTATCGTATTACCCAGTAACTGGGTTGTGGAGGTCAGATAGGCAGTCGCTCCATGTAAAATACTGGTATTCAGCTGCATCCGGTTAGACTGGAAGCCGACCCCAACATAGTTGGGAAAAGGCTAGGCATCTGCCTATCTGATGATGATGAAGTGTGTGATATACTTATAAATCTAAGATGACTGTTATGATCTAAGTATATATATATAATATTCAAAGTCCTGAGTGACTGATATATCAACGCACAGCCTAAACCGCTGGTAATAGAGACATGAAATTTGGAGGGCGTGTTCTTTGTGAAGAGTAAGTATCCAATAAGAAAGGGTTTTTCGAAATTCCACCCCTAAGAGGGTGAATGGGGGGAGGGTGAAATTTCACGCGGACGAAGTCGCGGGCGGAAGCTAGTACTTCATAAGAAAACAAAAGATAAAAAAAAATTACAAAAAATTCTGAGAATGACTGTTCTCAGAATACTTACTGCGAAAAAATATTTTCTTTCTTTTTCAAGTTTGTAGGATGCAGGCTCCAAAGATTCCATGGAATTTCGCTTTATCTTATAATAAACGATGTTTAATCAATTTCTTTTTCCATCTACGTACTTAATGTTTATTTAAGTCTCTTTGATTAGCAGCCAGGCTAACGTAGGAGTAGTGGGTTTTTATGCGCCATTTAAAAGCTCGTCGATATCTTACAGTCGATTGTCACACACGCCTATTTCTATATGTGACAATATTTAAGTTGCTTTGCTATCTATATTTTCTCTCGCAGTGCTTTCTTCCTATAAATTCTTCCTATAAATTTAGGAAACACCTCGAATTGATCGTCTAAATATTATTGCAGTGTTGGATTTTTAAGTCTCGGCGCTAAGACTATTTTATGCCTTACACTGATTCCACCACTGATAGCACTTCCCTTCTTCCAACAGACGCTCTCAGCCCAAGAGGCCAATCACGAGTGTTCCCGTCGTCAGGCCAACGACTCCTCAAGCCAAGTGTTCACCAGCAAGACGCATGAAGTGAGGAGTATGCAGGTCAATGATGGAGGGGGCGGCGGAGGTGGAGCTACTTATGTGTTCTTGGTAAGTGTAAACTGCCGCGGTTTATGAAAGCCTTGATTATCAAGAACAATAAACTTTTCTCTAGCTTTAAGTAGGTGGATATAAACAAAATAAGCGATACGTACAGTCGAGATATTATAGAATGAAATCCTATAGTTCATCTTTTCGAAACACACTTGTGCATCCCTGTGACCCAGTCTGTGTCCCGTTGCCTCTGTATTAAGCCTTTGGATGCAGTACAAAATACAGACTTTGAATAAAATAATGCATTTGAATTGACCAGTCCTTTGTTTGTATCTCTAATCTAAGTCTGGATTTATGCACGGTTTATAGCAATAGACACTCCCCTTATTATGACGGAAAACAATTGGCATTTGGGTGTACTTTACATAATAACCTTTCGGAAAAAACATACTTCATAGTTTCTAACGCCACATCTTTTCCACCAGCTCGACAAAGACGGCCAAGCTTTCCCCCTAATAGTAGCAGGAGGAGGGGGAGGCATATCCGTGGGTAGCTTCCGAGATGACGGGTCCCAGCACGCGAGACCTCTGACTAACGCGACTCCGGAGTCAGGGTATATGTATGGACAGCCTGGCAAGACTTCAG
Source organism: Hydraecia micacea (assembly GCA_914767645.1). NCBI lineage: Eukaryota > Metazoa > Arthropoda > Insecta > Lepidoptera > Noctuidae > Hydraecia > Hydraecia micacea. The sequence goes on along the minus strand of OU611801.1, from coordinate 2,293,456 downwards.
GTAAGGATGGAGTTGGATTTTGTATTTTTTTGTCTAGAAAATTACAATGGAAAAGAACGGACAAGAAACTCCATGGACACTCTTCATGGACTCTCGTTGTGTGTTGTGAATTAAGTATACAAATGTAGAATATACTCCAATAAACCATGGAGTGCTACTTCATAAAAACGCAATGTAAATTGTCTTTGTTTTGCACCAATATCGGTCAGAACCGATGATTGTACAAAATTGCAGACTTAGGTCCTGTTTAACCATCTACGATTATTATCTTTTTTGGCAAATGTTTTAATACAAATTCCGTCACATTTATGTTTTCGGAAAAACTGCAGCGTAATAGATCGTGCTGCAGATGTTTCGCTACCGCAATGGTTCCGCAGAGACTCTCTGCCTCATACGAACGCGTTGTGTACTAAAGGTGTAATAATTAATTATAGAACTTGCCTAGATAGTTCTGATATAACAGTATGTGTTTGTGACGTAGGTGCCGGCGGCGGCTGGCTCGGGCGCGCGGGCCCCACGACGCCCGGCTTCGAGTTAGTGCGCGGCGCCGCGCTGCACGAGGGGGGCGCGGGGGGCGCCGCCTGCGCCGGCGGGGCGCACGGGGGCTTCGGGGGCGGCGGGGGCGGCTGTCTGCGGGGCGGCGGGGGCGGGGGCTGGCTTGGTGAGTAGCTACTAACTGTCTTATAGTCTCAGGGCTTTGCAATTTTGGCCCACAGTCCATAGCCGAAAAAAATGTCCTGCCTATTCCCATTTAAACTGGGCATCCTTTTCCTTTAGTAACTTTACAAAGGCTGACGAAATAAGAAATGAACCTGGAAAACTTACTATAAGCCCATTCTATGTGAGCACTTCCAGACTGGTTAACGTTTCAGTTTGACTGTAACTATGCTACAGTTGCTGTGATGTTTCAGTTACCGAGGACACCGCCAAATAACGGCGAAAACCGTCTTGAAAATATCCGCCCCGGTGTTTGACTTAACGGTGCCAAAATTTTTCTTCATGAAACCAACTTTATACCAGAAATAACATTTTCGTTAGATCAGTCTATGATAAATTGCGGTCCCCCAGATTTTTCTAAATATAACTAAAATCTTTATTACTTGAAGAACACACATCAAACAGTGCAGCAAACGGTACAGTAAACCTCTAGTCTTATGAAATGTGCATTTATTGTCAAAGGATTGCTTTGGCACTTGTACAAGGATTACCTTGTATCACGATTAATCACGAATGCCATCACCTTCCTCCGAACCAACTAGGATGGTTGTTGGTAATCTTCTTTTAGGGCTCAGCTGCAGGTCTCTCCAATAAAATTTCTACGTGACTTATGATTTAAATTACTTGTATACTTATATTAATTGCCGCCGGCAAAAGTGAAAAAATATGGTGGACGACGTACTTATTTCCAACGCACGCGAGCAGTGACATTTCGTTCGGAAATTCACCTGGCGGCCAATGAAATGGTGCACAAGGGCTTAATGCTTGAATAATCTTCTTGGTCTTTAAACAACTACCCAAAAAATAAACCCATACTTATGACCATATTATATCCCATGCAGGTGGCAACACCAACGAGAACGGCGGTGCCCACGGTGGCGGTGGCTGGTCGTACGTCGCAGCCAGCAGAGCTGTCAGGGACTATAGCGATGCCGCCGTCGCGCCCAGGACTGGCCCCGGAGAACTACTCATATTTCCTGCTATACATGTGAGTATCGACGGCAAGCTCGTGGCTAAATGATAGCAGGCTTTTTTATGGATTGGAAATCATCTAATGACTCCTCCCGCTCTGGGTTTAGCGGAAGGGAGTGTCAGACTCTTACTGACTAAAACCCACCCGTGTTCCTTCCTTAGCCCTTTATGTTCCGGGGCAGCGGTAACCCTTTCGGACAATCCCGCTGCCATGATAGCAGCCTCACGAGTCGATCAAAGCTAGGCTTGCTGCGGTCGGCTCGTGAATGAGTGACGATTCATTTCATATAGACATCTCCGTACCTCGGAAAGTGTTACAGTGTTGTCAAACTTACAGCATTTATTTCAAATACAGTGGTGAAGGGTGAATTTATGACAGGTGTAGGCCGGAGCAAAAAAAATAAATAGGTACCAAAAGAAAATTTCAATGTTGAATTAACTATAGAGTGGTTATGTTCTGAATTTTCGAAGGGAAGCCGGTGGGAATCGAGTTGTATGGTACCTTCGCCACTCCACTTCCGTAAAGTAACGCCTGATTCAATAATATAAGATACAGCTAGTTAAGCCAAGGTTTTAATTATATTAAAGAACTGCTTGTTTACCAGGATTGCGACTGTGACTATCGCTGCGTGGCTCTCAACGAGTACCGCAGTGAAGTGAAGTGTTACTGCCCCGCCACTTGGACCACAGATGCTCATGATCCCACCAAATGTATACGTAAGTTTAATGCATCCTTAATTTACTGAGTTCAATCATCTAAGAACTTCTCTGAAAATTGTGGAGACGCTTTTCCGTTGATAATGTTGATATACTCCTAGACTAGAACAATATGACGAATGATTAAGATACATCGCCACACAGAAAAACAAAAGTTATCATAAGTATGTATTTTAATACAAACACACACGACACGATTACTGACAAATGTGTGCACTGAGTGGGTCACTCCAATCTGGATGGTTCTCTCTTTAAAAGACACAGAAACTAACGGTCATGGTCCTCTCATGATCTGACCAAGATTATGCCTGGACTTTAAAAGAGACTGTCTGTCGCCTATAAGTTTGTTTCGGTCTTTCTTCTCAGAGTGGTCAGATAGGAAAGACTAAACTCATCTTTTATAAAGAAGGGTGTTTTGAACTTGTCATTACTTAATATCGAGATTATGAATATACTTATCTTTGCAAAATATAATATTTCTCCCAACTTGTTTTTTTTTTTGTATTTGTGTTCTTTCTCTGTGTCATCTTTCCCTCAAATAAACATATTTTCTTTCTTCTTTCTTTCAAATAGCTTTTAATTTGTTATATATATGTTTTAAGCATGTTGTTATATTTCAGTGGAAGATGCATGGCCTCGGACACCATGGGTGGTGATCATAGTGCTATCGGTTGCCGTGTTCGTGTGTGCGCTCGCTGTTCTCTGCGTTTGCCTGTATCTGTGTAAGTATATTAACAATACCGCTGTAACTTTATTGACTTCACAAACATTACCAGCAGGTATTGCTATTAATATTACCTTTATCAAAATTCCAGTAAATAATATCATATAAAAAAATATACATATTTTGACATAATGAGCACTGCAAAGATATTGGATTTGGGCACTCCCAATACCATCAAGAAATTAATGGGTACCTACACTACTTACTTACCTACTTGTCCATTTCTTAAAAAAATGTAAACTAAGCTGTTACAAGCTAATCCCATTCCAGACAGTTTCAAAACATACAAAATCTAATCTCGTCAAATTCTCCACCAGACAACACATACCAACGTAAGAAAGAAGCAGAGCAGCAACAAAAGCGTCTTCTAGAACAAGATGTACAACTCCAACGACTGAGGAGTGCTCCGGGAGGGAACGACAACCTGACCATGGCCTTCAACCCTCACTACGGGAGCGAGAGCATACTGCCGCAGGGCATCGATGTGAGGGGCTTGCCGCAAGTGTCGAGAGAGAGCCTGAAGCTGGTCAAGTGAGTATAATCAAAAGTAGATAGTCCATTGACTAGGGATGGATTAAAAGAAATTAAGAAATAAAGCTGGTAAGTGAATGAAGCTGTGGAAGGTACCTCCTATGAAATAAAGATGATGTAATCTTTGGTTATCAACAAGTTGTTAACTGACAAGGAACATTTACAAAATTAAATTTTATTCAGGGACCAGAAACTGATTTTTTGTCAGTTTCCATCATACGTCATTATCGAGCTGGTAATGTGAAAATTCCTTTATCACACCGACGCGAAAACTGTGAACCATGTATTCAGTACAGGATTCTAGACTTTTTTTCTCACGTAGCAGATTGCGGATCAATGTTCCTGCCACACTGTATGCTATTCAAACCTGACCTAAACCAAGTCATTAAAATCCTAGGCTCTAGCCGGGCAATAATAATGTACTGAATTTCATTATGACCTGCTGGTCCATAATGTGATTTCAATTTGAAACCTCAACAAAAAAATCATATGAAAAAAAAAAAGTTACTAGAGATATTTTAGTGGCATAATAAGTAACGCGTATGCAAAATTACTGAATAATGTTCATATTCTCGCAAGACTCGCATATCATCGTAACACCTGGTTACTGTGCCGCGTACCCCCGTGTTAGAATTTAAAATATATTGTGTTTTGATCAAATTGCATAAGCTTAGATAAAATAATGTATATAATGCACAGAACTAAGTATTCCTCGGTTATTTAACTGTTTCATTATTCTACCAATTCGAAGATCAAATTGGTTATATTACCTCACAGTAGGTGAGAAAGAGTATTCTCCTCAGGGATAAAGGTGTCTTCGTCTTGGACGAGCTTGAATCCCTCGCTTCACGCAGGATTTTAGTCTTAACTCAGAGCACCCTCTCAGAGCCCTAGAACCCTTCGTTGCGCTTGAGTTTCAATATAGCGGCCGCGACAAGACAATGCTTTATTCCCTTAGGGAATAATCTACTATTAAACCTCAACGATGAGTGTAGTGTGATATTACATATAAGATTATCTATGTAGCCCTATGTAGTTTCCAAGAATATTTTGAAATGACTCCCAGGGCTCTCGGCCAAGGCGCTTTCGGCGAGGTCTACCAAGGTCTCTACCGGCACCGCACCGGCGACACGGTAGAAATGCCGGTAGCTGTGAAGACACTCCCGGAGCTGTCTACCGGACAGGCTGAGTCCGACTTCCTGATGGAAGCCGCCATCATGGCGAAGTTCAGTCACCCTAACATCGTGCATCTCATAGGGGTGTGCTTTGATAGGCATCCGAGGTTTGTGTGTAGAATTTTGATATAATTTTAAGTGGGTAGTTAGTAATGGTTGATAAATTAGTTTGAGGGTTGGTCAGCAGCAAAATGTATAAACAATTTATCGAAATATTTACTACAAGATAATAAAATTATGTAACCTGAATGGGTTTTGTGTATAGGTACTGGATGATTATTTTACACCCTATACGTAAATATTCTGGTTTTATACATATAGCGCGCCAGTTGTATAGATCCTTACAATGTGCATGTAAATACCGAGTCTTTTTTTAATCGACCATATTTTATTGTCCTTACAATTTTCAGTTTACAGGAGCTTTACAACCTGAAATAGTTTCCTATTCATCTTTTGTCATTGCGACAAAAAGATTACTTCACGTATCTAGCCTAAATTAACTTTCACCGTTACATCTGATGAAAACCACGACACAAATCCACAATTTTAACCAATAGAAATCCCACCACCAGGTTTATAGTCCTGGAACTGCTAGCGGGTGGAGACCTAAAGAACTTCCTCCGAGAAAGCAGACCGAAGCCCGAGCGAGCGAGCGCGCTCACTATGAAGGATCTACTGCTGTGCTCCATTGATGTGTGCAAGGGATGTCGATATCTGGAGAGCAAGAGGTTTATACACAGGTAGGTTCTTAGCCAGATAAATAAGGCATCTGGGGTGCAAACTTCTATAAGACTTGTAATAGTTGCAATCTGCGTTTAGATTTGCATAAGGTAGATTTGCGAAAAATTATGCACATAGCGCAAATGCTGCTTTCCTAATGGCTTTCCAATATAAGAGCAAAATATCCATCTTTATTAAACGATACCAACTTTATCTAGACTGTTTTTCCGTACATTACTTATTTTATGTTTAAGGTTGAATAGTTACGGTTATGTTAGGTTTCATTCTGTGAAAATTTAAGTCCTTGTTCTATTTCTACGATGGATTTCAGAAGCCACATTACTTAGCACTAGTGTTTAGCGCTTGATTTTTTTTCAATCACGGTCTTTGAATAACTCGAGCCAAGAACCACACAGTCTAAAACATCTTTATTTACTCCACATCTCCACCCCCAGGGACATAGCAGCCCGCAACTGCCTCCTAACCTCCCGCGGTCCTGGCCGCGTCGTCAAGATCGCAGACTTCGGTATGGCGCGCGACATCTACCGCTCCGACTACTACAAGAAGGGAGGGAAGGCCATGCTGCCCATCAAATGGATGCCGCCTGAGGCTTACATTGATGGAGTTTTTACTATTAAAACTGATGTATGGTAAGCGTTTAGAAGATTGCAAATTTTCTCTATATCAAAATGAAACAGCGGGGTAATTGCGTAACGCACTAACATCAGTTTTATTTTGACAGTTCAATAACATTCATTGCGTTATTTACGTTGTTGTGCAGACACATTTTTCGAACATATGAAGCAATGGATTTGCAATATCCTTCAATATTATTCAGATTGTGATTAATAGTGTGTTACGCAATTAGGATGCAGGTCTATGGCATATAAAACGTACAACGATGTGAATTATCGACTGAATTTCGTAATGTAGAAGATTTTTTTCTTCCAGTTTCTTGCAGCTTTTTTAAACTGCTGTTGAATACTTAGTTCATTAGGTATTATGTCAACTTTTTGGAGTGGTTGTAGTTATTTTGGTCAAGCGATAAAACTGAACTGATTTTGATCATAAACTCAACCAGGCTTCTAAAACAGAACAAATTACAGTCCTCGAAAACGAATTGGTCATGTAAATGTGTTGCTCCAATCTTTTTATTCCTGAAAACTAATTAGTTTTAACTTTAATATCACGGTGCGAAGAACCTTCGATTCGTCAAGCACACCTTCACAAATGATTTATTTATGGAGCTGTTCGATTGCCACTTTTGTCCATATCCAATACTCCAGTTGGTGTTTCATCACATTCTTCCACTCGCAGGTCATTCGGAGTGCTGCTCTGGGAGGTGTTCTCACTAGGTGTGATGCCGTACACCGGCTGCGCCAACAGAGAGGTCATGGAGATGGTCTCCGGAGGAGGAAGACTGGAGAAACCTTATGGTAAGTCAATTGGACCTGACAAAAGTTGCAACCATTTTAATTATTTAAAGCATTGACGGAAAGTGTTTATTTGTCTTCTACTTCAAAGTTTTAACGAAGACCTTCAGTAACATGTCTCTTGTATCATATACAGGGTGTCCACAAGAAATATACAGGCTGATGTGCGAGTGTTGGAACCCAACGCCGAGCGAAAGGCCTTCATTCGCGCACATGTATGAGAGGATGCAACGGTTTGTGCAGGTATGTGTGTCAGAAATAAACTTACCACGATGTTGCAAGGAGGACTCATCTCTTTTAGACCCAGACTACGCAGCCGTAGTGCAACGAAAATTATTGCCTTCTTTGAGTGTGAAGGGTTCTGTAACATCACGTCGCAGTGTTCACTCTTGGACAATGGTCCAAGAGAACTCAGAATAATAGCAACATAATAACAATAGCTAGGAATATTGGCATTATTGGCCATATTATTACATTTACAGAAACGATAGTTATATTATATATAATAATAATATCAATTAACTTACATGACATCTGGTCGATCTATTCCACATAATAACGTCACTAGTACTAATCAACTGACTGTAGGTCGGAGCTCCGTTCTGGTCGATGTCTCGAACAAGACTGATCCCCGCCACTGGGAGCTCTCCCCCTTTTATAGTCGTGAACAGAAAGAACACCTTTGACGTTTCTATCTACTGTCATCCAAAATATCAACGACATAAAAGGTGGATAGGTATCCGTTTGGAATATTTTCTGTTTTGCTACATTATTCCTTTATATTTAGGTTATGCAAAACATTACTATTTTATCAAGTGTTAACAGTAAAATGATAACAATAACAATATGATCCATGGTGAATGAACGCCCGGTTTCGCTCAAATCTAAACTCTTAAAACGTCCTAGATCTCTTTTAAATTACCATCACTACACACTAATCACTTTTATTTGATTTTTCCCCGTAACACTTCAAGTGAACGTGAAGAGGAAAAATATAGATTGAGCCATAAAGAGTGCTAATAATTATGAAGCATATTGTAATCACACAAAATCAAATCTTATGACAGTTAGAGGTTTTGCATCTTACGTACCCTCGTGAGCCTTTAGGTTTTACGTTATTATTGTAAGACAGTGGATCTCACAAATGTAAATTTCCCGCAGAAGTGTATATTAGTTTTGAAGACCATCATCATCATAGTCTCATGTTTAAAGATTTTTCTTATCATAGAAGCGCTCATTGTCGAAATAAATACCTAATTCATGTAACGCTAACAACAAAAAAAGCAGGGGTGGAACAAGAGAGCAGTGGTAGCCCAAATGGTAACGGCCTCGACTTACGAGATGTAGGTCGTGAGTTCGAAAACCTAGGCAGACGCTTTCCTTAGTGTAAATAATTTCATCACTACTGCTCTCAAAACGACGAAAGAAAACATCGTGAGCATCTTAGAACCAAAACATCGAAGACATCTGCCATCTACCAACACGCACTGGGCTCGCGTGGTAGAATACAGTCCACTCCCTCTCGAAGAGATGAGGCCTGTGTCCCAGCAGTGGGGCTGATTATGCTAACAACAAAAATATTGTGTCATTTTCTCATTCTACCCGCCATTTTGCCGCAGGACCCTGCGATAGTAAGTGCACCGCTACCAATAGTGCGGTCGCTCTTACCGCCGCATACAGAGATGCCAAACAACGCCAACGGACCGCAGGTGAGTAATCGAGTTTTATGATAATAATTGACTGAGTGGAGGCGTTGTTCCGGTAAAAAAAAAAAAATGCATTATTTGAATTTGTAATGTAACGAATAAAGATTGAAAAAACTATGTTAAAGAAATGTGAATACTAGTATGTGGTTAGTTATAAATGTTAGCCGTAATGTGGTAATTTTATTTTTAAATTATATAATTTTTGTTACAGTACAAATTATTAGTGGAATAATTTCGGTAGTTTCACGGACACCTTGTATACACTTTTGTAGATTTACCCCGATCTAGTTTATTGAATTATTATTTTGTTACAATATTCAGAGTATTAAAATAATATTAGTAAAATACCCGTATTTATTTTTTAGATTCTAGGACCACATTAAGAAAATATTTCTAACGGAACAACGCCTCTAATAAAATAATAAAATTCTAATAAACAGAAATTGTAAAAGGTCCCTTTCACAAATGAGTGTATAGCCCACCTAAATATAAAAGCAAAAATAACTAATAAAATCAAAAATACTAATGCGTACTACATTTTTCTCTTTTTTCCAAATGTTTTCGCTCTGGCTACTAGAAGCAAGTAAATGGATTTTTTTTATTAATAAAACATATATTATATACATTTTATTTTTAAATTCGGTGTTAGCGATCCTTATAAGAGCCCGTGCTTACGAGTTCGCATGACTACCTCCATTTTTATTTTTATTTTCTAAAACTACCCGCCCTCTCCTTGAATGAAATTCGCATAGAAAACTAGATCCCCAGTAGTTTAGTGAGAGATTCATTGGAATGTGAAAGAATATCATCAAAATAATCGCATGTTTTTCCATAACATGGTTCCATTCATTTAATTATTTATTAATTTTCTTCGCCACCATCATTGCTTACATTTCAAAGAATCTCTAAGATCGGTTATTCCAGAGACTTGGGTGTTTACTTGCCTAGTAGCTATAGCGGGAATCTATTACCTATATATCTATTTTCTTTTATTACCTTTGTCCCTGCCTCTGGGTTTTGTAAAATGAATCTTAAGTTTTACTCGATAAAGTTCAATGTAAGTTATTTTTTAGTTAAGTAATTTTTTTTTACAAAACACAGTGGTATGCACGCGTAGAATTAAAAGTGAAACACATGGAGATTAATCTAATAAATAAAATGATTACATACAAGAAAAGCTTTTCCGCAATTTTTTGGAAATGATTTCGGTCGTGCGATTTAAGGAGGACCTGAGTCAATAATTTTTGAATAACGATTTTTATGTAAAAGTTACACAAAACGCAACAATTTTTGTTTTATGTTAAGTTGTACACTTTGCAAGAATTTGGAAGAAGTACAAAAAATTTAGTTCTGGTGACGCTGCCAATTTATCTCGTAAAAGAAAATCTGAAAAAGGTTGTCAAAATGCCACAACCGCAATAAAAATCGAAGGATTGTTTAACACGATACAAAATCAAGGCATAAAAGAAAATCAATGGCCACCGTTCAATGTATGCATTTAAAGACGTAAAACCAAAAGATATCGGAAAGCTCTTACCTCAAAATCTCCCTGTGGTCGTGTGTACTGAGCGTGGCATGTTGGCAGCGACCACCGGTGTGCGACTACCTCGTGCCGATGTCGCCGCAGGACAACCCGCCGACCAACAATAGGTAACGCCTTTTTATATCTGAGGGTGCTGGCAGGAAGAGGAAAAAAAAGGATTTAGGCTGGAAAGTGGTTTATAATAGTTTGGCTCCATTTCTAGCACGTAGCAAGATCGATTACCTAGATGAAATGAAATTGGCATTATGTTAATATAAACTATATATAAATGTATATAACAATTAATATAGACACCTAGTAACAGAAAAACAATATGCATTACATTTTTGAAGTACACAGACTTATATGAATATATCATCTAGCTAGATAAACAATTTTTACACTGTGCCCAATGCCCAAAACGGGCATTTTTATCAAATTCTACATTTAAATTCCTCTGTACATTTTTGTGCTTGAAGTATTAAATAAATAAATAAATAAATTATTCTATTAAAGCTCAAAACAAACATCTAAGATGTTTTGTACACTAGAAAATATTGTCAAGTTTTAATTGACAACAAAATAAAAATTATAACTACCTACCTGGTTATAAGCCGTGGCCGAGTCAAGTATGTTGTATTTTTTTACTACTGACATAGACTATTTGGAAATGATACATGAAATACCTGCCAGTATCCTCAAGTACTAATTACTGAGCTACTTCTAAAATCTAACTTATATGTGGCACCTCCTTTCACAGTTCGATGTTGTATAGTAACAAACATACTTTACAACTGTCAGATTACTTTGGTATATCTAAATTTTCTCAAATACTATGTATATTAAACCTTCATTTCAAGTTATAAACTAGCCAATTCGACAGCACTGACTAACTAAAATGCTAATTATTTCGAAATCAAGAAGTCATTATTTTATAATAATTAAAATTGAATAAATATGTAAACATTCCTACATTTTCGTCTGTTTTTTGAGAAAATTTCGATATAAATGCGAGCAGTAACAAAGTATCAAACTGCTTTAGAAAGACTGAGCAGTGGCAGCATGCGATAGACGCTGAACTTTCCTCACCAGGCGATGTTTCTAATTTAAACAGCGATTATGATAAATAATCAAATAATATGCTACACTTAAATCTATTGCCAGCAGGATTCATGATGTTTCTACAAGTTTTTTTTTTTTTATATTATGTCAGTTGCTTCGATGCCGAATTGAAACTGTATACTGAACAATCAAAAATGAATCTTCAAATATTTATGTATTACCTTCTATTAAAGATCTATCTTTTCCCCCGTAAGCTTAAAACCAAACAACATCTAGATAGAATGTATAATCTTTGATTGATTGTATGTAAAATTAGGTTGAGCAGCACTTAAAAAACATATGATTGTTTACACCGTCCTTGGTAAATGTAATGAATTTTCTACACCTAATGACATGTCCCTTAAAATACCTAATCCAAGCAACTCGGCAAACCAATCACAATTTTTACAAAGCTTGTCAATTGCACAATCAATGTACCTCAACCCATGTCTGTCTACAACCTATACCAATGCAAGACACTTGTTGTAGCCCAACGGAACCGCTGGTCCCTCATAGCAAATCGCAAACGGTGGTGCAGGATCAACCAGAAACGGAGGATTCACAATATCCACCTCTTCTGAAAGGTATTTTGATTATAGAAATTGAATTATGTGTAGGAGCGAAACTGTCTTTCATGTACTTTCCTTGGGCTGATACCTATATGGGCCCAAAACCCAAAAATCTTCAGTTTTGGAGCGTATGATAGCTTCAACATAATTATTTAGCCTTCGCTAATGGTGCAATTTTGAATGCGTTTGCGAGTTTAGCTTCTACACATTCTCTTTCTATGTATTCAACAGTATTTTCTTTAAAGCTATCACTCAACTTGTCTAACAGTCAACCAAAGTTCTTCAGGTAACATTTTACTGATCATTCAGGAACGAAAAACCCCCTGTTATGTGAACCGAATGAAACCTTGCTCGGGCCTACCAACCTATTTATAATTGCAACCATGAACGGAATCCGGCGGGGTAATTATGTAACATACATAAAATGACAATTGATCGCAATGGATTTAATTTTGACAGTTCACCCACGTTCATTGCGTTATTTACGTTGTTGAGCAGGCGAATTTTTCAAACCTATGAAGCTATGGATAATCTATATCCTTCAAAACCCTCGGATTGTGATTGAAAGTGTGTTACACAATTATGGTGCGAAACTTACCTAATTTTATTGCATCGTGTATTTTATAAGTTAGAAGATTTTAAACAAAGATTGATTTAAAGTGAGCTATTACAATGTGTAATTAAATTACTTTTTAAAATAGCATCACAAGAATATGGCAACATTCCAACGGCGTCCCGGATCGGCGCAAACGCAGCAAGACGCGATGTTTGCGCTACCTCCGGCGCCGAGACAAGGACCACAACAAAGTTTCTGCCGTCTAACTCAACAGATAGGTAAGTTATTTAAATAGTAACCCTTGTCATATTACCACAACCCAGATGAAAAATTATCGCCGTTTTATACCAACGAATGCTATATAACCGCAAGGAAGCTAGTGGAAATATACCAAGACAGAAAAACCACCCGTTAAATCTGTATAATATCGACTATTTCTGTTTTGTTGTTTCTACCCGAAATCTGGATCAAGCGTAAATTCTTGTCAAAAGTTGTCTTGTCTATGGAATCAGCGCGCAAACTGTAATCATGAATTCAGCACAAGATTCAAGACCCCCTAGCGGAGAAATGTTTTGTCGGTTATCAAAAAAAAATCTGTTGTTTCATTAGAAAAGTGCAATACCTACGCGGTAAAATTTTAACGCCCCCTCCGTTAAAATTTTGCGTTCAGAATCACGTACTGAATCCATGGTAAAAGGTTGTGCGACGATGTTCCTGTATAAACCCTGGTCGTTCACATCTGCAAGTGATGCTGGTGCACACTGGCTTGAACAGTTTGAAAATCGACCTTGATACATTTTACACATTTTTAAATTATTTGTCAGCAATAACTTACTGACACAAGTTGTTCACTGACTCACAGCGACAAGCGTCCCCACTTTACGTTTTAACATAACAAGATAAGAAACATTAGTTTGTCATAGTTTAACAAATATTTCTAGATTGCTAAGCTCAGTAGAGGGTCCGTCACTGGACGAGATAACCTCGGAGTGTGACGACAAGCCAGTCATTTGGGAGACGTCGTTCACCGAACCGCCGCGCCTCGCCACGCCGCGCCAGAGCATCGATAATGGACCTGCCGTAAGTAACACTACATTATGTAGTTTAAAACCTTATCGTCATCTGCCTAGGCAGATCTAAACCCAACTATGCTAGCTTTTTCCCAACTATGTTGGGGCTGGCTTCCAGTTTAACCGGATGTAGCTGAATACCAGTATTTTACATGAAGCGACTGCCTATCTGACCTCCACTACCCATGTTACTGGGTAACACGATACCCCTTGGTAAGACTGGTTGTCAGACTTTCGGGCTTCTGACATCCCGTAACGACTGTCAAAGTTCCACAAATGGCAGCCGGGACCAACTGCTTAGAGTGCTTTTCGAGGCACGGAGGGGTCTTGGTATGTTCAAAATTGGTAACCCATCCACGGACTGACTTTGGCAAGCGTAGCTTAACCTGATCGATCGACCCGTGCGGCTGTTATTACTTACCCACGAGCACAACAACCAAACCTTCAGTTTTCTTTATATCCTTTGATTTCACAAGTTTTTGAAAGAATACATAATAAGGGAGCTAGAGTTCGTATTGGATGGTTAAAAATATTTCCAGACAGCCGGACTTTTTTTTTTTTAAAGTCCTTAAGTTGGATGATGACACTTTAGAGAGATGGATCATTGTTATGTTATGATCGAAGAACGTCATTCTAATGTAATCTACCTTACAGGTCGAGAAACTAATAAGCATAACCCCAACCTCACCCAAACCGCCTGAAAACGCTCTTACAAAAGCCATAGAGACGAATGTCATAGACAAAACTAATCACAAGAACACTTTGATGCCAGAAAGGAAAACAGCGCCCATTGCTTCCCCAGACCCACCTCGAATCAACGCATGGGCCAAAGAATCAGTAAAATACACTCCAAAACCCAAACCCCTATGCCTCGACGCGGCACAACTGGAACAAAACCTAAACGCGTTGAAAAAAAATAGCGGATCTGTCAATTTGACAACAATGAACATGAACATTTTGCCGCCATACATCAACGTTGTAACACCAAACAAGTTATCAGAATCAAAAACTATTCAAATAGACCCTAAAAAGGCGGTGATAGATGACTTGCCGAAAGAAACCGAGCCGAAAGAGGAAAAGGGGAAATTGAAGCAATCGAATTCTGCGGCGAGCTTGCTCAACGGACCGATGACTGATGTGCCCTACGCTGACAGTGACAACGCATCTTCGAGTTCCAGCAGTAACCAGATGAGCAAGAAGTTCGATGATAGGAATATAGTGAACAAACAGGGTAGTAACGGCGAATATGTCGGCGACTCCGAGATTAGCTGTTAGACGATAGATGGCGCCAGTGACAGTGGTTGTGTAAAAACTGTGCCACCGAGACACTCAGTGAAATGTTACATATTACTAGTTGTAAATATTTTAAAAATAAATAGACTTTGTGATGAAAAAGATATTATTAATAAATATTTATTTTGAAATTTTTGTATTTTTATCGTACGTGTACAAAATGTTTTTTATTTCCGTTACGGATAGTAGTTTATTTAACAAAATGGCTTCCTCGATGCTTATAGTTATAGTTTATTGTTGCTCAATTAGCTCAATGTTTTGCGAACAAAATATTACCTAGAAGGAATAAAGGCAGTTAGTTTTTCTACTTAGATATTTTATCGGAAAATCAGTTGTGTAATTTTAAATAAAACTTTTTGTAAATAAACTGGGCTTCGTAGCTATTTATTTTATACAATTTTGTATATTTATTTCTGGCAAAATTAAATATAACGACTTCGGATGCACGTTTGGTCTCAAACATTTGTACAAATGTTTGTGAATTAGACACAATTTTATACAGAATTTTAAACAAATTTACATCCGGTGATACATTTGTTTAAAGATTTGAGAGTAAATGTGTTCTGAAAATGTGGTAAACTTTACATATTTTGAAAAACAAACGCACAGGCGAAAATTATATTGCTTCTTAAATACCTAAAACTTAAATTAAGGCCACGGGAACGAATTATACGATTCTGACTTTATGTTAAACTTTCAGGACCTTTCGTAGATTTTTATAATTATATAATACGAAACAAAACATACAATGTCAGTCTCATTGTTACCTCCTTTTGTTCATTATAAATAAGTGATATTTTTTTCAATATACAAGAAACAAAAATTCACGAAAGGCCCTTTTCTCATTCCTAGAATAAAAATAGACACCGTAGGCGCTTAAAATGTTTGTAAATAATAATAAAAATGTAGGTATCTATGTACATCCGCCCTTTAAATTAAACATACGAAATATATAACGTTTCGCGTAGATGTACAACAGGTAAAACTGTTTTTCGTTTGTAAAAACTTTATGTGATGTTAAGATATTCAGGAGTTTTCTTTTAGTGTTGTTAGATTTGCCATAATATATAAATATACACTTTAGAAGATATAAAAAATAGATTTATTATATATATATATATATGAAATTAAAAATGTGAAAACAAAAATTCACATGAATGCTTTAATTACTGTAAGATAGTTTAAGATAAGGATTTTGTTATGTTCACTCGTAGTAGTGCCATTTATTTTAGTTATGCCTACTTGGATGTGCATTTAGTTTCGTTTTAGGCATGAAATTACAGGGTATCATGGTAATTTTCCTTTCTTTTCCGTTAAAATATCCATCACATATTTTCTTTTTTCTTTGGTTCAGGTACCGATTCTCTTGGGCACCAACTAAACTTAAACTAGAGTACTCTATCTTTTTCTAAAAAAAAAAGGCGAGAAAGAGATGGTGACAGTTGAGCTGTCAAACTAACCCAGGACATTACGTGAAAAATGTTGATATCACATAATGCCTTCTCTTTCTTGTTATATCTGCGAGAAAATGATAGCAACAGTTTAGTTCGTGCTATGAGAATCACCTTTCAAAATACTTAAATGTTTCTCTTGTGCCAAAACTTGACTTCTTTGTGTGATACTGAAATCATTGTGTAGGCTTCGATTTTTATAGCTTAGTTTAGAGTTGAGGTGTACAATAAACCTCCTTTTCGGACCACAAAAAAGTTATGGTGACTTCCCGGTATTATTTTTAGTCACACATAACCTATATCTAAACTAAGTTATGAATATCTGTATGTAAAGCTATGCTGAATTATATTCACATTAGATTTTCAGTTTGTTTTTCGATAAAATATTTGAGGAAGTAGGTACACTCAAAATTATTTGAATTATACCAGTTTAGTAAGGATATTTAAAATAGTTTTAACTATATTTAATATTGTAAAAAGGATGTACAGATACAGAATGTTGTTTTTTGTATTTTTCTGCGATGTATAATTGTATTAGGTAACAAAAAAAAAATCGGGAAGATTGTCGTTTTGAGTTAAGCCATTCTTTAGCATCTTTTATTTGTCATTCTTTAGTATTAATAGTATATAAAATCCTGTTAATAATTTGAATAAACAGTTCAGAATTACGTAAACGTCAATCGTAGTCGTAAAAACGACTCTAAATTAAAGACACAAGATATTTCTTGACGAATAACGTTTTATTGTCACTTCTAACTTTGCTCAATTTAGAAATTACTTTTGAACTAGTAATGAATCTTTTTAAACCTTTTTTTAATAAAAAAAAATATGTAATGTGGTTGTGAAGTAAGTAGGTTACGGACGAAAAAGAGAAAGAGCGATGTAAAGAGTTCCTTTTTATTGAAAAAAAAAAATCGAGTGACTTTGAAATGTTATTCTTCATAAGTTTTAGTTATAAAATTAAGTGTTGTGTACTGGTGTAAAACAACGAAAAAAAAATGTTTAATCATTAAAACAGGAGTTTTAATTTACTTTACGATATGCAGTATTTATTTATGTTTTTAATCCCTCTTGTATTAGGTAATGTAATGCTAAAATAATTAGTATTGAAACTTTATATATTATAGTATATAAAAATACGAAATGAATATGTAAAGTTTATAAAATAACAATAAAACAAAAAAGTGTAATTGATATTCAAAGATAAAATCAATATTATAATAAATGTATATCTTGTTTAATTTTTCACCTCTGCCATCTTGAAAACACAGCACAACTCAACATAAAAGTCTTCCTTCAAAAATATTTCTTTGCAGCGTGCAATAAGCTCTCGTAGGTACCCCACGGGCGTTTTTTTTTTTCTCGCACTGGATTTTCAACGCACTGCTAAGCGCCGTAAGTTGAAAATCCATCAGTGAGTTTTTTTGACGCGCTGGGATGTACTCTGTTGGATTCTCCATACCGAGTGTTGAAAACCTAGTGCGCCATAAAAAAACCGTCGCGTTAAAAATCGCCTGTGTGAACCTGCGCGCATACAGGCATACTGGTGATTTTATTTTGTAAAAGTTCAAACTTTTTTCGGCCAAACAACAAATTCTATCGTCTTCCGTCGTAAGTCATCCTGCCTGTTCCCAACTATGGGGGTCGGCTTCCAGTCTAACCGGATGCAGCTGAATACCAGTATTTTACATGGAGAGCCTGCCTATCTGACCTCCACAACGCTGTTACTGGTCATTACGATACAGCAGCCCGAAGTCTGAGAACCAGTCTTACCACGGGAGACTGGTGACTGGACTGGGGACTTTGGGCTGCTAAGTACCCGTACCGACTGCCAAAGATCACAAATCTTCCATTTAAGGTAAATTCAATAAATTAGTCTTACATAAATGTGTTAAGTTTTCCGACATCTAATTCGGAGAAAGATTTTTCAAACTTGCTTGATAGGTTACGTCGGAAAAATCGTACCAAAGAAATATTATGTGGAGACGACAATACGACAATGAATAAAAGCACTGACAACACTAATGTATAAGAGTATTTTGGAACTATAAAATAAAATTCTAACATTAATATACCGTAAAATGGGGTTACATTGATCAATTTTAAAATTCGAGGTTGAATATTTCTGTACTAAGAAGGCTGAAAAATTAACAAAAATAAATGTAACATCGGTTTTATGGGTTATATATGTTTACATTAAAAGTAATATTTTTGGACACTCCTTTATGAGAAAAAAAAATTATAATCATCGTGATCAACTTCATACTTCATCGGGGATACTTTGATCGCACTAGTTTTTGGTACGTATTTTGATAGTAACCCCAAAAAACAAATTAAAAAACAAGTTAATTTAACCTTTTAACTGCCCAACTTTATATGAGTTGTCGTGCCCCCCGGCGCCCGAAAAAAAAAACGAAAAATAGCTGTGATGATGTAATAATAATACAGATTAAACGAGCTGTGTTATTTGGTCGTATACATACGAAAATATTTGTCGGATTAATCCGACGTAAGCAGTTAAAAGGTTAAAGTGTTTTTTTTGAACTAACTAATAGTTATGGGCCAACTATGGGTTTTTATTAGTCAACTATATAGCTAATGTGACACTTTTGGACGTATTTGATTGAATTTTTGTAAGCAGACTGGGAAAGTCATTATACGCAGTTTAATTTATTGCCGTCTCCACCTTGTATAAATAAAATAAGATCAGTAATTTTAAACGTTCTTTTTATTGTTTCCTATTTAAATAATATTTTTACAAAACTCTAAACATCAATTATGTTTTACAAATATTAACGCTTCCAGCGTTTATGGTACAGTTTCGCGAAAATTGAAATAAAGCCAGGCTTGCTACTAATTAATAGTAAATCACTACTCAAAATTGAGATAACAAACTGACGACTTTACTACAGAAACCCGCCATCTTGAATTGTCTGTCAGAAATAAGACAAAGGCCTTGTTTTTGTGGTAAAATTGAAGTAACACCTTAGAATGTATATAAAAAACATTTCAGCAGACTTTTTGAGTTATGATTTAGATTCGTTTCTCTTTACTTTAAAATAGTACGCAAGAAAAAAATACTAAGAAATTAAAATCAAAATAAGTACTTTTTATTTTTTTAAACATAAAAAACAACGTTATTGTACTCAAAATTAACCATTTCAACACGACAAAAAAAAACTAAGTAATATTTTTAAGTAAAGAGATTTTTATATTATTTAGCAATAAAGTTAGGTAGGTAGGTACATAATATTTCGCGTAAAGCTTCATCAAGTGTAGATTGTTTAGCCTGGCAGAAGTAAACCAACAATGCAACTTAGGTCACTTTTCTCGTATTTTTTCACAGCGCCTATTAAAATATTCGCAAAAAATACTGTGCTCAACTACTCATGTGCTGTGAAAAAAACAAAACACCCAAAAATAACTTTTTCTTCTAAACTTGAGTATTACGACCGAAAATACATATGTTTAATACTCAAAAAATATCATAAACGAAAAAAACATTTGTTCATATTTTAAGCTGGTAATAAATGTGATGTGGTATTGCACTATAGAAAAAATACTAAAACTAAAAAAGGTTAAATATTTCTAAAATACATCGATGTATGAATGATATGAGCAATAAGGGATATTTAATATGATATAAGTTCAGCAAAGATTTATTCTACATTTATTTTAAACGGACAATTATAGATTAAAAAAAAACTAATCTCATACACTTTTAGTGGTAAATAATAATAGCCAATCCTAAAGATACTGTAGGCATTATTAATTAAATCACATTTAATTATTATTTAATATGTTTCCTTAATTAAACCTTAACTTTACGAGAAAATAATATTTTACAAAAAAAGATATCAAGTACTTCAGTATAAAAAATAATAATTAAAATAAACGGCGATGCACTTTTATAGCGATTTAAAATAATTTTGATTTGTGCGGAATAACTTAAAAATAGTTATCGAAAAATTGCATCGCTCCCAAATAGTTATTAAAAAATTGCATTGCGCCCAATCAATGAACATTTTCATGTTAATCGTCAGGTTATTAAAAATCATGACTTTTATTTCATCAATCACGTAGATTTGCAGAAAAAAAAAGAGGATCAATTCTGTATTTGGCGGGATATCAATATGGCGTCAATTCGAAGATTTTTATTTATTTCTGATAACAAAAACCAACAATAAATTATTTTACCATTGATAAGTTAATTAAATAAATTAACAACTAATTATCTTTTTATTGTTTTTTTCTACATTAGCTTTATTTTTGATAATCAAATCGTTGACTACTTTTGGACTAACAAGAATTCACTACTTACTACGCCTAAATGCATTGAGACAAACAGTATTTTTTATTTCATTCTATTTTTAGTAATAGTAACAAAATATTTTTTGGTATAAGTATATTAGGTACTTACTATTTCATTATTTTTATTATTTCTAAAAAGTTATCTTTTTGATCCCCAAATACAGAAATACCTCGAAGACGTTACAATATCGCTGTAAAATAAAGCATTCCTAATCGAAAATAATAATTTACTACCGATTACAAATAAAATAAATTATGTACTTCTAGCCTTTTTATTTCAAGACTTATTGGCGGAATAAAAAAGCAACACAAGCGTAAAAGAAAAAAAAACTTGTATCTTTACGCTAGGTAATTGGCGATATTGTAACATCCCTAACGTTTTACAACAAAATAATTAACAGCGGGACTTGTTCGAAACTATGTTACCGCGTGACTATAAACAATTTAGGAGCTCCAGCAATATTATGCATCACATTGCACATCACACTACTAACTGGTCTTATCCACAGTTTATGTCGACACAAATGATACACAAACGTACCTAATTTTGTGTCAACATCAAACTCTAATATAACACTAACAATTAGTATGAACACACTGCGCTGTACCCTTAATTTGTATACTGATACAAAAGAAATTAACTGTCAAAAAAACGCGAGATCATTTTGACATTACTGTAAAATTACTTGACAGTTCTAAGGTGCGTTTACACGAGAGAGTTACTCGATTGTCATAAAGCGAGAATGAAACACAAATGCTAGCGATTCTTATGCACGAGTCTCGTGACCATTCTCGCCCTTCTGTAGTCGCGCAACTTTTCTCATGTAAACGTGGCTTGTACCTCGACGAGTTAATCGCTTTTGTAGCACAAACAAAAGACTAGTCTATCTCAAATACAAACACGGTTATATCACAAGTCGAAGTCGACAGTGTCGTTAAAAATCGTTGTCGCTAGAAGCGTCATACGTCTCGCAGATCTGGTCCGGGGGCATGGGGCGTAGCCCTGGATATGCCATCACCGGGCCATGGAAGGATTGTGAGCGGAGCACGCTATAGGGAAGAAAAAATCCGGTTATAACTTGGTCAGTATGTCTGTAATGTTTTTTTTTGTGTGATAGAACAGTGTTAAAGCTGCTTGGTCAGATTTCAGCTGGTTTTCGAACAGTATTTCATGTCCTTTTTTCTGATTGTTTTTTTTTATTTTGTGGTTGTGCGTGGGGTGACTTATAAATTATGCTATTGCACTCCACTACAGGCAAAAGAGTAACTCTACAAAACTCAAAAAGTAACGTTTGACTATAATATTTTATCGAGCATAAAAAAATTAAGAATACAATTATTCTGACACACAATAATATTTTCTTTAGCATTTTGGAGATAAAAATTTAGGTAAGGGGTTAGTTACTTAGCTTCAAACACACCAATAAAATAAAAAGGTAAATCCTTTAAATATAGAAAAAAAAGGTACTAAGGTACACAACCCAGAACCACACTTATTAAGCGTTATAAGAATTGCCAGTAAATAAAAACTATATTTACACATTGCACCAAAGAGTTTCTATAATTATAATGTATTAGAAACTTTGAATTTTGTTTTTTTTTTCTTACCAATTCGGAGTGGACCAAGCGTTAGAAAAGCAGACATCTTGATTCTTCATACGGAATACATAGATATTATAAATAAAAATCTTATTACTAAATAATTAAATAAAAAGAAAAGTAACTTTAAAAATACTGACATGAAAAACCAAGAATTTTAGCGGCATAGTCGTGTCAAGCTCTTGAAGCAAAAGAAATACACCAAGTGCCAATAATTTTGACAGCTGTCAATTCGAAAATCCGCGGTCGCCACAGCTGTCAGTTTTGACATTTGACTAACCTTACACGTCAAGATGGCGGCCATCATGTCACTTACACGGAATTGCATGCATTTTGAGATTTGTCACGCTCTAAAATTTACAATAAATTATGTTTTAATATAATTTTATCTTACTTAAATGTTAAATGAAATGAAAAGTTAAAAAAAATATATTTACAACTGAAAAGTAGATACTTTACAAAAACAAAAGGTTACATTAGATACGGCAAACTAAAAATATGTTTAAAACTTATGTAATCCCTAATTTAGGCCCCTTTTCATAATACAAAAATTACTTCCTTTATATTCTGTTATGAAACGTTAGCTTGTCCCAAATATCAGAGGGGCAATTCTCGTAATTTTAAGAACGTTCACAGTCTGATCTCAGTCTCAATCTGTCAAAAATACCTGTAATTTCCCTACATTTTGATAAGTTTTTGCAATTTGTTTGTCGCCGAGATGAGACTGCAACTAGATTTTGAACGTTTTTAATTACGACATTACGAGAATTGGCCTTCACTTAGTTTAGTAACTATTAACTCTGGGTACTTATATTAAAAGATGTTTATTTTTTTTTACTATACATGTCTGTATCGTTAGTCAACCATTTTGTTAATATCACGGTTGCAACCATTTTTTTCACAATGAATCTATCTACTTGTTATACAAAACTACCCCAACTTTTTCTACGAGCCGTTAATGACGAAAGTATTTACTTCAAACAGCCTACCACAGATTAGCAATATTATTACAAGCAAAGGTATCTTACCTAGCGGTCTTTGACGGCGTCTTGTTAGACTTTCCGAGAGCAGCCGCCTTCCTCGGGTCGTACGAAGCCCTTCGTTTCCACTTCTCTAATTCTTGTTTCTTTTGTTCTGCAAAATAATTTAAACATCGATTCAAGTAACTGTAAAGCCAGTAGTAATCTCGGAAAAACAATAAGAAACGATAGTGGTGGGTACGAGTAACTTCAAATAGGTGACTAGAAAAAAAAAAAATTTCTTAGAATTACTTAAATGTTATCTTGTCTAGGTATTAGACACTAAATACATTTATTTATTTATTTAAGCTATACTGTGCCACTCCTAGGCAAATGCCTCCCCCAAATCCTTCCAGGAAATCTTTTCCCGACACTAAAGAGAGCAAAATTTTAATGGTCCAATAATAGTGCCTTGGGGCATCCCTAAACAAATCAATCTTTTTTACCTTGTTTTTCACAATCTTTTTACATTTGTAATTGTAATGACGGTTATTACTACAAAAGACCATGTTGTATTACTCAGATCACTTCATTACTATGTAATTTCAATAACCCTTCAAGTGAGCTACATATCGATACCTCTGGGCTCAAAGGTCGTAAAGGACAAAATGCGACTTTTCAGGAGAAGCAAAAAACGAAAAAAAAAAATTATTTTTACTGTAACATTTTTGTTTCTTGAGCTATTTAAATGAAACCTAGGAAAAAAGTGCTTAGAATTTATAGTATTCTCTAGGGCAGTGTTAAAAAATTACCCTAGTGCTGTATTTACCGAGATAGATTTCCTTTACGACCATAAATTTAAAAATAAATGTCCTTTACACCCTTCAAATTTTCATCCTATGATAACCCTAAGGGCGTAAATGTACTTTACTGCACAAAACTAAACGAAATAAGGAAATAATCGACAAGTGTAATAATTTTTAGGGTCTTAAGGATCACCCGCTAAGGTATTCTGAAAGGATAAATTAATAATTAAACTTAAGTATTAAATGGATTATGTAATTTTGTATGTATTTATGTGTATACTACTGTATTTTCTTTACAAATATTCATGAAATAACATAATTATACAAATAAAACGTACATTTGTGTAATCAAATTGAGATCGTTTATTTGTAATTGAACACAAAGCTCTAAATCTTTAAATTATAAATTAATATTTTTAATACGTCCACCAATACTGTTGAGTGTGCC
Organism: Hydraecia micacea; assembly: GCA_914767645.1. Lineage (NCBI taxonomy): Eukaryota > Metazoa > Arthropoda > Insecta > Lepidoptera > Noctuidae > Hydraecia > Hydraecia micacea. Next base: position 2,269,076 of record OU611801.1, on the reverse strand, counting down.
CGCCTGCTGGTTGTGGGTGAATGGGAGTCGGGCCTCTGGCTTGAGGCGCTACCGTCGCCCAACATAGGCACTATGCTGGGTGACACCACATTACGGCTCGTTACATGTTTGCGTCTGGGCGCTCCTTGCGGAGCTCCACATCGCTATCAATGTGGTGAAGCAGTCGACTGCCTCGGACACGGGACACCATGGCCTATCTTGCAGCCAGAGCGCTGGTCAGATGGCACGGCACGCCAGCATTAACAACATTATCCGTCGGGCTCTTGTCACCGCCGCCGGGGTGCCAGCTGTTTTAGAACCCAATGACTTGGCGCGCGACGATGGGAAGAGGCCAGATGGAATGACCATAATGCCTTGGAAGTTGAGTAGGCCTTTGGTGTGGGATGCAACCTGTGTTGACACCCTCGCGCCATCCTATGTTCCTAGCACGGCGGGCTGTGCTGGGGTGGCTGCTGCAGAAGCAGAAAACCTTATTGGGAGCTATATGCTTGAGCCGTTTGGGGTTGAAACTCTTAAGGCCTTGGGGTCCGAGTGCGCATCGAATATTTCGAGACATTGCCAAGCGGTTGGTTGACTCTACGCGTGACCAGAGGGCTGGCCTATTTTTAGCCCAAAGAATAAGCATTGCCATCCAACATGGTAATGCTGCCAGCCTTTTGGACACTTATCCCATTGACAGCGGCCGAATTTTTTTAAATGAGCTCCTGTCTTTTTCTTTTTTTTTCCTTTTTTTTATTATACACTTGTATATCATATCTATAAATATTTTAGTCTTAAATTGTAAAATAGGTTATGTGTTAGAAATAAATAAAAATGTGTCCGACTAGTAAAAAAAAATTAAAGAAGTGAAAATATAATTCTTCTTTAATCAACTTTATAAACAGAATCTGTTTGATGAGATGATGAGTAAACACCCCTCTCTCTGAACAGTTGGATGGGGTGGTTTTTTGATCCTGGATCTGAACAGTCATCGTGGCAGCGTCGTACAAACATCTCAATGCCCGCACGCGAGCGCGCGCTCTCTCAATCTTTTTCTCTCTCTCTCGTCTCTCTTCGATGCAGCGCCGGTTAATTCGACATCGTTGCAGAAAGGCCAGAACTGCCCATATTTTGATGGAGTCGAAGGCTTTCTCGTAGTACGCAAATGCACAGTGACTGGTTGTACTTCGCGGTATTCTGTATAATTTGCCGAACATAGTCGTGGTATAATATGGTACTGAAGCCTTTTCGAAAACCGCCTCGATCTGGCGGTTGGAACTCGACAAATCTCTTGGCGAGACAGCTCGTGACGACCCTCGAGAGCAGCTTGCATACGTGGTTCAGAAATAAGATGGGTCTATAGTTCTTCAGCGAGGATTTTTTGTCACTTTCTATTAAAAAGTGAAGATTGACCATTTGAGGGTTAACGGCTTTCTAGTTAAAAGACGGCAGCACTATGCAGAAAAAATAAGAAACAGTCGTAAAGAATTATTATTCCAGCTCAAGTGTATCAGGTTGTATATTTAAGTCAAACGTATTGTAAATTAATATCATTTTGTAGGGAGTAGAGCTCATATTGATTTACAAATGTAAGATGTAAAGGACCTACTTACAACACATTTTCTTAGATTATTGTGGTAGTAAAGGACAAGTTTGTTTTTTTATTTTAAATTGTAGGGGTGTACAGGACAATTTGCAAAGACGATGTCCTTTACATCCAAATTTTTGAGGTGACTTATATTAACCACCTAAGGTGGTATAAGACAATTGATATTTTTTATGTATTTTACACCCAAAAGTTGTTTTATACTTTGCTTTACTACCAAAATGAGTTCACAATGGTAACTAAGTGTTATTTACATCCATATTTTCGCGGTAAACTTTGCTTAACGTCTCAAATTATGTGGGTCGTAAAGGCATTTTTTTTGCGAATTTCGTAGAACGGAATATACAGATCGATAGAAAATTAAAAACTGAGTATAGCAGTATCAAAAAGTCATTTTCGCCCAAATGTCCTTTACGACCTTTGAGCCCAGAGGTATCGATATGTATAACAGTATCAAATGCTTCTTGTTGGAATGACTTATAGTTCATTATTTTAGAAGACTTAACGATTCTTCAAAATTTATGTTTTTTTTTTGTTAAAACTGCTTGTTAATACCAGCGTAAGCAGTGAAGCAGCCTATTTTTTTTTACATACATACGTACATAATCAGCCTATAATGTACCCATTGCTGGGACACAGGCCTCCTCTCAGTGAGAGGGAGTGGGCCGTAATCCACCACGCGGGCCCAGTGCGGGTTGGCAGATGTCACATGTCTTCGAATTTTTGGTTCTAGGACATGCCGGTTTCCTCACGATGTTTTCCTTCACCGTTTTGAGAGCAGTGGTGATGAAATAATTTACACAAAGTAAAGCGCCTGTCTGGATTCGAACCTACGACCTACAACTCGTAACTCCATTTGGCCACCACTGCTCTTTTTCTTATGGATCGTAAAGTTCTTGACATTAAGCTTACCCATTTCATAATGCTGAGCACTGCCCTTGCTGATTGCAGCCTTGTCGGTGTTCAGTACGCCCACGTAAGTCTTGCTAGGGTCCCGTCGGAGGAAGTTCTTCGGGGACTGTTCGTTCTTGTACTTGGAAATGTCCATGTACCGCGGCTGGATCGTCGGCTTGCGCTGGCTTATGGAGGTCGTTGACGATGACATGGAGTAGTCACCGCTGTACCTGTAAGATTAGGTGATTTGGAGGTGTAATTTCGACATGTTATTGAAAGACGAACGCATATTACAGGCCGCATCAGGCCGCGACACACATCTTATTCTAATACAAAAAAGCGTAGTACAGCCTGCACAAATGTAAGTCAGCCTTATGCATTTAAAAGGTACGTAACTATTTGAAACTGTGGCTTATTTTTAATATCTGAATCTCTTTAATCTAAACCCTTTAATTTGTTTTTGATATTTTGGAACGTTTATTATATCTACGCTCATTAAGGATTTTTCTCAACAAATATGGTGTAATTTTTGTAAATAGTGCAACACTTTTCTTCATTGGACGTTTACCAGAAGACATTACATTTTAAGAGGAGTAGTGGCTGAGTAAAAGCCCAATCTATGGCCAAAGAAACCGTGAGACGGCAAACATACAGAAGAATATCAGAAATTAAAGAGAACGCAGTGACAGAGATGCTGAAAATTATAATTCTGGTAACTCTGGTATGACAGGCTGGTGGTTTATTGTTAAACTAACCTCTGTTTAGCCTGCACAGGCGCGCTCCTCTTCCCTCCCTGATGCCTCATCACAACGGGAGCACTCTCTGTACCACTCTCACCTTCCGTATCACTAGTCCCAGTAGTCAACGAATTCTTCTCATGGCTAAATATCGACGAATTCCTAGGACTACTACCGTTCGTTGTAGAATTAGTATCACTATCAAGAATAAACGTCTTTCGCTTGTCGGTGACTGAGTCCTCTCTTGTCTTTGTCAGGAAGTCTATGTTCTCTTTGGTTGGGGTTATGTCGTCTATGATGAAGGTTTTTCTTTTGTCCGCGTCTCTGGCTTCGCGGCGTTTCTTATCATGTGTTGATTGGTTTACCTGTAAAATATTTTTGAAATTGTTAGATCTTGTATAAGTACAGTTAATAAGACCTGCCGAAAAATCTCACTGTGGAAACTTAGGTGAACTGTAGTGCTATTCTGTAAAAATCTCCTCCTTGAATAGATAAGTGAAGTGAGCCTGAAGTTAGCTGTCGTTCCAACTGTACACACGGCTACACATCAAGCTATACATAACCAGTATAAGCTGACTTCTGATTGTAAGAAAAACCGATTCAAAGCGAGGTCAGCTGAAACTGGAAATGTATAGCTTGATGTGTAGCCGTGTGTACTAGGGATTGAAATTTATTTATAAATAAATAAACTGTTGACAGCTCACTTCACTTATATTTTCACGGTGAGATTCTTACAGAATAGTTCAGCTGAGCTTGAAGTGCGTATCAAAATAATCAATCCCTAGCATCAGATGGAATGACAGCTGACTTTAAGCTCACTTCACTTAACTATTCACGGTGAAATTTTTACGGAATAGCCCGGCTGTTATCACTAACATTATCTTAGGAATGAGGAAGCGGGAGCCTTATATTCAGCCGTGAACCAAGTAATTATACTCTTATCTCAGACCTATGCTCCCAACCACTGATCCCTTGATCTTTCCACTAGGAAGGTTAAGGCATTAAGATATAATTTTGTCTAACAGAAAAATATTTTATGAAAAATATTTTGCTTTCCATTGTTTGCTCAGATAGTAGGTAGTTAGTTCCCCAACTATGTTGGAGTCGGCTTCCAGTCTAACTAGATGTAGCTGAACACTAGTATTTAACCTGGAGCGACTGCCTATCTGACCTCAAAATAATAAGAAACATAATTTTTATTCATCAATCCTTACCTGAAAATTAGTGACATAATCCCTCGACAGCACCACATCATTGGTCATGGCCTGTCTCCTCAAGTTGCTATAGTCTTTAGGCCTGAGATCCAGTATGTCTGAATGTGTCGACGTGATCATGGGGTCTACGGGCAACGTGACCAGCAGCTGGTCATCCTCTGTCTCCTCTGAGGAGTAGTCCAGGGTCTCAAGGTCTGCTATGTTAGTGGTGTGGAACGATTGGGAGCGGTGGACGGGTGATGAGTGGCTGAAATGAAGAAATTATGAGTTGAAACTGGGGTTTAAAATTCAGAAGACATGTCTTTTAGTAGTAGCTCAACTGCGGCTAATGAGACACAATTGAATCTTAGGAAAATTTGAATTTCGCGGGCTAATTTCCGCATCCTCCTTTTAAAGGAATGGCTTAAATATAGTAAACCTCTTCGCCTGTTGATTTAAACAGATTCTGTTTTTTTTTTTACATTTATCGTACTTAAATTTTACTGTTCGTGCGGGCATTTGTTTTACTAGATCATCATCTGCCTAGCCTTTTCCCAACTATGTTGGGGTCGGCTACCAGTCTAACCGGATGCAGCTAAATACCAGTATTTTACATGGCGCGACTGCCTATATGACCTCCACAACCCAGTTACTGGGTAATACGATACCCCTTGGTAAGACTGGTTGTCAGGCTTTCGGGCTTCTGACTACCCGTAACGACATTTGTTTTACTAGATACATATCATTTTTATCATCATCATCGTCAGTCACAGCCTGATCCCACTAACTGCTGGGCATACCATTTTATACCGAGTGAATACCGTCAAACTCCAAAGCGAATCAGTCTAGGAAAGTCGAATAAGTAGACTACCATTTCACTTTTGGGATTTTAGACCTTATAGCTTTACAGTTAACACACAATTTCGGACAACTAGAAAACAATCTCTAATCAATTCGCAGCAAGATTGGGTAGTCTAGTTATGTACCTGGGCGAGCTCAGATCGTCCTTATTACAATCCTGTCTCTTCGCCATTTGCTTTCTTCTCTTGTCTTCTTGGGCCGCTTTCATGGGGTCATAGGATGCTCGCTTCTTCCAGTTGGAGAACTCGATCTCTTTGGTGGCTAGTGCTGATGATGAGCGGTGCTGACTTGGCTTCTTTGGACCTGGAAAGAGGGTGTTTGAAAACATGAGGAAAAGAACATAGTTTTTGTTAGTATAAGTACTTGTATTGTCTTACGGGCTGGTGTCCGTAAATTCACGTCCAAACGCGTATTTTACGTACGGCTAGGAAAATCGATCATTCAATCCACCCCAGCTCATCAAAAAGGCCAGCAATTATGTAACTTTATTTCAAAATTGATAAGAAACCACTTTTCTCAATTCCATGGGTACGTTCCAAGGATGTAATTCACTTTTCAGTGGCAAGCCTGTTTTGATTTTAATTTTGATAGGATATGAACGAAGCCAGACGCTATTTCCTTTAAGTATATTTTATGCTCACTGCAGCAGAGTAAGGGAACGCCTATAATCGAATCAGCGATTTCTCCTAGCGGAAACGTACAAGACACCGTCGCGCAACGATATAGTTCAACTTAGAATTTGATTTAAAAGAATTCTAAAATTCGAATTAAATGGCAGTTTGGTTGGAACGAATCATATCAACGACTTATTCAGTGAGTCATTCGAGTATTAGGGCTTTTGAATCGATAATATGATGGTGTAATTGTAATCGAAATCGATTACACCATGGATTCGTTCCGCTAATCAGTTATGGCCATATGTGGCGTATGAATAGTACTATAATTTTTATCGTTGTATCACTATTCTCATTCGATTTCATCCGAGCGATATTTAGTTAACTTTCAAATTAAATGTGTCAAATAAGTGGTACCTACCTACTTCCATAGTAAAAAGCAAATCAAATAGATTTAATAAAATTAAATTCTAATAGATCAAATAGGTATAGGTACATATATTTTGTATCAAGAAACCTATTTAAATAAATAAAAACATTTCAACCTTTCCCCCACGCCCCCAAAACTAATTCCAATACCTATAACATAAATCAAAAAAGAAAGGAAAGCAAATCTCTCCAATCAAATCAAAACTCAGACCAAAATAATCTGTCAAAATCAAAGCGTAATTTGGCGCCAAATTGCATTCCAATTCATGATGGCCGCCGATTGCAAGCATGACGAATCGGTAAGTACCACAGCATAATAGACACGATTCAAGGATAACTCGATTCACTATTAGTAACGGTGTGTGTTAAATAGAAATTATAATCTATTGTGTGCTTACTTGAGAAATTAGTCAATGAATGTTTTGTAACGTGCAAGTTGCAGCCTCCTTTGATTTCATTTCCTTTATCTATTGTTTATTGTGCCTCAAAGGGCACTTGATAGGATGTTAGTCAATGTTGAATTTAAATCTCTTGAAATTCATTGTTTGCATATTTCCATCAATAAAAAGATTCGGCCTTTCGAAATTAAGTAACTAAAAAATCTGTGGACTCAAATGGAAAAAAAAACCGGCCAAGTGCGATTCGGACTCGCACACGAAAGGTTCCGTACCACCGTACAATATTTAACACTACATATATAAAAAAAACACGTTTGTTGTATGGGAGTCCCCCTTAATTTATTTTATTTTAATTTAACTATTTATTTTTAAAGTGAATATACAACTAAGTACCTATTCTGTAAATATTTCAAGCGTCTACCTGTTGCCGTTATTAATATCGAGCAAATAACTGTAAAAAAATCACGTTTGTTGTATGGGAGCCCCCTTAAATATTCATTTTATTCTGTTTTTAGTTTTTTTGTTGTTATAGCGGCAACAGAAATACATCATTTGTGAAAATTTCAACTGTCTAGCTGTCACGGTTTATGAGATACAGCCTGGTGACAGACATACAGACAGACAGACGGACAGTGGAGTATTAGTAATAAGGTCCCGTTTATACCCTTTGGGTACGGAACCCTAAAAAGGTAAAAATAAGTTCAAAATAGAAAATACATAATAATATGTATTATGTTGGTATGCTATATAGATAGATTATATGCAACGTAGTTGTGTATACACAATGAAATCGCCATGGCACTAGTATATTTACTACATAATAATACCCTTTCATTTGAAAAGACGACATGGTGAACAACCTATGAATTACAACGACTGCGGATAGCTATTTATTTAATGCAATAGGAAGACAATACTGCGGTGACGTACAAAAACTGAATGTAAGTGGAACTCTTTATTTAGAAATAACAATTAATTTGTATAGCAACGGGATTGTGACTAGATAAAGTTAATAAACAACAATTACCTACTTTTGGCAAAAACGAATGTCAAAGGTGCCATTCACTAATGCTATAAATAGTTAATGATTAATTTGTTCCAAACTACAGAACTGCACTAAGTCATCATCTGCCCAGCCTTTTCCATGCATGCAGGATGCAGCTGAGTACCAGTAATTTACATGGAGCGACTGCTCTGACGTCCACAACCCAGTTACCAGGTAATACGAAACCCCTTGGTAAGAACAGAACTACACTAAGTATAATCCTGTTAAATAAATAATGAATGCTCGAGTAAAAGGAAAATATGTGTCATCAAAGTATTTTCTAGAATTTAATGCATTCAAGCATCGCCGGTTATCCTAATCCTATCCTACTAATATTATAAACGCGAAAGTTTGTGAAGATGCATGGATGTTTGTTACTCTTTCACGCAAAAACTACTGAACGGATTTTGGTGAAACTTATAATAATATAGCTTGTACATCAGAATAACACATGGGATACTTTTTATCGCGATATTCCCACGGGATCGACACTTATGCGGGTGAAACCGCGGAGCGCTGATAGTTATTCTATAAAAAGTTAAGGTACAGATATCTACAGAGCTTAAATAGGCGCATATTGAAATAAATTAGAAAAGGGGTAAGCTACAAAGGAGACGGATACGCTTTCATACAATTTTGGGCCTGGATGTAAAAAGATGAAATTGGTGTCAATTGATAGCTACTACATTAAAAAACAATCACTGAAAATTTTGCAGATTTTGGCAATCTGAGAGCCGAGGTAAAAGAGATTTAGGAAAAGTGAGGTTACGTAATAATCTGTACTTAACAGCCGATTTTTGAAGTGCGATTGTCATTTTTTACCCGACTGCCGAAGTAGGGTAATGGGTTTATCAGTATACGTATTTATATTTGTATGTATTTATGTTTGTTCCTCTGTAGCGTTCTAGAAACCAAACGCGTAAGCCGATTTTGATGATTCTTACGTCAATCGATTCGTCTTAACCACGTGAGTGTCGCTGGCTACATTAAAATTGAAAAAAATGGCGGCTTTTGGTCGCCATAGGATTGTGGGGGGCCCATTTTTTTTTCAAACTGATCGTGTGCGGTGTCAAAATAAATGGTTTAAAAAAAAATGGTTGCCACAATTTACACAAGGATCCATGTGTCAATCAATATCCAATCGGTAGGTCGTTCGTAGAATCCAAAATAACAAGTCCAAGTTCAACGTTTATGCGGGGTTCTCCGTGTCCGGTATAGTAGCAAGGCAAGGGTCGTACAAGAAGGAAGATTAGAATTCCGTAGGAAAGCAGGGGTCGACGAAAATATCAATAAAAGTATGGGAGGAAACACAGTCAAAACGCACACGCACTAGACGATTACTAAGGCTTTTTCAAAAGTCTCTCCGACCGCATTTCCTCCTGAAAGAACTCATCTATGAAAATATACTCTAGGGTACTTTTCTATTATTTCTCCAAGATTTATTTTTCTGTTTCATTGAGAAACGAGTGTCGATGTCATGTCATGCATGTCAAGTCAGAGCACAGAGTACTTTTTGATTGAGTCAGAATTAGCAGTCTATCAAAAAATACTCTGTGGAGTTAGCACAGGTTAAAAATGCAATAATCGATTAGTAAACGTGAATTGATTTATCTTAATTATGTAGATATTTAATTAGTTTAAACTCTTAATACTTTAATTGTAAGAGATTTAATTATTTTAATTGAATTAATCATCTGGTGAAAGCATTTTCCTAAATAGTATGAACTCTGTAACGGTAATCGATTATAATTGAATCGATATTCCAATTACTTCGTAACCCCAACTTAATTATTGGATATCTTATTTTCCAGATTGTAAATTGAGTTGATTTTTCACATTTTGAAATAGAAAAATATAACCTTTTTTTTAAGCCATACCTCAACTTATTACAATCAGGCCCAGAAATCCCCGTCTCCTTTGCCTAGAGGCAAATGTCAGCTGGTTGGTAGTGCTCAGTCATCCGGGTTAGCAATTAATCTACATGGCGTCAGTCATCAATACAGGCTTTAACCAAATTGGGAAAGGATGATTATTCCCAGAACAGGGATTGCAGTTACAAGGCGTTTGTAACTATACACCGTGTTCTTCACGTTATCCATAATCTTTGTCAAGCGCTTTTATAGTTTTTACAAATTAAATATAAAAAGGAAGTAGTACTTAAAAAGGCTTCGTTACAAAGATATTTGTAATTTCATTTAATTAAATTTAATTGAGCTATGCAGTGAGAAAGATCTTAACATAGTTTTGACAAGTTTCAGCCCGCCAAATCTTATGAATGAAAATTACGTCGTTGTCAATTCGAATAAAGAGGCATGCATATCGGGTGATTTACGTCAAGGTATTTAGTTTGTATGAAAATTAACAAACACTAAAAAATAAGAATTCGTCAATGTGTCTATAATGAAAAATGCTTATTTCCATGGTCTGAACATCAGGTCGAAGTTTATGTATATCGTCCGGAACACGGTGTATAGCACATCACGTTTTAGAAAGAGACTGTCACAGAGGTATAAGTGAAAGAGACAATGCTCTACAAATCCAAACTTCTAAACCTTGATGTTCCATACTTACGATCGAATTAAAACCCTAATTGCGTAACATACTGAATCATTTTGAAAGATATTGCTAATCCATTGCTTAATTTTTTCGAAAAATTTGTCTGCTCAACAACGTAAATACCGCAATGAATGTTGTTGAACTGTCAAAATGAAAGCTATTCTTACTGTTATGTGTTACGCAATTACCCTGCAGGCTGTACAGTCTTCCTTCCTTCAACTTTGGAATAATAATGTCACTAAAGTTATTCCCATGCAGAAGAAGGAAGAGACGAGAGTTTAATCTTATATTTTGAATTGTTTCTTCATTTGTGTGTTTTTTGAAGTGAAACTTCTTTACGCAAGCGTGACTTGGGGAGTAAGCTGGCGAACGCGTGACGTAAGCGTTACGAAAAGTGTGATCGGGCGAGGCGAACGGGAGTTGAGTGGGGGATATAAGCAAGAGACAGCAGTGCGCGCGCACATTTTCTTTCTCTCTTCCTCTAACAGCCAAATACGCAATACTGAAGTTTCACTTCAATCGTGTGGTCAAGCACACTCGTTTTTTTTTACATTGTTCTCACATATTGAAGCAACAAGAATAATGTACCCAGGATTTTGTAATATCTTGATTTAAAAGAGTTTCCATGGAGTTTCTTGCCCGTTCTTCTCCATAGAGAACTACGTTTTGGAATGGGCAACTAGCTTCAACTTTCTGACTAACTGATCGACTATTTAATTTTGACAATTCAAAAGTGCCTGTACATGGTTTGATTGAAATAAATGCTTTGAATTTGAATTTAAGACTGCGCGCGACTTTTTCGAATTTAATGTTTTGCTAGTTAGGTATTCGGCGGTCGACACGCTACTTTCAAATCGGTAATAATCTTGCATAATCGATCATTGTCATCGAACCGTAACCTACTTTCAAACAATAGATGTAGCACTAACCTTTATCTAGATGTTTTTGAGGCTGGACTTCCCGCGTTGAAGACCTAGATTTAGTCAGCCTATTCAACGTTGTCTGTCTTGGCTCAGCTGACCTCCTGCTCTGGTGATTGGTCGGTTTCACTCTCTCCTCTCTCACGATTGGCTGCTCAGACACCCTCGGACTCATCAAGCGCTCCTTATTGGTCACTCTAACAGAATTCCTGGTCAATCCCGGCCCGAATTTTCTATGCATTTCGGGAGTGTTTGGACATCTTCTTGGCGAATTGGCGGGCGCTATCGATTTCAAATCAGGAGAATCGATTCTTCCCCTATTTATTATCTGTCTCTTATACCTAGATTCTTGCGATTTATCGTAAGACCCATTATCTGACTCATCCGAATAATCTTTGTACTCTTCCGAGTGACCACTCGATCTTCTCGATGTTATTCTGGGATCGATATAATTATTGTTCTTATTAACAGTGTTGAAGGAACTCGATCTTTTAATGGACGACCCGAAACCGATGTTATTCGATTTATACTTGAGTCCGTCGCTCAGTACTCTCTGGTGGCTTTTCTTGTCTCCTTGACAACGCGTTGGTTCGATACGAGGGTATTTCGAGTCTAAGGCGTTGTTTTTCAAGACAGTCTTCAGGGATACTGTGGGATTAGCGTTGCAGACGTCATTCGCTTGGCTATCAAACGCTCTATTCCGCGTGTGTGTCTTTCTATGAGGAGATAGTATAGCCTCTACATCATAAGGAGGCCTGTTCGACAGTGTTTTGTCATCAGAACTGTTACTTAACAAACCCTTATCAGAAGACGGACTGTTCATATTCATATCATGTCTTCTATCTGTATCTAAGGACCTTGACGCGGAATTCAAAAGAACCTTAGTGCCTGGGACTTTAGTCGAACCAGTGATGACGTAATGACCAGGACTTCTTAAAGGACTGCTGTCATTCGAGTGATCTTTCTTCCTGAGTCGGTAGTTAAGTGAATTGGAGCGACTTAGCTGTGAGATAGGGAGACGGGAGATCGCAGTCTTCTCACTAATGAGACTAGAGGTAAGTGCGCAGGGAATGACACTGAAGTTGTTCGTTCTTGAAGACTGGAGCTTCGCTTGGAGGTTAGTGATTGCATTTTGCGTTTTTTGGAGATATGATTCCGTATCTTGAGCGGGGATGAGGTCCTGTAACAAGAGAAAGGTGGTGTTAAAATATTGTTTTTACGTTATATAAAATCTGACAAATACCTTTTACTTATTTAAATATTAGATTACCGCATTATTGAGCATTGCTTGACCAATATAATATTATTCAAAGGATGTTTGTCGTCCACGTAAGATTTATTTCTGTTAGCCCAGTCTAGCTTTCTCAAAACATTATACTAAAAAAATTATAATGGTTCCATTTGTTTTACTCTAAATCTCAAAATTTTAAGCTGTAGATAATTTTTCAAATAAATACCTAATGTAATCCTACTAATATTATAAACGCGAAAGTTTGTGAGGATGGATGGATGGATGGATGTTTGTTACTCTTTCACGCAAAAACTACTGAACGGATTTGAATGAAATTTGGCACACATAAATATAGTTTATAACCAGGATTAACACATAGGATACTTTTTATCCCAATATTCCCACGGGATCGAGACTTATGCGGAAACCGCGGGGGGCTGCTAGTAATGTCATAAAGATGACATAGGACCAATAGGACAATATATCAAGTGTCATACTGTCATTGCTAAGGGGACAAGCCGAATACCTGCGAATACCACACTAAACTTTCGCTTGGAAAGCCATTAGTTTAATTAATGTAATATGCAGGTGACCCTGATAAACCTACGCGGCCACGGCAGAAATTCCATGAGCATGTGCAATGCCTTGAAAACACCTGTATGTTTCGACATTACTCAATTTTTGTTACACCTCCCAAGGAGTTGGAGGTATAGGCGTAAAATCTTCCTCTTTTAAAAGATCGCTCATAGCGATAAGACCGCCCATTGTGTCACCCATTGTAAAGTTTCTATATTTATGTCTGTAATTTATATGGTGTACATAATAAAGAGTATTCTATTCTATTCTAAGTGCTCCGTTACTGTCGGGCAGTCCAATTAAACAATAGAAGATGAACTATAAAGTTTTGAATGTCCAGGGTGCGCCGGATATAGAGAATAGAATACTCTTTATTTTTTACACCACATAAATTACAAATATAACTATTAGACGTTTTTCATAGGGTGTCATTATGGGCGGGCTTATCGATAAAAGCGCAGACGAGAAGGAGAGACAGTACTGCTAGTAGGCTGTAGTGTAACTTTTACAATATAAACAGTAAATAGGTATATAAAACATACATTTGATAAGAACCATGACCACCATTCTTATTGAGAGGAAATCCCCATGGAAACCCTTCACCTTACTCAGTCAGCAGGTTATGTCGGACTTCTACTGACTAAAACTACAAGTATTTCACCACAAGCAGATGACGTCATAAAAACACATAGGTACTTTGCTTTGCCTATACATGCTCATTAAGTATTGTCAAAAAAAAAACAAATGTCAATTATTCAAATTAGGCTGAGATTTTAAACGTCTAAATTAAGTTAGTCCCCCAAAACGCCCGCCCTTCACCACTTCCTAGTGCTTTAGCTGGGAAGAAGTTTCAGAAGAACAAGTGCATTTTATCATACTAAATTAAATGGCGTTAAAGATAGTGTGGACGATATAAATGAAATCACAAACTTTATAACAATAATGAAAGAAAAAAAACGTAACAACAAAGACACAAAGTGTCATTTTTCCGCATGTAATGTCTTACTTACAACTCGCTGTCAAGATGGCTGACAACAATCAGATTTAAACTGAGTAAGATATGGCAGCTAAACAATGCATGCGTTTGAATTATTATCGCTAAAACACCCATTGTTCGAGTGCAATGTTAAGATATTGCTGGAAAAGATTAGGAAAATATTGCAGATGCGATATATTTTTTTTGTTGTTGTTTTTGCCTCGGAGAGGACGTGACTTTTTCAACGTCAGTTATAATTGTGTGTAAGACGATTTTCAGTGTCAATCTGTCTTGTAGCTTCTGTGATCTTCTGTGTACTAGGGAGTTTGGAAGTTAGTTGCTTAGAGTAAAAAACGAGTCATAGGAACTTCTCCATATCTGGAACTAAAACCTGTCATGACGTAGATACGTTGTACTACTTTTATAGCTTAAAGATGAATTATGTTCTCAGAAGCTCTTTAAGGAAAACATTTAATAGGTCAAGGTATATAAATATAGATCAACATTAGTCGCTAAGAAGTATTCTAAGAAATGCAGGGAAAACTTGAAATACATTATCATTCTCCTGCCCTTATCCCAATTTATCTACAAAATGTTATCTACTTTCAACAATCCATTATATATACAAATGACAAAAAGAAACGATAAGATACCAAAAGTGTCATATAAAATAGTAATATCTGCAACAATAATCAGTTTTAGGAGTATTGGATATTAACTGCAATTCTTTTAAACAGGTCAAGTTTTTATTTATCTGCAAATACAAACAGAAAGACTGAGGAAACCGAGATTAGATTGTTACAAAATTGTGTCACCTGGCTATGGAGAAATGTTAACCTATAATATAGCTTATCTGTCGCGTTATTAAGCCTAAAAAATTAGAGACAGACACGGCAACTAAAAACTACACTTTTTTGTCTTAATTGAATCAGCACGACTGCACGAGCTAAGAAATACGCCGAAATCCTCAAATCTCACGTCAAGTGATTTGATACTGCCGTTATTTGGGTCAGCCATTCCCTGCAGTGAACATAGCTTTGAAATTTTATAATTATTTGTGTTGAGCTAGATACCTATGGAGAAGAAAGGAAGAAACAAGAAACTCCTTGTATAGGAAGATAGGTCATACAACGGCAAATATATATGAAAAGGTTTATTCTTAACCACAAAGATTTTCAAAACCGGTGATTGGCGTCCTAAACTGACACCCACGCCACTGAAAAACATCCTTATATTTTCAAAAAACGAATCATGCGACAAATAAACTCTTAAACTTCATGAGTACACTGCGAATTCTGCAATGCGATTGTGACGTAACGCGTGGCAGCAAATAAAAGACGATCTGACGCGAATCACACGACCTACTTCATAATGTGTTATTTTCGTGAGGTAGGTCAAATTGGGACCACGTTTCTGACCGAATGGACTGCAGTGGCGACGCGGAGACGCGTGAAATGATTAGTTAATAAAGAATGCTGATTACGAAAGCTGTGTAATAGTTAAAAATACTAAGAAAATATCTTGAATTCTTGAGGAAACTCGGAAAATCTCTATAATCGTTAACATGGAGTGTGTGTAGTGAATATTAATGCTCACTTTTCATTACCTATGTACGAAGATAAGAGATCTTTTCTCTGCATATGCTCTGTGTGTGGGTGTACAGACCGGTATTATTAGACATACCATAAACAAGTTATATATCTACTTTTTACCAAACCAAAGTGACAGAAAGAAAAAAACAAAATAAGTACCAACCTATTTTGTTTTTTTTATTTATTTTTGTCACTTCTGTGAACAATTACCTAATCTTTGCCTCGCCGACGCCGAAGAAGCACGTGTAAAAAATCAATTCACTTTAACTATTGATGTAACTTACGAAATAACATTATGTATCACAACTAGGTACATAATATACCATGTAAAAAATAAATGCATGGAAGCAGCAATAGCCCAAAGATTAAAGGCCAAACGAGAGGTCGTGAGTTTAATCCCCACCCGTTATTAAACTATTTTGACGTAAATCTACTCCTAGCAGCACAAGCTTAGAAATACAGTAATACAGGTACATGTTGATAATTGAAACAACTGAAAACTCGTTCCGAAATCTGCTGCTCCATCAAATTATGTTCGCATAACTTGAACGTACGGACTACGGAAGAGCAGTTTATTTTTTCGCGTATTCAGTGTTGATCCCATCTGTCTGGGGTGCACGCAAATGCACGAGTATCTCCCGGGTCCTCGAATTATGGCAGTGGAAGGAACCGTGGGGTTTTAGTTGTTTATAAATAAGAGTTTAATGACCCCTTACGAGGTTTAGTTATTCCAAAAACACCTTGTATACAAGCCTACAGGGCGAGTATCTCCCGGGTCCTCGACTTATGGCAGTGGAAGGAAGGAACCGTGGGGTTTTAGTTGTTTATAAATAAGAGTTTAATGACCCCTTAAGAGGTTTAGTTATTCCAAAAACACCTTGTATACAGGCCTGCAGGGTTGTAATTCAAGATGAGGCAGCAACGTTAAAATAGTCGTAGTGTAGCTACCCTGCTACAGGAAAACAATCCTTAAAAACCATTATTTAACAAGTAAAACCAACTATTTGCATCGCATACAAGAGAAAAAATAACAAATCGCGTCATACTAAAATGTGACATAATAGATAATGCAATGATTGCCAATGTATCAATGAACTGGCAACCTGCAACCGCTTTATTCAAGACCCTGATCTTTTGACCCAGCATGTGTAGTTAGTTATTTAATTGAAATAATGACACAGTTATCATTGTAATAGTTAAATAGTCTTGTAATCTTTGTTATTGTACAATAGTAATAATAATAATATTATAAAGAGGAAAAATTTGTGTTTGTATGTAGAGGGTAATCTTCGGAACTATTGATCCGATTCCAAAAATTGTTTCACTAATGGGAAGTTACAGTATTGCCGAGATTCATAGGATAAAATGTTAAAACAAAATTTTCACGCGGACGAAGTCCCGGTCAGAAGCTAGTGTTAAATAAGGAGAATTATTGTAATATCAAAAAATAAATATAATAATGCATATTTACATTACAATATTTATTACAATACTTAAAATGGCAAGATTATTAGACTGATTGAATGAAAATTGTTCGTCTTTTTTTATAACAGACTCAAAAATTACACGACATCTGAATCGCTGCTGAATTTGGTCCATCCAACTCATAGACAACTACTACTTATTTCCCGCTTCACTTTAATAAATTGGCAAAAAGTTTATCTCACAATGTTTGTCTATGATAAATATAGTTTTTAATTTCACAACACATCACATAGATTTGAACGAATGAGGTCTGTTTAGGCACGTTGCATTCCAACACGTAACTGACTTTCACTTTTAAAATATGTTTTCATTTTATTCGCGAGGCGGATTATAGCTATATCTTTGCCTAATGGGTGCAAAAAATTTATTGATTTATTGCATTGCTCGTCGCTATTAGTAAATATATTTATCTTTTCCTTATTGTTGTTGGAAGCTACAAGTGTAATAGAATGGTTGTTCAATTAACTTGGACTGTCGAGACCCCCGCTTAGTGTTCTTTCTGACTATTTTTCTTTTTGCTCGGCTCCAGCCATAGCGTGATGTTAATCTTCCTCAAGAATTGGGCTAACAAATGCAAAAAGATTTTTTTCAAATACGACTGGCACTTCCAGAGATTACCTCCTACATAAAACCTTACAAACAAACAAATTTTAACTCTTTATAATATTAGTATAGATCTATGGTAATTCGTATCCAGTTATATTATCAGACTAACGCCAACGTAAGTAATTCCAGGCTGAAATTAGCACGTCTTCAGTTACAATAGCCAGACCACAGATTACCATTAGAGAATCTAATACCTATATTATATATATATATATTCATAAACTTATATTCGACCTAATTTTATCAGCCTTGCAGTTTTAAATGTATACAGGAAATTTTATACGATGTGGTTAAGAATAAGAGCTTAGAGTACCAGTAGCTTGGCCCATTAAAAATAAACCTTTAACCCTATTTTTATGCTAAACACAAGCATAGGTAAGATAAGATAATGTATTTGTCCAAAACATGAGGATGCACAAGGCATGCAAGATGTTACATTAAATAATTAGGTTTAGTAATTTTTTGGGTTCCGTACCTCAAAAGGAAAAATTGAACCCTTATAAGAACACTTCGTTGTCCGTCTGTCAAGACCATAAGTACTTAGGGATGCGATCCCTTGAAGCAGTGAAAAAATCAAACTTCTAAGTCAACGCAATCAAAAGATACGGGCGTTTATGTTCCATTTATGCCGCATATTTTAACACTCGCAAGGGAATCAAAACCTATATGGTACTTCCTATTGACCTAGAATCATGAAATTTGGCAAGAAGCACAAGTAAAGGAAAAAATCTGAAAACCGTAAATATATTAGTATAGTTACACTACAATTTTATTCCCGTGATAAACTATTTGCATACCTACGTACACACATTACACTACATATGTACGGAACCCTCGGTGCGCGAGTCCGACTCGCACTTGACTGGTTTTTTTTCATTGCGATTTAGAACCTTGTTCATTCCTACGCTTATTTGATTTTATTCAGAAACTAGTTTTCTTTGCATTGGAATATGTGCCGAATTGTAAGCCACAATTGACCAAACAAATCTATAATTGCTTATAATCTTCAACGATTTCAGTTTTTAAAATTTACAAAAGGACAGTGTGGTGATAATAAATTGGAACATACAGGCATTGTTTAAAAACAAACAAACGCCACAATGGTCGATTGATAAAAAACAGACAAAAAAAGACTTACTAAAAGTCACGTATAACTCGATAAAGGTATTTAATACAATATTAAGTAATTAATTGCAAACTATAATAAATGAACGTGTTAAAATAAAATAAGTAAGTAATATTTTATTATGGAAGTTGTTATTACTTTACGTAACTCTATAGTTTTACCCTTAATAATTTGAATAAGTTAATATAACCACTGGGAATTCAAAAAGAAGTAGCTTAATCAAACTATAATTTTATAACAAATTGAAATAATTTCATCAACTTTTTTCCACGATGAATCTGGTTGAAAATGGGACAGAAGCATAACAATATCCATAAAATCACGATAGCGCATCGCTGTTATGATATCGGTAGACGATTATGCATAATTTCTTGTGTTAGATGTGCGTTAGTATGAAATATGTAAGGTTAGGCCGTCCAAATATGTAGGTCTCCGTAAATTATTTACGTTGGGCGCCAGTAAACCTATATTGGCGTCCAACGTGGGCCAATTTACAGTTCCTGGCGCCCAACGTAGAGCAAATGTGGGGTTCCTGGCGCCCAACGAGGGACCAACGTAGGATTCGTAACTTCTTACCGCCTAACGTATATAAGCTAATAATAAGCTGTTCAAGCAGGCGAGTCGGTGATCACACGGCCAACCCTTTTAGATTGTATTTAAAATCTAACTGTATCTTCATTTGACTGTACATAATATTTCCTATGCTAGTGAGTCATATCATTTTGCAGGACTAAAATTAACCATTCTGCGTTCAATAGACATAATAAAATTTGAATACAAATTTGAATACCTAGTTTCAAAACCACGAACCCGAAACAGCGTGATTAATACATTTTAATTAATTATAAACCGTTGCTCTCTTTGTTTACATCGTTCTGGTTTGGTTTCTGTCTGTTTTGTGTTAATACGATTGAGTCATACTTAAGAATGCTGCAAACTAAATAAACCTTTTTGTATGCAGACTTTATGGGATGCGAAACTGCGAAATAGCTACTACGCTACTACTAATAACTAGACTGTAGTAAACACAGGTTGGACTTAGCACACGATGATGATGGGAGAAATGTTTCGTTGGAATCTAGAGATATCAGTAATATTTGCTAATAGCCGCGAAGAAAACCGCAATGATTCACAATTCTGCCATATAAATTACCATAGCTACCTACTACCAAGTTTACACAAAAAACGTTAACCTAAACAGTGTAGCCAGTGCCATTAATCCTCAAACCTGTCACATATGGCAACATTATAACTATGTATTATATCTGTGTCATTATGGCACGTGCCGTTTTCGCGTTTTGGTCACAGCCGTCAAGGTTGAGTGAAAGTTAGCCTGAGCGGTCGTTGTCATACTAATCTAGATCTTACTGAAATTCCAGACAAGCTGAAAGTCTCGATTTCGCGATAAAGGTTAAGAAACAATTGAATTAGAATTGGTTAAGTTAAGAAGTTTTAGTTCGAGATTACTGTTTTGAGGGCAAATTTTTACGAGCGCTCTCGTAATCTAGAATTCAGTAGTATAAACAACCACCACCATAGTACGAGTATAATATAACCACCATAGTATAAACCACCGGTAATAGTACCTTTGTTCTCAAATTATAATTATGTCGTATCCCTATGTATTTTACTATGTGTATACATACATAATATGTATGTAAAATAAAATAAATGCGAAGTGTTCTATCTGTTCAAGTGCCGTTTAACAGCATGACTACTAAATCGACAATGCAATTTTTGGCAAAAGGATTTACCTTTTTTTAACCTTTTAAGCGCTTGGCTAAATATAAATTGCCGTGCCCCTAGCGCGCGGCTACAAATCTATAAAATCAAGATAAAATAATACCTACAATAAATAAGGAGGAGAAATCTTATCGATAAAAAAATAGTCAAAAAGTTTTTATCTCTGTTTAATAATGATTTTAGTTGTACCACGCAGTTAATAGGACGAAAATAGAACGAAAAAATCATGCATGTTCTCTGTCGCAGAAATACGACACGAGCGGTAGGGGCACGGAAATATATGCGACACAAGCGGTCAAAAAAAGGTTAAGATGTAAAAATACAAGACTGCTTATATCCCAAATCTTTACTTTTGTGTTTAGTCGTTAAATTAATGCAATGTATGTGTAATTATATAGGTAATTTACTAGTTTCTGCCCGCGTTTCGTCCGCGTGAAATTTCTTGTTTTAACATAGAATATATTCTATAACTGTGCCTCGTTACTTCATTTTCGCTTAGCGTTCCTTTTGATTTTTTTTTTCTTTTTACTCAGCTTCTAAAGGTCGTATCGCGGTGTTAAACAGCAATTATAACCTTAACCTAACCTAACCAACCTTCAAATCAGACTCGTAGTTCCAGAGATTAGCGCATTCAATCAAACAAACTAAAGAAAAAACTCAAACTAACTCTAAACGCTTTATTTATATTACTTACTATAGATTTTTTCATGAAACCAACTAGACAACAGCGCAATACAAAACAAATCCTGTGCATTTTCATTAGGTATAACAAATAGAGGGTTCAAAAAGTAACTTTTCATAAACATAAACAAAGTCAAACATATATGTAAGTCATAAACTCATAATTGGCTTAATCCTTAATAGAGTAGCTGCTACAGAAAAGTAAGGCTTAAGTAATAGTCTTGCTGAGGCAATCCCGGCTCAGTGATATTGAGGTCAAGTTTCAATTAAGTCTATCTTCGCCTCGATCCGGCTTTTGCATCCTTGAGGGAACTTCCATTTAAGTAAGTTATAACCAACGTACTTCTAAATTCAATCAGTATTTAAACACCATTTTTTTTTCTGATTAGACTGGAAGCCAACCAAAACATAGCTGGGAAAAGTCTAGTTTAAACAATTGAAAATGTCAAAAAATCTTCCGTCTTTTAGATAAAATCGCAAAACTAACACCATTATATTATGAAAACAATATAATTAACACTGCCATAAAGTTTTGTTTACTCCTTCAAGTAAGATTTACTGCATTATAATCTACAATTTCTTGAGTCAATATTTATTCAAATAGTCGATTTACTATAAATTAATCACATCACTACCATAAACGGAAAACTTTATTACTATTAACTACCGAAATTAAAATGCGCTGGTTCTGGTAGTAAAACAAAGTATATAATGTGTCAATCAAAAATAAAACCAAAAGGTAGAAAAAGCATAAACAAAGTTATAAAAAGGTAAAATATCAAAAAGGAAGAAAAGACTTTTCCGCTTTTTATTTACAACTAACTTTTCCTTGCAGCTTCGCCCGCGTTGAGGTCAGAAATTATCCAACGGAAACGTACTGTCGGAATAAAAAGTATCCTATGTGATAATCCAGGTTGTAAACTATCTATGTGCGAAATTTCGTGCAAATGGGTTCAGCCGTTTTTGCGTGATTGAGTAAAAAATCTCCAAACATATAAACTTTTACATTTATAATTTTAGTTAGAAGTAAGATAACCTCTACTAAACACATATTCGCAGTCAATTAATTATATCGATTTATTGAAGACGAAATTAATCGATTCATCTAGAAAATCACTGCTATCTCCATCTTGTACTTTGCGGTTTACAAATAAAGCAATGACCACAATATGATGTCATGTGCTACATTGAACATGACTCAGTATCTGAATCACACCTCTTGACCAAAAATGGCAACTCAAGTCAAGATTCTTTTGTGCTTATTTGATCTTGGCCTTCGAGGTTATGTCATCTGCTTTTGGGAGTTTAATTTTAAATGATACCTCCATGCCGATTTGAGGGGCCCGTGGCTAAATAATAACAGCCGCACAGGTCGATCGATCAGGTTAAGCTACGCTTGCCGCGGTTGGTCTGTGGATGGGTGACCATCTTTACATACCGAGACCCCTCCGTGCCTCGGAAAGCACGTTAAGCCGTTGGTCCCGGCTGTCATTCGTGGATCTTTGACAGTCGTTACGGGTCGTCAGAAGCCCGAAAGTCTGACAACCAATCTTACCAAGGGGTATCGTATTACCCAGTAACTGGGTTGTGGAGGTCCGATAGGCAGTCGCTCCATGTAAAATACTGGTATTCAGCTGCATCCGGTTAGACTGGAAGCCGACCCCAACATAGTTGGGAAAAGGCTAGGCAGATGATGACCTCCATGCCGATTTAATTGCGGACCACAGAATATTGACCACGATTCTGTTTTTTTTTAACATGGCGGTTGTTTTTTGACGTTTAATTACGTGAGAAAATCTACCGATGTCAAAATATTTTTTATTTAAGTAGCTTTGGAAGCAAGATTTCGAGAAAAATAAATAGATCTCGTAAACCAGTAGTTATAGCAACATAAAAATGTTAAACATATTGTTTTAAAAGGGACAAAGGGCCGGTAGCGACAATGACGGGATGTGACGTCAGCAGCAGGTGCAGGTAACATTAGATCGCCCCTGCGCCGTGAGATGGTCTAAGTTAATAAAGAAGGAGTTATACTAAGAAATAATACATTGTAAAATACATAAAAAAGGGCAGGCTAGATTTAAAAAGTCTTAAGCCAAGCAAGCTTAGCTATTGGCTGATAGACTACCAATAAACTCGGCCTATTGCAGTCCGCTGTTGGACATAGGCCTTTCCCAGGCTACTCTACAACAGCGGGGCAATTGCGTAACACATTATCAATCGGAATCGGTTTCATTTTGACAGTTCAACAACATTCATTGCGTTATTTACGTGTTGAGCAGACATATTTTTCGAACTTATGGAGCAATGGATTAGCAATTTGCTTCAAAATGATTCGGATTCCGATTGACAGTGCGTTAAGCAATTAGGGTGCTGGTCCTGCCCTCCACATCCACTGTGTCCCAGCCACCTAAGGTCGTCGGTCCATCTAGGTGAGGTGAGTCTCACACTAGACGTCCCATGTTAGACTATGCTAGATGATCATTTGGATGCAAGAAATTTAGCTAAGCTAAACTAAGATCAAGAACGCACATAAGTACCTGTACCTATACGTTTTTAAATAAAGCGATCATTTATCATGTTTAGATTGGACTCAAAAATACAACGACTTGACTACTTTGTTAGACTGAAAGACAACACTAATACCATGTGTACTTGTATGTACTTGGGGAACAGCAAGAAGTCAGAGGAAAACTATAAAGTCATTCACATTACAATTAAATTCACGGAAACTAAAACAGCTGAAAATAAAAGCTAAGCTTTACAATGAGTGAATAATAGACCGCATACATTTAACTATTCAATTAATTAACAACAAAAACATACTTTTAAATGTTTTATAAAACTGTATGTTACCTAAACAAAGGAGTTTTTGTTGTAGAGTTTATAATTTATGAATACGTAATAGACATATGTTTCTGACGGATAAATAGGAGCGTCCGTCTGGCCTACATATTGTACAAAAATGTGTTAGCCATATTTGTCTACTAATTACAAAAAATGTACCATAAACGAAAGTTTTATGGGTCAAACACGTAAATCAAATGGTAGGATAAACTAATAATTTAGTTTGTCTTTTTTATTGCTTTTTAAGTTGAAGTGTGAAACTACTCCCGCGCAAAATAAATAATTACGTATGTCATTTTCATAAAATAATGGAAATGTTGCGTAACTTTGTGTTTATTCGCAGATTTTTTTTTTGGCTACTGCTAGTGACCGAAATAGGGTTTGTGATTATGAGATTTCTTTAGTTAATAAATTAACTTTAAATAGATGTAGGTAGAATAGAGAAATTGCTAGATACGTCAGTTTGTACAATCTACACTCTTCGTTGCTCTGATACGAATTGCGTGATAACTACCATAATTTTTCTCAGAGGAAAACTAAAGGTATCAATTTTACTGCAGCTGATTGTATTACTTAGTCTATAAAGTCTTGTTTAGCTTAAAAGGCCACTCTAATCTTCATGGCCATAATTATTAAATTAGTAGTAGGTATTTTGTTTATGTTATTCAGACAGCTTTCACTTGATATGTCTTTACATCAACAGTTCAAACCTTCTAAACCCCATGACTTGCACCACACCCCACACGCTTGCATCGTGAATTTCTGACGTGACCGCCTAAGCGTGATACCTGGATCGTTATTGTTATTGTCAATTCGTGTCAAGTTACTTTTTTTAAGACATGGCCACACTGCCACACTTCCGTCAATATTACAACCTCATGGTTCAGCTATTTTGGGGTCTTGGCTTTGATGTCCTTATTAATAATTAGGTATGGGTCAAGTTGGCTGTTGGATTAATCGAAAGTAATTTGACCTATACACTTGTATAGACCGATAAGTAGCTAATGTGATGGATGGAGGGCCATAGATAATGCTCTTTGATTCTAATCTTCCAAAAGAATGTCTAAGTAAGTCCAAAGTAATAATAGAGTAGCATTACAGACCCTAAATAAATAATGATAAGTACTTTCAGTAAAATCGCAGATCCTTTAAACTTCGAAAAAGACTTTGGTACGAGCAATTCTAAACTAGGGCCTCGCTGAATAGAAACAGCATGCGAATACAGTAGATCCATTGGGCATACACAATATTAATTTAAAAACATCCGCTCCAAACTACACAGGCTAAAACTCGGCCAACAGTTAATTCCAAAATTTCTAAATTATCTTCATAAAAAGTAACAACTTTCAACTGACCGAAGCATATACGTAAACAGCCTTGGATAAGTCATTAGCCAAAAATTTAATTAGCTTATTTTCACCAACCCTCCCACACTCGGTCGAGGTCGTGTAGCCGAACCCTAATATTGCATGTAAATGGCAACACATGTTCCATATTGGATGTTCGAATTTTGAATGTTCGTGAGCGTTCGAATTTTGCGAATTAAAAAAGGAATAGTTTATACATTGTTCTTGTGTAGTTTATTTCAGGCCAGCTCTCACAGTTAAATGACATGACATTGCTTGCGACTGATATGAAATCAACATAAAAGAGATCAATTAAGTCGTATCGTAGATTAGATTTCCTTTACAAAGAGGTCTTTTGGTAGTTGCCATTTCATGTTTTCGGTAAAGTAAAGCACCAGTCGTTACGGGTAGTCAGAAGCCCAAAAGTTTGATAGTCTTACTAAGGGGTATCATGTTCCCCAGTAACTGGGTTGTGGAGGTCAGATAGGCAGTCGCTCCATGTAATATACTGGTATTCAGCTGCAACCGGTTAGGCTGGAAGCCGACGCCGACATAGTTGGGCAATAGACAGGCAGAAGATGATATTTTATTGTTTTCAGTACCGATCATACGAATTAGTTCAGCGGGGTAATTGCGTAGCACACTAACAGTAGGAATGGCTGTCATTTTGACAGTTCAACAACATTCATTGCGTCATTTACGTTGTTGAGCAGACAAATTTTTCGAACATATATGAAGCAATGGATTAGCAATATCCTTCAAAATAACGATTAGTGTGCTGAAGTCAGCTTATGCTTCTACTGTGTTACTTCCTTTGTTTATGCAATAGTACCGATTACCTGCCATGATCTCTGAAGAAATTCTGTAGTCTAATTATAAGATTACACCTTATACAAGATTTAATTTGTTTAGAGGCTATTAAAATAACATTACATACAAGAATTAGATACTCTTTTATCTCTGCTGAATCTGTTATAGGCTTTTACAAGATTTCATGTAGGTAACTTTCGTCCAGCAAAATATCATTAAGACAGTTCAATCTGCCTAGCCTTTTCCCAACTGTGTTGAGGTCGGCTACTAGTCTAACCGGATGCCGCTGAGTATTAAATGGAGCGACCGCCTATCTGACCTCCACAACCCAGTTACTGGGTAACACGATACCCCTTGGTAAGACTGGTTGTCAGACTTGGGCTCTGACTACCCGTAACGACTGTCAAGGATCTACGAATGACAGACCAAAGGTTTAACGTGCTTTCTGAGGCACGGGGGGGTCCCGCTATGTAATGGATGGTCGCCCATCCACGAACCGACCGCGGAAATCATAACTTAACCTTAGATCGACCCGTGCAGCTGTTATCATTTAGCCACGAGCCCCTCTTTACGTCAAAACACTTGTTGAAAGTTAATCACTTAGGTATCATAACCAGCAAAAACTAACTGTTGTAGGTCGAGCGTCGATTGCGTGTTAGTAGTTATATAATTTGAATATTAAAATATAAGTACGCGTTGCACTGAAAACAACAAGAAATAATAACGTGTATGTAGACTCTGTTATAGAATTAAAGTGTTAATAGCGATGCACATTCTCCTTTTAAAAGAATTACAAAAGGCACTTACGTAATCTTTATCAAAAATATTTTCCTTTTCTTTTTTCAGTGGATTTTGTAATATAAAACCTAACCAGCACCCTAATTGTGTAACATACTGTAATCTGAATCATTTTGAAGTGTAGCGGTATCTATAACGCCACAAGCGAACAACGCGTCATACTGACGTCACGCAAATCCTGCATCTCGCAAGCAGAGTTTACCGCGCAACTAGCATAGATACAACGGCCCGACATGAATCATCGGGCAGTTGCTCGCGAGACACAACAGCCGTCTCGTCGGAGGATCCTCCCTTTTCTATAGAGTATGAGCGAACTTTACACCCTGTTCCTCATACCTCTATAGAAGGATATAGCTAATCCATTGCATCATGAAACTTCATGTTCAAAAAACGTGTCTGCTCAACACAGTAAATAACACAATGAATGTTGTTGAACTGTCAAAATGAAAGCCATTCCTACTGATAATGTGTAACGCAAATACCCCGCTGAAATTGTTAAAATATTAATGTTGTTATTCAGCTCTGCACCTCTTTATGGAATATAAACCGCGATTTAATTACTTAAAAACTTTTCAGATATTTTTAGCATCATTTAATGAATATTCTCTCATACAGCGTGACAGCGACATCGACGCACAATCTGTCACCGTGGATTCAGTAAATGATTCTGAAACCTGCGTTGATAATAATTTTCGTCGATTATTTAAATTAAGTATGCCCGAATATACATAAAAAAAAAAGAAATATAAACATCCGAATTGAGAACCTCCTCCTTTTTTGAAGTCGGTTAAAAAATTAATTACCTGTTCCATACATTTTGACCGCATAGGTATTGCACTTGCCGTTGGTCCCGGCTGTCATTCGTGGATCTTTGACAGTCGTTACGGGTAGTCAGAAGCCCGAAAGTCTGACAACCAGTCTTACCAAAGGGTATCGTATTACCCAGTAACTGGGTTGTGGAGGTCAGATAGGCAGTCGCTCCATGTAAAATACTGGTATTCAGCTGCATCCGGTTAGACTGGAAGCCGACCCCAACATAGTTGGGAAAAGGCTAGGCAGATGATGATGATGATGTATTGCATTTTTCTATGAAACAGCTGATTTTCTTTTATACATAAAACCGACGAAAAATTTCAACGCACGAAGGTCTAGATTCTAGAATCATGTGAAGAATTCATGGTTTCAGTTTGTCCCTGCCAAGTGCCACCAGTACATAAGTCCTTGCCTGTATTTTTAATTATGACCTCAGACAACGGACAATGACTTATACTGCCTAACCAAAATAGTCGAATAGAATAGACACATAAAAAACCGACTAAACATTTCTAACCAAATTATTCCATGTTTGTGCAAGATTTAGCAAGAATACGCTAATATGCTTTTTTTATTATTATTTTCGAGTCTGATTGTTAATAGGCGTTACGGTTCGATTCGAACTTCAAGCGAGAACTATGAGTCAACCGTACTAGTGGTGACAAAAGCTTTTTACTTTACGGTTTTTTGCAAGTGGTTAACCGAAAGGAGGTCAATTTTATATAAAGTGTGTTTTAGTTGTTTTTTATTATTATTTACATACATAAACAGTATTAAATATATTTACGAATCGTATTCTTTGTCAATATTTTTTATATCTTTAGATTAGCATGAATTTGGAATATTATTAACACTAAAAGTCAAGAATTAAATGACATGACCTCTTCGATGCCTTGAACTTTCAGATAAAACATTAAACAATGTGTTACTTTCGCGGATTGTTAGTTTTTATCACAATATTGATACATCTATCAATTCTTACACGAACTATCTTTAAAGATTCTATGTTTTATTATTGGCACAGTCAACAGACCAGGGTTTTTCCTATCTTCGCCAGTTGCAATAAATAGTACAATACGCTTGTGAAGTGGATATTTAAAGTTCGGAGCTATTTATAAATGCGAATGTCCTCAAATTCACATTATTAAAGAAAACACGTTTCCACTAGTTTGGGACTATTTTTGTACATAACACTGTCATTTGAAAATGCCAACATTCTGTCCTAGAAAAGTACAGCCAAAAATGTTGCAGTGTTCGTTTTCTAGCTTTAATTAGCCAAAACAAACGGCATAATGTCTCCCAGTAATTTCACCCTCTTAAACACAGTGAAATTGTGTTATTACATTTATGTCGCCGGCTGTACATTAAATGATGATTATTTAGATAAAGCATTACAGAAATTGCGGAAGCGTAAAGCCGGGCGTGACGGCTGAGGATTTATACCACTTTCCTTTGCTCTTTTACACGCGTGTCATGTGCTTGTCTGTGGTTATTTGTATAATCTGTGCAACACTTGTCATTTTAAACGTTTAATGTCAAATAATGGCAGGAAATGTCGAGTTCAATCTCGTAAGATAGAAAATGTTTGTTAAATCTACTGTTAACTGGAAAATTATTCTGTTTGACCGAGTTAAATGTTGGCTGCTGTAGTAGACGTAGTAATTTGGGGGAATTTATAATTGTAGTCGCCTATTTATACGATATTAGCTCTACACTTTATTAATCCCGTCTCGATTCGTTTTTGTTTTAATTATTTTGGCCTAGTTTTGTCACCTTGCGAATTATACGTAGTTTGTAGGCGGGAAACAATTTAACTGATAAAATCTTGGCGGCACAAGTAATACAATGTATGAATATGTATATTATGATCTATTAATCTCTTAACCGCTTTTAAAAATAACCGTTTAATTTATCAACACCTACTTTATTTGCCTTCTCTTTAACGGTAATGTCAAACTTGATAAAATATCGATGTGCAGGTTATTAAGTGTGTAAGTAAAAAACGTGTAAAAAGAGGTTGCAAATGTTGCAATGGCATAGCGGTTTCTAAACGGAACAAAAAATAACTCCCACGTCCCTGATCTATGTTAAATAACAGAACAACGATAAAATACTAACTTCCTTATGTTTTGCAATGTAAGCCTTATTTTCATGAACTTAGATTAGACACGCCCTAATTCTACAAGCCCTAACTTCACAAACTCTACACCTTAGTCAAAATATGTGGCTTGGCCGTTTCGCTACCGTCACATGAGCGTAAGGTGAAAAATGTATTCACTGTTCATTACTTTTCTGTTATACAATAGTTTGTAGTAACGAAACGGCAAAGCCTCATATTTTGACTAAGGTATAGAGTTTGTGAAGTTAGGGCTTGTAGAATTAGGGCCTGTAGAGTTAGAAGCTTGGCTCTACATGAAATCTGATAAGTTTGTGACAGTGCGAGCCATATGGTCTCGTCTTGGCAACATTTTACATGAAAATGTTTTTGGTGGGATTGATATTTCATGAAATAGTCATTCAATAGGATGCATTGATGATTTTAATGATTATAATTCTGTGAAGTCATATTTGTTCCGCTCGCAAATCATATTTTAATCAACATGACACTGACATGCAAATTGCAAAAAAACGTAAGAAAATTTGAATTTCGCGGGCTACCCTGGTTTTTTCCACTTAAAAGAAAGAAACTCATGAGTCGTGCCTACATTGTTAGCTTCCTTATATCACTACGGAATCCTAAAAAAAACTGTTACGTCTTAGTCATAAGGAAAAGCTTTTAAAATAACACAATATATTTTATTACAACAATGACCATTGACAGTAGTAACACACATGCTTACATTTTTAAACATCATAGACAATGGGTACATAACTTTTTTAAGTAGATGTGTATTTTTTATGCATTGAGTCATTTCCGTCATTCAAACTAACGACTTGTAAGAAAACGTTTAACAACGCTTCACACACTGACTTTTTATGTGTTACATTATTATTATTATACTAGCAATTCCAGTTTTTTTTTTTCCCGCTGCTGGGAAAAGCTCTCCCCCATAACTTTTCACTGTTCCCGGTGTGTTGCCTTCTCTGGTCAATCTCCCGTAAACGCATCTAACCCGACGTTCACACGGTCGTAAAATATCGCGGCGGGATTATTTCGCACACTGGATTTTCAATGCACTGCTTACCGCCGAGAGTTCAAAATCCAACAGAGATGCGCTCTGTTTGATTCTCAATGCTTCGGCTCATCATCGAGAGTTGAAAATCTAAACTAAGTCTTGGACACCCAAGAATTCACATATGAAAAAGATTTGTACTTTCTAGAAGAAGACACATCTAGGAATCTGTTAGGCAGTTTAGACGTAAATTCGTAGCAAACAGACAAACAAACTCGCATTCTCGTTTTCGATAGTATACATATTAGTGTGGTGATGCTTGAAGCTATATATTAAGCAGATGACAAGTACTAAACATATTAACACGTATGACATCATACAATGATCACCAACTCACCTGCAAAGCGTAGGTACCTAATGATTACAGTTTCCAGCTGACTCTTTAAATTATCCATGGAGCACTTAGACTCCCTTCAATTATGATTAATAGTATATTTGATCACAGAAGGAGTACCTATATTCCTTATTTGATGAGCAAAAGGGAACAAAAGAGCTTCCATGAGTGACGGAACAGCCCGATTCAAACTTTATGGCGGCTCCGAACATGAGGCGAGTCGCTGCGCAGTAACAAATTCACCTGTCAGCGGGGGTGTGAGGTACTGCGCAGCGAGTAGCGCACTTTAGAGCTGCCATAAACTTTGAATCGGACTGAACTAAGCGTTCACCCGACGCACCCTGGCCAGTCAGCCACCAGCTTGCTGACTGGCCTGTGTTTTACCATAGCATAACTGAGCATAATTCTATCGCCACTAGATCGCGATCGCGCCAACAAGAAAAAAGAAGAAAGGAATCGGCTTTTAAAAAACCGTTTAAAATAATCGAAACGTAACTTTTCACAATAATTGGCACACCACTATTCATAACCATAAGGAATGTTGCCAGCTGCAACAAATAACAACAAACTTGTTTAACGTTTTCAATAACCATGGATATTGGGGTTACTTGGTCAATGATAAGCATCTTAGGATATTTATGTCTAGATTTTAAATTCAAACTTGTCGCCTAATTATTTTGATATCTACCTATTGCATCTTTATAACACCAGGGAACTGACGGGACCAGGGGATTGAAGATGTTTGCCTGCAGCCTCGCCATACCTACTGTCGCGCAATTTTGCTTTTTTTTTCAAAATGGCGGCCACGCATGTAACCTATATTATCCTAAGTTTTGAAAAATAAAAAAACAAAATGGCGGACCGGTCACGAACATTCAAAGCCCTATTTTGCCCTGGGCCCATAACCTGTTGAAATAGATTAAATCTTTTAATAAGCCAACCTTCCGGAGAAGACCTGAATCCTGGAATGCGCGTGATAGATTAGTCCATACCTCTTTTGCCGATTTGGCGTCTTGTATATGAACGTATATTATTGGATCCACCAATAATATTAATTTGGACTTAGCCTTCAAATCTTTCTTTGAATCAGCTACGGGTCCCTCTTCCACACACTCCCATAATTCCTCATGTTGTAAGTATGCTTTTACGGCAAAACTCCAACTAGACCAGTTATCACGGCCAGTAAGTTTTTGAATAGATAGTAATGAACTATTCGCTGACATTTTAAACAATCGCTGAAAAAGCTGAAAAGTCAAAAACCGCGTGTAACTGTTTGAGGTTACGTCTTCTTGGTCAACTTATTATTTTAAACTGGTTATTTATACGGAATAACCTTACACAGGCGGCCTGGGCCCATAACCTGTTGAAATAGATTGAAACAATACTAAACCATTATTTAACATGGTATATTATATATTATATGCACACCATTGACAGGACATGTTATTACAGAGTGACATATAGAAAAAAGAAAAAACTATATTAACAAAGTAATAAGGTTGCATTCCAACTTATATTCCAACACGTGAAGGTATAATAATAAAAAAATATTCTTGAAATTAAAGTTAGGTAGTTACATGTGAGCAAGTTTTCGCCAGATATTTACAACCACCGGAATCACCCACTGCTAGGTATACACCTCCCTTTTCTTACATCATACTTTTTTTTTTATTTGTTATGGACTTGCTCTTGACTCTAGTCTAGGTCAATGGTTCCGAGCGTCCCTCATCCAGGTGTTATCCGCGACTATGACGATATCATCAACCCAGCGCACTTTTGGACGGCCCTGGTTTCTTTGGCCTAACCTTGGCCACCATTCGGTCACAGCTTTACTCCATCGGCCATGTCTTCGAAAATTCATGAAAATACCGGTAAAAATATTTCTATGAGTTTTTGCGTCATAATCGTTATGGCTGCGCAAATTGAAAGCACTTTATAATGGGTAAACCGCTAGACAATAGTACTTTAATTACAGACTCGGTGACTCAAAGAAAGGCTTTTTGGCTGGTTGGTTGGCTTTATTCTAATAAAGCACTCTAGAGTGAGTCATATTATAATCATAGATCATCGCAATTATAAGTTTGATGATAACTTCATTCTGAGACAAAAAAAAAGGTATTCGCTTTTTGTGTGTGAGTATTAAAAAGTATGACTCACAAAATCAGAACCTCTATATGTAAATAAGTTAGCAATAAGAGCAGGTGTAGACACTTAAAAAACTTGTTCAGACAAAAGCATTTTTAATTTTAGAACCAACTTAATTGTTGGGAGAGTACTTTTCGCAAGGAGCTTATATAGTACATACTAAATCCATAACTTTCGCAATTTTTTTTTTTATGTAATTCTACTATACCTATCTAAACTACGATTTACGTTTGGTTTAAACTTTAAGCGGCACACTCAATTTTAAATCAATATTATAATCTACTAGGAAATTAGGAATTAGATACCCAGCCTTAGAAGTCTAGATTGATAAACTTAAAAATAATATCACGGTATAATTTAGGCTAAATTATCTTCAGTCATAGAACTTAATAAGCTTTCGAATCGAAAATTAAAATATTCATATTTCATACAGACGAAATAGACGTATCAATGGAAGTACCTTCCTCTTTTAGAAAGGCCCCTGGTTAATATACCTTATCTGGATTAGATTCAAACATAACCTCTTTACCTACCCTCTTACGTTTTTTAATTCTTACATGAAATCTCATGGTTTTTGGCATGGCTAGCTAGAACAGTTTGCTGCCAAAAAATAACATCAATACTATAGTTTGGAAGTAATCCAAAGCTATTTCCATAGTGCAACAGTAATAAAACGTATTGAATATTACTTCAGGGAACGATTTTAAATAACTGCCAGTAGATACTTATTATTAGTTAACTTTTCAAATCGACCCCCAATAAAAATTAAATTTATTAAACGAAACATTTTAAACTGGCAACCCTCTCCAATGCTGCCAACCGCTCAAATATTAATCCCTTGTTCCCAGTACCTACACTTGTTTCTTCCTGAATATGCATATGACCTCCTCTTTCTAAACATCGGACTTTTAACTTTATGTCTACGTGCTTAGAGTTCTACGTTGAATAGATTTGGATGGAGTTAGACACTATTGTAAATTCAGCTTAGGTTAGTAGAGCGGTGGCGGTGTCTGTATTTTTGTTTGTTTAAACAAAACTTAACAATGTGGAGTTGAATTTAAACGGATAGATTAAAGGAAATGAAGCATAAATGTATGAATGAGACAATTAAGAAAACATTATTACGGACGTGGTTATGTACGTAAATGTTAAGGATAATGTATTGGGTTTTGGTTAGGATTTACCATTAAAAAAAAAACTATTGACGAAATAATAACACGAGTCGATCAAAGGTTAAGCTACGCTACCCGCGGTCGGTTCGTGGGATGGGTGATTAGGATTACATATCCAGACACTTTCGTGCCTCGGAAACTTTCCGAGGCACGAAAGTGTAAACGGAAAGCACGTTAAGGCCGATCTTTGACAGTCGTTGCAAGTAGTCCAAGGGGTATTGTGGTACCCACTAACCAGTCACTAGGTTGTGGAGGTCAGATTCAGATGGGCAGTCGCTCCATTTAAAATAATGGTATTCAACTGCATCCTGTTACACTGGAAGCTGACCTCAACATAGTTGATAAAAACCTAGTCAGATTGAGGCTTTACAAAAATCTACACACTTATAAGATTAGGCAAAAATGAAATGGGTTCGTAAAGATGTAATTTTGTTTTTTTTTTTTTGTACGATAGCGAAATTAGTAAATTATTAATTTCGCTATTGAATTGGAATTCGCATATTATGCCAATTCCATACATTTTAACGACTTCTACACAACGACTAAAAATATGCAGGAGGACGATTAAAATGCTATCCACAAAGAATATTAATGTCGAAAAAAATTAATAATATCGCAGTATAAAATAATACATTACTTAATATTTCTATGAAATATTTATCGTTCGACTATGCATGTCTGTTTAATTGTAGGTATGCTTTTAATTATAAATAATTACATTCCATTGAGTCATTGGCCTATAAATAATCCTTTATTTATTCTATATGTAAGAAAGATACCTACATGATAACAGGCAAAATAAATGTACATAGAAGATTTTTAAATAGCTGTATTGAAAACAAAACTAACAATAGTTTAATTCTGACGCCATTACAAAACGAAAAAATAATACCATGCTTATGCTCGTACATTTGAAAGCCGAATTAAGAACAGCGCTAGACTTGTTTTTTTTTTCTTAAAACAATAATGGCAAAGGAAACCGAAAGCAGCTAATAAATCTTATTTTACAAACCTCTGTGATATCTGAAAATTCAGAAATATGTCCTTCGCCAGTAAATGGACTTTAATATTTGAAGCATTACGCCCAAACGTACCTAGTTAGTTTAAATTGAAGTTCAAATGGAACATAAAAGCGTCTACATTGCGTTCCTAAATTAAAATTTGGGAAAAACACATCGTAGGGCCCATTTTCAACGCAACTTTGTTGATTTATGATTATTAAAAAGATTTTGTTTTTTCTGCATGGCAACATATAAACTTTTACAAGGCTTTACATACTAGCTATAAATCTTTCCTCGTTGTTTTGTACCATCTAGGATAGCCAATTCTATTAACTTCAACATAGTTTTAAATAAATATGATGGATGAGTCTTATCGACTATCGTCCTCTTGCCCTTATCCCAATTTATTTGTGAACGGTGCAGCATGGCTTTTTCTATACATCTCTATCAGTTGTCATCCCAGTATTCACACCGTTACTAGTTACAGCACAGTTCCCACAATCCATCCATCGTTTCTTTGGTCTCCCCCTACTTTTATAGACATCTTCATGAGCCCCATCTACGCTAATATTAAGAAAAGAGATAAAATGTATGAGTTTGTATCTTCGAAACTACTAATCCGATTCCGAAAATTCTTGTAATAATGACAAGCTACTGTATTGCCTAGTGTCATAGGATAGACTTTATGTTAAAACAAGTAATTTCATGCGGGCGAAGTCGCGAGCACAACCCACCCACACACATCACCACTTTCTCACAGTGAATTCTAAATATAATACTTTTAGAATTATTACTCGTATGCTCCTTACACATAATTTACTAAAATTCCCATACCACAATGGAAATATCTTGAATAATCTCGACAGTTCCAAGCACCATGTAAATTGCAAGAAGGTTAAGTGCTCGAGTCTCGTCATGCATTCGCTGTTCGTGTGTACCTCACATTCCGGCCCGTGGAACCGGCCGATAAATGGCGTCTATAAAATCGTGTTGTTGCAATTCTAATGCTTTGTATCCCATCCATTGATTACTTGTTACGGAATAGTCGTAATGTCTTGTATTATGCAACTTTGTGGCCGGTTATTGGACCTTGGTTTTGCTTTGATTTTGTTTTTTTTTCTGCGTGAGTCTTTGAACAGTTACGGAGAATTGTCGGTTGCAATTTCAGTTGGGACATGGCACGATCGCCATTTCAGGAGCTATTTATCAGAAACTTGGGAGGAGCTATGAAAACAGCCTCCCTGGACGACTATACATCATTCTGCAATTCTGAAAACTTTCGATCCTCTCTGGAGAACTAGCAAAGTCTAGGTGCACTACAGAACAGATGTTCTATTAGGTGGACAATCCATTTTCAAATTCCTTCTAATCGACTTTGTCAAGGACCTCAAGGAGGAGAGAGCCGTGGTGGCCCATTGATAAAGGCCGCGACTTACGAGTTGTAGGTCGTAGGTTCAAACCCATTAGGTTCAGGTTATTTCATCACCACTGCTCTCAAAATAGTGAAGGAAAACATTCGAAGACATGTGACATTCACCAACTCGCACTGGGCCCGGGTGATGGATTACTCGTATGGCCCACTCCCTCTCACAGAGAGAAGGCCTGTGTCCCAGTAGTGGGAACAATATAGGCTGAATATGCTAAGGACCTCAAGGCGGCTTGTTGACTGACCTCCACAGCGAAATTTAAGTATTGGGAAATGTCAATATGTACACTTTTAATTAAATCCATATCTAGCAGTTCCTTTTTACGAAAAACTACAAATCAATGACGTTAACTTTCAAACGAAATTCAAATGAAAAACTACAAATCAATGACGTTAACTTTCAAACGAAATTCAAATTAAGAACGCGCGTATCTCCACATACACAATGCTGCCAACATACTCATATGAGATATCTTTGACGTCACCTGATACTGGTTGAAAGGCTAAGCGGCCTTGCGTTGCTTTCAAAAGAAAACGCAAGTGAACGAACCCATATAATCGTAACCGTCAGTTTTATATGGATATTAAGATATTTCACGTATCTTACGGCAGAATAAGATTTGTAGAAGAATTTTGTGATACTCTTGAAATCGGTGAGGATTCTCAAACAATTTTGACTCAGGCAGAGATCTTTAAACGTTAGGTACGAGTACTTAGCTCGTGACTCAAACATCTTAGATCATCATCATTTCAGCCGAAACACGTCCACTGCTGGTCATAGGTCTCCCCCAAGCACCGTCTCTGACCGGATCTGTGCTTCTCCCATCTAGCGGATTTCTAAGGCCTCCACAACGGCATGTTAGGTAGATAGATACATAGAATATGATTTATTGTACACCAATGCTCCCGTCTCTATCTTGCATTTTTAGTTTAACAGGAATAACGCTTAGACTAAGTAGGTAGGTACGTGCTAAGTAACGTTTATACATATACATATACGTCTCGACATCAGAGTGTGAAGAAAAACTCTGACTTGACCATAAAGGACTTCCGAAATTAATTTAATTTAGTGTTAATTAACATAGTACTTCAGTTTAAAATAATCTCTATAATTTCCTTAATAGTTTTAAAACCGGTACGGCCATAACCTTGAAATACCAGCAGGTACCAATAAATCAAATTGTGGAGGTCATTTAAATCGGATGTGAGTTTGCTCCGTGCAAATGTGGGTGTACTATAGGTACTCTTCTGCCTAACCCTTCAAGGATTACAACGAGATGTTAGGACCTATAATTCGTGCCGATACAAAAGACGAAATCAGTAGTCACCAGTTCGCGCAAGAAAAGGCTTAGTAAAAGGCTAATGTACAAAGTTCTCTCACATCAAAGGAACAAGATAGTAGGCCAAAGATAAGTCTGCATTTTCACATGAGCCTAGCTTTATATTTAAAACTATTACGATTACAATCTAACTAGTTCTAGGTATGGTCTGTTTTAAATGTATCTCATGAAAATGTAAACAAATTGATCAGAAAACGTCCTTGTACGTTTTCTGATCCATTTTTTTTATATTTATATTTTCAATTATTAGTGCCACCACATAACAGTTTAGCTACTTATAAATTAAGAAATTAGATTTGTAATCAAATCTAATTGAATCCCAAAACTCGATATTCTTATTTTAAATCACCTTCAAAATGTTTTCGATTTGACAATTAAGGTTAATTTTGTAACCTTAATTTTTGTCGATGATTTTTTTAAATTTATCAAAATGCCGGGAAAATGTGGTGAGAGATAAAGTTAAAACCTAAATACAGACGAATGTGTTACTATTTCCCTTTGGTGAGTATTTGCATAGAAGAATTTAATCTGAACAGGGTTTGCTTACACTTTCTTCAGATACTTTTGGAACAGACTATAGTCGTAGGTAGCGGTGTTAGTAACATCTTCCCATGCTAGTTGAGGAAAACATTAACTTGTCTATGAGACAATATAGCAATGATATCACTATGCTAATAACTTTTTATTACTCATTATGCCTTGTTTTACCTGTCTTTAAGTCATTTGTTACGCCTTTTGGTTTACTTAATTAATTTTCTTTTGTGTGGTCTATTTAACCTTTTAACCGCCTACGTCGGATTAATCCGACAAATATTTTCGTGTCCATTCCGCCAGGGTCGTATATATACGACAAAATAACACAGCTCGTTTAATCTGAATTATTATTACATCATCACAGCTCGTTTCATCGGCGTTTATTTTTCGTTTTTTTTTTTTTTTTGTTCGGGCGCTGGGGGCACGACAACTCATATAAAGTCGGGCGGTTAAAAGGTTAATAAAACGTTTAGTACGATTAGCCATTATGGAACCCGAGTCAAGTAAATTCTGTAACTCCTTACAGATCCTTTGTGTAACAACTGTGTTCTGTAACACAAAGGAACTATGCAACATTTTTGATATTACCTATACAATGGTACTGATTTAGAAAATTACAGATTTCATTACAATATTAATTTAAGAAATGTATCCAATTACTCACTCAATACAGTTACGAAAAAGTCAGAAGTCGCGAATCAAAAATAAAAGCTCCGATTCTTTAACCTTGCCATTCATTCAACTGTCAAGCCAAGTACTCAAGTGTCAACTTAACTTTTTAATTTTTATTTTTTAACGCCAAGACAATGCGGTGCTTGAGTCATAGAAGAGAGCGTTGCCCTCGACTCCCGCGCAGTCAACGTGGCGCGGGATAATTTCCGGTTAAGCTCTACAGTGTTTATTTATTTATTTAACTATTACATTATGATTTACGGTTCACCGTCGAACCGTAAATTTGTACAAGTCGATTTTTATGCTGGTGTTAATTTTTATTAGGTTGGTAGTTGATTTTAAATTTTGTTAAGTTGGGTGGTCTGTTAGCTTAAAAAAAAGTAATATTAATCTACTGTCATTCATCATATCATTATCCTGCCCTTATCCCAATTTATTTGGGGTCGGCGCAACATATTTTATTTCTTCCATACTTCTTTATTAGTCGTCATATATCGGTAGTCACCCCGTTCCTAGCCAC
Organism: Hydraecia micacea; assembly: GCA_914767645.1. NCBI lineage: Eukaryota > Metazoa > Arthropoda > Insecta > Lepidoptera > Noctuidae > Hydraecia > Hydraecia micacea. The sequence continues at coordinate 2,228,897 of OU611801.1, read as the reverse complement.
AAATCTACTGTACCAGAACTCCAAACATTCTAACTTGCAAATAGCCTCTTCATTGGACCAGTTGACCTATTGACACACATTGTCTAAAAAAAGGTGTTAATACATACAGTTACAAGTAAATATATTACGTAATATACACAGGGGACAATGTACTGCATGTTTTGAAGAACATACATGAATTAAACATGAATTCTGTTGAAAATTACTTTTACGACATTTTTTACAGCTCATTTAGTGTTTTTACATTCTCCTACGTTGTGAATTGTGATGTTCACGGACATGTCTTTAATTTTAATTGCTTTAGAATTTAGAAGCTTATTTTATTGTTACAAAATATTTCATGTTTTTTTTTTGTTTGCGAATGGGCCCGCTCTTGACCTCGATCCCGCCTGATGGAAAGCGATTGATGAGGTCTATGATGGAACGAGCGTGCCCAGAAGATGCCCAAGACACTGGAACTCCCACGCATCGACGAAACACAGCAGGCTGCTTGACGCCGGACTCCGGTGGGAGGGTGGTCGCAAACCAGGCGGGTGTTAACCCTACCACCGCAAGGGAAGAATTGGCCAGTCAAATAAGGTGTTGGGTGTGACTGTCCAGGATGCGCCAAGTGCTCGGTTCAGTTCAGTAACTGGCGGAACAAACTGCGCTACACGAGGAGGCTTCTTCATCACGCATCCCAAACATCAACATTATCCACCGCACGACTTTAACCACTACTGGTCATAGACCTTTCTTTCCTTGTGCCGATCTCCACACTCCTGTGCCAGCCTAATCCGTATCACACTAACAGTAGCAATGGTTTTCATTTTGACAGTTCAACAACATTCATTGCGTTATTTACGTTGTTGAGCAGACAAATTTTTCGAACATATGAAGCAATGGATTAGCAATATCCTTCAAAATGATTCACGATTGTGATTGAAAGTCTGCTACGCTATTAGGGTGCAGGTTTTATCCTCCTTTGCCAAATATTATATTACAAAATATTTACCTACTAGCTACCATTGTTTAAACCTTCCAAACAATAAATTTTTCAAATATCAGCAAATAAATCGTGATGAAATTGATAATAGAAAGCCGTCTTGGTTGAAAAACAGAATACTCCAAATACAGAAAACTAACACACCGATGCAATTCTCCAAAAACGTAAAAAAAAAGAACTTTTTATAGACATCATTATCTACCTGATGAAATCACTAACACCCGATTTTGTTCCGAGACCAATTTAAGATGTCAGCCGTTCAATTTAATTCTGTTCTGTCATCACCAGAAAGTAATAACGTTTTAGTATCAACCGCAAATAAAGTCTCGGAAGAGAGAAAGTTCCATCAAAAATGGTTCAGTGATTCTTGAGCCTGTAATTTAGCGCGTGTAAAAAAATTCGTTCTATGTAATAACATATTTTCTCCTGTCAGCTATTAATAAAATGTCGTAAACGCAACGTCTGACGATGTTCAATTAAGTGGTTAGAAAATGAGTAGTATAATCAGCCTATAATTTCCCCACTGCTGGGACACAGGACTCCTCTCTATGAGACGGAGTGGGCTGTAATCCACCACGCGGGCCCAGTGCGGGTCGGTGAATGTCACATTTCTTCGTATTTCTGGTTTTAGGACATGCCGGTTGATTCACGATGTTTCCTTCACCGTTTTGAGAGCAGTGGTGATGAAATAATTTACAAAATAAAGCTCCTGTCTGGGTTCGAACCCAAGTAATTCATGGCCGTTTCTACTAGGCCACCACTGCTCCTAAAATAAGTAGTAGGTACCTAGCTTAGTTGTACTAACTTAACTTTAGCTGAATGAACAAGGCAAGTCGCTGGTCATCCATGAAGGTTGTATATTTAATATATTAGTACTTACTAATCAACCTTAAACGCAAGCAAACCTAGAGCATAAAGTAAAGTCATAGCAAAAACAAAAAACTAATAGGAAAATTCCTTTCATAAATTCTGCTTTTCCATTTTCATATAAGCATTTTTCCAGCCAATATGAATATTCATGATATTCAATTTAATTAAAGTTCCTCCCTCCGGCTCCGTTGGACGTTGGACGCAAGCGAATAAAACTCGATTTAAAGTATAATATTATAAAACTCGAGGTGTCAAAGAACATACCTCTAACACTTACTTATGTTATGCACCTGGAGGCCTACCACAAGCTCTTAACGCGATCCATTTTAGGACCTAAACTGAACTGTTCTTCTAATTCGTACCATGACGTCAGTTTAACGATTCAGTTTAGGCCTTGCCATCTGCTGACAGCGATCATCCCAAACTGAGTCGCAAGTTTTGGTTTCATTCATACTTGTTTGGTACCATGACGTCCATAGAGCAGCTCATCAAGCGATGCAGTTTAGGAACCTAAACTGAAATGTCTTGTTTTTGAATCGTTTTTAATTAGATCATGGTAGGCCACCTGTCTTATCGAGAAGCGAGTAGAGCTCAACTATAAACGAGTTGACGTGCAACGAGCAGCGAGTGGGCGACGGCGACGAGCGATTACTCGCTGGTATGCATAGTGCACATGTACAGACGCCAGCACATCAAGTTACTACAATCTGTCAAATGTCTTTAATAGATTTTCAACTTTATCACTAAAGCATAAGGTTCAAAGTTGATTGGGAAAATTTTACAGTTTCGGGTAGCTTGATGTGCTGGCGTCTGTACCAAGCGTGAATCTCTCAGCGACTGATCTGCCCGCCAACCGAACGTCGCTGAGCGAGTCTTTTGATAGCTCTTGTCCCTGCTACAAATGAATACTCGCCGGTGGTGCGAACCGTCAGCGATCAACTATTCATATATCAACTCGGCCTATCGCAGACCACTGCTGGACATAGGCTTTCTCCCAGGCTGCGCCACAACACCCTGTCCTCCGCCTTCCGCATCCAGTCCATCCCAGCCACCTTCTTTAGGTCGTCGGTCCATCTGGCTGGGGGGCGTCCTACACTACGCAAGATGCCCGGTCTCCCCTCCAGGACTCGTCTGCTCCACTAGCCATCGGTCTATTAATATATGTGTCTCTTTTCCTTACACAGGACCTACAATCTTTAGTACTTTTCTTGAGCGAGAAAATTGTTGATAGTTAGTCGCTTCCTCGTCGGTCGCCGAATGATTCATGCCGCAGCGCAATCTTCAACAATAGTCGCGACACCTAAATATTTTCGAAACCGGAATATTATGTTTATTCACATTCCATAACGTTTCGAAATGTCATTGTTGATTGTCGTAGTACACTAAGCTTTGCATAACGCGGATTGTGAAATTGTTTTATCTATCTGCATTTTCTTTAGTCTGTGAAATTCATTAGCCTGTTTTTTCTTTGCAAATCGTTATGCTCCTGTCCTTTTTTTTTTAATTAGCCTACACTGTCCCACTGCTGAGCAAAGGTTACCCCCAAATAGCTCACCGTCCGATCACAACCAGGCCCGTGCCGGACGGACGGCGCGTATGTGTTCCACGCGCGTCAAAGAGATGTCAGCAAAAGGGAAGGGGCTCGTTAGGGCCGAAATCTGCTGGGTCAGCGGGATTGTCCGGAAGGGTTACCGCTGCCCCGGAACATAAAGGGCTAAGGAATGAACACGGGTGGGTTTTAGTCAGTAAGAGTCTGACACTCCCTTCCGCTCCACTCAGACCGGGAGGGTCATTCGATGATTTCGAATCCACAAAAAAAAAAGGCTACCCCCAAATCCTTCCAGGCATCCTCTTCTAGAGCCACCTCGATGCAACCCTTGCGGTACGCGTCAAAGTAGTCCATTTTGGGAAATGCATCATGTCTTCTGCAGTTTGCTACATATACTTTAAATATCTCTATTAGCCGTCAACCGGCAGTTCGGCCGTTTATGCTGTACATAATAAAGAATATTCTATTCTGTTCTCAGTATTTACCCCCTTTCTAACTATATCGTTTTTAACAATACATCCATAATTTCTTTGGTCTTCCCATTATTCTTCAACACTTATCGAGGTGCAATAGTCAAAAACGTACGTTATTTGACGATCATAATTTTCGCATGATCGCATCACTAAATATAGTTTTAATAATGCATTCCGATCGGTTGTTGGCAGTTTAAACAATCATTCTGCATTCCATTTGTACTCTGGATTCCACGATTCAAGTTTTACAAGCAATGGTAATGAATATTCAGGTTAGGTCCAGGAATCTGTGTTAATGTCAAACAATGCAATTAGTATTCTACAACGGGTGGTGTTGGCCATAGCGTGTGGATTCACGCTACATAGGCCACCCACCCAGACCTTTCCCAAACAAGCATTAATGATTCCAGCACGACTAGCATCTCCCGTTGCTATTTATTATTACCTATTTTAATTACCTTTTATATAGATTATTTCGAAAGACACGTGGCGCCATCTATTATCATAATAACGTTATTGTTGTTTTCCTCGGGAACAGCACTTTTTTTCGGGATGAAAGGAACCCTATGTCCGCTTCTGTACACCTGACAACGTATATGCCAAATTTCAGGATGATCAGTTCAGTGGTTTAGGCGTGAAAAGGTAACAAACAAACAAACAAATTTACTTCCGCATTTATAATATTAGTTAGGATTTTCTATTTTGTGAATGTGAGAACGTTGTAGGCCATGTAGACTGATAGATGATTCGATTTGTTGGCCATTTCCAATTTTTGTTAAGTACCTGGTACTTGTTGACAGGCCTATAGTCCCTATAACAGTGTAATTTGAAAACATTGTAAGAGCCAATTATTTTTAAAAGAGTAACCGTGGAGTTTCTTGCCGGCTCTTCTCCATATGAAACGACCTATTGGAACCGTGCTCATATGCGTGTGAAATAAAATAATTTGAATTTAATTATTTTCTGTTGAAGATTTCAGGTTAACCAGATACAGAACTTTGTTTGGTAACAAAAAATAGCATGCAACTGTATATTCTGTGGAAACCCTGTTTTCTTTATTGTAAACTGACAAACTGTTTATGATCAAGAATGAGAACGTTTATAGTGGATAAGACAAAGTTTAAAACAGATGACGAACTAGCAGGGGTTCGAGGGGGGTGGAGGGGGGGGGGGGGGTCAGGGGATCAGACGGAAATAAATCGAAAATTATGAGTTCCTTTACCTAATTAAATAAATGCAGGAAGGCATTGTATTAGTCAATCTGTCGACGTGTATCGCATACATCGGCGTACGAAGAATTGGCTGACGAAACCCAACTGCATTTATTATTTAGTGGAGTTCGTTGATTGACTGGCAAATCAGACAGGACTATTTTGACGTTGATTCAGTTTAGTCACTTGGAATTTAAATGTTAGATTGAATGTTGGAAGTTTCTATTGTAATTTGTAGACGATAGTAACGGGTTAAATCTACCAATTTATTCAGCACCCCAAAATAAATTCCTAAGTCATTGCTTCATGTTTAAAAAATTTGTCTGCGCGACAACGTAAGTAAATAACGCAATGAATGTTGTTGAATTGTCAAAATTAATGGCATTGCCATTGTAAGAGTATTACGCAACCCCCTGAGGGCCTTTCGTACACGCTTAGGTTAAAACTATGTCTAATACTCAATTACTACTTACTAATAATAACCCACAAATAATATTTTTATTAATATAACTTTCTCGCAAAATCTCGATTAGACACAGTCACAGGTAATGGCGGTAAATCATTCATTTTCACGAAACAGAAAAATACAAATAGTTAAATCAAAAGTATCTCGGAATGCGGCGGCGCGGCGGTTAAATAAAACAATTTAAAAAAATATCACCAAACCGCAATCTTCGTGATTCACTGGCCACCGTAACGACGCCATTTTTGTCGTGTGCGCCATTTTTTCCGCGCGAAAGTTTGACAGGTGAGTCACGTTTGACATTTTGTCAGGGTTACCAATAAATGATACTGTAAAAAGTTGCAAAGGGATGCCTGATTATTTTTATTAATGTTTCTGCCAAGGAATATTGTTACTGAAACTAGCAGTGTTTCTGGACCTTTTCCACAAAGTTGCGGTGTGTTCAAGATGACAATGGCGTCATCGCTATACGTAGGAAGTAAGATGCCTAGAGCAGTAACCAACACACCAATTAGTTATTTATTTATTTTATTATTTATGTACACACAGTAAAATACATAAAGAAATGACATATAGTAAATAACGACGTATAGTTAATACGTGTAATGACGTATAGTTATCTACTAATTGGTGTGTAAGCAACATGCATGACTATCAAGATTGCTTATGGAAAGCTGGATGCTGTGTGCTTTTCCGGCTTCAACACGGAAATACTCTCACAATCTATTTCAGTTTGTTTTGTAAAAATTATGTTTTTTAATTACTAATGAACTTGTTATTTTTATCGCCTGAGATATATTCTAGGAAGTGGAAAGATAACGTTGGGGCATAATATTTCTTCAAATACGCTTGGTGTGAGTGTGTGAGTGAGATAAACAAACCATCACAAAGGTCAGCTGATATCTCAACTCAATGTTGTACGCTAGTTTACGGTTTGTCCCAGTACTCCAAAGATATACGTAAGGTATACGTACACATCGCGAAAGAAGCGGGACGGAATCTTTCGGGCCGATTGTGAGTGTGACACAACTAACTTTTATGAATATGTTCAAACTAGCGCGAATAGTCCCGAATGATGCGTTTCTTTGCGTAATAAAAAAGAATTTCTTAAATGACAATGATTGTCATTAAAAAAATGCTTTTGAAAAGCCCACGTTCGCACAGACGTAGAAATATCGCGGCGGGATTTTATCGTGCACTGGATTTTCAACTCTCAGTGTTGAACCGAGCATTGACAATCCAACAGATGCATGTATCGTAGCGCATCGAAGAAACGTCGGCGTTGAAAATCCAGTGCGCGAAAAAAATCGCCGCGGGAAAACTTGGGCTAAAAGACAATATGAAAGAAAACTATAATTCGGCGCATTTATTTGAATAAGTGCTCGCATCGTTCGTGAGCCACGTGAATCACTATAATTACATTGACGTAATGCAAGATTTGCAGGTTGATAAGCGAACACGGTGGTTCCTCACACGTGAGCAAACACTGATATTACACCTATCTAATGCGGCGCTTTTGAGTACAAGTAGATAAGAGTAAAGCGCATTACGCTAGTGGCCAGCCTAAACTGCGTTCGCAATATAGTTTCCAAACATGTAAAGAAATATGTGTTTTTGGAAAAACAACTCTAATTTCCACACATAAAGTTCAGTTTGCCCTAAAACTTTGACTATTTTTATGACTTCTCCAACGAACGAGTACTACTCGTTCTGAAAATCAACTACCTAGTTTATACTTACGTAAAATTTAGTTTCCAATAACTGAAAATAACATCAATTGTAAAATAGGGTTTGAATAGACTAAGAGAAAAACCGCGTTTTCAACCCACATATGGCACTTTTTGGACATTTGAATTTGCGACGCACGCGAAGTTTGGTGTTGCTTTTTCCGCTCAGATTTTTCCCTCGCCTTATACGGCTTTTTTTAGTACAATTTGATAAGAATAAAGCATATAATTCGTTGCTCAACGCACTGCTGAATCTCATACGCTTTCTTGTCGCGTTAATAATAAGGTGCCTTTAATAAAAACACGAGAACATCGTAAATATTCACTATCATTACCGACGTCTTTTATGACTCTTCAATCATTTTTAATTAAGTTACTTACTAAAATTATTTGATTGATATATAAATCGGAAAATCAAAAGAGGAAAAACCATATTTCATGTCTTTTTATTGTGAAAATAAATATGGTGCTGATTTTTCCAGCTCCTTTTAAATGCGTAATAAATCATTTTGATTAATTAATATTCACGCAAATTATAAGTTGGCAACCCTAGTCAATGAAACTTGAACTATTTTTTGCGCGGTGAAGACGACGGTGTATCGTTTTGCAGCCAAGCCATTGTTTCTATCGATGCTCCATGTTCACTCGATTAAAATAACCGTAACTACGTTACTATAAAACTAATTCTTGTTTCGAGTAAGCTTGATAATAATGTAGCATGTAATTACAACCTTAATTGTTTTTTTGTTGCGCCATTTTTCATTTTTAGTTACGGTTTAATTCGTTGATGACATTATTAATTTATTAATGAGGTTTTGTTGAAATCGTAAACTAAAATAAATAGAGGTTATCGTAATATTTATGTAATTTGAAAATCAGACTGATATCTAATTTCATCAATAGATTGCCCTTACTTTGGGAACTCTGGATAACTCTTTATCTGTTATCAAAGCGTTCAAACTTTGTTGTTCAGGAACTAAAACGAATTTAAGATAAGTAGAGCATTTCGTTATTCCAAAATCTAGTTTACGAGTCCCATTAACTTCACTTTAAAATCTATTCGTTTATTTGTATAGAAATTATCTTTATGGAAGTCTGTTTAATACCAGAGGGGTAATTCTCGTAATTTTAAGAACGTTCAGTGTTATCTCAATCTGTCAAAAATACCTCGTAATTTTCCTGCATTTTTGACATTTGTTTGTCGCTGATATGAGACTGCGACTATGTTTTGAACGTTTTAAATTACGAAAATTTAGCCTTCAGCTTCTTCGTTTTTCAATATTTTTAGGCTGAATAGTGTAGAGTATTGTTTCAAGTGTCGAACAATAATTTGCAGCCTATTTTAAGCTAGGATCTCTTGCTATAGAGATAATGTATGATAATATGTCCACATTTAAAACGCATGATATGCTCTTTGCATCGTCGATGTTGCTTCCCGGCAAGTGAAATGGGCATCTCACCATCTTTTCTTGTCTCGTTGATTAAAAGCATTCCATTCAGATAAGTTAGATATGGGAAAGGCAAAATTCGTTTTATTAGCTACAGATTCTTAAACAAGACTACATCGTAAAATTCAGGATAACTGTCAAATAATTTGACAGCTCTATTCTTCTATCTTTTTCATAACCAGCCTGTTATAAAGAGACAGTTTTGCGAATGTGACACCACTCTCGGTTCTACTATTACTACAGTTATTAATATAGCTGAATGCGTTACTCTTGTTATTATTCAGAGCACAATAATATCCATCGTGTATCATACTCCCAATTTTAGTAACATTCGCATCATTACGCGCGAAACTCGCCTAACGACAGCTGAAACTCGACTATTAATATCAGAAGACGCAAATACAATGCTTCCTTGTTTAGTCACGATTTAAAACAAAATGTGTAAGTAGTCAGGGACCGCTTGTTACTAAATTTAACCGTAATCGGTTGAGAATAATTACGGTTGTCGCTGCGTTGTCGTGTTTCGTATTTTATTTCTGGTAAGCAGCTTACTAAGGAGGACTGATGTTGACAGATTGTTTCTGGTATTTTATTTTTCTGTAGCGTCTGTTTATTAAAGAAGCAAGCTCTGGACCCAAGGTACTTACTTCGAAATGGTGGTTATTCATCTATCCGTAATTAGAAGTTATGGTGAAATAAAGAAACGAATACTCCTTTTTTGGTACCGTGTAAAGAAACGTGTCCATCCAAAACACGAGGTGAAAAATTGGGCGCAAACAAAAATGTGACCATTGATATCACCCTCTCCACATATAATTTTTCTCATATTCCATCGCCCACATGACAAACAAGCAGTTTGATAACAAGCTAGCAATGTCTGCTTAAAAAAAACGTCTTTGAAGACAAAAAAAAATCTTCGCACTCCACGGACAGTGTTATGAAAAAATGTCAGCATCAAGGTTTTCTATGAGTGTTACTGCACGACATACACTTGAAACAATATTTACGGTCTCCAATCATAATAGTCAGACTTCAGTTGTGACGTAAATGCGTGAAGATTGTTTAAAAGCACGTACACCTTGGCAGTACTCGTGTTTTATAAGTATGCAGAAATTGGTTGTCAGACTAATCAGATACGGGGTTAAATACCAGTAGGTACTTCGTGGCTTGCCTCGGAGTTCATTCACTTTTGTCAGTAGTCGAGTAACTGTGTTAAGATTCAATCTCCTATCAACTTCGATATCACTAGTTAATTAATTTGAAAACTTCTTTAGGTATTTAAGCTTTATGATGAACTACTTCAGGGCAAAGGTTTCTTCTATATATAGAGTTATAGGATCAAACATAGGCTTACTAGTCACGTAGTCATTACACAGAATTAGTCACTATATGAACGTTTAATTTGTTTTCTCCACGATGATTTCCTACACCATAAGGAATCTTTGCAAAGTGCGATTTAATTGTCTGTGGCATACCCGCATACCATTAGTTGAAGCAACCTTTAGACGATACAAGTCATATTTTATTGCTTCAATTTTATTTTACGGTATAGGCAAGAAACTTGCATCGGGTAAATAAGGCTTAAATATTGTTTTAGGTTAACTCAGTATTCTAGAAAAAAGCTGGGGCCTGAATCTCTATTTAAAATTAGATTAGAGTAGATTCATTTGAAATCTAACAGTTTCAAATCGAGAACGAAAGAACCACGCACCTGAGCCTACCACCCAAATTAACAAGGCTGTATTTCGTGCAGAAAAAAAGATAATTTTATTTAATTATGCAAGCAAGCCAGCATGTAGAGTGGAACAGACTGGAAAGCACATGATTTCACTTAACTCTGCACTGTAATTATGTCTAATCTGTACTTACTAAGCGAGACTTGTGTATGTGTGTTTGTTTTGGTGGTTTACTCCGAAACTGATGGGCAGATTATGATAGATACAGTTTTTATGATGGATGGCTCCCAAAGGGCTATAAATATTTATAGTCTTCATACGTTTTATAGAGACTGCAGTAGATAGATGTACAGACGTCAGCACAACAAGCTAGTACAATCTGTCAAATTTCTTTCAATAAATTTATCGCTAAAGCATTAGGTTCAAAGTTGATTGGGAAAATTTGACAGTTTTGGGGTATTTGATGTGCTGGCGTCTGTACAATAGCAAAGCACCGCCTCTTCTTTATATGGGAGTGTGTAGCGTAAATGGCTATAAGGAATTAAGCCCTTAGAATATGCTACAATCCTCTCTTATTATAATGAAAAGACAGATCATGTGCCCCATGGAATTTCCTATCGGCAAAAATTACGAACTTCATCCTCTTTTTAACCCCTTTAGGGGATGAAATTTCAGAAATCCTTCCTTAGTGTCCATCTTCGTTATATAAGGTACTCTTCTGCAAAATTTCATGCTTCTAGACCCAGCTGTTTAGGCTGTGAGTTAATTTCTGCTGTCAGTGAATTAATTTAAGATTTTTATCATGTACCTAGAAGATACTGCGATCACCAGTAATTGATTAGCTTTTGTTTTAAGCCCATGAATATTCTATTGTAAACATGAATGTTCAAATGATAAAACCTTTTTATATCGTAAAAATGCCATTTATAAAACAAAAGAGGAAGTGTTGCCCTCAATAAAACAATCTAAATGAGTGATAACTGTACTACATAGGTACTGAACTTTGATACATAAAATTGTTCATTAAGTATCCATGAATATTCTATCTTTCCGAAAGTTAGCCTGTGAAATATTAGACAGATTCCCACAGGACATTCATAACGCTTCAGAATAGATCAAAGTGTACTTATTTTTTTTTCTTAGCCTTATACAGGGTTCCATTAAAATAGATGGACAAATTTTAACACAGCGCTCAGTAGGTCTAACCAAAGATATCCAAGCAAAAAAAAACATTGCTTAAAGTGATTTTATTTTGACCTAAAATAATAAATTGCCGGCACATTAGTGTATTTTCGTTAGCTGATTATTTTTATTGTAAGTATCTAATGCGTTTTTTTTATATATTTTTTACCATCGTCCTTATTTTGGTGGTCTGGATGATTTCTAAAAGTTTGTCCATCTATTTTAATGGGACCTTATATATTTCAGAAACCAATTTCGCAAAGCAAGTCATAATCGATAAACCAACAAAGATTCGATTACCCATCACTATTCAAAAGTTTCAAATCTAGAATTCATCATGTTCGACATACAATTTTATTGCAGGCAACATTATTATTCACGCATAAAATTGCTTCACTTCAGTAAAAACTTAATCGGTTGCAATCTATTACAAGGCAAGCTCATCTGTTATTTTATAGTTATTTATCGATCGAACATAACACCTATCCGTTGGCTTTATTTGTATTTTTATGATCCCCGGACCCCATAACCCGTAAATAATTGAGATTGAAAACTCAAATTTTGACAGATTTCTTCCAATATGGCGCGACGGATGCCGAAAAAGGCGCCAAAACCATTGTGTAAACAGATGTAAACGATTAACTTGTAAAAACATTCATAGTGACAACTGTCGTTTTATGGTACAATTTTATATTGTTTTAATAGACTTTTTGGACGATAATGTTACCCACATCTATTTCTAGGTATATTGCTTTACGATCTTTTTCTAATATGGACCTTAAATGAGTTTATTATGCTTATAATCAGGAAAGCAATGATAATAAAAAACAATTTTATAGACTAATCCTTTACAAAACAGCTGCGTTCATCTTCCAATGAATGTCTGAATTGGGCAGCAAATGTTTTGGTCAGATCAGTCTAACCTAAATCTCATTTTAATTTCGCCAGGTACGAAAATAGTTGACCCAAATAATCTACTTTAAAGAAAATTATTTCAAATTTTACCAAGTACTCTTCCTCACGAAGTCTCTTGAAGTCATAACAACGAGAATAAGAATTGCTCTGAACTATATTGTATTATATAATTAGATTTAATTTCATTGAGTAAGTAGTTGCTCTGAGTTATATTACTTATTTGTTTTGTTTTACTGAGTTCTTTGAGCTAACTAATTTTTTTCTGAACGAAACTGAACCGGTGACGCTGAATCGGGTATGTATACTCGGCTACAGTCAATGACGTATTATTATATATCATTGGCTACAGTCGTAAGTTTTTTATATGCACGCGTTTCGGTGACAATATTTTTTTATTCTTTCTTTCTAAATATATGGTTGCCAGTATTACCACCGTACGTTTAAAGTTTTAACAATAATGGCACTAGCCGCAAAATCATTTATCGTCCGACACCGCAGACCGCCGACAAAACGGTGATCGATTTAATGCGGGCAGTAATCTATTACTGCCCGCTCGACTATTTAGTAGCCTAATGTGTGTATGTCCGGCACGCCCTGGACAGATAACCTTGCTGTTGTTTGGCTAATGTTGACTTTGTTGTTCTAACCACTGCATGGGCCCATTCAACCCAATCTCTTCAAAGTGAGAGTGAACAGGCTTCTTCTGGATAAGCTCGCTCCATCGTCGACTTTGTCTCTGTCACCTTTGACCTAGACTAGAGTCAAGAGCAAGTCCATTTCAAATAAAAAAAAAATAAAAAAATGGGCTATTTTTGGATAGTCCATGTCAATACTAGAGAGGAAGCATAATCAGCCTATAATGATCCCACTGCTGGGACACAGGCCTCGCTCTTTTTGAGAGCGAGTGAGCTGTAATCCACCACGCGAGCCCAGTGCGGGTTGGTAGATTTCACATGTCTTCGAATTTTTGATTCCAGGACATGCCGGTTTCCTCACGATGTTTTCCTTCACCGTTTTGAGAGCAGTGGTGATGAAATAATTTAATTTACACAAAGTAAAGCGCCTGTCTGGGTTGGAACCTACGACCTAAAACTCTTCAGTCGGGACCGTTACCAATGGGCACCACTGCTCTTGAGAGAGGAAGACTAACGGCAAATTTCACCGATGAAACCGAAACAATGTCAATATATATGCCATAACAAATAATGACACTGAAAGCTCTTGAACGCGGTTTAGATGTGCTGCTGATAGCGTTCATTTCATTGGTGAAATTCACTTTAAAGCCGAGATCTATAAACGCTACTTAATTCATGCTTTGACGTAGACATGTACCCGTCTCAATCTTGCACTTGCAGTTTGACAGTTGTGCGACAGTGACAGGAATAACGCTTAGCCTAAGTACGTGCTAAGTAGCGTATATAGATATCGTCGCTAGGGATCATATGGAAAAGGCCACAATCATTACATTACAAACGTTTATTATAGCCATAACAATATAAACGTAAACCATCAAAACATAAACATGTTTCTCGCAGACATAACCTTGATTACAAAAATAGATAAAGCTGCTTTGTAATCAAACAAGATTTTATTTGAAATCAGTACAAACGTAGTATTTGACTTGGCCACGATTCACTCTCGACTAATCATGTGAGAACTACGGTATACCTCCTTAGGAGTTGGGATCTAGAATTAAAAGGGAGGTGGTTAGTAATTGGTTCATGTCACTAGCTACAAAGGGAGAGGTAATCTAACTACAATGGGAGGTGTTAACAGGAATACTGGTAGAGTAATATGCTAACCACATTGGTAATCTAGGATAGCCTCCACGAAGGCTGATAATTAATTGTACGTTCGGTGCATTCTGGGCACTGAGCCCTACTTCTTTTGCTTTCGACTGTACACCTTTGTTGCTAATACTTTTTGGGCCCAGTAGCCGGCCCCGTTTATTGCAGCGTCAGCGGCGTTGATCAGATCGTCAAAGGAGCTGGTGAGCTTTTATTTGGGACACTCTAGGACATGACAAAGTCTGTTCAAGAGAAGCGCACTCGCATTGGTGAGCCCTACTAGTACTTCAATGACGAGCTTCATACATGAATATTATAACAATCTCAAGGTAGACACTTCCAAGTCCTCTTTCTGTCTCATTTGTTTGGCAAACGGAATGCTTTTGTCCATCATCTCTTCTAAGATCTCGTTAGTTAAGTACTTCTTCCGACACTTACAAGAAGCGAAGACCGTTTTATATTCCAGTAAATACAAGGTCAATTAAGTTTCTAAAAATACTTTTGCCAAGCCTAAAAGGATTAAAATTATTTCCTTAGATTTATAAAACAATAATAGATACCTATAGTAAGTAAGATAGAAGATAGCTTCGTCAGGTTAATTAAAGCTGGTTCTAATTACCATAATAACGACAACATAAAGATTCTCATTAATAATAATTTCTCAGAATAACTTGCAGTGTCAAATCGTATATTATTGCAATATAAGAAAGAATCCAATGGCGTTGTTGTAACAGAAATATACATAAATATTACCACGCTTGAACTCTGTTAATTTTCCGTATAAAATGTTTCAGTTCTAAAGAGGCCACAGCAGGGATGGCGAACTTTTTAGAATAGTGTGCCAAATTCATTAGAAATATATGGCGTCAGCAAAAATTTGACTCGCATTGCAAGTTCATTTATGTATGATCTGTCTCTAAAGTATCTGATGAAAATGTCAACATTATGGATCAAAAAACGTACCTTTTGATTGTGGATGTCAATATGTAGTGCCACTTACAAGTTTGATTATTTGACTCCTTAAACCAGAAATTCTAATATAAAATCACCTTTTAGATGTTTTTCATTTGACAATTGAGGTTAATTTTATAACCTCAATTTTCGTCGATGATTTTTCTATTTAATAATGTTACTACTAGCAGTAACTTTGTGAAAAACAGGTATGATATAAAGTCGAAACCTTCTAAATACAGATAAATGTGTTACGAATTTCGTTTCCCGAGTGATTGCGTAGGAATGTAACCTGAACAGGGTTTGTTAAAGTTTGTTTACACTTTCACCAGATGCTTTTGAAACCGACTATAGTTTTAAATTACATTTTCAGCAGCAGTACGGGCAATATTTTCAAATTTCGGACCTTATTTCTATCCAGGTGACATCACTATCGCATGCCAAGTGCCAACTATAGAACGCATGTAAAAGGTTCAGCAACCCTGACCAATGTTATCATGTCCAGACCAGCACGTGGCGCTAATAAAGTACTTAACTACTTTCCGCCATGACAGATGGCCTGCCCACTACTATAGCAGATACAATCACATGGCTAGTTAACATAAGACAATGTGGATGTAACAGAGACGCAAATGAAGTGCGTAAATATTCACCCTAATTGCGGTACACACTTACAATCACGTCCCGACGGATTTTTAGGAAATTGCTAATCCACTGCTTTATATGTTTGAAAATTCGTCTGCTCAACAATGTCAATAACGGAATGAAAATTGTTGAACTGTCAAAATGAAAGGCATTGCCATTGTAAGTGTGTTACGCAATTACCTCGCCATCCGTCCATCTAAAATATTTAAATGCTAAAACGTATATTCCTATCACTCTAAATATATCCCCATAAAATACGAACTACACTTAATAAAATAAATAAATTGTCACCTATACGGGATATCTTCCAAGATTTTTTTAAATTGAGCACCCTAAATCAAGGGCTTTGATCATGGGGCGATAACTACATACGTAAAAAATTACTCGCTGTGAAAGTTTAAAACAGTGTTTAAATATGAACAAAAATAGATATAAACTCACCGGTGTTCTCCTAGATAGCAGAGTGCCAACGGGACTCGGTATCTTTGTGGGCGTCCCCATATGCGGGCTGCGAGCTGTCGACAAATACATAGCTGTTACTGATAATGGCGGAAACATTTTACTTTCCACTAATGTTAAATGTTTGATTTATTTCAATGTGGTTACAGGAACCCACTACGCTTTGGAATGGGCTACTAGCTTGATCTTTCTGACTTACCGAGTCCTTGACAATTCAAAAGTGCCTGTAATTGGTTTCATTGACATAAATGCTTTTGAGTTTGAGTTCGGAAATAGGAGTCATCTGCTTAGCTTTATCTCAATTATCTTGAAGTCTGCTTCCATTTAGCAAGATGCAGCTAAATGACAGTACATGGAGCGACTGACCTCCAAGTTACTGGGTAGGACGGTACCCCTTAGGAGTATTGTACAAATTATCATAGCCCTAGCTAAAAACGTATGGCGTTATAGGTTTCTTCTAATTAGATCAAAAATCAAGCTCTTAATTACCATAATCGTATTGTTAAACTCTGGCAGTAAAAAGTAAGATATCAGTCCTATGAGGACTCAAAAGATGCAAAATTATAACGATACCAAGCCGCTATATTTGAGATTTTCTTTTTTAACTGTTATTATCAAGCATCTTTTTCAAATAAAAGATTATCTTAATCCAAATCTTTACAAGTGGCATTGAGCAAGGAGCTTTTAACCCCCAACCCCTTTTTCTTTTACCAAAAACCTAGGAGCTCTTTCCAACTTATTGGCAGATTAAGGTTAGCTTTAAATCTTACTTCTATAAAGCACAAAAAGCACAAACTTCCCGAGTTTATTCCGTAAGATGTTTACTTCGTTCTTTGAAAACTTTAAAGCCTTGATAGCGGATACTTCTGGCATCTATTAAATTTCCGAGCTTTGTTCGAAGCTTTATTAAGCTGCTAGGCGTCTTGGATGGCGAGTAAAATAGTTTTTTGCCGCTCCCAAAGCTTAGTAGCTTAATTGAAGTTATGCTTATCATATCCAGTGTTACTGTTATTTTAATAGTGTTTTACGAAGAGCTTACTACCAGGGGGATTGGATAATTTAAAGAGGCAACAAGTTTATTATCTTTTGCTTTTCATCGACCACTAGAACATTGAGACCCGCACAGACCAGCACACTAATTGCGTAACACACTATCAATCACGATCTGATTCATTTTGAAGGATATTGCTAATCCATTGCTTCATATGTTCGAAAAATTTGTCTGCTCTACAACGTAAATAACGCAATGAATGTTGTTGAATTGTCAAAATGAAAGCCATTTCTACTATCAGTGTGTTACGCAATTACCCCGCAGGGAAGCATGGCACAAACGGAAGGAGGCCTATATTCAGCAGTGGGTGAACCAAGGCTACCAATGATGAAGTCGTACCTAAGCAATTTAGAAAAATCCTCATTTCCGTTTTCGACTGCTTGATGAGCCCAGAAACATACACGTTGCATCATTATGCCACTTACACATATAATTTGACCTTAGCGTGCGTGCTATATTGCCATAACAGCCATGAAAATATACAATTTTCTCAAACTCATACATTGTTTACTGCAGATTCGGACTATGCCAACTTTAATGTATGTTATGTTTTCTACCTTTAACAACTATCGGACATGTAAAGTTTCAATTGCTAAAAAATATTATACACACATTTGCGAAAATTACGAAAACTTGACAAAGTCTATAAAAAAATACATGATTAATTCATAGGTTTGTTAATACTTCAGTTTATTTTTACAAATGTCAATGAATTTAAGTTATGAAAACTAAAGATCAGTATTAGATAGACAATTAGGGGCGATGGTGAGCCAAATAGTCATCAACTTTATTTAGCAAATATTCAGGTTTTTGTGTAGCTAAGCTTGAGGGATCTTGTAGCTTTGTACTGAGATTGACAGTAAGACTACTCTTGGAGAGTTGCCCTAATTGCTTGAAATTGATCCCTCACTTGTGGAGGAGACGCTTAATACAGCTTAATTCGTCTTCAGTTAGGGGAAACGTTAACAGCTGGTGCACATGTGCGAGTACAAAGTTCATAAAGCTCTTGCAATCACATGATTAACCCCAGCTTAGGAAAGCCTGATAAAGTCCAACAATGTATTTTGCTGTTTAATACCATACTGCGTTCTAAAGGATTTAGCCCAGGAAAAATAAGTCTTAGCTTGCGAAAAAAAAACCTAATGATGATTTCTCACGTTTCTTAACTTTCGCACATGATTTCGAAATGGAATTTCCGCACAGTATTGCTGATGCTTAAATAAAGATAATTCCGGTGAAAAATCTTCAACAGGATTTATTTCGAAGATTCGCCTTTCATTTGTCTTATTTTCCTGTGCTAATTCGCCATACAAAATAACTATCTTGTCAATGGACAATGAGACTTGACGGGTGTAAGTCCCCCACATAATTTATGTTCTAACATCGCAAGCCACAACATGGCAACATATGACCGTAGCAGTTCCTGTTAAATTACCATAATGACCATGAAGACTCAGACCATGTGGGCTATATTATGCAAACTATTTGTTTGTTGTTTCAATATTTTTTGTTCTAGACGTCCTATATCTTCTGGTGGGTCATGCATTCAACCCACGTTTTGGTTACTGACTGTTTTTTTGTTCGGTTTTTGTGGGAGATATAAACAATTGTAAGAATGATGACATGAGTTAAGTTTTCTATGTTGCCAAAAATAAATTAATTAATTCAGGGTTCGGTGCTCGGTTCTAATTATATCGACAGAATACTATTTAGGTGCTGTGCAATGCAAATTGAGCAACGGTGTTGTTCAACATGTGATATGTCAATTTTACAAATTGAAAACATAATTATTGGGAACAGATTTCGCCCGATTCAGTATTCGGTATGACTCGGCTGCTTTCGTAGAAAGAGACAACGTTGAAATCGATTCGCATCGCAACATTCGCAAGTGTGAGCGTAACAATTGCTCTTTCCACAATTTCCAGGAAAAGTGCCTTAAAGTGCACTTCGGAAATTGTTTCACGGCTTTGACAAGGAGCAAGCACAAAATGGCGACATTTTATGGACGCTCATGCAACATGGCTCTTTTAATGTCAGCTTTGCAGACGTAACAGAGATATAGTCCATTAAGTAATGGCCTAACGGGGCTGAAAGGCACTTTAATAACGTATTTCCTTAAGGCAACACTTATGAGTTCGCTGGAAAGCGATTAATGTTTGTGTAACTGTTTTAAACGACTTTACAGTTATAGAAAAGTGTTTAGCTAAGGTATAACGTTGTTCTTTTCAATCGCATTTCAAATCTGCCTAGCCTTTTCCCAACTATGTTGGGGTCGGCTTCCAGTCTAACCGGATGCAGCTGAATACCAGTACTTTACATGGAGCGACTGTTATCTGACCTCCACAAGCTAGTTACAGGGTAACACGATAGCCCATGGTAAGACTGGTTGTCAGACTTCAGTCTGATTCTAACTACTCTGGTAAAAACTGTCAAAGATCTTCGAATGACAGCCAGGGCCAACAGCTTAACGCGCTTTCCGAGGCACAATGGCAGGGGTTTCGATATGTAAAGGATGGTCATCCATTCACGAACCAACCCTGGCAAGCGTAGCTTAACCGTCGATGAACCCGTGGAGCTGTTTTCACTTAGCCACGAGTCCCTCCTCCCCTGACATAATGACGTTTCAATTTATCTCAAAAGACTGACCTATTTGTGGGGGTTAACTAAACAAAATGCCCTAAAATCCTACATCATTTATATCAAGTAACGCATAAATATTATAAGTCATAGGTACCTAGAGAATACAATCCCGAGCATGTGTTTCGATCCCGGGACTACGGGATTCTTGATGCGTAATCCCGGGATCCCGGGGCTATCCCGGGATTAGACTATGTGGTTTCTAATTGGTCTCAAATGTAAAAAAAAATCGAGTAATTTTATTGCACAACACAAATCACAATATAGTAAGAAAAGAAAAAAGACAATACAATGATACTATACTTTGTAAGAAATAAAAAGACAAAAAATTTATGAATTAATTTAGAATTTTCAAAATATAATCGTACAAATATCAATGCATCCAAAGTTTGACTTCCAAGCCTGCCTCGTAGTTTATTGCCAACATAAGCAGTAGCTGAAAACGCTCGTTCAGGTTCTACACTGGTTGGAGGAATAGACAATATTTAGATATTTATATGCTGTTTCTAAGTGATATCCACGAACTCCTCCATTTTCAAACAGGCTCATTTCACGTCTAATACTATTTGCCAACCCCGATTCATTTTGTAAATGTACAGTAAGCGTTCAAAAGCCTCTGTACTTCAGGATCTGGGGATTTCATACTCTTATCATTTTCCAGCTGTAACTTTTCCTTTAGTATCAATTGGGCTAAGTTTTACGAGAAACATATTATTATTAGGGGTGTACCTATATAGTACGTATCGTACGCGTATCAAAGGGTTGTTATTAATATAATCTAGGCAAGTTCATTGTCAAGGCGCAAAGGACTACGGAGTGCAAACTAGACCTGTTTGCGGCAATCCCGAAAATCCCGAGATTAGCCAAGTACGATCCCGGGATTTTCGGGGTCAGAAACTGGCCGGGATCCCGGGATCCCGGGATTCGGGATCCCGGGATTGTATTCTCTATAGGTACCGAAATAAAAGGTGTCCTTCAAATCCTCTAATGTTGAAAAGGAGTCTTCATTTTACCGAGAGATAATTCAATAAACCTCCTCTTAAACCTACAATAGCATCATTTAATTAACAGCATAGACTATAATCGCTACATTCAAATGCTGTTTCCAATTTCAAAATGAAAACATTCCATTCCCGCGCATTACAGGTTTCAAATAGCGGCGATACAGTTGAAATAAGAACCAAAGATGGCGGTGCAATATCTCACGTGCAAACTAATCGTGCAACAACATTTCGGCCTTGCAGCAACCTTTACAGAAGCATTTGGAATGGAATGCCGAGTAGCTTTTACCCATTGCACTTATTACGTATACCAAAATTTCAACGAATGGAATAATCATCAAAGATGCATCAAAATAATTCCTTCAGAATTGTTCAGACTATTCCCATCAGAACTTTGTGATCAGCTACACCTACTGCTAGATTATGGAGATTCGGACGAGGTTCTTTACCCTTTTTCCAATAATTTTGGGGTCAACCTCCTCTCTTCAGACTAACTAACTATATTCGTCTGAATAAGCATTACAAGAGCACCGGTCGATTCTCGTGTGATAATTTAAAAGCCGAGTATATCTCAAAGACAATGCCCATCAGCGACAACCATGTCAAAAACTTGTCAAAAATTTAGGGAAATCAGAGGTGTTTTTGTGAACATTCATAAAACTACAGGAATTGCCTCTCTTTAAGTGTCAGCGAGATATTCAGGCTTTTAGATTCGTGACGTGACTTTTGTCAATTTGTCATAACCGAATTTACTGATTTAACCTACTCTTTGGGAGTTAAAAGTATTTCCATATTATGCATATGATGATAAGCCTGTAAATGACTTCAGCTGTAACAACGTGGTTACGCTCTCTCTCAAGGTTACTATCGTTTCCGATCAACATTATTATAACATGTCCAGCTGTTTCCACGTTTATAGCAGACAAACAGGCTACCATCAAAAAGTTTCAAACACAGATGGAAGATGTGCGTCAGTACGAAGATTATCATAAACATCACGATTACCTTTGAAGTCAGTATTTATTTGACTAGTTGGCACCACTGGTTTTTACTTTTTAATAGGTAGTAAGAGATTTAGTATTTGTTTGTTTACTTTCTTTGTGATTCACAAGTATTCACAACTAGATGAAAAAGAAGTAATTTTTTTTTTACACACGCACATGTTTGATTTGATAAGTCGTCCAGAATATTACTTCAAAAGCCCACAATTTGAATAATTCTTGACATTTGTCATTGCTGGAATCGCAGACATGAAATGCCAAGATATAACGCATCTGCATTCTCTTCATGACATACACACATACATAAAAGAGTGTCCAAGGAGTTTCTTCCCCTTCTTCTCCATAGAAACCTACTACGCTTCAGAATCAACAATGTGTATCTTCATCTTTTCGACTTCTTTGACAAATTAAAAGTGCCTGTAAATGGTAAAGGGCGAATTCCACCAAACACATACTAGAACTCATTTTTTTTCCACGGATAAAAGGTGTTTGGTAACATCAGCCCTAAGTTGAAAAAAGTGCTTATAGTTTGAGTGTTGAATTAGATACAGTCGGTCGGACCAACGTATAATGCAACAATATAAAAAGAAAACGAAGAAGATAAACTTGCCCCAACCATAAACAATATGAAAAAGGTCAACGGAACTAAATTGTGACAGAAACGGACATTGATTGGTTCACGCCCTTAAAGCTGACGCCCTAGGTTCAATGTTCCAAGCTATTTATATTGTTTACATTGTTTCTAGGCGTCCTGTGGCAGCGTGGGGTACATTCACTGGCAATGCCTTTCATTTTGACTATTCAACAACATTCATTACGTCGTTTAAGCCGAGCAGACGAATTTTTCAAACATATGAAGCAGAATTTCCTTCAAGAATTTTCGGATAGAGATTGAACACCGTTAGGGTGCTGGTGAATTTTGTTCAGTAAATCTGTTACATGATTAATTGATTGAGTTGCTGTCAGATTTTTGGACGAGGATTCTGTCAACACTATATTATTACTTGGTCTTAAATTCTGAACTTATCAGCACTTGTTTTGAAGACCATTTTTGCTAGACTTTGATATTTGAAAAGCTGCCTTTAATTAGTTTTTTCTAAACCTTGAGAAATGAATGGTGGAAAAATGTAAGGCATGTACACCTGTCTAACACTAACAGAAATTATAGGAACCTTTTTAGGGGAAGAAACCTAAAGTCAATTATATCCCAATATTTAATGCACCAAATTATACGATTTCAGTAAACCGGACATTCATGACAAGCGCGGGAAAATAAGCAGGTGTGCTCTCTATGGTTCGCTATTTACGGACCTAGTGAAACCCTTTGTCTTTGAAACAGAATCCTTTGTTTGTAACAATCGATGATATTATTCTATGCTTCCTTGCAATCTTTGGAAAAGGATTTAGATGAAAACTTTGATGGAGACGGTTCGAAAGATTATCACCGAATGTGAAACTGCAGTGACCGATGGAAACCCATATAAGACAAAAACGCCCAAGCAACCGCACTCAAATCTTTTGTTCGCCCGGTCACTCACAGAACACTCATAAATTCATCCGTATGGTGCACACATACTCATAAATATTTCACGAGCTCGTACGAAAGGGAAACGAACTGAAAGGTATGTAGTGATTGTTGACGACAATACTGCTTTAAGTGGTTACAAGTTTTAGGAATTTATTGTTATAATAGAAACGAGAAATGGTTGAGTTATGGGTAAAATACGACTGTTGTAATAACGAAGATGGTTCTTTGAAAAGACTTGAAAGCAAACAGTCGTTGTTTTCGATAAGAAAAAGGAAGTAACGCATTTATTTAAGTGAAACGTGATTTTTGACCGTTTCACTACATAAATACAATCACAAATATTATTGTAGACCGTTTCAACGTTAAAGTTGTATTATTAAGGCTCTAGACAGACGGACTGCAATCCAACCTCAAATTGCAGTTCGGATGCAGTTTGAATGAGTTGAGTTCTATTGCAGTCGTGTCAACTGCATTCAAACTGCATCCGAACTGCAATTTGCGGTTGGATTGCAGTCCGTCTGTCTAGAGCCTAAAGAAAGCTCTCAGAGGAGTTGTTACCCGTAACCACTTACGGCAGACGCATTTGTTGATCAGCCTATCACACATGTCTGTGGTACGCACGGCGACATATCAACCTATACATTACATTTCCAGTATAAGCTGACTTATCATTGTACGAAAAGACTATACAATGCGAGGTCAGCTAAAACTGGATATGTATAGCTTGGCATATCTTCGTGTATAGCACGCTGTTAGCTTGTCAATCTATCACAGAAATGTGGAAAGACATTGTGAGGCTTTTGCTTTGAGCTAGGTCTTCACAATCGTGATCTAAGATAGAGCCAATAATCGTCGTCTTATCGGCTAGTGACAGATGTATCGATAAACTGCCAAGCTATTGAAGCTATTTTCTTTTATTTGTTCTGACATAGGTAGGGAAAGAGACCGATAGGTTGGCAGCAGAATTAGATCAATATCTGCCTTGCCTTTTTCAAGGTGTTGGGGTCGGTCCATCAGTATATCAATGCAGCTGAATACCATTATTTTACATGGAGCGACTGCCTAACTTACCTCCAGAACCCAGTCACTCAGGAGCACGATACCCCCCTTGGTTTTCACGAAGAGTTCTACTATCTAACGACACCAAGGTCGCGGGGATACCATTATCGCGAATATATACCAGTTATCAGACAGACAAAACAACTGACATGACACACTTTCGAACCAAGTTAGGAGCAAAATGTTTATAAACAAGACAGTCATTTTCTAAGTCTCGCTCCGTTTATCTCAAATAGGGACATTGTTGCATACTAGAAACTATGTTAGTATGCTTATTATAAGTGGCTCAATTTTGTCATTTAGTGCAATTTTACATGGACTTTTAAGGGAAACTTTGTGGCATGTCTATCTGAAATGATGCTTTCTATCGCGTATGTTTTCCAGTTTAGTTTGCGGCGTTTGCTTATGGGATGTTGCGGTTTTAAACCATGTAGTTTTTATGGCTTACAAGGCAGTTAATATCGTAGTTGTACACACATACATACATGAACTCAGGCTTTCTTCCCATGCGGGTAGGCAGAAACTACAGAACGCCACCTGCTACGATTCGAAGAGGTCTTCCCCAAAATAGGTTTTTGTATCGATGTCTTTGTACCCGCTACGCTTACGATTATTGATGGGCAGAGCTTCTTTTATCAATATAGCATCCTGGGCCATGAACATCATTATTTTGCCCTTATCCCAATTGATTTTGGGTCGGCGCAGCATGACTTCTTCTTCCATACTTCTCTATTAATTTACAACTCAGTAGTCTCTTACTCATGCGCATGGAAAACAATAATATATTGCCTATTGATAAGGAATAAGGCAGTCATTAGAGGACTATTATGCTAAAGTCAACATGATTAGGCACTTTTGAAGTTTGAATAGAACTAAGCATTATTCAAAACGTCCTTCCTTATCTACGACAACAACTTCATTTAATATCGGGCAGAACAACACATTAAGATAACGTTATCTTTGCAAATAAGCGGCAAACGAGCAATATGGAACGATAAAATTATAAACAAACATGTTAGCTTGCCCTCTCATACCAGAAAATCCTTTACAGAATGCAGTTTTTGAACAGAAAAATTTACTAAAGACAGCACCCAAAACGCCTAAACGCCTCTCCCTACAGTGCTTTCTGTTATTTTACCTCTGATTTCGCATTTATCATCTCTATTTTGATATTTATTTTCGTTGCTATAAGGTTGGTAATCATTATTCTGTGTTGCTGTAGGTGTTACGCTGGGGAGAAGTGGCGCAACAAACTCCCCAAGTTTTGTGATAGGCGACAATCCGCGTCATTACTAATTAGTAGTCATGTAAAACATGTAAATTAGGAATAAAAATAGGTAATTTATGAGTATTGTTAACCACATTTTTCCCGTTGTCATTTATGTGAAATATTAAATGATGGTTTAGCAACCTTAGGTTTTCCTCAATTTTTAATTGAGCATGAATGGATGTTAATATCGTGTATTAAAATAAAATAGCTAAGACGATTGGTAACACTAAATATACGTCTGGCGGTCCGGCGCATCCTGGGAGCTGACAACCCTAATGCCACCTTGCTAACTGGCCAATATTATTACTGCGGCAGATGCTCTTAAACATTTCGTGCTTATACAAGAGATGTGTGTCAATAATATAATTAAAAGAATAATTTTGTATGCAATGCTACTGCAAAGTACATCGTCATTTCCACATAGTACAGGATAAGACCCTGACCATCGTTTTTCTTTCTATAAATTTATTCATTATAGACATCTAATCCAACGGAGTACCGACAGCTGCATCAATAATGGGTAACTACTTTTTTCAAAATATTTTGATAGGTCGTGAGAGGTATCTAATTATTGCAGTTTACATTACGCATGCAAAATTTCGTCACTGTCTTTTTCTGCTGACGCTTTGCCCCTCGCCATATTTAGGTATGAATCATTTTTGTACAGACGCCAGCACATCAACCTACACCTAACTGTCAAATTTTCCCAATCAACATTGAACCTTATGCTTGAGCGATAAAGTTGAAAATCTATTACAGAAATCTGACAGATTGTAGTAGGTTGATGTGCTGGCGTCTGTACATCTACGTCGTTTTTGATATCAGCTCCTATCGCTGGACAAAATTGCATCACTGATAACAGAACAATAGCATAGAAGCGAGTGCATTCGACACTCGCTTCACTTTACCTACTTATGTGTTTTGTTTTATCAAGTTCGCCACTTCCTCTGACATTTTTTTTCATATGGGGTGGCTCTTTTGGAGCAGTGCACCTCGAGTACAAAGCTACGTGACTACTCTAGCTAGAATGTCATGCGTAGGAAATTTCACTCGCTTTATGAAAGCGATGCCTCTATGTTTTGTTAAGTTCAAAGTACAGTGGGTTATATGTGTTAGCTGACCCACCTAAAAGTTAGACGAATTTGAACCTTCTGCAATTAGCAGTACCTAGATAAATGTGTTATTCGATTTCGAGCTTCACGAACTATATAGAACGACTTGTTCAAGGTAGGTAAATATTATAGAATACAGTTATGCCAATTTGATCTTTAACACGTAACCTTAGGGTAGGTAAGCTTTTGAATACTGTTTTGTCACATGATGGAGTTGTTAATTTCAACGATACTTGTTAAGTCGATTTGGTCTAGTGGTTGCAACAGTGAACCTATAGCAACATGGTTGCGAGTTCAAAACAAACTTTCCACTTCTTGTAGCTTTATGTTTACAATATTCAATTATGTTTTTTGAATCCAAAACATTATTTATATTAAATTAAAATAGTTAATTTAAATGAACTATTTAAAAACAAATACCTAACATGAGAAATAAAAAACAATAATGATTATGATAACGATTTTATTCAAAATAAATACAAAATAATCACTTACAAAATTAATTACTTGTTTTAAATATAAGGTATTCTATGATAAGCTTGAATTTTTGTTTCTTCGTTTCAACAATGTCTATAAAATACCCATTTTTATTTTTAAGTAGGTAAGTAATCAGTTACATGTAGTGAATCAACATGTTATATGTTTAGAAATATATATAGGTATTTCTATTTTATAACAATAACATCACCACATTAACTATCATACTTACCTACTTCTAAACTATAAGTGAAAATATTTTTTTAGAAAATAGTAATTACTAAAATATAAGTGAAAAAATAGCACTAAATACTTTGATGTTTTACCTACTTTATAATTTTTTTCTACTTAAGTATTTTTAGTTTTAAATATGGTTATGATCGTAAAAAGGACCTGCTTATTCATTGTATGAAACACTTCCATAGAAATTATGATGACAACAGTTTATTTAACACACACACTGACACGTAAGTAAGTATTGTTGACTGCGGGCGGTGGTGATATCATAATAGCGAAATGGAGCACCATGTCTTTCCACAATTTGTTGCAAGCGGCTTCGCATGCCGCACACCATGTTCCAGCAAGCATCACTTACTCTTCATGAGAACGTTGAAATCACAAGTTGCGCCAAATTCTCCTGACTTCTGATGAATCCCAATTTAAAATCATTTGACCCCACAAGTTTTCTATTGGGTTTACGTTTTAACTACAATCTGACTGTATTTCTGTGAAACAAAGAAATGAAACAGGTGTCACTATACGTTATAAAAAATATGTTTGCTTACGTCACGGCATAAGGAATAGTTAGGTATAAAAACAAAGTATAAAATTAGAAAAATACACTTACTGCTATAATATTATGTCTTCTAGCAATCTTTCTGATGCCAACATTCTCCTCGTGCAAATAGATTATTTTGTATTTTAAATAATCACTCAATTGAGACATGATAATAAAACTATAAAAAATAAATTAAAAACTTGGAAAAAGACGTTGTTTTCACAATTTAGTAAGGCAAGGTAAAACATATTCACGCGTAGTCACTGCAATTGTGCGTAGACTGGCTTTTAGCTTTATTATTGTGACGGTTCATTTTTATTTTCCTACCCGTATTTTTAGTAACATTTGAATACTAGTTTTATAATGAATACGCATATTTGTCTTTCAACTACCCACTTATTACAAGTTAGGCGAAAATATTACCGAGTAGCGCTAGTCTGATAAACTCATACAAATGAAATAACTCTTAATGTTACAGGCAGAGGGTTCAAATTCCTTCGTTTATAGGGTGGGTCAGATAACTCATATAACCCACTGTACCTATGAGTAATTCGCCATACGAACTTTACGGTAAAGGAAAACGTCGTGAGAAAACTTCAGACCTTGAACGAATAGTCTGAAATTGCAGTGACCAAGCGTGGTGATTAATGCCCTTTCAAGTAAGAGGACCAGCTTTTACCTTCCAGTGGGATACTTTTTTTTTTATTGTTCATTCTGCCCCTATCTCAATTTATTAGGAGTCGTTTTCTCCTCTCATATAGGTAACTATACCAGCCGTCATCTTTCATCTCCTTTCTAGCCATATCTTTCACACAATCCATCCATCGCCTTTTGGTCTTCCTTGCTCTTATCCTCATCATCCACAGCCCAAATTCACTAACTCCTGGATAGGCTTCTGTTTTCTTGAGCCAATCACCACGCTCCTGTTCCAGCCTCATCCAGTTTTTGCCCGCGATGGCAACAATGTCGTAAGATGCCCATCTCGCCGTCGAACGACCGACATCTCGTCTTCCAGTCATCATAACATACAAAACTTTCCTAACGACATGTTCCTCATTCTTCCGCATCATCACATGCAGACTGAATAATGTAGTGTAGTGGTCTGTGAACCACTCACAGAGTACAGACAGTAGCGGTACTTCTATAAACCCTATCTGTTTACTGACTGTATGCAATCGTGGTTGATTACAATACAACGCCGCCCCGGTAGACTTGCTGAGGTTAATAGCGTATTGCAAATGATTGGTGAATGTCCACGCGACATGTTGTAAGCAGTGAGGTGAATTGACGTGGTTTGAGCGTCATTAAACCATTTGATAGTGAATTGATGATTGCTTTATACAATGTTATTTTATGTGAACTAGGGCTTTCTAGTCGTCAGCGGACCTCTAGGGGTCCGGGAGAATGTCTCAAGAGTTCGATGGGAAATATCGAAAAAACGAAGTTTACCTTAAAATAAAGATCTCTGCTATTAATAAATTCGGTTTATTTTTTATTTTCAAGGGCTTGAATTTTCTGTCAAGGTTCCCGTCGTAAAAAGTCTGGGAAACGCTGTTTTTAATTGACGAGATAGGGTGGTAAAAGGCAACTAAGTACTAAGGGAGCAGAAGATGGGCAGCAGAGTCAATAATAATCTACTACGACCACTTCGTTAGCAAACGAAGCAGTAGAAGACCTGGTGTTGAAAACTATTCTGTACCTAATAGTTTCCGTATGACTTGTTTTGTGATAGTAGCAGTCATGTTTTACGATAAGTTCTAGTTAAATAAAGAACATTAAGTTTGTTGTTTGTATTGTAGCTATAGCTCTTTTTATCATGTTTTATTGGTAACTAGGATATATATTATTGCAAATTATGGGTGGCAAGTAATTCAACATCACGTAAAATTTTCATTTTTTCCGACCCCTTTGTAGATGGAGGCATTTCATTAAACACAAGAACACAGGCAGGTATTGCACTAAAAAAATAAGAAATTTAAAAAAAAACTTACGTTTGACAGGTCTTGGGCTTAACGGCGGCCTATCGTCCAGCACTACATCCTCTTTAGTCAAAGTATTTGTGTTATACTTCTTTACACTCTCGGCCCAATCCTGAATCCAAGTCTTATCTCCTTTACATCTATTCAGGCTCAAATAAGACAGTTTTCCAACTACTTGCTCCGGAGTCATGCCTGAGGTAACCAAGTCATCCCTCAAAGCTTTCTGAGCATTCTTCAACGCAGTACTCTCAAATTTCGTGTCCTCTAACCCTACCTTGCTACTTGGTAATGAAACTGGCACGGAAGTTTCTCGTGACAACCGATGGATGTAATCAGTCTGGTCTATCTCAGATTTAGTTAAACTACACCTACGTGGTACAGGCTCTATTTTGGGAGGGATTCGAGAGGATAAAACTCCTGAAGTTGTGACCGATGTGAAGCTACCAACATCACAGTCGTCATGCTTTGGTGGAGACTTTGCGAATGTTTTTTCTGTGATCGTTCTCACTCTATTTTTTATTTTTTCTAAGTAGCTTCGAGTAGATTTGATCTGTTTTGAGGTTTGAGCAGCCAAATCATTCTCAGTAGGTGATTCGTAGCAACAAGAAATTTCCAACACATTTTTGTCTTTAGAAATTTTTGGTATTTCAAATGATTGGTTTAGTAATGGACTACGGAGCCCTACATCTCTCCTAGGCTCTTTTGTGATTACTCTTTGGGGGTTAGGGAAGTCAAACACTAATTCTGGGTCTCTTTCATTGCCCTTTTTCTTTAGAGTTTCTTCTATAGCTTTTGTGAGGGTATCGGTACCGAAAGATCTATCAATACTCATTCTAGCCTTCTGTTCTTCGGTGTAATTATCCCCTTCTATTGTGTATGTACCAGTTGAAGAGTTATCAGACTGTCCATCAACATCATCCTCAATATACAATGTTCCTGTCGTAATACACTTCTTGAACAGATCAGGGGTTTCAGAAGACGCTCTACTTTTGCGTATCATTGGACTTTTAGAGTTCTCTGGGGTGGACAAACCGTTATCTGGCGTTAGAATATCTAATTCAGGACTTGATATGTCAGTCAACATCACTCCCTCAGGGCTTTGGTCAATAATATTGGCCATAGCGTTCCTATTTATATTACCGTAGCTTGGAGTTCTATGCACTTCTCTCATATATGAATTTCCTTTCAGAGGCAACATCAGGCCCTGACGAGACGTTAAATTTTCACTCCTAGACATAATACTATCTACTATAGGACTTTTGGACGTGCGTTTTGGCAGGACAGTGTCAGTAACAGGGGATTTAATATGTCTATTTGTAATAGGGGATGTTATGTGCGTAGCATTTTGTGCTAATGGACTGTTCCGGAGCTTCACGGAACCAGATAGGCCGCTGTCTTCCTGGTCTGATGAGAAGTAGCCTTCAGAGTTGTAACCTTGAGCTTTTCGGGGGAGCTTGGCGCTCATAGGCGGTCGAGCGAGCGTCGGACTGGGCCTGGTGAGACTAACAGACATAGACTGGACTCTCTGATGGCGAGCCTGTGATTTCTTCGCTAGCTCCTCCAGCTTTCGAGTGTCAACGGGCTTTGCAGCACCGAAGTCGATGGTAAACGCCATCGGATGGGGTTTCGGGGTGCTAGGCTCCGATTTCTCATCCTGACAAGGCTCCTCATCTATCTTCAGGCTGTCTGACGATGATTTGGAGATCGTCGCGTCCTGCCCGTCCGACAGGGGGCTCGACACGTCCCCCTCAACACTAACACTCATGTTTTCAAGGTATCACGCAGAATAAAAGTGACATCATATTCACAATCCGACTTTTGTACAGCCTTCACACATCACATTAGAAACCAAACATCAAGGTAATCACACCACACAGCATTGAATTTTGAAATGATAAAAGATTACTTTCGAAAAGTGGAACGAGAGCGCATAAACTAAAAAAAATATGAACTCCACCTACAACATCGAGCGCAAACGAACTATGAAAACGCGAAAGGCTCCGAATTCTTGACAATAATGTCAGACGTGACAGCTGCTAGTGACGTCCGACACGACACTGCGATTGTAATTGATTGTTTTATTGATTTGGCAACACAAAGAAATTGTGCAAGATCAATGACCTTATTCTGTCAAGGAGTGTTTCGAAACTGGAAAATTACAAAACTCCCGCCAATGAAACACTTTTCATAATCATCTTTTATTCGTTCAAATATTTTAATGCTTCAGAATTTTCTTGCTTTTCAAAGTTTTAATTTTTACACTTACCAAAATTATAGACTATTTTTCAGTCTGTCAACATATGAATGACAGTTTCTTAGAAGTTACGTTACGTTCTACGTGAGATATCACTTTACAGTTATTACCATTTCATCTTTCATCATTAAATCATGCATATTTTACCGTGAATTTTCGGTATTCAAGAACTATTTATAAACATTATTAAAAACTGAATAAAGTTTAATTTTATATCAAACAGAATACTGCAAAATGTTTTTCATCATTAGATTTTCTGACGCACCTTTGAACGCATCACGTGGTGATGAATTCAAGCACCATCGGAACGGAACGTCAGCTGTCAGTTCGGAATGAACCATGGCAGAGGCGGCGTTTTCCGAAGATGGAAAATATTATTCTGCCATCACCCAGGATGGTAGACTGAGGATATGGGACACAGAAACTAATGTACTCAAACAAGAGTATACACCAGACTTACATTTGACCTCACCGCCTTCATGTTTGCAATGGATTTCGGCCTCACAGTCAGCGGTACGTACAACACGTGGTTTTTATAAATTATTACACATAGTGGCTTTTCCCGCGACTTTTGTTGCATTCATAACTTTTAATTTCCACCAAACTCCTGATCAAAATGATTTACGCATTTCACCTAGGAGTTTGGTTAAAAAAATAATTGTTTTGGTATACTCTTTGAACTCTCTTCTATTCGTATGTGACCCTAGTACTTTGTTTACAAACTTGTATCTAGTTTCCTAAAAGCTTAATCTTCAACTCAAAAGCTCTTTACAAACTGTCCTCAATAAAATAATCAAGATTATATGTAAATATAACCTCAATACGTAATTTAGGCACATTATAATTTAAATAACCTTGATAAACTACTTCGTTAGAATATCATTAATTCTTTGTGTTATGTCTGAACATGGAAACTACCAAAACTATAATAGTGTTTTGGAGATAAGCATCTGATAAAGTATCAAAACTCTATTGATAAAATATTAAAACACCACTAAAAATCACCATTGTTTTTCAGGGTTCCCCACAAAAAGGTGGAAAACGGAAAAGCCTATCTGAGGAAACACATTGCATAGCCCTTGGTACAACTAGCGGAAAGATTTTAATATATTCTGTAGCACAAGCTAAAGTGGAAACCGTCTTATCAAATGAAAACACCAGTAGCGCTATAAGCACACTAGATTGGCACCGGAAGTTTGGCCTGTACAGTTGTAATAAGGAGAATAATGTGTGCGAGTGGGACTTGCATAGCTCGTTAATTAGATATAAGTATAATGTTAACATTGACAGTAAGAATAAACACGGAAATAATGTCTGTGCCATCAAAATTGTACCCCATAAACAGGTGAGTTCCCAAAATATTATCTATATGTTGTATGACTAGCAATTCTATAGTTTCTACCTACCCCCTTGATGGAAAAAGGTGTGAGTTTATGTATGAAATAGTAACTCTAGTAAGTTTTTACTGTTTGCAACACCATACTAAAATTTGGAGAGAACACAATAATTATGTATAATCCTATGGAAGATTAGAAGGTGTAAAATTGTATGGGAGAAAACCAAGTCTAGGAGTGGGTGGTGAAAATTGTTAAAAATAAGTTGAGAAGATTGAACTTCCTTAATGGGAGCCTAATCCTACTTTAACTTGAGACCTTTATTTCTTATTTGCTAAAGAACACCAAATGCATATACATTCAACATTAATTTACAAAAAAGATATGTATTAAAATACTACTTCATAATAATTATGGTCCCAAAACTCTGACTTCATAACTATCTTAAAATATTACCATTTGAACCAGGTTGATATACACATAAAAAAGACAAAAAACTTAGTTCTAACAACAGTATTATGTTATAACACAATACTGTTGTTACTACAACACTGTGCTGTTGATGTAGTTCTTGTGTTTGCTTACATGCAACCACTCCAATACATGGCCTCCCAATAGTAGCTTTATTTATCACTTTCAAGGACATTGTACGGCCATTATAACAATAATACTAAACTTCTATTGTGTCTTGTTTACTGCATCGGAACCTGTTAAGTCATTGCCACCATCCTTGACACTTGGATTGTGGTGGTTGCAGTATATTTTTAGCAGACAAGGAAACTGACTCCCTTGGTACCAGAATTCAAGGAAGTTTCCAAATATTTTAGTAAGGGCTTATACCTTTTATCCAAAGAAACAAAATAGCAGCTTGACATGTTTATACAAAAGCTGTCAAACAATGCACATTTATACAAGAAGAAAATAAAGTTGAAAACTAAATAAAAATGCGTAATGCCATTACTTTGTTGTTTTTTGCGACGTGAACAAGTCCCCCGTCCCCCGTCGATGTCTCCCGGCCGGCGCTAACAAGTCATATTTATTTTATTCTCTAGATAAAACTTATCTGATTATTGAAAAATCAGCCTTCGACCAAGTATCATCATTATACTTTCTTTGCACTTGTTTCATGTTTCATGAGTATTATTCAAATCAAATCAAATCATTTATTCGCATAGAATGTAGGTATTTAACAAAAAGTTGGTAAAAAAAATGTATATTGGCCTGTGTACATTCTGCCTGAGTATTGGCATGCAAAATTTAACAAATTAAGTTTCAAATTTAAATACTAAGGAACACCAAATAGTTTTAATAATTCCAAAGATACATTTATACATATAGATAAGTATATTATGCTTTATGTATGTATTTATTATAGAAGTAAATGGTACACTATTATACTACCTACAGTATTGTCTCTCCTTCTCCCTATAATCAATCCAAAAGTTATCTTAAAAAAATCGCTTTCAGCTATAAGACCGCCTATTGTGTCATTCCTTGTAAAATTTCTATATTTAATCTGTAATTTATATGGTGTACATATAAAGAGTATTCTATTGTTAAAATCCCTTTTAGAGCACAACCGCCCGATTCCTGGTGGCAGCTTCATACCAAGTCCGTGTATGGCGATTACACGACGGAGAGGCGACCGTCGTCAAGAACTTGGGACATAATGCGGCACCCACTGCCTTGCTGACGATAGCCACTTTGAATGATGTGTGCTGGCTCATTGAGGGTTCACAGTGAGTAGATTTTTTTTATGGTTTACGGCTTATCTGTACGGATGAAAGCGCGTCAGAGCTTATCAAAACAAAATCCTAAAGTGGCGAACTACAATTTGTCAGATAAAACTATTCAACCACATTGTCGCTCACTAATTTTGCATATATGTAGGTCATCTCTATGCTGACTATGAATATTGAGTATCTTTCTAAAATATACCCTTTTATTAACTAGCAATCTTGCGCATTACACAGCACAGCCAGGATCGTGGCCAGTGGCCGCTCCAGCCAGGTTAAACTATAGAAATCGAATGCGCATCGCACACTTGCCTGCAACAACCAAAAATTGCTTGACCGGCCGTCAAACTAGTTGCGGCCAAACATTAAACAACACCATCTTAGTCGGAGTTTCAGCAGTCAAGACTACGACCAGGCGTGGCCCGGGTTGCGTAGTGGGGGAGGTCCCATAAGGTTCACTTAGAATTTACATTAAAATTTATGTTCTATAATAACAAACCACCTTCCACAGAAATGAACGCCTCCTCTCATTCTGGGACATAACAATAACAGAAGACAACATCCCCCAACTGAACGGAGACGAGACCCCTCATAAGAAGCAACGCAGGAAATCTATTACCAAGCCAGTAACAACCAACACACCTACATATAACTTTGTACTGGAAGATGCTCCTAGGATTGTTGACGTGGAGTTGAAGGATGAAGATGGTGCTACAAGGTTAAGTCTTGCAGCAACTACTAGGAGCGGTGTGGTGCATTATTATGGGCATATGTTGAATGGGTGAGTTTAGTTTATTTTGTTTATGAGTGATTACTTTATTTTACCATTTATGTGCACACATAATATATAAACAGACGTAAAAAACAGAACAGAAAAATATTTACAAATGTGATGTTTATTTCATAATATATATAATTGATGACTTTATAAGTTTATATACTATATTGGGGTTGGTTTCGAATGGGAAATGCACAGATAAATAAGGGATTTTAAAAACTAACATAATTATGTTGGCGACAGATTACAAGCCAGCTTAAGCAGTTGCCAAATGGATGTTTTTGAGACTTGAAAGCACTTTCAATGGCTTCCCACTCTTTTTTAGCACCCAGCAACTCCATTTCAGTTAAATTATTCCTTAACATAACTGAATAGGGATGACAACTAACTTTTTTTTCTTCGTCTATCAGGTAGATTTTTAAAAAGTATTGGGCACGTATTTTTTCTTTTTTCACATAATCAAAACATTACAGAGATATATTGATTTGAAATGTCGCATGACGTCACATGTTGGTACAATTTTTACCTACACGTGACGTCATGAGCCCCCACTCCCAAACTTTGACACGCTTTATCTTTGTAATTTTTTGGTTGATTGACACAAGAAAAAATATGTGTCCATTATTTTTTAATAATCTAACTGACGGACTAAATAGAATTTCGTTTACTTTACCCCGTCGTCATCCCTATTCACCAATGTAATTTCACCCCCAGATCATCAACAAAGCCAATAAAGCCTTCAGTAACCATCCAAGTGTCAAGCGGCGAAGCGCGACCCCTTCCTCTGCAGTGCTGCAGACTGCCTCCCACTGGAGATCTACTACTAGGATACTGGAATGGACCCGTTTTGACCTTTGAGAAAGTGGTAAGTCCATATATTATTATATCTTGTTCAGATGTGAAGGGATCAGGGAAGAACAACTTATGTCACATTTTTATTTTTTTTTCAACTGGCAATGCAGTCTGAGGGCGCCTTCCGAATTGCGAAAATAGCGATTATATCGCGAATCCGACCAAATTTAATAGTCACAAAATATAAGGGCTATTGCGTAATAATTGTGACATTGCGCGTTGGTCGGATTCGCGATATTATCGCTATTTTCGCAATTCGGAACGTAGGGTGAATGGGTATACCTGTCGCTATGTTCTGTCAAAAACAACAGGGCAATAACATCCATAGTCTCCGAGTTTTCATGCTTTTTAAAATATTGATACAGGGAAAAAACATACAATATCCGGACCGTTCAGCCCT
The DNA here is from genome assembly GCA_914767645.1 of Hydraecia micacea. Classification (NCBI taxonomy): domain Eukaryota; kingdom Metazoa; phylum Arthropoda; class Insecta; order Lepidoptera; family Noctuidae; genus Hydraecia; species Hydraecia micacea. The sequence goes on along the minus strand of OU611801.1, from coordinate 2,191,309 downwards.
CTCCCCTATACCACATACATACTTATTACAGTTAAAGTGCCGTGGGTATAAATTACACTATTTTATTAAGATCTTATCTTTTAACTAAAGTGCGTTTCACGAAAGAATTCCCTTCATCGTAATGTTGGCACCATTGCTTTTCATTGAAGGAATGGTTTTGCAAGCAATTCTTTAATGGAAAGCAATGGTGCCAACATTACGATGAAGGGAATTCTTTCGTGAAACGCACTATCAAAGAGTAAAGTAACTATAGAGGGAAAGAGTGACAACTCTGTGGTAAAATTTGCATGTATGGAAAGTGCTGCCACCTTGAGTTTGGTGGGTGACCTAAGGCTCTAATAAATATACACATACCTATAGTTAAGCATACTTACTATAAGTAGCGAATCTTTATTATAATGTTTAGGGTCACAATCAGGGTAACAAATAACAGTAACAAGTAACAATTTTAACATAATTAGCTGAGATAAACTCGGGATTTCGGGAAGCGCATCAACGTCGGGAAAGCCGGAGTTGCGGAGTTGACAATGATAATGGCGGATGGCCGGCGGCGACAATGACATTTGTTTGACAATTTGACAAACAAGAAAATGGCTGCCAAGTTTTTTTAACCCACCAAACTGCAGATGTCGCTGTCGTCTATGGAAATTGATGACAGTGCTAAGTGTGCCCCCCCTGCGCACTATAGTAATATCTCAGTTTGTTCATTAGGTGACAAAAGTGGTTCTTCCCCTGATCCCTTCATGTGTAAGCTATGGGTGCTTGGAAAAAATGGTAGTACAATATTTTTACCTCAAGAAGCGACGCCTGCTTTACTTTTGGTAACCAAGTATACAAACACGCTGTAAATGTGTGCGTGAAGACGAGTAGCGTCAGCACATAACACACACACACACACATTCACAGCGGTAACCACGAGCAAGGCGCGTCGCTTCGTGAGATAAAAATACTATAAGCGATAACGCCAAAAAATGTGTTGTTATAAGAAATACGCATTTGAAATCATAGTTTAAAATCTAAAAATGTTTGTGCTGTTAACTGTAGGTAGAGCTTTATCTATCCTTCAAGGAAGGCGTGGTATTATAATTTGTTGAAATTGTATTACATGCAAGCCCGACAAAATAATATTACGATACAAACACTATACCTATGCAGTTAGACCCTAAATGATGCCTGATAAAATGAAAAACTTGAAACTTATTCAATGGTCGACATTATCGACATAATTATAATTATGAAGTTTCTCAGGAAATTAAAAAAATGGTCCTCACGAAATGTCTAGCACTATCGCCTATATTCTTTATTACGTTTGGAAAGTGTCCTTGACCTTGACGCAACTTCAAACAAAATGGAACTAGTATTCAAGGACATTTTCAACAATCGCTTTTTGCTATGCAGGCTTAAAGCATTATTATAATCGTACCTACTATTAAATTAGTGTAGACTGCTTCGATACTAGTCGAAAGTGCGACAGCTGAGTAATGTGGTCCAGACTTCCAGCTCCAGAGTCTAGATTTGTGCCCGTGGGAATACGCTAGCCCCCTATTCCATGGGACTTAAACATTAGTGCCGATATTTGGGGTGGATCAAATAATCAATTTTCCCACCCGTACGCAAAATACGCGCATTGACGTGGAGTTGCGGACACCAGCCCGTCTTACCTATTACCTCCTGCGGATATTGCATTATTAACCTATAATGTTCCCACTGCTGAGATACAGTCCTATCTCTGTGAGAGGGTGTGGGCTGTAACCTAACAAGCATGGGTTGGTGGATGTCACATGTCTTCAAATGTTTGTTTCTAGGAAATCTTTCATTTCCTCATGATGTTTTCCTTTACGATTCATAGTTTTAGCATAGACAAACCATTGTATACTCCAATTACAACAGTTTAAGACTGTATTTCACTTATTTTATTTATATGTGGAATGGTGTGTGTTCCATATTAGATATTTTAGTTTTAAGGATTTGGATTTTATTTTGGATTGTATTTTCTTTAGCATGTTACTATCTTGTGACCCTAATGAAGAAAATACAATAAATTGGCCAAAATAATAATAATATATTTAGCAATTTAATGAAGCTGCTACCTATGTAGCAGCTTCATTAAATTGCTAAATATATAATTGTTATTATTAATCTTTGCTATTTATTTCACAGACTCCCGACCTAAAATCAAAAACCCAGATACTTATCCGTGGCGACAGTAAAGAATCCAAGAAGAAGACAAAACAAAATAACGAGGTGAACAAAGTGCGGAGTGAACATGACACGTCACAGGTCACCTATGTGGAGCCTATGGGGGGCGTCGCCAGGAAGAGGGCCACGCCGGGGGATAAGGTTAGTAATAATCTATTTTATATTATACCTCCATCCTTCTCTGCTCCTGAGGGGCTTGTGGCTAATTAATAACAGCCGCACTGATGATCGATCAGGTTAAACTGCGCTTGCCGCGGTTGGTCCGTGGATGGGTGACCATCTTTATATACCGAGACCCCTGTGTGTCTCAGAAATCACGTTAAACCGTTGGCCCGGTTGTCATTTGTGGATCTTTGATGGTCGTTTCGGGTCGTGAGAAGCCCGAAAGTCTGACAACCAGTCTTACCAAAGGGTATCGTATTACCAAGTAACTGGGTTGTGGAGGTCAGATAGGCAGTCGTTCCTTGTAAAATACTTGTATTCAGCTGTATCTGGTTAGACTGGAAGTTAACCCTAAAATAGTTGGGAATAGGCTAGGCAGATGATGAAGTTAAATATGTACAGTCAACAAAAGAGATAAGTATGCAGGATCGTCGGATATAGTTGAAGTTTAGTAAGAAACCGATGGATGTTGTCGACTGAAATTTAATTTGATATATGAGCTGTTTGTTTTCTCTAAACTTAATTTGTAGTAACTTTGTAACTTAGTTTGTAATTTATTCAATTAAAAATTTTTTCGAGAACATCCATCAGTTTCTTACTAAACTTCAATTATATCCGACGATCCTGCATACTTATCTCTTTTGTTGACTGTACCTACATCATATTTTAACATACAGGTAGAAGTACCAATGGAAGCTCGACTAGCCAACCTCGCGCTCGACGTGAAGGGTCGCGGCAAGTCGGCCGTCAGTCAGAACTTGACCAAACTACTGATGCAGGGACTACACTCCAAGGATAAAGGGTAAGGATACATTGGCTGTTTTCCAAATAATTAAAAAAATCGATTAAAATGATTACACAACATTATACACATATACTGTTCTATACATAACATGGCTAAATCATAACAGCCGCACAGGTAGATCGTTCAGGTTAAGCTACGCTTGCCGCGGTTGGACCGTGGATGGGTGACCATCTTCATTATATACCGAGACCCCTCCGTGGCTCGGAAAGCACGTTAAGCCGTTGGCCGTCCCGCTTGTCATTCGTGGGTTTTTGATAGTCGTTACGGGCCGTCAGAAGCCCGAAAGTCTAACAATCAGTCTTCCCATGTAAAATACTGGTATTCAGCTGCATCCGGTTAGACTGGAAGCCGATCCCTACATAGTTGGGAAAAGGCAGGCAGATGATGACATAACATAGCATCAAGCCGGCTACCCCTAAAGGGTTAGATAGAGGTGTACCTATAGTACAGCCACATTTTGCCAGTTACCTTTAAGTATAATGTAATGCAAGGGGTTGTGGAACTATAAGCATAAAAGAAAAAAATGCTGCCTAACTCATCCTCTGACATTAATCCCTTTGTCTGTGATTTCTACTTTACTAAGTCCAACATGGTAAAGTGGGGCTACCTTGACGGAACGGCAGTAGAGTGTGATTGTGGAGCTATCTCTAGCTAGCATAAACCATGCTCCACCTCCTATCCTGCCCTCTGTGTCCCAAAACATGCAGTCCAAGTGAACTCTGCGCTGCCACCGACAACGCTGCGGAAGTGGCAAAGTTTTGGTAAAACAAGATTTTAAATACAGTCGTGCCAGCGACACGAAGAAGGAGACTTTACTAATGATTTCTGTTTCTCTTTCAGTATAATCCTCACAGTGCTACAGAAGGACGACCCCCTGGTCGCGCTGCGCACTGTGAGCAACTTACCAGCTGACTACGTACCGCAGTTGTTGGAACAACTCGCTGACATGGCCACGCGGAAGACTAGCCAGTAAGTAGCTTATATCACATCACACTAATATTAGAAAGGCGAAAGTTTGTGAGTGTGTTTGTATGTTTGTTACTTCTTCACGCAAAAACTACTGAACGGATTTGGATGAAATTTGGCCCATAGATAGTTTATAACCAGGATTAACACATAGGACAATTTTTATCCCGATATTCCCACGGGATCGACACTTATGCGGGTGAAACCGCGGGGCGCTGGTAGTCATAATAGTAAATAGCTTTCCGGGATAATCCTAAGTATTACCAGCTGGCTACGTACCGCAGGGACATGCCCAACCAGGGTCAAGGCGCGTTTTTAAACTCAGTCAAAACGAAAGTGTCGGTTTGCCTACGAATTTGAATTCTTAGATTGTGATTTTGGATCCTACTGTCTCCATGAAATGTAGCATTAAGAAGAATGGTGCTCTATTATTTCTGTCACAAAACTGACCCATTATTTCCTCCACTTGTATTAACTGTGCCGTTTTTCCAACAGATGCGCGGCAGTATGCACGTGGCTCTCCGCAGTAGTACGGTGTCACTCGGCGCTGCTGCTCGCTACGATGGGCTCCCGAGCTTCAGACCATCTCACACAGCTGCTAGCTATATTTACACACAGGTACGTTTTATAAGTATAGGTACTTGTTGTAATCAATCATGTTTTTAGGGAGGGCATCCACGAGCAACTTAGTTGCCCAGCAAGTTTTCTGTCACTATCTCTTCGCCGAGATTTGGACGGTGCGCGCACGGGAGCGACAGTAACGCTACTTTTTAGTAAAATTTTGAGGGAAAAAATATGGTGGCACTCCGGGAGTGCCGACAGAAGTGAAAACAAAAACAGAATACTTTGCCATCACTCACTGACATATCGGATACACATTAAAACCGAGTACATCCCGAGGACAGCCGAACACACCCGAAGCGGTGTCGTTACGGTAACAGTGGCGCAAATTCAATGTTTTTTTCCCATATTAAAAAATGCCCAATGCGCCTAAAGAAGTGTTGACTTCAAAAAAATTCTGTCGACGCGGGTGAGCGTCAACTGGCTGGCCGGGAACTTTACTGTCGCCGTGCGCACACTTGCAGTCACCGGCCTGTCCCAAACCCGCGGAGATAAATTAGTTGCTGAGACACAAGTTGCTCGTGGGCGCCCTCAATTAGCTGTATAAAGACTCTTTCTACTTACAGGGAGAATTGCGATGACCAGACCTTTTATAGTACATTTAATTTAAGTCATTAATGGACATTTTCACTAACGCTTGAGTATTTTCAATGCTCGGCACAGCGCCCGCAGTTGGAAATCCAACAGTAACAAAACAAAAAACCAAAATATAAATTAAAATAAAACAATAACAAATCAAATCAAATCAAAATATTTTTATTTCACATAAACCAACATGGGCACTTATGAAACGTCAGAAGCTAGGTGCACGGTTCCAATTGGTCGTTTCCTATGGAGAAGAACCGGCAAGAAACTCCATGGTTACTCTTTTAAAAATAATTGGCTTTTACAATGTTTTCGAGTTACAGTAGGTATGGGAGGACAGCGTAGGCCTGTCAACAAGTACCAGGTACTTGATAAAAATAAAAAATGGTCTACAGATCTAGTCTACAAGGCTTACAAAGTCCTCACATTTACAAAATAAGGATGTATCAAAAGGATAAACAAAATATAAAAATCTACTAAAACCAAGAGATATGATTGCCATTTCAACTAAGAAAGAGGTGAAAAATTAAAATTGTCTGTATATAATGTCAAATAATAAAAAGATTATGTCATAGAAGTATGTACAAATAAAAAATAAACATCGTAATTTGAGAGCAGTTAATAGACATTTACGTAGAACTTATGCCGTCAAAGAGGTGCCAGGGAAGCCACATGTGCAGAAGGAATTATTGCCAAACTACCTTGTCTTCAACGTAGTCTTTAATCTTATAATATGCTTTTTTGATAAGGACTCGTTTGATGAGGGTTTTGAACTTTCCATCGCTAAGTTCTGTAACCGACTTTGGCAACTTGTTATAAAAACGGATGCTGTTTACAAGAAATGACTTGCTAGTTTTAGTTAGTCTAAATTTAGGTATCACAATTTCATTTTTACTGCGTGTATTTATATTATGGAAATCGCTTCTTATTTTGAAAAGTCCTAAGTTTTTGCGAACATACAAAATACTTTCTAAAATGTAAAGAGAAGGCAGAGTTAGTATATCAATTTCTTTAAATTTGTTTCTAAGAGACTCGCGAGGACCCATTTTATATATTGCGCGGATTGCCCTCTTTTGTAAAATGAAAATTGAATCTACGTCAGCTGCCGATCCCCACAGCAGAACACCATAAGACATAATACTGTGGAAATATGCAAAGTATACTAACCTAGCTGTGGCTATATCTGTCAACTGCCTTATTTTTCTTACTGCATATGCAGCTGAACTTAATCTACCTGAAAGAGCTCTAATGTGTGCGCCCCATTGTAATTTTGAATCTAAAGTAATTCCCAGAAATACAGTTTCCATAATAGCATCTAGTTTTTTGCCATCAAGTTTTAAATTCAGATCCACTTGAGGTACATTTGGTAATGAGAACTTAAGACATTTAGTTTTGTTCGCATTAAGTAAAAGATTATTAGCTGCAAACCATTTCGAAAGAACAGCCAGACTATCGTTGACATGTAAGACATCCGTATCTTTTCTATCTATTTTAAAAATAAGGGAAGTGTCATCAGCGAATAAAATGATATCCGATAAGTTAGCCATCATGTAAGGAAGGTCATTAATATATACTAGAAATAAGAAAGGGCCAAGAATTGAGCCTTGAGGCACGCCCATCTTAACTAGAGACCCCGATGACGTCGCCCCGTTAACGTTTACTTTTTGCTGCCGTTTTGATAGGTAGGAAAGAACAAGATCAGCAGCTTGTCCACGAATTCCGTAATGGTATAATTTACAGAGCAGTGTATTATGGTCAACGCAGTCAAACGCTTTTGAGAGGTCACAGAAAATGCCAATTGCATCCTGGGACTTCTCCCAGGATTCCAAAATGTGACTGATGAGTTTTGCTCCCGCGTCCGTCGTCGACCTACCTTTCGTGAAACCAAACTGGCGACTATGTAAAATCCCATTTGAGTTAAAATGTGACAACATCTGGTCCAGCATGATTTTTTCATAGATAACCTAACCAATAATATTTAGCCGTTAATTTTGGTATTTCCTAGTGGTAGTGAAAAATTGTATTAAAACCCACTTTCTGCTGTCTGTCAAATCTAATGGCGACTGTTTCATCAAACCAGGAAACAAGAGGTCTCTGATCGTGGCTGGGTCGCAAAGACGTCGTTAATACACAGGCATAATCATCCTATAATGTTCCCACTGCTGGGACACAGGCCTCCTATCTTCGAGAGGGAGTGGGCTGTAATCCACCACGCGGGCCCAGAGCGGGTTGTTAGATGTCACATGTCTTCGAACTTTTGGTTCTAGGACATGCCGGTTTCCTCACTTTGAGGGCAGTGGTGGTGAAATTATTTACATAAAGTAAAGCGCCTGGCCGGGTTCGAACCCACGACCTACAACTCATAAGTCGGGACCGGTACCACTGGGCCATCACTACCACCAACACACCGGCGCTTCCCTTGAAAAATGCATAACCACGAAAATAAATTTTACGCTAGTTCTTTATTTATATTATGATTTCGTTACAGACGGTCCCACCTCTGCCAGTTACTGAACCTCAAGGGGCGGCTTGATCTGACCATATCGCAGCGAAGTGCCGCCGACATCGCGCTAGACGAACAGGAACCAGTGCTTAATTATAATGGTGAGTTATATGTAATACTAGCTTCTGCTCGCGGCTTCGTCCGCGTGGATGTCGCAAGTTTTCCAACGGGGACGTGCTACCAGGATAAAGAGTATATCTAAATCCGTTCAGTACATCGATTACATGTCGAGACCCCTCCGTGGTTCGGAAAGCACGTTAAGCCGTTGGTCTCGGCTGTTATTTGGAGATCTTTGACAGTCGTTACGGGTAGTCGGAAGCCCAAAAGTCTGACAATCAGTCTTACCAAAGGGTGTCATGTTACCAGAGGGGCAATTCTCGTAATTTTAAGAACGTTCACAGTCTGATCTCAGTCTCAATCTGTCAAAAAATACCTCTTATTTCCCTACACTTTGACAAGTTTTTGACATTTGTTTGTCGCTGAGAGATGAGACTTCGACTAGATTTTGAACGTTTTAAATTACGAGAATCGGCCTTCTGGTATCTAAGGTCCGACCGCGGCAGATTTGCCAAACATGTAAACAACAATGGCCGCTCGAAATTGAATAAAATCGATAAACAAGAGTATTTATTTTATGTAATGTTTGTTTTCGTCTAGTTAGCTCGGAGATTTAGACGAAACTAGACGAAAACAAACATTACATAAAATAAATACTCGTTTATCGATTTTATTCAATTTCGAGCGGCCATTGTTGTTTACATCTTTGGCAAATCTGCTGCGGTCGGACTTCATGTTGTGGAGGTCAGTTAGTTAGGCAGTCGCTCCATTTAAAATATTGGTATTCAGCTGCATCTGGTTAAAATGGTAGCTGCCCCCAACATGGTTGGGAAAAGGGTAGGCAGGTGTTATTAATAAAGTTATTAACCTGTGTCTTCATTCCAGACTCATCATCAGACGAAGAAATGGAAGCAGAAGCATACCAGTCGGACAGCGGCGCGTCGTGGGGAGACGATAAGTTCGAGAGCGAGGCGAGCGCCGCAGAGGACGAGACCGACGGAGATTGACGTTATGTAATAAATAGATCGTTTTCATATGCCTGTGTTTTTATTTTCCCTGCTGTACGGTGACCTTGTGAAGACCGCAGGAATCCGTTGGATGCAAGAAGCTTTCAGGTCATCAGTAACCACCTGAAAACGGTAAGGTCCGGTCCGCGTTGCATCCGATCCGAATTAGGAATGTTCTAAGTTCGGACCTAGTGCGCAAGCCCTCATATTTGGATCAGCATAGCTATTCACAACCATTCGACAGGCTATTGTATCGGAAAATTAAACATTTTGATAACCTGATTTGCCTTGCCCGCTTGAAGAATAGCAGTCTTCCATATTTGCAGCTTCTGTACTTGTGTACAGCGTTTAGAGGACTTCTACGATAACATTGATTGACGACCGATCCGGTACAGAAACGTAGTGGTTGTGAATAGCTATGCAGATGCCATGCAGAACCACTCAGCTCTCAAACTAACCTGAAGGTGGCATGATGTGTATAGGAGGCCGTATAAAATAAAAAACTCAAAATAAAGTCATTCGCACCATCATATATTTCATACATCACTTATTTAATTAACATACACATTTCGTATGTATAAACTTACAAACTAATACTTTGATAATCAGAACTTATCATACAAAAAAATAACTTTAAAATTGCGTTTAGGGAATGAGGTACGTCGGCTTCTAGCAGCGTTCTCTTACAAAATGTTTTAAATTGGCAATTACAATTATTATTCTTGATTACTAAGGTACCTTTTTACACCTAGAGTTGACCATTATGGCAATATTACACGATTCAACTAAATAGATTGTTGATTGAAAAGCACAGAATTGAATGGTTCACTTACACAATCCAATATGGTTGAGCATAAGCATAATCAGCCTATAATATTCCCAATGCTGGGACAGGCCTGCCCTCGGTGAGTGAGTGGGCTGCAATGCAACACATAGGCCCAGTGTGGGTTAGTAAATGTCACGTCTTCGATTTATTCGTTCTAGGACATGCGGGTTTCCTCACGATGTTTTCCTTCACCGTTTTGAGAGCAGCGGTGATGAAATTATTTACACTGTGTCACCAGTATGTATGTTTCATTCAAATTAAAAGCATAAGTGAACCATAAAATTCCTACTCTAGATTCAAAAGGTACTTAAGTTACAAAACTCAGACTGGCTATCGAAACCCTAGTAATAAAAAATCACGACATTAAAAATTGCGTCAACTTATCTACTTATTCTATGCTTTTTTTGAAGGCGGCGCCCTAAAGATGCCTACTACGACCGCGTGGTCTCTTTCATAGGGCTCCAAAGTCAACTGTTCTTGTGGTTTAAGTTTATCAGCTTGTAGTTTCTTTACTTCAGCTGCGAAAACTGCTTCGGGCTGCGCTGTCGAGTCTATGCAGGAGGCCTAGAAGGAAATATTATGAGGTTAGATTTTGAAGTGGTTGGAGTGGTGAACTGAAAGTTGTGTTAGCATCAGTGAGAGAGTTCAATCTATCAACATGTATGATTTAGAGTGTTTGTGTCATCATCAAAAAAGATCTAAGAAATAGAAGCATTCGGAAATTATTATTCAATAACTGATAGACTTCTTGCCTATTCAAAAGCATCTCAAACAATTGAAATGTACTTTTAAATATTGAATATAACATATCCTGTTTTAAGTTATACGAAACTTAGTAGTAAGTACTGAAATGGGCCATATGCAGCAGCATAGTGCTCCAGATTATTTCACTTTTACCTAAGTTAACCATAAAACTGTCTAAAATTATCAGAAACTCACCTTAATAGAAATAACAAAGTGTCCTCCATTCTTCAGGAAATGTTGTGCATTTAGACTGACTATCCTGGCTTGGTCGGGTTGAGCTACATCAGCGAATATGCAGTCTACCATGCCAACCAGCATTCTGTGAGAGAAAGAGATAGATTATAGCCGATTTTTTGGTGTTAGAGGGAGATGGGAATAGTTGGCTTGAATCAGAGAGAGAGTTCAAAATATATATCAACATGAAAGATTTAGCTCGTTGAGATCATCATTGTGAATGTAGATGAGATACATTGATGGGTATCAATATAAATGTGATAAAACAAAAAATAAATTGTTTTTCAATTTTTATTCAACTGCAATTTATGTAGTCACTTGAAATACCAGTTTTCTTTTTTTTCTGTATAGCTAATTTAATTTGACCCTGTATACAGTACCTGGATGCTGGACATATAAAATATAATTTATTTACCTGTATTTAAGTGGATGCCTAGCATCTTCAATGATAGGAATAATATTTGTCCTCTTCTTCGCCACATTTATTAAATCTCTGCCTGACCGATGTGAGAACTCCACAGCATATACAAGACCTTCCTGTGGGACAAACAATGTGGAACAAATGGTTAATACAATGAAGGTAATTAGGTGATTTTGTTTGTCTGTGTTTAATATCAGAAGTGGGTATGTGGATATAGTCTTCATGAATAGGTCTAGATTAGAGGGACCACGATCATCATTTAAGATTTTAAGAATGAATAGTATACAGATGATATGCATTTTATTTTAACAGTAAAGCACAACCAATGTCAATGGCCACTATGGAGTTCCTTGTCCATAGGAAAATAGGAAATTTTAATTTTAATATGGCAATGTACTTTTTCCTGTAACATTTGTGCTTTTTCCAACTGAAATAAATTTGATTTTGACTATAAAAATTTGATAGCAAGACCTTAGATACATTTGCTATTGTTGCTAACATGCCATATGCTTAGAAGTGTTTACTGTTGTTTTTAGTACTTTAAATACAGATCATCTGTATACATACACCATTTCCAAAGCCAATATGACAGTTAAAAATTTTGCTGTCAAACTTTTTGACAACAAACTTCTATCAAACCATATTCAGCCATAAATTTCCTATCAAACCAATAAAAATACAACATACCGGTCCAACAACATCGGAGACATGACTGACAGTGGTACCACTAGCAGCACCAAGATATAACACCCTGGATCCCGGAGGCATATGTATAGCATCAACACCGCCCATGATCGCAGCTGCTAACTTTGATCTGAACGGGTTCCATACTCTGTATTCAACCTTTTCTCCGTCAGTCTGTGAAAAGAGCATAATGTTGGTAAGTAAGGGTTACGGTAAAAAGGGGTAAGGGTAATAAGAGGCAATGAATCAGAAGTGGGTATGTGGACATAGTCTTCATGAATAGGTCTAGATTAGAGGGACCACGATCATCACTTTGAAATACTTTTTTTTTGCTTATTTACAAAAAGGAAATATTATTTCTATATTTGACTAATTTTATTTGCTCAGAAGCTTTGCTTAGACTAATTTCATGTTAAATTTTTTCTTTATCAAACCAATACTTTTTTCACATTTTAAAAATTATATTTTATTGGCTTATTGCATTAATTAACTAAACAAGTCTACATGGTTGAGACAAAATGAATACAAACCTCAACAGATATCCTCTTTTCTCCATATACTTCTGATCCAGGCACCAAATTCTTTGTCACCAGGGCATCTTCTTTGCCTCTCGCGATAAATACTCCAGGATGTCTATGATAGAAGTAAAAAATGTTTAGAAGGGGTAAAAAGCAGAAGATTTGATAAGGTAAGAAGGGTAAGATCAGAAATATATTTTGGCTTCAAGCATTCGCTTTCAGAAGAACGAAAGTTATATTAGTAAACATCATTTGAAAGTTATTTCTGAATTGAAATTCGTCACTTATGTGCACTTATAGTGTTCAGTAACAAAAATATTCTTTGGTTACATTTCACAAGACCAAACAGAAGTAACAATCAGTTTGACCTAAAAAGTTTTGATAAGCAACTTCATGTTTCATTTTAATGAATATTTTTGCTGATTACACACATTGAGTTAGTAAGCAGACTGTTTCAAATATTCAATACTGCTGTATATTTAGTAAATAATTTTTCTTGTAGTCAGTGTAAAAATGTTTAAAAATTGATCCTAATCAAAACTAAGAAATGGAAAGTTAGCATGTGGTCCGACTTTCCTAAGAAGGAAGAGTACCCAAGAAAACCCAAATAAGTGTAATACTTCTGCTTTTTATAAATTATCTTGTATTAGACTTTCATAAAAATTGTTTTAAGCTTCGGACCCTCATCAACACAATCAAATATCTAGTAATCCAAAGGTGACTTCTAGGCTAAAATTACCCCAAAAAAACAAAATCATAACATACCTGTGAGGTTCAATAATAACTTGCTTGCCCCCCTTAAACCCGCCGCCGCCTCCTCCCCTGCCTCTACCACCTCCTGGGCCACCGCGGCCGCGACCTAAGAAGACAAAAAAGGTTTTAGTACAAAATAATACAAGAAAATGGGTGTTAGTTTGTCTGTGTTTAATATCAGAAGTGGGTATGTGGACATAGTCTTCATGAATAGGTCTAGATTAGAGGGACCACGATCATCATTTAGGGTTTTTTTTTGTCATAATATTATTCTCTTACCCTATCCCAATTTATTTGGGACGGGGCAACAAATATTTTTCTTTCATACGTTTTTTTTTTATATTTGGTATGAAAAGAAGTCATTGTAGATTTTGCTAACAAGTGACCAGCTGTTTTTTAAATATTAAACTTATAATTTAATCAGCCAGCCTTGAAATCACCATACCTGCTCAATTTACCTTGGCAAGATAGTTTTTATCATAAATTAAATAGTGATATGTCAACATTTCTGTATCTTAGTCCCTAATAAGCTGTTTTCTAATTTAAAACTCCAGTAGTTATTAAATTGTTAATCAGTAAGAATGTTTGTTACCTTTAACTTTATTGGAAACAATTTGACTTTCAATGAGTTTTTATGTTGCAGCAATTAAGACAGTTCTCATATTCATGACATGTCATTTTTTGTGCACCTGCAATCAATTCTTTTTACAATCAGATGTCTTGTTAATGAATTGTGACTTGACTGACACTGTAGTACATCTACATTTTATCCAACAATGACTTCTATTACACTTACGACCACAACATTCCTATCAGTTATCTATAAACACAAGTATCTTACCGCCTCCACGTCCGCCGCCACCGCGACCACCGAAGCCGCCGCCGCCGCCCCCGCGGCCTCCAAAACCGCCTCGGCCTCCGCCCCCTCCGCGGCCCCCGAAGCCTCCTCTACCGCCTCCGCCCCCGCGACCGCCGAAACCGCCGCCTCCTCGACCACCACCGCCTCCACGACCGCCATTAAATTCTGTTGGGAGTAGATGGACATATAAAAAAAGTTGTACAGTGGCATCACATGTGACCGTTTCTATATTTAGAAACGGTCACATGGGTGGGTGGTCAGCGTTGGGTTATTACCCAAGGCTGATAAGGTCAGCTTCCTTTGTTTTGGAAAAGTCTAGAATTCTAAGATGTTGAATGAGTTATAATGCCCAGAGATTAAATAAACATTTCTTACGATGTACTTTAGTGTCCTTCTCATAACTTACACATGTGGTTTAACACACTGTCACTAACACTACTGTCCAGACATCCAGAGTGGAGCACATGCTTCAATGTTTACTAACCTCAATTTTAGATTGTGAAGCTATATATCTACTGTAGAATTAAGAAAGACACATTACAGCGATAATGCCTTCACCAGGTACAAGCCGCTAGGCAAGGGATTTTCAAACAACATAAGCAGGTGTGATAGAATGTAGCTAATATCACCATGCTTCTTTGAAAAGGAGCCAACCACCATGCTAGTGGTAAACCTTATGTGGTTGTGCATGGCCAGTATTTTTTCCATAGTAATTATTAACAAAGGTAGTGAAGCAATACGGTACGGACCAACCTAATAAACTGCTACAATCTTGGCATCAAGCGATATACCTCTCTGATAGTAACTCAATAGTGAACATATATTTTGTTTACAATAGCAACTACCCCTTGGACAGTCAGTCAGATATATCTTGCAGACGTTAACACTTAGTATAACCATGGGTATTTATACAACCTAACGGAGGCTAGTCGGTTTTGTAGAGGCCCGACTGCCTCTTATGCTATCAGTGGTTGGTCACTGTCTGAAGGGGTAACCATCCAGCTTGTGGTCAGTGGGTCGTCTTAGGGGCGGATTTAACTTAGGATGTTACTTAGGTGCCTTTAATAACACTGCTGCACAACACAACAATATTATGAGAGTAATAAATAACCTAAAAAATTTGCCAAAAAGGTGAAGTCTGTTTATGATCAATGTAGGCTTGTGCTGGGAAATTAAGGCAAAGATAAATTTACACGAATGCTTCACAATCGAAGTACACCACGTGGTGGCAATGTTTGTCCATTGTCAACCAACAATTGAAAGATTCCAAGAACTCTTCGAAAATCCATAACTATAATACTACTGTGGCTGATAAGATTGAAAAATAGGATATTTAGATGTCCGTTAAGGGCTTATTTTAACATGGTTTTACGTACATATACCAAACCGGGAAGTATAATGTGATCGCATGGTTTCGGCGTGGTGTGGCAAAATAAACAACATTTCGATGAAATTATTATGAAATACAAGGTAAAAACTACGTTAGCTTACGGATTTCATGGTTATAAAATACTAGAATGGTTTTACTTTGCCTAAATCGATGAAAAATCAAGGTTCTTCGAACAAACTAACCTAAAAATTAACACGTGAAATGTGGAGATCTATCATAAATCTCGATTTCAACATCATTGTAATGTAGTAAGCAATTAATGAGCTACGTAAAGCTGTTGAAAGAACAGCATTTTCTCACAAAAATGTATGAAAGTATGAAGTACCACACGCGCCGACCACGCATGTGCCAAACACCGATTGTGAACTATTATGTAAATAAAAATCTTACCTGGCTTTCCCATATCGATATCACTACTTTCTTGAACAATATACTACTGTTTAATCAATTAACTTTTGCTATCTAAACACAAATATAAACTGTAATTTCTTCATAAACCGCGCGGAGCCATCACGCCGCGCAGCCGTCCCCGGAAATGACGCCATCTTAAATGAACGATGTTGCTGCTTCTTTCAAACTGATGACGATTAAGTGATTTAGAGTTGCTACTTCGAAAAATAAATTTGTTCTCAGAAAGAAGAATCCAGATTTCAGTATTTCAGTTACGAATATTTGAAATAACCCTATACATATTTTACATTACAAAACAACACTGCAATTACATATAAGTTTAAAATTAATAATTATGAATGATTACGTAATCACTGACGTCACTGCCTGTGCCTGTCAGGTCAGCGATATCGTGAATTACGAACACAACAAACTTTTAGGCTGGCCTCATACGTCCGGTTTCCTGATTCGGAATTTAGTTTCGGAATTCAGATTCGGAGACCCGAATGCAAGTATTATATACAAAATGTTCTCTTTAGCGCACACGTGCTTATATTTTCAGTTCGGAAATAATTCCTGACGTTCGGTTCGGAATGATCCCGGAGCGTTCTGAATTAAGTACGGAAAAAAATCGAATGACGTCATCCCGAACGCAGCGCTCGCATACATTTTGTACAGACGCCAGCACATCAACCTGCTACAATCTGTCAGATTTCTGTAATAGATTTTCAACTTTATCGCTAAAGCATAAGGTTCAATGTTGATTGGGAAAATTTGACAGTTAGGTGTAGGTTGATGTGCTGGCGTCTGTACCACAGACGTAAAAGATATGTCTGTGTTTTGTATACTATCCGCCGCACACGCACGGAAATTTTCATCATGAGGAAACGTTGCTATTGGGTACACCCATTAAATATTCAGTTTAGTTGAGCATAAGATTAAGATTTTCGGGCTCACACATTTTTTAGATCGCCAAAAAATTTTATACTATACTACATAAAAGATAGCTTGATCTCTGCGACATAAGTCAAACTGACATTCCCAGGGTTGTCACGATATAAAAAATTGTCGATAGAAATTATCGACGTTTCTTACTATTATCGATGCTAATGTAACATTTAATTGGGTTTAATTTAATTACAAACGTTACTAAATTAAACGAATATTTGAATATAAAATACATTTATTCTCGTAAAGGAATACACCCCAAATCCATATCTGAATCAGTTTCTGAATAGCGAAACTCTTGTTCGCAAATATTATCAAATCGGACGTCCCGCTCCCAATCTTCTTCCATTAGTTTTCTGCATTTGGTTACCACCTTCTTCCAGTTTTTATTTAAAATATCGATAGTTTATAGGTTGTGGTCACGATGATTCATCGCCCATCACTAATTAGGTGGGCATGCCCATAAAGTATGACATTGACAGGTCCTGTCTGTACTATTATGGAATTCAGGACTTCATAGGCGTGATTTTACTGACAGCTGTCGCAGAGATCAAGCTATCTTTTATGAAGTATAGGTACCTCACATCTACACGGCGCGGCACAGCGCTCTGGCGAGGAATGCGAAGAACTGAAAATTTCCGTGCGTGTGCGGCGGATAGTATGTACAAATACATTCATCAATCGCATACATTTTGTACTACAAAATGGGGTGACGTCATTCGGTTTTTTTCCGTACCTACTTAATTCAGAACGCTCCGGGTTCATCCGAACCGAACGTCAGGAATTATTTCCGAACTGAAAATATAAGCACGTGTGCGCTAAGGAGAACATTTTGTATGAAATGCTTGCATTTGGGTCTCCGAATCTGAATTCCGAATCAGGTAACCAGACGTATGCGGCCAGCCTTAACTGGGTGTAAACAAGTTTTTTAAAGAGAAAATTACATAAAATAATACGAAAATACTGAATGGGAAGTGTTTTAATCTGATCTGTCGATAAGATAAAATGACCACTTGTATTTGAAGATAGAATATAAAGTATTCCACAGTAATTTGCTCAAGAGTATTGTGGGGTTAACATTAACAATGGATTCAAGTAAGTTCAATAAAATCCGTCTCAACGATTTCAAATGGGTAAATGAGCCCAAAAAATGGAACAGCAGTGATACTGCTAACATCCTTGAAGTAACAACAGATGAAAAAACAGATTTCTGGGAGGGAACTTGGTATAATTTTCATCATAACACTGGCCATGTTTACGGAGTAGATATCAAAGAAGATTTTATGTTTACGGTGAGTTTTTTTATTTATTATATCCATTGTTCTGGGTAGGTAAAGTTAAAAAAAAATCGGCCAAGTGTAAGTCGGACTCGCACACGAAGGGTTCCGTACCACCGTAAAATATTCAACACTACATATTAGGTATATAAAAAAAATCACGTTTGTTGTATGGGAGCCCCCCTTAAATATTAATTTTATTTGGTTTTAGTATTTGTTGTTACAGCGGCAACAGAAATACATACCTACTTTGTCAAAATTTCAACTGTCTAGCTATCGCGGTTCTTGAGATACAGCCTGATGACAGACAGACGGACGGACAGACAGCGAAGTCTTAGTAATAGGGTCCCGTTTTTGCCCTTTGGGTACGGAATCCTCAAAACTATGCCTTTTTTGAGTACATTTATCACACCCCACGCCAATATTATATCACTGTTTTGTAGAGCTGTTGCCGTATGTACCGGTGCCTGCCAACGCTCAATGCCTGAAACAGTAATGCCCTAATGGGCCAATTTTGCTTTGTAATTTTCAGGTATGCGTTGAAGCAGAATTCACACACCTGTACGATCAAGCAGGACTTATTATTTATATGGACGATAAGCATTGGTTGAAAGCTGGCATTGAGTACAATGATGGGCAGCCAATGATCGGCAGCGTTCTCACTAACGAACTCTCTGATTGGGGCACAGGTAAAACGATTGATGCTCTTTGACGGAAACACCATACTTTATATAATTCAGTTTTTGAATAGATAGGGCATGGACCTATAAAAACCTTTTTTTATAGGTCCATGAGATAGGGGCGTCATATCCGCAAGAAAGTTGCATTGACACCAAACTTAATTTTTTTCCTATATGCACCGAACCTCCATAATACCAGAGGTACGGCTAGCAATTAAAGTACCTACATGTATGACAACTGTTTAATTTTAAAATTGAAACCAAATGCTTCGATGTAATACTTTTCAGAATTTCGTATAAGATAAGCAAAGGGTTCATATTTTTCAATAACAATAACTAAGTACTATTTTTATTTCCAGGTGTTTTCACCGGCAATCCGAGAAAATTCTACCTCCGGATGACCAGAAAAGGTGACGTGGCGTGCGTGAAATATTCCACAGATAATAAAATCTGGACTCTGCTCCGATTATGTGCAATGCCATTTTCTACAAATCCCAATCCTTGTTTGGTGGGTCCGATGTGTTGTACCCCATTGAGAGAGGGTCTGAATGTCAAATTCAGCGAAATATTTGTTACTGTCCCGGAAAGTGATATATTACATGCGAATTAAGTCACTGAGGCCAGGCGATGTCCTAATAGAACGCCAATTCGCGACCATGGATTGCAAGTTCGCGCGGCACCGTGATCAAACGTACGGGTGCTGAATAGGTGTACATATTAGAAAAATAGAATTTCACGCGATGGTCGCGTATTCGCGCTCTATTAGTACAACGATTAATAGTGAAGGAAATATTTTGTATCATAATAAAGTATAAGTATCAAAATAATGTAGTTAATAATTATTTTTAACTGACTGCAAAATATCCTACGAAGTTTCAGAGGAACGAAGACTCATCACTCCCATCCATTATTTTTCAACGCAAACCACTTTCCCGTTCCGAATCTATACCCACCCAAGACAGCGACGGCGCGCGCATCTCCACCCGCGTCCTAACCAAAAACCTACATTTGCAAGACAGTGCCACACTGTTGACAGGGCACTCGGCTGAGAACGCTCCAGTGGCTGCTTTAGAATAGAATAGAATACTCTTAATTATGTACACCATATAAATTACAGACATAAATATAGAAACTTTACAATGGGTGACACCATTGTGTCACACATTGTAAAGATCGCTTTTTTAGCGATAAGATCGCCCATTGGCGATCTTATCGCTAAAAGCGATCTTTTAAAGACAACCTTTGGATGGATTAAAAAGATTATTGTTCAGAAGACCAGCCTTACTAAAGGAGTGTTGCCCAGTAACTAGATTGTAGATTGTGGAAGACAGATAGGCAGTCGCTCCATGTAAAATACTGGTAATCAGCTGCTTCCGGTTAGACTCTAAGCCAACTCCAACATATTTGGGAAAAGGCTAGGCAGAGGATGATACAGTAGAGCCACCATCCACCATCACCATCATAGTAAAAAAACAAAAAGAGTTTTTGTGCAGCGTACTCTGAAGTTGTGAGGGAATAAAACCAAATTCTATAAAACATTAATCTTTATTTCAGCGGTATACAATCCGTGATAATTTCTCGTAAATCTACAATATTCCTAACTAAAGGAATGTACAGACATAACACAACACATTATTTATTTTAAACATCGTATTATGTTGGACACAATAACTTGGCATGCACACAATGACCCATGATTGCCAGTTTTCAAGGACCAATCCTCTTCGTATATTTTTTCCACTCTATCAATGACCATAATTATGTTTTTGGTCCAATTTTACTCAAGAAAAACAGTAATATTAATTAAAAAAAAGAGACTATGCAGAACTATGTCACGCCGCGAAACTGGCGAAGTTTTGGGCAAACAAGATCTGAAATACTCGTGCCAGCAACACGAAGAAGAAGATGTAGAATAAGAACATTGCCCAACATCCATCATTGCATGCAAGAACAATTAAATATCCGTATTACAACTCATATCTTGGTGTCTGGGACTCAACTGTCCCTCTAACTAAACATAGAATATATTTTGACAGACATTTCAAAATGTAC
Organism: Hydraecia micacea; assembly: GCA_914767645.1. Lineage (NCBI taxonomy): Eukaryota > Metazoa > Arthropoda > Insecta > Lepidoptera > Noctuidae > Hydraecia > Hydraecia micacea. The sequence continues at coordinate 2,170,628 of OU611801.1, read as the reverse complement.
TAACGCTTATCATATATTAAAAACTAGAAAATGCTCTTCGATTCTCAGCTTCGGTTAAACTAGTGTTACTTTATTTTTTTTCTTCATATTTACGCGTTTTGCGTTTTATACCGTTTTGATTTATTATCGTGGTTTTAAGAAGAGAACAAAATTCTTAGACTGCCCGCGCTATTAGTTAATAAAAAACAAAATGGCTGCTTCGATCTTTCATAGACAATTTATTTACTTTAAGAAAAAAATAACGTTTTAAAACCACGCGTATCAAATTCGCGTCTTTTGAGTTCGGACTTTTTGATCGGTCTGCGCCACGTAAATGTGCGTAAAATTATATATTATTATTGTATATTACAACGTTCGATTTCCTTTGTGAGACAAGCAGAATCGTAGTAAATGATTTAACCGCAAAATAGGCCTACTAAAACATACTGTCTGAGCAAAAGTCTACCGCATGTTACGGTTTTCTGCACAATAATGGGTTTTCTCACAAGAAAATACACTTAAATCTATTTAAAATTAAAACTTATAAATAATAATAACTAAAACTATATCACATTTCATTCACCACACAACTTACAACATACAGATGATGATTTAATTCCCGTTTTAATAAAAGACCTTACTTTAACCAACACGAGTAGAGTGGCCAACGAAATAAACTTTTAACATGGAAACATTTTAGGACTGTCAAAATTGCCAGTTTCCAATTTGGATAATTTCGGCTTTAGGAAATAAAATAAACGAATTTTATGGTGTGACAAACAAGTCCCAACATTGAGAAGAAAAGGCATTGCAACGCACGGTGTGCATTAGCTAGTATTATACAGGATCAAAATAAATTAGCTAGCGAAACTACAGACTGACGTGATTGGTATCGATATCTAAACACGATAAAACTAATAAGAAATTATATTGAAGACTTTTGTGGGGTCATCGACCACAGTTAGTGTAGTCACTTGAAATTTCAGTTTTTTTTTGTATAAACTTCACAGAAGTAACAATATCTAAACACGATAAAACAAAAGAAAACAGATTTTCTCAACTCATACTTCGAGTAACAACACTCCCGGCGGTCGTTGACCCCCAAAAAAGAGGGTGCGCCAAAGTTCACCTAAATTTTCAACTCCGATAATTGGAAATCCGAAAATGTTCTTCCTAACATTTTTCATCCTAACAATCACAATTCCTAACTACTCTGTCTCTAATGTTCATAATTCCGAAGCATTCAACTTCATAATGTCAGTAGCAATAAACATCTATTATACTTTTATTTGTTTTCCTATATTTTCTCAACATAACCATCTTTTACACTATTATTCAAAGTCATATCTTTTTTTTTATAGCGGTGTGTACCTGCAAAGATAATTATTGGTTTAGGTTAGGTTAGAACTGTGACCACAACGCACGAGCCGAGCGAGCGAAGCGAGCGTGCCGCGGCAGCGGCCGGCGAAGTGCCAGAACCGAATCGGTCCTATAATTATTGGTTTAGGTACGGTTAAAACTGCGGTAATTATGGTAATTATGTTTAGGGATAAAAGCGTTATGATAAAAAACCGTAGGAGTTTAAATATATTTACATTAATGATATTATTAATTACAATTTTCGGAAACATGAGTGTTATGAACATCGCCGATAGCACTACAAATAGTATGAATGAAAACTTTAGGATGAAAAATTTTAGGAAGAGTGATCATTCGGATTACAAATCATTAGGAAGAACAATTTCGGGTAAAGAACTTTAGGTGAGCCAATATGGACCCCAAAAAAGAACATCAAATATTTTATGTTTTTATTTTATCGTGTTGAGATATCTATACCCATCACGTCTACAGAGTTTGGCAAGCTAATTTATTTGACCCTGTATAAATATAAAATACTGATACATAATATTTCTTGAATTATAAAAATAGTATCAACTCCGTTTACGCAGTGTATCTCCAGGGTAACAACTCTTGATTTTTTTTAATTGCCGCCTTTTCTTGGCTTGGACAGGTTTCCCGTTTCGTTGGCCAGAGTGACAGAAACTAAATTTCATAACGTTATCGCCACACTGTGACGACATGTGTCATGTGTTTTGTCAGTTTTCATACTGATTTCGACACACTTGACATTGTAGGAACTTAGAAAGTGTGTTTTGGTACTCGTATGTCCCAATGTTATTTTTTTGGGACAAGCCTTTTTACTTTTCCCCTCACTGCAACTCTTGAAAGTCAGAATCAAAAAGCGTAATTTTATACATCAATGGCGTTAAGAATCAAAATGCAACATCCGGTAAAACACTACAGTTTAAATCAACATCTGTTTCTAACAAATATTTAATAACATAATGCAACAGTCGCTCAACATACTAAAAGCGATTGTGTTACAGTTAAGATAAATAGACCATCATTATTCGTCCTGCCCTAATCCCAATTTATTTGGGGTTAAATGATATTTGTTCAGATAGAGATAAATTAGACCGTAACTATATTTTGACTGTTTTCAAAATGTATTTTCAAAATAGTCATTATTATTTTGTATGTTTCCTAGGTTTAAATTCACGGTTCGTTTTAAAACATTTCTTGATCCGTTTGAAGGACTTTGCTTTGTTTGTTCAACACCAAATAGTATTCTTACTGATTATTATACACTTTTAACAACCACATAATATATAAACCAACATACCTACAACATTTATATATTTATAGCTCACATTCTACTTAATAATCAATATTAGAAACATTATCAACACATCGACTGAATTATTGTCCACCATGTCCTAAATTGTATGTCTTATTTGCACATTTCCTGATAAATTCACTTGTGGTTATTAACAGTAACACCACGGAATAATAACAAAACGGAGTGCCAAGCAAACTTTTGCTTCGATACCAAAACACCAAAACCGAGAATGAACGCCTGTCATTGGACCATAACTGTCACACGGAATAATCCTGCATTTTGATTGGCCGTTTCGACGTATAGAAAATCAATCTCGCCAAACGTATCCTCAGTAACGGCTGTCATTGGACGAAAACTGTCATATGGAATAATGCTGCGATCCGATTGGCTGTTTCGACAGACGTCATCACGTTTTATCATGTTACTTCTACAATAGTGATAGGGGTTAGCTTAGCTTGGTTGTGGTTCCGGGTCTATAGGTTCCGTTTTGATCGAAACCTGCAAGCCTTGAGGGGATGTTGGTAGCGCTGGGGCGATTTTGGACCTCTCCAAGTTGTATATCTGGAAGGAAGAAAAAGTTACATTAATAATAGGAGGAATTGGTCATTCTACAAAAACGTAAGTTTTAACACATGATTATATCCATTAGTGGTGGATTTTGTGACGATATAAAGGTTGTTTTAGGACACTGTTTATTAGTTTAGGCAATAGCTATACGAAAATCATTCGTCTTATAATCGTTTATGGTATAATGAAAAGAATAACCAGTCACTAGCCCGCAAGATTGTCTTAGGCTTGTATTAGAAATACAGGACTGAGGTCTTAAAAAAAAAACAATCTTAAGGCTTTTACCGCAAAACACTATTGCACGCAAACTTAGCCCTCCATTCTAATGCTATTCTGTGCTCTTCGCTCATTCTAAAACCTTACTTTTAGTTTCTTCAACATTTAGGACCTCTGGATAGGATTTCTTGGACTTAAGAGAGCTGTATTGATAACCTGCTGTTACTGTTGTTGCTGTGTTGTTATTGTAAATAATAACAGCTGCACGGATCGATCGAGGTTCGAGATTCATTACTTACCGAGACCCCTCCGTGCCTCGGAAAGCACGTTAAGCAGTCGGTCCAGGCTGTCATTCGTAAATCTTTGACAGTCGTTACGGGTAGTCAGAAGCTCAAAAGACCGATAACTAGTCTTACCAAGGAATATTGTGTTATCCAGCCACTTGGTTGTGGAGGTCAAATAGGCAGTCGCTCCATGTGAAATACTTGTATGCAGCTGCCTCCGGTTAGACTGGAGACCCCAACATAGTTGGCAGAAGGGCAGGCAGATGATGAAATGGACCTACCTTCATAAAAAGTGGTGTAGACAACTGGGCCACGCTGGTGGCATGACTGAAGGAATCCTCATCGCAAGGAGCTTCACACACCTTCAGTTTGGGTAAGCGCTTCTTGGAGATCTGTTCGTCATCTGAATCTGAGGGGGGTGGTCTAACCTGAAATTGAAAGAAATAGTATTTAAAGATTGACTAGTTTAAATTCTTCATCATGCTTGTGGACTGGGAAGTTCGCTGCGCCAAAGTCAAAGTCAAATCATTTATTTCAAATAGGCACTTTAAAGGCACATTTGAACGTCGAAAATTACAATAAAACGAAATTGATTCCAGTCGCCCCTTCCAAAAGGTAGTTTTCGTATGGAGAAGAATGAGCAAGAAACTCCACCGTTACTCTTCAAGGTTTTGTATACATTCACTATATAATAATATGTGAAAACGATGCACCTAGAATAAAATTAGTCTACCTACAAAAGGTAAAAAGAATTAAAAATAAAGCATTGATAGGTAAATCAATTATGTGATAGATACATAGTGCCATAGTGCTCACATATTTGCAAATATTGTAAATGTAGATGATTTTCATATAATTTTAAACAAGTGTGTCAGTTACTTAGTAGTCACAGAATGTAAAAATAATGTCATAAAAACATTAAAAAATATATAAATTAAATTAGCAACCAGTTTGATTTTGTCTAGACTCTAGATTGTCCTATGGAGCAGGACCAGCATTTCTTCTTCCCATCAAAAGCACTAGGAAGTAGTGAAGGGTGGGCGTTGTAGTCTCTTGTAACTTAAACTCAGGACGGTAAAGCAGTGCCGCTTTGGGATAAAGCTTCGATAAAAAAAAAATCTCAACGACACAGATTCTTAACTTTACGATATTTGTAGTCCCTTGGAGGCGTTTCAAAATAAAATGATGAATGAATAAGATTGGAGAGTATTATTACTTAATTTGTACCTTTCTAGGACGCCCTGGACCTCTCTTTTTCGGTGGTGCCGGCAGGGGAGACGGTGATCGTGCCTGAAAAAGAGATGAACACCAAATAAGTACAGGTATTAGGCTAAGTAATTAAAAAGGTAGAAGTTAACTTATCAGGAGCAGTGTAGAATGTGAAGGCTCGCTGTTGCTAAGCAGGATTCCTGGTTCTTATGCCCTTTGTACACGGCACGATTTCATTACGGTACGGCGAATAAACCGCGCCGTAGAAAAAACGTGTCTGGCTACAAGCTGCCATAGTGATCCATACAACACTCGACGACCGTGCCTACACACGGCGAATAAACCGGTTTTTCATGGCAAGAAAAACGTGTGTGTGCAAACGGCGTTAGACAGTGGTGAGTGGTGACCACTTGCCATCAGCTGGGTCGCTTGTCTATGGCTTAAAAAGCAGCGTTGGTGCATTCCAGTTTAAAAAGTGTTAGTTAAATTAGAGGCAAATGAGACATTGTAACTAATGTTGGTAATGACAGCGAATTCCTTAGGGCTGATTTGACCAATCATAATATCTTTTATCCGTGGAATAAAATTGACGTCTGACAGTTCTAGTATGGAAAAACTATCAAAAATTTTAAATTTATTATCAGGGCAAGACTTGTTCTAGGTATAAAAGTTTGGTTAAATTCGCCCCTAGTGTTATAGCTGGGCGGTTATTATAGGTGGCGGTAATAGCTGTAGATTTTTTCCATATTTTAATGATCCTTCAGGGTATTCCTTGCCCTAAAGCATAAAGAAACACAATTCTACTTACTCTTCGTTTCCTAACCGGTCTACTTCCATCTGCTGACCTGGTAGTCATGGCTAACCTCGACTCTCGACTCTTCTGCGTACTGGTCGACACATTAGTCTCCTCCTTCGCCAAGACCCCAGCCATCCTATCTTTATCAAATGAATCCTCTGCCACTTTCAAAGCTTCGAAACACTTATGACCCTGTAAAGCATATCTGATGATCTTCAGAACTTCAATCCGACATAGCAGTCTCGTATCGTCATTCATTTTCTTGAACAATGGTATAAGAGAATTCATGAAGAGTTTATCGTCATCGAAATGATCTTCTGGTAGTATGGAGTTCGCATCAATTTTGATCTCGAGGGAGTTAGGTTTGTCCATGCACGTGGCTTGGTTGCCTTTGTCCTGTGTCTCTGGTTTCTCGTCGTGTTTAGTTTTGAGGTCTAATGGTTTGTCCATGATTTCGCTCTTTATTTTAGGTATGATGTCCTCTGGTGGCGGATGTTGTGGCGAGTTCGAGAGCTCGGAGAAAGACTCGTATTTGTCTTGGGAGTATCTGGGTTTCCTGGAACAAGGAGATTGGTGATTAGATGAGTATTTTGCAACCAGATGTTTATAAGCCTTGTTCCAAGTTCCAAGGTTATCTATGTAGATAAGGGTCTCTTTTGCCTGTAATTATAAATGGGTTTTTCTAAACGATAGTTCACATTGGGGTTTCAATCTATTTATAAACAGTAAACTGACTTGTCTTTTCAATCGTGCTGTTTTAATTAAGGTCAAGTCTACGACTTTTACGGGGGCCTATATCATGCAGGGAACTTCTTTCGGAGTTGTAGCTAATATTTTATGATGAATTTAGTTAGCATATCTACTAACTTGTTCTGCAAGGCCTTCAGCAAGAAGGACATCTGCTGGTGGTACTGGTAGCGCCTGCTGCCAGGGGGGCACTGTTCTGGTAACACGCACTTTCCTTGCCTGTAAGTCTTTGTGTAAGAGTCGCGGATCGAGCGCCATCGCTTCTGCACCTCTTTACCTGGAGACAAAAAGAAAGGAATGTTTTAATATGAATTTCTATCACATCTAGGAATAGCTGGACTAATTTTAGAAGATTGGTAGCATAACCTCACGCCCGTGAAGATTGGTATTCCTTAGTAATTATGATGTAGATGTCAAATGGCAGTAAAATTCCATGTAAAATACTGCGGACCACTTCTTTCCAGCTAGTGAAAGTGGTAAAGGGTGATTTTTGGTGCTGTCTTGTATTTAATATTAGCCTTCAAAAGTGCTTGGCATAATCAGCATATAATGTTCCCATTGCCGGGACACAGGCCTCCTCTCGATGAGAGGTTGAGTGCCGTAATCCACCCTGCGGGCCCAGTGCGTGTTGGTGGCTGTCACGTTTTCGAATTTTTGGTTCTAGGATATTTATGCTGGTTCAAAAGTGCTTATTCTCAGTCTAATTTAGTTAATATTTAGTGAAACTGACAATACGCCTCAAAATGTTACCTACTGTATTTCTAGAAAGTCGTGTAACACGTGTTTCGTATAACGTTTTTAGTAGTTTCAAATTCCAATTGTCAAGTTTCTCTGGCATTGAAATGTTAATGAATCTATTACTTATTGTATTACTTGGACGCAGTCTGTCTGACGTCACGCACGAACAACTTATTATTGGAAATAATATTTTAGTTAATAAAGAGTGAATGCGTTGGAATTAAAACTTGCAACCACTTACAAATGTTCATCGAATAATGTTGTACGGCAGCATTTAAATATCTGTGCAGTTCCGGTTTGTAGGCTTATAAGTTTATAAAAATCGTTTCTTAATTTTTTTTTCCTATACAAAAATAAAATAAAACAGTTCTAAGATGCCTCACAATAACGATAATTCGATATGGCAAGACATTTAAAAGTCAGAAAGCAAGCGAGGTCGCCTGTTGGTCGGACGAGTCAAGTTGAAGGCCGTAGATAAACATATTATGTACGTGGCTACGATATTGTTTTGTATGAAGCGTTTGAGCATGTAAGTATGCGTTTTTTCTTGAATCCTCTTAGTACGATATAGGGGTACCCATGGGGAGAGTTCTGGGACCCGTGTCAGTTATGAAAAACTGTCTATGAATAAAGCTGAGGTTTGATTCATAATTTTAGAACCTATTAAATTTCAGTAAGGAATATTTTTTTGTATCTAGGGGTCATGAAACAATGGTTCAGAAATGATACTTTATTGGAGTAGTGAAGGGGCTCAGCAAATAGGACAAAATCCTTAAAAATGCTGTACCTAGGTTATTATTAATTTGGTTCTTGTTTTTCGTTTTATGTGACCAGTTAATCTAGCCTTAAGTAAACCTAGAGAATTAGGTTGACTTCAACGTTTTCCCATAGAAAAATAAAGGTTTACCTAAGTTATTTTTTGCTTTTTCACAGCAAATTAACATCAACCAACCTTTGTATTTCGAGAGTTTTCGTTAACAAACAGCAAGTTTTGAAGGACATTTGCTGTCAAAAGTAATGTGTTGTTAACAATTTATTTTATTTTTATTTATTTTTCTCATTCGTTTTAAGTAATGACTTAATGATATTTTTGTGCTGAAGTAAAGTAATAAAATGATTATTAATTTTTTAACTATAATATCTACAAATAAACTCTTAAAATCAACAGAGGCTGTTAGCCCTGTTATTCTAAAATATATATTTTTCCTAATAAATAATTGAATGGACTCGCTAAGCTCCGAAAAAAAAAAACATAACATAAGAGTAGGTATTTCTTTCCGTAAAAAATAATCTACTTATTCCTTTTACGCATGAAAGATACTTATGGAACGAAAATCAAAATGCTAGCAAAAAAAAAAACACTACGCACTGACGAAATATTTTCCTGCCAATAAAACCAGCCGCCATTTTAATCCTCGAACTCTAAATTCGAATACAAAACCAAACAGACAGTTGTCAGCTCCGCCGTTCCGCGCGCAGTGGGTGCAACATTACCTAACAAAAGCAGGTGTGTTTGCGTTATGTTGGCACTGCTATCGGTTACTATCACACGATTAATATAGGTACGTACCTACTTATCTATTAACGAAGTAATGTGATAAAATAAAATCGGTACCTATTTCACTCGATTATATCGAAAATAGTTGGTTTTACGATGCTTTGTATAAAAGAATGACCGTTAAGTATGACCTTGGGTGATCGCTATTATAGCAAGCGCGAGATTTCACATAAATTAGGTAAATAGGTGCAGTTGGCAGCACGGTTTTCTTATAAATTAGGCCATTCGATTGTTTTGTAAGTAAATGCGTATCGCAGTATTAAAGATTATAGTGGAACGGATAACAATTGACTTTGTTTTGCATTTTACTTCTAGATTTATATTTTTAGCCGACTGCGCGACAGCAAACTGTCTTTGCTGTTATGATTTTTATTGTTTACCTACTTTTTTACACATTGATGTTGTTATTTCTTCTCTTTTATTTACGTATGATTAAACAGAAACCTGCCTTTTAGTTGTTTACGAACCTGTTTAAATATATAAATACTTAGATATTTCATAGGTACCTACTTACTATAATTTTCTAGTGAACTTTATTAGCTTTGTCTCTCAAAAAATAAACTTCTAATTCAGATTATTATTCTATTTTTCTAACAGTATTATTCAAACTATATTTTGCAAAACTACCACCATGACCCAGAAAACGTCCGGCGACATCGAGGCAGACCCAGCAGAAGATGGCGGGACGAGCTAGACGCCTACAGACAGGATTGGTCCACCCTAGCTCAAGACAGAGAGGAGTGGAAAGGAGAAAGGGAGGCTTTTGCCCTGCAGTGGGACAATATAGGCTAAAAAAAATTCCTCACTCTTTTTCTGCAACATAACTTTGATGACTCACATAGACGTTACAAAACGTATATTTTTTAGCCGAAGCGATGTCAGTTCATAAGGGCGACCCAGTTGCATGCTTGCAAATTGCTTCTGAATAATAAGTCTGAAACTAGATACAAAGCCGAAAATATGCACCACAATAAAGTCTGGGTCTATTCCAGACGAGCCTGTTTTTAGGGTTCCGTACCGTACACAAAGGGTGCCAACGGGACCCTATTACTAAGGCTCCGCTGTCCGTCGTCCGTCCGTCTGTCACAGGGATGTCTTTTGAACTGTAATAGATAGACACCTTAAGACCAATTCCCGTAATTAAAAACGTTCAAAATCTAGTCGCAATCTCATCTTAGCGACAATCAACGTCAAATACTTGTCAAAAAATGTAAGGAAATTACAGGTATTTTTGACTGATTGAGACTGATATCAAACTGTGAACGTTCTTCAAATTACGAGAATTGCCTCTCTGATATTTTCAGTGTTTACTACTATGGCCGCTATAACAACAAATAATACCTACTCAAATATAAATATGTATGTAGTGTTAAATATTGTACTGTGGTACGGGACCTTTCGCATGAGAGTCCGACTCGCACTTGGCCGCTTTTCCCAATTATATTTTACTAGAAAGGTAATCTATAAGTTCATTCGCAGTAGGTATTGGTGTTAGCGATAATACTTATACTAGAGCTACCTACCGATTTTAATAGGAAACGTTATCTATCGCCATATACCTATTATTATATTAAATATTCACCTTTTATATTACCTATAGATTATTATAGTATTTCCATATATCCACTAAAGGCTCCCGCGGACAGGCGCGACTCGACTCCGGTAGAACATTTTCCATGAAGTTTTCTTAGAAATTGTCCCACCAGCGTCTCGTCGCGCCTTTCTGCGGAAGCCTTAACACGTGTAGGCAAAGTGGTGTATGCTTGTTTTCCCTGAAGGGTTAGGCAGAGGTATTATATTTCAATCAATCAATCAATCAACTTTATTGTGGATCATAGGTAATACAGGTGGCAGGTACATAATAAATTGTGAACAGCTATGTCCCGCCCGTAGGGCATACAATAGTTTTTTACAAATTATTAATAATTATAAAAAATAGTTAATTAATTTAGGTACATGTCAATAGGTCACTGAACGCATCACGTCTGAGTGGGATTACTTGTATATTGTAGCAGAGATTTATCTGATAAGAAGTCTTTTATAGAGTACCTATAGTACACCCACATTTCACCAGTTATGTTTAAGTCCCATGTAATAGGGGGCTAGCTTATTGCCATCAACCGGGCACTAATCCAGCACCCTAATTGCGTAGCACACTATAAATCGAAATCTGAATAATTTTGAAGCAAATTGCTAATTCATTGCTTCATAAGTTCGAAAAATTTGTCTGCTCAACATGGAAATAACGCAATGAATGTTGTTGAACTGTCAAAATGAAACCGATTCCGATTGATAATGTGTTACGCAATTGCCCCGAAGATTCTGGGCTGCTACTGAGTTTTCTGATGGAAAAATCCAATAACACATTACAAACAACATAAATTTTGGACATTTTTACCCTTATTATAGTTAAAATAAGTGTTTTTTTTAATGTATTAAACAAAAACTGTTTGTCATGTGCTTAACATCGTCTTATTGGTTACGAATGCGACATCGTAAAGGTAGTAAAGGTACACCGTGGGCGTCTTGTGAAATTGTGAGCTTATAATTAGTTTCGAGTTGGAGTAGGTGATTTGTTTCATGTAATTCTAATGGTCTAGAATACTGGCTCACTTTAAAGTCATTAGCATCTAGCATCCTACCTGACGACAGTGATCATGAATGTGAACAATTTATACTTCAACTCTAAAATTGTAGGAAACACAGCTGTTGATTTGATGGAAGGGCTTTGTAAAAAAAAACAGCAGTTTTTTTATAATTCAGATTCAGAGTGGGTTCCATAGTAAAAGTTATTTATATTGATGAGTTCTTCCATCCCCCGAAAGATTGCCAATAAAGACAAAGTCAGCCGGTATAAGACGTTATTTCTGTAAGCGACAAAATAATTTGAAATATCCTGCTTTTATATGCTACGCAAATGCGACATTCAAAAACTATGACTCAGATGACTCGAAACAGTGGACACTTGTACAAACGCCACGCCAGTTACTACAATCTGTCAAATTTCTTTAATCGATTTTCAACTTTATCGCTAAAGTAGGTACTTATAAGGTTCAACGTTGATTGGGAAAATTTGACAGTTTCGGGTAGCTTGATGTGCTGGCGTCTGTACCTGTGTTACCGCCAAAACACGAGCCCAAGATAGTTGATTAAATTACTATTAGGATTTTTGGATTTATTTATTTATAGGATTTATGTAAAATAAAATAAAAATACCTGGTGAAATATGTTTCTGATACTTAGTTAACGAATACTTAGTCATTAGTAATTTTTTTTTTGTTTAAAAATAAACTGTATTAATTATTATGATTTTTTTTCTTTAAGTAGGTAGGTTAATTATCCGTTTTTTGACAATTAGAAAAAATCGTTTAAACGCATTTATAGTTATTTAAGTATGTTTTTTTTAAAGTTACCCACTTTAAATTCTCCCATAGCCCACTGAATTCATACATAATTGCATACAGTACTTTATCAAATCTTTATTTAATATTTTATTATTAGTTCGACGCTACCGTCCCTGACCGATCGCGATCACACGACACTTGAGCGCTGAATCACCGACCTATTCACGCTGGCTTCATAACCCAATCAGTTGAACAACTAATTTATCTTTACTATACTATTTATAATCTGTCCTACTTCATTTTGACAATTTATTAACAAATTACATTCAAACCTTTCATTTCAATTAAATTCAAATAAGCAGGTAGGTAGGTAGGTACATTTTTATGAATATAAATTCAGAGGGTATAAAAATTAATTAAACGTGCACGTAAATATTATATTTTCTGACAAATTAATTAATGTAATTAAGTACCTGCTGTAGTGTGGCAAACAAACCTTATAAAAACCGGCAACTTTCTATATTTTTTCCTTTAATTAGTTATTACTTAATTGTAATTTATGTAAGAAGGTAAAATAGATAAATTATAAAATAAAAATAACTTGTATTTTCCACAAATCCAGTCAGCAGTGCAGTGGACCCACTGGTACATTTCGCCAGTTGTGTTTAAGTACCATGTAATAGGGAGCGAGCATCACATAGCCACTGACCGCACAGATCTATAGAATAGAAACCCGGCGACTTTTGAGAAATTTCTAATGGAAATACTCACAAAATACCTGCACCCCAAATTGCGTAACACACTATCAATCGGAATCTGAATAATTTTGAAGCAAATTGCTAATTCATTGCTTCATAAGTTCGAAAAATTTGTCTGCTCAACAAGTAAATAACGCAATGAATGTTGTTGAACTGTCAAAATGAAACCGATTCCGATTGATAATGTGTTACGCAATCGCCCTGCAGCAGGCCAGACACGGGAATCTAACCAAGGATCCCAAGTTTAACTGCCTCACTTGTGCATGTCATAGTATGTATAATTGTCAGTCAGCCCTGCTAGCAATCTTGCTGACAAGTTAGTCAATTAACTATGTAGATAGATTCTCTAATAGCTAGCCCAATCTGAAAACTCGAGCAAACTTTGACGGGGCGGTTACATATCAGATCCTAAGCCTGTTACAGAAATAATAAGTCGATCAAGCAAAAGGGCTCAGACGTGGGTCGTCGTCAGAAAATCATACGGGTCCGTCCGTCCAGTAAGCGCAAGTTGGCAAAAAGCGTTGGTTCAACGGGGTAAATGCGTAACACACTATAAGTAGCAACACTAGCAATGGCTTTCATTTTGACAGTTCAACAACATTCATTGCGTTATTTACGTTGACGAGCAGACAAATTTTTCGAACATAATGAAGCAATGGATTAGCAATTAGGGTGCTAATGTGAAATAAAAAAATTAAAAGAAATCGAACTGATAAAACTGATTGAACTGCATAGTATAAAGAAAAACTTGTCTATACTGTGATATCCAGAGGTACGGCAATGTAATTAAGTAGTGAATTACCTAATTAAATAATAACATTTTACAACAGGTAATAAAACAATAAAGACTGAAAAGTAAAAAAAAACCGAATAAAAATAATACTACCACAAAGCTACGTAACGGAAATCATTTAGAATAACCCAACCTTCGCGGAGGTCGCATTTAATATTTTTATTTATTTTTCATCATGTCAAAATTGCGTACTTATTGTCATTTCCAAAGACAATAACGAATTGGTAATTAGTTTATTTAATAACAAATTGTTTTAATAACGACTTGTGTTGTAAACTAAGGTCGTAAATAGATTTCTTTAGCATTGAAACGGTGATGTAATTTGTAAACTATTTCGATGTATTATTTCGTCTAGCAAAATCGTTCCAAAATATCATAAAGGATTGAAGGAGACTAGGCCACAGTATACAGGCTGTAAAAATACTCCGTCAACCACGCATTCTGTACATCAAAAAACTAAGTAACATTGCATACAAATAATCGCTAGGAAACGGTTTGACTTTTATTTTTGGTGTGAAAACTTGCTGTTTGCAGTAGTGCGCAATGTAACGCATGCAAAATTTTGCGCATGGGTGCATGCAACGGTATGCAGGGGTCGTGAAGGTATACTTATTTTTGTAAAGAAACTTCAATAACAGTTGGAATTTTGACCTTTAATATCTCCGTTACGAGAAGGTTCCCAGGTATGGTCCAGTACAAAAAAAATATTAAAAGCCGGGGAGTATAAGTGACTCTCGGCTTCGTTAAGTGTCTTTTTATACATGTTAGTATAGTATAAATGGCTGGTGTCTGCAACTCCACGTCCAAAAATAAACTGGGACTCACAATTTTGGTCTGTATTTAATACATACAAGGTCTAATTTAAATAACTGAAAGCTTGTGGACACTGAACTCATCATTATGAACCACTTTTACTAAGGTAACAATCCCGAAAGCGCGAAAAAAAATCTGCTTTTTCATACATTTTTCGAGTTAAGTGCACAAAAATCTAATTGCAGTGCAGCCGACATGGCTAGAGAATGCTTTCCTTCTAAACGACAATTCTAGTAGTTGGGTAATAAATAAAGATAAATTCGCAAAACACGTTTTCGTTTGTATGAAACTGACAGGTGTCAAGAACGCATTCTCCCGACGGCCCGACTTTAAGTGTACATAAATGTATGTAGCAACAGATTTTTTTTTCGTGATTTTGGGTCTTTCATTATTCAAGGACTGTGTGGGTGTCTAAAATCAACTGCATAAGTAATGACACCTCAAAACTCACAAATAATTAGGTCTACTTGCACCAGATATCATTAAAAAGTAAATACGTTAAGCACATATTTTACACATCATTATGTCTCTGTCACTTTCAAACAATTGGCTGAAGCAGAACGATGTTTTAAATTCGTTTAGCGCTAAACCGTATTTAGTGACAATATGTGGTGCAAGCGGGTCATATACTCGTAGACCTATTTCACTCAACTGTCTTATACACTTGCGTGCAAAAAAATTGGCCCATCCCATGCTCTCCATTTGAGACACGATATCACAAAAATCGTAATGAATATAATTTATTATTTTATACTATGTGAAGGTAGGTAAGGTACAGTTTATTTGAACATACACTATATTTTGTTCAAAGCAATATTCTTGATAAGATCGACTCGATTCTTCAGATGTCCCCATTACTGACTTTTGCTCGGAAAAAGTGTGTGACTTTTTTTGTCAATGAACTTAACAAACTTAAAAATTTGTGTATTTCTGTTTGTTTAATCAAAATTGAACTTGATTTTTTTAACGGGCTTCAAAAAAAATGGAGCTTCTTTATTCAACCCCATATTTATAAGTTCGAGATTTTCTCAAAAACTAATGAATCTGTTTTGATAATTCTTTCACTAATGTAATCTACATACTTTCAGAAAGGTTTTAACATACAATATATTAGGTTATTGTTAGTAAAACTTCTTGAATTATATTGTTTCAAATCGAAGAGCATGGGGTGGGTCAGTTTTATTGCACGCAAGTGTATTTGAACAGGACAACGACTAAACGAGCTCGGCTGAAAGCGCTGAACATTTATTTCATTGCCTGCAGCGGCAAATGACACGACGATGCGATGTTACAAAATGGCGCGAAGCGGATCTGTAGTAAACGTCATTGTGAATATAATGGCGGCGTTGCTCGGGAACTGTCAAAACTTGACAATTTCCGTACTTACATTTCATTTTAGTTCTCAATTTCGTCACGGTAATTTAAATCCATGTCGGACTGAGGACCTATAGTCCGACAAACTACTTTCTGAATGTAATAGCGGCGTTGCTCGTATAGGGAACTGTCAAATTCTATACATTATATTTTAGTTATCCATGTTGCACTAGATATAGGTAGATATAGGAAGGTTTTATTAATTAGCGAGTGTGAAATACTGAAAGCTTTTCTAATTGATTGATAGTGACATCACAGTGTCAGCTTAAACGATTGGTTGGCATTGTTATTGTTTTGTCCAAATCACAACAGTTTACTAAACAGTACATCACTACTCTCCTTTGAACCAATCTCACGTTTAGTACGTTTTCATAGCGACTAATCGGAACTGTCAGACAGACGTGATCGGAACCAATTTTAATAGACATAGAGAAGTAGATTGTTGATGAAAATAAGGTAGGTATTTTTCAAAATGACCTAAATGACATTATGGTTTTCAGACTGCAAGTCTCCGAATGCATGGAATTTTAAAGATGACGTTTATATTTGGACAATTATTTTTGCCATTGTGCTGTCATGACTCATGCGCCATTTTGTGTTATCTTTATTTCAAGTAGGTACCTACCCTAATTTATAAACGGTTTACTAAATAAAATGTTATATTATTGGGTTTTTCTACTAGTAATTTCTCAGTAGTAGCCCGAAGTCTGGATTTGTGCCCAGTTGATAGCAATAGGCTCGCCCCCTATTACATAGGACTTAAACATACCAAGCGAAATGCGGGGTACTATACAACCGTGATGATGTTACGTTTATAAAATGAAGTCTTTATGTTAAAGTGTGTACTTTTCGAGGAATCATCTCGGCGTACGAATGCACTTGTAACGGCACGAACCCTTCACGTCGAGTGCTTGAAGGACGCCTGCGAATCTCTTCCTATTTTCTGATGGGAAATATTCTTGGAAAATTGTTTTAAACTTTGAGAAATAATGTATTTCTCGTAAAGTCTTGTCCTGTTGGAGCATATGAATTGAAGATGAGAATATTTCGTAGAAAATAGTAGGTACTTAGGTCCAAAGTATTTCTCGTGTATCCAACCGGATAATTGCGTAACACACTATCAATAGCAATGGCTTTCATTTTGACAGTTCAACAACATTCATTGCGTTTTTTACATTGCTGAGCAGACACATTTTTAAAAACTATGAAGCAATGGACTAGCAATATCCTTCAAAATCATTCAAAAAACCCTACTCTTCCTTAGAGTAGGGTTTTAGTCCGTAGGAGTCCATAGCCCTTTGTCCTTTCCAGACGGAGGGTATCCAAGAGGATTTCTCCACGAAAAAAAAAGGTAGGCACTGACACTCTCAAATCTCATGCGTACCAGGTACAATTTACTGTAGGTAATTTATAAAAGTATTTGTCGCGCAGGTATCGAAAATGAAACTCACAGTGCTGAAGCTAATCGCTCAGCCACTGCGTCAATCTTCAATCAAATAGGTTTCTTTTGTAAAACTAAAAATTTCATAAATTCAGTTGACAACCTAACATAATATTTATGAATTATTCTAATTCATCATTAGCAATACTGCTAACTAAATTCAGAAAATTCTCTGTGACATTCTAAATATGAAATAACAAAATGGCGGCCGAAGTCGAGTCACGCTACCTAATCAAGAAACGAACCGCAAAACGTATACAAACAATACTTGTACTATCGCTACAAAATTATTTTTGTTATCACTGAATATTAAAATATATATCAATTCTATTCATAAAGGTGAAGAGTTTGTTTATGTTAATCTCTGAAACTCTTTTTTTGCGATTGTTAGCCCAATTCTTGAGGAAGGTTCTAGGCTATTTAACGTCATGCTGGACCCTTGGGAGACGAGCAAATAGAAGTCAGAAAGAACGCTAAGCGAAAGCTAAGTAATAGCATGGGCGGGCGATGCGATGCGACGCAGTGGGTCGTCGGGGGCCGAAATTTCACGCGGACGAAGCTGCGGGCAGAAACTAGTACATTAATACAGGGTGAAATTGAAAACATGCGACAAATCGAAATGGGAGATTGTACTTATCATTAAGAACAACTTTTGCTATGGGACCAAACCTGAAATGGCGAAAAAAAATCAGCTGTTCCCTACATTTTGACGAGTTATGCGAACATAAATGTAGGGAACAGCTGATTTTTTTTTCACGATTTCAGGATTGGTCCCATAGTAAAAGTTGTTCATAATTATGAGTACAATCCCCCATTTCGATTTGTCGCATGTTTTCAATTTCACCCTGTATACATCTATCTATACTAATATTATAAAGAGGTAAAATTTGTTTGTAAGTTTGTATGTAGGGGGTAATCTCCGGAACTACCAGTCGGATTTCAAAAATTCTTTTTGCGTT
Source organism: Hydraecia micacea (assembly GCA_914767645.1). Lineage (NCBI taxonomy): Eukaryota > Metazoa > Arthropoda > Insecta > Lepidoptera > Noctuidae > Hydraecia > Hydraecia micacea. The sequence continues at coordinate 2,152,372 of OU611801.1, read as the reverse complement.
TGATAGCCCAATTTTTGAGGAAGGCTATAGGCTATTTAACATCAAGCTAGCACCCTTAGGAGCCGAGCAAAAAGAAAAAAAGTCAGAAAGAAAGCGAAAACGAAGTAGTAGTGCGGCGGTCAGGCGATGCGATGCGACGGGTGGGTTGGGGGAAACAGAAATTTCACGCGGACGAAGTCGCGGGTTGAAGCTAGTATTTAAATAATTATATTATGTATTTTGTACCTTTGTATTTATCGATTTTTTACGGTTCCGATATTGACTACGTTGAACAAAGTTGGGATGTGAATACAACAGCAGAACAGCTGCTTTATGGTTACCTATTAAAACAAAAAGGTTTTTTTTTTTCTTTGAAATTCGCAGTATAATTCTGCAATTTATTGTCGAAAATGTTTTTGTTTCAAAACTACGTAATTGGCGTTTTTATTTATTGTTTTTTTTTATGGTAAAATAAATAAAATGTCAGTTGTCGTGTGTGTGGTGGTGGCTTTTGGATTCATAATCATAGAACCAATAGAATTAAATATAATGTAAAGTTACAATAATTTTAAAACGCTTTTTTCCTTCTAGTTTTCCCCTTAAGTAGGTATATGTTATTATTTAAAAAACAAAGTTTCAATGTAGTCTTCACCGTTAAAGCATTTCCAACCAATGCCATGATGAACTTTTATGCATATTTTTGAATACCAGCATCAATATTATACTTTGGCATCTATATACCTACGTGTTGCTATTGAAACATAATGTAACTTTCTAAGCAACAATATAAAGCTATTAATTCCGCAATTTGTCTGGTAGTTCCATACAGAAAAAAACTATTGATTGAATTTTTATCGATTCTACGCTGGCTATAAAACCAAGTCATCAAAATGTATTCAGAAGGTGATTTAAATAACAGTGCTAACACGGCTACACATCAAGCTACAGTAACCAGGATGCCTACCACAAGCTCTTAACGCGATCCATTTTAGGACCTAAACTGAACTGTTCTTCTAATTCGTACCATGACGTCAGTTTAACAATTCAGTTTAGGCCGTGCCATCTGCTGACAGCGATTGTCCCAAACTGAGTCGCAAGTTTGGGTTTCATTCATACTTGTTTAGTACCATGACGTCCATAGAGCAGCTCAAGCGATGCAGTTTAGGAACCTAAACTGTTCCTTTTTGTGTCTTGTTTTGAATCGTTTTTAATTAGATCATGGTAGGCCACCAGTACTTATAAGCTGACTTCTGATTGTACTAAAAACCTACCCAATGCGAGGTCAGCTAAAACTGGAAATGTATAGCGTGATGAGGAGCCGCGTGTACTTCCACAGAGTCAGCAAAAGCCTGATGTTGTATGAATCATCATTAAAATTGGATACGATAAACTAGAAACGGCTATCTATTTCATAGGCAAACTGTTGCCAATTAAAGAGACACTATTGCAAAATACAGCCATTTTGTAGATCAGCTTGATGATAAAAACAACGAGGAACAGTCTGCTAAAGATCCGGAAGATGCAAGGAAAATCTAAAATGGAAAACAAACATTGGACTCTCGATATTGGTAGTTAACAATTTTCTTGGTCAAACTTTTCTCGCTTTTGTTTTTATTGCTAATGAAGTCTTTCCAAGAACATTTGCAAAGTCACACATACGCCACGCAGTACGCAGTCCTGTAATTGTCAATACACACTTGATGAAGATCCTAGCCACGCTGCTAATAGGCAGAAATCTAGTTCTTGACAATGAAAACCCAAGTTTTATTTCCCAGAGAGGCATTTTAACAGTAACAGTACCCGAAGAGGAATAGTAAATTCTATTTATAGAGACAATGAATCTGAGCTTATTAAAAATCAATACGCAGCAACTAGTTTCTAAAAGGAAGCTTTCAAACTAATATGGCTTCAATTCTCTGTTCCCCGAAGAGAATTTAATTGAAATGAAATTGCACAGAGATGGTTTTTATGGAACGTTTTCTTGTAATTTATTTTGCCTGTCATAATTAACTTCAGCCTTTAATAGAGTCTGTCCATTCTTGCGTAAAGGTTTTATATACAACGAGCAAACTTAACCTATGAAATATTTTGTTTTTTAGTGATTTTGGGCGAAACTAAGGGTATTTTTTAACCTTTTAAGCGCTTGGCTAAATATTCATTGCCGTGCCCCTAGCGCCCGGTTACAAATCGATAAAATAATACCTACAATAAATAAGGATGAGAAATCGTTGTATGGATTAAAAAATAGTCAAAAAGGTTTTTTCTCTATTTAATAATGGTTTTAGTTGTACCACGCAGTTAATAGGACAAAAATAAAACGAAAAAATCATGCATGTGTCTGTCGCATAAATACGACACGAGCGGTAGGGGCACGGAAATATGTGTCGCATAAATGCGACACAAGCGGTTAAAAGGTTAAATGAACTAACTGTAAATGAACAGTAAGACTTAGCGTTACTTGCAACCGAATGAAGTCCTCTAAAACCGAATCCTTTTCACAAACAGTATTCCTTCTAAATGTATCTCTGCTTCACAATAAGCATCGGATCTTTAATATAATTAAATTTCCAGTAACCATCTTCAGATTTCAGATACAGAATTGTATTTAACAGTAAAACTAGATCTGCAGTCACGATTTCCATTTAACGGTCACTACTCGCAATGATGTTCGCTGAATTATATTAGAATCTTCATGTTTCCGTTTTGAAATTGATCATTTTGAAACTGTGATTTTTTGAAAACTACTGGCTAGTTACATTGGATCATGAATCATGATATATGGAATGTTTTTCGTAATTCCAAAATCATGTTGCCTAAACATGAATTGGTAATCGTAATTCAACATGGCCATTTTGAATTCTCAATTCCTATCGTATTAGAGGTGTTAGTTGTTTCTATTATATCCAGTATACCAAGCACAAGATAGCCTAGAATCCTAGATAATGTTACATTATTATCAACATAGATACCTCTAGCGATCTGTCATTGAAGCTATACTTAACAACCGTCACACACAGATGTACAGGGAAATTACAGACTTCCTTTAAAGGGTTTTCCGGAGGGTGAGATACGATATTCAAGTATTGTCTACCGTACCTAATTACAGTCATTTAGTACAGTGCAGTAAGGGGAACGATTGACAAGCCAATCAGGTAATCATAGCCAGGGATATTACAAAGTCTTTTATAGGACGGAAAGCAATTAGAAGGATCATTTTTATTTAGCGGGAAAACCTGGATATATATGACAAAAGAGGGATGAGACCCATACTTAGTAGTAGTGTGTGGAACCAGGTTGTCAAAGATGATGATGATGATGATTTTATTCACGGCACAAACAATACAGACGCCAGCACATAAAGCTACTATAATCTGTCAAATTTCTATAATAGATCAACTTTATTGCTAAATTATAAGGTTCAAAGTTGATTGGGAAAACTTGACAGTTTCAAGTAGCTTGATGTGCTGGCGTCTGCACCTTGGCTTATTTCCCGATTATAAATTCAGTACAAATGAGCATTTTCAAGGCTTCTCTGCCCCCTGGGCTTTGAGCAATCAATAATAAATTATACGCAAGTTACTACTTAACCACTTACGTCCATCAAGCTGCCCTTTTAACTTAGATTGGAGTTTGAAAACAGGGTTTTATAGGTTCTATACAATTTCAGGTAGACTCATTTTTATTAACACATTGAAAACGTTTTTAATTTTCTGACGTCTCATACACCGTATATTGTTTTGTTACTAAAGAAAAGATAAATTGAATTGGTCATTGAACCAGCAATGGACCTTGAAGTAAACAATTTGGAACATTGCTTGATAAGAACTCCATTACTCAAACTACTTGAGAGTACATACATGTGGCATTTAGACAAAGTCAGTACAAATAACTGGAAGTGATTAGTTATTATGTAGGTACTAGTGTTCGTAAGAAATAATGAATGTCAAATACAGTCGTAGTTAGTTGGGCCCGTTTATGACTCGTAACAGCCATATAAGACGTTATAAATATTATACTTCCATAGGTCTTCTAATAAAACGCGATCTAGATTCGCTAGCAACCTAACGGTTTTACTTATTGACTGTAAAGCGTGAGAATATAAAACTAACACTACATTTTCTTTTTATTTCTACATTAAGAAATAAACGAAGCAAAATGAGTATGTAAGCTTCGTAGCATATGGCGTGCTGTAGCTTCTGCCTACCCCTATTGGAAGAAGGCATGAGTTTATCTATATCTGTATTAAGAAATAACAAAGGAAAATTTTCTGTATACATTTTTGTTTAAATAATTCAACAGTTATCAATTGAAACGTGGTAAATTGAGGAGTTAGAAAGATAGTCTAGAAATCTTTTCAGTGTTCTGCCAAGGCGAGGGAATGTCTGAAATTAGCACGAATGCCCTTTTGTAGGCGTTGGGAGGACGTGGGAGGGAGGAGCGGCCCGCAGTTCGCATTATCAAATAAATGCATTCAACGACATAAGTATAAATAATACAACTGACACAAATAATGTTTGTATAATCTGTAAACCTAAACATTGATGTCATTTAGTAAATATATTTGGTAGGCATTTATACTCGTAAAATATCAAAAGTAGGCGAGCACGTTCTAGATTCTTGGACGAGGAAAACTGTATACCTATGTTTACTGTTTTTTTTATTATTCTTTCATTTAAAAGTATAATGTAAAACTTAACAATTAAATTCCCACAGTAAATAACTAGCAGGATTAATTAAAAATAAGACTTACTCATTTTCTTTTTCATCGCACGAAGCACAGTTACTTAAATGTTGTATAAAAATAATCAAATAAAACTTCATTTGCCACAGAGTCACTGCAATACGACTTTATGAAACCGTCACTAAAGGCAAAAATGAAAGGAAACTCGCAATCAAACCACGACGATCAAAACAGCTACATTATTATTTTAAATTACATCATCTTATTTTTCTTTTCAATTTAAACACTATTTATTGTCACTGGCAAACAAGAATTTCACTTCGCAAAAATTATGAGAATAACACTAAAAATAAACGCGACGACACTGGCACAATACACAACACAGTTGCAAAATTAGAAAAAAAAAATTACAGCTACAAAATTCGCGGGAATCAAAATCAAATATGGCGTAAATATTTTAATTTATAAATTCGCGCTAGCCATTTCAATGGGACGCTATTACGGGCGTTCGATAAAGAATCTTACATTCGAATAATAAGCGCGTCGCGAGACTGCCGCAGCACTAGTCTGCCGTTAGTATGAGGCTTCGGTCTGCGAAACGCTCGCCTCATACTACCATTTCAAAGTATATAAATAACCTCAGCCCGCTCTCTGTTCCGTCCGCATTTAAAGTAAATTAAATTGAAATATTTTCTTTATCACTTTAATTCAAATTGAATAAGCAGTGGATAGGGAACTTAATTTGTTAAAAAAAACCACAATAATTGAGGAAACGTGCCGGTTTCGTATTTATTGGTTTTCCTTTAGTTAGCAGGCTAATAAATATTTTTTTACTGCTGATATTGATTTAAAATGACATTTAAAGTAGGCATGTAGCAAAATAATAAATCTATGCTATGCTACGTAAAGCACTTCATTAATATTAAATGAAAACCAATTTATCCGCCATCATTTTTCCTGGATAGATGTAATTTTACACATGTCTGTAATATCGAGGCTCAGTTGAATATTGATCGAATTATGTTGCGAACGGATGGACAAACGATACCTATCGGTAACTGTCCTAAAAACAGTAGCATGGTAGAAAATATTGACGTGTAGCTTGACAGAGAGAACGACGCCATATTGAATTTTTGTATATATCTACCTGTTTACGTTAATTATTACTCTTATTGCAGTAAGTATACTTAAGCGCTTGCTTTATATATTCGTGTTTGTTTTTCGGAGGTCGACAGGTTCAATAATTTGGAGGGATAACAAATGGTGTTTTCGCAATTTGTGGGTCCTTGTATTGGTATATAAGGACATGTTTATAAGAAACTGTTTGCTTTTATTTCAATATTATGGGAAAGTTGATGGTTTCAGGGACAGGAACAATTAAGGTAAAATGGTTCTTCATAATTATAACAGCCATTTTTCTTTGTTTCAATTAGTTATTCTGTCGCGGCCGCAACGATATAAATTATAGTATTTTGTCAGAAGGAAAAGGAACATCAAGACATTAAAAAAAATATCATAAGGGACAGGATAGTACCCTGTGGGGCACTTTATTTAGAATGCAATTTAGTACTGACTGTGTACCTAAGTTAGCTCGATTTTCCTGTGGATATAAGAGGATTCATTAAGTTCTAATTTATAGACACTCGTTTCCAACCACATAATTTACTGGTTTATTTATAAGTATTGTAATGATGATCCACGTAATCAAATGCTTCACTAAGAATTAAAAGTTTGTTCAAGAGTAATTGCGGCAGATAGAGAGTAAAAATAATTATAGTAATTTTAATCTGGGAATGAGACCTAAACAAAAACTTTCAAGAACAAACCGACAAATTACATTTATCAATCAAAAATACAAAAATATCTCACAGAGAGGAGATCCAGCAGTGGGAACATTTAATAAGCTGTTTTTGCTATGCTCATGCTAATTAATGAACAATATATTTGGTCGGGTTTAATATCAGGCGAGTCAATTAAACTGACTAGGCAGCAAACCGCACCAAACTAGCTGAATTAATATAAGCGAAACGTGTTGTCTATCAAGTCCCCTTTTAGTGGCTTTTGCAATAGTCGGTTTTATGTCATTCCAGTTTGAGCATGGTACAATTTCAAGTCTTGCTAACAATTTGTACAGAATAAGAAGTACTCGGCTCAACTTTGGAAAATGTGTAATTAATTAAAATGACACCGTCCGGCGTCCATTGCACATTTGTTTGATTTTATTATATTAAATAGGAACAACAAACACATTATGGTACATTATGCAATATTACAAAAAGAAAACACGTAATAAGGTAAGCCCATAGCGCTGTTCACAGATACCATTTTAATAAATATAACTTTAAAGTCACTAGGAGGTGAACTGGTGATGCATGAGCATGACAGATGACGTTTTAAATATGTTTGTCCTTTTGTTTAATGTGATGTACACAATAAAATGTTTAATAAATAAAAATAATCATGAAATGCAGAATCATCCCACCAATAAATGTCATAAAACTTGTTTACATTCTTAATCGAGAAGATCGGAAACAAGGTTTTTCTGTTTGCAAGTTGCAACATTTTGCTATCACCATTCCGTAGTGATTAAAGCGATTCTTTTTTACAGTCCCCTTATAGCAGTTAATGAGAGGATTGTGTTTAGCATTGGAAGTTTGGGAGCTCATCATTATCTTTCTACCACTATTCCAATTTATTTGAGGACTAGCAGCGCCCCGCGGTTTCACCCCGCATAAGATACGATCCCGTGGGAATATCGGGATAAAAACTATCCTATGTCCTTTCCCGGGACTCAAACTATCTCTAAACCCATCTAAATCGGTTCAGTGGTTTAAGCGTGAAGAGGCAAAGGCAACAGACAGACAGACACACTTTCGCATTTATAATACTAGTATGGATGCTGCAGCACGTATCTTCAATACATCTCTGTGAGCCGTCATTTATAATACTAGTATGGATGCTGCAGCACGTATCTTCAATACATCTCTGTGAGCCGTCATTTATAATACTAGTATGGATGCTGCAGCACGTATCTTCAATACATCTCTGTGAGCCGTCATTTATAATACTAGTATGGATGCTGCAGCACGTATCTTCAATACATCTCTGTGAGCCGTCATTTATAATACTAGTATGGATGCTGCAGCACGTATCTTCAGTACATCTCTGTGAGCCGTCATTTATAATACTAGTATGGATGCTGCAGCACGTATCTTCAATACATCTCTGTGAGCCGTCATTTATAATACTAGTATGGATGCTGCAGCACGTATCTTCAATACATCTCTGTGAGCCGTCATTTATAATACTAGTATGGATGCTGCAGCACGTATCTTCAATACATCTCTGTGAGCCGTCATTTATAATACTAGTATGGATGCTGCAGCACGTATCTTCAGTACATCTCTGTGAGCCGTCATTTATAATACTAGTATGGATGCTGCAGCACGTATCTTCAGTACATCTCTGTGAGCCGTCATTTATAATACTAGTATGGATGCTGCAGCACGTATCTTCAATACATCTCTGTGAGCCGTCATTTTACGTGATCACCTTCTGAGTCCTATCATCTTTACCAAAATGTTTTCGTCCGTCTCTTTCCTTATAGCCATCCACATTCACACCACTTTTCTTGTCATTCCTCCACAGTACCTCACGTGTTTAAATTAAACTAATAGAACTCAATTTAATCTTCAATTCTTTGTATAATTGCATTTTTTTCAATCTTTTACACAATTCTAAGTTAATACAGAAACTGGTTTTGGCATGGCTTCTATCATAATAATTAACAATGAAGTTGAAACATTCTCACATTCTCAGATTATATTACTACACACATAGTTCCACGTAGACACAGAGAAATGAACGAAGTTATAATATCAAGGCGAGAAAATTGTTGAGAACCGAAATTCATTAGATCATTAGTCATGGGTAGAGACTAGCGAAAACCGATGAAGGCCAAAGGTTATTGACATTGGAAAATTATTATGAGGCTCAAGTGGCATTGGGCAGGACACTTTGGTAAGTAAAGTGAAGAACCTGTAGTAGGTGGTAATAAAACCAGAATAACTTGGCCTCTAATTACATTGAAACTCCGTACTACGCTAGGCCAGCTCAAGGTCAAAGTGTTACCATCGACTGTCGTGTACTCTGGGTCTCTGGCGAACTGCACCCAAATTGTGTAACACACAACAAAGACAATCTAAATAATTTTGAAGGATATTACTAATCCACTGCTTCATATATGTTCGCAAAATTGTTCTGCTCAGCAACGTACCTAAATAACGCAATGAATGTTGTTGAACTGTCAAAATGAAAGCCATTCCTTCCTACTGTTAGTGTGTTAAGCAAATTTTACCGAGTATAAGTTGGCTTCTTATTCCATTCAAGCTACCCGAAACTGTCAAATTTACCCAATCAACTTTGAAAAACTGATTATATAATTTGATTAATCCAGAACCACAGATTACTGAATAGTTACTACCAGAACATTGAAAAAAAAAAAAGTATTTGGAGAAAATGACAAAAAAAATACTAAATTAAATAGTGACTGTCATTATTGAGGATTTTCTTGTGGCATACTTACCTAGAATATTCACATTAAAAATGCGTACCTATACTTACGTAAAAAAAAATATGTTAGCCAGTAATGCACCAAAGGGTAAATGGCCCAACTGTTATACAGACGCCAGCACATCAAGCTACTCGAAACTGTCAAATTTTCCCAATCAACTTTGAACCTTTTGCTTTAATCTATACTTATACTATAATATTATAAAGAGGTAAAATTTGTTTGTAAGTTTGTATGTAGGGGGTAATCTCCGGAACTACCAGTCGGATTTCAAAAATTCTTTTTGCGTTTGATAGCCCAATTTTTGAGGAAGGCTATAGGGTATTTAACATCACGCTAGCACCCTTAGGAGCCGAGCAAAAAGAAAAAAAGTCAGAACGAAAGCGAAAACGAAGTAGTAGTGCGGTCAGGCGATGCGATGCGACGGGTGGGTTGGGGGAAACAGAAATTTCACGCGGACGAAGTCGCGGGCTGAAGCTAGTTAGCAATAAAGTTGAAAATCTATTAAAGACATTTGACAGATAGTAGTAGCTTGATGTGCTGGCGTCTGTACATTCGTAATGGTTTACAAATTCAAAGAATGCGTGGGTAACGATATCGATTGAAAAAAAGTATACAAAAATCAAATGAGTAACTTGGTTTTAAATATTGACTCATTGCCCAATCTAGCGGCATTTAAGACGAAAGTGATTAATACAGGCGATGTTGTGAGAATACCAAATGTGGCATCCACTTTAAACTTCGTTATAATTTTTTTGTTATTAAAAGAAAGTCATAGAAGAAGCAATCAGCTAATTATCAGGTCATTTTATAAGCTGCGTTTTGTTAACGAATTGCAAATAAAAGTTAAAAGCAAACTCATTAGGTATGTAAGAAAAGGTTTCTAGTTGCGAGAGCACTGGTGGCCTACCATGATCTAGTTAAAAACGATTCAAAAACAAGACATTTCAGTTTAGGTTCCTAAACTGCATCGCTTGAGCTGCTCTATGGACGTCATGGTACCAAACAAGTATGAATGAAACCAAAACTTGCGACTCAGTTTGGGACAATCGCTGTCAGCGGAATGGCACGGCTTAAACTGAATAGTTAAACTGACGTCATGGTACGAATTAGAAGAACAGTTCAGTTTAGGTCCTGAAATGGATCGGCCTCCTGGTGGCCCAGTGGCAACGATCCCGACTTACGAGTTGAAGGTCGTTCGGTCGGTTACTTTGTGTAAATAATTTCATCACCACTGCTCTCTAAACGGTGAAGGAAAACATCGTGAGGAAACCGGCATGTCCTAGAACCAAAAATTCGAACTCATGAGACATCTGCCAACCCGCACTGGCACTGGGCTCGCGTGGTAGATTACAAGTTACAACCCACTCCCTCTCGAAGAGAGGAGACCTGCGGGGCAATTGCGTAACACATTATCAATCGGAATCGGTTTCATTTTGACAGTTCAACAACAGTCATTGCGTTATTTACGTGTAGAGCAGACAAATTTTTCGAACTTATGAAGCAATGGATTAGCAATTTGCTTCAAAATTATTCAAATTCCGATTGATAGTATGTTACGCAATTAGGGTGCTGTGTCCCAGCAGTGGGAACATTACAGGCTGATTATGCTAAATACGCTTATAGGCACGCACGTGGGCTAACTTTGCGATGATGCAACTCAAACTTTCGATACGAAATCTGCAATCACTCTTAACGATACACTTTCAAGGTTAAGCAACGTGGCCACGGTCAAGGTTTTTAGATGGATAACCGATATTTCCATATCGATAGATATTTGTTAGGTTAGTCACCGGTTGATAAACGCAATGTGAGGTAAGATTGTATAGAGTTTACAGGAATGCAAAAAACACGAAATATAGTATTTTAATGAAATGTTTCTGCATATTTTTACGGTTCCGTACCTCAAAAGGAAAAACCGAACCCTTATAAGATCACTTCGTTGTCCGTCTGTCAAGACCCATTTTCCCAGGAACGCGTGGCGTTATCAAATTAATATCAAATACTCAGGGCTGCAATCCCTTGAAGCAATGAAAAATCAAACTTAAGTTAACGCACTCAAAAGATACGGGCGTTTATATTGCGTTTATGCCGCATATTTTGACACTCGCAAGGGAATCAAAACCTATAAAGTACATCCCGTTGACCTAGAATCATGAAATTTGGCAAGAAGCAATTTCATGTAGCACAAGTAAAGGAAAAAACCCGAAAATCGTTTTGGAGTTATATAGGGTGACTGGTAATTAGTGACCGATACTTAAACACGTGATTGTACTCATGATAACAAACAACTTTTACTATGGGACCAAACCTGAAATTGCGAAAAAAAAATCTGCTGTTTAGTCGTTTATGTTCGCCTAACTGGTCGAAATGTACTGAACAGCAGATTTTTTTTTCGCAATTTCAGGTTTGGTCCCATAGTAAAAGTTGTTTGTTATCATGAGTACAATCACGTGTTTAGGTATCGGTCACTAATTACCAGTCACCCTATATGTTTGTTACTTCTTCACGCTCAAACGGCTGGACCAATTTCGATAAAATTTTGTATGGAGGTAGCTGACACCCGGGATTGACCTATAGGCTACTTTTTTATTTTTATCACGATATTCCTACGGGATCGACATTTACGCAGGTGAAACCGCGGGGCGCAGCTAGTAGAGATATAATTCTGATTTCATTAAATTTAAAAAACAAGAAAAACGACAAATTTTTACAACTACGTACTTTAATTTTGAACAAGTACTTCCACATGTATTCATAGAATTCGCCATCAAACCAACTACATAAATACGAATGACATTTCACGCGTAAACCAAGCTGTTTTGATAAGTAATTTTTTTATCTTGTCTCCTCATTAAAGTCTATTTTAAGAAACCGGTATTACTAATTTTGTATTATGAGTAGTTGAGTAGCTTAACTAAATTAACGCCAACGTCATGTCATGGTGTGCTACCCACGGCTAAACCACACTTGAACTCTAGAAATTTAGTGGCGAAGGGTGAATTTATGACAGAGGTAGGCCGGAGCAAAAAAAAATTCCAAAAGAAAATTTCAATGATGAATTGACTATAGAGTGGTTATGTTCTGAATTTTCGAAGGGAAGCCGGTGGGAATCGAGTTGTATGGTACCTTCGCCAATGCTCTAGAATACTGTTTCGATGGCATATTCAAGAGGACACGGTGAATGTTACATAGTAGTACCTAGTGTTGCACACCCCACCCTATTTCAAGTTAAACAAATATCAACTTTATTTCAATAACAATTAAGTTCTAACAGTGTACTTATGTAAGTACCCAAGTCGTATTGGGCGTAGGTACTTAGGTTAAACAACTATGTTAAACCCACACAATATCTACCTTTATGGGACTTGTAGTCCATAATTATGGTGTTGATGAGACACGTGCACCGAGACATCTCCAATAGAACAAGTTTCAAAGATCAGCAGAAAACGAATAATAATAATTTATTTAAGACAGACACAGTGATCCATATTTATGTTAGTACTAGCGACCCTCCCCGGCTTCGCATGGGTGCAATCACAGAACAGATATGTAACTGTTCTGTGGGTGCAATGTTGATACTAAAATAAGTATACAGAATGTCTTTATATACAACGTTCACAGCTTTCCGGTACCGCCGCAACCGCTATGTCCCTGCATTTTAAATCTGTAATATCATCGAAAATATTCACTTAAATTGCATGCTGCAAAGGGCCATATTGATCTATATTAAATGCACAATGTATTTAAGGTACTTAATTGGATAAGGATTAATGCTGTATTGCTTAAAATCGCTTCGTAAATAAGCCATTATTTCTCGTAAAAAGTAAAGGATAAAAAATGGCTATTGTGGGTTATCCCTAAGAGATAGACATCACCATCGTCATCGCGGACTTTTTGGTAGACATTTTTAAGGTGTACAATACTGTAGTACATTATTTTGATCTATCTCGTAGGGTTCAGCCAGCGTTTGCAATGTAAGCGCAAAAAAATGTTACGACATCACATTAGAAGCCTCTAAAATTATCAGTGTTTCTCTACTATATTATGCATGTATTATAAATATAAACCTTCCTCTTGAATCACTCTATCTATTAAAAAAAACCGTATCAAAATCCGTTGCGTAGTTTTAAAGATCTAAGCATACGTAGGGACAGACAGACAGCGGGAAGCGACTTTGTTTTATACTATTTAGTGATACTTAAAAAAAAGAATAATTAATGAAAAAGATGTTTTAGAGACATAAGAGATTATAAGAAAACTTTAAAAAAAAAACATACCTAATTAATTATAAAGTAAACATCAACGTCAAACTGCAGTTACGCTTGCGCAGACAAAGTTTTTGTAATAAAGACGTATAGGTACAGAATACAGATAATGCACGAATGAAATAAATAATTTATGTTGATTGAATCTGCGAGAAGCACGAGTTATACGTGTAAATAAGATAATGAAGACGATGCATTTTAAGATCGATAAATCTCTATAATAACATTCTCAACTCAAACTGTGCAATTAAGATGAGAATAGGGCTGAGCTTTTCAAATATTCTGACGTTTTCGCTGTCAGTCTAACTTCAGTCAGGTTTTGACGGCGACCGATTTTGACGGGACTTTCGCTGGCAGATAGCTGCAGGCCAATTCTCGTAATTTAAAACGTTCAAAATCTAGTCGCAGTCTCATCTCAGCGACAAACAAATGTCAAAAACTTGTCAAAATGTAGGGAAATTAGAAGTATTTTTGACAGATTGAGACTGAGATCAGACTGTGAACGTTCTTAAAATTACGAGAATTGCCCCTCTGACGTTATAAGGAGTAACTATAAGGCTACTTTTATTTATACATACTAGAAAAATAATTGGGTAAAGAAACTTATGATTTTAATTCCAATATTTTAACGAACATAGTTTAAAAAAATAACTAGTAGATAAGTATAATAAATTATGGCATCCGCGAAAGAAATTAAAACCCATAAAATCCAATATGTTTTCCGAAATTATGGCGAACGCAGTCGCGGGCACAGGTAGGAGTTAAATATATACACATAATATGGGTTCTTTGTAACTTGGATGTAACGTACCAACATAGATTGAATGCTTTATCCATGACGCAAGGTCCTTGTCAGTACGGATATAATACGATACGCCAAATATTTCGCTGATAATATCGCCCGTTGTTGTATTTATAGTGTGTAAGTACTAGATTTTTTATCAATTAAACATACCAACAGTAATAAAAGTAGAAGTGATTTATTAAAGCGTGGGCTATCAATTGGGTATTTCACCCTAGGTAGTATTGTGCATACGTCATATGATCGTATAAAAATTAATTGTAGGTAAATTTGTTTACCTGAGTTAGAACTGGATTGATTCAATAAACTGGCATCTGTTATGCTTACCTGTAAAAAACAATAAAACATTCACAAATAAAATCATTAAAGTTAAATTGAGTTCACACTTAGCTAAATGATGTAAGAGATCACATAATGAATAATAGTACAGTCAGCTTCATCAATAATAGACTTATTATATAAAATAACTATTATTTTCTTAGAGCACAAATGAATAGGTGACTAAGAAAACGTCTAAGCACGTCTAATGCCCGTTTTCACAATCGTTCCCTCAAACACTCCTTAACTAAGAGTCTCTTAACATAAGAGACTCCTTAAATCAGCCCCTTACCCATATGTTTTAGGACCATAAGTGTCCCTTAGGTGATGGTGAAAACGAAACTAACACTTAAAATTTCTTAAGGTCTCCCTAAATTTAAGGAACGATGGTGAAAACGGGCATGAGTCTTATATTTTTAAAAGTGTTAACTGTTCTGGGAAACTTAAAATTAGCTTAATTAAAAATAAATAATTTATCGATTTTGCCGATTTGTTTTGACACTGTCCCTAATGGTCGCATGACGCATGGAATAATAATTTTATAAACAGCTGAGTTTGTGCGTGGTATGTGTTTTCCTTACATTATGTTTGCTTACTCTGGCTATATATTATGATAACAGCCGCATGGGTCGATCGAGAAACGCTACGATTGCCTCGGTCGGTTTGTGGATGGGTGACCATCCAGTACACAACTACATAACGAGACCCTTCCGTGCCTCGGAAAGCACGTTCAG
Organism: Hydraecia micacea; assembly: GCA_914767645.1. Lineage (NCBI taxonomy): Eukaryota > Metazoa > Arthropoda > Insecta > Lepidoptera > Noctuidae > Hydraecia > Hydraecia micacea. The sequence continues at coordinate 2,137,020 of OU611801.1, read as the reverse complement.
CCGTTGATCCCGTACGGGTAGTCAGAAACCCAAAAATCTGACAACCAGTCTTAGCAAAGGGTATTGTGTTACACAGTTACTGGGTTGTGGAGGTCAGATAGGCAGTCGCTCCATGTAAAGTACTGGTATTCAGCTGCATCCGGTTAAACTGGAAGCCGATCCCGACATAGTTGGGAAAAGGCTAGGCAGAAGAAGACTCTTTCCTAGTTAACCTAATAGTAGTATTATCTTCTTCAGCCTTTCGCCACTCAATGCTGGGTGTAGGCATCCTGCAATGCACCCCAGTTTTCTCTGTCTCTAGCCTTCCTAAGCCAGAGTCTTCCAGCAATCTTGACCAGCGGGGCAATTGCGTAACACACTATCAATCGGAATCAGAATCATTTTAAAGCAAATTGCTAATCCATTGCTTCATAAGTTCGAAAAATATGTCTGCTCAACACGTAAATAACGCAATGAATGTTGTTGAACTGTCAAAATGAAACCGATTCCGATTGATAATGTGTTACGCAATTGCCCCGCAGGTCATCGGTTCACCTCATCAGCTGTCTGCCCACACTTTTACACCACTCACACTCACTCACTTCTCCACTTCTTCTCCAGTCATGTACAGTCAGTTATAGCGATTAGCTGACCCACCTTTGCATAAATGGTTGAGGTTTTTTAGAAAACGAACAGATAACATTTTATAATTCTTCTGTATTTTATTTATTTGAGCAAAGTAAATAAAATATAAAAGAATTATAAAATTTTATCGATTCGTATTCTAAAAAATTTCAACCATTTATGCAAAGGTGGGTCAGCTAATCGCTATAACTGACTGTACAGTCAACGTCACGAGTAAGTGATTATTATTACACACTATGATTTATTATAACACTCTGATATTATTATTCCTAAAAACTATTTAAACTAAAACATTGCAAGTCATTAAAACAATAATAAGCTCTTGTAATATTCGTGTCGCAATTCAGAAAATGTTATTTAAGTTATGAATGGTAACGTAGTTTATTATACTATTGTTGTAATCTACTCTCTCTATTATTATCTCGCCGGTGCTAATAAATCTGATATTATTGCTTGCATACACTCGTGTTTACGGTCAGTAAGAATTGCTTGCCGACCTATTTCTATTACTTCAAATAAACTATGCTCATACATATCTATCAATTTCGGTGTTTCGAAGAAATATTGCCTTCTAGCTGTTGCACGCGGCTTTACTCACATTGTGAAGAAACTGCTCAATATAACCGGATAAAATGTGGCCTATGTGTTAAAACAAGACAAGGACTATTTGTGTGCCAAGTTATATTGAAATCCGTGGAGCCGTTTATGCGTGATGATGAAGGAACAACCATTCAAATATTTTCACATGGTTGAGTAGTTAAGGACAGATTGTTATGGCTATTTATCTATGGCGTAGACTTATATCCAGTAATAAGACTTTTGGCTTATGCGTTACTAGCTCCTGCCCGCGACTTCGTCCGCGTGAAATTTCGCTCCCGATCCACCCCGTCGCATCGCATCGCCTACCCGCGCTATTACTTCGTTTTCGCTTCGCGTTCTTTCTGTCTTTTTTTAGTTTTTGCTCGGCTCCTTAGGGTCCTATCATGATATTAAATAGCATTCCTCAAGAATTGGGCTATCAAATGTAAAAAGAATTTTCAAATTCGACTACTAGTTCCACAGATTAGCGAATCAAACCAACAAACCCTTCAACTTTATTATTAGTAAGTATAGATAAATATACATAGATGTAGATGACAATTTCTTCATAATTGCTCTCAGAAGCGGCCCGAAGTATTTCTGCCCGGTTGATGGCAATAGGCTCGTTCCTTTTTACGTGGTACAGAGGCCAGCACATCAAGCTACCCCAATCTGTCAAATTTTCCCAATTGAATATGAACCTTATTCCTTTGTAGTAAAGTTGAAAATCTATCAAAGAAATTTGACAGAATGGGGTAGCTTGATGTGCTGGCGTCTGTACTTAGACATAACTGGCGAAATATGGGTGTACTATGGGTACACCTCTGCCGAACCCTTCAGAGAAACAAGGCGTGTGCTATGTTAATGTTAATTACTTACGCTTCAACAATTTATTTCTTACCCGTATTTTGATCAAGTCTTTAGATAGGTAGACGTTTACGAGTTGACATAAAACAGTACCCTTTCCTTTGCATGATTTTTATGTCTTTCAAAGGGATGAAAAACTGCTAAGACTTTTTTTTCCGTTCAGGTGAATAATATGGAAGTCTCATTTTTGTGAACATCAAGATCATCTGGATAATATTATGTTGCATTGGTTTTTCACTTTTTAACCAAGATGCTAACTTTAATTGACAATAGGGATGACGACGGGGTAAAGTAAACGAAATTCTATTTAGTCCGTCAGTTAGATTATCAAAAAATAATGGACACATATTTTTTCTTGTGTCAATCAACCAAAAAATGACAAAGATAAAGCGTGTCAAAGTTTGGGAGTGAGGGCTCGTGACGTCACGTTTAGGTAAAAATTGTACCAAAACGCGACGTCATGCGACATTTCAAATCAATATATCTCTGTAATGTTTTGATTATGTGAAAAAAGAAAAACTACGTGCCCAATACTTTTTAATAATCTACCTGATAGACGAAGAAAAAAAAGTTAGTCGTCATCCCTATGGTAAGGTACTCGTGGATGGCTTACGAGTAGGAAAATACCAAAGAAATGATGGAAGGACTGTGAGAAAGATGATATGGTTAGAAAGGGAGGAGATTACCGAGACGATGACTAATACAGAAGTATAGAAGAAAAATACATAATGCGGCGACCCCAAATGAATTGGGATAAGGGCAGGAGAATGATGATAATTATGAAAAGCGTCTTTTTCAATTAGAGCATTTACTTAGATGTACTTTTGAAGTGCTAACAAGTCACTAGCTTGTTCCAATTAAAGATTTCTTTAGAGAACAAAGGACAAGAAACTCCAAAGCAATAAATAAATGTTTTCATAATTATTTGGAACTTTGTGGTCTCGGATCTCAGTTCAGTTCAGACTTCAAAGTAAGTAAAAATTATGTCATAACTATGTAGGGCAAAGATTCCTGCTCACATAGAAAGATAAGCAATGTTATCTGCTTATCATTCTAACACTCATAAAGTCATAATACGTTACTTAGAAATAGATAAAGGAGAAGTTTTAGAAATGTCTTATTGTCGGTTTAAAATGGGAAGCATGGGAAAGCATGAGCACAAGTGTTTTTTAAATATTAGATTAATAGATTACAGCCCACTGATACATTACACACCGCTGATCTGGTACAATCAGAGACAAAAGTCGCTAATCATATCAGAATTTTTAATACTCAAATATCTATGAAGATAGAAAATGGAGAATTTTTAGTAGTAAATACAGAGAATAATAAAGGAATTAGCTATGTAAATGTTTGACCGAAACACCTCATAAAATAATTTTCAACGTTTAAAATGAATACCTACTAATAAACTAAACGCTACTTTTTTTTTGAAGACGCTAAGAATCGCAGCATAGCGTGCAAAGACGACTTGGAACCAGTTTCAAGATAATATTAAAATGAAATCAATAAACTCATTAAAACCAATTTTTATTTAACACAATTCTCGTGATATTCTTTTACAGGATAACCTGTTATAAAACGACTGTGGTGTAAAAGTACAGTTTAACTTAGGGCATGTTTGTTTGTATGTAGGGGGTAATCTCTAGAACTGCCAGTAGGATTTGAAAAATATTTTTGCATTTTATAGCCCAATTCTTGAGGAAGGCTACACTAGGCTATTAACATCACGCTATGACCCTTAGGGGCCGAGCAAAGGGCAGAAAGAACGCTAAGCGAAAACGCAGTAATAGCGCGGACAAATGATGCGTTGCGATGCGGTGCGATGTGACGGGGTAACAAGAAATTTCACGCACACGAAGTCGCGGGCAGATGCTAGTTTAAAAATAAAAATGAAATACTGTTCGTTGGAGCGCAACACTTCAGAATGACTGGACCGAAATGGCTATATTTTTATATTTGAAAATTTTCGTAATAGTCCGAATAGAAGGAAAAATTAGAAGTTTCCCGGGAAAAAATAAGTACCTACGGGAAAAAAATGCGATACTTGTATGGGACAGGACGTCTGTCGGGTCAGCTATGATGCTAATAAAAATATGTACCCAGACAGTTTCAAAATGTAATGCTGTCGTAATATCAATGGTGTGAGTCATTCGCAATGTGACGCTGCCTCGCTGAGCTGTGGATCGGCCGCCATTGTAGATATATAGCAGCTACATAGGTACTGCTTTATTGTACCTGTTTGTTTTAATCGCTAAATTATAGCAAACAAAATATGTATTAAGTATAATTAAAATATATTTTGAACAAAAATATTCCATTTTTGTCAACGAGCAGAACTTTCTGAAACCTCGAATATAGGTACTTATTTATTTTTAAACAATTACTTACATAAAAAAAAAATACCCAACATAGTTGAGAAAACGCTATACGGATGATGATGGAATATTTTAAAAGAAATTGTGTATTTAAACAAAACAACAAGCATCACGTTCTGAATTATAAGATTTTCCTGTTTTTATTAAAACTTAATTTTAGTTTATAACCCAGCGAAACTGTCGCATATCTTAATTATTATGTTTTTCCTCATAGGAGTGATTATTGTATTCTTTTCGAGTGAAATAAATTATCTTAAATCGTATTTCAGCCGGAAAACTAGTCCGGATTAATACTTACACCCGATTTTGTGATAGGCCTGTATTTTCTCTACTACAATGGACAGCTTTTTGCCAGCTGTTAAAGCTTTATACTACGCCAAAAACTGCAGACTTGGAGGATATGCGGAAAACCAGCGCTAACTTATTTATTAAGTACACATAATTACCTAAATAAACTTCCAACGAACTCGATAAGCGATTATACATAAGCGGAACTTCTCTGCATTCTTACGTAACTCACCCTTGAAAGTTACGCAAAGAAACCCTACCCACGTTAGGCATAATAGACGAAGCGAAAGAAAAACAAAAGCAAAACAGTTCACAACATTTTTTTTTCTGTCGTTACTTAGTCTTATGAAAAGAAAAAATGGTAATAAAAATTATGTAAGTAATTTTTCCTTCACATCTTTTATTTTCTCGGTCTCGTTACCCTTGGAACTACAAACATACATCCTAAGCCCTAGTTCCCACGTAGTTCGACAGATGGCGCTAGCGTCTTTCAGTTTCAGTTTGTTTTAGTATTACAGTACGTTAAAGGGCACCTCCGCCTGTGAAAGGCACAGGTGTAGTCGGTGTAGAATGTATATGTTGAATAAATTATGATTGACAATTTACAAACTTTTGTTTCATATTGTTGTTTACATTAGCAACGTTAGTCATATTTCTATAACCTGTACCTGAATGTTTTTCAGGAAAACGTATGTAGGTACCTACAACGTGTTATAACTTATTTAACGCCTTTATTGTCTGTTTTTCGGTAATTGTTTTTTTTTTTTCTTATTTATTGTTAGACTTTTTTATCGAGGAAACAAGAACCACTACAGGCAAAATGCTGATATTAATATTATGACGTTTAAAAACAGTAATAAAAATTATTTAATTTACTCCTTGAGTATAACAATATTAGTATATATTTATTATACTTATTACATTTTTAATCACAACTTTTTGAAGCTAACTGTACTTTTTTATTAATTCCTTTTATTTTGCAGAATTTAAAATTAAATGCGAGGACTTATTTTGAATAAGTAATTTTGATTAGACTACAAAAAACAAGGGTCGATCTATCTGGTTAAGCTACACTTGCTGAGGTTGGTCCGTAGATGGGTGACCATCTTAACATACCAAGACCCCTCCGTGCCTCGGAAAGCACGTTAAGCCGTTGGTCCCGGCTGTCATTTGTGGATATTTGACAGTCGGTCGTCAGAAAACCAAAAGTCTGACATCCAGTTTTACCAAGTAGTATCGTGTTACCCAGTAACTTTGTTGTGGAGGTCAGATAGGCAGTCGCTCTATGTAAAATACTGGTATTCAGCCGCATCCGGTTAGACTGGAAGCCGAACCCAACTTAGTTGGGAAAAGGCAAGGCAGATGCATCCGCAAAACCAAGTTAGATAAGTACAGGAAAAACTCTATAGGACAAAGTTTATTAAAAAGAAGGCGGATAAATGGAACTATTCCAACTACTTACATGTATCTTTCTTTCCGCCAAGTCACAAGAGGAAAATCAGTTTGTGACGTCATGCAATCAGAACAGAATGCATTCTAATTTTGTGATTATTATAAATTGTATTATAGTAAGGAATTTGAGATAATTTTCAAGTTACGGAACAACAAACTGAATGTTATACTTTACAAAGTTCAAATTCCATTGCAATAAAAAACTTATAAGAACCTTTTTGTTACAAATTGTCACTCAAAAATCAACTTAGAATACATTTCACTAAAGTAGATAACTGATTAAGTGGCGATGGAATGTAATTATCTAAGATTATGAACACTGCTTTATATACTTTATTTTAAGTTAAACGGCTATCCACCAATTACGTTAGAGTTAAATAAAATTTGAAATGGAATAAATAATTATAAATAGTCAAGTATAAATTTTGACAAAAAAAATATCGAATCATCTCACGGAACTATGTTTATGGGGTATCGTTTTACGGTTATTACCCAGTAAAGTAACTGGGTTGTGAAGGTCAGATAGGCATTCGCTCCATGTAAAATACTGGTGTTCAGCTGCATCTGGTTAGACTGGAAGCCGACCCCAACATAATTGGAAAAAGGCTAGATGATGATTTCACAGAACTCCAGACATACCTAACTGACATGACATGGATCGTCTTCGTCGATGTTGAAGTTTGAACTCAAAACATTCTGAGCCTAATATACGTATTTCCCAAGTATTCCAGGGTAATACCGCCGATTTTTTTCGTATTTGAGCGATATTTTCGATTTAAGGACTACATGACCTAAAGCGCGGTCACTGTCGGATTGCATAGAAAAGAAAGAGAAGCGCGATGACACAACGCTGGTAATTTATTGCAAAATATGAAGCAATTATCTATTTACGAAAAATCTATTGTTTGGACTAAAAAATTAAAACACTACAGTTTTAGTATGTTACTTGTAGAATAATCTGACAAAAAATCATAATGATTTTTGTTGAATTGCATCAGAATGGCGCAACCGGTGCGGTGGCGTGTGTATGACCAGGGGGGCCATTCCCGTAATTTTAAGAATGTTCACAGCCTGCACCCTAATTTCGTAATACTCTATCAACCTCGATTTGAATCATTTTGAAGGATATTGCTAATCCATTGCTTCATATGTTCGAAAAATGTGTCTGCTCAACAACGTAATGAATGTTGTTGAACTGTCAAAATGAAACCCATTGTTACTGATAGTGTGTTACGCAATCACCCCACTGATCTCAGTCTCAATCTGTCAAAAATACCTCTAATTTCCCTACATTTTTGACAATGATTGTCAGTGAGATGAGACTGCGACTAGATTTTGAATGTTTTTAATTACGGGAATTGGTCATCTTACGAGTATGTATGAACGTAAACGAGGCAAAAGGAGTATGAAAGAATTGTTGCAACTGTTGTTTCTGTCTACCCTCATAGGAAGAAGGCATGATTTGATGTATGCATGTACAGACGCCAGCGCATCAAGCTACCCGAAACTCTCAAATTTTCCCAATCAACATTGAACCTTATGCGTTAGAGATAAAGTTGAAAATCTATTAAAGAAATTTGACAGATTGTAGTAGCTTGATGTGCTGGCGTCTGTACCTATCAGAATAGTTGTCAGACATTCGGATTTCTGAATACTATAAATATTCATGACAACTGAGACCCATTTTAACGTGCTCTTCAAAGTATGGAATCACAATGAGTAAACAAAGATTACCTACCCATCCAGTAACTAACCGGGGCAAGCGTAACTTAACCTAACGTCTGTTAATCCCTCCATGCCCTTATCCATTACACGTTGAAGTCCCAGCTCGGAAAATAATATGGCACCTCCGCTCACTCCAATAACTGGTTCTCAGTAATAGTACTGAGAACCAGAAATTGTACGATTCGGCGTAAAGCGCTTTAAAGCAACAATGTTGAACTGAGATAGAAAATTATTTTTCTATGAAATGAAAATGGTTTATTTTATGTTGCACTAGCTGCGCCCCGCGATTTCACCCGCGTAAGTCCCGAACTCTCGATCCCGTGGGAATATCCGCATAAAAAGTATCCTATGTCCTGAAGTGCTAAGCCAGGTTATGGTCTACCCATGTGCACATTTTCATACAATTATATTACAATTCGGGTATGAGTTTCATAGCGAAAGTTGTTTAGAATGACGAGTAAAAACACCCCCTTGACGGATGCAGGTGACTAAGAGCCCCCGCACATTATGGCCACCAGTCGCCGCTACTAAACGCGACCACCAGTGGTTCAGTCAGACCCATAGAAATGTAAACTTTCATATATCTATGGTCAGACCACTACACGCCGACACCAGTGGCAGCCACTGGTGGCTGGATGCGGCCTTCAGTGGCTGCCACTTGCGGCAGTTGTTCAAGTGGTACTCGACAGAGGCGGACGTGTGTTAGACTAGACCTGAGACGCGGGAGCGGGTAGAAGCCGGCGACTGTGGCCGTGTGTGCGCGCGAGTCGAACGACAAAACGCGGCCACAAGTTATAGCGTGGCTCCGACGACGCGGCCACTCAAACGCTCGGTGTGCGTCGATGCTATACAAAATATATATTATGGAGAAACACGTCCGCAACTTGTGGCGGCCACTAGTCGTTCTAATGTGGTCGCCACTAGTGGCTCAATGTGCGGGGGCTCTAAATCGCCGTCCTGTATAAAGCGGATAAAGCCTTATTTGAACTGACCAAATAAATTTGAATCTTTGCTTGGCAGCCCTTTCCACCGTGCTTGCAATTCTTATTACTAATAGCATAAGTTTAGAGGTTTCCGCAGTATGATGTAATAAAAGCATACACGTCGATGCTTCGGTTTACTCCGTTTTTATCACGACCTTCTATTATGTACTGACTTTGTCACTGGCCCGCCACTGTACTCGTAGGTACATCAAGGCATAAAGATCGGTAGATCACGTGTCGTCATTCATCTAATGCCTTGGTTACACGTACCGAGTAGGTACAGTAGCGAGACAGGCGACCAGTGGCGTGCATTGCTTATAGGCATATAAGCAGTGCCTACCTCGATATATCAACATAAGCCTGTCAATTACATTTTAGTATGTGTCCCCATAATTAAGAAACTCACAAAATTATCATACCTAACAAAAACAAAATCTTCATACACGCGCGGCAGTAGGCAGTCGCCGGACGGCCTACTCGGCTCTCGTACTATTCGCACATTGTCATTGCTCTTTACTCGTTCAAGTTAATACGACAAAATTAAAAATACGTAAGTCTCACGCGTAATACCATGACGTTCTACCTTCGCAATTTATCACCCTTAAGTAGGCATGCCTACTAAAATAACCACACTTTTGACCTGACTTTTTCTTTCTGATTAGTGACCGCGTTTGCCTAGACTAGACTAGGCCTAGTGCCTACCTATTCTGAAAACCAATGCACGCCACTGCAGGTGACCCAAGACAAACAAGGCGGAGAGCAGTCGCCACTGTATTCGGGTAGGCAAGTATCTTTTGGCGCCTGAATGACATTGACAGGGAGGCGCTGTTGGTAAACATTTGTGAAAATGTCACCTGCAATGTTTCACCCGCGTAAATGTCGATCCCGTGAAAATATCGGGATAAAAAGTATCCTATGTGTTATTCTGATGTATAAGCTATATTACTGTAAAGTTTCATCAAAATCCGTTCATTAGTTTTTGCGTGAAAGAGTAACAGACATCCAAACAAACTTTCGCATTTATAATATTAGTAGGAAGGATTATAAGTGTGATAGTAGAATACCCATTGTAAATTTAAAGTTTTGGTTTTAAATCGGGTAAGTTATTACCCAAGTCCAACTTGATATTTCATACCGCAGAGAATGTATTTATCTACAAATTACATGAATCGGCTCCGAGGTCGTAAAATATTGTAGGAAATAACAAAACTATTAAGAACACGTTTGGTTTGTAATGTACTTTTTTATTTAAATAAATAAGTAAGTATATTATTTTGTAGGAGGTAAATTTTTGTATACAGGAAGAGATTTTTTGACAACTCGGAGATCCCTTTTGAAAAATAACCCTGTATGTACACACGGCTACACATCAAGCTATACATAACCAGTATAAGCTGACCTCCGATTGTAAAGAAAATCTATACAATGCGAGGTCAGCTAAAACTGGAAATGTATAGCTTGATGTGTAGCCGTGTGTACCTATGTCCTATAGCGCAGTAACACTCCCGATTTTAATTTAAAAACAAAAGTGATAATAATGTTAAATTTCGGTAGGTAATGCTAAAATAATATCTAGGAATTAATACAGTTTTTATCATATTTCTTTTTATTAAAGTTCAGTAGCGCATTAAAAATAAACTGTTTAAAACATGAATAACAAATCACACTATCAATCACAATCCGAATCATTTTAAAGCATATTGCTAAACCATTGCTTCGTATGTTCGAAAAATTTGTCCGTTCAACAACGTAAATAACGCAATGAATGTTGTTGAACTGTCAAAACGAATGTCATTCCTACTGTTAGTGTGTTACGCAATTACCCCGCAGGTTGGCAGGGACATAGACCGGCAACCAAGAAGCTTATAGATAAAAGTGGACGCAACACTGAATACCTAAGGGAAGACGACTGTGGCCGGACACTCTCTTTCTAAATGCTCACATAAGAACGAGACAGTGATATGTGTTTTCTTTGTCATATGTATGTGTTTAGAAAGAGAGCATCCGACCACAGTCGGTTTCACTTAGGTATTTAGAGTGTTTCTCCATTTTTACATATAAGCTTCTTGCCGGCAACCTATTACCATGGATTCAGTAAGTACAGACGCCAGCACATCAACCTACTACAATCTGTCAGATTTCTGTAATAGATTTTCAACTTTATCGCTAAAGCATAAGGTTCAATGTTGATTGGGAAAATTTGACAGTTAGGTGTAGGTTGATGTGCTGGCATCTGTACATGATTCGGAACACCCATGAGTCGAAATTTTTCGTCGGTTAGGTATAAAAAAAAATTGCTTTTCCATACATTTTGACCGCGTAGGTATTGCACTTCTCTATAAAACAGCAGCATGTCGATTCTGTAAAAATCTCACCGTGAAAACTTGCGTGGAGTGAGCTGTCAGTGTCATCCCACTGATGCTACAGTCCGTCAAATCTAAGAAGTACCGTTTGACAGTTATAAATATGTGTTATTTTGCTTTGTTTGAAAGTTTTCAATTACATTTAGATATTAAGAATTGTACATTTTTAGATACAATAATGAAATCTTTCTAAATTCATGGTTTTATGATGAATTCGTACGAACAAAGTTGAAAAATATGAAACGTCAAACGGTACTTCTTAGATTTGACGGACTGTAGGGATTGACCAAGCAAACATTTATAATCATAATCGAGATTTTAATCATATTTTTTATGTTAATTCTATTGAAAATTTTATATAATTTCAAAGCTAGTATTTTAGTGATCAAAACATTAATATTTTGTGGGGTTTTAAAATTAAATAGCAAAACAGAATCTTAGTCAGAAACTCAATGTTGTTTTTTTATATATTTTTTTCCCTAGACTAGTCCTTATAATTATGGCCTGAGGCGCGAGCGCGTCACGCACGAACAGTAAATAAAATAAAACATTCACGTTTAAGACAGCTAGACTACTGAAAATACGCATCGACATTATTTGTTTGTTATTATGAGCGATTGTAGATCAAGTCTAGAAAAGACTGCGACGATGTTCAGCGTTGGTAACCCAATCTATTCTATTAGAAGAGATAATTGTGTTGAGTTATCGAGTGCTAACGGCGTGGCTGGCTGACGGACCATAGAATTTAATCCCACATAGTTTGAGTGGCGCGATCACTTTACCCGATTCACGACATTAAATGTCGGGTTATGGGTTTACTTTTTGGGGTCACATAGAAAATTTAAAAAAGCTTTGCTTACTGTAGGTATCGTGTGATATATCAAATGAAAAGGCTTGTCGTGAGGGTCATAAATATATTTTTATAATAACAAAAAAAAAGTTAAGCAAATCTCTATTGAGAGATTTGCTTAACTTTTTTATGACCAAATGTAAGTGTGTACCTACGCAGTACGAGTATATTGATACTGCGTAGGTACATACCTACTTACATTTGGTCATAGGTAGTCAAAACATGTTCGGGATGTTGTATTCAATTTAAAGTTGGTATTTTTTAAAAGTTATGCTTAAAACAGTTGTTATAAAAATAAGATTTTTGGCATTTTCAATCTCAAGTAGCAGCCAAGGGGTTAATTGCAGACTTTCGCTGTAATAGTAAGAAATGCTCAAGATGTTATTCCCCATAAGAAAACAGTACTTTTCTTTTCTGGTCGGCACTTTAATTTATGGGTACGTTATGAACTTATGAATGATGAGTTTATGAAATACAAACATATTTGCAGTTGATCAAATTAATTATGTGCATTTTGCATGCGTAAATATTCAACCCAACTACGGAACCTTTCAATGTGCCGACTGTGCGAGGTCCGATATAAACATGGTCAGTTTTTTAAATTTCTTTGGTAACCTACCACAAAAAAAAACAATTTATTACTCAAGTAAACTAATAGAAACAAAAACTAACAAGCTTATACAACTAACAAAACATATTGAAATGTAAAGTGATTGCGGACTACCCAATTTATACAATTAATAATCATCATTCCCTATCTTTTGCTAAGCCTACCTAAAAAAATGTATACTGGGCATTCTGTAGCAAACTATTAGAAAGTATCAAAAATAAATAATTGTACAATAAATAAAAAAAAATTAAGCGGTGAGCGCATTCCGAAGATAAATATTCAAATATAGAAACAATTCGGCGCGAAGTTCAATAAATGACTATTATGGTCAAAGGTCCTCAGGTATTGACTCAGTTTCAATATAATGTCCAAAAAACTATTAAAATTACATTAAAAAGCATAAGTCATTATTATTAACAATGCTTATTGTTTTTAATGTTTAAAATAATTTTATTTCAATTTCCGAGTATCGATTTCCGATATTCGACATATTAATTACCCGAGTCAATCGAAATAAAAAAAAAATCGTTTAGCATTATCGCTTTCGCACATCATTACGATAAAAAAAAACAATAATGGACGGCGATTTTGAACACAAATTGAGTAGTGGTAATGAATAATAAGTGTTATTGGACCTGTGTTTTAATATTACGTTAAGATTTGGGCATTTTCGTGTCGTTCATAATATTTTCAATAATATTTGTCTCATTTTAAATCTTATCTACATGTGTGTGTGTGAAATTTGTGAAAAGTAAAAATGTAAACACGCACGATTGGCGCGAAACTTCGACATTAGATATCAAAAAAATTCATTACCACTACTTATTTAACTTGGACAATGGATGAATTCGTCAAATAAAATTAAATGATGTATTATTCACTCCCCATGTGGTGGAGTTTGAATGTTCGAAGTCCCCAAATTTTATGTTTTTTAGCCTCGACCTGTTAGATGATTTGCGTCTAACGCGCATGCGCGGCGTGACTCACGGCGTGAGTCTCACGCCGCGCATGCGCGTGAATTCTGGCTCGTTCCGAATTAAGCCATCATCACCGACAGCGCTCACTTGGATATTAAAAAAAATTAGTTTGATACCTAACGCGCATGCGCGGCGGGAGTTATGGCTCGGCACAGCGCTCACATAAGTAATTAGCGTTCCGATTTAGATAAATCACTATTATGGCAGCTAAACTATATTCACTTGAATAGGTACTAATGGTTGGATGGTTGGATTATAGTATTTATTTGTGTATGCACCACGAATTTCTTCATCTTTGTTAAGGTGGCGACTGTACTGGCGGAAGCACGATTTAAAAAATGCCACGTTAGTTTAAAGGCAATATATTATGATGCGACACAAAACAAAACAGCACAACAGGCTGTCATTCATTTGTGACAGCGCCCGCGGTGATAATTATTAATTTAGGGCATGGTCGCCGTTATCGGAAGATGGCGCATGCCATGACGTCATCTATGTCGACTTACGGGACATCGTTATCGCGCTCACGCTAATTCGGAAAAAGGGCCCTAATTCAATATGACCCACTTAATGATTCTTTACTTCGAAACCACATCAATTCCTTACCTATGTAATCACGACATATCTGCTATTTACGTATTCTCTATGACACAATTTAATGAACGAAACCGGTTTGAACTGTCAAAATACCACGTTTGACAACCGTACGGCGTGGTAAGATTATGCGGGGAATAATAGGTAATTTATACCATACAGAATAATTGAGGTCAAAGTGTAAGCAAGCTGTAAACGATTACAGTGCAATTCGGAATGTAGTAATTCTTGGAAGTGAATTACGAGTTCACTTCCAAGAATCTCGTAACCCATAGCAACATCACTTCGGCGTAGGGTTGCCACCAACCACTTCTTCATTTAAGAGTTACTAGCATAAAAAATACGGGTCTTAGTTATTTTTACGGGAGACACTGATTGCGAGCTGAGCGAGTGTCGATTGAACCGTTGAATTTTGTAATATTATTTGATTAATGTTCTTTTAATAGTGGCATCGGCGAGTTACCTAAGTAGGTATCTATTTACAATAATATATTTGCACGCGTAGAGGGGTCTGTGGCTAAATAATAACAGCCGCACAGATCGAACAATCAGGTTAAGCTACGCTTGCCGCGGTTGGTCTGAGGATGGGTGACCATCTTTACATACTGAGACCCCTCCGTGCCTCGGAAAGCACGTTAAGCCGTTGGTCCCGGCTGTCATTCGTGGATCTTTGACAGTCGTTACGGGTAGTCAGAAGCCCGAAAGTCTGACAACCAGTCTTACCAAGGGGTATCGTATTACCCAGTAACTGGGTTGTGGAGGTCAGATAGGCAGTCGCTCCATGTAAAATACTGGTATTCAGCTGCATCCGGTTAGACTGGAAGCCGACCCCAACATTGTTGGGACGCCTTACAAGTTAAATAAGTAAGAACAAATCTCCAATGTGGTAATGACAGTGAATAACGCGCAAGCGCAGCGTGATCTTATCACTTCACCCCCGATTCACGCCATTAAATGTCATGGGTCGCGTGAAGTGATCACTTCACCTGATTCACGCCATTAAATGTCATGGGTCGCGTGAAGTGATCACGCCGCGCTTGCGCGTTAGTCACTGTCATTATCACATTGGAGATTTGTTCTTACTTATTTAACTTGTAAGGCGTCCCAACAATGTTGGGGTCGGCTTCCAGTCTAACTAGTAACTAGTTCTAGTGAAGTGATCACGCCACACAAAGTGGGGTTAAAGTCTAACCATGGTCCGTCACGCATCAGCAAGGCACACCGTTAGCACTCGGTGACTTGACACACTAGGCTATCTCTTCTAATTGAATAGATTAGCGTTGTTAGTCTTTACTACACTCGATCTAAAATCGCTCATACTAACAAACAATGTCGATGCGTATTTTCATTAGTCTAGCTGTCTTAAACGTGAATCCATTTTCGTAATTTTTTAGTTTGGTACTATGTTGTTATTAAAAAAAAAAACATATTTTATTTTGGTGTATTGCTGATAAGTGTAACTATCATAGGAGTGGGAGAATCGTAGCGGTGGTTGGCTTTTTCTACTTTACCTAACTGATTTATAAATGAAACTTGAACCTTAAAAGTCTTATACTGAAAAAATACGTTTTTGGACTTAACAGGTTTCTCCCAGACACCACAGATTTTATTTACTGTTAGTGCGTGACGCGCTCACGCCTCAGGCTATATTGACTAGTCAGTCTAGGAAAAAAATAAAAAAAAAAAAACATTAAGTTTCTGTGCTGCTATTTTATTTAAAACCCCCATGAAATAATAGTGTTTTGACAACTAAAATACTAGCTTTGAAATTATATAAAATTTTCAATAGAATTAACATAAAAAATATTATTAAAATCTCGATTATGATTATAAATGTTTGCTTGGTCAATCCCTAGTATCAGGTGGAATGACACTGACAGCTCACTCCACGCTCACTTCGCCTAAGTTTTCACGGCGAGATGGTTACAGAATCGCAGTGCTGATATTACGACGAACGTGTTTTCTTTCTTATATACAGGGTCCCATTAAAATAGATGGACAAATTTTAACACAGCGCTCAGTACGTCTAATCAAAGATATCCAAGCAAAAAAAAAACACTGATTAAAGTGATTTTATTTTGACCTAAAATAATAACTTGCAAAACATTAGTGTATTTTCGTTACCTGATTATTTTTCTTGTAAGTATCCACAAGTATCTAATGCGTTTTCTTTATATATTTTTTACCATCGTCCTTATTTTGGTGTTCTGAATGATTTCTAAAAGTTTGTCCATCTATTTGAATGGGACCATATATGTTTTTGATAACCGACGAAAAATTTATATGCTATGGGTCTACAATCATGATTGTGCTGAATTTATGGTTACAGTTTCCGCGTCGATGTCCTGTCCGGGGTGGCAGCACTCCGTACAGACAGTACAGTCATGGAAGCACTCCGTACAGACAGTCTGTACTGTCTGTACGGAGTCATGGAACAAAGAATAAAATAAAATCCTTCCTTCAGAGTAGTCAGATAGGAAACGCCGACCTCATCTAGTTTTAAAATATGATTGACGTGTAAAAGTGTTTGTGCAAACCTACTTACAGAAATAAAATCATTTAGGTATCATTAAATCATTTTATCATTCTTGAATAAAAATAATTAAACCATTTTTTTTATCAATAAAGCACGCAATAAAAGCAATAAAGCACGTATTTACACTGAAAATATGCATTTGAACAATCTCACGTGAGATTAGATGGTCGAGCCAAATCTCACGATATCTCACTAAGGGGGAGTCCAAAAATCGCCAAAATCACCTCACGTAATTAATGGACGCCCCTTTATAGGAAATTAAAATATAAAATCAAGAACCTTCGATTTACTTATACTTACGTCCGCACTCTGCCGCTGCTACAATATGTTGTCGGTCTAAGTCTTACGTTGAGAGAAAAATTAAGGTAGGTCTAGCTGTTAGGAAAAATGATTTAAAAAGTTATAGGAAATAAAAATATTATAAACAAGAACTTATAAGCAGTAACAAAAATTTAAGTACTACTGAACGAATTATACCTAAAGTTGAAAAAAACACAAATGAATGAGAATAATTAACAAAAATTTTTATTAATTACTATTGTGTGACCCTTTTTGTGGTTATCTTTTTAATGTTATTTGCGTTGAAAAAATTATCATTTAAAGCTTAAACACTAAACAAATATTTTTTTTCATATAGTAGATAAATATTAATTTTAAAAGAAATTATAAGACAGAAAACAACAAAAAGTTCACATCATCACTGCCTAGCCTTTTTCCAACTATTTTGGTGTTGGCTTCCAGTCAAACAGGATGCAGCTGAATACCAGTATTTTTTACATGGAGCGACTGCCTTCTGACTTTCACAACCCAGTTGCTGGGTAGGTAACACATAAAAAGTCCACATAGTGTATTAAAAAATATATATTTTCTCGGGTTTTTTTTTTTATTCTCTCTCAATTTGAAACTTATAGAAGTAAAACATGGCGGAAACATTGTTGCGTCGTGGCTTAGCATTTGTCTCACGATTGCCAACCTTTGGGTCACTGAAAGTGTCAACCAGCCGTTTAGAGATTTCAAAGACAAATATTAATTAAAAAAAAAAAAACAACAAAAAGTCCGTAAGTACTTATAACGTTTTAAAAAAATATTATTCCTGGTTTTTTTTTTTCTAAAATTCTCTCTATTTTAGTAAAACATGGCCGATACATTGTCGCGTCGCGGCTACTTGCCACTTGTCTTGCGTTTGCGACTAGCGACCTAATTTAGTGGTCGCAGTGATATAACCTTCGATGAATGCCTACTGCCGGCCGGCTAGCTAGTCCGTCAGTGTTAATGCCTGGTTGGTGAACGCTAGACATTTTCACACGGTAATAACTAATAAGGAGTGGAGGGAGGTCTTTGCCCAGGAATAAAAAAAAATAGTGGCACTCCGGGAGTGCCGACAGAAGTGAAAACAAAACTGAATACTTTGCCATCACTCAGTGACTTACATTAAAATCGAGTTTATCCCGAGGACAGCCGAACACATCCGAAGCGGTGTCAGTTACGGTAACAGTGGCGAGAATTTAATGGTTTTTTCCCATCTCAAAAAATGTCCAACTGCGCCTAAAGAAGTTTTCATTTCAAAAATACTAATAGCTAACACTAAATTTGATTTCAAAGAGTGTCCATGGAGTTTCTTATCCGTTCTTCTCCATAGGAACCTACTACGCTTTGGAATGGGCAACTAGCTTAGATTTTCCTTTTTCTCTGACTGACTCCTGGACAAGTCAAAAGTGCCTGTAGCATAATAGCATAATCAGCCTATAATGTCCCCACTGCTGGGACACAAGGGTTCCCTGAGAGAGGGAGTGGGCTGTAATCTAGACAGAGATGTCACAATGTCTTCCAATTTTTGGGTCTAGGACATGCCGGTTTCCTCACGATGGTGCCTGCAAATGGTTTAATTGTAATAAATACTTAATTTTTTTATTAAGAATAAATAGAAGTTAATTTAAAAAAGTAGTGAATTTAAAAGAAAAAAACGAGATCGTCACAAAAAAAACTTATTTTTATTTAAAAATCCTTATTGTGTTTAGTTGTTTTTATGAGATTTTAATAACAAACTATCGTGTTTGTTATGCTGGGCAATGCATTCAGCCAGACTCAATACGAGATTCGTTTACTGCTTGCATTCAACGGCTCCCCACGACCTTAATCAACTTGGTTTATCAGTTAACTATACTAAATTGCAGTCTATTTTTGAACGATTTTATTTTCCTGATCTCGATCTGTTTATTTTTATTTTCTTTCCACGCTTGTTAGTAATAATCGTTTGAATATAGGCGAGCTGTGGTATAATATTAAAATATAAAAAAAAAACAAAGTATTCATTTGGCATTATTTACTGTCATTCTGAATGATTAAAATGAAACGGAAATATCTTGTTAAACCCACACTGATACATTTTTTTATAAATCCCTGATAAAATCAACAATCGCTAAATAAAATTTTAATTTAGACTCAATTCAACCCAGTTTTCTCCCAATTTTACATAGTTTCTTGCGGAATTTTTTTTACGAAATACTTGCCAGGACCCCGTCTCCCCCATGTGAGATTGGGTGAGAATCGGCTTGACCCTCTCCCCCCCCCCCTAAACGCCTCACGTAATTAATGGATGCCCCCTAAATATTTTTTTAATCATTTTTCCTAATAGCTAGACCTACCTAAATTTTTCACTCTACTTAGACAGACAAAAACATTGTAGCAGCGGCAGAATGCGGACGTAAGTATAAATCGAAGGTTGTGCTGTACCATATTGCCACAAATTGGGTCGCAATGATTCGCTATAAATTCTTTACAAAGTTGAATGTAACGCGGATGGTGTCTCGGCGAAATGGAACGTTAATGTCTTTTATTATTAATTAGGAGAACAGGAAATTGATGATTAGTACCTAAAAATAATACGTATTGATCTTCAACCGGTTGAATGCCGTAATTACAGACACAATTAAAAAGCCATTGTGTCTAGCGTGGATCCACGTTTAAGCCTACGAAGGGTTAATAATAATATTTAATTGAAAATTTCAAATCATTATAAATTAGAACTGGAGCATTAGTATCATTTTTTCTTACAAAAATATAATTCATTTTAATATTTCGAATTGTTCATGATCTTTTATTATGCTGACTGTAAATAAAATATTAATAATATTTTCATAAAAATATTTTTACTACCTATGCCATTGATGTATAAAATGTCCTATGCTTATCAAACTAGTTGTACCATCTATCAAGTTGATTGATTAGAAAAACGTTACATAGTTTTTAGTTAATAATCGGTGGGCCATGTCTATGACGCTAAAAGCTTACGGTGAGTAAGCAAGCGTACCAAGAAACGTAAGTTTACAACCTGACTCATATTTTGTGTACGTGGTCGGTCAAAAAGGAAATCCGCATTACGGTGCGAAGTTTTTTTTTTTCAATGTACGATGGAAAAGTTAAAGAAAAACGAAAATTGCACACGAATCTTGTACTTAAACAAAATGCGCTATGCTGCTTTAACTTTTTACCAAAAATATATTTTATACTTCATTTTTGTTAGGCTATTTCACAAAAAAAGAATGTAGGTAATCAACGTTTTACTTAATAACAGTGTTATTTAAGCATTAAGTAATAAAAAAAATACCAAAAAGGAGGGTAATTATAGTTTTGTTTCTAAAATTAAATAAAACATCTCAGTAACTGCGCCACACCACAAAAACCGCACTCATTGTTAAATAACAAGCGTATTTTTTTTAATCAATTACGTCGTCAATCAAGTTCAATGTACAGGGCCTTAATAGCTAAAAGTTGATAATAAAACAACGCGCTGTCAACGTGCGACTGCGTGCGAGTTGATTACGTCACCTGCACCTGCTTCCAACAGTCTTCCAACTACTAATCATGGACACACTCGCTGTTTTTTGTTAGTAATGGATAGCGTTAAAAATATTATAAAAAAGTAATAAAAAAAAAATCGACTTCAAAAAGAAATTACTTAACTCAAAATTATTATGAAATAACTTTAATTTCGGAAGTCGGCGTCTTGGCATCTGTATTTTAGTTTTAGTTTTTTGCCACCGACTTCCGAAATTAAAGTTATTTCATAATTTTTAGTTAATTTCTTTTTGAAGTCGATTATTTTTTAATTACTTTTTTATTTCGTAATTTTTAGTTTTAAGTAAAAACTGGAATATTTGTTTGTAATAAGTTGGTAATAGTTTTGTTGTAAATATTGCACTAGAATTTGCCCAAGCTTTTGAGATGTTTTCCCTTTGACATCACAAACATACATACATCTACAAAATTGTGTAAGTATATTTGTTTGGAAGCCCTAATAGATTGTCATATCATATGTGAATATAATGCAGTTCCAATAATATTACATACATACGTGTCGAATTGATAACCTCCTTTTTTTGAAGTCGGTAAAAATTAAATAGGGAATGAATAATTATGATGTTCTTATAAATAATACCTAAAAGAAATTTAATAAAAGTTGTTTCCTTATCCGGATTTTTTTAAATTTTAAATAGTTTTATTACTTTAGGGCAGTTATTAAAAAAAAAAAAGTTTATACAGGGTTATAGAATATACAGGGTTATACAAGTCCACCTGTATAAATCCTAGTATTTATTAATTTTACAAAAGCAACGTCTGGCGTTTATAGACGCGTCATACAATCGAATTACTGAGTTACTAAACTAAATTAAAATCATAAATCGATCGCCATTAAATAATTTAGATCGAGGAAAATAATCCTTATACTAACCTAATAATCACACAATTTTTTGTCTGGGACATTATGGACGATATTTCCACAAAATACATTTCCTTGTGCATGTTTCCTTCCAAAACGGAATTTCCGAAGCAGTCATCCGTATTTTTTAAATGACTTATGTAAACATCTACTTTTCTTCATGACGATAAAGTACAAAGAAAAAAAACTTGATAACGCTAACTTACGTATTTCCTAAGTCTAGGTACCTACCTAAATTAAAAAATGTTTATTAATAAAAATGATGACTTTTCTATCAGGAATTTCTCAGTGGCCCAGAGTCTGGATTTGTGCCTGGTGATGATGATGATGGCAATAGACCTCTGCCTAACCCTTCGGGGACACAGCCGCGATGATAATGTTACTAATAAAAATGGACAGTTAATCGAAATAAAGACAATGGACCGGTTTGAAAACACAAAAATAAAATTATTAAACATATTACCGCGTCGCCATTTTGTTTCAATGTCATACCAACGCGTAATCTCGTTATGACATTCGGTATTGTAATTCGATTTGTAAAAATTCTACAAAAACTTAAGTACCTTTACAACTGTAATTAAACATTTTTTTTTAATGCTGTAGATAATATAATTAAACGTTATTAAATTTTAATATAGGAATAATAGTATATTTCATAACAATTTGATTTGAGAACTCCTTTTAAAACGACGACCGAGAGTTCTCAACGATAAGCGAAGCTACTCAACAACAGTCATGCACATTTCCATATGTTCGCGTTACATCGCCGGATAGCATTACTTGTATATCTAACGAACGTCTTGTTTGCCCGGCAATGGACTTTATCAGCACTAGTCCGTGTGTTACTGGCTGGTTATGAATAAACGGGTGTGCGGGCCGGCCGGCCCCTTGCGTGGATTGAGTCACGTCACGAGCGAACACCGCACCGTTCTTACCACTGCATTATTTCACGATAATTCTGTCCGTACCATGTTCATTGTTAACGATATACTGCTTTGTCATTACCAGTATTTTTTTAGCTGCTGCTTCTAAAGATGTAATGTACTGTGAACATAACAGCGGTAACGTTTAAATAGAGGTGGATATTAGCGGGCTCAGTTGACACGTCTTCGTAGACTCGACTGTCGAGTTAGTTTTTTTTTTGTAGCATAAAGAAAAATAGGTTTTATTATTACGAAAGAGATAGTATATTGACAGGTGGAGTTATTTAAAAAAGCGGAATATTCAATGGTAATTTAAAATTAGAACAATGAATGCGTAAATGCACGCCACAAGCCCACAAACAAAGATTTAAATAAATCTTGCTAGTCAATAAACATGTTATTTATCTGCAAACCGTGTTGTGTTTTGTTTTAATAAATTAATTGTGGCGTTCAATATAGAAACGTAGTATCAGCGAATTGATACGAACAGTTGAAACACTGCTTTAATATTGCAATTTTGTAATGTGAATCGTTTTATTAGTTATTGAGGTTATGAGCAAATTGTGTTACAAAGAATAACAGCGGTGACTGAGGTTGAGCTGCACAAATAATAGAACTCACGTAATCGCTAGAACATGGAGGATATTTTTAAAGAAATATTATTTTAAAACGAGAAAACACTTTATAACTAAACTTTTTAACACTTAACAATGAATTGCGGACTAACTTTTGCCCGTGACATTGTCCGCGTTTTTTTTTCTGTTTTAGCTTAAAAACATCCTATTACACTCAATACTGTAGCTTCCAATTAGTGAAATAGTTTTTTGAATCGGATCAGTATCTGGTACCTCAGTATAGACAGGTAAAGGAACAGGGACAGGAAGTAGAGGGACTAAAAATTAGTATAATTGAGTTTCATTTAAAAAATAATATTTAGGTGAGAAATAGAATTACACAAGGAAATTATTACATATGTACAGACACCAGCACATCAAGCTACCCGAAACTGTCAAATCTTCCCAATCAACTTTGAACCTTATATGCTTCAGCGATAAAGTTGAAAATCTATTAAAGAAATTTGACAGATTGTAGTAGCTTGATGTGCTGGCGTCTGTACCTAAAGCTTTGAAGAAAAGGAAGTAGGTAGAGAATTGCTAAAAAAATATTATATTTGCAGACTAAATTCAGTAGGTACCTACAATTTTAAAATGTAACAGCGGAATTTCCCATGCAAATAAAATGACTGCAAACGCAGATCATTTAATAATATGCAGTATTTTTAAAGGACAAGGCTAAAATGGGTCTAGACTGTTTTGAAAATACTTCTGGAGATAAAAATATGCAACAGGTGGGCAAAAAGTTTTAAGACCGAATAGTTTCGTTTCATTTTTCATTTCAACTATGGTTTTAAAAAAAGAAATACTGTTTACTTGCTTTTTTTTAATAGTAACTAATTAATTTATTGTATTTGTGTTCTTACTCTAATTATTGTAATTTCTCTTCTCTAATAGCTCTAATTATCTTTAAATATTGTTAAAATGCTTGTTTAAATTATTATGTATGAGTTAAGCTAGTTTTTAATGAGAAACAATTTAATATTTTAAGATAATATTATAATGTAATGAATTTTTTAATGTCATTTTTGGGAAATAAAAGGCTTAAAAATAATAATTTGTGTTCTTTATACAAATAAATAGAATAAAACAGTTTGCCAATAGAATAACAAACACGTGACATAAGTGCTTTGTAATGTAAGACGATGACCAGCTCACGCAACACAACTGCGTGAAGCAAAATGTGCGCAAGCGATGTGAAATTATTTGCTTTTTGTTCGAAAAATAAAATAAACCGGTTTTCAGCAGATAGTTTAGAAATTATGTAACTATGTGTATGTACACGCAGATGATTATATTATATATATATTTTAATTTTTTTTTTTCATATTTGGAAATCTCAAAAACATACTTAGGTAAGATCGATCGATTCGATAGCTTTCTAAACGATTTATTTATTAAGTAAGATTTTTCAAATTAGTTCTTTTAAAATTAATTTACGTTTATAAATTAATGATGCTGTGTAAAACTTGACACAAATTTTGCAATGTATTTAATTTTACAAGTTATTTCTAAAAAAATAATTTCTCATGTCTAAAAGAAAAAAAAAACTTTTATTTCTGACGTAGTCCATTTGGTTAGTAAACAGGTTTCGAAATTAGTGTTAGTACTTAGGGTATGACGGTAGAAAGAACACGAACTATTTGTATTTTATTTTAATCCGTGTGTACTTTATTTTTCTGGTTTTTTTTAAATCAGTTTTATCGAATCCTTTCTTTATATTCCCTACTTATATTATTTCAACTCTGTACATAGCGGTACCACCATACAGCTTTGGTGCATTGCGTTTGTCGACAGTTTCAATAGTTTGAGCTAACTGTTTACCATAAATAAATTAATATTGAATATTCTCCTTTTATTTCAATTTTTTTATTTTTACTTAGTTGTTGTAACTTGGATACAATAAAATTAAATTGTCTTGTCTAATATATTTTTTAAATTAACACATAAATCACCCTTTTTTTATTGACGACTACCATGGCCGAAGAGAGTTGATATACAGGTTGTTTTTTTATTATTTGGTATTTTTTGAGGACTCAAGAATATTTTTAAGTATTTTTAATACCTGGAAATGAGTACTTAACTCAATGCAAATGTCATGATCAAAATAAAATTTAATCCTTTTTGTAGAGCAATGTTTTGTTTTTCTTATTCTCATAAATTTATCTAATAATACTGAGTATTTACACCTAAAACACAATTGATAAAACTGTGACATTTAATCATGGCGTCTAGTAGCGATGGCCAAACAAAAATAGACGATTTTTGTTCTAACACGCAACCTTGGACGGAGTCGATTTAAATTTTAAATGCTTTTTGCTAATTACAAGTAAGTAACGTTCTGAATTAATTCAGTACATAAAACTTAAAATAATTAGATTAATTGTTAAGTACCTACCTAAGTATAAAGCAAAACAATATTTAACAAGTTTGTTTTCATAAAATGGTATTTTTTGTGTGTTTTCTATTTTAAAAAATCGTTTTAAAATACTTCAGAAAAGTATTAAAAAATAAATCACTAAAAAGATGTCATAATATTATAAGTACTTAATATTTTAATTAAAAATGAGGAAATACAAACGTTTGCACATTTGCAAAGTATCATCGCTTAGAACTGCACGTGATTTATATTACCCGTTCATACCGATGACGCCATTTTACTGAAATATTTTCATCAAGCCACAATGAGTGGACTTTGATACTCCATATTCAAAAATATTTTGTCATTTAAATTGTCTATTCTCTGAGCTTTTAATAGGAATACTTGTAGTTTCGGGGGCGGGAGTGCACTATTTGCACCCCCTTTTGGTTGCAACCCCACCTGGTAAGCGGAAAATTCAGCTTCAGTTCTGTTTTAGGTGCTCCAGTAATTTAATATTTATTTCTTTTTAATTGTGTTGACATTTTTAGTTAAAAGTTTTCTGTAGGTTCAGTCATTTAAAAGTTTAGTATAAATTATTTATTCCATGGAATTATACAAAAAATAAAGTAAGTACCTATGTCCGCATGATAAAATATTGTAAAATTATTTTATCACTTAAGTGTGATGTGGAGGCATTATCTGAAATGACGCATCGAATACTTCCTAGGCATAGACAGGTACGTTTGAGTAAGCACTATCGGAAATAGTGAAGGCTGAAAACATTCAAAACCATTCGTCTTGTTTTTGCCAAAATCCAGTTCACCTAAGAGCTGAAAAAAAGAAGCGTAAGAAAAAAAATCCGCAACGAAATGACGTTCCTATAATTTTTTATTTAATATATTAAATGTCAGAGACACCACGTGCCATTTTTATTGGAACGTTATTTCGAACTAGGTACATTTCGAAAGCATCCGAACGTTCGAACAAAGAGCACGCAACTTGAACGCGACAATTACAACGCGACCGGTTTCCGTGATCGTGAGCGCGGCCCGCGCGCCGACCGCGAGCCCACATCCGCGAATCGGACGGTTTATAAAAACGTCACTAAACATACCGGCCGCAAACTTCTCAGGCGGCCCGAGCGCAGCCCAGCCGGGCACGACGCAGTCACAAACTTCCTCCCAGCATCGCGCCTTCTCTGCCCGGTCCCCGTAGTTGGGATCGTTGGTGTCGAACAAGCAGGGCCTCTTCTTCACCTCGGATATGATCAAGCTACTCTTGATCCCGTCCGGGTCCTTCGTCCTGACCATGTCTAAAACTATGGAGCGAGTTGGTGCGCGGCGCGCGGTTACGTTAGTTTGGATCGCGTGCGGATCTTCTGTGCGGCAAGTACACGTGAGCGGTATGCGCCTCTCAATGCCCGCGTGAAACTGGCGGGTTTGTGCGGACGGCAGCGCGGCGCATCGGCCAACATGGCGGCCAGACGGCGGGGAAACAAAATAGGTGTGAGCGGAGCGCTATGAGGCCGTTTGCGATATCGCCTTCCTCGCGCTAATAAATAAATAAGATGCATGCAACGTATCCTTACCGTTTTATACCACATTGAGCGAAAACGTGGAGTTTATACGCAGTTTATTCGTTGAATTTTTGGGTGCAGAATTACAGCGCTATAAATTAAATATCTTATTACCTAGCTACGTATCAAAGTTGGTAAATATGTAGATATGATACAAAATGCTGGGTGTACAATTGAGTTAGAAGTCAGCTCGCCTCGTTACGTAAGTTTAGCCGCGGTGCGTATCTTTAGTAGGTGGGTATCGCTGTTCAGTTTTTTTGTTATTATCTTTATTATTCATTTGAGGTGTTCTGACGTAGGCAAACTTATTTTTTTTTTGTGTTATTTAGGTACTTAACTAGTTTGACAGAATATCCTATTAAGAGTCAATCAGATGAAGAATTGTTTGTCAAGTCTTATAAAACTTTTTTGTTTCATTTTTAAAGCCTGATTCAAACAGGATAAACCTAGGTACAGAAGCCTGCGTATATTAGTCACGGTTACTCTTTCTTAAGATATAGGAGAAACCCGTTTATGTATAATTATAGTCTATCAATTTTAATTAAAAAAACAAAAAACACCTAAGAAAAGAAAACCAAAGGTATCCAAATGCATCATACGAATATCTAAAAATCATCCATTCTTACCAATACGCTGACAAAATCAATGTGCCTAGCCTTTTCCCTTCTATGTTAGGAATGGCTTCCAGTCTACCCAGATGCGCCTGAATACCAGTATTTTACCTGGAGCAACTGTCTATCTGACCTCCGCAACCAATTTACTGGGCAAAACGCTAACAAAAATATGAGTGGTAAACAATTAAACATGATTAGTAAAAGAAATAAGTATATTTAGCTCATTAGGAAGTAAGTATGGTACGTAGGTAATTAATGTAACGATGTAATGAACAAGAGCAAAATGCGTCAAAGCGGACAGACAACGATCTGACTAAATCGTAACTGCGTCAAATAATATTTAAAAAAAAAATTACTGTAGTTTTTATTACTTAACTAGAAATAAGTATTTATTTTTACAATTATTTATGACGGACGAATCTGAGTGAAACTAAAAGTAGATATAAGTACAAAAATTGACATATTTACTAAAAAAAGTTTTTTAATTTGGTCAGGAGTAATCAGGATTTCTTACCGTGTTATTATTGTAAAACATCAGAAACCTACTAAAAATATCGTTTTTAAAAATAACCCAAATTAAGACCAGAAAAAACAACGCTATATAAAAAAAAACTACGTAACGAAATATCAAAGACAATAGAATTTGCGTCGGGTATTTATGCGCACTGCGCATTCAGTGAAAATTTCCCAATAAGAAGCCCTTTCCGTTACACTTACAGGTGACAATATGATCCAAATAAATGACAAATCACGAGCGTTAAATTTTGGTCTAGTTTTCTAAAACAAAAACTCCACTAGGTTTAAGTTTAATTATAGACGAAGTGAAAAAAAAAAATTTAAACCATATAAGTAGGTAATAAATAGGTAATATCTTTGTTTTTCTTTTCTTTTTGAAACCCTGTTGGTATTATGGAATGCAAAATAATATGGCTAGGTTTTAGAGAGTCATCATCTGCCTAGCCTTTTCCCAACTATGTTGGGGTCAGCTTCCAGTCTAACCGGATGCAGCAAGGTAAGTCTAGGTTTTAGAGAGTGTCTTTGAATAATTAAATTTAAACAGCCTGTATAATGAAATCAAACGACCCTCGTTTGATTTCATTATACAGGCTGTTTATATAGAGAGAGATAAACCATTTTAAAAATGAACGCCCCTCCACTGCTTGTTGCATAGGTACACATTTCAAATGTTTGTATAGAAATTTTAGTGGAGGGGCGTGCAGTTTTATAATGGTTTACCTCTGAAACTTAAGTATTTTTTTCGATAAAGATATTTTTTTTCACCAATTTAACAATAATTATACAAGATGAGGGGATAAGGGACATCGACGCGCATTTTTTTTAAATAACCGTCGATAAAATTTAGAAGTGCTATAGATTTGGAATTTAATAGAAAGCTCTATAACTGGTTGTGTGAGAGATGTTTTTATTGGGTGCGTACCATTTGACATAATAACAAAATTTCTAACGATCACATGACCTAATTTCATTTAATATAATTTTTTTTTTGTATAACGATAAAATGATATAATGAATTATTGATATAATTTCAGTTTACCTAATTTTATATGGTTTAATAAACATTTTCTATAATGCACATTTGAACTAATATTCCGTTTTTTTGTTCTTTCCTATTCTCCTCATATATACCTGCGTCAGATCCCCTCTATAATTGGTGAATCATTTGGGTTATATGAGATTATAACAGTATGTTTCCTGATATTTACTTATTGAAAATTATATGAGATGAACGTTATACATGTTATTAGAGCAAAAGAAGTTTATATGAAATGTAATATTAGATCACATGAAATTAGGTTATTTGTTTTTATAGCATATGAAAATTATATCATGTGAACGTGATTTCAAGTGATAATATATTATCTGTTATTATGGCATATATTACACACCCGTTTTTATTCCATCAATGTATATTTAGAGTGCAAAATGTAAAACTTATTTATTATAATTACTATGACATCTACATAATTATTGATATTTTCAAACATTTTCATTACCTATTCTAGTTATTTTTTATTGACATGACATTATTATTTTGCTTATTTATTTCTTGACGTTATTATTTTATTAAGTATAAATTATTATTTGAAATGAACAGAATTGTATTTAATTTTAATTTTATTAATTGCATGCAATCAAAATTGAAACTATGAAATTATTATTAGTATTTTATACTTATTATTGTTACTAAATGCATGCTATCCAGAACGTAAAATCTAAATATTTGTACGGCTGAAAAGCCGAATATAGTGAAACTCATTATAAATGTTAAGAACTTATGTTACCTATATTCTTGCAAATAAATATATCATTCATTCATACATTCATTCAAAAATTTCAACGCACGGGGGTTCAGAGTCATGTTCTGAATCTATGATAACTGCTTGCGCGCCGATGTCCCTGCGGGGCAATTGCGTAACACATTATCAATCGGAATCGGTTTCATTTTGACAGTTCAACAACATTCATTGCGTTTTTTACGTGTTGAGCAGGCAAATTTTTCGAACTTATAAAGCAATTCGCAATTTGCTTCAAAATGATTCAAATTCCTATTGATAGTGTGTTACGCAATTAGGGTGCTGGTCGCCCTGTATGTTCCGGAAATCGATACAAAATCGCATGATCTCCAAAATTACTACAGTAGGTGTAATTAAGTAGTGATTTTTGAAACAATTAGCAATTTGATTCAGAGTGGCAGTTGAAAACCGGTAATTTAATATAAGTACTACCCGGTATTACCGGAGAGTAAATGACCCGCACGCTAATTGCGCAACACACTATCAAGTATCAATCTAAATCATTTTGAAGGATATTGCTAATCCATTGCTTCATAATATATTCGAAAAATGTGACTGCTGAACAACGTAAATAACGCAATGAATATTGTTGAACTGTCAAAATGAAACCCATTGCCACTGATAGTGTGTTACGCAATTACCCTGCTGTTTTCAACTTTATCTCATCAATGTCATCTATATATATAAAAGGAGAACTGACTGACTGACATATCAACGCACAGCCCAAACCGCTGGGTCTAGAGATCCCAAATTTGGCACGTACGTTCCTTATGAGGTCTAGGGGTGCACTAAGAAAGGATTTTTCAAAATTCACCCCCTAAGAGGGTGAACGGGGGGAGGGAGGGTGAAATTTCACGCGGACGAAGTCGCGGGAAGAAGCTAGTCATTCATAAAATCAACTGTGAGCAAAATTGAACTAACGCTTCAACACTTTGTTAAACCCGTAAAACCTCGCGCCCGCCCGATAATCCCCTAGGGAAAGGAACATACCGGGCCGAGGTACAGACGCCAGCACATCAAGCTACCCGAAACTGTCAAAATTTCCCAATCAACTTTGAACTTTATGCTTTAGTGATAAAGTTGAAAATCTATTAAATAAATTGGACAGATTGTAGTAGCTTGATGTGCTGGCGTCTGTACGCACGACGACATGTCATTACCAGTATAAGCTGACTTCTCATTGTACGAAAAGCCTATACAATGCGAGGTCAGCTAAAACTACAAATATACAGCTTGATATAGTACATATTATATCGTCTTGTAAGTATACTATTCTGCTTATTTTTTATTATTATTATTATTTTTTGGATCGTACTTTACACTTTTTATTTGACCTTTATTTTTTTTTCTTGTTTGTTTTTATCTGATGTATGTATCTGGTGTATTGTGTGTCTTTTGGTCTGTGCTAAATAAATATATTTCTTTCTTTCAACAGTCCACCAATAAAATCTCTAAAGTCGATTATTATTGTTATAGACAATTTATACTAACATAATTATTTAACATCGGAACTGCCGCGCCGGTCTATTCTGTAAACATTTCACCGTGGGAACTTAGTTGAACTAAGCTGTCATTCTGCCTCATTTTATGAATTGACAGTATTGTCAGCTCACTTCAAGTTCTGGGGGTCTATTTTGAAAAATTTCAACGTGATAACTAAGGTGAAGTACCGCAATATTCCGTGAAAATCTTAACGTGATAGGTGAAGTTAACTTAAAGTGAGTTGCCATTCCGCCTCGTGCTAAGGATTGACACTATTCAGCTCACTTCAAGCTCAGCCGACATCATCATCATCTGCCTAGCCTTTTCTCAACTATGTTGGGGTCGGCTTCCAGTCTAACCGGATGCAGCTGAATACCAGTATTTTACATGGAGCGACTGCCGATCGGACCTCCACAACCCAGTTACTGGGTAATACGATACCACTTGGTAAGACTGGTTGTCAGGTTGTCAGACTTTCGGGCTTCTGACTACCCGTAACGACTGTCAAAGATCCACGAATGACAGCCGGGACCAACGGCTTAACGTGCTTTCCGAGGCATGGAGGGGTCTCGGTATGTAAAGATGGTCACCCATCCACAGACCAACCGCGGCAAACGTAGCTTAACCTGATCGATCGACCTGTGCGGCTGTTATTATTTAGCCACAGGCCCCTCCCGACATATTCTACAAAAATATTAGCGTGAAAACTAAGGTGAAGTGCCGCTCTATTCCGTGAAAATTGGGTGAAGTGAACTTAAAGTGAGTTGCCATTCCGCCTCGTGCTAGGGATTGACACTATTCAGCTCACTTCAAGCTTAGTCGATATCCTATTCTGCAAAAATATTAACGTGAAAACTAAGATGAAGTGAGCTTGAAGTGAGCTGTCAATAGTGTCAAACTGTCAATGACAGTCCACCTCACCTTATTTTTCACGGTAAGATTTTTACAAAATAGATTGGCAGTTCTCATGATGGTAAGTAGAAAATCTACAGATCGTAAGCGACGTGATGGAAAATACTTAGGGATCGGGCGCACTAGCTATATATTTGTGTTGACACAACATTCAAAATACACATACAACCGCTCCAAAAATTGAGGATTTACTTTTTCTTGTAGAAAGTCCGTTTAAGTACGTCAACGAAGATCCCGCCCGAAATTAGTTAATCCGTCAAAACGACTGTCAAATTCAATTTTTCGGACGGTAAAATACCGGTACAAAATCGGGAGTAGGGACACCTGTCAAATCGTATAATCATTCATTATTAATTTAGGCCCCGAACTAGTCTTCAGTCCGTAAGTGAAACGGTGTAGGAAACTCCCGTAAATTCGGCCGATACTACGGCATTTACGGCTGAGCGTTCTTTCTGACTTTTTTTCTTTTTACTCGTCCTCTAGGCTTCTTTTTACGCTAGGACCAGCGTGATGCTAATATAACATAATAGGCCTACAGCCTTCCTCACGAATTGACCTATCAAATGCAGAAAGATATCTTTTTAAACCGACTAGTAGTTCCAGAGTTTAGCGCGATCAAAGAAACAAACTCTAGCTTTATTGTTAGTATAGAAGTATAGATAACACTATTAAAAGCTAAATTATTTAGTTTCACAATAAAGGAACATAAGCCGAATCGTTGAGTTGGGGAGGTCAGATAGTACTCTATCAGTCGCGATAGTGCACTGATGTCCAGTCGCATACCTATTTTGATAAGACTCAATGCTGAACTTAACGCTTTGTTTTAAACTGAACCGAGACTATTGTTAAGCCACGTTTTAGAATACTGGGGGAATTCTGGTCAGCCTGTGCAGTGTTGAATAGGCCATCGTATCAGTCTACCTAGGGTTAAGTATACGTAGACTGCTACGATGGCCTTTTCGACGAAGGACTTTTGACTTTTATAAGATAAATTATATCATAATCTGACTACCGGATGCAGCTGAAAACCAGTATTTTACATGGAGCGTCTGCCTATCTAACCTCCACAACCCAGTCACTGGGTAACACATTAACCTTTGGTAAGACTGTTTGTCAGACTTTCGCGCTTTTGTCTATCCGTAACGATTCTCAAAGATCTACTAATAACAGCCGGAGCTAACGGCTTAACGTCCTTTCTCGGGTACGCAGGGGTCTCGGTATGAAACGCATGGTCACCCATCTAAGGACCGACCTCGGCAAGTATAGCTTAACCTTCAATCGACTCGTGCAGCTGTTAGCCGGCGTTCGCACGGACGTGTCGAGCCCAGCATTTTTACGAACGTCGGCTTATTATTTAGACACGAAAGGCCAGGAGTCCCGCTTAACCTAAATGAAATATGGTTGGAAATTAGGAATACGTAGAATCATCACATTCCAACAATCGGTTAAGTCTTAAGCGACCTTCGGAGTCGGGAATTGGTCCTGCGACACGTAGCGGCAGCCAATCGCTCGCAACATCAACATCATCATCTGCCTAGCCTTTCCTAACTGCTGTTTTATTCTGCAAAAAATCTCATCATTATAATCCGCGCGGAACTAGTTGCCCGTGCCGGGGGCGCATTACTCAGTACGTGCGTTGCGAACCCCCGCCGCCCCGCCTCGCTCCTGTCCCCACCTCAGCGGCCAACTAGTTCCGCGCGGACTATAATACTTAGGTGAAGTGAGCTTGAAGTTAGCTGTCATTACATCTGATGACAGCTAACTTCAAGCATGATTGACACTTTTGACAGCTCACTCCACCTAAGCTTTTTACGGTGAGATTTTTACAGAATTGATCACCTGTTGACGTCAAATAATTTAACGAACACATGATTTGACAAAAAATTATTTTTTCTGAAACCAACCATCAAAACATTTTTTTATCATGTTACTATACTAATATATTTAAAAAAAAAATGCATTGCATTCATTTCGGTCGAGTCGGTCAGTCAGAAAGACGAAGTTAAAGTTGCCCCTTCCAAAGCCTACCTATGGAAAAGAACGGACAAGAAAGTAGAAACTCTATGGACACTCTTTTAAATCATAATGTTGGTTTTATGGCGTAGTTAGTCCACGGTAGAACCTATAAAGTGTCCCGGAAATCGATGCGCCAATAATGCACCATCTTTCTATCACGTTCACGAGTGAACAGCCGTTGTCATGACAACGTTAGTGTCCTTTCGCTTGCTTTCTTTGTATGTCCGATACATACAAACATATGTTTGTATGTCGATTTTCTCAAAGTCATGAACCAATTTTGATAATTCTTTCAGCAATGTGATGTGATGTGTGTGACTTTCAGGAAGGTTTTAGTAAATAGTATTTAATACATTAGGTAATTATTCTTATGTACAAAGTTATATGCATAAATGTACCTACTGCATCTTCGGCATTTCTATGCGAATTTTGATGATTCTTCTACTTAGTCGGTGTCTTCAATTCTTCAATGCACTAGTGTTAATTGAAATTGGTGTGGGGTAGGTACAACTAAAAAGTGAAAAATAAATACTTTTTTACAAAAAAAAAACAACCGACTTCAAAAAAAAATACTACAAAGTGATAAATACCTTTAATTTCGGAAGTCGGTGTCAAAAAACGAAAATGCGGAACCAATGACACCGACTTCCGAAATTAAAGTTATTTGTCAGTTTGTAGCGTTTTTTTTTAGTTGAAGTCGGTTTTTTTTTTTGTAAAATTTTTTTTAACGTTTCCTACTCCGTATCACCTTCGGAAATAAGAATTGTTCGGCGTCCGAAGTATTTTTTGACAACACGATTTGACAGCTGCCCTTACTCCCGAAGTGTTTTCTCCCGTCCGAAAAGTTAATCAATCGGGAGTAGAGTTCATTCCGAAGAATCCACCACGTACGCGGGCCCAGTGCGGGTTGGTCATGTCACATGTCTTCGAATGTTTGGTTCTAGGACATGCCGGTTTCCTCACGATGTTTTCCTTCAACGTTTTGGGAGCAGTGGTGATGAAATAATTTACACAAAGTAAAGCGCCTGCCTGGGTTCGAACCCACGACCTATAACTCGAAAGTCGGAGCCGTTACCACTGGGCCACCACTTTAAGAGTAGGCTCCCTGTATTCCTTAAATGGGTAGGTACGGTCTGTTCCAAAACTATCTGATGAAAGTGTCAACAAACCCAGCGGGGTAATTTCGTAACACACCGTAGCAATGAGTTTCATTTTGACAGTTCAACAACATTCATTGGTTGTTTACGTTGTTGAGCAGACACATTTTTCGAACATATGAAGCAATGGATTAGCAATATCCTTCAAAATGATTCAGAATGAGATTGATAGTGTGTTACGCAATTAGGCTAAATTCTTACGTAATCACGCACCAAAGGGAATTAGTAACACATTCACAACTTTATTTCGTAAAGTTTTAAGTTCTAAGACTCACCTTTGAAGTTTTTGATTCTTGGGATTAAGGTTTCTTTTTTCTGTGAGTCGTCATGTGAAGACTCCACTGTTTCCGAGATGAAAAACTACGACAACGAAATTATGTGAGTGTCAGTGGTTACATGAGTGTTTGCTCTAAGGTAGTCCGCGAAATATTGAGCAAAATATGATTCACGACCATAACAAATGTGTATATTTACAGAAGTATGATCATTAGAATCGTCAGTAGAAACTTGACTGTGCAGTTGAAAATACCTTTTGACTGAGTGTGGAGTAGACCGATTTTAATAAACTAAAGACTAAATATTACTTCAAGACGTATCTTGAAGTAATATTTAGTCTTTATTTTATTAAAATCGGTCTACTCCACACTCAGTAGCAGGCTACCTGAGATTGCCTACGTGAGTGTTACCTGAGATCTGGTGATTGTCTTTGATCGTGTGAATGTCTGTGACCACCTGTGACCACATGCAGTGATCCCGTGAGTGTTTGACATCACGTGAGTGTCTATGGTCACTTGAGTGTATGTGTTTACGTGAGTGTATGTGGTCACGTAAGTTACTGTGATCTCAGGAGTGTTTGAGGTCACGTTACTGTCTCTGGGTACGTGAGTAGGTATCCGAGTTTATATGAGTGGCTGTCCACACCTGTGGTCCACACTGTTACTACACCAGTTCGCTGAAAATAAAGGAGTAGACGTACCTTTTTACCAGATTCATCACATTTCCAACAGTCGGGATTTCTGTGCACAAACTTGACATTTGTAGCCATTCTTGAGGCTCTGGAGAATTTCTTCTTGCAGACATCGCACTCATGAGGACGTTGGTTAGAGTGAGAACGAAGGTGAGTGGTGGAGATCATTTATGAGTGTCTACCTAAGACAGATCTCGCGAGTGCCTGTGACCTCGTGAGTGTACGTGAGTTTATGGGGGTACGAGTGTTTGTGGTCACGAGAGTGTCTATGATCAAGTGAGTGTCAGTGGGTAAGGGAGTGTCTGAGGTTGTGTGAGTGTCTATCTAGGCTTGTTAACACTGAAAATGAAGGAGTACACATACCTTTTATCACACTCATCGTCATCACACTCCAACAGTCCTTCTCTGTGCACAAACTTGACGTGTGTCGCCATACTTGAGGCTCTGCCGAATTTCTTCTGGCAGACAAGGCACTCGTGAGGGCGTTGGTTGGAGTGAGAACGAAGATGGGTGGATAGGCTGGGGACAAAGAGATACATACAGGTAAGGCGAAAGCACTAGAGTAACCCATGAACTTTACGTTTGTTGCAATTTCCAGATCAGTATCTATCGTTGTATTTGATCAAATATTGTTCGCGATCGTAACAAATATGTATTTTCTCAAACATACTTGGAAATTTGAGCATTATTTTGACAACCTTCTTCGAGATAAATCGAAATTGCTGTACTGGCCAAATACATGCGAGCAGCGGCCGGCAAAAGTTGTATGTAAATCCATATCTGTTTAATTTTTGGATATAAAATGTTCGACACTTGAATGATGTCCTTTTACAAGGCGTGACTCAATGGGTGGTCTTATCGCCAGTACATAGCTTGGCTTACAAGGCTTTCAGAAACATCAAATACTCTACTACCAACCTGGTCCTCTTGCTCAACTTCACACTACACACAGGACACTCCACAGTTTTCCCACTGTGTGTGTCAGCGTGTCGTCTCAGTATGTGAGGTTCAGGGAAGCCACGGCCACATTGATCACAGATGTATCTCTTGCGGTCTGCACAGTGTATTCTACGTATGTGGGCTGCGAGGAGTTGTTTTGTTGGGAATGTACGCAGGCAGTTGAGCTGGAACAAATGTTCTATTAGTTCAGTGGTATTTTTTTGTTCATGTGTATTAGAGAGCAGAGGGGCTTGTGGCTAAGTAATAACAGCCACTCGGGTCGATCTATCAGGTTAAGCTACGATTGCCGCCTGGTCCGTGGATGGGTGACCAGCTTTACATACCAAGACCCCTCCATGCCTCGAAAAGCACGTTAAGGCCGTTGGTCCCGGTTGTCATTCGTGGATATTTGACAGTCGTTACGGGTCGTCAGAAGTCCGAAAGTCTGACTACCAGTCTTACCAAGGGGTTTCATTTTACCAAAAAAACTGGGTTGTGGAGGTCAGATAGGCAGTCACTCCATGTAAAATACTGGTACTCAGCTGCATCCGGTTAGACTGGAAGCCGACCCCAACATAGTTAGGAAAAGGCTAGGCAGATGATGATGTATTAGAGAGCAGAGCAACAGTGGGAGCAGTAGTGGCCCAGTGGTATCGGCCGCGACTTACGAGTCGTAGGTTCGAACTCTAATCAGGCGCTTCATCACCACTGCTCTCAAATCAGTAAAGGAAAACATTGTAAGAAAACCGGCATGTCCTAGAACCAAAAATTCGAAGACATGTGACATCTAGCAACCCGCACTGGGCCCGCATATTGCATTATGACCCACTCCCTCTCATAGAGAGGCTTGTGCCCCAGCAGTAGGGAACACAATAGGCTGATTATGCAGACATCACAAGTTACAAAAGACAGCTCTGAGAATGGTTTGTCTAGCTCTAGGAGTTACAAGGCTACAGAGCATGAGGTTCTGGGTTTGATGCCCAGGTTGGACAAATTGTTATAGGGCTTTCTCAGTAACAGCCTGGAGTATAGATTTGTGCCCACTTACTGGGCAATAGCACACTACTTAAAACAATGTGACCTAAATATAATTGAATAAATGTGTGTTGTGGCCACCTTTATTCAAGCACCTTTATTCAACAAATGTGTTATAAATGTTATTAAAAATATTTACCTGAGGACATTTTGTTGGGGCACTCTCTTCAATATTGAAGTGATATTTTTTATATATTTTGCCAGTTTCCTTATATACTGTTACACTGTCAAGGATTCTTATTTCATCTTTGTCTTCATGGTCTATAACAGAAAAGAAATTTTAGGACTTTGTCTATGTACAGTCACCCTCAAAAAGATGTCATAATAAATGAACTTAGACAAAATAAAAATTACCTTTTGACGAGTCTTCTTCATTTGAAGTGGGTTTCAAAGGCTCAGCAAACACGATACTGTTCATTCTATAGAATCTTGGTTTAGTAGCTAAAGCGGCTTCAGCTCCAAATTCTTCCAAAGGCTGAAAAGAAAACTTTTAGTTTGGTAACACAAAAAATAGTAAAATAAAAATATCTAACTATGTAGCGTTACAAATGCCATACATATTAACAAATGTAAGGTAAGATGACCCTGTGACCGTAAATTTACTAGATTCTAGTCAGAAAAAAGTAGAATTGTAAGTGAATAAAGAAAACTAAAACAAACTTACATCGGTTTCAGACTTAAAATACGCACTGTTGCTTTGTTCATCGCTGTTATCACATAGTACACTAATAGATTGTTCCATTTTCAGTAAAATTCCGCCAGTTTTTATTGAACAGCACGGATTTCTACAGATATTTTTTATTTTATTGATCGATCACCATTTGCTTACGATTTTGAGATTTTATTGACATGGTAGAATTTTGACATTAATTTTCGATATTGCCATATCATTCACCTAATAAAAAATCATTTTTATCATGAAAGTTACAAGCAACTGAAAAGCACAAGTTAAAAAACTATGGTTGAACTGACTTGTTTATAGAATGATTAGAAATCGTTTTTTTTTGTAGTTTACAGTTTGGATCCGATTAATATGAATATATTTTGGTTACTTATAGTTACTGCTAACTCATTGCGGGTTTTATCGCTAGGTAACATTAATTTGATGGTTACGTTTAATTATGTCACTACGGGTTTCCTGTTATTGTTAATTATACTATTTCATGGAAATCACTGTAAATCAAGCGTCAGTAGCCATTATATTAATTCCATAATTGATGTAAAATGTTAAGGAAATAAGCTTATTTTAAAAACGACTTCTTTGACTGAAGTCTTAACAAAAACTTTTAATTTTTGTTTCACCATAATGGCCAATCACAAAACGCATTTATTCTTTGCCGAAGCGTGTTTCGTATCGTGTGAATTTATTTTGTTATTAGATTTTTTGCCGCAGCTCATGTGCTAAAATACTTGTAGGACGCGTTAAATTCACGTATACCGTGGTTATTGTGTAATTTAAGTGTTTTATTTGTTTAATTTGCCAAAATGGTTGTTGTATCATCAACATTTTCGGTACCGGCCGAGGGAATTTTAATGCAATTGCCTTCGGTGCAGCTAATAGTTAATAACGACGTGGATTTGGGGACAGCTACTTTGTACATCACCGAGCAGTAAGTTAAAAACTTAATTATTGTGCCTAATGGCTGAAAATTCAATGTTTTTGTTTTGTCACACAGTTTGCGCAGGGCACGTTTTCATGAAGGTTCACGCATATTTTCCTCGTCAGAATAACAAAGGCAACAATAGAAAACGTGATTTTTCTGTTAACTATAAAATCTTGTTGAAAGCAGTCCTATAAAGTATGACAATACTTAGTTTTCCAAATGTAGGTAGGTATTGCTGGTTTAGAAAAAAATATTTTGGAAGTTGAAGTATTTTCTATTTTCTTCGTGATCAGCTGAATATAACAAAAACAAATGTCACAAGCATTGTAATCAAGTCGTTGTACATACTGAAAATTGTTATAGGGTGGGCCACCTTAGGGCTAAGTTAGTAAGCAGGATAAAATTGTCTGATATTATTCAAATTATGAGCGGGATTCAATCAGAAATATGCATTTTCTAACAGGACCTGACTGCTGAATTGAATCCATACCAATATAACTTCAAATGTGACTCTGTATTTTACCTTTCATGGCTAAAACACTGAATGAATTGTGATAAAACTTGGCAAGGATGGCAGCCTTGGAGAGGACATAGGCTACTTATTATCCTGGTAGCATGTTCTTGTGGGATCATTTCTGTCATCATGCGGGCAAAGCCGCGGGCACAAGATCGTTTGACTATAAACACTAAAACAA
The DNA here is from genome assembly GCA_914767645.1 of Hydraecia micacea. Lineage (NCBI taxonomy): Eukaryota > Metazoa > Arthropoda > Insecta > Lepidoptera > Noctuidae > Hydraecia > Hydraecia micacea. The sequence goes on along the minus strand of OU611801.1, from coordinate 2,096,263 downwards.
ATTAGTATTAGAAAATTGTGACTAACACACCAGCTATAAATAATTTTTGTAATAAAATTATTACTTTTATTAGACCACACATGTATAGGATCTCATCCGCTTACCACCTTTTTGTAGGCCTGGTCTGCAGTATTTCACATATTTAAGAGAAGTTAAAAAAAAATTATCTTTCTTCCAGTAATGTGGTATGGGGTGGAGGTATAGGCAGACAGGGAGGCCCATCACCCACAGTGACCCTGCTGTACCAGAACATCTCCCTGCACGCTGTCCAGAGGGACCCAGGCCCTGGACTCATCCTGGTCATCAATCATGAACTTGGGTAAGACTGATATGAGAGAAAATATTTTTCATGAATATGGAGGAAAGTGGCAAGTCCTAGAACAAAAAAAATCGAAGATATGTTTCATCCACCAACCCACACTTCATTCTGTACCCACATGGTGTGGTACAGAGAGCAGGCCTGTCTCCCAGCAATGGAAACACTGCAGTCTGGTTTGCGACCACCCTCCCACTGGAGTTGGGCGTGTTTCGTTGATGCATGGGAGTTACAGTGCCTTAGGCATCTTTTGCGTACGGTTGTTCCATCATAGACCTCATCCATTGCTTTCCATCAGGCGTGATCGAGGTCAAGAGAGGGTCCATACAGCAATAAAAAATAAATGTTATGTTTATGCTAGGCCACTTAATTTGCAACTAGAAATATGGAAGAAGGAAAGAAATCCTATTGGCATTTTGAGTTTCTTTGTATCATCTGTTTATAAACAGGTGTACTACAGAATAAATAAATTAATAATTGACAGTATTGTTACTATTTCAACTCTACCATCTTGTAGTATTTCGGGCTTCTGGCCCATAAATAGTCTGGCTGGCAGGCCACAAGCTTTCCCCAAGCCCCATTATGCTGGGCAGTCACCCAGTTTAAATGAGACTGTTACATAATTAATTGGAATGAATTATCATTTTTTACATTTGGATATAACAAGTATTGATTACCATTGCATGTTTGCAATTGGATTTACAAATAACAAATGAGTTTATTGCTCATTGCCATAGCAATTATTAACAGCTGGCATTTGATTAGCCACGTCTGTTGTTTTAGTTTTTTGTTTTTTTAATTCCCAGTTTACCCGAGATGACACAGCAGGGCGCTGGCGACGCGATAGCAGACGATGATGATGATGAGTACGATGCTGATGAGGAGCCCATGACTAAACTACGGTAAGATATTTTACTGCACTATTGTACAGACGCCAGCACATCAAGCTACTACAATCTGTCAATTTTCTTTAATAGATTTTCAACTTTATCGCTAAAGCATACGGTTAAAGGTTAATTGGGAAAATTTGACAGTTTCGGGTAGCTTGATGTGCTGGCGTTTGTACATATTGTGCTGGGCACTGTAACACTTGTCGTATTTGTGCAAATATTCTCGTTATTTATTTCTGCTTGAGTTCAGTTTTTAATGTTAGGTATATAGGCGTGTGTTACCCGGCAAATAGTTTAATTCAATAATTTGTGTTTCTTTGTTTTGTAATATTAATTACTTTGCTAATATTGTATAGAATCATGTTTATCTAACTGTATAGACAGCTGTGCTCAGTGTTGTTAAAAGGCTCGAGTCTCCCGAGTCTTCGACTCATTCAAGGCTCGAGTCTCCTATGAAGCCTCGAGCCTTATTTCGAAGGCTCGAGCCCAGTCTCGAACCCTAGTTCCGAGGCTCGAGTCGCGACTCGAGCTCTCTTTTAAAGGCTCACTACACAACATTAGTCATGATCGAAAAATTGAATGAGTACCTACTCCGAGATTTTAAACAGTGATTTGGCACAACTTGCCGTTCTATTAGACCCGCGATTTAATAAAAATTATTTCATAGCAAAGAACAACACTCAACCATTAAACAATTTAAAAACCCTTTATGACAAGCTCAAAGATCAAAATATACAAGAATTGCGAAGAGACAATTTGTCAACACATAATTATGAACACAGTAGCTCTAGTGAAGTTTACCCAGTAAAAAAAAGTTTATTTGCATCTATGTACAAGCAACCGGAGACTATAAATTATCGCAAATGAAGTGGATAGATACATAAATATGCCTATTGAGCCTGAAAACACGAATGTATTAATGTGGTGGAAAAAACAAAAAGAATTGTCTTTGTCAATCTTAGCTCAAATAGCATTTGAAGTTTTGTCTATACCAGCGACAAGCGTTCCTAGTGAACAAGCCTTTTCGAAGTCTGGTAATTTAATAACAAAAAAAAGAAACAGGCTGAGCAACAAAAATATCCTGGCATCAATGTGCTTATCGTCATGGTTAAAAATCGAATAATCATTCATTGTATAATAAAGTTTTCTTTTTTCTATCTTTTTATTTAATTTTTTTATACGTACTTACCACATTAAAACAAAAATATTTCATTTTAATATTATCAGGCATATAAATAAAGCTCGAGCTTCGACTCGAGTCCTTCATTTAAGGCTCTTGAGCCTTCAAGGTTCGAGCTTTTAGGGCTCGAACCTTTAAGACTTACGAGCCCTCAGAGCTCGAGCTTTGAAGACTCAGTAGCTTCGACTCGGGAGCTCGAGTTACCGCCTCGGAGCTCATTTCTCACAACACTAGCTGTGCTGCTGGGGAATTTATTGCCACTTCTTCATTCCAGCTAGAGCACTAGGAAGTGGTGAATGGCTGGCGTAATTTTTATGGTGTACATAATAAAGAATATTCTATCTATCTATCGAGTTTTCTATCGTTGATTAGTTTAGATAGTCATTGTAAGACAGTAAATGAGTAAAACCTACGCTCCCCGAAATTGAGAACACAAAGATCATGTTTCGCCACCACGGTGCGGTTACGCCATGGCATAGCCACTCGCCTTGTGAAAACCATTACCGATTTCGAGTCTTCTACAAGTTGATTTTTGTTGCGAATTTCTCATACTGTCTGTCACCAACTAAATTTTCGCATTTATAATATTACTAGCTGCTGCCCACGACTTCGTCCGCGTGAAATCCTATCCTAACTAAAAGTAAGTATGTTTGTTACCTTTTCACGCCTAAACCACTGAACCGATCATCCTGAAATTTTGCATATACGTTGTCAGGTGTACAGAAACGGACATAGGGTACCCTTCATCTCGAAAAATGTGCTGCTCCCGAGGAAAACAACGTGCCATCTATTATCATAATAACGTTATTGTTGTTTTCCTCGGGAACAGCACTTTTTTTCGGGATGAAAGGTACCCTATGTCCGTTTCTGTACTCCTGACAACGTATACGCAAATTTTCAGGATGATCGGTTCAGTGGTTTAGGCGTGAAAAGGTAACAAACATACTTTCGCATTTATAATACGAGTATTAGTTAGGATACCGTATGCTTATTAGAAAAAAGTAAATTTTGTAGTAGCTAAATCAAAAACAAAAGTCATTTATTCAAATTCGGCTGAGAATCAGCACTTTTTGAACGTTAAAATTACATAAAACAGTCCCACAACGCCCGCTCTTCACCACTTCCCTAGTGGTTTAGCCGGAAGATGTGGTGTTAAACTAGACATTCCTAAGATCCCCTAACAAAGACTATCTCTTCACCACCCAGATTCGTACCACCAAATGACAACGAGCTGGAAGGGATGTTCCTAGCGATGAACCAGGGACAGTCGCTGAACCCCGACCCCGCGGACGAGGTAGATGATGACGAGGAGCACTTTATGGACGGAGAGGAGTTAGACGAAGGTAACCATCTAAGAGGATCAAGACAGTTTTCATTACACTGTGATTTATTAACAGAGATGTCTTTGAATCCCCAATTGTTTGAAATAAACAGTATTTATAGGCCTGACTTCCATCTTTCCCAGGAGAGGACGAGTTTGAAGACGCAGAGGAAAGTAACAATACTCCCGAGGACGCGGCCGCTCGCCTGCGGCAGATGAGGCTGGACAACGTGAACGGACAGCATGACCGCTTAAATGGTGAGTTTGGAACTGTAGTTTGTGGGTCTGGGTGTAATTTCTGGACCTTAGCCACACTAAAGTTATAACTAGATCATCTACTATATTATAGTCAATCGATAACAATCAGCTTTGATATCGATCCAGTTTAGTGCATCCCAGCCGGATTACGTTCATGGATCGACCACCGATATTAACTGTTTGACGTCGCTCCTTACAACAACCTTCGTACAGACGCCAGCACATCAACCTACCCGAAACTGTCACATTTCTCCAATCAATTTTGAACCTTATGCTTTAGCAATAAAGTTGAAAATGTATTTATTTATTTTACCATTTATGTACACACATAATATAAACAGACAAGAAAAAACAGAACAGAAAAATAGGTACAAAGGTGATGCTTATTTCATAAGAAATCTCTTCCAGCATACCTGCGATAGGACAAGAAATAAAGAGATGTAGACAGCGTGTAAAAGAGTAAAGGAGACAAAAAAAAATACATAAAATCTAAAAACAATTCACTAAATAAAACTACACAAATAATATGAGAATATACTTACATACATACAAATAAACATACATACTTCTAAAATACATATAAAGTAATCAAAATAATAAATACATACACAACTATGATAAAGTGGAAAGATAGTGTTCTTTTACTCCTCTTTTAAAAGCTGCAACAGTTTGGCAAAAAATTTGACAGATTGTAGTAGGATGATGTGCTGGCGTCTGTACAAATCTTCGCAACTGTACTTGGGCCCAGTGTGTTTTTATTGTGCGGGCAGACCAAATACGAGAGAGTTTTCTGATGGATGTCATTAAATACCAACGAAATTACACCCTTGCTACTTTATTACGAGTCCCGTAAAGAGGAAAGTTGTACAAACATCGACAAGGAATCCAACCGCTCTTCGGAAGTCTTCGAGGTGGTCGCCGAACATGTTTTCTTAGAAAAGTCTAGTACCCTGTTATCAAAATTCCATGTTTCTACCTTCAGTGCGGTGTCACTGAACAGAAGGCCAATTCTCGTAATTTAAAACGTTCAAAATCTAGTCGCAGTCTCATCTCAGCGACAAACAAATGTCAAAAACTTGTCAAAATGTAGGGAAAATAGAGGTATTTTTTGACAGATTGCGACTGAGATCAGACTGTGAACGTTCTTAAAATTACGAGGATTGCCCCTCTGTTTTGTATGTAACGTTATTATTTTTTGTTTTAGATGAAGCCGAGGACGCCGAGATCGCCGAGTGATCACCTGTATACATAACATCTATGTAAATTAACTATTAATGCTTCTTCAATGTGTACACTTATATACGGCACACATACTACAACATTCTGCTTTTAGGATTACGCACATAAGGCGACGATAGTTTCCTTGAAGATTTGATCTAGGAAATAATAATCTCAGATAATTAATATTCCATCGCCAATTATTCGACTATCTACTTTAGCGTTATGTATTTAGAGCAATCAAAAAGAATCAAGTTTATTTTAGAGTTAGGAGTGACTTCTTTGTAATATAAAGGTCCTAAAAAAACTGGATGCAATGGAATTTGAACTATGTCTAATCTGCGTTCGCAATTTGTTTGCAAAAAATGTAAACAAATATGAATTAATGGAAAAATAACTTTAATACCTACACAATAAAGTTCAATTTCCGCTACAACTTCAAACATTTTTATAACTTTTTCAATATCACTCTGAAATCAACTTAATTGTCATTGAAATAAAGTTGATATTTGTTTAACTTGAAATAGGGTGGGGCTGTGCAGCACTGTGCACTTTTACTATAGTGTCCTAATGAGTTTGTTGTTCCAAATCTTGATAATTATCTCAAATATAATGTTAGTCTAATGCCAAATGAAGTACCGTGTTACTATTTTTCGGTACTAGACGATTTTTGAAACTAGTGATACCTCCAAAAGAGCCACTAATACAATTTTTGTGTACGTTAATACTGCGTTAGTTTAGTAACTGTCGCAGTTATTAGCGCCCACCCCAGGAGCGAAAGACCACCCCACTAATGAAGAATTGAAGTTTTAGAATTGATTATTCTTTATGATTGAGTACTCTTTATTGTAATTTTACTCATTATCGCTATTAGGATTGAAGGAAATTGCAAAATAGAACTGAAATTGCATGCATTTTATTGATAACATTAAACCTGTATTTAAAATAAAAATGCTCGAACTTTGGGTCCCGAGTCGCAGTATGGCTACTCGGGAAGTCGGTATTTTACTTATTTCATAGATACTAGTATGAAAGCTGAGTGTTTTAGTATGTGTGTATGTATAGAAATAGATGTTTAATTTTAACACGATATAGCTGTTTGTGTCATCGATGTATGCTCAACCATTCCTAAGTGTATGCCTCTCAAACGGATAAACTATTATTTCATTTATTTTTATTGTTTCCACTCATGCGTCATGATGCGTCAAAAGTCCCTCTAGGGGACGGGAGCGAAAACGGTGAATTGTCCAAGCCACTGTAGTGGTCCGTAAAACAGCGCTTTCTATTGTATTTTTTTTAACGCAGCTACAGCTGACGTTTTTGTATTGACAGAAGGCCCTTGAAATTCCAGAGGGGCAATTCTCGTAATTTTAAGAACGTTCAGTCTCAATCTGTCAAAATTACCTCCGGGAATAATGGCATAGACATTATCTTACACAAGTCAGAGATTGTCTAGGTAATATTTGAGGTTTGCTTGTCGTTAATTCATTACCTTTGCTGCGCAATATTTGGGTAAAAATTGTTATTGCTGTCTATCAGTTTTTGAGGCCATGATCATTTATATCGGGCAAAATTAGTATCGAAAAACAGCTTTCGAACACTAAGAAGAGTAAGAAGCGGTATTCTCAGCCAAACATTGGACATTTAGGTCCACTTCAATTAAAATCTCAATTACGAGTTATTATTATTATTATAGAGGCGTCTGAACTCCAAATAATGTTTTTTTTTAAGACATTTTTGTAACAATGGATGTTGAAGTTAGGCTAGACATGCAATTTTGTGCATTATGTAAACTTATGGACCGCTGGCGAGCCATTGGACATTCTGCGTTTATAAAATGTCTAACGGACGATATTATCATGGACGTCCAGGACAGGGAAGTAAAACGTATGCGTATGTTCACGTTATAACGTTACCGTGGACTGAAATTTAAAAGCGTCATCAATGTGGACATCCACGATAATATGTGACGTTAGGAATTATAAAAACGCCCATTAGATGGGTTAAGATGATAGAGTAAAGAAGCAGTAAGTACTTATAACATCTGTTATGCACGTTTATGCATATTGAAATCTCTTATTGATCTTAGGGCCTGTTTCAGTTGCCTGATAGACACTATCTATTAGATAAGTTAACCGGAACATATCCGCAGGTGATGAAACAAGCCCTAAGTCAGTCTAAATGTTACGACTACTTTATAATATTCTAGTATACCAATAAAGTTTTGAAATTGACACAAATTGTATTTTTTAAAGTTCCTAAATGGTGGTGGACAGTTTCGTATAGTTTTTAGAATCTGAATATAGAAATTTTTACGGTCAGAATTTAATAGAATCTAAAAATTTGCAAGTTTTCTTCGATTAGATAATAGAGTAATGCACAAACTTGCATTCATAGTTTGAATTCTTCAGATTTATATTTATGTGATATTTTTGTATCAAGTGGCTTATGCACCTAGCTGCTAAACCATAGACGCTGTAACCTACTTTCGACCGTCAAATGCAGCCGAAATTGGTACAATATTAATTTTCACATTTTTATAATAGGTGTTTGCAACATTTTTGAATTGACTTTTTCCTGACAATATAAATGAGTTGTTCCTATTTTTATTGGAAAGCTGTTTTTGACGGTTTTAAGTCGATTAGTATTCAAAAACGTTGATTTCAATCAATACTTATTCACGACAACATTGAATAAGTAGTTGTAAAATTATAGAAAACTTTTTGTATGTAACATTCTCTCGGTGTATTTGTGTATTATAACTACTATGGAGATTACCCATTTTTGTGCGCACTGCGATTGATTTGCAAAGGAGCTAATGGACAAAAATTTGCCTATATGGTTTGACTGAAACCGCAGTATCGCGCCTCGGAATGCGCGGCGAGGCGAGGGGCGGACGCCGTGAGCGTTGACGAATGAGCGCCCTGCACTCACCCCTCCAGTCTCGCTGCGCACATACGTTCAAACTATACCTATGTATATTGTATCGGTTAGGGAATGTTGTATTGTAACTAAGTAGTTATTAACTTAAATATTACAATAAACTCACGGAATTGTCTTAAAAATTAACGTCAGTTTTTCATTCTATTTTAAATAATATGGAAATTTAGATACTTACATATTTTTGTAGAATATGACATGTATTTTTATGATAAAAATTATTATCTGCAAGAAGGACGTTAAATCGCTTTTCTATAATTATAATAATATATTGATAGTCCTAATATTGGATAGGCTGGTCAAATGAACTTGAATATTCATTAGAATGTATAGTGACTGATGTGGTACAGCCCAGCTATTGGGTACATGGAGTTTCGAAAACTTTCGTGTAAAAAAAGTCGTTTGATGGTATATCATTGTACATATTGGCAAAATTGTGGCGTTTCTTCCACAAAAGCCATTAAAGATTAGTAAATGTCTACAAGGGCAATTAGAAACGCACAGAATTTTTCTTTAATATTTGGATAGTTTTTATGGAACTATTACTGCTAGAATCAAACTATTTACCACTGCACAGTTAAAGCAGAAACTAGTATATTATATTGTCCGAAATGCACACGAAATGTTAAAAGACGCAGCAAAAGAAGTATGTAAGGATCGTCACATGTGGCGTTCTGTAGTTTTAGCCTACCCCCATGGGAAAAGACGTGAGTTTTATGTATGTATGTAATGTCAAAACGGTTTGAAATCAATCGTCGTGCGCGCATTTTTTAATTGTTATAATTTATTTTAAAAAAACTTCGACTGTCGACATATATACGCTCAAAAGCATGTAGCGTAGTATTTGTATTCCAAATGTGTAGTTACTGCAACTTGAATAAATAAACCATATCTTAAAATATGTTATGTATTTTTCTTTTACGAAAAACCGTAGAATTATCACGAATACCACAAAAAAATAAAACACAAATGTTACACTACTATTTTATTAGGAAAACACAATACATTATAGTAATTCATCTTTATTTTAACAATTAAGAAATATAGCGTCGTGTGAAAGAACCAGTACATTTTGTACTTTTATAATCATGCACGAAAAACGTTACTATAAAATAATGAAAAAAAAAAACACTTTCAACATAACGTTTACTTAATGATTTCAATATTTTTGCTACAATACTTATCTATATTCCGAAATATTGTTTGTTTTTGTACCAGTGTAAGGACACGCATACAACAATCGACAATTCGCTTATAATTATTTATTATTTATATTTCTTTATTCTCTAGCAAATTTAGCACTAAACGCGACATAAATCGCTAAAAGATACTATTTTACACGTCGCGTTCGAGAATGCACGCGTTATGATGATAACCACACTGTATTTTGTTCGTACTCAAGCATTGTAATTTCTTCTATCTTTTTGGCAACGTTTTTAGTTCTGCCAACTTATTTAATAATAAAACTTAAAATTCTAATCCCATAGCAATTCGATTTGTGATAACTAAAATTACGCTTCGAATCAGTTTTTAATAAGATTATTATTTATTTTAAGATGTCGCTACATTTGGTGTTAAACACTCCTTGTAATTGTAAATTCCATAGACAATTTTTTTTTAACTTAGTATTTATCTTTGCTTAGAATTATCAATCATTTGAGGAATTATCTAAGTCTCTATTACAAAACGAAACAATTCCAATTGCACTATTTTTAAAAACTCCCAGACCCTTCTAGAAGTACTTGAGACGAACAAAACGCCAGTATATCAAAAATTCTATAACAAAATATCGACGCATGACAGTCTCGGAACGCAACTATTGTGATATTCGAAGTTGAAAACGTTTTTATTAATTCTATGTGTGCCTTGCTAACAATTCGAAACGTCACGATAAAATGTGAAAATGGCTTGTGACCAGAGTAGAAAAGAAAGGTGTAAGAACACGGAATATTTCATCTTTAAAATTCTCTGTAATGATGCGCCGGAGTACTCGTCTCTCATTGGCTGATCGCACGCGCACGTAATACAACGTCGCTTTGATTGACTGCTGTGTTTCTGCATCCGTTCTTCCCTTTCATTCCTATTTCGGGCTGTGCCCTAACTATTACCTACTTGACATCGATATAATTCTTTCTAGAATGAACATTGAACATATTTAACTTTAATCTTAACTATTATAAAATGCAGTGAAACTAATCGGGCTATCGCGCCGTTTCAAATCGCGAAGACTTAAATATTTTAATTGTACAACAAACGGACCTGTAACTATTAAACTAACACATTGACAACTATTGGAGAAGTGTGAAATGTTGCTAAATGTAATGTATTTAACGATAGTTTAAATAAAATAAGTAAATAGAAGTATAAATAAATATAGTATAACTAGTATTTCTGCTAATACTAGAACGAAACTGCTACCATTAAATGGATTTTAAAACCTTTAAAAGGTCGAATCAGAGTAACATTATAATTAAATATTTATACTCATATGATAACATTATTTATATTATAATTATATGGGGGATATGCGGCAGTCGTTGTAAATAATGGTTGCAGAAGCAAAGGGAAACCTTAGGACAGTGAAGAAAAGAAACTTTACTTTAAGTTTTAGCTTTATTAAAGGTCAAACATAATATTAAATTATTAATAACACAACCTTCACACCAGAATCAGCCATGGATAGGCAGTCATGTACGTATTGTACACCAAAAGACGTATTTAAACTGACCGTTAAAAACATTACATTAGCTCCGCTTACCTATTAGATCAACTTCGAATATACTTTTGTAAAAATACACTGTATTGAACAACAATACAATTCAGTACATTACGACTCGGTACCGTCTGTACTCAAGTGTTCAAAAGTACCACTTTGGTACTTTAGTCAATTTATACGTAGGGGTTTAGCGACAGACGAAAGGCTACTGATGAGAGTTTTTGAAACTAGACATTTAAAACTGGGTAGGTATGAATCGCAGTTGTGAGCGAATTAATGTTCCCAAAAGGGGTATTTAGAAGTGTTTGTGTCCTGTGAGATAGGGGCGAGCCTATTGGCTTCCCAATAACTGAACACAAATCCAGAAACCGAACCCAGAAAACCATTTCTAAGCAGGTTAAACCGACTTTGCGGCTCACTGACAATTTAAAAGTAAGTAATGGTTAATTTCAAATAAATGCTTAGAACAAACGCCAAAACGGCGGATTTTCAATATTTTTTTCTCTGTGAATTCGGTTATTTATCAAATCAAAGAGGATCAGGGAATAAATACTACGTAGATTGTGTAACAAAATCGGGTACCAGACGTAAAAATGACATATTGAGCGTTGGAAAAGAAGTGAACAAGAAAGAAGAGACACAGGTATGAGTGTGAGTGACCTTTTGTATAACTTGTTGCATATTAGCCCATTTACTATGAAACATACCCCACCTCAGTTCTACACACAAGACACTGACTTACAATTCCTTTAAAAAGCGTTTTGCTAATAGCCTATCCGTGATGAAATCCTCAATAGAGGAAAGGCACGAATTTAATGAAGGCGCTAATATCAAGTCTAATATACATTCTAAAAAATGCGACAACCAGGCGGTTCATTTAGAATAAGTTTAATTTATAAACTAATGTTTATATTATATATTGTGTTAAATAAATTCATGCTAGCTAAAGTGATGTGTAGAGGTACAGCAAAGGGCTCAAATTTATTAAGAAAATCACTGTGAAACAAGTATTTAATTTCAACGTCCCTTCTAGAGAACCTTAGCGTAAAGATATGTATAACTCAACCGCCAAAACGCAAACCCGAACGTTTAAACCAACTATGTACTGTCCAGTCACAAACACATTTACCATCACGCTGTAGTTGTTAGGGGGTTGGCTGTCTGTATAACATCAACGGTCTTAGTTTCAATAGTTTCAGGTGTCCCATTCACTTCTGTGCGTTCTTCGCTCATTTCTACATCAGCCTTGTCCGTTTCCTGAGACTTGGTATCACTGTCTGTGGTTTCTTGGCTGGAGGTGTCTGTTGTCTCTGGTTTGGAGTCCTCTGGCTGTATGTTTTCAGGTTCGGTCTGTTCAGTGTCTGTGTGTTTGTCTGCTGGTTTTGTCTCTGTCTCGTCTTTCTGTTCTTTTGGGTTGTCTGTGGGAGGAAGCAAGTTGTTTTATTATTATTTATTTTTAAGTCATAATTTGTGGTGACAGCAAATGCATGCAGACATCACCTGAGGTTCGTCGTGATCCTCACCAGTGAGGGATACGACTGAGGGAGTAAACAATGCGGTGTTTGTAAATTGGAATGTTAGAAAGTACAGTTATAAAATAAAAAGGGAGGCCTATGCTCAATATAAGTTTAATGAAAATATAAATATAACAGGGTACTAGACTCGACTTATTTCGACTACCCCGTCAGGGAATGCAGGCGCAATGTTATACTATGTTAATTTGGGTCCAAAGAGTTTATATACTGGGTGTAATTTTAATCACCGTTATCCTCTTGAGGGGTCATTATGAACAGCTTTTACTATGGGACCAAACCTGGAATCGCGAAAAAAAAAATCAGCTGTTCCCTACACGTTACGTTCGCATAACTCGTCAAAATGTATGGAACAGCTGATTTTTTTTCGCGATTCCAGGTTTGGTCCCATAGTAAAAGTTGTTCATAATGATGAGTACAAGGACCCCTTAAGAGGATAACGGTGATTAAAATTACAACCTGTATAGTTAGCATGTTAGTTACTATTTTATATAAATGATAAAGCTTGGTTTTTATTATAACTGTTAATTAACCCCTCCAACTACACTAAGTATTCTGTCTACTGTTATTAGTAAAATGCTCAACTCACCAGTTTCATCAACTTCCATAGGAGTCTCTTTCTTCTCATCACCATTCACCTTCTGAAATGTAAATTACATTGTTATAATAATGTTCTAATATAAATTTTATGCTGATCTTCCAAAAGCCCCGTCATAATACGTTTTAGTTTTGAAACAACTGAATTTAAGTAAAAAAGCCGCGCAACATAACGTTGCTGCAACAGCAGCAACATAATTTTGTCTTGTTGGAAACGTGTTTCACACTCGTAATATGGTATGCAGTGTAGCCAACAAAATGTTGCTGCAACAATATTGCACAATTTTTGTTTACCATGAATTCAAGACAGTTTACCCAATACTAACAATAATTTACAAGTACTGATTAACCAATCAATACATAACTTATTGAGTGATTAATGAGTAATTATAATTGATTGTTTTTGGCTTAGTGTGACGCAGCGGCTGCAGTTGGCGCGTGCCGCTCGTGTATATGTGCACTTAGTATTTATTATCTACATACACAAATTACATCTACATACACTGTTGACATCCTTTACTTAACTACACCGAATATTACAGAAAAAATAAAATACTCAACAATAACTAACTAAACATAAATAGGACAACACTATAGACAAAACAAACTAAATAAAAAATACATGAAAAATAAAAGTAAAATAAAGTGAATATTTGCCATCACCTCTTATTTTGATGTTATCTACTTCCTGCCCTCACCTTTATGCTTTTTGTGTTGCACTTGTAAAAATAACTATCTATTACAGCCCGATTACCGTAAGAGCCGCCCTCTCCCTAAATACTTACGGGATTCGGACTATAGTTAACATCTTATGTGATTATATTCTTTTAATATAGTTCAGCTTAGAAAAGATATATTAAATCATTTAAGCGCTTAGAATTAATGTTTACTTTACTTAGGAAGAGAATTCAGACACATGGAATCCTAGAAAGTCTTTCACATCAAAGTAAAATTGTGTCTGATTATTCAGGGCAGGAGAATGACGATTTTGGCCATTGGGGTCAGTGCAACATGTCCAATATGTGCATTATAAATAAGCTGTACCATAGCACTCTAAAGATCGTTTTTCTGCATACATTTTACTGTGTGAACAGAAATAATAATTTGAATAAAAATTGCAAAAGTAACTGCCTGTCTGTTAGCTTTTCACACCTAAGTCACTGAACCGATTGCCTGGGACCTGGAGATTGGCATAGGCTACTTTCATCCTGGATATTCATATTAAAAAACGATGAAACACAAAATGCACGCAGACGAAATCGCTGGCAACAGTTAGTAGATTATAATTTGAGTATTTGACCTTAGAGTTTGAGAGAGAACAAAGAGACATTTTCATCAGATCAAGTATTTAAGCTTTATTTTTCCAAATGCAACACAAAAATGCGATGTAGGATACCATCCAATGTAACAAAACAACTATGAAGAACCTAATTCCGTCGTGCCTTTTTCCTGGATTTCTTTGCAGCGTTCGAAGACGATACCGACGGCGTGCGCATTTTCTTTTTAGCCTATAGTGGATGGATGATACATTTTTATGCCAGTTTATAAAAAAAAAGTGTTTATGTTCACCTGCATTTTCTGATCAATGCGTTTGGTGAACAGGAATTTAGCCCCCTCTATTATGTTTGGGGTTTAAAGCTGTATATTACAAAATTTAAAAACAAACCGAAACATAAAATTATGGCTTGTAGTCATATTGTATTAGGTAAGAATCGATTCTAATTGTCGAATCTCACACATTTCATCAAGTTTCATGAACATGGAACTATAATATTTCCTATAGACAATTTTATCGATATCGATATGACAATGACAACAACACTATTAAGCTAGAAGCTCGTACTTCTATTATAATAATAAGGTTCACGGCGTAAATTAAAAATAGTCTCAATGAGTGGCTATCGCGATAAACGCATGCGCGGGCTCACTGGGCAGTCAGCCATAAAGACATAAAGCCATTTCTCTGTACAGTATGGTTGATGAACATAATATTACTATCTCACCTGTGGTTTAGCATCCTCTCCAACATCACTCGGCTGTGCGCTAGAGGTCGAAGAGATCTCCCCTTCCTGTTCACTCTTCTGCCGCTTGGGGGGCACGACCTCTTCCTCTTCAGACTCGTTGGACTGGGAGTCTCCTTTCTGTTCTGATGTCTCGTTTTCTGGAGGCGGGGATGACTCTTTTTGCGATGATGGGTCCTCCTGTCGAGTGGATAGATTATAATCGAGATTGTTTTAGAATATTGTATTGACTTTGTTGCACGCAAATGCAAGACGTAAGTTCACTTCAAAACGTTTTATCACATCTTTGAATACAAAAATTGGTTTCTGTTAAAATAAATTATGATTCTACTCACTGACGTTAATTATTAAGCACGTAAATCGTTTAAGGGCTGATTTTTCCATCGCCAAATAACTTTAATTCGAGAAATAAAATTGACGTTTAATAGTTTTTGTATGAAATAACTCCGTATGCAAAATACGCGCATTGACGTGGAGTTGCGGACACCAGCCCGTATTATTTATTTATATATACTTTATTGTACACCACAAAAATACACAACAAAAAGAATTATCGATAACTAAAAATATACAATGGGCGGCCTTATCGCTTTCTGCGATCTCTTCCAGGCAACCTTGGAATGGACAGTGATTTTTGTATTACCTATGACATAACTGTCAAAATTTCAAAATTATTCCTCTAATAAAGTTATCAGATGATTGTAAAACCAGCCCTTTTATAATTATGAAGTAGTCATCATAATGATACATAAATCAGTTTATAATCTTCCCAGTACTGGGTCATTATGCTCCATCTAATGGGCCTAGTGAAGAAAAGATAAAATGTTTATCTGTCATAGAATCACGTGTGGTAGGACATGCTTGATTCCTCATATCCAACTGGACATAAAAGCCGTATTTTGGCCGCTTTTGTATAAAACGTATGTTGTACAGACCTTGTAAAACAAACTGACACGGCGTGTGTATTTTTTTGGATTACTTTTCTGCGTTTACATGAACGTTAGTTGCAATAAATAATACGTACAACTAGCAGCACGGTGTGCTGTCCTCCCGCGGACACGTGTGCGGGCGCGCGACTCACGAGCGGCGGAGTGAGCGCGGCGGTGGGCGCGGCCGCGTCGGCGCTGGCGCCCGTGCCCAGCTGGCCCTCCGACCCCATGCCCCACGACACCACCTCACCTGGGGGGCAAATTGTGTACTTGACTATACAAAGTGTTCAAAAATTAACCTTACAAACTTTAAGAGGTGCTTTAGACCATAGAACTGAACAACTTTCACTATGGGACCAACTCTGAAATCACGAAAAAAAAATCAACTCTTTCATACATTTTGGTCAAGTAGGTATTGAACTTTTGTATGAAACAGCAGATTTTTTTTTCGTGAAAAAGAAACATATTGCAGTAGTCAAATGAGCATAAATGCCTCATTTGACCACTACGATATATTTATTTTTGTAAAAATGCAACTTACCGGTATCAGTAACAGCAAAAGAATTGCTGGTGCCTGCTGCTATGCTGATAACTTTCTTGTTCTGTAGCTTGGGAACAGGCTCCAAGACCTCTGCATCTCCCGCACGGTCACCCAGTCCCAATCTGTTGATAAATGCAAATAATTAGAACTGCAGAATGACGCCTTTTAAATGATTGCTATGTAATGGGATAGGTACTCTCAAAATCAAAGACGGTTGATTAAAGAATAATGTTATGAGTAATCTGCATTCGCGATTTATTCACCAACAATATAAACAAATATGAATTTATGGAAAAATAACTTTAAATCCTACACAATAAAATTCAGTTTATGCTATAACTTCAAACATTTTTATATCTTTTTCAATAGTGCTAGTCACTGAAATCAACTTAATTACCATTAAAATAAAGTTTATATTTGTTTAACTTGAAATAACATCAGTTTAAATTAACTTTAGAAACGATACTGCTACCCAATCTTCATCGCGATCTTCCATCGATTTCATCTTCGCGTTTATTTTGTCGGGATCTTGTATATGTAAGCTTGATGTCTGCATGATAATTATGATACCATTCTTACAGTTTACACGCAGTTTTACCGAGTATTACTGGTAATTTTAAGTCTTACCTGTGCCATACTCACAGCATACTCGTCGTGTTCTGACTCGTGAAGGACGTTTGTCTGACACTCTTACCTGCCATACTCGCAGCGTCCGATAGCGTACACTTGTCCGTTGTTGTCCAGCGCTAGAGAGTGATGTTGTCCGCACGCCACGCTCTTCCACGTCGTGTTCTGACTCGTGAAGGCGTCGCATTCTGTTGGCATGAATAACGCTGTCTTGCGTTTTTCGCCTGTTATGCCTGTTGGGAAAGCAAAGAACGAAGTTAGTATTGCAGTAGGGAATTCCATTAAATTTATACTATAAATAAGTATCGTGGCTGACAGACAATTTCATACCTCAGTTCCGACCGCGGCAGATTTGCCAAAGATGTAAACAACAATGGCCGCTCGAAATTGAATAAAATCGATAAACTAGTATTTATTTTAAGTAATGTTTGTTATCGTCTAGTTAGCTTGAAGATTTAGACGAAAACGAAAACAAACATTACTTACTTGTTTTCGTCTAGCTAGCTCGGAGATTTAGACGAAAACTAACATTACTTAAAATAAAAAATATTGTTTATCGATTTTATTCAATTTCGAACGGCCATTGTTGTTTACATCTTTGGAAAATCTGCCGCGGTCAAACAGTATGTAGGTTCTATAAATAACTTACTTATATCAAATATTTATTATGTTCATTTATCATTATGAGTGTACAGACTTTATGAATATTGATTCAATACAAGTTTTGTTAGCAACCATCATCATCTGCCTAGCCTTTTCCCAACTATGTTGGGGTCGGCTTCCAGTCTAACCGGATGCAGCTGAATACCAGTATTTTACATGGAATGACTGCCTATCTGACCTCCACAACCCAGTTACTGGGTAATACGATACCCCTTGGTAAGACTGGTTGTCAGACTTTCGGGCTTCTGACTACCCGTAACGACTGTCAAAGATCCACGAATGACAGCCGGGACCAACGGCTTAACGTGCTTTCCGAGGCACGGAGGGGTCTCAGTATGTAAAGATGGTCACCCATCCACAGACCAACCGCGGCAAGCGTAGCTTAACCTGATCGATCGACCTGTGCGGCTGTTATTATTTAGCCACGGACCCCTCATAAGTAACAATACAAAGGACTTCGGCCTCCTGAGTCCCGTGTCTGAGGAAACAGTTCATAAAACTTTTTGTTTTAACGCGTGTTTTGTACGGAACATACGCGCCTTGACGTGGAATTGCGGACACCAGCCCGTATTATCTATTACCGCGTTTAGAGTGTTGACTGGTACGGTCAACTCCGCACAAAACCAATTTGACATTAACAAGTTGACAACGCTTCAATTTCGTAGCAGTAAGGGTAGTTTAAGTGTACTACTAACGAGTAGTTGGTCGTACACTAAGTAGGCAAGCTTTTCCTGACATGCGGGAATACCTTTGTACCTTTTTGTGCGAAAATTTTAAATAAATAATACTTATGATTTTTATGTAATACTGACCAAGCTGTCCATAGTTGTTGAGTCCCCACGCGGACATCTTGTCGTTGTTGTCTAGCACGAACGTGGCGTGGTAGCCTGCCCAGATGCGAGCTCCGCCTGCCTTCAGGGTCACCTTCGATGGTACTAGGAGCGCACCTGTAGGAGCAAGGTTAATTAGTAAAGGTTCTTGAAACACAAAAATAAAATTCCTGAGCAGTATAATTTAAACCTCTTTCCTCAATTGACAGACTTTAGTGAACACCTGCTCATTATATTAAATTAACTATGGGCAATAGGAATACGGAAATATGAAAGAAAATGCAGATAATCTGCAGGGACTTGTTCTTTTTTGTCTATGTATTTTCCTTTTTTAAATTGAACTTTAATAGAAAACGTTGAATTGAATATTTCCAATAAATATGGCCGAAAGGAAAGTCATAACATTTGCCTCCTAGTGAAGATAGAATTAAGAAATAAACTAAAGCAAACATTGCTTTTACAATAACCTTTTAGCGACTTTGTTACGTGCGTAAAATCGAGTAAATACCAACATGAACGAAATGTATAGAAAGTCAGTTGAAAAAACGATTTCATCAAGCAATCAACTGCATAATCAGCCTATAATGTTCCCACTGCTGGGGCACAGGTGTCCTCTCGGTAAGGAGTGGGCTATAATCTACCACGCGGGCCCAGTGCGGGTTGGTAGATGTAGCATATCTTCAAATTTGTTATCTTCAACTAGCTGACTCGGAAATCTACTTACCGCCTCAGAATCAATAAAAGTTGTATGAGAAAATTAATTATTTTTTTCTTGATTTTTGCCCATATTTAATAGTTATTCTGCTATTCGGGGCGGAGATAAATCCATCAAACCAAAGATTATAAAAATCGGTCCAGCCGTTCTTGAGTTATAAACGGTGTAACTAACCCGAATTTGTTTTAATAGATAAATGAATGAACTTACTGAATCCTTGTCTAGCATCTCTGGTAGCAGATCGCTGCGGCAATCTGCCGAGTTGGCCCTGTTCGCCGCACCCCATTGTGTACACGCCTCCTGACGCCTGCATTAAAAAGATTTATTAGATTTATACATAGTTAATCCCTGAACTGGCACTTGGCGGTGTTGTATGCAATCTCCACTCCTGGTTAAAATGACAATATTCTTATGGTAAGGTACAGAGACGAAGTGTAACCTTACGCTTCAATGCTAAATTTACGCTAAGCAAACACAAACAGCTACAAGGGGGGTAAGAAACGAATTTGCTTTCCCCCTTATAGCTGTTTGTTGTTAGCTACTGTTACAAAAAGTAAGGGTAAACTGTATCGTGTCAGAAACACTTTTAAAGTATTTTGATTCCTTGATATATGTAATGATAAATAGATAATATTGTTAGTATGATTATGTGACTGGATTGTTCAGGGTCAAATTAAAATTAGATAGCGAAACTCGGCAGACATGATGGATATCCATTATCTGAACATGATAAACAAAAAAAGAAGGGTTTACGACCGCTGGCAGTATCGGTGTAGATATCTATCACGTCTGCGGGGTTTCGCTAATTTAATTTGCCTGATTGTATGCGATACATACCGACAATATAACAAGATGGTCGCCGCCTGACGCCACGGCTACAGCTGTCTCTCCGATGTCTACCTTCACGGGCTCGCGACACGACTTGCCTTCGCGACCGCGGACCACCAGGCCCATGCTGCCATGAGAGTCCTGGAATTAAGGATTTAATGAGACGTAATGTTAATTAATTGATATAAAAAGTAATGGTAATTATTAAAATTATTTCATCACCACTGCTCTCAAAACGGTGAAGGAAAACGTCGTGAGGAAAGCGGCATGTCTTAGAACCAAAAATTCGAAGACATGTGACATCTACCAACCCGCACTGGGCCCGCGTGGTGGATTACGGCCCATTCCCTCTCACAGAGAGGAGGCCTGTGTCCCAGCAGTGGGAACATTATAGGCTGATTATGTGTGTTATGTAATGGTAATTAGGGTGTTATGCCTACCTAGTTAAAGGCATACAAAGGTGTATTTAGCAAAAACTGTCTCGCTGCGAGTATTTAGCAAAAACTGTCTCGGTATAGGGTTTTAGCATTATGCTGAGCGATGGCCGTTTTGCGTGGATGTGACGCATGTTTTCTCCCAACTTGTTTTTCTTATTGTTCTTTTTATGCGTCGTGTTTGCCGCAAATAAACGTATTTTCTTTCTTTCTAATTTGAGATGTAAGTATGTTACAAGTTTTTTTTTTCTATTCAATGTAAAAAAGGCGAAAATCATCGTGACTTCGTGTTATTAAACCGAAAAAAATTCGAAGACATCCACCAAATCGAACTAAGGCCGTGTAGTGGACTATGACTCGCCCTCATTCCCTCCCCTGAGTCCCAGCAGTGGGAACATTAAAGACTGGTTATAGACTTACTCTAAAAGATCCCCAAGCATAAACATCTCCGTTGTCCAGCAGCGCGGCCGAGTGCGAGTCCCCCGCCGCCACGCTGACGGCCGGCGCGGGCAGCGCCACGCGCGCGGGCGTGCCCTCCGAGCTGTCGCCTGTAGTCGCGCGCCCTAGCGCTCCTTCGTCGTTGCAGCCGAACGTCCATATCTAGTAGACAGAAAAAAGATTATTAGTGTGATTGACACATTTGACGTCAAAAGCGTGTAATTATAAGAGGATATTTTCTCAAACTCAAAGCATTTATTTCAATGTAACCATTTACAGGCATTTTTGAATTGTCAAGGAGTTGGTCACTCAGAAAACATGAAGCACCATGCAGCTCAACCATTTTGAAGGGAGCTAAATGAACCAACACACGCGCCACCGTCAGCAAGTCATTTTTTTTGTTTAAAACTGCAAAGCATATCATGGTTTTCATCAAAAAGAGACCAAGTATGAGTTACCTTCCCACTGCTGTCAAGAGCTATCGTGTGCATGCCTCCCGCATACACATCTACTATTTTGTCACCCAATGCTGTCACATACTTGAATCTGAAACAAAAACAGATTGTTTGAAAGTGTGCAAGAGAATGGAGAATTTTTAATCCCATTTTTGCAACATTACTTGAAAGGGTTTATTTATAAACATTGATTTAATTTAAGATAATTATGATTAGACTGTTTAGCCATACATTTTTGAAGTTTAATCAGCTCTTAGCAAAGTTTATACACTGGTCATCAAAAAAATCGACCCACCCAATTTTTGTTCAATAACGATCGATTGTTTCACAGATAAGCTGTTTCACATGTTTGTTTTTTACTTTGAGGGTCGATATTATGATGATTGACGTCTTATTTGTCATAAATCTTATTGCACTTGAAGGTAAACAATTTTTTTATACAAAAATACTGTTAAGTGCTGATTTGACGGTTACACATCGGAGCAAATCGACTCGTTCTTTCAGTCAGAAACAGATTTTTTTAGGGATTTCATGTTAATATCGTCAAGTTTAATTGCTGAAGCTGTAGTTTTGACTAATTCTGTCTAAAAATAATGGACACTACTGACGCTGAAGCGGCCCAAGTTGTGGCTTTGCTGCAACAAGGCTTAAGTCAACGTATCGTGGCCAGGAGATTAAATCTCCGCCGTTCTGCAGTTCGGCGAGCTTACTAAAGGTTTCTGGAGACTGGGCAGTATCGAAGAAGACCTGGATCTGGAAGACATAGGGCGACAATTCAAAGGGATGACCGCTTTATAGTGGTATCAGCTTTACGAAATCGACACCTTTCTGGCGTTGATCTCCAGCGACGCTTACGTGAAGATCGGGGTGTGGCTATAAGTGACAGTACTGTAAGGAGGAGACCACGTGAGCAGAACTTAAGACCACACAAGCCAGCAACAGGTCCACAATTGACCACAGCTCATCGACAAGCCAGAATTCAATTTGCGCAAAATCACGTCAAGTGGACTATCGGCCAATGGCAGTCAGTTCTTTTTAGCGATGAGAGTCGGATGGCTTTATACGATTCTGATGAATGCCGTAA
The DNA here is from genome assembly GCA_914767645.1 of Hydraecia micacea. Taxonomy (NCBI): domain Eukaryota; kingdom Metazoa; phylum Arthropoda; class Insecta; order Lepidoptera; family Noctuidae; genus Hydraecia; species Hydraecia micacea. The sequence goes on along the minus strand of OU611801.1, from coordinate 2,073,730 downwards.
TGTCATGCGACGGCCAGGTGAACGTTATTCCCAGTGTTGCATAAGAGAAACAGTCAGTTATGGTGGGGGCTCTGTAATGTTTTGGGCTGGTATATCTTTAACTGGACGCACGGAGCAGGTTTTCATAAGAAGTGGTGCTTTAACTGCGGTACGCTACATCACAGAGATCTTGGAAGACCATGTGGTGCCATATGCCGGCTATATTGGAGAAAAAAATTAATTAATGCATGATAATGCACGGCCACACGTAGCGCGCATTGTCACCGATTATCTTGAAGAGGTCGGCATTCGGGTTATGTCGTGGCCAGCGAGAAGCCCTGATCTCAACCCTATAGAGCACATATGGGACATCCTAAAACAAAAGGTTAGAGCCCGTAATCCAGCCCCTACATCCTCAGGAGACCTGGAAATCGCTATCAGGGAAGAATGGGACCGAATCTCTCAATAGACCATCAAAACCTTGATTAGGTCACTAAAACGGCGAATGCAGGCCGTCTTTCGAGCAAGTGGGGGGAATACTCAATATTAAACGGCAAAAAATGTGTTCATAACACTTAAGACTGAAAAATTAGAGCGTGTTTAAGATTAATCAAAAACAGTGTAAAATTATTCTTTTTATTTTTATAATCAAATTTCTTTTTTTTTTTCATCTTTTTATGTTTAAATTGTGCTAAAGTTGGTGTAAATAAACAGGTCAAATTAAACATATCAGTATTAAACCATTTTGTTTTATTTCGCTGAAGAAAAAACGTGATTTGCGGTAAAACTGTAGGTGGGCCGATTTTTTTGATGACCAGTGTAAATAAAGGGGTATGTGTTCTGAATCAAAGTTTTAGCAAATAAACTCTAAACTTGACTTATTTGTGATTTTTGTAAATTGTTATAATTATTGGGTCTCATTTAAGATTGTTTGAGGACCACATAAAGGCTTATTAAAACCTAAGCGGTATTCGCTACACCGAGTGGGTATGCGGTAATATTACTGTTCACACCAAAGCGGATTTCGCTATCCTTGTGGGTAGAATACCGAGTTCGAGGTTTCGCCCAACAAGCGAAACAATACCTATGCGGTACTATGGCACCAGCTATTCCGCTCTAGCCGCGGAACTTGATACTAAATACCTGAGCGAAACCCGCGCGGTATGTACTTCTACCCACAGCAGCAGCGAATACCGCTTAGGTGTAAACGTGATTTCAGACATTCGAAAAGTTGCAATGCTGCAATCATTAGCACCTACATTGGCAGGCTTGTTCCACCCACTGCTGACTGTAGGCCTCCTCCCTATTGTGCCATACCTTCCTGGTCTGTGCAACATTTGTTGAATAATTCAGCTTTCAATAAAATAATGTGTAACTCACTTGGTAGTTTCCACGACATCCTCGCCGAGTCCAAGCTGTCCCACGTCGCCCTGTCCGCATGCTAGCACACGCCCCCTCTTCTTAGGAGCCGTCGGGATCTCCCATTGGATCGCTGCACAAACATTAAATCTTGCAATTATTTGGATCACCCTTTTTTTTATGGGAAATCATCTAATGACTCCTCCCGCTCTGTGTGGAGCGGAAGGGAGTGTCAGACTCTTACTGACTAAAACCCACCCGTGTTCCTTCCTTAACCCTTTATGTTCCGGGGCAGCGGTAACCTTTTCGGACAATCCCGCTACCCACCCACTAACCCTAACCCTTGCCCTGTCTTATGGTGTTTGGTCAATAATAATAGACAGAATAATTAAAAAAAAAAACCCGTCAAGTGCGAATCGGACTCGCGCACTGATTGATGATTTGGATCACCCTTCATTGCAGGTACAAATTTGGTGACTTGTAGAAATTATATTTCTGAATATACATGGTTTGAGCTGGGTACATACATACTTAAACTCACGCCTCGTTTTCAAGGGGGTAGGCAGACATTTCAGACGGCCACCTACTATGATCCCTACATAGTTCTTTTGCTTTGTTTACGTTCATAGATGCTCGCCGGTTACGCATTTGACCTTTCTGAACAACATCACATGATAAGGTCAGTATATGTCCTTTTCAGTGTTCCCTCCCGTCACAGTGTTCCAAAATCCCTTCGAACCAGACATTTTTAGTGAAGCTTAGAAATTGATGCGTTTCATGATTCTAAATACTGGACAACTTCCGAGTGGCAATTCTTTATAGTTTTGGAGAAAACTTCTTTCAAAGTTGATTGATGTTGAGTTGTGTGTTGTTGATGAGACTGCCCATTGTGTCACCCATTGTAGTTTCTATATTTATGTCTGTAATTTATATGGTGTTCATAATAAAGAGTATTCTATGCTATCGATTTTCCATACTTAGAAAGTACAATTTTTGATTTTCATCGGAAATTGTAAACAGAATTATGCTTTCATTAGTGCCATTTTATTACTCAATTGAAACAGCAATTATTTAATTTTACTGCTTTTCCAAAATGTAAGTAAAATGGTAAGAAAATAAAGAAACAGTTTTATTTTTTTTTTAATTTATTATTTCACGTTGATAGCACCCACAAATCAATTTAAAATGTAGTAAATCTTGCAGTATATTATTACAAAAAAAATCTGATGTTAATTCCGCAGGATATCTTAGTTATTGACTTTTAAAATTATTACCTAACTCCAAACGCCTGTCATTTTGTAATAGCAAAATTTTGTGAATTATTATTTTCTATGAACTTGTAATTAGATTCACATCACGTTTCATCGTATCTTCCTAAGTTGGGTTCCCAAAGGGTCTTGATAGACAGACAGACAGACATACATACAGACAGACGGACGGACGGACAACAAAGTGATCCTATAAGGGTTTCGTTTTTTTCCTTTTGAGGTACGGAACCCTAATAAAATGATTCATCACCTATTTTTCTGTTCTTTTCTTGTCTGCTTATACATATATGTGTGTACATAAATGATTAAATAAACTAATTTTATTACCTATGCATTCAGCATTTATTTAATATGTACTTCAAGCTCAGAAATTTACAGAGACGGACTTTCTACCAGTGAACCTTGAGCAGCCAGTAGCCAGCCGCCAGTGCCAGCATTGAGTTTGAAGTTCAAATGACTGTTAACTTTTGTAATATGCACATAATTTTAGTCTTCTGTAGGTGGAAGACATTTCTAGGACCCATTTTTGGCTAGTCTAGGTTCATAAATCAGTATTTTATGACTATTTGGTGTAATTTTAAACATAATATATTAAGTTGCTGTCTTTATTTTATAGGATGCAACAATTTTGTAGCAAATTGTTGATGTCATACATTGTTACTTGGAAACTTATGTATGACTAACTTCTGCCCGCGTGAATTTTTTTGCTCCTCCGACCTATAGCTTCGCACCGTATCGCCCGCCCGCGCTATTACATATTTTTCGTTTGGAGTCCTTTCAGACTTTTTTTCTTTGTGCTCGGCTTCTAAGAGTCGTAGCGTGATGTTAAGCCTATTTTAGGCTATCAAATGCAAAAATAATTTTTGATATCCGACTGGTAGTTCCAGATTAGCGCGTTCAAACAAAAACACATTTTTCAGCTTTATTATTAATATAGATAAACATAAGTATAGTATACTTATGTTTTTTTAAAGTGTGGAACAATTTTTGATTTAACTATGAAGAAGACTAAAAGGAATAAATATATTTTTATTGTTCAAGTATTGTGTGAATAGTTTTACCTACAACGAATTTTTAATAATATAATTCTCACAAAAATGTCATAATTTGGTATTATGACGTTTTTATAAGAGTAATATTTGAAATCCTCTATTCAGTTATCTAAGGAAGTTTACAGGTACTCATACTTTAAATACTGTACTGAAACTCATCCATACTAATATTATAAATGCGAAAGTGTGTCTGTCTGTTACCTCTTCACGCTTAAACCGCTGAACCGATTTAGATGAAATTTAGTATGAGATAGTTTTTATCTCGATATTCCCACGGGATCGAAGCTTATGCGGGTAAAACTGCGGGGCGCTGCTAGTACAAAATAAATACATACATTCAGATACAAAGTGAGAAAATTTAACATTAGCCAAATCTTCAGGAAGTGTATATATTTAGGAATCACTAATGCAAATTGATTTGAAGCAGCCAAGTCTAGGCAATATCACATTTTGAGGTCATCCTTATCAAATATGATGACATAAATAATATAAAAAGATTTAGGTATGACATAATCCATTTGTTTACTTTAGTCATTTTTAGTTGGTCAGTGAAGGTTTTGCATCATTATATAAATATGGCTATGATATAATCAGGAAGATCTATTTTACACTAGCTGCGTCCCGCGGTTTCACCCCGCGTAAATGTCGATCCCGTGGGAATATCGGGATAAAAAGCCTATATGTTAATCCAGGGTGTTAGCTACCTCCATAAATGATTTTATCAAAATTGGTCCAGCCATTTGAGTGTGAAGAAGTAACAAACATATAAACACACACACTCACAAACTTTCGCCTTTATAATATTAGTGTGATTCTGTTTGATTCAGGAGTGGCTGTGTGCCTCTGTGCTTACTAAAGGTCACCCCAGGACATACTAGTCGACAGCATTGAAATATTGACCTACTCGTATTTAAAATGTATAAGAATTAAATACATAATTTTCTGATGTGTCATCCACCAGTGAAAGAAAAAACCCTGTAACTGTGTTGTGGAGGTCAAATAAGCAGTCGCTCCATGTAAAATACTGATGTTCAGCTGCACCCGGTTAGACTGGAAGCTAACCTAAGAAGGTTGGGAAAAGGTAATAAAAAAAATTAACTAGCTGAATATAGCTTCTGCAACTTGTTTTGTGTTGCATGAAACATATTGCTGGCAAAATGGAATTTTGCAGTGATGCCAGCAACATGTTCCATATTAATTGGAAAACAAAGTTGCGCCACTAACAAAGCAAACCACAAAAGTGCACAACTTTGTTCAGTTGTATATGAGGTTTAAAACTTGCAAGATGGTTTAGAATTTTAAATTCAGTTTTAAAATAGAATCTAAACATTGTTGACAAACAGACGAGATATCTCACCATTTTATTTGACCAACAAACAAACCCAAGGCAAACAGATTATTATGTAGTACAAACAAGAAGTGTTATGTATGAATGGAATACTTTTAAAGATAATTACATTACAAGGTAATCTCTACTCTTTCTATGTAAGAAAGGGTCAGGGTCTTACAGTGTTGCCATACAAATAAATAAAGATTTACCTAAAGATGAGTCATGTGTTTTTTTTTTATAGTAATTATATTTATGATTTTAAATATGGATTTTTTAGTTTGAATTTTCAGGGAACGACAGTATTTCCTCATTTAAGTAAATAGCACAAAATATATTGTGAAAATAGTATACCGTAAAACGGGGTGAATAGGGATGCAGGGGTGAATTGGGACGAAACTTTAAAATGGATTCTAACATTGAAATAATTGTCTTTTTTTTGGCAAATAGGACTCTAATGTGTTTATTATATTATAATTAACGATTAAGTGTCCTTGTTGGCAATAAACTTTATTACAACAACGTTAAAATCCATTTTAAAGTTTCGTCCCGATTCACCCCTGCATCCCTATTCACTCCGTCTTAACATACCTAAGTGAGACAGTCCTAGCATTTTCAGCTTTCTCTTCAAGTACTGTATGTTCAGTAGGTAGGTTTTAAGCAATTAGCTCTTAACAAGCCTTAAGTATTTGTAATAATATTTATCCACCTTACATACTAATGAGAAATGTAAACTAATTAACCAAGTCATTACTTTATAGCATTTTTATATTTAGAAGTTCATGTAACAATGATCATCCACTGTAATGCCATTATCCATGTCTATCTCTATGGTATAGCGAAAGCCACAACACAACAATGACTAGGTTCTATCATCATTATCTAATTTTATACCAAACTACAACGATAAACACATTTTTATTCACGTACGTGACTGTAATTTTAACATGATTTAGTCACAGTTATTTAAGGAATACCCTAATTTATGTGAAAAACACATTTGTAAATACGATGGATCGTCGACCAGACCAACTAACCTAAAAAAACTCCATTCTTACGCGACGCTTACATAACCCACGCGATATTTACGCATAAACATACTTCTAAATGACCAAACATAAGTACTCCAGTCTCATTTCAGGTACAGTTAACTTGTAAACACAAAAAAAGAAGTTCTGAGGCGAGAGTTCGCGCCTTTCGTTTCCCGCCATCGCATTTGACAGGTCATTGACATAGGCAAAAATGTAAAGAAAACAATTTCAAAATGCCTTTACAGGACTCACCTCCACGTTTTTTCTTGTTTTTGGCCGCCGTTGACGCCGCAGCGGCGGACGATTTAGATGCAGCACGTTTAACGCCTCGCGCCGCCGGCATTATGCCTGCAATATTGCAACCAACGCGTCAATAAACACGGCACAGCGCGGCAAAACACCCCGACTTGATGGCTTCGCTCCGATGACGTTTTAACTACTTTTGTAATCGCATTAACGCCTTATTTCCACATCGGCTGCATCTGCATCAATTACAAGGCTGCGGCCTCATAGATTTATGCAAAGCGCAGATAGGTTATATTATGCATTTGTATAGGCACTGCACAGGGAACCAAACAACGCGTCCGTACCATACGGCGAAGCGTGGGACGACGCCAGAATTATATACTTACAGTTTTATTATCAATTTGTAAGCGGCGCCGCGAATTAATTTACAGATATCACTTTAGAATATGAGATGACGTATTAATTTTAACACTACGAATCTTGTACATCTCCCTCCGCTCGCTTCGCTTGTCCCGAGTGACGTAATCACGTGAATCGGATTCAGTCACACACTCGGAATGTCATATTTCGAATACTAAAATACCTTTAGCAGTAAATGATAAAATCATTATTTCAAACTATAAAAGTATAGTAATTGCCTAAAATTAGCCAAAATATTAAATATCCCATTGATTTACAAGATTTTGAGTTAAAATACAGTACAAATTAACTTACTACAGTAATCGATTTATGTCAAAGAAGATCGATTAAAAATGTTTACTCGCATTCACTTTCCTATGCACCATAGACAAAGAATCTAGAAGGTTTTGTAGAAATATGTTGCCATGTAATAATCTTTACTCACCCAAATGCATGAACTAATGAACCGAAATTAAATGGGTAGAAGCTGAAATTACTGAAAAACGAAGTTAATTCATATTACTTGAAACCACTAGTTTCAAGTTTGCCTTCATTTATTTATTTTTCACCAAAAGTAAGACTCCCGCTATATTTTTATTCCTAACCATTCTGAGTTCATACTTTATCGATCTTTTCCACTTTTCTATTTCAATCTTCTATAAATAAAACATTATTTTGAACCACTTCTATTCGTTTATTGGAGACGTCGTATACTTTGGTGTCATAACTTCGAGACCATTGATTTCTTATCACAAAAAGTCAGTCACCGTCATGACTAATTATTTACGGTGGGCAGTCTGTAATACAGACTGCCCAGCCTAAAATAAAGACTCTGTATTTGAATTTTGTACTCAATTTTTTCCCTGAATTAAAACAATTCCTTATAATTTAAATGGTTTGCAAGTTGTTCACTACTCCAAACGCAGATACAGTAATTGTTAGATAATATTAGATATCAGTTTTTTACTCTGAAGCATGAGTATAGCATAATCTCAAGCTCAACCATGAGGTTGAGGTTGGCTATGAAGCCATAGCTAGTGAGACGAACTTATTTTGTTGTTTTCTGAGTGAATTCACAAGGATTGCATTGTATAAAATTAGCTAAAGAATTATAGATGTTAGTATAGATTAAGTTAGTATAACCGCATTTATCGCATTGGGTTATTCTGTAACGGTAGATGGATATAGATAAATAAATAATCAGCCTATACTTAATGTTCCTGCTGGTAATGTAAACTGGTGGTGCCGTAAACTACTGGGACACAAGCTTTCGCTCTGCGAGAGGTCGTGGGCCCAGTGCGGGTTGCCGGTGGATGTCACATGTCTTCGAATCTGTGGTTCTAGGACATGCTAGTTTCCCTCACAATGATTTCCTGCAGCGTTATAATAGAGCACAACATGGAAAATTGAAGAAATTCCATGTTCCATGTTGTGTTTTCAACATGGAAAAACTTCTAAAATACACTATCTTTCCAAATTAGAGCGTGAGTATACAGAGTGGCAGGAACATCGACGCGCAAAATGTTACCATAGTAAAGTATAGTAACAAGATTCTGGAACCCGCTAAATGTATGAAACAGTTGATTTTTAATAGAAATTTTTCGTCTTTCATCGACCTTCATAACATTACCAGATTGCGCGACGATGTCCCTGCCACCCTGTATTTTTTCTTATTTATTATTTCAAATTATGATACTATGTTTGTCGGGACTTCGGGAATCGGGAGTCAGGATATAAGTTAGGTATTACACGGTTATTCAGAAGCTATTTTTTTCCCTATTGGGACACCTTTGTTTTTCTGGAACAGTATAAAATGTATTCATAGCTTTTAGGGTTTTTACAAAGATTTTTTGTTTATGTATGCGACCAACATATTTTTGAAAAAAAAAATCTGCATTTTACAGAATAATAATAATTATTTATTCTTTGAATATACCAAACAAACCTTTTGCTTAGTTTCTTTTGGACACAAACTATGGCAACATTGTAAATTGAAATCAACTTCTTTATGTCTATGATACTAATGACGCGCCTCGCGCCGGGAGCCTATCCCGCATCCCAATATGTATAGAATAGGTAGGTATAGGATTATGGATCGAATGCATTTGCGTATATAATAGTGCAAAATGAAAATTCTATATACCTAAGTTTTAAACATAATTTAAATTGCTAAGTAACACGATAAGTAAAGTATAAAGTACTACATAAACTTGAAACACAAGTCGGTTTCTAAAGTTAGATACCAATAAGAACTTCAGGGGGGTAACAGAGCGAGTGGATTGTTGTTTATTTATTTGGAGCAGCTAAAGAACTCCCTCGATGTTTCTTTGTTGCCCTGTTCGTCCTAAATGTTTTCATGAAGTTATTTTGGTTTTAAAGTACCTACATACTCATTTGACGTCACGTACGCACAGAAGTAAGAAGTACTAGTTTTTTACTCTCCGGTAACATAGATGGCGTGGCAATCGCAACATAAATGTCGTGTTTTTGTGTGACTCATCAATTCATCATTATCAGATTCTCACCAACAAATCTATCATTATGACTGTTTTATGTTTTTTGTATGTTTTCGTGCTATCTATAAGCTTAGATATTACGTAGAAAGAGATAGTACCTGGACGTAGATGGATACAGTGCGCTCAGTATATAGGGTGACTGGTAATTAGTGACCGATACTTAAACACGTGATTGTACTCATGATAACAAACAACTTTTACCATGGGACCAAACCTGAAATCGCGAAAAAAAAATCAGCTGTTCCCTACATTTATGTTCGTAAAACTCGTCAAAATGTAGGGAACAACTGATGTTTTTTTCGCGATTTGGTGACTGGTAATCACTAATTACCAGTCACCCTATATTTTTAACCGACTTCAAAAAAGGAGGTTCTGTATTCGACCCGTATGTATGTATGTATGTTTGTTTGTTCGCGATTTTCTCAAAAACTAATGAACCGATTTTGATATTTCTTTCACTAATGTGATCTACATACTTTCAGGAAGGTTTTAGTATAGGTATAATACATTATATAATTATTCTTATGTACGATTTTATATGCATAAATGTACTGCATCTCCGGCATTTCTATGCGAATTTTGATGATTCTTCTAGTCGGTGTCTTCAATTCCTCAATGCACTAGTATTATTTGAATTTGTGTGGAACTAAAAAGTGAAAAATAAAAAGTTTTTTTTGTAGTCGGTTGTTTTTTTTTGTAAAAAAGTTTTTGTAGAGGCAATCGACTCAAAATTATTTAAGTACCTACCTAATAAACTGTCAGACGTCAATTTTATTCCACGAATAAAAAATATCGGTCCATTGAAAAATCAGCCCTAAGAGTAGGTACTTACTACTACCTACTTACAAAGTTACAATAAGTTGAAAAAATTATATATACCTACGTCATAGTTTTCCGTCATATTCTACCGTATCTGGAGGGCAATTCTCGTAATTTTAAGAATGTTCACAGTCTGAACTTTCTCTCAATTTTTCAACATGTAATTTTGACATTGATTGTCGCTGAGATGAGATTGCGACTAGATTTTGAACGTTTTTAATTACGAGAATTGGACTTCAGTTCAGTATCAGATAATTATGCAAGTCTTAATAATTGAATGTTATATTAACACAAAAATTTTAAAGAAAAAAAAAATACAAATATAAGAATGATAAAAATAATAACTGTATTGTGTATGTACCTATACTTATTATAGGTATTAATGAACCATTCCCTCTTGATTCCCTCGTGCCCTCTACGTGGACGTTCTACTTAATAATAGTAAAAAAACTGCTTGTTTTAGGTAGTTAATGGTAGATACGTATTCGTTATTTCTGTTGATTTCAATTTGCAGGAGTATTTTTGAAAAGCAATATAAATGCAAATTAAACAAAACGGTTTGTTTTACATAATTCTAGGGCAATTTCTGTACCCTTTGGTACCAAGACCGATGTTTGAATCATACGGCATAGGTACCTGGTAAATAGAAAGAAAAAGAAAATACGTTTATTTGTGGTAAAACATGAGACAAAGAAAAAAACACAAACACAAAAAAAGAACAATCTGGGGGAAAATATGCGTCATATCCACGCAAAACGGCCATCGCACAGCATAATGCTGTGACCCTATGCGAGGCAGCTCTGGTTTACAGCTGGGGCCAATAATTTGTAGCTAAGTAAGTAATTTATTTCTGTGTGATAAGTATAACATATTATCACTCTTGTGACTTATCTTCCCTTCAGGGATGAATAGAGGGGAATAATACATAAGTACCTATCATCATTTCAGGGCATATCTGTGCACAAATCCATACACCACTCAGGGCACAATATTCCATATTGGAATTTAATCCAATTCTCAACAATTTGGCCGACGGATTGAACCTGCGACCCTTCGCTCAAAATATCGCTTACAAGTAGGTACCTAACGATTCTTGACAAACGCGCCAGTCATGTGTTGTGTGTCTGTGTACGTGGGTTTATGGAGGATTTAAAAACCATACAGTATGCAAATAATGAAGAAAGCCATATGCCATTCTGTCTAGCCTTTTCCCAACATGTTGGCGTCGGCTTCCACTCTAACCGGATGCAGCTGAATACCAGTATTTTAGATGGAGCGACTGCCTATCTGACCTCCACAACCCAGTAACTGGGTAATACGAAACCCCTTGGTAAGACTGGTTGTCAGACTTTCGGGCTTCTGACTACCCGTAACGACTGTCAAAGATCCACGAATGACAGCCGGGACCAATGGCTTAACGTGTTTTCCGAGGCACGGAGGGGTCTTGATATGTAAAGACGGTCACCCATCTACGGACCGACTGCGGCAAGCGTAGCTTAACCCGATCGATCGACCCGTGCGGCTGTTATTACTTAGCCACAAGCCCCTCAAATAATGTAGAAAGCGTAAGTACTTATTTAATGTCTTCTTAATTATAATAAGTTTCTTGTTGTCGATTTGAGCGCCGAGCCGAACATCTAAGGATAGGGAGAATACACCCTTACACACCTAAATATTGAATTCATTATTCTCAATCATTTCAATTAGCACCTTACGTAGTATATTCACGACACTAGCCCCTCGGGGTCTGAGGGACTGAGGGTGTCTGACGTACGGACGTACCAAGTATCACGTTACACGTGACACGGTGGGCCTGTCCGTTGGCGGTAGAAGGTCGTAAGTGAAGGCTTTTGTAACAAATCATTGTGGTTGAAAAGATATGTGTACCTAAATGTAACGAGCAATTTAATGTCATCTCAAACTATAGGTAACGGTTAAGGCGGTTATTGGCGGCAGAGCGGGCAGATCATAAGTTCCGTAAGTTGGATCCCCAGGTGACCTACCATGATCTAATTAAAAACCATTCAAAAACAAGACATTTCAGTTTAGGTTCTTAAACTGCATCGCTTGAGCTGCTCTATGGACGTCATGGTACCAAACAAGTATGAATGAAACCAAAACTTGCGACTCAGTTTGGGACAATCGCTGTCAGCAGATGGCACGGCCTAAACTGAATCGTTAAACTGACGTCATGGTACGAATTAGAAGAACAGTTCAGTTTAGGTCCTAAAATGGTAGGCCTCCTGCCGTAGATAAATGACGTGAACTCATTTATTTCCAGTTAAAGTATTGTAAGTACCTACCTGCCTCCTGTTGTACAAGCTCATGATTATAAAGATGGTATACTGGACTGTGCATTTGTTGGAGGAGTTCGTTGGAGAAAGCCTGGAGAAAGCCATCATGCATGCATTACCCAACGCCGTCTTAGGGCAGGACGGGGCCCTTTTGCACACAAGAATTTGGGGCCCCTTTGGAAAGTAAAAAAGACCGGTCAAGTGCGAGTCGGACTCGCGCACCGAGGATTCCGTACAAATTTGTAGGTACCTATGTAACTACAAATTTACTGTTTTCAGATGTTTTCCTTTACTTGTGCTACATGAAATTGCTTTTTGCTAAATTTCATGATTCTAGGCCAACGGGAAGTACCCTATAGGTTTAGATTCCCTTGGGAGTGTCAAAATATGCGCTTTTGAATGTGGCTTGCGTTGTAATATCTGCCTTCCGGGGCCCCTTGGGGTAGAGGGCCCTGGGCACGGGCCCCGTGTGCCCTTATGGTAAAGACGGTATACTGTGCATATCTTATAAACCTATTTTTGCCGGCAAGCAGCGTCGCTATGTTCCAGTTAGCTGTTCGCACTGCTGGGACCTGGGACACAGGCCTCCTCTCTGTGAGAGGGAGTAATCTACCACGCGGGCAAAGTGCGAGTTGGTAGATGTCGCATGTCTTCGAATTTGGTTCTAGGACATGCTAGTTTCCTCACGCTGTTTTCCTTTATCGTTTTGAGGGCAATGGTGATGAAATGATTTACACAAAGTAAAATGCCTGTCTGGGTTCAAATACACCACCACCACCAACAACCTAATCCAACCACAACCAATCCACCAACAACTCACAAGTCGCGGCTGTTACCACTACGCCACCACTGCGCCTGTTCCAGAATGTAGATGTAATTTTATTTACAGAGATCAGATTTTTTTCAGCTTTGTCTATATATCTATTAGATATATGGGTTGCAAACGCACCTGTAATGCATTCTGAAATCATGGGATGTTAGCGCATCTTCAATGCCACTTATGCTACATACTGATTAATATTGCTAGACAATAAAATAATATCTATTACGTTGCACTATCTTTTTATATTTTAACATTGTATACCTATTATTTCAGTGTAATTTTTTTGCATTAGGTATGTGTAGGTATATTTTATATTTTAGTTTTAGACTTCACATAAGTAGGTATTAATATTTATCTCTTCTTGTTCTTACAAACTATTGTCCATCTTTTTTCACTTCTCCTTTCGCAGGTCTGCTGGAAGAAATTTCATAAGGAATAAGCATTTATAGGTACTCAAATTATAATTAGTTTGTATCCCTATGTATTTTACTGTGTACATAATAGTAAAATACAAATAAGTAAATAACATTTGGTCACTGGAAAGGAGAAAATGCTAAAGCGCCATTTGGGCCAAAAAAAATCTAATCCAACGATATATTATATAACTAATTTTGGCCCAAATGGCGCTTTAGCATTTTCTCCTTTCCAGTGACGATTTATATTTTATTTTATGGCAGTTGAAAAGGTTATCACGAAAACTATCTCGTATTAGTGATTTACTTTTGTTCTATAAAACAGTGGAACAATTTCTAGCTGGTAATAACTACATTTTAGTAAGATCTCTGCCTACCCCGTGACTCGTGTGGTACCTCGGGTGACGTACGGTGGTGTCATGTTACAGTGAGGTGGGCCTGTCTGTTGAGAACCATGGAACACGAAAGTACTGGCGGTATTGCGGTACCTATTTTTTTTTATTTTTGACTTGTTTTTCTTTTTCTTGGTTCCTTAGATTAATTACCTATTATATAACGAGAGGATAAGCAGCAGCATTCTTCTTCGCCATAACACAAATTGGTGATGATTTTTTTTAAACAGGTCACATGCTTAGAATGTCATATCATAATTATTATCATTGATGCACACTTCCTCAAGATGTTTTATCAGCTGCACGTAGATATAATCTGCGGGGTAATTGCGTAACACACTAACAGTAGCAATGGCTTTCATTTTGACAGTTCAACAACATTCATTGCGTTATTTACGTTGTTGAGCAGACAAATTGTTCGAACATGTGAATCAATGGATTAGCAATATCCTTCAAAATGATTCAGATTGGTTGAAAGTGTGTTACGCAATTAGGCTGCTGTTCATAAACAGAACATCACGCCTGTTTACCCCGAAGGCTTAGGGCAGAGGTGTACCTAAGTAAACCCACCGCGTTTCACCAGTTTTTGGAATAGGGGGCGGAGGTATTGCCATCAACCAGCCACGAATCCAGACTCCGGGCTGCTACTGAGAAATTCATAACATAACGACACGCCTGTATTCCACAAAGGGGTAATCAGAGGTGTACCTTTACCTAGCCCAATTCGCCAGCTATTGAGAAATTCCGGATGAAAAAAACAAAAAACACTTTACCTGACCTCATGTTCAGCAGTAGGGCTTGCCTCCTCTAGACCAACGAAACGAGGCAGTCAAAAGGCAAGTAATCTGACAATCTGTTCGTGTACCAGAAGTCGTACTATAATATATTTATACTAGCTTCTGCCCGCGACATTTCACCCTCCCCCATTCACCCTCTTAGGGATGGAATTTCGAAAAACCCTTTCTTAGTGGATACCTACTTCCTCTTCACAAAGAACACACCCTCCAAATTTCATGTCTCTAGGACCAGCGGTTTAGGCTGTGCGTTGATATATCAGTCAGTCAGGACTTTGAATTTTATATAGATTTTAAAATCCCTAGCCAACACTTTCCTCTGACCATACCAAACCATGGGATGTTTCAGTAAGTCGTAAATTGAACGGGACGGCATAACGCCACACCGTGTGAGAATCCCGGGAATTCGGGCCGCGACGCGACGCGGGACCATCAAATGATGTGTTTTATTGACATCACTATTATATTTTTTGTGTTTACACTTTGTTTTATAGGTACGGGTCAATTTGTTGCGTATACAAGTTTTTATTTAGGTTATTTAGCTTGTTAGAATGTTAAGAATCTAATTTTGGACAACTTAGCCCGTATTACAGGACCTCACTTAAATTTCAAGCATTAAGTACCTACTTAAAACTCGTTTAAAGCCATTTTATTGGTTGAAACTACAAAAATCACAGACAATACTCAGGCATTTTTTTTTTTGAGTGTGGGAAGTCATCACCTGACCTCCCGCTCTGGGTGGAGCGGAAGGGAGTGTCAGACTCTTACTGACTAAAACCCACCCGTGTTCCTTCCTTAGCCCTTTATGTTCCGGGGTAGCGGTAACCCTTTCGGACAATCCCGCTACATACTCAGGCATTTAAGTACCTAATGCTTGAGTCTTGAGTAAGGTTCTGTAACACTGTATAGTCTAAGGGCCGACTATCAAGTTAAAACTTAGTTATCATACTTATAAGCTTAATGTCTTGTAAGGGATTTTTTTGGTTCAGCATTTAAATAATATTTTTATTTATAAAAAAATTAAGTATTTGGCCACAAATACACACATCAAAAGTGTCTAGGGATCAAGCATTTTTATGCGGATTTCTTGAGATTGAGATGTGGCTTTGTAATAAATTTATGATTTTATAAATTTATATGGATCCTTTTTGGTGCATTTCATAATTTGAATCAGGAACTGTGAATCAAATTCGAGTAAAAGATGAAAATCAGCTGTCAATATTTTCCCTATAAAAACATACAACGCATTGAAGACATTATTAGTGCTACTGTTTCCCTACTACTGATTAAAACCAACGTTATTATGGAGCGGCGACGTCATTTAAGCAGGGAAGAAATGCTCAGAGCCGTGGGAATGATAGAAGCTGGTTCCCGGCAACGTACTGTGGCTTTAGCTCTGAATACAAGTCAGAGTGTTATCAGTCGACTTTGGACACGTTACCGAAGCACTGGTACCGTGGCTGAGCGCCATGGAGGACGGTATCGCTGCACCACACGGAGACAAGACCGATACATTCAAATCTTAACTCGAAGAGCTCCAACAATAACCGCCATGATGTTAGCCGTGAGGCTTCATCACTCTTCAGGGAACTTAATTAGCGACCAAACAGTCAGAAACCGCTTGCATGAAGTGAACCTTCATTCCCGAAGACCGCTACGGGTACCACCTATAGCAATGCACAATCGTAGGATTCGATATCAATGGGCTCTTGAACACAGAAATTGGGCAGAAGAACAATGGCGTTTCGTGTGCTTTTCTGATGAGTCTCGTTTTGGTATGAGACCGGATACAAGACGTATACGACACTGGAGAACCCCTGGACGCCAACAGCGATTAAAATCCTGCCAGGAAGTCCATCCTTATAGTGGTGGAACCATCATGGTATGGGCGGGTATTTGGATCGGCGGAAGAACTGAGTTGATTTGGATCAGAGGCAACCTCAACGCTCAAATTTATGCTGAGACGATTGTATCAGACGTCAACGTTCCTCTACAAGTGCAAATCGGTCCCTTATTTCAGTTAATGCATGATAATGCACGACCGCACACCGCAAGAGTTGTAAGACAGACTCTCGCCGCAGCTAACATCAATGTCCTGCCCTGGCCTGCTCAGTCGCCAGACTTGAACCCGATTGAGCATGCATGGGATATGCTACAGAGAAGAGCTCTGCCGAATATGGAGGGTATCCAGTCGCAAGAAGACCTTTTTTTGTTGTTGCAACGAACATGGGCTGCCATTCCACAGCGTGATTTGGATGAACTCATTTTGAGTATGCCAAACCGATGTTCTTGTGTTGTTAGTGTTCGCGGTAGAAACACGGATTATTAATTGTTTAAGTTACCCAATAAAATTTTAAAGAAAACTGTTATTTCAGTCTTTTTTTCGAACTTTTGTGTTAGTGGTTCAAATGTCAAAAATCCCTTTATTAGGAAAATGGCAAATTTCTTTATTAATGCAAAGGTGACTTGGTTTATCGTTACTGTGACAAACGAAAACACTTTATTTGATGAATCCTTAAAGAAAATTTTAATTAATATCAATCAGGAGAAAAGTTATTGCAAAAATATATGTTGATCCCTAGACACTTTTGATGTGTGTAAGTATGACATTTTTCCTATAGTCATTTTGACGCTCTATGCGTTAAAATTTGGGTGGATCGGGGAAACAAGAAATTTCACGCGGACGAAGTCGCAGGGGAAACTAGTTCTTAAGGGGCTTGCAGGACCTAAACGCAAAAAACGCAAGTTTAACGGCCCATTCACGACCTTGCCGCGGTGAGCAACAATAAAAGTAGGTATGTGATCGACTTCATCGACTACAGTAAACAAAATCAGAAAAATATAAGTACTTATGATATTCTTCAGGATATATGCTAGGTAGATAGTGTGTTGAAAACATAATAGGACAATTAATTTGATATCTACGATAGAAAAAAATCATGAAGATACCTCTAACATCATTCTGATTTTTTATCAGATTACTTATTCTACAAGCAACATACTAAAGCACTAGTGTTTTAATTTTTCTTTGGTCAAAGAATTAGCATTGCCATTCAACGTGGCAATGCTGCCAGTCTTCTGGGCACGTTTCCGGATGACAGCGATGCGGATGAGTACTTCGACGCCTAAGTGTCCTTTGGTTTTTTTTTTTTTTTTATTTATTTGTATAGTAGGTTAGTTAGTCTTTTATTTTAGTATCTAGTGTATAGTATATAGTTATATTGTAATTATGTGTGTACAGGAATTAATACTTGAAATATTAAATAAAAGATTTTTTAGTCCAAACAATAGATTTTTTGTAAATAGATAATTGCTTCATATTTTGCAATAAATTACCAGCGATGTGTCATCGCGCTTCTCTTTCTTTTCTATGCAGTCCGACAGTGACCGCGCTTTAGGTCATGTAGTCCCCTTAAATAAAGCGATGAAGCGTGATGCTGTTGTAATGATACCACGTCTGACGTCACCACAGGAAGAATTTTCGGAATTTGGTCGCCGACTTATCTCGACACGAGATGGGACGTACTAATAAACGTAGCGTAGTTCTTTGGTACACCACAGACTACCTACAGCACGGATATCGACTACAGTATGGTCTCTCCTTCTCCTTTTTAATCCATCTAAAGGTTGTCTTTAAAAGATCGCTCTTAGCGACAAGACCGCACAAATGTCAAAAACTTGTCAAAAATGTAGGGAAATTAAAGGTATTTTTGACAGATTGAGACAGATCAGACTGTGAACTTTCTTAAAATTACGAGAATAAATTTCCCCTCAGATTTTCCATAAGTATATATATTAAAATACGAGTACAATAAGTATCACTAGACCAAAGTTATAAGGACGTAATAATTTTAACTGTGCGAGAGTGAGACATCCTGTGCGAAAGAGATAGCACATCGAAGGCTTCGCAGGTGGGCGTGGTTTAAACTGACGCACCCACTGCTCTATTCATTGTTTCAAATGGAAGGAAAGGACATGGATATTTTGTGGCCCTGCACGGACAAAGACTTAAGAATGTAAAAAAAAAAACTTATAATACTTGAATTTCTATCATGACTTTCATTTCTCCGCAGAGGTGTGTGGGAAAATATCAATTTAAAAGAGTAATAATTTGTTTGTTTTATTTTGATTAGCATCCGTGAGTTTCAAATGTTGCAATTATTTGAAATAAAATGGTAATTAGTACATGTTTATCGTTCGAAACGACATGTATTTACCTGTATTTTTGATAATAGAGTAAGAAAAATATATATTTTTATGCGCGTTTAGTGATAACGGAACTAAAAGTAAAAAAGAAACATTTTATTTTATCTCTTTAATTAAAAATCAATAGATTATTTGGTTCTTCAAAGTAATGGAAACACTATCTTCTTCTGTTAAGGCAGTTACAGACGAAGCAATAAAATATGTTTTCAAACTAAATCTTAATCGATATAGTGTTTGAACCAATATTCACATAACATCACGCCTGTAATCCTCGAAGGGTTAGGCAGGTAGAGGTATACTTATAGTACACCGCCATTTCACCAGTTATGTTCAAGTCCCATGAAACAGAGGGCGAGCCTATTGCCATCAACCGGGCAAAAATCCAGACTCCGGGCTGCTAGGTACTGAGAAATTCAATACAACATAACATAAGTAAGTAACATATCGTTTCTAACAGATATTTATTGCAGGACATATTAGTTATTGTATTATTATAGTAAGGTGATTTAAAATATATTTTGACATATTTTTGTGACGTTTACGATATTATACTTTCTGTTATTATAAACACATACACAGCTATACCTATGACTGCACCTTATGTATACAACACAATATATCCGTTCTATTATAGTGACGCGCCTAAATGACTAGATGTATGAACGTGGACACAGCAAAAGAAGTAAGGGTCGTAATAGTAGAGGGCGTTTTATAGTTTCTGCCTTCCCGCATGGCAAAAGCAGTGCAGCAGTTTATGTATGTTTGTATACATAGGTATTATAGCTAGGTACGTGTGTTAAGGGTTTTATGTCGATTGTCATGACAAAGTCAAGATATTTGTCTTTCATTAATGATTTGACAATTTAAGTCATTCCTGTCACAGATTACTAATACGTATGTGTAGGTTCTTGTGGCTCGCATATTGAATATTTTCTTGTGGTGTTTTACGACGACCTTTGGCTTTGTTTCTGTTACTGCTCTCTCGACCAACCATGGCTTTCACAGACACAGACAACTGATTTTGCCCTATTTTTGATGGAGAACCAGCGCTGCACTAACTGTGGTATAGCAATGTTTTCGCATAACGAGGCATTTTTGGGATTCGGATGAAATTCAATCTATTATAAGACAGTGGATTACTCCGCGATTGGTGAGTTTTCAGTAACGGCTTCAGCACGTCTTTTAAGGGTGTAGCTATTTGTTTATACTTATGTAGGTTGTCTTTTTAGGTCACTGCGTCTGATAATGTGTGCCATTCTTGCTGGTTACTGGCTAGGCAAACATTATCACAGTCTGATACAAGTGGAATACCAAACCCTAGTGTTGGCCATCGTAATGTGTGTGTAAACTGTGAAAGATCCCTGATACGTGTTCGTTTTCACACACTGACACGTAACTCTGAAAGCAATAGACACATTCATGATGTTATATCTGAATGGATTTGTCCTCAACAAGTTGGTATGAAAAATGTTTGTGCTTAAATATTTTTATACAATTATTATGTTATGAAATGATAAATTATGAACTTTTTCGTATACTTAGGTGAGACCGACAACCTCTATTTGCCACCCATGCTGGCAACGAGCTTACAAAGCGCAATCTCCAGTACCTAGGCGGCCCAACAGCGTCACTGACGGCGGTCAGCAACAAGAAAATATAAATGTTCCACCAGTCCCCGAGGTTCTACCGTTCCCTGAAATTCCACCAGTCCCTGAAGTTCCACGTGTTGAAATATTTCGTAAAGTGCTGATTCTCAGCCTAATTTGAATAAGTAAATGACTTTTGATTTGATTTTATCATACAGAGAAAGAACGAGCATTGATCACCACGATTATTCATATATAACATTCTAACAAACGAAAGAGTTTTCTTTAAAATAATATTCATCATCATCATTCATCTAAAGAATTCCACTGCTACTCATAGGTACCTAAGCCTCAGATGCTGAACATATATGACCTGGTAGAAGTCGCTGGAATTAATTTTATGCGGTCTAAGTGACACACGTAGTTAAATATGCTTCAAAGTAAATAATAATAATACCAGCCTATTATTGTCTCATCTCGTACAAAAGAGACACGAGCATTGCACGTTTGCTCACGACAGGGTTGGCGATGTCAGAATTATTTTAACTAGAAGTCCAAGTTTCCTCACGATGTTTTTTCTTCACCGATGTCAGTAATGTCCAAGATAATCTCAGAAACTACATATGAATTGAAAAAAGTCACACTGGTACTCCCGGAATTGAACCCACAACCTCGTGCATGAGAAGCGAAGCATTAACCACTGGACCAACACGACAATGATGTACATGCCTACTGTATTAAACGTCAAAATATCATACCAGAATTTTCACCTAAAATGTCTTATATCTCGTCACCACCGACTTCTGGAGTAATAAAATATAAACAGGACTATTAAATACAAATATTCCTTCATGATATATATTGTTTCATTTATGTCCATGCTGGACCAGACTTGTATGGGAGCGTTATCCATCTCCTTTATCGGGAAATGTTAATTTGGTGTTCGAATTTAAGGAAAATGATGGACCGAAATAAATATTGAAATGGGAAATCGAATTTTGCATTATAGCAGGTTAGTTTACAATGGAGGTGTGGTCTAAGGTTTTACAAAACTTACTGACATTTTCTTTATTATTACCCGGGTTCACCCAGGTAATAAAGAAAAGAGAGCAGTGGTGGCCCAGTGGTAAAGGCCGCGACTTACGAGTTGTAGGTCGTAGGTTCGAACCCAGACAGGCGCTTTACTTTGTGTAAATTATTTCATCACCACTGCTCTCAAAACGGTGAAGGAAAACATTGTGAGGAAACCGGCATGTCCTAGAACCAAAAATTCGAAGACATGTGATATCTACCAACCCGCACTGGGCCCGCGTGGTGGATTACGGCCCACTCCCTCTCACAGAGAGGAGGCCTCTGTCCCAGCAGTGGGAACATTATAGGCTGATTATGTTACTCGGGTAATAAAGAAACCCGGGTAATTTTAACTTGACTTGGTCTAACTTCTTGGGCCGTCTATATTTTGCTCTTCCACCGGTTGGCCGTAGCAAGGGAAACCTGCTCAGGTGGAGATTCACAGATGACTCCACCCTGGAGTGTACCTAAATGTGGTGCTGTTCCACAATCGATGGGACACTTAATATTTGGTCTTGCGTGTCCTGTTGTTTGCATTTTACAGGAACTGATCGATTGCCAAACTCGTAGCCAAATTCTGGGCCGACTCTTAGATTACTACCGCAACATGAAATGTATTTACGAGTAGGTACTGCAGACGCCAGCACATCAAGCTACTACAATCTGTCAAATTTCTTTAATAGATTTCCAACTTTATCGCTAAAGCTTATAGGTTCAAAGTTGTGATTAATTTTTTCACTGATTAATTTTTTCCTACAAAAGCGACGGCTCCCACATAACCTCCGCTGCTGTCACGGCTGTCAAGAAAATGATGGCATCGGGGATTGACATTACGGTGTCAGAAAACGCTCTCTGGGAACACACAAACTTACTTTCATAAATAACGTTTAGGTACACGACATTCGACGGTAAATTGCGGAGGCTATATAGCGGCCACCGCAGTCTTAGAAAACCTTAGCTTTATAGAAAGTTACGCTTTTGACACATGTGTAAAGATTCCCAAGCACCATAAGGTATGTTTAGATGCTATAGTTGACTTCCACGCGGACGAAGCCGCGGGCAGAAGCTGGTGTTATAGTAAAAGGTCCAATAAAAATGTCACATTATGGTAGCGGAAACAGATTTGTATTATCCGTCAAATGCTAACGGAAATCCCAAATTTTAAGAAGAAAGACAGTAAAATCTTTACTCACGCACTGACCTTGTTTCCCATGTATCTACCATCCATTGTGATATCGTTGTAATAAAGTGCACAATGTGGAGGACAATACCACAATTACTGGATATGTTTCAAGCATCCTTAGTGCAGTAAATGGGGTGGGAAGTGGGGTTGGTTCCGTATGAGGAATTAAGGGTGCGATTAAAGTATGCTGTGGTTATTAATTGGTTCATGAAGCTGTGACAATGTCAATTTTCAATCAGGAGGCCTACCACCTACCAGCTCTTAACGCGATCAATTTTAGGACCTAAACTGAACTGTTCTTCTAATTCGTACCATGACGTCAGTTTAGGCCGTGCCATCTGCTGACAGCGATTGTCCCAAACTGAGTCGCAAGTTTTGGTTTCATTCATACTTTTTTGATGCCATGACGTTCATAGAGCAGCTCAAGCGATGCAGTTTAGGAACCTAAACTGAAATGTCTTGTTTTTGAATCGTTTTTAATTAGATCATGGTAGGCCACCTGATCGTGGGAGTGTGCTTGTGCATGTGAGGCTTTCACTTAGTAAGATATATAAGTTATTCCTGGTATGGCAATGTTTAAATGGAATGTTGGATAGAGTAATCTAAACAAATTGGGTTTTTTTACGACGAGAATGAACGTATGGCACGAGAGTACAAACATAAAAAAGAGTGGGAGGCTAAAGGCTACATATCGACAAAAATACATACGTTGCAAAGTTACAAGCCTTTCTTTAAGTCATAATTTTTAGTGCTCCTAGTTAGATTATGCTTACTCTAGATTACTCTAGAACATACACTCAATACGAGTAGAAGCCTTGACTATAAAATGACTAACATAAAAAGAGCAAATAACACAATGAAAACAACCCAACAATTACCTCTTCATTATTCACGCCACATTATCAATGGGTTTACAAATTCGCCACGGGACCCCAAACCGTGGCAAACATTATGGGCTGTTATGTCGTTACTCAGCATATTGTTAGCACCCCATGACGTAATGGGGCGCAGGGATACCCCATAGGTACCCCTGTTTGTTATACTTTTAATAAGGGCGCGAGTTTTTGGTACTTTTTGGAGTGAGAGCCTTGTATGTAGGTAAGTACTTGACTTGTGATTTATGATTTTTTTGGGATGAAGTTGTTATTCGGAATTAGCACTTAGTGTTCAATGTATTCATTTATTGAATTTAAATTGGCCGTTCATGGTTTTATAAAGAAATCAAAATCATCGACATACCTACACATGAACTTGAACCATTTATCTCATGACTATGATATTAAGGGTACATGAATATTACAGAGAAAACATCAGCAATTGAATGAGGTGAAAAAAATATTTAGAGCTGCCCATGAAAGGGTCGATAATGGCACAAGCAGATTTTTCAAATTGTTGAATTTTAAAACTGTGTCATAATCAAATTAATGAAATAAAACTGGTTTATATATCATTCCAGTACACACGATGTAGTCTGAAAAAATATTTAGTAGCAATAGTCCAATGGTAAGGTTGCTAACTGAGATGTCACGAATTCGAAATCAAACCCTGTCTGTCATTGTATGTGGTGGAAAACAAGCAAGCAAGGCTGACAATGATGATGAATGCTCCCAAAGTAATTGAAGCGTTGAAATGGACTGACAACCTGAAGAAAGTAGAAATAGCAGAGGAATGAGAATTATGAGGATAAGGTTTGTGACTTAGGAAATTGAGGAAAGTAGGTAAGCAAGTCGTTTCCAATTCTGACTATCCTGTTAGGAGAAATACCGAGTCTGGCCGATGTCTAGCTATAGACTGTGATAATATCTAGTAGGTCTAGCTGATTGATTTATGATTATGCGCTTCTAAGGCACATTTGTCCCACACAGAAAGTAAACGCTTCACTGAACAATTAAACTCAAATATCCAAATAACCAACATCCCTTAAGTTTTTTCTTCACCGTCCCTTCGACGTCTTTCAAGCAAATCTGACAGAGGTTCAGTTATCTTGTCATCTCTAACTATTGTTGATTGTGATGCTCCATTACGGTGAGTACCTAGTAAATTGCTAACTTTTCAGGTTGGTCTTAACTATATCTAAAGTAAACTGTGAGTACTATTGTAAATTCGTACTTGACTGAGTTAGTTTTTGAGGCATTTCATATACATGCATCATAAGCAGTCTATTGTTTCCACTGCTGGTACACAGGCCTCCTCCCCTGGAGAGGGTGTGGGCTGTAATCTACAAGGCGGGCCCAGTGCAGGTTTGTAGATGTCACATCAAGTCACATGTCTTCGTACTTTTGGTTCATTACGATGTTTTCCTTAACCGTTTTGAGAGCAGTGGTGATGAAATTATTTACACAAAGTAAAGCATCTACCTCAGTACGAACCTATTATTTTTGAGATCAGTGGTCTTGAAGTTACTTTTTACAACGCTGGGAACGAGCCATGAACCAATCAATTGCGCCATTTGGATTACCTTAAAACCCAGATGCCTTTTTTTACAAGCCTGACAAAGACTCCGTTATCTGGTAATCTTAGACTATTGTTGTCTATGTATTGATCTATTGGCCCGTCGAAGAGCAGCTTGCAAAGGTGCTGAGAAAGACAAGTGAAGATCGCAGGATGCAAACTGATTTTCATGGACATTCTCTCATTCATCATTAACCTCTTCATCTTACAACCTTTCCATCCACAGAGCACGGATCACCGTGACCGCAGCGCACAGAACACATATATACCTACTCCTAGGGCCGTAGCATCTAGTATAGAGACGGCAGGACTAGTAAAGTTCGCTGCACTGCGCGCGCTGCTAAAAGTCCGATGAGCGCTTTATTTCAGTCACGGGCAGCCAGTCGAAGCCGTTACTTTCTATACGTCATTTTTGTATCGTAGTGCGAGTAAATGGTGAAGCCCACTGACACGCTTGTTTTGTATAAAAAGTGTGGACAATGCCACCAATAGAAGCGGTCGCCGAGACCTCCTTTGCTTTTCCATCAATCAACTTAGGTTATAGCTGTATTGGCAAATCTTACCCTGTAAAAGTTCAATTTAAATCTGGATTTAAATCCCTATCAATAACTAGCTCTAACTAATAACTCAGGTTAATGAAGTCCATTAGTTACTGGTATTCTTATCCCTTTGATCATAATCATCACTTTTGAATACAGCATCTGTAATCCTACTCCGCTATTCTGTAAAAATCTCACCGTGAAAACTTAGGTGAAGTGAACAGTCAACCTGGCATCAAATCAAAGCATTTATTTCAAATAGGCACATTAAGTGCACTTTTGAACGTCATTTGCGTCAAAAAGCTCACTTCAAAGCTAAGATCGGCTGGTTATAAGCCTCCTCTTTTCACCGCCTACGATTGTCCCTCAGCAGTCACAAACCATATGTCATTCGCCACATGTTTGATGTCAACCCATCTTGTAGCAACATGGTAATCCCTTAGTATATCTAAATAAACATCCTATTTATTTTTTCAAACCCCATCTAATCGGGAGCTTACAGCTTTCACAATTGTATGGTTTTATCTCATGAATGATCTTAGACTATTGTTGTATTGAGTCGTGCTTGACTGTTGAAGGGTCGTTTGAAGGTGTGCTTGAATAATGTGCGTTTGAAGTGGGTTCCGGTGGTAATTTTAATGTTGATCGTAGGGTAAACATTTCGTTGGGAGATTTGACGTTTCGACTGTAATTTAATTGAATGTAGGTTTAAGTTAATCTAAATAATTAACTAAATTTAATGTAGTTAATTATTCAGATTAACCTAAGCTGAAAAAAAAAGAAAAATAATATATTTATTTGCTATAGGATATATTTATTTCTGTGCTATAGGTAGCTTTCGCTTTCAGGATATAATGGCATATTGTTATGATCCATATCTCTCTTCACTTTGGATACTTTAGCGTTGAACTACAACCTTATGTGCTCATCTTACTCCATTGGATGTCGTCCTCCTGCGATTTGACCTGTAAAGCAGTTACATTTTAAGCTCTGATCTAGGAATGGAATTTATTAATTCAACTACCATCCCAAGTTCCCTGCAAAGCATGATAATAAAAATAATAAAACACCATAACAAACTACTAAATCTCACTCGGGACCCAAAAACGTCATCCGTTTCCCGCCAAAAAAGATGGCTACCGCTTAAACGTCAAACTACAATGGCGGGCGAACACAAAAGGCAACAAAAGAACAAACAACCGTATAATGATCGCATTCAATGCATTATACAAATAACAAGCGATATTTAACTGTTTTTGTCAACTTTATGGCGGTAACTATAAAGTCTATTTTAGTGGTAGTTTATGCTTTTGGAACTTTTTTTAGAGATCTGTGCGTTGAGGGTTTAACTCATGGGTTGTCTATCAATTTGTCATTATTGTGATATGAATATCTTTATTATCCAGTCCAGTGTATTAAATGCAAAGGTCAGTTTCTTCATGGGGTTTTGGTCTGCTGTAGCTGTGGTCTGTCTGTACCACAATAATATTTTGTACTTGAATTCCTATAATAGTTAAGTACCTACTTACTTTAAAATATCAAATCTTTAAATGCCTATCAGTTGTAGAGGTATTAAGCAAAAAATTAAGACACACTAAAATTTAAAAAGCAGAAGTTAAAAAAGGAATGCTGAAGATTTTTAGTTTTAAATAGCTCATGTTCAATAAAAATACATTCTAAACTCTATTTGCAAACGAGTCTGTGTTACAGGTGTTATCAAATCATAATAATCAACTAAACAAAGAAAGCCACTACTTAACAGCGGGGTAAGCCGGTACGGCACCATAGTACAACAAAGCAAAAATAAACCTCAATTGTTTTCCAAAGATGCATTTAGGTAAATAAAGAATAGAAATGAAATGAGCAAACGATCGCTTCCTTTGATATTTGAAGTAAAAGTTCTTTTATATTGAAGTGGCGTTGAGAATTCACGTGACGATTCCGATACGACTATTGATAAAGGTCATTAACAAAATACTTTTGGATACATCCATTATCAATGAAGCAGTTGCTACATTTCACAAATAAACTAATTCTTCAAATAGGTACGATATGAAAAAGTAACATAAACATTGCAATTTGAAATAAAATTGTACTAAAACAAGAAGGGGTCCCCTAGGGAGCTATAATGCGCCCTATATTTGTAACCATATGTCATGACTTTAGACTCACTACATATTTGATAACATTAAGCTTAAGCTTTAGTACTGAATTAATAATTGCTAATAGAACTATTAATAAACGGACAGAGGATGTCCTAATTATAACTAAGAGCAGCTGACGTAGTTTGGCACATCTGCGTAAAAATGCAATCGCTTTATAGTTTTGTATGAATGTTTTTTTTAAATACAACACTATAATAGTAGTGTCGTCTGTTTGCAGTTATTTTTTTTAGAAACTTTAAAGAGTATTAATGTCATCAAAAATGGGTTATATCTTTTAACTATAAAAATAAAAATGCTGCTATATGTAGGTATAAGTAAGTTCTATACTATACAGTTTTTTTCTTCGTTTGTTTCAAAGATTCGTACTGTAAGGCTAAAAGTACTGAAACGAGTTGCAGACCTGCTGAAGATTGTGCCAATGCGGATTTTGAGATAGAGCTTGTCAAAGAAATTCTAACTCAAAAACATCTTCCCGTTGCCGTCGCGTAGCATGTAAACGACTTTGTTCAAATTCCCTGACAAGCAGTGCAGTGTTAATATTTGTTCACGTGGTCATTGGTGGCTCATGATTTAATGAGAGACGTCTCAATCAAGAGCAATTGAATGAAATATGATGACTATGCGTTGTGTTGTGTTGTGTCTGGCTGTGACGAACATGAAGATAAAGACGTGTTTAGAGAGGAGGGATTAATTAGTATGGTTTAAAAATGTGTTTATGGAAGTACATTACTTTTCTCATAAATTAAAGATAACATACTCATAACGTAATCATACATTGTAGATATGCTGAAAGAAATAGGTTTAGGTAAATACCATTTTTGTGAGTGTTATCTAATAACAAAAAATTGATTACTATTAATTTTTCACGCACGTCCAAAATCTGTTAAATGAATGTCAGCGTGTTAAAATTATTTTCTTCAGAAAAAGTCGTCTCGGATAGCATTCGTCACAATTCTACTCCTGGTAGGTATCTAGCACTGTTAACAGTAATTCATATATCACAGAACGAAAACATTTAGGGCCAAACCTAAATGAAAACATTTAACGAAAGTCCATCGACTCCTGACCCGTATCGCCCACTCCGTCTGTCACATTCAAAATTAGCAACCGACCAACTAATTGACCGAGAAAGACTTTCTTCACACTCGTTACATCACGCACACCGGATGATTTAATCATGTCAGCTGAAAC
Organism: Hydraecia micacea; assembly: GCA_914767645.1. Lineage (NCBI taxonomy): Eukaryota > Metazoa > Arthropoda > Insecta > Lepidoptera > Noctuidae > Hydraecia > Hydraecia micacea. The sequence goes on along the minus strand of OU611801.1, from coordinate 2,044,626 downwards.
GAACCTAATTCACGCATTGTGGGACGCAACGAAAATATCCACATCGTCTCACAAACCACTAACCGGTGATAGTCAAGAATCCGCCTACATAACAAACTCAATTGTTTCACGAAACTGAAAAATGGCGAACCTACACAGCAACCAATAGGAGGCGGTACCCTTTAACAGTTCAAAACAACCCCATTGGACGATTCCATCTGTTTAATTCATCACAGCCAATCGCAGGGCCCGACGGAAGTTCAAGTCAAACCAGTTCCATTTTAGCGTTCGAGCGGCACGCACGCGTTTCAAATTTGGTATTGACGGCATTTAAAAAAAATCGGATTTCGAACTCATTTCGTGTTGTATGCCAGTGTGTTTAGTTGCCGGTGTTTTACTGTGTTCGATATATAAATTCGTAACGGTTTTGTTAGTTTTGAATAGTAAATCGTAAATAGGTTGTGTTTCGTCATTGGTGGGGGTATTATTTTTAGCATTTAGCTTGTTAAAGCTGTTGGTGTGATGTGAGACGGATCTTAATTTAGCGGTGCACATGAGTGTGAGTATGCCACGGCCTGTCTTCCTTATTTTTAAAGCTCGACTGCCGTCGGCAAGCTTGTTTGTTTAGCGCCACATTTTTAGTTTTTAAATAGGGAGTGCGACTTATTTTTTACTTTATTTGTCCGCTGAGGACGATTTCAGTTATATTTACCCCGAAATAGGTTTAAGTAAGATTATGTGAAAATTCTAAAAAAAAAAAGAAAACAAATCAGATATAAAAACTTCATCAGAATTAAAATAAAGCTTATACAACTACTGCGCATGATTTGCGCGGAATGCCGGAGAGCAGTTGAATGTTGTAAACAGATTTATGAGTCACATAAACTGTAAAAACACACTTCATGAAGAAAATTGTTTTTAAAAACGAGCCATTGACATCATAAGAGATGAACATAGAATTATATCTGGAGGATTATGCAGTAAATATACTGAAACATCACTGTTGATTATAGATTCATCAAACTCAAACACAAAGCATTTATTTCAAATAAACCAATTACTGGCTCTTTTTAATTGCTAAGGAGTTGGTCAGTCAGAAAGATGAAGCTAGTTGCCCGTTCCAAAGCGTAATATGCAACCTATGGAGAAGGATGGACAAGAAACTCCAGGGACACTCTTTTAAATCAAAATATTGTTACAAGATATTGGTCACACCTAAACAGAATAAGTAATGACTAAGATAGTGTCTTTCCAAAGCAACCAGTATCCTTTATACTTATAGGCTAATGTTTTGCAGAAGACATAACCTGTCTATGTGTCAATGAAATTCTCACTATGGATTCCGACGAAGGTTTGACTAAGACAAGGATGACAAAAGACGACTGCCTACTGCTGGTCATAGGCCTGCCCCAAGAAAAGCCTCAACGATAGGTTCTGCGCAACAATTCCTGAAATACAGCAATTTTGTAAAAAGGTCCATTCAAAAAAAATATGATCATGGTGCTAAAAAATAGAATTCAAAAACAGCCGGTAGAATGTTTAAGCGTAAGAATTTCAGACAGAATTTCTTTTGAGAACTTTTCGGAAGATATTGACAAATGAGAATGAAGATCTAAGCCAAAGAGTTACATTTTTTAATCTTGCACAGTCAAAGAGAATATTGTCATTCCAAATATAAAACAACAAAAAATAAAAGAGAAGATAGAAACATTTCAAATTAAGAACGCACATAACTTCCGCTTGACTGATGTTAAAAACCTCTTCGGTAGGTATTAAACTTTATAGAGAATCTTTGTTCTTCTGTTTTCGTCATATTTTCATTTCAGTTAATTTTCTGGATAAAATTGACCGTGACAGATGGTCGTTTTAAGGTTTAAAACCGGTCTATTAATTTTCATTGATTTATTTGAGGAATTGGAATGCAATATCAATGCTGATGTCATGTTTATATGAAAGAACTTACCTATGCTTATGACCGGTCAAAGCAAAATGCACAAGCGTTATTCCCGTAGCTACTAATCATCTTCATATAAGTATTATCTTCATAGCCTAATTGCCTATACTATAATGTTCCCACTGCTGGTCCACAGGCCTCCTCTCGGTGAGAGAGAGTGGGCCGTAGACCACCACGAGGGCCCAGTGCGGGTAGTAATCATCTTACTTGGTTCTAATTTTCTCCAAAACTGATAAAAGCCATAACATCGCAATCCAGACAATCTTAGCAGTCGTTTAGTGACCAAACATATTTTGTTATTATAATATTTAAAGGCGACATGCTGCCATCAATAGTTCTGTCTGTGGTTCTGTTGCTAGAAACATTATAAGATAAGTACGTCAAATGTATACGACATAGCAACATTAGGCGTAAATATTCAAACTAAGTGATGACTACGGAATTAGCAGAAACAAAGGTAAACATTCTGCAGGCAGGAGTTAGATAAGTTGATGGGATACATAGAGCGTCCACATGTAATGATGACAGTGTCAGTAAAGTACACACGGCGACATAATTATCAAGCTAATAGCTATACATTTCCAATTTTAGCTGACCTCGCATTGTATAGGCTTTTCGTACAATGAGAGTCAGCTAATACTGGAAATGTATAGCTTGATATGTCCCTATACGTGTAACACTCCCAAGACAGATCATTTTGCTGACTAGAATCTTTTTAACACAGCATTGTCAGCATTAATGTTTTTGGATTATTCATGCTGACACGAAAGATGAAGTGTTAAGAAAACTACTCGTAACGATTTCAAGAAACTAGAACAATAATATGTAAGTAGATCTAACTGAAAGAACACGTATTCTACAGAAGATTCCGAACACGAGAGCCACTGTTCTTCTGGAACGAGGAGGGACCATACTGGTTTTTATAAGTAGAAGCCCGACAATGTTCTTCCATCTACCCGAGGTCAAGGGTATCCATGAAGATTTCTAAACAGCGAAACGGTTGCAACATAGCGCTGTATATTTAGCTGATGAAAACCAATAAACAGACACAAGAAATGCTGCTGTTATCATTTACGACTGGATAAAACGTAAAACTGCATAACATTTAGTCTAGAAAATTAATTATTGGAACTAAATTAAAAACTAACCAAATAGAGAATTATTTGAACACTGTTGCATTAATTGTTATTGCGTTGCAAGCGCAAAAAGAAAGACAACCTTATAGAGGATGTTACAGTTCTATTTTGACGAAGTTAAGGCTTGCCGCTCTTCCATTTTTCGAAGTAGTGTAGGTCCAACTTCATCGACGTATTGTAAAATGAGCAACACATACAGCTGCTTACGTTTTTTTATGAACCACATTGGCTGCAATCATATTTCCAGTGAATCATCATTGATTGACATAGTTATTCAGAAGTGGATACTTACAAAATGATTATTTTAACGATGAATCATAAATTACTTATCTACTGCATCGTTTGTCTAATTGTCGCACAGAGTTGTCGCAAGCGTGTCTGCTACGAGTGCTAAGCGTGGAATCTTTGGTTCTCTTTCCGATTAGGGCAAAGTGTCATAGAGTTTTTCCATTAGGACATTTTCAGTAGCTACCTGCCAGATGGCCTACACGAGTGCCAATCACTTTCAAACCGTTTCGTATGTCTAAAACGACTTTCAACAGGATTGCTTTTCGGTAACATAAGTCAGTCCCATACATTTTTGACGTTTCATCATCGTTATCGCCGATAGAGTGTCACTTTGTTTAATCCCTCAGGAGTGTTTTCGTGGCTGATTAATGACAACAGTATTTTCCCTTGGCGAAAAGAGGCTGCACAATACTCCTCTGCCTATCCTTTCGGGGTTTATGGGCACAATGTTATGTTATGTCATCATAATTAGCATCCTGTCATAATAATTAAGATCATCGGCCTCTCCTATAGCTTTACAAACGATTGTCAGTACTAAGGGAGTTGCCAAATGCTCCCAATTCAATGACTCATTTTGTATTTGGCAGACATGAGACTACAGAGTAATGTTTTAATACAGGTTTGTTAGTATGTTTTTTTCACGTCGTCACGTAGCTACGTGACTACAAGCACCTGGCTGTTAATAAGGGACATATAGAAGACAAAAAACAATAGACCAAAAGACTGACAAATAGGTATGAGTGACATATGACTATGTACAAGGCAGAGATTATTGTAGAACTACATACTATGTGCCATATCCGGGCACTGTACTTAATAATTTTAAGTTATTTTGGAAGACTCGAGTCTCGTAATGGCTAGGAAGGTGATTTTGCAAGACCTTGAATAGAGGACCTTCAGATCAGCTGCTGTGATTGTGAACCTAATGCCTATAACACAAGGAAACTAAATGATTGCCTGAATAAAAGCGTGCTTTTAAATTCTCAACGCTCGAGAGTGCTCTTTTATTTAGGCATTCATTTAGGTATCGCTTAGTGTTAGTGAAAACGGGTATGTCCTAAACAGTCCTACACCAACAGTAACCTTCTGTGACTGTTAGCCTGACAGGACTCCTCCAATGTTTTCAGTTATTTCACTCTAGAACTTATGTTGACCAATGATCGTTGATTTCGTCTTGCTACGGCACTGTTACTGTCAGCCTCCATCATCCTACTGCTGCACAAAGGCCTTCCCACATGACACTTCTTTGGGGGAAGTGACTTCGGTGTAGAGCTAATGTGTACCATTGCTTGTTGATTTTGTACAGCTTGTCACGTCATCTTCTACTTGATCCACCGCAGCGCCATTGTTATAAAAGGTGTGCAATGAAAGCCTTAATGAGTAACCATACTGAAGCATTTTTGGCAAACCCTAAGCACTTAGCGTCGCTACTAAACTCGGCTGTAAAAATCTGCCACCGATCTGGCGAATCTTACCATCATACCAATATTTTCCTATCGAGACGACCTATTCTGTAAAAATCTTGCCGCGAAAACATATCGCACCCCTAGATGAAGACTCCGGCAACTCAAAAAACCTAATTTTTCAGAAATGACGAAAATATTGTAATTATTATACTCTAAAAACAGTTTTTCGTCATTTCTGAAAAATTAGGTTTTTTTGAGTTGCCGGAGTCTTCATCTAGGGGTGCGATATATAGGTGAAGTGAGCTTTTTACAGGATAGACCAGCAGTTCATGCTAACATGAGTGTGAATGCGTGTTGCCATCTTTCCTCTTGAAATAACCCCTCGGACGTTCCTTTAACTTGTTGAGAAGTGATAGGGTGGCCCTTTCGAAACCGAGACCACACGGTGAGCCCGATAAATGGCTCTTATGAAATTATAGAAGTGTCCCTCACGAAATAAAATGTATTTTGTAACTTAATCGTTGTAAAGGTCATGGAAAAAAAGGTTTGGTGTCTCGGTTATAACTTTTGAAGCAGAATAAACCATTTTGTGTATTGAAGTGAAGACCCAACTGAATAAAAAAGTAATAAAGTATAGGTTGCTTACTTACTGAAAGCACAGCGATGAATTGATTTAACACCTGTCAAATCTTATGTACGATTTTGTGATTGGTTGACTGAAATAATTAGTATCATGGGCCATGACATGCAGACGGAATATCAATAAGTTGTTATGAGCAGACAAGAGGCTGCTGCCATTCCATATCTCGAAGTGACCCTTTAGCCACCTTTTAAGATACCCGTAGGTTGTCTTTGGAACGTCGACAATCTTTTTTTTTCAAAACTCTTTATTACTCATAAAAACTATGACGTGTCACTTTGATACTATCCCTCGATACATTTGAACCTCCTTCTTTTTTCAAACTCACAATTTCGAAGGACAAAAATAAAGATGGAGATCTCCGTAGAACCATCAAACCGAGTTTTATCGGGCAATTAATTAAATTTTTCAATAATATTATCCCAAAAACATATGTTACGAATGTTCCTAAGTTTATTATAAGCTCTCGGTCGTAAGTCGTGGTGTAATATGGTCTTACACGGCCATTAATTAACCTCCTGCAGGTCTCGGAACATAAAAGTACCATTTTATGGGCCCTCGATAAAATCTGGGTTCAATTGAGTTAGGCCTATTTGAGCGCAGTGTTGGATCGTTTTGTTAATTGATAGTTTTGTCAAACGGGTGAAAGCAGTTGGGGATTTTAAGGCTTTTTAATTTGAATTTAAGAGGCGTAGTTAGTACGTTAGTGTACTTTAATTTCGGAGATTGTCCATTACTATTTATTTTGTACTTACGTAGATAGGATTTTTAATGTGAAACTGTGTGTCCCGCTTGTAACTGGTCTTCTGTTAGATCTCCTTTATTCATCTAAATACATATAAATTATATTTTCAAATATTAGAATATAAAAAAATATATAAAAATATAAAAAATAGTAGCCCACCGGTATCGGGAACAGGATCCAAGCTACCGGCGGTCAGGGCTCCAGAGAGAGGAACCTCCTGACAATGCGAGCCGTGTCCAGAAACCTTGATCCAGCTGCCAAACGAGAGCCTCCTCAGGTATTGGTCGAGGCTCTTGGCTATCATTTCATTCTGTTAGATTATTGTTATTTTGATGAATTTTGATTATTTTGATTCCTTGTCCAAGTGAGACTTTGAAGAAAATTCCTAATCCATTGCTTCATATTATGTTTGAAAAATTAGTATAGGTAGGTACTCGATAACGAAAACAACGCAATTAATGTTGTAGAATTGTCAAAATGGAAGACATCGTTATTGTTAGTGTGTTACGCAATTAACAGACTAAAAAGCAAGCATTTGACTATGAATAAATTAGATTTTACTATGCGTTGGTCTATTAGGTACTTACATACCTATGTCTAGTTTCAAGCCAGCATCGTTTAATTTGAAAAAATAAACAAGTCTGTTATGGCATGTTCAAGAATTTTATCAAAAACTTCGAGAATTTGTAATTTCTTCTTATAAAACGTATCGTTTAGATTAATGGACTGATTCGAAAAGTTAATGACAAAGAATTATTTTAACTTCTTATTTTGTACCAGAAATAGAATCAAATGCAGAGCATACCTACATTGTTGGTATCAGTAATATTTTTTAAGAATATTAAAATAAATATTTCTCAAGATAGGTTTATCAATATGTATCTAACATTTTTCTCAGCCTTCAGTCAGTCTGATAACTAACTAAAACTATTAGATCGACATTCCCACTTAAACGTTATCTAAACTAAGCAATTAATTAATTCAGACATTTTATCAGAACGAAATCGGTCAAAACAGAATTTTATCATCGAAAAAATCAGTCGACAAAACCACAACCGAATAATTGGTATATCGAAAAATCAAATCGCTAAATAGTGCCGTGATTTGTTCGACCATCGTGGAGTGGTAAAATATCGATAAATCTTGCGTTTTACAGCTGGTGTTGTACGATAAGGATCGCGGACACCACGTGGGGTAATAGTGATGCGGTCCGCGATGTCGATTGTCGTTATTAATGTAAAATATTGTGTAGTGGCGCCTACAAACCGGGGTAAGGGAATGTTAATTGGAGAATTACAGTTTTATTGTTTGTTTATGACGGAACGTCTCTAGAACTGTGTATCTCTTCTCAGAAATATTTTTGCTTGCTAAATTAAGGAGGTATAAACTCATTATGTTAATATATTCGCATTTTATCTATTTTTGTTTATTTAAGTAGCTTAACTTTAGATCATCTGTAGAGATTGTTATCTTATCTCTTTTGCATTTTATAAGTTAATTTTCATTTAGAATATAATGAACCTTGTTCGCGTCATTTCGATAATGATCTCTATGTTTTTGATCATAGATAAAAGAGCTTACGAAATTAAATCGATACTACAGTCCGTCAAATCTAAGAAGTACCGTTTGACAGTTATAAATATGTGTTATTTTGCTTTGTTTGAAAGTTTTCAATTACATTTAGATATTAAGAATTGTACATTTTTAGATACAATAATGAAATCTTTCTAAATTCATGGTTTTATGATGAATTCGTATGAACAAAGTTGAAAAATATGAAACGTCAAACGGTACTTCTTAGATTTGACGGACTGTAATAACCATGACAGGTTTCAAATATTTAAATGACATAGAAAAAACAGCAATATTTTTCTCTCTAAAAATCTTTTGCGTACTATTAAGAAATACCTATAGGAAAATGAGTATCTTAAAGAATTCGAGTTGACGAATATAATCATTTGGAACGCATCCAAATACGTTACAATGTAAATACAAAACGCAACCTAAATTTCTTCAATGATTCTAAATTTAAGTTATTTTGAAGACATTTCGGATTGTCTCGGACATTTTGTGACGTCCGATGTTTTTCACAAAGTATCCCTATTAAGAAGAATGAGCTTTTTCATTGTTTTTAGGGTTCTCACAATTAGAAAACTTTTAAAGCAACCTGATTATTAATATTCATTCACCGTCACAACTGTTTTGCGTAGAAAACACTTGTAGTATATACTAAATTATTGTTCTGGATTAACCAGCGAAAATGGGGTTAACCAGTCCTTAAAACAAACTAACGATTGTCGACCAATGTCGACCACGGTGTCAACGAACTCCAGAAAAAAAAAAACAACAAAATCCGTAGGTAGAACAACTAAAAATGTCTCATCGTCTCTATGAACACAATTCATTCGCTAAAACACGAAATGGTACAAAACAAAAAAAAAACAAGAACCATCGACAATAAATGTACATCACTGTTGACCCGTCAACTCCATATATCAAGGAGGCCTCCCTTGCGATCGTGTCGATGATAAAAATTACTTAAAACACCAAACATTTAACATCGTGCCCCCTGACGACCCTCCTGCGTCTCTCTCACGCTTTATTACACCAATAAAAGAGAAAGAGACAGAAATACAAGTAAGCTTTACTTTAAAGAGGATTTTAGGCTTTGTAATACAAAAACATTGGATTGTTTTATAGAATTTTGTACTAAATCTTGCGTTGTCGCGTCAGTGAATCTTAGTAATGCTTCAAAGTACGTGATGGTATGTTTTTTTGGTGATAAAAATATGGAAAATTGATGGTGGGGCCTCCTTCCAAAAGATTTTGTGGGTGATTGCGATGAGAAATTGATTTAATGTGGTTGACACTGGAGGTTTTTATTAGAGGAATGAATTCATTGTAAATTATTTGTTTAAGTGGATACCTGTTACAAATAAACGTTTTATGACCAGAAAATGTTTTTGTTTAACAATGATAATTATTTGGAGACAGTTCTGAGTCCTGACTCCTCTTTATATTTATAACTACCTTAAACAAACTTGACGAGACACTCTGTGGATCTTAAGTTAATATTTAGAGACAAAACTATGGTTGAAGCTGAAAATTGAGTAAATTCGAAACTTAAACCATCTTCGGTACGGATCATCAGTCTATCACAATTATTGACGGGCAACTGCTAGACATAGGATAGGCCTTTACCAAATTACACCTTAATGGATTATCTGCTATCCACGCTAGTTCAAGTTAGAAATTGGTACGGTTCATATGCGAAGTTGCATCAATTTCCAATTCAAATAAAAATCTTAAGATAAAACCTCTAAACATCTCGGTCAATAGGAACTTATCACCGAAACGGTGGGAGCTCCACAAGGGTCAATTCTCTGCCCTTCCCTAATTTTCATCAATACGTATCTTGTTAAAGATTATCTTGAGACAGTGTTATTTGCAGCTAATAAATCACGTTTATTTAAGCTTAGATGGCAGCAGCCAGAGACTGACTATGTAAATAATTAGTACAGCTCTATCTTAAGTAGTGCTCGGTTAAGAATAATGTTGATTAATGGCTTTAGTTACTCGCGAATGCTAGTGTTTTCAACGGCTACGAGCTTTTGCTAATCTAGTGTTTTATTGCGCTGGTGCGAGATGGCGCGGAAAAAGAGTACCCGGAAGGAATTGGGCGAGGCCTTAACCAGCGGCGGGACTGTAATGGCTAGTTAAAGGTTAATGGAAGAGTAAGAATTTGGAATAATATGTCATGTAAGGTCCGGCCGCGCTAAATTTGAACATTACTTAAAATAATTATGTTCTTGTATATCGATTTTATTCAATTTCGTGCGGCCATTGCTGTTGACAACTTTGGCAAATTTAGCGCGGCCGGACCTTAGATAGAAATGGACTATCTATAAGGACATAATGTAGCAATATAAAACTAAAAAAATCTGTGGCCATAATTTCTTCTTTGTCTCCCATATCAACTTGAGCTATACGTCAGACAATAAACCCGTATAGTGGTAGAAAGATTTGCCAGTCAGCAAGGTCAAAGTCAAAGTCAAAGTTTTTTATTTGTAAACATAGGTGTAAAAATAGATGGTGTAAAATAAAATAGGTACAGAGATCTCTATGTTTTGCCGTTAACGGCGTACAAATAGCATGTAAGCATACGAAACTACAATTTCGTATTGAGACTTTTCTTAAAATTAAATTACAAGCTACTTAATAGAGACATTTAAAACGTTAGAAATATTTCTTATGTATTAGGCATTTCTTATTAATAGTTAAGTAATAATATATAAAACTGACAAACATAACTATATATTATACAATGTGCATTTAAACTAATTCAGCACATATTTATCCACATATCTTGTATTATCTTCTAGGTATTCATTAAGGGAATAATAAGCCTTTTGAGTAAGGAAATTATTTAGATATTTTTTAAAATCATTTAGCTTGAGTTTTGCTCTTATAGGCTCCGGTATTTTATTGTATAATCTGGGTGCCATGCCTAGAAAACTTTTTGAGTAAAAAGCTGTGTTATGTGTATTAGCGCAAATCTCATTGTTACGACGTTTCGATTTAAGTGTTTTAAATAGATGTGAGTTTGATTTTACAAATACTGCTGTCTCATAAATATATAGACATGGTAGGGTTAGTAATTTATACTTTTTAAAAAATGGTAAGCAACTGTCAGTTGATCTTAGCTTGAAGACAAATCGTAAACATTTTTTCTGTGCCTTGAATGCGATGAGTTTATCTGTAGAATTTACGTCAGTCGCATACCTACTGCCTACTAGCTAGGGTGCGCCGGAAGCATAAGCTCCTTTAACGCACCCCAGGCAATAAGTTATTTTTAAGTAAGTTTCTTTGTAACTTTATTTATAACAATAATAATTAGTAACGAGATTACGTCAGCTGCTAATATTGCAGTCGAAAGTTCAAGGTGCAAAATATTTTTGATACCTAACGATATTTTATAAAGAATTGAAAAGAAAGTCTGTAAGAGCTTTGTGTTTCCGCTTCTTTTCAATTAGGAACTCAATTTCCCAACGCTACCGTTAGCGATGTGTTTTTGTTTCTTTGGCAATAAAGGATAGTGTCAAACCTATTCAGAATGCCCTTTTTATTATTCTTGGTATCAACATCGCATGTTTATTTTGTTAATAATCTACTACGCAAACAATAGATATACTTACCCAGTTTATAAGCCCTTCATTTAACCGAATCATAATCATTAAATACCTACACTTAATTTTTATAGATTTTTTTTGCTGAAATGCAACATTTAATTAAAATTATTTTCTGTTGTTACAGGTGAACGCGGCGCCCGTCTGCAGTAATTAAAGTAAAATGAAAAAGAAGAGAAAACCAATAACGAAGTGAAATTCATCAACAAAATAATAATTTTAAAAGCATTTATCTTAAACAAAAACAACGCATGGTGTAAACGGACTTTATCCAGACAGGGACTGGGAGTGATTTAAATAATAAAATTAAAAAAGTTGACTCTAAATACAACTCACTCGAATTCATAAACAAACTTCAGGCCATTTTCGAAATCGGAACACAAATAAGTAATCGACGTTTAAAAGGTGATCGCTTTTGTTTAAACATTTTTGGGACTGCCGCCTTTTTATGTTTATTTACCGTTTAAAGTATTTTCAAAAAACAGTGGGAGTGCAAACACTCGATTTTTGAACGCATTGTTATTCTCGTTGAAAAAAAAACCCTATATTAAAAAAAAATTGTGAAAGCGCGGGAAAGTGAATGACATTTCGTGAGTTTTTGTGAACGGTGGTTGACCGCCACATTTGGTGGTTTTTCGCATAAATTGGTGTGAAATTGTGTCAAAGTGGCTGGAGACGAGCATTTGGACATGTTGGGGGGCCCCGAATGGGGTCAGCGGGAGTCGAGCCCCCCTAGAGATGCTCCCCTGCCGAGTTTCGGCTTCACACAGGAGCAAGTCGCGTGCGTTTGCGAGGTAAGCTTTATTCAATAACGTAAACAGTAAATAAAATTTTTAATTGGTCATTTTTTATGATAAACAGTAACTAAAATTATAATTCGTGATAATTAAATTTTATTAAGGGTAGTAAGGTAAAATGTTTCTATAAACTATAGGAATTTATTAATGTTCGACGTCTTGGAGATAGACTAAACACTCATTTTCTTTTTGGACATCGCTAAAACCAGGGGCACAAAATCTGAGTGGAAAAAGCGGCGCAATTTCGCCGACTGAGACAAAGTCGTAGGTTAAAATTCACATATCGCACTTTGACTTTACGATGGTAAGTAACCGTCTCATACAAAAGTGAACTTTACCTATTAATAGGATACATAAAATAGTACAAACTTCGTATGAAACGCTTGCTCGCAATTGTCATTATTTGCAAGGCCATAAGTGCGGTCTTGCTCGCGCGTTTTTTCTGCTCAGATAACGACACTTTCAGGAACATGATTTTAACTTGCTAAGATTGAGTATCACCGCGTTGTCTATAGCAATAGCCACATGCATATTTTAATCTCAGCCAAAGATATAAGTCCTTACTGCAAAAATATTTCTGAATCTTACACAAATCTTCAGTACTTAATATTTATTTGGAGAACATTCCACTAAACGCGGCCAGTGGAATTCATTTGTTTTGTTTACGTAAGTTCTACGTGTTTTTATGATGGACGCATTTACTTAACCTCGCGTTTGTTCGTTATTTTAACGTGTGTACGCACTGGCCGAAATTGGCCACGTTTCAACTCCCATTGAAGGAATAAATAGAAGGCCGAGATTATAAGGAATTCCCGAGCTGAAATCCGGACAACTAAACTATCCGAAAACTTTATAGGAAGCGGTAATGAATAGGACTTCCCATATCCGTCGGCCTTATTTCCAAATCAAAATTCATTAGAATCAGCACTTTTGAACGTCAAAATTACTTGATTCTATACAATAGAATAGAATATTGGTCGAAGCGGGGATACCTTACCTTAGGTTCGACTTTGAACTGTTTGGTCTGAGTAGACACTGAAGATTTACAGGGAGACCTTAGATCGTGTAACGTAGGAATGTATGAAAAACTTTACGTACAGCTTCTTATCAAAGTATGACATCTTAAAAGAAAAAAAAAAATGGTATTAGAAAAATAAATCTACCACTTTGGCTTGTTTTGTTTTATTAAAATTGATAACCAAGTCTTAATGATAAAATACCAATTATATCTGTTTTCCTAGATATGTCCACAACTTCTTACTATATAGTATATACGACAATACAACCCTCAGCATTATAAATGACAATTATGACGTAGTTATACTAAATAAAATTATCACAAACCTCAAACAACAATATCTCCACATTAATATTAGCAAAACCAAAATGATACAATTCTAAAGGTACAATAGTAAGCGTCTACAGTAAAAAATACAGTATGGTAATGGGAAAATTGAAGAGGTTGAGAGTACAAAGTTCCTATGGATAACAATAGACAAACATTGTAATCGGAAAGCTCATATTGACGAACTGCACAAATTCATATTTGTTCTTGTGTGGCTAGTGTTAATGAGGCACTATGTGCGTTGGCAGAAATTTGAAGACATGTGACATCTACTAACCCGCGTGTTGGATTACGGTTTACACTCACAGAGAGGAGGCCTGTGTCCCAGCAGTGGGAACGATATAGGCTGATTATGTTACATGTAAGGTCAAATAATTTAACAAGGTCTAACTAAAGCAATACTTTTCAATAATTGAGTTTATCGTCTTATAGGTTTCTCGTTGAGATACTTCCAAAAATTCCAGAATAGTCAATAGTGTGCCAATTAAAATGGGCCTTGGTTCTATAAAAAAAAAACTGCTTAGTGCTTACTCCCAAGTCCCCATATTCACGGCTCAACGAATCTTGCTTCATCATCATCTGCCTAGCCTTTTCCCAACTATGTTAGGGTCGGCTTCTAGTCTAACCGGATGCAGCTGAATACTAGTATTTTACATGGAGCGACTGCCTATCCGACCTCCACAACCCAGTTATTGGGTAATACGATACCCCTTGGTAAGACTGGGTTGTCAGATTTTCGGGCTTCTGACTACCCGTAACGACTGTCAAAGATCCACGAATGACAGCCGGGACCAACGGCTTAACGTGCTTTCCGAGGCACGGAGGGGTCTTGGTATGTAAATATGGTCACCCATCCACGGACCAACCGCGGCAAGCGTAGCTTAACCTGATCGATCGACTCGTGCGACTGTTATTACTTAGCCACAAGCCCCTCAACGAATCTTGCTTATGTAAACAAATAACTTAAAACAATTGACTACGTACAATGTTTTGAGTTCGTACTAAGTGGCTGGGTAAGCATTCTGAGAAAAGTGAATTAAGTAGGTCCATTATTAGTAACGTAAGCGTTTTAGAAAGAGTAAAAGACCGTACTGTGTTAGGTTTTAAATATAGCTGTGCTGAGCTTTTAAATATGCTGGGTTGAGTTCAAGAAGCAAATGTAGCGCCACTATTGGTACAAAATATCCAGTTAGGGAAAATACAAAATCGTGTACAGTCAACAAAAGAGATAAGTATGCAGAATCGTCGGATATAGTTGAAGTTTAGTAAGAAACCAATGGATGTTGTCGACTGAAAGGAGAGGTCAAAAGTGGTACAATATTCCGAATATTTTTAAACGCTAATGTGATGTACCTTATTAGAAAGCTTATTTATTAAGCTACTCGATTAAAGTTAAATATGATTTTTTCAGGCGCCTGTTTTCGTAAAAATGTGAAAAATGTTTCACTACAAACAAAACGCACATAGCCTTTATTTATTCATTTCTATGCGATATAGTTATTTCAAATGTGGCTAAAGTTTCCGTTTCTATTAAATACTTTGAGATTTTATTATAATTTTAGCTGCAGCTCCATGAAATTGAGACAAAAAATATTGATTATCATTCCAATGCAATATCAAAACGTGTCGAAAAAAGGTCAAATCTGTAAATGTCAGAATGACGTTGAAATAAAAAAAACACCATAACCTCTGGTAAAAGTCCGCGAGGCGGAGTGGTTTTATATGTAGAAAAACACGTCAACAAATGTATTAATGTACTTAATTATAAAGTACAAGTATGTACATAACCACTTATTTCTATGATAATTGACAATGACAATGTCAGTCAGCAGTCACTGCTGACACTGGGCTGCCAACCCTAAAATATATACAATGTTTGTAGTGAGTGATGCAAGCATTTTATTTTTCAACACTTGTTTAAAAAAAAACGGGCGGCTGTAAAAAAAAATGAAATGCCCAAAGACATCAAAATAATTACCCTCTTTCAGCCTATATATATAGCTCTGAAGGCTGTTTAAATTTTCAATTATTTTAGTACCAAGCCCCATACATTTATTGAACGTCTCCTTTAATTTGATAAATGAGCTGTTTGTTTTCTATGAATAAAAGAAAAGTTGTACCTAATCCACACAAATTCAAATAACACTAGTGCATTGAAGAATTGAAAACATCGACTAGAAGAATCATCAAAATTCGCATAAAAATGCCGGAGATGCAGTACATTTATGCATATAACATCGTACATAAGAATAATTACATAATGTATTATATACTAAAACCTCCCTGAAAGTACGCAGATCACATTAGTGAAAGAATTATCAAAATTGGTTCATTAGTTTTTGAGAAAATCGCGGACATACAAACATACATACATACGGGTCGAATACAGAACCTCCTTTTTTGAAGTCGGTTAAAAAGTGAAAAATAAAAACTTAAAAAAAAACAACCGACTTCAAAAATAAAACTACACAGTGATAAATAACTTTAATTTCAGAAGTCGGTGTCAAAAAACGAAAATTCGGAGCCAACGACACCGACTTCAGAAATTAAAGTTATTTATCATTTTGTAGTTTTTTTTTTGAAGTCGGTTGTTTTTTTTTGTTTAAAAAGTTTTACCTATTGCAAATAAATATGATTAGGATTATTTTCTTCGTCGTAGCACTCTTGTCAGAGCGGTCGTGCTCCTCATGTAGTTTCTTGTCTAGGGGCTGATGTGATCGTCCTTCGTCCGACCAGACAGGCCTGAGTTGGCGTTGCAGTGTTCCGCGCTCGCCACTCGAGAGTGGTTTTGGCCATTATATTAATGGGCGCACGGGGAGGTGGGACCCGCTGATCGGGGGAGCGGTGAATGCTCATGCGAATCCCGCACCTCCGGCCATAGGTAGAGGTGGAACACCGCGGTGGTTTTAGCCGGTAAGAGTCCGGCATGCCCTCTGTCCCCCCCACGATGGAGGAAGTCCATGAGGATACCCACCGCGCAACAAAAAAAAAAAAAAAAAGGGGCAGATGTGATCCGCCTCACGATTTCTCGCCACCTACTCCGATTTTTGGTATTCTTAGTGCACTCATACAAGGGATATCGCCCACTGCGGATTGCCCTCTACTCTACCCTGCACAACAAGGCGCTTATGATTATGATACTGTAATGTACAGACGCCAGCTCACCAAGCTACTACAATCTGTCAAATTTCTTTAATACATTTTGAACTTTATCGCTAAAGCATACGGTTCAAAATTGATTGGGAAAATCTGATAGTTTAGGGTAGCTTGATGTGCTGGCGTCTGTACCTCTGGCGCACCCTGGACTGTCAGCCTCGCTAGCTACTATAAGGATGTTTCGACGCGTGGCCCAAATTGGAACTAACGTCATCTTGTTTTTAGGGTTCCGTACCTCAAAAGGAAAACAGAACCCTTATAAGATCACTAATTCGTTGTCCGTCTGTCTGTCTGTCGGTCAAGACCGTTTTTTGCAGGAACGCGTGGAATTATCAAGTTGAAATTAACTTTAAATACCTACCAGGGCTGCAATCCCTTGAAGCAGTGAAAAAAAAGTCAACGCAATCAAAAGATACGGGCATTTTTGTTCCGAAATCAGAACCTATAGGTTGGCGAATAGATCGACTGCTAGTAAGCACGTTTAAAGATACTGGAGGCCTACCACAAGCTCTTAACGCGATCCATTTTAGGACCTAAACTGAACTGTTCTTCTAATTCGTACCATGGCGTCAGTTTAACGATTCAGTTTAGGCCGTGCCATCTGCTGACAGCGATTGCCCCAAACTGAGTCGCAAGTTTTGATTTCATTCATACTTGTTTGGTACCATGACGTCCATAGAACAGCTCAAGCGATGCAGTTTAGGAACCTAAACTGAAATGTCTTGTTTTTGAATCGTTTTTAATTAGATCATGGTAGGCCACCTGGCACTCTTTCAATATTCACTCTTTTTGTAATGGACACAACCTAATTATGAGAAATTAGAACGCTGTGGTAAAAATATTAGCCAATCATCAAATACACTGCCACAATCTTTTGGCGCTCGAATGACGTTGACAGGGGGGCGCTGTTGGTAAACAATCGTGATATTTTTTTTAAATGTATTGAAAAATACCGGTTAAGTGCGAGTCGGACTCGCGCACCGAGGATTCTGTACAAATTTGTAGGCATGTAAATAGTTTATCACGAGATTTTTTTTGTAATGTAACTAGAAATTTACGGTTTTCGGATCTTTTGCTTTACTTGTGCTACATGATTTTGCTTCTTGCCAAATTTCATGATTCTAGGTCAACGGGAAGTACCCTACAGGATTTGATTTCGGAACATAAACGCCCGTCTGTATCTTTCGATTGCGTTGACTTAGAAGTTTGATTTTTTCACTGCTTCAAGGGATTGCATCGTATTTAATATTAATTTCAATAAGGGTCCGTTTTTCCTTTCGAGGTACGGAACCCTAAAAATAAAAAATAAGCTCGATGACGCCGGCGTTTGAGAAGAAATGCCGAAACAAACTCAGAAGATCACGCAGTCTCTTTTAAAGTCCAGACATTTCAGAATTTAACCACTTGTGAACTACTGTGTCACGACACTAGTTTCAGAATATAAACCTCGTTTAAATCTGGAAAAGTTTATGTACGAAGTATGCACTGGCGAGTGTATATAGTACCTCCTCTACGTATTACGGTTAATCTAAATCCGTCCACGTTGCTTGCGGTCACGTCAGTCGTCAGCTGTTTACCTAAGTCGGGATTTGAGGAGCTTAAGTGCAACTGCAAAGCGAGTGGACTGAGATTTGATTGTTTAAGGAGTAAAGACTTTGCTAATTACAAGCCCTATCGGCTTTACACATACATACATACACATAATCAGACTATAATGTTCCCACTGCTGGGACACAGGCCTCCTCTCAGTGCCCGCTTTATCAGTCTTAAAATTAATTGGTATTTAAACTTTCTTCAAAGTGATGGCCATAATTGTACCGGTTTTTAAACCGTTTCCAAATGTTAAACTTGAAGTGAGCTGCCTAGGGAATGACACCACAAGTTTTCACGATGAGGTTTTTACAGAACAGACCGGCTGGTTATCCAAAATGCACTGTATTTTCCTTAGGTTTCACTTATTTTGGGGTTGACTACGTATGGTCTGGAGGCAATTGAACCAGTTACAGTTGTCTAATCTCCACAAACTTGGGTATGGCAATAGCTAAAAACTTCTCCCGGTTGTCTATGATAGATAC
Organism: Hydraecia micacea; assembly: GCA_914767645.1. Taxonomy (NCBI): domain Eukaryota; kingdom Metazoa; phylum Arthropoda; class Insecta; order Lepidoptera; family Noctuidae; genus Hydraecia; species Hydraecia micacea. The sequence continues at coordinate 2,025,919 of OU611801.1, read as the reverse complement.
TCCACCGAATTTTTGATGATACATAATTTATCACAACTACCAATTACCATTGAGCCTAGAACACAAGAATAAAAGCTCATTTATTAATCCTCCCGACCGATTTCGGTCACGGTGGCCAATCTCAACGGTGATTAGCCAGGTGCGCAGGAGATATTATAGTGCACAAGTGTGTGCGCAAACACAGGTGCGCTCTCTGTTCCTTTACTCTCATAGTCCGATGGGACGGCAATCCGACACGACCGGGGAGAGATCAGGCGCAAGACCAACGGCTTTACCTGCTTTCCGAGGCACGGGGATATTAATCCACTAACTTCCAAACTCCGGGCTGTTACTAAGAAATTTCTAATGGAAAACCCAATATCACTTTGTCCGACCTGGGAATCGAACCCAGGACCCCACGATCAGCAGTCGTTCTTGCAACCACGAGACTAAAGACAAAAAAAACCTCATTTAAATACTGATAAAACAATTTTTAGGGCTCAGTACCCAAAGGGTAAAAACGGCACCCTATTACTAAGACTCCACTGTCCGTCTGTCTGTCTGTCACCAGGCTGTATCTCATCAACCGTGATAGCTAGACAGTTGAAATTTTCACAGATGATTTTCTGTTGCCGCTATAACAACAAATACTAAAAACAGAGTAAAAAAAATATATATTTAAGGGGGCTCCTATACAACAAACGTGATTATTTTGCCGTTATTTGCTCGATATTAATAACGGCAACAGGCAGACGCTTGAAATATTCACAGAATATTTAATTGGATATTCACTTTAAAAATAAATAATTAAATTAAAATAAATTAAGGGGGGCTCCCATACTACAAACATGATTTTTTTAAATACATAATTATGTAGTGTTGTATATTGTACGGTTGGTACGGAACCCTTCGTGTGCGAGTCCGACTCGCACTTGGCCGGTTTTTACACGATACAAGTTTCTTGCCTGTTGCATACATATAATTATACATAAGTACATATTATTATTACAAACTGTTATGCAGTTTGGCAGACTTTATGTATGCTATTGTTAATACAGATTTTGAATAAATAAATAAATAAAAATGGTTATGCTTCAAACTAAATCAAATTTTATACCAACTCCCTGAGTGTAAACTTGGAGGTTAGACAAAACCAACAGGGTAGGTAACCTTGACGACAGGGCTTCCACCCGGATATCCGGTTACCAAGGGGCGTGGCGGAGAGCTAGAGATAGGGGTCGAAGAACCAATGGAGTACCGCTGAGTAATTTAATTTGGGAGAGATGTGGTAGGTATGCCTGTTTGGCGATCGGTTTAGTTCAAAATGTTTTGGTTAATGAAGTTGTAGACCATTTATTGGGATCTTCGTAAAATGTATTCTTAGGATGTCAAACTCAGGCTGGACAAGAGATTAAGTGAGATAAAATATTATAGCCTTTTTATAAGGGTTACAGGACACACTTTACTAGTAAAATCTCACTGAATGAAAAATAGTCGGTAATCCAATGGAAAATAGTAGTTCTTCTTAATAAATCTTCTATTTTCAACTATATGGAGTAGATAGAGACTGCATGAAGCATTCTCTATTAACTCCCTAAGATACTGATGGCCTATAAGTGGTCGCAAGCTACACAGTTCGATCACCAGATTAGGTAATGTTCTTGAGTCAGTTAATCTATTAGGACTTTCAGAGCTGCTACACAGCGTGAGTCTGATGGCTGGGTTTGTGCTTAGTTTGTGGCAGTGAGCTTATCCCACGCTCATTCCCAATTACATGGGCCTTATCTTTATACTATAACTGACGAAATATGGACGTACACGGGTGTTTTGGAACGATCGGCCGCCGCAGCCTAAATTCGGTCTGGATGACTTTTTATAAGTGAATTATTATTTCTTTATCGTCCGTACGCAAAATACGCGCATTGACGTGGAGTTGCGGACACCAGCCCGTATTACCTATTACCTATTATTTCTTTCTCCATCATGGACCTCTACACCTCCAAATACCTCCGGGGAATACAGGCGTTACATCATAAAATTACTTACATAGAAAACCGAAATAATCCCTCAACATCCCCACATATTTAATTCCATCATTTTAATAGCCATCACCTTTCATTTTCCATTTCATCAATAAACCGGTTGTCATGGTATTGCGCACAAATTGAATGGGATCAGCCCCCTAATGGTCTGGTATCGGTTACAGTAATTTGCGATGCGCCCGGTGTAGATAATGAGATTCAGAGGGTTGAGTTTTGATAAGTAAGTATGGTGTGTGTTTTCCGGGTGTTATAGGTGTTTTATTTTATTACATTCATTGTAAATTCAGCCTCAAAAAGATGTATTACATCGACAAGAATTCATTTAATAAATGTAAAATTATTTTATTTCTGTAAGTACACTTTTACACGTCAATCGTATTATAAAAACTAGATGAGGTCGGCGTTTTTCTGATTCTGAGAAGAAAGGGCGAAACACAGATGTCATTGTATCTTTTAAAGTCTAGACATAATATCTGGTGGTCATAGTATCTTGGTCAGGTCATGTGAAGACCATGTGGTCTTCACATGACCAAGATTCCTGACCATTTCAGACGTGTCTGAAATGGTATTTTGAAGATAGGTTTTTTGTATAAAAACTCTACTCAAACAAAAAAACCATTCAGAAATTCAGAATCTGTCTAGATTTAGCTAGCTTTATTTAATATAATATATCCTAAATATACATATAGAAAACCTGTAAAATATTAGTTAAGGTCGAAATAAAATTTCTTATTTTGTTACTTGGAAATGAGTGAAAAATTTGAGAAATGCTCAAAAAACACATGACACATGTAGGTATACCTGTGGTATCGCTTGTGTAAAATAAAAAGGTAGGTACTTTATTGTGCCAATTCAAAAACAGAATTTGCAACACAAAAAATATCCTTTCGTTTTCAACCCGTCAACAGCCCGAGGGTGGTCACAAACAGCCATATCAAGCTATTTGCGCAGGCGCACATGTGCAAGGACATCCGGTGCCTAAACCAATACTTTGTAGGTAGGTACTCTAAATAAATATGGCGCCTGCACGGAATTTCATGAGATCTTTGCCAATTTTTTTTTACTATTGTCAATGCTGGTAGAAATTGTTTGTGTCTTAAATAAATACGGCGTAAAATGAATTGATTAAGCTGCCAAAACAGTGTTCTTATTTTATATCAATATGGCTGAAATTATCTCTCTCATTTAAGACATAAACAGTATTAGCAAAAAAAAGAAAATTGCATATTTTTTTTATATTTCTTTTTCTGAATTATTTACTGAAAATCCGCCTGTAACATGCTTATAATAAGGCATCAAGGTATCACACTCGTTACACTACAACAAAATGTTGAGCAGGCACTTACTTACCTACCATCTAAGCACTACAAATACTAAGAAGCCCCTAATTGACTTCAGCAGCAGGTAGTGGGTACCTAACCATAGTGAGGCACTTTCTAAGTATTCAATAAACATTGTCATGTAAGATGTAGTCACATCTATAACAAATAACACTTAAAAAATCGAGAATAGGTAGGTATAGTACGCGCCACGAAAGATGAGACTTGACGAGCTCAGTAGTGGTGAGCTTGCGCAGGTAAGTCGAAATAGTTACCCATAATGTGTCTATCTATTCAGGGATTTAACGATGACATTTAGATTAAAATTTTTAACAATATTATTATATTTATTACGAAATAATAAGGTTTAAGATAAAAGTCAAGTCTCATCTTTCGTCGTAGTAACTATTCAGTAATCTGTGCTTTCGTGGCGCGTATTGTACACGCATGCATTTCTAAACTTTCCAGCCCCGAGCAAGCAGGACAGTTATATTAAACTCGTACAAAATAAAACCGACATACCCTACCACCGCGCTTAAGCCAGTCCATTTTTCCAAATTTTCACTCTTCATCTTCCTCCCCAGGTTCTCCAACAAGCCGGTAACATCGAGCGTCTAGGCCGCTTCCTCTGGTCCCTCCCAGCTTGCGAGAGGCTCCACGCACACGAGTCAGTCCTCAAAGCGAAGGCGATGGTGGCCTTCCACAGAGGGAACTTCAAGGAGCTCTACCGCCTGCTGGAGTCACACACCTTCAGTCCTCATAACCATCCCAAGCTGCAGAATCTGTGGCTTAAAGGTAAGCGAAAACTTAGGTTGTGTTTGAAAACAGCTGGTATTTCAAGGTTCCCTGAAAAGTTCCCTGAAAAATTTCATGAAAAACAAATACGTGTACGCTCTGTCTCTAGTGTGTAAATATAGTGTTGCACAGTCAACAAAAGAGATAAGTATGCAGGATCGTCGGATATAGTTGAAGTTTAGTAAGAAACCAATGGATGTTCTCGAATTAAATTAAATTTTATTAATAGAAAACAAACAGCTCATTTATTCATTAAATTTCAGTTAAAAATATCATCGGTTTCTTACTAAACTTCAACTATATCCGACGATCCTGCATACTTATCTCTTTTGTTGACTGTACATAACAATATCACCAAATTCGAAACGGCTGGTTGACACTTCCCCTGACCCAAGGGCTGGCTTTTACCTTGGCCAGAGGCTAAGCATTGCCTTACAACGTGGTATATAGTGCCGCCAGTCTCTTGGGTACATTACCAGTCGACAGCGATGCGGATGAATTTTTCAACGCTACATTTTAGTTTGTGTATAGTTTTAGAAATGTTAGGATTTAATTTTGTTATTTTTATTAATTCATTACGTATTACTTATTATTTTAATTTACAATAGTAAAATTTATATACAGGATGGAATTTTGTAATGCCACCTGAAGGGAAAGTACTCTTAATACTTACTGTAGATAGAAAATTTTACTCAAAGAAAACATTCCTTTATTTTTGAATAGAAAGAAAACTGCATTCAAAGATTTTCGAAAATTCGCTTGCCACACCCGGGAATCGAACCGACTAAAATCTGTAAAAATTGCAGCCTGTACTTTTATTGCATTGTGTGACCGATACCTAAACACGTGATTGTACTCATGATAACAAACAACTTTTACTATGGGACCAAACCTGAAATCGCGAAAAAAAAATCTGCTGTTCAGTATATTTTGACCAGTTAGGCGAACATAAACGACTAAACAGTAGATTTTTTTTTTCGAGATTTCGACTTGGCAGAAAACTGTTGTTACCTTTTCCAAACCAAACCTAGTAATAGAAGTAATATTTCGGTTTCACGCATAGCTAGAATTCCCCTTGAGTATTGAATTCATATTAATTGAATGAATGATAAATTAAATGTTTCTTGACCAGCACACTATATGGAAGCAGAGAGGCTACGAGGCAGGCCGCTGGGCGCCGTCGGCAAATATAGGGTGCGACGCAAGTTCCCGCTACCTCGGACTATATGGGACGGGGAGGAGACCTCTTATTGTTTTAAAGTAAGTACCTTTGACGCTAAATGAGGTAAAGAATTCACACCACTAGTGAACTGAGGCCCATGATACTTGGCGAAAAATTCTGCAAAGGAATTGTTAGCAAATCTACCATAAAAGAAATGGGTAGGCCTTCTCCATGATCTTTCTTGAATATGGCATAAACGACAGGTAAACATATAGGTGCTCAGAAGTGAATGGAATCAGGTGGCCTACCATGATCTAACTAAAAACGATTCAAAAACAAGAGATTTCAGTTTAGGTTCCTAAACTGCATCGCTTGAGCTGCTTTATGGACGTCGTGGTACCAAACAAGTATGAATGAAACCAAAACTTGCGACTCGGTTTGGGACCATCGCTGTCAGCAGATGGCACGGCCTAAACTGAATCGTTAAACTGACGTCATGGTACAAATTAGAAGAACAGTTCAGTTTAGGTCCTAAAATGGATCGCGTTAAGAGCTTGTGGTAGGCCTGCAGGGCTATTGGTGGTGGCGAATACTTACATCTTCTCGAAAAAGAATATAAGTAATCATTGAGTGGAGAACTAAAGAGGGCAAGTTCATATCATTTTATTTGTAACAAACAACATTCCCTACTTTCGACAACCTCTGCATTTTATAAGCGAAATACCTCGTTGGTCCTGTCATCATGATCATCTGCCTAGCCTTTTCCCACTATGTTGCGGTCAACTTCTAGTCCAACCGGTTACAGCTGGATACCTTATAAATGACCTGTAACTGTTTAAACTAAAAGTAATTTCTTTTGTTTAGGAAAAGTCCCGGTCAGTTCTTCGAGACTGGTACCTACACAACCCATATCCTTCACCCCGAGAGAAGAGGGAGCTAGCAGAGACCACGGGTCTTACTACTGTACAAGTAAGTTAACTGTTATATTACTCATTTTTTATTATTCTGTAACGTTGTTATTTATGTAATACAAAAGAAATGAATGAAAGGATTGTAAAGCTGAGATGAGAATGCTAATTAATTAACAACCATCTTTATTTTGTAATCCTACTTGTAAAATAAAAATATAACTAACTAAAACTATTAACAAACTAAAATCAAAGGCTTCGATATATTCCTCCGCATCGCTGTCGACTGGTAATGTACCCAAGAGACAGGCGGCGTGCGGTTTTGCCATGTTGTATGACAATACTTATCCTCTGGCCAAGGTAAAATTCAGCCCTTGTGCTATTGGTGTGACGAGAATGAATCTAGAGGTAGTTTGAAACTAGCGTAGGTGACAGAAAAGCTGAGTAGTAACCGATTGTCGTGGTATGCGCCTGCGACATTTTGCAAAACAGCGAGCGTTTGCAAACGGACGGGGCCGTTTGTTAAATGACGAATCAAACAATTTTCCGACGACATGGAGTGTTGTGAGGTGTTGCGAAGAAATAAGGAGCATGAGACTAGAAAAATTGTAAGATGAATGTGGATAGCTATGAAAAGAGGCGGACCATAGAAAAGTTGTATCGTGTGCTAGATGATATGTCTAAGGAGGAAGTAAATAATGAAATGGCGGCTGATAGAGTCGTATGTAAGAAAAAGACGTCTGCTCCGATCCCAAATAAATTGGTATGAGATTAGGAAAATTACAGTGATTTAAGAAAATATTTATTTCAGTCCCTATAATGTTCTTTTTATCGATCAGTGGCAGAAAAATGGTGTGAAAACATTTGGCTTAAGGCTGCCTTTTCACCAGAGATGAGCGAGGATGCGTAGCGAGGGATGTGTGTAAAACTAACCAATATCAACGCTAACTTAGTTCAAGCTATAAAAATGAAGCGCCATCAGCTTAGCATAATCAGCCTATAATTTTCCCACTGCTGGGACTCAGGCCTCCTCTCTTCGAGAGGGAGTGAGCTATAATCTACCACGCGAGCCTATAGTGCGGGTTGGTAGATGTCATATGTTTTAGATTTATTGGTTCTAGGACATGCCGGTGTCCTCACGATATTTTCCTTCACCGTTTTAAGAGCAGTAGTGATGACGATATTTACTCAAAGTAAAACGCCTGCCTGAGTTCGATTCGAACCCACGACCAACAACTCAAGTTGAGGCCGTTGCCACTGGGGCACCACTGCTCAGCTTAAGCTCTAGATATCTGCTCACCTCTCAAAATATTATAGCAATGAACAAAAAACGTCATAAGAGCAAGTTAGTCATGGCAGTGCATGCACCGTTCGCAGACGGTCAGTTGTGGTCGCCAGGAACTCGACACCGCTTCCTCGAACTGAACGGATAGAATTACCGAACATATACTTATGATACACACACTATGCATTTATATAAATTAAATAAAAACAGTGTCCCACTGAAGATGAAAGGCTGAAGGAAACGAGCCCTGACCACGGGCAAAGATTTTGCGAAGACGATATTTAAAATGTCTTCGCAAAAAACGTAAGAAATTTTGAATTTTGCGTAATGCCTTCAAAGCAAGAGTGATCAGGCATTTTCTGGGTACGCTCGTTCCGTTATATACCTGAAGGCCAATTCTCGTAATTTAAAACGTTCCAAATCTAGTCGTAGTCTTATCTCGGCGACAAACAAATGTCAAAAACTTGTCAAAATCTATGGAATTTAGAGATATTTTTGACAGATTGAGACTGAGATAAGACTGTGAACGTTCTTAAAATTACGAGAATTGCCCCTCTGATCCATCGCTATCATCAGGCGTGAGGTCAAGAGCGAGCACATTCAGCAATAAAAAAAAATGCTGAAGTAGAATTTGACAAGTTCTTAACTTTAAATTCTCAATTCAGAAGCCGGGTATTAGTTCTGGTTTCCTAATCTTTTCCTTCACTGTAGGTCACTATACAGGATGAAATTGAAAAAACGCGACAAATCGAAATGGGAGATTGTACTCATCATTATGATCAACTTTTACTATGGGACCAAACCTGAAATCGCGAAAAAAAAATCAGCTGTTCCCTACATTTTGACGAGTTATGCGGCGGTAGGGAACAGCTGATTTTTTTTTCGCGATTTCAGGATTGGTCCCATAGTAAAAGTTGTTCATAATGATGAGTACAATCTCCCATTTCGATTTGTCGCATGTTTTAAATTTCACCCTGTAGTTACAGATAAACTCCAAAAAGTACATTGACTGTAAACATTTCTTAATGATACAGTACATGGTTTAGTTTTTAGCTCGTAATCTAGTGCAAGCATCGAGCAGGTTCACAAACCTCTCTGAACATAACACCTGCCGATCTATTCTGTAAAAATCTCACCGTGAAAACTTGAGCTTAAAGTGAGCTGTCAATAGTCCCTAGCATCTGACGGAATGGCAGCTCATTCCACCTAAGTTTTCACGCTGACATTTTGACAGAATAGACAGGTGAGTTTACAAATTCAGCATGTCGATTCTGTAAAAATCTCACCGTGAAAACTTGCGTGGAGTGAGCTGTCAGTGTCATCCCACTGATGCTAGGGATTGACCAAGCAAACATTTATAATCATAATCGAGATTTTAATAATATTTTTTATGTTAATTCTATTGAAAATTTTATATAATTTCAAAGCTAGTATTTTAGTTGTCAAAACATTATTATTTCATGGGGGTTTTAAATAAAATAGCAGCACAGAAACTTAATGTTTTTTTTTTTATTTTTTTCCTAGACTGACTAGTCAATATAGCCTGAGGCGTGAGCGCGTCACGCACTAATAGTAAATAAAATCTGTGGTGTCTGGGAGAAACCTGTTAAGTCCAAAAACGTATTTTTTCAGTATTAGACTTTTAAGGTTCAAGTTTAATTTATAAATCAGTTTGGTAAAGTAGAAAAAGCCAACCACCGCTACGATTCTCCCACTCCTATGATAGTTACACTTGTCAGCAATAGACAAAAATAAAATATGATTTTTTTTAATAACAACATAGTACCAAACTAAAAAATTACGAAAATGGATTCACGTTTAAGACAGCTAGACTAATGAAAATACGCATCGACATTGTTTGTTAGTTTGAGCGATGGTAGATCGAGTCTAGTAAAGACTAACAACGCTAATCTATTCAATTAGAAGAGATAGCCTAGTGTGTCAAGTCACCGAGTGCTAACGGTGTGCCTTGCTGACGCGTGACGGACCATGGTTAGACTTTAACCCCACGTAGTTTGTGTGGCGTGATCACTTCACTAGAACTAGTTACTAGTTAGACTGGAAGCCGACCCCAACATTGTTGGGACGCCTTACAAGTCAAATAAGTAAGAACAAATCTCCAATGTGATAATGACAGTGACTAACGCGCAAGCGCGGCGTGATCATCACTTCACCCGATTCACGACATTAAATGTCATGGGTCGCGTGAAGTGATCACTTCACGCGACCCATGACAATTAATGGCGTGAATCAGGTGAAGTGACCACTTCACGCGACCCATGACATTTAATGGCGTGAATCGGGTGAAGTGATAAGATCACGCCGCGCTTGCGCGTTAGTCACTGTCATTATCACATTGGAGATTTGTTCTTACTTATTTAACTTGTAAGACGTCCCAACAATGTTGGGGTCGGCTTCCAGTCTAACCGGATGCAGCTGAATACCAGTATTTTACATGGAGCGACTGCCTATCTGACCTCCACAACCCAGTTACTGGGTAATACGATACCCCTTGGTAAGACTGGTTGTCAGACTTTCGGGCTTCTGACTACCCGTAACGACTGTCAAAGATCCACGAATGACAGCCGGGACCAACGGCTTAAGGTACTTTCCGAGGCACGGAGGGGTCTCAGTATGTAAAGATGGTCACCCATCCTCAGACCAACCTCTACGCGTGCAAATATATTATTGTAAATAGATACCTACTTAGGTAACTCGCCGATGCCACTATTAAAAGAACATTAATCAAATAATATTACAAAATTCAACGGTTCAATCGACACTCGCTCAGCTCGCAATCAGAGTGTCTCCCGTAAAAATAACTAAGACCCGTATTTTTTATGCTAGTAACCCTTAAATGAAGAAGTGGTTGGTGGCAACCCTACGCCGAAGTGATGTTGCTATGGTTACGAGATTCTTGGAAGTGAATTCGTAATTCACTTCCAAGAATCTCGTAACTACATTCCGAATTGCACTGTAATCGTTTACAGCTTGCTTACACTTTGACCCCAATTATTCTGTACGGTATAAATTACCTATTATTCCCCGCATAATCTTACCACGCCGTACGGTTGTCAAGCGTGGTATTTTGCCAGTTCAAACCGGTTTCGTTCATTAAATTGTGTCATAGAGAATACGTAAATAGCAGATATGTATTGATTATATAGGTAAGGAATTGATGTGGTTTCGAAGTAAAGAATCATTAAGTGGGTCATATTGAATTAGGGCCCTTTTTCCGAATTAGCGTGAGCGCGATAACCATGTCCCGTAAGTCGACATAGATGACGTCATGGCATGCGCCATCTTCCGATAACGGCGACCATGCCCTAAATTAATAATTATCACCGCGGGCGCTGTCACAAATGAATGACAGCCTGTTGTGCTGTTTTGTTTTGAGTCGTATCATAATATATTGCCTTTAAACTAACGTGGCATTTTTTAAATCGTGCTTCCGCCAGTACAGTCGCCACCTTAACAAAGATGAAGAAATTCGTGGTGTATACACAAATAAATACTATAATCCAACCATCCAACCATTAGTACCTATTCAAGTGAATATAGTTTAGCTGCCATAATAGTGATTTATCTAAATCGGAACGCTAATTACTTATGTGAGCGCTGTGCCGAGCCATAACTCCCGCCGCGCATGCGCGTTAGGTATCAAACTAATTTTTTTTAATATCCAAGTGAGCGCTGTGGGTGATGATGGCTTAATTCGGAACGAGCCAGAATTCACGCGCATGCGCGGCGTGAGACTCACGCCGTGAGTCACGCCGCGCATGCGCGTTAGACGCAAATCATCTAACAGGTCGAGGCTAAAAAACATAAAATTTGGGGACTTCGAACATTCAAACTCCACCACATGGGCAGTGAATAATACATCATTTAATTATTTGACGAATTCATCCATTGTCCAAGTTAAATAAGTAGTGGTAATGAATTTTTTTGATATCTAATGTCGAAGTTTCGCGCCAATCGTGCGTGTTTACATTTCACAAATTTCACACACACACATGTAGATAAGATTTAAAATGAGACAAATATTATTGAAAATATTATGAACGACACGAAAATGCCCAAATCTTAACGTAATATTAAAACACAGGTCCAATAACACTTATTGTTCATTACCACTACTCAATTTGTGTTCAAAATCGCCGTCCATTATTGTTTTTTTTTTATCGTAATGATGTGCGAAAGCGATAATCCTAAACAATTTTTTTTTTATTTCGATTGACTCGGGTAATTAATATGTCGAATATCGGAAATCGATACTCGGAAATTGAAATAAAATTATTTTAAACATTAAAAACAATAAGCATTGTTAATAATAATGACTTATGCTTTTTAATGTAATTTTAATAGTTTTTTGGACATTATATTGAAACTGAGTCAATACCTGAGGACCTTTGACCATAATAGTCATTTATTGAACTTCGCGCCGAATTGTTTCTATATTTGAATATTTATCTTCGGAATGCGCTCGCCGCTTAATTTTTTTTTATTTATTGTACAATTATTTATTTTTGATACTTTCTAATAGTTTGCTACAGAATGCCCAGTATACATTTTTTTAGGTAGGCTTAGCAAAAGATAGGGAATGATGATTATTAATTGTATAAATTGGGTATTCCGCAATCACTTTACATTTCAATATGTTTTGTTAGTTGTATGAGCTTGTTAGTTTTTGTTTCTATTAGTTTACTTGAGTACGTAATAAATTGTTTCTTTTTTGTGGTAGGTTACCAAAGAAATTTAAAAAACTGACCATGTTTATATCGGACCACGCACAGTCGGCACATTGAAAGGTTCCGTAGTTGGGTTGAATATTTACGCATGCAAAATGCACATAATTAATTTGATCAACTGCAAATATGTTTGTATTTCATAAACTCATCATTCATAAGTTCATAACGTACCCATAAATTAAAGTGCCGACCAGAAAAGAAAAGTACTGTTTTCTTAAACATCTAACAACAACATCTTGAGCATTTCTTAGATATTATTACAGCAAAAGTCTGCAATTAACCCCTTGGCTGCTATTTGAGACTGAAAATGCCAAATATCTTATTTTTATAACAACTGTTTTAAGCATAATAACTTTTAAAAAATACCAACTTTAAATTGAATATAACATCCCGAACATGTTTTGGCTACCTATGACCAAATGTAAGTAGGTATGTACGCAGTATCAATATACTGCGTAGCAGTGGCGAAGGTACCATACAACTCGATTCCCGCCGGCTTCCCTTCGAAAATTCAGAACATAACCACTCTATAGTCAATTCATCATTGTAATTTTCTTTTGGTATTTTTTTTTTGCTCCAGCCTACCTCTGTCATAAATTCACCCTTCGCCACTGCTGCGTAGGTACATACTTACATTTGGTCATAAAAAAGTTAAGCAAATCTCTCAATAGAGATTTGCTTAACTTTTTTTTGTTATTATAAAAATATATTTATGACCCTCACGACAAGCCTTTTCATTTGATATATCACACGGTACCTACAGTAAGCAAAGCTTTTTTAAATTTTCTATGTGACCCCAAAAAGTAAACCCATAACCCGACATTTAATGTCGTGAATCGGGTGAAGTGATCGCGCCACTCAAACTATGTGGGATTAAATTCTATGGTCCGTCAGCCAGGCACGCCGTTAGCACTCGATAACTTAACACAATTATCTCTTCTAATAGAATAGATTGGGTTACCAACGCTGAACATCGTCGCAGTCTTTTCTAGACTTGATCTACAATCGCTCATAATAACAAACAAATAATGTCGATGCGTATTTTCATCAGTCTAGCTGTCTTAAACGTGAATGTTTTATTTTATTTACTGTTCGTGCGTGACGCGCTCGCGCCTCAGGCCATAATTATAAGGACTAGTCTAGGGAAAAAAATATATAAAAAAAACAACATTGAGTTTCTGACTAAGATTCTGTTTTGCTATTTTATTTTAAAACCCCACAAAATATTAATGTTTTGATCACTAAAATACTAGCTTTGAAATTATATAAAATTTTCAATAGAATTAACATAAAAAATATTATTAAAATCTCGATTATGATTGTAAATTATGCTTGGTCAATCCCTAGTATCAGGTGGAATGACACTGACAGCTCACTCCACGCTCACTTCGCCTAAGTTTTCACGGCGAGATGGTTACAGAATCGCAGTGGTCTGCCCGGAGTACGTATAGTGTTTATTGTACTTGTTGGTATATTGGCGTGGCTAGCTAACCTATGGAAAATAATTTAATTGAATGTCCTGTGTCCTGTAACGTTAATTACTCTTCATACCTAGTGTTGTATAAAATCAATTATTTTCTATCTGAACAGACAGCTGTGCTGCTGGGGAGTTTGTTCCGCCATTTCTTCTCCCCAGCGAAAGCACTAGGAAGTGGCGAAGGGCGGGCGTGCCGGGGGACTGTCTTTTGTAATTTTGACGTTCGGAAAGTGCTGATTCTCAGCCTAGTTTGAATAAATTACTTTTGATTTTGATTTTGGAAGTTAGTGGTGTGATACTCCCGTTCCTCGGAAATCACGTAAACCGGTTGGTCCTGCGCCTGGTCTCTCCCCGGTCGTGTCGGATTGCCGTCCCATCGTTCGTTCTATGAGAGTGAGTGCACCTGTGTCTGCGCACAGTGCGCACACACGCCTTCACTATAATATATCCCGCGCCGAAGGCCAGTCTCCGTTAAGATTGGCCACCACGGTCGAAATACTGTCTGGAGGACTATTAGGTACTATTTTTATGAAATACTTACTTACTTTTGTTATGCTTGCAGGTTTCAAATTGGTTCAAAAACAGGCGACAGCGAGACAGACAAGCCGAACACAAGGATAGGTGAGTCATACAAAACATCATGTTTGTTATACTTATTTTTATATGTCGATGTTACCATAGAGGTATGAGGAACAGGCTGTAAAGTTCACTCATCCTCCATAGAAAAGGGAAGATCCTCTGACCAGACGGGTGTCATGTCTGGCGGGCAACTGCCCAATGATTCAAGTCGGGCCGTTGTATAGGTATACAATATGTAACAAAAACCCTGTCCGATCCTTAAGAGTATTATTCGGCATCGTACTGCAAATACATATACGTAACCATTTAATGGATTTGAAATTATTATTTTTCCCCAGTGAAAATAATTAAAATAAAATAAAAAATAAAAACTGATCAAAGGCAACACTGATCGCTCGACAAAGTTCACCTACAGTTTTGTGTCAAAGGAGCCGCCTGAGCGAGACGGTTTGTATGATCCTTTGTCATGAACCTGCTTTGTCGCGTGCCGCCAAACAAACTTATACGTCATACCTTGACCTTATGGCTACGCGCGTATATCAGCTGATATTGTTTTGTAGGCATAGTGATTCGGATTTCAGGCCTAATTCTGTTTATCAAGAAACAATTAATTGAAATAAATGTAGTCCTAATAAGGCTTTTTTTTAATGTGATGTGTGGCAATGTACATACCGACTGCAGGTCATTAAAACATTCACTTGTTGTTGTTGCACACTTCGGCGATTGTGCTCCACATGTTCACCTCCAACACTAATACACATTAGACACCTTTTCACTAAATTTGCAGGGCACTTGTGATGTGACTTGTGTCCGATTTGCGTGGGGTCCGCGGCAAACATATCCAGCACTTGTTCCTCGATTTCAACGTTGCGCTCTCGTGGTCTTCCAGCATCAGCGACCTGTGACTCGTGCTCATGAACACTGCCTGTGGTGTACATGTACACGGTTATGCAGGCGTTGGAACACACGCTCTGACGGCGACAGTACTTTCACAAGCGCACCTCATACGTTCTACGTGCAGCTGCATAATTACATTTACAGTCGGTCTTGCCTAAGTACATCAACACATTAAAAAAATCTTGATTGGAATACGACATTATTCGCGAAACTTTAGCGGCACGTGATACGTACGGACGTCCGATCGAAAGCTATCTCCACGAAAGACTGGCAAGTTGGTAACAAATAGCGCGCCGGTAGGTAACCAGTCGGCGACATCAAAGAGTCGGCGACTCCGCGGCGACGGCCTACAACGCGGTAGTGTATGGCGGTGTTCTTTGAAATAAAAATAGGTAAAAATAAAAAGATTTTGCCGACGGGTGGAGTGTTGTCAACTTATGAAAATTTGCCATATTCAGTGTTAAATTTCGCATGGATTATAAAAATAAAAAATCAATAACTTTTGGTTTTTATGAGTTACATTTTTATAACAATTTTTTATAGTACCTATGTTGAATCAGGAATACGCCTTTATTGGATCGGACAGGGTTTTTGTTACATATTGTATATGCTAGTTGCGCGGTAAACTCTGCTTGCGAGATGCAGGATTTACTACCTGGACCTGGACGTACTAGACCTGGGTAGGCACAATATTTTGACGTGGTCTGCTATATATTAAATGTGTGCAGATTGTGTGTATTGTATTATTTCAGGAACCAGTCTATAATTAAGTATCTAGGGTAGATCAATATCATTACCTACCTAAGTAATTGAGATCAACTAGATTGAAAGGTACCTAGGTACTTTTTGAATAGTCAAGAAGCCTTTCTGAGTCTCTACCAATTGGTGATAACAGAATAGGTGAAGCTGGTGAAAACTTAGGTGAAGTGAGCTTAAAGTTAGCTGTCAATAGTGTCAATCCCCAATAGAATGACAGCTCACTACACTTGCATGTGTTCCTAATCGTCGGTGCTCCATGGACCAATTGAAATTTGACCAATCGGTCTATGGGGAAAATTACATATAATTCTGATATCAGGATTGACCGGTAGGATGATATATTTCACAATTGAATGAATTGGATTCCTTCTTGTCATTGACTTAAAAATAAACACGAAAGCAGCCCAGTCAGGTATTATTTCTTAAAAATAATGAGGTCTACATTGAACAGCCAGTCGGAAATCTCGTTGCATTTGCGTCTCAAAATAAGCTGAGCTACAAACAATAATAATTAATTGTTATTGCAAAAACCGTTGAGTATAGAATGTCTGGTCGAACGTCGACTCATCATAATTATAATATTAAGTTACAACATTCACTCGTAATGAGGTTTGGGTGTTTGTAGGTTAGTAAGTAATAAAGACATGTGCAAGTATAGGTGCGCCCACATTTCGCCAGTTATGTTTAAGTCCCATGTAATAGGGGGCGAGCCTATTGCCATTGTTGGGTATTTTATTATTGCAACACCAACATTAAAAATGTAACTCAATTTGTTTTCTGTGGCAACACGCCCCTTCCAACTGCGACACTGGTCGAATACATACGTAAACCGATTTTATCCGCCGTTTTATTGAATCTTCCGTGGTACCACGCTACCAGCACCTCATCAGCACCCAACAACATTACACCGCTGCACAGCCATCAACCGGGTACAAAAGACTCCGGTGCACGGTGGGTGAACCATAGACCATCACTGAGGTACTACCTACTACGTAAGTAATATAGTTCAATGTAGACCATAGACATAGGTAGATACACTTTGCCTTACCATTCAGGGATTACTATGTAAGTATAGTAACACAATATCAATCATAATCTGAATCATTTTTAAAGATATTCCTAATCCATTGCTTCATATGTTCGAAAAGTTTGTCTGCTCAACATCGTAAATAACGCAATGAATATTGATGAACTGTCAAAATGAAAGCCATTCCTACTGTTGGTGTGTTACGATTACCCCGCAGGAAGGTTTGATATTGATATGCTTGCATTTAACATGGTGCGTAATAGTTTTCATCAAAATAGTCATCTTCGGAAAAGCGAAATCTTCGTTTGATTTTCTTTTTGACATTTAGAAAAAAAATGCGCTCAAATCAGAAATGAAAATCATAACGCATAATCAACAATGACTTGCTTGTACTTGCCTACAAGATTACCTATAAGATTTTTAAATGATCGAGAATATGCCAAAACTCTCGATTATAGTGTGCTACTTAGTACTTACCTAGACCTACTTATTATAATTTACGAAATCGAACCATCCAAAATAGTCGAAAACTCAATTTTCGACTTCGAATTACTATCATCTTTTTAGATCTTTTAGATGGCCGTCATCAGCATTTCTATGATTGGTTCACCTCCCAGCGTAAACAAATGCTACACCAATAATATTATCACTTAATAACAGTCCACTATGCTCATCATATCTACCGAACTATCTACAACATAACAGAACCGCATCTATCTCAAATTGTCAAGTTATCGGGGTGTAAAATCAACTCTTATCTAAATCTGAGCGCATCTGTTTCGGATCAGTGGCGCAGAAGTCCCGGGTTTGACCGCCCGAAATATTGGTTAAGCGTGAACGTAGTTTTGGATGTGGAAAGAAATAGATTTACTAAAGGAGATTCTTAAATTCTTTCACCGACAGACAACGCATCGCTTAAACAGCTGGGTCTAGAAGCATGACATTTTGCACAAAAGTTCTTAAGAAGCCAGAAAGAAGTTCAGTGTGAACCTGCGGGGTAAATGCGTAACACACTAACAGTAGCAATGGGTTTCATTTTGACAGTTCTACAAAATTCATTGCGTTATTTACGTTGTTGAGCAGACAGATTTTGCGAACATATTTTATGAAGCAATGGATTAGCAATATCCTTCAAAATGATTCAGATTGAGATCTATAGTGTGTTACGCAATTAGGGTGCAGGATAAAGTGCAACCCCGAATCTAGATAAAAAATTATCGATGAAAAAGTAAAAAATATAAGTAAGTATTTATATTGAATTGATGAATTAAGATTTCTATTACTTTCTAAGGACGAAGGTAATCAATAGTCAACTTAAAAAGCTTCTTGTAGCCAGCGTTGGATAGAAATCTATTATGGTAGAGAATAATATACTTAAGTCATAAAAATATCTGGTACTTATTATTAGATTAATCAAAACATCAACCAAATCATTGAAAAAACTGCGAAAAAAGTTTTCTTAGTACAAAAATGATAGCCAGTTTTTTACGAGTTGGCTTACATGATAACTGGTTCTATTTTTTATGAAATAGGCCCACTACTTTGGAAGAAATAGTTTTTTGGTTGTGCATAGAGTCCTTAGTAAGGTTAAGTAAGGTAGGTATATAAAAAAATCATTAAATATGTTTTATTTATTTTTTGTAGATAATTTTTTATATAGTTTCACCCCCTTTCGGGGTTGCACTTTATCCAAGGAGACACTGTATAACACAAGTAAGCATTTAAAAAAATATCTCATAAAGGAGTTAAATAGGGAATGAAAGTTTGTATGGGAGTTCGTCATATTTGTCACCGACAAGTAAGTGTGAATTGCTAAAAAGGCTGTAATTAATAAGTTTGTTTAATTATTATTGAGAAGAAATATCGCTCACCTAGCAGTATAATGACATATCTACTTTAAGTAGATGTGTCATTATACTGCTAGGTGAGCGATATGTAGATCTCAAATGTGACTTATTTTAGGAAGTAATAATTTGACTCAACTTTAATACTTACTTAAGTGTGACTTGGCGTGTGCCAAACCGCTTGTTTCAACATCTAGCTATTTTTAACTGAAACAGGCTATATTTTTACGACAGAATGAAGTGTGAGTGATTTAATTTTAATAATTTAATGTCACTGGTATCAATTACAACTTTTTTGTATGAAAAATTTTTTTTGGTGTTAACTTACCTGTCATATTGTCGTCAATAAAATTCATTCTTGGGTTTTAAATTACTTACATCTCTGCAAAGATATTTTGATAATTGGGACATCGGTTTTAGTGACACTACACGAGACTGACAATCGCCTCATTGGTTTTATTTGGTCTGATTAAGTAATGTAGCTTTATATTTTAATAATTTACAAGTAAGTAGACTGCTTCGCTGTACTTAGTTGATCAAAGTAGATATTGTATACAATTTTCATTCATTAATTATTTTAATGAGTCAACGAATAGGTACTTACCTAAAAAAATAAAAGTAATCCAAAAAGTACAAAACAAGAAAATATTTCAGACAGAAATGAAGATATTATTACGAATCTATTGATATCTCATTCATCAAAATCGGTTTAGTAGTTCAGGCGCTACGGTGGAACACACGTAAATACAAACATATATCGCTCATTTGGAGAAAAATCGACGTATTAATGTATTTTTTCCCAAAAATGAGTTAAATATGACAAAGCACTTAGAAAGCGTATTTACGTTAGGAGAAACAAAGACGTTAAGAAAAGTAAAGTAGCAGTTACGTCGATGTTTCTCCAAATGAACGATTTGTCCATACATAGACTGCTAAAATCATATCCCTTCCTTTTGGCTTTGCCGTAGTCAAGTGAAAATCTATGCCACTACTGTCATTCCTGAAAACCCCAGCCAAAACATCGTTAAAACTTTTCCAAATTATTCTTCGACAAAGCCACCAACGTACACAAATACACATACATACGTACAATAACACACAAAGAGGGGAGTACACGTTTGCCTATCCATTTGGCTGGCTTCGAAACGAAACCCGATATCGTACACAGTACATCCCTGGAAACAATGCCCTTTACAAGCAAAAATGAACCTTACCTCACTAAAAATAAGGTTGGAAGTCAGAAATACGAGCGAAAATAGTACATCCAACGGTTACTTTATAATAATTTCCAATTTAGAATATTATGGTTCGAATATTTGAATTTTAGCGTTCGTAATATTAATTGAAGAGTCTGTTTATGATCCAAATGGCCGCCGTGTTAAGTCAAATGGTGGAATTGTCATTTTGGCGGCAGAAATTAATGATAGTTTTAAGTTGATCGGGACTTTCGGCATACTAATTTTATGGGAGTGTGTCATTTTAATCAACGCGAAATCTGTTTTGTGTGCGTTGTATTAGTTCTAATTGTTGATTGTAGATTGATATTAAAATACCGTACGCACTGATTTTACCTCTTTGGAGAAAATGAGCCTTAGGCTGTAGCTCTTGTTTAGATTTAAGTTTCTCTTCGAGACAACATTTGGTTACTATAATGTGCTATAATTATGTAGATATAGTTACGATTCGACGCTGGTTTGTCTCCGATTCTTGTTCATTTTTAAACCAAAATAGTAGATTTGGTCCCAATGTCTTCGGCTACCAGTCTGCCACCGATATTGATCCCAAGTTCCTAATATCACATACAAATTAAGCGCATCAATAAAAGAAAAGAAAGAACACAAACAACAAACACGTTTATTTTCGGTAAACATGACGCAAAAAAAAAAACGCAAACATAAAAAATAATATGTGGGGGAAATATGCGTCACATCACATCTCATCGTCACGCAAAACGCAGTGGCAACAAAGTATTGAAAAATAATATTTTTTGGCTAGGTACTCTTGATTTCGAAAATTTCTTTCTGAAACATAGTATAGTATCTATCTATACTTATCTAAGTTCCAAGTCTGTAAAGCCTAAAATATATGTATAAACTTAATTACTTCCTAATTAATAAAACTCAACCATCATCTGACTTTGTCCAGCTGTGGGATGCAATATCTATATTGGATACCATCAGATGACGTATCGCATGTAAGAGCGAGATAATGCAACGAGTGCGAAAGGGACAGTCGTATGTAACCTGACACCTTCACATCTGCGGTCTAAAAGCGTACAGGGACGTACTTGGGAACTGTATTGTTGTAATAATTGAGGTTTTTTCATTTTATTTTACTTTAATGTACTTCCTGAATTGGGAGGTGCAGGAATGTTGAATCAGCTGTTAGAAAATGTAGGCATCTATAGTATACCCTTGCACTGATGTTAGACGAAATATTTGTATCATTAATCAGAAAAAATCATCTATTGGAAATTTCCTTTAAACACAGACTTCTCCAATGTCGTCTGTAACTATGGACTTTCTTGCCCATTCTTATCCACACGAAATTATTTTTTGGAAGGGGGCATCTAGAATCAATTCTAATTTCTTGTAAATGTTGACGTTCGGAAGTGCCTTTTAATGATCTACTTGAAATAAATGATTTGATTAAAGTATAAAAAGCCAACTCTCAGCAACAATATAAAAGAATGCATTACAGGGCACAGCATATTGACCTATTTTCACTGATTAGCAAACTCAGTCCCGGACGGGCCAACAGAAGCATGAGGGACTAACCCGATGGTCAACCAAGAAGAAAAAGTCATCGACTCTCTTTGCAGGAAAGTCTCGTAGAAAGTTTCGTAGTCTGGGCAATCGATTCACTGCTACGATAGCCACGAAGACGCACCCCTCTTCTTAGTAGGTACAAATGTATAAAATTCCGCCAGTGTTTTAGTTTTTTCGATACACACAAATTACTTATTAATGGGTAATTAGTGTGTATCGATAAAATTAAAACACGTGCGGAATTAACTAGCTATGTATAACGATAACCACTAACGATTAGGATGAAAATTGGAGCGTCTTTGTGGCAATATCTGTATGATAGTGAGGATTTTGGTTATAATTGATAACTATCGACTTAGGAGTATTTTTCAATTATAAATTAAGTGTAATCTCCATTAGGGCATAATATCTCTTCAATGTCAGTCCCGTGTTTAGCAGTGGACCGTGGACGTATACAAGTAGAAAAATGATGAGTGTTGTTAGCAGTCAAAATGGCTACCTACTTTGATTGTTGACATCAATGGTTTGCAATTTCATGATTAAATACTTAGGTTATTGATAATAAAAATCGGGATACGATTGATTAATATGACTTGCACATTGTCAATTAAAAGATTTCTTTTTATGTCAATTAATTACGTATTTCTACTCCTTACAGAAGTAACACACTTTTTGTCAAACAAACTAGGCAAAAACAACAAAAGTATTGTGTTACAAAGCAAAATGAGCATTTTTCCAAGGTTTCAAACAAAAAGGTCTAATACCTTAAATCCTGTTCGTATTTGATCAAGTGGAAGGCTTTCGGCTCAATGGACAAGGGACCTGGATCTTTGCCGACTTGAAAAAAAAAACATTCTTTTTAATCTGTGGAGTAGGTACAAAGGCTTTGTCTTGGCGCGAATTTTTTTTTTTGCATTTTTCTAAAGCTGTTTTTGCAATTGCAATAATTATTAGGTATGCAACGTCCCACATAATTACTTACTGAATCTTTTTATAGATTTCGTATAAATGTGTTTTACGAAACTGTAGTAGGTACTTATAGGTATATTAGAAAGTTAATAAGTCACAATAAAAATGGATGAGCGATATGAAAAATGGCGCACAAATATTTTAAAATTACTTAATAACTTAAATGATTTTATGGCTTTTTATTGGTTGCAAAAATTAAATAGTCTAGCTCACATTTTTTGAACTTATCACTTGTAATGAGGCGGTAGGGTAGGAACACCAATTATGCGAATATCAAAACGATACTTCAATTTATTTCAAGAATAAGAGTACCGTTACGAACACAACACAAATTGATTATGCAATTTGTGTGTTGATGTTGTATTTATATTTGTATTTATTGATATGTGTTTTTATATTTAATATTGAATATTTTAATTGATTTTTTAAAGATGTTTTCTGATATGGGTTATGTGGTACCTGAAATAAACGAAATTATTATTATAAAACAATTTTTTTTTACAAATT
The DNA here is from genome assembly GCA_914767645.1 of Hydraecia micacea. Lineage (NCBI taxonomy): Eukaryota > Metazoa > Arthropoda > Insecta > Lepidoptera > Noctuidae > Hydraecia > Hydraecia micacea. The sequence continues at coordinate 2,002,854 of OU611801.1, read as the reverse complement.
TGGGTGATTTTTGCAGTAGGTACCTAAATAATTGTTATGCAACGTCCAAAATAAGATTCTTACTTACCCTTGAACCTTGAACTGAAGTAGCTAGAGGTATTTCGTTCGCAAATTATATCCAGTCATAATAAAAATTGAGAGGCAAAAAAATGGCCCACAATATTTTTAAATTACTTAATGAATATGATTTTCTTATATTTTTATTGGTTGCAAAATATTCTCGCTAGCATTTTTATAACTCATCACTGCTAATGAGATTGTAGGGTAGGAACACCAATTATGTGACGAGAAAATGTTAACAGCATAGGAAAAAAATACACTTCTATTTTATTTCCAGAATAAGTACCTACCTAAAGAGTATTTCCAATGAAAAACAAAAAGAAACCACAAATATTTCACAATAAAACTTCCTTCTGCTTCCAAACGGTAGGAAAACATGGCCGATAAATAACAAAAGAAATCCAATACACAATATTACGCAATTAATTTTTATTAACACTATTAGTACCTACTTAAACGACCTTTAGTAGACAAACAGCATACTGTTCGGCTGCCAAGTAATCGGTTCCGGGTACTATTCCCGTTTGAACTCTATCCATCTGGGCATTCATTTGTAACCAGATTGTAGTATGTCAGCCTTGTCATTTCATATGTTATTCAAGACGGTATCGGGAAGTGAAACACTACATTTGGTTGCTAATAGCTATTTCGATTTCGATGTTAGGTGTTTAGATGGTCAAATATTTTTTTTCCTGGCAACTTGAGTGTTGTAGTGTGGGAGCGTTGATTTGGCCGCGTTGACACACAAAGAACGACATTCTCTTGAGTTTCCTTGGTCAAAATATTGTCAAATCATCATCTATCTAGCCTTTTCCCAACTATCATGGGGTCGGCTTCAAGTCTAACCGGATGCCACTGATTACCAGTACCTATTTACATGGTGTGACTGCCTGTCTGACCTCCACAACACAGTTAGGACTGGATAATACGATACCCCTTGGAAAGACTGGTTGTCAGACTTTTGGGCTTCTGACGAATCGTAACGACTGTCAAACATCCAGGAATGAAAGACGGGACCAACGGCTTAACGTGCTCTCCGAGGCACGGAGGGGTCTTGATATGTAAAGATGGTCACCCATCCACGGGCCAACCGCGGCAAGCGTAGCTTAACAATCAATCGACTCGTGCGGCTGTTATTACTTAGCCACAAGCCCCTATATCACAAGCCACAATATTGTCAAATAAAAACAATAATAACGATAGGTACAAACTTTTCGAATCGGATTTAGTTGAAGTTTAGTTAGTGCTGGCTATTGGAAACCTTCTGTAGTGCCTGATATCGATGAAAACGATTACTTATAGAAACTTAGAATAAAATTAGGTACATAATAAAGAGGATTGTATTCTGTCGTGGCCCAGTGGTAACGGCCGCGACTTACGACTTGTAGGTCGTAGGTTCGGACCTTAGGCACTTTACTTTGTGTAAATTATTTCGTTACCACTGCTCTCAAAACGGTGAAGGAAAACATCGTGAGGCAACCGGCACGTCCTAGAACCAAAAATTCGAAGACATGTGACATTTAGTAACCCGTACTGGGCCCGCGTGGTAGATTACAGCCCACTCCTTCTAGAAGAAAGTAGGCCTGTGTCCCAGCATTGGGAACATTAGGCTGATTATGCTCACATGGAAAATGGCACATAGTATGGAAATTCCCTTGAGTTTGGGTCACAATAGTTTCAAATAAAAACAACAATATCGCTGGCTATTATAATCCTTCTTGGTGTAGTATCATTGCCATTCAACAACAAGACATTTCAGTTTAGGTTCCTAAACTGCATCGCTTGAGCTGCTCTATGGACGTCATGGTACCAAACAATTATGAATGAAACCAAAACTTGCGACTCAGTTTGGGACAATCGCTGTCAGTAGATGGCACGGCCTAAACTGAATCGTTAAACTGACGTTATGGTACGAATTAGAAGAACAGTTCAGTTTAGGTCCTAAAATGGATCGCGTTAAGAGCTTGTGGTAGGCCTCCAGATCTGTTGACCCGTAACTACTGCCAAAGATCCACGAATGACAACCAGGAATAACGGCTTAACGTGCTTTCCGATGCACGATGGGGTCTTGGTACACACACCCCCACAAAACCCTTTTTTCATTACCTCCAAGCTGTTCGTGACTTTGACCAATTACAACTTTCTCAGAAAGTTCAATGATTCAATCAACAGTTTCACCTACAATTCCCCGTTTTCTATACTACTCAAGCACATTACAAAGTTCTAAAAGCATACAAAAACAACAACAGCTCATCGTTTGTCTAGCAACACACAAAAAAAACGAGCCCCCACGTATCACGTTACATAGTCCGGAGGGCTGGCTGTCATCGACGATATGTCTCGATGTGCTTCCCCCTCATTGGGTCTGAAGGAGTGGTGCGACTACCTATTTTATTTATTAATAAGTTTTGGAGCGCGGTCATTTTTAGTGGAGGTGAGTTTTGGGTAATGATGCTGTGCCTGTGTGGGCGTTGCTCTGTTTTGTATTTGGTCTACTTAACTCAAGAATTAAGCCTCTTAGGAGCATAGTAAAGAATAAAAACGGGAATTAAAGATTGCCAGTAATTTATGGCATTGACAATATTTTCGGGAACAATCGCAATGATTTCAACTTAAAATTCAAAGACATGTGACATCTACTAAACCTCAGTGAGCCCGCGTGCGTGGTGGATTCTGACCCACTGTCTCTCACTGAGAGAAAACTTTTATCCCAGCGGTGGGGACATTACAGGGTGATAATACTTATGCTAACCAATATCTTTTCTCTTTATTTCTAGCGGCGGCACAGGCGACAAGCAACTGGACTCGTCCACTGACGATGACAGCGATGCGCCGGCGCACGGCCCCACGCCGCACGCGCTCCCTACACATGCACCGCAGCCTCTCTACCCGCTGTACGAACATCCTCTAGCGCACCTCCAGTACCATCACACGTGACCCTTCAGTAACTATCAGCTGTAGGGGACTGGAAGATAGGAGACCTAGAGCCGCCGCAGCCTCTCTACCAGCTGTACGAACATCCATTAGTGCACCTACAGTACCATCACACGTGACCTCGCAGTGATTATCAGTAGTAGAGTAGGGAATAGAGATCAAGTGACATACAATCCTGCACCCTAATTGCGTAACACACTATCAATCGGAATCTGAATAATTTTGAAGCAAATTGCTAATCCATTGCTTCATAAGTTCGGAAAATGTGTCTGCTCAACACGTAAATAACGCAATGAATGTTGTTGAACTGTCAAAATGAAACCGATTCCGATTGATAATGTGTTACGCAATTGCCCCGCTGTAGAGATGTGTAGTAGTGGATATGTAATAAGGAAACAGCTAGTTCTGCTAATGAGGTTTATTCTTACCAACATTAAATTCACACCATCAATCAGTCAGGCAGGAGCACGTTGTATAAGTAAATTCGACCTGTCGCGGCCCGACCGCAGGAGAAAGTGAACGAGATTCAACAAAACGTTCCAATAAATAACATGATGGCTGCACGAGCTTACGCTAGTGATGCCCTTTAGTAACATTTTAGTGTTGGGATTCCAACACCCGCTGACTGTGAACGTTCTTAAAATTACGAGAATTGCCTCTCTGATACCTTTGAAACAGACCATAGGTGTCTGTTGCAAAAAATCTGATGAAAATGTAAACAAATGAATCATAAAACGTATCTGTCGATGTCATTTTGTAGTGCTACTTACAAATTGAGCGCTTTGAATTGATTTTCTGAATATTTAAACCAGAATTTCTACTTCTCCACATGCCACTAAAGTCTTTTGATTGTTACTATTGCACTGCGATTGAATGAACCTTGGTCTCTGTAATATCTACTGAGGTGTCCCAGTTGTAAATATCCTGGAAATTGCAGTGAAACCTGATTCAAACTAAAACTCACACAGACAAAAACTTGCCCTATACAGGGTCAAATTAGCGAAACTGCAGACGCGATTAGATTATATATCAATAGTAATATCACTTCTAAGAAGCTTATACAAAAAAAAAACAGGTTTTTATAACTGATATTTTAAGTGAGTACACTAACTGCAACCCCCACAAAAAATCATCAAATTAATTTAGTTTTTTTTTTGTACTATTATCTAAAGTAATATTATAAAGAGAAAAGATATTTTGTATTTTTAATTGTATGTTTGTTTGTTACCTACGCTTTCACGCTAAAACGGATGTACAGATTTTAGTTAAATTTGGCACATGGTAGACCATGACCTGGATTAGGAGAAAGGATACTTTTTATCCCGATATTCCTACGGGATCGATACTCATGCGATTGAAACCGCGGGGCGCAGCTAGAGTTTAGATATCGATACCCAGCGTGTATGTGGAGTTGCGCTAGCTAATCTAATTTGACCTTGTATAAGTTTGTGTTCCTTGAATACAGCGAATAGATTTTTAAGCTCACATAGATTTTATTACTAATATAACATACATAGCTACATTTTATCAATAAAAGTTTTGAGTAATTCAGAAATACCTTATCTACTAAGAATTAAACCGAATGCAGTATGCTTCAGTATTTATAAATCCTGTAATTTAAGTTGTGTAGGACCACAGAATCATTATAGTTGTTTGTATTTAACATGTATATTTTATTTTAACAAATAATAAATTATCTTTATATTAAGTATTTTATTAATTTTTCACAGATACATCATAAAAGTAGGGTGGAACCACCAATTGATTTCCTTCATAATCATAGGTGCATGCTTCATAATGCACGTATTTTATTTGAAAAAGGAATTTAAATAATTAAATTATTTTACAGATGTGAACAGTGGCAGTGAGTTATATCATTATTGTTAACCCTTAACAATAAAGATATAGTAATCACATAAAAAAATTGTACAATTATTTTTAGCGAATGATTTTGACGCACACAATTAACACTGCTCACCTCGCCAACTAAATTTCAGTGATAACTATAGATAACCATCACTGATAACAAAAAAGTAATTAATAATAAAATCAGGTTTCCAATATCGGTATCACAAATAACCACACAGTTAATTATGACTTGTTCCATCCTAATTATCATAATGTTCTACATCATTAATACACATAACAACATTCAATTAACAAAATGTGGGCGACGCGATAATAGCACAAATTCATAATTATGTAAAACAGATGATTATATCAACCGTTCTCAACCAAATAAGGATTGGAACGTCATAAATACTTCATTTTACATAAAATTATGATTGCCAGCGATATTATTGCTTTCTTTAATACATGTATTGATTTTATCGTAACAGATCGTTGTAGTTTTGAATTTTTGATCATTTTAAATCATGGTTTTGACCTTTTGATCTTATCGCGCTTGACAATTTAATCGCGAGCTACTGGCGTGTTGTAAGGATTAATTTAGCAATTAATAAAGGTTAATAAATACTTACAGATTTTTAAGATGTGTTTGTTGGGAATGTAAAACAATAAAAAATTACTTTTGTGTAATTAAAAGCTGCACGCGCGATTTAATAGGCTATTTGTAACAATATAGCTATAATAATACGAAATATATATTATTATAAAATACAAATTCATAGATACTTGAAAAATATGTAGACTATCTTTTCATATAATTAGTATAATCAAGATCCCAGAATATATGTAGATAAAGATATTTAATATGCAAAGCTCGTGAATATCTATTTCTAGTTAGTCTGAATTCTATCCCAACATATTTGAGAATTAGTTTCTTAATAGGGACTGATATTGCCAACAAGGTGTATTAATGAAACGATAATTTGGAGCATTATAAATAAACGAAATGAGTCCTAAAAATCTTTGTTGTGGTAGACACTGCATTAAAGACGTGTTTACAACAATACAATTAATTATACTTAAAATAGCTAAGTATAATAAGCATTTACCGAAAGTTTTGCCAGTTATTCATGTAATGTTTAAGAAATAATATTACTAATTTCTGTACTTTTGTGTTAATTATATACCGATTACATTATGGAGCATTCAATTGTTATTTCAAAAATATCTTACACAAATGGCAGCTTCTTTAGCATTTAAACCATATAAACTTATTTATTTATTTTCTAAGTGTCTAATTTTAAGTTTTATGGAATAACTATTTCGTCGTCATGCTGCCAAAGTTAGCTAAATGCACAATAATGCAATTAGAGATAAATCAATTTGAAAGTTTACTGTAGATTGTTTTGTTAAATACTAGCTTTCATTAATATTTTTAGTTCTTTTCCGATGCATTATTTATCCTTCTGTAGAAAGCAAGACTAGTTGATTCGATTATCCTTATAGAAACGAATAAAAATAAAAAAATATCTCCGAGAGGACTGCTTTTAATCAATTTTGGCTGCCAATTATCAAAAATAGTTTTTTGTTAAATTTGAACCTTTAAGTCTTACAATTTTAATAATCCATAGAAGCAGATATTCATTGTACGATTATACATATGTAGAAAATGTTGTGTCTATTGAATGTTATCAGAAGAACAGAAAAAAGAGTTAGACATAATTTTAGCTAGTTTTACCTGACGAAAAAATTAAGAATTTTTCATTTATTCTTTTTATACTCATCTATACATTTTGTCTGTACACGTTAATATCCGAAACTACAGAACGGTTTTGGATGAAATTCGGTAAGTAGATAGATAAGGCAAAGGATTAACACATAGGCTACTTTGTATCTCACTGCTGGACACAGGTCTCTTTCAAAATTAATCTCTGAAACTACTGAACGGATTTAGATGAAAGTTGGTAGGTGGATAGATAAGGCACAGGATTAACACAGGCTACTTTATAACCCACTGCTGGATATTGCTATTGAGCTTGATTTTAAAAGATCAATGTAAATAATTACTTGGTAATCGAGTTTTTGTTTGTTACGAGGTGTTTAATTAAATGGAAATTAAATATTAAATGGAAATAAAACTAAGTGCATAAGATTTTCTTTACCAAATGTCAAAGGTAGTGATTATGAGATAATATTGAATCAAGAGAAACTAGAATTCGTCGATAAAACTGTTTTCCTAGGGATCACGCTCGACTCAAGGCTACAATGGGGTCCTCATTTAACATCTCTTGCAGGACGGCTAAGTTCAGCAGCTTTTGCTGTCAGAAAAATCCGTCAATTCACTGATATAGATACCGCGAGACTAGTCTACTTTAGTTACTTTCATAGTATCATGTCTTACGGTATTTTACTTTGGGGACGGGCTGCAGACATCGATTCTATTTTTATTCTGCAGAAAAGAGCCATCAGAGCCATATATAATCTCCGCAGGCGTGATTCTCTAAGGGAATTGTTTAAGGAAATTAACATCATGACGGTGCCTTGTCAATATATCTACGAAAACATAATGTATGTAAGGAAAAATTTACATCTTTTTAACAAAAGAGGTGAAAGACATAATTATAGTACTAGAAATAGGGACCTATTAGTTCAACCAGGTTTCAGACTGGCTAAAGTAGACTCATCTTTTATGGGGTACTGTTTAAAATGTTATAATAAAATACCTCCCCACATTCTTCAACTGAATGAGACAAAATTCAAGTCTTGTATAAAACGCACACTATGCAGGCAGACATATTATAAGTTAGGGGACTACATCGCTGATAAAAATGCCTGGCTCAATGCTGGTCCTGCTCCAAAACCACAACTAATTGATTAACACTTGAAAATTCTGTTGGAGCTGCTGAAGATTGTAAGACTATCTTTGCATTGTATAAACTCAATTTTCTTTGTATTGTATAATTGCATAGCACAGATGTGAGTTCTATGTACTATAGTGCTACCATTTACCGGGTAATGTCTTTCATTGACTTGAATGAGCCCTGGCGGCTGATAGTATGTCATGCTCACACAAATGTCTCGCTGACGGTGGCGTGTGTGTTGGATCATTTAGCTCCCTTCAAAATGGTTGAGCTGAATGGTGCTGATCTATGCGTCATGTTCGTGAACGGGCGCCGTCAGTTGGGGCTGGTCATCACTTAGCTGCCTCGGCTTATTTTGAATTATTTTATTTTGGATTGTTGTTTTGTTACTATTTGCTGTACTCTGGACGCTTTTAACGCGTAAGTCTCAACCAACATAATGTTTTGACCAATGACTTTTCACCCAAAGAACAATTGACCCATGTCAAATAGAACTTAGGATTCTAGAGCGAGCCAAGCGAGCTCGGGACTTGGGGCACCCCGACTCGGACTTAGGTTCGAAGTGGATGATAGCGGTTCAAGTGAGCGAGCAAAGCGAGCGAAGGGCACCCCGAGGTTAGGTTTGGTTAGGTTACATTAAACCCTTTTCACACAAATAGTCGACTATGTCTTATTTATTATTGCTTGTAAACCAACTTAGACCCGCCACGTGATCTTCTCCACGGGGCGGAGCAATAGTATTTAAAAACTATCATATTTTTTATTATTTTTACAAGCCTTTATTTACTTTCACCTTTCCCGCTGTCTGTTGGCCTTATTCTTTGGGTGAAAAGTTATTGGTCAAAACATCATGTTGGTTAAGCGTTCACTAACATAGAGTTATGTTGGCGAAACGTTCATGGGTGTAAAATCCTTTGGATGAAAAGTTAAAGGTTTACAGATAATGTTGACCAATGGTTCATGGGCCAATCGACTGTTGGTTAACCGTTACAGTTTCCTTTTTTTACATCGTTCTCACATATGATTATAAATTCAAAATAAATGATGTAACTAATATTTTTGTAAAAACATAATTTAAAAGAGTGTCCATGGAGTTTCTTGCCCGTTCTTCTCCATAGGTACAGACGCCAGCACATCAATCTACTACAATCTGTCAGATTTCTGTAATAGATTTTCAACTTTATCGCTAAAGCATAAGGTTCAATGTTGATTGGGAAAATTTGACAGTTAGGGGTAGGTTGATGTGCTGGCGTCTGTACCTACGCTTTGGAATGGGCAACTAGCTTCATTTTTTCTGACTGACCGACTTCTTGACAATTCAAAAGTGCCTGTAAATGGTTTGAGTTTGAGTTTCGTCGAGCCGAATGTGCCGCGTCGTAATGAAAATTAAATGAATGGACGAACTAACTGCGCCGCGCGCCAACGCGAATCCCTGGCAACTATAGGTATCATCATTTAATCGCTTTTGGCTGCAGAGACGTTTATCTAATAGAACCCGTAGTAAGTATACCCGAAATCAATTAAATGCATATAATTATATTTTTCACAAAAACATTATTTCATCTTGCATGTTAAGGGCGCGGGCCAAAATGAGTTAAAGTTAATAATTTAATTTTTGCTGACGTATGTTATTAAAGTTTTCAATAAGTAAATATTTTTCCAAAACCGGCTAACGGCATTTGAAATACTATGGCAGAATAAATCATCTGTAGACCTGCTCCAGTGCGTAAATGAGAAAATCGATTAAACGAGTTTAATATTATTTAGCAAGCGTAATATCGAAAAACCTATCATTAAACAAATTTAATCGTTTTTGTCTGGCGACTTTTTACAGACATTGATCAATTACCCTTTATATGCACAGAGTATCTCTGCAACTAATGGGTTTCTGCGTTTAACCGATATTGGCAGACGACAGAAATGAAAAACTGAATCGATTGATATTTTTAACACAAAATTGACCAAAATTGCAGATAATCGGTTTTGGCAGCATGACGGGGCGATTTGAAAATATTATTGTCATGTCAATGTAAATTATTTGCCAACTCTCGGCCAACAATTGGGCGCTCCACCCTAGTAATTTTTCAATAAAGTTGTATACATATCACAATTCAATAATCTTTTATAAAATATTATTTTTAGCTGTAATTTTCTTTTGTAAAAATAATGCTAAGTCAGTAAGTTATGTCCAAAAAGAATAAATTAGTTTAAAAACATATTTGTGATTTTAACTCATGGCTTCCTACGGCGATTAAATTTTAAGATATATTTATGATTAATTTATGTAATAATTATTATTTATTTATTGATACCAATACTAAAAATTACGAAATATTGTATGTTCAAAAGTAGTTAGTTTTTTTTAATAATACCATAAATGGAATGTAATTTTAACGTTGGTATCCCTGCTCGAATAAATACACATTTTTTAAAAATCCTACGGCCATCACAACCATCTTTTTGGCTAGTAGACTTTATTCATAAAATTGGATACCTACAAAATTAATAGTTTTTTTTTTTAAATAATAATTTATTTAAATTTAATGAAAATATTGAAATGAAACAAAGAACTATTTTCTAAAATAATGTGTAAAATATAAATAAATTAATAGTGGTCATTTATATTTTACAAAATTATTTTGGATATTAAATATTATATAAAATAATTATTTTAAAGTTTACCTATACACAATAATTTCGGTTATCGTTATCATACATTTAATTATTTATTTATTAAGTAATGAACAATAATTTATTTAGTAAATAACACACAATACGTCGTGCTGTACAATATTATTTTAATTATTAAAGTAAGATGAGCATACGTTTTTCTTTATTTAGTTTCTTTTTAAAACAAACCTGTGTTGTTGAATGTTGTTTTATTTTCGTCGTAAAACGCCTTAACTTTCTATTAGCAATGTTGTGGGTCGTAGCCTCTGCTCAGCAGAGGGCGAAGGAAGGAGGAAGGAGGGATCTTAGGCACCTGTTCCACTGCCGACAAGGAAGCCACAATGACGATCGCAACAACGCGGCGGTCTCGTGTGGTTAGTTAACATTTTTCCACTTCAACTGCAGTGCTATTCTGTAAAAATATCACCGTGAAAACTTAGGTGAAGTGAGTTTGATGTGAGCTATCATTCTACGTGATGCTAGGGATTGACACTATTGACAGCTCGCTCCACGTTCACTTCACCTAAGTTTTCGCAGTGAGATTTTTACAGAATAGCACTGCTGTGATTAAAGTTCTAGTGAACCAAATCTTTGAACTGGTGGCCTACCATGATCTAATTGAAAACGATTCAAAAACAAGACATTTCAGTTTAGGTTCCTAAACTGCATCGCTTGAGCTCTATGGATGTCATGGTACAGACGCCAGCACATCAACCTACTACAATCTGTCAGATTTCTGTAATAGATTTTCAACTTTATCGCTAAAGCATAAGGTTCAATGTTGATTGGGAAAATTTGACAGTTAGGTGTAGGTTGATGTGCTGGCGTCTGTACCAAACAAGTATGAATGAAACCAAAACTTGTGACTCAGTTTGGGACAATCGCTGTCAGCAGATGGCACGGCCTAAACTGAATCGTTAAACTGACGTCATGGTCATGGTACGAATTAGAAGAACAGTTCAGTTTAGGTCCTAAAATGAATAAAATCGACAAACAAAGTTTTTATTTTAAGTATCTAATGTTTGTTTTCGTCTAGTTAGCTCGGAGATTTAGACGAACAGTAACATTACTTAAAATAAATGTTTATCGATTTTATTTTATTTCGAGCGGCCATTGTTGTTTACATCTTTGGCAAATCTGCCGCGGTCGGGCCTTAGGTCATGTTGATAAATTAGTATCCCACAGACGCTGGATCAAAAATGTTCAAACAATAAACTTATTGAGTCTTTACTGTGATGACCATTAAGTAGGACGTAATCCAGGACTAGAAAGTGCCGCAGCCTTAACTTATCATCAGTGGCTGAAAGTGTAACTACATAGCCTAGACAGAAACTTCCTAGGTGCAGTTAGCCTCAAAAAGATGTAGGTATACATAGACAAGGATTGATTTAAAATGTTGTCTACAATCTACAATTAAGTGCCCAATGTTTTGTGGCTACACATTGATAATTGTATCAATGTGTACCTACAAAATATTATGGAACATAAATTGTGGACAATCAAATAAATTCTCCTCTTCAGTCTTCAATCAGTGTCTTGTCTTTTTGAATTATAGTTCATCCATCGTCTGGTACGATACTCCTTAGTGTTTAGACTATATAACATGCAGATACTACCATAAACGATCTGTCATCTCCCCTAGAGTAAATTAATATGTTCCTTGGTCATCTGTCACTCACGTCAACTGAAGACTTCTTCGTCATCTCCTTAGAGGAAAAATTATTGTCGTCTCCTGTAGGCATTATATCTCTTTGCCTACAGGTATTTCAGCTCTGTTTATGAATAGCATAGGTCTCATAATAGTGTGCAGTGGCAAGTGGCTTGATGCTGGGTCCAGCTACGTCGAGACCTTCAACCGCTTCTGACGAATCTTCTGACGCTACTGTAGAATCACGGGCGGTAAATCGAGATTCCGGCCCGCCATTGACGAATCATAGAATGACCTTAAGATGTTCTTCTGCCTGTTGAGAAAAGAATTGAAATTCTAAAAGGTGCAGGTGTTTGAGCCAGTCGGGTCGGATGGGAGTTGTTTTTATGAATAAATATCACCTTGTTGAATGGTTAAGTAATATATCTACCACGGCATAAGCTCCTGCCTATACGACATAGGAGAAGAAGAACCTATCAGTAAACCATAACCAAGGGGTGCTGCGGATGTCTTCGTATACTTAGGTAAGTTGAGAAAAGTCGTGGCCTAATCCAGGCCCATCTTGTAATTAAAAATAACACTCGTTTTCATTCAGCTGGGCTGTCAGTTGACACAAAAAACGGCCAAGTGTGTCGGATCACGCATGTCGCATAGTGAACGGGTGCCGTAGTTGATTTTACCGGCCTGAAATATAAGTTGTTATTTTATATTATTTCCCGAAAAAACTAAGGGAAACAAAGTTATTTCCGCGATTACAGCCTAAAATCCTATATCTCAAAAATTCTTGACTTATATAACGAAGTCACTTACAAACATCATTATCTTTCTTTATTAATGAAATCCAACGATACCACAGGCTCGCTTACGTGCATGTATGGGGAGTGCCACCCCTAAGAAATACGAGTAATTTCGCTAAACCATTGTTTAGTGGTGCACAAAATAGACCATCTTTCCAATTTTTATCGATACAGTCTCCGAGTAAAATGGCTGTGTCAAGACTGGACAGACTGACTGACGGGCAGTCGAACATGGTCTTCCGTTTTGCCATTTGGCTACAGAACCCTAAAGAGCATAAGAAAGACAAGCAAACTAGGGAGAAAATAATTGTATCTTAAGAGCAACGACACGACTGACTGTTGACGAAATTAATATAGGTTAGTAGAGTCGGCACTTTATAATAAAAAATAGTTTTTGTATTGAAGCATAGTATATTTTGACTTTTTGAAAATATTTAATAACTACTATGAATCAGAAGATAAAATATGAAAATTTAATAAGTTATAAGGTACATGATAGGTACGGTACTGTCCTGTGCTATGCATAAGGGGTCCTGATTCCTGGATCTGATTCCCAGGTCAAGGACTTTGTAGGCCTTGTAGACTTTAGATCTGTAGACCATTTTATATTTTATCAAGTATCTGGTACTTGTTGACAGGCCTACGCTGTCCTCCCATACTTACTGTAGGTAATTTAAAAACATTGTAAAATCCAATTATTTTTTTAAAGAGTAACCGTGGAGTTTCTTGTCGGTTCTTCTCCATACGAAACGACCAATTGGAACCGTGCACCAAGCTTCTGACGTTTCATAAGTGCCCATGTAGGTTTATGTGAAATAAAATATTTTGATTTTGATTTTTAAGCAAAGTAATAATTATTATTGGGGTTTTCCATTAGGAATTTCTTAGTAGGTACCTAACAGCCCGGAGTTTGGAAGTTGGCGGTGTGATACCCCCGTGTGTCCAAAAGCACGTGTCGCTGTTGGTACTGCGCCTGATCTCTCTCTGGTCATGTTGGATTATCGTCCCATTGGACTATGAGAGCGACCGACCCAAATTCGATCTGGAGGACACTTCGCCTTTAAGTTTAAAATGAGTTTATAGAGGTATGAGGAACAGGGTGTAAAGTTCACTCATACTCTACAGAAAAGGGAGGATCCTCCGACCAGATGGGTGTTGAGTCTGGCGGGCAACTGCCCGATGATTCATGTCGGGCCGTTGTATCTATGCTAGTTGCGCGGTAAACTCTGCTTGCGAGATGCAGGATTTCGTGATGTCAGTATAACGCGTTGTTCCCATGTGGCGTTGTAGATACCGCTACATCCCCCCCGGAATAGAAGACGAACATTCTGAACTATTTATGAGATACGCCTGTATGTGCCGTCAGTGGCGAATTATATGAAACAAGCCGTGTGCCGTGTATAACACCCTTTTAGGGAGCGAATTTACAAAAATTGTCTGTCATTTTATGAATTCTAAAAGATTCAGGTAATTTTTAGCCTATATGTTCCTACTGCTGGGACACAGGCCTCTTATCTGTAAGAGGGAGTGGGCCGTAATCCACCACGCGGGCCCTGTGCGGGTTGGTAGAAATCGCATGTCTTCGAATTTTTGGTTCTAGGACATGCCGGTTTCCTCACGATGTTTTCCTTCACCGTTATGGGAGTAGTGTTGATGAATTAATTACGCAAAGTCGAGCGTCTGGTTGGGTTCGAACCCACGGCCTACAATTCGCATGTCGCGGCCGTTACGACTAGGCTACCACTGCTCGCTCGAAGATTCTGGTGAAACAGACCATCAATTTCTACAGACAGGCACAAGTGACTTAAGACACAGTACTGTTCCTAGTCCTTTTAAAAGTCCGTCTTAATTCCCACGTTTGGCATCCCTAACCATAATACAAACCGGGTATTCCCCGGCTTGCGGTAACACCGATTCATTATTATTACTGTTATCGCTTCAACGTAGGTATGTACTTCCCAAGGACATGTTCAGACTGAAAGTCTAAAGAAATCATTTAAAAACAGTACGCCGTCGTGTGAACTCGTGTGTGAAAATAGGTCTGCTTGGCACTTGGCAGTAAAATAACGCAAGGGTATGTATCGTCATTCAGCCGAAATACGTCCACTGCTGGACATAGACCTCCCCAAGCACCTCCACTGCGACCGGTTCTGTGCTGCTTCTCGCATCCAACGGGTTCCTGCGGCCTTCACAATTAAGGTCGTTGGTCCACCTTGTGGGAGGCTTTCCAACGCTATGTCTTTCGGTACGCGGTCACCACTCCAGAACCTTTCGGCCCCATCGGCCACCTGTTCTGCGAGCAATGTGCCCTGCTGGCAATTCTTCGGGCTATGTCGGTTACCTTGGTTCTCCTGCAGGGTTAGGACATACCTACCCAAAGTTTAGATTAATTTAGATAAACATCAAAATACATATATGTTGATGTTTATTCTTCTATGGGTCTCAAGATTATTAAATTAAACTAAGTTAAAAATGTGCACGAACTTTTTAAAAATCAATCGTTATTTACATATATTTTTAACTTTGATATTTTTAACAACGAGTCTCAAGAAAAAAAAAAACAGTGATTCATGATTTCATAATAAAATGTTTTAGTTTCCAAGCCCCACAGAAAACTTGTAAAGGTGACAAAAAAAGACTAGTAACATGATTTTTATTTACAGAACAATTTGGTCAAACATGAAGTCCGTCGCACTCCTCCTAGTACTTCCAGTCCTGGCAATGGCCACAATCGAAATCGACATCACAGCATCCGATGAGAAGTCCCAACAAAAGCTCAGCATCTCCGGAAAAAACGAAGACATCATCAGCGACCAGGAAATACAGACCTTCCAACTGACAGACGAGACATTAAAGGCAGCTGTCAACACACACTTCGGTGCCAAACCTGATGATGTTTTCCTAAGGAGTCCGACACCTTGGGGCGATCTGTACACCACGAACCATTGGAAGCAGGTCTCTAGAATTCTTAAGCCTATTAAAACCAAGATACTATCCGTGAAATTCCATCCGTATCTAGTTTACAGTGAAGTTTTCAACAACACAAGCACCAAGCCAGCCAGCTTTAAGGCATACATGCGGCAAAATGTTGAGGATACAGTTTCATCGACTTGGGAGCGAAGCGGCGAGGTCTCTGCGACTCAGGATATCAAATACGGCTTCGACATAAAAGCTATGGCTGTGTCTGGGAAGGCCACTTTCGCTTTTAACGCCAGATGGGGCGAAAACTTCATGAAGTCCCAGAAAGTGACTGTTGGTTCTGAAACTGGACTGGAAATTCTTTTGCAGGCGAACCAGGCCGTAATTGCTGAACTATATGCGACCAAAGGATCGATGAAGGTCCAGGTGAATTACGTTGCCAGTTTATCCGGGTCCGTGGCTGTGAACTACGAAGAAATGTATATGGATCATCATTTCTGGTCTATTGACATCAATAAGGTGTTAGATGCTGGTGGCCTGAACAAGACAGTTCTTTCTTCAGAGGTCATTGATTTTGGTTTTTACGTTAATTCAAACGTGAATGTCCGTGATGTCGATACTAATGAGGTCCTATCCTCATTCCGTCTTACTGTGTTCTAATTTTGACTCTGGTTACACAATAAATGTGCAGTTCTTGATGATGTTTGGAAAGAATCTCCAAAATATTGTATTTTTGTGTGCTTATTAAAGATTTTTTTCTCATTTGTTTGGTTTTTGTTCACAAGTGTCAACAGAATACATACATTCCAATGATCAGGTACTATGGCCGGTTAAAGAAGAGATTTTCATTCATTTTAAAATATATTTATTTACCAATGGAACCATACAAAATGCACTTACCCTAAGTTACATTAACTCATTATAATTTAAGCAGTTTATGAGGATAGTGATTCACCTTTCAAAGCTTATGACGGATATGTAGTTTTAACTGCTTACAACATACACATTACACAGGGCCGCCTTAAGGTGAATGCGCAGTGGTAGGCCGCGAAATTCAATTTTTCTTACGTTTTTTGCTATTTTCAGGTCAGTGTCAGGTTTTATCTTGATCAAAATTTGATTCGCGACTATAAAAAGTACGTATTTACAGAATTATAATCATTAGAATCATTAATACATCTTTCTAAGTTAGATTTGTACCATAACAACAAATCTCTTATGGAAAAGTGCTTAATGGTAGAAATCTAACTTAGAAAGATGTATATGATTCTAATGATTATAATTATTCTACTCGTATAAATACGTACCTATTATAGTCGCGAATCAAATTTTGATCAAGATACAACCTGACACTGACCTGCAAAGCGCAAAAAACGTAAGAACATTTGAATTTCGCGGTCTACCACTGCGCATTCACCTTAACTATATTGGGCGCCGCACGGTGGGCTGGAAATCGGCTTTCATAGACTTACAATAGGGATTTCAATTTGCAAGTGCCTGATTTTTTGCCGGATATCGCTTCTATTAGTCATTACTATGTACAAAAATGACACCCGAGTTAATTCTGCCCAAAAACGAAGGAAATATATTTTTTTTACGAAAAATTTGTATGAAGCTAGTATGAAAAATCGAATTATCTCCTAAACGGCATGTTTAACCGTAATATCCTTGGAGGTGGTCATAGTGCTAATTATTTATGATTTTTTGGTTGCCGATTTGACGAAAAATTTAATGCCGTTTTTTTTTAAAAAAATCGTCAAAATATTTTTATTTATTTTTACATGTAAAACGATCCCTTTTAGTGTCCAAGTTAAAAAGTTCGATATGTTATTAACCCAAATATTAAGAACACACAAAACAAGAAAAATTAAATAAAAAAATTGCTGTTTTTTGACACATTTTTATTAATTTAAATAAAAAAAGATTATCAAACTCTTATTTTTTTGTATGAATTGGTAATTTGGTTTTATTGTATGAATTGGTAAATTGGTAATTTGGTTGTATGAAAAGTTTTAAAACTCATGATGTGTTGATAAATATCTAGCTCAAACATAGTTGTCTACGTGTGGGTGTACTATAAACCTCTGCCAACTCCTTCGGAAATATAGGAGTGATGCTATTTTATGTTACGTGTATTTAAAAGTCCGTGTTCTTCAACATAAACACTAAAAGGAATCGTTTCATATGTAAAAACAAATAAAAATATTTTGACAATTTTAAAAAAAAAACGGCATGAAATTTTTCGTCAAATCGGCAACCAAAAAATCATAAATAATTAGCACTATGACCACCTCCAAGGATATTACGGTTAAACATGCCGTTTAGGAGAGAATTCGATTTTTCATACAAATTTTTCGTAAAAAAATTATATTTCCTTCGTTTTTGGGCAGAATTAACTCGGGTGTCATTTTTGTACATAGTAATGACTAATAGAAGCGATATCCGGCATAAAAACAAGCACTTGCAAATTGAAATCCCTAAGTCTATGAAAGCCGATTTCCAGCCCACCGTGCGCCGGGGTGCGAAAATCAGCCTGCGCCCCAATTTTTGTGTTTTATTTTTACTTACTCTACAATAAAATTTGGTACATTTTCAAACATCAAATTTAATTTTTCCGACTTTAAAATCGGCAATCTCGTCTGTTTTGTAATCAACTTTCAATTCGATAGGTATACTATAGAATAAAATAATGCAGCTCGAGCCAAAGGCGGGGGGCGAAATGGAGCCGACGTTTTTCAACACATTTTTGCAAGTGTGTTAAAAACGTCGTTTTGACTCGTGTGAGCAATTCGTCATTGTTAATACTTTCATGGCCATAACACCTTCGCCTTAGGTTACCCTCTCGAGTGCAATTACAATCTTTGCACACATGCATCAAAATGCATGCAGTCTTAAAAGATGAGATGAGTGTAGACGTTGCACTATCGAGACCCTCACATTTTTGATATAGCAATGTTACGCAAATCTACTACTTGATTTAAAGCTTGATTTTAAAGTTTTATTTTATCAGGAGCCAAGCCGTGTGCCCGATGTGGATAGTGCATTATCGAGACCCGCAGATAGCAATATGTCACCTCCGTAACATTGCTATTTAAATGTCCATCTACTGTTCGTTTGAAAGCAGAGACAAGCCGTGTTTCCATGAGATGTCACATCGTTAACTTCTCGTATTCAGGAGCTTTAGATGAGTTGCCAAAAATCGATGCTACAACTAACTTTTGCTTATAAAGATGCATGCATATGATATGCTTCATAAACTACAATTTCCTCGTTTCTAACTTAAAATATTATGATGAACTTTCATAGAAACTTTCACCCCCTACTTAACCCCTTTAGGGGATGAATTTCCCTAAAATCCTTTCTTAGTTAGCTTTTGTTATAAATACAGGGAACTCTTGTGCAACATTTCAGACCTTACCTTGACGTTATTAAGGCTATGCGTTGTCTATCAGTGAATAGATTACGTTTAAGATGTAGACGCAATTAAATTACTAATCTAGTACCTACTTACATAAGATGCAATCAGATGGTACTGGATTGCATCAGATATTGTTGAACACTGTTAATTGGCACAGGAGGGATTTAGCTTTACCTAGAAATCTAAAGAAGTGGACCTTTTACAGCTAGTCTCTAATTATGTAAGAGGACTACATGACCTAAAGCGCGGTTACTGTCGGACTGCATAGAAAAGAAAGAGAAGCGCGATGACACAACGCTGGTAATTTATTGCAAAATATGAAGCAATTATCTATTTACGAAAAATTATGATCAAGATTCAAGATACAACCTGACACTGACCTGCAAGTTGCAAAAAAACGTAAGAAAATTTGAATTTCGCGGTCTACCACTGCGCATACCTTAATGTATTAGACTAGACACATATCACACAGCTGACACGAAAGGCGACATTAATTTAAAATATTAAAATACTAGACTATATTTGAATTCAGAATTTAAGATAATTTTCAACTTATGGAACAACAAACTGATTGCCATACTAAACAAAGTTCAAATTCCATTGCGACCAAAAACTTAATAGGACCTTTTTGTTACAAATGGTCACCCAAAAATCAACTTAGAATACATTTCACTAAAGTAGATAACTGATTAACTGGCGATGTAATGTAAATTATCTGAGATTAAGAACACTGCTATTATAGTCGCATTTGTTCGGTAGACCGCAGCACGTCCGCGTCAGTGGCAACAAAACCAGCGGGGTAATTACGTAACACACTGACAGTAGGAATGGCTTTCATTTTGACAGTTCAACAACATTCATTGCGTTATTTACGTTGCTGAGCAGACAAATTTTTCGAACATATGAAGCAATGGATTAGGAATATCGTTCAAAATTATTCAGATTCTATTTGATAGTGTGTTACGCAATGAGGGTGCAGCACAAGTTGGCCTCGCATGCTATTGAAACGCCGTACTACGCTAGACCAGACTCAAGGTCAAAGTGTTACCACTGACATGCGGCCAACAGTAGTTACGTCATATGAAAAGTCAAGGTCATTGCTTATTTGCGCGTCAATCCCTTGTGGTTAGGATAGGATACAGGTTATGAATATGACGTACTTGGGCGATCGAGTCGCGTTTGTACGTCATAATTTTATTCATAATGCATGTACATATATTCGCGTGCCTGTCGAAAACCAAATTGGGTTTCATGGTTTTCATCTTTTTGCGCGGAACCCTAATTCTTTTTCTAAAATAGAAGAACCCTAAGCCTAAGTTACTCCTTATAACATCAGCTATCTGCCAGTAAAAGTTCCGACAACAGCCCAGCCGTTTCTGATATTAGCCGGAACAAAGAGACAGACAGAAAGACGTAATATTAAAAAAAAAATTGTTATTAAAATATGCATATATAAGAGTAGTAAAAAGCTATAGCTAATATTGCTATAGTATAGGTATGTATAGATATATAAACAATCGCGTATTATTCGCGCGACGGTCACTTTCGGTTAGGACTCGGGGCACCTCGGGGCCACACGGCAGGTCATCTTAATATCACTTGATCTTCATTTAGTGCTAATTTTATTACTGGTTGCTTGTTATATTTATTATAGGTACCATGCACAACGACCTTCACCGCAGTGTTGTTGTTTATTACATAATAAAAAATAACTCGTGGCTAAATAATAACAACCAAACGGGTCGATGTTCAAGGTTAAGCAACGCTTGCCGAGGTCAGTCCGTGGATGGGTGACCATCCATTACATAAGCATCGGAAAGCACGTTAAGCCGTTGTTGGTCCCGGCTGTTGTTAGTAGATCTTTGACAGTCGTTACGGGTAGTAAGAAGCCCGAAAGTCTGACAACCAGTTTTACTAAAGAGTATCGTGTTATACATATATCCAGTAGCAGGACTAGCTGGGTGCCTGATAGGCAGTCGCTTCATGTAATATACTGGTATGCAGCATCCGGTTAGACTGAAAGCTGACCTGAGAATCAAACCCAGGACCCGACACTCAGAAGTCGCGCTTACGCCCACGAGAATAACGGGACAGTCACACATAGACAAACACACACAGAGAAATACAACAGTCTACGTAATACGTCATGTATTGCTCCATTTGTTGACTATTAAACCTACTCACAAAGAAAACTATTCAATACGATATTGAACGCTTAACAATCATTTGCATAAGTATGTATACAGGTAGTGCAGGTACCTATCACAGCGTCATCGATGATCGGTTGCAGGAAAATCTCATTTCGGTAATTCCCGATCGACTCACACACGAGACGTTGGACTTGTTTGTGAGACTCTGTTTGCCTCGATCCTTTCTACACCAAAGTCGTGTGTCGAAGCTAAATAACTGTTTTTATCGTGATCTTTCAATAAATTCAAGTGACATCATCGGACTACAAGAGCCACAAGATCAAAGTGACATTAATTGAGAGCGACGACGGGCGCACGCTGCGGCTGTTCCAATTCAACCTCGTTTGGTACAACCGTCTGTCTGACTACATACGGCGCAAATAATAACAAAATATCTTTTTAAAAAATGAGTGCCTATATCCTCGGCTTTGTCGTCGCCCTCGTTCTGGTGAGTTGATTAAGAATATTTTATTTCACTATAAAAGCGATATTTTCTGTATTGATTTGCAACTCCATTAATAACGTATTAAGATGTCTATTAAATATCATCTTTATTATCATTGGTACTGGTCGATAATGTTGTGCAAGAGGATGAGTATTCAACGTAATTCTAAGAAGAGTTTATTTTAATCACTTAACGTAACATCACGGCTGATATCGCCGAAGGCTTAGTCAGAGATGTAGGTACAGTCAACAAAAGAGATAAGTATGCACGATCGCCGGACATAGTTGAAGTTTAGTAAGAAACTAAAGTTCTCGAATAAAATTTAATTTTATTAATAGAAAATAAACAGCTAATTTATCAAATTAAATTTCAGTGGACAACATCCATCGGTTTCTTACTAAACTTCAAATATATCCGACAACCCTGCATACTTATCTCTTTTGTTGACTGTACCTATAGTACCTACACCCACATTTCGCCAGTTAATATAGTGTTGTTGTGTTGCTAGTTATTTTTTTGATTAAAATTATGTTAAGTAAGTCCCATGTAATAGGGGGCGAGTCTATTGTCACCGACCGGGCACACATCCAGACTCCAAGCTGCTACTGAGAGGAATTACTTACTTTAATTAGGTACATGATCTGCATTCGCGATTTATTTGCCAAAAATGTAAACAAATATGAGTTTAAGGAAAAATAACTTTAATTCCTACACAATAAAGTTCAGTTTAGGCTACAACTAACTTTTTCAATAGTGCTTAGTCACTCTGAAATCAACTTAATAATCATTGGAATAAGGTTGATATTTGTTTAACTTGAAATAGGCTGGTGTGCAGCATTGCGCACTTTTACTATAAGTAAGATAATCATAGATATATGTACATTTCTATGAAGATAATATTTTCTTTTTTTGCAGGCAGCACTAGTTGTCTTATGGATAGCTTACTGCATGTTCGTCCGGGAGCGACACAAATCGGAGTACTTCCACCAGAACATCACAGATCTGGAACGCAGGAACGCTGTTCTTGACCAAACTGAAGAAGAAGTACCTACTAAGAAAGAGGTTAATAGTTTATTCGTTTACGAGTGCTAAATTTTGGCGCCTGACGGCCTGAATGACATTGAGAGGGTGACATTGTTGGTAAACAAACTTTTATGAAATTGTCACTGTCATCTGTCATGACGTATTGACAAAACAAGATGGCGGTGTTAGTACCGATTTTGGCCACGCACCAAATGCCTTATAAGGATATTTGGGCTGCCATAAATAAAAATAGAATAGAATAGGATATTTGGGCGCAAGATGACATTGACAGGGGGGAGCTGTTCCCTCGCGCCAAAATAACCCTGTAGCCTTATAAGTATGAATATTTCTTTCTTAGATGGCCGTTGGTGTGTTGGTGCTGCCGTCACGGCATAAGCAGAAGAATGAGGAGTATGACAAGCGACCGGACTATCCAGAGAGTCCTGCGCACGTGTCAAACCGTAGCACTGACAAACTAATTGACATGCTCGACGATACTGCAGATGTACACTACAAAGATGGTATCTACGAGGTTGACTCACACCAACCTGGATGCTACAGTGACGTGTAACGGAACAACAGCACCTTGCACAACAAAGTGTCATCTCCTGAAGCACCTGTCTAATGGCCTATTCAAACCTAAACGGTATTTGCTGCCGCCTGTGGGTAGAGGTACACACCGCGCGGGTTTCGCTCAGGTATTTAGTATCAAGTTCCGCGGCTCCGCGGCAGAACTTGTACTGTACCTCTCTACCCACAACGTCAGCGAATACCGTTTAGGTTTGAATAGGCCTTTACTGCCGGCGAATAACAAGAAGCGAGTACAGCTAGCCACTAAAAACGAGTTGACGAGCAACGAGTGCGCGACGGCGACGAGCGATTACTTGCCAGCACATCAGGCTACCCGAAACTGTCAAATTTTCCCAATCAACTTTGAACCTTATGCTTTAGCGATAAAATTGAAAATCTATTGAAGAAAGGAGAGGTCAAAGTGGTGCAATATTCCGAAGATTTTTAAATGCTAATGTGATGTACCTTATTAGAAAGTTTATTAAGCTTAGTACTATTTACTTATTATTTATTAAGCTACTCGATTAAAGTTAAATATGATTTTTTCAGGCGCCTGTTTTTGTAACAAAGTGAAAAATGTTTCAGTACCTACAAACTAAACGCACATAGCCTTTATTTATTCATTTCTATGCAATGTAATTATTTTAAATGTGGCTCAAGTTTCCGTTTATATTAAATACTTTGTGATTTTGTTATAATTTTTGCTGCAGCTCCATGAAATTGAGACAACGGGTAGGTCGGGATTCGTGCCCAGTTGATGGCAATAGGCTCGACCCACAAAACTTGAACATATCTGGCGAAATGTGGGTGTACAGTCAACAGCAAAAGTACTACTTACTTACACCTCTGCGTGAACCTTCGAAGATTACAGGCTAGATGTTATGTTATGTTATGTAAACAAAACAGTGAAATATTTGACAACTACATATTTGCAACATTGCCAACTTTTAAATGCTCTGCACGAAAGATTCTGTAGTCTGTATGCATTTTGCACGATACCTACCAATATTTTTGTAAGACTCTTTTTTATAAACATGTTATAATAAAACGTTTAATATCTTTTGTTTTGTTTATTTTTATAACTTTTAAGACATCCATACTTAATACTTAATTTAAAAAAATAAAGTCACTTTTCGTGGGTGTGTTTGACCGCTTTAGACCTTCTAAACTACGCAATGAATTTTAATGCAGTTTTTATCATTATTTAGAAAAAAATATTCCGGAAGGTGCTGTGTTTAAGATAATTATTAATAATACAGTTTTAAAATAAAGAAATTTTGATAATTTGTCAAGTCGTAATAACCGTAAAGCGGGGGCGGGTCGCTAGTTGGGTCAAACTGAATTGGCTAGCGAAGACTCCGCCGACGCGGACGTGATGAGTACATAACATAATCAGCCTATAATGTTCCCACTGCTGGGACACAGGCCTCCTCTCTGTGAGAGGGAATGGGCCGTAATCCACCACGCGGGCCCAGTGCGGGTTGATAGATGTCACATGTCTTCGAATTTTTGGTTCTAGGACATGCCGGTTTCCTCACGATGTTTTCCTTCACCGTTTTGAGAGCAGTGGTGATGAAATAATTTACACAAAGTAAAGCGCCTGTCTGGGTTCGAACCTACGACGTACAACTTGTGTTACGCCCACTTTGCTCAACCTGCATGTGAATCGAACCCAGCACCCTAATTGAGAAACACACTATCGATCAATCTGAATCATTTTGAAGCATATTGCTAATCCATTGCTTCATAATATTCGAAAAATGTGTCTGCTCAACAACGTAAAGAACGCAATGAACGTTGTTGAACTGTCAAAATGAAACCCATCATTACTACTGATCGTGTGTTACGCAATTACCCCGCAGGACCTCATATAGCTTGCGACCACTAGACCGATTAGGCAGTCCAAAGAAACCTTGTTTTGTATTAAGGCTGAATCTACTCAACATCTAGAAATATAATAAAACAGTTCTTCGACTTGGTGGCCTACCATGATCTAATTAAAAACGATTCAAAAGCAAGACATTTCAGTTTAGGTTCCTAAACTGCATCGCTCAAAGTCGTACCATGACGTCCATTAAGTTCAGCGGCATTTACTTTTAACCCAAAACATGCACAGACCTATAAATAATATGGACTTGGCATACCTACCAAATTAGCGTGTATACCTACAAAAATCGGGCAGTTAAGATGGCCGCCTTTCGTAGGGTTGTAACTGCGAGCAACATGCGCAGCGGATATCGACATTATTTAACCTACATGAATTTGTTTTCTATTATTTATTTAAATTTTTCGAATTAGCCTTGTAATGTAATGCAGCTGAAGTGACAAAAATTTTAGAAGTTGTGGGTGTTTTATGTTTCTTGGTTTTATAAGACGTTGTAACTTGTCACCTTGCTCAAGCTTCATTCAATATCAGAAGGCCAATATCCTCGTAATATATTTACCTACTTACTACAGGTGTAGAGTATTGTTCATACGAGCTTACACACTAACCAGGACCAGGAGACTTATGATGTCGTGACTGGCAACAAAATATTATTATTTATTTCCTACCCCGTTGGTCTAGTGCGGTCGCAAGACCGATTGCTAAGTGTGGAGTCCTAGGTTCAATACTCGGGTCGAACTTCGATTATTAATTATTACTTTTGTTATTACATTAATGGCATTTAAATAATACTAGATTGCTAAAAAAATACATAGTTGCGGTCATCTATTCGACTATATTTAACAGAATATATACAAAAACCATTTAAACCATTGAGATCGCGAATCGGCAAATGTATACCTTGTTTAACTTGGCTTAAGACAAAGTATAAACAATCACCACAACCAAAACTAGGTAATGAAAAATTCGAAACACACACACAACTCCTCCTTATTACACAAGATTATCATATAATAGCAGGATTATCATCCATTGCAAGGCTATTAATGGACACTTATGGATTATAATCGATAATAACTCAAAGCATCCGACTATTTACCCAACACTAGCAATCAACCGTTTGACAGCACATCTACCACAAAACTCGGCAACATAGAGGAAAAACCTCGGCAGTTAACATGGCGACCGACCACGCAAAGAAATGATTTTGACGTCACACAAAAGTGTTGCCAAATTTAGAAATTGACAAACATTTGACGTCTCTCTTTTCATATGCAGCTCTTGATTAGTTAAAAAGAAACAAAACGATTTTTGACATGTGTGTGTCGATATGACAGATATTTGTATAACTATTATTTCTATAGTAGAATATGCCATCTCCTAGTACTCCCAACTCAGTGAAAACATGCGACTCAGTTTGGGACAATCGCTGTCAGATGGCATGGCCTAAATTGAATCGTTAAACTGACGTCATGGTAATTACGAATTAGAAGAAGTTCAGTTTAGGTCCTAAAATGGATCGCGTTAAGAGCTCATGGTAGGCCCCCTGAACTTCTTTCTTTTTTGTTTCTTATATGGTTCAACATGAAGTGAAATGACATGAAGTTGAAATGAAATTGATATTAAATTGTTTATTTATTCTGTAAATATGGTATCGGAATCAGCTAGATGGTGTCGACATTTCCTTGACTACCCCTGAGAAAAAATGGCGAATCAAACTCAGGGGTCATTTAAGTCCACATAATCTTGATCAGATCATCATGGTGAGGATTTTATTAGTGTCTGAAATGGCATAACACGTAACTATACCTAAAAATCCGGCTAGGCTGTAACAAAAAACCTAGTCCCTTACCTTACCTAGATTGGAAAAATCACGATGAAAAATCTGGGAATAACCCTGATGCGATTGTACACTACATTTGCCTAAAACTAAAACAAAAGCTGTTTATTAAACTTTTTTTGATTATTTTCGAATCACGCATCCAACTCATGCATTTATGTAAGTACCTAAAGCAAAAAACAAAATATGTTATTCTCATCATTTGGTTTTTGAATCAATGCCTTCGTTATGTCGTTGGTGCAGATACTTATTATGTATACAATACACTAAAATAGATACCTACACAGATTTATACATAACCAAAATAATAAATACATACATCTTCTCATATAATAAAATTGTAGAAAAGTGGTGTCTGTACAATGGAAATATATAAAAAAAAAGTAGCAGGGGTTGTTATTATATCGATGCCGAACCCGAAATTGTAATTACATTTTTTTTTGTCTGTTTGTCGGTTTATCTGTTTGTCTGTGTGTTTGTGCACGCTAATATCAGAAACGGCTTATTCGATTTAGATGCGGTTTTCACTAATATATTATAGTAAGCTTCACTTGACAGTTAGTGTTTATTTCATGTCAATCGGTTCATAAATAAAAAAGTTATGTCAATTTAAAGAATCACGGCGAACATTAATTGTTAAGGTATTCTATCAGAGTACGTACACGCCTCGCGCCTGCGCGTCCGTGGCTATATAAAGCCAGAGTCATGGAAGAAGGAGAATCTACAAGCTACCCAGTAGAATTTTTAGAATCCCTCAATGCTCCTGGACTACCAGCACATAAAATAAAATTAAAAGTAGGCGTACCCATAATGCTTCTTAGAAATTTAAGCCCCCCAAAACTTTGCAATGGCACCAGGTTAAAAGTGACCAATTTACAACAAAATCTGATAGAAGCAGAGATTTTAACAGGGTGTGGAAAAGGTGAAAGTGTTTTCATTCCTCGGATTCCTCTCACTCCAAACAATTTTCCATTTAGTTTTAAACGAGTCCAGTTTCCAGTCAGCCTATGTTTTGTGATGACAATTAATAAAGCCCAAGGTCAGACGCTGAAAGTTGTGGGTGTAGATCTAAGTATCAGCTGTTTCTCACGCGGTCAGTTGTATGTGGCTCTATCACGGGTTAGCAATCCTAGGAGCCTGTATGCTTTCATCCCCGATGGCCATACGTCAAATATCGTATACAGAGAAGCATTACTGTAAAGTAAATTTTTAGCTACCCAAACGACGGTATATGTAATTCAAAATATACTGCCCGAAAAGTCACTATTCCACGGGGACGAAGTCGCGGGCACAGCTAGTACTAAATAAATGAAAACAACGAAAATAAATGAAAACTGTAGATAATTGCAGTTACCTACTACCTTATAGACATTCACACTCAAAATTTTCCTCATTCCTCCGCATCACATACACATACCACGACAACCGATTTCCACACAAAGATATTCAGTAATTCAATAAATCATACAAAAAACCTAAAGAAAAAAGGACGTTCAGTTTTTTCCGAATTTTCCGGGCATTCTTTTCTATTTTTTCTTTCCCTAAAAATCTTATTCGGACTATAACGAACGTTCAAAAAAGAAGATTAACCAACTCTGTCCAGTCGTTCTAAAGTGATTTAGCCTTCACGAGTGAGTGTAACATACAATACATACATACATTGTACGTTCAATATAGGTACAGGAAGATTTTATTATCACCATCCAAATTTGCTGATTTTTTTTTTCGTGATTTCAAAGTTGGTCCCATAGTGAAAGTTGTTCATATTCATGGGTAGAACACCCTGTAAGATTTTAGATGGTGATAAAAAAATCTTTCTGTATATTCGGGGCACCCAGCCATATATCAATTGATGATTATGTTTAAAAGAGTATCCGTGAAGTTTCTTGCCGGCTCTTCTCCACAGAAAACGACCAATTGGAACCGTGCACCTAGCTTCTGACGTTCCATAAGTGCACAAGTGCAAAATGTTTCAAATTTGATCCATGAGAAGAAATTTTCATGTTTTTTTTTTGCGGGATGAACATGAAGAATTACATCACATTATAAAGTGTTCTTATGTAAA
The DNA here is from genome assembly GCA_914767645.1 of Hydraecia micacea. Classification (NCBI taxonomy): domain Eukaryota; kingdom Metazoa; phylum Arthropoda; class Insecta; order Lepidoptera; family Noctuidae; genus Hydraecia; species Hydraecia micacea. Next base: position 1,973,682 of record OU611801.1, on the reverse strand, counting down.
GATATATTCATTGCATAAGTCATTATAATTGTATAATTCCATTTTACTGTATCTATGACATAATATTTTGATGAAAATAATTCACTTTCTGAATCATTTTTCAGGGAATTTGTAGCAAAATGTTGTATTAAATTGCATCATTTTTCTTGTCTGTATTAGTTTGGCATGAAGTTGTCTGCATTGATACTGTAACCATATTGTAAAATACAAAATTCAGGATAATATTTCAATGGGTTTGATCTGTTTTGCACGAAAATATTATGACATACCTACATAACTCAACATAATCAGCCTATATACAAAGTGTTAAAAAATTAACCCGACAAACTTTAAGAGGTTCTTTATTTAGACCATCAAACTGAACAACTTTCACAATGGGACCAACTCTGAAATCACAAAAAAAAAATCTGCTATTGCTAATCCATTTATTCATTATATGTTCGAAAAATGTGTCTACTCAGCAACGTAAATAACGCAATGAATGTTGTTAACTGCCAAAATGAAAGCCATTGCTATTGTTAGTGTGTTATGCAATTACCCCACTGTTGCATCATTGTCTGTGAGTATGTATCTCCTGAAATTTATAACATGGACTGGACACCCTAGTTATTCAAGCTGAAGTTAGCTTCACTTTAATCAAATAAAAGGGAAACGGCCTTTTGGTAAATCATTCAGTTCTTTATTGAGACCCGAAGAAGCAACACTGAAAACAGTTGTTCAATTTTGGGTTTTAAAAAGTGCTCGTGTTTAATTTCCTTTAAAAGTTTTTGAAGTGAAAAGTGTTTGGAAATAGTTCTTTTCATAATATCTTGTGTAAGTAACAATTTCTTTAAATTATTTGCTTGATTTATTTTAAACGAAACTATGTTACAAGGAAAATTCGATGTAAACCTATATAAATAGCTATTTTTGTTTAAAGTCAAGATTTTTTTCATTACTTACTCGTACCATAAAACGTGGTGAACAGGGAAAATATTAAAAGGGGCTTTAAAATTGAAATAATTAAGTTTGTAGCCAAAAAGTACTTAATGTGTTTACTGAATTATAATTTTTGTTGGCAACAAACTACATACTCGTATATCCAGGTATTTCAATGTTAAAATCTATTTTCAAGTTTCGTCCCAATTCACCCCTACAACCCTATTCACCTCGATACATGGTATTTATTATAAAAGTTTAATAAGCTTGTCCACTATTACATGGGACTTAAACATAGCTGACAAAATGTGCGTGTACTATAGGTACACCTCTGCTTAACCCTACGAGTAATTCAAGCGTGATGTTATTTGTTGATAAAATATGCTTTATCTAAAATCTTATAACATACATTTTTTTAGTGTTGTTTTGTTACATTCCATATCTCGTTTGCCTTCAATAATTCGTGTTTTTAATAATACCTAGGTAGGTACACTATTATGATAAGATTACTCTTTTATTTTTTTTTGTTATGATTGCGTCACCTAAGGATAAACCGATGACTTAGTATAATAAATTGTTCATTATTGACTGTTTAAGTCAATTTATTTTGTTTAATTTTCGTTTATTGACATAATATACAATATTTTCCCGACTGCGCCAGAAGGAGGGTTATGTTTTTCGAGAGTATGTACTCGTATGTAGGTATAATTGTTTGGCACGCTCTGTAGCCTAAACGGCTTGATCGATTTCAGCTTGAGAGGTGTCGTTAGATTCGTATTTTCTGGTAGTGACACTGGGTATATAAAAATAATAAAAAAAAAAAATGGCGAATTTTTGGCGCCATAGTATGTCATAAATTTTTTTTTTACTCAAAACCTATCGAGTGGGTTATCAAAATAAAGGGTTTTAAAAGGTGATTACAAAAATATACACAACTTATATAGTAAAAAGTAATTCGAAGTGACAAATCGTAAAAAACACGTACCAAGAACTAAATCGCCTGCGAAATCTTTCACATTAAAATTTGTAAAGAATAAAAAAAAAAAAAAACCCGACCGGTAAAGTACTTAAGTAAAAAAAAACTGAAGAGCTTAAAACAAGCCCATTTTAAATTAAATAAAAGTTGGAAGCAGGCGGGACCCATTTGAATTTGAAAATATATTAAAAATGTCATGGATCCCGCCTGCTTCCAACTTTTATTTAATTTAAAATGGGCTTGTTTTTAGCTTTTCAGTTTTTTTTACTTTAGTATTTTACCACAGCCGGGTTTTAATTTTTTTAATTACCTTTTTTTTGTCTAGGTATATTGTCCTCGCCAATTTATGATTTCTACTAAAACAACTTTCCTATTGTTACAGCTGTTCAACTCTACTAAAGAAGAACAATAAAATGGCAACTGGAACAGTATTCGACTTTGTTAACATACGAAACTGCAATTTCGTCAAGATGAACGGTTCAGGCATATCCTGTAACTTTTCTGCTGGAGAGTGTCCCTCTAAAGACCTTAACACCTTTACAATGATAAATCAAGATTTTAATAAGGAAATTGCCAATAATGAAGACGGAATATCAAATGAGAAATATCTTGACGGGACCAGATATTTAGGAACCCTCGATGGAAGGATTCTTAACGTGTTTAAGGATCTAATTATGCTGGCCACTTCTGACATGGTAAAGACCCTGCTTGATTTCGGAGACCTGATTATGATGGCTGTTAAAGCCAGTCAGCTGAAACCCCTGGAAAAGAAGGAGCTACACGATAATGAAGACCATATTATTACGGATAAGCTTAGACCTCTCAAAGAGAAAATGTTGATCTCTTTGCAAGACCAATTGAATTGGAAGATGACCACATACGATTTCGATCTACTACCGGGCTAGGAATTTTATATTCCAACTGGAATTTTGCCCAGTTGTATTGTGATCATTTGTATTGACTTGAAAGTCAAAACTTCTGTGCCTTGAACCCAAGAGGTACTCTAGGTTTGAGAAGAAAGAATTAGTATAACCCCAGCGTAGGCTAAAGAAGAACGCCGGTTCTATTCGATTTAAATGACGGAGCGCTGATGTGCTGTGCCGAAATTAGGTGAAACCATATTATAAGTATGGTGTTGAAGATTGTGACAAAATGGTGATGCTACATGAACGTTTCTACTTGCTGAAAACTGTGTGAAATGTGAATGTGTTGAAATAATCAGGTATGAAGACAGAGAAGAGATAGTTCTTGATTTTGAAGAGTTTGGAGAGCTCCTAGTATTTGTAAGTTTATAAATTTTAAGTTTTGATAGGCAAATTCAAATGCAATTTAGTTTTAAAGCCTTATTGACACGAGTAACTTGATTGCCTTTTAAACGCAATAGATTGAAGCAATTTTAAAAGTTGTACCATAACAGTGGTTTAATGGTACACATTTAAAAAATGCTTATCATTCTTACATTCAACGGACAACTAAAGTCTACATGAAGCAATTTATTTGCCTGTTAAATGCACTAAGTTGTAGTAATAATAAAAGTTGTAGCTTCTAAACAGTGGTGAGATGGTACATTTTTAATAGGGCTTTCAATTATTGCATTTACCGGGTAACCAAATTGTTTCGTATAATGAGCCTGTGAATGCTAAAAGTTTAAGCAATAATGCAATTTGCACCATTTAATGCAGATATTGGCACTTGACGTACGTATTTGTATATTGAGTTGTTTCGCTAATAGAAAATTAAATTCTATTCGAATAGGGTACAATTATTTTGTATTGGCAAAATAACGCGAATATCTGAGCAAATACGCAAGTGACAGTAGTGTTTCAAATGCACGAGTTTTGAAGTTGCTTTAATTTATTGCATTTAACGGGCAATTTATTTGCTCCGTGTTAATAGTTCTATAGTTAGGAAGGAATTATATTATAATTATGAAATATTGCACACATAGTACGAGTCTTTCTATCTGTGAAATATAACTTAATTCAAATCTTTGTTTTTGAGATTGGCATGCAGAATGAAAACAACAACGCAAAGAAATAGAGAAAAGTGGCCAAAGGAGTAATTCATTCATGACTTTAGGTGTAAGTATTTAAAATCATTTGCATCCTTACGGGGGTAAACGGCTCATGAATATTAACAACTTTGACTATGGGACCAACTACGAAATATCGAAAAAAAAAAACAACTGTTTCATACACAAATACAATCTCAATCAATGTAGATATTTATGTATGAAACAGATGGGAATTTTTTCTCTATTTTTTAAAGTCTCTTAGTAAAACTTCTTCATATTCCTGAGTAAATAACTACACTCCCTGAATGATACCAATGATTTTAATTAGTACACTTGTAATGGAAAAATAACACTGCTTATTTTTTCTTTTGATAAAGCACTTGTTTAATGGTTTAGCCAGAAAACGAACCTTCTTTTCCACAAAAAAAATACCATTCTGTATTGCACTTTTTTATAGTTTTACTGACAAGTACAAAATCGTGCAAATTAAAGTAATATTGTGTGGATAATCAAAGTAAATGATTCAGTTTTTTTTACTATTTTTATACGTTTTATAAGCTGACTAGAAATCATCGTTATTTCTAATTCTCAACACTGAAAGTTTCTGTAACAATGATTTTATGACAAAGAAATATGTATGAAAATTTTACGAAAATATGGTATTACTTTAATTAGCCACACAATATTTGCTTTGTAGATTTTGATCCATATCAGCAATGTTATCAATCAGTGGCGTGATACGGAATGGTATTCTTTTTGCACAAAACGCAGTGTTCGATTCCCGGAGGGAAACAAGGTGTTTTTTCGTAAAAAAAATTTGCTGTTTTAATTTTCTCTAAAATAAAATCATTTCTTTAGCAAGTTTTCTCTATTTCTCATATAGTATGTTGGGGTAAGACCGTTGCTGGGGTAAGACCGTAGGAATCAAATTCCCACCTAATGTGGCAATGTTTTTTAATGCAGTAATAAAACTTTGTGTTCTCTGTCATTATTTTTAATCTGCTACGACGAAGATCAGAGCAAAATTTAATTTTGCAGGCAAATAATTTAATTCCTACGGTCTTACCCCAGCAACGGTCTTACCCCCACATACCTTACTTAAAGTTTTCTTTCTGCATTCCCATCTCAAAAACATGTCTTGTTTACTGTAGAACTACACAGTTTTTTTTTTATTTTACTCAGTAGATGTTGTTTAGGAAAATAGGTACCTCAACATCACATAATAATGCTGAAAATTCCAATTTGCTCGTGTTAATGGTCCTGCAGATAGGAAGGTATTATATTAGATTTATGGAATATTACACACGCACTATGTGTGAAATATAGCTTAATTCAAATGTTTTGAGTTTCTGAGAGTGGCATGCAGAATGAAAACAACAACGCAAAGAAATAGAGAAAAGTGGCCAAAGGAGTAATTCATTCATGACTTTAGGTGTAAGTATTTAAAATCATTTGCATCCTTACGGGGGTAAACGGCTCATGAATATTAACAACTTTGACTATGGGACCAACTACGAAATATCGAAAAAAAAAACAACTGTTTCATACACAAATACAATCTCAATCAATGTAGATATTTATGTATGAAACAGATGGGAATTTTTTCTCTATTTTTCAAAGTCTCTTAGTAAAACTTCTTCATATTCCTGAGTAAATAACTACACTCCCTGAATGATACCAATGATTTTAATTAGTACAACTTGTAATGGAAAAATAACACTGCTTATTTTTTCTTTTGATAAAGCACTTGTTTAATGGTTTAGCCAGAAAACGAACCTTCTTTTCCACAAAAAAATACCATTCTGTATTGCACTTTTTTATAGTTTTACTGACAAGTACAAAATCGTGCAAATTAGAGTAATATTGTGTGGAAAATCAAAGTAAATGATTCAGTTTCTTTTACTATTTTTATACGTTTTATAAGCTGACTAGAAATCATCGTTATTTCTAATTCTCAACACTGAAAGTTTCTGTAACAATGATTTTATGACAAAGAAATATGTATGAAAATTTTACGAAAATATGGTATTACTTTAATTAGCCACACAATATTTGCTTTATAGATTTTGATCCATATCAGCAATGTTATCAATCAGTGGCGTGATACGGAATGGTATTCTTTTTGCACAAAACGCCGTGTTCGATTCCCGGAGGGAAACAAGGTGTTTTTTCGAAAAAAAAATAAGCTGTTTTAATTTTCTCTAAAATAAAATCATTCCTTTAGCAAGTTTTCTCTATTTCTCATACTTAAAGTTTTCTTTCTGCATTCCCATCTCAAAAACATGTCTTGTTTACTGTAGAACTACACAGTTTTTTTTTTATTTTACTCAGTAGATGTTATTTAGGAAAATAGGTACCTCAACATCACATAATAATGCTGAAAATTCCAATTTGCTCGTGTTAATGGTCCTGCAGATAGGAAGGTATTATATTAGATTTATGGAATATTACACACGCACTATGTGTGAAATATAGCTTAATTCAAATGTTTTGAGTTTCTGAGAGTGGCATGCAGAAAGAAAACAGGAACGCAAAGAAATAGAGAAAAGTGGCTAAAGGAGTAATTCATTCATGACTTTAGGTGTAAGTATTTAAAATCATTTGCATCCTTACGGGGGTAAACGGCTCATGAATATTAACAACTTTGACTATGGGACCAACTACGAAATATCGAAAAAAAAAACAACTGTTTCATACACAAATACAATCTCAATCAATGTAGATATTTATGTATGAAACAGATGGGAATTTTTTCTCTATTTTTCAAAGTCTCTTAGTAAAACTTCTTCATATTCCTGAGTAAATAACTACACTCCCTGAATGATACCAATGATTTTAATTAGTACAACTTGTAATGGAAAAATAACACTGCTTATTTTTTCTTTTGATAAAGCACTTGTTTAATGGTTTAGCCAGAAAACGAACCTTCTTTTCCACAAAAAAATACCATTCTGTATTGCACTTTTTTATAGTTTTACTGACAAGTACAAAATCGTGCAAATTAGAGTAATATTGTGTGGAAAATCAAAGTAAATGATTCAGTTTTTTTTACTATTTTTATACGTTTTATAAGCTGACTAGAAATCATCGTTATTTCTAATTCTCAACACTGAAAGTTTCTGTAACAATGATTTTATGACAAAGAAATATGTATGAAAATTTTACGAAAATATGGTATTACTTTAATTAGCCACACAATATTTGCTTTATAGATTTTGATCCATATCAGCAATGTTATCAATCAGTGGCGTGATACGGAATGGTATTCTTTTTGCACAAAACGCCGTGTTCGATTCCCGGAGGGAAACAAGGTGTTTTTTCGAAAAAAAAATAAGCTGTTTTAATTTTCTCTAAAATAAAATCATTCCTTTAGCAAGTTTTCTCTATTTCTCATACTTAAAGTTTTCTTTCTGCATTCCCATCTCAAAAACATGTCTTGTTTACTGTAGAACTACACAGTTTTTTTTTTATTTTACTCAGTAGATGTTATTTAGGAAAATAGGTACCTCAACATCACATAATAATGCTGAAAATTCCAATTTGCTCGTGTTAATGGTCCTGCAGATAGGAAGGTATTATATTAGATTTATGGAATATTACACACGCACTATGTGTGAAATATAGCTTAATTCAAATGTTTTGAGTTTCTGAGAGTGGCATGCAGAAAGAAAACAGGAACGCAAAGAAATAGAGAAAAGTGGCTAAAGGAGTAATTCATTCATGACTTTAGGTGTAAGTAATTAAAATCATTTGCATCCTTACGGGGGTAAACGGCTCATGAACATTAACAACTTTTACTATGAGACCAACTTCGAAATATCGAAAAAAAATCAACTGTTTCATACACAAATAAATCTCAATCAATGTAGGTAGATATTTATGTATGAAACAGATGGGAATTTTTTCTCTATTTTTTAAAGTCTCTTAGTATAACTTCTTCATATTCCTGAGTAAATAATTACTCTCCCTGATTGATATCAATGATTTTAATTAGTACAACTTGTAATGGAAAAATAACACTGCTTATTTTTTCTTTTGAAAACACTTCATTTATGGTTTTGCCAGAAATTAAACCCGATTTTTCTACAAAAAAAATACCACCGTGTATGGCACTAATTTACAGTTTTTCTGATAATGACCAATATCGTGCAAGAGAAAGTAATATTTTGTGGAAAATCAAAACAAAAATTTAGATTTTATTTTTTTATTTTTCATACATTTTATTAGCTGACTAGAAATCATCGTTATTTTTAATTCTCAACACTGAAAGTTTCTGTAACAATGATTTTATAACAGGATGTTATGTATGAAAATTCTAAGAAAAATAAGTACTTATTTACTTTCCCACATAAAATAACTTTGTATTTTAGCTTTTGATCCATATTAGCAACGTTGTCAATCAGTAGCTTGATACGGAATGGTAGTTTTTTGCAAAAAACATCGGGTTGATTTTAGGAGAGAAAAGAGGTGCTTTTAATAAAAAAATAATAAAGCTGTTTTATTTTCTCTAAATTAATATCTGTTTTCACTAGTTTTCTCTATTTCTCATAGTTAAAGTTTTCGCCCTGCAATTCACATCTTAAAAACTCTTCTTGTTTTGGTACTGTAGAAATAAATAGTTTTATTTTTATTTTTCTGACCAGATGTTTAAATAGATAGGTAGGATACCTCTACGTTACAGGAAAATTATCCAAGTCCAATTATTATAATTACTTACTAAACAAAAAGTTTAATTACTTATATATCTAACAAAATTATAAAAAATACAAAATATTTTGCCAATTTTTTTCAGAATAATGCGACTCAATTTTGATTTGTTGTTATTTATCTAAAATTCTAGATTGTCTTAGAAAAATTTCAATTTCCTCAAGAAAGTCTAACGGTGTAAAAATGAAATTAAAATTGCGTGGCGATATTGTGGAAAAAAACAGTTCAGTAGATTTTCTGAAAATATTTTTTTTTTATAATTTCGCTAGTGATCCATGAAATCTATAATAACTCGATGTATATAATCAGTTAGTTATGTAGCTGTATAAATGAATATTTTTCAAATCATTAAATCGGTACATTTTTCTAGAAAAGCATATTAATTCTCTATTTATTAATTAATATTTTAAGTATTTTAACTTATATTGTTATTTCAGGTTTCTTGACAGTAAATAATAGGTACTAAAAGTGAAGCCTCATATTTATGATAGGACCAAAGTTATGCAACATTGTTGCTGCAACATGTTTTGTGTTGCGATAAGCACGTTACTATCTATACTCCATTTGAAATAAGATTAGACGTTTTTTGCCGTCCGTTCAACCGATTTTGACTTCTAATGTGTTGGTGGCATGAAAAATGGCAGATGCAGTAAACAGTTGGAATAGTAACCTCGTTTTTGCTTTTAATGTCATCCTTATGCCTACGGAATAGAAGTCAAAATCGGTTGAATGGACGGTAAAAAGGTTTGTTTAAATTTCTGATTTTATTTCAAATGGTGAGGCCGCAAGTAGGTAGTATGTTTATGTAACATGTTTTTAACAACATAAAATTTTAATGATGTTACTGCAACAACGTTGTGCAACTTTTTTGCCATGATTAATGTGACTTTACAATTTAACGATCTGAAATACCAATATAAGTCTAGAACTAGCCTTTTTGGAATTATTTATAAACGTCAAAAAATGCACACGTAAGTCATTACTATAAGAAACGTTTATAAATAAACCCCTATAATATATTGTATGGTACAGACGCCAGCACATAAAGTTACTACAATCTGTAAATATTTTTTAGTACATTTTCAACTCTATCGCTAATGTATAAGGTTCAAAGTTGACTGGGAAAATTTGAGTTTCGGGTAGCTTGATGTGCTGGCGTCTGTACATTTCCAATGTTACGTAATAAGTCTATTTTTTTATTATTTAGAAATATGTAAGGGTCTTCAAAGCTTAGTTACTTATAATTTTCTAAACTGAGACGTACCTATTATCGAGAAATTACGATTGTAATTTAATTGAACATTTTCTAGATTATTTCTATGGTATTTAGATCGTAATAAAACAGTAACACCCAATTTCTGAAACGAAAATCAACACAACAATTAGCTAACAAAATGTTAAACGCATGTCAACTGCTGCGATTGATTGACTGAATTGTCATCAGCCAATCAGCACCCTAATTGCGTAACACAGTAACAATCACAATCTGAATAATTTTAAAGGATATTGCTAATCCATTGCTTCATATGTTCGTAATATTTGTCTGCTCAGCAACGTAAATAACGCAATGAATGTTGTTGAATTGTCAAAATGACAGCCATTGCTACTGATAGTGTGTTACGCAATTACCCCGCAGATCACTTAACATGAGTTTAATTTTGACACGTTGTTCATTTTAGTTTTAGAAACCGGGTACCTACCTGCCCATTAGTCGGATAAAAATGTACTCTTTTGTAATTTCACAATTTTAATGGTGATAAATCTTATCTACGTACTTAATTACAGGGAAAGAATTTATACGTTTCTGATTGCTTAAGGAAGGTTTTAATTATCCGTTTACGGTGACTTAAAATGGTAATCACGGGCGCTTAAAAATTACTTTATTTAATTTTAATTACGTACGAATTAGTTCCCTGTCATATCTTATTGTGTAAAATTGTAAAAGCGTCCATAATATTGGACAGGGAAATTGACAAAAGCGATCTGAACCACATACAAATAATGATTAACAAACTGATCAAAACAAAATAAGAGCTACTGTGATATTTGTAAGCCGATCTTTTCTATAAAAATCTCAGCGCGAAAACTTAGGTGAAGTGAGCTGTCAATAGTGTCAATCTCATCAGATGGAATGACAGCTCACTTCACCTAACTTTTCACGGTGACAGACATTTTTACAAAATAGACCAACAGATGTCAGTTTTAAAATGGAATGATTGGATGATTATCACCCGGTTTCTGAAAGGCCAATAAAGACAAAATTTTGCTAAGAGACTGTCAAACTCATGTCAAGTGATTTGATTGGCTTTTAACATTTCAGTCATAGCAGTTAACTTCAATTTAATAGTTTTATAGCAATTTTTTGTGTTGTTTATTCTTTCTGAATCCGAGTGTTGGTAAAGAAACGGTTGATAAATTAGACTAAGCTAGCAATTTTAATTGTTTATCCTAATTTTATGGAACGTAAACAATATCTGTTCAAAACAAGGAATTTCACAGTTTTTAATCCATTTTAGTTTTTGCTAATGTTCAAGTTTGAGATGATTGCCATTCCATTTTTTCAAATTATTTATTTGAGTAAGTAAGTAGGTACCTATGTGCTTTTTTTTAAATGATTATCACTGGTTTTTCAATAGGTATTGAATTTAGAAATTCAAATGAAATTAATTTGAAAACTAAGAATATGAAAATTATTTGTTCATATAGTTTGCTCACATTCGGTTATACGAATATTAACTTTATTTGTATTTTAATAAGGTTCATATTCGTATGGAACGCGGACATTACTTAGTAAGTCAAAGTTCGATTTCTGAATCTCCCTTAGCCTTGTGGCTTTACGATTGTTCTCATTAAAATTTCCGTGTTATAAGACTTTGAAAAACTAGTGACGATGATAATTTTGCAGAAGGTACGGATATAAACAATTTAAGAATGAAGATAGCACTCACCACAAACAAGCGAAAAATTGAATTGATCCAATGCTGTTATATCCCTTGTTTTGAAACCTCATTACAAAACAAGATCTAATAGCCATTTGCACCAACACTAGGCACCTCAAACAGCGCGCTTTTATACAAAGTGTTAAAAAATTAACCTGACATACTTAAGAGATGCTTAAGACCATCGAACTGAACAACTTTTACTATGGGACCAACTTTGAAATCACGAAAAAAAAATCTGCTGTTTAATACAAAAGTTCAATACAGGTACCTACTTGACCAAAATATATGAAACAGCTGATTTTTTTTCGTGATTTCAGAGTTAGTTCCATAGTGAAAGTTGTTCAGTTCAATGCTCTAAAGCACCTCTTAAGGTTTGTCGGGTTAATTTTTTAACACTTTGCATAAAAGCGCGCTGTTGACAAAACCCGTTTCTATGGTTGTCATGCTACGCCTGCAGGTGGTGTTCTTTAGTTTCTGCGTTCTCCCCTCTGGGAAGAAGGCGTGAATGTATGTAAGTAATCCAAATGTACTAAAATGTTCAAATATGTCTTGTAGGGAAGAGATTAGAGAGTGGACTTACCTAAATTAACAGAATATAAATGTGGGACAATAATTAGGTTTTAGGGCCAGCGTGGACCTGACGAAGCGCAGCGTTGCTATCTGTTCTTACTGCTAAGTAAATATGAACACTGACCAAGTTGCAATTAGGTCTAAAATAAATAAACTTCTACTACTCCTCAAGAGTACCGTGGCAGATGCACGCGGTTAATTTATTTTCGTCTTTATTTCAACGAAGGTATATCTGATTTTTGTTTGGCAGTGAAATCGGCGTTTTGCTGCGCTTCGCCAGATCCGTTCATTCTTATTGTATAAATTGTAAGTTTATAACAATTCACACTTTGAAATAATAGCGACTGTTCTGTTTTATAACTAAAATGATAATTTATTACTTAAGTTATATTGTAAGGATTCTACTGAGGTAAAATGTAATCCCCTGTATGTATTTTGTTATATGAATATTGTGATAGTAAATCATTTACTTTAAGCAACTTTTTTTTTATTAAAAATCCCTGTAGAATAGTAATAGTGAATGGTAGGATACTCCAGAGGCCTTTTATATTTTCTGTCCACCCCATGGGGGTAAAAGCGTGATAATATGTATTATAATTGAAACAAAAGTAATCGCTTTATCAAATTTTATTCAAGCCTTTGAGCTTTCTCATTTACAATGAATTAAGTATTAACCATTATCTTTTTGTTCATAGTCAAATAAATAAAAGTACTATTACAATGGTACAAATTAATACGGGTCGTCGTATTTCAAGGAACTGTGGACTACGCCAATTCGGAATACGTAGTTCCGTATCGTATTATAAGGAAGAAATTAAGCGCAGAGCTTAAAAGTCGTGGTGTGAACAAGTAAAAATGAGTGCTATGTTTAAAATTACGGGTCTGCGTATTACGTATTAGCGTAGTTTTAAAAAGGTATGAAAACTATTTTGCTTATTGGGTATTATTCTAATTTAGGGGCAATATACACGTTTACGAATAAAACTGACATAATCTATTCGAGAACTACATATTTTTAGTTCATTTCCGTAACTTTTGCGGCACACGGCGTATGCAATCATAAGTCTAGTCTTTAAACGAGGCTAACTTTTTTTTTGCCATTTATTTAAATACATTTTTATTGCTTTTGCAACTTGAATTTAAATGATATACAGTAAAAAGGAATACTAAAACACTGTTTTTTAATTAGTACGCTGAAACGTTTTCATACAGACATTTTTTACCCAGTCTTTCTAGACTGGATGTGGCCATGTCAATATTTTTCAAACACCAAGCATTTTTGTAAGGTAAAATTGACAAAACGACATAGGGCTAATTTTACAGGAGAACAGTTTAACTTTTCAGAAAAAAAAAAAAACTGATTCAGATGATAAAATGACGATCAATGGGCCAAACTTACGACCCAGTGGGTCCCGCTTAATGGCAAACGACATCGCGGCAACTCCAGACGGAGATGGCGGGATGAGCTGGACTCCTTTAATAAAGATTAGTCCTTGGCAACTCTGGACAGAGAGAGGTGGAAGGAGAGTGGAGAAGGCTTTGCCCAGCAGTGGGACATTCATTGCTAATAGAAAAAAAAGATGATAAAATAAGATTTCCAACACAGAAAGAATTACATACACAAGTAGGATGATTAAGTACAAGAATTTGCTTTTTTTGTCACTAAAAAGAACTTTAAACTTTTCTCCTGTAAAGCTTAGGGCTGATTTTATCAGTCATATATCTTTTATCTGTGGAATAAAATTGACGTCAGACAGTTCTAGTATGGAAAAACTGTCAAAAATTAAAAAAAATATTCTCAGTATAAGACTGAATCTATGTATAACAGTTTGGTGGAATGCGCCCTTAGTCAATTTTACCTTTCAACCGTCGATATCTATTTAATATCTATCTGCAAACACCAGCATAGGATTACTTTGCATATCATCCCAGCGTCCTAACAAAAACAGGAACAATAATAAATAAGTAATAACAACTACTTATAATAATTAAGGCTAACAGGCATCCGCCGTATTGGAGGTAATTAATTATTTTTAATCCTAAGTCTACGTACAGTACGAGGCGTTTATATCGAGGTTTAGAAAAATACTGTCACAGACGTATGAGCGACAGAGGCTGCGCGAGACAAAGACACGTTTTTCTTAATCTCGATGGCTTTGTACTGTATCACGGAAGAGTATTGTATTTTTATCTCAAGAAGCGGAGCGCGCTTTGATGTGGTTACCAAGTGTCCAATCACGCTGTTAATGTGTGTGTAAAAGCGGGAGCTCTCGGTACCGTGCGCGACAATGGCGAAGTCGAAAGTGTGTGGGTTACGTACTAACGGTACTCGTCTTTACGAACACATTCACAGCGTGTTTGCACACTTGGTTAACACATGTAAAGCGCGCGTCGCTTCTTGAAATACAAATACTGTAGCAAATGGAATGCGCACGCTTGCATTTAACTCTTTTCACGACAATTGTACCATTCTACTGGTTATAAATTCAAGATACATTTTTAAGGCCATTTACAAATGATCGCATAAAATACGCGTAATGTGAATTCAAAAGAACTTTACCTGTAGCATTGAAAAGCAAACTAGTTCGTCATCTACAGACTTATTGCAAAACAACATTAAACAGTATAAGCGCGTTTTAATACGATCATCTGAACTCAGTCTAATGATGTACTTCGCCCGCTTTTGTTTTCGATACGACACTTGTCCTTTCTTTGCAGCTTTCAAATGATGTAAGTTTAATGTTAGTTAATAATTTATCATGAACACTCCATTTGCTACTTATCCGTCTGTGGTCCAAAATATAGAGTGTAAAAGTTAATAGAACTTTTCTTGCGAATACCTGAATATTATGACACAAATCATCTTTTAGATTTCAAGCAGACTGAATATTAGTATTTTACAGATTACCAACAGCCATCAAACCAGGAGAAAGCAGCAGGAGGTCTACTCTCTAAACACGATATCTGGAGTTTCGGTCGAAGTGACTTAAGATTAGTTTGGGGTCCGAGCTAAGAATGAATGACTGTTGTCCTTACTCCCGTTGTGTTTTGCCCGTCCGAGAAAGTTAATGAATCGGGTTTAGGGTTCATTCCGAAGTATTGAACTATTTTCGAGACCGTATCTTCATTAAAGGACTTAGAAAGTGGGCCCCCAGGTGTGAAAGTTCTCACCGAGTTTGCGACTTCTAATACATTCTGTAAGAATTGTCATTTTTAATTTTTCTACACTCTATATTCCATTTAGGTACTTTCTATACGCGAAACTTAACGTTTACCCAATATAGAGTCAAAATAGATTAATATTTCAGCTGTTTTAATATGAGGACCTAGCGTTTGACTACTGACTTATTGAAGGGATAAGATTGTAAGGCGATTTTTTTAGGAAAACAACTTCTATTTTTTCTGTGTGTTGGGCAGAACTGGCGCCATATTTTGAAGTGACGTTGCGAAAAAGAGATAGTGCTATTTATCCCAAAGATTGAAATCGTTAGATTCGCCCGACAGTGTCAAAAGGTGGTCACGTTCCTCTTTATTTATTTATTTAACCTTTTAACCGCTTACGTCGAATTAATCCGATAAATATTTTCGTGTTAATAGGTTAATACTTCAAGCACATAAATGTACAGAGGCGGACTTAATGCCTCTTTCTTTGACAGTGACATTTAAATAGTATTATCTCGCTCACTCATAATAAAATTCATATTTATCGTTTCACGCGGGATGTGAGGTCACTCTTCTCAGACACTTTCGCGTGACCTAAAGGTACGGTGAGAGCAAATCTTAAGGATTTAAATCTATCATTTATCCTGTATAGCTGGTTTCTCTTTCTCGCATCGGAAGAATGATGGTACTAACACGTTATACATTGATTTTTTGATTACTAGAAGTGTCTTTGCGCTGAGCGTATGTCTATGTATCGAAAGCTACGTCGCGTTTGCGTCGCATGTACGCGCTTACTGGACCAACACCAGGCATAAACACGTTTTTATACGGATTAATTTATAAAAAGAGAAAGAACTATTTTATCATATTGACTGTACTTTCTGGGTAAAATTAAGAATAGCATAACTTGTTTTAATATTGAAAAACAGTATTAATTTATCATACATTAATTATTATTAATTAATATTTGTCCGGGAGTATTGGTTTCACATTGTTTTCACAGAAACTTGTTGGTTACAATTTTATATTCGAGTTGTGGCAATATTATTTACAATTTATTTTATGACTAATCTCGTCACACTTATTTTAATAGTTTAATACTAGTCACAAAACTCGGGCGTAGGTGAGACATCGAGCTTTAAGACCTGTTTTACATGTTGCGATTTAATTGCTTATGGCGTACTCCAAGTTGGAGTAGCAGTAAAAGTTGCACAGTTTAAGGGGTGGCTATTCGTTTCTTACGTAAGATAGATTTGAAGGAAGAGGGGTCCGAAAATGTCCTTACATGGGGGTGGAAGGGGTCTTGATTGATCTTACGTAAGATCACAAAAGTAACAAAAAATTATAAATAAAAAAGTAAGCAAA
Source organism: Hydraecia micacea (assembly GCA_914767645.1). Classification (NCBI taxonomy): domain Eukaryota; kingdom Metazoa; phylum Arthropoda; class Insecta; order Lepidoptera; family Noctuidae; genus Hydraecia; species Hydraecia micacea. Next base: position 1,957,028 of record OU611801.1, on the reverse strand, counting down.
AGTTATGTTTTTATATTTTTGCTACTTTTTCTTTGCAATTTTGGTAGACACTGATCTTACGTAAGATTGAAAGGGGTAGAGGGGGTTCATCCAAGTGGCGGGAGGAGGGAGGTCAGAAAGTGGTTAAAATTGCCTTACGCATTAAATGAACAGCCCCAGCAGTGTTTACACGACGCAAGTCGTTTGTTGCTTCATTTGTATTGTATGCCAGAGGCAACGTTGTATCGTGTAAATGGGGGTTTAGAAAGAGACTGTCGCAGTATTTTTATTTCACGATGCGACGCGCGATTTACTTGTAGTTACCAAGTGTACAACGCACTGTGCATGTGTGTTTAACCTTTTAACCGCCCGACTTCATATCAATTGTCGTGCCTTCAGCGCCCGGCACAGTGGATCGAAAAATAAATACCTGATAGAATACAGCCTAATTAAATAAAAAAGTAGATTAAACGAGCTGTGGCATTTGGTCGTATACCTATATGTTGCAGGCAACTGGTTAAATTAGCCGTTTAGTTAACCGCCTGACCTTTGGAAGTAGTGCTCGCCTCGCTTCGCTCTCTTTGCTCGCACGCGGTTGATCACAGTTCTAACCTAACCTAAACCATTTGGTCGGGGTGCCCTGGCTTAGTTACTGCAACCAATTCGGCTCTCGCGTGATTGGTTACAGTTCCAACCTAAACTATATTATTGAATATCATTCAGGCCGTTAGTTGAACGGCCACCGTTTAGTTAAAAGGCTAGGCATTTAACTAAACGGCTAATTTAACCAGTTGCCTGCGACATATATACGACCTTGGCGAAATGGACCCGAAAATATTTGTCGGATTAATTCGGCGTAAGCGGTTAAAAGGTTAAGCGCAGGAGGTCTCGGTACCGTCAGACACAATGGAAAAGTAGGTAGTGTGTTATGTGCTGACGCTACTCGTCTTCACGCACGCATACACAGCGTGTTTGTACAGTCACGAGCATAAGTATGTATACTCCTGGCTTTATTCAAAGGCGATTTTGTCCTATATTTTTTAATGAAAGTTTATGTTATTACAAACATAGTATTTTCGAACCCATAGGTTTATGTAAAGTGTCGTATTTCAACTTCACAATCGTTATTTCACGAAAAAATCGCAATTGGAAGTTGCCAAGTGTTGACATATTATTGCTTGTGACTGTACACTAAGTTACCACAAGCTTGTCGCTTCGTGACATAAAACTACTGTTTGAGTGACATTGGCGACGCTCTATAAAACTTAATTTCACTAAAACTCGATGTATACGGCCGGTTACCATATTTCAATGTGCAATTATCAAAATCACATTAAAATATTAATAAGAAAAAAATGCAAATAATCACATCATGATTTCTCTGGTGATCTTAACGATTTAGCTACAATTTTTTATTATTATTATAAATACCAATTTAAAGTTTAAAACATCATCATCATTTCGGTAGATAGCAAACATTAATTTATTGCTTATATTAGTTAATTTACCTAACGGTAAATTGTGTAATCAAATCACCATAATTGGCAATTTGACCAATAGAAAAACATCACATAGGTAATAACATTTTTTCATGTTCGATGTGAAAGCTCTTTCACCACATATTTTACCTTAAACATTGTGACATGTGTGTACAATATTTACCAAACACAACAACAGTTGCAATTCACTAAATCAACCACATAAATATTAAATTTCACTTTTTCACTTTCAAAAACACTATTCCACCAATACTCCGGACGCTAGATCACATACACTCAGTCTGTCTGTGCATAAACAATACTCATATGAGTCCGTGGCGCTTCTTGTACTCTTCTAAGTTGAGAGAACGCTTGGGGCCGGTCTCTTTCACTTTAGTTGTCACCTGCTTCGGTTGGCTCGATACTGATTCTGGAAATAAATGTAGGTTTACTAGTATTGGGGTCATCACACGGGGATATTTTTTTAGGATGACGTCTTAAGGGCAGGGATCGTCCGAAAGGGTTACCGCTGCCCCGGAACATAAAGGGCTAAGGAAGGAACACGTGTGGGTTTTAGTCAGTAAGAGTCTGACACTCCCTTCCGCTCCACCTAGGATGGGAGGAGTCATTAAATGATTTCCCACGCAAAAGAAAAAAGGACAGCTACCTTAACGCATGCAGCTACAGAAAAGAAAGAAAGATAGAACATACGTTTATTTGCGGTAAACATGACGCAAGGAAAGAACACAAAAAGAACAAGTTGGGGGAAAATATGCGTCACATGCACGCTAAACGGCCATCGCTCAGAATAATGCTAAGACCCTATGCAAGGGAGAGTCCCTGCGCTGGTTTTCAGCGACAGCCGGCGTTGACGTCATGTCGTCAACCGGAAAACTTAGGAGACCAGTCATAACTTTTGGAGTAATTGCCAAATGCATTTACAGATATTGGAAAAATGTTACATTTAGCTAGAAAAACGACAATTTAACCCTTAAACGACTCTCAATTCATCATGAAATGACTGAGGTTATATATAGAAAAATCACCATTCAACCACGTACTTGGCTATAGCAGTGTTCATTATCTCAGATAAATTTAAATTCCATCGCCATTTAATCAGTTATCTACTTTACTGAAATGTATTCTAAGTTGATTTTTCAGTGACCAACAAAAAGGTCGTATTATAAGTTTTCGATTGCAATGGAATTTGAACTTTTTTAAGTATGACATTCAGTTTGTTGTTCCATAACTCGAAAATTAATTAGGTAAAGGGTATTATTATGGAAATATACTCACTAGCAATAGGCAGATCCAACTCTATGTTGATATCGAAGTCATGTAGAGAGTATAAGCTAGTATCGTTCGCAGCCGGCTTATCCCTTTTAGCTTTCTCTTCATCTTGTATTTGTTGCTGCAAAACATTAAAGATACACCTTAGGCTCTTTGTACACGCGTTTTTCTTGCTGTGAAAAACTACGGTTTATTCGCCGTGTGTAGAGCACGGTCGTCAGTGTTGTATGGAAGCTTGTTGACAGGACACGTTTTTTCTATGTTGCGGTTTATATGCTGTGCAAAGGGCCTTAATATCTTTTTAAACGACTTTCAAAAAAAGGAGGAGGTTATGCAGCATTCGGAGGTTTTTTTTTAATAGCGTTACTTGTCATGGTCATTTTTAACACGAACATGAATTAAATGTTCTTCTGTATCGTTGATTGCCGATATATTAATTATAAAAAAATAAAACACATAACAACACATAACATAAACATACATAACATTAACATTTTTGTAAAACTACAAAAAGCTGTTATTCAGCTATATCGAATTTGAACTTGCATGTCTGTTGCTGGGTACTTAGTCGATGAAGCTCGAGTCGTGTGTACATTTAGCCGCCGCCGCCGCGTGACGCGACGTACCGGCGACAAGTATATAGAGGTGTGAGGAACAGGGGGTATAGTTCACTCATCCTCCATAGAGAAGGGAGGATCCTCCGACCAGACGGGTGTTGTGTGTGGTGGACTACTGCCCGACGATTGATGTCGGGAAGTGGTATATATTATGCTAATCGCGCGGTAAGCTCAGCTCGCCCGAGGCAGGATTTTGTGTGACGTCAGTGTGGTGTGTAGTTCACATGTGGCGGTGTAGATGTCGCCACAAGTATGTCGCTACAATAACACGCTGACGTAACAGTACGATATACTTACAAGTCTTTCCCGTTCTTTGTGTTCTTTAAGTGCTTTCTCCTCTTCTTCTTTAATTTTTAATATTTCGGCTATTTCTTCTTCAGTTCTCATGATGTCCTGGAGAAGATGAATAAATAGGTTAAATTCTTAATACAATATCCTATAATAGACAATGGTGCCGATTCTGTTATCCACAAACTAAACTAAATTTAAGTTCAGTGCATCTTTTTCTTTCTATTTCATTAAGAAAAGGACAGAAGATACATTTTAGTTTAGACTTGCCAAATTAATATCAAAAACTTATCGAAAATTTAGGGACATTTTCGATCAATTTTTATATTAATTGTAGCTGAGATGAGATTGCGACTTGGTTTTCAGTTTGTCAAAAAATGTGGCCACATTTCCTCAACATGTCCTATTTTCAGATATGAACATTTCAAGTGCTAAAATAACTTACCGAAGGTTTACTTCCTCCGCATTTGAAGTTCATCACAGGTTTGGTATGCCGCCTCGTGAACGGGTCATCTGTTTTCTTGCCTTTCATCGCTTTTACCTTTAAAAGAAATATTGTTATGTTAATTGGTGTAGAATGAATCTAAAGTGGCAAATGGTGGTAAAAAGGATGAGTATAGTTAGTTTCCATAGATAATATATTTTTTAAATTACAGATCGATACTATATATTATATATAGAATCAGAATAACTTTAGTAATAACTAGCTGTTACCCGCGACTTCGTCCGCTTGGAATTTAACGAAAAAGTTTTTTTTTCCTAAAATAAAAGTAGCCTAAGTTACTCCGTATTACATCAGCTATCTGCCAGTGAAAGTCCCGTCAAAATCGGTCAAGGCTAATCTCTGAAACGGCTGGACCGATTTTGACGGAACTTTCACTGGCAGATAGCCTGTGATGTAAGGAGTATCTTAGGCTACTTTTATTTTAGAAAAAGAATTAGGGTTCCGCGCACAAAAATTAAAATGTTTTCCGTCATGCACGCGAACGAAGTCGCGGGCACAGCTAGTAGTTAATATAAGTCTGAAATCGCCAACCCGTCATGAGAAAGCGTGGTGATCAATGCTAATGTCTTCTCTGTGTGAGAAGAGGCTTGAATTATTATTATTATAATATGACTTACTTCTTCCATGATGGCTTTCTCGGCAGTCTCCACGTTAAGCTTCCGGTTCCTGTTGTTGATGTAAGAGATGCTCTGTATGGACGACGTTCGAGTCTTGTCTAGCTGATTTGCACGTTCTTCCAACTCTTGGATTTTTGCATTTAGTTCTAGTACTGTCTCGTCATCGCCCCTGAAAAAGTCAAATTGGTAAGTATAAAATATATTATGTAGTAGCAAAATCTATTATAAGGGTGATGTGAATAATAAATATGTGTTTCAAATAAGTCGTTTTTATGATATCACAATACCAGGCTACTTAAGGGAGGGGCTCGTGGCTAAATAATAACAGCCGCACGGGACGGTCGAAGGATAAACTACGCTTGCCGCGGTCGGTTCGTGGATGGGTGACCATCCGTTACATATCGAGACCCGATTGTTGGTCCCGGCTGTCATTCATAGATCGTTGACGGTCGCAAAGGGCAGTTAGAATTCCAAAAAGTCTTAGCAAGGAGTATGGAATCGTGTTCCCCAGTAAATGGGTTGTGGAGGTCAGATAGGCAGTCGCTCCATGAAACATACTGGTATTCAGCAGCATCCAGTTAAGACTGGAAGCCGATCCCAACATATTAGGGAAAAGGCTAGACAATTTTTTTGTTTTTAATTTTATGATATTTACCTCAATTGCGCGACATCGCGTTCCTTCATGAGTTGTGTTTTCTTCATCGCGTAGTTGGTCGGGTGAGATCTGAAGCGGTCCTTTTCAGCGACTATCTTCTCTACATCTTCCTCCTGAAAAAGGTATTCTTGAAATATTGAATTATTTTCATTAGATACTTCAACATGCATTTAAAAAATATACTTTAGTTTTTAATGTAACTAAGGGGGAAGGAATAAGCCCAGCAATACGATGGCATAGTTAAAAACATCGGATAGATGCGTCACAAGCCGAACGCTTAGGCCGATCGTGCCTCTCTATCGCTTGTTCCGCGCTGTCGCTTGCACACTCGGCTCAGGCGGAACGAGACAATGAGTCATACTTTTTCGTGCGTGCAGCGTTCATCGATTTATAAGACGTTATCACGTCAAAAAAAAAGCCCGATTAAATCAAACTCAAAAAGAGTCTCAAATATATTATTTAAATACATACGGATTAAGAAAAGCATGTTGCGCCGATCCCAAATAAACTGGGGTAAGGGCAGGAGATGATGCGGATTTAAAAAAGCAGCTCCATTTGAGTTCGAAACTATTCGGGTTATCACAAGCTTGTATGTCAATTGTCAACTCAGTCATAAGCAATCAAAAACATTTAATAGTTTACACTTTCGTCACATACTTTTCGAACAGACTATATAAAACAGTGAGTATGAAAAGTACAATAAAATGTGTGTGCTTACCTTAAACTCATACATAAGCGCTTCTTTAACTTCCTGTATCTTATTCCTAACAAACTCCATGGTCGGTGGTTTCTTGTTTGCGTCCTTTATTGCTTTGTTCCATTTCTGGAATTCGCTTTCGGTGAATTCCTGTGAAAATTTAATCTCTATTGAAACACAGATAAGTGAAACTCTATTTTATATACCACTATTAGGCAAGACATTTTTAGATTTGTTTTATGTTAAAAGAGAGCGCGCCTATTGCTAACAATCAAAGCACAAATCTAGAATCCAGGCTGTTACTGGGACTTTTGTGAACCCAATGACAGTCTGACTGGCCTGGAGATGAAATCAGGACCTCACGTTCAGTAGTCGCTTATGGAAACACTAGCTAGACAAGCGTTGCAGTCTCTTTAGATAAAAAGGCTCTGTATAAATTATTTACACAAATTAATAGTTCAAACCACAGATATAGATAGACCTAGATAACACAAGTATCACAATCTGTATGAAAACCATGCGTGCCATTTTTTGACTACCTACTATGACGTCACAAGCAGTATTTAGTGATGGGAAAATCAAATCGATTCAAAGACACCCGTCTCACCTCACCCTGAGTCCTAGCGCCAGCGCTCACGCTCACCCAGCCAGCAGTACACAGGACTGTAAGCGGAAGTGGCGGCTTACGATTTTTGTACGTAAGCTGGGCACGCGAAATAGTTGCTCTTGCGTTATCCAGGTGTATCTATATCTGTGGTTCAAACCAACCCGCGTGGTGGATTACAGCCCACTCCCTCTCACAGAGAGGAGGGCTGTGTCCCAGCAGTGTGAATGTTATAGGCTGATTATGCATGCTATGCTAAATAGTAAAAGCTCACCTGATTACTAACAAACTCCAATCGGAACACCCTATCTTGTGTCCCGTGCCTTAACTTAAGTCCCTTATTCGTTCTAGTGTTTCCTAAATTATATACTTTCGCCGTCTCATATACGTCTATGATTTCTGCTACCTGTGAATAAATTGTTGATTTATTATTGTGGCAGTATTTTTTTCGTGGATTTTTTGGGTTTTCTGTATTCTTTGAGGCTGTTTGGTTTTGAAAGAAAAATTGCCCTAAGAAATGCTGTTTCTCGGCTATAATCATAGTAGATAATCTTCGAAAAAACAGCACAACATTCAAAATTCCGTAGAAACAATAATGAAGGAGGCGTTGGAGCTTGAGTTATAAAAGAAAATACAAAATTATAGCTACTACGTTGGTAAACTTGATATCGTACTCGTAGATTTAAAGACCAAAAAGATGTTCCGATCCATAGATAGAAATGCATAAAAAAAAACAGTAAAAATTACTGAAAATCTGCACACAATAAATAGAAAACTTAAAGATATCGCATTTATAATACTCACCCTATAAACTGGATTCCCGTTATTGTTCCCGATGCCGATCCTGACGAAGCATCCGTTGACGACGCGCGCGAAGAACGGCAGGTGCACCAAACGCTCCAGTTTAAACCTGGATACATTAATGTAGAAGCGAGGCATTCATTGATAAAGATAATATGGCAAAAAAGGTACCGAGTAACTAAACGTATTTCGTTTCTTCTTACTTTTTAGGTAACCTTATGTTCTTTTAGTCGTAGCGCCAACGGAGGATTCTCTTCCCAGGCAATAAAGGAAATAGGCAGAAGGCTGATGTGTGTAAAAGGAGATAATACTATGCAGTGGCGAAGGGTGAATTTGTGACAGAGGTAGGCCGGCGCAAAAAAAAAAACATCAAAAGAAAATTTCAATGATGAATTGACTATAGAGTGGTTATGTTCTGAATTTTCGAAGGGAAGGCGGTGGGAATCGAGTTGTATGGTACCTTCGCCACTGATACTATGTTTCTTTAGCAGTAGCTTAAACGGAGGATCTTTGGGCCAGGCGCCAGTGAACAACCGGCGAAGTGGGAATGAGCCAGATTTACACGATGCAAGTTTCTTACTTCTGGCATACAATAAAATTGAAGCAACAAATGATTTGCGCAATGCAAGTCATTTGTTGAACTAAACACTGTTTAAAAGGTGCAACTTTTATTGAAGTGAAAACTTCTTTAAGCGCGTTGGGCATTTTTTGAGATGGGAAAATACCATTGAACTCGCGCCAGCGCTTCGGATGTGTTCGGCTGTCCTCGGGATGTACTCGGTTTTAATGTATATCCGATATGTCAGTGAGTAATGGCAAAGTATTCTGTTTGTGTTCTGTTTTCACTTCTGTTGGCACTCCCGGAGTGCCACTGTTTTTTTTTGTTACTTGAACTTATGGTATGCAACAAGCAAGTAAATCACACCACGTAAATGAGGCTTGAGGTTCATGATGCTTTCGTCGAATTTAGCTTTAACTAAATTAAATAAAATAGTAAAAAAATTATACATAACACTAAACACAAAAACATATTTACCTGCTAAGTCTAAGTTTGTTGATCTGTTCCTTGGTGTCTGCATATTTGATCTCTACTTCTTCACGCTCTCGCTTTTTCACTACTTCCTCTCCTCCTGATGATGAGGAACTTGAGGAACTGCGACGACCTGAAGAGAGGAGTCAGTTAATTCCAGTTGAGTTTAAGCGACTATACTAAATAAAATATTACATTTTTAAAGGCAGAAAGAAAATAAGATTATGACTGCTCAGAATTAAAATGTTTCGGATTTAAAACGTGTTTATGAATAGAAAAAAGATAAGATCCGTTAAATATTCCAAAATAATGGTATTTTATGGAATACCACATATTATTACAGTCATGTCAAATATGTTATAAATATTCTATGTTTTCGATAAATCAGTCATAACTTTTGATAATCATTTGTACAACAATTTTCAGTGCGAGAATCGAACTCGCTAGCTGCCAAGAGCATAACTCCTTAGATACTGCGAAAACCTTCCTGCAATGTTCCATCCAACTGCTGGGACACAGGCCTCTTCTCTATGAGAGGGAGTGGGCCATAACCCACCACGCGAGCCCAGTGCTGGTGTTGGTGGATATCACATATCTTCGAATTTCTGGTAGTCATAGTCTCTCCAGTTTCCTCACGATGTTTTCCTTCACCCTATAAGAGTAGCGGCACACCTGCCGAAGATTAAGCGACGGAAATTCCGAGTGCTTATAACATAATCAGCCTATAATGTTCCCACTGCAAGAACACAGCTAGGCCTCCTCTCTTCGAGACGGAGTGGGCTGCGCCCGCGTGGTGGACGCGGGCCCAGTGCGGGTTGGTAGATGTCACATGTCTTCGAATTTTTGGTTCTAGGACATGCTGGTTTCTTCACGATCGATGTTTTCCTTCACCGTTTTGAGAGCAGTGGTGATGAAATTATTTACAAAAAGTAAAGAGCCTGTCTGGGTTCGAACTCAAGACCTACGAATCGTGACTCGGGGTCGTTACCACTGGACCGGCACTGCTCTTATTCGTTTTCTATAAAAAATATGCAACGTAATTTATTTTTTATTTCAGTCTGAAATGTCAGTATAGGTAATTTGAAACACATTGCAGGTGTAAACACGCTGAACTTTCCGTCGCATAATTTCGGCAGATGTGTTGCTTCACTTAAATAATTAAAACACTTACCTTGCGACTTGTTATCATCAGAATCGGAGCCAGAATCATCAGAATAGATATCTGACGCTTTCAGCTTGACGCTCTGTTTGCTAGAGCCACCCATGATCTCGGCGTCAGCGTCCTGAGAACAAGCGTTGACCTTGACCTTGACCTTCGAGGTTACAACAAGGGCAGAACATAATAAATAACTGCTTTTTGTGGGTGATTCTTGTGATGGTATGTGTATGTGATGCGTATGGTGTTTATTTTAACGTGGTTATCATGAACAACGACTCGGTTTTAGTTTGAAATTAGTCGGGTTATCGCGAAACTATCATTAATGTACACGTGAGTTAAGTTATGAAAAATTATGAATGAATTAATAAACTAAAATAACAAAAATAAAAGGAGTATGTAAGGATCGCAGCAGGTGGCGTGCTGTAGTTTCTGCCTACCCCCATGGGAAAAAGGCGTGAAAATATGTATGTACCTATGTAAACTTTTCTGTTTATTTTTATGTCTTCTTTTTTGGATAAAAAATGTTATTTCAACTTGACGCTCTGCCAGCTAGAGCCGCCTCAGCGTCACCGTGCTGAGAACAAGCGATGACCTTGACCTTCGAGGTTACAGCAAGGGCAGAACAAAATAGATAACTGCTTTTTGTAATGGGTGTATGCTGTAATGTTTTTATGCTGTGGTTTTGATGAATGACAGCTCTGTCAGAGTTCGAAGTAAGACGGACTATTTTCAAACTATCATTATGCGTTTCAGTTTGCACGGCCAAGTCCCTGCCTGTATTAATAATGTTACGAGCTTGGGGTTCGTGACAATAAAAACTGCCGATTTAATTACCAAAAATAAACACTTTAATTAAATAACACCAATAAAACACAAACACACTAATTATAAAACACAATCGCACTACTGATCACTCTTAAGTCGCACTTGAAGATCGCTTCGAATGTTATCGCTTGTATCGCAGAATCAATACTGACCCGGTCGCGGCCCATCCCGGCCTTATATAGGGCCTCAGATAGTTCCAGAACCTTCTACTGTAGAAACATCTAGAATGTTCGAGTACATACCGGTCCCGACTGACCCGATGTCGATAGTTCTAGAATGTTCTAGTATCGAAAGTTCTGGAAGCATCTCGACCTACTAGTTCTGCTACTCGATACTAGATGGCGCTAGTGGTAGCTAATGTCGCCATCAATCGTGGCGCGCAACACTGCCCCCTCCTAAGACATGCTCGTCCCGAGCATTATCGGCCCCATAATAACGCGCCAATCGATCCACATGGACGATCTTAGGAGTACCTCTTGCACCTTTCTGTATCCGGTAGGTTACGTCATTGATCTTTGTCACAATCCGGTACGGCCCGTCCCATTTAGCTTGAAGTTTAGGAGATTTCCCTTTGCTGCGGACTGGATTGTGCAACCACACTAGTGAACCTTCGTCGAAACCTTTATTGTTCATTTTGCGGTCATAACGGGTTTTCATCTTTTCAGACATTTGCTGGCCCGATTGTCTGACGTGCTCATAAATGTCATTCATTTTGTTCCGCAAGTCATTCGCATAATCAGTTATACTGCGTGGGGCATCAGGTGGTATTCCGGTGATCAGGTCTGCAGGCAGTCGTAATTCCCTTCCAAAGTTTGCGAAAGCTGGCGTCACCGATGTACTTTCGTGAACAGCACTTCTATATGACAACAAAAACGGTTGTATGTGCTTGTCCCAATCTCGTTGCCGATTTTCTACAACTTTCGCCAGGTATCTCTCCAATGTCTGATTAAATCGTTCCACCATTCCATCCGATTGTGGGTGGTAAGAAGTTGTTCTCGTTTTATGAGTACCCATGACTCGGCAAGTTTCCTGGAATATTTGGGACTCAAAATTCCTTCCCTGATCGCTGTGAATCTCCAAGGGTACTCCAAAACGGCAGAAGACTTCATGAACCAGTTTATCGGCAACTGTTGAAGCTTCCTGGTTTGGAATGGCGAAGACTTCCGGCCACTTAGTGAAGTAATCCATTACAACCATGAAATACTTGTTACCACTTTCACTTTCCGGAAACGGCCCCGCAACGTCAAGGGCTATCCTCTCCCATGGTGCACCAACATTGTACAATTTCAATGCACCTCTACTACGAGTCTGAGGTCCCTTTACAGCTGCACAACTCGTACATTTGCGACACCAGTCCTCGACATCGTCCCGACAGTGGACCCAGTAAAACCGTTCTCGTATCTTCAGTAGAGTCCGTTTTACTCCCAGATGGCCTCCTGAACAACCATTATGGTACAGCTGTAGAACATCCGGTACTTTAGCTTTAGGGACAACCATTTGCAAATGACAGCTGTCCCCCCGAGCATTTTCCCATTTCCGGCACAGGACTCCATCCTGAACCACCAAGCTGTCCCATTGGGCCCAATAGCTTTTTGTGGTCGAACTCATCGCTGAGACGTCGCTCCATCTGGGCTTAGGTGCACTGGCCTTCATCCACTCTAGAATCGGCTTGAGGTCTGAATCTTCCTGTTGTGCACGTTGTAGCCTTTCCTTCCACTCGTTGCTGAGGTCTGTCCTGAGCATCCTCACAGGTACCACTTCCTTATCCTGGTGCCTAGTATAATGCTTGCAGTCTTCAGGACAAGGTCTTCTTGACGATGCATCTGCGTTGCCACGAGATTTCCCGTCATGGGTTTGTGTGATCGAAATCCTCGGGGCTCTTTGAACATCAGCCAGCACCCGCCCCACAGTCCTGGCTATTACTCGTTTTTCCTGCTGCTGCTGGGCGGTGCTGTTAGCCGCACTACCCTTTGGATACCAGCCATCTTCTCTTTCTGCAGTTCGCTTAGGGCAACTGGATCGAAGGTGGCCCCTTTCCCCACAGCCGTAGCACTTAGGGCTGTATCCTTTATTGCGGTCGCGAACTGTAGCCGCTGCAACCTCCCTGACGCGATGGGAACGATGATCCTGCCGCACAGCTTCCACCTCCAGTGCATGGGCCAAGGCGTCCTTAAGTGTCCCGTGGTGACCGAGCCTTACAGCAGCTCTAACTTCGAGGTCGCGGATGCCATCGATGAATACCTGCACCAGGTTCCCATCAATAAGCGCAGGTACAGACTGGTATGCTTTCCGAACCAGCTTCTCCACTTCAAGGGCCCACTGCTGCAGGTTTTCGTTGCTGCGTTGCACACGATCCCTGAGCTGCGCACGAAACACGTGTTCCAGGTGAGCGTCGCCATACCGAGCCTCCAATGCCTCAAGGAGCTGCTCGTAAGTCACTTCCTTACCGAGAGCTTCCAGGACAGTTAAGGCCTGGTCACGCAGGCCTAGGGTGAGGGCAGTCATGGCCTGACTTTCATTCCACCCGTTCGCCTTCATGACAGCCTCAAACTGGATTTTATAGGCGGACCAGGAAGAAGTTCCGTCGAACGGTGGCACTTTGAACCCACGTAGCGTAGGTGTTGTAGCTACGGGAGCTGCGATTCCATCCTCAAGTTTAAGGCAATTCAGCGTTTTCTTCACGTCAGCCATCACGGTTTTCTTCACGTCAGCCATCACGTTGTCAACCCGATTATTCACTTGGTCGATTCGGGTTTCGGCTTCCGACAGGCGGTTTTCATGTTGGACAACCGTGTCCTTCACCTCCTTTATGTCTTTCCCGAAGGTAGCGTGAAGGTCCTTCATAAGGAGCATCTGCTCTTCCTGGCGGCGCGCCTGCTCCTCCTTATCCCGCTGGAGCTGTTCTTCCAACCGACGGGCCTGTTCCTCCTGACGGCGGGCCTGTTCCTCCTGACGGCGGGCCTGTTCTTCCTTGTCCCGCTGGAGCTGTTCTTCCAGCCGACGAGCCTGTTCCTCCTGACGGCGGGCCTGTTCCTCCTGACGGCGGGCCTGTTCCTCCTTATCGCGCTGGAGCTGTTCTTCCAGCCGACGAGCCTGTTCCTCCTGTCGGCGAGCCTGCTCCTGCAGCATCATCATCAGAGCAGCCAAGTCTGGTGCTACTGATGCTGGAGCTGCTGCGGACGGGCCGGCCTCCGTGGTCGGTAGCTGGCCATCCGAGCTCTGTGGCATAGCTCCACCAAAACGTCTCTGGTCCGTCTCCTGTTGGCGTTGACTCCGGGTACGGATACCCTCCGTGTCGTCTTTGGGTAAAATCGGCATGATCTTAATCCTTGCTTCTGACACCAATTGTTACGAGCTTGGGGTTCGTGACAATAAAAACTGCCGATTTAATAACCAAAAATAAACACTTTAATTAACAACACCAATAAAAACACAAATACACTAATTATAAAACACAATCGCACTACTGATCACTCTTAAGTCGCACTTGAAGATCGCTTCGAATGTTATCGCTTGTATCGCAGAATCAATACTGACCCGGTCGCGGCCCATCCCGGCCTTATATAGGGCCTCAGATAGTTCCAGAACCTTCTACTGTAGAAACATCTAGAATGTTCGAGTACATACCGGTCCCGACTGACCCGATGTCGATAGTTCTAGAATGTTCTAGTATCGAAAGTTCTGGAAGCATCTCGACCTACTAGTTCTGCTACTCGATACTAGATGGCGCTAGTGGTAGCTAATGTCGCCATCAATCGTGGCGCGCAACAATAAACTAGAATTAATGTTTATTTGTTTTTTGCCCATAAAATATTAACTTAACGTGCTGTTTGCAATTAGTGCCGCCGATTATCTCGGAACAAGCGGTGACCTTGACCTTTAGTTACCAGAACATCATCAGAACTGCTGGTTTGTAGAAGGTGATTTTTATGATGGTTTGTGTGATGCAAGTGAGGGTTCCCCTCGTATCCATGAAACGAAAATCCCATCCATCATGAGATCGGTGCCAGAATTATTTAAAGCGATAAACATGCCCAATTCTTTTTTTTCTTATTATTTTTTATGTGGACAAGCCTTTCGCATTACCCACCCTGCAGTGCAGTGTACGTGTATGTGCGTGTATAATGATACTCGTAAGGAAGTGGACTTATAGAGGTATGAGGAACAGCGTAAAATAAAGTTCACTCATCCTCCATAGAAAAGGGAGGATCCTCCGACCAGACAGGTGTTGGTGTATGGTGGACTACTGCCCGACGATTGATGTCGGGAAGTAAGCTTGTCGCGCAGTAAACTCTGCTTGTGCGATGAACGATTATACGTAACGTCAGTCTGATACGTAGTTCGCATGTGGCGATATAGATGCCGCCACAGACTAATTATTTTAAAAAGGTTGGTGATTATGCCGTGATGCTATGGAACGCGAAGGTATCGACGACTTCGTTTTGCCCGAAACGAGCCAAAGGTGGTACATAGGACTGACATGTTTCATTCCTAGGACTGTTGTTGGTGTGTTAGTTGCGTAGCGGGGGCAGGTAGACGTTTTTGTCTATTACGCGTTTGATATTTAAAAAGTTTTTACTCCTACTGTTGGTGTGTTACGAAATTATCCGCCGATTTCCAGATGTTTTCCCAACAATTTCACATTAAACCTTACCTAGCATGAAGGATCTAACACAAAGTATATACTTACATCATCGTCATCCTTATCCTTATTAGTCTCCTCCTCGAGCCGCCTCTTCTGCTTGTGTTGTTCGACTCTGCTGGCCTTGGCATCCCTCTGTGCTCGCAGCAGCGCCATCGCGTTCTGTCGTTTATCATCCACGTTACGTTTGCGTTCCGTCTTAGCGCCGAAAAGGGGCGAGGCGGAACGTTCCGAGGGGTCTGGAAAACAGAAGAATTGATTTAAGGTGAATGCGCAGTGGTAGACCGCGAAATTCAAATTTTCTTACGTTTTTTGCAATTTGCAGGTCAGTGTCAGGTTGTATCTTGATCAAAATTTGATTCGCGACTATAACAGGTACGTATTTATAGAATTATAATCATTAGAATCATCTTTCTAAGTTAGATTTGTACCATTAAGCACTTTTCCATAAGAGATTTGTTGTTATGGTACACATCTAACTTAACTTACTATGAACGTTGTTGAACTGTCAAAATGAAACCCATTGTTATTGATAGTGTGTTACGCAATTACCCCGCTGGTCAAACACGAACCCCTTCTTTATTAGTGTGTAATCCATAATCAATATTTTATTACATTATTACGGCTGATTTTTCCATCGCCAGATAACTTTTATTCGAGGAATAAAATTGACATCTGACAGGTTTTGTACGAAACAAGTGTCAAAAATTTCAAAATTATTCCTCGAATTAAGTTATCAGATGATTGAAATATCAGCCCTTAGTCTATTTAATGTCAAGTGATTGTAGAGTAACAGATGTAATAAAAAAAAATGCTATTACATACCTATATTCTCACCTGCGTCCTTAGGGTCATCCATGATTTCCCCAGGACTTGGAGGTGTCTGTTCCTTCTCTTTTTCGGGCTCTTTAGGTTCAGGCCGCTCTGCTTCCGCTTCTGTTAATTAATACAATATTATTAGTAACATATTTAATAGCGTTTAATCAGCAAACAAAAAGGTTTGTCTATCACTCACCTCGCTTCTCCTGTCGTTCCCTCTCCCTCTCTCTCTGCCTCTGTTCCCTCAACGCTCGCCTCCTTCGTCTCGCTTCCCTTCTTCTTTGTATTTCTCCCGGTGACGCCGACCTTTCGGCTGCGGAGCGTCGCGCTAAGCGCAGTTTGCGTTCTATTTCCCATCTGTGTTGTGTCAATGTTTCAATTATGATAGAGAAGATGGACAAGGGAGGGATGAGTTACACAACGGCAGCCAGGGACATAAGACTTTGGATTTTAATGTGCGTCTTAAGCACAGGCCACACTGGGAACGTAGGTAATTTCTATAGTTCGCTCAAGTAGTATGAAAAGACGCGATAGCTACATGAGCGAAGCCAAACAGACTTAGCTACGTTTCCAGTGTGGGTGAGATTTATTTGAGCAGAATAAATCATTTTTCTTTCCCTCTTCTAGTTTGGGATAAGACTTTGGTGTTATGAGACATAGGGCCCGAGTAGGACTATGACAAATCGGGACATACGTTTTGCTTAGATTGATGGCAACTCTGTGCAAAAACCCCGTTCCCCATACGGACATAAACTCCGTTCTGCTTTGTGGCTTTGCGAGATATAGATCTCGACCTGCAAATTATAGCTCAAGACATTTTTACCTCACTTGTTTTACACCCCAAATTCCCCAAAATGTGCTGCAATTATGTAGGTTGTGACCAAAATCCTACATCATGACAGCTCAGAATATGAACCACATCCTGGACACCTGCCACGTAAAAACACACTTATGGCCAGAAATAAATATTCGAGTCCTTACCTGGTCTTCATAAGATCCCTCCTCTCTATGCGTTTGAAGATCTCTTGTTCTCTCTCTTTCTCGGACATAGCAGCCAGACGAGCTCTGTCCTCTTCATCTCCCATGAGGTTCTCATCGTATCTGGGTGAAAAAGGGCGAGTTTTATTGTTAAAAACTGTTAATCATTAAATTTCTATGGCATTAAGTCCGCCTGTGTACATTTCTGTGATTGAAGTATTATAATAAATAAATATTTATTTAGAATAGTCTAGTGAACATTTGATTTGATTAAGTGATGTAACTACCAGATAGTATATTGTATTACTGATGTTTAGTAACTTCTGTTGGTAACTGTCAATTCAATCATTACCATGGACGTCATTGGATGCCTTTAGGCTGATATGATTGGTTGGTGCTTCCAGCATCCAGCTGATTCCAAAATCAATAGGGTCAGTATGTGAATACGGAGTTAAATCTTCAGTTCATGTCAACCATGTAAGTTTCTAAATGGCAGTGATAAACTAGTTTCACAGATTGAAAAATCTACCACATTCGGTCACATTCGTTGGTGTGTAACCACACGATAACTGGCGATAACGTACTCACCCATCATCAAATTCCTCTTCAGAATCAATTGAATCATTGTCTGATGAATGTGATGATACTTCGCCTGCGAAAAATAAAAGAAAAAAAATTGTAACTTCAGACTGAGTACTGTAAGATCATAGTTGGGTCCACCTGAAGGATTAAGTGCCGAAACCCACTCTAACAGAACATACTTGAGTGCTACGCCGCCTCGCCGATGCTAATGGCGGTATTGTCAGCACTTTCCATACAAACCAAGCGTGTCACCGTTTAGTCGCACGAAGACACAAATGGCGAATATAAACTGACGGCTTTCAAGGCACTTCCGCGCCACGAAGTTAATACTGCCGCCTCTAGAAGCTGCCCTGATGCTGCTCTGTGGGAGAGGCGTTTGTCCAGCAGTGGACTGCGATAGATTATGTTAATTAGCATACCTTCTTCAGGTTCACTATATGTCTCTTTCTTCTTCGTGGACCCCGCACTATCAGTACTTCTTCTAGTTTCTGTCTTTTTGGGCTCTGGTCTCTTCCGGTTGTCGTCTGAATGGTCTGAAGAAGTCTTTCTGCTAGCTGGAGCCGGCTCTTTCTTTTTTGAAGTATCGCTTCTGGCATCGCTTTCAGAATCTGAGCCTGATGATGATGAGGATTTTGCTGGAAGTAGAAACAATTTATTAGTGATCATCATCTGACTAAAACATTGTGAGGAAACCGGCATGTCCTAGAACCAAAAATTCGAAGATATGTCCCAGCAATGGGAAGAAGCATAGCATAATCAGCCTATACTGATTACTTATATGAACCATGTTGGGGTCTGCTTCCAGTCTAACTGAATGCCACTGAATTCCATTAAGGATTTATTATAACACCTTATTTTATTTTAATACCTAAATGGATATTTTTGCTAACTCAGGCCCAGCTTGTCATGCCATCTTCATGGACCAGTTATATAATCATAATAATGGGTTGTATAATCATTTGCCTAAAACTACGAGCGCGCTTTTCTTTGTGGTAACCAAGTGTATAAATACACTGTGAATGTGTGTGTAAGACCAAAAGCTCTCAGTCCTGTCCGAGACAATAAGTCGGAAGTGTTATGTGCTGACGTTACTCTATTCACGCACACATTCACAGCGTGTTAGTACACTTGGTTACTACAAGTAAAGCGCGTCGCTTCGTGAGATAAAAATACTATAACAAATATTAAGTGAGCAAATCATCATATTATGAAGATTTACTGAAAACATATGATGGCTCCAAACATAGTTGGAATGAGAATTAAATGGTTGGCAGGAAATTGACAATAATTCTCAAAGGAAAATGACTCTAACTGGTATTTTATACACCTGTAAATGGGACCAAAATGGCCTTTACAATCAACTTACAGTTATTCTTCTTATTATCATCGTCGTCCCAGTCTGATTCACTGTCAGATCCTGACCCAGATCTCTTAGATTTTGACGGTGGTGGGGAGTCCCCAGTTTTCTTCTTTTTCTTTGCTAAGTTCAGGAATTGCTGTAAACAATAATAATAAATACAATACAAATAATATAATTTTTTTATATTTTTAAATGTTTTTATTACTTATTTTTTATATTTTAAGAAATATTTAAAAATGTAACTTAATATGTAAATAGATAAATAAACGAAATAATACAATACAACAAAAAAGAAAAAAAAATCAGTTATGTTGAGGTGTATTGCAATAGTACTCCAGTTAGTCACACTGACACATTGCTGACTGGCCAAATTTTTACCCATGGCAACTTACAGAGAAGAATGTATAAATAAAAATTAGCTTCTATAATTATTATCTGCAATTTTTTAAACAAAATACATTTAATAAAGGAAAATGCCCATTTCTCTATTGACCGCGGTTGCGCATCAA
The DNA here is from genome assembly GCA_914767645.1 of Hydraecia micacea. NCBI lineage: Eukaryota > Metazoa > Arthropoda > Insecta > Lepidoptera > Noctuidae > Hydraecia > Hydraecia micacea. Next base: position 1,937,593 of record OU611801.1, on the reverse strand, counting down.
AAAATTTTGTATGATACCAAAAATTGGATATAAAAGAGGGGTGATGTCGTACGTTCATAGGAAATAAAAATTATCCATTTATTTTGTGGGGTTTTGTTGTTCTTTGATTTTCTGTTCAGTTTTGAGGTTAGTTACCATCCACCAAAAAAAACAGTATTTTACAACAATACGATTTGAATTCACATAAAACAACAGAAAATAGTTCCAATAAATCAATGATTGATGCCAAATAAATAATATTTCATAGGTAGGTAAAAAAAACCTACATGCAAAATGTAGGTTTTTATAGGAAATAGAAAATGCTTGAACATAGGAATGCAATAGTTTTATTCATCATATTCATAAAATATGTTGCCTAAAAACGGAGCCGACGTGGCGGCTCAACAGACCTAAATCAGCTACTGAGTTACTCGTAACCATATTAACTAAAATGTAGGCGTAATACACCTTGCTGCTGACATATCGAGATTTAATTCTTCCCCTTACTAAATACTTGTCCGTTCCCAGTACCAACGGCATGTCAACCTCAATGTCGTTTGCTAGTTCAGTTTCGTATTTTCCGTTCCTACGGACATGCTAACCATAATACGACTCATCATCTGCCTAGCCTTTTCCCAACTAGGTATGTTGGGGTCGGCTTCCAGTCTAAACGGATGCAGCTGAATACCAGTATTTTACATGGAGCGACTGCCTATCTGACCTCCACAACCCAGTTACTGGGTAATACGATACCTCTTGGTAAGACAGGTTATCAGACTTTCGGGCTTCTGACTACCCGTAACGACTGTCAAAGATCCATGAATGGCAGCCGGGACCAACGGCTTAACGTGCTTTCTGATCCACGGAGGGTTCTCGGTATGTAAACATGGTCACCCATCCACAGACCAACCGTGGCAAGCGTAGCTTAACCTGATCGATCGACCTGTGTGGGACATATAAAAATAAATAGGTATATCATATTCTGTTAAGAAATTGATCTTAGCATTAGTTTAATTATACATATTGTCACAGACAGGCAAAAGCCACAAACAAAATCAAATCAAACTAAGAAAAGTATAGCTGGTGGTTCTTATCGCATCATCTTCTTCTTGGCGTGTCGATAGCAATCTAAATGGACTGGGCCCAGAATTCAGCTACTTGTTTGCCGCCATCACCAACGTCCATCAGTTCCTGTAACGTGCAGCTGACAGGACACGCAGGACACGATATTAAGTGTCCCATCGTTTGTAGAACAGCACCACATTTACACTCCAAGGCAGAGTCGTCTATGAATCTCCATCTCAGCAGGTTTACCCAAGGTAACTCATATCCAGGTAGGAGCTCTTCAGCGGGTAGAACGAATGGTTTGGGTAAGGAAGCACTGTCTCGCCACAGCTTCAGTCTTTTTTTGTGATCGTTCGACAGTGAGTGGGACAACACACTTCACCACTTTTCTCATCATGATGCATTTAAATGTATATTTTGAACATAGTTAAACAGCTTCTAGTATTATCTGTAAAACTTAACTGTAAACAACGAAATACAAATAGTGCTGAAAGTCTTCCATTATATCCGTTGCCTCCCCAACTTGACGACGGGGTAGACACAGCTCCCGCAGCGTGACAGTTTTAACGAAATCGTTAGTGATTTACTGCACAGAAGACACGGACCGTAGTCGTGAAAATGTTGTACACAATCCACACCACCCGCACAGAAACAGTACAATCTTGACTGTGCAGGAATCTGAAGATTCAACTGGACACGATGTCAACGCAATGATAAGTTATTTATTAGCACAGCAAACTCAACAACTAACAATACATAAGTAAAAACAAAGATCACTGCGAAGTGCTGGTCGGCCGACATGAGATGTTTGTTTGACAAATTGACAGTGTCTGAGTGACACTTCCCGTGATAGTGTTACCAACAGTTAATCTTAATCCCCCTGACCATAAGTGATTTGTCAACTAAAGAAAGATATTTTAATTAGTAATATATGGACAAATAATTAGTCTGAAATAAATGGATTTAATTTAATATTAGTTTAAAGATGTTAATTAAAAAGATATATTACTTTGATTATGTTAATGAAAAATGAATAACGAGGAAACATTATAGAAAAAAAAAACACTTTTACACATCAAACATATTTTTTTAAACTAGATGAGAAGGGCGTTTTCTATCTGACAACTCTGAGAAGAAAAGCCAAAAGAAACTCAAAGATCACAGTCTCTTTTAAAGCCCAGACATACTTAATCTCGGTTAGATCATACATGTAAAGACCATGTTAGATAAATGTCTGAAATGTTATTTTGAGAAAAGAACCACACAGATTGAGTGGACCTGTCCAATCAGTGCACCAGTTGTCAGTAATTGTGCAGCTCAGAACTTAAGGAGCTCAACAATTTGACGACACCAGAGAAAGGACATTTGGGTAGGCCGTATAAATTACTCCAACTGCCAGATCATGATTAAAACGGAATCAATAACCCAGGAAGAATGTCATAGATGAAATTATTTTTAAAACTCAGCGTCTGTCCTCATACTATCCGTTAAGACCGATTATGGGGAGGTTCTTAAAATTGGCAACACTGCTTTTACTAAAATACGCCATTTAAAAAAGTATGCAACAAAATCCAATAAATAACTAATTAAATACAAAATATTAACCCCACATACGATTTCGATCAAGTGAACTCAGAAATGTTAATAAATTATTTTATAATTTATGAGTATATTTTGAAGGCCATACTCTATTGCTTTAAAGCGGTTTTGATCACGGGCAATCTCCTTTACAGTATTTTTATCACACGAAGCGACGCGCGCTTTACTTATTAGTACCAAGTGTACAAACTCTTTGAATGTGTGTGTAACCAGCAGGAGGCTCTTGGAGATAATGGAGAAGTCAGAGAAGTGTGGGTATGTGTGCGTTTGTGTGTTACGTGCTGACACTACTCATTATCACACACGCATTCACAGCGTGTTTGTACACATGGTTACAAGTAAAGCGATAAAATACTGTACTTACTCAAATGACGAAATTATATCATTAAGTATAAGAAATACAAAAAAAAATAAAAAAACGAGTGTTCTTATGACCACACGACTGAAGTGAAACTTCAGTATTGCGTATTTGGCTATGAGAGGAAGAGAGAAAGAAAATGTGCGCGCGCACTGCTTATATCCCCCGCTCAACTCCCGTTCGTCTCGCCCGGTCACAGTTTTCGTAACGCTTACGTCACGCGTTCGCCAGCTTACTCCCCAAGTCAAGCGAGCGTAAAGAAGTTTCACTTCAAAAATTTAAACTAGGTGAGATAATCACCTAAACAAACTCGGAGGTCCTAGTCTCGTGTGCAGTCCAGTCATTATCTTGGTCAGATTGTGATCTGAGATATGATGATGATTGTGATTGTGATATTATGAGGAACTAGCGGAGTCTTACATAGCAATGAAATAAATGCATAATATTTTACTAATTAGATAATCAACGCAGTGAGTGGTATTAAGTCAGATTTGTTTGTTGGACCATGTCAGGTCATAAAGATGCGTAAAACTGGCAACTCCAGCTTACAGATGTTCTCGACAAGATGGATTACTCTTTGTTGTATTAGAAAGCGACATAAGGTGTTCCAATAGGCATTATAAGCTAGATACCATCTTTAGTACACAACTATACGGCAAAATCAGTTTTCAGCTGTTTACTGAACATAATGTTTTGTTAAAATAAAATAGTATATAACCAATATTAAATTTAATTAATCACATCCTCTTTTAAAACATTAACCTCTCATATTTTCATGAGTCATCTTATGATAGCCTAATTATTTATTTTTATTTTACATCAACCATTTTTAACAGCTATAGCTGTTGTCAATGAATTTACAGGATAGAGGTGTGGTAGGTTATTTGGGTCATAGGTACACTCATAAAAAATCTAAGACACTAAATTATTTTATCATAAGTATTATGATAAGTAATGTTTTGAATGAATAATAAAAAAAATTGTTGATATTAAGTATTTATCTTTGAAACTAATAATAAGCATACTAAAAAGACCTATTACAATGGAAGATTAAGCTATAAAATTGAATAATACATCAGTAGAATGATCAAAAGAGAAAGTCTAGACCCAAAATTATATAACCATTGGTTTGGACATTTCTTGGCTGAATAACTTAGCAACAGTGCCATGACGAGATCTAAACTTTTTTTTAAATCAACCAAAACTTTGTAAAAAGTTCTAAAACATCTCTTTTACATCTATTTCAATTTAATTTAAATTTTGTAGTGAATTATCACCAAAATAAAGGCGGGAATGTGGACTTTCATTCATTTTTACATGACTCACGCAACAGAAGCCATTTAATAAAACTGTAACGTAAACAACGACGTTTTCTAAGAAAAAGATAAGGGACAATTTTGTAGGGATACTTTGGATGCTAAAACATGTTACAAACACTTGTTTTTCATATAATGCGCAAAAGATCAATTTAGAACGAAGGAACATTGATCTTGGCCTATTTACGCAGTCAAATTAATGAAGAATGCCGTCAAAATCGTTACGTACGGACGTGAACTTATAACCTACGGTTTTTAAAGAAAATTAACTCACTGAGTCCAAATCTGAGCACTCGCTGCTGGAGTCCGAGTCTATCAACGGTTTATTCTTCCTTTTAGCCATTTTGCACTAAATATAAAACTGGAAAACGATAATTAAATGCGTCTGCTAACTGCTTGCTTTTTCCTTCTTCTCGAAGTCGTCAATCAACCACAGACTAAAAAGAAAAAAACAATTTTTTTCTTGTAACTTTTGACAACAGGATTACACGTTACAAAAAAGCAAAAGTCTAAATTCTGAATGCTCTAGAATATAAATTAAATTCCTCACACGAATTAATTTATTTTGTAAAACACTCCAATAAATAAGAAGTTGTATTTGATTTTATAATTTCTCAGTGAAAAGTAGGAAATAGTGACTTCTATAATAATCAAACTATCCGAAATAACTATCGCCAGGCAGTGGCACAAGCACAACTCTATCGTAATATTTTTCTGCGAAACAAGGATTGTGCCATTGTTTATTTTTTATCGTAAATATTCCAGAAAATACCTATATCCTGATATTATTTTGTGTAAGATTATCAATATTGCGTCTGTTACTGCTGCAATTGAGAGTGTGAAAGTGCAAATCATTGTAGAAACTAGGCTGTAACGGGGTCTCCCGTTATTCTAACAATTTCATCAAAAACTTACTATGCCTCATGATCTAAAGGAGTTGGGTGGAAGGAAACCAGTAGTAATGGTAAGTCGAAGTCCTATTAATGTGTAAATGAGCAGCTTCAGAAGTTATCAGTGTAAATAAACTGTTTTGGCATTACGTCGTTATCTTGATGTAGAATTAGATTTTTGTCCTTGGCCTTCGCATTTCACAAGTCGTGGAAGGAAGGGTTTTATTGTCCTATTATTCGAATTTCATGATTTAAACATGGAATTACATTTCTATTCTCAAAGCGCCATTTCCGCAATAGTTTTAGAGAAGTTCAGAATTTGCTGGTTAATTAACCATGTAATGAAGTAACCTACCTAAGTACAAAAGTTCATGTGTGATTCCCCAGATACAGTCATTTTCATACCTTTTTACAGCATCAATGAATAAGACTTTTATTGTCATTAATTTTAGGGAGACTTCACAGAATTTAATTTTGCAGTAAGGTTGATCGCTTGCGGACTGTGAAATGTTTGATACTGAGTTTTTTTTCTTTTTTCTGCATTTAATCTTAAAAACAAAAATATTCTGATTTATCATTAATTTTTTGGCTAAATAAGTAAAATTCAATCACCATATTGTTGCCAACTTTGTGATAATATTGTTATTAAGTAAAATCTTTCCTTTAACTATTGGGATACTAGTCTTAAATTGGATGCAAATTCTTAGTATCAACCCAGAGTCTGAATTTATGCCAGTAAATGGGCCAGGAACCAATAATTGGTATGATCTGGATCACAAAAATATTCTTTTCATAAGGGTATCTAACCGAATCCAGGGCATAATAGTCCAATATGTTGCTGAATCACAGTTCTTGTAACTGAATAAACATCTGTGCTGCTGGAGAATTTGTTGCACCACTTCTTCCCAGCTAAAGCACTTTGAAGTGGTGAGGGGCGGGAGTTTTGTGTGACAGTCTCATGTGATTTTGCTAGTTAATTCAAACCAGTCTGAGCCATTCATGTCCTTAATTTTTTTTATTGTAGATCATAACTAGTAACTTTATCTAATACTAGCTGTGCCCTGCGGTTTCAGCCGCATATGTCTCAATCCTGTGGGAATATCGGGATAAAAAGTATCCTATGTGTAGGATACTACCATGTGCCAAATTTCATCTAAATCCGTTTAGCCGTTTTAGCATGATAGGGTAACAACATAACAAACAAACATATAAAAAATCAAATCTTTTTACCTTTATAATACCTATTTAGAAAATTATACTGATGTATCATGCCAAATAATATTATTATTTTAGCTAGAAATAAATAATATCTGAAAAATAAGTTACATCAAATCATTGTCACATCTGTGATTAAAGAAAATCAAAGTGACTATCCTAAAATTTGTAATAAATTATTATGAAACGTAATGTGTTATATCACTCGGTTCCCTACAAAATGGTTGAGCTGGATGGTACTGATACATGCGTCATGTTCTTGACCTGACGACGTTGGTTGAGGGGTTGAGGCTAGCCATCTCAACTGCACTGTATCTCAGATGTTAATTGTCCTCATAACAATTAGTTATAAAGTCCAGATAGTGCTTCCAGATGAGAATGTTTTATTTGAATGGCTATGTATGTTTTTAAACACACCCAAGATACAGAAGACATTCCAAATGTCATGCCAGTCATCTGACTGTCGTCGATGTCCCTACCATACCACCTTGTGGATTTTTATAAATTTTTCCTCATTTATCAAAAAAAATAATCTGCTGTTTCATGGAAAAGTACCTTCTTTGCACACAAAATGTATGGAACAGCAATTTTTTATTTTAATAATTGGCGAATAGTTTCAATGCAGGTGGCTCCAGAATCATGTACTGAATCCATGGTAACAGGCTGCGCGTCGATGTGACTGCCACTCTGTATCTCTCTGTTCTATAGAAATCTAAGGGGTCGTCTCCATGACCGAGAGAATCGCGGCGATATTATCGTCGTGCCACGTATTTCTATACACTCTTAGAACGTGTCTCCACACGGCGATAGCGTCGCGGCGAAAATTTGATGGCACGGCGAGACTATAGCCGCGATTCTCTCGATCGAAACGGCCCCTTAGTAAAATTTCTCTTGACTTGCTTTTATCTCCAGCATGTCTGCATTCTCAGTACGCTCGGTTTCCATGACTTAATCCCATCGCACACTAGTTTAAAAGGTTTTTCTGTATTGAAATTGAACTTTCCACTCGAATCGCTACTTCCAAGTTATGTATGACTCCTCAAAAAAATCCCGATTACTAGTAACAGCATACAAGCTGTGGGTGGAGACCACTAGACGCAATCAAGGGTCTATTCCTCGAAGATGCATAACATAAGCATAATCAGCCTATAATGTTCTCACTGCTGGGACACGGGTATCCTCCCTCGAATCGAAAGGCGGTGGGCTGCAATCTACCACGCGGGCCCAGTGCGGGTAGGTAGATGTCACTGTTTTCGAATTTTAGCTTCGTGAGCAAACCGGCACGTCCTCAAAGATTAGATTGTCCACAATTCTATGTCGTTGAGATTTTTTAATGTGTGGCTTTGGTTTCTCGACTAAGTGACAAGGACAACACGTGAATGACGAACGCAAAATTATTGGTATAGTCAACTGCGCCGTTCCCTGAGCGACCAAACGGTTTTATAAGCTAATACTGGACTCTCGGACGCGCGGGCGTCGACTAGGTCAGAAGCTAATACATTTTTTAAATGCAATTAAGTACGCGAAAAAACTATGAAATTGCACACGCGATAGAACGAAAATGTGTCTAAGGATTACAAAGATAAACATAGCACCGTTCCCTATTTATCTTCCGTTTGCAAATCAATGATAATTTTATTCAATAGTTGACTTTCCAAAGACTATTGGTCACAACAACAAGATAATTTTATAACGTACAGACGCCAGCACATCAAGCTACTACAATCTGTCAAATTTCTTTAATAGATTTACAACTTTATCGCTAAAGTATAAGGTTCAAAGTTGATTGGGAAAATTTGACAGTTTCGGGTAGCTTGATGTGCTGGCGTCTGTACATAAAATTACATTATAATTTTATATGAATTTATCTCATCATGATGACTTGCGAAATTCCTTTCGTGATGGTTGCATATAATTTTTTGGCTCATTCTTTAGTTGTTATTTGAGCCAGACGGTGTGTGTTTTTAATGGAATTTGACTATTAATTTAATTGTAATATTTAATTTTTTGGTTGATAAACAGGGAAGAGCCATGGATATTAATTGGGATGATGAGGTGAGCCTTTTATTAAATTACTTTTAAAAAATGTTGCGTCTGCTGATAATTCCCTAGGTGCATCGTCTTCAAAGAATATCCCTCCTTAGAAAAGATTACTTTGGGGTACAAAGCTATGATGTCAGTTAGGGCTTAGGGCATCACACGTAGTTCAATGTGCGTGTTAATCTCTTGAGTATTCTAGGTTTTTCTCTAGCGCGGACTTGGGACTTGATTTTAGGGATACGTCGTACCTAACAATTACAGACCGGCCGTCGTTGATAGAATGCGTTCCACCATTTGTGCGATTGACACCTGTCAGTGCGACAATACTAGTAGCTAATAAAGATCAAATTCGCAAAACACGTATTCGTTTGTATGAAACTTACAGATGTCAAGAACACATTCTCTTGTCGGCCGCACTGTAGTTTCGATTAACAATTAAAGGATGAACTAAAAATACGCCAAACCCTACACCTATGGGGTAACCCTTTCTTTTTTATGGATGGGAAATCATCAAATGACTCCTCCCGCTCTGGGTGGAGCGGAAGGGAGTGTCAGACTCTTACTGACTAAAACCCACCCGTGTTCCTTCCTTAGCCCTTTATGTTCCGGGGCAGCGGTAACCCTTTCGGACAATCCCGCTGACCATGGGGTAACCCTGGGGTAGTCGTGATGGTATGAAAGAGCAAATCTACGCTCTCTTACATTCACGCAGCATTATAACTCCGTCAAAAACATCATATGCAATAATTTCACATTCGTTTGTTCCAGGCTCCCTTGTCACCTACGCCTTGCGCTGAGATCAGTGATGACGAGCTGGTCTCCATCTCTGTCAGGGACCTCAACAGGCAGCTGAAGATGAGGGGGTTGACTAGGGATCAGATTGTCAGGTAAGTTTACTTCGCCATTCATTCCCCTATCCCCGTCAGTGTCGTCAATATTGATAGTAGTAGCCCCCCCCCCGTCGGTTCAAGCCATCCGAGGCTGTCTTCCCCCGACTTATGAGTTGTAGGTCGTAGGTTCGAACCCAGACATGCGCTTTACTTTGTGTAAATAATTTCATCACCACTGCTCTCAAAACGGTGAAGGAAAACATCGTGAGGAAACCGGCATGTCCTAGAACCAAAAAATTGAACCAATGTGAGATCGACTAAATCGCACTGGAACTTGAGTGGTACATTACAGTCCACTTCCTCTCGAAGAGAGGAGGCCTGTATCCCAGCGATTACAGGCTGATTATGATAAACTTAATAAATACGGTCATTTTGATCTTAGGAAAAATAATAATTTGTTTGCCCCTTCTGGGGCACTGGGTTCAAGCACAAGCGCGTGTGCCCGGGGCCCCAGAGGCCGGCGAGTACTTTTTTTTTTTTAATGTTCAGACGCCAGCACATCAAGCTACTACAATCTGTCAAATTTCTTTAATAGATTTTCAACCTTATCGCTAAAGCATAAGGTTCAAAATTGATTGGGAAAATTTTACAGTTTCGGGAAGGTTGATGTACTGGCGTCTGTACTAACATAGTTTATAAGTTGTAATACTAACAATAGTATGGGCAAAATATGTCTGAATTAAAAAGTTTTTTTTTTATTAACGATTGTTTATTTATTATTCCAGAATGAAACAGCGTCGTAGAACTTTAAAGAACCGTGGCTACGCCGCCTCGTGCCGCATCAAACGAATAGAGCAGAAAGATGAGCTGGAAACTGAGAAGAGTCAGGTATGAACAAAACACAAACATTTAACCATTCCTCATTCATGTGACTTCTACCAACCCGCACTGGGTCCGCGTTGTAGAGGACAGTCCACACCCTCTCGACGAGAGGCGTCTTGTGTCCCAGCAGTGGGAACATTATAGGCTGATTTTGCTAAACATTCCTTAATACCACCATCATTATTATGAAATTAAATTTTTTGAGGTCGGAAAAGGCACCTTTAAACAAACAATATTAAAGAAATCTTCATTGATATTTGACATGACCTCTATCTCTATGCAGATTGTTAACCGACTTGAAGTAAAATGGATAAAATGAGTGTCTAACTTTAACCCAAACAGGGTTAGGACCCAAAGGGTGCCCACGGCACCCTAATACTAAGCCTTCGCTGTCCGTCCGTCTGTCAGCGGGCTGTATCTCATGAACCGTAAGATTGTGTATTTCTATTGCCGGTATAACGGCAAATACACATAAAAATAGAATAAAGTTAAAATTTAAAGGCGGTCTTCATACAAGAAACGTATCTTTTTCGGCGTTTTTTGCCTTGTGGTACGGAACCCTTTTTGTTCTAGTCAGACTCGCACTTGGCCGCTTTTTATGCAACATAAGGTTTTATGCTTTCATATTTAACTTTTTATCACTGAATGGCTGAATGGTCCGGAAAAAAGAGAAAAGAATTAAAAGCGCCATCTTTTATCACTTTCTAACACCAACGCAACTAACGCTATCTTTTATACCAACCAAACCCAACAACAACTAGCGCCATCTCTTATCAATTTCCCTCAACTTTCAGGAGTGGCAAGACATGGAACTAATGCAGGACGAAAACAACAGAATTCGGGATGAAGTAGAAGCTCTAAGAGGAAAATATGACGCTTTGAAACGATTTGCCATCATGAAGAACATTCCTTTACCGCCTGAATTGGAAATACAGCCTTAGGTCAATAAGAATAAGATCTAGAATTTTCTAGCATAAGTTTTGAGCTATTATTGTGGCGGATTAGAATTGGTAGGTAAGACAATAATTGGATTATATCTCTTCAAGTTGAGAGTGAATAAGTTACTTCTAGACAAACGTATACCATCTTAGATTACGTCATCGCTTACCATCAGCACCCTAATGGCGTAATACATTTTCAATCAAAATAAAGCCATTGCTACTGTTAGTGCTTGGCCAGACTGGAAGCGCGCGCGGGCGCGGCGCGGCGTACTCAAACACAAGAACTTCATTTGAGTTTCCGTGTTTAAAATGGGCACGCGGCCGCGGGGAGCCGCGCGGGCTGCTCGGCGCGGGGAGCGCGCGGGCAACACGCCATAGTGAGTTCATACAAGCGGCCGCAGTGGGTGCGCGGGCGGCCCGCGCGGGGACCGGGGTTCTCAAACTAGTTCGAGCTATTTTCTAGTAAAAATAAGTCTTCTTCATCATTATATTTTGACAAACACTGGACACGACAACACACAGAACGCAGCCGCGTTCGACTGCGGACAGGCAGATAGCGCGCGTTCCCGCTCCCGCGCCCGCCCCGCGCCCGCCCCGCGCCCGCCCCGCGCCCGCCCCGCGCCCGCCCCGCGCGCGCCCCGCGCCCGCCCCGCGCCCGCGCTACCAGTCTGGCCAAACAGTGTGTTTACCCCGCAGGTGAGATAGTGGGGAAACGCGAGCCTATCGATAATGATAAAAAATAGGGTGCGTTGGTTGTAATACTGCATGTTTGGATCACATACATGGTTCTTCTAGGAATTGTAGCTGCTTGAAAAAAGTTACTATAGTTACAAGTTTATCGATAGGAACCTAGGTTAATCCGCCACTTATTGATTGAGTTGTCTGTCTGGTGTTAGCATAACCAGTACAATGCAAGGTCACATTAAATTAATTAACATGGGCAGTTTTAGAAAAAAAAATGGAGACAGTTCTCTTCAAAAACACTTTTTTAAACAAAAAATAACAACCAACTTCCAAAAAACACTACAAAGTGAAAAATTACTTTCGAATTTATCTTTTTTGCCACCGATTATTAGACTTAGGGCTTAATTTTTAGACTTAATTTTTCTAACGTTAGATAATTTTATCGGAGGAATAATTTTGAATTTTTGACAATTCTTCCATACAAAAACTGTCAGACGGCAATTTTATTCCACGAATAAAAATTATCTGTCGATTGAAAAATCAGACCTAATTAGACTTATTTTCGAAATCGATCAACAATTGCCGGAGATATCTTGTAAAATACTTACATTAAAAAAAATATTCAACCGAATTGAGAACCTCCTCCTTTTTTGAAGTCGGTTAAAAAGTGTAGGTGTCGCACCTGTGGCACCCATGGTTTTGCAAATGTCCATAGGCGTCGGTTACTATCAGATGAACCGTATGCTTGCTTGCCAAAATATGACAAAAAAAAAACTTAGCGAACTTCACAGACGAGATTTGTGAAGTTTTGCCTGTTAATTTATTGTGACCTTGTACAAGGATCAGTTTTGTGATGTAAATTTTTTCGATAACCAACTATTCTAAAGGTCTTGCTATTTTTTTCTCTGCCATGACCCTGATATGTGTGGACAAACCCTAATGATGGTTTTTAATCATTCTTAACCTTTTAACCGCCCGACTTTATATGAGTTGTCGTGCCCCCAGCGCCCGAACAAAAAAAAAAAAAAATGAAAAATAAATACAGATGACACGAGCTGTGATGATGTAATAATAATTCAGATTAAACGAGCTGTGTTATTTGGTCGTATATATACGACCCTGGCGGAATGGACACGAAAATATTTGTCGGATTAATCCGACGTAAGCGGTTAAAAGGTTAATAAGCCTAGTTTATATTCTAGCGTTTTACAAAAGTTACCTGTAAATGTAAATCAATGATACAGACAGACGTGCATTATTTAATTTTAGTTATAAGAGCACACAATATACCTTATTATACAAGAAAAAATTATTTATACCTCAATAAAAATAATTTTAAGGAATATGGTGGTTTTCGTTTCTCTGCTCTTGACTAATTTCAGTAGCGAGGAGGAACAAGGGCATCGTTATAGGTGAGAGAAGACTAACTAATCTCCGCTTCACTGACGACATAGTTCATTACTGCACCTCGGCAGCCGAGTTAGGCCTATAATGCTTGGCCAACTGAGCAGTTCCAAGCTCAAGGTCGGATTCGCGATGAATATGGCGAGGACCAAAGTGATGACCAACAGTCCAACAACGCCAAGCGCAACATAGGAATTGGGGGGGGGGGATTGGATATGTCCATGAGTACATAATTATACACCTCTTCCAAATGATCTCCTTCAAGACAAGACAAAAAAGTTGCTCGTCGCACCGATAATGCCTGAAGAGCTGTTGGTCGATGAAACAAATGAATGGACATGTTTCTTTCTACTCTCACCTATGGAGCGCAGACATGGTCACTAACTAAGCGTCCAAAGTCCGCACTCGGGGTCTGTCAGCGAGCAATGGAATGCAGTATCCTAGGAGTTCAAACTCTCTGATTGTATGGAACACGAAATTGCGTTCCAAAACCCTTTGCTGATTAGCTCACGGCTGCCAAACTTAAATGGAACTGGGCTGGCTACATATGTCGCATGTCGGAGGATCTAAGGGCTAAAATAACAACACAGTGGGTTCCAAACGGGCAAACCGCACCGCAGCCGGCCTAGCACACTATTTGCGTAAACCACTTTCAATCGCAATATAAATAATTCTGACGGATATTGCTAATCAATTGCTTCATAGGTCTGTAGCGTAAATGATGCAATGAATGTTGTTAAACTGTTAAGTATGTTACGCAATTACCCCGCAGGAGATGAGAGGCAACAAACGGCAGTAAATAGGGATAAGTGGAAGGAGGGAAGGGAAGCCTTTGCCCTGCAGTGGGAGTGTGGTACACAAATGGCTGATAATAATAATAACAACTAATTTCGACATAGTTTAGTTAGATCATCATTTCAGCCGAAAGACGTCCACTGCTGGAAATAGCACCTTCATTTCGACCGGTTCTGTGCTTCTCGCATCCAACGGGTTCCTCCGGCCTTCACAAGGTCGTCGGTCCACCTTGTGGGCGGCCTTCCAACTCTACGTCTTCCGGTACGCGGTCGCCACTCCAGAACCTTTCGGCCCCATCGGCTATGTGTTCTGCGAGCAATGCGCCCAGCCCACTGCCACTTATGATAGTTTAGATACAATGACTAGTTTTTTTAGATAGATAGTTTGAATATACATTATTGTATTCAGCCACGTCATTGCTTTATTTACGTTTTTGAGCAGACGAATTGTTCAAAGCTAGGAAGCAATGGATTAGGAATTTCCTTTAAAACCCTTGGATTGTGATTGAAAGTGTGTGTAGCGGTATGTACAACGCCACATGCGAACAACGCGTCATACTGACTTCACGCAAAATCCTGCATCTCGCAAGCTGAGTTCACCGCGCAACTAGCATAGATACAACGGCCCGACATGAATCATCGGGCAGTTGCCCGCCAGGCACAACACCCGTCTGGTCGGAGGATCCTCCCTTTTCTATGGAGGATGAGTGAACTTTACACCCAGTTCGTGTTCCTCATACCCCTGCTATGTCTTACACAATTAGGTTGCTGCTATCGCCGCAAGTTTTTAGGACACAAAGCATGCAGCACTTTTGAACTTTTAATACCTATCACTCGTTTTGTTTTAGACGTCTTAAAAATAAATCCCCTACATTTTTGATGTGAAACATCTATAGCCGCACGTAAAACCGATTTCTGGCGTGGCGACGCATGCCGTGGCGACGCGTCGCCACGCTATATGATGGTATATATGTATATATATCGATGTTTCACATCTGCCAGGCGTCCCGTGACGGCTCACAATTTTTTTTTTATTGCTGAATGGGCACGCTCTTGACCTCGATCACGCCTGATGGAAAGCGATGGATGAGGTCTATGATGGAACGAGCGTGCCCAGAAGATGCCTAAGGCACTGGAACTCCCACACATCGACGAAACACAGCAGCCTGCCTGACGACGGGCTCCGGTGGGAGGGTGGTCGCAAACCAGTCGGGTGTTAGCCCTACCACCATAAGGAAAGAATTGGCCAGTCAAATAAGGTGTTGGGTGTGACTGTACAGGATGCGCCGAGCGCTCGGTTCAGTTGAGTAACTGGCGGAACAAACTGCGCTACACGAGGAGGCTTCTTCTTGCATCCCAAACTAATTGTGGGTAGGTAAATATACCAAAAAAAGCACGTTCCTTCGTTTCTATTCAACACCAACAAAAAATCAATCGATGCTGAATTGCTGACCTTCTGTCAAGTGAATCGGTACTAACTGGCTCCTTACATAATGGGACCTCTAATTTGCCGGAGTAGGACGCCATATTTAATTCCAATAAATATTTTATTGAGGCACTCAAGCACCTTATCTACTGCTAAGAGCAGGGAACCCTAGTCGATGGACACTAGATTGTGAAGAACAGAAGTGCTAGTTGAAACAAAGTTGTTGATGAGGGATTCGATCGTGTATGGGTGCTGACTAACCCTTGTGCTTGGCAGATAAATTGATGATTGTCGTAGACGGCCCTTTTTAACCGACTTAAATAAAGTTGGTTATCAATTCGGTTGATTTTTTTTTAATGTTTGTTACCTCAGAACTCCGTTATTTATAAGCCGATTTGCAAAATTCTTTTTTTATTTGAAAGGATACTTATATAAAAACAACGAAAATGCGAACCCAACGACACCGACTTCCGAAATTAAAGTTATTTTTCACTGTGTACTTAGTGTCTTTTTTGCGACATATTTGTCTAAAAATTACATAACTTTCACATTTTCACGACATGCAGCAAAAAAATAAAAAAAACTTACAAAATTCTGAGATTGTGGGATTCCAGTCCTGTCACCAGTAACCTGTCGGTTTCATTAAATAGGTCCCTGGCACTTATGCCAAGGCACTTAGAATTATTTGCTATAAAATAACAGCAAAAATCACATCGTGAAAACCTGGGTGAAGTGAGCTGTCAATAGTGTCAATCCCTAGCATCAAGTGGAATGACAGCTCGCTTCACTCAAGTATTCACAGTGAGATTTTTGCAGAATCGCTCGGCAGTTTAGGGATGGTGTAGTTTATGGAAAAGTTGAAATAAATGCTTTGAGTTAGAGTTATTTTTTTTCAGAGTGTATTTACATAAGATTCATACAGTGGACTTTCTAAGACGTTTCTGTATTGTGACCGAACCCCAGCCACTCAGTCAATAATTACATTTAGGTACGATAGAGTTTTTGGAGGAAAAAACGTTTGAAAAAGAAGATACATATATACCTATACCTACTATTTGTTCAGGTAAGTTATTAAAGGGAAATTCTGCCGAGGCTGAAGCTAATCATTTGGTAGTGTCGGGTTATTTACTTTGATAGGAGAGTTTCATCTTTTTGGTGCAGATCGAGCTTCGTAATGGGGTGTTCGAAAAGTATTTAAGTACCTACAATCACGAGAATATTATTGATTTGTATAAGTAAGTCTATCGTGTAGATACTATTTATTTTTTTATTTATGTTATGGTATTTTTTTTTTATCTATCCTCTGTGGAAACTAGTACCCTTCAATTTCATATTTTTTAAATAAGTAGGTACTTAAGTACCTAAATTGTATAAGTTGGTTGTAAGTTTCCCGGTACACATAATAATAAAAAATGTGTGGGGTCGGGGGACCCCCGGCAGGATCGAAGTTCAAAATGAAAATCCGATGGCGGCTGCGAAAATGAGAAAATATCGAAAATTTTTAAAATAATCGCAGCCGCCATCTTGGATTTCCATTTTGACCTCAGTATCGGCTTCTTCAGCACCCTCGAAAAACATGAAAACGACAACCATCAAGAAAAATTTTAAAATTTTTGCAGCCTGTCTTGGATTTTCATTTAGACCTCACTATCGGCTTCACCACCCTCAAAAACCATGAAAAACACCTCTCTCTCTCGGACACCTTTTATTATATGTAATGCGCGGCGTGCCGGGAACCACTGTGAAGCGAGGAGCGACGTACTGGGAACCGAAGTAAAACGGAAAGCGACATTATGGGAAGCGACGTTCAGGGAAAAATTCAAGTCGCATGAAGGGGGCAACGACGACGGGCCGAAATGACTGTCAAAGATCTAGGAATGACAGCCGGGACCGTCCCATTCTTAGAGTAAGATACTTTTCTTTGTCTAAGGTCCCATTGGTCCCAATAGCTTAACGTGCGTTCCGAGACACGGAGCGGAGGGGTCTCGATATATAATGGATGGTTACCCATCTACGAACCGATGGACCCGTGCGACTGTTATTATTTAGCCACGAGCGGCTCAGAAAGTAGCTACACTTACATTTGAATTTGATGCCCACCCTGATGCCTCAATACGTCTAAACCTAAATACACACATCCCTTCATACCAATCTATCGTCCTTCTAATTACCATGCTAGCAACCGTCAACCCTGCGTCACCACCGCTTCCAAACTGCGAAGTTTAGGGCACTTGATTGTGCTAACGAGTTCCACCACAGCGGCCGACGGGTAATTACGAGTTTAGGGCTCAGATCGCACGGGATCAATATGTAGACTTGCTTGTTTATTGTTAGATTTGCTTTGTTTATTGGCAGGTATTTAAATAAATATTATATTCTATTTTAAGAGTGAATGTCTTTTAGAATGATGACGATGATAATGACTAGATAGTAATAACTAGGTATATATCTGCATCCTAATTGCGTAATACACTATCAATCGGAATCTGAATAATTTTAAAGCAAATTGCTAATCCATTGCTTCTTAATTTCGAAAAATTTGTCTGCTCAACACGTAAATAACGCAATGAATGTTGTTGAACTGTCAAAATGAAACCGATTCCAATTGATAATGTGTTACGCAATTACCCCGCAGTTCTAATTACTGGTCAGCACTCAGCAGGCTCAAAGCTGGTCTTTACCCGTAACGACTGTCATATTCTTTTTTTATTACATTGATTTACATTCATTACTTTAACTCACACCCTGAATTATTACTTGTTAATTTTTAAGCTATTGCATAGCTTTTATCTTGGGCTTTGAGCGCGGCGACCGAATGAAGAAATTCCGTAACGAAAATAAACCTAAGCATCGTCTAACGTCGTATCAGTTCGGCAGACTTCGGCACGGTGTTTGTGTGCGTTGCTATGCAATAGCTTTACCGCGGCAGTCCCCGAGTGCCACACGTATTTTTTTAATATGAATATCGTTTACTTTTACCATGTTTGTAAATATGTGAGCACAGATAATTAATTTATATGTCATGGTTTCTTTTTAATTCTTTTACCTATTGTGATATAGTAATTTTATTTTAGGTGCATCGTCTTCACATATTATTATATATCTAATTAATCTACCTATGTAAAACATTTTAAAAGAGTAACGGTGGAGTTTCCTGCCCATTCTTCTCCATACGAAAACTACCTTTTGGAAGGGGCGACTAGAACCAATTCCATTTTAATGTAATTTTCGACGTTCAAAAGTGCCTTTATGTGCCTATTTGAAATAAATGCTTTGACTTTTTTTTTGAAAGATCTAGGAAGGACAGCCGGGACCATCCCAACGGCTTAACGTGCCTTCCGAGACACGGAGGGTCACACAAAAAAGAACAATTCTGTGAATGCTCTACGGGTCCAATACAATAACGCATTCAGGATGCTGCTGAAGCGCACTCCCTGTTGCACAAAGAGTACTTTTTATATACGGAAAGTGTTGCAAAACGTCCGCCATGTTCATGGAGGCACGCACAGATGCAAGATAGATCAGCGGCGCTCGGAACATTTGTTTTTAAATTAATTTGTGTGTATGCACACTAACATAGTTTTTTAAGCAGAATTTGTACTAAACATTGTCTGAATATATAAATAATTAAATTATGAAGCTAACAATGTAGTACTAACGATTTAAAACAAACTTTTCTTTAATGCTTAGCTCAAAATTGCCAACAAAACAGCAGAATACAGCTACATTAATCAATTGTTTATTATAATCAAGTTAATTCTCGACAGACGACGGGATATGATCGTTTTGTTGGCTTTCCTTCTGCTACGGAGTTTTGTATTTTTGTCTAAAGGAATTAATTAATAATTTCACAATGGATGGAATCATTTGTTACCGTGTCGGCTGGGAAAGAACTTTGGAGTTGGTACATTTTCTTGGTAATTTATAGAGGTTGGTATTTTTTCGAGGCTATTTGATTTTGAGAGCAGTGGTGGGCCAGTGGTAACGCCCACGACTTACGAGTTGTAGGTCGTGGGTTCGAATCCGGACAGGCGCTT
This sequence comes from Hydraecia micacea, assembly GCA_914767645.1. Lineage (NCBI taxonomy): Eukaryota > Metazoa > Arthropoda > Insecta > Lepidoptera > Noctuidae > Hydraecia > Hydraecia micacea. The sequence goes on along the minus strand of OU611801.1, from coordinate 1,918,133 downwards.
TACTTTGTGTAAATTATTCTCAAAACGGTGAAGGAAAACATCGTGAGGAAACCGGCATGTCCTAGAACCAAAAATTCGAAGACATGTGACATCTACCAACCCGCATTGTGTGTGTGTACCAACACTCCCTCCCACAGAGAAGAGGCCTGAGTCCCAGCAGTGGGAACATTATAGCCTGATTATGCAGGTATTTTTCAGAAAAATACTATTGGGAAGGTTACCTAGTTGCTGTCTGCCTCGTTGTTCTAGTCGTCGCAAGGCTATCTGCTGGAGGTCCTGGGTTTGATCCTTAGGTCGTATAAACTAGGTACTAACTGGGATTTTATGTTAGGAATTAGTCAAGTCTAGCCAGTGGCTTTTTGCGCGGTGGCAATAGGTTCGACCCCTATTATTTAAGGAACTTAAATATTTCTCACGAATTGTAGGTGTAAAAGTACAGACGCCAGCACATCAAGCTACTACAATCTGTCCAATTTCTTTAATATATTTTCAGCTTTATCGCTAGAGCGTAAGTTTCAAAGTTGATTGGGGAAATTTGACAGTTTCGGGTAGCTTGATGTGCTGGCGTCTGTACATTATAGGTACTTATACACCTTCACCTCAAAGCAATGAGGTTTTAAAACAGTTTGCTTTACAACACTGCCGTGATATTATGTTCTAAGAAACTACTATGCCTTGGAATGGGATACTAGCAGTCTGACGCAACTGTCTAATAAAAAAATAAACTATGAAACGTGCACTTAACATAATGGCCGCTATCGCTGTCTCGCTTTAACATCTGCAGTCTGTGCATAGTCTGTGTCATTTTTGCTATGTTGGTATTCAGTTTTAGTGCAAGTTTCATACAAGCGCCGTTTTTCATCTTTTTATATGGGACTCCCGTCTCTTCTTACATAAGTATAATGAACATTACTTACTCTATGGCTACTAGCTTCTTCTTGCTGACTGACCGACTCCTTGAAAATTTAAAAGTGCCTGTAATTGGTTTAATTATTGAAATAAATGCTGTAAGTTTGAGTTTATTTATATAATTAAGTAAGTAAGTACTAAGTTTTTGTTTTATTCGGATTGCCTAGCAGTGAGGGCCAAAAATCAGAATTTACGGTTTGGTCGTGGCTTAAGCCAAAGCAAAAAAAAAGAAAAGTGTTTTCAGGTTATTTTTCCTCAACTCCACAGTCACCTCAGTCGCGCAAGTGGGGCCGGCAAAGACAAATTACTTTATTCCCCCCACCTATTTATTTGTCGAGCTTCCCCTGGCTTTCATTATTTTTTTGTTTATAACTGTCCTCCCCTATTTCCGAATCCACTCTGCTGAAAACGCTGAAATACTCGTCAAGTTTTGTTATTGTATTAATTTTTTTTTTGGAGAGATGAAAACGTGACTATGTGATTACTGTGGCATTTGTCAAGTGACAGGCCTCCTTTAATTTTAATTACAGAATTAGTTCATAATATTCCCACTGCTGGGATTTAGGCATTATCTCTGTGAGAGGGGGGGTAATGGCCGTAATTCCTACTCATTAAGTACCAACTGACCATCATTTATTGCGGATTGGTGGAAGTCACATAATAAAATTATCATCGAATTTTTGGTTTTTATAGGACACTGGTTTCCTCGTCATCATTTCAGCCCGGAATCCCGGTATAGGCCTCCCCTTTCTTCTGTCATACTTCCCGGTTCCGTACGTCTCCCATCCAGGTGTTTCCCGTGACTTTGACGCTTCATCAACCCAATGAGCTTTTGGACGGCCCTGGTTTCTTTGGCCTTTCCTATTTAAAAAAAAAAAGGTTTTCTATACGAAAAGCAGTATCAGATTATTTGCTTAGACAGCATTTAGTTCAAAGTAAAAATTACTCCATATCCATATTAATTGTTCACAACAAGATGGCGCATTTTCCCGCGTTTTCATTTTCGAAATGCAGGTGTAACAACTTTCAAACTTTTTTTTAGAAAAAGAACTTCGAACATTCTTGTAACTTGAATAACTTTCTTTTAATATTTTTCGCATTTCTCTTTCTTCGAAGTTAGAAGTTGTGAATACCTATCTGGACATTTATTTTACCGCGAGCATATCCAGTACCTACCTTCCTACTTACCTTTCTATGGCTATGATATGTCACGGTGTGTTAGTAGGTGAACTGTCATGGTACCTACTTAGAGATGAATCAAATTAGTACAGCCCGCTTCAAACTTTATGGGGCGGCTCGGAACATGAGGCGAGTCGCTGCGCAGTATAGCATATTTACGTTGCGGGGTGTGTACTGCGCAGCGAGGAGCGCACTTCGGAGCAGCCATAAAGCTTGAATCGGGTTGTACAGACGCCAGCACATCAAGCTAGTACAATCTGTCAAATTTCTTTAATAGATTTTCAACCTTATCGCTAAAGCATAAGGTTCAAAGTTGATTGGGAAAATTTGACAGTTTCGGGTAGCTTGATGTGCTGGCGTCTGTACCTATCTTTGTACAACTTAACCATACTGTACAATAGAGTGTACAACTTAACCATACTGTACAATAGAGTGTACAACCTCGTATCATCGTACAGTCAACCACACCTCCGTGGGCGTGGTAACAATTTGACATTGACAGTACCACTGATGTGCGGTTGACTGTATCTGCTTCTAACCATAGATTAGGTAACTCTCTTTTTTATTTTCTTGTTCTTTTTTTGGTTGTTTTCTCCTACTGCGTCATGTTTACCGCTAATACTTTTAAACGTATTTTCTTTTTGACAGATCTTCTAACTATTTCGATGAAACGGCAGGTATTCACAGAGGTGTATTAATAAGAAGTACCTACACCCACATTTTGCCAGTAAGTAATGTTGCAAGTCCCACATAATAGGGAAAGACTATTGCTATAAACCGTGCTGCTGCTGAAAATTTCTCAATAAGCACTTTGCCCGACACGAGAATCGAACTTACGAGAAGTCCTGCTAGCGAAATTATTACGTAGTATTAAGTAGGTATGTAAGTACTTATATCTACGTAGTCAGTGCTAGCGACCAAAAGGAACTTATGTATAATACATCAACGCGGCAGTCCATCTTTATTTTTGTCATAATGTTGGTACAAATTACAATACTGTCCACCAACATAACGAAGACAATAAAAATGCAAAAATAAAACATGAATCTTCAACTTGTGCTTGCTAACAAACGCTAATACACTACATTTTTCTTTTATCCCGATTCGTGAATCTCTTTTGTAAAAAAACTGTTTATCATACTTAAATATGATCGCCGCTTAAACAAAGCAAAGGACTTTTTTCGGGGGTTTTATTCCCGCTTTTTTTTCAACTTTTGTACACAGTTTCAATTCAGCAGACGTTACGCATGTATAATTCGAGACTCATTTCGGACTTGCCGCCATTTTGATTCTCACTTGTTGTCCAACAATCAAGAGGCAGAAGTTGCTATGCCTTTGCCTCACTGTTTTGTTTTTTCCTTCTTTTTTTAAGTTCGTTAAAGTGAAGGCACAGGCAATCAACTAGGCAGCCTCGTCCGTTGATTGTTAAGTCTTTGAAAGTTTTTTTTTACTCTTTTGTTTGTGGACTTTTATCAAAAGGTAAAGTAAAGTAAGTATTACCTGGTTGTCTCTGGTGTATTTTTTGTCGTGCGACTAAGGATTGTAATTAGAGTTTTTTGTTAGTTCCTATTGTGTTAATAGTTTGCTTAGCGACTGTGGCGCTAGTGTGCTTTGAGTAAAAGTTCGTTTTAATGGGACGAAGTGAGTGGAAAATGTAGTTTAATTTTTGTTTTTAACGTAATATAAAGCGGAGAATATAGTTGTGTCAGTGCTTTTATATTTGATAAAATAAAAAGGGGTCGTGTTTCAATGATGTACTTATTTGATGTTGGATACTTACTGGATTTTAAGCAACTGAAAATGAATTATTCATGCATCATAAATGCTCGAAATATGCACCATAGGAGCCAAAATATGCAATATAGAATTTCAATAAATTTCGATAGAATACCTAATTTTATTCAAAACATTGAAAACGTTAATATCTAATCAAAACTTGTGCCTTCTATGGCTTAAAATATTTTCCTAATCTAAAAACATATTCAATGAAAGGACGCCGAACGATCCTTTTCATAAGTTGAATGTAGGTACATAGGTATAGTTACCTACATTTTTGTATTGTTACATAGGTACAGTTAATACTATAGAAAAAATGCCCAAATATGCACGAGCAGTAGAATTCCGGAAAAATAACCAAAATGTGCATAGGTGCGAGCGAACACGTGACCTAGGCGAATAGGTTACGTGTTCTCTTCATGGACTTTATTATTTATTACCTCTGAGTTTATTACCTAGGAAATATAATAAGTCTGTGGTTCTCTTCTGCTGGATATGACATTTCAGTCCAGTCCTATGGTCCAGTCACAGTTATTTTTTCTTTGATTTTGCATTACTGTCAAAATCAAAGTGATCTTTATTTTCCTTTAAATCATTGATCTTCAATTCCAATGCAATAACGTTGCTAGTGGTGGGTCGCAGCTTGGATCGCTGTCAGAAGTAAAATAGCTGTCAAAGGACTGTAACATGCACCCAAAATTGGTACAAATATGACCTACCAATCTTGTATAGTCTCAAGCATTAGGTACTCTAGCATTAAAAGTCTCGTAGATGTTAGGGCCAAAGCACACACGCTACTTTTAGCATCGGCGATCGGCGATTTATTAACCGTTTTTTAGAAGCTAAATGCAGCGACCAAGCATTCCACACCGCACACTTAAAAACGGCAAACGTGGCGATTCAGTCGCTTTCAAAGAGTAAAGTAACTATAGAGGGAAAGAGTGACAACTCTGTGGTAAAATTTGCATGTATGGCAAGTGCTGCCACCTTGAGTTTGGTGGGTGACCTAAGGCTCTAATAAATATACACATACCTATAGTTAAGCATACTTACTATAAGTAGCGAATCTTTATTATAATGTTTAGGGTCACAATCAGGGTTTAACAAATAACAGTAACAAGTAACAATTTTAACATAATTAGCTGAGATAAACTCGGGATTTCGGGAAGCGCATCAACGTCGGGAAAGCCGGAATTGCGGAGTTGACAATGATAATGGCGGATGGCCGACGGCGACAATGACATTTGTTTGACAATTTGACAAACAAGAAAATGGCGGCCAAGTTTTTTTAACCCACCAAACTGCAGATGTCGCTGTCGTCTATGGAAATTGATGACTGTGCTAAGTGTGCCCCCCCTGGTCGCTTTTCGGAAGCTCGACACAGCGGTTGAACGCTACACTCCGCACACATTCGGATGCCGGTCGCAGCGATTTGGCATTTGCGCCAGCATCGGAGCAGTCGCTAAAACGCGCGATTCCGATACCGCGTCCGAACGCAGGAAGTCGCGAAATCGGGGTGCAGTATCGAGCCAGCATCGGAACAGTCGCTAAAACGCGCGATTTCGATACCGTTGTTTGAAGGATACCTATTGCTAAACGTTTGCTCAACAACGTAAAAAACGCAATTAATGTTTTTGAACTGTCAAAATGAAACCCATTGCTACCGAGTGTGTTACGCAATTACCCCGCCGCACTATACCGAGAGAAAACACGTTTTTATCGATTAACATCTATCTTCAATTGTCAATAATTCGTTTGCCACGTTTTTCTTTCCAGCCAGTCAGTCATCAGGAAGCCATAAAAGCTTCGAAGCCAGTAGGTACTGTGAGAGCTTTACGACCTCTCAGGGTAGGTACCGGGAGGAATCAAATTAAACAATATTGTGTCGTATAAGTCCAATAATTATTCCTAGATCCTAGATACCGTTCCGCGTGTAATTATTTTTTCTATTTTCATCTCTCTTGGCTTGTCAGCCAAATCTGTCGTCTACTGTTTTTTCTCATATTCTTTATATAAATTAATGTTGGCCCGTATTTGTGCCATCTATTTATAACGGACTCGTAGAGGTTGCATGTAAGCACCAAAAAGGCTATAATCTTTACAGCACCTACGTGCTGTAGAGTATAGTCTTTTGTTTTCCCCTCACATCAGGAGGTCAAGGGGCGTCCTTCCTTGTGTTACCCCAGCCTTTTAACTGACGAAAAATAGGTTAAGTATTACCCAAGTATATTGCCATAATTAGCTCCCTTTCCAAGCTCAGCATTCACATATTTTATTCCCAACAAAAATCCAGAGAACTCGGCATTAATACTTTATTAAAAATAATCTCATAACTCCATGTGCTGTTTATTTTTTTTCGCGTAATAGGCGCACTTTTCACATCGCTTTCATTCGGTGGGTCGCCATTTTTTCGGGGAATTTCACCCTCTGACAAATGTGTAGTATTACGGATGCACAGTGGGGTATTACTTGGTGTGATGTGGACGAAAATATTAGATATTTTATTAGATTTTTTACTAGAATTTTTACTAGTAGATAGATGTATAGGTACGTATCTTCACTAAAATAATTGTACGTGAGTACGATTTCAGACTAATGAATAGTCTGAAATAAAACGATTTTCCTGAAAAAATAAAGTCTTTTAACAATTGAGCCTTCCAAAGCCTACCTTAGGTATAAAAAATTTGCTTTTAAGGGCCTGTATGCAGTCTAACTACAATTCAGTTGCAGTTTAGAGGCGGTTTTTGTGCAGTTGATATTGGCGTGTCATTGCGCAGGCGGCGGTAGGTAGTTAAACTAAACGCTGAGTGCAAGCGATAGCGACGACCGAGCGTAGCACAACGTCAATTGAGCCTAATCTCTGCACAATTTACAGTAGACGTCCCACTAAGCTGATGCTGATAAAATGATTAAATAGTCTTAATAATTTCTGTATCTATAACCAGCACCCTAATTGCGTAACAAACTTTCAATCACAATCAGATTAATTTTGAAGGATGTTGCGAATCCATTGCTTCATAGGTTTGAAAAATTCTTCTGCTCAACAACGTAACTAATACAATGGACGTGGATGAACTGTCAAAATGAAAGACGTTGCGTTCAATTAAAATCAATTAGGCGAAAAAAATATACTCCCCGCGGGTGGTGGTGGGGTTAAATACCCTGCGATAATTGCGCAACACATATTATTATTATAACATTACAAATCCTTAGTAACCTATGAAACAATGGATTAGTGATATCCTTATCGTATTGTCACTGAAAGCGTGTTACGCAACTGAGGAACAGAATCTACGAAAAATAAAAAATGAAAATCAAAATTTTTGTCCTCATTCACACCGTACAGTACCACAGTCCAAGCAGGCGTATAACAGCAATTTAGCTAGCGATGCTCGTGCGATATAAATCCCTACCTGTAACGCGATTTACTTGATTTAATATACAACGCAATGTTTTTTGTTGGCGTACATATTGGGGCGCGGTGTGGCATGTGACGTATGAAAGACGTCACATTTGCATGCTCGTCATAAATGGTGATGTATAGGGTGTTTTGGGGCTGTAGGACTGTGTTTAGGCTGTTGTGTAATGGGATAGTAGTTTTTGTGTATTATAGTGACTTATGATCGAAATCCCTCTGTCTTATGGATGGCGTAATAGATGGTGTTCATAGAGATTCTCAATGAAATCCAAAATATTTTCGGAGTATAAGTGCAGCAGTAGTAGTAAGTGCAAGGAGTAGGTACAGACGACAGCACATCAAGCTACTACAATCTGTCAAATTTCTTTAATAGATTTTCAACTTTACCGCTAAAGCATAGTTGATTGGGAAAATTTGACAGTTTCGGGTAGCTTGATGTGCTGGCGTCTGTACATAGAGGTAAACTACCCCACACCATAATCATTTATAGAATAGTTTAAGGGCATGGAAAATCAAGGTGACAGTTAATACCTATTTTCAAAGCACATGTTTTAAAATCGCTTGACATTTTGCACGACACATAAATTTTATGTCAAATGACTTTATCTAGTGCCATTGCGTCACAGCCTTCAGGTAACGCCAAACATCGCGTGCATGTTTATTTTATTTCCCTTCATATTCAAACCTCTGGGGATCATTTCCACCCCCGAAAATACCAGCAGGATTGCATGTCACAATGTGATTGACATGACATTGCTTGCTTTATTTTGTTAAAAAATTACAGTGAAATTATATCTTACTACATTGAGGAAACCAGCTTGTCCTAGAACCATCACGCATCCACCAACCCGCACTGGGCCCGCGTGGTGGATTACGGCCCACTCCCTCTTTGGAGGCCTGTGTCCCAGTAGCGGGAACATTACAGTCTGATTGTTATATTGGAAAATGTTACACTATACGGTGTGATAGTTGGCCGACTAGGTTTTTTTTTCTCTCAAGATTTATAGTTGTCCCTTACGATGGAATAGAGTTCTCAGGCTTTCTAAGCTATTTCCGTCAGTCATATAATTGAATAATTTTTTAATCTAAGGAGTTTTGTATTTTTGTAATTTGTGATGGGTTTCCCGTAACCAGCAATGCCTTTCGTTTTATACAGAATGGCATCGACGCTCAAACTGAAATCATGAATTCAGCACATGACTCTGGACCCCCTAGCTTTTTTGGGTGGATATTAGGCCTATGAAAGTCTGCAGTTAAATCCAACAAAAATCATTAACAAACCTAACCTTTCAGGAGATGGCTACTTGTTGAGGCTACTTTGAATTCAAGGCCCTTAACCGCACTGTCCAACGACCCTTCCGACCTCGCTCCTTTAACCCCGGCACACTTCCTTCCTTATTGGTCGTTCTCTAATGATGCTGCCTCATTCACAGATCCAGAACGCCAACGACAACAGCTTACAGATAAACAGACAAACAGACAAAAATTCTAAAAACTATATTTTTGGCTTCGATATCGATTGTAGATCACGCCCCAAGTATTCTTTTTATTTTGACTTTCCTACGATTTTATTATATGTATAGATGACTTTTCTTACTCATATTCCATCTAAGCTAAAAAATCCGGACAAATTAAGGAGCCGGACAAAGTCCGGACATGTCCGGATAAATCCGGACGGATGCTAACCCTGTTACCCGTGATAGAATATTTCAATTTGATATATTTAGATGAATTTAACCTAAAATCATGGCAATCCGAATTGATTAGCAACATCAACGGCTAATCAGATACCTACCGAAAATAATAAGTTAATTAGCTATTAACGCTGTTGCTGGAATTGCATAAGTTATTATTTTCCGGAGAGGCTCATATTTTTGTCTGAATCGGTTTAGTAGGGACCTAGCCTAGATATAAAAGCTGGGAACTTACTGAAAAAGACACAGTCAGAAGTAATCACTTTCCAGTTAATTGTAAAGCCACACATACTCGTTCATACCGTGAAGGAGCTCGCCTGGGGATGTACAGACGCCAGCACATCAAGCTACCCGAAACTGTCAAATTTTACCAATCAACTTTGAACCTTATACTTTAGCGATAAAGTTGAAAATCTATTAAAGAAATTTTACAGATTGTAGTAGGTTGATGTGCTGGCGTCTGTACAGTCAACAAAAGAGATGAGTATGCAGGATCGTCGGATATAGTTTAAGTTTAGTAAGAAACCTATGGATGTTGTCGATCGAAATTTAATTTGATAAATGAGCTGTATGTTTTATATCAATAAAATTACATTTTATTCGAGAACATCCATCGGTTTCTTAATAAACTTCAACTGTATCGTACGGTCCTCTTTTGTTGACCACAGCTACTTCTGTTGACCATGACTTTTATCTCGGTAGTATGTTGTTCCCGTGGGATAATATCCGCCCTCCATGCGGGCGAAGCCGTAGCCCACCTATCAATACCTAACTAGTTTTGCTAGTCAGGTATTGATATGAGGCGATGAGAACAGTGGTGGCCAAGTGGTAACGGCCGAGACTTACGAGCTGTAGGTCGTAGGTTCGAATCCAGACAGGCGCTTTACTTTGTGTAAATTATTTAATCACCACTGCTCTCAAAACGGTGAAGGAAAACATCGTGAGGAAACCAGCATGTCCTAGAACCAAAAATTCGAAGACATGTGACATCTGCCATCCCGCACTGGGCCCGCGTGGTGGATTACGGCCACCTCCCTCGTACTGAGAGGAGGCCTGTGTCCCAGCAGTGGAAACATTATAGGCTGATTACATTATGCGGCGATTGCCACATACCATTGCCAACCAATAGAATTTAAAACAATCGTACCGTAAGAACAGCAAAAAGGAAAGAAAATCAAGCTTCTCCAAACAAATGAAAATAGTTTCACAAATCCTATTACCCAGGAACACAGTCGTTGTATGCAAAACTTCGCCAGTTTGATCGAGAAGTATAATATCAGCGAGAGATATCGCTCGATTACGTCAAAATAAATCGATTCCACGGCGAAGAGTTAAAAGTGAGGAAAATTTCACAATCTGATTTTGATTTTACTATTTGTCCGCGTGAATGTGAAGGATGGGAACATTTTACAGCTGTAACTTTAATAGATCAGAGTGGCAGCTTTTGAAGAACTTGCTTTTTTTTAAGACAGATAAAAGCAGTGTGGAGAGGCAATAAATTTAAATGTTTTGGGGCTATTCTGTTGTAAAACGAGGAAAGGATAGAGAGAAATACTTTAATGAAAAGCTTAGAGAAAATGCGATAATTATTCTCAACAGAAATCTCGTAATTAAAAACGTTCAAAATCTAGTCGCAATCTCATCTCAGCGACAATCAATGTCAAACATTTGTCAAAAATAATATTTTTGACAGATTAAGACTGAGATTACAGTCCTTTCACGACTGAAATCACACTAACCTTTAAGTATTCTAAGGGCTGATTTTTCAATAGACAGATAATTTTTATTCGTGGAATAAAATTGACGTCTGACAGTTTTTGTGTGGAAGAATTGTCAAAAATTCAAAATTATTCCTCCGATAAAATTATCTGGCGTTGAAAAAATCAGGCCTAATTCTAATAAGGTTGCTCTTGGGTTGCTGACATTGACAGGTAGATAGATAGATAGATAAACCGTTTATTTAGTGCAACAAAAGACACAATACAGGCATAAAAAAAAACATCAAAAAAGGTGAGAAAAAAAAACAAAGATTAAAAAGATAAATTGACCCATAGACACCTCACATGACATTTATAACCTAGGAGTATATGTGTTCTGTGTTTATAACGGTCGATCACTACTGGGCGGTATGTGTCCCATGGTTGCACCAGATGGGAGTCCAGCCCAGCATATGCCAGGTACAATACCTGACGCTGGTATTCTAATGCATCCCGTTAGTGACACAGTCAGTGAGGTCTGTCAAAATCATTGTGATTTTTACTCTCGTTACAATAAGGTTAAAATAACTGTGATAGATACCTACTGTGTAGAATCTGTGTAGAATGCCACCGTTCGACTTTGTTAATAACGAATTGCTTCTCTGATCCATACTTTGCAAACATTTTTTGTTTTGACAGTTTTTACTTAGCAATCAATAACTGTTAAATTCAATATTCATTGCCTGAACTTATTGCTTCATGATTCAACCAAATCTATTTTGTAAACGTGTTCTATGCAGGTTTTGTAAAAAAATAGTAGGTATGTTCAATTTTCAACGTACAAAATCGCATGAGAAATAAAAATTCAATAACCCGAAAACTGATAGTACCTAGCACTCGCCTCACAATATAAATGGCGCGATGAGACCTCTTACTGGCACTAGCACAGTGATACAACTAGCGTCAGTAGCTCGCCTCGACTCCGACTCTGTCACACCTAGCAGCTTTCTCAACTTCCATCCCTTTCAGCGCTCTTACAATCTCATCTATTTCACTCTCTTCATCTACATCTGAGTTTAGGTTGTGGCGGTATTTACATCACCACATTCATGTGGACTACGCATCATACTGACGTCACGCAAAATCCTGCATCGCGCAAGCAGACTATACCGCGCAATTAGCATATACAACGTCCCGACATCTATCTATTGTCGGGCAGTTGCCAAAAGACACAACACCCGTCTTTTTTTTAATTTTTTTAATTGCTAAATGGGCCACTCTTGACCCCGATCACGCCTGATGGAAAGCGATAGATGAGGTCTAAGATGGAACGATCGTGCCCAGAAGATTCCTGTTCACTCTTGATTTGAAGGCAGACGTCTGTTCGGAGGACCCTCCCTTTTCTATAGAGGCTGAGTGAACTTTACACCCTGTTCTTCATACCTCTTTGGTCTTCAAAACTTCTTCCTGCTGAGCACCTAACCCACTCCCCGCATGCTATCCTGACTGCTACATTCACAGATAACCTCCTCTATCTATTGCTATACATATTCAATTCCTGTTATCTAAGCTCATTGCTTTGTGCCTCAAAATCTATTATGTAGCAACATAATCAGCCTATAATGTTCCCACTGCTGGGACACAGGCCTCCTCTGTGTGAGAGGAAGTGGGCCGTAATCCACCACGCGGGCCCAGTGCGGGTTGGTAGATGTCACATGTCTTCATATTTTTGGTTCTAGGACATGCCGGTTTCGTCACGATGTTTTCCTTCACCGTTTTGAGAGCAGTGGTGATGAAATTATTTACACAAAGAAAGGCGCCTGCCTGGTTTCGAACCCCGACCGTAAGTATTCGTAAGTCGCGGCCGTTACCACTGCTGTCCGCATTTTGTAGCATCTAAGCAAGTTTTGTCTGTTTTTCAACGTATGAGGAATAAAATTTCAATAACCCGAAAACCGATGGTAGCACTCGCCTCAGAATATAAATGGCGCGATGGGAACTCTTGCCAGCTACTATAACTCAGCGCTGGCACTAGCACGGTGATACAACTAGCGTCAGTAGCTCGCCTCGCCTGCTGACCCGATCACATCGTTTGTTATAGCGATCGCATGCTATTGTTTCCAATTTATGATTAATGGAAGTTGCTACGTTTGTTAAGCCGAGGTTTCAGGTTTAAAAACCATAAGTTTTCTAAAGCTTGATAGAATCTCTGTTTTTCTGTTATTAAATCCGAAGTTAGTTAAAGAAAAAAGTTGAGGGAAAATACGCCACGTCCACGCAAAACGGCCATCGCTCAGCATAATGCTAAGACCCTGTGCGAGACAGAGCCCCAGCGCTGGTTTTGACGATATTGCTAATCCATTGCTTTATATGTTCGAAAAAAAATCTGCTCAACAACGTAAATAACGCAATGAATGTTATTGGACTGTCAAAATGAAAGCTAACGCAATTACCCCGCAGTTTGACAAAGTCGGTCTATTGTGGAAATATCATCGTGAAAACGTAGGTGAAGTGAGTTGTCAATTTCACCTTATGCTAGGGATTTATACTATGACAGCTCGTGAGATTTTTACAGGATAGACCCGACTGATGCTAGGGATCGACAGCTCACTTCAAGCTTTTTTGTTTCCCCTAAGTTTTTACGCTGCGATTTTTACAGAACAGACTGGAAGATCATGATGGATCACATCGTTTGTTACCACGATCGCACGCTATTGTTTTTATTTTATTATTAATGGAGCCTGCTACGTTTGTTAAGCCGAGGTTTAATAACCATAAGTTTTCTAAAGCTTGATGAAATCTCTGTTTGTCTGATGTTAAATCAGAAGGCCAGTTCTCGTAATTTAAAACGTTCAAAATCTAGTCGCAGTCTCATCTCGGCGACAAATAAATGTCAAAAACTTGTCAAAATGTAGGGAAATTAAGAGGTATTTTTGACAGATTGAGACTGAGATCAGACTGTGAACGTTCTTAACGTTACGAGAATTGCCTCTCTGAAGTTAGCTATGTTATTGGTTTACCTAAATAACAATAAAACCTACATAAAATGACAATTGATCGCATTTTCTTTAATTTTGACAGTTCAGTCACGTCCGTTGCGTTATTTACGTTATGAGCAGACGAATCCGTTGAACCTATGAAGCATTGGATTAGATGTATCTTTCAAAACTCTCGGATTGTGATTGAAACGAGGAAATTAGCACCCTAATTGCGCAACACAGACGCAGTTAGGGTGCAATTTCCTCGTTGGTATAGTTGTCGCAGTTGGGACTGCTGAGCCTGGGGTCCATGCATAGATATCCGTGGGTCCATGGTTCGATCCTCTCGTCGGGAAAAACTGTTTTTGAGCTTTTTCGTTTGAACTTTCTCAATAGCAACCCGGAGTATGAATTTGTACTCGGTCTATGGCAATAGGCTCATCCCCTATTTTTTATTGGCCCGCCCGCTCTTGGCCTCGATCACGCCAGATGGAAAGCGATGGATGAGGTCTATGATGGCACGACGCCTAAGGCACTGGAACTCTCACGCAACGACAAAACACAGCAGGCTGCTTGACGCCGGACTCCGGTGGGAGGGTGGTCGCAAACCAGGCGGGCGTTAGCCCTACCACCGCGGAACCGCAAGGGAAGAATTGGCCAGTCAAATAAGGTGTTGGGTGTGACTGTCCAGGATACGCCGAGCGCTCGGTTCTTGAGTAACTGTCGGAACAAACTGTGCTACACGAGGAGGCTTCTTCATGCATCCCAAAAACCCCCAAAAATCCCCAAAGTCCAAAAATCCCCTACTTATAACCTAGAACTAAACATAACAGGTGAAATCTAAGTTCATTATAAAATAAGTCTTGAAGACATCCTGGGGTGATAATATGAGGTACTTTTACAAGAACCACACAGAGATTTTTTTCCCTTATACCTTTATTATGACTCACACAAAATGTTATACATCTCTCATTTCTTCCATTTCTTATTTTCTCACCGCAAAGAGCTCAACATTCTGTAATAAAACTAAAAAAAAACATTGGAAACCTCTCCGACTGACTGCAGCAGGATATTTTCCGTATTTTCAAAACTAATTAAAGTATCTGTAAGATGTAAATTCGGACAAAGCGCAAACAAACTGTGTTGCAGTCAAACAGATCGCAAATGTGCGCACATAGCACTTCTACCTATTAAGCTTTGTGTTGCTGTGCAAGTATGGATTATGACTTTTATGAAAGTCCAGATTTTACTATTTTACTATGTTGTATGTTATGGTAGTACGAGTAAGAAGTTCATTTCTTACACTCGATATTGTGTTTTAATATCCTGGACAGCCAGGGAAATTAATTGTTAAGAAAATTGACTATCAACTGACATTTATTTTATGTACAGATAAGTAGTTACCTACTTGTCTATTTACATACAATAAGTGTCAGTCAATTTACACTAGGTACTGAATTAAATGAATAATTATACAAATAAAAACAGAAGGACACTTAGGCGTTGAAGTAGGTACTCATCCGCATCGCTGTCATCCGCAAACGTGCCTAGAAGACTGGCAGCATTGCCACGTTGAATGGCAATGCTAATTCTTTGGCCAAAGAACGATCCAGCCCTCTGGTCACGTGAAGTGTCGACCAGTCGGCGAGAAATTTCCTTAAAAGGAGACGCGCACACGGGCTAGGGCCCGTGTGCGCGTCTCGTAGTCGCTCCATGTAAAATACTGGTATTCAGCTGCATCCTGTTAGACTGGAAGCTGACCCCAACATAGAAAAAACTAGAAAACTAGAAAAGACTAGGCAGATGATGATTTATAATCGCCCTTATATACGGTTACATTCATTCCCCAGTTCAACAATAATAAAAAGGTAAGCTTAGATTAATGATTAATAGTGCATTGGAGCTATATATTGAAGCTATTAATACTACCATTGCGAGGATCGCCCAGAGGACACGGTGGAGCATACGGTGGAGGTCTGCCCCGCTTGGGCGGCGCCGTGTCCTCGTAGAGGCGATCGGCAACGGCGGCGACCTCTCGCGTCCGGCCCTGGTTCAAGCCATGGTCCGAGGCGAGAGGGAGTGGGAGGCGGTCACCTCCTTCTGCGAAGCAGTCATGCTAGCGAAGGAGGTGGCGGGACGGCTCAGGGAAAGAGCCGCACGCCTCAGCCGCCGCGGGAGACGCTACGGGCGTCGGGAGCCGCGTGACGACTCCCGGCCACCGTAGGCGCGGGCCTGCGGACGGAGAGTAATGGGTAGCTCTCCGTCCGATCAGGACCAGGCCCGTGCCGGACGGCGCGTATGTGTTCCACGCGCGCCTCAAAGAGATGTCAGCATAAAGGAAGGGGCCCGCCAGGGCCGAAGCCTGCCGGGGTAGCGGGATCGTCCGAAAGGGTTACCGCTGCCCCGGAACATAAAGGGCTAAGGAAGGAACACGGGTGGGTTTTAGTCAGGACACTCCCTTCCGCTCCACCCAGAGCGGGAGGAGTCATTAGATGATTTCCCATCCAAAAAAAAAAAAAAAAGCTATTAATACTCAATAATTGTTTCTAAATTTTATTGCTGTTTTAACTAACTAGCATATTATGTACTTCATATATACTAAATATTTGCATGCCATCAAATATCAGCATACTACTAAATATTTGCATGCCATCACTAAATGGCGAAATGTGTTTTAACACTGAATTCTATACGTAACGTCTCTTGCAAAACAAATGGCCGTTGAGGCCGAAAGGTTCTGAACTAGCGACCGCGTATCGAAAGACGTAGCGTTGGAAGGCCAAGGTGGAGCGATGACCTTGCGAAGGCCGCAGGAATCCGCTGGTTGCGAAAAGTACAGAACCGGTCCTGTGTTTACCTACCACATTTTATGTAAATAACTGATTTTGATTTGATTAGTCATTTCTCAATACGTCCAGCACTCCAACTTGCACCGCGACACTATAAATCACACGCTCATTGTGCAGTCCGCAGTTTCGACTCATTAGGTTCGCAACCATTGTCTAGTTCTACAATAAGTAATTGACGATCGTTGCTGAATGAGCTTATAGGTATGTTGGGGGCTGCATCATCATCATCGCCTTTCTTCTTTTCGTGTCGCTGATACCAAATGGAGAAGTCACATAGAATGGAGATCGTCGATCGCAGTCTGTCTGCCTAGATAGATAGATAGATAGATAGATAAACCGTTTATTCCACAGAAATCTTATTATTAAGATTTCTGTGGTTTATTCAGTGCAACAAAAGACACAATACAGGCATTAAAAAAACATCAAAAAAGGTGAGAGAAAAAAAAAACAAAGATTAAAAAAATAAATTGACCCATAGACCTAGCCATTTCTCAACTATGTTAAGGTAGGCTTCTAGTCGTAGGTAGTAGTAGGTAGGTAGGTCTGTACTGACTTTTTTAATATTAAATAATCTATGAACAAAACGAAAGTAACAACTAAAAATTCGTAAAAAAAAAATATTGTTATGACTTGTCTTGCTAACTGTACCAAACGTTGATAAAGTTTAAAGTTCCATACAAAAAAAATGTGGGACGACTTGCAGAACGAAAATAAAATTTATTTTGATTTTCGTCAAGTCGTCCCAAATGGGCCGTAGGCATGTAGGACGAGTTGACGAACGACTCAGTTTAGGCATTGTGTCTATCTTACAACTTCCACGTGAATGAAGTCGCTAGCAGAAGCTAGTCTACTTATATAATTGAGAATCACCCACGGAACTTTTTCCTCTAAAGGCTCAAACGTGACCACAGTCTACGCACCCTATACAATATTAACTAAGGCAATACCTTTAATGCAAGGCCAGATATATTACGATAGGCAACACAAATAAACTTTGTGCGGAAGAATTAAAAGAGGCTTAAAAGAATTTATAGCCAAAGTTTGGGAGGGGTACTTATTTATATTTTTATTGGTGTAGCGGAGCTGGGTACCCCCTTGCTGACAGGCAATTATTTTTAACTAGAGTACTAGCTTACGCACGCGGCTTCGCCTGCATGAGAAGTCGATAGAAAGTAGCCTATGTCCAGCCGTTTCGGAGATTAGCCGGAACAAACAAACAGGGAGACAAAAAATTTTAAAATTAGTTTTTTTTTGTTATAAGTACCGTATACTTTCACATGTGCCTACATAATTAGCAAGCTTATTTAAAAAGACTGTTGTTTTGATATTACAAACAAACACATTAATTATATATTAAATTAAATGTATGTATAAATGACCTAGTAAGAATAGGGGAAAACCAAAGAAAAGATGGATGAATTTTGTGAAAGATGATATGGCTAGCCTATGAGTCTTTGGTCGACTGGACAACTAGACGCGGGTCCAGTTGAACAATCATTGATTTTCTGTATTTTTTTTCCAGTTGACCAAAGACTCCTATCTGGCCGCCACAATCCAGTTACTGGGTAATACGATATCCCTAGGTAAGACTGGTTGTCAGACTTTTGGGCTTCTGGCGACCCACCCGTAACGGCTGTCAAAGATCCAAGAATGACAGCCGGGACCAACGGCTTAACGTGTTTTCCGAGACATACAGGGGTCTCGGTATGTAAAGATGGTCACCCATCCACGGACCAACCGCGGCAAGCGTAGCTTAACCTGATCGATCGGCCTGGGCGGCTGTTACTACTTAGCATCCCCATGGCAATTAAACGCGAGTCTTGTACGTTCAAAAGTTTTATTACTGAAACATGCTGAAACAGAGACTTTTCCAACCTCTGTTGTAAAAGAAAAGGTCGTATTTTTAAGGCCAGGGATCGATTTCAAGATAACGTAATTACCACTTATAAGCTCCGATAAGAAATTAAACTCCGGCCTATCGGGATTCAGGATTCGGGGATCGGAAATAGACAGGTAGGTACGGTTAGAAAACCCACTATAATTAACTAGCTGCGCCCCGCGGTTTCACCCGCGTGAATGTCGATCCCGTGAGAATATCGGGATAAAACTAAATATAATGTCTATCCTGTCTATAATATATGTCTATTTGGTAACAATTTATTTTTTATTGCAGAATGGACCCCTCTTGACCTCTCCCTTGATGAGGTCTATGATGCAACGAGCGTGCCCAGAGGATGCCTAAGGCACTGGAATACCATAAAGTTTGTGTTGAATTGTTGATACCAGCGCCCGCGTGTGTATAGTGCCTTATTATCAAAGGCGGTTTCATTTCGAGCATATTTTTAGGCTATTTATTTTGATTGAAAAAATCAGTTTTCTATTTTTAGTAAAATTGTTTATAGACTGATAACAACTTGTAATAACCTAATCGCTACTTTGTATACCTACATAATAATTCTGGGAAATTGGGAAGTCGGATTCCTTTTAGTCTCGTGTTTCGTGAGATATTCGTCAAACAACGCCCAGTTAATTCCAGTGTTTGAACCTTCTGCTCACAATGCCCGAATCCTGCAGTACTTAAGTAATTAGGACAGGCTCAGAATCTAGATTATTGGACGCTGAGGCCCGATTAGAAGCCAATTAGACTAACTAGACTTCAGTGTATTAACTATGTATTAGTTACCTAGCGGATTACGCAACAACGCACCATTATGTGTCCGGTAACTGCGGTTTCGAGGACATAATATACATAGGTATGTACCAGTTTAAATGTCCTGTGATGGTATCGTCAGGAAGTCTTCTCGTAATTATATTTAATTTAATATTTGAATTTTATTTATTTAGGGGCATAGTATATCATTTTACAATTTATGTACACACATAATTACAATATAACTATATACACTAGATACTAAAATAAAAGACTAACTAACCTACTATAAAAATAAATAAAAAAAACCAAAGGACACTTAGGCGTCGAAGTACTCATCCGCATCGCTGTCATCCAGAAACGTGCCCAGAAGACTGGCAGCATTGCCACGGTGAATGGCAATGCTAATTCTTTGACCAAAGAACGACCCAGCCCTCTGGTCACTTGAAGTATCGACCAGCCGGCGAGAAATTTCCTTAAAAAGGAGACGCGCGCTCGGGCCCCATGACCCGAGCTTGTAAAGTAAACTTGTATCATCAGCTTGCTTCTCGTAATTACTTGGAAATACTTCGATGAAGATATTAGATGCACCTAAAAGCAGACTCTTCTCCGCAAGAAAACGTTTAGTTATTTTAGCAACCCTTTTTAACCCTTTTAACCCTTTTTCTTTAAATTTGAATGTATGTATGTATCTAAGAGATATAAAAGCTAGATTAAAATTAAAATATATTTATAATAAACAATTTTTATGCAACCGGAATGGGGGAACTTTTTATTATTATTTATTTATTTATTAAAACTTTATGCACAAGTAAAAACTGTACCAGTCTACCTTAGGGTGATGCAGAGACAATTCATAGCAGGTGCAATAACAGTGAAAAAAAAATTAGGAAAATATTTATAAAAGATATAAGAATAAACAACTTATTTGGCAAAAAAAAAATATCACCATGACAGATTTACAAACAATCTTTGGGAAAAGAAATCAACGGGACAATGGCTAAAGAGATATATTCGCATGATACTCCGAAGTTATAGATACAGACATAAGTAGCCCTAGATTATTCGATTAGAACGAATATTAAATCGTTGATATATCAATCAACCAAATCGTACTAAGCGTTTGCAAATGTCTTTTATAATGCGCACAGCAAAAGAGTGGAACTCTCTACCTGCGTCTATTTTTCCGAGCGCATACAACCCAAATCTCTTCAAAGTGAGAGTGAACAGGCTTCTTCTGGATAAGCTCGCTCCATCCTCGACTTTGTCTCTGTCACCTTTGACCTAGACTAGAGTCAAGAGCAAGTCCATTTCAAATAAAAAAAAAAAAACCCCTCCGTGCTTTGGAAATCACGTTGAGCCGTTGGCCCCGACTGTAGTTCGTAGATATGTGACAGTCGTTACAGGTCAGAAGCCTGAAGCTCTGACAACCAGTCTTGCCAAGGGGTTTCGTGTTACTGTACTGTAGCTGGATTGTGGAGGTCTGATTGGCAGTCGCTCTATGTAAAATATTGGTATTTAGCTGCATTCGGTTAGACTGGAAATCGAACCCAACATAGTTGGGAAAGGGCTACGAAGATGATGATGAGATGTACAGCCGCCAGCACACCAAGCTACCCAAAACTGTCAAGTTTTCCCAATCAACTTTGAACCTTATGCTTTAACGATAAAGTTGAAAATCTATTAAAGAAATTTGATAGATTGTGGTAGGTTGATGTGCTGCCGTCTGTACCTATCAATCGAAACTAATCCTGTTTTTACAATGCACCTATCAGCGGAGTTGCCCCATAGAATATTTCCATAAAAAGTAAAATATTGACATAGTAAACAGAGTACTCGGAATGATATTAACAACAATTGTATTCAAAGCTAGTAAATACTCAAACAGAGGCAAAGAAAGACGTATTCTCGGTGTTCCAATGTGAGATAGATGTTTCGGTCACTGGATGAGACAGCTTGGGGATGTCCATTGTTGAAATAAAGAAAGAATAACGTTTATTTGGACACAGTCTTAGTGAAACACAAATAACAAAATAAAAAGGTGAGAATAATGTTTTAAACTACAATAGTATGTGCCTCACGGGTGGGCCTTATCTCAATATGAACGATCTGCAGTTATTGTATCAGGCTGGATGTTGATCTAAATATGATTCGCGGCCGTAAAAAACACTTATTTATAGAATTATAATCACAAAAATCATCAATACAACTCTCTAAGTTTTTTTTTACTCTATTAAATGACTAATTCATGAAATCCATTTGAGGTCAATTCTAACTCAAGGAGTTGCATTGTTGATCTTAATGATTATAATTGAGTTATTCTGGTCTGATCCCCTGAACAACCCCCCCCTCTCGATCCCCTACCAGTTCTTTCTGAAAAGCCATATTTGTTACGGTCGCGAATCATATTTTCAATCAACATACAACTTGACACTGATCTGCAAATTGCAAAAAACCGTAAGTAAATTTAAATTTCGCGGGCTACCTTAGCGCATACCCTTTAACAGTGGATTTTAAAGTAACCCGGTCTGTAACCATTTCACGACTTAAAGGCTGAACAGATTTCGTTGAAATTCGGCATACGGATAGATTATGACCTGGGTTAGGACATAGGATGCTTTTTATCTCGGTAGTGCGATCCTGTGGGCTAATTTCAAACTTCTATATTTTTCAATAACTTTCCTAAATTAGACAATTTGCAAATGTTTGTACGGCTTTGTTGTTTTAACAGAATCAATCAACTCAGCCTATCGCAGTCCTCTGCTGGACATAGGCCTCTACCAGGCCACGCCAGAACATCCTGACCCAGACACTTGTCCATTTAGCTGGGGGGCGTCCCACGCTACGCCTTCCGATACACGGTCTTCACTCTTGGTCTCATCTGCTCCACCGGCCATCAGTCCTTTTGACAAACATGGCCAGTCCACTGCCATTTCAGTTTGCTTACTCTCAAGCCATGTCGGTTACTCCGGTTATTTTCTGGATAACTTCATTCATGATTTTATCCTTCAATGAAACTCCGAGCATTGCCCATATTTGAAAGAATGTTGCTGCATAAAATAATTTTTTGATTGAATCTTTAAGAACAACACTAGTTTCTTGATTCTTCATTCAAGCTGTAGAGGTGTCCATAATTTCTAGCTGCATACTAATCTACTTAAAATGATATCTTTACTAAGGTAATTTCTATTAGTAGTACAAGAAGAAAAAGCAAATTAATGTTTAGTTTTTCTAGTTGGAATTTAAAATTCCAATTAGATAATCTAAACCTTAATTTGTATAAAACAAAACCTTATCTAGTAATCCAGTATATCTTGTCTCTGTCTTTACATAAAAAGGTGTCTCAGTGTCTGTGTCAGAGGTACGGTGCGCAAAAACGTCGCCTGCAGTGCTACGTTTCAGTGAAGTGAGCTCTGACTCGGTACCGTCAGCAGAGGCAGGGGAATTATTGTTTAAATATTATTGAGTGGTTGAGTGTCTGAGCTTCTTCTCTCCCATTTGAAGTGTGTATGGTTTGGTTTTGTCCCGTGGGGTGGAACTTTTAAGTAACGTAGATCAATATATTCTTAGAGAGTATTATTGCACACTCAGTAGTAGCCATTGTTATTTCTGAAGTTTCCTGCGGGTATATTGCGTAGCACATAAGTGTAAAACCGAGACTATTGTAATCTATAGTACTTAAGATATACAGAGTGTGGCGTAAATATTGGTCCACGGCTAAGGATTCGATATACCAGACAATTTACTATAAAATATTACAAATCTAACCATTTTAGTAGTACATTTTTTTTTACAAAAAGCGCTCTTGAATTTGCATGATTATGTTAAAATTTAGAGTTAACATAGAAAAGAACTAACGTTTTCTTCAAAAGCTCTAAATTAACATAAAAAAATATAATTTTACACGATAGCTCTAGTATTCAGCAGTAATTAACAGAAATCAAAATGAAAAGAATAATGGTTTTTGTTGAAGTAACAAAAGGTAGAAATAAAAAACAAAAAATATATATTTTCGGAACCCTTGGTTAAAAATAGTTAGAATTGTAATATGTTATAGTAAATTATCTGATTATTAATTAGAGAATCTGCTGGATGACCACGATCGTGGAGTGCCCATCGTGGATCGAAGATTCTTTCACACGATCCGTAATAGGAAACCCGCGATCGTGCCGCACGCTCTGGTTCAGAATGGTGACTTTGCGCATTATCCATATTGCCCGATCGCCCAATCCACACACAATCGTCCACAACGAGCGCGCCAAACGGCTGAGGCACTGGATCGTTCGGTAGGGACCCAGCTATTTTAGCGTCACGGACTCGAGCGTGACGGTTCAGTTTTATTCACTGTTCAGAAACACCGCAAAGTGCCTTAAAGAAGTTTTCACTTCAAAATCATTAAAGGTTAAAACTAATGCATAAACTATGCTTTTATTAAGCATTTAGAGACAACTAAAGATTTGTCTAACAAATCTCATTAGCTCATATTACATCCCTCCCCATTACAAATTTCCGACTACCCTCTTTTTGCACCACCAGAAAACAAAACCAGCCACGTAATAATATGATAATATTTACATCACCCGTTTTTGCTGACCCTACGTCTAATAATTTGCGCCAAGCCAAGCGTCACTTTTAATCTCAATATTGAGATGAGGACAATATGAAACTACGACATCCTCTGTCCCTTTCTATCCTGTAACATTTTCTATGTCCATCTCTCACTCGTTCGTAATAGTTAGAGGTAGACGAATAATTGTATCTAGTGGGTAGGTATGTATGTATGTATGTATGTATGTGTGTTGCTACATCTAAAATTTCTGGACGGTTTTATATTGTGCTTTTATTTTATTTTCTGTTGTCAGTGGTATTCGGTTTAATTCTGTTTGTTACTTTGAAAATGGGAAATAAATATGCATGAAGAAAAATTTCACATTGAATTTTTAAATGATGTGTTTCCACTAGTCTTTAAGAAGGTGTAATTTTCTTTTATCAGCTATTTTATTTACTATCTATACAAGGTGTAACAGAACAATCGCAAGTCCTGAACGTAGTTTGTTCATAATTGACTACTGAATCAATTTCAGTAACTTTTAATATACTTAAGTATTACTAGCTGCGCCCCGCGGTTTCACCCACGTAAGTGTCGATCCCGTGAGAATATCAGGATAAAAAGTATCCTATGTGTTATTCTGATGTATAAGCTATATTGCTGTAAAGTTTCACCAAAATCCGTTCATTAGTTTTTGCGTGAAAGAGTATCAAACATCCTCACAAACTTTCGCATTTATAATATTAGTAGGATTTTCAAAAATTATGTATTTTGTCATACTGAGCGCCGATTTAGCCAAAGAAAATTATAAATCTTATTTCCAGGCAATAAGGCTCAATTTTAAATTAATAAAGTCATGCGGTAAACACATATTTTTTAAAGCTAATAACAGTTAGCTTTAACAAATATAAGTTTTGGTCATTGTATTATGCTTTTAACTCAATACTCTAATTTGTATTATGAGGTCTTGCGTTCATTGTGTTACAAATATTGTAAGATTATATAAGTAGCGTAGAGTCATCTCAACATCTCTCTTCCTTGAATTTGTATAATTATATGTTATAAGTATATATTATAGTAAATAGTATGTACGGTAAGGGACATAAGTGGAGTAGCAAATTCACAAAGCAATAGATTGACACTTTGGTTTTACTTACGACCTTCTTTTAATGAGTCATTTCTCTACTATAGACACACACACTCACATTCATTTGCAACTGATTGTATTTCATAAATTCAACCGCTACGGTATATGGCATGATAGCCTAGCGGTTATCATATCTGGGTAAGTGCGTTCTGCGTAGCGATGCGTGAGTTCAAATCTCACGCGCGATGATAGTTTTTTTAATGTTTTAATAACTACTTTGAATAATCACGCTTTTGACTATAAGTCTTGTGCGCTTAATTCGTAAAACTTTATGATTATACCCACAGATATCTAAATAAATAAATTATAAGGTAGACACAGTTAAGTTATACGAGTCATTCACCGCGATTAAATAGAACGTTGTTGGTTGGTTGTTTATTGTGGGATAGCGACGTGTGTCTGTGTTCTATCTATTAGCCGTGTTGTAGTTCCTTTTAAAATACAGAATATTGAAACGAAAGCGAATTATGATTGCGCTGCATAAAAGTGGACTTAATATAACACAAATATCTTATGAAACCGAACTGAATGTGAGTAAGTATTATAAATATGTTTTAATTATTTTTTCAAACATTTATTTTATTAAAATAGAACTGCTGATTTTTGTAGTTATTTTTTTGAAACGTATTATAAGGTCTAAATAGATGAAAAAATTATAATTTCGAAGTCCTAGATTTTAAATGATGATTATTATAGTTATATGTAACATTTCTATTTTCATTATAATTTTGTTTCTAAATCGTAGGTAATACTTACTTATTCGTATTTTGCTAGTAGCCTAAGAGTACTTCTTTTTTGTTTTAGAGAAATTACCTTCTGTGAGTCGGAGGGTCACTCAATAAGGAAGAGGGTAGCCTTGCCAGTCGAAAGCGACTGGTTATATACCAACGAGATATATTGCCGAATTATTATTCGACACGTCTTTACGAACCGTTCGCCGTGCAAACGAAAACCAGCTCAAAAACCATAGTTGATTGAAAATCATAAACAAGAACGTTTACATTTTGCGATACAGCGATGGAAAGCAAGGAATTAGAAAATAAAAAAAATATATTAAATAAAAAATTGTAAATAATAATAATAAAATTATATTGTAGCATATTCGTAATAAGGATTATTTTGAGGTTTAGTTTCAATCTTCTTTTCGTAATGAAAATGAATACTTAAGCTATAACCACAATAAGTCCTAAACTAGAAATTTATTTATACTTTATAAAATTATAACGAATAAACATTTTGTAATCACTTATAAAAGATTTTTATTCTTAACCCCATATTTCACTAACTATATAATAATAAAAACAATTATTACATTATTATTCCCGTTTATTAATTTATCGAATAATAAAAGAACAGATGAAGATAATTGTTGAAAAGACAAAAAAAAACTCATATCGAGATTGGAACCTAGAACCTAGTGTTTCTTTATCCTATACGTTACACTATGAGCTATTTGAACTTATTAAAACGCTGTCAATTTTAGCAATCCTATGAACCGCCCAAGGTCATACGTAATTAGAAAGTGATATGTTTTTGTTTCGCTCGACACCAGTGTATAAATTCTGAGGTGTGCGTTCTGTGTTAATACACTTATACACACATATTAGGTACGGTTACGGCTTGTACTGCGCGTTCACAGCAAAACAATCCTTACCGTGCTACTGCACTTATGACCGTAATTGTGTATATTACCTATTTATGTATTTGTGTACCTAGTTTTAATAGTTTTTTTTTATCCTTGTTCCTCTCAACCAAAGCACCTGCCATCTAATCTCTTCACCACCCTTGGTTGAATGGTAGAGAATGCCTAAGGCATTAAGTCCGCCTTTGTACCTTTTTTGTGCGAAAAGTTTAAATAAATAAATATAATTTATGTTTGTCCTTTTTGCAGTACCTATGTGCTGTAGGTACAGACGCGCACATCAAGCTACTACAATCTATCAAATTTCTTTAATAGATTTTCAACCTTATCGCTAAAGCATAAGTTGATTGGGAACCTAAGTAATTTTGAGTCGGCGCCAAACAAGCAAATTAAATCCAAATCATTGATTGTTTTGCGCCGACTCAAAATTACTTAGGTATACTTACATTACATTAGTTTAAGAACTTAGTTATTAAGGTAAAAAAAAAGGTTTATTATTTTTTGCTTTGCAGTTTTTTCGGCGGTTTAATTTTTTTATTAAAAAGTTTTTCTATATTATGTCCTAATCATTCCCTAAAGAATTTCTTTGAACAAGAGCTAAATATGAAAGAAAATAAAAATAATAGAAATTAATTACTATTAAATTAAATAAAATACAAACAACGCAATTGTACTAAGTTAATCGTATCTATCATTTAATTACTTTACTCTGACAGCTTCGATATTTGTTTGTTGAAATAAACTTAAGTTATCAATCAACATCTCTTTGTAATGTTTTAGATTTCTAAGAAAAATGGCGAATTCTAGATTAATTTATTATGAGTGATTGATTTGAAATTGTCATATTTATTCATCTTCGCAATTCTTCTTTTTATTTCGTGTAAATACGCACCAACATAAATAATCAAAAAGGATTTATTCCGGTCTGATCCCCTGAGACCCCCTCCACCCCCCCCAGCCCTCCTCGACCCCCTGCTAGTTCGTCTTCTGTTTTAAACTTTGTCTTATCCACTTTATGCTAGGTTACTCTGTTTGACAGGTAAGTACAGTCAGCTATCTAACTATCTAGCTCATGCTGTGGAAAAAATATAGCCAGTCAGCAAGATGGTATCGGGGCTAAACAAGAGTGTGCCGAACAACTAAGTGTGGCTACACATGAGTGACAAGCGTTGACGACTGTCGCCGACACGCGTCGACGGTTGTAGTTGCCTCTGTCGTCGACGCGTGTCCTTGGCCAGACTGGCAGCGCGGGGCGGGGAGCCGCGCCGGTGCGGGAACGCGCGCGGTCTGCCGGTCCGCAGTGGAGCGCGGCTGCGTTCTGCGTGTTGTCGTGTCGTGTTTGTCAAAATATAATATGGATGAAGAAGACTTATTTTTACTAGAAAAAAGCTCGAACTAGTTTGAGAATCGCTCCCCGCATAGCTCGTTCATACAAGTGACCGCAGTGAGTGCGCGGGCAGCTCGCGACCCTGGGTTTTCAAACTAGTTCGAGCTTTTTTGGCCAAGCACTTAAAAATCAACACATTATTTTATACCCGACATCCACGCAAACGAAGTCACGGATACGGCTAGTTATGACATAAATAACGAATGATAGAGGCTGATATTATCCATCCCATTATAACAAATGAATAATCACACTCATCTTATAATTATAACAACAGAATTACTGAAACATCAAACCAAGTCTCACGTCATATAACCCAAATCTCATTAGTGGTTTTATAATCCCCAAACGCGACAGCGAATGCGTCAATTTATCAAAACAAAATTGTGAAAAACTTGTCGTGAAACTCGTCCTTAAACAGGGATTAACTTGTTGTGTAGACAGACAGACAAGCGATTTGTGAAAACCATATTGGGGGCTCATAACACCCGTGGTTGGGTTTTAATGTGGGGGCTCTTACTATTAAATTTTGGAGCGAGTTGTGATCGAGAATTGAACGCGGAAGTTTAGTGCTGTGGTGTTAGCATAATCAGCCTATAATGTTCCCACTGCTGGGAGACAGGTCTCCTCACTGTGTGAGGGAGTGGGCCGTAACCCACCACGCAGACCCAGTGCGGGTTGGTAGAAGTCACATATGTTCGATTGTAGGACATGCCAGTTTCCTCACGATGTTTTCCTTCACCGTTTTGAGAGCAGTGGTGATGAAATAATGACCGGATAGAGCTTCTACAAATTACTATATTACTTACCTAAGTAAATGAGTCAGCCTCACTAACTGGCTAAATAGTTTTATCGCAGTATAATGAAACCTGCAGGGCAATTGCGTAACACATTATCAATCGGAATCGGTTTCATTTTGACAGTTCAACAACATTCATTGCGTTATTTGCGTGTTGAGCAGACACATTTTTCAAACTTATGAAGCAATGGATTAGCAATTTGCTTCAAAATGATTCAGATTGTGATAGTGTGTTACGCACTTAGGGTGCTGCACCCTTGTTGCGTAACACATTATCAATCTCAATCTGAATCATTTTGAAGGATATTGCTAATCCATGTTCGATCAATTTGTTTACTCAACAACGTAAATAACGCAATTAATGTTGTTGAACTTTCAAAACGAAAGTAAAAGTAACGTAAAATCATTTATTTCATGATTCAGAATTACAATATGGAGGTATCGTTGGTCCCAAACTAGGCACAGCCTAGTGGCGAAGGTACCATACAACTCGATTCCCACCGGCTTCACTTCGAAAGTTCAGAACATAACCACTCTATAGTCAATTCATCATTGAAATTTTCTTTGCTCCAGCTTACCTCTGTCCTAAATTCACCCTTCGCCACTGGCACAGCCTGTGTCTTGGACACCATTACATAGGTACAACATTATGATAATTTTAGACAAAGTAAGTATCGTTAAAGTTGAGATTGGCTACAGTTAAGCTAGTTAGCTTCATCGGGAATTCGGGACTACGAGTCTAAATTTAATGTACAAACAAATAGACTTACAAATATTAATAAGAATAAAGGAAATAATAATTTATTTAATAAAACGTTTACAAAAGGTGTACATTTGGCCAATAGTAGCAAATTTTCCATACAATTATAGTGCCTAAAAATAAACTAAAACTAAAATAAATGTTTTATTACAGGTGCAAGGTTTATTGAAACCTGTGACATAATTAAGGGAAAGCTGAGATAAAATAATGAAATAAAAATTGAGATTTAGATGATAAAGTAACAATTGGTAGGTACGATTTCCATTTATACATCATTGAAAGCCATTGCTACTGATAGTGTTTAAGGCAATTACCACGCTACAAGACCTATGCAATGAGAGACATTTTATGTTTGGAGGCTTCTAAAACATCTATAAAACCCACTTCGAAAAACAATGGCGAGGGTGACTATTACCGATCGTGATTAAAAGGCGCTGGTAGGTAGCCACAGTTTTATTTTTACATTCAATCGAAATCAAAAACTGACATGTGTCCCACCTGACAGCAAAAATCACTAGAATTTAGAATACAATATTAATGTTCCGAAAAAAGGTGATATGCATAAGTTTGATTCGCAAAAGTGACAACACACGTTTAAAACTCACATATCCAATGTCCATATATCAAAACACAGATTCAGTTAGTACGGGATACCCTAAAACGAAAACTTTTTAATGCCCCCAAAGTTTGCGCGCAATATTTCAGCGCTTCGTAAACTCCACGCTTAATTGTTCCAGAGATGTTTTTATTATGATTTTTCTAAATAAACCTGTATACTTTAGCGGGAAAAAAACGTGCAGTAATTCGTCGGAAATACTAATTGGCTGACGTTGAATGAGGAATATTTACTTACATCGTTGTTTTGTTGTTAATTTTTTTAGCAAAAATGGGAGGCCAGAGACGTGGTGGCTCGGTGGTAACGGCCGCGACTTACGAGTTGCACAAAACTTCTTTTTGCTACTTTAATCATTTCTACGTAATCAATAATAGGATGAACTAATTCAATATCTCATTGTCACACACTCCCATCTATTGCGTAGGTGACAACGTACCATAGACAACCATATCGTGACATCTAACATATTCCTACCATCGATATTAATTCTGCAATCTCAACCATCGACAAATCAGTATCAGAGTATCGATTAATGACAGCTCATAAATCGATATGAGCGCAGCACTACGATGTTTCGATACTTACAAATTACTGCTCGTTTGTCACATCACTAGGATATTGCTTAGGTGTGCTATGAATAGTTATGGCGCGAATAATGTTATTGTAATTAATTTATTAATTGTACATGTAGTAGGTATTCGTAGGGTCTCGTGGCTAAGCCGCACGGGTCGATCTCCATGGTTAAGCAACGCTTGCCGAGGTCAGTCCGCGGATGGGTGATCATCCATATCGAGATCCTTCGACCCTCGGAAAGCACGTTAAGCCGTAGATCATTGACAGTCGTTACAAGTCATAAGCCCGTAAGTCTAGTTTTGGGAGTCTAATGCCCGTTTTCACCATCGTTCCCTCAAACACTCCTTAACTAAGAGTCTCTTAACAAAGTCAAAGTCAAAGTCAAAGTCAAATCATTTATTTCAATTAGGCACAGTAAAGGCACTTTTGAACGTCAAAAATTATAGTAAAAACAATTGATTCTAGTCGCCCATTCCAAAAGGTAGTTTTCGTATGGAGAAGAATGGGCAAGAAACTCCACCGTTACTCTTTTAAAATGTTTTACAAGTTCTGTATAGGTACATTAATTATATAATTATATGTGAAGACGATGCATCTAGAATAAAAATTAGTCTGCCAACAAAAGGTAAAAAGATCATACACAAAAAGAACATAAGAGACTCCTTAAATCAGCCCCTTACCCATATGTTTTAGGACCATAAGTGTCCCTTAGGTGATGGTGAAAACGAAACTAACACTTAAAATTTCTTAAGGTCTCCCTAAATTTAAGGAACGATGGTGAAAACGGGCATAAGTGCGGAAAAGGGAGTCCCGTCATCATCATCATCAAGCCCGCCAGTCTGACAACCACTCCTACCACGGGGTATCGTATTATCTGGTTATTGGGAGGTCAGATAGGCAGTCGCTCGATGTAAAACACTGGTATTCAGCTGCATCCTGTTAGACTGGAATCCGACTCCAACATAGTTGGGATGAGGCTAGGCAGATTGAAATTTAGTAGGTAAAAGTAATGTCGTCAGTCGAGTAATAATTGCGATTTACACTGGCGTTTAGATATTCTTAACAATTCAACAAAAACATTCATAATCAGCCTATAATGTTCCCACTGCGGGGACACAGACCTCCTCTTTTCGAGAGGGCGAGACATAAAACTTAGGGATAATTCTCGTAATTTAAAGAACGTTCACAGTCTAAATTCTGATCTCAGTCTCAATCTGTCAACATAACATAACATAATCAGCCTATAATGTTCCCACTACTGGGACACAGGCCTCCTCTCTGTGAGAGTGCAAATCTGTCAAAAATACCTCTAATTTCTCTAAATTTTTGACATTGATTGTCGCCGAGATAAGATTGCGACCACATTTTGAACGTTTTTAATTACGTTAATCAGCCCTTGTTACTTGCTAATTATCCATTATTATTGCTTTCTCTTCAAAACACAGGAGTCTAAACAAATCTGTTTTGTTTGTAAGATTACAATACTCGTTAATACAATGCCACATGCAATGCAATAAATACTGTTGTGCTGTAGAAACGTTGAGAGTTGTTAGTAGAATCAACTTTGTACTTCACATGTGAACCTATTCTGATTGGTATACAATGGGTTCTTATAAACTAATATGAAATTAATGTTGATGCATTTTTATGAAGGAATTAAAATAGCCTCTGTGATGCGAGGCACACTCGCGGCGACATCACGTCATAAAGAGCAGTCAGCTCTCCAAGCTGATCAAAATCTTCCTTTTTCTTTTCTTCAAAATATGAAATACTTACTATTTTAATTTTATTTCATAAACATTGAAATGATTTTATACAATACTAGCTTCTGCCCGCGCCTTCGTCCGCGTGAAATTTCACCCTCTTAGAGGTGGAATTTCGAAAAACCCTCTCTTAGTAGATATACCTACTCTACACTAAGAACACGCCCTCCAAATGTCATGTCTCTAGGACCAGCGGTTTAGGCTGTGCGTTGATATATCAGTCAGTCAGGACTTTGAATTTTATATTTAATGCAACTTAACATTTATACTAGGTACTGAATTAAATGACTAAGTTACTAAATAAAAAAAAAATCAGTGGCGCTCCGGGAGTGCCGACAGAAGTGAAAACAAAACACAAACAGAATACTTTGGCATCACTCACTGACATATCGGATATACATTAAAACCGAGTACATC
Organism: Hydraecia micacea; assembly: GCA_914767645.1. Lineage (NCBI taxonomy): Eukaryota > Metazoa > Arthropoda > Insecta > Lepidoptera > Noctuidae > Hydraecia > Hydraecia micacea. The sequence continues at coordinate 1,885,330 of OU611801.1, read as the reverse complement.
CCGAGGACAGCCGAACACATCCGAAGCGGTGTCGTTACGGTAACAGTGGCGTGAATTCGACGGTTTTTTCCCATCTCAAAAAATGCCCAACGCGCCTAAAGAAATCACTTCAAAAAATCCTTTTCTTTTTCGAAGTTCTCGTCCATCGCTGTCATCCGGAAACGTGCCCAAAAGACTGGCAGCATTGCCACGTTGAATGGCAATGCTAATTCTTTGTCCAAAGATGGAGGCAGCTCTCTAGTCCCGTGAAGTATCGACCAGTCTGTGAATAAAAATATGATTTAAAACAGAGTTGTTTTATTTTTAGATCTTTTTTCCGTAGCCTGGTAGGTATTTTAAGTTTTGTATTTATAATATTTTCCATTTTTTATTTTAGTTATTAAGTACCTATTTTGTTATAATATCTTACGTGTGGTAGTTTAATCTGCAATAACTCAAGTTTAAACGTGAACAGTCCTTGAATTTGTCTCCTCCGTTTGAAGCCAAAACCAGTCATGCAATTCCAAAACATCGCAGAACTGAAAACAATCATTCTCATCCCAGACACTCGTTTGTGTCACCCCACCATCACTTAAAACAACACACACAAACATACATACACAAAACCATAACACCCTCTTGTCACAGTCGGCTAATAACAAAACCTTTCCCCCACTGTATCACTATCTTAACATTTAACCACAGTTCTTTATTGTAGCAGGGTTTTCCTTTTTAATCCTGTATCCTCTGCCTCTAGTTTAACTAGGTATGGGGATGTGTCGATAAATAAACTTTTGTTTTTAAGTTTTTATTCCATATTTGTTATTGTTTTTTTCTTTTTTATTCCTCGTGTGCTTTCGCTTGAGAGCAGTGGTGGCCCAGTGGTAACGGCCTCGACTTACAAGTTGTAGGTCGTAGATTCGAACCCAGACAGGCGCTTTACTTTGTGTAAATTATTTCATCACCACTGCTCCCAAAACGCTGAAGGAAAACATCGTGAAAAAACCGGCATGTCCTAGAACCAAAATATCGAAGACATGTGACATCTACCAAACCGCACTGGGCCCACGTGGTGGATTACGGCCCACTGCCTCTCACAGAGAGGAGGCCTGTGTCCCAGCAGTGGGAACATTTTAACTAAATGGCGGCCGTTCAACGTGGATTACAGCCCAGTCCCACTAAAAGAGAGGAGGCCTGTGTCCCAGCAGTGAGGACATTATAGGCTGATTATGTCTGTGCTTGCACCTGGAACGCTGTCGTTTTCGTCTTGGAGGTAGGTGCTAATAGCTGTGTCATAGTTGCCATAGACAATGAAATTGTAAAATGTGTTTTTTTTCCAATAAAGATTAAATAATAATTAATAACTATAATCAGCTCTATTTTCTTCTAAATGTTGACGTTCAAAACCTATTTGAAATACATTATTTGACTTTATTGTTATTTAAAGTTTGCTAGGGGATTTAAGTGGCCCGAGTTGGCGTTGCAGTGTTCCACGCGCGCCACTCGAGAGTGGGTGCGGCCATTATAGGAATGGGCGCACGGGGAGGTGGGACCCGCTGAGGAACAGCGGGTCGAGGCCTGTCGGGGGAGCGGTGAATGCTCATGCGAATCCCGCACCCCCGGCCATAGGTAGAGGTGGAACACCGCGGTGGTTTTAGCCGGTAAGAGTCCGGCATGCCCCTCTGTCCCCCCCACGACGGTGGAAGTCCATGAGGATTTCCACCGCGCAACAAAAAAAAAAAAAAAAGGGATTTAAGTGTCTATAAAATGGAGAAAAAAGGATAGTTTATATTTTTTTAAGTTTTGGTATCCTCATTCTTCGAGTTTTATCCTTCGAGGGTGGAGGAATGGCATACTTTTAACTGTCTATTATTGCGAGCCTCCTGGGAGTATAGCTTTGCGCAATAATACTTACCAAAAAGGCTTCATAGGGACTACAATTCCCGTATTTTAAGTACATTCGCGTCATGTTCGTGAACGGGCGCCGTCAGTTGGGACTGGTCATCTCTTTGCTGCCATGGCTTATTTTAATTTAATTTAATATTGGATTTGCTTTTTTTTCTCGACTTTTCGTTATGGACGCTTTTGACGTTCTGCATCGTTCTCACATGCATAATTTTTAACATGAATGATGTAATCAAGACTTTGTAAACATATTATTTTGATTTAAAAGAGTGTCGATGGAGTTTCTTGCCCGTTCTTCTCCATAGGTACCTACGGTTTGGAATGGGCAACTAGCTTCTTCTTTCTGACTGACCGACCCCTTGACAATTCAAAAGTGCCTGTAATTGGTTTAATTGAAATAAATGCTTTGAGTTTGAGTTTGATTCACATTCTAATCTCTGTCTCATTCTGTCAAAAATACCTCTAATGTTCATAGATGTTCATCGTCGCTAAGAGCGAACGTTGTTTAACCAAGAGAACGTTTTCAATGGCGGTAATTGGGCTTTAAACCTGTCATTTTTCTTGTTATTATGATGAGAGGTAACAAGGAATCAAATATTGAAAACGCCAATTCGTCTACCAAGCGTGATGCACCAACTGTTTCTAAAAGCATGTTTAGCAATTGCCATTTACATGATGATGTGGTTCGAATTGCAAATCAATTGTTAATGCAACACCAACTTGCTTATTAGAATTATTAGATAAGCGTTTGAAACAGCCATTTGTTATGCAAAACCAAAATCAAACCATTAAAATGACCTATTATAATTTATACACGATATAATCGGTAATAATAGCAATCTGAAATTGTTTTGCTACGCGCCAAAGACTAGCTTGTTTTGATACATATACAATAGCATAATCAGCCTATAATGTTCCCGCTGCCGAGACACAGGCCTCGTCTCTGTGAGAGGGAGTGGGCCGTAATCCACCAGGCGAGCCCAGTGCGGGTTGGTAGATGTCACATGCCTTCCAATTTTTCGGTTCTAGGACATGCCTGTTTCCTGACGATGCTTTCCTTCGCCGTTTTGCGAGCATCTATAGGTACTTAATTATTATAAATGAAAGTCACTTTTTGTTAAACTACGCGATGGATTTTGATGCGGGTTTCACCATCGGTTAGAGTATTAATTCCGGAAGGTTTTTGTTTAAAATACTTTAATACGATAGCTATATGTTGGTTGAAAAGAAAATCGATGTGTTTAAATACCGTAATAGTTTATAATATACTTACTGGGTGAAATTTTAATGGTTGTTTTCCTCTTAAGGGGTCATTGTACTCATCATTATGAACAACTTTTACTATGGGACCAAACCTGAAATCGCGAAAAAAATATCAGCTGTTCCCTACATTTTTACGAGTTATCTATACATATAATAAAATCGTAGGAAAGTCAAAACTGTACATTGAATATTTTTTTAAAAGAATACTTGGGGCGTGATCTACAATCGATTTCGAAGCCAAAAATATAGTTTTTAGAATTTTTGTCGGTTTGTCTGTATGTATGTCCGGGATAATCTCAAAAAGTACTGCATGGATTTACTTCAAATTTTGCATGAATATTACTAAGAGGTCGGGTCAACATATAGGCTACATATTATCACGCTATCACCTACGGGGGAGGAGCTATGAATCTTTATTTTTCTTACGCATTCTGTGACAGCGTGTAATCTAACGACGCATATTTAAATGTTTTTTTTGAGTAAGCCATGCTATAATCTAGCTTAACACTATAAAAACTATGCCATTTAAGTAACTTGGGCAGAGAAACATAGTTTAATGAATGTTAGTAGTATAAAGAAAATTTTGAAGCAGCGCCATCTATGAGATTTCATAAAAATCAAATGAAGTTACATGTTAACAATTTTTGGAAATTAATAATTTAAATTTGATCATGTTGGCGAGGTTAGTAGTTTGTTATTCTTAAAATTCATAGATGGTAATGTGCATTTTCTTCATAAAAGTTGTATCGTATAGTTCGTTTTGACAAATTCAAGGTCCAACAAAACCCTCAAAATCTTGAGCAGAGTTGAGGAAGACAATTTAAAAAAAATGCGGTTCTAAGTATTACAAAAAAGTTATGTTCATTGATGATGATCATTTCTCCATCAATTTCATGTTATTAGTACAAAATAAACATTGACTGTTAATACTTTTGTTCGGTATTTATCTGTGTGATTATTGCTTGGCAATTAATATATTTCCATGTCGTATCCCTAATTATAAACTTAAATGTGATGTAAAATGTCACCTTCTCGACGTTGAGCAAAATTGGGATGACACCCTCACGGAGGCGAGCGTCAGTGACAGTCCCAGCCGCATGCGTCATCTGTTTGCCGTCACCTTGGTGTTTTGTGGGAGAAGTATCGCCATCATCTGTCTGAAGATTTTCTACGAGCTTTGAGGCGTGCTACTGGAGACGAAGTCAAAGTAACTGATGAACGGGTGCTGAACATCTGTCTCAGTTCACTTCAAGATGTGGTCATTTCTATCGGCGGCAATCCACTGATCGAATATGGGTTACCAGCTCCCCAATCATCACCGCATCAAGACCGTGGAAATCGGGAGTATAACGCTGAGACAAATTATGATCCGGGCGAAATTACCACCATACGAAATGACCATGTCGCTTTGTTCTCTTCAGAGCAAAAACAAATTTATGACACCGTCCTTGAAAGTGTTGGGCAAAACCAGGGTAAAATGTTTTTCTTGGATGCTCCTGGTGGAACAGGAAAAACATTTGTTACCACTGGCATACTTGCAGAGGTCAGGAGGCAAGGCAAATTTGCTATTGCTGTAGCGTTGTCGGGAATCGCTTCCACACTGCTTCCGAATGGCATGACAGCACATGCCATGTTTAAAATTCCCATCGATTTAGAGAGCGCCGAAACGCCTGTTTGTGGTGTGTCACGTAACAGCGATAAGGGACACGTGCTCAAGGAATGCTCTCTGATCGTATGGGATGAGTGTACGATGGCCAATAGAAAGGCAGTTGAGGCCGTGGACAGAACCCTGCAGGACATCCGCAGGAACTAGCATTTGATGGGTGGTGTCACAGTTCTGTTCAGTGGCGATTTACGGCAAACGCTTTCCGTGGTGACGCGGGGATCGAGGTTGACGAGGTGAATGCTTCGTTGAAACGATCTTCGTTGTGGTCACGAGTTCGTACGCTGCGCTTGACCATTAATATGAGAGCTCGGCTCGGCGGAAATGCACGTGCTCAAGAATTCTCCGATATCCTTCTAAGTCTTGGCGAAGGCACTCTACCAGAAGAGGGAGGTGGACAGGTGGTGCTTCCAGTCACTCGGTAGAGTGGTATCCAGCATAGAAGAACTCATTCGCTGTGTGTACGGGGACATCAGTCGTATACCGCACCAGCAAAATTCTTGGGTGTGTGAGCGGGCCATTTTGACGCCCAAAAATGATCAGGCTGCAGCAATTAACGAATGCATTCTCTCGGAAATTGAGGGGAATGAAGTGGTCTACACCTCGGTAAACACTGTTCTCGAGCAAGACGACGTCACACATTATCCCGTGGAATTTCTGAACTCCCTGTCAGCAAGTGGACTTCCAGCGCATACCATCAAGCTGAAGGTCGGTGTCCCGATTATGCTTCTTCGGAACCTATCTCCTCTGAAGTTGTGTAACGGGACCCGCCTTAGTCATCTCGCTCCACAGACACTTCATTGAGGCGGAAAGTCTTACGGGTTGTGGCGTCGGCGAGGCAGTATTTATATCACGCATTCCCCTCATACCTCATAACTTCCCGTTCCAGTTCAAGCGCGTACAGTTCCCCGTGAGTGTTTGCTTCGCGATGACCATCAATAAGTCGCAGGGGCAGACACTGAGTTACAGACAGGAGGTCGCAGGGGCAGACACTGAGAGACAGTCACATCTTATGACTGAACTCAGCAGGATTCCCATATAACTCTCTACACTTGCTTCGCTTGCAAAAAAAAACTTATATTTTAATGCTATTTTAAAAGTCGTTTACTTATAATGCTATAGCGACACTGGCATCTTATGTATTTTTGGTGCTGTAGAGCCTTCACGCAGACGACGTCGCGGGCAGCAGCTAGTACGAACATAAATGTAGGGAACAACTGATTTTTTTTTCGCGATTTCAGGTTTGGTCCCATAGTAAAAGTTGTTCATAATGATGAGTACAATGACCCCTTAAGAGGAAAACAACCATTAAAATTTCACCCAGTATTATGAGTAAGTCAGAGCTAGATGGACCTTTCAAACTTCGAGACTAACTTGTAACGTCAATTGTCAAAATGTGTTTTGACTTTATCAACAGTTATTATTTTTATCGATAGATATCGAAGCGTGTATCGCTTCTCATCTCTAGTTATTATAACCGATACAAAGCGACTGTCTATATTGTGTTCTCGAGAAATCTTGGTATTATTGAGAAAACAAGAATAGATTCCGTTAAAAACGGATTACTTAATGCAGATATATTAAGGGGATTACTAATGATGTGAATTGTTTACTTTTAATTTCATTAGTATTTCAAGTGAATTAGCTAAAAATATACCCCTTTTCGCTGAAAACCAGCGATGGGGATCTGTTTTGCGTAGGGTTGCACGCAGCATAATGCTGAGCGATAGCCGTTTTGCTTGGATGTGACGCATATTTCCCCCAACACTTTCTTAATTTTTTTGTGCTTATGTTCTTTATTGGGTCATGTTTACCGCAAATAAACGTGTTTTCTTTCTTTCTTCTTTTTCTACAAGTACTTGTCCTCAAGGTGATAAGTAGCATTGTTTCCTGTCTGCTAATAACATCATTTTAACAATTTTTGGCAACAAGGCCTGTGTCCCAGCAGTGGATACATTATAGGCTGATTATGTATCCCATCATCTGCCTAGCCTTTTCGCAACAATCTTGGGGTCGACTTTCAGTCTAACCGGATGCATCTGAATACTATTATTCTACATGGAGCGACTGCCTATCTAGCCTCTATAACCCAGTTGGGTAACACGATACCCCTTGGTAAGACTGGTTGTCAGACTTTCGGGCATCTGACTACCCGCAACGACTGTCAAAAATCTACAAATGACAGCCTTCTTCTAGACTGGGACCAACGGCTTACCAAGGCAAGGAGGGGTCTCGGTATGTAATGTATGGTCACCCATCCTCGGACCGACCTCGGCATGCGTGGAGTAATTTCACCACGTCATCTATTCGTATAACTCGAGCCAACACGAGAAACAAAGTAAATAAAGGCACATAATAGTTGTTACAGTATAAAGTATCGTCAGGTGATGTGTTAGACTCAATATCTCATGGCAGGGCGCCGTACGTACGTCTCACGCCTAGAGGAGTAGAGACGTGGGTGGAGTCGCTGTGTGTTTAAAAGTTTTTGAAGGTGGACCATGTTAACGCGGCTACTCATTTTACAGACTGTTAAAAAAGTTTGCGCCATTGAAATAAGTTAAAAGTCTATCATCTGTTGTTTTTGGGAATATAAATGTAAAATTACCAAATGCTTAAGGTATATCATTTTGTAGTTCATGGGCTTCATGAGTTACTTGCTACAATTACTTACATACTATATTAAGATCTGTATATATAAAATTCAAAGTCCTGACTGACTGATATTTCAACGAACAGCCTAAACCGCTGGTCCTAGAGATATGAAATTTGGAGGGTGTGTTCTTTGTGAAGAGTAGGTATCCACTAAGAAAGGGTTTTTCGAAATTTCACCTCTAAGAGGGTGAATGGGGGGAGGATGAAATTTCACGCGGACGAAGTCGCGGGTAGAAGCTAGTAAATCTATAAATCTATACTAATAATAAAGCCGATGAGTTTGTTTGTTTGAACGCGCTAATCTCTGGAACTAACAGTCGGTTTTGAAAATTTATTTTTGCATTTGTTAGCGTAATTCTTGACGAAGGCTATAAGTTAATGTCACGCTAGGACCCTTGGCAGCTGAGCCAAAAGAAAAAAGTCAGAAAGAAGGCTACACGAAAACGAAACAACACCGCGGACAGACGATGCAATGCGACGGGGTGGGTCGGTTCATCATCATCATCATCATTTCAGCCGAAAGACGTCCACTGCTGGACATAGGCCTCCCCCAAGCACCTCCACTTCGACCAGTTTTGTGCTTCTCGCATCCAAAGAGTTCCTGCGGCCTTCACAAGGTCGTCGGTCCACCTTGTGGGAGGCCTTCCAACGCTACGTCTTCCGGTACGCAGTCGCCACTCCAGAACCTTTCGGTTCCGTCGGCCATTTGTTTTTTCAGCAATGTACCCTGCCTACTGCCACTTAAGTTTGGCAATTAAAAAAAAAAAAGAAGTTGAAGAAATTTGGTTAAGAAAGCCAAAACAAAAGAAGAACCTGTAAGAAAAGAGTATTTATCTCCAATGAAATAAACTATCAGGTTCCCAAAAAACTGTAGCCCTAACCTACTCCACGCCACGTCCTGTCCTACAACCTGGCACGTAGTGGACACCAATAAAACGGACATTAGGCCCCGCCTAACTAACTGCCTCCGTACATCGATTTAACTTCAAGACCCACGCAATATTGCTGTCACTAAATTACTGGCGGATAGAGGAATAGGCTAGTAGGCACAGGTAACGGAAACGTTTGTTACTTATGGACTTAGCCATATAAAACTCGTACAGAGAGAGGTATAAGGAACAGTTAACTCATACTCTATATAAAAGGGAGGATTCTCCGACCAGACAGGTGGTGTCTGGCGGACAACTGCCCGATGATTCATGTCGGGCCGTTGTATCTATGCTAGTTGCACGGTAAACTCTGCTTGCGAGATGCAGGATTTTGCGTGACGTCAGTATGACGCGTTGTTCGCATGTGGCGTTGTAGATACCGCTACACTCGGTTGTACACACGGCTACACATCAAGCTATACATAACCAGTATAAGCTGACATCTGATTGTATGAAAAATCTATACAATGCGAGGTCAACTCAAACTGGTAATGTATAGCTTGATGTGTAGCCGTGTGTACTACACAGCTATATTGCGTAACGATGTACAATATACTCCTGTATAGAGTACATCGTTACGCAATATTGCTGTCGCTAATTTACCGGCTGTTAGTGGAACAGGCAAGTTGGTGCAAGTAGTACAGACGCGCATCAACTACAATCTGTAATTTTTTTTAAAATAGATTTTCAACTTTATAGCTAATGCATAAGGTTTAAAGTTGATTGGAAAATTTTTACAGTTCCGGGTAGCTTGATGTGCTGGCGTCTGTACCTAGTCTGTGCTACTGCCATACCACATTTTAGATGTTGGCAATATGTGTTGATAGCTTAGGTAATTTTTTTTTGCCGCGTTGTAGTATTTTTTGTGGGGACGGTCCACGGCATACAATTTAATGAGGCCCTGACGAACGATTATTGTAGGTAGTGTGGCTAATATGTTTTGTACACATTTTTAGTATGTTGATGGATATTTTCTGCAGTAAGAAAATTAACGATAACTGATACTACGCTTTTTCAAAGTGAGTTGAGTTGGCAATTTTAAACCATGTAGTCTATAATATTCTTAATGATTTATTTATTCTTCAGAAAAATTACAGTCTAATATCTAGGTAAATAATGTACAATTAGCGCTTACAGTGGCCATTTCCAAGCTTCCACAAATTAAGAAAAAAATATTCATACTTTCTATTACAGTGATTTAGAAGTGTTTTTGATCAACTTAGGAAAAACTTACTTACTTCAAAACAACTACAACTTGGTTCTCAAAACCTTCAGACTATCATAACCCGACAAAACAAATCGCACTAAAAAACTAAAATCCAGTTCAATCCAATCAATCCTCCCTCTAAAATGCTCCACAGGTATGAAAAGAGCCTATCTTGCTACTACTGTTAGTCCACAAAAAGTGTGCGCACGTGAGCTCACTATAGATTTGACTAACACCGTCTATTCCCCGCACTCTGCTCTTCGATGTGTGGTTTAGGTGTGTTTTCCAGTGATTTTATAGCTAAGCTGTATCATATTTTAAAATAAGGAAAATATACAAGCTAACACTAGAATATATAAATTGAAAGAAGAAAGAAAGAAAAAAAGACTACTGATGTAGTCTTTTTTTTTTTAGAAATTGTGTATATTAATAATAAAAAGGACTCATTAGGCATAAAAAAAATTGTCCGCATCACAGTCAATGGGAAAAGTGTCCACAAGACTAGAAGCATTGCCATGTTGGATGGCAATGCTGATTCTTTGAGCTGAAAATAGGCCAGCCCTCTGGTCACGTGAAGACTCGACCTTGGCGATGTCCCGAAATACTCGATGTGCACTCAAACCCTAATGTTTCAACCCCAAACGGCTCAAACATATAATTCCCAATAAGGTTGTTTTATTAGTACAGTTAGAGGTTTTCTGATATCTATGATATTGTTCGATCTTGTTTTTTTAATGGAATTGTGTTTGGTGTTACAAACTAGCTGGCTAATTAGCTAAGTTCTGTTAAATATATATCTCTAATTTTATCTCAAACCAATTAAACAACAAACCAAATGGACAGCATAAATTAATTTTTGATTTAAGTTAATTTGATTGTATTTCATTTTAACCTGATTTTAATGGTTCTTATTTCATTTTATCTGATTTTCTTTGACTTTATTTGATTTATTCTATATGATTAGAAATCATATATTAATTTATGTTTGGCAATGGGTGTTATTAATTAATGGCTTTTGGCAATGAAAAGTATAATTATCAAAAATTCTTTTACAAAAACAAAAGCTGCCACTTCAATATAAGTTGCAGTGGTGGACTGTAATTTTTATCGTCCCTCTAGCAGACTCCAATATATTCCAAGTCTTTGCTGGTTTATTGAAAACGCAAACACGAGTTGGTTTTTAGGGTTCTGTAACCAAATGGTAAAAACGGGACCCTATTACTAAGACTCCACTGTCCGTCTGTCTGTCACCAGGCTATATCTCATGAACCGTGATAGCTAGACGGTTGAAATTTCCACAGATGATGTATTTCTGTTGCCGCTATAACAAACACTAAAAACAGAGTAAAATAAATATTTAACGGACGCTCCCATACATCAAACGTGATTTTTTTGCCGTTATTTGCTCGATATTAATAACGACAACAACGATTGAAATATTCACTGAATATTTAGTTCTATATTCACTACTAGCTGACCCGTGCCCACTTCGTTGGGCGGTAAACATTTTAACTTGTGATGAAATTATGAGTGTGGTTCGGTCCTGCGATGTTCTCGCGCTTTGGCTAGCGAGCCTCTGCGAGCGTTCAGCGCTAGACTCCCTATCCGTTGTTGCAGAGACATGCTGCCTTAAATCACTGAGACGCTGCGCAAGTTCAGCGCTAGATTCCCGAGCACGGGCCTGCGATGTTCTCACAGTTTGGCTAGCGAGCCGCTGCGAGCGCTCAGCGCTAGACTCCGTATCCCTTGTTGCAGAGACATACTGCCTTAAATAACTGAGACGCTGCGCACGTTCAGCGCTAGATTCCCGTGCACGGGCCTGCGATGTTCTCACAGTTTGCCTAGCGAGCCGCTGCGAGTGCTCAGCGCTAGACTCCCTATCCCTTGTTACAGAGACATGCTGCCTTAAATCACTGAGACGCTAGATTCCCCAGCGCGTGCTTGCGAAATATTTTCTCTATTCCTCGAGAGGCGCTGATGTTTTTCAAGAGCAGACTCTTCCGTACGGCGTACTCGAGCTGCTCTTGTCTGGGATGTCTGACGGGAAAGTTGTGATTTCCTTTTAGGCATGATAAACAATCGCTGAAACTGTCCGATATCCCAAAAACAGAAATACGACAGCTTCGAACTCGAAGAATGAGAACGAAGTAGTATTTGTGTTTTAAGAAACCGAGCAACCAAAACAATTTTAAAGACCAACAACATCCAACCAACTACTTAGTACGTACAACTCACCTACCTAACGACGAAAGTTAAATAATAACTGGAGAGGGTCATTATGCACAACGCCATCTATGGGTAAATGGATAAAACGTCCGTACAAAGCATGTTCTAATGCGGTTCGTGAATGGACGGCGGCATTTTCCGATTTAGTAATTTTATATTATCTTGGGAACTATTTAACCAATTGACACACTGTTTTGGGCAAATCGTATCTCTACGATGTTCTTGTGATCATAATGATATTTTTTTCGATAAGGTTTAATATTTTGTTGTTTAAAAAATCGTCCAAAGGTAAGTACGTCAAAAAATACTTTTTTTAACACATAAAAGCTACTATATCTGCTAAAATATAAAAGATAGAAATATGGTGTCGCGGACTTTTTTGTAGAACTATTCAAAGCGGACCAGGTTGCCATACATTGTTTTCAATTATATACAACTGTTAAGGCAGCGCATGCAAATAACTCTGTTGTTAGAGCTATTTTTTTCCGCCTGGCTAGACAAAAATTGAGATAGTTCGGCTAATATGCATGATATCTTTATAATTTATAGCCTATAGCACTACCGAATAATGTAGCTTTCTACCAGTGAAACAATTTTTAAAATCGGTTCATTACTTCCGGAGATTACCCCCTACATACAAACTTACAAACTTACAAACTTACAAACAATTTTACCTCTTTATAATATTAGTATAGATAAAAACAAATAATTAAAATAAAATAAATATTTAATTGGGGCTCCCATACAAAAGACGTGATTTTTTTTGCCGTTTTTTGAGATAATGGTACGGAACCCTTAGTGCGCGAGTTCGACTCGCACGTGGCCGCTGTTTTATATTAAAGGCCAACAATGTATTGAAATATTTGTAAACTAACAGAATCGGGTCCCTAGTTTATTGTCTCCCCACGTTTGAACTATTTGTCTGCTTTGCGGACAGTGAACGTGTTAGTTTGTATTATGGTAGAAATATAGCATCTCAAGCATAGCATAATCAGCCTATATCCATCCCACTGCTGGGACAACAGGCCCCCTCTAAGTGAGAGGGAATGGACCGAAATCCACCACGCGGGCCCAGTGCAGGTTAGTAGATGTCACTTGTCTTAGAATCCTTGGTTCTAGGATATGACGGTTTCCACACAATGTTTTTCTTCACCGTTATTGAGAGCGTGATGAAAAAAATTACACAAAAGAAAGAGCCTGCCTGGATTTGAACCCACGGCCAGAAGCAAGTCTTTCTAACTGAACGGACAGCTGTGTTGCTGGGGAGTTTGTTGCGCCATTTCTTCTTCCCAGCGATAGCACTAGGAAGTGGTGAAGGGCGGGCGTTTTGGGGGACTGTCTTATGTTATTCCGATATTCGGAAAGTGCTGATTTTCAGCCTAATTTGAATAAATGGCTTTTAAATAACTGATAAATGATTTTATTTCTGTAAGTAGGTTTGCACAAACACTTTTACACGTCAATCATATTTTTAAAAACTAGATGAGGTCGGCGTTTCCTATCTGACTACTCTGAGAAGAAAGGCCGAAACAAACTCAGAGGTCACAGTCTCTTTTAAAGTCCAGACATAATCTTGGTCAGGGTATATGAAGACCATATAGATCGATGTCTGAGATGGTCTTTTGAGGAAAGAACCATACAGATTGAGTGGACCTGGATTGTGAATTTTGATTTTTGACCTACAACTCGTAAGTCAGCCTGCCTGCTCTCTCGCTAAAGCATAGCTTCCACATTACCACAGGCTTTCCAGCCCACCTACACTGCAGAGGTCTACAGTTCTAATTTATGGCGCCCCCATTAATTACAGCCATGAAATTCACATGTAAACTCTAGCCTCTGCATCCACATGAATTAGGATGAGAATTTCTTGCTTCTTCTCCAAACTTAGGCCCTAAATAATTAAACACGCGCTGCACGAATCTAAAACATCGTTCTGATTCTGTCAATCATTTGAAGTTGACAGAGAATGATGTTGTAATTATGTTTAGCGTTAAATACATTTAGGCATTTGCGGTGCAAGTATGTAGGTATGTGATGACGTTTTAAATCCAAGTTTGTAACTGCCCAAATGGTATTCTCATTCATTGTTTACAGATAGTGTAATTGTATTGTAATACCTACTAGTGAAATTTCTTGTTCCCCCGACCCAGCCCGTCGCATCGCATGACCTGCCGGCGCTGTTACTTCTTTTTCGTTTAGCGTAGTTTCTTTGTTTTTAGGGTTCCGTACCGAAAGGGTAAAAACGGGACTCTATTACTAAGACTTCGCTGTCTGTCCATCCGCCTGTCTGTCACCAGGCTGTATCTCAAGAACCACGATAGCTAGACAGTTGAAATTTTCATAAATTATGTATTTCTGTTGCCGCTATAACAAAAAATAAAAAAAAAAAAAATTTAAGGGTGCTCCCACACAAAAAACGCGATTTATTTGCCCTTTTTTGCTCGAAATCAATAATGGCAACAGGTAGACACTTGAAATATTCACAAAATACTCAGTTGTATTTTTACTTTAATAATAAATAATAAAATAAACATTTAATGGGGGCTCCCATACAACAGACGTGATTTCTTTGCCGTTTTTTCCTTGTGGTACGGAACCCTTCGTTTGCGAGTCCGACTCGCACTTGGCCGGTTTTTTCTTTTTACTCGGCTCCCAAGGGTTTTAGCGCGATGTTAAATCCTCAAGAATTGCGTTAAAAAATTCAAAAATAATTTTTCAAGTCTGCCTTGTAGTTCCAGACATCACCGCGTACAAACAAACAAACAAACTCTTTAGCTTTATTATAGGTAGATAGATACCTAAGTTTTACCAGTACGGGCTTTTACAGTTACATATATACCACGATAGGTATAAAACAATGTAATCGTCCAAATTGAGCCCCTACCTTTTATTCTTAAACTCCCAAGTCCCAGATCGCTAAGCAAAACTGCAAATATCTTAAAATGTAAAAGACAAAAGGGCTGACATCACCCGGTTTTATTACAAAAGGTATTATGGCCGCCGTGGGTGATCATCAAATTTTCATGTTCCGATGTACTTTGTACACAGTAACTAGGGAGCAGTAAGACAACGGTCATCTTGAGGCCTTTTTTTTTTGGATGGTAAGTCAGATGACTTACGCGGGAGCGGGAGGAGTCATTAGATAATGACTCCTCCCGCTCTGTGTGGAGCGGAAGGGAGTGTCAGACTCTTACTGACTAAAACCCACCCGTGTTCCTTCCTTAGCCCTTTATGTTCCGGGGCAGCGGTAACCCTTTCGGACGATCCCGCTGCCCCGGATTATCTTGACGCCTTAAAAAATTTATTTACAAAGTAATGTTTAATTTTTTTTGTGTTTTCTCTTATTCCCTGACAACTAAGCTTTAAAAAAAAGCTACATTACTAACGAATCACAAAGGCTCCCGCAGACAGGCGCGACACGACGGTGCGACGCGATTTTGGTAGAGCAATTTCCATAAAGTTTTCATAGAAATTGTTCTGCTAGCTTCGGGTCGCGCCTGTCTGCGGGAGCCTTAAATCATTTTCATAAGTGTGTAACCAACTAAATCTAAATCCTAGGCACCCACTTTAGAAACAGTAAAATAATATGACCATTATTTGATGCGTTTTTGTCTTAGTAGTTTCTAGATTTTACCAAAAAATCAAAAACATGTGACGTCCACCAACCCGCACCTCGTTGATTTATTCCGGTCCCCCTCCACCCCCCCCTCCTCGATCCCCTGCTAGTTCGTCTTCTGTTTTACGTTGAAAGGCAATGCTCATTCTTTGGCCAAAGAACGAGCCAGCCGGTCGCGTGAAGTGTCGATCAGTGGGAGACAAATTTCCTTATAAAGGAGACGCGCACTCGGGCCCCGTGACCCGAACTTTTACATTGTATCTGAAATAATAAAAACACCATGACTAGGCGTTTCATATACTTAATATCATCGTAAACGGCTAATGATCAGACGGCTGACACGACTTGCATTACTGTTCCTCCTCCACAGTGTACCGCGCACTTTATAGACGATCGTATGTCGTTGCGTCTTCTTTACGACTATGACCAGCATGAACGCGAACTCATCTGAACGTGATCTTATAGCCATGAAAACTATTCTTTAAACTTGGAGTTTTCACTTTGTTAAAGACTGTGTCTTGTTTATGTTAGGTATATAGTCTTTCGGTGTAGCGGGAGCCTATACAAGTCTGCTGGACACCGTTTTCTCCCAAGATACATACAAACGATACAACATACGATTCTGCACTTTCTTTGTTCATGAAAGCTGACCAAAAGTTTAAAAAATAATGAAGATTATTTTGTATTTTAATGTACAGTCAACAAAAGAGATGAGTATGCAGGATCTTCGGATATAGTTAAAGTTTAGTAAGAAACCGATGGATGTTGTCGACTGAAATTTAATTTGATAAATGAGCTGTTTATTTTCTATTAATTAAATTAAATTTTATTCGAGAACATTCATCGGTTTCTTACTAAACTTCAACTATATCCAACGATCCTGCATAACTTACCTCTTTTGTTGACTGTACATATCATGTAGCATAATCATAATCAGCCTATAATGTTCCCACTGCTGGAACACAGGCCTCCTCTCGGTGGAGGAGAGAGGGCCCAGTGCGTGTTGGTGGATATCACATGTCTTCTAATTTTCGGTAAATATCTTTATGCTTTAGCAATAAATTTTCAACTTTATTGCTAAAGCATAAGGTTCAAAATTGATTGAGGAAATGTGACAGTTTCGGGTAGGTTGATGTGCTGGCGTCTGTACTGTACTGTCGGCCAATTTTCCAAAACCAGCACACCTCTTTCCCAACTCCAGCATCTTCACAAAGATCAAGCACTTTAAAAATTTGATCGCAAACGATTTTAAGCGAAATAACAAAGAGGTAGGTACTCCAATAAGTTCGATATTGGGTACTTTACACTCTGGTGATCAGGGAATGCTTATCTCGATCCTTCGCGCTTATTTCCTTGGGGGGTTGGCAGAGCTGTCAGCGATATTCGCTTGTAGGCGTTTAAAGGTAGCTGAGGCTACTAGTTTTGCAATCTGTTTTGGTGTGATATTTGAATTGGTTTTATAATAATAATAAGAAGGAGTAAACTCTGATTTATTTAAAAAAAGTGTGACACTGTCTGTTGCAGTGGTGGCCCAGTGGTAGCGGCCGCGACTTACGAGTTGTAGGTCATAGGTTCAAACCCAGGCAGGCTCTTTACTTTGTTTAAATTATTTCATCACCACTGCTCTCAAAACGACTTGTTCATCAACTCGCGAGTGTCAAACGAAAATGGCCTATCAACTACGTAATTATACGGGGGTCGAAAATGGCCTGAACTGTTTCGAGAAAAGGATGGTACGGCCGTGCCGCTTTTTGTTCGACTTGGCGGGGACACTGCTGTGCCCCCAGATTATATCAGATGAATAGTCACACCGATTTCTCTCTTTCAGTCGTCAGTAATTTGACTTTCGAAAGAAGAAGACAAAACTTTGTGTAACTATACAGACGCTATACAACGTTTATTAGTAAGGGAGTAAATATAAACACTAATTACGGTCATTTAAATATCGAAACAGCAAACTTACCGACGATTCCAAAGTCATCAGTCAACCTGTCATTGTTGTTCCATTTAAAACAATTATAACTCCATCAAAATAATAAACTTACGATTAAAAATCTCTCTAAAATGTTTAACTCGTTTAGTTCATAAATTCATATTTTCTCAACAACACCCCCGTTTTCTTATTCAAGATTAATGACACGAAGGAGAGCGAAGTTTTAAAAATTTTCTTAATTACGGAGCTAATTTATCATGAAGTGTTCCTGTTGGGCGATAGTGGCGCAACTTTTCTTGTTGTGTCTGGTTATCTGTTGAGTTTGTGTGGCGGGGACATAATTACTTACTTTTAAAGTTGGCTCAGCTTTTGGGTCAAGGCCGTACATTGCCGGCGCCTACAGATAGTTGTATAGAGGTATGAGGAACAGGGTGTAAAGTTCACTCATCTTCCATAGAAAAGGGAGGAACCTCCGACCAGACGAGTGTCGTGTCTGGTGAGCAACTGCCCGACGATTGATGTCGAGAGATTGCATATTGCAAGTTGCGCGGTAAACTCTGCTTGCGCGATGCAGGATTTTGCGTGACGTCATTGTGATGCGTAGTTCGCATGTGGCGAGATAGATGCCGCTACAGTTGTTTCAAGAGTGTTTGTTTCTATGAGATGTTTGCCTAGAAACGCACCCACAATACCTAGAGGAAAAATCATAGTTACTGACAAAGCCTTTGTGAAAATGACGTAGTTCAGGGTAACGATCGGTTATATTCGGTAGCGTAGCTCGTGCAGATGTCGTAGCGATAAGTGCTACGCCGTAGCACCAATTGTGTCTACGGCGTAGCTATCTTTCTGTGACCTTGCATAGATCTGTCAATGGTTTTAACGTGCATTCAGAAGGTTCGTTTGTTGTAATAATATTGATATTGTTGCTTTATTTCCTGGTGAGCAGTGGTGGCCAAGTGGTAACGGCCGCGACTTACGAGGTGTAGGGCGTAGGTTCGAACCCAAATAGGCGCTTTACTCTGTGTAAATTATTTCATCACCCCTGCTCTCAAAACGGTGAAGGAAAACATCGTGAGGAAACCGGCATGTCCTAGAACCAAAAACTTTAAGACATGTGACATCTGCCAACCCGCACTGGGCCCGCGTGGTGGATTACGGCCCACTCCCTCTCACTGAAAGGAGGCCTGTGTCCCAGCAGTGGGAACATTGTAGGCTGATTATGTTATGTTATGTTTATATTTAACTTAAATACAGCACAGAAAGCGTAGGGTCCTGTTGCTAGCAAAAAAACAATATCGAATCACTTTTCGGTCACGCAAAAAGTCTTTATTTCATCATAAGCTATTTCTGTTACAAACATGCCACCCGTAACGAATAGGGGCACCGACTTCTGGCCCACACAATCTATCAAATGTACCAAAAAAAATCATGGGGTCAATAATAAAATCAAACACACTTGACGCTCGCCTGGGGGTGAAATAATCCCAGTGTAACGGGGGTGAAGTAAAACTTACATAAAACTGCCGCCGCGACCTTTTATTTTCATGAGATTCGCTTTCTTTTGGGTTGAGTTTGTTTCCAATGCTCGAACGGTACGACATTTTTGCTAAAGTGTGACTTGAATCCCGATAATCCCACGGGATCAAAACTTATGCGAGTGAAAACGCGGGGCGCTGCTAGTAATCTATCTATCTATATAAATAAAGAAAGTCGAGTTAGTTACACCATTTCTAACTAAAGAACGGCTAGATCGTTTTTTATGATCTTTGATTTGTTGGATTTGTCTTCGCCCCGAATAGCAGAATAACTATTAAAATATGGGAAAAAATTACGAAAAAACAATTAAGATAATTCATTTTCTCATACATTCGTTCTTATTGATTCTGAGGCGGTGTGAAGTTTGCCGGGTCAGCTAGAGTCATAATAAAATGGAATTTATGCATTTAAGTAATACAACACAATAAAAAATTTAATTCGAAATTATAAAATTTTGAACTTGATAATTATAAGAACAGGACCCCGAACTGCTTGCTTACTTCAGCGTTTCCTGAAAAAGAACCTGAGTCATTAGCTACTCCACTAACATTGCTGACTGAAAAATCTTTTTACCACGGTTACAGCTTTTCTCTTATAGCTTATGCTGACAGAATTGAAAGATAAGAAACGCCAAGAACTAAAAAGTACCCTAAAAGGTACAAATATGCCGCGTCTGGTTTCCAGCATTTAATAGTCCTTTCCAAATTTTCTTGCTGTAGTAAAGGTATACGAGAAGATTGTGAATTTTTAGAGTTCAGTACTCAAAGGGTGCCAACGGAACCCTGTTACTAAGCCTCCGCTGTCCGTCCGTCTGACTGTCATCGGGCTGTATCTCATGAACCGTAATAGGTAGACAGTTGAAATGTTCACAGAGAGTGTATTTCTATTGCCGCTATAACAAAAAATAATAAAAAAAATACGTGTGGCACTCGGGGACTGCCGCGGTAAAGCTATTGCATAGCAACGCACACAAACACCGTGCCGAAGTCTGCCGAACTGATACGACGTTAGACGATGCTTAGGTTTATTTTCGTTACGGAATTTCTTCATTCGGTCGCCGCGCTCAAAGCCCAAGATAAAAGCTATGCAATAGCTTAATAAAATAAAGTTAATAAAAAAAATTAAAGCTCCATACCATAGGCAAAATATGCCGAAAAAACACGTTTCTTCATGTGTGAGTCCGCCTCGTACTTGGCCGGGTTTGTTTATATTTCTCGTTTGACAATGGACACAGCACCACAACTGACAGCATTTGACATGTGCAGGATATTTCGTACGTTTACGACTGTCTACTTGACGGCCGCAACCGCTGCCGAATGAAATAGTTCAACTTTCGCCCCTCGCACTTACACCACTTATTTGTTGGGTACTGGTCAATGTTTTGGTCAAACGAAAGTGATCAAAACAATGTCAGACGTTGGGATTTTTTTTAGGTTCACAGCCTGGGAAGCCTTGGTTGGATTTGTGCCCTGTCAATAGCTTTGCAGTGTGTCTTCATAATGTGCACATATCTAAGTGAGGGAAACTAAGCTTAATTTTATCGATGAAAAAAAATGTAATAAAAAAAATTAAAGCGTTTCTCAATTTTCCATTCATCATCATCTGCCTAGCCTTTTCCCAACTGTGTTGGGGTCGGCTTCCAGTCTAACCGGATGCAGCTGAATACCAGTATTTTACATGGAGCGACTGCCTATCTGACCTCCACAACCCAGTTACTGGGTAATACGATACCCCATGGTAAGACTGGTTGTCAGATTTTCGGGCTTCTGACGACCTTGCGGAAGTAAAAATAATAATAAAACAGTCAACCATGCACTTGACAAAACAATAAAAGTGCTACTTCAAAATTCGTTTTAGTTTACGAACTAATAGCTTCTCAATTCTAATGTTGGATTTATATGCCATTATGAGCTGCCTCGGGACCAACTGAGAGTGTTTACTTGTACCATTTAAATACAAGATTGATGATATGAAATTACCGAGTCTTCTTCTTAGCGTCGATGGCAAAAATATAGTTTTTTGGCCCAAAATTCAGCAACGCGGATAGCGTTCGCTGACGCAGCCATTAGGTCCTCACGTGTGGCAGCAGGGCATGCGGTGCAAGATGGGAGGTGAGCCATTGTCTGCGGATAGACACCGCATACACTTTGTCTTTGTCACAGAGCTTTGTTTTTGTCGATTCAGGGTCAAGAGCGCCCATTCATCAATAAAAAAAAATATGTAGTACCGGTACAGGAACGTCTCCTATATACAATAAAAGAAGAATAATAAAACCAAGCAGTGGTGGCCAAGTGGTAACGGCCGCGAGTTACGAGTTGTAGGTCGTAGGTTCGAACCCGGACAGGCGCTTTACTTTGTGTAAATGATTTCATCACCACTGCTCTCAAAACGGTGAAGGAAAACATCGTGAGGAAACCGGCATGTCCTAGAACCAAAAATTCGAAGACATGTGACGTATGCCAACCCGCACTGGGCCCGTGTGGTGGATTACGGCCCTCTCCCTCTCACCAAGAGGAGGCCTGTGTCCTAGCAGTGAGAACATCATAGGCTGATTATGTAACTAATTAACTTACTAAAACAAAAACAATCTAACTCAAAGATGTATGCAGCGAACTCATTATCAAAGCAAACAGAACATAATTTTAAATACAGAACATGGATTAAAAGAAAAACTGTTTGCGATTCGGTGCAAATTCGAATTACAAATTTGAACACAGCTAAAGCGAGTGTTGCCGTATAAAAATGAAATTTAAAAATGGTATTCTGCGATTTAAAACTACTCGCTTTCACAGGGTTGCCAGCTGGCATATTCTTTTATTCATGTTTATGTTTTAAGGAGATTAAATATTTATAGTTTTGCGTTTCATGACGAATTATATCGTTTTTGTGTTGTAAATACTTGAATAATGTTTTATTGGTACTTTTTCATTATTTGCAGAAAACTAATTTTTATCAATATTTTGGACTTATTCATGCCTCTTTCCGTAAATGCATGCCGGTTGCGAGGACGGCTTGAAACGTTATCGCCTAATTTGTAGGGTGCTACACTACAATGAGATAGGTTAAGAGAAGAGGCTTCTAGCACGGATTACGGATACAAGATACATGCTTATTTAAAAAATTATATTAAAAAAAAACACCAATTCTTCAATATAATTAGTTCCAACTTTCCATTTCGTAGACCTGAAAGCCGATTCCCGGAATTAAAAACGTTCAAAATCTAGTCGCAATCTTATCTTAGCGAAAATCAATATAAAAAACTTGCCAAAAATGTAGGGATATTAGAGGTATGTTTGACAGATTAAGGCTGAGAACAGACTGTGAACTTTCTTAAAAATACTAGAATCGCCCCTCTGATCACGTAGTTCAATGCCTCTACGCCGTAACCATCTGCTACGAGGCTACGACATTCTGTTAGTAAACGTCAGTCACGCTTTTTTATTTGTTAATATTTTAAACCCTACGGCTACGCACCAGCGAAGCGTTTCAAAGCATTTACGTGTCTTTGTACCCGTAAAAGGACATAAATAAGCTATATTTTTCCAGGAAAATTCCTTCCAGTTTGTAACAAACAAGCTCAGATACAGATTAGAAAATAATCCTTGTACGCACAAATAACTAATGTACTCAAACCACACAATATATAACAGTCTTATTGTACGAAGTTGGATCGATAGTGAAAAGCAATTACTTATATTAGAGCTGGGAACATGAGCTATTGGCAAATCCGCTTATATGGCACAAAATTGTTCGGAACTATGATCGTAGATACGGATGCGTGTTGGGCGCGGGATGGTTGACAAATTGCCCGTTTTCAACTGTGAGTCTGTTCTGGTATTTCGTCTTAGAGACCGACGGACCGACGGACAGAAAATGAAATTTAATTAAAAAAAAAATACGTTGATGTATGTGTAATAGTGTCTTTGAAGACGACGTACAGAAATTAATTTAATTTCATACTAAATTGCGCAGTAGCAGCCCGCGAAATTCAATTTTTCTTAGGTTTTTTGTATAATTCTTTTTGTTATGTATTTTTGTGGTGTACAATAAAGTATATATAAATAAATAAATAAATTCTCAAGCATTCCCGTCCACATTTCACTCCCGTATCCTCTCACACAAAATGACGAACAGGTTACTTCGCAACCCGTAAATTTCGGCGTCGCCCGAATGAATCGTAACCGATAATTTAGTGGCGTGACGTCATCGAACTCGTTGACTGTGCTTGTAGTTTAGAATACAGGTATCTGCACGTATAGGCACGTTTGTGGTAGGTTAGGATTTGAATTTATAGGTGGTACATAGTTTAGAGTTATATTAACACTATCCAAGTAAATTTTAGACATCACTAGTGCATGCACTCTAAGGAAATTATCAGAAGGTCAATTCTCGTAATTTAAAACGTTCAAAATCTAGTCGCAGTCTCATCTCAGCGAAACACTTAATGAATGGCAATTTTAGACTACTTCTAGATCTTATTGTAAGAGTTAGAAAACACTGAGACAAGAAGATAGGTCTAATAGAAGATTTAACAACAAATAGATTTTAAAGGTTGTAAAGACTTATCACAAAAAAAAATACATACATTTTATTTATCCATTTATTTCAGGCATCAAGGCCCATATAAAACACATAAAATACAATATCAATATAACTTAAAAATACTATAAAAATATACTACATTATAATTACACTAAAAAACTAACTAACTAACGCACACGAAGTGTCTGCGTCGTGTTTCGCTGACTGGTGTCATGTAGCCGGCCACGAAACCGGCGGTACACAACACCCTTCGGCCAGAACTCTTCCTTGAGGAACTTTCTCGGGATGATGTGTCGGAACACGCACCACGAACGGCTTGAAGTTCGTGATGTTATAAGTTTTGTTGTTATTACCTGTGACTTTCAAAGGGTTGACTAGGTAATTAAAATTCTTCTTTAATACACCTCTAAAGTCCGTTATTTATTTATTTTACCTTTGACAGCACCAACCTTATTGTAACGAGAATAGATATCACAACGATTTGACAGACTTGTCAGTGGCAGCAACCCAACATCAACTTTATTAGAATGAGAATGAAGATCATTGTGGTTTGGACAATGATGCAAAATCAGTAGTAAAATTTGTAGGAACAGACTGTACACCATATAAGGACACATTCAACCATACAATATCTTTACATCTATAGTAGTTGATGCTGTCCAATATTATTCAGTCACGACACGAAATTGTATTGTATAGATTTCCAGCCTTTCGCTCCAAAACCCATGCTCGAAAATTTACATACACGCGACAATTACTAGGCGTACAGGCAATAAACAATTATACACAGGGACTGTGCTTCACAGAAAACAATGTTATATACACGTACAGTGTGATGTTAAGGCGTGGCTACATGGTTCAACTTTCAACATAGCTCTATTGACTTGAATGGGGCTATAAATAACAAGGCTCTTAGTTTGGGGGTTTATAATAACTGCTCTTTATGCCTTTAGATTATGAGGGGCTTGTGGCTAAGTAATAACATCCACACGGGTCGATCGATCAGGTTAAGTTTCGCTTGCTTGGTGCGTGGATGGGTGACCATCTTCATATACCAAGACCCGTCCGTGCCTCGGAAAGCACGTTAAACCGTTGGCCGTCACGACTGTCATTCGTGTATCTTTGAGAGTTGTTACGGGTCGTCAGAAGCCCGAAAGTCTGACAATCAGTCTTGCGAACTAGCGATACCAATTAACGATTAATAAGAAGAGTGGGGCGCGTCTTCGTGGGTGGCACTATCTATACCACCGATATGTAGTTGACTGTAGGTACTGTAAAACACTGTACTTATTTTTGTTGCTGACGATGCTTCAGGAATAAAAACAAAAGAGAAACTGGATCAAACCGGAATGAGAAAGCTTATAGTGGATAAGACAAAGTTTAAAACAGAAGACGAACCAGCAGGGGTGGGGGGTGTGGGCGGGGGGGGGGGGGTTCAGGGGATCAGACCGGAATAAATCAAGGGTATCTATGTAGTCTAACCTTATATATAGTGCAGGCTGGCTATAATTTAGGATCTGATGACCATTCGTCACATTGGCTATTTCGTCGCTATCCCTAATATCGCTATCCCTCCTTGGTTGCCATGTTTCAGAGTAAAAGATCGTTCCATTTTTAAATTACACGACAGATATGAGTTTACTATGTAATTTATTTGGCCGCTAAACCACGACAGATATGGGTTTTCATACAACTTTTGCCGGCCGCTGCTCGCATGTATTTGGCCAGTAGGTACAGCAATATCGATTTATCTCGAAGAAGGTTGTCAAAATAATGCTCAAACCAAGCATGTTTGAGAAAACTATTTTAAATACAATAATTCAATTTAAGCATGCAACGGAGAAACACCGAGACTTCAAGCTTCAAATCTTAGGCACCTTATCCATAAGAGTCAATTAATGACCAACTAGGTCTGTTGAACAGCAGTGTGTATGAAACTTTACTCGTCCATACAACAACGGTCATACAACAGTGGTTGATGCGAGAGAAATAATTGTTTCGCTTGTTCGACCGACTGTGACGCGCATGTCAATAAATGCTCGTAGCTATAAAGGTATAAAAAATATATTTAACGTATTTTTGTTTACAAAGTAACTTTAAGACTTTACAGACCGGTATATAATTGTAATTAAAAGAATTTTAATTTTAAGTAGCCAATCACGGGATGAATACCCTCTTTTTTATGGATGGGAAATCATCTAATGACTCCTCCCGCTCTGGGTGGAGCGGAAGGGAGTGTCAGACTCTTACTGACTAAGACCCACCCGTGTTCCTTCCTTAGCCCTTTATGTTCCGGGGAACCCTCTTGCGACTTGAAATTATGTTTTCTTGAAATATTTCTTTTTTGTTTTGCTATTAGATATCTGCTGATGGTCACCACGTTTGTGGAGTTGCGACTAATACAAAAACCTGTATAGAAGGCGGTAGGTATTAGCGCTTAAATAAAGAACTAGTCGTTTTATTAAGACACGCAAGGCATGTCCCATCGTTTGCAGGAATATATCACACTAATGTTATAAAGGCGAAAGTTTGTGAGTGTTTATATGTTTGTTACTGCTTCACGCTCAAACGTCACGACCAATTTTGATAAAATTTTGTATGGAGGTAGCTGACACCCTGGATTAACATATAGGCTACTTTTTATCCCGATAATCCCACGGGATCGACATTTACGTGGGTGAAACCGCGGGGCGCAGTTAGTACCATACATATTTGTACCTGGTTGCACGGAACCTTGGTATATGTCTTGATCGAGTCTTAGGGCCTAAGGAGTTATTTGACTCAGTGTATTCATTTTGGGCTGTCCGTGTATCTATAAGAATGAGAATGAGTACCTATAAGTGTGTTGAGATTGAGTTGATAACAGAGTGAGAGCAGTGGTGGCCCAGTGGTAACGGCTGCGACTTATGAGTTGTAGGTCGTAGGTTCGTACCCAGACAGGCGCCTTACTTTGTGTAAATTATTCCATCACCACTGCTCTCAAAACGGCGAAGAAAAACATCGTGAGGAAACCGGCATGTCCTAGAACCAAAAATTCGAAGACGTGTGACATCTACCAACCCGCACTGGGCCCGCGTGGTGGATTACGGCCCACTCCCTCTCACTCAGAGGAGGCCGGTGTCCCAGCAGTGGGAACGTTATAGGCTGATTATGTATGTATGTATAAGTGAGTTTAAAATAGCGTCAGTGACAGAAAAGCTAAAAGGATTGGAAATTGTCGTCGAGGACCATGTGACAAGAATGCCATAAGACATATGAATATCTGTATTGGAATAATTATAGAGGTATGAGGAACAGGGGTAAACTTCACTCATACTCTATAGAAAAGGGAAGATCCTCCGACCAGACGGTTGTCGTGTCTGGCGGGCAACTGCCCAATGATTCATGTCGGGCCGTTGTATCTATGCTAGTTGCGCGGTAAATTCTGCTTGCGAGATGCAGGATTTTGCGTGACGTCAGTAAGATGCGTTGTTCGCATGTGGCGTTGTAGATACCACTACATATCTATGCTAGTTGCGTGGTAAACTCTATTTGCGAGATGCAGGATTTTGCGTGACGTTAGTATGACGCGTTGTTCGCATGTGGCATTGTAGCGATAGAACGATGTGGAGCTCGCTTGGACATTGGACATCGTACGGACAACATGTGTTCAGAAACTGTCCGCGTTCCGTATCTGTTTGTGTCGTGTACTCGTAGATACCGCTACAGAATTGCTACCTCAGGTAACGTATTCTCTATGACCCAATAAACGAAACCGCGCGAAATTAACGCGAAGTTGGCGTGATTAGCTAATGAATTGACGTATCAAAGTAAGGAATCATTGAGTGGTTATATTGAATGTCTATGCAATACTTTTGGGCTATACCGTAGTAGTCTAAAAAACATATCAACTAGCATACATTTCAAGTAGCCTGTCTGTCTATAACATGGTGTATTCCTCTTCAGTTATACCTACTCTGAATGTGAAGTGGCGCATAACGGCCGACACTGAAATGAAACAACATGAGTTTGAATTGATGACATGTTACAACTTGTTGAAAGGGATATGGGAATATTTCTGATTCATGTTTGTTGATCTGTGTATTGTTTTATTAGGTGTCCGGTGGGATTTTTCAATAATAACTGTTTGCCGGTAAAGGTACTTGATGTGTGTGTAATCAGAAGGTTGGCAAATGAAAGAGCGTGTTCTCGGTTGAAGGTTTACTGAACGACTGATGTTGTGAACAAAGGTTGAGAGGACTTAGAATTAACTTACGAGCTACGTCATACATTGCCTAAGACTAAAGATATTTAATATGCCTACGCGCTACAATCCTCCCCCCTTAGATTAAACCATTAAGTTTCGTTACTCCCTAAAAGAATATAAAATTATGAACTAAGCTACAAACAGTACAAACGTTAAAATAAACAAATTAAGTTAAGGACATACTTAAACTCGTATAAACATTTATAATTACGTCATTGGTTGCGGACAATTGTTTTACTTATAAGTACTAGAGCGTTCACGGTCTTTCGACGGAAATTGTTTACACTACACTTAAGTTTGTTTGAGGTTTTAACTCGCGATATTTGCTAGTAGATTGGCATCCCTAGTGGTACGCCGTTAGCACGTTGTGTGATCGCGCAGCTGATTCTTGATTCGACGGGGCGACGGCTTCGATGCGACGCCTGCCATAGCTCCACCCCACGTAGAGTATACGTAGGGTTACCGCTGTGTTGACTAGGGTGATTGCGGCTAGTGACATCTTGTGGGTGATGTGATGGTAATGGTTTCATCTTCCAGCAAGGCCTTGTTGCCGGCGGCTGAGCTGATCTAGTCCGCAACGATGGTAATTTTGTTAGCTGGCTGGCCTATGTTGTTGCTGACTGGTGTGAGTGCGGCGATAGTGAGCGACGTTGAAGGTGGCGGCTCACATGTCGAATCTCACGGTCCTCTTAACGACCCGGCCCGATTTCGTTGTAACCGGCGGTGTCGTAGTGCTTGAAGTGGCGTATGAAGTGGTGACGTTCGCCGGGTGTGGGACGGTGTCGAGTGGCTTTGTTTGGGTCTCTTGGCGTGGGACCGGCACATTATCAAAGTCTAATAAATAAGCTGGTTTTAGACGATCAAGTGATACTGTGACTTGCCTGCCGTTACAGTCTAAAGTGTAAAATTTTGGATGACGTGTTAGTACTTTATATGGACCTTCGTACGGTGGTACCAAAGAACGTCGTGCTTCGTTCCTAACAAATACATGAGTGTTAATGGATAAGTCTTTATGAATAAATACACTATTGTTATTGCTATGAGAACTTGAATGTGAGAACTTGGGAACGGATGATAATGAATTGGTTAACTGTTTGATGTAGTCGCTCTCGTTAATGTTGGTTGTAGGCTTTGAAAGGAATAGGTCACCTGGAAGTCTGAGACTACTGCCGTATAAAAACTGTGATGGACTGTATCCCAGATCTAATTTAACTGCTGAGCGTAACCCTAGGAGTACTAGAGGTAATTCCCGTAACCATTGTGAACTATTTGAACATTTTGCCATGATAGCAGCTTTTAAGGTACGGTGCAGTCTTTCGATCATGCCGTTCGCCTTTGGGTTGTATGCAGTTGTACGAACTCGTTCGATGCCGAGTCTTTTTAATAACTGCCGAAATAAGTCTGATTCGAATTGACGACCTTGATCTGAGGTTATACGTATTGGACAACCGAAACGAGCAATCCAATGCTCTACGAACACTTTAGCAACTGTTTCAGCTGTTATGTCTTTAACGGGTATAACTTCAGGCCATTTCGTCACCCTGTCGATGATGGTGACGCAATATTTAAAATCCTCTGCCGGTGGCAGTGGTCCTATTATGTCTATGTGTACGTGTTCGAAACGATTTCCTGTATAGTCAAATTCGCCTATCGGTGTTACTGTGTGGCGTTGAATCTTACATTTTTGACACGGAACACACATTTTCACGTAATTTCTTATGTCAGTATTCATGCTGCTCCAAAAATACCTTGACTTAACTAAGCGTTGGGTAGCTACGACGCCGGGATGACTCACATTGTGTAAAGTTTTGATGGCGAGTTCCCGAAACTGTATAGGTAGATAAGGACGTATGTCGTTTGTTGATGTTTCGCAGGCTATCTTTATCTCCGAATTGGGCATGGTGATTAATTTAAATTGGAGTTTATCATGTTTGCGTAGGTTTTGTAATTCCGAATCGCTTTTTTGTAGTTCGGCTAACTTTTGATAGTCGAATAATGATGGCATAATAATCTCATCAATTCGGGATAATGCGTCGGCGACTGCATTTTTGTCACCTTCTATGTATATGATGTTATCACAAAATTGAGAAATGAAGTCTAATTGTCTTAATCGCCTAGGTGAGTCTGACGGCGACACCTTTTTAGATAGGGCGAATGTTAATGGCTTGTGGTCTGTTAGGACTGTTAGCTTTCTGCCTTCTACCAAATGACGAAAGTGTTTTATTGCCATGTATATTGCTAAAAGTTCCCTATCATAAGTACTATATCTTGTTTGGGTGTCAGTGAGTTTCTTTGAGTAAAATCCTAGAGGTTCTAGTTTACCACTAACTCTCTGATTTAAAGCTGCACCTACGCAAGTACCGGAAGCATCTGTCATCAACACTAGTGGCACGGTTGCGTCGGGATGTGATAACATCACTGTATTATTGATGATTTGTTTACATCGGCTGAATGCTTCTAATGCACTTTCAGTCCACGTAATTTCGGTTTTGTCGCGTTTTTTGGAATTATGTAAATACGCGTTTAGTGGTGCTTGAATTTCTGCAGCTTTTGGGATGTTTAGTCTGTAGAAATTCATCATTCCGAGGAAACGTCGGAGTTCCTCAATCGTTTTGGGTTGTGGATAGTCATTTATAAGTTGCGTTTTTTTTTCGCTCGGTTTTATGCCCTTTGAGTTGATGTGGTAACCGAGGAAGTCTAATTCGGATTTACCAAATTCACATTTATCTGTGTTGATCGTTAAACCGTAATTATTTAAACGTTCCAAAACTATATCTAAATGTTTTACATGCATTTCTTTTGATTCTGAAGCTATAATTACGTCATCAAGATAAGGAAATGCAAAATCTAGACTTTTTAATGCATTATTGACTAGTCTTTGGAAATCTTGCGCTGCGTTGCGTAACCCAAAGTTCATTCTTGTAAATTCGAATAAACCGAATGGAGTTATGACTGCAGTTTTTGGAATGTCTTCGGGAGCCATTGGTATATTATGGTAGGCTTTCCGAACGTCAATTTTTGAAAATATAGATTTCCCTTTAAGTAAGTATGTGAAATCAAGTAGTCTTGGTAATGGGTAACGGTCGGGAGTAGTTTGTGCGTTGAGTCTACGATAATCTCCGCATGGTCTTATTTCACCGTTTTTTTTACTAACGCATACAAGTGGGTTAGCCCAAGGGCTATTCGAAGGTCTACAAATACCTAATTGCATCATCCTCTCGAATTCTGCTTTGGCTACTTTGTATTTCTCCGGATTAAGCGGTCGTACCTTTTCATGAACCGGAGGTCCAGTAGTATAAATGTGGTGTTGTACATCATGTTTAGGATGTGTTTTGAAGTTTTCCAATTTGGTGATGTCGGGAAATTTTTGTAATATAAGATGGTATTCGTCGTTTACATCGATTGAACGAATACTCGATTCGTTGCAATTTGTAATATTCGTGGCGCGCGATATTAAAGTGAGTTTGTCTATTAGTTTCCTACCATGTAAATCTACTATTAGTTTGTTAGCAGCAAGGAAGTCAGCCCCTATAATTGAACGTTGAACATCGGCTAGTATGAACTTCCATTGGAATGGGCGACGTAAACCTAAATTAACCGTAATGGTTTTTTCGCCGTATGTTTTAATTTTTGTGCCATTGGCTGCATATAAAACGTAATCTGACGTGGATGCGTTTTGCCTTTTACCGGCTAAAACCGACACATCAGCACCAGTGTCGATAAGAAATCGTGCACCAGTTTTATTATCTGTAACACATAAACGATAGGAATTGGCGACACCGGCGACATTGTGTATTTGACCCGGTGTCTGTATTAGTTTTCCGGGTTCCTTCTGCCGCAATTTATTGTGTCGCCGCATTTACGCGCATTGGTACCGTAAGTGAAGTGGTAGAAACACAAGTAATCCGTATCACCTGGTTTCGCTTTTTGGCTCAGGTACTTTTCCCTATTTTTTTGAGTGTTTTCGTGACTTTTAGAACGTGCCCGGGATGTACTAGAGCCATAACGCTCTCGACTTCGCGATTTACGGTTTTTATGCTTATATGAACCGTTTAGTTTGTTGCGTAATTCCGAAATTTCTAATTTCATTTGTTTCAATTCGCTAACAATGGTTTCGGGGATTGTATGGTCTACACTCGGGGTTGTTTTGGTAACCGGGGCTATTTCTGATGGCCTGGTATTTTCTAGGATTTTATCGGCGATATTAGCCAAACTGTCAAGTTTTACCTCACCAGTGTCGCATGCGGTTATGACGGCCCTAATTGAATGTGGAAGACGGCCTGACCACAATAATTTTAGAGTGTCGTCTGGCACTCTATTTTTTCCTAAATCTCGCATACGCCGTAATAATTGTGAAGGTTTTTGGTCTCCGAGTTCGATTTCGTTTAAGAGTTGGTTCAGTTGTTTGGTTTCCGACTCTTCGTAAACTGAAATTAACCTATTTTTGAGTGTTTCAAATTTATTATTTTCAGGCATGTTTTCCAGGATGTCACTTATATCAGGTAATTCGTCAGATTTCAGCCTAGCTATTAGAAGTTGACTTTTGTGCAGGTCACTTGCCTTTTGGGGATCCACGATGGCATTGAATTGATGGAACCAGAGCCTTGGTCGATCTCGCCAAAAGTCCGGTATCCTCGGTGTGATGGAAACTGCCGTCATTTGCTGCGGTTGTGACTCCTCAGGGATTGACATGGCTGCGGTTTGTTGAAGAGCTGCGGCCTGGTAACGTGGGTCGTTTATTTTTACGCGCGATGCTATATTAGACTCTCGGTTACGATAATTTGGAACTCGATCGCGCGCGGACACGTACGGGTGTCACCACTTTGCCGGTAAAGGTACTTGATGTGTGTGTAATCAGAAGGTTGGCAAATGAAAGAGCGTGTTCTCGGTTGAAGGTTTACTGAACGACTGATGTTGTGAACAAAGGTTGAGAGGACTTAGAATTAACTTACGAGCTACGTCATACATTGCCTAAGACTAAAGATATTTAATATGCCTACGCGCTACAACTGCATGGTCTAGTTGACAAAAGTTTAACTCTGAGCATAGTCCTGGGATACATTCCCATTTCGGGAAAAGAGTTTTTAGTCTGAGGGGCCCGTGGCTAAATAATAACAGCCGCACAGGTCGATCGATCAGGTTAAGCTACGCTTGCCGCGGTTGGTCTGTGGATGGGTGACTATCTCTACATACCGAGACCTCTCCGGTTGGTCCCGGTTGTCATACGTGGATCTTTGACAGTTGTTACGGGTAGTTAGAGGCCCGAAAGTCTTGACAACCAGTCTTACCAAGGGGTATCGTATTACCCAGTAACTGGGTTGTGGAGGTCAGATAGGTAGTCGTTTCATGTAAAATACTGGTATTCAGCTGCATCCGGTTAGACTGGAAGCCGATCCTAACATAGTTGGTAAAAGGCAGGCAGATGATGATGAACTGCTCAGTAGCAGCCTAGAGTCTGGATGTGCATCCTGATAACAGTAATAGGCCTGGTTGAACTGCCAAAATGAAAGTGTAATAAATCTCTGCTAACTCTTAAACAAATACAGGTAAATACACATATTATTAACGTCCCATCTCACCATTAACATCATAAAGTAAAACATAATCTACCGAACACTTGAACTCAACCCTATAACTCACCCCCACTTGACCTCACCATAGATAATAAATAAATTGCCTCAACCATAAACAATATACAATGTTATACATACTCTATGGCTCGACCGGTCATTTCCGGTCACCGATAACCGGCCGGCTGTGACGTAGCACGTAGGTTGTTACTTGTGTCTGCAATATTGTAGGGTAGTCTTGTCCCCTTTTATATGTATGGATTATTATGTGTAGACATATTATTGTGCATGGGAAAATTTTGATAATATGGTTTGTATAGCTGAAATATAATGTAATCTTGTGTTCTTATCTAGCTAAATTTATAATGCCTAATGATTTGAACGCGCTAATCTCTCGATGTACAGACGCCAGTACATCAAGCTACTACAATCTGTGAAATATCTTTAATAGATTTTCAACTCTATTGCTACAGCATAAGGTTCAAAGTTGATTGGGAAAATTTGACAGTTTCGGGTAGCTTGATGTGCTGGCGTCTGTACCAGCGAAATTTGGAAAAATATTTTTGCATTTGATTTGAGGCCAATTCTTGAGGAAGGCTAATAATAAAAATATTTAAAAATACGCTAGGGCCCTAAACAGCTGAGCAAAACGAAAAAATG
Organism: Hydraecia micacea; assembly: GCA_914767645.1. Lineage (NCBI taxonomy): Eukaryota > Metazoa > Arthropoda > Insecta > Lepidoptera > Noctuidae > Hydraecia > Hydraecia micacea. Next base: position 1,851,403 of record OU611801.1, on the reverse strand, counting down.
TCTGAAAGAAGTCTAAGCAAAATCGAAGTTATACCGCGGGCAGGCGATTTCATCACGGCTAGGATCGGAGAAACAAGAGGTTTAATGCGGACGAAGTCGCGGGCAGAAGATACTGCAGTGGCGAAGGGTGAATTTATGACAGAGATAAGCCGGAGCAAAAAAAAGCCAAAAGAAAATTTCAATGACGAATTGACTATAGAGTGGTTATGTTCTAAATTTTCGAAGGGAAGCCGGTGAGAATCGAGTTGCACTGGAAGATAGTATCTTTTGTATAACACATAGTAACAATCCCTGTTTTCCTTCAACCTTTCATCCATACACCTTTTAAAATAATCCCACCTATTGTACCTCAAATAGAAGATAGAGTACGGAACCCGTGTTTTACCGATCCGCAAAGAGTTTGACAACGCCACTATGCCGGAGCACGGCCGAGAGAAAAGGTTACATGCTCTGTGGGCGAGAGGATTTTATCAAAAAGTGATTTGCCTGACATCTATTCAAGAACATGCACGGTTCATATCGATCGTGAATGAAAGAATGAATGAATTTGAATGAACTTCGAATGGCATTGAACTTAATCGTTTGAGTTTGGGCGGGAATATGATTTTAAATTCATTCTTACTCATAGCGGTCGCCAGAAGCCTGAAAGTTTGATAACCATTCTTACTAAGGGTTGTCGTGTTACTCAGTTACTGGGTTGTGAAGGCTATTCAGATACACCTGGTTAGACTGGAAACCGACCCTTCCATAGTTGGGAAAAGGCCTAGGTTGATGATGAAAAGGTTATTTCCGGCGCTCCCAGGGCATTCAGTCACAAATCTTGCTGAATGGTAAATCTTGACTAGCATCATCATTACAAATCGCCGCTTAGGTAACAATACCGCGCAAGTTAAATTTGATAAGTTTTAAAGAGAGACAAAAAACTGTTTACGGAACTCAGCGTAAGTCTGCTGCGCGGTTACACTTCAACTCAAAACTCAAAGCATTTACAATTACAGGCACTTTTGAATTGTCAAGGGGTCGGTCAGTCAGAAAGATGAAGCTAGTTGCCCATTCCAAAGCGTAGGTACCTATGGAGAAGAACGGGCAAGAAACTCCATGGACACTCTTTTAAACAACTCGAGATAATATGGCGGACTGACGACCACAGAGTACTTTTTGACTTATGCGGTTGAGATACAATTACAAACGATTTGCGCAATGCCAAAACTATCGAATAACGCGCTGCGATTGGATAGTTTCGATTTTTTTTTGACATCATTCGTTGCGCGCCAATAAAATCTATCCAATGAAGTATAAAACGTCACATGGCCAATTTTCGTTTACGCGGTATGATACATACCTAAGCGACGAAATGACCCTTCAAACTAGAATACTATAATGTGATAAGATATTAATTAGAAATGCTAAATAACTGTTTTATTAGGAGATGTACAGACTACTAACTAAGGCTTTTATCTCAGTTTGGTTAATAGTGCTTTAGGTAATTATTTTATCTCGGGAGCCACCGACCGTTGAACTCAAATTCAAATAATATATTGCAACGAAACCAATAACTAGCACTTTTGAATTGTCAAAGGAGTCGGTCGATGAGAAAGATGAAGCTATTTGTCCGTTCCAAAACGTAGCGGATTCCTATGGAAAAGAACGAGCAAGAAACTCCATGGAAAATCTTTTTCTTTTGGTCGATACTTCACGTGACCAGAGTGGGCTGGGTCGTTCTTTGGTCAAAGAATTAGCATTGCCATTCAACGTGGCAATGCTGCCAGTCTTCTGGGCATGTTTCCGGATGACAGCGATGCGGACGAGTACTTCGACACCTAAGTGTCCTTTGTCTTTTTTATTTTTTATTTGTATAGTAAGTTAGTTAGTCATTTATTTTAGTATCTAGTGTATATATAGTTACATTGTAATTATAGTTAATGAAAATTATGCAAAACCTAAAAGACAATAGAAACATTGCTTACACCATTCATATTGAAATACACATGTGGGAATGAACTGGCTAAAACAACATGGACTAGTTTATAGGTCCTCAAAGTGGGTGATAACGCCCCCTCGTGGGCGTTTGAGACTTTCAGGGGGGCTGTATAAGACCCAGAGATAATTATATATCCTATCTTAGGACTATATATTATTACACGTTTAAATATAATCGTGGCAATAGCGGTTTCAGATTTGCGACAGATGGTAAGAAAAAAAATGGGGGGCTCTAGAAAACAGTATTCCCAAAGTAGGGCGGTGGGCAAAAATAAGGTTGAGAGCCTATGGACTATATAAATAAAAAATCATCACACCCAGAAACCAACTCTTCCCTAACCTCATAGCGAGGTAAGCATATCATAAGTTAACAAAACTAATTCTACCAAAAACTTTGATTATATTTCATAGGAATCCCTTTTCCTGTACCTACCCTATCGCTGAGTCGACGAGTTGGGACGCAGATAGCGGTCAGAATCGGGGAACTTGGCGAATTACTGCTTATTTTATCTGCTTTGGTTTGTTTTTCTTTTTTGGGTGTTAGAGGCGATCGTGTGAAAGGGAAACGTTGGAAATCTAATCTGTGCGGTTGTATCCTAGTTCGAATGTAAAAGATAAGAGTTATGAATAAAATACTTTTCTTTTATTAAACTTTTCAAATGATTAGCGAAAGAACACTATCCTTCCATTTCGTCATAGTTGCGTATGTATTTATTATTTTAATTAAATTATAATTATTAATGACTAGCTGTGCCCGCGACTTCGTCCGCGTGGAATAGTGACTTTTCGGGCAGCACATTTTAAATTACACATACAGTCGTTTGGGTAGCTAAAAATTTACTTTACAGTAATGTTTCTCTGTATTATTAAGTGAAGCTTACTACAATATGTTAGTGAAAACCGCATCTAAATCGAATAAGCCGTTTCTGATATTAGCGTGCACAAACACACAGACAAACAGAAAAAAAAAAAATTACACTTTCGGGTTCGGCATCGATATAATAACAACCCCTGCTACTTTTTTTTTATATATTTCCATTGTACAGACACCACTTTTCTACAATTTTATTATATACGTGTAGATATAGATCTAGTGATATTTATTTTAGAAGTATGTACTTACCTATTATTTTATTCAGTAAATTATTTTTGATTATATTTATTTTATTTTCTCTTTTACTCTTACATAACATAACATAATCATCCTATAATGTTCCCACTACTGGGACACAGGCCTCCTCTCTGTGAGTGGGAGTGGGCCGTAATCCACCACGCGGGCCCAGTGCGGATTGGTAGATGTCACATGTCTTCGAATTTTTGGTTCTAGGACATGCCGGTTTCCTCACGATGTTTTCCTTCACCGTTTTGAGAGCAGTGGCGATGATATAATTTACAGAAAGTAAAGCGCCTGTCTGGGTTCGAACCTACGACCTACATCTCGTAAGTCGCGGCCGATACCACTGGGCCGCCACTGCTCTATCTTTTACTCTTACACACGCTGTTTACATTTTTATATCTACTGTCTTATCGCAGGTATGCTGGAAGTACATATTTTTCTGTTATTTTCTTCTTGCCTATTTGTACATAAATGGTTTAATAAAATAAATAACTAAATAAAGTTCTAGAAGATTAGATAGATTTGGTTGATGGTTGTGTGGTACCGACCTTGAAATAAATTTTGAGATTGATTTTGGTAAGGTGTATCCAGTTTATTACCAGTCATCCGCACGTCCATGGTACAGACGCCAGCACATCAAGCTACCCGAAACTGTCAAATTTTCCCAATCAACTTTGAAACTTACGCTTTAGCAATAAAGTTGAAAATCTATTAAAGAAATTTGACAGATTGTAGTAGCTTGATGTGCTGGCCTCTGTACCTGACAATTTAATATTGACACCACCTTTATTTCGTAGCAGCTAAGGTGGTTATTGTAACTAGTTCAAGTGTAATTACTAAAGTGGTTGATAGAAGATAGTTTCTCAGGGGGTTTGAAGCCTTTAAGGCTTCTAAGTAACTGACTTCTTCAAATAAACCAAAACAATCGGTCAACAGTCGGTTCTAAGAAAAAAGGTCTAGACTTATTGACATAGGTACGATCAACAAAAGGATTCTATGTAACTTCCGCCATTCTATATAATTGTCCGTTACAGAATCTTAACTAACCCTCCTCATATCAGCCTAAACATTAACACATTAAAACAGTACACATAATATATTAAACACGTACATACGTTGTTTTTTTAAGTGAAACTTCTTTACGCACGCTTGATTTGGGGAGGCTGGCGAACGCGTGACGTAAGCGTTACGAAAAGTGTGATCGGGCGAGGCGAACGGGAATTGAGTGGGGGATATAAGCAAGAGACAGCAGTGCGCGCGCACATTTTCTTTCTCTCTTCCTCTCATAGCCAAATACGCAATACTGAAGTTTCACTTCAGTCGTGTGGTCATAATCATAAGCACACTCGTTTTTTTTTGTACATACCTGTGCCGATTTTGATTTTAACAAGTGCTATTGAATGACAACTCTTAAGTCAGGGCCGTTACATTGATCTTGCTCATGAAGCGATTAGCTAATTAATCAGCAAGGACTGTCCACGGTTTACCGAACATACAGTCATAAAAAGTAGATTTTGTTTTATTTTTTGCACTCTGGACGCTTTTAACGTGTACGTCTTTTATACATTGTCCTTCACATATAATTAAATAAATTCAATATTAATGATGTAATTAATATTTTTGATAACTTTTATTCGAGGAATAAACTTGACGTTTGACAGTCTTTGTATGGAAGAACTGTCAAAAAGTCAAAATTATTCCTCCGATAAAATTATCTGGCGTTGGAAAAATAATCTGGGTGGATGGTTTCAAATATCTGACGAAATACGTATTTGTCATGTTGCGTGTCTGCCGAACTGCGTGTCTGTCGAGTTCCGTTTCTGACAAGTTGCGAGTCTATCCTGAGAGATGACGAAATGCGTATTTGACCACTTGCGTTTCTGACGACATGCAAGTAATCCATGGAGTTTCTTGAACGTTCTTCTCCATATGTACCTACTACGTTTTAGAATTGGCAATTAGCTTCATATTTCTGACTGACCGACTCCTTGACAGCTCAAAAGTGACTGTGTAGAGTTTAATTGCAATAAATGCTTTCAGTTTCAGTTTAAATAAGAATCAGATTTTCTTAATCAAATTATTCCTTTTTGCAATGCAAACAAGCCAAAGCCCGACTTTCCTTGACCTCTAATCCACCCCTTCACTAAAACCTTGAAGAAAAATAATTAAACAAATCTCAAACGCCTTTGAAATCGAAATGCAATGACCGAACTTGAGATCAGAAAGTTTCAACAAAAACCCAGTCCCTATCCCGTCGCCTCGGGCTAGTAATTTTACAAACAGTCTGATTCTGAACTTTGATCAGAACTTTGTCCTCATTGGTCGAAATGAGTTCTGTTTTATTCTGATTGAGTCCTTGCAGTTTTACTTTATATTGGTTTATGTTAGATGAAGTTAGTTTTCTTTGTAACGTGTCGGTTTCCTTCTTTTCTTCTTTCTTTGTTGGAGTCTGAAGTCGCGAGTGTTAGTCTGTTTGTTAGGAGTTTACAGATGGACTGTGGTGTTAATTTATAGGGTGGATGCCTCCGCTGTCCGTCCGCTCGTTCGTCTGACTATCAGCGTGCTGTATCTCATGAACCGTAATATGTAGACAGTCGAAATTTTCACAGAGTGTGTATTTCTATTGTCGCTATAACATAAAATAATAAAAATAAAATAAAGTTAATAAAAATCAAAGGAAGTCTCCATACAAGAGGCTTGTTTTTTTCGGCATTTTTTGCAATGCACGCATTTGTCAGTAATCACCAGCCGTTAAGTTTAGCACGATGATCATTGCATTAGCAGCGATCTAACGGAATGATAATCATTTTAATTATGAAGAACTTCAAGAAGGTTTCATATTACGTTTCATTCCCACCATTCCATCAATGATTTTCACTTAGTAACAATAAAGTTTCCCTCCAACAGCGAGGAAGTAATATTTTCTTTCCATACGCTCCTCGAATGAAAGATAAACGCAGCCTTTACGCCAGAATGTACCTAGTATTTATCTTAATCATGCTACGAGCCGTTCAGTATGAGATATTAGAAACTACAGTATCGTATTCGACAGGGGGCCGCTGGGGTCGTAGCTAACACCCAACACAACAACGAACACTGACACAAAAAACAACTATCACAGGAACTATTAACGACTAACAGCCACAAGGGCCGATCAGGTTAAGCAACGCTTGTCTAGGTCTGTTCGTAGATAGGCCTATTACCCGATTTCAGCTTGACGTCGACTTACGGGACATCCTGTATATAAAATTCCTGACTGACTGATATATTATCAACCCACAGCCTAAACCGCTGGTCCTAGAGACATGCAATTTGGAGGGTGTGTTCTTTGTGAAGAGTAGGTATCCACTAAGAATGGGTTTTTCGAAATTCGGGTGAAATTTCACGTGGACGAAGTCGCGAGTAGAAGCTAGTTATGCTATTTTTTATGAACTTTTATTAATATTATTTTATGAACAGTCATAAAACATTTCACACCAAATCAACTCACACCAAACATGTATCTAAAGACAAACCGTAGGATTAAAGAAACAGCATCCATCAAGCCAAAAGCAGTGTTTTAAGACAAAGGAGAAACTCAACAGAGGCGTCTATTAACTAAGGGCATAAATAACTTAGTCGCACAACAATGGGGAGAAATTACGCGATTGTAAACCTTATTGTGTTGGCATAGGGACGGCTGCAAATGACGGCCGGAATTGTGCTGGATCTTTTGGGGAAGTTGGAGAAATAAGATGTTAGGGGTTGATGTGGTAAATTATGGGTTACCTATATTATTATAAAGATTGTATTTTTTATTCTAGATGCATCGTCTTCGCATATAATTATATAATTAATGTATACAAAACTTGTAAAACATTTTAAAAGAGTAACGGTGGAGTTTCTTGCCCATTCTTATCCATACGAAAACTACCTTTTGGAAGGGGCGACTAGAATCAATTAGTTTTATTATAATTGTTGACGTTCAAAAGTGCCTTTAGTGTGCCTAATTGAAATAAATGATTTGACTTTGACTTTGTTATTTTGGAATGCTGCATTTTCAAAGTCAGGCGCCAAGCTCTGAATTCACGATTTTTTTACTTCGATGTTAAAATACTTTTTTTACGCCATGGTTAAAGAAAACAGTTTCATCCTCTCTAACTGGAAGAAAGAAAGACAAAGTATTTATTGGGACTCGCACAGGAATATCACTAACTAAACTAAACACATTCTTATAAACATAAAAAATAAAAACAAAAGTAAAATGAAAATAAAAACAGAAAGTTCTGTGCGAGGCCAAAAGTAGGCCTATCATAAATATGTAAGTGTTGCAGCGCTTGTGTTCTGATGAGGCAAGCTGTGATGTCACGAACAGGTAAATAGTTACTTGTGTAATTAACGAGATTTAAGAGTATTGCCTCCAGTTTTAATTAACTTTACCACCTCCAAACGTTTTCTCATCCGCCTATTATGAAATCAGTTGTCTTGAAGGAGTATTAATCTCGGCCATTGCCGTGTAATTGCGTATTGTTTCGCCTCTTTTCAACCAGCGTCCTCAAATGAACCTCTCCTCAGGACGTGGAAGGGAGGAACAGATGATCATGGTGAACCAGAATGTTTACGTATTGAGATGATTTGCTAAAGTGATTGAATGAGTGGCAGTCACTTTTATGAACATTACCTTTAGGGGTGAATTTTAATCCGACATTTGAGTTTGAAAATAGAATAAAAATGGAATGGGTCCCGCCTGCTTCCAACTTTTATTTAATTTAAAATGGGCTTGTTTTTAGCTGTTCATTTTTTTTTTAACTTAAGTTTTTTACCGCTGTCGGGATTTTTATTTTTTTAAATTACTTTTTTTATTTCCAGCTTTTTAGTTTACAAATGTGTTTATTTGAAAGAAAGAAAGAAAGAAAAAAAGTTTATTTGGTCACAGTTCGTGAAACACAAAATACAAAAATAAAATAAAGAGGTTTCAAACAACAATAGTGTGTGCCTCACGGCTGCGCCAAAAAAGGCTCATATTTCGTGTTTTTTTTTACGAATTGTCACTTCGAATTACTTTTAACCATATAAGTTGTATATATTTTTGTAATCACCTTTTAAAACACTTCATTTTGATATCTCACTCGATAGTATTATAAGAAAAAAAAATTAACCTATCTGAAGAATAATATACTCCAACTAAATCCTAGACCATAAAGAGAACCACAGATAATAGAATAATAGACTACAGAACTTTAAATCCATATAAGTTTTCAGCGTTCACAATCAAAGGGCTATAGATTGTTTGAAATCTCATTATGGGGTACAATAGCCCAGATCCTGGGCTATTAGTTGGTTGGCTACAGGCCAACGGCTCTGAGTTTTATTGGCTTCGGTGAATTTTCAGCTCGAATTATAGCCGGGATCCGATAGACATTCGGTGGTTGGACAGAGAGGTGGAGTTGCCTTTTGAAATATTAATTGAAATAAGTTATTACACAATAGGCGACTTCCTTAATGATGAATCACTGACTGATTGACATGTTAGTATACAATTTGATATTTTTTATTACTGTATCCTTGTTGAAATTTTCCATTTCTGTTTTATTGTGGCATTTTTTACTGTAATTCAAACGATTTGACATTAATTTGTATTATTTTAATTTTCCTTATTATTTTGTTATATAAAATTATAATATCTTTAAATTGTAAATTAGGTACATAATAATATGATTTGCATGCCCATGTGACGGATAGAACATGGAGGATTCTTATATTAAAACATCTGTGTACTAAATACCCGCACTAAGCGTTTGCAAATGTCCTTTATAATGCGTACGGCAAAAGAGCGGAACTCTCTACCTGCGTCTGTTTTTCCGAGCGCATACAACCCAAATCTCTTCAAAGTGAGAGTGAACAGGCATCTTCTGGATAAGCTCGCTCCATCGTCGACTTTGTCTCTGAGCAAGTCCATATCAAATTTAAAAAAAAACCTGTCTTTGCAAACCAATAAGTACAGACGCCAGCACATCAAGCTACCCGAAACTGTCAAATTTTCCCAATCAACTTTGAACCCTAAGGGACCTCGCGCACTAGGCGGCCACGACCACGACCAGTGGCTGCAACGACCAAATTAACAAGAAACCATGTTGCGGCCAAGTGCGCGACGTGTATATGGTTTCTATAGTTAGCTTGGTCGCTGCGGCCACTGGCCGGAGTCGTGATCGTCTAGTGCGCGAGGTCCCTTATGCTTTAGCGACAAAGTTGAAAATCCATTAAATAAATTTGACCGATTGCAGTAGCTTGATGTGCTGGCGTCTGTACATTCTTTAAAATGGTTTTAAAGTTATTTTTCAGCAGTAATCTATGCTTAATACAAGTGTGCAGTGTTGCGTAAAGATAACGTTTCTGTGTTCCGACTCACATAACTGCCGTCTTTAGGTACCTATACAGCACAATAGCTATGTCGCTTTAATGGCGACATTAATTTAACACACGTATACGGTTTCGCGTTTTCGTTTCATGAACTTAAAACAATTTCATTAAACGTTATTATATAATTAAAATTCTCTAAAATTGCATTTTGGAGCAACCTGTACTTAATAACTGTAGCGCAGGGGTCGTTTGTCGGGGTCACTGATCATAACATCACATCAATGAAACTAAAACGAATAACATGCAAAGAGTAGGCGAATTGAAGGAAAGAGAGAGAGCCCTATGTTGGCGAGTGGCGCAGGCGGTAATTGTCAAAATATTACGAATTATTTTATCTATATACCTACATATACACCCTTAAATTTTAATCGTTTTAATCCTTAAAAGGGGTCATTGTACTCATCATTATGAACAACTTTTACTATGGGACCAACCCTGAAATCCTGAAAAAAAAAATCAGCTGATCCATACATTTATGTTAGCATAACTCGACATAATGTATGGATCAACAGATTTTTTTTTTCAGGATTTCAGGGTTGGTCTCATAGTAAAAGTTGTTCATAATGATGAGTACAATGACCCCTTTTAAGGATTAAAACGATCAAAATTTAACAATGTATAAAATTCAGTCCTGACTGACTGATATATCATCGCACAGCCTGAACGACGACGCATACAATCTTACACACACCTGCGTTAATAATGTAGTAATGTATAGTGCGGGTGGGGGGCCTGTAGTGTATGTTAATAATGTAGTAATGTATAGTGCGGGTGGGGGGCCTGTAGTGTATGTTAATAATGTAGTAATGTATAGTGCGGGTGGGGGGCCTGTAGTGTATGTTAATAATGTAGTAATGTATAGTGCGGGTGGGGGGCCTGTAGTGTATGTTAATAATGTAGTAATGTATAGTGCGGGTGGGGGGCCTGTAGTGTATGTTAACGCACACGTTAGAAATATCGGACGGTAAAACTGCAGCTGTGTGGCAAGGAATCGGAACCGCATTATTGCATTAATGTATCCGATCGACCGATAATAACGCGCCTTTGGGGGAGAGCCTTAATCCTAGGCTACTCTCATCCAACTGCTACCTCCCACCCTGCAAATATCGTCGCTTCAGCTACCTTTCATTTTAATGCTTTAGAAATGTTACAAAAATTACAATCACAGTGGAAGTCTCCATCCCTTACTTAGTTCCATTGTTTGAAGTGTGCGTAATTAAAATTGGCGCGATATTAGTTCCCACCTGGGGTGGCGGGTATCGAGGTATTACGTGTCATGGCGACAGCGGGGGCGATAGCAAGAGGTATTGGAAGTTAAATCTTTTGGTGCGATTTGTTATTTGCGGTGCCATGAAGGCGATAGTTAGATAAATGATCTAAGGTCCGACCGCGCCAAATAAGATGAAAATAACAAGGGCCGCTCGAAATTGAATAAAATCGATAAAAAAGAGTTTTTATTTTAAGTAATGTTAGTTTTCGTCTTAATCTCCGAGCTAACTAGACGAAAACAAACACCAAAGCAGCAAAAGCAGCTGAATACCAGTATTTTACATGGAGCGACTGCCTATCTGACCTCCACAACCCAGTTACTGGGTAATACGATACCCCTTGGTAAGACTGGTTGTCAGACTTTCGGGCTTCTGACTACCCGTAACGACTGTCAAAGATCCACGAACGTGCTTTCCGAGGCACGGAGGGATTTGGGAGAAACCTGTTAAGTCCAAAAACGTAATTTTTCAGTATAAGGCTTTTAAGGTTCAAGTTTAATTTATAAATCAGTTAAGTAAAGTAGAAAAAGCCAACCACCGCTACGATTCTCCCACTCCTATGATAGTTGCACTTATCAGCAATAGACCAAAATAAAATATGATTTTGTTTAATAACAACATAGTACCAAACTAAAAAATTACGAAAATTGAGTTATCAGGTTTCTCCCAGACACCACAGATATGTTTCATGGAAATTATGAAATTAGTGAGGAGGTCATCACTTTTTATAATACCTTTACAAACAAAATAAAAAAAAGTATTAAAAAAATATGAGCGGTCACACAGAATAGAATGTTGCATAGTAAGCACGCGCGGTTGACCAGCTGTAAAAACTCGCTTTGACAAATGCCTATTGTTACAATTTGGATTTGAAAATTGTTTCTAGCATTTGTACTTTTTTGTGGCCATTTTCAAGGACTTATAAACGGATTATTTTCGTTACCAACTGAAACTTTGAAAAGATTTGGGCTATTGTTTTATTTATAAACGCTCCTAAAGGAATCGCTACCTACGCACTTTATAAATCAATGTTATGAAAAGAGTCCTGTAAAGGCTGTTCACAAATCCATAACCCGATAATTTTGTTTAAATACAAACAAAAAGCCTTAATGAAAATACATAAGCTAACACTAAAATATGTATATATATATTATGTACAAGTATATAACAAACAAAAAATTAAAGACAAAGGGAGGAGCTCATTGTGCATCAAAAAATTCGTGCGCATGTCAATGGGATACGTGCCCAAAAGGCTGACAGCATTACCACATTGGATGGCAAATGCTGATAATTTTGTTAGTTTAAATCAAATAGGCGACCACCATTCTTCTACCAGCTATTTGGTGTCGGGGCAAACCAAGTTAGTAATAGAAAATGTGTCATTTTCGATATGATTACCCGTCGAATTGTTTATTTCAAATAGGTATTTAAAAATATACCTAATTTATATACATATTTGATTATAAGAATTGAATTAATTCTAAAAATAACAAAATTAAATCCTAACTTAACTAAAACTATACAGAAACTAAAATATAGCGTCGAAAAATTCATCCGCATCGCTGTCGACTGGTAATGTATCCAAGAGACTGGCCGCATTACCACGTTGTATGACAATACTTAGCCTTTGGCCAAGGTAAAAGCCAGCCCTCGGGTCACGGAAAGTTGAATTGTTATGACAAGTTATTCAGATCAGTATTATCCTATTTCTACAGCCAATCAATCACAGACATTTCAAAATTATTTTTGGCAACAAGAGAAGAAACGCAGGTGTGTTGCCAACCTAAACAAGACATAATTCCGTCTTTCGATTTAATTAAATAAACAAATAAAAATGTTTTATCAAAAGCAACTCATAGCAAGTAATAACCGAGACGTAATAGAGTCAACAAAAGATTTCATTTCAAAAGTGCCGACCGAATTCCATATGCTTAGCAATTGAATAGAGATCACAGTAACAGAATTATTAGAACATTTAAAGGTCTTTCTGCAATGGTTTATGGTGTAATCAACGCTTTAATAAACGATTTATGAATGTTGAATGGGGTTGCGATAAAAAGGGTAGATAAAAGTGCTAATAAGGGCGTTCTGGGGCCTTTTATAATTTGTCAGGGTTGGGAAAGTCTCAAAATGTATATATTTTTAAAGTTATGCTGTCTACTGTCCAGTGGCGAAGGGTGCATTTATGACAGAAGTAGGCCGGAGCAAAAAAAAAAGTTCTGAATTTTCGAAGGGAAGCCGGTGAGAATCGAGTTGTATGGTACCTTCGCCACTGCTACCTGTCTAGTCTCATAGAAGTGGGGTGCTTCTCCTAACGTTATGCGGTCTACTGGGCTGGCGCTATCTTTTTCTGCGGATGAATTCGCGTGCCCTGTGTGGAGTCGTTCTGCCCATGCAAAGTTAGTGGATACAGCTTTGAATGAAACGTCACTGGTTGCCTAAAACCGACCACGGTACAAATGCTCACTGGTGAACGATCAAAAAAATACTAAAATTATGGCAAGATAGTGCTTCCTTACCGACACCATTTTATGAAGCTGTCCAATCGGTAAAACTGACGAATCAGTGAAACTGACTAATCAACGAAACTGGCGAATTTAATAAACTGACGACTGAGAGAAACTGACCAGTGATACGCGGACTCGTTATTTTGACATTACAAAAATACACTGTCTTGTCTATAAAGTTTGGCTATATAACTCAATGTGACACTGAATTGGTATTATTAAGCTATAGCAGTATACATTTTTGTTAACATAATGTAGTACTTAAAATATTTGAACTCAAAATAAAAGGCATTTCTTTATCAGGTTTTTCGTCACTACACATAAAATACAATCAAAAACAAAAAAGAGTAAACGTGGAGTTTCTTGCCGGTTCTTCTCCATAGGAAACGACCAATTGGAACCGTGCACCTAGCTTCTGACGTTTCATAAGTGCCCATGTCGGTTTATGTGAAATAAAAATATTTTGATCGCGTTCATATTCTGCCGATCACATAGTTAACGATTGATGTATTAATCAGTTGGTTATCCGGTGTAAGTGATTGGGCGACTGCACTACAAAAGCATTAAACTTTCATATCCAATCACTCCCTGTGCGGATGGGGCGAGGTGTAAAGTGGAGAGCAGGAGCGGGAAAGCGATAATGTTTGTATTTTATGACATACTCGAATTATCTCAAAATACTGCCTTGCAATGTCTGGAAGCTCTTCCAAATGTGATATCTGTTAAATAATCAGCGGGGCATCTTCGGTAATTTTAAGACCATTCTAATCTCAGTCACATCTGCCAAAAATAATTGTATAGCGTTTACCTGCAATTTGGACATATGATTGTCGCCGAGACGAGATTGCGACTAGATTTAGAAACGTTTTTAATAACGGGAATTGGCCTTCAAAAGTGGTCACGAGAAAAAGTCATAAGAACTACATTGCCAGATAACCAGTGCGTCACGATTTTATTTTACAACGAAAAGTTAAAAGCTGCAAGGCTGTAATTGAATTATCATTTGGTACAGACGCCAGCACATCAAGTTACTACAATCTGTCAAATTTCTTTAATAGATTTTCAACTTTATCGCTAAAGCATAAGGTTCTAAGTTGATTGGTAGGTAAAATTTGTCAGTTTCGGGCAGCTTGATGAGCTGGCGTCTGTACATTATGAGTCTCTAAAATCTCCAACCAAGCTACTAATAGGGAGTTCTTTCTTTTCTCCTCTATGCTACAGAATACCAATCTGCTCCTTTGTAGGTAGACTACAAAATCAGTCACTGTTTATTCGTATCTGAGCTATTGTCCCATAAACCCTGTTGGATCAAGTTTGAAATATTTTTCACCATTGTAATTGACATTACTCTAGCTAGAAAGATTTGAGGCAAAAGAAAAACTAGATCAAACCGGAATGAGAAAGCTTATAGTGGATAAGACAAAGTTTAAAACAGAAGACGAACTAGCAGCGGATCGGGGGGGAGGGGGGGGGAGGGAATCAGACCGAAATAACTCATACTATCTGATGTTGACATTATGTAGTCTTACAACTTGATTTTCAGTGAATGTTCAGCTCTATCCATATGTAATTCCAAATATTGATCCCGCTATAAGCCTTAACTTGGCCCACCTGCGGCATCCGTGAAACCGGATGTAACCAGTTTATTGGTTTAACAGCACCAGTTCAAATTGACTTGACCTCTGAAAGAGAATTTTATAAACTCCGCCATTACACGTTGAAAGCTCGCATATGAGATGTTGTGTATTTACCTCCTGCTCTGTGCCGGTGGGAGTCGATGCCGAAATGTGTATTTTAGATAGTTGTGGGTATGTAAGGTTCCTGTGAAGTTTTAGAGGTTTAAAAGAGTATTTGTTCAACATTGGCCCGTTGGTCTATTGTGTTGGTCTGAGGTGTTTTAGATTTTTGTAAAACGCGCGTGTACAGTCAACGAAAGAGAAGTATATAGGATCGTCGGATATAGTTGAAGTTTAGTGAGAAACCGATTGATGTTTTCGAATATTTCTTTTTTTAAAGGAAAACAAACAGCTCATAATTATATCAAATTACCGTACACTGTCAAACAGTACAGTAAACCCCATACAGCGTTAGTATAGAAGAATGACTGACTAGTAGGTATAACCTTAAAGGGAAGACGGTTCAAACAATATACATAGTTAGGTCTTAAGCCCTAATTCTCTCACAAAAGCTCCTGACCGTCTTAAAGCCATAAGTCCTGAAACAAAAGCGGTCGACAACAGCTGCAAGTCTGCCTACCCATCAGAAACACAAACAAAATGGCGGATCATGAATTATTTATTAGTAGAGTCCTCATTAAGTTTCAGTAATTCGGTTGGTCCGGCCGTCACGACTGGTTGCTTTGATTAGATATTGTTATAGGAAAGGGTAACTAAATATTGTTTTAATAGCCTGAGGTTTTCGTGAAGAGGGTCGTCCGGGGAAGTTGCAACATTTTAATCAAAATTTACACATTGTAACATTGTACTATAACTGTCATCTTGACAGATCATTATCTGTCACTTGTATTGTGTCACTTTTTTATTTATTTATTTATTTTAAACACATACAACTATCATCACAGGCTTACCTAATGCAATAGTGTAGTTATAACATCTTACAATTAGACTTACAATTATAATAAGTTAAGTTAGAGTTATTCAATGAAATTTACTTTAAAACATAGAAAATTATCATATCAAAAAGTAGTTTTTTTAATTAATTTATTTTTATAAAAAAGGAGTAAATTCGTTTTGGCACATACGTCGTTTTACTCCGAGCGCACGCACATTATAGCCATCACTCTGCGTTTCAAAAGTAATTGCATCACTTTCGCTCGCTTAGTAGGTTTTCGAGGATTTTAGATTTTCGAGGTAGCGCCTTAACCAAGAGTAATTTTACAAAATGCAGCCCGTGTGAATTCACTCAGTGTACAGAGGCAAGCACATCAAGCTACCCCAATCTGTCAAATTTCTTTGATAGATTTTCAACTTAACCACAAAGGAATAAGGTTCATATTCAATTGGGAAAATTTGACAGATTGGGGTAGCTTGGTGTGCTGGCCTCTGTACAGTTGAAGCAGTCAATTCTACTATACCTACTTCCTTCAGTGTGCAAATAAAGATGGCTTCCATATAAGCATTCATGGTAACCAGTGCGTGTTATTTAACGTTTCTTCCCATCCCTCATATCCTGGAAACCAGCCCAAGATACAGTCCATTAAAACAAAAGGAAGTTCGAGCTGGCTTGCTGAGCAGTCTTTCACGCCAGCATTGTACCACCGCCGACAACCCGAACAGTAGGTACTACCAATCAATCAACCTGCCTAGCCTTTTTCCAACTATGTTGGAGTAGACTTCCAGTAGAAACCAGTATTCTACGACTACCTATCTGACCTCCATAACCCAGTTACTGAGTAACACGATACCCCTTGGTAAGCCTGGTTGTCAGACTTTTGGGCTTCTGAGTACCCGTAATGTAACCCTCAGATCTACGAATGACAGCCGGGACGAACGGCTTAACGTGCTTTCCGAGGCACGGAAGTACAGACTCCAGCACATCAAGCTACCCGAAACTGTAAAATTTTCCCAATCAACTTTGACCTTATTCTTTAGTGATAAAGTTGAAAATCTATTAAAGAAATTTGACAGATTGTAGTAGCTTGATGTGCTGGCGTATTCGAGGTTGAAGGTTAAAAGGCCTGAGATCACCAACATTCACACCACCGGTAAGGTATTTAAACAGTTGGTTTATGTAAAATTCCCTAAGGAAATTTTAAATATAGAACTGATTAAATATTTAATCAGTTGATTTAAATGTTGGTGAACATAAGGCTAAGTGTCGGTATGATTACAGGCACGTTAAGTCTAAGGTCCTCACCAACAACTTAACATGTCGTTGAGGCCTCAGTGTGTAAGGATGTTAAAAAATTTGGAAAATCCAAAAGTGCACGACTCATAATGCTCATTTTGATCATATAAAAACCATATACAGGTTGTGGCGTAAATAGTGGTCCACCGTTAAGGATTCCATTATGCTAGATAATTTACTAGAACATATTACAATTTTTACCACACTAATATGCCAATGTCCTGTACATTGGCATATTATATTTTTCTGATTTTGTTATTAAAAGAGCTATGTGTTAATCTTACAATATTATACAAGGACAGAGGGTAACCTTGGTTGTCGCATAGCAGCCTTCGTCTTCCACACGTACAATAGTCAACAATCAGTAGGTTTGTGTCTGTATTGTCGATTGCGCGCTTCTCGGCAAATGGCGCGACTTACGCACAATCTTTACTAATACTTTAGCGAACGATGTACGGTTAGCAGGGAAAGCTTGTGTTTGTTATTTTAAGGAAAAATATTCTGGAAAAATGACTAGGAAACTAAGTGTTTTCCAGTAAAATAATATTTCATAGAACTCGTGACTTGAGCGTGATTGAGCTATTTAGGATCAGTTTTCAAAGTTGCACTTATTTTATTTGTACAAAATTTTACAATTGTTACATTTAGGTGAGTTATTGTGATCAGTTGAAAAAAATAACTGGCAGTAATTTAATAATTTGGCGATTGGTAAATTAGTGTGAAATAAAACATGCACAGTAATAAAGAGAAAATTGGTCGATTATTTCATCCTACAATATTGTTACAAATATTAAGTAATTATGTAAATAAATGAATGGCCAGTAAAAATGTTGGAATGGGCAGTTAGGTAAATAGTTCGGCTATCCATAGGATACGTTGGAACTGTGACCAACCACGCGCGAGGCCTATTGGTCGTAGTAACTAATCCAGGGCACCCCGACCAAATGGGTTAGGTTAGGTTAGAACTGTGACCAACCGCGCGTCAACTGAGCAAACGCTACTTCCAAGTCAGATTTCTTATTGACTAATTCCAATTTGTTAACTGCCCACCTGTAACTTTCCGTTAAGCCATTTAATTCGTTAATATTTATTTAATTACCCATTTAAATATTTGTTATGATTAATTTTTATGAAGTTTACTGCTCAGTTTTTACTGTCGAACTTGTAAATAAACATGCATTTTGTACTTACCAAAACTACAACAAACTAGTTGATAGTACTCAAAAGTTTACGTTGGGGATAAGTAGAAAATATCAGCTCAGTCTTCTAGTTTGAGAGTTATTGGGTGCTAGAAAAAATACTCTTGTGCATGAGACATTTCTTCTTCGTCTCAATTTGACTTGACTCATATGACATAGAACTTTACCATAACGTCGAAGTAATGATAGACAATGAGGCGATCAATATATGTTTGTTCCGTCACTTCTCATTATAAAAAACCTATAAAAGCAATAAAAAAAAATACGTTACATTTTTTTGCCAACCCTCCTATCTCCGAATTATCTGGGCTCAAGATATTTAGCCCATTAAACCTTCGGAAAGTCGACAACCTCGCCCCCTAACGGAATTTCACTAATACGTCTACCCCTCCCAACCCCTATGGGATTCGTGTAGGGTTCCACTTTCACCCCCAATTGGGGGTTAAATGTTGTATTAAGTTAAATTAGATTTTGTTATTTTTTAACCCTTTTGTAATTTTTTTTGAAGGGGGGTTAATTAAAAGGGTTCACGAGTGACAATGGGGCGTATCCTAGATTCCTGCACAGTCAGCCTCGCTACCACCTTGCCGACTTACTAAACTTTTTTAACCGACTTCAAAAAAGGAGGTTCTGTATTCGACCCGTATGTATGTATGTATGTATGTATGTTTGTTTGTCCGCGATTTTCTCAAAACTAATGAACCGATTTTGATAATTCTTTCACTAATGTGATCTACATACTTTCAGGAAGGTTTTAGTATATAATACATTATATAATTATTCTTATGTACGATGTTATATGCATAAATGTACTGCATCTCCGGCATTTCAATGCGAATTTTGATGATTCTTCTAGTCGGTGTCTTCAATTCCTCAATGCACTAGTGTTATTTGAATTTGTGTGGAGTAGGTACAACTAAAAAGTGAAAAACTTTTTTACAAAAAAAACAACCGACTTCAAAAAAAACTACAAAGTGATAAATAACTTTAATTTCGGAAGTCGGTGTCGTTGGTTCCGCATTTTCGTTTTTTGTTTGACACCGACTTCCGAAATTAAAGTTATTTATCACTTTGTAGTTTTTTTTGAAGTCGGTTGTTTTTTTTGTAAAAAAGTTTTTATTTTTCACTTTTTAGTTGTACCTACTCCACACAAATTCAAATAACACTAGTGCATTGAGGAATTGAAGACACCGACTAGAAGAATCATCAAAATTCGCATAGAAATGCCGGAGATGCAGTACATTTATGCATATAACATCGTACATAAGAATAATTATATAATGTATTATATACTAAAACCTTTCTGAAAGTATGTAGATCACATTAGTTAAAGAATTATCAAAATCGGTTCATTAGTTTTTGAGAAAATCGCGGACAAACAAATATACATACATACATACATACATACATACATACATACATACATACATACATACATACGGGTCGAATACAGAACCTCCTTTTTTGAAGTCGGTTAAAAATAAAAACTTTTTTACAAAAAAAACAACCGACTTCAAAAAAAACTACAAAGTGATAAATAACTTTAATTTCGGAAGTCGGTGTCAAAAAACGAAAATGCGGAACCAACGACACCGACTTCCGAAATTAAAGTTATTTATCACTTTGTAGTTTTTTTTGAAGTCGGTTGTTTTTTTTGTAAAAAAGTTTTTATATTATGACTTGAAAATTTCTCATATTATAGCTCTAGTACTCGTAGGTACATACGAGAGTAAACACATGACTTTATTAAACATAAAAAAAAAATATCTGCCTCGTTCATCTAGTGGTCGCAATATACCCCCTTACTAATACACGTATTACATAATAATATATCAGATGAATAGTTACACACCCATTTCTCTCTTTCAGTCGTCAGTAATTCGACTTTCGAAAGAAGAAGACAAAGCGTTGTATAACTATACAGACGCTATACAACGTTTATTAGTAAGGGGGTTAGAGATAGTATTAAAATTTTCTTACTTTGTGTCTTGAGAAGGATGGTAAAGAACAAGAAACACAGAGAAAACCACGATACCCATCGAGATACATTGTAGTGTTTAACGCTCTGTTCAGTATTTCAGTTTACGTTGAGTTTTATAAAGCCAATTTCTTTACATTGTCTTCTTGATTTTTAAACAAATCGGTATTCCGACTTTCCTGGATAAATGTCTTTCTTGTGTTATTGAATGGCAAAGGAGTCAAAAGCCTCACATTATCAATCGGAATCGGTTTCATTTTGACGGTTCAACAACATTCATTGCGTTATTTACGTGTTGAGCAGACAAATTTTTCGAACTTATGAAGCAATGGATTAGCAATTTGCTTCAAAATGATTCAGATTCCGATTGATAGTGTGTTACGCAATTAGGGTACTGATGGTAAGTGATCACCGGTGCCTATTGATATCCTATATCTTTTCTGAGCTTGAAGTGAACAGGCTTCTTCTGGATAACCTCTTTCCATCATCGACTTTGTCTCTGTCACCTTTGACCTAGACTAGAGTCAAGAGCAAGTCCATTTCAAATTACAAAAAAAAAAGTGACCTGTCATTTCACCTGATGCTAAACATTGACACTCCAAGCAATAACAGCTGCACGGTTCTATCGATCAGGTTAAGCTACGCTTGCCGCGGTTGGTCCGTGGATGGGTGACCATCTTTACATACCAAGACCCCTCCATGGCCGTTGGTCCCGGCTGTCATTCATGGATCTTTGACAGTCTTTATGGGTCGTCAGAAGCCCGAAAGTTTGACAACCAGTCTTACCAAGGAATATTGTATTACCCAATAATTGGGTTGTGGAGGTCAGATAGGCAGTCGCTCTATGTAAAATACTGGTATTCAGCTGCATCCGATCAGACAGGAAGCCGACCCCAACAGAAAAGGCTAAGCAAGTGTTGATGCATTGACACTATTGACAGCTTACTTCACCTATGTTTTTAACCGACTTCAAAAAAGGAGGTTCTGTATTCGACCCGTATGTATGTAGTTTGTATGAACCAATTTTGATAAATCTTTCACTAATCTGATCTACATACTTTCAGGAAGGTTTTAGTATATAATAAATTATGTAATTATTCTTATAATATACGGTGTTATATGCATAAATGTATTGCATGAAAATCGCGGGGCACACCTAGTCTTAGATAATTACATTGCATCGCCACTTAATCAGTTATCTACTTTAGTGAAATGTATTCTAAGTTGATTTTTGAGTGACCATTTGTAACAAAAAGGTCCTTATAAGTTTTTGGCTGCAATGTAGTTTGAACTTTGTTGAGTATGACATTCAGTTTGTTGTTCCATAACTTGAAAATTATCTCAAATTCCTGGCTCTAATAAAATATACTAGCTAGAACTTATGTAGGTATGTGTATATTTTGTCTTTTTTATTTTATTTGTACTGTGCGTTTTGTTTGTGCAGAATAAACAATCTTTCTTTCTTTCTTAACTTAAAACTGGAACACTTCAAAGTTGCAAGGCGGTAGAAATATTTACAAAAGTATTTATTATACTTTTCCAAGGAGCTGTACCACTTAAAATAAAAATAATACAGTAGGTATCATAAAAGTAACAGTAGTAGCAGACGGGGTTCTAACTCATAAATAAATAATTTCTATCGCCCTCCGCCTTGCAGAGAGATCTCATATGAATTTTTTACTTTTTAATTTACTGCCTTGCAAGTGAAAGTGTTTGGTATGCGATTTTGTTTATTTTATGCCCAACCCTAAGTTAAGTGTAAGTAGATTTTGACGCCTGCAGACGTCTACGTATGTACACTACCTCGCCCTACTAACTGGAGGCCTACCACAAGCTCTTAACGCGATCCATTTTAGGACCTAAACTGAACTGTTCCTCTAATTCGTACCATGACGTCAGTTTAACGATTCAGTTTAGGCCGTGCCATTCTGCTGATAGCGATTGTCCCAAACTGAGTCGCAAGTTTTGGTTTTATTCATACTTGTTTGGTACCATGACGTCCATAGAGCAGCTCAAGCGATGCAGTTTAGGAACCTAAACTGAAATGTCTTGTTTTTGAATCGTTTTTAATTAGATCATGGTAGGTCACCAGATCATTAAACTGAGTGAGTATCGTTTGACTGAGTATCGTGGTTGCAAGCGCGATTGCTGAGCGAGGGGTCCTGGGTTCGATGACCAGGTCGGGCATAGCGTTATTGGGTTTTTCAAATCAAAATTTCTCAATAACAGCCCGGAGTTTGGAAGTTGGCGGTGTGTTAACCCCGTGCCTCGGAACGCACGTGTTGGATTGCCGTCCCATCGGACAATGAGAGTGAGAGCACCTGCCTCTGTGCACTCACTTGTGCACTATAGTATCCCCTAGTCTCCGTTGTGATTGGCTGCCATGGCCGAATTTCGGTCTGGAGGACTATTATTACTTAGGTATATACATGAATGATTGGGTGGCAATCCAGCAGGCAGCCCACCTGATGCTATGTTGCCATCCCAGGGACAAAATCAAAATTAAAAGTCATTTTAAATTGAAATTAGACAGAAAATCAGCAATTTTTTAATGTCAAAATTACATCAGACAGTACCCCAAAACGCCCGCCCTTCGCCATAGCTGTAATAAGTGTCGCAACAAGCTCTCCAGCAACACATCTGTCTGTGAGGTTAGAATACATAGAAATGTAAAAAAGAGAACTTTAACGTAAAAAAAAGAAAACTTACATACTTACATAAGTATATCTATGTTAGCAGAAGTCAATTTTGTACAATAGTATGCAAATTATTTAATATTACCTTCATATAGAAAAAGCTAAAATGTCTCATGTGTCTGTGGTTACACTAGTAACCATACAGTAACAATACCAGTTATTATGACGATACATTAAAAAAAAAGGTACCCTACTCTGAGCCACTGCACAGCAAATGCCTCCCCCAACCCAATTCCTTCCAGGCGTCCTTTCCTAGAGCCACCTCGATCCAATTCTTGCGGTTCGTGTCTATTTCGTCTCGCCACCTCTTCCTGGGCAGGACGATACACACACAAAATTAATCCCCAAATGTCACGAACAATCACAACGAAAACCGTATTTTACAATTATAAAATAAAATAAAAAAATAAACTCGCCAAGATAATTGGTGCCGAAAATACATTTTGATTGCATTTTCATCGATACGGCAAAAAACCGGTAACATTGTTACTATAGAGCAGGGACTATTGTTTTCACGAAATTATTTGAATTCCCAATAGTGGGTACATGGTAGGATAACGTGGATAAGCTGGGTAATTGAAAGATTCTTATTCAAATTAATAAAATTGATTTATTGGAATGTAATTTGGAAGAACACCGAAAGCAATGAAAGAAAAATGGCGGATTGACCAAGAGCGAAGAGTAGAGAGTGTTCAACTCAATTTCAAAACTCATTTATTTCAATTACAACATTTATAAATAGGTTACCAATTACTGAATTACCAAGAAGTTGGTCACCTATTTGACTGTAAAAAAAACCGGCCAAGTGCGTTTCGGACCACGCATAAAGAGGGGTTCCGTAGTTGGAATGAATTTACCCCAAGAACAAACGTAATATTGTAGTTGAAAAACATGTTCTCCCATACATACATTCCAACTGAAAATGTAAGCTTGTACGCACAATATTGAGAGATTTACCATGTTGTTTTAAGACCACAGACTTCTTATAGGTTTTCCTGTAATTTATAAGTATAGAACTACTTTCTGTATTTTTTTTTTTAATTTTAGGCTCAGTAGTTTCGGAGATAAGGGGGAATTGTCAGTTTTTGTCTATTTTCTTAAATAACTTTAACCCAATTTACTTTAAAATTATGAAAAAAAAATTATTTGAGATCCTCACAGTAAGCCCTTTCATTCACACGGTACCTACAGATTGCGAAACTTTTTTTTTAATTTTTTATTTGCTCCCAAAAATTACCCCCATATTCAAAATTCATTTATTTACGTTGCACATCTGTGTTTGGGTCACAGAGTATGTGTACCAAATTTCAACTTAATCGGTCCATTAGATACGGAGCAAATTGGCTGTGACAGACGGACGGACAGACAAGAGTGATCCTATAAGGGTTCTGTTTTTTCCTTTTGAGGTACTGAACCCTAAAAACGCAAATCTTTATGTAGAATAACGGGTAAGAAACTCCATGGACACTCTTTTAAATCAAGATATTACAAAATTCTGGGTAGGAGTGGGGACTGACGTGTTCCTTTTTCCTCAAGGCGGATGATGTTTGTGTTTGAAAACCGTTATTGCTATTCGTTCTGTTGAGAAATATTTTGGTTTTCTACAATATTGACCGCGAATCAAAATAAGGCTTCTCATATTTAGATTTCCATCGCAGAGGCAACATGTGTTCAGAAATCTTGTTGCAACATCATCTGCCATGATCTGCCATGCCTTTTCCTGACTACTTTAGGGTCGGCTTCGGTATTTTAGATAGATCGACTGCCTATCTGACCTCCAAAATCCAGTTACTGGGTACATAAACTTGGTTGTCAGATGTTCGTGCTTCTAACGACCCACAACGACTGTCAAAATTCCATGAATGACAGCCGGGACCAACGGCTTTAACATGTTGTCCGAGGCATGGAACAATACCAAAAAAAATATTTTGAATATTAAAAAAAAATCATTTCTGTAGCCTACCCCTTCAAAAATGGAACATGCA
The DNA here is from genome assembly GCA_914767645.1 of Hydraecia micacea. Classification (NCBI taxonomy): domain Eukaryota; kingdom Metazoa; phylum Arthropoda; class Insecta; order Lepidoptera; family Noctuidae; genus Hydraecia; species Hydraecia micacea. The sequence goes on along the minus strand of OU611801.1, from coordinate 1,826,407 downwards.
TTTTATTTCAACCGCCTCTCACTTCACTAACGCCGCAGACGTCACACAGTTAGCACATCACCTCCCCCCAACCATAAACCACCACATATTCACACATTCTTCTCAAAAAGGCCACAGCTGACCATAAATTCGTCAGCTCCACACTACGCTAGCCGTGACGTCACGCGCTGGGACAATTAAACGCTCCCGATCGCGCTGCAAACTGTAAAAATAAACGAGTACTGGAGATCAATTCTACTAATATCTAACAATAATCGAACTGTTTCGTTTATGTTTCGATTCAGTTTCGACCATTAGGGTTTTTGGTATTCTACTATTTTAAAACTAAAACTGATAAGGAACCGCAACGCAACTACAACGCTACTGTAACGCGAACACGGCGCCTAATCAGCGAAACGAAATTGTGCCAAGAATTGTATTGCACAGATTAAAAAGTACGTATGCGAGATACCATAAGAAAAAAGGAAAAAACTTCTAAAATATAAAATTACGGTTTTGGAAAGCCTATAGGTTTTCACAAACTCACGATCGGTTAAGTCAAAGGCGAAATTACGTAGCCTTGACGACAAATTTCGTCTTCTCACTCTTCCGATGTCTACTTGATCGGCGAGACTAAGATATTCATTGTAGAACATCATCTTAATTAAAGGATAAATGCGAACAGTCAAGAAAAAGTTATACAAAGCCAACTTTCCCGTAGCGACTAATTTTGACAGATGAGACGCTTTAGTTTCGTTCAAGTTTCGTTTTGGTTCGAGTGACGCTTGCGTCAAAACATTAGTAGAATAGCGATTATAACAAGTTAACGTTTCGTTCGGGATCGGTTGTGTTAGTAGAATCGAGTTTTTAACTTCAACTTAACTAGAACTAAACTTATATCGTTGTTATTTTAGCAGAATAGAAAAACGCTCAATAGCTGTCGTTTAGTTACGGTTCTGTTGCGATTTCGTTGTAAATTTATTAGTGGAATTGACCTCCTGTGCAATGACGTCATGTGACGAGTAGCTGGTTAGTGTTTGGCGCATGCAGGTTTTAATTTGATGTAGCTAGGCAGAGTGAGAGTATCCAGGTCATGAATTTAGTGTATAGGTAAAGGAAAATTTGGTTTAGTGGATATCAATCTATCTAACTAGCCCGTATCGTCCCATTGTAGGGAAAGTACCTTCTCCCTTTTCCACACAATTCTGTCTTTTGCTAGTCCCAAGCTCGTCCCGCCATCTTCGTCTCGGCCTGCTGCGATGGCGTCGGGCGCTTAGTGGGATCCAATCGGTGGTTCTCTTAGCCCATTTGTCATCTAACATGTGGTAGAAATGTCCGGCCTAGTTCCACTTACGCTTAGAGGCTTTCTGAGTAACGTCCGTTATCTTGGTTTTGGCGCGCAGTGTAGTGTTGCTTATACGGTTCGCAATTCGAACCCCCAGGATACTGCGTTTCATGGCTCGCTGTCAAACCTCGAGCTTGGAACTCCGCAGAAGTGTCAAAGACCAGGTTTGAGCACCATATGTGAGAATGAGAAGAACCACTATAGTTGTTATCAATAGGACCAATAAAAAAAAAATTGTTACTAAAAAGCTATGGCCCTCATACTTGGTTCCACGTTGCAACCATCATCAATCAGGTGAAATAATAATTCTAATTGTATAAATGTTATCATAGTTTCTATGATCATAGCATCTTAAATTTTTTTGTTTATATTATTTTAGCAGTAACTATTAGATACATAAAAATCATCTTTCGGACTTCAACATGAAAAAGGCTATATATCTCTAAAACTGGCCATTATTTAACTCGGCGCCAACGCCAAGCAACTAGGCAAGAAGTCTGTATCTTAGAAGGAAGTACCTATTCGCCGAAATTGCAGTGACATACAACTCACCAAGGTGGGGCAAAAGCATTGTCATTGTGATTTGAGACTTATGTTATAGACAGACTAGCTTCTGCCCGCGTGAAATTTCATCCTCCCCCCATTTACCCTCTTAGGGGTGGAATTTCGTAAAACCCTTTCTTAGTGGATACCTACTCTTCACAAAGAAAACACCCTCCAAATTTCATGTCTCTAGGACCAGCGGTTTAGGCTGTGCGTTGATATATCAGTCAGTCAGGACTTTGAATTTTATATATATACTAGCTTCTGCCCACGACTTCGTCCGCGTGAAATTTCACCCTCCCCCCCATTCACCCTCTTAGGGTTGGAATTTCGAAAAACCCTTTCTTAGTGCACCCCTAGACCTCATAAGGAACCTACATGCCAAGTTTGGAATCTCTAGACCCAGCGGTTTGGGCTGTGCGTTGATATGTCAGTCAGTCAGTTCTCCTTTTATATATTTAGATAGATAGAGAATTAGTCGACAATGCAATGGCGCGATGCACACAGCTCAGATGACGATGGAGATATTGAAACACCAATTGCCAGGCCGTGCGATCTGCCGTTTTGGCGATTTGTCGGTCGGCCAGATCGCCAGATCCGACGGCACCAAACTTCTTCCTTTGGGGCTTTTTGTCTTTATCACAACAAACCACAAACCTTATAAGTATGTAGCGGTATCTACAACACGCCACATGCGAACAACGTGTCATACTGACGTCACGCTAATCCTGCATCTCGCAAGCAGAGTTTACCGCGCAACTAGCATAGATACAATGGCCCGACATGAATCATCGGGCAGTTGCCCGCCAGACACAACACCCGTCTGGTCGGAGGATCCTCCCTTTTCTATAGAGAATGAATGAACTTTACACTCTGTTCCTCATACCTCTATAAGTATTGAAAAAGCTAACATTGAAGAAGAAATCACCCATTTGGAGATAGTTACTTTGCGAACAACAGTTAAAAATACCGTAAAACGAGCACAATGTGCATAATTTGACTGATATCATTTTTTCGACCTTAATGTCGTCAATTTAACACTTTTAAATAAACTTTCCCTGAAAACAGCTCTTTTCATTTTCAAAATAAATGTTAATTTCACTTTATGACGTTACTTTTACCCCATCTTGTGTGCAAGTACTTCTAATTATCTAAACATGCTAAAACCCTGCTATACCTGTACAGATGAACTACAATAATCAGGGAGATGGAACTGGAACTTTGTTCACTTGCCTCTGGACTTCACAAGTCTCCCAATTTCAGCAACTACAGGTTTCGGAACCTTTGTTATAAGTTTATCTAGGCATCCTTTAGGCTATCGGTTGGGTAGCTTAGGCATCCTTTAGTTTGAGAGCTGTTGAGAGCGTTCGATATTAAGTTTGTCGTTTCGCGGTCTTAGTGAAAGGGCTAGCCGTATCGTGGGGGCTGTTCGATGAAGTGTATTGGAGGTTGCGCAAACTTGAGGTGTGATTTTAGGTACTTGGGAGTGTAAACTATTAACGAAAACAATAGAAAGAAACAACACGTAAAATAAAATATGTTTTATACCTTGGTGTAAATACGGGGTTACAAACATTGATTTTGGATAGCTAGTTTTTGTAAAAACTTTAACGATTATGCCAAAAGACGTTATAACGCAGCATGCCGCTTTTATCGCGACATTAATATTTAACACACGTATACGGTTCCGCGTTTTCGTTTTATGGACATATTTTTATTTTCAATTTTTCAAAATAGCATTATCGAGCAACCTGTACTTAAAGAACTGCAGCATTGGAATGGGCAACTAGCTTCATTTTATTTTTGACTGACCGACTTCTTAACAATTCAAAAGTGCCTGTAAATGGTTTAATTGAAATAAATGCTTTGAGTTTGAGTTTGAGCAGCGCAGGGGTCATTTGCCGGGGTCACGGATCATAATATCGCATCCGATCCATGAAATTTCGATGAATAACGTGCAAAGAGTAGGCGAATTGAAGGAGAGAGAGAGAGCCCTATGTCGGCCAGTGGCGCAGACGCTAGTTTTCAAATTACGAATTATTTTATTTGTTATAATTTTTATGATTACTGGCCAGTCAATTAATTAAAAAAAAATTAATAATACTAGCATAGAAACGAAAGCAGGCATGTCATACGCCTAGTTTTTGGTAATTGCAAGACTTTAGACGCGTTCGCCGTTCTTTAAACAGGGTGGGGACCACATCAATATGCCACTAAATTAAAATAAACTTTGTATATCTAACTAAAGACGTTTCCAGTTTACAAAAAAAAAATCTAGTAAGTACCTATGTACATTAAATATATTTCATCATCATCTGCCTAGCCTTTTCCCAACTATTTTGGGGTCGGCTTCCAGTCTAACAGGATGCAGCTGAATACCAGTATTTTACATGGAGCGACTGCCTATCTGACCTCCACAACCCAGTTACTGGGTAATACGATACCCCTTGGTAAGACTGGTTGTCAGACTTTCGGGCTTCTGACTACCCGTTACGACTGTCAAAGATGCACGAATGACAGCCGGGACCAACGGCTTAACGTGCTTTCCGAGGCACGGAGGGGCCTTGGTATGTAAAGATGGTCACCCATCCACGGACCAACCGCGGCAAGCGTAGCTTAACCTGATCGATCGACCCATGCGGCTGATATTACTTAGCCACAAGCCCCGCCATATAAAACATTAAAATATATTTACTATTCAGTAATTGTCTAATTCGCAAAATACATAATCGGCTCGTCACTACATAATTTCTTTTCTGTACCCAGTTGTCATTGCCGCCTACTGAATACAATCTTCAGGGCCAAGGTTGCGACGATCATGTTACATCAAACACGTTGCTGAGCCCTGATCCGGTGGATTGGCTTTTATCCGCCCTTAAGGACATATCCCAAGGAGATAATAAATTAACATTGTGTAACAGTGTAACACGATATTTCCTGGGTGTACCTACGTAGTTGGCGAGTAAGTACAGACGCCAGCACATCAGGCTACCCGAAACTGTCAAATTTCCCCAATCAACCTTGAACCTAATGCCTTGGCGATAAAGTTGAAAATCTATTAAATAAATTTGACAGATTGCAGTAGCTTCATGTGCAGAGGGGCAATTCTCGTAATTTTAAGAATGTTCACAGTCTGCTCTCATTCTCAGACTGTCAAAAATACCTCTAATTTCCCTATATTTTTGACATTGATTGTCGCTGAGATGAGTTTGCGACTAGATTTTGAACGTTTTTAATTACAGGAATTGGCCATCAGATAACCGACGAGAAATTTCTGCGCTAGAATTATGCTGAATTCATGGTTTGCGAGTTTGCTCTAGCTGCGCCCCATGGTTTCACCCGCATAAGTCTCGATCCTTTGGGAATATCGGGATAAAAAGTATTCTATGTCCTTTCCCGGGACTCAAGCTATCTCTATACCAAATTTCATCCAAATCGGTTCAGCGGTTTAGGCGTGAAAAGGTAACATATAGACAGACAGACAGAGTTACTTTCGAATTTATAATATTAGTATGGATGGATATATCGTTTACAATATTTATCACAACTAATCATTTACACTAGGTACTAAGAATGACTAACTAACTATAGATACCAATACAAAACGACACTTGGCGTCGAAGTAGGTACTCGTCCGAATCACTGTCACCTACATATTATTTATTTAGCGATTGCCGTATTGAATGTCATAAAAGATGATAGATAATTGACATGAGTATACAGTACGAATTGGAGCTTGTAATCGATTCGATAAGTAGTTTAGGCTATCAAATATACATACTAATAGACAATGACAAACTTGACCACTCGATCTTCTTGGTTTTTGAATTGTTGCGCCACTTCTTCCGAGCGAAAGCACTAGGAAGAGGTGAAGGGCAGGCGTTTTAGGCAAGAAGCTTATAGGTTAAAATGGAGACAACACTCTTAATACCTAAGTGAAACCGACTGTGGGCTGACGCTCTCTTTCTAAATACATACATATGACAAAGAAAGCACATATCACTATCTCGTTCTTATGTGTGTATTTAGAAAGAGAGTGTCCGACCACAGTCGTCTTCAGATAGGTATTCAGAGTGTTGCCTCCACTTTTATCTATAAGCTTCTTGGTTTTAGGGGACTGTCTTTTGTCATTTTGACATTCGAAAAGTGCTGATTCTCAGCCTAATTTGAATAAATTACTTGATTTTCACACTATCAATCACAATTTGACTCATTTTGACGAATATTGCTAATTCATTGCTTCATATTATCTACTAGCTGTGCCCGCGACTTCGTTCGCGTGCATGACGGAAAACGTTTTAATTTTTTTGCGCGGAACCCTAATTTTTTTTTCTAAAATAAAATTAGCCTAAGTTACTTCTTATTATATCAGCTATCTGCCAGTGAAAGTCCCGTAAAAATCGGTCCAGCCGTTTCAGAGATTAGCCGGAACAAACAGACAGACAAAAATTGTAAAAAATGTTATTTTGGTATATGTACCGTGTATACATCCATATGCATTTAGTAAAATGCGGTTATTTTAATATTACAAACAGACACTCCAATTTTATTAATTTGCATAGATGTCTGCTCAAAAACGTAAATGACGCAATGTATATTGTTGAACTGTCAAAACGAAAGCCCTTGCTAATGTTAGTGTGTTACATACGCCACTACCCCGCTGTTCCTGGCTTGGTCGAGTATTTTTTTTTAATATTTTTTATGCCGTGATTAGTCTCATTGTTGACAAGCCTCTCATTCCCCCAACATCTTCCATAGCTATATAAACAATACATCCATACTAATATTATAAATTCAAAAGTAACTGTCTGTCTGTCTATATGTTACCTTTTCACGCCTAAACCACTGAACCGATTTAGATAAAATTTGGTATAGAGATAGTTTGAGTCCCAGGAAAGGACATAGGATAGTTTTTATCCCGATATTCCCACGGAATCGAAACTTATGCGGGTGAAACCGCGGGACGCAGCTAGTCTACTTATAAAAGAGACATACATACATACCTACACAGCTAAACCTAAAAAGCTCACGCAGGAAAATTCTTTCGTAATTGAAAGCAGCGTTATATCCGAGTCCCATGCGCTCGTGCGACGCGAGATTCATAAAAACACAACAAATTGTAATAATAATATTTGTGAACGTCTCCATGCTGGAATTGTTGCAATATGGCCGCCGAATCTCGCGCAGGGCTGTCGATACGATACATGAATTATGAGAAGTATAATTATATTGAAACAAAGTTTTTTAACGCGGCTTGCAGTAGGAGTAACGGAAAAGCGTTATATTACTTTCATCTCTGTCTCATTCTAGTATAACTAATAGAAAAAGACAAAGAGAGAGAGATAATATAGTTTTCATGGTTTTCGAGGGTGTTAAAGCCGATAGCGAGGTCAAAATGAAAATCCAAGCTCGCAACTGCGATTTTTTTTTTATTTTTCATCATGGGTGTCGTGTCGTTTTCATGGTTTTCGGAGGTGCTGAAGCCAATACTGAGGTCAAACTGAAAATCCAAGATGAAGACAACTTTATGAGAGTTTGTAAACATTGATTAAAGGAACAACAGCAAAATCTCTTTTTTTATGAGGGCAAGCGGAAGAAATCATTGCTAATTTTGTAATGTTTGTTTTGAGTATATAAAATTACATAGAAAAACAAACAATCCATTTTCTGACAGCCCTACCCAACATGCGCGATGTAATATTAGAAATGAATCCGTTTTCGTGCTTTGATTAGGTGTCTGTATACGAATGTGCGTTTATCGACCCCATCAATGTTCCGGAACCTAGTTATCAAAGCCTTACGCCTTATGCCATGAGATGTGACGTCATAGCATATGCTGAACAAAGCGCAAAATTGAGCTTATTCTCCTTTTTTGTGGAATTTTCGGCGCTGTCAGCAAGGTTGAGAGGGAAATAGCATCTACGGATGAAGATACTTTGATATACCTTCTTGGGTGCTGAGATGAGAATGCTAAGAGGAATGTGTGATGTTATACGAATGGATAGAATAAAAAATGACTACATAAGATGAAGTTTGAAAGTGGCAACGGTAACTGAAAAGTTGTGTGGAAATCGTTTGTCATGGTATGGGCACATGCTACGGAGAAATGAGGAAAATGTCGTGAGGAGAGTTTTGAGTATGGATGTCGATGGCTATAAGAGTAGGAAAATACCAAAGAAACGATGGATGGAATGTTTGAATGATGATATGGTTAGAAAGGGAGTGACTGCCCAGATGACGACTAATAGAGAAGTATGGAAGAAAAATACATAGGTATTGCGCTGACCCCAAATAAATTGGGATAAGGGCAGGAGAATGATGATGACTTGCTAAAACTCACAAACTAGGTAAATTCCTTCTGCCAAGCGTGATGATAACCGCATCTTCATTCATTTAAACACCCATGATTGGCCGTAGTTTATAAGATTGTAAGCTGATGATAAACTTAGCCTTAACCATTCCTTAATCCAACGTGGATCCACGCGAGACACATTGGTTTTTTAATTGTTTCTGTAATAACGGCAATTTTTATAAGCTTGTTTAATCTTTAGGTATTAACTAATTTCTACTACATTTTCTGTTTTTACTCGTGATAACCTGTAATTGGCTTTATGTCTCATATAATATTGTTATACTTCTGTTACAGCTGTTGGTTCTCCTATAAATAAATAAATAAAGATAAAGTACCCAAAACTAATATTTTCGTATCACCCCTTACTAGTTTCAAAAGAGGGAAAATGGATGTTAATGGTATTGGAAACAAAACATTTATTATGCGCATAATAGTGCGGTTCAAATCGAATACATTACTAGTCACCGGTGCATCGACAAAACAATGATATTTTGTTGCATCTGCTTGAAAACCTATTGTCATAAAATGGACTAACGATTTGATGAAGGCAAGCTTGTTGTTGTGGAGAGGCTTATGTTTAGCAGTGGACTGCAGTAGAATCAAGAGGTAATTAGTTATGTACCTAAGTATAGAATATTGTTGCAAAATCATCGCCAACTCCACGTTCACACATTTACAAGTTGTAGGTAATACTTGTATGTATGAGTATGTCGTGTATAAAACATGTATAGGCAAGTTTTGTACACAAATACCTACATAGTTTTTACAACTTATTTTGGGTGTAAGCGATACTTAATTTTCAGTAACTTTTCTGAATATGTTTTCTCGGTACTATAAAAACAACATTTATCCTTACGAACTGCTATTAGGCTTGAAATCAGCAATTTAATATAAGAGAAGTAAGTTTATAAACGTTCTTGTCATCATAACACCTTAGATTCAACCTTCTTTTTTTTTTCCAATTCCGTTGCTCAGTTGAGACGAAATTAGCGAACCATAAACCTTTTCCACTGGAAATGCCATTTGCTAATTGAAATTAAATTACCGGATTGTATACCGATTTTTTTTTCGTCCATTCTCTACTTTCCGATGTCCTTTAGGCGACACACTAGCTGTGAGTTTGACAAACCTTCCTTGACTTCTTATTTAGTCTAGAAAGTGTTGGCAAGAGTCATTTAGCCGGATCTAGGTATGATTCCCAGATCAAACAAAGTGCTATGGGGTTTTTTCGTCATCGATTTTTTCAGTAGTAGCCCTGGATTTGTGTCTTCGATTCTCGATTGATGCCCAATTGACATGGCAATAATAGGCTCGGCCTCTGATGAAATGAAATGTGTGTGTAATTTTAATACCTCGGCCTTTTGCGAATACAAGCCCGATTTATGTTAATCTACAGTCATTAGACAGACGCTCAAGCATGCTTGCACAAAGTGAGAAATAACTTTAATTTCGGAAGTCGGTGTCAAAAACGAAAATGCGGAACCAACGATACCGACTTCCAAACCACAAAAAAAAATCGTCAAATTAATTTCTTTTTTGTTCTATCGTGTTTAGAAGATACCCATCCCGTCTGCCAAGTTTCGCTAGCTAATTTGGTTTGACCCTTTTTTTTTTTCTTTATTTGTTTTGGGGTTTTTATCTAAACAGATATGTCAACCCCATCGTGGCTTTTTGTTACCACTGTAACATTAACAATTATAGTAATTGTAAGTAGTATTGACACACAAACTATATGGTTTGATCCTGTATTACCTGGTAAGAAGTGACAAAAAAATGCAGATTGATCATGCAAGATTGTCTATCTAGCATTTACGTGTGTAGCATCTTTAGCTGTATGTATTAGCGATTGATTACTGAGCGTTAGAAGCGAATTATTGGATTCTTGTGAGCTGGCAATGTGCCAAGAATTGAAGGCAGATATTGTTCGCGAGTCTTTGAGGGTCAACGGTGGAATTGTAGGGGAATTAATGAGGTTACGATGTTATTTTTAATGGGTAGGTTTGTGTATAAAATTATTTTTTGCCATCTGAGTTGGGAAAAAAGAAGATTAGATAGATCAGGATGCCCTTTGAAGATTTCCCCTCCTTTATACTTGTACATATTATTATTTTAAGAGCTCCATAGGACAACCTAGAGTCTAAACAAAATCAAACTGTTTACTAATTTAATTTATATTTTTTAAATTTTTATGACATTATTTTTCGCATAGAATCAATTTCGTTTTATTGTGATTTTTGACGTTCGAAAGTTCCTTTAATGTTCCTATTTGAAATAAATGATTTTACTTTGAAAACTATAATTTTTTTTAAATGATGTAATTCTAATTCAATAAATAAATAAATAAAATTCAATCAGCCGGGAACAAATCTAGACTCCGGGGTGTGTTACTAAGAAATTCCTAGTCAGTGGGTCGTCTTAGGGGTCCTAATGGGAAACCCAATAATACTTTGCCCAACATGGGAAGCGAACCCAGGCCGCGCTTGCGACCACGATACAAACGGGGCTGTCACCCATCCTTAATACACACAGGCCGGAATAAACTATAGGCTCATTGGCCTATGTTACGTCAAGCACCGTTCAAAAACACATAGCTCGCAATACTATTTTCCATATCGTCGACCAACTGCCCTCTAGGGCGCAATGACAAACCGCAAAACTTTTTCAAATTTCCCCACTTTTGGCTCTATTTTTTTATTTACGATCAGTCCTATCGTAAAGTTATCTCATAACTTCAGATTATTGACTTTGATTCTACAATTTATCTCGAAATTGATTTATAAGGGAGGCCGGGGCAGCCATTTTTATACCATACCTTATTTTTTAGTTGGAGTGAATTCATTATTTATACATTTTTATGGAGCGATGATTGTATTCAAGTATAGAGGGGTGGATTTTTGAGATTGATGTTGGCGTCCGCCATCTTTTTTTAGGGTTCCGTTATGATATTGATGAAGCTTCTTGTGATACTCACAAATGCTCGGTTCCTAAGTATAAACAGTGGTAGCATTTTTTATTGCCAAAAGGCATATAAATATATTCGCTAATTTTAACTGTGATGGCGACTTCCATATGAGAGGGTCTACTATGCGAAGAAATTATGTCTTTGCTTCATTATTGGTAAAGACTTGTATCTCTACAAATTATGAAGCAAAGACCTTAATTTCAACCAATAACGGTCCATAAATTATTGGAATCGGCCATAAGGTGTCCGCTTGCAACACAAATCACTAAACAGCGCTAAACGAATTTAAAAACCGGCCAAGTGCGAGTCGGACTCGCACACGAAGCTTTCATCAGTGATAGCCACCGATGCCGGTGTTATAAGATTTGTCATATGTCATGCAAACCTTACCTAAAGCAAGTCATTAAAATCCTAGGCTCTAGCCGGGCTATAAAATTGTGCTGATTTTCATTATGAGCAGCTTTCACTGACCAATAATGTGATTTGAATTTGAGAGCAGTGGTGTTGAAATAATTTACACAAAGCAAAGAGCCTGTCTGGGTTCGAACCTACGACCTTCAACTCGTAAGTCGCGGCCATTACCACTGGTCCACAACTACTCACATCCATCGCTGCACTCATCTCAACTGCCTCGTTTCAGTCAGGAGCTAGCTACCTCGATGCGCTCGGCAGCCATAGAATCCTTCGTTACGTTCGAGATTCAACCTAGCACCCGTGACAAAATACACAGCTTTATCCTCTTGGTGAATAATTAATTAGTATTATTATACCAAATTTTATATTTTATCATTCCACAAATAATGTAAATAAGTAAAGAAATTTAGATTTAGCACGCGTCAGAGCGAGATGGGTGCGCGTTCATCGTGGTTCGTGGATCACAGATTGTTTGAAGTCAATTTGAAGTTTAAGAAATCAGCGTTCTCCCATTGGTTGATTGAAATATTGTATATAGGTGAGCCCAGCACAAATAGTATGTTTTAAAATAGAATATAAGGAAGGATCTTTGACAAAATAAATGAGCAATTATTCCCTGCAACAAGTCGTGTTTAATTTGCCATTAAAAACAGGACCCCAACAAAATGTTTATAAAACAGTTGTTTGTAACATTTAATGCCTTAATTCTTATTTAAAAACCATATCAAAGGCATTTACATAACAGTTAGAATAATTATTCGAAAGCTCTTGTCCTTGAATATAAGAGTCATGAGAATACCGTCTATAAGATGTTTTTTAAACACGCTTAAACCTAACGACACGCACTTTTACCCAAGAAGGTAGGCAGACTCGGTCTTCTTCTTTTCGAGTCGTTGGTAAATACATGGTCATCATCATCTGCCTGCCTTGTCCCAACTACGTTGGCTTCGGCTTCCAGTCTAACCGGATGCAGCTGAGTATCAGTATTTTACATAAAGCAACTGCCTATCTGACCTGCACAACCTAGTTACTAAGACTTCGCTGTCTGTCCGTCCGTCTTGTCTGTCACAAGGCTGTATCTCAAGAATCGCGATAGCTAGACAGTTGAAATTTTCACAAATTATGTATTTCTGTTGCCGCTATAACAACAAATACTAAAAACAAAATAAAACAAATATTTAAGGGGGGCTCCCATACAACAAACGTAGGCACTTGAAATATTCACAAAATACTCAGTTATATTTTACTTTAATAATAAATAATAAAATTAAAATAAAATAAATATTTAATGGGGGCTCCCATACAACAGACGTGATTTTTTTGCCGTTTTTTGAGGTAATGATACGGAACCCTTCGTGTGCGAGTCCTACTCGCACTTGGCCGGTTTTTCAGATCTTTATTTACACTTGTATAAATAAACGACTTTATTTATTCAAATGCAGTTAATGTAGAAGTCATTATTACGTGAAATAGTAATTTTTAATATGCAAACACATAATCAGCCTATAATGTTCCCACTGCTGGGATACAGGCCTCCTCTCTGTGAGAGGAAGTGGGCCAGAACCCTAAATAGCAAAACCTCAACCAACGCCAAATCATCTCAAAAATATAACCCGCCTTCAAATCAAGACTATGAAACAACCTTCTATCTTAACTTTAACAAACTTTATAATCATTTTTTTAGATACAAATAACATGTTTGTGATCAAAGACGCTACAAATTGTAGACAACACCGGGTTATGTGCTTGTATTATAGCGTAGTGTAGCTGCAGGCAGTATCACGAATGATTTCATGCTTTTCCTCTCATAATCAGGATGATTTTATTATAAAGGCTTGACATGGTTTGTGTCATGAATATTTTAACAGTTATAATGGTTTGTAGAGGTCAGATAGGCAGCACTCCATGTAAAATACTAGCTGCATCTCGTTAGACTGGAAGCCGACCCCAACATACTTGGGAAAAGGCTAGGCAGATGGTAATAAATAAGTTGTTGTCGAAAAAGCATGTCGTCGAAGTCGCTTGGTTTCCTAGTTCAGTCATGTCGAAGAAACGCTTTGTCGGAGTACAGTAGTGTCGGACTTAAGGTATTTCGAACTAATACCACTTAATAATAAACCACTTAATTTAAGCATTTATTTTTGAAATATTAATTACAAGAAGTATTTTACAATCTAAAATATATATATATACATATTATATACAAGCATAGACAAGAGCTCATAGGGCATCAAAAAATTCATCCGCATCGCTGTCAATGGGATAAGTGCCCAAAAGGCTGGCAGCATTACCACGTTGGATGGCAATGCTTATTCTTTGGGCTAAAAATAGGCCAGCCCTCTGGTCACGTGTAGAGTCAACCAACCGCTTGGCGATGTCTCGAAACATTCGATGAGCACTCGGGCCCCAAGGCCCTAGAGTTTCAACCCCAAACGGCGCAAACATATAAATCCCAAAAAGGTTGTTATATTTGCGCCGTTTGAGGTTTTCTGCTCCTGCAGCAGCCGCCCCAGCACAGCCCGCCGTGCCACTCAATACTATTTTCGGATAATAATGTTATATGTTATATAATATTAAATTGCAATTTCTGTAAACTTAGCGGTGTGAACTTCTGGTAGTTGTTACACTTAGTTACATATAATTTACTTGTATAGTAATCTGTGGAAACTGTTTCTGGATTGTGTTGAACTAATTTTATACTTATGTTTGTTATTGCATCTGTTTGTTTCCCAAATAAAATAAAATAAATAAATAAAGTATTCTCGAAATGAAGACGTGTCGGAGTTCCATAGTGTCGAAATAAAATCTTTACGTATCACGGTTTGTCGAAATTCAGTTGGTAAGTCAAGTTTCCGTATGGCCCGCCCCACCTTAAGAAGGAAACACAAATCTCTAACAATTCAACACCTTCCCTTGTAAAGGCGTCCCGGATCCGGAAGTCACTCGTTTCCCGCCAAAAAACGCGCGTAATTTTTTCCACTGACGCTTAAGCCTTTATGACATAACTTCCGGTTGGATTTCCCGTGACGTCACGTGTCGTGTGACTCACTTCCGGTAGGATTATGTTATGAATTTACGATGCGGTTTTATTATTATTGGGCTTTTAAATTAATTGAACAAGCTGGTTTTTGTTTAGTATGTGGGTTTTAGAGTAAGGTTATTAACACGATTTACCTGTCATTGCTTTATTTTTACCTTTTGTTGGTAGACTAATTTTTATTCGAGATGCATCGTCTTCACATTTAATGATAAGTATAATGAATGTATACAAAACCTTGTAAAACATTTTAAAAGAGTAACGCTGGAGTTTCTTGCCCATTCTTCTCCATACGAAAACTACCTTTTGGAAGGGGCGACTAGAATCAATTTCGTTTTATTATAATGTTTGACGTTCAAAAGTGCCTTTAGTGTGCCTATTTGAAATAAATGATTTGACTTTGACTTTGATTAAACTCGCACTGTATTCTCAAGGGATAGAAATAACAGAAAGCCACTTGCAACCAATAATATTGCCACTGTTGGGACACAGGCCTCCTCTCTGTGTTCTTCTGTGTTCCGCGTGTTGGATAGCGGCCCACTCCTTCTGGTGTGGGCCGCTATCCAACACGCGGAACAATGTTTGGTTCTAGGACTAAGTAGATAGAATACCTACCCTTTATTGTGTACACCATAAATATTAGCATAATTATAGCATAGAATAGAATAGGTCTTTATTTGCTTAGAATGTAGGTACATAAAAAATAAGTTGTTAAATTATATAATAGGATCCATGTTACATTCTGCCTTAATATAGCATGCCAATGTAATACAAATTAGTGGATAATAAAGATATTACAAAAAAATATCATTTAAGAAATCCTACACAGAATAATAACATTTATCTTTCTGTGAAAAGTTTTTTAAATTTTTGCAACAATAAGTTTTTAAGTTGGTCAGGTATTTTATTAAAGATAACAGGAGCCATACAAATCACATTTCTTTTTAATAAGCTAGTTTTAAATGCCCCCGTGCATAATAGTTTTTAAATATTAGGATACAAAAAATATAAAAACATAATAAAATAGTAGCCCACCGGTATCGGGAACAGGGTCCAAGCTACCGGCGGTCAGGGCTCCAGAGAGAGGAACCTGATAGGCTGATTACCTATTATTTTATAAAAATGTCGAATAGAAAGATTCCTATCAATAAAGTAAAAACATTTTTTTCTGCAAAAGTCAGATATTTTTGCATATTATAAGTGAAGTATTATTTTAATGTTTCTCTAGGTATATTGTTTTCTTTATTATTTCTTGTTTTTTCCACCTTCGTATTGCTTCAACTGAATGAAAATTAATAAAAATCTTTATAACTCTACAGGACTGCTACCTACCCTGTAAAAGGGAAGCGTGAAGTAGCACAGAAACAGTCGATTCGCTCCGGAATGCAATATCTTTGAGCTAAGACCGAACAACTCCGAGGAATTCCGAACGAATGTACCTACTAGTTATCTACGACTAGATTTATACAGGGTGAGTTTTTTAACAGATAAGGCACTGTAGCAGTATTAGCGGGATTGTCTGAAAGGGTTACCGCTGCCCCGGAACATAAAGGGCTAAGGAAGGAACACGGGTGGGTTTTAGTAAGTAAGAGTCTGACACTCCCTGCCGCTCCACCCAGAGCGGGAGGAGTCATCTGATGATTTTTCATCCACAAAAAAAAATGAGTGTGCTTATGACCACACGACTGGAGTGAAACTCCCGTTCGCCTCGCCCGATCACACTTTTCGTAACGCTTACGTCACGCGTTCGCCAGCTTACTTAAAAAGAAATTTTTGACGGAAAACATTTTGCATATATGTAACCTATAATATTTGCATGCTTTGATATAAGCAAAACATGTAGGGCTCTATAATATATTTGCAAAACAACTTTATATATCATGTTTTATGCAAATAAATATTATTTACATTAAAAAAAAATTAACTACGTTATAAACATGCAAGATATGTATTATTTATTTTATATTTTGGTGAGAATGTTGCAGGCACAGCTAGTCAATTATATATCAATAGCTAAGATGGACTGGTTACCAAGGCCTTTGGAAAGGCTTATGGCCCCTGCCTGACCAATTATTACCAATTATATAAAAAAAAAATACAGAGATCCCAGTTAAAATCACCCTATATACACGAGCTGGTGTTTTCAACTGTCATGCTGTAAAACATCTAAGGAGGTTTCTTGTTTAATACTTGGTTCCTTAGAGCAAAAACAGAGGTTAATAAAAAACAGATTGTTAATTATTTATGTGCTTCACAGCACAGGATTATTTACTGTAAACGCGTGGTCAAATGTTTATCAGCATCTTTAGAAAATATAAAGAATGGGTCGATCATCCATTACACATCGAGATCCCAGACTCTGTGCCTCGGAAAGCACGTTAAGCCGTTGGTCCCGGCTGTCATTCGTAGATCTTTGACAGTCGTTACGGGTTTTTTTAGAAACCAAACAGCCTGACAACCAATCTTTCCTAGTGATAACATGTTACCCAAAAGAGGTGCCTTTATTTTTTTTAATGAAAACTTCTTTTGGAGCACTTTCTGAACAGTAAACGAAATTGAACTCGGGTCAGGTGGCTCGGTCACGCTCGGTGTTGCTAAATCGGGTATAATCTATCACGAGGGCTTAGTGCGGGTTGCCTCACATTTCTTCGAATTTTTAGTTCTAGAATAAAATTGTTGGAATATAAGTTGGAACGCAAACGCCTAACCAATATCAAATAGCAACATCACATACTCTTAATACTTTGCCAATATAGATTTTCATTGTATCTGTCTCTCTGTTATATTATGTCCTGTCAATGGTGTGCTCCTCACTTTTATCATACCATGTTAAATAATTGTTTAGTGTTTCAATTTCTTTCAACAATAATTATGCCGTTTTCCTCACGATGTTTTCCTTCACCATTTTGAGAACAGTGGTGATGAAATAATTTACACAAAGTAAAGCGCCTGCCAAAAATTCGAAGACATGTGACCCACTCCCTCTCGAAGAGAGGAGGCCTGCGTCCCAACAGTGGGAACAATATAGGCTGATTATGATGATGATGATGAAAGTGCCTGTCTGCGTTCGAACCTAAGACCTACAAATCAGTCGCAGCAGTTACCACTGGGCCACCACTGCTCTCAAAATTCTGAAAACAGTTATTGAATCTTTTTCCCGAACAACATTTTAAAACAGGAATGATTTAAAAGAATAAACTAGAATAAACTTAAGGAAAAGGAGTATGCAAGAATCATAGCAGGTGCTGTCCTGTAGTTTCTGCCCTCATGGGACGAAAGCGTTGTTTATGTATGTGTTTTACAGTACTGAAATCTTTATAAAATTTTCTGAAGAATAAATAATGTCAAAAATGTTTGTAAAATGTTGTGGTACAGCAGTGACCAGTGGCATGATAATCATTTCAATATCATCATCATCATTTCAGCCGAAAGACGTCCACTGCTGGACATAGACCTCCCCCAAGCACCTCCACTTCGACCATGTCTGTGCTTCTCGCACCCAACGGGTTCCTGCCTTCACAAGTTCGTCGGTCTACCTTGTGGGAGGCTTTCCGATGCTACGTCTTCTGGTACGTGGTAGCCACTCCAGAAACTTTCGGCCCCATCGGCAATTTGTTCTGCGAGCAATGTACCCTACCCACGGATATCAATACCGAAATACATTACACTTTACAGAATAATAAAAGCAATTCTGTTGGAATCATGACTAATATTTTAATAAATTATATTGAAACAGTTGTTACAATATACATTTAAAGAAAAACCTTCAGAAAATTAGTTATTAGTTAGGTATTATAAGCACGTTACACAATGTTTAAAGAAGTCTAAAAATGTCATCATTAAATCAAATTAAATAATTTATTTGCTTGAATATGGGAAGGGGCTTGTGGCTGAGTAACAATAGCCGCACGGGGCAATCGATCAGGTTAAGCTACGCTTGCCGCGGTTGGTAATGTTGCTGTGGCTGTGGATGGGTGACCATCTATACATACCAAGGCTCCTCCGTGCCTCGGAAAGCACGTTAAGTCATTGGTTAGTCGTTACGGGTCTTCAGAAGTCCGAAAGTCTGACAACCAGTCTTACCAAGGGGTATCGTATTACCCAGTAACTGGGTTGTGGAGGTCAGATAGGCAATCGCTCCATCTAATATACTTGTATTCAGCTGCATCCGGATAGACTGGAAGCCGACCCCAACATAGTTACGAAAAGGCTAGGCAGGTAATGATGATGATTTGCTTGAATATGGCGTGGTGCATGTACTCGTAATTCCATCAAAAGTTCTTTTAGCCATATCGTATCGTACCCTCTGCCGATCCTTCCTAGCCTACCCTTCCCAACTGTGTGTGTGATCTGACCTTTTCCCAACTGCATTGGGGTCGGCTTCCAGTCTAACAGGATGCAAGTAAATTGACTGACAAGTATAACTTTACAATAATTATAATCATTAGAATCAACAATACAAAATTGGCCTCAAATGTCATGATTTCATGTAATATAGTCATTTAATGGGGTAATAATATGAACTTAGACAGTTGTACCAATGATATTTATGATAATAAATAAAAAAAAAAAAAATGGACGCACGTTGGGAGAGGCCGATGTCTAACAGTGTGGTACCATAAGCTGTAAGATGACGAAGCTGTGGATTTCTAAGGAAAATTATTAACTATGACATAATAAAATAATCAGCCTATAATGTTCCCACTGCTGGGATACAGGCCTCCTCTCGGTGAGAGGGAGTGGGCCGTAATCAACCACGCGGGCCCAGTGCGGGTTGGCAGATGTCACATGTCTTCGAATTTTTGGTTCTAGGACATGCCGGTTTCCTCACGATGTTTTCCTTCACCGTTTTGAGAGCAGTGGTGATGAAATAATTTATAGAAAGTAAAGCGCCTGTCTGGGTTCGAACCTATGACCTACAACTCGTAAGTCGCGGCCAATACCACTTGGCCACCACTGGTCTGAAAAACTATGAAAACGGTTAAATTGTAAACTGTTGAAACTCAGCCTTATTTCGGAATTTGTGACAAAAATGTCTTGTACCTATTTACTTTCAGTTTTAATTTTATATTCAAAATATGCATTATTTGTTATGTATTTAAGTGTGTATATTGATATATATGTATATATCGAGATGTTTTGCGATATCATTCAGAAGTGGGACGAGAGGATTACCTATTGGGTTAATATATAGTCTCAAAAGTCTGAAAATAAAATTTAAAAATCAAAAGGATCGGAGCTCAGGTAAGATCTTAATTTCTCTTTTAAGATTTTCTGTTTAATTTTTTTGTAAAACCTTTTTAAGAAAAAACATAAAATATACAATTTATACTTAACTAGCTTCTGCCCGCGACTTCGTCCGCGTAAAATTTATTTTTCCCCCGACCCACTCCGTCGCATCGCATCGTCTGCCAGCGCTGTTACTTCGTTTTCGCGTTCTGTCTTACTTTTTTTCCTTTTTGCGTGACGTTAAATAGCCTTTAGCTTGCCTCACGGAGTTTCTTGCCCGTTCTTCTTCATAGGAACCTACTACGCTTTGGAATGGGTAACTAGCTTTATCTTTCTGACTGACCGACCCTTCACAATTCAAAAGTACCGTGATTGGTTTATATCACACTAATATTATAAAGGCGAAAGTTTGTGAGTGTGTGTATTTATATGTTTGTTACTTCTTCACGCTCAAACGGCTGGACCAATTTTGATTTAATTTTGTGTGGAGGTAGCTGACACCCTGGATTAACTTATAGGCTATTTTTTTATCCCGATCTTCCCATAGGTTCGACATTTATGCGGGTGAAACCGCGGGGCGCAGCTAGTAAACTATAAACCTAATCCAAAGTAATGTTATAAATGCGAAAGAAAGTTTGTTTGTTACGCTTTCACGCAAAAACGGCTAAACGGATATAGATGCAATTTGGCACATCGGTAGACCATGACTTTAAGAAGGACATAGGCTACTTTTCATTTTGGATCGCAGGCGAAGTCGCGGGCAACAGCTATTAATATTATAAAGAGAAAAGATTACATTTTTTGTATGTTTGGATTTGCATGAAATCTGGCACATGGGTATACCGTGACCTGGATTAAGACATAGGATACTTTTTATCCTGATATTTCCACGGGATCGACAATAATGTGGGTGAAACCGCGGGGCGCAGCTAGTTTGAAATAAATGCTTTGAGTTGAGTTTGAGTTTGAAAGAAAAGAAAGAAAAATGTTTATTTGGACACAGTTCGTGAAACACAAAATACAAAAATAAAAAATGTTTCAAACAACAATAGTGTGTGCCTCACGGTATGCCTCACGGTATACTATTGGCCTCAGTTTCATCATTTTACTCAAAACTTTATGAGTTTTTGAGTCATTGATGCAATTTTTCTGTCTTTATTATGCTATATTTTTGTTGCAGAAACAATGGTGGACGTAGCAGCGATTACCACAATACTGTTAGCCTCTATATGGAAAGGAGCTGTGTTTCCACCACAAGCGAAGCTAGAAAGTAAGTACTTAGGGTTGGATTTTTATACAGCGTGTATCAGAAAGGTGTGGTCATATTTAAGAGTGTGGTACAGATCATCAAACTGAACAATTTTCTCCATGAGACCAACATCATTATCGAGTGCCCCATTGGTCTCGTGGTCGCAAGCGCGACTGCTGAGCGTGGGGTCTTGGGTTCTTTTCCCGGGTCGAGCAAAGTGTTATTGAGTTTTTCCACTAGGAATTTCTTAGTAACAACCTGGAGTTTGTAAGTTGGCGGTGTGATTCTTGTGCGCGTATGGCGTGCTTCCGTGCCTCGGAAAGCCGTTGGTCCTGCGCCTGATCTCTCTCCGGTCACTTGGTACCGCCTCAGAACATGAATTATATTAATTTTTTTTCGTGAGTTTTTCCCATGTTTTAAAAGTTATTCTGCTATTCGGGGCGGAGACAAATCCAACGAATCAATGATCATAAAAATCGGTCCAGCCGTTCTTGAGTTATAAATGGTGTAACTAACCCGACTTTTTTTTATTAATATATAGATAATACATATTTCGACTACATCATTGTGGGAGGAGGTACGGCAGGATGTGTCCTCGCCAGAAGATTGGTAGAAGACCAGATGTGTAGTGTACTACTACTGGAAGATGGAAAGGATCCAAATGCAATTGCAATGGTAAGATTAAATAGAAAACATGACACTTTTTGTCAAAATATTGACCTGCTAAGAGTGCACGGTAACCTAAGACATATACTCGTAGATAAAATGCATGATAAGTGATTTTATTTCTGTACGTAGGTTTGTACAAAAACTTTTACACGTCAATCTTATGAATGATAGAATAATTAATGAATTGCACCGATCCCAGCATAGTTAAACCAGACTCGATTAATCAAATGAACCCCAAGATTCGCACTAGCTCCTGTAGCCTCATGTTCATGGTGCTACAGCGACCATTGCATATCAAGGAATAGACCGGGGGGCGCGGAAAGTAAAAAACTAGATTTGGTCGGTGTTTCCTTTCTGACTACTCTGAGAAGAAAGGCCGAAACAAACTCTGAGGTCACACTCAGTCTCTTTTAAAGTTCAAACATGAACGTTGATGATACACGTATAATTCACTCACGATATAGACTCATCCCCTATTACATAGGACTTTAACATACTAGCAAAATGTGAGGTTTATTATTAACCACTGCCCACCCCTTCTGGATAGACAGGCGTGATTTTATGTTATGTTTTTAGGAAATTGTCTTCTAGCTGACAAATTTGTTTCAGGCACCAGGAACATTTTTTCTTCAGCCGCAATCACGTCTTGATTATGACTACAAATCAACTCCTAACCCTTATGCAGTTGGTCAGGGTAACAGAACAAGACTAACAGCAGGACGTGTTCTCGGAGGCAGCAGTTCTTTGAATCACTTACTATATATAAGACCCAATAAACTAGATTTTGACACTTGGGCAGCCCTTACGCAAGATGACTCATGGAACTACGAAAATTTTCTACCGTACTTTAAAAAAAGTGAAGATCTTAAAGATCAGGAAATTGCTGATAAATACGGTGATTACCATGGTACTGAAGGCCCCATAGGAGTATCAAGACTACTTAGTGACGATGAAACAGTTAAAGGTTTTTTAAAAGCGCAAGCTGAAGCTGGTAATCGAGTAGTGGATGACTTAAATAGTGATACAAATACAGGATATGTGCAACCACAATATACTATAGCTAGCAATTATGAGGGAACTGTTGGAGGGGTACGGCAAACAACAGCTTATTCATACTTGTATCCTGTGAAAAACAACTCTAATTTATACGTATCTAAAGAAACTAGAGTAACGAAAATAATTGTTGAAGGTAAAACTGCTGTTGGCATAGAAGCAGTTTACAAAGGAGATACTTATACGTTTAAAGCAAATAAGGAAGTGATATTAAGCGCTGGTGCCTTCAATTCACCTCAAATACTACAGTTGTCCGGTATTGGACCTAAAGACCACCTGGAATCATTAGGAATAGAAGTTTTAGCTAATCTTCCCGTTGGCAACAACTTGAGGATACCAAGTGCAGTCTGTATAACTACTAAGACTAAAAAGCATTTACTGCCTATAAACATAATAGATCTTTTACCAGCATTAAAGCCTACACAGCTGCCCTTCCCTGTGATTCAGGGTTCAGGGGCCTGGGACAAGTCTAGCAATATCCCCAATCATCAGTCCTACAATTTAATGCTAGCTCACGACACGCCGTTCCTACTAATAGCTTGTCAGTTCGTCTATGGATATTCTTCTGAAATTTGCCTCTCCTGGCAAAAGCAGATTGCATTCAGAGATGCAATATACAGTGTTTTGGTGAACTTAGAAGCAAAATCAACAGGCACTGTTCGATTGAATTCTACTGATGCATTCGACAGCCCTATTATCACAACTGGAATCTACAATAACGTTGAAGATTTAGAAACATTGGTAACGTCTATTATGGATTTCATTTCATTTGTTGATTCACCCTCTTATAAGGAGTTGGGCGCTGAGGTGGTTGGAGTTGATTTCTCTGAATGTGCTCACTTAGAGTATGGTACCCGTGATTTTTGGAAATGCTACATTCTGTACAGGTCTATCAGTCCTTTCCTTTATTACGGTACATCTGCTATGGGTAGTGTTGTGGATAATGACTTCAAAGTGTTAGGGTTTAACAACTTGCGACAAGTGGATGCCGGTGTAATCCCTGTACGTTTGCGTGGTGCTATAAACTCTGTTGTTCTAGCATTGGCAGAAAAAGCGGCTGATAAGATCAAAGAGACAAATGATTGCACTGCTTAAATTAATTACGCATCAACTCAGCTTATTGCAGTCCACTGCTCGACATAGGCATCTCCCAGGCTGCGCTACAACACCCTGTCCACCGCCTTCCCCACCAAGTCTGTCCCAGCCACCTTCTTTAGGTCGTCCGTCCATCTAGCCATCTAGCTGGGGGGCGTCCCACACTACGCTTGCCGATACGCGGACTCCATTCCAGGACTTGTCTGCTCCACCGGCCATCGGTCCTTCGACAAACATGGCCAGCCCACGCCACTTCAGTTGGCTTACTCTGCAAGCTATATCGGTAACTCTGGTTCTTTTCCGGATAATACGCATATCATATATCAAAAAACTAGTTTGGCTGACCTTTAAAAGCAAGATTCACGGACGCACTTTGACTTGCTTTGCTAAGTAATCATCATCATCTGATCATGATTACGATGATGATGTTGATTACTTGAATACTAGCTGACCCGGCGAACTTCGTACTGCCTCGGAATCATTATCGAAATTAGACAATCCCTTCTCGAGATATCATCAAAATATCCGTTACATACAAAATGTATGAGAAAATGAATTATCTTCACTATTAATTTTTTTTACATTAATTTTTCCCATGCTATAATAGCTATTCTGGTATTAAGGGGCGGTGACAAATCCAACAAATCAAAGATCATAAAAATCGGTCCAGCCGTTCTTGAGTTATAAGTACGCGATTTTGTTTTATGTGTGACTGGTAATTAGTGACCTATACTTAAACACGTGATTGTACTCATGACAACAAACAGCTTTTACTAAAGGACCAAACCTGAAATTGCGAAAAAAAATCTGCTGTTTAGTTGTTTATGTTCGCCTAACTGGTCAAAATGTACTGAACAGCAGATTTTTTTTTCGACAAGGCGATAGGGACGTAAAATGTCAATAACGCACTAAGTATATGAAAATAAATACCTAATGTTATACTGAGCCATTTTATTTCTGCTCCGTCACATCTGCTGGATGTCAAAGGGAATTCTGAAAATTTCAATTTCCAACGATTTTTGTGAATTGCATCCGGTTTCAGCGGAGCTACGATCAAATTGAAGTTGAATTAGTGGATATAGATTTAAAGTTACTCCATATTACTGTATATTTTAGTTTTACCCTTCTTTAGGGCGCATTCCACCAAACTTTTATACCTAGAATAAGTCTAATCCTGAGAATAAATTTTGAATTTTTGACAGTTTTTCCATACTAGAACTGTCAGACGTCACTTTTATTCCACGGATAAAAGATATCTGACTTTGGTAATATCAGCCCTGAATCGTATAAATCCAAGTCACTTCTCCGTTTTTGTTAGTGTATTCACTTTGTACTTTCAGAAGTTTTAAGTTTATAAGTATTCTGATATATACATACATAATAATATACTCACGCCTTTTTCCTAAGGGGATAGGCAGGAACTCCAGAACGTCACCTGCTATGATCCTTTCGTAATCCCTTTGCTTTGCTTATGTTAATACATCTGCATAGCTATTCATAACCATACGACAGGCTATCGTATCGAAAATTACACATTTCGATAACCTGATTTGACTTGCCCTGACAACAAACAGCTGTCGAAAGAATAGCGGGCGTCTATTTGATTTAAACTTCTTCTGGATAAGCTCGCTCCATCGTCGACTTTGTCTCTGTCACCTTTGACCTAGACTAGAGTCAAGAGCAAGTCCATATAAAAAAAAAAAAAACTGACAAAATTTCCGGGTTTTGGACTTGTGAACAGCGCTAAGAGGACTCCTACGAAAACATTTATTGATGTTCTATACGGTACGGAAGCGTATCGAGTGGTTGTGAATAGCTATGCTGGTCAATTATACATGGTGGGTAAAAAATCGTGGATCAAACGAAATAGGGCGATAGTTGCGGTTAATAACGGTGATTAGGCATACTCTTTTCAATTATTGTCACTACATCTACTTTCAAACCGCAACGTAACCCTATTACAATCGTTCTTCGGTCTATCATTCATCGCTACACACAAGTATTTTCACTTACTCTAAAATTCATAGCTCTTAACAATGATTCAATCCGACATACTTTTAAAAATCTACCAAATGCCGGACGGTACCGGACAACCGGAATGCGACCCCATATTGTAGAAACGTCATTATTACCTGAAAACGTATCCGGTTGGAATAGCGTGGGTATTGTCGGATTTTCATTAAATGTTGATGAAATAATGGATGACACTTTTTAATTGCCTTTAATTCCCGGGTCGGGCGAAGTTATACCTACCACAAAACATCAAATGGTAACATGAAACTTGTGTTTTAAGAAAGATGAGAAAGAAGTTTCATAATATTACATAGATTCACTAGCTGTTGCCTCATTGTTTATTTTGTATAATATTATCAATGTCAAAGACAAACATTTATTTCAAAAAGGCAATTTAATTTTAATCGTCTACATCTATACAAAATAAAAATGAATCGCCGAAATGTAGTACGCGCATAACTTCCGAACGACTGAACCAAATTGGATAATTCTTTTTTTTTTGTGTTCGGTATTGCCAGGACAAGGTTTGTATGAAATAAAATTTCGGAAATTCGAAAAAAAATTGCAGCCATGCGATGCTGGGACGGGCTGCTAGTTTATGATTCTAGTTGCCCCTTCCAAACGGTAATTCGTATGGAGAAGAATGGGCAAGAAACTACACCTTTAAAAACTGTTTACAATATTTTTAAGTATACCTATGTGAAGACGCCTAAAATAAAATTGCTATACAAAAATAGGTAAAAAGAATTAAAAATGAAGCAATGACAGATACATTAATTATGTGATAGATACATGGTGTTCACAAAACAAACATTGTATACCTACATTATTTTCTCCAGAACGAAAAGTAACCTTTGTCCTCTTTCAGGTCCCAGGCTACCTAACTGTCTTTCATAACGATCGGTTCAGTGGTTAAGGTAACAGCCGGACAGATAGACTTATTTTTGCATTTATAATATTAAAGTGTATGGTTTTATAGAAATAACTTAGACCTTCGAATTTATATAACTTTCCTTGACAAATCCTTTACTGTCCAGGCTCGTGTGTGGAATGCATTGCCAGTTGAAATAAAACGCGCGCAGATGCGCGTTACGTCGCTCCTTTAGAACTTAAATGGCACTATACGAAAATGTTCATTTTACGGTAGGGCCGTTTTAAGTTTTTTTATGTATTGTATGGGTGATATGGAACTAATTTTTTTTTAATAAAGCCTTGTGATATAAAATACAATATAAAAATGTCATGTTTGTATAGTGCCACTTATGTTTTAAAGGTGCGACGTGTGTTTAAAAGATTCGTAAAGGAACACTACTTCTTGTTGCAATTATCTACAGCTTTCATTTATTTTTGTTGCTATGAAAACATTTACCCCCTTACAAAAATAAACGTTGTATAGCGTTTGTATAGTTACACAACGCGTTGTCTACTTCTTTCTAAAGTCAAATTACTGTCGACTGAAAGAGAGAAATCGGTGTGTAGGTAACTATTCATCTGATATAATACGTTTATTAGTAAGGGGGTATGTGTGTATGTATATATTATTTAGGATATGTATGTATCTCTGTATCCAATTGAGTGTATTGAACACCTACATAATATTTGCTTCAACGACATCCCCATTTTATGTCCAGGAAAATCACTGTCCATTCCAAGGTTGCCTGGAAGAGATCGAAGAAAGCGATACGGCCGCCCATTGTATGTTTTATAGTATTTGATTTATATATTTGTTATGTATTTTTGTGGTGTACCAAAAAAGTATAAATAATAAAATAAATAAAGTATATACATAAATAAATAAACTTACCAAATCCTTCCAACGGAAAAACACAAGACATTAAAATCTACATTGTATGTATAAAACAAAGTCGGGTTAGTTACACCATTTATAACTCAAGAACGGCTGGACCGATATTTATGATTATTGATTTGTTGGATTTTTCTCCGCCCCGAATAGCAGAATAACTATTAAAACATGGGACAAATTCACGAAAAAAAATAGTAATGAAGATAATTCATTTCCTTATAAATTTAGGCGGTAGGAAGTTCACCGGGTCAGCTAGTGATTACATAAACATTAATTCAAGTCTCAACCCACGACATCATGACATGACAAAAAGCGCTATGCTTTGTCACTTTCCCCTTTTAGAACAATAAGTCACTAGCTAGGCAT
Source organism: Hydraecia micacea (assembly GCA_914767645.1). Lineage (NCBI taxonomy): Eukaryota > Metazoa > Arthropoda > Insecta > Lepidoptera > Noctuidae > Hydraecia > Hydraecia micacea. The sequence goes on along the minus strand of OU611801.1, from coordinate 1,798,297 downwards.
CGAACTGTGAACCTATTGTGAATTTGTCACACTACATCGGACTATGCCTCTATGGGGTGTTGAGTTCAAAGACCTCAATTGTTTAACCGGGCAGAAAGTTGTCTAAGAAAGGAATAGATACAATTATCCAGCGTGGTAATTGCGTAACAATTAGTAGCCAAGGGTTTGTTTTGACAGTTCAACAACATTCATTGCGTTCATTATGTTGTGAGCAGACACATTTTTCGAACATATGAAGCAATGTATCAGCAATATCCTTGAAAATTATTCAGATTGTGAATGATAATGTGTTACGCACTTGGAAAAATATGAATGCCTTGACAACCTCGCGAGCCAACTCAAGTATGCCATGCTCACTCACTCAAATGTCTCGCTGATGGTGGTGATGGTGGTATGTGGGTTGGATAATTTAGTTCCCTTCAAAATGGTTGAGCTGAATGGTGCTGATCCATACGTCGTAATGTTGCTGCCACGGCGGCTATATGCTATGCTTTGGACACTTTTAATGTGCATGTATACAGGGTGTGCCGTAAATAGTGGTCACCGTTAAGGATTCGATATACCAGATAATTTACTATAACATATTACAAAAAATTGTAATATGTTATAGTAAAAAGTAGTAGTAGTGTAGTAGTGGTAGTAGTGTTATAGTAAGTAGTAGTAGTGTAGTAGTAGTATTGTAAAAAAAAATGTTCTACTAAAAAGTAGAACATTTTTTTTTACAAAAATCGCTCCTGAATTTGCATGATTATGCCAAAAATTTGGGTTAAAATAGAGAACTAACTTATTTTTCAAAAGTTCTAAATTTACATAAAAAACTATAATTTTACACGATAGCTCTAGTATTCACCAGTAATTAACATAAATCAAAATGAAAAAAATAATGAGTTTTGTTGAAACTACAACCTAATTTGTAACAAAAGATTGAAATTTCGTAAAAAAAAAAAACAAAAAAAAAAATTTTCGAAACCCTTGGGTAAAAATGGTTAAAATTGTAATATGTTATAGTAAATTATCTGGTATATCGAATCCTTAACGGTGGACCACTATTTACGCCACAACCTGTATATCTACATTGTTCTCACATGTACGTAGGTATAATTTCAACATGAATGATGTAACCAATATTTTTATTCAAAAGATTGTCCAAACTCAAACTCATTTCAATCTGTATTTGCTTTTATCTTCGAATATAGCCTTGATATTAAGCCAATTCACAACCCAATTCGCTGACCGATACTCATTTCTTCAAATGACATAAATACAACTGCAGGTGCTAACCTCACCTTGCGACAGGTGTATGACGTGAGCAGTAAAAACGTATTAATTCTTTTCTCTTCACCTGTTGAGCTTTATAATTACACCTATTAGTTACTGGTGGGTTAAGGAGGGGTCTTTGTGGTAAGGGATGCTTAAGGGCTATGGCAGAAACAGGACTATGGTGAACAGTGGTGGCCCAGTGGTATCGACCGCGACTTACGACTTGTAGGTCGTAGGTTCGAACCCCAGACAGGCGCTTTACTTTGTGTACCTAAATTATTTCATCACCACTGCTCTCAAAATGGTGAAGGAAAACATCGTGAGGAAACCGGCATGTCCTAGAACCAAAAATTCGAAGACATGTGACATCTAACAATCCGCACTGGGCCCGCGTGTTAGATTACGGCCCACTCCCTCTCATCGAGAGGAGGCCTGTGTTTCCCAGCAGTGGGAACATTTTAGGCTAATTATGTTATGTAAGGACTATGGCAGTAAAGAAAAGGTTATAAGTCTCATAGCATAATCAGCCTATAAAATTCCCACTCCTGGGACACAGGCCTCCTCTCTGTGAGAGGGAGTGGGCTGTAATCCACCACCCAGTGTGGGTTGGTAGGTGTAACATGTCTTCAAATTTTTGGTTCTAGGATGGCGGTTTCCTCACGATGTTTTCCTTTACCGTTTTCATCTTTTCGATTCGATCTTTCGTTCAACTAGACTTGAATAATTTTGTTTCTAATCTAAGTGAAAGCCAACTAAATATGAATACGAAGTCAAATAAAAGAAATGTTAAGAATTAATAAAATATATTAAATGTGAGAAGACATAAATATTTTTTTAATTCAGTTTCTTAACATTTGTTTATCGATAAAAAAAACTATTCCTTAAAAAAAAACATTCGTCTGTGAAGAGCTCCCCTTTAACGCCGCACGTGCCGCGCACCTGTCCGCGTCGCGTGCCAGGAGGCTGCATCTCAACGAGCTCATATTGTGTGTGTCGCAATATGTGAATGTATAGCGTGTGTGACTACGTTGTTATTCTTAACTGCGCGACACCATTAATCACCACCAACCTCCACCAATCACCACCAATCACCGTCAATCTCCGGAAGGTTGTTGAGTACAATTCAATAAGGGGATGCGCTAAAGTATCTTGCGAAATTCTAATTTACTTACGTTTTGTTGCAATTTGCAGATCAGTGTCAGGACTGTCAGGATTAAAATATGATTCGCGACCGTCTAACCGGACAGGCGAGTACCAATATTTTACATGGAGTGACTGCCTATCTGACCTCCACAACCCAGTTAGGTACTGGGTAACTCGATAACCCTTAGTAAGACTAGGTAGATGTCAGATTTTTCGGGCTTCTGACTACCCGTAACGACTGTCAAAGATCCACGAATGACAGCCGGGACCAACGGCTTAATGGGCTTTCCGAGCCACGGCGGGGTCTCGGTATACCTATGTATAATGGATGGTCACCCATCCACGGCCCGGCCTCGGCAAACGTAGCTTTACCTTCGATTGACTCGTGCGGCTGTTATTAATTAGCCACGAGCCGCTATAATCGCATAAGATTAGAGAAATGCCTTAAGCATAGTCAGGGAACTTAATTTTTAACCAATTTGACTACCTCCTTACCTAATTCTTTGACAATGAAATGGCTAAGTATTGACAAACTGACGTAGGGTATCAATTTGCTTAACAATTAGTTTGCCTAGCTAATACAGACTATAATGTCTATGTTTAAAACCAACAGAACAAAAGGGCAATTCCCATAATTAAAACCGTTCAAAATCTAGTCACAATCTCATCTCAGCGACAATCAATGTCAAAAACATGTCAATAATGTAGGGAAATTAGAGAGGTATTTTTGACAGATTGAGACATAAATTAGACTGTAACGTTCTATTCTATTCTATTTTATAGTACCGATGTCGACAATTCTGTCAATGTCAGATGTGATGTGAGAAAACGTGGGGGACCAGAAAAAAAAATTATTAAAACAAAAAAAAAAAAAAACTAACATTCTACATCCAATATTTGAATTTAATGTGAAACTTGTTGACGGGTATTAGTAGGTACACTGAAACAAACAAATAAAAAATATTGTTAGTTATATTATTAAATAATATACATAAATGATCACAAAAAGACTGTAACGTTATTAAAATTACGAGAACTGCCTCTCAGATCGCTAGCGCTCATGCCACGCACCACACCACACCTAGCATCTAAACTACCGTTAAACGCTACAAAAACCTAATTAGTTCTTACAACATCACCTGGTACTAGATGAGATAGGTACATAGGACATATCGTAGGTATACCTAGGCTTAATAAGGATCCAGCCTTCACCTGGTCTTGACAGTGTAATGATAAGGTTTTTTCTTCAGGTAATTATATCCTCGTTAAAATTATCAGGAGGACTTATTCTGGTGATCTTACTAACAGGTGTGTTTTAATTGTGGTTTACTTTTTCCAGACTGTTGGCACGAGCAGGATGAGAATAGCTCATTCTTTTCTCACTTTAGTGAAAATTAAACCATAATAATATGGCCCTCTATACAGACGCCAGCACATAAAGCTACTACAATCTGTCAAATTTCTTTAATAGATTTTCAACATCATATGTTAGATTCTGGCGCGAAAAATACATGCAGGGGGACTTTCAAGACAGGCAGTAAGCGTATGTAGGCCTTACTCAAAACGTTAAAGACATCAGTGTCCTTCGAACGAGTTGATGGGTACTGTAAAGATTGTCTACAAAAGTCGAGGTATTCCACTCAGAGCACTGATTTCAACCGCACTTGGACGAACCGCACTTGAGCATTTCGATCTTATATAGTGCAGGCTGGCAGAAAAATAACTGGCAGGTTGCATTCGAACAATTTTTAACATGAATGATGTAACCAAGACTTTGTAAACATATTATTTTGATTTAAAAGAGGGTCCATGGAGTTTCTTGCCCGTTCTTCTCCATAGGTACCTACGTTTTGGAATGGGCTTCGTCTTTCTGACTGACCGACCGCGACCCCTTGACAATTCCAAAGTGCCTGTAATTGGTTTAATTGAAATAAATGCTTTGAGTTTGAGTTGAGTTTGAGTTTGAACATTCAAACGAATATAGAATAAGCTTTCAAACGATTTCTACTAGGTTTTTTGTTTCGAAAAAACAGTGATAGAATAGGCGCGTTGATATAAACCACAGAGAATAATTTAAAATAGAACACGCTCGCTTGGAATAACCGTAATACTCATAATTATTTCATTGTATAATTTAATAGCCCCCGCAGTGCCTGCCCTGTCTCAAAAATACAGACTGTAGATAAATAAATATAATAAATGTAAAATTATAACAGATAAAAATATATAAACATAAATAGTTATCCTTATTGCGTAACAAACTGTTAATCGCAATCTGAATCATTTTGAAGGATATTGCTAATCCATTGCTTCAAATATTAGAAACATTTGTCTGCTCAACAACGTAAATAACACAATGAATTTTGTTGAATTGTCAAAATGAAAGTCATTGCTACTGCTAGTGTGTTACGCAATTACCCCGCTGGAGACATCATAATGTGAAACAAGTTTTTATTTTAACAAAAACAAAAAACATGTTCTATTCTATTCTAAAAAAAAATAAAAATCATTTAGGTACAAAATAAAAAAAAAAACCGCTAAGCAGAAATAGAAAACACGACTCCAAGACGAAACATTCCGCTGTTCTTCGGTAGAATTCTTCCAGACTCAGAAATAAAGAAACAGCTGAAAAAATAGTCTCTTCACAGACATACCCTCGTCTTAAAGAACTTAATTAAACTGAAAAAAAAAAGATGGACTCTTGACAATAACAAAGGGTGGTAAAAATCCAATTAATTTTCAAGTAAATGCTCCGGAATTCTCTGTGTTAAGGCTAGTTGTGGAGTAGAGCTGAGCTGAGCGGAGCAGAGCGAAGATGAAAAATAATTGTTCACTGCTCCGTTGGTCTAGCGGTCGTAATCACGATTTATATTAAGTCACATGTAATATGGAGAGCAGAGGTGGCCCAGTGGAATCAGCCCCGACTTACGAGTTGTCCGTCGTAGGTCATAGGTTCGAACCCAGACAGGCGCTTTACTTTGTGTAAATTATTTCATCACCACTGCTCTCAAAACGTTTTGGAAGCAGTGGTGAGGAAACGATTTACACAAAGTAAAGTGTCTGCCCGGGTTCGAACCCACGACTTGTTCGTCAACTCGCGAGTGTTAAACTCGTGCCCGCCGGTATGTCGCGGCTGCTTCCACGGGGTCTTCACAGCTCTAAAACTCAATAACCGAGGATCGAAGGCAGGGCGCTACGCTCAGCAGTCGCCCTTGAAACCATTTGTCCAACAAGGTAAAATTTACAGCTCTACCCTAACGGATGCGAATCTCGCGCGGGATGCGGTACAAAATTCGTCAACTTACTTGTATGTAGGTGTTCAAACTCGCGCGAGTAGGCGCGTGACGTCCTAATCATTAAAGCAATCGACGCAGGTACTCGCGTCCTGCGTACCGCGCGGGATTCGCCTCAATATAGCCTACGCCTTAGTAATAATTACATTATGCAGATGCATACCATCTTAGCCAGTTTCTTGAAGAGAATGAAGATAACCATTAGGTACCGTGTTTTTAAAGACACCCATAACAATTTACCTGACATCTGCCTTAAATGTCAAAGTACTACTTAGAACAACCCTGTACACTTTTCCAAGGGATTTTGAACCTTATAACTTTAATAATAAGTTAGGAAATGAGATGGTGTGGATGCAAGGTGTGAAATGAATAAAAAGTTAAGTTATTATGTTTTGTTTGAAGACATTTTTGCATTTATTTGTTGTTAGTACAGTAGCAGACTTTATTTCCTAAAAGGGTAGGCAGAACTGAAGTAAAATACAGGGTCAAATGAAATTAGCTAGTGAAACTCCGTAGATGTGATTGTAATCGATATCTGAACATGACTAAAACTAGACAGAGAGCCTATTACCATCAACCGGACATGAATCCAGACACCGGGCTGATACTCAGAAATTCCTGATGAACACTTTGCTCGACCTGGGAATCGAACCCAGGACCTCAGCAGTTCGGCTTATAGTCATAATCAGCCTATAATGTTCCAACTGCTGGGACACAGGTCACATGTCTTCGAAGTTTTGATTCTACGATATGCCGGTTTCCTCATGACGTTTTCTTTCACCGTTTTTGACAGCAGTGGTTATGAAATAATTTTCACAAAGTAGAGCGCTTGTCTGGGTTCGAACCTACGACCTACCACAGGGCCACCACTGCTCACGAAACTGAGAAATTCCTGATGAACACTTTGCAAGTTTTATGACATTTTATAAGTATTTGACATTTTATTTTACGACAAGATTCTGACACTTTTTTTTTAGAGGTTTGGTATATTTAAATCTAATTAATCACAGTTTTATTTTGGGTTTTTGAATTTAATGTAGAATGTATGAGTGTAACACTATGGACTAGAGCTATGTGCGAAATAAATAAATAATAAAAGTTATTTATTATTTGCTCGACCTGAGAATCGTACCCAGGAGCTCTGCAGTAACTGGGCTTTTAACCACTACACCAACGAGTCAGTAACTAATTTTAAATTAACATAAACGTTTAACAGGTATATCCTATGCAGCATAATTATAAACCCTTACATCATTAATGAAGAATTTTTATCGGCACATGTTGCCTCGGCCTATCCCAGGAATTTCTTCCTGATCGGGAAAAATGACATCGTAAAGTCAGGGAAATTAATTGTTTACCAAATTGACAATCAACTTAAATTGGCTCTTTGAAATTTGAATGGAATGGCTATTTAAATTGGCTCTTTGGCAATTTTAATGGAACGCAATGGCTATAATAATTCGGAAAATTTACGTAGTGTATCAATTTGCTTGCAATTTTCTTTGACGGATAAAATCAGGAATAAAGTTATCCGGAAAAGAACCGGAGTTACCGACATAGCTTGCAGAATAAGCAAATTGAACTGGCAGTGGGCTGGCCATGTTTGTCGAAGGACCGATGGCGGTGGAGCAGACGAGTCCTGGAGTGGAGACCGCGTATCGGCAAGCGTAGCGTGGGATGCCCCCCAGCTAGATGGACGGACGACCTAAGGAAGGTGGCTGGGATGGACTGGATGCGGAAGGCGGAGGACAGGGTGTTGTGGCGCAGCCTGGGAGAGGCCTATCTCCAGCAGTGGACTGCGATAGGCTGAGTTGATTGATCAATTTGCTTAACAATTAATTTCCTTGACCGTACCTGTAAAGTAATAGTAATTCTATGCATGTTACTGGAACTAATTTATGCCCATATAGGTTGATTATTTAGCTGGAAATGACGCTCGTGGCTAAATAGCCAGCGTTAGATTAAAAGAGCTAATTTGAAACCACTACATAGGTAACATTATAGCTGAATTTTACGAAGGGGTTGCCAGAGTTGTATGTGAGGTGTAGAGGAGCCACGTGTCGCCAGTTATGTAATTCATACTATTGATACTTACTAAGAGCAGTGGTGGCGAAGTGGTAATGGCCGCGACTTACGAGTCGCGGGTCGTAGGTTCGAACCCAGACAGGCGCATTACTTTGTGTAAATTAATTCATCATCACCGCTCTCAAAACGGTGAAGGAAAACATCGTGAGGAAACCGGCATATCCTAGACGTGTCTGCACATGTATTCAGCACTTCTTAGAACAACATTTTAGTACGACTTAGGTAATTATTTATTCAACCGATATGAAATGGATATCAATTATCTATAGCTTGCCACCTCTCAAGCAAGCCGGAATGTGCCACAATATCATAAGCGGTTTATTAATCATTTTTTTATATATCTACTATCAAATTTTGTGTAAAAGCAACTGTGATTAATGGACGAAATAAACAAAAACCAATTTAAATACAAGTTTAAATGGGATTCGACAACCGAATAACTGGAAATTGCTTTTAAAAATGTATGAAATCGCTCAAACCTTTTTCCTTGCACAGCTACCAATATTATGCCTTTATGAATCCGAAGATTTGCATATCATACATTAGTAATATATTAATTCACTAAGTACGTATCTACTAATGATTGTTAATGAGCATATATCTTTAATTAACTTCGAATATACTTTGAAATGCACCTTACTTACTGGCTGATGTTAATAGCATGGTATAAATAAGTCCTTTCACATAATTATATTTTACCTTTGACACCAGCAACCCAATATTGTAATGATAAGATCATAACAAAGATTATGTGAATTTGACAAACTTGTAGGCAACAACCCAATAGCAACCTTATTGCAATGGCAATAAAGATCACTGTTATTTTGACAGTGATACAAACTCAGGTAAAATAACTGCGAACGGATTATAAGAGATTGGAGGGATTGTTTTAGCCGTTATGACAGAATACTCAAGTTTCTAAGATTCTATCATCATCATACTAATATTATAAAGTCGAAAGTTTGTGAGTGTGTGTGTGTGTGTTTATATGTTTATTACTTCTTCACGCACAAGCGGCAGGACCAATTTTGATAAAATTTTGTATGGAGGTAGCTGTCACACTGGATTAACATATAGGCTACTTTTTATCGCGATATTCCCACGGGATCGACATTTACACGGGTGAAACCGCGGGGCGCAGCTAGTTATTAATCTAAACATCAAGCTTATTATTATTAAGCTTGACTACGTTGTATGTGTTTATTTTATGTCTTTTTTTTTTATTTTATTTGTAATGTGCGTTATGTTTGTGCAGAATAAACCATTTTTCTTTATTTCTAAACAAAAAGGACAGCAGTGGTGGCCCAGTAGTAACAGCCCCGACTTACAAGTGTAGGTCGTGGGTTCGAACCCAGGCAGGCGCTTTACATTGTGTCAATAGTTTCACCACCATCATCATCATCATTTAGCCGAAAGACGTCCACTGCTGGACATAGGCCTCCCCCAAGCACCTCCACTTCGACCGGTTCTGTGCTTCTCGCATCCAACGGGTTCCTGCGGCCTTCACAAGGTCGTCGGTCCACCTTGTGGGGTTTCACCACCACTGCTCTCAAAACGGTGAAGGAAAACATCGTGAGGAAACCGGCATGTCCTAGAACTATAAATTCGAAAACATGTGACATATACCAACCCGCACTCTGCCTACGTGGTGGATTACGGCTTACGCTCTCTCACAGAAAAGAGGCCTGTGTCCCAGCAGTGGGAACATTATAGGCTGATTATGTTTACTTATTAAATGAGACTTGGAGCATAACTGGCGAAATCTGGGTATACTGTGCGGGGCTTGATGAGCCCTCCAAGGTATTTAATCACCGATAGGATTTCTTTAAATTTATATTGATAGAACAACGTTATACATTCCTGTCTGAACTAGCACTGACTTATCTAAACAAAAAAAACTAATAAAACATTGGACACCCCGTTCTAAGCGTGCTTGAATGTTCGAATGGAACCCGCGCTAAATTATAGCCAGCCTGCATTACAATGGAGAATTGAATGTTGGTAATTTTTTAGAACGCCTAAGATAAAATTGTAAGATACCTATGTTTTTACTTTCATTGTACTTTTTTATGTTATTTTCCCAGCTGTCAAATAAATCTGACCAACGGGAAAAAAAAATCCCGTTGGAAAGACTAGTCTGACCATCAATCTGACCACTGGGAAAAAACCTTTATATAATAGATAGCCTTTACCTCTAGCCTCTACTAGACATCTCTGTCTACGACTTTAGGAAATACACGCGTGATGTTACATTAAATACAGCCCCATTTCGCACATAATTCAAAAAGACCAGCAACACTCAAACATTTTCACTTGAGACTACACAGGATGTACCACTACCTACACTATACAGGATGTTCACAGTACGCTGTATATACATCCTGTAGGTACAGGTTGTGTGGGTACTTCGCAAACAGTGGGGGTTAATTCTCACCCCTTTGTACTAGTAGCTCCTTCCTTAAACTAGCGTCCGTCTGCAACGGAATTCCGTTTTGTTTGAGGAAGAGCAGTCGTGAAGAGTATGTAGGGTAGGCAGGGAATGTGGTGGAGAAAGGTTTTGTGTTGAGCCTCTGTGAGAACTGTTTCCTTTGTGTTAATCATTTGAAGCTAGATTTAAGTAAGGTTTTTAATCGATTCTCAATATTGGTCCTGTTATGACGGCTTGATAAGGTAAGCTTGAGATGTGGTTGCAAACCTGCGCCTGCGAGTATAAGAGGATATAAATAAATTTGCATTGTTGAAGGACAGTTTTCCACTGCCCTTGATGCAATTAAGAATACTTGTGATACGTACGTTTGTCATTTTTTACATATTTGGGAAAAGGCTAGGCAGATGATAATGATGACGTACGTTTGTCATTTTCTGGCCAGGAATAGGACCATTCGGTTCACCATTACTAGAACTCATGCCTAATGGTAACGGGTTCGAACCTAGGCAGGCACTTTACTTTGTGTACCTAATTTATTTCATCAACAGTGTTCTCGAACCGGTCAAGGAAACCATCGTGAGGAAACCGGCATGTCCTAGAATCAAAAATTCGGAAGTATGTGATATCCACCAACCCGTATACTATAGCCATATATAGGATGACTGGTAATTAGTGACCGATACTTAAACACGTGATTGTACTCATAATAACAAACAAATTTTACTATGGGACCAAACCTGAAATCGCGAAAAAAAATCCGCTGTTCCCTACATTTATGTTCGTATAACTCGTCAAAATGTAGGGAACAGCTGATTTTTTTTTCGCGGTTTCAGGTTTGGTCCCAAAGTAAAAGTTGTTTGTTATCATGAGTACAATCACGTGTTTAAGTATCGGTCAGTAATTACCAGTCACCCTATATATGCCATACGCCGATCATTTATCTCACCTACAAGACGGCACAATCCATAAATCATACTTCACACTAATATTATAAATGCGAAAGTTTACGAGTGTGTTTCTATATTTGTTACTTCTTCACGCACAAACGGCTGAACGGATTTGGATGAAATTTGACACACAGATAGTTTATAACCAGGATTAACACACAGGATACTTATTATCCCGATATTCCAATGGGATCGACACTTATGCGGATGAAAGCGCGTGGCGCAGCTAGTCATAAATAAAAATATATCGCCTCTGTACTCCAACATAATCTATGCCCCCAGCATCATTTCTACTTACCTATACGTGTAGAAATAACTTGCTAGTTGCACTAGCTTTGATACCTGCGAGCAGATGCGCAGAACTTGAGGTACCCACTCAGCCACACATAGATACTTCACCCCTACAATGGGGATATTAGCTGTCTCGGGTAGTTTGCGGCTTAAAAACGCGTCAAAAAGGTTGACTACATCTGCATATGGAATTATGACGGGTTGTAATTGTACCACTGTTGTACTGTGTGAGGTTTCATTTCATTTTATGAATCTCTATGTCTCGGTCTGTCTGTCTGTTTGTCTTGATCTATTCTAAATGCTTAGCAAAGTTTGTGTTTTTTGGGTTTGCGCTAGATACACTTTTTTTAAAGTAAAACAAGATAAGGGAATGAAAAACGCAACGTTCGTCTGTCAGTTAGTAAGCTGATTACTCAAGAAACACCTTTTATTGGTCTCAGGATACATATTTTCTCAGTTACATAAAAAAATATGTATATAAGGTGTTAAAAAATTAACATTACAAACTTTAAGAGATGCTTTAGACCATCGAACTGAACAACTTTTACTATGGGACCAACTCTGAAATCACGAAAAAAAATCAGCTGTTTCATACAAAAGTTCAATACCTACTTGACCAAAATATAAACACGAATTATCGGCGTTCCAGTAAAAAAAAAAAACTTAAATACAAATAAGAAAATTAAAGTATCAATTTTAGCGCTCGCCTGGTAAGCAATCCATTCATCGCAGAGTTCACAACGTGAAGTAAGTTGGCGACGCGTAAAACTAGCGGTCATTTATCTAATTTTAACCGTTCCTACGAAAAAAGGACACACGACGACGTTAGCAAATCGCTTGCCTACGCGCACGTAATGTGCATCCCTTTCCCGGATGACATGCTTTTTTTCTTCTCGTATAATGGAATTTCATGTTTTAATTTGGCGCACCTATTCAATGTTATCCTGTATTTATCTTTTAGATTTGAAGTTGTCAATTAATTAACATTCTGTAAAGTCAATAAACACTTTGAGGGAGACTAAAGGCCCGTAGACGTAATAACAATTAAAATTCTATTGTAGCTCGTTCATTGTCATTCAATCGATTAATTCTTTTTTTGCCTTCTTTCTCTTAAGGCATACACAGTATAATTTTTCAATGTTTTATGGAGAGCTCATTTCTTATCAATCATCTGCCTAGCCTTTTCCCAACTATATTGGGGTCGGTGTCCAGTCTAACCGCATACAACTGAATACCAGTATTTTACATGGAGCGACTGCCTATTTGACCTCCACAACCCAGTTGCTGGGTAATACCATATCCCTTGGTAAAACTGGTTGTCAGACTTTCGGGCTTCTGACGACCCGTAACGGCTGTCAAAGATCCATGAATGCCAGCAACACCAACAGCTTAAAACGTGCTTTCCGAGGCACGGTGGGGTCTTGGTATTTAAAGATGGTCACCCATCCACGGGCCAACCGCGGCAAGCGTAGCTTAACCTGATCGATCGAATCGTGCGGTTGTTATTTCTTATCAATATTAACGATAATTTGAACAAAAATAAGTAAGTAAATTCAACAATAAACATTGTCTGCCTACCCTCTGCCTAAGCTAACTGCTAGCGAGCATGCGAGGAATTTCTCCACTTTGACATGATTATCTCATCCTTTGTAGGAGCAATCTGTAACACTGTCTTAGGGTGCGTACATTATAATGCTATAGTTAATACTAGCTGTGCCTGCGACTTCGTTTGCTTGGGAGTTGAAAAATAACAGTATTACAAGTTTTGTTCATAATCCGTATTCATAAACTTGATAGATTTATCATGATCGTCATCATTTTATCCGAATGCCTCCCCCAAGCATCGCATCTTCGACCGGTTCTGCGCTTCCCGTATCCAACGGATTCTTGCGGCCTTCACGAGGTGTTCGGTCCACCTTCTGGGAGGTCTTCCAACGATAGTTCAGGTCAAGAATTAAACAAGAATCTTCACATTCAAGAAATAAAATTACTATAAACCCCCAATTTCCGTAATAAATAAATAAAATAAAAAAGAATTTAATTCAAGTAACAAGACTCTTATAAAAACAGATACACAAAAGGATACAGACAGGATAACAAGCACAGACAATTAACTAACTAACACTCACAATATAACAATATGTCTGCTGCAGCATTGCCGGATGTAAGGGCAATCCAGTCTGTTGGTGATCATCGCCAGGACGGTGTTGGCGCTGCCCCGCACTCTGCGCACCAGAGACGCGCACTGCTTGCGCCTCGTCGCGTAAAAGCATGTAAAAATGCTTGTAAAAAAATATAATAATGAATAAATAATGTAAATAATTCAAAAATAAAAATTCATAATATTATAATTATTCAGTATAAATTTAAGAAATAATATAGATGAGTTCTGCGTACTGTAACTGGAACTTCAGTCCAGTTAAATGAGCAACCATGGTTGTAATGACTACCACGAATGGAATACAAAGACCTTTTGTTGTACATTATTAAATCAGCGCTTTTGCCTGTAACTGCATAAGTTGTATAAAATGGAAATTTCGCAGCTTAACTTAGCTTAGATTACCCTGATCGATCGACCCGTGCGGCTGATATTACTTAGCCACAAGCCCCTCCAGTTTAATAGTATAATAAAGCCTTGTAATATACGGACAATTTAAGGTAGTAGTCAATTTGCTTGAAAATTAATTTCCCTGACTTTACATTTGAATAGAAAACTATTTCCAATTATTATTTTCTTTACTATTTTCCTTTATTCCCAGTAGTTCCATGTAGCTGGTTCCACATGGAACTAGTGGGAAGTATTAACACTGGAAGTAGGTACCAAGTCACAAAATCAAGACTGTTACGTCTAAACTCACCTTTATATTATCTCAGTGTTTGCGCGTACCGACAGCAGAATAAACAACCGAAATGTTCAATTCAAAGTTTTTGAACAAATATAAAACGGAACAGCTGTTTCTTTTATTCTTGAACAACCATTCTTCATTTCTCTCATTAAGTCATTTTGAAAATGGTTTGGAGGCATTCTTGTTCATTTATTTTTGTGATGAGTATTACGGTTATCTCGGTTTTCTCTAGAACAGAGGTGTATAATAAAAAGTCATGCGTGGAAAATAGTTTGAACTTAATACTTTAGAAATTTGCAAAAGTAGAAAAAATGGACTTGCTGGTTGGAAACATGAATGCAGAGAGAGAGTTGCTAGACATAAAAAATGCTAAGCTTAATCACAGTGTTGCAACTTAATAAACGACTTGGTAATCGATTACAGAAACTCAAACTCATGACAAGCTATGGTAACCAGTGAACGAAAATAAGGTAAGTAACTATTTCGAAAGAAAGACGTTTTAAATGACTATAAAAAAAAAAACACTGACACAATACGACACACAGATATACAGAAAAAAATCATACCTATAAAGTTTTATTTGCTAACGTTACTTTAAAGAATTTACAATTATTTTATTGCAAGTCCGCGTGGTGCGCCATTTTATTACTTTTTTCTCGTGCGTACCTTTGGACAATTTTCTGGTGCATTCCTGATATGTTTGCACTTTTGTTCGTAAATTAAGTTGTAGGTTGGAATTATTAGTTCTTTTAACTATTTTAACACGATTTTACGCGCTTCTGCCATCCTGCTCCAACTTCCAGATGATTATTTCTTTTGATGGATTCGATGATCTGCTCTACTATTTAAATCTTTTACTTCTGCATTCATAGTATAATGTGGGTCATTGCTCTTTTTTACCGACTTCACAAAAAGGAGGAGGTACTATGTTCGGCTGTTTGTATGTTTTTTTTTTTTTTTTTTTTTTTTTTTTTTGTATGTTTGTTCATCGAATACTCCGCCAATTGTCGACGGATTTTCAAAATTCTTTTTTTGTTCGAAAGTAGATAGTTCTGAGGTGGTCCCATTGTCACCAAGTTAGGATCTGATGATGGGATCTTAGAGAAATCGAGGACAACCCTCAAATTTTATAGGCTTACTTATGGTTTTTCGCATATTTTATGAAGTATCTTGTGTATTTGCGTATGGTTGTCACCATCTCAGGTAGCTGGGCTGATGATGGAAGGTACAACTCCTTAACAGTAAGAAGTTACTCGAACAGGCAAGGACTGTTTTAGTAAATTGTTTTGATGTTTGATTGGGCATTTGCCACATTTGGTCTCATGATCATCAAGTCATGACCTGATGCTGCAGTCAGGATAGTCTGCAGAGTACCTAACTCCTCGACAACTAACAGCAGATATATCGTGTTTAGGCTCATTGGAAAGGGCTCGATGTGTGGATAAACGTACTGTTAATGAGGAACACCGAAGTACATAGAGACCTGATGCTGAAGCCAGGAGCATCAGAAAAAGTACAAACCTTGAAATTACAGCACCGTAGTCGTGTTTGGGCTCATTTTAAACAGGACTAAATTTTAAGTTCAATGCAATGTTGACATAAGTTTGGTCTGATGCTGCAGCCAGGATTATCAGCATCTAGTCTAATTAATGATTAAGGTATGCTTCAGAGGTGGTCCCATATAAGTTTTATGAACTTTGCTTGGGTAGTTTTGGAATTAGCGTCAATAATACGTTTGTTTTCCACTTAGTTTATATTGATGATGTT
The DNA here is from genome assembly GCA_914767645.1 of Hydraecia micacea. Classification (NCBI taxonomy): domain Eukaryota; kingdom Metazoa; phylum Arthropoda; class Insecta; order Lepidoptera; family Noctuidae; genus Hydraecia; species Hydraecia micacea. The sequence goes on along the minus strand of OU611801.1, from coordinate 1,782,237 downwards.
TATCTTCCTGTCACTAGCAAGTAGTATTATATGAATTTGTATGGGGTAGGTACAACTAAAAAGCGAAAAATAAAAACTTTTTTACAAAAAAAACAACCGACTTCCAAAAAAAAACACTACAAAGTTGTTAGGGACCTAACTAAGGACTTGACTGAAATGCAGTGGACTGTAATTTAAAGAAATATAATCCAGATAGGTACAATAATAATTGTCGATGTTGGTAAACGTATGGAGTGCGCGCGCGTGCCGTCGTCAGGGCTCGGTAGCGAAGTGCCGACCGCCCGCGCGGCGCGCCCCGCACGCCGCACCTCTCGCCGCCGCCCGCTGCCTTCCGTTGTCTCCCGACGGCAGCCGAAGATTGCCGGAGGAGCCCGAACATCCTCCCCGGGTTGAAGTATTCAAGTGAGAGGAAGTGGGCAGACGTTGTTGTAGGCCCGCACCACCGTTCCTCTCTTCGTCTTCAGCTCCACTACTCGTGTAGTCCCGTCGCAGCCAGGGAAAACCTTGATGACGCGCCCCAGTGGCCACACCAAGGGCGGTTGGCCTTTCTCTTTGATGAGAACCAGTGCTCCCACTGAAAGTTGCCCTGTTGACGCTGTCCATTTAGTTTTAAGCTGGAGCAGAGAAACATATTCTAATTGAAAGCGGTTCCAAAAATGTTGCTTAATGTGCTCCACTCTTTGGTAGCGCTCCAGTCGCCCGATGTTGAGATCAGTAACCTGTGGATGCGGAACAGATATTAGTGGTCGCCCAATTATGAAATGTCCAGGAGTTAGCACGGAAAAATCTAGAGGATCAGTGGAAAGAGGGGTAAGAGGACGGGAATTTAAGACGGCCTCTATTTGAGTCAAACACGTGACCATCTCCTCGTATGTGAAGTGCGTTAAGCCTAAAAGTCTTTTTAGGTGATGTTTGGTAGATTTGACTGCGGCTTCAGCAATGCCGTTGAAGTGGGGGGAGTATGGAGGCGCAAAGGAGAATTTGATGCCTTGTTGAGCAACTTCAAACTCGAGATTCGAGTCTTGTAAAAACTTACGTAGCTCATTGCAAGTACCTACAAAGTTTGTCCCATTATCGGATAAGATGCTTTCGGGTTTGCCACGACGAGCCACGAAACGGTTCAAAGCAGCCATGTAGGCTTCTTTCGTAAGGTCTGTAACAAGCTCGATGTGAATAGCCTTAACGGCAAGGCAAACAAAAATACACAGGTACGCCTTTATAAGCCTACACCCTCGCCCTTTGCGGTCAGCTATCAGCACTGGCCCAGCATAATCCACACTACAATTTAAAAATGGGTGTTCTAAATGTGTCCTTGAAGAGGGCAACTGACCCATTGTAGGTTGCACAGTTTGACACTTGTATTTGAAACATTTGATGCATTTTTTAACAATACACTTGGAAAGATTTCTACCGCCCAGAGGCCAATACACTTGGCGTATATTTGCCAAGAGCAGCTGAGGGCCAGCGTGTAAGCAGTCGAGATGATATTTATGAAATATTATTTTAGTTATATGGTGCTTACCACATAGTAATACCGGGTGCTTGACATTATAATCATAAGGCGAGTTGTCAAGTCTCCCTCCTACGCGCATGAGACCATTCGAATCTGTGAAGGGACTCAAAGAAATGAGCCTATTTTTTTTTGGTAAAGACTTTCCTGATTGCAGTAAATTATACTCATTGGGAAACATATCCATCTGAGCGTGACGTAAAATAAAATTTGTAGAATTTGTAAGTTCTTCACAGGAAAGGGAACCAAGGAATTTGTTATGTTTATGTTTTAAATTGTAAATAAATCTTAGTATATAAGCGACGACTCTCTGTAAGTGATTATAATTGGAATATTTGTGAATAAGTGATTTAATGAATAACTGATGATTATTATGATGTGACAAATGATTTGAAGTTAAATTATATGATTGATGATGGGATGAGTGATCAGTGAAATGTGATGATACAACTTCAGGTAGATCTTGCTTCAAGTTCTCATTGGGCATTTTTGGCCAATATGTTTCATCATTTAACAAAAACTGAGGACCTGACCACCATAAGGAACACTCGCTGATAAGGTCAGCCCTCAGCCCGCGAGAAACAAGATCCGCCGGATTTTCCTTCGACGGCACGTAGCTCCACGTGTGCCCTGTAGTGCATTCTTGTATTTCATTAATGCGATTACGGACAAAAGGTTTTAATAAATTAGGTGTCATGGAAAGCCAACGTAACACTATTGTCGAATCGCACCAAAAGTAACATTTGCTAACGGGTTTGGTGAAGGAATTCAATACATTAACACACAGTCTTGCTCCTAACAAAGCCCCACATAACTCAAGTCTAGGGATGGTTGTTGGCTTGATTGGTGCAACACGATTTTTAGAGACCAACAGCTGCACTCTTACCAACCCATTCCTAGTACTAGACTTTATATAGATACATGCACCGTAGGCCTTTTCGGATGCATCTGTGAACACATGAATCTCATTACTAGTTATGTTGTCACATGAAATCCACCGGGGTATTTTAAGGGTATTTAAACATGGTAGACTATTCACGAACATTAACCAGGAGGTATGTATATTATCTGGTACTTGCTCGTCCCAGTCACACTTAGCCGTCCAAAGACTTTGGATAATAATTTTAGCCTCGATAATGCAAGGACCTACCAGACCTAGTGGGTCAAATATTTGGCTAATCACAGATAAAATGTGGCGCTTTGTGATTGGTTTGCTGGTATCGATCGATATTGAGAACTCGAGAGAATCAGATTTACATAGCCAATATAGGCCTAACGTTTTAGATGACACGTTTCTATCCTCAGACAAGTTCAACCTACCAGAATGCCCTGAAACACCAGCTATTTCTGTTAAAATATCTAAACTATTAGATTGCCACTTTCTCAAATGAAAGTTTGCTGATGCTAGAATGGATGCAACTTCTTTGCCCATCTGGACCACCTCGGAAACCGAGTCGCCACCACTCAAATAATCGTCGACGTAAAAATCACGTTCAATGGACGATTTTACAATGTCATTAGAGGCGGTTGTTGCTAGACTGACTAAGCTCTTAGTAGCTAAATAAGGGGCGGAAGCTGTGCCATAAGTAACAGTATTAAGACTGTACGTTTGAAGTGGTAGCTTAGGGTCAGCACGAAATATTATTTGTTGTAAGTTACGTTGTGATGGTGTTATCTGAATGGCCCTATACATTTTCTCTATGTCACCAGAAATAACAAACTTGTGCTGACGGAAACGCAGCAATATAGAAAAGAGGTCATCTTGGACAGTGGGCCCCACCATTTGGATGTCATTAAACGACACTCCAGAAGTAGTCGCTGCTGATGCATCGAAGACCACCCTGAGCTTAGTTGTGGTACTGGATTCTCGGATGACTCCATGATGTGGCAAAAAATACTCAGTTTTGTTACCTGAATGAGGTTTGCTTGTTGAGTTATTCACAGTCATATGCCCTAAGCTCACGTACTCCTCGATGAATGCAACATATCTTTCCTTAAAAGCAGGATCACGTTGGAAACGACGTTCCAAAGATAAAAATCGACGTTTAGCCATTTCATACGACTCGCCTAACTCACTGGGATCATTTTTAAGAGGCATTGTAACTATGAAATGCCCGTTTTGATCACGCACAGTGTTAACACGAAAACTTTCTTCGCAAGCTCGTTCTTCCTGTGACAAGGAATGCTCAGAAGAAACGGAATCGAGCTCCCAAAACTTATTTAGGCTATTATTTAAGTCGTTTATGGACATATTACAGAAATGTGAATAGGATGTATTTTTGGATGGATGTTTTGGAAGAGCCACAGAGCCTGATACTATCCATCCGAGCTTTGTCTCATGTAACTTAGGCTGATTTTTGCCTAAATTAATAGATGCACTACCTAGAATATTCCAAAATATGTCAGCACCAACCAGTATGTCAATCTCTGATGGAACGTTGAATGACGGATCGGCCAAATTTAAATCTACTGGTATGGGAATGCTACTTATGTCGACTAAAGTAGACGGCAGTAATTTGGTAATTGTAGGTAATATGAAGCAATTTATGTCTGTCTTATAGCTGCCGCTGCACGATTCAATGGTTAGTTTGCAAGACCGTGTACTTAATGTAGTATGACTGTTTATACCTGTCACCGTGGAACTCGTGGTACGTCGAGGAAGTCCTAGTTGATCACAAAGTTTCTGCGTAATAAAATTAGCTGTGCTACCATTATCGAGCAGGATCCTGGCGTCGCTCCTGATGCCTCGGTGGTTCACCACTCTCACCAACGCTGTGGACAGTAAGATATGAGAAGTAGTATGTTGCGACCGAGCGTCACTTGACAAGGAAATATTTTCTGAGGTGCCATTGCGTGGAGCGCCGACGAAATTGGTTTACCCAAACGCGACTATAAGGATGCTCGAAGGACCATTTGTTAGGGACCTAACTAAGGACTTGACTGAAATGCAGTGGACTGTAATTTAAAGAAATATAATCCAGATAGGTACAATAATAATTGTCGATGTTGGTAAACGAATGGAGTGCGCGCGCGTGCCGTCGTCAGGGCTCGGTAGCGAAGTGCCGACCGCCCGCGCGGCGCGCCCCGCACGCCGCACCTCTCGCCGCCGCCCGCTGCCTTCCGTTGTCTCCCGACGGCAGCCGAAGATTGCCGGAGGAGCCCGAACAAAGTGAAAAATAACTTTAATTTCGGAAGTCGGTGTCAAAAAAACGAAAATGTGGAACCAACGACACCGACTTCCGAAATTAAAGTTATTTTTCACTTTGTAGTGTTTTTTTTTGGAAGTCGGTTGTTTTTTTTGTAAAAAAGTTTTTGTCAGTTAGTTTTGATTATGATCTGGCGGTTTGAGTAATTTAAGCGGTCTACCCAAATGTCTTTGGTATTGCTTGTCGAATCGTTGAGCTCCGTAAGTGCTAAGCTGAGCTACACGATTATACCTACTGACAAATGCGTGCACTCTGACTGGACATGTGTAATTAATCTGTGTGCTTGTTTCCTCAAAAAACCATTTCATTCAGACACCAATCTACGTGATCTGACCAAGATGATGTCTGGACTATAAAAGAGTTTGTTTTGGTTTTTCTTCTCAGAGTAGTCAGATAAGAAACGCCGACATCATCTAGTTGTTAAAATATAGATTAACGTGTAAAAGTGTTAAAGTTCAAACCTACTTACATACATAAAATCATTGATAATTTTATCAATGTATTCGTTACTAATAATAGAGCTAAGGAGTTTGTTTGTTTGGAACTAACAGTCGGATTTGAAAAATTCTTTTTAGGCCCGGGCCACACAGAAGGGACGTGAGATGCAGATTCACGTATCTTCATTATTCGCCATACAAAATGTACGCATCGCTTTTCCATCTGTATACTAATTGCCGCGTCTGCGCTCCGTCCGCGTCTCAGGTCCTTTCTGTGTGGCCCGCGCCTTACATTTACAGCCTAATCCTTGGGAAAGGCTATAATAACACCAAGCTAAGGTCGTTAGGAGGCGAACAAAAAGAAAAAAAAATAGAAAGAACGCTAAGCGAAAACGAAGCTATAGCGCACGCAGGCGATGCGATGCAACGGGGTGGATCGGGGAATAAGAAATTTCACGTGGACGAGACACAGGGAGAAGCTAGTAACACTGCTACGAATTATACTTAAGAAGGGTTAAAAGCAGTAGTACTAGTAGTTCAGTATGAAAGCCTATCAGAAGGCCAATTCCCGTAATTAAAAACGTTCGAAATCTAGTCGCAGTCTCATCTCAGCGACAATCAATCAAAGTCAAAGTCAAATCATTTATTTCAAATAGGCACACTAAAGGCACTTTTGAACGTCAAATATTATAATAAAACGAATTGATTCTAGTCGCCCATTCCAAAAGATAGTTTTCGTACGGAGAAGAATGGGCAAGAAACTCCACCGTTACTCTTTTAAAATGTTTTACAAGTTTTGTATACATTAATTATATAATTATATTATGTGAAGATGCATCTAGAATAAAAATTAGTCTGTCAACAAAAGGTAAAAAGAATTAAAAATAAAGCAATGACAGGTAAATCAATTATGTGATAGATACATGATGCTCACATATTTACAACTATTGTTAAAGTAGATTATTTTTATATAATTTTAACAAGTGTGTGAGTTACTGTAGCCACAAAAAGTAAAACTAATGTCATAAAAAATATATATAAATTAAATTAGCGACCAGTTTGATTTTGTCTAGACTAGATTGTCCTATGGAGCAGGACCAGCATGTTTCCAAGCATTCTTATCTTGGATGTAATCAATGTCAAAAACTTGTCAAAAATGTAGGGAGATTAGAGGTATTTTTGACAGATTGAGACTGAGATCAGACTGTGAGTGTGAACGTTCTTAAAATTACGAGAATTGCCCCCCAGATGACCAAACCTGCCTAGTCTGTAACTTCCATACGAAAATGTAAATTTCAGTAAACCAAATTTTACACACACAGCTTCATCAACGCTCTATTGTCAAAAAATCTAGAAAAAGCAAAAACAAAATTTCACATTATTTCTTAAAATTAACGCCCCATCTAGCCTTCACATAAGGAACAAGAGCTTTTTTTAAAAAGAGCTTTAAAATGTTCAAATTTAAGGCTGAAACTAAATTCCGGGTAGCGTTTGTACTCGGGGTAAGCGTCAAATAATTTCACCCGGAGAATAATTAAATGTGTGCACCCCGGTTTAGCTTGGGACAAGGATTATAGAAGTGTTGGATATGGTATTTTAAAAATACGTTGAGCAATTTCTGCTCAACAAATATGTATGTTTATTACTAACATTTATTGTGTTAAAAACATCTAAACAGCTCTAAGTTTTGAAAAAAAAAAACGCATGGGGACGGGGGCCCCCGGCGGGAACGAAGTTTAAAATGAAAATCCAAGATGGCGGCTGCGTTTGCAAAAGTTTGCAGGCGCCATCTTGGATTTTCATTTTGACCTCACTATCGGCTTTAGCACCCTTGAAAACCATGAAAAGTACTCCACCCTCTCTGTGACGCTATATTTTTTTATTAAGCCTATACTGTCCCACTGCTGGGCAAAGAACTACCCCAAATCCTTCCAGGAACTCTTTTCCCGCGCCACCTCGAACCAGTCCATTTTTTAAAAATAAAATATTGTCATCTCGCAGTTCAACCTGCAGGGTAATTGCGTAACACACTATCAGTAGCAATGGGTTTCATTATGACAGTTCAACAACATGCATTGCGCTATTTACGTTGTTGAGCAGACACACTTTTCGTACATAAGGAGCAATGGATTAGCAATATACTTCAAAATGATTCAAACTGAGAGTAATAGTGTGTTACACAATTAGGGTGCTGGTTGTCGTCTGCTTAACCGGGCTTGCCTGTGGATGCCTCAATGAATTAAGGCCTCCACCCAGGACTTCGAACCAGCCCGACAGACTCTCTCTATTGTATGTAAAAAAAAAATCTAGATGAGGTCTTATGGATGTCTTCGTTAGCAACCGTTTGAACAAGGAGATAATAAGATTTTAATTATTTACAAAAAATGCCTCCTCTTTGTTTACTTACAGACCTAGTTTTTAACCGACGAAAAAACGGAGGAGGTTCTCAAGTCGACGCGTATTTTTTTTTTATTTTTTTATTTATGATCACGTATAACGTTTTATGTATTATGCTGAGCCATGTACGATGCAAGATATAAATTGCACACATTGTAGCCAAAGCCCAGGTTTTCGCAAGAAACACAACTTGCAAATTCGATTAGGATTCGTAAACCGTGGATAAGAAAAAACCATTACACAATCACACAGTCTTAAATAATTAATTCAAAGGACAAAAACTAACTTATCCACATTTCTATAATCCACGACTCTAACGCTATTGCACAAAAGGGATAGCCAGAGGTAATAGGTTTTCTTTGAAGGCGTCTCTTGCTTAATTATTGTTACAGCTTTTCTGTGCTTTACAAAAGATGGCGAGTTTATTAAGATCTCTCAAAGAAAGCTAAAGTAGACCATGATTCACTCACACCACACAGCCTGGAGTCTGGATTTGTGTCCGGTTGAAAGCAATAGGCTCGCCCCCTGGAGTTAACATAACTGGTGAAATGTCAGTTACACTTCTGTCGAACCGTTCGGGGAACGGTAGGCGTGATGTTCGTAAATAAAAATGTTTATAGACCACGGATGTCGTTTGTTCTGAACGATTTGTTTTGTATACCTTAGGGCCTGTACACACCACGTTTTTTAAACGCGCCGTTGATGCGCGTTTGTAGCGATACAGACGCGATACGCACGCAAGTCAGACGCAGCCTGTAGACCTTTGCACACCTGTATAAATTCAAATATGCGTTTGAATCGATACAGACGCGCGTGTGTAGCGATACAGACGCGCGTGTGTAGCGATACAGACGCGATGCAAACGCGCGTGTGTATCGATACAAACGCGCTGGCATTTTGCGTTTATAAACAGAACCTCGTCAACAGACACCACGTTTTTTAAACGCGCCGTTGATGGGCATTAGTAGACGCACGCAAGTCAGACGCAGCCTGTAGACCTTTGCACACCTGTATAAATTCAAATACGCGTTTGTATCGATACAAACAACAACAAACTGCTCTGTAGGATAAAAGCGCGCCGTCGCGTCGCCGCGCGTTTCTAAAACGCGCGTCGACGTTTAAAAAACGTGGTGTGCACAGGCTTCTACAGATGAAATGATTTGATATATTCGCAAAAACGTTACATTACATGGAAATGCTTTTGGAAACAAAGCTTTTGCCTGTGTTTTACCATTCGTAAGAACGTTACATACATGGAAATGCTTGAGAAGATGCTCAGTGTCTACCCACCTATAGGTACACCTCTGTTTAGGCCTTCGGGAATTACAAGGGTGCTATTATGTTAAAATAATATCTTTAACAAAAACCTTTTACACATACGTAATACGATATCGGCTGACTAGGTTCAAGAAGATATAGTATAAACCTGTTATTGTCTATGGACGATAGGGAACGTTACGGCTCGCCCATTAGGAAGGTTCCCATGTCAAAACAAAAGTATGAAATACAATAGAGAGTATTAAAGCTTGTGCTGTATGTGTGGGTAAGCGAGGCGAGCGATTTTTGCTGGATTCGTTTTCTCCCCAACCAGTAGTTATTTTATAGAGGTATGAGGAACAGGGTGTAAAGTTCACTCATACTCTATAGAAAAGGGAGGATCCTCCGACAAGACGGGTGTTGTGTCTGGCGGGCTGCACGATGATTCATGTGGGGCCGTTGTATCTATGCTAGTTGCGCGGTAAACTCTGCTTGCGAGATGCAGGATTCAGTGTGTCGTCAGTGTGACGCGTTGTTCGCATGTGGCGTTGTAGATACCGCTACAATATCTCCTGGCTAAGTTTATTTTTAAATGACTTCAAAAAAGGAGGAGGTTCTCAATTTGATTGTATGTTTTTTGAAGTGAAAAACTTCTTTAAGCGCGTTGGGAATTTTTTGAGATGGGAAAAAACTATTGAACTCGCGCCACTATTACCGTAATCGACACCGCTTCGGATGTGTTCGCTGTCCTCGGGATGTACTCGGTTTTAATGTATATCCGATATGTCAGTGAGTGATGGCAAAGTATTCTGTTTGTGTTTTGTTTTCACTTCTGTCGGCACTCCCGGAGTGCCACTGTTTTTTTTATGTTTGTTACGCGATATCTCCGGCAATTGTAAATTGATTTAGATTTATTTTTATGGATAGGGGATAGAAATTTAGAAAAGGCGCCTTCTGATTGGTCGATTGTGACAGAGGCGGTTTTGCTTCTAACAAATTTTGGATCAAAGTGTTTTTGAAAGTGAACGCTACTTTTAAAGTAAATTTACCATTGACTGAGGTGGATTTGCACTTTGTCGTTTATGGCATAATGTTACAGCTTTCAAGCACTACAATTTGGTTATACCAGGTGGCCTACCATGATCTAATTAAAAACGATTCAAAAGCAATTCATTAGCTGCTCTATGGATGTCATGGTACCAAACAAGTATGAATGAAACCAAAACTTGCGACTCAGTTTGGGACAATCGCTGTCAGCAGAATGGCACGGCCTAAACTGAATGGTTAAACTGACGTCATGGTACGAATTAGAAGAACAGTTCAGTTTAGGTCCTAAAATGGATCGCGTTCAGAGCTTGTCGTAGGGCTCCAGTTTAAAAAATTGCAATTTTTGACTGAAGCGGTTTTGCTTTTATACCCCTCCTGACGCTAGGAAGTAGGAGCTGTTATAGCAAACATCTCACATCTGTCAGTGCACCCACAACTTTGATATCTGCGAAATTACCAAAGAATACAATACGTCGGCCGCTGGCGAAAATTCCCAGCGGCGCGGTAGCTACTGTGAAAGTACAAATATGTGTTATTAGCTAAATGTTTATTTTTAATTATAGTCTACCTTACTTCCACGATATGGGAAACAATGGAAATTGGCCTCCCATAGGAAATGGAGTGAATTTTTACATGTGTAACATACATTTTTCAAGAAAGATACTATACTATGATCACACTAATATTATAGAGGCGAAAGTTTATGAGTGCGTTTGTATGTTTGTTACTTCTTCACGCACAAACGGCTGAACGGATTTTCATGAAATTTACCACACAGATAGCTTATAACAAGGATTAACATATATGATACTTTTTATCCCGATATTCCTACGGGATCGACACGTATGCGGGTGTAACCGCGGGGCTCAGCTAGTCTTGTATGTTTTCAAGATTGCCTCGTTTTTTTTAAATAAAATGAATAATAATCAAGTATCTTGACTTGGCTCGCGAAGTTGTCGACATGTGAGATGTGGACTCAGCAATCATTGTGCCGATAGTCGTGACAGCCAATGGGTTAATAGCCAAGAGCCTCGACCAACACCTGAGGAGGCTCTCGTTGGGCAGCTGGATCAAAGGCTTGATTCAGAAAGCGGTACTTCTGGACACGGCTCGCAGTGCCTGTAAATGGTTTAATTGAAATAAATGCTTTGAGTTTGAGTTTGAGTTGAGTTTACCTATACACCTTTTTCCTAAAACAGTGAGAAACTATAGGGAAATGGTAAAAATCTTTATTTTGCTCGAAAATACTGCGATTTTCCACTGAAATGAGCTTGTGGATACTCAGTGCTATTTCACTTCGATAAAATTGTTTTACCAACCAATTTAACAGCAAAATAACAGGAAAGTAGATGAAACTTCAAATATAGACTTATCGACGATTTTGTATACGCTAACACTTTGGAGACAATGGGCAAACTTTGAACGAAAAAAACAACAATATTAACATGGTATATGCGAAAATCAACCTTATTGCATGGAAAGAAGGTTGATTTTTCAGTAGTGATAGTTGTTAAATTCAGTGACGCTTATCTCAATTCAGGAAAGTCTAATTTCGCGTAACGCAAACGCTTTTCAACCAGAAGAAAGGATGTTCGTAAAAAATTGAGCAAAACAAACTTATGAGTGCGCTTACGAAAACAGTTTAAAGTTCAGCTTTGTTTGGGGAAATGTTTTCGGAGCTGCAAAATTAAGTTTGTATTTTAACCCTTTCGTTGGTGATGTTTCTTGAATGCAGGTTTTTGAATATAAAAGATATAAGGGAGGGTTATCGGGAAGGAGACACTATAAAATCCGTATCAATCGCTAAGTAAGGGCAATGCTTAATTTGTTTGTTCGTGTTATTCGGGATAACAATAGGTGTTTTGATATAATCCTTGCCGATTCTAAGGGGTTTATTTATAAACGAGGATCAAAGTTAACACTTTGAAGGACACTGAACAAGACACAATAGAAGTTTTATTGCTATTACGTCCAGAGGAGTTTCTAAGTGTCCCGCAGTGTTAAGTGACGATTAAACGTCAAAAATTTATGGTTAAACAGTTGCTAATCACTACTTAACTTTAAGCAACGTTTATGAATAAAGGGATTAATGAGAGGCTGCTTAGAATTAAAAAAAAATTTAGTTAGTTAAGACACACACGCTTAATTTCAGCCGAAAGACGTCCACTGCTGGACATAGGCTTCCCCCAAGCACCTCCACTTCGACCGGTTCTGTGCTTCTCGCATCCAACGGGTTCCTGCGGCCTTCACAAGGTTGGTCCACCTTGTGGGAGGCCCCCACACATAAATAATAATCATTGTGTCTCTCTATTCTTTTTAGGGTTTCGTACACAAAGGGTGCCGACGACGGTACGTAACCTTCGTGTGCAATTCCGGCTCGCACTTGGCCGTTTTTTTATTTTTCTATGTACGGACGCCAGCACATCAAGCTACCCCAATCTGTCAAATTTTCCCAATCAACTTTGAACCTTATGCTTCAGCGATATAGTTGAAAATCTATTAAAGAGATTTGACAGATTGTAGTAACTTGATGTGCTGGCGTCTGTACTTCGTTAATGGCGTGATGATTAGAATAATAATTATGTTATAAGTACTTATTGTCAGCTCTGAAGATACATTATTAAAAGAAAAATAAGACGCGATTTCCTAATTATTAGTAATAGACCTTACTTTAGCACCTTAAATGGCTCTAAGTGCCTTATTAGGAGTATTTAAGGCTTTTCTCACTGGCATTTAGAGTTAACTAACGAGTTTAGTACATACTTAGCCAGAACCTTTTTTTTCTGCGGGGAAATTGTCAGGGCGACATTTATTTTTAATTTTTGTCTATATTCTTCTTTAACTACTCATAATAAAGCTGAAGAGTTTTTTTTTTGTGTTTGAACGTGCTAATCTCTGGAATTACCGGTCGGATTTGAAAAATCTTTTTGCATATCGACGATGAGGTGACAAGAACTCCTAACTGACATTTTTGCAATTTTACTTTTTTTACGTAGATAGACTTTAAATAATCGTTTGCGTGATCTGGCAAAAGCAACTAAATTTATATTTATCCCCTACACCCGCTTCTTATTTAATATACGAGCCTTTTCAGGAAGAAGATCGTAACCGCCATTTTGCATATTTTACAGGAGAAGGTGATGCAAAATGCAAAATCAGTTGATCTGGCGATTAATATTAAAACAGTTTTTTGGGATTTTTGGCGCTTACGATGTTCTTCCTGAAAAGGCTCGATATAACCAATAATAGTATTTTTCATATCTTGTTTTTAAAATAAATAAAATGTTTTTTCGTTTCCTGTAAAATTATGTTCTGGTAGATAAAGGTTCTTGTCACTTCATCGTCGATATGACCCTTAGGAGCTGAGCATAAATAAAAAAAAGCGTCAGAAAAGTCGCTAAGCGAAAACGAAGTCACAGCGTGAACAGGCGATGCGATGCGACGGGGTTGGTCAGAGGAATAAGTTCGCAGACAGAAGCTAGTATTTAATAAAGCAGTGAGCTGAGTTTATTTTTATGCGGATTTAAAAAAAATATAGTATTTAGAATTCTTGAGCGTTTGTCTGTTAGTCTGAATGTATGTTCCGGATTGGCGTAAAAACGGCTGAACGGATTTGGATGGAATTTAGCACACAGATAGTTTATAATCTGCATTAACACATAGTGTACTTTTACCGCGGTAGTACGTTCCCGTGGGATAATTTCCAACACCCACGCGGACGAAGCAGCGGAAAAGCTAGTTAATTTATAAATGTCGCACCATCATGCTGAGATACAGGCCTCCAACAGCACCATAATCTAATCTGAAGGATATTGCTAATCCATTGCTTCATATGCTACTATACTTACTATACTAATGTGTGTTGTCTTTGGTCCCTTTTTTTTTTTTGGATGGGAAATCATCTAATGACTCCTCCCGCTCTGGGTGGAGCGGAAGGGAGTGTCAGACTCTTACTGACTAAAACCCACCCGTGTTCCTTCCTTAGCCCTTTATGTTCCGGGGCAGCGGTAACCCTTTCGGACGATACCGCTACCATTGTCTTTGGTCCCTGGCATTAACATCAAGCAATTGACAAAATTGTCAACATTTTTAAACTTGAGTAGGTACGAGGCTTTTGACTACGTTGTATGTGTATATTTTATGTCTTTTTTACCAAATAAACCATTATTCTTTCTTTATTTCTTCTCTTTCTATATGTTCGAAAAAATCGACATCGTGTGGTTTGTGGTCCCAGTCGACCGATTAAAACACGCTGTTGAGCGAGTGGGACCGCGGCTTAGTACTCCGTCGCCTTAGTACTCCTGCGGGGTGCGCAAATGCGCAACACACTATCAGTAGCAATGGGTTTCATTGTAACAGTTCATCAGAATTCATTGCGCTATTTAGCAAACAAATTTTTTGACCAAATGAAGCATTGGATTAGCAACACCCTTCAAAGTGATTCAGATTATGACTGACTAGCTACGCCCCGTGGTTTCACCCGCATAAGTTTCGATCCCGTAGGAATATCGGGATAAAAACGATCCTATGTCCTTTCCCGGGACTCAAACTATCTCTATACCAAATTTCATCTAAATCTGTTCTGTGGTTTAGGCGTGAAAAGGTAACATACAGACAGACAGACAGAGTTACTTTCGAATTTATAATATTAGTATGAATAGTGTGTTACGCAATTAGGGTGCTGGTTTTTAGCCAAATTTTAATAATTTTGCCTAGGTTTTAAACCTACAACCTAGTATTTACACCATCACACCTAGAAGCAACACTTTGCTAGCTTGTAGCATTAATTATTATTACAGTTCAGAGCGCCATCAATCTACGTCGCGGCACGGACAGCAGCCGCAATGTACTACAAATAATTTAGCGCTTTATGATGTATATGCTGACCGTAGTCTACTATACAAATGTATTACGTATGCAACGTTTGTGAATATTGTGATGGTCTATCGCAGCTATTGTTACGGACAGTTTGTGGAGGGGTGACCGTTTTTGAAATAGCAACAGAGACCCCATAAAATAGAAAAGCTTGTGGCCAACAACCAGGTGCGTCTTTGTAATCTACGGGGTAATTTAGTTCGGATACTTTTGGAATATACTATACATAGCTAGGTGCAGTAAACAAAAGAGATAAGTATGCAGGATCGTCGGATATAGTTGAAGTTTAGGATGAAACCGATGGATGTTGTGGACTGGATTCATGAATTTCAAAGACTTAAAATACTGTCTTTACCATGTCTTTATATTTTTGAAACATGCATTTTTGTAAAAAAAAATTACAATTTATTCGAAAAAAGCAGTTACAAAATAAATAGTAGAACACGACACCAAGACAAATTGAAATTACCCCAAATAAAATTAAGGCTATTTAAAAGAAATGCATACTGCATGGCAATTATTATATACAACCATCTGCCAAATAATACTCAAGATTTGCCATTGCCGTTGTTAAAAAGGTCATTGTTCAGACTACTATTAGAAAAAAATTATTACAGTGTTCAAGAATATTTAGAGGATAAGTCGTTAATAATATAAAAAAAATAGAGCCTTTATTCTACCTCATGCAACAATTACATAATTAATTATTACTACAATTTCCATCTTTATTAATTAACTATTATAGATTCATATTCTATTTTCATAATATTATTAATAGGCTAGTAATATAATCCTTGTTTTTTTTCTTTTTTTTTTTTTGTAATAAATATATTTGTACGCCATATTATGGCAGGATATGCTGGAACCAATATTGTAACGTCTATTGTACCATATTCTAGCAAATAAACATTTTTGATTTGATTTGATTTGACTGAAATTTAATTTAATAAATGAGCTGTTTGTTTTCTATTAATTAAATTAATTTTTATTCGAGAACATCCATCGGTTTCTTACTAAACTTCAAATATATCCGACGATCCTGCATACTTATCTCTTTTGTTGACTGTACATTTTGTACTGCACTAACAAGCTAAACGAAGTAGATAAACTATTTACAAAACAGAAAAAAAAAATACAAAACTCGCATTCGAATTCCCTAACTTAAAGTGAAATGAAGCATGAACGGCTTCCAGTGAAACCGACTCTGAAGTGGAAGTCGAAGTCGGTAAAACTTTACACCTGTTTAACTTTGGGAAGCATAAACTTACTTGGCTACAGATTTAGAGATGCTGGATGCACGTGTTTCTTTTCTTGGGACGACTTTCTAGTACCTATTTAGGTCTTGTAGATGGGCATTTTCACTTTTAAGTGTACCCTAAAAAAATAAAAGTAATTGAAAATAAATGGACATTGTAGTGAAATAGTGGTCAGTTTGGTGACGTGTATTTTCAGCCAAATGTGTTTTCAGCCTGTGTTATTGGAGTTTAAATTGTGCAAATTTAATTTTTGTGACGAGAGAAACTACACTATTGTTGCACCAACACTTTTAAATGTATTAGTAGTACTATTTTAGTAATTTTGGCAAATTCAATGTTGGTAAGGGGTGGGACATGCCGGAAACAGTTACTCTGAATATTTAAAATACTCATAAATTAATAATTCAAACGTATTTTACCAGGATTGCAGATGGATTCGTCAATTGAATATATATTTTACCGTTTTATTCCAAAAATTAGACAATATGTCCACTATTTATCTTGCTATAAAAATTTGAATAAGTGGGACATCCTCAAAATGGCGGGTACACTTAAAAGTGAAAATGCCCAGATACGATATGATAGAATATGTCGTGTCGTAATGAAAAGGGTCAACCAGGAAGGTTGGTTTGTCAAATTTTTCTTACCTGCATCAAACAGGGCAAATGCTCGTACGATAGTTTACATAATTTAGTCCAACTCATTACTAATCCTTTACAAAACACCTTGATCTTTTTGTTGTCTGTAGGCTGTGGTAATTTCTGAAACTTGCTGCGTTTCAGGTTTTCTCAAAATGGTTCCTCGCCATAAGGAAACAGTGTTCAAAATAACTTTTATAGCATTTTGTGACCTATACCCACACATAAGTCATGTTTTTCTGCGGCTTAAGAGGACTACATGACCTAAAGCGCGGTCTTTGTCGGACTACATAGAAAAGAAAGAGAAGCGCGATGCCACAACGCTGGTAATTTATTGCAAAATATGAAGCAATTATCGATTTACGAAAAATCTAGTGTTTGGACAAAAAAACTAAAACACTATAGTTTTAGTATGTTGCTTGTAGAATAATCTGACAAAAAATCATAATGATTGTATGTATATTAGTATGATTTTTGTTGTAAAAAAAAAAAAATTTTTAGAGGTATCTTCATGGTTTTTTTCTATCGTACCAAATAAGTTGTATTATGTTTTCAACACACTATCTTCCTAGCATTTATCCTGAAGAATATCATATATTTTTTTGATTTTTTTTACTGTAGTCGATCATAAACTTTTATTGTTTCTAAAACTTGCGTTTTTTGCGTTTAGGTCCTGTAAGCCCCTTAAGTAGTCCATTTTTACTCAGGTAAGCGTGACTTAAGAGGAAACGCGGGTGGTCGTTTCTCCATAGAAATGATCTCGCCTGTTTTCTTTCTGGTTGACCATAAAGCATTTTTTTACAGAATAATAAATATTAACTACTTGTATGTAGCTATATTTTTCTTTTTGATGATAGATTATTTTTATAAGCACCACAACCCTCAAAAAATGCCAATTTAAACCGCTGTCAACAGCCTAGGCCAATAGTAATTAATGAAAAATGAAAAACATAGGGACACAGTATATATCATTCTTATTCATTTTATGAAATATCTTTTAAATTGGTCCAATATTAAAGGAGGAAATAGGCGAGAGTCAAACCTCGAATTATGACTTTTTACTTAGGCTTTGAGAGCAGTGGTGACCCAGTGGTAACGACCGCGACTTACGAAATATAGTTCGTAGGTCCGAACCCTGACGCTTTACTTTGTGTAAATTATTTCATCACCACTGCTCTCAAAACGGTGAAGGAAAACGTCGTGAGGAAACCGGCATGTCCTAGAACCCAAAAATTCGAAGACATGTGATATCTACCAACCCGCACTCCGCACTTGGTGGATTACGGCCCACTCCCTCTCACAGAGAGGAGGCCTGTGTCCTAGCGGTGGGAACATTATAGGCTGATAATGTTACTTGGGCTTTTTCAAAAGTCTCTCCGACCGCATTTCCTCTTAAGTGTAGCCGTACAATAATTAATTGACAACTTAAGTTACGCGTATCGTAATGTACTATATAAGCAGATACTTATACAATTGGAAAGCTGCATTAGGTAAACCAGGGTTTGAACTCGCAACTTAGTTAAAAACGTTTAAATCTTTTAGAAAACCTCCATGGCGCTTCTAGTAGCTCAAGCCATTTCAGAATCCAAAATACTTAGTCTAAGAAAACAAACTCTTAAATTCCACATCCATGTTCAAAATTTGTTTCACTGCGTTATTAAGAGATCAACTTTTAACTATTAGGAGCTAGGGGGTCGGCAGAGAAGGTACGCAACTTATATCTAACTTTTAGGCCGGAAAGTTTTGGTTTTGTAGAAAATGAAATCAGGCTCGTAGCGTCGATTTTTATGGAGAAGCAAATTATTTTTTGATTCTTTAAGTTGATTTTTTCTCAAACTATACAGGGTCAAATTAAAGAAGTTAGCGAAACTCCACAGATGTGAAGAGTATCGATATCTAAACTAGATAAAATAAAAATTAAGAAACTCACTAAATTATCATACATAACAAAAAACAAAATCTTCATACAAACACGCGCGGCAGTAGGCACTCGCCAGACGGCCTACTCGGGTCCCGTACTATTCGCACATTGTCATTGGTCTTTACTCGTTCAAGTTAATACGACAAAATTAAAAATACGTACGTCTCACGCGTAATACCATGACGTTCGACCTTCGCAATTTATCACCCTTTAGTAGGCATGCCTACTCAAATAACCACACTTTTGACCTCACTTTTTTTTCTGATTAGTGACCGCGTTTGCATAGACGAGACCCGGCCTAGTGCCTACCTATTCTGAAAACCAAT
Source organism: Hydraecia micacea (assembly GCA_914767645.1). Lineage (NCBI taxonomy): Eukaryota > Metazoa > Arthropoda > Insecta > Lepidoptera > Noctuidae > Hydraecia > Hydraecia micacea. Next base: position 1,763,367 of record OU611801.1, on the reverse strand, counting down.
GCACGCCACTGCCCAAATGTTCAATAGAGAACTAGTCTAAATTAAAGCCCCAATCTTATTTATTCGTACGAATGCATTCCAGTTTCCTGTAATTATGCAAATGGTGACCAAAGCTACCCCTAAGCGCGTTTTAACATCCCTAATCTTTGGGGCTCGATTGCGGCTATTTATCAGACACTACGGAACCACGGGCTTGACTTTTTAGGGATCCTTAAATGTACAATAAATTATTGTGGATTTAAATTTTGGGGATATAGATTGAGTTGCTATGTTACGCTTGATTGACAAAGTACGCAGAGGGGTATAGAAAAGTTGGCCTCAAAAGATTGTATACAGGTGTCCCGTAAGTCGACGCCAAGCCGGAATCGGGTAATAGGCCAAGTCATAATAGTTATCAAAAAAATATTTAAAAAAAATTTTGGAATAAAAAAAATTAAAATATTTTTGGTATGCTTTTTAAATGCGCCAACTTTTAATATGTTACTTGCCAAACTTGCATAGTACTTTTTATATCAGTACAGTCAGTCATAGTTTAGCAAAGTATTAATTTTGAATATTTGGTTGGGCAAAAAGTAACATTTAAATGCCAATAATTTTAAAAATACACAACATAGTCTTTTTGAAATATTTTTCTGATAACTATTATGACTTGGCCTATTACCCGATTCCGGCTTGACGTCGATTTACGGGACACCCTGTATATCGACAAGAATTCATTTGATTGTCTATAAATTCTGTTCCACAGTACTTTATCAATGTGTAGCTACAATTAAGTACCCAATGTGTAAAGGTACAAGTCCGTAGCCGACTGCAGCGACTACGGACTTGACTAGACGCCAGCACATCAAGCTACCCGATACTGTCGAATTTTCCCAATCAGCTTTGAGCCTTATGCTTTAACGATAAAGTTGAAAATCAATTAAAGAAATTTGACAAATTGTAGTAGCTTGATGTGCTGGAGTCTGTAACTTTACATGTATTGTGGCTCCATTACACAATATAAAAAGGTTGTAGATATAATGAACTCTTGTTGAGGTACTGTACATCTCTTTGAGGCTGAATATACACGTATTTTTGCCAGGGGGCGAGTCCGGGTACAAATCTAGACTATGGACTGGGAATTTCTCAACGGATTAACTCAATAACGCTTTGCCCAACCCGGGTATCTAACCCAGAACTCCGTACCCAGCAGTCGCTAACGCATTTTTCCACGTTATGACGTTTTAAACACTTGACCCATCAATTCCCCGACCTCAATCCCAGTAGCTTAACCTCAAAACTATTACAATGACTTAGCCACCGTGATAAGGGCCGTACCATGAAATATTTGAAGCATGGATCAAAGGGTGAGGTAGGTACTGCGTTAACTTAGTTTCTTACGGAATTTCACATAGTTTCGACTTAGGGCGAGGGTAGATTGACAATGTTGAGGGTAATCACAGATATATATACACCTAGATAACGCAAGAGCAACTGTTTCGCGTGCCCAGCTTACGTACAAAAATCGTAAGTCGCCACTTTCGCGCTCAGTCCTGTAGTACTGCTGGCTGGGTGAGCGTGAGTGCGTCATGTGCTGCCTTGCACACTTGCACAGCTAGGTTCCGGAGAGACCCCTTTACAGTCTCCCTAGAGATGTGCCCTAACAGGGCGTTGCACAGAGGGGGCTCCGGATTGGTCTTTTGAGAGGTAACGGTGCCCCTTCCATAGTGCAGATGGTGACCGCCGGGGTGGTTTTAGTGAGGTAAAAATCCCACACTCCCTGGTTTTATCCCCAAAGGCCAGGCGCCTTTTGAAGGTTTCCCCCGAAAACAAAAAAAAAAAAGAAAATGCCCCGGGGTGGGGCGAGACGGGTGCCGCACGCGGCGGCGTCTTTGAATCGATTTTATTTTCCCATCACTAAGAGGGTTTCTGCACTACATCCGATCCGAATTCGAACATTCCCAATTTGGATTAAATTGGGAATGTTCTAAATTTCAGTTCGGAGTTCGGATCTAGTGCGCAACCCCTTATACAAATAGGACTATAATATGGTCATTTCGGACCGGCATTTTTCGGATTCGGATCGGATGTAACGCAGAACTGCTCTTAATAAGGCTTGTGACACCATAGTAGGTAGTAAAAAAATGGCACGCTTGGTTTTCATACAGATCGTGATACTTGCGTTATCTAGGTCTATCTATATCTGTGAGGGTAATTCTAAAGTATTATTATATTGTTTTAACATAACATAACAGTATGCTTGTACTTCCCGAAGGGGTTGGCAGAGGGGCTCGCATATTTCGTCAGTTATGTTTTTGTCCCATGGTAAACAGGGCGGGACGGTTGCTGTCAACCGGGCATAAATATATAGGCCGACCGCTTAACTGAGACATTGCCTGAGGTAGCAGCGCGGTGCGGGAGGGGTGTGGTGACGTGATGCGAGAGCTCAGTGATGCGTCAACTTGTGACAACTATCACCCCTCCCGCACCGCGCAGCTACCTCAGGCAATGTCTCAGTTAAGTGGTCGGCCTTATGATAGGGGCTGCTACTAAGAACTACCTAATACGATTATCCCTTGACACTTTGCCTGACCCGAGATCGAACCCAGCTCCCTAGTTGCGTCACACACACTTTAAATCACAATCTGAATCATTTTGAAGGAATAATGTTACCTCTATTTTATATTCAGCTACCAACGATTCTTTATATGTATAAAGTACTAAAAAACAGCCAATTTAAAAAATACATTAATTTGTTTCACAATCTTTTTGTTCATTCATTTTAGGTTTATGTAGTATTTTGTAACATTTCTTTTTTAAATAACACACCTTGTTTTATCTACACGTACACATAATAATAAAATCGTAACGAAGTCGAAACTGAACATATACAGGGTGTCCCAGGAAACCTGTACCAGCGAAGGTCTGTGGTCAGGGGACACTAATACCCATCGATTGGACACCTATGTATGTTCCGCGATATTTTGTATATATTTGTTCGTATTCTTCTATAGTTTACCGCAAATTGTAAAACGAGCCAAAAGGATAGTATATTGCAGATATTTTAGTAAATTGTGGTGTCTTAAGACTTCCACGCGATCTAAGACGCGACGTTAAAATTAAAAAAATACAAAATGTCTTCAGCGGCCTAACCTATTCCCAACTATTTTAGAATCGGCTTTTAGTTCAATCGAATGCAGCTAAACACTAGTATTTAACATGGAGCGACTGCCTATCTGACCTCCACAACCCAGTTACTATGTTTAATACAATACCCCTTGGTAAAACAGGTAGTCAGACGTTCGGGCGCCTACCAGTAACGACTGTCAAAGATTTACAAATGATAGACGGGACCAACGATACTCTACAGACTACAAGAAAACCTATAATAGCCTAAAAACAACAACTATTTAAAATTTTCCATCCTTGCTTTCCTGTCTGTAACTTTTAACGTCCACCTCATCAATTCCGGACACGAAATATTGTACTGTCCACCCCTGAAAATAATAAAAGTTGAAGCAACAAGAACAAAGCAGTCATTTGTCTTCTTCTCTCGAGGTTCCAGGGCTTAAAACAAATTACTGTAACTATTCATTTAATAGTCGAGGAAACGTAGTTTAAGGGAATTTGTGGTAAGATTTTAAAATTTATTTTGAAGGTGAGAAAGTCTAATCATCTGCCTAGCCTTTTACCAACTCTTTTTGAGGTCGGCTTCCAGTCTAACTGGATGCAGCTGGATACCAGTATGTTGGAGAAATAAATAATTTTTGATTTTTGATTTTTTTGACTAGTTCAGAACAGTACCGGTGGAGGTCAGATAGGCAGTCGATCCATGTAAAATACTAGTATTCATTTGCATTTGATTAGACTGGAAGCCGTCTCCAACATAGTTAGAAAGAACGAAAAAATGTTTATTTGCGGTGAACATGACGCAAAAATGAGCATAGGTACTTAAACACAAAAATAAAATAAAAAAGAAGGTAAGGGAAACATGCGTCACATCCACGCAAAACGGCTATCGCGGCTTTCGCTAGTTGAGAAAAGGCTGATCAATAATATCGTTCACAATATGAACATTCACAATTTTATTTCAACTCCCAGTTGGTAGACACCTAAAAATACTCGCCTAATGAATTCACCTCGCAGGGTGAAGCAACAAATAATCGTCCGTCACACAAGCGATGGTGTTTGTAAAACAAAAACGAGTCCATAACAAACGGTCATGCGGGCATGGACAGCGCTGACTTTGTTCGCCTCGGGTGGAAATGCGGTGAGCAGAGGTCTTGGTTTAGGAAGACTGTCTTGATATTTCAAGACAGTCTTCTGGGGCTGAGATTTTTTTAAAGATAAGTAAGTCTTTCAAGGTCAGGCCTTTCGAGAAAAGCCTGTTATACGCAATCATATACTCACTTTCAAATTCAATTATGTAGCTTGTTGAAGAAAGAAAGAAAAATAGGTTTAGTTGTCACAGAAACAAGTACATAATAAATGTACAACAAAAAAAAAAAACTCGCGTAGGCAAACAGAAAAATAAAACAAAATAGATCTAATCTGCATTCGCGACTTGTTTGCCAAAAATGTAAACAAATATGAGTTTGTAGAAAAATAACTTTAATTCCTACACAATAAAGTGCAGTTTACGCTACAACTTCAAAAATTTTTATAATTTTTTCAATAGTGCTAGTCACTCTGAAATCAACTTAATTACCATTAAAATAAAGTTGAACTTGTTTAACTTGAAATAACATCAATTTGAACCATAGAGGAGGATGCAAATTAAATAAGGACAGGAATTAATAAGGTAAGGAATGTTTGTTTTCTAAATCTCCGAGCTAACTAGCTAGTTAGCTCGGAGATCTAGACGAAAACCAACATTACTTAAAATAAAATAATGTTCTTGTATATCGATTTTATTCAATTTCGAGCGGTCATTGTTGTTTACACCTTTGGCAAATTTAGCGCGACCGGGCCTTACATATAATCACGAGCACAAAACTGAAATACGCAACTGTACGTCGTGACTGCGACAAGAAGGCTTCCACTCAGCATAATGCTGCACACTGCTGATTTTCAATGTTGTAGGCATAGTTTTATATCACCCAGCTAAAAGTCCCAAATTCAGTACTCATTGTTTACTGATTGCTAAAACCCGAGTCTTACATGTGGTAATGTTACTTGTCCCGTAAGCGCGTCCGCTGAACGTGGGGTCCTCGGTTCGATTCCCGGGTCGGGAAAAGTGTTATTGAGTTTTTCCAAAAGGAATTTCTTAGAAATAGCCCGGAGTTTCAAAGTTGGCGGTGTGATACCCCCGTGCCTCGGAAAGCACGTTAAGCCGTTGGTCCTGCGCCTGATCTCTCTCTGGTCGTGTCGGATTGCCATCGGACTATGAGAGTGAGGGAATAGGGAGTGCACCTGTGTCTGTGCTAGTCTCCGTTGAGATGGGCTGTCGTGGCCCAAATACGGTCTGAAGGACTTTATTTAATGTTACTTGTAGGCAGTGCACCATTGCAGATCACACACCAGCCCGAGCAATAAAACTAAAATAAACTGCTGAAAATTGGGGAAAACACACGGGGAAAACACGTGTCCTAAAAATGTCCATCAAATCACAAACGCGTACCCACCCTCATTCTGGGCAAACTAGAAAGAAGAGATGGAAAAATAACCTAGTTTAAAATGTAGACTCTACGCAGTTGCCTTTTTAGGGTTCCTTAGACAAAGAGTGCTAACGGGACTCTATTTATAGAGTCTAGAGCCTACGCGGCGCCGCACTGTCTTTGTTTGTGGCTGCTTTATCTTTAGAACCGTAATAACAAGCCGAATTGCGTAAAATTCTAACTACTATTCTATGGCAACTATCATGCAAATAATAATAAAAACAAAAACTTTTTTCAAAAAAAAAAAAAAAAAAACAACCGACTTCCAAAAAAAAACACTACAAAGTGAAAAATAACTTTAATTTGGGAAGTCGGTGTCGTTGGTTCCGCATTTTCGTTTTTTGACACCGACTTCCGAAATTAAACTTCCTCTTTTTTAGAAGTCGGTTAAAAAGTTCAAAATCAGAGCTCTTGTTACTTTTTTTGTAAAGATTTTTAATTCTGCCATATACATAAATATTGATGTATGTACATATGTAATGGATATTCTGAAATAAAGTTTTTTTTTTAATAAAATAATAAAAAATCAAGTATCTTGACTTCGCTCGCGAGGTATTCGACATGTGGGATGTGGACTCAGCAATCATTGTGCCGATAGTCGTGACAGCCAATGGGTTAATACCCAAGAGCCTCGACCAACACCTGAGGAGGCTCTCGTTGGGCAGCTGGATCAAGGGCTTGATTCAGAAAGCAGGACTTCTGGTCACGGCTCGCATTGTCAGGAGGTTCCTCTCTTTGAAGTCCTGACCGCCGGTAGCTTGGACCCTGATCCCGATACCGGTGGGCTACTCATAATCATCATCTGTTTAGCCTTTTCCCAACAATTTTGGGGTCGGCTTCCACTCTTAACTGGATGTAGCTGAATACCACTATTTTACATGGAGCGACTCTCCACAACCCAGTTACTGGGTAATACGATAACCGGTGGGGTACTATTTTTTATATTTTTTAATGTTTTTATATTTTTTATATTCTAATATTAAAAATATAATTTTAATGTATTTATTGAAATAAAGGAGGTAATAATTTATATACGGGTATATGTCATACATAAATGTTTTGTAGTACCTACACGAGGGACTTACAAAGTATGCATTATTAATTACATGTTATGGTTTTTAACATAATTTTCAAAAAAAAAAAAAAACAGTAAATAACACTTTTAATCTACTATATTTAAAACTCTACTAAAAAGAAATGATTAAAACAAGATGTAGCTGGAATCTTTTTCGTGGTACAGAACCTTTACTGCGCATGTCCTACTCGCACTAGCCACTTTTTAAAAAGAAATCTTGCGACAAAGCTGTAGCCAAAGGCTTCAAATGAACAACTGTATGGAGGATGGATATTAGATCCCTTTTTCATCTTTTCCTTCTTTTGAAGATAGGTGCGAGATGAACATTGTTTTAATTTTCATGAAAATGAGTTTCTCAGCTCGTTGCGTTTTGGTTTTTCAGTTCGCTTTGTTTATTACGTTGGGTTTATAAGGATTCCTGATTATTGGTCTGTAGATAATTTATGGTACTTATTCGGATATTTATGGTACTTATGTTTTGTCTCTCCGAAAATGTTCATCGCTGCATTGGAGGATGTCTTCATGATTCTGGACTAGAAAGGGGCTGGGATTAACATCAATGGCGAGTACATAACTCACCTTCGGTTTTCTGACGATATCGCAGTCATGGTTGAGACTATGGAGGACCTCAGTACAATGCTCGATGACCTTACCTCTTCATAACATTAGTCTAAATAGATTAAACATCCTTGAAATATTTATCTTAATGATATTATTATGTATTCATCATCATCATCATCATCAGCCTATAGCAGTCCACTGCTGGACACAGGCCTCTCCTATTGCACGCCATTCAACTCGATTTTTGGCAACTCTCATCCAGCTGCTACCAGCCATCCTGCGAAGATCGTCGCTCCACCTAGCCTGATGGCGTCCCACGTTACGTTTACCGATTCGCGGTCTCCACTCAAGAACACGTCTACCCCAGCGATCATCGGTTATGTATTAAATAGCTTTAATTAAGAAATCTTCTTGGGCCGGCCTCGGCGGCGCCGTCCATCCTCAGGCACCCACCGTGTGGAGGCCTTGCCCAGCGATCACTGTGCATACGGCTGGCGAGACGCCCTAGACGCACGCCGCAAGGATTGGATCGAGGTTGCTCTTGACAAGGATGCTTGGAAAAAACTTGGTGGAGGCATTTGCTCAGCAGTAGGACAATGTAGGCAAGTAAAACAAAGAAAGCAATCGTCGTAAGTTATTAAACCCACTCAGCGATAAAAACCAACAAAATGATCTATTCCGATTCAACAATCAGACAAAACATCATCATCATTTCAGCCGAAAGACGTCCACTGCTGGACCACTTCCCCTAAGCATCGCCACTTCGACCGGTTCTGTGCTTCTCGCATCCAATGGGTTCCTGCTGCCTTCACAAGGTCGTCGGTCCACCTTATGGGAGGCCTTCCAACGCTACGTTTTCCGGTACGCCGTCGCCACTCCAGAACCTTTCGGCTCCATCGGCCATCTGCAATATTCGGCAATATTTTGCATCATTAATTTCATTTCATCGCCAAATACAATAAATTGTGTCGTGACTTTTTGTTTCACCCGTCACCATATACAGGATGGCCCAAAAGTCGTGGATCAAACGAAACAGAGCGATAGTTGGGGTTATTTGTAGTAAAAAAAAATTTGTGCGAGCCCTAACTTGATTTCCTTAAAAGTTATGACAATTTGAGTGTTCACAGTAAGGTTCTAATGTTAGAAATATTTTTTTTTGAGCCTTAAATGATATTGAAAAAAGTGCCAATACTGATAAATCATGGTACCCACTGTCAAAAAAGCACTGTTGTAGTGATGATACTTTTTTTGAAAAAAATATTTTTTATGTTTTTTTTTTATTTTTTTTAAATTTCGTTTTTACTGTAAATAACCTCAACTATCGCCCTGTTTCGTTTGATCCACGACTTTTGGGCCACCCTGTATAACCTAAACAATTTTTAATTAACAAACGATAAGTTTTGTTCAGTGAGCTCACAATTTACGAATTAATTATGTCCCGGCGCAACGCAGGCTCTTGGCAAAGCGCAGGATTACCAGTTGGCAAGCATTTTACTATTATTTAATCCGAATACTGGGATATTTGAGGTGGATACGAGAGGAGGTAAAGTCGAGCATGTTTTGTTGGTTTTGGCTGGTAAAGATATAATTTTTCTATGTTCCTATCACGTTGTTACGGCCAACAATGTACAGAAGCCAGCACATCAAGCTACAAAATAAAATTTCTAGGACCAAAAATTCGAAGATATACGACATCTACCAACCTGCACTGGGTCGTGGTAGATTACAACCCACTCACAGGGAGCAGGCCTGCGTCTCAGCAGTGGGAACACTTTAGGCTGATTACGCTAGGTATATGCTATGTATTTAGAATAGCTAACCTACATATGGGAGCAGTGGTAGCCCAGTGGTATCGGCCGCGACTTACGAGTTGTAGGTCGTAGATTCGAACCCAGACAGGCGCTTTACTTTGTGTAAATTATTTTATCACCACTGCTCTCAAAACGGTGAAGGAAAACATCGTGAGGGAACCGACATGTCCTAGAACCAAAAATTCGAAGACATGTGACATCTATCAACCCGCACTGGGCCCGCGTGGTGGATTACGGCCCACTCCCTCTCACAGAGAGGAGGCCTGTGTCCCAGCAGTGGGAACATTATAGGCTGATTATGATGATGCTGATGAACCTACATATAACAGCCCAGATTTCCTTCCGTACCTAACCCAACATGCTCGACACTACCCACCCCCGTATCATCCCACCCCTAACTTGAAGGAGAGAACTATCCCATGTTAGTCGCACACAAATTTACTGCACTGCCATCCACCTAGTCTGACGCTTACTTGGACATCACCCATGTTTAAAGCTTAAGTCCAACGCTGACCAATGTCCGAAGCAATGAATAGTAAATACCCGTGAATTTGAAATTAGTAGTAATTGGTAGAGATACTATTAATTGAAAGAGATACCTAAATTATTTGCATCCCTGTTTAATTCTATCATTAACACATTATGTAATTTAATTGTACAGACGCCAGCACATCAAGCTACCCGAAGCTGTCAAATTTTCCCAATCAACTTTGAACCTTATGCTGTAGCGATAAAGTTGAAAATCTATTGAAGAAACTTGACAGATTGTAGTAGCTTGATGTGCTGGCGTCTGTACCTATCGAATTGTAAGTGCACATCGCATTAGTTTTATAACTTGTTTTTGTAGTATGTCGAAATTTTGTAGTTGTTGTTTTTTTTTCCGTGACCTAATGATTTTTTTTTATGGCTGAATTGTCCTGCTCCTAACTTCGGTCACGCTTGAAAGCCAAAGTCAAAACGTTTATTGCAAACTAAGTGTACAATGTTGGTGTTATCTTATGTTAGTACTTATGACTTAGCAGCCTTTTACAAGCATTGCAATTATCATTCGCCGGTCCTTATCATCATTTTACATGCATTAAACATTTTTTTTTTTTTATGGATGAAGTCTATGATGGAACGAGCGTGCCCAGAAGACGCCTGTTCACTCTTCCTTTGAAGGCAGATGGATTAATTCACTCTTTCCAGTACCTTCACAGACTTTCACATGACAGATACACACCTAGGTGCAACACACCCTAAAACCCCCATAAAACAAATGAACACATACACATTATTGTATCATTTAACAAAGCACCATTGGGCACCTTGATCAACTGAACGACATTATTTTGACCAAATTGGACGTGATTATCCCAAGGCTGGGTACAAATGACCACAGTCATTAGGGCGGTACAGCATATAAAACTATTATTACATCTTTCGTTCATGTAATGGAGACTGGATAAGGATTATGTGTGTAGCGTTAATTGGTGTGTAGATCTGTGTAAAGACTATTTTCTGAAATACAAAAACCAAATACGAAAAGAGGGATATACTTTTAACTCTGCCAGCCAACTCTATCTATCATTCTTAATCTGAATTATATTGACGGATATTGCTAATCCATTGCTTCATATGTTCGAAAAATGTGTCTGCTCAACATAGTAAACAACGCAATGAATGTTGTTGAGCTGTCAAAATGAAACCCATTGCTACTGATAGTGTGTTACGCAATTACCTCGCAGGCAATTAAAACAACATTCGGTCTGGGATACGCTAGGTAATAATAATCTCAAAAGGTCGCCATTATCGAAATCGACAAGGAGGATATATATACAGGGTTATTGGAAAAACACTAACAAAGAGGTCATTGTACTCGTCATTATGAACAACTTTTACTATGGCTGATTTTTTTCGCGATTTCAGGTTTGGTACCTGAAATCGCGAAAAAAAATCAGCCGTTCCCTACATTTTGACGAGTTAGACGAACATAAATGTGGGGAGGGGGAACAGCTGATTTTTTTTCGCGATTTCTGGTTTGAAAGAGAGAAAAATATTTTATTTCGGTCACGTACAGGAAATAGAAACAGTAAAAACATACGTCGTTAGCGTCTTCATCTGCCTGTGCATCTATTCTGTAAAAATCGCACCGTGAATACTTAAGTAAAGTGAGCTGCCATTAGTTTCAATCCGTAGCATCAAATGGAATGACAGTTCTCTTCAAGCTCATTTCACCTACGTTTTCACGATGAGATTTTTCAGATTATACCGGCTGGTTTGAACAACGAAAATGAAAATAGGCTCGGAAAATTGCAGCAAAATGCTACTGTACTTTGTATACAAGCAAAACTGCCTATAATGTTCCCACTGCTGGGACACAGGCCTCCTCTCTATGAAAGGGAGTGGGCCATAATCAAAATCAAAAGTCATTTATTCAAACTAGGCTGAGAATCAGCACTTTTCGAACGTCAAAATTACAAAAGACAGTCCCCCAAAACGCCCACCCTACCACGCGAGCCCAGTGCGGGTTGGTAGATGTCACATGTCATCCAATTTCTGGTTCTAAGACATGCTGGTTTCCTCACAATGTTTTCCTTCACCGTTTTTGAGAGTGGTGGTGGAATTAAATCTTCATCATCATCATTTCAGCCCTGAATCACCCATTGCTGGGTATAGTATAGGCCTCCCCTTTCTTCTGTCATACTTGCTGGTTCCGTGCGTCTCTCATCCAGGTGGTTCCTGCGACTTTAACGATATCGTCAACGCTGAAATTTGGTACGAAGCAACGTCTTATAGCACACATAAATCAAATTTTGTGAAAACCGTAAATTTTTAGTTGCATCATTTAATAAAAATATTTTTAATAATATTACGGCAGCAACCTCAATAGTATCAGCAACGGAACCCTCGGTGCGCGAGTCCGAATCGCATTGGCCGGTTTTTTTTTATAAAGTGCCTGCTTGAATTCGAACATTGTTCCAACTCACGATCTACAAATCGTAAGTCGGGGTCCATACCACTCGGCCACCACTGCCCTCCTCGGGGCATAAAAGCGTGATATTATAAGCTATAAACTACAGAAAACAGGTGACTATTTCTCTATCCACGTTCCTACGGATAGCAATAAACCCTTCAAAGCAAGGCACTCTCACACACAAAGAATATACAAAGCAGAAAAACATCTAAGTGAACCATCGCCTTGAAATGTATCCTTTTATGTAGCGTCGTGTATATAATATAATACATGTCGTTATTTACCTGGTTTGTCCGCTACTACCCTCGTACGCTTTGAGGGATAAATGCAGTGGCGACAGTAGGGCTGGCGCGAAGTCAACTAGTCTATTAATTTAATATTATACCGTCATTATTTTATGGAAGGGTGCTTGTGGCTAAGTAATAACAGCTGCACGGTTCGATCAGGTTAAGCTACGCTTACCTTGACTGTTCCGTGGATGGGTGACCATCTTTACATACCAAGACCCCTCCTTGCCTCGGAAAGCACGTTAAGCCGCTGGTCTCGGCTGTAATTCGTGGATCTTTGACAGTCGTTACGGGTAGTTAGAAGCCCAAAAAGTCTGACAACCAATCTTGCCAAGTGTTACCCAGTGAATGGGTTATGGAGATCAGATAGGCAATCGCTCCATGTAAAATACTGGTATTCAGCTGCATCCCGTTAGACTAGGAACCGACCCCACCATAGTTGGGTAAAGGCTAGGCAGATTTATTTATTGATGTCAGCTTAGCACACGCTAATATACCAACAAATTAATCAATTTAAAAAAGTGGCACTCCGGGAGTGCCGACAGAAGTGAAAACTTGAACGTGTGTATTTTTTGAATCGTCATATAAACAAAACACAAACAGAATACTTTGCCATCACTCACTGACATATTGGAAATACATTAAAACCGAGTACATCCCGAGGACAGCCGAACACATCCAAAACGGTGTCGGTTACGGTAACAGTGGCGCGAATTCAATGGTTTTTTCCCGTCTCAAAAAATGCCCAACGCGCCTAAAGAAGTTTTCACTTCAATATACTTCAGGCGTTTCCCTACAGCGACAGCCCTTACACTTGCAGTTAGTTCAGTTCCGGTTCGCTCTACCACCCTGACTCCGTGCAGTCTATAAACACTGAGTACCTACTAGAAACCTTATAATTTTCGCCTTTCTTTTAACTTCAACACTGGTTTAATGTCATTATTATGTAATTATGAACGGGAGACAAAATTAATATAAATCTCAAATCTCAAATTGTTTATTGCAATCCATAATGTACAATTACAGGTGGTAAATAAAAAATAATAGAAACAATTATGGACCCTGTCGGGTACAGCAAATATTTAAATAAGTAGAGAGAGGAAGAGCGCTTTATTAACTTTGAATAGTGTAATGAAAAAGCTCGTAGGCTAAGTGATAATAGCCACATTCCGTGCTACTGCTGTGAAATTCCAGATGGAAAAACCCAATAACACTTTGCCTGATCCGAGAATCGAATCCAGGGCCTCATTCCTCAGAGCGTTGGCGAACACTAGACCAAAGAAGCAGTGAACATTATTTTTTTCATAATTATGGTTTTGTAATAAATGCAAATGATACTTATAAAAATAATAATGATGATTTTGTTTTGTAAAAATTGAGATCTCTTTTTTAACCGTCTTCAAAAAAGGAGGTTCTGTATTCGACCCGTATGTATGAATGTATGTCCGCGATTTCCTCAAAAACTAATGAACCAATTTTGATAATTCTTTCACTAATGTGATCTATATACTTTCAGGGAGGTTTTAGTATATAATACATTACGTAATTATTCTTATGTACGATGTTATATGCATAAATGTACTGCATCGCCGGCATTTCTATGCGAATTTTGATGATTCTTCTAATCGGTGTCTTCAATTCTTCAATGCACTAGTGTTATTTGAATTTGTGTGGAGTAGGTACAACTAAAAAGTGAAAAATAAAAACTTTTTTACAAAAAACAACCGACTTCAATAAAAAAAAACTACAAAGTGATAAATAACTTTAATTTCGGAAGTCGGTGTCAAAAAACGAAAATGCGGAACCAACAACACCGACTTCCGAAATTAAAGTTATTTATCAGTTTGTAGTTTTTTTTTTGAAGTCGGTTTTTTTTGTAAAAAAAATTTTTATGACTATTTATGACAATGACTAAGTATCTTCTAAAGTTCACTAAACAGACATCAAACTTGACCCATCTCACTTGAACCATTGTCTAAATGTTTGTAGAAACTGGACAGAAATACATAATCAAATTGGATGCAAGCCTAGTAGTTAGTACTGCTTGCTTTGTGGCCTCAACAATAGGTAACAGGTACAGTCAACAAAAGAGATAAGTATGCAGGATCTTCGGATATAGTTGAAGTTTAGTAAGAAACCGATGGATGTTGTCGACTGAAATTTAATTTGATAAATGAGCTGTTTGTTTTTTATTAATTAAATTAAATTTTATTCGAGAACATCCATCGGTTTCTTGTTAAAGTTCAACTATATATTCGACGATCCTGCATACTTATCTCTTTTGTTGACTGTACATACAGTACAGAACTTCATAACTTATTCACCTATGTTCAAGTTGGAACAATGGTTTGACTACGGTAAATGCTAAGTTTGTATAGTTAGCGCCACGAAAGATGAGACTCGACCCCGCCTCCCGCGCTCTTTCCGCCGCCCCTATGACGTCCGGTCCCGTCCCGCGCTCAGACCTCATACCGCTAAACAGACCTAAAATCGTGTACTGCGCAAGTCAAACCACGTGGTGTGTCAAGTCTCATCTTTCGTGGCGCTAACTATACCTAGGTTAAACATCTAGCAAAATTGTTGGCCCAATGTACAGACGCCAGCACATCAAGCTACCCGAAACTGTAAAATTTTCCCAAACAACCTTGAACCTTATGCTGTAGCGATAAAGTTGAAAATCTATTAAAGAAATTTGACAGATTGTAGTAACTTGATGTGCTGGCGTCTGTACACACACGATTTTTTGCCGTGAAAAACTACGGTTTATTCGCCGTGTGTAAGCACTGCCGTCAGACATGAAACATTTATTTTCTCTTGACTGTACTAATGCACTTACCTGTCAAAAAGAGTACCCTAGATAATGTCGATAAGACAAATAGGTTAAAACAGAAGACGAACTAGCAGGGGATCAGACCGAAATAAACCGTATAGTCCTCATTAGACTGGTTGTCAGAAGCCCGAAAATCTGACAACTAGTCTTACCAAGGGGTATCACATTACCCAGTATAAGTGGGTTGTGAAGGTCAGATAGGCAGTCGCTCCATGTAAAATACCGGTATTCAGCTGCATCCGGTTAGACTGGAATCTGACCCCAACATAGTTGGGAAAAGGCGAGCATATGATGACTAACAGTAGCAATGGCTTTCTTTCCTTTGCTACTGTTTGTGTGTTTCGTAATACCCCGTTGGATTAGGACATAGGATACTTTTTGTCCTGATATTCTGACGGGATCGAGACTGAAAGCAAGAATGCGGATGAAACCGCGGGGCGCATCTAGTAAGAAATAAATACAGAGTACCTACACCAAAAGCTTTTGTCCACTTAAATTGAGGATACAAAGCACTTCTAAGCAAGTGAAGCCACGAGTAAAAGTAAGTAATCTATAAACAAATAGCATTCAGGATGTGGAAGAACCGATTAGTAATAGAAATGGAACAATGGTATTGATGTGAATGTACCGGTTAATGTGTATAGTCGATGATGTGTACCAGGAGTTGGAATTAATTCTATATATCTACAGCATTGTGAGGAGACCTGCGGGGCAATTGCGTAACACATTATCAATCGGAATCAGTTTCATTTTGACAGTTCAACAACATTCATTGCGTTATTTACGTGTTGAGCAGACAAATTTTTCTAACTTATGGAGCAATGGATTAGCAATTTGCTTCAAAATGATTCAGATTCCGATCGATAGTATGTTACGCAATTAGGGTGCTGAGGGCCTAAACATGGAGGCAATCGGTTTCAAAATGTTCCAAATTTCTACATCGACTAAACAGGATTGATGTAAGATTAGGAAGATTTAGGGATGCATGAAGAAGCCTCCTCGTGTAGCGCAGTTTATTCCGCCAGTTACTCAACTGAACCGAACTCGGCGCATCCTGGACAATGGTTTCTTTTACACAATGTTTTGTCTTGGGCACAAAAGAGATCACCTCTCTCATTAGGCCCAGAGCTGTAAAACTTGAATTTTGGCATGTTTCATGATAGAACATGCCTTCTAAACAAACAATTATGAAAGTTTCTGTTTACAGTCCTAATTCAACACTCCTGCTTTTTTGCAAGCAATAGAAAGTTTGACGGACAGTGCACATTCCAGTTGAATGTCTGAAATACAGCGCTGTAAACACAAAAATACTAACAAAGAAAACAGAAAATTCCCTTCCATGCATAAAAAAGTCTGAAAAGAATTTCCCAACTCCCGGCCTAAGGCTTTATCGTCCGCTCGCCACAGTGGCCAATAAAACCACGGTATTAAGGAAACATTAAAACAATCATAGGCATTGATTGATTTATATCATATTTATGACTATTAACTTTATATGGGATATGTTTTCTTTGGTATTTTGATGTGAATTTTTTTTTGCAGTATTACGGAAACACTTGCAAATAATGATCTGAATGATACATCAATCAACACTGCCTTTCGCAGTCCACCACTGGACATAGGCCTCTCCCAGGCTGCGCACCAACACCCTGTTCTCCGCCTTCCACATCCTGCCTGTCCCAGCCACCTTTTTAAGGCTGCTGGTCCATCTAGCTGGGGGGCGTCCCACACTATGCTTGCCTTCACTCCAGGACTCATCTGGTCCATTCTTCCCTCAAATGGGACACAGCCCTACTCTCTGTAAGAGGGAGAGGGCAGTAATCTTCCATACAGGCCCAATGCGGATGGCGGATGTTAGATGTCTTTGATTTTTTTTTCTAGGACACGCCTGTTTCGTCACACTGGTTTTTTTCATCGGTTTTTAGTTGTTTTTGTATCTTTGAAATGAATCGTCTCAGTACAAGAACAGGGTGGAAATCGATTGTCATAGTATGGGCATGTGATGCGGAGGAATGAGGATAATGTCGTGAAAGTATTCAGTGTTAATGCGGATGGCGTCTTATAGCCATCTTATTTATGTAGGAGATGGCCAAAGAAAGGATGGATGGACTCTGTGAAAGATGATTTTATGAAAGACATAATCATCTTACACACAGTCCATCTATCGTGTATGGAAGAAGACATACTGCGCTGACCCCAAATAAATTGATGATGATGATGATATGAAAAGTGTACTCAATTCTGAAAAATAAAATTTAAAAAGTGTTTATTTACAGAAATACATTTTTTACAACATACATACATACATAGTCGGCCTATAATGTTCCCACTGCTGGGACACAGGCCTCCTCTCTGTGAGAGTGTGTGTGTGTGTGGGGGTGGGCCGTAATCTACCACGCGGGCCCAGTGCGGGTGCGGGAGAGCAATGGTGGCCCAGCAGTGGTCACGGCCGCGACTTACGAGTTGTAGGTCGTAGGTTCGAACCCAATCAGGCGCTTTACTTTGTGTAAATTATATCATCACCACTGCTCTCAAAACGGTGAAGGAAAACATCGTTAGGAAACCGGCATGTCCTAGAACCAAAAATTCGAAGACATGTGACATCTACCATTTTTTACAAGATCACTGCCAAACTGCAAAGCAGTTTATTGGCAGGCGTAGCACCTTTGTTTAGTACAATATGTAAACAAAATTATAACACGTTTTCACCTATATGTAAGCAAAACTATTAATGCATTCCTTATCTATATCTATATCTATATCTATACATATAATAAAATTGTAGAAAAGTGGTGTCTGTACAATGGAAATATATAAAAAAAAAAGTAGCAGGGGTTGTTATTATATCGATGCCGAACCCGAAAGTGTAATTAATTTTTTTTTCTGTTTGTCTGTTTGTCTGTGTGTTTGTGCACGCTAATATCAGAAACAGCTTATTCGATTTAGATGCGGTTTTCACTAATATATTGTAGTAAGCTTCACTTAACATTTAGTGTTTATTTCATGTCAATCGGTTCATAAATAAAAAAGTTATGTCAATTTAAAGAATCACGGCGAACATTTGTTACAGAGAAACATTACTGTAAAGTAAATTTTTAGCTACCCAAACGACGGTATGTGTAATTTAAAATGTGCTGACCGAAAAGTCACTATTCCACGCGGACGAAGTCGCGGGCACAGCTAGTATGACATATAAACAGGCATACAAGTTTTATGGCAGGCATATTAGTTAAAATAATGATTCTCCTTAGTATACGATATGGTATACGGTATGAATAATTAATTATGCGTGTTATACCTAAGTAAGGCCCAACACCATAGGTTCTAATCTTATCACAGGAAATCAAACAATAAAGTCGTTAGCGGATCAATAAACGGTTACAAGCATTGATTGATTTATTACGTATAAATGGCCTATAATACGTAAGCTGCGATAAGCCCTTTGTTGAGACGGTTCACGTCCCTCCAGGAAAATGAGGAAGGATTATTTCTTTCTCTCGGTGCTAATTAATATCCTTTTGTTTTATTAAGCTATCTACACAAAGTGACCAGTGTCTGTTGCCAGTGATGACCTATGGCACTGAAACGTGGTCGCTCACAATGGACCTTATTAGAAGGCTAAAAATCACCCAAAGGGCAATGGAGAGGCCCATGCTTGGAGTTTCCCTGCGTGATCGAATCAGAAATGAGAAGATCCGCAAGAGAACCAAGGTAACCGACATAGCCCGAAGAATTGCCAAACTTAAGTGGCAGTGGACAGGGCACATTGTTCGCAGAACAGATGGCCGATGGAGCTGAAAGGTTCTGAAGTGGTGACTGCGTACCGGAAGACGTAGCGTTGGAAGGCTCCCACAAGGTGGACCAACGATCTTGTAAAGGCCGCAGGAATCCGTTGGATGCGAGAAGCACAGAACCGGACGAAGTGGAGGTGCTTGGGGGAGGCCTATGTCCAACAGTGGTCTTTCGGATGAAATGATGACCTAGACAAAATTGATAATGTGAGATAACTAGAGGAGGTAGAGAGTTTTGTTCCTGGATGAAAAAAAGTATGCATGGCTTACAAGTTCACCCCCTTCACCTGCACCTCGGATAACCTAAGCAATGCCACTGATGCCTGTCTCCCCTGGCACACAAGCTAAGAAGTGGTCATGCTTAGCTCGCTAGTTTTCACGTTTGAAACAACATAATTATTGTAGTGTCCATGAAAAATGACTTCTAGAAAAACTTTTCATACTTATCAGAAAAAATATTATATTACCCCTCCGTGCTTCGCAAAGCACGTTAAGCCGTTGGTCCCGGCTGTCATTCGTGGATCTTTGACAGTCGTTACGGGTAGTCAGAAGCCCGAAAGTCTGACAACCAGTCTTACCAAGGGGTATCGTATTACCCAGTAACTGGGTTGTGGAGGTCAGATAGGCAGTCGCTCCATGTAAAATACTGGTATTCAGCTGCATCCGGTTAGACTGGAAGCCGACCCCAACATAGTTGGGAAAAGGCTTGGCAGATGATGATGATGACTTATCAGAAAAAAGTAGTATCTTTAAACACAGTCAAACCCGCAAGGCACACCTTGTTCCTAAATAAAACAAGGAACGTAGCTAGTCTTACAAATGTTGAGCTCAGACGAGTTACACGAAACATTTTAAAGATTTGTACAACAAAAAAATAGTTCAAAAGTTTAAAACTATGTCTAAAAGAGTTTCAGAGTTGATCCGAAATGTTTACAGTGTTGCTTTGAGGGCTGAGTCGAGTTTAAAACCGTTAAGTGAAAGGCCTACTCCCTCTCATAGAGAGGAGGCCTGTGTCCCAGCAGTGGGAATATTATAGGCTGATTATGAAGTGAAAGAATAAAACATATTTACAGCTCTCCAGTAACTGGGTTGTGGAGGTCAGTTACCTCATTGAAAATACTGGTATACAGCTGCTTGCGGTTAGTCTGGAAGCTGACCCCAACTTAGTTGGGAAAAAGTTAGGCAAGATGAGAACAGCTCTACATTAACTGTGTTATGCTGACCTAGGCTCCTGGGTGCGGTTCCCTGGGTGCGGTACTTTGTTAACAAATTTCACAACACCATATATTTATAGGTGCACAGAATACATCCTTTTTCATCAATATTTGGTAAATGGTTTCCGAGTAAAATTGCTGTGTAGCATCCGGACGGACGGACAGACATGATGAAATTATAAGGGTTCCTTTTTTTTGCCATTTGCCTATGAAACCCTAAAAATAGCAAGCTTACAAGACAAAAGCTCCCCTGCCTATTTATATTTTTCTCGTGCCCAGACGACACCTAGGTTCAAACCCTCAAAGTCACGGTATATAATAAGACTCAAACCTCAAAGTATATTGACGACCTGCTTGTCATCCAGACGCGAGTTCTTTATCTATTTTCGTAATCTAGGTTGAATAATGGTCCATGTAGGATGAGCAGCTGTGACCTAAGTATTATAGGAATTTTAGATTCTTGTGATCTATAACGGGATTAGAATTTGAAAAGTCTTTGAAAAGGCTTTGAAAACTAACCCTGTATATCTATAATTTTATCTTATAATTTTATGCCATACTTCGTCTCCAAAACAGTAATCAATTGCCACCAGGAGGACCCATCAGGATGTTTGGTATCCTTGATCCTGTGACGTAAGTAACAGAAATTACTTAGTTGCCTTTTTTTTCTTTATATTTCTATAGCAACATGCGACATGGAAACTGGTCCAATACCGTCACTACAATCAATAAATAACAAAGTTTATTATATTAATCTTTCATTTACAATTAGCGCTTGGTCTTTTTAGCCAGCGCGATCGTGAGAACCATTTGCACTAACTTTTACAAACTTAACTTGCACGTGTATCGAACCTTAAATGTGAACACATGAGGTTTGTTTTTATTTGTTTCTGAGTGTAAATAAGTTGGTAGAGGTTTTAAAAGGGCAGTTTTTAAAACGAGTAGGTACGATTTATTTGCAGCATTGCGAACAAAACTAAAAATAAGGTTTGTGCACATGTGTGGTTTATCAAGTTAATAATTATGACTCCTGGCTTACGGGAACTGCAGGATTTGATATTAATTTTGGTTGCACTACTAGGTACGCGATTTCTTTTCGGAATAATAATGCCTAGTGTTGATATACCTAGAGTTCTTCGTTTTAGATTGTCGATGGCAATCGAAATGGACTCTGTAATTCGGCTACATGTTTGGCGCCATCACTAGCGTCCGTCAGTACCTATAACGTTTATTTTAATTGCATTGACATTTTATTATATTCAGGTGGCCTACCACGATCTAATTAAAAACGATTCAAAAACAAGACATTTCAGTTTAGGTTCCTAAACTGCATCGCTTGAGCTGCTCTATGGACGTCATGGTACCAAACAAGTATGAATGAAACCAAAACTTGCGACTCAGTTTATGACAATCGCTGTCAGCAGATATGGCACGGCCTAAACTGATTCGTTAAACTGATGACGTCATGGTACGAATTAGAAGAACAGTTTAGTTTAGGTCCTAAAATGGATCGCGTTACTTATAACGCGATCCACAAGCCCCCTACCACAAGCTCTTAAGCTTGTGGTAGGCCTCCTGGTCGGAAAACAAATTGGATTTCATGGGGTTTTTTTGCGCGGAACTCTTTTCCTGAGATAAAAGTAAGTTACTCCTTAGAAAATCAACCATCTTCCAGTGTAAGTCGCGTCAAAATCGATCCAACCGTTTCGTACATTAGCCGGAACAAACAGTTTTTTTTCTTTTTTTTTTTTTTTTGTAAGTAAAAAGCTGTTATTTTGAAATTACAGACAGACACTTCAATATTATTTGTTTGTATGTAAGTATATAATAATATGTGTAGAGGTATATATACTTATTATATAATAGAGTATAGAAGTATTGTCCTACTGCAAGGCAAAAGCCGGTTCTCAAAGAGCTTGCCCATCTTATCGAAATTATAACAAACTAGCAATGAAGTAGGTAATAAAATGGTTATCGTTTCTGTGGTAGGAGGCCTGTGAGGTCTATTAACCTATTGAAATATTCGCAGACAAAACAATAAACTCGTTTAAACACAAACAAACAACGTATGGCTTCTTATCACTCATTTGCTCCCCTTTCTCAACTTTATGGTGGCCCATAAAATACATAAGTACCCCATAGACAAAGGTATAAGAATCCCACGCTCCCCACGTCTACCGTTCGGTTTTTTACGTCAACGCTCGGTTTTCTTCGTCTCACGTTCGAGGCACGCGTCTTCGCCATTCGGCGTCACTCGGACGGCTTCGGGAACCTTCGGCCCGCAACCTGTTCCCGGCTACCGGTCGTTTGGTCCTTGACATACCCAGTTCTTTTTTTTTTTAATTTGTACTACTCAAAGCTTTAAATGCTTTGTAACTTTTTTGTTTATCGCTTTGTAGATTTTTGAATTTGGAATTCGGGGGTTCTGTTTTAGAATGTTTTAATTTATGGTCATTTTTCTTTTTAAATCTGGTAATTCGGGGATTAAAAGTAACGTGGTAAGGAAAAAAGGGTTATCGTCTACGAATAAGTACTTATTAGTAGGTTATAGTATCTTAGAAATAAACTGGTAGCAAAAAAATCTACTTTCCTATAAAAATAATCATAAATACATAATACCAGACGACATTATCTATCATCTCGAAAGTATGGTGTGTTGTGTAAGTGGAACAAAAGCCATACACGAGAATATTTGAAATTCGGTAAGTTATAATCGATTTTTTTTTTCAAGATGCCTCTTTTTATTGGTCTAGTATGAAAAGTTACTTCAAATGTATTATAGTATTTATAGTTAGATGAATTTCTATGTAAGATATTAAAAAAAATCTATGCTATTGGCTTCTACTCTATTCACCACATCATACCTAATTTTTTTGAACACGGTAAATACTGTCATCCGGTATAATATTGTGGATGGCTCCAATCGACAAGAATAGCAAGTACATCTATGGGAACGCCATAGATAATTAGAATTACCACGCTTCCACGCTTGCGGAGGATTCGTGATCTATCTATATAAAAGGAGAAACTGACTGACTGACTGATTGACTGACTGACTGACTGACATATCAACGCACAGCCGAAACTACTCGGTCTAGGAATGTAAAATTTTGCACACAGCTTCCTTTTATAATGTAGGGGAGCACTAAGAAGGGGTTTTTGGAAATTTAAACTTTAAGGGGGTGAAAAGGGGGGATTTTGTTTGTATGAAAAATCTTACTCCTTGAGTTCATGAACTTGAAACTTGGCACGAATACTTATCTAAGTAAATTATGAAGTTTGGCATTTTTTGTTTTTCTAAGCTACCCGCTAAAGGGGGACTGGGGTGTCAAACTTTGTATGGAAGAATTTTAACGCGCGGTCCGATTAACTCGAAACTCAGTATTTATACTTAAGACCAAAAATAAAGAATAACGTGTATCAGGGTTTTTCAAAAATCTATCCCTAACGGGGTGAAAAGGGGGTAGTTAATTTTACAGGGGAGGATTTTACTGCGTGGCATTATTAACTCGAAAATGTGTATCGGTCTTTGAGTCAAGTTATGAACACATCCCAAACAGTTTTTTTTTAATT
The DNA here is from genome assembly GCA_914767645.1 of Hydraecia micacea. Classification (NCBI taxonomy): domain Eukaryota; kingdom Metazoa; phylum Arthropoda; class Insecta; order Lepidoptera; family Noctuidae; genus Hydraecia; species Hydraecia micacea. The sequence continues at coordinate 1,739,633 of OU611801.1, read as the reverse complement.
CCACCCCTGTGGGGATGAAAAGCGGGATACAGATTATTTGAAAAATCTGATTCCTTTGATCTATAAACTTAAAAATTGGCCCGAATACTTATTTATCTAGAAATAAATGATAAAGATCATAAACATACATTTTCGAAATTTTTAGAGGAAAGTACGAAATTCATGCGGACGAAGTCGCGGGCAAAGTGCTAGAAGACTTATATTAAACCTAACAGTACCTAATTGTAGGTTAACTTTATTACTATAATTAGCCTGTAATTATCTCAATGAAGGCAAACGCCTGTTCTCATACAGGAAAGGAACGACCATTTTATTACCCGACTACGACGAAGCAAAAAGGAGGGTTATGATTTTGACCGGTATGTATGTATGTAAGTATGTATGTATGTGTTGTGTGTCATCTGTTCCCTCATAATTTAATAATTTACGATTTAAGTTTTTCTTTCACTTTGATCTCAATATCTATTTTAGTTTTATATAATCTTTTGCAATTACCTACCCACTCCTACATACACCGCAGTGCATTATGTATCACAACACAGGTCCCCAAGATACAGGCGCCGCCTAGTTTGGGGACCGCCGCGCCGCCCGCGCCGTAAAGATCCAAATGATGATCGCTAACAGCTACAAACCGATGTTAAGTTAATTATAAGGTAATATTTTGTAACATAATTGATTATTATTATAATTTCTAAACTACTGGTCATAATTAGACAAATGAGGTATCTGTGGAAGCGTCTTGATTGTCCGCTGGTTATAGGCTATGACGTCACATTAAATTGAATATGGCGCCCTCTAACGGACATGAAGTCATGACCTAAATATTTTTTTTTTAGTCATGCCTTGTGGGGTATCCAATGAAAGGGCTTAATTAGCACATTTCAAAAATATAAATATTACTGAAATAAGCCCCAAAATAATTAAATAAAAAATAAGTTTAAAAACTAAAACCCGACTACTGAAAAGGATGAAACAAGAAAGTACCTTCCCGTGGTCGCATCCTACTACTATAAGGATCTAACTCAGATGGGAGCTTCTATTAAATGAAACTCCTATAGGATTTTATCAGATATTATTTGGAGACTTTTCCATATCATCCTAAAACTAGCACTTGCTATCTGACCAGCCAAACCTAATCTAAATCTTTGAACGATCGAACAGCAGATGCTGTCAATTGTGACCGGTCTGCATTATAAAAGGTAAGGCTAGTTATATAGCCTCTACACTACCATAGCTTATAATATGTTAGTACAGCGGCATGTGACCACGGGAAGCAGTGGCGTGCATTGGTTTTCAGAATAGGTAGGCACTTATAGGCCAGGGTCTAGTCTAGGCAAACGCGGTCACTAATCAGAAAAAAAAAGTGAGGTTTAAAGTGTGGTTATTTGAGTAGGCCTACTTAAGGGTGATAAATTGCGAAGGTCGAACGTCATGATATTACGCGTGAGACGTACGTATTTTTAATTTTGTCGTATTAACTTGAACGAGTAAAGACCAATGACAATGTGCGAATAGTACGGGAGCGGAGTAGGCCGTCCGGCGACTGCCTACTGCCGCGCGTGTTTGTATGAAGATTTTGTTTTTTGTTAGGTATGATAATTTAGTGAGTTTCTTAATTGTGGGGCACACACACTTAAATGTAATTGACAGGCTTATGTTGATATATGGAGGTAGGCACTGCTTATATGCCTATATGCAATGCACGCCACTGACGGGAAGGTACTTTCTTGTTTCATCCTTTTCAGTAGTCGGGTTTTTTTTTTTTTTTTCCATTGAATTGGTAGTGCTACTGTTTAAAAGTTCACTTGGAACCTCACTCAAGTGACCGCCCAAACTTCAGAATCGTTCATTTTTTTTTTAAAGTAAATCATCGCGATCACAACGAGGTAAAGTGCTACAAATATCTTAGCATAACCAGCCTATAATGTTCCCACTACTGGGACACAGGCCTCCTTTCTGTGAGAGGGACTGGGCCGTAATCTCTCACGCGGGCCCAGTGCGGGTTGGTAGATATCTTCAGGTGATCATCAGATGTCACATGTCTTCGAATTTTCAAAGATCACAGTTGTTCGCAGGAGTCGCTACTGATAAACATTTGTGCAATTGTTTTGTGAAATGTATTGTTAAAACAAGATGGCTCCGATTTTGCCTACGCGCCAAAAGAACTTTGTAGTGGTATCCCGTTCGAATTTCGAAGCGATGTTTATAGAATAAACACTATTGACAACTTGTACAATACCCAAAGGTGTGAAAACTGGGTAGTGGGATTGTCCGAAAGGGTTACCGCTGCCCCGGAACATAAAGGGCTAAGGAAGGAACTCGGGTGGGTTTTAGTCAGTAAGAGTCTGACACTCCCTTCCACTCCACCCAGAGCGGGAGGAGTCATCTGATGACTTCCCATCCACAAAAAAAAAAAGTTGTGAAAACTCAGTATCCTCATGCTATTACCCTAACGAGGTTGGTAAATCAGCCGTCAGTTACAACCTTTGAACTGAGTTAGTTAAGTTTTATATATTTATTAGACAACCTTTTAAATCGTGATAGGTTGAGTTCCCTTGGCCTGTAACTGTTAGGTACTAATACCAAGTTAAAGAGTAATTTAAATTAGACACTTTAGTATGGTATTTAGTTGCGTAAGCGCAACTAGTGTATTATAAAGTCCTTCTTGCTATAGCAAAATAAACATATGTAGATAAAGTGAAAAAAAAGAAAAACTAAAAGTGAAAAAAAAAAAAGTGAAAAGTGTGTTTTTCAGGGAAAGTGATTTGTTAGCAAATTGTCTATCAAATTAAATTGTTCGCTATATTCAAATCACAAAAAGCAAGCAATATATGGTAAGCGAGATGACGGGATGAACTGGACTCCTTCAAGAAGAACTGGTCCTTAGCAACTTTGAACAGAGAGAAGTGGAGGGACAATAGGGAGGCCTATTGCCCTGCAGTGGGACATTACAGGCTAATAACAATCAAATTACGGTCGTTCTTTGACAGTCGTATGAGAAAGTGGGAAGGTGTTAGTGGAACCACGTAAAGTGAGGCTGCCTCGACGGAACGGCAGCAGGGTTTGGATGTGGAGCTGCCTCACAAACTACACAGCCTATCCTGCCCTCTCAAACTCAAACTCAAAGCATTTATTTCAATTAAACCATTTACAGGCACTTTTGAATTGTCAAGAAGTCGGTCAGTCAAAAATAAAATGAAGCTAGTTGCCCATTCCAAAGCGTAGGTACCTATGGAGAAGAACGGTCAAGAAACTCCATGGACACTCTTTTAAATTATATTTTTATAAAAATATTAGTTACATCATTAATGTTGAATTTATAATAATATGTGAGAACGATGTAAAAAAGGACGTATGCGTTAAAAGCGTCCAGAGTACAGCAAATAGTAAATAATAAAAAAAAAAACAACAATCCAAAAATAAAATAATTAAAAATAAAAATAAGCCGAGGCAGCCGAGTGATGACCAGCCCCACGCTTCACTCTGTGCTCCACGCTTTTTGAATGCAATTTAATTATTTTATAATTTTTAATGCGTGATAAGAATGTGTTTTGTAGTTTTTTTTTTAAGTCGTTGACACCCACGATTCTTATTTACGATTAATTGCGTGCGTGTTGGATGTAATATATTTAACAAGATTCCCGCTGTTTTCCAAACAGGCTTATTGATAGTTCTTTAAGTTTCTTTGTTTAGCTACTGAGTTTTTTTGAGGTTTACTTACTAAACACTTAAAGAGTAAGTTGTAATTTTTCCACTTTAGCTGCGCTGAGTGATTTTAAATAAAATGAAATATCCGGTACTTCTAGGGGATTACTTGATTATTTATTTATGATAAGTCAAAAACTAGTTAGCAGATCAAACATTTGGATGACTAGAATTTTAAATCATAATGTGGTGTGGTGGTGTTGTGAAGTGTTGTTTAATTTTTGTTCTTTAAATACTAATTGTTTTACTTAAATTATGAATGCTAGATTCACATCTAGTAGATGTCAATCAGAAATATTGTGTTGTAACTGTTTTAATGATCTTGAAAAGTGGAAAATGTCAACTAACTTTTGGAGGCCACTGTAGGTTTACAGCACTAACCCACAGTATTTGTCATAATTATAGATCTCGCATATATATAAATTATATAAAAACATGGCACGAAAGTATTATCAATAGTCTATAATAATGTTATCAGAAAAAGAAACATTATGCCTTTGCCCAGCAGTGGGACACCACTGCTGTGCAAAGGTCTCCCCCAAATCCATCCAGGAACTCTTTTCCCGCGCAACCTCTAATCAGTCACTACGCGTCCAGGTCATCTCGCCATCTCTTTCTTGGCCAGTTTCGACGGCACCGTTGCTCATGTAGAAAAAAAAATTGGAAATACCTAATGCTTTCACGGAAAACCTCAAAAAATTGATACACGAACTCCCGCCCAAAATACCACAGGAAATAAAAACCAAATAATGAAATAAAGTTATGTTTCATATAACTGATAAAACACACAAACAGACACATATGTCTAACACGTTTATATCTTCATGTTTTATAGCTTATAAGGGACAGATGGACGAACAAAATGTGTGTAATAAAAACTATAAATATAATATAAACATTGTGGGTGGCCAAAGATTTAAAATTTGCTTTTTATATATTTTCTTGGAATATTTTAAAATAATTTTCGTTTACAAATATTTTTATTAAGGGACCAACTGTTGCCCAAAATGCATAACATACATTTCAACTCTCTGCTATACTTACCTGTTCAGGGGTTGAGTCTATTAATCCTTTTTCTGGATTTGTGGCTAAAATTAAGTGATAACTGCCGCACGGGTCGATCTAAATTGCCTTTGTCCTAGCCGCGTTCGGTTCGTAGATGGGTGACCATCCGCTACGCGCGCCTGATTATTTTTCACATTAAGTTTGCTATTATTTTTGTTAGATAAACTGGCCCTAAGGGCGTTTGTCCACCGCCGCCGCCACCGGGACGTCATCGAGAACGAGATACAGCGCTAAAGTAGCGATATAGAGTATGTTAACTAACAGAAGGCGTTCCCGTTAACCCGCAATAGTATAGCATCCATACATGCTAAAAAAATATTACCATTCGAAAATAAAATGTTTTTTTTTATATTAAAATATTCACTAAAAATGTTAAATTGATACGTAAAAGAAACACTCTGTACGCGCGTACTTGAAGGACGGCAACGTCGCAATTTATTTATGAATGACGGGCCGCGTGTGCGGCGATCTTTTACGTATCAATTTAACATTTTTAGTGAATATATTAATATAAAAAAAAAATAAAAACATTTTATTTTCGAATGGTAATATTTTTTTTAGCATGTATGGATGCTATACTATTGCGGGTTAACGGGAACGCCCTCTGTTAGTTAACATACTGTAGACATTTACTATGGCTGCGTGTCCACCGCATGTCCGTCACCTGAGCGCCATCATCCCAGCCGCTGAAACTTCGAGTAGTTCTGTATCACGTCGTTAGGGGATTACATCGCTGATAAAAATGCCTGGCTCATTGCTGGTCCTGCTCCACAACCACAACTAATCGATTAACACTTGAAAATACTGTTGGAGCTGCTGAAGATTGTAAGACTATCTTTGCATTGTATAAACTCAATTTCCTTTGTATTGTATAATTGCATAGCACAGATGTGAGTTCTATGTACTGTAGAGCTACCATTTACCGGGTAATATGTCTTTCATTGACTTGAATGTGCCCTGGCAGCTGATAGTATGTCATGCTCACACAAATGTCTCGCTGACGGTGGCGTGTGTGTTGGATCATTTAGCTCCCTTCAAAATGGTTGAGCTGAATGGTGCTGATCTATGCGTCATGTTCGTGAACGGGCGCCGTCAGTTGGGGCTGGTCATCACTCGGCTGCCTCGGCTCATTTTTATTTTTAATTATTTTATTTTTGGATTGTTGTTTTTTTTTTTATTATTTAATATTTGCTGTACTCTGGACGCTTTTAACGCATACATCTTTTTTTACATCGTTCTCACATATTATTATAAATTCAACATTAATGATGTAACTAATATTTTTGTAAAAATATAATTTAAAAGAGTGTCCATGGAGTTTCTTGCCCGTTCTTCTCCATAGGTACCTACGCTTTGGAATGGGCAACTAGCTTCATTTTATTTTTGACTGACCGACTTCTTGACAATTCAAAAGTGCCTGTAAATGGTTTAATTGAAATAAATGCTTTGAGTTTGAGTTTGAGTTTGAGTTCGTCTTCTCTATCATGCCGAACCTTAGGCCTTAGTAAATATACATATCGCTACTTCGGCACCATCATCAACTCGTCCCCAATGACGTCCAGGTGACGGTGGCGGTGGACCAACGCCCGATGCTAAGAGTTTGACCGAACTCTCGACATTCATTTTAATTTATACCTTATTACAATAAGATAAAATTTACACTGCTAGTTGGTTTTACGTCAACTGCATCGGGCAACATTTTTTTTGCGTTTTTGTAGGCTTATTCAAAAAAAAAATTTGCTTCCATCTTGACAACAAGAACGGCTGTTATTTGGTCATAGTTCAAAGCAGGTACCAACATAAATAATTATGTCTTTTGACAGATTCGTTAGCTAAGGTCAGCGGTTAAACGTAATAAAATTAGGAGCGTAGGCGCACCCGTGGGCGACAGACATGTGATCTATGCATGTGTGTGTCTAGACATTATGTTTTTATGTCTTTGCACAACTATTACGGTTGGTAAAATAGTGACGGAGGTACAGTTGGGGTATGAAAACCTTGACCATATTTAGAAGATCATTATACTATGCAACGTCTGCTTAGCTATTTTCCAACTATGTTGGGTTCGGCTTACAGTCTAAGCAGATGTAGCTGAATACCAGTATTTTACATGAAGTGATTGCCTATCTGACCTGCAAAACCCATCCCCGGTCGTGACGATGGTTGGATCTAAATATTACCTATAAATTATATTTAAACTAGCTTTTGCCCGCGACTTCGTTCGCGTGGAATAGTGACTTCCGGCAGATTTTTCGATCCCAACGCCATCTATCGAGCATAGTGACAACTCGGATTATTTATCTATACTCCGTTCAGGCATTTTAGTTTTACTAAACGTTTTATTATATTGATATTATTTTTTTCATACCTTTTTACTATTTATTTACTTTTTTCCGATGAATTAAAACAATAACATGAACCGAACTCGTGTAACGATCGACACCATTGCGCGATCACCAACTCGACATATAGTACTAATAGAATTATCTATACTCCGTTAGAGCATTTTCTTTGTACTAAAAGTTGTATTATATTATATTTTCATACCTTTTTACTATTTATTTACATTTTTCCGATGAATTTTCAGTACTGAATTGATGCTGACTCTTGACCAATAGATGGCGCTGTATGTTCGGAATAAATTTTATTTTATATTTTATTTTTCATTTTATTTTTTGTAATAAAAACTATCCTATGTCCTTTCTCAAGTTCCAAACTATGTCTGTACCAAATTTCACACAAATCGGTTCAGTAGTTTAGGCGTGAAGCAAAGACAGACAGACAGACAGACAGACAGAAAGACAGACAGACAGAGTTACTTTCGCATTTATAATATTAGTTTGGATTAAAGGGCAAATGCATTTTTTTACTTCTATAAGATTTGTGTTGGAATTTTTGAATTTTTTTCTAAGTTTTTTTTTGTTTTATATCCTGGCTGGCACAGGATAGCCCTTTTAAGTAGCCAACCACTTCCTAGGTTGGCCTACGAGATCCCATACCTACACAAAAAAAAAGAAAAAAGAGGCGGTTATTTTTGTCCAAATCCAAAAGTGTTTTCGTGAGGTAAGGTGATGGTTTCGTAGCATAGCAAGTTATAAATCTATTAAGCATTTTCATAAGCTATTTTCTGAAAGGTAAATTTCGTAATAATCGCCCAAATACCATAAATTTTATTGATGCAATGAAATGTGTATTAAAATAAAATTTAATCACCAAATTAACATTGAAAGTTTTGAAACCAACCTAAATATGTATTTAATACTTAATTTTAATAATAATATAGCGAGTTATAATTCGTTTTTAAAATACCTATGTTTAAAAAATTCAACTTCATTCACAAATAGGTATGTTAAATATTTAAATAAAAATAATATAACAACACATAAAAACTAAATACCTATGCCGATTACTAGTCAATGTATTTAAAAGCTCACTATGAATATTAAAATTTGCTTAAAATACCATAAAAAGCATAACCATTGCACAAAAAAGTGAAGAAGTGTTACTTTTAAAAGGCTTAGAAATTTTTCTTATACTTCTCTCGTGTAGGCCCGAGAATAGATTATAAAAAAAAAATCGTTACTCAGCTGCATCCGCGGGGTAATTGCGTAACACACTATCAGTAGCAATGGCTTTCATTTTGACAGATCAACAAAATTCATTGCGTTATTGACGTTGTTGAGCTGACAAATTTTTCGAACATATGAAGCAATGGATTAGCAATATCGTTTAAAATGATTCAGATTGAGATTGATAGTGTGTTACGCAATTAGGGTGCCGGTTAGACTGGAATCCGACCCTAAAATAGTTGGAAAACGGATAGGCAGAGTAATTGTGCCGTGGAACTTCTTTCTATCTCCTTTCTTGCGACATCATTAACCATACAATAGGATAATCAATCAATTTTAATGGCATCATGTATTATACCTTTGTCTTTTTACTGGCTTTAGAAGGTTTTATAGTCTGTGACATGAATTTCTATAGGCTTAAATAAATAACGAGATTAACAATTAAAAAGAAACTCTGAATTCCATTATGTTATTTACAGTAATATTGCCTTAAAATGGTGGAACAGTTAAGTTTTTAAAACTGAATAAGTAAAACTGTCAAAAGGGGAACGGTGACAAAGGAGGCAGTTAACATACATAGGTAACCTCACGCCTTCTTCCCAGGCAGAAACTACAGAACACTATCTGCTACGATTCTTACACTCCTTTTGCCTCGTTTACGTTCATACATCTGAGGGGCAAATTCTCGTAATTTTAAGAACGTTCACAGTCTGATCTCAGTCTCAATCTGTCAAAAAATACCTCTAATTTCCCTACATTTTGACAAGTTTTTGACATTTGTTTGTCGCTCAGATGAGACTACTACTAGATTTTGAACGTTTTAAATTACGAGAATTGGCCTTCTGGTCATACATGCACGCCGACGAAAGAAATAGTTTAAGAGGAAATGCGGTCGGAGAGAATTTTGAAAAATCCTAAGTAAAAAGTCGTAATTTGAGGTTTGGCTCTCGCCTATTTCCTCCATATTGGACCAATTTAAAACATATTTCATAAACTGAATAAGACTTGATTTAGAATTTTAGACTATGCCCGGGCTATGTTTTTCTTTTTTCGTTAATCGTTGTCAAATTTGTACACTAGGCCTTTGTTGACAGCGGTTTAAATCGGCATTTTTTGAGGGTTCTAGTGCTTATAAAATAATGTATAAAAAGGAAAACATAGGGACATATATGTAAGTAGTTAATATTTATTATTCTGTAAAAAATCATTGCTTTATGGTCATTAACTAGAAAGAAAACAGGCGAGAGCGTTTCTTTGGAGAAGCGACCACCCGCATTTTCTCTTAATGCATTTATTTCTTTATTTATTAAAGCATGGAAGACTTAAACCTAAAAAAAACAAAAAATAGGAAACAATAGTCGACAGAAAACCAATTACAAGTCTTCGCGTTTAGACTTATAATAGAATTTGTGTTGTGAAAATACAAGCAGTAACATATTACTTTATATTATACTAGCTGTGCCCGCGACTTCGTTCGCGTGCATCTCGGAAAACAAATTGGATTTCAAGGGTTTTAATTTTTTTGCGCGGAACCCATTTCTTTTTCTAAAATAAAAGTAGCCTAAGTTACATAAGCTATCTGCCATTGAAAGTCCCGTCAAAATCGGTCCAGCCGTTTCAGAGATTAGCCGGAACAAACAGACAGACAGAGAGAGAGACAAAATTTGTAAAAAATGTTATGTTGGTATATGTACTATGTGTACATCCATATGCATTTAGTAAAAAGCGGTTATTTTAATATTACAAGCAGACACTCCAATATTATTTATTTGTATAGATTTCATAGTTAAAACGATTAAAGTAACCACTTGTGTTTGCAATTAAAAAGTGAGAGAGAACAAAAAAAAAAAAAGATCTGCACTGTATTTTACAAAACATCAAAAATATTGCACCGACGACGATTGTGTTGCTTCCGACTCACAACAGTCTAACATTTTTCATTATCTGTCTATTACCTAATGAATGAAGTAACAAAGTTAATCAAAAAAATAATTTAACTTTCACCCCAAAACGGTAAGCAGAAAGCTAAACAGTCTATCCACGCCTCACATATTTTATCCATGGTTAAGTAATAATTATGTGACGTTAAGCAATTGCCTACTTATTAGTAACTTAATCACACCTACATAGTCCTAACTTAATAATTTATTTGTGTTGCAAGTCATAAGCGAGGATGCAGCTATCAATTATAAAATGAATAGAGGTTGGTGTAATTATTAAAGATTTTCTCAGCAGCGAAATATGTGTGGGCCGTATGAACGGAAAACTTTCGAGTTTTAGAGGGAATTCTAAATCCTGCGAGGTCCAGAATACAGACTTCTAGAGTAACTGTGACTATGTTCCCCAAAATAGAAGGCAGTACCTACACAGCACGTAGTTATATAAAAAGGTAACTCCTTTACCTCTGACGTATTCAGTACATTGTGGAAGGCAGAACGGAATTGAACAGTGTCAGGACAGGCCCTGCAGTGTCGACAAAATATAACGACAAAAATCAGTCGATGTCAAACTGTAATACATTTTCAACCTTGTGCTTTCGACATAAAGTTGAAAATCTATTAAAGGAATTTGACAACGATACGACTTAGCGACCGACTTTTGTCGCTGTCTAATGTCGAGACTGCAGGGGCTTTTTTTATAAATAGGCCTTCCCAAAAGATGCAAACTTATTATTGAGCGTAATCTTTTCCAATAACATACATATTAGCAACTAGCTGTGCCCGCGACTTCGTCCACGTGGAATAGTGACTTTTCGGGCAGCATATTTTGAACTACATATACCGTCGTTTGAGTAGCTAAAAATTTACTTTACAGTAATGCTTCTCTGTATACGATATTTGACGTATGGCCATCGGGGATGAAAGCATACAGGCTCCTAGGATTGCTAACCCGTGACAGAGCCACATACAACTGACCGTGCGAGAAACAGCTGATACTTAGATCTACACCCACAACTTTCAGCGTCTGACCTTGGGCTTTATTAATTGTCATCACAAAACATAGGCTGACTGGAAACTGGACTTGTTTAAAACTAAATGGAAAATTGTTTGGAGTGAGAGGAATCCGAGGAATGAAAACACTTTCACCTTTTCCACACCCTGTTAAAATCTCTGCTTCTATCAGATTTTGTTGTAAATTGGTCACTTTTAACCTGGTGCCATTGCAAAGTTTTGGGGGGCTTAAATTTCTAAGAAGCATTATGGGTACGCCTACTTTTAATTTTATTTTATGTGCTGGTAGTCCAGGAGCATTGAGGGATTCTAAAAATTCTACTGGGTAGCTTGTACAGGCTCCTAGGATTGCTAACCCGTGACAGAGCCACATACAACTGACCGTGCGAGAAACAGCTGATACTTAGATCTACACCCACAACTTTCAGCGTCTGACCTTGGGCTTTATTAATTGTCATCACAAAACATAGGCTGACTGGAAACTGGACTCGTTTAAAACTAAATGGAAAATTTTTTGGAGTGAGAGGAATCCGAGGAATGAAAACACTTTCACCTTTTCCACACCCTGTTAAAATCTCTGCTTCTATCAGATTTTGTTGTAAATTGATCACTTTTAACCTGGTGCCATTGCAAAGTTTTGTGGGGCTTAAATTTCTAAGAAGCATTATGGGTACGCCTACTTTTAATTTTATTTTATGTGCTGGTAGTCCAGGAGCATTGAGGGATTCTAAAAATTCTACTGGGTAGCTTGTACAGGCTCCTAGGATTGCTAACCCGTGACAGAGCCACATACAACTGACCGTGCGAGAAACAGCTGATACTTAGATCTACACCCACAACTTTCAGCGTCTGACCTTGGGCTTTATTAATTGTCATCACAAAACATAGGCTGACTGGAAACTGGACTCGTTTAAAACTAAATGGAAAATTTTTTGGAGTGAGAGGAATCCGAGGAATGAAAACACTTTCACCTTTTCCACACCCTGTTAAAATCTCTGCTTCTATCAGATTTTGTTGTAAATTGATCACTTTTAACCTGGTGCCATTGCAAATTTTTGGGGGGCTTAAATTTCTAAGAAGCATTATGGGTACGCCTACTTTTAATTTTATTTTATGTGCTGGTAGTCCAGGAGCATTGAGGGATTCTAAAAATTCTACTGGGTAGCTTGTAGATTCTCCTTCTTCCATGACTCTGGCTTTATATAGCCACGGACGCGCAGGCGCGAGGCGTGTACGTACTCTGATAGAATACCTTAACAATTAATGTTCGCCGTGATTCTTTAAATTGACATAACTTTTTTATTTATGAACCGATTGACATGAAATAAACACTAACTGTTAAGTGAAGCTTACTATAATATATTAGTGAAAACCGCATCTAAATCGAATAAGCCGTTTCTGATATTAGCGTGCACAAACACACAGACAAACAGATAAACCGACAAACAGACAAACAGACAAAAAAAAATGTAATTACAAATTCGGGTTCGGCATCGATATAATAACAACCCCTGCTACTTTTTTTTTATATATTTCCATTGTACAGACACCACTTTTCTACAATTTTATTATATGTATAGATTTGTAAAACAGTCATCATCTGCCTAGCCTTTTCCCAACTATGTTGGGGTCAGCTTCCAGTCTAACCGGATGCAGCTGATGCTGCTGTATTTTACATAGATCGACTGCCTATCTGACCTCCACAACCCAGTTACTGGGTAATACGATACCCCTTGGTAAGACTGGTTGTCAGACTTTCGGGCTACTGACGACTCGTAACGACTGTCAAACATCCACGAATGAGCCGGGAACAACGGCTTAACGTGCTTTCCGAGGCACGGAGGGATCTTGGTATGCGAAGATGGTCACCCATCCACGGACCAACCGCGGCAAGCGTAGCTTAACCTGATCGATCGACCCGTGCGGCTGTTATTACTTAGCCACAAGCCCCAATTTGTAAAACAGTATCAACACGATATTCTCTTCTAACTTAGGCCTCACTTGACCACTGACCTCCTGCCCACGCCGTCCGGTCAGCAGTGGGCATAATAACTCATGTCGTTAAAAACTGTGTAACGCTTTCCATTGATATATTAAGTTTTGCATACGGCACGAGTTTTTAGTTAAATTGTCGTGATGGCCCGAGGTTAAGGGCAAGGCTATTAGAGTATGAGGTCGTGGGTTGAAGCTTGGCTTTTGGGGACTTTTATACTTTATAATGTACTCATTATGATAATTTTGGACATTATCGTAGAGAAAGAAATATAAAGATGAATAATGTTCGTTTCTACTCTGTATGAGACCTCTTGCAGTGAGAAGAGTACATACTGGTTTTATCAGACTTTACTTTTATTCTATAAAGTCAAAGTCAAATCATTTATTTCAATTAGGCACACTAAAGGCACTTTTGAACGTCAAAAATTATAATAAAAAGAATTGATTCTAGTCGCCCATTCCAAAAGGTAGTTTTCGTATGGAGAAGAATGGGCAAGAAACTCCACCGTTACTCTTTTAAAATGTTTTACAAGTTCTGTATAGGTACATTAATTATATAATTATATGTGAAGACGATGCATCTAGAATAAAAATTAGTCTGCCAACAAAAGGTAAAAAGAATTAAAAATAAAGCAATGACAGGTAAATCAATTATGTGATAGATACATGGTGCTCACATATTTACAACTATTGTTAAAGTAGCTTATTTTTATATATAGGTATAACAAGTATTATTTCATTCTTGAAGAGTAACCGTAGAGTTTCTTGCAGGCTCTTCTCCATAGGAAACGACCAATTGGAACCGTGCACCTAGCTTCTGACGTTTCATAAGTGTCCATGTAAGTTTTTGTGAAATAAAATATTTTGATCATCCGTCCGGAAAGAAAATCATCGCCTCAAGAGGTCCCGTTTCTTTACACGAAAAAACCGTTATTGAGGTCTTTACACAAATAGTTGACAATGATTGTCGTTAACCATTTTGTGTTTAGAATTCAATGTTTCTGAACAAACAATTCAGTACCGTATCAAAAAATCTGTATACTCGTAGAATCATTATTAACCTTTTAAGCGCTTGGCTAAATATCAATTGCCGTGCCCCTAGCGCGCGGCTACAAATCTATAAAATCAAGATAAAATAATACCTACAATAAATAAGGAGGAGAAATCGTTGTATCGACAAAAAATAGTCAAAAAGTTTTTCTCTATTTAATAATGGTTTTAGTTGTACCACGCAGTTAATAGGACAAAAATAGAACGAAAAAATCATGCATGTTCTCTGTCGCAGAAATACGACACGAGCGGTAGGGGCGCGGAAATAATTATGTGTCGCATAAATGCGACACAAGCGTTCAAAAGGTTAAAATACTTGACTGCCTAGTTGGTACAGTGGTCGTAAGCGCTACCTACTGCTGAATATGAGGTCCTGGTTTTGTTTCCCGGGTCGGGCAAAATGTTATTGAGTTTTTCCATCTCGAATTTCTCGGTAGCAGCCCGGAGTCTGAATTTGTGTCTGGTTGATGGCAATAGGCTCGCCCCCTATCACATGGGACTTAAAAATAACTGGTGAAATGTGGATGTCTTACAGGCACACCTCTGCTTAAGCTTTCCGGGGATACAGGCGTCATGTTTTGTATTAAAATACTTCCATTTCCCCCATTTCTCACTCCAAACACAATAACACGACCTCTATACATCATACACCCTCAAATAGGCCACAAACTTGACCACATTATTGCCTCTAAAACGGATGGATGATCCGAAAAGTCCATTTAGTTGGAAATAAACGAAGTAACGTGGCCAACACGGTTTAATTTAAGGAGTAGTGGCCGCAACCTGACCGGCCCGTAGTGCGGAAATGTTATAGTGGACGTTAACGAAGATGTAAGTTTTAATGGATGAGCTAGAAAATAGTTTCAATGTCCTTTGCTTTGTACAGACTTCATCCTAATTAATTTTGGGATGACGTGGGTGTCATACGTTTTTCCTTCCATATGCTGTTGAGGGGCTTGTGGCTAAGTAATAACAGCCGCACAGGTCAATCGATCAGGTTAAGCTACGCTTGCCGAGGTCGGTCTATGGATGGGTGACCATCTTTACATACCAAAATTCTTCAGTGCCTCGGAAAGAACGCGAAGCCATTGGTCCCGGCTGTCATTCGTGGATCTTTGACAGTTGTTACGGGTCGTCAGAAGCCCGAAAGTGTGACAACCATGTCTTACCAAGGGGTTTCGTATTACCCGGTAACTGGGTTGTGGAGGTCAGATAGGCAATCGTGGTACTCAGCTGCATCCGGTTAGACTGGAAGCCGACCCCAACATAGTTGGGACTCTTGGGACAAGGCTAGGCAGATGATGATGTCTCTACCTACCTACTGCCATCTCATGGTAATTTCTTGATATATTCACTGGTTTCTGCCCGCGACATTTTCGCTTTGCGTTCTATCTGACTTTTTTGTTTTGCTCGGCTCCATAGGGCCGTAGCGTGATGTTAGATAGCGTGGCAGCAAAACAGGGTAGCAGGAACATCGAGTTACAGACGCCAGCACATCAAGCTACCCGAAACTGTAAAATTTTCTCAAACAACTTTGAACCTAATGCTTTAGCTATAAACTTGAAAATCGAAAATTAAATTTGACAGATTTTAGTAGCTTGATGTGCTGGCGTCTGTACAACCTATTACCATGGGTTCAGTACGTGATTCTAGACGCACCTGCGTTTAAAATTTTCGTCGGCTTAAAAATAAAACTGCTGTTTCCTACAAAAGTGCAATAACTACGTGGTCAAAATGTATGGAACACCAATTTTTTTTTTTTAACTGAAAACAAATTCAACGCCAAAAAAAAGAGTTTAAACACCCGTGTTTAAACTCTTTTTTTTTTAAGTGAAAACTTCTTTAGGCATGTTGGGCATTTTTTATTTTGTTCCGTTGCACAATATTATTTACTAATCATAAACTTCATCAAGTTTTTAAATTAAGAGTTATAGCCACTTATGCCCGGTTTCTGAGGTTTTTAAACCGAGTTTATCCATTCGATAGTATTTATTGGTTCGATATCGTGTTTCTGAAGAATTTAGCTTAAAACTCGAGTGAATTATTATCGAGGGTTTATCTGAGAACCACAAAAACCGAGCATAGGTAAGGTAGGAATTCGCTTAAATAAATAATTATGTCGAAAGCTATTGAAAGTTTAAACTCCGTTTAAGAATTCTTCAACAACCGGGCATTAGACCGCCCGATATTGGGAAGTAGCCATGAGCCCCCTTTCTAATAGATGCCACTTCTAGTATCACCTTGTCTTTAGTTACCCTTAAAACGAAATGGCACCTAAATTAGGTGGAATTCGGTTTAGTTCGCAAGGTACATACACACATTACATTACCTGTACACATAAATACACACATATACATATAAACATACATACACTATTAAACCATTATTGGTATTACATAGTCGAATTGGAAAAATGATTTTAGAATTTTATAGCCCAATTCTTGAAGAAGGCTATAGGCTACTTAACATAACGCTAAAACCCGTACGAGCCGAGAAAAAACAAAAAAAAGTCGGAAAGTAATAGCGCGGGTTAGCGATGCGATGCGGCGGGGTGGCTAGGGGAACAATAAATTTTACGCGGACGAAGTCGCGGGCAGATGCTAGTATTATTAATATTTGGGAATCATGACAATACTGTATTCATAGTAAAACAAAGATACCATACGATTTTATTACATTTATTATGAATGAGCATTAAACATTGATGTCTTCACTGACCGGTTTGTTAAGTTTTATGTAGCCATTTACATACATTTTACTGCGCCCACGTGCTATAACGTAAATGCTAAAAATAGCCTGATAAGTTTTTGGATAACATAACATAACATCACACCCGTAATGCCCAAAGGGTTAGGCACAAGTGCACCTACAGGAAAAACCTGCCGACAGAAGTGAAAACAAAACACAAACAGAATACTTTGGTATCACTCACTGACATATCGGATATACATTAAAAGCAAGTACATCCCGAGGACAGCCGAACACATCCAAAGCGGTGTCGGTTACGGTAACAGTGGCGCGAATTCAATGGCTTTTTCCCATCTCAAAAATGTCCAAGAAGTTTTCACTTAAAAAAAAAAAACAGAACTAGCAAAAAGTGACAGTTCTACACTTCTACCTATTCCTTGAGAGAATACTGCGTAATATATTACATAATGCAGTTCATCCCCCGATATTATAAAACTAAGTTCTAACCTGCCACGCCGGGTCATAGAGAATGCACATAACTTAGCAAGTCATTACTGTGTCGCGAATGTCAACAGTCTGTCACAATATTGAAGCCGACGCCATGTTGTTTCAGTGTCCTGTGGGGTTGTGATTCCTGTTCTAATTTATTTGTTTTAATCAATGATTGTATTAATTTGTACTTATAGAGTTTGTTTGTCTATGTTCCCATATTCAGAAGGTTTAATCAAATAAAGGCTTTACTTATCAGTCAAGAAACTATCAAACTAATATTATAAAGGCGAAAGTTTGTGAGTGTGTGTGTTTGTTACTTCTTCACGCTCAAACGGCTGGACCAATTTTCGATCAAATTTTGTATGGAGATAGCTGACACCCTGGATTAACATATAGGCTACTTTTTATCCCGATATTCCCACGGGATCAACATTTACGCGGGTGAAACCGCGGGGCGCAGCTAGTTATTTATAAATGTTACTTTGAACAGAATTTCTACCACTTTGCCACTCTCAAAATTATCATCGAAATCAATTCCCTATCCACGACATACATTATGTACATCTGTCCTTCCACAGCTAAGTGTCATATAACAATTATAACATCTACTAACTAAGTTATTAATTAACCGGACATACGATAATGTGACGTCACTAAGACGGTGCTGACGGCTATGACGTCGTAATGACGTGTTTAATTATGTAACTGTCAGATCTGAGATAACTTACGTTTATCGTGCTGTCTTGGGTGGCTGGGCGTTGTTATTTTGATAGATTATGCAGGATGAAGATTTTTTTAATAGGGGGCTCGTGGCTAAACAATAACAGCCGCACAGTTCGATCGATCAGGTTAAGCTACGCCCGCCGCGGTCGGTTCGTAGATGGGTAACTATCTTTACATTCTTTACATACCCAGACCCGTCCGTGCCTCGGAAAGCACGGTCTCTCGTGGATCTGCGACTGGGCGTCAAAAGCCTGATAACCAGAGGTCAGACAGTCAGTCGCTCTATGTAAAATACTGGTATCTGCATACTGTTAGACTGGAAGCCGAACCCAACATAGTTATGAAAAGGCTAGGCAGATGATGATGGGAGTTTTCACACATTTTTGCGACCCAAAACACACAGAAATAACACCATACCTATAACAGCTATTATTGCTATAAACAAACGTTTCCAAATTCTACAATACCGCACTAACAAACACCGTGAACCCTAGCTATAAGCTGAGATGGAACATGACGTTCGCGATGTATTGTGACAGGGTGTTGGCGTTAGTGACAGAATAATGACATGTCTAATTTATGTGTAGCGGGTTCGTCTACAGGCTGGCAACAGTTGTGACAACAGATGTTAATAGATACAGCACCCCAATTGCGTCTATCAATCACAATCTGCATCATTTTGAAGGATATTGCTAATCCATTGCTTCATATGTTCGAAAAATTTGTCAGCTCAACAACGTAAATGACGCAATGAACGTTGTTGAACTGTCAAAATGAAAGCCATTGCTACTGTTAGTTTGTCACGCAATTACCCCGCTGTTTCTTTTAACTTATTGTTACTGTGATTCCTGATAGGTTATTTTTATTACCTACATGATTTTTTTCTGTCCATTTTTTAATTACAATTAAAGAGTAATTTTTGGAAAAACGTGGAAACGTAGTTAAAACCTTCTCATTCAGGTCGACACAAATATAATTGATGCCTTCTAAATACTGATAAAGTGATTGGCTTATAGATGCAATTTGTTGTGTGAGAGTCAGCAAACTGAAGTGGCAGTGGGCTGGCCATGTTTGTGGACCGATGGCCGGTGGAGCAGACGAGTCCTGGAGACCGCGTAGCGTGGTAAGCCCCCCAGATAGACGGAAGGCGGAGGACAGGGTGTTATGGTGCAGCCTGGGAGAGGCCTGTGTCCAGCAGTGGACTGTGATAGGCTGAATTTATTGATGTTTGTTTACACTTTCATCAAAAAATGTTGGAACAGATTATAATTATTTCAGTGGAAGACAACTACACTCTCTCTCTCGATGTTTTCTTCATACTTAACTCTGAATGTTAAGGGGCGTACAGGACCTAAACGCAAAAAACGCAAGTTTTAGAAACAATAAAAGTATATGATAGACTACAGTAAAAAAAAAACAAAAAAATATATGATATTCTTCACGATAAATGCTAGGAAGATAGTGTGTTGAAGATATAATACAACTTATTTGGTACGATAGAAAAAAATCATAATGATACCTCTAAAAACTTTTTTTTTACAACAAAATTCGTACTAATATACATACAATCATTATGATTTTTTGTCAGATTATTCTACAAGCAACATACTAAAACTATAGTGTTTTAGTTTTTTTGTCCAAACACTAGATTTTTCGAAAATCGATAATTGCTTCATATTTTGCAATAAATTACCAGCGTTGTGGCATCGCGCTTCTCTTTCTTTTCTATGCAGTCCGACAAAGACCGCGCTTTAGGTCATGTAGTCCTCTTAACTTAAAAGTACAACAATGCAATCACTGCGGTTATTAGATTCTTACTAGCGAGGTAATTGCGTAACACACAACAACAACGCCTTTCATTTGAACAGTTTAACAAAATTCATTGCGTTATTTCCGTTGTTGACTAGACGAATGTTCCAAACATATGAAGCAATGGATTACAAATGTTCTTAAAAACCCTCCAGATTGTTACGCAATTAGGTTGCAGGTTTCGAACCTTTGCTAGAAGTCAAAGTCAAAAGCCAAAGTAATTTATCTGCATGAAATAGGATATAATATAGGATGTTCATACGTTCAACGAAAAGACACCTGTCTCCAACTGTCTGACATTACTGTGTATAGACGCCAGCACATCAAGCTACTACAATCTGTCAAATTTATTTAATAGATTTTCGACTTTACCGCTAAAGCATAAGGTTCAAAGTTGATTGGGAGACAGTTTCGGGTATACTTGATGTGCTGGCTCTGTACATTATTCTGTTCACTACATAACATACATACATAATCAGCCTATAATGTTCCCACTGCTGGGACACAGGCCTCCTCTCGGTGAGAGGGAGTGGGCCGTAATCCACCACGCGGGCCCAGTGCGGGTTGGTAGATGTCACATGTCTTCGAATTTTTGGTTCTAGGACATGCCGGTTTCCTCACGATGTTTTCCTTCACCGTTTTGAGAGCAGTGGTGATGAAATAATTTACACAAAGTAAAGCGCCTGTCAGGGTTCGAACCTGCGACCTATATCTCGTAAGTCGCGGTCGTTACCACTGGGCCACCACTGCTCTCACTCTGTTCACTGATCGGTGCGATTCCCCGATGTTGCGGAGGTGGATGCAGATGATCCTAACACTAGAAGCTAAGTAAAATTATTACTAACCCTATGGACTCCTGTCTGAAATATAAGATTTCTATTCTATTCTATTACCAAGCTAACTTCCACTTTTCATCTCATCCCTCCAAAATTAATAACAAAACGTAACATTCCCGTAATTCCCCACTATTTGGGGTAGAGCGGTCATTTTGAAGCTCCGAACCAATCCGAGACCTAATGGGGCATGAAGGAACAATTAAAATAGTCCGTTTGCTTTTATCTAGTGCAGTGTCGGTAATGAGACGTAAAAGATAGAAAGAGGAGGATGCGACGGGGAAGGTTACCTATGAACTGTAACGGGAAACAGTTCTGCCGTTTTAATTAAAGAGGGCACAACTAACATTTTTCATGAAATTGAGTTATATATATATCCGGAATCATACTGAGACCCCTCCGTGCCTCGGAAAGCACGTTAAGCCGTTGGTCCCGGCTGTCATTCGTGGATCTTTGACAGTCGTTAGGGTAGTCAGAAGCCCGAAAGTCTGACAAACAGTCTTACCAAGGGGTATCGGTTTACCCAGTAACTGGGTTGTGGAGGTCAGATAGGCAGTCGCTCCATGTAAAATACTGGTATTCAGCTGCATCCGGTTAGGCTGGAAGCCGACCCCAACATAGTTGGGAAAAGGCTAGGCAGATGATGATGATGATATATCCGGAATCAGGAAAAAAGGCCTATCTGGATATATACGAGTATATAACTCAATTTCATGAAATATGTTAGTTGTGCCCTTTTTAATTAAAACGGCAGAGATGTAATTCGCTGCTTTTTGAAGATGATGTTTGTGTATGTATGTATGTTTTTGGAGCGGTGTGTATGTGTGACAATGACAACTTGTGAAATCTGACAACCAGTCTTACCAAGGGGTATCGTATTACCAAGTAACTGGGTTGTGGAGGTCAGATAGGCAGTCGCTCCATATAAAATACTGGTATTCAGCTGCATCCGGTTAGACTGAAAGCCGACCCCAACATAGTTGGGAAAAGGCTAGGCAGATGATGATGATGATGTGTGGTGTGTGTGTGCTAAGTTACAAAACGTTTTGTTCAAGTTGCGCCATATATTTTTATTCGCACAGAAAGCGTTCACTTTATTCTATAACATTCATCTGAGATTCCTTTCATAAGATAATTCTATATTTGTCCTTTTTGTTGTACTCAAACGGATCATATAAAGCTTTGGTATTTTATATAAAACAGAAACATATTCTTGTTTGTTATTGTACTGCGTTTATTTTTCTTTTCCTAGAAATGTAGATATTTCAATAATAAACATACATCCATTCTTATTCTTATTTTATTCATTCTGTTGTAAAAATCACGTTTTTAATCCTTCTATAGAATCCTGATACAGAAGGATTTGTTTGGAGGATTTATTTGTATTTTTTAACCGACTTCTAAAAAGGAGGTCATTTATTATTTAAAAACGCAAAGAAACATTTTTATGACTTGGCAGTATGAAGTAGGTATAAGTCGAATGACACAATCACGTTGAAAATTAAAAAAAAAAACTTAATACTTTTTAGTAACTATAATTACAATATAACTATATACACTAGATAAATAAATACAGGTAACTATTTGAAATAATTAATTGATTATATAATAATTCTAAATTATAGCTTTGTGATTTTTTAAATAAAGCCCAAGACCTCTTTGTTTTGTGTCTTTCGTTAGTTTTGATTCGTCAATTTGCGAGGAAACTGGAACTTATGAATTTAAGATCACTAAACATTATAGTGGGTAATTGTGGTGATCAATGCTCGGTCCTTCTCTGTTTAAAAACAAGTATTTGCTTTTTGGCGAGACAGTTCATCTTCTATCTAACCTCTTTGGGGTTCCGTACCTCAAAAGGAAAAAACGGAACCCTTATAGGATCACTTTGTTGTCCGTCTGTCTGTCTGTCAAGACCCTTTATCTCGTGAACGCGTAGAGGTATCGAGTTGAAATTAAAACCACATACTCAGGAGTCAGGTCTACAGTCCCTTGAAGCTGTGAAAAATCAAACTTCTAAGTTAACGTAAAAAAAGGTACGGCCGTTTATACCGCAAAAAACGTATATTTTGACACTCTCAAGGGAATCAAAATTTATAAGGTACTTCCCGTTGTCCTAGAATCATGAAATTTGGCAAGAAGCAAGGTCATGTGGCACAAGTAAAGGAAAAATCCGAAAACCGTAAACTTGTAGTTACATTAAAAAAAAATCCCGTGATAAACTATTTACATACATACAGTACGGAACCCTGGGTGCGCGAGTCCGACTCTCACTTGACCGGTTTTTTAGTATTCAGCTGCATCTGGTAAGCCCCGGTACGGACGAGCGTGATTTTTCCGCGACGATTTTTTTACGCGCACTGGATTTTCAACAAACTGCATGCTTAATGCCAAGAGTTGAAAATCAAGTGCGCGATAACATCCCGCCGCGATAGTTGCGTTTTCCCGTACGAACGTAGGCTTAGATCCGAAACACATTACCGCGTTGCGGCACCGCACCGCCAAAATCGACAGTGCCGCCCGCCGCTACGCGTTGTTTATTATCCATACACCACACTTGTTGTTGCGGCGCGGTGCCGCTAAGCGGTTATGTGTTTCGGCCCTTAGAGTGGAAGCTGACTCCAACATAGATAGGAAAAGGCTAGGCAGATGATGATGGCCTTCAGTGTTGCAAGGAGGCTAAAATTATTAATCTACTACGGCGCGCGGCGTATCCACATTAGTACCAACTAATGAATTCAAAGTACGTCGTATAAAATAATATTCGCATGTCTGTTGAGATATTTTTGATATTAACGGGTACACTTTTATAATTGCATCTACGCTAATTGGTCTAGACGTGAATGTTTGAAACAACCGGTCTATTCTGTAAAAGTTTCACAGTGTAAACTTAGTTGAAGTGGTCTTGAGGTGAGCTGTCATTCCATCTGATGCTAGGGATTGATGCTATTGATAGCTCACTTTACCTAAATTTTTACGTTGAGATTTTTCATCGGTTGATCCTTGTTTTTTTTTTTTTTTTCAGGGAAATTATAAGATGACTTGGTCTTGTGGAATGGGGAAAACTTTTGTCGCTACTTTTTATTTGAGACTAGCAGTTTCCCGCGACTTCGTCTGCGATCCAGGATGCAGTCTACCCATGTCACAGAATACTTAATAGTACTACGTACAGAAGGGACATTCCTCAAGGGACAATCATAATACGAAATTAATGAAGCTAATGTAAAAAGTTCTAGATCGTTTTAGGAGTCTAGATTTAAGAGCAAAATTGCGTGCATTCGTCTCGGGGCAAGGACAAACACTGTTTCAGCTCACTGATCTCGCTGCAGGTGCCCGTGAAGTGTGGTGATGCGTCAGTGCAGCGTAGTTCACATTGTGGCGATGTAGATGTCGCCACAGGCCTTTCAAAAATATTAATTCAATATTTTAATCACTACGTTTACAGACTAGATCAATGCTCATTCTTTCTCTGTATGAAAAGATGTCTTTGTCCTGAACTGGAATAATTACCTGCCAATATTATTGAAGCGTAACATAACGATGATTACCTACTGATTGCCACCACTACCAATTATAATAATTGATGGTAATTAGGCTTTCCGTAGTGTTATTATAGTGCTATTTATTTAATTATCATCCCTGTATTGATGAGGGGATGGGCAGCGTCCTCCTATCTGGTAATGACAAACAAGTCGATTGCCAAATTGCTGTAAAGGCGCATTTGCACCAGGAGGCACAAGTCGCAATAATGTGTTACGACTATCGTATTTTATCGGCCATTATGTTTTTCTAACACAAGCAATTCCTTGCTTAAAAAGTGATTTCCAATAACATGTATCGATTGCCTTTTGTAATTGAAATAAACATTTTTTTTATATGTAGGTATCTGAAAATTGTCAAGATGTGCCGATACTCCCTTATCTTGTTTCCTTGTGCCGAAATCATGTCGTGATACAAATGTGCGGACGAACATTAAAATATTTTATGATGATTGGGGATCGTGACTAAATGGCAATTTTATTATGACTATGGGATCCAAGAGTTGCCAAAGTCAGTTTGTGGTCGTGTCCTCAGAAGTTGGCAGGCTACTTTAGTTAGTGCTGCATCCAGTATTAGCAACTTATGGTCTAGAATCCAACAACGAGGTTAAGCAACGGTTGCCAAGATCAGTCTGAGGCTGTTTTTTCACTTTGCGGAATTCGATGCACGAATTTTTTATCATATTTTTTAATATAATTTGACCATCGAATAACACAATATCGACTTCTAAATCTTCCTTACCCTCCAATTTCCCTAAGAAACCTTCCTCCATCAAAGCTCGTGTCCCCAGAAGTTGGCAGGCCACTGTAATTAGTGCTGCTTAGGATCTGGTTGACTTAGCGCCGCCGGGGAGCGCCTCTCAAACAAACACACGACTTATACAAGTTTAATTAATTACAAGAGTCGTACACTGGCGGCCAGAGCGATCCCGAGGCAGTGATTTAATAATTCTGAAGTACCTACAATTGTTTTAGTTATTGTAATGTAGGTACAGAAAGCACTATAGCAAATATCTAACCTTGTAATACCTAGGATTGATAATAAGTATTATTAATATAATTCATCATCTGCCTAGCCTATGTTATATGGGGTCGGCTTCCAATCTAACTGTATGCAGCTGAATACTAGTATTTTACATGGAGCGACTGCCTATCTGACCTCCACAACCCAGTAACTGGGTAATACGATACCCCCTGGTTAAACTGGTTGTGTCCTCTGGTTGACTTTCGGGTATTTTAATAACAAAATTATGAAACCAATAACTCGGGTATTGTTGTGTTGGTGTTATTGGGATTTTCGTTCAAGAATTTCTTAGAGTCCGGAGGCTAGAACTATGCTCGGTTGATGGCAATGGGCTCACCCCTAACAAATAGAACTTAGCATAGGATCCTGCGACAACCCTGTGTCCCACACTAGGATATCCTGGTGGCCTACCATGATCTAATTAAAAACGATTCAAAACAAGACATTTCAGTTTAGGTTCCTAAACTGCATCGCTTGAGCTGGTCTATGGACGTCATGGTACCAAACAAATATGAATGAAACCAAAACTTGCGACTCAGTTTGGGACAATCGCTGTCAGCAGATGGCACGGCCTAAACTGAATCGTTAAACTGACGTCATGGAACGAATTAGAAGAACAGTTCAGTTTAGGTCCAGAAATGGATCGCGTTAAGAGCTTGTGGTAGGCCTCCTGATCCTAGTGCGGGATCCAGTGTCATACCTAAATATTATAACACTTGTTTATGAATCAATAAACTTTATTATTTATTTATTATAGCTGGCGAAATGTGGGCTTACTTTAGGTATGTAAAACTTGAACTAATTTTTGCGAGGGAGAAAGACGTGTTGTTATGATGTAATAAATCCAAGTTTTTAAGAAATAGGTGTTCTTTTTTGTTGTACTTCTGCGTTTAGTCTTTCAGTGAATATAGACGGGTGCTAGTAACCCTTTTCCACAGAGAAGAACAAGCATTGATCACCAAACTTTCTCACAGGCAATATGTTTCCGATTTCAGAACATATTAACTTCCCTAGTCATCCTTTTACGACGTAAGACGTAATGCAGATAATATCGTGTGGTTCCAAACGTGATCTCAGGGGCATTTTTCGTAATTTTAAGAACGTTCACAGTCTGATCACAGTTTCAATCTGTCAAAAATACCTCTAATTTCCCTAAATTTTTTACAAGTTTTTGACATTGATTGTCGCTGAGATGAGATTGCGACTAGATTATGAACGTTTTTCATTACGGAAATTGGCCTTCTAGAAATCTCATAAAATAAGTGTCCCGTTGATTCTACAAGACAG
Source organism: Hydraecia micacea (assembly GCA_914767645.1). NCBI lineage: Eukaryota > Metazoa > Arthropoda > Insecta > Lepidoptera > Noctuidae > Hydraecia > Hydraecia micacea. Next base: position 1,712,906 of record OU611801.1, on the reverse strand, counting down.
TGCACAAGTAACCTATTTCTACAGTGAGCCCGCAGCCATTGTCTTATCACATACTTGTAGACTGTTAAATTGTTTTTACAAGTATATAAATATGTACCGTCAACCTCGAAAGATATACTTACTTACAGCGTGTTTCAGAAATAGGTGGTCATATTTAAGGGTGTGATACAGACCATCAAACTCAACAATTTTCTCCATGTCACCACCATCGTAATCAAGAAAAAAATATCAGGAGGCTTACCACAAGCTCTTAACGCGATCCATTTTAGGACCTAAACTGAACTGTTCTTCTAATTCGTACCAGGACGTCAGTTTAACAATTCAGTTTAGGCCGTGCCATCTGCTGACAGCGATTGTCCCAAACTGAGTCACAAGTTTTGGTATCATTCATACTTGTTTGGTACCATGACGTCCATAGAGCAGCTCAAGCGATGCAGTTTAGGAACCTAAACTGCCTTGTTTTTGAATCGTTTTTAATTAGATCATGGTAGGCCACCAGCTCTCTCATACATTTGGGTCGAGTAGGTATTGAAGTTTTTATGGGACATCAGAAAGCCAATTCGAATGAATATTGACGTAATAAAATTAACCTCAATTATTCAAACTAGAATCTCGGGTTTAACAATTCAAATAATCAAATCAAAGTACTCAATTTGTAAGTGGCATTACACAATGACATCCACAGGTACGTTTTCTGATCCATTTGTTTACATTTCAGGAAGTTCAATAATTTAACGTAATGTACCTAAACGTTACCGTAACACATTAAGTAGTTCCGGGATCCATGAACCTCTATTGATTTGGGTCAACCTCGGCCATCGGGAAAGGTCTACAGTAATTATTTTGGGGTTCAAAAGATATTTGCTACTAATAAATCTTTAGGGAAAGTTTGTGAAGTATTCAGTTTAAACTTTTAAGTTTGTTTAATGATTGAGGAAGTTAAAAATTTATCGGGAGCTAGAAGATGTCTATTAAATCTAATGAACAATTAACTTGAGTATACGAGTAGGGGACCACTGAAGAAACGGTGGATGGATTGTGTGAAAGATGCTACAAAGAATGATGACTAGAATGGATGGATGAATGGTGATGAGTAGATGGCTAGAAAGGGGGTGAATACATCTCAGCAGTAATGAGAGAGATGTATAGGAAGAAGAACATACGAGTAAGTCAATATATTGGGTTATAAAGCCAGGAGGATATTCAAAAACGATTGCCGGGGTTGGTGACCATATTCTGCAAATGTGGAATGAAGTTCATCCAGTGGAGATCCCAAACTATGTTAGGTTTTGGGATCTCCAATGGAACGCAATGGATTCGGCAAGTCTTGACAAAGACTTGCCAAAAACAAATTATGTATAAGACATGTATCGTGACGAGTATACTATATTGACGTTATAACAGACATGTATTGTTAAGGAGAAAGTGCCAGAGCAGCCCAAGAAATTTACATTTTCTTACCTTTTTAGGGTTCCGTACCTCAAAAGGAAAAAACGGAACCCTTATACGATCACTTTGTTGTCCGTCTATCTGTCTGTTTCATTTCTCATGAAGAAGATTTAGACGATGTAGCAAAATATATTGAAGATTTCAATCGAATAGTAGACTGTCTTTAAAAACTTTGATGTGGAATTTGTATATCCCGCGGTATATCCAGTTGTGCAAGAGTGCAAATTCTTCTAATCTTTTGGACCAATTTACTGGAAATGCTATGCTTTAACCATGATGGGTACTACATGTCATTATAGTAGCACATGTTCTATGGGTACTGTGGTCGATAGCAGATTAAGTCTATGCTATAAAAGGTCTTAGGGTTGTAGATTCTAGTGTTATACCTTTGATTACTAGTGGTCATACTCAAGCTGATGTTATGGTGATCGCTAAAAAAGGTGCTGATATGATTTTGGAAGATTCTAGACATAGAACTAATCATTTCTAATTGTTTACTTACTTATACTAATTTTTCTTTACATTTTTTATCAGGAACCCGAAATTTAAAAGACTCGGTCGCTAGGTCTTTTACAAACGGTTTGTGGAACGAAAATAATCGCCTCGTTAAAAATTTTATTCAAGTCAAGTGATGTGATTGGCTGTTGATAATTAATTCAACCAATCGCAGCAGTTTGCGCATGCTTGACAATTTGTTAGCTAACTTTTACGTTGGTTTTCGTTGCAGTAACCCGGCATTGGTCTGAAGATTAGCTCTCATAGAGGTTTTTACCTTAGTTATTTCGAACGTTATCTATGACTAGTGAATACTATTTATGTAACTATGTATTTTAGGTACTTGTATGATCTTTGTTGTAAGTCATGTACAGTCAACAAAAGAGATAAGTATGCAGGATCGTCGGATATAGTTGAAGATTAGTAAGAAACCGATGGATGTTTTCGACTGAAATTTAATTTCATAAATGAGCTGTTGGTTTTCTATTAATAAAATTAAATTTTATTCGAGAACTTCCATCGGTTTCTTACTAAACTTCAACTATATCCGACGATCCTGCATACTTATCTCTTTTGTTGAATGTACACAATAATTAAACTATTTCTCATTTTGCAAAAATTTTCTGTTGTAGGTATAAACTATTAACTCTTAAAGTTATTTTTATTATTACCCCAGTTTCATTTATTTCAATCATTTTTAAAGCTCATATCATGGTAGACATAAACTGTTTTGAATGAGCAGCCATGTTGTAACGTCAACCTGTTTGTCGATAGTTCCAAGAAATAAGAAAATAAAAGAACATTGTAATACACACTATACCTTAATTTATAACTCGTCGGCTTGTGAATGAATCTCACGATGGACGCAGTCACATAGAAGCGTAACGTTTGTGTTTTCTTGTCTATTAGGTCCGATATCATCAACATTAGTCATTTATTCTTTAAAAATATATTTAACTAAACACTACATTAAAAATTGCATCACAAACGAACATTTACGATATTCATTCAAATACACAAAACATACAATAATTTAAATCAGATGGGAGTTACATATCTTCAATGGGACATTGTTACGTCCCATTGAAGATATACGTAGATATATGTAGAAGAATACAAGATATTCTTATAAATTGATAACTTCAATACATTTTTTATTTACGTACTTACCTATTAATATTTATAGCCATAATCCTCCTTATATCCATACATTATTTTCACAAACACCATTGGTTCTGATCAATTCTAATCCTTATTCCCAATAACAGTGAGTTTACATTTGCCAGGCTTTGCATTTGAGATTAATTCACCAAAGCATCAGCAATTCTCTTAATGTACTAGGCAACCTTTTGAGTTTCAAGTCATGATTTTGATGAGCTTCCGCCATCTTCCCAATTTATTTCACGTCAACTTATTTTTCTCCTACATTTTTCTTCCTTGCCAATCTTTAACAACAGGTGTAATATGAACGTCTTCACCAAATCATTAACCTATCTCCACAAGATTACACTTCCGTGTAACAGCACCCCGCGTCGCTAAACCGTTGGTTTCCTTTCCATTCAATACTCCACTCTCGTGGCGACCGAGACCGGTTTGAACATTAACAGTAGCTGCAAGTTATAAGCGGCGTTATTGTGGATACTTCAATGAATAGGTACCAGTGGCGAAGAGTGAATTTATGACAGAGGTAGGTCGGAGCAAAGAAAAATTCCAAAAGAAAATTTCAATGATGAATTGACTGTAGAGTGGTTATGTTCTGAATTTTCGAAGGGAAGCCGGTGGGAACCGAGTTGTATGGTACCTTCGCCACTGATAGGTACACAGGTACAGGCATAGATACAGGTACTCATAGGTAAAGGTAAGGGATCCTGACTGCAAAGGTAGGGATGAGGTTCTTTTCTTTGTAAAGATTTAGCAGTCCCAAAGCAGCGGTGAGGCTTCTTTCCCAAAGAAGGAAGGATTTGATCACTACGTTTATCATGACGTGTTAATGAATCCGTAGGTACTATTAAATCCAAGTTTCCTAAACTTACCTCATAATCAGCCTATAATGTTCCTACTGCTGGGCCACAGGGCTCCTCTTGGTGAGAGGGAGTGACCACGCGGGCCCAGTGCGGGTTGGTGGATGTCACATGTCTTCAAATTTTTAGTTCTAAGACATGCTGGTTTTCTCACGATGTTTTGGAATACTTAAACTTAGCCCGTAAGTCATAAATTTATTTTCACTTAAAATTGCTTTTACACTCTTTCTAAATCACGGGTTTAGAGTTGTTGTTCTGAGTTACAGACACAAATCCCAATAACACATGCCTAGAACCGCTCCCAGTAAGCTAGACCAATATTTGATCCGTGCGGAGAGTCACTCAGCCACTCGAAAAAACATACCAAGCAGGTAAGCAGGTTTGTACAAACACTTTTTCACGACAAGCACGTTTTAAAAACTAGATGAGGTCGGGGTTTCCTATCTGACTACTCTGAGAAGGAAGGCCGAAACAAACTCAGAGGTCACAGTCTCTTTTAAAGTCCAGATCATGTGAAGACCATGTAGATTGCTGAATGTTCTTGGAACCATGCAGATTGAGTGGATCTGTCCAATCAATGCACGCATTTGTTAGTAATAGTGCAGATCAACTCAGAACTTAAGGAGCTCAACTATTCGACGAACATCACCAGAGACAGGACATTTGGGTAGGCCGCATAAATTATTTTACTTACAAAGTTCAATATGAAATTGAAAAACACTATTACGACAAGTCGACTTGCCGTATTATTTACACATATACCATATAATAATATAGGTATATAAATATACACTTTGCAACCTGCCAACTGCTGCAAAGTCCATTACCCTCTCAATCGCGTTCAAGTTACAAAGTAAAACCTCTCATCTCCATACCTTGTACCACAACCGCTGCTGCCCATGAACCAGTTGCGAGCCGTAATGATAATAAAAATGTAACCACTTCCTTTGGAGCGATGTGTTTTATACTTTAATCAATAAGTATTATGAAACATTGAACGAGTGTAGTTAATTTGTTGTGCCTTGTAGTTCCATTTTCAATAAGACCAAAAATGTCACGTTTTGAAATAGTTATTGGTCTTTTGGAAACATTCTTTAACATAATGTTATTGTTATGCTATCCTAACCTATGGCGCCCAGACTTGGTGTTTGACAGAGGCTCAGAAGTCCAAACTCAAGGTTTGCCAAAGAGCGATGGAGCGTAGTATCTTAAAGATTTTACTCACCGACCAAATTCGCAACACCACAATACGCTCCAAGACAGGTATCACCGATGTTGGCGGCAAGTCTGCGAGGCTGAAGTGGGACTGGGCGGGTCACACTTATAGGATGCATCCAGACAGATGGGCCAAAGTCTTCACACAGTGGGTGCCTGAAGACGGACGTCGTCACCGAGGCAGGCCTAAGAAGCGCTGGCGTGACGATTTAGGCTCATTCCTAACCGACTGGACGGAGAAGGCACAACACAAGGAAATGTGGAAGAAAATGGAGGAGGCCTTTGCCCAGCAGTGGGACAGTACAGGCTAACGGAGAAAAAAAATGTTATTTGTTTATTTTGAAAACATCGTGAGGAAACCGGCATGTCCTAGAACCAAAAATTCGAAGACATGTGACATCTGCCAACCCGCACTGGGCCCGCGTGGTGGATTACGGCCCACTCCCTCTCACTGAGAGGAGGCCTGTGTCCCAGCAGTGGGAACATTATAGGCTGATTATTGTTATTGTTATTATTATTTGTTTCCTAATTTATTAAGCAACATTTCGTCTAAGCACAACTGTCAAAGATCTACGAATGACAGCTGGGACATATGGCTTAATGTGATTCCCGAAGTACGGAGGGGTCTCGATATGGAATAGATGGTCTGACACATCAAACTCAAACTCACGACCACGGCCAGTGTAGCAGCTGTTACTTAGCCACGAGCCCCTCCACCTTTTTAAGACCCTTAGGAAGACAGAAGCCTATTCTTATCTAACAGAAAACAAAAACCCAATATTTTCATAATAAAATCGATGTAAGTCGAGATTAATCTTAGGAACGATGCTGTGTAGAAAATGATATAATATAAAGCATACGAGTTGGTCGCGGACTATTTTTGTAAGGGTATGATCCTACTGGAGTTAAAGATTTATTGTCCAAACTAGGACCAGATTACATGGCAAGGTATTAAAGCAGAGGCAAGTTTCCTAATCTAGTTAGTGGGTGCCTTACTGTTCCCTAGATCATCATCTGCCTGCCTTTTCCCAACTATGTTGAGGTCGGCTTCCAGTCTAACCGGATGCGGATAGACGTATGAGGAACAGGGTATAAAGTTCACTCATACTCTATAGAAAAGGGAGGATCCTCCGACCAGACGGGTGTTGTGTCTGGCGGGCAACTGCCCAATGATTCATGTTGGGCCGTTGTATCTATGCTAGTTGCGCGGTAAACTCTGCTTGCGAGATGCAGGATTTGCGTGACGTCAGTATGACGCGTTGTTCGCATGTGGCGTTGTAGATACCGCTACACTGAATACCAGTATTTTACATGGAGCGACTGCCTATCTGACCTCCACAACCCAGTTTCTGGGTAATACGATACAACTTGGTAAAAGATCCACGAATGACAGCCGGGACCAACGGCTTATATCGTGCTTTTCGAGACACGGAGGGGTCTTGGTATGTGAAGATGGTCACCCATCCACGGACCAACCGCGGCAAGTGAAGCTTAACCTGATCGATCGACCCGTGGGGCTGTTATTACATAGCCACAAGACATCCTAAGACACAACGCATGAAGGGAAAAAGCCAATAGTTTCTAACTACCGTTAATAATTGTTTCCACGCTCACTTAGGTATATACAGACGCCAGCACATCAAGCTACTACAATCTGTCAAATTTCTTTAATAGATTTTCAACTTTATTATTACAGCATAAGGTTCAAGGTTGATTGGGAAGATTTGACAGTTTCACTAGCTTGATGTGCTGGAGTCTGTACCTTCTTACTTAGTTACATTAATCATTATAAATTAGTGAATCACCGCGCCTGTTATATATTTAAAGTAGTTTGCCGATCTACGAGTACCACCGATCTTCTCAGTATTAATTAACAGTATTTGAGTAGGTACTCATTTGGAAAAGTGATTAATTGGTGGTTGAGTGGCTTTTGAAGTAAGCCTAACTGGGCATTTTCACTTTTAAGTGTACCCTAAAAAAATAAAAGTGACTGAAAATAAATGGACATTGTAGTGAAAATAGTGGTCAGTTTTGTGACGTGTATTTTCAGATAAATGTGTTTAAAACCTGTGTTATTGGAGTTTAAATTGTGAAAATTTGATTTTTGTGACGGGAGAAACTATACACTATTGTTGCACCAACACTTTTAAATGTATATTCGTAATACTATTTTAGTAATTTTGGCAAATTCAATGTTGGTAAGGGGAGGGACATGCCAGAAACAGTTACTCTGAATATTTAAAATACTCATAAATTAATAATTCAAACGTATTTTACCAGGATTGCAGATGGATTCGTCAATTGAATATATATTTTACCGTTTTATTCCAAAAATTAGACAATATGTCCACTATTTATCTTGCTATAAAATTTTGAATAAGTGGGACATCCTCAAAATGGCGGGTACACTTAAAAGTGAAAATGCCCAACTGACAGAAAATACGTATTTATTTGCGGTAAACATGACGCAACGAAAGAACACAAACACTAAAAACTTTTTTACAAAAAAAAGAACAGCTGACTTAAAAAAAAAAACACTACAAAGTGATAAATAACTTTAATTTCGGAAGTCGGTGTCGTTGGTTCCGCATTTTCGTTTTTTGACATCGAATTCCGAATTAAAGTTATATATCACTTTGTAGTGTTTTTTTTAAACTGTTTTTATTTTTCACTTTTTAGTTGTACCTACCCCGTGCATTGAAAAATTGAAGACATCGACTAAAAGAATCATCAAAATCTCGCATAGAAATGCCGGAGATGCAGTACATTTATAAATATTATAATGCAGCAATTTTCTTTAAAACTAAATAAACTGGACTCTAGTATATCCACGCCCTTACAAAGGAAGACCTAGCTTTATTTATGACACCACAATAAACCAGTTGGAATCCTGCCTCGGTATTATTGTGCCGTTTCCGAAACGGACCGGGCAGCTTTAAAAGAGTAACATTTTCTGTTGTGAAGAAAGGGGACAATATGACTTTATTTATAAACAAATGGTGTTGTTTAGTCTTGTTGTCTTTAATGTTAACGAAATGATTGCGATTGAGAGCATTTGTTGAGTGACTAGCCCGCAGCTCCGCTTAAGTAGATGTCGGAATACATGGGTTTTACTTCTTTTTCTAAAATAAAAATTAACTTACTCTTTATAACATCAGCTTTTTTCCAGTGAAAGTAGGTACCGTCAAAATCGGTCTAGCCGTTTCGGAGATTAGCCGGAACAAAAAGGCAGACAAACATTTTAAAATCGTTTTTTTTTTATTTTTTATGGCGTGTATATACTCGTATTTTCATAATTATATGCATTTAGTAAAAAGCTGTTATATTGAAACTGTTATTTAGTTTAAAGAGATGTAGCTGAGTACCAGTACCTACATGCAGCGACTGCCTATCTGATCTCTATGACCCATAAGATATCTTGAGGACTTATAAAGAAGGCAGAAGAAAGAATGAGGCTTATATACCGGCACGCCCTCAAGATATTATCTAATCTGACACATAACTTCACACCTGTACACTCCAGGGGATAAGCCAGAGGTGTAGCTATTGTACACACACACATTTCACTAGTTAGGTACCTATGTTTAAGTCCCATATTTTAGGACCTTATTATTTACCCCCCCATTTTATGTCCACACAATCACGGTCCATTCCAAGGTGGTCTGGAAGAGATCGCAGAAAGCGATAAGGCCGCCCATTGTATGTTTTGTAGTGTTAAGTGTATTTTTAGGGTTCCGTATCTCAAAAAGAAAAACGGAACCTTTAATTAAAGCAGTGAAAAAATCAAAATTCTAAGTCAACGCAATCAAAAGATACGGGCGCTTAAGGCGACTACATGACCTAAAGCGCGGTCACTGTCGGACTGCATAGAAAAGAAAGAGAAGCGCGATGACACAACGGTGGTAATTTATTGCAAATATGAAGAAATTATCTATTTACAAAAACTATTTAATAATAAATAATCCATCACTGAATGCAGTTTGGCATTAGTCATTTAATGGTATATTTTTCATTGTAATTAAAATTGTTAATGAAGGCATAAACTGCTTTTAAAGAAAATTAAGAGGTGTATTTAAACATTATTTTGATGCATTAATGTATATTTATTTATGATTTCAGTTCCATCACTGTATTAAAGTAAGACTTGAAAATATCATAATTTTTTCTTTGGTCAAAAGTACTTACGGTTTAAGAGATACACTGCTTAAAAAACCAACTTTTTGACCGTTTTCGGAAACCTCCGCCTTAATAATATGTTCCGTTTATGTCGTATAGGTATTTACACCTATAGGGTACTTCCCGTTGACTTAGAAGCCTGAATTTTGGCAAGAATCCGTGTCATGTAACACAAGTAAAGAAAAAAATCCGAAAACTGCAATTTTATAGTTAGATACCTACAATTTTTTACGGAACCCTTGGTGCGCGAGTCAGGCTCGCACTTGATCGATTTTTTTTATTTTGTATTTTCTGGTGTACAGACGCCAGCACATCAACCTACCCGAAACTGTCAAAATTTCCCAATCAATTTTGAATCTTATGCTTTAGCAATAAAGTTGAAAATGTATTAAAGAAATTTTACAGATTGTAGTAGGCTGATTAATAAAGCATAAATCCATATATAAAGTCCAGACTAACTAAATTATGTCAACGCACAGCCTAAACCGCTGGTCTCAGAGACATGACATTTGGAGGGTGTGTTCTTTGTGAAGAGTATATATCCACTAAGAAAGGGCTTTTCGAAATTTCACCCCTAAGAGCGTGAATGGGGGGAGGGTGAAATTTCACGCAGACGAAGTCGCGGGCAGAAGCTAGTAAATATAGGGGGCACGTCTATTGACATCAACCGGGTACAACTACACTAATAACCCTACCAGTAACATCTACTCTAAATAAAAAAAAAACATTAATTACCTAATTAATCTTTTCACCAAAGAAAATCAGCATGAATTTCCACTTACGGCTCATCCACCTACATTGAAACCAGCTAAACAACAACAAAAGATATTTGCCCAAATAAAATATAAAAGGGCCCTAAAATAAAGAACCTCTATAAGGGTGAGCGTCCTTAATGAATCAAGCAATTAGCCTGTTTTTTTGTTTTTCTTTACTTTTCGGGCTTACAATTAAATCCCTGTTTTTTCAGTGTGCCATAAAAGCGATTTTTCTCTCTTATCAGTAGTAACTAACAAAAAATAGCTCATTATCATCATTTCAACCAAAAAAAGTTTAAAAACTAAAACCCGACTACTGAAAAGGATGTAACAATTCATTCATAGTTTCATCCTTTTCAGTAGTCGGGTTTTAGCTTTTATTTTTTTTATTTATTTATTTAGGGGCTTATTTCAGTAATATTTATATTTTTGAAATTTGCTAATTAAACCCATTCATTTGATACCCCACAAGGCACCACCCCAAAATATTCATTTTTAAATTCATTACTCTATGTCCTCTAGAGGGCGCCATATTGAATTTAGTGTGACGTCACATAGCCTATAACCAGCGGACGGTCAAGACGCTTCTAACGATACCTCATTTGTCAAATTGTTATAAGTACTTTTGAAGTTATGAGGGAACAGATGAACATATATACATACATACCGGTCAAAATCAAAACCCTCCTTTTTGCTTCGCCGTAGTCGGGTAAAAATACGTCCACTACTGGACATAAAGTTGACCGTCCACTGTTATGTAATACTAATAATAAGAGCCTCGACCAACACCTAAGGAGGCTCTCGTTGGGCAGCTGGATCAAGGGCTTGATTCAGAAAGCGGTACTTCTGGACACGGCCCGCATTGTTAGGAGGTTCCTCTCTCTGGAGCCCTGACCGCCGGTAGCTTGGACCCTGTTCCCGATACCGGTGGGCTACTATTTTTTATATTTTTAAATGTTTTTATATGCTAATATTTAAAAATATAATTTATATGTAAATAATGAAATAAAGGAAATAATAATATTCCTCAAGACCGAATGTTGGCCATGGCGGCCAATCTCAACGGAGACTATCCATCTGTGCGGGAGATAGGTACTATAGTGCAGCCGTGTGTGTGTGCGCAGACAGGTGCACTCACTCTTCCCTCACTTGATAGTCCGATGGGACGGCAATCCGACACGACCGGAAAGAGATCAGGGCGTTGAACCAATGGCTTAGCGTGCTTTCCGAGGCATCACACCCCCAACTTCCAAACTCCGGGGCTGTTACTGAGAAATTCCTAATGGAAAAACCCAATAACACATTGCCCGTCCTGGGAATCGAACCCCACGCTCAGCAGTCCTACTTGTGACCACAAGACCAGCGGCGCAGTTTCAGTATGCCGAGGTATTCCACTGAGAGCACTGATTTCAATGGCACTTGACTGAAGGGCACCTAAGCTGTTCTACTAACCGCACTGAAATTAAATTTTGTAAGTGCGATTCGGTCACGTTAGTTGCGGGGTTCATTCGTTTACCAGCCCTGTTGGTCGCAGTGGACTACATTATCATACAAAACGAAGCTAAGTACACATGTGTACCTTAGCCGAGGGCTGTCGTGTAGCAACGCCTTATGTCTGCCCCAAGCATCGCCACATCGACTAGAGTCAGAGCTCATAATAGCTAATGCCGTGGTACAAATAAATTAGTTTGCAAAGAATCTGATAGCGGGGCTAACAACCAGAAAATTAAATGGAACAACTGCCTACCCCACAACCCAGTTACTGAGGGTAACACAATACCCCTTGGTACTGGTTGCCATACTTTCGGGCTTCTGACTGCCTGGCTTAAAATTGTCTGGCATTATTTTTTCAAATCAAAAGTCATTTATTCAAACTAGGCTGAGAATCAGCACTTTTCGAACGTCAATATGACATAAGACAGTCCCCCAAAACGCCCGCCCTTCGCCACTTCGTAGTGCTTTCGCTGGGAAGAATAAATGGCGGAACAAACTCCCCAGCAGCACAGCTATTAAAACAGCACTAGCAAGAGCCAAGGCAGGACAGCAAGCCAGGATAGTTTACCATGGTTCTAGCTTGATATCCCAGCTTTGAAAAACTACCCTCGTGTCATTTTCAAACTGAAAACCCTCCGTTATGCCCAACCTGGCATAACGGAGGGTTCTCAGTTTGAAGATGGATGCTCACCCGTTCACAGACCCACCTCGGCAAGTATTTATTGCTAAACGTTGATCGATCAACCCGTGAGATTTATACTTAGACACGAGCCCAAAAGGCAGGCACGTAGTATGAGAGTGAAAAGCCAAAATAAGAATTGAGTTTCAATTGTTTTAAGTGAATCAACTAAGCCTTTTCCTAAACACATCGTAAAGTTAGATGCCTTCCAAAAAAATTGTTCAAGTGCGAGTTGGACTCGCGCACCGAGGGTTCCGTACAAAGTAGGTTTGTAAATAGCTTATCACAGGACTTTTTTTTAATGTAAGTAAGTACAATTTTTTTCGATTTTTTCCTTTACTTGTGCTACATGACCTTGCTTCTTGCCAAATATCATGATTCTATGTCAACGGGAAGTACCCTATAAATTTTGATTCGCTTTAGTGTCGAAATATACGTTTTATGGGGCATAAACGGCCGTATATTCTTTTTACGTTAACTTAGACGTTTGGTTTTTTCGCAGCTTCAAGATACTGTAGACCTGAGTATATGGTTTTAATTAAAATTTCAACTCGATACCTCCACGCGTTTCCGAGATAAAGGGTCTTGACAGTCATACGGAAACAAAGTGATCCTATAAGGGTTCCGTTTTTTTCCTTTTGCGGGTTCTTGATAGACAGACAGACGAAAAACAAAGTGATCCTATAAGGGTTCCGTTTTTTTTCCTTTTGAGGTACGGAACCCTAAAAACATAATAAAGTTATACCACAAGTAAAATAAATGTTTTATTATTGAAGAAAAGCATATCGCACATTCGCACATCGCCGGCAGCGTCTGAAGTACAATACTAATAAAATTCGTGGTGTCGATAGTGCGTTGAGCGTACAACTTCTGTCACAGACTGCCTTGTGCGCGGTACGCACGGCCGCGTAATCCCCGCGGCGATTTTATTCGCGCACTGGATTTTCGACTCACTGCATAGCGCGCGAGAGTTGAAGATCTAACAATGTGTTTTTTGACGCTCTGGGATATGCTCTGTTGGATTCTCAACGCTCAGCTCAACACCGAGGGTTGAAAATCCAGCACGCGCTAAAATCCTGTCGCGATATTTTTACGTATGTGCTAACATGGGTTTCTTTGTGTCGTTGTGGGAGTATAGGTGGACACGCTTGATTTGTATGGAGAGTGTTAACAATGCCACCTCTAACATCGGTCGCTAAGGTGTCTCCAAGCTCTGTTCACCTCTTTATTGGTGGTTGTAATGGCAACCATATCACTTGGTTTTAGTAAATTTTTATATTTTATTTATACTGTTGATAGATTCTTAAAATTTGAGGACTTTGTAGGCCTTGTAGACTTTAGATCTGTAGACCATTTTTTTATATTTTATCAAGTATCTGGTTACTTGTTGACAGGCCTACGCTGTCCTCCCATACCTACTGTAATTTAAAAACATTGTAAAATCCCATTATTTTTTAAAAGAGTAACCGTGGAGTTTCTTGCCGGTTCTTCTCCATAGGAAACGACCAATTGGAACCGTGCACCTAGCTTCTGACGTTTCATAAGGGCCCATGTAGGTTTATGTGAAATAAAATATTTTGATTTGATTTAATCTGTCGTCATAAGAGTCAAGTATGCCATTTAAGGAGTGAGAAATTGAGTGACAAATATACAAGATTAGTATGTAAGGAGAGATTTTTTTCTGGAAATAATACTATATTTGACAACATCTAAGTGAAGATTCAAAGGTAGTATAAGGCTCGGGGTAGCGGGGTAGTCCGAAAGGGTTACCGCTGCCGAACATCAAGGGCTAAGGAAGGAACACGGGTGAGTTTTAGTCAGTAAGAGTCTGACACTCCTTTCCGCTCCACCCAGAGCGGGAGGAGTCATTAGATGATTTCCCATCCAAAAAAAGAAAAATGTAGTAGGTATAAGGCATACGGCCTTATACTACCTTATTTTTTTACTTCACCGTTTTGAGAGCAGTGGTGATGAAATAAATTAACACAAAGTAAAGCGCCTGTCTGGGTTCGAACCTACGACCCGTCCAGCCATCCTGCGAAGATCGTCGCTCCACCTAGCCTGAGAGCGTCCCACCTCACGTTTACCGATTCGCGGTCTCCACTCAAGAACACGTCTACCCCAACGGTCATTGGTTCTACGGCTAATATGGCCGGCCGATTGCCACTTCAGCTTGCTTATTCTGTGAGCTATGTCGACAATTTTGGTTCTTTGCCGGATCACCTCGTTGCGGATTCGATCCCTCAGAGAGACTTCAAGCATAGCCCGTTCTATAGCTCGCTGAGCGACCTTGAATTTATGGACCAGCCGTACCGTAAGTGACCACGTTTCAGCTCTGTAAGTCATAACTGGCAGGACTTACTTAAACATAATTGGCAAAGTGTGCGTGTATTATAGATTCACCTCTGACTAGCTCATCAGGGAAAACAGGCGTGATAATTATAATATTATGATATTATGCGAAAGAGAGGTTCATATAATATTTAAATAGTACACATAAATCAACTCACTCTCAGTGGTTTCCACAATCATCAGCCTAGCCTTTTCTCAACTATGTTGGGGTCGGCTTCCAGTCTAACCGGATACAGCTGAGTACTAGTATTTTACATGGAGCGACTGCCTATCTGACCTCCACAACCCAGTTACTGGGTAATACAATACCCCATGGTAAGACTGGTTGTCAGACTTTCGGGCGTCTGACTACCCGTAACGACTGTCAAAGAGCCACAAATGGCAGCCGGGACCGACCGCTTAACGTGCTTTCCGAGGCACGGAGGGGTCTCGGTATGTAAAGACGGTCACCCATCCACAGACCAACCGCGGCAAGCATAGCTTAACCTGATCGATCGACCTGTGCGGCTGATATTATTTAGCCACGACCCCTCAATAACATTACAGTTACCACAATAACATTATAATTTCATTAAAATTAAAGGAGACCTATTTTAATTATGATTATAATTAAAGCTTAAACTTATTACGTTTTAAAATTAATTTTGTTTTTTAATTAATTTAACATGGAATGGCTTTGATGTGCTTTTCATATTATTAATTATGGTTTGTAATAAAACAACATTAACGAGTGATAATTTCATATTATAATTTCGATTATTTATCTACTTACTTCTTACTTTTTAAATACATTTTAACCTGTTGTAACATCCTCTGAACCTGCGTTATGAAAATAAATGATTTGCTTTGATTTAAATGTTTTTATAGACAACATAACATTCCGTGCCTCGGAAAGCACGTTAAGCCGTTGGTCCCGGCTGTCATTCGTGGATCTTTGACAGTCGTTACGGGTAAGCAGAAGCCCGAAAGTCTGACAACCAGTCTTACCAAGGGGTATCGTATTACCCAGTAACTGGGTTGTGGAGGTCAGATAGGCAGTCGCTCCATGTAAAATACTGGTATTCAGCTGCATCCGGTTAGACTGGAAGCCGACCCCAATATAGTTGGGAAAAGGCTAGGCAGATGATGATGTTTTTATAGACCACATTTAAAAGTATAAGTCCGCCGGTATCAAGGGCAGGGTCCAAGCTACCGGTGGTAAGGGCTCCAGAGACAGGAACCTCCTCACTATGCGAGCCGTATCGAGGAGTACTGCCTTCTGAATCAGGCCCTTGATCCAACCACCTAACAAGAGCCTCGGGAGATGTTGATCGAGGCTTTTGGCCATCAGGCAATTTGCCGATACGACAATCGGCACAATGACAGCCGAGCTCACATTCCACGTGTCAACAACCTCGTGCTATGTCATGAATGAATGAATTGCACCGATCCCAGCACGGTTAAACCAGACTCGATTAATCGAATGAACCCCAAGATTCGCACTAGCTCAGCTATTTAATTTGTTTCTCTTTCTCAGCTTTCACGAGGTTTATTTTATGATTATTATTATGTATTATTATTCCCGGCTGTCATTCGTGGATCTTTGACAGTCGTTACGGGTCGTTAGAAGCCCGAAAGTCTGACAACCAGTCTTACCAAGAGGTTTCGTATTACCCAGTAACTGGGTTGTGGAGGTCAGATAGGCAGTCGCACCATGTAAAATACTGGTACTCAGCTGCATCTGGTTAGACTGGAAGCCGACCCCAACATAGTTGGGAAAAGGCTAGGATGATGATGGTGACATGCAACCTACACTTTGTATACAAGCATGCCTACTATAAATTAGAGGATTATATCCAAGATAAGAACGCTTGGAAACATGCTAGTCCTGCTCCATAGAACAATATAGAGTCTAGACAAAATCAATTGCTAATTTATTCTTTTTGACATTGATTTTTCTACTTTAAATCACACCCTGACTTATTACTTGTTAATTTTTTTTAAATTGAATATCGTCTTCTTTTACGTTGTCTCCATCTTGTATACCTATTCTTTTGCACATATTCAGCAACGAGTAGTATTTCTTTTTTTATTTTCTATTCTTTACTGTACGCATTTTTTGTAGGATGATACGTATACACACGCAAACATACACACAAACACACATGAATGTATTGAATTTATGATGTCAGCTTGCACGTCGATGTCCCTTACTATTCATAACTAGATTAAACCGTTATTTAACGTCATTTACACTGCTTACCCCAGTTTCGATAAGACAAAGATGTAAGTATCAAATAATAGAATGTTTCTCACTATTAGTTAAAATGTTAATAAAGTAGATACAAAGATAATGTGATGTGGTGAAATAAAAAAATAGTTCGGAGTCGCGTCCGGTCTACGATGCACTTAGGGCCTTCGTAATGTTAGAGGGAGGCAAGAAATTAATTCAAATGGTAGAAATGGTGACCATTGATCGATGGTAAAGATGTTGGATTACCGGTCAAAGTGATAAAAACTATTGTTTCAAACATAGTTTAATTAGGGCTGATTTCACTAAAGTCAGATATTTTTTATCCATGGAATAAAATTGACGTCTAGTATGTAAAACCGTTCTAGTATGGAAAAACTGTAAAAAAAAAAATATTCTCAGGATAAGTATCAGCTTACATACGAGTATCATAATTGGCATATAATGTTCCCACTGCTGGGACACAGTCCTCCTCTTAGCGAGTAGTGTGGCATAATCCACCACGCAGGTCCAGTGCGGGTTAATGGATATCACATGGCGTCGATTCTTTGACATGCCAGTTTCCTCATTGTGTTTACCTTCGCCGTTTTTTAGGCGGTGAAGACTATTTTGCTTAGCTAATTAGAATTTTGCATAGGTAATAAAAGGCTCAGGTTTTTAACAACTATATAATGTCAGTATTCAACAATATTAGTGTCTCTATTTACGTTTGTTTTTGTTCCTTGGAAGCAATATGAATGTTGCAACCGATTCAGATGTTGTGTAATTATTGTAAAAAAAAACTAGTGTGATTGCAGATATTACTCAATCACAATGTAACTTCCTCAAGAGGTTTTCCTTCCGTCAGCCTAGTTTAAGGTTCCTTTGAGCAGATTTTTATATAGATAATGTAACTGTTGCTTAAAGAAAATATGACAGTTAAACATATTTTTTATACAAACGCTTTCAAACCGCTATCTTCATTCTTTGGTGTTTATACACGCAAACGGCACGAGTCAACGGCAGAAGCAGCTATGCTCGTGTATTAGAGCACTTTACTCAAATACACGAGTGGCAGGTTGTCGACGGAAGCCGTAGACGTGTCGACGGGCATCGACGGCTACAGTTGTAAGCTCGTATATAAGCACACTTAGATAAAAGTTATGTGGCTGTTGAAAAATCAGCATTTAATTTAGAAAATATCACATCAAAGTCACTTGGTTTCTGACAATTACAGTTCCTAAACTTTCTCGAGACACCACGACATCTAATCTTATGCCTACATAAAACATTACTTCAGGCAACCCACCCAAAAACTTATCTAGCCGCTTCTAACAAACTCAATCAACACAAAACGTTAGAGAAACATTTTTTCTCCATTGTTCTTTAATGTTTGACAAGCTGAACTGCTAGTCACGACGAAGATAGCTTGCCAAAGCAAACTATATAGGTCCAGAAGGTCGGCTCTATACAACGAACGAAAAACGCACGCACACATAGACACGCTTCACGTACAGCGAGAGCGAGCAAGCGTACTCGCGACCGGCATTTGTTTGAGACGCTTTTTAACTGTGATTAACAGCCTCACGTGTCGATCGAAGGTTAAGATACACTTGTCAAGGTGGGTCCGTGGATGGGTGACCATCCATTACATATCGAGAGCCTTCCGTGCCTCGGAAAACACGTTAAGCCGTTGCCCCTCACTGTCATTTGTAGATCTTTAACAGTCGCTTCGCGTAGTTAGAAGCCCGGAGCGTGACAATCAATCTTACCAAGGGGTGTCCTGTTACCCAGTAACTGGGTTGTAGAGGCTGTCGCTCCATTTAAAATAGTGGTAGTCAGCTGCATTCGGTTGTACTGACTTTTGACTTTATAACTGTCATTTGTCTATGTGCGCCCCTGTTTTCACTCGTTGTATAGAACGCCGGTCTTCTGTTGTACCTATGTATTCTGTGGCTTGCCTAAACAAAAACGGCAATGACTTGCGGTAGGACCGAAATTGAAGAGGCGTGGAATATTTAAGTTTTACTTTTTGGAGGTTAAGGTGAAGGAAATTTTAGATAGTGTTTAGAAACTTGAGGAGTTAAGAAAGTTGCGAATCATTGATGAAATTCGTTGGGTGTACGCAGCTTATAATGTTCCCTTTACTGGGACACATGCCTCCTCTCGGTGAGCGGGAGTGGGGAGGGGGTGAATTAGTTGGGAGTTTGGTATTTCGAGATTATTTTTGGCATTCATCGGAAGGATTCGTTATTGAAAAAATCAATAACGGGCTGTATGTTCAAAAAATTTGTGTTTTTGTAAGTGGTGAACCTAAAGAGACAAAAGAGGCATATAAACTGATATTAATCTATTAGAAGCAGGTTTCTTAAAAAAGCTACGTGCAACCATTCAACTGTATTTATTATTTAATCAAGCAAAACTTAATATAGAAAACCTAACATACTGATAGAATGCTTATTAAATAAGCAATTAGCTAATCACTTGGCATCGAGAAAACATAATACTGAGGCAGACAGACGTCCGTTACCGTCAGCTGTCGACCCAAGAGAGACCGATTGCTCCTCGCCGTCTGCAGTTCCCGCTAACTATCCCCACTCTTGATGCACCTGTCTTGACCACGCCCCTCGTTCCCTCGAACTTCTTTATTCTTCTAACACAGGTATATCAAAGAGCTGGCAACATATCTACTGTCCTTTTGGTGTCGCAGCGGTGTCGAATAGTGACATTTATATTTATAACACTGTAATAAGTCAGCTGAAAGTTTCCCGAACAGAATAAAATAAAATACCTATCTAATGATACTTCTTAGTTCCAGTTTCTGAAAGCCTTATGACGTCTTTATCTCTGCTTATTCATTCAGTAGTCTATAACGTTCCCACTGCTGGGACACAGGCCTCCTCTCTGTGAGAGGGAGTGGTAGATGTCACATGTCTTCGTCACATTTTTTGGTTCGACATGCCAGTTTCCTCACGATGTTTTCTTTCAACGTTTTTAGAGCAGTGGTGATGAAAAAAAGTAAAGCGATTACACAAAGTAAAGCGCCTGTCTGGGTTCGAACCTACGACGACTGCTCTTTATCTCATTCATTCAGTGGATTCTTGTTAAATGGTACACATGAGATTGGGCAACGAATATCAGATCTAAGCGGATATGTCTGGTGTTCTGTGAGATAAAATGCAAAGAAGTCCACTGTTCCGTGTTAGATTTTTAATTAAATTATATATGTATAAATCATACTTATTATCAAAGTAATGATGGTTTCTATGTTAATTAATGTAATTGGTGTTGTACGGTTTTAATTAACAATACATAAATAAAGTTTTTCAAATCTAGTCAACAAAAAATAATTGACAATATTTCTTCCTGCCTCCATCTTGCAGGACCCGGTCCAAGCCAGCCTAAACAGGTTTGGCTATAAAAAGCGACAGTAACAGGTCGTCAGCCGCAGGTGCATCGCGACCGGACAGATGTGAGCCTGGGGTAGGCAGACTTAGAGGTAGGGCAAACAGAGAAGTTACTAAGTTGGGTTTTTGGGTGTCATTATAAGTGGCTACGTTATAATGTGGTTAATTGATTGTAAGAGTTGTTTCGAAATTAATCACTGATTTTTCTTTAAATTCTGAATGTATTTAGGATAGTAAAATTATCGAAAAATACGTGCTGCAACAGCAGGAGAATGATGAAGATAATTATTACTTATATTATTAGAAAAAAAAACGGAATTATATTATATATGGACCGAAGATAAAACGCATATGACTATTATAATTATTGAGGGGCTTGCGGCTAAGTAATAACAGCCGCACGGGTCGATCGATTAGGTTAAGCTACGCTTGCCGCGGTTGGTCCGTGGATGAGTGACCATCTTTCTTTACATACCAAGACCCCTCCGTGCCTCGGAAAGCACGTTAAGCCGTTGGCCCTGGCTGTCATTCGTGGATCTTTGACAGTAGTTACGGGTAGTCATAAGCCCGAAAGTCTGACAACCAGTCTTAACCAAGAGGTTTCGTATTACCCAATAACTGGGTTGTGGTGGTCAGATAGGCAGTCGCTCCATGTAAAATACTAGTATTCAGCTGCATCCGGTTAGACTGGAAGCCGACCCCAACATAGTTGGGAAAAGGCTAGGCAGATGATGATGACTATCATAATTATTGTCATTACGCGTAGTACTTTCATAAAAAATATACAGACAAAAAAATCATAAAGGTCCAGAGTAACACGGTACCAGTAGCTAACTAAGTATTATTATTAGTAGATATTACAAATGTCTAAAATTCTTGTTCACCTGCAACAAAATTCAAGTTTGATATACCTTTAGTGAGTCCGGAAGAGATGATTGATAATAACGTTAAGATATTCGGGCCTTAATGAAGAGACAGGAAGAGGCCTATAAGTATATAGAGAGATTTCTTTTAGAAAGTGAGTATTTATGAGTAGGTTCTTGTTTATTGTTAACGCATGTACATAGGTAACATAATCAGCCTATAATGTTCCCACTGCTAGGACATAGGCCTCCTCTCTGTGAGAGGGAGTGGGCCGTAATCTACCACGCGGGCCCAGTGTGGGTTGGTAGATGTCACATATCTTCGATTTTTTGGTTCTAGGACATACCGGTTTCCTCACCCTAAAATTAAATGTCACGTAAGATGTAGTAACATAATTGAAACCTTAGTACACCTTAGTGAAGTTTAAAATAAGGGAAAATCTTGCCGACAGTAAGAGCAATATAAGCACACAATACAATGTGGCCCAAAAGTCGTGGATCAAACGTAACAGGGCGATAGTTGGGGTTATTTGTAGTAAAAAAAATTTGTGCGAGAGCCCTAACTTGATCTCCTTAAAAGTTATGATAATTTGAGTGTTTACAGTAGGTAAGGTTCTAATGTTAGAAATAATTTTTTTGCCAATACTGATAAATCATGGTAGGTACCCACTGTCATAAAAGCACTGTTGTAGTGATGATACTTTTTTTTTTTTTTTTTTGGATATATTATGTAAGTACTCTTCAAAAATAAATATAACGAAATTCTTTTTTTTTTAATTTTTTTTTTTACTGTAAATAACCTCAACTATCGCCCTGTTTCGTTTGATCCACGACTTTTGGGCCACCCTGTATAAGCTATTACGAGGTGGCTTATACTTATTAGAAATGGGTCCTTAAACAATACCAGTAACACGACAAAGACGATGAGGCTTTTTGACAGGCAATGAGACTTTTAGACGATTTTAGACTTTATGAAAAATTTTTGACCCCCAAAAACTTACGAAGCGCAAAAAAAATCCTGCTAACATAGAACATCACCAACTCGCATCCAAATCACACTACAGATTGATACCTCATGACATTTTTACAACAACCAACACCATCATCTCTCCAAGTTACCAACAGCCACACAACAGGTTTCCGTTCCAAGTCCCGCGTAACCGACAACGCCTCGTAGTCCGTAGATAAATATAGACTGTCCGCTCTCAGAACTCGACGTGTATGTGTAATTGCCTTTCTATTAAATACTGGGTGGATAAGGAAAAGTAATATGAGGTTATCATGGACAGGATATAAAGGAATACCGTTGGTTTTTGCTAATACACATAGCGGTGAAGAGGAAATTGAATTTCCCGATAGTTGGAGCAGTGGTGGTACAGTGGTAACGGCCTCGACTTACGATTTGTAGGTCATAGGTTCACCTAGGCAGGCGCTTTACTTTGTGTAAATTATTTCATCACCACTGCTCTCAAAACGGTGAAGGAAAATATCGTGGGGAAACCGGCATGTTCTAGAACCAATAATTGGAAGAGATATGAAGTCTACCAACCAACTGGGCCCGCGTGGCTCACGCTAAGCGACCCGCACTTCGGCTGCAAGACAGGCCGTGATGTCCGAGGCTGTTGACATCTTCGCCACAGTGACCGCGATGAGGAGAACAGCAAGGAGTTCCTAGTCTTAGGGAAGCAGCGAGGCGAAAAGTAGTGTCGTCGAACAAAGTGCTTATGTTCGACGAGAGTAGTGCATGAAGTCAAAGATTCTAAACCAAATTGATAAATTTGCTCCAAAATCATCAACAAACATCGCACAAACTTGATTAATAAAACATTCCTCCAAACATTACAATTACAAATCAACGAACTACCCCCATTAACATGGCTGTCACTCAAAACTTTAGATGTCACCCAACACCTGTACCCAATTATGCTAACTATCCATCCGAACACCAATATCCGGTTGTAATCCACATTAAACCAGTTTAATGCAGTTCCAACCGGTTAACCGGTGTTCCCCGGGGCGTTTTCGATAAGCGAACTACCCGTAAAATGGTTATTAGTTGAATTATTACGTTTTAATGGAACTAACTGCAAGGTTTAGGACAATAATAATAATAAATTAATTGTTTATGATATTATTTGAATGGCTGGGATTATTATAATGGCTGTGTCGGTTAAATAGGCCGGGAATTGTAGAGGATTAATAAATTATTTTAGCAAGCGTTTCAGTTGATTGCGAATTTATAACGTGGATTAAGTCATACCTCATTAACAAATCAAAACCTACCTATAACAATATCTATAGACCTATATCTATACAGTGGGTCAGGTTAAACGAGGGTCATTCTTTTGAACAACTTTTAATATGGGGCGGACTCAAAAATATGAAAAAAAGAAACAGCTCTTCCCTACATTTTGTCCAGTTATGCGAACATACATGTATAGAGCGGCTGGTTTTATTTTCTCGATTTCAGTGTTGTTCTCTTAGTAAAAGTTGTTCATTTTCATGGGTACTACACTCCCTTAAAGTATGTCCCTCGTTTAACCTGATACACTGTATATATCAGATTCCAAATTCAGATTCTAGATTTCAGTACTCGTGTATTTAGTTTGAAAAATTTAAAAATTAAAATCAATCAGATCAAGCTATTTAATTTACTTGTTTATCTACACAGGTAAAGCTCGCGACAAGCTTTCATATCATATAAATTGTGTAATAACGTTATAAGTTGATAGTAAAAGTTTTGAAAGGAAAAGTTTTGAAAGGAAAAGTTTATTTTATTCTTTTTAGCGCATTTAACTAAAAGCTTTTTTTTTTTAAGTTTTTTTTTTTACTTTTAATATATTTTTTACTTTTTAATTATCGCTGGACAGGTTTTCTTTTTTGGAGTTTAACTCGCATTCGTATTCTCAACAAGTCTTTTCATTTGATACCCATATTGTAGGAAAGCATAAAAAACTTAGTCCGCCATCTTGGGTGTTCCGCCATGTTGGATTTAGAATAACTTCACACAGCTAACCATGCAACCCGAACAAAGTAAACATAGTTACATACATACACACATATACATCGCAAGTTAAATAAAAGCTAATATAATAATAACAATATTTAAGACGGGCGGGAACAAACGTGATATTTTTGCCGCTTTTTTCAGCGTATTTTGCCTTGTGGTACAGAACCCATTGTGTGTGTCCAACTCGCACTTGGCTGGTTTTTATTTTCATATTTCTGTCTGTTTGTTCCGGTTAATCTCCGAAACGGCTGGACTGATTATAGCGGGACTTTCATTGACAGATAGCTGGTATTATAAGGATTCACATAGTCTTTTATTTTAGAAGGAGATTTAGTAAAGATACATTATTATATATACGACATCCACGCGAACGAAGTCGCGGGCGCAGCTAGTTTTTTATAATTTACTGCAGTCTCACATTTGACCTCAATGTTACCTAATGATACCTATGCTACGATACGGTCAAGGATCAACGAACATTGAACGAACATATTCACTCAAGACCTGAAAACTTAGTACCTATCTCGGGGTTAGTTCGGCGTTTGGATAATACCGTACAAATCAATTTCCCGGTTGGTTTATTGGCAATATTTTTTTACGCTGATATTATTTTATGCATTTTATTCTGCTTCGACCGCAGAATGAAATCGTGCAGAATTTGGTTTATATTACGGTATTATCCTATTGCCGAACTTACGCCAACATACCTTAGCTATCGGGAAACACACGACTTTGGAAAGGAGCTTAAAAATCAATTGTAAAACCTTTTGAAGGGTAGCGGGATTGTCCGAAAGGGTTACCGCTGCCCCGGAACATAAAGGGCTAAGGAAGGAACACGGGTGGGTTTTAGTCAGTAAGAGTCTGATACTCCCTTCCG
Source organism: Hydraecia micacea (assembly GCA_914767645.1). Lineage (NCBI taxonomy): Eukaryota > Metazoa > Arthropoda > Insecta > Lepidoptera > Noctuidae > Hydraecia > Hydraecia micacea. The sequence continues at coordinate 1,687,904 of OU611801.1, read as the reverse complement.
CTCCACTCAGAGCGGGGGGGTCATTTGATGATTTCCCATCCACAAAAAAAAAAAACCTTTTGAAAGTGGTCAATAGCACACTGAGCAGTCCACTGTTGGACATAGGCGTCTCCTATAGCACGCCATTCGACTCGATTTTCGGCAACTCTCATCCAGCAACACCAAATAGTAACACAATAATAGTAATAAAAAAACAAAATAAACAGTCGACACCTCCACCCATATCGGATTCTATGATCTATATATATTATAATGATAGTGTAGGTAAGATTGTTATACTTAAATAAAAAAAATCTTTTGCATAAGCATTCTACCCTGTACCCTGCATAGATCAATAAAATAAAGCATCTGCAAAATGAATCTAAGTATGGTCTATTCCAAAAGTGTTTGATGAAAATGTAAACAAATGGCCCAGAAAACGTACCCCTGGATGCCAATTTGTAGTGTCACTTACTAAACTAAGTGCTTTGATTTGATTATTTGAATTCTTAAATACTTCTTCGTGTCACTGGCACCTGGCACGACTGTATTTTTTTAAATCGTTTTCCCTAAACCTGGCCACTTCCACGGCGTCCTCAGTGGCAGCGCAAAGGTCACTTTGACTGCATGTTTTGGGACATAGACGGCGGGATAGGAGGAAGCACTAAATTCTAATATTTTATTTATTAAAACTTTTCGCACAAAAAAGGTACAAAGGCGGACTTAATGCCTTAGGCATTCTCTACCAGTCAACCAAGGGTGGTGAAGAGATTAGATGGCAGGTGCTTTGGTTGAGAGGAACAAGGACAAAAAAAAACTATTAAAACTAGGTACACAAACACATAAATAGGTTATCACATACATACTATTTACTATAATATATACTTATATATATATTTGTACATATATACAAATTCAAGGGAGAGATGTTGAGATGACTCTACGCTACCTATTTGTTTTGAAAATAACTCTGCAATTTTATTTTAAATCACCTCATAGATAGGTGTGTTTCATTTGAAATTATTGAGGTGGATTTAACAACCGTCGTCCTTCGTCCGTCATCCTTTCGTCGATAATTTTTCAAATACAATTTAATAAATATAATATTCAAACAATTTATCGTTGGCAAATATAGTAAGACTAGCAGTGCCCCTCGGTTTAACCCGCATAAGTATCGATCCCATGGGAATATCGAGATAAAAAGTAACCGAAATATATTGAGATGGCCAATTTTTGCACAAAGAAAACATTCGTTTTTGTTTTAAATAACTAAACCTACTTTCAAACATCGCGTGCCTGAACCAGATTTCGAACTAACTCAGATGCGAAAATGAATTTTTTTATGACACCACTAGCTTTTGCTACTAGAATATACTACCGGGATTAAAAGTATTATATTTATGTGTTAATCCTGGTTATAAGGTATCTGTTTGCGAAATTTCATCCAAATCCGTTCAGTAGTTTTTTCGTGAAAGAGTAACAAACATACAAACACACTCACAAACTTTCGCCTATAATATTAGTACTTATGACTATTTTAATTTTATTTTTTATATTTATTTCTTAAGAAAACTTACAGCTAGGATACAGATAGTCGACAGTCAGTGAAAGAAGGCCAATTAAAAGTTTTCACTGACAATAATATATTAGTAGGATATAAAGTTGAAACCCTTAATTTTCTTTAGTGAGTGATTCCGTAAGAATTTACCCTGGACAGGGTTGGTAACACTTTGATCAGAGACTATCTACTTTTGGAACAGACATTAAAGACCCGTGTCGGATTCTATGATCTTTTGGATACGCATTCTGCCCTCGATAGATCAATAAAATTAAGCAACAGAATTCGCAAAATGAATCTATATAGACTACAGTAGCCTGTGGCGATGTCCTAGAGCAGGGATGGCAAACCTCTATACATCCACGTGCCATTTTTTCCAAATAAATATTTCATGCGGCCATGACGTGCCAAACTGCCAACAAACAATCTTGCCTTAGTAATATAATAATAATAATAATTTATCTTTATTTCAGACATACGTCCATACATTTTTATACAGAAATCGTTAGTAGGGTTGTTAGTAGTACACACACAAAAAAAAAAGGTGTTAGTAATTTGTTAGTAAACAAAAACAAGTTATACACTATGTCTATTTCCTATTACCGTGCAGGTGTGCAGATTACTGGATAAAAACTATATACTTTCGCACTGTTATTATTATTTTTAATCTCTCTTGACATTTCTCGAGACCTTGGGGTCCTACACCTTTGGTAGGTGTGCTAGGGGCCGAAACCAACTCGCAGAGGCCCGTTACACGTTTTTAATGAAAAGAGACACCAACAGACGATTATCCCTGTTCGCACTATGCAAGTGCACCTAACGACGACTCCCGGTTGGTGTAGGGCTAATGTTAATGTTAAAATTTTTATATTTATTTAAATGAAATGACAAATTAGTACGAATTTTGCTATTGCAAACTACTTAGATGAATTGGGACAGGGATGGCGAACCAATGGCACGCGTGCAATTGGTTCGCCATCCCTGTCCTAGAGTGATCTCATTGCTTTTGAAAGAGAAGTGCTCAAAAAGATCCACTCAAAGTGAAATTAGTCTGTCATTACATGGACGAAATGCATTCATTCTTTGTCATGTATCAAGACTTGGTACTTTATAAGTAACTAGCTTCAGTCCACGACTTCGTCTGCGTGAAATTTCTTGTGTGACCTACCCCGATACATCGCATCATCCGCCCGCACTAATTCTTCGTTTCGCTTAGCGTTCTTTTGGTTTAAAAATTCTTTATTTATTCCATAGATATATTTATTCTAAAAGAACATACATTGTTCACTTAGCGAACAAATACATAACTAAAGTGGTCCAGTAGCTAATATATATTTTTTTTAATGTAGGTAGTTACGATGTCGCATTTTGTGTGTTCTTTCTGACTTTTGCTCGGCTCTTAAGGGTCCCAGTGTGATGTTAAATAGCCTATAGTCTTCCTCAAGAACTGCTGTATTAAATGCAAAAAGATTTTTTCAAATCCGACTGGGAGGTCAACAGATTAGCGCGTTCAAACAAATAAGCAAGTTCTTCAGCTTTATTATTAGCTTCACAGTTTTGCAAAAACATAATAATATAAATTAACATTTTATTTCACTTCCGTTGTTCATGGTTTTATTGTTGTTATTAATAATAACTTGTTTATTTATTTTGCTTCGATGGTCCTATTTTATCATTTGTGACTTCAAGTGACAGCTATGTAAACAGAACCCAGCATTGCATAAATTTGTAAGCTGTCACGCCCTTTATACATGGAGGCTTTTATTTAGGTAGTAAGTTTTTTTTTGTTTACATTTTTAATTTTTATTATTAGGTTTTTTTTTTTTTTTGTTTTTGCTTGAGTACGTATAGTGTTTATTGTATTTGTTGGTATATTGGAGGGGCTAGCTAACCTATGGCAAATAATTTAATTTAATGTCCTGTGTCCTGTAAAGTTAATAATTACTTTTCATACCTAGTGTTGTATAAAATCAATTATTTTCTAACTGAACAGATAGCTGTGCTGCTGGGGATTTTGTTCCGCCATTTCTTCTTCCCAGCGAAAGCACTAGGAAGTGGCGAAGGGCGGGCGTTTTGGGGGACTGTCTTATGTAGTTTTGACGTTCGAAAAGTGCTGATTCTCAGCCTAGTTTGAATAAATGACTTTTGATTTTGATTTTTGATTTTATTTTTCCGTAATGTTTATCCAAATCAATTACCATCATGACAAGCTTTGCTAAGATGTGATGAATAAAGTGTCCACTCAGAGAAACTGTCTTATTAATGAAAATTGATCTTAATACCGTCGACTTTTCCTAATAACTATTCCATGTTCATCAAAATTGAAATAACGAATTCGTCAAACAAACAAATTAGGTAAAATATCTACTGAAAACGTTTAAAGCTCATCAATCAATTAACGAACTTGTCAACAACTGCCTTCCAAAATATTTATATACAACAAATTGTCTTCCATCTTCATAAAAAGTACTATAATAAGAATAGTAATAACTGTGATAATCGCTCCCATAATCTACAATTATATTATTTAAAGGTACAAAGTAATTAACATTTAATTCCGTACCTTTCTTCACCGGTTCGGGGCGGACGTAACAGGATCTAACCAGTTACGACCGGTCATAATCCGGTTATAACTGGCTAATGATCTGAGGATAAATAGGAGGGAATGGAAAAGTTTAGTAAGGCTAAGGAAAATAAACAAAATATAATAAGAATTAGGTAGGTAGGTCTTACCTATTTATAATTTTGTCTGTGTGGATATAGTTCGCCGAAAAAATCAGAGTTGATCATTAGGAAATTCTCAGTAGCTGCCCGGCAATTGTGTAACACATTATCAATCGGAATAGGCTTCATTTTGACAGTTCAACAACATTCATTGTGTGATTTACGTGTTGAGCACACAAATTTTTCGAACTTATGAAGCAATGGATTAGCAATTTGCTTCAATATGATTCAGATTCCGATTGATAGTCTGTTACGCAATTAGGGTGCAGATCAGTATCGTGGAGTTCATTGCGCCACGTCTTCTTTCCAGCGAAAGCACTAGGAAGTGGTGAAGGGCGGGCGTTTTGGGGGACTGTCTTATATTATTTTGACCTTCGAAAAGTACTGATTCTCAGCCTAATTAGAATAAATGACTGATTTTGATTATGATACTGGATATATACCAATGATTAAAATGGCAATAGGTTCGACCCTAATTAATGGGACTTTAGCATACATGACATAATGTGGTTGTACAGATGCCAGGACATCAAGCTACCCGAAACTGTCAAATTTTCGCAATCAACTTTGAATCTTATGCTTTAGCGATAAAGTTGAAAGTCTGTTAAAGAAATTTGACAGATTGTAGTAGCTTGATGTGCTGGCGTCTGTACTTACATCTCTGCTTAACCCTTTCGGAGAAACAAGGTACTATGTATCATTTCCTCTAAACCCTTCAAAGAACCATTAAGGCATTTCAAAATGTAACTATGCATGAACAGTGATAGCTCAGTACTAACAGCCTTGACCACATCTGAGTTTTAGTTTGTAGGTCTTGGGTTCAAACAGTCCTGCACTTTACTTTGAGCAAATTATTTCATCAACACTGCTGTCATAACAGTCAAAATTTATTCCTTTCGCAAAGAGATGGCCTGAGAACCAAATGGTATCTTATTTTTCAAAATTGGTCGAAAAAACCCGGCCAATTTTGAGAAAGACTCGCACACGAAGGGTCCGTACCACATAGCAATAAAAACAAACGAAATTCCTAATGGAAAACCCCAATAACAAATTGCCCGACCTGGGAATCGAACCCGATCAGCAGTCGCGCTTGCAACCACGAGACCAACGGGGCAGTTAAACATGCAGATTAGTGTCTGAGATGGTCTGTTGAGGAATGAACCACACAGATTTGAAAGAACTGGTCCAGTCAGTGCACGCATGTGTCAATATTCTTGTAGACATAGTTATACAGGGTGTTCGGCAGAACGTTGAACACACGAGAATGGCAGATAGATGGGGTCGTCTGCTACCTACCCAGCCCAAAAAAAATGTACTCAGGCCCCATAGTTATTTTTATTTTATTACCGAAATTCATGAGTTTTAAAACTTTGAAGGCCTATACATTTATGTAGGATAGACGAAACTGGCAACACTTTTTTTGTTTCTGTCTCGACTATTGGTAGATTCATATAAAATTATTGTTTGGTGAAAATAGTAACTAGACTTATAATAAGCCATCAAACATTACAAAAAGGGATAAAACGTGATTTTGAGCTTTTCTTTGCATTTCATTAAAAAAAAAAACTAAAAGTGATTGAAACATCCTTGGTGTATGTGGCCTTTCAAACGGTATGTAATTTGTTGAACTAAAAAAAAAAAACTATGGGGCCTAGGTATTTTTTTTTGGGCTGGGTAGGTGCAGACGACCCCACCTATCTGCCATTTTCGTATGTTCAACGTTTTGCCGAACTCCCTGTATATGTAATGTGTAAGCTAAACGAAACCTTGTTTTCCAAAACCACGGCTGAAAAGGACACCAAACAACATGCATTAAAAATAAATTATCAACGATAACAATATTAATTAGCAGCCTGCATTATGGCGTCACAATTTATTACAAAACATGTTCAACAATTAAAACAATCCCTCAATTTCATTTAAAATTTATCAATATTGTGGATGGCCATGTCACAAAGCAAATAGTATTAATTATATTCAAGTGATCTATGAATGACAGATGAATATGTAATATTATAGAGGTATGAGGAACAGGGTGTAAAGTTCACTCATACTCTATAGAAAAGGGAGGATCCTTCGACCAGACGGGTGTTATGTCTGGCGGGCAACTGCCCGATGATTCATGTCGGGCCGTTGTATCTATGCTAGTCGCGCGGTAAACTCTGCTTGCGAGATGGCGAGATGCAGGATTTCGTGACGTCAGTATGACGCGTTGTACGCATGTGGCATTGTAGATACCGCTACAATATTATCAGCCTATTAGGGACCTCGCGCACTAGACGATCACGACTCCGGCCAGTGGCCGCAGCGACCAAGCTAACTATAGAAACCATATACACGTCGCGCACTTGGCCGCAACATGGTTTCTTTAGTTCATCTGGTCGTTGCGGCCACTGATCGTGGTCGTGGCCGCCTAGTGCGCGAGGTGCCTTATTGTCCCACTGCAGGGTAAAGGACTCTTCTCACACAGAGAAGGCACGAGCATTGATGACCACATTTGCTCACTGTTTGTTGCCGATGACAGATTATAAGTCCAAGTTTCTTCACGCTGTTTATCTTCACCTATTGTTCTTGCCTATTCTTCTCCATACGAAACTACTTTTTGGAAGGGGCGACTAGAATCAATTCTATTTTATTGTACATTTTGTCGTTCAAAAGTGACATTTGTATGCCTACTAGCTGCGGTCCTCGGCTCCGGTGCTTATGTTCAACAGTGGACTAAAATATACGCTGATGATGATGCGCAAAACAACATATTATTCTCACACTAGCTGCTGCCCGCGACTTCGTCTGCGTGAACTTTCACCCTTCTCCCATTCACCCTCTTAGGCGTGGAATTTCGAAAAACCCTTTCTTAGTGGATACCTTCTCTTCACAAAGAACACACACCCCCAAATTTCATGTCTCTAGGAGCAGCGGTTTAGGCTGTGCATTGATATATCAGTCAGGCAGGACTTTGAATTGTATGTATATACTCGTAGATGACATTTTGAAAGTCACATTGGTCCTTAGCGTTAGAAAGCCTCCCACGAGTTAGAGTAGTGGTAGCTCAGTCTTTACGGCCGCGACTTACGAGTTATAGATCGAAGGTTCGAACCCAGACAGGCGCTTCACTTTGTGGAAATTATTTCAACACCACTGCTTCCAAAACGGTGATGGAAAACATGGTAACCGGCGTGTCTTAGAACCAAAAATTATAAAGAAAGAAAATACATTCATTTGCGGTAAACATGACGCAGGGAAAGAACACAAACACAAAAAAAAAAATGAAGAAAACTATGCGTTACGTCCACGCAAAACGGCCATCGAAGACATGTGACATCCACGAACCTGCACCTGCGTGGTGGATAGCCCTTCCACCGAGAGGAGACCTGTGTCCCAGTAGTGGGAACGTTATAGGCTGATTATGCCACAATGTGGGCCCAATGATCTGTGAAGGCCGCAGTAATTTGTTGGATGCAAGAAGCATAGGACCCGAGCCGAAATGATAAAGGTCCCATCATCATTTCAGCCGAAAGACGTCCACAACTGGACATAGGCCTCTGCCAAGCGTCGCCACATCGACCGGTCCTGAACAGTAGCACAGGACTGGTCGATGTGGCATCCATACTAATACTTATGAGTTTCAAACTACTCGTAGTAACTTAACTTCTGCGCCATTAAATCGTCTTTCAAATGAATGTTATACCTACAGAAAACCGTTGAACATTCTCTGTTCACCCCTCGACAGAGAAAGGGGTGTTAAAATATAACTATAAATTATACTTCGTTCACAATAAGAGCCTCGTTTCCAGCGACGTATTCAGGCTTTAAAAGCGAATGATTTATGAACAATATGCCGCTCACAATGTTCTCAGTTACCTTTATTTTTGGTTCAGAGGTTTATTTTAGGGTAAGTAATTATCTTATGTAATGGTTGTGATTTGTTGCTGTTTTACTGATGGGGTCTTGTTTAATTTTGAATTGGAACATAGTCTCTAATTATGATTCTAAAACATTATCTACCTAAGTAGTTCAAAGATTAAAATCGTTGTATTTGCTCTTACCAAATGTATATCTTGAGGTATGTATGTACCTATTACGAGATGTCTTGAGAAAAATGTCAATATTGAAAATAAGTAGCTCACACGTCTTGCATATTATGGCGTTTCCACTGCAGCATGCAACATTGTGTGTGAACAAGTTGAAACAGATATGCGATTTAAATCTTTGACCTAGGTTCCAAACTTCACTTGTTAACAATGCATTTTTGTATCTACTTTCTTGGCTTCTTGCTGGGAGCATATGATCTGAAATTATCAACACGCTGGGAACAAGCATGGAGTCAAAAATTCCCGAAAAAAACTTATAACATTGTCATCAACAAAATTTATAGCATTTTTATTTCAATATACTTAGTCATTTTCAAATTATAGAAAAGCTTTTATTCAATAAACTCTTTCACGCACGTAATCTATAAAGGCTTCCGCAGACAGGTCCGACTCGATGGTGCGACGCGGCTCTGGTACAATTTCCTTGAAGTTTTTATAGCATAGAAATTGTTCTAAAAGAGTTGTGTCGCGCTATCACGTCACGCCTTTCTGCGGGAGCCTTAACTAGTATCCCATGTTTTACTTGGCTAAATAGTTGCGCTAAGAGTGATAACCGTTGGGCTTGTTGGGATTTCTTCTTCACTACATCATCATCTAACCAGCCTTGCCCCAATTATGTTGAGGTCGACTTCCAGTCTAACCGGACACAGCTGAATCCCAATATTTTACATGAAGCGACTGCTTATCTGCTTATGTAGGTCGTAGGTTAGAATCCAGACAGGCGCTTTACTTTGTGTAAATTATTTCATCACCACTGCTCTCAAAACGGTGAAGGAAAACATCGTGAGGAAACCGGCATGTCCTAGAACCAAAAATTCGAAGACATGTGACATCTTCCAACCTGCACTTAGCCCGCGTGGTGGATTACGGCCCACTCCCTCTCACTGAGAGGAGGCCTGTGTCCCAGTAGTGGGAACATTATAGGCTGATTATGACTGCTTATCTGACGTCCACAACGTAGCTACTGGGTAACACGGTATCCTTTGGTAAGACTGGCTGTCAGACTTTCGGGTTTCTGACTACCAGCAACGACTCCTTCACTGCTATTTTCTCTAAAAGAACCACAAGCCTACTGAAAGTACGTTGTAAACCAATATTTCAGGCAGCATATTGTAATAATAAATCATTTTCCATACATTAAGTTTAAACCCGAATATATTGCTTACAAATGAGTTATATGTTATGAGCTGGAATATTTATCGTTTGTTCTTGTCCTTATTTTCATATTGCAGTGAAAAGTGTTAAGTTTGTTAAATGTCTTGTGGTGTGATAACAAGTTCTGCTGCTAAACTCAGGGTTTAGTTCGATTCCTAGTTTAGACAAAGTTTTTAGATTTATGGAAACTATTCTTGGTTGCAACTATCTTATAAATGTGCTACAGAAAAACATAACTATATTACATAGTACTGTTAGCATCGGGCTGAAACCATTAAGCGCCCAGTAAACGATCAAATTGTTTGTCAAAATTTTACGTGTTTGTCAAATTATTTGATAGTGTGTAGCTGTGTTTGACGCGTTTGTCAAACAGTCTACAGTAGAAAACGTGAAGTTTGACTATCAAATTTGCTTGACAAATTTGATCGTTTACAGGGTGCTTTCAAATACTACCGGGCGCCTCCATCAATAGATATGTTAGCACCGGGCGGTTGCTAACTATACCAGGATTAACGAATAAAAGACTATTCCCTTTTAATTAGCGTAATTATTATAGTCTTTAATTTTTTAAACATTTTTATATGTGTCTCTTGGCTTGTCAGCCAAATCCATAGAGGAAAAATTTTAATAGGGTCTGATGCCTATTGTCGTCTAATCTTAAACTAAGTTAATATTTGTCTCGTATTTCTTGCCAATAACTCGCGGAGGTTGCATGTAAGAACCAAATAGGCTATCTCTCTAAAGTACCTACTGTTTATAAATCACAAAAAAAAAATAAGTACGTATTGTACGGTTATTTCTACTTGCGCATAAGTAAAGTTTTAATAATAACTAGCAGCGCCCCGCGGTTTCACCCGCATAAGTTTCGATCCCGTGGGAATATCGGGATAAAAGCTATCCTATGTCCTTTCCCGGGACTCAAACTATCTTCATAATCGAAATTGGTTCCGCGGTTTAAGCGTGAAGAGGTAACAGACAAACGGACAGACACACTTTCGCATTTATTTTATTTGTAAGTATGGATAAACAAATAAAAGGTAGCTGTTAGTTTTAAAAACTCTTTTTTACTGTTTGTATTCCCTGGGCCCAAATAAAATATTTTTCTCGCTTTCTTTCCTTGATACAATGGACTTCAACAGAAATCAACCCCCACAAACCACAAAGATGGAAAGTAAAAGAACATTCAAACTTGAGGCCTCAAAAGGTACGCAATAAATAAAAACAAAAATCTCCGTTCCCAAACGAGGCACACATCCAAGTAATTTAGCAGAACATCATCTGAGAAAAATAAACACTTAAATTAACAAGAAAATACCCAATTTTTATGCTCCATTTACCCCCTACGACCCCTAAGGAAATCCCCTAAATGGCAAGCATTAATTAATGGGGCCCGTAATGGCAGTTTCTCAGTGTTGCCAGACATAAATTTATTAATTAAGGCAAGTGGTCTTCTCGTTTTTTTGGGCAGGTAACACTGTGTGGGTTATTTGGGAATTAGTTTGTGTAATGTTGTTTTCTTATTTTGTTATAGGTAATTATTGTTGCCTGTGTGTGTGTTGTGTTTTATATATGTTGGTGTACTAAGATAACATCCAAAACCTGGTTAGTTTCTGCTTACGAATGTGATTTATTTATTTTCCTAATTTAATGTAGTGTACGTTTTCTAATCTGTTAATATAGAAAACCACACTGTATCTAGGTTTATCGATATTTTTAAAACAATCGCGTTTGTTGATCGGTCTGTCAGTATGTGAAACTTTAGCCATTCTTGACCCTTCTAAATCTTGAAGAGACCGTTCAATTTTGAGCGCCGGTTGTCGCATGAATTTCTATACTAAATGCTTATGGGAAATTTAGACTTCTAAAGAACGGAAGACTGACAACTGGTCTAGCCTAGAACTTTGAAACTGTTCCCTGGATTATTAATATATTATGACATACTGATATAAATAATTTGTGTTCTAACCGACCAGACCGCTCGCTGTGCTGCTGGGGAGTTTGTTGCGCCATTTCATTTTTCCAGCTAAATCACGAGGAAGTGGTAAAGCCTCATTTGATTAAATGACTTTTGATTTTAATAATGAAATCTAATTAGATTTAAATCCAAATTTAAAAAAAAATAGCTGTAGGCACGGTGAAGATTTTTAAGGTAATTTCCAATCCATACTAATATTATAAATTCTAAAGTAACTCTGTTTGTCTGTCTGTCTTTATGTTACCTTTTCACGCCTAAACCGCGGCTGAACCGATTTAGATGAAATTTGTTATAGAGATAGCTTGAGTCCCGGGAAAGGACATAGGATACTATTTATCATGATATTCCCACGGGATCGAGACTTATGCGGGTGAAACCGCGGGGCGCAGCTAGTCAAATATAATTTAGTCTTAAAATAATAATGAAGTACATAAAAAGAAGGGGGAAATAATAAAAGAGCGTAAAAAAATTCGTCCGCATCGCTGTCAATAGGAAAAGTGCCCAAGAGGCTGGCAGCATTGCCACGTTGTATGGCGATACAGCGGTGCTATTCTGTAAAAGCATCACCGTGATAACTTAGGTGAAGTGAGAAGTCATTCCACATTATGCTAGGAATTGACACTATTGACCGCTCACTTCACCTAAGATATCACGGTGATGTTTTTACAGAATAGCATTGCTGATTCTTTGGCCAATCAAATATTAGTTTCATTTTCTTCCTGACCTCAGTATATACGTTAACTATATTTATAATTACGTCATGTAGGTCTAGTTACTAACAGTCGGACAATTACTCGTGTGAACGTGATGTTCAGATGACTAGCCCACGGTGTCTAGAGGTTACTGTATAGGGTGCGGCTTTTATGGAGCGACCTTTTATAATAATTGATTTAATACTGTTTCAATCAGAATACTGTTTTAAAACATAGGTAAGTAGTTTAAAAAGGATTATGTGAAGTCATTCATTTTTAATTTGACAATTATTATTTTATAATAATCTCATTCGCCGCTGATCTCCTCCTCCTCCTCAAGTCGTATTCCTCATTACTGAGGGTCATGATCCTACCTTGAAAACATATTTTCCCTGACGATGTTTCGTCATCTCTGTCTATCCTTAGCCAAGTCAAGCGCATCATGAAATTTCGAGTCAAGAGAAGAGCTTATCGATTATTGAGGATGATATTCTTATAGCATGTACTGTATCTGTGTCTGTTTAGTATAATATTATTCTATCACATCTAAATTAAATTATTTTTCTTTAAGTACGCTACACCGGCACAGTGTTCTAATAAATGTGTGCTGCATCGGACGACGTCATCACGTCAGCGCCGGCTGTCACTGAAAACCAGCGCTGGGACTCTGTCTTGCATAGGGTCGCAGCATAATGCTGAGCGATAGCCGTTTTGCGGGGATGTGACGCATGTTTCCCTTACTTTCATTTTTATTTTAGTTTTGTGTTTATGTTAGTTTTTGCGTCATGTTCACCGCAAATAAACGTATTTTCTTTCTTTCCTTCTTATCTGGTCGGACCATCGCAAAGGGCTGTGACCTCCGCCGCTGACCTAAACCGTGTTAATGGTATCTTATACATTTTATTAATATTAGTGATTATATGTCCCACTGCTGGGCAAAGGCCTCACTACTATCTCTCCACCTCTCTGTGTCCAGAGCTACCAAGGACTAACCTTTATTGAAGGAGTCCAGCTCATCCCGCTTATACTAAGGAACAAATGAAATAAATTATTGTAAAACGCGTTATATTCCGCAATAAAGGCAGATTATAAGCTGTCTGCATTCATTGTGCAATAAAATTTAATTTCACAATTAATTTATTGCCTCGAAGAAATATTTTTTATACAACACTTCTTTGCACTTTTTTCTAATATGTTCTGTTAGTAACAATGTTTATAAAAGCCTTTACTGCAGCGAAGGCAGCAAAATATGGCATGTGTTGCCGGTGAAACCAGCGCTGAGGCTCTGTCTTGCATCCCTATGCAAGACATGCAGGCTTGTTACGACCCTTCGTAACATTATGCTGAGCGATCGCCGTTTTGCGTGGATGTGACACATATTTTCCCCCAACATGTTCTTTTTTGAGCTTGTGTTTTGTTTCTGCCTCATATATACCGCAAATAAACGTATTATCTTTCTTGTTTGGCTTTAAAGCAATCATAATATCGAAAGAAAGGACAAAGCCAAATGAATTCCACCATCCCATAGAAGGGTTACTTTCGGCCCAACCTGTACACAATCGGGCGGCTATCTCCGTAACCCTACGCCCGTCGTCACAGTCCGCGGCCCAGTGTGGGACGATCCCACGGCTGCGTTGTTTTAATAACCCGTGGGTTACAGGGCACAGATTAATGACCATAGCAAGATGAGGGTTTTAAGAAAATATTAGCCGAAAACAGGGGCTTGGCTACAGAGCCACCTACAGAGGTGTGAATGTATATTTTTTGTGAGATTGAAAGATCATAGAACAGGATACCTAAAATAATTATTCATAATAGCATAGCATAATCAGCCTATAACGTTCCCACTGCTGGGACACAGGCCTCCTCTCTGCGAGAGGGAGTGGGCCGAATCCACAACGCGGGCCCAGTGCGGGTTGGTAGATGTCACATGTCTTCGAATTATTTGGTTGAAAAATACAACTGTTGCAGCTTTTAAAAAAGGAGTAAAAGAACACTATCTTTCCACTTTATCATAGTTGTGTATGTATTTATTATTTTGATTACGTTATATTTATTTTAGAAGTATGTATGTTTATTTGTATGTATATAAGTATATTCTCATATTATTTGTTTAGTTTTATTAAGTAAATTGTTTTTAGATTTTATGTTTTTTTTTTGTCTACTTTACTCTTTTACACGCTGTCTACATCTATCTATTTCTTGTCCTATCGCAGACGTATGCTGGAAGAGATTTCTTATGAAATAAGCATCACCTTTATACCTATTTTTCTGATATGTTTTTTTTTTGTCTGTTTATAAGTATATGTGTGTACATGAATGGTAAATAGAATAAAAATAGAATAATATTTATTTTTCAAAAACCTTACTTTATAATTTTTATAATCGACGAAAAATTTCAACGCTGTTTAGAATCATGTACTGATTCCATGGTATCAAACGCGTCGATGATGCTACCCTGTATACAGATACATATACAGGGATACTTGTATTTCGATGTATATCCGTCGGGTGCGCCAAAGTTCACCTAAATTTTCAACTCCGATAATTGGAAATCCGAAAATGTTCTTCCTAACATTTTTTATCCTAACAATCACAATTCCTAACTACTCTGTCTCTAATGTTCATAATTCCGAAGCATTCAACTTCATAATGTCAGTAGCAATAAACATCTATTATACTTTTATTTGTTTTCCTATATTTTCTCAACATAACCATCTTTTACACTATTATTCAAAGTCATATCTTTTTTGTTTAGATTTCTTTTTATTCATAATAATCAGTATTATATACATTAATTTTGCGTAACTTTATTTTCACATAACATGTATAACATATAAGAATAATGCACGAGCCGAGCGAGCGAAGCCAGAGTCCCGCTCCAGTCATTCAGTCAAGTTTCAGAAACGAATCGGTCCTATTCATAATTATTGGTTTAGGTTAGGTTAGAACTGTGACCACAACGCACGAGCCGAGCGAGCGAAGCGAGCGTGCCGCGGCAGCGGCCGGCGAAGTGCCAGAACCGAATAGGTCCTATAGTTATTGGTTTAGGTACAGTTAAAACTGCGATATAAACTCCCAGGCCATAAACATAACCGCACATATATTTTTTATTACACTTGGTAAATGTTTCTTTCTGAGTATGAGTGAAAATATTATGGTAATTATGTTTAGGGATAAAAGCGTTATGATAAAAAACAGTAGGAGTTTAAATATATTTACATTAATGATATTATTAATAAAAATTTTCGGAAACATGAGTGTTATGAACATCGCCGATAGCACTACAAATAGTATGAAGGAAAACTTTAGGATGAAAAATTTTAGGAAGAGTGATCATTCGGATTACAAATCATTAGGAAGAACAATTTCGGGTAAAGAACTTTAGGTGAGCCAATATGGACCCATATCCGTCAGGTGCTGACAGGGGGGCCAAAATGAAACAAATTGAACCCATCATAAATGTATGGGCGAAATTCAATAGTTTTCGATATATTTGAATTATAAGGGTTTTTCGATATAATTCCAAATATTAAAAAAAAACTACATATTGAATGGGTTAAAAAATGATATTGTATTGTAGCTGGCACTTCTGGGCATACGTCGACTTACAAATAACCCTGTATAGGGCAATGCCTAACATTTTATCGAGTCCCAAGTTTTCACAAAAGGATGGAAACTACATCAAATATAACGTACCTGACTCGCACAACATATAAATCTAATTTCCCCGCTTGATGTAGCGTGGGTCCATATTGGCTCACCTAAAGTTCTTTACCCGAAATTGTTCTTCCTAATGATTTGTAATCCGAATGATCACTCTTCCTAAAATTTTTCATCCTAAAGTTTTCCTTCATACTATTTGTAGTGCTATCGGCGATGTTCATAACACTCATGTTTCCGAAAATTTTTATTAATAATATCATTAATGTAAATATATTTAAACTCCTACTGTTTTTTATCATAACGCTTTTATCCCTAAACATAATTACCATAATATTTTCACTCATACTCAGAAAGAAACATTTACCAAGTGTAATAAAAAATATATGTGCGGTTATGTTTATGGCCTGGGAGTTTATATCGCAGTTTTAACTGTACCTAAACCAATAACTATAGGACCTATTCGGTTCTGGCACTTCGCCGGCCGCTGCCGCGGCACGCTCGCTTCGCTCGCTCGGCTCGTGCGTTGTGGTCACAGTTCTAACCTAACCTAAACCAATAATTATGAATAGGACCGATTCGTTTCTGAAACTTGACTGAATGACTGGAGCGGGACTCTGGCTTCGCTCGCTCGGCTCGTGCATTATTCTTATATGTTATACATGTTATGTGAAAATAAAGTTACGCAAAATTAATGTATATAATACTGATTATTATGAATAAAAAGAAATCTAAACAAAAAAGATATGACTTTGAATAATAGTGTAAAAGATGGTTATGTTGAGAAAATATAGGAAAACAAATAAAAGTATAATAGATGTTTATTGCTACTGACATTATGAAGTTGAATGCTTCGGAATTATGAACATTAGAGACAGAGTAGTTAGGAATTGTGATTGTTAGGATAAAAAATGTTAGGAAGAACATTTTCGGATTTCCAATTATCGGAGTTGAAAATTTAGGTGAACTTTGGCGCACCCATGTAGCGTACTATTAGTATTTATCGATGCATTGCAAGATGTCGTTTTATTACTTACTGAAAGTCGGTCACGGCGAGTGATATGAAATATATTTGCCAACTTTTACTTGTTTATTGGTTTTCTAAAGAAGAGAGTTGTGGTGGCCCAGTGGTAATGGCCACGTATTACGAAGACTTAGGTTCGAACCCAAGCAGGCACTTTACTTTGTGTAAATTATTTCATCACCACTGCGCTCATAACGGTGAAGGAAAACATCGTGAGGAAACCGGCATGTCCTAGAACGAGAAATTTTCGAAGACATGTGACATCTACCAACCCGCACTGGGCCCGCGTGGTGTATTACGGCACACTCCCTCTCACAGAGAGGATTCCTATGTTATTTAAAATAAAATAATCAAAAGGCCCAAAGAAAGTGACTCTCTATTAGGTATCGATAACGATGATGGAAAAGTCAAAAATGTAGATATTAAAAAAAAATCAAAATATTTTATTTCACATAAACCTACATGGGCACTTATGAAACGTCAAAAGCTAGGTGCACGGTTCCAATTGGTCGTTTCCTATGGAGAAGAACCGGCAAGAAACTCCACGGTTACTCTTTTAAAAATAATTGGCTTTTACAATGTTTTCAAATTACAGTAGGTATGGGAGGACAGCGTAGGCCTGTCAACACAGGTACCAGGTGCTTGATAAAATAAACAATGACCTAGAAAATGGTAAATAAATATTTTTAGCCCAAAGAATAAGCATTGCCATCCAACGTGGTAATGCTGCCAGCCTTTTGGTCACTTATCCCATTGACAGCGATGCGGACGAATTTTTTGATGCCCTATGAGCTCTTGTCTTTTTTTTTTCCCCTTTTTTTTATACACTTGTATATAATATATATTTTTTAGATTGTAAAATACTTCTTGTATGGATAAATAAATAAAATAAATATTGGAGTGACACACTGTTGAAAGTCGTTGTAGAAATGCGAAATGCTTTCAAAGCTGCTATTGCCACTTAGTCTTGTCTAGACCCCTTAGCGAGGTAATTGCGTAACACACAATATAGGGTGACTGGTAATTAGTGACCGATACCTAAACACGTGATTGTACTCATGATAACAAACAACTTTTACTATGGGACCAAAACTGAAATCGCGAAAAAAAAATCAGCTGTTCCCTACATTTATGTTCGCATAACTCGTCAAAATGTAGGGAACAGCTGATTTTTTTTTCGCGATTTCAGGTTTGGCCTCATAGTAAAAGTTGTTCGTAATGATGAGTACAATCTCCCATTTCGATTTGTCGCATGTTTTCAATTTTAATTTACTAGTGTTAAATATTACTTATATCTGAAAGCCAATTCTCGTAATTTAAAACAATCAAAATGTAGTCGCAGTCTCATCTCGGCGACAAACAAATGTCAAAAACTTGTCAACATGTAGGGAAATTAGAGGTATTTTTGACAGATTGAGACTGAAATCAGACTGTCAACGTTCTTAAAATTACGAGAATTAAACCCACTTTATTAATTACATAATTGTGCAACAGGTGTGCATCGAACTCACAACTCCCTAGCTCGTCAGTCGGTTACTTGAACCACCGAGTTATCGCCGACTCCCAAGATGGGCTATCTTGGGAGTCGGCGATAACTCGGTGGTTTTCAACAAAGTAAGAACTATTGCCGTGCACATCGAACCAACATGAAAGCAACAGCAGATCAGACTAGTAAAACTATAAATAAATAATAAATAACAGTTTATAAACAACAAAGCCGTAACGGTTCAGTTAAAGGAGCAGCCGGCAGCGCAGGTGCCGACAATGGTGAGACGTGACTCATGTACACTGGCGGACGGGAAAAGGGAAACAATTGGTTAAGAAAGTTTATAAGAAAACAAGGTACAGAAAGACTGCAAGAAAATTCATTCGTTGCATGACGTTTTGAAAAGTAATAATTTAGTTTTATAAATTAATAATGCTGGTACAGTAATACAGTGCTTGACACAACTCCATACAAGTTTAGACGTGATTAAAAACTTACCTACTAAAATTACGTCAATTTACGTCTGGCGCTGATTAATTTGACAGGACTAAACTAAAATGTATCTTCTGTCCTTTTTCTTAATGAAATAGAAAGAAAAAGATGCACTGAACTTAAATATAGTTTAGTTTGTGAACAAGTACAAAAGAATCGGCACCATTGAGTGTAAGTAAAAAAAATATGATAAACCAATGTTAGGATTTCTTCTTATTAACGTATTTTTTTGTGAAGACTTGTTAAGTTTTTTGCGTATTTACTTTAAGAATTCTTCAAAGATAGGTCCTATTCTGCGTAGGTATTAAATGAGTTCACGAAACCGGTGTTTTAAAATTCCCAACCTAAATTAAATATTCTTTTAAATTACAAAATAACAAAATTCCAGCGAAAAGAAAACCTTTTGGAATGACATATTTAATCGAATTCTATTTAAATGTAAATCAGAGGCTGTTTGTACTCCGTATTATAAATTAATGAACATATTAATTCGGTGAGTACGCCCGCTAACCTTTTTGCCAATTAATCAAATTCACGCTACGATAAACAAATGGCTTTTTAATTGTCGGTGAAAAAATCTCGTGTAGAAAGGGTGTTATTTTGACTTTTTGTATGTGGCGTGAGGGTTGAAAGATTTTTTCTATGATGGAGCATAGAGAGGTTGAATGGAACAATGAGAAATAAAAATTGAATGAAAACATGAAATATTTAGCTTTGTTATGTTTTTATACACAGAATTAAAAATTAATAAATTAAAACAATAAAATTGCTTAGCATTAGCTTGGGGAAAAACAATATCAAACAACTTAATGAAAAACTCAATCAATATTATATTTTTAAGCACCAAAGTTCAAAACATATTATTATGAAAACCGAGTCATTATCTCCTAAATTCCTAGAAAGAAAATAAACACCCACACCATTATTATACAACACAATCCTTTATTCATAATTCTTAAAACAATTTTTATCTCGTCCCAATTTCTTCGACCGACAGTGTATTTCGCCACCTGTTCCCTTTGGGTATGTTTCGACACATAACGTCTGTATTCTACCGAGTTTCAAATTAAGTTACAATACATTGCTTCTCCGCTACTATCATACAGAACATCATCTTGAATAAAACATGCAATGGATTCGAAATATAGCGAGAATTTCAGTTTTTTCTTAGTAAAGGGATACATAGAAAAGATCAGTTGGTAGTAGCTATGTTTTTTTCTTTTGAAATTCGAATGTGGTTTAGAAATTCGTACTGGGGGTAAACAATATTGGTGAGAAGGAAGTGTGGGTGAAGATATAAGAAAGAAAGTGTAGATATCTGTTGTTCCATTTTTAAAAACTGCTGAGTGCTGAGATATTGTTTTTAATTCTATTTCATTGACTTAGTGTGGGTCCAGTTGACCAAAGACTCCTTGTTGATATTCACAAGATATATTTCTCTTGATGGAGTATTTAAGGATGCATTCAGTAGTTTCTGCATACCCCTATGGAGACAAAGGCGTGACTTTATTTATGTTAGTATGTATTTATGTATCATTCCCTTATCCCATATGAAAATTACGAAACAATGCGAATTAAGAAGAGAAAAGCAGTGGTGGTCCAATGGTAACGGCCGCGACTTACGAGTACGAGTTGTAAGTCGTAGGTTCGAACCCAGACTGGCGCTTTACTTTGTGTAAATTATTTTCATCGCCACTGCTCTCAAAACGGTGAAGGAAACTATCGTGAAGAAACCGGCATGTCCTAGAAGCCAAAATTCGAAGACATGTGACATCTACCAACCCGCACTGGGCCCGCGTGGTGGATTACGGCCTACTCCCTCTCAGAGAGAAGGCCTGTGTCTCAGCAGTTGAAACATTATAAGCTGATCGAATCAAAGCATTTAATGAAGCCTATAAATGTCAAATGCTGGCGGTAGATGTTCATAAAATTATAATGATGACCTATAATGATGATTCCACGTCTTTCTTCAGATTTCATGCTATTGCTAACTCTCTTAAAAGTTACGTCTAATTCGATTGCCTGAATGAATTCCTTTTGCAGTCCACAGTAGGTATAGTTAGTTTTTGAGATGCATGAAGAAGCCTCCTCGTGTAGCACAGTTCGTTTCGTCAGTCACTGAACTCACGCTCGGCGCATCCTGTATAGTCAAATCCAACACCTTATTTGACTGGCCAATTCTTCCCTTGCGGTTCCGCGGTGGTAGGGGTAACGCCCGCCTGGTTTGCGACCACCCTCCCACCGGAGTCCGGCGTCAAGCAGCCTGCTGTGTTTCAAGTGCCTTAGGCATCTTCTGGGCACGCTCGTTCCTTCATAGACCTCACCCATCGGTTTCCATCAGACGTGATCGAGGTCAAGAGCGGGCGGACATTCAGATATAAAAAAAATTAAAAATTGTATAGCTTGGCAATGATTTAAATATGCTGAAATCAGAAAAATATCCCTCTAGGCACTTTGATCGCCTTAAGAACAATTCTAAAGCCATTTCCCAATGCTATAAACTCAAACTCAAACTCGTTCTCACATAATTATAAATTCAAAATAAATGATGTAACTAATATTTTTGTAAAACTATAATTTAAAAGAGTGTCCATGGAGTTTCTTGCCCGTTCTTCTCCATAGGTACCTACGCTTTGGAATGGGCAACTAGCTTCATATTTTCTGACTGACCGACTTCTTGACAATTCAAAAGTGCCTGTAAATGGTTTAATTGAAATAAATGCTTTGAGTTTGAGTTTGAGTTTGAGCTATCAAAGCATAACCGTCCAATAACCGTCCAATTGAGGACTTCTTAGTGCTTTAGCTGGGAAGAAGAAGTGGCACAACAAACTCCACAGCAACACGTCTCTTCCAGACCCCTTTTTTATGGATGGGAAATCTTCTAATGACTCCTCCCGCTCTGGGTGGAGCGGAAGGGAGTGTCAGACTCTTACTGACTAAAACCCACCCGTGTTCCTTCCTTAGCCCTTTATGTTCCGGGCAGCGGTAACCCTTTCGGACAATCCCGCTACCCCGGCAGGGTCGGCCCTAACGGGCCCCTTCCCTTATGCTAACATCTCTTTGAGGCGCGCGTGGAACACATACGCGCCGTCCGGTACGGGCCTGGTCCTGATCGGATGTCGAGTTACCCATTACTCTCCGTCCGCAGGCCCCTTAGGGGTTTTAATTTTGTTCCCCAGTGGTCTCTTCACATGCAGAGAAGCAACGACCATTGATCACCACGTTTGTTCAATGCTTGTTGACAATTACTCATACATTTTATTTGAAGTTACATAATTAGGAATGTCATGATGGGCAGGCCGCACTGGTAGAAGACTTTAGTCTTCAAACACTGCGGGATAGGCGACGAGAAGACTTGACGAAGTTACATACGGTGCCGAAACGTGGACATTGACGGTCGGGCTGCTCCACAAATTCAAGGTCACTCAGCGCGCTATGGAGCGAGCTATTCTCGGAGTCTCTTTGAAGGATAAAATCAAGAAATAAATTGTCCGGATAAGAACCGGAGTTACCGACATAGCTTGCAAAGTAAGCAAACTAAAGTGGCAGGGAGCTGGCTTTGTTTGTCGAAGGACCGATCTAGAGCAGACTAGTCCTGGAGTGGAGACCGCGTAACGGCAAGCGTAGTGTGGGACGCCCTCCAGCTCCAGACGGACGACCTAAAGAAGGTGGCTGGGACGGACTGGATACGGAAGGCGGAGGACAGGGTGTTGTGGTGCAGCCTAGGACATGCCTATGTCCAGCAGTGGACTGCGATAGACTGAGTTGATTGATTGAATTAAGAATGACATAGTTTTTAGGATTGATAGATTGAAATCACTTATCTTTGATTGTGATATTGTTGATTTTTTTCAGTCATTATGAGGTATAAAGTGGCCTTTTGTTTAGAAAATTTATATTATTTTTATTTTCTCCTAATAACACTGTTATTAAACATTAAATTCCAAACGTGCCATATTTTTTTTCATAATACCTATCTACCTTCATAAATCTCAATAATGTCGAAAGTTTTTTCATAAAACTTGCAGTATGATCAATTACTGCCTACCCTTTTAGTTTAAACAGCCGTTAAAATATCGTATAACTCAAAAATATTTGTTTAATATCCATACTGATATTATAAATGCGAAAGTGTCTGTGTATCCGTTCAGCGGTTTAAGCGTGAAAAAGGTAACAACCTTTTTCACGCTTAAACCGCTGAACGGATTTAGATGAAATTTGGTAAGTATAGAGATAGTTTGAGTCCAGAGAAAGGACATAGGATACACATTTTTATCCCGATATTCCGACGGGATCGAAACTTATGCGGGTGAAACCGCGGGGCGCTGCTAGTTAAGGTTAATGTACTTATGTATGGGCCTGCGTCGCCTGAAATAAATACTTAAATAAACGTCTAGGCAGAAAATAAAACAGCTTCTTTGTCACCGTATAAAAAAATAAACAAAAAACTTTGATTCACTAACAAAAAAACGCCAATTTTCCTCTCGTTCGTAAAATAACAAAATGCATCCAGTGGACAAAATTAAATTATTTTCTTTATCAATATTCATATTTTAAATGGCGGTAAAGTCTATTGGTAATTATTATGTAAATAGCGACCCCAACATAGTTGGGAAAAGGCTAGGCAGATGATGATGATGAGCGACCCGTTGCAAGTGTGACCTTTGCAACCGGTTGGCAGTTGTTTGTATATGGTGATTACATGGTAGCATCGTCAGAGGGTCCAACCGGAACCTGGGACTTTAATGCAGGTTTGGATGGTTAGGTGTTCTTTATGACTAGAATTTGCATATGACTTTGCACGTATACGACTTACTCGTAAGTAATCGTATACTTATGAGCAAAGTCCCCGGTTTCTGGAGTTCTCAAATAAAACCTTATCCATAACCTCACCCTAATCAATTTTACAAAGGTTCAGAAACATGTCCAGATATGGAACCAACAGCATAACAATTACTCATAGGTACAATACATATAGGTACAATACACTTACAGAAATCGGACTGTGAATAATTGATTGACATAAATTCAAGATTCAATTTATTTATAAACGATTTACATTATGACTATTTATATAACTGATATTGCTCTTTTGTTGTGTCTTGGTAACGTCTTCGGATTATTCCACTTTGCCCCACCAGCCGCCCCACTGGTGGGGCAATGTGGAATGCCTAAAATTTTGCAGTGGAATCTGCGCCACTACTTCGATTTAGTGGGGCAAAATTTTAGGCATTCCACTTTGCCCCACCAGCGGAGCGGCCGGTGGGGCAAAGTGGAATAATTCACATCTTCGCCAAAAAAGGTAAAGGGCTAATTACTGCCGAGGATCTACCGAATGTGCCTTCTTAAGTATTACATTACTCATGAATTTTTAAGGTTAAAGTTCCATCGAGGTATACAATTATACATTTCAGTCTGCGTGTTCAAATTGAGCCATAAAACAAAGTAAAACAAAGGAGCAAACCGACGAATTAAAATTCGTTTTCTTTGTAATCACTTTCAATCTATCAATAAACATAATAATAACACTGATACAGGGCTTGATTCAGAAAGCAGTACTTCTGGACACGGCTCGCATTGTCAGGAGGTTCCTCTCTCTGGAGCCCTGACCATCGGTAGCTTGGACCCTGTTCCCGATACCGGTGGGCTACTATTTTTTATATTTTTAAATGTTTTTATATTTTTTTTTTATATTCTAATATTTAAAAATATAATGTATATGTATTTAGACGAATAAAGGAAACACTGATACCATTTATAGACACCATGACGATATTTTAAATTCAATAAACAACATAAAATCGTGGGAGAAAACTCCAACTTCCGTACAAATCAATGTAAAACACCTATTTATCTATCAATAAAAAAATATTGTTGGTAGTAAACCCGTTCATCTGTAAACAAAACTCACGCTTGACCAGTTTCCGAGGTGTGAATTTGAGAAAAAATAGCAACAAACATACATGCAAATCGTATGTAAATGTCAATAACAACGCAAATAGAGACTAGTTTCTTCATGGGAAATAGATTTAGATTCTTTGATTCTGTGAACCTTTGAAATAGGTACGTTTATGAATCAGCTATTTGATGACGAAGACTGCTTACAATTTAAACTTTAGTTCCTAGAAAGCGATGACAAAATTCGAAAGTGGGGTTTAAAAGTTATTTTGGTCTTCTATTGCAACATCGTTAGGTAGATAATCTTATATATAAAATTCTCGTGTCACAATGTTAGTTACCAAACTCCTCTGAAACGGCTGGACCGATTTGTATGAAATTTTGTGTGCATATCGGGTAGGTCTGATAATCGGCTACTATCAATTTTTTTTTTTTTGCAAAACGACGTTTGCGGGGTCAGCTAGTTATCATCTATATTAATAATAAAGCTAAAGAGTGTGTTTGTTATAACGTCTGATATCGGATTTGAAAAAGTATTTTTGCATTCGATAGCCTGATTCTTGAGGAAGGCTATTAGGCTACTTTACATCACGCTATGACCCTTAGGAGTCGAGCAAAAATAAAAAAAGTCAGAAAGAATGATAAGCGATAGAATAGCGCGGGCGATGCAATGCGACGCGGTGGGTCGGGGGCCAAAATTTCACGCGGATGAAGTCACGGGCAGAAGCTAGTATATAATACTCTTGATTATGTACAGACGCCAGCACATGAAACTACCCGAAACTGTAAAACTTTCTCAATCAACTTTGAACCTTATGCTTTAGCGATAAAGTTGAAAATCTATTAAGGAAATTTGACAGATTGTAGTAGCTTGATGTGCTGGCGTCTGTACCTATACCATAAAAAATACAAAAATAAATGTGAAAGTTGTACATAGAGTGACATAAATGGGTGGTCTTATTGTTGAAAAGAAAGAAAGAAATATATTTATTTAGCACAGTCCAAAAGACACACAATACACCAGATACATACATCAGATAAAAACAAACAAGAAAAAAAAAATAAAGGTAAGACAACCTTTGGAAGAGAGGAGGAACACTGTAGTTTTTAAAATATTGTTTATTGATACCTAAAGCGCGGTCTTGGTCGGACTGCATAGAAAAGAAAGAGAAGCGCGATGACACAACGCTGATAATTTATTGCAAAATATGAAGCAATTATCTATTTACCAAAAATCTATTGTTTGGACTAAAAAATTAAAACACTAGTGCTTTAGTGTGTTGCTTCTAGAATAATCTGACAAAAAATCATAATGATTGTATGTGTATTAGTATGGTTTTTATTGTAAAAAAAATTTTTAGAGGTAAATTCGTTGTATTATGTTTTCAACACACTATCTACCTAGCATTTATCCTGAAGAATATCATATATTTTTCTGATTTTGTTTACTGTAGTCAATCATATAATTTTATTGTTTCTAAAACTTGTTTTTTTGCGTTTGCGTCCTGTAAGCCCCTTAATTACCTATTCATTTGGTGATGGCCAGTTGTGCGCTATATTGAGGCCCTTTACTTGTATGGAACCTTCCCCCTGATTCGTTGTTTCATTGACTTTAATTTGTAAGTCTGATTCATCAGTTGAAAAGCTCTTTACGTCGTGTCCATTTTTTTTTCTAAGTCCATATAGCTCACTGCTGACAATGGCAGCATTTTATACTGTTGCACCTTTGAATAGATATCTTCTTACAAATTCAGTTTCTTTACTTATTGATTCAGTAAGTATTGCAACAGAAAACACCGAATCCTACACCCATATCATTACGAATCTTACTCCAAATTGAAGCCCAAACCCAGAAGTTCCCCTTTACAAACAAAAGGCTATAAAAACTGCCTCCCACGGCAGTCATAGAGCCACTGACCCATGCACTGAGTCACTTCGATACGGTTCAGAAGACGTCGTAAGTGCGATGCGAATAAAATCGTTGGTAGATCGAAGGGTCCTGGGTGTATAGATGGCTTCGATGTTAATATGATATGCATATTATAAGGATAGGGGGAGGAAGAAAGTATCAAATTGATTTTTATTTTCTTGGGACATTCAAAGCTTGTTTAATTAACAGTTTTTTGGTCTAGCGGTCGCAATCGCAAGCTCAAAAGTTATCCAAGTCTTGGGTTGTATCTCTGGTTTGGTGAGGTGTTGAAGACTAAAGAATGATGGGCATTTTTGTATGGAGCCTGGCCTGATAAAATAGACTTTTATCATTGCGGATAAGGCCGAGATAAAACTATTATATTATTGGTTTGACCTTGTATGATCTGTAACATTGAACATTTTAATAATTATTTTGCATGCAATTATTGATACATATCCTGAATAGCTAAACATGTGGACTTTAGATTAATACTTGACTGTAACAACTTTATACCATGCAAATAAAGACTTATCTTATCTAAGAACCATCATTTCCTATTGAATTTTCTTTTAGGTAAGTATGCTTTTAAGAACCTTGCTGCTATTTTGGTCAATCTCAATATACATGTTGCGGTTATCAGCAGGACCGTGGACTAGTCTTAACTGTTACTTAGATCAGTCTGATTAGTCTTGACAAAACATGAAAGCATAATATACTGATTTACTGCTAGCAAAGTAGCAAGATAGGTTTAGAATACTCACACGTTTTCAGTGTTTTCTAGTAATTATTATTTCTAGTAATTGGTCGATCGATCAGGTTAAGCTACGCTTGCCGCGGTTGGTCTGTGGATGGGTGACCATCTTTATATACTGAGACCCCTCCGTGCCTCGGAAAGCACGTTAAGCCGTTGGTCCCGGCTGTCATTCGTGGATCTTTGACAGTCGTTACGGGTAGTCGGAAGCCCGAAAGTCTGACAACCAGTCTTACCAAGGGGTATCGTATTACCCAGTAACTGGGTTGTGGAGGTCAGATAGGCAGTCGCTCCATGTAAAATACTGGTATTCAGCTGCATCCGGTAAGACTGGAAGCCGACCCCAACATAGTTGGGAAAAGGCTAGGCAGATGATGAGATGATGATTATTAATAGCCTTTAGTGTCCTTGGCCCCCCCACTTGCACTAATCCCTACAGTAATATATTTTGTAAAAAAAAAATCACTGAAAACTAAGGTGAAATGCTCTAGAGTTCTGTTCTCATCGTGTTTTAACATTTGTGTCATGTTCTGGAATTTCTCAGTAGAAGCCCGGAATCTGGATATGTGCCCTGTTGATGGCAATAAGCTCGCCCCCCATTACATAATAAATAAATAATAATAAAGTTGTATTAACGCTTCAGTTTACAAAAAGGGTTTAGTGTTTGGATCCTCCTTTTAAGCAAACAATGCCTGTATTAGGAGACTCCGCTCTTCCATAGTACAGCATAATTATTACTTAATGGACTTACATGGGACTTAAATATAATGGCGAAATGGTAGGGGGTTCTATAGGTATGCCTCTGTCTAATTCTTCGGAGATTAGAGCCGTGATATAATGTTATGTTTGTCAATTTGTATATTACTAGCTGCGCCCGCGGTTTCACCTGCGTAAATGTCGATCCCGTAGGAATATCGGGATAAAAAGTAGCCTATATGTTAATCCAGGGTGTCAGCTACCTCCATGCAAAATTTTGTCAAAATTGGTCTAGCCGTTTGAGCGTGAAGAAGTAACAAATATATTATTATAAACACACACAAACACTCACAAAGTTTCGCCTTTATAATATTAGTGTGACTAGGGAGGAAAGATGAAAATTATGTGACAGCATAAATGTTCTGTGTCTCGTAATGTTAGTTACTTTGCATACCTGATATTGTATAGAATCAAGTTTTTCTAACTGAACAGACAACTGTGTTGCTGGGGAGTTTGTTGCGCCACTTTTTCTTCTCAGCGAAAATACTAGAAAGTGGTGAAGGGCGAGCGTTTTGGGGGACTGTCTTATGTAATTTTGACGTTCGAAAAGTGATGTTTCTCAGCCTAGTTTGAATAAATGACTTTTGATTTTGATGTGACAACAGAAGGGCAATTTTCGTAAACGTTAAACGTTAAAAATCTAGTCGCAGTCTCATCTCGGCGACAAATAAATGTCAAAAACTTGTCAAAATGTAGGGGAATTCGAGGTTATTTTGACAGATTGAGACTGAGACCAGACTGTGAACGTTCTTCAAATTACGAGAATTGCCTCTGAGATTTAGTTTACAGACAAAAACTGTCTGATCATGAACTCTAAAAACTAAAGTGACACTTCTTGACCTATACGCCAGTGAGTCACAAATGAATACTGGTCACGCTTGAAGTAACACGCGACTACCTACTAACTAGAGTTACAAGACAGGTGGTCGCTTAAGGAGCAACTGGGGTGAAGGTTAGCTTCGTTTTAATGTTGGGTAGAACTTCTGTTAGGCGAATCGAAATTAAAGAAACGTAAATAAATGGAGTTCCAAGATTAGGTCGGTTAGAGTTTTTGGAGCGATGCCTTTAATTTGTATAGATTTTATAAATGTAAGTTTGGCTCAGCACTGCATTTGAATATTGTACAGACGCCAGCACATCAAGCTACCCCAATCTGTCAAATTTTCCCAATCAACTTTGAACCTTATGCTTCAGCGATAAAGTTGAAAATCTATTAAAGAAATTTGACAGATTGTAGTAACTTGATGTGCTGGCGTCTGTATACTTTCTTATTCCGTTTCATTTGGATTCCTATCTTTAAGTACTAATCAAGAACTTAATCTTGATGGTGAAAAGAAAAATTGTTTAAGGCCGCGTCCGAACTGAAAACGTACGTACGAGATCGTCGCTTTTTTAAATGAATATGACGTAGTCATGCGATCAATCAGCACCCTAATTGCGTAACACACTATCAATCGGAATCGGAATCATTTTGAAGCAAATTGCTAATCCATTGTTTCATAAGTTCAAAAAATTTGTCTGCTCAACATGTAAATAACGCAATGAATGTTGTTGAACTGTCAAAATGAAACCTATTCCGATTTATAATGTGTTACACAATTGCCCCGCAGGTCGAGTTTGTCATTCATAAAAACGAACGCGTCGATCACGTTATTCACGTGACGGGCGCTTTCGGTTAGGACGCGGGGTAGCAAGACAGGTGGTCGTTTAAGGATCAACTGGGGTGAAAGTTAGCTTAGTTTTAATGTTGGGTGGAAGTTTTATAGTTAAGGCGTGTTGAAATGAAAGGAAAAATATTGACTTTTAAAATTAGGTACCTAGGTAGGTTTTTGGAGTCAATGCATGTAACTACTACACTAACTATTTATTTATTAATTATCCTTTATGACTAAAAGAGTGATGAATATACATGTTGATGGATGGAAAGGGAGAGGAAAGCCGAAGAAAAGATGGATGGATTGTGTGAGGAATGATATGAAGGAGAAGGGAGTGAATGATAGCGTGACGGTTGACAGGGGAGAATGGAAGAGGAAAACGTTTTGCGCCGACCACAAGTAGAATTGGGCAAGGGCAGGAAGATGATAATTTTGGATTAATTAGTACTTAATTATTTTATTTCATATGGATTCCAGGGTTTATTTTTTAAATTATTACATTTTCTTTAATGTACGTGACTGTACTGAAAATGCACAGACACATAAAAATGTCAGATTAATGCTTTCCTCCAATAAGTATTTATAGTCTATAAAAGTTCAAAAGTACACAATTCAGAAACCCTAGGATTGAAAGGTAATAACAACTGTCAATCAATACAGACGAATTGACAAATCAGTCAGCGGAAATAATCATTCACATTGGAACTCAAATCATCAATTCATTCAAGCCAACCATTAAAGTTACTACAACATTAATACTTAAACCTCTACTGACCTCAGAGAGCAAGAAACTTGTACTAGTAACTAAGTAACACCACAGAATAGATATAGTCACAGAAGGCCGGCCCATTACAAGTTTACAACACACACAGCAGTCTATTACAAAAGTATCAGCTAACATATAAACTATAATAATATGTACATTTATATGAAAAAATAAGCAAAATAATCATAGGGCATCAAAGAATTCGTCCGCATCGCAGTCAACAGGAACAGTGCCCAAAAGGCTGGCAGCATTGCCACGTTGTATGGCAATGCTAATTCTTTGGCCAAAAGTATCTAATGAAAATGTAACAAATGGAACAGAAAATGTACAGACGCCAGCACATCAACCTACACCTAACTGTCAAATTTTCCCAATCAACATTGAACCTTATGCTTTAGCGATAAAGTTGAAAATCTATTACAGAAATCTGACAGATTGTAGTAGGTTGATGTGCTGGCGTCTGTACCTGTGGATGCCAAATTTGTAGTGCTACTTATAAATGTAGTGCTTTGATTTCATTGTTTGAATGCTTGTACCTGAAATAATAATTTTATAATAATATTTTTTTTGCGTAAAACATGGTATAAAAAGGTCTTAAAGTATAAATATAGAATTTGAAATCGTCTTAAAGAGGGTTTTCGTTTGGAACTCGAGCTTAATTTTATAATCTGAATCTTCATGGATGATTAATTGTGATCAATAATTGTTGAAAATTGTGTTACTAATTTCTTTTATTCAGTTATTACGTGATAATTTAACCTAAACAGGTTTTATAAGATATTTTGGAACAGACATACATCGGTCTCAAACGAATTCCAGTTGTGAATGCGACATAACTCGCTGTTCGTGGAACTTGGATATTATGTCCGTGCGCCTGTTTTCTCTCGATGTATATAGCTAGCCTTCTGTAGCTATCTATTCCGTGGCAAGCCCACCATCTTACTGTTACGTGGTCATTTCCTCTAGAGACCGATCTGCCGGATGTCTCATAAACATGTACTTTTTGTTCTACACTGTACGATGAAAAGAAAATTAAATTGAAGTCGAGATTCAAAGCCATGTGGGTTCTGTTAAGGAATTTAATATGGATTTTTTATGTTACAAATTGTCTTTCCTTGTAGAATTAGTAATACACAGGCGTTTATAGCGGAGGTTTCAGAAAACGGTAAAAAAGTTGATTTTTAAAGCAATGTATCTCTTAAACCGTAAATAATTTTGACCAAAAAAAAAGAATATGATATTTTCAAGTCTTATTTTAATACAGTGATGGAACTCAAATCATAATTAAATATACATTAATGCATCAAAAAAAATTTCAAATACACCTCTTAATTGTCTTTAAAAGCAGCTTATCCCTTCATTAACAATTTTAATTATAATTAAAAATATACCATTAAAGGGCTAATGGCAAATTGCATTCAGTGATGGATTATTTATTATTAAATCGTTTTTGTAAATAGATAATTGCTTCATATTTTGTGTGTGTTATGTCATCGCTTTTCTCTTTCTTTTCTATGCAGTCTAGTCGCCTTAAAGTCCACCTGCAGTTACTGTGGTCCATGCATTTGCTGATGATTTTTTTTTCTAATTCAGAGTTAATGATTGAGGACTCATGGAGCTAGTAATTACACCTGCTTCTTCACAGCAATGTTTGACGGTAGACATTAGTGTGGTGGTATTTTCTTTCCCTGATAGGTGATATCTAGTTGGTTGAACAAGGTTGCTGATGATGATGAAGGGGTCAAGAAGCTTTATTACAAATATCAACAACGCTTTTATTGATCATCGACAGCAAAAAAGATGAAATAGGAATCGGGATATTCCTGTCCATTCGAAACTCAGTGACTCAGAAACGAAAAAACACTACAAAGCATTTAAAACTTCAATCACTAAGGGGAGCATGTTGGATTAAAAACCGACTTCAAAACAAAGCCTTGCTACCTTAAGTTCACACGCAACCCTAAAAAAACGCCAAAATAAAAAACCAGGCGGATTCTAGGAGCTCACTTAAACTCCCGCGCAAAGCGTGCGAGAGATAGACATAATAGAAACACGTATGCGTGCGACAGAGACAAATATAGGTCGTTTAACTACCACACCGGATCTTAAAAAGAAGAAATTATGAATGAAACTAGTTTCGTATAGGATTGTTTAATGATGGGATGGTGTTGATACAATCTTAGCGTTTGAATTGCTACATAATATAGATTAAAAGAGCTTTTAGTTTAAGATAATCGAGGTTATGCTGCCCCAGCTGCGGTTAGGAAGAAGATAGAAGACCATTTTTGATACATCACAATTTAAGTTGCCCTGGGAGCTTAAAGCGCTACCTTGAAAATCTAAAATCCTCGGAAACCTACTAAGCGAGCGAAAGTGATGCAATTACTTTTGAAACGCAAAAGAAGAGTGATGGCTATAGTGTACGTGCGCTCGGAATAAAACGACGTACATTGCAAAACGAATTTACTCCTTTTAACAAAATAAATTTATTTATTTTAAAGTGAATATACCTACAACTAATTATTCTGTGAATATTTGTTGTATATCCACTGTTGCCGTTATTAATATCGAGCAAATAACAGAAAAAAAATCAAGTAGGTATGTTTTATGGGAGCCCTTAAATATTTATTTTATTCTGTTTTTAGTACCTATTTGTTGTTATAGCGGCAACAGAAATACATCATTTGTGAAAATTCCAACTGTCTAGCTACCACGGTTCTTGAGTTACAGCCTGGTGACAGACAGACGGACGGACAGACAGCGAAGTCTTAGTAAACGGGTCCCGTTTTTACCCTTTGGGTACGGAACCCTAAAAACCACAATTTTTTTAATATATCTCCTTAAAACACCTTCGTTGATCCCGGTTGTCATACAAATATATATGTCAACGACTGCCCATAGGTAGTCAGAAGCGTGCAGACGCCCGAAAGCCTTGAAATCATTGGCATTCCTTAATAATTGGGCTTTTGAGTACAGACGAAAGCCTCTCTGTTAAAAATGTGATATCTGTGAACATCTGTCTCTTTTTTTCACTCTGTAGTATAAATATTAGCCAGTCGGCAAGGTGATAGTGGGACTCTCTGTCCTGGGTGTGCTGGCGTACAAGCCAGACAAATTAATTGTTTATCAAATTGACACATCTCGTCAATTTACCGTGTTATAGCCATTTCTTACAACAACTGTCAAAGAATGACAGTTGTGATTTGAATATTTATACACTATGTATGCCTTAATAATTATCAAGTGCATTAGACATTTACCGGGTTCGGACCCGTGCTTCACCTAGTTTCTCCCTTACTAATAAACGTTATATAGTGTCTGTATACGCTTTGTCTTCTTCTTTCGAAAGTCAAATTACTGACGACTGAAAGAGAAAAATCGGTGTGTAACTATTCATCTGATATAATACGTTAATTAGTAAGGGGGTAAGTCATTGAGATTGTTTCTAGCATAAGAGTTACGTATGTGATATGGATGTGCTTTTTAACAGACATCGCACAGCGACAACCACTGGTTCTAGAAGCATACACAAGAGTAGTACCTTATAAAGCGTGTCCCGTAAGTCGACGGCAAGCCGGAATCGGGTAATAGGCCAAGTCATAATAGTTATCAGAAAATTAAAAAAAAAAAAATTGTGTATTTTTTAAATTATTGGCTTCTAAATGTCACTTTTTGCCCAACCAAATAATCAAAATTAATATTTTGACTGACTGTACTGAAAAAAATGTACTATGCGATTTTGGCAAAGTTGGTGCATTTAATAAGCACTCCAAACAATTTTTTTTAACTATTTTATTCAAAATATTTTTTTAATATTTTCCTGATAAATGACTAAGGAAGGATTTATGAAAATCCTCTAAAGGGGTTAAATAGGGAATGAAATTTTTTTTGGAAGTTCGTAATTTTATACACACTGCTTCTTAATAAATAAATACGAACAATTTAAGTTGGTATTCATTTGATAAACGATTAATTCCCCTGACTTTTAAGTAAGTACCTATCATCACCTTGTAGAGGTAATTTTAATGATCGACAGAAACGAGAAAATGCTAGACAGGTGAGGTGTGAACCATAATCTACAGCATTAATACAGGAAACTAATAATTAGTCAACAAAAACAGCAAGACTTACGATGTATAGCGATTCCGATTAACCTGAGAAAACGAAGTGGATAGGTACCTTACAAGTCGCACGTCGGAAGTATTCTATGGGAATTGGGTTGGAGTAATAATATCCGATAAGCTAATCAGTTTCCGGCTGGCTTAGCAACTTGCGCGTACGCAAGCAACCAGTTTGACCGAACAAGTGAACACCTTGTTATGAATATAAGCTTTCGTTTTGGGAGATCGTTGGTTTTGAGGAGTGAAAGAAGCCGGTTTGAAGAAATTGCCGTTGTAATTAGATGCACATGAGATGTTTCAGCTTTGTCTTAGAAATGGCAACGTTTCTGCGATGCCTCTAGTATAGCAGCAGGCCTAGCCAAGTTACAAACGTTTCGTATCGATTCTCTTTCTACAATCGTTAACGCCTCGGCGTAAGCGATTATAGAAAACGATAAGTTGGTAGCCAAGTTGACACGACCGAGTCGAACGCTCATTCTACAACGTCTTTAGAAAAAACCTATACTTTAGTCTATGGTGAGCGTTCCTACAGACGTCAAACTAACGTCAAAGTCACAGTTGTGTACTTAGTGCGCGGGCAAATAATTGTTTTTAAGTGTTTTGAAATTTGGAAGTAAGCGAAATAAGGTAAAGCTCTTATTATATTTGATTTATTATTAAATCACAGTGTGGAATATAATTTTAACCTTTTCGCCGCCAACGTACACAAAACGCAATGCCTCGCCGAGCGCCAAGCTATAAATGTATAACTAAATATATAGTAAACAGTAGTGATGGGGATATCGTCATATCGATGAATAAGATTTGTACGCGTAAAGTTAAGATTTAAAGTTGATTTTACGAATATAAATAAAAACTGATTAAATATTTCCAGATTTGTTTTGTTTCACAGTATCCTTAATAAGAAAAAACAGTATAAATTATGAGTATCAAAGAAACTAATACATAACTCAATTAGAACTATAAGGAATGGGGTACATCTCTATTTGTTTCATGATCTCATTCTTTAACTTCATATCAAGTTATTGGCACTGAGGGCACGTTGAATTCGATTCTGATCAGGGATGGGGTCTATGGTCTTTCTTTCTTCTATTTTTGTTTATTCCTGTGTTTTTTTAATAACTTCAGTTAACGTTTTTTACCGTAGGTATCTAAGTGGCAGAATTTTTAATTGTTTTTAAAGTGTTTTTTGAAATGGAAAGTAACTATATATTTAAATTCTATCACGCTTGTAGCCGTGTACTTATCAAAGCATTGTTTTTTAAGTGTTGCTTCTGTTCTTTTCTTAACTCATGTATTGTATTTACCATAATAGTGTATGGAGTACAAAAACAGTACCTAAATCTACTGTAATTACAGTGCATCTGGAGATACTGGGCTCACCGGACATTTTACATACTTATGAATTCCTACTCTTTGATGAATAAAAATTATTATTATCATCCAGTTAGACATACCTCAGAATTATCTTCTGGTTCAATGTTCTCCACAAAATACTCCGAGTCCGATTCCACACCTTGCAAAATTTTAAGAAGTTCGTCCGAATCAAGTTCTTCACTCATTTTTCTATTTGTTATCAAGTGAAAGAAAGAAAGATGCGTGCGCGCGAATCCGATTTTGTGCTGCACTATGCCAAAGTGACCTTGACAGCCGCACGCCTATGACGTCACTGACCAACTTCTATAGTAGTTCGTGGCACTCGGTGGCGCACAGGGGCATAGACGACCAATTATTTTGTAGAGATGGGAAAATAACTATCGACAAGAATTGGTAACAACTTTATAATTACGTATCGGCATCTACCTGAAGGTCGAAATTCATCTACTATCCTTTGTAATGAAGTAGATAACTAAGTTCATATTTTATTGACCTCAAATTGTTTTCGATATTCGTAACTTTCTGTATTTATAAATATTTCAATGGTGAAATCAACCTTTCACGGCACATCACTGGCCAACTTGATATGAAGTGATTGGCGTTCTGAGGAAAGTAACAAAATTCGGATTTTCTGTTTTTGCCGATTTTAGGACAAACTAGGGCTTATTTTGTGTAGAAAAATAAAAAACAGGGTAGTAGACAGTGCTATCTTAAATAATAAAATGGAACAAAGCTTTTAATCACAGTAAATTTATTTTAATAAGATAGTTAAAATGAACAACTTCTATAGAAGTTGTGGCGCTGGTGGCACGAAAATCCCGAACTTCTATAGAAGTGCTTGGCGGTGAAAAGGTTAAATATTACTGTGTCTCGAAATGTTATAATATGATTCTGCATATATAATATTATGAATGAAAGCTGATATAATACCTTAAAATAATGAAGTGATAACTTTTATAGGATGGAATCTAGATCTCGAGCAAGCCCAGAACAGTTCGCAGCTTTATTAGAATTCATGGAAAGGTACGTAAAATATTAGTTGTTTCGTAAATATCTTCCTTTGTTATTTAAAAATCTATCATACTCGGGCCACCTCGGGCACTTGAAAGTTTGAAACATAAACAATGACGTGATACGCGATATGAACTAATACGTAAGTAACTAAAAAAACAATTGTGTTCGACTGTTTACTTAATCAATAGACCCTTTGTTTCTCTGAAATAGTTTAATTCATGTTTTAGCCATGGCGATATAACGAGGCCGCAGCAAGGTCCCCAAGGCCGAATAAGAGCTGACCGACTGTGGCAGGAACTGGGAGAGTTACTTAACTCCCTTGGTGGAGGAGTAATTAGGCCATTGGACAAATGGAAAAAAGTAAGATTCTCACACAAACCACTGTAAAATATTATTTGGTTTCCCCCTAAGACGACCCACTGACCCCTATTATTAATATTTAGTATTCTACAAGACGAAGTACATACAACAATCAGCTTACTTCATAGACTAGAAAATAATTGATGAAAACATGCATGACAAAAATTAACAGACAAATATGTTCAGGTGTGGGCAGATTGGAAAACTAAAACAAAGAAAAAAGCCTTGGCAATACGTTGTGAGGCTTCTGGTACTGGTGGTGGTCCAAGCAGCAGACAAACTCTCACTGCTTCAGAAGAGAGAGTGTTGAGCATAATGGGTTTGACTGCTGTCATTGGTCAAGCTGGAATTGAGGAGAGAGGCTTTGATGTTAGTTTTTTTCTTTGCTTGTGGTCTTTGCTTATTACTATATTTTCGTTTATAAACAAGTGTAATTTTTCTAATATAAATTCTTCATATTTTTCAGGACCCACCAGCAGAGAGAAACTCTCTACCACCACCAACCAGAGATTCTGTGCCTACTGTCTGTCCGTCCCAAATTTCTGCCACAGAAGAAATTATGTTGGATTTTATTCCTTCTGATTATATACAAGGTACATTTTAATTTTTTTTTAAAAGAAAGACAATGCTTTTCTCAATAATTCATTTGGGCACATTTTAATATATGACTTTAATTATTTCTTCTCAGCAACACCAGCATCTACCGCCCGTCCTTCACTGCCACCTACTCCCTCTGAAGAACTTTCACGCCATCCTCCACCACCAGCGCTAACGCCGCCGCCCGGCACTGCGTCCGCTGCGATGCCGTCAGCGACGTCGCCTACCATGTCCACGTCACGGGGGGCTCCGCAGCGGCGGCGGCACCGGCCAAGCCCGTCGCCCGCGGCGTCGCCCACCACATCCACACCGCGGCGCCGCGGGCTACTTCGAGCGCGCACACGGCGAATACAAACGCCCTTCGAACGAGCCACGAGCGAGTTCGTGGCTGTCGAGCATCGCCGGCTACAACTAGAGGCAGACCGGGAAAAAAATTATCACGAGAGGGAAATGGAAAGGTTGCGATTGGAATCGAGAAGAATTGAAATGGAAGAAAACCAAAATGTAATTTTAAGTCGCTTAGCTGGTACTGTAGATAATTTGATAGAAATTTTACCACAGTTGAGACCATCATCACTACCTTCGACAGATATTATTCCTTAAAATGTCTAATGTAGTGATGGTGGTCTCAGCTGAGGGCTATGAACAATTTCAAATTGCCTTCAATATCAGAGTGACAATTAATTTTTTATTTCAATTGTTTGCTATTCTAATCCAGTTTACTTTTTCCTTCTCTAAATTTTATATGTATAAATTGTATATTTTTTATTTCGTTTAAGCGAAAGCGAAAGTGCCAGTGTAGCCCGCGAAATTCAAATTTTCTTACGTTATTTGCAATTTGCTGGTCAGTATTAAGTTGTACGTTAATTAAAATATGATTCGCGACCGTAACAAATATGTATTTACAGAATTATAATCATTAAAGTCATCAACACAACTCTATGACCAAGTAATTCTATTTAATGACTCATGAAATCTTGACATTTAGGATTATCAAGTTGTAACTGGTCCTAATGATTATAATTCTGTAAATACATTTGTTACAGTCACGAATCATATTTTAATCAACGTACCTACACTCAGACACTGAGCTGGAAATTGCAAAAATCGTAAGAAAATTTGGATTTCGCGGGCTACTTAGCGCTTGTTTTTTGCTTAGCAATTGATCTTTTTGTAGTATTAAAACAAA
Source organism: Hydraecia micacea (assembly GCA_914767645.1). Classification (NCBI taxonomy): domain Eukaryota; kingdom Metazoa; phylum Arthropoda; class Insecta; order Lepidoptera; family Noctuidae; genus Hydraecia; species Hydraecia micacea. The sequence goes on along the minus strand of OU611801.1, from coordinate 1,648,669 downwards.
ACCTATTTTAATTTAGACTACAAATGTAAGAATGAAATCAATATTTATGTAAAGTAACTTTAGGTAATTGACTTTTATGTAAAGTGACAAAAATACCTAAAATGTAGGTATTGAGTGAATTGTAAATACAAAGTATTATATTATAAGTAAGTAACTGAAAAATCGTTCCTTCTTACCTACAGTGCACGCCACTACCAATTTATTATGAACTAGCAGCGCCTCGCGGTTCCACCCGCGTAAGTATCGATCCCGTGGGAATGTCCTTTCCCGGGACTCGAAACTATCTCTATACCAAATTTCATCTAAATTGGATCAGTGGTTTAAACGTGAAGAGGTAACAGACAGACACACTTTCGCATTTATAATATTAGTAATGGATGTCAGTGTTTTAATAAAAACAATAATATACTTATTTGTAATAATAAAGCTATTTTATTAAAATAGTATCAATAAATCAAAATCAAGACATTTATTCAAACTAGGCTGAGAATCAGCACTTTTCGAATGTCAAAATTACAAAAGACAGTCCCCCAAAACGCCCCCCTTCACCACTTCCTAGTGCTTTCGCTGGGGAGAAGAAGTGGCGGAACAAACTCCCCAGCAGCACAGCTGTCTATTAAGTTAGAAAATTCTTGATTGTATATAAATGATAAATTAAGTAAATATAGAGTACATAAAAGTTTAATAATTATGCAATGTAAATAAAATCTTATTAAAGATTAAAATAATCTTACTATAACCTATTCAATAAACATCTCAGCATGGCTCTTCCTTGGATTAATTCACTTTGGCAGTGGGTGTGGGATCGTGCATGGTTATATCATCCCCATCGTCATGTGCAGCAGAAAGTGGTTGTAGTGGTGGTAAGCCAGCTTTCAAAGCTATGTTGTGTAACACACAACATGCCATTGTAATATTGCTGGCTACATGAGGATGATAGTGAAGAACCCTGTCTCTAAGCAAACATCTCCACCGTGCTTTGAGTAATCCAAAACAGCGCTCAATGCAGTTACGGGCTTGCACATGCTTTTGAGTGTACCATTCTTCAACAGAACCTTGAACTGCATTGAGGATAGGTATCATAAGCCAAGGGCGTTGTGGATATCCAGAGTCACCTGAAAAATTAATTTCTGTAGACAAAACACAGAAAAACTCCTATAGATTAGATCTTTTTACTATTAAAAATACATACCTAATAGCCATACTTGTTCATTATTTTGATGAAGTTCACGCATATATGATTCAACTCTACTAGAAGACCATATATGTGAATCATGTGTAGCTCCACCAAACTTTGCATTCACATTTAAAATTAGAAGATTGCTGTCACATATCTGAAAATAAAACTATTCTTAAGAAGTGATTTATCCAGCTTTAACATGCCATATAGTAATATAAAAATATAATATCTACCATTTGAACATTTAATGAATGATACCCTTTTCTATTATAAAAAAGATGCTCTTCATCGTTGGGCTTTACCAATGCTACATGGGTACAATCTATGCACCCAATTACACCAGGCAGGCCAAATCTCCTTTGGAACCTGAAACAATAATTGTTAATTTAAATTAAATTAGATGCACTTAATAATATAGGTAAGTAAATATTGTTAAATCGTATTTTAAGTACTCACTCTTGTTTTATAGATGCTCTGTCTTGTCGTGTTTTCGGAAACACAATCCATTTTGCCATGACAGCAGGGTGGTTCAAAGCATCTACAACTTGTCTGATACACCGACTAGCTGTGCGTTGGGCAAGATGCTGAGTGACGCCAACAATTCGCTGATAGGATCCTGTGGCTAGGAAACTAAGAGCGCACAACACCTACAAAAACACAAATATTGAGGAAATGAAATTATAGTTAAGTAGGTAGATACCTAATAAAAAAATTGGTAATATTTTATGTCAGTCAGCTTAATAGGCACTAACCTTAACTTTTAGAGGAATCTCGTTGGTTCCTTTTAGTGACGTTTTTTGTCGGAGTTCTTGACAAAGGGCTCGAAAAGTCGCCTTGTCTAGCCGAAATTGTTGAACAAATAACGTCTCCGGTATTTCGCGTATTGTCTCCATGCACTCACGATTTATGTTTCTTTTTTGGCGCCTAAGCCACACTTCTTCATTATTAGCGCACCACAACATATTTAAAGTATGCATTTTAAATGCTAAATGGTAAATATAGTCCAAAAATGAGGAAAATAAACAAAACACTGGTCGGTCTTAATACAGCTGTATCATAATAGACGCCATTTTTTTATCGTTTTCTCTTGGGTCTCGGCGATCGCTTAGCTATCGTTCAAAAACTACGACAGCGTTTCGTTAGCGCTTGTCAAAACTGTAACTTGGCTACCATTTGTATGAGATGTAGCGATCAACGTTGTAGAAACGATTACATTTCATTCTAACATTTTGAACGAGTAAACTTGGCTACGAATTTTCTATTCGTTTGTTCTGACCACGTGACTTAACGTTGAGATGATGTCATTCCTATACATTTGATTAGTTTTCTAATAGCGTTAACGATTGTAGATTGTCAACTTGGCTAAGCCTGCTGATCTTCTTTGACTACTTACCGTTAGTTGAGGCACGTCATTTTATTGTGCTTTCATTGTACCGTTGTTGTGTTGTGTCAACATTACTTGTACCTTCATTATATCGTTCAGATAATGTATTTGTTGATTACAAATGTAATACAAGCCATGTGCCCGATTTGGGAAACTTGACGGACTTCTATGCAAACTTTGATCGCCTATTTAAATCTATTAGTGAATGAGCAAGATTCTATGCTGCTAGATCCAGCGGTTTAAGGCCACAGCTCTCTTGTAACACCCGACGCCATCCCACGCTTACTTCTTGGCCAAATGACGAAAATAGCTCTACGAGATGAAAAATGTGGCCAATGAGCTTCCAATAAAGGTTACTCATTGGCCACATTTTTTTTTTGGCGACATCAATTTCTTGCGTACCGTGGTGTGTTATAAGTCTGTTTCCGCCTTTAGGTTGTGCTTTGTCTGTTAGCAGTGCAATGGTGGCCTAGTGTTAACAGCCCCGACTTACGAGTTGAACGGTGAAGAAAAACATCGTGAGGAAACCAGCATGTCTAAGAGCCAAAAATTCACGATGGGAAATCCCATCGGGTGCCTGGCTTGTATGAAAATAATTTAGTATTAGAATGAAATAATTTTTCCAAGGCAACATATTATATACCAAGCCACAATTCCTACGAGTATTTTTGCTATCAAACAACATTACTGCGTTCCAGTTTGAAAGGTGCTGACGACATAATAGCTCACGTACTACGACTATTTTTAGCATTGCAAGATCCTCAAGACATCTGGTAATCCTCTTAAAATTGCAGGTGTAACTACTTCCCAACCAGCTCGTCAAATTAGCCAACGTCACCGAAAAAAAAACAAAAGACATTCCATTTTTAAAATGAGACAAAACAATTATGGCCGCACATTTTGTTCATAACACTGCTACAAGAATCTTTTGGGGCTCGAATGACGTTGACAGGGGGGCGCTGTATAGGTAATTTTTTTTTTGGTGTCCTGAAATACAGGCTTAGACCACCAGGCACCAGTCTCTCACAATATTAAAATGTTGTCTGACTCTGATACCATGAGTAATATGGATTTTATAATATTGTGGTGAGAAAATAAATATTATTAGGTATTCAAAATAAATCTTATTATTATTTGTGCAATTGTTATGTGAAATATCACTTGAAAAGTATTAAAAAAACAAGATCACATCATCAATGCTAATGTCGGGGCGCATTGTATAGTTGGGAAAAGGCAGATGGTTTCCAGTCGAACCGAATGCAGCTGAATATCAGTATTTTATGTGGAGCCTGCCTATCGGACCTCCACAACCCAGGTACTAGGTAGGACCGTTGGTAACACTGGTTGTCAGACTTTCCGGTTTCTGACTACCCGTAATGGCAGGCTGTCAAAAATGAGATGACATCTTTAACATGTTTAACGTGCTTTCTGATGCGGAAGGGTCTCGAGAAGTAATGGATGGTCACCTATCCGCAGACTGACCTCGACAACAGTTCTCTTGAAGACCGACCCGCGTGCGTGGTTATTATTATATAGCCATGAGACACTTTTCTCAAAAAGAAAAAACCAAATGGCGGCGTTAATTTAGATTTTTGCCACGCGCTAAAATAACCTTGAAGCGCTGTTAACGATACTGTTGCAAAAATGCATCTGTCTGTAAATACTTATCTCCTAGTTGAAGCATATTATTAACATTTTGATACATTCGTTGTGCACCAGTGGTGGGGCAGGTGTCGGGAATGCTACCCAACTTGCCTTTAGATACCTGCTCTAACAAAAAATGTATCGTTTAAATTGTCTGTTGAGTTTAGGTGGTTTTGTTTTAAGGTAGTTTGAAATATTTTTGTTGTAGGATTTCAGTTGATATTCGATGTACCTAGCCTTTTTCGAAAAATATGTGATCAGTGTCAAGTATATAGGTACCTATTCTGTTGCTTTGAAAATAATCTTTCACAAACTTTAAAAGAAAAACACGACACGAACCAGTCTAATTTGATTTAAACCTATTCAAAATAATTCTGAATGTTATTGAAAATCGATTTACATATAACATTAAACTATCAGTCCATCTGCTAAGCGAACTTTTAACTGCTATCGGATTAATTGTAACTAGTTTATTAGATTAGTTCACAGACCTTCGGCCTTGCAACTACTTTTAACGAGTATAATAAATTGTATCTATCGCTTTTATAGCCACCAACTATTATTTTGAGAAAAGCTGATGCCATATCAGCCAATCAGCAAGGTGATATCCGGAGGCAGACTGTAGACTGACTGTCCAGGATGCGCCAAAAATAAATTTTTGTATAGCCTCTCGTAGGGCTTTTTGAATGCACACCTATACAGCGTTGGCCATTTAATTTCCAAACATGTAAATAAATAGGTAGGTATATGTGTCTTTGGCAAAAAAACTTTTATAAAAACCATTTTTGATGACTTTTTCAACAGTACTAGTCATTCTGAAATCAACTTAATCAACACTGATATAAAGTTAATGATCGTTTAAGTGGAAATAACGTCAAATGGAAACAAAGATTTGAATACACTTTATAGTAGGTGTGAGAACCCAAACACCCATAGACAAGTAAACCTATTTTCTAAGATGCGACTGGCTTCGATTTGTAAAGATCGGTCCCCCATAGAAGGACGAACAAGTACAGGTGGCCTACCATGATCTAATTAAAAACGATTCAAAAACAAGACATTTCAGTTTAGCTTCCTAAACCGCATCGCTTGAGCTGCTCTATGGACGTCATGGTACCAAACAAGTATGAATGAAACCAAAACTTGCGACTCAGTTTGGGACAATCGCTGTCAGCAGATGGCACGCCCTAAACTGAATCGTTAAACTGACGTCATGGTACGAATTAGAAGAACAGTTCAGTTTAGGTCCTAAAATGGATCGCGTTAAGAGCTCATGGTAGGCCCCCTGCGCAGCGTAACCCCACAGGCCATAGGTTGTTAGATCCCCACGACTTCGCTTAGCAAATAGTAAGATATGCGTATTGCATACGAAGAGGATAAACATCTATTGACAAACGAAATAGGTAAGAGGAACGTCGTGAAGGACGAACTAACGTTCACTAAACACCAATCTATTGAAATGTCATCTGTCTGCGTATTGTAGAGGTGTAGTGCAGAAGTTGTACTAACTGGATACTGAGCCTGGGAAAGTGATATTAACTATCTTTTCTTTAGAAATTCGCTTTATAAGAAAACTAGCAGAGCCCCGGCGGCTTCACCTGCATTACTTTCGATCCCATGGGAATATCGGGATAAGTGTCAGCTACCTTCATACTAAATTTTATGAAAATTGGTGAAGCTGTTTGTGCATGAAGAAGTAACAAACATACAAACACACTCACAAACTTTTGCCTTTATAATATTAGTGTGATGGTTTATTAGAAGTACTGACCCAGGTCTTATCTGTTTTCTGAATCTGTTTTACAAGAATCAAATATTTAAATAAAATACCTACATGATACAGCAATATTAGAACAAAAATCCTTGTTTTTGACTACTTAACAAACACAGTCCACTTAAATGGAATCATGAACAGGCTACCAGAGCAAACTATGCCATAATCCTTCGATTTCTGAAACCTATTAATAATTTCAAATGTCCTTTGAGCTTTCTGACCTGAATTACAACTGTCTTTAAATACACTTCATGAGACATTTTAGCTCTGTTTTTTTTGGGATGGCAACGCAGGCAACTGTAATACCAATGGCATCACAGAATTATTTAAAGGCGCCAGTGAGTACTTTAGATCAGGTTGGTCACCTAAATTGATAGCCACAATCACAATCACATAAAACTGTCAATCATTCATCATCTGCCTAGCCTTTTCCTAACTATAAGTGTCGGCTTCCAGTCTAATCGGATGCAGCTGAATACCAGTATTTTACATGTAGTGACCTGACCTCCTCAACCCAGTCACTATATACCTCTTGGCAAGACTGATTGTCAGACTTTCGGGCTTCTGACTACCCGTAACTACTTTCAAATCTCTTCGAATGACAGCCGGGACCAACGGCGTACGTGCTTTCCGAGGCACGGAGAGGTCTCTATATGTAATAGGTGTTCGCCCATCCATGGACAGACATCGGATCGACCCGTGCATATACATACATAACATAATCAGCCTATAATGTTCCCACTGCTGGGAAACAGGCCTCCTCTCTGTGAGAGGGAATGGGCCGTAATCCACCACGCGGGCCCAGTGCGGGTTGGTAGATGTCACATGTCTTCGAATTTTTGGTTCTAGGACATGCCGGTTTCCTCACGATGTTTTCCTTCACCGTTTTGAGAGCAGTGGTGATGAAATAATTTACACAAAGTAAAGCGCCTGTCTGGGTTCGAACCTACGACCTACAACTCTTAAGTCGCGGCCAATACCACTGGGCCACCACTGCTCCTGCTCCACCCGTGTGGCTGTTATTATTAGCCACGAGCCCCGCGAACAACAAAACCTAAACACTCAATCATTCAAACTAATACTTCTGCCTCTAATCTGTCCTCAATACCCTCTCACTTCAACCAACACATTCGCTGTGCACAGGTGTTGATCCTGCCAAGGCTACAACAAATAGACCATTATACCATTAGTTGTTATTAACAATATCAGCCATTATCTATTTAGTATTGAGACCTAACGGAACTGACGGCAGACTGATTAGTTGACTCAGAGTCCGGGTGGCCAAGATTTGAATGGCCTTGGTGCACCTGGACAGGTCTTAAATGGATTTTGAGGTGGAAAGTTGTACCTATGAATTACCTATCGTTTAGAGTAGCGTAACTGGGATGAGAAGATACTTGAAGCAGAGGGAAGGATTATGGTTGAAATGATGATGATTTTCTTTTTATTAATTTTTTTTTTATATAACTTGGATTTTTATTTTTTTTACTGTGTTTAGTTTAATTTGTGATCTTCCTATACGAGTCGCAATAAATACTTTTTCTTCCTTTCTTTAATAGATCTGCGTATTATAATATAAGCATTGATTGTTTGCATCTCAAAATCACAAAATTGTATTTAATACTAGCAGCGCCCGTGGTTTCACCCGCATACGTTTCGATCCCGTGGGAATATCGAGATGAAAAGTACTATCTCTATGCCAAATTTCATCAAAATCCGTTTAGTAGTTTTTGCGTGAAAGAGTAACAAACATCCATCCATCCATCCATCCTCACAAACTTTCGCGTTTATAATATTAGTGGGAATATCGGGATAAAAAGTAGCCTATATGTTAATCCAGCGTGACAGCTACCTCCATACAAAATTTTAACGAAATTGGCCCTGCCGCTTGTGCGTGAAGTAGTAATAAACATATAAACACACACACACACACTAACGTTCGCCTTTATACTACTCGTATTAGTGTGATATAAGTAGGACGGAATAATGCATGTATTAGCAAAAGAGCTAAAATGCCAGATGTTTCTGTACCCACATTCTCATCAGTGAAAATCAATCAAGTGATTATAATTTTAACGGCAAATAAAGATTGTCTGAAGTCTTGGTAACGCGCAGTTTAAACTCAAAATCCAGTTCAAACTTCTGGGCCCTGGAATCGAACCAAAGATCGCACGTTTGATAACGCTTTAACCAGTTAAAGTCAACCAATTAACCATGGTATTAACTGCTTAAGTTAACAATCTGAAAGGATGTAGGTAATATCCATATCAAGCCGCATAGCGGCGCAATTTACATGAAACGAACCCACGATAAAAAAATCTTAAGACTATGAAGTTTAGTAATATTTAATTTTAATCTCAAATTACTATTGACAGTCCTAGCCATTCATGTTTAAAGACACTATTTGCATAAAAGTATTAAATGAGGGCATTGACTTTTATACTAAACACCATTTTGAAATGACCTTTCACTGCAAAGACAATTCTTTAAACCAGAGGTGTATGTAAATTGGACGTTTTGGATACATGACCAGTATTACCAGAGCTTGTTTTTTAAATAATTTCAATAATAGAAGAGGTCAAGTTATGTTGTTTTCTAATGACATGCGTAGGACTAGCAATGTGTATAATTTTGGTAGCTTTTTAATTATAATTTTTTGGAGTGGCATTAATGATAGTTTTATTGGTTTTCTATCTTAACTCGTCATTAATATGTATGAGATTAATATTTGTGAATGAAGATGATATCTTTTGCAGAATACTGGCCTTGAATCTATGGTGTACTGACGAGACTATTGCTGACTTTGTCTTGCAGATAGGAAAAGAAAGAGAGACCTTATAGTCTTAGCTCTTTGTTCTAGACCGAAGATTTGTTGCCTACACTGTCCTCCCATATCTATTAACACTGTAATTTGGAAAGATTGTAAAAGAGAATTTATACGTGGAGTTTCTTGCCGGCTCTTGTCCATAGGAAACGACCAATTGGAACCATGCAACTAGCTTCTGACGTTTCATAAGAGCCCATGTAGGTTTATATGTAGGTAATTAAATATATGATTTATGATTTTTTGTTTTTGAAAGATTTTTGGTAAATTGGAAAAGTTGTTTTCGAATTATACTTACCAGAAATAGCAGGCAGACAGACTAAGGTTAGGATTTATAATAAAAATATTGAAGGACTATCTTATTTTTTTTATTTATTAAAAATTTAATTTTACTCTGAAATTCAGGATTCAGAAATTCAGACATTTTTCAGGCTTTTCAGCCACAAAACTTAAATTAGGTTTTCAGTAAAAACTTGAAAATGGATATTAATATTTAATCTAATTTCGTAGCTAGCTGGGAGCTTTCATTAAATTTTGAAATGTAATCTGTTTCGATCATAAAATTGTTTGGAAAGGCCTAATATTAAAAAGGTTTTATTATGATTGATGCGTTAATGTTTTTTAATAATTTAGATGTGATTCGACATAAAAATAATGGTTGTATAAGACGAAGGCGTCAGAGGAGCCCGCTAAATTCAAAGGGCTTTGACGGTCCGTGGCATAGGTACCTATTGTCGCGCCATTATGTTTTTTTTTTTCAAAATGGCGGCCACGAATGAAACCTATTAGCGATAGCTGACATTAATGCAAACAGAAAACACAATGAGACAAAACCCCGTAAAGTCACATAATCATTCTTCTGACCTTTCAATTTGTTTGCGGTCGGCGCAGCATGTCTTTTTCTTCCATACTTCTCTATTAGTCGTCATCTCGGCAGTCATCCCCTTTCTAACCATATCAGCATTCACACAATCCATCCGTCATTTCTTTTGTCTTCTCCTATAATTATAGCCATCGACAAACTATCCTCGCGACATTTTCCTCATTCCTCCGTAACTCGTGTCCATAACATTACAACCGATTTCCACACAAATTTGCAGTTACCAGTGCCACTATGTTCTATGTTATGTGGTTATTCCAACCAGCCCAGAAGCTGATTAAGTCTCCAGCACCCTAATTGCGTAACACACTATTGATCGGAATTGGAATCATTTTGAAGCAAATTGCTGATCCATTGCTTCATAAGTTCGAAAAATGTGTCTGCTCAACACGTAAATAACTCAATGAATGTTGTTGAACTGTCAAAATGAAACCGATTCCGATTGTTGATGTATTACGCAATTGCCCCGCTGGTCTGTTGAAAACATCTGTGTACGATCTGATCTGATCTAATCTAGCCCTGCAGTCTCGACAAATTATCGACAAAAATCGGTCGTTAAACGATCAATAGGGATGATGACTAACTTTTTTTTCTTCGTCTATCAGGTAGATTATTAAAAAGTATTGGGCACGTATTTTTTCTTTTTTCACATAATCAAAACATTACAGAGATATATTGATTTGAAATGTCGCATGACGTCACATTTTGGTACAATTTTTACACAGACGTGACGTCACGAGCCCCCACTCCCAAACTTTGACAGGCTTTATCTTTGTAATTTTTTGGTTGATTGACACAAGAAAAAATATGTGTCCATTATTTTTTGATAATCTAACTGACGGACTAAATCAAATTTCGTTTACTTTACCCCGTCATCATCCCTATTGCAATTGTCAATATTTACCTACGTGATTGATATACATACCTATAAATGCGAAAATTTATCGTCTACCAAATGCAATTGAAGCGATTGGGAATATTACTACAATAGCAATTGATTGCAATTATTGATCGTTTCGAAAACTTGGCTAAATAGACACCTCAACTCCGCCTCTAAGACGACCCACTGACCAAGTTTTGGCATATCACTTGCAGAGCGCATACAACCACATAATCTGTGGTACAACCTACAACTCGTATCTACCATTTTTTAGATAATAGGGATGACGACTAACTTTTTTTTCTTCGTCTATCAGGTAGATTATTAAAAGTATTGGGCACGTATTTTTTCTCATAATCAAAACATTACAGAGATATATTGATTTGAAATGTCGCATGACGTCACGTTTTGGTACAATTTTTACCTAAACGTGACGTCACGAGCCCCCACTCCCAAACTTTAACACGCTTTATCTTTGTAATTTTTTGGTTGATTGACACAAGAAAAAATATAAGTCCATTATTTTTTGATAATCTAACTGACGGACTAAATAGAATTTCGTTTACTTTACCCCGTCGTCATCCCTATTATAATATCAATGGTATGAACGATGATTTTACACTATTTAGAATCTAACTCATATGTTGGCTGTTTTTTTGCATAGTTATAACCACCATTAATCAACTTAACACCAAGTATATTCCTTATATTAATCTTTTCACCTTCTAGGTGTTAGAGGAAAAAGTCGTTAATAAAAAAATAATCACGTAGACAGGAACCTATGTGGCGTTCACAGTTCATAACTTACAGAGACGCCAAATCACCTCAATTATGTAATTATCTTCCTTCTGGCCCATACAAAAGACACATAAATACAGTAAGGATATTATTACCTTCAAACTACCAGCACAGAAAACACCTGTTCATCAAACATTAAAAAAACAAAAAGTAAACCAAAATACCACTTGACATCAGTCGGATACCAGTACCAAGTTAATCACATCACTAAACAACAAAAACACGTTCGAAATCCAACTCTCACACGCACCAAATAAGTCCTTCATTAGTGATGGGACAGCGCCAAAATTACTTGGTATCCGATACCAAAAAAACTGGTATCGAAAAAAAAGCGAAACGGGTTGTGTGAGAACAAAAAATCAGAGTAAGATGCTACCACGTTTTTACTTGACGTTCAAAACATTGTTTATCGTCTGTTTTAGTAAATAAATCTTTTTTCGTACCAATTTGTAATATTTTGTGATATTTATTTTTAGGTGATAAGAGTAAAAAAGTGGCTACTGGTTTTGTTTTTATAGTAGTTATTTCGCTTTTGTACGCAAACGATTGTTGATGTTTGTCTTATCTGGCTGTCACTACATAGAACAATAGGTAACACATTGGTATTGGACCAAATTTATTCTTAACGAGTCTACCAGTAGTACAAATTGACTATTTATTAAAACTTTTGTACCTTATGTATATTATAAACTAGCTATCAGGATAAAACCTATCCTATGTCCTTTCGCGGGACTCAAACTATCTCTTTATACCAAATTTCATCTAAATCGGTTCAGCGGTTTAAGCGTGAAAAGTAACAGACAGACAGACACACTTTCGCATTTATAATATTTTTTTGATTCACAACCTATAGTTTCATGTACAGACACCAGCACATCAAGCTACTACAATCAGTCAAATATCTTTAATAGATTTTCAACTTTATTGCTAAAGCATAAGGCTCAAAGTTGATTGGAAAAATTTTACAGTTTCGGGTAGCTTGATGTGCTGGCGTCTGTACCAGCCATCAGACTTCGTAAACTAAAACACGTTTCAAACGTCAATACGAATACATTACAATCAACCAAAACATGGTTAATTGTCATTAGCAGTAATGTTAAACACTATTCATTGTTACTAATTAAATGGAATTTATATCGACAATCACGTCAAGTGGTATCGTTAAATTCAGCGATCCCCTCCCTATTGTAATATTAAAAAAAACATAAATACTGACAGGTTGCCGAGTCGACGTCTGGGAATATTTCGCTCTTTAGTAGATTTTTGTAAGAGAACAAGAGCATCTTTTACATTGCGTGGTGGGGTCAGACTTGGATCAAAGATCGTGTCGAAAGGGTCAGACCTTCGATGCTGCTGATTATTTCATTCCTATACTTATGCCCCTTTTACTTAGTTGCAAATCGCAAGACTACATAATAGTAGTATAAAGGGTGGCATACATCTATGCTCAAACTGTAAAAATGGATTTAGTAGATCATGCTGCGTTGAAATTATTCGTCAATTATAAAAAAAAAAATGCTTTTCTATGAAACAGCCGACTTATTTTTGATAACCGCAAAAATTTCGCAGGGGTGTTCAGAATCATGTGCTGAATTCATGCACCCTAATCGCGTACCACAATATCAATATCAATCTGAATAATTTCGAAGGGTATTGCTAATCCATTGCTTCATATGTTCGAAAAATTTGTCTGCCCAACAACGTAAATAACGCAATGAATGTTGTTGAACTGTAAAAATGAAACCCGTTACTACTGACCATAGATATATGATTTTTTACATTTCTATGCTACTGACAGTGTGTTACGCAATTACTCTGATGGTTACAATTTGCTCGGAGATGTCCTAACCACCTTGTATTTTGCTATCAACGATATGACTGTCATTCATAATACACGATCTATGGTTTTTTTTTTTATTTTTTTTTTATGTGTGGGAAATCATCTAATGACTCCTCCCGCTCTGGGTGGAGCGGAAGGGAGTGTCAGACTCTTACTGACCCGTGTTCCTTCCTTAGCCCTTTATGTTCCGGGGCAGCGGTAACCCTTTCGGACGATCCCGGTACCCAGGATCTATGGCTGCTGGTAGATTCAATGTACCCAGAGTCACCAATTACTTTGGTGAAAGAACACTAAACATGAGAATACCATACCTATTGAACGGTCTGCCGGCAGACGTAAGGAGTGAAACAAACACAAATATATTTAGACGTAAATTGAAATTATATTATTTAGAAATGTTTAAAATTTTATATGAGTGTAAGATTAAATAATATTTAGTTTTAAGTACATTTATGTATGTCTAGAGACTCATCGACCCCACAGTCAAACCACTGCAACGGTTTTGTGGGGCTTAGCTTATAAGTTACTTAGGTACCTTTTTGGAATAAAGATATTATTAAATAAATAAATAATAATAATAATACGTCACTATGTGCTAGCTACCGTTTCCGGGGGCCCATTATTGAGTGTGCAAGTCACCCCCTGCCATTTTATCCGTGTATATATAAAACATAGATCAGGCAGGGGTCATAGTTCTTCCATAGTTCTTGGTAACCAGTCCACTTCTAGCCACCCAAACCCATAGTCAAACTTTTTATTTTTCCATATCCTACAATAGTCCTACACCAACCGGAGGTTATCCTTGGGTGCACTTGCATAGTGCATATACGGATAATCGTCGGATGGTGCCTTCATTGATGGTGATTTCATTAAAATTTCCTAAGGGGCCTCTGCGAGTTGGCTTCGGCCTCTCGTACGCCTTCCAAAGGACCGGGACCCTATGGTCCCGAGATATATAAATTCAAAATATAATAATAATAATTCATAATTATAATTACAGCCGAATGACGACCATAGCTGGACATAGGCTTCCCCCAAGCGCCGCCACATGCACTGCATTGCATCTATGTTACTCTGGTGTACAAATCTCATCTAGTCTATCTATTTACATCTCGCATCAAGAATCACAACTAGGACGAGCTGGCAATTAGAGCTTATATTATAGTCATTGCTTAACAAAGTTAGACGTGTAGTCCTGTCAGCCATGAACACGCTGCCGAGGGGACATGGGATAAAGTTTTAACATATGTCCGGCATCAAAGTGCAACTTACTGAACGTCCTATTCTATTACGGGAACAGAAGGACATGCACGAATCATAGATGAGTAAAAGCTGCTAAGTCGCCTCTCCCTCTCTTTTTGGTCATATTTGAGAGAGAGAGAGAGTGATTGACCGAACCACCAACGGTGGACCTGAGGTTTGACAGTAGTATAAGCATAATCGGCCTATAATGTTCCCACTGCTGGGACACAGGCCTCCTTTCTGTGAGAGGAAGTGGGCCATTATCTACCACGCGGGCCCAGTACGGGTTGGTGGATGTCACATGTCTTCGAATGTTTGGTTCTAGGACATGCCGCATGCCGGTTTCCTCACGATGTTTCCTTCACCGCTTTGAGAGCAGTGATGATGAAATAATTTACAGAAACTTAAGTGCCTGCTTATGTTCTAACTCACGACCTACAACTTGTAAGTCGGGGAAAATACCACTGGACGACCACTGCTTGACTGTTTGACAGTAGACCTCTTATTAAAGTACTAGCTGCGCCCCGCGGTTTCACCCGCATTAGCTTCGATTCCATGGGAATGTCGGGATAAAAAGTATCCTATGTCTTAATCCTGGTTATAAGCTATCTGTGTGCCAAATTTCATCCAAATCCGTTCAGTAGTTTTTGCGTGAAAGAGTAACAAACATCCATCCATCCTCACAAACCTTCGCGTGTATAATATTGTTGTGAAAGGTGATTCATGCCTCCCAAAGCACAAAAATATTATATCCCCAAGTTACGTTATCTAATCTGTATTCTATACTAATAATAAAGCTGAAGAGTTTGTTTGTTTGAACGCGCTAATCTCTAGAAATGCCAGTCGGATTTCAAAAAATCTTTTTTCATTTGATAGCCCAATTTTTGAGGAAGGCTATAGCCTATAGCCAGAGGAAAAGTCAGAAAGAACGCTAAGCGAAAACAAAACAATAGTGCTGGCAGGCGATGCGATGCGTCAGGGTGGGTCGGAGTACAAGAAATTTCACGCGGACGAAGTCGCAAGCAGAAGCTAGTATTAAATACAACTAGTTTCACTGAAAACGTAACTACATAAAAATAGGTTATAAAATTAAACAACTGTCTGTGAGAAGCTTTTAATTAAAGCTCCTTTGCTTTTTTACTATTTCTCAGGAAAAGCTGAAACTCTTGTGTATCAACGTCAAGCATAATATTGACTGGTTGTTTAAATAATCTAGTAAAGCATTTCGGACCGTATTTAATATACAGCTTTTACTTGAGAATTTTCACGTAAGTGTCCATTTAATATCTCTTGAGATATTAATTTGTAATTTGGAAGAGGGGCTCGGGGCTAAGGTAATAACAGGCACACGGGTTGATTAGGTTAAGCTACGCTTGTCACGGTTGGTCCGTGGATGGATACCATCTTTACATACCGAGACCGATCCGTGTCTTGGAAAGCACGTTTAGTTGTTGTTCCCAGCTGTCATTCGTGGTTCTGAGACAGTCGTTACGGGCCATCAGAACCCTGAAATCTGAAAACCAGTCTTACCGAGGGGTATCGGGCTGTTGAGGTCAGATAGGCAGTCGCTCTATGTAAAATACTGGTATTCAGCTGCATCCGGTTCGATTGGAAGCCGACCCCAAAAATAGTTGGGAAAAGGCTAGACAGATGATGATGATGGCATTAATTTGGAAAAATACAGTGAAATATTTGTGATAATTTACACTACAGATTTTTGTTTTCAGTGTTATCGACAGTTAAGCATATAGGGTCTATATTTGGATCCGGGTTGGATCCAAAAATCGACCCTATATGCTATGTATTCTAATTTTACTTGTCTCCATTGGCAACCATATTTTAGAGGATACCTATTCATTACAAAAAAAAACAAGACTTGGTGTCAAGATCTTTTGTGTCTTGAAGCATATTTGCTATTTATTGCCTAAGGTGTTATAAAGTTCTTCAAAAATTGTTATCGCAAGGATACGCACCGTAATAGGATCAGGCAGCTAGGACACAGTGGATGCGATATCCTTCCTAGTTGGGCCACACCGGGTGTTATGTCCCAACTTTGGAATGGCCTATATCCGGCAGTGTACAGCGGCAGACTGAGTTCATTGATTCAAGCCTTTAACAATACACACCGGTGTGTATTTCGGGGGAAAGGGCAATCCATTCATTACCAGAAATGAAACAGAACAATAGGTGGACGGAACAGTGTTTCGTGGAGTATCGCCACTAACACTTGAAGCCTTGATTCTGGCTATAAATTCTAGCTTGGATCTTTATACTGCATAACATCATGCCTGTAATCCACAAAGGGGTAGGCAAATGTACTTACCTTCATTTCGCTAGTTATGTTTAAGTTATACACATACACCAGGAATTAATTCAGACTCGAAATTCCTGTTTGTAAGACCCAAGGATCAAACGCAGGCCCCCTCGCTCAATAGTCGCACTTGCAACCACTAAACCAACGATTCGATCTGTGCATACTCCTCAGATTTGACAGCTGTGACCTTCAAGCAGTGCCGTCATCACACAAATAATTGTTTGTCAGTTTTCATTGGTCGATCCCATTATTTTGACTGTTTTGGCTATAAGAGTAGGGGAAGATCAAAGAAACCATGGATGGACTGTGTGAAAGATATTATGGATAGAAGGGGGGTCACCCCCTTTCTATACATAACATCTTAACTTATCTTGGTAGTCATACCGAGATGACGACTAATAAAGAAGTATAGAAAAAAATATAGTATGTTGGGGTAAGATCGTAGGAATGTTTTTAATGCAGTACTAAACATTGTGTGTTCTCCATCATTATTTTTATTCTGCTACGACGAAGATCAGAGCAAAATTTAATTTTGCAGGCAAAGAATTTAATTCCTACGGTCTTACCCCAGCAACGGTCTTACCCCAACATACCTTACATGTTGCGCCGTCCCCGAATAAATTAGGATCAGGGCAAGAGAAAGATTATTTTGACGGTTAAAGTAAAATATTACTAGTTTAAAAACCTGTATAAAGTGTCCTACACATCGTGGGGTGAGTCAACTGAAATTATTCCGTCAAAGCAATTGTGAGGACTATTACGAGTCGTGTGTGAACGGTCTACTAAATACGCTTTGCGATGGAAAACAGGAACATGCGTTTGTATAGACGCCAGCACATCAAGCTACCCGAAACTGTCAAATTTTCCCAACCAACTTTGAATCTTATGCTTTAGCGATAAAGCTGAAAATCTATTAAAGAAATTTGACTGATTGTAGCAGCTTGATGTGCTGGCGTCTGTACCAAGCTTTGTTAGTTATGTTGAAAAGGAACTCGAATTAAAGGTATTTAGCACCGTTTTCCAGCATCCTTGTGGTATAAATGGACATTGAAACGTTTTGCAATGTTACAATTGAACAGGCTGAGTTTTATCCTACAGCTTATAGCGGTCCAGTGTAAGTATTGGCTTCTCCGAAGTTCACTGTACCTACATGGTTTTGTGTTCCAAATTTTGCCTTGCTCCAGTCAGCTTTTTCTGGGTCCTTGAGTTTCCTCCTCACTCCATCCCTAAGGATTTAGAAGAAATCCTTGGAAGAATTCTAAAGACCAGAAACAGCTATCGATTTTTGACAAAAAGAAAAACCTTTAAATGTGTTGCTAAGGTAAGCTTAAATCTCGAAGTTAATTAATTATATATAGACTCTCCATCTTGACTTTTTCTTGTATCTTCAAGTGCCGGTTTCATGTTAAAACAATGAAAATTAAAGCTAGCGAAGCAGAAACAAAAAGACAAAATAATATTAAACATTTAGATCGCTCTCCAATGTTCACAAGTGCAAAAAACGATAAGTAGCTACATAACTACATTCATAACATACAAGAAACACACCGAAGTTGTTCGTAATCCATCATGATACGATGAAAGGCGCAAACAGAACAATTTGTACATGAGCAACAAGAATCAGGAATCCAAAACGGGTCCGTTTGAAAAAGGAACCAGATACCACAGTTCAAATATTACTAACGCGCTATATCATTAAAAAAAGAAAGAAAAATTAGAATTTGAGCAATTCGAAATTTCGAACGTTCTAAATGTCAATACGTTTAACCTTACATCGGCATCGGTCATTTCATTCGAAATTCGAATTAGGTGTGTACAATCAAAATTAATACCATAATAAGATCAATTTTCTTGAAAAACGAAACGATAATACGAAATCACTACGCAATTCAGCCCCAAATTATCTGTACGCAACAAAAACCGCCCCAGCGTAGCAACGTCAGTCCCGAACACGCAGGCTCGCTCGCTCTGCGATAGCTCCCGGGACGCTGTAGTGATCATCCCCTCCCTTTCCCCCGCGGGCACGGCGCACGCCCTGTCCGCCAGACGGTATCCAGCGCCCAACGAGAGCGCACGTATACCCCGCGTTGCGGTCACCTGTGGCGCCGAACCCAGTGTTTACGGATTACAGTGAAAAATTGTGCCGAAGTGTGTGCTACCCTGTGTTTTTATGAATGAATGAATGAAAATCATCGTGCATAACCGGTTGCCGGACGGTTTGACTGCGGACCGGTTCCGATTTCCGCCGATACGGGTTTCGTGGGAGTAAGCCTATGTTTTATACTTCTTTTGCTTGGAACTGGATTTTGATAGTGTTTAATTATATTTTTTTAAGTGGATTAGGATGTGGTGTTGAACCTCTTTGTTCTCTTTTTAAAATTTTCGTTCAAAGTGACGCTTTTCAGCAATCATTTGGAAATTGATAGTCGCGTTTGATTTTCGAATGTCAATGCTGGTGTTAGGAAAAAAAAAACAAAAGCATAATGTTTTAGTGTCAGCCAGTAATCGGAACATCAAAAACAAAATTAAAATAACAAAAATTCGGGACGAACGAAGAATAAATCCATTTTTAATGATACGTTCGGAAAAATACGTTTTCATCTACCTTCTACGTATCATATTTATTCGTAACGTTAGGTATCACTGAAAGATTTTCTGTACTTACCTACATTGTTGTATAAAATAATCCAGAAAAGGGTATGTAACAACTAACAAGCCTAGGGAAACAGTTTACATTTCACTTTTGCGTAGGCGACTTTAGGCTAGTAAAGTGCCACTAAGGCTTTTGTCAACTCAAGTTTCTTGTATCTTTGAACCTTTGGACGACAATACCCGTTTAACCAAAGACTATCTGTCCCCTTTAATTTATGCTAAAGATGCGTGATACACATCATAGACATGAACCTAGACATTTTCGATGTCGATAATATTATGTTAGGGTTGACTCAAAAGTCTTACCGGGAGGTGTCGTGTTACCCAGTAGCTGGGTTGTGGAGGTCAGATAAGCAGCCGTTTCATGTAAAATACTGGTATACATCTGCATCCGTTTAAGACTGGAAGACGTCTCCAATATACACATGGAGTTGTGAAGAGGCTAAGCAGAATAATGATGCTGTTAAGGTTGATTTTCATTCTAACCAGAGGCGTCATTTGTTTTTGCATTCTAAACATGAATGCTTATATTATTACCAGCCTGTTATTGTCCCACTGCTGGGCAAAAGGCCACTTCTCATACAGAGAAGGAACGATCATTGATCACCACGCTTGCTCTATTTTATTTACTTATGCAAATACGGGGTGTTGTCAATCGCTATGGGAGTGATACAACATGGGTGTCAAAACATTGTTACTCTTTCATCACTTCATAGAATAGGGGTAAGTAGATTCAGGAAAATAATCGTTTATCAAATTGACGGCCACCTTTAGTTTAAGTATTTTTCGTATATTTGAATCGAAAATACTATAGTTGCGATTCAAATACGAAATGTTGTGTGTGTGTCACAGAAAATTGACGTAGTATTAGTTAATGTCTCTGACTGTACTAAAGAGAAGTACCGGGCTAAGGGTAGGTACAGTTAACAGCAAAAGTAGATGATGAAAATCAGAAATTCAATACTAATGAACGGAGTTCGCGTCAGAACTGTGTGGCGTCGAAGTGATTCAAAAAGATGTGATTGTAAATTATACCAAACATTTACTACTAGTACAGCTGCCATATATTCGTGATCAGTTTTGACTCCAAAAGTGACTCCAAAATTTCAACATCTACTTTTGCTGTTGACTGTACTTATTTCAAGCCATTTTTTAATCCCACAGCTGTATCTTGGTTCTTTGGCAGAAAAACTGAACAAGCTATGCCCGCTTCTTTTGCCGCGTGAATCTAACTAAGCACCATCTTGTATTGAGCTGTCTAGCTCAGGATCTTCCTAATTTCATCAAAAATTGTTCAGTAGTTCAGCAGTGAATGCATAACATACCTACTTTCTTTCTCATAATATTGAAATACGTTTTAAAGTTGATGTCAAGGATTTCTGCAGCCATCCTTTCGGGTTCGACATTACGTTTTGAAAGGTAAATTTTCAAAGCACATCTATTTACTTATGTAAATGAGAAAACATGAGTGTAAATACATAGTCCAGTTATATACACAGTTCGTTATATGACGTAGTACCTAACTAGTTACATTCTCATAATGAGCCTATAATATTCCCACTGCTGGGACACAGGCCTCCTCTCTTTGAGAAGGAGTGGGCCGTGCGGGTTGGTAGATGTCACATGTATTCGAATTTTGGAAGTGAAAACTTCTTTAGGCGCGTTGGACATTTTTTGAGACGGGAAAAAGTATTGAACTCGCGCCACTATTACCGTAATCGACACCGCTTCGGATGTTTTCGGCTGTCCTCGGAATGTACTCGGTTTTAATGTATATTCGATATGTCAGTGAGTAATGGCAAAGTATTCTGTTTGTGTTTTGTTTTCACTTTTGTCGGCACTCCCGGAGTGCCACCGTTTTTTTTTTTAACCTGAATTGTAACAGGCTATACTCCCCATTGCTAAAGCTACCAAGCAAGATGATCACATGCAGCTGGTTTCCTCACGATGTTTTCGTTCACCGTTTTAGGAGTAGTGGCGATGAAATAATTTAAGTACACAAAATAAAGCGCCTGTCTAAATTCGAGCCTAGGACCTACAATTCGTAAGTCACGGCCGTAACCACTGGGCCACCCCTGTACAACCAGTTACATTACGTTGTGAAAATTACACTGAAGTGCGTGCAAAATGTCATGCAGTAAGGATGCAGTAGTTTCGTAATTTATAATAATTTCTGCTGAAAACCACATAGGTTTTGAATACGAACTAAATTCTAACACGTATAGGATGGATGGACTGTGTGAAAGATGATATGGCTAGAGAGGGGTGACTACCGAGATGATGAATTGATGACTAATAGAGAAATATGGAAGAAAAAGACATGTTGTGCCAACCCCAAATAAATTGAGTTAAGGGCAGGAGAATGATGATGATGATTTGTCATTTCAGTACTTTTTATTACTAGCTGTTATTTAACTTACAATGTTTGTAAGGTCCGGCGGCGCTAAATTTGCCAATGTTTATTTTCGTCTAAATCTCCGAGCTAACTAGATGAAAAAAAAAACATTACTTATAAAATAAATGTTCTTGTACATATCGATTTTATTAAATTTCGAGCGGCCATTGTTGTTTACATCTTTGGCAAATTTAGCGCGGCCGGACCTTATGTTAGTTTGTTTAGGTTAGGTTAGGTCCATTGCATGGCAACTATAGCAAGGCTTGTCCTCATGTAAAGAAGAAACAAGTACTTTATCACTTTATGTTGGCGATTTCTGGTCATTAATTTCAGGATTTCTCATTATGTTCATTTTCTCGAAAATCATTGGTGTTTTGGTAAAGCAATTATTATTAATTATTATGATAAGTAAAATCAGAAAATTAATTGTTTAAGAGGACTACATGACCTAAAGCGCGGTCTTTGTCGGTCTGCATAGAAAAGAAAGAGAAGCGCGATGCCACAACGCTGGTAATTTATTGCAAAATATGAAGCAATTATCGATTTACGAAAAATCTAGTCTTTGGACAAAAAAACTAAAACACTATAGTTTTAGTATGTTGCTTGTAGAATAATCTGACAAAAAATCATAATGATTGTATGTATATTAGTATGAATTTTGTTGTAAATAAAAAGTTTTTAGAGGTATCTTCATGATTTTTTTCTATCGTACCAAATAAGTTGTATTATGTTTTCAACACACTATCATCCTAGCATTTATCCTGAAGAATATCATATATTTTTTTGGTTTTTTTTACTGTAGGCGATCATTTACTTTTATTGTTTCTAAAACTTGCGTTTTTTGCGTTTAGGTCTTGTAAGCCCCTTAACAGATTGACTTGATTCATTCTTTGTCAGATGTATGAAAAGGCGAATCACACTGTGAATTGACATAGTCTCAATTTGATAAACAATTAGTTTTCCTGACTGTGCATCACTAAGGAATCCTTTGACTTTGAGGTAAAAAAATTGCCTTCGTTGGCAATTTTACAATAACTATGATCCAGACAAACGCTAGTCTCTCTCAGCTTCGCTATACAAAGGACAGTGCTTTTGAGAGGTATTTGCAATGTTACTAGATGTATGATAGTAGTAACGGAAGCCCAAGTCTGACAACCAGTGTTACCAAGGGGTGTTACCCAGTTACTGGGTTGTGGCGGTCAGAAAGGCAGTCGCTCCATGTAAAATACTGGTATTCAGCTGCATCCGGTTAGGCTGGAAGCCGGTCCCAACATAGTTGGGAAAAGGCTAGGCAGATTGATTCCAATGCTAAGAGAATGCCGGATTCAGAATTACAACCTATAATGATCGACGAAAATGATTTCATCTCACGAAAATCTACCAAAATCACAACATTTTTCCATAATGAATACATTTCCTGAAAAACTGAAACATTCTCAATTAAAAAATAACAAAAGGAAAAAAAGATATTTATAACCGACATTTTTTAAACTTCGCGATTTCCGATCGTGTCATCGTGTGTCACACGACGAGTAAAATTAAAAATAAAATTTTAACTCGACGTCATGACGGATTGCACCGACCTCGTAAGTGGCGTTTCAGTTATTCGGAAATCCTATAGATATTTGCTTTATGTATCGTGTGCTGAAAATATTACTAAGATCACCAATTTATATATTATGAAATAGTATTTATTGATAGGTTAATTATTTATTAATCCGTTAATTTTCATAATCTCTTAACTTACTATTATATGCACTAGGTACTAAACTAAATGACTAACTGACTAACTATACGTAAATACAAAAACAAAAGGATATTCAGGCGTCGATGTACTCGTCCGCATCACTGTATCCGGAAATGTGTCCAGGTGGCCTACCATGATCTACTTAAAAACGATTCAAAAACAAGACATTTCAGTTTAGGTTCCTAAACTGCATCGCTTGAGCTGCTCTATGGACGTCATGATACCAAACAAGTATGAATGAAACCAAAACTTGCGACTCAGTTTGGGACAATCGCTGTCAGCAGATGGCACGGCCTAAACTGAATCGTTAAACTGACGTCATGGTACGAATTAGAAGAACAGTTCAGTTTAGGTCCTAAAATGGATCGCGTTAAGAGCTTGTGGTAGGCCTCCAGAACACTGGCAGCATGACAATGCTAATAGAATATATGAAATTGGATAGTGATAGTTCTTGGAAAATTGACTTTCATTCTGGTATACTTAATCAAATCGCAGTCCTAATAAAAAATGACGTAGGCAGAACTCGTTCTAAGTATCTACTACCTATTATTTTTCATTCTTCTGCCCATATCCCAATTTATTTGTGGTCGGCACAATTTGTCTTTGCCTTCCAAACTTCCCTATTAGTCTTCATCTCGGTAGTCACCCCCTTTCTAGCCATATGAACCTTCACATAGTCGATCCATAGTTTCTAAACTCGAAATATAAATACCATAAAAGCACGAATCGTTTTAATAACGTCAGGATATTGAAATCGCAATATTCCTGCGGATATCCCAATAAAACTGAAAACCTATTTGAATCCCGTCATTCTATACGGTCGGACTATTAATTTTAGGGGCGTCACCGTTATCTAACGTTCTGTTGTTTGTCAGTACACCCGGATTAGAACATTATCGTCAATATGACATGTGCGATTAAATTTTATGGATGTGTTCGGACGGAATTGAATGTTAGGTTTGTGGTTTGCGAACTAAATAGTTCTAAAATGTTTCAATTGGGAAGAAAATTTTGTGAAAAACTATACTAACTAGTTTACGCTTGTTACATAGTTTATAATAAAATGCACCGTGCCTCTGTCTATCGGTTAGTGAGATTATAGATCGAGAACAATTCCGATTTAGGTGGCTGTTATGTGTTTTTACCGATGTAGGTATGTTAATGGTACAAAGTTGGAACGAACATTGATCTCTATGATTGCTTACTGTAATCACTGCGTTTTAGCGATTTTAGGCTATATAGGGTGACTGGTAATTAGTGACAGATACTTAAACACGTGATTGTACTCATGATAACAAACAACTTTTATTATGGGACCAAACCTGAAATCGCGAAAAAAAATCAGCTGTTCCCTACATTTCGACGAGTTATACGAACATAAATGTAGGGAACAGCAGATTTTTTTTTTCGCGATTTCGGGTTTGGTCCCATAGTAAAAGTTGTTTGTTATCATGAGTACAATCACGTGTTTAGGTATCAGTCACTAATTACCAGTCACCCTATATACGTCAACTTTTTCTCACGGTGCAAGTTATCTTTCATCGAATCAATGTTTTTTTAAGAATCCAAGTATTTTATAAATTGTCCTTAAAACATCAATAAAATTGGAATGGTAATTTTATTTTGAAAAAAATCTGCCGATGCAGTGCGCGTTTAGGTCTTTTGTAGGGTATTATTCTATGTATTGTTGTAGTATCTTTCGACTCGTCTTGCGTCCAAATAATGCTATTATTTGGAGGCAATTTTTCTCAATTACCCTGTAAGTAAAACTACCTGTACCTGAGTGCTTATAATGTAAAAATATAATCTTCTACCCACTAGTCTACCTAGTACAAACGTAGAATTTTGAAGACCTATGTTCAAAATAGAATGTTTAGATGTCGTTCACTTTAACAGAATCATTATTATTTTCACCTTTAATTTCTTTAACTGCCTCGTTGGTGTATTGGTCGCAAGTGCGCATGAGATCGTGGGTTCGATTCCCGGGTCGAGCAAAGTGTTTTTGGATTTTTCCATCTGGAATTTATCAGACGCAGCTCGGAGTCTGGATTTTTACCCGGTAGATGGCAATAGGTGTACTATAGGTAGGTACACCTCTGCCTAGCCCTTCGAGGAATACAGCGTGATGATATCTTCTTCTATCAATATTATTCTACAATATTTAATTGCAATACGGCCAACAAAGTAAAACCTACAACATCTATGGTCAAAGAAGGGTGTCTATAAAAATAAAACCAGCTAGCCAGTGCACACCGCTCCAAACCAGTTTGAAGACATACAAGTTTCGCGTCCGGTGTGCCTCCCACTTAAAGATTAGTGCAGGTTTGGTTCCCATGTTGAGCTTTTTATTGTAACAGGATGGTGTAGTTGTTTTGTTTGATAATAAATGTCGATTTTATGTAGGTTTGAGGGAAGGTTCTTAATTGTTGATGTTCGGGTAATCGGGGATCTGATGAGTGTATGTTTGATGCTTCTGTTAATTTAAAATGTAAGGGACGTAGATTTTTAGGGTTTTTTTTTGCTGTTAATGATAATAGCCTAAACATGCTCTTTGAATGTAAAATAATACTCAATGAAGTGCGATAAAATTGAGTTAATTAATCAGAGAGTAGTGGTGGCCAAGTGGTAACGGCCCCGACTTACAAGTTGTAGGTCGTAGGTTCGAACCCAGACAGGCGCTTTACTTTGTGTAAATTATTTCATCACCACTGCTCTCAAAACGGTGAACGAAAACATCGTGAGGAAACCGGCATGTCCTAGAACCAAAATTTCGAAGAAATGTGACATCTGCCAACCCGCACTGGGCCCGCGTGGTGGATTACGGCCCAGTCCCACTTACTGAGAGGAGGCCTGTGTCCCAGCAGTGGGAACATTATAGGCTGATTATGAAGAATCAAAGACTAGGTTCGGTAATTCAGGTTCGATTTTAGGACTCTAGATCTATTTAACTCTGTAGATACTCTCAGAGAAATCAATTGTTAATCAAATTCACACCCTTCGACAATTTGCCGTATTATATAGCCATTTCATACAACTGCTAAAGAATGACAGCTGTGATTTGAATATACGAACAATTTGAGTTGGTAGTCAAACTGTTTAGATCTTACAATTAATTTTCCTGACTTTACATATTATATAGTTATGTTAGCGGTGTTTTTTTTTCTAATCAAGTATCTACTCAATTAGTTTTTCGTTAAAACAAGCCTAAAACCTGTCATTTTTCATCTTACTGACTGCTTAGTCTAGATTTGAGTTGAGTATGTAACTTTTCTACTTCTGTTCACCCCATAAAACGTTAACAATGAATAAAAACCAGTACACAGTGAGGAATTACACAACCAGTTCCCTTCGCCTTGGCTCTAGCCTTCCAAGTTCTGTGATAAGGTTGTTAATCCTAGGTGAACTTTCTAGGTATTTATTGTATATCATGGCGTTCTGGAAATCTAGTTCTTCTTGCGTATTGTAGCGAACTGTTCTAACTAGATGAGAAATGCTTATGTATTGGTGAGAATATTAGTCAGGGGGCCCTTCAAGTATTACGTAAGCACTACAGGGGGGCTTCTTTGCTTTGCTTATTTTTGATGACATGGGGGATCTGACTATAATGTTCCCACTGCTGGGACACAGGCCACCTCTCAATGAGAGGGAGTGGGCCGTAATCCACCACGCGGGCCCAGTGCGGGTTGGCAGATGTCACATGTCTTCGAATTTTGGTTCTAGGATATGCCGATTTCCTCACGATGTTTTCCTTCACCGTTTTGAGAGCAGTGGTGATGAAATAATTTACACAAAGTAAAGCGCCTGTCTGGATTCGAACCTACGACCTACAACTCGTAAGTCGCGGCTGTTACCACTTGGCCACCACTGCTGTCTCATGGTGATGGTGATTACGTCACCAGTATTTATTTTTTTAATTTTTCGGATTTTCAAAATTTAGTCGATTTTGGTTTGAACACATAATATGGCGGCCCTACTTGACAATGCTTGAAAACGAAACGCATTTTCAGGGATTCTACTGGGACTTATAACTGCTGCTCATCCATACTATAATATTATAAATGCGAAATTGTGTCTGTTTGTTACCTCTTCACGCTTAAACTTGGTATAGAGATTAGTGGCGAAGGGTGAATTTATGACAGAGGTAGGCCGGAGAAAAAATCCAAAAAAAATTTCAATGATGGATTGACTATAGGGTGGTTATGTTCTGAATTTTCGATGTGAAGCCGGTGGGAATCGAGTTGTATGGCACCTTCGCCACTGATAAAGATAGTTTGAGTCCCGGGAAAGGACATAATTATATAGTTTTTATCCCGATATTCCCACGGGATCGAAACTTGCGCGGGTTTAGTCGTAAGCATGGGAGGCTTGGTGACGAGGGGGTTAATAATTGCAAGAAATTGCTTACGTAATACTTGGACCAAGTTAGTTAAGGTGCACATACCCTGCTAACTGGTCAGGGAATTTTAGTAAAGTGAGACCAAATCAAATTATTTAGGTATTTTCTTTGCAAAATGGGATAGTCTATACTAATATTATAAAGAGGTAAAATTTGTTTGTAAGTTTGTATGTAGGGGGTAATCTCCGGAACAAAAATTCTTTTTGCGTTTGATAGCCCAATTTTTGAGGAAGGCTATAGGCTATTTAACATCACGCTAGCACCCTTAGGAGCCGTGCAAAAGGAAAAAAAGTCAGAACGAAAGCGAAAACGAAGTAGTAGTGCGGCGGTCAGGCGATGCGATGCGACGGGTGGGTTGGGGGAAACAGAAATTTCACGCGGACGAAGTCGCGGGCTGAAGCTAGTGTTATAATATGATGATGATAATTATGCACACGGGCCTAGTGCGGGTTACGTCACGATTCGCACGACCTACAATTCTAATCGGGGCCGCTACCATTGGGCCACCACTGCTAATTTTGATTTATGATAATGTCAGACCATTTAGGTAGTTCAGATTTCTGATGAAGTTACCGATGTCTCAGTTTTAGTATCTATACATAACACAGGCTATAAACGTATGAAGTACTAGCTTTTGGCCGCCGTTTTGCCCGTGTGAAGGTTGGAAATTATCCCACGGAAACGTATCCAGCGGTGCTATTCTGTAAAAAGATCACCGTGATAACTTAGGTGAAGTGAGCTTAAAGTGAGCTGTCATACTGGGGATTGACACTATTGACAGCTCACGTTAAGCTCACTTCACCTAAGTTTTCACGGTGGGATTTTTACAGAATAGCATTACTGTGAATAATAAACTATCTGTGTGCCAAATTTCATCCAAATCCTATTAAAAGCATAATACTAAGGGTTGAAATATTATCGTGAATTCATGCAAGCCGCAAGTACGTTTTGTTAGAATACTGCTCAGAAAGTCAGCTCATATTTCAATCATAATACGAAAGACAGGTAGCGCCATCTAGCGTCTTAAAGAAATTGTGACCCTCGAAATGATTGTTCTTTTCCTCAGGAACAGTATTTTTTTCTGGATGAAAAGTATGTCATATGTCCTTTTCTATACCCCTGACAACGTATAATTATGCAAAATTTCATGATGATCGGTTCAGTGGATAACAAACTTACTTTCGCATAGTATTAGTTAGGATGTATAACTGGTATACGTACCTAACAATCGTTAAAAATCTCACATTACCAAACTGTTCGGTATTTGCAGCCATTTTTTTTTTTCATTTCTTCAAGTTTTAATATAGTTACCTACATATAATTTTAAATCAATTTGCTCAACAGTGGGACAGTGTAGGCTACCTTAAAAAAATCCAATTTTTTTTCCTGTTAGATTATCTCCTAACTCAAAACAAATTAATTTCCAATTAAAAAGTAGTTTAGTGCCACGTGCTGACATGCGCCTATATTTGTGTGTTGTGTCGCGTTGGTCACTGAAGCTGTATTTTTATCGTTAGCCTAGTCATATTATCTTGTTTAGATATACAGGGTGATTCGAAATATTGGTGTGGGTTTTGATCGTGTGTGTGTGTTTAAAATAATTACCTCAGAAATGACGAAAAAAACTAAAAAATAACATTTAAAAAAAACCCGTGATAAACTATTTACATAGCTACAAATTTGTACGGAACCCTCGGTGCGCGAGTCAATGGTTTTCTATATAGTTTCGGGCAATTTAAACAAAAAAAAAAAAACAATTTTACACCCATTCTAATATTATAAATGCGAAAGTGTGTCTGTCTGTCATCTCTTCATCGATCGTCGATTTAGATGAAATTATGCATAGAGACAGATTGAGTCCCGGGAAAGGATATAGGATACTTTTTATCCCGATATTCCCACGGGATCGAGACTTATGTGCGGGTGAAACCGCGGGGCGCTGCTAGTAAAGCTATATGGGCACTTATGAAACGTCAGAAGCACGGTTCGAATAGGTCGTTTTCTATGAAAAGAACTCGCAAGAAAATCCACGGTCAAAACTTTTGATGATTGATTTTTGAATACAACTATCTTCTTCTTAGGCATTATCTACATCATACCTACTCACCATCGATATTTAATCTCTATCTAAGTATCTAAGAAACATGTCGGATATTAAAAACAAAATGTTTAGGTACTCGGAGAAATACAGAAATCATTGCGTACTCAACTAATTGTATTATTAAAATTGTGTGTTTTAACTGATAACGCATTAAGCTCGAAATTGTGGCTTAAGTGGCCAATAATTTGTTTATGTGCAGCGATTTTGGAATATAGCGAAAATATTTGCACGTTGGTAAATTTATTCCAAAACCATGGAGTTTGTTCTTTTATAATTATTTATGTTCAAGTAATAACAAAAAAAGCCCTCAGTTTTTGAAATACGTTGACAAGCCACACAAACTTCTGTGAAATGTAAGTATATATGTGTGTACATAAATAGTAAATAAATAAATAAATAAATAAGTACCTACTAAGTACTCGATTTTTGGCAAAAAGTCCACAAAAAATGCATCCTACTTCCTTCTAGTCCTACTAATATTTTAAACGCAATAGTTTGTGAGGATGAATGTTTGTTACACCTTCACGCAAAAACTACTGAACGGATTTTGATGAAATTTGTCACACAGATAGTTTATAACCAGGATTAACACATAAGATACTTTTCATCCCGATATTCCCACGGGATCGAAACTTATGTGGGTGAAACCGCGCAGCTAGTAAATTATAAAACTGTTAAAATCTTAGTTATTTTATTTAAAAATTCCAATAATGTTTGAGCAAAAAGCGAATACAATCTAATTATGTTTGAGTTAGATAAGTAAGTACGTAGGCACATTATTAACATTAGAAGTAGGTACATAAATATATTATATTAAAAAATGTTTGCTAAAAATATTTTTTTGATATTTTATAACTTAGGTACTAAGTGATCTTTCAAACCAAATTTTTCCAATTATGATCTAAAAGTCTTCGACTTTGATTATCCATACTCACTTACTTTAGGTAATTACTTCATTATATTATTAATTATTTATATTATAAATGTAAAAATAACTCTGTTTGTCTGATACCTTTTCACATGAAATTTGGCACACAGGTAGACCATATCCTGGCATAGGATAGTTTCCAACCTCCACACGGGCGAAGCCGCAGGATAAAGCTAGTGATAAAATATATGAAAATGTTCTTGTAAGTGACATCTAAGTTAACGAATATTTTAAGATTCAACGAAGCAAAGATTTACGTTAAAATATTAATTAGTTTTAAATTAACAAATTAATTGACTTCGACAGTGTGTCACATAGTTATGTGGTGTAACTAATTGTAATTATCTAGTTAATATAGTTACAGTAATATTCAGATGTCGCCTACAGCCTAATTGCTGAGCACACAATGGAAATCGCGTTCAGTTTGACAAATTACCAATATTGTTCGCGTCTCATCAATTTAGATGAAGATGGAAAACAAATATTGAATGTGCCGAACGTTTTTTAAATATTCTGTGCTTAGAATAAGATAGAAAGAAACAATAACGTTTATTTGGACACAGTCCGTGAAACACAAAATACAAATAACAAAATAAAAAGTGAAAATAATGTTTTAACTAAGTAAGTAGGTACAATAGTTTGCGCCTCACAGCTGCGCCAAGAAGGTTCATTTCAGCATTAAATCCAGACAGCTCATGCTGTCTGACGCTGGTTTTTTAATGAATCTTTAGGGACAAGTGAATTGCTTCTAAAAAACCGGTCAAGAGCGAGTCGGACTCACGCACCGAGGGTTCCGTACGGTATGTAAATAGATTATCACGGGATTTTTTCTTTTGTAACCTAACTACGAATTTGCAGTTTTTGGATTTTTTCCTTTACTTGTGCTACATGACATTGCTTCTTGTCAAATTTCATGATTCTAGGTCATCGGGAGGTACCTACCCTACCTATAGGTTTTGATTCCGGAACTTAAACGCCCGTATCTTTTGACTGCGTTGACTTAGAAGTTTGATTTTTTCGCTGCTTCAAGGGATCGCAGCCCTGTGAGTATTTGATATTCATTTCAAATTAATAACTCCACGCGTTCCTGAGAATAAAGGTCTTGACCATAGATATATGAAGAAGTTTTTTTTACATTTTTATGGTCTTGACTGACGGACAGACAGATGGAAAACGAAGTGATCTTATAAGGGTTCCGTTTTTCCTTTTGAGGTACGGAACCCTAAATATATAATAAAGCATAGTAAATTACTTATTGGCAAAATTGGAGATTGATGCAGTTTTAATTTTGCGATAGTGTTTCGTACAACTTTGCTGGATCGATATCACTATTAAGATACATAGTGATGAGTTTACATAAAGTTCAGACAAAAAAACATCAATAGGCACTGACGTATTTTTTCATAGAAATTTTTCATTCTCCTGTGGGTATTTTATCGGCATTTACAAATTACAATCGCTGTAACACATTCAAAGCACTCTAAACATAAAACCAATTTTGTTCCTTAATAATGCATTTAATTCACAACTCACAAACCACATACTTTTCACCAGTCTGTAATTGCATTTCCAATACCTATTTCGACGTACGCAAAATATATATTTTTTTTTATTTACCATTTACACAAAAGAACGCAGGATTACATATTTAATAGCAACCAAAAACCACTAAGCTTTAAACTTGTGCTATCACGAGTCTATCTCAATATCAAACTATACAATGATTATATGTACGCCTTATTGCCGGTAAAATATTTATATTATATTATATATATTATTATCATGCTCCTCATAAAAATCACCCTGTATACTTGCTCGGCAACGCTCGGTAGAACTCGTCTCCCACGTAGCAATGTGGTGCCCATATTTAGCGCACAGATGTGGCCGACCAATGTACCTACAGTGTTTGGATTGTGGCTTTAAAGGGGTAGGTAGGAGTGCACGGTGCTTGTTTATGTACTCTTATCTATCTTTAAATACTAACCTAAGATTCTTAGTTCGGAGGTGAAGGTAAAATTCTTTGTGCGAAATCGATGTTTTTTTCGTCTCTTGTGATCCCAATGCACCAGTCTGTGAACAGTGGGGCAATTGCGTAACATATTATCAATCGGAATCGGTTTCATTTTGACAGTTGAACAACATTCATTGCGTTATTTAAGTGTTGAGCAGATAATTTTTTCGAACTTATGAAGCAATGGATTAGCAATTTGCTTCAAAATGATTCTGATTCCGATTGATAGTGTGTTACGCAATTAGGGTGCTGATTATGTCCCATCTGCTAGAGTGTCTCTTGACGATCTGAGCAACACCTCTGGCGCCGCAATTAACGTGGCCATGTACTGGGCCGTAATAGCATATTGGCAACATAGATGTGGTATGATGGAGAGCAGTGGTGGCCCAGTGGTAACGATCGCGACTTACGAGATATAGGTCGTAGGTTCGAACCGCGACAGGCGCTTTACTTTGTATAAATTATTTCATCACCACTGCTCTCAAAACGGTGAAGGAAAACATCGTGAGGAAACCGGCATATCCTAGAACCAAAAATTCGAAGACATGTGACATCTACCAACCCGCACTGGGCCCGCGTGGTGGATTACGTAAAGGTAAAATCTTCTGTAAAGGACTTGTGTTATTCGTTTTTACGCGCATCACTTGAGAGCGGCTGAACTCATTTGCCATGTTTTTGGTTTTACAAATATTCGTAAAGGTCTAATTAAGTTTTTAAGGAAAGAAAAATTGGAAAAGTTTCCCGAAAAAATCAAATTCGGGAAAAACTGAACATCCTATTTTATGGGATTCATTCATGAATTATTAAAATTTGCCAGGCAGTACGGCCAGCTACTATCAAATAAAAACAACCACGCATCATAGACGGTAATACCAAAACAAAATGGCGTAATTTCTTTTTAAAAACACAAAAAAAAAGATAATTATTACGTTGATATGAAAACAGATACTTGTTTATGTTGGGTATCTATGTTTATTATCAATTATTTTGTGGGATGTTATGACTGGAACAAAGGCTGTGGATGTCATTTGAAGGGCTAGGAAAGTCATTGGTTTTCTAGATTATTGTTAAATATTCGGTACCTACATTTTTACAAAAATCCACGTGCTCAACGCACATGAGATAAAGAGAGCACATAGATATAATTAAATCGTGAAAACTCAAAAGTCGACATCACGGGAATCGACATAAAGGTACCTAATGATTAAGAGGAAATACGGGTGGTCTTTTCTCCATAGAAAGGCTCTTGCCTGTTTTCTTTCTGGTTAATGACCATAAAGAAATTATTTTTACAGAATAATAAATATTAACTACTACACAAGTAGATAATATTTCCCTATGTTTTCTTTTTTGATGATACATTATTTTTATAAGCACTAGAACCCTTAATTATGTCTATAACCCGCTCTCAACGGAGGCCTAGTGTACAAATTTGACAACTATTAATGAAAAAAGAAAAACATAGGGATACAGTATATATCCTTCTTTTTCAGTTTATGAAATATTTTTTAAATTGGTCCAATATTGGAGGAGGAAATAGGCGAGAACCAAACCTCGAATTATGACTTATTACTTAGGCTTGTTCAAAAGTCTCTCCGACCGCAATTCCTCTTAAATATGGTGAGGACATCTGCACACATTCCTTCTGTGAATGAGAAGATGCCTTCGAAATATCTATCTTATATCTTCAAATCAATACACTGCAGTTAGTTACTGCTTGGTACAGTGCAGAAGAAGGGTATGGGCAGTGGTACTTTCTCAACCTAACCAATTTCCCTATCAATATCCAATATCCCTAGTGCAAACATAATAAAACAAGCGCCAAGACTCTTAAAAAAACGATAAAATTACTTAAAAACGTCGTTCCAAAGAAATCGATAGAAAGCATTATTAAAAACTTTTTCTAACCTAAGAAAACATAAAATGGTACACGGTTTTTTTTATAAGTTTGATCGTAAAAAAGTTTGGGCACCTCTCACAATAATTAGGCATGATATTATTATGTCCCCGAAAGTTTTGAGGGCGTAAAAATATATATTTTTTCAGAATATTTCCTGGAAGAAAATGTGGGTAGTTGGAGATTGTTATTCAAACAAGTTTTTTAGGGGTTTCAGGAGTGTTTATTGCTTTGTTCCGGTAAAGGATAAACCAATCTTGACTAGCTTTTGAGTGCCGTAAAAATAAACTTAATATAAATAGGTACCTACTTAACAGGAATTATGTCAGCTTATTTCTAGCCTAGAAGCTTAGGTAGCAATAACAAAATATTTTATTTCGTGGTGGTCCGTAGCTAGGCTTACAAAGACATTAGGACTTACAGGACGGCCATGTTAAATGTATGAAATCGCAAGATCAATTTTATTCTCATTTCTTCCTTTTACGAAATTCCTTTTGCTCTGCGCATACATCAGGATATTTCATACTTTTTTACGAAAAAGGCCTTTTCTTCGCCCTCATACAGGCTGATGTTATTAATAATTTAATCAAACATCTTTTTTGTGACTTCGACTCCCGGTTTAGCTCACACACTTAGCACTTAAATAAAGCCTATAGGACATTAAAACAAACTAACCAGGGTCGTGTGAACGTCAAACATCTGCTGAGCGAATGTGCGTAAAACCTTTTTTTTTTACTTTTTTTACGTTTACTGACCCCATCTTTTTACGCTCACTTTTTGTTGAAATGGCAATTTTGTTTTATTAATAAGATAAATGATTTGTGTGGCGGTTTCTGATTATTTTTTGTATGGTAAGTAAATGGTGATCTGTCGACCTATTCTATAAAAATCTCATGGTGAATATACTTTGGCGAAGTATGCTTGAAGAGAGCTGTCACTCCAACTGATAACTGAAGGCCAGTTCCCGTCATTAAAAACGTTCAAAATCTAGTCGCAATCTCATCTCAGCGGCAACCAATGTCAAAAATGTAGGGAAATTAGAGGTATTTTTGACAGATTGAGACTGAGATCAGACTGTGAACGTTCTTAAAATTACGAGAATGTCCCCTCTGATTGTTTACAGTTTATTTCAAGCACACTTCTCTAAAGATTTCACGTTGTGTAGTGATACACAATACATCGGCAGAATCTTAAGCTCTAATGACAGTGATCTGCAATCACCAAACTTATCTATGGTGATTAGATATAAGATAAGATTATAAAGCCTTAATTATGAGCTCATTTTGATTGCCATTTGCTAGTCTAGACTATCATTTAGTTGTAACTGACACTGACAACTTAATTGGCATATTGACATCTACTTAGTTACCTTATAAACTTAGCTAAGCTAGATTGGCTTTGTTGCTAAGGGTCGCGTGTTTGACCTTTGATTGGAGCCAATATTTAAATGGCAAATATTTATACAAGGTGGAGACGACCAGTCTCCAGTCTGTATCCAAATATTCAATCAAATATATCCAATATTTTAGTCACTATAGCTAGTCAAAGATTGGCAAAATGCATAATCAGCCCAACACTACTATTTAGATTAAAAAAAAAAAACGATTTTAATTATGATAGTACCTAAATACTCGTATTCCTATGCCATCCATATCCATACTAATATTACAAATGCGAAAGTGTGTCTGTCTGTTACCTCTTCACGCATAAACCGCTGAACCGATTTAGATGAAATTTGGTATAGAGATAGTTTGAGTCCCGGTAAAGGAGATAGGATAGTTTTTATCCCGATATTCTCATGGAAACTTATGCGGGTGAAACCGCGGGGCGCTGCTAGTATGCTATATAGCTGATAGCATACAGCATACTTATAGGTTTTCATTCATTGTCATATTGTTGATGCCGCAATCAACGGGGTCACCTACTGGGCCCAACGCATATAAAAACAAAACGAGGAGGAAGAGTACTAACAGACGCCAGCACATCAAGTTACTACAATCTGTCAAATTTCTTTAATATATTTTCAACTTTAGCGCTAGAGCATAAGGTTCAAAGTTGATTGGGAAAATTTGACAGTTTCGGGTAGCTTGATGTGCTGGCGTCTGTACCATCGACACGAAAAGAAGAAAAAGAAATCGTTTTATCATCTCCACATTCTATAGTGTAGGTTTTGTGGGCTTAAACACAGTACCTACTTACTACAGACTCTAGGTTAAATCTTAAAAAGACTAGTCTAGTCTTCTCCCCTTTTTAGGGTTCCGTACCCAAAGGGTAAAAACGGGACCCTATTACTAAGACTTCGCTGTCTGTCCGTCCGTCTGTCTGTCACCAGGCTGTATTTCAAGAACCGCGATAGCTAGACAGTTGACATTTTCACAAATTATGTATTTCTGTTTCCGCTATAACAACAAATACTAAAAACAAAATAAAATAAATATTTAAGGGGGCTCCCATACAACAAACGCAATTTTTTTTGCTCGATATCAATAATGGCAACAGGTAGGCACTTGAAATATTCACAAAATACTCAGTTGTATTTTTACTTTAATAATAAAATTGAAATAAAATAAATTATTTAAGGGGGGCTCCCATACAACAGACGTGATTTTTTTGCCGTTTTTTGAGGTAATGTTACGGATCCCTTCGTGTGCGAGTCCGACTCGCACTTGGCCGGTATTCCTACAAAACAGATCGATTCTCATTTAACGACATGTTGATGTCAACCATGAAAATGTCTATTAACGACACAATATTCTACTAAATTAACATCGAAAGTAGACACGCTTTGACACGGTCGTCGGAAATTGGGCAACAATACTGTCCCGCACGCGGGCGGAGTCGTGGGCGCAAATAGTGTTGCTTAGAGTATACATTGTGTGTCACAGTGATATTTGATGTGTTACGTTTTGACTTATGTAGCTTGAATGTAAGGTGGAAGCGACGGAGAGTAATGGGTAGCTCTCCGTCCGATCAGGACCGGGCCCGTGCCGGACGGCGCGTATGTGTTCCACGCGCGCCTCAAAGAGATGTCAGCATAAAGGACGGGACCCGCTATGGCCGAAGTCTGCCGGGATAGCGGGATCGTCCGAAAGGGTTACCGCTGCCCCGGAACATAAAGGGCTAAGGAAGGAACACGGGTGGGTTTTAGTCAGTAAGAGTCTGACACTCCCACCCGCTCCACCCAGAGCGGGAGGAGTCATTAGATGATTTCCCATAAAAAAAGGTGGTTTAACATACCTTGTGGCTTTATGAAGGAACTTTTGTGATGTAAGTAATTAGTTTAGCACAAGGCAAAAAAATAAATAAAAAGATCTGATTAATTTAATAATTCATCTAAATCGAATTCAGGTAGGTACTCTCTAATCTTATTTAGGTACAGCCAACAAAAGAGATAAGCATGCAGGATCGTTGGATATAGTTGAAGTTTAGTAAGAAACCGATGAATGTTGTCGACTGAAATTTAATTTTATTAATGAGCTGTTTGTTTTCTATTAATTAAATTAAATTCTATTCGACAACATCCATCGGTTTCTTACTAAACTTCAACTAAATCCGACGATCCTGCATACTTATCTCTTTTTTTGACTGTACTTAGTGAAAATAACAATCATGGGTGCTTAAGTAATGGTATCTGTTACTAAACAATTAATTATTTTTATTAAACAGAGTTTTTTTATTAGCAAGTATCAAGATCAAATTATGCAGAACTAAAATGTTCAAAGCGTATGAGGTTCTTTGCCACTGGTTCGATTCCCACAGAAAACAAATATTTCTTTTGACACATGCTTCTTCCGGGTCTGAATGTTTGTGAAAGTAAGATTTCTATCTATAACCGCACCCACGTCACAAAAAAAAATCATCAACAAAGTCATTTTCGCCACTTTTTTTAACATGTATTTTTTGATTAAGTATATATTTTTATTTTACTAATACTCCTTTACACCAGAAATATAAACGTTAAACGATCACCAAAAGACATTTAAATCAAATTATATTGTACATAAAACTATGGAGATTACACAAAGCAATAATATGCCACTAAAACGTGTAATATAAACAGTTTATTTGTTAATAAAAATTATTATATGTAGCACTAAAATGTGTCATTCTGGAAGGTTGAATTTACTGTTGAGTTTCATATTTAAATGCTTTCGATATTTTGGTATTGAATTTACTGTTGAGTTTCATATTTAAATGCTTTCGATATTTTGGTATTGAATTTACTGTTGAGTTTCATATTTAAATGCTTTCGATATTTTGGTATTGAATTTACTGTTGAGTTTCATATTTAAATGCTTTCGATATTTTGGTATTTGTTTTACATTAATTCATAATCACCATGCTTGGCAAACGGATTGGTGATTACGTTTTATGGTTATTTGTATACAAGAAGTCAGGGGACTTCTTGCGAATCAATCGATCTATATGCCGCGGTCAGTCAGTGAATGGGTGACCATTTTTACTCATTCTAATTCCTTTGGTCGGGTCGCAAGCGCTACTGCCGACCAGGTTCTAGGTTCGTTCCCAGGTCGGGCAAAGTGTTAAATAAATAAGTGTAATTCCATTAGGAATTTCGCAGTTGCAGCTCGGAGTCTGGATTTGTACCCGGTTGATGGCAATAGGCTTGTAGCGGTATCTACAACGCCATATGCGAACAGCGCGTCATACTGACGTCACGCAAAATCCTGCATCTCGAAAGCAGAGTTTACCGCGCAGCTAGTTAACCGCCATCACAACGATAGGTACCTCTATAGGCTTGATGGCAATAGGTGGATGGGTTGATGGTAATTAGGTACATTGGATATAAACATAACTGGCGAAATGTAGGTGTATTATAGATATAGCTCTGCCTAACCCTTAGGGAAAAGTCAGAAGGCCCTATCCCTAATACTCTGAAAAGAACCAATTCCTATTACAACCACATTAATTCATTGGAAGTGTTAGCAGGAGTCAGGGCCTGCCTACTCCAACCAACGATGAACACATCCTCTCTATCCGGTGAAACGGTCTTCTCTATTTTCGC
Organism: Hydraecia micacea; assembly: GCA_914767645.1. Classification (NCBI taxonomy): domain Eukaryota; kingdom Metazoa; phylum Arthropoda; class Insecta; order Lepidoptera; family Noctuidae; genus Hydraecia; species Hydraecia micacea. The sequence continues at coordinate 1,608,759 of OU611801.1, read as the reverse complement.
CACGAAAACTTTTAAGTATATTTAAGAGGGTTATTTCAATACTCGACTATATAGAACTGCCTTCAGTTAGAACTTTGTACGGAAGGAAAACTATACAGTTTGAGGGAAGCTCAGCTTTACAATAGTTAGCCAAAGACATTAGAGACTCAACTGTAAACAGTTTTAAAAAAAGTAGCTTGAACTTTTATTTCGCTAACCAACTACCTAATACTTAAGAATATTATTATGTATTTTTTAAGTTTCTCTTATTTAAGTGAACTATGTTTGTTCTTTTTGAGCAATCAAATTCTTTAATCCGAACTATAAACTCAAACTCAAAGCATTTATTTCAATTAAACCATGTACAGGCACTTTTGAATTGTCAATATTAAATAGTCGGTCAGTTAGTCAGAAAGTTGAAGCTAGTTGCCCATTCCAAAACGTAGATCTCTATAGAGAAGAACTGGCAAGAAACTCCATGAACACTCTTTTAAATCAAGATATTACAAAATCCTGGGTACATTATTCTTGTTGCTTCTATATGTGAGAACAATGTAAATAAAACACACAAATGAAGAAACAATTCAAAATATAAGATTAAAAATAAGCCTTGGCAGTCTAGCTCAACCATTTTGTAGGGAACCGAATGATCTAACACACGCGCCACCATCAGTGAGACATATTCACCGAATGTACAAGACACCGTCAAAAAGCCTTTCTCACATCAAAATGGCAGTCGCTGTCGTGTCCACGCAGAAAGCTAACAAAAGCAGCGCAAACAGACAGACAGACAAAATAATTGTCTCCACTAAACATTATGCCGCCTACACCTGTCTTAAGACAAGCGGGGCAAGTCATAAGCGGTAGCGACATGTCATTTTGTATTAAATACAAAACAATGTTTTTTTGTGAAGATACTTAGCCTCTTATAAACCATAATGTGATCTAAGTTAAGGTGAATGCGCAGTGGTAGCCCGCGTTTCTTACGTTTTTTGCAATTTGCTGGTCAGTGTCAGGTTGTATCTTGGTCAAATTTTGATTCGCGACTATAACAGGTACGTATTTATAGAATTCACATGACGCCAATCGTTTTTTTAGCCCTAAAAATCAACTTTATGCGTAGATACGCACATTGACAGATAGGCAGAAGCCTATCCATTTATATTATTTCTCCACATAAAATCAATGTATATTTTTTCAGTTTCAATAACACATATTAAATAATTCTCCAGTAAATACATAATGTATTTCATAAATAAAATATGTCCCATTACATCAATCAGTTCAGATTCATAATGAAACAAAAAACTTATGATCATCAGCTGCTCATTGATCATAAGTTATACAATTAAATAAATACTTTCAAGTATAAAACGGGTTGCAAACAATCATATACGGGTAATTAGCAATGTGCTTTGAGTAGATTGGTACCTACAGTAAGAGTATAATTATTGGCAATTAATACTCTTTCGTAAAGGAAGGCGTCCAGGGAAATAATACCACTATACATATTTCTGTTGCCAAGCAATGCTTCTCTGTTGTAATGTGAAGAGTATTGAAGAAAGAAAAATATGTTTATTTGTTGCAGAAACACGTGCACTTAAAAAGATTACAAAGAAAAAAAAGTGGCACTCCGGGAGTGCCGACAGAAGTGAAAACTTCAATAATTACGTGTGTATTTTTTTAATCGTCATATAAACAAAACACAAACGGTATACTTTGCCATCACTCACTGACATATCGGAAACACATTAAAACCGAGTACATCCCGAGGACAGCCGAACACATCCGAAGCGGTGTCGGTTACGATAACATTGGCGCGAATTCAACGGTTTTTACCCATCTCAAAAAATGCCGAACGCGCCTAAAGAAGTTTTCACTTCAATAATTGGAATAAAAAAAAACAAATACATCTACATAATATTATTATCACACAACGGAAATAGTCGGCAGCTGCTCGTCGTGAATGTAACAAGAAGGCTTGCACTCAGCATTATGCTGTGCTATGGGGGACAAAAAAAGCACAGAGCTAAACTAATTATTTTCACATTGTAGTAATATAACAGTTTAGGACATTATTTTTTTAAGTAATACTAAAATAATATGTACTTGTGTACCTAATATCTAATTCATCATCTGCCTAGCCCTTTCCCAACTATATTAGGGTCGGCTTCCAGTCTAACCGGATGCAGCTGAATACCAGTATTTTACATGGAGCGACTGCCTATCTGACCTCCTCAACCCAGTTACCGGGTAATACGATACCCCTTGTTAAGTCTTGTTGTCAGACTTTCGGGCTTCTGACGACCCGTAACGACTGTCAAAGACCTACGAATGACAGCCGGAACCTACTGCTTAACGTGCTTTCCGAGGCACGGAGGGGTCTTGGCATGTGAAGATGGTCACTCATCTATGGACCAACCGCGGTAAGTATAGCTTAACCTGATCGATCGACCCGAGCGGCTATTATCACTTAGCCACAAGCCCCTCCTAATATCTAAATGTAATTCGTAATTACTTAACTCAGGTAGAGCCAAACTACAGAAATAATACAATCGTATTTTTCCGAATACAACACACAAACGCCACCAGCTCAAAACTTAACCCACACGTCAAAATTAAACTGGGTTAAGCGTGGGTTATGTTGTGTCGTAAGCAGAATCAAGTTTTTTAACTTAATGATTTTTATTTTGAGTGGGCACTGGCTAGCGGCTCCCTCGAAAACTGTTATGGTGAGATGATTTCATGCATAATACTTAGAAAGTGTTAGACCTAGGATCTTTTGATTGAAATACCTATAGGGTTCATGAAGATAGTACTTGTGTCATTGTAGGTACAGAAAAACACAAATATATTATTTCAGTTTTTTTTTTGTTTGTTATGAAGAGAATAAATTACATTACTTACCTATTTTAATCTTAAAAAAAACTAACTTACAAGTTTCGTAACAAAATTTAAAAAAAAAATTATAAGATAGATTATTAAATTGTAAGCCACAGCAGACTTTAAAAGCTAACGTCATAAAACAAAAATAATAATATGCACTCCTTAAAAATATTTTTCTCATCGAATTTATCATTGAAATACAAAGCTGATTCAAGTTTTAAGAATTTATTAACTTCCAATCGTTTAAAATACAATAAATCTATGATACAATAATTTAAAATTGGAAAATGATGTCACCATGGTGTATGAAATGCAGACAGATAAAAAGTTAGTCTGCGTTTTGATTGCGTTGCGATTTTTATGTTTGTTGTTTGAAAATAAATGTCACTTTTATTACGAGTATATTTAACCTATTTTACATTCTTTTATTTTTTTATAGGCGTTTGAATAAAATATTTTGCTATCTTATGAGTTTTAAACAAACGCAGGCTATGTTTGGCATCCATATTAGCGATTTATCACACATGAAGAAGTTTTCTTGATTTAAAATATAACTTTATTTTTTGTTTAAAACGCATTAGAGTTTAAACGTAAAAGCCTGTCACAATAAAATCCATTGCGCTTACTTCAAAAACACCAAATCCTAATCATAAAAAAATATGGACTAACAAAAAATCCAAGGTTATTCCAATGATATTTTACGAGCCCGTCGGGACCCGTAGCATATTATGTCAATTTTTACAACTATGACCCCAAACGTGCTCAACCTTTATCTACAATATTAATGTTTCATTACTCTTTTATAGCCCATTTAAAAAAAACGCCTTTTCCAAATAAAAAAGGTGTTTAAAATGTCTAAATAAACTGTCAGAACTTTTTTTGCGTTAATATTTTGTCTTTTAAGCTGAAAAGGTCGGATTTTTTACCATATTTGCAAAAAAATGTTTGTCAGCTTTTATTTTTGTGTCGTTAAGTTTTATCGTAATGTTGGCTAAACATGTTTTGTTTTTGTTCATTTATTTAGGACATCAAACGACTACCCATTTTAATATTTGTAAATTAGTTTCAAAATACTGCATGGTGTTTAAATTCATGTGTGTAGTATGTTCAAGTTTTAGTTAAATCAGGTTATGTAGGTACAGAATTATTATTTATGTTTTTTTTATCTAATTTTGTTTAGGAGCTTTTATCACAGATATGTCAGCCCCATCTATTATTTATGTTGTAGGTATAGGAAAATTCGTATTTGTAACCTAAGTATAAATAATTAAGATTATTGAACCTTCTATATTTTGTTCAACATCAGTTAGCTTAATGAATCCATTTCTGAAGAATATTCTTAACTAACATATTTTTTTTCTCTTTACAGAATCACTGTGGACTATCAATAGGCTAAAATGACCAAGTGACGTGAAAAACGGTGGTAACTTTAGTGACAGTGTAGTGACAAATAGTGCTGTGCTAGTGTAAAAACGGATTTAGTGACAAAATGTGGAGGTGATTCTCACGACTGATTCATTAAATTATGTGCAGTGCTGTTGATAGTAAAAAATCAAAATGTGTGCCAAAATTAGGAATTTAATCGCCGTGTTTTGTGGTAAGTTTTTCCTCTTTATAACCTTTTATTATCAAAATCTTAACTTTATTTACATTTTTCCATTAAGTACTAAGTAAAATTGATTGATTTTGTATGTGTCTGGAAGTACTGATCCGATAACAAACATTATTTCTTTGACAGAAAGCTACGCTATTTCCGAATGGCCGGATAGATAAAAAAACCGGTTAAGTGCGATTCGGACTCGCGCACCGAGGGTTCCGTACAAATTTGTAGGAATGTAACTACAAATTTACGGTTTTCGGATTTTTTCCTTTACTTGTGCTACATGACATTGCTTCTCACCAAATTTCATGATTCTAGGTCAACGGAAAGTACCCCATAAATTTTTATTCCCTTGAGAGTGTCGAAATATACGTTTTTTGCGGCATAAACGGCCGTATATATTTTTTACGTTAACTTAAGTTAGATTTTTTCACATATGGTGTATGGTTTTAATTTCAACTCGATACCTCGAGATAAAGGGTCTTCACAGACAGACGGACAACAAAGTGATCCTATAAGGGTTCCCTTTTTTCGTTTTGAGGTACGGAACCCTAAAACGATAAAAAAAATAATGTAGATATGTTCTATGGTATAGTTAACATCCACGCCGACGAAATCGCTGGCAGAAGCTACAAAAAAATAAGCCAGTACCTACCTCATACGCATGAGCGACACGCGTCAACGGCAGAGGCAGCCCTTATCTCCGAAAAAACGACCCACTGACCGCAACTGCAGCTATCGACGGGTGTCTACGACTGCCGTCGACACACGTCGACGACAGCAGCCGACACTCGTCGACGGTTGGAGCTTAGTGTACGAGCACTAAGGCACTAAGGTATTTTATAGAACTTCGATCGTGGCAGTGGCTTAGAACAGTTACGACAACAAGCTTGCATATTAGAAATATATCGTGCATATTTTCAATACCGTTCGGTTTAATTGATTTGCGGCCTACAGGGGATATCGGTGTCGCTTGCAAGCGACTTACAAACTGGAATTACGGCCTTAGAAAGAAAGAAGAAAGAAAAAGCATTTATTGCGGCTCATACAGGAAGATCACAAACTAAACTAAAGACAGTAAAAAAAAAAAACAAGTTATATAAAAAGAAAAATGAAACAGAAAGTCCTATACGAGGCCAAAAGGCTCCTATCTCAGCATGATGCTGCAACATTTAAAAAATAAATGTCACAGCGCTGGTACTCTGATAGGGCTTAGGGAATTTAACGGGAGAATCTGTTTTATAACAAGATTAATCTACAATTTTCTCTTCAAAATCCTCAATTGTGAAATATTCTGCTAGCAACGATAAAGGAAAGCGAATCCAATAAAGCCAAAAACTATCCTGATAACTGAAATACCAACGACCAAATAAAACGGTGCAAGCGCCATTTTTTGTCCATTTTCATTTCAAAATCTGAAACTATTAAAATCTCTTACTAAGCTTAAAAGCAATTTATGAAGTAGTAGTGAGTTCCATTGAGATAAATCTTATCCTCTGCTTATTATTCCATCAGTATAAACTACTTACTTATGTAAACGGAATTATTTTCAATGGGGTTCTTAGGTACTTTATCAACAGTTTTGCTTGCAACTTTCCAATGGCACTTAGCTCGTTTTACCTGAAAAGTGTCAAGTGGAATATCATCATCTGCCTTTTCCAATTACATAATTATATTGAAGTTGGTTTTCAGTCTATGGCCTTATCTCATTAGGACACCAGTGGCGACGCATCCTTGATTGGACTGACAAAAATGTAAGTACGATTGGTTACGCAACCGATCGGACTCCTGGTGAAATACCCGCTACTATGGTTTCGCCACCATGGTCATCATCTGCCTGGCCTTTTCCCTACTATGTTGGGGTCGGCTTCCAGTCTAACCGGATGCAGCTGAATACCAGTATTTTACATAGAGCGACTGCCTATCTGACCTCCACAAACCAGGTACTGGATAATACGATACCCCTCAGTAAGACTGGTTGTCAGACTTTCGGGCCTTTGACTACCCGTAACGACTGTCAAAGATCCACGAATGACAGCAGGTGCTTTCCGAGGCAAGGAGGGGTCTCGGTATGTAAAGATGGTCACCCATCCACAGACCAACCGTGGCAAGCGTAGCTTATCCTGTTTGATCGACCTGTGCGGCTGTTATTATTTAGCCACGGGCCCCTCCATTGCGCCACCATGGTGTCCTAGTGAAATACAAGCCTAAAGCTACGATTTGCTTAAAGAGCGGCAGTCGCCACGTAGCGTCTGCAATTTTCCGGGGAATGACGTCACTGCAATGTTATTTTTGAAATAAAGTTGGTGCGTTTTCCTAGTGTCTTTTGACTACGTAAAGTCAAACCCCACTGCCATGATTTTTATCACAGCCGTTGCTGATTTTTTTACATGGAGCGCTGCATATCTAACCTAAAAGTGTTAAGTGAAATATTGGATTAAAATTAAAATTGTTAGTAATAAAAATTAAAAGACAATGGATACAGTTCGTAGGCGTGCGACGCGACTAGTAGACTAATTTTCATGAAGTTTTCATAGAACTTGTAGTAACTACTACTTGTAGTAACGCCTGTCTGCGAGAGCCTTAAAAGTAATGTTTTACTAAAGAGTAAATCGCTATTCTGAAATAAAAAAGTAAAATTTTCTCTCCAGTCTGAAGTGCTCAAATAAAACAGAAAAAAGCAATGCTTTATATTTTTCTATAAAACTTGGCAATATGGCTGGCTATTGGGTCCATGTTAACAGGACTTTTCAAATAAAATAAAAAATACACACACGTTTATAAAAGTTCTATTGTGGAGTTAGTATTTATTGGGTTCGCGTCTGTAGGGCTTTTATAGGGTTGCAAATGTTGCAAAGCGAACAAATATTCGAAAATATTTTTATCGGATATTTTGCGGAAGTAGGTACTTCTTTATGTTTTCTTTTTTTTTGGCGAAAGAATCAGCATTGCCATACAACGTAGCAATGCTGCCAGCCTTTTGGGCACGTTTCCTATTGACAGCGAGTCGGACGAATGTTTTGATGCCGTTTGATTAATCTCCTCCTTTTTATATACTTTTACATATTATTATTTTAAGACTTCTAGCTTTTTAAATTATGTAAACTCCAATATGTATGTAGACTTACATTGTTAATGCTTATTATTAGATATCGTGAATTCGCGAAAAATAATTGTGAATCAACTTTTTGGGTAAAATAAAATATAGCTCTTTTTAACTAGCTATTCGATCTCAAATGAGACATAATTTATTTTTCTCAATAATTACTGTTCGTCTGAAAATCTCTATAAAACACATAAAGGGACACGTCAGTTTACAGACATAATTATGAGGTTTAAGATAACTTTATTCTTCTATTCTTATATGAACACATTAATATTCATTTACATAAGAATATTATAATTAAAACATAGGTCAATATTGTTGGGTTGGGCAAATTTAGTAACCACTGGCGAATCAATATTACCAGGAAACTTCGAATATGAAATTTAACCACCCACCTCCCAATTCCAAATTAATTGACAGCTCAAATAGGTATGTATAATATGTATATATCCGAATATCCGATAATGTCAACCTATACCATCCAATATTCTACGTATGTTTGTTGTGGCTTCGTTCCGCCTTCGTACCTTGCGACATGAGTTCTCCAAACACTAGTACACTTAATTACAAACAAACACAAACCTGTACCAACAGTAATAATAATGTGTCGCGCGTTAAATTAAACGAGATTCTGTAATACGAATATTTGTCATATGCGAGATAATTTCTAAGTTTCGTGCCAAGTACTAGGGTATAAAGTAATGAATATTTAATGCTGTCATTATGAGGGTGGTGGACTTTTAACATGAAACCTATCCGACTTTGCTGGGATGTGTGACACGCTTTCTATGAAATATTTGATTACGTTGGTGTTTTATCGTCGTAGATTTGGGTCTGGCTACTTATTGAAAGAAAGAAAAATAGTTTTATTTGTCTCACAAACACGTGGAAACAAAAAGATAATTAAAGAAAAATATAAAAAGTATATCTATGATCGCGAGCACGACGCAGAAATAGTCGACAGCTGCACGTCATAACTTACATTGCATTGACGGAACGCCAAAGCGTAATCTAATAGAAAAAAGCTAGCAAAGCAAAAGTAAACTGAATAGCTCAGACTCAGATCAATGCAGGTAGCCATAAATGTGCATGTGGGGTTGTGTTGTGCTGAGTTCAGTAAACAGAGGCAAGGCTATGTCCCGTCGTAGAGACGATCGAAAAATCCTTCAATATTTAAGTTCAACTTTTGACAAAGGAAAAATTTATAGCGCCCAAATTTATTTTACCTTTAACTTCATTAAAACTCCTAAAAAAATATTTTTCTACTTCGCCCCAGAAAATATCCGAATATCCGCACACACAACCCTTACGTAACAAGGTAGGCCACCATTATTTATAGGGCTGGCCGGCCACCAATTAAACTTTCATTAAAATACTACGTTTGTTACCTCTGCTTTGTAATTTGTATTGTTAGTTATTATTTCTGTGCCCTCGACTGTTTGCTGTGTGATTTTTCAAGTGTATTTGTGTTTTTTTTAGGTTAGGGTTGTGACTTATGGTTATGAGTGACATATTGTTGTTGAAATCAAAAGTCGATATGTTGTTTAAACATTGCTTTTGTTAATTAATTTGTTGAATTACTTAAGTGAACGGGACTAACAGATTTGGAAAAATGTTCCAGCTGGTTGTGACTAATGACCTACCAATTAAAAAAAAACAACATTTAAAGATAAAAAGTGGGCGTGCTCTGATTAAATTACAGGCATCTGAAATGTCAAAGCATTGACTTTCAAAGTACCTATTTTAGTAAAAATAATCTAGCTTCATTTTAATAGATAAGTACATATTTAAGTTTCTTTAGTAATTTGAATTGTTAAAGGCTGAAAAATACATGGACTGTTAGCATACATCATCGCACTGCTCCTCATGACTTCCAGTTCTTTCGATCCAGGGCTCACTGGTCATTTGTTTCCCCCAGCTCGTCCCGCCATCTTTTACGGGGTCAGCTGCGACGCCTTCTGGCTGTGTCAGGGCTCCGCATAGTGGCACTTGAGAGACAAGAATACAGACCAAGAAATTCCTACCTTATAAAAAATCAACGTGAAAAAAACCTAGTCCTTAATAATATAGAGATATTGTAATAATGGTTGGCTAGTAACTGCTCTTTAATAATAATATTGATGAATAATTCAAAATGGCGGTCTTAAAATTACCCGTTGAGTCTAAAATCTTGCCTGAAATTTAATAATCTGGGACCTAATCTAATAATTAAACAAGGGATTTGACTAGATTCTAGTGTAGATTAGAAATAGGTATTGGCTTAAGTAATTTATTTATGCATTGAGCGAATAATGGGGGTGGATATCCTAACTAATATTATAAATGCGAAAGTAACTCTGTCTGTCTGTCTTTCTGTCTGTCTGTCTGTCTTTGCTTCACGCCTAAACTACTGAACCGATTTGTGTGAAATTTGGTACAGACATAGTTTGGAACTTGAGAAAGGACATAGGATAGTTTTTATTACAAAAAATAAAAAATTAAATAAAAAATAAAATTTATTCCGGACATACAGCGCCATCTATTGGTCAAGAGTCTGCATCAATTCAGTACTGAAAATTCATCGGAAAAATGTAAATAAATAGTAAAAAGGTATGAAAATATAATATAATACAACTTTTAGTACAAAGAAAATGCTCTAACGGAGTATAGATAATTCTATTAGTACTATAATTATGTCGAGTTGGTGATCGCGCAATGGTGTCGATCGTTACACGAGTTCGGTTCATGTTATTGTTTTAATTCAGCGGAAAAAAGTAAATAAATAGTAAAAAGGTATGAAAAAAATAATATCAATATAATAAAACTTTTAGTACAAAGAAAATGCCCGAACGGAGTATAGATAAATAATCCGAGTTGTCACTATGCTCGATAGATGGCGTTGGGATCGAAATAGATCGCGCTATGGTTTCGTTACACGCATTTGGTTGGGTATCGGCCGAGCGCTTCGGTACTGTCGTGGAATTGCGGATTGATCGTTTCGTAAATTTAAAATTGGCTCCGTTGTATTAGTAGATTAAAAAGTTTATTTGTTGGGTTGTCTGGTGCACGCACAGAGTACATTATATGTCTGGTGGTTGTTTTCAAAATTGGTTCCGTTGTATTTGTCGATTAAAAGGTTTATGAATATCTTCCACATTTCATTTTTGAAGAGATCCCGCGAGATCGGGAACTATGTGGGTAAAACCAAAAATCTGCCGGAAGTCACTATTCCACGCGAACGAAGTCGCGGGCAAAAGCTAGTACTTATTATAGTTTTGAGTAGAAAGGTTAAGAGGGATCCCTTTAAAAATATTCTAACTCGGTATACGGTGGGACTGAGTCTTTAACGTATTTGACCAATGCTGAATATTTGCTTCTAAAAATACTATAATATTGCAATAATTACCAAGTTTGGTAAATTAATTAGTGACCGCGGTAGGTACCTATATATCGGGGTCTTTCAGCGCCTATGTGCTGGTTTGGTCCCTGGGGTGGTCACGGCGTGCTATGTGTTCTGGTGCGCCGGTGATGGGGAATACTCCCCAGAGGAGGGGAAGAGTCCCACATAACTGCACTATCTCCCCGTGGTAATGCAGAATGCATGAGCATTTCTCCACGTTAAAAAAAAGGTACCTATATACTATACTAAGGTATGACTGACTGATGAATAATAATTAATAGATCAGCCGGTATATTTTGTAAAAAAAAATAACCATGACAACTTGGTGACGTGAGCTGTCATCCTACTTGTGGCGACATCTACATCGCCACACATGAACTACGCATCATACTGACGGCACGCAAAATCATGCATCGCACAAGCAGAATTTACCGCGAAGGCGCTTTACAAAGTGATTACATAACATTACGCTAGGGTTTACCTAAGGGATAAGTAGGTAGCGGCGTATTGTTTCATAATAATATAGTCAAATTTCATCACCACTGCTCTCAAAACGGTGAAGGAAAACATCTTGATGACGGTATGTTCTAGAACCAAAAATTCGAAGACATGTGACATTCGCCTACACTTACAGGGCCCGCGTGGTGGGTTACGGTGGCCCACTCCTTCACATGTCCCAAAAGTAGGCACGACATAGGCTGTACCCACATTTAATCCACAGGGCGTTTGCCTGTTGCCACTAACCGGGCATAAATCTTATTCAGCAAAAGAAATCCTCGCCTAAATATCCTATCTATATTGCAAGTCTGTCACAAAAATCTAGATGACAATATCCGAATATCCGAAAAATCCTATCAAAACCCGATCGGCATGAAAATAGGTTGAAATCGAAGCAATACCAATAGTCCGGGATCAGTGGGGGTAATAAAATCGTCCCGGACTATTCCGGGCCTCTATATGGGAAGGGCATGACCTTATTCTCAAACACTTTGATCCCTGAACAGCGAATCAAATCCCGGGTAGGGATGGGACATGTATCGATAGTTACGTAATTGTAGATATCGAATTTTTACAGTTTTTGCTTGGTAGAGGTTGTGTTTGATTTTTGTGTGGGTTGTGCATTTTGATAGGTGTTTGATTTAGAAGTTGATTGCACAGGATGCGCTGGACTCACAAAAAAAAAATGCAACGTGATACTATATAATTGAAAAAGACTTGCAAAGGAACCAAATCTACATATTCAATATATCATCCTTCTGCTTTGCCATTTCATTATCATGCAGTTGTAAAATCCCTTTTTTATATCATTTCAAATAAGTAAGAACCCATTAAATTCTCTCGTTGCTATAAATTCTCTTAAAAGATTTGACTAAACACGTCACTTACCCATCATATCGACTACTACCTATCGACATTTCCCATCCCTCGAAATTATTCCATTAGCTCCCAGAAATTAATTTAATATATTTTAAACTGAGGCTTATCACGACCAAAATACACTCTACCCGGGTAATACGAATATTTGCCGGTCAAAAAGGTCCGTAAACAACTAATTTTAATAATCTGACTTCGCCTCTCGTATCAAAATGTAAATTTCGGCATCAAACTTCCTTGGTTAATTACATATTTGGGATTAAAAACATTGAAAAATTTAGGTTAATTTTGTTGTAGGAGATGTAATTAATTATGTACCGAGAATTTATAATTTTTGGGGTATTTTAAGCTTTACAAAATGTCCCATCTTAGGATGTAAGTAATGAAAAAGTATTGGTTGGGACTCGCACAGGAATATCACAAACTAAACTAAACACGACAGGGGTCTTCTCAAATGTAATAGCTATACCCATCCCTTTTTGAATTAACTTTAAAAATTAAAATAAATAATTACTTACTTGCTTACTCGTATGAACACTTAAAAAAAAATTTAAAAAACCCCCGACTCAAACAAAAACCTCTAAAAACTAAAAAATAATATATATTGGTCCTTTAAGTTTAATATAAGTTGCAGGAAATATTTTGATCCAAGCGTCCTCACGTCGGGGGACGGCTAATGATAATTGGAAGTTAACAGCAGCTATGTTTTCTACAATAGCATGCATTCATTATTGCTGGGTTTAAGCCTCATCTGTTTGGTGTTATTTCATTAGCCGTCCCCCGACGTGAGGACGCTTGGATCAAAATATTTCCTGCAACTTATATTAAACTTAAAGGACCAATATATATTATTTTTTAGTTTTTAGAGGTTTTTGTTTGAGTCGGGGGTTTTTTAAAGGACAATGCCCATTTTGTTAGGAGTTTTGGGCCCCTAAAAAACATCGCGTGTCACGGTGGTTATAACTTGGTTTTGTAGACCTAGAATTACCTTTTCATATTCTGAAATCGATTTTCAATTTTTCACCCTGGGTTAAGAGAAATCTTATTTTTTCGGATGCTGAAATTGAGGTTATAAAAAAAGTTTTTTTTTTGTTTTAAACATAATTGAAATTAAAATAATAATATTGCTTAACCTTTTGACCGCTCGTGTCGTATTTATGCGACACATATTTCCGTGCCCCTACCGCTCGTGTCCTATTTCTGCGACAGAGAACATGCATGATTTTTTCGTTCTATTAACTGCATGGTATAACTAAAACCATGAATATTTAATAATGGTTTTAGATGTACCACGCAGATAAAAACTTTTGTCAATTTTTTTATCGATACAACGATTTCTTCTAGATATTATTTTATCTTCATTTTATCGATTTGTAGGCGCGCGCTAGGGGCACGGCAATTGATATTTAGCCAAGCGCTTAAAAGGTTAAGTATTAATATTGATTCCTTAATTTAGAAAACACTACATAACTTCTCTTGCTAGATATTATGTAGGTTAAGTACTTGCGCTTACAAATATCCCGTGCTGTGCCGTGGCGGCAGTCAGCGTTAAGTAGGCTGTGCCCTCACCACTAGTAGGTAGTGTTGTTAAAAATAAATACATACCTGCGACTAAAGTCGCACTAGCCAACTAGCTATGAGCTCCTCTAACCTAAGGCTTTAGCCTTAGGTTAGAGGAGCTCATGGCTAGGTTACAACCACACGGATCCATCTCAAGTTAAGCTAAGCTGCTCTACGGCTGCTTACTTTAAAAAAAAAAACAACAACAAATAATAGGTATAACATTTATTCTTCAAGGAATATATGGTTTAGAAATTGTGCTGGGCGCTTATATCATTAAAACAACCCCAGCTTAATTAACACAATACGGTCATAGTATGAACGCAGCACCCTACTGTATGATTTAACACTAAGCAACTACAATAATAAGCAATGATACTCTCTAAAGAATTTGCCCTATGTTGCTCTCTACTCATCAAAATCAAAAGTCATTTATTCAAACTAGGCTGAGAATCAGCACTTTTCGAACATCAAAATTACAAACGACAGTCCCCCAAAACGCCTGCCCTTCACCACTTCCTAGTGCTTTCGCTGGGGAGAAGTGGCGCAACAAACTCCCCAGCAGCACAGCTGTCTGTTCAGTTAGAAAATACATATAAATAAATAGGTGTAATAAATCCTGCTACTCACATGTCTTGATTTAATTCTGGCCCTAACTAGATAATTGTTTTGACATGTCATTGAAGTCTTAACTATTTCTCAGTAGCTTTTTCAAGTTTTGTGAAAATATCATCTACTTGAAATCCAGTAAAATCTGAATATGGGGCTTCTAGTTCATCCCAACAATTGCTATGTAAATGATATCTGCAGATTCTTGCAGTGAAGGGAATTATACTTTTTGATGTAACAACAAAACTTCTTTTATAGTGCCTGGTACTAACAGACGTTCAGTGTTCCCACAACCAAGGAACAGGCAATGTCGTGAACTTGCCGAAACCCGCGTGTACTTTAGTGAATTAATTTTTGAATATGTTCGAGGTAATTGTTGTTCTTGAGGTGGTGCAACCGGCAGTGGTAGAGGAGGTGGTACAGGAATCACAGCATCTGCGATGTTATTGTCCATGTTATCAGTCACTGGGGCAGACTCCACAGTGGGTCTGTTAACACCACCAATGGCCTGGCTCTGTATTCCTCTCGATGCAGCCTCCCAACAAGCACGACAAACTCGTTCTAAATTCAAGACCTAAAAATAAGAAAATATTATATTATATACTATTTATTTTGTTCAATTAGTTCAATAATAATTATAATGCCACAATCAAAACACTTACATGATGAGCTGGTGTCCATCTTAGTATAAAGTTCCTTTGAGGACAGTCTTGACTAACCCTTTTGAGTTCTGCAACTTGCAATTGACATGCCACACGCATAACATACGTTGAGGTGTCCAAGAGCAGGGGATACAAGGGATAGAGTTGTGGTTGATGATGTCCGGTTTTGTAATAATACAAAACATTCAACACACAGGATGTCATCAGAGGATATCTGAAAAGATAACAAAAACAAATCAGTGAATTCCTAAATAGATAATACATACATTTATTCATGTGCTCATTGCAATGGTCTAGGTTTTCTAACAGATCACCATACACTGTCTAAAACGTTAATTTCTGTTATAGTGGAAATAATAGATTTACAGTTGACGATGACCCCTTGATTGACCAAACAGGCATCCTAAATGTTCGTCGTATAAGTCTTGTAAATGACACATTATACACTTACCGGTGTAGGTGTTACCCAGGATCTCAGAAGGATAAGCATTGGTTCATCTAATTCTTCAATTTGACGTCTACGAAGATTAGGCGCCAAACGTAGGGAGCAATTGATACATCGGCGAGATAGAGGGCGGTTTACCCGACCTCTACTAGGTGTAGACATTTTTCAGGGGAAAACAAGAGTCCAAGGCTAACATAAAAACTAAAATGCAGTCAATTTGCTCACTTATCACTAAAACAAGAGTCCAAAGCTCACTTAAACTAAATTGTCAATGTGTTCACTTGTCACTAAAACAGGAGTCCAATATCTTAAAACAAATCCACTGGAGGAACGTAAACGCTCAACTAGAAAGCTTCAAATTGTAACGAATAAACGAACAGAATTAAATACGGAGGAATAAATTCAACTCGACGCAAAACGAACGGCACGAAACAATTTGATTGATGCATTGATTTGACAGTTTGATCTGTCAGGTGTGACCATGTTAATAAATATTTTGGTAATCGATTTGTTATTCATAATATTATTTAAATAATTAATTAAAAAGATAATTATATACGCTATTTAGGTTTGTACAGGAGGTACTAACCTGAGTACTAACCACAATAATGTCTGTGGTACCAACTTTTGTTTTTAAACAGACTAATCAAGCATGAATGTAGCGTAATATTTCTGACGGTAGGAAATACCATGAAACCTATGATAATATTTTTTTTAGTTTATTTACTACTTTTGTTTTCTTTATTTGAGCCCGTCCATCGTCTATTTCGCGCCTAATCAGTTACATGAGAGTGTTAGCTAGATTACGACAGGAGAAAAGCTATTGTAGCCTATCTCCGGTCATTTCAGTAGGCGGATTAGTAAAATATCGATATTTTCAATCGATTACAAATATTGAATTGACATAGTCAGTCGTCTGGCAACATTCAGGTTAAGTTTTATGGCGGAACTGACATAAATTCAATAAAATAAATATTAATTTTGTTTTCCAATGCTAGGGTAAAAGAAATGTTGATAAAAAAAACTTAAACATGTAAAAATACAACTTAATTTTTGAGAAGTAAATAGTCTTGACACGTAACCAAAACTAAGGGGCCCATTGGTGGTCATTCTCCTTTTTAATTTAACTTTAATTTCTTGCTTTTTAAACTTTATAATATTATATTACTAGTAAACATGCTATACGATCGAAACGTGACTCGCCGAAATTTGCGAAGCTGTACGTATTTTTACCACAGTGAAGCTAGTTAGGTACTCGTGGTCGTTGGCGTTCATTCCATATTAACGTATTCCTCTGTTTTCTCCCTGGATAATGATACTAGTCTAACTACTTTGGCTTAATTATATGTTTTTTAAACGGTTTTATTGAAAAAATAAAGGTAATGATAATGTAGTAAATAAGGTATTAAAAGCTGAATAATTCGTTAAGGCCTTAGGTACCAGTCATCACTTTAGTTTCCTCATCTACCTATCGACATCAAAAAAGTAATTTTCAAGTTTTTAGTTTTCATTTGGTTAGTTAATATTCCTCATTCCCTTTCAATATAGTGTACATTATTCTACTTGTCAGGCCCTTTCATTTGATACCCATATTAAAGGAGTTTTGAAAAAAAAATGTAATTCGCCATTTTGTGGTGACGGCCATCTTGGATTTGAAATTTGTAATATTGTACAGTATTCTACTAGTCAAGCCCTTTCATTTGATATCCATATTGAGGAATTTGTGAAAAAAAAAATGTAATTCGCCATTTTCTGGTGGCGGCCATCTTGGATTTGAAATTTATCATAGTGGTGTATTCTACTAGTCAAGCCCTTTCATTTGATACCCATATTGAGGAAGTTGTGAAAAATTATGTAATCCGCCATTTTGTGGCAGCGGCCATCTTGGACCGATTTTCATCAAACATAGCTAAGAACACTCCCGACTAATTCACCTTTCAAACAAAAAAGACAAAATCAAAATCGGTTCATCCGTTTGGGAGCTACGATGCCACAGACAGACACACACACACACACACACACACACACTCACACACACACACACACACACAGACACGTCAAACTTATAACACCCCGTCGTTTTTGCGTCGGGGGTTAAAAACATTTTAAAAGAGTAACGGCGAAGTTTTTTGCCCATTCTTCTTCATACGAAAACTACCTTTTGGAAGGAGCGACTAGAATCAATTCGATTTTAATGTAATTTTTGACGTTCAAAACTGCTTTTTATGTGTATTTCAAATAAATGCTCTGACTTTGACTTTTAACATAAAAAATAAAAACAAAAGTAAAATGAAAATAAAAACAAAAGTCCTGTACGAGGCCAAAAGGCCTTATCTCAGCATGATGCTGCGACATTTAAAAATAGGTAAGTGTATTCTGATAGGGCTCGCTGTGATGTCAAGTACACTGTAAGTATACAGAAATAAATAAAATAAAAATTACATACTGAAAGGTGATTGAAAAGGTAAATGAAGGTGATGAAATAAATTACACAAAGCAAAGCGCCTGCTAGACAGCAGTGGTGGCCAAGTGGTAACGGCCGCGACTTACGAGGTGTAGGTCGTAGGTTCGAACCCCGACAGGCGCTTTACTTTGTGTAAATTATTTCATCACCAATGCTCTCAAAACGGTGAAGGAAAACATCGTGAGGAAACCGGCATGTTGTCCTAGAACCAAAAATACGAAGACATGTGACGTCTGCCAACCCGCACTGGGCCCGCGTGGTGGGTTACGGCGCACTCCCTCTCACCGAGAGGAGGCCTGTGTCCCAACAGTGGGAACATTATAGGCTGATTGTGTGAAAGCGCCTGCCTGGGCTCGAACCCACGACCTACTCGTGCGACTCGTAAGTCGAGGCTATTAGCACTGGGTCTAATGCACAGTCGTAATGAAAGGCATTGCCGTTGTACCTAAGTGTGTTTCGCAATTACACGCATGTTGATACAGGTAAATATTCTCATTTGTTAGTTATTTCTTACTTCACTTTCTTCAAAACACAGCAACATTGTTTAGCGGTATAGTGATTTTCCGTACGAGCTCTTTCACCGCACCTAGTCCCCAAAAAGTAAAGTTTACTTCCAAGTTAGATACGAGTATCTCACCGACTAATTCCGATTTGTTAACCGGCCCACATGTTAAGCCATTTTACTGCTAAAAAAACAGTGGTACTCCGGGAGTGCCGACAGAAGTGAAAACAAAACACAAACAGAATACTTTGCCATCACTCACTGACATATCGGATATACATTAAAACCGAGTATATTCCGAGGACGTCCGAAGCGGTGTCGGTTACGGTAACAGTGGCGCGAATTCAATAGTTTTTTACCCATCTCAAAAAATGCCCAACGCGCCTAAAGAAGTTTTCACTTCAACATTTATTTTGATGCCCTTTGATTATATCCTGTTTATATACTTGTACATATTATTATATATTTTTTTAACTTTCCAATAAGTGGATTTTCCATACACAATCTTAAAAGATCGCTACATTATACTCATTTCCCTATACCCTCAATCATCACAGTACATGCGCCCTTTTTCCACTCAGCAGCCTTTGAAAGCCAGCAATCAGTCTTTCACCAAAACGGCTCTAAAAGATTCCGCTATACACCACAGGCTGTTTGATTGAATACAAAGACGGAACAATTAATAATAACAGGAAAAATAATGTGATCAATTAGGGTGGCTAGCGAAACGGTAGTGATGGATCGGGAATTACCCTGTACCATCAGTCACGTGAGGATGCCGGTGAGAATTTCTCGAAGGGTTGTCGATAGCCAACAAGCGATTTATTCCGGTCTGATCCCCTGAGCCACCCCTCCACCCCTCCCCTCCTCGATCCCCTAGTTCGTCTTGCTTGGGTATTAGTGTTTTGTTTCTACTTCTAGCTGTTGAATATTTTCAGAACTCGGTTGGTTTTAAAGACCGAAAGGGAGAAAGAAGATGCGTTTAGTAAGTCGACAATCAATCGTTTAGTGACCAAAGTATAATTTTATATTGTTGCTTCTGCTCGTGCTTCGTCCGCGTGAGATTTCGGTCCCCGACCCAACGCGTCGCATCCTATCGGCCGTCCGCACTATCACTTCGTTTTCTGAGTTTTTTTCTTTTTGCTCGGGTCCTAAAGGTCGTTGCGTGATGTTAAATAGCCTATCTTTTTTTCGAGTACCTGCATCCTGAACGGCTATTTTAAAACCTCACTGTTCTTCAAATTGTCGTATTTCATTGTCTTTCTTACTTTCGTAATTTTTTTTTTCCTAACTTTTGCCATCAAGTAAATTACAATTATTATGAAACAGTCATTAACCACTTATAGCTACACGAATGAACTAATAGGTACAGTCAACTGCACATACTGGCAACAAATTGACATTGACAGCGTCTTTATGCCGTAGCATTAAGAGCGATTTTCGTAGTGCATGTTTAGTTACCAGTAATGTAAATTTGCTGATCGTACATAATCTCAAAGATCACCATCTGAGCAAAATTATAAGAATGATACGTTTTTATCAATGGAGCTAACAATTCTATTGACTTTAGTTTCATTGTAAGTTTGTTCTCATTCTCATGGTAGAACTGTTTCTTGACGTCTGTTGGGGCTTGTGTCATCTGGGTATGAGTTTTATACTATTTATTTGATTATGGCTTTTTAAATATTTAGAATTGCTGTTTTGTCAAAAAATCATTTCTATATCACCCTAATTTAAATATTAGTTTCCAACATGGTTGCAGATAACAACTTGCAACTTTGTGTCTTAATTTTATTTCGATAAAGCCAGTTCCAAATAGTCCTAGATAAAGAAGCGGATGGAGAGGAGGGAGGCCTTCGATTTGCAGTGGGCAAGTCTTGGCTAATAAAATATTTTTTAAACGTAGATCCATGTTCTAGTAACCTATGACATTTTTTGGTTTCGTATTAGGCCTTCTTGCAGCAAAAGAAAATTATCTCCAGTCATCGACTAACACTCTCAAAACGGTGAAGGAAAACATCGTGAGGAAACCAGCATGTCCTAGAACTATAAATTCGAATACATGTGATATCTACCAACCCGCACTGGGCACGCATGCTAGATTACAGCCCACTCCCTCTCGAAGAGAGGAGGCACTTGTCCCAGCAGTGGGAACATTATAGGCTGATTACGTATACGACTAACAGGATTTTCACTGTTTCACCATCGAGAACAGATTGTAGGGGCCGATACAAGCTCACTCCATAGCTACAGGCTGCAACATTAATAGAGGAATTAGGAGCGAGCGAACGAACGAATGATAAATAATACACCCTGTATCGCCGTCACGTGACGTCAGTGATCGAATGGCGGCCATCTTGCTTTCGACAAAAAGGACATTCGCGCCGAAACTGGGATAATGAGAATATGAATTCAGGCTATTGTTTGGTAGTGTTGGAGCGTACGTAAGGACTTATCCATAAATACAGATAAGTATATCTGTACTAATGCTTACTCATTCTTTAACGTTCCCACTGCTGGGATACAGGCCCTCTCTTCGAGAGGAAGTGAGCGAGTTGGTAGATGTCGCATGTCTTCGAATTTTTAGTTCTATGACATGCCGGATTCCTCACGAAGTTTTCCTTCTCCGTTTTGAGAGCAGTAGTGATGAGTACACATCACAAATCGTAAAATTAAGCGCCTGCCTGGGTCCGAACCCACGACCTACAACTCGTAAGTCGGGACCGTTACCGCTGGGCCACCATTGCTCTCTGGGTCTGGATTTGTACCCGGTAGCAACAGGCTCGGTGACTTATGACATAGGACTTAAACATAACTAGAATAATGTGGGTCAACTTTTCACCTCTGCCTAATACAAGTTTGATATTTTGTCATGTTAATATAATAAGCCTTTTATAAAAACGTCATAAGAAACGCGAAAGTGTAACCCAACCCCTACTCATTATGTAAATGCCAGCCCATTGTATACCTACAAAATTCAATCGAATTGTCTTTAAACCATCTTCCGCCATCGATCTAAGTTTAAACTTAGCTCTAACTTAACTCCAACTTGTCTATAATACTGTAACTTGGCAGATTATTCACCCCATCCTCTTGTCTTAGTTATGCCAATATGTATTAATTAATTAAGTTTAGTATGTTCATAAAGTTTTCCGTTACTGATACAATGTTCGGTAAATTATTTATTGTTTTGAAATGTTATAGTTCTGTGAAAGTGATTTTGTGTTAATATCAAGGTTGCTTAATTAATAAAAAGGCTCTCGTTAGGAAGTTGACGCCCTCATGCTAGGTGGAACGATGACCTTCGCAGTGTGGCTGGTGAGAGTTGACGAGAATCGAGCTGAATGGCGTGCAATTGGAGAGGCCTATGTCTAGCAGTGGACTGTACTACTTATAGGCTGATGATGATGATGTTCAGGCAGTGGAATTAATAGCTTGATACGGTACTTCAAAGACACTGTCGTTAGGAGGCTCCTCTCGGGAACACTAACCACCAGTAGCTTGAACTCTGTTCCTGAATTTGGAGGCCTACTACACAACATCATGCCTATATTTTTCGAAGGGGTAGGCAGAGTAATACATAGTACAACCACATTTCGTCAGTTATCACAAATTCAACCGACCACAAATCTAGACTCCAGGCTGCAACTGAGAAATTCCGGATGGAAGGACTCAATAACATTTTGCCCGAATGGAACCAATGAGGTCATGCTCAGCGGAGGCTAACGAGGAAGTTATTTTATACTAGCTTCTACCCGCGACTTCGTCCGCGTGAAATTTCGGCCCCCGTCTGATCGCGTCGCATCCCATCGGGGCGCCCGTGGTCCTACTTCGTTATCGCTTAGCGTTCGTTCTGACTTTTATTCCTTTCGCTCGGCTCCTAAGGGTCATAGCGTGATGTTAAATAGCCTATAACCTTCCTCAAGAATTGGGCTGTCAACTGCAAAACGAATTTTTTAAATCGGTTCAGTAGATCCAGAGGTTATCCCCTACAACCTCGCAAACTTTACCTCTTTATAATATTAGTATAGAAAATACCTACAAAATGCATTATCGGTAGAAAATCCATCATATATTCCGCATGGAATCCTTTGGACGTAAGCTAAATCATCGACTATTCACGCCACAAACAATATTATCAGGTGATTTATTTCCCAAAAGTTTCTAACTCAAAAAATTCTTTACTAATCAGTAAAAAGCATTCCTCTATCCTTTACTGTTTAGGTTAATCTTAAACAGTACATTTTCGAAAGTGACCTCGTTCCTGTCTGGTAAAGTAGGTACCTCCAGGCTCTTCAAATATGTTTTCGTTGTCATTCTCGATACTTTACGATAAAAATGCTCATTAAGTTTGAGTACGCTTTTCGAAGTTTTTTTAGGGATCCGCAAGGGAATTTTGATGGGAAATCCATTTCGGTAATCGATATTTAATGATAATAAATTTTCTGGGTTTTATATTAAACGCCTTAATTTTTCAATAACATAACTAAATACTAACTATATTTCGAAAAGGTAGGCACAGGTGTTAAAGGTAAGAACGCCCACTTTTTGTTAGTTTAAAATTCATAAGTACCATTTAAAAGCCTATCGTTATCAACCAGGCAAAAATTCAGACTCCAGACTACTGAAAAAATCCTAATGAAAACCCCAATAAAATTGCCCGACTTGAGAATCGAACCCACGACCAAATTAAATTTTTTAACTTACAACCACTAGACCAACGAAATTTCCAATTGAAAAATAATGCAATTTATATTCTACCGTCACCTCAACCAGCTCAGACTTGCCACATTAAAAAAAATCAATATACCCAGAATGTTACCGTTATTGAGTTAAGAACTTCCCTCCGAGCTAAATACTTGAGTTTCCTCCAAAGTTCGCCTGAGAGGATTTTTTCTGAGGTTTTTCTTTGGCATGCTGTTCGGAAAGTTTGGCCTTTATTTTGATACCTTCGATGCACCTGTGTGATAAGGTAATTGGGAACCAGTCTATGATGATTGTATGTATCTTGATTGAATAGGTGCCTGTACTGTTTGTATAATCATCATATCTGAAGGACGTCCACTTCAACCGGCTCTGTGCTTCTCGCATCCAGCGGATTCCTGCGGCCTACACTAGGTCGTCGGTCCACCTTATGGGAGGCCTTCTTACGCTACGTCTTCCGTTATGCGGTGGCCACTCCAGAACTGTTCTGTGATCAATATATTATAGTGAAACTATTCTGTTCATCATGACATAAATACGTAGGTATGATTTTATTTGACAGACTGTAGACTTGTAGAGTCTGTCAAATAAAATCATTAATTTATTAGACGATAATCCTACTAATATTATAAATGAAAAAGTTTGTGAGGATGGATGTTTGCTACTCTTTCACGTAAAAACTACTAAACGGATTTCGATTAAATCAAATCAAATCAAATCAAAATATTTTTATTTCACATAAACCAACATGGGCACTTATGAAACGTCAGAAGCTAGGTGCACGGTTCCAATTGGTCGTTTCCTATGGAGAAGAACCGGCAAGAAACTCCATGGTTACTCTTTTAAAAATAATTGACTTTTACAATGTTTTCGAGTTACAGTAGGTATGGGAGGACAGCGTAGGCCTGTCAACAAGTACCAGGTACTTGATAAAAATAAAAAATGGTCTACAGATCTAGTCTACAAGGCTTACAAAGTCCTCACATTTACAAAATAAGGATGTATCAAAAGGATAAACAAAATATAAAAATCTACTAAAACCAAGAGATATGATTGCCATTTCAACTAAGAAAGAGGTGAAAAATTAAAATTGTCTGTATATAATGTCAAATAATAAAAAGATTATGTCATAGAAGTATGTACAAATAAAAAATAAACATCGTAATTTGAGAGCAGTTAATAGACATTTACGTAGAACTTATGCCGTCAAAGAGGTGCCAGGGAAGCCACATGTGCAGAAGGAATTATTGCCAAACTACCTTGTCTTCAACGTTGGCACACAATAGTTTATGACCAGGATTAACACATAGGATACTTTTTATCTCGAGATTCTTACGGGATCGAAAATTATGCGGGTGAAACCACGGGCCGAAGCTAGTAATAATCTAATATCACTGAAAATAGTTCCAAACGAACTCATATAAAATATTTCACTTTGAAAATTGATCTACAAAGCGTTGAATAAAACCTCTATAATGAAAGTTATGGGCGAATTGAAAGGCCAATAAAAGGAAAACTATTAATTAATGACCAGTCTCACACATTTTGTAGAAATGTTTTCTAATAATTGGACGTTTTGTGGTGAAATGTGGTTTGTTTATTAGAACAAAAGGTTTAAAATTGCTGTTTTGTATTATTTGTAAATATGGCGTTTTTGAAATAGCAATGGAACAGTGCGTTCCAAACAAACGAATTCATTTGTTTCTTGACTTATTTAAAACCTCACACTAGATTAGGTAGAGAGCAGTGGAGAGAAAAATATATGATATTCTTCAGGATATATGTATGTTAGTTCGACTACGAATAAATAATAAGTTAGATAGTGGTTTGAAGGAAACATAATACAACTAAGGTACGATAGAAAAAAATCATGAAGATACCTCTAAACACTTTTCACAATAAAAACCATACTAATATATTCGTACATACATACAATCATTCTGATTTTTTGTCAAAATATTCTACAAGCACTACTGTTTGAATTTTTTGGTCCAAACAATAGATTTTATATTTGCTTTATATTTTGCTATAAATTATCAGCGTTGTGTCATCGCGCTTCTCTTTCTTTTCTATGCAGTCCGGCAGTGACCACGCTTTAGGTCCTGTAGTCCCCTTAAATTTGCAAGGAGCTTACTCCACGCACATTTATCTGCCTCTGGTGGAGGCTTTAATACTTAAATGCACCCCACTGTGGCATGACCTTACTATCTACTATCCTATCCTAACTTATTAATATTATAAATGCGAAAGTAAGTTTGTTTGTTACCTTTTCACGCCTAAACCGCTGAACCGGTCATCCTGAAAATTTGCATATACGTTGTCAGGTATACAGAAACGGACACAGGGTACCTTTCATCCCGAAAAAAAGTGCTGTTCCGAGGAAAACAACAATAACGTTATTATGATAATAGATGGCGCCACGTGTGTTGTTGTTTTCCTCGGGAACAGCACCTTTTTTCGAGATGAAAGGTACCCTTTGTCCGTTTCTGTACATCTGACAACGTATATGCAAAATTTCAGGATGATCGTTTCAGTGGTTTAGGCGTGAAAAGGTAACAAACAACCTTACTTTTAGTTAGGAATAGGATTTCACGCGGACGAAGTCGCGGGCAGCAGCTAGTACACATATAATGACAGAAAGTAGAAAAAGCACGTGCTAAGCTTTCCAAGTCCAAGATTTAAATTAAACCACAAACACGGACTTTTGAAATTGTCAAGGAACCGGCCAGTTAGTCTGAAAGCTGAAGCTCGTTCCAAAACGTGGAACTCCATGGAGAAGAACGGATACGAAACTCCATGGACATTGTTTTTGAGAAAAAACACGTGTCACAAAATAGGTCAACCTATCTTCCCAAATCTAAGATCCACAGACTTGTTTATTTTTAGGCAAAAATCCATTCGAGTGTGGTTATTTTGACAATAACATCCCCCCCAGGAGCGAAAGTCGAATTGGTCTTTGCGGGAGGCCTATATTCGGTTGCTAGAATTAGGACACCGGGTTTGTTAAACGACAGGGAGTATTTGCTAATTTTATTTTAACATCATAATAGCTTCGATAAACGACAAGCATTATTCCTGTCTCTGTCGCACAACTGTCAAACTATAAGTGCAAGATAAACGGGAACATGTCTAAGTCAAATCACGTGCTAAGTAACGTTTATACAAAGTGTTAAAAAATTAACCCGACAAACTTTAAGAGGTGCTTTAGACCATCGAACTGAACAACTTTCACTATGGGACCAACTCTGAAATCACGAAAAAAAAATCTGCTGTTTCATGCATTTTGGTCAAGTAGGTATTGAACTTTTGGATTAAACAGCAGATTTTTTTTTGTGATTTCAGAGTTAGTCCCATAGTGAAAGTTGTTCAGTTCGATGGTCTAAAGCACCTCTTAAAGTTTGTCGGGTTAATTTTTAACACCTTATACAGGGTTATTGGAAAAACATTAACAACCTCTTAGGAGGTCATTGCACTCATCATTATGAATCATTTTTACTATGGGACCAAACCCGAAATCGCGAAAAAAAAATCAGCTGTTTCCTACATTTATGTTCATAGGTATAACTCGTCAAAATGTAGGGAACAGCTGATTTTTTTTCGCGATTTCAGGTTTGGTCCCACAATAAAAGTTGTTCATAATGATGAGTACAATGACCTCTTAAGAGGTTGTTGATGTTTTTCCAATAACCCTGTATATCTCGGCCTAAACGTCGGAATATCTTTAAGCCACTGCCTTCTTGGTCTATTGGTCGCAAGCGGTTCTACTGAGCATGAGGTTCTGGGTTCCATTCCCAGGTCGGGCAGATTGTTATTGGGATTTTCTATCTGGAATTCTCAGTAGCCCGGAGTCTGGATTTGTGCCCGGTTGATGACAATAGGCTCGCTCCCTATTACATGGGACTTAAACATAACTGGCGAAATGTGGGTGTACTATAGGTACACCTCTGTCGAACCCTTTGGGGAAACTAGGCGTGATGTTACATTCTGTATCTTTAAGCCACGGTTTGTAATAAGACCGTCGACATTTTTATATAACTAACTAGCAGCGCCCCGCGGTTTCACTCGCATAAGTGTCGATCCCGTCGGAATATCGGGATAAAAAGTAGCCCATGTGTTAATTCAGGGTGTCAGCTACCTCCATACCAAATTTAAACAAAATTGGTCTAGCCGTTTCTGCGTGGAGAAGTAACAAACATACAAACACACAAACTTTCGCCTTTATAATATTAGTGTGGTGAGCATCAAAAAACATCCCCAATATCAAAAACCCACTGCTTTCCTTACGTAGTCAAAATATAATCAATCTACAATTAAAGCTAGTGAAGGCTTTGTTATAACCATAATTCGCTTAAATCCATAAAAATATAAACATTACAATGTTTACATGACATTCTTATTTTAAAATTGTATCGTAAACGGTCTAAAATAAGTGGTCCATTTTATAAGCTAGGGCTGCCTCATTATTACAACGAAAAAAATGTCGATAACCGAGTAGTATCGATTCCTCGCCAGAGAAATCAATGTTAGGAAATACATTCATTATCACTAGCCAGTGCCATTTACTGGTCACAAGTCCTATAAGAACTAAGAGTTTCCTAATGGAAAACCTAATAACGCTTTGCCCGGCTCGCGGATCAAACTTAGGACCCAACGTTCAGCGATCGAGTGCTTGCGATCACTAAACCTATGAGCTAGTTGTACTACTTTACTAATGCGTACAGTATCCATACTGAAATACTTTATCGATACTAGGTACTAAAATACCAGTTCCGTAATACTAGTTCAATAACGCCAAGAATGCACTAATAAGCTTTCATCCTAGTATTTTACCAAGAATGCTACCAGATAAAGCTACTTATTAAGTATCTTCCATACTATCCATAGTCATACATGCGATAGTAACTCTGTCTGTCTGTTTATCTTTTTCTCGACCTAACCACTGAACCGACAGTTATGAAATTTGACAGATAGTTAGCCTGGAACCTGGAGAAGGACATAGGCTACTTTAAACCCTAGATAATTGTTTAAAAAAATATTATGAAATACAAAATACACGCAGACGAAGTCGCGGGCAGCAGCAAGCTAGTATTTTATAATTTATGCGTGTGTGTTAGGATTAAATTGTCTATGCTAATCTAGGTTCCAGGAAATGCCCAGGACCTAGTATTATGAAGTTTATTAGTGACGGTAGATTGGAACGGAACAGGTTTTTATAATGTCTTTAAGCTCTTAAGTTAAGTTATGCATGGAAGTAATCGTTTTTCATGTGTATGTTATGTCTAGTAATTTTGTATCTTAGAGCCCGGTAGTGATGTGAAAGGGAAAAATACTTGAATGAATTTGGTACAGACGCCAGCACATCAAGTTACTACAATCTGTCAAATTTCTTTAATATATTTTCAGCTTTAGCGCTAAAGCATAAGGTTCAAAGTTGATTGGGAAAATTTTACAGTTTCGGATAGCTTGATGTGCTGGCGTCTGTACCTACGTTAGTAGCTTTATATAAATAAAACCGATTAGAAAGAAAGAACCAAAAAGTATTTATTGGAACATCACAAACTAAACTAAACGTAGTCAAAGAAACAAAACTACTTTGATGTCTACAAATCATAGACTAGGCTCTGTATAAAATCAGAAAACTCTGCTGCTTAATAAAATTGACGTCAAAACACAATAAAAATTCTTTCAAATAGCTTTATTTGAGTTAACTTATCTTTTTATTAGATATGTACGCATTTCTGTGACAATAAACCAATTTATCTTTCTTTCTTTCAATGAACCCACACACTGTAGAAAAAACCGTTAGTCAATTTTAAAAATCTGAAGCAGTCGAGTAAAAACAGACCTCAAAAACGGATGCCCTTCGCGTTGAATCTAAATTATTCTATATCATTGAAATATTACTTTTGTGTAAATTATTTCATCACCACTGTTCTCTAAACGGTGAAGGAAAACATCGTGAGGAAACCGGCATGTCCTAGAACCAAAAATTCGAAAACATTTGTGACATCTGCCAACCCGCACTGGGCCCGCGTGGTGGATTACGGCCCACTCCCTCTCACTGAGAGGAGGCCTGTGTCCCAGCAGTGGGAACATTATAGGCTGATTATGTTATGTTATGTATTGAAATATTGATACCTCATCATTGATCTTTTCCGATTTTATTTGGGGTCAGCGCCACATGTCTTCTTCCATATGTAATTACCTATGAGTCGTCATCTCGGCAGTCACTCCTTTCCTAGCCATATCATCTTCCGCACAGTCCATCCATCGTTTCTTTGCACTTCCCCTACTTTTATAGCCATTTTCATACCTATGATGAAGAACCCACTAAACTCTCATATTGGCTTTGCCCAATATATTGTATTTAAATACAATATTGAAATATGCTAATCCCGTACCTCGAAGCCAATGTAAGATGGAAATTAGGCAGTATTATATGAGCATGTGGGTTTGTTCATTGAATCATAAAAAAACGTAGGTGATAATACATTTCGTACGTCAACAAATTTTCGAAAAGCAATCTGTGTTTCTTGGTACTTATCTACAAATATATATTGCGTCATTTAATTGGTTTATATTGCGTCATTTAAAAAATATCATAAAATATTAGGTATTTTTCAGCACGAATGTTCGACATCCCTATTAATATGCATTTTTATACTGCATCATAATTCTAGATAACTTTTCTTTTAAAAAGCTACATTATTACCAAGCATAAAAGTTGAAATTAGTTTGCTTGTACAATTCCATAACTACACTTAAAAATAAGACTTCCAATAATACACTTTAATATCCCACATTATGGTTTAAAATGCTTTCTTATTAACTCTCCTATTGATTACTTTTCAAAACATTTCTTACGATAATGTACTTTACTAAGACGTAATAAAGTATAAAATCTTTACAAATCGGTTTTCTGTAGAAGTTCTTGCTATAATTATTTCGGTTCCCGCACTTTAATGATAGTGGTTGTCGGTTAGTTCATACAGTAGGATTAATAATTTCCTTTTTGTGGTTAAGAATTCCTTAAAAAACAACTGTAATTGTTGAACCTTTTTCCCTGAGAATATGCCATCATTTCAGCACTTGCGGGTGACGTTAAAAGATTCTAAGGGATGTTTTCAAGAGGAAGGTCTTCTTGTCTCTTAACTAATCTGTCTGCCAATCTCACGATAGGCACCATCATCGTATGTTAATATGCAGTTTGAGATTATTGACGGACTTTCTAAAAATAATACTAATATTGCGCCAAAGAACATGGCCAGTTTTTATAAGGACGTCGGCATAGTTATCAACTTTAAAGTACACCAATGATTTTTGGTGTTTTATATTCGTGAATATTGGCCTATTAAATTGCTATAAATAAAAAACTCTGAGAACTTGTCATCACAACATACTAGACAAAAAACAATTTCATTAAATCTTTTAATCAAAACGCTAGCAATAAGGTATATACTTATATAGATTATAATTTCGCTATTAAAAAACTTAAAGACGCTTTAAAGTAGCGAACAGTTGTGAATTATTACGTATAACTGATATGGTTTTAGTATTATTAAGCATTTAAACAAAGTAATGGCCACCTAAATGAAGGATTTTAAACTGTGTATTGATTTACATTTATTAAACTGGGTAATAGTCTCAAAAAATGTGACAATAATAACAAACATATCATCGCGCCTGTATTCCCCGAAGGCATGGGCAGAGGTGTACCTATAGTACACCCCATGTATTAGGGGGCGAGTCTATTGCCATCAACCGGGCACAAATCCAGACTCCAGGCTCCTACTGAGAAATTCCTGATGAATAACCCCAATATCACATTGCTCGACCTGGGAATCGAACTCAGGACAGTAAACCAACGAGGCAATCATAATAACAATATTAACAAAGCATATTCAAAACTAATATTTTTCTTTAAGAGGACTACATGACCTAAAGCGCGGTCTTTGTCGGACTGCATAGAAAAGAAAGAGAAGCGCGATGCCACAACGCTGGTAATTTATTGCAAAATATGAAGCAATTATCGATTTACGAAAAATCTAGTGTTTGAACAAAAAAACTAAAACACTATAGTTTTAGTATGTTGCTTGTAGAATAATCTGACAAAAAATCATAATGATTGTATGTATATTAGTATGAATTTTGTTGTAAAAAAAAAGTTTTTAGAGGTATCTTCATGATTTTTTTCTATCGTACCAAATAAGTTGTATTATGTTTTCAACACACTAGCTTCCTCGCATTTAACCTGAAGAATATCATATATTTTTTTGAGTTTTTTTACTGTAGTTTATCATATACTTTTATTGTTTATAAAACTTGCGTTTTTTGCGTTTAGGTCTTCTAAGCCCCTTAAAGTACATTTTTACAGGTTGCCCTTATATTTTTTTAAATAGTTCAATTAACAATAAACAAGGGAAGCACAAAATAAAACAAAAGAGTAAAAAAAAAATATTTATTTATTAAATAAAAATATTTTGCTATATTATAATTATTATATCTTAAATGCCGACCTAGGTAACATACATTACAGCAATGCAGCAATAGTGTTAATAAAGAGACCGAGGGAGGTCAATCAACCAGCTTTGATAAAACAGAGCATTTTTATTTCACAAATACACTAACCTGGATAAAGTGTAAGTATAGGGCTTTTTTTTTTGGATGGGAAATCATCTAATGACTCCTCCCGCTCTAGGTGGAGCGGAAGGGAGTGTCAGACTCTTACTGACTAAAACCCACCCGTATTCCTTCCTTAGCCCTTTATGTTCCGGGGCAGCGGTAACCCTTTTGGACGATCCCGCTATAAGTATAGGGCTTCAGTAATTACATAAATAACAAATGTAACAATCTGTTTCTGCATTGTTGAAATATACAGTGAACAGATGTAATTGAAGCTGGCTTATAATTAGGTAATGATATCGTATTACTATCCCATTGAAGTGGCCCTCTTTGAACAGGCGGCAACGGTGATGGCTCTGGTGGGCTAACAACTTGAACATTAGGGGCTGCTGCATCATTGTTCAAAGCCAATTCCTGCATGTCTCGTGATGAGTCATGCACTGCCTGTCTATTTGCTCGCATCCAACACACATGGCAAACATAGTTGTTTCTTGAGGGCTGAAAATAAACCAGTTAGAATAAACACAGATAAATGCTTATTTTTATATAATTTTTAGTAACAAGAGTATCTTTTGTATACATCTCTTTATGTTTTCAAGTATTATGTTATTGTTACACATGCCTTCTTTAGGCAAGTATATGTTAATGTTGGAAAATATATAAAACGCAGATATTACAAGCACAGAAACATAGTATGAAAACTCCTTTTTTTATAGATTAATACAACTAGGTATTTATAATAATGAAAAACAAAATGCTTATCACATAATTAGTATTTTGTGATAAGGACAGCCAGCAATGGACACTCCATACTGACAGTATGGTGTCTTATTTTCCTCACAGATTTGCCACAACCAAGGCAAACCATGTTATTCCCCAGTAGTCTCTCGTGTTCACCAGCTTCGGTATTTAATAATAATAAGCATGGATGACAAATAAATGTATCCATAGGCAACTGAAAATAAGATGCACTGTAAGTTAATTTCGCATACCAGAATTATATAAAAACATTGAGGTAATAATATGTACTTACATATTACCTCAATGTATAAAAATAAATCAGAAGTTTTTTCTAGTCCAACTTCTTACCTGGGTTTGAGCATTGGTTATCCAACGCGAAAGTCTTGTTTGATATTGTGCAGAAAGCGAGGTTATGAGATGCCTCTGCAACCTTTGCATGGCTATTCCCACAGAGTACACACTATAATATACTGAAAGCTATTCCGCAGTTGAAGCACCTCATATTGATCCACAAAACAAATCCAAAACGCAATGCAAATCAGAGTCCAGTGTTAATAGCAAGGTAATCGAGTGGTAGACGGTATCAGTCCGTAAAAATAAGCAGGGGTAAAAAATATTAGAAAATAATCGCAGAAACAAACACAATAAATACGCAATGAAGAATCTGCAATAACATTACATTGACATAGACAATGACACATTGTCAAACAAGTAAACGCGTTCCGTTTTAAGTTTTTTTTTGTGTGAAATATAAAAAAAAAACTATCTTACGCATCAACATTATGGAAAGATAAGTTTATTAAATGCGACAAATACCGATGAAGCCAGTTTTGTATGAATAAAATGTTCCTAATAAAAACATTTTGTCGTCCATATCACATGTCTACAAGTAGTATGCATGGTGTGGAACGCCCATTATTATATTTATCTTTCTCTATGGTCCATTATGGCAGACGTTGACAAATGATACTTTGAATTCATCTTTCATTACTAATTATTTTGAAATAAAAACTGACGAGTCCAGAGAGGTTAAAAACTACGAATCAATTCATTTTTCTATTTTTAATATCCAATATTATTTACTATGTATGTGTAAATGGAATGTACTTTTCTGTCCATGTCTTTTCTTTTATAAACGAACCTGCATAGCTCATTAGAGGAATGTACGATTTCGTACAAGAAATAAATATAATTTATCATTGTCCGGGGTACCTTCATTCCTACCAGTGTCAGTCTTCATCACCGCACTGCTGCAGGCTGCGGTCATATCAGACCAGAGCTATTTGAAGACATTGCTTGTTAGTTTTGTCGAGTTCGTCCAGCCATCTTCATTGTTATTGCAACCACCGGGGTAATTGCGTAACACACTATCAGTAGCAATGGGTTTCATTCAACAACGTTCATTGCGTTTTTTACGTTTATGAGCAGACACATTTTTCGAACATAATGAAGCAATGGATTAGCAATATGCTTCAGAATGATTCAGATTGAGATGGATTGTGTGTTTCGCAATTAGGGTGCCGAAAGTCTGACAACCAGTCTTACCAAGAGGTATCGTGTAACCCAGTAACTGGGTTGTGGAGGTTAGATAGACAGTCGCTCCATGTAAAATACTGGTATTCAACTGAATCCGGTAAGAAGGAAGCCGATCCTAACATAGGAAAATGCTAGGCAGATTGATTGATTGCTTGTTGGTTTTGTCCTGTCACTCCAGCCATCTGCTTTATGGTTTTTGTGACGCCTTCTGGCTATGTTATTTTGGTCCTATGACCTAGTTATATAAAAATCAACACTTATGTAGGTAGGTACTAGAGACTTGTTATGTACT
Source organism: Hydraecia micacea (assembly GCA_914767645.1). NCBI lineage: Eukaryota > Metazoa > Arthropoda > Insecta > Lepidoptera > Noctuidae > Hydraecia > Hydraecia micacea. The sequence continues at coordinate 1,574,298 of OU611801.1, read as the reverse complement.
TATATCAGACCATTCGTTTATCGTCACGAGATTTCGTGACATCGATTAGATCGTATTTAAAATGGTGGGTGTCATAATAATATCACGCACGATATTTAGTTGAAGCTAAAGTTTTGTCGTTTCATTAATATGTATGAGATTAGTTAATTTACACGAAAATACAATTAAACATAAAAATAATGGCTGTACGAATATTACAAGTCGGTTAGGGGTTCAAGGATAGTTGTTAATTATTTTAGGTAGTAATTTGTCGCTGGATGTGATCATCGTGCGTTTAATGGGGACTATAGCTTGTTACAGTTCGGGTTTAAAAATAGACAGTGAAAAGAAAACACAAACAGAATACTTTGTGATGACAAAGTATTCTGTTTGTGTTTTGTTTTCACTTCTGTCGGCACTGTCTATTTTGACTGTATATGTCAGCAAGTGATGACTTGCTGACATATCGGATATACATTAAAACCGAGTACATCCCGAGGACAGCCGAACACATCCGAAGCGGTGTCGATTATGGTAACAGTGGCGCGAGTTCAATAGTTTTTTTCCATCTCTAAAAAATGCCCAACGCGCCTAAAGAAATTTTCACTTCAAAAATATTGCATAAGCATAATCAGCCTATAATGTTCCCACTTCTTCTTTGTGAGAGGGAGTGGGCCGTAGTTCTCCGCGCGGGCCTATGGCAGGTTGGCGGATGTTACGAAATTTTGGTTCTAGGATTGGATGGTTTGGTTTCCTCACGATGTTTTCCTTCACCGTTTTGAGAACAGTGGTCTTGAAATAATTTACTCAAAGTAAAGAGCCCGCCTGGGTTCGAACCTACGACCTACAACTCGTAGGTAAGTCGCGGCCGTTACCACTGGGCAACCATTGTTCTTCTGGAAAAATGGTGGTTTAACTTCAATCAATTTTGTTCAATGTCGGCTTCCTGTCTAGATGTAAATAAGACTAAAAACATATCTACACTAACGTGGCAATGCTGCCAGTCTTCTGGGCACGTTTCCGGATGACAGCGATGCGGATGAGTACTTCGACGCCTAAGTGTCCTTTGGTTTTTTTATTTTTTATTTATTTGTATAGTAGGTTAGTTAGTCTTTTATTTTAGTATCTAGTGTATATTGTAATTATTATCACCTATAGATAAATCTAAAAATACGAATAAAAAACAAAATAAGGTCATCATCATCTGCCTAGCCTTTTCCCAACTATGTTGGGGTCGGCTTCCAGTCTAACCGGATGCAGCTGAATACCAGTATTTTACATGGAGCGACTGCCTATCTGACCTCCACAACCCAGTTACTGGGTAATACGATACCCCTTGGTAAGACTGGTTGTCAGACTTTCGGGCTTCTGACTACCCGTAACGACTGTCAAAGATCCACGAATGACAGCCGGGACCAACGGCTTAACGTGCTTTCCGAGGCACGGAGGGGTCTCAGTATGTAAAGATGGTCACCCATCCACAGACCAACCGCGGCAAGCGTAGCTTAACCTGATCGATCGACCTGTGCGGCTGTTATTATTTAGCCACGGACCCCTCTCAAAAAAAAAAAAATAACCAAAATAAGGTAAATAGTTATAAATGTATGGTTAACGTATCACAGCAGGTAGATATTTAATTCTACACTAATAAATAAAAAGGGTTCAGTCAATAACCTCTAGTAGAAGTAACACATCTAAGTATTTCAGAGATTTACTTGACACTCCAAAAAAGGCGCGTTACCACGCGTCCTCTACTCTCCAATTGTTTGAACACTATCAACATTGTCTCAACCACACTACCTTATGAGGCACTTGTCAAACTGTCTTCTTTTCACAAGTCATTTGAGTATAAGACCAAATTTCGTTAAAGTCAATGGACTTTAGCACCAAAAAAATACGGAAATTGTAAATTTTCTGAAACAATTGTTTCGAATTAGCGTTCGCCACACATGGTAGTCACAGATGTCAGACTTGTCGTGTTAATTCACGCACTTGTCGCAGTCGCGAGTGTGGAGTGGCTCTTAGCCGGTGACGTAGGGCCACTTGGTAGTGTGAGTCATGAGCGGTAGCGATTTAAAAAAGATACCTACCATACAGTACAGTTAAAGAATGAAAATGTTATATTTCAAGTGAAAACTTCTTTTTGAGATGGGAAAAAGGCCATTGAATTCGCGCCACTGTTACCGTAACCGATACCGCTTCGGATGTGTTCGGCTTTCCTCGGGATGTACTTACTCGGTTTTAATGTATATCCGATACGTCAGTGAGTGATGGCAAAGTATTCTGTTTGTGTTTTATTTTCACTTCTGTCGGCACTCCCGGAGTGCCACTGTCTTTTTTTTTATACATAACAACATCACGCCTGTAATTGCCAAAGGGTTTGGCAAAGGTGCACATATTAGTACACCCATATTTTTCCAGTTGTCTTTAAGTCCTAATACTAGGTATGGGGCGAGCCTATTACCACCAACTGGGCACGTATCCAGACTCCGGGCTGCTACTGAGAGTTTAATGGAAAAACCCAATAACACTTTTGCCGACCTGGGAATCGAACCCAAGACCTCATGCTCAGCAGTAGCGCTTGCTACCCTTAGACCAACGAGGCAGTGTTTTTTTTCACAACTACGTATTGTCAAAATTTTTAATGAAAATAACAGATCGTAAAAGTGGCATTCACCCACTGGGGAACTAAAATTTGTATGAAACTTGCTTAACAATTTCGCTTCTCGACCGTTCCTGCTAACGCCTTTTTTTCCATGTAAATGTAATTCATATGTAATACTAGTAGCGCCCCGTGGTTTCACCCGCATAAGTGTCGATCCCGTGGGAATATCGGGATAAAAAGTATCCCATGTGTTATTCTGATGTTAATCTATATTATTATAAAGTTTCATCATAATTCGTTAAGTAGTTTTTGCGTGTAAAAGTAACATCCATCCATCACAAACTTTCGCTTTTAATATAGTAGAAGTAGGAATTAGGATTATTTAAAATAAATTATTGTCTTTTGGTGCTTTATTTTCACAAAAAATAACACTCAATTCAATTAACACTTGTATCAATACAAATATATGTATAATATATTATACAAATGAAATAAGGAATGCAAATTGAATTTTAATTATTTACAAAGCTGCGAAAATGTTTGTTTTAATACATAATTTAATTCGCATGTTCAGTTAAGTATTAAGCATGAAATGTTTTATGTAAACAATCATTATAAACGCAAAGAGCTCTCAGTAAACACGATTATAATATTATGTTTTTTTTGGTAAATATAGGAATGAGGATTTAATATTTGTTGCTGCTTTAGACTTCCGAGGCATCTTTTTAAAAGTACCTACTGTAATAAGTATAGCGTGTGGACGTTCAAATGATACAACGTTATAATTGCCTTTATTTCATTATTTACATATAAATTATATTTTTAAATATTAGCATATAAAATATATAAAAACATTTAAAAATATAAAAAATAGTAGCCCACCGATATCGGGAACAGGGTCCAAGCTACCGTTATAATTATTGTTACGTTTACTAGCAGCGCCCCGCACTTCCACCCGCATAAGTGTCGCCCACGAAAATACTCTAAACTCTAACGTTTCTAATATAATTATTGAATGATGATTCGCAAGACATGTGGCGCCATCTATTATCATAATAACGTTATTGTTGTTTTCCTCGGGAACAGCATTTTTTTTTTTTGGGATGAAAGGTACCCTATGTCCGTTTCTGTACACCTGACAACGTATATGCAAAATTTCAGGATGATCGGTTCAGTGGTTTAGGCGTGAAAGCGTAACAAACAAACTTACTTTCGCATTTATAGTATATAAATAAGTTAGGATATTAGTTAGGATTCCAAACGAGCGTGTTTACATCATCGCGCCTATTCTATCACTGTTTTCCGAAACAAAAACCAACTAATTTGCATTTGCGATTTATTTTCCTAAAATGTAAACTTCGGGTAGACTTCGGGTTGCTATGTAACTCTGCTCCACATGTGAATCGAAACTATGTCTTCATGGTCAGGAGTAGCGCTTGCGACCTATTAGACCAATGAAGCAATCATATGATTCTTGATTAAATACTGAAAGAACGAACCACATGACTTTTTAATACATAATAATATTTCCAGTTTGAACTGACCTCACATTATATAGGCTATTTGTACAATGAGAAGTCTGCTTATACTGAAATTGTATTACTTCATATGTCGTCGTGCGTAAAAACGGTAACCATAATCACTACACAAAATTTATTCAAAGAATCATAATAAAAATATAAGAGGGACATGGCTTCTTTCATTTTGCCCCACACACAAAATCGCTTTCTCTCCACTCCTCGCTACCCGCTTGCACTATTACCTACAAAGTACATCCACCTCACTTGTCTTGCCACAAACTCAATACCCACTTGAGACAAACAGTGGCAAATTAACAACTGATTTACATCTGCGATGTTATTAGAGACAGTTAAAGGATTCAAGGTTAAGGGGCTTTTGCATAAATTGATCAATTTGTGACGCTTTACCAAGGGCAAACTTAAGATCGGTGATTGTTCTTCAACAAATAACGTAGACTAGAAAAAAAGACACTCAGAAAGATACATTTTAATCTGTGTATCATGAGCTTGCAATTCATATTTAAATTCTTTAATTTAAAAAATATATACACAGTGTCCGGTAATTAATGGATAAGCCCTTAAAGGACCATTGTACTTATCATTATGAACAACTATTACTCATACTATGGGACCAAACCAGAAATTGCGAAAAAAGAATCAGCTCTTCCCTACATTTTGACGAGTTATGCGAACATAAATGTAGGGAACAGCTGATTTTTTTTCGCGATTACAAGTTTGGTCCCATAGTAAAAGTTGTTAATAATGATATTGTACAATGACCCCTTAAGAGGTTATCCATTAATTACCGGATACCCTGTATATACAATATTTTTGTCCTCTCTATTCAGTTTTAAATAAGTATTGACTGTTTTTCCAAAACAATTGAATTATTTGAACAATTGCTGTGGCTCATTGTATCGGCGCATTAACAAATATTTTGCACCACACACGAAATCGCTTTCACTCCGCTCACCGCTACCCGCTTACAATGCCACCTACAGAGTTCACTAACCCTAGTTAGTCTCGCCGCTAACTCAACGCCCACTTCAGACAGTTTCGTATTAGCAACCAATACACAGCCATTGTTTCTTTTGTTTTTACCCAATAATAATTATGAATAACAATATTGAGGGTTAGTTGACAAGTTTGTTCCTTTGTATGGGAAGAGGTTTTTGGCCTTAAGGACAAGGGTAGAATTACCTTTTTATCCTCAAGGTTATTTGGGTGGAAGGTTATCAATAAAATCAACGCTATAGTGGCTTAAGGTATTGGTTTGTATCGGCGTTTCTTCTAAAGGTAGTCGGATACGAAACACTGAACTCATCTAGTTTAAAAACGTAATTTGTTATTGAAGTGCTAAACTGGTTATTTAACCAATTTATATAGACATAAATATCATTTATTTATAATCAATTTATCATTTATGGTCGTCATAAATGTGACTAAATAAATAACAGTGCATGGTTTTTACTTATCATATTATAGTTAGTTCTTGATAAAGCCCAACTTTTCTTCCCAGAAAAGTTATAAAGCTTTTCCGTGTATTCTTTATTTCTCAAGGCATTGACTGCCACCGCGGTCACCGGTGACCGCGAACAATAGATTTTCTATTGTGTTTGTTGTCTGGCAGTCAACGTGTTTAACTTCATCTCCTTTTTGTACTGGAAAAATGATAATTTCGCCGCTTCCCTGTACTCTAAGAAAGTGGAACTGACTTGTGTATAGTACAGACACCAGCACATCAAGCTACTACAATCTGTCAAATTTCTTTAATAGATTTTGAACTTTATCGCTAAAGTATAAGGTTCAAAGTTGATTGGGAAAATCTGACAGTTTAGGGTAGCTTGATGTGCTGGTGTCTGTACAAAACGTTAAAATAATCATCACGTAAAATTTTTGGCTTGTATACATTAAAATTGAGTACCTATATATAAACCTGCACCCTAATTGCGTAACACACTATCAATCGGAAACTGAATCAATTTGAAGCAAATTGCTAATACATTGCTTCATAAGTTCGAAAAATTTGTCTGCTCAACACGTAAATAACGCAATGAATGTCTGAACTGTCAAAAAAGAATCCGATTCCGATTGATAATGTGTTACGCAATTGCCCCGCTGCTTATTTTTAATAAAGGATTTAAAAAAAAATCCTTATACAGCCTCTGATATGTTAACTGATAGATTCACAAAAAATAAAAAGTTTTATTCTTAAAAGCAACTGACATGTGACGACGATGACAGTTATTAAAGCGCCATTTAATCATTGGAACTCGCACATGGCTTTAAAAAAACATGTAATGAAAATGTAATGAGATACGAAATAAACATCTGTTAGCCATTTCGACGTTTTGTATCTATGCTAGAGTTGAATCTGTGACCCTGAACGCCAAAGGCGCCTGATTAATACGAAACCTACGTAATCACCTAGTATACATAGGCAAATCATAATGCACTAAAATGTTAAAATATAATGATTACCTACTTGCTTTTTGAAAAGGGATTGAACATTTTTATATGGAGTTTGCTACTGCCTTTTGATCTTTATTCAAAATGGCGGCCTCGCATGATACCTATATAAATCGATAGCTGACATCAATGCAAACAGAAAACATAATCAAGACCAAACCCCGTAAACGTCTCGATTCCGAGACAAAAACTAAAAGTTGTCGCCAAAAGCAAGATACGCGAAATGTCAGATAAGCAGAAAATCAGACACACTAAATCAGATACATAAAATGACAGATTCATCTTTATTATCTCACTTTATAATTTTTTAGGGTTCAGTATCCAAATGGCAATACTTTCGTAAAAAAACAACTGCTAGAAAATGATCACATTGATTGAATAGTTTTCAGTTCCTAATTCCTAAACACACAAGAACCATGTTTTACACCAAAAATTATAAATCAAAATATATATTTTGAATAGTGACTAACTCCACATTTCTTTTGTTACAGTGCTGGTGGTTGCGACTGCTTTCCAGCAGCAATACTTCAGGGTTGTTCCCCGAAGTCTGAGGGTGCATGAAGGTGCAGAGGCAGTACTAGAATGTGCAGTCGCCAATCTAGCAGGACAAGTGCAGTGGGCAAAGGATGGGTTTGCACTTGGTAAGTAAATATTCTACTCCCTTAATTTACGGCGAGGTGTGGACAATATAGTTGTTATAGCAGAAAGAATCTGAATGCATAGACAAAATTACATCTATTATATTAATAAAATTCAAAGTCCTGACTGACTGATATATCAACGCACAGCCTAAACCGCTGCTGGTCCTAGAGACATGAAATTTGGAGGGTGTGTTCTTTGTGAAGAATAGGTATCCGCTAAGAAAAGGATTTTCGAAATTCCACCCCTAAGAGGGTGAACGGGGGGAGGGTGAAATTACACGCGGGGGAAGTCGCGGGCAGAAGCTAGTTCAGTTATAAAGATGATGCATAAGCCGAATATGTATTGGATTAACATAAGCTTCCGAAAAGCTTAAGTCAATGATTTTGAAAGTGATTATAGAAATACGAAACACTTTGAAAACGCTTGCTAATTGTCTAGGCCATCTAGATAAGGCTAGCGGAAGAGCGGGCTTGGTAAAAGCAAAGGGAAGCTGCCTAGCAGTGGGTAAAATTGAGCTGTGATGATGATGAGAAACAGAACAGCACAACAACAACCTAACGCAACCAAAAAAATTTCAGTAATTAAAAAAAAGTGTAAAGAATATGGAATTAGTGTTGAAGATTTAGGATCAAACCCACATTCAAATGGGCCCAGCGGCAACTGTTTCTGCAGTGTTTGCAGAAACAGTTCTATGTTCAGTCAATGCATATCCGTAGTAACAATGTGACAGAAACGACGTCTTTTAATATGTCATAGCAATAAAGGTGGTTTTCGTAGTTCAAATTTTACCACGACGATGTGCAGATTATTTATAGGAGTTAAAGCCAAAATCCGGACTGCTACCTAAAAAATTATAATCCTAAACCCGATAGCGTAGTCCAGTCGGAAGTTAGAGACAATTTTTGACGAGAAATCCTTCAGGATTTTTCATACATGTTGATTTTTGTGAAACTGAAAAATGTATGGAAGTATACAGAAGAACATAACATAATCAGCCTATAATGTTCCCACTGCTGGGACACAGGCCTCCTCTCGGTGAGAGGGAGAGGGCCGTAATCCACCACGCGGGCCCAGTGCGGGTTGATAGATGTCACATGTCTTCGAATTTTTGGTTCTTCGACATGCTGGTTTCCTCATGATGTTTTCCTACACCGTTTTGAGAGCAGAACCATAATTGCGTAATACACGATCAATCAAAATCAGAATGATTTTGAAGGATATTGCTAATCCATTACTTCACATGTTCGAAAACTTTGTCTGCTCAACAACGTAAAAGGCGCAATGAATGTTGTTGAACTGTCAAAATGGAAGCCATTGCTACTGTTAGTATTACTAATGTCTTTATCGGGTTAGGTATTACCTATTTCACGAACTCCTCACACAGCCATGTCACGAAAGTATGTCTATTAATGAACCGTATACGTCCACAGATCCTTCAGGCTAAGTTATAAACTCCGTATTATAATCAACGTTAAGGCTAGTTAATGATATTTGTTATAAACCTAACTTCGTCCATTGTTTGGGATTAAATGTTCTAGCTAAGGTTTATTGGCTTAATTATCTTTTGGTTCTACTATGATCCCAGATTACATAGAATTTAGGTTCGGGCCTTAATTAGAAAGGCTGTTTTCTATAATTTTATGCTGATACATATACACTCACGCTTTCTTCCCACGCGGGGGTAGACAGAAACTACAGAACTCCTACTGCTGCGATCCCTTTTTTTTTGTTTTTGTTTGGTGGGAAATTATCCAATAACTTCTCCCGCTCTGGGTGGAGCGAGAGGGCGTGTCAGACTCTTACTGACTAAAACCCTCCCGTGTCCCTTCAGTTGCCTGTGCCAGGGGCCACGGTATCTCTTTCGAACAACCCGCGACCCCGGCAGGTCCTGCTACGATCCTAATATACTCATTTTGCTCAATTTACGTTCGTCTTGTTGTTATACACGCTAGCCGATTGCGACTACTACGCATTAATTTGATTAGCTATCTTACTTATAAAGTGTAATAACTAATCCGCCTATAATGTTCCCAGTGCTGGGACACAAGCCTCCTCTCAGTGTGGGCCGTAATCCACCACGCGGGCACAGTGTGGGTTCATAGATGTCACATCTCTTCAAATTTTTCGTTTAAGGACATGCCGGTTTCCTCACAATGTATTCCTTGGCCATTTTGAGAGCAGTGGCGATGAGATTATTTATACAAATTAAAGCGCCTGCCTGGGTTCGAACCCACGACTTACATCATAAGTCGAGGCCGTTACCTCTGGGCCACCAGTGCCCCAATAAGCGGTATGCTTCATGTTTCATACACGACATGTCTTTGACAAGTTTCTTACAGGACTTCTTGAAAAAAAGTGTCGCAATTTATTTTGTATTTAAGTAGGTGAGAGCGCGGTGGGTTTTTGTTTCATTGGCATTAAACCACCCATCCGAACTTAAACCTTCACTATTATCGGGTACCCAGGCGTCCAATGATACGTCAGGTCCATTTAGTCTCAATGCACATCAGCATCAATCCATCTTGCTCAGTCCTAATCCGTGACTCCAAATCATTCGGTCCTGCGCCCAACAAGCAGTGAGTGAATGAGTGAATGTATATGCCCTGAATGTACATTCATAGTCAATTGAATGTGAACTGCTAGGTGACAGGATTTGCTGCTAGTGTGGACTAATTACTGTGGTACAAGGCATAAGTGACAGCGATTTGGGGATAAAGCGAAAAATTTAATTGTTTTTGTAATGTGTTTCAAGTAAGATTTTGTTTGTAGTTTGTGAAACTGTTTCTTTACTTACTTAACTGTAGTTAAAACAAGAAAGAATATTATTCCCGTGGCAAGAATGAAGCAAGAAAATAATATCTTGGTTCTACCTTCCATACCGTACTCATAATTTGCTGACATAACAATACATCATACCTGTATAACCAAAAGTGGTAGACAGATTTAAAGTCAACGAAATTAATTGTTACGCAAATAAAATACCCTTCGTCAAAATGACGTGTTGTCACCATAACCTACAACTGTCAAAGAATGACAGCTGTGATTCGAATATACGGACAATGTAATGTTAATTTAAGTTAACACTTAATTTCCCTGACTTTACACCTAACGCCAGTTATGTAATCAGTCCCATGTAATAACACAATTAATTCAGACTTCAGTCAACTTCTGACGATTTTCTGTTGAAAAATCTCAATAAAATTGCACCTACCACTGTTTGTCTCTCAACGAAGGTTGACTTGTGTGTTTGTGTGCTTGAATAATTAAATACATAATAAAACTGCTCGAACTGGGTGCCCGATATTCAGCTGCCTCGCCTGTGACCAGTTGATCAACAAGGCAGTTAAATCTGCTAAGTCCGCCCCTTTGAATACGCTTGCAGCGCACAAGGGGCGGGAATTGATGCATGGAGGCTCGACTTATCTTGTATTGATATTCCGTTCACTTCAATACTCTCTGATCTCAATGAACATAGTGAACTGTATCATGGTTGCACTGAGCATTCACAGTTACGTTGAATTGATAGAACAGTCAGGTGACTGTATATAGTGATGCTAATTACTGGAGGCTAAGTTATACCCGGCAGCGATCTGTTGTTGACAATGTTTTGATAGAAAGAATTTGGCTTCACTGTGCAGAGTTAATATTTAAGTAACTGGCAATGTGTTTGTTGCTATTGATTTAATATAGTTTGAAATTCAGAAAATCAGCATCGTAAATACAGATGGTATGTATGCATCAATAATGCCAAAACATAGCATTAAAGTTATAAGAACATGTTCTATAATGAATATGTGTAGCTACATAACTGATATTACTAACGGAGAGAGTGACCATGGAGTTTCTTCTGGCAACTAGCTTCATCTTTCTGACTGACCGATCCCTTGACAATTCAAAAGTGCCTGTAACTGGTTTAATTGAAATAAATGCTTTGAGTTTGAGCTTGGAGATGTGGAACCTATTAGCTAAAATTGAATCATTTCATCGAACTATACAGTAATTTTCTTCCAAAAAAACCCATGTCATATTGGATTGCTGTATTTAAAAAAAATATTTGAGAAGTCACCATTCACCCAAAATAGCTCTAAAAATTGCACGCTTCCGCTCATACCTTGCACCATAGCACGTTGCGGTAGTCGCATGGGTCACAAGCTCTGTTGTTCCATAGCATTGGACTCAACGGGAAATCCTATTGAAAATCAGCGTTATGCAGACGTCGCCGTATTCCGCCCTTGTAGGCTGCCAGGGACTCACGGAGTCATGGGGACACAATGTTGTCATGATTAGATAGGAATGTTAAAGGCTGAGTGCAAGGGGGGAGGGTTTGTGCCAACTTCTTTGTGTGTACTGACGGAACATAAAGGTCAAACAATTTTAAAATACAGCAGGGTAATTACGTAATGCACTTACACTGGTAATGCCTCTCATTTTGACAGTTCAGGATCATTCATTAGTCATTTACTTTGTCACGTAGATGAATTTTTAAATACATGTATCAATGCACTGCAATGGGTTGCTAGTCCATTGTAATGCAATAGCAATGGATTAGCAATTTCCTTCAAAATGCCTCAGATTGTGCTAACTAAACCTTTTCATTCTGTGACTGTACATACAAGAAGTGTCATTGCAAAGTTAACTATAAACAATATAAGGGTAAGGCCGCCAAAATTGTCAATTGTTTTGTGTGACATTTTTGTCGCTTTTTTTTTGCAATATCTTATGGTAAAAATATCCAATAAATTGTGGAGAATATCTGAATTATATATATACCGACGAAAATTTAGATGATAGTACCCTGCTATAACAATAATATTGTAGCGAAAATCTTTAAACTGACTTGTTTTATCGATAGTTTAAAATAAAACAATGACTTTTGATTTTGTGTTACGATTTATTTGTGTGACGAATTTTTAACCCAAAACTACTATTTAAAGACCCATAGTAGAAAACGCAGTTTTATTATGGCAACACTATCATCTACAAAATTAAAAAAAAAAAGACAGCCATATTGTTTCGTCAGCAAAGGAGCTTAAAGTGCGCCTCGATTCTTTGTTTGTGTGATAAAAAATATATTTAATGTGATTTCTGAGGTAAGAAACTGATATTTTAATGTTAAAGTATAATATTTGTTGGCGATGAGGCCCAAAGTATACTTAAGATCACCCGTTAGTGTCTAATTGTAATAAATAATCGAAATATAACCTAAAATTGTTGTAAAAATGTAGTTTTTGTGTTGCATTTGTGTTACGCCTGTGTTACATTTGTGTCACTTTTGTGTTATATTTGTGTTATTGTTACACAAAAGTATGTGTTACGTAACACAGCAGATCTATAAAGCCGCATGCATAACGGTATTTGGACTGATTTTTTAGAGTAACGTATCTGAGTGTGATTTTGTATGTATGATTTTTTATACTGTAAACCTGCTTGGTGCAAGTTAAGCTTACTTAACCTAATTTAGTACGTTTTACTTATTAATGTACTCAATCCAGCAGTAGTCCGGTAATTTTAGACATTTGAAATAAAAATTCCGACAGAGCCAAATTTTTGGAGTTTGGGTTCACCATCAGAAAGAAATATTTAAAAGTACCCGTCGATCCCATTAGTGCTTAAAAACTTATTCGGGGTCAAAGGTAAAAAAAAACTTATTTTTCGCGATTTTTGGCAACACGGTAAGTTTTATCAAAAAAATAGCTCAGATCAAAAAACAACAACAAAAATGCCCAAACACTTTTCTAAGAGTCACCGTTTTACTTATATTGATTCAAAATATTGAAAGAGGCCATCGTCATAGTATGCACGCGTTTTCACGCCAACTTTGAGGCAGTATACTAGTTGCAAGTTTTTAACGTACCGTACCTCAAAATTATAAAACGGAACCATATGAAAAAAAACCGGTCTCTTAGAAAAAAACATCGTTGGGACATTTTTGTAGATAATTATCTGATCTAAAATTTTTATCTGAGCTATTTTTTTGATAAAACTCACCGTTTTGTTGAAAATTACGAAAAACTCATTTTTTTTACCTTTGACTCTGAATAAGTTTTTTAGCACTAATGGGATCGATGGGCACTTTTAAATATTTATTTCTGATGGAGGACCCAAGCTCTCCACAAAAATTTGGCTCTCTCGGAATTTTTTTTATTTGATTTTTTTTTTTTTATTTGCTCAAAATAAAATCAGTTCCTTTCATACAAACAGTCAATACTTACTCAACGGAAATGTGTTATACCTGATTTTTTTTGGCGAGTGTCAAAGTTGGCTCTTTAGTAAAAGTTGTTCTTACCTATCAAGAACTAATTCAAAATCATTCTTTCAAGAACTCAGGATTATTTTTATTTTTTATTAACTCGTGATAGGTATATGAGTAGGTATGTGATTCTTGTTAAGTTTTATTGTATTTTTTTAAATGTATGTAAATTATTAAAGGTACACAAGTACATCGCTTAAATATCGTATTTCATTACTCCTATAGCACTGCATGTCCAATTTTGTTTTAAATCTTTTATTTGTTTAGGTTATATATTTAACCATTATGAAACCACCTTTACCCAAAAGATATGTTACTTTTGGGTTACATTTGTGTAACGGTAACACAAAATCTGTTGTGTTACTTTTGTGATATAATTGACAATTTTGGCGGCCTTACCCATAAACAAAAATGTGGGAAAGAGTATCTCGAGACATTGATGAATTACGCTATTATGAAGGTTTTACATGTATTTATGGCGATAAATAAAAAAATAAGAAGATAGAAAACAATAAAAAACTCATCACGCATAAACAGTTATCAAATTAAATCAGTTCATAAAAAAGGTAAATAGGACAATAAAAGTTTTTATTGAAAAAAGGTAACTAACTATTTATACTAGATACTACTATTTACATATACTATTTACATTAAATGACTAACTAACTTACTATACAAATAAATAAATTATAAAATAAGTTCATAAAAAGGTCCTACGAAGACTAAGCTTGGTTTCCACTATATGTGTGTTCACATAATATTTGCTCAAGAGTCGTGACTGAACAGAAAACCTCATATTCCTAATGGATAGCAGAGGTACGTTTAGTGTCCCAGCACTTATAGGAATCACATTTAGTTCATGTACATGTTAGTATTAGATGTTGTTTTAGATCGAGTGTGGCTGGTCATGTGTTTGCAATAATTTCAAGCTATGCATTGTGGAATGGTAGTGGTATGGTTTGAGTTAAAACCAATTAAATCAAAAGTAGTTTATTCAAATTACAGGCTGAGAATCAGGACTTTTTGAACGTCAAAATTACAGAAGACAGTCCCCCAAAACGCCCGCCCTTCACTACTTTCTAGTGCTATCTAATTAATCTAGCTACAGTCTGGTCGTCGAGAGAATGCGTTCCTGGTGGCCCTACCACAAGCTCTTAACGCGATCCATTTTAGGACCTAAACTGAACTATTCTTCTAATTCGTACCATGACGTCAGTTTAACGATTCAGCTTAGGCCGTGCCACCTGCTGACAGCGATTGTCGCAAACTGAGTCGCAAGTTTTGGTTTCATTCATACTTGTTTGGTACCATGACGTCCATAGAGCAGCTCAAGCGATGCAGTTTAGGAACCTAAACTAAAATGTCTTGTTTTTGAATCGTTTTTAATTAGATCATGGTAGGCCACCTGATACCTGTCAGTACAAAATCTAGTAGATAATAAAGATCAAATTCGCAAAACACGTATTCATTTGTATGAAAGTGACAGATGCCAGAAACGCATTCTCTCGACGGCCAGACTGTAGCCTCAAAGATTGCATGTAAAAGAAACAAAAAAAAATTATTTGGCGCAGTACCATAATAATATGCAAGGAACGCAATAAAATTTGAACAAATAAAAAAAAAACAAAATAAAATCTAAAAAACAAAAAACAATATGGTCGTGTTGATTTTATTTATTAATGAATTTATGAAAGTTGGTGACATCTGGAAAGTTTTCTAGAAACATTTAGGAATTAAAGTCCGGTCCGTCCACAAAAAGGTTGACGTCCACACTAGTTAAACCTACTAAGTACAACACATGGTTAAAGGTTTTCACACAAGATTCAAAAATCAACGAACCTGCAAAAATAATGTACATTTTGTTTATAATTTCTCTGCAGCGATTTGAACCACATTCCAAAATCGCTGTCGCTTAGAAATTGGACCACACTGCGTCAGCCGTATAGGTCACAGCATCTGTATGCCATGACATCGAGTTCAATGGGATTTATCAGCTTTATGTCTAAGTTCGATGCAACGGATTACTGCCTGCAGGGAGATCCCGTAATGCCTGAAAATGTAACTAGAATTCAATGAAGTGAATGGTATAATGGGGCACTTGGTAAGCGCTGACGCAATTGGATTTGCTATCGGCGTGAGTTGTATGAGAATTGTTCAAGCAGTGACGTTGTTAGAAAGTGTGACTAGCCAGACAATGTCGGACTTAGTATCTTCACTCTTAGAGGCTATTTTAGTTTTAACACATAACATAAGATCACGCCTGTAGTCCCTGAAAGGATAGGCAGAGGTGTACCTATCTTACCTACATCCTCATTTCGCCAGTTATATTTAAGTAACATAATCAGCCTCTAAAATTCTCGCTATTGGGACATAGGCCTCCTTTCTCTGAGAGGGAACGCGGGCCCAGTGCTGGCTGGTAGATGTCACATGCCTTCGAATTTTTGGTCTTAAGACATGCTGGCAATGTTCGCATAACTTTACAAAATGTAGGGAACAGCTGATATTTTTTTTTGGGATTTCAGTTTTACGGTTTTTTTACTACGTACACTTAGAATCTTTGGGCCAGTTTCATTGAAAAAAAGTCAGACAGATGATAATAAAACTAACATCAACTGACCTCTTCAAAACCCAAGAAACCGTATCTCAAACTGACCTGGGAACATCTAAACATCGCAATCGCGTGTGGATAGGTGTAGCCATTCTACCAATTACGGATTAAAGGCGAATCGCTACGATTCCTCGACCATCTGTAGCCAAGCGATGACACGGTGCTCGTAATAATTTGGTCTGTAATTACTGTTCTTGCAAAATCGATTTCTTTTTTTTTTTTCGGGTTATTGTATTCTGAATTTTATCCGTTGTGGTCCGGAACTGGAGGTCGTTTTGATAGATTTGGATTTTTTTAAAAGATCTTTTTTTTTTCCGTTGTTGTCCTCTATGTTGATTATTATTAAATAAAAAATATATTGGTAAGATGTTTCTATTTTTATATTATTATATACCTACTAGAAACGCGATAAGGCGTTTCTAGGGAGCCATTAACAGGATATTTGTCAAATTCTGTTGTTATTGTGAACGAGAGGTTTTGTTACTAAAATAGGTACTAGAATGCGGTTTCCGATTTAACCGAAACCGAATTTAGACGCGGGTCCAGTGCGATACCAAAATAACCCTTTAAGGCATATATCGTCTAAATTATCTAAGACATAAATTGTCATACCTACGGTTCAGGACGACATCGTTACAGAGCCTGAACTTAATTGGCCTGAAATGAGTACTTTGCGTGCAACCGTGATCAATATTCCTTCTCTATAATTATAAGGAGAGACCACGACGACATTTGAATAGATGTAACTGGAATCTATAATTACTATTACACCATTTGTCCATAGATATAGTCCGCACAAAATACAGTACGATCCCTCCCAATATTTTTCTTGTTTCCATTTTAAACTGTTCGATCCCAACGTTTATTCATTTGTTTTCCATTTTTAATATTTTTTTCTTCTTTTCCCAGGTTTCTCCTCGGTAATCCCCGGCTACCCTCGCTACACGATGTTCGGCGACCGTCGCCATGGCGTCTACAATCTTCGTATAGTGAACTCCTCACTAGAAGACGATGCTGAGTACCAGTGTCAGGTCGGACCCGCGCAGATGCATAAGGTCATCAGAGCCAATGCTTCGCTGACTGTTATATGTAAGTACTTAGTTTGATAATTTTCTTCTTGTTGGGTAAATTAAACTTTGTTGGTAAGAAGGAAGTGTTGAAAATCGTTTGCAATAAGTTGAGATTGAGAAAATCAAAATAACAAAATAGACCCTTTCAATATTTTTAACTAATTTGTGTATAGGGTGAAGTTTATTAATTATGGTGAAACGAACCTTGTTTGTAATGATAAATAAAGCTGATAGTAGCTTGCAACAAATTGAGATGTTGAAACTAAATCAAAAAGGAATAATACTTTTTTTTTTGTATAGTCGACTTTGCAATTTCTTTATCACCCTAAGATTGAATACCACTTGAGTAGTAGAAAAACCTACTGACTCTAGAAAAGTCATAAGTACCTACTAGGTACAACATTTTAATTATCGTTACCCAAGAAACTTTACACATTAACATCTAAGGTACGCCCCTAATCAGCGACTTCTTGATTCATTAACTTTACTGCTCATCCCCTTTTGTCATTTCTTTATGACGTCATAAAAACTTCACAATTTTCTCTACACAATGACCAAATAACATTTTACGGCGATACCTTTTTTAATTATTGTGAAAAGATAACATTGTTGAGGAGAAGTTCCTTTAGACTTGTCTTATAGGTTCGACATGCAAAAAGTTAAATTCTAAATGAAGTACTTTTCACGCAGTAGTTCTTCAAAGTGAGTGAATTTCAAAACCCGACGACTATTGGTACGTTTACCTTACCTACCTCATATTTTTAGCTATAACTAACTATGCCTTTCGTCTCTTTGTCTTTGTGATGCCTTTGATAAAGCAGACGAGATGCATTCGAGTGCTTTGCTCACAGACGAGCTCTGTCCATCCTTAATCGTCCTTCGATAAAATCTGGAGGGTGAAAATTGTTTGCTGTGAAAGTAGTAAAATGTCGGGCGTTCCGATAGGCAATATCGACCAGAAAAAAATGGACAGGACAGAATCATGCATAAAATTATCTAACAGATAAGTTAGCTTGAACAGCACCCTAAATGCGTAACCCACTATCAATCGCAATCTAAATCAATAATAATAATTAATAATAATAATTAATTAATTAAAATTAATTAATTAATTATTTAATTAATTTATTATTATTATTATTTAATTCATGCTTATCCATTGTTATATAAGTTCGGAAAATTTGTCTGCTCAACAACGTACATAACGCAATGAATGTTGTTGAACCGTCAAAATGAAAGCCATTCCATCTGATAATGTGTTACGCAATTACCCCCCTCGTGATTTAAAATAAACTTCACAATTTTTTAATTTGTTTAGTGAAATTCATTGTTAGAATATACTTTTTTTATACAAATCAAAAATGAAAAAATAATAACAGATAAAAATTTTACGACAAAAAACATTTTCTACGTCCAAAACATAAGCTCAATATTACATTTAAGAAGATCCATTTTTCAGAATCGTAACTTTGATTGTTCGACAATATCGTTTCATTTATCTGCTGAAATCTGAAACTAATCTAAAACTAACTAAGCCTACAAAAGTATTTTTGGATAATCTTTTGAGAAACGATTCGAAACGTTTTACTTGTGACGTAACGTTTTTAGAGCTAAATATTATTGCAGAGGTTTTTTTAGCACAGATTACACGAATGAATTGTTACTCACCGCAATCCATTGCGGTACGCATAATAATCGATTTTTAACCCAAATGCAAAGAAAGATTTATTTATTTAAGGAAATGGTTTAAAGATCTGTTTTTAATGGTTTATTTTTTTCAGGACTTTAATATTCTTTTTTTCTTTTATACCTATTAAAAAAACAAATTAAACTAATTCAATTTTGTTGCCAAAAATTAATAGCAAATACTTTAAAATTCAAAAGAGACGGGGATATAATCAAAATCTTTTTTGCGGATGGTGGCATGGAAAAATTACGAAAAATTATCGACCACAGCTTTTGCCGGTCACTAGATCTGCTTTAGTGTCCAGCGGGACTTATAACGGCTCGAATATTTTTTGTTTCAGTCTCACCATCCGTGTCCCGATCGCGTTTTGGCGGCACAGCCTACATTTATTACCTCTCTTACATTCCCGGGACTAAAATTACGGGATGTTAAATTTCAACCCCTATTACGAACAATTACAGCAAAAAGTGACGTTTCAATCTTTTTAACCCTACACCGCGTGCATAATGTATTTTATAGCTACCATATAACCTACCCACAATGACACAGGGGGTTATAAAACATAATATGGTATGCTTGTGCTCGTAAATTTCCTAATAACATCCCCTTCTAGGGGCTGACATTCAATTTGATGTGAATTTTTTATTATTTTCACCCCGCTTAGTTTATTGGTTTCAACCCCAAGGGTTGCAAGTCCGAAATACGTGTGAAATATTTTCAGGTGTATGTGTGAATTGGGCCGTTTATAGCGGACGGGTAGACTGATTTTGGGAAATTCAGAGGGGTGAAAGCTATATCATGTGTTTTGTGAATAGCTTGGCTGGCATTTTCGTGATTGAATCGAGTGGATGATTTGAGGGGTGCACTGGTTTGGAAGTTGAGCTTAAAAGTTCCCGTGTTACTATTTTGTCGCATTGGCGATGCTAGAGTAGGTAGGCAAAACTGTTTTTCTTACTTCCTCAGTGAAAAGCTACTTGAGATAACATGAATTTATTTGCTTAAAAGTTGGCACATAGTGTAGATATAGAGTACTTGCTTATGCAACGCAGTTAGATGATTAGTTAAACAACATTTTGGTTGATCCAAAATGAATTATATATTAGTAATTATAATAACCCGTCTCGTACTAAAATACCTTACAATTTGACAATTTTGCATGGATCGTTATTTTTTTCAACCCAATTGAATTCACCCCTCTCGTCTTTTCGCACAACCTTAACTGTTATTTTATATAACAACTCTAATTGCAATTCCAACCTTACCAGTCCAGAAAAAAAAGAAAAGAAAAAACCCCATTTTGAAAAGCCAATACAACGGTAAGCGCAAACTCTTGTATCAAGTAAGGTTCGCAAAAATTTCGCTTAAAGATATGTCATGTAAGAATGGTTTAACCCGGCCGGGGTCAGATGTACCCCGCCCGGTTTATGGAGGGTTAAGATGATAGGCTCGGGTTAGGGAAGGGTTAGATGTCGATGCTTTTTAGGGTTGATTGTTGTGTATTGTTTTTTATGTGGGAGGGAAATGATAATGGTTTGGTGCTGAAATGTTAAGGTTTTTTGTTGAATTTCAGCTTGGCTTAGGTAATATTTTGTATCTTTTACTTGACTTCTGTTGAATTAAGTAAGTTCATAATCATAATCAGCCTATAATGTTCCCACTGCTGGGACACAGGCCTCCTCTCAGTGAGAGGGAGTGGGCCGTAATCCACCACGCGGGCCCAGTGCGGGTTGGCAAATATCACATGTCTTCGAATTTTTTGGTTTTAAGACATGCCGGTTTCCTCACTATGTTTTCCTTCACCGTTTTGAGAGCAGTGGTGATGAAATAATTGACACAAAGTAAAGCGTCTGAACTCTTAAGTCGCGGCCGTTACCACTTGGCCACCACTGCTCCACCAATTAAGTAAATTGATTGCCAAATATAGTTTTCATATTATTAATTATTAAAAAAAGTTAACATTATTAAAAATATTGAGCAAAATAAACCACTTTGTTTTAACATGCATTTACAATGAGCGACCTTAAAGATTTTTGAAAACCATAAGATACATCAAACAAATTTTATCCAAACTTAACCCTAAAAAGGCTCACCGTCCCAAAATATAATTCCAACTATCGATATCGATACCACCCTATATATATATATATATTATGTATACCCAGTCAAAATAATATCCCACTACTTTATGGCGTCCTTTTATTCAAATTCGCCGTCTCTAAGCTCAATAACCAATCGTAGGCAGCTATATTTCCCGGACCTTACATGCATGACGGGTCCCAAAAATATAATTATGTAACGTTTTATTGCCAAACCTTCAGTGAAAAAGGTGAGAATTATACGTAATTTCAGCGTTTATTGGGTTAGGTTTTAAATGTGGAAGTGGGTTTTTGGATAATGGTTTTTATGTGTAGGGGTTTTAGTGTCTTTCGGGGTGTAAATCCTTTTTCCCAGGCTTTGTATTACCGAGTCTTTTCGAGGGCAAAATGCCTTAAATATAATATATATTTTTACGTGGCTATTCAAATTTTAGTATAACTTTGATTTGGGTAGTCTGCTTACCAAATGCAAATGACTACTTTCGTCTATTAATTTATTTTAATTTGCTGCCGTGTTCATTTTAATCAATCTGCCTAGCCGTTTTCTAACTACGTTAGAGTCGGCTTCGAGTCATGGACCGACTGTCTATCTGACCTCCACTACCCAGTTAGAGTGTAACCCTTGGTTAGACTGGTTGCTATATCGTGTTTATTTGAGTAAAGATCTTACGAAGATAAAAATACCTACCTAAAATCCTGAAAAACAGTCTTAGTGATCATTATTTTACGCGTGCTGCCTTCTAAAAACCTTCTTTTTTCTCCAATACTCAGCTTCACAGTACCTCCCGTATTCAAACAAGGCCTCCCTAGAATCTATTTAACACTACCAATTCGCACGTACGCCAAAAAAGTACGTAACACGTACCAGTTCGAAATTACGCGTAATGTTACGGACTCGGGGTCTTTCGGACCCCTTCGGCGTCATTCGGAGGGTTATAACATCGTTAATTGATCGTTAAAGAGAGGAGATAAGAATTTTATATTATAGCTTGTCCTTTTTGGAGATAGCGTTAAGAAACGTGATGTTGATAAGGGTTGTGAGTTGTAATAAAATGTATAATTACTGGTTATGGTGGAATTTATGGGGTTTTTGGTTGGGTTTGGGAGTTGGGAGAGGACAGTCTTGTTTCTTGTGGAATTCTGATGCAGGGCTTAATTGGTTTAATCATAGGTACTGATTTTATGTCATACTACCTTCTGCTCGCGACTTTGTCTGCGTGAAATTTCATGTTTCCTCGACCCAGAGCGTCGCATCGCATCGTCCACCCGCGGTACTACTTCGTTTTTGCGAAGCATTCTTTTTTATCTTTTCGCTCAACTCTTAAGGATGTTTGCCCGATTAAATAGCCTATAACCTGTCTCTAGAATTGGACTATCAAATGCAAAAATAATGTTCCAAATCCGTCTGGCAGTTCCAAAGATTAACGCGTTCAAACCAACAAACTCTATAGATTTCTAGCTACGATTTCACGCTTTCAAGCGGGGAATATATTAAGCAGTATACTTTAATAAAAAAGAAAACAGCTGACCTTTACTCCAACATAACGCAAACTAACACTAACTAACTTCAGTATCCATTAAAAAATACCGACCATTTCTGCAATATTCCAACACAAGTTACGGTCAACCGCAGCAGTTACCCGGTTATCTTTTCATAAAGCGAAAGGTAAAAGAAACAAGATCGGCTTTGAAGGCATAGGAAATTAGTCTAGGAAAAAGTCGTTTCCAGGCATCTCCTCAGTTTCTCTCTTATCAAGGTTTCCGTAGACAAGGAAGGAAGCATAAAAAGCAAATATAGGGACTGATGGAAACTCTACGAAAATTAATTATTTAGCTAATTCGTTTCATCATCATCATCTGCCTAGCCTTTTCCCAACTATCTCTTCAAAGTGAGAGTGAACAGGCTTCTTCTGGATAAGCTCGCTCCATCGTCGACTTTGTCTCTGTCACCTTTGACCTAGACTAGAGTCAAGAGCAAGTCCATTTCAAATTAAAAAAAAATGTAGCCGGATACCAGTATTTTACATGGAGCGACTGCCTATCTGACCTCCACAACCCAGTTACTGGGTAATACGATTCCCCTTGGTAAGACTTGTTGTCAGACTTTTGGGCTTCTGAGTACCTGTAACGACTGTCAAATATCCAAATAGTTTAGCAAATTCGACTGCCAATATAAATTGTCCGTATATTCAAATCAAAACTGTCATTCTTTGACATTGGTATAAAATTTACTACCCTTTTAACGTACAACGGACCAAATGAGAGTCTAAGTGCGGAAAAGGGAGCCCCATCATCATCATACTACCCTTTTACTACCGGACTACCAGACGTACTACAGCGTATTATCTACACTTGGTTGATATCCCGACCAGTCGTACTCCGCGCTTCTCCTCGATGCGCACAGCCAAAATGAGAAACTTTGCGTCTGTGTTCCCTTCTGGCTTAAAAGCAAGGATGAACAGGCATCTTCTGGGCACGCTCGTTCCATCATAGATGACATCGATCGCTTTCCATCAGGTGTGATCGAGGTCAGGAGAAAACCCATTCAGCAATAAAACAATAAATAAAAGTGCGAGTCGAACTCGCGCACGAAGGGTTCCGTACCATTATCTCAAAAAATGGCCAAAAAATCACGTCTGTTGTATGGGAGCCCCCCTTAAATATTTATTTTATTTTGTTTTTAGTATTTGTTGTTATAGCGGCAACAGAAATACATCAACTGTCTAGCTATCTCGATTCATGAGATACAGCCTGGTGACAGACAGACAGACAGACAGCCAGACAGACAAACGGACAGTGGAGTGTTAGTAATAGGGTCCCGTTCTTACCCTTTGGATACGGAACCCTAAAAAAACAATATACATATTCGAATTGCAAAAAAAGTTTAAACGATTTAAAAAAAACATTCCATTTACATTCCAAACAGCTTCACCAAAAGATTAATATGGACATTCTTTTGCTTTTTTTGTGTTTTAAAAGAAACATGTTCCAGTAATGCTTTTTGGCATAAAACTTGATAGTTTTTATTGTGGTTCTTGGCATAGGATACTGCACGGAATGGCCTTGCAGCACCATTGTAAGCCCGACAGGACACAGTTTCAATTTTTTTGTGTCTCTTGTAATATGTTTTTGGGGAATAAAGTTGTATGTAGAGTATGGTAAGATGCAGTTAAAATTGAATGTAGTACATTTATGAAAATAGGTTAAGTTAGAGAACAAAATAGGTTTAAGGTCTCTGTGTTAACCTAATTAACCTAGGTAGGTTAAAATAGAGAACTAAACTTTATAAATGACGTCATACGGCAGAAAAACACGAAAAAGTTGTACCTATTCTTTGAATATCAATTGGGTAGTAAATACAGGTTTTTTTTTAATAAAAGCCATCACGTCGGACTATAAGGACGGATAGGTAAGCACGTCCGGGCATCCGCTGCAAACAATTCAGGCTAGTTCGGTTAATCTTTTGAACGAGCTTAAAATATTCTTAAAATAGACTCGTTTCAATATCAAATTCGTTCCTTTTATGGTGGCATTGCTTGTATAAACCACAATCGAACATAGATTTTATTTAAATTAATAAATCACGTTTTGAACTCAACTAAATAATCATAAACGAAGCAAAAGTAGTATGCAAGGGTATTAGCAGGTCGCGGGCCTGCGGACGGAGAGTAATGGGTAGCTTGCCGTTCGATCAGGACCGGGCCCGTGCCGGACGGCGCGTATGTGTTCCACGCGCGCCTCAAAGAGATGTCAGCATAAAGGAAGGGGCCCGTTAGGGCCGAAGCCTGCCGGGGTAGCGGGATTGTCCGAAAGGGTTACCGCTGCCCGGAACATAAAGGGCTAAGGAAGGAACACGGGTGGGTTTTAGTCAGTAAGAGTCTGACACTCCCGCTCCACCCAGAGCGGGAGGAATCATTAGATGATTTCCCATCCAAAAAAAAAATATTAGCAGGTGGAATTTTGTAGTTTTCGGCTACCCGCATTAAAGAATTGCGTGAGCTTATATATGTTTGGATATGTACTAAATAAGCCAACCAATAAAACAGTTAACATTTAAAACATTAAATAAAAATTTAAAAGTACAACTTCAGTCTAACCCTCGTCCTGCTACGCCAATAAACATGCCGAGCTATATTAAAACCGACGTTCAACCCTGTCAACGCGTCACCTCTCATTTTTATTGCATTTGACCCCGTGTTATTTATTTAAATTTTTTCGTAAAATTTTTGAACTTTTTGCTGTATCCTTTTAAATCCTGTATCCTGTATCTTTTTATTTAATGAAAAATACTGTTTCGATATCTGTAACCCAATATTGCCCTATGTATTAAATGACTGTAAAGAGTATTTATTATTTACCTATTAATGTATTTATCACCACAGTTTAAAAAAAATGGAGATCACAGTTAGAATGTTGATTTCTTGAACACAGAAAACGTTTCTGCTCATACCCTGAAAATAATCCCTTTGACGACACCCACAATAGCAAAATATACAAAACAACACAAAACCAGCTTATAACTAGTATTGCTTCGAAAACCTCAGAAAACATCCTCCTCTATACGCTCGTTGCCATGGCAACCCCGCAAATCTAAACCAGCTTAGCACTACAGATTCTAGGGAACAATTTTACCGCAGAGTTATACCCATCTCTTTCTGCCCACATACATCTGTCTCGCTTCAACACGCAAATGTGTATGTGTATTCGCACAATCTCGTAGAGGCATAAAATTTGCAATCGGAAGGGAGATGTGTTCGCATAAGCTCATGTAAAATATTGATAAGCTAGCCTTCGTAGGGAGATAAAACAGCCTGCTTGTGTTGTGGCGACTTTTTATCCTTTAGGGTATAAGCAGAAAGGGCATTTCTGTTCCAAAAGTGTGATGAAAAATGTAAACAAATGAATCAGAAAACATAGAGCGTAGATGCCAATTTGTAGTAGCACTTAGGGCCAAAGCACATACGATACTTTTAGCATCGGCGATTTTGCGGGTGTATCGATGCTGCATCGCGTTTTGGCGAGTCTCTGCGTTCGAACGCGGTATCGGAATCACGCGTTTTAGCGACTGCTCTGATGCTGAATCGATGCTGCATCGCGATTTCGCGACTTCCTGCGTTCGGACGCAGTATCGGAATCGCGCGTTTTAGCGACTGCTCCGATGCTGGCGCAGATGCCAAATCGCTGCGACCGGCATCCGAATGTGTGCGGAGTGTAGCGTTCAGCCGCTGTCGAGCTTCCGAAAAGTGACTACGTTTGGCGTTTTTAAGTGTGCGGTGTGGAGTGCTTAGTCGCTGCATTTAGCTTCTAAAAAGCGGCTAAATCGCCGATCGCCGATGCTACAAGTAGCGTGTGTGCTTTGGCCCTTATAAATTGAGTGCTTTGATTTGATAATTTGGTTAATTAAACTAGACCTAGCAACCTACCTTATCTTATTCAAATTTTTTACCGACTTCAAAAAAAGCAGGAGGTTATCAATTCGGTTGTTTTTTTTTTGTTTGTTACCTCAGAACTCCGTTATTTATAAGCCGATTTGCAAAATTCTGGCAAAAATGACGGCAGCGGGGTTTGCTTTTACGGTCAAAATACGCTCTCTAGGAAAACTTCAAAGGGGCAACTCTCGTAATTTTAAGAACGTTCACAGTCTGATCTCAGTCTCAATCTGTCAAAAATACCTCTATTTACCTACATTTTTGACATTTGTATGTCGCTTGAGATGAGCCTGCGACTAGATTTTGAACATTTTAAATTAGAGAATAGGCCCAGAATTGGCCTTCAGATGTGTTTGAAGTATTTCAGGTAGCTACAATCCGTTCACAGTTAAGGTTCGCAAAAAATACCTCTAATTTCCCTACATTTTTGACAAGTTTTTGACATTAATTGTTTGTCGCCGAGATGAGACTGCGACTAGATTTTGAACGTTTTAAATTACGAGAATAGGCTTTTTGGTTACTTTCATAATAACGTTTCACTGACGTCATTCGCCGATTTTGCTTACACTATGTGGCCGCTACCGTTCTCCTAGGAGACCATACTTCACACGACACACGATGCATTTTCTTTCTTCCATATCAATATTCAAAGGAACAAAAGCTAGAACTATCAAAAATTCCATACAAGCATTCACACGAAAGTTTTTATTGCCACCATCTTGTCCGCCATCTTGCCTCTGTTCGCCGAACATCTTCTACGGAGTAGGTATGACTTTAAAAGTAGTTTCAGAATCTTTATTGTGTGAAATTTTGTTTATACTTCCTTGTGAGCCGCTCTGGTGGTATAAGCAGGTATTTTTGAGAATGTTTCCCGTGTTTTGCTGCAGTATTTTGAGATGTTAATGCGTCTGTGTTTTGTTTTTTGAAAGTTTTATTAGTTGATTTGTTGTTTGGTGTTGACTTTCATATTTGGGGTGTAGTGTCCTTTGCAAAGTCATATAGAAGAGCTATGAAATTGGTCCTTGTTTCTCATAAACTGCGGGGTAATTGCGTAACCCACTAACAGTAGCAATGACTTTCATTTTGACAGTTAAACAACAATCATTGCGTTATTTACGTTGTTTAGCAGACAAATTTTTCGAACATATAAAGCAATGAATTAGCAATATCCTTCAAAATGTGCATTACGTTTTTAGGGTGATGGTCCTTGCTTTCCAATCGTTGTAATCTAGGAGTTTACTATGTTGTGTGTCAAAAACTGTTAGATAGTGGAAAAAATCGCCAAAAGTAAAGCGGTCAAGGTGTCGTATTGGCGTACGAGAGGTTGCGGGTTCGAGCCCCACCCGTTGCATGTCTAGAATCCACTCGTAACACGCGCGTAATTTTCTTTGTTTAAAGGTGAGCAGAAATTATAATTATGTGATAATGTTAAAACTGCAGGTGACTAACCCACGTTAAGCACTAGCTGACAGGTCAATATAAACTTTATAATAAACCTCAAAGCCATTATTTAAACTAGAAAATAACTACCTAAAGTATGATCCAGCGCATACTCTAAAACTAAAATAAACGCTACTATTCTGAACTGTTACAGTTTCGAGTTTAAACACTCATGTTCTCTGTTAATTTAAACTTAGTTTTGGCTCGTAGGTATTTGAAGTTTGAAACAATTTAGATTCGCTAAACTTATTCGCGTTTAGTAACTTAAGTTATCTTGAGGCCATTTATCGTAGCGTAGAAGTCTGTGATGTGGGGATGAGGATACATCTTATTACGAAAGATGTTTGGACTATATAGTGAACCACTAACGCTTGTGTTCAAGAACGATGTTCAAGCAGGAATTTCAGTTAACGTGCTTTCCGAGGCACGGAGGTGGGGGTCTTGGATAGTCTTGATAAATAAAGATGGTCACCCATTCACGGACCAACCGCGGCAAGCGTAGCTTAGCCTGATCGGTCGGCCCGTGCGGCTGATTTTACTTAGCCGCAAGCCCCTCTTAAGTATACAAATGTGTATGGAAACCATACAACCTCGAATCGAGGTTAATTTTTGAGCATTATTCTATTCTATATGAATCTAAGCAATGAGTAGGCCTTTATTTTTGTAGGTAGATAAATGGACAGCCATTCTTCTAACAGTAAAAGTGGGTACCTACCTTTTTTAATCTGACTGGCTGTCTGTGTCATCATAGCTCTCACACACAAGATACATGATGCTTCCTCGACCCATTCAACGTTTTATTTTAATTAAATAAAAATACCAGATTTTAGACTTTAGTTTAGAATGACTAGCTTTGTCTTCAAGTTTCTTCCTGTGCAATCAAATAATATTTCGTTAGTTGCGCAGATTGAGTGCAGTTTTTGCAATCGATATTTTTTTACAACTACGATAAACAAGATTCCTTCTCAACGCCCTTTTTAACTGCATCATAATCATTACATTACACTGCATCATACTTTCCACTGCAAAAAGAACTAAAATAAACACAACAAGACTTCGTCTTTCAACAAACTTCCCAGTCTAGATGTAGTGTAGGTTTTAAACTTTTTACGTTACACTCTCAATGGCTAACATGAAAACTTCTACACGGGTTTATTCAAGACCGAAGTTCGGAATTAACCTGTTAGAACGTGCCCGTTTTGAAGTAATAAGTACTGAAGGTGAAGGAGATTTTGTGCAAATAAATGCGAGATAAAGAAATTGTTTAAGAGAGAAGTTTTGGTTACTTCTTGAGTCATGGTTTTGAAGATTGTTTGGATGATGTTGTTTTGTTTCTAAAGTGGATCCTTTGTATTCGATTTCGGGGTTTCATGCGGACTCTACCTATGGTAATACTAGCTGCTGCCCGCGACTTCGTCCGCGTGTAATCCTATCCTAACTAATATTATAAATTCGAAAGTAAGTTTGTTTGTTACCTTTTCACGCCTAAACCACTGAACCGATCGTTCTGAAATTTTGCATATATGTTGTCAGGTGTACATAAACGGACATAGGGTACCTTTCATCCCGAAAAAAAGTGCTGTTCCCGAGGAAAACAACAATACACGTAGCGCCATCTATTATCATAATAACGTTATTGTTGTTTTCCTCGGGAACAGCACTTTGTTTCGGGATGAAACGTACCCTATGTCCGTTTCTGTACACCTGACAACGTATATGCAACATTTCAGGATCTTTGACAGTCGTTAGGTACGGGTCCTCAGAAGCCCGAAAGTCAAGCAGTCTTACCAAAGGAGTATCGGTAGGGTATTATATACCCAGGAACTCGGTTGTGGAGGTAAGATAGGCTGACGCTCCATGTAAAATACTGGTATTCAGCTTCATCCGGTTTGGCTGGAAGCTGAACCCAACATAGTTGGGAAAAGGCTAGGCAGATGATGAGACAAGATTATAGGCAAAATATACCTTCAGTCTTTGGAAGTCAATTAATTAAGTAACTCCTGGTAAGTTAAATACAATTTCGAAATAACAATTCTCGTATTTAGAATTAGAAGTTCATTCCCAAAAAATACGTCTTTACTAAATTAACAAGGAAAAAATCGTTTCAGCACCGCTTATGATGATGAATGGGTACCTCCGGGGTGGAGGGCCTTTTATGTTAAAATTAATTATTCCTCCCATAAAGTAGACTGTGTTATAATTAATTTAACTTTGAATACTTTGTAAAGTTTAATGAAGGTTCGTTGGTAAGCTATTTAGTGGCTCACTGGATTTTATTCGACGGAGACAAAACTTGTAAGCCTTTAGTAGGTTATAGTAAGATATTTTTTAAATCATAGCGTCTTTATTTATTTATTTTACCATTTATGTACACACATATAATAAACAGACAAGAAAAAACAGATCAGAAAAATAGGTACAAAGGTGATGCTTATTTCATAAGAAATCTCTTCCAGCATACCTGCGATAGGACAAGAAATAGAGAGATGTAGACAGCGTGTAAAAGAGTAAAGGAGACAAAAAAAAACATAAAATCTAAAAACAATTCACTTAATAAAACTAAACAAATAATATGAGAATATACCTACTTACATACATACAAATAAACATACATACTTCTAAAATCAGTTCTTCTATTTCAGTTTTTGCGCGACTTCTGACCAGGAGGTCAGACTATCGAATCCCAGGTTGAATGATTCTAAATTCTAAATTCCTTTTCTATTTTTAGAAAAGGATTTTCTTTAAAAAAAATCTCAGTAGACTAATCTGGATTAGACCCCAAGTAAAGGCATTAGGCTCGCCTCAAATATGGGATATAAGGTTGTATCATACACGTCTGCATAGCCTTTAAACATTAAGATCCAAAAACCACATGTTTAGCGTTTTTTTTCTCGTTTCCATCAAAAACATCGTGAGGAAACTTGAATGTTCTGAAATCTGAAAAAGCGTGGCGTTTATCCTCTACATGAGAATATGCTTTTTCCCTACAATTATAGCCGCAAATGATTACATTTCTCTCATTCCTCTCCACAGATCCTCAGATAACTCCATCCCTTTTATACCTTATACAGATTTTTCTAGAAAATACTTTCTTATTTTGTAAGAAAACCAACTAATAATGGTAACGTGCTCGTATATCGTAGTAAATGTGTCACTGGAGATATGTTATGTGTCGAGCCGTCCGTCGGCTAGTGTGAAAATGTTCCACCTACCCACATATTTATTTAGTTAATCTTATTGTTACGGACTAGATTTTAACAGTTACCTACTGGAACTAATGTACGTAGACTTATAGAAAAAAATATTGGTTCTGTATGATATAAAACACAGCAATAGGGCGACCGCTTAACTGAGACATTGCCTGAGGTAGCAGCGCGGGGGGTGTGGTGACGTGATGCGAGAGCTCAGTGATCCGTTAACTTGGAATAACTATCACCCCTCCCGCACCGCGCAGCTACCTCAGACAACGTCTTAGTTAAGCGGTCGGCCTATAAATTACTATGAACTGTTATTGGGTTTTTCCATCTGGAATTTCTCAGTAGCAGCTTGGAGTCTGGATTTGTGCTTAACCGGCGAAATGTGGGTGGACTATAGGTGCACCTCCGTCTAACCCTTTGGGAACATAGGTGTGATGTTACGATATTATAAATGTGGGAATGTTGATGTATGTTTGTTACACTATCACGCCTAAACGGCTGAACCGATTTGGATATATTTTGGCATACACATAGACTTTGTCTTCATTTAAAATATAGGTTAGTTTTTATTTGAGTATATGAGGAATTTTTTATAGTAAACGAATGAAAATGCGAGCAAAAATTACAAAATATTTGATCATAAGAATTTTTTGATGTTCTGTATGTCATATTTTTATTATTAAGGACGAATTCCACCAAACTTTTATACATAGAATACTGAATAAGTATTATCCTAAGAATAAATTTTGAATTTTTGACAGTTTTTCCATACTAGAACTGTCAGGCGTCAATTTTATTCAACGGATAAAAGATATCAGACTGTCTCGTAAAATCGGCCCTGAGGCACATACATTGTATGATAATTTCAGAAAAATATCATTTACATACTCACCACTAGGTACCTCTGCCTACCCCACAAAAACATCTTTCTCATGTAAATAAAACCGTCTCGGTATCCTGAAGATTAATAGACTATAAGATATGGGAGATACATTATTTACATCTCTGACGCGGAAATATGCGACAATCTATTGTAGGAGGAAAAGTCTGTTATGCGTGGTGGAAACGTGTTTTTGAATAAGGTTTAATTTTATTTTTATTTTTTGTAGGTTTTAAAGTTCATGGTAAATGATGGTGACGTATTCAACGGTATTTATTTAATCACGAATCTTTTTCTTCGCATCGAAAATAAAGTTATTTTTAGGGTTCCGTACCCAAAGGGTAAAAACGGGACCCTATTACTAAGACTTCGCTGTCTGTCCGTCCGTCTGTCTGTCACCAGGCTGTATCTCAAGAACCGCGATAGCTAGACAGTTGAACTTTTCACAAATTATGTATTTCTGTTGCCGCTATAACAACAAATACTAAAAACAAAATAAAATAAATATTTAAGGGGGCTCCCATACAACAAACGAGATTTTTTTTATAACGGTGGTACGGTAGGAACCCTTCGTGTGCGAGTCTGACTCGCACTTGGCCGGTTTTCTTAATCCTTTGATTAGCTTATTGCCTACAATCTACGGTTTTCCTCGCGGACTTACTTCAGGTTTCCCTGACTAACTTTGAACTTGAACGGAGCTCTAATTACTTACTCGACAGCATATTTAAGGTTTTCCATTAAGAAGCCTAGAGTATGAACTTGTGCTTAGTTTATGACAAATGTTGCAATGGTGGCCCAGTGATAATGGTCCCGACTTACGAGTTTTACGTAGTAGGTTCGAACCCAGGCAGGTGCTTTACTTTGTGTAATTTATTTTACCACCATTGCTCTCAAAAACGGTGAAGAAAAACATGGTGAGGAAACCGGCATGACCTAGAACCATAAATTCGAAGACATGTTGTGACATCTACCAACCAGCACTGGGCCCGCGTGGTACGGTGAGGTCCCTTTCACCGAGAGGAGGCCTGTGTCCCAGCAGTGGAAACATTATGGGCTGATTATGCTCACATGACAATAATTATGTTAGCTATACATACAATAACAGCCATTAAATGAGTGTACTGCTCTATAACAACCTCTCTCCTCTCTGCCAAACCCTGGCAGTAATACAGGTTCTATTATGAAACACAATTTTACCATAGAAATCTGTGCAAAGACATGTCCTAACACTATTTAAAACCAGTACTAATCAAATCTACATAATAACCATACTCAACACTCATTCCTACACTTTAAACCAACTATACAAGGTTCTAACATCATTTACCCTTTTAATTTCCCAACAAATACTAAGAAAATATGAACAAAACGATTAAATCGAAAGGTTAGAATTTGCCTCCTGATTTGCATTAACCTTTCAGCTAGCAATCGGCTTAGTATCAAGTGATACTCGATACTTAATGCCTTTTAAATCGATTGCGGTTTTAGTCGAGTGGTTTGGATAGTACTGGATGTTGATGGTTTGTTTTACATAAGATTATGCCTGATTTTGTTGAAAGGAGTGTGCACAAGTCTTTTATAAAAAGTGTTAAAAAATTAACCTTACAAACTTTAAGAGGTGCTTTAGACCATCGAACTGAACAACTTTCACTATGGAACCAACTCTGATATCACGAAAAAAAAATCTGCTGTTTAATACAAACGTTCTTGACCAAGAAGTATGAAACAGCTGATTTTTTTAGCTGATATGTCAGTGAGTGATGGCAGAGTATTCTGTTTGTGTTTTGTTTTCACTTCTGTCGGCACTCCCGGAGTACCAATGCTTTTTTTTACCAATAACACCCCTTGTCAATTATTTTTGCCTCTGACAGCAGCAACCTAACAGCAACCTTATTGTAACGAGAATAAAGATCATAATGATTTTGCTAGACTTTTCAGTGGCCACAACCAATAAGTAGCGTTATTAGAATCAGAATAAAGATCACTGTGATATGGACAGTGATGCAAAATCAGGGGAGTTATAGCTTTTTAACATCTTTATAACATCCATGGGAGCTGTCATAAAGTCAAGATGATACATACATACCATATGACTTATATTTAATGACGAAATCAATTAATTCACTCGAGATTGTACGATGTTCTCATCTCTAAGATAGTCCCAAGCAGTCAATGGTAGCATTGTTCTAAGTTTTCTCCCACGAGCCCGTTTTGTATGCCGTAAGTTAACTGTTGCACTTGAGAATTAATTGAAGCTCATCATGTTTCAAGTCTTTGGGCAGAAATCTAAGCATACATTTTCGAAGATTCATTTTGAATATGAAGCTTCTTAATCGATGTTGATGAATGACATGGTTTTATCATAATACCACGCATGTAGGTCTTCCCCAAAGGCATGGGCAGAAGTGGAACATCGACATTTCGTCATCCATCATCCGTCTGCCATCAACTGGGCACAAATCCAGATTTTGGGCTGCTACTGAGGAATTCCTGAAGGAAAAACCAAATTACCCTTTTCTCTACCAGGGGATGGAGCCCAAGACCCTGTAATCTGTGAATCACTGGACTAGTGAAGCAGTTACTACTTGTGCGTTGCTAGACCCCTAAAAAATTAAATTGCTATGAAGTTTGCAGGATATATAGGGTGGGTGACTGGTAATTAGTGACCGATACCTAAACACGTGATTGTACTCATGATAACAAACAACTTTTACTATGGGACCAAACTGCAAAAAAAAAATCTGCTGTTTAGTCGTTTATGTTCGCCTAACTGGTCAAAATGTACTGAACAGCGGATTTTTTTTTCGCGATTTCTGGTTTGGTCCCATGGTAAAAGTTGTTTGTTATCATGAGTACAATCACGTGTTTAGGTATCGGTCACTAATTACCAGTCACCCTATATACAGCACTTACTGTTTCGGTACTCTGATATACCTAACCAGAAAACCTGTATTTTTAGACACATTTTACGTGTCGCCTTAATCACACAATTGCCTCGCAGTAGCAGTAAAACGAAATGTAATTCCTACATAAAATAGTAGATGGAAACAAACGTATTCGTAACATTAACGAGTAACGGGTCGTTCTTAGATTTCCCAGCTGACTAGAACGCGCCACCTCTTTACTTTGAACTCCTTGCGTTACTGCGAACCTGGTACCTTTACCTGCATTTTTAACGTAAAAAAAACTAGTTTAAAAAGTCAGTACAAGATTCCTCTGTTGCCATTATCTCCTTTCTGGGATTCAACTTCGGAAGATCTCCTAGCGGTTTTGTGGCCTTGGTACATCTCACATACTTAAATAAAGTTAATATGTATTCGATCTGGTAATCTAGAATCTAGATTTGTACCACATCATCGTCATCCACATTCATCTGAAAGACGTCCATTGCTGGACAAGGGCCTAACCTAAGAGTCGCCTCAATGACTGGTACTATGCTTTCCGCATCCAGCAGATTCCTGCCGACATCATCATCTGCCTGGCCTTTTCCCAACTATGTTGGGGTCCAGTCTAACCGGATGCAGATGAATCCTAGTATTTTACATGAAGCGACTGCCTATCTGAACTCCGCAACCCAGTTACTGGGTAATACGATACCCCTTGGCAATACTAGTTGTCAGACTTTCGGGCTTCTGACTATCCGTAACGACTGTCAAAGATCCACGAATGACAGCTGGGACCAACGGTTTAACGTGCTTTCCGAGGCACGGAGGGTTCTCGGTATATAAAGATTGTCACCCACCCACAGAGCAACCGCGGCAAGCGTAGCTTAACCTGATCGATCGACCTGTGCAGCTGTTATTATTTAGCCACAGGCCCCTCGGCAGATTCCTGCTGAAGTCACTAGTTTATCAGCCCACCTAATTATTCCTATTGCATGGAACTTAATAAAAGACCTTTGACAGTTATTTTTTTTACCTTTGATTTTGTATCACTGTCAAAATCACAGTGACCTTTATTCTCCTTACAATAAGGTTGCTGTTGTCATAAGTAAAATAACTGTGAAAGGAATGTAGCCAAAAATGGGGGTGAAGTGGCGTACCCACTTGGGATAAAAATGGTAGATGAAAATGTTCAACAGTTTGGTATAATAGAATAATTTATTTCAGATAATTATAATCCATATCTTGTTAGTATATAATTAGCAACAATATTAGCTTACAATTACGTTAGTATTGTTAGTACTTATCTTTATGTAGACAACTATATAAAACCATTCACTACCCTTATCCAGTGTTTTTGAATGGATCAGTCAAATCGAGCAGCAATGACTTTCAGAATAACCAAGTCCACATACATAAAAACAAATAAAAAAAGAACGGAAGGTGAAAGTCTATACAAGGAGTATTCATGCGATTAATTTAATTTATGACACGTTGTGTCATTGACACGTTCCAGGGGTAAGCACCTTTCTGTCTCCGGGGCACACAATCATAGTATTAATGTTATGCAACATATCATTCAACAGTTTTGGAAAAGCGAAATGTACAACAGACAAAACATTAAGAGACAGCTCAGAGATTTCCCGAAGGAATAGTATACAATGTCTCACGGATAAGAAACATTACTGAATTCATTTTTTAGATACGAGTAGTAGGTACTTGGACAAAGTTGTTGTTTCATTCCGCTTACGAGTCTCTCTCTCATAGTTTTTCTTTAATATAAGTGTATGTGATCACTAAAATTTTCACTGTTTGGTTGGGTTCTTGGACGGAAAACGGGATATCTTTAACGTACCTAAATCAACATAAGTGCGTCCCTTGGTCAGATACTAAACTACAATTAGAGAATTGACATCTCTAATTCTTACAGACGGATCGTTGTGTGTAGGTAGTTATGTTTTTCCATTAGGATTTTCTCAATAGCCGCCCAAAGTCTGACATTGGTACCCATCCGGTTGATGGCTATAGGCTAGCCTTTTATTACATAAAAAGACTTAAAAAGTAACTGACGGAATATCCTAACTTATAATTATTATAAATGCGAAAGAAAGTTTGTTTGTTACCTTTTCACGCCTAAACCACTGAACCGATCATCCTGAAATTTGCATATACGTTGTCAGGTGTACAGAAACGGACATAGGGTACCTATCATCCCGAAAAAAAGTGCTGTTCCCGAGGAAAACAACAAAAACGTTATTATGATAATAGATGGCGCCACGTGTCTATTGAACTTTGTTACATTATTTAATTCTGAGGCGGTACGAAGTCCGCCAGGACAGCAAGTTTACTGTTGGTGTAAATGTTACGTACACAAATAAAGTCTTTGCGGGTGGGTAGGCAGAACCTACTTACACGACAGATTTACTGATAAGAACCTTACTAGGCTCACAGGAACCAGAGGTGGATGCAAATGTAGCTTTAGCCTAAAAACCTATTCAGTTTAACAACCTCTAGGGCTGCCGCGTTCTGGAGAAACCTCGCGCCGACGAATTCCGTTCCATTTCCCAAGGGAAATTTCTTTCCGCTTTTTAATTTGGATATTTTCGCTCACTAATGATGGTTTCAGCAGTAAATGTACCTAGTAGATTTTGTAGTCTAAAAAGTGTAGGTAGGCTGTTTTTGAAGTGAAACTTCTTTACGCACGCTTGACTTGGGGAGTAAGCTGGCGAACGCGTGACGTAAGCGTTACGAAAAATGTGATCGGGCGAGGCGAACGGGAGTTGAGTGGGGGATATAAGCAAGAGACAGCAGTGCGCGCGCACATTTTCTTTCTCTCTTTCTCTCATAGCCAAATACGCAATACTGAAGTTTCACTTCAGTCGTGTGGTCATAAGCACACTCGTTTTTTTTTTCTAAACACTATTTTGAGGATTTTAAGAGTAAGAACAGCTGCTGCTGTTCAGCTAAGAAGTGGTGGGCCAATTAAGATAATTAAAAAATAGGGAGTTATTAATCCCCAATAAATCTACCAAACGTGGTGATCATATTTTTTTTTTACTAGATAAACATTTGCAATAAGTATGTATTGGCTAATTTGGGTATAGACTACTGTTTACCCCTTTGGGGATAACAGGTGATGTTATATCACACTAATATTGTACAGGCGAAAGTTTGTGAGTGTGTGTGTCTATATGTTTGTTTCTTCTTCACGCTCAAACGGCTGGACCAATTTTGATAAAATTTTGTATGGAGGTAGCTAACATGGATTGAAACTTATACGGGTGAAACTGCGGGACGCAGCTAGTTGTAAATAATTCTAGTGTCAAAGCTATGTAAGGGAATCTAGACATAATTTTGAGTAGGTATCATACGTCTACAAAAGGAATGCTTTGAATTAATTATGAGTTACTACGTTACTAGGGACACGCCCCTGCACCGCACGGTTTTTACGACTTGACTAAGAAACGAGATTTCCCTATTACATGCAAGTTTAATATTAATGTATTATACACATAAACGTTCCGGAATAAATTCTCTAAATTATGGGAGAATCCGCATCAAAATCCGTTACGGAGTTTAGAGGAAGATGTACTTACAAGATATTGATAACATATGTATGTCCGTTTAATAACAAAGCCAAAACACGTTAACACTTAATACGAAAATAATTTGATATCGAGTGACATTTAATATTCTAACACGCTCATAAAGTCAGATACGAATTGAGGGGAAGTACCAAACTTCAAAGTTTATTATTGTGTGGGCGGCAAACAACTACGATGTACATAATGTATTGAAGTTTATATTCAAGTTTAGTAATTGGAAAATAATTATTGGTATAATATTTTCCCTATTTTTGGTCTTTGTTGAAATCTAGAAATAGGACAGCCCTTCACAGACAGTGGGTGTCATAAAACGAAACGGGTTGCCAGAAGCCCGCAAGTCTGACAACCAATCTTTTTTTTTTTTGGATGGGAAATCATCTAATGACTCCTCCCACTCTGGGTGGAGCGGAAGGGAGTGTCAGACTCTTACTAACTAAAACCCACCCGTGTTCCTTCCTTAGCCCTTTATGTTCCGGGGCAGCAGTAACCCTTTCGGACGATCCCGCTACCCCGGCATGACAACCAGTCTAACAAAAGGTGTCGTGCTACCCAGTAACTGGGTTGTGAAGGACAGATAGGCAGGGTCTGACAACCAGTATTACCAAGGGGTATCGCGTTATATACCCAGTAACTGGGTTGTGAAGGTCGGATAGGCAGGTCTGACAACCAGTTTTACCATAGGGGTTCGTGTTACACAATAACTGGATTATGAAGGTCAGATAGGCAGTCGCTCCATAAAATATTGGTATTCAGCTGCATCCTATTTATAGACTGGAAGCCGACCCCAACATAGTTGGGAAGAGGCTGGGCAGAATAATAATGATGATGACATGTTAGGTTTTATTTCCAGTCTAAACTGGTTAGAATTCATTTGTTTCGCGTTGTCATTTGTTTTTAACCGACTTCTAAAAAAGGAGGAGGTTCTCAATTCGGATGTTTATATTTTTTTAAATATTTTACAATATTACCGGCCTCTCACTGTCGTACTGCAGGGAAAGGCCTCTTTTCAAACACGGAAGGAACGAGCATTGAAGATCACGTTTGCTCACTGGTGCATGAAATTAGCCATAAGTCCATGTATTCTTACAATGTCTTCCTTCACATTGAAAAATATTACAGTTACTGGGTTTTTAAACCCTATTTTTATGCCCTACCCTAGGCTATAAACCCATTTTGTATTTTCCCCATACAATATCTTAAGCTCTATACATTATTACACATACACTTTACCTTATAAATTTTATCGAACGCTACATTTTAAGTAACATAAATTCCTAGATACAACGTGCAACGTTGTAGTAATATATTAAACATTTTTGAAATATTTTAACCATATTTCATAGATATATGCTTCAATCCTCCATCTTGGAACTAAATGGCATTTGATAAGAGGCATACATTTATATTTGAAGCATTTTAGCTTGATATCTTGTTTAGGGCATATATTTTGTTTAGAATTCGTACTAACGGTGTAATCTTTGCTCTTATTGGCTAGATTTTAGGTTTAAGATTCTGAATTTTATTTTTTATGTCAAATAAAACTGGATGTTTCGAATATACCTAAGAGGCTTATGCCCGTTTTCACCATCGTTCCTTAAATTTAGGGAGACCTTAAGAAATTTTAAGTGTTAGTTTCGTTTTCACCATCACCTAAGGGACACTTATGGTCCTAAAACATATGGGTAAGGGGCTGATTTAAGGAGTCTCTTATGTTAAGAGACTCTTAGTTAAGGAGTGTTTGAGGGAACGATGGTGAAAACGGGCATTAGAGGTTTAAGTAACCAATTCTTAAGCGGGTTTCAGAACTAGTAATCCTATGTAATGTTTTCAATTTCTTTTTAGGTATTTTTTTAGGGTTATGTACCCAAAGGGCGCCAATGAAACCTTATTACTTAGCCTCCACTGTCCGTTCGTCTGTCTGTCTGTTAGCAAGCTGTAGCGCATGAACCGTAATAGGTAGACAGTTGAAATTTTCACAGTGTGTATTTCTAGTGCAGATATAACAACAAATAATACTGAATGTATTTCTAGAACCGCTGTAATAAAAAATAATTAAAATACAATAAAGTTAATAAAAATTAAAGGGGTCTCCATACAAGAAACATGTTTCTTTTGTTTTTTGCTTTGTGGTGCAGAATCCATCGTGTGCGAGTCCGACTCGCACTTTATCGGTTCTTTTATAAGTATGGAAACAACGTAAAAGAACGTGCACTTGATGTTCGGACATGTGCAGCGAACTATCTTGCACTGCTCATTCTTCTGTGAATGAAACTACTTGCAGTGAGTTATAACAGCAAATTGAAAGTTTCCCGAATTCGTGATGAAATTATTTAACACGGTTCTCATCCCTTGCACCTTAATCCTTTCAAGTCACCAAAATGCTTTCTTCCCTTCCTAACCGCCATTTAAAAAAGCCACAGCAAAATAATCCGGTACGCTTTGTAAAGTCCTCAGGTACAGTTATGATTGTTCAATTTTCTACGCAGCATCCCAAGGGATTTACCGGCTACCACTCAAATACATTAAGTTTATCTCGCGATTTCTCCGCTTTTTCTTCAAAAGATTGTAGACGTTCACAGACCACGGAATCGCCAAGACGACAGCCTGTAGAGACGTCAGTATTAATAAAATTCTATACCATACATAGTTAAACATTAAACACACGCTTTTATCCCATGGGGATAGGCAGAACTACAGAACGACACCTGCTTCCGTCACGGACCCCATTCAAAACCGTCAGTTTCTATACGTCTCTTGTGTTGTAGTGGTAATAAACGGTGATACCCGTGGTTTGTATCCTGCACCTCTAGCAGCGACCACCGAGGCGTATCCGTGCTCTGTAGAGATGTTTAAATATGCCGTGGTTTTGCTCTTCTTAGCTCGATTCTTGTGTGGCTTTTAAGTGGTGGGCGGTTTTCGCTTGAAGGTTGCATTTAAATTTTGTTTGATGTTTTGGTTAAGGTGGGGTTAAATTTTTATAAAGATAGTTTTTTTTTTCCAATTGACTCCAAGAATTTAATCTTAACCCTTCAATTTGTCCTAAAAATATTTACATAATATAATCGAACATATAATAAATGTACGTTTATATGAAAAAATAAGCAAAAGAATCATAGGGCATCAAAAAATTCGTCCGCATCGCTGTCAACAGGAACAGTGCCCAAAAGGCTGGCAACATTGCCACGTTGTATGGCCAAGAAATAGGCCAGCCCTCTGGTCACGCGAAGAGTCGACTAACCGCTTGGCGATATTTCGAAAAACCATAGGTAGTTGAAAAATAGCGTTTTTTGCCCTACATAGCTACTAGACTAGCAAAAAACATAGGAGGTAGGTAGGTACCTACTATGTTTTTTGTTAGTCTATTCTGTCCCAACATGGGCATATCCTCTCTTCAGCTCTTTCTTCTTTCCCTAATTGCCATTCGAAGCTGACCGGAGTCGGTTTGCCGGTCGAAGTGGAGGTTCTTGGGGGAGACCTATGTCCAGCAGTGGACGTCTTTCGGCTGAAATGATGATGATTCTTTATTTCACACACCACAACGAAATATTCATTAAAACGTAGCCAGAAAACGTCCCTATGAATAGAAGAAAAAAGCACATTGATCGGTTCAGTTATTCTCGAGTAGGTAATAAGAAACGGACAACCAGACAGATGGAGACATTGCGTTCGAAAAAGATGCAACTCAATAAATCATCTTCTAAGACCACAATCAGCCATTTACAACCGTTCATTCCTCAGAGGTAATTTAAAGAATATAATATTTCAATTCACCATTTTGCCAACAATATGGCGCCCGTGCTTTCACAGTAATAATTCATACCAAGGTTTTTCAGTCGACACGATCATTTCCTGAATTCCTTTTTTTGTCGCTTTCCGAATTAAAATTGTAGCTATTCACTTCCCGTTGTCGTAAAAAGAATTAGGTTATATGTTTTTTTTTATGGAAAATTGAATATTTTTCGTCTTTTCTCGAATTAGGGTTGTAAAAGGGTGGTATAGGGCATGGATTTATGTGATGGTTTTATGGCACCAATGGGTTTCTTAGACGCTTATGGTAGGTAGGTTTTGTAATGCATACCTACTAATATTTTATTCAATGTTGCAGTAGTAACTCGAAGCACGTTAAGCCGTAGCTCCCGGCTGTCTTTTGTAGATCTTTGACAGTCATTACGGGTCGTCAGACACAAGCCCGAAAGTCTGACAACCATTCGTGTCCAGGGGTACCGTGTAGCTATTCTCTGTATACATTTTTACCAAGTAACTGTGTTGTGAAGGCCAGATAGGCAGACTTTCCATGTAAAATCCTGGCTTTTAGCTGTATCCGGTTAGGTTAGTGATAGTTGGGAAACGGCTATGCAGATGATGATGTTGCAGTAGTAGGAAAGAATAAGCAAAAACGATAATCGCAGTTGGTGCTCGAAAATTTAAAGAGCAGCATGGTTTTTGTGTCGTTAATCCCTAAATCACCAATGACAAAGGCTTCTTGCCCTCAGCTTTTATTATAATGTAACCCTATCACCGCTTAGAGGCCCTAATTTTATTCAACCGAAAATATTTTAACTGAAAAACCACAGCATTTAATCCAATCCCCCTACAAATTAAATTGTCGACTCAGTTACACCAAACACAAAAATCTAATTACACGTTTCCCCAGCCGAGTTTCGGCGAACTCTATATAAAAAAAAATACCCTAAAAAGCCGTGAGGGGTAAAAGTCCCCATTACCCAGGTAAAATGGCAATATATTCCGTGCAAAACAAACATGCCCATGCAAATTTATAGGCTACACATTGAACGTATGTCATTCATCACGGTCGAAGAGGGGTGAGGGACTAACGGGAAAAAATGGGGATAAGAACGAATTTTTGGGGAAGCTGCGAAATATTTCCCAAAAAAAAAAAATTCGTAGAAAACGACGTTTTGAATAATGGTTGTGTAGTTTAAAATGAGATTCGTTTGTAGTGTTAACTTTTACCGGCGGCTTCGCCCGCCTAAAGGTCGGAACATACTAGGATTCAAAGTATCCTATATTCTAA
The DNA here is from genome assembly GCA_914767645.1 of Hydraecia micacea. Classification (NCBI taxonomy): domain Eukaryota; kingdom Metazoa; phylum Arthropoda; class Insecta; order Lepidoptera; family Noctuidae; genus Hydraecia; species Hydraecia micacea. The sequence goes on along the minus strand of OU611801.1, from coordinate 1,530,904 downwards.
CCCAGGGCAAGGTCGTGTGCCAAATTACATCCAAATTCCTTTAGCTGTAGAGGCGTGAAATGGTAACAGAAAATAAGAGTTACTTTCGCATTTATAATATTAGTCTGGATTTTTTTGCTTGCTCGTCCTACTAAAAAATTGGCTAATTCGACTGATTTAGTCGCAAACGCGGTGCCTGAAAAGTCTCTAATGAGATTTTCAGATATCGTGAATTGACATTTAGATGACTTACCAACTGAATTTCGACAAACTGTAAAACGACAAGATTTTATTTCGACACTATGGAACTCCGACACGTTTTCATTTCTACAATACTTTAGTTCGAAATACCTTAAGTCCGACACTACTGTACTCCGACAAAGCGTTTCTTCGACATAACTTAACTAGGAAACCATGCGACTTCGACGACATGCTTCGATGTCATTTCCACAAATATTATCATGTCTGCTAAAAATAACATACCCCAATCAAATATACTTCCAAACATGGCGGCTAAGAAAATTCCTCCTCTCGACACCGCCACATCGTAATACATTTACGATATGTATGTCATCCAGCTTCCAGCCAATCTAAGCTTTTTATTAACACGTTCAAACCTGCGTAACCCTAAAATTTCGCGCCAAAAACTTCACACGTCACACAAAGCCGGTGAGATAGGGTTATTTTTATCACCGCGAATAAAAAGGAAATGGTGGTTATACATTATTTTACAACTTTATTGTCCCCGAGGATGTATTAAGAAAATTACATGGGCCAAAGTGAAAAGGATAATTTCTTTCAATTTGCGTATTGGATTGGTCTTTTGGGGTGGGCAGAGTTCAAGGGTAAGAGCTGAAGTGAACATAGTGGTACAGTCGACAAAAGAAATAAGTAAACAAACTGGCCAGTACTTTTTATTTATGTTGTGTATGTAACGATTAGGTACTTAGTAAAGTCTTGGACATCGCACTTCTAAGTGCGTCTTAAGTTTTAAAAGTTTTGACGCACACAATAACATCTGCCTAGCCTTTTCCCAACTATGTTGGGGTCGGCTTCCAGTCTAACCGGATGCAGCTGAATACCAGTATTTTACATGGAGCGACTGCCTATCTGACCTCCACAACCCAGTTACTGGGTAATACGATACCCCTTGGTAAGACTGGTTGGTGGTGGCTTATGATGATGATGAGATATAGATTAATATTTAATTTTGATATAGAAATCTCGATTAATTATAAAAAAATATTAGAATGAAAAATACTATTTTGACATGTCGCGAAGCAAGAGCGGGTCTCTAGTGACGTATAATTTTTGTATAAATAGGCATACACAATAAAATTGTAAACCTCCGAATTTACGTTCCAAAAACGCTATAAACAGGCCGAAATCTTCGTTAATTAACCCATACATTTTTCAAATAGCCTAATAAACACTCCAGAATATTCGCAACATCGAATTATATTTATTTATTCGCGTTAAGAGGATTCCGAGGTGGTAATGGCGCGCATTTGTTAGAGGCCGAGGTATTGTGGCTGGATGAGTTACATATTGTGTATGTAATAGGGTTGAATTTGGAGGGATGGGTGGGTAATAAGGTAGGGTTTTGGGGGGTTATCATACTTGATAAATGATACAACTTATAGTTCGATTCATCATCTGCCTAGCCTTTTCCCAACTATGTTGGGGTCGGCTTCCAGTTTAACCGGATGCAGCTGAATACCAGTATTTTACATGGAGCGACTGCCTATCTGACCTCCACAACCCAGTTACTGGGTAATACGATACCCCTTGGTAAGACTGGCTGTCAGACTTTCGGGCTTCTGACTACCCGTAACGACTGTCAAAGATCCACGAATGACAGCCGCAGCCGGGACCAACGGCTTAACGTGCTTTCCGAGGCATGGAGTTATAGTTCGATTATTAGATTAAAATGACGTCGAGCCTTTTCAGGAAGAACATCGTAAGCGCCAAAAATCCCAAAAAACTGTTTTAATATTAATCGCCAGATCAACTGATTTTGCATTTTGCATCACCTTCTCCTGTAAAATATGCAAAATGGCGGTTACGATCTTCTTCCTGAAAAGGCTCGACGTGTTCTCGGCGACAAAAACTATACGAAGGCCGGTTCAACTTGGGTTCCTTACATCATCTTCCAGCCCTTATCCCATGTTACTTGTGGTCGGAGCAACACGTTTTCTTCTTCCATTCTCCCCTGTCAACCGTCACGCTATCATTCACTCCCTTCTCTTTCATATCATTCCTCACACAATCCATCCATCTTTTCTTCGGCCTTCCTCTCCCTCTCCATCCATCAACATGTATATTCAACTTCGGTTCCTTACAGTCATAATAGTTCTGGCTAAAAAAAATTAAGAGACCGAAGCCTAATTGAATAGTCTCGGCTTATAATACGGGCTTATTCCAGCGGCTTCGCCCGCCGTGTCTCGGTCGGAAATTATCCCACGAGAACGTACTAACCGGTGTAAAAATTGTCCTAAGTCCTAACCCAGCAGGTCGTAGTATATCCGTATACTTATAAATTTCATCAAATCCGTTCAGCAGTTATGGAGTAAAAAGGTACAAAAAGTCGGACAATCTTTTTCACATGTGATGTCTCTATCCCGCGAGAATATCGGGATAAAAACTAACCTTTGTCCTTTACCGGGACTCAAACTATCTCTATGCCAAAGGAGACGGGGATTTCTGGGCCTGATTGTAATAAGTTGAGGTATGGCTTAAAAAAAAGGTTACATTTTTCTATTTCAAAGTGTGAAAAATCAACTCCATTTACAATCTGGAAAATGAGATATCCAATAATTAAGTTAGGGTAACGAAGTAATTGGAATATCGATTCAATTATAATCGATTACCGTTACAGAGTTCATACTATTTAGGAAAATGCTTTCACCAGATGATTAATTCAATTAAAATAATTAAATCTCTTACAATTAAAGTATTAAGAGTTTAAACTAATTAAATATCTACATAATTAAGATAAATCAATTCACGTTTACTAATCGATTATTGTATTTTTAACCTATGCTAACTCCACAGAGTACCTACTTTTTGATAGACTGCTAACTCTGACTTTTAGGGTATATATGTTCTGTGGACTTGACATGCATGACATGACATCGACACTCGTTCCTCAATGAAACAGAAAAATAAATCTTGGAGAAATAATAGAAAAGTACCCTAGAGTATATTTTCATAGATGAGTTCTTTCAGGAGGAAATGCGGTCGGAGAGACTTTTGAAAAAGCCTTAGTAATCGTCTAGTGCGTGTGCTTTTTGACTGTATTTCCTCGCATACTTTTATTGATATTTTCCCCGACCCCTGCTTTCCTACGGAATTCTAATCTTCCTTCTTGTACGACCCTTGCCTTGCTACTATACCGGACACGGAGAATCCCGCATAAACGTTGAACTTGGACTTGTTATTTTGGATTCTACGAACGACCTACCGATTGGATATTGATTGACACATGGATCGTTGTGTAAATTGTGGCAACAATTTTTTTTTAACTATTTATTTTGACACCGCACACGATCAGTTTGAAAAAAAAATGGGCCCCCCACAATCCTATGGCGACCAAAAGCCGCCATTTTTTCAATTTTAATGTAGCCAGCGACACTCACATGGTTAAGACGAATCATCAAAATCGGCTTACGCGTTTGGTCTCTAGAACGCTACAGAGGAACAAACATAAATACATACAAATATAAATACGTATACTGATAAACCCATTACCCTCCTTCGGCAGTCGGGTAAAAAATGACAATCGCACTTCAAAAATCGGCTGTTAAGTATAGATTATTACGTAACCTCACTTTTCCTAAATCTCTTTTACCTCGGCTCTCAGATTGCCAAAATCTGCAAAATTTTCAGTGATTGTTTTTTAATGTAGTAGCTATCAATTGACACCAATTTCATCTTTTTACATCCAGGCCCAAAATTGTATGAAAGCGTATCCGTCTCCTTTCATCTAAATCGGTTCTGCGGTTTTAGAGTGAAGAGGAAACAGACAGACACTTTCGCATTTATAAAATTAGTATGAATAAGTAGGAGTATGGATTGAGGTCAGCGTGCGCACTGTGTTGTTTTGTCAATACTCAACGTCTGGCTCAAAAGGACATCGAACATTCTTGCTGATAGACTAAACCTCGAAGTCACTTAAACCTCTGACTACTCAAACGAAACTGCATTTGAAGTTGCCGTTACGAGTCATGTTGTCACTTAATTATGTATTGTAGCACCAAAAACGCTTTAAAAAAAGTGTCGTTCGAATTTTTTGTAACAAGTCAACCATAGCGAGAGCAGTGGTGGCCAAGTGGTAACGGCCGCGACTAGGTTGTAGGTCGTAGGTTCGAACCCAGACAGGCGCTTTACTTTGTTTAAATTATTTCATCACCACTGCTCTCAAAACGGTTAAGGAAAACATCGTGAGGAAACCGGCATGTCCCAGAACTAAAAATTGAAAGACGTGACATCCACCAACCCCCACACTGGGCCCGCGTGGGATTACGGCCTACTCCCTCTCACCTAGAGGAGGATTCTGTCCCAGCAGTGGGAACATTATAGGCTGATTATGTTAAGTCAACCAAAGTCACCTAAGTGCAGACTCACGAAGCCAACTTGCAAGCATATAAAAAGATATTTTAACCCGGTTACGTGTAAACTACTGTCACATATTCCACAAACTGCCATACTGCTGCAACTCCGCGGCAAAACGCCTCATATCACGCTATAACTATAAAAACTAACTGCCTAAGATAGAAGACATGGTTTTAGCTGTTCACATCAAATGATATTGGAAAATACACTTAAGTGCAGCAGCATGTCTACTCGATTACGGCTGAAAGGAGGGTAATGTATTTACTAATAGAATGAAGATGCTAAGGTAGGGAGAATAAGGGCAACTAACTTTATGTTTATATTTCCCGTAGGAGCAGGTAAGCAGTATTGTGATTCATGAAATATTGGGTAATAGCTATGGTAATAGGCTTTTTCATTTCTCATACTCGGAAAGTAGTGTTTGTTTGATCCGAATAGCGGGTGGAAGACGCTGCTTCCCACCACAGGGCGGGAAAGACTCATAGTAATTACTTCCCTCTTTAGGGTGGGAATGAATTTTAAAAATAGAACTGTAGTCAGCTACGAAATGTTTTACATACATTAAGAAAAATAGAAAAATGCTGCAGTCTTGTGAGTGTATAAACAGCCAGTGTGAATAAAAAGAAAAACCTATCAAGCGGGACGGCCCGCGGCGGTGACACACCGCGTGTTCCATATTTAAAATAGTACACAAATTGTTCTAACATCTCAATTAATTTTACATAGGTACCTACTAAGTATTCATGTTATTATTATCAGTAAATATTTTAGAAAAAACACAATTTTTTACTTTCCTTATATTCGAAATGAAAAGTAGAGTGTTTAACACGGGTGAAAAGAATCAATTCCTTTCGAACCTCGTATAACAATCTACTATTCCTATTGCCATTTATAGGGCTTTAAACTCTGGAGTTGTATGGAAAACTAGGAATATAATAAGACAGATACTGTTACTGTTAGCCTGCATCATCCCACTGCTGGGCAAAGGACTCTCCTCATGACTTCCAGCTCTTTCGATCCAGGGCTTAAGTGGACCACTGGTCGTTTGTTTTGTCCAGCTCGTCCCGCCATCTTCTACGGGGTCTGCCGCGACGACTTCTACCTGTGTCAGGGCTCCATGTGGTGGTTATTTTGGCCCACAGCTTATTGGGCATACGGTAGACGTGGCCAGCCCAGTCCCACTTCAGCTTAGCGGCTTTTTGAGCAACGTCAGTAATTTGTGTTTTGGAACGCAGTGTGGTGTTGCGAATATGGTCTGTCAATAAGACAGTAATAATAGTATATTAAATGCGTTGGATGTGAGAAGCACAGAGCCGGTCGAAGTGGAGGTGCTTGGGGGCCGTCTTCCGGCTGAAATAATGATGATGAATATATTAAATGTGGGTGTACACTGTACTATAGGTACATACACCTTTACCTCATCCTTCAAGTATTACAGACGTGAGACGTGATCTTAATGTTATGTTAAATAAAAAAAAAAAAAAAAAAAAAAAAAAACAAAATTATTATTGCACGACGAGAGTGCTTTACGACCGAAAAAAAATATTTTTCCTCCTTTCTGCAACTATTTCTATTGTTATACTCCTGCTAGTACACAGGGCCTACATAATTTATATACCATTATATAGATAATTTAATGGAGATTAATTCTGTACTTTTCATAAATTTATTGAATGCAGTAGAAACGAAATAAAACATCAACATATATTTTTTTAATTTCCCGTCAATCAAGTGTGAAACCTGAAAACATTGTAGCTTGCGAAAAAATCAATTATTTGAGTTTTTTTTTTAATAGATTCGTTTCACCCATAGGAGGAACCCTATTGAATAAGGCTCTTTTATTCAAAGTAGTTTAATTATAATTAATAAAAAACTAACTAATTTAATATCTACATCTAATGGTTTTTTATACGATCAAACGCGAAAGTTTGTGAGGATTGATAGATGGATGTTTAATATGCTTTCATGCAAAAACTACTGAACGGATTTTGATGAAACTTTACAGTAATATAGCTTATACATCAGAATAACACATAGGATACTTTTTTTTTCCAATATTCCCACGGGATCTGATTCTGTACTTATGCGGGTGAAACCGCGGCGCCGCTATTGACGTTATTATATTGTTGCATCACCATGTTTTTTTTACATATTAAATAACCCCGAATAATAATACACAAATCAATCTCAATAACGCACAGAAAATCAACATAAAAATAAGACTACCCTCCCCTATATTTTTCGCACACAATAGCATATACCAATAATAATACGTCACCAATGGACCGTGGGCCTTGAATGACCTTCCATCCGAACTGGTGGGACACAAATGGGTAGAAATAGGCCGGGACATAATGGGTAGGAAGGTAGTACCATAACTTTTGGTTTAAGTTCGGCCGTATTTTGGTCCTAATGGCCTAAATGAGGACCAGTTTAAAATAGGTGTCTAGAATTGATTGGTGTTTTAAAATTGGAATGAATAGTATTTTAAAATTCGAATAATTTTTGTTTTATCAAATATTTAGGAAAATTAGAGTTATTTTTGACAGATTGAGACGGAGATTAGATTCCGTTCAAACTTATTTTACCTTTGACAGCAGCAACCCAACAATAACCGTATTATAACGAGAATACCTAAAGACAATTGTGATTTTGACAGACTTGTCACTGGCAGCAACCCAAAAGCAACCTTATTATAACGAGAATAAAGATAACTGTGATTTTGACAGTGATGCAAAATCAGAGATAAAATAAATAAATGCGAATGAGCTGTAGAATGCGAACGTTCTTGAAAATACGAGAATTTAACGTCTAATTTCTACTGCTGAAAATTGAAACTCAGTAGTGACAGATGCCAATTAACTCAGCCTATCGCAGTTCACTGCTGGACATAGGCCTCTCTCAGGCAGCGCCACAACACCATGTCCTCCACCTTCCGCATCCAGCCTACTTAAGGCCGTCGATCAAAGGACCGATGGCAGGTCTATTATTACACACAATGTATTGTCATAAGCAGACAAAACTACAGTGATGATCTTGTCAGCAACGTATTTTGTTTTCCTATTAACAATTTCCAAAGCAAACAGTACAATCACGAACAAAACACATAACAATAAATAAACTCGCATCACACTAACTTCGTCACCAATCGGCTAGATTCGGCAATTCTCGTTCACCATTCGTTAAGTCGACACAATACAGTCTGTAACATCGGAAAAGGCCTAAAGAAATACCTTTTTTTTCCTTTTTTACGCAACGATATTGTCCACTTTGTCGTTATAAATGGGCTGAGTGTGTAATCTTTATTACTTTTACGTAAACAGAGTTATCTTTTACGGTTAGTTTTTCTTTTTGTTGCTGTAATCATTGGACATTGAATAGTTGGGTTGGGGACGCGAAATACGAGCGCTCCTTGTAAAAAATGGCTGCTTATAAATCGCGGGAATGTTTGTTTCTAATAAAAAAAAAGGATTTGGTCCGTTTTCGATGCGATTTTTTATTGAGTCCGTAATGGACGATGGTTTTTCGAGATTTTTTGGCTGTGCTGAACATTTGCTAAGCTTTGTGATAGTAGCAGATTATTTTTAAGATAAAAACTTATTTTGTTCTTTAAATTTGATATTTCAAATAACTTTTGAGACATATTACAAAGAAATATTAAAGAAGTACTACAGCAAAAAACATAAAGTAAGTAATAACCAATATCCAAAAATCGATCATGCCAAACAACTTTTAACACAATACAAACTTCAACTAAAAAAGTTTCACATCGACTGTACCGTGGCGAATCTTAAACATTTTATAAATCAAAAAATTTACTTCGAAACTTGATCTTTTCAGAAACTTTCAGAAAAAGCAACTACTCGCAATCCACTTAAAAACTAAAAGATTGTTCCAAATAAGATTTTTTATCACAGAAAAACTGCTGTAAGAAGTAAGGACTATTAACTTTAATGAAATACAAAAAATAATGGTATAGTGCGAGAAATAATGCTTGGGAACTAGTTTTATTTCGAAATAAGAGGATTATGGCGTACTTAGGCTGGGAGATAAAACACGCGTTTTCTTTTGCGGTCCTAAATTATATTTCAAGTGCAATGCTAAATGTGTTGAGGATTTTTTGTAAGAACATTCTTGTATATTAAAGAACGGGACAACACTTACAATAATTGTAAGCTATACTTACAATATTAAGCTTGGAACTTACCCCTTTATTTATAAACGTTGCCACAGGTTGACTGTTAAACGTTGCTAAAAGTTAAGTAATGATTACGTCTGCCGTATGCCCAATAAGCTGTGGGCCAAAATAGCCATCACGTGGAGCCCTGATACAGGTAGAAGGCGTCGCGGCAGACCCCGTAGAAGATGGCGGGACGAGCTGGACAAAACAAACGACCAGTGGTCCACTTTAGCCCTGGATCGAAAGAACTGGAAGTCGTGGGGAGAGGTCTTTGCCCAGCCGTGGGATGATGCAGGCTAACAGTAACAGTAACAGTAAACTATACCTGAATGAATACCTATTAACCTTCTATTTTATCATATTCAAAACTACAGTTTTATTGTTTAAGTATTTTAGTACACCTCTGCGTAACCTTTCGGGGAAAAAAAAACAGCATGATAATATTTTATGTACAGACGCCAGCACATCAAGCTATCCAAAATTTTCCCAATCAACATTGAACCTTATGCTTTAGCGATAAAGTTAAAAATCTATTATAGAAATTTGGCAGATTGTAGTAGCTTGATGTGTACCTACCTAATTTATATTAAGACAAAAACCTCTTTATGTATAGACAGCAATGAGGTTCTAACCAACTCCGTAATTATTACAATCGAGAGAAGTTTCAATGTAGAACGGTTTCTTTGCCAAAAAAACCCTTTACCAACAAAAAAACAACCTACCTACATCTCCATCTACCCTCAAACCGCGACACAACAGGCACTTATACCCTTCGTCCCCAAAAAGGTAATTTTTCACGCGAAAATATTCCACCAAAAGAAAATTGCTACAGACTGCTGAAATTCAGGTAGTGGTCTCCAAATGGCAGCGTGTCTGTTTGAGGGCAACGATATGGTCTACCATGTATCTGGGACGCTTGTTAGTACAGGCGGGGAGAAAAGTGAATTTTTAGCCTTTTTTGTTTTTTAAGAAAAGTTTTTTGGGTATCGAGTTTTTATTGGCTTACATTTGCCTGGAGTTGTGTTGTAGGGTTTTGTTTTTAGGTAGTGTTCTTGTCAAAGTAATGAAAAATTTTAAAAAATGTTATTTGAAATGTGTCCAATAAAACTAATAAATTATTTGTCTGTTTGATGGTGAAGCAATTTTAGTTCAACAGTATTTCAGTAGACACTTTATTAAACATAAAATATGCAATTTAATCTCTTCACCGCCCTTGTTTGACTGGTAGAGAATGCCTAGGCATTAAACAACATTTTTGTACCTTTTCTAAATGCTAAACAGTTTAAACATCTTTGAAGGCTATCTATAAAACAAAAGCTTTTTTTTTTATTCTGTGTTATGTACTTCAATAAAAACTGTATGTAATGTGATTCTAATTATGTTTTGTTTTTGTTTCAGGTAAGTACCTCATCTTTAGCAGATTTAGAATCCCTACAAAAAACCTAAAACAGGTAAAAAATGCTGACCAAACTATTTCCTTTTATTACGTTGTCAAAACTATTTTGAAACATCGACAATGACCCATGTTTCCATAAAACGTCAAACGAACAAATAAACATCATAAACGTCACATTAATATTATTACGTCACGTCAAATTCTAACCTCAATCACTCGGTACATGCTCGACATATTACAACAAAGGAAATTGATAGAGGGGCTGTAACTAATTAGACATTTCCGGGGTGATACGGAGTGATACAGTTTGACTGAATAATACCACACACACACACACACACACACACACACACACACACACACACACACACACACACACACACACACGTTATACTTAGTTGTAAATGAACGGAATACTTACTGAGAACTAACTTGAATGTATACAAACTATACAGACATGAGGAAACTTTCGTAAATAACTATTTGACACGCTGAAGTATCAGTTGGTTCTGAATACGCACTAATTAATAATTGATTTATGATCTAACTTTACTGTAATGTTCCCACTGCTGGGACACAGGCCTCCTCTCAAGAGGGAGTGGGCTGTGATCTATCACGCGGGCCCAATGCGGGTTAGTAAATGATAAACCCATAATCTATAAATTCTATACAAATAATTATAATAAAGCTGAAGTTTTCTTTTTTTCTCCAGAGATTAGCGCGTACAAAAAAAAAAAACTTCAGCTAAAAGAATCGAATTCAAATCCGACTGGGAGTTCCGAAATTGAAAAATATTTCTGACTCTAGGGCTTTAATAACAGAACAAGCGTTAACTTTCTTAAGAGGTATAAGCCAAACGTACTTTGAAAAATCGTCTACCATAGATAAAATATACTTATAACCATAGTAAGCAACGGGCAATGGACCAATGACATCGTTAGAGATCGACTGTAGAGGCATGGAGACATCCTTCGGATAGCGGAACTTCCAGTCGGATTTGTATTTGATTTTTTTAGCGGAAGAGTTTTTTTGACAGCCCAATTCTTGAGGAAGGTTAAAACTCAAACTCAAAGCATTTATTTCAATTAAACCATTTACAGGCACTTTTGAATTGTCAAGAAGTCGGTCAGTCAAAAATAAAATGAAGCTAGTTGCCCATATAGGGTATTTAACATTACGCCACAACCCTTAGGATTTTTGAAAGAACGCTCAGTAAAAATTGAGAAATAGCGCGGGCGGGTGATGCGATGGAACGTGGTGGGTCGTGGGCCGAGAGCGAGAGGGTTTTATAAAAATGTAGCTGTTATTAACCGACTTAAAAAAAGGAGGTTCTGTATTCGACCCGTATGTATGTTTGTATGTCCGCGATTTTCTCAAAAACTAATGAATCAATTTTGATAATTCTTTCACTAATGTGATCTACATACTTTCAGGAAGGTTTTAGTATATAATACATTATGTAATTATTCTTATGTGCGGTGTTATACGCATAAATGTACTGCATCTCCGGCATTTCTATGCGAATTTTGATGATTCTTCTAGTCGGTGTCTTCAATTCTTCAATGCACTAGTGTTATTTTAGTACTTATAATGACTACGAATTTCACGCGAACGAAGTCGCAGGCAGAAGCTAGTATTTGTATAAAATGTTTCTACAAAGTGTTTGTATTAAGTACACCATTTATACCACACGCAGCCCGTTACTGAAAAATATTGCTTACTTCTGGTTACTTTGTGAACCAAAAAGGTATAAAATAATTGATGAAATGGCTAGTTTTAATTAGTGTACTAAAGGTCCAATTAATTTTGCTGTTAAACAATTCTGGATCCTGGCTACAATCCAAGCGAAAAGAGTTTCATAGTTGAAAACTCGGTAACGTTATTTGATATTTCGAAAAAAAAAAATGGAATGTATACCTTCGTGCTAGATAATTTAGTTTGTAAGTGAATAAACTAGCGAACCACCCATGGTTTTACGGTTTTTACGACTTGACAAAGCATGGAGATTTCTTTGTTATATGGAAGTTAAATATTTATGTATCATACACATAAACCTTCCGAAATAAATTATCTAAGTGTTGGTGAAAACCGTATCAAAATTCGTTGTGAAGTTTAGAAGAACAACGCGGTCACACAAACACAAAATGCGACTTTCATTTTTAATATCTATAAATAACAACACAACAAACCATGAAAGCATTTACCGTGCCTATTTAGTTTAACAGCTTACTAGTTACTCTCCAATTAAAATACGTAAAGGCTTAGCAATAACAATTTTAGACAGTAACGAGTTAACTGGGTACCCTATAATTTGGCACAGTGTGCCAGCCGTATGGTCATTCGGATAACAGGTAACAATAAAATAGTCCAACTAGCCGTGACAAACGGTACATCCTGAAAAAATCCAATTACCTACGCGGAAAAATAATAAAAAAGTCGAAAAAAAAAAGGAAAAGAGGAGAGAAAAAAACCCGTCGCGAAAAAGAGCACTTCTGTTCGCGACTGTCCAACGGAATTCTGTTGCCAAGCGAGGCGTTACTTTTAATCTCGAATATTGCAATGGCGACAATTTGAAACCTACCCTATCTCGGTCCCTTTCTCTCGTTTACACTTTTGTATTGTGCTATCTCTTTTGTTCAGTGCGTAAATTTATTTTTCCCTATTTCCAGATACAAGACCAATTATTCTGTAATTCTTGACTACTTTCGGTACCGAATTTGGGGAAATTCGAGCAGAAATTTTGAACACATTTAGGGACGTAGTTACCTTTTATATCTGTTTGGGGATGGTAATTTTTAATCTGTTGTGAAAGCTGAAGTACATAGTGCAGCGCTAAGTGGTAATCTTAAGATTATAGGATTTGTTACTGAGTTTTTTCGTTTCCTTTTTTTCTCTCCGTCTGAGGTCTGAAACAAGTCTTTCAAGGGCCAATACTTAGTTTATTACGTCAATGAAATTTTAATGAAAGAAATAATCTGTTACTGGTGTTTAACTAACATAGTTAACGGTTTACTAAACTATTATACCATAAAATATTGTCCACACAAAATCTATAACGTAGCCACCGTTAATGTCAAATTGCAGAGTCTGACATTCATTCGATTTTGATGATGATGAAGTTTCGTCAAATTCGACTGACCCCGAATTTTAAAGCGACATTTTAAGACTTTCTTAAAAGTTTTCCGGTCCTTATAGTGCCCCTTAAAGTGATGACAAAGACAGCATGAAACAAAACGGTGTTTTATAAATTTGTTGTTTGAGAATACGGCTGTTTATGGAACATCTATTTAGACAACTACCTCTCTCAATAGGAACAATCACAAAGACGATATTAACAACTGTACCCCATTCCCCCTCCCCCCAAGAACAACAATAACAAAGAAAATCAAAGCTTAAACAAACAGCCCTCGCGCCAAGTCAATCAGAAAGGGTAAGGTTTTTGTCGTTCTATAAATATTTGATTCATCGTCTACTAAGTTACGATGAGAGGTCGCTGGTTCGATTCTTGGGTGAAAATGTTTTGTTTAGATCTTCTTTTTCGGGACTGAAAAGATATTATTACACAACACATGACATCACGCGTTGTTTCCCCGAAAGGTTAGGCAGTGGTTTATCTATAGTACACATTTTTATTTATTTACTAGCTGCGCCCCGCGGTTTCACCCGCATAAGTTTCGATCCCGTGGGAATATCGGGATAAAAAGTATCCTATGTGTTATTCTGGTGTATATGCTACATTACTGTGAAGTTTCATTAAAATCCGTTCAGTAGTTTTTGCGTGAAGAAGTAACAAATATACAAACACACTCACAAACTTACGCCTTTATAATATGATTTATTAACATAACAATAGATAACAATAGTCTCCATTTCGCCAGTAAAGTTTAAGTCCCATGTAATAGGGGAGCCTATTGCCATCAACCGGGCAGAAATCTACACTCCGGGCTGTTACTGAGAAATTCCTGTTAGAACGACTTGGGGATCGAACCCAGGACCTCATGCTCGGTAATAGCTCTTGCAACAACTAGACCAACGGACACAGGAGCGTGGATTGGACAAACGAAAGGCTTTTGTCCAGTTGTGAAATTTTAAAGAGCTATACCTACTTAATATTATTTTGGTTACAGAGCAAACATTTTTTTTTTTTGTATAAGCATAATCAATAATCAGCCTATAATGTTACCAGAGCCTGCGACACAGGCCTCCTCTCTGTGAGAGGGAGTGGGCCGTATTCTACCACGCGGACCCAGAGCGGGTTGGTGGGATGTGAATTATTTGGTAAAGTGGAAGCCAATTTCGGTTGAGATAAGTTCTTAATATTGAGGCAGCATTACATTTTTATTAGAATTAATAAACTAGTTCGTTTGTAATATTGGGTAACCTAACTATACTATAGTAACCTACCAGTAATAGTGACTTAAAGATTAATTACTTTTGAAAATGACGTGAGAGCAGTAGTTCGAGATAGAATCATTTTTCTGATTGCCACATAGCGAATTTTGCATCCTATAAATAAAATCCCATATTGCAACCTCTCCTATAAAAAATAACCGCTTTTAACAATACCATGGTCTTACTAAATAAGAAGACACGTGCTAACTGTTACAGTTCAAACGATTACTAATCGTTACCATTCGATGCGGTACAATCGAGAGCCGAAGACAATCGATTAGAATCGCCATCGGTAACTGCCATAGAAGCCATTTGGCATGCAACCTTTTTTACGAAAGAGGCATTCAATTGATTTTTATTAGGAAGTAATTAATTTAATATGATTTGGTTAATTATTTCTTAATCTTTGATTGAAAACCGACGTAAAACGCTTTGTCTAGCGAGAAAAGCGGTTTTAAGAAATCGGACATTATAAATTTTCCTCTTATTTTAGTTTTAGGTAAAGTAGTCACGGATGCTAAGTAGTCTGAATGTGGCAACGGTGACTAAAAAGTTGTGCGGAAATTGTCATGATATGGGCGTGTGAAAATATCGTGGGGAAAGCTTTGAGTATGAATGTCAATACAAGAGTAGGGGAAGACCAAAGAAACGATGGATGGACTGTGTGAAAGATGATATGGTTAGAAAGGGGGTGACTACGGACATGATGAGAAGTCATCATCATCATCATCTGCCTAGCCTTTTCTCAACTATGTTGGGGTTGGCTTCCAGTCTAACCGGATGCAGCTGAATACCAGTATTTTACATGGAGCGACTGCCTATCTGACCTCCACAACCCAGTTACTGGGTAATACGATACCCCTTGGCAAGACTGGTTGTCAGACTTTCGGGCTTCTGACTACCCGTAACGACTGTCAAAGATCCACGAATGACAGCCGAGACCAACGGCTTAACGTGCTTTCCGAGGCACGGAGGGGTCTCAGTATGTAAAGATGGTCACCCATCCACAGACCAACCGCGGCAAGCGTAGCTTAACCTGATCGATCGACCTGTGCGGCTGTTATTATTTAGCCACGGACCCCTCCCTCCCTCATGACGAGAAGTATGGAAGAAAAATACATGTTGCGTCGACCCTTAATAAATTGGGATGAAGGCAGGAGAATGATGGTGAATCACACTTATCGTGAGTTCCTTGTTTCGGTTCAAAATCTGGCATTGTTATTGGGTTTTCTGTATTAGGAATTTCTTATATTAGCAGTGATGGCTGGCAAAATGTGGGTGGAACCACAGAACAGTTATTTATCTGCTCTGTGGGTGTATTATACACCTATGCGTACCGGAGAAAAGGCGTTACGTTTTTATATGAACTCATAATTAAATAATTATACTACTTACTTAACAGCCTATAATGTTCCCACTGCTGGGACAGAGGCCTACTCTAGGTGAGAGGGAGTAGGTCGTAATCCCACACGGGCCCAGTGTGGGTTGGTGGATGTCACATGTCTTTCAATTTTTAGTTCTGGGACATGCCGGTTTCCTCACGATATTTTCTTACACCGTTTTGTGAGCAGTGGTGATGAAATAATTTACACAAAGTAAAGCGCCGCCGGTCGCCTGGGTTCGAACCTACGACCTACAAGTCGCGGCCGTTACCACTGGGCCACCACTGCTTCTATGTCGGGGTTGGCTTCAAGTCTAACCGAATGTAACTGAATACCAGTACTTTGCCTAACCTAAGCCTTTGCAAAGAGCTTACAAATAATAATCCTAAGTTCATAATGCCCCATAATTTGCGCCCACTTGGTTACATAAAGAGCGTGCAACCATAGAGATTCCATTTAATAATATTACAACCAAGCTCTCGAGAATATGGTAGAAGAAGTTAATGTAATCGGCACTGTGGCAACTATAGCTACGCTTTTTATGCTAACGGGGTGAGCAGAATTTGAAGTGTTGAAGTTATGTTTCTTCATGTAGGTTGGTCAATTGGCTGGTTTGGTAAAAAGTGGTTAGCGCCGCCTATTGAGGGTAATAGGGACTTCGACGCGCAGCATGTCACCATGGATACATGATTCTGAACCCCCCCGAGTTAAAACTTTTCGTAAAAGTTACCTCATTAAAAAAAAAAAAATGCTGTTCATTGTATACATTTTAACCGCAGATATAGATAGACCTAGATAACGCAAGTATCACGATCTGTATGAAAACATGCATGCCATTTTTTGACTACCTACTATGACGTCAAAAGTACTATTTAGTGATAGCAAAATCAACTCGATTCAAAGACGGCGCCGCGTGTGGCACCCGTCTCGCCCCACCCCCGGGGCCTAGCGACAGCGCTCAAGCTCACCCAGCCCGCAGTAAGTACTCTAGACTGAGCGCGGAAGTGGCGGCTTACGATTTTTGTACGTAAGCTGGGCACGCGAAGTAGTTGCTCTTGCGTTATCTAGGTATATCTAAGGTCCGGCCGCGTTAAATTTGCCAAAGATCTAGTTAGCTCGAAGATTTAGACGAAAACAAACATTAATTAAAATAAATGTTCTTGTATATCGATTTTATGCAAATTCGAGCGGCAATTGTTGTTTACATCATTGGCAAATTTAGCGCGGCCGGACTGTGATTTTAACCGCTTAGGTATTGCACTTTTTTCTGAAACAGCAGATTTTTTTGATAACAGACGAAAAATTTCTATGGAGGGGGGTTCAGAACTACATAAATCTTCCCTGACAGACAAAAAACACCGTAAAACATGTTCTAACCCCCTAAAAACCGAGTTGTAACAAGTCTGTTAGTAACCCCACAGTTTAAGGGTCAAATAGACCCATGGGGCAGTACGTTAGTATTACCGGCAGGTTAAAATGCGAGGATTACAGAGTTCGCCGATTTTTTATGACAGTTTGCGGGGTTATTCCGAAAATAATGGATATTGAGATAAAATGGTTGGTCATTCTGTACGCTCTTTTTTTGTTTTTTCAGAAGTGTGGTTTAATAGTGTTATTTTATTTGCATGGCAGTTTATTTTTGTGTAAAATTATAATATAGTGGTACGTTAAGCTTTATTGATGCGCAGTTTTATTCATAGGAGGCACTTTATCATTTCAAACAGTTGTTGGAAAAAAGCTTTGAGATTAGTTTCCACGAACCAGCATTTTAAACCTTTTTTTTCCATCTGCTTCAACCGTTTTCTTACCAAATATTATGCTTGTATGAAAAGGAAAATGTTTCTTGCCTATGCCTATCTAGATAACTACAAAGAAAAAAAACAGAACCCACAACATTTTAAATTCCCTTTGTATTATACCGTGGCTTTACCAAAACCTATTTAAATCCAAAATATTAAGATCAAAATATCAACATAAATGAATAGTGACGGCCCTGAATCCTATGCTAACCCTTTTCATCTGATATAAACTGTGTTGGCTAGTGATGTACCGTGGATGCGGTTTCGGCATTCGACTTGACTTGAAATATGGTTTCGATGTGCTGTACGGAATGAATGACATGGCAGTGTTATGCAATGATTTAGGGTTGGATTTTGGATAAAATGGAAGTCGGTAGTAGGTATGTTGATTAAATATTCATTTTAATAGATGCCATTGTATTGTTTTCAACTTTAATAATGTTGCAATTTTAATAAATCCTTGCTTTATTTGGCGAGTCATTCGTTAGCACTTCGTACTAACTAAGACTTTGTTCAAAATAATTTTAGACCAATTTGTAACACAAACTTTGTTATTCTTTCTTTCTTTAAAAATGATGTTTACTTAACATATTTATATGTTGACGTATCAATCGATAATAGTTTCGGTTTTCGGCCCCCAAAAAATACTAAACCTATTTCAGTCTCACATTTTCACAACACTATGATCTAACGTTAATCCCTAGGGCGTAAGTCCGCACAATTTAATGTATAACAGAATATTGTAATCACAATAGGGTAAAAGGGTTTCTATTATTGGACCTTAATTGCTTAGCTCAAATAAATGGAGCAAAGTTACACATTATGGCCGTAATTCCCGAGAGCAAAGAATCTCATACATCTTGTCTACTTTTAGATAATTTTTAGATTATTGCTTTATTGAGTGTGTAAGTGTGTCTTAGAAATAACTTCAAAAAATGGATGTCTCATTTTTGTGAACAAATAAGGTAATATATTACTGACTAATTTTCGAGGTCGGAAATTATCCCACGGAAACGTATGACCGGGATAAAAGTCCTAAGCCTTAGTCATGTCTTGATTTATATAGGTTTCGAGAGTGACCGCCATTTTGAAAAAAGAAAAGAAAATGGCGGACAGTAGGTATGCCAGGCTCTATTATAAAAATGTTCAATCCCCTTTCATAGAAGTCCGTTCAACCGTTGAGGCGTGGTAAGGTAGTATTATACAGCGCGAGTTACTTTCTCATTTATTATACATTATATTTATTTGCATTAAGTGTGAATTCATCATACGAAGTAATAAAATTATATTGTGTCTGGCTAAGAACGTCTGCCATTTTGGAATAAAAAATTGGGTATCTAGTTTTATACGTGAGAAGGTATTGTATTCATTCAGGACACCTAAGAGATTGCATGATTTACAGAATGTAGGATTAGGAAAGCTACGGAAACAAAAAGGAATAAAGGATCTGAGTATCTAATAGATTTAGCTAATTCGGAAAATCGATTACCCAATTTGATTTCTAGTTGGGCTGTGCACCTATATATTTCGTAGTTTGGCAATGCTGCTAAAGTAGCAATACCTAATATCAATACTTATACTTGACAATTACAAAGCGAATAATCATCAGATTAGTTAAAGATGTCCACAGCTGGACATAGGCCCCTAAACATCACCACAACGATCGAATGCACGGGAAAAGATAGCATTTTTTTTCATGACATCTCTCTATCAAAAAACACGTTACAAAAATGGTCTGTTCCAAAAGACTGAAGAGTAAAAAATCCTGTTCAGGTTAAATTCTTAGGCAATCACTCACTAAAAGGATTTAGTAACACATTCATCTATCTGTATTTAGAAGGTTTCATCTTTATATCTCAGACTTTTCCAAAAATAATTATTTGAATAGTGTTAACCTGATCGATTGACCTGTGCGGCTGTTATTATTTAGCCACAGGCCCCATCTTGAAATTATACATGTGACCCAAATTCATATTCCCAGCTTCAAGCCAACTAGGTACTCCCAGTCTAACCAGACTACCCTCTAGTACTTGATAACTGGCTTCAAACCACGACAATCGGTACCTACTCCGGAACATTTAATTAAAGTACCATGTAGGTCAGCAATTAATGCATGTTTGTCTAAGTTTACGGGCAGACCAAGTTCGGACATCTACACGGTTTTGAAGTTATGTTGGTGAGAGATTCTGAGACTGTGTGGTGGTTTGTGAGGGTAGGGAAGATGCTAGGCAAGGCTGGATAGATCTTATGGTTGATCCTAGATAAGCATTTTTTGCTAAATAAAACTTCTCTGTCTATCCCTTTTGGGAATTTAGGCGCGTTGATTATGTTACAATGAACAAAGCTTTTATGTCCATATGCTTTTTGTGGTATTTGCTATCACATTATGATCAGGCTTTTTTGAAGTTTGAATTAGGTAGGTACTTGTTTGTCCTCCATTTCCAGACCCATCTGGGTCTAGGATATCTATTCTCATCATCCTAATTTACCGTGACCTAATTTGCTGACTAATAATTACCAAAAATTACGATGGTTATGCCAAAATCAAAATGGTCGAATCACAGAATTATAAGAAAACTAGCTTCCGATATGATATTGCGATTACGATATTGGTCCCATGGAGAAAGTTGTTCAGTTTGATAGTAAAGACTATGGCCACAGACCACACCCTTAAATTTGGCTGATCTTTGAAAATAAACCCAGTAGATAGAAACATTATATCTTTAGAAACAATTTACTCTATACCTACCCAAAACTCAATTCACTAAAGTACCTTCCTAATTAATTCCAAAAAAGAACAAAAGAAAATTTTGACACGGTACAGTCAGCTAAAAGCAGTGTGACATTAATATTTAAGTACACTCAGCTCGAAAAACATTATGTCGGATTCATTTTTGTGACGTGACTCTATTTTTTTGTCACGTCGGGTCTCTGTCACGCTTATCTCTCGAGATAAGAGTGACGCTCCCTCTAGCAGTTTTTTCGTTAAAAAAATGAAAACTGTTTACTTTGGTGAATATTATTTCTTTCTCGTGTAGGGCGGCGGAGTTTTTTCAGAGGTTTTCGGATATTTTATGTCTATTCGTCCATTAGTATTGATAACATTCAAGATCAAAATGTCAAATCTTTTACATTAATAATTAACCGTAATACTCAGAGGGGTAATTGCTTAACACACTATCAGTAGCAATGGGTTTCGTTGACAGTTCAACAACATTCATTGCGTTATTTACGTTGTTGAGCAGACACATTTTTCGAATTTAGGGAGCAATGGATTAGCAATATCCTTCAAAATGATTCAGATTGAGATTGATAGTGTCTTACGCAATTAAGGGTTCAGGATAGAGGTGGGTCTAGAATAGGATGCCTGTAAGGATTTGAGGGATGGCCTTTGCTTAGGAGTGGGACAGTGTAGGGTAACCTAAAAAAATATTAAGGAAGGAAGTTCATGAATTCTCCAAAAGAAATAACATTGTAATCATTTTAATTTGAAACGTTCTTAAGTCGATTTAAATAATGAATTTGTTTCTTCATTTGTTTTCAACTTGTACTCGAAAAAAGAAAATTAAAAACAGTCAAGGAAACTAAATTGTGAAAGAAAACCTTCGCATCTAAAGGCTTTCAGGAATGTTCACTAGATAATATTGGTCTAATATTGCCGACTATCGCCTTGTAAGTTCAGTACGTAGGTACAAACTGCGTGTATCGGAAATGTGTGGTCATATTTCACCGGTAGAATGCCGTAATTACAGAAACAATTAAAAAGCTAGAAAGAAAGAATGTGTCTCGCGTGGATCCACGTTCCGATAACAAGAGTTAAGGGTGTGGTATAATAGACCGTCAAACTGCCACCACTTTCTCCATGGGACCAACATAGTAATCGCGAAAAAATAATCAGCTTTCCCATACAACACTTCAATACTTGACCCAAATCTATGGGGCAGCTGATTATTTTTTCGCGATTACAATGTTGGCCCCATGGAAAAAGATGTTCATTAAAGGGACAGGCCATCAAAGCCTGTCCCCTTAATATGAGCCCACATTTCCAAGACACGCTGTAAAGACCGTCTTAATCTACCTTATATACATACATCGTCCAGCTAAAATGGCCTCCATGAAAAGCCAACCTATCTCCGACCCATGTCCCATACATAGTTATCTCAATGTACATTTAATTACCAGAACACAATATAGAGACACTCCCATTGCAAATAAATAAGTCACTATTTAACAGGGTGTGGCACTAATAAATTAGCTACCCTTAGGATGTGGACCAAGTGTTGAGATAAGAGCGTCGAATTGATGAACAAAAAAGACAAGATGGCGCTTAACACGAGCTGTCAAAATGTCAAAGATTTTTGATAAATAAAATGTGAGAGGCTTCAAAGCGCCAATAAAGTTGAGATTTCAATTTTGGGAGAGGTTTTTAATACGTGTCTTAGCGTGTCATTAAAAACATCTTATTTATTTTTCATAAAAAAACTTAAGAAGCTTTTGGTGAAACTGCATTAGTGTTTTCAAACATAAAATATCTTCGCAAAGACTCAAAAAGTTTTGCTTTGAGCGCTCTAAATGATGGTAAAACTGCTTAAAAATGTACGTGGTTAATAAGATCAACGTAAAAAACTTGGAAGGAAAATTCTTGGCAATGCGCTGAAAGTTAAAACTACGGGTTTTCTTGATGAGATATCTCCGTTTTTGCTAATATTTGTTCTAAGCTTTCAGCGGAATATATTCAAAGCATAATTTTGAGTTGGTCATCTAGCTGTCACGATAAATTTCTTCCTGCGATTTTCCACTTCAATCTTTTCTAGTTCTTGTAACGATATTATAGTTAAGTAAGCGAAATTTTGACTAATCAGATTATAGTGTTACCGAATAGCGATTCTTCTACTACGTCTGGGAGACACCATACAAATCTCGAATGCTGGGATATTTGTAGCACCTCTTCTTTCGAGATAAAATACTAGGAAGTGAGTAGGATATTATTGGGCATTCTACCCCACCTTCCGTTCCATCGGCTCACTCCGTTCGCCTCGTCACTCTCGGTGGAGTAGAATGCCCAATAATATAAAAGAAATCCGTGCATAGGTACTGGTTTTGACGTCTATTCCAGTTCGACGTCTATTCCACCTGATGGAACGGAAATATTTTCCAGTGAGTGGTTTGGGCGTACTGCACTTTTCGAATCTTGTGTGGTTGACAATAACATAAAAAGATTGTCCGTTTGGTTCCTATAATACTTCAGTTTTAAACACGTTTTTGTTATTGTCAACCATTTTTGTTATTGTCAACATTTAAATTGGTTTTGACTTCTCAACAAATATTTTTCCTTTCACAGCATTTAAATAATAGCATTCAGGAAAGTTTATAGCATGCTGTAACCAAGGATCATCGTGAATCTCCCAATCTTCGATACTACCTCCACAAGAAAAACACATGACTTTATCGGTTACACCATTTCCACAATAAAAAAATCCTGCATCAACCATTTCCATCACCAATCTTTTTCGTGAATGAGCGGTCGCCCAATAATGTCTGAACGAAAATAGACGAATTTGATGTTTGTTATAAAGATCATATCGAGGAATATAATTTATTGGATTCATTTTAAATAGCTGTTGATACGTTCGCCTTCAACGCTCTCGGTGGTTAGAATGGCGGTTGCTCATACATTTGATCGAGTTAGCGACAATGAGATATAAATGTCAATGTAATACATTAATTGACTCATTATTAATATAACCGTTTCAAGCAGTTATCATGAAATTTGTAAAACAACCACAATCGTTACATGTAAACAAACTTTGTGTTCATTCTCAGGAGACTGACTTTCGTCATGGAGAATTATTACCTAAATCGGTACGATGCATCATTTGCGGACCGTCAAATTGTGGAAAAACTAATTTATTAATTGGTCTTCTTATACACGAGAATGGTTTAAGATTTCAAAATATTTATGTTTATTCGAAAACCTTGCAACAACCCAAGTACGTTTTTTTAGAAAAAGTCTTGCAACGAGTACCAGGCATTTCATTTCAGAAATATCATGAAAATGAGCAAGTACTGAGTGTTCAGACCGCAAAACCGAATTCTGTAATTGTATTTGATGATGTTGCTTGTGAAAATCAAAGCAGTATACGTGATTATTTTGCTATGGGGAGACACAAGTTCATCGATTGTTTTTATCTAAATCAGACATATAGTAAAATCCCTAAGCAGTTAATAAGAGACAACGCAAATCTAATCGTACTGTTTAAACAAGATGAAAGAAATATGAGACATGTTTATGAAGAACACGTCAACACTGACATGACATGGATTGAATTTCGAGAAATGTGTTCTAAAATATGGAGAACACCTTTCAATTATGTTGTAATTAATAAAGATTGTTCAAAAAACAAAGGATGTTACAGAAGTAAATTTGACACGTTTGTAGTCTTTGACTAAGAACACAAATACATATAAAAGGGTGTTACCTGCTTGACATTATTATTCACCTTACGACACTACATCAACAACACACAAACACAAGCATTACAACCTATTTTACCAATATGGAAAAATCATTGAAACGACAAATTGTTGATGCGGCAAAAGCTGTAAAGATAAAAGTACGAAAAATGAGAGATACTGAGATTAACAATAAACAAGCACTGGAATCTGTTTTCAAACCTGTAACAGAACCTCTCAACATAATTGCTAATGCTGGTAAGCAAACACCTCTCCTGCGTGCTAATGATGATTTTGCTGATGTTCCGTTTATTAACGAATCTTTGCAGAAAGAAGGAACTGGTAGCGCAGAAAGTAATGATAATAATTGTGATGAAGACAAATATGAATCCGATATCAACAGTGACTCTTCTTATGAATCAGTAGTTGAAAGGAATCAAGATTGTGATACGTCATCCTGGTCAGTATCTTCAGAAGCGTTGGTAGATATTCCATTTGGGGTTAGAGCAGACCGTGGGAAACTGATGTTAGGTTCTGCTTGCATAACGATCAACGATCAATACATCACCGTGGCTGGACGTAAATACCGAAATACTCCTGGTTTAAAACAGTTGTTGCTTAAGAAAGATGTAGACCTAAGCTTGGTTACAGATAATGATATGCAAAATTATAAGTCAATGCTACTTGATACAAATGCACATCGTCGAGACTATGAGCCAAGTAAACCAATAAAAAGTAATAAAGGGCAAAAATATTTGCAAATTATTAAACCTCTTTTTAAACTAAAGAATGCAGTTCAGGGAACGGGACTACCGTTAGTAAAAAAGTGGAGAAAAAACGTTGATTTAGTGTACTGGGACAATCCTAATGAATTAGTGGAAAGGTTGAAATTATTAATTGCCTCTAGAGATGCTGGCAACACAGGATTAGATAATGAAATTATATCTATCATTGAAGAATTGCGTGAAAGTAAAGTTATAAATAAATAAATATTTAAAAATGTGTTTATTTTACTATCAGCCTCTCAATACAATACACCTTAAACATGAACGTAGACAAATTCGGACACTACATTCACAAAAGAATGCGTTTATCAGAGTTATTCGAGTTTAATAAGAATGCATTGTTAAAATCAGAAAACGGAGATTTTGATTTAAAAACATCAAGACTGAGAGGAATTAGATCTCCAGTAGAAGCAGACGATGCTGTGAACAAGGATTATGTAGATCGATTGAATGCTAACATGTTAAAAGAATTTAATAATCTGATTGGTAAATTGCGTTCTCAAATCATACAAGATGCGAAGACTACAGTTCAAGCTACTTTAAAAGCAAGGATACCTGAGGTTTCTACTCATTTGCAAGATAACTTTTATACTAAAGCAGAGGTAGATAAATTACTTGAAAAAACTCCGTAATGGTAAAACAGCAAATTGTAAATGAAATACACAAAGCGGCACGAAGAAATTTCCTTCGACGTTCTGTTATTCTGAAAGGAATCCATGACTTATGGCAAGCAGACTTGATGGACATGCAAAACCTGAAAAAGTATAACAAAGGTTATACTTTCATCTTAGTGGTGATTGACTGCTTCTCAAAGTATGCCTGGGCTGAACCGTTAAAATCGAAAAATAAATTTGATGTTGCTCGTGCATTTGAACATATACTGCTTAGTAGTCGTAATAATCCTGTTAACTTACAAACTGATATGGGGACAGAATTTTATAACATCACTTTTCAAACGCTTATGAAAAAGCACAACATTAATCATTACTCATCGTTTTCTACTAAAAAAGCATCAATTGTAGAGAGACTGATTAGAACTGTAAAAAATAAATTATATAAATATTTTAGTCTCAATGGAAACTATAAGTGGTTAGGTCTACCATTGGAAGATACATTGAAGAGATATAACAACACAAAACATCGCACTATTAAATTTAAACCGGTTGATGTGAATAAATCTAATGAACAAATAATCAAAGAAAATATTAAAAAAATAAACAAACATGATTTAGTTCAGCGGAAGCCTAAATTCAAAGTTGGTGATTGCGTTCGTATAAGTAAATACAAACATAATTTTGAGAAAGGTTACACTCCTAATTGGTCAACTGAATTATTTATTATAAAAAAGGTAAATAAAACCTTACCAGTGACATATCACATAGAAGATCAAAGAAAACAAATCATATTAGGAGCTTTTTACGAACAAGAACTGCAAAGATCTAATTACCCTGATGTTTATTTGATAGAAAAGGTTTTGAAAAAGAAAGGAAATAAATTGTATGTTAAATGGTTAGGTCTAAACAGTGCAGAAAACAGTTGGATTGAAAAAGCTGCATTAATGGACTAAGATATTATATAACCATTTTTTATTCGAAATCCTATCATTATAATTTAAGTAATGCAAGGGGGTGGACTAGTTAACAGCATAATTAATAATCTACCATTCGAACTTCATTTGCCAGGGTACAATTATTGCGGACCAGGAACCAAACTTCACAAACGCTTAGCGCGAGGTGATCGAGGTGTAAATAAGCTAGACGAAGCTTGCATGCAACACGATATTGCGTATACAAACCATACAGACTTATCAAATCGTCACAAAGCCGATTTACAACTACTTAACATGGCTAAACAAAGACTTAAATCAAAAGATGCTGGGAAAGGTGAAAAACTAAGCTCTTGGTTAGTGAACAAAGTTATGAAAGCGAAACTAAAGTCTGGTTCAGGCATTAAAACATTTAAAAGCTTAGTTTCAAAAATAAAATCAAAAATTAAGAAACTCAAACGTAAGGATAATAAGACTTTAATAAAAGCAGCTTACTTATCCGCAAAAAAGTTATTTCCAATTCATCATCGAATTCGAGTACCCCGAGTAATACCTATACCAAAGACTGGAGGAGTTCTACCTTTAATTCCAATTTTCGCTGGTTTATCGGCTTTAGGAGCTTTAGCTGGTGGTGCAGCTGGAATTGCAAAAACGGTGAATGATTACAAATCATCTCAGCAAAACTTGCGAGAGACAGAACGACATAACAGAACTATGGAGGGTTTAGCAGTGGGCAAGGGTTTATACATAAAGCCTTATAAAAACGGAAAAGGATTGTTCATACAAACATCAAAAAACTGAACAAGAAGCTACCCAATCGCCCACTAACTAATGTAGACATCCGAAACTACGCAAGAGACATCCCATATTTCCGAGGAGTATATATGAAAGATCAATTACCAAGGAAGCCGAAACGTATGGAATGTGGTATCGTTAACTTAGACGATTCTGAAAACGAAGGAACGCATTGGGTAGCTTATGTAAAAGTATATAACTATTGTGAATATTTTGATAGCTATGGAAATTTAAAACCTCCATTAGAACTGATACGATATTTCAAGAATTGTAAAGTTTCATATAACTACACAAGATATCAACAATTTAACACTGTAAACTGTGGTCATTTATGTTTAAAATATCTGTGGACTTTTTGGAATAAAAATGTATAAAATAAATGTTTTTATTTTATTCCAATCATTTGCAAGATGTCATTCACTTTGTCGATAACTGGAAACTCATCAATTTTATCTACGTACTATCCTAATACGTTGCAACTAAATGGAGAATATGAGTGTGCTTTATTACATTTTTCAACATTTAATTCTATACCAAATATTGATAAAAGTAATAACAAGTTCTATTATGGCTCAAACGAAGTTATTGAAATACCGGAAGGCAGCTATGAATTGCAAGATATCAACGATTATTTAAAATCTGAAATAAAAGATGCCTCCATCAAATTACAGTGCAATAACAATACTTTAAAAACTATCATATACTGTTCAAAAGATGTCAATTTTAAGAAAGAATACTCTTTCAGTAGACTGTTAGGGTTTGATAAGCAGGTCTTGAAAGCAAATAAATGGCATGTGTCACAGTATCCAGTCAACATTTTACCGACGACAGTGGTAAGGATCGAATGTGACATTGTGAGCGGCTCATACATAAACGGTGAAACAAGTCACATAATTCACGAATTTGCACTCAACGTACCACCTGGATACAGAATCATAGAAATCCCGAAGAACGCAATATATTTTCCAATCAATCAAAACAACATAAGCTGCATACATATTAGACTACTAGATATAAACAATCGTCTAATTAATTTGCGTGGTGAAGAAGTGCAGCTGTATTTACATCTTAGAAGAAAAAATGATTGACTACAATAAATATCTGCCTCAACAAGTTAAAAATACCAGTTCTACTCAAGCTACCTGCCAAATAAGACGTCGTTCTAAGAGCAAAATAAAATTAACTAAAGACAATAAGACATTTCTCAGGGCGATCGGATTGTTAAAATGAATATCTTAGACGTCGTATCCACCCCCGCTTACGACAACAGTATAGAAGGAATCGAATTTCATTCGTACAAACCTTATGTAACGAGTTTCAACAGGAACGATGAAATTCGCATACCTATCAACCAACAGGATCTTTACATATTACCATCAGCCAGCACTCTGTATTTGGAAGGAACCGTTATCGTTAGCAAAAAAGATTCAAAAGAGAAAGCTACTAGTATCAATTTTACAAACAACGGACTACTCTTCTTATTCCAAGATATTAGGTACGAACTAAACGGAGTGGAGATTGATAAAATAAAAAATGCAGGTATAACTACAACCATGAAATCATTAATATCAATGAATGAGAATGAATCAAAAATAGCTAAAGCTTGGGGTTGGAGTATCGATGGTATAAAAAATATTAATGGAGGAAGTTTTTCTGCGTCTATACCACTTCGGAATATCCTCGGTTTCGCAGAAGATTTTAATAAAGTTGTGATAAATAGTAGACATGAACTAATATTGTTACGAAGCAACACTAATTTGAACGCTGTAAAATTGAACACCGGTGAAATAGTGGAAGAAATTCAAATCAATAAAATCATATGGCGCGTACCCCATGTTAAAGTATCAGATAAAGAAAAAATAAGTTTATTAAAACTGTTGGAAAAAGATCGTCCACTTCAGATGATATTTAGAAACTGGGATCTATATGAATACCCCGCTTTACCTAAAACTACAAAGCATACCTGGTCTATCAAAACTTCATCTCAAATAGAAAAACCAAGATATGTTATAATTGGACTACAAACAAGTAGAAAAAATAATGCAAGTTCTGACATGTCACAGTTCGATCATTGCTATGTTCGTGATGTTCGAGTGTATCTTAATTCAACATATTTCCCGTATGAAAGCCTCAATGTGAACTTCGCTAATAACAGAATTGCTTTATTATATGAGCAATACATTAGATTTCAGCAGTCGTATTATGGACGTTGTCCGGAGTCTTTATTAAGCGAGAAACAATTTAAAGAGTTAGCACCGTTGTTTGTTGTTGATTGCTCTAGACAGGTCGATAATCTGAAGACTGGACCCGTTGTGGATGTAAGGGTAGAAATTGAGAGTGATTCAGAAATACCAGATCAAACTTCAGCATACTGCCTCATTCTCAACGATTGCATTGTTGAATACAAACCATTAAGCAACACAGTGAAGAAGATATCATGAACGCGGATATTGTCATTGTCGAACTCCAAGGATTTAAATATTTAGACAATAATTTTATCGTCAAAGAAGTGGCTATAGTAAGTAATGAGCACACACAGACGTTCTTGGTTAAGCCACCGCATTCGTTTTATTATTTAACTCAAGAAGAAAAGAAGCAAGTGCGATGGTTGGAAAGAAATCGTGGAATTTTCTGGAGTGAGGGATTTATAGACTACAGAGAGTTTCAACACGTCATCATACCGTATTTAGAAAATAAAAAAATTATTACAAAGGGTTTGGAAAAAATTAAGTGGATTAAAGAGTTATGTGCAAACTGTGAAGTGATTGACATAGGTGAAAAAGGGTGTCCTAATTTTAAGACATTAAAAAAAAAGTTCTGTAAAAATACATCTGATTTTAATTGTGTGAACCACAAAATGAATTGTGCATTAAATAATGCGGTATGTATTAGAAAATGGTATGTTGACAATAATATGTCTGTATTTAATCTATTTTAATTTATTTTTTCATACCTATGCAGTTAATAAAAATGATTAATAATGTACTTATGGTTGTTTTATTTAAATGTATTCAGGGAAACTTAATCATCAAACTTTATATTAGCTCTAATAAAATGAATCAAATTCAGTGAGTATTCTATTAATTTTAAAATATTGAAGATGTATAACCTGTGATGAGATCGTTTCATTAGAACAAATTTAAAGTGTGAGTATGTTTATGTAATGCCAATAAAACATATTTTAAATTATAAATATATTATTTATTTAGTTTTCAGATTATTTACAATTACAAACTAATAACACTTGTCCCTTATTAATAATTTTATTTATGTACATGAAACTTATGTAACTATTATGTATTTGAATACACTAAAATTAATAAAACAATAATTTTAGTTCTTTTAACTTAATCGCTCTAATAACAATAAAACTAACATCTTGGATACTTTATTTATACATTCAAAACTTACATAATACTTAACTAAAAACCTTAATTCGTTACTAAGAACCTAAATATGAGCCAAAAGTTTTCTTAATATTTTATTTATACATAAATTTGACTTACAAAATTGTGATGATCTATATAAATACCTTTTAATACACTAGCAGATTAACAAATAAATTCATAATACCAATATTAAACTAATTATTTATTTCTACATAATATCTGCTTCAACATTAAAATTATACATTCAAAACTTATACATACATTAACTAAAATCCACTAATATTGATACACTAAAGGCCTTCAGCTATGTTAATAATTGGAAAAACCCAATAACCATGCCCGACCGGGAATCGAACCCAGAACCCCGTGCTCAGTAGTCACGCTTGCAACCACTAGACCAGCAAAGCAGTCTACAAACTAACGCAATAAGTTACAAACTAGGTAGGATACTTACTTACTAATAACAATCGTCACCACAAAGTTTCTTTGAAATTTTATTTATCAATGATTGTGTCTCTTCCATAACATAGTCCACCGGTTCACTAACTACATATTGCGCACTTAACACTATCACCTCCTCATCATCACTTGAACTTGTAACACTTGGTTCTTGTCGCTCACTGATGTCCAACACCTGTATCTGGATCAGTCGTAAACCTTTTTTCTTTTCGTTGTTTATGACGTATGATTGACATAAAGGACGATGATGTTCAGATGCTTTCCGTTTTAGAACCTCCCGTCTTGCTCGAGACTTTCTGATGGTTGGTTCAGGTCTTTGTTGCTCTGGAACATGCCAACTTAAACTTGGAGTTGGAAAACCTTGACCGTATTGGGAGAAGATAAAATCGGGAGAGTCGCCCATTATTGATGATCTGAAACAAACAAAGTTACAAATTATTGATTATAATTATATCTAACAGGATAAGGAAATAATTGTATAAGTACCTACTTATACGCTTGTACAATACTTACAATTTATTTAGTTTTTATTCGACGAGATGCGACCGGTCCGGCTGTCTGTCTTGTGATGTATGTCATTATCCATCATATTATTATGAAATGCAAACTCAATAAAGCTTACGCTGTGAATCATTGTCATGTTTCAACAAGTTCAACCTGATGTGCGCGACATGAAGCGACGTGCGCGTGCACCTGATCGGTGTTATATTACACAATCCAGTCAGCGCAATGCGCTTTGTCATCAGGAATGGAAATGAAACAGATTTATGAACATAAACTATTATTTATTTAAGTATATTATTGTTAGTAGCTTACATAAGTACCAATATAAGTAAACTTATATAAGACCTATATATATATATAGGTACTATTCTAATTCTTATGTAGACATTTTACTAAAACTAATTTTGTACTTAATAAATTCTAAGGGACACCAAGAATACCTACATTTTAGAATTACATACATAATAATGCCGGGTTCAAAAGTAACTTCACTTCAGTCGTTACTATTTCAATTAAGTACATTACACAACAATATTACAATTCATATTAAAAGATAAACAAACATCAATCCATCCACCCTCACATAATTTTTATAATAGTAGGATGTAAGATTATACCATCTATAACTTTCCATTTAATACGATACAAGTTTTATAATCAATAAAATACATGATAGAAATGTAACTACTGTAGGTTCCTAATTACATTTAAAATTATTATGGTAATGCATTACATAAATATATTTGCATTACCCCAAGCTAAAGTAGATACTTTATTAAATGATAGCAACCGTTTATCATCATTGCTTGAAAGTGCTATTTTATTTACGTTCTGAGTGAATATTTCATGTTTTATTGACCTAAACAATACATTTTTTTTGCGAATGACATTGCAATTGTATAAAACGTTTTTATAATCAAACATATTTAAATTTTTCGTTACACATTTTTTTATACCTTTAGCTTTTTTAATTGTTTTGTTTAAGGTTTTAATACAATAAAGCTTTGAGCGCAGTCCTACGAATTCTTTGATAACTTTGCCACCCATTTCGTCCTTAAACAGTCCTGGAATCTTCTTATTAATAATAGGTAAGTCAAATTCATTGTTTAAGTCATAATTAGAGGTATCAAAATATTTTAAAAAATTGAGCTTGAAATCTTTATAAACGTTATTACTCTGTACATCATAAATTAGACTATCTGTATCAGTATAGCACAATTCAATTCGCTTACCATAAAAAGGTTTCATGATAGAGTAGTGAAAATCGTACATATGCGTCTTAGATAATTCTAATACTGTGAACCCTATGTATATTGGTTTATTAAGTATAACACGCAAAGGTTTCATTTGGATTGCTACTAAACCATCAGAAAATATAGAGGCGCTGTGAAAATATGGACTGGCTATCAATTTCTCAGCACAAATAGTCTTTTTTGTTTTATTGATTGAGTCACACCATTTGTTTACTAACTTAACGTCTATTCGATTTTCATTATTTTCTAAGGTTTTTCCAAAAATACTATTGTTTAATAATTTGAAAAAATCTTGTTCAAACGTTGACACTGCTTTTTGACGTAACTGAGTATTAATGTCAATATATCCCTTTAAAAAACAACTTTGCTTAAACATAATAGCGCGATGGATCCTTCTCAATATTAAACCGTACTGTAAGCATTTTTTTAAATGAACGTAATGAATTACATAGTGATATTTATCGTACAAATTCGGTATTAATTTTTTATTTTTACCACCAGGTGGTAAACATTTTTCTGGACAAAATGGAAAGTCATTGTGTTCAATGTGCAAATTTTCCGGATATATTAAATCAACTTCAAGAATGTAACCGTTTTCTGCATTATCATCGATGTCTGTCAAATTCTCTTGTAAAAAATCTATTTCTTGTCTATTCATAAATCTAAAACCGGAATAGGGCAGGGATTGACACATACTGTAACCGTACAAATTGTTACAGTCTAAATAAATGATAAAAGAATTTGGGCGGGTTGGATCGAAGCTATCTAAATATTTATGGTTGGCTTTGGCATGTCTTTTGGAACACATACAAACACCTCCACGAATACCTTTTTGAATCATTCTAAAAATTTCTACATCACTAATTAATTCTAATTGAACTCCTGTTTTTAAAAGCATTGCATCAAAAGATAGACTTGGTGCTGTAAGATAGAACGCAGGATCGAGATTGTAGTGTCGTTTACAAGTTTTTCGAAAATTTTCAAATACATCTGTTAACAACAGAACGTCTGTTTTGAGATATAAATCGGTGTACATACCCATGTTTTGAATATTAAATGCTGACCAAACGGTACGAGCGTGTTCATAGTCTTCGTCAGTAATTGACTCATCGATCAATGCATTAAAAAAATTTTTTTTAGACGGCAAACACGTTTGTTCGTATCGTTCCCATTGAGACATATATTCATAAGGATACACTCCTTTACGCGTGAGTAGTTTAAATTGTGATTTATTAGGAAAATAATATTTTAAATGTTTGAAGTCTTGTTTTTTCATTGTACTAACTAACTTTTCTAAACTAGCACCTAAAAATTTGAAAGAATCTACAAACCGAATTTGAATGCTTTCCTCAGGTGAAATTGGAATAAACTTTGTGAATGAAATATAGTTTTCTTTTGTTTTCGGTATCACTTTAATAGACCCAGGAGCTTCACCTAATTCTTTTATAAAGAGGTGACAATCGTATCCGGATAAATTATGAAAGAATACTGGCAAAAATGTTGGTAATCTGTATTGTAGGTTACAATAATTATGAGCTGCACCGCGATACTTTCCAGTCAAGTGACAATGATCACGAACCCTGTCGCCGAACAAGAAGCGGTCACAAATATGACAAGTCATTGCGTTTTCAAAGTCGCGAGCATTATCATCTGAGTATATCATAGGAACTTTATTTTTTAAAATAGCGTAATATTTTCGTGCATCTTTATAAATAGACTTCACAAAATTAGATACACAATCCGAACCGCGATAAGAAACGTAACTATTGTAGCTTTCGTCTAGCACACACGTGATATGGTAAGCGTAAGCTACAGGCACGTGTCGCTGTCGCGTTACGGTGCTCGCCTTAGAGGGATCAGGGTCACAAGATTCATACCGTTCTAGCATTGTTTCAAAATCTGCGTATATAACAAATGGTACAATTTGCTTTCTGTTATAATTTTCAAACTGTATGAAAGAACCTTTTGGAGGCAGTTCTGTGACGACACCTCCACAATTATGTGAACTAAGATCGTCGCATGAATTAAAAAACATTAAACAAACGTTACAAAAGTATAGTTTACTGTGGTGCTTTGTTATTTGATTCTTAACAAGTCGCGGCAAGTCTTTAATGAGACAGTAATGTGATAAATCATCGCTTTCTAAATAAAGTAAATGAATCACCTTTCCGTTTAAGGTTTTTGGTTTGTAAAGAGGTCCTACGATGGTATTATTTTTTAAACCATAAATATAAATACAAACTTCAGGGTTATTTCCTTCAAACCGCGTAATATCTGAGAAATTCATTGGGAATGATATATCCTTTACGTTTAATACGTTACGAAAATCAGGATAAGACGATACTCTTTCAGGATGACTTTTAGCTGGATATAAAGCAGCAACAACAGACCATAAAAAACAATAATCATCATTATTGCGAATATTAACGCATGCTTTTTTCGATTTTATTGATGGAGGCAATTCGATAAAACCTGAACCACGCAAAGGTTGATATTTGTTAACATTGATTTCCAAATGGGAATTATTCAAGAACGTCCATCCACTATCTCGGTCTTGAAATTCTTCTATCTTTTTTGTTAAAGTGTTTTTGACTTCAGACAATAATGAATCCAATTCATAATTCTGATGCAAAGTAAAGTTTTTTGTGGCAAATGATTTTATCTCCTGAGAATCATTTTTAACCATTAAAAACAAAGCGAAATATTCGAAGTTAACTTTTAGACATGTGTGTTCTTTAAGAGACGTGTCAATTAACGTTTTAATTTTGTTCTCGATATTATTAAAAAATGATTCTAGAGAACAATTCTCAGACGGATCGATAATTCTATAAGAAGCTATACGATTACGAAATGCAGAATGTATTATTTCAACACCTTCGCAAAAATGCGAAGTACTTTTGTTTTTATGATTAGTACTACGTAAGTGACCTGTCCAGTGACTGCGCTCAACAGATGTGTTACAAACGGTACAGAAAGGCATATTAGATTATTATGTTTATTACGCAAAACTAGTTTAGATTTACAGAATGATCGACACTTACCTACAATTAATTTGGTGTCCCCAAAGATTTAAAACTAACTTATTTTATATTTATACTATCGCTATAAAAGACGGGTTCGGAATTGTTGAACAATTCGTGAGTCCGTCTCATAAACATTTGCAACCCATCCCACTGGGGAGTGTTGCGATCTAGTTGCACTTTTAACGCGACCTGAGCTTTCTTCCACCGTTCTTCCTTGGGGGTGGAGACAACTTCGTCTTTCGAATAAACTTTAACTTCAACGTAGAAGTCCCCCCTAAGGTCTGCCGCTCGCCGTACTTTTCCGTTGGCGACACGGCTGATGAGCGACGAAGCGAAGTCTCCGCTTGTGGTCGCCTTTTGATGGTCCTCCAGACCAAAGAGGTCCAAGTTCAAGCTGCGTCTTTTACTGTAAACAATTACACATTTCATTTATAATAATTTACATTTATTTCTTAACTACGAAATTAAGGTGTATTATACACCCCTGTTGAATCCTATGGGAATATAAAGCGAAATACATATTAGATTATAAAAATTTCAATAAGAATACCTCATGAAGTAATGATGTGAATGACAACATTTCTACTTTGAATATGATAGGAAATTGATTTTACCGTTCTCTGTGTTACAGTTCTAAGCTCACTAACCATTATGTACCACTGCACATATCTTTTTAAGTGACTTATCATACTCAACAATCACCTAATCATACAAGCAGTAATATAAATTACCTTGACTTAGAGTCTGATGGGTGGGCGGTGGTTTCAAGTGCTTGGCGCTTCACCGCCTTTTTCTTAGGCTGCTTTTTTGTCACCTCGGCTACTGCAGCTGTGGACCGTTGTGATTGGTATTCTGATTCCGAGTAGTCAGACCTGAAATAGAACACACAAAGATTAATTTTATAACTATAAGCAACCTCAATAATTATGGAGAGGAGAGTTTCAATGGAATATAGCTCGCTAGAAGATGATATTGATGGTATGATAGTGATAGTTACACCAGCCGGCAGGCAGAAACCAGGTCCGTAGCTAGGTAGCAATCAATCACATTAATAAATTCAGATGATGATAGTTACACCAGCCGGCAGGCAGAAACCAGGTCCGTAGCTGAGTACCGATTACAGTAGACTTAGTAGTACTTACTCACATTTTATAGTTGCAGGATGATATAGTAGGTATGTAACGAAAAAGGTAAGTGTATCACTGGAAGATACTGGAGCGAATGTGATTTTATGATCGAAATTGATTGGTTTTATACATAAAAAATACCATTTCAGCAATATTTACCTCATAACAAAATTAAACCTTAACTACATATCCTCACAGGTGTATGACTAATTTATGTTACTTAAGTCTAATTAAACCGTGGTGATTGAAAACCTTTTCCGTCTAATTGCAATTTTATCGTGAGAAATGAAATACAAAACCAGCTTTTTGGCTCACCGACAAAGGTGAAGCCGACATCAGGCTAGTTACTTATAATTAATACAATAGGTAATATAATAAAGTATGTATGTTTGTTTAATAAACCTTGTTGCATGACAAGTATGACATTTGAAAAAAAAAAAAAAAAAAAAATTTTCCCTTTTTCAAAGATGCAAGCTGAGTCAAAAGTATAATATCCTGAAAACATTTTTCATGTAGAACAATTCATGTAAACGAACCCGTGTCAAAATATTAGTTCACAGGTATGTTGCAGTAAAACTTTAAATTGGTATAAAATCATCCAACGACTAAAACGAACTTTTTGTAATCATTTCATGCAAAGGATCAGTACTGATATTAAGAATCATCTTTCAATCAATCCTAGATTGATACTAACACCTTATTACAAATAAAATAAGAAACAAAGGTATCAAACTGGTATAGGATCATGCTCTATAAAAGGTTTCGTCCCATCTCTCACCGATCCCAATTACCTAACAAAAAGTCTCAACTCTATACGAAACGATAAAATGTACAGTCAGAATTAATCACATTTAGACGAATTAAAAATACTTTCAAATAAAAAATCCTATAAAAGTCTAATTTTAATCAAAGACTGCTACATGCATGAGGATCATCTTACAGTGTAATTGTAAATACATAGAAATTACTCATACATACACGGCACCTCATGTAACGACGTTAAAGTACGAATACTGCAAATTTACATAATGCAATTTTGCAGTCTTTGGGATTTTAAAGACTCAATTACACTTATACTGTGAAAGCTTAATACGATCGTTTCCGACGCAGTCGTCAGGCGGTTTACAAAGAGTATGACACAATAGATGACTACGGAACGGCGCATGAACGTTTTCCGAACCGTTTCGAAGGCGATTGTATGAGTGTGAAAGCATCTTAATCAAGCGCAAACGCAGAGTAACAGCAGAACAACCAGCAGTTGTCTGTTAACGTTCCTAAGGTAGTGTCAGCTGCATGAGTTAATTAAATTAAGATTTGGATGTCCTTGGTGCCCAATCTGAGGCCATAGAAATAGAATGTGTGTGTGTCTGTAGATACATGCTATTTCTTGCTCTGTGAAGAGACATGAGACAATCTGTCCTAAATTTTAATTTAATGTTTACGGTATCCTAAAGTTCAGATGTCCTTGGTGCCCAATCTGGGGTCATAGAAATAGAATGTGTGTGCCTGTAGGGGCATGCTATTTCTTGCTCTGTGAAGAGACATGAGACAATCTGTCCTGAACTTTAGGCTAGTAATTCAAGCAGCGAACGACCTTATTTGTTAACATGTAAGCTAGTGTCAGCTGTATGAGTTAATTAAATTAAAATTTGGATGTCCTTGGTGCCCAATCTGGGGTCATAGAAATAGAATGTGTGTGTGTGTCTGTAGATACATGCTATTTCTTGCTCTGTGAAGAGACATGAGACAATCTGTCCTAAATTTTAATTTAATGTTTACGGTATCCTAAAGTTCAGATGTCCTTGGTGCCCAATCTGGGGTCATAGAAATAGAATGTGTGTGCCTGTAGGAGCATGCTATTTCTTGCTCTGTGAAGAGACATGAGACAATCTGTCCTGAACTTTAGCTTACTATGTTCGTATAGTTCGATTACTAAACGAAGTATGTGTGAAACGTGTTGTTATAAAACTATTCAAGTAACGTAGTGGTTATGTGTGAAACTTGTTAACTAAAGTAGTGTTTTAGTGCTCAATCCGAGAATCTGCGGTAGTTAATCGAGGTAAGCCATCGGTAATAATAATATGCTCAACCCCTTTCATTTATATTATTGGGCATTCTACTCCACCGAGAGTGACGAGGCGAACGGAGTGAGCCGATGGAACGGAAGGTGGGGTAGAATGCCCAATAATATCCTACTGAAGTGACAAAGGGTGGCGTTTTGGAGGACTGTCTTACGTAATTTAGACTTTTAAAAAGTGTTGAGTCTCGACCTAATTTTCATAAATTAATTTGACTAGACTAATTTCTCATATAGAATTATTTGCTGATAAAATCGCTGTCGCCGCTCTTTTGGACCAAACCACGTCTTATTTAAT
Source organism: Hydraecia micacea (assembly GCA_914767645.1). Taxonomy (NCBI): domain Eukaryota; kingdom Metazoa; phylum Arthropoda; class Insecta; order Lepidoptera; family Noctuidae; genus Hydraecia; species Hydraecia micacea. Next base: position 1,491,453 of record OU611801.1, on the reverse strand, counting down.
TATAATAGAAACTGATACTGGTTGCCAGATAACCCGAAGAGGATGGGTGTTGTGCTAAAAATATATTGATCAAACTGATAATATTGTAGGAGAAAATATTCATGCTAAAATAGCAAAATAATCATGCTTTTTTGGACAGACGGATGCCATAGTAACCAGTTTTATCTAAGAACGTCAGACAGAAGAAACAGTATTCATTAAAATTAGAATTTTCAATTAATTAACTCTAGTTTGAAATATGCACGAATATGTGAGAAACAAAAGAGGACAAGAAAGTTTCATCTCGCAAGTAACAAAGAGGTCTGTTCTTTCGTCACTATATAATTATATGAAAATAATGTATAAACGGGACATTTTACAGCATTCACGCGGGCATAGTCGCGGGCGAATGCTAGTATAGGATAGAATAATGTCTGTGAGAATAGCTCATGCTATGATAAAACAATATTAGCCAATCAGCAAGGTGGTAGCAGTCCTAGGTCCATCTAGGTAGGGAGCGTCCCGCACTACGCTTGCCGATACATGGTCTCCACTCCAGGACTCGCCTGCTCCACCGGCCATCGGTCCTTCGACAAAAATGCCCAGCCTACTACAACTTCAGCTTGCTTACTCTGCAAACTATGTTGGTAACTACGGTTGTTTTTCCGATAGCATAACCTTGCATGACTTTGGAACGGATATAAGTGGGAAAAAGGAAGTCCGAAAGTGGCACCGGCGCGGCGACTGAAAAACTGTATGGAAATAGGTTGTTATGGTCATGATGCGAAGAAACGAGGAAAATGTCATAGGGAAAGTTATGAGTATGAATGTGAAGACCAAAGAAAGGATGGGTGTGAATGATGATACGGCTAGATAGGTGGTGACTACCGACATGACAACTAATAGAGAAGTATGGAAATAAAAGACATGTTGTGCCGACCTCATATGAATTGAGATAAAGGCAAAAGAATGATGATGATGAGGATTTGTAACTAATATCCCGCGGCATAACTACAGAAAAATCTCAAGGTACTCTTGTACGACGACTGACAAACAAATCAATAATAACAAGGACGAAAAACGTATACCGTCCTGTGATTTATTATTTATAGAACTCAGCAATTTATTCGATAATCAATAGTCAGACTTCGTTTTACTTTGGTTACCAGAAAAAGATAATTTAACTGCACAAAAGATAAAGAAAATTTGCAGGCTAGTGATAAAAGCTAGTCTGTAAAAAGAACAAAAAATTCTACTAAAAATGTTCTAATATAAAAAGTTTTATTTAAAAACGTCTATTTTCTCAATATCCTTCCATTGTCGATTAATTAAAAACTCATGTCACTTAGTTTATTTTTATATTTAGTTTAAAAGCCATTTTTATTACAATTTCTCTACGAAGTTCAGAAAATAACCTCTCAGGAAAAACATATAATATTCTAAGAATACAGTTTTATGATTGTCTTTCTTTAAGTTAGCGAAGCTTTGTTAAAGTACTGCCCTTAAAAATATTTTTTTTTTACAATTTCATAACCTACCTTCTCGCTGTCTAATTTCTGGCACAAAACCATGCCTAAAACCATGATCTTTTTTGTTTCATTACCACTCCAAAGATAGCATCTTCAATCAACAGGTGCCTGGAATTCTGCCTACCCTGTAATATAACTCTCCCCATAGAGCTATTAATAACGCTCGTAACAGAAAACATACGTAGCATGTAATAAAGTAAGGCTTAGGGTACAATGACTGCGGGCAGAAGAACCACTCTATATAGGGTGTGAAAATTGAGCAGATACAAAGAAGTAATTAAGATTGTCACAAAAAATATAGTAGTACAAAACATAAAATAAACATACATAATCAGCCTATAATGTTCCCACTGCTGGGACACAGGCCTCCTCTCAGTGAGAGGGAGTGGGCCGTAATCCACCACGCGGGCCCAGTACGGGTTGGCAGATGTCACATGTCTTCGAATTTTTGGTTCTAGGATATGCCGGTTTCCTCACGATGTTTTCCTTCACCGTTTTAAGTACAAAAAACAAATAATGATTAAAGCTACAATATAGCTTCGGGCTTCTTGTTAATCCTGTCAGTTTTTACAAACTGTTATTTTTAGTATTAAGTTTTCGAGCTTTAAATATCCGTAACATCTGGCATCCTGAAAAGGCCGAAATAATCTCAAAGAGGATAAGCAGAAAAGTTTCTGAAATAGCAGTCATTTGAATGAAGACTACTGAATTATTAGTATATCTACAAAAAGCAGTATCTAACAGGTAGGTATTAAGTTTTTTTTAGTATTCTTTGGCTTGTTGCAAGTTTACAAGACGTGAGCTCATTTAAAGGCGTTGAAGAACTGGTTCTTCTGTCCTTAAAATTGTGGTAAGGCTAAGTACAACGATGAATGGGACAAATGAGAGGGATCCCGTTTCTCATAATGTGTGACAGTCTTGGAACAATCAAGAAGTTTTTATTTCATAAATTGTTTGGTATTAGATATAGGAGGGTGAGGATGTTGTTATGATGCCTGTTGTGTCGAAACAGGTAATTGTATTATTTGTTGAAAACAAATTAGGGGGTTTGCCGCTACGTAATAATTTAGATGAAATTCAACCTATGATACAAATTATATCGTTCTATTAAGAAGATCCAGTATATTAAAACAATTGCTTAAATGAACCGACGGATGAAAAGTTACATAGTCTTCTAGAAAAAGCGTATTCAAATGAAAACTCACTAAGCCATAATTACATCTTGCCTTTGATAAAACCGTGGAAAACTCCACAAACAGTGTTTCTACAAAGAAACAAATGCTGCTTAGATTAAAAAGAAATAAGCTAACAATAGTATTTTTTTCCATTTAAACACAAGAAAGAAAAACCAACTTCTACCAATTTAAAATTTACTCGCCAAGTAGAAATACTCCTTACATAAACCTCAGACCAGTTAATTAGGCTGTATCTTCATGAGCTTTAATTAGCAACGTCGGAATATTCCAATATCGTGACGTGACAATTCTCGTCTGCGTGACAAGCGTCGTCAACGTGACAAAGAGACAGCGTACGCGCGGCTTTATCTTGAGATATAATGCGAAATGAACGTGGATGCTCCGTGGAATCATTTGTTTTAGGGAATTTGGGATATTTCGAATCTAGATGAATGAAGGAGAAAATGGTGAAGATAATTTTTGGAAAGAATACAGTTAAAATGAATAAGTACTCGTAAGTACAAATCCCCAAAACAGTAACTAGAACGATAAGAATATCGTTCGAGTTACTGTTTAGGGGAATTGTAATTCAGTATAATCATTTACAGCTGATTGAAATGGTAATTAACGTGAAGATTAATCACGATCACATAACGACGAATGCCATGATTAATTCTAGGAATCTATTGAAGTTACTTGTACTTACGCATCAGTTTATGATTAAGCCTGAAGTCAAAATTAAATAATTGAAGCAGACAATGTTAAATACGCAAACCTACAAACTTCTAATATATCTTAGTGAAAGTCACGTTAAGTTTTATCAAAATCAAAATAGGCGATCTCATACAGAGATCTTATAATTTCCAACCAAATTTTCGACCAAGCAGAGTATATTAAAGTTTCGTATCGTCCACTTAGTAACTAATAGCATAATGCAATTCAATCTGCCAGTCAAGTGTGTTGATTATGGCATTGCCCCCGGGAAAACTCATTAAGGGCGTCTACATGGGATGAGGGACTATAAACTAAAATCAACATACGTATAGATGTAAGCATAAGCAGCTTATGTTTACGCTGCTGACACAGGCCTCCTCTCTATGAGAGGGAGTGGGCTGTAATCTACCATGTGGGCCTACTGCGGGTTGGTAGATGTCACATGTCTTCGAAGTTTTGGTTGTAGGACATACTGTCTCCTCACAATGTTTTCCTTCACCATCTTGAGAATAGTCCTATAGATGTGAAACTGATAATTTACTAGGACTACCTAGTAAATTACCAGCATCATTGAAAAGATGAAATTTTTAAATTTCTCTAAATTTTAAATCTAAATAAAAATGTACTTTTATTATCTGTGTCACTAGGCATACTAAAAAATGGCGACCAATCAAAAGAAGGTTTAATGATTTTAAAATATATCCTTGGCATTTTTTATTGGTTTACCTAAATAAAACCTTAGATAAGTTAGCCCTCGTTAAGATCAAAACGGAGACCCTAAGATTCGCAGCTCCCGTTTACTAATATTAGGTCATAACCTCGTTACACCAATAAACCGATATACACCAGCAGTATAATCGTTATCCGTATCAGTTCGGGATTCAATGCATACTATAATTTCGAACAACCTAATTCTAGAAACTAATCTAGGAAAGCAATCACATATTCCTGGAGCGCCCCTCCTTTAGCCTGTTACATAAAACTAGAATGTCGTCTATATAAGTTAAATTGTTCTTTGAAAAGATAATGCTACAGTATTGTTCTTGAAAGTAATTGTTGAGTTTTCTTGTGTTTATGTTTATCTTTTATAGACCGGAACACTTGCAGAATTGATTGGATCGTCAATTTCTTTTTCTTTTAAAATGAATCCAATTATTTTTTATTAACGTATATTACCTTCTTGTTGGAGAGCCAGACACAACAAATTACTTACCTTCGCCCCGAATCCAAAATCAATTATTATCTTTTACCAGAAATCCGCCTTCTCAATTACTTTGTCATCGAAACAGACATTACTTAAGACACCCGATACAGTGACACCGATAAAACTCGTATTGAATTTTAGTAATCTGAACATTCGTGACAGGATTAATATCCCTCGTATCTACTTGCCTTTAAATCCAATAACAGCCGTGGTATTGAATCAGGTTGAATTGAATTCTATATAAACATTTGTTAGGCTTCAACAACGGTCACGACTGAATAAACATTCTGATATCGTTTGTGTGTGGATGAAATTAGCTTCACATGGATACGAGAAAGATGGGAGCGTTGCCATGGTAACGGGATGAATAGACGGTAAATATCCTTTCATATATTATAAAACGTTACTTATCTCCGTCTATTTACCAGTTATTCCCCTTACAGCTCAAGAACCACTTATCTGATTTATTTATTAATAAATATTCTGGCTAGGTTTTCAGGAAAAATTTTGTTAAAGAAAGATAAGAAAAAAAGACAGAAAATACGTTTATTTGCGGTAAAAATGACGAAGAAAATGAATACAATCACAAAAAAAATAACAGGTTGGGCGAAAATATCACATCCACGCAAAACGGCCATCCTTCAGCATAATGCTAAGACCCTATGCGAGACAGAGCCCCAGCGCTGGTTTTCAGCGACAGCCGGCGTTGAAGTGATGACGTCAAGCGGTGCAGCATACGATAAGACATAACATAACAATCAAAATTAGAAATGAAATAAATATACAATACCTAGTTCTAACCGGTTGAATGCCGTAATTACAGACACAATTAAAAAGCCATTGTGTCTCGCGTGGATCCACGTTTAAGCACACGAAAGGTTAAATGTTTGTTTTGTTTACTGCAGGTGACATAGGGCTCAGCGAGTCAATCTAAAACTATTCACCAGACGAGGCTCACAATCAAATCAAATCAAAATCGTTTATTTGCATAAAATGTGGTAGATACAAAAGAGGATCCCTATAATAAAATTGCAGTGCAAAGACACATTCCCCCATGTAATGATAATGCAAATATTATTTTAATACATGAAGTTGGTATGTAGTAACATACAGTAATATATACTAATAACGTAGTTAACTAAATTAACTAAGAAACATAAATAATTAAAAAAATATTACAATGCATTTCTGAAGTGGTAGTAGGACTGACATGATTTATTGTTTAGACATTCGCCGACTTAATAAAAACTATGCGATATCAACCATTTTTTTCAAAACCACACAGAATTTTTTGTAAAGTAGTTCTGTTATCCAGATAGGTAATGAGTTATATATATATGTATAAGTGGAGCCATTTACAAGCAACTGCGCCTGAATGGTTATATCCTAGGTACAGGAATTATCAACAAATACTATCCAATAAATCGTCACAGGAGACAATCAAAATCAAAATATTTTATTTCACATAAACCAACATGGGCACTTATGAAACGTCAGAAGCTAGGTGCACGGTTCCAATTATAAATGATAAATGATAAATGATTTTATTTCTGTAAGTAGGTTTGCACAAACACTTTTACACGTCAATCATATTTTAAAAACTAGATGAGGTCGGCGTTTCCTATCTGACTACTCTGAGAAGAAAGAAATTGAATTGGTCGTTACCTATGGAGAAGAACCGGCAAGAAACTCCACAGTTACTCTTTTAAAAAAATAATTGGAATTTACAATGTTTTTAAATTACAGTAGGTATGGGAGGACAGCAGCGTAGGCCTGTCAACAAGTACCAGATACTTGATAAAATATAAAATGGTCTACATATCTAAAGTCTACAAGGCCTACAATGCAATAGATACTAAGCTTGTCGTAGATCGGTGATCTCAGTTTGTTGTTATTTGCAGACAGCGTCGTTGCTACTCATCCCTTCGCCATAATCTCTCAATCGTGTTTTACAACAGCCACGCTACGGGCGGGGACGGGATTGCCTTCTTTGTCGAGAATTTCATAGAATCTTAATCTTTTGAGAGTGTTGCCACTCATGTTTCCCTTAGTGTATGTGATACAAAAGATACAGGAAAGGTGAATCTTCTTACAACAAACAAAACATGATCAGCCTATAATGTTCTAACAGCTGGGACACAGGCCTCCTCTCGGTTAGAGAGAGTGGGCTGCAATCCATAAGTCCACAACGCGGGCCCTGTGCAGATTGGTCAATGTCACAATCATGCAGTCTTGGACATGCTGGTTCCCTCAAGATGTTTTCTTTCACCGTTATACAGGGTTATTGGAAAAACACCAACAACCTCTTAAGAGGTCATTGTACTAGTTATTATGAACAACTTTTACTATGGGACCAAATCTGAAATCGCGAAAAAAAAATTCAGCTGTTCCCTACATTTTGAAGAGTTATACAAACATAAATTTAGGGAACCGCTGCGCTGATTTTTTCTTCGCGATATCAGGTTTGGTCCCGTAGTAAAAATTGTTCATAATGAAGAGTATAATGATCTCTTAAGAGGTTGTTTGTGTTTTTCCAATAACCCTGTACTTATAATGAAATTATAACTCAAAATATGCGTTTTTCTCAGAGATATATTATTATTTATATGATTTGGAAACTAGAGCAACATTTAAGTCTATAATACTTCCTATACTTGTATGTTTAGCTATGTTCATTGAAGCCACATAAATTAGGATCGTAGTGGACTTAAAAGTTTCAGTGGCGGTTGAGTTATGTTGCAGTTGGTTAATCAATCGTTCGTGTATTACATTATTTGCTATAGGATTACAAGTATGATTCACTTTCTCATGGTGCTAAGGGGTCGGCAGACTTTAAGCTGTTTTAATACTACGTACTAAATTACTTGTAGATACACTACAAAATATCGAAATCTATATTTATGCACTAAGGGTGTGTTTTGCAAGTAAAATTACTTAGTCACTTAAATATCTGTTTTGTTAGTTGATTAAACACACTTTTGACTTGACGTTGTGGTCGCCGTCTGAACAATTTGCCTGTTTAAAAAGTATTACATTCGAATAGCAAGCTAGATATTGCTTGCTAACATAATTTTGTTAGGCGCTCAAAATTCTTATGCTTTCTTCCTTCTTCACTGGTTGATTGGGTATGTTATTTTTCTTATATTCTATAAACACCAAGGAAAGCCCCAATAAATACGTAGTAAAAAGGAGTTTATTCTTCCTTATCCCAAAAAAATCAAGCCTTAATATTGGCACTTGAGATTACACCAGACATTCGGTCGCCTGTTCGAATTCATATCACAATAATATAGCTAAAACAATACTTAATTTTATCCCTAATTTTTTACCGTAAAATTTTATAGCTGAGAATGTAATGTTCTAGAACGATAAATTCATAAAACATAAGGTCTACTTCATTAACAAGATCAAAGATCTCTTGTTGTATCACAGTGCCTTTGTATATTTCAAGTCTGTAATCTTAGTATGGCCGTTGATTTCCTTTTTGTTTTCAATTCCATTCGCCGTCTGCTTCTTACTGAAATGGCAAAGGAAACAGTTTGTTTAAATTTGAAATAAAATCATGTATGTTGCTTGTTCGCTTTTGCTGTTTATTTTATTTGTTCGAGATGTTTGAATGTAGTGAAGTGGAAGAAGGAAGAAAGGAGTTCGTTTTCGACTGTTGTATATATGTGGATAAAAGTAAATGTAGATGAACTTGTATTACTATATAGTCATGATCTATATATATATATATATATATATATATATATATATGTAACTCCCTCGCTAGATTGTGTTTAAGAGACTCACCAGAAAAAAAAACGGAATCTTTCGAATTATTCCCAATCCCACGACTGTTAATAAAACGACTCTTAAGACTATCAACATTCCTAATCCCATTTTTTACACATTCAAACTATATCAAACGAACTTTGAGATTAACACTAGTAAAGCATTCGGTACCTCCACCATTTATTCTATCTATCGGCCTATCATTCGTTGCTACAGCAAAATCTTGATCTTAATCTTCTCAAAATACTCCACTATTCGCATCTACATCTTGTAGCAGCACATATATAACATCGTCCCGCCACAGTCTATTAGTATTAGTATTTAACTAACAGCATACTCACACAGGACTTAGAACGAGATTAGCCAAGTTGCTCAGTGGCGATTCGACGAACAGCCACAGAAGTACCGCTAGCAGTGCCGATGGTAGGAGTATTCCTATACCGTTTAGTATCTGAAATCCAATTAAGAAGTTTGTATGTTCAAGCTGTACTGTGTCGTGGGTGGGTAGATTATTTATAGAGTGGGGTAAAGCTTGGGTATTGATATGTTCTTGTGAGTCTATACCAGCTTTTTCTGTATGACTGTGTGTGTAGTTGTTTAATTTGGACAGACTATAGATATCTAGATTATGGTGTTTAGAGATTAATATTATCGTAATAATTTGTTTCTTGGTATGGTGCATTACTGAATATAAGCCTTGATTTTTCTTGCTTCGACTTACTTTTTTTTTTTCAAAATCACACTCAAAATATTTTTAATTTCACATAAACCTATATGGGCACTTATGAAACGTAAGAAGCTAGGTGCATGGTTCCAATTGGTCGTTTCCTATGGAGAAGAGCCGGCAATTAAACAATACACTGCCACTGATTGACATAGGCTTCTATATGGAGCGTTGCCATAAAAGATCTGCGACGTTCACTATCGCTTCAAACCCCACATTTGGTATTAAGCACTAAAAGAGTAATATTTCTAATATCAAACCCAAAGAATGTTAGCCAAACAACCTTTATAAAACCTGTTACTAGAAACGAAAGCTTAGGGTCAGTGCAGTTCTAAAAAAAATACAGAAAATGAAATTGCAAAAGTAACAAACATACTTACAAATAACTTTATGAAAGTGAGATTCCTAGTACTAGCACAACATAGATAGGTAGGTACAGACAGAAGGTCAGTTCTATACAACGATTGAAAACGCACACACACAGGCACGCTTCACGGCGACTGGCATTTGTTTGAGATCGGAGTTACAATACTACAAAGATCTTTTGGCACTTGAATGACGTTGACATGGGGGCGCTATTGGTAAACATTTGTGCAATTGTTTTGTTTACTGTATTGAAAAAACAAGATAGCGCCGCCAGTTCCGATTTTGGCCACGCGCCAAAAGATTCTTGTACAGCTATGTGTGTGCACCTGTTTTGACTCGCTGTATGAGGCTGACCTTTTGTGGGTGCTATCCGATGGTACTAGGCAATCATAAATGCATACGTACCAGGTTAAACATGTCATATTGCAATGGATTCCGTTGCGAGAAAAGGAAGCGCTCCAGTACAAGGGAATGTGTTATGTAGACTCCATATGCTAGACGACTGAGTATCGTGAAGATAGGCCAGGACATGAAGTTTCTGAGACTCTCTGCAATGAGATAAATGAATTTAGACACGGTTTTGTCGTAGTTAAAATACCTTTAGATATAGACAAAGTCAACACAGTTATAAAAAACTTTACATGTAATTTTTTTTCAAGATTTTGTTTTACCTGTTTGTCGGCGTGATTAATATGTATATCCATACCAAATTATATATTTCTAGTACTAAGAGTCTCTGAGCTAAGCTGCGGACAGACAGACGGACATGGCGAAACTATAAGGGCTCCTTGTTGACTACGGAACCCTAAAAAGGAATACTCTTTTATTTTGAAAGCCGTTAATCTTTCTCTGACGTCAATTAATGATCTGTATCTTAGCCAGAATATCCAAATAGTCGAAACTAGGTCATTTATTTTTTTGTGGTTTTTGTGTGACACCATTATTTTTTCGAATATAGATCGCTCTTTATTGCAATGTTTTTGCTTTACTCTTTATTGTTATCTGACATCTAGTTTGAAAGGGTCTTGTGAGATAAGCAGTATGAAGCTAACAAAGGTATAGTTGACGTAAATCACGAGAGTACGTTGTGTCATTTGTGTGACTGTCATAAAGCTTCAAATTGTGACGATTATCTTGCGTTTATGCAATGCAACAAGTACAGGGTCAAATAAAATTAGCTAGGGAAACTCCGCAGACGTAATGGGTATCGATACCTAAACGTGATAAAACAAAAATAAGTAACTTTGAAGAGTTTTTGGGGGTCATCAATCGCCTGTAGTATTGTCACTTGAAATATTAGTTTAAAAAACAGTATTTTTTTGTAAACTTTACAAAAGTGATGGCTATCAATATCTAGACTCGCTAAAACAAAATAAATAAAAATACACTTTAAACGGTAACTAAACTACCAAAACGGTCGTTGACCGTAAAAGAAAAGAACAATAGATATTTTTTTATTGTTTAATCATGTTAAGATATCGATACCCGCCACGACCGTGAAGTTTCGCTAGCGAATTTAATTTGACCCAGTATATTAGAAGATTAATTTTAACCAATAACCCCAAATAAATTAGGATAAGGGCAGGAGAATGATGTCGATGAGTTTTAACCAATAACGGAAGAAGATACGATATCTATATACAGGGTGTCCCGTAATTAATGGATAACCTCTTAAGAGGTCATTGTACTTATGATTATGAACAACTATTACTATGGGACCAAACCTGAAATCGCGAAAAAAGAATCAGCTGTTTCCTACATTTTGACGAGTTATGCGAACATAAATCTAGGGAACAGCTGATTTTTTTTCGCCATTTCATGTTTGGTCCCGTAGCAAAAGTTGTTCATAATGATAAGTACAATGACTCCTTAACAGGTTATCCATTAATTACGGGACACCCTGTATATAAAAGGAGAACTGACTGACTGACATATCAACGCACAGCCCAAACCGCTGGGTCTAGAGATCCCAAATTTGGCACGTACGTTCCTTATGAGGTCTAGGGGTGCACTAAGAAAGGATTTTTCAAAATTCACCCCCTAAGAGGGTGAACGGGGGTAGGGAGGGTGAAATTTCACGCGGACGAAGTCGCGGGAAGAAGCTAGTTATTATATAAATCAGTCATGAAACAAAAAACAACAGTAATATTTTCCAAAGAATATTTCATCACAGAGAAAGTAGATTTTGATGAAACAATAACAGTCATATCTTGGAACTGAAATGAAAATATAATACCAGTATTTTGACGGGAAAAAACTAAGGGTCCTCTCGGGAAATTAGAAATAAAAGAAGCTATGTTCAACATGCCCCAAGCACGAGCATACTTAGTTTAAGGGATTAAAAGGAATTCTAGCAACTCATTTCCTGGCATTTCGCTTTCATATTCCACTGCGTAAAATTATTGATATCCTTCATTTATTAAATTCTAAGCTTTATTAAAGGTTTGGTGAAATTGTTACGGGTTTATAAGCCTGTTGATCGAAAATTAGGATTTTAATTTAGGCCACAATTTTGTTATTAATATTTCATCATCATATGCCTAGCCTTTTCGTAACTATGTTGGGGTCGGCTTCCAGTCTAACCGGATGCGGATTTCTTATTAATATTTATAGCAATAACTGGCGGCCTTTTAGAATAGAGCTATATTGCCAGATTATAAGCTTATTTAGTCCAAAACAAGCCAGAAATACAATATGTTTACAAACTCCCAATTACGTAAAAGAGTTAAGCAGTACCTATTTGTTCTACATAAAGAAAATGCGAAAGCTTTTAAGCCTAGCCAGTGCACCAATGGATGAACAGTGTTCGATAATATTTTACATATTTAAGTTGTTGCTGGTAGGTAAACAAGAACGGTTCATAAGCAGCTTATTAACAGAATTCTCATTAAAAGCGATTTAAAATTACTGTGGAACAAGATAAATACGAATCACGGAAATATGCATTAAACTTATTTCAATTTCACAAGTAAATATCTAAATGTATGCGCTTGTATGCGTGTGGTATCAAAGGTTTAAATCTCTTACTCTAAATACTTTTCATATCTCAAACTATCTTTACGTAAGCAAAATCCTATCTTACTTCATATACTATATTCTATTCTATCCTATCCTAATTCCTACTAATAATATTAATGCGAAAGTTCGTGACGATGGATGTAACTACTGACCGGGTTTTGATGAAACTACTGTATTACATCAGAATAACACATGGGATACTTTTTATCCCGATATTCCCACGGGATCGACACTTATACGGGTGAAACCGCGGGGCGCTGTTAGTTTAAAACAAATAAACAGTGTTTCTTCTATCAAACATTAATCAATGGCGGACCAGCCATCGTTATTTATTTTATTTCCATTACTTACTTGTGTACGGTTTTCCTCTGAAAAGCAATTATTTGATTGTCTTTCAGTAGTTTCTTTTCTGCTTTTATGTATTTCTAAATATACAGTACAAGCTTTTGTCTAATTTCCGTCAGAAGTTGACTTGGCTAGGGTATTATAATTATTCAAGCGGATAGCTATCCATTCTTAACTTAGCTAATATTAACTGTTCCAACATAGTTTCCTGGTAGAATTCCCTACCCGTAAAGCAAATAACTATGTTATTAAGAACGGGGGAATTTCGGCATCCATTTTCTGACTTTGCGATTAGCAAAGCAGTTCTTACCAAAAAGACGGACATGTGGGGGGTAGTTACGTAACACACTATCAGTAGCAACGGCTTGCATTTTTACAGGTCAACAACATGCATGGTATTATTTACATTGTTGAGCATACAAATTTTTCGAACATATGAAGCAATGGATTAGCAATATCCTTCAAAAGTATTCAGATTGTGATTTATAGTGTGTTACGCAATTAGGGTGTTGGTGAACCCACAGTTCAAAACACCAGTTTCTGAAAGTTCAGGTTGTGGGTTTTAATCCTGACAAATGATAATGTCACATTAGAATAATTCAACAATAATATCCACCTCGGACATTACTGAATTATGATGGATAAAAATCATTGTGTGGAAACCTAGACTACTTATTATCTTTTAAGTGGCTAACTCGCAGTAACCAATTATGATGAACAATGCTTGTTTTTTTTTTGCATTAGAAGAGGCATTTGACAAGCTAACAGATTGTAAGTTAATCTTAAAAACAAATAAAAAATCTACATACGGACATCCCCATATTCTGTAATCGCGATACAAATACAGGTCGCCAAGGCCCATAAGTTTCTGTTGAGGGCCGCATACACTGCTGCGTTCCAAGCGTTGTATTCCCCAAGGCACCATGCTGGGGCCGCTGATAACACTTTGAGACCTAGCATGAAGGCTGCTGCGAGACCTAGGTAGGAACACTCCTGGAATGTTAGGAAAATAATAGATTAGAAACCAGATATTTTATGTACTGGTATGTAGACCAGTTTATTAAGGAATAATGCATCGAGACTAAAAAAATATGCTTATAATTTATGCTTAGAGAAGACTTTTCTTATTATCAACTAGCATAACTGCTTACCTTAGAAATAACTCCTCTGTACTTAGCAGGCCTGTACACTGTGATGATATATCCCATTGCCATGCCGAGGAAGTAAGAATCAGCTCTATGATGACTCTTCATGTAGGTGTCTAGGTAGACCTGGTTGTCTCTGACATGTATCAGCTTCCTGAAAATAATAAAAATCAAAAGGCATCTATTCAAACTAGCCACCATGCCTAACCCAAAACGCCAGCTCTTCACCACCTTCTAGTGCTTTAGCTGGGAAGAAGAAGAGGCGCAAGAAACCCCTCAGCAGCAACCTAATGATGTTGAAGGGTATTACAGCTGGATTTTCTAAGGAAGAACATGATTTACAAGGTAATGGCATAAGAGATATAAACAGAGGGATAATTAAACTTTTAGATGTTATTTCCGAAGTCATTTTTGACAAAGAAACTTATGAAAGAACAGTCACATTCTGAATTTTAAATTAATCAAGAAACTCTTGGGCAAGAAAATTTTTAAGTCACAGGAAAATAATATAATCTTGAATATTACGAGGAGCAAAGTAAAGATTATTCCATAACCGATACAACACAGTGATATACATTTCGCAAGCACACATGAAAATATAAGTTCAAAGAAATCCTTTCATAAAGATTTCAATGAAAACCTCAATCAAATATAATTTCGAGTTCCCATTAAATCAAAACTTCACGTAAAAACGTCAATCAATGTAAATTGGATTTTTATAAGCTTCAACGCTATGAAAGTCGTTAACGATTTTCCCATTGCATTTAATTAAGGCTTTGGAGTGATTTGTTGCAAATCAGAAAACAATTGCAATGGCCATTTTTACTTTTTATACCTTTTTTTAACTAAAGTTTTTTGTGAAAACCTTAATTATCATATAAAAATCACCATGTAAAATATTGGTATTCAGCTACATTCAGGTAGACTAAGAAGGCGGACCACAAAATAGTTGGGAAAAGGCGAAGTAGATGATGATGATGCCCTGCATCGTCTAACTAACATGATTATTTTAATTCAATGATTTATTAGCAAGCATAAAAGTAAAGGTCATAAATGGGATATCAGCTGTTATAAGAACAGAATGATTAAGGTGTATGTTCCATTGAGGATCGAATCCGAGACATCTTGATTGTTAATTGCAAAACATGAATGAGAACCCACTTCGAGCACACACAAAGAGACTTGGTTAGTAGAATTAGGTATACTAGTAAGAATAATCATAAACAATATTTAACACTAATCTGTGTTAATATATATGCACTAACTCATCACAATTAAAATGCAAATATACCAGTTACATACGAGTATAATCTTGACAATCACAATAGCCTACGGGACTACGCAACTAAACTAGAAACAGACCAAAAAGTAGATGAAAAGAACTTACTCAACATCGTAGAGCAGGATTCCATTTAATCCTTTCGTGTAAGTGGTAATACCGGTTATCACCACAGAGAAGACGACAGCGATGGTGGTGACAATTTTGGCAATACGCTTATTCCATTGCCAGAGACAGAATAGGACTGTACCCATGACAGCTAAGTGGTAGTCTGCTGGGATATACCAGGATACTTGTTGACACTGAAATTAAATTAGACGAAGAAATTATTAATACCTTAAATTAATAGGTTTTTGCATTTGATAAATAAAGGTGGCTTAGAAAAAAACACAGTCTTTAAGTTTGTCAAAAATACATGTTTACTTTTTTCTTCTAGGTATTATTATTATTTATTTATCACAGAGAATCTCTATATACGAGTAAACATACATATCACAAAAACATAAAATTTTAGTGCGTTAGTAACAACTTTGTACCTAAAATTTTGTTAGTATTATTAATACCTAACTGATGCCTATGGCTGACCTTATCCAATGATTTTTGGTGCTGTTAATTTCAGAACAGATCTAAACAAGACAAAATTAAATAAGGTAAAAACTTCTTACAATATTATCACTATCCACGTAGTTTCCAAGCATCAGCAGACCTACAAGCCAGGTCTTGGAGCACGCCTTCTGTTCTCTACCGATGATGCGTTTCCACAATGGGCCATCACCCACATATTCGGATACTGCTATAGTGTAGAATATTAGCACTGCGAAGGAGCCTATTAATCTGAAAAAAAGAAAAACATGAATTGATTTAAGATCGGGTGATATTAGGGACCTAGGCGGCATTACATAGCTAAACGAGTTATCAGTAATAATTGTCTTATCTTTAACCCATTTCCTATCAAAGTCATTAAAAAATTATGAAATTAATCTACTATAAATGACCGCAGCAGCAACATCTACTTGTAGGCAATTTTAAACATTAATGGCTGATAAAAAGTCAAACTTTATTACCTAATAGATTTTTTGGACCTTATACCTACCTACTGCGTCCGTCTTTCAAAAAGTTATGTAATATTTATTTCTCTTGTTCATCATTAGGCTAAAAGAAGTAAAAATAGGAAACACGTATCCTTACCTCACATAACGCTGTAATAAAGTTATGACGGGACTTCTCTTCTTCTCCATCAGACCTTTCATGAGAAGTAGTCCAGATATCACAAAGAAGTTCTCCACTGCTGGAAGATCTAAGTGCTGGAATATGTTACCTAGAGTGGTGTTCTTTATGCTTATTAGCTGAAAAAGTGAATAATAATTTAATTCATTAATGTTTCTTAAAACGTGAGAGATCGTTTTGAGCAGTTTTAAGATGTCGGGATGGGGCGACGAATGTCTAGTGCTTATGTTATTTTAAAAACGGTTTAACCGGTTGAATGCCGTAATTACCGAAACAATTAAAAAGCCATTGTGTCTCACGTAGATCTACGTCTAGATATACGAAGGGTTAAACCCAAATATTAAGACCGAACGAGTTATTTTTGAGTTTTATTATTTTATTATGGCATGACTTAAAATTGATTTTCGATTCTAGCAGGATTCGTTTACGAGTCAGCTAAAAAAGACGTGACTATTAAAATGGCACCAAAATGTCAAGACGATAAAATTTATAACCAAGAAAGTTAACCAATTTAAAAAAAAACAACAGGTATAAAATAATGTTAATATTTTAATCGAAAGCCACATTTGAAATGGACAAAATGGCAATAGATACTTACTCGATCATAATCATGTCCATTACTAATAGATCCGGCGACAATAAACACAAAAACGTGGACGCAGGTTGTGAAGCTTAGAACAATGGCCTTTGTGAAACTAAGGACTGGGATCTCATCATCAGAGATCTTGACGAAAGAAGACCAGTTTCTCTTGAGGCTGAAGGAGTATGCTATTCTCTGCACTGTAAAGGAGAAAAATGAGATTATATTAGTATCACGCTCAGGGTAGGAGTACATATACAGTATATTTCGCTAGATAGAATAAGTCTCATAGGGGACGAGCTACAATAAAAAAAAATCTGAGCTTCTACTGAAAATTTCCGAACGACAAACCCAATAAAGAACTCTTCTCTAAGAAATCTTTATAAGTACAACTCCAAAGAGGCAAGCTTAATTATGTAAACAATTTTAATGAGCTTAAACATAATATTCCATGAAACTATGGTCTATTATTTTCTAAGCTCCTACTTGGTTTAAGAGTTTAGATTCAAGTGCAGCGTTGTTGAGAACAAGCTTTTAATAGTACTTCAAAGCCTTCTTATAAATTTGTTAGTCTTTGTTTGTCTCATAATATTTTCTCAGGGTAACATTGTCTATATATTAAAATCGCTCGAGTACCTTCTGAGAAAATTGTGTTCTAAATTTTGAGATGTCGGTTAAATTATACGAGGCACGGGGTAACACGTTAAGTCGTTGGTCCTGCGCCTGATCTCTCTCCGGTCGTGCAGAGTGAGGGAAGAGAGAGAGTGCACCTTTGCCTGCGCACATACTTGTGCACTATAATATCTCCCGCGCCGAAGGCTAGTCTCCGTTGAGATTGGCCACCATGGCCGAAATACGGTGCCCTGTGACAGCTAGCTTGCCCAAATTCGGGCACAAATATGTGCAAATTCGCAAAAAAAAAGTTATGTATTGTACTGGAGATTAAACACTCAATGATTAGTCACTGAAAAGAAAACAAAGAAAGAAAGAAAATATGTTTATTTGCGGTGAACATGACGCAAAAATTAACATAAACACAAAATATAAAATAAAAAAAAGAAGGTAAGGGAAACATGCGTCACATCCACGCAAAACGGCTGTCGCTCAGCATTATGCTACGACCCTATGCAAGACAGAGCCCCAGCTCTGGTTTTCAGCGACAGCCGGCGCTGACGTGATGACGTCGTCCGATGCAGCACACAATTATTAGAACACTGTGCCGGTGCAGCGTAATTAAAGAAAAATAATTTAAGTAATTTAGATTTTTTTTTTTAATCTCCAGTATAGTTAATACATAACTTTTAAAGAGTACATTCACAACACATTTTTTTAATGTAAAACCATTAGTAAGCTATTGCAATGTAACTCTTATATCATCGTTATAAAGTATAAATTAGAATGATTGCCGAGAGTTGTATAGAACTCACGATATACACTTTATTACAATACTAATAGCTTTACATAATTATTGATTTTAAACGTTATATTTTAAGTAAATAAGGACAATTGCTACCGTCCATTCTGAAGATCTTATCATATATTAAAGTGCTCTAATGGCAGTAAATATTTATTATTATTTTGCCACTTCAGTAATCATACGACATAAATCATTCATTATGTTAATTATTTGAGTAAATAATAATAGTTTCTAGGGATAACTTACGTCTCGAATCTGTGTTGTCATATTGTAGATAGATTGTTGATGTTATAGCTGCCACAACTAGTCCTACCATGGTAAATCTGAAAAGAATAATTATAATCTGGACAAAATCCTAATCAGCCTAAATTGTTTACACTGCTGGGACACAGGCCCCCTCTGTGAGAGAGACCTTTATCCACCACGCGGGCCCAGTGCAAGTTGGTAGATGTCACATGTCTTCGATTTTTTGGTTCAAGAACATGCCGGTTTCCTCACGATGTTTTCTTTCACCGTTTTGAAAGCAGTGGTGATGAAATAAATTGCACTAAGTGAAGTGCATGCCTGTCTGGGTTCGAACCCACGATCTACTCGTACTCGCGGCCATTATACCACTGAGCTACCAAAACTGCTCTAGGTATGAATTAGATTCCTTCTTTAAGGTATGAAAAAATACGTTAAAGAAGGAATCTAATACATGAACAAGCAAAAATGAGTATGTTTCAGACAATTTTAATTGTATTTCTAACTACGTCAACATCTTTCCACATGTGATGAATAATAATAAACATAGATCAAGTTCCATCGACTTGATAATGACAATATAATAAGGTGTAAAAGTTAAAAACAACCAAATCGAATGGTGTAAACAGAAAGTGAATCATTCGATGATTTGGGCATGACTGAGGAATGAGGAACAAGGTAGGGACGAAAGCTGTGGGTAAGAATGTGGATATGAGTAAAGAAAGACTTAAAAAACAATGGATAGATTATTTGAAAGATGCTATTGCTAGAAAGGAGGTTCCTACTGAAATGACGGCGAATGTGTTTAGTTTTGGTGTCATTCAACAAAACTAATTCCACTTGGTGAATTATTGCCATTATAATAGAACAAAACACTGACTCACATGAACACATAAAACTTCAAGCTGTATTCAGTCTTCACTCCAGCTTTTTGACAGTAATCCACAGTGATATTAGGTTCCAAAGGAGTGATAGGATTCACCAAGTATATAGTCTTCAGAATCTTGGAAACTGATTCATGGTTGCACACTGCAGGTAAGCAAGTACCCCATGATATTGTGTCAGCCTTTCTGCCTTCTTTGGATTTTACCTGTGGAAGCAATAAAAAATTTCAAGTTATTCGTCTTACGCCAGTTTTCGTATTTATCGATTCACATTTAAAAACACACTTATATGTTACGTCCGTCTGTGAATAAAAGAGTGATAAACAATAAATGTTGACGGATGGAGAGGGAGAGGAAGGCCAAAGAAAACATGAATGGATTGTGTGAGGAATGATGGGAGTGAATGATAGCGTGATGTTTGACATGGGAGAATGGAAGATGAGAACATATTGCGCCGACCCCAACTAACATGGAGCAAGAACAGGAAGCTGATGACTCACATTTAAAAACTCTTCAGTCCTTCCAAACACATCAGCACTGCCATATTCCTTCTCTTCTTTATCCGTTAGTTTGACATCAGATAGGCAATATTGCGTGACAATCTTAGGCTCAGCAAAATTGGAAGGTGCTTTCAAACATTGGTCATAGTTACCGAAACTATATTTCGAACCGTAGAAACTGCCAACTGGATGGTGCATCGAATTCCATACTGAAAGAATGTGATTGTAATTAGAGGATTCATAATTATACAAAGTGTTAAAAAATTTACCCGACAAACTTTAAGAGGTGCTTTAGACCATCGAACTGAACAACTTTCACTATGGGACTAAATCTGAAATCACGAAAAAAAAAAAGGATCTCTTAAAGTTTGTCAGGTTAATTTTTTAACACCTTATATATGTATTTACTATTTTAGATATTGGTCTATCTATGAAATGAGATACCTACACATGATATATATATATTTTCTAAATTAATCTAATTTCTATTCATAATAATATGTTATTCTTAATCAAAAACCTTTTAAGCTCTTCTGAGATGTTATGTGTATATTATGTTCATTTTTACAAACACGACACGAAATTTTCACGCTCCCCTTAACTCAGTGGGAATCTTATAGGCTGATTATACAATGCATACCAAAGTTCTTATACTTACTCCAAACCGCCCAAACAGTGTAATTCTTAACATTGTTCAATATTAATAGTGTCTGGTCTATGCAGGGTCTCTCATTTTTGCTCCATTCAAGATCTTTTAGCCCTTCTATGACGATGTCTACTTCTGTCTTCCTGCTGTTTGTGATGTATTCAGCTGAGGATATACCTGAAACATCAACATTTTTTACACCTTTATCTTCAAAGTGATGGGCAGAGGTGAACACCTAGTATATCCACATTCCTTTATAGTACACTAGCTGCACCATGCGGTTTCACCCGCATAAGTTTCGATCCCGTGGGAATATGGGGATAAAAAGTAGCCTATAATGTTAATCCAGGGTGTCAGCTACTTCCATACAAAATTGTATCAAAATTGGTCTAGCCGTTTGAGCGTGAAGAAGTAACAAACATATAAACACACACACACACTCACAAACTTTCACCTTTACAATATTAGTGTGATTTATTGTAGTATTTATACCCCCTTACCTAAGTAAATCGGTAAGAAATTAATGTGTACCTACCTAAGTACACACCAATTTCTCTCTTTCAGTCATCAGTAATTTGACATTCGAAAGAAGAAGACAAAGCATTGTGTAACTATACAGACGCTATACAACGTTTTTTAGTAAACGGGATAGTATTTATATTCTGGTATGAATCCTGAAAATTTCCTAATAGGGAAATCAAATTACACTAAACCCAACCCGGGAACGAGCCCTTGACACCCAGCATTGGCGCTTGCGATCCCTACATCAACGAGATGGTCTGTTACAAACACATTGTTCAAGCTTGTTCGGGGAAGTACAACAAACCCACCGTTACCTGTTTCTACCACAAACCAATGCTATTTTGCGGTAAAACATAGTAATACTGTATTCCGGTTGAAAATGTGTGGGTTGTGTAATTACTTCCACAAGTGCACGTGCGTCATTGCAACTTTATCGCAAAGATCATGACAACGCATGGGAAATTCCTTGTCTGCACGTGTCGATAGGTCGAGGTCGCCTTCTATCAAGTGGACCGTTCGTCAAGCTACCACATTTAAAATTAAAAGCCTACTAATTATGATACTTTTAGTAGGTATATAATCTATCATTTTATATTTACTCTTTATTATGGTCATCTGCCCATTTTCAGTACCACTAAGCGAGACCTAAATTTAATACGTACAGACGCCAGCACATCAAGCAACCCGAAACTGTCAAATTTTTCCAATCAACTTTGAACCTTATGCTTTAGCTATAAAGTTGAAAATCTATTAAAGAAATTTGACAGATTGTAGTAGCTTGATGTGCTGGCGACTGTACATTAAGCAGTTACTTAGCATTAAAACACATAACCCCAATCACAAAGTGGAAAACCACAGACAACAGTGACAACAACGTAGATGTCTGAAGCTTCAGTTTTGGTCAGTTGCAGGCGGCCTTGCTAAAAAACTAAGTTATTTTATTAAAATCGGGTCAGGCTCGGCACGCTGTGTGCCTAGGGACCTACTGTCTAAGTCCAGATACGAGCCCGTTCGTAAGTAATTCGATACTTCAAAATTAACCCTACTCCCGATTTATTAACTTTTTCGGAAGGGCAAAAAGATAAAAAGAAAGAAAGAAAATATGTTTGCGGCAAACATGATGCTTCAAAAAAAACAAAAAAAAAATTGTTGGGGGAAAGCATGCGTCACATCGACGCAAAACGGCCATCGCTCAGCATAATGCTAAGACCCTATACGAGACAGAGCCCCAGCACTGGTTTTCAGTGACAGCCAGCATTGACGTGAAAAAAACACATCGGGTGTAAAGACAGTTGTCAAATCGTGTTTTCATTAGTTAATAGTTCGGCCGCCGAACTAATCTAATATCCGTATGTCGTATGGAGTAAAAAGCACCTGAAAATTCAGCCCTTCATACGGATTACGTACTTAGAGACTCTCTAAGCACGTAATCCGTAGTAACGGCTCCGGAGTAAACCCTCTGAGGCAGGCGTGCCTCACCGAGGCAGGCCTAAGAAACGCTGGTGCGACGGCATAGTCTCGTTATTAATCTGCCGAAACAGGCAACTGACAAAGATTAATGGAAAAGAACTGGGGATACCTTTGCCCAGCAGTGGGACAGCAAAATTTATTTTAAAAAAAGTAGAGAATAAAAATTTGCTGTTCAGTACATTTTGACCGTGTGCTGCGGTTTAATAAAAAAGTGCGCTACCTGCACTTTTCTATTAAACCGCAATTTTTTTTTCAATTATTATTTCATTCATAATTTGAATTTTTTTTATTAGTTTTTCATTTATATTTTGACAAATTAATCTTAAATTAAATACAATAAACAAGCTAACATTAAAATTAATATTTTTATTCCATTCTTGACATTGCTTTAATTTTTGACCACATTTTTAAATAAATAAATTATTATAAATTATTGAAAAAAAAAATGGAACTTACAGAAAAAACTGGCCAGAGCTATCTGAATGACAATACACGTCACCTTCATTTTTGCACTTTTTTAATTTAACACGTTGAATGTCCTAACTGCCACACCTTTACTTGGGAACTAAAATATGTGTAACGTATGCAATGGTATATAAACAGTCGGGTTCCAGCGCCTGTTTCTTTCTTAATAAAACTTATATTTTATATAATTTAACCAATTAAAATACCGAAAATCATCATCTAGCTAGATAGACTAGTCTAAACACTGCCTAAAATATTGAAATTGATCATTTAAATGTTCAACAAAAAGTTCTCCAATAATTATGACATAATTATAGTACAGACGCCAGCACATCAAGCTACTACAACCTGTCAAATTTCTTCAATAGATTTTCAACTTTATCGCTACGGCATAAGGTTGCATGCTTCATCTTATAAAATAAAAAATATTGTAGACATGTCTCGTTGGTGTAGTGGTTGGCAACCGCTTCTACTGAACATGAGGTCCTGGATTCGATTCCCGGGTTGGGAAAAGTACCTAATATTGGGGTTTTCCATCTGGAATTTCTCAGTAGCAGCCCGGAGTCTGGATTTGTGCCTGGTTGATAGCAATAGGCGCGAACTAACTTAAAACGATTCAGTAGTTTCCTAGTAAAAACGTGATGGAAAGATTTAATGTCACATTAGAAATAATAAAATTGCTATCAGACAGATTTCTCGTAATTAATCATTGTGTGTGGTTAGCGCCAGATATTTAAAAGAACGATTTGCGGTCACAAACTCGTTTGTTTAACTACTATGTAAGTTTTTTGAGTATGAATCTGTATAATCATAATCAGCCTATAACATTCCCACTGCTGGGACACAAGCCTCCTCCCTGTGAGAGGCAGTGGGCTGTAATCCACAACGCGAGCCCAGTGCGGGTTAGTGATTTTAGCAAAATCATTCATCATCCTCTGCCTAGTCTTTTGCTAACTAATTTGGGGTTGGCCTCCAGTCTAACTGGACGGAACTGAATATCAGTATTTTCCATGGAACGACTGACTATCTGATCTGACTATACAGGTTGGCCCAAAAGTCGTAGATCAAACGAAACAGGGCGATAGTTAGGGTTATTTGTAGTAAAAAAAAATGTGTGCGAGAGCCCTAACTTGATCTCCTTAAAAGTTATGACAATTTGAGTGTTTACAGTAAGGTTCTAAAATACTTTTTTTTGAGCCTTAAAAGATATTGAAAAAAGTGCCAATACTGATAAATCATGGTACCCACTGTCATAAAAGCACTTTTGTAGTGATGATACTTTTTTTATATTTTTTTAAATGTTTTTTTTATTTTTTTTTTCTATTTTTTCTTTTCGTGTCGATGGTATTTTGCCTTTACGAGTATATTGTTTGAGCCCAGTAGATAATTATAGTGCTATGTAGCGACACTCGTTTTTCTTTCCTGGTGATTAGCCAGGCACCAAGGGCAATTCGTAGCGGGACTGAATGGCCATTTTACGATGGATGTACAGACGCCAGCACATCAACCTACCCGAAACTGTCAAATTTTCCCAATCAACTTTGAACCTTATACTTTAGTAATAAGGTTGAAAATCTATTAAAGAAATTTGACAGATTGTAGTAGGTTAATGTGCTGGCGTCTGTACCTTACTGTATCCGACTAGTTAAAGATGCCTTATAATAAACTTAATTAATATGAAAGTTTAAGAGAACATTTCTAAGCAAAGATGCCTTCATAGCCCACAAAATAAAGTTCAAAGTTGTTAATTTGATTAAGACTTTAACTTCCTCTAATTTAATATACCTAATTAGTAAGTTTAGCTAACTTTTACTCGGTACAATTAAGATGATTTAGCCTGATTTGTTTATGTTCCTAGTTTTAGGCAAAAAATTGGTCCTTGCGTGCATCATATTTGTTATTATTTCTTTTGCGATGAAGTTTTGATGTTCATTTTTATTTGGGACGTCCCAGCATGTCTCCTTCTTCCACACAGTTTGAATATTAGTCGTCATCTGAGTAGTCTCTCTCTTTCTAGTCATGTCATCTTTCACACAGTCCATCCATTGTTTCTTTATTCACATTCAAAGCTTTCCTCTTGACATTATCTTAATAATAGTCTTTTACTACCTATATTTACCTTCACAATATTTTTCTTGGCGCTAAGCCGTTGGTCGGGCTGGCAGTCGTTACGATAGTCAGAAGCCTAAAAGTCTGACAACAATTCTTACCAAGAGGTATCGTGTTACCCAGTAACTGGGTTGTGGAGCTCTCCATGTAAAATACTGATATTCAGTTGCATCTGGTTAGACTGGAAGCTGACCCCAAAATTGTTGGGAAAAGGCTGGCTGATTGATTTAGTCACCTACACAATTTACTAGATCGTACTACCTATTTAAATAGTTTTTTTTTATTACTGAATGGGCCCGCTCTTGACCTCGATCATGCCTGATGGAAAGCGATGGATGAGGTCTATGGTGGAACGAGCGTGCCCAGAAGATGTCTAAGGCATTGGAACTCCCACGCATCGGCCTGCTTGACGCGGGACTCCGGTGGAAGGGTGGTCGCAAACCAAGCGAACGTTAGCCCTACTACCACAAGGGAAGAATTGGTCAGTCAAATAAGGTGTTGGGTGTGACTGTCCAGGATGCGCCGAGCTCTCGGTTCAGTTGAGTAACTGGCGGAACAAACTGCGCTACACGAGGAGGCTTCCTCCTTCATGCATCCCAAATATATTTAATAATGGTTAAACAATCTTGTTTGATTTCCATTTTAATAAAATAAATGTGTAGGTAGCAGGTACATCCCGGACTTACTCTTTCACTGCCCTACTAAGTACCTCAAAATTACCACTTAACTTATTATTGGAAAAATGTCTGACGCACGTTCATTCTCCGTTTTGTTGACCTTTAAAATGTGGGATTCAAAATAATTGTGACGCTCATAAGATACTTTTTATAGTTTTCCTGTTGTATATATTATATTATATTATATTTATATTATTAGCCTGTAATGTCCCACTGCAGGGCAAAGGCCTCCCTACTCTCTTTCCACTTCTCTCTGTTCAAAGCTGCTAAGGACCAGTTCTTATTGAAGGAGTCCAGCTCATCCCGCCATCTCCGTCTGGGCCTGCCACGATGTCGTTTGCCGTTAAGAGGGACCCATTGGGTCGTTAGTTTGGCCCATTGTTCGTCTGACATGCGGCAGATGTGTCCAGCCCAGTTCCATTTTAGCGTGGCAGCTTTCCAAGTGACATCAGTTATCTTTGTGATGGAACGGATGGTCGTATTCCTAACCCGGTTTCCTGTTGTACCTATGAATTTTATTATTTCAAACTAGAGAACCGTAATTGCTTAGCAAAATCTGAAGCCTTATTTTTTATAGACCTAAGAAACATAATTCAGATAGTTTTTTTTAACAAGTTCTAACTTTCTGGAATGCCCGACTGATTCTTTGGAAAAGATTCTAAAGACAATTTACATTTTAACTATTCCGAAATTTCTTTGACCTTCAACCAAGGAGTTTCAAAAACTACGCGTCAATGTTATTAGCAAAGGTTGAAAGTTTTCATTTTAATAAAATCCTGAATTTGGTACCTGCAAGATTTGCAGGGTAAAGGCTCGCTTCAATCAACTCAGCCTATCACAGACCACTACTGGATATAGGCCACATTCAGGCTACACCACTATGCCCTATTCTTCACCTTCTGCATCCAGTTGGTCCCTGCCACCTTCTTAATATCGTCGGTCGTTGTTATCGGTTGCCATAATTATATTACAATTATCTGTTGCCCGCTACGTAGTCAGCGTGTATTCTGTTTCTAATACAAAAAAAACCCGGTCAAGTGCAAGTCGGACTCGCGCACCGAGGGTTCCGTACAAATTTGTAAATATGTAACTACAAATTTACGGTTTTTGAATTTATTCCATTACTTGTGCTATTGCCAAATTTCATGATTCTAGGTCAACGGGAAGTACCTTATTATAGGTTTTGATTCCCTTGCGAGTGTCAAAATATGCGGCATAAGCGGAACATAAACGCCCGTATCTTTTGATTGCGTTGACTTAGAAGTTTGATTTTTCTTGACAGATATTGTTTGACAGATGATAATATGGCCATATCATCTGTCAAACATTCCTTAATTTTTCCATTTCTGTATGAGAAGAAGCCGACCGCCTTGACCTGCAGAGGGGTAGGTGAACGATCATAATAAATTATTATTATGTGTTTTTATTTTTATCGTTTCACAATGTCGTTGAATTAAATAAGTGCAAATAAGGTTTTATTAATAAAACAAAGAGTGTTTTTGCAACGAAGTTCTTTAACGGAGTTTTCGGTAGGAGTAAAATTGGGGAAATCGTCACGTAACGTAAAAGCGTTATGCCCCTCCAGGCGAGTTTTTATTATAATATATTATTAGAAAGAGACAGAGAGAGAGAGAGAGAGATTTCATGGTTTTCGAAGGTATTCAGCACCCTCGAAAATCATGAAAACTATCTCTGGGGCTTGGGCCAAAAGTGAGGTCAAAATGGAAATCCAAGACGTCGACTCCAAAATTTTTCAAAATTTTCATCATGGGTGTCGTTTTCATGATTTTCGAGGGTGCCGAAGCCTATAGAGGGGTCAAAATAAAAATCCAAGAAGGTGGCTGCAAAAATTTTCACATTTTTCGTCATGGGTGTCGTTTTCATGGTTTTCGAGGGTGCTGAAGCCGATAGTAAAGTCAAATTATAAAAATCCAAGAAGGCGGCTGCAAAAAAAATTCAAAAAATTCGTCGTTTTGTTATTTTCACAGCCCCCATCATGGATTTTCATTTTGAACTTCGTTCCTTCGTTCCGGGGGTCCCCCGACCCACACGTTTTTTTTATCACGATCGTTTTAATTTGGAAGTTGTGTCTTCAAAACATTCCATTTCCAATTCGTCTTTGGTCTTTTGGTTCCGAGACTGGTTTTTCGAACTGTAAATAAATGTTTCAATCAATCAACTCAGCCTATTGCAGTCCACTGCTGGATATAGGCCTATCCCAGGCTGCACCACAACATCCTGTCCTCCGCCTTTCGCATCCAGTCCGTCCCAGCCACTTTATTTAGGTCTATAATCTGAGAGAATGTATCATTTTTTTTCTGACATTTGCAATTGCTTTAAAATAATGCAGAAACTTTTGACTAACGTGTAGATTCGTTTTGTCTAATAACTACCCTACTATTATTAGGTAGATGCCTCGCATTTAAAATACATACTAGTATTCTGCTGCAAGCGGTTAGACCGGCAGCCGACCCAAGAGTTGGGAAAGGTTAGGCAGATGATGATAAACATAGGACGTTGGTCTTCTCACCACTTACCCAGAATTGATGAATAGGTTGACGATGTTATTCAGGGGTGCTTCCACAAACAACCATAGCAGAGTTGCGAATATTATAGACATCACCATGACCCCAAAGCTATGCAAAACCTGTAAAAAATGTCACATTAAGTTTGTAACATAGCTTTTTTTTGTGGCGGGAATCCGTCATAAAGCGCCCGGGTATTGAGGATAAGACCGGGGGGGAGTGTGGGATTTTTACCTCACTAAAACCAACCGGGGTTCATCAGCTGCACATGAAGGAAGAAGAAAGGGGCACCGTTACCTCTCAAAAGACCGATCCGAAACCCCTCTTGTGTACCCTCTCACGTATTTAAACTAACCTCAAATAATCCCAATTTGCTTTCTAAACATATTATTGAACACTCTAATATAACCAATGCGCTTCTTTTTGTGAACTTCTACTAATTCCTATTGTGGGGTCCTATAAATACTAAATAGCCAATTAACTGGAACTATTGGAAAACGGTAACCCTGCTCCAGGATATTATGGAGAAAAAGGACCAAATTAATTACTATATACAAACCTCGGAATATATCAAATTAACTTGTTGTAAATTCCTCCTTGAATACATATTTTGTTGTAATATTACTGAGTGCGTCAAATATATTCCGTAGGCGAGTCGGCTTAGTATAGTAAAACCATGCCAGCTTGTAAATTTACGTACGGTGGCTGAAATTAAAGCGACAGAAGTTAGTATGCTTATGCTTTTAAGAAAGACATGTTTTTAATCAAATCTCTAATAATTCACATTTTGCGCTCCTAAAAATATGATTGAACACTCTAATATAAATGATTGCGCCTTCTTTGTGAACTCCTATTTTGTGGCCCTAAAAATACTAAATTGCCAAGTAACTGCTACCAACTTGGATATATGAGTAGTTCGCGGTTCGTCACAGTTCTAACCTAACCCGTTTGGTCAGGGTACCCTAACTTACTTTTTTTCCGGGTTGGAAAATCCTCATGGATGTCCTCCGCCCTGGGGCGGGCGGAGGGGTCTGTCAGACTCTTACTGACTGAAAACCACCTCGGTGTTCCGTCTCACACCTACGCCGGGGGTCGCGGGAACGTACGATTCTTCCGCAACCCCCGGCTGGTACCAGCCCGCCACTGCGGGCCTCGTCGACCCTAGCTTAGTTCACTGCATAGAGTCGTGAATAACAGTACCAAACATAGTTGATTATCTATTATTATTATTAGCCAATAATGTCCCACTGCCGGGCAAAAGCCTCCCTACTCTCTTTCCACTTCTCTCTGTCCAGAGCAGCCAAGGACTAATCTTTATTAAAGAACCAATCCAAACCAAGAGAGGCCAATATTTATGAACCTTTAACCTTATCCTGACAATAATCGTTCTCCTCGGCGGCATAAATAAGCTATTTTTGTAAATTTCGTTCTGACAGGATGAAAGCTCTTATCATTTTTTTGTATTCTTGTTAATCTGCTTATTCTATTCCTTTTTACCAATAATATTCTCATGAAAAATATTGCGCACCTCAGCATTTTTAAATTAATTAATGAGACTGTTCTTGGTCACGACTCGACCAAAAAATATTCAATTTAATGTTTTGTGTTTCTCAATGTTATCACTTTACATACTATTGAATAGAAGCAAGTTCTTCTAAATTAACAGGCAAATTTCGACGTTGGAGAAGTGCTGATGCTCAGAATGATGATGATGATGAATTTTACTTTTTGACAAAAAAAATCTTACCAATATCTCCGTACTCCACAATACCAATAGTAATGCATGTACACAAAGCCCAGAGGTTTCTGCTGAAAACTGCATATAAAGCTGAAATCAGATGGTCATACTCCAAAGCAACCCATGATAAGGGCTCTGTCAACACTTTGTAAGCAACAATACTAGCTACTGCGAACAGAAGGACCAAAAGATTCTGAAACAACAATAAGTACATATTTCATTGAGAAAAAAAATACTCTGCGCACCACCTATGACATGGGGCTTAAACATAACTGGCGAAATGTTATAAGTACACCTCTGCCTAAATCTTTGGGGATTCTTTTGGTTTTGAAAAAACCTAATTAGAATTTTGCCGGCGTAATCGAGTAAATCGAACCCACGCTCGAGACTGCCACGAGGCAGTCAAAAATAGTAGGTACCTTTGTATTCAAGGGAAATATATAATAGACATTTTATTTTGGTAACATTACAAGTGTGAAAAAGAGTCTTCTTGATAAACAATAGATAACAATGCCTATATTATTATCAATAGAAAAACCGTACGTCGGAATATTTATAAAGGTCGCTAAAATTATTGTTCAGATTTTCTCTTTGTTATGTCTTGTGTATTGGGGGTTTCGTATCGTTCTTTAAATATATCGTTTCTTTATTTAATTTTGTTGTAAATAGAACTATAGGTATTTACTTAACTGTGAACATTGAGTACATTCTAGTTTAAATTAGTCCTGAAAAAAAATCACAACTCCCTCAACGAAAACTCTATCATTCTTAGATCTTTGACAGTCGTTACGGCTAATCCCGAATGCTTGGCAACCGTCTTTCCAATGGGTACCTATCCTGATACCCTGTAACTGGGTTGTGGAGGTCAGATAGCTATAGGCGCTTCAAGTAATAAAGTATGTATTTAGACGCATCTGGTTAGATGTTGAGTATGAAAGTATGTATGTTTTAAGAGTTGGGGAAGACCAGAGAATAGATGGATAGACAAGAAAGGGGGTGACTACCGAGATGACAACTAATAAATAATTCGCCAACCCCCAATAAATGGGATAGGGATAGCAGAATTTATGAACAGTAGAGTAATAACATACCTTAGAAATAACATTCCTATAGTTACTAGGCTTATAAACTGAAACGATGTATCCCATAGCCATCCCTATAAGGAAAGGGCCGGCGCGGTTGTGACTGCGAATGTAGGTATCCAGGTATACGTCATTCTTCCTGAAGTCGAGCATTTTTCTGAAAATTACGATTAAAATGACGATCATTAGTACCGTAAAACGGGGTGAATAGGGATGCAGGGGTGAATCGGGACGAAACTTTAAAATGGATTTTAACATTTAAATAATATTTTGTTTGCCAAAAAGGACTCTAATGTGTTTACTATATTATAATTAACGGTTAAGTGTATTGGCAATAAACTATATTACATCAACGTTGAAATCCATTTTAAAGTTTCGTCCCGATTCACCTCTGCATCCCTATTCACCCCGTTTTACCGGTATCTAAGACTAAAAATATATCAATTAAGAATTAAAACGAGGCGAGCAAACGGAGTATGTAAGGATCATAGCTGGTGGCGTTCTGTACTTTCTGACGAAAGACGACGACGTGTGTTTACGAATGTTAGGACATAAATACTGAACTTACTCTAAATCATGAAACATAATCATTCCAGGCAGTTTTTTCCAGTATGTAACAGCTCCAGGTATCAATAAGGCTAATATTACTGTGATACTAGTTACAACTTGGCCCATAGTCCTGTCCTTCTGCCATATTAAAAACAATATGGTCCCCATAACAGCTAGCTGGTAGTCGCACGGTATGTACCAGCTTACTATAAGGCACTGAAATGTAAAAAGGGTAAATAAATTTATTATATACTTTATAGAAACATCGTAAGAAAACCTGGATTTATTGTTTATACTAGCTGTTGCCCACGACTTCGTCTGCGATCCAGGATCAAAAGTAGCCTGTGGCCTTTTTCAAGTTCAGGTTCCATGTGCCAAATTTCAACCAAATCCGTTTAGCCGTTTTAGTGTGAAAGCGTAACAAATATTTATATAAAAAAAAAATCTTTTTCTTTATATTATTAGGCGATTCCAGATGATCTAAAGTCTGACATCGCTAATCCGTCTTGAGCAAGCTCAAGACGTGGTGATCAATACTCGTGCCTTCTCTGTATGAGAAGAGGTCTTTGCCCTGCAGTGGGACAATAATAGGCTGTTATTATAAATAATCACGTTTCACTATTTTTACCACGAAGGACCATTTTTGATTAAAAAAAAAATACGTGTGGCACTCGGGGACTGCCGCGGTAAAGCTATTGCATAGCATACGTCTAGTCGCACGCACACAAACACCGTGCCGAAGTCTGCCGAACTGATACGACTTTAGACGATGCACGGCTTTCAACGCTGCACCGCTGTGCCGGTCGGAGTGGGGGGTGTTAGGTTTATTTTCGTTACGGAATTTCTTCATTCAGTCGCCGCGCTCAAAGCCCAAGATAAAAGCTATGCAATAGCTTAAAAACTACTGGTTTTAAAATAAGGCTTGCAGATTTAATTTTTGTAGGAGATAGGATACTTTTATCCCGATATCCCCACGGTATTGAGACTAATGCTAGGTTTATATATTTACATATATACATATTATATGTATCTTTAAACATACTCACTATATTCTCGCTGCTCACATAGTTATTGAGCATCAGAAGACCAAGCCACCAGTGGTCAGCGCAAGCTTTTTGTTCTCTACCAGCAAACGTCTGCCAAATAGGACCATCACCCGTATACATAGATACAGATGCGACGTAGAACATTACTACAGCGAATGAAGCTGTGAGCCTGAAAAAATAACCATTTGTTATTTTCTTCTTTATATTTTTGATAGGTCGAATATTTCTAGAATATTACGTTGTATAGTGGTATCGTCAACAAACCGGCATGTCCTAGAACCAAAAAATCGAAGACATGTGACATTCACCAACCCGCACTGGGCCCGCGTGGTGGATAACGGGCCACTCCTCTTTCACAGAGAGGAGGCCTGGGACACAGGCCTCCTCTCTGCAGTGCGTTATAGGATTTTATAGTGGTATCATGGCAAGCAAGGCGAAATGATTTGGAAGCTGTATTTCTGGCAACGACGTAGCATTTTATTTCTTAGCCAATGCACTGTTTTTCCAATTTAGATTATCTTGATTTGTTAGTTTTGGAACCTTTTCCATTAAGATTTTTTTTTCGGTTATTCTTACCTAAAATATCGGTTAATCAATGCAACTATAGGTTTCTTCTTCTTCTCCATTAAACCATTAACGAGTAACAGTCCTGATACCATAAGAAAGTTGTCAACTGGTAAATCTATATGCTTCACGGAATTTAGAAATGGATTCTTGGTCTCCAACATTAACTGAAATATAATAAATTAGTTAATTTAAGACAAGAAGGAGTCAATATTTGCCATAATTTCAGGCTCTGTTTTATTATTTGCTTAATGGAACTTAAATTAAAGGGTCTAAGCAAAAACATGTAACGTATCAATAGTTGAAAAATGGTCCATGCTCTTTGGCTGATTGATCCTTTTAAAACAGTCTATCATTGATGATAGATGAATTGACAGATTTTCATTTGTAACTAGCTTCTGCCCTCTGAGGCAGAAGTTTCGTCCTCGTGAAATTTCTCGTTTTAACATAACACTCGACAATATTGTACGTATTGGTTATTCTTTTCCTTTTATCGAAAGAAATATTGCTTCCCAATAGTGAAAGAGTTTTCGGAATTGGATCAGTACTTCCGAAGATTACCCGTAAATGCAAACTCACAAATTTGACCTCTACCTCATGAGTACAATCACGTGTTTAGGGATCGGTCACTAATTACCAGTCACCCTATATAATATTAGTGTAGTTTGATGCATTCAATTTATTATAAGAATGTCGAGTTAGCTTACTTCATCAAAATATAATCCATTGCTAAGAGGTCCCATAACTTCAAAGAAAGCAGTATGTGTGCTAACAGCTAGTGTTGCTAAGCCCACTTTCAACAAGTTCAGCATTCCAATCTCATCGTTTGATTTCTTTGTCAATGATGTCCAGTTTCGTGGCATAGAGAATGAATCCATTATGCCATGTATTACTGAAATCAAAAGTAGACTGAGATTTCCAACCTTAAAAGGAAGACGGAACGTTTAGGCTACGTACACACTTACAGGTGGCTTACTTAGTGCCTAGAGCCTAGCGAGTCACTTTGCGAGTAGTGAAGTGAAACGAATGCTCTTGAATTTCTTGGCGCCAGCACTAGTCGCCTAGCGTGTATAGAAGCATTTTATGTCCCTAGACTCTACGCGCTAAGCAAGCCAACTGTCAGTACGAGTATGTAGAAACGCCAGCACATCAAGCTACTACAATCTGTCTTTCTTTAACCCTGCGTATGCCGGAACGTAGATCTACGCGAGACACAATGGCTTTTTAATTGTGTCTGTAATTACGACATTCAACCGGTTAATAGATTTTCAATTTTATCGGTAAAGCATAAGGTTCAAACTTGATTGGGAAAATTATGTAAAATTATGAATTATGAAATAAAAAATAAAAATTATGAAAATTATAGTAGCTTGATGTGCTGGCGTCTGTACGTAGCCTAATAAGATCACTCTTTTGACGCGCAGGTTTTTTGTCATTGAAGTGACTAAGTCGTAACTTAGTCACTATACGGTGTATAGCCCTGTCAGTGGACAGGGCTATACATTTAGGGGCTGTAAAACCACACCTGGAGAAGTTCTGACTAACTCATCTGGGAGATTATTTAAAATTCTGTACAAAAAATAGATATATAAATAGTGGACTATTGAATTATCAATTTGGATGCGAGAAGTACAAGACAGATCGCAGAGGCGAGGGAGACGTCTGTCCAGCAGTGGACGACTTTTGGCTGAAACGATAATTAAATTGGTCTGTAATAAGACCTATCATGAAATTTGGGATACAGGCCTTTAGACAGCAACTTGGTTTGACATTTAAGTCGTTTTCACCCTTGGGAAGAATTAGGATCCCAAGTTACAGCGGTTTTAAGTTATGTAGAAACTTTAAGTGTTGTTGGATCCTTTAGTGTTTTGCTTACATTAAATGGTATAAATTACATGAGGGAATTTGCTTCATTAGATCACAAAAACTTAGTTCTTAAGTAGGTACCTGTACCCAAAAGACTTACCGCCAGATTTTGTGTTTGAGTAGTGAAGATAATATGTTGAAAGAATTGATGCAGTTAATAACGTGATTATTAGTGTCCTGAAATAAAATGAAATAAAGAGAATTTTAACAATTTGTTTTAGATCTAGGTTTTAGTGTTGAATAGTAATATTATTATTCTGTTTAATAAGCAACACACGTGATGTGAAAAATTGGTCTTTAACCCTTCGTATGCTTAAACATGGATCCACGCGAGACACAATGGCTTTTTAATCGTGTCTGTAATTACGGCATTCAATCGGTTAATGGCTAAATTTTTGGTCTTTCGTTTAACAGTTGGATTAATAAGTTCAATTGTTATTAGAAAACAGGAATACGCTGCTTCTTACTTAGCATTTCGATGGCAATCTATATACAGTCAGCCCAAGATTTGGCTACGAGCTTGGCACGTTCAGTAGCGTCCATCATCTCCTGTAGCGTGCATATAAGAGGAAATGCTAGACACGATATTAAGTGCCCCATTTTTTGTGGGACAGCACCACATTTAAACTCCAGGACGGAGTCATCTGTGAATCTCCACCTGAGCAGGTTTTCTTTGCTTCGTCCTACCTGAGTCCGGAGTCTATTTAAAGGTTTCCAGATTTAATACGCTGCTGTTTATCTTTGAATTTTGCCTCATTTTACACTACAGGAAAAACAAAGTGGGTGTTGTAGGGGACTCGAACTTACATAAAAGCATAAAATCCAAAACCGTATTCCGTCTTCTGCCCAGCAACTTGACAGGAATTGACGGTAATCTCAGGTACTGATGGAGTCAAAGGGTTTGCTAGGTATATCGTCTTCATGATCTTCGATATGGTACCAGGCTTGCAGGTGGATGGTAGGCAGGTGCTCCAGATAATTTTATTTAAATTTCTGCCTATTTTGGTTTTAGTCTGTAAAAAGTAAATAATTATGAAAGAGAACCGAATAGTGGTGTCTTAAAAACTGCATGTCATTTTGGTTTAAAATCTGTCGTATTAAATCTATTTGAATATTTGGTGGGTGTAACTATAAGTACCTACACAATATCTGCCAAACCCTTGAGGGAAAACACACGCCGGTTTTCTTTATGTGTGTTTGTATGCTGTTGAATATTTTCATAATATGCTCGGTGAAATAGGCTTTGGCACCCTTTTGGAGAATTAAAGATCTAGTCTTTCGAAAGAGGGTTGTCACCAATTAAATTCACTTATAAACTACTTACTGCAAGATAAGGACCAGTAGCTCCCAGCACATTTCGATAACCCCCTTCATTTTTATCACCAGTCAATGTAACATCAGCTAGACAATACTGAGTGACTATTTTGGGGTCAGCAGACATTGAAGGTGCGTTCAAACATTGATCATAATTACCAAAACTGTATTCTGATCCGTAAAATGTACCAACTGGATGCTGCATGGAATTCCATACTG
Organism: Hydraecia micacea; assembly: GCA_914767645.1. Lineage (NCBI taxonomy): Eukaryota > Metazoa > Arthropoda > Insecta > Lepidoptera > Noctuidae > Hydraecia > Hydraecia micacea. The sequence goes on along the minus strand of OU611801.1, from coordinate 1,454,558 downwards.
GAAAATTGTAGTAATGAGTTAATTTTTTGCGTAAGTTTTAATGAATGGAAAATCGGCATGTGTCTTATTTGCGACTGATTGATGAAAATACTTAATCTTCTTTTGTGCATCAAAAATATGTGTACGTCATTATCAGAGTATAAAGACAGTAAGCTTTACAGTTTAAGCTCATTAGTAAGCAAATACGCGCGTGCAAATTATGATTATCATTTCATTACATACTTTTTTTTTTTCTGTTAGCCTGTACTGTCCCACTGCTGGGCAAACATACTATAAAAAAGTAATTTTTCGTGTCTGTCTGTGTGATAGCCTAGTTCTTCTTATAACAAAATGGATTTTGCTGCAGTTTTCACCATCATTTAGAGAATTCCGAAAGTTTAATTGTATATTATAATATTCTTGTTAAACTTAAATATGATAAAAGAATTTTGATTTTTTGTCAAGTCGTAAAAATCGTGTATCAGGGGCATACCATGTTTTGCCAGTTTAGTTAATAAATATTATTATTTTTAATTTTTATTATTAATCTAGCTAATACTTACTCCAAACTGCCCATACGGTGTAATTCCGCACATTGTTCAACACTGACATAGTTTGGTCCAAACATGGTCTTTCGTCTTCACTCCAAGATTGGTCCTTCAGACCGCTTAGCACAATATCTACCGTAGTTATATCCTTTGGAGGTAAAGCTTCTGCCAAAGTAAGACCTGAAAAATATGAATAAAAAAGTATTTTAAGCCTTCGCCTCGCAAGCACGACGTTGTGGGTTCAAATCTAGGTAAGTACCAATGTGACTTTTTCAATTCATATTATTATGTACTTTCTTAGTTTATCTTGGACATCACTAACATCAGTGAAGAAAAGCATCGTGAGGAAACCTGGGTTAAAATTCTAAAATCGCCAACCCGTCTTATGCAAGCGTGGTGATCAATACTCGTTCCTTCTCTGTGTGAGGGCCTTTGCCCTGCAGTGGGACTGTAATAGGCTGGTATTACTGCCTCTCCTCCAGGTTTTCTTACGACGTTTTCCTTCTTATCACACCGTGAGGAAACCGGCACGTCCTAGAACCAAAACTTCGAAGACATGTGACATCTACCAAACCGCATTGGGCCTGCGTGGTAGATTACAGCCTCTCGACGAGAGAAGGCCTGTGTCCCATGTACAAACACAATTAGGTATAAAACAAAAAACACATACACTCACTTAAAAAACTCAATATCAAAATACAAAAAGCCTTCATTTCTACACGTGTATGTTCCTTCACAGTCACCAAACGATTCCGTCGGACATAATTATAGTCTGTCGACACGTCTTGTTGGAAAAACGTGTATTAAAACAATGAAGGCCTTTATTTTATTAAGCTTTATAAATTGTGAACCTTGATGATGTAATTTACTAACATTTTCTAATCCTAAAATATTGTCAGGGTACCGTAGTGCTGTATCTGTTGAAAAAACATTTATCCGTTCACCGCAAGAGTCGTGAGGGACTCGTGGCTAAATGATAACGGCCGCACGAGTCGATCGAATGTTAAGCTACACTTGCCGCGGTCGGTTCGTAGATGGGTCACTATCCATTACATATCGAGATCGAGACCCCTTCGTACCTCGGAAAGCACTTTAAACCGTTGGTCCTGGTTGTCATTTGCAGTTCTTTGACAGTCGTTACGGGTAGTCAGAAGCCTAAAAATCTAACATTCAGTTTTAGCAAGGGGAAAACTGGATGAAACTTTTAGTTTTTTTTTTTCGTGTTACCCAGGAACTGGGTCGGTTGGGTCGACTGCGACAAGCGTAGCTTAACTTTCTATTGACCCGTGGGGCTGTTATCATTTAGCCACGAGCCCCCTCTTCCCAATGAATACCGGTTCTATATCTCATCATCATCATTCGTTTGTTTAATAAAATCGTAAGGACTGAATTGTACGGGACGCGCATGGTTCGAGGGATCATATTTTAATTGTGACAACAGCTATTTTTAGTTACATTATATCTTTCAAAGCGATCACGTGGCATAATTTAGTGTCTTCCATAGACACTCATACAATACAGTTATATTACTGAAGAGTCTGAAGACCTTGAACATTGACACCATGCAGCGATAAAGTTTTTAAGCAAACGAAGTTATAGGTATTCTTATACTGTATTTATATTATACAAGGTGTTTTTTTAATTATCCCATAACTCTAGGGTATGAATGAGATCATAATTCAAAGAATCAACCGGCATAATATGAATTATTTTTAAATTATTTATATACGAGTATTTTTTTTATTACTTATACAAAGTAATTCGACAAAGGCACGATTATTAATGTAAAACACCCTTACGTGAAATATGATGACGTCGCATTTAAATATGAATTATTGGTTTGAATGAAAATGAACTCTTATATTTTATCAATGAAATTTTGATACTAACATGATATCTTCGAAACTATGCATTTTTGGACCACATATTCTAGGATTTTGGTAAATACAGGTTTCAAGTAAACGAAATTGCGTCGTTTGCTTTTGCAAAGACACCGACTTCCGAAAATAAAGTTATTTTTCACTTTGTAGTGTCTTTTGGAAGTCGGTCGTTTTTTTTGTAATAAAGTTTTTATTTAAATTATAATTGGAAAATTATCGACAAAAATAGAAAGTTCAACCAGCACGTTTTTATTTAGGCATTTATTTGAGTATCATCTAGTGTTAGTGAAAACAGGCATAAATGTATTTTGAAAACAGCTGTTTGATCTTTAAAACCAAGAGTTAAAGGTATACCAAAGGTTACATACACTTCTTATCAGATTTTCAGACCTAAGCAGCTTGCGACAACTACAATCTATCATAGTGTTTATTTAGCATGCTATGCCACAAAAAAGACTCAAATGAATCATCTTCTATTAATAAATTAAGTTTAGTTTATAAAGGGTAAGTTTGAGTCTTACCTTTAAATCTAATATTTTGAATTTGCAGCAGCTTAGGCTCTGTTAGAATCTATTAATACCTGCACCCTAATTGCGTAACACACTATCAATCGGAATCTGAATCATTTTGAAGCAAATTGCTAATCCATTGCTTCACAAGTTCGGAAAATTTGTCCGCTCACGCACACGTAAATAACACAATGAATGTTGTTGAATTGTCAAAATGAAACCGATTCCGATTGATAATGTATTACGCAATTGCCCCGCTGATAGAATTGCGGAATCTATGGAACAGCTAAGGTGTTTTTTTTTAAATAACCGTCGAAAAATTTTAGGGTTCAGAATCATGTATTGAATTCATAGTAACAGGTTGCCCATCGATTTCCATTCCATTCTGTATATTGGGATGTCTTTGATACAGACGCCAGCACATCAAGCTACTACAATCTGTCAAATTTCTTTAATAGATTTTCAACTTTATTGCTAAAATATAAGGTTCAATGTTGATTGGGAAAATTTTACAGTTTCGGGTAGTTTGATGTGCTGGTGTCTGTACGTGCATTCTCTTTTACTAGTCCATATTAGTCTTTTGGTTTAGAATATAAAATTAATTTAGAATTGTTAAATGATAGGGTTTTTCATCAGAAAACAAACCGTCAAAAGAAGCTTAATAATTGTTGTATTATTCCTTATTTTATTTATAGGACCGAGTGTTGATTTGTTATAGGCATTTGGATTTCAACTTTTCCCGTTTTTTAAATTATGTAAATGTAATTAAATAAACAACTGAGATAATAAAAAAAGGAAAGGAAAAGGGAAAAGAAAAATGCAAGTTATTTTCAAATATAATAACTCTTATTTCAGGTAAAAGTTATCTCCTTTTCCCTAAAGAACACGGTTGCAAAAACAAATGATAAAAACTCATCGATGAGTTTTTTTCTTCGTCACCAGATATCCAAGTTAAAAAGTTGCGACATATTATTTTAGAAGACCAACAAAAGCAGAACTGATTGATTGATCGGTATTCTTCGTTGATACAAAGTATTTGTGAGAGGGGCCCAAGTTTCACACAAATCTCGACGTAGAGTTTCTTCTTAAATTTTTTTCGTTACTCACAGCGGATTATTTCGAAGGATTCTTCATGCTGATTCAAATTTGATAGGATTAATAGCATTATCACGTGGTAATACGATTGATCCTTTACTTGTGTTACAAAAAGTAATCCTGATGACGTCATTAGGAGTATTTTGTTTAACACGAGTGGTCATGCTTAAATGGCAATTATTTAATCGAGCCTGAAATAATTTCCTTTTTGCTTTCCTAAAAATATTATTGAACCTCTAATATAATGAATGTGCCTCTTTTTGTGAACCTCTAATAATTCCTATTTTGGGGTCCCAAAATACTAAATAGCCAACTGCGACCAACTTTAACGTAGCGCTCGCCGGCCGCTATCGTGGATCCGCTCGCTTTGCTCGCTCGACTCGCACGCGGATGGCCACAGTTCTAAACTAACCTATCCCATTGGGTCGGGGTATCCTAGCTTATTTACTGCGACCAACTGTGAGTAAAGGCCGGAAAAAAAGTGTGCATCATTAGAAGCCCAAAAAGTTTTTACAGGTAGCCCATCTCTCCAGATGCATTCGTGAGACGTGTCCGGCCCTACTTCAGCCTGGCTGTTTTTTCTCCAACATCCGCTACTTGAGTTATGGAGCGCAGCGTGGTGTTTTTAACTCGATCTGTACGCTTAACACCTAATATGCTGCGCTCCATTACCCGTTGGCAAATCTTGAGTTTGGACTTCTGTTGTTCAGTAAGTGACCACCTTTGTACACCGTAGGTTAGGACGGGCAGGATGCACATGTCGATGAGTTTCCTTTTTAATGATATAGGAAGACTATCTTTTATGACTGTGTTCTTTAAGGGCCCAGTAGGTCTTCCAAGCATTTTGGACTCCTCTTTCGACTTCCTTATCTTGTCTGTTTTTGAAAGACACTATCTGGCCCAAGTATGTGTACTCATTGACATATTATATTGACTAATAACTTGTATGTGTGGTGCAAACTGTTAATATAAGTTGGTTATTAATAAATAAATAAAATCAAATATTGCAAGTATTGCAACCCATGTCCGTCTACCTCGACCCTACGTCTGTTGGTCATGACCTGTGTCTTAATAAATATTAAAATAACATAAAATTTAATTTATCTGCAGGCATCACCGTGCGTTCATAAATATATAAGTACCCACCCAAGGCATTTATTACACAAGAATATTTAGTGTTTTGTGTTTTGTCTCGCTCCCACCCGCACCCCCGCGTCACCTGCGCGCGCGCTTATATTGTACAGTTGTATTTCCCTATTGCGGCTATGAGCGTGATGACTTTCTGCGAGACATCGAGCCGGGCCCGGGCACGGGCGCCCGGCTCGTGCGCTGCAGCAGCATGGCGGCGGCGCGCGCAGCTAGCGAGTCCAGTGAGGTTCCATGGCGCGTCACGCGTAGTGAATTACCGCTAGTACCCTGATTACACCTGCCGAGTACAGTGGCGAGAGAGTGCCCTCGGCCGAGCGCTCGGTACATGTAAACACTTTGCGGAGTGCTCGGCCGAGCAACAGGCCGAGAGAGTCACTCGGACCCCGTTCTACTTACTAGGCCCAGACCCACCCCTCCGCTTCTGGATCTGAACACGCACTCGAAATGTACTCGGCGACCACTCGTCATTCGGTGCCGGGGTTAAACTGAATTGACTGACTGTCTCGCCGTGTGCTCAAAAATACGTGTAAACACTCACTCGGCCGTCTCACTCTTTCGGCCGAGTGACATTTTACTCTCTCGCCGCTCTACTCGGTAGGTGTAATCAGGGTATTAAGGATATACCAACAGTGGGCAACTGGTTTGCTGCGTCTCAAATCGACGCTTGATCATTGTAGACTACTACCACTACCACTACTACTTATGTATATGTACCTATAGGTACATCGTTATCGAAATGATGCAGGAACATTACCTTATACAACATGAATCAGAAAGGTGTGGTCATATTTGAGAATCTAGTACAGACCATCACACGGAACAAATTTTTTCATGGGACCAACATCTTAATTATCAGCCGTCCCATACATTTGGGTCGAGTAGGTATTAAAGTTTTGTATGGGACAGTTGATATTTCTGTATATTCTGAACTCTTGTTTTAATGCGAAACTGTATTTTTAAATGACACATCCCGCGTTACCATGTAATTCAACGAACCTTTAGTTTACAATCACGTCCACTTATCTCTTTATGACGACCAACTCTGTGTGACGTCACTGGGTTCACATTTAACCTTTCACGCTGTATTGATTCGTTACGATATCACAACGTTTCAGTTTTCCACTGAAATTCTGTGATACATAAATGGAAAAGTCATGTGACGATGCGGTTTGATGAACGTTGTGGTAAATGTCAACCTGTACCCTGAAAATGCGTCAACACTGAGAACTTTCTATTACCAACACAAAATATTGCAGCTACAAAAAATATGCAAATGTCAAGGGTGATTCTGACAAGTCTTTAGCGTTCTTTCATAACAAATAACTTAACAGCATCCTTTTATATCCCCGATGGGTTAGGCAGAGGTGTACCTATCCTAGTACCGAGTACGCTCACATTTCGCCTATTATGTTGAAGTCCCATGTTACAGAGGGCGAGCCTATTGCCATCAACCGGGCACGAAATCCAGACTCCAGGCTGCAACTGAAAAATTTAAGATGGAAAAACCCAATAACACGTTGACCGACCCGGGAATCGATCCTAGGACCTCATGCTCAGCAGTAGCGCTTATGACCATTAGTGCGACGGCTGAACGTGGGGTTCGATTCCCGGGTCGGACAGTGTTGTTGGGTTCAGGAGGCCTACCACAAGCTCTTAACGCGATCCATTTTCACTCTTTTATTAACTGTTCTTCTAATTCGTACCATGACGTCAGTTTAACGATTCAGTTTAGGCCGTGCCATCTGCTGACAGCGATTGTCCCAAACTGAGTCGCAAGTTTTGGTTTCATTCATACTTGTTTGGTACCATGACGTCCATAGAGCAGCTCAAGCGATGCAGTTTAGGAACCTAAACTGAAATGTCTTGTTTTTGAATCGTTTTTAATTAGATCATGGTAGGCCACCAGGAATTTCTCAGTAGCAGCCTGGAGTTTAGAAGTTGGTGGTGTGAAGCCCCCGTGCCTCGGATAGCACGGAAAGCCGTTGGTACTGCGCCAGAGAGGCAATTCTCGTAATTTTAATTCGTTCACAGTCTGATCTCAGTCTCAATCTGTCAAAAAAACCTCGTAATTTTCCTACATTTTGACAAGTTTTTGACATTTGTTTGTCGCTGAGATGAGACTGCGACTAGATTTTGAACGTTTTAAATTACGAGAATTGGCCTTCTCATCTCTCCCCGGTTGTGTCGGATTGCCGTCCCATCGGACTATGACAGTAATGGAACAGAGAGTGAACCTAATTTAGCGCACACACTTGTGTGCTAAAATATCTCCTGTGTACTTGGCTAATCTCCGTTGACATTGGCCACCGTGACCGAGCAAATGGGACCCATCGTTAATACCTACAAAATAGGATTCAAAACTGGTATCCAACGAAAATAAATCAAGTTCGGGAGGATTTTATGACAATCCTTTTGAATTTTCATTGTACCGGTTGTTAACTAGCTTATATACAACAGTAGACGTATATATATAGATGCTATTAAACCAATAAGCACTAACTGAATAGTAAACATCAAGTACGTGCAAAATCAATATCTTCAGTTATACATCGGAATATCAACAGCTATATATCTATGTCTGTATATTTAGACGCAGCTGAATATATTGGTAGCTGCTCTTGTCATGTTATCTCTGGGCCACAGAACACGGAATCTTCGCTCCGTAACTTCTGTCATACCGCGCTTGTCGCGCATCGGCAAGGGCAGACTAGTGTGGGACGCTCCTCAGCTAAGACGGACCTACGACTTTAAGAGGGGAAGGGGCCTGCGAGGAATTTGAAAAATAGGTATTTGAAGAAACTATTGCCGTCGCCTTACCTCAAGTCTGCCCCCCGTAGTGTGTGATAGGGAAAGCTGTAGCTCAGACCGAAATTATCACAAAAATTTTGACGAGATCGACGTTTCGTATTCCCCTTTTTTCTTCTCGAAAACTAAAGCCGATTCAATTATTTTTTACAATAACATTTTAAGAAAGATTATGTTTAGGTTCCTATATTTTTTTTTATGTTAAATACTTACTTTTTTAATAATGCTAATGTTATAAATGTGAATAATTCCATGACATATTTGCAAGTACACAAATAAAATTTAAATAGACAAATGACGATTTCGTAAATAGTTACTTCATCGAAACATCGCACAACATTATTATAAATCATCATCTGCCTAGCCTTTTCCCAACTTTGTTGGGGTCGGCTTCCAGTCTAACCGGATGCAGCTGAATACCAGTATTACAAATAAACATTATTATAAATAAAAGTCAATTTTCGTGTCTGTCTGTGTGCCCAACTGCCCACGTTGTTCTTCTAAACTACGCAACGGATTTTGATGCAATTTTCACTATTATTCCGGAAGGTTTATACAGCGTGTATGTACACTTGGTTACAACATGTAAAGCGCGTAATAGATTATCCTAATTATAGGTATTGTTATTGTTATCATTTTACTGTTAAAACTTGATAAAATAGTAATGTTTTGCATAACCTAAATATTAAGGAATAATGTAGCAAAACATAGAAAGTATTTCAAACGATTTTCATAGATTTTTTATGTTGTTGATATTTTGGATGACGGTAGATAGAAACGTCAAAGTTGTTCTGTTCATGACTATAAAATGGGGAGCTCCCAGTGGCGGGGATCATTCATGTTCGAGACATCGACCAGAACGGAGCTCCGGCCTACAGTCAGTTGATTAGTACTAGTGACGTTATTATGTGGAATAGATCGACCAGATGTATCTTGATTATTACTGATAACTATGGTTTCTGTAAATGTATGGCCAATAAGTAAAGTGTATAATGGTATATTCCTAGCTATTGTTATTATGTTGCTATTATTCTGAGTTCTTTTAAACAGATAAATATTTAACTTACATAAAATAAAGAAATCTTGATGTTTTATCAAGTCGTTAAAACCGAGCGAAGCAGAGGCGAGTCGCTTGTTTACATATTATATTTCGTAGGTGTTGCTAAGTCACGTTGTTCCGAACGTTGGTGCCAACATGTTGGTCTGTTCGGCCAACCGTCTGTGTTTGCCAAACTTTTCTGCATGTACCCTCTGAGGTGAAGTCATCAATCTTCAACTTAGCTGTTTGTTTAGAAAACTTTCCTTTTTTAACTTTCCCAACTCTCAATACTTCTCTCCCAAGATATCGTACGAGAATAGAATAATGATTATTATTGGTTTACGGGATATCTTCGAGATTTTCTCTTGTAGGTACTCATAATACTTGCATAACTACTTTACGTTGTGATTTTTGGATAAAAATATGTAGTTAGTATATAGGTAGGTACCTAATACATCACATATCATGCATGAGATGGGATTATAAGCGTGTTATAATCCCCGAAAGGTTAAGCAGAGATGCACCTTAGTACCCCCACATTTCGCCAGTCATGTTTAAGTCCCATGTGATTTGGGAGCAAGCCCATTGCCAAAAACTGGGCACGAATCCAAACCCCCGGGCTACTGAGAAATTCCTGATGGAAAAACCCAATAACACTTTGCCCAACCTAGGAATCAAACCCAGGACCTCATGCTCAGTAGTAGCGCTTGCGACAACTAGACCAACGAGGCACCGTTGATACATAGCAAGCAATACTAATTTATTTTCTAGTCACACGACTGACGTGCAACTTCTTCTTATATATACAGAACGTATTTGGCTATGAGAGGAAGAGAGAAAGAAAATGTGCCCGCGCACTGCTGTCTCTTGCTTAGGTATATCCCCCACTCAACTCCCGTTCGCCTCGCCCGATCACACTTTTCGTAACGCTTACGTCACGCGTTCGCCAGCTTACTCCCCAAGTCAAGCGTGCGTAAAGAAATTTCACTTCAAAAAAATCATTAAATAAAAAATATTAATTAATATTACTTTTTTGTTGAACGAGAGAACGATATTTCTGATATTCTTAAAAAGTGGTCCTTTAGTCGTTAGTACTATTAGTTATTCTGAACTTTGGTGAAGAGCAGTGGCGGCGCAGTGGAAACGGCCGCGTCTTACGAGTTGTAGGTCGTGGGTTCGAACCCTGACAGGCGCTTTACTTTGCGTAAACTATTTCATCACCACTGCTCTCAAAACGGTGAAGGAAACGTGAGGAAACCGACATGTCCTAGAACCAAAAAATTCTAAGACACGTGACATCTACCAACCCGCATTGGGCCCGCGTAGTGGACGGCCCACTGCCTCTCGAAGATAGGAGGCCTGTGTCCCAGCAGTGGGAACATTATAGGCTGATTGTGGTCCTTTGGTACGCAAATGACAATAGATTTGATATTTCAAAATGTATTAATTTATGATGGGTTTCTCATATCTTATAGAATGCGCTCCTACAGCAATAACAACTATACTCACAATAACAACTATAGTCACACACAAAAAGTATGAAGACATAACAAGACAAGACACTTTCTCTTTTATAATCACCACTTTCATACTTTATCGTAACTGTTTTTAGACCCTAATGTATCAAGCAGACCCCTTTTTTTCGCCAAACAACTTTCCGTCACTCTAAACAAAAATATACGCGTCCACTTGAGAACCTCCTACTTTTTTCGTCGGTAAAAACACACCATCGATTTCCAGTACAATTATTTGACTAACTGCACCCACAGAACTGCAATACAACGCGTGAATCATTAATCTGTGTCACAAAGGAGCTAGCAGGACGACAAACAAACTCTATACCCGAATTTGAACTAACAAACGGGAATTTAGCCAAACATCTCCGTTGACTCTGGAAACTTTAATAGCGGCGTAGTTTTAATAGGGCCTGGATTGAAACGGGGATACTGAGGTTTAATTGTAGTGTGTTAAAAGTATATAAGGTTCTTGTATGTCAATGAATAGGAGGTAGCAATCATATACTTTTTTTTCTACAGCGAAAACAATAAAATGCGTTTATTCTGGCTCATAGGCTCATGGGCATTCTACTTAGTATAAAACAAAGTCTCTTTCGGGTTGGTCTGTTTTACCGCTTAAATCTTCTAAGCTTCATAATGGATCTTGAACCTCATCCAGCATTTATTTTGGAATTTTTACCTAGATGTAGGATCCAATAATATTTAATTTATATATAGACTAGCAGCGCCCTGCGGTTTCATCCGCATAAGTTTCCCGTGGGAACCTAAACGTGGAACGTGGGAATATTACGTTTTTTGAAGTATTCTAGGATTTTTTGTGTCGTGGGTGGTTTCAATTATACACCCACAACGATTAGGTAAATCCAAAGTCAAAAGCTAGCTAAAATCAGTACCAAAATCATACGATTGTCATTACATACATACGTAAACTCGCGCTCTCTGCCCATGAGGGTAGGCAGAAACTACAGAACCCCACCTGCTACAATCCTTGCATACCTACTCCAAAGTTCAGGAGGCCTACCACAAGCTCTTAATGCGATCCATTTTAGGACCTAAACTGTTCTTCTAATTCGTACCATGACGTCAGTTTAACGATTCAGTTTAGGCCGTGCCATCTGCTGACAGCGATTGTCCCAAACTGAGTTGCAAGTTTTGGTTTCATTCATACTTGTTTGGTACCATGACGTCCATAGAGCAGCTCAAGCGATGCAGTTTAGGAACCTAAACTAAAATGTCTTGTTTTTGAATCGTTTTTAATTAGATCATGGTAGGCCACCAGGTGCGTGTATGACCAGAAGGCCAATTAAAAACGTTCAATATCTAGTCGCAATCTCATCTCAGCGACAATGTCAAAAATGTAGGAAAATTTGAGGTATTTTTCACAGATTGAAACTGAAATCAGACTGTCATGTGAACATTCATAAAATTACGAGTATTGTCCCTCAGATGTATGCACGTAAGCGACGCAAAAGAAGTATGTAATTTAAAGAAAGAATAGAAAGAAAGAAAATACGTTTATTTGCGGTGAACATGACGCAAAAATTAACTAAAACACAAAACTAAAATAAAAAAAGAAGGTAAGGGAAACATGCGTCACATCCACGCAAAACGGCTATCGCTCAGCATTCTGCTGCGACCCTAAGCAAGACTGAGCCCCAGCGCTGGTTTTCAGCGACAAGGCTGAAAACCAGCAAGGCTGGTTTTCATTTCATTCTCAAGCTATAACTTCGTCCCGTCACAATCGCAAAATCGAGTACACTTACACCCAAAAGCGTTTCCTGAACTTTAATAGCCGAAAATAGTTTTAATAAGAGCCCGAAACGACTATAACAAAAGTGATAAAACTCACCCGCCTGTCTTATACCGGCTGAACCCGCGCATTTTATATTTAAGATTTATTATAGGAACAATAAATTTTACCGTGTGGAAACTTTTGTTGGACGAGTACGGTTGAGGAGAAAAGTGTTATGGGAATATAAATTTTCTTTACGATTTGGATTTTGGAATGAGTTTTTTTTATGTAATGTTGATTGTTTTAATACAGGTTTTTGAGAGGTTTCGAAAAGCCTCATAATTTCATACTGGTGTAAACATTTTTGTAAGTATGAGAAAAGTTTGATATTTTAAAATCGTTTTGTATGTTAGCAAAAAGTAGGCGAGTGCCAGATGGTGCAACATTTTGACATAACATAAATGCAAGTTCCCTTTAACAAGTGATATTTTTCTTAGTCGTTCGAGTTCCTTATTACCTTAGGCATTCGTATTAAAACATTTAAATTCTTATCTAAAATAATAACCCAAACAACCTCTTCGTAAAACATAAATTTATTATTTAATTTTAGGAATCGCGAGCTCAAAGCTATAAAACATTTACAGCCATTTTTATTTCCTTTTTTATTACAAAGATAATGCCGTAAAGGGTTCTGAAAACTTCCTAGAATGTTCTAGTCTTAAGTAAGTTATTAATTTTCATGTTTTCTATTTTCCTTTTAGCGTTTTGGATATAAAGAAATGTAAATTTGTATTGTTTGTTGTTTCATGTAAATAACTCTGCCTGTGCCTGAAGTTTTTTATAATTTTCTTGGAGAGAACGTTATTATTATTTCCTTCATATATGTATATTCAACTACGTTCTTCTTAAATTTCATTTAAAATCGTTTAGTTTGTTACTATGTGCAAGAGAAGGAAAGTGGCAAAGAAATTCATTTTTTTTTTGTAACTAGCGCTTCGCCCGCGGCTTTACCCATGTGCAGTCTCTCATACATTAAAAAAAATATAAGTAGTCTATTATACTCAGGGGTAACGTGGCTTCCTATTAGTGAAATACAATTTTGGAACCAGCGGGGCAATTGCGTAACACATTATCAATCGGAATCTGTTTCATTTTGACAGTTCAACAACATAAGTAATGGGTTAGCAATTTACTTCAAAATGATTCAGATTCCGATTTTTAGTGTATTACGCAATTAGGGTGCTGATCAGGAGTTCCGAAAATTATCCCCTACATTAAAAACTCACAAATTGTACCTATTAGTATAAATTTTAACGTCAAATTAAACTCCCCACTGGCGCACTCAATATTGATGAAAATACGAAATTGTTACTAATTACAGTTTACGTTTCCTTTTTGTAAACTCTAGAAAAATAGTCGTCTTAATGCAATGGCTTCATTATAAGCACGAGCGACTGTAAAAGAAAAAAAAAGAGCCCATTTTCATCCGAAGATTAAACAGCATTTTTATTTAATTAAATAAAATATTCCAGAGGCGTCTGTACATTATTTTAGTTGTAAGAAACTTGAACCGTTCCATGTGGATTAATGTCCAAAGTTTAACACTGTAGGCCAACTTACTAAATTTTGTAAAGCATTTAAAAGCAGACATGTAACACGAATTTTATTAAGTTGAGCCCAAGTGTGGCGTTACCTTTATTTAACTTTCCTTTTTTTTTGGTGAATTTTTAATTTTTTATTGCGTTTCCTGGGGCGACTTTTACTTTTTATTTAAAGACGGGAAGATTAGGGTGGATTATTAAGTAAGATGTTTTTTTTCATCGTTTGTTCAACCATAAAACGTAGATTGTACGATTTTTTCTTTCTTGTTTTTATCGCGATTGTACCTACTTTTGTTGAATGTAATGTCAATTGACTTTGCATATGATTTTGTTATTTTTATGACCCTGTTAACATGCAACAAGTTGCTCATTATTTGTTTCTTTTTTTTCAGGTAAGTTCCAAATCAACTGAAGACTTTCAAAATAAGATAAGAGCGGGTAACAGGTAAAACACAAAGATACGCCATAATTTTATTCAATAAAAGAAAACAATTGACAGCGCGAGAAGCCCTCCAAAATGACGCCCACCTCTAAACAAAAATACGTACTTATCTAATAATAAATGCCGCATCAAGTTTCGATTGTACCGTTCCTGAGGCACCCATTGTACCTTTATCAAAAAGATTTCATGCTTCTGGCCCGAGGGTATACTGATAAATCATTCTCTTACTCCGAGTTATAAAGTTACCCACTTTAGGGTGAGCACACATTGGCGCGGAGCCGCAACGGAAAAGTTGCGCTGCGAATTCATACCTTTGCGTACGGCCAGCGGTTAATTTAATTATGCAGACAACTAACTACAACTACTTTTAACACCATGTGTGCTGGGTATTCAAATCAGCGAAATTGTTTCTCTATGTAAAACGCACACAAATATAATGAAAATGACCTCAGTAGTGCTAAGATGTTTATTTACTGTCTACATGTCAAATTCGGCCAAATTTTTCCGCCAACTCGCATTGGGCCCGCGTGATGGATTGATTGAATATAGTGTAGAAAAACTTCACTGCATGATCAAAGAATCAAACAATGAAACAGTGATGAATCGAGAGAGTGACGACAACCACGTCTTGCAACGCGCGTACATAGTGCTGCGGCACGCTATTGTATCACCACCCTAACGTTTTTACGGCTTCAAAATAATTAAATTTTGCAATTTTTTTACATATTAGATTGTAACGATCGTATTTGAAAAATTATTGTTTTATAATATTATATTTGCATATTTTTTGCATCTTCGCTATTTTTGTTCTTTATAAAAAAAATGTAGAAGACGCTTGTAAAAAAATAATGCCTTTCCCTGAATATCATGAAAATAATAATGCTTAAATCATAAGTTTTCCAAGATCGAAACTAATTTAAAAGATTGCGAAGTTATTTAAGTTACTAACTTCGCCCATTACCTATCAGCCTATTTATCATTCTAACTAGGTTTAGTACCCGATTTTAGATATTTTCAAGATAAGTTTCAAATTGAGCGTAGGTACTGATGATGGTTTTTTTTTTTTTATTGAGTAACTATGTACTGCTCTATTTATATTTAAATACATTACCAAACAAACAATACTGTACCTATTGTTTTCTAATCAGTTTGAATACCTAAAAAATAGTAGGTTATTTATTTGGTAAATATATAAAAGCATTTTCAGAAAAAAAAATTGAACCACATAGTACAGACGCCAGCACATCAAGCTACCCGAAACTGTCAAAATTTCCCAATCTACTTTGAACCTTACGCTTCAGCGATAAAGTTGAAAATCTATTAAAGAAATTTGACAGGTTGTAGTAGCTTGATGTGCTGGCGTCTGTACCTACGCTAGGAATCCTATCATTAAAATTAATTATGTTGAATCATTTTGAATCCAAAAATTGTCCTAACAACGTGCACTGACTGGACAGGTCCGCTCAATCTGTGTGGTTCTTTCCTCAAAAGACCATTTCAGACACCAATCTACATGGTCTTCATCTTCACATGATCTGACCAAGATTTTGTCTGGACTTTAAAAGAGACTGTGACCTCTGAGTTTGTTTCGGCCTTTCTTCTCAGAGTAGTCAGATAGGAAACGCCGACCTCATCTAGCTTTAAAAAAATATGATTGACGTGTAAAAGTGTTTGTACAAACCTACTTAAAGAAATAAATCATTTATCATTTAACAAAATAATTTGTACTTAGCATATAAATAGGCGGAGGACAGGGTGTTGTGGCGCAGTCTGGGAGAGGCCTATGTCCAGCATTGGACTGCGATAGGCTGAGTTGATTGATTGATAGCATATAAATATACTCGTATATTATCTATGGTACTTAG
Organism: Hydraecia micacea; assembly: GCA_914767645.1. Lineage (NCBI taxonomy): Eukaryota > Metazoa > Arthropoda > Insecta > Lepidoptera > Noctuidae > Hydraecia > Hydraecia micacea. Next base: position 1,438,397 of record OU611801.1, on the reverse strand, counting down.
TACTTTAAAGTAGCTGTTTTTTTTTTCATAATTTTTATTTTTGTTTCCGTTATTTCATCATTTTTTATACAAATCCGGGACGAAAGCCTTATATCCTTTTCCAGGTAAGCTTCCATCGGTTCAGTGGTTTATGTGTGAAAATTTATCAGACAGTGTTACTTCCGCATTTATAATATTAATATTAGTATAGATTAACCTTAATAAAAATTTAATCAATACAAATAGAATTGGACTAGAACAATTTTTTATTGACACTCGAAGTCAAGAAACTAAGAATCCAAACCTCACAAACACATCTCACGTACTTGGGGCACTAACTTAACCCAATTTCCAAATGTAAATAAAATCACCCCAAATGCCTTTTAACCACATAAGTGGGTATTTCAAAACATGTTAGGTTCCCATCAGATACCCGCACATACATTGCTCGGTCTTGGCGACCACCCTAATATATTCACCGTTCCGATCTTATAAATCAACCGGGTTGCCGACCAAATAATGGGTGGCTTTCTGATTTTATGTCTGTATGTAAGTATTGAGGTGAATAGAAAAAAGTCGTATTAACATTTTTGGGTAGGATAAGAACCTAAGAGCAACCTGAAGGCCAAACGGCAATTCCCGTAATTAAAGACGTTCAAAATCTAGTCGCAATCTCATCTCAGCGACAATCAATGTCAAAAACTTGGCAAAAATATAGGGAAATTAGACGTATTTTTGACAGATTGAGACTGAGATCAGACTGTGAACGTTCTTAAAATTACGAGAATTGCCCCTCTGATGTAGGGTAATTGTGACTTACCTAGATTTAGTAAGAACCCTACAGGAAAAAATTAAAGGAGAGGCAGATGACGATGATGATACCTAACCTTGTCTCAACTATGTGATGTTTGCTAAATTAATTGCTACCACCAATTTTAGGGTTCCGTAGTCAACAAGGAACCCTTATAGATTTTATAGTATGTATTTATTCAATTACATTCTAAAGAATAAGAAGAATAATTTATTGTTATGAAGAAAAGATAAATGTTTCCGATTTTCTGTGCAGTTAGTTGAACCTAATTTTAACAATGATTTGACTTCCTTACGATTTTAATGCTATTTTTTTAAAACAAATAAGAACAAACTGTGATTCATATTTGTGTGTGAAAATCCTCATGGATTTCATGAATCCAGTTCGACGGCTAACAAACAAACTCGGAGAAATAATCCTTTAAGTTTGTTTTGGTTTTTGGTCGTGATTATCCTATTTACATAATAAACAATTTCATTTCATTTTATTTCATTCACTTTATCCCCCTTCTCAGCACCTCAGGCTTTCAGATCTTCAAGTGAACCCTCCTTATCTTATATCTTTGCCACTTCAAAAAAGTAGGTAGGTAGGTTTCTCGGCCAACCCAGAGTTTTATCAACCTCTGCAATCGCAACTATCCCAACCGCAATTTCAACTATACCAATGAATGCTGCCAACCCGAATCTTCGGAACTGGCAAGTTAAACCACTCAAATTGAGCGTTGATAAGCATCATCCCAAAAACTAGCCTATTTCAGAAGTTAGCCCAATTAATTAATGAAGACCCGATCGCCATTGAAGTTGGAAGGTTTTGCAAAACGTTTGAATCGCACGCCTTCAGATATAAAGTTTGGGTGGGGGAGTGGGTAGGGTATTTGATTGGTATTGGGACAGTCTTGGTAATTATTTCGTTGAACTATTGTCGGTGAGTGTATGTTTAATTCACCAAATATTTAATTTGAATATCAGAAATAGGTTATTCTGTAATTTAAACAAGTGAGGGAAAATACCTAAGTGTAAAAAAAATCATAGCTTCTTTTCTTACGAATTTAGAAGTGAGCTGGAAATTGAGTTTCACGAAGATAATCTATGGTTTTTTTTTTTAATTATTTGTGGCTTTATGTTGAAAATAAAAAGCTCTATGAATGAAAGGTCGATTCATAAGTAAAACAAAATTATATACACCTTTGCGTTTGTTGAACTTCATTTAATGACGCTTCTCATGATATTCTTTAGAGCTTCACAGGAAATCAATATGTAGATTGTAGGTAAATTGGAAAACTTCACGAAGACAGTCTCAGCATCACCAACATACATAGCCACCCTTCCCCGACCAAATTAACTTCACTTCGAACCGATTGAAGCCAGCGATATATTCCAAAAGTTCCAGAAATTTATCTAGCAAACTTGAATTAACTCAAGACTAGAGAATTTAACTGCGAGACGAGTTATCTCCGCGTTTTCTGGTTAAAGTGTGCAGTTAGCTTAGAGGTTTTGTTAGTAAAGGGGTCACATAAAAACGTTATCTTGAAATAGTTTAGTGTCAAGTGAATCTTGGCGAAAGCTTCGAAAGAATTTGAAATTTTCCTGGAAGATGACGAAGTGACTGCTTCGTTGGTCTAGTGCACGCAAGCGCTACTACTAAGCATGAGGTCGTCGGTTCGATTCCCAGGTCGGGCAAAGTGTTCTTGTGTTTTTCCAATAAAAAAATCTCAGTAGCAGCCCGGAGATACTTACTACGTCCAATAAACTTTGAGGAGATAGCCCTACCACCAAGCATGCTATCTGGTTCTTTTACCTACTAAGTATGAAAGAAAACCATATTTATATGTCTAACTTATCATGTTTCGTATGAGAGATTAATAGTACGTAGGTACGCCAGGACATCAAGCTACTACAATCTGTCAAATTTCTTTAATAGATTTTCAACTTTATCGCTAAAGTGTAAGGTTCAAAGCTGATTGGGAAAATTTTACATTTTTGGGTAGCTTGATGTACTGGCGTCTGTAGGTACATCATCGATTAGTAGATTGACGGAGTCTTCCAGAATCATAATTCTCTTTTGTGTTTCGACATGAAAATGATAAGCCTACAAGTATCACTTTTCTTACACACTACCGTGTTATCTTTTACCCCAAGCCCGTTTGCGACCAAAGATAGGAAAAATTAATTCAAAAGATCGCTCAACTTAAAATGCCTGTCGAATAATTTTTCGAGGCCGTTTCCTCAGGCAAAAGGTCACGATTTTATCGATGTTTTCAGTACCTAAAATAAACATATAGAAACTCACGCTTTCTTTCGTTGGGGGTAGGCAGAAACTACAGAATGCTACCTGCTACGATCCTTAATACTCCTTTTGTTTCGTTTATGTTCATACATCTGGAATAACAAAACCTATAAGGTTACTATGTCCTTCTAGAGCGTTCCCGTGGTTTCCATTTACGTCTGCCTGGTAAATATCTTTTTCTCAAACATGCTTGGAAATTTGAGCATTATTTTGACAACCTTCTTCGAGATAAATCGAAATTGCTGTACTGGCCAAATACATGCGAGCAGCGGCCGGCAAAAGTTGTATGAAAATCCATATCTGTCGTGTTTAGCGGCCAAATAAATTACATAGTAAACTCATACCTGTCGTGTAATTTAAAAATGGAACGAGCTTTTACTCCGAAGCATGGCAACCAAGGAGGTAACTTATCAAAGGTTTTATTAAAATTTCGAACTGGCTTGCAAATAGAAAGCTGTTTATTAAAAAAAAAAAAATGAACATTTTAACGCGGGAATAATTATTGTTGTTCGTCATTGATTTTGAAAAGCAATTGTATTTGATAAAAAAGTTCTGCCTAGGTACTACTTAGTTTTAATTTCCGCGCATTATTTGAGAAAAGTACTATACAAGCCTTGGCCACAACTAGGCATTGATGGACTTACGTATGTGTGCCTTGGCTTCGCCTCGGCCCACATTTACACGTTCGTCCCTCAATGCCTCTTTTGCTGGCCGCTGCAGTACCTAATGTACTATTGTTATTCGCCTTTCATTCATCCTCTCCTAACACATAATGTATAGGTATCGAAGAAATATTACCACAAAACGAACGTCTTGTATGACGAAAATATGATTAAGGTACTAATATATTTGGGAGTATATTATTTCTAACATCTCTTTAATTTGGAAGCTTGAAGCTCGATTACTTTTAAGTAGGTAGAGAATAATTTATTTGCACTTGTATAGGTTATCATTTGGACTTAATTTATGTTTTTCTGCGCCATACCAGTCAACAATAAGCAGTAAAGTATTGTATCGTGTAAAATACTAGTACAGTTGCATTTGGTAAGACTGGAAACCGAGAACACGGTAAAATGTCACATGTCTTCGAATATTTGGTTCTAGGACATGCCGGTTTCCTCACGATGTTTTCCTTCACGAACTACTAAACGCGCACAACCTATTAAACGCGTTTTCTGCTCCCGTGATACCACCGCGAAACGCGATACTTTTTCTTACATTTGTACCGTTATGATACGTTGTTGCAAAAGACGTATTATAAATCTACTTTTTCGCGTCTGTTTATAAATGTTAGTATCATATCTCAGCGTTATATCACTAGTGATAAATTGATTCACTTAGGCCCTTACAAAGGGGTATGTAGCTAGTGTAGTTTGAGGGTAGGCAGAGATTGAGAGCGTAGTAGATAGCTGTTTATATTTTTTGTTGAAGAAATTGTGCCAGAAAATTGTTTTTGGTGATATGGTTTTATCTGCCATCTTTGTCTATTACACCCAGCCCTCATTGACACGCTGCATCTGCTACGCTAAAATAGCTATCCATAGTCTCGTAACCTTAATTAGTCAAGTGTAAGAAAATGCTCTACTTTTCTATTCAAAGGAAAAAAACAGTGGTACTCCGGGAGTGCCGACAGAAGTGAAAACAAAACACAAACAGAATACTTTACCATCACTCACGGACATGTTGGATATACATTAAAACCGAGTACATCCCGAGGACAGCCGAACACATCCGAAGCGGTGTCGGTTACGGTAACAGTGGCGCGAATTCAATGGTTTTTTCCTATCTCAAAAAATGCCCAACGCGCCTAAAGACGTTTTCACTTCAATATCAGAAGATAATAAAGGGACATAATCCCTTAAATTAGAGATACATGAAAACAAAAGACGCTATGCATTCAAAAGCATCAGTTTACCAAATATCACGCCATTATTCTCAGCTCCGCTTTTCTCGCTCCCGTTGAATAATAAAGCTCAAAGATAGACGACAATATATCACACCGTAGAATGAAAACAATGAAGGCTACGTCTTATTAATTACTGCAGAAATATTCCATAGAACTCTTCTAAGGGGTGTTGAAAATTTTAGACTAAAATCCGCGCGGAACTAGTTGGCCGCTGAGGTGGGGACAGGGGTGAGGCGGCGGTTCGCAACGCACGTACTGAGTAATGCGCCCCCGCCCCTCCGTCCCACCGCTCACATACCTAAGGCGCGGCCAACTAGTTAGACTATAATTCCTCGAAAATTGTAAGGTCCATACTGTCTACTACTGGTACAGCCATAATTAATTCCTGCACATTTGAAGACGTAAAAATCCTAGATACCTACTAGAGACGTAAAAAATACTGGACCAAAGTAATATAGTTAACCAGACAAATGTATCATCGATTCGAAAAGAAGAAGACATAGTTCTAAATAAACTCTGGTAATTTTACGCTTTCTTTATACAGTGTACAATAATATTAAAGTTAAATTGTCAATTAGCTCAATAATCAAAAAACAAACATTCGATTTGTGCTATGCAACAGCTCTATATTAAGTCAGCAAGTCACTATAGCTTAAACAATAATGAATTTACCTCCAAAATTAAATACTTAAATGGCACTTAACTTTAAGACGGACTTAAAACTATTTCAGTTGCTACAATACACATTAAAGTGACGGGGACAGCATGAGACTTAACGACGACATAAAATGGCGTCGCATTTGACTATTTGCTCTTCGTAGATTTTATTGATTCAAATAAATGTTATTAGCCCAGAACTCTCACAATAATAACATAAATTATATAATTTTCCTTTTCTACTCAAACCAATTTATTACTTTTTTCTTCAGACAACACTTTTCTTTATCCCTTTCCTTAGAGACAACCCAATCTCTGAAATAACATATCTTTGTATGGCAGTTATCTTTCGGGAAATAATGTTGAATCGTTGGGTTACTATATTATTCAGATTACTAGTTCTGTGTCCACGTGTAAAAGGTTTGTTCCTTTTAAAACGGAATTACTGTCATTTTGATGGAAGTCTGAAAGAGGCACCGGTGACCGGTTGCAAGTCATGGTATGGGCATGTGATGCGGAGGAATGAGGAAAATGTTGTGTGGAGAATTTTGAGTATGGATGGAATTTTCGTCCGACGAAAAATTTCAAAGCTGGCATTTCCAGAATCATGTATGCAAAGTATCAAGAATGCAAGGTAACAGGTTGAGTGTCGATGTCCCTGCCACCCTCTATATACTTCTGTCTGTCTATTACCTATAAGGGTCTATCCCCACTGAAAGAGCAGCGGAGGGCAGCGGCCATTATCCATAGTCATTTGAAGGCAAAGGAGGGGGCAGCGCAGCGCGGCGCCGCGAGGCTGCGCGAGCCTTCTTGCGACTAGTCAAAAGAAGGAAAGTTATTTACTCTTACGGCCACTGCGCGCCGCTGCTCTTTCAGTGAGGATTGACCCTTATAAGTAAAAAAGAACCCTCTGTACTCGTGATTATAATTTTGTTTTAATTTTTATTTATATTTCGAGTTAATTATATTTTTGTACGCACGTGTTTCTGTGGAAAATAAAACGCTTTTTATTTCTTTCTTTTTAATTAGTACTGACCCTGTAAGACTCGGGTACTCTAAAAAATAAACAAACTGATATTTTTATACGAACATTGGTTTTAATTTTTCTGAAAAAGAATTTCGTATTTTGAAGGATAAAAATTAAATAAAAACATAACCTTTGTTACCTTTTCAACAACATTAAAACGATCCTACCTAAAAACGTTAACTGCTCAAAAGTCGATGTTACGATTCTGATTTAATTTGTAGAAAAAAAGAGTCCAATTTGTGAGCCAGGGTAAAAGAAAAAAGCAAAAAGATACATAATTTTCTACCGAGCATAGATACCATATTATAGGAATATTAGGGTTTGTCATGTACATACAGCGATGGTAATACGCAATAATTTTTTATCTTTTACGCTCGACCGCGGAAAAGATATTTAAATTAAAAGAAGTTTCACTCCTTACAAAATTTCTCAGAGAGCTGATGTCAAAAAGAAAAGCAAGTGCAATGTACGTCTTCAATATTCGTCAGGCAATGCTCATTTTCTAAATTCCTTCCCTTCAATTTTCCCGAGTAATCTTGGTGGGATTTCTACAACTATTTTGCCTAATGACTGCAAACAATGGCAGCTTCAGAAACATTTCCTTCTTGTAATTATCATCAAACGGTACTGCGGTACAAACAAATTTCTCCGAGGTAACTTCTCGGTGTCATTTCAAGGAAAATTTTCTTGCTTTCCGAGATAAACATCGCGGTATTTTTTGGGAAAATAAGTTGGATTTTTGAGGTACATTTTGAGAGGTAAAAACATGGCTTATCTTAAGGGTAAAAGATAATCGATTGAAAGATCAAAATCAGGTAAAGTCATTCATATGAAAATTTATCGTGTAATTGTCCCATTTGTCTTAAATATCTTCATTATCACACTTGAATTCTGGGTGGGTAGTAAAGTATAAGACCATTATCTTATTCATTGTCTTACCCTTGACGGTTTTGAGTTCCATACAATACTGAACTGACTTATTGTCTCGTTGACCTAATTTGAAGAAGGGAATAGGGAATTGCGTTAAATTTCCTTGTTGCAACTACGAACTACAAACAAATGGTCGGTTGTCATTTATCCAAAAACTGCTCGATATACAAGTACCCTTTACTAATGTTTCTTGCCCGTTTTTCTCCACAAAAAGCTAACTTCGCTTTGAAATGGGCAACTTCATCTTTCTGACTGACTGTGCCTGTTAATTGACATAAACGAGTTTGAGTTTTTCAGCTGACATTTAAAACAAACATTAAAAAAAACATGTCAGTCTTTGAACCTGCCTAGAATCGAACTCCAGTCCTTTCACATAGCAGCGTCATAGTTGAAAGAAAAATAAATAACCTCTGAGAAAACCAGTTTAATCAAAATAAATATTTAATAAAATATAACTACTATTTCTCTGCAATTTGTAATAAATAGTCCTTAATTTGTCAGACAATTAATTCTACCTCATATACATGATGTTTCAAACCTTTCCAAGCAATATTATTCCGAATAATTTCGAATAAAATTAAACAAACAGAGAGAATTGTTATCTTAGTAATTTATTGGTCGAATAAATTTTATTCGGCTCACGGTAGAACGCCTAGCAATTTGATTTCGATATTGATTGGAATTTTAAGGGTAGTTTTTAGTGCTGATCGGGTAGAAAATTACCTTTTATTGGGTATTTCTGAGTTCTATATCCATATATTTTATAAGATATTAGCTCAGCGGTTAACATACTTTTTAGTTTATCCTTTATTAAAAAGAACCAGGTTTCTAACTTATAAGATTAATAAGCAATTTTAATTTTAATTATTTTTTTACTGGATTATTATTTTAAAATTTCAAATAGTGTTGATTGTACTTTACACAAGTCCGTTTTACTTTCTTAAAGTGTGATAAAATGATAAAAACACTTTATTTATGTGTTATTATGTCTGTCATTGGCACTATTATTTCTACACTTTTTACACTACATTAACTCAAAATGCTTTGTTTGTTTTAGTCTTGACACTACATTGTTTGGTCTAACAGCTGAATTGCCTCGATATTCACATATCGGTGGAGACCGATGGTTCAAATATTGATTAACAAGTTGAGTGAGTTCAACTTCAGCCACTTGCTTAGCGTAGTAGGATGGCTTTTTTAATCCACCTATTGCTAAGTCAGTTATTTCGTACAAAAGAATTTTAGTTGTCATTTAAATAAACGACTAAATTCAAGTTGGTAGCAATTTGCCTGACTTTATATTAAAATGAAATGACTAGTCTTTTCTGATAAATTAATACCAATTATAAGGATTCGTAAATATAAAAAATATTTCTAAATTTCATAAAACTGATGTAACCGACAATTTGAAAATCTTGTTCAAAATATTATCTTTACCAAAAACGGATACATGAATTTGTATTCAAATATCAATCGGAAATAAACAAAATGTATCCGAAACACATCAATTTATCCGAAACCTCGTTGATACAGCCAAAGAGCTGAAATCTGGAGTACTAGCGATGTAATGTATTTTGTGTCTATCCAGCGATATTTTGCTTGCATATTCTTTGAAGATTTGGCTAGTAGTTGTGGTCAAATGGTTGTCTATTCGTGCAGGAATAGTGATATTCTGCTTTACAGGGTTTAAAGAGTTTTTTGTAAACTATCTTTACGGTTGTTTTAAAACTTAATATCTGAATTTAACACCTGATATTTAGTTCATAAAGTTAAACATTACGGAAAAACGATGTCGGTAAAGCTATTAAACTAAAACGAATTCATGTTGTCCGTGGACATTCGAAAATTCTCACAAAATGGAATGAATTTACGCTTAAAGTTTTTTTTTTTTTAATTTCAAGCTGATAGGATTTTTATTTCCATTTCCATAACACTGCAGTATTAAACATGAACGCTTGTACCGAAAATTAATATTACGACATACGTACGAAAACCCTTTTCGAACTTTCCAGTAATAATTTCAAATCCTCGATAAATTCGATTTCATCAATCAAAAATCCCGGACTCTCCCGTGACCCCGGGATTTTCGATACATTTCCCATCCCTACCAACCCACTGGGAATTCGGGAGTCGTCAACACAAATTGTGATCGAAACAGTCTGCTGCAGAAATTGAAAAAGAACTGGCAACCCCGAGGGGCTTGTATAGACAAAGGGATATTATACATGAGTATGACTTTCGGAGTAAAAATCGCCGTACAGTAGTTTTTTACACTGGCAACATTCTCCGAATGAAAAATCCGTGGAGTTTTTATGCTCCTTGACTGGAACTGGAGACAAATAAAGGAGTATTTTTCGTCAAAGCCGAGGGTGTTGTCAAAGAGTTTTGAACGTTCTCTAGTGTTGATATTTTATTATTACTTGTTCACTTACTTTTATCAGTCTTTGTGGACGTTACAGGTTTTTGTAGTCGAAAGGTAGGAAGAGGTGTATTCTCTGATACATGCTTACTTCATTCATGCTGAAGGCTCAGCTGAATGTGGGAGTACTATAGGTATACCTCTGTCTAATCCTTCGGGAAATGCAGATAAGATGTTATATTTATGTTATTAATCTTTTTTTTGCTGACTTTCTCGTCGAAAAAGTGCGACCGCTAAAGATGGGACCTTTGATTCGAATCCTAGGACCAAGTGTTATCGAGTTTTTCGAAAAGGAAATTCTGAATTTATAGACTTGCCCGCATTAGGACTTACCTATAACGTATCTGGAATGTCAAGAAGATTTATTTACCTTCACCTTCTTAAGTCAATGATGACATAGTTATACTTTAAAGATTTTTAGTGTCACTTGCCAGTTCCCTAATTGCGTAGACAATCACAATCGGAACGGTTTTAAGGAAGTTCAAAATCCATTACTTTATAAGAGTCTAATATTCGTCAGCTTGAAAACGTAAATAACTCAATGACACGATATGTAGGTTGTGGGCTCGACCTCAGACTGGCGCTTTACTTGGGTGTAAATAATTTCTTCACCACTGCTCTCAAAACGGTGAAGGAAAATATCGTGAGGAGACTGGCATGTCCTAGAACCAAAAATTCAAAGACATGTGACATCTACCAACCCGCACTGGGCCCGCGTGGTGGATTACCCACCCCTCTCACAGAGAGGAGGCCGGTGTCCTAGCAGTGGAGATTATGCTGAAGGCATTAACCATTGAAAGCGTGTTACGCAATTAGGCTGCAGGTTGAAATCCACAATCTCAAATTCTATAATGGATGTTTAATGTGAGTTAGTCGTGAGTTTGTGTGTGTGTATGTATGTTTAATGTACGATTTCAACCCTAACCTCGCCTAACCCCTTCGATAAAACAAACACTTCAATTCAACATTAATGTTTTAACCCTAATTGCTGCAAGTGTTGGGATTTGATTCCAGCAATGAAATCGTCATCACAGAGCATATGGTGTCATATTGAATCCTATTGCTTTGCAGAACAAATGATACACAATCGCAAGAACTCTGCCAGACGAATACCAACCTTATAACATAACTAATAAAGGTTGTGAGAAGTGTAACGGTAAGTTGGTAAACGTGAAGGCACATATGGCCCAAGTTTGAAGTGGTGTGGCGTATTTAAATGTTAATTAAATCAATTAATTAATGGAAATTCTTTTGAACATTGTTTGGATGAAGGCTGGTGTGTTTAATCTAATCAGAGTAAGCTCTGAATATGTTCATTAGGAAAAACGCTAGGTCTACTTGAAATAGGTGGTATGGTACTAGCCTAGATTTTGAAAGTCATGTAAAATCCCTGATTAGTAATTCTGCTGTCGAATTTATACTTCTATACTAATATTATAAAGAGGTGTTTGTGATTTTGTATGTAGGGGTAGTCTTCGTAACTACTGACCAAGTTATGAAAATTCTTTCAATAATGGGAAGCGACAGTATTGAAGAGTGTCATAGGATATTTTATGTTAAACAAGAAATTTCTCGCGGACGAACTTGCGGGCAGAAACAGCTGGTATCATTATAACTAGACATACATAATATTTGACACCAGATTTTTTAAATTGGTTTTCGGAATACCTGCGGGAGTGACAGGCAGATAAAGGGCAACTTTCTCATCCGACTCTTGCGATTTATAAAAGAAGTTTAATGACAACGCAAGCATCAACACTCAAAGCATTTATTTCAATTAAACCATTTACAGGCACTTTTGAACTGTCAAGAAGTCGGTCAGTCAGAAAATATGAAGTCAGTTGCCCAATCCAAAGCGTAGTAGGTACCTATGGAGAAGAATGGACAAGAAAATCCATGGACACTCTTTTAAATTATATTTTTACAAAAATATTAGTTACTTCCATTATTAATGTTGAATTTATAATTATAATTATGTGAGAACGATGTAAAAAAGACGTAGGCATTAAAAGCGTCCAGATTACAGCAAATAGTAAAAAAAAAACAATCAATAACAAAAAATTAAAAAATAAGCCGAGGCAGCTAAGTGATGACCTCAAAATTAATGATCCTGATCACCTCATATTATTAGGAGAGTCGATGTCCAGTTATGTCGGAATATGGCAGATAAAATCTGATTGTTATCTATTCTGTAATTATACAGAATAGACAACAATCATGTTAATAGTGTGAGTTCTGCCCGTAAAATAGTTTCAAGGGACACAATATCCATTGTGCCATTAGAAGAAAAGAATTCAATCTAAGCTCTACTTAAACCAGCAATGGGCAAACTACTACCATTGTTTAACCTCCCACCAACCAAAACTGGCATTTAAAACATCACACACATCATTCAACTCTAAAGGGTAATCCAGACTCGCTGTCTCCTATAAAACATCACACACATCATTCAACTCTAAAGGGTAATCCAGACTCGCTGTCTCCTATAAAACATCACACACATCATTCAACTCTAAAGGGTAATCCAGACTCGCTGTCTCCTATAAAACATCACACACATCATTCAACTCTAAAGGGTAATCCAGACTCGCTGTCTCCTATAAAACATCACACACATCATTCAACTCTAAAGGGTAATCCAGACTCGCTGTCTCCTATAAAACATCACACACATCATTCAACTCTAAAGGGTAATCCAGACTCGCTGTCTCCTATAAAACATCACACACATCATTCAACTCTAAAGGGTAATCCAGACTCGCTGTCTCCTATAAAACATCACACACATCATTCAACTCTAAAGGGTAATCCAGACTCGCTGTCTCCTATAAAACATCACACACATCATTCAACTCTAAAGGGTAATCCAGACTCGCTGTCTCCTATAAAACATCACACACATCATTCAACTCTAAAGGGTAATCCAGACTCGCTGTCTCCTATAAAACATCACACACATCATTCAACTCTAAAGGGTAATCCAGACTCGCTGTCTCCTATAAAACATCACACACATCATTCAACTCTAAAGGGTAATCCTGACTCGCTGTCTCCTATAAAACATCACACACATCATTCAACTCTAAAGGGTAATCCAGACTCGCTGTCTCCTATAAAACATCACACACATCATTCAACTCTAAAGGGTAATCCAGACTCGCTGTCTCCTATAAAACATCACACACATCATTCAACTCTAAAGGGTAATCCAGACTCGCTGTCTCCTATAAAATAAAGCCATTCACCATTCAATGTGACATTTGGCACGCTTCCCCTAATTGCTTGTGTGTGCTAGCCTTTATACCCCCTTTGTTCTTGATTACTTAATGCCAGCATTTTTAATTACTGGGGCGGCTTTTTAATATTTTTGTCATTCAATTATTAACTTTTTTTTATTGTTTTCTGAACGGTTTACTTTGTTCTGAGTGTGTAGTTTTTTAAATGTTGATTATTTTGCTTTTGATTAAGTTAACTTTAAAGTCGCTATCATGTCATGCTGTTTCTTTTCTAGTAGTGAATAGCCATTTTCTTCTCTCCCTTGATATTGCCAAGGGTCACTCATTTCTATGTAAAGTCGGAGAAATTAAGCAAATTGACACAAATACAATTTGTGGGAGTGGTATCGTAGACCTTTTCGAAGTATCAGATTTGAGGAAAGTTCTTTGACTAAGAAACGATGCACACCGTTTAAACCAGTGAAGATAAAAAGAATCAGTCACACTCCGGGGGAGTGCCGACAGAAGTGAAAACAAAACACAAACAGAATACTTTGCCATCACTCACTGACATATCGGATATACATTAAAACCGAGTATATCCCGAGGACAGCCGAACACATCCGAAGCGGTGTCGTTACAGTAACAGTGGCGCGAATTCAATTTTCCAAGAATATTCGAGACTATTATCTAGATCAGCAACTTTGTAGAAAATGATGAGAATTAAATATGGGGGGTTGAGCAGAAATACTCAATTCAGGGAAATGGTCGAACGCTTTTCCCGGTACCAAACTGTTTCATAGATTAAAAGGATGTTTACGTTTTCAAAGGCTAAATATTTATACAGAATGATGTATCGCGTCTGAGGTTTTACAAAATATATTCCCTTTATAAAACAAAGTGGCGTTTCGTGTCTGTCCTCGTAACTGCTTAGCTCTAAACCTAAATATCGACGGGCTTTCACGTATATTCCGAGAATTTATTCCGGAAGTTTTATTGAAGTGAAAACTTCTTTAGGCGCGTTAGGCATTTTTTGAGATGGGGAAAAAACCATTGAACTCGCGACAGTGTTCCCGACACCGCGCTACATTCGGATGTGTTCGGCTGTCCTCGGGATGTACTCGGTTTTAATGTATTTGCGATATGTCAGTGAGTGATGGCAAAGTATTCTGTTTGTGTTTTGTTTATATGACGATTCAAAAATACACACGTAATTGTTCAAGTTTTCACTTCTGTAGGAACCAGAGTGCCGCTTTTTTGTATGAAATATTAATATTTAACTCGTACTATAGAATATTATGCTAAGCTAGTATATAAGCTAAGAGAAATCAGTAAAGTTTTGACTAGTAACTGCAATTCTTGTTCTAAAGCCTTCTCTACGGTTATTATCTTATTCAATTAAATTAGGACGAGTTGGGTTGTATATTTCGCTAATTGGGCTACAACTTTATCTTGTCATGGTTTTAGCATAACATGTGTGCAAATTATTATCTATCTAGGTAGGCGGCATATTACGTTCTACCTACCATTCTATTTTACTACTGTTTGAAAAACTCAAGTCATCAATAATGACATAAAATCCTTTAACTTTTTCCACGAAATAATCAATTTTCCACAACATATATAATACACGACATGTGTCTTATGTGTGATCGTCCAATTATTTGGGAATAACGTCTGCCTCAGACGGGGCGCGCCACAGTATATAAATTACTTGGCGTAGGTCAACCGACGATGGTGCAAGAGATAAGGTGGTCGCGATTTATGTGATGTTGGTACTTTATTTGGTACACCAACAACAGCACACACAAAGAATTTTCAAAATGTATGGTCACAAACGTGACGCCCGTAAATTGTTCTTTAAGATTCAAATTCAAATTCATTTATTAAATTTACTCATGTTCACAAACATACAAGTATTAACATGCAGTTCTAACCAAGAGAAGACTTAGACCGATTTAACAGCGGGTCCCAAACTGCGGGGTAATTGCGTAACACACTATCAGTAGCAATGGGTTTCATTTTGACAGTTCAACAACATTCATTGCGTTATTCACGTTGTTGAGCAGACACATTTTTCGAACATACCTATGGAGCAATGGATTAGCAATATACTTCAAAATGATTCAAATTGAGAGTAATAGTGTGTTACGCAATTAGGGTGCTGGGCACAGCCTGTATCTTGATGACCCAAACACTATACATAGTTGCTAATTGAATCTTCTGCTAGCGCAAGATTGGTTGATGATTTCATAGTAGGTAATTAATTATTAATAATTTACAATTTACAATTTGAAGATTGCTGGGTAGAGTGACAAAAGGAAAGGTCTTTGCTGCACAGGATAAAACAGTAGAAAAAATAACGATGCCATTGTAAGGACGCTTGAATACAAGTCTTTGTATTTTAGCGAAAATACGTAATTTCAGGTATCGTTGGTTGAAATAGTGACTTAACATCCATCGATACACGCTAGGCGACTAGCGAAGGCGCCAAAAGGAGAAAATTCTAGAGCATTTGTTTCACTTCGCTACTTGTAAGGTGACTCGCTAGGCTATAAGCGTGAAGCAAGCCACCCTGTCAGTGTGTACGTAGCCTTACAAAAACAAATGTAAACCGTACTTTAGGATTGTTTATTTCAATTCAGTGGCAAAATTTTATTACACTGGTCCTACAATAAAATAGTCCGAAATCTCAAGCAAAAATTAGGCTAAAACCACTGACCTAATAACCCAGCAACACAGTACAACAATACAAACAAACCTTTTGTACAAAAACTTACAAAATTATACATTCACAAAAATGATTTATATTTACAGACAGACACTAAAATATACTACTTTCCGCTTTAAAATTACGCCACAAGCAAATGCAGTCAGAATGCGTTCGTTATGGCCAGTTTTGGAGTAAAGCCAGCAAATACGGACGACCAACGGATAGGCACGAAATATATATGATTTGTTAATATCATAACTTAGAGGAGGAAATGAAAAATCTTATGTCGTGAACTTTTGATCCGGATTTTTAGAGCTAAGCTCATATAATATTGGGGGATGTTAGGGGATGGACACACTTGGAAATGGATTTCTTTGAGTAAGCCCCGGTTTAGACAAAGCTTTTGAGAAGTAACATGATTGTTTGTTGTTATTTTAGTAATAACCCGTTGGATGCGAGAAGCACAGAACCGGTCGAAGTGGAGGTGCTTGGGGGAGGCCTATGTCCAGCAGTGGACGTCTTTCGGCTGAAATGATGATGATGATGATTTTAGTAAAACAACATCTGAAACTATTTTAAGATGAGGAATTTGACAAGCATTTCTAAACGGAAGATAAAACTGATATTTACGAGTAGGTTTTATTAAATTGTGTTTGTATAATTAAAAATGGATTTCTAAGCAGACCGCTACAGTATATTTATATTAGTATGAGTATGTTTATTTAAATGCTATTATGAAATGTATATTAGTATGTGTAGTGTATGTATATTTACCTTCCATTAATGATAAACTGAATTGTTTAGATATTAATATCATAATGGGTTTGACAGATTCTGATCAGAGTTTACTCTAGTTTTTATTAATTCTTACAAGCACATAGGAAACAGCTGATACATATACAAACTTCACAGACGGACATATAATAGATAACATAGCATTTTCTGTGCAAGGAACTACAGTACATCTAACAATTCATTCGCAATTACCAACGCTTCGAAATGCTGAGAATTTTCTCAATTCCTTCCATGTCGAGAGACTAAAGAGACGCCAGAGTGCGCAGTGCAGTGGTCAAGACTACTCGAATGTAGTTGTTCAAAATTATTTTTCACTATTTCAGCTTTGGTCCCATAGTAAAAGTTGTTAATAATGATGAGTAGGTACAATAACCGCTTAAGAGGACTACATGACCTAAAGCGCGGTCTTTGTCGGACTGCATAGAAAAGAAAGAGAAGCGCGATGCCACACCGCTGGTAATTTATTGCAAAATATGAAGCAATTATCGATTTACGAAAAATCTAGTGTTTGGACAAAAAAACTAAAACACTATAGTTTTAGTATGTTGCTTGTAGGATAATCTGACAAAAAATCATAATGATTGTATGTATATTAGTATGAATTTTGTTGTAAAAAAAAAGTTTTTAGAGGTATCTTCATGATTTTTTTCTATCGTACCAAATAAGTTGTATTATGTTTTCAACACACTATCTTCCTAGCATTTATCCTGAAGAATATCATATATTTTTTTGAGTTTTTTTACTGTAGTTTATCATATACTTTTATTGTTTCTAAAACTTGCGTTTTTTGTGTTTAGGTCCTGTAAGCCCCTTAAGAGGAAAACGGTGATTAAAATTTCAGCCTGTATACAACTAAATCTATACTATTAATAAAGCTGAAGAGTTTGTTCGTTTGTTTGAACCCGCTAATGTCTGGAACTACGGACTGGATTTGAAAAATTATGTTTCCATTTGATAGCCCTATTCTTGAGGAATTCTATTTTACACATCGCTAGGGCTCTTAAAACCCGAGCAAAAAAAAAAAAAATAAAGAACGCTAAGCTAAAACTAAGTAAGCGGGCAAGCGATGCGGTGGGGTGGGGTGGGTCGGGGGAACAGAAAAAAAGCTAGTATAGGACATTTATCGAGAAAAATATGTAATATTGTAAGCCATATTGCCAATAATCAATTAGTTATTTTTCCTCAGAAACGACGTTACGTTTCCATTGACCTATATTTACGAGAATCATCAAAGAAACGATTCATTAACTCGAATTAACATTTATTTCCTATTCTCATTAACAGACAGACATTGCGCACAAACAAACCCAAAAGCTTCTGTAACAATTTTGAAATTAATTATAAGTTATTAGAAAATAAGTTTTCCTGTCAAACGTCCTGTCAATAAGCAAGTAATTTGATGTTATTTTGAAATGCCAGGCTAACGAAGAGACTTGTTCTCAAAGGCATTAGATAAATATTCTCAGATTTGTCGAGAAGAATTTGTTTTTATTGTGTTTTTTATTGGGAAGGAGTTTGTTACGTATTATTGTTTTATAAAAGGCTATTAAATAATTTCCAGTAATACTATTTCAGAACCACAGGTAAAAATCCCAAACCCATAAACTTTGAAAAACCATAAAATAAATGCCCATAAAATACTGGAAAATAAATTTAATTTATCACCACTGCATTGTCAGTGCCCGTTATGCGCTTCCAAATATTAAAACGCATAGCTCATAAGTCATTATAAAACGACTGTCATTTTTATTGATGATGACGATGGTTAAATAATTAATGTCGATTAATTTTGTCGCCGATAAAATGAGGAGACAGTAACTGACGGGGTTATGGATGGAAACTTGCTTGCTTGGCACGTTTTGGTTTATTTCAGGAATGACATTTAAAGTGCAGCAGTTGATGATGCTTAATGTCTTCATAAAGAAGTAATATTAGATGAATTGAGATTGTATGAAGATGAGCACTTAAGCATGAACATTGTATCACTTACAGGCGAAAGTGTTACAATGAAGGCTACTGATCGAATTTGGATGAAATTTAGCACACAGGTAGACCGTGACCTGGGTAAGGACAGGCTACTTTTTATGCTAGATCGTAGACGAAGTCGCGGGCAATAGCTAGTGACTTCATAAAGAAATATTTAGTTAAAGGAATTGACAATGAAAATTGAAGCACCTACATCTTTTGAAACATTATTGCTAAGTAGGTAGGTACTGGTCGGATAAAATTAGTATCATCGACACTAGAAGAAGAAGAAGCATTACTAAGACCGTTTTTAGCAATATTAAAAGATGTGAAGTTCTGATGACGCTAGATGACATTGACAATGATGTAATTCAACCTGATAAGAACCCTAACCTTTTAATTGAATTTAAAGCTGCATATCACGAATGTAGTACATTTATATTTCGTAGAGCGACATAACTCTAAGAGCACTATAATCTACCCTTAGTGCCCAGACAGACATTTCACCAGCATTGTCAGCATCCCCATTAATCTCCATTACAAACCCGCTCCACAAAACTAAGCGAGCATGACCATCCTGGACATATAACTCAAAAAAATCGATATTCCTTTAAACCGAGCCAAATCTGGGGGTACAGTAAAACTAAAAATTAAACAATCCTACTTGGTGCTCTGCCAAGTATCTTTGTTTCATTGATGCATATCTTGGGTTACTTGGCACAGGGCTCTGTGAAAACGGTCTTCCTGACTGGTAGTAGCGTTGATTTTCTTGATAAAAATTACAATATGTTCGAGTCTTTTTGAATTTGGGTGTCTGCATTTTCGGAGCAAGTAAACATCTGAAGATGGATGAAACTTGTTTGAGGTAGAGATCAAGATTGGATTTCTTTAAACCTGATCGTAAAGTATCGTTTCTTTCTAAGAATTTTCTGATTTATTGCCGGAGCACTTTGGAAAAGTCTTATGCTTTTTAACGACCTCTTGAACTTTAATGATGAAGCTAAATTCACGGATTCAGATCATTATTCAATTCTAAATATCGTAAAATCTATCGGTTTCATTACTAAGATGATTTGGGCGTCAGATGTTATTTTTTCTAGGACTACCTCTTTTTTATGCTTTCTTTCATGGTCTATATAATTCAATTCATAATTCACTGGTTTCCTAGAAAAAAACAATTACCATTTAAACCGACAAAAAATAACTCTTTAAAATATTCTCAGCTGCCCAGTTCATTAACGTCCATAATTTCCAACAATTCTTATAATCCACTACCCTTTATTACATCATAAATATTAGACTCCAAACCGCCTATTTTAATTTTAGAAATACCCTTTTCAGCTTTATTAAGTTTGTCGTATGCAAGTTTCTAACAAAGCACGAAATATCGGGCCAATCTTAAATGTTGGCACTTATACCGATGCAGGGGTTTTATCAATACAGATTTTTATCTCTGGACTTCCTGCGTTGGGGAGCCGTATTTTGTAGTTATGTACGTATTTTTCGATGTTGGGAAAAGGGGCAGCCGATTCGAGCCAAGGTTCTGTATTTAAGTTATTTTGTCAAGTGGAACTTATTTACGGGTTTTGCTATATCTAGATTCAAAGTTTTCAAATCGTATATTTCAATTAGATCAGCTGCATCTAGTTATACTGGAAGCCAAAAGCCAACCCCAACATAGTTACAAAAAGGCTAGGCAGATGATGAGTTTATTATTCCTTATGCAGCTGCAAATGATTTATTAATTATATTTTTCCGTAAGGCATTTTCTCCTTTAACTCTTTCTAGTCTACGATAATATTACTCACGTCTCGTGGTAATTATGTCAAAGCATTCTTTCAAAGGAAAACTTAATAAGGATGTTAAAAGAGAAATTAAAATTGGCTCGGAACAACTTCGAGCTTACCTATCGTACTGGGATTATTACCAGAAATGTAGACGCTTTAACCAATACTTTAAATTACTATTGTTCTGTTGACTACAACATGATCAAAGTAGATGTGAAAAGATCGTAAAAATACAGCATAACAGCATCGTCTATAATGTTCCCACTACTGGGACACATGCCTCCTCTCTGTGAGAGGGCCATAATCCACCACGCCGGCCCAGTGCGAGTTGGTGGATGTCACATGTATTTGTACATGTTACTCACATGTATTTGTACATTTGACTCACATGTACAAATACATTTGGTTACTTTTTTCGCAAATGACAACGACCATCGATGACATCACGATCATCAGCAGACATAATGTTATGAACTAACCTGCCAATTGCTGTTATGCTGGTATCCAGAGCCTCATCCCCACACAAATCCTCAAAACAAATACCATTAAAAACCCACTCAATTAAAATTTGAACAGCTCCGAAACTCACACAGAAAATGCTGACTTAAAAAAATATTTATACAAAAACTCTCGACCTAAAATTTCGTTTTAAGGGTTCCGTACCTCAAAAGGAAAAAACGGAACCCTTATACGATCACTTTGTTGTCTGTCTGTCCAGACCCTTTATCTCGAGAACGCGTGGAAGTATCGAGTTAAAATTAAAACCATATAAGTACTCAGGTCTGCGGTCCCTTGAAGCTGTGAAAAAATCAAACTTTTAAGTAAACGTAAAAAAAGATACGGCCGTTTATGCCGCAAAAAACGTATATTTCGACACTCTCAAGGGAACCAAAATGTATAGGGTACTTCCCGTTGACCTGGAATCATGAAATTTGGCGAGAAGCAATGCCATGTAGCATAATTAAAGGAAAACATCTGAAAACCGCAGTAGTCACATTTAAAAAAAACCCGTGATAAACTATTTACATACCTACAAATTTGTACGGAACCCTCGGTGCGCGAGTCCGACTCGCAATTGTCCGGTTTTTTTGTCCTTTGTGTTTCACGGACGTGCGCATTTGAAGCTCACAGTTCTGCCGTGTGCCTTTGAGTCGTGTCAACATATGCCCTGTTGTTTATTAAAAGTCTACCAACCACGTTTCTGTCAAACATTTTGATAGAGCATTCGTGTTTTATTAAAAGGGAAACGAAAGTGGCCATTTTTCCACGAACGCTTTGGCTTTTGGAAATATTTGTTTTGTGAATGTCAAAAGTTTTTCTATGATGTTTTCGAAAGAATCCAGCCTAGGCTGAGGGCAATTTTCGTATTTTAAAGCTCTCAAAAAACACTTTTTAGGCCAAATGTAGGCATCCAACCTGTACTTACGCTAGAGTGATCTATCTATGTATTTAGGCCATAATGTCCCACTGCTGAGCAAAGAGAGGCCTCTCTTTCCCTTTTCCACACCTGTCTATCCTCGGCCATTGCGGGCCCGTCCTATCGATACGAGTGTGATATTTTATAATTCATATTTCATGGACCCACTATCCAATACGAATCCATGTCTACTATATACTAATCCATAGTTAATATTATAAATGCGAAAGTGTGTCTGTCTGTGTGTTACTTTTCATGCCTAAACCACTGAATGGATTTCGATAAAATTTGGCAAGGAGATAGATGGCATTGTCCAGGTTAGCACGTTCCTGTGGGATCATTTCCGAAATCCACACGAGCGAAGTCGTGGGTAGAAGGGTAGAAGATAGTTTACCATAAAATAATCAGAGCAATCTCTTAGCTTTGTACATGCAATAGACTTAGAAAGTAAAAAGAATTCACAAGGCATTTCACATTTAAAAGCTACACAAAAACCTGAAACTCGATGGCATCTTAAATGTTAAACAGGTAATATGGTTCATTGTTTGTAACACGTAATCAGTCGAAGGACTGAACCGACTACAAAAAAATGTTTCACTGATAGAAAGCTACACTACTGTCACCCACGCGGACGAAGTCGCGGGCAGCAGCTAGTTGAAATAAATATGTTAATGGTAACTTCAGTAAATTCATTTGATCAACAGAAAACAGTGTTACATTTTTAATACATTCAGCGTCAATGGTTGTGTTGCCAAGCTTGCAAGGGTTCCCGCAAAGGATTCGTGTTTTCATTTACCAAATGAAGTGTCATGGCGGCTTTCTTGGGTTTGCTTTCGTGTCATAGTAATTGCTATTGGATCCCTAGGGTTATGGTTATAGTATTTATTACTCTTGCTTCTAAATTACTTCGTGGAAACCGTTTCGTTATTTAATTTTAAAATAATTGTGAACTTTTAATGTGAATTTGATTAGGTATGTGAATAGAATAGAATAGAATACTCTTTATTATGTACACCATATAAATTACAGACATAAATATAGAAATTGAATTGAAGTGTTTTACGAAAAAATTCTTGGAAAAAACGTGCTTTGAAGCTATACTCTCATAATCAGAACCAATTCGAAAACTCAAAATATATCGGTCGATCAGTAGTCTTTTTTATTATGGACTGAAATAACAAATATAATGAAACGAAATGTTTATTTCTATAAATAGATCTTCTAAGACACTTTTACAAGTCAATGCTCGTCAATAATTTAAAACATTACATTGGGCATTGGCATTACCTAGTTGAAGATATTTTTTTAACCAAATATGCTTTGAAATACCAGACCAGAATAATAGCTAGCAAAAATCAAATTTTACACTAAGAACAATCCAAGCTCAAAAAAAATACTTCTTCCCCTAAAATAATTTACTATCAACACGGTCTCTAAAAGCGTGAAATGTGTAATAAATTACTAGAAGCAAAGCCAGGCCGCAATCATTCAAGACAATAGGTCTTCAAATAGTGGCCGCGAGCAAATACTGCTCCAAATAAGATGCCTAAGTGTGGGTCGAGCCTTCATTGTCTTTATTTGGCCTTTGTCTGTAGTTGTTCATTGGTCTTTGTGATTTTTAAGGTTCCGTGCTTGAACGGCTAAAACGGGAACGTATATGGAAGTCTACGCTGTCTTATTTGTTTCTCTGTCGATCTGTCTTCAAATTCGAATGTTTATTGTTCTCAAATGGTAAAAAAGTTATTACAGTTTAAAGGATCCAGCACCTTATAGAAACCCTGTAAGGGCACAGCAATTTTAACACATGTTATGTTCCCAGAAGGGTCAGGCAGTGTACCCACATTTGGCCAGTTGTTGTAATAGGGTGCGAGAAAATGGTCAAAAAATCGAAGCATCAATGAGTCAACGCCTACAACGTTCTAACATAAAAAAAAAAAAATCTGTATCGTACGTCCCATATTATTAATTAATGTCGCTTTCCGTGTATAATACCTACATTAATATTAAACGTAAAGAAAAACGGAACGAAACAAAAAGAAACTGAAATAAATCTCGATGATTTGTCAAGTTGTAAAAACCGCGTGAAGCAGAGGCGGTCTCTAGTAAAAGATAAATGAATAATAACTTAATTTTTTTTTAAATCGGTAAAAAGACTTATTAACCTATGTATGTCATCACTAGTGTATATCTTTCCACAAAAGACCAAAGTATTTTTTGGCCTTTTATCCTTGAGTACGTCAAAGTCTTGAAAAGAAGTACAGCTCCGGGTTTTAATTAGGCCGGTCTTATCTACTTTCGCCAGGCGTCTAGGGAGGGAAGGAAGTTGAAAAAGTCAATAATTACCTTTTCCCACGGTCAGAAGTGGCTTTTAGTAGGCGGGTGTGGCTGCAGTGGGAGCGGGAAGCGTGTTGAAAGAAAGACATCCCGTCTTTCTTTCAACACGCTTCCCTTTCTCTTCAGTATTTTTTGTTAAAAAATCCTGTCTTTTCTCATCGTATAATAGGTATCTAAAGAAGTCATCAGAAACTACGACACTAACTTTTTTGCAGTAATTTCAGTAATCCTAATAGTCTTACTTCTAGTTTCATCTTTATAACTGGCCGACCCCTTGGCAATTCAAAAGTGCCTGTAATTGGTTTAATTGAAGTAAATACTTTGATTTCCGAGACCCAAACTCAAGCTGAGTTTATATCTTGGAAATACACGAAGCTATAGGTATTAAGGAATTAGAAGGTTATGGAAAGCAAATCCGTCATTTTTTTTTGAACATTTAAATTAATTCTGGTCTGTAGTGTATAGCGCCTATCCAGTAGAACCCCCTTATTGTTTCAGTAAAACAATCCTTCAAGAATAAAACCACTTTCTGAGCTGCCTAAAATTAAATAAAACAAAACGCTGCCACTTATCACGCTACCGCTTGTCACTAAGCCCTCACCCTAACCTTACAAGCAGCACTTCTAATTGCATTATTAACCTGGCACATTTCGATCGGCGGAACCCTTTTGTTTCCTCGACTTTTTTTCAGGGTTCTCTTTTCCCTTTTCCTACCAGAATTGGATTAGAAAATTATTTAAATGTATTTTTTGAAGAAACAGACCTCCTTAGGAGTTTTCTTGTTTTTGAGTAAACTGATTTGTTTTGTTTAGACCCAAGAGGGAAGTTATGAGGTTATTTGTTTATTTCTGGAGTTTGTTGCCGTCTTAATTAATTTT
This sequence comes from Hydraecia micacea, assembly GCA_914767645.1. Classification (NCBI taxonomy): domain Eukaryota; kingdom Metazoa; phylum Arthropoda; class Insecta; order Lepidoptera; family Noctuidae; genus Hydraecia; species Hydraecia micacea. The sequence continues at coordinate 1,413,278 of OU611801.1, read as the reverse complement.
AGTGAATTATTAAACCAACTAGCAGTGGTTGTACTAATTAACATTTATTTATAACTAACTTTTAATATGGGCTACTCTGAATTTGTGTTGACACTATTGTAACCACAATCAAAAACGTAAGGGCGAGCGATGCAATGCGACGGGGTGGTTCAGAGGAATATTAATTTCACTCGGACGAAGTCGCGGGCAGAAGCTAGTAATATTTATATTAAGGTACTCCATCCCTCTTGAAATGAATTATTTATTTTTATTATTTTTGGAAGGCTTACAGACTAATAACACTATAATAACATAATATATAACTAAATTGCTAATTACAAGCCTCCACAGATAAATACTAAAATTACTACTCCTTTCATAGTCTACAAGTTATATCTTATCTTCTACTCTATTCTATTAGTAATTGCTCCAAAGTTAATTTTGTTCAAACATTCCATCATCCATGTAATTTGTTATAATTTTATGCCAATCTGGACAACAAACGGTTACAAGTGCAGGCCGGTGTCTCCTGTATAAAAAATGATTTTGCTAATAGCTTTCTTAGTAGGTATGCTTGCCTTGGTGCAGAAAAGGTCAATGACTTAGGACTTAACAGCAACATCACGAAAAGTCTTAATCATTCACATACCATAAAAAGTTAATAACAAAACCATCAGCGAACACCTAATTAGGAATAAAGATGTTCAAACTGACGACTTGCCCCTAATTTCAGTCTCCCCATCACTTATTCCGAACGTCTCACCAAGTTTGTGAACGAAAGAAAGAAAGAAAGTAAAAGGATCTAACGAATATACCTACAGTTAGTGAGTTAGTTTAGTAAATGTTTAGACGAAGCGCGAATGGTAAATAGATAAGTGAGTAAGGTACTAAGAAAGGGTGTTGTATAGTTTGACGTTGGAAGAAAGTTATAAATGTAGTTTTAGAATTGACTAACGGCACTGATTTAAAGCAGTAGTTGTTTATTGTAGTTTTGGTAAATTAAAAATGACAAAATCCATGTTTATTAACAAGTTCGGCAGTAAAAACTGAGCAGTAAACTAAATAAAAAAGAGTCGTAACAAATATTTAAATGGGTAATTTAATAAATAATCTTATTCTCTAAATCTAAATAATCTTGAGAGCAGTGGTGGCCAAGTGGTAACAGCCGCGACTTACGAGTTGTAGGTCGTAGGTTTGAATCCAGACAGGCGCTTTACTTTGTGTAATTTATTTCATCACCACTGCTCTCAAAACGGTGATACCGGCATGTCCTAGAACCAAAAATTCGAAGACATGTGACATCTGCCAACGCGCACTGGGCCCGCGCGGTGGATTACGGCTCACTCCCTCTCACAGAGAGGAGGCCTGTGTCCCAGCAGTGGAAACATTATAGACTGATTATGTTATGTTATGTAAAATCACTGAACGGGCAGGCAGACACGTGTGGTCAGTGTTGCAGAGACCACTTGATATCTTTTTTTTCACAATTTCTTTACTATTTTTAGGACGAAATCTTTCACAAAAAACCTCTATTTTCCCGCCAGCGTTATCACACACACACACACATCTGCATACAACTCCGAAAATACTGCTATATTATGAATAATATCCCCCACTATAATCTTATCCATATTTTATTGTTCGAATCTCCCGGCCCGTTGCTATGGCAACGGCAGCCTTGATGCTGTACAGAATATAGCCGTTCATGGAGTATTGATGGAATGTTTTGTAGAAGATGTCTTGTGTGTTGGGGGTGTGGGTGGGATTTTGCTTTTCTTTTTGTTTTCGTGCTTGTTTCTGCTTTGGGTAAATGAAGAGAATATTTGGATGGAAAATGGTGAAATTAATATCATATATTATGTTAAGAAAAATGGATTTTTTTATTTGAGGGGACAATAATGGGTTAGCGGGATCATCCGAAAGGGTTACCGCTGCCCCGGAACATAAAGGGCTAAGGAAGGAACACGGGTGGGTTTTAGTCAGTAAGAGTCTGACACTCCCTTCCGCTCCACCCAGAGCGGGAGGAGTCATTAGATAATTTCCATCCAAAAAAAAAAAAATGGGACAATAATAATTAAAAACCCAGTCAGCACAGGAGTTTTTTGAAAACATCAAATACCCAAACACAACGTACGACATTAAAGATTTTTGTTTTAATCTTAGTGCACACGAGCGACACGCGTCAACGGCAGAGGCAGCTATCGACACGTGTCGACGGCTGCCGTCGACAACATGCCGCTCGTGTATTTGAGCACCGGCTGCAGTTGCCTCCAGTTGTGTTAATAGTGATGGGCCGACTATGAGTTATGCCAATCAGTTGACCAGCTATCCTAGTGAAAGTAATTGGATATTACAGATGTTTTTATTTCAGTGTTCGATTGTAGACTGGGAACGTCATTAGTTAGATTTGTGTTGATTTTTTTATCATATTGACATCCCTATCCTATATACTAATATTCAGTATGCTAGCTAACCTCAATTTCGATAGGTACCTAAACCACTGAAGTAATTTCAGACTCAATTTTCAAAATATAAATTACGTTAGTTGTATAAAAGCAATATTTTTTAATAATAAGTCTTATCAAGATACTATTTATGTCTTTTAGACTTAAGTAGGTACTAATAATATTTTCAGTCTTCAGTTTTAATGATAGTTTTAGACATGTCATTAAAAACAAATATTTTTTGGCACAAAATATTGCTCAAATTAAAAGACTTTTTAAAGTAAAAAAGATAAATACGTCCGTCGTGAGGTTATTGAAGGTCACTGTACAAATGTTTTAATATTATAAAGGCAAAAGTTTGTGAGGATGGATGGATGGATGGATGTTTGTTACTCTTTCACGCAAAGATTCCTGAACGGATATGGATGAAATTTGGCACACAGATAGTTTATAACCAGAATTTACACATAGGATACTTTTTATCCCGATATTCCCACGGGATCGAAACTTGTGCGGGAGAATCCGCGGGACGCTGCTAGTAACTAATAAAGAGAACTAAGTGTAATGCCCGCTTTCACTAACGTCAAGCAAAACAACATACAACATACATAACCTCACGCTTTCTTCCCATGGGGTAGGCAGAAACTACAGAACGTCACCTGCTACGATCCTTACATACTCCTTTAAAGCGATTTCTCAAGCGATACTATGTATTATAGTAATGAAGATAAAGTTTAAAATTATATGACACTGAAACTGCTCGCCGCTTCGCTGCCATCTCGGTGTGATCCGGCCCTTAGCCTCGTTTACGTTCATACATCTGTTCACACACGCACGCCGGTTGTGAGTACTACATACCTGAACTTTCTGAAGATCACCACCAGAAAGATCACTATTGTCCTTCAAAGCAACATTACTGAGGTAATACTAAAGGAAAGCAGTTTCCCGCTTAAGAAGTCGTTTCTTAGTAGTAAGCTTTGGAATCTACATATTTGAAACTTGACTACGATTTTAGTATCAATCATATTATCTGTATTTTTCTTTTTATCACATCTATTCAAAAAACAGCTAGTGTATTCTTCGTGAACAGGGACTAAAATAGCTCTTTAATCCCTAGGGACTAAAAGTGATTTGAATTTGGGATGTGGATATTGTAAGTAAAAGTTACAATCACCAAAGAGATCAATCACGAACATCGTTTGAACAAGTAACAGCTGTATGATAAAGAATAACGCGCGCGAGCCAAATAATAAAACAAGTTTGTGAAAAAATTAAAAGCGCCCAAAAAGCATTCTGCCTTCGTTCGTACGAGTAATTGCTTACTCAAAATTTTATGTAAATAAATAAATGTACTATTCTTATTCATAAGTTGCACTTACTTATTTTTTCATAGAGGGTGATAAAAAGTAGAGTGTCCGCCTCGGGAGTAATACTATTTTAAGCTCGAGTGCTACCACTAAACCTGTTGCTAGGGCACAGCTAGTATTGACTATACAGAAAAAGCGACGACATGGCTAAGACGCGTATAGACATCAGTCTCCTGGCCTCAATTCTATTTCCGAGAAATCAAAACGTTCGTCTACCTATCTGCTTATTTTTTCTGGCAACACAAAACCAATACAAAGTGCCACGTAGACCGCAACAAAGCCAGGTTCTCACCTTTGTGTTCAGCGTCGCTTGTCAGACAACAATATCCGGTTACTGACCGCAAGCTATAAGTGAGAAGCGGGCATTATGTGCCGAGAGTTTCAAGCAGGCTGTGGCCTGTTCCTACTAAGGATTGAGGGTCTTGAATTGTTTGATTCTTGTGGTCTTTCGGTACGGAGGAACCAAAGCGTCTGGAACAAGGGAAAACTGGATTTGTTTGAAACTATGTATTGTAATAATTGTGCTGGACTTAAACAAGGCTTGATTATTCTGACATTCCGTGTTGTGGCGGACATAAAGAATAGCACCATGCTATTTTTAGGGTTCCGTACCTCAAAAGGAAAAAATGGAACCCTTATTAGGATCCCTCGTGTGTCTGTCTGTCCGTCCGTCTGTCACAGCCAATTTGCTCCGAATCTAATGGACCGTTTAATTTGAAATTTGGTACACATATGAATCTCTGTGACCCAAACACAGACATGTAACGTAAATAAATGAATTTTGATTATGGGGTCATTTTTGGGGGGCAAATAGAAAATAAAAAAAATAATGTTTCGCAATCTGTATCGCGTGACATATCAAATGAAAGGCCTTACTGTGAGAATCTCAAATATATTTTTTTCATAATTTTGAAGTGAATTTTGTTAAAGTTATTTAATGAGACGAAAATTCATACCAACTACGGAAACCTTCACATAAAATATATTTTGCATGCGAAAATTCCTTTTAGAATGGGCAACTAGATTCAATTCTTCTTGTAAATGTTGATACTTATCTCTATGTGGCTTTTAATATAAATAAACGATTTGATTTTGATTTTAAATGCCTACTAAACATAAGCGTTACATAAAATCCGCTTCAGCTTATAAATCAAATCAGAAACGATCCCCAGTGTTTATAAATGTTTGTGGCAGGTTCCACTACGAGTTCGGTTACAATTACATTATAATATTCAACTTCACACAGAACTTGGCAGCGTGAAAAATAGTCCGTGAAAGTCAAGAAAATAACTTTCTGACTTCAACGTGTCTCCATGGATAATTAGAGGTTCTACGTTAGATATTGTTAGTAGCTTGCAAAATGGTTTTTACAGCAATACAGCCTTGGTTGTTGCAGCGAGCTACCTTAGACGTGCTGAAAACTATTTTTTTTATAAGAATTTGGGTACTTATTGAACTTATCAAAGAACTACGCTTATTTATTGCTGAGTAACACCGAATTCTATGTCGTGAGATACCTCGGCCACATTGCCCGTAGAGGTACCAAAAACATGGAACGTCTAATGGTGACAAAAGACGTGGAGGCCGAAGCTCAAAAAGGTGGTCGGTTCAAATATCTTAGCCATTGCAAATCCCCCGTCAGGGCCGCACTCCACCAGGCCACTTTTTCTTCGTGTCGCTGGTACGATTGTATTTTAGATCTTATTGGCCCAAAACTTCGCCATACTATCTACCACTAAATGAGCGTCTTCCTGCAGGGTGTCACCATCCATGGCCCACTTGGAAGTCCCTGAACAGTCTCCGGACATAAGTGCGAAGATATAACTCCAACCTGGTAAAGTGGGCCTGCCTCTATGGAACCCTCGAGTAGGTGTGTTTGTGGAGCTATTTCGCAAACCTAGCTCCACCTGCTATCCTGCCCTCTGTGTCCTAAAACATGCAGTCAAAGTGACCTCTGCGCTGCCACCGATGACCAGGCCACTGGTCGTAATAGATGGAGAAAGATCGTTAATTTGAAACGGCGGCGGCGCGACGTCACGATTCTCAGCAATGAGAGACCGATTGAGAAGAGAATACTGAATATGGGTCACCTTATTTCCCTTATACAACACCCGGTTTTCCATCTTGGCTTTCAGTCAACTCCAACTGCTTTCTATAAGTCCCTGCCTACATATCATGTGTTTTATCTTACCATGATCTAATTAAAAACTATTCAAAAACAAGACATTTCAGTTTGGGTTCCTAAACTGCATCGCTTGAGCTGCTCTATGGACGTCATGGTACCAAACAAGTATGAATTAAACCAAAACTTGCGACTCAGTTTGGGACAATCGCTGTCAGCAGATGGCACGGCCTAAACTGAATCGTTAAACTGACGTCATGGTACGAATTAGAAGAACAGTTCAGTTTAGGTCCTAAAATGGATCGCGTTAAGAGCTTGTGGTAGGCCTCCTGACTCAAATCATTCTATCTTTTTACTAATATATAAATTATACTGAGTACGCTTTCCAGTTAAACCGGCACCCTCATTGCGTAACACACTTTTAATCACTATCTGAATCATTTTGAAGGATATTGGTAATCCATTGCTTCATATGTTAGAAAAATTTGTCTGCACAACAACCTAAATAACGCAATGAATGTTGTTGAACTGTCAAAATGAAAATTATTGCTACTGTTAGGGCGAACGTCATTCAATATTCAATCATTACTTAAAACTAGATTCAAGCTATTTGATTGGTTGGAACTGGTTTTAATAATGCTTGAGTATTGAGTGACGTTCAGTAACAATGCAATTACCCCGCAGATGCGTTTAATATGACATTTTATAATAAATCAGAGGCTTATTTAATATTTCGGCTTTCTGATTTTTCATGTTTAAATCAGGCCAGTTTTTTACCGAAAATTAATGACTTTCTCGACATCCCTTGGGATTATATTTTAATTTACGATGTTCGGTTTTTAATACCTGCCCACAAAATGGTGCTGATGATTAATAATAATTTATGCTATTCGAATTAATTTAATAATTTAGGGGCTGATAAAGTCAGGTAAAATGAAATATTTATTGGTGTTTTTAGCCTACTGTGCTTTGGAGTGAGAAAACCTTGGTTTTTTCTGTTGAATTCAAAATAAATTGAAAAAATTGTATTTAGACTAATATTATCTCGCTGTTATTTGCCTAATGTACACTAAAAGCCTTGTTTCACGTCTTGGGGGAAAATCGTCCCGCAATCCCCTCGCGATACACGGCAGCACGTGGCCTCTGCGTGATACCATCCTCCCTAGATGAAAGAATCCTTATTTAACTATATTAACCTGTTGTTTTTTTTGTTCACAGCACCTCCAACTGCAGTGGAAATCACGAACCATCCCCCCAACTCGAAGCTGGAGGTCAAAGAGGGGGAGGATGTATCTCTGGAGTGTTTGGTGAAGAACGCCAAGCCTGCAGCCAGGATCGTGTGGTTCAGAGGGAACGTGGAGCTCAAGGGGGAGAAAGGTAAGCAACTAAAGATGTTAATGTTTTATAGTTGGTCAATGTCTTGGCATTATCACATGTAAGATGTGTGTAAAACTGACCCGTAACTGCTTTACTGCTAAGGTTGAATGTCGCTTGCACGTCATAAAACTTCACGGTCTATTTTTGCCTTAAAAGGCTAGTTAGATTGTTTCAAGCTTATTGGAATTTCATTTCACTGAGAGTTTTTTTTTCAAAAGCGGTAAAGTCATTTAAACTAGGCTGAGAATCAGCACTTTTCGAACGTCAAAATTACATAAGATAGTCCCCCAAAATGCCCGCCCTTCACCACTTCCTAGTGGTTTCGCTGGGAAGAAGTGGCGCAACAAACTACCCAGCAGCACAGCTGTCTGTTCAGCTAGATTCTATGTAATAGTAGATTGCCAGGAATTACACATCCATCTTTTTGTTGTATGTATCTTTTCTCATTTATAACTAACACATGATAATGGTTGCATGAAGTTGAGATGAAAATGCTAGGGGTGTGTGGTGTTACGCGAATGGATTGAATAAGGAATGAGTACATAAGAGGAAGTCTGAAAGGGGCACCAGTGACTGAAAAGTTGTGTGGGAATCGGTTGTCATGGGAAACTGATGCGGAGGAATGAGGAAAATGCCTTGAGGAAAGTTTTGAGTATAAATGTGGATGGCTATAAGAGTAGGGGAAGGCCAAAAAAAGATGGATGGATTGTGTTAAAGATATTAACTATGGCTAGAAAGGAGGTGACTCCGAGATGACGACTAATAGAGAATTATGGAAGAAAAAGAAAAAGATATGTTGCGCCGACAACAAATAAAGTGGGATAAGGGCAGGAGATTGATGAATGGTCTAATTCAATTATTTCGCAAATTAAAATTAGACTTCACAAATCATACGTCTATAAAAATATCTGCTAGTAATAAGCTACATTCTGCTCTAGCGTGATAAAACTAGTTATCTACTACACGAGCAGCATATTGGAGGGTATGGTGTTCCCAAAGGATTTGCAAGAGGTATGCTGTCGACACATCGACACCTTTCTTGGAGAGCGGTCAGTCCCTAGTGGTAGTGTTGCGATTCTATGCAGGTCCGCAGCTGTTTTATCGACCTAGAGTGAATTTGTAATACTGAAGAAATTTGAAAATAAAGAACCTAGAAGAAAAATACGTTTTGTGCTTAAAATACATTGGGAGCACTATAAAACAACAACAACGGTATCAGAATAATTTAAAAGTGTGTTCATGTAGTTTCTTGACCGTTCTTCTCCATAGGGGCAACTGGTTTCATCTTCCTCACTGACCACCCTCTTGACAATTCGAAAGTGCTTGTAAATGGTGGTTGAAATAAAAACTTTGAAATTGAGTTGTCAAGAAGTCAGTTACTTATGTAGTTAGAAAGTTATATCCGTGTTCCTATGGAAACTCCACGATTAACTTTTTTATCGACTTATTAATAATCTGACCCTTTTGAAGGGTACTATAAAACTACTGAAAGTTTTGTAGTAGGTTACCTTCAAAAAGATCAAGCACCCAATTGTAACCGTGGGCCGTAGCGTGTGCACCTATGACTTAGCAACCGGATCTAGTACGTCAGGATTGTAGCATATGACGGACTATAGTTTCTGCCTATCATCACGGGGAAAAGGCATGAGTTTTAGTAAGTATGTGTGTGCGAGTGACACTTATACGAGTACATTAACCCCCTTACTAATAAACGTTGTATAGCATCTGTATAGTTACCCAACGCATTCTCTTCTTCTTTCGAAAGTCAAATTACTGACTACTGAAAGAGATAAATCGGTGTGTAACTCATTCATCTGATATAATACGGTTATTATTGAGGGGGTTAGTATTTTGTACCTAGTACCAAAGGGCCTATACAAGTGACAATCGCTTTCAAGGTGTTTCGTATTTCTACGACAGTCAACAAGATTTACATTAATGATGACCCCTCAACATTCTACCATAACATTATCATTTTTATAACAAGTTGCCAAAGTCGGTTACAGAACTTAGCGATGGAAATTTCAAAACCCTCATCAAACGAGTCCTTATCAAAAAAGCATATTATAAGATTAAAGACTACGTTGAAGACAAGGTAGTTTGGCAATAATTCCTTCTGCACATGTGGCTTCCCTGGAACCTCTTTGACGGCATAAGTTCTACGTAAATGTCTATTAACTGCTGTCAAATTACGATGTTTATTTTTTTTATTTTATTTGTTCATACTTCTTTGACATAATCTTTTTATTATTTGACATTATATACAGACAATTTTAATTTTTCACCTCTTTCTTAGTTGAAATGGCAATCATATCTCTTGGTTTTAGTAGATTTTTATATTTTGTTTATCCTTTTGATACATCCTTATTTTGTAAATGTGAGGACTTTGTAAGCCTTGTAGACTTTAGATCTGTAGACCATTTTTTATTTTATCAAGTACCTGGTACTTGTTGACAGGCCTACGCTGTCCTCCCATACCTACTGTAACTCGAAAACATTGTAAAAGCCAATTATTTTTAAAAGAGTAACCATGGAGTTTCTTGCCGGTTCTTCTCCATAGGAAACGACCAATTGGAACCGTGCACCTAGCTTCTGACGTTTCATAAGTGCCCATGTTAGTTTACGTGAAATAAAAATATTTTGATTTGATTTGATATGGTGTACAAATATTTAATTTTATCTTGCACAATGCTATAATTATAAAACAATTAAAAAAAAGAAAGGACAGCAATAAAAAATAAGAGCTCATGTCAACCCAATACTTTTTCTTTCCTTTATCGTTCTCGCTGGTAGAACATTACTTTGTCTAGGATCTCCGATAATATTAAGTGTCCAGCTAGAGGATCCTCCCTTGCTAATCAAGGAATTTCACACTTCGTTCCTTAACCACAAAATCAATCAATCTGCCTAGCCTTTACCTAACTATGTTGGGGTCGACTTACCGTCTAACTAGATGCAGCTGAATACCAGTATTTTACATAGAGCGACTACCTATCGGACCTCCACAACCCAGTTACGCCTCGACTACCAAATCTATTTGTATATACTAATAATAAACCTCCGCATTGTCCGGAGGTTCCTCTCTCTGGAGCCCTGACCGCCGGTAGCTTGGACCCTGTTCCCGATACCGGTGGGCTACTATTTTTTATATTTTTAAATGTTTTTCTATATTTTATATGCTAATATTTAAAAATATAATTTATATGTAAATAATGAAATAAAGAAAATAAAAATCTGAAGAGTTTGTTTGTTTGAACGCGCTAATCTCGGAAACTACCGGTCGGAATTGAAAAATTATTTTTGCATTTGATAGCCCGATTCTTGAGAAAGGCTAATAGGCTATTTAAAATCACGCTATGACCCTCAGAAAGAAAGCTAAGCAAAAACGAAGTAATAGCGCGGGCAGGCGATGTGATGCGACGGTTTAAGTCGCGGACGAAGTCGCGGGCAGAAGCTAGTATATTATGTAATTAGATACAACATCTCTGCTTACATTTCTTCTTTTATGCGTATATTAAAACGCTTTTCGTTTCCAACATTTGTACTAAAACGCTTTGACGTAGCGAGAAAGCAAACAGACAAAATAAATATGGGGAGTGTATCTACAGCCACTTTGAATCGTCTCGAAAACAGCAAAATAAATATCGAAACTTTTAATCCAATTCGTCAGTGCAAGGATTTCAAAAATCCAATAACGCTTTGCCAGTCATCCAGGTTTCCAATTAATATCAGATCATGTATACATAGGTATGTTTATGAGTTATATGCGATTGCCCCAAGATATATTTTTCCGTGCTCGAAGTTACTGACCCGGAAAATCGTATCCGATTTTTGATTTCGTGATGTTATTGTTTTTTGTTTCGATGTTCTGGAAAAGATAGGTTTACATGGATTTGTAATAAGTGTTCCATATGTGGGGAAAGATTAAGGGAAGATAGCTCGATTGGTTTGATGTTTATCGAGAGGCTTTTGGAGTTCAAGGTTGGAATATCTAATATCTATGTATACAGGTTGGCAGGGATATCATTTCACCATGTTACCATGGATTCAGTACATGATTCTGAACCCCCTGTGTTGAAATTTCTCGGCGACTATCAAAAAAAAAAAAAATCTGCTGTATCATATTGCAATACCTACGCGGTCAAAGTGTATTGAACAGCAGATTTTTTTTTTTAGTAACCGACAAAAAATTGCAACTCTAAAAAAATCCAGGGTTCTAGAATCATTGAATGCTTTTTTTGCGTTTTGTTTGCGAGTCGATGTCCCTGCCACCCTGTACAGCGTAATTATATCAGATCGATGCAGTCATATTTAGGGGTGTGGTACAGACCCGTCAAACTGAACGAAAGCTCCATGGGACCAACATAGTCGCGAAAAAATAATCAGCCGTCCCGTACATTCGCGATTAATTCTTTAAATTTTATGACTGCTCAAGAAAACAATTTTTTCACTAACCACTACATCGACATCAGCGACTACTTTCATTTTTCACACACAACTTCAAAAGTAACCTCAAATAACACCAACTTAATATTAGTTTATTTCATGAAGAACTCCACTCCATAATTGGGTGGCCCAACACTAATTGGCTCATCGCTACGCCTGTACGGTCATTAATTAAACAAGTTTTCGATTTCAATTAGTAAACAATTGCACTGTGCTATTAACGAGGTTCGATAATTAGTGATGGGGTGATATCGATAGTTATGTGCATATTACGATGGATATATCGACTGTTCAGAGTTTATTTGTTCGATTATTTTGTAAGTGTATTTAAAATACACAGTGAAACTATCTATTTAACTATTTTTAGCGAGTTTGCTTATAAAACAGTTAATTTTTTTTTAATGTTAAACATTTTACCTAAAATAACAGTTAATTTGTGTGTATACCAGTAAAGTTTAAAAATGAAAATTAATTTTGCGGTTCCCACGAAACAGGAAAATATGTTATAATTCCTGTCCAAAAAATTCCATCAAAAATAAATAATCCAACAAACAACTCACTGAGAAACGAAAATGTGAGCTTGTGGAAGATTGACACCAACTGTCCTCCATTATTTATAAAAACACTTTCAAAAATATGAAACCATACTACCATAAAATAATCCATCTCAAATTTTTCGCATATTAAACAAAATAAAATGAACTGACGTCAAATCCTAAGTTTACTGACAAATATTAATGAAAAAAAGTCGATTTCGACGCCCGTCACTACACGCAACTGCGAGTTTCGTGGCATAAAATATTAGATGTCGATATCCGTTAGTTGCATCACTAGAGATTCGGTTTGCTAGCGTCACTAGATGTGTCAAGGGAATAACGTTGCCGAAAACCATTTAAAATTTGTAAGAATTAAATCTTAACAACTTTGCAGGTAGGATATCATATTTAAATTAATAAAAACAGTGGCACTCCGGGAGTGCCGACTGAAGTGAAAACAAAACACAAACAGAATACTTTGCCATCAATCACTGACATATCGGATATACATTAAAACCAGGTACATCCCGAGGACAGCCGAATACATCCGAAGCGGTGCCGCTTACGGTAATGGTGGCGCGAATGCAATGTGGCTTTAAAAATGGCTTTTTCCCATCTTAAAAAATGCCCAACGCGCCTAAAGAAGTTTTCACTTCAAAAGTAAAACAACTAAATAAAAAAGTAAAAGGTATTCCAATAGCAACATTACACCGAATGTCCATTACTGCAATTCGTCAGAAAGTATTAAGTTCCATTTAATTCGTCGCAGTTTTGTTAATTGATTCGACATAGTTCACACAGCGAGTTTAAAATTAAATTGGCAGGAAAACAACATGTACATTTTGTACCTTTATTTTATCATCATCATCTGCCTAGCCTTTTCCCAACTATGTTGGGGTCGGCTTCCAGTCTAACCGGATGCAGCTGAATACCAGTATTGTACATGGAGCGACTGCCTATCTGACCTCCACAACCCAGTTACCGGGTAATACGATACCCCTTGGTAAGACTGGTTGTCAGATGACCTTTATTTTATGCTAGTCTTGAAATATGATCTAGTTTTAAAAATATGCCAAAAGTTGTTTGATAGTGACAAAACTAATGGAAAAAACGTACATTTTTGGGTGTAGGTATAATTACTGGTTTGCTCAGGCGAGGCCCAATAGTTTCGAACTCAATGCTAATCATTTTAAACCGATCAATACGTTAGATAACACTGAAGAAGTGACATCACTTTAATAACGATAATTTGGTGTGTTATTATTATGAACGTAAATGAAGTAAGAGGAGTATGTAGTGTGTGGACGTACCCACGGGAAAAAGGCGTCAGTTTATGTTACTCTAAATCAATTAAGGGGCTGCATGACCTAAAGCGCGGTCACTGTCGGACTGCATAGAAAAGAAAAAGAAGCGCGATGACACAACGCTGGTAATTTATTGCAAAATATGAAGCAATTATCTATTTACAAAAAATCTATTGTTTGGACTAAAAAATTAAAACAGTGCTTTAGTATGTTGCTTGTAGAATAATCTGACAAAAAATCAAAATGTTTGTATGTAATATTAGTATGGTTTGTATTGTAAAAATTAAGTAAAAAAAAAAATAGTTTTTAGAGGTATCTTCATGATTTTTTTCTATCGTATCAAATTAGTTGTATTATGTTTTCAACACACTATCTACCTAGCATAATATCCTGAAGAATATCATATAATATTTTTCTGATTTCGTTTACTGTAGTCGATCATATACTTTTATTGTTTCTAAACCTTGCGTTTTTTGCGTTAGATCCTGTAATCCCTTAAGTCAAAAGTCACTGGCGCACGTTTTTAAAAACTGCCTTCCATACCCAGCGAACTTCAAGTCACATCTAGTCACTCTAGCTCCTTATAGCCGCGCCTCTGCGAGTAATAACCGCATATGACATTGACATGACCCCACAGCGTTCCATATTCCGAGGTATTTGGGGGCGAAAATAAAAAAATCTGAATTTTTCCGATTTCCTCCCCTGACGCCATTTTTATGTGACAGCAGGAAATCATTGAAGTTTTTAATTTGATTTCTTATTCGCTTTATGAAGTTACGATTGGGATATTGGTGGGATCCGGGGGCTGGATTTTTGTTGGTGAAAGGTTTTATGGATTTGTTTGTAGAGTTTTGGGTGCCCTATTTAAGTTGGTGAAGTTAAATATAAGAAGTGTACATACCTTGGAGTAGAAGGCGGAGGTGTACACGAACATCGACGCGCAAACTGTTACATACTATGAATTCAATACGTGATGCTAGACCCAACTGCCTTAACATTTTTCGTCGGTTAAAGAAATAGCTCTTCCATATATTTTGATCGCGTAGGCTTTTTTTATTCGATGTTTTTATACGCCCCGTAGAATCATGGATCAGTGGGTCGTCTTAGGGGCTGAATTCGTGGTAACAGGTTGCCCATCAATGTCCTTTACAAGTTACACAGTGTAATGTAAACCACCATGTCGGTATGTTTAACTCCCATGTAATAGGAAGCGAGTTAGTAAGCCATTCACCGGGCAGAAACGGCTGCAATTGAGAAATTCATGTTCAGACAACCCGACCGACAGAATAACACAACCTGAGTATCGAAACCAAGCCCACGCATTCAGTCCTAGTCAATTATATTATTTGTGTGGTGACCTTAAACAAATTGATAGGCAGAAGTTATTGTAAGCATTCGCAAACAATTCTCAAACACCAAAGTAAACGTTTTCAGTTCAACAAGATTATTAAATTCTGAAAAAATCTTAATTCTGAGAATTTGATATTAGAAAAATAAATGGCCTAAAACAATTTATTTTTTAAGGACTCAATCATTCTGTAGTTAAAAGATTGTTTATGATTCATTTAAAAATTGTTATAATAAAAATATCAGTTAACTCGAACTAGCTTTAGTCCGCGTGGAGGTCGTAAATTATCCCACGAGATCATAATACCGGGATAAAAGGTATACTTTGTCTTAACCCAGGTCATGCTTTATCCGTGTGCCAAGTTTCACCTGAATCCGTTCAGACGTTAAAGCGTGAAAAGGTAACAGATATACAGACAGACTGACAAACAGACAGACATAGTTACTTTCACATTTATAGTAGGTACCACGGTACCTATTAAGTATGGAAAAATGGATTTTTGCCGTAACCAAGACAGAACGTATAAAATTATGATGACAAATGTCTCTAAGAAAAGCATGGCCACATAGCCAGATGAGGTTGTCGTGGCCTGATACGGATAATGTGGCTATGGTAAGGATATGGTGTGCGGAAACCACAGCTAATGTATTGAGGAAAATAAAACAAATGTAGCCGTGATATATGAAGAGATAATAGAAGAATATTTGAGTGAAATACAAGAAAGAGAACAAGATCATATATAAAAGTAAAAAGCGTTACTTGTGATTTTAGTGAAAGCTAATGAAGAGTGACAGACATTTAACATCAAAATGTACTAAGAGCTTTGTGAAATAAATAATTTTGGAGCAATTTTCTTCGAAGTTAGACGATGGGAGTCACTGATGCATCATCACCATCATCACTTGTAGTTCCACCCACTGCTGGGTATAAGCCTCATCCTCTTTATGCCATGCTTCCCTGGTCTATGCGAGCCTCAACCAGGTCTATCCTAAGATCTGAATGTAACCCCGCGTCTAGCTGTTTATCTGCTTCGTCGAAAAAGTTAATCCTGGTCAGAAATAACAAGAAAAGATTTAACCTCACAGGAATACTGAGTAAAACTTATCCCTCATCTTATGTTATCTGGAAAGCAATTCATACACGAATAATGTATCTCAATACAAAGATGAAAGATATATAGATAAATTTGTAGATAATAGCAGCAATAACACAGATACTGAAACCATGAAAGGGTCGATGCTGGAGGCTCGTTTCGGCAACTTACTGTCTGAGTTATAGACGAGTGCGGTGTAGAAAAAGTCGTACCTCAAAAAGTAAAAGTGATTAGGGAAGGACACAATTCATTCCATATAAGACTAGTAAACCGAGTGCTATTTATTTCTAATCATAAAATATTATGTAAATTTTCAACGTTTTTCTCTAGGGAACTACTTATATAGTTCAAAACCTACCTAGACGCGCTTGAAAAAAAATCAGCCATGTGTAGCAAACTTATTGATAAATATGATCATGACAATCAGAAGAATTTTCTGATAACATTGGTTTCATAAAAAGTGTGTGCTGTTAAATTGAAATGCAACTTATTATGCAGGAGAAGATAAATGATAATATGTCTAAAATATTAAACTGATTACTGAAACAATTGACAGACTACAAAAGGCGAACGACAACACAATCAAATTGCTATACTAATAATCCTACTCTTTAACACAATATATAAGGACAATACAAAGTATAGAAGAAGACATCATGTTGCGAAGACTCCAAATAAACTGGGATAAGGGAATGATGAATGACAATACAAATATTTTTCAACAGTAACCGCTCCCACTTTTAACATAAGCCTACAACCAAGACATTTGTAAGCGTTTTGCGGTTTTCAAACCATCTATTTATTGGAGGAAGGAGTTTTTGTGGTCGCCCCAAAAGCGGGGCTTATGGCAGATGGAGACTCATTCAGACTTATTAATACTTATTTCGCAGACAAAAATGTGAAGACACAACTTGAAACGTCTGTGGGAAGGAATTACTTTTTTGTACTAAGTATGAATGAAGTTTGGAATATAGATTTATTGGTTGCGAATGGTATGGGAATTTAGGTCAAGAAAGAATTTAAAGGAATATGATGTAGTAAAGGAATATTGTTTTGTAATAGGGTATTTTATTAGATTGCCAGAGTGGAGGAGCAGTGGTGGCCCAGTGGTATCGGCCGCGACTTACGAGTTTGTAGGTCGTAGGTTCGAACCCAGAGAAGCGCTTTGTGTAAATTATTTCATCACCACTGCTCTCAAAACGGTGATGGGAAACATCGTGAGGAAACCGGCATGTCCTAGAACCAAAAATTCGAAGACATATGACATCTACCAACACGCACTGGGCCCGCGTGGTGGATTACGGCCCATTCCCTCTTACAGAGAGGAGGCCTGTGTCCCAGCAGTGGGAACATTATAGGCTGATTATGTTATGTTATGTTATTAGATTGCCAAGCAGTAGATCAACGTAGGGGCTATACAGTTATAGACAATGACAATGAATCTCAATATTACTGAAAATTCTCGATAAAAAATGTGAGTACTTCATCATTTTAATTTGACAACATTGATGATGACAATTCCTTTTTATTCCAATTTTAATCCTTCAACGAATGCAAAAATAACGAAGATAATTAACTAACCAGTAGCACAATTAAAAAATCGCCAACTAGGTACTGCGAACGAAAATCTCAACGAAGAGTGCTTGAAGCTCAGAAATTTTCAATAATTAATTTACTCTGAATTATTCCCAAAGATTCCCTAATTAATACCGTCGAAGCAGATCTGTCCAATACACGTCGTTGACTTTCGATAACTTGGCCCGACAATTTTCATTACAACCGCACTGAAGCTGGGTTGACAGATTTTAAAACGGGAGATTTAATTGGCTTTCGAGATCGGAACCAGTAGTGATAGGATGTATTGGGAATCAATTATTTTTGGCACTGATCCGGGAATTTGGATTAAACAAGCGCGTATCATGATGTCGAGGTGGACGGAATTTTGGAAAACGTTGACCTATGTTGATGATGTGCTGATTTTTTACCGATAAAACTGTTCAATTTCATTTACTGCCTACCTCATTTGGAAGAAAGTAAGGAACATGATAATTTTCTGACAAACTAGTGACGTTTGAAACTTTTGAAAGGAAAACAAACGTACAGACGCCAGCACATCAACCTACTGTTGTAATTTCTTTAATAGATTTTCAACCTTATCACTAAAGCATAAGGTTCAAAGTTGATTGGGAAAATTTGACAGTTTCGGGTAGGTTGATGTGCTGGCGTCTGTACATACTATAAATATTTAACTTTCTTACACACACCCTTTCGCTTACGTCACAACAAACTACACACAAATGAGAGTCCATCAACTCCACATTCTTTTCATTCCCATTTATGCAGATTTCATTACATCACACCCAATGAGCAACTAATACCCGCCAGGCCATATAAACAGAACATTAACGTAACAGAACACTTTATTCTGCACAAAATCGCGGCATTTCGACAAATTCACGCGCTAGAGATCGCGACACATTACGTTATGACGTCAGAGTTGCTGTGGACACACGGCAAGTGGGATATTTTTCTGCTTTTCTTTTTATTATTTGATAAAGGAATACTTGTGGTTAAGTTTTGTTAGTGGTGCTGTTAAGGTGGTTGACAGATGTTTTAAGTTGATGTGTTTAGTGGTTTGGTCCGTGAAAGAGTTTGTCTGGGAAAGTTCGAATAGTGTGTTGAGAATGAAAGGCACTTGAGACATTTCTACATTATCGTGAAGGTTTTTTCAATGTTGTTCAAAGGCATTGCAATGGTAGCCACTGGAAAGACTTGTGACATATGATATGAGGGTGACTATTGAGATGACGAATAATAGCGGAGTATGGAAGAACAAGATATGCTGTGCCGACCCCAAATAATTTGTATACAGGCAAGAGAATGATAATGAGCTATTGGAAAATATCTGCCTGTGTGTAAATCGACTGCATCACCGAAAATAACTGATATCAGTCTATAGAAAAAAAAAATCTTTAAGAGGAGTCCTGAGTGACCCAGCAGTGGAAATATTAGACTGATTACTTTCTCGTCAGATTTTGAAAAAACCGTCCATCATACTCTTTTTATTGCTGAATGGCTCTTGTCCTCGATCACGCCTGATGAAAAGTGACTGATCAGGTCTATGATGACCTTTTAAAGCAATAAAGATGTCAGACTATTATATTTTCCAGTCATATACAGAAAACTATCTCCCAAAACACAGTCTCAACGTTATCCCAAACTTTAATTCTCAAACACAACCCCCCTACATTCTCAGCGGGCCACTGTCAGTACCTAGATAGCTTAAATTAAGCACAAGCGTTCCCCAGTGTGTGATTACACCTTAACAACGCCGGAATAAAGCGCTCGCTTAAAATATGTAGTTATGTTAATGTCTGGGACGGCCTTTACAGTTTAGTAGTTTGTTTTAAACATTGTTTTGTGTCTTGTTTATTTAAAATGTTAATGGCTCTTTGTTTGAATGGGTCGTTGATGAATTAACAAGTCTATTAACTTCTTTTTTCTTTATTATTTTATCCGTTGCTGTTTCTGTCTTACTGCTGGGCAAAACCACCACTACATCTTGTTAGTTAGATCAAGCTAATGATGATGATCGTTGAGCTCTTAAATTTTGAGTTGAGCTACACGACTGACAAATGCTTGCACTAACTGGACAGACACTCAAATCTGTGTAGTTCTTTCCTCAAAAGTCTTCTTCTAAATTAATATCCCATTGCTGCGCATGAGATCCTAGGTTTGATTCCCGGATCGGGCAAAGTGTTATTGGACTTTCCATCTCAAATTTCTCAGTAGCAACTGGGAGTCTGGATTAGTGCTATTACATAGAACGTAACGAATATAACTGGCTAAATGTGTATGTACTAAATAGATGCACTACCCTTTGGGAAATACAGACGCGATGGTGTTCTGTGTTGATTTTGTCGTAAGTACTTATTGATTGTGATTTCTTTTGTTGCAGTTTCAAAGGAAGAAATCAAGGAAGTGGAGAATCCTAACGGAAACCCCAAGGCTATGAGATACACCACGGTATCCAGGTACGTACATCCGTTTATTCATTTTAAAATACATATAGGTGGTTTTACAAAACGATTAAATGTAACATTAAACAATGATCAACACGTCTAATGACTTCAAATACAAAACCCGACTGTAAGTCTAGACACACAACATTATACAAAAGGCAGCTCTCAAAGGTAGCCCTTTCACCGATTCCCAATATTGTGTTGGTTGAATAAACACACAACATGAACTCTAGCTAGATTAAAACGCACAACACTAAAAACAAATACCGCTTTGCCTCCATAAGGGTTACAAACAAAAAACTGAACACGACAGGAACACATCAAGTCTTCACGAGTAATTGACAACTGGTTGCAATAGGGACGTGCCGCAAAAACTGGTCGCAGGCGCAGCTATACTCCTTGGTACTTAAAGTTATGACGTCAGAACTGGTTGGTGGGGATAGAATAGCTTAGAAAGGAATTTAGGGTTCAGTGAGAATTCTCTGATAAATAACAAGGATAATACTAGATAAACAAATCAAGTATCTTGACTTGGCTCACGAGGTTGTCGACATGTGGGATGTGGACTCAGCGATCATTGTGCCGATATCGATAGTCGTGATAGCTAATGGGTTAATAGCCAAGAGCCTCGACCAACACCTGAGGAGGCTCTCGTTGGGCAGCTGGATCAAGGGCTTGATTCAGAAAGCGGAACTTTTGGACACGGCCCGCATTGTTAGGAGGTTCCTCTCCCTGGAGCCCTGACCGCCGGTAGCTTAGACCCTGTTCCCGATACCGGTGGGCTACTATTTTTTATATTTAATTTTTTTTTTTATATTCTAATATTTAAAAATATAATTTATATGTATTTACTTAAATAAAGGAATAATACTAGTATTTTATCATGACAGGTTTTGACTTCCCCTTCTTATTTTGTTGGTACCTACCTCATAATCAGCCTATAAGTGTGGGTCACAGGCCTCCAGTGCGTGAGAGGGAGTGGGCCATAATCCACCACGCGGGCCCAGTGCGGTAGTACCTACCTAAAATCAATCAATCAATTCACTTGACCTATCGCAGTCCACCGCTCGACATAGGCCTCTCCCAGGCTACGCAACAACGCTAGGTCCTACGCCTTCTTCATCCAGTGTATCCCAGCCACCTTTCTCAAGTCATAGGTCTTCTAGCTGGGGGCCGTCCCACACTACGTTTGCCGACACGCGGTCTTCATTCCAGGACTCATCTGCTCCACCGGCCATCGGTCATCACTTCAGTTTGTTTCCTCTGCACGCTATGTAATTCCGGTTCTTTTCCGGATAATTTTATTTCTGATTTTATCCTTCAAAGAAACTCTAAGCATAGCGCGCTGAGCGACCTTTAACCTTTCAACCGCTTGTGTCGCATTTATGCGACACATATTGCCGAGCCTCTACCGCTCGTGTCGTATTTATTCGACAGAGACATGCATGATTTTTTCGTTTTATTTTTGTCCTATTAACTGCGTGGTACAACTAAAACCATTATTAAATAGAGAAAAAAACTTTTTGACTATTTTTTAATCAATACAACGATTTCTCCTCCTTATTTATTGTAGGTAAGTACTTATTATTTTATTGATTTGTAGCCCGGCGCTATGGGCACGGCAATGAATATTTAGCCAAGCGCTTAAAAGGTTAAGATATTTATAATACAATATGTACTAAATTCAAAAATCCCGTTTTCAGGAGTGCTTAGGAAAATAATTATGTCTCAAGATATTTATTGTAGTAAAGGTTTACGGTATTAATATCACGCTTAGTCGCTTACGCTGAAAATTAATTATTTATCATCTTCAAAATATTTCAAAGGAAACTTCAAGATTCCAACCTGCCCTTTTCTTAATTAATTCAATTTACGATCATGAAAAAAAAAAAACTTAATTACTTACTTATTACAAGAAAAAGAGTAAGAAATATACAAAAAAGTTGTTTAATACTGTTAAAAATAAGCATTATAATTACATTTTAATATTCATTATATTAAAGAAATATTAGATTATCCTCTTAGACCCAAACCTAACCTGTGTCAAAATTTGACAGCGATTGTCGTAGAAATAAATTAGTTTTAGCTACGGAACCATTCCTTTAATGTTTAACTGACATCTTATCATCCGTAATTTTGTTAATGTTAAACCCCTGGATCAGGTTATGGGGACATATACCTGGGTAAATTTAAGAGGGGCTTATGGGTAAATAGCAGGCGAACGTATCAATAAATCTGGCGGGTTAAGCTGTTCTTGCCAAGGTCAATTTATGGATGGGTTTTAATTTTCTGCACAAAATGGACCCTCAAACTGTTCAGCGTGGAGTCCTGAATTTGACCGTGTGAGCAAAATGTTATAGCATGATGAAATTCTCATGGTAATAGGCTCGCCATTTATTCCATGGAACTTACGACATTCATCTCTACCTACCTACTCGTATATGAAAAACAGCCGTAATGGTTGTATTTGGAAATCATAGAATGTCTCAATAACAATTCTCAATTACAACTTTCCATTGTGTCCTTAATTTACGTAAAACAACCTCAGAAACAGTTTGAACAAACATCACGAGTTGTTCAATGTTGAAAAGTTTTCAACAACAGAGCGTTGTAGGCTTGAACTAAGTTATAACAAGACATACATACAAATTATGTTTCGATTTCAAAATGTTAGTTAAAACAGAAATACAATTTGTGGAAGTGGTATCGTAGACCTTTTCGAAGTACATGATTTTAGGAAAGTTATCTGACTAGTGTAGGTTCTATAATTCATAGAAGCTAAAGTCGGTGTAATTAATTGTTTATCAAATTAACTACTAACTTAAATTGTTGTCCGTATATTCAAATCACAACTGCCATTCTTTGAGAGTTGTGTGAACTTGTGTTACGAACAATATGGTCTGTTCCAAACGTAGCTAATGATAAAAACTTTTTTACAAAAAAAAAACAACCGACTTCAAAAAAAAACTACAAAGTGCTAAATAACTTAAATTTTGGAAGTCGGTGTCGTTGGTGCCGCATTTTCGTTTTTGACACCGACTTCCGAAATTTAAGTTATTTAGCACTTTGTAGTTTTTTTTTGAAGTCGGCTGTTTTTTTTGTAAAAAAGTTTTTATTTTTCACTTTTTAGTTGTACCTATTCCACACAAATACAAATAACACTAGTGCATTGAGGAATTGAAGACAACGACTAGAAGAATTATCAAAATTCGCATAGAAATGTCGGAGATGCAATACATTTATGCATATAACATCGTACATAAGAATAATTACATAATATATTATATACTAAAACCTTCCTGAAAGTATGTAGATCACATTAGTGAAAGAATTATCAAAATTGGTTTATTAGTTTTTGAGAAAATCGCGGACATACAAACATACATACTTACATACATACGGGTCGAATACAGAACCTCCTTTTTTGAAGTCGGTTAAAAATGTAAACAAATGAATCAGAAGACGTACCTGGAAATATGGAGCAGTGGTGGTCAAGGGGTAACGGCTGCGACTTAAAAGATGTAGGTCGTGGGTTCCAACCCAGGCAGGTGATTTACTTTGTGAACTGTGAATTTGAAGACGTGATATCTACCGACCCGCACTGGGCCCACGTGGTGGATTATGGCCCACTCCCTCTAACAGAGAAGAGGCTATCCTATCAGTAGAAATATTATTGGCTGATTATGAATGTTATTCAAACAATGATTATTGAAAGAGGAGTGAAATATAAAGTTGAATCCTTAATACAAGATGAATATGATACCAACTCCCTTTAGTGAGTGGTTGCGTGAGAATTTAACCAGCACCCTAATTGCGTAACACACTATCAATCGGAATCTGAATCATTTTGAAGCAAATTGCTAATACATTGCTTCATAAGTTCGAAAAATTTGTGTGCTCAACACGTAAATAACGCAATGAATGTTGTTGAACTGTCAAAATGAAACCGATTCCGATTGATAATGTGTTACGCAATTGCCCCGCTGAACAGGGTTTGTTAACACATTCATTAGATACTTTTGAAACACACTATAGTCGTATGCAACAGCTATTATATACGATGTAAGTACTCCATAAAATAATTAAAACTACTTGAAATTCAGCTCACCGAAAAAGACTCCAACATTTTGATTTATTTAACATCAACAAAGTACGGCTTTTCCTGCTAGGCGAAATGTCACGTAGTTGAAAATTACTAAATGCACTTTTATTACGGAGTTGGTCTCTCAGTGGCTCAGATAAACCGGGTTACAATAAAGTGGGACTAGAAATGTGTAGTGTGCGTGATTTGGGGAAAATACTAGTTAATTTTTAAAACCTTTTTTTTTTTTTGTAAACTTACCAAGGGGTATCGTGTCACCCAGTAACTGGGTTGTAGAGATCAGGAAATCGCTTCAATTAAAATACTGCCGGTAACGGCCGTGACATACGAGGTGTAGGTCGTAGGTTCGAACCCAGACAGGCGCTTTACATTTTGTAAATTGTTTCATCACCACTGCTCTCAAAACGGTGAAGGAAAACATCGTGAGGAAACCGGCATGTCCTAGAACCAAAAAATTCTAAATCATGTGACATCTGCCAACCCGCAGTGGGCCCGCGTGGTGGATTGCGGCCCGCTCCCTCTCACCGAGAAGAGGCCTGTGTCGCAGCAGTGGGAACATTATAGGCTGATTATGTAAAATACTGCTATTCAGCTTCATCTGGTAAGACTGGAAGCCGACCCCAATACAGTGGGGACCCCAATATCTTGCCTCTTATTCTGTTGAAACTCCGTACTACGCTAGGTCAGCTCAAGGTCAAAGCGATTATCACAGACCATTGAAGTACGGCCTACTGTACGTAGTGCCTAAAATTATGCCAAAAATAATTATAAGATGATGTAGGTTTCGATGAGTGCCCCTTCACTTAGTGTCGTTTTAGAATTTCCAACGAATAAAACATAATTTAAAATTCAACTGTCGTAAACAGTTTTTGACATTTTGCTCTCATGCTTGCTGCATGATTTCTGACAAATGCGTGCACTGACTGGACAGGTCCACTCAATCTGTATGATTCTTTCCTCAAAAGACCATCTCAGACATCGATCTACATGGTCTTCATATAACCAAGATTATGTCTGGACTTTAAAAGAGACTGTGACCTCTGAGTTTGTTTCGGCTTTCTTCTCAGAGTAGTCAGATAGGAAACGCCGACCTCATCTAGTTTTTAAAATTATGATTGACGTGTAAAATGTTTGTGCAAACCTACTTACCTACAGAAATAAAATCAGTTATCATTTATCTCAGACAAAAATGGTTGATTACCAGCTGCAAATTATGCTATATCTACGTATGAAAGTTTCCTGAAATTCTTTGTGAAACTGTATTATTTTTGCATGAATAAAATAGGTCCGACACGTTTTTCTCAGTATGCATTTAGGTATGTAGTTTTTGCCACAGTTCTAAACTCGACAACAAAATAAATGTTTTTAGTTAGTAGTTTGGTCAGTGGGTCGTCTTAGGGGCGGATTTGTTTAGTTATTCCATTTACTTCCTTGACATACTTTTTCTTTCACCACAAAAATTGTATAGTCTACCTCAGAATTGATTTAACACCCTAAGGTTGAATGTCACTCGCTCGTCATACAACGTCAAGGTCTATGTTTATTTTAAGACCAATGTCACAGTTAGATAGTTTCAACCTTAATGAAGTTTCAATGTACTGGGAATTTTTGTCAAAAATGACAAAATAATTACGAGGCGACTATCATAAATCAAAATCAAAACTCATTTATTTAAACTAGGCTGAGAATCAGCACTTTTTGAACGTCGAAATTGCATAAGACAGTCCCCCAAAACGCCCGCCTTTCACCACTTCCTAGTGCTTTAGCTGGGAAGAGTAAGTGGCGCAACAAACTCCCCAGCAGCACAGCTGTCTGTTCAGTTATGCTACGGCTACATTGTCGCGATAAGACGAACTACACTTCGCGCACTTTCTCTTGCATAACGCTCTACGTCTAGTAGGTACTTGACGAAGCCGTAGCATTAGAAGAACATAATTTTCTCGTTCACAAATAATCACAACTACCCTGAATACAAAAAACTTAACGAAAAATATCCGTTTCAGCCACGACACACGACTGTATCCCGTCATAAAATATTTTATATTTTTAACGCTATATCATTCGTTTAATTTTTGTCAAAGGGTGAGTTGGCAGATACGCCACCATTTTTTATTTCTTTTTGAGCGCGTTTTATTTGTATTGGTGGTAAATAAAATTGTGAATGCAGTTTTTTTTTGTTATTAATTTCATGACTTTTAAATGTTTGAGTTTTGTTTACATTTTGAGGTAGGTACATAGTTTTTTTTTTGGGAACTGGGGCTGTTAAGTACCGATGTTTCATGTGAAAGCACAGTCAGGGAAATTAGTTGTTAAGCAAATTGATTACCAATTTAACTTGTCTGTAAACTAAAATCACAATATCTTCTTAGCGTATCGATGGCAATCTATAAGTATTATTAAAGAGTCTACCGAGAATTTGGGCTACGAGTTTTAGAGCACCTTCAGTGGGGTCCATCAATTGTCATTTTTTGACAGTTGTGATTGACACAGCAAAGTGACGTGGGTGTCAATTTGCTTTTTAAATAATTTCTCTGACTGTACATACCTAAAGTCAACCACAGGTCCATGGTAACAACATTAACAACGCCTTTATATCGTAGCATTAAGGGCGGTTATCGTTATTCAAAATATTACCACTGATGTGCTGTGTTAAGTAATATAGTACGTCATATAATGACATCAAACTGCGATCACCGATCCACTTGGCAAGCTTGCCGTGCCAAGATCGCTCATTATAACTGACTATGAAGAGGTTAACGTCCGGTTATGTAGACATCATGACAAAAATTGCACAGCAAATAGCCTATAACCCTGTATAATTACATAAGTGAAAAATATCAATGTACCTACTGCAAGGTAAAGGGCTCTTCTCATTCAAAGATGAAAGGGGTATTCCTCAAAGCGTAACTATTTATAAGCGCAGCCACCTAAGTGCAACTAAATTGTTCCTCGAAGCGTAACCATTAGTTGCGCTCAATAATTCAAATTAAAAATATTATATTTTTATCGCTCATCAAATAGGCAAAGGTGTTCTTTTGTTAAAACACTATGCTGATGATGGTTTCCTACTAAAATTCATGTATCAAACCTTTAGTCCTCATAATACTAATTGCTCATGTGTCCTTGTTGTCGCCCAAAAAATCAGGATAAAACAGCCTGTCAAAATGTTAAGCAAAAGTCTTCAAACAAACAACTCTAAAAACAAAAGACACTACATCTAATCCTATTCTCTTTAAACATGTGTACTACCATTAAAAGCGAGTCACAAAGTCTGCAATGAAATAAATTCCGCATTATTGCAGATTTAACCCGATATAACCGGATTAAACCGGATCCGGGACGTCGCGCAAGTGACAGCGAGGGAATTACGGGACATGTCCCGTCTGAAATTAAATGAGTGGCCACAATAGCTTGATGTTTTACGGAAAATTTCTGTGAATGTGGCGGCTATGTTGCAGTTTGGGTGCAGGACATTTTTTAAACATTAATTTATCTATAAAAAGCCGACCAAGAATTTCGCCTGTGTAGGTATTTGTTTCAATCTGGATTAGAACCTTGGACCCGTAGCGTAGAATTCAAGCTGCAGTGCAAACTGTGCCATCGTTAATTTTATTATTGTTCCTGTTAATAGCCGACACGTGATCAAACATGGTTGTCAATATTATTTTATTATCGAGAAGGAAGTATTTTACGGTAATATAAATGAGTCAACAGTGTTAAGTATGTGATAATAAACATCAGGAAGGTACTTAGATATTAATTTGGGTCAAAGTTCATCTTCATTAATCCTGTCTTTTTTTTGGACAGCTAATGGTAGCTGTCCAGTGCGGATTAATAGATGTCACATGTCAGATGCTACGATACGACGTATGAACCACACCGTAGAAAAAACGTGTCTGTCAACAAGCTTCTATAGTGATCTATAAAACACTGATGACAGACTTAAAAGTAGTAGGTCGTGAGTTCGAACCCAGGCAGGCGCTTTACTTTGTGTAAATAATATCATCACCACTGCTCTCAAAACGGTGAAGGAAAACATCGTGAGGAAACCAACATGTCCTAGAACCAAAAATTCGAAGACGTGGCATGTACAGACGCCAGCACATCAACCTACTACAATCTGTCAGATTTCTGTAATAGATTTTCAACTTTATTGCTAAAGCATAAGGTTCAATGTTGATTGGGAAAATTTGACAGTTAGGTGTATTGGATAAAATTTTATAATTAATTCTAGGCTGTATGTTACTTGTTGTTTGCCTGTTTACTTTTATATTGTAACGCCAGATGGCACCACTTTGTATGCGACTTCTAATGGCGTGTCGTTGTAAAACTTTTCATGTGCACTGTGTGAACTTGCTAATAAAAACGTTTATTAAGTTCAAACCCAAAGAAATCTTGTTTATTAACCTATGCTCAATAGGTTATGGGCCCAGGTCCACGTTAATTAACAATTGGTGATAAACAAAGAGCAGAGAAAACAGAAAAGTTGTTAGTGATTTTCGACCGTAGAACCGCGTGCTTTCTATAACCTAAAATGGAGTTTGGAAAGACGAACCTAGAAAAATTCGATGGAACGAATTTTAAACAGTGGAAATTTCAAATTAAATGTGCCCTGCGTGCCAAGGGGTTAGATATTAACACGCCAAAACCAGATGGAAATGCGATTCAATGGAATAAAGATGATGGCATGGCGATGTTTGTATTAACGTCTGCTATGGATTTAAATCAAATAGCACTTATCGAAAATTGCGAATCAGCGCTAGAGGTGATGACCAAGCTTGAGTCCATTTATGAACAAAAATCCGAGATGACTAAAATGATGATACATGAGCGTTTCTATCAATATAAAATGTCACCAACAGACAGCATAGCTCAGCATATAGCCAAAGTAGAAAGTTTGGCTAAGCAACTTAAAGAAAGTGGAGAAGTTATTAGTGAAACTGCAATCATAACAAAAATTTTGAGTACACTGCCTCCCAAGTACAGATCTGTTCGCCAGGCTTGGATGTCGCTTGATCCGAAGAATCAAACTGTAATTAATCTGACAGCTCGTTTGTTAGATGAGGAGGCCAGTTTGAATGTAGAAGAAGATAATGAAACTGCTTTAATAGTGGCAAAACAAAGTACAAAGAAGAAAACTGTTTCATTAAAGAAAACAAACAAAGAATTAAATGAAGGGTCAAATGAAAATTCACATCGCTTTATATGTTACAACTGTGGGAAACGCGGTCATTATGCAAGAGATTGCCGTGCCCCAAAGCAAAAACAGAAACAACAAGGAGAAAAAAATATGTTAGCATTCAATGTAGCAAATACAGATTGGAAAAATAATGATGATGGTTTAAAATGGATTTTAGACAGCGGTGCCTCAGCTCACATGTGTTATAAACGTGAAAATTTTGCTGACTTGTATGAGTATACGGGATCTCCACTGAAACTTGGAAACCAAGAAGCTGTAGAAGTACTTGGCCAAGGAAATGTATTGATAGACAAGTGTGTCAATGGGCAGTGGGAGACAAGTATCCTAAAAAATGTTCTTTATGTACCAAAGTTGAGAAGAAATCTATTTTCTGAAGGAGTAGTGACAAGACAAGGTTATAACATTATAAAGAAACATACAGATGCATTAATATACAAGGACAATAAAATAGTGCTGTGTGCATCTTTGCAAAGCAACAATCTATATGAGTTAAAGGTGAAAACACTTCAAAATCCAGTGTGTAATGTAGTGCAAAAATTGGACCTTAAAACGTGGCATGAACGTCTAGGACATTTAAATGTCAAAGAAATACAGAAAATGTGTAAAAACAATGTGATTACTGGTGTGGATTTATCAGACTGCGACAAGTTTGTGTGTGAGGGTTGTGCTTATGGTAAGCATGCTCGTCAACCATTCAAGAAATCAAACAGAGGACCACAGCAACCAGGTGATGTTGTATACAGTGATGTATGTGGACCATTCAGCGTGCCTTCTGTACAAGGTATGAAATATGTTGTGATTTTTAAAGACGCTGCTACAAGTTTTAGGTACGTGTACTTTTTAAAGAATAAATGTGATGTATTAAACTGTTTCAAGAAATATAATTCAATGATTAAAAACAAGTTCTCACATAGTGTACGCATATTGCATACTGACAATGGTGGAGAGTACACAAGCAAAGACTTTAAAGAATATCTTGACTGTCAGGGTATTTCTCATGAGCTCACTGCCCCTTACACGCCTGAACAAAATGGCCGGGCAGAACGAGAAATCAGGACAATTGTTGAAAGTGCTCGATCCATGCTTTATGCCCGTAAGGTACCACTCAATCTTTGGGCAGAAGCAGTAAATTGTGCTGTTTATTTGTTAAATCGCACATCCTCAAGTCAGACACCAAATATTACCCCTATGGAGTTGTGGAGTGGTGTTAAACCTAGTCTAGATCATGTCAGAGTGTTTGGATGTGAAGGATATGTCCATGTGCCAGATCAGTTGAGAAAGAAGCTTGATAGTAAAAGTTGTAAGATGATGTTAGTTGGATATGATAATAATTCAAACTACAAAATGTATGATCCAATCACAAAAAGAATTACAATATCAAGGAATGTTATTTTCAATGAACAGAAAAGTCCTGAAATAAAGCGGAATGAAGCTCAAATTTTTATATGGGATGATAATGAACAAAATGCTGAAGATGAGATAGATAACACTGAGCTGACTGAGAGTGATGACAGCACACATACTGCCATTGATGAAAATGATGAGACCTATGAACCTTCACAAGAAATTGACCTCACAGATATGGATCGTTCAAATATTACTTTGCGACCACGTACAAATAAAGTTTTTGAGGCAAATATAATGGAATTGGATGTACCTATGAGTTACAATGAAGCAATTAATAGTAAAGAGAGTGAGTTATGGCTAGAGGCCATAAATGAAGAATTAGAAGCTCATCATATCAATAACACCTGGAGTTTGGTGGATAATGAAAAGCAGAGAACTATAACATCCAAATGGGTTTTTAATATTAAAAGAACCAAAGATGGTAAAGTAGAAAGATATAAAGCTCGACTTTGTGCCCGTGGTTTCACACAAATTGAAGGGATAGATTATAATGAAATTTTTTCACCTACTACAAGATATGAATCGATAAGAATACTGTTATCTATCTCTGCTGAATATAATTGGAATCTAAGACAATTAGATGTCAAGACAGCTTTTTTATATGGAGAGTTAGAAGAGGATATTTTTATGGTCATTCCAGATGGAGTGAAAGCACCACCAAATAAAATATGTAAATTGAATAAATCCCTGTATGGCCTAAAACAGGCATCTCGTTGCTGGAATCAAAAGTTTACTAATTTTCTATTAAAGTTTGGTTTTGTTCAGTCACAAGCAGACAATTGTGTATTTGTTGGCAACTTTAATGGTATTAAAGCTTTGTTAATATTGTATGTAGATGATACTCTAATAATGTCAGAATCAAATTCAATATTAGATCAAATTGTTAGCTATTTAAAGCAGGGATTTAATATCAAAGAGTTAATTTTAAATCGGTTTGTTGGTTTAGAAATCTTAAAAGATGATGATTCTGTTTGTATCAGTCAAAGACAATATATTGAACAGTTAATAAGTAAATATAATATGAGTACTGCACACTCAAGCAGTACACCAATTGATGTAAATGTTCAGTTAACTAAAAACATCGAAAATAAGCAGATTGATTTTCCTTACAGAGAAGCCATAGGGTCATTACTGTTTTTATCTACAGCAACTAGGCCAGATATTTCATATGGAGTAAATCTATTAAGTAGATATATCAATAATCCTAGTATACATCATGTTAATCAGCTTAAGAGGATTATTAGATATCTTATAAAAACTAAAAATGTATGTATAAAGTATCAAGGTCATGAAAGTTTAATTGGATATTCAGATTCAGATTTTGCTGGGGATTTAGATACAAGGAAATCAACCAGTGGTTATATTTTTATGTTAAATGGTGGACCTGTATCTTGGTCTAGTCAAAAACAACCTTGTGTTGCCTTATCAACAACTGAAGCTGAATTTGTGGCTGGTTGTGAAGCTGCTAAAAATCTTTTATGGTTAAGACAGTTTTTCAAAGAAATTGATATCATTCAAAATTGTACAACTCTGTGTATTGATAACCAAAGTGCAATCAAACTAATAAATAATCCTGTTTATCATAAGAAGACGAAACACATTGATGTTAAATTCCATTTCATTAGAGAAAAAGTTAAAAGAAAATTAATTGTTATTAAGTATGTGCAAAGTTCAGATCAACTGGCGGATATTTTTACTAAGGCTCTACCTACTGTTAAATTCGAACATATAAGAGATGAAATATTGTCAGTTATATAATTTAAGTTTATTTTCTATTAAAAGCAGGCAAATATGAGAGATATTGTTTATAAAATTTAGTGGGAGTATTGGATAAAATTTTATAATTAATTCTAGGCTGTATGTTACTTGTTGTTTGCCTGTTTACTTTTATATTGTAACGCCAGATGGCACCACTTTGTATGCGACTTCTAATGGCGTGTCGTTGTAAAACTTTTCATGTGCACTGTGTGAACTTGCTAATAAAAACGTTTATTAAGTTCAAACCCAAAGAAATCTTGTTTATTAACCTATGCTCAATAAGGTGTAGGTTGATGTGCTGGCGTCTGTACCAACCCGTACTGGTAGACTGAGGAATTCAGTATTTTTTATTTTGATAATATCACTATTATACTGTGGAATAATCCAAAAATGCAAATACACAACATAGCTCTATCTTTAAAACCTAACAATCTCAACCACATACATCTGCCCTAGTTTTTCACACACTCATCTTTAAAACAAGGTTTTCTGAACCATATACTATGCATAGCATATTTACTGTATCATGAATCTGTACCAGAATCTAGCTAGGAGTCACGTTTTGTAATAACGGGTTCCGCATATATATTTCACACTCTTGTTTCATATATAGAAAATATCTAAGTTACATGTCAGAGACAAGGTTTAAACTTCCTTGAGAAAAAAGGCTTTGTTCGCGAATTTATTTATTAATAACCAACTTATATTTACAGTTTGCACCACACAAACAAGTTATCGGTCAAGACTACTAGTTACACATACAAATCGATAAATAAGACTTGTAGCATTTTTAATTTGTAAAATAAAGCCTGTTTTCCTTTATATTTTCTGTCTCTTAGCAATGGAAAAGATAAGGTTTGTCCAAATTGATGTTGTTATTTTCTAAGACTCGCCAGCCGTTGCATATTATTACTCTGTGTGCTATGGCGCTGTTGCTCACATCTGTTGGAGAGTCGTTTACTTGCAAACGAATATATAATATAGATACCTACATATTCATTTATATGGAGGACATTCAGTTCTCTTTAAGTTTGAGTAGGTTATTTTCAACACTGTAACTTAGATAAGCATTGCAATATTTCAATCTCTCTAGGGCCAATACAAAACCGTCAGGTGACAGGTGAAAATCCGACATTTTTATAAGTTTAATTATCATTCCTTTTTTTTCATCTAAATACATATATATTATATTTTTAAATATTAGAATATTAAAAAAAATATATAAAAACATTTAAAAATATAAAAAACAGTAGCCCACCGGTATCGGGAACAGGGTCCAAGCTACCGGCGGTCAGGGCTCCAAAGAGGAACCTCCTGACAATGCGAGCCGTGTCCCGAAGTACTGCTTTCTGAATCAAGCCCTTAATCCAGCTCCCCAACGAGAGCCTCCTCAGGTGTTGGTCGAGATGTTTAAGTTTAATAGTCATTAAACAGCACCATTTGTCAATTTTGTTAGTGTTTGACAAATATAGCGCATTTTCAGTTAGTTATAGGTATTAAATAGGGTCTTGTGGGTCACTTGTGTAACTCACTTCCTACATACAGCAATGGCTTTGATAATGACAGTTCAACAACATACATTGCGTTATTTACGTTGTTGAGAAGACCATTTTTTCGAACATAAAAAGCAATGGATTAGCAATACCCTTCAACATAGTTCAGATTGTTATTGATAGTATGTTACGCAATTAGAGTGCTGGTAATAATACCAGGTTTTAAACCCGTATTCTAATACTTTATTAAAAGGTTCTTATAAATCTCCAGGATCGTTTTGACAAAATTATCTCATCTTACCCTAGTTTTACCGAAGCACATTTTACCGAAGATATAGAGAAGACTAACATAATCCTATATTAATAGATAAGTGATGAAACCTCGAGCACTAAATTAATTTCTGATTCAACTCTAAATCTCTGTGGGACTGTCCTCTTAATTGGAAGATTAGATCATATTACAACTATTAAGTGTGGCTATCATAGCATGGAAGATGTCCCTTACTCTTTGCTTCATTATATTGAATTGGGCATTTACCTGTTTGAGCGATAATGGGGTAACGAGCTGGATTCCTCAGAGAGTTAAAAGGGCATTTATTTTGTTTTTGAAAATATTCAATATAATTATGATTAGTTATTTTAATTAAAATAAGTTACCCTAATAATTAACTTTTACTGATAAAGGTACAAAATACTTAACAAAGTTTTTTATTTTTGTTCAAATATAAGTAGTTTATCTCTTTCTATGACTGCAGTGATATTATGAAAAACTCAACCTGTACGTCATCTCACAATAATTTATCTCTCTATCTTACCTACATGCAATTAATTCTAAACTTTATCGTCTTGTCCACAGAGTACACTTCAAAGCGACAGCAGACGATGATTACGCCGACTTTACTTGCGAGGCCAGACACGAAGCTTTGCAACGAGACAGTCCTATGAGAAGTACTGTCCAGCTCAGCGTACTATGTAAGTGATCAATATACATATTATTTTATTTTGGTATAGAATTTTTAAACATGTCCTAGAACCAAAAATTGACATTTACTGGGCCTGTGTTAGGTATGTCATCATCTGCCCAACCTCTTCCCAAGTATGTTGAGGTTGGCTTCGAGTCTAACTGTTTGCAGCTGAATATCAGTATGTTACATGAAGCCACTGCCTATCTGACCCCCACAACTAGTTTCTGTGTAACACGATACCCCTTGATAAGAGTGATTGTCCGACTTTCGGGCTTCTGACTACCCGTAACAACGTCTAAGATCTACGACTGACAGCCTGGACCAACGACTTGAAGTATTTTTATATTAAGTGCATTTCAAGATATTTCTAACGACTACTAATCAGCACTGGACGGCCCGTGTGGTGGATTACAGCCCACTCTCTCTTACAGAGAGGAAACCTGTGCCCCAGCAGTGCAAAAGCAATTAAAGGATGAGTGTTTAGACGCCCTAGGTTCGATCTCCAGCTAAGAAAAAGAACAACCGGGTTTATCCTTATGGAATTTCTTATCGCCAGCCCGTAGTCTAGATATGTGCCAGTAGGTTCACCCCCTCTCGCATGGGAGTTAACATTACTGGCTAAATTTGGTTGTACCGACGCCAGCACATCAAGCTACCCGAAACTGTCAAATTTTCCCAATCAACTTTGAACCTTACGCTATAGCGCTAAAGTTGAAAATCTATTAAAGAAATTTGACAGATTGTAGTAACTTGATGTGCTGGCGTCTGTACTATCCTGCCTAACCCTTGGGGAATGCAGGCATGATGTTATTTGAAAATGGCTTAGAGAGCAACACAACCAGTCACCACAAACAGTACTATTTTCAGGATCATTACCTACCTTTGAAAGATTGATTAATACCAATATTACATACCCTCATTATCCTTTTCTATATAATATTTGATCATTTATTATATAACGAACAGACACATAAGTAATGGGGACAATAATAAGAACATTACGTCTCCCGCGTGGATGATATTTCTATCACAATCGCATCAAATTGGGACGGGCTCTCCTGCTGTGAGGCAAGATATACTTACTAACTGTAGTTTGTGGGTTTAAGGCGCCACTAGTCGATATTTTTTCCATACAAATTTCGGGAGAATATTACTCCACTGTTTGACATTTTACATCCAAAGTTAAACATGATATCGTTTTGTCTTATTATTGATTGTGTCTGTACAAAAACAGAATCGTAAAATAACAAGCCATTAAAAAGTTATGAGCCAACAAAGATTCGTTTTTCTTGCTAATTTTAACGTAACTTTGGGTGTAAATAAGTGATAAAAGAGGTCTAAAATCATCAAAACCAAGTCCGTACCGACAAAGCTCAGTTATCGAAGAGTTCAATAAACTTTATTTATAATTGATTTATGCAGTGGTTTTTTCCTAAAACTCGATTTTCCAAAGCACGTTTCGAATTTTTTTACGCGTCTATCAGTTCGGAACGGTGTTTCTGTGCGTGAGAACTAGACGTTGTGCGTGTAGACTAGTGTCTAACTGCTCATCACTGATACTAGCTCTATCAGAGACGAAGCCAGGTGAGACAGCGTGCTTTTTGCCCATGACCACCAGTGAGTTCGAGCTCGCGACTAGTTTACTCTTAACTGTCTTTTGGAAGGAAATATGAGGTAGGTACTGGGTTCGATTCCTAAGGTGGGTAGTTTCTAAATAATAACTTTTATACGTATCTCATTTTTACCAACCCGACTGCGACGAAGCTCAAAAAGGAGGTTGATGTTTTTTTATGATTCAATACCTAGATTAATAAATATAAATTTTTCTTCTTACTTCACAAATAAGGACTGATTTTTTCCATCGGC
Source organism: Hydraecia micacea (assembly GCA_914767645.1). NCBI lineage: Eukaryota > Metazoa > Arthropoda > Insecta > Lepidoptera > Noctuidae > Hydraecia > Hydraecia micacea. Next base: position 1,376,449 of record OU611801.1, on the reverse strand, counting down.
AGATAACTTTAACAAATCAGCCCTATGGGATGATTTATCAATCATCTGATAACTTTATTCGAGGAATAATTATTTTGAAATTTTGACAGTTATTTCATACAAAAACTGTCCAACGTCAATTTTATTCCTCGAATAAAAGTTATCGGCGGTGGAAAAATCAGGCCTTAGTAAAATAAGGCCGTGTTATAGCTATTTCATTCAACTGTCAAAGAATGACAGTTGTGATTTGAATTTACGGGACAATTCAAATTAGTAATATTTTTCATACACACTTGGTTTTCAACTCAAACTCAAAGCATTTATTTCAATTAAACCATACAGGCACTTTTAAATTTTCAAGAAGTCGGTCAGTCAAAAAAAAATGAAGCTAGTTGCCCTTTCCAAAGCGTAGGTACCCATGGAGAAGAACGGGCAAGAAACTCCATGGACACTCTTTTAAAATATTTAGTATTTTTACAAACATGTTAGTTACGTCATTACTATGTTAGTACAACCATTTTTCAATTCACTTTAGACATCATTACAATGGTCGACATCGGCATTGCTTGCCATATAAAAAAATAGAAAGCTGGAAGTCGATAAACAATTATTTTCTCAGACTTTACAAACAGTATGTTCATATTTTGATTCATCTCCTGCACAGTATAAGCAAAAACAACGCGAAAGTTGAGGCCCCACACACGACTTCCATAAACAAATCGTAAGCGAGAGGTTTATTTCCACGACACGACACGACTACGAGACGGGGCAACATTAATAAAATTATTAATGTTGCGCTCGATTGAGACAGTGGTGCCATCTAGTGTTGAGAACTATGAACTTAAGTGATGGATTGGACAATTTTAAAGTAGTTGATAGTTATTTTTAACATATTTTTTTTGTTTGTATGTTCTAACACAAAATGCAGAACTAGAACATCATCATCTTTTGAAGTCAGGTAAATGTATATAAATAATTATATCCTCTCACACGTTTGACCGCCTACCTGTCGATACACCCCACGCGTCGGAGTAGTTGAATGGGCACAGTAAAGTCATTGTTTTAACAATGACAATGACAATAGAACAAATGACACTGTTGTGTACACTTGGTGTGCCGTTGACGTTTCTAAAGAGATAAGCTTATTTGAAATTCTTTGTTGTTACAATAGCAACCACACTTGGAAATTTTATCACGTTCCAAAGTTATACTAAAAATAGTGAGACGGTTCTTACTGCCATTATGATCATCACGACATCATATCGATTTAAAAAGTAAAGCTACCAATAGACTTTTGCATGGAAACACGCTAAGTAAGTATTCATAAAAATTCTATGCCAAACTTATAATAATACGTCAAGTCAGCTGATCTCTCTAAAACAACGCTTCCACACCGTCTCACAAATTCGCAACTCGCGTCGGTTTGTTTTCTCGCCACGACACGACTTCGACGGACATGAATTATTAATAAACCGTTCGATTGAGACCGCCAGTTCAACGTTTACATTGAAGGATGTTAGTAGCTTGCAGCGCCATCTAGTTGTGAGTTTAGGATGTTTGTTTGTTTATTGTTTCGTAAGTCGCTTCTCAAGGGTATGTGCGCCTGACCGTGCACTATATAGGCAAAAGCTTTTTCTTCTTATCTCGTTTCCGGATAGGTGTACATATCCGAAAAATAAAAGTATCGCCACTCTTGGAGGCTACTTAAATGCACTCCCAAGTATTCGAGGTGTTGGAATAAGTATTTGCTTACTTTATCCACTTTAAAAAACAAAATTAAGTTGAAAATCTTAACATCTTCGTGTAACTCATGTCGGCACATGTTTTCTTAATAGTTTCGACCCAAATTTACTCAGAATTTAAATAGAGGAAACTGGGCTAAAACGGAATAGAGAATGTAAGTTTTCTTCTGTTACTCCCCCCAGCTTTAATTTCGAATTTTAGAACTGGAAATTGCGTTGGGAAATTCTTATTTCTTCATTGTGCAGCTCTAAGGAAAACAGACCGTCTGATTTACTATTTAAAGAACTATTTTGTATCTTCTTTTGCTGTGCTTCGCTGTGAATTTTCTGAATTTCTGGCGGTATTGCGCTGAGTATATTGTTACTTTCATGCTGCATTTATTTCTTGTGACATTTGTAATTGGTTGCTAATTTTGCATTATATAAAGACTCATGATATTGCAATGTACAGACGCCAGCACATCAAGCTACTACAATGTGTCAAATTTCTTTAATAGATCTTCAACTTTATCGCTATTATCATTAGGTTCAAGGTTGATTGGGAAAATTTGACAGTTTCGGGTAACTTGATGTGCTGGCGTCTGTAAATTCTGATGCAAACTGAGGCGTCATTGCGTAACACATAACAATTGCAATATCTTTCATTTTGACAATTCGACAACATTCATTGCGTCATTTACGTTGTCGAGCAGACGAATTTTTCAATCACATATGAAGCAATGGATTAAGAGTTTCCTTAAAAATCCTTCGGATTGCCAAAGAAAGTGTTTTACGCAATTGGGGCGCAGATTAGAAAGTAAATGTACGAAGAAACGCTACGCACTTACGAAAAATAAATTCCGTCTCAAGTTTAAAACGCGAATCAAATCCTTCAATATCTCGATCTCGAAATTCATTCTGAAAACGTTATTTTTTCTTTAAAAAGAAATCTTCGTTCCTCAAAGGCCTAAAAGCTACAATCGAAATTGATCAAAAGATCAGTGATCAGTCCCCAAATTTTCGACTCTGAACGCAATTAATTCCCCCACCATCGAATAGCGATAAAGTCAATAGGGGAAAAGCAAACATTGCCAGTGCCGCTTTAAATGGAAAATTAATAATTCATGGCTCTAAGTCCGTGTCCGCTTCAGTAGCGTGTCGTTGCGTTGGAGTGGGCTGTTTGCTTTGCCCGACCTACCCAGCAAAAATGTAATTTGTTGGAAAATTATGATTGGATTCTATTTGTTGTAATTTTTTTTATTTTTACGCTGATTTTTGGAGTGAATGAATCAGGTAGTTTTATGGACTTTTGGAGCGGTAAAAAGGTTTTTATAGGTATGCAGGTGTAAAACAAACAAAACTAAATGAACATTGTTTCACCTCGCTTCTTGTTCTAGAGGTAATTGGTCGCCGCAATGAATGGCCAAAGAAAGAATTTGACTAGGGAGACAGAGTGGTCGTCGCAGTCTGGTGATGTTTTTTTTTTCCAGTATCTACTGTTGAGAAACGGCTTCCTAACTTGATGCCAGCAACCACACTTAGTCTCAAAAAGTTGAAGTCAATTCCAGTGCAGATCAAGTTTACATTTACAAATCCGTAGAGCAGTGGTGACCCAGTGGTAACGGCTGTGACTTACGAGTTTTAGTTCGTAGGTTCGAACCTGAGCAGGCACTTAACTTTTTGTAAATTATTTCATCACCACTGCTCTCAAAACGGTGAAGGAAAACATCGTGAGGAAACCGGCATGTCCTAGAACCAAAAATTCGAAGACATGTGACATCTGCCAACCCGCACTGGGCCCGCGTAGTGGATTACGGCTCACTCAGATCCCTCCCCCTCACAAAGAGGAAGCCTGTTTCCCAGCAGTGGGAACATTATAGACTGATAATGCTTGTATTGTTACGATGCATTTGCATTATGATAGCAGATATGGTGTTTTGGGAGCAATTGCATTATGATATAATGCAATTGCTTCCAAAACACCATAATACCTACACAGAAAAGAGTTGTGAAATAATGTGTCACGAGCAACTGTGACATGGGTTCGTGGCTAAGTTTGACACTCGCGAGTTGACGAACAAGTCATAATAACAGTCGCACGGGTCGATCGAAAGTTAAACAACGCTTACTGAAGTCGGTCCGTAGATGGGTGACCATCCATTACATATCAACACCCGTCCGTGACTCGGCAAGAATTTTAAAGCGTTGGTGCCGGCTGTCATTTGTAGATCTTTGACGGTCGTTACGGGTCTGACAACCAGTTTACCAAGGGGTATCGTGTTACCCAGTAGCTGGGTTTTGGAGGTCAGACTTAGGCAGTCGCTCCATGTAAAATCCTGGTATTCAACTACATCCGGATCGACTAAATGCCGACCCCAACATAGTTGGGCAAAAGACTAGGCAGATCGTAAAGCAGCTGTGATATTACGAAAGAACATTTGCTTTAATTAACACTTTTTACTCTTAATATTAATTATAAAGTTCAAGTATAATGATTACGTTATTAATAAACGTGGTGTTTCATTATGAGCTTGCTGAATTCCATCGTGAAATTACATTGAGCACTTTGTTTTCTTTCCCCTATGCTCAGCTTACATAGCGTAGAGATGGGACAGTGAGGATGTCGATACTTTAAATTAAGATTATTTTATTCGACCATTTTAAAGTCTGGTGACGTGTTACAATTTTCATTCGAAGTATTTTTAAGAATAATAGAGAGTAGGGAATGGAAATATTTTGCATCGAAATCTTTTGTTCTTTTATCTAGTCTAAGAAATATTTATTTATTTATTAAAACTTTATGCACAAGTAAAAACTGTACAAAGGCGGACTTAATGCCTTGGGCATTTTCTACCAGTCTACCTAAATATTGAGCTAGCAATAAATAAATAAGAATGTGCTACCTACCTGCTTAAGAAAAGCAAAGAATTTCCTCAGTTTTTTAAGTCTCGATGGATCAAAAGAACTCAAACTCAAAGCATTTATTTCAATTAAACCATTTACAGGCACTTTTGAATTGTCAAGAAGTCGGTCAGTCAGAAAATATGAAGCTAGTTGCCCATTCCAAAGCGTAGGTACCTATGGAGAAGAACGGGCAAGAAACTCCATGGACACTCTTTTAAATTATAGTTTTACAAAAATATTAGTTACATCATTTATTTTGAATTTATAATTATGTGACAACGATGTAAAAAAAAGAAACTTACTACGCGTTAAAAGCGTCCAGAGTACAGCAAATAGTAACAAAACAACAATTCAAAATAAAATAATTCAAAATAAGCCGAGGCAGCTGAGTGATGACCAGCCCCAACTGACGGCGCCCGTTCACGAACATGACGCATAGAGAACTATCTTTTGGTCCTCTCTGATGACTTAAGATCATCTAACTTTTACATAAAACAGTATCCATAGCGAGATTTTATAAATTCCAAGAAAGTCTTAAACGAAATAAAATCTTTTTTTAGGGTTCCGTACCCCAAGGGTGCTAACAGGAGCCTATTAGTAAGGCTTTGCTGTCTGTCCGTCCGTCTATCTGTCACGGCTTGTATCTTTTGAACAGTAATAGGTATACACTTGAAATTTTCTCAGTGTGTACTACTATGGCCGCTCTAACAAAAAATAAAGTTAAAAATTAAAGGGGGTCATACAAGAAACGCTTTTTTCAGCGTTTTTAGAAAATATTGTTAAGGATAGTACGGTGGTACGGAACCCGTCGCGTGCAAGTTCGACTCGCACTTGGCTGCTTCTTACTTACAGCAAGTAACAAGATTTACTGAAACTCCGAATTAAATTTTGGTTCCGAGTATTTTATTTTGTTGAAGCAAGGTCTACCTTAATTGATTGAATAAGGCGTTACTTTACTTAGCGGGAATCCCTTCTAAAATAATGGTGGTCGGAAATACTTTTCTTTGGGCCCTGGACAAGGCAGGATTAATAAATCAAATAAGTTTGGTTCGATAAAGGTCGGATCTAATCTTAGGGTTAAGGTTTTCGGCTTTTTCAAATCTTATTTCGAAGACTGATGGATGTAAAAAGTTTCGTTACTAGACGTAGGAAATAGCGGCTGAGCCGAGAGGTTAATAAATCAAAGATGATTTAAGTATCTAAGGGTCAGATATGATTTTCAAAAACTTCATTGTCAAGTATCGTTTTTTTTTTTCAAAAGAACTTACTCAATTATGATGTCAATAATACGCATCGCTCATTACATGGGCATTTATTAATAGTTATTTATGCAACTGTTGTATAATGAGGGGTATTAAAACACGAATGTGGGTTCATGAGTGTTTTAATACCTAATTATGTACAGTTGAATAAAATACTTTATCTACACCCATGATATGAATCCTCTATAAAGGTTCTGAAACAGTTTTTTGCAATACTAATATCGAGCAGAAATGGCGGCCGGCGGAATACGACGTGAATTCGAATAACCTATAAGTTATTTTTTTATTACGGCGCTATGGTAGTGAAACGCGCGTGCATGACAAAGTTCATTTTATGAAAAGGAGTTGCATAATGAAATTTAGTACAACATTATAACACTTGTTTGGATGATATTATGGTTACGATGACACTGGTTGTTTTAATGTTTGATAAGCTAACTGTTTCAGAATCTTTTTATAGAGGATTTATAGCATGGGTGTACATAAATATGTTAAACGTATATTACATGCACATCTATGTAATAGTTTCATTATATATTTATTCCTTTATCGATACAAAAAATTAACCGTTTTTATCGATACCAAGCCACCTCAATCACACACGCTATAGGGGGTGAAGTATAAAAAAAATATATATAAAATAATAATAAAAAATAACAACATGCCCACAAAAACAAAGGCGTTTTGCACAAAGAGAATAGACAGGGAAGTAAAATAGCCTCGAGCCAATCACGGAGAGGAAAAACCTTAGCATTGTACTAATTTTGTATAATAACAGTACTCTTTTATCATTTTTGATTATAATTATCGTACATTTCGTGCTATTTTGCTAATTAAAAAGATTTTAAAGGTGTAGGGTTTTGGACGTAGGTTTTTTCTTGAATAAGGACAGATTAAACGTATTATCTTAAGGTTTTTTTTGGTGTTGAGAATATGAATGTTTGATCGACACGGTCCTTTAAGCCGTAGCATTAAGGACGATTTTCGTAGTACAAGCGTTAGCAGTGATATGTGGCTGGGTGTACATACTGTGTAGTCTTCAAAATTGCCATAAAAAACAGGTTTATAAACGCTGTCCAACACTATCTCTCTTTTTCTTTCTCTGTTCTATTAACTCTTTTAATCACTACTCAATCAATCTGCCTAGCCTTTTCTCAACTATGTTGGAGTTGGCTTCCAGTCTAACTGGATGCAGCTGAATACCAGTATTTTACATGGAGTGACTGTCTATCCTTCACAACCCAATTACTGGGTACCACGATTCTTGCGTCTTCTGACTACCCGTGACGATTGTTGACTGTCAAAGATCAACGAATCTCAACACAAAACGTAGTTAGGTATACCTTGGAGAAATCTTCTTTTTTCTTTTCCTTCTTCACACAAACATGTTAAAATTGCAGCAGTAATATGTACTCATGTTCTTTCAAATTTAAGACGCGTATGAATAACTTTATCCAAATTATAATAAAAGTTAAACATACCGAACACGACTGAAGTTTTACAACGTAACATTGTGTTTGGATAGATGCGTGTTACACCGACGCGAGCATAATAATTATTAGAATTGAATTGATATACTGTTATTAACATAAATCTTACTAATACGAGCATTTATGCGTGTAAGCGATGTCAGATCATAAACTTAAGACTCTTTTACTTTTTTTTTTTTACAATAGATACGAGTAGTTCCAATATTAATAAACTTATTTTTGACTAGCTTCTGCCCGTGATTTCGTCCGCGTGAATTTTTTTGTTTCCCGACCCACCCCGTCGCATCGCATCGCCTGCCCGTGATATAACTTCGTTTTTGCCGTCCTTTTTTACCTTTTTTTCTTTTTGGTCGGCTCCTAAGAGTCCTACCTAGCGTGATCTCAAATAGCCTATTGCCTTTCTCAAGAATTGGACTATCTACCTAGCGTGATCTCAAATAGCCTATTGCCTTTCTCAAGAATTGGACTATCTACCTAGCGTGATCTCAAATAGCCTATTGCCTTTCTCAAGAATTGGACTATCTACCTAGCGTGATCTCAAATAGCCTATTGCCTTTCTCAAGAATTGGACTATCTACCTAGCGTGATCTCAAATAGCCTATTGCCTTTCTCAAGAATTGGACTATCTACCTAGCGTGATCTCAAATAGCCTATTGCCTTTCTCAAGAATTGGACTATCAAATGCAAACATAATTTTTCAAATCCGACTAGTAGCTCCATAGATTAGCGCTTTCAAACAAACTCTGCGGCTTTATATACATTACAGCCTTTACTGCTAGGCATAGAATTTCCCATAGTTTTCCTCTAAGATTGATGAGAAGAAAGTTTATGAGTGTGTGTGTGTGTGTGTGTTTATATATTTGTTATTTCTTCACGATCAAACGGCTGGACCAATTAAGATAAAAATTTGTATAGATGTAGCTAACACCCTGGATTAACATATAGGCTACTTTTTATCCCGATATTTCCAGGGGATCGAAACTTATGCGCGTAAAACCGCGGGGCGCAGCTAGTTACATTATAAAAATCAACATCATAAATAATATCATTGGATAGAAGTTTCAACAGTACTCAATAAAAACTTACGAATGTTATTATTCCATAAATCTTAATAATGGATGATATTATACTAAAAACACTTATATTATTCTTACATCGTCATTGATCTACCTCTGCTCAGGTTTTGAACCTTCAACCTTTGAAACCTACGAGCTTATATCGAATGTATTGACATTGCAAATAACTGTTTTAACATTGGAATGAAACAATAATATTGAGCGAAGCGATTTGCCTTTTATCGTGGCTCGAATAAGCTGTTTCACTTTAGGTTTTCTATTAAAATGTTAGGTAAGTATTTTATCTTTTGTTCTATTTTACTAGTTGTATTTTGTGGCGACGCTTGGGGGAGGCCTTTCGGTTAAAATGGTGATGATGGGTTTTAATTTTAGTTTTATTGTATAAAAAATTAAGATACCAGAGAAGACAACAAGAAACATAAGTATTGCTTGGCATTTCTCTAGACATTGGACGTATGAGGAGTGTTTAAACCTTTTAGATGAAACAGCAAAGACTCAATTACTTACGTGTGTTGGGAATAAAAAGTAAACAACCTACTCTAAAAAAAAAACTCAAAGAGACAAGCCGCCTATGTCAAATGAAAATTAATTTTAAAATACTTCATCATCTTTCTCTCCTAGCCTTTCCTCGCTTTTCAGCCCTACTGAATGCATACACAATACTCATAAAAAAAATCAGGAAACAACCAAACAGAAAATCGCATTTTATTTCCTACGTTTCCTACAATTTACATCTCAACACTGCTCGCTTTTCCAGCAAAATTCAAAGCAGAAACTCAATTAGAATTACGCTTCGGTGTGACAAGCGCCCTACAAGTAACAAATTCGTCGTTTCTCGGTACAATGCCCTCTTAATTACAAACGCTAGACTTGACATGCGTATTACTTGCGTACCGCGCGTACCGCGTACTACGCGAGATTTGCCATGCGAATAGGGTTAGCGTATTGGATTGGGGAAGTTTTAAACGAATTAATACGTTGTTGTGGAATTTTCATGGAAAGGATCGGAAAGTTGGAGGATTATGGTGTTTGGCGGGTAAACGAATTTAAGATGTTTGGGAGTTGGAAAATTGGTATTATTTTTGTGCGAGATTTATTTCTATTTTAGCTATATTCATTGCAATTATTAAAGCTTAAAGTGGCATTGTCACTCCTACTTGCAGGTTCTTTTAGAGCCGTTGTAGCTGAATTTTTAATATTGTTTCGAAGAAGATTCCCCACATTCCAAATTTTCCTTGTAGGACAACTGGGTTACAGACTCGAACTCACGTTCACAAACTAGCAGATCGGAACAACTATTATGAACTGCACAAAATACTGATTCTCTGCCTAATTCGCTACGTAGCCCGCGAAATTCAAATTTTAACGACTAGTTTATGAAATATCAATCAATAGGATCATTTTAACTTTCAACACTGAACATTTTTTACCTCCATACTTGAAACTCAGAACCCATACAAATTCAATCATTCTCCATTCTCTATCCATTTTTCCATCAAAACATCTACTACCAAACATGGACATCAAAATAACCACTATACAATGAACGGTCATACATACATAACATAACATAATCAGCCTATAATGTTACCGCTGCTGGGACACAGGCCTCCTCTCAGTGAGAGGGAGTGGGCCGTAATCCACCACGCGAGCCCAGTGCGAGTTGGTAGATGTCACATGGCTTCGAATTTTTGGTTCTAGGACATGCCGGTTTCCTCACGATGTTTTCCTTCACCGTTTTGAGAATGAACAGTCATATTAGAAAGTATTTCCTCAAGGATAACAAACAGTACCATCCCTACGTCTGAACTTAATTATTCCAAGGGGTATGGAATGGTACAGAGGGGTGGAGGGGGGTGAATCTGAGACTCCATCTTTTAATTGTCACTTTGCTACATTCCTTTCGTGTACACATACAGGAGCTGTTGCCCGTGACTTCGTTTGCATACTAACTTTTAACCCGGCGCGGCGTTTGATCTTCTTTGGGGTGGTTTTAGGAAAGTGATTTCTTAGGCCGCAATCTTTGGGAAACACAGTAAAGTCACCATTTCTGTCTCAGGTTGAACGTGATGTGATGACTCTTAATTTATTTTAAGGACACTTAATTTTAAGATTTTTTTAAAGTACCTATTTTTCGTGCGCCAACACTAGTGACAAAAATATATAGGGTGACTGGTAATTAGTGACCGATACTTAAACACGTGATTGTACTCATGATAACAAACAACTTTTACTATGGGATCAAACCTGAAATCGCGAAAAAAAAAATCAGCTGTTCCCTACATTTTGACGAGTTATACGAACATAAATGTAGGGAACAGCTGATTTTTTTTCGCGATTTCAGGTTTGGTCCCATAGTAAAAGTTGTTTATTATCATGAGTATAATCACGTGTTTAGGTATCGGTCACTAATTACCAGTCACCCTATATACTTATGTATTATTATGTCGTTTCAAGATAACAGGGTCCAATGAGTAAATTCTTTTGTCTATATTTCGCGTACGAATTTGTGACTTGTTCGTCAACTCGCGAGTGTCAAACTCGCGCCCGCGCGCGATTTGACACCTTCCGATTTTACCTATTTTTTTTTGTCGTCAACTCTGACGTATTTCGTGCGTAGTCAATCTGACTGACGGCCCTCTTTTTTTCTATTAATAGAAAACAATTATCTTCCACCATTGTTCAAACCCCATTCAATCTATATCAAATCGACCAAAAACGAACGCAACACAGACTATACAGGGTCATACTCTAAACACGGCCCATACACTATACAGGGGCCATCATAATATTATATACTCAATGGCTCATAACATATGAATTGACCCCCCAATCGAGAGAGCGTATAAAACTATTCAAGCTTAAATATCGTGGGTTCCGTGATAAAAATAAATCGGTTTTAACCCTCATAGTGACTTGAGAAGGTAATAGTTATGTTGTAATAAGATATTTCGGCTTGAAAGTAGGTTTTGCTATTTATGTCAACGGTTGAGAGTTTTTTGGGGGTAGTTAGAGGGAAGTGTCGGATTATTCAAATTGGGTAACAGCTTTTCTAAGTGTGGAAGTGACGGGGTATGGTGTATGTAAAGGGGTAATCTCTGTCTATTAAAATTGCAGTATTTTACATCAACGGCATTGCTTTCATCACAAATAAAAGGCTGAAGTCGATCCCCCTTCTCACAGAAAGAGGCCTATGTCCCAGCAGTGGGAATATTATAGACTGATTATGCGTAGGTATGCTATGTGCTTATTATTTCTATTCATTTTTGCTTGGTAGCTTATTTTATTTCTACAGGAAGAGAGAAATGGTCCACACTTTATCAGAAACCAAAGGGGCGAACAACGTTTAGTGTTAAATATAATTAATGTTGTCTATTCACTGAATATAATACCCTGATTCAGTTCCACTGAGCTCTCCTGAAATACAATATTAATCATACCTTGCGAAGTCATTTATCAAAATTTAACCCAAAAATACGTACCCAGTCAGCGGGAAAATTTATATTTTTAAGACAAAATGATTTACAGTGTAATCGCACAAACAAATGATATGACCCCCAAGATAGGGATCGTTTTATTATTTTTCTTAAGGAACCCTTATTAATAATGTTACGGGACCCCGTTTTTGGGGTTAATGAACTCTCGTCGAAGGCAATTTTCCCGTACACTCGTTCGGAAAAGTGTTTCTTTGTGGTAAAAAATCTTTATGAGTATATTTTTTTCTTTTGATCATTCTCAGCATCTTTTGTTACGAAAAGGGATTTTTAAAACAAAAAAAAAAAATGTATGCGTGGCATGTCAGTCGGGAAAAGTGAAAGATGATAGCATTGAGTCCTTTTATTTTTTTCTTACCTGTTTTTTGTAATGCGTTTTTGAATGAAATATTTCTTATTAAGTTGATTCGGAAATTTTCTTATTTTATCTTTTGTGCGTTATGTTTTATTTGATACCTTCAATGTTACGGAACTGACGTAACTTTAGCTTATTGTATCTGAAATACTCTTAGGACTTAACATGCCCAAAGTGATAGCCAGAATTTGAAATTGAAACACTGTTTATTAACAATTGAATGAAAACAAGCAAGTCTACATTCCTCTTTTGTTCCATCATAATGTGATTGTGGAAATACCTTGAAATTAAGGCCAAATCTATTTGAATTGAGTTTTTTTTTTCAGGAAAATAACAATTTCATATTTTTGTGGAAGCGTTTTTCGCATTAAATATAACAAGTATTTTGTACATTTTAAATGGTGGTTTTAGTTACACGCTGTTATTGTTTGACAGGTATTTTTTTGACAATACTTGTGAAAACTGAAAAGGCTCAAATTACCGATCAAAATAAAGCATTCTTCATTGTATCTACGTTAATATTGACTATATAAAATCCACTAGTTGCTGCCTACGACTTTATTCACGTGTTTGTATAATATACTAATATAAATAATACCTTTCGTTAATGTGAAAGAATTTAAGTAAGCGGATCAGTGCTTCCAGAGTTTACCTGCCCTTTACAAACACATCATGAACAAACAATTTTACCTTTTTATAACATTACAGTAATATTTATTAATAAATGTAAAACTTTTGTTCTCGTCTGTACGTCATGACGTCACTCCCATTTTCCACATAAATCATTATCAGATATTTTGTTTACCACTCTATCTACAAAAAAAAAACAAGTATTTACGTGGAATCAAGTTTTCATGATAGTCCCTATAATAAATATATGAAACATACATTACGTATATTTTGTAATTAAGATTATCATGAACATATCGAGACCCCTCTGTTCCTCTGAAAGCACGTTAAGCCGTCGGTCCCGGCTGTCATTCGTAGATCTTTGACATTCGTTACCGTCAGAAGCCCAAAAGTCTGATAACCAGTCTTACTAAGGGGTATCGTCCTAGGTTGTGGAGGTCAAATAGGCAGTCACTCCATATAAAATACTGGTATTCGGCTGCATCCGGTTAGACTAGAAGCCGACCCCAACAAATTTGGGAAAAGGCTCGGCAGGTTGATTGATCATAAATACTGAGATGATGAGTAATATTGGTAGAAATATAGTAAACGGTTTTTGAAAAAAATTACATCACCATTGCATAACATCACGCCTGTAACCTCCAAAGGGTTAGGCAGAGGTGTACCTATAATACACCCACATTTCGTCAGTTATGTTTAAGGCATCGTTCACACCAAACGTATTGTCCGCCGCCGACTGTGAGTATGCTCACTGTCTGCCCCAGTGTGAACGTGGACTCAGTCTGCAGTACGCGTTCTCATCAAGCCGACAATACGCTACAGCGCGCTTCAATCTAATACGCTGTTACGTTCGGCAACGTAGCCAATCCGCGTCCGCCGTACATAGACGCGTAGTACAATAATCGGCCACCGAGAGTCAGCGACAACGCACTACGTAATAGCGTATAGTCGGTTCGGTGTGAACAAGAAGTTAAATATATATTGAAAGGCGATAAACTGCGTAACGCGTGCTCACAGTCAGCGGCGGACAATACGTTTGGTGTGAACGATGCCTAAGTCCCATGTAATAGGGGGCGACTCGAGGCATCACCTGGCCACAAGTTCAGACACCGAGTTGCTACTGCGAAATTTCTAATCCCAACACTATGTTTGTATATTGTTTCTGAAAATAAAAATATTATTATGTTTATATTTCTCAGATCCTCCCGGAGCCCCGTACATCGAAGGTTACGCTGAAGGCGAGACAGTACGTCGAGGACAGAGCCTCGAGCTGGTCTGCAGGAGTCGAGGCGGAAACCCACCGGCCCAACTCATCTGGTACAAGAACGGGGAGCAGATCCGGATGGCTTATCGGTAAGTGACTTATTTTCTTTATTAGAATTGAATTATTGATGTTTACAGGTTACTTAAAAGTGATAAGGATAACCTCGTTTGTTGATCTAGAAGTCCAAGCCGAGCAGAGTACACAGCCAATATCATTAGGCCGAACTGCAGTCAGAGAAAATACTTGCTTATGAAATCGACACACTACATCAATTTGTCGTGTTATAGCCATTTCATGCAAATGTCAAAGAATGACAGTTGCAATTCGAATATACGGATAATTTAAGTTTGCAAACAATTAATTTCTCTGACTTAAGGGGCTTACAGGACCTAAACGCAACACACACACACACACAACACAGTAAAAAAAATCATAATAATATATGATACTCTTCAAGATATATGCTAGGAAGATAGTGTGTTGAAAACATAATACAACTTATTTGGTACGATAGAAAAAAATCATGAAGATACCTCTAAAAACTATTTTTTTACAATAAAAATCATACTGATATACATACAATCATTATGATTTTTTGTCAGATTATTCTACAAGCAACATACTAAAACTCTAGTGTTTTAGTTTTTTTGTCCAAACAATAGATTTTTCGTAAATCGATAATTGCTTCATATTTTGCAATAAATTACCAGCGTTGTGTCATCGCGCTTCTCTTTCTTTTCTATGCAGTCCGACGAAGACCGCGCTTTAGGTCATGTAGTCCTCTAAACGCTAAAAGCTGATACATATTATGAACAGCTCCAGTCAACAAAGTTGTTAGCTACCTTCATAGATCTATCAGAAAATCGGCTTCAGAGTTCACCGGACCCTAACTGAATATATTTATTTATTTATTAAAACTTTTCGCACAAAAAGGTACAAAGGCGGACTTAATGCCTTAGGCATTCTCTACCAGTCAACCAAGGGTGGTGAAGAGATTAGATGGCAGGTGCTTTGGTTGAGAGGAACAAGGAAAAAAAAAACTATTAAAACTAGGTACACAAATACATAAATAGGTTATATACACATACTTACATACTATTCACTATAATATATACTTATAATATATATATTTATACATACATACAAATTCAAGGGAGAGAGATGTTGAGATGACTCTATGCTATATTATTTGCGTTTTTTTTTCAAACCCATACACTTTCATTTAAAATTAAAAGGGTTACTGTAAAACTTCAAAAGACATTAAATTAAAATCTTTAGATCCTTTGGAAAGAATCTAATTACATGAAATGTAATTAGCGAACATTCTAATTAAAGCTAAGTTTAATTAGATTTTTTTTTTGTAGAAAATGAATCTTAATTTTATGCTTGAAATTGGAATTTTTTCTTTGAAAGAGAACGTTAAGTAGGGCTTGTAATATCCTGCATCTACTTAGAAATATATTAAATTCTACTGGTCTTCTGGCTTTTGATCGTATGAGATTCGATTCCCAGGTAGAGCAAAAATATTTAAGAGATTTTCTGTTGTAAAATTCTTTTTGGAACTTTGCTTACGATACGTTAAAATTATAAACTAGAAAACTCTTTTAACCTATTCCATTTAAAAGCTAAATTTCTGCCTAACCTTTGGTATTCCCCAAAGACGAAACCGCAACTGACATTTACAAAAAAAATTAAATAATGTAGACCTACTTTAAAAAATCAGGCGTCTATT
The DNA here is from genome assembly GCA_914767645.1 of Hydraecia micacea. Lineage (NCBI taxonomy): Eukaryota > Metazoa > Arthropoda > Insecta > Lepidoptera > Noctuidae > Hydraecia > Hydraecia micacea. Next base: position 1,360,542 of record OU611801.1, on the reverse strand, counting down.
TCAGATTTTTTTCACGGCATTTTCAGTACCTATCCGCGCGAAAGTGTGGTTTACATAAATATTTATATGAACGTACTGAAAAATTCAGTGACGCGAACATCGAACTTGCTTCCGCTGGCTGAAAAGCTTTTCGAATGTCTTCGAGCGAAAAATGTATGGCTTATATTAGTTTTTATTTGTATTCGTGTGTAGCGAAAAATCCTATATAGTACCTACAGTCAAACGCACATCACTCTATGAAAATGACCCTTACTACTACGACATACCACATGCCATAGTTACCACTAATATGTGGTTGACTGTATGTTTTATATCAGCCTGTAGATTTTCCACTGCAGGGGAAAATCATCTTCTCAAACAGAGAAGGAACGACCTTGGATCACCATGCTGGCTCATTGCGTATTGGTGATTCCAGATCATCATCATCAGATCAAGGATAAAGTTTTCCTTCGACTTGAGTCAGTGGTTCCTAAGATTTCTTTTTTTTTTTCTTTTTTTCTTTTTGCGGACGAGTACTTTGATGCCTAAGTATGTATACACACCAGCGACACGCGACGACGACAGAGGTAACTGCAAAAGTCGACGCGTGACGGCGACAGCCGCCGACAACATGCCGCTCGTGTATTTGAGCACCGTACTCAAATACACGAGCAATACGTTGTCGATGGCTGTAGTTGCCTCTGTCGTCGATGCGTGTCGCTCGTGTGTATGACCACTTAGTTGTTAGTCATTTAATTTAGGACCTAGTATAAATATTTAGTGGTGTAAAATATTGTAAAAGTTACTTAAAGCGTGAAAGTGTATGTTTAAGATTCATAACTATATCCAATGACTAGCTGTGTCCGTAAACCCACCGCATTCTATTTACCGGAATTAAAAGTATCCGGATGGCGACCAAAAAGTGTTTTCAAAGAATTTAAAACTCAATCAAAATTTTCTTTAAAAAATTCGTCAGTATAATCTAATCGCTGAGTACCAGTCCTTAAACTTCCTTGTTCAAAAAAAAAATTAATGAAACAACAAAAAAAAGTTGTTATAACGTTTTTTTTTTTCCTTAAAATCTGCTGAATAACAGCCGCTTAGATTCCCAATATAAAGTATACAATGCCGAGGCGAACTGGCAAACTCAGCTTTTTGCCTATAAAAAGCCCCCCACCCCTATTTGGGGGATCGTATTAAGCTGGCAACAGATAGGGCGTATGTCCTCATGATTTATGTAAGCTGAAGTATAGTGATGGGACAGGCTTATCGATAAAATTGTAAATTGGCGGTTTTTTTTTTGTTACGAAATTACTTCATGTTTTGCCAACAAAAAGAGGATTCATCAAAAGTAGTATCGATAAGTAAAATTGGCTTTTGGGATTCAGGTCACGTATTGTTCATTTTATTTAGTGCTGCCTTGCGAAATGTTATGCATGATTAGTTTTTCTCTCTGATGTGTATCATAATCCTTAGTTTCTGATTTTGTACCAAAAAGTATCTTTCCTACGCGATGTTTATGCTTATTTCATATTATCTTGTCATGATAGAATGACTCGCTTAACTTAACAAGTTCAGTTTGACTTTGTCAGAGTTTTTTCTCACCAAACTCTTATTTCCTTGGTCATTATGTTTCAGAAACAAAATACATTTTCCGACAAGGAAAATGTTGCTCAAAAGCTGAATCAACAGAAACCAATTAGATCGTTGTAACTATCGACAAGATCTTATCGATAAGTACACGTTGTTTGCACCCGTCGCTTATAAAATTGTATTAAGACGTGCCTACAGGCGACGGAAACTGATTTATGGGCCTCACTAACTGCACTCGCTAGTGGTGCGCCACATATCGATAAACAAATAAAATACGGTGATTTAAATTCAAATTGGACTGCGTTGCCGCGTGTTCCGCGAAATGCGATTGGCATAAATACAGGTCAAATGATTAAGGTTGTAGTTACGAGCTCGTTGTAGCTTTTTTGCGATGTGTTTGCATTTTTAACTGTGAATAGTTAACTGTGGCAGGGAATGGTAATAGGCTCAATTATTAATACGTGAGGCCTAAGTCGGCAAAGTATTTCGCTACAATTAATAACGTATTTATTTTCTCCTCGACAAATACTAGCATAAATTTCATACACTTTTTTCTTAATTAACCGTTTAAAACTCTAATATCTTTTACGGTTTTTCCATGATTAGTGCAGTACCAAAGTCTTCCTAATAACTATCGATAATTATATGTATAATAGAATAAACTAAACTATCGATGTCGATACAAACCGATGGCAATAGAAATGTTTGCCAACTATAATTGGGTTTGTAGTAGAGTGAAATCCGACATAATGAGATAGTTCTGTAAACATATAAGTAAATATTCAGTAACAACACTATAAGTAATTGAATATTCTATGCCATATTTGACAATAGGATAATTAATATTGTAACTGATTGTGTTGTTTTACATTAGTAATTGAAAAGTATTGGTGTTTGGATTAGTTAGTAATTTTATATTTAAGTATTTGTATTTACAATTTGTATTCCTTTGTGCGGATTTATCTGTTCTTTTCTTCTTGTCTGTTTATATGTGTGTACATAAATGTTTAAATACAGTTAGTTAGTTAATCATTTATTTTAGTATCTAGTGTAAATAGTAGTTACATTTCCTCAAGTTATAAAATATACATACTCGTATAATGGTTAAATAAATATAATTTTATATCTTCATTGCGATTATTAGATGGTGATTTGCACGTTAGGAGACATACAAAAGTAATTAAATATCACCAAATTAGGAATGTTTATTTTAATGTTTCTTTCTCAGTCGGGCTTGCCTAACTTTCACGATATTAGATAAATAATTGAGCCCCGGATGTTTTTAAAAATCGTCACTCATGGTTGCTTTTTAGCACAAAAAAGAGACCTCCACAACCCAGTTACTGGGTAATACGACACCCCTTGGTAAGACTGGTTGTCAGACTTTCGGGCTTCTGACGACCCATAACGACTGTCAAAGATCCACAATTAATGAAAGCCCGGCCCAACCGCTTAACGTGCATTCCGAGATACGGAAGGGTTTCGGTATGTAAAGATGGTCACACATCCACAGACCAACCGCGGCAAGCATAACTACCTAGCCACGAGCCATAATTTCTTTTATCATAAATACACGAAACAAAGAAAAAACAACGATATTTAGAACCTATACAACAAAGATTTTCTCAAAGAAATCATGCTGTTTTTACATAAGATTCTTAGAAAATCTCCTCCATTCATTTCTATATAACTCAAAATTTTGTGAACTCACTAACGAATTCAAAGCACAATAATTATAAGAATGGTAGAATACATCAAACAGAAAATAGATCAAAGAAACAAATTAATACCACTTCAAGCTAACTCAAAAAATCTTTATAATTTTATTCTGACTCACGCTGAAGGTTAGTAAATATCGGTTTAACTTTCTGATATTTTCATGAAATATCTTAGATACCTCTTATTGTTACAACTGTGAAATAGTGAACATGAATAATGTATGATCTCATTTATTTTAATATATTTGTTGATTCACTAATAAACTACAAGATTCCTGGTGTATTTATTACTGGATAAATACTGGTATCCAGCTGCATCCAGTTAGATTGGAAGCCTGTCCTAACATAGTTAGGTAAAGGCTGGGCAGATGAAGACCTAGTGTATTTATTGTACAGACAACAGCACATCAACCTACCCGAAACTGTAAAATTTTCCCAATCAACTTTGAACCTTATGCTTTAGTAATAAGGTTGAAAATCTATTAAAGAAATTTGACAGATTGTAGTAGGTTGATGTGCTGGCGTCTGTACAAGCGTGAAAACGTAACAGACAAATATACAGAGTTACTTTCGCATGTATTATTTAACCTCTATGAATCTCAGCTCCATCAATTTCAGGTATATTGTAGTATCTATAAATATTGTTCGACACCAAAAAGATGAACCATAACACATCCATCTAATCAAACCATTTAACCACTAAAGCTTTGTGAATTCCCATTTCACATTTTCAATACCTTACAAGCAACATTGTAATATTGAAATTCAACATTACACAGCACAACATTTAAACTTCAATATTTTCAACCGATAGCGAAAACAAATCGCGAACCCGTCTAATACATTTAAAGCTTTGAAACGGAACACATCAATTCCCTAATAACAATTGAATACTGAACGCATTTCGCAAACCTAGCGGAAAATAGCCCTATCCGTTTTATCGATAATCAATCCCAACACTAGTGCTAAAAAGTGGCCCTATCTCGATAATAATATATTTTACTTTTACCCTTCACTTTTTACCTGACTTAAAGTGTAGACTGCCGATTTATTTAGTCTGCAGAATTTATGAGAAAATTTTCTTTATTCATTTACCTTTTTAAGAGAAAAGCTGTTTATTTATTAGTTTCGTAGTAAAGTCAGGACTTAGGGGAAGTATATGGAGTTTTTACCAGAAAAAGTTTATTTTTGCTGTGGAACAAATGTATAGGCAGTAGTAAATTTTATTACAGGTGACGGTTTTAGAGATGTTTTGAGAAAGACGTCAATTTGTTAGTTTAGTAAGTGTCATATTTTTCAGATCGTGGTATAAATTGTGTTGTGGGGTGCGTGGCTAAATTATAATAGCTGCACAGGTCGATCTTTAAGGTTAAGCAACACTTGACGAAGTGAAACCGTGGATGGGTGACCATCCATTACATATCGTGACCCCCCGCATGCACGTTAAACCGTTGGTCCCGGGTGTCATTCGTAGATCTTTGACAGTCGTTACGGATGGTCAGAAGCCCGAAAGTTTGACAACCAGTCTTACCATGGGGATACCCCTTGGTAAGACTGATTGTCGACACCTCCACAACCATAAATATGCTTGGTTCTGGAGGTCAGGCAGTCACTCCATGTAAATTACTGGTATTCAGCTGCATATATCCGGTTAGACTGGGAGCCGACCCTAACTTAGTCGGGAAAAGGCAACGCAGATGAAGAGTAATAGAGCATCCTGTTTTTCAATAGATAGATAAGTAGGATAGTAGGTATAAATTATTGTTACCCTTTTATGTTCAGAATGTATGCTGTCAAGTCCCCAAATAAATAGGGACAGGAGAATGATAGCACTTTTGACTATGGTTTGGTTTTGGTTTGGTCTGACGAATGTTTAAATATCTTTTGAACCCTTTGTAAATTATACGCCTCAAAAGTGGTAAAGTAATTACGACGCCGATTATATACTTATACTAGCAGCACCCCGCGGTTTCACCCGCATAAGTTTCCCGTGGGAATATCGGGATAAAAACTATCTATGTCCTTTCCCGGGACTCAAACTATCTCTATACCAAATTTCATCAAGATCGGTTCAGCGGTTTAAGTGTGAAGAGTTACCTCTTCAAACAGACAGACACACTTTCGCATTTATAATATTAGTATGGATTCCTGGAAACACCACAAAGACTTACGTATAACGTTATTATAGGTGTAAGCACGAGAACCTTTCTGAATTTCAGATACTTATAATAAATTATCATAGAAGTAAGCAAGAAACATTTCTGGTTCTCAAAAAGGGAATTTACTTCAAGAATTAGTATTCCAGCCCCGTTCGTAAGGTTATTACACATCATGTCTCCTCATATTTCTTTGCAAATATTGTCAGCAAAAAGGTGACAGGATTTTATATTATCTACAATTTGGCTGAGTTTATGAAAAACTTGTCTAGACACGTAAGAAACGTGTTCAATCATGTGTACTGGCTCTATTTGGGACGTTCACGCTTTATGCTTTTGTTGGGTGTACAGAGAGAGTACCGAAAAGTCTGTATAGTATGTGAATGTCACTTTAGGGGCTCTTTGTGAAGGAGCTCGTCCGGGGAAGTAATACCACCACACCTATTTCTAACGCCCAGTAACGTTGCTGTGTTCCGTTTTGTCTGGGCAGTTTGTGGCGCCACTTCTTCTTCCCAGCGAAAGCACTAGGAAGCAGTGGCGAAGAGTGAATTTATGACAGAGGTAGGCCGGAGCAAAAAAAATGCCAAAAGAAAATTTCAATGATGAATTGACTATAGAGTGGTTATGTTGTGAATTTTCGAAGGGAAGCCGGTGAGAATCGAGTTGTATGGTACCTTCGCCACTGCTAGGAAGTGGTGAAGGACAGGCGTTTTGGGGGACTGTCTTTTGTAATTTTAACGTTGGAAAAGTGCTGATTCTCAGCCTAATTTGAATAAATGACTTTTGATTTTGATTTTTGAAGGGTGCCGGTTTAGTTACAGGGAAGAGAGACTTTTAAAATTTGTCCCTGGAATGGCATAAACTACATTTCTTTCGAAATGCATGCAATAAAAAACAGAAATTTTTTTCAAAATACTAGAGTAGATTTCAGAGCCTCGTTGGTCTATTGGTCGCAAACGCTACTACTGAGTATGAAGTCCTGGGTTCGATCCCAGGTCGGGTAAAGTGTTATTGAGTTTTTCTATCTAAAAATGATCAGTAGGAGCCCGGAGTCTAAATGGTCGGCCGGTTGATGGCAATAGGCTAGCCCCCTGTTACATGGGACTTAACCATAACATGCGAAATGTTGGTGTACTATAGGTAGGTACAGTCACGAGCACTAATATGTCAACACTTGGCAACTTTCAATTGCGATTTTTTCGTGAAATAACGAAGGCAACGTTGAAATACGACACTTTACATAAGCCTATGGGTTCGAAAATACTATGTTCGCAATAACATAAAATTTCATTCAAAAATAAAGGACAAAATCGCCTTTGAATAAAGTCAAGTGTATACATACTTTTGCTCGTGACTGTACACCTCTGTCTATCCCTTCTGCGAAGACAGTGAGGCGTAATGTTATGTATGATTTCAAAGCACTTTCTTCACAGTATTACAAAACTAATATAACCAAACTATTGACCCCCTAAAACAACCTTTCCCCGCCCCGTACCCCCATAACTTATAGTCTTATAGCCTATTCTAACCACAAAGCTAAGAGCAACGCAAAATACGACGCCATATTTCCTGGGAAAGAAAACTCTTGAAAATTGTATGCATATTATTGGCGTTAATATAAGAAGCTTGGCACAAAGAGACGTGTGTAGAATATACAATATGTACAGGAAATATTATGGAGCATGTTTTACTAAAAGGGTGTAAGCAGACGTTTTTAGGAATAATAATAGTGCGGTGTAATTGTAACAGTGTGGGGCACAGCGGCTTTTTTCTGAAAGCTGGAAGAAGCATTAATCAACTTTGCTTTGTGTTGGTGATTTCTAAACTAGTACAGCTAATCTATTACTGTAAAAATCTCACAGTGGAGTCTTAGGTGACTGTGAGTGTGAACTGTCATTTCACCCTTCTTTTTTTTTCGTGTGGAAATCCTCATGGATGTCCACCACCCTGGGGCGGGTGGAGGGGTCTGTCAGACTCCTACTGACTAACACCACACGGTGTCCTGCTGCTACCTTTAGCCAGAGTGCTGGAGTACTTGCGCATTTCGTCAGGGATCAATCAAAGCTCACTCCACATAAGTTTTCACGTGAGATTTTTCAGAATAATTTCCTTATAAATTACATAACGCAGTGTAATGCAATAGCCAATATCAATTTGACACGGTCAACTGTACATCTATGGTAACAGTTTTAATTTTTGACCTTTATGTCGTAGTGCAAAAGGGCGGTTTTTTTTAATGAAATTGAAAATTATGTCAAATTAAACATAGCCATACATTAGGTACTTATAACCTATCCTGACAATAGGGATACAAGAATCAGTAATTGTGTAACTCAACCCTATCTTTGGGAGTTCAACAACACAAAATGCCATCACTAGGACAGTTGAGTAATTCAATATAGTTTCCATTCTCCCATAGGACTTCGCTATAGAAAGCAAACGTGAATACAAAGCATAAATAATATTATCCATATATAAACAAGGTACTAACGAATAATAATGTTTGTCCGTAGTGATGCGAATATATCGACTATTGTTATTTGAATTTATTGGGTAAACAGAGCGAATAGATTGGTTGAAAGGGAAAAGTATGTGTGCAGTCTTTTTTATGTTTATTTGAATTCTATAGAGTTGGGTAGGAATGTTACGATATGTGACACAAATAGGTTTTGTAAGTACCATGCATTGAGTTTTTGCTTTCGTTCAATAAAATTAGTTCTTACAATTCTGAGAAATAGCTACTTAATATCGTGTTCAGAGTGCCCTGTTGTCTGCACGTTACATCCATTTTAGGACCTAAACTGAACTGTTCTTCTAATTCGTACCATGACGTCAGTTTAACGATTCAGTTTAGGCCGTGCCATCTGCTAACAGCGATTGTCCCAAACTGAGTCGCAAGTTTTGGTTTAATTCATACTTTTTTGGTACCATGACGTCCATAGAGCAGCTCGAGCGATGCAGTTTAGGAACCTAAACTGAAATGTCTTGATTTTTAATAGTTTTTAATTAGATCATGGTAGGCCACCTGATGGACGTTACTGAAGGTGCCAAACTCGTAGCCAAATTCTGGACTGACTGTATTTAGATTGCTATCAACACGCTAAGAAGAAGCTGCTCACACCTACACATCTATACGCACACAAACACCCACTCCTGGCGCTTAAATAGATACTCCCTTTCTTTGTATTTAATTATTTTCAATCCCTTTTACTTTCCTCCCTACGTTTCTTATCCTCAAAATGAATTGTAGTACTCTAGTTTATTTTTTACAAAATTGTACATTACTAAATTGAGTGTCATCTTGTATCTGTGTACTTTCTTGTGTCAAATAAATAATTCTGATTCCACTGTCGTAACTATTTCAATTTGATAGGGATTATTATTTTATTATATTAATAAAATCAATTAAGAATAACAAAACCTGCAGTTTTGCTTATTAACACGATAATTATTTACCTATCTGGTAAAACGATTGGTGATTAGGTACAGTTCGTTGTTCTTAGCAGACAGGAGTAGTATGTATTCGAATATTACCCAGTAACTGGTTGTGGAGGTCAGATAGGGAGGCAGTCGCTGTATATAAAATACTGGTATTCGGCAGCATCCGGTTAGACGGCCCCAAAATAGTTGGGGGAAGGCTAGTAGACAGGAGGACGTTTTCTCTGGACGTAACATCTAAGTTGTTATAACGTAATAACAAATTAATGATATTTCCCTTGCCAGGAGTAATAAAAATATTTCCTATATTTACAATGTAACATTCAGAACATACCAAAGCATTGAAAATTCTTTTTAATCTAAAAACAGCAATGTCTTACAGCCCATAAACCAATATTTATTAAAGTCGAAAAGTTTCTTAAGCCAAAATATACTTTGTACGTTCCTCGACATCGTAAAAATGTCACAAGTCTATTGTTAGTTGGTACAATAGTATCGACTGTCGATAAATATTACGTGTTGCGCGTCACTACGCTAGTTATATTGAAAATATGTTTTGGGCATTTTATTAGATGTTGGTCGCGGACCGTTGAACAATTGTTTTTTTTTTGTTTATTCAATGTTTTTGTGAAGGGTGCTAAATTATATTTTTGATGACGTAAACCAACGTCAATTTTTTATAGTTCAATCTTTAGACGATAGCAGTATTGTTCCCCTGTAGAAGTATAAATATTTTCCGTAGTGAAATTCCGTGCTATTGAATTTTCTATATTATTCGTTAAAATTTATACGCCATGCAATAATAGAAGGAAAACGATCTTACACACACATTCTGTAAAATTCATACCTCCTCTTTATCCAAAGTAGTCGGTTAAAAACATCTCCATATTATTCCCCTACCTCAAAAAACTTTATTCCAATCTAAAAGCATGGGCCATATTTCACAAAATTTCTTCAGTCCGTAATGAAATTTCGAAAGACCTCACTGACTTGCCCTCAAGCCGGCCTTACACCGTTCCTAATCTCGGCCTATTTATCATTCTGTCGGCTCCTGTCTGAACGTCGTGATAGCTGAATTATCAGCTTATTTTACATCTTATAGATTCTGTTTTTTAGTGCTTCATGGTAGTTATTATCTGCCATGTTGCTTTTGTTTCGTAAAATTATAACATTCAATTTTCGATTTCTATATGTTATTGACGGTTATTTGTAAATAAATTAATTTTGGATTTCTATATTTAACTGATCGGTTACAGTATTTTTATCTCGCTTTACTCGTGGTTACCTAGTCTACAAACACGCTGTGAATGTGTGCGTAAGCGCAGGAGCTCTCGGTACCGTCCGAGACAATGGTAAAGTCAGAAGTGTGTATTATGCGCAGACGCTACTCGTCTTAACGCACACATTAACAGTGTGTTTGTACACTTGGTAAACACAAGTAAAGCGCGCGCTGGTTCGTGAGATAAAATACTTTATAATGATAATTACGTGTGTTTATTGAAAATCTAGTACCTATATTGTAGAATCACATCATGTCAATAGAAATATTGATGGTTTTTATTTTAGTCAACCAATTACAACTACTGCTAACAGTATATTTTTGACAACAGGTTTATTGATTTGAGATTTAATCAGTCGTTTGTAAAACTTTTCGTTATCTCCGTTTATAAATAGTAGGTACGTAGGTGAACTTTCACCTTTAAGAAACATTTCAAGTAAAATGTCAGGAAAGACAATCTAAATAAAGAAAAGATGGATCTGGTGTACTCAGCACATGGCGTATAACATTCTTATTTAACTAAACGATAAACTTTAGGAATAATAAGAAAATCATTATGGCAGAAAATTCTAAAAAAATCATGAAGATTTTAAATCTCAAGCTTTTAACTGCAGATTCAAAACCTACCAAGAACTGATGTGACATTTTCAGATGTATTTTGAATTGTCTTAATTATTTTAAGATTGTATTAATGTACATAAAAATGTTATAGAAATTCTGTACTGAATGGTCTTTAAACTTCATGGTCATCAATGCTATTTTTGTGTGTATGAAAAGTGGCTTGAACCCTGCAATACAGTTCCAGATAATCATTACCCTTATATTCACCAAAGGGATAGGCAAAGATGTATAGGCACAGTCTGCCGTCTCACCAGTTAGTCATCATCATCTGCCTAGCCTTTTCCCAACTACATTGGTTTCGACTTCCAGTCTAACCGGACGGAACTGAATACCAATATTTTACATGAAGCGACTGCCTATCTGAGCTCCACAATCCAGTTACTATAGTCTGGTGTTTTTATTATTATAAAAACAAAACACTCAACACCAAAACTAGGGCATCACCACATATAGCTTTATTTACCTCAGTCTAAGCTGAAATACCACTTATATAACATAACTGTGCCTCTATGTACAGTAGGCATCCTTTGACGCGGCGCAGTATCGCGGTATTACACCGAAAGTAGTAAGATAATAGACTTTGAGATGACGCGCGTGTGTGGTGCAAGTTATAAGAGAACTAAGAAAGAGAAATGAATTGTTTTGCTCAAATAAAACGCACATTTCAAAAAGTCGTCGTGGAAAAAAAGTGTACGGTCAGGAGAACTCCGTCAGGAACTAATTTCCTTACGCAACACTTGCATGCACACGCTCGTATATAACATAAAGACCCAAAGAGAGAGGTGTGAATTTAATACGCGTCTTTAATACAGAGCCATCTAGTATAAATTGTTGAAGCTCTCATAAAGTTGTCGCCATCCTAGATTTTAATTTTGACCTCACTATTAACTTCAGCACTCTCGAAAACCATGAAAACGATCTTTAGCTCTCTTTACAAATATAAAAAAGTGACAGAGAGAGAGAGAAAGTCGTATGGAGGGGCATAACGCTTTTTCGTTACGTGACGATATCTACCAGTTTACCGCAGGCCGCGTTAAAGAACTTCGTTCCAAAATGACTTTCAACAGGATTTATGTAAGCTTATGACAGTCCCATGCATTCTTGATTTTTCTATGATCGTAAAAGTAGATTATCTTCACAAAGTATTGTTTGCTTTGTATTTTAGTTTTATATTTACAACAATGTGCATACAATAACTTTTTGTTTAACGTAAATACCTCTTCCTTTAGCGAGCATTGTTAAACGACTATTCATTAAAACATTTATGTAATAATAATTATCCACCTTATGTTATAAAAAGACATCACATCAACTACACTCATACAAGGTCCTACCAACGTACCTTCAACAATCCAATACCCCGATACGAACTCAATTTAAAAGAGAAATCGAGCCAAAAACTTCCTGAATAAAAATAGTCTCTACTCTTATTACTTAGCCCCCGCCTGCCCGAGTTTCACGTCAGCCATTTTCCTTTGTAACCCTACACCAGAGTCGATGTTGGAATACTCGGGAAACCGAGAAACCGTCTCGGACGTAATCCCTTCTCATAGTTTTGATTTTCTTTGTGAGCATGTCAGACGAAGTCTAGGTGATATTTTGGATTGGTTTTCGTGCTGGAAGATTTAGTTGATAGTGTTGTTGTTGATATAAAATTAAATTGTTTGTCTCGCTTATTGAGTATGTTTATAGAGTAAAAAGGCAGGCGTAATAGAGAAAATCATCATGCTGAATGACGAAATGAACACATTGAAGATTTCAGTTCCTGTTATTACTTATGTACTAACTGTTGCTCGCGACTTCGTATGCGATCCAAATCGAAAAGTAGCATAATTATGCCCAGGTCAGTGTTTCAGGCGTGAAAAGGTAACGGACAGACAGACTTACTTTTGCATTTATAATAAGTTTTAATACAGTAGCTAAGTACTGTAAAGCAACTGAAAGGAAACCAAAGGGTGGTAATTTTTTTTTGTGATTTTTTGTGACAACAGAAATTACTACATTTGTCGATATAGGGTTGAAATCAAAACCCCTAACATTTAAATCTTCAAATGATTTCAACCTATCAACAGTCTCTCCTTACTAAGAACACAAGGACATAATGAAACACACTACAAATTAACAAACTATTATAGGCCTATAATCAACTGCAATGGCTATTTCTAGCTCATTGTGAGCCACTAAAATGGCCATCGACTGACCCTCATGTAGCCTGTATGTAATAGCCGCTGTTAACGACTGTCTATTGTCCATTGATGCTTTAGTTACTACTTACATGGTCCTCTAGTTTGTAAATGAAGCAATGGACATTGAATTTGACAGTGACTGTTCAATTTAGGAATTAAATTACTGCGTTATTATATTGTTTAAAGATTTGTAGTCATTGCTCATATCATTGTGGAAAATAATAGCACAATGGATTAGCAAGCATAAGTTAGTTTCGATTCTTTGCATTATTGACGAAAACCATATAGAATATTATAACTTATTTAGAATCAGTAAAAAGGCAGCCTACACTGTTGATATTCATTATTTTTCAAAAACTTCGGTGATAACTCTAAAACGCCTTATAACACACGAAAACAAAACGATAACTTTATCTCACAAGAAACCCCTCATCTGCCAATATTTAAAAACAATCAACACAACTATACCACTTCCTATCAACTTTAACACCCAAAAGTTGTGCCAAATACGTCACTTGGTAAAACTTTAGGACAACTCAAGACCCTCTCGACGTAACCTTGTCGCGACGTAAAAACGTGAAGCGTCTTAACGATAGATTGATTAATGGATACCCGCATCTCGAGTGTGACGTGTGACTTTGGCGCGAGGTATCTTTTTGTATTTTTTGGTTGGAGCTTTTTTTTGAAGCTTTATGGGGAAATAATAGTGTTTTAATGTAATGTTATTAAGTTACCTTAAAAAAAACGGAACTAACTATGTGATCTTTTTATCCGCTGTCACAGAGGTTTTATCGGGATCTATGCAACTAGTCCCGATGACGCGCACCGGTCGCCAGTCAAAGACTAAAAACATATTTTGTTAACATTTATTTTTGGATCGGTTAGTGAGCGACTTCTTCGGAGATTTTTAAAGCTTAGCTCGATTCTTTAAACTAGTGAAGCCACAGATCATACATACACAGAGAAGCATAACTACATTTGCTGGCGGCGAATTAGCGGTTTCTGACTATGAAATCCTGGTTTCCTCACTATATTTTTTTTTAGCTTTAGTATTTAGTGTCTTAGGATCACTTACATAGATAATACGAATGTCCATTTAAGTTATTAGAAGGTTTTGAACCCGCACTCTGTTGTAAAAATACTTTATTGTAGAAAAACATGTCCGTGCTCTTGCTTAAACATCACTATTTTCCTTCTGTAAAATCTGTTTCCAAGATTTTGTCCTTTATAGCAGGTGTTTCTGGCAACTTGAGTTCAAACGTTAAAGCCCTACACTTTTCAAGTTCCATCCAGCTCCATAGTTCTTTACAGAAAAGTGTGCTTTCAGGAAACCTGTAGTTCCAACAAGAAATATTTTGTTCTTTCCATTTTCTTCAAAAGGTGCTAACTTCAAACACTGAGAATAAACTTAGTGGAAAATACTAAGTACTAATTTCGTAGAAAAAATTGTTTGAAGCCAAGTCAAAATCTTAAATAATATTTTTAAATTTTTGTCTCTGCAGTTAGAAAGGGCTATGTTTTTAAAGACTAAAAACCTCATATACAAGTAAATCTTGTAGTAAATAGCGTCGATGTGACTCCAGAATACAGAAAAACTATTTATATTATATGGCACAGGATCTTTTGGCGCGTGGCCGGAATCGGAACTAACGCCGTCATCTTATTTTTTCAATACGATTTGCAACAATGACCCCTTGTCAATTTCATTCGAGCACCATCAGGCCCTTCAATAATCCCGCCCGTCAATAAGGTCAAAAAGTAGAAGTTATATCCTAAATTAATAATATAATTTAAATTAGTTTGGGAATCAGCCCAGTCAAAAGACAGTCCCTAAAACGCCTACTCTTCCCATAGATACCAATGAAGAACATCGGATTAGAAACTCCACGGTAATCAACTCCCAGTTACAAATAGTGCTACTTCCACACTACAACTTACTTTGAAAATAAAAGACCCATAAAGCCTAGTCTCCAACGAATAAAAGGACATTTCACTGGATCTTAAAAAGATATATCTTTAGCAGTTAGCGCTTAAAACATTTACCGAGCTTCGAGATTAAGTTATAAATAACGCCTCGAAAAATTTAGAGAGAAATTTATAAAATGCAGCGGAATTTAGAAGCGGCAGCGCTTTTTTTCCTTTTTTTACACTTTTGCGCTTGGTTCGTTTTGTGTGAACCGATTATGGGCTATAAGGTTTTTGAGTTCTTTGATTTAAGCTGGTGTTTTTTTAGTCTAGTCTAGAATAATTGTTGTTCTTGAGAAAATGGGGACTATTTTTAGGAGTCCGCGTATCACTGGTCAGCTTCCCTCAGTCGTCAGTTTATATTTTTAGATGTGTGTGTCTTGACAACTAAGAAAATTCGACAATTGGCTACTTATATAGGTAGCAGTACCCTCCTGTCTGGTTAAAAGAACACTGCAATCACCAATCCAGTTGTGAGGTGTGTTGATTATAATTAAGAATTCGAATTCTTTCTTTGACATAGTAAGCTGTTAACCACTGGCTAGATTGATTTTTGATTCGTTTTGTTTGTGGCATTTGCTCTAGTTTATATTAAAAGTCAGTGTTAAGTGCCAGTTTTAGAACACCAAGCTTAGTTCTATCATAAATAAAGCAGAAAAATTTAATATTGCTACAAAATAGCTGTGAAATCTCAAAACGCTTCCGCCTATAACTCGCCCTACACTCTCCAGTACTTGCAACGTCTTCCACACGTTCAGTTTGATTTATTTCAGTCATAATAACTAAAAGATATCTCAGTGCTTTGTATTATTATTATAGAGATTAACAACAACGCCTTTCTCTGGCTGTACCATTGCTTTTACATATTATATACTAGCAGCGCCCCGCGGTTTCACCCGCATAAGTATCCCGCGGGAATATCGGGATAAAAACTATGTCCTTTCCCGGGACTCAAACTATCTCTATAAGTACCGATCTAAATCGTTGCAGCGGTTTAAGCGTGAAGAGGTAACAGACAGACAGGTAGACACACTTTCGCATTTATAATATTAAGTATGGATTATTCTTTTTTAATAAAACCTTTGAAATCAAAAAAAAAAAATTTTTGGGGCCTGGGCCTTTAGCAGATCCTTTACAACCTTGGGTACCTATCTTATAACTCGACTAAAGCTTTAGTTTCCTTAAAAAGCGATGAACGGTCAGACAATAACGGCCGTCCAAACACAGAGCGTTTTATGACACCTTCATTTCAAATACTGGTGAAATTTTCTAGAAAGCTTAAGAGGACTACATGACCTAAAGCACGGTCTTTGTCGGATTGCATAGAAAAGAAAGAGAAGCGCAATGACGCAACGCTGGTAATTTATTGAAAAATATGAAACAATTTATCTATTTACGAAAAATCTATTGTTTGGACTAAAAAATTAAAACACTAGAATTTTAGTATGTTGCTTGTAGAATAAACTGACAAAAAATCATAATGATTGTATGTATATTAGTATGGGTTTTATTGTAGAAATAAAGTTTTTAGAGGTATCTTTATGATTTCTTTCTATCGTACCAAATAAGTTGTATTATGTTTTCAACACACTATATACCTAGAATATATCCTGAAAAATATCATATATTTTTTTGATTTTGTTTACTGTAGTCGTTCATATACTTTTATTGTTTCTAAAAACTTGCGTTTTTTTGCGTTTAGGTCCTGTATGCCCCTTAAGGCATATCAAAAGTAAGACTAGTGGACTATTTATAACAATAAAGACGATCACCAAGCCATCTTCCAAGCTTGATGACATAAGCAAAATCAATTCTAAAGACCCATATCCAGCAGTATATTATCACAAGTTAAAACGATTGCCACCTCTATTCCCAAAAGCTTAAGGTATTTCATCGCACGCCCTTATGTAGGTGACAGTATCCACATATTTGGTTTCAAAGTGACATAGGCCAAGTCTGCAACTGAAAACTTTGTAACAGGTGAACCCAATTTTGTTTTGTTCGACCTTGGTATTCAGGCTCAGATGTGGGTCGAAATGGGATTTACACAGGCTATTGTGTTTCAGTCTAGCAAAAAGTTATTTTGCATTTAGGCTGTACCTGGACTATACACGATCAAAATTGTTGTTAGCCTTTTCAACTATACACATAACATCACGCCTATAATCCTCAAAGGGAAAGGCAGAGATGTACCTAAAGTACACCCATATTTCGCCAGTTATGTTTTAACCCCATGTAATAGGGGGCGAGCTTATTGCGATCACACAAATTCGAAACACAGCAAGACTTCGGGCTGCTACTGAGAAATTCCAAGTAGAAAAACCCAATAACACTTTTCCCGATCTGGGAATCGAACCCAAGAACTCGTGCTCAGCAGTAGCGACCACAAGACTAACGAAAAAACGATTCTTAAGGCAAGATTCTTATGTATTATGAACTATACAAGAAGTCAATAGTTGTGACTAGAATCCTACTGAGAAATAATTTGCTCGTTGCTCTAATTGCTTCACTGTTTACCATTGTCAGCAGTAAGTGGTTTGAACATTGCGCTTCAATGAGGTACCTTTGTTGCACAAAATTGACTGAATTCCTTTTGATACAAACGATAGTTCAGTACACCTAGTTCTTATAATTGGTGTCGATTCCAAATCAAATAAGGTCATGCATATAACAGCAACGTCTTACAGACCCCATACCAAAAAGAAGGACAAAATAAACACAGTAGTTTCAACTTCTCAACACCAATCGAAAAAATGTAGGTCGAATCGGACCCTTTTTCAAAGTCCGTATTTTCATAGAAAAAAGCCGAATTACCACACGGGTCGAAAATGTTTTGAATGGAAGGAACGTAATGTTTAACTAGGGCTTTTCGAAGACGTGTCCGTTATTGAGAGCTCAATAGATAGCTTGGTAAATAAATAGTGGGTATACGTGTGTGGCGCTATTTTGGAAAGTTTTCTGCGTGATGTTATGTGTCTAAATAGACACATAACATCACGCCTATATACCCCGAAAGGCTTGGCAGAGGTGCACCTATAGTAAAATCACATTTCGCCAGATATATTTAAGTCCCATATAACAGGGGGTGCCATCAACTGGGCATAAGTCCAGACTCCGGGCTGCTACTGAGAAATTCCAGATGGAAAACCCAATAACACTTTGCCCAATCCGGGAATCGAACGCAGAACCTCATGCTCAGCAGTACCGTTTGCGATCACGAGACCAACGAGGCAGTCAATGTATTTCGAATTTATTATTTTTCAATACATCTCTAGAAATGTTATAGTTGACTGCTTAAGCCTTAATATTGAAAAGATTTTTCACAACACTGAATTTCTCAAGACATCTTATAAAAAAATCAAAACGTTTTCTACGAAACGACCTTTGATATTTATTAAGACAGCTCAAGTTAAAAGGACAGATACTCGTAGTCTAAAACAGACTGATACGCTTTCAATTTTTTATCTTTTAAAGATAAAAATGTCAAACCTGTCAAGCTATACTTTTTAGATGACCAGCCATATAAAAGATCGCTTTTTGTTTGTTTTTTATAAAAAGATAGCGTATAAAATGCAGTTGTTGAATGAAGCTTGGATTCGCGCCAATGTGATTTTTTATTTTTCTTTCATAGATGTCTGGTTTGACAATTGATCTAGCTTTTTGCTTTCAAGACTGAAATATTCATGATTTTATGTAAACTGAGGTCATAGTTTTAAGGAAAGTACAGGGTGGCAGTGACATTGACTATAGCCATTAATTCATCTCATGATTCCCCCTAGCGTAGAATGGACAATACCAGAAACTCTATAGAACTTTGCCCCATTCAATAAAAGTCACGTGCAATCATGCAATATGCAGCATCATATTGCTTATGTATTACTGATAACTAAAAATTTGCCCCAATTATTGTTAGACACCAAAAAAAAAATTGCTGTATCATAGAAAAGTGCAACACATACACGGTCAAAATGTATGGAACAGCAAATTCTTGTTCATGTTGACTGCCAGACAACAGACACAATAGAAAATCTATTGTTCGCGGTCACCCGTGACCGCGGTGGCAGTCAATGCCTTAATAACCGACGAAAAATTTCAACGTACGAGGGTTTAGAATCATGTACTGAATCCATGGTAACAGTTAGCACGTCGATGTCCTTGCCTTAAAAGCTGATGAAAACCTGGACTTAAAAGTCTGAAATCGTTAACACACAGTGAGCGAACGTGGTGATCAATGCTCTTCTGTATGAGACAAGATCTTTACCCTCTAATACCTTAATTATAGGTCGTTGTTATCAAGGGTCACACGCAATATGATTGATTATTATCTCGTCGTCGATCAATCATTATATTGTTTAAAACTCAAAGGCTTGTTATAATATGCTAGTGATAATTACTTATTAATTTGGCTACTAAATCCACTATAATCTGCGTTATTGAATTTTCCAAATAATTGTAGTTTCATAAAGTCGTTAGGCTGCACCTCGTGAACCAGTCCATAATCTAGTTATTTCTGAAAAGGCTGTGGAGATGACAATAAAATGTCTTTACAGAATTTTTATTAGTTTTGGATTTTGCTACTGAGACTCATCATCTGCCTAGCGTTTCCCACCTATGTATTTTAGGGTTGACTTCCAGTCTAACGGGATGCAGCTAAATTCCAGTAAATTACATGGAGCGACTACCTATCTGAGCTTCACAGCCCAGATACTGCGTGACACGAAACCACGCCACTAATCATACCACAAAAAAATTGTCTTTGTCTCTGTCACCTCTGACCTAGACTAGAGTCAAGAGCGAACCCATTTCAAATAAAAAAAAAAAAAACAGGTTGTGTCTAGTTTTTGACCATCGCTACGATTTTCACAATTTTTTTTTTACACTACACGGTAAGGTAAGGCTGGTTATTAGACTGTCAGGCTTCGCTACCTGTAAAAACTAATGCGACTGTATCGCTCATTAGGAGAAACATTTTTGAAGTGAAAACTTCTTTAGCGGCGTTATACACTTTTTTTGTAATGGGTAAAAAATTTTAAACTCGCGTCAGGACACGTGACCCTGATCGAAAATTCGTAAGACGGATGGAGAGTAGACAGCCGGCGCGGCGTAGGAGTATCCCCGTCTATTTCTACGGGGCGCGGCGAAAATGTATAACCGACACCGCTTTGGATGTGTTCGGCTGTCCTCGAGATGTACTCGGTTTTAATGTATATCCGATATGTCAGTGAATGATGGCAAAGTATTCTGTTTGTGTTTTGTTTTCACTTCTGTCGGCACTCCCGGAGTGCCACTGTTTTTTTTCCGTCTTTGCTTTCCTAATGTAAATACGCTTTCTAAGTGCTTTGGCATATTTAACTAATTTTTAGGAAAAAATACATTTACGTCGATGTTTCTCTGAATGAGCGATATGTTCAAAAATATATGTTGGGAAAAGAATTAAGCTCTCAAAACCTTCCCATCATTCTCCTATAAAATGGCATATCTTCCCAAATAATTATCTCCTAATTAAACAATAATAATTAAGATTACTAAACAACAAAAAGTAATTAGTATCCCATGCACTTTTATGTAAAAAGTCTTGCACCAATAAATCTATTAGAATGCAGGGTCACGGTTCAGAGAGTCGCAGCGTGGGAATCTGATGGGATCTTGTGAATGGGGCTCCTTGATTTAGTTTGAAGTGTTATAAGTAGTGCGTGGTGGGTAGCCGCTTTCTTTCGAGGAAGGTATCTATGGTGTTAGATCAAAGCTATTCTCTCTTTCTTTTCTTCTTTTTCTCTTTTCTTGTCAGTTTTCTTCTCTTTGTATCGACGAGCTTTAGAAGGCATTCCGATAAAGTACTAAAAGTATGTTTGTCGACAAAGCCACCAATGCTCGCCAATGCCGGTGATATTATACGCACGTATATATTCTTCTCGTTCTACCATTTATAATAAGCTGCCTTATAATGGAAAATATTGAATTAGACAAGATAATAATGAGGGTTTGTGTGCTACAGCCGGAAGTTAATTTATAAGCAAATAAACACAGTAGCCATTTCATATACAACTGTTATTGAATGACTATTGTCATTTGAATATACGGACAATTTAAGTCGGTAGTCAATTTGGTTAGCAATTATGTCTCTGACTTTACATTTATAAAACCACGATTTCTGAAAGTCTACTCAATCAAATCTGCTGTCAAACATGTCGCCAACTGATTTTTTGGCTGTTGTTAATTTGGCTAACCAATCACAATTGCTTACACACTCTGGCTTTAAAAATCTAGAGAAAAATAAATTATGGCATAAAATTTAACAAAAATAAGCCTAAAAATAATATATGCTAAATCGCTACCTCCCACAGCTCACACCACGCACAAAATAATTAGCCCATGTGAATGCACGGGTGATTGGTAGCAGTCGTTGTCACAATTAGTACAGCAACCGGTTGCTGACAAGTGTTGGTGTCACGACCCTTTGATTGTTCAACGGGTTGTAAGACAATTTGTGTAACTACTCTACAGGAGGAATTGTGAACGTTTGGTGTTAGGTGATACAAGGTTTTGGAGTTACGTTCACGATTTTATTATTCGTTTTGTAGAAGTTGTAACAATTTCACAATACCAAATTATGTCCCAGTTATGCTTCATGTCAGAAAAAAAAATGATCAAAAACATATTTCACCATTTACAAAAACACATTTGCAATCATTTCTACCTGAAAAACACCTAAAAATAAAACTTAACCTTTCAAATGATTTTAGTACCTACTAAGTCCGCTACGTTTTTCAAACAAACCATATTTAAATTGCGAAAAACAATTTGATAAAATCGTTAACCGAATTTTGTAAAATTTCTCCAAAAATCATTTAAAATAGAAAAGAACACTGCCCCCTTTAACCCACAAAACCCGCGTCCACCCACCAAAATGTAACCCAAAACTACTGTTGTTTGTAATAAAAACGATCTGTGGTCACCAAAGTATCTCACGGGATCGGGTTATGGGTTCTGTCCATGGGAAAATGGGTCCATAGTGTTAGGTGCCATAACAAGAATGATGCGGTCTATTGGATGTTCTATGATGTTTTGTTCAATTTTGTATTGAATTATTCAATGGTGGAATGAATTATTTAAGGAGTGGCGATCATGGAACGGTTTTTTGAGCACCAGGTTCCGGGTTTAAAACTTGATGTAACTATCTTTCTCAGTGATGTCTGTATTGCTAAAATATGATTTTCAGTGAAGACAAATATTTTAAAGAACCGTGGATTTTAATGGACTAAAATTGCTAAAATACTGAACGACGAGGTAATCCTGTAGAGTGTGTGAAAAAGGTGTTTACACATGTAAATTCCTGCTTAAACAAAACCAAACAGGTGTAAAGATTCCAAAAATGATTGAATTTCAAATTCGTCACTCTAAGACTGTATTACTCAGTAGGTACTCCAAACGCTTTAAAATTTAAACATCCCAAGAATTCCGAAGAGGAAATTATTCATCTCGGGAGCGGGCGAAGTTTGAAACTGGGGTCGGCAGAGTTCGAGGTGCTTCAACAATATTTATAGAAAATAAAATATAGACTTTGGAAGGATGTGGTTAAGCGGTTTTTTGCAACTTTCGCTGTGTTTTTAGTTTTGAATACCTGAGCGGGGAAGTTTGAAATTTTCAAGATTGTTTTTTTTTTATTTTTGCTCGGATTTTTTCGTAAATTTTTTAAGAGTGAAAAGTGGTATGGTTATGTTTTTCCTCATTTTGTTTTTTTTGCGTACTTATGCTTCTGTCTGTGATGTAATATAAAATGTATGAGTACATAACGTATGTCTGTGTAAGGGAACGAATGACAGGGAAAGCGTGTGGTGTTCTTTTTGTTGTACCTACCTGGCATATTATGTTAAAATATACCTATGTTTTCTCCATAATAGATCGCTTTCTAGTTTTTTTATGGCCAAAATATAACAGATTTCTAAGAAAATTTGATTGAATAAAAGCAGAGCAAAGAATGAGCATTGATTATAATGCTTGTTCACTGCGTAGGTAATTTTGTCAGACTAGGTTTTAGGATAAATTAAAATATTACTAAGGTCTTAGTAATATTTTAATTCAGACTACTAGACACTAAATTAAAAGCAACGAATTGTATGCACGAACACAATAATTATACAATTGACAAAACATCAAACTATTATAATATTCTGCAATCAAATTCAAAGTTATTAATTAATTAATCAGAAATAATTTGATGATTATAACGTCTCGCCGTGCGCACTAATTATTTCGAATTTGTATTATTTGAATTTAACATCAGTCGGGTGGTTTGCGATTAGTGAATGACGATTTAATATTAGTCACAGATATTTAGCGTCCGCGTATCACTGGTCAGTTTCCCTCAGTCGTCAGTTTATTTAATTCGCCAGTTTCGTTGATTAGTCAGTTTCACTGATTCGTCAGTTTTACTGATTAGACAATTGCGTTAACTCGACAGTTTCCAGTGTTTGCCAATTTTCGTCGATTCGTCAGTGTATGGGGCAATTATATTTAAGCCTATACAGGCAGAAATATGGTAAGGCTTATAGAGTATTTTATGTAATGCATAAAAGTATTTGAATGTTTACCCAATCCAATTCGATTAACCTAAATTTGCATTCGTACCGTTGCTTTAAGTACGGAAAATAATAATAATTGTCACTTGAATAAATAAAGGCTTAGCCCATTTACATGTGTTATGATGAAGATTCTGTTGTCAAACATATTTAAAGTTTACCTGGGTGTAGTAGAGCTATTTGAAAAGGAGCGCGACCAAGTACTACCGACAGGCAGCGTTGCGGTGTGCCAGTGAAATTATTAGTGCGTAAGACTATTCAGCTTTGTTTCTCAGAGGGTATTATCATTGTAATTATAGTAGTAATTAATAAAATACGTTGCTTGTTGTTGGAGGGCTGTAGGCTAAATAATAACAGCCACACAGGCCGATCTTCAAAGTCAGACTTTAGATCTGTAGATCATTTTTTATTTTATCAAGTATATGGATTATCTTGTGGACAGGCCTACGCTGTCCTCCCATACCTACTGTAATTTGAAAACATTGTAAATCCAATTATTTTTTAAAAGAGTAACCGTGGAGTTTCTTGCCGGTTCTTCTACATAGGAAACGACCAATTGGAACCATGCACGTAGCTTCTGACGTTTCATAAGTGCCCATGTAGGTTTATGTGAAATAAAATATTTTGATTTTGAGACAACGCTTTCCGAGGTCGGTCCGTGTATGGGTGAACATCTATTACATACGGAGACCCCTCCGTGTCTCGGAAAGCACGTCAAGCTGTTCGTCGAGGCTGTCATTTGTAGATATTTGATATTCGTTACGGGTTTGTCAGAAGTTGAAGATTTGAGAGAGTTTTTCAGAAGCCCGAAAGTCCGACAACCAGTCTTGCCAAGGGGTATCGTGTTACCATGTCACTGGGTTGTGGAGGTCAGATATGCGGTAGCATACTGGTATTCAGGTGCATCCGGTCAGACTGGAAGTCAACCCTAACATAGTTGGGAAAAGGCTAGGCAGATGATGAATAGAATGCGTTGCAGTATTTGAATGCAATACCTAGTGCGCAGAAACCATCCTGTAACAGCAGTATTATAGTACGATAGGACACTACATCACATCATATTTATGTTTTGCGTTGTCATGCGTGGACGGAACTATTTGTTATGCTGTGACGCACAACAACAAGTGTTGTCGCAGTGTGTAACCACATTATTTGCATTCAAATAAGATTTTGTCTGGCCTTGACTTGCGCTAAACTACCTACTTCACTTTGATCACTCAACATAATATATTTACTATTAACGGTAATGAGGTGTTTTTTTCTAAATAAAATTCATGTAGGTATACAGCGACTGAATCGAGCAGTAGGTATGAGTGGGCCCCTGCTGAGTGAGTGGTGCAATTATTTTTGCCCATAAAAATAATTTCAAATAAATTTGGGATCAATCGTAAAACTAAAAGAGCCAAAGAAAAATACAGAAAATCAATGATTGGTCAACTGGACCCGCGGGTCCAGTTCGAGTGGGTCCAGTTGACCAAAGACTCACAAATTACTGAATTGAATCTGGCGTACTAGCTATTTTACATGGTAACCTGTATTATGAAGGTTTGCCAGCCCGGGTTCCCACAGAAAGAGTACAGCATTTTTAATAGAGACTGGTTAGGACCGTAAGATATAAGGTGAAATCGAGTGCTGTGTGAAGTAGTAGTATGTATATGTGTTTTGTGATGTAGATGTGGTGTATGTGCGTGTGTTTGTAAACGGAGATGCAATATGGAGTCTTAGAGGCCACTACACTAAGATTATGGAGTAAGCAGAATTTATTGTCGTCATTATAAAAATGCCTGCTTGTAAAACTAAAATAGAGCAAAAAAATAACCCTAAAACCATGAATATAATCCCTTGTTAAACTAAAAAGTAAAAATGCAATTAAAAATTCAAAAGCGCGAACTCAAAAGGGGGATAGCGGAGATAAGCCAAACTTCCGGTCTGTGATATTGTTTTCCAAGTTGTTGGTACTCCTTTTGAAGGTTTTCGATGTAAGGAAGATTTTACGGAATTAACTTGTTTCCCTTCGCGTTTCGACGATATAAATAATAGTGTTTGTGAATGAAATGGGGTTAGTGAAGAGTGGGATCTAATTATTTTTACCAATTCTAACCGCTTTTTTTTTTTTGGATGGGAAATCATCTAATGACTCCTCCCGCTCTGGGTGGAGCGAAAGGGAGTGTTAGGCTCTTACTGACTAAAACCCACCCGTGTTCCTTCCTTAGCCCTTTATGTTCCGGGGCAGCGGTAACTCTTTCGGACGATCTCGCTACCCCGGCAGGCTTCGGCCCTGGCGGGCCCCTTCCTTTATGCTGACATCTCTTTGAGGCGCGCGTGGAACACATACGCGCCGTCCGGCACGGGCCTGGTCCTGATCGGACGGAGAGCTACCCATTAGTCTCCGTCCGCAGGCCCGCGCCTACGGTGGCCGGGAGTCGTCACGCGGCTCCCGATGCCCGTAGCGTCTCCCGCGGCGGCAATTCTAACCGCTTAGAACTCTTGAAATATTATGTATGTAAAGTCAAGGAAACTTAAATTGTACGTAGCGATATTAAAATCACAATTATCATTTTGGACAGTTGTATGGCGCACATTACATGCATGGCATGACACGATAAAATGACGTAGGGTGTCAATTTGTTTAACAATTAATTATCCTGACTATATGTCAGACTTGGCTTTTACCCGTTTTGTAAGTTAAAGGAGATGATGATTTTTTTATAGTTGCTAGAATCGTTTTCCCAGAAATCACCTAGATAGGTACTCCCTCGAGAAGTGAAGATAATCATAGAATCCTAGCTGCGCCATCCGGTTTCACCAACATAAGAATATAGAGATAAAAAGTACATTACGTCCTAATCCAGGTCATGATCTACTCACGTTCCCGTGCATGTGCCAAATTTCATGCAAGCCCGTTCAGCGGTTTTAGCGTGAAAGCGTAAGAAACAAACATATAAACATTGGCTCCTGTAACACAGATCCCTTTGCCCCACCAGTGGGGCGGCCGGTGGGGCAAAGTGGAATAATCCGGTGTTATTACCTAGCGCAGGAGTCAGGGCATCACTTTGTTTGTACACATTTTTTTCATGCCAATTAATGATTTATTTTGTAACCCGGTTTTTTGTAGTTTATTTGTTTATTAAACTGGAAACAAGCTGATGATGGTTTCTATTTGACTATACTACTCACCACCGTGCTAAAGTAAATTTATAAGGTATAACCTGCTAGGAAAGGATTAATTAAACAAGTACCTTCTTACACAACACAAAGTTTATTGGAATTATACAAAATAGAAAGTACTTACAAACAATGTGGCAAGCCACTAAACCAATGTACCCTTCCCAGAGTCTACGGCATACACCCACACAACTAGTCTCCGTTCCTAGTGGTGTCAGTGAACGCCAGCAATGAGACAAATAGCAGTTTCTCAAGAGTCGCTATAGCGAATCCGTGAGGTGATCGAATTAACAACTTCTAGCTCAATCGAACATGTATTGGCCTTTTTAGGACTGTGCCCATATAGGGAAAATAACTACTATACTAAGCAAACCCGAGACACAATATCCTTACAACAACTGGTCTTAAAACAACCTAGTTCCTACAAAAGGCCTAACTCTCTCATAGATTAAATCACAATGACACACAGATAATACTCTCTATAAAACCTTCAGTATAACACCCTCAGTTGACGGTTCAGGGTCCTTGGCGTCGTTCACAGGAGAAACCTGTGAACACACGCGAACGCGGCCTACGGACAAGATGGTGACGCTTTCGTTACCTGGAGTGGCGTACTTCCCTCATCACCTGGATTCGGCTAGGTAAAGCCTTCCTAACGTAAGAGGACCACACCGCAAGGGATAACCTCAAATCCGCCTGCGCTCTGATGAATACCAAATCATCACACGGCGCAACACCAAGGCATCAAATCAATCGCGCATAGCACCAATCTTAAAAGGCTAGCATAAAAGCCAGACCTGAAACAACGTCCTCGTGTCAGAACACACATGCAAGAATCTAAGCTATAGGCTATCCAGCAAGAACAGAGAAAATGTTTAGTACTCACGGAATTCTGCCTATAACAGCTCATATTTATAAAAACCCCATCGGGTTATTTGGGCACATCCCAATACTCCTAGGATTAAGTCCCTCTCAATCGGCCTTTAGGCTCGTGTCCTTGATCGTAAAGACCGGACACCGTACCCCGCCTTTTCCTCCAGACCAATCTGACAGTTTCTCGAATCATCTTTCACAGACCATATAAGATTTCTTATCGATTTGTATCTTCATTTTATCAGACATTGTTTTTTTAAAATAAAATGTGGTAAATTATGTAAGTTTGTTTATTTATTATTTAGTTATCCAATAAACTTGCAATTAATTAACTAAACAAAAGGCATCAACGCCATCTGTGTCAACGTAGAACAGCGTTGACAACCAAGGCGTTAGTCCGCCGTTAATTACAGCAGGTGTCGCTACTAGACACGATTAATATTTAATTTTTTTGCAACGTCACAATTTATTTATATAAAAAATACCGGATAAAAAGAACCGGTCGAAGTGGAGGTGCTTGGGGGAGGCCTATGTCCAGCAGTGGACGTCTTTCGGCTGAAATGGTGATGATGATAAAAAATAAAAATAAAACACTTTATAATATTAGTTTTTATTTAGTCAATTAAGCTTTGGTTTCCTTGGAAAGCGGTTCCGTCAAACATGACGTTCATAACAATGAACGTCATCAAAATCAGTCATTTGACATTACGGTGTCAAGAAACGCTTTATATTTGGAAAGCCGTTATTGAGTGACCATTCACCGCTTTCTTAAGAAACCAACTTAAGGTTAGCTTTGGAAAACGCAATGCAGATGTCTTTAAGTGGCGGTAACTACTTCAAAATCAAATGGGTCGCCAGTCGTTTTCCCAACGTAATGAAATCTACTTGAAATAAATCTCTATGGGCAAGCAATTAGAGTAGGTTTTTGGACAATCGTACTCTTGACCACGTTATCTGACAGCTGTTTTAAATGCAGCCGAAAAGTCTACCCGTCTCATCAAAGAAATCCCCCCAACGAGTTTCAGATTTAAAACAAAGTAATCTGACATCTCTTTCTACAGTATTTAAAGTATATTACACTAGAAAGAGACGGATATAGGAATCTTATCTTCTCCCTAATCTACTCTATAACCGTGGGAAGACTGACGGACCATGAATTTCAATATTAATACGAGATCCTCTCTACCGGATAATGGTTTCTTTCATAAAAAATCTATTATGGATTCCTTGTTCTTGGCATTTTCCCAAGATGGCTGTTTGTGTTACCCTTAAAATGTTTTATCAATATTTTTGAATTGGTTTGTAGTGAAAAATTTAGTGGAGAAGGTTTTAGAAGTCGATTTACTATAAAATTGTGTTGACTAAAAGATGAGGCTTTGAGTTAAAAGATTTGGTTTTCATAACCATCCATCCTCCATCCATCCATCCATACATCATCATTGTTTCCATCTTTATGATAGAATTTTCGATAATTTTTTAACAATTTTATTTCATCATCATCAGGTTTTGGTTTTAGGAAATATTTATTTTTGGTGTCAGAATCTCATTTAAAAATACCGCCAAACTATAGCAATTGCATTAGATTAATGATTATAAAACTAGCATTATAGAGAAAAACATAACATCACGCCTGTTGTCTTCGAAGGGTAAAGAAGAGGTGTACCTACAGTACACCGACATTTCGAAAGTTATTGAGAAATGCTTCATAAGAAACTGCCATGGAAACCAACTGTACTGATTTTATTGCAAAATAAATAACTAAACGAAAGATAAAAGATAAACCTGTTATTATGTTGTGTTGATATCTCTAGTTCTCAAAGATAACAACAACAATCTAATATAAGACAAGAATTTAGATGAAACTATAAATGTAGTTAATAAAGGTAGACTAGAAATTTAATCTGGAGATCTAAGGTTATAATAGGTATTTTTTTATTCAAATAGATGTTTATATAAACAAGGAAGGTTAAATGACACTGAAGTTTTTTATTTAGCCGAAGTAATTAAAATTAAAGAACAGTGACGCTGAGACGAATTAATTAGTCTATGAAGAAAGTATTAAACACAAAATGATTAAATATAATAATCATTAAATATCAACATACCTCTTTTAACTGAAAGACGTTATACACCCACTATAGTCTTTGCTTATTAATTCGTTTAATTAGAAACGTGTATCTCGAAAATGAAGGTTTAGGTATACCTTCATTTTCTCCTCCTCTCTTATTAGACCGACCTTAATGAAAATAATGATGCCATTTTAAGAAAAGGTAATAGTGTATTAGAATTATTTAAGTCATCATCACCATCTCCCTAGCCTTTTCCCAACTATGTTGGGGTCGGCTTCCAGTCTAACTGGTTGCAGCTGAATACCAGTATCCGTGGCTAAATAATAACAGCCGCACAGGTCGATCGATCAGGTTAAGCTACGCTTGCCGCGGTTGGTCTGTGTTGGTAGGTGACCATCTTTACATACCGAGACCCCTCCGTGCCTCGGAAAGCACGTTAAGCCGTTGGTCCCGGCTGTCATTCGTGGATCTTTGACAGTCGTTACGGGTAGTCAGAAGCCCGAAAGTCTGACAACCAGTCTTACCAAGGGGTATCGTATTACCCGGTAACTGGGTTGTGGAGGTCAGATAGGCAGTCGCTCCATGTAAATTATTTAAGTCTCATCGATTAATAAAACTCTTGTGGTGCACTTCTTCTATTACACTTACTTACGGGTAAAAATCATTATCATCTGCGTAGCGTTTCCCGACTATGTTATTGTCGGCTTTCCATCTAGCGGATGCAGCTGAATATTTTGAATTTTACATGGAGATTTTACTATGTGTAAAACTATCATACCTAATTGATTAATGAAGATTATCGAAAATCTTAGTAATCCAGCATGTTTCTTCTTGTTACAGAACCAGTGGAAGGATGTCAGAGAACGTGTTGTCTTTTAAGGCTGATGCGTCAGACAATAAGGCGCGCTACACCTGTGAAGCTAAGAATGTGATGATCAGCAACACTTTAAAAGCTGAGATAGACCTGACTGTACTATGTGAGTATATTTTTTTAAATCTTCTTCTGCTATCGGGTCAAGATGTAGGAATAAAGGTGAAAGTAGCTGAAAAGAAAGATAGAAATAGCATAGAGAAGAGAATTAATTTCGTGAATTGAGGCCATTGTAGGTTTAGCAGTCGTTACGAATTCATGCACAATTATCTACTTACTGTCTTTATTTTACTTTTTTCTGAACTTGACTTACGTTTTATGTAAAAGCTTAATTAACAACACAGAGATTCTACAAGCACTATTCAATTTAATATAATGAACTGAGAAAAAGACTGTGTAGTAGCAATCATTACTAATTACTTTTATATTTTCCTTTTGATGATAATTTCATGTTAAGCATTGTTAAGTTCGTAATTTAAATAGGAAGGGTTACAATCGCAGTAATGGATGAAATAAACAAAAAAGGGAGTTCAGTGGCTCGCAATTGGCTCTCCAATTGTTAGCCACTGAACTCCCTTTATGCACCAGTGCTGCTATAGACTTATAAAGATGACGACAATAAAAACTACATCTAAAACTAGATCTAAAACTTACCTCTATACTCACAATTCCTATAAAAACTCATAAGTTCGTTACTCAATAATATTGAGACCAAGCTTATAACAAAACACTACTTCATAAAGGTATTCAAAGTGAACTGAAACTTTAAGCTTACACAATATTTGTCAGAATCCAATAAGAGGTAGAGGCACCGATCGCATTTTGAATTGGAAAGCATCAAAGACCGAAATCCCTTTGGGAAATAAACAGGAATAACTTCAAAGCAATTAGATTGTATCGCAAAGTAATAAATACAGAAAATGTACGAACAATAAGATTTTGGACTGATGAAAATTTCCGACATTTTGTGGACTTGAAATTTATTTTGTAAGTGGACTAAGTACTGGGATTATTTGGAGTAATGCTTTGTAATCAGCGCTTCTATCGAGGGATTTATACAACTAATAATAACTTAAGACTGGAAATGGAGTATTTGTTCAGGTATTTTCTTGTACAGTTTTAGAATCTTTGTTATATTATTCGGGTCTCTGGAAGTTAAGTAGAATTTAATTTAGTACGGAATGCTTTTGTTAGATTAATTCTGAATCATAATTACAATATTATTCGATAGATAAATTCCTTAATTATAATAGAAACAACATTCCTTGGTTGCTTTCATTGGCTACTCGTTCAAAAAGTGATGGGTTCCATAAATTGAGTCCCACAATATGTAACTAAAATCATCTTTAAAATCAGGTAATCACTTCTCTGTTGTTATCTATAATAATATTTTCGTCCACCATTTCCAAAGCCCATTCTTATTTGTCTCAAAATAACAAAAATATGACCCAAGTTAGCTTACCGCATCTCGCAGCATCATCCCTCACAAATGGACTCTTTATCCTAGCGAAGGACTTCGATATCAAAACGAATAACATTCTTAAAGCAACCCAGTCTATCCCCTAAGAGCAAAGAATCCTTTGATAATATAACTCTATCAGGCACAGGATAGTCAAAAAGCGCAGTAATTTCGATTTTGTGTGGTGCAAGCGATGAATGGAATACTTTTTAGAAATTGTATGTAGATATAATGTTTATCTACACCCTTGCTAAAAATCCTCTACAAAAGTTTCTGTAACAGTTAGCTTATTGCCAACATTAAAACAACCAGTGTCAAAGTAACTATAATATCATCCAAACAAGTGTTATAAACAAGTGTTACTCATTATGCAACTCCTTTGCTTTTTCGATCCCTTCCTTACTCATCAAACAGCCACATTCTCACTACTCAATTCATGGTATCTTTATGAATTTCAAAAAAAGAACATTGTCATGCACAAGCGTTTTACTACCACAGTGCCTTAATTAAAAAAAAAAACTTATAGGTTATTCGAATTCACGTCGTATCCCGCCATTTTTGTTCAATAGTATTGCAAAAATGTATTACTTTTTTGTTTACAAAAATGAGTGATACAAAGTTTTGATACTCGGCTATTAAACTTTCCATGAATTTACATGGAGTTCTAACAACACTATACAACAAACACCCAAAGGTTTCAGAACCTTTCATAGAGGATTCATATCAAGGGTGTAGATAAAGTCCTGTATGCAACTGTACATAATTAGGTATTAAAACACTCAGCTGATACTATAATCACGATAATGATAAACCAACATTCGTGTTTTGATATCCCTTATTATACAACAGTTGCATAAATAACTATTAAAATCTAAAGCTAGTATGTGGCTTTTGGTAAGGATGAGTTTGATTCGTGGATAGACCAAAACAGTGCTACGTTATAATAGCATATTCAATATTTCCAATAATTCAATTAGGTTTTCATTGGCTTAAGTAAATCACAGACGCTGTTAATTCAAGTGACATATTATTACTTAGCTTCACTTTAAAATCTGCAATCTTATTACTTTAAATTAATTTATCTGAAATCAAATTTTTGAAGTGAAACTTCTTTACGCACGCTTGACTTGGGGAATAAGCTGGCGAACGCGTGACGTAAGCGTTACAAAAAGTGTGATCGGGCGAGGCGAACGGGAGTTGAGTGGGGGATATACCTAAGCAAGAGACAGCAGTGCGCGTGCACATTTTCTTTCTCTCTTCCTCTCATAGCCAAATACGTTCCGTATATCTAAGAAGAAGTTTTACTTCAGTCGTGTGGTCATAAGCACACTCGTTTTTTTTATTCTTATTAGAAACTATCATAATCAATATAAAATCCATTTGGAATGTCTAACAGTGGCGAAGGTACCATACAACTCGATTCCCACCGGCTTCCCTTCGAAAATTCAGAACATAACCACTCTATAGTCAATCCATCATTGAAATTTTCTTTTGGCATTTTTTTTATCCGGCTTACCGCTGTCATAAATTCACCCATCGCCACTGATGTCTAAGTAATCTTGCCTTTAATTTTTCTCTCCGAAAATTCTTCTAACTTGGACCACATCTCAAACAAGTATCCCCTAAATCCCGTCTTATTGTTTATTTACAAAGAACAGGCAGGTAGCCTGGAGTAATCGCCCAACCGTGGAGGGCCCAGTTTTTTCTGTACAAAACACATTTGCTTGACTTGTCAAAGACTTCTGAAGTTAAAGATCGATTTAGAGACCTTTGGTTGTATGATGTCGCTGGCTTGATAATAATAAATTATTGAAAAGGATTTGTTTTTGTGGTTTTCGGTTTAATAGGGTAAATGCTGAAAATGAGAATTACTTTGATAGTAATACATTGGTATTCATATAACGTTGCAAATCATAATATTATTACATAATTATATTCGTTCACTCTGTTCTGTAATACTAAGAGAAGCCTAACGTATTAGGCAATTACTAAATAATGCATAATGACATGCTATAAATTTCATAGGTCGTCCATGGAAATATATTTTTTCTTATTATGTAGCATGTTCTCATTAAAACTACATGTTTAACAACTTCTTTTACTACCGGCTTGAGTTTTATAAACCTTAAACATTTTTACTACGCATTACCGTACGTACTGACCAAAGTTTTGATGCCCGACATCAACATGACGAAAGCCGCTGTCTAAATCCACGCAGATTTAGGGATTACTATCTACTTATACCCAAACTAATTAGTGTTAATTGGGTTTAGCTTACCCCTTAAGAGCTAAAGGCGTGAGTGATACTTAATTGACTTTTGGTAGCCTTGTTAAAGGCCTGTTAGTATCGTAATCGGCCGATACTCTAATTAATTAGTTAGGTTTATTAATATTTAGAATGAGGTTATCTATCATTATTGATCACAATTGATCTTTAATAATACAATTTAACCTAGGTCTTTGCTCGTCTATGAAGCTTTTATAGTTAATTTTTTATTACGACAGTTTAAAATTTGAAGGTAAAAAAAACATAACCATTTTGTTTGTTCTAAAGCCTGCATGTAAAGCCAAACTTATAGCAACGTTTGTTTTCCTTTTGCCGCTGTTAACTGTAAGTTACTCGTATATTATTTAAGCTTCTAGGGGTTGGCAACCATTTTGGCGCCGCTAACTATGTAAAAACTAGAGAGACTTACCCGACATGCATTTTGTATGAAACATGTTTAACTGCAAATACAATTTTAAAACATAAAGTTCTAAGGATAATAATAATTAAGTATCTTATTTGTTGTCAGTTTCATAAAGGGTATTATCAAAGGGATATGCACAAGCATTTACTAGAAAATACTCTAGCTTTAGCTTTTAAGCGTTGTTTTAGAGCTTAAAAAGTTCCTAGATTATATTTTAAATGGTTTGTTGTACTAGTAATCTTTAATGAAATCTTTAGTTTAACAAAAAAAAAAACTGTTCCCAGCGATTACACAAAACAAGTTTTAAACTGATTATCAGATTCGTCTCATAGTCAAAGTGTATCAGGTTCTGTCCCCACATCAAACAATTGTAATGGCCTCACGTTTTACCAAATCCCTAAACGAAACAGCTCAATGATACAAGCATAAATCACCAACTCCCACAGCGACATTCAAATTTATTTGACATTTATACGAAGAGGGTAAAGTTTTAATTTGTTCCGACTCCATTGACGCCCCCCAGAAGTTTGCCGAACGTATTTTTACGTTAAACTCTTACTTCTATCGCTCCCATCTCGAAATGTACACTGAAATTGGAATTTTCTTTTTGAAACGTAATATTTTTAAGTAGTTTGTACTAAAAAGGTCGTTAGTAATATTTGGATTAACTACAAGGCGTAGTAATAGTTTGTAATAGGAATATATTATTCATTGTTTTGGCTGTGGCAAACTTAAGTATTTCGTGATTGGCTGAACCACTTACACAACAATACTCTCGCTAGTTTGAATTAAATATGAAAACTAAAGTACCTAATAATTGTTGACCTTAAATAATACCACTCCAAAAATCTATCCATTATTAGATAATTACTCTTTGTAACAGAAACCTCTCCATAACCTTTTCAGTGTTGTATTTTAACCACGTCATCAGATGCATTTGTAAATTTATCTTTCATTAAATTTTTTACTTAAACCATCCATTAGAATTTCATCAATTTTCAACCACCGTAAAATTACACTTGAAATAAGAATCTAGCCACTTTTTGTGATATAATTCAAGTTTGATACTGTAGGTGTACCCTTGAGACAACCTTCGACAAAGATATACCTAACTATAATATTTTTTAATTCGGCTCATACACTAATAGCTGACTTTTACTAATGTCGATTAAATTGCATACTTTGTTCTAACTTACGCGTTATCAGATTAATTTGTAAATTATGCAGCAGATAATTTGAAAGAATATATATTAAAATATGCTCCTTTTTTCGGTCCAATCATTTTAAGGTCGATGACATAAAGATTCTGAAGGTTAGTACTAGATGAGACAAGGATTTATTACGTTAAAGAGCAGAAGACTATATTTAGGGCTGATTAAACAAATCTAGAAAAGTAGCCGTGACAAACAATCTAATAATTAAAACGGAATAATAATAATAATAATAATCGTTTATGAAACATGACAGTTAATTTGTTTGTTAGCAGAGCAGGTAATTCAAATTAATGAGATTTCTAATTATATAGTTTATTTATCACAGTGATGTTACGT
Source organism: Hydraecia micacea (assembly GCA_914767645.1). Taxonomy (NCBI): domain Eukaryota; kingdom Metazoa; phylum Arthropoda; class Insecta; order Lepidoptera; family Noctuidae; genus Hydraecia; species Hydraecia micacea. The sequence continues at coordinate 1,324,351 of OU611801.1, read as the reverse complement.
TGTTATTGTTTGTTTCAGACAATTAAGGTAACAGAATATTTGTATTCATTAATTATTTCTAATTAAAATAGATCAAATTCAGTTTTATAATGAGAAATTCAAATGACAACATTAATTTAATTGTAACTACACCAAATGCAGAAAGAATAAAATATTTTTTGCTCCTCCCAAAATATACATCATCTGCTCATAAAAATCAAATCAATCTTCTAAATAAATCAAATTTCTGTAGCGATTGATTTTACATAGGCTTTCGACACTCTACGCCAACATGCAGGCTTTCAAAATGTAATAAATTTCGCATGATACCGTGGTTACGTGGCTTAGTACGATATTAGTGATGCATTAAATTGCTATGCTTTAGAATTTGCCATCTAATTTATTCAGTGTCAGGCTCTGCTGTTGAAATTCAATGCATAATGTGACTATCTTTTGTAAATATTTTAACTATGTCGCTAGTATTGAGGGGAGTTTCTTCATACTTCGGGGTAAACTTTGGTTTAAAATAGTATTATTTAAATCTGTGTCTGTTTGGCTCTGTGCCTATAAGAAAATATATGTAGTTATAGCATTATCATCGGGCTATAGTCGTCCAGTGCTGAACTTAGTATTTTCAATTAAATACTTATCTTACCTGGTTTAATATTTCCTAAGTCGTCATTTATTTTATTTATCGACCGATTGAATAAGAAACCCTTGACTCGTTCAAGGCTTCTCTAAACTTTCATGTCATCTTTATCAAATTACCATCATCATTCTCTTGCCCTTATCCCAATTTATTTGGTGTCGGCGCAGCATGACTTTTTCTTCCACATTTCTCTGACTCTCCATATCAAATGACCAAATCTTTTTCTCTTTCAGTTGCCCCATCACACGTCACAATCTCCGGACCTTCAGAAGCCAGGGTTGGTGATCCAGTGCCTCTGACTTGCAGCACAGCTCCCTCAAACCCAGCCGCAGATATCAAGTGGCTGGTACTAGGGAAGCATCATAAGGAAGCTAGTAACAGAACTATCATATCGCCTGAAGGTAAATTTTATTGTTTATTGATTTTTAGTAAGCAATTAGTAGTGAAAGAAATCCATGTGAAAAGACTTGCTTTTAGAAATACCACTTTAACTATTTCGATCGGTAAACTGTGCGAAAGATATAAGTGCTTAAGCAATTATTATAAGTACGTGAGATATTTCAATTGTTACTATAACCGGCAAATCTGAAGCGCCAATTAATTTTAAATGTTTTTAAAGTTCTAAGTTGCACAGTGCGCCTTAAGTGAAATAACAGAGGCAGCCTGAGATTTAATAGCGACATCTGTTGCGTTTCAGTATTTGACCGTAAGGCCGCTGCATCTGATAACATGTAAATATCAATTTATAATTGGTGTTTATCAATTCAAATTAGGTGGTCTACCTGTTTGTCACTTTTTCACACAAAAAGTATTCCCATATAGTTATATACGAAAATTGGCAAATAAGTACATAATTTAAATTTCAAGGAAATAACTATCGTAGTTTGGCAATGCCTAACGATCGCTGAAAACGTATGTTCAAGGACTGCAGTTAGCGAAACCTTGGCCTAGATTTCTTGAACAAGACCTCGACTATACAAAGACGAATAGATTGAATCGCCGAAGGTTGATACGAAAACCGATACAGCTATTGATAATTTAAAATATGAAGCTGTTCAAGGCATTTTTCGTTTTATAGAAAGATTTGATGAAATATATGAAGAACGTTAAAAAGGTAATAAGAAAGAAAAATTGTGGTTCAAATGTAACTAATTAAATTGATTCAGTAGTACCTCAACTGTGGCTAATGAGACACAATTGAATTTCTATTGTTACAAATCAAATATTGATTTTTCAACAGTTGAGCGGAGGGTTTTCAAAGAAAGTAATATGAAAAAAACAATATCGTTTGAATTATTAGATAAAATACATTTCTTTTGATAGCATTACATCTTGAGATATATTCATCTCGATTCGTCATTGAATTCATAATTGAAACTTGAATGACAAAAAATCATTTATTTATGTAGACATTATTTTATCGAACTATTTTATCGGCGATGGCTATGACATAGTTCATATCGTGGATTTGAATTGTCAGCAATATTGGTAGTGTTTTCTCTAACCAGTCCGTACTACGCGTAGGTATCGTCATTAATTGAAGCTTTCAACGCGACCGCTTTTTCAAATCTATAAGTTTTGCTTTTCTTCGCAGGTGGCTGGATCACGTCCTCAAACATCACGGTGGTTGTGGAACCCAACAAGAGGTCCATCGTCGTCGTCTGCCACGGCATCAACGGACAACTCACTGAGAACGTCGTCGCTACACATACCATCAATGTGTTATGTAAGTATTTTAGTTTTAACTTTTCTATCACTATTTTAGTATCGCACGTAAAACATGATGGAATTGACGTGTTACTATTTTCATTTATTTTTGATTTTAGCGTTTATTTAGATAAATTTAATGTTTTCGAAAAAACAAGGCACTGTATTGCAAACTTATCAAGTGTCAAAAAAAAAAGAAAAAATATGTTGCAAAAATAACAAGATGTCAAAATGACAAATTACTTTTTATAAAAATATGTCCATCCTCAAAATAGAGACTTAAACATTGTATTGACATGTTCATTTTGCGATGCAGACATTTCAAAAGAAATCATTTTAGAATATTAAGATATAAATACGATTCCGATATATTTTTACTAATAAAGCACAGATTAAAGGTACTGCTTTTGAAAAACATGGTGTTTAGTTATGAAAACACAATGAAATGAAATGTATAGAAATAAAACCAAGGTATTTTAGGTATAGTTTTAGAGGTGGTAAATACTTAAGCAGGAAAACGAATGAATGTGTTTATTCCTGATCACAAAACTCAAAACACGTCATCAAAACCAATAATACTTTTCTCACCACAACAGAAATCGAAAATTCCATTACCCTACAAAATATGATAATCCATGGCTTAAGTAAACACGAAGGATTTTCCATCAAATACCTATTTGATTAGAGAGCTGTCATGAACAGAATCGGCCCGAAGCATATTGATATGCACGAAAAATATATCGTGATATATCGTAAGGTTAACAAGATTTTCCGAAGTTCTAATACGAAATGTGTCAGCAACTTATTTATATGAACTATGTTGGCGCCATCTTTAAAAATATGGGTTGTTTTAAAATTGGAATTGTACGTTTGAAAACTAAACGTTTTCATTTGTTTTGTCTTGGCTTGTTTTGGGACTCTTGACAATGCAATATCATTTGAAGTATAGTAGCCTCTTACCGTGGAGGTCGGATAGGCAGTCGCTCCATGTAAAATACTGGTATTCAGTTGCATCTGGTTAGACTGGAAGCTGATCCCAGCATAGTAGGGAAAAGATTAGGCAGATGATGTGCCATTTGACGTATGTTTTATATTTGCCCTTATTATATTTTGTTTTATGTAATAAAACTTCAATACTATCTTATTCGTAAAAGTTGAAATACTCCTTTGGATTTGTGTATTTTAAAGTGACTGTAACAAAGAGCCATCTTAAAAAGAGCCTTTTTAAAAGAATTGACCAAAATAGAGTATTGGACATTTATAATACAAAATTGAGTCGCTAACTAGGAGTTGACTTAGATATTAAACACAAAGGATGGGTACCAACGTCCTCCTTTATACTAATCACAACATACTGCAATTTCACTTCGTCCGCCAACCGATTATGGAAATTTCCTGTCTCAATTTGAAAGCCCCTGTTCAGTAAACTTATTACCTGCCAGTCTCACAAACAACAAGTAACCATCCAATTTTATATGTATTAAACTTGAGGAGCCAAGTAAAGAGAATAATTTATAACGCAACTCCTCGACTAAGGATTAACTGTCACTCCTTGAGCTATTAGAAGCTCCTGGACTATTATGAACTGGAGTGGTAGAAGGCGGTGGTAAGCTAGGGCTTACCATCTTGTCACGGTATGCAAGTTGCGAAATGTAAATAGAAATTGTCTTTGCAATTTTTTGTATGCTAGGTATTTTTGTGGTGCAGCCCTTTGTGCAGGAACTCGTCCGGGAAATTAATGCTACCATGCATTTTTGACGCAAGTAGCATTGCTGTGTTCTGGCTCGAAAGAGGTCGGTGTAATTACAGACACATGAGATATTTTGGCGTTGTCTCAGGGATGCCTATGCACCTGCAATGCCTGTGACTGTGCGATAATGTAGACGGTCATATGCCCGGAGACTGTTTTCGTGCCCGGTTGATAGCAATAGGCTCGCCCCCTATTACATGGGACTTAAACGTAACTGGCGAAATGTGGGTGTTGTATCGGTACACCTTTGCCCAGCCCTTCTGAGATTACAGGCGTGATGTTATGAACATAGGCAGTGGAAACCACTTATCATTAGGCGGGCCGCGTGTTCGATTCTCACCAAACTGCCTGTATGTTTGTCAAACCGATGCTATAGAGGACTAGAAAAAGTAGAAAGAGGCTTAACAAAAGCAACGGTAGTCGCGACCAGTGCCAGTTCGGAATAACTATTTTAACGCGACGAGATTTCACAAAACATTTCCAAACATTTTGTTTAACCGGTTGAATGCCGTAATTACCGAAACAATTAAAAAGCCATTGTGTCTCCCGTGGATCTGCGTTCGATACGAAGGGTTGAAGCAAAGATTTAAATCGATTTATTCTTCGATCGTCGCGAGTTTTGTCCCACATTCCAAAAAATTGTTAGTTGGTTCCGTCACTATTAAAAAAAGTTATAAAGGTTAAGTTGTTAGGTATTAAAGTTGTGTTTCGTCCCAAACTACAAGTACTATAAAGGTACAGTCAACAAAAAAAATTACTTATTTGTGAAACAATAATCGTATATCGACGATGAAATGACAAGAACTCCTAACTGACATTTTTTTCAATTATACTTTTTTTACGTAGATAGACTTTACAAACGATTATTTAAAGTATCTACGTAAAAAAAGTAAAATTGAAAAAAATGTCAGTTAGGAGTTCTTGTCATTTCATCGTCGATATTTGCCCTACCGTGTCAAAAGATGGTTGCGTTTCTGTTTAGTTTTGACACCTAACTTACACAATATCGCAGAGACTTTACTTCATTGTCATGGAAACACCATCATTATTGTGTGAGCGCGTTCTACGTTTGGACACTTTTGCGCGATTTAGTGCAGTGAGGGCTAATCTAACGATTTAAATCTGCGGTTTAAAGTTTGTATGGACAGTCGAGGACAACACCGAGCATTAACATAAAACTTTCACCCCACAATCCCTTCACCACCATCCCCCATCACCACCCCCACTACACAACAATAATTACACCCCTACCCACATATTTTCCGACATTTTTCCCATACATGGTAACTTAATCAGGAGTCTATTTGACTTTATAATAACTCCGTCGACTCGAAACCCTTAGGAAACGTGACTTGAAAACATAGTGCTACTCACAACGTGTTGTGGCGTTATCTTGAACCAGCCTGTATATTAAATACGGGGTGTACGAACGAAGGACATATTTCGGAGTAGTGTGGCGACTTTTAAATATTAAGTTTGAGAGGTTCTTGTAATAGATCTTTGTGTGAAATAGTGCGCTCAAGATTTATAGCAAAAAATATTTAGTTTTTCTTATAAAATCGTCGATACTAAGTAACTTTTGCAATAATTCTCGCGTTAATAATTAATCGTTGTACAAAAAGACCTAACTTATGACGTTACTGCTTGTATTGTACAGAAACGAACGACAGAATAAGTAAGAAAATAATTATACAAAGTGTAACCATGGATTCAGTACATTTATAGATAGCCTGTATAGATATTCCCAGCAGTGCAATTCTGTAAAAATCTCACCGTGAAAATGTAAGTGAAGTGAGCTGTCATTCCACCTGACGCTAGGGCTAGCTAGGGATTGACAGCTCACTTTAAGCTCACTTCACCTAAGTTTTCACGGTGATCTTTTACAGAATAGCACGACTGTATAGATAGCCTTAGGTAAAAGCAGTTACTTGCAGATAGAAAAATATCGGTGGCATATATTTTGGACGATCTGATCTTTTAGAAATAACAGGTTAAGCCCATCATTATGCACTATCATCATAATACTACGAGTACATTATGTAATTCAGGAATTGCATATGCCTTTACAACATGGTCAATCGTTTCAAACACTAATGCCTATCCCACAAAACTTTACAATCTTACATCTACAAATTACTCACACAATAAACATCAATTTCTTCACAAATCAACCCTTAAAACGTCTTCACTAAAACGGAAAGCCCTTTACTAAAATAATTTGGAAATATAATGCTCTACTTACTGCAGGAAACTGAAATATTTTGTAAAATGCAACGGCCAACGTTTCAGCATTTCTTTTTCAGAGAATTTCTCCAATTCCTTTTGCCTAACACATGTACGAGTTTGAGGTTTTAAATTCTTTCAATATTTTGTAGCGTTCGGGCGCCATGTTGTTTTTTTCGTGGAATGTTTGAATTATTGCTGTTTAAGTTAGTGCAATGCGCTTGATATTGAGGATTTTCGGATTGTGGAATATGTTGTTTATTTGCTTTTGAATTTGTTTATTGGAAGTTTCACTGTGGAGTGTGAGTGTACGTGTTAGTTGATATTTTTTATGCAGATATTGGTCCTATATCGACTTCTAAATCTATGATGTTTTGAGGAGTTTCTTATTTATTCGTATATACAATGATTTACTCGACCTACGTGATTCTTTTTTAACCTGTCCCTAATAAAAAATAGGTTGTGAAGTTTTAAAATCAGCGCCATAATAATAAAAAAATATCCATATAAACAAGATCTTAAAATTTCTAGCGACACTGCACTCACAATCAAATCATACTATTTCTTCCAAAATGGCTTCTTTCATTTGTATTTCAAAACACGTTAGAGAGACTAGTAGCCCATTCTCATTAAAACCTCATAACACTAACACTCCATCTTAAAACCATAAAAACTCGAATCAAAACTTGACCACGGGTAATACAACTGCCACACAGATCAGCCCCTCCATCAGTTGTGGTCTAACCCTTACGTACTCGTGGTAACTAAGATTACCCTTTAAATCATTTCTAGTCGGGGGTAAGACCCCTTAGTACCCCTTGTGGTCAAGCTGGGTGCTTTGTAAATCGTATGTGGTTGTAGGCGATCTTTGCTATAGACCTTGTATCGTAAAATGGGGGTTAAAATGTTTTAGTATGCTATTTTTGGTACTTATCGAATATAGATTAATTATTTAGGTAATATCAAGAGTAAATGGCACTGAGCACATTGATAAATGATATTAATTTCTGCTTTTTATATATACAGAGTTATTGGTAAAACATTAACAACCGTTCAGGACAATATTACTGTCATCGTAAACAACAACTTCTGTTCTATGACTTTTATCAATTCATCAGATTTTAATTTATCTGACTTTCAAACAAAAATAAAAATATTTCAATTCGTTGAATTGAAATATTTAATTTTCTGTTACGAACTCTACGCGAAGCAAAATAAACTGCTAGTTAGGTAAACAAACTGCCTTGTCTAGTACAACATTCAGTGAAGGGGAGCGGGGGTTAGATAGAACAATGAAATCTTAACGGTTTGTTTTTGGTAAATGTATTATGTTTTGTAAAAAGTCATAGAACAAAAAACTTTTTTACAAAAAATACAACCGACTTAAAAAAAAACTACAAAGTGATGAATAACTTTAATTTCGGAAGTCGGTGTCGTTGGTTCGCATTTTCGTTTTTTGACACCGACTTCCGAAATTAAAGTTATTTATCACTTTGTAGTTTTTTTTGAAGTCGATTGTATTTTTTGTAAAAAAATTTTTATTTTTCACTTTTTAGTTGTACCTACTCCACACAAATTCAAATAACACTAGTGCATTGAAGAATTGAAGACAACGACTAGAAGAATCATCAAAATTCGCAAAGAAATGCCGGAGATGCAGTACCTTTATGCATATAACATCATACATAAGAATAATTTCATAATGTATTATATACTAAAACCTTCCTGAAAGTATGTGGATCACATTAGTGAAAGAATTATCAAAATTGGTTCATTAGTTTTTGAGAAAATCGCGGACATACAAACATACATACATACGGGCCGAATACAGAACCTCCTTTTTTGAAGTCGGTTAAAAAGTTGTTGCTTATGATGTTAGTAATCCAGTCCTGCAAGGTTGTTAGTGTTTTACGAATAACCCTGTATAGGCTCATAAAAATATACCTTCGGGAAATACAAGGTTGATGTTATGTTGTTGACAACTCATGTTATCTATGGAAATAAAAAGTTTGTTATGGTATTCCAAAAATGCTTTAACGTGTAAAAGCAATACACAGCACATAGAAAAAAAATAACAAGAAATTCCTTTGACCCATTGACATAACAAACCCAGTGAACCATGAAACTATCAAACCAAGGAATCCATCCAACTATATAATTTATCTGTATGCATAGATATTATTATAAATTAAATTCGCTTTTCGTGTCTGTCTGTGAGAGCGTGTTGTGTAGCGCAACGGATTTAGATGCAGTTTTCATCATCATTTACAATATTTGTTCGGGATGGTATTTATGTGCATTTTTTTTACTATAATTTATTCAGACTACATTAGTATTTTAATTATTAAAGAGATCTATCGAGATGTCTTTTTTGTAAGTTTATGACATGATATCGGTTTTGTGAAATCGTAAAAACCGTGCTAAGCAGGGTCGGGACGCTAGTTATACATAAAATGATAAAACTATTGCTATATAAACAACGGACAAAACGTCCGGTCTGTGCAAATTATCATAATATTTGCGGAACCGGAAACGCAGCTGACGTCACGGCCGCTGCCGGCGTTTCGGGGTTCGGTAGGGAAATTGTGTAATCCATTGTGGTAGTTTTGGATACATACATAATATATTGGGCTTTTGGAAGGTGGGTGAGTATGATGAATTATTTTGTTTTAGTTTTAATAGTTTACCTTTACGCACAGCTGTACAAGCCGCGTTACAATATGACATCTCGCCTGTTACCCGATGGGTTCGGCAGAGGTGTACTTATAGGACACCCACATTAATTTATGTTACAAATTGTTTGCATATAACAAATTATATCTATCTTGTCTGCGTCAAATTAACCATAATGACAAAATAGGCATTTGCATGTTATCATTCTTAATCTGCTTGCAAAATAAAGTTATAATGAATTTTTCAGGGCGCCATTTCGAGTGCCAAACGAAAAATGAAATAAAAGGGTTAAACTGTATCTAATAACATACATAAATTATCTATGATATACACAATAGTATACAGACAGTAGTAAAAACCCACTCTATTTATTTTTCTCACTTTAACTAAGCCGAATGAGACAAAAAATCAGTGTCGGAAACCAATCGATCTAAAATCTGGCTTACTGGACGGAACCCTAGACTGTAAATTCATTACACCCAGTATTTTTTCCGTCGGCCTAACGCGATAAACCCTAGGTCGGATTAAACAGCTTTTTAAACTGCTCGTGCTGTCTCTTTCTCTCTTACTTGTTTTTATTTGCCATCTCTTACTAGCAACGGATTTATGCCGTCATTTTTTTAGTGGTTTAAAGTTTGCGTTCCAGGTTTTTGCGGGATGGGGGAAATGGGGGACGATGTGTGTGTGTTTAGTATAAAATTGGAAAAAAAGTTGTAGGACTTTTGCTAAGTATATTTTGAATTATACACAAAATTTTGAAATACGGCCGCAGGCTTGAGCTCATACGATTTAAATGAAATACTTAGCTCCATTCCGTGACCTATTGAGATAGATAAGAATACAATTTATTATGTTTACCATATGAATTACAGACAAGACAGTGGAAGTGAGTGAGTGTAGAATTATAGTATTGAGCTATTCATAAAATACTTACCTCCCAAACTTTCATAACCAAATATAAGCTAAGATTTGAAAGCAGATTTATTCCGTGATCAAAGATCAAAATAGTCTTTTGTTTATCTATCTATCCATCTTCATTTTAGGTGACCTATCAATATACGACTTCCCCATGACAAAGATTGAAAAGAAAAGGTATGCGAGATTTACACCCAGAGGTACCTGTACCTTTACATCTGGAATTTCTCAGTAGCAGCCCGGAGTCTGTGTGGCAAGGAAGGCAAGGCTTACCCCCTATTATATGGGACTTAAATATAACTAGCGAAATTTGGGTGTACTATAGTTACGCAGCATTAATGTTATCCTTATGTAGATGTAAAGGACAAAGATCAATTTGCTTAACCTAAGTTGACATAGGCTCTACCCCTAGGCAACTACATACCTAATAAACATACCTTTTTGTCACATTTCTAAAAGCTGTTATTTTACGTTCGTCATTAACATAACGCTAGTGTGGCTTTTGAATGTTTAATTCGGCCGCCATGTTGGATTTGAGGTCAGGTCGCGCCGTCAAATGAAATGGCTGCGTTTTTTGTGCGAGTGAATAGGTTCCCCTGGAGGTGTTTGGGTGTTTAACAAGCAGTTTCTGGCCTTGAGTTTTGTAGGATGAATGGGTTATTTTATGTGTCATGTATTCAGCTCTATATTTACGTGTATGCATCGATCTGGGTTTACTGAAGTAGTAAGAGATTAGATAACAGTTGCATAACAGTTACTGAAATGTAACAGCAAAACAAAATGGTCTTACACTAGCTGTTGTTAGTAAATGAGTAGTTAAGTACCTTTTTAAAAGCTAACTCATACTAATAGTTTCTGTATAATAAAAAGTCATGCGTGGAAAAATAGTTAGAATTTAATACTTTTAGTAATTTACAAAAGTAGAAAAAATGGACTTGCCGGCTGGAAGCATGAATGCAGAGAGAGTGTTGCTAGACATCAAAAAATGCTAAGCTTAATTGCAGTGTTGCAACTTAATAAATGACTTGGTTATCGATTACAATAATTAAACTTATTAAAATGACAAATAAAAGTTATACTTAATATTTATATTGAATTTATTTTAACTGTTTCAATGGAATTAATTTAATATACAGATAAACAAACTCCAATGCCTCAAATGCCTTGTAAAAACAGGAATCCAAATAATGTTTTTTCAATAAATAACAAAAATGGAATTTCAAACGTTGTGGCATTGGGTGATTCCACAATACATCCACATTCTCCTAACTTAGCTCATCTCTCAACAAATCTTCATTCTTGTTATTTTTAGTCTACGCCTACATTACATTACGACCAGTAATTAGGACGCATAATTGTAATTTGAATTAGTCCCCACTAATTGTATAAAGGAATTGTAGATATCAAAAGGAATACGGAGTTCCTTTATTTGCAATATTACTACACTTTATTATTTCTTTTGTGATGCTGACAATTAGCATGTGAAAGCAAAGCTGAATTAATTATTATTATTTCATTACTGGCGTCTTTCCAGATAGTGATTAGCACTATTTTAGTATTCCTATTATCATTTTTAACTTCAATATCTATGAGGTCTAATAACATAATCAGCCTATAACGTTCGTTCCCAATGCTGGGACACAGGATTCCTCTCTGAGAAAGAATGGGCCGCAATCCACTACGCAGGCCCATTGTGAGTTGGTAGATCTTTTAAATCTAATAATGGTAGAATTTCAAGGTAACGCAATATTTAAACTAATTGTCATTTTTCATTTTTGTTAATTTATGTTGATCCTTGTGAACTTCTAAAATCACACAATGACTCAAAATATCGTTTGGAAACTTTAATTTAAGAGTAAACTAGTCGCGAGCTCGAACTCACTGGTGGTCATGGGCAAAAAGCACGCTGTCTCACCTGGCTTCGTCTCTGATAGAGCTAGTATCAGTGATGAGCAGTTAGACACTAGTCTACACGCACAACGTCTAGTTCTCACGCACAGAAACACCGTTCCGAACTGATAGACGCGTAAAAAAATTCGAAACGTGCTTTGGAAAATCGAGTTTTAGGAAAAAACCACTGCATAAATCAATTATAAATAAAGTTTATTGAACTCTTCGATAACTGAGCTTTGTCGGTACGGACTTGGTTGTGATGATTTTAGACCTCTTTTATCACTTATTTACACCCAAAGTTACGTTAAAATTAGCAAGAAAAACGAATCTTTGTTGGCTCATAACTTTTTAATGGCTTGTTATTTTACGATTCTGTTTCCGTACAGACACAATCAATAATAAGACAAAACGATACCATGTTTAACTTTGGATGTACAATGTCAAACAGTGGAGTAATACTCTCCCGAAATTTGTATGGAAAAAATATCGACTAGTGGCGCCTTAAAAGCCTGAAACCGCAAGCAAGCAAGCATGGTGATCAAAGCTCGATCCTTTGTTTTTTTTTTTTAAATAATTGAAAACATCGTACAGTCAACAGCAAAAGTAGATGGTGAAAATCAGAAATCCAATACTAATGAACGGAGTTCGCGTCAGAACTGTGTGGCGTCGAAGTGATTCAAAAGTATGTGATTGTAAATTATACCAAACATTTACTACTAGTACAGCTGCCATATATTCATGATCAGTTTTGACTCCAACAGTGACTCCAAAATTTCATCATCTACTTTTGCCGTTGACTGTACCTACTCATCATTATGAACAACTTTTAATATAGGACCACCTTTTTTTTTATGGATGGTAAATCATCTAATGACTCCTCCCGCTCTGGGTGGAGCGGAAGGGAGTGTCAGACTCTTACTGACTAAAACCCACCCGAGTTCCTTCCTTAGCCCTTTATGTTCCAGGGCAGCGGTAACCCTTTCGGACAATCCCGCTACCCTATAGGACCACCCTGACATCGCAAATAAAAATCAGCTGCTCCATATATTTATGTTTGCATAACTCGACGACGGGAGCAGCTGACTTGTACAATGACCCTTAACCTCAATAACTACTAAAAACTGAAAACAACATACCCGTACCCATACCTTTTTGACTGAGCAAATATAATTCACCTTCCAAAATTGGCTCAAAAGCCAGGTCTTTCAAGGTCCACCCCTTAAACAAACATTCCTATACAAATCTTGTGTTTCATTCAAACATATGCTGAGCGTAGTAGCCAAGTTGTTATCTACCCTACATTAATCATTTCGTAAGGAGCTGGTGTAAAGGGATGGGGGTCAGCGGTTTTCGTTAACTGGGGGACTGCGATTTTTGAAGTGAAAACTTCTTTAGCGGCGTTGTACACTTTTTTTGTAATGGGTAAAAAATGTTAAACTCGCGTCAGGCAGGACACGTGACCTGATCGAAAATTCGTAATACGGATGGAGAGTAGACAGCCGGCGCGGCGTAGGAGTATCCCCCTCTCTTTCTACGGCGCGAAGTTTTCACTTCTGCCGGCACTCCCGGAGTGCAACCCCGTCGTTTTTTTTTTAAGTTGTATTGGGGGACAGTGGTTAAGAAATATGTGTGAGTTTAAACTATAACATATTATGAGGTTTAAAAAGCGTGAAAAATACCTAGTTTAATTATAACTGTTTGGCTAATGATTCCGTCATAAATCCAGTAAACAAAACTGTAGTTCGAACAAAGAGAAATATATTTGTTAAGTCGCTTAGTTATTAAACTCCAAAAATAAGTTATATTAATCCCCCATTTTATACCCCGCTTCGTCTATGCATTTAACCCACTGTCCAACAGATTAGCAGAATGTATCCGTGGTCCACTGGCCAGCATTAACTTGAGATGGGGCCAGGAAACAGATTTACGTATGCTGATAACGTTTATCTTAATATGAGATTAAAACTAAACATTTGGCACTTTGCACTGGTGTGTTAATGATTATAGTACATTACTGTGTCCTATTATCACGAACTATTAAAACGGAACAAAATGCTTCAAAATCTATACAATGTATTTATGTGTCTAAACTCACCGTAGTTACGGGAAAATTGGATGCTCTTAAACCAATGACCTTTTGATTAAATCTACCTTTGCTTTGTTGTTAATTGAAGAGACTCTTCAAGCCACTTTGTCTTTTTCCGTAAAAATTCGAACTCATAATAAGTTCCTCAATATTTCTTAACCACAAAAACTTCAAGAAACGGCACCAAGTAGTTTGTAAAACCTAAATGATTGACTTTCAAAAGATGTTCTTACTGACAACACAGTAAATGACCAAGACCTGAAAATAGGTCTTATTCAAAGCACATTCAGCTGTTCGCTTCAGAACTAAACTTAAGCCTAACATTTTTAGGCCACTGCCAAGGTGACTATGCAAAAAACCTTTTCACATGCTGTCTACTGACCCCCTTTCTTGGGGGACTATGATAATACCCCCTTTTTGCCCCGTCTTGTATACATACACGCTTTTTGCCCCGTCTTGTATACATACACGCTTTTTGAATACATTTGCGTTTTCATGCCGGGTTGAATAGATGGCAGTTTTTGTAGGAATCTTATTTGATTATGGGGCTTATTATAAATTGTGTCTAGGATTCTGGTTATTGGATTTTTGTTACAAATGGTACTCGTAGTTGTTACTAAATTACATCTTAAAACATTTTAAATTTTAAGACGTTATGGCGCTTCAGTGTGTAAATTCATAAAGGAAAAAGAACCGCGAAGGATTTGCCTTGTTTTTTTTTTATATATCTGGCCGCGACGAAGTCCATATTGTTTTTTTTTTGTATATCTGGCCGCGACGAAGTCCATATTGTTTTTTTTTTGTATATCTGGCCGCGACGAAGTCCATATTGTTTTTTTTTTGTATATCTGGCCGCGACGAAGTCCATATTGTTTTTTTTTTGTATATCTGGCCGCGACGAAGTCCATATTGTTTTTTTTTTGTATATCTGGCCGCGACGAAGTCCATATTGTTTTTTTTTTGTATATCTGGCCGCGACGAAGTCCATATTGTTTTTTTTTTTGTATATCTGGCCGCGACGAAGTCCATATTGTTTTTTTTTGTATATCTGGCCGCGACGAAGTCCATATTGTTTTTTTTTTGTATATCTGGCCGCGACGAAGTCCATATTGTTTTTTTTTTGTATATCTGGCCGCGACGAAGTCCATATTGTTTTTTTTTTTGTTAGCCTATATTGTTTGCCTGTGCTGGGCAAAGGCCTCCCCATTCTTCTTGTAAACCTCCTTGTCTTGTGCGATCTCTGGCCATGTTGTGCTGAATGAATGAATACGTATTGTTTTTATCAAATATTACTTAATGTTACCTAGTGTTAATAGTTAGTTTTGTTATATCAATATAGAGAGCTGTACGACGTTTAGGTGTACGACGCAGTAATTTGCTATGAATTATAAAATATTAATTATCTCGATTTTTATGCTGGGCAAATTGTGAAATGATTTAGGAATATCTTAACTGAATGAAAATGTAAATTCATGGCAGAATTTCATACGTTAATCCTGAAAATGCTTACTCTAAGTATAAGAATACTCAGCTCTTACGTGGTTAAAGATTATCTAGTCAGCAAGTTTGTAGCGAAGCTGACTATCAAGTATCTATGTGCTAGACGAACACTTGATATCTACCGTCGTTCGTGGAGGCTCTTTAATACTAATGACATAAACTCATGCCTTCTGGTCATGAGGGCGGGGAGCAACTACAGAATGCCTACGATCCTTATACAGGTTAAAATTGAAAAAAAATCTGCTGTTCCGTACATTTTGACGAGTTATGCGAACATAAACGTAGGGAACAGGTGATTTTTTTTTCGCGATTTCAGGTTTGGTCCCATAGTAAAAATTGTTCATAATGATGAGTACAATCTCTCGTTTTGATTTGTCGCATGTTTTCAAATTCACCCTGTATACTCCTTTTGCATCGTTAACATTCATACATCTGCACCCTAATTGCGTAACACACTATCAATCGGAATCTGAATCATTTTGAAGCAAATTGTTAATCCATTGCTTCATAAGTTCGAAAAATTTGTCTGCTCAACACGTAAATAACGCAATGAATGTTGTTGAACTGTCAAAATGAAACTGATTCCGATTGATAATGTGTTACGCAATTCCCCCGCTGGTCATACAGGCACGTCGGTTGCGAGTACAACGCCCCTGACCTTTCTGAAGAACATCACCAATAAGGTCGCTTTATCATACTAATGAGTCGAAAACAACCACTTTGAAATATTGACAATAGGCTGGAAACACACTAGCATAGATAAAAAATATATACTGTGGGTATCTTTACTAAATAGAAGATTCAATTTGCATTAATTAATCACTATGAAATCACTCTATTTAGTTAGATTTCCCTTATCAACAAACAAAGCTAAAAAGTAAGTACATACAAAATCTACGTAAACACACACATTAAAAAGCAGAATACATCATCTTATCTCAGCATTAAAAAAAAACCCATTACTTAAATTAAATCGTTGTGTGCATAGCCTTATATGTAGGGGTGCTCCGTCCAGCACGTTTCCCTCATTAAAGTAATGAGACTGTGGACATCGCACGAATTAATTGCTCAACTGTTAGCTGCGGTGACATCCCTAGTCACAAGTGTGGCTATAATTGTTGCAGGGCAGCCCTGAAAATTTGCGTTTTAATGTACTTTGTTGTGTGCCATTCGTGTTTATATTTTGCAGATAAAAAAGCGTTGTATGGGTTTTTAAAAGCTGGTTTTTATAGATTTTTTTATGTAGCCTTGAGCTGTAAAGTTTCAGGATAAAGTGTGCTGTAAGCTGTATTTAAATAAGTAGTATTGCTGTGGTTTGTTTTATTCCCGTTTCGTGTTTAATACTTGTGGATTCTGGGAAATATTCTCTACGTCCTTTTAATGGTGAATGTAATCAGTATTTTCATCAATTGAAGTATAGGTACAAAAGGAAGGAACACGGGTGGGTTTTAGTCAGTAAGAGTCTGACACTCCCTTCCGCTCCACCCAGAGCGGGAGGAGTCATTAGACGATTTCCCATTAAAAAAAAAAAAAAAGTATAGGTACAAGCTGATGTATGTTGTCAAAAACAGCAACAAAATGAAATGGTAATTTAGCAAAGTCTGGCTTATAGCGTTTTTGCTATCTTTTCCTAAATATGTTGAAGTTAGTTATCAGTATTTTACACATACCAACTGTCATTTGTTTTTAGCCAATACATAGGTATAATATAATAATACCAGGCTGTAATTATCATAATATTACAAAGAACTTACTCATAGAGAGAAGGACCGATCATTGATCACTACGCCTCCTTGTTCACTACGTGTTGACGATTTCAAACCATAAATTCCTCTCCACACCTTCTGAGTTTTCTACTTTATTTATATCATCATATGATTAAAGCTAATAACCTCACAAGTAATGAAATATTTATCAATATCAATGTACAACCCATCCGTCATATCAACTGATTCTCTCGAGGATACCCCTGTTATCTCAATGATTAATGGTATCGATAATATGACAGGGTAGCTGGTTTGATGCCCGATTGAAGTTGTGAAGACGGTTCGTGGAGGATACGGTGATTGTGATAACATAATGCATGATATTTTTATAGGATAAGCTGAGATGGAAGAGATTTTATGGAGCTTATCTTTAAGAGGAATGGAAATTAGGAAAATTTATATTTTTTACCTGTATTTTATCTTGGACTAAGGTTGCATAGACACACAAATCTAAGACAAAAAAGTCATTTCTACTCACTGCTATGCTTAAAATTATGCATAATATATTATCTACCTCGTTGATCTACTGCTTGCAAGCGCGACTGCTAAACCTGTGGTTCTAGGTTTGATACCCGGACCGTACAAAGTATTATAGGCATTTCTATTACGAAATTCTCAGTAGCTACCCGGACTCGGAATGTTGTGTAAGGTTAATAGCAAGACTCGCATGGGACTAGTAATACACGAAGGAAATATACAGGTCTAACCATAGGTTGGAAGGGTCTATGTCAAGCAGAGAACGTCTTTCGATTGAAATTACGATGGTGGTGATGATGAACCATACGAACATCTTTGCCAACCCATTCTGGGAACACAGGCGTGATGCCACGTTATAAACGCTTACGCTTATAAAACCGTACCTTACGCTTAGAAAACGCTTAGAAAACCGTACCTTCATATAAAATAGGCCGAGAAACTAGGTTGAATAAAAATGACGGTATTACTTAGTGAAGTCATGTTGTGAGTTGCATATTCAAGTCACAATGTAGTGAACGCATTAGTCGATATTGAAGGAAATATACATAATGTTAATGTGTAAGTATATAAACCAGTGTTGGAACGTGGGTTCTCTTGTGGTTGAAGTTTGTTTTATATTGAGCATTTACCTAATAGGTACCAACTATGAATTTTGTTTATAAAGTCACTTAGTTATCAAAAAGTTGTGTTACTAATACCTTTTCTGTTTATGGAAATTATTTTAAAACTTAGCTGTATTTTTTTTGTCATTTATACAAAAGAACACAGGATTACATATTTAATAGCAACCTAAAATCACTACGGTTTAAACAAACCATTGAAGCAAAGGAAAACTGAATTTATTGATTTGAATTAAAAAACCTGCAATGAGCAAGTATGATTACCAAACTTCATTCCCTTCCTTAATGAGAAGTCTTTCATTCAATAAAAATATACGTACACATTTGAAACCCATTTTCTTGTTTCTTATTGTCGTTTATTTATTTATTTAATACTTCAAGCTCATAAATGTACAGAGGTGGACTTAATGCCATAAGCATGGGACATGGGCTGTTTTTGTAAGGTTTACACCCACAAAAACAGACTTTATGGCCTGATAAGCCCAAGCAGTATAAAATATAGATGTATATCTACTGTTTTTACGAAAAGAAGAACAAGATGACCCTTTTTTATCTGAAGCCAAACTCGCAATATTTTCTAATACTCGTAATATTTCCGAATTCAAAACCTGATCAATCACATCAAAATCAGCCCATCAGTCTCCAATCTCAAAAAAAAAAAAACAGTGGCACTCCAAGAGTGCCGACAGAAGTGAAAACAAAACACAAACAGAATACTTTGCCATCATTCACTGACATATCGGATATACATTAAAACCGAGTACATCTCGAGGACAGCCGAACACATCCGAAGCGGTGTCGGTTATACATTTTCGCCGCGCCGTAGAAAGAGAGGGGGATACTCCTACGCCGCGCCGGCTGTCTACTCTCCATCCGTCTTACGAATTTTCGATCAGGGTCACGTGTCCTGACGCGAGTTTAACATTTTTTACCCATTACAAAAAAAGTGTACAACGCCGCTAAAGAAGTTTTCACTTCAAAAACATACGCACAAACGAAACAACGGTCATGCGCCCACTTCCTCAATCCTATCTAATGACATACATACCTATACATCTCTATTACATCAGTGGTATATATGTATGTAAAAACATTAATCATACTGGAATGCTGTTACTAACGTTTTGTACGATTTCTTGCTTATTTATTAACAGTTATATTATTGCGTTTATGATGGTTTAACTTGTAGAGTTATGTGCTATGGAGTAATGGGATCGTGGATTACCTGCTTGTGGACTGTTTTGATTTTCATCTTAAAGACTCTTTTAGAACAAAAATAAAATAGAAAAATTCGTAGGTATACGAGTAGGTACTTAATGTAAATATTAATAATAATCAGCCTATAATGTTCCCACTGCTGGGACACAAGCCTCCTCTCTGTGTGAGGGAAAGGGTGATCCACCACGCGGGGCCAGTGTGGGTGGGTGGATAACGTAATAATTAAAATGATTATTTACTTTATTTTACGTTACACGTAGGTTACGCGTAGGCTACGCTTGCCGCGGTTGGTGTGTGGATGGGTGACCATCTTTATATACCGAGACCCTTCCGTGCCTCGGAAAGTACGTTAAGACGTTGGTCCCGGCTGTCATTCGTGGATCTTTGACAGTCGTTACGGGTAGTCAGAAGCCCGAAAATCTGTCAACCAGTCTTACCAAGGGGTATCGTATTACCCAGTATCTGGGTTGTGGAGGTCAGATAGGCAGTCGCTCCATGTAAAATATTGGTATTCAGCTGCATCCGGTTAGACTGGAAGCCGACCCCAACATAGTTGGGAAAAGGCTGGGCAGATGATGACGTAGGTTAAATTTTTAAATATAAGGATATAAAAATACGGTATAAAAAAATATTACGAAATATATAAAGGAAAGTAATTAAGTATGAGTAATTAGAATACGCGCAGGTACATAAAGGTTAATTAGAACAATACAGCGTGTTTAAGAAGGTATTAACTAACTAATTAATCCTCAGAAACATAAAGATACCTATAATATTGATAGGTCTCACTCTGACTGAAATCTGAGGAACTCATTATTGACCTTTCGTTAAAATGAGCTGTACTGTGTCTTATCAAATTAATATCTAATAATTTGTATAAATAATAGCAAGATATGCTTTTTATGATTAAGAATAAAATTGTTCAAGTCTTAAACCTACACGTGACAGGTACAATCTTCAGAGAATACCACTCCATATTTTTTTATCATTATATTTTACAGTTGTAGTTAACTCAGAACAATTTTGACAGATCATATTTCTACCTACTCCTCAGAAAACTTTACTGCATTTAATTTACACGTTAAAAATTCTAATCTCCAAATAATACTTGTTCAGCATCGAGTTCAAAGAACTTTGATGACCTAAACACAGATTAAGTAATAATAATATGTACAGAATGAATTTCGACTCCATAAAACGAGGCGCACGCACACATAGACGCGTACGTATGACAATCTCAAACAAATGCCGGTCGCGAGTGCGCTTGCACTCGCTGTACGTGAAGTGTGTCTATGTGTGCGTGCGTTTTCGTTCGTTGTATGCAGCCGACTTTCTGTAGGTACTATTCTGTGACTGAAAAAGACTGAAAGTTCTCAATGTCAGCTGTTTTAGTCTCTGTCAGTTTTCTTGTTAATATAGAGTATCGTGAAACAGCTTACGAGCGAGAGCAAATTAGGATAGCGTGTTTTTGTGAGTGCTTGTAAACATACGGGTATTAAGTTTGAGAGGTGAAGCTGCGCTTTGAACGCGTTATAGTTTTTTCTGCACGTGTACTTTTGAAGATATGAAAACGCAGGCTTGGATAATACATAGATTTAACTAATGTCCACCTATAGTATGACGCCAGGTTTAGCTTAAATCGACACCAGGATCTGTACGGGTTAGGTACAGATCCTGGAGAATATTTTGCATGAAGTTAGATGTAGCGGTCAAGCAAAACACATACAAATTAAAGTAAATAATAAAGGCCAGATAACGCTCTTTTCAGGCTGCTGTAAGTCTAACTCGCGGATTATTCAAATCTGCTGAAAAATGTTTTATGTTACACATGAAATGCTGCAATCTTAGGAGTTACAATGACAATACTTATTTGCCAGTACATTTAAATTGGTTAGGCTGCTTAAAAAACAGTTTATTATTCGTTACTTATAAATAACCCACACACCTCAAAAAATACAATAGTTATCTCCAGTTCTAATCCAAGGTCACAGAAAATCGTATCGATCCCTCTTCAACTTTGTCCCCGTATATTCCTGCAAGGTTGTCGCATGAATCCTGATTGCAATGGGCACGTGACGAGAATATCACCGTAACCGCTATCTGATACGGCGAACGGTTATTTATTGGGTAAATCTCTAGTTATTTCGGCTGGTTACGTCCTTGGTCGGAGGTTTTTGGGTTCGACTGGATTCGTATTAAGGATATTTGGGATTTTGAATCTTCTTATTTTCGTTTCGACGGTACACGTCATGTTGCAGTATAAAACTGGTGTACATCCGTCACCTCACACACCAGGTCCAGTTGAAAACCAGCGTGAGGCACTAGTTGTCTGGCATTTTTGCTGAACTGGGACCTTTTTAGTGCAGCCGTGAGGCACACTTTCCTGTTTTTTTTTATTCTCTTTTTTTAATTATTATTTTTTATTGTTCTTTCTTGTTTTTTTTTATCTGATATATGTATCTGGTGTATTGTGTCTTTTGGTCTGTGCTAAATAAATATATTTCTTTCTTTCTTTGTTTACACCTATGACTCTAAGTTTCTTATATTATTTGGGCCCATTGGGTGGCCATATTTATTACGGCATCAAAGGCATTGTTCAGATCGTCGAGTGAACGGACGTTGGGGATTCTCTAGCAGATGGAATATAGTCTGTTCAGGAGCACCGCACTCGCAGTGGATGTTGGATAAATCTATGCATATTATAACTTCAAGTCGCGACGGCATTGTTCTTTTTTTTATTACTGAATGGGCCCTCTCTTGACCTCGATCACGCCTGATGGAAAGCGATGGATGAGGTCTATGATGGAACGAGCGTGCTCAGAAGATGCCTAAGGCACTGGAACTCACACGCATCGACGAAACACAGCAGGCTGCTTGACGCCAGACTCCGATGGGAGGGTGGTCGCAAACCAGGCGGGCGTTAGCCCTACCATCGCAAGGGAAGAATTGGCCAGTCAAATAAGGTGTTGTATGTGACTGTCCAGGATGCGCCGAGTGCTCGGTTCAGTTGAGTAACTGGCGGAACAAACTGCGCTACGCGAGGAGGCTTCTTCATGCATCCCCAACTAAGCAACATGTTCTTAATGAAGCAATGGTTTTTTATGCGGTTTTCATCATAATTTAATTTAAACTAAGCATCCAGTTTATTATTACTATGTTGCAGATAGGAAGTAACAAAAATATAATAAATGGGTTATTGACATTTTCCTTTACACCGCCATTCGTTGCAAAACCCACAACACACTCATAAATTATTCTGCACTGCAACAAAATTTGGACATTGTACACCATACCTTCTTGCCAACGCGGAAATATTGCCATTTTCCTAATACTAATAACTCAGCGGAGCTCACAGTATAATTACAATGTTATACAAACACGTACATGGTAGCCAATTAGGAACATCCCTAAACTAGGGCTGTACCCATTATTTTAATCACCGTTCCGTGACTAGACCCTTCCTTATAATTTATAATTGCAAAGGTAGTTACTGACTCGCGACTGAGTTATCAAAATTAGATTGTTTGGTCGTGTCAATAAAAAAAAATAATTACCTGAAATTATGTTTTTTTTCCTATTTTTTTAATATATATGTTCTGGCTTTTAAACTATTGTAAAAATGTTTTTACTATTATGTTTCAGGATGAAAAGTATTTATAAAAATATTTGAGCTTTTAAGCATTTTTAATTA
This sequence comes from Hydraecia micacea, assembly GCA_914767645.1. NCBI lineage: Eukaryota > Metazoa > Arthropoda > Insecta > Lepidoptera > Noctuidae > Hydraecia > Hydraecia micacea. Next base: position 1,301,204 of record OU611801.1, on the reverse strand, counting down.
AAAAAAATATGGTCGGCAAAATCAAACAAAAACTGATGCTGACTTACGAAGCAATAGTTCCGATAATTAATCTAATAAATATAAGTTTAGAGCTTAAAAACTGTCTAGAAAGTGCAAGTTATTAAAAAACGACGTAAAAATCGCACGACTCAATTGCAAAACCGCAAGTGTACAACCAACTCCTACTCACTCCCAGCCTGTCATTTCATACTGATAATTAATTATTATTAACTACATAATTAAGGCTAAGGAATGACAGGGCAATGAAACAGATCCTCCTTTAATTGTGTTTTCGATCTTGGGGGTTAAGTTGAACGAACGAGGCCTCTGTTTTGATGGGTGACCACTCAAGCGGTAAGCCTTGGGCCTGTAATTTGCGTAATTTAAAAGGGAGGCTAATTTGTGGTTAATGGAGTAAAGTAAGGATAATTTTGATCGAAGCCATCCTGGTTTATTAGTTCAAAAACAGTATGGTCTACTATAGCGTAGTAATAAATTATTATTATTATTGTTGTTTGTTACAAAAGTAGTTATTTTTCCACTCTGCAATTGGCATTTTGTTTTTGTTTTGTTGTTTTCAATGTTTTGGCGTCGCGGGCGCATTACGGATTAATTTGTATTGTAATTGTCATTGTCAATCGCAAATTGTCATTTGTCAATGTCAACTAATATGTGTTGTCTTTGGTCCCTGGCCCTAACATCAAGCAATAGACAAAATTGTCAAAATTTTTACTATTATTAAGCTTGAGTACGAGGCTTTTGACTACTTTGTATGTGTATATTTTATGTCTTTTTTTTATTTTATTTTATTTGTAATGTGCGTTTTGTTTGTGCAGAATAAACCATTTTTCTTTCTTTTCTTTCTTTCTTTCTTTATTACTAAGCTGGAGTGGAGAAAGTTGTACGTTTTGTTTTTCCGATAAACTGGTTACAATTTTGTCGATATGATTATTTTGATAGCAAAGTTTTATTTAGACACCAAAAAAATCTTTGGAACGTGCGTCGTCGAAACGTTTGATATATTCAGCTAGAATACACTCAATCCTAACTAAATAAACATCGTACAATTTTATCGTAGCATTCTACCTTAAAAAAAAAACTTAACTTGTAACCAACAACCAGCACCCCAGCTTCGAAAGTGATGGGTAACCCCTATAACTTCCCCCTCTTTTGTTTCAGACCCACCAACAGCACCTATGATCACTGGTTACGTCCCTGGGACCACCCTGTCTGCTGGCACCGTTCAGAGGTTGTCGTGTATATCTTCGGGAGGCAACCCTTTGGCTACACTCACGTGGTTTAAGAATGATAAAAAGGTAAGTTCTACTGATTTTAAGTGCGCACAAGTTATCAGAGGAAAGTTGATATCATGGTGGAAAGATTGGTTAGTCAGAAATTTTGGTTGTGGCAGCGAGCTTTAATACCAACCATCTACTTGGCGACCATAATCGCGACCATGGTCGCACTAACTAACATTTTACTGAAACATAAGATCATGGTCGCGGTCATGGTCGCTCTGTGAGCGAGAATTCTAAGCCCATCGACCCACTTTGTTACTACAACCTCGACCATGATCGCTTCGTCCTGCATTTACACAGCATTGATTTAAACCTGCGACCAGTGGATCGTAGTCGCGTATGCGATACGATTAATGATAGGTACTAAAATCATTAATGTGTTGCCTATCATAGAGGTATAGTTGTAATCTCTACAGTAATTTCACCGAGACCTCATACCCTTTAGATCCAAATACATCAAAGCTGCGTGGAGGCAAAATGGATACAGGAGCTTGCTGTTAATACTTATGTCACATCAAGTTTTAGAAAGAGACTGTTACACTGGTATGAGTGACAGGGACGATACTCTACAAAGTAAAACTTTGTCTAAAACTAGAAAGAAAGAAAGAAAAAGTATTGATTGAGACTTGCAATGTTATAACACAAAAAAAAAAAAAACAACAGTACAGTATTTTTATCTCACGAAGCGACGGGCGCTTTACTTGTGGTAACCAAGTGTACTGTGAATGTGTGTAAAGCTCGCGTTGCTTTGTGAGATAAAAATACAATGTATAAAAACAAAAATATCCTATACGAGGTCAAATTCAAATTCAAATTCATTTATTTGTTTGTCACAGGTGGAAAGTTATTATCATAATTATATAAAGATCGCTGTAACATACCCATAGGGCGTACAATATTTAACAATTATTTAACTATTTAACATTAATATTATTCATGTCAAAATATACCTATTACACAGAAAATCTTCGTATTCTACCACATAGGCATCCAAATGTGAATTGGGTTGATACATTTTAATAATAATAATAGGTCAAAATAGAGATGTCAGACAGATAAATTAATATATAAATAACAATTGAATTAAATTACGATGTCAAAGTGTCATTTAGGTAGTCATTTAAATTATAGTAGCATTTATTACATAAAAAATCTTTAAATTGCTTCTTAAAACCAGCCAAATCTAAATCTCTAATTGACTTCTTAATTTTATTATAAATTTGCGGGGCTCTGCAGAATATGCTTTTCCGCATGAGAGCTGTCTTTGCTCTGCGTCCGCGTAGCATGTCATTTCGCCTGTTACGTTGTACAGTATCAGATAGGTATGGAAACAAGTTTGGGTTTAATCTTACAAATAAGGCTGTTTCATATATATACAAGGCTGGTAGCGTCAGAATTTTATGCTTTCTGAAATATGGTACACAACTGTCAGTTATCTGAAGTCCAAACATAGATCTTATGCAGCGCTTTTGCGCTTTAAACGCGGCTTCTCGATTAGTAGAGTTACCCCAAAATATGATGCCGTATCTTAACACAGATGCAACAAGACCATGATAGGCTGTGAGTAGTGCATCCGTGTTAACGGTTGGGGCAAGTTTATATAAGGCATAGGATGAACAACTTATTTTCTTACATAATGTTTCTATATGATGAGTCAAAGGAATATCTCAGCATATTACTGTGACATATATGTACTTAGATGTGCCATTTTACTATCCAAATATAGTACGATCTAAGCTATTATCAAATTGCCCATACCAACAAGATAGTCGAGTGGAATATATTAAACAAAAGAGATAGTTATTACAATATTGATACATTTCATTCGAGTATCGATATCGAATCATTCCAGTCCACTAAACTATTCTTAACAGTGAAACAATGAAAGCTTCCGAACCGTTCCGATATGAGAGCGAAATTATTTAGGACCAAAAATATTAATATTGCAAAATGCTAGAGCGAAGCGAATATCAACTGGTCTATTTCGTTTTGTGATGAACTAAATGAGGATGTTAGAGGTGGTTGAAAGTAGTGCCGGCGGCCGAGAAGTTATAAGAGGTAGTAGGTATGGTTCATGTGATGACAATTTTTTTTAGTATGAATTTAGATGGTATACTCAAGATGTAGTGAAATGCGACCTAACGATTTCGACAAGAGGATGGGCAGCTCAAAGGAGTTACTTCAAGAAGTTAGGGGTCAGCATCCTCCTGTTTGCTATATCAGTATACAGCGATCGCCTTTCCATCTGCTAAGCGAAGATTAGAAGTAACCATAAAACTTCAAAAGTATAGGATATTTTGGATCTTCAAAAACTTACATTATTCTTCTATTTCAGATTCACTCAGTAACAAAGACGAGTGAGCGTTCAGTGTCTGCCGAGATCTCGATCCTGACGAACGTGACTGACAACCAAGCTCAGTACAGATGTGAGGCGACCAACAGCGCTACTGAGATTCCGCTCTTTGAAACTGTTACACTGAATGTTTATTGTAAGTATATCTATAATTCATTTCATAGCCCTGATATTCTGTGAGGTGTTAGAGAGATCATTGTTCCAGCATGGGACAGAGTTGGAGCTATTCAGGGCGAATAGGACTGTAGCGGTATCTACAACGCCACATGCGAACAACGCGTCATACTGACGTCACGCAAATCCTGCATCTCGCAAGCGGAGTTTACCGCGCAACTAGCATAGATACAACGGTGCGACATGAATCATAGGGCAGTTGCCCGCCAGACGCAACACCCGTCTGGTCGGAGGATCCTCCCTTTTCTATAGAGTATGAGTGAACTTTACACCCTGTTCCTCTATAGCACCATCCTTTTTTCACAACGGAACAATTATGGCTTAACAAGGCCGAGACAATGAAAACCTCAAAAATGTATGAGACTGACTGATAAGCTATCGAAAAGCTTATTTCAATCCCGTTGAAAGTCGTTGTAAATACAAACCACTTTGAAAGCGATTGTCTAGCTCTAGGCACTCTGGTGTCCAAATCCTGCGCCCTGACTGCGTAATACACTTTCAATCGCAATCCGAGGGTTCTGAAGGTAATTCCTAATCCATTGTTTCATAGGTTTGAAAAATTTGTCCGCTCAACAACGTACATAACGCAAAGAACGTGGCTGAACTGTTAAAATGAAAAGCATTGCGATCGATATCCATTTTATGTGCGTAAGGTAAATTACCCTGCTGATCATTGATCAAATCTCTTTGCAGTCAATTTGTTGTGAAATGGGGTTGGCCGAAATGACAACAGCCAATTAAATCACTGAGTGAATTGAATAGGATTTCAGAAACCAGGGGTTAATTGGTTCCCTAAATAGTAAATGAAATAACTGGAGAACCTACCGTAAGGGATATTGCAAAATATATCTTAACTCCTTACTATTCAAGAGAATTCGTATCGAATGTTTACTTAGGACTGACTAAAGATTACAGCTGATTTTCTATTCCTACAAATTGGGTTTACGCTGTCTTTGACTAGCATATAAGTAGTGGGAACTTCGCCAACCACGTAGTTTAAAGTTTTCAAATACCCTACATAAATCCTGTTATATGTTTATCTTCAGAATCAAATTCTATATTTGATGAATTTCCAAATATTTAGGACCGAAACTAAGCTACTATTGCATTTATTCTTAGTTTCAATAACTTTGGCAAAACACCTGAAAGCGTTTGTAGTACATATAGTAGTGTAAACATAATAAAAGAAAACTAAATGAGCTTTATTTTGTGTTTAACAAAACAAAATCAGCGTCAAATTGAGCTTAGTAACATACCAACGAAAAACAGGCCAATTGCAGAATTCACTCCATGTGTGGTAGATAATAATAGAATAATAATAATTGGAACCGTGCACCTAGCTTCTGACGTTTCATAAGTGCCCATGTTGGTTTATGTGAAATAAAAATATTTTGATTTTGAAAGAACACGATATTCTTAGTTTTATACAAAACCCATACCGAGTTTTTCAAAACATCTCTTTAAAATAACTTTCTTTCAACAGTCGCCCCCGAAGCAGTGAAAGTGCGAGTGGAACCAGAAGAGCTCAAAGTAGGAATCGAAGCCACTCTGTTCTGTGACGCGGCCAGCAGTAACCCGCCTGCGACACTGTCGTGGTGGCGAGATGGAATACCAGTGCAAGGTGAGTGGAAGGATGTACTATCAGTGTTGTTTTGTAGTACTGCTCTAGCCATTTAGATCTCTAGCCTCTTGCCCGTGTCCCAATTTATTTGGGGTTTGGCATAGCATATGGCGTACCAAATTTTTTATTGTTCCTGTTTACAGGGTTATTAGAAAAACACCAACAACCTCTTAAGAGTTCATTGTACTCATCATTATGAACAACTTTTACTATGGGACCAAACCTGAAATCGCTAAAAAAGATTCAGCTGTTCATTTATGTTCGTATAACTCGTCAAAATGTATTTATTTATTTATTTTATTTATTTTATTATTTATGTACACACAGTAAAATACATAAAGAAATGACATAATTAAGATATGAGTACAAAGGTACTGCTTATTTCTTAAGAAATTTCTTCCAGCAGACCTGCGAAAGGAGAAGTAAAAAAGAAATGTAGACAATAGTGTGTGAGAACAAGAAGAGAAAAATATGAATGTGTGAAGCCTAAAACTAAAATATTAAATAAACCTACACATATAATGCAAACAAATTAACATAAGTATACTTAAATAAATACATAATGCTATAATATATAAACACATATATATATATATATATATATATATATATATATATATATATATACTCACAGTATAGAGGAAAGGTAATGCTCTTTTAATCGACACTTAAATAGAGAAATAGATTTTAAATCACGAATGCTAGGCGGAAGTGAGTTCCACAATCTTACAGCATGAACAGAGAAGGAATAAGAATAGTAGCTTGTTTTATGAGGATGAGATTTAAGGAGGGATCTTAGGTGTGATCTACATGGTGCATCGCTAGAGCGAGCGTAAGAAAAACGCTCACGCAGGTAGGAAGGATAAGACGGGTTGTGTAAGATGTTGAAGAGGAGACATAAAATCCGAGTATTCCTGCGAAGGCGGATAGGGAGCCACTTGAGTTCCTTGCGAAGGTGAGAAACATGGTCATACTTTCGAAGACCGAAAACAAAGCGAATGCACAGGTTTTGCAAGCGCTCAAGCTTGTTTAATAGCTCCTCAGTAGCATCCAGGTAGCAGGCGTCGGCATAATCTATAATCGGCTGAATAAGTGTTTGTGCCAAAGAAATTTTAGTCTTCAAGGGCAGAAGACTCTGAAGGCATTTCAGCGAATGAAAGGAGAAATGTACCTTTCGGCTGACTTCATTGACCTGAGGATGTAGGGAACAGCTGATTTTTTTTTCCGCGATTTCATGTTTGGTCCTTTAATAAAAGTTGTTGATGACCTCTTAAGAGGTTGTTGGTGTTTTTCCAATAACCCTGTATAACATTAAAAACCGATTTTAATTTTATTTTGGCCACATCCTACCATTTGATGTCTTCAATTTTTAATTTTCTATTTAGGTTAACCTATTTGCAAGAAAAAGTTAAATGTAGTATTATATTTTACTTATTTGGTAGGTATCACAGACCCAACACTTATGAAAAAAAGTGAGGGTCACGGCAAAAACACAAATAAACTTCTTTCATAAATAGTCTTATTGACCCAAAGCGACAATTTAACAAAGCAATACAGGACTCTGTTCACACTGTTTTGCATGTAAATCCCTTGTCTGTACACATTCGTGATTTAGCCGTGCGTAACAAATCGATTCCGCTACATGGCTGCGTCGGACTAGTAAGTCGTCAATATGTAGCTAGCAGAATTACTGGAATGGTCTGTCACTTTCTAGTATTTTGTTTCAGAATTTGTAATTTTGACCAACTTTTCCTGAAGGTCCATCTTAGAGAGGGTTCAAATCAGAGCAATGTGTCGTTAAAAATAAGTCAAATGATTCTTGTATTTAGGTTTCACGTCTATATTTCTACAACTTCTTAAATACCGTTTGCCGAAAGTGTCGCCACTTTACATCGTTCATATTCACACAAAATGTTTAAATTAGAATCCCTCTTATAACCCCCGAATTCTCTAACGTCACTTAACTTTAAGACGATCAATAAACTTTTCACCGCTTTAATTCACTTCTGTGTAAAAAAAATAGCATGAAAATTAAAAGTAACTTCAAATAAGCTGCGTTTTAGAATCTGGTCGATAATCCACGATTTTATTGTAAATACATGTAGTAACAAACATTCGAGGGGAGGAGAGATGGTTGCAATATTATAACCCAAGACCAGTTCCAGAAGTCACAACCGCTTCTTCTTTTCCAGGCCTACCACCAAAGAAGACGAAAGGCCTCCACGGAGGGACAGTGTCCACGATAGAACTAAAACTCTCTATTACCAAGGAACTGAACGGTGCCGTATATACCTGTCAGGCCATGAACGAAGCGTTACAGAGGAGTGTCCACGATGCACTGCCGCTTAAAGTTTTATGTAAGTATTGGGAAGAAGAATTTTCTGTAACTTTTAACGTCCTGAGCGTAAATATAGTTACTAAATTCTGAAGTTGGAAGAATGTTAAATGTATAAATATACTATCGTGACTTTTCCAGCTATCCTTCAAATACAATTGTCACTGTTATCATTATGCTTGTGTTCGGGATTATTGATCGCTGTTTGATGTTTTGGGGGGTTGCCCATTTGTTAATATTCATGATGACCGTAGACTAAAGGAAAATTGTCAATTCAGTTTGACTTTTCGTTTGAATGACCGACACAGGACTAGTCCATTGCTGTTATTTTCAAACCTGTAGAATATACTGCTTCTCGTCATAATAGTTTGGACTATCGTGAAGCAAGATGCTTTGCTATGTCGAGCATACTTTGAATTTTGATCAACCAACTAACCAAAACTATTATTTGTAGACGCGCCAATATTCGATGAGACTACACCCTACACGACAGTTGGAGTAGAAAATGAGCCGCTTATCATAGTGTTACGAGCTGATGGCAATCCTGGGAGCATAACATATACCTGGACCAAGGATGGACTGCCTATCACGCAGTCGTCTTACAGTACTGGAAGTAAGTACCTAGTACAAAAATAATGAAGTTTTGTTATGATGATAGTGAAAGAAATGTTAACTATTTACCTATAAATGACTTGAGATAGGTTTATAGAGAGTGTTCTGGCAGTTCAAATCTTATAGAACAGATTTGTCCTGAATTCGGTCGCTTATTCGTGATTCGTTTGTGAATTTTTAACTAACAACATTTACAACAATTTAATTATTAAAAAAAAAACTTCGTTATGGGCACGTAGTCCTAGAAACTGATTTCATTACAAAGCTAAATAATGAGACTTTTTCAGTTAAAAATCATAGTTCGTGGAACCAGAATCATTTAAAGAAAGACTAACAGAAAAATTTAATTTGGAGAAGTAATTAAAATTTTGTTTATTTTTTCCTCTTCTAGCTAAAAATTCGGACAGGTCTAATGAGAATTCCTTGTAATTAATTAAACGTTTCAAAAACAACTAATTTCTATATCCATAGAACGGCTACTTTTGTAAAACATAAAATCTGACACATAATAATATTATAAGGGTGCTAATTAAGGCAGCTTCTTTAAAATGTCATTCTCGTCTGCAAATATATTTAGTTGTCTAATGAATTAATAGGTCAGCGACGAACTTTTAGCGTCTAATAAATGGTTTATAAGCGACCATATATTGTAAAACAAGCTACTGTTAAGGACGCTATCACATTTTTCCACGAATAACAGTACTTTTCAGGTACCATTTTAGTGAACTTGGAGTCGCAACTGCAAGGATATCTTGGTTTCAAATTAAAGATAATATATTCATCTCCAGAATGGCTCCATAATAATTAAATAGCCCCATACAAAATTTTCACACAAATACGTTTTTACCATCACAGTAATCGCAAGAAATTTAATAAAAAGGGGTTTGAATAAGGACCTATATAGCTAAATCCACTGCATATTTTAACTTAAAAATAAGAAGATATTGTTGCTTATATAGTCCTCTATACGATAAGCTAAATATTTTGTAGATAAATAAATAACTTTTTCATTTATGAGACAAATAAGAAACGCTCTCAAATTTCTCCATACATTTTCTACCCGCGGACACTTGCGGTTCGTCATTCCGCGCTCAGAAGCGCTCGTGGAAGCACGTCTGTGTCGCTTTCTCGCAAAAAATAATTACGTAAAAAAGTGAGTTCCGAGTTGTGTACTGAGGTCGGACGAAGTTGATACTTTTTCGGACCGAAATAAAATTAAGTACGATTATTGGTATTTGTTTCAGAAACAAATACTTAGTTGTAATTTTTACAAGCTTTTATTTAACTTGCAATGTATGTATGTATGTATGTAACTATGTTTGTTCGGGTGGACTCTTGCAACTAAATTTTGAAGCAGATATCTTCAACCGATTGAGCTGAAATTTTGTATGCACGTTTAGTTTGGATGACAATGCATGGTTAGCTGTGTGACGTTATTCTAAATCCAAAATGGCGGAACGCCCAAGATGGCGGACTACTTATTTTTAAGGCAATCCTACAATATGGATATCAAATGAAAGGGATTGCTGAGAATAACTCGAAAAATAAAATGACGTCACTCTAAATCCAATATGGCGGACTTCTAAAGATGGTGGACTAGTTATTTTTAATGCACTCCTACAATATGGGTATCAAATGAAAGGGATTGCTGAGAATAACTCGAAAAATAAAGTGACGTCACTATAAATCTAATATGGCGGTCATCTAAAGATGGTGGACTAGTTACTTTTAATGCACTGCAACAATATGGGTATCAAATGAAAGGGCTTGCTGAGAATAACTCAAAAAACAATGTGACGTTACTCTAAATGCAATATGGCGGACTTCTAAACATAGCGGACTAAGTTTTTTATGCTTTCCTACAACATGGGTATCAAATGAAAGGTCTTGCTCAGAATACGTATGCGAGTTAAACTCCACAAAAAAACCTGTCAAGCGATAACTAAAAAGTAAAAACAAATTAAAAGTAAAAACTTTTTTTTAAAACAAGCTTTTAGTTAAATGCGCTAAAAAGAATAAAATAAAATTTTCCTTTAAAACTTTTACTATCAACTTATAACGTCAATAAGTACACAAGTTATATGATATAAAAGCTTGTTGCGAGATTTACCTGTGTAGATAAACAAGTAAATAAGATGATCTGATTGATTTTAATTTTTTCAATTTTCAAACTAAGTAAATATGAGTTCTTAAATCTGAAAAAAACTTTTTTACTTTTAATTTATTTATTTAGTGGATATAGATGACGGATAAAGATTGTATAAATATTTATTTTATAATCAAATTAAAATGATGGAAATATTTTTTTTAGACATTCGATATTAATAGTCGATTTTGGGGTTTTTCGGGGTGATGATTACGAATATAACATCCATTTTTTATTCAAGGTGGCGGATTTTTGTTTGTGACAAATCGACTTACGGCCAATTTCTTCATAATACCAGTATATCCAGTTGTCATGCTACGTCACAGTTTTACTCTTCAATTCAGTAATTTTTTTAGTGAATAATAATGTTGCTATATTGAAGAATACAATTGTGACGTAGCATGACAACTGAATAGACTGGTATTACGTTTAGTCGGTTAAGAAAGTCGCGTGGTTTTTTTGTTTACCTTTATTTAGCTACCTAAACCTATGGAGTATAGTAGTAGTACAGACGCCAGCACATCAACCTACACCTAACTGTCAAATTTTCCCAATGAACATTGAACCTTATGCTTTAGTAATAAAGTTGAAAATCTATTACAGAAATCTGACAGATTGTAATAGGTTGATGTGCTGGCGTCTGTACAATGAAATATTTTCTATGTGAAAAGACAGCTGTGCTGCTGGGGAGTTTGTTGCGCCACTTCTTCCCAGCGAAAGCACTAAGAAGTGAAGGGCGGGCGTTTTGGGGGACTGTCTTTTGTAATTTTGACATTCGAAAAGTGCTGATTCTCAGCCTAATTTGAATAAATTACTTTTGATTTACTTTGTTTTAATTTTTAAGTAAATAAAATACTTACTGTTTTCATAAGGGAATGATTATTTTTAAATATTGTTACGAGCTTGGGGTTCGTGACAATAAAAACTGCCGATTTAATAACCAAAAATAAACACTTTAATTAAATAACACCAATAAAACAAACACACTAATTATAAAACACAATCGCACTACTGATCACTCTTAAGTCGCACTTGAAGATCGCTTCGAATGTTATCGCTTGTATCGCAGAACCAATACTCACTCGGTCGCGGCCCGTGCCGGCCTTATATAGGGCCTCAGATAGTTCCAGAACTTTCTACTGTAGAAACATCTAGAATGTTCGAGTACATACCGGTCCCGACTGACCCGATGTCGATAGTTCTAGAATGTTCTAGTATCGAACGTTCTGGAAGCATCTCGACTTACTAGTTCTGCTACTCGATACTAGATGGCGCTAGTGGTAGCTTATGTCAGGCATTAATTGTGGCGCGTAACACTGCCCCCTCCTAAGACATGCTCGTCCCGAGCATTATCGGCCCCGTAATAACGCGCCAGTCGATCCACATGGACGATCTTAGGAGTACCTCTTGCACCTTTCTGTATCCGGTAGGTTACGTCATTGATCTTTGTCACAATCCGGTACGGTCCGTCCCATTTAGCTTGAAGCTTAGGAGATTTCCCTTTGCTGCGGACTGGATTGTGCAACCACACTAGTGAACCTTCGTCGAACCCTTTATTGTTCATTTTTCGGTCATAACGGGTTTTCATCTTTTCAGACATTTGCTGGCCTGATTGTCTGACGTGCTCATAAATGTCATTCATTTTGTTCCGCAAGTCATTCGCATAATCGGTTATACTGCGTGGGGCATCAGGTGGTATTCCGGTGATCAGGTCTGCAGGCAGCCTTAATTCCCTTCCAAAGTTTGCGAAAGCTGGCGTCACCGATGTACTTTCGTGAACAGCACTTCTATATGACAACAAAAACGGTTGTATGTGCTTGTCCCAATCTCGTTGCCGATTTTCCACAACTTTCGCCAGGTATCTCTCCAATGTCTGATTAAATCGTTCCACCATTCCATCCGATTGTGGGTGGTAAGAAGTTGTTCTCGTTTTATGAGTACCCATGACTCGGCAAGTTTCCTGGAATATTTGGGACTCAAAATTCCTTCCCTGATCGCTGTGAATCTCCAAGGGTACTCCAAAACGGCAGAAGACTTCATGAACCAGTTTATCGGCAACCGTTGAAGCTTCCTGGTTTGGAATGGCGAAGACTTCCGGCCACTTAGTGAAGTAATCCATTACAACCATGAAATACTTGTTACCACTTTCACTTACCGGAAACGGCCCCGCAACGTCAAGGGCTATCCTCTCCCATGGTGCACCAACATTGTACAATTTCAATGCACCTCTACTACGAGTCTGAGGTCCCTTTACAGCTGCACAACTTGTACATTTGCGACACCAGTCCTCGACATCATCCCGACAGTGGACCCAGTAAAACCGTTCTCGTATCTTCAGTAGAGTCCGTTTTACTCCCAGATGACCTCCTGAACAACCATTATGGTACAGCTGTAGAACATCCGGTACTTGAGCTTTAGGGACAACCATTTGCAAATGACAGCTGTCCCCCCGAGCATTTTCCCATTTACGGCACAGGACTCCATCCTGAATCAGCAAGCTGTCCCATTGGGCCCAATAGCTTTTTGTGATCGAACTCGTCGCTGAGACGTCGCTCCATCTGGGCTTAGGTACACTGGCCTTCATCCACTCTAGAATCGGCTTGAGGTCTGAATCTTCCTGTTGTGCACGTTGTAGGCGATCCTTCCACTCGTTGCTGAGGTCTGTCTTGAGCATCCTCACAGGTACCACTTCCTTACCCTGGTGCCTAGAATAATGCTTGCAGTCTTCAGGACAAGGTCTTCTTGACGATGCATCTGCGTTGCCACGAGATTTCCCGTCATGGGTTTGTGTGATCGAAATCCTCGGGGCTCTTTGAACATCAGCCAGCACTCGCCCCACAGTCCTGGCTATTACTCGTTTTCCCTGCTGCTGCTGGGCGGTGCTGTTAGCCGCACTACCCTTTGGATACCAGCCATCTTCTCTTTCTGCAGTTCGCTTAGGGCAACTGGGTCTAAGGTGGCCCCTTTCCCCACAGCCGTAGCACCTAGGGCTGTATCCTTTATAGCGGTCGCGAACTGTAGCCGCTGCAACCTCCCTGACGCGATGGGAACGATAATCCTGACGCACAGCTTCCACCTCCAGTGCATGGGCCAAGGCGTCCTTAAGCGTCCCGTGGTGACCGAGCCTTACAGCAGCTCTAACTTCGAGGTCGCGGATGCCATCGATGAATACCTGCACCAGGTTCCCATCAATAAGCGCAGGTACAGACTGGTATGCTTTCCGAACCAGCTTCTCCACTTCAAGGGCCCACTGCTGCAGGTTTTCATTATTGCGTTGTACACGATCCCTGAGCTGCGCACGAAACACGTGTTCCAGGTGAGCGTCGCCATACCGAGCCTCCAATGCCTCAAGGAGCTGCTCGTAAGTCACTTCCTTACCGAGAGCTTCTAGAACAGTTAAGGCCTGGTCGCGCAGGCCTAGGGTGAGGGCAGTCATGGCCTGACTTTTGTTCCACCCGTTCACCTTCATGACAGCCTCAAACTGGATCTTATAGGCCGACCAGGAAGAAGTTCCGTCGAACGGTGGCACTTTGAACCCACGTAGCGTAGGTGTTGTAGCTACGGGAGCTGCGATTCCATCCTCAAGTTTTAGGTAATCCAGCGTTTTCTTCACGTCAGCCATCACGTTGTCAACCCGATTATTCACTTGGTCGATTCGGGTTTCAGCTTCTGACAGGCGGTTGTCATGTTGGGCAACCTTATCCTTCACCTCCTTCATGTCTTTCCCGAAGGAAGCGTGAAGGTCCTTCAAAAGGAGCATCTGCTCTTCCTGGCGGCGCGCCTGCTCCTCCCTGTCACGCAGCAGCTGTTCTTCCAACCGACGGGCCTGTTCCTCCTTGTCCCGCTGGAGCTGTTCTTCCAGCCGACGAGCCTGTTCCTCCTGTCGGCGGGCCTGTTCCTCCTTATCGCGCTGGAGCTGTTCTTCCAGCCGACGAGCCTGCTCCTGCAGCATCATCATCAGAGCAGCCAAATCTGGTGCTGATGATGCTGGAGCAGCTGTGGACGGGCCAGCCTCCGTGGTCGGCAGCTGGCCCTCCGACATCTGTGGCGTAGCTCCACCAAAACGTCTCTGGTCCGTCTCTTGTTGACGTTGACTCCGGGTACGGATACCCTCCGTGTCGTCTTTGGGTAAAATCGGCATGATTTTAATCCTTGCTTCTGACACCAATTGTTACGAGCTTGGGGTTCGTGACAATAAAAACTGCCGATTTAATAACCAAAAATAAACACTTTAATTAAATAACACCAATAAAACAAACACACTAATTATAAAACACAATCGCACTACTGATCACTCTTAAGTCGCACTTGAAGATCGCTTCGAATGTTATCGCTTGTATCGCAGAACCAATACTCACTCGGTCGCGGCCCGTGCCGGCCTTATATAGGGCCTCAGATAGTTCCAGAACTTTCTACTGTAGAAACATCTAGAATGTTCGAGTACATACCGGTCCCGACTGACCCGATGTCGATAGTTCTAGAATGTTCTAGTATCGAACGTTCTGGAAGCATCTCGACTTACTAGTTCTGCTACTCGATACTAGATGGCGCTAGTGGTAGCTTATGTCAGGCATTAATTGTGGCGCGTAACAATATCACAACGAAACTCTACGATAAACTCCCAGGCTAGTATTTGATTATGAAATACTCCAACAATTGACATCAAAAATAATATTTAAAAGTACTTAGGTACATATTTTCAAACTAACAGCAGACTGTGGTATAAATGTGGATGTTCCGTGTAATACTAAAATGTTAAGGTCGTTTTTGGGTACCTAGTAATGAACGTATTGACTGATGAACTTCAACAATACTAAAAATATGATTATCACGCAGATAGTAAGTACTAATAACACTTACCAAATTCGATTGCGAACTTACAACTAACTTTACTAAATAAATACCAGCAAAATTAAAAAAAAATATCTTCAAGTACCAAGATTAGTTAAGTTACGTATAAAAATCGAGCGAACAATGGTTTCAATGTGTGCGTGCGCGTAATGTTGCTGTGTTGCGATTCAGATACCTAAACTTGAGCGAGTTCAAAATGTGATAGCGTCCTTAATATGACGCAACATGGTGATAATTCTTAAGCAACTAAATTTGTGATATGTCTACTATTGCCAGCTTCTAATAAGTGTATCAACTTCATCTATAAAATAATATCAACGTACTCTAATTTCATAGAGTCACCTTTATTTTTATACTTTAGCATAAGTAATTGATGAGTGAATCTACTATACAGGGTGTTCGGCAGAACGTTGAACACACGAATATGGCAGATAGATGGGGTCGTCTGCTACCTACCCAGCCCAAAAAAAATTACTCAGGCCCCATAGTTTTTTTTAAATTTTTTTTTATTAACGAAATTCATGAGTTTTAAAGGCGTATAACTTTATGTAGGATAGACGAAACTGGCAACACTTTGTTTTTGTTTTTGTCTCGACTATTGGTAGATTCATCTAAAATTGTTGTTTGGTGAACTAGACAAAAAGTTATAAGCCATCAAACATTACAAAAAGGGTTAAAACGTGATTTTGAGCTTTACTTTGCATTGCATTAAAAAAAAACTAAAAGTGATTGAAGACTTAGGATTTCATCGAAACATCCTTGGTGTATGGCCTTTCGAACGGTATGTAATTTGTCGAATTAAAAAAAAAAAAATTAAAAAAAAAAAAAAAAATATTATATTTTTTTTTTGTGCTGGGTAGGTAGCAGACGACCCCACCTATCTGCCATTTTCGTGTGTTCAACGTTCTGCCGAACACCCTGTATTTGAACATAAAATTTCCTTATTATTGTCATCAAATAATGGTCAATGAAAGCTATAATTTCATGTATTCGCCTATCTATTTATAATGTTACCATAAGTAATTGACTATTATACCTACCCAAATGAACATACAAAAAATATTGTTATCATAAACAAACATCTGCAACTCTCTGTTTGTTTGTGTTTGGACACACCTTAGGGAAAATTAAAACCAAACAACTATTTTATTTGTAAATCAGATAATTTTAATGGCAGTAGCATAGGTTTTTATGTTAAGTATTTGTACTTATGGGAACCACTGTACCTCCACACCCGGCGCATTTTGATACTAGGTATTTTTTTTTGGATAGAATAGACCATTTTTAGTGTAATTTGAAAACCGCAAATTCTGAAAAACCATAGGGGCCGAGAAAAAAATTCCCAGTTTTTTTTTTTTTTTTGAAAACTTGCGATTTTTATAGTAGCTATTTTTTTTTTGATAGAATAGACCCTTTTTAGTGTAAATTTGAAAACCGCAAATTTTGAAAAACCATAGGGGCTGAGAAAAAAATTCCCAAAGTTTTATTTTTTCGTTTGCGGAGCCCCTATTTCTGTGTAACCTAACCTCAAAAAACATAAAAGTTGCTTAAAAGGCGTAGTAGGAGCCCCGCGAGTCTAAAAAAAAATAACCACGAAGGGGAAGGGGGCGTCTGTTCGCTCGCTTCGCTCGCTCACTAGACCCCGCCATCCCCTTCTAACCTAACCTGTCCGAGTCGGGGTGCCCCAAGTCCTGAGCTCGCTTCGCTCGCTCTTGCATCCTAAGTTGTCATTACTAATGTGTTATTTTGTATATTATGTTGGTTTAGTAAGTAGTGGGTGTGGAGGTTTTCAAAAAAAAAAAAAAAACTGAATTTTTTTCTCGGCCCCTATGGTTTTTCAGAATTTGCAGTTTTCAAATTACACTAAAAAGGGTCTATTCTATCCAAAAAAAAAATACCTACTATCAAAATGCGTCGGGTGTGGAGGTACAGTGGAGCCTACTTATGTCCTAAGTTACAATAATGTAAGGCAATCAAATAATGAATAACATTGTTATTTGTCACTGAATAATCAGCGCAGGTTGTGCTTTACCTGGCCTCCCACGCTTCCTCTTTACACCAATTTTTTGTGTTTTTGCTTCTGGCGGCGGAAATGCATGTTTCATCCTGATAGCCAGACCCACCAAATGCTTGCAAGAATACTTGCGGTGAAAATCTGAACAGTCACAGTGGCCATTAATCACAGAAATCTTAATAATAAGGCAATACAATCACTCCTTAATCGTGTCATTAATGTAAACAAATACACGTGAACTCGTTGCTGCACGCACCGAATAGAGCTCGCTCATTGGTGCAAATGGCCGGTCGCGCCCCTCTGATTCCCAACGAGCGTCAGGTAGGTACACTCCCGCGCTTGTGTTGCAAACTTTCACGAAAAAAGAATATGATTTATTAATTTAGTTGTTGAATGAAAAACTTTGATTGCTAATTTTGAGGCTGGAATTTGATTTTATTAGCAGACAGATGTTGAATCTCTAAAATATATAAAGTAGCTCACTTACAACATTAGTCGCTGAGTTATCAAATCAGAAGTAAATATATTTATCGGTAGCTCGGAGTCATATTAATTTACGCTCGTAAATTGACGCTGGTTTTTTGATATTCTGTTGGAATAGTAAAGATGATGAATTAATATAATTGAAGCTGTTCTATTAACTCGTCGCCCACATATAAAAAAAGACGCTAGGTTGCACGTGCTAAAGAAAACTTTTGTTGCCGCACATATAATTTCCCATATTATAATCATTCTATTTTATTTAAATTCCTAACAAACTACAACAGATCAATTACCAATAAGCAAATAGTTTCAAAGCTACTAACACTAATTACTGTAACATTCAAAAACACGCAAACCAAATTATTTCATTCTGGCATACAATCATGTGTATTTAGCTTTTAATCAAGCATCATTAACCCAATTGATAGCCTATGAGAGTTTGTTTTGTGATTAACAGTATTATTATTAATCCTCTAAAATAATACTACTTTCGGTGTTATTATTTAGTTGAAACAAATAGTTGTGGTCAATCATTATCGTTGTTTCCGCATAAATGTGGTTGTTAAGTAAGTTGGTATATACTTTTTGGTTCTACAAATAGAACAATAAATGGATAACTGGTAATTGGACAATAATTTAGATCTAAAACGAGAAAACTAAATTCTGAATTCACTATTTAAAACTACAGTTCATTTGATTCAAAATGACGTGAAAGATGATAAATCGAAAAATAAGGAACTTAATAACAAAGATGGATATTATATAAATAGATCTAATGAGCTATATGAATAATGAAAAAAATTAAGGTTAAAACAGTTTAGAAAACGATGAAACTGCTATTTGTCTAACATGTATGCATGCGGGCTATTGGGTTACCTAACAATGAACATAAAGGGCGAAAATATGAGGGAAATTATAACTTAAACAGTTCCTATAAAGTGGTACAACAGTGTGGATTTAGTTCATGGATATCATCAAATACCTATCACTGAAAAAAAAAAGTATTTTTTTGCTATCTAAAACTCCAAATCATAATCGTTTAGCAGCATATTAAGCAATTCACAAACGAAAACATTTTATCTACGAAAATCTTTTGCGGACAAATTAATCAAAATAGTTTTCATCTACCTAGATGACAATATAGTACTTAAAGTGGTTGGGTAATTATTTTTCATTTTTTTCCCCTAGATGACAGGATAATATCAGAAGGCAGTATGCTGAACATGACAAAGCTGTCACGACATGATGCAGGCATCTACACATGTGAAGCTGTGAACTCTCAAGGGGCGGTTGTTGCTAATATCAGCGTATCTGTACATTGTAAGTATTTAATGCTAAGAATTATTTATCCCTTAAGTAATTATTTTTGTTGGTTTCATAAACTAGAGTGTTGAATAATCTTAGTATTAGCCAAAACCAATATTCTCTCGCAAAGACGACGCTCTATAAAGCCAGACATTTTCCCAAACTGCATATGCTATATTTACGGCCACGAATATATTATGTTACTAGCTTTAAAGGGAATACTTGATGCTCAACCCAAGTTTATCCGATTTTCCATCATGTTTACATAATTATAATGAAGTAGTAACATAAAAACTGTATATTAAATACACTGATCTCTAATAAACAAGAATACAGGTCAGTGATTAAATATTTTTGAAAAAAAAAAAGTAGTTGCTAGGAGGTGTGGGAACAATTCTGATACCGAAAATATATTTTTTAGTATTTTTGTCAGTTTATCAAAAGCGGCTTAACGGATTCGGATGAAAGACACACAGATAGTAAGAACAAGGATTACAACATAGGGTACTTTTAATCCCGGTAGTACGTTCCCGTGGGATATTTCCGACACCCACACGGGTGAAGCGGCGACCAAAAGCTAGTTCAAAATATAAAACACCGCTGCTAAAATTTCACCCAAAGCCTCTTACAAAATATGGCAGGAAGCGGAAAATGACATTATATCGAACATTTAATACAACTTTGATGTAACTAAGCCCTGTGTTGCCTCCAAAACATAATGTTAACTCCATAATACTCTCGACATTAAACTTCATAGCTTACTTTATAGCACGGAATTATTATTGATCAACTATTGTCAGTAATGTCCCGATCAAACTTGGAACCGACTTCGCCATCGTCTCGGACGGTACCGGGAGCTTTTCACTTCCACACACATTCACATCATGTTTGTACACTAATTGGTCACAACAGGAAAAGCACGCGTCGCTTCGTGATTCGATAAAAAAACTATAACAAATTGGAAGTACATATTTTTGGAACCCCGTCTCTTAGAGAAAGGTTCCGCAGGTTAATTGCATCTTTCTTCTATAGTTAATTCGTTTAAGCGGTCTTCCTCTGCTGGAAATTGAATACTTTGTAGAAGTAGAACATTTTATGTAGTTTATTAAATTGTGAGAGCGAACGGGGTATGCCTTGATTTAATATACCTTGTAGACGCTGGTACTAAGTTGTTCTTTGTGTCGATTTTATTGTAGAACTTAGGTTTGTATGAACATCTTTTTGATTGATATTGTTAAGGGCATAATTCGAGTTATTGTTTTGTTCATAAATATCTAGTTGTGGACCAAATTGATTCGTAACGAGGTCACAATGTACATATTGGAGATTTCTGTCTTTAATCGAGGACTTTGAGACATGTCTTATTTCGTCTGAGTATTTTTCCTTATATTTTATTCATTTATCGAAGGTAAATATGAGAGGTAATGTTCCATATCAATCTATCTTCTATATATATAAAAGAAGAACTGACTGACTGACATATCAACGCACAGCCCAAACCGCTGGGTCTAGAGATTCCAAATTTGGCACGTACGTTCCTTATGAGGTCTAGGGGTGCACTAAGAAAGGATTTTTCAAAATTCATCCCCTAAGGGGGTGAATGGGGGGGGGGGTGAAATTTCACGCGGACGAAGTCGCGGGAAGAAGCTAGTAAGAAATAAATGAAACTAAATGAGATATTTATTTCAGATCCAGCGAGTATAAAGTCTATGACACAGCTTGAAGTCCTGAGTCCTAATCAAGATGCTTCAATATCTTGCACAGCGAATGGTGAGTTGGTTGTATTATCATTATTGGCGTTAGGATTGTGGTCAATTTGAAGATAAACAAGACAGTTTTATTGAAAAACTTCTTTAAACCTTGCCGTTTCTTTTCTAAACTTTTTATACCTATTCCCATTGGGAAAAGTAGAATCTAGTACAAACTATGGCAAACCCTTCTTGTAATGATTACATGAAAGTAATTAACTTTTTCCCAAATGCAAACATTGAAATTGGAATGCAAATTCATAAAAGAATAGCACAATTCACTTATTTTACGAACACATACGGATCAAATATCGTTTTGTATAATTTATTATTCCCATTGACAGCTACTCAACATAGAAACCACCTTTCACCCGTACGCAAAATACGCGCATTGACGTGGAGTTGCGGACACCAGCCCGTATTACCTAAACCACCTTTCAACAAATATTTAATTTCAGGCAACCCCTTAACAGCCGACAACATACGCTGGGAGCGAAAAGGTTACAAAATCAACTCAAACCAAGTAACATTCGAACCTCGAAACATGACCAGTACCTTAGTCATAAAACAAGCGACCAGAGAAGATGTCGGGAACTTCCAATGTGTGGTGGACAATGGTATTGGAAGTGAATCAAGGCAAGATGTTATGTTGGTGGTGAAATTCAAGCCAGAGCTCGATAGCTCACCAAGTCTGATGAAGTCGGCTTCGAATGTGGGACAGGTTGGAAGGTTGACTTGCAAGTAAGTGATATTTTACTACTAGTTAATGAAGGTATAAATAGGCCGTTTGAGTCCTTCAATGATACACACATTATATTATTATATGACTTTCTTAAATAAGGTTTTTTTTGCAAAACTTTAGCTTATATAAAAAGTCACGAGACAACTGGGTAAAAAATGGCCTAGAAAAAAAAATGAAAACTACTATACTGGTAGAAAATGCCTATGGCATTAAGTCCGCCTCTGTGCATTTATGTGCTTGAGGTATTAAATAAATCCCTGACGTGGTCACGTCAGTTCCCTCACGCTTGCGCCTCACGCCGTTCCCTCGTGGACAGCTTCTGAGCGTGGGTCGTGGGTTCAAAGTGCTTAAATCACGGATCTGGCAAATTGTTATTGTACTTTTTTATTCGGAATTTCTTAGAAGCCGTCCAGTCTCGTTTTTCAGTCTGATGCTCGGCTACTGGCAATTAAAAAATTATATTAAAAAGATAATATAAAAGTTGCGTAGTTTTCCAAAAACTATTAATTCGTTTTTTCACTGTTGTTATCTGAAAATTACTTAAATACTCAGCGTCAGTGAGAGGAGTTTGCGCAGCTGAATTTTGAGCCAAAAATATTTAAACTTTTTGTCATTGATATGCTAAGATGAAGAATCTGAAAATACTGCTACAACAGGCAAACATGTGTAAAATTTTATTTATTTTGTGTATCTTAATAAGTTGGTAGGTAGGTGTAGTGTTCCAAAGATCAACAACATTTAAAAAAAAAAGAATTTAAACAAAATCTGCTTATCTTAAAAGGGAAACGATTGTGAATATAAGGGACAGTAAGAATGTGGGTGGGGGGAGTATAAAACTGAGTTATTACGATCAAATAGGACGTGAACTGTCAGAGGGAAAGATATATGAATGGAAAGGTTTTCAACTACCCAGCAGTGCGATTCTGTAAGACCTCGTTCTAAAGTTCGAATCTGAATCCGCTGTGAGTTTCTTGATTGGTATTCTAAAAACTCGGTTGATAATTCGAATCTACACTAGCGCTACCCTTGCGAGCGTGTCAGCGAGTTGAACTAAATTGACCGTGAGATTTTGACAGATAAAGTATGAGATGACGTAAGAAGTGGTATTCTGTAACGTAATTCCGCCGTCACTTCGACGCTTACTTCGCACTCGAACCCGATTCAAAGTGTCAAATAATAAGTAGCTATTTTACGAGTGAAAATAGAAGAAATTCTATATAAATAGTGTTAAAATTATATTTTTATGTCACAGTTATAAAAATTAGTACAATAACTATATAATTAGTTTATCTAGCTTAGTTTTATTATTAGTTTTCATATCCTAATCCAGTATCGCAAGCGCCTACAGAAATCCGCATATCTACAGTTTATGTTGAGGCTACGTAGATTATAGCTAATCGTTTTTATTTTTCTTAACTTTTTCGACCGGCTACCTACATCTGTGACCATCAAGCAACGTATTTTTTCATTCTTCCCGTATTTATACCTGGATCAATCCCGCACACTGATTAAAGTAAGTTTGTAAGGCATTTTCTGGAATATGTGTAAGGATTGTCATATAGGTATAATTACGTAACTTGAAAATGTGTTTTTTTGTTTATGTAGATATTGAAATAAATTCAGTCTCAAATGATAGAGTTGTGTATAAAACTAATATTCCAATTGGATGTATGTAAATCGGATCACGCATTCGAAAGATATTAAAAGATTTGTGTAAGGAAATTGTACCAACCTATTTTTTTAAGGTTTATGCTCTAGATTTTTTTTATTGTAAACAGCGTGCCTGCTCCACCATTGAACACACATTTGGGATAGTCAAAGGTTGATGGAGGTGTCTCTTGGCAGCAAGAGACGTGCACTAGGATGCACATAGAGGAGGCAGAATAATGTTACCCTGCTGTGTTTTGCATAATATGTGCATAGGTAAGGGCCGGAGTGAGTGCGCCGGAGTTAACCCAAGATGATTTTGAATCTGAGAACTCCCGGCAGGTGATATAATCAGCCTGCTATATTTGCTGATGATTTGTCGCAGATGCTTTGAGGAGGGCACAAAGAGAGAGGGAAAGACTGATACAATCATTAGATAATAATGAATAATATATATTTTTACAATACTAAACAACTAGAACTAATCTTCAATTTGTTACAAGTAAGACTAAAAATAATATAGCATTCAGCGTGGTGCAAATTTCTTCCCACAGTCGATGATTCAGCGTAGGTACGACTGTCGATGCTCCTCAAGTTGCCTTGGGCCAAATCTCGATGAGGAGAGCATCAATTTGTGCCGCTGTCGGTCTGTACATGGTGACATGTTCTTGCAGAATGTTTGTTCATAACTTTCATTTCCAGACTTCCAAAACACGAACATGATAAACGATAAGCCCAAGGGACACTTTATCACGCGTAAAGTGAATAATTAATGTAGTTTATAGTATATTTAGCTTGTTTTTTTGTATACTTCTCATAACTTGACTTTAACACTTTACACTTCAGTCAGCACTTGACGATAAACGACCGAAATACGATTATCGCTATAAGGATAGCGACAGATGAGTTGGTTTGAGTTTAAAAGTACTTTTCTCAATTTTACAATAATAAAAATCACAATCTCTCCCTTTGTTTGTTTACATGTCATCCTTTGACTTTTATCCATTTTCTTTTTATTTTGACAATCGGCAAATCAATCTATCTGCCAGCTACAAATATATTGTTTTTTCGAGAAATGTATTACAATGTTCTTAGGAATAAATATTGAATTAAAAGCAAAGTTCTATTTTCTTACTATAAAAAATAATTTTAATTTAATTCTGTGCCAAAAACTCAACAATTGTGTCAAAAAACTGGAGTCGATAAATCTCGACTAACATTTTGTTGAGATGGTAGTCACTAGTGCAATATTGGTCACTTCGGAGCTCACTTCACTTCGCAAGTGACGAGGTGATGCTTACAGAATGCAAAATCAAGGTCAGTTTGAACCTTATGCGAAGTGAGAGTGAATAGCGATGTGAGATGCGAGTTGTTGTCTGAATTTTACAGAATCGACGTACTGGTATCTAGGTTTAAGTTCTCTTTAGACTGTGTAATACATACTTTTTTAAATTTGATTAAGGTTACGTAATGGCTGACACCGCTAGGACAAAAAGTAAATGTCCATTGTCTTTTAATGACAAAGTACTAAAGAGTAGGTCTGCTGCAAATAGACCTCTCTTTCCTTGTGCTAATCCCCTCGCTCCTGTGCCAGCCGCATCCAGGTTTAACCTGCATCACAACCGTATTAGTACAGTAGGAGGGGTTAATAGCATCACTACATGCAGACAAGATCACTAGTAATCATCAACAAGAATAATACTGAATATCATTACTCATCAATCATGAATTGCTCGTTAGAATTACGATTTAATTAACTAAGGATTAGTCAGGCAGTTGGATTTAGTACACCTGTGCCTAATACCGTGTTAAAGGATCAAAACGGTTTAAAATGTAATTGATATGGTAATAATTTTGAGCTTAGAGCGAGGTTTATTGCTATGGTGTGTAATGATGATGAATGTGATTCGTGCTTTAGGTGGGTATACCAGAGTCACATCTAAGATTCGAATAATTACAATATCAACGTCACATCCAATTTATTTACGAGTATTACCGTTTTGAAATAATATTTTAATTCTAAATCAATGTGGTAGTAGGTAGGTACTTAGAATTTGTTTTTCAATTTTGAAAATCGTAGTCCCACTTTAGGACTTTATTCTGCATCATGGTTATGTTGGCAGACACTTATCCCACATTCACCCAGGCTTAAAACAACTTTTTGTATAGGCAATACAAATATTTGTGGCTCACGGAAACCAGTACATCCGGCTTCACTCGAATGTAATAATGGTCTATCAAAGTCAATAATATCAATTAAATCCATACATATTCCAACATTGCAAAAATCGACTTTTCCATCATACTAACCTCCTATTTGTTCCAGATGCAAATCAGCCCCCGCACCGAACTTCACCTGGTCTAAGAATGGAGCCAAACTACCCGTCAACACCTCTACCAAGTACTTTGCTGAGTACCACAAGCTTGATCCCATCACCTACACTTCGGTGCTTCTCATCAGTGACGTCAGCTCCTCAGACTACGGCTCGTATGAGTGTGGAGCAAGGAATGACTTGGGATTCTCCACGACGTCTGTTAAGCTGGATATTACTAGTGCCCCAGGTAAGATTCTAAACAAGGATATGGTTGATGATAAATTTCAAGGATAAAATTAACGAAGACTGTCTGTGTCTGATATTATTATAACCAACACAATTAAACACAGCGTGTCGACACGCTATCGACACGCTAAGAAGAAGAAGACAACACAATTAAACAGATAGTAGCAGTGGGCCCCAACTAGGCACAGTCTGTATTCTTGGCGACCTGGTCACTGGACAAATTGGTAATTTGAGCTAGATTTTTATAAACCTTTAGAGACTGCGGACAATAACAAATTACTTACCAGCGCAGATCGTTAACTATAGTTAATTAAGTAGAAAAATAAATAGAAATAAAAAATATTTTGCTGTCCAGGTCCATAAAGTAGGTTCACAGATTAACAGCAAGTTGAGACGACATTAGTAACATATTACCTACAGCTAGGTTACAATATAATATTATTTGCCAGTGAGCCCCAAACTAGACACTAAGTTTGTATCTTGGAGCATATAAATAACCAGATGACAATATTATAAATGCATCATCTCTTCCGTGCCTCAAATAACTTATGAACTGTCATGATTGTCTTAACTTCTGTTGACTCGGCCATAATCCATCCTCAAACCTTTCTCATCTTTGTTCCAGATCAAGTGATATCACTGATGATAACGAATGTGACCCATAACACCGTGACGTTACAATGGGTGCCCGGATTCGATGGCGGATTGCAGTCTTGGTTTAGGATACGATACAGGTAAGCTTTTCTGAATCATAAACCATTTTGTGATAACTAATAAGTTTTTTATTATTACATTGGTTTTTCATAATAATTATATCAAAACTATAAGTGAAACTGGAGAATTTCTCGTTTACCCCATTATTTTTACCTCAATCTAAAAAAAATACGCTGGAAAATTGGTTAATCGTAAACATTGAAACAGAATCTACGGAAACATTAAACTACAGCCTCGAATTTGAATATTAACCAAACTCATCTTTGCAGGAGAATCTTCGAAGAATCTTATAAATATGAAGATGTGGTACCTAGAAACGCCACAAAATTCACGATCGGTGGTCTAGAACGAAACACTGACTACGTATTCTCCGTCATGGCTATCAACAAAATTGGCCAAAGCAAATACAGACCTGATGACACCAAAGTTACTACACTAAGTAAGTTCTCAATACAATTTGTATTTTAATTATTTTTACTCAAATTTCCTCACGATGTTTTCCTTCACCGTTTTGAGAGCAGTGGTGATGAAATCATTTACACAAAGTAAAGCGCCTGTTTGGTTTCGAACCTACGACCAAAAATTCGAAGACATGTGACATCTACCAACCCGCACTGGGCCCGCGTGGTGGATTATAGCCCACTCCCTCTCGAACAGAGGAGGCCTGTGTCCCAGCAGTGGGAACAATATAGACTGATTATGATGATTATGATTATTACTCAAATATGAAAATAAATGCCTTATATGACAGGTATGAATATACAGAGAGGCCTTTGGCACCCAGCAATGCGTAATGAATTCAAATTATATTTGAAATTGTCAAACATGTCTTGTGTCAAAATTCAAATGAACGGAGTCCATCATAATGTTTATAAATACAGTCTATAATACTAGTTTATTGCCATGAGTTCGAATCCCAAATATCTATAAGTCTGGACAAACCAAATCACTTAGAATAGTTTCTCAAGGTACTATACTCAGCCTAATCCAAACCAAATCTTTCCACGCTGCTCAGACATGATCCCCTCATCAATACAGTCTTCCTCTGAAGAATACAACTACAATGTGCCAGGAGTTTTCATAATAACTGGTACAATAGTAGGAACAGCTTTGATACTGCTAAATGTATTGCTGATCGGATTCTGTCTTCATAAAAGGACCAATAAAAGGATTCGAGGTTTGAGTTCGCTTTTGAATCGATATTTTTTTGGATGTTAGTTTTAAGATTTTTGTTATGATTTTGGTTTTGTGTCTGTATTTTTGAATATTACAATGTAGTTTTAATAATATTTTGGTAAAGCTGTTTAAATTTTTAATTTTATAATGCTTTTGTTTTAGTTTACGTTGCTTTTAAAATACATAATGCTAAACACACAATATATTATATTCTTTAACGCGTTTTAAAACATTCATAGTTCACACATAAAAAACGAAAAAAAATCTAGAATTTCACTAAAAGCAATTCCCATTTCACGCTAAAATATTTAAAACAAAAATTGTGAAGCGAGGCAATACTCCAATGGTACATTAAAAGCATATCTACTGAAACGAAGGCTCTGAAGCTTTCAGTTACAAAGAGCGACCGTGAAAATTATATTAGAGTCAAGGGTGACACGAAAAGTTCACTCAAATAGTAACTTGTTCTTGAATTTTGTTAGAGAAAGTATATTTTTCAAATTGAAGTGACGGCAGTGTCACAGAAGATGAATTTTGTTGAGTACTGCTAAATAAAATAGGTTTATTTGACTGTTTCGCTGGCTTAATTCATGATAAAAAGAATTTAACAATAGTCATGGCTAAGATAGATGAAAATTTTTAGATTAAATTTGTCAAAAACTACTTGAAATGTTGAATTGTTTTACTGTTGCTTTTTATATAGAGTGAAATAAAATTAGACGGCTGGCGTTCCCATTTTATATTTATTTTTACTAAAAAAAGATACTAAAAAAAGCCATGGATAGCAAACACGAATTGGAAAAAATATAATATTAAAAAAAAACAAGCTAGTTAAAAGCTCCGTTTACATGTTGTATGGCCAAACATAACGAAATTAATGTTTTTTTCAACATTTACTGACACGAAACCAAATTCATCTTATTTTTTTATTTTTTTGCTTTTTTTTTATTTTTGCTAATTATTTTTTGTTTTCTCTTCTTTTAAAGCTTCTTCAGAAGTAGGCGAGCTGAATGTTGTGTCAACAGAATTCGTAGAAACAGCTGATGTGTCCAAATCTGTAGTTATTTACGTGTCAATCACTGGAGTCGTATTAGTGTTAATAAACGCTGCCTTAGTTGCCTGTTTTGTATTGAAAAGACGTTCCAGACGATTGAAAGGTAAGTTTTTGGTTTTATTTTCGCTTTTACTGTTAGTTTGTTTTTGATGTCGTTTGTATTTAGATGTACTGTTTTAAATTTATTAACTCCATCTGTATTTTTTTTATCATTAATGAATTTTTCGTAAATGTATTTATGTTTTGTCATAATAAATCAACTGGGTTGATTGATGTTTTCACTGGAGATGGTACCTACTCGTAAATACAGTTGAAAAATATTTACAATTATATATGTTATAATTATCATGAGTAATTTAATTATGAACCTGTTCAAGCATTGCGGTTATTACGTGACTTATGAAGTGTAACAAAAATATATTTCACTGGCTCCAGGCTTAGTCTGCTCCCTAAAGGACAAAATGTCTATAAATTCGTACATAATAACATAATATTTTCAGCAAAATTCTGCTCATTTGAAGTAATTAATTTGTCCTTGTTAGAACACAACCCTTCTTGTAAATTAATAACTTCATGTAAGGTACTTAAATTTCTTGACAAATATTTTACTCCTTAATTCTAAGATTATTTTTGGGGTTATTTGCATAAAAACAAATTAGCTAGGGTTAGGGTCTACAAAGAAACTGGCAAACGACTTAGTACCTACTCTCAGAAATATTATGGTAGCAGAAAGAAAATGGCTCCTGTTGCCCATGATTTTAATTAATTCTTTGCTCGTAACTATATCGATACAATCAACTTCTAAAGATAGTCGTTATGGGTCGCGAGAAGCCCGAAACAACCAGTCTTACCAAAGGGTATCGTATTACCCAGTAACTGGGTTGTGGAGGTCAGATAGGCAGTCGCTCCATGTAAAATACTGGTATTCAGCTGTATCCGATTAGACTGGAAGCCGACCCCAAAATAGTTGGGAAAAGGCTAGACAGATGATGATGAAATTTCTAAAGATATATGAAAAGTAACGTAGTAAAATTAATACTAATGCGTAAATCAGTACTAATAACGAATGTATTATACACATAAAGGCAAAAGTAATAATATTGATTCAATGAAAACAAAAGCAACTCTTTATATTTTACTTGGAGCAAAAAAAGCAAGTTATTTATACAAAGTTTTATATTGACGATATGTACGACATTATCGTACGTGCCTTAATGAGTAGCCATTCCTTTGTGATGATTGTTGTATTTGCTCGTATTATTTTCTTTTCTTGTATCAACATTTACTTTTATGAATTGAATTGAATTTCTTGCAATTACTCTTGGTTATGGTTATGTAAATTTACTCTCTAGTCCGCCAAAATAAGCGCAGTCTTTTTATTTTAGCCCACAATATTCAAAGTTCCAAAAACCATTAATTCCTTGAATCATTTATACAATTACATTTTGATTTAAAGGACTAATCATTTTACTATTCGATTAGATACTACTTCTATTTTAATTAGATTTAGAAGTTTTTTCATGTCAAAATGACTTGCCCATTTCATAGTGTTCAATTCTTTATAGTCACTCTATTTCACAAAGTCCAGTCTTGTTACCATTATGACGTTAAATATAAGGTTCAAATTGCGATACCTAACTAACAGGACTTCATGAAACGTTAAAATTATATCAGAGAGAGACAGAGTGACATTCTGCAAAAGTAAAAAATGTATGGAACTGACATAAGCTACAGAAAAGTTTATGTTAATCCTATTGAAAGTCACTGTAGAAAAACGAAACGTTTTGAAAGCGATTGCCACTTGTCTAGGCTCAGTAGCGTCATTTAAACCTATTTAACTTTCTCATACACATAATTTTCTACAATATCTCTATCACTTTTCACAGAACAAGCCGGCCAAGCGTCAAAATCAGCAACAATAGAAATGTACGCACCATCATCATACAATGACACGATGACGGGAGAGACCCTCAGTTCCGTTTCTGAGAAGTCGGAGACTTACTCCCAGGATGAGGGACAGGATGATAGGCAGCCGCCGCCGATACCGGAGGTGCCGTCGATGCCGACTAGGCATATGTTGAGTCAGGTAAGGATTTTTGATATATTGTGTCAATATTGACGGACGTTAAGAAAGATTTATTTTGTATTTCATTGATGTAAAATAACGAAGAAGATTCTAAGCCAGACATTTGTAATTCCATCATTTTAATTAATCTGGGTCGAGTAGTCAAATTCTGCTTTTATTATTCGTTCAAAAACCATTATCTCTGTCATGAAACTAACCGCATTTTCCTCCTCTACAGACAACAGATGCGTTCCTAATGGACGACCAGGGCCTCGTCATCCCACCCCCGCTGGACTACCCTCCTCCTAACTACGCGGTCTACGATGGAGACCATGCCAGGACTCTGCCGCATCCTCATAGACATAAGGATATTAGTGGGCACAGTACGTTGGGAAGAAGTGCTGGTGAGTAGACGAATAGTTTTCGTGTTCATTTATGAATAAGTATACATATGGGTATGCAATTGAGTTTTTATACAATAATAAACAAATAAACATCGTGGGGACTAACAGCGGGATAATTTTGTAAGTAGCAATGGCTTTCATTTTGACAGCTCAACTACATTCAAATTAGGTACCATGGGACAGTTTTTATTAATTTTATTTGGCTACTGCCTAAACTCAAACCCTTAAATGGTAATTCTAACTATTTATTTTAAGGATTACCAACGAGAGAAACGTTACAATTATGTTCTGTAAAATAATATTAATGTATACTACGTTATCTTGTAATGCACAATTTATAGGTAACCACAGCTAATCCTTAACAGGATGATATGCTTCTTATTTGATATTCTTCACCAAATTTTATCCAAATCCTCCGATTTACATACAGTTCTACATGATAATAACGTCTCATCAAGTTTCAGCATCTGCAAGTCTTACTTGATACATCACTATATCTCTTACTTTTAATAGTAATACATCTCTCTTTTTATTTTTTTCACCAGGCAAGAACAACTACGTGCCGGCTCCAAGTCCGATGCCGCCATTGGACGGTTCATATTACAACATGGCGTCGGATAGGTACTTGTCATACCCACCGCTGATTGGAGAATATTTGCAGCAGGTAAGACACTTGAAATCCAAGTTGTTGTTTATTCATTTTAATTTTAGTGATCCGTTCTTCTTAATAGGTGTCATGATGCTTTTATGTGTAAATTGTATATGTAACTATTTACACATAACACCAGACCTTGATTCCCAGAAGGGTAGAGCAGAGGTGTAATATACAATTGTGGTTCTGATGTTAAAATCAACGAAGCAAGTTGAAAGAGGAAAATGCCCGGCTGTCTTCTTCTTGTTTCTTTCTCATTTCTGTTGCAACATGAGAATATAAGTTAATGCCATGCACTCAAGGCATGAGCCACGCCTGGTGAACGCTTACACTGATATTTTGAATCTATTTAAAGAAAGTTCCTCGACTAATACAGTCGGCTGCCTCAGAAACGCCCTCCAAATTAAAGTCTACACTGCCACAAACTGATTTCGTTGATCGATTTATCCCACCTTTCATAAAAGATATTGATCTCCCAAATCTTCTCATCATACTTTTCCCACATTTATGACCGCGTTATTTCGGACTCTGACCGATTATGATATAATTTTGACCCTATCATTAACCAAGAACATTCTTCCCCTAGCAACAAGGCCGCACGCCGACTCCCCCGCAACAGTATGGCGGCCAGCCTCTTCCTAAACCTCACCTGATGAACGGCGGCCTGCCCGCAGGGTCGCCCTCTCACATGGCGAGCCCGCCACACAGTTATGCGCTTGATGGTAAGTTTTGATGATGCTTTTATAGTATATATTTTATGAGGATACTATTCTAGGCTAGACAAAATTCCCAAGGTCAGTTTCTAAACATTGAGTCGTTGAGCGCTTAAGTTCTGAGTTGAGCTGCACAAATTGACAAATGCATACACTGACTGGACAGTGGACAGGTCCACTTAAATCTGTGTAGTTCTTAACTGAAAATACCATCTCGGACACTAATCTAGTCCTCACTTGATCTGACCAGGATTATGTCTGGACTTTAGGTAATAGGTAATACGGGCTGGTGTCCGCAACTCCACGTCCATGCGCGTATTTTGGACGTATTTTATTCTGCACTTTAAAAGAGACAGTGACCTCTAACTTTTAACATTATAATTTTCCCTAATTTCAAGAAAATGTTGAGTAGGATACAATTATACAGCGTCCTATATGTAAAGTACCTAACAGTAATCTCATAATTAATTTTTGCTGAAGACATCCGTATATCCAAATTTAATTTAGTCTCAAACTTTTCATCCAGAACAACATTAAATTCTATCTTACACAGTTCAGTGTAACCGAGAACCAATTAGTTGTAAAAGAGCTCAGATACATTAAACAATAAAGAATTCTACCTTTAGACAGACAATCGGCCGGGGGCACACTGAGGCGCCAGAGACTCGACAAGATGGCCGCCGTGCCGCCGCCTGACGTCACCGTACTGCACCAAGGGACTTGTGGACAGGTGAGACTGACATTCTTCTATCATATAAAATAGAAAAATCTACCTCTGAAACGGACACAGTGCCGATAATGTTAGTGGTTCGAGCGAGTTCATGAGTTCAAACCACATAATCTTGAAATATGGACGTAAACCCTATAGTAACAAGTATACCTTTTGTTTAGCAAGAGTAATTTGCAAGCCACAAGGCTAGTTAGGATTCTGTTAAAAAAATCATGGGAAATACGCTTGAATCTGTTATTGTACGATAACTTTAATTTTCTGTAATAAACTTTATATTCTACTAGTATGTTCCTTTATTTTCCCCTTTTTTGAGAAAAATCCACAGTTATACTTCGATATTTGTAAACACTTACTTTGATAGATCACTCAAATGATTTATAAAGTTCGTTTTCTTTTCTTCTAAACCCCATTTTCTCTAAACAGGACACATACCCTAACGACCTCTTACTACATACATCTACCATACAAATTGTAACAAATAGGTCTATCTTACGGCCTAGAATCCCTTAGCTAGAGGATAAATTGTGACAGATAGCCAACGGATAGCCCTTTGCCTGGCGGACACAATGACCTAATTGTAGGCCTGTTCGCTCTGAAGATGATACTGGTATAAGATATCAGATCTAACGTATGTTTTTAAAGTGTTTTGTATTTGCGACTTTTAAATTGTTTTTGCTAAGGTTAGCACATACCTAAGACTTTTTCAACTTGGTATTGTACCTAGTTCTAGGTTAATTGTTTCTTTTAACCATTTTGTAAAGGTAGGGCGGACCCAGCAAAAAAAAAAAATTAAACCTTAGCTTTTCTCGTTAATCAACTACTAGGCAGAATTTGAGGAAATTTTACATAATTTTCATGGTATAAAGGCCCCAATTGTTGTGTAAACGAGGGTAAAGAGACGCCTGAAAATACAAATAAAAACCCAGTTCTGTTTATGACAATTTACTATAAATAAACAAACGTTAAACAAAGACAAAATACCCAGAATTACTACAATAAGCTCCTTTGATCCATTTGGACGTATTTCGTCTCGCTTACAATACTTTTACATAACCAGTTACGCATGAACGATCTCATAATTTAAGATTAATTAACAACAAATTCTCTCTCCATTGCGAAAGCTTTGAAATTCCAATCTCCAACAACTTTTCAATGGATTCGAAAATCCAACTCCCAACTTTTTGCTAAAACTTTGTCATTTTACGCCCAGAACGTAATTGTGTAAATGCCGTAAGAAAATACGTGATTCAATTTCTATTGGGCTTAACTGAAATGGACTATTTAGTAAATTTTGTTATTTTTGATCTCGAATCGAAACTGATTTAAGCTTTCGACTTATAAAAGCAATCATATATTTGATAAGGCTTTTGAAAATATAATAGTCAACTTATAATAAAGTAATTGAAACCGTACTTTTTTAAAATAATTAAACTAGAAAATCGCTAACTGCTACTTTTAGCGTATGTCCCAACTCATTCTAACAGACCTCTTTTGTTACAGCACCTAGTCCAAACTCCAGCGCCGAAGCAGCCCCAGTCAATCCTAAAGGACCCATCACGTCACAAATATGGCAACCAATACGGTAGCCCAATATCATCGAGCACGCCGCAAAACTCCAATCAGATACTCACTGTTCAGAACCTCACTTCTGACGTCCCACAATACGGGACCATCAAAAAAGAAAACAAAAAACAAAACGTCACAATCGACGAATCATTCAACAAAAGAAGCGAAACACACGTCGTCTAAACTGACAAAAAAACAATAAGTGACAAACTAAAAACGTCAAGTGACAAACTAAAAGTGTAAAGTGACAAACTTAAAGTGTAAAGTCGGCTATGAGTGTAAACTTTGAAGTGAAGTGTAAATAAATGGACTAGATAAAAATTGTAGATAGATTTAAAATAATTGAATGTGATACATGAACGAACTTTCAAACGATTAGTGTCCATTGCATAGATAGATATGACAACGTTGCCTAAATTAGAATTTGGGCTAGTCAGGTTGTATTAAAATGTTCGACTGACTTATCATATTGTAATAGGTAATACGTCCAAATGACATAGGCGAACAAAAAAATATGATTTTTTCAATGTCCAATTGTAAAATCATTTTAGGTAATACATTTAGATGGTAAATGTACGATTTTATTCTTTTTATTTTTTTTTTAAAGGCTGGATCTTGTTGTTCGACAATTTGGTGATTTATTGATTTGATTGACTTCGCTAGACTTTAAAGAAATTAACTTAGGTATAACTATAAAAGTATAACTTTAAGAATAAAGTCACATTTGATGGGTGAACTTGTTTCCTGGCAGTTTTAATAAAACTGTGAAAATGATGTGACTAAATTATGGAAAGGGTTTTTTTTTCAGTTTGGTAGTTAAAAACCTCCACAAATTGTCGAACAAATTACTTAAATGCGAATCCAAATTTTTATTGATTCCATAAAAGGATCTCTCTTAATTAAGTTTTTAAGATAATTATGATTGTTATAAAAATACGATTTTTGAAAAAAAAAACAAGAAATTATTAAATCGGGAAAAATTTTGAATTTTATCCTGTCATCGTTTTTTACTTAAAATTGTTCTCTAGAAAGTGTTAAATACATTTTCATTGTTAGAAATGGTTTTCGAAACTTAAAAAGTGGTTCCTGGCGATTTTTTCTCATTACTTTGGAGATATTTTTTGTAAATTACATTTTGTACTTACATTTTCTTTTTGTAATTTTACCTTTTTTTCTGAAATTGCGTTTTAAAACTTTTCAATTAAATACTAAACTATTATAAAAGACCCCATTACGTAATGTGTCAAATATTGAACGACTGTCATTTATAAACTGTAAATTGTAATTTTTTACAAAGATTAACTGTAGTGCTATTCTGTAAAAAATCTCACCGTGATAACTCAGGTGAAGTGAGCTTAAAGTGAGCTGTCATTAGTGTCAATCCCTAGCATCAGATGGAATTACAGCTCACTTCACCTAACTTTTCACGGTGAGATTCTAACAGAATCGACCGGCTGTATACATATTTACAGTTTTAATTATTATTTTGTAAATTTTTACTCGTAAGTTACTTTTTCTCTGCATTTTTACGATGTAAATAAGAAAAAATAATAATACTCAAAGCGCGAACTGACAATAAAAATAAGTTCAATTAATTTTAATTTATGTCCATCTTGATTCTATGTAAATAATATATGTACCTAATTGTATTTTTTACATTAATAGCATTTCAGCCCCAAAATTTAATCGGTCATAATACACATGCCAAAGTTTTATTAATTTTAAACTTAATTTATTAAGATACTTAATTATTTTCTATTATATTTTCTTTACATCGAAGTTGTAACAATTGCAATGATTTTCTCTAGTTTCGACTGACTGTCAATTCCTTTTCATAAGTTCTCCATATTTGAGAGTCCATCCAATGACGAAATACGATTTTATATTTACAAAAAAAGTCTATTGTTACATTTCGAATAAAAATAAAAAACCTAATAATATTTTTTTTGTTTTATTTTAGTTCCTTTTATTGCCTTTATTTTCCTTTTTTACATGAAAATTCCAATTATTAAAACATATCAATCGAGGAAAAGAAAACCTTTTGTTTTGTCTGTTTTTTTTTTTTACAAAATGTATAATGAACTGAAAAAGTGCCAAAACAGTTTTTTTTTCGCGAGTAAATAACCATTTAGATAAGAAATATTAGCTGGGTTGACGTCCTTCTACATTTAAGTAAATTTAGTAAAATATTAAAACCGTGCCTTATACTTTTACGCCATTTTGAGAATAAAATATCACTTTAAATATTGCCAATTTAGTATAATATAAAAACGAACTTTTTAGTAATAAGTGCATTCTTTTCATTACATATTTCTTGAATTATGATCATTAAAACACCGAGGCTTTGCGTTTTAATCAATTTTAATAAAAAAATAAGTGTACTTAGTGTTTTTTTAACATATATTTTGT
The DNA here is from genome assembly GCA_914767645.1 of Hydraecia micacea. Classification (NCBI taxonomy): domain Eukaryota; kingdom Metazoa; phylum Arthropoda; class Insecta; order Lepidoptera; family Noctuidae; genus Hydraecia; species Hydraecia micacea. The sequence continues at coordinate 1,263,831 of OU611801.1, read as the reverse complement.
TTTTACCCTGTCTCGAAGTTTAAATTATTTTCTTTTCATAATGAAGGCCTCTTGTAAAAAAATGTTTTACATAGTTATTTCGTTGCAAATTATTGTTGCTGTTTTTTCTTAATTTTATTTTAAAAAATATGAGCTTGTCATCTAGCGGTAAGTGCTAATCGAATGTTCAAAACATATTGTCAATATGATTAAGGTAATTAAAAATAATTAATTAATTAAACAAGTCAATGTTAAAACTTCGGTAATAATCGTCAGTTTAATAATTATGAAAAAGATGTGGTTATTCATTAAAAATGACCTACGAAATTATATTTTTATTTCCAATATTTTAAAAATTATTTATAATTACATTTTTAGGTTGAAACCGTTCCACATCTTTGAAAAAAAAAAGTATTTTCTAATTATTTAATATTGTTAAATAAAATTATTATTAATCTTAAAGGTTTCGCCGACTTGTTTACCTAAGATAAAAGGTCTTAATCATTTTATATATAAAAACAAGTTGGTGAAACCATATTTCAGATAACGATAACTTCATCTTCAGCGATCATTGTAAAATAAGCCCAATCGATAAATAAATAAGGTTGTAAATTGTTCTGTAATTCCAAAAAAAAAAATGTGACTTTGATATTACGTACTTACATAAAGCTCATTTGTGTAATCAGCATAAAATTGAATTAAAGCGTATATGTTAAAACGATCTTTTAATTACATATCCTTAATTGAAATTACAAAATACAAATGGTATTTTGAATACACGTACGAATTCAGGGCTTTTACTATAGTTAAGTTGATGTAGCTCGATCCAGTTTATTGGATTCTCACAAAGCGGAGGCCTGAGTCCCAGCAGTGGTAACACTTTAGGCTGATTATTTTATATATGTTTGACAAATTGCACAAGCTTCCAAAACGTTCCATACGTTTTTGTAGAAGTCTACAATTTCGTAGCACAGCGTTGCTACGCCGTAGCACAGTGCGCGCTACGTCGTAGCGTGGCGCTACACGCGTAGAATGAAGCTGTAGAAGAGTTTAGTTATATTGTTATAACAATCGCCTTCTTGAAATGGTAACTAGAGTTCAATTAATTAACCTTTTGACCGCTTGTGTCGCATTTATACGACACATATTTCCGTGCCCCTACCGCTCGAGTCGTATTTATGCGACAGACACATACATGATTTTTTCATTCTATTTTTGTCCCATTAACTGCGTGGTACAACTAAAACCATTATTAAATAGAGAAAAAAACTTTTTGACTATTTTTTTATCAATACAACGATTTCTCCTCCTTATTTATTGTAGGTATTATTTTATCGATTTGTAGCCGGGCGCTAGGCGCACGGCAATGAATATTTAGCCAAGCGCTTAAAAGGTTAATTACAAAGAAGGGCATTTCTGATGTATAATACACATGCCACACCATGTTCCTGTCCTAGCTACCTATTCATACAGTAGGTACATTGCGAAATCTGAAAACTGAAAGCCTAACCTCTGTTATTATAATGAGAAATACATTTGATAATACGTGACCGGATATATATTTTAGGAGAATACCTTCAAGTACCCCTTTTAATTAGCAGGGGATCTCCGGTACAAGAACATCAGACCGTTACTAATCAATGTTGAAGATGAATATCTTACAAATGACAAAGAATATTTATAATTTTTATAAGGTTTTATTTGAATGAGTTTGAATTGTTTGATATTAAACTTTTTTATAAGAAAAGCAGAAGGGAAAACACTAATACTTCCATCTACTTTATATATTATTAGTATAGAAATTTTTGCATACTATTACTATAATTACATAACATCACACTTGTAATCCCCGAAAGGTAAGGCAGAGGTATACCTATAGTACACACACATTTCGCCAGTTATGTTAATATCCCATATAATAGGGGGTGAGCCTATAGCAATCAACCGGGACAAATCCAGACTCATGAAATGAATGATGAAAAAACCTATGTAACTTTGCCTGACCTGGGAATTGAACCCAGGATCTCATGCCTAGCAGCAGCGCTTGCGACTACTACACCAACAATACTTTATGACTATAATTATTGTTATTACCAGAAGCTGTCAGCATCAGAAGCCCGCACAAACAGGTAATCCTTCACACAAACACTACATAAATCGCACGAAACACGCTTCAGGTCAGAATCTGAAAATGGAGAATTATAATTTCGGAAAGCCAAGGGAATTACTCGTGTTAATTCGGAAGTGTAAATCCGTGCCTAATATGCTAAATACAGGTCTACCGTCAAATGCAGATCTCTGTGACGTGTGCCGCAAGTTATGAGCGGGAAATGGGTGCGAAAGAGAGATATTTTATTCAACTTTAATAATTAACTAGCGACTCACACATGTTTCGCATGTTTTTTTACGACTTGACAAAAAATGGAGATAACAGATATCTCCATTTTATATATATATATGTAAGTTTTTACATTAATGTTAACTACAATAAATACAAGATAACACTAAAAATATGATATTATTGTAGGTACATGTATTTAAAAAAAGGCGAAGTGCTTATTGGGCTGTAGCATTGGGCATAAAATACTTAGTCTCCATCATTGTCAATGTTATGGGTCATCATCTGCCTAGCCTTTTTCCAAATAAGTTGGGGTCGGCTTCCAGTCTAACCGGATGCAGCTGAATACCAGTATTTTACATGGAGCCACTGCCTATCTGACCTCACAACTCATTTACTGGGTAATACGATACCCCTAGGTAAGACTGGTTGTCAGATTTTCGGGCTTCTGACTACCCGTAACGACTCAAAGATCCACGAATGACACCTGGGACCAACGGCTTAACGTGCAATCCGAGGCACGGAGGGGTCTTGGTATTTAAAAATGGTCAACCATCCATAGTAGCTACTAGCTAAACCTGATCGATTGACCTGTGCGGCTGTTATTATTTAGCCACATGCCCCACATCGTTGTCAATGGGTATAGCGCCCTAAAGGCCGACAATATTGCTACGTTGGATGGCAATGCTGATTTTATGGCCCAAAAATAGGCTAGCCCTCTAGTCACGTGAAGAATCGACCAACCGCTTGGCTATGTCCCGAAACTACTCCAGCTTTTAACAGATCTCCTGCAATTAGTTATTTTTAACATATTTAACGACATTCAAAAATGCCTCTAGCTGAATTGGGATTTATTTTTAGCTAAGTTTTCGCATAGTAAAATATTAAGTTACTAAGTTGGATAAATGCCAGAATAATATCTTAATCGATAAACTTGCAACTAAGGCCCGAAAGCACTAATTTAGATAACACCCCTTTCAGTTTATTCAGTGAAGAGTTCAAATTTTCAATCCATTATTTGCTGATGTAATAGATTACGTCGGAAATGTATGAAAGGATTTTCAGCTTGGATGCGTAGGAGGAATAATATTGAGCAGGCGTCGTCCATTCAGATTATTGATCTCTTTTTTTTTTGTGTAGAATAGATAGTAAACTGCAGTTTTTTCATACTTAAGCTTGGATTGGTGATTATTGTTTGTTATAAAAGTTTAATAAGTTATTGTTCATCTTTTTGCTATAATCTATTTCTTGGTTTTTACAACAACTGGGATAGACAGGGGTATAATGCAGATGGCGGAGGACGGGTTATTGGGGCATAGCCTGAGAGAAGCCTATACAGTCCTGCAGTGAACCGAGCTGAAATGATTGATTGAAAACAATTCCACCGCTTAAGTGTTTATTCCAGTAACTAGATGATTAGTCGGAGAAAGTTGAAAAAAAAAACGGTTTTAATGTCTCAAGAATGATCGGTCATGTACGTGCAATACGTACGGACTTAATGCAGCAAGAAAAATATCCCGAAAACAAATAAAAAATAAAGTCTACGTTATTACATATGAGGCAGCATGTTTTTATATTCATGTTATTTTTAAAAATTTATTTGTGTTTTTGTGTGTTGTACTATGTCGTTTTTGTGTACTAAATAAACGGTTTATCCAACTATTTATCTAAATCGGTGCACAAAAGAGGTTTTTTTTAAATATAATTCTATCATTAAATCGCTTCCGCTCCTAACTTGCACCACTGCCAGCAATACGTATGAGTTCAGTGCCATATTGATATGTTAATGGTAGCTACACGGAGTGGAGCACGCTTTCATACCTCCCCGCTTGTTTTATAGCACAACATATGGATTGAGGTGAGCTTTATAAAGAAATAATAGAATAAACGTTTATCTATTGAATGATTTTATTTATATTTGTTTGTAAATCGAGATAGTAGGTCGTCGTTGGTTATCACGTTGTTAAAAGAGGCCTCAGAGAGGAATTGGGGAAAGGGCTTTACCCGCCGAAGACGATAACCTGTAAGGTCAGCCCAGTTTGCATCACCCGGAAAGTTAAATTTTTGTAGCACGTACGAAAATAGTGGAGCAAAAATGACACCATTGCTTTCTTTCAGAAATATCAGAACGCAGTATGAGGTGTGGATGATCAACATTGGGTTTAATCCAACACTCTTTGGCCTCCTCTAATGGAAGATAGTCATGAGAAAAATTCCGATCGAAAACACCAAACACAATTACACACCACCACAACACACCACAATTACCACCACATTACAATTTAGAACCCACAAGCTGGTGAACAAGGTAATTTTCGGGTGAACCTGACGTTTGAATTCCAGCTTCTTTTTACATTTTTTTTTTAATTCAAGAAAAAACTACATGTACCCAAGGAATAACAAAACACAGAACCATTTCTACGTCCCTACTCTAGTAATTCCATAAAAAAAACTGAAACACCTAAACTCCTTCCCCACTAACTGAGTAGAAGGACCTAGATACCATATAACACGTATAATAGTGCCTGCAAGGCCAACTTTCCTAAAAGCTAAACCCTGTAGTAGATACTCGTATTAACGTTCCGTACGCGGTGGCCCGCGACACAAATCGACACCTGATGAATATTGAAAATTTTTGCGGAATTTTTCGTTTAGGTTCGGATTAAATGCCTGGTTTTTGAGGTTTGAATTTATTGAGAGGTGAATATTTGTTTTTTTTTAAGGTTTTATTTATTAGTTTGTAAAGGAGAAAGTGAAGTTAGTGTAGTCAACTATGTTGTGGCCGGCTTCCGGTCTAACCTGCACCCTAATTGCGTAACACACTATCAATCGGAATCTGAATCATTTTGAAGCAAATTGCTGATACATTGCTTCATAAGTTCGAAAAATTTGTCTGATCAACACGTAAATAACGCAATGAATGTTGTTGAACTGTCAAAATGAAACCGATTCCGATTGATAATGTATTACGCAATTGCCCTGCGGGTGCAACTGAATACCTGTATTTTACATGGAGTGACTGCCTATCTGCGATCTGACCTCCAGACCCCAGTTACTTAGGTAACACGATACCCGTTGGTAAGACAGTCACCAAGCATAAATTTACCAAAAAAGGTAAAATTAACTAGCTCGGCTTGGCTCTTGTATTACAGAATGGCTACAGGAGAACTTATGTTGTCTTTTACTTCTCTTGTATCAACATGAGCTTCAATACCTTTTGCCATGGTGATAAGTCAGCAAGGCTTACAGCATGGCCTAGGATGTACCTGATGTACTTATTTACCGACACTTGTAAAGGTATTGTTACCAAAGAGAGTGATATTCTTATATTTAGCCGCCACGACCCCGAAACGTCAAAGTTATCGTATTATCGCGTTTCCTCCACTTTTCTTATATTTACGGCAAACAAATCAAGACTTATATAAGATTTATCTGAGAACAACAAATAAGTCATTCGTACCCCAATCTTTATTATGATGCCGTTTCCTTGTAGGGTAAGCAGCGTACTAGTTTGTGCTTGTATTTCCCTATGTAAAAGTTATTGTAACCGATCTTGCTATTCTCAAAATCTCAAGTAGGTACGAGTTATATGAGAGAATTCTTGTATAGCATGTCTGTCATGAATATAATTATGTCCATAGGATGTGCCTGATAGGGCCTTGTAGACTTTAGATCTGTAGACCATTTTATATTTTATCAAGTACCAGATCCCATACCTACTGTAATTTAAAAACATTGTAAAATCCAATTATTTTTTAAAAGAGTAACCGTGGAGTTTCTTGCCGGTTCTTCTCCATAGGAAACGACCAATTGGAACTGTGCACCTAGCTTCTGCCGTTTCATAAGTGCCCATGTAGGTTTATGTGAAATAAAATATTTTGATTTGATTTGATAGGACTTCCCATCGCACACAAACTTTCATACCCTATTAAACGCCTTTTAAAATTTTCTAAAATACTTCCATAGTGCTCACCTACGTTATAAAAAGAACTCTTCTGCATTGTTTCATGCTTGCTTACTCCAGCAGTTTAGGTTATGCATAGTCTATCAGTGAATTTCAGATTTTTTATTAAGTATTGTCATGGCAAATATTACTATCAATATCTATCACTAAAGATGAAAATAAAAAAGATTAATTAATTGAAAACATTTGCCACTAAGTTGATATCAGCCGTGAAAACTTAGGTGAAGTGAGATTCGTAAGATTTTTACAGAATAGTTCAGCAGAGCTAACTGCCGAGGAGCTTAATCATTGGTCAGCCAATCGCAAAAATGATGGACAAAGTTTGTGTATATCAAAAAGTTATAAACTTCGCTACGGAGCAATAAAACCGACAAATCCCTTGCCTTTTACAACACCCACAAAAAGAGGCAGCATACAGTATTAAAATCCACAAAAAGCTTTTGACCCCCAGCATAAAACATTCGTAAAGTATAAAATAAAAGCAGCTACAATATTTATCATAATATTATTATTTCGAACCAATAAAATATGATTCCTGTCTGTGCGGGTTTCGCATCCAATAAACGTTGGACATTCGGCTCGGCCCATTCCTCCCTACCTATCTGTGATGAAATACGGGGACGGTTAGCAGAAAAACTTAATATAAAACTCGTTTTTTTTTTTAATTTTATGTCGTGTTTTGTTTAAGTAGTGTTTTAAAACGTGTTAGGGTTACTTAGATACATCATGAAAATATTAAATCAAAACAAAATGGTTCGTTTCCAAAAAAAATTTCTACCCAATTCTTTCTAGTTGTTATTTTTATCTACCCTTCATCCAACATTTTTTGACATAAATATTTGATGCTTTACATTGACAAACGCTTTGGTAATAAAAAAAAAAAAAAAATATTAAGTAATGTATTATTTTATTGAAAGTGAAATAGCGTGAACCCAGATGGCTAGATTTTTGAGCACGTAGGTGTATATTTCTAAACTGCCTCATCGAAAATCACACTATGATTTGATTTGTAAAAGAAAACACATTTTTAACAAAACAGTCTTCCGCTACCTTTTCTGCTAACGGCCCACAAAAGCTCAGTTTAGATTCCGTCACAAGTTCTTTATGTGAAACAATATGAGGTCCCCTGCTAAGGTCAGCCTTTTTACATTCCCTATATTTGCTATAAACGAAAATATTTTCAGACGATGCTTATTACAGACCTTTATTTGTGCTCACTGGTAGCCGGTTTTCAGGCTATCCTTTCTGATTGAGGATAAGATGTGATGTGTAGGCAAGATTTTAGTTTTATCTTGTTTTGATTTTGGTTAAGATTAAGGTCGAATTGCACCAATAAATCTGACCGCGGTCAGCGCAAATATAAACCTGTAAATTAAGAGCTGTCACGCCGCCTGTCGCGAACTTGGGTTTCAGGTTTGGATTCCCGGGTCATGCGAAGAAATGTTGTTTTTTTTTTTCATTTGGAATTGCCGCGTTAGCCGGCTCGCCTCTTAGTAAGTAGGGAAATTAATTATTAGTTAAATTTAATTCCAAGTTAAACTGTCCATATGTTTATATCACAACTGTCATTCTTTGACAGTTGTACGGAATGGCTATAACACAACAAATTGACGTAAAGTGTCAACGTGCTTAACAATTGATTTTGCTGACTGCATATGAATTTTGATGATCCTGATGCGTTGCGTTCAATTCAAAACAAAATGAATGAATTTAAATGACCCAAAAAAAAAACAGAAAAGTTAAAAAAAATTAAACGTTTCTCTATTCACACCATAAAATAAAAATCCTACAAAAGTTACAATTACGTATCTTCGATACACGAACAGTCTCCTAATTTGACAGTCATACTGATTGAATGAGACTTTTCAAAATGGCGGCTTATAAAATGGCGCCGATACTCTCCACTCCTCAAATAATTAATCCTAAGCGTTTAAACTCCATATAATTGAGAGGCCTTGAGATTTTTCTATGAAGCTCGTTATAGGACATTGAAAGCATCATTGAAAATGCTGTTTGAGGAAATTAATTGATTTGTAATTTCCTTGGCCGTATTTTTATCGGGTTTCTCGAATTTTTGAGGCAAACTGAAGTGATAAGTTATTAGAGAGCTACATGTACCTTTTGGTGCCTGAATTACATTGACAGGGGCGTTGTTGGTAAACATTTTTGAAATTGTCACAGAAATTTTATTGAAAAAACAAGAAATTCCGATTGAAGGCACGCGCTGTTGTCCTTGGACCGTTGTATCTATCATTGACAAAGTCAGAATACTGTTGTCCTTGGACCGTTGTATCTATCATTGACAAAGTCAGAATACTGTTGTCCTTGGACCGTTGTATCTATCATTGACAAAGTCAGAATACTGTTGTCCTTGGACCGTTGTATCTATCATTGACAAAGTCAGAATACTGTTGTCCTTGGACCGTTGTATATATCATTGACAAAGTCAGAATAAGCAACTCTTTTTCTTCAATTGGTTGCCAAAATGTAGGTGGCAACTAAATCTCACAAACAATCATTAAAGTGAACGATTTATTTCATCAGGATTATACAGCAACAGCAATAAGTTCACCCCTATTTCATGTGACTGAAACATAACTGGCGAAATGTGAGTTGTGTGTGTGTGTTGTGTGTGTTAGTTACCACCACTGCCTACCCTTTCGTAGGCGTGGCGTTATGTTAAAATATCATCATTACGTTTTTTATTGTATTCATCGTTTAATGTTGTCCTATTTCAAATGTCTTATGTTGTAAGATGGCGACAAAAATATATCTATATCTTCTAGCTTTTGACCGCAGCTTCGCCCGCGTGGGTGACGGATATTATCGCACTGGAACGTACTGCCGGATAAAAAGTATGTCACCTATGTCCTATCCCAGGTCATGTTCTATACGTGTGCCAAATTTCATCCAAATCCGTTGAGCCGTTAAGGCGTGGAAAGGTAACAGACAGAGCAACATTCGCATTTATAATATTACTAGCTGTTGCCCGCGAATTCGTCTGCGATCCAGGATGAAAATTAGCCTATGTCCTTACCCAGGTCATATTCTATCTCTGTGCCAAATTTCATCCAAATTCGTTCAGCCGTTTTAGCGTCAAAGCGTAACAAACAAACTCACTTTCAAATCTATAATATTAGTTAGCGAGAAGCTCAACTATAACTTAGTCATCATCATTTCAGCCGAAAGACGTCCACTGCGGGACATAGGCCTGCCCCAAGCACCTAAACTTCAACCGGTTCTGTGCTTCTCGCATCCAACGGGTTCCTGCGGCCTTCACAAGGTCGTCGGTCCACCTTGTGGGAGGCCTTCCAACTAACTATCTTCCTTATAACTTCGTACACAGCCTAAAACTAAACTGTTCATCCCAATATCAACAGTTAACCATGACGTTCCATAAGTAGGTATTTTAACAGCAACCGGCTCCATCGTTAACATACCGGGTTTAACTGTGTTTTTATATGGAGTAATTAAATTTTATGAGTTCCAGCAGTATGAATGGTACGGATAAACGGATGCCACGGCTATTCATTTTATTACTGAAAAAGATTGTTTCCAATTCAATAAACGATTTTTTGGGGGTCGTATTTTTAGCGTTTGGTGTTAATTTTTAGTTGGTAGGAATGTTTTCTGCCTGAAAGAATGGGTCATAAACGTGTTTAGTTTATGAGCTTCAATAGTTGCATGTGTAAGAGTAAACCAATCATCAACTCAGCCTATCATAGTCCACAGCTGGACATAGGCCTCTTCCAGACTGCGCCACAACACCTTGTCCTCCGCCGTCCGCATCCAGTCTGTCCCAGCAACTTTACGCTTGCCGATGCGCGGTCTCCACTTCAGGACTCGTCTGCTCCACCGGCCATCGGTCCTTCGACAAACATGGCCAGCCCACTGCCACTTCAGTTTACATACTCTGTAAGCTATGTCGGTAGCTAAGATTCTTTTCCGGATAATTTAATTTCTGATTTCATCCTCCAAAGAAACTCCGAGTCATATCCACCATATCCGTCATGTACTCTAATCATATCAACCAGTAAAAGACAACGCAATTTTTTCAATTTCATGTAGGGAATGATGTCAAAGGGATTTCGATGAATGACTCGTTTACCAGCACGATAAAAAAACGACAAACGCTCAACAACAAAATCAAAGTCAAAGTCAAATCATTTATTTCAAATAGGCACACTAAAGGCACTTTTGAACGTCAAAAATTATAATAAAACGAAATTGATTCTAGTCGCCCCTTACAAAAGGTAGTTTTCGTATGGAGAAGAATGGACAAGAAACTCCACCGTTACTCTTTTAAAATGTTTTACAAGTTTTTGTATACATTCATTATATAATTATATGTGAAGACGATGCATCTAGAATAAAAATTAGTCTAGCAACAAAAGGTAAAAATAATTAAAAATAAAGCAATGACAGGTACAAATCAATTATGTGATAGATACATGCAGGTGCTCACATATTTACAAATATTGTAAAAGTAGATGATTTTTATATAATTTTAACAGGTATGTGAGTTACTGTAGTCACAAAATGTAAAAATAATGTCATAAAAAAATATATATGTATAAATTAAATTAGCGACCAGTTTGATTTTGTCTAGTCGTCGAACTGGTAAGTGAGAGATTGAGAGTTTGGACCCTATCCGTTGCAACAAGGGTCTACTTTTATAATAAGTGGTAGTTTATTCAATCAAAACAAAGAGGTTCCGAATAATCTCTAATATACCGACTATCAATCGTTCTACCTAGGGTAGCGACTATCTAATACATTTTATTGTTTTTAGGGTTCCGTACCTCAAAAGGAAAAACGGAACGCTTGTAGTATCACTCGTGTGTCTGTCTGTTCGTCTGTCTGTCACAGCCAATTTGCTCCGAATTTAATGGACCGATTAAGTTGGTTGAAAGGACTCTGATATAATGACGAGATTCTATGAGGAATTTCAATTTTCTATAGAAAACTTATTTATCTCATAACTCGTCTTTAATTTTTTTTTAAATATATATTTGGGAACCTAGATTTTCTGTAATCCAATCGGAATAAATACACATTACATTAAGAATATGTTTGATTTACAAATTATTTTGGTATTAAGTTTGTATGAACTACGCATGCTCCGCCAGCCCCTTAACGCATTAAGCTCCATACAGCAAACACAATTAAAAATCGTTTTTTTTCCGGTCATTTCCGACAAAGTTCAATGTGTTAATAAAGCGAGCACAGTCCATCTTTATGGTCATTGCATTAACTCATTAAATATGTTAAATGCTCGTCCAGAGAGCAGGGGCGACGATTGTGCTCAAGGTGGAAGTAAGTAACAGAATTAATTTGTACAGATACAGTCGGTTACAGTTGGACGGTGTTATGTGAGATGACGCATGCCAGAAATTCATTTAAATAATGACTGTGCTATTTAAATAATGACAGACGTTTCTGATATATTTTGATTTCTCTCATGTCGGTGCAAAGATTAGTAACTTAGTGACATTTTTTACTTCAATTGTCTACTAATAATATATAATAATAATAAATCCATTTATTTCGGACAGAGTCCATATAAGTGTTAGTAACAATTTTTTTAAATAATACTAGTAATAGTTTTCTTCTTATTTTTCTCAGTCAGTGAGTTGGTAGGTGCCACAGTAACTGTCAAGGTGTGACAGACGAACGCTGAGCTATTGTACACTGCGAATTATAGGTACGTTGCATACGGATTATTATTCAGTACATATGTAGTTGTAGGTTCGAATCCAGACAGGCGCTTTACTTTGTGTAAATTATTTCATCACCACTGCTCTCAAAACGGTGAAGGAAAACATCATGAGGAAACTGGCATGTCCTAGAACCAAAAAATTCGAAGACATGTGACATCTGCCAACCCGCACTGGGCCTGCGTGGTGGATTACGGCCCACTCCCTCTCACTGAGAGGAGGCCTGTGTCCCAGCAGTGGGAAAATTATAGGCTGATTATGTTATGTTATGTAGGTACATTATTTAAAACACTGCCAAAAAAGTTGGGTGTCGAGATGTTGCATTGCGCCTTACATTTGGACTTACCGTTACTCGTAGTGACTTTTTTTTTGCAAATCAGTTTCTAAACTTTTGGACATTGCTATGCTATGCAAGAATTTCTCAGTAGCAGCCCGGAGTCTGGATTTGTTCCCGATTGATAACACTATTACATTAGACTTGAGCATAACTAGCAAAATGATGAATGACAGGCGTGATGTTATGTTATGCTATACTAATAACAACATTATCCAACTACTAAAATAATCCAGTGTAGTACATAAATCTGCTCTCAAAACTATCATGTTTCCGTTTGTGATTGTTGCACCGAATAACAAAAACCAATCATTTATGTTGACATGGGATTTAACAACAGATTAAATAGTACTCTTTTAAAGTTTTGATTTGCAGGCAATGCTTTCAGGATGTAGGATTAGTTTTTGTTTATATTGTGCATAAAATCGGATTGAAACAAAATACTTTAAGTACCTTGTGCACAAAATAAATAAAAATCATTTCCACAACTGTTACAAGGACGATGAATGGTTGATATAGCTAGATACTAATACTGAGACGGCTTCATCATAATGCTCTTGCCCTTTATCATCATCATTTTAGCCGAAAGACGTCCACTGCTGGACATAGGCCTCCCCCAAGCACCTTCACTTCGACCAGTTTTGTGCTTCTCGTACCCAACGGGTTCCTGCGGCCTTCACAAGATCGTCGCTCTTGCCCTTATCCCAATGTAATTGGGGTCGGCGTAACATGTCTTTTGCTTCCATACTTCTCTATTAGTCGTCATCTGAGTAGTCAGTCCCATTCTAGCTAAGTATATCATCTTTCACACAGTCCATCCATCGTTGCTTTAGTCTTCCCCCACTCTTATAGCCATCCACATTTGTACTCAACCCTCTGCCCTCATTCCTTCGCATCATATGTCCATACCATGACAATCGATTTCTACACAACTACACTACTGAGTCGTTGGAGTGCTCGCAGCTTCTCAAGCGATACTATGTATTATAGTAATGAAGATATAGTTTAAAATTATATGACACTGAAACTGCTCACCGCTTCGCTACCATCTCGGTGTGATTTGAGCCTTAAGCTGTGTGCTGGCTGTCAGTGAATGTAAGATTTTTATTAATTACACTCAAAATATTACTTGTTTCATTACAACATATTGCATGACACCATCCGTTTGAAAGCTCATCAAGCCTCGAGAAAATATCATTAGCGTCAGTAGCGAGACGTAAAAGAGGCTTCTGCGCCATTTCTTAGTGCATCCCTAATCATAATTATTCATTCCCTTTTGCCCACGCTTTGCTACTCCTGTAATTAGATGGGAATACCTATATACATATGTACCTATTAAGTAGTAAACCGCCGTCCAATATTAAACACCACATTTATCTTTTTTAAAAAGGACACGTTTCTTGTATACCCCCCTTTAACTTTATTTTATTTGATTAATTTGTTGTAATAGCGGTGGTTGGGCTCGAGGCTAATTAATAATAACAGCCGCACAGGTCGATCGATCAGGTTAAGCTACGCTTGCCACGGTTGGTCTGTAGATGGGTGACCATCTTTACATACCGAGACCCCTCCGTGCTTCGGAAAGCACGTTAAGCCGTTGTTGGTCCCGGCTGTCATTCGTGGATCCTTGACAATCGTTACGGGTAGTCAGAAGCCCGAAAGACTGACAACCAGTCTTACCAAGGGGTATTGTATTACCTAGTAACTGGGTTTTGGAGGTCAGGTAGGCAGTCGCTCCACGTAAAATACTGGTATTCAGCTGCATCCGGTTAGACTAGAAGCCGACCGTGCGTTTGAGCGTGAAGAAGTAACAAACATATACCTACCTAAACACACACACACTCACAAACTTTCGCCTTTATAATATTAGTGTGACTTATAGCATACCCATGCTATAAGTCACAGTCACACTAAAATCACCCCCGCACACACCTCACTTCTACACCCTTGCAATAAAATCTATTAGGTCTAAATCTATTAGATTAGGCATCGTACAAAATTAAAAGCCTGCCTAAGTGCATATCCAATGTCCCCGAAGGTCGTGTAGAGCACGAGATCTGTGTATTTTTTGTCACCATACCCATCCCGTCTGTGAAGTTTTGTCAGCTAATTTAATTGAACCCTGTTACGTATACAGGGTCTTATTAATTTAGCTGGTTGTTGAATGCTTTAACAAGATTTTGGTGTAACGAAACAAAACAATTAATAAAAACAAACAACCAACTTTCAATGTAGGTATGGTGTGTGGTTTTGCCAAACTTTTTAATGAATGAAACGTGTTTCATAAATCTATACATATAATAAAATCGTAGGAAAGTCAAAACTGTACATTGAATATTTTTTTAAAAGAATACTTGGGGCGTGATCTACAATCGATTTCGAAGCCGAAAATATAATTTTTAGAATTTTTGTCTGTTTGTCTGATTGTCTGTATGTATGTCCGGGCTAATCTCAAAAAGTGCTGCATGGATTTACATCAAATTTTGCATGAGTATTACTAAGAGGTCGGGTCAACATATAGGCTACATATTAACACGCTATCACCTACGGGGGAGGAGCTGTGAATCTTTATTTTTCTTACGCATTCTGTGACAGCGTGTAATCTAACGATGCATATTTAAATGTTGTTTTTGAGTAAGCCATGCTATTATCTAGCTTTACACTATAAAAACTACGCCATTTAAGTAACTTGGGCAGAGAAACATAGTTTAATGAATGTTAGTATAAAGAAAAATTTGAAGCAGCGCCATCTATGAGATTTCATAAAAATCAAATCAAGTTACATGTTAACACTTTTTGGAAATTAATAATTTAAATTTGATCATGTTGGCGAGGTTAGTAGTTAGTTATTCTTAAAATTCATAGATGGTAATGTGCATTTTCTTCATAAAAGTTGTATCGTATAGTTCGTTTTGAAAAATTCAAGTTCCAACAAAACCCTCAAAATCTTGAGCAGAGTTGAGGAAGACAATTTAAAAAAATCCGGTGTTAAGTATTACAAAAAAGTTATGTTCATTGATGATGATCATTTCTTCATCAATTTCATGTTGTTAGTACAAAATAAACATTGACTGTTAATACTTTTGTTCGGTATTTATCTGTGTGATTATTGCTTGGTAATTAATATATTTTCATGTCGTATACCTAATTATAAACTTAAATGTGATGTAAAACAAATCCCTTACGTATGACGAGGTGCCTTCATATTACACGTACGACAAGCAAAGGGGTTTATTTAACCGACGTCGACGAGGAGGTGCTGTGGAAAGTTTTCCAGGAATTTTCAAGGACACCGCATTGGGTAGGGTTTATACCGTGCATCCGAATAATGGCGAATGCTATTTTCTGCGGTTGTTACTTCACACTGTCCGAGGCCCAACGTCTTTCGCCTTTCTGAGGACATTTGATGGCGTGGAGTATCCCACTTACCGCGCAGCCTGGGTAACACGTGACCTTCTCGACAGTGACCAAAATTGGGATGAAACCCTCGCGGAGGCGAGCGTCAGTGACAGTCCCAGCCGCATGCCGTCATCTTGGTGTTTTGTGGAGTCGCGAAACCGGTAGCTTTGTGGGAGAAGTATCGCCATCATCTGTCTGAAGATTTACTACGAGCTTTGAGGCGTGCTACTGGAGACGAAGTCGAAGTAACTGATGAACGCGCGCTGAACACCTGTCTCAGTTCACTTCAAGATGTGGTCATTTCTATCGGCGGCAATCCACTGATCGAATATGGGTTACCAGCTCCCCAATCATCACCGCATCAAGACCGTGGAAATCGGGACTTTAAAATTCCCATCGATTCTGTTCCACAATTCTGTTCAGTGGCGATTTCCGGCAAACGCTTTCCGTGGTGACGCGGGGATCGAGGGCTGACGAGGTGAATGCTTCGTTGAAATGATCTTCGTTGTGGTCACGAGTTCGTACGCTGCGCTTGACCATTAACCCATCGTATGCCGGAACGTAGATCTACGCGAGACACAATGGCTTTTTAATTGTGTCTGTAATTACGACATTCAACCGTTTAATATGAGAGCTCGGCTCGGCGGCAATGCACGTGCTCAAGAATTCTCCGATGTCCTTCTAAGTCTTGGCGAAGGCACTCTACCAGAAGAGAGAGGTGGACAGGTGGTGCTTCCAGAGTCTCTCGGTAGAGTGGTATCCAGCATAGAAGAACTCATTCGCTGTGTGTACGGGGACATCAGTCGTATACCGCACCAGCAAAATTCTTGGGTGTGTGAGCGGGCCATTTTGACGCTTAAAAACGATCAGGCTGCAGCAATTAACGAATGCATTCTCTCGGAAATTGAGGGGAATGAAGTAGACTACACCTCGATAAACACTGTTGTCGAGCAAGATGACGCCACACATTATCCCGTGGAATTTCTGAACTCCCTGTCAGCAAGTGGACTTCCAGCGCATACCATCAAGCTGAAGGTCGGTGTCCCGATTATGCTTCTTCGGAACCTATCTCCTCCGAAGTTGTGTAACGGGACCCGCCATAAAGTCATCTCGCTCCACAGACACACAAATTGAGGCGGAAATTCTTACGAGTTGTGGCGTTGGCGAGGCAGTATTTATACCACGCATTCCCCTCATACCTCATAACTTCCCGTTCCAGTTCAAGCGCGTACAGTTCCCCGTGAGTGTTTGCTTCGCGATGACCATCAGTAAGTCGCAGGGGCAGACACTGAGGGCAGCGGGTGTCGACCTCAGGACGAGTTGCTTCTCACACGGGCAACTGTACGTCGCTTGCTCCCGCGTCACCAGTCCTGACTCTCTTTACATTTTGGCTCCTGGCAGCATAACTACCAACGTACTTTATAGGGAAATGTTGTAAGGTATGATACCTTTGTACGTATTTTTACTCTTTTGTGTCCTGGAATGTATTCCTGCATTATTTTCTCTATTTCCTTCAGTCACATCTTATGACTGAACTCAGCAGGATTCCAATATAACTCTCTTCACTTGCTTCGCTTGCAAAAAAAACTTATATTTTAATGCTATTTTAAAAGTTGTTTACTTATAATGCTATAGCGACACTGGCATCTTAGGTATTTTTGGTGCTGTAGAGCCTTCACGCAGACGACGTCGCGGGCAGCAGCTAGTACATAATAATATGACATGACATAACATCACTCCTGTAATCCTGGAAGGGTTAAGTAGAGATTTTTTGTTTTATTTATTAAAATTAACACTTTACCCGAGCTGGGAATCGAACCCAGGACCTCGTTGAAGCGCTACTCGCTTGCAGCCACTAGACCAACGAGGCTGTCAACACATTAATGATAACCCAGTTACTGAAGATTTCCGATAACAAACAGACCAAACGGTTTTTTCTGTAACTGGGCTATGGAGGTCAGAAAGGCAGTCGCTCCAAGTAAAATATTAGTACTCAGATGCATCCGCTTAGACTGGAAGCTGACCCCGATATAGTTGGGAAAAAGCTAGGCAGATGATGACCGAAGATTTCCGATATCAAAAGACAAATTTGAAATGTTTCATGTACCTGTAATTTTGGATGCGAGAAGTACAGAACCGGTCGAAGTGGAGGTGCTTGGGGGAGGCCTATGTCCAGCAGTGGACGTCTTTCAGCTGAAATGATGATGATGATGATGACCTGTAATTACACCGGCACCTGTACCCTTCAAACTGTAACATAGTAGGTAACGCTACTTGGCGGCAGAAATATTATGGTGGTTATAGTACTACCACGGACGAGCTCCTTGTCAGACAGATTCTGCATAGCCTTTTTCCCAATGATGTTGGGGTCGGCTTCCAGTCTAACTAGATGCAGCTTAGTACCAGTATTTTACATAGAGCGATTGCCTATCTGACCTCTTCAACCTAGTTACTGGGTAACACGATACCCTTTAGTAAGACTGTTTTCAGTTTCGGGCTTCTGACTATACTCAATACTCAATTCTTTATTGCATTCCATATGTATTATAAATACATGGTATTATCCGTGACGACTGTCAAAGATCAATAATTGACAGCCGGGACTAACAGCTTAACGTGCTTTCCGAGGCACGGAGGATCTCGGTATGTAATAGATAGCCACCCATCCACGGACCGACCTCGGCGGGTGTTGCTTAACCTTGAAGATCGACCCGTGCGGATATTATTATTTAGCCATAAACCTGTAGTACGACTATTGTAAATGAAAATAAGGCAAACAACCTACCTTACTAACCTTGAAGTACGTACCTAAGTATATATAATAAATAAGTTATAATGGTGTCGTAGCAGAAAATTGAGCATTATTTTTTATACCATTTCCTTGTAATGTGCAATCGTTACAAAAACGACAGGTCTGTAAATGTTTCTCTTTTGTAAGTATTTTTGCTTATTCTACTAATATTTTCCTTCCTTATTTTGTGGTGGACTGACCTTGAATTCCATACATTGTATGTTTTAGGCTTGCTATGCAGAAAGGCTTACGATCAAGATAATTATGCTGTTATAAACACACAAGGAGGATGTCTAGTTGTCTAAGTTCCTACTTAATATCAATTTACTAAGGATCCTTAAACTGCAGTTTAATGCAAAATTTGACTAATCCATCTTCATGAATAACAATTTTTTCTTTTGCTATGATGAGAAGTATCCAGTTAGCAAGTTTGGAAGTGGGGCTGACTGATCACTGCGTCGGGCCACTAGAATAGATTTTTTGGACGCTCTTATAATGCAGTATTCCTATTAGTACTGTGGTTAGGGTTACGTCTGTACCTACCCAAAAGCTGCTAAAAGGACCCTATTATTAATTACTAGCTTTTGCCGGCGGCTTACCCCGCGAGGATGTCGAAAATTATCCCACGGAAACGTACTACAGGGATAAAGTATCGTATGTCTTAACCCAGGTAACGGTCTATCCATGTGCCAAATTAAATCTGAGTCCATTCAGCAGTTTTAGCGCGAGAGCGCAACAAACAAACATGCAAAAAATCTAATCTTTTCTCTTTGTAATAATAGTTGAGATAAGGATAAAAGAAAAATCTCATCAATAAAATAGGTTAATCACATCTCATATTCCAATCTAAAATCCGACGAGCTACTATTATTTTTGTTATTAATTATTTTTCCCGCTTCAGTCTGTAACGTCTATCTGTTATAAGGCTGTATCTTTTTAACCATAATAGATAGGTAGCCAGTCGCTCTTTGTAAAATACTGATATTCAAGCTGCATCTGGTTAGACTGGAAGCCAACCCCGACATACTTAGGAAAAGGCTAGACAGATGATGAGGCCAGCTGGATGTTTTACAGATAATGAGTTCCTACGGCCTCTACCATGGCACATAATATAAATAATCTAAACAATTACAAATAGTTTTGGTTGCACGCACGGGATCCTAAGAACAGTTTGGATTGGAAAACTGTGACCTTAGTGTGTATTTTTGACTCGCACTTGGTTGATTTTATACATTGTTTGCCTTTAAATGAAAGAAAGAAGAAGAAAGAAAATACATTTATTTAGCACAGACTAAAAGACACTCAATACATCAGATAAAAACAAATAAAAAGGTAAAAGTCTTATGTAAAAAATTAGCAGGAAAGTGTGCCTCATCGCTGCGCTGGTGCCTAACGCTGGTTTTCAACTGGACCTGATGTGAGGTGACGGATGTAAATAAATTTTATACTGCAACGTGACGTGTGTAGGTATGCATACATAAATAAAAGCAAATTGTGTCAGATAAAAATAGTAACGAATATGTACATAAATAGTGTGATATAAAACTATTGCAAAAAAAAATACTGTTAAATAAATGAGACGACGCATGATATACCTACTTTAGATTATACATTATGTAGTTTTTAAAAGACGAAGTACATATTATTTATATTTAAAATAAATTACTTTAATCAGAGAATTATCTACAAAAGCACTTTACATTATGTGCACAATTTTCTTTGCCCGCTCAGTAAAGTGCCCTGTTTAACCTCAAAATACTATTACAATTAAATACACGATCATGTTAAACGAAGCGTTTTTACGAATTAAAAGAAACTATTATGTTTGTAAGTAGGTACATTTTGGATAATTTGCATACTCTTTGAAACAAGGTGAGCTGGTGATATAGGGGTCTATGTTTTGGACTTGAACGTTTAATGAAATGTGACTGATGACTAGTACCTATTTTTTACTGCTCATGAAGTTAGTGCATATAATAAGAGGCCTCGTATCCAATCTAATCTCAATCGTCGATAGGAGATGAATCAAACTACGGTCTGTTCTAAAAGTATCTAATGAAAAACAACCGACTTAAAAAAAACCCTATAAAGTGATAAATAACTTTAATTTCGGAAGTCGACGGGGACAGCGTAGGGGACAACGGGAAGTAATTTTAATTATTTTATTAAATTCCCTTTGTCCCCTTTAACGGAGACACAGATTACGGGGACAACGGGAACACACGGTTGGCTCCGCATTTTCGTTTTTTGACACCGACTTTTTGAAATTAAAGTTATCAGTCACTTTGTAGTGTTTTTTATTGAAGTCGGTTGTTTTTTTTTTTTTTGTAAAAAAGTTTTTATTTTTCACTTTTTAATTGTATCTACCCCACACAACTTCAATGTACACTAGTGCATTGAAGAATTGAAGACACCGACTAGAAGAATCATCAAAATTCGCATAGAAATGCTGGAGATGCAGTACATTTATACATATAACTTCGTACATAAGAATAATTACCTAATGTATTATGTACTAAAACTTTCCTGAAAGTATTTAAATCACATTAGTGAAAGAATTATCAAAATTGGTTCATCAGTTTTTGAGAAACTCGCGGACATACAAACATACATACGGGTTGAATACAGA
Organism: Hydraecia micacea; assembly: GCA_914767645.1. Taxonomy (NCBI): domain Eukaryota; kingdom Metazoa; phylum Arthropoda; class Insecta; order Lepidoptera; family Noctuidae; genus Hydraecia; species Hydraecia micacea. The sequence continues at coordinate 1,242,680 of OU611801.1, read as the reverse complement.
ACCTCCTTTTTTGAAGTCGGTTAACAAATGGATCAAAAAACGTACCTGTGGATAACGATTTGTAGATCCATTTACAACTTGATATGAATACTTAAATAAGAAATTCTAATTTTGTAAACAAATCCCACCCTGGTTTGTTTACACTTTCATCAGATACTTTTAGAACATACTATAGTAGTGGTTACTGTAGTCTGACCCAACTGTACTGGTATATAGTGTGCTGGAAAGAAGTATGGCTATTCACTTCTCAAATCAAGATTACTTTGTAATATAGCAGTAAAAACCAATTTCCATCAATCATCATCCATCGTCGCCATTGCAGTACTAGTGCTGTGTAATTCTGGCTACTCATTGGAGATGGAGTTTGTAACACGTTACTGTCCAGTAGGGTCGTGGACGATTGGCCTAACAAGACCACTAATTTCACATCTAATCTGAAACTGCCGCGCCATATGCAGACTCTAAGTACACAGACACATTAAATTAATTATATTATCAACTACAAATACGTATGTTTTCAAGGCCCCAGACAGGCAACGGCCGCCAGGAAAGCCTTTGTCTAAAAGGGTCTCAAGCACCGCCTGAGAAATCGCACACTGCACCAAAGGTACTCAGAAAATAATGTTTTTATTTTTATTTTATTTTTATTTTATTTATTTGGGAAAATAAACAGTTATACATTAAAATCTTATACTAAGTTATAAATAATCAAGAGTTACAAATGTATAACCTACGACATTTTCCACAGCATATTAACAGTTATATCTAACAGTGCGCTATTCTAAGCTATTAATACAGAAAAGTGGTTAGAAGTGAAATTAAACATTGACGGCATGCAAACAACAGAGAAAGAGAAAGAGAGAGGGAGAGAGAATGAGCAAATATTATACAAAACTAACCCTTAAAATCTAAACCATTTTGTGGATAAGACCTCTGAATTTCTGAGCAGAAACAGAGAAGAAATCAATATTCTCAAAGATCTCGTTATATTGATTTGTAAGGTGGCGTAGGGGCGCTCGCAAGCCCGCGTTTGTACGACAAGAACTTACTGCAAATAAAGGTCTTGCGCGCACCCCACGACATATCGTTGTTCTGGGTACTACATAGCCAATTTTGTTGCGAATATCGACACAATCATAAGTATTGCACAGATCAAACAAGAACATGGTTTCCAACACAATTCGTCTGGACTTCAAACTTTGCAGATTATATTTCTTCAATAGGTCATTGTAGGATGCATAAGTACGATAGCAACGAAAATGCATGGCCTTTAGAAATTTTCTTTGTACTTTTTCGATCATATCAGAATATTTACCATAGTGGGGACTCCATACAGAAACAGCATACTCTAGCTGAGATCGAACCAACGATTTATACAGATGCAAGTAGGTAAAAGATCGGGTAAATACTGTAGCCGTTCTCATAATAAAACCGAACATACGGAAGGCATTATTAACAATTTTGTTAATATGGGAATCTAAATGGAGTTTGTCGTCCAACAGAATTCCAAGATCACGGACCAGTGTTTCTCTTTTTAGTTTTTCGTTATTTAAGGCGTAGGGGTATAGTATGATGTTTTTATTTTTGGTAAAACTAATGACATGACACTTGGATACACTAAGTTGAAGTTTATTGCGTGTACAGTATGCCGAGAACGCATCCAAGTCTTCTTGTAGGAGAGAGCAATCACGGTGACTTTTGATACATCTAAATATTTTAATGTCGTCAGCATACAACAAAAATTTTGAATTTTTAAAACATGTATCGACGTCATTGATGAATAAAATGAATAAGAGTGGTCCCAAAATGGAACCCTGCGGTACTCCGGAAGTAACATCTACAGTAGCAGAGCAAAAACCATTTATTACAACTCTCTGAGTTCTATTGCAAACATATGAATAGAACCATCTTAAAAGGTCCCCACGTATCCCATTAAACGCAATTTTCTGCAAAAGCAGTTCATGGTCAACCTTGTCAAAGGCTTTCTTGAAATCAGTATATATGGTATCAGTTTGCACACGAGCGTCCAAGTTGTTAAACAAGTAATCTGCAAAAGTCACCAGGTTCGTCGTGGTTGATCTCCTTTTGACAAAACCATGTTGCTGTGGTAATAAAACGTTGTGAAGTAGAGGGTACACTTTATCGTGTACTAATCTCTCGAAAACCTTTGACAAAGCTGACAATATCGATATTGGTCGATAGTTCTCGACGTCATGCCTGGGTCCTGACTTGTAGACTGGAGTTATATTTGCAAGTTTCCAAGCTTGCGGAAATATCCCCTGTGAAACGGATAAATTAAATATGGTATGCAATGGTGTACAAAGATTAGTGGCAGTCCCCTTAATAAAGATTACTGGCAAACCATCCGGCCCAGGTCCTTTAGATGGGTCTAGTGACTTGAGCTCACTTAGTACATCAGCCACTGAAAATTTAATGCCACTTATCAGCGAGCAACTGGGGGAGCAATCAGTATGCGAGGACGGTACAGTTTTCAAGGTGGACGGTTCATAAACAGAATTAAAGAAGTTGGAAAAAATATTGCATATATCCTCTGGGTTATTAGATGGCTGATTTTTGTATTTCATAGTGGAAGGAATTCCAGTGGTGGATTTTTGCTTAGAAATGTACGTCCAGAAATGTTTAATGTTGTTTCGAATACCATCCTCTACCGAACTAATGTATTTTCTATATGATTCTTTGCACTCAGACTGAAATCTCGTGCGGAATAGTGAAAACTGCTCGTAGTCAGATAAGTTCTTGTACATTTTCCATCTAATCCACGCTTTGGTTTTGTTTTTATATATATGTATAAGAGATTTTGAGAACCACACAGGAAACTTTAAAGACCTATCACCAACCATAGGTACATGTTTCCTTATTATGCCAAAAATAGTGTTATAAAACGTGCTTAAATACTCATCAGGTGTTTGATCATTTAAAAACGTATCTTCCCAATTTATTTCTTTCAAATCTTGATTAATGTTGTCGTAATTTGCTTTAAAATAATTATATTTTTTAATTGTCTTACGGCCCATTGACTTATTGGGTAATGAAACAGATATTAGCACACAAAATGGGGGATGATGGTAATCTAACTGCAGTAAATAATCCGTGGGCGAGTATGTGGTGCAGTCGTCATTACTAATGACCAAATCCAATACTCTCCCATTCAAGTTCCTTGCACTATTAAATTGATGAGCGTCGAGAAAGGACATGAACTGACCTAAGTGAATACATATAGGAGAATTACCTCTACAAGTCTGAGCAGCTTGTGAGGTACCCGCGGTGCACGTGACCCAGTCAATTTCGGGTAAATTATAGTCTCCTAACAGATAAAAGTGTTCAGGATTATTACGACCAAGTAGGGATTGTAATAAATCGAAATATTCAACATATATACCTTCAGGTGTTTTGGGTGGCATATAAACTGCAGCGATAATTAAATTTCCACCTCGACCTGAGCATGGCAACTGTATTAGCATGTGCTCAATATGCGTATGTAAAGAGGAACATGGAAGTAATCTTACCGGGCGCAGGTCTTTTAACACAGCGACGAGGACGCCACCTCCGTCTTTCCTTTTGGTAGCAGCGCGATCTCTGTCACATCGGTGTACAGTATAACGTTCATCGATGAACTCGCTGTCAGCTATATCGGGCGTTAGCCAAGTCTCGGTTAAGATTATTACGTCATAAGAATTAGCAAGGATATTCATGTATAGTGTATGCAGTTTCGTACGGATTCCCCTACAATTTTGGTAATATATTATTAAATTATCTGTCATCGTAACGTTGAGCTATCCAGAATAAAATAGTGCCAGCATTTTCCAATGTGACTATTAAAATCAACAATAGTATTGCACTTATAAAATACTCATTTAATTTCAATACAAAATAATATAACTTACTATGAAACATGATAAGGACATGGTACAATACAAGTTTGCAGTTCAAAAACAATGTCACAGAGTCCAGGTAAATATGATTTGATATGCCACCAACGCCTAACGAAAAACACATTACAATTACACCAAACAGATTATTTACTATAAAATTAACTAATTCAATTCCAAAAGTTGACTTATTCAGTATCGATACAAAGCAATATGAAAGTACAAAAAACCTGAAAAACACATGACGGAATGTATATTTGCAGCCCAAGAACAATGAGGACATCATTACACAGTCCAGATAAACATAATGCGATATGCTATCAACGCCCAGCAAAAAGCGCATAGCAATCACAACAAAAAGATTTCTTACCACAAAACTAATCAATTCAATTCTAAAAGTTGACTTATTCAATATTAATACAAAGCAACACAATTGTGCAATAAACCTGAAAAACACGCCTAGTAAAAAGCGAATAGCAATCACACCAGAAAGATTTTTTACTTTTATTTTTATACAGGCAGAACATGTTTCGATCAGAGCTTCAAGATCACACAGGAATACAAAAAATGTCTCTCCCTCCAAAACTAGAACTATTATATTAGGGGAATCTATGACAGAAAGGCATGCGGTAATCAAATACAGTGCAAATAAAGAAACAACATAAAGGCATTTGCTGTGCGAAGCATATTTATAGCAAATATACTTATTTAATTTCAGCAGAGCTAGGCTTGATTTTAGCGACGTCCTGTGGGGTCCGAATCGCAATGGCCTTAGTGCCTTCCCTTTCACGTACAAGTATGGTTCCATGCTTAACCCAGATAAACTTATAATCATGCTTTTTGGCAGCGTCCCGGCATTCACGAAACAACTGTTTGTTTTTTAGGGTTAAGTGTTCATGCATGTACATTGGCAGTGAGGTACCCGATACTCCCAGTTGCTCCGCTGCGAGCCCCTTGCAAAGTCGATGAGCGCTCAGGATATTATCGCGTAATATTCTCGAAGCAAACTTTACTATAATATTTTTAGGCTTGTTATCATGCTGGTGCGCGCGTGGGACTCGATGAATGGATATTATATCGTTTTGTTGTATATTGCACTTAATTGCAGAGCCAATATTCAGCATTAAATCAATAAGATTTTCATTACGCCGTTCCGGTATGTTGCATATCTCTATATTACAATTTCGAGCGCCCTGTTCGAGGCCATCAATCTTAGACACCAAATCGGAGACCAGCTTATTCAAACCAGCGGACTCATGAATTTGTTTACAGCAGTGGTCAATCCTTTTGCTGAGATCGGTGTGATCGTCATTAACAAACTGGACTGAGTTCGTAAGAGAATCGATTTGACACGCCAGACTTTCATGTTTCTCATCCAGTTCAGATACCCGCTGGCGTAAAAGAAGCTGATCCGAACGAAGGGAATTGATATCATTCTTAATCTCAGACGTGACTTGAGTAAGAGAAGCTAAGTCGCCTTTTATTGATACAACGTTATCAGATATTTTGTTGATACTAGCCACCATGTCAAGCCTCCACTCATTCAGCGTACCCTTGAATTCCATAGTCAAATCTTTTATGGCCTGAGCCCACTCACAATCCGGCTGCTTACGCTTACGTATTGACACATTTTGTTCGCCGGCAATTACTGTGTCAGATTCCTTATTTAGGTCGGTATCGGAAAGAAACTTTCTATTCTCTGATAACTGCGACATTTTGTTATGGTAGGTAGAACTTCTTAACTTATTCAAATTAAAGTAAATAATAAATTAGAAAAAGTAGTGCGTTTAGTGGGATCCGATCTTACGACACTTCGCGCGGGCCCACCAAGACAAAAAGCGTGACCAACACCGCTCGACCACGGCGACTTAACTTTACCGATCGAAGTTTAGCACCGCTACGTAAAGCACAAGTTAATAAGCACTCGCAGAGCCCGTGGCTGTTGGTTCATTTGTTCTCGACAAATCCAAGGTCACTTAGGACACTGAGGATTTATTAGTTTTAAAACAGTTTTTTGCAAATAACTGAGATTACACTGAGTTTGCCAGGAAGTTATTATGATAATTCGTTAACACTATAGTCACTGCATGCCACAATTGAATTATTTCAAGTTTAACAAGATACTATGTCACTTATTCGATATTATTGATTACGAGCCGAATATAACACACGGTACTCGGGCGACAGCGCAAAGCGTACTGTTTTCTTTTAAATCGTTGGAAATGAAAGCTATTGTGACTTTTTCAAATTACACCACACATCACACACATCTCCGTCTGTCTGCTACATTTATCAGGCGATATAATAATAGTGATTATAGGTATACTACTCTTAAGGCACATACACACATTAGGCGTTTTAAAGCGCTCGCTTTGATAACGCGCGTTTTAAGAATAAAGAGGTCTGTCGAAGGTGTACACGTGCAAGCGCGCGCATTTAATCAAGCGCGCGTTGGACGTACGTTGTCAGTTTTTCATTCGAAGGCGAGTTGCGCGGGCGTCAGATGCGAGCTTCTAGATACATGCGCCGCCATTTTTCCGTACATTTGATCGCGCGCTTTCGTGTAGAGTGGACGCATATTCACCAAAATGGAGATAAAGCACTCCGATACAGACTTATTTATCGACGAAATTCTCTTTGTCTCTGCCGTCGTCTTCCATAGCGACGGTATAGGAGCCACACACAAGCAATCACTTCGACTTCCATTTCCGAACTGAGACGAGTATGGACACCTTGTAACGCTCCTTAACCGCCGTACTAAGCGCGCTGTATGTATCGCTACCAACGCGCGCCGAACGCAACGCCGAGCGCCTATAAATGTGTACTCGCTTTTAGGTTACTGTGTGGTATCTACAGAGAGTACGTGGTGTTCAGAAAATCTGCTTTCAAAGTCCTATGTTAGTTTGACACCATAATCATTTTCTGTTGAAAATACCCATTACACAACGCTCCTAGATTTTTGGTTTCTGTCGTCCTCAGCACTTATGTTCTCCAAAATCTCGCGTGAACTGAACCAGACAGCCACAGTTTAAAGGTCTCCATAACTACATACATCGAAACACCCCGAGTGCGCAATATCTTCAAATCAAAATCAAAATATTTTTATTTCACATAAACCAACATGGGCACTTATGAAACGTCAGAAGCTAAGTGCACGGTTCCAATTGGTCGTTTCCTATGGAGAAGAACCGGCAAGAAACTCCATGGTTACTCTTTTAAAAAATAATTGGCTTTTACAATGTTTTCAAGTTACAGTAGGTATGGGAGGACAACGTAGGCCTGTCAACAAGTACCAGGTACTTGATACAATAAAAAATGGTCTACAGATCTAAAGTCTACAAGGCTTACAAAGTCCTCACATTTACAAATCAAATTTCAATTCCATCGTTATTGAAATCTACGATCAAATAAAGCGAGCATCATAACATATTTGTAGTTCATTTATTCCCGATTGATTCCATTCAGAATAGTTTATACAAGTAAGTTAATATCGTAAATTCTGGTAAAAACTACAATGTTCATTGTATTGCTATTTTATTTAATAATATCGTTGGGAGGTTTCTGACTCGTTTCGCGGTACAGGAGTTGTGGAATTTTATTTGGTTGGAGGTATTAAAATATTGCGGTTTCCGGCGACCAAGTATCTACCTACTAAGAATATCTGGTGTTGTAACAGAAAGATAAACTCAAACTCAAAGCATTTATTTCAATTAAACCAATTACAGGCACTTTTGAATTGTCAAGGGGTCGGTCAGTCAGAAAGATGAAGCTAGTTGCACGTTCCAAAGCGTAGGTACCTATGGGGAAGAAACCAAGAAACCAAGAAACTCCAAGAAACTCCAAGAAACTCCATGCCAAGAAACTCTTTTAAATCAAAATAATATGTTTACAAAGTCTTGATTACACATTCATGTAAAAAATTATGCATGTGAGAACGATGCAGAACGTTAAAAGCGTCCATAATGAAGTCGAGAAAAAAAAAGCAATTCAAATATTAAATTAAATTAAAATAAGCCATGGCAGCAAAGAGATGACCAGTCCCAACTGACGGCGCCCGTTCACGAACATGACGCATGATCATTTTAATAGATATTTCGTCAAGCTTAAAATTAATAATGCTACGTAGGAACATGCATTCATTATCATCATAATTTCAGAACGTCCACTGCTAGACATAGACCTCCCCCAAGCACCACCACTTCGACCGGTCCCGTGCTTCCCGCATTCAGCGAATTCCTGCGGCATTCTGCCTCACCGTGGCCTTGACCGCTACCATAGCCAAGGGTAGGCGGGCCGCCGGGCACTAGGGGCGCCATTTGTTCTTTGTGCTTGTCATTTGGGGAGGGGGGGTGGGGGTTGACAACCAAGCTACAACTACGGTTTATTGCAAAACAACTCATAAGGCCGACCAATAAAAAAAAAAAATTAAGTCCAAACACTGCGTTGATTTGAATATCGTCTAACAGGACTGTCAGTCCCCATTCTAACCTTATTGATTAACTCACCTTTTCACAATGGCAAGAGCTACTCTCGTATGGCTGACACCAACACGCCACGATATACGAGGGGAAGGAAGACCAATCTACACTTCTGTTGCATTTTCTGGTCAATTTGTCATGAACAAATGCAACTACCACTGTTCAATTAATTAAATATACTATTCCCAAATTCCCGTACCAAGTTATCCAGACAATTTAAGGGCCAATAATGTTAAACCGTTCGAAAAACGACAGGGCCCCCGAGTTTAATCGTATGGAATATCAGTTAGCACTGCACTCGACCGGGGTACGGCGCGACCCCACTTGTAAGTAGTTCCTATGACTTATTGGACTACGATATTAGGGTTTTTGAGTAGTCTACGTATAACTTTATTTTTAGTACCAATTTTGAGATGATTGAAGAATCTTTATAAAACTTTATTCGTATTTGGGGTGCCAATTTTAAGTTTATTTTTAGCCGACTACGGCTAAGTAAAAAGGAGGGTTATGATTTTGACCGGTATGTATGTATGTTTATCTGTGCCCTCATAACTTCAAAAATACTTATAATAATTTGACAAATGAGGTATCGTTAGAAGCGTCTTGACCGTCCGATGGTTATACGAGTAGGCTATGTGACGTCACAATAAATTCAATATGGCGCCCTCTAGAAGACATAAAGTAATGAATTTAAAAAAAAATATTTTGGGGTGGTGCCCTATTTGGGTATCAAATGTAAGGGCTTAATTAGCACATTTCAAAAATATAAATATTACTGAAATAAGCCCCGAAATAATTAAATAAAAAATAAGTTTAAAAACTAAAACCCGACTACTGAAAAGGATGAAACAAGAAAGTACCTTCCCGTGGTCGCATACCGCTGTACTAACATACTTATAAGCTATGGTAGCATGCGACCACGGGAAGGTACTTTCTTGTTTAATCCTTTTCAGTTTTTAAACTTTTTTTTTTCAAGTAAGTAAGTAAGTATTTCTATGGAATCATAATATATTTTCTATTAATTTAATCATATGACTGAATTGTTACTGAAGACCAAAATGTGTACCTGTGTTTAACCAATAAATGTTTTCATTTTATTCATATAAAATGGTTAATATTATTAAACGAATACTGTTTATGATGTATGTGATAAAGATGAAGATGAAGATTTGTCTCCAAAAAGAATAATTGCGCCTAATCAAATCAAAATCAAAAGTCATTTATTCAAATTACACTGAGAATCAGCACTTTCGGAACGTCAAAATTACATAAGACAGTTCACCACTTCCTTTCGCTGGGAAGCAGAAGTGGCGCAACAAACTCCCCAGCAGCGCAGCTGTCTGTTCAATTAGAAAATACTTGATTCTATACAACAGTAGATAAGCAAAGTAATTAACATTACGAGACACAGAACATTAAATTTACTACCTAACATTAGCTCCAGTGGGGTGCAGTGGGACCCCAATTAAATTGATTTACTTAATAGTACTAAGCCCCCTTTAGAGCCGTAACCCAGCTGCAGGGGCTGAAATTTTTCCGAAACAACCTCACCATAAAATTTACAACAAATTTTGGCTGCCATACGACGGTAAGTAGTGCCCACGGCAATGGGCCGAATGCCGCCATCCCTCTTACGCAGGGCGCATAGGTTGGCCCCGTACAGAAAGTCGATGACGGCCTCGTTCACCTTGCCGGAGAGCATAAGGTTAATCAAAGCCATAAGCTCCTTCAAGAGCAACTCACCAGCTGCCCCGGAGCCTGAACAAATAAGGTCCTTAAGGTGCTGAGGACTCAGGCCGTCAAGGCCGCCAGCGGAGCCGTTCGGGAAGGAGCAAACGGCTGTGACCAACTCTCGACCTGTAATGGTGAGGGAGTGGTTATCAGGATCAGGAGGGTCAGGAAAAGAAAGGCCATCCGCTGCGGCAGGATGTTTGCTCTCCAGAGCTGCGAGTGTTTCTGAAGAACACGATGCCACCACATCACTACTAAAAATAATCCTGGCTGCTCCGCTGATGTCACCTTCCCCTAACTTAGATTTTACCAGATGGGATAATACCTCTTGATGAGGTATATCTCTGTGTCTGCAATTTTGAGTCTAAATTATGAGCCGAAATATTACAGTTTTCTTTAATTTGTGCAGTTAATGTCTTTTTAGTTGCCAAATTCTTTTGTACATGTAGAATTCTGTAAGGGAAGGTGAGTAGTTGTTCCCAAGCACTTAGCGAGTTCTCGCGGGCGGCAAGACGAACGCAACCTGCTAGGTGTTGCGCCACTAGAGGTCTAGCGCCGCGGGGAACTCGCTTTAAAACAGGGACAGAGTTTTTGAATTTGGACAGGGTTTTCCAAAACGGGTCAAAAGTGGATGAAGCTGGAGTTGTAGGTGTAGTTGTTGAGGCAGGGTCTGAGATGAGCACATTTGGTGGCCCCGCTTACCTTTAAAAAACCGGGTACACACCGTAAATACTGTAAATTCAATAGATTCATAGAAAATTATTAAGACGGCTAGAATTTCAGAAACCCGGAGATAATCTAGGCAAGGCATTATTCTAGTGAATAAAAAATCCTCAGAATTTCTAGCTCATAAAAAAATAAAGACCAATAAATCCACACACAGAATACTTTGATTCTTCACCTAAAATGCTCACATTTCAAAATTTTCCACCATAAATCGTAGGCAATAAAGGCTAAATGTTGCCAAAAATATTTCACCTAAGAATCTATTTTCATCTCGAGTATTATAAGATAGGAATATCGTTTGAGTGCACTTGAGCTCGAAATAGCGGCCAAAGACCCCAATATTCAATTTTATAAGGATTTAGTAAGAGTCGCTAAACGCATGGGTAAATATCGATTCAGGTTTCGTTTTAGAAAGTCTAGCTGGGATAGTGGCTAAGATTGAAGCAAAAAAATGATGAGTTATGATTGTACCTACCTTTAGGGCAAATACCGAAGACCCTTTCCAATTCTTACAATTATAATTAGCAAGGCATAGCCATCCAAAATGCTAGGCAGATTGATAAGATTTTTTTTATATTATGTTATACCTTCAATCATTTTACACCAGAAACAGAGCTATTGCGGCATAGAAATACTGCAACATGTAACAGCTTCTTAACTGTAGGTAATAGGCTCTATTTACAGATTCCTGAAACTCAAACTCAAAGCATTTATTTCAATTAAACCATTTACAGGCACTTTTGAATTGTCAAGAAGTCGGTCAGTCAAAAATAAAATGAAGCTAGTTGCCCATTCCAAAGCGTAGGTACCTATGGAGATGAACGGGCAAGAAACACCACTGATTTTTAATATTAACTCAATTTATCAAAGAAACTTTTTAGTGGGACCGCCCACTGAAGAACAAAGCCTTTCGTCTCATACAGAGAAGAATGGAGCATTGATCATCACCCTTTCTTAAGATTCCGGGTACTTGACTCCAGGTTTCACGACATATTAATTTAATTAACTCCAAGTCAGCGAATTCTTTGACAGAAAGCGGTTAGGTTGAAAGCGATCTCAGACCATTAAGTCCAGGTTTCCTTACGATGTTTTCACATATTTTATAGGTACCTGGTACGTCTGTGGTATTCCAGATCAACAAAAAGTAGAAAAGAATCAATCTACCTAGCCTTTTCTCAACTATGTGGGGGTTGGCTTCCAGTCGAACCGAATGCAGCTAAAAACCAGTATTTTACATGGAACGACTGCCTATCTGACCTCCACAACCCAGTTAGTGGGTAATAAGACAAGACTTGTTGACCTTGGCAAAACGGTCTGTCAGATTTGGGCTTCTGACCTACGAATGACAGCCGGGATCAAAGGCTTAACGTGCTTTCAGAGGCACGAAGGCGTCACCCATCCACGAACCAACCGCGGCAAATTACTGATATTATTTCACTGAAAACCACAGACACTAACCTCTTCGTATTTATAAACGAAAACAACGTAGACTGTAGTACTTACGAGGTACGAAGTAAATACTCGAACAAACCCATTACTCAGAAAAAAAATACAATCCGAACATTGTGCCCGACAAAGAATGATCTCAAACTTACAACACGGAAATAGATACAGAAAGTCAAATTGATACAACTCAGGAACAGATCCCACTTTGTCAAATTCTAATTCAAAATATTGAATTACACATTAAACCTAAATAAATTGTAATTTATGAAACGTCAGAAGCTAGGTGCACGGGTCCAATTGGTCGTTTCCTATGGAAAAGAGCCGGCGAGAAACTCCACGGTACTTTTAAAAATAATTGGCATGTAAGCCATTGTAATATTTTCAAATTATAGTGTTTACAGGTATGGGAGGACAGTCTAGGCCTGTCAACAATTACCAGGTACTACAAAATAGAAAATTACTACAACTAAGCTCATATCTACAAGGCCCACATCGTTCGTATATTCACAAAATAGAAAATAATCGACTTATAAGAGAAAAAAAAACAAATAAAAATCATGATTGTCGAATAACAAAACAATCAATGTCAAGCCAAGAGTCCAAGACAGGCAGGTTTGGAAGGCAAGAGTGTATAGCAGATACGATAGTTACATGGCACTTAAATCCACACTCCGGGCTTCAAACTGTGAAATTAGTTAATGGAAAACCTAATAAACTTTTTTTTTCTTTCTTTCTTTCTTTAATAGCACTTTGCTTACCTGAAAGTCAAACGGTCTGTCCCAATAGTACTTACCTGATGGAAATGTAAACAATGGATCAGTAAATGCACCTGCGGATGCCAATTTGTAGTGCCACTTATAAATTGGGTGATTTAATTTGATTATTTCAGTAGGTAGTTAAACCCGATATTCTAATTTAAAATCTATCTATGTTTTGTCATTTGATAAGTGAGTTGAATTTTATAACCCCACTTTTCGTCAAAGAGTTTTCAATCACAATGAAAGAATGTAATTCAAACCAAAAATGATGATATATTAACATGTAAGTATAGTTGAAAACTTCTAAATATAGATGAATGTATTACTAATCCACTTAAGTGAGTGGTTGCCTAAGAATATAACATGAACGGGGTTTGTTTCCACTTTACAATCATCAAAGTGATTTAAGCATAGTATTTTAGTATTAAGAAGTTAGTCGTAGTCTTGGCTCTTTTGGTTCACCGCAACCTCAAAAACAAACGACAGTATTCTTAGTAGACAAAATCCAAGTCCAAATTACAGTATCTTAAAAAAAATAGCAAACCTTCTATCCTCCCTATTCACTGCTATTGAGGTCAACCATCCACCTTTATCTTTAAGAAACAAGTACTGAAAGCAAAGTTTCAGTTATCCCCTCTTTGTCGGCTCGCAATATCCGGCCCACCAGCCCACAGGCCCAACGGAACTTCAATCAACAGTTTATTCTACCTTCTATGGCCATTTCCTGTTTATCATAGTTTCGTATTTGATTATAATGGGTCTGATAGTATGCGGGTGGCATTTGAGCCCGAAGTTAGGGTTTCAAGAGTTAAAGTTGAGATGATTGGAAATGGGTTACCAGATCTTGGTCTGGGAAGTTTCGTATGTCCTTTTGTCATTGTGAAATGGGTGGCTTTTGCAGTGGTGATGGTTTAGGTCGTGACGTAACTTTCAGGATTGAAACCTATGTAATAAAAATCATACATTCATTAATTCACTGACAGGCAACCCACAGCCTTAACCGCTGGGTCCTAGAAGCATAAGCTCAAGAGTTCCTTATTATGTAATACGTACTTTTCCATCTTTTATTTACGAAATAAAGCCTCACATTATAAGAAACAAAATCAAGACTGTTTCTTGGATTATATGAACTTAGAGGGCTGTATTGACGATTGTGTAAAAAATATAGTAATACTTTATTAAATAGACGGTAGAAGAGTATTAAGCATTCATTCAAAGATACCTTAAGAAACCAAAACCGACTTTCATTGATTTTATAACGTCAAACCACACTAGTCATTTCTCCTGTATCCTGGGTACACAAACAAAACAATACTTTTTTTTTTGTTAATATTTTGGTACCATGGGGTCCTGGAAATTTTAAAAGGCGTAGGAGGGGCCGAAACCAACTCGCAGAGGCCCGTTAGACGCTTTTAACCAACCGACGATAATGAGGGACTAACCGACGACTATCCCTGTACGCACTATGCAAGTGCTCCCAAGGACAACCCGGTTGGTTTAAGACTATTGCAGGATATGGAAACAAATATATTGGATTATGGGTTTGGGTGGCTATCTAGGACTATGGGAAGACTATGGCTCTTGCCTGACCAATTTTTTATATAAAACTAGCTGACCCGGCGAACTTCGTACCGCCCCGCCAGCCGCTCTGCCCCCGCTTTTTTAATCTCTGATATCTTCTAGGATATTCATTTTAATGATATGCTATAAAGGGCAATTTCGAACTACATGAAATACACAACGTATCTATGGTATTTAATTGGATAAGGAATAATACTGTATTGTTTAAAATAGCTTGGTAAATAACCCATATTTTTTTTGTAATAATGTAAAAGATAAAAATGGTTACTGTGGGTTATCCTTAGGAGATAAACATATACCATTGCAGATTTTATTATCGAACATTTTAAGATATACAATTCCGTAGTACATTAATTTGATCTATCTCGTACGGTTTAGCCAGCGTTTGCAATGTAAGCGCACAAAAATATGTTTTTTACAACATCACATTACAAATCTTTGAATTTCTCGGCTTTTCTCTACTATAATATGCATGTATTATACATATAATCCCTCCTCTTGAATCACTCTACGAGTATCTATTACTGAAAACTGTATATCTAATCCGTTGCATAGTTTAAAAGAAAATCTTACAGAAGCTCTTTAAGAGATCTAAGCTTACAGGGAGAGGGAGCGAGTTTGTTTTATAGTACACAGATAAATGGCAGAGGGTGACTTGCACGTTCAATAATGAGCCCTCAGAAACTCTTTTCTTATTATTATAATAGGACCCGTAGAATACAACACACAAACAAGTTTTGTTTTGTTATTTTTTAGTTTCTTTTTTGTTCATATAATTCTTTTTGTCAATTACTAGAATTTACTAGAACTCCCCCTCAGATGCTTCGCTTGAGTCAAGGTTCATTTTTGTTTCATTTCACGTTCACACATCACCGACAATATCATCATCATCATCTGCCTAGCCTTTTCCCAACTATGTTGGGGTCGGCTTCCAGTCTAACCGGAATAATTAATCAATAATAATAATAATTAATTAATTATTAATAATTATTAATCACCGACAATAATTACATACAAATGATCATTAATCTGCTCATTTTGTTTTTCGATCATTCGGTAGGCGAGTGTAAAAGATACCGAGTGCCGAAATCCAACATCGTTAGATCGGTTCACTAATAAATTCATTTTCTACCTTTATTCATTTTGTTTTCAGACTTTTTACTTCGGGTGAAAGATGGCGAATGAAATACAAAAATTAACACAGAATGAAGCGTCTGACACTGCTTTAGGGCACATGAATGTATGCCTCGAGATACATACGTAGGCAGACAACCATGTTAAGTCTAAACGCAACTGAAGTTTAGGCGACAATTTAGTTATAACGTACGAGTAAGTAGACAGGCCACTATTCCCGTAGACCATAACATAAGTTATAACAAGTTAGCAACTCGCACTGTGGAGACTTCAGTCCGTCAAACATCACACCTTGTCCTGACTTGAAGTTGTATCAAATTGTACTGTACTGTGTTTAGAAGATAAACTGACTCTGAAGTAAAAACATATTTCAATACTAAATTCAATGAATCTTTGTTTAAGAGCAGTCGTGGGCCAGTGGAAACTGCCACGACTTACGATTTGTAGGTAAATCAATTGAGTGAACTATTTCACCACCACTGCTCTCAAAACGATGAAGGAAAAGATCGTGAGGAAATTTCCTAAAACCAAAAATTCGAAGACTCGAATTCGGATTGGACACAGAGAGTAAGCCTGTGTTCCAGCAGTAGAAAAACAATATAGGTTAATTATGTATAAATCTTTATTTTCTATATTGCGGAACTTATATAAACAAATATTAAAAGCATTATCTAATTATATTTATTAATGACGATGCAGTGAACTTACTTAAACCTTTTTTATATTAGAACCTTTTAAATATTAGAATGATTCTCAACAAGAGCCAATTATTTCTAACTCTACCTTTTGATACTAAACTACTACTATATAACGCGTCATTACACGGAGGACATCCCGGATATCGACCAGTGCGAGATTATGGCGGCCCTCGAGCAGCTAAAGAACAACAAGGAACGTGGGGATGACGGAATAACGACAGGGCTACAGTCCTGAGAGAGCTAGCGAGTCTCTTTTAACTCCGTCATCCAAGAGGGTACAACGCTCGATGCATGGAGCAGAGGTGCTGTGGTTCTGTTCTTCAAAAAAGGTGTCAAACCCTTGCTGAAAAACTATAGACCCATCTCATTTCTGAGCCACATATACAAGCTGTTCTCGAGGGTCGTCACGAACCGTCTCGCCAGGACACTTGAAGAGTTCCAGCCACCAAAACAAGCCAGTTTTCAAAAAGGCTTCAGCACCGTCGTAGACCACATCCATACTTTTCATAGCTTGCAGAGTATGCAAACTGAAGTGGCAGTGGGCTGGCCATGTTTGTCGCAGGACCGATGGCCGGTGGAGCAGACGAGTCCTGGAGTGGAGACTGCGTATCGGCAAGCGTAGTGTGGGACGCCCCCCAGCTAGATGGACGGACGACCTAAGGAAGGTGGCTGGGATGGATTGGATGCGGAAGGCAAAGGTCAGGGTGTTGTGGCGCAGCCTGGGAGAGGCCTATGTCCAGCAGTGGACTGCAATTGATGTAATTGATTGATACCTTTTGATACATGGTACATTGGATACATAGGCAATTTAATTTTCATTATGTAATAACAGACAGAATTCATAAAAATATTCATATTTTTACAATTTTGCTAACTTGGCACATGAACACAGTTGAAAGTTTTAGGCCGAAATGCAAACGAACCCGGGACATTTCGTAGTCAAAAATACATTTCTCCTACGTAAATAATGTTTTAATAATACTCTGGTGCGGTCAACGCGAAAATATACGGCTTGGTTAATGTGGAAATGGATTTTTTGTATTTTACTTTCAATTGTATTGACTTTTATTTTAATGCTTAATGCAAGGAAAGTGATACTGATTTTTACAAAGGTTACCCATAATGAAGAAAAAGTCTAAAATCGTCAATCTGCCCTAAGAAAGCGTGATGGTCAGTCAATGCTCATACCTTTTCTGTGTGAGAAGAGGCCTAGTTGCCTTGCAGTGGGACAATAAAAACTGGTTAGTACTATTATATTGTTATGTACCATAACCGTGCAGCAATGCGTTATAACATTTGATCGCACTTTCAACGCCATAACATTTTCCAGAACGATACCTTAATTCTTTGAACGTGGATCCACGCGAGACACAAAGGCATTGATGTTTCTGTTGTGACAATAATTTAACTAGCATCATAGTATCTATAACGTGCCGCTACAAAGGTGACATTAATTTAACACACGGATTTTTCCGGATGAAATTAAATGATTGTTTTTATTATTTAAAACCTCTTTCCATACCATCGAACTAACCCCCAAACGCGGACATGTCATAAAATTCTCATTTGCGTGTTGCCCGCAGTCTAGAGCCTGTGATATTATCCACTGTTTCGTTGGCTCCTTAGTTTTTATCTCCCCCTGTGCCCGCCATTATGCTAATGATATTTTTATGAAATAATGCCGTTTGATTGAAGAGGGGTGTGTGGTTTCAAGGATTAGTTGACAGCAGAGGTGTCACCTTTATTCCGGCGACCGAGAGAATGTTTTCCTGGCACCTGTCAGATGAAAGCGATTAAGAACTATTTCCACTTTATTAAAAAAATATCTCTAGACCTGGGTTTAAACCATCATGCCATTTTTTAATTTCAAACTTTATTCCGATAAAGTTAAAGTTCTAATTACAAAAACTGTCGTTAAACCCGAGTCGGAGCCGTCAATTTTATAATAAGAACTTTAAGATTTGGGCCTGGAGTAAAGTTAAAACTTGTTTTCTAGCATGATTTTTTAAGTTTAAAGTCGTAAAACGTGTATTCCACTCAGTGATTGCAGTCCTTCCACAGTTATTACCGACTTCAAAAAAAGGAGGTTATCAATTCGACACGTATGTAGGTATGTAATATTTTTGAACTGCAATATATTCACATATGACAAACTATTAGGACTTCAAAACAAATATACAAAATTTTATAGATGTATGTATACATATAATATTTTCACGGCTTGGACACAGGCCTCCTCTCTCTGAGAGGGAGTGAGCCATTATCCACCAAGCGGGCTCAGTGCGGGTTGGTAGATGTCACATGTCTTCGAATTTTTGGTTTCCTCATGAGGTTTTCCTTCACCGTTTTGAGAGCAGTGGTGATGAAATAATTTACACAAATTAAAGCGCCTGACACAAACGTAACGTTTTGTAAACTCACATCACTAATGACTAGCCAGAATGTCACAGCACTAGTATTTCAATGGCAGTCCGTACATATTCATTGGTAATTGAGTTTGGAACTGGTTACTTTTGAGTAGCATCGTGGACAACGGGCCTAGTTTAACACAATTAATGTACCCTTGAAGTTGTAGGCTTCATTACACCTTAACAGGTATTATAAAGGGCTATAGTAAATAGTGACACCTTGTGAATATACCCTCAATTGAAACATGGTACTGGACAAAAGGGCCAGCTACTCGTACCTATCAAGTTATCAAACTTAAGGCTGGTTTTAGTGTCCGAATATAGATTTAATTCCATATAAAATAATTTGTGACTTATCTGCCGGATAAATTAACCGGAACCTATCTGAAAGTGTTACAACAATCAACAAGTTTCATAACCATTTATCCTACACCATAAAAAGGCCGTAAAATGTTAGCCCGTCACCACCAATAGACATTTTTAATCTCGCACACGTAATTTTTAATTTTCAAATTTTCAAAAGCCAGGCTGACCAATTAAAAACAAATTACTTGCTCGACTAAGAGAGCACTCGACGCCCGCATTTCTACGTGGAAATACGTTTGAACATGGAATTCCACGTTCTAATGTCAAAAGAAGGCGTTCATGAAATTCAAATTTTTGAATTCGTTTTCTATCGTTCTTTCTTTTATAAATCCCGGGAATAAACGATGTCAAACTGATAACGGAATTCTTTTTGCGGGATTGTGGGTTGTTAACATTTTGGTGTTAAGAATGTAATTTGTGGTTTATGGGTTTTTAAAAGTTAGTGATGTATGTTTTTGGGGTGATAGGTGTCCCGTTTCCTTTCGTGTATATCTTTTTGGTTAATTTTCTGTTTGGGATAAGCAGCTTTGGTGCCATAAAGCTTTTCCCTGAATCAGAAAATACGTTTAACAGAACATCTTTCTTCTAAATAGAAGTTCTATTATGTGTTACGAGAACTTTCTTAACATCATTCTATACATATAATAAAATACTCATGTATAATTTTTGTCTGTTTGTCTGAATTTATTTTCCACATTGGCGTAAAAACGGCTGAATGAAATTTGGCACACAGATAGGTAGTTTATAACCTAGATTATCACATAGGGTAATTTTAATCTCAGTAGTATGTTCCCGTGGGATATTTAGCGACATCCACGCTGGCGAAGCCGCGGGCAAATGTTAGTTTTGTTTAGCGAGATAGTTTATGTAGACACTTAAGACTCACAGAACTTCTTTGAAAAACTATCTTGCAATGTAGATAAGTACTGAGCAAATGATAAAGTAATTCTTAGTATTGTTGGAAAGAACGAGACGGGCTCGTGGCTTAGAATTAACAGCTGCAAGGGTCGATCAATCAAGTTAAGCTGCGCATACCGAGGTTGGTTCGTAGATGGGTGCCCATCTATTTCATACCGAGACCCCTCCGTGCCTCGGAAAGCACGTTGAGCCGTTGGCTGTCATTTATGGATCTATGACAGTCGTTACAGGTAGTCACTGTCAGCAGCCCGAAAGTCTGACAACCTGTCCTTACCAAGAGATATTGTGTTTCCCAGTAACTGGGTTGTGGAGGTCAAATAGGCAGTCGGTCCATGCAAAATACTGGCAAAAATAAACCATAAGTGATTTGATCACGCAATATAAACGGAGGTTGTCCTACGATTACCAACTACAAGATTACAAGGAGTGCTTCGCTTTTTGACATTGCAAGGGTTACCTTGCAATGTCAAAAATAAATTTGAACCACTACTGAAGGGTTAAATGTCATTAAGAGATAAAAAGCTAAATATTTATTTATTAACGGACACACAAACAAACATACCTACATTTAAAGATCATGGCGCAAGTAAAGTCACTTAACTTTCTTTGGTTGCAAGTAAGTAGGTACCTAATTTGATTTTATAATTTCTTGGTTTTAGTAGATTTTTATATTTTATTTATCCTTTTGATACATTCTTATTTTGTAAATGTGAGGACTTTGCAAGCCTTGTAGACTAGATCTGTAGACAATTTTTTATTTTATCAAGTACCTGGTACTTGTTGACAGGCCTACTCTGTCCTCCCATACCTACTGTAATTTGAAAACATTGTAAAAGCCAATTATTTTTAAAACAGTAACCATGCGAGTTTTTTGCCGGTTCTTCTCCATAGGAAACGACCAATTGGAACCGTGCACCTAGCTTCTGAGGTTTCACAAGTGCCCATGTCGGTTTATGTGAAATAAAATATTATGATTTTGAATTAATATGAATGATAGACACGATTAAGAAAATATTAAATGAACTATCAATTTATTATATTCGCATTCATTACCCGACTACGGCGAAGCAAAAAGGAGGGTTATTTATTAATTGCGTTCCTTTAATAAAGATTGGTTCTTGGCAGCTCTGGACAGAGAGTAGGGAGGTCTTTGCCCAGCAGTGAGACACAAAATAGGCTAAAAAAAATAAAATAAAAACACTCCGGGAGTGCCGACAGAAGCGAAAACAAAACACAAACAGAATACTTTGCCATCACTCACTGATATACATTCAAACCGAGTGCATCCCGAGGACAGCCGAACACGTCCGAAGCGGTGTCGGTTACGGTAACAGTGGCGCGAATTCAATCTTTTTTTTACATCTCAAAAAATGCCTAACGCGCCTAAAGAAGTTTTCACTTCAAAAATAGTTTACCTACACAATATGTATTTTTATTTTAATCTAATAAACAGAGACTACAATTAGTAATGTTGAGATTGCAATAATTGGTATGTCCTTATAAAGTTCATAAAAGGTATTAAAATAACTATGTTGCCACGTGAATAATTCATGAAATAAATATTTGAGTAACCGAATAAGCTCTCGAGTATAATCTTTTATCATTTCTCTTGCGTAGTAGGGGATTTTACAACCTTCTTTAAATAATTCATACTTCTCAAGCATACGTTTTTTTCAGCGTAACCTTGATTTATATAAAATATTCATTTTTAAAGATATTGCTCTTTACATAACTTAAGATTTAAGAGACAGAAAAAGTTTACGTTGTCATAAGACACGTTCTACACACTGACTTTTTCTTGGGAGATAATTTATTTTTAAAATTCCTACACTACATTTTTTTAGACTTTTTCATGGGTTATAAAACAGCTTGCTTTTTCAAACTAAAAATAAAACTGTATGTGTACATTAATGCAATAAAGATTTAATTGAATTGAATTAAAACTTGTTTAGGAATTATTCAAAATGAACGTGATTTAGATAGTCATGGTTATGTAGTTAAAGCACCCTGGGCTGACAGCCTGTTACGAATACTAGTTACAGAGGCCAGCACATCAAGCTACCCCAATCTGTCAAATTTCTTTGATAGATTTTCAACTTTACCACAAAGGAATAAGGTTCATATTCAATTGGCAAATTTTGACAGATTGGGGTAGCTTGATGTGCTGGCCTCTGTACCTAATATTCTCACAAAACGATAGAGGAAAAAGAATAACACGCTTTTCGCACTCCTGCCCTTATCACAATTAATATAGGATCAGCGCAGCATGTCTTCTTTTACCATACATTTCTCATTACTTTTTTTTTTTGGGAAATGGTGAACCATTTATCGAATTCTGCCAAAAATACGTGCGAAACAAACGCGGCAACAAATAGCGGGATGAGCGCTGAGGTATTGAACTGGCTTCCGAGCAGATCGGCGAAATCACGGGAGAAATAGATAGAATCATAATAAAATCTGTGCGTTAGAACAGGCCAGTTTCGCTTGTTTCGCTTGTCGTACAACGGACAAGTCATGGCGAAACTACTGCGGTTACGCTGCTATGGTTTCGCAGCAGAGATGTTATACCTGCCTAAATGTCATTCAAGCGCCAGCAGATCTATATAACTGTGTATTGTAGGATGAAAAATAACTCCGGCATAAACGAATGTTTCCTTTTTCAAAAACGAACAAAACCGTTGCCCCTACCTACGCATTCGCTTGCTATTCTCCAAGGTCAAATTTTGTCGCAAAGGTCTAAAAAGGTCCCTGTTTAGCACTGGACGTCTGAAGCTTTTTATATTTCGTCTGTTTTAGTACCTATTCGCACTATATTGCTGATAGCAAGGCGTTTTGCATACGGTTTCTGGTAGGTACCTAGGTTTCTTTTTTATGGATACCAATTTAGGTTTCGATAGGAATGTTTTAAAAATACAAGGCTGATTTTTGGACATTCTGGTCTAGGTTTTTGGCTTTACTAGTTTATAATGTTTCTAATAGAATGCTTCTTTTCATGACGGGACCTTCCCGTATTAGGTAAGTATTTAAAAACGGTCGCATTCTTATTTGTCTCAATCTGTCAAAAATACCTCTAATTTACTTGCATGCCTAAATGACAAATTTTTGTCATTGATTGTCACTAAGAGTCTTGTCGCGAATTTTTTTTTTTTTTTTCGTGAAGTGACGTCTGAGGGAGTGGCCTATTCGATCGCGTAAACGTTAACATTCACTCACATCAATTTGTAAGGAATAATATGTTTCTCATTATTGTTACCAGACGGCGCTCTTACAGTTTCAGTATACAAATTGAAGTTTACTTACGTTAACGCGATCGAATACTTACGTATAAAAACTCGCTCAAGGCTCTAGAGGGCCTAGAGTGGCTTATGAGGAGTTCTAGCTTGAATGATTCACATGGACCTCAAACACTCCCTGCAATATATTGTGCTTTACAGGGGACACCCTCAAATCCACGTAAAGTGCACCCATTGTATGTGAACCCCCACTTATTTCTCTGTCAAACGCACTTTCAGGGCATAATTTGACATTGACAGCACCTTAAGGTTATTGCAGTAAGGGCGTTTTTCGCAGTTAACTGACGTGTATTTTATCGTACTTTAGCGGACTCGGCCCAGTTATATAGCTACGATTATTATGCTACCCACGTACATTAAAAGTATACCTTTTTTAAGGTACAATGTCATCTGTTCTTATTACTTATTTTATTTATTTAGGGTCTGAGATAATTTGAGTGTCCATCTTTTAAGGGTTTATTGAATCGTATAAATCGTGTGGGGTTGTTAAAAATACTGATAATTTGGCTCTGTCCCTTTAGTGCTAAACATTATGAACAAGAAAAATATCGGAAAACGTAATGTGACTATGCAGATGAAAGGAAGGTCAAGTGTGGAAGACAATCTGAAAAAAAAAAATCTTTTGAATTTTGAACATCCAAACATGACATTCCTTTCATGTGGCATTACGTTTTCAGATCCTTTTCTTGTTTCACTCAGAAATGAACTATGATCCCACAGTATCTAGGTCAATATTACTCTGAAACTAAACATCCATCCAACAGTGCATAATATTCTCCAAGTAACAGCACAGAATAGTACAGAACATCAACTCCGTACAACGAGCTAAAACAGGCGCAGGCTCACATAGACGCGTAAGTGCGGCGATCTCAAACAAGTATTAATGAAGTGTAAATCGAGTGAAGCATGTCTATAATATTTATTATGTGAAATAAAATTATGTTTATTTCTGTAAGTAAGAAGTCTTTAAGACCCATTCACACGTACCACAATCACACCATATCACAGCGACAAAATGTGGTCAAGTTGTAGTTACGTGTAGATAGTGTCGCTGCGGCTTCTTGCGGTTGCGTTGTGGTACCTACAAAATGTTGTGTCGTGTGTGGCCGGCAGCTAGTTCGCGGTGTCGCTGGTGGTTGCGTTGTGGTTGCGACGTGGCTGCGATGTGGGCGGTATCACACACAAAATGTGGTGACAACTATAAATTTTCATACAAATTAGCGCCCGCTCACATGTTGTAGTTGTGGTACGTGTGAAACAAACCTTAGTTATTAAGTCATGTATTCTATATGTGTATATATTTAGCCTACATGATACCCACGTCTACGTTTTCGCTCGATGTATGGAGTCGACCTTCTGTACTATTCTGTGGCAGTGGATGCCATTTAAGTGACCCCGGAGCGGACATGTGCAGAATTTATTATGAGTGTGTGAATTACCCTGCCATGTCTTACTACCAGGGGGCTACCTTGTTCAAACATGGACATTGAAGGGTTACACTTTCAAACAAACTTTGACGAGGTTGTTTATTTGGTTTGTGAATGAAAAAGGTATGTATTTTAATTGGGAGAGTGTAAAAAGCACAAGAAGTGTACAAAAAGAGTTTTGTGCGGGGTAATTGCATTACACATTTACAATGGCAATGGCATTTATTTTGAGGGTTCTACAGCATTCATTGCGTTATTGACGTTGCGAGCAGTTTTATTTTTTAAACACGGTGGAATGAATTAGGAATTTCTTCCAAAATCCTTCAGATTGAGGTTGAAAGTGTGTTACCCAATGAGTCAAATTCAATCGTGGTGCATCAAATTAGCTTATTTTCAGGAGAAAATAAGCTTATTTAAGTTTTATAATGTTATGGAATCACATATTAGTCAAGTCAAGCAGGCGCCTCATCAAAACCATTTTACGTGTTGATTCTTTCATAATATCAGCTTATGAACGTCTGCTGAAAATGGGATGAACAAAGGGGAAATTGCTCTAATTGTCCTCTGAACAGTTGGATTCGTCACTGTTGTGTTGGTACGTCATTATCATAGTGAGGGACTCTGCCTATCCACGTTGCTCTACTTCCATTGGTTAGGAAAGGAAAATCATCTTAATTGGTTGTAATATTGTACACAAAACCTTGTAAAACATTTTAAAAGAGTAACGGTGGAGTTTCTTGCCCATTCTTCTCCATGCGAACACTACCTTTTGGAAGGGGCAATTAGAATCAATTCTATTTCATTGTAATTTTTGACGTTCAAAAGTGCCTTCAATGTGCCTTTTTGAAATAAACGATTTGACTTTGACTTTATTAATGTCATTTCTGTCCACTTTAAAAAAAACTAAGAGAGAGAGACACTATAGAGTAACTATTGAGTTTCTTGCCCATTTTTCACCTTTTGGTTGGAAGGAGATAGACCCAATGTATTGTTTCATTTAATAATCTTACTGTGAAACAAACATAATATGCAAAAGTAAAGGCACCAACTACCTAAGTCAAAAAAAGAAAATCTCCCTAATCCGCCATGCTAATGAAAAAATCCGTTAATTTAAAATTCTTAGCAGCTGAAACAGGACGGTATGTACATAAAAATCGTATTAAATCTCATCGAATATAGCTTGGAGTGTTAATTTGGTTCAAATTTATCGCAGGCCAATTGCAAATATATAAGGGTGGTCGGGGGTAGAAAAGTGTTCCTGATTTATGTGCCGCGGTCGCTTTAAAACGGTAGACCGGGAGCCTGGATGGGATTTGACATGTATGACTTATTATATGTATATATATATATATATATATGGCGCTGTCGTCAACATAAGCATCGGCTCTGTACTTATTTAATGTTTATAAATAGTGAAACAAGTGCTTAGAGCAAGATATAGTGTTTATTTAAAGACTAACAACGTAAACAATCTGTGACAGTGTTATCCAGAAAACGCCTTGTGAATTAATGAAGAAAACTGGGTTGAAAAAACTGTGATCATATTCGTTAATAATTCAAATAAACAAAACATTATATAATATTCCACTGTGCATTATCTGTGATTGGGTTAAATTAAACGGCTAGAACTCATAAAACACTGTATAGTTCGTAAAACCAGTGCTTTAATCAATCATAACATTTGAAAAAACGTTAGAAAAGAAAAATTCAAATGATCTGCTACAAATACTGCTATTAGCGACATCTAGTTTAAGCCTCAAAACACTAATGAGTCGATAAAACAGTGTACGGTACTGAATGCTTGGACTGGTTTAGAACTTCGATACGCTAATTAAGTGCACGGTTGGCTTACTCAAGAAAATTAAGACTGACGCACATCGAGTCGCTGGATCGAATCCCACCGCGCCAGTACCACTTTTTGTATTATTGTTTCGAACTTTCGGCATAATAAACATAACAGTATGGAAGAATTTACAAATGTGACTCAACGAAAAAGAATAAAACATTGTTCACATGTAAGCGAGGGTGAACTGGACCTAGATGTCTCATATCATAGTTTACCTAACCACAACAACGAATTTAGTAATGATATTATGGCTTCGATGAAAGAAGATATAAACCAACTAAAACTAGAACTGCAGTCTGCAAACAATGAAATAGATATGTTAAATATCGAAAATGTCACATTAAAAGAAAGAAATAGGAGTTATGAGAATAAAATAAAGTTTTTTAAATCAGTCGGAATTGAGGGATTGGCATCAAACAAAACAACAGAAACACCTAGGAAGTTCTATTCACCTCAGTATCAACGGCGCTATAGAACCGTAACGATGAAAATGGGGTTTCCAAGAACCTCATCAAGAGATTTTACCCTGCATGCCATATCAACAATAAGCCCAAATAAGAAGTTAGACGTTTCCTTAACACAGGAGTCTTCGGTCACAGGAACAGTACTGTCGTCACCTACAAGAAATAACGGGGATTTAAATAGTTGTTTCATACAAGACATATCAAATTTATCTTACGTGGAGGAGCCTAACAATGAGGAACCGTTAACTACATTAGTAGAGGTGGATCCGACAAGAAACCGAACTAATGTTTCGTCAACATCTCAGCTAGTAGGTACTAATGAAAGCGCAAAAGTTCTTGTGGAGAATAAATCCTGTGAGCTTCGAAAGGATCCAGTCCCCACACGAAAGCACAGACTTGCGATATTCGCAGATCAAGCTGGCTACGGTATGCGTGAAAGACTACAAAACTTTCTAGGAGAATCTTTTAGTGTAATGTCAGTAATAAAACCAAACGCGCCACTGAATCAAATATTAAATTCATGTTTATCTATGTGTAAAGATTTCACCAAATCTGACTTTATTTTGATAATGGCGGGTTCTAATGACAATAATCCGTTAAGTATAATAAGTGCATTGCATTATACCTTGCACAACATTCAAACAACGAACATTTTAGTAAGTAAGATCTATTACAATAAATATTTAAATGTATCCAAATTGAATTGCACGTTAAAATATGTTTGTAAAAATTGTGAAAATTCGAATTTTATATCACTTGACAACAATTATTATACTAATACAGGTGGTTTATTCAACAGGTTGATTGCATGCCAGTTAATACACAGGGAAATACTAGGTATACAGTATAAGACAAAATATTTAAATTATGTTCAAAATAGGATTAACAATCAACATTATTCGTCAAATGTGCAATGTAGGAATGTTTATACACAAACAAATTCGAATTTTGACAATAATAGGAATAATGCTACGACACCGAAACTGTTGGTAAATTCTGCTACACAAACAGAATTAAATAGTTCGTCAATAACCACCGATAATAATGATCTTTTTCGTGACTAAAACTGATACACAAAACAGGTTATATAATAATTCTTCAGTTCTTTTATTATCGAAAACAAACTATCTTAAAATATTTCATCAAAATGTATGTGGCATAAGTAATAAAAAAACAGAACTTGAAGTATATATCGAAACACATGAAATTGATTTAGATTACTTATGCATAACAGAACATTTCCTAAATGATAAATCTGCACATGTATTTTGTATGTCCAATTATAATTTAGCATCATACAACACAAGGACAAACAAAAAGAGAGGAGGTAGCCTTATTTTAGCACATAAAAATAAACAATGTGAAAACATTGACGCAATTAAAAAGTTATATAGATCAGAAAGTTTTGAGATTTGTGGTGTTAAAGATCTTAAAACAGGTTTACACATATGCTGTTGTTATAGAAGTCCAGTTGAGAAAAATCTTGAAAGTTTCATGGGTAGTTTAGAAAAATTTTTGGAACTATTTCTGGATAGGAAGTGCTTAGTTTGTGGCGACTTTAATATCGACGTACTGGTTGAAAGTAGAAAAGCTTCAGAGTTCATAAGTTTATTGAGATGTTATAATTTTAGATACCTTATAAAAACTCCTACTTTCATTCGAAATAAATCAAACTCGTGTATTGATAATATAATTACAAATGTTGATGACGATTGTATAGAGAGTTGTTTGGTCGATCACAATGGTATAGCAGATGGTCATGGTGGGCTTTTTTGCAATATGGTTCTAGATAAAATCAATGAGAAAACGAAGAGCTCAGAATATACCATAACAATTAAAAAAAGGTTATTTAACACAAAAAATAATGCTGAGTTTAAAAAGAGTATTTCAAATATAAATTTTAGTAATATGGGAATAAATAATTTTCTAGAAAATTTTGGTAAAATTTTTCGTACCTGTTACCCAAAGAAGGCTATTAAAATAAAGCCTGTGAAAAATAAAATAATAAAGTGGGTAACCAAGGGAGTCAAAGTATCAAGTAAAATGAAAAGAGTTTTATGCTGTGACACCCCAAATAATGATAGTATCTCGAATTACAAAATAAAATATATTCGAATTTACAGAAGGGTTATAAAGCAAGCTAAAAAGTTAGCCATATCAGTTCATCTTAGTAAAGCTAAAAATATACCCAAAGAGACATGGAAACTAGTAAATGAACATACAAAGAAAACAAAAAACAAGCTTAGAAAAAAACTTGTCCTAAATATAGACAACAAAGTTATCTATGATTCCCAGGATATTGCTAATAAATTCGTTGACAGCTTTGTTTACAAGCCATCACTGACACTTAACAAAGATAAAGCAATGTCCTTTCTGAATGAAACAACGGTGAGAGTTGAGAGTAACTTGTCATTCAAGCCGACTACACCAATGGAGATAAAAAAGATGGTGTGTCACATGGCTAACAAAAAATCGTGCGGATATGACGACTTACCAATAACAATTATTAAGCAGAACATAGAATTTTTAGCACATCCTCTTTCTGAATTTTTTAATAAATGTATTAAAGAGTCAATTTTTCCAGATCAACTCAAACTGGCTAAGGTAATTCCGATATACAAAAAGGGCACAAATACTGACCCAAAAAATTACCGACCAATATCCTTGCTACCAACTTTGTCAAAACTTTTTGAAAAGATAATTAAATTTAGACTAATGGTACATTTAAATCTAAATAAAATAATCCATTTAAGACAATTTGGGTATCAAAAGGGCATTGGCACTTCAGATGCCATAGACACTCTCATTGATGACGTAGTTAGTAAATTAAATGACAAAATGAAAGTGGCTGGACTATTTATTGACTTGAGTTCTGCATTTGATACTATAGATCATCAATTACTGCTGGCTAAATTGGAACATTATGGTATAAGAGGTGATGCTTTAAAACTTATGACATCTTATTTACAAAACAGACGAATGTATGTCGAAATAAAAAACATTGATGAAAACAATCATGAAATAGCATATAAATCAAAGATGATATACATAAAACGAGGGGTACCTCAAGGCTCAATTTTAGGTCCAATATTGTATCTTATCTTCACAAACGATTTATTAAATTTCATGAACACAGTTCAGCCTGACGTTTCGTGTGTTGTTTTTGCTGATGACACAAACGTAATAATTGCAGCGCATGACTTAAAAGAATTGTCCGCAAAAGTAAATAAAAGTCTAGATAATCTTTCTGAATGGTTTACAGCTAATAATTTACTAATTAATACAAATAAAACAAATATAATGTTATTTAAGACTACATCTCGTAACACTGATACTATAGATGTGACATTGAAGGGAGACAAGATAGGATTGGTAAATGAGGTAAAATTCTTAGGTATAAACATTGATTCAAATCTAAACTGGAAACAGGAGCTTGCTGCTATTGATTCCTCTATATCCTCTGCATGTTATGCACTTAGGAGCCTCAGGGATGAAATAGATTTGAAGCAACTTAAAGCATGCTATCATGCTTTGGTTGAATCTAGGTTGAGGTACAGCATCATGTTTTGGGGAAATAGCTATAACTACAACCGCCAAAGAGCATTCATCCTTCAGAAGCGTGCCATTAGAACCATTGTCAAAATTTCACAGCGGGATTCATGCAAAGAATATTTTAAGAAATTAGACATTCTTACAGTTCCAAGTTTGTATATACTAGTTCTGTTAAGCAAGTTCGCAAAATATATACATCAATATGAATCACAAAAAGAAAGACAGCTGAGAGAGAACACACGAAGGAAAGTTATTAAAAATATAATGGTGCCTAAATTTAACATAGCAAAGCATTGTTCACGTTACCAAGCAGTAGAGTTATATAATAAGTTACCTACTGATTTAAAAACTTTGGTATATAACAAAAACTTATTTAAGGCAAAGCTGAAAGCCTTCCTATTAGAAAAATGTTTATACTCTATATCCGATTTGAAGTTGAATGATTCCAGATAAATTGTGTATGAATTATTTGATTTGGTATTGACATTTAATTTATTTGACATTTGGATTAGTGGCATTTATTTGAATTGACATTTTATTTGATTGACATTTAATTTGCATTTAATTGACATTTAGTTTGCAGTTAATTGACATTTATTTAATTTTGACTGACATTTAAATTACATTTGATTTTATTTTATTTTATTTACGCAACATGGAATAGACATGATTGTTTCGTAGCTTATGTGGTTGGATAATTATGTAATTCATAATTTAATTGACATTTAATTTATATCGATTTAGCTTTTTATTTTTCATTTAATTCAATTTCGTTGACATTTAACTTACATTTGATTGACATTTAATTTACATCTAACTGGCGTTTAATTTACATTTGATTTTCATTAAGTTTACCTAACATGGAATTGACATGGTTGTGTTTGGGCTTTTTATGGTTGGACATATAAACAGTAATTTAATTGATATTTAATGCTCAGTTGATTTACGTAAAATGGAATAGATATGGTTGTTTTTGTGCTTTTTATGGTTTGACATGTAAACGGTTTCCGATTGACGACATGGTAATCTTTTTCAAATTATTTTTGTTATTGCTTCTGTTATGATTTGAAATGTAATTATTTTGTAAAATTCGAACACAATGTAAATTGTTTGATGAATAAATAAATAAAAATAAAATAAATAAAAATATTGGTTGAATTTTATAGCAAATCGAGAATTATGTTGTCGCTGTTACATACGTATATTATAACGTTACACTTGTCATTCTCGAAGGGTTAGGTAAAGGTGATTATTCATCAACACTTCACCTAGGTAGTTATGTTTAAGTCTCATGTAATAGGGTACATTGACTACCTCGTCTACACGGTCTTCACGTGATCTGACCAATATTATATATGTCTGGTCTTTAAAAGAGAATGTGACCTCCGAGTTTGTTTCAGCCTTTCTTCTCAGAGTAGTCCGATAGGAAACGCCGACTTAGCTTATTTTTATTTACTTACAAAATATTTTTTTTTATTTCATTTCGTCGTTCTTGTGGTCGCAATCTTTGGGTCTTGGACACTCCTGGGTTCGTTTACAAGGCAGGACAAAATGATATTGAGTTTATGAACTATGAAATTCTCAGTAGCAGCCTGAAGTATGCATATTTTGTGCCCGGTTACTGCACGATGTTATGTACCAAGAACACTTTGTAAGTGAAGTAGAACAAGTACTTTTCAACTACCTTAACTTTTACTACCAAAAGTTTAGAAACTCGAAGATTTCCAAAAAATAATTATTTTATTTGTAACGGTTCTGTAACTGTTAAAGTGATCTCATTATTTAGTTCATATTTTTTTATAGTAATACTAGCCGTGCCCCACTGTTTCACCCGCATACGTTTCGATCTCGTGGGAATATCGGGATAAAAAGTATCCTATGTGTTAATCCTGATTATAAAATATCTGTGTGTCAAATTTCATCCAAATCCGTTTAGTCGTTTTTGCGTGAAAGAGTAACAAACACCCATCCATCCTCACAAACTTTCGCGTTTATAATGTTGGTAGGATAGTAGGATAAATGCAGACTGGAAATCAAATTGAGAAAGCTTTACCCTAGTAATTATAGGGATAAAGCTTACAATAGCAATAAGCATCAAATCCAATGTTTCCGTTTAATTTCGTCGTTTCCTAGAAACGCTCTGTTAATCGTGGGAACTAAACGTTAAGAAGGAAAACTGTTCGTACGTGTCTTAACAAACCATGATAGACTAAATAGTCGCACAAAGTCCCCTATTCAGAAAAAAATATCCTTTTTTATTCTGATAAGAAATTAGAATAAGTTATTTTTTGTTTTGTACGACTAAGATTTGTTATTTTTTGTATAAGTTATTATTTTTAAAAGCACGATCCCTTAAATAAACAAGCTAAATAAACAAGTTTCTTATTGCGAGAAAGTGCAATTTGGCGAAAGGTGGATGCAGAGAAAATAGACCGCTTCTGAAACTAAGAAGATAACGTCACGCCTGTAGGTAATCCCAGAACGGTTAGACAGTTGTAACTATATAATTATAGTGTATATATTATTGGTGTTGTGAAGAACTAATTGTTTTCTAGTGATCAAAGCTCTAGCTTTGATCACTAGAAAACAATTAGTTCGCTCTATTAGCCTTGTGTGGGATCACACGTCTCACATAATATTAGTAGACACACCTTCCAATATATAAATAAAAGGATAATAAACGTATTATTGAAATCCTTAGAACGGTCTTTCCTTTGGTGTTCCACCATTCATAATCATAATCATTTATTCATTGTAAAACATAGGTACATTATAAGTTCTTATTTGTTGATATGTTGAGGGCGCTATGCTTTGCCTCTAGGGCATACAAAAGTAGTAACATGCAATATAATTAAAACAATAAATTAACATAGATATTACATGAATTATGAAGAAATTGAATGATGTCATAAATTAAAATTAAATGTCGTTAAGAAAGATCAATAATTGTTACTTAGAAAATTTCAGGAATTTTATAACAGCATGTCATTCAAATATTCTGTGATTGAATAATAGCATTTTTCTATTAAAAATATCTTTAATTTTCTCTTAAAGTTGTGCAATTTTTAATTTTTTATGCTATCAGGAATTTTATTATATATAACCGGACCCATGCCTAAAATACTTCTCCTTGCTAGTGCTGTTTTGTATTTACCTGTACACAACATTAACCCTTACTTTGCCATCATTCACTGACATATCGGAAATACATTAAAATCAAGTACATCCCAAGGACAGCCGAACATATCCGAATGTAGCGCTGTGTCGGTAACAGTGTCGCGAGTTCAATGGTTTTTTCTCATCTCAAAGTTTTCACTTCAAAAAGGTTCGCTTTAAAATAAATTAGCCAAAATCGGTTTTCAGACCGTTCCACGTTCCCAACCTACGATTCCGGTCGATTCTAGAGCCGGTTACGACTGGCTTTATCCGGCTTGTCGCTTCTTTGGCTCAAAATGGCGGCATAATTCAGTCTACTTTGTGGCCCAACGGACGCCACAATTCGATTTTACTATTCTTAATGTAGAACTGTTTAACTTATAATTAATGGTAAAGTTAATGTGTTTTATGTGTGATTAGAAGAAATACTGTAGTTTATTATAAATGGCAATCAAAACGCTGACTTAGGACTAGGGTGTGAGATAATTGTAAGCTCGTAGAGCCTAAAGAACTGAATCGATCGAAGGATTATTTTACACATTTATGTAGTCATAAATCAACAGTATGTTACAGGCCACATCTTACAGAAATAAAACAAAGTCGGGTTAGTTACACCATTTATAATTCAAGCACGGCTGGACCGATTTTTAACTAATAACACATAAGAAAAAATTAAGAATAAAATAATAATAAAGATAATTCATTTTCTCATACATTTTGTATGGAACGGCTTTTTTGATGATATCTGAAGAAAGGATTGACTGATTTCATTTATTAATTCTGAGGTGGTACGGAGTTCGCCGGGTCAGCTAGTGATATCATGAAAAATAAACTACGAGTATAATAGAATTACGTGAAAATATTTTGTTTATTTCGTAGTAGTTTTTTCAGTTTAATGTAAAACAATCCCTCGACAGAAAGTTATTGACACTTGAAACATCTAGCCAGAGGAGAATTGTCTATGATACAGTTGAAAAGAGTCATGTACCTATAATTTAACAAACTATCATTGCCATAAAAATGAAACACAAAAATGCAAAAAGCGGAATACCTATATTGGGGTCGCCGCCCAGTCTATCGGATGCAGCTGAATACCAGTATTTTACATGGCCCGACTGCCTATCTGACCTCTACAACCTAGCTACTGGGTAACACGTTACTCCTTGGTAAGACTTGTCAAGATTTCGGACTTCTGACTATAGTGCTACAACGTTATTGTGGCGTAAATCGGTACTAACGCCGCGTCTTTTTTGAATATATTTCAAGTGACATTTCACAAAACAATTAAACAAACGTTTACCAACAGCACCCCCTGTCAACATCATTCGAGTGCCAAAATATCCTAGTACTTACCATAAAAATTGTCATAGGTCTACGAATGACAGCCGAAACCGACGGCTCGCAGTTGCCTTCAAAAGGGTTTTTTACAACATCGCCTTTGAACTAAAATTGTTTTTAAAAACATTGTAATAACTTTATAAACAGACAAACTCCTTTGACCATCCAACTAGGTGTAACTTAACTTTCAAAAGAATTCCTTTGCCAAGGTCAAGTGCCCTGAAGATGTTTTACCAAAGAGTTTTTGCTCGAAAATGTTCAAGTTTTTTTTTTTTATAAAGGCTACTTTTGTTAAAAGGGAAAGAATCTCAGTGTAATGTGGTATGAAAAAAGTCATTATTGTTTAGCGGTTTTTTTGTTGTATACTAAGGGCTTTTTCGGTTATAATTTTCGGAATTAGATTTTGGCTCTCTCCAAGGCTTTTTCACGAACTATGCAGGCTAGGCTTTTAGTCTTAACAGACCGGGCAACCTAACCAGAGCGGAAAGTTTCCGTATCAAAAACATTTGCATTCTAATCTCAGTCTCTGTCACAAATTGTATAAGTCTTGTGATTATGACTGTCGCTGAGATGAGATTACGACTAGGTTTTAACGTTTTTTGGAACAAAGTTCTTTAAAGTTTCCTTTCTCTACCCAAATTCAGTATAAGAAATATTTTGGCATCGAAATTTAAATAAGAATAATAGTGTTATATGTTATATAATATTAAATTGTAATTTCTGTAAACTTTGCAGGTGTGAACTTCTGGTAGTTGTTACACTTAGTTACATATACTGTACTTGTCATAGTAATCTGTGGAAACTGTTTCTGGATTGTGTTAAACTAATTTTTATACTTATGTTTGTTATTGCATCTGTTTGTTTCCCAAATAAAATAAAATAAATAAAATAAATAAATAAATAAAGTTTAGTCTTATTGGTTTTTGAGGAAGCTGAGTAAGGTCAAACTGAAAATCCAAGACGGCGGCTGCCAAAATTTTCAAATGTTTCATCATGGGTGTCGTTTTCATAATTTTCTAGGGTGCTTAAGCCGATAGTGAGGTCAAAATGAAAATACAAGATAGCAACAACTTTATTAGAGTTTCTAAATACTTATACTAGATGGCGCTGTATTAAAAACACGTATTAAATTCGCACTTTCTCTCTATCTATTATATAAGAGTGACTTTCGTTCCTGACAAAATACTCAAAAAAAAAACGTTTTTTTTTCAGGCACTTTTGTTCTTCAGGTGTGGACGAAATCAAGTATGTAACTAAACAGCTGATGGCTACATATACATACGAGTACATAGATATATATATACATTTTCTTGAGTGGAGACCGCGATGTTGAAAAGGAACGTAGATAGTGTTGGACGTCATTAGAAAAGAAAGAGGATATAAAAAAAACTCACATACCCCAGCAAAAGTTGAGCACAGTTGAGCATCAGCCTACATGGAACGGCGATCTTTACAAGGTGGCTGGTAATAGGATATGAGAGCGTGAAAATCAGTGGCTGGCAATAGGTGAAACCTATATCCAGCAGTGGCTAATGATGAAGAAGCTTCCTATCGCTTGTTGTCTTTACGATTTTCACGAAGAGAAAAAGGTGATTAACTGGACCATAGTCATATTTTATTTACCACATGTATACCTAATAAATAACAAACAGAATGAAATTATAAATATTTCAACAGGTAATAACACAACATCAACGGAGCAGAAAATATAATTATTATTGTTTCGGTAGGTACGGTCGCGAATAAAATTGAGTAATGTTTTTATATTTTGCACATGCGAGTGCGAAATTGTTTTTGATATATTTACTAGCTGTGGCCGCGGTGGCACCTGCTTTTGGAATAAAAAAGTATTTTTCTTTATGAAAGTGTTCAACCGGGGAAGGCCGGAACACCTGTTTCTACTTCAAATCAGCTTTGTTGTTCCAGGGGTAGTTATGCGTGTCGGTGAAATTACAAGCAATTGAGATAACTTAGAAGTGGATGGATTTATGATTAAAGATCGCTAACACATCGGCAATCCCCTGGGGGTAAACGTATGCAAGTGTAACTTGGCAGGCGTTCGGTATCCAGCAGCATCTAACATTCAATGTTGTGTTTATCTAAACCAAATCTAACTCTTAAATTTAAACCTCAAGCGGCGAAAGTATAATAACCTTATCGCTAATTATATTTTTATAGTGTTGAAATCCTCGGGCCATGGGATCCGAATTTATGCTCATGGTTTGTTCAACGAAATCTCCGAACGGCTGGTTGACACTTCCAGTGACCCAAGGGCTGGCTTTTACCTTGGCCAGAGGCTAAGCATTGCCATACAACGTGGCAATGCCACCAGTCTCTTGAGGCAATTTTCGACGTCATATTTTAGTTTGTTAATAGTTTTGGTTAATTTATTATATTTGTGTTTAAATAGTTTGTTAATTAATTTAGTGTATGAGGGTTGTCCAGTGTATATATTTTTATCCTCTTTAATAAATATGTAAAATTCTTAGTAGGTGGAATAAGGTCATTGCTAGTTTAGCAACCATACCATTTTTTTAAACCTTACATTTTTCATTATTTATTAAGCGACTTCAAAAAAGGAGGTTCTGTATTCGACCCGTATGTATGTACGTTTGTAAACTAATGAACCGATTTTGATAATTCTTTTATTAATGTGATCTACATACTTTCAGGAAGGTTTTAGTATACCTATAATACATTAGGTAATTATTCTTATGTACGAAGTTATATGCATAAATGTACTTCATCTCCGGCATTTCTATGCGAATTTTGATGATTATTTCAGTCGGTGTCTTCAATTCAATGAACTAGTGTTAATAGAATTTGTGTGGTACAACTAAAAAGTAAAAAATATATAATAGACTTTAAAAAAATCACTACAAAGTGATAAATAACTTTAATTTCGGAAGTCGGTGTCAAAAAACGAAAATGCGGAACCAACGACACCGACTTCCGAAATTAAAGTTATTTATCACATTGTAGTTTTTTTTTTTAAGTCGGTTATTTTTTTTTTGTAAAAAATGTTTTTACGACTCCCGTTACAAAAAATCAACGATTCTATCGTCGACAATACTCGAATAAAGCAATATGTAACAAACCAGTATTATTTTTGTCCAACTGAAGATTGATTCGTTGGTTTTTGATTGATAGGATTTTTTTGGTTTGTTATTTCGTTGTTATAGTATTCGGCGGTACTTGTAATGGATTTTATTATGTGTTTATAGCAAAAAAGGGCGACAGAATATTTCTTTTAAGTTTTGTTCATTTACACTAATGTGATCGATTGATGCTTTTATTATTTTAAAGAGTGATATGGGTTCATGGCTTCGTTTTTAAAAATTAAGATCGCTTATCTCTTACGTTTCTATTAGGTGAAAAAGCCCTCGATAGAGTTGATTTGAGATTTTATCTTTTAAACTTTTTTGACACACTAATATGCAGTACGTACGGTGAAAATAATTATATGACCAGAGTTGTTATAAAGTTACCTGGATAATACTGTACCAAACACGACTCGAGATTACGATAACAACTCTCTATTCATAATCTGGTTCTACAAACCCTGCAAGCAAATGCTGGCAAGCGTATGAAAGATAGCATAGTGGTAGGTAAGATCGTTAGTGTTATAACTACCGTAAAACGGGGTGAATAGGGATGCAGGGGTGAATCGGGACGAAACTTTAAAATGGATTTTAACATTGAAATCATTGTTTTTTTGCCAGGAAGGACTCTAATGTGTTTATTATATTATAATTAACGATTAAGGTGTCCTTCTTGGCAATAAACTTTATTACATCAACGTTAAAACCTAAGACGACCCACTGACCAAAATCCATTTTATAGTTTCGTCCCGATTCACCCCTGCATCCCTATTCACCCCGTCTTACCGGTACTTTAATATCGCGGCGCGCGGCGATGACAAAATACCGATTACTCTGCGGGGATTTATACTATGCGTGAAAGTGGAGGAGCGATTCGTAGGGTTTGGATTTGGATATGAAGGAATCTAGGACTGACCTTGCCTCGATTTTCTGATGGCTGCTGCATGCGGTTTTTTCTGGTTTTCTTGGGCCCAAGAATTGATTCTTCTTCACGAAAACACTGCACTCACTCACTGTTAATGTTCGCGGTGATATGATTATGGTGAATATGAAGCTATAGAAGATTTTAAAGAATTGCGGCGCTCACGCAAATATAATAATAAATGATGTTTATTGTTCGGCTTCTTCGCACGCACATACTAAGAAGTACCCTTTTCGCACGTTATAAAAAATAGTGCCGATGCGCCAGCGCCTCGTAGTCGTAGCGGCATTCAGTCGAAGCTTGTCGAAAGTACCCGAAGATAATCTTCTTGTTTCTTCATCGGATTATAGGAGTGAAAGGGATAGAGAGAGGAAACAGGAATGCGAAACGCTCGCTCCTTCCTATTGCTAATATTTTTAAGATTCGCGTATTGGGCTTTTGGACTATAAGGGTCATGTTAATAAAATAATAGTTATGCTATATTTTTGGCGTCAACACATAGTATAAATGGCAACCGGCCCCTGCTTCCCTCGGTTTTTATGGCTTGATAAAACATCGAGATTTCTTTATTATATTATAAGTTTAATAGTAATATATAGTATATGATTGACGTGTAAAAGTGTTTGTGCAAACCTACTTACAGAAATAAAATCATTTATCATTTAATACACATAGCCTTCCGGAATAGATTCTCTAAATTACGGTGGAAACAACATCAAAATCTGTCGCGTACCTAGTATAGATGAACAACACGGAAGCTCAAACAGACATATAAAGCGACTTTAATTTTGAATATGTATCTATATTAAAGATATAATATATTATCACTACAGTTAATAAACAAACATAGTTCACGACTCATTTTAACATTTTCAAAAGGCGAAAACAAAAACCATCCAAAACAGAATTTCCCGCTTGAATGGACGCCAAAACTCCGCGAAAAACGTTTTCATCTCCAGTTATTCATCCAAGACATCTTACACGATATCTCGGCGGTAACTTGAAAGATACATTTCAACAAATTTCAAAGTGAAATTATAAAATTCACAGTCAAACTCTCGCTGGGACTGGGCGAAGCCCGTCGTTACAGTTTCACTGTAGTTTGCGTCCCAACTCACGCGTGCTAAAGGTTTATTTTAATAGTTTGTAATAACGCCATCTGTTGGTGTGTTGGGGAAGTGTATTAATTGAGTGTTGAGATATCTAGTGCAAAGATGTTCGAATGTATTGATTTAAATATAAATTGCTAAATTTATTTTTCTGTTTAGTGTTTAACTGTCATAGAAAACAATAATTAATTTAGATTACGTGACATAACATCACGCTTGTATTACCCGAAGGCTGAAACAGAGGTGTACCAATAATAGTATAAATACCCACATTTCGCCAGTTATTTTGGTATTCGCGGTGCAGTGTTTTGTCTGTCAAAATGGACAACAAAGAACCACAAAAAGTAAAGCAATCTGTTCCAAACAATGCATGTATTTACTTACTCTTCACAAACTTTTTGAACGCCACAAACTTGCACAAAAAGACTGTGGAGTGTGTGTGTGTGTGTGTGTGTGTGAAAGTCTGTTTCATACCAACACTATAACCACATTCGCCCCGTAAATATTAACAAGCATTCGTGCCACAAAGGAAAGCCAAAAGCTCAACTTGAAAGTATTTTAATTACAAATCTCTCTGCATTGTGTGAGTCGACCCCAACTAGCTTAGTTTAAATCAAAAATTTAGCATATATCTTATCCAATTTAAATTTTAAAATTCATACTTATTCATCTTCCTAAGTTGTGGCGTCAAACGTTTGACTTTTGTGTTAAGTTACTGTTTAACTTAGAACTTTAAACCTCAATTGTAAGGAATACCTGATAAAAAAGTTGGTTTTCTTGGCGGTAAAAATAGATCCTATAAAAAATAGATGAACGTGGAAAATTTACAGGTACTTACTTATAAAATAAAAACCTCATGTTTTACTTTATGCCTGAATTTTTGTAAATAAGTAACGTGTTTTACGTGTTTAGTAGCAATAACTAGGCATGTATTTACTAAGACCGACAATATATGACTTTGCTTCATTATTAACTAAATAAGATATGAATCTTATTTAGTTAATGTCTTATAACTTAATGAGGTTTGTTAAATTTTGGGGTAAAATGTGGGTACAATAAAGCATATTCTTTCTATCCACCGTAGCTATTCAAAAGGTATCTAGGCTTGTGAGTAAAGAAATGAGTAGTACACAGACACGGACACACACAGCCACAGGCAGTTTACACATTGAGGAGTATTTTGTATTATAATTTAGATTGTCTCTAAACAAAAGCAGTTAAGGTACCGATTTAAAAAACGTCCCGTGTTGTGCTGGGCGCCACTAACAATTTCCCCTTACCTGATTTAAAATTTGACCTTATTGTTAACAGATTTATTCTAACGAAACTAAAAGTACCTACTACGTCTCCCAAAGGTTATAATCTAGTAGAAATACGTTTTTATTACATAAGGTGAGAGTCCCTGCTTGGGCGCCAGTATTAATTTTTACTCTAATCTTACAGCATTCTTGAACAACTCAGATTTAAAAATTCATTACCGCTGAGATAAAACTGCGAGGTTTGGGGTCCCGCAGCTTTGTTTTAAAGTTAGTAGGTGTAGTGTCTGTGAGTGAAAGAGAAGGAAGCATTATGTCGTCTCTAGCGCACGTGCGGTCGTAAAGCAGCCAGTCAGCTGTGAGCGGCGGGAGTGAGAGGGCACGCGCGTCTAAGAGCCGATAATATAGGGGAATATACCACATTTTGGCGACGAGGATTAACAGGACTACTGTGAGTTATTACTATTACATAAAAAAAAAAAAAAAAAAAATGTAACTACGGTGTTTTGAGATTTGAGACTAAGATTGCTCAAACTAAACTCACAGTACAAATTACGGTGAGGCCCCGTGAAGTAAACATTCTATTCGTGTAATTATCATATTTATCTAGTTACCTATGATGCGAGACGACCGCGTTGTTTTGCTGGTGCTGTAGATTATTATTATCAAGCGGGACGGTTGTTTACATTTCCCATTGCTAACTAAAATAAAAGTACCCACTTATGGGGTCGCTTATGCATGATTTATTTATAGAAGAAAAATGTCATAAGATTAACGAATACATTTAAATGTCATATTTAAAATTCCTGCCTCTGAACTACGGGGGCCGGGTTCGATTCCCAGTCGGCTCAGAATCCTACTAATATTATAAATGTAAAATTTTGTGAAGATGTTTGGATATTTGTTACTCAATCACGCGTAAGCCGTTGGGTGGATTTGTATGAGGCTTGGCACATGGATGGACCATTTCCAGGATTAACACATAGGATACTTTTTATTGCGATGTTCCCACGGGATCGAAACTTACGCGGGTGAAGCCGCGGGGCGCTGCTAGTTGAATATATTCTTCAGATTAAAAATAGATATAATTATACAGAATGCGTACATACTGTTGAGTTGTATGATTGACTTCGTTATCTAGTACTAGACTAGGCCAATATTAGATTATTGTATCAAGTACATGATGCGACGCGACATATGATGTTACCAGATGATGCCTGGTAGTCCGGAAACAGGTGGCGCCTGTAAGGACTTCGTAACGTAATTTAGTACAAGTGGTGCCTGTAAGTACATGATGCGACGTGACATATGATGTTACCAGATGATGCCTGGTAGTCCGGAAACAGGTGGCGCCTGTAAGGACTTCGTCACGTAATTTAGTACAGGTGATGCCTGTAAGTACATGATGCGACGTGACATACGATGTTACCAGATGATGCCTGGTAGTCCGGAAACAGGTGGCGCCTGTAAGGACTTCGTCACGTAATTTAGTACAGGTGATGCCTGTAAGTACATGATGCGACGCGACAT
This sequence comes from Hydraecia micacea, assembly GCA_914767645.1. Classification (NCBI taxonomy): domain Eukaryota; kingdom Metazoa; phylum Arthropoda; class Insecta; order Lepidoptera; family Noctuidae; genus Hydraecia; species Hydraecia micacea. Next base: position 1,199,552 of record OU611801.1, on the reverse strand, counting down.
ATGATGTTACCAGATGATGCCTGGTAGTCCGGAAACAGGTGGCGCCTGTAAGGACTTCGTAACGTAATTTAGTACAGGTGATGCCTGTAAGTACATGATGCGACGTGACATATGATGTTACCAGATAATGCCTGGTAGTCCGGAAACAGGTGGCGCCTGTAAGGACTTCGTCACGTAATTTAGTACAGGTGATACCTGTAAGTACATGATGCGACGTGACATATGATGTTACCAGATGATGCCTGGTAGTCCGGAAACAGGTGGCGCCTGTAAGGACTTCGTCACGTAATTTAGTACAGGTGATGCCTGTAAGTACATGATGCGACGCGACATATGATGTTACCAGATGATGCCTGGTAGTCCGGAAACAGGTGGCGCCTGTAAGGACTTCGTAACGTAATTTAGTACAGGTGATGCCTGTAAGTACATGATGCGACGTGACATATGATGTTACCAGATGATGCCTGGTAGTCCGAAAACAGGTGGCGCCTGTAAGGACTTCGTCACGTAATTTAGTACAGGTGATGCCTGTAAGTACATGATGCGACGCGACATATTATGATGTTACCAGATGATGCCTGGTAGTCCGGAACAGGTGGCGCCTGTAAGGACTTCGTAACGTAAATTAGTACAGGTGATGCCTGTAAGTACCTACATGATGCGACGCGACGTATGATGTTACCAGATGATGCCTGGTAGTCCGGGAACAGGTGACGCCTGTAAGGACTTCGTCAGGTAATTTAGTACATGATGCGACGCGACGTATGATGTTACCAGATGATGCCTGGTAGTCCGGGAACAGGTGATGCCTGTAAGGACTTCATTATGTAATTTAGTACAGGTGATGCTTGTGATACATGGAGGTTTTATACGGGTGATGCCCGTAATATGAAGTTTTGTGTACGGATAACGCCCGTTTACTGAAGTTAGGAGACAATTCATACAGCATTGTTAGTTTAATTGGGACTATGGTGTGAATGAATGCTGTATGAAATAAATAAAGAATGTGTCAGGTTGTTAAAAGGATGATGCCCATTTGGTGACCTGAATTAGACATTCTTTATTTGTTTCATTGTTCGCAGTAATTAAAATGACAAAGCAGATACGGATGCGCGATCGTAGTGCGTGTCGTTTGGGGCATGGGCTGTATGCCTGTATGCCTACCGCCAGGTTAAAAAAAAAAAAAAAAAAAACACCTTACATAACACTGCGCAACAACAGCTGATTTGTGTTTTGCTGAACATCAACAACATCAACGTGGCTATCGTAAAATCGTATCGTACCAAAGCAGCCGTCGTGTGCTGCAAGTGAGGGAATCCGGGACATATCGCGGCCCGCACGAGCAGTTGCAGTGCAGGCGGGTGGGGGAGCACGTGCTGCAAGCAGCAACGACGAGTGGATGTTTGCGGTAACTACCCACACACACACACTTTAGAAAGTAAAGGTGAGCTATCTTGTATGTTTACGATTCTGGTGCTTTATGCTCGTAGTAAAAGGCGAGTTGTGCAGCCAAATTAAGTGGCAAACAAGTTAATGACGTTGTTGCGTTGGCTGGTATTGTCCAAGCGCGTGTATTCGGCGCGGAACAAATCATATTTAGCGTTGCTATTAGCGAGCAGCAACTTGAGATTTTATTACATTTCTACCCGACAGTTACTTGTAAAGTAGTGTTATAGTACGTGAAATATTCAACCTTGGCTTTTCGATTAACATGTCTGTGACAGAGTTTTCGTTGCATAAGTTCTTGTAATAAATCCAGTTTTGACGATCAACAACAAAAAGGCTAGATTTGATGGGACAAACGCAGCTATACCAAAATTTTGGGTTGACTGTTTGGTGATATTAGAAAACGAAGAGCGAAATCAAATTATAAGACTAAGGTAGATCGGAAGTTCAGAGGTTCGTTTAAGGTAGTTGGAGTTTTGTATGGTGATCCTTATACGTTAAAAGCTTTAAATTCTAACCGAACTTATACTCTCACGATAGGTTTTATGATTGATCTTCTTCCTGGCGTGTCGAGGGCAATCTGAGTGGACTGGGCCCAGAGTTCGATTACTTGTTTGGCGCCATCACCAGAGTCCATCAGTTCCTGTAACGTGCAGCTGGCAGAACACGCGGGACATGATATTGGGTGTCTCATGGTTTGTGGAACGGCGCCGTGTTTGCACTCCGGGGCGTGGTCATCTATGAGTCTCCACCTGAACGGGTTTTCCTTGCTTCGGCCGGCCTGGGTCCGGAGTCTATTTGGAGACTTCCAGTTTTCCCGGGGTAGCTCGTGTCCGGGTGGGAGGTCTTCGGCGGGTGGAGCGAGCGGTTTGGGTGGGGAGCCACTGTCTCGCCGCAGCTTCAGTCTTTCTTGTGATGGTTCGCCAGTGAGTGGAACGACATACTTAAAAACTTAACTTTCGGCTTTTCAGCCTTTGTGGCAAGGATTTATGAATGATGCCGGTAGGCCATGTATCAGTCACACACAGTCATCACAGTGGTGATGAGCAAGTCTACATTATGGGAAGCACGTGAGTAGGGGTTTTCTATCGGCCGTAGTAAAGTAGTGTGTAGTCACAGGGTGATGCACACAGATCTATCCGCTGGATGTGTGAGAGCAATGCGATTCCTGGTCGGCCGGAGAGCCGTGGTGTTAGAGTGATTTACTCGTGTGTGTTTTTCTCGGTGTCTAAGGCTCTTAGTGAAAAAGATGGTTGTTAATGTGAATAACGATGGTACATGGCTCTGGTTGATGATTTTCGCTATGATTAGTTAGTCAAAGTTTGTTTAGAAGATCTCCTGTACGAATAATCGCTGATCAAGGACGGTGCTTTTCGAGCAAATAATTTCGCAACTTCTGCCAAGGTTAAAGTATCAATCTACACCTTATTGCGACTAGTTCATTTCGTGCGAATGGTCAAGTGGAAAGGATAATGAGTGTCCTCAAGTAAATGTTAATTGCGATAGAGACTGATAAAGATCGGTCGTGGCAAGACTCGCTAGGAGAGGTACAGCTAGCTCTAAATTGTACGATTAATCGCGTTACCAAAGCTAGTCCATTAGAACTTTTGATAAGTAAGGTAGCACGTCCACTTGATTATAAGGCTAACGGCGACAAATGACGACATTATAGACCTTGATGACGTTAGGAGATTAGTATCCGAAGGCATTGAAAAGTCTGCGCGTTATAATAAAAGTCATTTTGATAGTACAAAGGCAAACGTGAATTAATAAAAAAAAAAAAAAAGAAAAAACAGAATTGGTTCTTTGTGAACTCATGTTTATAGAGAACGACGAGCGTAATCAAACTAAGCTTGACGTGAAGTATAGAGGGTCATTTCAAATAGTTGAAGTGTTAGATGGCGACCGGAATGTTTTAAAATCTTTAGTTAACAAGCGTACATGCAAATATGCTCCATGACCGTGTTTGGGAGATGCCCGAGGGCCAAGTACCAATTGAGATTGTAGACTTGTAGATGACGAGTTGGCATCACTTTAGTTTGTGTACTCAGGTTCTCTGTTCATTGAGTCGGAGACCGTACCAGAGTATCGTAGCCATTCCCGTTAGAAATCGGAATCTACTTGCTAGACTGTGGGTACGTGGCACGCGATAGCTCTGGTAAATATGGTCGGGTCTAGCCTTGAAGCCAAGACCGTTGAGTCAACACGACTCGGCATTCCTCCGGGATGTGCGTATGTGACAAATGTGTGGGAGCTATGTTATAGCCGTGATTGTTGACCGTGGATGAGAGACCTGAGGTTTTGTTTTCTTTGATTAGTGTGGAATTATTGTACTTGGTCTCGGTAATCTCGTAACTAGATAGTTCCAATTTTTGGATTAGCCTAATTTTTGGTTTCTAATTTGAATGCTTAGTGCAAATTGATCGAGAAATAAAACAGACTTTAAAGAGTCGAGTCCCTCGGGATTCGGTCGTGGTCCACCTGTTTACCTTTTAATTATCTCATCAGTCTTCATATGGGAGGTTGCGACAAATGCCAGAAAATCAGAATATAAATGACGAAATTGAGGTTGAGCAAAGTAGTAGTAGTAACAATTAGGAGAGTATTTAAGTTTGCATGATGATTGGACCGTACCAGAGGTTGTCGTGTAGCCGTAGCTCAATAAAAATCGGCGTCTACTACTTTAGTAGTCCGTGAGTACGCGGTAAGCAGTCAACTCTGGCGGAGGTCGGGTTTCAGTGAAAACCATAGAGTCCAGGAGAGACTCGGCGCTCCCGTGGGGGTTCGCATAAAGGAAAGATGAATAGCTGGAGGTTATTGAGCTACGCGTAACCAGAGATCACATGCAGAGCTTAAGTGTGTTGATTAATTTGGTTGTCTTTTGTGAGATAGCGCGATAAATGTGTAGTCAGTTGTACTTTGAATTTCTTGATTATTGATAAGATTTTAATTTTCCTCTAATTTGTTATTGAAAACAAAATTAATAAAATAAGGAAGGGATGTAGTGTCTGTGAGTGAAAGAGAAGGAAGCATTATGTCGTCTCTAGCGCACGTGCGGTCGTAAAGCAGCCAGTCAGCTGTGAGCGGCGGGAGTGAGAGGGCACGCGCGTCTAAGAGCCGATAATATAGGGGAATATACCACAGTAGGTATACATTTTTTATTTGACGGAAAATATTTTTTGCATTTTTACGTAGGTAGGTAAGTTACCGTGAAAGTTGATGAAAGTGTGGTTAGATTCTAAAACTGAGCTGAAATGGAAGCTTAATATTTTTATGGAAAACAGCTATATCAGATACCTGACATGTCACGATAAAACGAAGATAACACGACATAACATAAATTCACGGAACAGTAATTTCTAACAACTTGTATCCTGTATTCCAGTATACTTACAAAAATATCATACTACCCACATTCCTAGATACACCTATGACAAATTTCTAGTCACTAAATGTGTGAATCAATCATGAATGAAATAGATTGTGATATCCAAATAGACATTTGACAAAAATTTGATCAGAGTAATAAATAGTTGCTAGAAGGGCCCAGGTGCGGATGGGCCAGTGGATAAAGCCTCGCCTCTCGTGCATGAGAGGTTCAAATGCGGGCAGGTACCAATTTGACTTATTTCATTCATAATTATTATGTACTTTCTGAGTTTATCTTGAACATCACTGACCTCGGTGATGGAAAGCATCGTGAGGAAACATGGATTTACGAATATAGCCGCCATTCCGTCTTGAGCAAGCGTGGTGATCAATGCTCGTGCCATCTCTGTGTGAGGCCTTTGCCCTGCAGTGGGACAGTAATAAACTTGTATTATAAGGTTATAGTATTTTCGGAAACTGTATAATAATAGCCTGCTTTCTCTTCCCAAAAATAATTGTACAGTAACAGCCAAAAGTTAAACTAACACAGCGTTCGCTGGGATACTTATATTGCACGACAATGTAATTCAAACATAACGACCCAGTTCAGCAACAGCTTGAATTCACTTTATCTTTAGATATTTGGACCGGAAATATGGAAATATGGGTTATGGGATACTTGCATTTGCATTTACTTGTATTGTCGAATAAAATGCATTTTGTTTTAAAACTTCAGGTTTGAATTAAGATCTAGTTGTATTGAAACATAAACAACGATAACAAAGACAAGCTTATTACTTTCTACAAAATATTGTTGTAAAGGAATCATGACACATTGCAATTACCCGTTATCGGATTGATTGTGTTATACCAATATGTGCACGTACATAATTATCTTAAGTTGTTATCTGTCTATCTTTATCTTTATCACACTAATATTATAAAGGCGAAAGTTTGTGAGTGTGTTTATATGTTTCTTACGTCTTCACGCTCCACTATGGAAAATCGAGGTCTGTTTCGGATCAAAAATCGATAACTTCTTTATTTTTCAAGAAAGAAGCTTGAATTTTTGCACATGCATAGAATATTAAATAAGGCTTTAGATGAAGTTCAGATGTTATCATTTTATTAAAGCATAAATATTAAAAAAATATATATATAAAAGAATAACTTTTACAAATGGTCTTTTTTTATTTCTTTAAGGACAATTCTATTTATATTTTGAATAAAAATGTATAATTACATTAGTTTATTATAAAACAATAGTAATATAGCTCTTTAGTATTTAAATAAGTAATTAAAATAAATTATAATTATAAATATTTATCATTCTCATAAAACATTTAAAGTTACGAAATTTCCAAGTAAAATTAATACTATAAAAATTATGTATCCTAACATGAAGCATAATGTACACTTGCTTAATTATATTTGGTGAACTTCGGGATCCAAAATGAGTTCGTTCACTTTTAAAAGATCTAGGGTATCTTCATCAAGTGACTTCACACTTCTGCTAAATGTTTTTCTAAGACTGGAAATGTATGGATCTGATGTGTAGAGAAGAGTATGAAATACATCCTCATTTGTAGCCGTACGAGAGCACTTCCTGGCATGATGTAGCCGAAATTTTTTATAATCCTTATTGCGGGATTCTTGCGCATCTTCTGAAAGTTGACCAATAGGAAGCACAGCAAAATGCTTAATGATACTTTCACCGTGAATTAAAATTTTATGTACTGAAGACGGCATGTAGTACCAATCATAATTGTTCACATAGATTCTGGCAGTTTCCATGGCATAATTGCCAAATTTTTCAGCATTTACCATTATACCAGATGAAAGAGCTTGTAAAATTATGTAAAGACGTTTAATCAAATTTATATCCACTCCTGTGATTTCAGCAGAACATTCTGCATTGTAAAAAAATCTTCTAGCAGTATTACCGTCATTGGTATTACCACTTACCTACTTGTCGTGGTTTGTCGATGATCAATCCTAGCTCCTCACGAAAACGTTGTTGAACTAAAGTTTTCTTTTTCAGCTTTTGTCGCTTCTTTTCTTCACTTGTGGCTGACCATGTTTGAAAAGAGAGGTTGTATGAAATATGTAATATCATTTCCATACAACGAATCCAGGCATGCAATGTAGAAAGTCCGTATTGATATGAATTTTCATTTGCAGGCCTAGCAGTCACTTTAGTCAGATCATTCATTTGCCGTGGAGTAGCTCCACAAATTGTACATGTGGAACCAGAAGGTGTATCCGTTAATACTTGAGCTACTTTGCCATCTATCATTGTCAGAAAGAGTTCGTGCTTCACATTCACTCCTTCGCCTTCTTTATTAATCAATGATGAATCCAAGGAAATGATTTGGTTTTTTATTTCATCCACAACAGCTTTAGTTTTTTCAGGAGTCTCTTTGCAAAATTCTATTGATATAGGTCGACAAAAACGGACTGACGAAGGCACTGGATTTTGCCAGACAATATCGCCCGTTAGCTCATTGATTAATTTGATAGGCACTAAAGATGTAATAAACAAATTTGCGTCAGAAATCAGTTCAGACTCCTCTGGAAGTTTTTGTTTGTACTGACTCTGACCAGATGAACCATCACATCCCCATTTACTGAATAAAACTAAATGACTCAATCCAGTCTTATACACCGAATTTATAGCCAAAATCCTAGCTGCAGTGTGGTCCAATAAATCTTGAAGATTCAGTATTTTTGCATGTGTATTTGTAATTTCTATTGCTGAAGATGGTGGATTTTTTTGGTTTTTTGTGGTGGTGTTTGGCTTCTTGTATTTTATAATATGATGGAAATATAAAACAGTTTCGCTCGTTAGTTAAATTCCTTAAGAGGACTACATGACCTAAAGCGCGGTCTTTGTCGGTCTGAATAGAAAAGAAAGAGAAGCGCGATGCCACAACGCTGGTAATTTATTGCAAAATATGAAGCAATTATCGATTTACGAAAAATCTAGTCTTTGGACAAAAAAACTAAAACACTATAGTTTTAGTATGTTGCTTGTAGAATAATCTGACAAAAAATCATAATGATTGTATGTATATTAGTATGAATTTTGTTGTAAATAAAAAGTTTTTAGAGGTATCTTCATGATTTTTTTCTATCGTACCAAATAAGTTGTATTATGTTTTCAACACACTATCATCCTAGCATTTATCCTGAAGAATATCATATATTTTTTTGGTTTTTTTTACTGTAGGCGATCATTTACTTTTATTGTTTCTAAAACTTGCGTTTTTTGCGTTTAGGTCCTGTAAGCCCCTTAAAGAAGTATATTGTGCTTTCGTTAAATCTAAATCAATGAAAACACTTAATGCCTCTTGATCCGTTAGCATTGTAATCTGGCTTGCGTTATCTAAGAGATTAGAATATAGAGATTTTATATCACTATCAGCAAGCCTTAGTTTTTCCACGAGATTTGCTTCTATTCCTTCTCCTATTGAACGTAGTGCCTGAACAAAGGCATTGTAGATGTGTTCAAAGCCATATTCACTAAGCAGCGCAGTATTTTTTCTTTTTTTGGTTGATTCTGATGAGTCCCCATAGGAGACACAGGGTCTTCCGCGTTTCCCAGAAGATGTAGATGGAGTCAAATCAGGCGATACTTCATCCGAGTTTGGTAAACTTACCAAATATTCTGAATCCAACAAATTGCTGTTCTTTTTTAAAAATGAATCCTTTTTCCTAGACGCTTCTGCCCATCGTCTATTAAAGATGGGAATAAGATTCCTTTGAATATCACTGATAATAAAACAGATGTTGTCTTCAGAAACATGATATTTTTCTTTTAAAACTGTTGTTAAAGCTTCAAGTTTTTTTCCTCCTTCAATGTATGGAAGTAATAATTCACGCTTAGAACACTTGAAAGTTGTAGTCATTTTGAAATTCAGTGAAGATACGAAATAATCAAACGTCTGTTTAGTTTTATTACGAATTTGTAGTAGCGATATTAAGTGAATCCACTCTTTATATATTATTTGATAAATAAGGGTAGTGTGCATTTTGTTGATTAAAGTTGTACCGCAAAACGAGTGCAAACTGTAGATAGTACGCCCTATTATCAATAAATAATTAATATTTAAATAAAATATACCGCAAACTAATCAGTGAACTATTCACATTAGAAACCGCAAAAGATAGAGGTTTTCTGTTCCCTGACTTGTGTCATACTTTTCACGATAACTTCAGAAACCGCACGTATCCGCAGCTAATTTTTATAAATGTTATTTATGAATATCTACGCTACAAAACAACATCAAATGTAAAGCATCGGGAGACATCGGTAACTGTCAAAAGTCTCGATGAAGTTAAAAAACTGTATTTTTTCCCCTCACTTATTGTTAAGCTTTTTTTTATAGAAATATAATCATAAAACCTACAACATTATAATTGCTTTAAAATCTACATACAATGGGCTTTTTAGAAATGTATAACACTTTATATCTGTTACCGTAAATTTTTGAAAGAAATCAATTTTAAAATATTGAAGCGAACAGAGTTGAAGTAGACATTTTTTAGAATTGAAACTTCGTCGTATTAAAAAAAAAAAACCAAACTTAATTCAAGCAAAATTACTACATTATATTAAAGTTCCACTCTCATACTGTTAAGAAAAATAATTAAAGTGCATCAGTAACGACATAAGTAAAACCGATTTATGATATGCCGTTGTTCTACCATTTTCCATAGTGCGCTCCAACGGCTGGACCAATTTTGATAAAATGTTGTATGGAGGTAGCCGACACCCTGCATTAACATATAGGGTACTTTTTATTCCGATATTCCCACGAGATCGACATTTACGCGGGTGAAACCGCGGGGCGCAGCTAGTTCATAATAAAAATGAAATGTTGTTCGTTGGTAACCGCATTACTTGAGAATGGCCGGTCCGATTTGTCTATTTTTGTCTTTAAAATATTCGTAATAGTCCGAATTAGGTTATAAGCGAAGGAAAAATGTCCCGGAATATGTTAAAATTCGGGAAAAACTGAACGTGATTTTTTCTATTGGATTTATGTACGTTTGACGTCATGTTTGAAAGTTCACTTTCGAACATGATGAGGTCTGTCACGTAAAAACAACAACAATAAAAAGAGGCTGATACCTATCCATTCTCTTGATTACCTAAATGAACTGGCTTTTGTACATTTTATGCTTCCCGCATCCAGCGGATTTCTGCGGCCATCACAAGGTGGACCTTGTCGTAGGCCTTCCAACGCTACATCTTCCAGTACGCACTCGTCACTCGAGAACCTTTCGCCCCAACGGAAATAATGTTCTACGAGCAATGTACCCTGCCCACTGCCACTTAAGTTTGGCAATTCTTCTGAGTTGTACAGACGCCAGCACATCAAGCTACTACAATCTGTCAAATTTCTTAATAGATTTTTAACTTTATCGCAAAAGTATAAGGTTCAAAGTTGATTGGGAAAATTTGACAGTTTCGGTTACCTTCATGTGCAGGCGTCTGCACCTAAGTGATACGATTTTTACCTTGAGCTTGTTTCTGTTAGTAGTCTTACAGAAACTCACTACAAAAGCAAGTTCTTACCAGCTATAGTTATCTAACCTTATCTCTCACTATTAGTTCTTGTAATCAAAAGCTTTAGTATAAGTAAGAAAAGAAACAACTTTACTAAGTAAATCAATTTTTATCCAGCCGAATAAAATATACGGAACGATTGTACAAAAATATCGAAGCTAACACCACTATAACTAGAGATGTGTGCAGTACCTCTTAATTAATGTTTGAACACGGAACGTTGAAGCAACGGAACAGTGATCATTGTCACAGTGATTTTATACTCGTAACAGTTATTTTTTGTTCGATATAGTATTTGTTCATGCGATATTTTATTGGCAATCGAATTAAAATAGGGTGTAGTGCGTTTGAGTGTTTTGTAGTTAATTTGTGTAATGTTACTTGTATATTATTGTTCAATTGTGGGTGTAATATAATATTTTATTTACAAATCAAAATATTTACAATATTTAAAAGCTGTCTTAAAATAATAATATGTACAAGTATATAAAAAGGGAGGGGAAATAATCAAAGGGCATCAAAAAATTCGTCCGCATCGCTGTTAATAGGAAACGTGCCCAAAAGGCTGGCAGCATTGCCACGTTGTATGGCAATACTGATTCTTTGGCCAAAAAATAGGCCAGCCCTCTGGTCACGTGAAGAGTCGACCAACCGCTTGGCGATGTCTCGAAATACTAAGTGTGTGGGTGTTGAAAGATCTGAATTTGGTTCTTAAGTTGAGCAAATTAGAATGACATCTTGTTGTGGTAATTAGGTTGACGTAATTCCGAGTCAAGTGTACTTAAGATCTTTAGGCCGATCGCTCACATGAACTAGAGTCGAGGCGGCGCGCGGCGCGGCGGCGGCGGCGTCAAAGCGCGGGCGCCACAAGCGGCACGCCGGCGCCGCATCTACGTTTTCTAGGAATAATCGTGCCGCTTCGCCCCCGCGACCTCACCTCGACTTACCAGTGACCGACGCGCTTTAGTTCTTTAATGGCTTTATTAAAAACAAAAAATTAAACATCATTTGTTTCTTTTTCGCTTAGGTTCAGAACGTTAGAAAATCTAGGTTTCAAATAAAAGCGAATGAACGAACATATTTTCGGAGAAATATTCGCAACATTAGCTTGAGTTTTGTAATTAGTAGGTATGCTTAGTTTACTCAGTATTTTACAATCGCCCCTTGTTACATTGGGTCTGCCTAAAATTCAGTGAGAATACTCTCACTTAATGTAATCTCGCGCGGGTTGATCGAAGGTTAAGTCTTGCCGTGGTCGGTTTGTGGATGGGTGACCATCGAATATATATCAAGAACCTTCCGTGCCTCGCAATACGGGTAATCAGAAGTTCAAAAGTCTGACAACTAGTCTTACTAAGGGGTATCGTATTACCCAATAACTGGGTAGGCAGTCACTCCATGTAAAATACTGGTATGTAGCAGCTGCATCCGGTTAAACTGGAAACCGACCCCAACATAGTTGGAAAAAAGCTAGGCAGATTGATTGACATACAATACAGGATTACCCAAATAAAAGTCAAAACTATTATAAATGTCAACAATTACTTAAGAACAGCATATCTGTCAAAATCACCGTTATTTCCTTATTTTTACTTATAAATAACTGTTAAAATTAATAACACTCAGTTACTTCCGTGATAGAGTGACGGACATTCGTGTAATCCGGCCTTAATCCGCGGAAAATAAGTCGTCGTTTAACATAATGATGCACTCAGGCCTCGAGTTGACATAGTGGAAGGGAAGTTATTTGTATTGTGTCGAGGCTATTTTATAGAATACGTATGTAACTAATGAAAATTATTGTGGTACTATTTTATAGGTCACTTTTCGTTTTCTTTATCATCTAATGGAAAACTTCAAACATATCTACCAATCTCTGTCGATCTGTTGAACTTTAAATTTAGAGGTAAAAAATAATCACCTTGTACGAGCTACGCTGTACATTGACCTTTCGGTCTAATTGGTGTACTACGTCACACTCACCTATGCATAATTATAGATTGTTTAGGTATGCATTTATAATACAATAAATATCGATGTATAGTAATTATAAGAGAGTAGCAATAAAATCTTAACATCAATCGGTTGTCTACTTATTCAACATAAACAAACATCAACATCAACATAACATAACATTTTCACTGTTGGGAGTTACGCCCCAACACACCTTGATAATTAAAAGGTCAAAAAACCGCTAAACTGAATGTGGGACTGTGTTGGCCACGTCTGCCGTATGCCCAATGAGCTGTGGGCCAAAATAACCACCACGTGGAGCGGTGGAGCCCTGACACAGCTAGAAAGCGTCGCGGCAGACCCCGTTGAAGATGGCGGGACGAGCTGGACAAAACAAACAACCAGTGGTCCACTTTAGCCCTGGATCGAAAGAGCTGGAAGTCATGGAGAGAGGCCTTTGCCCAGCAGTGGGATAATCAGGCTAATAGTAATAGTATTAACGGCTGTTTTCAGCTGTTAACCATAGGTAGACATATACTGTGAATAATCAGGCTAATAGTAATAGTATTAACGGCTGTTTTCAGCTGTTAACCATAGGTAGACATATACTGTGAATAATCAGGCTAATAGTAATAGTATTAACGGCTGTTTTCAGCTGTTAACCATAGGTAGACATATACTGTGAATAATCAGGCTAATAGTAATAGTATTAACGGCTGTTTTCAGCTGTTAACCATAGGTAGACATATACTGTGAATAATCAGGCTAATAGTAATAGTATTAACGGCTGTTTTCAGCTGTTAACCATAGGTAGACATATACTGTGAATAATCAGGCTAATAGTAATAGTATTAACGGCTGTTTTCAGCTGTTAACCATAGGTAGACATATACTGTGAATAATCAGGCTAATAGTAATAGTATTAACGGCTGTTTTCAGCTGTTAACCATAGGTAGACATATACTGTGAATAATCAGGCTAATAGTAATAGTATTAACGGCTGTTTTCAGCTGTTAACCATAGGTAGACATATACTGTGAATAATCAGGCTAATAGTAATAGTATTAACGGCTGTTTTCAGCTGTTAACCATAGGTAGACATATACTGTGAATAATCAGGCTAATAGTAATAGTATTAACGGCTGTTTTCAGCTGTTAACCATAGGTAGACATATACTGTGAATAATCAGGCTAATAGTAATAGTATTAACGGCTGTTTTCAGCTGTTAACCATAGGTAGACATATACTGTGAATAATCAGGCTAATAGTAATAGTATTAACGGCTGTTTTCAGCTGTTAACCATAGGTAGACATATACTGTGAAAAATTCCACTACATAGCTAGCTATTACGGTTCTAAAGATACAGCCCTGTGATAGACAGACTGACAGACCAACAGACGGCGTAGGCTAAAGCAGAAGAAGTCCCGTTACCCGTTTAACGCCTCTTTTACCCGAAGTGTAAGACAGAGGTGTACCTACACCTAAATTTCGCCAGTTGTAGGGGGCGAGCCTATTGCCATCACCCGAGCACAAATCTAGACTCCCGTTTAATTTATGAATAAATCCGCGAAGAGAATACCCTATAATATAACGTCCCTCAAAATCGAAGCATTAAACCAAAGTATTTAAAACCTAGTGCATATGTGAGAACGCCATAAGTTAAGGCTGTCATGATATTTTACAGCCAGCGGGAGCCATTACTCAAACCGTTATAAAACGGACGGAACAAAGCGAGCCATACTACTGACAATGGTGCTTTGGTACACATAGATCATCGTGACGGGATTGTGGAAACTGGATTTTTTTGTGAACTTACTATGGCAGAGATTTAAAGAACTACAGTCATGGTTAAGCTGCAGAACTCAGGCTTCCAATAGGACAGGCAAACTCGAATTCAAACCAAAAGCATTCATTTCTGTTATAGGCACTTTTGAATTGTCAAAGATGAACCTAATTGCCCATTCCAAAGCGTAGTAGGTTCTTATGAGGACAAGAAACTCCATGGAACCTATTTAGGTAATCTTAATCATGGTTAAAGTCATCGGTGAAGCTGCAGACCTCAGGTTTTTCCACTAGTTCAGGCTATTTCAAATTGGCATGTACTACGATCCTTACAGAAGTCTGTAAGGATTGATTTTCAAACACAAGTGTGTTTAAAAACGAATCTACGACAAAGCAAAACTTTGTAGGCCAACGTTTTAAGAATTTTTTTCTTTATTTATTTACAACATAATGCCGACCATGGGCCAAGGGCAGAAATAAGTTGATGAGTAAAGACAAAATGATCAACAAAACAAATAGCTGCCTACATTTAAGATTGGTTACCACGAAACCGTCCTTCAAGCGTAATAAATAAAACACTTATAACTTCATCAAGTTATCAAGTAATCGATCAGTACTTTACTTGATTTTATAGCTTTCAAGTTACCCGGCTTTTAGAAGGGAACGCTTTGGTTAATGTAAACAGAGAACTTTAAGTCCCTGTCTTGGGGGTGAGGAAAATTTACTAGATAAGTAGAAGTACCGACTGTATAGTCACCCCGTCATATTTTTACTACTTTTGAAAACAATTCCCAGTAAATTGAAACTTCATAAGATGAAAACTTAATTGAAACTGTCACATAGAAAAATAGGGTGATAAAGTTATTACGAAGTCGACAGTACCTATGAGTACCATGGAGTATGGCAAGCAAAGAAAACCACCTTTTTTCCTACTGACAAAAATACTGGTGGCCCACCAGATGGTCAAGTAAGTAGTCACCGCCGCTAAAGGACAGCTGCCGATCATTCTATAAAAATCTCACCGTGAAAACTTAGGTCAAGTGAGCTTAAAGTGAGCTGACAATAGTGTCAGTCAGGCATCAGGTGGAATGATAGCTCACTTCATCTAAGTTTTCATGGTGAGATTCTTACAGAATAGACCGGCTGTAATATCGAAGCAGCATCGCAACTGCGTTCTCAGAGAAAACACTAAAATAGTGTTTTCATGATACGCATTACCTTAAAACCGAAATACAGCACCGCTGTTAGGTGGCAGAAATATCAAAGTCAAAGTCAAAAGTCAAAGTCAAATCATTTATTTCAAATAGGCACATTAAAGGCACTTTTGAACGTCAAAAATTACAATAAAACGAATTTGATTCTATTCGCCCCTTTCAAAAGGTAGTTTTTTTATGGAGTGGCAGCTCTTTCCTGGACAAGGTCCATCACAAGGAGCTCTTAGGCTCTTATACTTGAAAATTTATCTATTCGGAGGCCACAAGATAAAATACTAAGAAACCAAGATACTGGTCCCGTTAGACTGGAAGCCGACGCCATCATAGTTGGAAAAAGGTAGGCAGATGATGACTGGACACAAGATGCCTGTTGCTTCTAATCAAGGCCCTAATTCACTATGACCACTTAACAATTCCTAACTTTGAAACCACGTCAATTCGATAGTTAATCCTGCCAATCTCCCGTTCATTTCGCGCGGTTTCGTTCAGTGTCATGGAAAATAAGGCCATTTGGAAATTGTGACAAGTTAACATTCCTTTAAAAATAATACAGTTGATAATATGCCCCAATATTCTGTGACTCACAAACATGTAGTCTGTGAGTGTATGTCGCGAGTGCGACGTCGCGAACGTTTCGTGACATGTTGCTAGCTGTTTAGTTGTGCTTTACGGTTTTGTTTGTAGGGCTGACACTTTGCTAGACGATAGTCAAAATCTATCCAAATAAAATTCGTTTTTGAGGATATATTTGGCTCTATTGGAAAAAGATAGGTAACATTGAAAAATAATGAAACAATCTTTATCTACAGTATATACATAAACAAATTAGTTAGGTAGAAACCGGTGTTGGGCGTTTCCATCAAAGCCGAAAATATAAATAAACTACTCAAAACAAAAAAGAGCCCACCCTAAGTTAATTTAGAATTTTGTCTAAGAATAAATAATTAAGTAAGCATTTGTGAGGTAATAAAGCATTAAACTTTGTTCTTTACATGTTTATGGGTCCATAAAAATGTTTCGAGCGTCAATTTTGGGTAGACAGAAAATATGAAGTGCTTGAAAAAACACTTGTTTTACGAATTCTTTCACTAGTGTTCTCAGTCCGATTCAAAGCGTTGACGTTACCCGGTACGTTCTGTCACAGCTTTTTTTATTTCGGTGTTAATCGTGATTACTATGCCTAGTTTTTGTCGTCATCACATGGAAACCGCAGCAAGAGCTGTTGCTATGCTTCAGGAGGGAGGCTCTCAGAGACCTGTAGCAATACGTCTCGGTGTGTCGCAACTAGCTATCCGAAACGTGTGGGAACGCTTTCAGGAGACCAAGAATGTAGCAAGGAGGCCTGGATCAGGAAGAATTAGAGCCACAACTTCCCAGGAAGACCGGTACATCAGGTTAACTGCACGAAGAGAGTGTACCGTAACCGCTCGGGCCGTACAAAACCGGCTGCGTCATTCTACTGGTACCAGAGTCCGTGATCAAACCATTCGTGATCGTCTCCACAAAGATGGTCAAGGTTCCCGAGTGCGTGTTATTCGACTCAAACTGACAAGGGCCCAGTGAGCAGTGCGCGTTGGGTACGCTCGCGAGTATTTAAACTGGGCCATAGATAACTGGAGGGTTGTACTCCTTACAGACGACTGTATGGTCAAGTTTTTCAGTGATGATTAACGAGTCCACGTGTGGAGAAAATAAGGTGAACGTTTTACAAGACCAGGCATCCATAGAACAGACCGTTTTAGGGGTCCAAGTGTTATGGTGTAGACGGGAATAAGCTTGGTAGGCAAAACAAAGCTGCTAATACTGGATGAGGGTACTGTAACCGCCGCTTGTTACGTTGAGCGGGTAATCCAACCTCATATCATCCCTTTTTCGCAAAGAGTGGGCGCCGGCGATATTTTAATGCATGATAATACTCACATACATACAGTCCGTGCCACACAAAGAGCATTTTCAGAAGCCAATATCACAGTTTTGCCATGACCAGCTATGAGTCCCGATCTCAATCCCATCAACCATTTATGGGATCATTTGAAAAGAAACCTTTAAGAAAACTACAGCCATGTTTACAATCAACAGGCCTCGTAAATTCGCTAAAACTCTGTTGGGAACGAGTTCTGGAACAAACTGTTTACCCATCTTATTGAAAGTGTACCAGATTGGCTTAGAGAGTGCATACAGAGCAGAGGAGGATTCTCTCGCTACTATCCATAACATTTATCATCAAACGGTTGCAGGAAATGGGCGATAGACTAAGTTTATTTTTCAAGTTAACTTCAGTTTATTTCCCTTACCTACATACAAGTCCTTTTTTTGTGTATATCGATCAAAATAAACAAATTTCACCATGGACTATGTTTAAACAATTTTTAAATCCCAACTCCAAACATCTATTATCTCCAAACATTTATCTAGGAGTCAAGCCCATCCACCAGTCCAGCAGCGGTCAGCCCCACTGATAAAACTGAAATCATCGCATTAATAAAAAATAACACACCGGATACTCAAGAAGTCAGCTTAGCGATGGAAATCCGTGGTCTCCGCAGTGAGGTTAATGCCTTGCGGGATGAAATACGTCAGTTTCGAGATGAGTTCTCAGGTCTTGATGATAAGGTGAATAAGTGCTATAATCGCATGGACACCCTGGAATGTCGTGTTAAAGAACTCGAAGAGAATACCGAGCTGACGAATTCCCCACGTTTAATTCAACTGGAGGAAACAATTGGGGAACTGCAGCAGCAGCTGAATGAACGTGAACAAGAGTCACTGCTAAACGATGTTCAACTCTCTGGCGTAACGGAGTCTAGTGGGGAAAACCCGACACAGTTGATTAACACCCTTGCACTCAAACTAGCGATTAAGCTCGAAGAACAGGACATCGTTTTTGCTAAACGTGTTGGGAATGTTCGGCGTGACCACACCGAGGGAGAAGCATCCCGCCCTCGTATCATCGTTGTCCGACTGGCAAGACGCGCGACGCGTGATAATTTGCTCAGTGCAGCACGCGTCCGTCGCAGCCTCACTACTGCAGACATCGATGTGCCTGGAGCGCCACACCGCATCTACCTCAACGAGCGCCTGACTAAAACTAATAGGCAATTATTCTACGAGACTCGCCAAGCTGCTAGTCGCCTGGAATGGAAGTACACCTGGACTAAAGATGGCCGCATACTTGCGCGTAAAGAGGAGGGAAAGTCGGTTGTGCACATCCGAACGGAAAAGGACATCACACGTTTTTTCGTCGCTCAGTAGGTTTGTTGTTATATAAAGTAGCAATTGCTGTCAACGTTTTTCATGTCTTATGGTCGCAATGCACGTTGACACGTGAGTATGTTCAAATTAGTCCATTGCTTTGTTTACTATCTAGCTTATTTTTGTTTCATTGGTGCATGTTGATAAATACATGCTTTTTGTTTTTCGCTATTTTTGAGATAAATTGTAAAATACGTTTCACATGTTCCTGTCACTATCATACTGTTAGCATTTTTTGTAATTTTAATTGCCATGTATTATCTATAATCTACGCTACCTACGGTGCCAGACCATATTTATACATTATTTCAATTCCGCTTATAATAATTCACTTACACTACACTTTATTTATTAACCATAACAATCTTGTTTACATGCATCTTTTATTAATCTGTGAGTTCTTTTATTTAGTATATTCTATGATATTATTATTTATCATTAGTAATTTATCTATTAAATGATGTCTACTACATACCTTAAGGTTGGTTTTTGGAACGCGGGTTCTTTGGGCACGAAACACGACGAGTTTATAGCAGCATTACTGGGGTTAGACGTCGATATTATGGCCATTAATGAGACGTGGCTGCGAACAGGCGAAGAAGGGCGCGCGCCCTCCGTACCTGGATACAGGCTACGGCATACACCGCGCCCATTGTCTGTTAAGAAGGGACGTGGTGGTGGTGTTGGTTTTTATATCAAGCACGGTTTTAAGGTTCGAAGCCACTCGTACTCTGTTAGCCCATTGCACACCACGGTCGAGCAGATGTGGGTAACAATTAGTGTTCGTGGAATTAAGTTGGCAATAGGTACCGCCTACCGCCCGCCCTGGCAAGATGTTGATATTTTCCTAGACGCGGTATCTGGTTCATTAAACTCTCTAACGCAATGTGAGTACACGATACTAATGGGTGATTTTAATATAAACATGCTTAGTAGCACGGACTCAAAGACGGACAAGTTGGTCTCATTTTTGAATTGCCTAGGTCTGAAACAACTGGTGCAGTCACCCACACACTTTACTGTGCATGGTAACTCTCTGATAGACATCATCTGTACAAATGTTAAACAACGCTCTTTATCAGTTGATTTAATACCGGACCTAGGTGCGCACGCGTTGATTTCCGGCGAATTTAGTTTTAAACGCCTGAAAATTCCGTCGCGAACCATAACTTATCGACCACTAAAGGACATTATTAGGGATTGTTTTGATCAGGATCTCGAGTTACTTAACTGGAAAGCGTTAACCGAGCTGCAAGATGTTAATACTATGGTTAATGAATTTAACTCGAACTTACTTACGCTGTTCGATATCCATGCACCTGTGAAAACTAGTGTTGTGAAGGAGCATTGTTACCCTTGGATTACTAGCAATGTTAAATTTATGATGAACTTGAGGAATAAGGCACATGCAGAGCTTTTAAAAAACAAAAAATCGG
Source organism: Hydraecia micacea (assembly GCA_914767645.1). NCBI lineage: Eukaryota > Metazoa > Arthropoda > Insecta > Lepidoptera > Noctuidae > Hydraecia > Hydraecia micacea. The sequence continues at coordinate 1,179,526 of OU611801.1, read as the reverse complement.
ATTCAAAAAAGTTATATTACAAAGAATTGAAGTCTCTTGTTTCTAGGTCTCTATTTTACGAAAAGTCAGCGTACTATAAACATAAGATCAACAGTCAAATAAATAACTCCAGAGCGCTCTGGAAAAATCTGAAGACTACACTGCTCCCAACTAAACACAAGGAATTACCTCTGCATTTTAACGATCCCGACAAAATTTGTGACCATTTTCTGAATGTGCCGGGTGCGGATACGGTCAGTGATTCATTGCTTGCATATTTTGTATCCGCGCGACATAGTAGTTCCACATTTAGTTTGAGACCTACAACACGCGACAAAATCGCGAACATACTGAGTACTATTAAATCGAATGCTGAAGGTTGCGATGGCCTTACAATAAATATGATATTACTGACACTACCTGTGACTCTGGACGCCGTGACTGCTTTAGTAAATACATCTGTTACATCCTCATCTTTCCCTGAGTTGTGGAAAATTGCCAAAGTGCACCCATTGCCGAAGACTCTTAATGCATTGGACGTAAAGGATCTTAGACCCATTAGTATACTGCCGGTACTTTCTAAAGTCTTAGAAAAAGTAGTTTGTGCGCAGTTGGTTGAATTTTTAGAGACTAATAAAATCCTCCCGGATGTCCAATCGGGCTTTAGGAAGGGCCGTAGTACAGCCACAGCTTTGTTGGATGTGACAGACAATATCTTGTCGGCTCAGGATAGTGGGTTGTGCACTCTTTTGGTGTTGCTTGATTTTTCACGCGCGTTTGACTGTATTAATGTTCCTCTATTATTGTCAAAGATGGCTTTTTATGGATTTGACGAGGACACAATAAAATGGTTTGATAGCTATCTTGGCGATCGTACGCAATTCGTTGAAATACGTCGGGCGGACGGCTCAACAGTTGTCTCTAGACATCGCTCAGTAGGAAGGGGGGTTCCACAGGGCTCGATACTTGGGCCAGTATTGTTTATTTTGTACTGTGCCGATATAATTAAACATATAAATAAATGCCAATACCATATTTATGCGGATGATACACAAATATATATATCATTTAAGCCGGAAGACTATGAACAAGCATTAAACGATCTTAATACAGATCTTGAAAGCATAGTGCAATGGTCCAATGCCAATACGCTTGCCCTGAACCCTTCAAAAACCAAGTATATGCTTTTTGGAACCGAAAACCAGTTAGGTAAAATTAAACCTTGTGCCAACTGTGTGACTGTTATGGGAGAGCCTATTGAACGAGTCTACGAAGCACGTAATCTAGGTGTTATCATGGACACGGAACTTCGTTTTCACAAACACGTGTCTGAGTCAATTCGTAATTGCTTTTATAGACTTAAGATATTATACAAGGCCCGTCCCTATCTTAGTGAAGAATTGCGAGTCTTGCTTGTGGAGTCTTTGGTTTTATCGAAATTAAATTATGCGGACACGGTCTATGGCCAACGACTACTGTCAAAAACTGAAAAAATGATCCAAAGACTTCAAAACGCCTGTGTACGTTTCTGTTTTAATGTTCCTTTTCGGGGACATGTTACGCCTTTCCTCAATGAGCACAACATTTTAAAAATGAAAGCTAGACGTAAACTCCACTTGGCGAACTTACTCTTTGGTGTTATTAAGTCTCACTCCCCTTCTTACTTATATGAAAAACTATCGTGGACAAGAAGACACAGAATCGGTGAGGGAAGAAAATGTTCTCAACAGCTTTCCATCCCACAGCACAAGTCGGCGGCTTTTAGAGGCAGTTTTCGCTACGCAGCTACTAAATGCTGGAACAATATCCCTCCTCCCATAAAGTATAGTAAAAGTTGCTCGACATTCAAATTGAAATTAAAAGAATTTCTTTTAAGCCATCAAAAAGATTTTGAAAATGTCCGAGCCGACATATCTGCTATATAAAAAAAAAAAAAAAAAAAAAACAATTTAGTCAATTTTTTAATTTTTTTTTTTTTTTTTTTTTTTTTTTTTTTTTTTTTTTTTTTTATGAATTTTATCAACTTTACCATATTTATCGATTTTATTATTATTAGTTTCCTTTTTAATTACAATCAGTTTACTTACTCAATTATTATTGTCCTTACTCTAAATAAAAATCGCATGAAAATCCGCTTCGTAGTAGAGAAGCAATTCAGTCACACGATTTTGTCTTATAGGTACTTTCAATTAATATTTTATTTATTTTTTATGTAGGTGGTACGCACATATTGGTTGTTTATTTTAGTTTTTTATTAATCACAATACAACACACACACCCTCACACACATGTATGTCACAACATTTTATTTGATTTTGTATGAGCTTTTTTGTAATATCACATTTAATCGATTCTCTTAATTTATTATTAACGGACACACACTTCCCTATGTGTTTGTTATTCCAGCGTATGGCACTCGTGGGTTGCAGCTGAAAATCACCGTCAGATGATACACCTGGTGTTGTCATCTGACATTATGCTGAGCTGAGGCCCTTTTGGCATTATAATCTTTGTTTTTATAGTTTTAAGGTGTATTTATTTTGCTGTAATGCCAATAAACGCATTTTTCTTTCTTTCTTTCTTTCTTTCTATTCATAAAAATCACTTAATCATTAATATTCTTAAATAACAGCCTGAAAACTGAGTGGTGGCGCTTTCCGAATAATAAAAAAGAAACTTTCTTCTTCACTAAAAAGACGCACGTTATAAAATAAACATGAAATAAGCACAAATTACAAGTTTAAAGTTCAAAACCGTCTGATAACTTTCACTTTTAAATCGTAAAAAATTACTAAACACCGTTCACAAACTGCTGTCTCTTTTATAGTCACTTTACTATATTGCAAACAACAAATTATAGCAGTACAGCATCAGGCCATATCACGAGTCTATCAAGCTTCGTACTAGGAAACTCAACCAATGGTATACGCCATCATGGCTAGATTGTCTGACTGACAGACTACTGGACAATTTCAAAATCTATCTGTGAACTTTGAGTTTGACTTAGCCCTATGAAAAATAGTAAAAAAAAATGCGGTATGTTACTGCCAACCCTGCTTAGTTAGTTTAAAGTTTGTCAAAAATACCCGCGACTCATGCCAGTCTGAATATCGAGAATTATTTGTATTTACTTGGGTTTGTTAGTGTTTTGTTTTAAACCGCCCAGACGACTCGACAGTTCGCGTTCGGAAATATTGTTATGTTTCGTAAAAGTTAGTTTGGAATGGAGTCGAGTGTATTCGTTTGTTTTATTTTTCAGCAATTTTTGACGTTTAGGATTGATTTTTTGTTAAAATAAAAAAGTAATTAAAAAAAATTAAATCGACTTCAAAAAGAGATTAGGTAACTCAAAATTATGAAATAACTTTAATTTCGGAAGTCGGTGTCTTAGGATCAGTATTTTTGTTTTAGTTTTTTGCCACCGACTTCCGAAATTAAAGTTATTTCATAATTTTGAGTTAATTTATTTTTGTAGTCGATTTATTTTTTTTGAATTAGGTAGGTACTTACTTTTTTATTTCGTCATTTTTAGTTTTAAGTAAAAACTGGAATATTTGTTTGTAATAAGTAGGTAGGTAATCGTTTTGTTGTTAATATTGCACTAGAATTTGACCAAGGTTTTGAGATGTTTTCCCTTTGACACTACACCCGTAGCTCATATCAATAAGCCAGGCCATCACACTTACACGTATTAGTCCATATCTTGAAAATTACTGAATCGATTTTGATAAAACTTGCACTGTTCCCTAAGTTGAAGTAAATGTGAGCCAATAAATAAAATGGTTACGATCCGATTAATAGTTGCGGAGACATTCGTGGACAAACATACATACAATACATCTATGAAATTTTGAATATTTGTTTGGAAGCCCTAATAGATTGTCATATGTGAAAATATTGCAGTTCCAATAATATTACATACATTAGTGTCGAATTCATAACCTCCTTTTTTTTTGAAGTCGGTAAAAATAGCCCGTTGTGTGAAACTCGTAACACAATCACCGTAGAATAATCATAAGATAATCGCACCACACACCACGCTACAGTTAATCGTCATTCTCTGAGTCAATGACATAAGCTAAGCTACAATACCTGAGCCAATCCGGTCTATATATCGGCGACCGACTTAATCTCCTGTCTAACATTATAATCTAATGGTATTGGTATTATGACGTGTAGTGTTCGTCTCGATTGGCCGGTTCAGAATGTTCCAGCCGCTAGATCTAGTTAGTTGAATCCAGCGCTGGATTGGACTGGATGTTGTTGTCTACACTATTAGCTGAGTACTGGATTTTCAACGCACCGCTGAGCGCTGAGAGTTAAAAATCCAACAATGTGCTTTTTTGACGCGTTGGGATGCACGCTGTTGGATTTTCAAAGCATCTAGAGTTGAAAATCAAGTGTGCGATACAAAACGTCGCGGTATAAAACCGCCCGTGTTTATATTATTATACAGGATGGCGGGACATCGACGTGCAACCTGTTACCATGAATTCAGTGCCTGATTCTGAACCCTTTAAAAAAATTGCTGTTCCATACTTTTTTACCGCGTAGGTATTGCACTTTTCTATGAAAAAACTGTTTTTTTTTTAAAGATAACTGACGAAAAAAAAGCGCCAGGTACATCTGCCTGACACATGCTGAGCTGGACTCCCATTTGGTGCAACCTTGAGACGCACACCGCACTGTGTATATTTCGTTATTAATTTAATTTAAAGTTTTCATCATAGTGTCACTTTTATTTCGATACCTATGTATGTTTTTTCTTTTGTTTTTATATCGGCACCTTCTTTTATATTATGTTAACGTGGGTAATTCGTTATCATCTAATATTGTACTTTTATGTGTTGTGCTGTCTTTTGTATGCGCCAAATAAATGGTTTATCTATCTATCTAAAAATCTAGAATTCTGAGTCTAGAATTATGTGTTGAATGTTAGGTACGGTTTGCGCATCAATGTCCCTGCCATACATATTTCACTTTAAATTAAGTAATAACCACACGTTCCAATCTATTCTCGGACACGGCTGGGTGACGTCAATGCAATTATTGCCAATAGGCTTTGTATAGAGTCATTTGTAAACGATATTGTATTAGTTCATTAAGGCACTGCTATGACACCAGCGGAGCGGAAACGGTTCTGTGAATGATCGCTGGACAGTCGTAAGTTTCTAGTGTGTTAACTGGCACTTTAATTTTGTGGTTATTTTCATATACACACATACATAAACGTACGCCTTCTTTAGAAGAAACTACAGAATGCCAGCTGGTATGATCCTTAAATAGGTACTTCTTTTCCTCCGTTTACGTACATACGCTGAGGTGTACCTAGAGCACGCCCACGTGTCGCTAGTCATATTTAAGTCCCATGTAATAGGGTGCAAGCCTATTGCCATCAACCGGGCACAGATCCGGACTTTGGGTTGCTACTGAGAATGGAAACCCCAATAATACTTTGCTTGACCTGGGAATCGAACCCAGGACCAGGAACTCATGCTTCCCTCCGCTAGACCAACGAGGCAGTCAGTAAGTCGAGGCTGTTGTGATATCATTTCAGTCTAAGAACTTCTGCGTTTCACAATAATTGACTATCATTTATGACGCCTGTATTCCAGACCACTGCTTCCGAACTCCAGACCAACATACAGTCACGGATAAGGAGTTGTTACACAGGCTTAGTCTTCAAAGACCAGCCAAATTTAAGGGTGCGACACAGACCATCAAACGGAACAATTTTGTCCATGGTACCAACATCGTAATCGCGAAGAAAAATTCAGCCGTCCCATACGTTTAGGTCGAGTAGATATTGAAGGTTTCTATGGTATATTGGTCTCATGTAGAAAGTTGTTCAGTTTGATGGTCTGTACCACACCCTTAAATTTGTCTGGTCTTTGAAAATAAACCCTGTATTCTAAAGCAGCGTAACTCATACAGTAAAACCACACATTCCGCCACATTCCCGCTCGGCGTCCCACGTAGCCCGCCCCTTCCTGTTTGCTTTGCCCACGTTAATGATGTGGTCTGCGAGGGAATTATGTTCAATGACCATTTGTGCACGCGCGGTGATTAGACGTGGCAATTTGATTGTCATGGACTGATAAAAAAGGGATGGTTTGGGGGTTTAAGGAGCAATTTGCAAAGAATGAGGTTATTCTTTAGACGCGTTGGGCATTTTTTGAGGCGGGAAAAAACTATTAAATTCGCGCCACTGTTACCGTAACCAACACCGCTTCGGATGTGTTCGGCTGTCCTCGGGATGTACTCGGTTTTAATGTATATCCGATATATCAGTGAGTGATGGCAAAGTATCCTGTTTGTGTTTTGTTTTCACTTCTGCCGGCACTCCCGGAGTGCCACTGTTTTTTAACCACAACGGTGAAGCTCTTGGCCTTCATCTCATCTAATGGTAAGTGATGATCAGGCCGAAGGTAGAAGCGAGCTTCACCCGGAATCCTCAAGCCTCAACAACAGAGGAACTACTGGCTATCTTACCTCTAATTGCTGAAACAAGACAAAACTGTTGACATTGTTGTTATGGCGACAGACTTATATAAGAAGGTGGTAGCTCGCTATGCGAACTTAAAACAAGCCCTACCACCAACCAAACCGAGCAGAATATGTAGCCCCCCCTGCGAATCGAACCTGGGACCTCTGGGTCTGAGACAGGTGGTCTTACCATTAGGCGACTAAAATAAAAATTGCCAATCGAATCCCGGTTTCCTACTTATAACTAAATTTGCCAACGTTTCGCAAACCCAACACTCGCCAACGACCCCTTATTACTAAAGCAGGCATTATACTATACACCAACACACGCCTAAACAAAGTAGGTACATACATCTTCAATCTACTCGGCACATGAAATCCTTCAGACAAACTCGCACTTGCTCTCAATCCCCGCCATCTTGGTCCTTGTCATCGAATACCAATTAACTGCACTAGTTGCAACTCTGCTTACCCTTTCAATGCGTCGCGTCGTCCATAATATTGCAAGTTGAATGTGTCTGCGTGATACATTGACAATGCTTCTATACGATGGAACTGGGGTATTACGTATGAGATACGAAGTTGATTGTCGATGTGTTGCGCAACAGTAGCACCACTTTTTTATTTAACACGACATTTTTTCTTGTTTTTGTGGTGAGGGTTTTCCCATAGGATTGTATCATAATATATAGGGTGACTGGTATAATTAGTGACCGATACCTAAACACGTGATTGTACTCATGATAACAAACAACCTTTACTAAGGGACCAAACCTGAAATCGCGAAAAATAAATCAGCTGTTCCCTATATTTATGTTCGTATAACTCGTCAAAATGTAGGAAACAGCTGATTTTTTTTTCATTTTCATCATCATCTTCCGCCTAGCCTTTTCCCAACTATGTTGGGGTCGGCTTCCAGTCTAACCGGATGCAGCTGAATACCTGTATTTTACATGGAGCGACTGTCGATCTGACCAGTTATATACTGGGTAATACGATACCCCTTGGTAAGACTGGTTGTCAGATTTTCGGACTTCTGACGATGACGACCCGTAACGACTGTCAAAGTGAATCCACGAATGACAGCCGGGACCAACGGCAACCGCGGTAAGTGTAGCTTAACCTGATCGATCGACCCGTGCGGCTGATATTATTTAGCCACAAGCCAAGGTTTCAAGGTCAACTAGGTATTACTATTGACGTGCTACTTACTGGACTAAACGCTGCGTACTGTCGACAAGTTACTATTGAGAAAGGTTCTAATGGTGATGATTCTGCTACATAGGTTCTCTACCACCAACGGCAGAGCAACTCTCCAGCAACTATTCTCTTAACACGTAATACCCCAGTTAGTGGTATAGCTTGTACTCAGCATGTCGCGATAACGAGGTGTCACGCTATCGAGAGTGACACGATCAATGTGCTTACTATTTGACGTGATGCATTGACTTTTAATTGACTGCAATGGAACCAATCACGTTATGATATTTGGATTTGAATTTTTTTTTTGTATTTATTTTACTCTAAAAAGGTTTTCCCTTGTCTGCTTCAACTGCATTCAGACTTTTAAGTGTTTTTCACGCTGGTTAGAATAAATAATGCCCTTTCTTTTACACTAACGCTTATACTATTGTCTCTGTCTCACATTATCTTTACACGGATGCATTTGCTAAGATCATCAAATTCCGGATTCGATCACTGGATTGCACCGAGTATTAATAATACTACTAACTACTACTCAAAAATCCCGTCTGCTATTGAGAATTTCCAAATAAATTATAAAAAATACGTATAACATGCAATACAATGCCACACAGCTACATAGTTTCTCTGTGAACCGTGACGCGTTATCACGGCGTGTCACGCTGTCCTGTTCAACACTATTCTGACGTGTTTGATTGATTTTTAGCTTCGAATGCAGCGGGACAGTTATGGAGTGACATTCTGTTATCCGTGGTATAGCCAGGTCAGTAGGCGTCGGTTTGTTGTTGTGGGTGGAAGGCGCAACTGCTAAATTGGATTTTGTTTTTGTATGCGCAGAATAGGGTTATGTAAATGGGTGTGGGTGTATGTGGCTTGTCCTGAATTAAAATTTACAATTATTATTAATTAGTTTCAGCGCATACAACTTAACAGCACGACAGTAATCCCTGAAGGGTTTAGGCAGAGGTTTACCAATAGGAGGTCTGTACATCGCCAGTTATGTTTGAGAGTCCCATATAATAGGGGGTGAGCCTATTGCCATCAACCGGGCAGAACTCCAGACTGGCTAGGGCTGCTACTGAGCAATTCCTGATAGAAAAACCCAATAACACTTTGCCCGACCTGGGGATCGAACCCAGGCCCTCATGCTCAGCAGAAGCGCTTGCAACCACTAGACCAACGAGGTAGTATTAATTGGAGCACGTGATTTTAGTAAGCAAAAATATATATGTATGTAAAATATCGAAAAAATCACACTAATATTATAAAGGCGAAAGTTTGTGAGTGTGTTTGTTACTTCTTCACGCACAAACGGCTGAACAGATTTGGATGAAATTTGGCACAGAGATAGTTTATAACCAGGATTAACACATAGAATACTTTTTATCCTGATATTCCCATGGTATCAGTACTTATACGGGTGAAACCGCGGGGCGCAGCTAGTTTTATATAAAAAAATTAACATTGTGTCTACTTTAGTTTTTTATAAAACGTCTGTATACGACAAGTACATCATGAATAAATAACCGATATAGTCTCGGCTGTTTGAGATGCAGAAACGATATTTTTTATGAATGTATCGTATATTGTGTAGCAAATGGTAAATGGTATTCTAACGTGTCCGCACTGTGCACGTTCCTTCGCAGCGAACATAGGCTACATTCACCACGAAGGAGCACATGCTCGTAACCCGTAGCCGTCAAAACAGCGTAACACATTATCAATCGGAATCGGTTTCATTTTGACAGTTCAACAACATTTATTGCGTTATTTTTTATTTTATTTATTTCATTCATCAACAAATTACATTTGTGTCGAACAGTGGTTTTTAACAATAACAATAAATGTAACACAAAATTAAGTAATCATCGTAAAGCCAGAAAAGAGAGAAAAGAAAAAGAACAAAAAAATTACATTCCACATTGATCACGACATTATTAGTCTTAATATTAATTACAATAATTTAACTTAATATTACAAAATTTAATAATAATATAAATTCAATTGAAAGAAATGTATGTCAATAAAATTCATTAAAATGCAATGTCATATTATAATGTTAAATACGTACATCATTTAAAGTCATTAAAATATAATCACATATTAGTTCGAACTACTTTTATCTTTGAGAAACTCTTCTATGCTGCTTATATTTACGTGTTGAGCACACAAATTTTTCGAACTTATGAAGCAATGGATTAGCAATTTGCTTCAAAATGATTCAGATTCCGATTGATAGTGTTTTACGCAATTAGGGTGCCGAATTGTTTACCGTAACCGAAATCTGCATGGGAATATAAACATGTACACACACATATCTATTGGATGTATCTCATATTTTTATATTAGTGTATTCAATTGTTGGTGAGCCAAATAAATAAAATAAATTATATATGTGTAACATTAAAAATATTTGAGCATAACAAATATTTACATAGGATTTTCCAGGATTCTGCAAACATATTAAAAACTATCCAAATATCAGTAAATGCGAGTTTTCTGCCCACATCCATTTATCTTCGCCATAAACTCAAAACTCAAACTCAAAGCATTTATTTCAATTAAACCATTTACAGGCATTGAATTGTCAAGATGTCGGTCAGTCAGAAAATATGAAGCTAGTTGCCCATTCCAATGCGAACCTATGGAGAAGAACGGGCAAGAAACTCCATGGACACTCTTTTAAATTATATTTTTACAAAAATATTAGTTACATCCATAGTTACATCATTTATTTTGAATTTATAATTATATGTGAGAACGATGTAAAAAAAAAAAACTTACGCGTTAAAAGCGTCCAGAGTACAGCAAATAGTAACAAATATTAGCCTATTTACATCCATCCACCTTCCAAAACTTTAACCCTAAACCTTGCGCCTTCTAATATACCTACACCATGAAATGGCACTAAACTATAAGTAGCTAAGCATCCTAGCACAACCTATAGACTGCCTAGAATCTGTAACTAATTACTCTTCAAGTTAACTAAAGTACTTAGACGAACGTCAAACGCAAACGTAGGCGTGCTACACACGCTCGACTTAGTTTGAAGTTAGTGTTAATAAATTCATAATATCTTACTAACATTATAATATACTCGAGGGGCTCGTGGCTAAGTAATAACAGCCGCACGGGCCTATCTTTAATGTTAAGCAACGCTTGCAGAGGTCCGTTCGTGGATTGGTTACACACCGAGACCCAGCCATGCTTTGAAAAGCACGTTAACGGCACACGCGTGAACTGAGAGCCATCTGAACTAGAAGACGTAGCTTGTAAGATGTTGCATTCTACGAGATATTATAGGTAAGGCTGTCCACAAACTGTCAAGTAATCAGTCTCAGTCACACACGTCTTCTCCGTTCCTCGAAAAGCTTGTAAAGCCGTTGCACAAGGATTATTATTATTATTATATTATTCGTCGATATGGGTAATCAGAAGCCCAAAAATCTGATAACCAGTCTTACCAAGGGGTATCGTGTTACCCAATAACTGGGTTGTGGAGGTCAGATGAGTCACTCTATGTAAAATATTGGTATTCAGCTGCATACGGTTAGATAGGAAGCCAACCCCAACATGGGAAAACTCTAGGTAGATGATACGTTAGATGATGCTGTCCGCAAACTATAGGAACATTAAAAAAAAAACAGCAAAATAAAATAAGTACCTAGAACGTTACGGTGTTTTCCCTCATTGATGGTAGTTTCAACAGTAAATAAGCGTGTTGTGTATCTTATAATTTATAATACAAATATTCGAAATGAAAAGTAGTCTATGTCCTTCTCCATTTCCCAGGCTACCTATCTAGATGTCAAATTCATAAAGTTAGGTTCAGTCGCTTATGCAGACAGACAGAGTTACTTTCTCATTTATGATATTAGTTGAATGGATTTAATTATTTAATTTAGTTATGTAACGTGTTTCAGTAGTGAATTACAAGATAATTAACGAAGTAATTACTCTACATCAAATATTTCATAGAACCAATCGCTCGTGGTGAAGAGATTGTTTTCAGCGAACCGTATAGCTTCGAACGATTATTTCCTAGTAGCGACCATCGCATTCGAACTTCATTAGAAGTACTAAGTTCAAACATGAGTCGGCTTAAAACAAATATAAATAAATGCCTATACAAGAATCAATTCACCTGATTTCTATAATTTCCCGCTCTCAATTCATGTTCGCCTTACATAACATTTCCTGTGGAAGCATCAATCAGTTCTATAATGACGTCACCACAGAAAAACACGGTTAGAGGGTAGGTTATATTTTTTATTACATCCCAACAAGTTTGTGTTTGAAAATATTTTTGTATTAAAATGTTACAAATTTTTTTGAGGTAAACTCACTGTCCTCTAACAAACAAGTACGCTGGACTAAATATACTATACGAAATGACATGTGACAGTTGTTTATTGTGTCGATTCAAAGCGCCCCGCTAGAGCATCTCAGAAACTAAAATTGATATAGTGTTGCAAACGGTCGTCGTGTTGTTTTGGTACGTCTCTGATGATCTTAATCGTGGAATAAGACTTTTTTGTGTATTTTGTGTTTACTACGAGATATTTAGAACATTTTTATCATGAGAGTATGCGCATTTTGTAAAAATCACTATCAAAAATATTAGTTCAACGGACGCTCACGTTGTTATCAGCGCCAAAATGGCAAAAATCAAATGTCTTCGTTTTGTCATCGATAGTATGATGTCCAACGTATCTACTTGTATAATATAGGTCAGTGGGTTAACTTTTTACTTTTGCGGCGTCTTCTAGTTTTATTGATAGGATTTCGTTTGGTTGGAATTTGGAGCAATTAGGGGCTAAGAAGTTCTTACAGCTGATTGTAAGATATTTTGTCACATATTCTTTATTCCTTTCCAATTTATATGCGGAATATCGACTTCTCTTATATTTTACAAGGTTACCTATAGATTCCTGCCTTTATATTAATGGGGAATTACTGATATCCTTCTGTGAAAGTTTGTGAAGATATTTGGATGTTTGTTACTCAATCACGCGTAAACAGTTAAATAGATTTGGATGAAAATTGGCACACAGATAGTTTATAACCAGGATTAACACATAGGATACTTTTTATCCCGATATTCCCAAGGTATCGAAACTTACGCGGGTGAAACCGCGGGGCGCTGCTAGTACATAAATATGTTGCTAATAGATATGCTAAGTATGCATTATATAGTTTTTGATATTTCTTGCCTAAGTCAGGTAAGCAATATTCAAAAATTTATAGGATTACACAGAACACAAAAGAATCTCTGACTCACAAGTTCTTTTTTAACCGACTTCAAAAAAGGAGGTTCTGTATTCGACCCGTATGTATGTATGTATGTATGTATGTATATTTGTTTGTCCGCGATTTTCTCAAAAACTAATGAACCGATTTTGATAATTCTTTCACTCATGTGATCTAAATACTTTCAGAAAGGTTTTAGTATATAATACATTATATAATTATTCTTATGTACGATGTTATATGCATAAATGTACTGCATCTCCGGCATTTCTATGCGAATTTTGATGATTCTACTAGTCGGTGTCTTCAATTCCTCAATGCACTAGTGTTATTTGAATTTGTGTGGAGTAGGTACAACTAAAAAGTGAAAAATAAAAACTTTTTTACAAAAAAAACAACCGACTTCAAAAAAAACTACAAAAACTTTAATTTCGGAAGTCGGTGTCAAACAAAAAACGAAAATGCGGAACCAACGACACCGACTTCCGAAATTAAAGTTTTTGTAGTTTTTTTTGAAGTCGGTTGTTTTTTTTGTAAAAAAGTTTTTACTGATATTTTATTTGATGGACTGAGCACGTCTTTTTATGTAAGCATTTTATTTTGATAGGACCTTTAACTTGCAGAGCAGTAGTGGCTCAGCGGTAACGGCCCCGACTTATAGGTCGTAGGTCGTGGGTTCCATCCCAGGCAGGCAATTTACTTTGTGTCATTTATTCCAACACCACTGCTCTCAAAACAGTTAAGGCAAATATCGTGTAGAAACCGGTATTTCCTTGAACCGAAAATTGGAAGCCACCACCAACCCACACCAGGCCCATATCATCATCTGCCTAGCTTTTTTGCAACTATGTTGGGGTTCGGCTTCCAGTCTAACCGGATGCAGCTGAATACCAGTATTTTACATGGAGAGACTGCCTATCTGACCTCCACAACCCAGTTATCCACGGACCAACCGCGGCAAGCGTAGCTTAACCTGATCGATCGACCCATGCGGCTGATATTGCTTAGCCACAAGCCCCCCCAGGCCCATATGATGTATTATGATTATTATTTATGTAACTTGCGCCTCTCAAGTTTTCGCCACCACACAAACACAACAACTCACCCCAACTTTACTAAAAACAAAACACTGTAACTACTCTATAAAACTTTACAAAAAAAAAAACCTCTCCGAGTCCACTTACATGTCACCCGCAGATTGATGATGTCCACAGATTATGTTCACTAGTGAAATTAAAAAAGTTGCCCAAGTGTCTTCATCCGGTGACTTGGGAAGTTTTTGCCCAAAAATTTCGGGTTTTCTTCCTCCCCGTGATAAGATTGGCAAGTGAAAAGTTTTGTGTACGGTTCTTCGTAGCAGGTGGGGTGAGAATAACATTGTAATAATGGAGTTACTTAGATAAATAAAAATGTCATCATTTTGTGCTTACATGTTACGTTACAACTAAATTAAGCTTTCTTCACAAAATAAATTAAAATAAAGAAAAGTAAAAAAAAAAACAAAAAAAACCCGACTGCGGTAAAAAACTTAAGTTAATAAAATTGAAAAGCTAAAAACAAGCCCATTTTAAATTAAAAGGAAGCAGGCGGGACCCATTTGAGTTTGAAAATATAATAATAATAATAAAAATGGTACGGATCCCGCCTGCTTTCAACTTTTATTTAATTTAAAATGGGCTTGTTTTTAGCTTTCAGTTTTTTTGAAATGACAGTCATAATAAAAAAATAAACAACCAACCACTACTAATGACACAGTTTTGTGATTTAATTCACAAGTATACAAGGATGTTACTTGGTAAAAAAACAACATAACATAAAAGAAAATTAACGTCAATTATCATATGAAAATCCTGTTTAATAAAAGATGATTTAAAATTAGAATTTTAAGGTTTTTAAGTATTCAAATAATAATCAGATCCAAGCACTCAATTTGTAAATGGCACTATAAACAGTTATCCATTAGCTTACATGTTAATCAAACACTCTCGGAACAGACTATAGGTATTAATAATACCCCTAAAATGTAACCCCTAAACTATTCGATGTAAACAGAGGTATTTTCATCTCTATCCCCGGTGAAAGTTCTATTGCACCTAAAGACTTAGGTATTCGTATTTCAGTGCCGTTTGCAATAAAGCTAGGATTTCGCTCTTCTTAGTACTTATGCTCCTATTACTAACTCTAAGTACGCTTTGCGTAGTGATAATGGTTTTTGATATGACTTGCTGTTGAGCCTGGAGTCTGGATTTGTGCCCGGTTGATGGCAATACATAAAGTAAAGCGCCTGCTTGGGATCGAAACCACGACCGTAACCCGTAAGCCGATACCACCGGGCCACCACTGCACCAAACAGCATTGTAGTGAAGGAAAACATCGTGAGGAAACCAGCATATCCTAGAACCGAAAATTCGAAGACATGTGTGACATCCCGCACTAGGTCGCACTGTAACAGTGCAGAAATCCAGACTACTAGGAAATTCCAAATGAAATGACCCAATAAAATATCACTTTGCTGCTTCGAGAATTAGCTCCGTCCTTAAGCGCTTGCAACCCACTCTAGACCAACGAGGTACTCGTATATTAATACTTTCCTCTTAAAACAAGTCACCACATAAAAATGCCCACTCATGATGCAGACAAGTAACAATATATCTACAGAGCTGTCACACTTAACGTTCACAGTCAGTTGCTTACGACATCCATTTTAACTTACTTTGGGGCACTTGTCCCACTGCCGACGAGGAAGCGACTAGCTATCAACAGTTTTCTCGCTCAAGAAACGTAGAAAAGATTCTAGGACCTGTAGAAGCCAAAGAGTTACATATAAAATATAGACTGTCCACACACTCGTTTGTCGCTGCGACAAACTCGTTTTTAGGGTTCCGAACCTCAAAAGAAAAAACGGAACCCTTATATGATCACTTCGTTGTCCGTCTGTCAATACCCTTTTCTCAAGAACGCTTGGAGTTATCAATTTGAAATTAATATCAAATACTCAGGGCTGCATCCCTTGAAGCATTGAAAAATCAAACTTCTAAGTCAACGAAATCAAAAGATGCGGGCGTTTATGTTCCGGAATCAAAATCTATAGGGTACTTCCCGTTGATCTAGAATCATGAAATTTGGCAAGAAGTAATGTCATTTAGCAAAAAAAATGTAAAGGAATAAATCCAAAAACGGTGGCTCTACTCGCTTCTCGTCAATCGCGGGCGGTGGAACAGGTGCCTTAACTTGCTTTTAAATGGACGGACGATTTCTAGTTGTCTTTTGTTTTATTTATTTAGTTCTTCGTTTGTAACAGATATTTTTGATTTCTTGGAACTAGTTAGTAGCTCTGAAAATCTCAGTTGGGTTAGTTACATCTTTTTGTTTTGTTGTTAATGTTTGCTTTGTTGGTTCCTGAAATACCTATTTACAGCTCAATACGTAAGGAATTGATAAAAAACACGTTATTTCTAACGATTTTCCAATCCGTAAACCATTGCTTAAGGATTGTAACATAGATAGATTTTTTTTTTTAAATGTATCAAATTTCATTCATTGAGCAAAAAAAGTATTAGACGTATCCAAAATTGGAAGAAGACTGAACACATCCAGTGATAATCTTGAATACCTCTGACTTGCGATGTATGAAAACATCGTCGACAAAATGGTTTGAAATCGTTGAAATGTACCTACTTAGCATAGTGTGATGATCAGTCATCGTTCAAACACTCTTGCAATCCTTGGGTGGAAGCCTATATCTACCATCATCATTACCTGGTAATGAGGAGAGAGAAGGACACTAAAGCAGTTAAAAAAATCTGCTGTTCCATACATTTTGTCAAGTTCTGTGAACATATTATACTAGCAGCACCCCGCGGTTTCACCCGCATAAGTGTTGATCCCGTAGTAATATCGGGATAAAAAGTATCCTATGTGTTATTCTGATGTATAAGCTATTACTGTAAAGCTTCATCAAAATCCGTTCAGTAGTTTTTGCGTGAAACAGTAACAAACATCCATCCATCCTCACAAACTTTCGCATTTATAATATTAATAGGAAGTAGGATGTATGGAGAAACAGTTTTTTTTTCCACGATTTCATGTTTATTACCTTACTAAAAGATGTTCATTTTCATGAGTACTGACTACCTTCAAGAATGTCCTTCATTTTAACCTAACACACTTGCTCGTTCTTCTCCATAGGAACCTACTACTCTTTGGAATGGGCAATCAACTTCACCTTTCTGACTGACTGACTCCTTGACAATAATTCAAAAGTGCCTGTAATTGGTGTAATTGAAAGAAACACTTTTTAAGTTTGAGTTTGTCACTGTACTTATATTATTTTTCAGAAACAAATGAAAAATCAAGAATTTTCTTCCACCGTCCGATGAAACCAGCCACGGCTGGGGGGTAGGTACTGTCGCTAGCAAAAGCTAGTGAAGGTATAAAATTAAAAGTGTTCGCTCGGAGTGGCACGTCTCATTACCTTGTTCAGACGAGAATTAAACCGTTCCCGAGTTAATGAATGGCGAGTGTCGCCTGTCGTTTATAGTTTGGATGCGGTTGTTTAAGTAGTTAGAAAATAATATATTTTTCTTTAAGGCCACTTAAAGAAAAATATAATCGAAATAATCGAAAACTATCGTGGCGGTTTTATATTTATTAGGCTCTTCCACAATGTGTACCAATAGGTAAGTACCTATATTATTACTTAACAAAGTATACACGCGGTTTATAATTATGAATATGACATACTCGCGCGATCAATTAAGTCGTGTATGTACGTCATAAGTCATAGAAAAGATCGCGTTATCGCGTATTCGAGCGACAGTCGTTATCGGTTAGGACGCAGGGTAAGAAAGTTGTGAGAACACTGCAATCAAATCAATGTAGAATGTAGTGACTATTGATAAAAGTAAACAATAAGTATTTGTATTTAGTTTTTCTTGAATATAGGCTAAAGTAAGGCACAGAAACGAACTCCCAATCATTTTCCTTCCCCTTCCGTGAGAAAATATTATAACATTTTCCGGCGTTTCTAAGCATCATTTCCTACTTAGTTGGACTGTCTGACGGATTGACAGATTACCATACTCGCTAAATTAGGGGCAGATATATATTATAGCATTACTCACATGCATGAGGATAACCCGTCTACTTTCTAGCCATAAGCTGTATACGTGGCATTACTATATGAATTTCACTCACATAATTGTCACTATATGCAGATAAATGTTCGGTTTACGATCAGCTTCTTTGAAAAATATTTCTTTCAAAGAATACGTTCTTTTAAAGAATTATTTTTCCACATGTCTTAAGAATAAAACATAACTGGTAGAACTCTAAAACTTTTTCAACCATCTGCTGACCCCCTAAGTGATAAAAAGTATAATTTTATGACGTCATAGAACAAACCGTGCGCTTGATTATAAACCATATCGATCTCATGGTCGTAGGCCATAAAACAAATCATAGGGGCAGGGTCTGAATGATACAAGGTATCAGTTCATTGATATTTCGGTCAACCAAACACAGCAGTTGAAAAGCGTTTGACAATTTTTTTAGTTTTTTTTTATGATGATTTTTGTTCCATATTCAGTAGATTTGCTAAAAAACAGCGGGAGATACCTATGTGAAGCCTTACCATACGTATTTACATAATAAATTACTTGCATTCGAATTACAGGACTTGCACTCCAGTGGTGCGAATCATCGGGTCCCTTAACCGTTAATATGTCAGTTGTAGTAATTAGAATTTAGCAAAAGCGATCTCCATCCAATTGTATTCACAGTTAGGCTCTACACTTTCCGATCTATTTTGGAAACAACTTGAAGTTAGCTGTCAATAGTGAGAATCAGGTGGAATTACAGTTAACTTCAAGCTTACTTCACCTAAGTTTTCACGGTGAGATTTGTACAGAAGCTTGTCTTATTCATACCCTGTGCTATAAAATAAAGGTCGTAGAGTTTTTATGAAGAGTTCCTCTATAAACGTGGATTGAGTTCAGTGTTTCGATTGGAAAACATAAAATTGGAATGATGAGGGGTCTTGTGTGATGTCGTATGTTTCCTATTGTTCGGGGTGAGCAGAGATGTTGAGTGAAATCGATAAGAGATAAACTTCTTGAAACAATTTTTGTTCAGAAGTTACCATAATAGTTTGTGGTTTTGTGAGAAGACAGAGTGATAAGATTAACTTAATTTACGCGCTACCAAATATATAAAAATTAAAAAATATATATATACCGGCCGCCAAGAAGCAATGTTTTGATTCAATGTCTGTCTGACACACATGAAACTCATCTTCGAGCGTCCGATCTCCGTAACACTCCATATCCGAGTGTCTGACACTAGCGACACACATCCACGAGTGCCTGATCATGGATTAGACACCGCTGCGCTGAATAGTTGCTACGACATATTCCTACGCTAGATGGCTACCCAACTCTGCTACGCCATATTGCTACGCTAAATGGCTACCCAACTCTGCTACGCCATATTGCTACGCTAAATGGCTACCCAACTCTGCTACGCCATATTGCTACGCTAAATGGCTACCCAACTCTGCTGCGCCATATTGCTACGCTAAATGGCTACCCAACTCTGCTACGCCATATTGCTACGCTAGATGGCTACCCAACTCTGCTACGCCATATTGCTACGCTTCATGCCATGCTACGATCAAATAAATCTTTCTTACGGCCGGGTTTTCAGCACTACACATGACGTATTTGTGCAAACCTTGGCATCATTTAGCTAACTAAAGAAGAAGTTTATTGGAAAGGGAATCGAGTAGGTATATTATGTATTGCACGAATTCTGACAAATGCGTGCACTGACTGGACAGGTCCACTGAATCTGTACGGTTCTTTCCTCAAAAGACCATCTCAGACATCGATCTACATGGTCTTCATATACCCTGGCCAAGATTATTTCTGGACTTTAAAAGAGACTGTGACTTCTGAGTTTGTTGCGGACTTTCTTCTCAGAGTAGTCAGATAGGAAACGCCGACCTCATCTAGTTTTTAAAAATATGATTGACGTGTAAAAGTGTTTGTGCAAACCTACTTACAAAAATAAAATCATTTATCATTTATTGCCTAATTAACGTGAATATTTGGGCCAATACGCCAAGTGCCAGTATCTACCTACAGTTTATTTAACGTTGCCGCCTTCATTCTTCGTTCCTCTGCAACCCTCATCAAGGGAATTCCATTGTATCACTTGTAATGGTCGCTCTGAAAAGAAAAAAATAGACATAATCAACGTCAGACCAGAATATACGAAGGCAACTTAATTATTGGATAAAATAATAAGATTTTAATTCAAACGGCTTTCGAGTTTTAGGAAGGTAGTCCTAATTGCTTTTTTGTATTCAAGGTTTCTAAGGATAAGAGGATTAGCAGAGACCCGAATTAATTTGTAATTATGGAATGCATTATAAAATATTTCAGGAATGACGATACTCCAATCAGTAGCTACGGTCTATTCAAATCTTTGTTTGTAGTTGATATTATTTGCACTTAAACAAAATATCAACTTTGTGTCAGTGTAAATTACGTTGATTTTAGAATGACTGCCATTGAAAATATCATTAAAAAAAAATTGTAGCGTAAACTGAACTTTATGTTTAGGATGCTAAAGTATTTTTTCCAATGACTCATATTTCTTTACATTTTTGGAAACTAACGTCGCTTGCATATTTTAGCCAATCATTGAAACCTAGCTGAAAGTTTTTTCGTAGGTATTTATATGTTTACAATTACAGCTAGTTTAGTGAAACCTATTCATTAATCGAATATTGATTGTACATAAGCTATCACACACACACACACACACATGCACGCACATTCTTAGTTAAGACAATTTAATCATTTAGGTTATACTTAATCTTTTTATTTTATTTCCAATAACAATTATGCTCTAAAGTTATTTTAAAATATTTACACATTCAAATATTTACAAATATTTAACATTTACAAAGAAAGGGCATCAAAAAACTCGTCCGCATCGCTGTCAACAGGAAACGTGCTCAAAAAGCTGGCAGCATTGCCACGTTGTATGGCAATACTGATTCTTTGGCCAAAAAATAGGCCAGCCCTCTGGTCACGTGAAGAGTCGACCAACCGCTTGGCGATGTCTCGAAATACTAAGTGGGCACTCGGGCCCCATGGCCCTAGTGTTTCAACCCCAAACGGCTCAAATATATAAGTTCCAAAGAGATTGGAGTATTTGCGCCGTTTGAGGTTTTCCGCACCTGCAGCAGCCGCCCCGGCACAGCGGTTATGATTAAATTACATATTAGTCTATTTATAAGGCTACATTGTAATAAGATTAGGGTCCATCCTATTGTTGACTCCTAGGACAAGGGGGAAAAAGTAAAATAAACTATCTCACTATGCAACAAATACTGTATGTTAAATTGATAACCTTCCTTTTCTCTCGCAGTCGGGTAAAAATAAACTACTAACCTACGTTTTTTCCTGTACATATACTACATTATACCCAGCTTTTGACGGCCACAACACAAGCATTAAAATACACAGTATTCTTGATAAGTTTTAAAAACTTCTTACTTTGTAGTTATTTCTAAGAAAACTATAAGCTGCAAAAGGTTTTATAAGCCGTAAAAAGAATTTCACTTGATTTTTCTCTGGTAATTCCAGACAGTGTTTTTTATTGCGAAATATTATGTACACACGTCGTATTAAAATGTGGGCTTTGAAACAAGCTATTGTTATTTTCAGAAGAAAATATTATTCAACTGCACACCAGCTCTGGAGTCTTTGGATCAATACACCAGTGCCTTTCTGGTGCTACTTCATAGACAAATCCTTGTCTTTAGAACCATTGTATTTTGGCCTAAATATAAAAAAAATGTAATAAATAAATGTACACAACAACAACAACAACATTTATTTGTAATCTCTATATCAATAATAATAATAAATACAGAAACCCGCAGGGCAGCATGTGGCGAGCTGTTGGGCAGTAGCGACCCCACGGACCCTATCTCCCGGGAGAAGTCTTGTTCCTCATCTCTGGCTTGCCTTTATTGGCCGGCTGGAGTGAAAAATGACGAGGAACAGAGCTCCCACCTCATTCTTGCCTTTATTGGCCGGCTTGAGTGGAGATTCGCAAGAGCAAATGTGCTCGGAGGAAGGAAGTATTCCAGTAAGATGCTGGTAGGGAACTTGACCGTACTTCCGGGATTGTCCTGATAGCCGTGGAATACCTCTCCACTCCTCATAAGCACCTCAGGACATGTTGCCCCCTTGTCGCTACGTCACTATGTGCTAGCGACCGTTTCCGGGGGCCCATTATTGAGTGTGCAAGTCACCCCCTGCCATTTTTTCCGTGTATAAATAAAACATTGATCAGGCAGGGGTCATAGTTCTTCCATAGTTCTTAGTAACCAGTCCACTTCAGCCACCCAAACCCATAGTCCAACTTTTTATTTTTTCCTATCCTACAATAGTCCTACACCAACCGGGGGTTATCCTTGGGTGCACTTGCATAGTGCATACAGGGATAATCGTCGGACGGTGCCGCATTTCATTAAAATTTCCTAAGGGGCCTCTGCGAGTTGGCTTCGGCCCCTCGTACGCCTTCCAAAGGACCGGGACCCCATGGTCCCGAGATATATAAATTCAAAAATAATAATAATAAGCGGTACTTCTGGACACGGCCCGCATTGTCCGGAGGTTCCTCTCTCTGGAGCCCTGACCGCCGGTAGCTTGGACCCTGTTCCCGATACCGGTGGGCTACTATTTTTTTATATTTTTAAATGTTTTTCTATATTTTATATGCTAATATTTAAAAATATAATTTATATGTAAATAATGGAATAAAGGAAATAATAATTGTATCAACTGTTTTAAATAAAAAAACCCAAAATATACAATATTTTGATTATATCTACCAATTATCATAATTGCCATAACAGGTGCGAATCCATCAGCACCCTAAGCAACATAGGTACTCTCGTATCAATCACAATCTGTATCATTTTGAAGAATATTGCTAATCCATTGCTTCATATGTTCGAAAAATGTGTTTACTTAACCACTTAAACAACGCAATGAATATTGTTGAAATGTCAAAATGAATGCCATTGCTACTGTGTTACGCAATTACCCCGCAGATCAATCCAGGCTTACGCCACCTCTCCGGTCCTCTCCCACTCAATGGCCATACCCTTATTATCGTTTACCAAATGGTTATTGGCGTAAAAAGTACGGGAGATAATAAAAAAAACCGTTGCTAGTCGGCATTACCCATGAGTGCGTGCAACCATTCGCTTTCATGAATATAATTCTTTATTTGTTTTCTTGTTACATTGGATAACAGTAGTATAAGAAGAAAGGAAGGATATTAACCTGGAATGAATACAGGGTTGTTGGATTAGCTGAAAGTTTTTGGTTTTGATTGCTAAACAGATAAAGTCTATCGTTAATACAAACAAATAGGTAATTTAACCTTTTGACCGCTTGTGTCCCATTTATGCGACACATATTTCCGTGCCCCTACCGCTCGTGTCGTATTTCTGCGACAGAGAACATGCATGAGTTTTTAGTTCTATTTTCGTCCTAATAATTGCGTGGTACAACTAAAACAAAAACTAAAAAAAAAAAAAATAGAGATAAAAACTTTTGACTATTTTTTTATCGATACAACGATTTCTCCTCCTTATTTATTGTAGGTATTAATTTATCTTGATTTTATAGATTTGTAGCCGCGCGCTAGGGGCACGGCAATTGATATTTAGCCAAGCGCTTAAAAGGTTAAGTTAGAATCTAAATAATCTAGTGATTGCATTAGTTTTCGTTGTTTTTATACCCTTTTTATAATGGACCCGTTTACACACACTCAATTGACATTACAGTTACTATAGGGAGTATATGTGTGTAAATGGGTCAAATTTCAGTCAGTTACTTATGGAGTATATAACGAAACTCCACAATATATGGTCACCACTGTAGAGTCAAGACTGTAGTTATCTGTATCTATATAGAGTTTGTTTGTTTGAACGCGCTAATCTCCAGAACCACCAGTCGGATTTGAAAAAAAAAATTGAATTTGTTAGCCTAATTCTTGAGGAAGGGTATAGGCTATTTAACATAACGCTAAGACCCACAGGAGCCGAGCAAAACGCGGACGGGCGATATGATGCGACGGGTATAAGAACAAGAAACACGCGAACGAAGTCACGAGCAGAAACTAGTAATATAGAAATAGAAAAAGAAACGAGTATCTCGTAATTAATTGCTCACTAGTGATTTCAGATAATTATCTTTTTCTCATAGTCTTCCATCAACATCAGAGTTCCATTAAGCTCAATATTTTCTAGTAATTAAAAACCTACAGTTTTTTCTACCCTATTACAACCTACACCGTTCTGGCTAAAGTAGTCCAACTGCCCAAAAAAACCAGGAACTAACAAGCCAACATTATAAACACATACTATACATATATACAGTAGGGTAAAAGCCCCCGAAATCCTATTAAATGCGCGACGGCGCGGTATACCATACTTGAGTGGGTCCGCGGTCCAAATTGCATCTAAGCTATGCAACTATTTATGTGGTAGGAGGCATAAGATGTCGCGGGTTTACGGAATATTTATGAGTCGTTGGTGTAAGTGTTTTATGTGGTGCATGTTTTTTGAGGTGTAGCTGTGAGACGGGAGCTGAGAGTGAGAAATAATGAAATGTAAGACAAAGGAGCAACGAAATTGCATTGAAAATATATTCATCACCCTTTTTAGCCGAGAATCGTGTTTTTTTTTTTTTTTTTTACAAAAACTAAATCTCATGCTTCAGTTATTACTAGTTGAGTCTGTTGCTAATAAAAACAAAATCTAGTAAACGAATTTGTCTTTTGTTACAAATTCAAAGCAGCCTACCAACTATCGATTTATTCCGGTCTGTTCCCCTGAGACCCCCTCCAACCCCCCCTCCTCGGTCCCCTACTAGATCTTAACCACATTATGGAATGCAATAAAGAATTGCAAATTGAAAATAATTGCGTAGAAAGTCACTGAGTTTTATTTTCTCTTTTCTGATTGTCATTTTTATATTACTCTTAAGTTCATTATAATATTTTTTTATCTATTTCTATTTCTCCTTCTTAGCATGTCGAATGGCGACCCTTTCATAAGAAAGAAAAAAAAATTACAGAAATCTTACAGGTTACATTAAGTTAAATGATCCACAAACGATTAACCCGGTACCGCATCTAACTTGGACCACACCGTTGGCTAGGGCGAGTGGTGTAATTATCGGCCTCACTACACAAATTGAATTAAAAGGTTATTTAGTTTTTATGTTCCGTGCGCTCTTGCACGGAAAATGAATGCATAGCGCGATATAGCTATGTGGCTAAAGAATAAGAAACGATTTGTGAAAATGGGAAAAGAAATATGGGAGAGATTAAAAAAAATGCCTGATGATCAAAAACCAATTTGAGAGCTTGTAACTTGGCAAATACCTTTATAGCTATTTACACTATGACGTGTTTTTATTATTTGTGAATCACAGGTTTACCACGTTTGAAAATTTATATTTGAAATAAATATATTTTTAGAATCGCAATCCTGCAGTAAGAAAACCTGGTGATCAATGCTCTGCCTTCTCTGTGTGAAAAGAAGGCTTCGAGATTTTACTTCAGGTATCCATTTACATAATTTATCAAATAGATTTCACCAAAAATTGTACAACATGTTTACTTTTTTATTAACAAGCTTTAACACGCTACAACAATATTCCTACTCAAAAAACATCAACTTGTAGGGGCTTATGTTCCGCAAAAGAGAATAAAAAGTAAAATAGTTATTTCATTCGGAAACAACTAACAAAACACAAACAAAACATAAAAATAATAACTCGCTGTTTGTTGACTAGAAAAGGATTTTATTTGTTTTAAAAAAACTAGATGTTGCCCCACGGCAACGCCTGTCCTGCACGTAGTTTTGAATTGTATGGTAAAAAATTGTAGTACTTAGCTATCACGATTGTTGAGCGTGGATACTTACCGATCTGCGGGGCAATTGCGTAACATAATATCAATCGGAATCGGTTTCATTTTGACAGTTCAACAACATTCATTGCGTTATTTACGTGTTGAGCAGACACATTTTTCGAACTTATGAAGCAATGGATTAGCAATTTACTTCGAAATGATTCAGATTCCGATTGATAGTGTGTTACGCAATTTGGGTGCTGTTCTGTAAAAATCTAACCGCCAAAACATAGGTGAAGTGAGCTTGAAGTGAACTGTCAATAGTGTCAATTCACACGACAAATCGTTTTTAGGTTTTCAATGAAATTGTCAATAGCAGCTCGGAGACTGAAGTGTTCACTCTAGCCCAGTCCCACGTAACAACTTATTACAGTACACCACGCCTGTTTTGCCCGAAGGGTTCGGCAGTGATGTATCTAAAGCACTCGAATTTCACTAGTTATTTTTAATATAAGACACAACATAACATCACGGCTAGTTAGGCAGAGGTGTTCCTATAGTACACCCACATTTCGCCAGTTATGTTTAACTTGTACCCGGTTAATAGCGATAGTATCTCTTTCTCTCGCGCCTCCATGTGAAAAGTTGTGACACTCATAATAACATAATAACATAACTGGCGAAATGTGAATATATTCACATTAAACATTAAACAAACATACAAATGCATATACAAAGTGTTAAAAAATTAACCTTACAATCTTTAAGAGGTGCTTTAGACCATCGAACTGAACAACTTTCACTATGGGACCAACTCTGAAATCACGACAACAGCAGATTTTTTTTTGTCGTTTCACTGTTGGTCCCATAGTGAAAGTTGTTCAGTTCGATGGTCTAAAGCACCTCTTAAAGTTTGTAAGGTTAATGTTTTAACACTTTGTATAATTTAATGTCTAAAACAATATTTATCGTTGAAACTGGCATCTACTATATAACCATGATCTATCCAGCCTTTTCCCAACTATGTTGGGGTCGGCTTTCAGTCTAACTGGATACAGTTGATACCAGTATTGTTTTACATGGAGCGACTACCTATTTGTCATCCAAAACCCAGGTATTGGGTAACACAGTAACCCTTGGTAAGACTGGTTGTCAGACTTTCGAGCTTCTAACTACGTAACGACTTTTAAAGATCTACGAATGATACCTGGAATCAACAGCTTAACGGCGCCTTAGTACCTAATTGAAAATTTATAATCAAAATAATAAGGGTCGGTTCACATCTGACGGAAGATGCGTCGCGTATTATCGGTCGCGTAACGCCAGAACAGACAATTATGTGAGAAAACATTCAACCTTTCACACTTAACCGATGATGCGTTAGTGCATCGAGCGAATAAATAGAGGCAATCGAAGTTACGCTCGACGCATCTTCCGTCAGATGTGAACCGACCCATAATTAACAAAATTATTCTCCACAAAATTCACTCATAAACACTGTTTTCTAATTCACTAGAAACGTCACAGTGAAAACTAGAACAACACTTAGATAAGTATTTCACTAATTACGAAAACACTCGAGTATTCCTAATTAGTAATAAAACTAATTGGTACTAAGGAGGATTAAACCTAATTATTGTATTTATGCATTATTCTCTTTAATTACTGTTTTCTTGGTAGGGAAACGACTTTCCGTGGATGGTGAGTGAATAATGTGGAAGTTCTGAAAACATTACGCCTGTATCCAAAGAGGTAGACACCGATTTAAGTACACGCACATCAAAATTAATTTTCCCAATCAACTTTGAACCTTATGCTTTAGCGATAAAGTTGAAAATCTATTAATGAAATTAGACAGATTGTAGTAGCTTGATGTGCTAGCGATTGTAAATTCGATCTCAACACCATTTATTTAAATTGTGTAGGTAGTACTTACATACGTAAATAAGCTCACGCCTTATTCCAATGGGGGCACAAACTGAAGAACGCTTACATACTTACTCCTCTGAGTAGTATTGTACAGTTTTTCCAATTAAACAGGTTGTCCCAGGAAACCTGTACCAGCGAAGGTCTGTGGTCAGGGGACACTAATACCCATCGATTGCTCTGCGAAGGATGGCTCGCCCCCTATTACATGGGACTGAAACAGAACTGGTGAAATATCCCTGTAGTAATATACTTCTGCCTATCCCTTTTAGGAATACAGGTGCATGTTATGTTACATAAATCATACAAGTAACATTTGTAGTATCAAACTTGCATTAGTTTAAAGAAAATGTTTTAATATTAGGAGGAGGGCGGCCCAACACCTTCGCAGACATCTTGGGTACTGTATGGAATATAATGGAGACGGCTTTTTTAGTACTTAATCAAGTATGGAAGAAAAAGACATGTTGTGCCGACCCAAATAAATTGGAATAAGGGCAGGGAAATTATTACTTATGATGAAACAAATACAAGTTATTTTATGCAGTAAGTTGCCATATTTTTATTTTGTTAAGGGCTGATTTTTCAATAACTTTACACGAGGAAGAGAGGAGTGGTGGCCAAGTGGTAATGGCCGCGACTTACGAGTTGTAGGTCGTAGGTTCGAACCCAGACAGGCGCTTTACTTTGTGTAAATTATTTAATCACCACTGCTCTCAAACCGGTGAAGGAAAACATCGTGAGGAAACCGGCATGTCCTAGAACCAAAAATTCGAAGACATGTGACATCTGCCAACACGCACTGGGCCCGCGTGGTGGATTACGGCCCACTCCCTCTCACTGAGAGGAGGCCTGTGTCCCAGCAGTGGGAACATTATAGGCTGATTATGTATGTATACGAGGAATAATTTTGACAGTTGTTTAATACCTTGCAGTCGGACAATATTTTTTTTTCATGTCATAGACCGCCATAATTGTAAATTAGATTACCTGCGTAGGTATATTGAAGCCTAACGGAACTCCGAACGTGGCTCCAAGTCCTGCCAATGCATTCAAATAGAAACGTTCAATACAACGTTCATAGAATAGACCAACAAACAAACAAACATATTTGCATACTGCATGTTTGTAGATTGTTGGTAGGTACACTGTGGTGCCCGGGTTTCAATGGGCCAGTCACTCTATACAAGTGGGCGTCGCGTCGCAAAGGGCTATTTTGTGACAAAAATTACTGATAGACAACCTAATGTTCAGGTAGACTGTGCCTCTTACAAGAAGTACAGACCTAGGTGAGTTTAAATGTGTTATTGCATTGACGTAACCGAGAGAAAAAAAAAAGTCCGCTGTGATAATCCTGTTACAGTATTTTTATCTCACGAAGCGACACGAGCTATAATTGTGTTAATTGTACAGACGCCAGCACAGCAAGCTACCCCAATCTGTCAAATTTCTTTGATAGATTTTCAACTTTACCACAAAGGAATAAGGTTCATATTCAATTGGGAAATTTTGACAGATTGGGGTAGCTTGATGTGCTGGCCTCTGTACAAACACACTAAATGTGTGTTGAAGCGCATAATACTCGTATAAAAACAGTCAGAAGCCCGATTTGTGACAACTTGCCAATGCAAAGTAAGTTGTATTGTCTTCGTTTTGGTAATAAAATCTTAAATTATTACACAGGTAAGTCACTTTTTAAAAATACTAGACAAAACCGTCATTCAAAATACTATATTTCTTACGAAATCCGCCTCCACACTTCCGCACCCCACATTAGTTCTGCGAAGGTGGTTGAAAAAAAAATTAAATTCTCCTTTGTTCCCGGTTGTAAGTGCCACTCTGAAATATCACTCACTTCTGATATATGGCACTGGATCTGGGTTACTGAGTGAACCGGAGTGCTTTCACGTAAAGTAGCAACTGAAGTATAATATCAGCCTGTAACCGTCCCACTGTAGGGCAAAAGTATCTTTTACATTCATAAACTCAAGCCTTCTTCGCATGGGGGTAGGCAGTAACTACAGAACTGCCATATGCTATGATCCTGACATACGCCTTTGTTTACGTTCATACAACTGGTTATACACGCACGCCTGTTGTGAATACTACGCACCTGAGCTTTCTAAAGAACATCACCAATAAGGTCACTCTATGTCCTTTTAACACTGAGAAAATACGAGCTGACTACGTGTTTGCGATTTCGGGGCCATAAACTCTAATCAAGGTCAATACCTATTCTATTCAAAGGTTGTCTTTAAAAGATCGCTTTTAGCAATGAGACCGCCCTTTGTGTCATCCTATGAAAAATGTTTACTATTATAATATTTTTAATTACCGACTTCACAAAAAGGAGGAGGTACTATGTTCGGCTTTTTTTTTTTTTTTTTTTTTTTTTTTTTTTTTTTTTTTTTTTTTGTTCATCGAATACTCCGCCAATTGTCGACAGATTTTCAAAATTCTTTTTTTGTTCGAAAGTAGATAGTTCTGAGGTGGTCCCATTGTCACCAAGTTAGGATCTGATGATGGGATCTTAGAGAAATCGAGGGCAACCCTCAAATTTTATAGGCTTACTTATGGTTTTTCGCATATTTTATGAAGTATCTTGTGTATTTGCGTATGGTTGTCACCATCTCAGGTAGCTGGGCTGATGATGGAAGGTACAACTCCTTAACAGTAAGAAGTTACTCGAACAGGCAAGGACTGTTTTAGTAAATTGTTTTGATGTTTGATTGGGCATTTGCCACATTTGGTCTCATGATCATCAAGTCATGACCTGATGCTGCAGTCAGGATAGTCTGCAGAGTACCTAACTCCTCGACAACTAACAGCAGATATATCGTGT
Organism: Hydraecia micacea; assembly: GCA_914767645.1. NCBI lineage: Eukaryota > Metazoa > Arthropoda > Insecta > Lepidoptera > Noctuidae > Hydraecia > Hydraecia micacea. The sequence goes on along the minus strand of OU611801.1, from coordinate 1,148,892 downwards.
TTAGGCTCATTGGAAAGGGCTCGATGTGTGGATCAACGTAATGTTAATGAGGAACACCGAAGTACATAGAGACCTGATGCTGAAGCCAGGAGCATCAGAAAAAGTACAAACCTTGAAATTACAGCACCGTAGTCGTGTTTGGGCTCATTTTAAACAGGACTAAATTTTAAGTTCAATGCAAAGTTGACATAAGTTTGGCCTGATGCTGCAGCCAGGATTATCAGCATCTAGTCTAATTAATGAATAAGGTATGCTTCAGAGGTGGTCCCATATAAATTTTATGAACTTTGCTTGGGTAGTTTTGGAATTAGCGTCAACAATACGTTTGTTTTTTATCTTCCTGTCACTAGCAAGTAGTGTTATATGAATTTGTATGGGGTAGGTACAACTAAAAAGCGAAAAATAAAAACTTTTTACAAAAAAAACAACCGACTTCCAAAAACAAACACTACAAATTGAAAAATAACTTTAATTTCGGAAGTCGGTGTCAAAAAAACGAAAATGTGGAACCAACGACACCGACTTCCGAAATTAAAGTTATTTTTCAATTTGTAGTGTTTGTTTTTGGAAGTCGGTTGTTTTTTTTGTAAAAAGTTTTTTTTATGCAACTTTTAACTGTCACCTTTTTTTTTATGGATGGGAAATCATCTAAAGACTCCTCCCGCTCTGGGTGGAGCGGAAGGGAGTGTCAGACTGTTACTGACTAAAACCCACCCGTGTTCCTCCCTTAGCCCTTTATGTTCTGGAGCAGCGGTAACCCTTTCAGACAATCCCGCTACCCCAGGCTTCGGCCCTCACGGGCCCCTTCCCTTATGCTGACATCTCTTTGAGTTAACTTTCACCTTGACCTGCACATCAACTGCCTTGAAAATCATTATGGGACGTCTGTGAATAAAGGCTATCAAGAATGACTTAGAGCCAATTTCACCAATGAAACTTACGCGATCAGCACTTCTAAACTGCGTTCAAGAACTGTCAGTCTCAGTATTCCACAACAATGATGACACTGACAGCTCTTGTAGGTACTCTGTGTAGATGTGCTGATCGCGTTCAGTTTAATTAGTGAAATCCGCTCTAAGTTGTTAATCTACTTAAAACGAGTTATTTGACTTGACTTCTTTGTTATCGCCAAAATATCCTTCACTTCTCAATACGTAACATGCCTTCCACAAAAACATCTAGCTTGTAATACCAAGCACCCGAAACGTGGCGATACATAAATACATGCTAATAAACTGAGCATAATAAGGGAATGTACTCGCATACAAGACTTAACGACACATCCTAGTCAAATATAACCTGCTTATGTCTTCAACAAAACGTTCAAAAAAGCTTTTTTACAAAAAAAAAACAACCGACTTCAAAAAAAACTTGTAGTTTTTTTTTGGTCGGTTGTTTTTTTTGTAAAAAAGTTTTTATTTTTCACTTTTTTGTTGTACCTACTCCACACAAATTCAAATAACACTAGTGCATTGAATAATTGAAGACACCGACTAGAAGAATCATCAAAATTAGCATAGAAATGCCGGAGATGCAGTACATTTATGCATATAACATCGTACATAAGAATAATTACATAATGTATTATATACTAAAATTTTCCTGAAACTATGTAGATCACATTAGTGAAAGAATTATCAAAATTGGTTCATTAGTTTTTGAGAAAATCGCGGACATACAAACATACATACATACGGGTCGAATACAAGACCTCCTTTTTTGAAGTCGGTTAATAAAAGCATACAGATTTTGTTGTTTTGTAATGGGGGTAGTGCGAGAGCGAAGTGAAAGTCTAGAGAGAAATGTTGGCGAAGCAATACCGTTGCTAGAACTACGTTAGACTGATGCACGTTTTTTTTTTTCGTTTACCTATTTTCTACAATAAAATATTTGAATGCTCTACACAATACGGAAGCGATATTTATGTGTTTTTATTTTGTGTCTTCATTTCTTTTTCTTTTTTTAACTCATAACAGTATAGCTACTCACAACCATCCGGCAGGCTATCGTATCGAAAATGACAGATTTCGATAGCCTGATTTGCCTTGCCCCCGGCAGAAAGCAGCTGTCGGAAGAATAGCGGTCGTCTTATTGATTTAAACTGACCAAATTTTCGGGGTTTGGAAATGTGAGCAGCGTTTAGAGGACTCCTACAATAACATTAATTGATGTTCGACACGGTGCGGAAGCGTATCGAGTGGTTGTGAATACCTGCCGTTCTGTAATTTCTACCTACCTTCATGGGAAAAAGGATGACTTGTATGTATGTTTTATCTTGTATAATGTTCAAGTATGCTATATAATGCCATGCTGTCTTTTAATTTAGATACATGCGAGATCTATATTTTTTGTTATAAAACTACACTTGCTCTAAAATAACTAATTTAATGTTCGAGTCGTTTGGGGTTGAAACGCTAGGGCCGAGGTCCGAGTGCCCGCTTGGGTTTTCAAGATATCGCCAAGCGGTTAGTCGACTCTTTACGTGACCAGAGGGTTGGCCTATTTTTTGGCCAAAGAATCAGCATTGCCATAAAACCCGGTAATGCTGCCAACCTTTTGAGCACTTTTCCTGTTAACAGCGATGCGGTTGAATTTTTTGGTGTCCTATGATTCTTTGCCCATTTTCTTTTATTTTTTATATACATAATATACATGTGCAAGATAAGAACCTCTTATCCTGGTGTCAATATGTTTCCCATACCTTAGTCTAATAGTTAGTTTGTTTTTGTTTGTTTGTTTTTTATGGACCAGATTGACTCCACAATCAAATTGTCAAAAAGGCTACCAGAGCTCCGCTATTTACCTTATGCTAACGTCACTTAATTGAATCCGCCTAAAACTGGCTGCAACTGGCGCGTACCGGATTTTTTTTGCTATTTTTGGTGATAATAATTAAATAGATGCAGAAGGTTTACTTACCACAATACTCTTACTCAGGAGAATTAGGTTATATTTTTGAAAAATGATTGACTCTCGTTCTTGATGGAAAGCGATGAATGAGGTCTACGATGGAACGAGCGTGCCAGAAGTTAACTCTAGCTTGCAACTTTATTTTGCAACTTCTGCCTAATCTATTTTATACAAAACTAGATAGATTATAAACTAACGATATTCATAATTAACTGACGAATCTCTTGCAAAATTAACTGACGAATCACTTGCAAAATATAATTTACCTCAACCATGATGCGTACAGTACCTTTAAATATCTATTAATACCAATCTTTTTTGTTTTTAATTTTGACATTCAATTAATTAACATCGATGTACAATAATTTATTATATTTTGTTTTTCTAATGTGTAATAGCTATAGTTACTTCTGACATTTATTGGAATTGGTGTATTTTTGACTTCTTTAAATTATTTAATGTTAATTATTATGTGATTGTTATTGTATGTCTAAGCGGCGGGACATAGCCGATCCTATTTTAACGTATTAAGAACATTGTATGTATTGTTAACCTACCTATGATCCACAATAAAGAATATGAATAATTATACGGTGACTTATAGATAGATAAAGATGTAATAGCTGCAACATCTCGTCAATAGAACCAAGTTGTCAGTACAGCTAACTGGTTGGTCAGCAAGGCAACGTTCAAAAGTATATTGAATCCGTGTGTGGATGTTCAAGTGGATTCGTGTGTTACTTTTATATTTTATTTTACTGAAAGTATATTTTCAAAAGATTCCGGAAGGGTTGGACCGTGTTTTTGTTTACCTTAATTGAAATAAGGAAGAGGGTGCTAAGTAAATAAATAACTTGATTTGAATTAAAAGTAACTTTGAATGATTAAAAGTAATCGGCGGTCTTTGAAGATGTTTAAATATAAATATTTGACTCTAAAGCAAATGCTTTGGTGAACTCTTTTGGTTAGAAATAACTGCATGGCAGACCACAGTCTACTATGTGCTGTCTATAGCAATAGACTCTCATCCTCTATAACATGCGACTTATGATATTGGTATAGGTACTAGACACTTCTGCCTATCCCTTTGAGGAATACAGGCCTGATATAAAACCTCATTGTATTGCACATCACGTGCTCCATGTAAACACGTTTTCATTAATGAGCGGCTCGTAACGAACTCTTTGATGTTCACTTGTTCGACTAAGTATCTCAACGTATGACGGATCTACGAGTAAGCTATGATGGTGTATTGGCCGAACCTAAAAGCAATGCTTTATAACTTAGTCTACGCATTACATCTATTTGTACATATCGTGTTAAAGCTAGATCTAGGCACACAAATCGATTTGCCGAAAACTATGATCAGTAATGGAACGGAAAGTTTTCGGAATCATGTGGCCACCAGGAAACATGCGTGTGTTATATACCAATATAATACAGGAAAATAAAATATATTAGCTACTTCTCTGGAATAGCAATGCATCTACTAGGTGCATACCTACTTACCATCTCAGGTACCTATACATATGCTTTTTTTTTCATTTTGCCGATCAATGACATAAAAGTATGTTTATAAAATACGAATGCCAACGACGGTTTTTTTTAATCTGTATTTTCAGTGATTTTTTTTAAGGTACGCACATATCGTAAGAGCTTTTCTTAACACTTGCGTTTAATTATTTCATTTCTAATGGCAAATCAACTTTGAGTTTTGAACAAAATTTGCATCGTTGCTTGTATATAGACTGAGAGTGTATATAGATAGATAAATAACTCATTTATTTATTTAAATAGTTTAAAAAGCTAACAAAAATTGAATTAATACTAAAAATAACAAAATGAAATCCTAACTTAACTAAAACTATACAGACACTAAAATATAGCGTCGAAAAATTCTTCCGCATCGCTGTCATTTATTTAGTGCACACAAAAGAAATAGCACCACACGCAAAAGCACAATTAAATAATAACTAAGTACATACATAAAATTAATATTAGTAAATATAACTAAGAAAATACAAGGTGCCAATAAACAAACCCCTCCCACATAGGGTAGATCTGTGTCCCAGCAGTGGGAACACTGTAGGCTGATTACGATGATATACAACAAAAAAAAAACTCATTCACGTTCGTCATTTTTTTTTTAAGTGTTGAAGAGACTAAGTAAACACATTTATCAACTTTAGACCTCTACCTACCCAGTTCAGTACCAAATGTTCACCACCATTAGGCACGCCCCGCTAATAAAACTACAGTGAAGGAATTATTTTCTGCCAACTTGTCTGCCACTAAGTTTTGGAGTTGCCATGTCAAATATTTTTCCCGATATTTAGGGAAAATGTTCAAATGAACGATGAACATATTATATTAAACAGTCTTAAAAGAATATGTACGTGTATATAAAAAGGAGGAGAAAAATCATAAGGCATCCACTAATTCGTCATTGCTAGCAACCCAAAAAGTACCCAAAAGGATGCCAGCATTGCCACGTTGTATTGGAATGCTGATTCTAAATCAAATGAACTCACAGAGATAGTCCTAAAAGAAGAGCACTTTTTGAAATCTTATAAAAAAAATTACCTATGTTGAAGGGAATAATTTTATCGAGGAGGAAAATAACAGCTTTCGAAAAATAAAAATGTCTACGAGGTTAGGGCCGTGGTCGATGAATGAACTGGAAACTAAGTCCTATTCTAAGCAAACTACATACAATATAGGCAGAAGACCTAATGTTTGACAAATGATGTCACATTGGAAGATTCAGAAACTGCAACAAGTAACATTTTTATCACCAAGTAACATTTCAGTATTTCAGATTTAAAAAAAATGAGAGCCAAATATGTAGATTAATCGAAGAAGTTTTGAAACTTATAACCAAAACAGTTTAACATCAGGAGGCCTACCACAAGCTCTTAACGCGATCCATTTTAGGACCTAAACTGATCTGTTCTTTTAATTCGTACCATGACGTCAGTTTAACGATTCAGTTTAGGCCGTGCCATCTGCTGACAGCGATTGTCCCAAACTGAGTCGCAAGTTTTGGTTTCATTCATACTTGTTTGGTACCATGACGTCCATAGAGCAGCTCAAGCGATGCAGTTTAGGAACCTAAACTGAAATGTCTTGTTTTTGAATCGTTTTTAATTAGATCATGGTAGGCCACCAGGGCGCCAAGGAAAAGTGACATTCTATCAGTAATAACGATGATGGAAAAGCTGATATATATATATATATATGTCAATCATGTTGAAAATCGTTGTAGAAATACTAAACCCTTTGACAGTAATTCCTACACTTTTAGGCTCTCAAGTTGTGCAAATATCCAGTTACCTACGTTTCATTTTCAAATTAACAACAAAATGAAGATTCCAATGTACCATACTGGAGAGTTTGTTGCGCCACTTCTTTTTCCACAGTTAAAGCATTAGAAACTGTTGACTGGCGGGCATTTTGGGAGACTGTCTTATGTAATTTTGACGTTAAATTTCAATAAAAACATTTCAGTAGAAAGTTCTTGTCCGTTACTGGCAACCCAGCTAACTCAGAACCCGCTAACTACATAATCCGGGATGTTAGTTAGTTAGTTGTTATAATTCGATGCGATCGGTCCATTCGCTCCGCAGCGGTCGCGGATTACTATTTATTGCTCTTCTTATTATTTGTTACGTGAGTACGTGGTTTTAGGGGTCTATATTAAGGTTTACTTTTATGATTAATATGTGGTCTAGATATAGGTAATTATATATTTATTACTCACTTAGGTACTTGTTAGTTGACAAGCGACGAAAAGATACAAAAGGGACAAATTCATTGAAACATTACGTTAAAATACAAAAGTTCACTGAACACATTGTAATTATCTATTCGTTATAGTTGTTTGATCGATGAATACTCTTAGTAAGCAGAATAATTATTAGTACCCACTATGTGTTCATCCCAATACACCTGCTATACCTGTCGCCAAACAAAATGCTAATAGGTACAGACGCCAGCACATCAAGCTACCCGAAACTGTCAAATTTTCCCAATCAACTTTGAACCTTATGCTTTAGCGATAAAGTTGAAAATCTATTAAAGAAATTTGATAGATTGTAGTAGCTTGATGTGCTGGCGTCTGTACCTACATTTCAACACTGCCTTCACTACAACGAATAGCAACGAGTTAAGCAAATCCCGTTGTGTTGCTGAAATAGTAGGTATTAATCATAATACCTCGGCGGTATGATTAGTACTATTTCAGCAACAACGGGATTTTCGTTTGTTACTTTCAGCCATCTAATTACTGAGCTATTTCATCATCAAAAAAAACCGGCCAAGTGCGTGTTGAACCACGCACAATGAAGTGTTCCGTAGTTAGAATGAATTTATCCCAAGAATAAACTTAACATTGTAGTTGAAGATCATGTTCTCCCATACATTGCAACTGCAAATTTAAGTTGGTCGACTATTACTCGTAAACTTGTAAAGCGTACTTAGCTGTGTTAGTTTTCCTTTTAATTTCGTTATAATTATATACTACTGCCGTGAATTTTTTCACATATCCAAAAGCAACCATTTAGCTGGCAGGGGGGGGGGGACACATGACGCACTTTAAAGCTTAATATTTCACAAACGGATCCCTGAATCGAAAAATGGCTTTGACTTATTCGCAATATTTTTGAAAGACCTATCCTACGATACCCCACACCATGGGGTAGAAGAGAAAAAAAAAACCATCCCCACTTCACGTGTACAGGAGGTGCCGTAAAAAAAATGTTTTATCATTATTTTATTTTACCACTTTATCGGCGTGATCGATATCCATGCCAAATTATAGCTTTCTAGTACTAAGAGTCTCTGAGCTAAGCTGCGGACGGACGGACGGACAGACGGACGCAGCGAAACTATAAGGGTTCCTTGTTGACTACGGAACCCTAAAAATCACCCTGATCTAATAATATTTATGTACCCATAAAAATAAAGGTGGTGGCCAAATCAAATTCCTCACTTAAAAAACCAAGCACCAAAATAAGGGACCACCACATTAAAAAATGTAAACCTATTAACCATACCTACTGATGTATAAAAATAAAGGAGAAATAAAAATTCATTTTGCGTACTAATGAAGTTTCAAAGCCTTGCAATTAGCGACTGAGTTATTTTGCGGAAAAACGCAATTAAGGATGGGCGGGAGGCCGAAGGCCGAATGGCACGAAATATGTAGATATAAACAGAAGGCTGGTTACATGCAACGAGCTAAAACAGGCACACGCACAAATAGACACTTATAGTCTGCTCCAAAAGTATCTAATGAAAATGTAAATAAACCCCGTCAGGTTACTTACGCAATCACTCATTAAAGGGTTAGCAACAAATTCATCTGTATTAGGAAGGTTTCAACTTTATATCTCAGAACATATTCTAACAATAATTATTGTTTAAATAACATAATTAAATTGTCCTTGAAAAACCATTGACGACAATTGAAATTATAAAGTTAACCAAAATTTTATCATCAAATTAGAAATTCGGGTTTAAGTATTTTAATAATCAAATCAAAGCAGTCAATTTGTACCTAAGTGTCACTATAAATTGGCATCCACAGGTACGTTTTCTGATCCGTTTCTGAAATAGGCCATACGCACGGTGATCTCGAAACAAATGACAGTCGCTGCACTCGCTGTACGTGAAGCGTGTCTAGTCTATGTGTTAAGTGTGTGTCGTTTTTGCTCGTTGCATGAAGTCGGCCTTCTGTATCTATCTACATAGTGCGAATAGTTTGTCCCCCTATCGTTCCTCGCCTATTGTTCAGCTGGTGAAAGGAACTAATCGAGTGCTAAGATAGCACGTGGACTTGGTTTCATTTTGTTCTGTTATAATATGATTTCTGGTATTGCGGAGTCTGTGACCTGTATTTCTGTAATTGGAAATGAAGTTACAATGAAATAAACAGCGTCTTTATTTTTTGTGTTAGAACATTCAGCAATCGATGTGAAATAGTTTCATATTTTTTCTTGCAATTGATGATTCGGTTGGCTCAGCAGTTGAGTCATTGATTTCGAGCTAGATGTTTGATTTCTGTATTAAACATTCAATATTTTTAGGGTCTACTACTAATAATTGCTTTAGGGGTTTCCGCTAGTAATACCTACACGAAACTATTACTTCTAGTATACGATACACATTGTTATAACTATGTAACGAATTATAAAATAGATAAGACGATGAGTAGAAAGTTTTTTCCTCTGGTCAAATTAGTGTAAAAGTTTGTAAAAGCTACAACCATATACACATAATAACCACATGTTGAGTGTGCCGTAACGCGCTATCGGCGAGGAGTATCACTGCCCTTGTGATTTGATTAAATAAAGGATAACTTTTTAAACTAACTTCATAGTGTCAATTATAAATACACTATTATTAGACTTGTTTATGACTGTGGTTTCATGTCATGGATTACCGTAGCTAAAAGTAAGTAGCTACGCCTATAGACGTCTGGTTAATTTAGAAAACTTCTAATGCCTTGTGTTACTAAGAGTTCAAATTGAAAACTCTCATATTCCTGAAATTAAATCTCCAAGAACGATACTTCACTACGGCCAGCTGACTCTTAACCTTTCTGCTCCGACCTATGTATAATATATTCTGGTAGAACGAGGAATAATATTACAAAAAAATATTTTTGTAGCCGACGACGAAACCCGGAAGCCGAACACGCCCAACACTAGTGACCTTATTATTCTAGTGAACGGCGAACTCTCGCCTCGAGTTATTTATTTCTAAGTTCTTCACGTTTTTTGACAGAAATTATAAATATGGTAGATTTATTTTGATTATGAAATATATTTTCATGATTTTTGGTTTGAAAAGTTAATGGATGGGGGATTATAATGATACCTAAAGGCTGATTGGTTATTTGGTATATTTTTTTTTCGTTATTCTATCATTTTTTGAAGCTAGAAAACATTGTGTACGAAGAAATAGGTACTGTAATGGTTAGCAATGTTTTGTTTATTATTTACTGCCCAGTCCCTGCTTCGCACGGTTTTTACGACTTGAAAAAACATTGAGATTTCTTATTTTGTAAGGTTAATATTAATATAGTACAGACGTAAAACTTTCTAGGATATACGCTCTAAATGATGGTGAAAACCGCATCCATCTTTTGTGCAGCTTAGAAGAAATAAGCGGTACACAGACAGACGCGAAAAGCGACTTTGATATACTATATCTACTATAGATTGTTATAGGTTTCTTTTATTAGTGTAGAAATTAGATCAGTCGCCTTTAGGCTGTTTGAAAAAACAACCACATCGCATTTTTATAAAGGTAGCAAACCCAAAAGCTTAAATAAGTAGTTACTAGTCGTAGTGTTAACTATTAACCTTTAGTGTAATATAGAAATCGATAGTTACCCGAGCTGGGCTATACAGGGTTACCATGGATTCTATGTATGATTCTGAACTTGCGTTGAAATTTTACGTCGGTTATTTTAAAAAAAATAGCTGTTCCATACATTTTGACCGCGTAGGTGTACTTTTCTACGAAACAGCAGTTTATTTTTTTTATAACCGACGAAAAATGTTTACCTTAGAATCCTGTGCTGAGTTCATATTTATAGTCTGTGTGTCGATGTCCCTACCACCCTGTATTTGGAAAACCCACAAACCAACTGCCTTAAAAAAGGAATCTGGTGACACTTAAACTACAAAAACATGCAAATTTGACCCATAAAATTAGTTTGATCATCGTTTCTTTTACAAACCGTCCTTGCAAAGCCGTGATATACATACATAGCCCATAATTTATCAATATTTAAGCATATTCGATACATTATCTTCGTCCATAAAATTCGGGTATCCTCTGCGCATAGAAATTGTCCGTTTAATATAAAATGATTGCTATACCGGCTACCCTTAATCAGTATTGTAAGGTAAGCAGGACCAGGAGGCTAAGTAATGTGCTGTGCTAGCAAAAATATAGAGTGGTAAATCAGAACTGGGAGAGTAGGTATTTTTCGTTTAAAAACATTTCTCCCCTTCAGATTTCTTGTGTATTTTGAATGACCTCACAGTCGAGTTACCAATACTTTTCATTTTGCATTAAAAAGCATGTCCTTGTAAGTTTTTTCTGTATCGTAGATGCGCGTCGTAACTCGTAAACACAACTACAGTTAGGGAAATGATTCGTTTTTTTTTCAAACAACATAATATTGTTACGAGCTTGGGGTTCGTGATAATAAAAACTGCCGATTTTATAACCAAAAAATATATATAATCAATTTCCTCATCATCATCAAAATCAACCTATAATGTTCCCACTGCTGGGACGACACAGGGTAAGATCATAATCATTATTATATTATAAATTATCATTTTTTTTGACTCACAAAAAAATATGTACTTGCTAAGCAAAAATATCGAATTACTCATTTGTTTTTTGTCGAATCGAATTTGATGTATCAACATTAAATTCGATTCGGCAAAAAACAAATGAGTTATCGTAAACTTCGAAATCAGACGCGTATTTCCCACAATTTCTTCCTTATCCTGTTGTAGAATAATTTAGTAACATGACATCATAATTTAGGAAAAAACGCGTAAAGTAGAAGCATTACCTTTAAATATATATCACTTATGCCACATAAATAACTGGCAGACATATTTACATCCCCTCTGAGGGATGAAAAAACCGAATTAGGAGAACACGAGAACAATAATGTTATCAAAATAGGAGGCATCATGGTCCTGTCAGCAAAAAAAGAGCAATTTTAATCTGCCTAATGTTGGGAGCCCCTTTATACCACGCGGCTCATTTGGGGTTTAGGTGTTCTTTGATAAACCAGTAACACTGCACATTTGTATGCATCTCAGCAGACTGTGTTTATGTGATATTTCCTTTTTCAATCGACTTTAAAAAAGTGGGCAGTTATGTAATTGGCGAGTTTTATTTTTCATATAATATGTACACCAATTCCGCCGAAATTACTAGACCTATTTACGTGATTCTTTTTTATTTGGTAGGAAAAGCCCGCGCGATTGTCCCATATAAATTGTATTAACTTTGCTTGAGTATGAGTAAGCTTCAATAATATGTTGTCACATAGCATGTTAACACTTTGCGGGACACTTAACGCCCCTCGACGTAATAACAATAAAACTCCTATTGTGTAAGGATACTGAACGAGGCACAATAGAAGTTTTATTGTTACACAAATTTAATGTACCACTATTATCACATTGAAGGCAATGTGTATTAACACATTAAGTGGTACACTAATTTGTGTGGGGTACCTGCCTTAACTAAAAATGTTTAATAAACTACTTCAGTTTTAGTTATCGTGTGTGATGACACGAATGCTTCTTGTGACATCTGTACATATCACTGATATGTTAGTATTACGCCGGCTACGCTTTCGTAGCACAGCGTAGACCGGCTACGCGCTACGCCGATAAACTGTAGTAGATTATTTTCATAATTTTAAAATTTAATAAAATTATTTCGAAATATAAACCAAAAAATAAATACAAGTGTGCTTTTTATGTGGTTCCCGCGAATGATTAGCTATTAAAAATCAATAAGTACATTTTTTAAGTTTTTGTATATAGTTTAGTTTTCTGTTCCTATACATGTTAGAATATTGTTTTTATTGATTTCTGTATTATTGTGTTACACCTGTGGATATGTTGTAGGTTTATTTATTATTTACATAACATAATCAGCCTATAATTTTCCCACTGCTGGGACACAGGCCCCCTCTCTGTGAGAAGGAGTGGGCCGTAATCCACCACGCGGGCCCAGTGCGGGTTGGTAGATGTCACATGTCTTCGAATTTTTAGTTCTAGGACATGCTGGTTTCCTCACGATGTTTTCCTTCACCGTTTTGAGAGCAGTGGTGATGAAATAATTTACACAAAGTAAAGCGCCTGTCTGGGTTCGAACCTACGACCTACAACTTTTTATTTCTTGCAACTTTATTTGTTATCCACCTGCAGCAACAATAAACAATATTCTATTTTCTAAATACGTGGCAATACTGCCAGTCTTCAGTAGGTACTTCGACACCTAAGAGTCCTTTTGTTTTTGTTTTTATTTCTATAGTTAGTCATTTAATTTAGTACCTAATGAGTTAGTTGTGTAAAATTTATGTAAGTAAACAAATCAATATTAATCTAAACATAAATGTTTTTGATTACCAATTTTTTAACCAAGTCCTAATCCATTACTACACTAGCAGATAGTAATCGTACCGCAGTCGTTTCACGATCGTTCATTATAAAACCACTCTCATACTTCATTCACGTCTGTCTTACCATTACCGAATGAACGTAGGTCTTATTTGTATTGAAACAAAATGCTGATTATATACTTTTTCGACCCTCATAAGTCATGTCATCAGGGACAAATCTAGGAACATCTGATACATTGGACTAGTGGGAATCTAGCGGAAATCTTGAAATAACATAACGTCATGCTTGTTGTCCCGGTAGGGCTCAGCAGTGGTGTACATATAGTTAATTATAGTTCACCCAGATCTCGCCAGTTAGATATGTTTAAGTTCCATGTCTTAGGGGCAAGCCTATTGCCATCAAACGGGCAACAAACCAGACTCTGTGCTGCTTAGTACTTGTAGCAGCCGAAGTCTGGATATGTTCTTTTAGTAGAAATTCCTGTTGAAAAAACCCAACGACACTTAACCCGACCTTGGGCTCGAATCCAGGACCTCAGCAGTAGCGCTTGCGACCACTAGACCAACGAAATATATACATTATAAAATTAAATTGTTAAATCTCATATCCCCTTACTTAAGTGATTGATTATTGTTATTTTCTTGTTTACTTTAGAATTTGATGAAGAGGAAGGTTTTGGAGACTCACAATTACAATTACATACATACATAATTGGTTGGTGGTCGGTGATCTTCGAATTTTTGGTTCTAGGACTATGCCGGTTTCCTCACGATGTTTTTCTTCACTGTTTTGAGAGCAGTGGTGATGATATAATTTACACGTCGCGGCCATTCCACTGGGCCACCACTGCTCAATCAGAGTTGACGTGCTTTTAATAAAAGATTCTCTTTTCAAATTTGAATAGAGCAGCCAACATGAGCTGTGATGGTAGATTGACTCTTAATCTGCTGTTTTTGTTCTACAATATTCGTATTCTGAATCAATTTTGACAGTTCAATAACATTCATTGCGTTATATATTTTTTCGAACATATAAAGCAACTAGCAGTGCCCCGCGGATTCACCCGCATAAGTTTCGATCCCGTAGGAATATCGGTAAAAAAAAGTATCCTTCGTGTGTGTAATCCTGGTTATAAACTATCTGTGTTCCTCATCCAAATCTATTCAGTAGTTTTTTCGTGAAAGAGTAACAAACATCCATTCATGCATCCATCCTCAATAACTTTCGCGTTAATAATATTACTAGCTGACCTCGCGGACTTCGTACCGCCTCAGAATCAATAAATACAAAATTTATGAGGAAACTAATCTTCATAATTTTGTACCATGTTTTATTAGTTATTGTGCTATTCGGGGCAGAGACAAAACCAACAAATCAAATATCATAAAAATCGGTTCAGCCGTTCTTGAGTAATAAATGGTGTAACTAGTGTAACTACCCCGACTTTGTTTTATTTATAAAGATAGATATAAGATAGATAGATTAAGTAGGATAGTAGAAAGTAGGATGGATTATCAATATCCTTCAAAATCATTCAGATTGTGATTGATAGTGTTTTACACAATTAGAGTGCAGGCTAGTAGTCCTTTACACTAAATTTTCCAACCGTCTCTTCCCACCAAAGACCGCGACGACCAACGAGCTGTCCTATTAACGTCCATCAAAGGACTACCCGCTCCTCTGCTGACCCCAACACTAACTGTGTTGACTGGCGTAGATAGATGACGATCATTTGTAGGTACTATGGCGGATACCTGTGTAGTGATGGGGTGGTATAGATAGAGGGCATTTTTTATCGATATAAAAGAAACTAAATTATAGATAGAATACTTTACATACGTAGAATAGAAATTACAGATATAAATGTAAATTACGTCGGTGTTTTTTCACTTCCGTTCATGAGACTGATTAATGATTATGTTTGTTTCCTCTTCACTTACGGGATTACTTTATAACAGCTTTAAGATTACAATAGAGCACGTTAGAAGCTTTACAATCACGGTTTATTTTATGTCACAATATAATCATGCTTATATGCATGGCGGCTTAAACCAGTCAGTGAGCTTTGCATTTCAATAAAACGCCAGACCACGGGCTGACTTTGAAATGTTGTTCAAAGACTCACCTAAAGTTCGTCTCTTGACTTGCTATTCATTTCGAACAATTTTGATTACCTAGCCCTATCTACTAGACACGAATAGCTTAAATTCTAATACACCGGCAGTAAATGTAGCCCAAGCCCTAAACACGAATTTGTGGACAAACTAAAGTTATTCTTTGCGATTTTTTAATGAGAATAGATTGCAAGTAGTATCTCTAGTTGGTTTAAGTGCATAATTTCACGTTAACACAGTTTAAAGTAGACATTTACTGCCGGTGAGTGTATAAATATTCTGAAATTCGAACACACACACGCGTCCTGCATACGAAATCACTATTAAACATACCCCACCTCTATTCCTTTCATCGACATCGCGACCCGTAATCACTCACATCACTAAACTAGACAAAGAGCCAGCAATTTGTTTCTCAAAATGTTTTTTTCTTGATTCCCCGTAGGAGAGGGTCTATACCTCTTATTGCAACGAGATTTATATTCTCCAGCGCCATTTTATTGGACAATGAGGATCGGAGGGAAAATTGTAATATTACGGACAGGTGAAAAGGAGTTTGGAAGCTCAGTGGGGTAATTCCCGTATTTTTAAGAACGTTCGCATTCTAGTCTCAGTCTCAATCTGTCAAAAAACCCCTTAAGTTTTTGAGACTTGAATTTGAACGTTTTTCAACTACGTGAATTGGCCTTTACTTATTATCCATATATGCAACTAGCTTCTACTTTTTAATTCCTGCGTTTAACCAAGATATAAAAAATGTATTCTATTTATTTATTTCTTTAATTAAAAGGGGTTTAAAACCAATTAGGTAAGTACAGAAATTAAAGACACAGTTTGCATATACACATAAAAGATAAAATCAAGTAAAAAGTTAACAACACTTTTATAAATCCCTTTCACAGTAGGTACTTCTGACATGCCGACAAAATCTTCGTCCATTCGTCTGCAAACAGATCGTTTGTTGGATTAGAGTCCAAGAGATCATTAAGTGCGGCCGGGGTACGTGGTACTGGGGACTTAGCACGCGCAACTGTGCGACATGGAGTATAATAAGAATGTATGTTGGTCTATATGTCGTGTCTACTTTTTCGATTATCGTGTACACCATAAACAAGTTCTAAAGATTAGTTGTATACAAAACTTGTCAAAAATTTATACAAATTACATACAACAATAATTCCCTCTATTTTTCTCTGTGTTTTAAATTAGTGCCAAGGTCGGTAACTCTGCCAATGTCATAGTGATAAATATTATGTCAACATGCTTTTTAATTAAAGTTTGGAATTTTGAAGGGGAATAAATAAAGGACTCATCAAATTGTATATTTCATTCTGAGAGAATTGTTGACGTAAAAAGAAATCCGACGAATTCAGAACCTCCTCTTGTTTTTGTAGTCGTTTAAAAAGATAAAAAGTAAACTAGTAATGAAATGCTGAACTAAAATGAGCCAAAAAAGAGTATAACGGAACAATACCATATCTGAAACAATGTCTATACCTATACATGTTTCATACACGTCTTTTAAATGACTATCACAACTTGTATAAACTAATTAGTCTCCTCTGCATCATTGATGGTGCAGGTCAATGGTGCATACGGTACAACGGGAACGCAAGAGGTACTTAACTGACAGACTCTTTAACAACTGAAAAGTGTATGGGTAATCCGAAATGCAGGCTTTGGGTTTTTACGGTGCAATTAGTTTTCACGCGTCAAAAAACATGTTAAAACTAGATGAGAACCGATCTCTTCCTATCCGGTTTCTTTAACAAGAAACACCAAAACAAAACCAGATATCACAGTCTCTTGAGTCCAGACACAATCTCGGTCAGATCATATGAGGACCAGATTAGTGTCTGATTTTATCTTTTGAGGAAAGTACCACACAAAACCTATCTAGTCCCTACACGCATTTCAGTCAGTCAGTCAGTCAGTAATCATAGTTTATTGTTAGATCACCCCACCTTTTTACCCTCGCAACACATCATAGTCTTCCAGTCAAATACTAATCAATTATTTAAAATGAAACTACCCGACTATACGGTAACGAAACAAAAGTTTTAAAAGTACAAGCTATTTCACTTAGAGGGCACTAGTGTGCCACGACTCGAGGATAATTGAAATGGATTCCGTACGAATATTGAAATAGTCTTGAATTATTTGTTTCGTTTCGTAGAGAATGGACTAGTTTTGTGCTGTGAGTACGGCTGTGAATGTGGCTTGTTTTAACGTCAAGGGTTCTGGATAGGCTAGTGTGGTTTTTGGGGAATAGTGTCCATTTTCGAAATGGTGAGTGTTCGGTTAGACACATGAGGAGGAGGTATGCTCCAGTCGAGCACGAAATTAATTGGATATGCACGAAATAGACAGGAGCTCTGGTGCCATACATTGTTATTCTTAGAACAAACAGCCTCGTAAAATTACTTTCTGTGTTTTAAATTATAATTACATTCAACTGAAATTAAATTAAAATAACGGACACACCTGAACTTAGTTAAATAGAGTACTCTTTATTATGGTTTGTTAGTCTGTAAGCCTTCTTAAAATAAAATAAATAAAAAAAATGTACACCGTACAAATTTCAGATACTTATGCGATATTTATTTTATTTGTAATGTGCGTTTTGTTTGTGCAGAATAAACCATTTTTCTTTCTTTCTTTTTCTTTTATATGAATGAAGAAATGTTACATGGGGTGAGACAATGGGCGGCCTTATCACTAAACGCGATTTTTTAAGACAACCTTTCGATGGATTTAAAGGGAGATGGAGAGTCAATACTTTGTAAAATATCATATAATAATTAAATATCTATAATTTATGATTCTACAGTTAGTTTAGTTCCCCTTATGAAATGTATAACCTAGTTACTGTGGGTTGAGGAGCTCAGTTAGGCAGTATAATACTGGTATTCATCTGCATCCGGTTATATCCAGTCGTAATTGGAAAAAGGCTAGACGAATGATAGTATGACAGTTCCAGGTTGTAAGCCCTCAACCTTTAGCTTTACAAGCAGCTCCTCAAACCTTCATTCCACCACCATACAGCTACCAAAAAGCCAACAGCTTAAACACACGATCCTATATCAAAATCGTGTTGGCGTTCGTTGTGGTACACTCGGCCCTACCGCAGAGAGGCAGTCATTTTGACCGCTTGCACATTACAATTCAAATTGCGGCTTTATAGAGCAATATAGCTCAGTATGTACAGATAGACAATGCTATTGTAAAAGCTGAATACGATATTGCAATTTGGGGCTATGTTTAGAGAGATAAACGCTATAGTTTAGGGGACTTGACGGAGCGTGTCTGGCGGAGTGTTATGCTATTTGGATTATAATAGAGGGTACATGTAGGTACTTAAATAATTATGATGACAGTAATCGTAATTATTATACTATCTATGAAAAGATGCAACGCAACGCATTCCAACCCCACACATCTCAGGTGCAGCTAGACATGTAAACAGTGTTCTTAATTAACAGCGGCAAAGAGTGGGGAGTTTATGTGAATCATGACTGATAGCCGGCATGTGCGCATTGCGTAGAACAGGACAGAGGGTAGAGGGGATGTAATCATGTTATTAGAGTTTATTTAGGAAGAATTTCTTTTATTTTTTATCGACCGTGGACTGAGAAAGCGCGAAACAGTTACTAATTTAAGAAAGATAGAAAAACTTGGAAGGAAATGTGAGAAAACGCTTTTACCCAGAGAGAAGTCATGAGGTAGGCTACATAACAAGCCTGGACTAATGAATGAGGGGCATACAATTATCTATCATTGCGAGACCCTCGGAGGTCCAACTGATGAAAGAATGTAGGCTGTTTATGCGAGATATATTAAGAAGATAATAGCTTAATATTAAACCCACAACCTGATACTGAAGAAGCGATCTGTCAACACTTTGGCCCTCCAAGACATTCTAAGACTAAGCCCTACTATATTATACAAAAAAAATCTTTATTAAATTCCCATCTCTTCGACTCCACAGCCCTCACAGTTCTATCTCATTACGACGCTGTAATAAACC
This sequence comes from Hydraecia micacea, assembly GCA_914767645.1. Lineage (NCBI taxonomy): Eukaryota > Metazoa > Arthropoda > Insecta > Lepidoptera > Noctuidae > Hydraecia > Hydraecia micacea. The sequence goes on along the minus strand of OU611801.1, from coordinate 1,129,669 downwards.
GGGGTGTGCAGTACGTAATTTGTGTCTTTTGATATTATGTACACACTTTGTTAATGTCTACCACACACGTATGTCGGACGCTTCCTCACGGGGTAAGCAGAGCTTTAGGTTTCCTGAATATTACGTTCTTAAGTCACCTGTTTATTAACTAGTTTAATTAAACTGGTTAATACAGTAGTTGACGCGACGCGACGTTATAACAACAGCCGCACAAGTCGATCAAAATTTAAGCTACGCTTGTCGAGGTCAGTCCATGGATGGGTGACCGTAAAATATTGAGACTCCTCCACGCCTCGGTAAGCACGTAAAGCTCCGTAAAGTCCTATTTGTCATTCCTAGATCGTCGGCAGTCATTACGGGGAACCCGAAAGTCTGACAACTAGACTTATCTACTAAGTATCGTGTTAACCAAATAACTGGGCTATGGAAGTTAAATAGGCAGTCGCTCCATGTAAAATACTGATATTCAGCTGCATTCGGTTAGACTGGAAGCTGACCCCAACATAGTATGGAAAAGGCTAGGCAGATTATTATCAGTAATCGATTTAACAGTAGAACCGATGGCCGTTAGGGTAGACGTGTTCTAGTCTAGAGTGGAGACGGTGAATCAGCAAACGTAAGGTGGGACGCCCTCAGACTCGGTGGAGTGACGACCTTCGTAGTGAGGTTGGAGTGAAAGTTACCGAAGATCGAGCTACAAGGCGTGATTGCAGATTGTGGCCCAGCAGTAAACTGCTACACGCTGATTTTGAAATTAAATGACTTTTGTAGTCAGCCTATCAGAATGCTTCGCAATACTGCAAATGGGCATTTAGTAAAGTAAAGAAGTAAAACAATCAGAAGGAGTAAACATTAGAATTATAATAAATACAGAATAAAAGAAACTTAAAATAAAACTTTTCTTATATCCGTTTGACAATCAACAGTCAAGTGTCTCCATAGCAACCGACAGATTAAAATATGAATAATCTATGGTAATGACATGTATCCTACACCACCCCCCTCCAGAGACCGTCAAGGGCGATAAAAATCAGCAAACCTGACATGACGACCAGAGCGAGTGGTATACTCTTTCTTACTGCTAGGTGGAGTGACTTCTTCTGGGTCAGCTTTGTCTGCCAAAATGTAAGCTGGCTTAAGGCGGTCAATTGAGACCGTGACCTCTCTGCCCTTGATAAATAATCTGAAGACTTTGTCTCCCCTATGCAGAACTTTGTGAGGACCTGTGTACGCTGGTTGTAGCGAGCCACGTAATGCGTCTTCACGAAGGAACACGTGATCAGTGGTCTGCAGATCCTTAAAAACGAAAATACTGGTCTTGCTGTGACGAGATGCTGGAGTTGGTTGCAGGTTTTGAGCGAATTTACGAATGCGCGCAGTGAAATCTGTGACGTCGGTAGTTCCATCGCCACAAGGAGTAAAAAATTCACCCGGGAGTCTTAGCGGTTCGCCGTATACAAGTTCGGCTGAAGACGCTTGGACATCCTTTTTGAATGCGCTCCGTATACCAAGCAATACCCACGGCAAAGACTCTGTCCATTTGTCATTTGCATGACACATTATGGACGCCTTGAGTTGCCGGTGAAATCGCTCCACCATACCATTACATGACGGATGGTATGCTGTTGTCCGCTTGTGCTGAAAACCAGCCAATTTGGACAATTGTTCGAATAGGGCCGACTCGAACTGTCGACCCCTGTCCGTGATAATGTCTGCGGGACAACCAAATCGGGCAATCCATCCGGATAGCAGCGCTTTAGCTACTGTCTCGGCAGTTATGTCGACAATAGGTACGACCTCCGGCCACCTGGTAAAACGGTCGACTGCCGTTAGACAGTACCTAAAGCCTTGCGAAATTGGGAGCGGGCCCACAAGGTCAATGTGGACAGTGGTGAACCTTGCACGTGGGAGGTGATACGACCCTAATGGCGCAGAAACGTGTCGGCTCACTTTGGCCCGCTGACACTCAAGACAAGCTAAAATCTAAATGCACATGCCCATGCCTACTTTACGTGGACACACACACACAAACATTTTCCTTTTAATTGTAATTTGATTATGCTTTTTTTCCATTTGTGTTGACCAATGTGACAAAGGTTGCAACTAGTAGCTTCACTTATTGTATTTGATGAGTAGTTTAAGCATGCTAGTATCAGCTAATTGTTTTAGTATTTTCTATGCGTCATGTTCGTGAACGGGCGCCGTCAGTTGGGGCTGGTCATCACTCGGCTGCCTCGGCTTATTTTTATTTTTAATTATTTTATTTTTGGATTGTTGTTTTTTTTATTATTTAATATTTGCTGTACTCTGGACGCTTTTAACGCATACGTCTTTTTTTACATCGTTCTCACATATTATTATAAATTCAACATTAATGATGTAACTAATATTTTTGTAAAAATATAATTTAAAAGAGTGTCCATGGAGTTTCTTGCCCGTTCTTCTCCATAGGTACCTACGCTTTGGAATGGGCAACTAGCTTCATTTTATTTATGACTGACCGACTTCTTGACAATTCAAAAGTGCCTGTAAATGGTTTAATTGAAATAAATGCTTTGAGTTTGAGTTTGAGTAACTTTAGAAAACTTGGCCATCCGAAATGCAAAAAACACTACAAACACTATACACTTCTTGCAAAAAACTTTCACTACTTAGGTACTTAATATTTTCAGCCTTTACTAATATATAAACTGGTAGGTTCATCAGTAGTAATCCTGTAAACAGAGGACTATGTACAAAATGATCAGTATCCAGTGTCCGAAGTCTAACGAACAAATATTTGTGTGACATCATTGCACCTTTGTTGCCAAGTACCGACAACAGAACAGGTTGGATGGTGTTTGTAAAGTTTAATTTGTTTTGTTTGTTGAGTTATGTCGCTGAATATTGTTAGTTTTACCTCGTTATGACCGGGTACAAGTCTTTTAGGTATAATATGGTTACAAAGTCGATTAAAACTAAATCGATTTTGTTCCTACGAGTAAATTATTTAATTCCAACTTTCCTTTGTTAAGAAAACTTATTTAGTTGCCGTTTCGTTTATTCAGAATCTTGAAAGTCTAATCTACCTAATCAAAACATTACAGACCTGCAGTAATAATATGAAATTAAGAAGCCACTTGATATAAAAAGTTGATGGCAGACGTTGGAATTGTCTTTATAATAGTATTAACTATAATATAATATGTATGATACATACAATAACAAAATGTAACCCTCCATCATGATGCAGGTCCTTCTAGCATTTGTGTTTGGTGCGCATTAGTATATAAAACTAGCTGCGCCCCGCGTGGGAATATCGGGATAAAAAGTATCCTATGTCTTTTCCCGGGACTCAAGCTATCTCTATACCTAATTTCGTCTAAATCGGTTCAGTGGTTTAGGCGTGAAAAGGTAACATACAGACAGACAGACAGATAGAGTTACTTTCGAATTTATAATATGTACTAGCTTTTGCCCGCGACTTCGTTCGCGTGGAATAGTGACTTTCGGCAGATTTTTGGTTTTACCCACATAGTTCCCGATCTCGCGGGATCTCTTCAAAAATGAAATGTGGAAGATATTCATAAACCTTTTAATCGACAAATACAACGGAACCAATTTTGAAAACAACCACCAGACATATAATGTACTCTGTGCACCAGACAACCCAACAAATAAACTTTTTAATCTAGTAATACAACGGAGCCAATTTTAAATTTACGAAACGATCAATCCGCAATTCCACGACAGTACCGAAGCGCTCGGCCAGGGGGGGCACACTTAGTACTGTCATCAATTTCCATAGACGACAGCGACATCTGCAGTTTGGTGGGTTAAAAAAACTTGGCAGCCATTTTCTTGTTTGTCAAATTGTCAAACAAATGTCATTGTCGCCGCCGGCCATCCGCCATTATCATTGTCAACTCCGCAACTCCGGCTTTCCCGACGTTGATGCGCTTCCCGAAATCCCGAGTTTATCTCAGCTAATTATGTTAAAATTGTTACTTGTTACTGTTATTTGTTAAACCCTGATTGTGACCCTAAACATTGTAATAAAGATTCGCTACTTATAGTAAGTATGCTTAACTATAGGTATGTGTATATTTATTAGAGCCTTAGGTCACCCACCAAACTCAAGGTGGCAGCACTTTCCATACATGCAAATTTTACCACAGAGTTGTCACTCTTTCCCTCTATAGTTACTTTACTCTTTGCGCTCGGCCGATACCCAACCAAATGCGTGTAACGAAACCATAGCGCGATCTATTTCGATCCCAACGCCATCTATCGAGCATAGTGACAACTCGGATTATTTATCTATACTCCGTTCGGGCATTTTCTTTGTACTAAAAGTTTTATTATATTGATATTATTTTTTTCATACCTTTTTACTATTTATTTACTTTTTTCCGATGAATTAAAACAATAACATGAACCGAACTCGTGTAACGATCGACACCATTGCGCGATCACCAACTCGACATAATTATAGTACTAATAGAATTATCTATACTCCGTTAGAGCATTTTCTTTGTACTAAAAGTTGTATTATATTATATTTTCATACCTTTTTACTATTTATTTACATTTTTCCGATGAATTTTCAGTACTGAATTGATGCAGACTCTTGACCAATAGATGGCGCTGTATGTCCGGAATAAATTTTATTTTTTATTTAATTTTTTATTTTTTGTAATAAAAACTATCCTATGTCCTTTCTCAAGTTCCAAACTATGTCTGTACCAAATTTCACACAAATCGGTTCAGTAGTTTAGGCGTGAAGCAAAGACAGACAGACAGACAGACAGACAGACAGAAAGACAGACAGACAGAGTTACTTTCGCATTTATAATATTAGTTAGGATTAGTATGGATCCAAGACACTTATGTCTAAAAATAAAGACTTAGCTTTATTTTTAAAATCTGCAAACTTTCTTGCAATACAGACCTTGTTTTATGACTCAAGACTTGTTTACAATCGCTGCAACCATCTTTGATAGAGCTGCGCACGCTAACTGTACGCTTCAGTTCTCTTCATCGAGTATAGAATTGTTACAAATCATAAAAGGTAGGTACCCATCGTAAAGAAAAGAAATGAATTATAAAGGAAAAAAGCTATACCTTACTGCAAGGATCTTTTGCCGCACGGATGACGCCAACAGGGGGCGCTGTTAATAATCATTTGGGAATTATTTTGTGAAATGTATTGAAAAAAAAATGGCGGCGTTAGTTCTGACCTTTATTTAGCCCTCGAGTTTTGGCCAAAAGATACTATAGACACGATAATCTGTCGCTCCGCCTACCTGATGAAGCTTTATAGAGGGTGAATATATAATAAATTAATAAAGCAACAATTTGTTCATTTATCTTCAAGCGGTTTGGTTCACTTTATGAGACCGCAATTCTGGAGATTCTCAGGATTGTACCGAGTCTATAATTTTTGGAGAATGTTTGTGTTTTGTGTCTTGTAGACTAAACAAAACATCATGTCTGTATACCCTACCTAGGTACAACAACATTTTGCTAGCTAGTACCTGTGGAGACTATTTTAATGTCAAAGTCAAATAATTTATTTCAAATAGGTATTTACAGTCTCCCCAGAGATGTGCCCTAACAGGCGTTGCACAGAGGGGGCTCCGGATTGGTCTTTTGAGAGGTAACGGTGCCCCTTCCATAGTGCAGATGGTGACCGCCCGGGGTGGTTTTAGTGAGGTAAAAATCCCACACTCCCTGGTTTTATCCCCAAAGACCAGGCGCCTTTTGAAGGTTTCCCCCCGAAAAAAAAAAAAAAAAAAAAAAACAAAAAAAAAGGTATACAAAAAAATAGAACTGATTCTAGTTACCGCTTCCAAAAGGTAGTTTCGTATGAAAAAATGGGCATGAAACTCCACAGTTACTCTTTTAAAATGTTTTATAGATGATGCACCTTGAATAAAATTACTATACTATAGGTAAAAAGAATTAAAAATAAAGCAATGACAGGTAAATTAATTATGTGATAGATAAATGGTACTCACATATTTACAAACATTGTAAAAGTATAGAATGCAGTAAATAAGGGGCTCGTGGCTAAGTAAACAGCCGCACAGTCCGTGTAAAACCAGTCTTACTGTGTACCCAATAACTGGGTTGTGAAGGTCAAACAGGCAGTCGCTCTATGTACAATACCGGTATTCAGCTGCATCCGGTTACACAGAAAGCCAACCCCAACATAGTTGGGAAAAGGCTGGGCAGATGATGATGATAAGTCCCGGTTAGATAAGTACAACATAATCCTAAACATTAATTCGTGAACATAAATCTATGAAACTAAAGACAATAGCCTCCTCTATTAGTAAGGATGTGTTAATGCGGGCTATTCATCACATTCCTAATTCTATTGTACACATTAAATGATACGGAAAGAATTAGACGAGCTTAGAAATGATGAGTGGGAGGTTTTATCTTGGGATTAGCTCTAGGTAGGAGTTTGTTGCAAAGGCTTTCAGCTTTTTAACGGAAAAGGAAAACACCTATCCCATTTTTTATCCCATTTATTTTTTACCATCATATTATATTTTATTTTTTACCTATTTCATTTCCAAATAAATTATTATTATTTATTTATTTTATTGTATTGCCATACAACGTGGCAATGCTGCCAGCCTTTTGGGCACGTTTCCTGTTGACAGCGATGCGGACGAATTTTTTGATGCCCTTTGATTATTTTCCCTCGCTTTTTATATACTTATACTTACATATTATTATTTTAAGACAGCTTTTTAAATTATGTAAATATTTAAATCTTTAATAAAATTATAAAACAAAAAGTTTATTTTATTATTTATGTACACACAGTAAAATAATTATAGATACGACATATAAGTATGTTGGCGGCATCGCCGTGCGCCATTTCCCTAAGTTGGAAACAACACGTGTACCGATCACGCCATCGACAAGTACGTCACTCGACCTCACCCACCGCCCCGCTACTCGACTTGTTTTGCTACCAGTATAAAAGAGCGAGCGGCTAAGCGGCGGGGAGGACTTGACCATTGGACATCGTATGGACAACATGTGCTCAGGAACTAGCTCGCGTTCCGTATCTGGTTGTATCGTGTACCTATAATATGTGATTTGCTAATGTGATAATTGTTCGTGAAATTATAACCTGATTTGTACTGCAAACCGTTTTTCTATTGCGCAATAACCAACACTACCCACTGAATGCCCACAGTAATTATAATATCCTGATAAATAACGAGACACAATATACCTTTTCCGATAAGTATAAGATACTGCTTATTTCTTAAGATTTTTTTTCGTAATTTTTTTTGTTTGGGTATAAATTTTTTCTTAGGTCTTTGTGTGGTTTCAACCACGGGCCAAACCAAGCCCATGCAACGTGTGTTGTGTAAAATGTTATTATTATTCGACTGTGTTTTCTTTGTGCAAATATGTAACGAAATATTTTGAGACGAATTAAGAAGTATTTAAATAACATGACGGTAGCGACCGGGCGGCCGACACCACAATTGAATACATTATTATTTTCTCACGAAGTGACACACGCTTTTCTAGTGGTAGCTAAGTGTACAAACAAGATGTGATCTTGTTCAGACTAGCACATCAAGCTACTACAATCTGTCAAATTTCTTTAATAGATTATCAACTTTATCGCTAAAGCATAAGGCTCAAAGTTGATTGGGAAAATTTGACAGTTTTGGGTAGCTTGATGTGCTTGATGTGTGATCTGTACACTTGGTAAACACAAGTAAAGCGCGTAACACTTTCCAATTCCTAATCCATTGCTTCATATGTTTGAAAAATTCGTCTGCTCGACAACAACGTGAATAACGCAATAAAAGTTGTCAAATTATTATAAAAGGCATTGCAATTGTTAGCATGTTATGCAACTACCCCGTGGTTCATGCACCATGCACAATAAATATTGCGGATGTCGTAACGTTCCTAAAGAACTTTGAAATCCAACAATTCTATTACATTTTGGTTTAATTGTATGTATGCGCAGTGCGTCGTATTGTGGCGACATCAAAATGATTCGGGATAGAAGGACCTCAAACTTATACATACATAACATCACGCCTATTTTCTCCGAAGGGTTAGGCAGAGAGGTGTGCCTTTAATACACCCACATTATGTTTGTTTAAGTCCCATACTAAAACGGGCGAGCCTATTGCCATCAACCGGGCACAAATCTCAAGCTCTAAGTAAATCTCAAGTAAAGGGATTATGATTTGTCGATATTACTTTTCAGACAGCCCGCCATCTTGCTGACTAGCTACCCCTTCCAAACACAGCATGAGCTATTCTTTTATAATTCCTGCTGACCCGAAAGAAGACTTTAGAACCTACCAGAGTAAAAAAACTTGCCGCATTTTAAAACCAGAGCAAACTATCATGTGAAACTATTGAAAAATGTTTCAAGACGGGAAGCAAGCCGAACGAAAATGGTTTTAATCAGTATTACAGCTTGGAGAGCAAATCTAATTTCGGGAACCGACAAGCGACTTCCACAAAATGCGGTTTGCCGAGCAAACGGTTTGGGGATGGAGGAATGTCGATAGAAACATGTAGATGTACGAGTAGCTTTTAGTAGTAGCCGCGACTTACGAGTTGGCAGTCGTAGGTACTAACCCAGACAGGCGCTTTACTTTGTGTAAATTATTTCATCATCACTGTTGCAGGAAAACATAGTGACATAGTGAAATTCGAAGACATGTGGCATCTTCCAACCCGCATTGGGCGAGTGTGGTGGATTACGGCCCACTCCATCTCACCGAGAGGTCTCTACCAGCAGTAGTGGGAGAACATTATAATGTTAAAACAGTAGTGTTATTTTATATGTTTCATAGAAGTGGTTTTGATTGCTGAATGAATAAAGATTCTTGTGTGAGGTTTTATGGGTACCTATTACCTAGAAATTACTTATAATAAATAATTTATTAAAGATTTACATTACAATACTCGTTATAGGCCGCATAGAAGCTCGCAACGGTAAATAATATGAATCAGAAAATCGGCAAGTTTACATTATATTACTATTGATTTAAAAAAAAAACCACACCGTGCAACAGATTTAAATTACACAGCTGTCGAAATTCGGACACAATGATGACTAACTTGAATGTCCTAAAAAAGTTCAATGATGAAAGACCTAATATTTTTTCTAGTCCTAACAAAAAACAGCTTTACTCGTACAATCAATAAAGTCAATTTCCTCTATTAACTCACGATATAAATCAAATAAAAAAATCTAATCAAAAGTAAGTATTTGTGCATACCCGTTATAAAGGTGTTATAAGTATTATAACGTAGGTATTCCTATGTCCCTCCACAGTACAACCCGCAGGAAATACAAAAAAAAAAAACTTAAATGCTTTAAAAAAAAAGCACTTAAAAACTAAAAAACTACAAAAAAAACAAATACAAAAATTAATACTTTTTCTTTCTTTCTTTCTTTCCTTTCTTTCAGGAATTAACTAGAGACTTAGCTCGGAAGACGTAAGCGCGCTGTACTGAGGCGTCAATGGCGAGAACCACAGAACAGATAAAATTATATAATAAGTTCTTTAACTGTTCTGTGGCGAGAACGGTAACAGCGCGGGGTTCGGGAGGGGCCGCTCGGGTCTCAACTCTTGCGGGTTGTAAGTGGCTTACAAATATTCTAATCAAAAGTATCAAAATGATTTCCTCTTCTCTAAATCTATCGACACTGTCCCATCCCTACAGCAAAGTAAAGAGAAGCGTCTAACATGGAACGTCGGCAGGAATCTGACTTGTCAACATAATATAAAGCCCAAGACCGGCCGGAGTCACCAGCTAATTCTATTAGGCCTATCATAGACTGCTGGACATAGGCCACTCATCAAGTTAGCTGGTTTGGTGGTGCGAAGTTTCTGTGCAGTAGCGGGTTTGGAATTTGATATGAGTGATCATGTTAGCTAACTAATCGGATTTTTTATATAAAGGGTGTGGGTTCGTTTTCAGCACTTCGTCTTGATATCATCCCTCTGGCACCTTTTATGCGACTCGTGAAAAGAACAGAGAACTTTTTTTAATTTTTTTTATATGGCATCTCACAAGTCAACCTAGAGTGATTGCCTTTGGGTTACTCAATAAAAGTAGGCCTCCAGCCAAGGCTTAAAAAAACTTAAAAACTAAGCGACTACACGCTAAGGCTACCCCCTGTGGGGTACGGACCACGGCTTAAGGCTTCGTTGGGTGAGGGCAGCAAGGGGCGGGCGGATCGGATTAAATAGAATTGAGGACGCCTATTTCGGCTTATTTATATAATTTTCCTATATTGTATATGGCGCACCTAATCGGAAATACTTCCCGCCACTACATATAAATAATTCGAGATATGGACGAACTGTACGTGATTAGGATCTCTAAACCAGTCTGACGCAACTGTCTAATAAAAAAAGAAACTATGAAACGTGCACTAAACATAATGGCGGCTATCGCTGTCTCGCTTTAACATCTGCAGTCTGTGCATAGTCTGTGTCATTTTTGCTATGTTGGTATTCAGTTTTAGTGCAAGTTTCATACAAGCGCCGTTTTCATCTTTTTCTATGGGACTCCCGTCTCTTCTTACATAATAATTATAATGAACATTACTTACTCTATGCTCTAAATCTCGTTAAGAGCTGTCAGTGTCAATATAATTATGACACTGACAGCCTGAACGCAGCTTAGATGGGCTAATCGCATATTCATGATGAACTACTTTCAGTCGACCGCACGTCAGTGGTAATACTTTGACCTTGAGCTGGCCTAGCGTAGTACGAAGTTTCAATAGAATAAAAGACCAGCTTAAACTGGTGTCGTTACCACTGACGTGCAGCCTACGATACTACGCTCTCATATGGCTGATTTGCAATTGCATCATCATCTGCCTAGCCTTTTCCCAACTAAGTTGGGGTCGGCTTCCAGTTTAACTGGATGCAGCTGAGTACCAGTATTTTACATGGAGCGACTGCCTATCTGACCTCCACAACCAAGTTACTGAGTAATACGAAACTCCTTGGTAAGACTGGTTACATTTGCATATCACCAGTGGAATGGAGAAAATGCTAAAGCGCCATTTAGGCCAATTTTTTTTTCTGCGTCGATCTGTTTAGGTTTCAAGACTAAAAAAAATTTTGAAAATTGTTTAAAAAAAGTTGTTTTAAAAAAACTAATTTTGGCCCAAATGGCGCTTTAGCATTTTCTCATTTCCAGTGACGATATACATTTAATTTAAAATAAAAACCTAATTTAACTAAAACTATACAGAAACTAAAATATAGCGTCGAAAAATTCATCCGCATCGCTGTCGACTGGTAATGTTCCCAAGAGACTGGCGGCATTGCCACGTTGTATGGCAATGCTTAGCCTTTGGCCAAGGTAAAAGCCAGCCCTTGGGTCACGGGAAGTGTCAACCAGCCGTTTTGAAATTTCTTTAAAAAGACCATGAGCACTCGGACCCCACGGCCCGAGGGTTTCAACCCCAAACGGCTCGAAAATATAATTTCCGATAAGGTTATTATATTTTCGCCGCTTGAGGTTTTCAGCAGCCGCAGCAGCAGCGCCAGCACAGCATGCCGAGCCAGGAAGATGGGATGGCGCAAGAGTATCGACACACGTTGCGTCCCACACTAAAGGCCTACCCACCTTCCATGGAAATAAAGACATGCCGTCCGGTCTCTTGCCATCGTCGCGTGCCAAGCCATTGGGTTCTAATACAGCTGGAACGCCGACGGTAACAAGAGCTCGTCGGATGATGTCATTGATGTTCGCGTGGCGCGCTAAGCGACCCGCACTGCGGCTGCAAGACAGGCCATGATGTCCGAGGCTGTTGACATCTTCGCCACAGTAACAGCGATGAGGAGAACAGCAAAACCTAATTAATTAATAATAAACTAAAACTATTCACAAACTAAAACGAATCGCATCGACGAGGAGTAGGGTCACAGTTTTAACCTAACCTAACCTATATTCGTAATAAAATAGTGTGACAGCATAGATTTACCTATTATTACGCTAACCAAACATTACAAAGTCGGCTATATCCCATTCAACGACTATGCTAAATGACGTTCAGTCAAGACGTTGAACGTTACATTAAACAACTTGACGAGTTGTCCTTTAGTCATTCAATTTAATGTCGTCATTCAATGAACGCGCTAGTCATTCAATCAAATAGCAGATTCAACCAGATGACTGCGACATATACATCGCCACATACGAACTACGCATCACACCGACGTCACGCAAAAATCCTGCATCGCGCAAGCAGAGTTTACCGCGCGACATCAATCTTCGGGCAGTTACCCGCCAGACACGACTCCCGTCTGGTCGGAGGATCCTCCCTTTTCTGAGGATGAACGAACTTTACACCCTGTTCCTCATACCTCTATAACGAGTTAAGTTCAAGTAGCAAATTAAATAAGTGTCCAAAGTCCAAACGTCAGTCCAATAGTGACAGATTTTCATAGTGAAGTGTGACGTATAGACGTCAAGGGACTTAGCTCGCTTCTTAACGTAGACAGCTTCTAATGAAAATGTAAATCAGCATTTACAGACATTTTTATAAAAATCTCTACAATAGACTATCGTTCATGAAACTACGTTTAAACAAACCTAACCTTGTTAGGTCTCCACTTTAAGCAGGATTATCAGTCTGTAACCTGCTCTAATTGGCTCGTCAATACAGTAATAAGGGTTTCTGTATGTTTGTTGATCAAATAATCTGCTCCGAACCTTGTCGTGCGGTCTTTAATCGTAATCCTTGCTAACTAATCTCTGTGTACCGTTACTGTGTTACATAGTAAGATGTTTCGATGTATTTTAAGATTTACTGGTTGTTTATCATTCAATTAAATAGAGAGACCAGCTTTTAATCAATAACTTGGAAAATATCAGAAAATACGTACGTGGATTTCGTATTTTCCAGTATAAACTTCAACGCCCCATTTCAACTCGCATTACACTCCAGTCCATTTCTTTTGGGGATAATTCAACTAGTTTTTGCCCGCGGCTGCGTTTGCATGGGGGTCGGAATTATCCCACTGGAACGAACTACGGGTAAACATCGATATCCGTGCGTAAAAACAATCTCCTGACCCAGGTTATGGTCTATCCGTGAGCCAAACTTTGAAATCCGTTCAAAAGGTAACAAACAGATATAGTTACTTTCGCAATTTTAATATTTTTATTTTCTATGGATTTACAGACTTACACAGAACAAACAAATTGACGTCATATGTCCTCAAAAACATAAAACATTGATTCGCAATTTGCTAAAAGTGTACAGTGCGGTTCTATGCATAAATATCCATACATTTTAAATGAAAGCATGCATGTATGCTATGCATGTATGCATGTCTGTTCGTGTGTTCGTGTATAGTGCACTGAGGGTGCAAAATGCATATATTAAAGTTCGTCCATGAGTTTATATGCCAGGCTTGTTTCAAGCGAGGACGTATTCTGGAGATGTTGAGATGATTCTTTTTTTTAATATGGAAATTGTTGGTTTTTGGTGGGAGTAAATTTGTTTTGTTAAAATGATCGCAAAACTATTTATTGTTGTGTGGCTGTGAGAAAAATAAGAACCGCTCTTTCTGAACTGTGAGAGTACAGTCCGTTGACAGTTATTTTACCACTGACAGCGGCAACCTAACATCAACCTTATTGTGATGAAAATAAAAATAACAATGATTTTGACAGATCTGTCAATGGCAGCAACCCATCAGCAACCTTATGAGAATGAAAAAAAAGATCACTATGATTTGGACAGTGATGCAAACTCAGAGGTAAATAAAATAACTTTGAACGGACTGTAGAGAAGGGCAGAGTGTTCTTCTGTCTGAATATTGCTTACTGAAAACCAAATCATCATTTGTCTGCCAATCATAGTGGTTATGGCATTACCTTTTAGTACTGTTATTGTTCATTGGATACCTTTTTTTAGCAGTTCATTTTTGCGGAACTGCTTAGGTACTTATTACCATTCCATCTATCCATCCATCCATTTCCATTTTTTTTTGCCATTTCATACAACTTTCAAAGAAGATTATACAACTACGATCAAACCGGAATGAGAAAGCTTATAGTGGATAAGACAAAGTTGACAACAGAAGACGAACTAGCAGGGGGTCGAGGGGGGGTGGGGGGTGGAGGGGGGGGTTCAGGGGATCAGACCGGAATAACTCGTTGATAAACAGTTAGGAGTTGAGTAGGTAATAATTTACTATTTTATATCCCAGAAATTAATTGTGATAAAAAATTGCGTAAAAGAATCGAAGACTAGTTTGTAGGCAATTTGGTAAACAAAATGATTTCCCTCGTGAAGACTTTTATTTTTATCATCGCAATCATTCATCGACACTACTATTACAGTAGTGTCGATAAATTATTGCTATTCACACCAATATTTTATTCAGCTGCGTCCGGTTGGACTGGAAACCGGCCCCTACATACATAGTTTGAAAAAAACTAGGCGTATGATGCTGAATCATTCATAAATAATCTATTTGCGTTTGTAGTTACAATAATATTCATCCCGAACTACAGTGTATTTTCTTGTACTCACCTTTTTTGGTAAAAATGCACGATTAAAAAACGTACGTATACAAATGCTTTTTTTTAAATAAAATTCTGTCCGCCATAATTATTTGTTTACCAGAAATTACAAGAGGGTTTGGGGCGAAGATAAAGACTCGTCAAATATTGTACACTTTCGGTGCGCAGCCCAGTTGACGGACGTCACACACTCTTGTCAAAAAGGGATGCGCGTCGAATGTTTTTTAAAGGAAACTTCTAGAATGTTCTAGAAGCTTCGACACGCTCTCATTGGCCGGGCGGGAACTAGAGGCGTGGATTGTGGCGGGAGCTAGCGGTTAGAAATAGCTTCGGCTTCGCGTTATATCCTCTCTCTTTTGACCAGGTCCCCTTGCCTGGACAAACAAAGTAAGAAACGCATCTTCCCCCTTTTGACTGGGATATGCCATGACCGGTCAAACAAGTCAATAAAAACACACTATATCTATAGTATAATATCCCCTGTGAAAGTTAATAATTCCCTAATTCGCTCCTTCATCTACCGGAATAGGGCTGCTTCAAAGGATTTGTCTGGGTTTAAAGTTCTACCGTAAGCGTTCATAGGTGAGCGGCTTATATCTCGCTTGTATACCTTTTTTGTTCAGGAGTACAAGCTGCGCCAAGTTTTCCCTATACACAGGTTTAAGAAGGCTTATAATGTTCTTTTTTTTATTTTTTAAATACTTTCATGAATATTCTTGCTGATTTTATAATGTGAAAGTGATTATTTCTGTTTAACTCTTTATAAAAAAAAATATACTACAAGACTACAGGAAAGAAAATCACAAGAAGCCTGCAGGATTCAGTACTGCTAAGTTTTTATACTTAGTGGCCAAAGCATCTGCCCCTCCGCCAGCTATTATCGAGAAGCGAGTAGAGTTAGGAACTAAAAACGATTTGGCGAGCAACAAGCAGCCAGTGCGCGACGGCTAGGAGCGATTACTTGCTGGTATTCTGCCCGCCAAGCGAGGGTCGCTGAGCGAGTACTCTCCTTGATAGCTTTTGTCGCTGCAACAAACGAGTTCTCGCTGGTGGCGTGAATAGTCAGTGATCAACTATTAATATATGTCTTTATTTTTCTTACACGGTCAGATCGGATATGTGAACATAAGAAAAACTTTAACGCGATGCCGTATAATGCCCGGTATACATCGGTGAAACGTAACATGAAATATAACACAAACGAGCCTTCCAAACTTATGCAATACAACATGAAATCTAACACAAGAACTAGGCGAATTTGTATTTCGTGTTACGTTGCACCAATCTGTACCGGGCATAAATGAATGATACCACAGAAATTTCCCGATTCTCTTTTATTTAAAATCCCACATAACATGTTTCTGGTCACAACTTTGAAGTTACAACATGTTGGAGTTACAACATGTCGGAGTTATGAACACAAAAATACGGAGCGGCGACTGTCGAGTTAGTCAGTTTAGCAACACGTGCTCCCGCATAACTATATGTGTATGGATGTGGGGGTACTGGATGTGGTTAGAAGGAACTATCACCTTGGTTTTAGTGCGTAAGATACAGTCTTAGATAGCTAATTCGAAAAAGACACGCACGGACGCAGCTTAGGGTTACAAGAGGTAAAAACGCGGCTTATTAACGAAATAGTGGTAGAAAATGGAGACCTAGGTGGACAAAATACATTTAACACCTATTTTTTTCGAATATAACAAGCAGGCATTCCATTTGATGATAAAAAGCCACCGCCATATTGGAACATCTATAATAACAGAGACAGACCTTCTCTACCCAGAGACTATCTTTAATTTAATCCATAATTATGTTGTAATTGTAACTGGCAAATTGTGGGTGTAGGTACAGACGCCAGCACATCAAGCTACCCCAATCTGTCAAATTTTCCCAATTGAATATGAACCTTATTCATTTATAGTAAAGTTGAAAATCTATCAAAGAAATTTGACAGATTGGGGTAGCTTGATGTGCTGGCGTCTGTACTTTAACTACAGGTACACCTCTGCCTAACCCTTCGGGGATTACATACGTCGTATGTTTTATGTTTTTTCCACTGCATAGATACCTATTTGATATATCTCACTGACGTTAACTCCTAGATTATAGTGTGTGTTCAAAAGCTAACCACCACCACTGATTGTCATTTTAACCAACGCTGGATGTAAAATAACAAAGGAAAACAAAGGGTTAAAGGGTGGTGTCCAAATGAAAATGAAACGGTGATTCAAGTGAAAGGCACATCCAGTAATTCAAACTCCGCGCACCATATAATAATGGATAAACAATAATTTAAATATTATCTGTGTTTACGTTCGCTTAAACGAGGTTTAAAGCGGCTGTTACATAAATATCACCGTGTCCCAAGAGCATGAAATGTGACCTTTCTTTCAGGCGTGGGTTGTTTGTTTACTTAGTCGCTGTTTGCTCTTCAGGTTTCGGGTTGAAAACCTGAAAATGTGAGATTTGATTTGATTTATGTCAACTTTATAACTAGGACGTCATTGAATGATGGTAAAGGAAATTTGTGGGTAGATCCCCCACCAGGTGGACCGATAATTTGATGATCATGCGAATCCGCTGGATGCGAGAAGCACAGGGCCCGTGGATATGGCAATGCTTGGGGGAGGCCTATGTCCAACAGTGGAAGTGTTTTGCCTGAAATGATGAAACAAAATCGTCGTGTTCGCATAAGTTTTGTTCAACAGTAAGACATTTGCAAGTTGACAGTTGCCGTAATGTCGAAATTATAGAGCGTTTGACACCCTACAATAGAAAACAAAATAGATACATGTTTTAATTAAGAATAAGAATAATAATAATTGATTGGTCCATTGTTACAAACAATTTACAAAAATATTTATAATGTATGCTTACTTATTCTTCTTAGCGTGTCGATAGCAATCTAAATGTACTCGGCCCAGAATTCGGCTACTTGTTTGGCGCCATCACCAGCGTCCATCAGTCCCTGTAACGTGCAGCTGACAGGAAACCGAAGTGATGGTGCAGTTACCAATATCAACGGTGAGATTTCTATGCCGTTCTCAGAACACTTGGTGGACAGTATGCTTACGCCGGGAGCAGCAAACACTGCGTTACCGTGCTTCGGGTGACAGATCTCGGCGGTAAGCGTAAGTCCAGGGATGTGTGGCCGGCTTTGGGTTTCATCTCGATGGGTCTCTTGAACGCAAAAAATGTCGCAGTGAGTTTTGCGGTAGACATCAGAAAGAATTTCAGATTTGTCTCGTGAGAACCCTTCGATGTTAATCGAGACTACGCACAGAGCTGGTTTTATAAGTGGACTTTGGATTGCCATCGTGGTGAAAGGATTAGCCAATCAGCGTGGATAACTCGCTGATTGCCCAGGGTGCGCCGGACGTATAGTGGTTCTGTAGATACGTCGCTCGGGGAGGCTCCTTTCATGCAAGTATAACTAGAATAATTAACATATAATATATTTGAACAGTGGTCCCCAAACTAGGCAGCTCCTGTATCTTGGGGGCCTGAGTTGCATTCTTAATAACTATTTATGTCCTTTATTGTTAAATTAATTTAAATACCTAGTTTTTTTTTTAATAGTAGCGATATTTTTGTTTATTTTAATTTTGTCCTTTTGGCTGTGCCTTTACAGGGTCCATATTTTTGTACCTAGCTTTAACGCCTTTTTTATTATAATAATTATATGGAATACAATAAATGAATATGAACACCGACTTGTCTGCGTCCTATATACAAGCATCCTATGTGCATAGTTACTATACTTAGTACGTACATACATACAAGTGAAAGCACGTAATAAGTGCGAGAGTGTCGGTTTTGGTCGGCAGCCAAACGCTTAATAGAGATCTATGGACGTCGATGAGCTAACGATCGAGTTATCTTAGCCATGTGTGAAACTGGGCTGAATTTCATGATGAAAGTTTAATTTTGAAATTTTCGTAGCCGCCATCATGAATTTTCATTTTGAATTTCGTTCCTGTCGAGGGTTCCCCGACACGTTCTGTTTTTTGGTGCTTTTTTAAATCGATATCGATAATGGAATCCAATCGTCGACCTTCAAACTTCACTTGTATCAACGCTCTTAAATCTGCATCTAATAATATTATCACCCTATAGGTTTAGGTAGCGAGAATTCGTCTTCTGTCTGCCAAAATTATTACCATCTGCCAACCTCCGTTCGACATAACAATGATTTGGGCAATATTCCCCATGCTTTAGGGCTCCGAACATCTTCCTGTTCAGCGGGGCAATTGCGTAACAGATTATCAATCGGAATCGGTTTCATTTTGACAGTTCGACAACATTCATTGCGTTAGGTATTTACGTGTTGAGCAGACAAATTTTTCGAACTTATGAAGCAATGGATTAGCAATTTGCTTCAAAATGATTTAGATTCCGATTGATAGTGTGTTACGCAATTAGGGTGCAGGTCGTTACCATGGAGTTGATTGCCTTTAGCATTCAATGTAATTGCATTTCATCTTAACACATTGAAGGACACTGAACGAGACACAATAAAAGCTTTATTGTTATTACGTCGAGAGGCGTTAAGAATCAGGCAAAGTGTTAACTGACATACATTGAAATTGAAGAGGGGTATCTATGATATAGTGCAAGTTAACGTAGACATGCGTTTGAGCTATGTAATTGTAGTACTAGTACGAATTTAGTTGTAAATATGTAACTTACAATATAACAAGCGATTTTGTTTATTTTTAGATTTTCATTAATTTCCTTTTATTAGGTTAGTGAAAGCGGGCATAAATGATTAATTATACATATCTAGTACCTGAAACAGGTGCATTCGCAATACAAGTGGCACCTGCAGACTACACAACATACTGTGTCATAAGAAAATAATCAATAACATTCAATTAACTGATAAGGCAGAATATCTAATCTAATCAAACACTAAACCGAATCGCCAGCAAGAAATTATGAAAACCCCATCCTTAAAGGGGTTGAAAAGGTACATCCCAACATCATCAGATAAGATTGAACAACACCAGTAAAAAGATACTATTAAACCCCGTTACAAAACATAATTAACCCTTTCAACCCCCAGATTGCACCCCCTTTCAACCCCTCAGAACTTTGGACCACCCTCTAATTTATTAAAGGAACATTTCGCAATATCCGTTGTGTACCGGAAGTAGGCACATCAAAAACAAAATGCGTTGATCAATCTTTGGATTCTATTCTTGTCTTTGTTTGCGTACTTCCTTGTTCGCGGTTCCGTAGAAATTAGGAAATGTCGAGTTAATTTTGTTTAATTTGGTTTTAAGTATAAGTGTTGCATCTGGTTTCTACTGCTAATTTAATTAATTGTAGAATTTTATGGCAGCGGACAACATAATTGGTTACTGTAATTTTATTTATTTACATATTATTGTATCTCCAACAGAGGCTACATAATGCAAATGCAAGTAGGTATACAAGAATGAGGACAAATAGTAGCGCGTGCTTCCAATCATAGATGACCACATATTATATTACTTATGGTTATAAGTGATTATAGGTAAAGTCATGCGTGACGGTTGACAGGGGATAATGGAAAAAGAAAACGTGTTGCACCCACCCGAAGTAACATGGGACAATGACAGGAAGATGATGATGAATCTAGGTAAAGTTAGAGAAATTAAGTGTTAAGCAAATCTACTTCCAACTTAAACTATACGCATCTATATTCAAATTACAGCTGTCATTCTTTGACAGTTGTATGAAATGGCTATAACGCAGGGGCATTTCGCTTAATAATGAATTTCCCCGATTGTTAAATGAATTTCGACAAGGACGAAAAAGATTATCTATTTAAATAATCACTAAAACTAAGATGAGATTCGACAAATATTACTAGATGTTAAGTAGGTTTTCTTTAATATTTTTTTTGATGCTACTCAAAATTGGCATATTGCCAAAATAATCATATCTGACACAATAGCCCGTTTTATATTGGGTCATTATTAACTACCTACTTACACATATAATAAAGCAACATATTACGTTGCTTTCAACATTAAATTGCTGATTAATATGCATGATAGCACTTATTATATTCGACATAGCCCGAAGATCTGTCAAACGTAAGTGGTTTTGAAGTGGCGACCGCGTAACGAAAGACGTAGCGTTGGAAGGCCACGAAGTGGACCGATGACCTAGTGAAGACTGCAAGAATCCTCTGGATGCCAGAATCACAAACCGGTCAAATTGGCGATGCTTAGGGGTGGCCTATGTCCAGCAGTGGACGTCTTTGGGCTGAAATAATGATGATGATGATCCTTGCTCTTATTATCATAAGAGTAATCATAATATCTGTCATAATTATGTCTATTTTTTGCTGTCACAATGGCCTTGTCTATTTTTTGCTGTCACAGGTTTGCTGTCACAATGGCTTTTTCTCATTTTCTTAATTTTTGCTCAATGTGTGTTATCGATTTCAAACCACTTCTACACAATTAATTTTGAATCTTCTTTGTTTACAAACCAAGACCTTTTATTTACAAAATGAACTAGAAGAGGATGACGTAATTTAATAATGTTTTGACTATCGGAACGTGAATCATTATGTATAGAAAAAATCACACAACATTGAATTATTGTTTAAATTAAACCATGATAGACAAAGGTTTGATAACATTGTACGTACAGTAACATTGTACGTACAGTCAACAAAAGTTGATAAGTATGCAGGATCGTCGGATATAATTCAAGTTTAGTAAGAAACCGATGGATGTTGTCGACTGAAATTTAATTTGATAAATGAGCTGTTTGTTTTCTATTACTTAATAAAACTAAATTTTATTGGAGAACATCCATCGGTTTCTTAATAAACTTCAACTATATCCGACGATCCTGCATACTTATCTCTTTTGTTGATTGTACCTATCTGATACTTAAATAATGTTGAGACAGTACAAAGGCTCGTTTAGATTTTCAGTCATCATTCCTGCCTTTACCACAATTTATTTAGGGTCGGCGCAACATGTGTTTCTCTTCAGTTCTTCTCTATGTCGTCATCTCGGTAGTCACCCCCTTTTTAACTATATCATCTTTCAAATAGTCCAAACCATCTTTTCATTGGTCTTCCCCTACTCTACTCTACATACTCAAAACATTCCTCACGACATTTTCCTCGTTTAATTTTTCCGTGTTAACCAGTAATTCATTTCACTTAGGGGTCGATACTGGCAGCATAGAGCTTCAAGAATTATGACACTTAGTATGTATTTTCCCATCAGCAAAATTTATTATATTCCAAACGTTCATCGTTATTAAATATTATGATTCCGTTAGGGGATGAATATTCAAAAATCCTTGCTTAATGCTCACTTTCGTTATTTATGGAACTCCTGTGCAATTATACAAAGTGTTAAAAAATTAACCCGACTAACTTTAAGAGATGCTTTAGACCATCGAACTGAACAACTTTCACTATGGGACCAACTCTGAAATCACGAAAACCAAACAACTGTTTCATACATTTTGGTCAAGTAGGTATTGAACTTTTGTATTAAACAGCTGTTTTTTTCGTGATTTCAGAGTTGGTCCCATAGTGAAAGTTGTACAGTTTAATGGTCTAAAGCATCTCTTAAAGTTTGTTAGGTTAATTGTTTAACACCTTATATAAAGCAGATTTAAGATAAAGGAAATACCGAGTGAAAACTTGATCCGAATTCGCCAAAACGTAGGATATTATAATCAAGCGTGGTGGCAAATTCTCGTTCCTCCTCCTTATGACCTTTAACCCAGCACTAGGTCACCACCCTAAATGCGTAACACATTTGTGGATTGAAATCTATACATCTATACAAATAAATAAAATTGGAGTGTCTGTTTGGAATACTAAAATAACCGCTTTTTACTAAATGCATATTTTATGGATGTTACACTGTACATATACCAAAATAACATTTTTTACCATTTTTGTCTGTCTGTCTGTTTGTTCCGGCTAATCTCTGAAACGGCTGGACCGATTTTGACAGGACTTTCACTGGCAGATAGTTGATGTAATAAGAAGTATCTTAGGCTACTTTTATTTTAGAAGAAAAAATTGTGTCCCACGAAAAAAAATCCACACGGACGAAGTCGTGCTAGTATTATATAAATACTAGCTGACCCCGCAAACGTCGTTTTGTATAAAAAAAAAATTGATAGTAGCCGATTCTCAGACCTACCCGATATGCACACAAAATTTCATACAAATCGGTCCAGCCGTTTCGGAGGAGTATGGTAACTAACATTGTGACACGAGAATTTTATATATAAGATATAATATATACAAAATTGAACGCAATGCATAATCCATTGCTTTTTTATGGTTTTTTTTTATTGCATAATGGGCTATTGACCTCGATCACGCTTGATAGAAAGCGATGCATGCGGTACTTATATGATGGTTTGAAAAAATCGTCTCCTTGACAACGTAAATAACGCAATGAAGATTGTCAAAATTAATAGCATTGGGATTGTGAGTGTTCCAGACTGATATTATTAGGAAAATATTCAAATGATCCTCTTAAAGCTTATTGAATAGAATAGAATAGAATACTCTTTATTATGTACACCATATAAATTACAGACATAAATATAGAAATTTTACAATGGGTGACACAATGGGCGGTTATTGATCTACTAATGATTTACTTACCCTTTATTAACCGGTTGAATGCCGTAATTACAGACACAATTAAAAAGCCATTGTGTATCGCGTGGATCTACGTTTAAGCATACGAAGGGTTAAATCAATGTGCCTCAAAAAGCTTATTGACCTTCCAGACCTTCTAATGATGTACAGACGCCAGCGCATCAAGCTACTACAATCTGTCAAATTTCTTGAATAGATTTTCAACTTTATCGCTAAAGCGTAAGGTTCAAAGTTGATTGGGAAAATTTGACAGTTTCGGGTAACTTGATGTGCTGGCGTCAGTACATTAAAAAAAAATAAGCCATTAATTAACTTTCTGGCCTTTTCTCAAAGGTGCTCGTAGTAAGTAAGCTAGGGGACCCATCAGTCTAATTGCGTAACACACTATCAATCGGAACCTGAATCATTTTGAAGCAAATTGCTAATCCATTGCTTCATAAGTTCGAAAAATGTGTCTGCTCAACACGTAAATAACGCAATGAATGTTGTTGAACTGTTAAATTGAAACCGATACCGATTGATAATCTGTTACGCTTACGCAATTGCCCCGCTGAGCAAACAGGTAAGGTAAGAACTTGACTATTTAATATTTTTAGGACTACTAAATGGGAATTATTTGAAGCTCACAAAAACAGGCAGATTCATTATACAGGGTCAAATAAAATTTGCTAACAAAACTCTTCTGGCGTGATGGGTGTGAATATCTAAACACGATAAAATAAAAACAAAAAGATTTCATGTGTTTTTGGGGAGTCAACGACCGCTTGTAGTGTTGGTAATTAAATGATGAATTGAGAAAATGTGTATAATGGGTATCAATATACCGATCACGTTCACATAAAAAAATAATCGCATTCTTAAACTGATATTTCAAAACTGCGGTCGATGACCGCAGAAAAGAGATCGTCAAATTAATTTATTTTTTGTTTTATCGTGTTAAGATATCGATACCCAACCCGTCTGCGGAATTTCGCTAGCTAATTTTATTTGACTCTGTATTCGAGTGTCAATTAATATGTTTAGGAAATCAAAATAGTAATAATTTGGAGTAACTAAACATAACTTCACGCCTGTATTCCTAGAAGAGTTACGCAGAGGTGTACCTACAGTACACTAACATTTCGCCAGATGCATGCCTTTTGATATTTCTTGGGACCCTGGGGTCCCAGACCTTTGGAAGGCGTACGAGGGGCCGAAGCCAACTCGCAGAGGCCCGATAGACGCTTTTAATGAAATGAGGCACCAGCCGACGATTATTCCAGTTCGCACTATGCAAGTGCACCCAACGACAACCCCCGGTTGTTATAGGACTATTAAAGGATATGGAAACAAAGATCTTGGGTCATGGGTTTGGGTGGCTAAAGTGAATTGGTTATTGAGGACTATGGAAAGTCTATAGCCCCTGCCTGACCAATGTTTTATATAAATTACACAGATAAAATGGTGCGCAAGCACTCCAGCACCCCGGCTAAAGGTAGCAGCAGGACGACGTGTGGTTTTGATCAGTAGGAGTCTGACAGACCCCTCCACCCGCCCCAGGGTGGTGGACATCCATGAGGGTTTCCACACGATAAAAAAAAAAAAAAAAAAAAAAAGGGGGTGACTTGCACACTCAATAATGGGCCCCCGAAAACGGTCGCTAGCCATAGTGTCGCAGCAACAAGGGGGCAACATGTCCTGAGGTGCTTGTAAGGAGTGGAGAGGTATTCCACGGCTATCAGGACAATCCTGGAAGTGCGGTCAAGATCCCTACCAGCTAAACCAAACATAACTCCACGCCTGTTTTCCCCAAAGGGTAAGGAAGAGGTGTAGCCATAGTACACCAACATTTCGCCAGAAGCATGCCTTATTATTATGGATTTTAGCATTCACTCACAGTACCCTAAACCCAATATTAAATAACTACTCGTCTCTATTGATAAAATTAGGTTATTGAGTCAGTGTTCGTGACAGACAGTCGTGACCTAAGACTTACTTCCGCTTTTTATACAAAAGGAAACGTCCCAACATTGAAGTCTTCTAGAGAAAGATTTGACAAGTTATTGATAGCTAACTAAGTATAATAGTGGTTATGTGACGATTGGCTTCTGCCCAGTTGAACAATTGAATGAGCTACCGATTTTGTGACGTGAAAATTTATTTTCGCTCGATTAACTTTAATATTTCTGTATATAGGGTGGGCAAAAAATCGTGGACCAAACGAAACAGGGCGATAGTTGAGGTTATTTACAGTACCAAAAAAAAAAAAAAGAAAAAAAAAAGTTTCATCACTAAGTCAGTGCTTTTATGACAGTGGGTAACATGATTTATCAGTATTGGCACTTTTTTCAATATCTTTTAAGGCTCAAAAAAAATTATTTGTAACTTTAGAAAATTGTCATAACTTTTAAGGAGATCAAGTTAGGGCTCTCGCACAAACATATTTTTTACTACATATAACCCCAACTATCGCCCTGTTTCGTTTGATCCACGATTTTTTGCCCACCCTGTATATACTATTGTAAGATTTAAAACGCTAATAACTTAGAGGAGACTTTTAAAGCTAAGAGTCATGAACGTAATCAGCCTATAATGTTTCCACAGCTGGAACACAGGCCTCCTCTCGGTAAGAGGGAGTGGGCCATAATCCACCACACGACCCACTGCGGGTTG
Source organism: Hydraecia micacea (assembly GCA_914767645.1). Classification (NCBI taxonomy): domain Eukaryota; kingdom Metazoa; phylum Arthropoda; class Insecta; order Lepidoptera; family Noctuidae; genus Hydraecia; species Hydraecia micacea. The sequence goes on along the minus strand of OU611801.1, from coordinate 1,103,820 downwards.
GCAGACGTCACATGTCTTCGAATTTTTGGTTCTAGGACATGTCGGTTTCCTCACGATGTTTTCCTTCACCGTTTTGAGAGCAGTGGTGATGATATTATTGACACAAAGTAAAGCGCCTGTCTGGGTTCGAACTCACGACCTACAACTCGTAAGTCTGGGCCGCTACCACTGGGCCACCACTGCAGCATATGACAGGCACGACAGTTTTGCTAGAGTATGTTTCTTCTTTTTTCATTTAATTACTCTCAAACTAAATTTATTTAATTGTGCCTGTTATTTAATAATACCCTGACCGATTTCTTTCACGGTGGCTAATCTCAACGAAGATTAGTCAGGTTTGCAGAAGATATTATAGTGCAATAGTGTATGCGCAAACACAAGTGCACTCTCTGTTCCTTTACTCTCATAGTCCGATGGGACGGCAATCCGACACGACCGAGGACAGATCAGGCACAGGACTAACGCCTTCACGTGCTTTCCGAGGCACGGGGGTGTCCACCAACTTCTAAACTCCGGGCTGCTACTCAGAAATACTAATGGAAAAACCCAATAACACTTTTCCGACCTGGGAATCATATCCAGGACCCCATGCACAGCAGTCGCGCTTGCGACCACGAGACCAACGGGGTAGTCAAGTTATTTAATACATAATATATAGCGAAGAGAACTTCGTTCCAACCGGGTGCACGACACCTCTCGACCTTTTGTTCTTTGACAGTTGTATGATCGATTTGATAGACAATTAATTTCCCTGACTGTACAGAGGCCAGCACATCAAGCTACCCCAATCTGTCACATTTTATTTTCGCAATTGAATATGAACCTTATTCCTTTGTGGTAAAGTTGAAAATCCATCAAAGAAATTTGACAGATTGGGGTAGCTTGATGTGCTGGCCTCTGTACCATCATATTAAGGTACATACTACGCTACTAAGATAGTAACTTATGCCTACCCCCATAGGAAAAGGGCGTGAGTTTATCTTCGCTTACATACCCATTGGAAAAAAGCCATATCATTATCGAAACTAAATTAAATAAACAGAACAATTCATAACTTCTTAATAAGATATGATACAATTAATTTTGCTACAAACACGCCTTACAAAGCCTACAGCATCCCATCTCATTGTGCTAATATAGCAGATAGGCACTTGGTACTCTATCAAACTAACTTTCGAAGTCTCGGCCACAAAGTCAGAACGAACAATGGTCCGCCATGCTATGCGATAAGGTTCCAACTTATAATAGGGAACTTTACGTTCTGTAGTTTAGGAGCTCGGCTGGTGCAGTTGTTAGTTATGTGTTTGTGGTGTGAGGGTGAAAAAGGTTAATAGAAGTTAAGTAGTTAATACGTTTTTTTTTAATAATTATAATGTTTTTTAATCATTATCTGCCTAGCCTTTTCTCAACTATGTTGCGGTCGACTTCCAGTCTAACCAGATCCAGCTGAGTATCAGTATTTTACATGGAGCGACTGCCTATCTGACCTCCACAACCCAGTTACTGGGTACCGAGACTCCTTTGATAAGTCTTTCGAGCTTCTGACGACCAGTAACGTTACGATCGATCGAGATACGAACGATCAAAGATCTACGAATGACAGCCGGGACCAACGGTTTAACGTGCATTCCGAGGCACAGAAGTCTCGGTACCGGTAAGACGGGGTGAATAGGGATGCAGGGGTGAATCGGGACGAAACTTTAAAATGGATTTTAACGTTGATGTAATAAAGTGTATTGCCAACAAGGACACTTAATCGTTAATAATTATAATATAATAAACACATTAGAGTCCTGTTTGGCAAAAAAAAAACAATTATTTCAGTGATAAAATCCATTTTAAAGTTTCGTCCCGATTCACCCCTGCACCCTTATTCACCCCGTTTTACGGTATGTAAAGATGGTCACCGATCCACAGACCAACTGCGGCAAGCGAAGCTTAACCTGAGCGATCGCTCCGTGTGGCTGTTATTACTTAACCACGAACCCACAATATTTCCAAATGAGTATGAAGATGAAAACTAACATTTTAAATCAAAATTATTGTAAAATTTAAAAAAGAGATATTTTATAAAACAGTAAAAATAGTTCTACGTAGCCTATGTAATATACTGTCGTTGTTTGGCTAAACAGATGAATAATTTTACACAAACCTGCACCTATTAAGAATAGAATAGAATACTCTTTATTGTGTACACCATATAAATTACAGACATAAATATAGAAATTAAGTCAAATTATTGCAGCTTTTCAACAATATTTTCAATATTTTTATTTAGGAGAGCACTTTCAATGCATGCAAATGTAACACCATAAACAAAAAATTGCGTAAAACCTTCACACTTTATTTTTATTGGAATATAAAATAATAAATGTATGCCATGTTTATAGCAATAAAAATATTGCATAAAACGTAATAGTTTTTGCCAAAATCATTGTACCAAGTCGATCCTTTTTTAATAGTTAAGTAAAATTTTTGTAGTGTTTACTTTTTATTTATGAATTATTGTGAGTGTCATTAAACCACTCGAAGACATGACGTAATTTCGAAGATTTTTCTTTTTAAGATTGTATGTAAATCTGAATGTATAATTTCATACAAAATAATTATAATATCTTGACTAAACAGATTACGCTACTAATCTAATTAATTTTCATAAAAACGTAGTGTAAAATGAGCATTCTAGTCGCTATTAATATAAATCACTTTTCTACCACTGCAAAATAATAGTGCTAAGTTGAAAATTAGATAAATCCGTACCATCTAGCTATCTCCTGGCCTACATTTGAGCCACGCTTTAGTAATAAATAACAGTGAACGCTGCGCTACCGTCATTTTCCTACTAACAAGGCTCCTTCACACTTGTATTATATAATTAAATAATTAATAATTGACTTTTATTATTATTAATTCGGCACTGGTTAATTTTGTTTGGAATTCGATTTAGAAATTACTCTTTGCCTTATAACTTTCTGACTTACTCTTTGGTTGTTTTTTTTTTTCATTTTAAATATTGTGTTTAAATATTTATCAACGCAAAAGGTTTCTTTAAAATTAGAAATTTCTTAATTTTGACATATTTTTTTAATGTGTTTTGATTAGTGTTTGTGGCATGTGATACGAAAAGACTATTGTTTTCCTGTGAATCATTCTGTACGTTTAATTGGTAAGTTTTTTTAAATATATTTAAATTGAAAACTATGTTTGTAATAAAATATAGATGTAAAAACGCAGTAATTATAATGCTTTGGTGCTTGAACTGAATAATCTGAATTAATTTCCAATGCCTCAAATTTAAAATAACAGTAAAGAAAACCATCTCTACTCCCCTTTATTTCAGGATTTATCCGACTTTTCAGAGTAGTCTTTGTTCATGTAGATAGATACACCTTCAGATTGGTTAACGAACATAATGACAATTTCTCATTATTATGATTTTAACGAAACTTCATAGTTTTTTGCACGTATGTTAAACAAATGACTTGAATAGGCATTTAGTAATTATGTCCAAACAAAGGTTCTTTGTTAATTATCAAGAGTGACTTTTATTAAGGTCTTGCTTATCTTTGAATATCTTTTTATTTTCGTTTTTTCTTTCTGTCTTATTGTACCTGTCATGTTTTATCTCCACGTCACGTGAGACCTCATAAGTCCACCTTTGTACAGGAATTTTACTAGTTTTACTTGTGCACTGTTGACAATTTAATAAAAGTCAGAGCTCAGACACTTATTGAACGTAGTGAAATGAAGAGGTTTTCTTTATTATAAGAAGTAACTTTCAGTATTCTTTTTTCATGTACTATCCAGGCCCTATCTCCTGACCTAGGTATGAACCACGCTTTACTAATAAAAAAACCCTGAACACTGCACCACCGTTATTTCCTTGCTAACCCGACCACTGTACACTTGTACTTACTTACCCTCTCATTTTATGTTTTTTATTTGGTTTAGTAGTGAAAAGTAACTGAGTGTTTATTTCTTAGTTAGTGTTTCATTTTAGTACTTACTTTGTTTTTTATTGTGTGAAACTTTGTATATTTTTATTTTTTGTGTTGATTGATTCTTATGTTTGTGTTTTGAAATAGGCAGATGAGTAAAATGTTTTTAACTCAATTCAATTAAACATTATTGCAATCCATAATGTACACATACAGGTGGTAAGTTTTAATTAATAGAAACAATTATGGACTCTATCAGGCACAGCAAAATTCCCTCTCACCGAGAGGAGGCCTGTGTCCTAGCAGTGGGAACATTATAGGCTGATTATATATATATGTGAGGAGAGAGGAAGAGCGCTTTTTTAATTTCCTTATTACGTAAATATTTATTTTAATTCCTTATCTAAGATTTATTATCAGTAACGAAATTGTCTATTATGATTATGACCTCTCAATAAGACGTGCTACAACTAAAGGTCAAATAGATTATGCTTAAAAAGGATTTAGTGATTGGAGCTTGTTGTTATTACCAGGCCGGAAACCGTTGGTTGTTAGGCAAACAAATACTTTTCCCTTGGCTTTTATTAACACTAAAACGTTTGACTTGATGAAATACTGAAAAGAAATATAGGTATTAGTTTATTTGATGCAAAGTAACGAAAGAATGACAAACAATAAGTCGTGAAATGGCGAAATGAGAATGTACAGACGCCAGCGCACCAAGCTACCCGAAACTGTCAAATTTTCCCAATGATAAAATGATAAATGATTTTATCAACAACCAACATTAAACCTTATGCTTTAGCGATAAAGTTGAAAATCTATTAAAGAAATTTGTCAGATTGTAGTAGCTTGATGTGCTGGCGTCTGTACTTATACATCTCTGCCGATCCCTTTGAAAAATGCAGCCGTGATTAAGTTATTAAAATAATCGTGTAAAACAATTATTTTTGAAAACCTTACATATCGCTCCTGCAATTAATAAAAGGTAACCAGGTTTGGAACCCGCAATTCAGTCCTTAAAAAGCCGCTTCGTTCACTTTCGAAATGTGTGTACCAAACAAAACGATAGCACCCTTGAGGCCTATACAGCGTGTTTGTTTTACGATATGCACAGGGTGTTCACTCAGCTCATAAATATTGTAGGAATGCCAGTTTATTACGAGTTTAGCTTTTTGTGTGGTTATTGGTTAAGGAAAACCAAATTATCCTGTTTCGTAAAATGTTTTAAAGCAGCAGCATCTGTTTGTAAGGTTCTGCAATTACCAATCTGTCAGCCAACCGTAAAATGAAAATATTCTATCAAAATCCTTAATCAATTAGTTGTCTATGAAGGGCCCATGTTCAACAATGGACGTTTGACAAGTTGGATGGTTCATCACCAGCTCAAACTCAAAGCGTTTATTTCAATTAAACCAATTACAGATGAAACTATTCATCTTTCTGACTGACCAACTCCTTGGCAATTCATAAGTGCCTGTAATTGGTTTAATTGAAATAAACGGCCCGTTTCAAAGCGTAGTAGGTTCCAATCCTACCATCCTACATACTACCCTCATAAACCAATGTCTACTAGACAAAGGTCTTCCTATTGCAGAATATTATTGATTGATTGGCCAAGCGATTGGTGATAAAAGGATGTACTTAGTTATTACCAGCTATTGATGATGTTCTTTTATTTATTATGTTGTTGGGTAGCACCGTGGCTAAACAATAACAGCCACATCGGTCGACCGAAGGTTAAGCTACGCTTACCACGGTCGGTTCGTGGATGGGTGACACCCCTCCGTGCTCCGGAAAGCACGTTAAGCCGTTGATCCCGGCTGTTATCAGTAGATCTTTGACAGTAAATACGGGTAGTCAGAAGCCCAAAAACCTCAAAACGTATCGGGTATCGTGTTACCCAGTAAATAGGTTGTGGAGGTCAGATAGGCAGACGCTTCTTGTAAAATACTGGTATTCAGCTGCATCCGGTTAGGCTGGAAGCCGATCCCAACAGTAGTTGGGAAATGGCTAGACAGGTTGATTGATTGGTGGCGTAGAAGCATGTGGCCGACAAGGCGCAGGAATAGAGGAACAGGTGGCCTACCATGATCTAATTAAAAACGATTCAAAAACAAGACATTTCAGTTTAGGTTCCTAAACTGCATCGCTTGAGCTGCTCTATGGACGTCATGGTACCAAACAAGTATGAATAAAACCAAAACTTGCGACTCAGTTTGGGACAATCGCTGTCAGCAGATGGCAAGGCCTAAACTGAATCGTTAAACTGACGTCTTGGTACGAATTAGAAGAACAGTTCAGTTTAGGTCCTAAAATGGATAGCGTTAAGAGCTTGTGGTAGGCCTCCTGATAAATATAATTGTTTTGCTTCTAAGTTGAAACTAATAAATAAGGTCGAATTGAAACACAGCCTAGGCATGCTTGGTTCATCCTTTACAGCCGTTTATTTAACAACACAACTCCCTGATCTCCACTTTTAAACTTAGATCCAGATTTATTTGTAGTAATTTATTTCGTTTAGCTTTTACTAAAGAGTATGGTTTAGACAGGTTTAATTTGAAAATATTTAACCAACTATGTTTGTGGTCGGCTTTTAGTGTAACCAGGTGCAGTTGGGTATCAGTATTTTACTTAGAGCTTTGTATTCTGTTTTAAAAGTATCTGATGGAAATGTAAACAAAAAGATCAGAAAACTTACAAAATATTGAGTCCTTTGATTTGATTATTTGAATACATAAACCAGAAATTCTAATTTTAAATCACCAAAGTTAACATCATTGTAATGTTTTTCATATGAAAATAGCTGAGGTTAATTTTATAACCTCAATTTTAGTCGTTGATTTTTTTATTACAATTTACGAATGTTATCCCATATTTATTCAAACAATAATTGTTGGAAACGTGTCTAGATATAAGGTCCTTCTAAATACAGATAAATGTGTTACTTATACCCTTTAGTAAGTGATTGCATAAAAATTGAACCTGAATAGGGTATGTTTACACTTTTATCAGACACTTTTAGAACAGACTATAGTTGAATTGGTAAATTGTCTCAGTGGCCCCACCTGGTGACCTCGTGTTTTTCACACAAATGCATTATTTTGGAAGTACAGGTTAACAGTAGGAATGGCTTTCATTCTGACAGTCCAACAACATTCATTGCGTTATATACATAGGTTGTTGATCCGACAATTTTTTCGAAAATGCCATGAAAGCACTGGATTAGCAATATCCTTCAAAATGATACAGATTGTGATTGATAGTGTGTTACGCAATTATAAGGTGCTGGACATAGGTAAAGTTTTCTATCAAATACGAAAATACCCTATTACGTGGTGTCACGGGGAATGAACGTACTTTTTTGGTTGTTACATCTTTTTTCTGTCAGCCTATTAAGATACACTGTATAAACAGTTGTAATCCACGCGACTACAAACAGATCGTTGATTACTCAGACCAACAAAAAAAGATAGACAGCGCGCCGCGAACATTAAAAGTGAAGCCACCTTTTTATCTATGTGTGTATTGAAGGGTTGCCATTTCTTAAATTTTTTCCCTATAATTTGGGGATATTTGTGTGGGTAGGAACTAGTATAATATTGTACGAGTATTGTTGAGTATGGTATAGTACCTCAATTGTTTAGATTTTAGAAGGACTTCTATTAAAAAAAAACAACTCATATTTTCAATCAACTTTATTACATATTATTATATTATTTATTTTTAATTTCATTATTAATTGGAAACCTAAAATATTAAATACATATAAAAAGAAAATGGGAATATAACTCGAAGTAAGAAATCATATTTATATGTATACTTAGATTAATCGAATGGGGAAATTTTAAATCGTCTTATGGCAACTTCCGCACTTTATGTCACTGCTTTCGTTCGTTGAGGTTTTTTGTTCCAAGTAACCTAAAATTCATAGATAAATAATAAAGAAACGATGTTATTTCAAGTACTTATAAGTGAAAAGCGATTCCGTGAGACTTTTTGTGTGATTTTGCAACTTTTCACTACACAGGAAGGCATAATTATATTTTTTAAATCTATGTTATCTTGACGACGACTTGTGACAAACTAAGAGCAATGAGCATGGTTTTAGTGTAGGTGTGTGCGTGAGCGTGTATGTTTACTTGCAGGAGCACGGTTTTATGGCTTCACTTTTGATGTTTGCGGCGCGCTGTCTATCTTTTTTTGTTGGTCTGAGGTTGATTACAATATACACTACGGTACGCTGTTAAATGTTGCCAGGAGAATAAACATCCATTGTCACGTTCAAAATTATTCCGACGACCTCATCGAACCATACCGTTTCCTAGCTGTCATCTTTCCGAGTTCTAGGTGTGTTTCCAACTCCTGCTCACCCCATGTCAAATCAAACCCGGTTTTTGAATTTGGAATTTGAAGTTGCGAACTTTTAGCATTACTTTAGGTGATTCCTTTAATATCGCCCGCATAATTCACAATTTACTACCTTTTTTGCAAAGAATTTTGGAATGATTTGGGTTTCCACCTAAAGTAATGCTAAAGTAGAGAACAAGGGAGTACAAGTTGTCAATTCAAACAGCGGTTATTAGTACATAACATATTCTGCCTAATTACATTTCCGACCATTTCTAAGGGATATCTCACATAGAAATTAATATTTCGCTGTGTCATAATAAACAAACAGCAGCTAAGCCTAAAATAAACCCTGTCAATAATTACTTTGGCCCAATCAATCTAAAACAATGCGTAGTTATCTTGATTCAACGCGGCGTGTGACCGCGTCACAAATCCGCCATATTGCCGTTGTCATGGCAACCGATTGTTTCCCGCGCTCCGTGCGAACTGCCGCCATTTGCATGCGTGGCCATTGTTGAGATTTTTGATGAATGAAAGAAATATAGGTACGGTTTTTTTGCAAGATGATAGATTAAGGGTTATTTAGTTGCTGGCGGATGATCGTAAACGTCGTATTTACCCGACTACAGCTGTACAGTAGAGAGGAAAGGTTATGTACCTAGCTATGTATGTGTGTCAGACAGAATTTAGAACGTTATTTTGTCTTGTTTTACTCAAATTGGCGACGCGCAGAAATTGTATTTAATATTTTTAATTAGCCTGTAAAATCTCTCAATGCAGCTCAAAAGCTTAAGAAAAAATTTACATGAAGTTTTCCTTCAACGATAGACCTAGACCTGAGACGCTGCAATTCATCAACTAAATCGCAGTTCGAAAGTCTTTCTACATTCCGAACTAAAAACCTCGCCCTTAAAGTCCATATATAAATATTGAAGTAACTCGGTCTGCTGGTCTGTGTGTGGGTCTGTATATCTGTATGTTATTTTTCACGCTACCACTGAACCGACCGTGTTAAAGTTATACAATTAGGTAACCTTGTATCTGGACGCACCTAGGCTTAGCAGAAATACATAAGGCTACATTTCATCCTGGATCGCAGACGAAGTCGGGTGTAACAGCTAGTCCCGTATAACCTTTCTTTACTAAAAACAATAACTACACAAGCAAGACCACACCCTTTATTCTCGCTTTTACTTCACAAATCGTTTTTAAAATAAATGCTCTAATAGCTCCCGTGAAAGAGGTTTCAAGATTTATTAAGTGCTTATTGCTCGTTTAACAGTTGAAACAAAACTACTTTAAGGAACTTATAAGCGAGGCAACTGCAATGGTTTTTACACCTTAAATACTACTTCCTGACTTTTTTAAATAGACATTCGGATCTACCAGTCTATTGAACTTCATTTTCGCTGGTCATATCAATATGGAGTTGCGATATGGTCTTCACTATTAGACGTCGTTAAAATATTTCTTTATACAAATTCTACACCATCTAAACTTTTATGCATACCTACTATGATTAGATTATTATTGGATTTTCCATCAGGAATTTCTCACTAGCGGCCCGGAGCCAGGACTTCTGCCCGGTTGATGGCAATAGGCTCACCCCCTGTTACATAGGACTTAAACATAACTGGCAAAATATGGGTTTACTACAGTTACACCTGTGCCTGAACCTTTGGGGGTTGCAGTCATGATGTTATGTTGTATAATTCGGTTTTGCGATTGTGAATTAGTTTTATCTGACCCTCGGATTCTGAAAGATTATTTCAGCTGTGAGGTGTGTTTTAGGTTACCTACTATAGCACTTAAAATAGATAAGTAACATTAGATTTGACAGTAGATTTTTCATCGGAGCTGTCATTAGGCCGGCAGATTTTTTCATCAGAGACCTAAAACACACCTCACAGATGAAATTATCTTTATGAATTTCAGAAACCAAGACTAAATTCAGTGCTGGGCATTCATTACTTTGACACACATCTCTACAAACATCAAGTTCGATCATCTTCTTAAAATATCAATTCAATTCAATTCAATTCAATTTATTCAGTAACAATTCACATTGCGTTCGAATATAATCCAGCATGAAACATTAACATTAATAACATTATTAGATGTAGGTACAATATTATAAGAATACATGCAATTAATTTAAATTAGAAAATATTATGATTTTATAAAACAAAACAAAAAAAAAAAAAAAAAAATGTATAACACCATGCAAACAAAAAATAAAAACCTTACTTATGTCAATAAATCAATAGCAATTTAAACGAAAACAATAATAAAAAAAAAAAAAGTCATAGGTATGAATACGGAACACAATATAACACCATTCATACAAATAATTACATGTCAGTTTTAAGAGCACAAGTCAATTACAAATCGTCTAATGAGTAGAGACATCTTTCTAGCAGGAATGCTTTGAGTCTTGCTTTAAATGAGCCTGTGTACAGTATGCTTTTCAACTCAAGCGGTAGCTTATTAAATATCTTAACTGCCTGATACTGCGGACTATGTTTAACTATAGCAAAACGAGGGATGATTTTGTTTCCAAGGTCTTTCCTACGCGTGTTTTCCCTTACCAGCCTGTCCTCGTCTGTTTCGTAGTCAAACACGTATTTTTTTAAGGTGTTTAAGAGTACTACTACGTAAAGGCTAGGTACTGTAAGAATACCAAGTTCTTTAAAATATGGTTTACATGAATCTCGTTGAGAAATGCGGACAATGGTTCGTATCGCTCTTTTTTGGAGGACGAATGCCCTATGCCAGTTATAATGGTAGCTGTTTCCCCAAAATTGTATGCTATACCTCAGTTTGGACTCTATCAGTGCATAGTATACCATTTTTAAATGTGTTATGCTCACATCATCCCTCAGACTCCTTAAGGCATAACAAGCAGATGATATAGACGAATCCAATGCTGCTAATTCTTTCTTCCAATTTAACAATTCATCAATATAAATACCTAAAAACTTGACTTCCCTGACAAGCTCAATTTTTACTTTGTTAAGTGCAATGTCCATATTGTCCTTGTTACGCGCAGTAGTTTTAAATAACATAATATTGGTTTTAGTTGTATTTATTGTAAGCCTATTAGCATTAAACCAAGAATGAAAGGCCTCGAGAGCTGCATTCACCTTAACAGTTAGGTCATGAATGTCATTAGCTGCAACTATAGCATTTGTGTCATCAGCAAAGACTACTAGTTGTATGTCCGGTAAAAGTTGATGTATGAAACTGATTAGGTCATTAGTGAACAATATGTATAATAAAGGACCCACAATTGATCCTTGAGGCACACCGGCTGTAATGTTTAACATAGATGACCTGTGGTTGCCTTTATAGCCGTTTGGTTGTGTAGAATCAAGTTCGACAAACATTTTTCTATTTTTAAGGTATGATGAGAAGAGTTGTAAGGCTTTACCTCTTACTCCATAGTGTTCCATTTTTGTGATGAGTAGTTTATGGTCAATAGTGTCGAAAGCCGCGCTTAAATCCAAGTAAATACCAGCTACCCTCATCTTATAATTTAATTTATTAACTACATCATTTAATAGCGTATAAATAGCATCCCCTGTACCAACATTCTTCTGATATCCAAATTGTCTTAGATTAATTACTTTATTCAAATTAAGATGTCTACTTAAGCGGTTTTTTAAAACTTTTTCAAAAATTTTTGCTAAAGTGGGTAACAAAGAAATAGGCCTATAGTTATTTGGATCAGTTTTTGTACCCTTTTTATGAATTTTCTTACTACATCCACCGAAAGATAGACCTATAACCTAACCTATCTCAATCAGAAGATCCCACAACGCTAAAAAATCTATATAAGTAGTACTAAGAATGAAAAGAAAACATGCCGTAAGAGGTATTATCACACTACGCAAACTGTGGGAAGTAGGTAACCGTTACATCTATAAGTACGATGAGTTATCGAACCCAGGTAATTAGTAGCACTGCGTTGTTTTATGCAATGGAGATACACTCATCGAAAATGTAAATGATTAGAGCCTTTTATGAACGCGGCCTCTCTTTAAAAACCAAAGAGTAAATTAGTCTTTCATTATGAAAGTAACAACAAAATTTGCACTATATAAACGGGGTATAGACGATGTAAGTCATCTATTGCTTCAATTTTATTGTATCAAGAAACTTACAGCTTGTGGCAAGTAATAGAATAGAATAGAAAATTTTTATTTCAGACCGGAGTCCATAGGGTTAGTAATAACAGCCGCACGGGTCGATCGATCAAGTTAAGCTACGCTTCCCGCGGTTGGTTCGTGGATGGGTAACATAATAATCTTTACATACCAAGACCCCTCCGTGCTTCGGCGTTGGTCCCGGTTTTCATTCGTGGATCTTTGACAGTTGTTACGGGTCGTGGGAAGCCCGAAAATCTAACAACCAGTCTTAACAAGGGGTATCGTATTACCCAGTAACTGGGTTGTGTAGGTCAGATAGGCAGTCGCTCCATGTAAATTACTGATATTCAGCTGCATCCGGTTAGACTGGAAGCCAACCCCAACTTAGTTGGGAAAAGGCTAGGCAGATGATGAATCAAGAAACTTACATCGTGTAAATGGAGCCTAAGAGTTTCACTTTCTTTCTCCGATGGTCTTCATCGACTCTTCGCCATTCTGTAGTCGGTTCAAAAATTATAATAACACGTTCATGAAAGTTTCGCAATATGGACAGATAACTTATAAACATTGGATAATCTTCTTTCAATAGATTAGTTATAATACACACTTTCAATTCTGATGTTTACAGAAAGCTTTGATGACATAGGTATTATGCCACCAAAGTTTTGTATAATCAACAGAATTACAAGGGTGTTTAAAAGTTCAACCCAATGGGATAATAGGAAATATTTAAAAAGTTAAAAATCGATGAGAAGCTCTGAAACTGAATGAAATCGGTTTAAAATGGAATAGTTCGCTCTAAACTAAACGCATTCATTTGTTTCTTGCCTCATTTTAGGCGGAAAACCATTCATTCGAAACACATGGTCTATTTATACCCTCGTTAGGGTGGGTTCTTGATTACTAAAAGCCAAGTTAACTTCCAGCAGTATATTATGTAAAAAACTCACCGTGAAAACTTAGGTGACGTGAGCTGTCATTCCATCTGATGCTAGGCATTGCCAATATTGACAGCTCACTTTACCAAATTTTGACGCTGACATTTTTATAGAATAGATCGGCTGATCAGTAACTTAGCTGTCAACATTGAACAGTAGCTTTGCCCAAGCAACTGTTTTACACTGTTCCAATGTTTCGGTAATATAGAACTAGCTTCTGCCCGCATCTTCGTCTGCGTAAAATTTTCGAAAGACACGTGGCGCCATCTATTATCATTCAGTATTAGTATTCTATTCTATATCGTTATTGTTGTTTACCTCGGGAACAGCACTTTTTTCGGAATGAAAGGTACTATATGTCCGTCTCTGTACACCTGACAACTTATATGCAAAATTTCAGGATGATCGGTTCGGTGGCTTAGACGTGAAAAGGTAACAAACAAACTTACTTCCGCATTTATAATATTATTATTAGTTAGGATAATTTGGATTAGTGACCGATCTTGAGAAAGGTCAAACAATTATCAACAGTTAAATATACATACACATATTTCACTGAGGGGGCCTATGGCTAATTAATAACAGCCGCACAGGTCGATCGATCAGGTTAAGCTACGCTTGCCGCTGTTGGTCTGTGGATGGGTGACCATCTTTAAATACCGAGACCCCTCCGTGCCTCTGGATCTTTGACAGTCGTTACGGGTAGTCAGAAACCCGAAAGTCTGACAACCAGTCTTACCAAGGGGTATCGTATTAGCTATCGTAGCTATATATGCTCATGCTACCACTTTTTCTTTTTGCCTCTACTTTTCCTTCTTCATATTATGGTGATAAGACCACTCTTTAGATTATGACTTGCTGTCAGTTTAAATTAACTCAATTTCACACGCCCTAATCGCAATTTTGTTAGTTTATCACGCATAACGTAATCCATTCAATAACTCAATTATAAAAACTTGAAAACTAACCTAACAATGATAGTTAACTATGTGAAATTAGAATGGTTTTCGTTGTGCAAGTTTGATACTATTAACAACAGAAGTAAGTTTTAGTAATTTGTAGGTATAAGTTAGGAGAGGATTCATTATTATATCTTACTAGCCGGCCGCCGACGGATGGGCCCGCCCCAGCGCACGAGTGCAATTTTTTTTTCGAATTTCCGAAATTTTCTTTCATAAGGTGCGTCCACACTGTAACATAACATGTTCTTAAACATAGTTATATAACATAAGTTTATGTGTTATAAAACATAATCTGGACGCACCCATACAAACCTTGTCCTGGCAATACCAAATACAGCAAAACAAGAATTATCCAATTTGTTGCAGTCGTTCAGAAGTTATGCGCGTACATATATTTCGGCGATTCATTTTTATTTATACAACTAGCTGTGCCCGCGACATCGTTCGCGTGCATGATGGAAAACGTTTTAATTTTTTTGCGCGGAACCATAATTCTTTTTCTAAAATAAAAGTAGCCTAAGTTACTCCATATTACATCAGCTATCTGCCAGTGAAAGTCCCGTTAAAATCGGTCCAGCCGTTTCAGAGATTAGCCGGAACAAACAGACAGACAAAAGTTTAAAAAAATGTTATTTTGGTATACGTACCGTGTATACATCCATATGCATTTAGTAAAAAGCGGTTATTTTAATCTGACAAACAGACACTCCAATTTTATTTATTTGTATAGACAATAGGTGATAGCATTTTTCATGCATTTTGCTTGTATCTTTATTTCAAATAGAAAGATTTTTTAATAGCACGCCGATTTTATGTATTGTTGTGGGAAAACATATGTGCCGTATTATGACGTTTTAAGACCATCATGACTCTAGTGCGAGGGAGAGACGGAGCCCCGTGGACGGAGCCATGCATGACTGATCTGTTTTTCACATTTCTATGGATGGCACCATCCTTTTTTCGAGCTTGAATCATGATGGCATTAATACGTCATAATATGGCCCCAGAAAGTCTGAGTACATTTTTTGAAGTGAAAACTTCTTTAGCGGCGTTGTACACTTTTTTTGTAATGGGTAAAAAATGTTAAACTCGCGTCAGGACACGTGACCCTGATCGAAAATTCGTAAGACGGATGGAGAGTAGACAGCCGGCGCGGCGTAGGAGTATCCCCCTCTCTTTCTACGGCGCGGCGAAAATGTATAACCGACAACGCTTCGGATGTGTTCGGCTGTCCTCGAGATGTACTCGGTTTTAATGTAATATCCGATATGTCAGTGAATGATGGCAAAGTATTCTGTTTGTGTTTTGTTTTCACTTCTGTCGGCACTCCCGGAGTGCCACTGTATTTTTTTTTTTTAAGTTTAAAGATTATTTATTTTTCCAAAACATGTTTTTCCTTAGCGGCGTACAAATATAAATCCTTAGGTAGGTTATTACATAAACATTAAATAATCCATTATTCAAATAATTAACAATCCAAATTATAATTTAAAATATCCTACTTACTACTACTACTGTAAATGAAGTGCATTCAAATAGCCTTCTTGGGCCGCCACCCAAAAAGTACCGCCGCGCCGGTACTTTCTTACAATGGCATAAACACTAGTAGCATCACTTAAAACCACTAACTGATCTAAAATACGACTCTTGCCTGCTCCTGAGAAAAACCCATAACATGGCCTGATCCAGGGTTGAATCTAAGACTAATCTGTGCTAAGACCTCATGCTCAACATTCGCGCTTGCAACCACTATACATAATGACATGTGTTTTAAACATATTATAGTAATAATTATTCTCTTCTCTTATTCCAGATAACTACATAAGACTGCGCCATGATTTTTCTCCTGCTCCTCATTCTGCCAGGAGTAAGGCCCCAGGTCCCTTTGCAGCCCAACTACTCGCCCAGACCATATCAAGCCCCGTTCAATGCAGTCCAGTTTGTTCAACATAAGCAAGCCAAGTAAGTGTTCTATGTTACATTATCAGCCTATAATGTTCCCACTGCTGGGACACAGGCCTCCTCTCTGTGAGAGGGAGTGGGCCGTAATCCACCACACGGGCCCAGTGCGGGTTGGCAAATGTCACATGTCTTCGAATTTTTGGTTCTAGGACTTACCGGTTTCCTCATGATGTTTTCCTTCACCGTTTTGAGAGCAGTGGTGATGAAATAATTTACACAAAGTAAAGCGCCTGTCTGGATTCGAACCTACGACCTACTACTCGTAAGTCGCGGCCGTTACCACTTGGCCATCACTGCTCCGTGTTTTATGTTATTTAGTGGCAAATATCACAGAACTTCTTTTATCTGTTCTGTGGCAAATAAGTATAGATAAATTATGAGAAGGTGATCCCTTGATTTCTGCATTCTCATAACATAAGACTGTGTTTGGATAGACAGCTACTACATTCAACAGTATAACCGTCTATTTTCCCACTGGTGTATAAAAGATACGACTGCCATTGTTCTAACACTTTACATAAGCGAAGGGTCTGTCTAGATTGTTACCTTGATTAGTTATTTACATAACATTGCATCTCATATGCGTCGAAGAAGTAGACAGAGGTGTATAGAGTATTTATTACTCACATTTCGTCATGGGCACATGTCTAGGGGTCGTGAGGCTTTTGGGACCGGGACCGCGGTCCCGGATTCCACCATAATTATTTTTGAGTAGTGTTTTGGGACCACAAATAAAATAAAAAAGCTAGGCGCTGAGCTACTAGGTACTGAGAGTTTGCTTACCGGAAAACCAGCGCACCTGCGACGCACACCTCTTACGCATAGCAGCGTGGAAACAGTCAGTACGTGCCATTGCGAACATCCCTGATGATCGTGAACTCGTGAACATTGTGAACTTTGCTACGGGTAAAGCCAGGAGCCTACCCTGCGCAGCAAGATTGGAACCAGTAGAACAGCGATAATCCATATCCATATCCATACTAATATTATAAATTCGAAAGTAACTCTGTCTGTCTGTATGTTACCTTTTCACGTCTAAACCACTGAACGGATTTCGATATTGCATCCCGGGGAAGGACATAGGATAGTTTTTATCCCGATATTTCCACAGGATCGACACTTATGCGGGTGAAACCGCGGGGCGCAGCTAGTCAAATAATATATTTATTTATGCACATAATTTATGAATAGACAATTGCTTGAAAACTATGTATACTCTACATTCGACACTCGGTCTTAGTACCTAATCCGGCTCAGTTAGTACTTAACCGGCCTCAGTACCTAACCAATTCCAATCCAAAACAGACGTTTAGTAATGGATACCTTGTCCTTTCAAAATGCTTTAGGTCGAAGGTTTACTTTACCTGTTAAATAAACCTTCGAGCTGTAAAGTAGGATACGGGCTCAAAAAAAATAAAGGGTTTCTTGTGCTAAACTATTGAGAATTGACAAGGATATCGGTTTGTCCAATAATTATCAGGAAGAAAAAAACAAGGCCATGATCAAAAGGTATGCATAACTCTGGCGTTATGTTTGTATACACTTCTATCAACCCCTTCAAGGGGTATAGGAGGGATATTCTATCCATTCACTACTAGAACATATTCTTTTCTTTACCTTCCAAATTATGATATGCTCTCTGTGATCCTATGCAAGAAATAAACCTGTCGGTATTTATTTCTCCATTCTCTTGCTACATTAATGGATTTTTCATTAATCTCACACACTTTCCCAGAAATGAACCCAGAATTATAACAGGGAGCAACCATAAGAAGTTGTTAGCGTTAACTCGCCAAGTTTAAATCGAACAGTTAAAGCCATCGGTTTCAAACAGATAGCTGCAGTATTGATTTTACATTAGTCTGCAATTATTTTCTTGTAGTTATCTCCTGGCAATAGGTTGTATTGTTACGGGGGAAAAGTCGAGGCGATTAGTAGTTATGTACCTACCGATGATTTCTTTTTCCCCTTTCTTTTAATTTTGAAGGGCTTAGAAGAGGAGTTAGTTGACTCATTTGACCCAAATTTTGCTAGTTCACCATGTGATTAATGGGACACAAGTCCAGAGTCCGGGAGGCTACTGTAAAACGGGGTGAATAGGGATGCAGGGGTGAATCGGAACGAAACTTTAAAATGGATTTTAACATTGAAATAATTGTTTTTTCTTGCCAAAAAGGACTCTAATGTGTTTATTATATTATAATTAACGATTAAGTGTCCTTGTTGGCAATAAACTTTATTACATCAACGTTAAAATCCATTTTAAAGTTTCGTCCCGATTCACCCCTGCGTCCCTATTCACCCCGTTTTACCGTTACTGACAGTTTTTATTCAAAAAACCTGAACACCTAGCTTATCTTAGGGATCATGTAACTTGGAACGCAACACTCAGTGCCGCTTGCGACTACTTGATCATCAAAGCAGACAAATGCACGTAAAATAGTTTATCGGAGAAGAAACCACCACCATAGTTATTTCGGCTGCTAAGCGGCAGTCCAACTTGTGTCGCAGTTAATTAGCTATAAAGTATTTCAGGTTTTAAAAAATAGGAGCTAAGCCAAAAAGGGGCACATTTATCATATTAAAGTGCCCATTCATATTTTCAAGTAGTCAAAATATCGATTCAATACATGCTTTTTAATTTTCTCTCTAGGATCGGCGGCACATCGATGTTTCAAGTATCTTTAGACTCCGGATAGTATTCGGCTAATTCAACCTACAGATAAATATAACTAAGAGCATCTAAGAAACTAAAAATTAACACAAAACAAGCCTTTTGTACATAAGAATAAGCAGAAACCACAAAATAAAATAACCGTTCATACGTAAAAAAACTTCTTATTTTATTTACATTTTGCGGAATATAATGTGTACCTTTTAATCTGTACTAAATAAATGTATTTTACAAGCTTTTATTTAACTTGCAATGTATGTAACTATGTTTGTTCGGGTGGACTCTTGCAACTTAATTTTGAAGCAGATATCTTCAACCGATTGAGCTGAAATTTTGTATACACGTTTAGTTTCAAATCAAATCAATCAAATCAAATCAAAATATTTTTATTTCACATAAACCAACATGGGCACTTATGAAACGTCAGAAGCTAGGTGCACGGTTCCAATTGGTCGTTTCCTATGGAGAAGCACCGGCAAGAAACTCCATGGTTACTCTTTTAAAAATAATTGGCTTTTACAATGTTTTCGAGTTACAGTAGGTACTCGTATGGGAGGACAGCGTAGGCCTGTCAACAAGTACCAGGTACTTGATACAATAAAAAATGGTCTACGGATCTAAAGTCTACAAGGCTTACAAAGTCCTCACATTTACAAAAAAAGGATGTATCAAAAGGATAAACAAAATATAAAAATCTACTAAAACCAAGAGATATGATTGCCATTTCAACTAAGAAAGAGGTGAAAAATTAAAATTGTCTGTATATAATGTCAAATAATAAAAAGATTATGTCAAAGAAGTATGTACAAATAAAAAATAAACATCGTAATTTGAGAGCAGTTAATAGACATTTACGTAGAACTTATGCCGTCAAAGAGGTGCCAGGGAAGCCACATGTGCAGAAGGAATTATTGCCAAACTACCTTGTCTTCAACGTAGTTTGGATGACAATGCATGGTTTGCTGTGTGACGTAGCTTTTTATGCTTTCCTACAATGTGGATATCAAATGAAAGGACTTGCTGAGAATACGAATGCGAGTTAAACTACAAAAAAAAACCTGCGATAACTAAAAAGTAAAAAATAAATTAAGAGTAAAAAAACTTTTTTAAAACAAGCTTTTTCTTTCATTTCCAGAAAAGGCCCCATACTATTCCCGAACGACGCACCACCACCACCACCAACCCCACTCATAGTGACATCCCGACCACTCAGCGAATCCATAGCCAGGAGTGAGCTGAACCCAAACAACAGCCTCGCAGCCCAATCACAATACCACCAGGTCACCTACAGACCCAATTACCTGGCCAGGGGAAAAATCTATCAGCCGTATAGTTATACCCTGACTACAGTGGCTCCTGTGTATAATTATGAGTCGAAGCTGGATTATGCTGATCCTGGAAGGATTATCCAAAATAGGAAGGAGAATTATAAGGATTATGAGGTAATTAGTTCTTGGGGGCTTACTCTTATTGCAGGTTAATGTTAGACAAAAAGTGAGATGTCATGTGATTTTTACCCGACTACGGCGAAGCAAAAAGGAGGGTTATGATTTTGACCGATATGTATGTATGTATGTTCATCTGTTCCCTCATGACTTCTAAAATACTTGTCATATTTGGATAAATGAGGTAACGTTGGAAGCGTCTTGATCGTTCGCTGGTTATAGGCTATGTGACGTCACATTAAAATGAATATGGCAAGCGGACTTAAAGTCATGATCTAAAAAAAATGATTTTTTAATCATGCCTTGTTGGGTATTAAATGAAAGGGCGTAATTAGCACATTTCAAAAATATAAATATTACTGATATAAGCCCGAAAATAATTAAATAAAAAATAAGTTTAAAAACTATAAAACCCGACTACTGAAAAGGATGAAACAAGAAAGTACCTTCCCGTGGTCGCATGCTACCATAGCTTATAATATTATGTTAGTACAGCGGCATGCTACCACGGGAAGGTACTTTCTTGTTTTATCCTTTTCAGTAGTCGGGTTTTAGTTTATAAACTTATTTTTGTTTTTGTCCTAAGTACAGTGCAAGTATTAACAGTAACCTTGACCTACCCTGCAAATAGTTGGTAACTACTGGTGGGCTAAAAATCCCTCAATTCATAGAGGTCTCTACCTATAGGGGCCACAGCAAGCTTGCTTGTAAAAGCTTGAAGCGTGAACATATTTCTTACATTTACTGATAAGCTTCAAGCTTTTATGAAAATATTAAAATTCTTTGCTTACGTCTTACGTTACATACGTTTTACTTGGTACATTTTAGTTCATAAAAAGCTTGTTTAAATGATTTTTATGAATACTTTTTATACTTCAACTTTCTTCAGAACCGAAATCTACAGAATATTTTCCATTCAATAATGTCTAAGAACAGTCCAGTAGACATTTGGGCCGCCTCACATTTGCTTGTTCTTTTCTTACGGTGACTCGCCAGCTTTTCTTAGTAGATCTAGCCTCCGTGGCGGGCCACATAAAACGCGATTATGAAGTGAAGATTTTTCATTATTACTCGTACAAATAAAATAACTTTCATATTTCTTGAAAGGGTAATCAGACTGGTAGAAATTTATAGTAGACATTTTGTCAGAAAATCCACACACGGGGCTGCTACTGGGAAATTCCTAATACTTACAAAAACCTTATACTTAACACTTCTTGGGTATCGAACCCACGCCCACTACTCTAAAGAGGCAGTCGTAGATTAGGTAGGTATCTTAATTTATTAAAGAATCTCTGGTCTAGTTTCCTTTACATCGAAAGCGGTTCAAAACCTTTTTGGTTCGTATTTGTTAGGCCCGTTGCCCACGACGCTACTGAAAAATAACTAGGATGTCACAGCACTAGTATTTTATTAACGATCCGTACACGACGCAACCAATCACAAACTAGTTAATAACACGTTGGAAAAGCTTTAGTTTCCTAAGAGAGCCGTGGAGGGTCACTCAATAATTACGGCTGTCCAAATACAGAGCGTGTTTTGTCCTTAAAATGTCAAATACTGCAGAAAATTACAGAATTTTATGACGGCCATTATAATAAGCCACCGGTCTTCCAGGAAACCGTAGCTTTAGTCGCGTTGTGTGGACAATGGGCCTGAGTCTGAGATTATTTGAATCTGTAATATTGCAGTAGATTTTGGTTCAAACAGGATTTTGTCATTATTATCAGAGACGTTTGATGGAATTTTTACGTCCAAGAACACCCGACCCAAAATACGTTAATTTTACATTAGACCAACCTATTCAACGCAGACGACAGTGACGGATAACCTGGACGGACTTGGGGAAGGCCATTGCCTAGCAGTGGGAAAATAAAAAAATATATTTAATATTACCTAAACTTTCCTTTTTCATTCTATAATTTCCAGCCAGTCCAGCCAGTCTGAGATTATAAATACCTATGCACCCTACTTTAAGACCAGTTTTGTTATTTTTTTATTTTTAATCTGAAATATTGCAATAGCCTTTATTTCAAACAGATTTTTGTCATTATTATCAGAAACACTTGATGGAAAATCTGCAGTATGCCTGAAGCACAAGACCGATTGATGCTGCGACGCTTGGGGGTGCCTTATGTCCAGCAGTGAACGTCTTTCAGCTGAAGGTTGAATTTAATTACTTAAATAGTAAACTTTCCTTTCTCGTTAAAAAAATCTCCAGCTTCAAATAAGATTATATACAGTCAGGGAAATGTAATAAGCTTATGCCATCAGCAGGGCTCAAATCCAGACTCCAGGCTGCAATTATATCCGTTGAGAAATTTCTGATGAAAAAATACGGTAATATTTTTCCCGACTGGTGAATCGAACCTAAGACCCAGCAGTCACGCTTTCGACCACTAAGCTAATGAGGCAGTCAAAATCGATTTATGTAAAGATCGAAAAATAATAATATTTTCTTTATATTAGCCTGCACAAGGACCAATAGGAAAAAAACCTATACTCAATAATGAAGACAAAGCAAAACAATCCAAAGTGTTACATGCATCCTTAAAAAGCAAAAAGGTCGATTATAACGCCAGTGGTGGCAGTGATTATGATAATGAGTTCAATGAGGAAGACAACAACTTTGATTTTGATTTCAAAAAACTGTATGTAAGTTTCTAAACTTAATAAATAAAAGTAATATGACTCCACTATCAAAGTGTTTTATGTATCGACACGCTCTTGTTCCGGTATTTAAAAAAAGAATAGATTATCAAGTCGAAACAAAGCGAAAAGCAGGCTAGGTAAGACTGGAAGCTAATCCCAAAATATCCCAGTGGAACCCAAATGGCTGTAAACAATAGCACGTCAGACCCAGTAGGAGATAGCGGAATGAATGCTCTTCTAGAGATTGGCCCCAAATAAAAGAGGAATGAGAAGCCTTTGCCCTGCAGTGGGACACTTAAAGGTAAGAAAAAGCTATCAAATCGATGTAGATGCATAACTAACAGACAAAAAATGTCGGAACAAAAGCGTACAAATCAGCAATTAGCAAAAATAATAACTTAATTTTCCTTTTGGTGAAAGACTGCCGGAAGGAAAGAACAGCTAGAATCAAACACCTCAGAATACCTAGAATACTATCCCGACAGTAAAAAAGTGCAGAGAAGATTTTTCGCACGGTTTCATAATGACAGAGATATCCAAATAAGACCGTTAAAGAAGCTTGATAAGAACTCGAATGGCGATGCATGGCATCGGCTCAGTGATCACGAGAAAATTCGACCCTCAGATAGTGCGGAAGAAACGGAAGAGATTGAGCAAATTATAGGTTTATCAACACGTCGCAGTGTGATGCTGGGTGTCAAATATCAAGGCAATTATCAAAACTTTAAGAGCAATACGAGGAATCCTCATAATTTTGGAAGAAATGGAGGGAGAGACAAGAAACCTTTTTACAACCCAGGCAGAGGAGCCAAGCCACAGGTTTTTGGCTAATTATTCTATCATCAGCAGTGTCATAACATGCCATATATTTTTCTCATAATCATCATCATTGCCACATTTCTTTCTTTACAAATCTGATGTCCATTAATTTTCGAAATATCAAATCAATTCATTTACCATAAGCGTTGGTTTTTAATCGCGCACAACTTCAGACTCCGTGTTGTGAAGCTGCTACTGAAAAATTCAATGACACTTTGGTCGACCGGGGAATCGAACCCCGGACCCGCCGCCCAATTATTGCGCAACACACTTTCAATCACAATCTCAAGGATTTTGAAGGAAATTCCTAATCGGTGCTTCATCTCGACAACGAAAATAATGTAGTAAATATTTGAATTGTCAAAAAAAAATGCAATGGTAATGCAAATGTTTTACGCAACGACCCCCTCATCAATCATGCGCCAACAAACACAAGAGGGCCCAAGTATTTTTGAAGTGAAACTTCTTTACGCACGCTGCTGGCGAACGCGTGACGTAAGCGTTACGATAAGTGTGATCGGGCGAGGCGAACGGGAGTTGAGTGGGTGATATAAGCAAGAGACAGCAGTGCGCGCGCACATTTTCTTTCTCTCTTCCTCTCATAGCCAAATACGTTCCGTATATCTAAGAAGAAGTTTCACTTCAGTCGTGTGGTCATAAGCACACTCGTTTTTTTTATTGTTCGAAAAGTGCTTGTTCTCGGCCTAATTTGAATAAATGACTTTTGATTTTGGTACAGACAATCAAACTAAACAACTTTCTCCATGGGGCCGACATCGTAATCGCGAAAAAATAATCAGCTGTTCCATACCAAACTTCAATACCTGCTCGACCCAAATGTATAAGCTGATTATTTATCCTTAATTTATATTATATTGATCACACATTTCTGAGATAAGCTGTATAACAAATTCGCTACTGTCATGGCCGCCAAACAAAATGAATCCGTGATATTATTTTTTCTCTATTCACTGGCATAAGGCCGGTGATTGATTATGGCCGCTATTGTGGCTGTGGACAAGAACAGGTGTGTTTGTTTATCCGAGGATCACATTGAGGATCATTGTAAACGTTTGCCCGCCGCTGGTTATCGGTGATTAATCCGTAGTTGTGTTTATGTTTGTTGTTGATTTTATTATGATTCGTCTTGGCTAATATAATATATATGGGCGCTTTTTTACAGGTACGTTTAGTCAAACCACTGTACGAGTACAACAAGGATCAAAACCAACTGAAGGCCGACCCCTATAAATATACGGTTGGGAGCTATTTCTTTTTTTATTCCCCGATTTCTTTGAATCTAGTTGAGCTTATAATTATTGGCAAATCTACTGACGAATCTAATGATGTTGATACCCAATTCTTATGTGCTGTTAACACACAGAAAAAATATGATAATAAATCGATTCATGTATTTCTTTTATTTCAGGATTCACCTGAGCAGTTTTATAATAGTAAAACCAATGGGGAACAACATGACTATAACAATGATAATAACCACGTAAGCATATTATCTCCTCATCTTTTATCATTAACAAATTATAACTACGCTTATAATCTGTAATCGTCAATACTTCTCACATTAATTAGAAAACCAGTCATAAATACCTCGTAGAATTCCATTTTCTGTATTTTTTTCCACAGGGTGACAACTACGCTTTCTCCTACACAGTAAAGGACCACAAAACTGGCGACGACTTCTCTCACTCCCAAAAGAGTGTTGGATCAGCTACCAACGGCGAGTACAGAGTCCGACTCCCCGATGGAAGAATGCAGATAGTTTCCTACACCGCTGACGAAAACGGATACAAAGCTGATGTCAGATACGATGAACATCATAACCAGGATAATAGTATCGATTTTAGAAACAACAAAGCTGAGAAAGTTCAAAATAATGTATTGCCAACCACATATAAACATAATTATGGTCAAAATGACCATGTAGTCCATCAAGATTCGTTTGAAAATGAAGAAATTTCACACCGTCCAGTTCAACCAATTCCAACGTCTTACAAAACTATTATTCCTAATAATTATGAACAGAAACATTTTGATAATATCAATGATTATGGGGAAAAAAATGATAATGGCCAATATTATAATGTATATCCAACTAAAAGTGCATATGTAGTTACTACAGGAGCTAATATAAATGATCGGACATTAGATGATTTATCAGATAATAATAACGATTACTTGGAACATTATAACACGCATCTTGAAGGTAAGGATAAATTAGAAAGGGCAAATGACGATTACAAGTTCTCTGATGAACTTAATTTGTCGAAAGAAATAGTGGATTATTCTTCAGAACTAGATCAGGTATACCAACCTCACAAAAGTAAATTCTCTACGTTTCACAATAACCAGAATACACAAGCACAGGGCCAAGTAAGACCATCTTATGATGAGTTGAAAGATCTATTTGTGACGAATGCGAATGGCCGTCGAGATGCTGCATTGCCAGTAGTATCAACTGTTAGACCCGTATATGCTGTGACACCAGAAAATATTGTTGCTATTACTCCGAAAAAACCTATTCATAATCTGTATACTAATATTAAGAATATTGTATCTGCAACTCCTACCCCTTTCTTGTTTTCAACCCCATCGCCTTCGACTCCCAGAAGTTATTTATTATCAACCATCGCGAATTTGAAACACCAAATAAGTTTAGGTAATAAACCAGTTTTGTCAGATCACTATATTAACAAAATTAATAAATACTTGACATATACAAATCCAAGCAAATTAAGCAAATAAGCTTTGAAATACTCGATTTATAGTTAAATCCATATCTTCTTCTATATCTATTCTATCTATTATACGAGAATCTATATATACGTATAATAAATCTGTAGACGAGGCGTTTCTGTACATTGAAAATATTTCCAAAACAAATAGTAGGGGTGTTAAATAATAGTTCCAACAGATGCCATTTCATCAATTTTTGGAATTTTTGTCTGTTTGTATGTGACAGACTATTGATTTGAACAGGTTCAACGTAAAAAGTACCAAACCAATATGGTTAATTTTTATACTCAAATATGGTGTAGAACTCGGAGTAGTGATTAGTTTTTGCTTCATTGCAATCGTTTCACTCTTTCAAAACATATAATCAATTTAAAGTATTCTAGAACAACTTTTTATTAAGTTTTTTGGAAACACCTAACGACATCTATTGGTGCGATATAGTACCTACTAACGAAAACATATTATTATTATGATAAATAATGCAATGTTAGATAATTATTGATTTATGCAGAGCAAGTTTCGAGTTAACCACTTTGTTCGATAGATGGCGTTGAGCAAATGTCGTCATATTCTGAATCGCGGTGAAGTTTTGGAACGAAGTTCTTTTACGCAGCTTGCGGTAGGAGTAAAATGGGAGAAATCGTCACGTAATGAAAAAGCGTTATGACTCACTTTTCATAGTAATAGAAAGAGACAGAGAGAGGGAGATAGTTTTCATGGTTTCCGAGGATGTTGAAGCCGATAGTGAGGTCAAAACGAAATCAAAGATGGCGGTTACCTAAATTATTTTTTTTTGTTATGGATGTAGTTTTCTTGGTTTCCGAGGGTGCTGAAGCCGATAGTAAGGTCAAAATGAAAAGCCAAGATGGCGGTTGCAAAAATTTTCAAATTTTTCGTCATGGGTGTCGTTTTCATGGTTTTCGAGGGTGCTGAAGCCGATAGTGAGGTCAAAAAGAAAATCAACGATGGCGGTTGCCTAAATTTTAAATTTTTTCGTTATGGATGTCGTTTTCATGGTTTCCGAGGGTGCTGAAGCCGATAGTGAGGTAAAAAGAAAATCAAAGACGGTGGTTGCCAAAATTTTCAATTTTGTCGTTATGGATGTCGTTTTAATGGTTTCCGAGGATGCTGAAGCCGATAGTAAGGTCAAAATGAAAAGCCAAGATGGCAGTTGTAAATTTAAAAAAAAATCATCTTCGGGTGTCGCTTTCATGGTTTCCGAGGGTGCTTAAGACGATAGTGAAGTCAAAATGAAAATCCAAGTTGGCGGTTGCAAAAAAAACAAATTTTTCGTCATGGATGTCGTTTTCATGGTTTTCGAGGGTGCTGAAGCCGATAGACGTCAAAATGAAAATCGAAGATGGCGGCCGCAACTATTTTTTTATCATTTGTGTCGTTTTCATGGTTTTAAATATAAAGTAGTACCTACTTACACGAGTTTTTGTGAAATAAAATACAACCGACTTCAAAAACAAAACACTTCAAAGTGCAATAGACCTTTGGTTTCAGAAGTCTGACAGACCTCCCAAACTAAGGTTATTTTGTACTTTGTAGTTTACACAGCTATTTCGCAGTGTGTGTTTTATGGAAGTCGGTTATATTTTTTTGTAATCAGATTTTTTTTAACGATAGACACCTAAATACTGTATGGGGTGTACGGGCTATACGAAGATAGTCTATACACTTTGTTCAAGCGTACGATGATTGTTCTGTACACTTGTGATGATGGAAACCCGGGAAAAAACCGCCCGTGTTGAGCGTGGTAAAATCACTGATACATTTTACTTAGCCAGTTGACTAAATGACCGCACGTATGCAAACGCTGATGTAGCTTAACCAACTAAGGGCGCATTCCACCAAACTTTTATACCTAGAATAAGTCTTATCCTGAGAATAAATTATGAATTTTTGACAGTTTTTCCATACTAGAACTGTCAGACGTCACTTTTATTCCACGAATTAAATATATCTGTCTGTGAATATCTGACTTTGGTAAAATCAGCCCTTAATGTTATAAAATGTACGGGTTCACCGTGAACGGGCTTTACAATTTTTTTCTTCAGTAAAAGGCCTAAATTAAAATCATGTCTAAAGTTTTCATCATGGGTGTCATCTTCGTAGTTTTCAAGGGCGGCCGGTGTCGAATATAACCAAAGTAAATATGGGTTGCTTTTCACACGGACAATCTTATGTAGAAGCTCTTTCGAGAGGCAAGCAACCTTTCTAACATCGTTTGCAGAGAAGCATTTTTTTAGTTACATAAGGTTTAAATCATGACTACTTTCAAGTTTTTTGCCATTTTTGTCGAAATTTTTTAACCTTAATTTACCATGATAACGCTTCAGCACACTCCGCCTGACGGGCAGTTGATTTATTGAGTAGGTACGACAGTTGCACACCCAAGTAGCACTGCCATGTCATAAAAAGGATTTGTAGATTATGTCTTCGAGACAATAACTAAATTCTTGGCCAATGTCTTGGTTAAAAACATATCGACCCTCAAGATATCTTAAGGCTATCCACCAAGGGAGAATTAAGCAAATGTTTTCTACTTCAAACTACTTTTCAGATAAACTTCAGTACGATTTAAGAGTAACACCATTGATGTATTCTTCCTTTTATCTTCTAGATATCTCGACGCTTTATAAACCATAATATTGATAAGTAAGATCTACAATACAAAGTTTTAGAATTTCTAAATTTACCGAAGAGAAGAAACCAAGACTTAGAAAAACTAACTTCAAACTTCACCTTCTAATCTCAGATATACTTTAGATAAAATGGCGGTATGATTTTACAATGTATTATTCTAAATCAGACGCAACATAAAATGGATATATGGCTGTCTCATCAGATAATCAGCCTCGAGCAGGCGCTTTCATTTTTATTTATTCTCAAAAATCAAAGTGACACTTCGTCGCATTATCATTATGAACCATGAAGACGCAGTGACTGCAGTATAAAGGCATGTGGTAGAGAACCCCAGGTAAGGAAGCGTTACCAGGCAAGATCGGAAGATTCTTCCTTTCCAATGAAGGAATGGCAATTACACCTTTCCTAAGTGATGCATTATTGTTTTCCGACATCCACGCGAATGAAGACGCGGGCACAGCTAGTAACATAATATGTTAATGTTTCGAAAATGCAAATATTTCACATTAAAGTAGTCATCTCGACTCTTATCTTTAGAATTTTTCCCTTGCACACGCAAGGGAAAAATGCTAAAGCTAGAGCGCTATAATATATATATACATAGAGAGCTATATAATCGTTTCGAGTTATCGTTCACAGTACTTAGTTATCAATGATTAAAAACGTTTATTGATCTCTTATTCGGCCATTGATAACACTATATAACTTTATTAAGCTGAAAAAGAAACGTGCCCTCGATTCTTATAGCACATATTTTTGCTAGTTCGGTAGTTTGTAATTAGTTTTTAAGATGTATATTATAATTTATTTTTGTATATTAAAATCAAGTTGAAGTTTAATGGCTGTTTTAATTTTTGGCCCTTTATTTTCACTGCACATTGCAGTATATTCATCTTTCTAAATTCGAATACAAAAGACTTGTAGAACATTAACTCGGCTAATACCTGACATTACGACTGACGTTAGCAAACAGGTAGGCAGTTAAGTAAGCGCTCGTTCATCAGTCAGCAGACAACTTCGAAGTTGTAGTACAATACGCCTAATAACGGAAATATTTTGGAGGCCGGTGTATACTGGTGGACAGAATGGCGAGAGAACCTATGTTTAACAAAACAAATGATAGATTGAACATTTGTGGGAATTAGTAAGAAGGGTTTTTCTATTCCTCCGTTTTTCAATATTTGCTGTGACAGTTAGTTTGATTTAGGAAATGCCATGAACTACAAAACTATTTAATATGGAAATATTTACACGAATCAGGAAAAGGGCTGATGATTATAAAGATAATTTATTTGTCTAAAATAGTAGTATACACACACGGCATGTAAGATGTTAAATCAAACTAATTGGACACATTTTCAAACATAGCTAAGAATCAGCCCGATGCTTTCTAGTAAAAAAAATTGTCATCATCTGCCGAGCCTTTTCCCAAATATGGTAGGGTCGGCTTCCAGTCTAACCGGATTCAGCTGAATACCAGTATTTTACATGGAGCGACTGCCTATCTGACCTCCACAACCCAGTTACTGAGTAATACGATACCCCTTGGTAAGACTGGTTGTCAGACTTTCGGGCTTCTGACTACCCATAACGACTGTCAAAGATCCACGAATGATAGCCGGGACCAACAGCCTAACGCGCTTTCCGAGGCACGGAGGGGTCTCGGTATGTAAAGATGGTCACCCATCCACAGACCAACCGCGGCAAGCGTAGTTTAACCTGATCGGTCGACCTGTGCGGCTGTTATTATTTAGCCACGGGGCCCTCTAGTATTATATAGTATTATATAATAACATTGTATTAGCATGAAATCGATCCATCCATTTCAGAGCTACGATGTCAATATCACACATGCAAGTGCTGCTGTAGTAGACCGGTTAGTATAAATGAGGATGGTTGTAAGAGTAGGGGAAGACCAAAGAAACGATGGATGGACTGTCTGAAAGATGATATGGCTAGAAAGAGGTTGACTACCGAGATGACAAAAAATTTAAGTATGGAAGAAAAATACATGTTGCGCAGACCCCAAATAAATTGAGTCTACTGAGATCGACTGCAACTTTCATCACAATACATTCCAACCGAAATAGTCATCATTTGCTAATATTTTATATAATCATTATACCTATTTTATTATTTATTTATTTCTGTAACTGCCCGTGACATCACAGCGGGCCCTATCAGAATACCAGCCACACAGTACTTTTTGATAGACTGATACCAGCGCTGTCACATTTGTTTTTTTAATGTTGCAGCATCATGCTGAGATAGGAGCCTTTTGGCCTCGTATAGGACGTTCTGTTTCATTTTTGTTTTTATTACTCTTTTTTTATATAACTTGGATTTTTATTTTTTACTGTGTTTAGTTTAGTTTGTGATCTTCCTATACGAGTCGCAATAAATACTTTTTCTTTTTTTTTCTTTAAAAATAATCTCAAATAACCTGAAAAAACATGTATTCAGTTCTCTCAATCCGTGAATCCCAAAGGTAAAATTACCTCAAGGCTACGTTCTGAGTTCAAGTTAGATAACTGTTGAGTTAACGATGTTACGGTAATTTCAACTTATATTCCTATGTTCAAGTTACGAAGTAACTGTGTGCTTGCTTACAGAAGGATAGAGTTACTGCTTGAAAATAATTACGAGTTTCAGACCTCACTTAAGTTTTAAGAGTTGAGTAAAGGTTGGTGTTTGTAAATTTTTGCTCTATGTTTTCAGTTTATGTTTTATAATGTATTTTAAATACCTAAAAAAAAAAAAAAAAAATATGTTGACAAAAAAATGGGAAATAAAGATATGAAAATGAGGCTTTTTCAGTAAATATTTCGGTGTTGCAGGGGCTTATTGATAAGTAACAATTTTAACTTCAGATCGACTATTACCGAGGACCTAGGTCCTTCTAAATCCACATATGCTCACATTTATGCTTATTTGCTGTTAAATTATCTTACAGACATTTACAGCCAAATCATGTTCCATTTTAACATTATCTTGTAAATAGAGCAAACATCATCAATCAGAGGCCCTAGTTCACGTCACGTAAATTCGAACTATTTTTAAATCGAAAATATCTATAAATAGATATATTTTTATGACCCTATAGCATTTTGGTTTAAATTTTCGACAACCATAATTAGTATCACCCAATCAATCAATCTGTCTAGCCTTTTCCCAACTATGTTGGGGTCGGCTTCCAGTCTAACCGGATGCAGCTGGATACCAGTATTTTACATGGAGTGAGTACCTAACTGACCTCCGAAACCCAGTTACTGGGTAGCACGATACCCCTTGGTAAGACTGGTTGTCTGACTTTCGGGCTTCTGACGACCCGTACAGACTATGAAAGATCCAGGAATAATAGCCGAGACCGAAGGCTTAACGTGCTTTCCGAGGTACGGACGGTCTCGGTATGCAATAGATGGTCACCCATCCACGAACCGACCTACGATCGACTCGTGCGGCAGTTATATGAATAAAGTCTTAAAAACACAAAACATAACATCACTCCTGTAATCCCCAAAGGGTTAGTCAGAGGCGTGCCTCGGCCTCAGCTGAGGTATATTATGTACAGACGCCTGCACATCAAGCTACCCGAAACTGTCAAATTTTCCCAATCAACTTTGAACCTAATGCTTTAGCGATAAAGTTGAAAATCTATTAAATAAATTTGACAGATGGCGTCTGTAGCTACTAATTGAGAATTTACAAATTTATAAATACGTTACGTTTAGTCCGCGTATTCGTGCCAGGCACACAGGTCTCATGAAAATTCAACGTAACCTCGAAAATTCCCACCACCAAAAATAAAATACTCCTCAATTTACTGAATGCTATCGCCAATACGGTTGGAAAGAAACTCCTCAAACTTTAAAGGAAGCATTTGAGTTGGTACACTCCTTGAATTTAAAGCAGAGCCTGGCATTCTGCTGGGCCAGCAAGGAGTAAGCTTGAACATAAGAGTAGCAAGTTTACGGGAAGATAAGGCTGCGGTCTGTACCTAGCCGATTATTGACAACGATTCTTGTAGGGATGTGTTGGTTGATCGATGAGGTTGTTAATTATGATGTCGATGTTATTTGATGGTATAAAATGCTCATTATAAATTGTAGTTTCTTTTTAATACAACTTTACTGTGTACAGGAGTACGTTCACCACATCGATCGTGCAGCTAGTACAGCTCGCTTGCTAATACCATGTATTGCGCCTAAATCTTATACGAAATTATGTAGGGCGTGAATTATCATTTGTAATTAATTATTTAACTTCGAACTACATAATTGATTTTTAGGTCAATTAATGATTAGAAATCATTAAACTGTAACGATCAAATGCATTAAACTTTAAATCCGTTAAAAACGGCATGTTTTCATGAGTCGAAAATTTGAAACTTAGAATCTTACAGAAATACTCTGTCTTCAGTTGTCTACGATACAGTAAAATTTGTCGAAAAAAATCGTCAAAATGATTATCAAACAACATCACAACAAAACTCCCATCCCTAAAATTAAAGCCACACCTTCAACGATATCTTAACCTAAAATCAGAGTCACGTTCGTTATCGATGAAAATTATCGATAATTGGCGCATCACTAGGCCAGTAGTGCATGCCTCGTTCGGCTGAGTCGGGCCTGGCGCGATGCCAAAGATGCGCCCCAAGACTACCTTACATGGTAACATTGGAGAAAAAAAGGAAATCATTATTAGGAGTATGTTTTCCCATGTTTTCGGTGAAGGAAAACTTTTCACAATTTAAAATTTCTAGGTAAGTGGTTAGAACAATATGTCGTGCTGTCTTTGGCAAAAATAAATTCACGGTAATTCGATTCCCTAACTTGCAGCGCAGACCTTTCATTTTCAATTGACACGTAAAAAAAATATATTTTAAAACTTGTTAAGGAATTCAAGGACGACCGAAACGACGGAATTCGAACGTCGAAAAGCCCGAAAGTAGCCGAATTCTAAGATGAAAATTTATTTAAAAGATGTATGAAAGAAGACAAATGTTATGCCGACCCCAAAATTTAATGATTGAGATAAGGACGGATGGCGATGATAGGCGAAGGTTTGATTGTCAATAATTACTATCAAAGTTGTGCCTAGTTATGTCAATTAGTTATACTACAGCACCTATATCATACAGTTACTAAATATTTACTTCAGAGATGGACAACCTTTGACATTTGACCTACTTTATTTCTATAGAGGTTATGAAGTCATGTATGAAAATTAGTAGGTAAAAAACTAAGATTTTCTTGGTTTCCAAATAGTCAAACCATGACATGCCATGACTAAGCAATAACAGCTGCAAGTGTCGATCGATCAGGTTAAGCTACGCTTGCCGCGGTTGCTCCGTGGATGGGTGAACATCTTTACATACCAAGCCCCACGTGCCTCGGCAAGCACGTTAAGCCATTGGTCCCGGCTGTCATTCGTAGCATCTTTGTCAGCCGTTACGGGTCGTCAGGAGCCCGAAAGTCTAACAACCAGGGGGTATCGTGTTACCCAGCAACTGGGTTGCAGAGGTCAGATAGGCAATCGCTCTACGTAAAATACTGGTATTCAGCTGAATCCGGTTAGACTGGAAACCGACCCCAACATAGTTGGGAAAAGACTAGGTAGATTATCATCTACCCAGTCTTTTCTCAACTATGTTGAGGTCGGCTTCCGGCTGGCAAATATAAACCTTATAGCTCATCAGTCATAAGGCTTATAATTGACAGCGCGCGGCGTAGCAAGTGGCGCCATCTAGTCTTGTTAGGATGTTACAAGGAACCACCGGATAAGAGCGATACTGGCTGACTACTGTCGCTCTAACAGAGCGTCGCATCGATGGTGCGTGGCGACGGTCTTCTATGACTAGGATGAATAGTAGTATCCTAGTATTTCTAGGGAGCCACTGTCCTACCACGGCCACGACGAACTGCTATATACCGGCACAATCCTGATGATATTGAAGCTGCTGAACTACAAATATGATGACCACATCTGGTAAAAGCTCCTGCGTCGTTACAGCTATTTATA
Organism: Hydraecia micacea; assembly: GCA_914767645.1. NCBI lineage: Eukaryota > Metazoa > Arthropoda > Insecta > Lepidoptera > Noctuidae > Hydraecia > Hydraecia micacea. The sequence goes on along the minus strand of OU611801.1, from coordinate 1,068,502 downwards.
AGCTGAAGCAGAGCACTAAAAGCAGAAGCTCATAAATGTAAGCCTCATTGCCCCAGGTCATGAGTTAATGTTGCTATAATTACATCGCTTAACAAACATAAAATATTTATTAAAACTTCACGCGATCGTCAAAAGGTTTCCAGCACCTGTGCTCATGAATGAACCATTGCTTAATTACCATTAATGCAATTAAGGTTCTACTGTTTACACAAATTATGTGCTTCATTTAACAATTATGATATAATTAATAATTTATTATAATGTACTTAACTACAAAATAAACACTTGACTCGTGGTGTTTGCGGTATGGTAAAATTATTGACAAAACTATAAGTCATCGTGGCTGACTGCGCAAGAATCGTCATTCGTAGGCTTTCGTACATTTTGTATGAACTATCGACCAACAAACGATTATGCCTTTAAAGTTAAAATTCGTGAGCACATTCGCAAGAAGCTGGCAGTATCATCATAGCGGTAATGTTTTCTCATTGTTTGTCTTATTTCTTTTTAGTATATTCGTGTATTTATGTATATTTATTTGCGCTTATATTTATATCATCATCATCATCATTCACCTGCCCTTATCCCAATTCATATAGGTATGGTCGGCGCAACATGTCTTTTTCTTCCATAATTCTCTATTAGTCGCCATCTCGGCAGTTACCCCCTTGCTAACTATATCATCATTCACACAGTCCATCCATCGTTTCTTTGGTCTTCCCCTACTCTTATAGCCATCGACATTCATACTCAAAACTTTCCTCACAACATTTTCCTCATTCCTCCGTAACACATGCCCATACCATTACAAAGAATTACGCTTATAAAATGCTGTATTTAAATTATATATAGTTTTAAATAGGTTTATGCATATTATCTTTATATTTAAATATGTATTCCTCAATTTTCATGATCGCACCTACCACTGTTTGTCTCTGCATCACCCAAAGGTTGACTGGTAGAAAATGCCTACGTCATTAAGTCCGCCTCTGTAGATTTTTGTGCTAAAATTATTAAATAAATAAATATCGCACACTACAGGCGGGCCGCACTGCCTTTTTTTACCCGACTGCTCGACAGCAAAGACAGGGTTATGATTTTCATGCGTAGGTTCCATTGAATCATCCTAACGGCTGGATGGATTTCAATAAATGAGATGTCTATTGACTCATCTAGGTCATGCAATGGTTATACTTAGGTATTGTTTTTAACCGACTACAAAAAAGGAGGAGGTTCTCAATTCAGATGTTTATATTTTTTTTAAGTCAGTAAGTCATCTCAGTAAGTAAATATTTGTCTTGAAAAAAACCCAGTGGGGTAGGTACTTATCAAAATAAAGGGCTTGAAGAGACTATTGTAAAAACATAAGTACTAAAAAGTTGAACAATAGCAAGAATAAAAAATAATTTAAAAAAATAAACCCGACTACTGAAAATCCCCCTCTAAAAAGTATGAAAAAAAAATAAGTTTAAAAACTATATTCTGCCCCGTTGGTTTACTTGTCGCAAGCGTGTCCTAGGAGCGTGGGTTCATTGTTTCTATAAGGAAATTCTTGGAAAGCCTTACCCCTATGACCCATCGTTAATTGCTTGTAGTAATACGCCTCTACCTTATCAAAGCGATGCCAAACTAAGCAACATAATGATAATAGTTGAACATCTCATGTGCCTGTCTGTTCAATTTGGAACACAAGTCCTCTACTAGCAATTTCATAAGAAGCTATGAATCAACTCAGCCTATCGCAGTCCACTGCTGGACGTAGCCCTCTCTCGGGCTGCGCCACAATCCCTGTCCTTCGCCTTCCGCATCCATTCGTCACACCCGCCAATCAGACCCCACCATGAAGCTCTACTTCGACCAAATTTTAGAATAAGCTAGTTAAGTTATAACTAACATAACAGTACCCAAATACACTTATAACTTTGGTCAACAAACCGGTTGACTGTTGAATTTGTATAAAACAAACACTTATTTTAGCAATGAAACAAAACGCCCGCGATTCAGTTCATTTCTTAAATGGGAGAGCACAATAACTGTTACTTGAATATTGTGCAAGTTAATACAAAAGCATCACTCGGTAATTGAAATAGTCACACTCGGTGCAGGCAGCCTCACAAGCACCTCGTTGGCTGGCAAATATTTATTTAGATAAAGGCTTACGAACTAAACACATACTCAGCATTAACCCAAAGTCCTTGTCATAATATAGATGTCGTATGCATCTAAATTATAGGAAAGCAAGGCAAACATATTTTTAATATTATAACCAATTATTACCATATGGCTTGGCATAAGCTTCTCTTATGGGATAGCAAGTTGCTAGCAAAGAATAAGCTACCTCCACCGGCCAAGTACTGGAACTTGTTGACAAGCCTACGATGTCCTCCCATACCTACTGTAATTTGAAAACATTGTAAAAGCCAATTATTTTTAAAAGAGTAACCGTATAGTTTCTTGCCGGTTATTCTCCATAGGAAACGACCAATTGGAACCGTGCACATAGCTTCTGACGTTTCATAAGTGCCCATGTAGGTTTATGTGAATCAAATATTTTAATTTTGATTGAAGTATTATCTTTATTACATTATTTACATATAAATTATATTTTTAAATATTAGCATAAGTATAAAATATAGAAAAACATTTAAAAATATAAAAAATAGTAGCCCACCGGTATCGGGAACAGGGTCCAAGCTACCGGCGGTCAGGGCTCCAGAGAGAGGAACCTCCGGACAATGCGGGCCGTGTCCAGAAGTACCGCTTTCTGAATCAAGCCCTTGATCCAGCTGCCCAACGAGAGCCTCCTTAGGTGTTGGTCGAGACTCTTGGCTATTAACCCATTTGGCAGTCACGACTATCGGCACAATGATCGCGAGTCCACATTATTATTATTATTATTTTATTGAAGTAGTATTGATGCTCTCATCATGACTAGGTCGTTAATTTAAAGGTGAAAATTGCCCAGATTAAAACAAACTAAAAAAGACAGTGTGCTGTTACAACTGAGTATCTGGCATTACCGAGAATGCAATGAAATATTGAATGTCTAACCAGATACAATCAATCTTAGACACAACCACAGCTTATATAGCACAGACAGTGATATGAAGCTACAGTTCATTTCATGTACAGACGCCAGCACATTAAGTTACTACAATCTGTCAAATTTCTTTAATAGATTTTCAACTTTATCGCTAAAGCGTTAGGTTCAAAGTTGATTGGGAAAATTTGACAGTTTCGGGTAGCTTGATGTGCTGGCGTCTGTACCTTCTGTCTAGTACCCCTGATCTATGCTGTAAAAATCTCGTTGACGTGAGCTGTCAATAGTGTCAAGCCCCTAACCTATAATAGCTCACTTCAAGCTCACTTTAAAAAAGTTTTCAAGGTGAGATTTTTAGAGAATAGATCGGTAAGTATAGTCCCTCTAGTCTGTGATCGTGGCAAAGGATCGTGGTAAGTAAAACCGTTCTGAAATTACTGATTTCGTCAACATATTGAATCGGCGAGTTCTGATCGTGTTACATCACTATAACTTGTTCGAAATTGAATTTCTTCACTCTTTAACGCACAGTGGCTTGCATTACTGGAATTAGTACTTTTGTTTTATTATATTAAAGCTAATTATTATTGCTGGCAAATGTTTGCATACTGTAGGCAGTGTCGAAATGTAATGGTGATTAAGGTCGTTCGTACTTTTCCTCTAAGTGCGGTAAAAGATATACAGAATGAGACTCTGCGAGTATTAATAAGAAAGGGTTGGTGTTTTGGCGGTAGTAATGTAATGATGGCCTGTTGATCAATGTTTCTGGCCTCAATGTGATAGTCCAATGCAAGATGGAAGGCTCTTTTGGCCATAGTATACCAACAGAATATCTTTTGTTGGAGACGTATTTGCATTAACTATAAAGCTATACCTGCAAGTGAAGACCGAACAGACTTTGCAGATTACACGTACTTCGTTAAGATCTGCCGATATTCTGTAATTATCTCCACGTGAAAACTTAGGTGATGAGATCTTGAAATGAGCCGTCAATATTGTCAATCCCTAGCTTTGGTGGAATGACTACTCAGTTTTCCCGGTGATATTTTTTACTGAATATACCGGGCTGGGGTCGATTCTGACAGAAAAGAAACTTGCTTTGATCATGACGCTTGCTGGCTGCATGTTTCACCATTCATCGATACAAGACTTTTAAATTTCCAAGTCCCGGATTGCTCACAATTTATCCTTTAACCTTCTGAGAAGGCACCAAAGTATTGTGTAAGGAATATGACATTGTAAGAGCTGCATTCGTGCATGTGTAGATTTGAACGCGTAAGCTAGTTTTTCCCGGTGAGATTCTTACAGAATAGACCGCATTACGGTCGGAAAACTTAGGTGAAGTGAGCTTTTACAACCTTATAGACAACCTGCGGATGAATTAAAAAGGGGAAGAACAGCCTTCCCCTTTTTAATCCATCCAAAGGTTGTCTCTAAAAGATCGCTCTTAGCGATAAGACCGCCCATTGTGTCACCCATTGTAAAGTTTCTATATTTATGTATGTAAGTTATATGGTTTACATAATAAAGAGTATTCTATACTATTCTATTATAAACTGTAAAAACCTCACCTGCTATCAATATTATCAATCCCTAACATCAGCACCCTAATTGCGTAACACACACTTTCAATCAGAATCTGAATCATTTTGAAGGATATTGCTAATCCATTGCTTCATGTGTTCGAAAAATGTTTCTGCTCAACAACGTAAATAACGCAATGAATGTTGTTGAACTGTCAAAGTAAAAGCCATGACTGCTGTTAGTGAGTTTCGCAATTACCCCGCAGGTCACTTCAATATAAGTTTAGGTACTTAAGTTTTCACGGTGAGGATTTTACAGAACAGACCGGCAGATCTAGAACCTTAAAGCCACCACAACATTCTAGGTACATAATATATCCTCATTTCCATTCAGATCAGAGCGCGGAAAATTATAGCCTGCGGATTTAAAAGTACTAAAATGGAGTTAGGTATTCAAGGGATCCGTTTTATGGATACTATCCGTTATTACTTTACTTTCAACGAGTTTCCATTCGGTGATAAAGAATTAGGACCTTCCTTTTATTTTGTTTCCAGGTTTTTAGTCAATAACATCACGCGAGTATTTACTGAAGGGACAGGCACAGTGGCATAACTATACCGTTTGGAGCCCGTGGCAATTTCAAGGGATGGGGCCCCTCCCTCAATGCTCAACCAACGTTATAGCTATTTTTTTACTAGCACTTCTTCCGGGACTTCTTCCGCGTAGATTTCAGATTATCCTCTAGAAAATTTAACACCTGACTGCTTCGTTGGTTGTTACTGCTGGGCATGAGGTCCTGTCCAAAAAATTAAACAAAAAATGGGAAAAGTTATAAAATTTTCGAAACCTGAATGATGTCCTTTGTTGCACATTTTCAAAAATAGTTTGCATTTATTATAAACTTATGTTAGGATCTTCTTGTGCTCATGGCCCTCTCGGGCCGGTGGCCCCCTCTAGCTGGGGGCCCGTGGCATTTTGCCCCAATGCCATAGTTACGCCATTGGACAAGCAGTGGTTACACGCGCAGTTATTTTTATGAAACACTACCGACCCGACCCTGCTTCGCACGGTTTTTACGACTTGACAAAACATCGCTATTTCTGTATTACACAGTGTAAGTTAAGTATAAAGAAACCTTCCGGAATCAATTCTCTAAATGATAGTGACAACCGCATCAAAGAACATCAAAGAAGAACAAAGCGGTCACACAGACAGATATACGATAAGTGACTTGAATGTATACTATAGGGGGTTTATTGCCTTTAACCAAGCATAAATCCAGACTCTGAGACCGTATTCTTATTAAAAATTCCTAAATTAACAGTGAGAGTCGAACCCAGTATCCCATGTTACGCAGTCACTTTTGAATAGTGATCCAGGTCATGAATACAGCATATATGAATATATGTTCTAGCAGTAATGATTGGACCTCATTTGGCTTTTATAAAAGAAAGGGGCGCCGAATTTTTTAAATAAATAAATAATTTGTACCTTCAAAGACAAAGACAAAGACATTTATTCGTCGGATATGGTAGGTACAAAGTTGGTTGGTATAAATGGGTAAGTTCAACACATCCGCCGCTAATAGCGGCATACGAATATTTACAATGTGAACCTAATGTACACGTGGGTAGGTATAAAACCTAACTTACACTTAAACTCTAATAAACAATACAAAACACTTATACTATGGACATTATTTTTATACTCTATTATACAATATCAAATAAAAACACAACGATAACAATATTTCTATAAAATACGCGCATTGACGTGGAGTTGCGGATACCAGCCCGTATTACCTACTACCTATTACCTACCTATACAACTAAACTTCTAAATAAATTATCCGTTTACTCATATCATTAGCCTACCTTTTCCCAACTATGTTGGAGTCGGTATCCAGCCTCACCGAATTCAGCTGAATACCTACCAGTATTTTACATGGAGCGACTGCCTATCTGACCTCCACAACTCGGTAACTTTGTAATACGATACCCACCCCTTGGTAAGACTGCTTGCCAGATTTTCGAGCTTCTGAGTACGCGTAACGGCTGTCAAAGATTTACAAATGACAGACGGGATCAATAGCTTAACGTGCTTTCCGAGACACGGAGGTCTCAATATGTTCACCCATCCACAGATCGGCCTCGGCAAGCGTAGCTAACCTTCGATGAACCAGTGTGGCTAGTATTATTTAGCCACGAGCCAAATATCCATGTAAATTATTTCTCAGCCATAATCACACGATGTTTACCCTCAAAGGCTGCAATCAACACAATACCTGAATGCAAGCAATTACTAAGGTACCTGCTCATTTTCCTAGAACATTACCAGGTTGTTCATAGAAACGGAAGTTTCAGGAGTAAGTGTTAACCGTACTGAGAAACTGAACTGTATATGGTAATTTACAGGTTGTTTCAACAAAGAGTAGTCAAACTCAAAGCATTTATTTCAATTACACCATTTAGGTACAGGCACTTTTGAATTGTTAAGAAGTCGGTCAGTCAGAAAATATGAAGCTAGTTGCCCATTCCAAAGCATAGTAGAAACCTATAGAGAAGAACGGGCAACAAACTCCATGGACACTCTTTTAAATTATATATTTTTTTAATTATTAGTTACTTACATCATTAATATTGAATTTATAATTATATGTGAAAACGATAAAAAAAACAGTGCAGTGGCACTCCGGGAGTGCCGACAGCAGTGAAAACAAAACACAAACAGAATACTTTGGCATCACTCACTGACATATCGGATATACATAAAACCGAGTACATCCCGAGGACAGCCGAACACATCCGAAGCGGTGTCGGTTACGGTAACAGTGGCGCGAATTCAAAGGTATTTTCCCATCTCAAAAAATGCCCAACGCGCCTAAAGAAGTTTTCACTTCAAAAACATACGCTTTAAAAAATAACAACTTTTAACAAAAATATTAAACCTGCGAAAAAACTGAAAAGCAAAAATAATAAACCTTTTTTATTTAACCTTAATAAATAGGTTCTGGAAGTAATGTAAGTATACCTAAGTAATTTTGAGCCGGCGCCAATCTATCGTTGCGAATGGTCGTGCGGAGAGCGCATTTTTTGTTTGCGCTGGAGATTTCACGTTGCATTGTTGATTTTTGATTTGCTTATTTCTTTAAATTTAGTGATCTTTGTTCATTGATTGATTGTTTTCCTACCCTTAGGGTTGGATTTTTTTTTTCAAATGTATATGGGACCAACTTCAGGGTATACCCTTTCCAATAAAAAAACAATTATCAAAATCGGACTGTTCTGTAAAAAGACATGCGTGAGCATACATAAAAAAAATTAAAATATACGGAGTCAACTTGAGAACCTCCTCCGTTTTTTCGTCGGTTAAAAAATAAGCCGTAGCTCTAGTGGTTGCGCCGAACTATTCGAATGACGGCCGGGACCCGCCGGGATGACGGCGTCCGGGAGAGACGGACGTGTGGTGGACACGCGGCCATGTAAATGAGTAATGTTAGTATATTCGATGTACTCTGTGGTAATGTTTCACTATTTCGGCGCCGTAATCTCGTTCTCGGTGATCACTGTGATCAGTGATGTCCCGGTGACGTCGGCGGTGGAGAAACGCCCTCAAAGCGCAAAAAAATTCATGAAGTTTGATAATATTATCTATGACACACTCAAAAACAACTTTTTGATTTAAGAAAGCGCAAGTACTCGTATCTATAGATACATTAATTACTATAGGATTGATTACCTAATTAGTAAGAACAATAGAATAAACAAACTTTAAGATTGATGTTATCCAACACAGCTCTAAAATAAGCAACTAACACATTGTGTATAGAAAACATAGAAAAGAATGAAAGATGTATAATGGGCACATATCATAATCATTTGGTAAAGTGCCTATTGCAGTAGACTGACGCGACGAGCATATTATGCAGTTTAATAATGAATATCACCTAATGGTTTCTCCAAACTGTCCATGGCAAATAAATTCCCTCGACCATTTACTTTAAATTTCCTTGTTCAAAGCCTTTAAGTACCAACCCGCATAATACTGAAAAATACCCACCACAGAGTAAAAAAAACATACCATTTTCCGATGAAACTTTTAAGTATTTAATAAGCTGTTCTGTGTAAAACAAAAACAGTGTTCTTTAATAAGGCTGTCGATAAGCTCGATAGTGAAGGGCAAAAGCAGACGATTCCAATGCGACGCTCTCGCTATAGACGCATCGATGATGAGAGTGGCTAGGGATGGGACAATGTCGATGTTTTTGGAAAATAATTGCCGAAGTATCGATATTGGCTGTTTTATTTGGTAATATTTATTTGTAGTTTGTTTACGTTATATCTATTCTATTGGACATTGCTTAATTACTAAATCTATCTTTAATTTGGTTGTTTTTTTCCTTACATATGTTGACATTGACGACTTTTGAACTAAACTGTCAGTCACTACCTACTTTCGGACAACCTTGTTTTCATTAACATTGCCAGCCTCTTTTAACCGGTCGTATGCCGTAATAAGAGAAACAATTTAAAAAACCATTGTGTCTCGCGTGGATCCTCGTCGATCCGGCGATATACGAAGGGATATAATAGCGTGTGTGTAATCTATAAGTAATTCTGGCCTAATTCTCAATCCTTGCGTGTAATGAAGACCATTCTTTGAACAAGAGTGTAACCGTACCTACCATTTTCACATAATTATTCCTACATCATCATAATTAATAATATTATCATCCTTGCCAAATAAATTATACCTACCTTTCTTCACAAAAATCGATCCATTTTTACCACAAGTCTTGTATTACCTTAGTTAAAATTATAGGTATACAAAAAAGTGGCACTCCGGGAGTGCCGACAGAAGTGAAAACTTGAACAATTACGTGTGTATTTTTTGAATCGTCATTAAACAAAACACAAACAGAATACTATGCCATCACTCACTGACATATCGGAAATACATTAAAACCGAGTATATCCCGAGGACAGCCGAACACATCCAAAGCGGTGTCGTTACGGTAACAGTGGCGCGAATTCAATGGTTATCACTTCAAAAAAACAGCAGCTGTTCAGGTTCATAACATTATCAAATCCAAGCGCTATTCATAAACGCATGAAAATTTCGAATAACATTTAAAAAAAACGGTTCTCGCCATCCACATCCCGGCCACACGATGAACATAACCATGTTAACCAATCCAAAATCTATTACGTCTCAATTATCCATCGATATGTCCCACCTCTATTCGCCGGGGAAAACACTACAAATAAGCGAGCGCAGACGGGCGCAGTTTGCATAATTGCCGCGTCCGCGTCGGGTGGCACCTCTAGTTAGGGTTGATACCTAACTGAACTAAATGTAATATATGAGTAGTTGGAAAATTACGTGACTTTTTTGACGTAATTTTTTAAGGAACAGAGGATTTTGTTTTATGGAGTTTTTTCGGCGTACGGGATTTTGTATTACTCTTTACCCATTAAAGGATTCAAAATTCTGCCTAAAACTCAAAGTTTTCATTCGAAAAAGATTATTTCCGTCTAAACAAAATTATTATAAAAGTAGGGATTTAGTAGGTAAATGAGTTTTTCAGTATACCTATCCACTTCGAGTAATAAAATAAAATCGATGTAATCCTGCAGGGTGACAACCCTTCTTTCACAGGGGGGTGACTTTAAACTCTTTTGTTTTCGAAGCATCTATTATTAATTTTACTACACTACCTACTGAAGTTGTTTACATTACATTGTAGAACAGGTCAATTAATGTATTGGAAAACATATTTAAATCTTATTTAAAATGCTTTCAATCTTTAGATAAGAACAGTTGGGTCCCCAAGTTTCTACAAAAGATGCTCAAAGAGCTGGCTACTGAGAAATGCTGTCTGTTAGAAGTGGATTAAGCGAAGTCGCTCGTTCAGAAACAACAACAAAACCGTTCTCAGAAATACCTTCAGTAAGTTCGAAAGGCGACAGGATCCCACAATACCAGAGGCGGACCAAGACATTCCGGGAAAACGAGGAAAACTCTCTCATCTAGTTTAAGAAGTTAACAAAATTGGATGGATTGAAAAATAATCTAAATGCAACACTGCGCATCATTTGGGTAGCTAAGTAGGTGTCTATAAATTATTATCCACTCCACAAATCAAATGAACGGATTAATCTCTAACTGTGGGCAATTCTCTCAAAGAACTCTCAATTTGTACCAGAATTTACTGAATGATAATATCAGACACTTGATTTTCTCTCTCAGTTGAAACAAGCCAGTCGATCGTCGAATACCCGTTGTATTCGCATTTGCTGATACTTGTAGCCAATTATTTTCAAAACAACCGAGATCACGGAAGTGGAGGGAGGAGGATTTAATTGACTTCCTACGTCATAGCTCCTGTTGTATTGACAAGCTTTTGTCTGTGCTTTTCCTCAATTATTTTTCTTTAGTCATTATTTTTAATTCTTCTATCAGTGCCCCTTCAAACTATACAGGGTGTCCGGTAATTAATGGATAACCTCTTCAGGGATCATTGTACTTATCATTATGAACAACTATTACTATGGGACCAAACCTGAAATAGCGAAAAAATAATCAGCAGTTTCCTACATTGTGACGAGTTATGCGAACATAATGTAGGAAACAGCTGATTTTTTTCGCGATTTCATGTTTCGTCCCATAGTAAAAGTTGTTCATAATAATTAGTACAATGACCCCTTAAGAGGTTATCCATTAATTACCGGACATCCTGTATATTTGAGAACCTAGATATTCTGTAATCCAATCAGGGCCTGATTAACCCTTAGGCTAATTAGGCTGCAGCCTAGGGCGCGAGGATCGGGGGGGCGCGCTGAAATCGTGTCTTCGCATGCACTAATCTAGCATCATTGCATCTACCCTACATATTTCAACTAGACCGAGACAAAACACTAAAACTAAATGCGCTTGAGAGTCCCTAATTTTAACAATAACTTTTGAATTTTTTAAAAAGCGCGCGTAAAACAAACACTGACTTGTTACTAGAATCGGTCAAACCAAACAAAGTTTGGTTTCTTATGGAAACTGAATGAACTAGACGACAGTAAATTTATTAGAAGCAAAGCAAAGGAGTTAAAACAACTATGTACAGACGCCAGCACATCAACCTACTACAATCTGTCAGATTTCTGTAATAGATTTTCAACTTTATCGCTTAAGCATAAGGTTCAATGTTGATTGGGAAAATTTGACATTTAGGTGTAGGTTGATGTGCTGGCGTCTGTACCTAGATATATGCCACTGATTTAGAAGAAACCTTTGCAGAAGAATGCGTCCATTTGGCGCAGTTAAATCTGACACGAGGCCGAGCATTCTATTTCTGCCAGAACCCCAAAGGGTTTGTTGCAGTTAATAAAAAGTTTTAATATTTCATGCATGTTCCCGAATGTGGAGATACTATTAAGAATTTTTTTGACAATGAGTGTTACCAACTGCAGCGGTGAAAGGTCTTTTTCAGTACATTAAAAGAGTAAAAAATTACTTGCGCTCCACACTCCGCCAGCAAAAACTTGCAGCGCTATTGCTTATGTACAGACGTCAGCCAGCACATCAAGCTACCCGAAAATGTCAAATTTTCCCAATCAACTTTGTATCTTATGTATTTAGGGGTAATGTTGAAAATCTATTAAATAAATTTGACAGATTGTAGTAGCTAGATGTGCTGGCGTCTGTACATAGAAAGTGATTTTTTACAAACTATTTGAAAAAATTGTGGAAAGATTTGCAAACGCTAAAGCACGAAAAAGGACTTTTGTATAATCTAATAATAATTTTTTAATTACTATAATTTTCAAATAAATCATTAATTAGTTGCAAAAATGTTTCACTTGTATGATGCCTCTCCTCTTTTTTTTTAACAATAACAGAAGTGTAAATATTTAAAAAAATACTCAAGTCGAAGCAACTTCACACACTAGATGACTAGATGACCACGCTCATGGTCAATGGCAACTAATTTGTCTATAGAAACTAAGCCCATACAAGTCATGCGGCCAAACACGACATGGATTTGGTTTTCTACTTGGTAGCCTGCAGTCACTTGTCATGATTTTGGTGTACCTATACTTAATGCGTGAGGTACTTTGCCTTTATGTACGGTCAGCTTAAAAATGGTTTGCCACCCTACGGTTGAATGTCATGCAGATTAAAGGACAACGTTAGTTTCGCTTGCAGATCGATCAGAAAACTTTTATAGGTAGTATAAACCATGTTAAAATTTTCACACTACTATACTCTACTCACTTACTACTTTTTAGTCCGTAACACAACTGGCGGGGGCGCGTCCTCATAATTAGCCTAGGGCGGTCAGAACTCTTGATCAGTCGCTGAATCCAATCGGAATAAATACAGGTAGGATTAAGCTACTCCTTTTTCGTACGGAACATACGGTCGGACAATGACGTATTATCGGTCGGACGGTAATAATGAGAAATGAAACAAGCTCACATTCATTTCAAGAATCCGTGAGATGGCAGATATTCTAATGCTTTAGTTGAAATCTCTTAACTAATTAAACTCACATTCTAATCTTATTTTCATGATACGACATTTACACTTATTATTTGAAAAAAATCTAACAATAATATTATCGAGGCGCAATCCTTGAGCCGTCTTCTAAACTTTTTGCACGAATGAATAAACGTCAATCAATTCGTATGACGTATCGTGACCGTGAGGTCTGTCAAGTCAATGTCAAATAATTTGTAAACAAAACAAACCATTCGGTGTTTATTTTACGAGTGAATAAAACTTTATAGACTAGTGTAGTGTATGTTACGTGAACAGTGTTTAAAAGACTCGAAAAATGAATAACTTTCAACAAAGTCCTATGAAACTTTATAATCAAGATATATTTCGCGCCAAAAATACAGAAAACAGATACATTTACGAATTATTCGGACTGACATTCAAGAATATCATGATACATGGCGTAATTACGTCTATTTACAATACAACAAGCAGCGCAACGAATATGGAGCTCTCCGACGCTACGGGATCAGTGCAAATTTATTATGATAGCACAAAAAGTAATTTATATACATCACCGGCCATTTTGAAAGATTTATATTATGGTTTTTCTGGAGCGACGATATCAGGCAATGACAACGTTAACATTATGTCTACTCTGTTGGACCGAATAGCAAAAAAAACATTAAACTTTACAGAAGGGGATTATTTAAGTGTTATTGGGGATATTTTTTTAGATGATAAAAATGTAAGAATGGTCTCAGCATACGAATGCTTGAAAACATCGGTAGAAAGAGATATTGTGTGGATGCAAGAACTTAGATATTTGTACGAAAAGTTTTATCTTTGGAATAACTGATGTTTAAATAAAACAGCTTTTTTAGTAAACCATGATTTTCTGTTCTCCCATGTTTCATCTCTCCATATAAAGCAAATTTTTCACAAATCATTAAAAACAAAACTTAACTGATGTGTGTAACGAAACGCAAACAATATTAGAAGGAGTCAAAGAGTATAATAATATAGGAAGGAGTCCATCCACGAAATTCCAAATATTGCTATCTTATCTTTATCGATTACATGCTATGAAAATATTGACCTTACAGCAATGGCAAAAAGCTGATTATTATTTACAATTTTATTCTGGAATTTAAAAATTACTTTGCTGGACTTGACTACATTTTTGGCAGACGTCAACTGGACACTGCTGGACCTTCGTAGTTTGTTTGATGTTATTGAACTTCTTTTAATAATTTTCGAAGTTTTATTACGAGATTTAGCTACAAAAAACGTAAGTATTACTTCTAATGTCTTATTTTATGCCTTATTTAAAAAAAATCATCTATCACAAATTTGTTACCGAAATCAATGGTCGGTGTTTCTAGGTTAGATTCTAATTTGTATATTAAATAAATATCTGTTTTTTCCTTATTAGAACGATGGCCCACGAAGGAATTTCGCCGCAAGAGATCGAGGCTCTCTGCCAGACCCCTGATCCTTCGACCAGGGTAGGTACTTATTCTTATAAACTTTCATGGTTTTTTAAGTTTTGATATCATAATGACATGTTGAATTTTTGCCGATAATAAGTACTTGATGGATAGATAATTCTGAATTATTACGCTATCATGACAGTAATATTACATTGATTTATTAAAACTTTAAACATTAGAAAATGCTGGACGAAAATTTCAGTTTTGCTAAGGTGTTTAAAAAAATCAATAGTTTTGTTAAATATTTGATGTACCCTACACACTTTAATACTAGACAAAGTTTTCTAAACTACAAGGTACTGGCTAGGTCAATTATAGCCACTTTACTGCCCTGGCCCAGCAAACATCCCACACAATGTTTTTCTAAATCAATGTTTTTTTTTTAAATAAAGCGTGCAGTATTATTTATACTCTAGCCCGTTATTAATAAATGCAGAGTAAAACTATGCCAAACTTAACCGGTTGAATGCCATAATTACAGAAACAAAAAGCCATTGTGTCTCGTGTAGATCCACATTCCAGGCATACAAAGGGTTAAACCTCAAAAGTTTATGGTAAATCTGAAATACTGGTTTTACCCTTACATTGCATAATTATCAATAAGGTACGTGTTGACCTAGCAGGCAAAATTAGTCCTGATACAAACTGCAATTTGATAATCTATCAGCAAAATTTTAGATAATTCCCTTTGAACCATATTTTATAGTAGCACGAAGCAGAAGATGCAACCTGTGTGATTTTTAGGGTTCCGTACCTAAAGGGTAAAAACGGGACCCTATTACTAAGACTCCACTGTCCGTCTGTCTGTCTGTCACCAGGCTGTATCTCATGAACAGTGATAGCTAGACAGTTGAAATTTTCGCAGATGATATATTTCTATTGCCGCTATAACAACAAATATTACAAACAGAATAAAATAAATATTTAAGGGGGGCTCCCATATAACAAATGTGATTTTTTTGCCATTATTTGCTCAATATTAACAACGGCAACAGGTAGACACTTGAAATATTCACAGAATGTTTAGTTGTATATTCACTTTGAAAATAAATAATTAAATTAAAATAAAATAAATATTTAAGGGGGGCTCCCATACAACAGACATGTTTTTTTTAAATATTTAATGTTAAATAGTCCAGTGGGACGGAACCCTTCGTGTGTGAGCCCGACTCGCACTTGGCCGGTTTTGGTTCAAAATATTAGGTAAACACTGAGGTATTTTCCAATCATCTCTTAGTCAACCATCAATTTCCAAATGAGTTTCATTAAAAGTCGTTATCTTAAACCATTATCTTGTAATAATTACTTCATTCCTACTTATCAGTGACCTGTGACTTAAAAATTGTATAACAATCCAATCTTAATCAGTGCTTATAATACATTGTTCAATTTATGATTATTGCTTTGACACAGAAATCACATTATCAATAGATTGTACTTGCTTCAGCGAATTTGTCCGTGTGAAATTTCACCCTACCCCCATTCACCCTATTAGGAGTGGAATTTCGAAAAACCCTTTCTTAGTGGATTACTCTTCACAAAGAACACACCCTCCAAATTTCATGTCTCTAGGACCAGCGGTTTAGGCTGTGCGTTGATATATCAGTCAGTCAGGATTTTGAATTTTATATACAGGATGTCCCGTAAGTCGACGTCAAGACGAAATCGGGTAATCGGCCAAGTCATAACAGTTATCAGAAAGAAAAATAAAAAAATAAATCTTTGAAATAAAAAAAAAATGAAATACCTACTTCATTTTTTTTTTTTGGAATGCTTATTAAATGCGCCAATTTTTAATGTTACTTGCCAAACTTGCATACCTAGTAAATTTTTTCAGTACAGCCAGTCAAAGTTTGGCAAAGTAGTACCGTTTGAATATTTGGTTGGGCAAAAAGTGACTTTTAAATGCCAATAATTAAAAAAATATACAACTTAGATTTTTTTGACTTGGCCTATTACCCGATTCCGGCTTGACGTTGACTTACGGGTCACCCTGTATACATACATATATAGATAAGATGTGTTGTTGAGTTTGGTTGAGTTGTAAGTTTTGTGGAAAATTAAACCAGTTCCAATGTTTTAAGGGGCAGGACCAAGACCTTTATAAGATCACTTTCTGCCCGTCTGTCACAGAGGTTTAAACTAAACTCGATCAGTGATCAATGGCAACAATTTGTGAACTATGCATTCAAACATTCTGTTGACTTTAAATTAATAGAGCTTATCAAGTCTATCCCTTCACCACAGAAAACAGATATTTATGACACAGACAGGCATAGTCTACTTTTTACCCACAACCACAACACAGGTAAAACCTCATACTAGTTATCCATTGAAACTTTTCTAAAAAAAACTCTTTAATACATTTCCAGGACTTCATGTTCCAACAAACGATGTACCGTATAAAAGACCCTCGCAAGTCCATTCCATTCTACACCGGAGTCCTCGGCATGACCTTACTGAAGCAGCTGCACTTCCCAGAGATGAAGTTCTCATTGTTCTTTATGGGCTATGAGAATGCTGGGGAGATACCCTCAGACGAGGCCACCAGGACTGCTTGGGCTATGACCAGGAAGGCCACCCTAGAGTTGACTTAGTGAGTAAATGTGCGAAATTGTTTTATACTTCTTATAAATCTATATTGAACAAGATTTTATAACTATATTCTTCATCTGATTTCTGCCCAGTTACTGGGCAATACCAACATTTTCTATGCTCTGACTTCTATAAGATTTCTAATTGCACACAATGAAAGGAGATTGGACGAATCTGCTTGAAGCCCAATGGCATTAAGACACATATCAAATGAAAGATCTCACCAAGGATAGTATTTCTTATTGTGACGATTTCTTTTGATTATTAGTATGTAAGGAGCTACAGAGCTTTAAATGTGAGTAATTACGTATTATTGAAATACTGGTATTTCGTCAATTAATTATTTTATTTTTTTATTTTTATTCAAGAGAAACAACAAACAGCTACAATATAAAACAAAGAAATAAACAAAACAAATAGACAATATTGCAGCCCACAACGCTGTTCACATATTAACGATAGGATACAATACAGTGAAAATAATCGCCAGGGTTAAAAAATCATTTTTTTTAACTTATCTTTAATTAATTCTGTCTTGCAAACATCAATCTTTTAAGCCTATAAATGGACATTTTAAAACATTCGCCTCGTAGCTGCCGTTTTACGAACAATGTTTTTAAGAGTAGGTCGGCCGGACAGAATGTTAAGCCTGCTGCATGCCCCAATAGCATTAAAATAATATTCCAATAGAAAGCGCTTTCGAGGAGAACGTTTGCTACTAGCGCGAATTTTGCCAAATGTTGGTCAGTACGGAGAGAACGACCTAAAAGGGTGACAACTTACCACCGAACTTGGCACCGAAGATAAGGAATTCTTGGCGCCCAATAGCCATAAGATATACACCAATGAAAAGAGCTTCTCAAGGGGAACCTTTTCTACTAACACGATTTCGTTCGATCGAGTTTGATCTTTGAATGATCGCGACGATCGCATATATCAGGACACAGCCTTATTCTGCTTGTCCTAGCCAAAACAATTACTTTTAGACCTGTCACTCAAACAATTTATTATTTTTTCCAGCAACTGGGGCACAGAGAGTGACGACTCGAGCTACCACAACGGCAACTCAGACCCTCGCGGATTCGGACACATTGGCATACTCGTGAGGAATGTTGATGAGGCTTGTGCCAGGTATGTAACACATGTTAAATTTTATTATATAACTAGCTACTGCCCGCGATCGCGGGAATTTTTATCCCGACCCGACCCGTCGCATCGGGTCGCCTGCCCGCGCTATTAATTCGTTTTCGCTTAGTGTTCTTTCTTTTTTTCTTTCTGCTCGGCTCCAAAGACTCGTAGCGTGATATTAAATAGCCTATAGTCTTTCTCAAGAATTGGGCTCTCAAATGCAAAAATAATTTTTCAACTGATACTGACAGGTAGTTCCTGGGATTAGCGCGTTCAAACAAACTCTTCAGCTTTATTATTAGGTAGTAATATAGATTTAGATTACCTCAACTCAATTACTCAACTTAAGATAGTTTAGGAACAATCGTACAACAGAATTACGAAGAGGAGAACGAGTTGCCCGCGACTTCGTATACGTGGCGCCATCTATTATCATAATAATGTTATTGATGTTTTCCTCGGGAACAGCACTTTTTTCGGGATGATAGGTTATGTCCGTTTCTGTACACCTGACAACGTATATGCAAAATTTCAGAATGATCGGTTCAGTGGTTTAGGCGCGAAAAGGTAACAAACAAACTTATAATATTAGTTAGGATATCACCCATTTACCGACAACGACGAAAGTTTTGAAATAATAAATCGAGAGGGTCATCAATCCGCGGAAAATGTTAATACCGCGATTCAGAAAAATGACGTATTTGCACAACGCCGTCTATGGTTTTTTTTTAAATTAGAGCATTAGCTCCAGAGATTACCCCCCTACATACATATAAACAAACAAACTTTTACCTCTTTATAATAATAGTATAGATTATTTGGAATTATGGAAGTACTCGCCTATTTTCTATTACCTTTATCATATTTGATTAAAAGGTGTAGTGTATCCTATGATATGTTAATTATTGTGAATGTATGTAATAATTATATATTTTTTAATTCTTGTTAAAACTATAACCAAGAATATTTTATTTGTTAATTTATAATATATTATGTTAATTTCACTGCTTGAGTTTTTTTTTTGTCCGTGACTGTACCGTTCAGTGATTTATGGCAGGGGGCAGAGATGGGAAATTTTTGTAGGTATAAACGCATATGGGAAGAGATAGGAAGAGGATGAGATGGGACTACACCGATTAAAAAATTCTACATTAACAATTCCAGGCAATTCCCTAACAAAAAAAAATTGCAACGAAAGATGACGACCTGCGACCGGGGTAGGTTACAAAACTCCTACGAAGCGGAAACTACTAAAAAGCGCGGCAGTACAAAACTTAGAAGCTTTGCCTCTGTGGTGTGAGTGTGCAGCCGCGCCTCGTTCGTACTAAATCGGAGACACGAAGATTACCGAAGTGCATACCTTTTCTGGTTTAACTGTACTATGTAAATGTAACTACTATATGACAACTATTCTAACCCCACCACCCCTAACATTCCAGATTCGAGCAACAAGGCGTCAAGTTCATCAAACGCCCCAACGACGGTAAGATGAAGGGTCTGGCCTTCATCCAAGACCCTGACGGCTACTGGATAGAGATCTTTACCAGCAATGTTGTCTAACCCGGTTTTATAGGAGTTTTGGTACAGTGTCAGGCGAAAATACCAGTCGGGTAGTAAAGCCTTTAAACAATATACAGAACCTGATAGGGTAGGCAAAGGAGTATATAGGGTCAAATTAAATTAGCCAGCAAAACTTTGCGGATGTGATGGGTTCATTATCAGCCTATAGCAGTCCACTGCTGGACATAGGCCTCTCCAACCGCACGCCATTCAACTCGATTCTCGGCAATTCTCATGTGATGGGTATAAATATCTAATGGCGACAAAAGAAAAAACATTCGTGAAGTTACGCTAGCTAATTCAATTTGACCCTGTAGTTCAACACGTATTTCACACGCTATGTTATAAGGCCCTTGTAATAGAGTCAAAGTCAAAGTCATTTATTTTTGCAGAAAACACTGTTACAATGGTGTTATAGAAATTTACAGGTTTCAAGTGATTCTACCGTTAGGCATGCAAAAAGTAGAATACAATACAATCATAGAAATAAAAAAATAAACAAAATTATAGAATTAAATCAACAAATAAATACAGACAATCAGACAATCATGAAATTGACGGTTCGATAATAGTAATATTTAGATTATTTCCATGTCATTCCTAGAATTATTACAATATTTAGGGATACTTATGAATTGTTATTATTTGATGTCACTGTGAGGTCTTAAGTTTGGAAAAATTGTCGTTTAAGATAATAGTAATATTTAGATTATTTCCATGTCATTCCTAGAATTATTACAATATTTAGGGATACTTATGAATTGTTATTATTTGATGTCACTGTGAGGTCTTAAGTTTGGAAAAATTGTCGTTTAAGAAGTCGTTTAAGTTGTAGTAACTTTTATTAACTAAAAGGCTCTTTAAAGTTTTCTTAAATAAGTCAGTATTCATTGCCCTTATTTCTTTAGGTAATTTATTGAAAATTACAGGAGCCATATGAAACACACTTTTGTGCAATAAAGCGGTATATGTTCGGCGGACATAGAGGCGGTATGCATCACGTTGTTGCCTATTATTCACTTCTGAGGCTAACATAAATAATTCTTTATTGGTCTTAACAAATACTGAGATCTCATAGATATATAGGCTTGGGAGAGTTAAAATTTTGTACTCCTGGAACAACGGTTTACATGATTCAATCATTTGAAGCCCAAACATAGCCCTTATGCATCGTTTTTGTGCTTTGAAAATTAAATCAATATCAGTCGAATTTCCCCAGAAAATCACACCAAACCTCAGAACTGAAGCAACCAAACCATGATATGCAGTTAATACTGTATTAATATTTGCAATCTTCTTTAACTCATGTAGCGCATAAACTGATTTATTAATTCTTTTGTATAATGTTTCAATCTGGGATTTCCATTTTAATTTGTTATCCACTGTGAGACCAAGAAATTTTGTTGTTTGCACCTCAGATACGGGTTCGCCCTTAGGGCAAGCCTATTGCCAATTAGGCCTCAAACCAGAATCCAGAATGCTACTGAGATTTTGCTAATGAAAAAGTCCAATAACACTTAAAAGTTAAAATGGAGCATGAAAGAGTTTACATAAAAATGTTCTAGAGCACATTTTTATCTGTGACCATTTCTAATAAAATTATGTTTCAAACTCCTTAATGACATTTTTATGACATGTAACTAATTTGAATAATATTTGAATGGTTGCTCTATGTTAAAAGCAGTATTTTTGTTACATAAAAAGTGTAGGCAAAAGTTGCAAAATTATTATGTTTTCGAAGTCTTTTTCGACCCTGCACTATTACTTATTCGTGGCCTACACTGTACCAAAATTAATTATTAAGAAAATGTAATGCCACCCGTGTATGGAATTGTTTATTAATAGCCCACTGCTGGGCAAACACCTGCAATATATTACGTACTATTGTGATAGATATCCTTTTTAACATAAAATAACAGGAATTGAAATATCCCACTGTTGGGAAAACGACTTATAGTATCAAATGAACTGATATTTTAACCAACCGTATTCGTATAGACTTGTGACCGTTGCGATCATCAAACGGGCGAGTAGTAGGTACGATGAATATTTAGTACGGGATTTCTGAAAAATCTATACTGAGTATCGTGTTGTTCTGCTCCCTCTTTTGATGACTGTGACGGCCTTGAACTTTAGCGTTGAGTGGAATACTAAAATTAAATTATTGTAATCGAAATTAATGGAAAAGCCATAAAATGCTAGATTTAGAATTTTACTATTTTCAATTCTAGGTACTTAAATAGTGTTTTATGTATTATAATAATTATTGTTGAGCAAAAATACTTCTTTAATTGGTAATAATATTGGTTGCCCACTACTGGGCAACCGTGAGCAATTGTGATTAATAATTATAAGGATAATTTTGTATTTATTTGTTATTCTTCTGTATTGGTTCTTACGTGCAATTATTAATTGAATATATTATTATAATAATGTTATTTACAAATTGTCATTATATTATTTTTAAATCCATTTTTTAAAGCGTGAATTGCGTAGGTACCTACTTGTCAAAGCAAGTAGGTACCTAAAAAAAGTGTAAACAATACAAATATTGTTTACACTTTTTTTGTCAATAATCCATTTTCAACTTTATATACCAATAAAAAGTAATTATGGTGCTTACATACCTAATTGGCACAGATTTGCTATCAAAATAGCAGAAATAATGCATTATTGAAACAAGCTAGACTATTTTAATGGTCAATAATAAAATAAGACCATGGAAGATAATTTAGCTACATGCGCCGATTCAGCCATTTGTAAATATTGGTCTGCATTACAGCCAATATTGGACCAACTATAATATTACCTTGTTATCATATTTTGCATAGGTATATTACCTTGTTTGGATACGAATTTTTGTATCAAATGCATCTATGGAGTTCGAAATATGGGCCAACATTGGCAGTAAAATGTCTTAGAAATACCGTTTAAGTATTTAGATGATTATCAGGAAGTACTTACCATCTGAAACTGGAAACACCATTTTTCTTTGTTCTTTTTTTTTCCTGCTGTTCGTAGTGGGGATGACAGTCCAGGATGCGCAAGATTGACTAGCGTCCGGTTTCTGAAAGCATAATTAAGTTATTATTAATCCAGTCAAATATCATGTCAAGTGATTTTTTTGGCCTTTGTTATTTTGGTAAACCAATTATCTACACTAATCAACACACACACACACCCTCACTCACTATTCTGCTTTGAAACAAATCGTCTTGAAGACAGACAACAAACGCCAAATACGCAAAAGCCGCCCAAAGCCTTCCTATGCCGACACATACAACGATGCTGATCAGCTCTTCTGTATACGGTGTGACCGGGTTTTCAAGACCAAATTTGGTTTTGCTAGTCACCAGAGAGCTCATGAAAGGAAAGAGAAGTAGTCGGGGTCGCTGTCGCCAGATACGGTGAAGAGGGGACTATATCTACACTAATATTATAAAGACGTAGTGAGTTTGTATGCAGGGTGTAATCTTCGTAACTACTGATCCGATCCCGAATTCTTTCATGTATGGGGAGCTACAGTATTGCAGAGTGTCATAGGCTATGCATATTTTATGCTAAAACAAGAAATTTCACGTGGACCCTGTCCTGTCACCTAGTCAAAAATCAAAATCAAATCAAATTGTTTATTCATCATAACAGCATTGTAGTACATGGTAATTTACAGGGTTGACAAATAAATGTACTAAAACTACAACTTGAATGGTGGTGAGGTGCTGCACTCCCAGCTAGGTTACAGAATAACCTGAATAAGGGAGTACAGTGCCAGTCCCCATTGGGTATTATAATTAATTTGTACACATATGTGACTTAACACTAGTCTTCTACTATAATTTTATTATTAATGGTGACAGTGTAGCTAAGGTTAATATAAAAGGATAAATAATTACATAGTAAAAGGACAAAAACATTTGCTAAAAGGTAAGTGAGTGTGATTGTGTGTGCATGTCAGGGTGCATGGGGTTGTGTGTATGTGCGTGTGTGGTTGTGAGTAGTTAGCGCGTCTGTGCGTGTGTCTGTGTGTGTTTGCCTGTGTAAGAGTAATGGTGACTAGTGCTTATTTTTTTTTCGGCTAAATAATGTATGACACTGCACAACTAGGTATTCCCCGGTTATTTAACAGTTTCATAAATTACTAATTCGATAGTCTAATTGGTTTTTATTACGTCGCAGTAGGTGCGAAAAGTAGAGTACTTATTCTCCGCGGGGATACAGGTGTCTTCGTCTTGGGCGAGCTTGAATCCCTCACTACACTCAGGATTCAAAACAGCGCCCGCGACATTAAGACACTGCTTTATCCCATTAATAGAATAAGTACTTAACGCCAATTTATCGCATTTTCAAACATTCCTGAGATCATTAAAAATGTGTATAATGGTCAAAGATTAAGTCAAATAATATGCAGAAGTCCTCTTCTGTATTCTATTGTTTATTCCAAAGAACAATTTCTTTATGTAGGTAGCCATTGTGAGTAGGTATATTTGGAACTAAACAGTTCCAATTACGCTCACATGGCGCTGCTGTAAGTAGCATATCCATGAGTAGGTCCAAATGGGCGACAGCTCGACAGCACAAGGTGCGGCAAGCAGTGATCAGATGCGGTTCCCAAAACTGTGACTAACACCAGTAACTGCATCGATAGGCTGACTGAAAAAAACAACAGCCAATCATTCAACTCGACTATATATTTATTGAGGATCTCCAACAAAGGATACACATATACAATAGAAATTTACAATAATAAAAAAGGTTCTTTTACGTGTGCTCCTTCAATTACAGGAGACCACAGCATGCACATATACTTAACTAGGTGTAAACACGATGGTGGCAAGCTTGGCAAAATGTTGTCTCTTTTTACCAGACCGTCTCAGAAGATGGTTAAGTACTTGAATGTTTAAATTAAACTGCCACATCTGTAATCTTTAGTCTTTTTCAGTCCACGCTCCACATAATTTGTCTGCGTCATATATTTTCCTATTAAATAGGCCACACTCGATCGTAGCACGATCTTGTTACACGCTAGATCCCAGTAATGTGCAATCGTTAAGTGCAATATGAAGAAAATATTAAGTTTGTGCATTAACTTGTTACTTTTCATAATATCGGTAAGTCTAATTAAATTGTAATACCTACCTACTTATTAATGAAAGCCCGAAACTGACAACCTGTCTTACCAAGGGGTATTGTGTTACCCAGGGACTACATACTGGACCCCAACATATGTACCTAGTTGAGAAAAGGCTAGGCAGATGATGACTTACTACAAATCTACGATGTGACGTCCAGCAACCCGCACTGGGCTCTCGTGGTGGTTTATGTCCCACTGCCTCCCACAGAGAGAAGGCGTGTGTCCCAGCAGTCTGAACGATATAAGTTGATTATACTAGGTAGGTTCTTACTACGATAGCCGGAAAAGGCGAGTAGCAGGAGGACACTAGCGCAAATCTGCATACATACGCGGCGCAAATGGTCTTTCGAGCAAGTGGACTCGCCAAAATAGTTTCAGCCACTGGATCAGATAAATTGCGGCATAATGAATGACGACATCATACAACATCCTACAATGATTAAATACCTATTTATTATGCTAGCTACCCAACAAATCAAAGGGTTAGACAAAGCTCATACAAATAATATATCAATGACAAAATCCTTCTAGGGTTTCGTACCAAAATGGTAAAAACGAACCCTTATGGTGCGACTCAGTCTGTCTGTCCGTCTGTCACAGCTGGATATCTCAAGAACTACTAATGCTATCAACTTGAAATTCGGAATAGTTTTAGATGACGTTTGCCCAACTATTTTGCAAATAAGAAAAAAATAAAAATATTTTTTTTTTGCAACAGGGATTGAAAAGGGGTCTGAAAATTTCGAAGTGGGGCTACTAGGGGCATGTGGGGTAACATATGAAAGAGCGCAGTTTCCACATTCTCAAATAATTTTTCTGTTTTTTTAGGCCGCATAGTTTTCGATTTTTCATGAAAAATGTAAAAAAAAATACCGTTACCTTATCATCTCCCAAGTTTGCTTAGATAAAAATCTGAAATTATCCTATGTGATAGAAGTTTATATACAGATTACAATTAGGCCGTAGTTTTCGACGTTTGATGAAAAATGTAAAAAAGAATACCGTACCTTATCTCCGAAGTTTGCATAGAGAAAAATTTGAAATTATCCTATGTGATAGTAGCTTATATAAAAATTACAGGAAAAATTAAACGATGTCTCTAAAAAGCACACTTTTTCAGAAATCATCAACAAAAGTTACATTAGTTCCACTATCGGTCAAGAGATGGCGCTGACCTAAAACTGCAATATTCTACACCGCAGCGCGCAGTGTTTAAATTCTCTGACGAATATAGACCTCGCCGATGAAAATTTAAAAACATATTACGGAACCCTCGGTGTGCGAGTCCAACTCGCTCTTGACCGGTTTTTTATTTATCGCGACAGTTTATGTGTAGTCTAGTGTAAATGGTGGCATTAGTTCCAACTATCCTCCGCTCTCCGCGAGTGTCGGATTGCCATCCCATCAGCACGATGGGATGGCAATTGAACACTGAGTGAGGGAAAAGAGAGTGCATCTGAAATGTACTCTGTGGTCGTAACGCTATACGTACACGCATACCTACATCACTGCGTTCGTTGTTTTCATGCTCGCCCCGTGAACCCGCACGTACCTTCATAAAATCCATGTTCTGTAAATGCGATACCTAATCGCCATTTTGATGATAGCGTTGGTCGACGAGCAAAAAATAAAAATTTAAGATGTCGGACATCCAAATTCCACTACAGGGGCAGTGATTAACACATCATTTAATTATGTGACTGAATTCATCCATTGTTCAACTTACAGATTAGTAGTAAATGATTTTTTTTTTATTTCCAAACTCGAATGTTCGCGCCAACCGTGCGTCATTTTTCTTCACACACACATGTAGATAATGATTTAAAATGTTACAAATAATAATCAAAATATTATAAACAACAAGAAAACAGAGTCACAATAACACGTAAGTAATAATAATTACCACTAGGTAGGTACTCAATTTGTGTTCAAAATCTCTGACCATAATTGTTTTTTTTTTCTTATTGTAATTTATGTGAATGCGATTATTGCAAGCCTATTATTTTTCTTATTTTGATCAACTGGAGTAGGTACCTAAATAAGAATAACAAAAATCGATTCTTAAATTATTAAAATTGAAATGAAATTTAAGAATCGATTAAAAAAAATTAAATCTTAAAATTAAATGAATAATTTGAATTTAATTTTAAGCATTAATTACAATATGCACGTTTTATTTATAATAATTATTTATGCTTTTCTAATGTAATTTACCGTTTTTGGGACATTAGTTATACTTACTTACCTACTAAAACTGACTCAACAGGCCGACCTCATTTATTAGATTTCGTGCCGAATTGTTTCTATTTTCAAAATTCAAAACATTATTTTCATTTATTGTGTCGTAAAATGTGAAATTTATTTTCGATAATTTCTGAAACTTTTGTACAGAATGACCAGCATACATTCTTAGGTAGGCTTAGCAAAAATTTGGTTGGGATTGATGAAAATGAATAGGTACTTTCTACTTTGAGACTTTGATTTGATAACTGACCACACTGACCTAGAGTAAATGTAGGATTTCCCATCCAATAAACACTAAACATCACAAATCAAAAAAACATCTTCTTCACAGGAAGCAGTCCCTCTAAAGCTAATAGCTGGCGAACGCAGCGTAGTAAAGAAAGATGGCGCCACTCACACAATATCCAAATATTACGTAGTACCAAACGATTTCAACCCAAACAATGTAACCAATAGCACAGAAACATCTCAAACTACGCTTCGTATGAATCATAACCTTTATTCTAAAAGTATGAATGCTGATATAGCGAGTCAACATCAAGTCAGTGAAAAGAAAGCCGAAGCGGCAAACAACCAAACCAATGAAAATAATGCAGGTGTTAACAATAATGAAGAGGCCCGACGTTCGGACTTGAGTGATGTTCAAGTTGTTCAAGCTGAATCAACGGTAAGTTTACAAAAGGAATAGTTATCGTTGAACGGTTAGGCTAAGAATTTTATCGATATAACTATGTGTTGGACTGTGGATCATCTCATAATTAATACATAATTATTATCGTATTAAGTTTCAAAAAGTTCTTTCAGAGGAATTGAAATGCACTAATACCATTTTAAACGAATGTTAATTATGTATACAAGGTTATGAAGTCCATTGCACGAAAATATAGGGAACCCAATAATGTACTTATCAACAGAAACACAAATGAGTTTATCCAACAAAAGTCTTTCAGTTCTTCAGATTTTTAACCAATGTTTTTTCTATGATTATATCGCGTTCCGGATGCACTCCATCTAAATAGAATTCTTGAGATCGTGATATATTTCTTCTTTTCAGGGGTCAGTAAAAACGGAACAAAACTTGGGCCCTGATGACTTAGGTAATCTTCAAGTTGAACCTATTGCTAATTTTACTAACAACAGTAATGTCACCACCAATGAAGGTAATGTATATAATTCAAGCGAAGCATTACAAAACGGTACCATAATAACTGTAGAAAATACAACACAAACCTTCAAAAAAGATGTTGGGGATAAACTTGAAGATTTTATCCTTACAAAGTATACTGCAGTGCAGGAAAGCTCTGTTCAAAATCTAGAGAGTTTTTGGAAACTAATAAAATTAAATATAGATAGAATATCGGATGATGATGAATTGTTTAGAAAAATAGAGAAACTATCTCTGTTATTAAATATATATACGAATTTGTATGAAGCTGCACATTCGCAAAAACCGGTTGAATCGATGATTGATAGTATAATTGACATTCTTCACACACCTTTTGTCGAAGCAAAAAAAAGTAACACAAATGAATCGCAATCTCAAACAAATTTAACAGGAGACTATGACGAAGAATGTTTGAGAAAATGTGGTCAAAAACGTTTTAAGCCTCAGTTGGATTCAAATGGTACGTATCTTTCAGAAACCGAGAGCCAGGAGGCAAGCGACAATTTAAAACTTAAAAACCTAGACATAGAAAGACGACATAGAGGTGATTCAGACGACGAAGATGATTGGGTCAACACTTATAATGATCCTGGATCAAATCAAGTGGCAGTTACTAAACAACCCTCAAATATTCTAGGAAGCCAATTATTAGTTCCAAAAAACTTAAACGTGGGCGTACCAGACGGGTTTAATGTTCGCTCTTCCATACTAACGCCGACTCTCAATCACGTCTCAGGTGAAAACGATATTGAAGAAGATCCTAAATCAAACCAAAAAAATCCTTATTCGGCAGACATAGACGAACATCTAAATGATCAGCCGTTGACTATTGAATCAAAATTGGCTGATAATATAATGTCATGGCATATTAAAGATAAAACGACTGATAACCTTCCGTGGCATATCGAAGATAAAACGACTGATAACCTTCCGTGGCATATCGAAGATAAAACAACTGATCATCAGCCGTGGATTATTGAACATAGAACTACTAATTCCTTACCCTGGACTATTGTAGATAGAGGACCTAAAAAACTACCCCGACAAGTTAAAAATAGAGCAGATCCTAACTGGACTATTGAAAACATAATGGGCCATTCACCAAAAACATTGTATCAATCCAGATATCCTAATGGCGGTAAAATCCTTTTACATCCAAATCAACCTATGACTGCCACAATACACAGTGTTAAACATAGAGTCAAAAAACCATATCATATATACACATATATTATAAATCCAGAGACATCTTTATATGAGATACCAACCTCAGGCAATATCGCCAAAGTGAAGTCTAGACAACCTAATGCTAATCTCGAAACAAGATTGTATGGTCTGTCTACTTCTCATGGTGCAAACAAAATAGTGTACGCTAATCAGCCCTCTCCAAGCTATTATGAATCACAATTCACCTTATCAAAACCGAGCGTTGATATTAGTAGTCAAACAAATAATACCCAATTGAAACATACAAATTACGTTACAGCAACTCACGATACAAGTAACGAAGTAAATCCATCTGATCTTCTCTCTGAAATAATCCAAGATGATAATCAACCTAAATATTTAGTTGGACCTGAACCAGAAACAAATCCCAAGGCTTCGCTTTTACAACCAAATACACTTGCTTCAGATTCTCAAACTAATTCAGGTCAAGAAAATGAGGTACCGCAAGTTCCAGAAGTAGGTTCATACCCTGGAGTTCTGCTTCCGAATGTTCCTTCAAACCCGTTCGAATCATTGATAAACCTAGGCTACACTGAGCCTGTATCTCCGGCCAGTGCAGACACCAGTGATGTTAACCCTGATATTGGCGACACAGAACCTAATCCTTATAATCCCAACATCAATTTAAATAGTATCCAAGAAACAAACTTGCATCCAGGTGTAATTTCTAAGGATTCATACTATTCTAAATATACAAATTTACCGCATGACTATGATGAATTGAGGCCAGTTTATGGTAGAGAAACACACGCACATCCCGGTTTGATTTCTACAGCTTCATCTAGTTCTGCATATACAAATTTACCGCATGAATATGATGAGCCGAGCCCAGTTTATGGTGGAGAAACACACAAACATCTTGGTTTGATTTCTACAGCTTCATCTAGTTCTGAATATACAAATTTACCGGATGACTATGATAAGTCCACCCCAGTTTATGATAGAGAAACACACAAACATCCCGGTTTGATTTCTACAGCTTCATCTAGTTCTGCATATACAAATTTACCGGATGACTATGATGAATTGAGCCCAGTTTATGGTAGAGAAACACACGCACATCCCGGTTTGATTTCTACAGCTTCATCTAGTTCTGCATATACAAATTTACCGCATGACTATGATGAGCCGAGCCCAGTTTATGGTGGAGAAACACACAAACATCCTGGTTTGATTTCTATAGCTTCATCTAGTTCTGAGTATACAAATTTACCGGATGACTATGATAAGTCCACCCCAGTTTATGATAGAGAAACACACAAACATCCCGGTTTGATTTCTACAGCTTCATCTAGTTCTGCATATACAAATTTACCGGATGACTATGATGAATTGAGCCCAGTTTATGGTAGAGAAACACACGCACATCCCGGTTTGATTTCTACAGCTTCATCTAGTTCTGTATATACAAATTTACCGCATGACTATGATGAGCCGAGCCCAGTGTATGGTGGAGAAACACACAAACATCCCGGTTTGATTTCTACAGCTTCATCTAGTTCTGCATATACAAATTTACCGGATGACTATGATGAATTGAGCCCAGTTTATGATAGAGAAACACACAAACATCCCGGTTTGATTTCTACAGCTTCATCTAGTTCTGCATATACAAATTTACCGGATGACTATGATAAGTCCAGCCCAGTTTATGATAGAGAAACACACAAACATCCCGGTTTGATTTCTACAGCTTCATCTAGTTCTGAATATACTAATTTACCGGATGACTATGATAAGTCCACCCCAATTCATGATAGAGAAACACACAAACATCCCGGTTTGATTTCTACAGCTTCATCTAGTTCTGCATATACAAATTTACCGGATGACTATGATGAATTGAGCCCAGTTTATGATAGAGAAACACACAAATATCCCGGTTTGATTTCTACAGCTTCATCTAGTTCTGCATATACAAATTTACCGGATGACTATGATGAATTGAGCCCAGTTTATGATAGAGAAACACACAAACATCCCGGTTTGATTTCTACAGCTTCATCTAGTTCTGCATATACAAATTTACCGGATGACTATGATAAGTCCAGCCCAGTTTATGATATAGAAACATACAAACATCCCGGTTTGATTTCTACAGCTTCATCTAGTTCTGAATATACAAAATTACCGGATGAATATGATGAACCTGTTTATGATGAACAAACACACCAGCATCCAACTTTGATAACTTCATCAGCTGCATCCAGTTCTTTAGATACAAATTTTCTGGATGAATATGATGAGCCTGTTTATGATGAACAAACACACCAACATCTAGATTTGATATCTTCATTAGTTTCATCCAGTTCTGGACATACAAATTTACCGGATGAATATGATGAACCTATTTATGTCGTACAAACAGACCAACATCCAGGTTTGATTTCTTCATCAGCTTCATCGAATTCTGAATATAAAAATGTAGTGCATGGCGATGATAACCCGATTCCTCTTTACGGTGGACAAATACAGAAGCATCCTGGTTTTATTTCTAAGGCTTCATCTCATTCTGAATATAAGAATTTACCAAATGAATATAATAATCCAACATCTGATTATGAAGAAGACACTAACAGATATCCCGTTCACATTCAAACACCTGTCAATGGTAGACCAACGAAAATTGAAGATAACTTGCTAGTATATTACCACCCTTACGGACATAAAGAACATATTGTACAGCCAAGTCTTATCGCGCATCTTCACGGGAACCAACCAACAGGACGTAATTATCTAAAACACTTGAAACTGAAATTAGCTCCAACCTATCGGCTGTTTACTTTAGACAATTTATTGAAACTGCATGATGCAGTCATCAAAACAATAAAAGCAAATGGTGATAAATCTGATGTCTACGACAACCAAGGATTGATTAATTTTAGTAAAATTATCAATATAATACTGATAGTGGCAGAACATTTAGAGGAACCCGAAGGTAGCATCGAATGGTATGAAAAGATATTTTATAATACACAGAGAGAAAATCGACACCCATTGGAATTCTACGCTTACAATTTAATCCGGCAAAGATGGTTGCATGAACTTCTTTTAGTTCTCTACAAGAATAACTTTAATTTCAATATACTCCAAAAGCTTAGAATATTTTCGTTTTTGGGATCATGGCAATTCCCGAACAATATTCTGAACTTCATGGAAATAGAAGAGCTTCTACAACATAAGTTTGATGCTCCAAAACATTTCGATCAAACGTTCAGTTCGCAGTATGGTCTGCAAGATAAGTTTGCCACCCATACATATGATGATGTGTTGGAAGAAGTACCGGAAAATCTAGAAAACTATGTAACTAATAACGTTATTGAAAGTTATAAAAGACCCAACGCTGGCATAGTTCTAAGCATAGCTGGAGTCGAAGCCGAGCCAGATGCAAATGCTATAATAAATATCCTACATAAATACTTGCATTACAAAAGTTTTATTGAAAAACAAGAGAACCTAATCGTCCATGACAATGAGGTCGAAATGCTCAAGCAAATTATATTGCTTTTAAGTGAGAAAGGGTATGATGCTAGTACTATAGCGGATTTGATACGTAAACTGTATACTGCAGTTTATTCGGCAGAAGGAAAGGGATGTAAGACACATCACACTAATTTTGCTAATTTTGCTAAGAATATGTATGATGTTATTTTACCCGTTTTGAGAAGATCGGGACGGTAAAGTATCGTTTTATCTATATATGTCTATGTTATATTATTATAAATAATGTATATGTTTCACAAATGATCTTTATATTACCTATTGTATTTAATAGCGTTAACAACACTTTGATATTTAGACTTCTATTTGCAGCATTTTCAAAAATTGTATTTAAATTATTATGATTGATTACCTTCTTAATACTCTTATAATAAATTAAATACGAGTATTAAGAAGGTAATTAAAAATATAGTTATTATAATATATATAATTATTGTATCAGTACCCATATAAACATATCCTTATTATAATTTGTATTATTCTCTAGATATCTTTGTCGACATGAACTATTTATTACGAATGTGTATAATTTTATTTTATAGCATCAATCTTTAAAGTTTATGCATATATTTAAATTTTTTAATAAATATTATTGTAAATATAAGATTGATGTGTTTCATTTGACTGGACCAATCTTTTAGATTAAGGTCCAATGTTCCTTTGTTTGTTCTGGGTTTCCACTTTTCATTATAATTTTGCAGTAAAGTTTTTCTGCCCATTTTAGGTATAACACAGAGAATGATTCCATTACAGATTTTTTAGTATTTTCAAAGTAGAGCTATGTAACTATATCAAATCTGTGGTATAAGAGAAGCTTGAAGATAAGTTCAAAATGGTGGGTTTTTTCGCAACGTGAAGAATTAAGACTAAAGTACCATTTGGGTTTAAAACAGAGTCAGAGAACTCAATGAACCATAAAATGTTTGCTGAAAAATTAAGAAAGTAAGTACCTAACTACTATTCCTAGCTCTTCTCCTCTCTCCTAGTTTGCTGTGCTCGGCAGGGTCTATAAAAATCATATTATCGTTATTAAAGCTACCACCTAAGTTCATATTGTAGAATAGGTACAATAAATAAATATACTGAGTATTCTATTTATACATCCGCCATCTTCTTTTGGCCCACACATATAAATAAAACGAATTCATGATCTCTCAAACACCACTTTTAGGTAAAATAACGATTACTTTCTAGTGTCCATAGTTCGTAGATTTGCTCGAAAACTGAGAGTTAATTATAAACCTAAGTAAAACACCATAATCTGCTGATAAATTCGTAATCTATGTAAAAGTGAATTTCAATAACTATGATTTTTTACCTAATTTTGTTGGAAATTTTTGTGTTTGAATGTTTAATGAATATAAGAAGTTGATATGCAAGAAATACGTATCCAGTTACATAAAATGTGAGATACGTTAATTTAATACTGACAGTTTCAAATATAATTATTGTTAGGTAACACCAAAATTGATATCTAATACCAAAATAAAATGCTGCCAGCCTTTTGGGCACGTTTCCTGTTGACAGCGATGCGGACGAATTTTTTGATGCCCTTTGTTTGTAAAATGTTAAATATTTGTACTTACACCAAAATTAGAAAAGTATTAAAACTACACCAAATTATTAATACAATAATAATAATAGTACATTACTGCAGCGGCCAGCAAAAGAGGCATTGATAGACGAACGTGTGCACACATACGTAAGTCCATCAATGCCTAGTTGTGACCAAAGCTTGTATACCTAGGTATTTCCGCGCATTATTTGAGAAAAGTACTAGTACCTACTTTTCTCAAATAATGCGCGGAAATTAAAACTAAGTAGTAGGTACGTAGGCAGAACTTTTTTGTCAAATATAATTACTTACTTTTCAAAATCAATGACGAACAACAACAAATTTTCCCGCGTTAAATTGTTTTTTTTTTCAATAAACGGCTTTCTATTTGCAAGCCAGTTCGAAATTTAAATAAAACCTTTGATAAGTTTTTTTTTTCAATCAATCAATCTTTTATTTTGTTAAACATAGGTATGATTACAGATAGTATTATTGTCGAAAATATGTGCACTATGCTTTGCCAATGGCGTACAAAATTAACATACCCAAGCAATTACAATTAGGTGGCATGTCAATAGATTACAATAAAAATTTAAAAAAATATTTAAAATATGTCAGGTAAACAAGTCACTACAATTCATACTTCCTACTAATAATTAATAAATAAATCGTAAGTGCTTAATTAGCAAGTCGGAATCGTCATACCTCTGTTTATCAATAGTAAACTCAGTGATGGAGTAATGAAGATGATGCTGGAATACAAGGGTCCACCCTTTATAGCAGAACATTTTATGTCATAATATTATTTTTCAACACACTTGCTCGTAAAGTGGCTCTTAATGAACCGCTTTTAGGTCCATAATGCAGTGTATTAAAAACGCGTGCTTTTTACTTTACGTTACGGCACTAGTGCTATAACGCCACAGATAACTATTTAATTTACTAGTCGGAGGTCGGAGATGTGCGTTTTTTTTAATCTCATCAAAGAGACTTCATGTCATAAGGAACCCGCGAGCCATATTTCACTTTTTTTTTAAATAGTCTGAATTGTCCTTGGTCCCAAAATGAACTACGAGATTTACCTTAAGCTGAATCCGCAGTTGTAGGGCAAAGCTAATTATGCCAAATAAAATTCTGCCATCTTAAAAGTTTGTTTAGGTATTGTAAATTCGGACATATAAACATTCGGCCAAACAATAATTATATTAAATACTAACATTCGTTTAAAGAAGATTATGCCAAGTATGTTTGTTATGCCAAATAAATTTCGGAGCATCAAAATTCTGCCAGATAGAGGGAACCCAGGATACAAACAATTCATAACTTAATATTTGTTTAAATCCATGTTTTACGTTGTTAACCAACTTTCTAAGCCTTTACATAGTTGAGTTGAGGCAAGCCTTTATTAGGCGGGGTGTCATCGGCTATGAACCGTATGACACCACCCACGCGTAGCATGACCACCACAGAAACGGGTTAGGACTGGCAACTCTATACAAGCCAGTGTTGCCATTTGTGCGGTCAGCTATAAAACATTTACCATTTCCAATATTAGACATTGTCAAAATGTAATTGATTCCATTACACGAGTAATGCTTTATTAAAATACATAATAGAAAATATTATTCGATTCATGTTTAAGATTTATTACAATATTACAAATTACTGGTTGGTCATGCAATTATTATTATACGAGTAATAACTACATTAACTACAAAATATATCAATAAACGTATTAATAAACCAATGCAATTTGCTATTGCAATAAATCATGAGTTGAGAGAAATTAATGTAAAGAATTTCTACGATGGCCAAAAACATTTAGGTACAGTTTCTGAATACTCTTTGACTCCAGTTGAAAAGATTCTTTTGAAAAACAAAAAGGAATAATAATTGGCTAGATAAGCCAGACCAGACGAAATGAGTCATCCGTATTGTAAGATCGAAGTAAAGCTTTTAACTCTGTGGATATTGATATCCTACTGTTTATTATGCCTTCTCAACATAATTGTATTCAACAATCAATGTCTTAGTTTTATTAAAACATGTTGTAGTTGTCTTTACCATAATATTGGCAGCTAATTTTTAATCTTGATTCAATAGTTAGGCTATATTTCGGAAGGTGTACCGCAGGGTATCGTCTTACGTCCAGGTAAATTGTATTTATAATTTAAAACCAATTATGTTATTTTTTAGTGATAGGTACATAATAGCTAAATATATTCAAGTACTCGTGTTATTTATCTTTTTAAATTGTAGTAAAAGTATCTATTCGATTTATTACAGATGTGGCAGAACAGCATTGACCTCTAAGATATAGAAGAACTACTTAGGCCGACTTTCATCATTAACGACTTAGATAAATGCACTAGTCAACGAAAATGAGACTTTTTGTAGAACTCGTAGACCAGTGGTTTTGTTATCTTTATTTTGCATGGACCAAAATCGCCAACGTTATATCAGTCTGATGAAGTTCACGGCTGTTACAGGAACCTTACATGTAAAGTTATATTTTTGATTGAAAGAAATTCCTTTTTCCCGTATACTTTACGCAAAGTAGGTAATAGGTATGGTATGTGATAATTAAAACAACATCGCTTTGAAAATTGAAAATCGTATAACTTGATTATGATCGATCAATTCTTAATACAGTATGAGGCAGATTGCGGCAATGTCGAGACGTTAATTGAAAATATACGCAGTTTCAACAAGTTGATTATGCACCCTTAGTTCCACCAGTATCGCCATCTTCAAAAAAATACGGCCATTTCTAAATAACGGCGCGGCCTAACGAACAGTTTTTAGAAATCGAAACACATAAAACACTACTTCTCTTAAATCGGCAAATCATTGAAAACACAACATTATATATTCTAATATAGCATTCAATCGTGTACTATATGCAGAACAGGTCGTCGATATTATACATACTAGAATTACGTTTAATCATTCAATTATTGTTTTCGATTTCATGGTATATAATGTGACATATCAATCAATTATATACTGTGTATATTTCAATATATTTTGCAGACGCTACTTGAGGTTCCGATACGCCATAATGATTTTGCGCCTAGTGTATAGTTTTTTTTTCTTTAGCTTAGTAACGGGAAATCAGCGGGTAAGTTGTTTTAAATATTTATAAACAATAAAAAGTACGACGATCGTTTACCGTTAAGCGACATGGTTCCTGACTGCAAAGATCCACCTTGGCCTTACTTTCAGGGTCCTATACAAAGATACAAAACTCGTTCGGTAATGTACACTTATTATCACTGCCTACGGGAGCCATATCGTTTTGGATATAACGGATAGGAGGACTATCGTTTTCAGTCATATTTGGATGGACATCACCGCTCGCGCGAGAATCAAGCTACTCATATTCTAAGATAATCTTTTATTCCGAAGCAGATATTGTGAATACAACAAAAACAGGCTCCTCAGGACGAGCACTGATGCATTACTCATTATTCCATGAATTATCTGTAATGGATAATGCTTTAGTAAATACAAAAATAATCAAGAATTGTAGATATATCTATAATACAGGCTCTTTTAGACGAGCACAGATGCTTCATGATAAGTTGAGCTTAGCTTGCTTGCGTAGTGTTCATTCCCTTCTAACTTTTAGACATATTGAATTTTTCGAATATCATTTCTAGCACTGCCTCTGTTGAACTCAAATCACTGCCAAGTTTACAAAAAAATTTTGCATGTGATTCAGAAGGCCCATGACTTTAGGGCCAACCAGCTATATTTTAACACGCTTACCAGGTATAGATATTAATCGCAGTGCGATGTTTATACTTAATAATATGTTTGTCGTCATAGTCAGTGGTATATCCAAAAAAACATGTTGCGCCGACCCCAAATAAATGGGGATAACGGAAAGAGAATGATGATGATAAGTCAATGGTACTTATATCCATCTGATGCATGGCAACTTATTATTTGCCTTGGAATCTCTTTCAATCTTAGAAGGCAAGTCTTAATCTCAAAGGTTTTCGTTATACTAGACCAAATTTATCAATTGAATCTAATATACTAGATTCAATTGATAAAATAGTTACTTATTAAAATAAATGTTAGGCAGAACAGACACCTAAAATCATTATTATTTGAAGTTGGAAGACTCAATGAAGACGGCCAGAACGGGTGATTGTCAAAACAAAATTTGTGTGTGCCAAGATCAGGCGGATTTAGACACAAGCTTACCTCCCGCATCACCATTAAATTCGGCTCATCCTCAAGTATTGCCAAAAATTACCGAAACGCCACCTAAAGTGGTAGAGGTAAGCAGCTTCATCACTACAGCTACAGTAGATGAATTCTGTAAAAATCTCACCGGGAAAACCTATTTAGATGAAGTGAGCTGTTAATAGTGTCAATCCCTTGCATCGGATGGAATGACAATTCACTTCACCTTAGTTTTCACGTTGAGATTTTCATAGAATAGGCCGGCAGCGCTTGTTTTATTTTATTCATCTCACTGCTTTATGTACAGACGCCAGCACATCAACCTACCCCTAACTGTCAAATTTTCACAATCAACATTGAACCTTATGCTTTAGCGATAAAGTTGAAAATCTATTACAGAAATCTGACAGATTGTAGTAGGTTGATGTGCTGGCGTCTGTACATCTAAAAACTTGGGCCGTATTTTGAAAGCCACGGTTCCAAAAATGGATATGTATACCTAACACCATCCCTTTTTGGAACTATGGTCTGAGTAGGTAGTTTTATCTCTTTCTTGCACTTTGTCAATTATGGTTCTAACAAGTCAAAATACGGCATGGGAATTACCATCGTCTGAATCGCCAATTAACGTCCCTACTGAACATTGGCTTTCATTGCCACCACGTTTTCCAACATCACTGGTTCTTGGTAAGTTTTGTTGAACGTATTATCTACATCGTTTGCACTAATATTATAAATATCTTTGTCTATTTCCAAAATATTGGGCACATTGCGTTGCAAGTGTTGTCGCATTCAGCAGATGAACTGGTAAGAGTGGTAAGCAAACCTTTAAGTCATACTAACACCAGAAATGGATTTTTCGAAAAGCATCCCTTAACTAGATGAAAAGGGGAAATCCAATTTTTAGGGGAGGATTTTACTTCTGGTCTCGTTCAACTAGTAGTAAACGCTTTTCCAAAATCAACCCAACCAAAAATTAAAAGGGGGAAATAATTATAGTTTATTTGAAAGATCAGAGAGGTTTTTTTATCAGAAATTTCTTGGATGCATCCAGTCCGGATTTATGCCCGGTTGATGAGAATAGGGTCGTCCCCTTTTAAACATGCCGAACTGGGTATATGGGTGTAGGTACTATGACTACACCTCCGCCTAATCCTTCGAGGCGTGCGCCTTACCGGCGTGGTAATATGTTATGAGAGATCCTTCGGTGTAGAAACTTGAAACTTGGCACAAATAATTCTATAAGTAAATAATAAATAAATAAAAATAATAAACAAAAATCTTTTATTTCAGAAAGTCCATTTGGTTAGTATACAAGCGACTTAGAAACTAGTGTTAGTACTTACATCTACCAGAGAAACAACACGAAGTATACAGTGTTAATGATAAATTTACCAAAACGCCCCTTTACTGGGGATCGTGTTGAAGTTCGTAGGGGAAAGTACGAAATCCACGCGGACGAAGTCGCAGGCGAAGTGCATATTATCTTGTTATATTC
Organism: Hydraecia micacea; assembly: GCA_914767645.1. Classification (NCBI taxonomy): domain Eukaryota; kingdom Metazoa; phylum Arthropoda; class Insecta; order Lepidoptera; family Noctuidae; genus Hydraecia; species Hydraecia micacea. Next base: position 1,028,151 of record OU611801.1, on the reverse strand, counting down.
ATATGACGTTAAAAATAACGTATGACGCTCAAACGTTATTTTTAACGTTATCTGATTTGTCCTGCATGTACTGCCTTGTAAGGCTAGCTACGGTTTCCTAAAATAACGGTGGCCGTTTCATAACGGCTGCAGTGACGGCTGTCGTGAAAATGATGGCAGCGTGGTTTGACTTTACGGTGCCAAAAAACGCTCTCTATGAAAACACCAACTTACCTTCATAAATAATCAGTGACGTCATTCGACGGTAAATGGCGTACGTTATGTATTGTCCACCGCAGCCTTAGGGCCTGAGTTATTTTGTCTGGACTATACAGGATGATTGGAAGCTGGGTGCAAAGCTTTAAGGCGAAGATAGTACAGACAATTTAGTACCATTTAAGCCATGATTGTCTTAGACGAAGTTTTACCAATTTTTTTTAACCTAATTTTTATGTTTTTTACGTCTAATGACACAGAGGCCTATAACATGGTTTGCTAGATTGTTTACACATTACCTTAATAAAATAAAATAAAAATGTATTTATTTATAATTCAATTTGGCCATAAATAAGCACTTTACTTAAAATGTTGGGAATTTTCGAAAAAACAAAAATTAGGTATTGCACCCATCTTCCAATCGCCCTGTATATGTAAATCTTAGCCAGCGTGTTTCTAAAACATTGCCAGCCTTATATTTGCTTAAACTTTATAAAAAAGTGTTCATATAAACTCGACCAAATTCTGGATCTCTAATAGAACTGCTACCATCTCCGGTAAAATTTTACTACTTCATTGTTCTTATTCAATGACGCTTACACCTTAGCTTAAGGTGTCATGCAGTCAATGTTCTATTTAAACCTGTGTTTCATTATTGTTTCATATTGTCAATAATAATATTGTTTGCTTAGAATTACCTTTTCTTCATTTTTAATTGACTTTTATTGCTGTTCAAAAGTCTACCCCATACTTTTCCAGTTTTCTTTTGTTGTGTCTTCTCCGGCCAATCGGTCAAGAATGAGTCAAAATCATCATGCCAGCGCTTCTTAGGCCTGCCACAGTGACAACGTCCGTCTCCACGCACCCACTGTGAGACTTTTCTGGCCCATCTGTCTTGATGCAATCAGATTTTATTTCAATTTGTCCGTGTTTGACCACGTGATCTTTGTTTACTAGTAACGGTGGTTCGTTGACCTATACATCTAAGATGGACTTGAAACATTGAAAATCATTAATATCATAAACATCTAAAACAGTGATTTCACTTTCACCTAGGCAGAAACTCGTGCCTTCATTTCACTGAAAAAGCATGAAAATCAACCAGCAACCGTTTCGAATTGACCATGAATATTGGACATTGGCATTACATTTATTTTAATAGTTTCCATTTCTCCCATATAATCGTGTTCCTTTATTTTATGTAATAATTTATCGATTGATTTTGCTAATGCGTAGATTATGACATCATCTTTAACTGTATTGTTGTTGCCGCGAAACAATAGGATTTCGTTTGTGGGAACGTGCATTGTTCGATAAACATTGACAAATCAGATTGAAGCGTAACTTTCCCTGGTTTCTTTCGATGGTTTCTCACATAGATCAATCGTGTGATGGGGCGTAAAGCAGTATTGTTATTAAGACTGATTTAAGTTTTAAATTCTTAGATCTATTGGCAGAGAGTTGCAGTTTTTGTTATGATTCAAACTTCTCCACCCTACTTGCATAACGCACGATGAATCATAATCTGAATGATTTAGACTAAGGACATTGCTAATCCATTGCTTTATATGTTTGCACATTGTGTCCGTTCAATAAAGGAAAATAACGCAATGAATGTTGTTAAACTGACAAAATGAAAGCCATTGCTACTGATAGTGTGTTACGCAATTATCCTGCTGGTAGGTATATCAAGTAACTAGTATCAGTAACGAGATGAATCTATTTGTATAATATACGAGTAGGCCTATCTTACTGGTGATTCTACCAGAAAACTTACCCCGGGGGTCAAACATGTATATTTAGATGGTGAACCAGGTCAAAACAAGTCAGGAAGAGTAAATAATATGTGTCATGCTTTCAGGATCATTATGGATATCCGGCACATGGCATAAAAAGCACAAACCCCGTGCATTCGATCAACCCTCAGTCCCGTATAGAAACTAAGAGCTTCGACGTGGAATTTGTGTCTGATGAGGGTCCAAATGTTCAAGTAAGTAAGTTTGATTTAATACGGTGCCAGGTTTTATTTTGGTTAATCCATAAGAAAGACCAATGGGCTCAGGTCCTCTCTCTTTGAAGGTGGTATGTTGTTTAAAAGGCTAGCTGTCCATTTTGGCGGAGCGAGTGAAAGGAGAAGAGTAAGCCGAAGAGAGAAGGATTAAGCCGCTTTGACAACTATCTAGCAATTTTCAAGCGACCTTCATAGTTTCGCTACTGCTGATCATGAGATCATTGGTTCGATTCCCAGATCAGGCAAAGTGTTATCGGATATTTCCACCAGCAATTTCGTAGTAGCAGCCCGGAGTTTGGATTTGTGCCATGTGGATGTACAGTAGTATGTACACCTCTGCCTAACCCTTTGGATAATACAGGCGTGATTGTGTATAATCAAAATATTGTTCTTTTAGGTACCACGACCCGTCCAATATGTTGAGGAAGATACAGAATATACAGAAAAAACTATATGCTTCACCCCCTCAATGGTGCACAAAATGATAAAGGCAGCACTTGAGTACGTAAGCCAAATGCCTTCAGATATAAATAACATTATAGAAAAACTCGATCAAGAATTAAACAGAATGTCAGATCACGAAACTATCGAGGAAAACGCTGTTAAGAAACCGCTGTACCCATTAGATTCTAAAACAATATTCCAAATGCTGGATAAACCAAGATCTGAGGCGAGAACTAATTTAATTTTGAAATATGAACTCCCTAGCGTGAAGGAGCCTCAATGCAGAGAAGCTCTAGAGAAGTTGATTGAAATAGCATATACTGCGTATATGGAACTAGAGGAGCATCCACAATGTCGGAATTATCTATATAATTATGCCACCCACCAACCAGAAGACCGTCCCACAGGTCATCTAGATCGAGGACAAGATCTAAAATCCTTGATAGCTTCAATATTGGACCAAGTAGACAAACATAAACCGAATCTAGATATTACTCCGGAAAGTGATCGTTACGGTGACATGCCTGGGACGCACCCGTTGGGAGATACACCTCCCCCCGAATATAATATCCCACAAATTCATGAGTATAATATTCCTCAAAAGACTCAAATTCATGAGTATAATATTCATAAATATAGCGTGCCTGAAGTTCCGGAGTATAATGTGCCTCAAATTCAAGAATATAATATTAATGAATATAACGTTCCACATGCTCAGGACTTCATTAAACCTAAATTGAACCTGCCCAAAATACATGAATATAGTATTACAGAAAATCATGAATATAATGTGCCTCAAATGAATGAATTTAGTATAACACAAAGCCATGAATATAATGTTCCCAAAGTTCAGGAATACAGTATAACTCAAGAATATAACGTGCCTAATGTCCATGAATACAGTATAACTAAAAATCACGATTATAACGTGCCTAAAGTTCATGAGTATCATATAACTCAAACTCATGAATATAATATGCCACAAATCCAGGACATTATAATTCCACAAGTCCAATCTATTGAGATGCCAGACATTCACGAAACGATACACGAGACCATAGAAGAGGTTATACCAATGCAGCCAGAAGAAACTATCAATATTCTGATAAAACTTTTGCAAAAAAGTGATCAATACGACAATGGAAACTTGTTTGATCGTCTCATGAATATTTTGGAAGAAAACCAAAATAATTTCCACCCGAGGATTTTCAAACTCCTGTTAACTCTTTTGAGTGCTCATAAACAGCATAACATTCCTAGGTTCAATGATATATTCTTAATGCTGCTCGATTCCCAAAGAAATCGAGACTGGCCATGGGGTGACAGAGTCACAGAGCACTTGCTGTCTCACTTGATACCAGATCATACCGGCAATTTAGATTCCAGAATAGTTGAAATTATACTGAACCTATATAAAAAGCAACCAAACGAAAATCATATCGAATATATACTGTCGCTTTTAAGACCATTCAAAGAAGGAAACCTGGATGCCAACGTAGGTGATATAATACTTAAGTTGATACATTTATATCAAAATAACTTGCTGCATCCAGATTATGTGGATATTTTACTCAAGCTTCTGAAACCAAACCAAAATAATCCAATAGAAGTTGACATCATCGATAATTTATCCAGGTGGAATGAAATGGGAATCAGTCCAAATCAATTAAATGGACTATTTGCACTATTGAAGCCATATATAAATGGAAATACGGATCGTAGACCTATTGATATTATACATTTCTTGTTGACCAAAAGTAGGCATTTGAATCCGAAACATTTAGACTTCATACTGTCGTTTTTGTATCCTGAAAATGGAATATTAGATACCAGACGTATTGATATTATACACTTCTTATTGAACAACGTGTCGCGGTATCCTAAACATGTAAATATTCTTCTGAATTTGCTACAAGAGAATGCACCTGGTGTTTTAAATTCGAGGTTCTTGGAAATTTTGCTTTTCCTAAACAGTAATAGGTTATTGACTCCAGAACTTATAGAAACCATAATTAATCTTCTGACCAACGAAGTCACTGGACAACTAGAAGATAACCAAGTGAAGACATTGTTCTTCCAATTAGCACCATTCAAACAGTCCAACCCAAAACTTGTTGTGGATGTATTAAGTCTTTTGAATCAAGGAGGATTGCATAGTAACATAGTTAAATGGCTTGAGACAACAAACAACAATATAGGTTTACCAAATCGGGATTCTAAACCACCCAATTTAAAACTTGTAGTTGAGGAAACAAATCAAGATGACACTAATGAGTACCGAACTCCAAATGGTGGATATCAAGTAGTAGATGGTGGACAACAACTTCCTGACCACGACTTCATGTCGATTTTCAAGTGGCTAGACAGTCAAGGACTTTTAACTCCAGACCAAGGATCTAATACCGATTTAGTTAATAAAATCCTAAACATTTTAGAAGTAGGCCAACGTGAATTAGGTGTTGTTGAACTAACGTACATGCTGAAACATGAGAAGCCACTTATTTACCAACCTGTATACTATGTGAAATATAGACTCCCCATATTGAGTTTTATATCGAACATGAAGACGTTGTTACTTGAGAACCCAAATTTGAATGCCGATCCCATGAAACTGTTACAAGAACTGATAGTAATTTCTAACGTAACAGAAGTTTCGCCAAACCTACAAGGTTATCCTAAAGATGAAATATTGAAATTGACTTTCAATGACGGAGATTTAGTGCAAGCAAAGATTCTGGACGAGCAAAACTTGAGTTTAAATGATCAGATTACTTATGTCCACGGTCTGAACTCTGACATTTCACCTGAAGAAATATTGCAGCTGAATAGAATGAACGAAGCGAAATACTTCCCGAATTTATTAGAAGTTAAAGGGGTGCACCCTGACCAACTATCTATTAAGGAGGTAGATAAGTTTATCGATGTCCCGCCGATACATTATAGGCACGTCGAGATGAATCCAGGAGTTTCCCATCAAACAAAAACGATACATCAAACGTATATTGCACGAGCGAATCAGAAACAGGATCCCCTTCACAACAACAATGCTCAACTTAGGCCTCAGAAGTAGAAGAAGAAGTCAAACTTTTGTTTTTATTAATAAATAAACTTTAGGACAAAATATGTATGTCGTTTTATTTTTGGGGTTGTTAGAAGCAGCAAGTTCTAACTTCCTCAAATGATGCTCTAAAGTGTTAGTGTTACAACTATAACAATGGTGTGGAGCTGAGCTGCCACCAATTGAACAAATTTTTATTATTTTTGTCCTTACCCTATGTTAAGGATAAAAATAATAAATAGCCGTGCAGTCCATCCACGGGCAGCTGATAATTATTTCAAAGAGTAATAATTCTCGACCAGACATCCTAGCAACTAGTCAATCACTCGAACCGTAAAATATATTTTCTTTCAACTACGCAGTAATGTTATCATCAAAGAGTAGGTATAATAACTACCTATACAGTTATCATTAATCACTACAAAACCGATCACAAAGGACGTATTGCTTAAAACCAAAACAGTGCAGAAATGTTATATGAAATCTCATTGTTGCACAGTTTTTCATTATTGCACTATTTTTTATTTAAATATAAATTTACCACAGAGGTTTAATGCCTCCCAGTTTAATATAAAATGTTGGATCAAAAAGATACTGGCTGAATAAAGAATCAATTATTTGCACCGCTCAACATCACCACGTCTGTCTACTTCTCATGCACAGAGCTTTGATTATATAATATAATCAAAGGCACAGAGTAGGTACTTTTTGATAGAGGAAATGATTTGAAATCGAGCCCCCGTCTACCTGTATCGTCTGATTCTGATGATAATAATAATTATTCACAAATAAATCAAACAAATATTAAAATAAATGTTCCAAGTAAAAGTGCAAATTTCATTTTTAATATAACTGCACATTTATTACTTAATTGTAAGTTTTTTATAAATGTTTGTGGAGAAGATGAATTAAACTTTGTTTTCATTCTTCAGTTTTTATTTTGAGTAGGTATATTTTATCACGGTAGGTAGATCGTCGAAAAGGAGATTAGGTACGCACCTTGCTAAAGTGAGTAATTAATGCATTCGTGTTAATTTTTTACCTCGCAGTGGGTGCGAATAGTAGAGTATTCTCCTCGGGGATGAAGATGTCTTTGTCTTGGGCGCGCTTGAATCCCTCACACCGCTCAGGCACATGAGTAGTTAAACGGAACAGAGATAAAACTTCATACAACCGCGCGAATCGGTTGCACTACTACAAGCACGCGGGGCATGTCACATTACTCACTCTACTATGGGCATGTGCAGGGCATGTGTGCGTGGCAACCGGCCGCTTGTCGCGTACGCGGCGAGACTGGAAAAAACCGGTTTACGCTGGCACAGCCAGTTGCCAATCTCAGGGTCAGTGCAACACACGTTTTTGTTTTGTTAGTTGCAAGTTTGAATATTTTTGTGTAAAAACGTGGTATTTTATTATTAATAATGGGTGTGTATTGTACTGTGTGTATGAATAATACTAGAAAAAATAAAAATATATCATAATTTAACTATCCCAAGGAGTAGGTACAATAGGTAAGTAAATATTTGATTATTACTTTTTCAAATGAGTACCTACCCTTATTTTATTGTATGATGATAAATTTGACATGCCATGTGAATGTTTCCCCTTAGATTACTTGAAAAAACTATATGTTAGATTTAGAATTTACCACACAATTAAAAGAAACAATATATTATTAAAAAACAAAAATTATAAAAAGAAAATTATTAGAGTAAGTAATTCGTAAAGTTTTCTATCATACTGAATAATAAAACTATTTCACAAAGGTTTTGTTTAATTTATTTTTACCTATTGTGACAGTGACAATGACAACCCTACCAAAATAGGTAACAATTTTGCACTTTCTTAAGAAGCTTTGCCTCTGTTCCGTTTAACTACTCATGTGGCTCAGGATTCTAGTAGGTATTAATTAACTCTCTCGCTTCACTCAGGAGTTAACTCAGATCCTCGCTATGCTCGGGGAGCCCTAGAATCCTTCGTTGCTTTCAGGATTCAAAATAGTGGCCGCGACTTGTACTTTATCCCTATAATGAATAATCTACTATCATAGATCTGTTTTCAAGTCACATTTGATTCAAGTGATTGGGTTGTAGCGGGGAAAGGTGCAGTTCCAAGTAAAATATTTAGATCTTGCCACGCCTGGATCTATCTGGAAGCCGACTCCGGGTAGGTATATTATTATAATAGCTACATGATTACTTTAGGGGAAAATACCCCTAATTTACCTTTTATAATAGGTTACTATACTACACCGCATAGAGGTATGCGGAACAGGGTGTAAAGTTCACTCATACTTTATAGAATGGGGGAGGATCCTCCGACCAGTCGGGTGTTGTGTATGACGGGCAACTGCCCGATGATTCATGTCGGGCCGTTGTTTCTATGTTAGTTGCGCGGTAAACTCTGTTTGCGAGATGTACAGACGCCAGCACATCAACCTACACCTAACTGTCAAATTTTCCCAATCAACATTGAACCTTATGCTTTAGCGATAAAGTTGAAAATCTATTACAGAAATCTGACAGATTGTAGTAGGTTGATGTGCTGGCGTCTGTACGATTTTGCGTGACGTCAGTATGTCGCGTTGTTCGTATGTGGCGTTGTAGATACCGCTACACTACACCCGTGTGAGTTGTGAGCATAACTTCCGAAGCTGTGTGTACATAATGGGAAATAAAGTAGGAAGTGCTGGTTTGGGCATGATGAACAGAAAGCTTGAATGACATCGCCTTTACTTTTCTTTCAGTTTAGAAATCAATAAAAATAATTGTTTTATAAAATTATTTGCTCTCAGCAGCATCTATCGTAAAGAGTAGGAAGTAGAGAACGCTGAGGAAAGAAGTAGAGACGAAAACTAAAACAAAGTCAGAAAAAAAATATGATTTTTGAACGCAACTTTATTTGTCACCAGTCACTGTCACAACACAACTTACAACTTCTCTGTCTACGCAACTTATTGATTATTGCAATGAATGGAGAACACCCCATGAATTTTATAACGTAAATAAATAAAAGAACTGTAAATACGTAACAATTATTAGGTACTGATAAAGTTGAGTGAAAAGTGTTGTATTTTAATTTTAAACATGTTGGGGCAAAGACCGAGGTTTATCAAGCCAGGTAATTTACCTTTTATAATAGGTTACTATACTACACCGCATAAATGCTTATATTTCTTTTAGGGAGTGGCTGAAAACCTGCTCAAACATTTAAAAGGCATCAATTTAGGATACATTATTTTATTCCGTTTAGTTTAGCTTGCATTCCAAGCTGTATTTATCTTAAAATTCGTAATCCGGGCCTTTATTACCGGTATTTTTAGCTGCTTACTTTTCTTATGTCAATGATTACTTAGCAAAGATATTGATGGATAAATAAGCCATACCACACACCGCCCCACCCTTTTCTTTTGTTCTTGATACTTACTTAGACCTACATAATTATGGTGTCCCTTCTTTTGGTACCTACTTACTCTATTCCGTCAAAGAAAGAGAGGCCCAAGGAACAATGCTATTGAATGAAGGCATCTTGTACCATATCAAAAAAATGCTTAACGCAGTTTCAGATTGTGGAAAGGATTAAAAAATGGTATTTATTTTGTAAATTGGTTAAAAATAACTTCCTTTACACTCAAAATTTTAGATTAAAACAGCAAGATATCAAATATCTCCTTAACTTGATGACATCCTAGCTAGCCATCTTGTCTGCTTGAAACTCAATAACACAAACTAACTACTAGGTTCTCTAACATTGGCAGTTTGATTTTGATTGTTAATTGTCTTTCCTTAACACATAGTTAGTTTTTGTAAATGTGTACTTTTTGTAGTGTTCTACACTCTGTAAGTAAGTGTTCTAAAGTTTTCTAAACTCAAAAACCTTTAAATTCTGGAAGAGTTTTTTTTAAATCGTTATTGTATTGATAAAACCAACTAAGAAACAGCCAACATTCTTAATACATTTATAAATGAATATCATATAATACCTTAATAAAATAAATTTCCTCAAATCTGTTATAGGAGAAGAGACTCTCTACCCAACGAGAAACAAAGATGGTGTCATTGAAACACTGGTAAACCCTAACTTAGACTCTGCATTGACCGTAGACAGTGACTCCCGTACTTCATTTGTTTACAACCGGTACCACCATTTACCATTTCAAACTCAACGGCAGAAGTTACCAGTGTTTCAGTATCGTAACCATATCTTGTATCTGTTGGAGCGGCATCAAACGTTGGTGCTGATAGGGGAGACGGGCTGCGGGAAGTCTACGCAGGTGCCTCAGGTGAGTTCTATATTATTGTTTTCTCTAAGATAAAAGGGTCTTATGAATCTCCGGTTTTTTTTAAGAGCCTTTCATGTAAGATGCAGAACACTGTTTATTTATTTAAACTTCCACTCAAAAATAAGGTATGAAGGTGAACTTAATGCCTTAGGCATTCTCTATCAGTCAACAAAGTGTGGTGAAGAGATAAGGCGATAGGTGATCTGTTTGAGAGGAACATACTTAATTAAAAAAATAATAACAAAATGAATTAATATAAATAAAATAGGTACACCAGTACATAAATAGGTTCCTTTATTATTAGCCTGTATTGTGCCAGTTCCGTGAAAGGGTATAGTGATTAGTACCTAACTTGACCGTAAAGCTAAAGTATTATAAATATCATACCAACATTCTGTTACCATACGGATATAAGAAACATGTGGGTTGAAAACAATTTGTTTAGTGTTTTAAAACGCCTATTCCTTTACGAATAGCAATAATATACAGAAATAAGTTGCTATTAAAGTTATGTAGGCGTTATCTTTAGTTTCGTCGATTCGATGTTCATTTCACTGAACTTTTATCAGTTCTGTGTTCATATTAGCCAATCAGCAAGGTTGATGGAGAAGCTGTTTGCCATGTTTGGGCAGGGTGCTGGACATGGACATAGACACTTAAAAATAATGCCCGAGAGACACGAGGCTAGTTTCTCAAGCCAGGATAGTAATCTAGCAAGGTAGTAACTCTAGCTACGTGTCTACAGAACTAGCTTCATGTCTAGGCTAGTAAGCGAGTAAAAATAGTTTAATAGGAAGTTCAATTTTTTGAGCTAGTAGCACCCCCACCGCCACTAGCGACGAGCACGAGCCACGTCTATCACGAATTCACGAGCATAAAGACGATTCTTATATAGAATACGTATGCCTGGTATACTTGAGGAGTCCAGCAAGAGATTAACTTTTATTAGAATGACGTAAATTCCTTAAATTAAGCATTGCTTTAAACGGTCATTAGTTTAACTACTGGCTTTCATTGAATAATTATTTCAGGGGGTAAAAGTACCTACTCATGAATATTAAAAACTGTTACTATGGGATCAACTTCAAATCAAAACCCTGTGTCCCAATAGAGAGCGTCGTTCGGCGAACCTGTACGCGTCGTCGAGCCGATAGAGGGCGCATTATTCGCGCGCTGCTCGCTTATATTAGGACACGGTCTAAACCAATCATAATTAAAGCCCTCTTAACAAAAATGCAAAACATAAATGGGGGAGCAGCCATAGAGAAATATGTCGATGCCGATTTTTTTTTTAACAATATAGTGATTAAAGACACGTGATTTCCAACTCGTAACGTGATCTTTACTAAGGAAAAAGTAATTATTTTTAAATAAAGGTTATCGTAGTAGGTATCACATTAATTGGGATTTACTTGTTTTCCTTACAGAGCGGCGTATTCTTTTGTTTTGCTATGATATCAGCCTGTAATTATTCCATTAAAGGGCAAAGGTGTAATTTCATACAGAGAAGAAAAAAATATGAAGTTTTTATTATTTTCGATGATTTTACTTTATCGTGTGTCAGTATATTTACTGAGGAACTTATGTAGCTACATAGTTATAGATGTAGAAGATGAATGTTATTATCGATAACGTTAGGATTAGGTTAGGAGCATTTATCACATTGGGTTAAAAATAATCCCGTAAGCAGGGTGGCTGGGACATCGACGTGCAAACTATAACCATGAATTCAGCGCATGATTCCCTGCGTAGAATTTATTTGTAGATGCTAAAAAAAAATCAGTAGGTATGGAACACCATTTTTAGGGTTCCGTACCTCAAATGGAAAAACGGAACCCTTATAAGATCACTTCGTTGTCCGTCCGCCTGTCCGTCGGTCAAGACCCTTTTTCTCAGGAACGCGTGGTTATCAATTTGAAATCATCTTTAATAATTAAAAGTACAATATTAGACCTTCTTTATTTAACAATTATTGTAAAGTTTATTTAGCGGTTTAGTGATAAAAAAAACCGGTCAAGTGCGTGTCGGACCACGCACAATGAAGGGTTCCGTAGTTGAATGAATTTATCCCAAGAACACTTAACATTGTAGTTGAAAATCATGTTCTCCCATACATTGTAACTGCAAATTTAAGTTGGTCGACTATAACTCATAAACTTGGAAAGCCTACTTAGCTGTGCTGTGATAGTTTTCCTTTTATTACCACCTTGTCGACGTGATTAATATGTATATATCCATGCCAAATTATAGCTTTGGGGTCTCTGCTGTACAACTAAATCCTGTCACTAAATTATATTGTTTGGTTTTTGTGTACAAATAAACGTTTTATTATTTATTATTTTAACCCTAAAAATAGTTTGAATGAATGAACTCGCTAATTAAAATAGCGTTCCTAAGTTTCCCATTTGACATAACTTTTGGCGGGAAACGGCGCCACGGTCGTTTGACGTTTGTCTGGAAACATTGACCGTGCTTCTCCCGCATTAATTAAGTGTTGCTAGAATATAGAATTTTCCTCCGATTGCGGAAAAATAATATATTAGGCTTAGTTGATATTGACTAACATTATTTTGAAATTTTATTTGAAATAGGTAGATATGCAAAGAAATTAAAGTTTTCGCTATAATAGTTTCTGCGGATTTGTACCCGGTCATGCTCCACGCGTACCCTATGTAGCACGATACAATAGATAAAATCAATTGTGTCTCATTAGCGGAGCTAGATACATACTTAACTATTTCTCATAAATATTATTTGCTTGAAGAAAAAACCAATCATTCAATCAATTTCATGATTCTAGGTAATTAATTTGCCTGCAATTTTATGTAATTTTTCTGTTTCAAGCGAATGTTTATCGACGCGATAACATACAGTGAATGGTTACATCACATTTTTAATCAAACGTAAACTTACGTGCTAAAATAAAATATCAAATTGCATCAGCCGTTTCATCTCAGCTAATAAATACTTGCCACAATTTTTTTTGCAAAGGAATTTGTAAACCGGGCATGGCTACCCCGACGAGGCCCTGTCCCTAGTACTCCCCCGAGCATTCGCTTCGCTCTTCAGTCCACTTCAGTCGAACGTGGCGTCTTGTTGTGTATGCATGTCGCACTTGTTCAACGGGACGCGAACTGTATTGTCGATCGACGATAAAAATAAATACGATACATTCATGAATCGAACTGTTAAACAAAGCAAGTGTGGTCAAACACTGTTATGGTAACATATCAGCAACTTGTAACTTACAACGGGACTGTTTTGATAACAAACGAACCGAGAACTATTGTGTATGCATCGATTTTACCGAGAAAAAAAAATACTTTGGGATTGAAGTGTTTTCAAAAGTGATTAGTGGGCTCTTAAAGAGACTGCGCTGCTATGACAAGTGTAAACAGTGTTTTTAGTACAAAGTTAAACCGATATCAATACGAGATTGTTATTGTTATAAAATCGTGAAGTTTGTGTGATTATTTGTGGAATTACGTGCGTGGGTTTGCGTTGCCCACGCTGGTACTAAATACTGCAGTTTGACTCAGTTCATGCACTCTTGCAAAAATGATGTGGCCCTCATCTCAAGCTAGTAAAATACTGACAAGTCTACTTCTAGTTATTGTTCTGTACTGCATTTGTATGGACACTTTCTTATTTCTACGGATACAGGACTATAAAATAGATTTCTTCGACGTAGAACCTAATGTCACGCAAGAAACTTCTACGATTAAAGAAACGAGAAAACTGCCGAATTACGAGGAAGTAACATGGGTTCCTTGTACCATAAACCCGTTGTGTCATCCTACGGTGAAAGCATTAATGGTGGACCATATCAATCACTATATTTATGGGCCTTTGTGTGCGATCATGGATATAGGTCTAGGCATTTCTGAGAACATGCTCCTCATAACACCGAACATGATATCCGTCTTCCATGTCTTCGTTGCACTTATTGGCGCGAAACTGTTGACGTGCCCGAATTTAGCGGCGAGGAGAGTAGCCATAGTTCTGTTCCAAATACGAATGTTTTTGGATGATCTGGATGGCCATGTAGCTAGAGAGAGAAAGCATATAAAAGGAGAGAGATCAGACGTTGGAACTTTGGGCTACTGGGTCGACGGGATTTGTGATTTACTTGGCGTTATTGCGATGATGATTGGGATAACATTGTACTTGCGGAACAATCCTCCAAGACGTGGATATAAGAACACGCCAGCAAGCACCCTTCCCTACCACCAATTAAAAGAAATAAACTCCACAGAAGACATAGAAAAGGACCATAATGCCGACAATGGGATATCGTACAAAACTAAAGTGACTTTCCAGAAGATAGCTCAAGTCATTGGTCTCTTTTCGGGACAAATGTTACTATCATCCTTAGCTTGGAACAGGTACATAGATATCTATCAAGATCTTTTAGAAAATTATTATTGTACTGAATACGATGTTTTTAGACGAGAGATAATGTTTAAATCTGGTAAGTTTTTCTTTGCGTCAGCCATTTGGAGGATAATGAATCCTCATAGTTACCTCCATGTGCTGTCCTTGGCAGTATTTTGTGATAAAACCTGGTGGTTCTTGAAAACTGTACATTATGTTGGATATTTAGGTTTAGTAGTAGCTGTAGGTACTTCAGAATACCTTATTGATAACATAAGAGCTTATGTGTTGAACGGTGTAGATGGGCGATGATTATTTCCTTGACATTGATAAAAATGTTATGAAAAATATTTTAAGGTGCTCTTCTGTTATATCTTTGGATATTAAAAATGAATCTAAAAAAAATGTTGTTTTTTCCAAATTTTATTAGGTTAGTCTCCGCTTTCGAGATTCGTAAAAAAGAGGTTCAAGGAAGTAATTTGACCCTATTAAGATTACGCTCCGAATTCCGATTATTTCGTAGGTAATATTAGAATGGAGATCAAAATAGATGTTTTGGTTCCAAACCAGTTGCGCTTTGCTTTGTTTATGTTTACGGCATGGCGGTTTCATTGTTTATAATGTGTCTATGGTTTTTTATAGAACCAACCGTCTAAGTGGGTTGGGTTGGGAGTTTCGGATTATGAAAGTGGAACATTAAAACTGATTTGAATTAAGAGCGATAAATTTGTTAATTGTTTTGATAAAATGGCCGAGCTTTCGATTTTTAAATGATCAATAATTAGTGAAGTAAATAAAATACAAAAGAAACTTAGGTAGGTACCCAACTTACCTATTAAGTTTCATAATACATATTATAATAAATTATGCTGGTATTGTCACGATCTTCATTTCTCATTGAATAAATAAGTAAATGTCGTGCAATTAGTTAAGCTCGAATACACGGTCAACTCAATAAATAAAATTCCAATAATACTTTAAAATGTTGTCTACTGAAAAATTTTAACGATATTACTAAAGGAAGGTACTTATCTCAAAGTAGTAAATCATTGATCCATTTTAAATAATTACCTTCTACCTACTATTAGCTAGCTAGAATTATTTTATTTTTAACCCACCGAGAAGTAGCCATCTTCAAAAAATCTCTCGCCAAATTGACGCAGATAAATTAAAACTAATGACTAATGAGTTACACGAACACAAAGTTTCATAAATACAACACACGCCGAAGTAGAAACTTTTCATGTACTTATTTGAACAAACTACACACACAAATTGGCACAATTTGAATAAGTTGGTTTATTCCATAGTTTATTTTAATTTGATTCATCTCGCTATTCCCCGAAGGGCTAATTAGGCAGAGGTGTTTGTTAAATAAACAAACTTTACCGACTGTGAAAGAAAATAGGGAGGCCATTTTGCCATTATCCGGGCACGTAGGTACTAAATTACTAACACAACTTAATTATTCGGTTAAGTCTGCCATTGAGAATTTCTTAAAAGGATCATATACCTATTATACAAACGCGTAAACGGTGTGAAACAGTCAGAATCTGAACTATTGAATCAGAAACACAAACACTAAACTGGCTCCTGTAACACAGGTGTTTTTACCTAGCGCAGGAGTCAGGGTTTCACTTTGTTTGTCATGTTTGTACACGTCTTTTTATGCCATTTTTTTGTGTACTTAGCCATAGTTATCCACCTAGTGGTAGGTGGATAAGTACACAAAAACAATACTAAAGCATTTCCAGCTTGGATGCCGAACACAAAAGCAAGCTCAGTTTTGCTCACGTTTGCGCCCACCAAACCATTGTGGTAGTTGTGTAATTTTTTTAACTACATTAATGAAGTCAAAAGATCAACAAAGTGCATAAACATTGAAGATTTTCCCGTGCATTCACTATGTGAATCACTATTGTTAGATCATGCAATGCATTTTGTAAAAGAAGTACTTACCTATACAAAACATAGGAAAACGTAAAATATTTATGAACACGTTCGTCGTTCAAGCACAGGTTCAAGTGTTAACGCTCAGTCGCGCCACGATAACAATCCCGTGGTCGCTCGCTTCATAAAAGAATTGCTACTTTATAGCTTTTACATTAGGGTTGCTTAAATATCGTATTATGTTTATAATTTTGCTAGTTAGTCAAGTGATTGGTTTCGCGTTCGTTTCGAATAACGAAACCTACAGCACTCACAACTAACAAAGCTGGTAAAAAATCATTAATTATGTCAGTTTACTTCTGAATCTGATACAATAGGTGCACTGCCCAAAAGTCCTCTTCTCCCTCACTGATGTAAAGAAAATGTCCATTAATAACATTAAAATCATTCATTCAAGTTAGGCTGAGAATCGACACTTTTTGAATGTCTTAAGTTACGACGGACTGGAACAGAATTCGTTCGTAATTCGATCACAGACTTTTTTTTTTATTCATACAGAAACGGATATGAACATTGTCTCATTCAATCCTACTGCCTGGTATTGCAGTCTTACGAATAATGTTTGAAGACTACAATAGGGCTATTAAATTTTTTAGAGCGTAAACTTTGCACTTCCAGCGAATTAATGGTGCATGTCCTTTGTGATCTGTTCGTAGAAATGAATAACTTAGTATTTTCCCTACATAAAATAAGAGCAGTTTGTGACTATGACAGTAGGTAGGGGTACAGCCAAAGAAACGATGGATAGACTGTGTGGAAAATGATATGGCTGGAAAGACGGTTATTGCTAAGAAGATGGGCAATAAATAGAAAAACATGTTGCGCTGAACTGAGATAAATTGTGATAGCGACAGGAAAATGATGATAGTAGACTGACGGTGCGTGATATGCCATGCATTTCTTCTTCTTTCGTGTAGAGCATAGTTACTCAAACTAATTTTGCCCGCCGCCCACTTTGAGAATATGTTTTACTTACCATCTGTCGCGAATCTGAAACACCTATTGTCAGGATTATATTTAAACGTGTAATATTATATAGAAGTATGAAAGTCTCAAACACCCAGCGAGGTGGCGTTGTCGCCCACGATGAGATCCTATGGTGTACAGAGTAGCTTGTGTCTTTAGAAGATTCCACAGTCGAAAATGTTGCTAGCAGGACTAACAGCCCAGAGTGCACCTGAGTATCTCGTGGGGGTTTCCTTCAAAGCACCCAAGACATTGGTATAGGCGCTATCGTGTTTTCGTCCCAAAATAACTTTACAGCTGCAATCCAATAGACTTTCATTAGTTGATACTTCTCTAAGTACCTCATAAACGTGTCCACTTTAATTCGAATGTAACTACGTCGGGAGATGTCTATTGTCAAGAGTTCACAGAATTTATGGTTTTAATCGCCATGTTCAATCTGTATCGATTGCTCCATTAAATTCGCATTAGCTTGTATGTGTTTTTACTGTTGGTTCGAGTTGATTACATTGCCTGTATACTGTTAGAAAATAACGGTGAAAATCTCAAAGGGAATGCTAGGTTTCTGAAAGTTTCAATTTATTCTTTAGTTGTCCTGCATCGACTGAGATTGGTTGGTGTTTGTTGATTGTAATTGAGGTGTTATTGCTGTCTGCAGCTATATTAATGACGTCAGAGCTGGCCCTTCTACCAAAAATATGTTAAACTTAAGAGTATTTGACCTAGCTGGTTGGATATTCTGTGGCAGGGTTCTTGTTTATAAGTTTGACAGTGGTCGAAGAACCTTGAAAGATCGTTCAATGACTTATTCAAATCTTTGAGCGTTTGTTAAGGTTTCGATACGCGTCGAAAAACGCACAATAGCACGGATTTTTAAAACAGGTCAACTGATGTATGTTCCTCGATTACTCGAAGACGGCTAGACTGATTTGAAAAATTATTTCTTTGTTTGAAAGGGTATACATTCCAGGTGGTCCCATTGTCATCAGGTCAGGATCTGATTATGGGATCCTGGAGAAATCGAAGGACCTCTTCAAATATTATAGGCACACCTATAGCAATTTGGGTATTTTTTATAGTAACTCGTGCATTTGTTCCCGGAAAGCACCGTTTGGTGAAGTGGAACTGATGATGAAGACCACAGTTGGCCACCGGAACTACTCAATAATAAGTATTTCACGGGTTGCGATTCGATTACTTTAATATGGTTGCTAAGCAATTTATGCTCGTCACAATGCGAATTTTGAAATGGAGCTGATGGTGAAATACCAGGAGAACTCAACAATTAACGTCCCTGCATCGGGAAAAGCAATATTTTGTAAAAGGCGATGAGCAAATTGACACTAGGCTATTGTAACTTATATAAATTATAAGCAGACCCACTAAAAGTTTTTATACTTAGTTAGCATTAATAGAAGATTGTCGGAGTCAAAATATTTAGTAGCGTTTGAATACATATTGCATCGAAGCCTTCAAAGGACAAATACCTAATAATATACCATCCAATTTCGCCAAGGCTTGTCTTGTTTGCTTAGTGAGAAATGACCTTCTGTCCTCCAATCTTCAAAAAGCCTTATCATCCAAAAACTATGTTGGATGCCCATAAAAATAATCATAACATATAAAATAAAATATTACATATTTGCTACTTTTGCTAAGTGGCTTGTTTGCAGATCACACAATGTTAAGAGGGCAACGCAATTTGTAGCAGCAACTGAATCGTCCTCTACATTAACTACCATTGTGACTACCAGTAATATTGTAGCACGTCAAGCTGTCTGTTCTCCTTTAATTTCCCTGAAAGGGTAATTAACTAGGTTGTAGTTAATTCGACCCTGAGTTAATGTTACCCTATTGGCTAGTTTGTTGTCTGTGAATACCTACTTTAGATAACTCTCAATAGGCTCGCTCGTGTTGATAAGTTGATGCTCTTGTGGTTCCATGATAGCCTACGTCATGTATGAACTTGAAGCTGAAGTATTTGTTATACTCGTGGAAAAGGACAGTTGAAAAATATAAAAAGATATAGTTTATAGGCCAATTGCCCCGAAAGCGCAGAAGATTGTCTTGTCTCGCGAACATCAAAAGGTTATTGTAACCCACGTACAACGGTCCAAATGGGAGTCTAAGTGCGGAAAAGGGAGCCCCATCATCTTCAAGGTTATTGTAATTAATTGAAACTAAGCAGAGAGTAGATAAATAAAATACATACCTTTTTGAGCGCTTTTATAAATTCTAACCTGACGATATTACCGTGGCACAGTAAATGTATGGAGGAAGTACGTACACGAAATGTGGACGGAAATTTAAATGCGTCTTCATATAATATTCCCATAAATATTACCTACTTCACTGTGTTATCGTGTTGCCGTGGACGTCCACGTTAATATCGTCACGTAAGAAATTATAAAAGCCACATTTGTGGTTCACGACACTTTACTTTTTTCGCTTTAGTGGAAACCGGTCATAATACGTGGCAATGGGAAAATCTGGCTGAAAATTAAAAACAGAAGCAGTCAAATCCCGAATGTTGATTTAAACCCGTGCTTGTGACTGAGGACCTGAGGTGTGATTTAAGTCATTACGTCCACTCCTGTCTTCTACCAAGATCTCATAGTACTGAGAAAAAATCAGCGGAACAATGATAAATAACATCAACAATGTTCTTCCAGTAACCACATTTATCACGTGCTTCAAAAGACTAAAAACACAAACATTTGCATTCCGCCAGTATTGAACTCAAAAACATTGGTTCTGTTACGTTTAGCCGTTTTCATCTGCAATTCAATAAGGCGAAACGGTCACGCATAGGATACGTAAATGTAACGGGTTTTCAGGAGGAATATCAATGAAAATGCTGTTTTATTATGGCAGTTCAATATTCGTACTTTTGGTTATGTCGACTCGTTTCATGATTGCGTAACATCTATAATGGATTCGAAGGGTCTTTGACCTGGCGAAAAAATTCAACGTATTCTAGGCAAAGATGGTGCTCAAAGATGGTGCTCTTTATCATCATCAACCTTTAGCTGTCTTCTGTTGAAACACACACACACACGTAATGGCCACTCTTACCCAACGCTGATTGGCATATTTTTTCATATCCCTGTCTGAATCAACATCCTCAACCAATCTTACATATTCACATCACTCTGACGACCAGCCTTACCTCTTGTTGCCCAGTAACTGCGTTGATGCCGAGGTCAGAGAGGCAGTTACTCCATGTAAAATACTGGTGTTTAGCTGCAACCAGCTAGACTGGAAGACGACCTCAATATAGTTGGGGGTAAAGGCTAGGCAGATGAGGATGATCCCCGTCTGAATCACCGCTCAAACTATGACGAAGACAAATCATTCATAAGCCACCTTGACATGTGTCAACCAAGGTCCCGAACTTACTCCAATTTAATGATAGCTCCATTGAGATTTATAATAAAAACCGGCGTGGGATGTAGCCTTGTTCTTGTAATGAAGTAATAACGGTTAGATATCGATCAACGTTGAATGATCGCATGGTCTTCATGGCCGTTTGACGATTTTTTTGGGGAAGCTTGTTTTGAACTGATTTTTTTGGCGCGGCCTTGGCGCACATTAGGCATTTCTATATATTTTAGAAACACATATTTAGCAGGTTCACGTGGTTTTTTTCACGTGGCTAAAATTTGTTGGTTGAATCGGTGAAAGTATTACTAAGTTCCTTACCAGTCAGTTTCGCTACCTCCTTTCTGACTGTTTTTTACCCATGCATAGCATGAGCTTTTCTCATAATTATGACTATATCTTAAAAGAAGAATTACAAAGTAAGAAACTGTGTAATGACAAGTATTATACTACTGAAAACTCCTCTATTTTCCAGTCCTTTGAACTCTCTGGAGTTCAAAGGACTGGAAAATAGAGGAGTTTTCAGTCCAGACTAACATTTTATCTTATTGCAGCAATCGATCCTACAACATAGACGCTATTTGAAAACATCTCATCACGTAGAAGCGTCTCGTCGTCTGATAGTTTGTACGGCTTCTCCCAATATAAAGGTGGTAAGGTTTCAAGATAAGCTCCTAGGATTAACCTTACAATTCCCTTTTATGTAAGTGTTGATAATATTCTCTAGTACTGAATCGAAACAAAATAAAGCCATCAACAGCATATTATATTATAGTCGTAAAACATTTATGAGTTTTTACATATGTTTTGTCATTGAACAATAAGATTTTTACTAGAGTAGTTTTTCCCTCTTATTCAATACCTACTTAGTTTATATGCTTTGTCCTTAGTTAAGAGACGTTTATGCGGGTTTTATTAAACTACAATGTTGCTTTCTAAAGCTGTATTTCCTTAAGGAAAGTTGGTTCTGAGTCATTGTGGCTCATCATGGTGACCCTATATGGAATGTCCGCCTTCGGGTCCTGTTTATTAATACTTACTTGAAAACTTGTATAAAACCCTAATTTTTGTTATGCGTCTGTATATTCAGTAATTCCTTCAGAGTTCATAATTGTTATCATCTTAATATTTTGACTTTCTTCAGCAGTCTCGTCATCCCTTGCATTGGCAACACAAGGAACACAGTCTATCCAGTGATTTATTTCAATCTCGCCATTAACATTACTATGTTTTTCGGCTACCATCTTTTTTCTTATAGAAAGTCTCTTACAAAAATAGAGTCGGCTAAGTGATTTTACAAACAAGTTTATTCGATACTTTCCTCATACGATGCGTGGACAATTCCAAGTATTATCGAGCGTTGACACTACTTATAGCGAAGTAATGTTTCCTCAAGATCTTCAGCAAAACGTCCCGGCCTCAAATAAGGTCATATACTAGTACTACTCATGTTTCCAGTAGAAGTCGTTATTATTCCCAAAAGTTCAGTATCTGCAGCTTATCCTTATTACATTTAAATGAGTTACTATGGTAGACTTGACGATTAGGTTATTTCAGATAAATTTCTTCATAGTAATCCAGAAGGTTCAAGTTAGGCAGAAGTGATGTGCTATACAACTGCCTATTAGTACCCAGTTTGGTATGAGGGATAGCTAATCAGGGTGTGCGGTACTTAAGTATTTTCGTATCGTCACCCGTGCGGGCAATTTTATTGCAGACTCAGGTCGTGGTCTATAAACGCCACTTAGCTCGTGCCTTGACTCTACCTTGCACTTGTAGTTTGATAGTTGTGCGACAGTGACAGGAATAACGCTTATCCTATAGGTTGATTTCCACCAAACGGTTCGCAACGCATCCGATCGGAAAGGATAAGAACGGATGCGGCGACAGCCGATCGCGTCCGGTAGCATGTCGACGCATACGATCGGCTCCGTACCGTCGCTTGCGTACGTACCTATTTGTTTTTGCGCCTAGTCAAATAGTTTCATTCCTACCGTGTTTACGTGTTGACATGTTCTAATTTTTGAAAATGGTTGAAGTTGACGTAGTATTGTTGGTTATTGCATTAGAAGAAGAAGAAAATAATCATAAAACACAGAAGAGGAAACTAAAAATTTGGACACAGCCGAAAGGATTCGATCGAATACGACAACAGGCGAACGGAGCCGATCGCGCGTCGCAGCATACTTTTGGCAACGTCGCGTCGCGTGTTGCGGAAGATGCCCGCGGTTCAAACTGCTGAGCGCGGCTTGGTAATATAGACTTTAAATACTGTGTACACGATTTAATATCGTTCAAAGTCTGTTGAAAAATCCGTTCCGATCCTATGCGATGCGAGCCGTTTGGTGAAATTATCCTTAAGTACGTGTAAGTAACGTTTAAAGATCTCGGTTTCTAAGGGTTTGGAGTTACACATAATTGCATTGTAAATTGCCATAAAAATATCATGAGTACATCTTCTAAGTTACTTTCCTTTTTTATTGCACGGTATAGCTATAAAAGTTATGTTATATTTTTTCATGTTTATTTATTTTATCCGGGCTTGTCACGCTATATGATCATCTTCAGTAAAAGGCGTAACTGGTATTGATCAGTTTTATAGTTTCTTTTGAATAGATATCTGGAGAATCGTATAGTTCTATTTTAACTGTTTATTGTGTTTTCAATTGGATAACGACATTTATTAATCTTTTGTGTCCATGACAATAGGCATCCCTATTGACAGCTTCAATTAATGCTATAGGCAGGGGAACACAAATTGAAAGATAAAAACACAATGCTTTGGCTTTGTAGACGGCCTGGTTATTAAATATCTCTTTATGTTAGTATTTCGCTAGACCAAATTGTGATGCTTTACACAGACACAAGTTATTACCAATATCTCGTTAAACGTAAAACTTTTAGACATTAAAAAATTAAAAGCCACCAATTCGTTCAGCCTTTCTCAAGTTTTTCCACAGGACATTGTCTCTGAATTTTCAAGGCTTCCACATTCCTGAGTGCTATTTAAAATAACAACGGCTACAAAATAACATTCTATTCCAACTGGGTTAATTTCTATATTATACGAATTGGCTCCTCAAACCCACTTAAAATCGACCTTTACAGTTGTTATTTGAGCCTGGTTTCCAAATGCCTCGAATTCTCTCCTGCCAAAATCTGTTGGCACGTTGCCAAGTTACGTTACTTTTATCGTCTTATCGACCCTGACTTGACCAGTGCTTCATAATTTTGAGACTTAATCTGTTACGTCAGTTTTATAAGTTGGACGCCTTTTTTGGGACGTCGGCTTTTACTCTTTCGCTAATGGCACGAGCAGATAGGCTGCCGGTAACGATTTGTCTTCCATTTTCTAATGGTTTATGCTGAATAAGACTTTGGTTGAGAGCCAATCAAGACATTTCTATTCCATGTTTTGCGTTGCCTATTTCAGAGGCTCCTTCGCCTTGCCTTTCTCACTCTCTTTCTTCACGATCAAAATTAAAATCAGCTTTTGTCTTACTTTAAAAAGTGCAGACATATCAAAGAATCCATTTGGAGATTGTCAATCAATTTTGTGTTAGTCATCCTTAGTTTATAATTGGTCTAATTGTCAGGATTGTGACCCGAGACCATTTTAGCGACATATGTCATCGATTTAATAGACAGGAGCATTTTTAGACCTTTTGGAATTTGGGGCAACTGGGCAACTGCCTTCATTTAGAAGTGGTGAGTAATACAGATATTGCCACCCGAGTTATAATAAAAACTTTTTTACAAAAAAAAACAACCGACTTCCAAAAAAAACACTACAAAGTGAAAAATAACTTTAATTTTGGAAGTCGGTGTCGTTGGTTCCACATTTTCGTTTTTTTGACACCGACTTCCGAAATTAAAGTTATTTTTCACTTTGTAGTGTTTTTTTTGGAAGTCGGTTGTTTTTTTTTGTAAAAAAGTTTTTATTTTTCGCTTTTTAGTTGTACCTACCCCATAATACAAATTCATATAACACTAATTGCTATGTGAATATTAGTGACAGGAAGATAAACATCATCAATATAAACTAAGTGGAAAACAAACGTATTGTTGAATCTAATTCCAAAACTACCCAAGCAAAGTTCATAAAATTTATATGGGACCACCTCTGAAGCATACCTTATTCATTAATTAGACTAGATGCTGATAATCCTGGCTGCAGCATCAGGCCAGACTTATGTCAACATTGCATTGAACTTATAATTTAGTCCTGGTTAAAATGAGCCCAAACACGACTATGGTGCTGTAATTTCAAGGTTTGTACTTTTTCTGATGCTCCTGGCTTCAGCATCAGGTCTCTCTCGTGTTCCTCATTAACAGTACATTTATCCACACATCGAGCCCTTTTCAATGAGCCTAAACACGATATATCTGCTGTTAGTTGTCGAGGAGTTAGGCACTCTGCAGACTATCCTGATGCAGCATCAGGTCATGACATGATGATCATGACACCAAATGTGGCAAATGCCCTATCCATACCAAACATCAAAATAATTTACTAAAACGGGACCCTTGCCTGTTCGAGTAACTTCTTACTGTTAAGAAGTTGTACCTTCCATCATCAGCTCAGCTACCTGAGATGGTGACATCCATACGCAAATACACAAGATACTTAATAAAATATGCGAAAAACAATAAGTGAGCCTATAAAATTTGAGGGTTGCCCTCGATTTCTCTAAGATCCCATCATCAGATCCCGACTTGTTGACTATGGGACCATTTGGGAAGTATACCCTTTCCAACAAAAAAAGAAATTTTCAAATCGGTTGGCAAGCGACGGAGTTATGCGCGAACAAACCTAAAAAAAAAAAAAAAAAAAAAAAAAAAAAAAAAATACAAACATTCGAATTGAGAACCTCCTCCTTTTTTAGAAGTCGGTTAAAAAGATAAGTCAAGAGTTCTATTATCGGTATAAAAAGTTTAAATCCATGCAATCTTGAAGATTAAGATGATTCAGGCTTTTTTGTTTGCAAGGTTTGTCATGGTTCTTATCTCATTTTTTTTTCAAAGCATTGTGTCACAGTTATGCCTTCTGATAATACCTTGATTAGATGCCGCCACTTCTTTTCCTTCATCTTTCTAAGACATCAGTTTAATTAATGTTTTTCTTTTCTGCAGTTAATTTCGCCATGACGTGATACATCTGCAAAAACGTCGTCTGGTTTAGACCAATAACTCGTTTTAGTATTTAAATAACTTCTTGGCCTTGGTCGAAGAAATGTTTTGTGCGTTCATACTCTCGTGACTTTGAAAGCCTAGTTTCTCGTGCATGAATGTTACTGTCTTTATGTTCAAAGTTATTTCGATGTTACATAATCCAATTGAAACCGATATGCCTCATTGGTCTGGTCGTAAAGACGAAGCACGACTCCGGAGCAAGGAGTCCTCGATAAGAATAGATGCCCGAGTTGGGAAAATTGGTATTGAGAGTTTTTTGTTAGGGATTTCTCAGCAGCAGCCCGAAGTTGGGACTTTTGGCCGTTTAACTGCATAAGGCTCGCCTCCTATTACATGGGACTTACACATAACTGGCGATGTGGGTGTGCTATACACCTCTGCCCAAGGGCCTACCCCTTTTTTAGGGAATACTGGCGTCATATTACGTTATGTTGGATTCCATTATCTTTTGATACTAGGGTTGTACAGTATTGATGTTTCAGCTTCTTTTAAAATGACACGCAACAATGCATGCACGCAACTCTATCGCAGTTCACTGCTGAGCTTCGTAAAGCCGATATTAAATAACTGCCTGTATTTCATCATAAAAATAATACATTGTAGAAATTCTTGGCGGGTGCGTCTCATATCACATAAAGTTATTAGGTATATTTTCATTTTAATAACATTCACAAGATATAATAAATGTGAGATATACGAAGTGTTGATATCATTTCTTTACATGTAACATTTATATACTTACTCTAAAACTTATTTCGTATAACTTTGTTGGATATATTTAATCGAAAATCATTAGGTCTATCGTTTAAAATATTTGAAAGTCAAATAATTTATTTCAACAAGACCTAAATAACACGCACAATGGTCCATTTGAAGGACTAAGAGCGGAAACCATACCCATAACATAGAAGACCTAAATAATGCCACATTAAATTCTCAAGAGGTCTGCCATTCAGAAGGTTAGTTGCATTCTTTTATCTGAATATTCTGAAGAGCTGTGCATAACTTCTATTAGTTTTAATTTCAAAGCATTTAT
Organism: Hydraecia micacea; assembly: GCA_914767645.1. NCBI lineage: Eukaryota > Metazoa > Arthropoda > Insecta > Lepidoptera > Noctuidae > Hydraecia > Hydraecia micacea. Next base: position 1,001,261 of record OU611801.1, on the reverse strand, counting down.
TTCAGTTAGCCCACTTACAAGCACTTGTAGATTCTAAAGAAGTTCATTCAGAAAGTTTGTTGAATACTATTATCAGTAAGTTTTAGTTTTTTAACCGACGAAAAACAAGGGAGGTTCTCAAGTCGACGCGTATACCCCGAAGTTTGTCCCATATAAATTTAGAAAAAAAATCCAACCCTAAGGGTAGGAAAACAGGGGATGGTCAACAAATAATAATTAAAGTAGGATTATACAGTATGTATGTATGTATAACAGTTAATATTTAAAGTAAGGTAGGTAGCTATTTTAAAAGTAATAAAAAATTAACCATGTAGTAATTATTAGTAAATTATAGCCACAAAAAATTATAAAATAAAACTTTTAACAAAAAAATTAAACCGCCGAAAAAACTGAAAAGCAAAAAATTATAAACTTTTTATATTTAACTTTAATAACTAAGTTCTTAAACTAATGTAAGTATACCTAAGTAATTTTGAGTCAGCGCCAAACAATCAATGAACAAAGGTCACTAAATTACCTAAAATTTAAAGAAATAACCAAATCAAATTAACAATGCAACGTGAAATCTCCAGAAAAATGCGCTCTCCGCACCACTCCGACCACTCGCAACGATATTAATTTGCTTGTTTGGCGCCGACTCAAAATTACTTAGGTATACTTACATTCGTTTAAGAACTTAGTTATTAAGGTTAAATATAGAAGGTTTATAATTTTTTGCTTTTCAGTTTTTTCGGCGGTTTAATTTTTTTGTTAAAAAGTTTTTATAAAACATTCATTGGAACCTTGCTTCATAGAATCAATAGCGCACAACCCATACTTACTACAATACCGTGTTTCACTGAAAATGCTATAAAACGTTGTATATGTAGGTATATGACACCAGACTGACACCAATCGATATACTGCCTAATTATCAGAATTGATCCAGTAATTTACACGGTATTTGTGAGCTTGGAAAATTATATGGTCGGTCGGGTTGAAACGAACCCAGCGAGTCGAGTAGGCTTTGTTGTTGACGACGTTGTGTTTTTTTTAAATTGATGAGGTTTAGAGGACTTTTGTTGAATAGGAGACTCGAGAGTTCAAATACCTACCTATTCATAATTCTCCTGCCTGCATTATCTCAAGGAGGTCACTCCTGACATTTAGGATCGTGGCCTTCAGAATGTCACGAGGCTGATTGTGAGTTGCTTCAAGTATTATTAATTAAAGGACCGGTGTTGGGTTAGGTGGATAGGTTTATGAGTGCTAACGCGTGCCCGTATTCCCGCCGTAAGCGGCAGAGGAGGACACCGTGGAGTTTTAGCGGGTTAGAGTCCCACATAACTGCACTATCTCCCCGTGGTAGTGCAGAATAATAATAATAATAATAATCATTTTATTATCAGGCAGCTTGTGTTTTGAGGGTGGTTGAGGTTTATGTGGTATGCTGCGCTATGTGCCGCCTATACTTTCATTTTCTTTGGATGCCAGTTTCTCATAACAAACAAGAGCTGGTTTTCTTGGAATGCTGTTGCATTGCACTGTTTCTTCTTCCCAAACTTACTCGTATACTTGTTACCTTGCAACTGTTACTTGTGATGGTCTATTTGAAGACACCCTCACCCTTTGGAATCTGTATGACTAAAACATCTTCGTTTCTAATTACAGCCCCCAAATTCTCCAGCTTTCACACTTTTCTATAGAAATAACTGAGAGGGACCAAGAAACAGCTCAACAAGCTCCCCCAGCAACCTCCGTCAGTCCAATACAAAACGCAAGACTCCCCTGAATATTTATCCATCGGATACAAAACTATATATATTCTATCTATATTCTCACTGCTGGGACTGGGACATAGGCCTCCTCTCTGTGAGAGGGAGCGGGCCCAGTGCGGTTTGGTAGATGTCACATGTCTTCGAATTTTTGGTTCTAGGACATGCCGGTTTCCTCACGATGTTTTCCTTCACCGTTTGAGAGCAGTGGTGATGAAATAATTTACACAAAGTAAAGCGCCTGTCAGGGTTCGAACCTACGACCTATATCTCGTAAGTCGCGGTCGTTACCACTGGGCCACCACTGCTCTAGCTTAAATCCATATATTATAAGTTCGAAAGTGTGTCTGTCGGTCTGTTACCTCTTCACGCTTAAACCGCTGAACCGATTTAGATGAAATTTGGTATAGAGATAGTATGAGTCCCGGGAAAGGACATAGGATAGTTTTTATCCCGGTATTCCCACGGGATCGAGACTTATGCGGATGAAACCGCGCGGCGCTGCTAGTAAATAATAAAAATACTACATCCTCCTTACTACAACATTCCTTGCGAGCCTCCCCAAGTCCCAGAGGGAATACTAAGAATCTACCGTAATCTTACGCATACCTTGTGGTCCTTGTGAGATGAGTAATGCTTTTTTTGTTTATACTTATGAGATTAGCTCTGAGTAACTGTGAGTGTGAAGTGGTAGGTAAAGTCACTCTCACTACCTACCACTTAGCGCGTAACATAATATAAGTACAGACGCGCCAGCACATCAACCTACTACAGTCCGTCAGAATTCTGTAATAGATTTTCAACTTTATCGCTAAAGCATAAGGTTCAATGTTGATTGGGAAAATTTGACAGTTAGGGGTAGCTTGATGTGCTGGCGTCTGTACATAACTTAGAGTTAGATAAGAGACGAATGTTTAAGCGTAATCTGCGTTCGCGATTTATTTGCCAAAAATGTAAACAAATATGAATTAATGGAAAAATAACTTTAATGTTATGTAAGTACAATAAAGTTCAGTTTACGCTACAACTTCAAACATTTTTATACATTTTTTAATAGGTAGTGCTCGTTACTCTGAAATCAACTTAATTGTCATTTAAATAAAGTTGATATTTGATTAACTTGAAATAGGGTGGGGGTGTGCAGCCCTGCGCAATTTTACTATAGTCAACTTAGAATATAATGATGCAAAACAAATATTGAATATATCGGCCCTAGAAGTCTCCGCTTGCTGAACAGCTCTTCTAACTTTTCAATTTCTTATGGTTTTGAAAAAACAAATCAGTATGCAACATAAATAACGTTCCTGTCAAAATAAAACTTGTCTGCCAGTCCTCAGTCAATGACGTAATAAGTCTGAATTATTGCGTAGACTGAACCGTAAATACCTTGTAGAAATTCAGATTTAAGACTCTGACTGACGTCTTTGTCTTACAGTTTATTTTTGCTTTATTCTAAGATTTCTCTCGCTATGGTATTTGTCAGCATTTTTCGCAGAAAGGCATCCTGGCATGACTGCATATTCAATAGTATTTGTACGATTTCTGTCTTTCTTCGAAACGAACGTGAATACCGGTTGAATCAATTAAACTTGCTTTACGAATTTTTCATTGGCTGGGAAATTTTTTATCGATCCTCAACAAAGAAAAGAACAAGACTCTTCTATACTTACATAATCATTTAAATGAATCAACTTAGCCTTTCTTCGCCTCCGTGTCTCGGAAAGCACGTAGAGCCGTTGGTCCGGCTGTCATTTGTAGAACTTTTACAATCGTCACCCAGGGGCATCGTGTTACCCAGTTACTGGGTTGCAGAGTTCAGACAGGCAGATGTAAAATACTAGTATGTATAGACCGACCGCTTAACTGTGACGTAAACAGTTTTATCACTTTAATAATGATTAAATAATATAATTAAAATGTTTTCTGATAACTGCGCCTGCGGCTCGCGTCTGGCCGGAAGCTGCGACTGCGATCAAGGGCACTTATTTGAGGCCAATCTGTTGAAGCTTTTTGTTACGTACTTACTAATTTTTCTTTGTAAATATTCTCTCTTTAATTTTATTAAAGAGGCGTTTAAACGATATCAGAAAATACTGCTGGATGATTTATAAAACGGCGAAACTATTTTTGACGCCATATTTTAGTTAGTTAATAGTATGCTTTAAGCAGACGTTACGAATCGTTACTTTAAGCAACGTTTAAGAAGTTATAATTTTCAGGCAATGTTTCTTAAACTATGTATTAAAAAAAACTGATCGTATTCGGATTTCTTCTTCATCACACGATTCTATTTAAAAATAATTTACAAGCAATGAGCTGGATATTGAACACAATAAAATTGTCATGCATTTATAAAAAAAAAAAATAGCTCACAGAATTTTATCGTTAAACGGAAACCGTATCGGGAAACCCATAAGGAAAAGTTAATAATAAACTATGACTGTGACATGTTATGTTATGATATGTTATGTTCTTGCAACGGCATCAAAGGGCACTACAACATGGACATAGCATGCATGTGTAGTGTTGATACTTCAAGTGTGAACCATTCATTACTATTCTTTATTGTGTCACTCGAGTTTTTGTGAGAACCTTATGGGATGTATACTTATAGAGTTCTAAATTCTGTGAGAACTTTAGTCATCCTTTATGGGATATCCGAAGTCAATCCAGGGCCGTTGAAACCTAACAGAAGGAGTGCTTGCCATTTGTCACGAAGTTTAAACGATTTTTACTTTCTGGGAGCCGAAAAAAAACCGAGTGCAATAAAGGATTCAGGTACTGCCTTGAAAATTCAGACTCTAAACGCAGCCTCAAATCTACAAGTATATGTAGAACAAAAAAACTACTCTCTCAGTTTGCGTTCTGAGACTCGTAAATATTCGGAATTTGGAAGCCCAAAACATTTCGTGCCAGAAACATGGTTAAGAAACATTGCCCCACATTACAGTAACAAACGTCCTTGAACGTCCAGAACTGCATTTCGTGATCTAACGAAACATTCTACTATGTAAGTCACTGGCGTGCTACCAACACGTGTCAGGTCCAATACACTAAATAGATTTATACGTAGATTGTGGAAATGAGAGACACGTGTCGAAGAGGACATTAAGGCGGAAATATACTCATAACACACCACGTTATGCGACATCAATGAAGCTTACTCATTGGCCACATTTTTCATCCCGTTGAACTATTTTCGCCATTTGGCCAATAAGTAAGCGTGGGATGCCGTCGGGTATTACAAGTGTGCTGCGGCCTTAATTTGTGCTTCACTGTGACGAAAATTTCCATTTATGAACAAAAAATAATATCTATAATGCTTCGTTTGTCTAGTGGCTGCAAGCTCTAATGCTGAGCATAAGGTTCCCAGGTCGGGCAGTTATTGGGTTTTCCATCTGGAATTTCTCAGTAGCAGCCCGGAGTCTGGATTTGTGTCCTGTTGATGGCAAAAGACTCGCCCCCTGTTACATGGGACTTAAACATAACTGGTGAAATGTGGGTTTACTAGAAATAAGTACACCACTACCTCACACTTCGCAGAATACAGGCGTGATGGTATGTTATTAATATCTATCTATGACCCATGCTTTGGTGTCTAAAGCAGAGACTAAGTCTGTCTAAATTTTAGGCAGTCGAAAGCTTTTCCCAAATCTTTAGCTATTTAAAAACTTTTGGTTATTCTTATACACCGACCTTAAAATATAACACTTGAAACTGTCTTTGAATAAAAAAAGAACGTATTGAAATTAACAAACACGTGTGAAATGTCTATATTTACTAACACGTGTGTGTTATTTGCAACACAGTCTGTAATTTGAAAAAGACACATGGCCCTTAATTCTATAGTCGGAGGTTTTATTCATCGTGTCGCCTGGTCACATTGCGTGTTGTATAGGTCTAATGATATGGTAGAAGAGTGTGTATAATCATATTATCATACAAACGCCATGGACATAGCAATCAATTGTCTTCAAACAAACTTGCGATTCAATGAGTGTTGAAACAACCAATTCTGAAAGAATCGTGTTTTAAATAACTTAGAAAGACATAAAGGAGTTTATATTGAACAAAAATGTTAAACAGTTTAGTAGAATTTATGAATAAACCTAAACCCATGAATAAAAACAAATGCGCGATGTTCCTATGTGGTGACACCATTGATTGGTCCTTGTGTCCAAAATTCTTGGTTTATCAAAAGTGTTAGCAAGGCGAAGTCAATCCTTGAAAGGGAGTTGGAACAGCGGGAAAATTGCGTAACACACTATCAGTAGCAAAGGCTTTCATTTTGACAGTTCAACAACATTCATTGCGTTATTTACGGTGTTCCCTTGTTTCGCAGATAGAAATTTCATAGAATTTCGCTTCGCTGAAAATGTTTCATATAATATTTGGTCCTTGTATTTTTATTTTGAATATTATTGTATCAACGACTATTTACTTGAAAGAAACATATTTCACAGAAACACACTTCAATTAATTTTATAATCACGTTTTTTTATTTAACAAACTAATCAAACAGTAGAAATATTTTTAACGAATATTGTTTGTTCTGTGTATTTATCCGTGGTATTTTATTTCAACGAAAATGTAAAAATAGACGTTATGCTAAACTCATTCCCAGAAACACACAAGATTGAACTTGAGAACTTAGGATGCGAGTGAGCGAGCAAAGCGAGCGAACAAGCTCCTATCATCTCCTTCGTGTTAGGTTCCTTTAAACCCTGTAGACAGAAATACCGACCCCGCGAAACGGGGCTCCGTCCACAACGTCTAATTAATGATTAAAGACAATTATTTACCTTTATATACAATCTCATTGTATAATTTCAGAATGCCGTGCATAATATGAAGTCACTATTAAAGAGAATAACAAGATTGTTTTCCTGCTTGACTAGAATTTACCCGCATTGTGATTTTGTGAACGATGTGTTGTACTTTTATAGGAGGGTATGCGTTCTGTCAAAGGTATGAATTGAAACGTTTAGAAACTGTCATGCGATAAAATGTTTTATACTAACTAAACAATATGAGAATAAAGAATATTTGATTTGTTATTCTATGATAAGTATTGATAGTATTTGAATATCGAATCATAAAATTTTATTTGTAACAGAAATCTATGATTGAATTTTTTTCAAAGTAAGTCTATAAAAAAGTAAATGTAAAAATTATGTGAAACAAAATTCTATAAAACTGTTGTCTATAAAACAACGTACAACCGTTATTTACGTTGTTGAGCAGAGAAATTTTTCGAACATATAAAGCAATGAATATTCAGTGTGATTACAACACACGCAACGTTTTTGAGTTTTGTGTTACGCAATTAGGGTGCTGGTCAGTACTTACTAGGACTTTGATAAAAAAGCAAGAACGTGAAAATCTCGAATGACTGCTCCTTGGTATTATGGAATTGTTTTAAATTGTTTGATCCGTAGCACCACTTTAATGATTGACATCGCTATATAAAGGATCCTATCTTTTCTACAAAGACCACTAAACCTTAGTTCATAAGGTCTGAGGCGTTTGTATGAATATTAATTTAATATAATAAGTGAAAAAAGATGCACCCGGTTGCATCCGGTTAGACTGGAAGCCGACCCCAACATAGTTGGGAAAAGGCTAGGCAGATAATGTGAAGTGAAGAAAGATGCCTTGTGATAGGGGCTCGTTGTGCCAACTGTTTTGGCAAATAGAATACAAATGTAATCGCTAGATTTTTGACTGATTTCGGTGTAAGGATTTGTTGGTTGAGATATTGTAGATATGCCACTACAATATAAAGTACATTTTGAATGTCAAATGTTGATGTATTTTTGTAAGGGTAGTTTTAGATTTATGTAAATGGTGCTCTGTTTCCCGCAGCAGTGTGCCATTTGCTTTGAGGTAATGGTGTCGATTAGCAACAACCTTTTAAGCCTCATTTTCCTTTGAAACTAAAGAGTTTTCTAGAAGCATAAGGTGTCAAAAACGAAGTAATAAGTTATTTGAAATGGATTTCGAATCCAAAATCGTTTTGAGCTATAAATCACAGGTTCTAAGAAAAATGGCGTTGGCAACAGCTTACTCGTATAAAGAGAATTTCGTCTGGATGGCGTCACAAGCCGCCATTGTAAAATATGGAATTCTTTTTCCTCGTTTGTTTTAAGGGTTTAAGTGGCTATTGCTAAGGCATGCTGGAGTTAGGGCTGCCAATATTGTGGGTTGAGCACTTCAGAGGCTTGTTAAAAAGAGTTGGGAAATAAGACGTAAATATTTTGAAGCTGTTGAAAGGATTGATTCCGGTATTTGTGTTCTAATTAGTATATTTTAAGAATTCTTCTTTGTGAGAATTAAAAACATAATTGTGTCTAAAAGTTTGTTGCTAATTCAAATTAAATTATTTATAAAAGCCATCATATCTTAAATTTCAGTCATATTATTGTAATGAATTGTTTATCTGTGATTATTTGTTTAATATGCGGGTAGTATACTTATATCAAGATTTTTTTATTACTTTTAAGGTGAAAATGTTGAAAAGATGTTATTTATATTGTTGTGTGTGATATATTTTAGAGGACAACTGAAATGTGCCTGCAAACATTGTTTAGATTTAGATTTTATTGTACTTTCTCGTCGACAAACTGAGAATAAATACGTCGTGTTAAGAACATTCAGATATTTTCTTTTTTTTTCCTTACAACAACAATTTTATTATATAAAATAATGATGTTATTTTTTATTTATAAAACGGGATGCATATAGCCTTGCACCATGATGACTAATGAGTTATTTTTAGGGTTCCGTCAGTTCCGTGCCTCAAAAGGAAAAAACGGAACCCTTATATGATCACTTTGTTGTCCGTCTGTCTGTCTGTCCAGACCCTTTATCTCTGGAACGCGTGGAGGTATAGAGTTGAAATTAAAACCATATACTTAGGTGATCAGGTCTGCGGTCCCTTGAAGCTGTGAAAAAATCAAACTACTAAGTTAACGTAAAAAAAAGTACTTACTTACATTAAAGAAATTTGACAAATTGTAGTAGCTTGATGTGCTGGCGTCTGTACTACACCTTTATATATGACCACACCTTTCGGATACATGCTGTGTATTTGATAACCCTAGTTACTCCCATATTGTAGTTGCATTTTACGACACTAGCCAGAATAACCGTGACTAATTCTTTGCCAGATGAGTTCTTACTATGGACAATAAAATTACTAAAGTTCAAAATGCTTATAAATTTAAAGCCCGTATTAGCGAGGTTCCGTAATACGGGTCTAAGTAAGTGCTTAATCACAAGCACAAATAATATTAATTATCCTTTATCAATGATGATGGTTTAGCCGGTTGAATGCCGTAATTACAGAAACAATTAAAAAGCCATTTTGTCCCGCGTGGATCCACGTTTTAAAGAGATCCAAACTGTTGATTACTCCAAGAGGATAGTTGTCTCAGATTCTTCACCTAAAACATTACCCAAAGTTCAAAACTGCTAAAAAATCAGCGTGCCAATAAAATACACAAGTAAATTACATCCTGTAAATTATTGCACTGCAGTATACAATAGCAGATAAACCGTTCATTTTGATAGCAGTATCTGCTCTAACCGATTGTGGGCGGATTAGTTACAGATTGCGTCTCTCTAGTTGGTGGGTGTTCAAGGTACGTTCAGGAAAATCGCGAGGACTTTACTGACCCTTTATGACGGTTAGGATTCATGTTTTTCCCGGGCTGTCGGATATTGCACATTGTTCAAGGGGATTTTTATAATCGTAACTTATCTATAAATAACCAGATATTTTACACATGCTACGGAGAATAATAGGTATCGAAACTAGGCTAGTTTCTCACTCAGCAATATTCAATTTGTTCGATTAGTCTAGTCTTTTCTCAACTACCTTACACTTCCCTTTCCAGCACCCTAGTTGCGTAACACACTTTATTTCACAAAACTATGGATTTTGAAGGACATTCCTAATTCATTGGTTCATATGTTTGAAAAATTCTTCTGCTCGACAACGTAAATAACGCAATGAATGTTATCGAATTGTCAAATTGAAATGCATTGCAATTGTTAGTGTTTTGCGCAATTACTCCGCAGGTTAAGTACCTAATTAGGTGCAAAAGAGAGAACTCCATCTGACTTACACGTCCTGATATTGTCAAATATATTAGAAGTAGGTACCTATAAGGACATCGGCATCGATCAAACATGGGCAGCCTAAAGACCACTCACCACATTGAAAATGAAAAGCCATTATTACCTCGCTTCTCAGATGGATTGAAGATCACTGTCGATTTTAGCAGAAAAGAAGACAACGCTGCCTATTGTGACGTAATGCTTGAAATTGTCCATTTCGTCAGCGTCTTTATGACCAAGGGCTAAAAGGGTAAAAGACTACTTCGAAAAAACTATATCGTCAGGCAAATACTAGTCTAAGAAACTGCTGATGACTGTAATGTAATTTACTGAAAGTACCAATTCTCCGATATCTATTGATACTGATACTTACCACCCACAAGTACATTGCATTGCTGTTATCAACATCAAGTGCATTGCTCTGTAATGTGGAGCAATAACACAGGAAAATCGCAGTATACACAAACCTACCCACCTCCTACTGTACATTACACAATAAGAAGGCCTAGCTGGGAGATTGGCGCTATGAGCCTCGCGACCTCTGTTTTGATGGTAAAACCAAGAACCAACCACTTCACACATACTAAGCGGGAGTGGGACAAGAAACTAAGCGGGTAGGTTTTCATACGTTTGTTGTCATATTGACAAAACAACGGACTTTGACGGTTGCCGATGTGGTCTTTGCAGCTACTATGGGACTACGATTGACATAATCAATTTGGAATTCGCCAAACTGACATATTACCTACTTAATAAAAATCTTAAATTTACGGGCATACAAAGCTGAACGCACACTCTACACCTCTGACTCTAGAAGCATGAAATTTTTAACTAGAGTTCCTTATTGTATAGCGAAGATGAGCACTTGACACGATTTTAAAAAACCATCCCCATGGATTAAATAGGCGATGAAAGTCTGTATGGAAGTTACTATTTTTTCTGATGGAAATGGTCACCGGGCATGTAATAAATTGTACTACTACAAATATGCATCATGTACCCAACTCTTCCTTAGAGCGGTAGCATATAAGCCAACCAAGACATCTAAAATAATTCAGTGGTATGCAGCCTTACCAACTCAGGTACAGCAACATCACCGTTCCGAACCGTCAAATATTTGCGGACATCGTGAATGACAGTTGTCTTATTAACTTCAATCTGCCTATCCTTTTCCTAAGCATGTTGGGGTCGGCTTCCAGTCTAACCGAATGCAGCTGAATACTAGTATTTTACATGGCGCGTCTGCTTATCTGACCTCAACCCACCGGCACCGACTGGGTAACATTGTCAGACTTAGGCTTCGGCTTCTTGGGCTTCCCTTAACGACTGCCAAAGATCTACAGAGGAATTAACTTGTTGGCTACTAATTACGTGACCGCTTTTGGTCTACCCAGCTAGGACAAAAGTAAAGGAATATTATGCAATGCCTGCAATATCTTCTACACTGTAACACGACTCACGAGTAGGTGGTGCGCTCCGCAGTAACAGTTACCACATCCGGCTGATAAGCTGCTCGCTATATAAGCACGTAATAATGATTTTGTTTTACGTAGAAACTATTCTGCGTAAATTCATATACTGGGTGAAGGACTAATTCCAGATCTTCAATTGCGTAAAAGACTTAATAGCAATACGAAGGCTTTTGAAGGGAATTCGTAATCCATTGCTTCATTCGTTTGACAAATTCGTCTGCTCAACAACATAAATGACACTAGTGTTGTAGAGCTGTCAAAATTAAAGGCATTGCCATTGTAAGTGTGTTACGCAATTACCCTACTACAGGTTCCCAAAATTTCACATCTTTTTAATCTGTCAACTATGATTAGAACAACTACTAGTAGTTAGGTAGATTGAAAAGCACATTAATTTTGATTAGGATTAGTGGCGTTGGTCATGATGTTATGCCTAAATAAGTAATTTAAATTCCTCCCAATGATATAGTACAGCTGTACAGTCCTATTACTTCACTGACTTTTATACCCTATTTAGCATCAGGCCCAGGTTATATCATAGATCGTTATTATTTTTTAACAGACTACAGAAAAGGAGACGAACTCAGAACTCCGTCATTTATACCTACACCGGATTGGAAAATTCTTTTTTTATTTGAAAACTTCCAGATTGGTCCCATATTTTGGTCAAGTTCTGATACGTCGTTTTTGAGTCAGCTTCAATAATACGTATTTTTTCCAATTTGTATGTTGATGATGTTATAATAATGATAATTTACTGTCACTGTTATTTACATTGCCACAGCTAAAAAGTAAAAAAAAATTTTTTTAGTTAAACGGTTTTAATGAAAATAGTGATGTAGATAATGTAATAAAAGCTAAAAAATAATTCAGTAGGTCCTAGGTACCACACCACTTTCCTTATCAATCTAATCTAGGGCATTGATCAGACAAAAAAATAAAATCGTGGGGCGCCACCAGAAACTATCCTTACATACTCCTTTTGCTTCGTTTACGTTCATGCATTTATGGCTTTGCGCTCGGAGTCTCTTTGAAGGATAAAATCAGGAATGAAATTATCCGGAAAAGAACCGGAGTTACCGACATAGCTTGCAGAGTAAGCAAACTGAAGTGGCAGCGGGCTGGCCATGTCTGTCGAAGAACCGATGGCCGGTGGACCAGACGAGTCCTGGAGTGGAGACTGCGTATTGGCAAGCGTAGTGTGGGACGCCCCCCAGCTAGATGGACGGACGACCTAAAGAAGGTGGCTGGGGACTGGATGCGGAAGGCGGAGGACAGGGTGCTGTGGCGCAGTCTGGGAGAGGCCTATGTCCAGCAGTGGACTGCGATAGGCTGAGTTGATTGATTGATTTATGGCTTATATTATTAAAGTCCAAATAGTCATACATAGCTAGATGATTTTTTCTAATTACCCAGTAACACTGTTGGACATGTGTAGGAATACTTGGCATAAGTAAGCCAGATTTAAATAAATAACAAACGGCAAGCTAAATAAAGCCGTTTAAAAATAAAAACTTTTTAGGTACATTTTTTATTATTCTTCAAGCATTGACGATTTACGTGCAGTCACGAACGAGTGGCTCGGTACAATAAAATATACTTACTAGGTAACCCATTTCAAATAAAAAACAAACCTAAACAAGAAAATATTGCCAGTAACTCATGAGTCGACCTCAACTTCGATTCTACCTTGAACGCAATAAAAAGGTCATCGCTAGAAAAATAATGAGAATGTTCAGTCAACAAAAGAGATAAGTATGCAGGATCGTCGGATATAGTTGATGTTTAGTGAGAAACCGATGGATGATCTCGAATAAAATTTAATTTTATTAATAGAAAACAAACAGCTCATTTATCAAATTAAATTCCAGTCGACAAAATCCATCGGTTTCTTACTAAACTTCAACAAAGTAAGTAAGTAAAAAAAAACCAGCTGTTCCCTACATTTATGTTCGCATAACTCGTCAAAATGTAGGGAACAGCTGATTTTTTTTTTCGCGATTTCATGTTTGGTCCCATAGTAAAAGTTGTTCATAATGATGAGTAAAATGACCCCTTAAGAGGAAAACGGAGATTAAAATTTCACCCTGTATATTTAGCTACGTAACAAGTATATTGTCATACGAATGTACGTAAGTGCCTAATGCATTATGAAATATGATTGATTAAATTAGTATTGTTCGTGAAATGATTACAGATAAACTACACGGTTTGCTTATCATTACTCTATAACAATAGTGGGCAAGCGGCGAGGGTATAAATTGACGTGACGAAGTATTAGGGTTACTGCACTTTCCAGGTAGGTATTTTTCGACATCAAGAATGAAATAAAACTGAATTGGGTAGGTACACACGGCGACACGTCAAGCTATACATTTCCAGTTTTAGCTGACCTCGCATTGTATAAGTTTTTCGTACAATTAGTAGTCAGCTTTATAGGTTACCTATGCTTATACTCGTTAGCTTGATGTGTAGCCGTGCGTACCTGTTATACTTTTTTTTTACGAAAGGGCTATTCGGCTACATAATACTATTACACACAACTAATATACTATACGACTACTATACTACCTATATACAACCGATTTTCTACATAACTAATATTATTTATGCACTGGTGGTAGGTGTCCAATGGTATCGTATTGTGCTTTCGACGGACAGACAGACATTTCCTTAGATTAAACAGACACGCAATCTGCTTTGCCAGATCATATGTATTTCCTTGCGTTTCACGAACATGACGCGTGGATCAGCACCATCCAGCTCAACCATTTTGCAGGGAACCGAATGATCCAACACACGCGCCACCATCAGTGAGACATTTAAGTGAGCATGACATATTCTCAACTGCCATGCTCTTTCGAGTCAACATCAAAATATCATAATAAACGGATCCATGGTTCTTACATTTAAAATTTAAAAAATGCTTCTAAATTATACAAAACTATACTCGTAGTTTGCAATTTATTTAAGAGATGAATAAAATTTTACTATCATGTCAACAATTAAAACTTGATTGAATAAAATAAAAATAAGTTCGTAATGTCAGAACCACAAATAAAAGGAAGCATCTCTTCCTAATATTGAAATTTTAACTAATGAGCCCAAGTGCCTGTGGAGCAGGACCAGCGTTAAGCCAAGCATTTTTATCTACGATAATAATAATAAAACTTATAATATGCTTGTCTACATAGTGTACATTATCTACGTATTCACTAACAATTCATGCAGCTACCACCAATGGATCAATACGCAATGACCTGTTACTATTTCTGATATACATATAGATTTGGTCATCGATGTATTGCTGATAGTAATTATTTGATATTGATTGTAATATGTCCATTAATGTAATGCACGCAACTATTTTAGTTGGACAGTTTGATTAATGGTGGAAGATTGTACTTTGATAATACCTTTCAAAAACTTTTTAAATTTTTTTATTGCTGAATGGGCCCTGCTTTTATGTCCTAAGACTGTGTACATGCCTAGTTTAGATTATTCTAGTCTAAATTATCCCCCTTGTTACGACGATCACTATAAAAAAACAGTACTGGTGCGCCAAAATACACTGTTTTGTCAACGATAGACAAAAATTGCGTAACACACTATCAATCACAATCTGAATCATTTTGAAGGTTATTTGTAATCCATTGCTTCTTAAGTTCGAAAAATTTGTCTGCTCAACAACGTAAATAACGCAATGAATGTTGTTGAACTGTCAAAAGGAAAGCCATTGCTACTGTTAGTGTGATACGCAATTACCCCGCTGTTTTGACTGAGATATACCAGAGGCCGTACTACAAAGTGCTAAAGCTATGATGATTCCATTGAGGAAAAGGGACAGTGCTATGCATCCTGCATAACTCCATCTCTCTTTCACACTGGAATCATGATGGGTTTTGCACTTCATAGTACGACCCCTGTACTTGTGAATCTGTCAATATCGTTCGACCAACAACAAACAATTTTCTTTTGATCTTTTATCTTTTGATTGCCCAAGAAACAGACTATCATCACGTCTATCTACACCCGTATCCACCGACCAACAATCTACAATTTCTTTATACCAAACAGCAAGCACAGCAATGCAGACAGACAGGATTTACTCGCCACACCAGGCTGAGATCGCACAGCTAAATATAAACCTAGACTCTAGACTAGCATCCTCCATATTTAGTAACTCGTTTGTCATGAACCCATGATATACATCATAATGATAGCTAGAGGCCATACCTACGAGTGGTTTTGCTACAATGTTATTATTTATCACTTATTAGTTGCTGCCTACGACATCGTCCGCGTGAAATTTCTTGTTTTAACATAAAATATATCCTCCGACACTCGGCAATACTGAAGCTTCCCATTAGTGAAAGAATTTTCGGAATCGGATCAGTAGTTCCGAAGATTAGCGCCTGCATACAAACTCACAAATTTTACCTCTTTACAATATTATATTAATAAGTATAGATTATAATATTTACATAGACTTCTATAGTGTAATTATCTCATGAAGGGACACACGCTTTACTTGTGGTTACCAAGTGTACAAACACGCTGTGAATGTGTGTGTAAGCGCAGCAACTCATTACCGTCCGAGACAATGGAGAAGTGGGAAGTGTGTGTGCGTGCGTGTTATGTGCTGACGCTAGTCGTCTTAACCCACACATTCACAGCGTGTTTGTACACTTGGTTACTACAAAAAAAGCGCCCTTCGCTTCGTGAGATAAAGATACTGGTGGCCTACCATGATCTAATTAAAAACGATTCAAAAACATGACATTTCAGTTTAGGTTCCTAAACTGCATCGCTTGAGCTGCTCTATGGACCAAACAAGTATGAATGAAACCAAAACTTGCGACTCAGTTTGGGACAATCGCTGTCAGCAGATGGCGCGGCCTAAACTGAATCGTTAAACTGACGTCATGGTACGAATTAGAAGAACAGTTCAGTTTAGGTCCTAAAATGGATCGCATTAAGAGCTTGTGGTAGGCCTCCTGTAGCAGGATTCTGCTCAAAGGACCATATTAATACATTGCCTGCTAAAAAGGTGCTTAATATTACTCGTTAAACACTATTCTCAAGCTTTAAAAGTCTATTTCAACCATGATTTTGACCTCTTGGTTGCCAATACATTTCTTAGCTGCTAGGCTACTGTCATTTATAAAGATGGCCATAGGCTGATGTAACTTATTGAAACCATACGTTACTAATTTACTATGCGCTGATTACAGAGTAGTTACTGCCACTTCCACTGGCCATCGACGATAAATAGAAACTAGTTTTTCATGTCATAAATTGAACTAGAATGCAACTTTTTAGTAGGTACTCGTACAAAAAGACTGAAACTGCAAGCTAGGCTCAAGATTTAACTTTAAACTTGTAATCAAACGTAATAATTTAGCTATGCGATTCGTCTAAGAATAATAAAGTAGTAGACTTAACGCTATGACAAGATGTCACGGCTATCAAATCTTGAATGATCTCATCTATACATATAATAAAATCGTAGGAAAGTCAAAACTGTACATTGAATATTTTTTTAAAAGAATACTTGGGGCGTGATCTACAATCGATATCGAAGCCAAAAATATAGTTTTTAGAATTTTTGTCTGTTTGTCTGTTTATCTGATTGTCTGTATGTATGTCCGGGATAATCTCAAAAAGTACTGCATGGATTTACTTCAAATTTTGCATGAATATTACTAAGAGGTCGGGTCAACATATAGGCTACATATTATCACGCTATCACCTACGGGGGAGGAGCTGTGAATCTTTATTTTTCTTACGCATTCTGTGACAGCGTGTAATCTAACGATGCATATTTAAATGTTGTTTTTGAGTAAGCCATGCTATTATCTATCTTTACACTATAAAAACTACGCCATTTAAGTAACTTGGGAAGAGAAACATAGTTTAATGAATGTTAGTAGTATAAAGAAAAATTTGAAGCAGCGCCATCTATGAGATGTCATAAAAATCAAATCAAGTTACATGTTAACACTTTTTGGAAATAAATAATTTAAATTTGATCATGTTGGCGAGGTTAGTAGTTAGTTATTCTTAAAATTCATAGATGGTAATGTGCATTTTCTTCATAAAAGTTGTATCGTATAGTTCGTTTTGAAAAATTCAAGTTCCAACAAAACCCTCAAAATCTTGAGCAGAGTTGAGGTAGACAATTTAAAAAAAATGCGGTGTTAAGTATTACAAAAAAGTTATGTTCATTGATGATGATCATTTCTTCATCAATTTCATGTTGTTAGTACAAAATAAACATTGACTGTTAATACTTTTGTTCGGTATTTATCTGTGTGATTATTGCTTGGTAATTAATATATTTTCATGTCGTATACCTAATTATAAACTTAAATGTGATGTAAAACAAATCCCTTACGTATGACGAGGTGCCTTCATATTACACGTACGACAAGCAAAGGGGTTTATTTAACCGACGTCGACGAGGAGGTGCTGTGGAAGGTTTTCCGGGAATTTTCAAGGACACCGCATTGGGTAGGGTTTATACCGTGCATCCGAATAAAGGCGAATGCTATTTTCTGCGGTTGTTACTTCACACTGCCCGAGGCCCAACGTCTTTCGCCTTTCTGAGGACATTTGATGGCGTGGAGTATCCCACTTACCGCGCAGCCTGGGTAGCACGTCACCTTCTCGACGGTGACCAAAATTGGGATGAAACCCTCGCGGAGGCGAGCGTCAGTGACAGTCCTAGCCGCATGCCGTCATCTTGGTGTTTTGTGGAGTCGCGAACCCGGTAGCTTTGTGGGAGAAGTATCGCCATCATCTGTCTGAAGATTTTCTACGAGCTTTGAGGCGTGCTACTGGATACGAAGTCGAAGTAACTGATGAACGCGTGCTGAACACCTGTCTCAGTTCACTTCAAGATGTGGTTATTTCTATCGGCGGCAATCCACTGATCGAATATGGGTTACCAGCTCCCCAATCATCACCGCATCAAGACCGTGGAAATCGGGGGTTTAAAATTCCCATCGATTTAGAGAGCGCCGAAACGCCTGTTTGTGGTGTGTCACGTAACAGCGATAAGGGACACGTGCTCAAGGATTGCTCTTTGATCGTATGGGATGAGTGTACGATGGCCAATAGGAAGGCAGTTGAGGCCGTGGACAGAACCCTGCAGGACATCCGCAGGAACGAACATTTGATGGGTGGTGTCACAGTTCTGTTCAGTGGCGATTTCCGGCAAACGCTTCCCGTGGTGACGCGGGGATCGAGGGCTGACGAGGTGAATGCTTCGTTGAAATGATCTTCGTTGTGGTCACGAGTTCGTACGCTGCGCTTGACCATTAATATGAGAGCTCGGCTCGGCGGCAATGCACGTGCTCAAGAATTCTCCGATGTCCTTCTAAGTCTTGGCGAAGGCACTCTACCAGAAGAGAGAGGTGGACAGGTGGTGCTTCCAGAGTCTCTCGGTAGAGTGGTATCCAGCATAGAAGAACTCATTCGCTGTGTGTACGGGGACATCAGTCGTATACTGCAGTATACGACTGATGTCCCCGTACACACAGCGAATGCTGGTGCGCCAGCAAATTTCTTGGGTGTGTGAGCGGGCCATTTTGACGCTTAAAAACGATCAGGCTGCAGCAATTAACGAATGCATTCTCTCGGAAATTGAGGGGAATGAAGTAGACTACACCTCGACAAACACTGTTGTCGAGCAAGATGACGCCACACATTATCCCGTGGAATTTCTGAACTCCCTGTCAGCAAGTGGACTTCCAGCGCATACCATCAAGCTGAAGGTCGGTGTCCCGATTATGCTTCTTCGGAACCTATCTCCTCCGAAGTTGTGTAACGGGACACGGGACCCGCCTTAAAGTCATCTCGCTCCACAGACACACCATTGAGGCGGAAATTCTTACGGGTTGTGGCGTTGGCGAGGCAGTATTTATACCACGCATTCCCCTCATACCTCAACTTCCCGTTCCAGTTCAAGCGCGTACAGTTCCCCGTGAGTGTTTGCTTCGCGATGACCATCAATAAGTCGCAGGGGCAGACACTGAGGGCAGCGGATGTCGACCTCAGGACGAGTTGCTTCTTACACGGATAACTGTACGTCGCTTGCTCCCGCGTCACCAGTCCTGACTCTCTTTACATTTTGGCTCCTGGCAGCATAACTACCAACGTACGTTATAGGCAAGTGTTGTAAGGTATGATACCTTTGTACGTATTTTTACTCTTTTGTGTCCTGGAATGTATTCCTGCATTATTTTCTCTATTTCCTTCAGTCACATCTTATGACTGAACTAAGCAGGATTCCAATATAACTCTCTTCACTTGCTTCGCTTGCAAAAAAAACTTATATTTTAATGCTATTTTAAAAGTTGTTTACTTATAATGCTATAGCGACACTGGCATCTTAGGTATTTTTGGTGCTGTAGAGCCTTCACGCAGACGACGTCGCGGGCAGCAGCTAGTTCTATTATAATTAAGATCCCACAGAGTCTGTGGCATCAGAGACAAAACAAGTGGTGCGAATAAATTTTATTAATAATAGCCAATAAGAAAAACTTTTTTACAAAAAAATAAAAACCGACTTAAAAAAAACACTACCAAGTGATAAATAACTTTAATTTCGGAAGTCGTTGTCGTAGCTTCTGCATTTTCGTTTTTGACACCGACTTCCGAAATTAAAGTTATTTATCACTAAGTAGTGTTTTTTTTTTGAAGGCGGTTGTTTTTTTTTGCAAAAAAGTTTTTATTATTGACTTTTTAGTTGTACCTACCCCACGCAAATTCAACTAACACTAGTGCGTTGAAGAATTGAAGACACCGACTAGAAGAATCATCAAAATTCGCATAGAAATGCCGGAGATGCAGTACATTTATGCATATAACTTCGTATATAAGAATAATTACCTAATGTGTTATATACTAAAACCTTCCTGAAAGTATGTAGATCACATTAATGAAAGAATGATCAAAATTGCTTCAATACCCTCCTAAACCTGTTTTAACCTCCTTTTTTCAAGTCGGTTAAAAACAGTATGCTTAGATGGTGTGGACATGTTGAGAGGATGAATGAAAGGCGACTAACAAAAGGTATGTACAAGGCAGATGTGAGTGCAAATGCCGGCAGGGGACGCACTAGAAGGACATATAAAGACCTCACTGGTGATGTTCTTCAGAAAGGTTAGGTGCATAGTAATCGCAACCGGCGTATATGACCTGCGAGGTTGCAATGGTTTTCATTTTGACAGTTGAACAACATTCATTGCATTATTTACGGTGTTGAGCAGGCAATTTTTTTCTAAAATATGAAGCAATGGATTAGCAATATCCTTCAGATTGAGATTCATAGGTTATGCAATTAGTATGAAGATGTCGTAAACGAAGCAAAAGGAGTGCACGGATCGCAGCAGATGGCGCTCAGTGTAGTATCTAATTTAGCCCAATATTAAAAGAAAGTGAAGTGGCTACTATAAAAGGTCACCTTAACCACGCACACCATCACACCCACCACATCTTCTGCCTGATTATGGTAGGACCTCTGTACGCGTAGCATGACCGCCGTAGAAACGGGTTTTGTCGACGGAAGAATAGACAAAATGACAGATTGTAGAAACATATGTACGCATTCTACGCGTCTAAGCATGGCAATGTGTCATTTTGTCTATTCTTCCGTCGTCATGCTACGCGTGCTGACTTGTAATAAGATTGTCCCACAGTACGATACACTTTAACCTCTGAACCATCACGACAACTTGACAAAAATATAATTATTAGAAAAAAAATATGAATATTTATCTGAGCAAGATTTGCCAATTTAAACCAGTCTCTATTGTCGGTAATTGGGATGCAGTCTTTTAATTGGATGAATTTTTATCGCTATGCGGCGTCAGATGTTGTGGCGTAACTTGAGAACTTGTTGGCAGTTTGATTGTTTTATTTAACAACTTCTATATTGATTAAAGGCTCCCGCAGACTGGTAGAACAATTTCCATGAAGTTTTCATAAAAATTCTTCTACGAGAGTCGCGTCGCGTCAGTCTGCGGGAGCCTTAAATCATTGTGGCGGTTACAAAATTGGTTAAGATATTTCTAGTGTTTATGTATCAGTCTCAGCATTACTTATGTTTTTGAGAAATCAGCCCTGGATTAGGGACAAAACATCAAAATATTCTAACAACTTTCATCAAGAAACTTAGGCCTCCCCGAAAAGTGAAGTATCCATCATCTTCCTTTCGTCACGTATCCACTTTCCATGTCCTATATTTTCTTTCTCTACCCATCACGCTGGGCATACAGATTGAAGACTATTTTTGGCCACCATAATCACAAAGAAAAAAATGAACGATAGATGGACTGTGTGAAAGATAATATGGCTAGAAAGGGGGTGACTGCCGAGATGACGACTAATAGAGAAGCATTGAAGAAAAATAAATGTTGCTCCAACCCCAAATAAATTGCGATAAGGACAAGAGAATGATGATGACCTCAACATTCCAAAAACATCCAGAATCTTAGCAATGATGATCGTAGCACATTTTCTTCAGACGATCTCTCATCTCTGACCTAATTCTCTTAGAAGCATTTTACGCCATCTCATCTGCAGGCTTCGGTTCTAATCTGTAATCTCTTCTTTGTCACAAACCACTACACATTTAAGTACACTTAAAACAAGGATGTCTCCAACTTGATTAAGTTGGACTTTGTCGTGACAAGCTGCCAGCTTTACCATATCTCCAAACCACTAGATAAACGGTCTGGCAACGCGCCAAAACCTACTGTATGAAAGAGGTTAGGAAGATTCTGTTAAAGTAACAATGGAGCCATTCTGTAGGACATCTACTAAATTAAAGTTATTGCTGTCTCTGTGTTGCAGATGTAATATAAAAGAGATGGTATGATTTACGAGACAGCAAGCCTGGTTATCCATGCTCGTTCCTGCTCTGGTTGTGCAGATATATTTGCCTTTCAATGGGACAATTTTAGGCTGGTATTATAACTGCTTGGTCATTTATTAAATTAAAATGATTGCTATTTCGTCTTAGTAGAGAAATTATAGAGAGCAGTGGTGGCCCAGTGGTAACGACCGCGATTTACGAGATATAGGTTGTAGGTACGAACCCTGACAGGCGCTTTACTTTGTGTAAATTATTTCATCACCACTGCTGTCAAAACGGTGAAGGAAAACATCGTGAGGAAACCGGCATGTCCTAGAACCAAAAATTCGAAGACATGTGACATCTACCAACCCGCACTGGGCCCGTGTGGTGGATTACGGCCCACTCCCTCTCACAAAGAGGAGGCCTGTGTCCCAGCAGTGGGAACATTATAGGATTATGTTATGTTATGTAGAGAAAAAGAAAGAGTTCGAAATAGTTGACATGGAAAGCTTAGCTAATAACTATGATTTCTTTGCAATGCTCGTTCCTTCTATGTGAAGATTCCTTTGGATAATTTCAGGCTGTTATTATAGTTTTATACTGCGTACCTATTCTGTGGTGTCTCTCAAGGCTGTCTAGAAGTTTTAACTCCATCTAATTTGCCAAGCATACTTTCATCTCTTTCTTTTTTTATCCTCAAGTGCGGGATAGCAATGCTTTTAGCTTTAGTCTTATCTAGTCCCTGTATAACCTACAATAAAAGAACAAGCCGCGACCACCCGACCAGTAAGATAGTTTCCGTGCGGACTAGAAAACAGAGAATAAATCAACATTACGTTGAGTGGTATCCGACAGCAGAACCCGCCCCTTTTCCCGTAGGCTTTGTAAAGCCGAGTAAGGGAGCATGTCTAGGGGATAAACTACATCGTTCTTCCCAACAGTACTTAGACAGGGCGGCAGTGTATCTGCACAACTTAGGGGAACAACTTATTGCTTTCAAGCATGGTATCTATTCACTAGTAAGTACCTAGTTAAGTTTTGTCGCAAAGTCTGCTTCCTCGGGCTACATTTTCAAATCAAATGAAACGTTTATTTGCTAGAAATACAGAGGCGGTTGACGGTTTCACTTCGTAACGGCTTCAATTCGATTTGACAGAATGTTTTCACAGTTCTAGGAGGTAGATTAAGGTAAATCTGAATAAGGATAACCCAGCGTTTAAATAGCTCGAAATAAGTGCTGAAATTTACACTTAATTTTGCTTGTTTATGAAATTGAATGCAGCGCTTATATTGACGTAGCATAATCAGCCTATAACATTATCCACTGCTGGGACACATACCTGCTCTCTTCGAGAGGAAGTGGACTGTGACCACGCGGGCCCAGTGCGGGTTGGTAGATGTCACACGTCTTCGAATTTTTAGTTCTGCGACATGCCGGTTTCCTCACGATGTTTTCCTTCATCGTTTTGAGAGCAGTTGTGATGAAATAATTTACACAAAGTAAAGCGCCTGTCTGGGTTCGAACCTACAACTCGTAAGTCACGGCCGGCCGTTACCACTGGGCCACCACTGCTACCACAGTGCTAACCCATATTTTATAGGTTAAACCTGAACAAGGATAAACCAGTGATTGCGTAGCTTGAAATAAGTGCTGAAATTACTCGTGAATTCCCTTCATTTATGAAGCTAAATGCAACATAGTTTCGGCGACTTACGTTGGCGTAAGTTCCCATAATCGCTACCTCACTACGCTAGTCTGGGACTTCCTTTTACCACTGCAAAAGCTTTAATTTCGACAGTTCATTGACACCATAGTGTTGCCTCAAGGGATTACCGTGACGCCTATTTAAACACACAGCACAAACTCATTGACGCGCCTCTTAATTGATAAAATAATGCCACATACAAATGAACACGGTGATAAAAACTACAGGATTTACGGATTGAGGGCATGGCCATCAGATGGCGTTGTGTATGTAAACTAATGACGGTTTTGTGTTCTGCATGCATTAAAAGGGCATTTACGAGTGACGCCACTTGAGTACGTCAGGTGCATCCTGTCCTGCTACCAACTTGCTGACCTTTTTGCTACGGCTATTTCCGTAGTTTTACATCTACCTGTATATTCTGGTCTGTAACATCCATGGAGGAAAGAAAGAGTTTCTAACTTGTCTTCTTTCTGTCCTCATTCGTCGGACGAAGCGTCGTCATGATTCTTCTGCCTCGCTGACTGCTTAGTCTTTTAGCCATGGCTTGAGGTTCCTATTCTTGTGTAGTTCGTGCTGATTCGAGAGAATAGAATACTCTTTATTATGTACACCATATAAATTACAAACATAAATATAGAAACTTTATAATGGGTGACACAATGAGCGATCTCTTAAAGACAACCTTTGGATGGATTAAAAAGGGGAAGGACAGACAAATACTGTAGGTAGTCTGTGGTGTACCATTTACACAATACAATAAATACATACATAAAGTATATTATACTAATCTAAATAATTTTGAGTCAAGTGCACATTCTGCGTCAAACCCAGGAAGTGCTTTTTTTATCATAAAAACGAAAACGTTTATTTTCCCATCATCTCAACATCTGTCTACGCACCTATCTGTTTTTCTAGCCGGTAAAAAACTCGCTGTTTGGAAGAGGCTCCTTGATTTCCGAACTGCACGGACTTAAAGCTAGCTATTCAATATGTTTTGAAATTAAGAAATTCCGTCTCTTTCCCAAGTTATAATTGCTCTTATAAATGTTTAGCTTGTTATCTTGTCATCTTTACGCTTTCTCTTGGCTGAGACTTGGAGCTAATCTGACTAGAATCAATTTCTTTCTTATTAAAACGTTTTGATCATTATAATATGAAGAACGCGTCTGCAATCTTTATGTTCACAAAACTATTCAAATTGGCACGAGGAATCCTCTGAAAAGTAAGTTGCGGCGAGTTTCAGGAAATATCCCAAAGTTCTTTATAATAGGTATCGTTCTACCCACTGGGTTTTGGAAGTCTGATAGACTCCACGACGCTCCATGTAAAATACGGGTATTCAGCTACATCCTGTTAGACTGGAAGCCGAACCTAACATAGGAAAAGGCTAGGCATATTACACGTTATAATAATAAAACTTATAAAACCCACTTTGGAACTGTCAAAGAAAACCACGACTGATACAGTGTTCAAGCCTAACATAAATGTACACAAAACTGTATATCCTTAACAATTTCCTGTTTCCAATTACCTACCTAAAGTCTATATTGTTTCATAACCACAAATATTGTCAATATAAAACTGCCGATGCTACTCGTACCTAAGTAACGTGAAATAAACAAAACTATTGGAAGACGGCCAACTTCTAATCTAAGCCATCAAATATAGGTACTTATTGGTTTCATGAAAAAACTCGAAACGCGGTCGAGAGAAAGTCTGGTTAGGAAATAGAGCGATGGACATACCGATATTTTTGGTATATTAAACAATATTAAACCGAGATATTGTCTAATTTCGGTGATATCCACATCCATACTTCTATTAGGGTGGGCACACACGGGCAACCTAGTTGCCCAGCAACTTTTTTTGTTTCTGTTGCTGTCTCCTCGCCGAGATTTGGACGATGCGCACACCGTATAGGTTCCCTATGTCCGTTTCTCTACTCCTGACAACGTATAGGTATGCAAATTTTCTGGATGAACGGTTCAGTGGTTTAGGCATGAAAAGGTAACAAACAAATTTACTTTTAGTTATAGGATAGGATTTCCCGCGGACGAAGTCGCGGACAGCAGCTAGTTTATCAATATTATAGTGAGTTATTATCTCATCTCGGTGTTATTTCCTGCTCCAAATATAGCTCCCGAATTTCGATAAATTCCGAGGAATTTCGATAAATTTGGGATTCGGTTTTTTAGTCAATAATAGACTTCATCGGCATGAGTATTTAGCCGTAAGACGTTAGTTCTCTGCCTCCTTGCTTTCTAGTCTAGCCGGATGTAGTTGTTTACCAGTATTTTGTATGGAGCGACTGTCTATCAGACCTTCACAACCAAATGGGTAACACGATACCCCTTGGATCGGAAAGACTAGTTGTCAGATCTTTGGACATCTACTTTTGACTACCTCCTCGATCCTTCGAATACCTCGCAGTCATTTTCAAAGTCAAAGTCAAAACGTTTATTGCGAACTAAGTGTACAATGTTGGTGTTATCTTATGTTAGTACTTATGGCTTAGCAGCCTTTTACAAGCATTGCAATAATCATTCGCCGGCCCTTATCATCATAAATTAGCATGCATTTTACAAAACACATAACATCACTCCTGCGGGGCAATTGTGTAAGTACTTAACACATTATCAATCGGAATCGGTTTCATTTTGACAGTTCAACAACATTCATTGCGTTATTTACGTGTTGAGCAGACACATTTTTCGAACTTTTGAAGCAATGGATTAGCAATTTGCTTCAAAATGATTCAGATTCCGATTGATAGTGTTTTACGCAATTAGGGTGCTGTTCTCCCCGAAGACTTAGACACAGGTTACCATAGTACACCCACATTTCGACCGTTATATATATGTATGTCATTGTTTGTTATTGTATTTAATTGACAACCCTTTTCTCTTGTTCCTAGTACCTGCACGAGATAGGCCACAAAGTGTGCGTGACACAGCCGCGTGTCGCCGCAGCCGTGTCGCTAGCGTGCCGCGTGGCAGAGGAGCGGGGCGAGGCTATCGGCGAGCAAGTGGGATATGCTGCTGCTAATACCAGCTGTAGGGGGACCGCCACTGGGATAGTTGTGAGTAGCAAAGTAGAAACTAAGATTGGAATATACATAGAATAGATCCCAAAACTCATGCTGTGTTTCAAAAGCCCACAACCACCGTATCGTGTTACCCAGTACCTGGGTTGTGGAGGTCAGATAGGCAGTCACTCCATGTAAAATATTGGTATTCAGCTGCACCCAGTTAGACTGGAAGCCGACCCAAAATAGTTGCAAAAAGGCTAGGCAGATTTATTTTTGTAAACAAAACGAGGTAAACTTAGGTACCTACAGATTATGGTCGTATTCTGGTACAGCAGTAATATAGAACTGTATTATTTATTAAACTTATATCCTCCTAGTTTTAATGCATCTTATCCTTCCTTCGCGAGTTGCATTCGGAAAATTTTGTTCCATAGTTTATATTATCGTTAAAACCACCTTCAAACTAGAAATAAAATTGAGATGTTGGGTCATTCCAGTACCTACCTACGTCTATGTAACGTGATTTCAATACTTAAGTGTCGTTACTGCGATGGGCTAAGCAGAGGTGCACCTATTCTATCTAGTCCAAACTAATATTATAAATGCGAAAGTAAGTGCAACTTATGAACTTACTTTCGCATTTATAGATAGGATTTCACGCGGACGAAGTCGCGGGCAGCAGCTAGTACAATATACATATATGTATAACATTTCGCCAATTATTTTAAGAAATTAAATCGAAATATTGTATGCTTTATGATTGAATAAACATTATTTGCTTCAGTTCATGACGGAAGGCGTTTTGTTACGAGAGATGTTCGCGTCCCCACTACTGATGCAATATTCCTGCATTGTTCTCGATGAGGTCAGTATTTTATTGTTTTAACAATACCAGCCTTACTCTCCCACTGCTGGGCAAAGGGCCCTTCTCATACTTAGAAGGCACGAGCATATCACCACGCTTGTTCAAGACGGCTTCAGACTTAAATATTAACTAAAAGTCCATGTTTCCTTACGATATTTTCCTACACCGATGTCAGAGATCCGAGATAAACTCAGAAAGTACACATGAATTGAAAAAGTCACATATAAGCTGAAATAAAAGGAATGCGTGGTTATTTTTTGTCTCTGCCAGTAGAATTGGTTTCTTTCCCCAATTATTTTATTATCATTTGAAGCAATTGGTAACGGGTTTCACAACAACCTGATAAAACACAATTAACGATTTTTATTGCAATTAAAACACTTTTAATGAATTTCAGGTTCATGAACGAACACAGATGACGGATGTATTGATGGGGCTGCTGAAAAAAATTATAAAGGTATTTTTATAAACATGTAATAATTATTCAACAATGCTGTCAAGACAAAAATGTCACACACTGTCTTCAAACTATCCAAACCATAATAACCTGACCTATGCAGGAAACGAACCTACACTACAATCCGCATCAGAAGCGCCTGCAATCACCACCTTTTTTTTATTGCTGAATGGGCACGCTCTTGACCTCGATCACGCCTGATGGAAAGCGATGGATGAGGTCTATGATAGAACGAGCGTGTTCAGAAGATGCCTAAGGCACTGGAACTCCCACGCATCGACGAAACACAGCAGGCTGCTTGACGCCGGACTGCGGTGGGAGGGTGGTCGCTAACCAGGCGGACGTTAGCCCTACCACCGCAAGGGAAGAATTGGCCAGTCAAATAAGGTGTTGGGTGTGACTGTCCAGGTTGCGCTCGGTTCAATTGAGTAACTGGCAGAACAAACTGCGCTACACGAGGAGGCTTCTTCATGCATCCCAAAAACCACTGCGCTTTTTGTCCTGTCTTCGTAATACTTATTAGGTATTTCATTCCAGAAACGCAAGAACCTCAAACTGGTAGTATCGTCGGCGACAATGGACGCCGAGTTTCTGCGAGACTTCTTCAACCTGACCGATAGGAAGTCGGTCAAATCTAGCACTTCTACTATAATGTCCATGGAAGGCAGGACGCATCCTATTGACGTGTTTTATAGTGAAGGTAAGTAAGGCTTTTATTTATTTATTTATTAAAACTTTATGCACTAGTAAAAAAATAACTGAATAAAGGCGAAACTACACACAGGAAATGGGTGTCAGCATCCAAAAGATGCAAAAAAATGTTTATAAAATCACACTCAAGGCAGGGCGTTGACCCCATAGCTGTTCACATAAAATTATGATTTTCTGGAATTTTTTTATTGGACATTTAGATGTTCAGTTTCACAACCTCCGAATAAGTCCTTTTTCAATACAATTATGTTATGGCTACATCGGTAACTACACTACCTACATTTATTTTGAATATTTATGTTAAACTTGTATGTACTAGCGCCATCTATTGATTAATTTGGGAATTAACTTTATCGTAATAGAAATTAA
The DNA here is from genome assembly GCA_914767645.1 of Hydraecia micacea. NCBI lineage: Eukaryota > Metazoa > Arthropoda > Insecta > Lepidoptera > Noctuidae > Hydraecia > Hydraecia micacea. The sequence goes on along the minus strand of OU611801.1, from coordinate 971,911 downwards.
TGAATTTTTAGTATAATTCTAGAGCCTGTTCCGGACTACGTGAAAGCTACAGTGGAGACGGTGATCAAAATACATGAGAACGAACCTTTTGGTGATATACTAGCGTTTCTAACGTCACAAGTAAGTTTCACATAAGTACTTGATCGAATATTCATCATTTTAGCTTAGTTCAAAACTCTACCCTGTCTTCCGTCGACAGAACCCGATTCTATGGTGGTCATGCTACGCGTGTAGGAAAAGATACAGAAATCCCTGTCTGAATAGGGTTCAGTGTTTTTCGTAAAAAGTTTACTGAGAGAAATACCAGCGCCATCAGAAGGCCAATTCTCGTAATTTAAAACGTTCAAAATCTAGTCGCAGTCTTATCTCGGCGGCAAACAAATGTCAAAAAGTTGTCAAAATGTATGGAAATTGGAGGATTTTTTTGACAGATTGAGACTGAGATCAGACTGCGAACGTTCTTAAAATTACGAGAATTGCCCCTCTGGTTTAATAAATATAAAACATTGACTTGAAATTTTGGGAAAATAAGTACCTACTAAAATCTAGAATTGATTTGCAGTGGTCAAGTAGTTACCAACTTGGATAAATATTTAAAACAACCAAATTATACTTGAATTAAGAATTTGAGACAATTTTCAAGTTATGGAACAACAAACTGAATGTCATACTTCACAAAGTTCAAATTCCATTGCAATCACTTATTAGGTCTTTTTTTGTTACAAATGGAAACTCAAAAATCAACTTGGAATACATTTCACTAAAGTAGATAACTGATCAAGTGGTGATGGGATTATGAACACTGCTATAGGTAGGCTTAAAGAATATAAACAGGAATAACTTAGGCCCCGTGTTGATGAGAACAAACGTGATTTTTATTTTGGTTTGATTGTCTGAGTTAAAGGCCTCGTAGGGACCAAAATCAAATTTATTTATATGGCCAAAAAGATATTTTTTTCTGTATTTTTATATTTATCACTAAAACACCTTATTTATTTACAGGAAGAAATCCAAACCGCCCTAGAAACCCTCCGAGCCTACGCGGACGTAAACAACGACACAAACAGGACTCGAACCCACTTCCCCAGCGGTATCAAAGCTGCTAACATGCTCGCTGTACCTATGTACGGCAGTCTACCTCATTATAAACAAATAAAAGTGTTTCAGAGGACTGACGATAATGTGAGGAAAGTTGTGCTAGCTACCAATGTGACTGAGACCAGTGTGACCATACCGGGAGTTGTTTATGGTAAGTTATATTAAAATTAATATGAATATCCTGGGGGTTTGAATTTCTGACCGTATAAGGAACACAATACTGCGTGCCATAACCAAAATAACAGACGTTATCCAGAAAGCCGCTAAACTTAAGTGGGATTAGCCCGGACATGTCTGCCGCATGTCAGATGACAATTGGGCTAAGAGAACCGCCGATTGGGTCCCACTAAACGCACGACGCCATCGCGGCAGGCCGAGACGAAGATGGCGGGACGAGCTTGACTCCTACCGTAGGGACTGGCCGGCACTCGCAAAAGACATAATTGTGTGGAAAAGGGAGAGGGAGGCCTTTGCCCTGCAGTGGGACAATACAGGCTAGTTAGATTAGATTAGATGTAGGAATTTAAAAGTCTATGTACCTTTATGGTTACAAAATTCGAAAAATTTCAACACAGGGGGTTGAATCCATGGTAACACGCTGCAGTTTATTTATTCTGGTAGTATGACATTGAACGCAACGTATTTATTTGTAATATTTCAGTAATAGACAGCGGTTTCCACAAGTTACCTTTCTTCGACCCTTCAGTTGGAGTGGAGAGTTTAACAGTGACTTGTATCTCTAAGAACAACGCGACGCAACGAGCAGGTCGGGCGGGCAGGACTAGTCGCGGGAAGTGCTATAGGTAACATAAAAATAAGTTACTTAATTATGTATGGTCTATTCCAATAGTATCTGTTGGAAGTGTAACCAAATCAGATTAAATTCTTCTCATGGAAGGGAATTAGTACACATTCATCTGTATAAAACTTTATATTTCACAACTTTTTTCAAAAAATATTGTTTAAATAAAATTACTTATAAATTGAAAAATCGTCGAGAAAAATTAAAATTATAAAATTAACCTTAATAGCATAAAAGGTAATTTATTATGATTACCACATGCGGTCAGAAGTGCCTAGTTGCCTATCTTACAAAGTATTTAGGTATGAAATTATTGTATACACAATTTCCAAATAAAAAACATCTTTAAGAATTTTGGGTTCCGACGCACAATTCCAGACTTCGGACTCCTACTAAAGAAAAACCCTAAAACCGCTTCGCTTTCAATAAATCAAGCACAATCTTTTACTCAAGTTTCAATACCTTGATCAGCATTAACTTGTTTTGTTTTTACTTTCAGATTATACACAGAAGCTGAGTATGAAAAGCTGCCGGCTTCAGTCCCTCCCGAGATGTGTAGAAGTGATCTATCTGGGATGCTGCTGCAGCTAAAAGCTTTGGGCATACATAACTTGCTTAGGTAATTGTTGTTATTTCTTGCACATACATACAAATAAAGAAAAATGACAATCTTAGTGTCCTTCTGTGTGGCCTCCTGTCCTATAAAAGGCGATAAAGGGATTATAATTAAGTCCGCCTTTGTACATTTTTGTGCTTGAAGTATTAAATAAATAAATAAATATTAAGACTATTATTGTCGCCGTTATGCATTTGCATGCTAAACTAGGTGGTTATGATAATCCTAATTGACCATTAATTGCTGCAGTCGCTATTCAGAAGCCTAATTGTGCAGAAACAGATGATATTGCTTAAAACTCGGACGCCCTGTTAATCATAATGCAACATTTACATCGTGTTCGGATCGTTTTTATACTGCTAAAATGAGAATAATATTAAATTCTCGCAAATGTACGTCGCTAACATATCAGGACTTATATTGCCAATAATGAAAAATATGTTATGTTTTTATGTTACAGATTCACATTCCCTACTCCTCCGCCAGCAAAGAGCATTCTCTCTGGTCTAGAAACTCTTTACGCATTGAAGATCATAGACAAACTGGGAGAATTGACGTCTGTGGGAGAAATAGTGGCCGAGTTGCCGCTCAAACCTATGTGTGCGGCCATGCTGTGTAATAGTGGTTAGTGAATAACGAATACAGCAGATTTCTTCCCATAGAGAGGGAACGGACATTGAAGATCATATCCAGGTCATTCCAGGTGTCCTGACGACAATTGAAGGGGTAAGTGGATAAAGGTGTTATCTGACAAAGCTGAAAAAATCGAGTTTCTTGCATGAACATAGGTTTTAAGTGACGATAAATCGTCTGGTGGGCTCAAAATATCTAATTTTAATTCATATCCAAATATATATTTTAAAAAGGATTGACACTTCAGATTTAGATAAAACATTTAAAATGTATAACTACCTTGATTTTAAGATTTAAAATTTTCTAACGCTCATATCTCAATTTAAATTTTTTGTTAGTTAACACCGTTGTCCACTTACCCCTTCAATTGTCTTGGCACTTGACAGACCGATTGTCGCAGTGACTGAGCATTGGTTTTGCACAATTTTACAGTCGAACTCGTAATACCTACCCGCTTTACCACTTTTACAACAATTACCGGTAAATTGAAATTTCACTAAGGTTGAAACTATCTAACTGTGACATAGACAAATAGTTCTCGTTCATTTATGACTTGCAAGTGATATTAAACCTTAGGGTGGTAAAGGAATTACCAGGTCGACTATACTACTGTTGCTGTTTTGATTTCTGCATTAAAGAAATATTTGTATGGCCTTAAGATTATTGTTCCGGGTCTAGTTGATTGGTATGTAAGATTGGTGTCTGTAAACACAATCAAGGAGAGGCCTATAAGCAGTGGGAAGTCGCGCTGTGGGTGATGATGACGAAACACACCCACGAATCACGAGTGTTCTAGAGAGGCTATACTCAATTATGTCCAAATAAGAAAGTCTTTATGAAAATAACAAACAAAACAAAAAAATAATAATATAACAACTCACTACTAATCCCCGCAGGGACAGGCAGACGTGTACCTATAATCTATAGTACACCCACATTTCGCCAGTTATGTTATAGTCCAATGTAATAGGGGCGAGCCTATTGCCATCAACCGGCCATAAATAAGAATTATTAAAGTACTCTTTAAGCAGCAGTACAGTTTCTTGTGCAAAAGTATGACTGTTACCAAGTAGCAATTGCTGTGTGCCAGTTTCAATAGTTTGTTCTTTAGGATAATTAAATTGAATTTGTTTACGTTTCCAGGTGAATGGGGCTGCATAGACGAAGCTCTCTCAGTAGCCGCCATGTTACAAGTGGACAACGTGTTCCTTAAGCCCAGCGGTGGACAAGAGAGTGTTAACGCTAAGATTAGCAGGAGGAATAATTTCGAGGTAATTTTTATTAGTCGCAATGTCAATACCGCAGAATGACATTCAGCAATCTTCTTTACATTAAATTAAAAATGTGACTTTACAGACTAGACAATTAAATAAAATAAAAAATAAGCCAGGCCATTAAAAAGGTTTTAAGTTGATGTCAACTCGAAGTCAAAGGTGTGTGCTATTTTGATCTTTGTTATCAAACAATTAAACATAGTTTTCTATACAATAGTCTGCTTAGTGCCGTGGCTTCTACTTTATTATTTTTATGTCCTGACTTAATAAAGGAAAGAATTTGAAAACTGGCGTAGATATAAAAGGCTGTAACTAACACTATATGAGGTTTCCATTTATTTCAATCGCACTGTATTAGTATGACACTGTAAATACAATGCGTGCCACGAAAGATGAGACTTGACACACCACGTGGTTTGACTTGCGCAGTACACGATTTTAGGTCTCTTTAGCGGTATGAGGGCTGAGCGCGGGACGGGAGCGGGCCGCAGAGGGGCGGCGGGGAGGGCGCGGGGGGGGGGGGGGGGGCAAGTCTCATCTTTCGTGGCGCTAACTATACAGTATGCTTAATTAACAAAGGGTTAACCGGTAAATACTACATTAGCGTCCAACCATACTAAACAAATACGTATTTATTTTTTTCAGGTAGCAGAAGGCGACATAATAATGTATCTAAACATAATGGATGCCTACCTAAAACTGAAGACTTCTCAAGATGAGAAGAGGAATGCGAAAGTATGCAAGCAATGGTGCCAGAAGTATTATGTTAACTATAAGGTTATGGAAAAGGTAAGACAGCCTGTTCGACCACGTCCGGATAAGGGGGTCTACTCCCTAAGCACGAAGTCCGTCGCTTCGGGCTTCGTTACGGGCGTTTCCTACTCCCTATGACCTACGAACGGATGAATCGTTCGGGGCCCGAGCGAAGAATGAATGACAACGCGATTTGACTGTTGTCCCTACTCCCGATGTGTTTTTCCCCGTCCGAACAGTTGAACATGACACTGGTTTTGACGGATAGTTATGTCAGTTGATACGACATCAAACTAGTTCTCGTGCTATCGACGAAAGTTACTAAAATAAAATAATTTCAAACTATGGCTGCTTTTTTATTGATTGAAGAAGCTTTACAGGAAGAGCGGAGGCAACGTCGGTATCATTTACGCCGAAACTTTAGGTTGGCGAGTATTCCCGACGTTGAGTTCATAGGGAACTGTAGACTCACTCGGGAATTATTCTAGTTCTTATGTGCGGATTTAATACCTCTTTGGCCTCAACATGGCCTCAACACATACGCCGAAGTGGTGTTGATCCAAGAATGAAAGTAAGGACATATTAAAGTTTCTGCAACTTATTGAGCTGTATTACCAATCAGTCCCACCCATTTACTGTGGTCTTTGTTTACTTTTGGATCCTCACTCTTTGCCACTGCTCGACGGACCCAGTGCAACTTCCCAACTCAGTGCAACTTCCCATTGAGTTAAGGGAGTTGCACAGGTTTTCCCACAGCCATTTTGAGCGAACTCTCCCGTCGGCACCCCTCAATAATCCGTGAGCCAATTCTTTGTTCTCACCCATAAAATCGAGAAGGGCCTCAATTTGCCAGTGAGTTGCTGCAGCGGTTGGGGACATTTTACACAATTAACCATGGAATGGAAAGCTAATTAGAATACAGAAAACTTCCCGGCTGACAAAGTATATGAACTTTTTTAAAGCCACTTCTTTAGATGCGTAGCATCAACATCGTACCTACTATAGCCATAGAAAAACCCGTGCTATACTTTGACATTTCATTTGAAAATTTCCTTCAAAAAGTAAACAGGCAAAGGTATCAACAGGATGATGCCGGTTTCCGGACAAAAATGGCAAAAATAATTCAATTCTATATTTAAGACATAATAAAAAGTATATTTTAAAATATGTTGTCAATTTCTAACGACAAAAGTATTCATTTTTGTTTAATAAGCTAAAAAACTACAAAATAAGTAAACCGGTAATCGACCGGTAAAATAACGCAACTCTATCGCCATGCGTCCTTCGTTCACGAATATTGTCTATGATTCCGTTTGAAACTGATGAATCCGAAATCGTTAGGGAGTAGGGTTCAGTCCGACGTATCGGGCTACTGTCGGACGGGCCGTTCACTTCGTTGACGGACTTAGGGAGTAGACCCCAAGTTCCGGATTACTTATCTGTTAGATTGCTTTAAACTTATGTTGCGTGTTTTATTTATCACTAAGATAGAGAAAAAAGGGCAGTAGAGAAAAAACCCTAATTATTATTGTTTTGTTAATAACATACAAAGCTTTGTTAATGCACTTAATATTGTAGAAAATCCCCATATTTCGGCCCTTATTCCGTATTCATTCCGATTTTACCTGTACAATACTAAAATTATATTTTCTGTAATTTTCAGGCATGTGAAGTTCGAGATAGCTTAGAGAAGCTAATAAAAAGAAAATTCCAAATGGAAGACAAAGTCTTTGATGGCATTGATTTAGGTTTAGGTAACTAAAACGTATTTTTTACCTATTTTTAATGTTTTTACTAACATAGTCCAAACAAAAATTTAAATGTTAAAAGAACTGCTATATATTTTTCCAAATACTGGCGATATCTGAATTACTGTCGTAAATGTGTATTTAACAAATAATAAGTATTACTCGTAACTTTTTCAGGTAAAACAGAACGCATAATGAAATGCGTCCTGTCGGGCTACTTCCCGCAGGCCGCGTACTTAACCACAAGCGCGACGTACAGCGGCACACGAGGCGCCTCGCTGCACATCAGTCCTGACAGTTGTCTGTTTAGAGTACAGCAACCTAAGTGGTAAACATAATATCATTATTATTGCTAGCTGTTACCCACGGCTATTCCTTGGAAAACTGTGCATTTTTCAAGGATAAAAGTAGCCTTTGACACTCAATATATGGTATTGAGAGTGACAATCCTATCGCATAATAATACAATCTCGATGCAAAAATCATGTCGATCTGTTGTTGTTTAAAAGAAGGACAAACATTGTAATATTAGTGAGACTTGGTGCAATGCGATAAATGGTAACAAGAAAATTGAACTCCAAATAATGTACTTAGTAGTTTTGACAAAATTGTATATAAGGTGTTAAAAAATTAACCTTACAAACTTTAAGAGGTGCTTTACACCATCGAACTGAACAAGTTTCACTATGGGACCAACTCTGAAATCACGAAAAAAAAATCAGCTGTTTAATACAAAAGTTCAATACCTACTTGACCAAAATGTATTCCCATAGTGAAAGTAACTATATATGTTAGCTTTTCACGCCTTTCCAACAGAATGGATTGCGATGAAATTTGGCACACAAATAGCCCATGAACTGGGTAAAGACATACGTTTTATCCCGGCCTCTGGGAGAATTTTCGACCTACACGCGGGCAGAAGCTAGTACAAAATAAGCCTTCTGACGACACCCGCGTTTACCGAGCGATGTGCCGAAATGATTTTCATACCTAGTAATAAAAACGTATTCTCTAATCCCAGGGTAATGTTCGCGAGCGTGCAGAGCACAGGAGACAAGACGTACATGCGGGAAATGATGACCATAGACCAAACATGGCTGCTAGAACTGGCGCCGCATTATTATAAACAGACGTGATAATAAAATAACTAACTTCTTTTGTTATGTACCTACGAGTTTTATTTATAGGAGGGGTTTTGGGAGTCGTTGACTTGTCTGTTTTATAGATTCTATATTTCGCACTGCTAACACAAGACTGTATCAACTCAAAATGAAACTTTTTTCAGAAATGATAGTAAACTGATTACTCGTGTTAACGATTGTAAAAAGTGAACACTGTTTTAAAATTAGTGATAAAATTAAGGGGTTTCTTTAATTATGAGTAATGTCAGATATTGCAGGTTATGAAGTTATTTCCAAATTTGGAGTTAATACCGTATTGTGTGAGAAATTATTTTTTGAGTTGATACAGTCTTATATTAGCAGTACGATTTATTAAAAACAAGTGAGCCGGAGGAAGTAAAACTTCACTTTAATTGCGTAATACCTACACTTACAATCACAATCCGAAAGATTTTGAAGGAATAAATGGCCCGTTGGTTCTGCCCGCGACTTCGTTCGCGTGGAAGTTTTAAAATATACTAAAATAGCAGCAACATTTTTATAAAACTTCCTCTGCCTCCAACCCAGAACCCAGAGTAGCGTGTCAAAAAATAAACAATCAAACAAATTTTTCAGACTTAATAAGTATAGATTTATGTTTAAAAAAATTGTGATTCGTCTGCTCGACAACGTAAATCACGCAATGAGTTAATGATTGAATAAAATTGTCACAATGAAAGGCATTGCCAGTGTGTGCGCAATTGAGCTGTGGGCCATAAGATTTTCGAATGCAATTTGTTTTTAACTGAAACAATGCAACTTTTATTTTGCTTTACATGTAAACGGTTAAAAAGCACAGTGAAATGCTTTATGTGTATATTTGTGGCAGCCGCGGTCATAAAAGGCAGGAGTGATATGAAACTAGATGCAGTGTGGTGTGAAGTCACGTACATCAGCACATCACGTATAGCAGATATTATGCTGTGTTCGTAGTCTTAGTATTTGCATATTGTCACATACGAGCTATGTATATATACGTCACCAATTAAAGGAACAGGGGCAGTCAGTTGTCAGTTGACTCTTGGAGAACTATTCATCATGTTGTTTGCTTAACCCCTCCTCCCCCTACATCGCATGGCGACCCTGCCAGGAGGGTGGACAGCCTTATAGTTGCCGGTGAGGGCAAGTCAAAGTCGCAGTTTAGTCGATTTCACACGTCACGTAGGGTCACAGGCCATGGGGAGCACGACATCCAAGGAAGAGGTCATTGTCGCTCAGACAGCGGCGGGTGGTCCAAATGTCGCAGCGGTTACGCAGGAGCAGCTAACAGCTATCAACACGGTGCTGTTGTTCATTGCTGTGTGTTTGGCGGTTGACATCGTTGGCGTGGTGGTCCGGATGTATAGAAGGTGTCACCAGAATTGGATCGAAGAGAAGATCAATCAGCGGGAGGTTCAGAAAGCTGTGCAGATGGCCTGACCGGGAGCGGACGGAGCGACGAGGGAAGTAAGTGATTCCAATGTGAACTTAAGTGTTGTGGCGAGTGCTTGCAGTCATCGGTAAAGGAGACGGGGATTTCTGGGCCTGATTGTAATAAGTTGAGGTATGGCTTAAAAAAAAGGTTACATTTTTCTATTTCAAAGTGTGAAAAATCAACTCAATTTACAATCTGGAAAATGAGATATCCAATAATTAAGTTAGGGTTACGAAGTAATTGGAATATCGATTCAATTATAATCGATTACCGTTACAGAGTTCATACTATTTAGGAAAATGCTTTCACCAGATGATTAATTCAATTAAAATAATTAAATCTCTTACAATTAAAGTATTAAGGTTTAAACTAATTAAATATCTACATAATTAAGATAAATCAATTCACGTTTACTAATCGATTATTGTATTTTTAACCTATGCTAACTCCACAGAGTACTTTTTGATAGACTGCTAACTCTGACTTTTAGGGCTCAGATTTTTTAGGGTATATATGTTCTGTGGACTTGACATGCATGACATGACATCGACACTCGTTCCCACAGAGTACTTTTTGATTGCTCGTTCCTCAATGAAACAGAAAAATAAATCTTGGAGAAATAATAGAAAAGTACCCTAGAGTATATTTTCATAGATGAGTTCTTTCAGGAGGAAATGCGGTCGGAGAGACTTTTGAAAAAGCCTTAGTAATCGTCTAGTGCGTGTGCGTTTTGACTGTGTTTCCTCGCATACTTTTATTGATATTTTCCTCGACCCCTGCTTTCCTACGGAATTCTAATCTTCCTTCTTGTACGACCCTTGCCTTGCTACTATACCGGACACGGAGAATCCCGCATAAACGTTGAACTTGGACTTGTTATTTTGGATTCTACGAACGACCTACCGATTGGATATTGATTGACACATGGATCGTTGTGTAAATTGTGGCAACCATTTTATAAACCATTTATTTTGACACCGCACACGATCAGTTTGAAAAAAAAATGGGCCCCCCACAATCCTATGGCGACCAAAAGCCGCCATTTTTTCAATTTTAATGTAGCCAGCGACACTCACATGGTTAAGACGAATCATCAAAATCGGCTTACGCGTTTGGTCTCTAGAACGCTACAGAGGAACAAAGATAAATACATACAAATATAAATACGTATACTGATAAACCCATTACCCTCCTTCGGCAGTCGGGTAAAAAATGACAATCGCACTTCAAAAATCGGCTGTTAAGTACAGATTATTACGTAACCTCACTTTTCCTAAATCTCTTTTACCTCGGCTCTCAGATTGCCAAAATCTGCAAAATTTTCAGTGATTGTTTTTTAATGTAGTAGCTATCAATTGACACCAATTTCATCTTTTTACATCCAGGCCCAAAATTGTATGAAAGCGTATCCGTCTCCTTTAGAAACAATAGTTTTAAATGGAAGTAGAGTACGTCACTGTTTATATAACTTAAATTGTTAAGGGAATCTATTGTTAAATTAGGTCCTAGTAGGCGGAAAGGCAAACAGTTTGATGGGAAAATAAGCGAGGCAAAAGCCTTATACCTACGGTTTTAAGTGTATAGTTTCAAAGTCGAGCAAATTTTCGGAAGAGTTAACGCAGTTGGTAGGTAAGATAGAAAATTTGTACGTAGACACTATAAAGTTTGAAGACGGAAACAGAATCGAACAAGAGATGGCGGCGGAAAGGTTTTCTTTGAGAACGGCGGTTAGCTTGCTCCCGAAAATGAGTGGCGATGAGCAAGTAACCCTAAGATTTAATTGCCGGGATTTGATTTTTTTCGTCGGGGAAAGTTCGGAAGCTTATAAGATTTTGCAGCCGTTGAACAAAAAATATGCGATTAGGAAGTTTGCTGACGGATTTCGTAATCAGCGTCTTGGTACGATCATTACGGAGCGGAATTTAACTTGTTTGAAAGATGCTATCAGGGTGGCAGAGGACGAAGATTGTGCTTCGTCGGCGCAAGTCATGACGTAGGTACCAGCGCTGGCCCGCAAGGGGTGGCTTTTCTACGGGCAATAGGGATCGTGGAAATAGTTATAGGCGGCACGCTGTAGGGAATGGACACGCGCAGCAAAGAACAGCTGTTGGGCGTACGTACAAAAATGTCAACGTATGGCATAGCAGTGGAATGCGCGGTCGCGGCAATAATGCTCATCGTGGACGCCAGACTCAGCAAGGTCGGCGGTGTGGAGCGTGTTGTGAGCATGCGCGGGGCGATGCTGACTCAGGCGCAGTGTCGAATTTGCTCGACCTTGAAACTATACACTTATTACCGTATAAGGCTTTCGCCTCGCTTATTTTCCCATCAAAATTTTTGCCTTTCCGCCTACTAGGACCTAATTTAACAATAGATTCCCTTAACAATTTAAGTTATATAAACAGTGACGAACTCTACTTCCATTTAAAACTATTGTTTCTAAATTTACCGATGACTGCAAGCACTCGCCACAACACTTAAGTTCACATTGGAATCACTTACTTCCCTCGTCGCTCCGTCCGCTCCCAGTCAGGCCATCTGCACAGCTTTCTGAACCTCCCGCTGATTGATCTTCTCTTCGATCCAATTCTGGTGACACCTTCTATACATCCGGACTGCCACGCCAACGATGACAACCGCCAAACACACAGCAATGAACAACAGCACCGTGTTGATGTCTGTTAGCTGCTCCTGCGTAACCGCTGCGACATTTGGACCACCCGCCGCCGTCTGAGCGACAATGACCTCTTCCTTGGATGTCGTGCTCCCCATGGCCTGTGACCCTACGTGACGTGTGACATCGACTAAACTGTGACTTTGACTTGCCCCCACCGGCAACTATAACGCTGTCCACCCGACTGGCAGGGTTGCCATGTGGTTCGCAGCAGTATACCCGTTCCAAATATTTTATCGTCCTACTTGCACGTTTTGTTACCGTGACTGCAAACTGTCTTGGTTGCTAGCACAATATAATTTCAATAAACTCAACCGAAGATAGCCGAAGACAACCGAAGATCGTCGAAGACACCCGATCGTTTACTCAGGCTGGACTGGAATATAGTTTTGTGATATTTATTAGTTTTCTCAAAATTATGTTCCAGCCAATTCTGGTATGGACGTTCAACAGTCGTCAACAGATATGGATTCGACGTGAAGAAAAGGAAAATCTAATGAGCGTTCGCAATTTTGTTTACAATCATGTAACAAATATGTGCTTTTGGAAAGGTAACTGTAACACCTACAATACATTTCAGTTTACGTTATATCCTTAACATTTTATATGACTTTTTCAATAGTACCTAGGTCCTAGGTACTAGTCATTCAAAAATCAACTACCTACACTGTATTTATTTTTATGATAAAGAACCATCAGTGTTAAATATATAGAACAACAAAGAAAATTTATGACACAAGGTGTGTTTCATGATCTCTGTTATTCTGATAAGAATTTTAACGAATTTATTGAGATGTTAAATTTTTTTAGTAGGTAAGTATATTTGACTCTGACTTGTAAGATGTTTGATTATTTATTTCTTTTTCTGTTCTATTCATTGCCATGATTTCTCTGCAGAATTTTGATAATAAATATTAAGATTGTTATAACATTTTGTAGATAAATCCATAGGTATTATTAATATTCTTGCTAGTGTATCTAGCGGAGCCTGACTATTAATTATGATTGTTGTTTTCATTCAGGTTTTAAAGTATGTTAGGTTGTATTATTACTGTGATCGCACGTATGATTGTAATGATTGTGTATCACAATATTTTCAGTATTAATTATGTTCGAAAATGATCGATCTTCTGACTGTACGGCGCCATCTACCCAGTAACAGTAGAACTACGCAATTCAATAGCGATGTTAGTTGCGATTCGTGCTGTAAGATGTCGCTAGTTGTAGTTTTTTTAAAGTGAATTAATTAAAATGACTAAAATCGCAAAAGTCCGTTTATTTGGTTCTACCTATAACATCCTTTTTCTCTCGACAATAAACTAATATCACTAAGATTTCTACAATTTAAAACAATGTTGATTTATCCTGTGACATTTACCTAATACAACATACTCAAGTACATACTATTGAAAATAGCGTCCATTCCCGTTGTCCCCATTGACGCTGTCCCCATTCAATGGGGACAGAGCATTACTTAGTTACCTACCTGCTTTAAATGATTTTTTAAGCGACAGATAATTTTTATTCGTGGAATAAACTTGACGTCTGACAGATTTTGTATGGAAGAAATGTCAAATTTTCAAAATTATTCCTCGAATCAGCCCTGAATAGAATGATTCTGACTATTAAATTCAATATTAATTTATAATTCAATATTGAACTTATTTTTCGTAAGTATTTTTCTTTTTTTTTAACAATAGTAAAACCTAATAATACTTTGCCCGACCCAGTGGTGATCGAGTCCTATGCTTAGAAGTGGTACCTACTTGCTGCCACTAGCCAGACCAACAAGCAGTCAATGTAGCAACACACCAGCCTAAATTACGCGAGGAAAGTTCGTCGTGTTTACCTACGTACCTAAGCACGACGAACTTTCGTCGCGTAATTTGCATTGTAGCCGTTAGGTAAGCACGACGAACGCGACGGGACGGTTATGTCAACAAACATTGCGCGCCGCTCTGATCGATCCACCACCACTATATCAGGCTTATTGGCAACAATAGTCCTGTCAGTGATGATGGATCGATGTCCATCCGTAATATGTCGATAAACTTAAGCTCTGCGTTATAGGTATACAGCGAGAAAAGGTATAATTGTACAGACGCCAGCACAACAACCTACTACAATCTGTGAAATTTCTTTAATCGATTTTCAACTTTATTGCTAAAGCATACGGTTCAAAGTTGATTGGGAAAATTTGACAGTTTCGGGTAGCTTGATGTCCTGGCGTCTGTACCTATCTAAAGTTCGTTTTTTAATCCCAGAGACTAATCTGACATTTAAGTGTTTGCGTTTTTTTAGTAGGTAGAAGTTTGACATACCTAATACCTGTCAGATTAGTCTCTGGGATTAAAAAACGAACTTTAAATAAATCTGGGAGCCTTGAACCCGCAATATGTACCTTGTGACTGATAGCCAGTCGTTTACACCCAGACAGACAGACGGTCAAACACCTAATAGTAATAACAATCTATTACAGGAGGAAATTATGCTAGACTGAGGGTTGTGACTATGTATAACTCGGTCTGCGTTAGGGACACATTTAACAACAGAAGGGCTCGTGGTTAAATAATAAAAGCCGCGCAAGTTAATCTTCAGGGTAAGCATCGCTTGCCGTGGTTGGTCTGAGGATGGGTGACATCCATTACATACCGAGACCCCCCGTGAATCGGAAAGCACGTTAAGCAGTTGGTGCAGACGGTTATTCGTAGATCCTTGATTGTCGTTAAGCTCGTGAAGCTCGTCGAAACCTGAAAACCAGTTTTGCCAAGAGGTATTGTGTTACTCAGTAACTTCAGGGTTGGGAAGGTCAGATAGGCAGTCGCTCCATGAATACCTTCTGGCTTTCAGCTGCACGCGGTTGGAAGCCGACCCCAACATAGTTGGGAAAAGGCTAGGTAGATGATGATGAAATAGAGATCCAGAGAACGACAGACAGATCAAAAAACTCTCATTATGTCGTGTGCAAAAGATTTACATTTAAGCAACCTCTGTAAAAATAACTTCACATTCGCTTGAACTAAGCCATAAGTACCTAAATATTACTTTACTAGAATGATAAAATAATCGGCAAAATGTTTATTTTTATTGCATGGAGACAAGTCAAGCTAAGATAAATAAAAATAAAAACAATGAGTGTTTTTACTCAAATCTTTTTGTTTAACCAAACACGAATTCTAGTCGTGAACAGAGTTTATCTTTAAGAGTGCTATCACAATTTTTCTTGTTTGACTCGAGTTTTGATGTCGGATTATGGTTTGACTAAAGGCACAATAGTAAAAAAAATACATGCCCGAGAAAGTTTCATTCGTTCTTTTGGGAGTGTATTAAATAAATATTTCAGTTTGTTTAAATAAATCAGTAAAAACCTTGTTTCTGCAAAGGATGTTTCATAAAATTTTACTTTCGGGCATCTTCCGATGCTTTGTTACATCGAAGATATAATAGTTTATTCATTTAAAAAAATGCCCATGGTACAATTGTATCTTCTACTTTCGTATGCATAAATCACTTTTTATGTTTCATAAAGTAATACACCAAAATTAATTCCGTAAAACAGGGAGTTAATGATAATCTTTCGTCCGAAATTATATTTTTTATCTATGAATATTTAATAGAAATTCAAACAAAAAGTATTTAATAACTAAGGTCACTTTGTCACCTTGCTTGAAAAAAAAAATTACTCTATTTTAAAGTAAAATAATATTTTTAAACAATTGTTGTATGCAATACTATAAATCAATATAAATCTCGGGACGCGCGGTCTTAGTTTCAATCCGCGCCGAGCGCTTCCAGAGGGAGGACGTATCGCTCGTTCGCTGTTGCCGTCACGTGGTCTCGCTCGCCAATTCGTCAAGAATAAAGCGCGACTAACAGTTCTTGATTCAAGTATTTTTTTTTTTTTTTTAGTTAGTTTCTGATTGTAATGTATATTATAAGTATTTTCCTGTGATATTTCAATGCAAATATTAAGTATATCTTGTATTATAGGAAAAAAAAAACATACGTAAATATAGTTGTTGTTTTTCTTTTTCTGATTTATTTATTTATTGTAATCTCCAACTTTAATTTAATTAATTAATTTCAGACATAAGTAGTTCACAATAATGGGAAAATAGAAGTATATGATTCTCAGCCTAATTTGAATAAATGACTTTTGATTTGTCTTTTTTACTTTCTTTTTATCCAAACTGAAGAAACAACTCACATTGCATTTATATCTATAAATAAGTACTAAAATGTATACCTACCTGCCGAATAAAAACATATACTTAAAGAAACTTCGTAAAAAAAATAGGTACAAAAAGTATTTATATAAGTAGCAAAAAAAGTGTTGGAAGCTGGCAACGCGCAAGTAATGCTTCTGGCATTGCAAGCGTCTATAGGCTGCGATAACTACACACGGACACACCATCAAGCACGCCGCATGCTATTTTGTCACTTTAGTGATATAAAACAAAAATTAAAAAATTAAGTAAATTTTTATGACCCTGTTGTAACTCAAACCGTTCTTGGTAACATTCATCGGTACAAATAATATTTCATGAACTTAATTTATAAAAAAAAAAAAGTAGCAAAGGCTCTTGTTGGTTTGGTCCTGGCATCCGACGCATAGCGGTTTGCATGTGTGCGTAGCGTACTTCACTAGACGCACACGTGCGCATCCGCCGCCGCGCGCCGTCAAATTTACCTAAAACTGAGCACTTCGATTTTGTAATAGCGCTCTTAAGACTGATTATGCCTAACTAGTAAATTGATTAAAAAGCGCCTATTTAGAGGAAATGCGGGTGGTCTATTCTCCATAGAACGCTCTCGCCTGTTTTCTTTTTGGTTAATGACCATAAAACAATGATTTTTTACAGAATAATAAATATTGATTAGGTACTTATATGTCCCTATGTTTTCCTTTTTGATGATACATTATTTTTATAAGCACTAGAACCCTAAAAAAATGCCGATTTAAACCGATTTTTAATGAAAAAAGAAAAACATAGGGACACAGTATATATCCTTCTTATTCAGTTTATGAAATATCTTTTAAATTGGTCTAATATTGGAGGAGGAAATAGGCGAGAGCCAAACCTCGAATTACGACTTTTTACTTAGGATTTTTCAAGTCTCTCCGACCGCATTTCCTCTTAATTATGCTTATAATTCCGTTATTAGTCACCCGGAATTGTTTGAGAATTGAGATAAACTTTATAATTTGTTGACATCGGAATTTCCTCAGTAAGAAATATAGGGTGACTGGTAATAATTACCAGTAATTATAAGTAATAATAATAATATAATAATGTTTATTCATATTAAAATTGGTAAAATTATTACATAAAAGTCTTAGAAACTATTTACAAAGGTATAATAATGTTAGATGCCTGTACTAGGATAAACCTGTATCACAGGCGGCATGAGCATACTTTATGGTGATTTTAGGACATTACATTCATAACAATATTTAGCATTAGAAGTCTAGAAATAATGACAAAATTTTATTAATTAATTATTTTATACCTAGTTTACTTAAATACTAACAAAATAACAACAAAAAGTCTTATACTAATACGTAATTATTTACTTAGCGTAGAATACTTTATTGCACTTTAAAATGTTTGTGTCAGCAGAAAATGGTAAGTGGGTTAAAGTCAATGTTGCAAATTAAATCACGTCCGAGACCATGTGTTTCATCAACAAAATCGAGGGTTTATAGGCCAGTGCACTGTTTTGTTGAGTCAGCAGCAGGCAGTTAACACGGAAGTCTGGCTTTAAGTATGACGCTCTAGGCGCCCTCGTAGTTGATAGAGTTGATGTACCTGTATTCCGCTATTTTCCTAGCAGGGCACCCATCACTTCCCGTTTTGTGGTTATTGGGCTTTTTAAAGCGTGAGCAAGTTGCACATTTCGGTGTGTCAGCTTTCTTCGCGCACTCTGACATCGAGTGTCCTTCTTCACCGCAGTGACCACACGTAGATTTTAGCTCTCTGCATGTTTTTGCTGCATGACCATATTGCTGGCATTTGTAGCATCTGGTGACCAAGGTGAAGTCCCTGACAGGGCATGACGTCCAATTTATAAAAAGCCTTGATTGGGATAATAGGGCTTTACGTATGTTGGCTGTAACTTCAATAACGTAGTTACAGGTCGACGCATCTTTCTTCCCAGATTTGTGGCTCAATTTAACCACGCTCAAAAAGGACTGAAGGAAAGGAGGAAGTGACCGATACTTAAACACATGATTGTAGGTACCTACTCATCATAACAAACAACTTTACCAAAGTAACGATTTTTTTTTTTATTTACCAAGCGCATGACGCCAATCTCCCCAATAGAATATTGAGTAAAAATCTAGGAACATTAGCTCACCGTTCGATCAGGACCGGGCCCGTGCCGGACGGCGCGTATGTGTTCCACGCGCGCCTCAAAGAGATGTCAGCATAAGGGAAGGGGCCCGTTAGGGCCGAAGCCTGCCGGGGTAGCGGGATTGTCCGAAAGGGTTACCACTGCCCCGGAACATAAAGGGCTAAGGAAGGAACACGGGTGGGTTTTAGTCAGTAAGAGTCTGACACTCCCTTCTGCTAAAACCAGAGCGGGAGGAGTCATCAGATGATTTCCCATCCATAAACAAAGGCAGTACGAAGTTCGCCGGGCGGCGCCGGGTCAGCTAGTTTTGAATAAACCCCGGTGTGTCATTTTGTCCATATATTATTATATGACAATTTGGACATACTTCCCCCACGTACTTAATTATTTTAACATAATTGGGTAAATATCCAATTAAATGATAATGAATCATTAGTAATTAGGCATGTCTTGTGTTTCTTACATAAAGTTTGTAGAAACCGTGAATTTAGTAATTAATACGAAAAATTAAAATGTAGGTAATTTCGTCATACTTACCGATTCAATTGAACTTGGGTAGGTTGATAGGTATGCACACCTATCAATCACATCAGAAACACACGTTTTGTCACATGTCCACCCGCGTAACATTGACTGTTCACGAACGTCCTCTATCTAGGTATAGGTACTGTAGAGGCTGGGACCTCTTTAATAATACAGGCTGGTCATAATTATTGATGGCATCTGCCGTTCGGCCATTCAAGCGTAGGTATGTCAAATATTAGATTAGGTTTGACGTGAAAAATAGAAAGTGCTAGTTTTATCTTTGTACAGTGAACTTCTCCTAAAATATAAGCTGGTCAAAGCTTAACGCCTTTTAATTAAATGTCCCAAGCACACACCATAATCCCTACCAACACTTCTACGTAGGTACCTACACCTAGCTCATTGGTACAAATTAATATCACCCTTGTTATCTTCGAAGGAGTGGATGGGTGACCATCTTTACATACTGAGACCCCTCCGTGCCTCGGAAAGCACGTTAAGCCGTTGGTCCCGGCTGTCATTCGTGGATCTTTGACAGTCGTTACGGGTAGTCAGAAGCCCGAAAGTCTGACAACCAGTCTTACCAAGGGGTATCGTATTATCCAGTAACTGGGTTGTGGAGGTCAGACAGGCAGTCGCTCCATGTAAAATACTGGTATTCAGCTGCATCCGGTTAGACTGGAAGCCGACCCCAACATAGTTGGGAAAAGGCTAGGCAGATGATGATATCTTCGAAGGAGTAGGCAAATGCGCCTTTGCTTACTCTTTCTCCTCCTAGTAAACACCCACACTTTACCACATGTAGGTCTCACGAAATAACGAATCCAAGCTGCTACTGAGAATGACCTCATGGAAGAACTTATTAAAACTGCCTGACCGAACTGACGTTGGAACATTCGGTTCCCTACAAAATGGTTGAGCTGAATGGTGCTGATCCACGCGTCATGTTCGTGAACGGTCGCCGTCGGTTGAGACGGGTCATCTCTTACCTAACAAGGCTTATTATTAATCTTATATTTTGAATTGTTTCTTCATTTGTGTTTTTTTACATTGTTCTCACATATAGAAGCAACAAGAATAATGTACCCAGGATTTTGTAATATCTTGATTTAAAAGAGTGTCCATGGAGTTTCTTGCCCGTTCTTCTCCATAGAGATACGTTTTAGAATGGGCAACTAGCTTTAACTTTCTGACTAACTGACCGACTATTTAATTTTGACAATTCAAAAGTGCCTGTAGGTAGGTACATGGTTTAATTGAAATAAATGCTTTGAATTTGAATTTGACTGGTTCCACTGAGATCGAACCCAAAACAGCATTCCCAAACTCAGCGGTCGAATTTTCTTGAGTGCCAATCAGCGTATAACACACTTAGCTACAACGGCAATGCCTTTCATTTTGACAGTTCAACAACATTCGTTGCGTTATTTACGTTGTTGAGCAAACGAAAGCAATGGATTAGCAATTTCCTTCAAAATCGATTCGGATTGTGATTGAAAGTGTATTATGCAATTCGGGTGTAGTTTAGACTTTTTATTCTAGGAAAGTCAAGAAAACTAGGTACATACCTACTTTCAGCCTAACCCAGACACGGACTTAAAATAGCCACCAATCATCACAAATAAACACTCCCTCCATAAATAGCTGTCTATCAGCGCAATTAACCGTAGTTAATTTATTATTAGCACGTAGTTTATTTGATATCAACAAACATGTCACAGACTGCGGGTCAAGCGCACCTGCTTTATGATGTTCTGGTTATTTCCACGAACGCTCATGAGAAAGAAGAAAATAGCGGTTTTAATCTAAATATAAGTTAAAGTGCAACAAAGATCTGTTGACTCTTGAATGACATTGACATTGTGTTGAAAAATCAAGATGGCGACGTTAGTTCAGATTTTCTACGTGCCCCAAATGATCGTTGTAGGTAGGTCCAGCAATAGGTACTTGTCAATGACAGTTTCCAAGGGGCCCAATTCTGTAAGTTTGACCTGAGTATATGGTTTTAATTTCAACTCGATACCTCTTGATAGATAAAGGGTCTTGACAGACAGACAGACGGACAACAAAATGATCCTACTAATAAGGGTTCCGTTTTTCCTTTTGAGGTACGGAACTCTAAAAACGAAGTAAATATTGTGCGAAACGATTATTTTCAATTTACGTTACATTCACCCCGCACGTTCAAGCTGGGCCCACGGGTGTTACGTGTGGCGGAATTCGGAGGAGGCCTCTGATGGCCTCTGGTGACACGGCAGCTATACAAAGTCAACCAAACAATAATACTATCATGCATGAAGGCCAAGATTAAACATGATAAGTGAATGTCAGACAGTTAGTATATCAACATCGTCTAGCAAGATCACGAGAAACTCACACGATTTGTAAACAACATTTAAGAGGAAATGCGGGTGGTCTTTTCTCCATAGAAACGCTCTCGCCTGTTTTCTTTCTGGTTAATGACCATAAAGCAATGTTTTTTTACAGAATAATAAATATTAACTACTTGTTTGTCCCTATCTTTTCCTTCTTGATGATGTATACAATACTTTATGTTTATAAGCAATAATTATTTTGTAATATTTATTGTTATTCAGCATGGTATTTTGATAGTAGGTTGTAATTTATGTGTAAATTTTGCATGCCCAAGTGACGGCAGAGCATGGAGAACATTATGAAAACATGTATAACATCTATAGGTACAGGGGTACCTATAGATGGCAAAATCATTTATTTTTTGCCAACATGCATGGGTCCCTACCCATGTTGGCAAAAAATATATGATTTGATTTGAAAAAGCACGAGAACCCTCAAAAAATGCTCAAAATAGCCAATTTAAACCGCTGTTTACAGACACCTAGTGTTATTAAAGAAAAAAAAGAAAAACATAGTAGTGCAATCCACGAAGACGCGCCCCACTCTTCTTCCTAATCTCTTACACTACAAGTGTGTAACATTCCGCTAGTGTTTTAGTTTTTTCGATACACACTAATTACTTATTACTTAGCGGGTAAATAGCGTGTATCGAAAAAACAAAACAATAGCGGAATTAACTAGCGATATTACGATTAGGAAAAAGAGTGGGGCGCGTCTTCGTGGATTGCACTATCTTGTAAATTATCGTGTCTCATTAAAAAATGGATCTGCTGCGCCGGGAACATTTTCGCGCTATGTTTTTTTACGTACGATGTCAATTCCTTTACGGAACTAAAGAAGCATCAACGCTGAATGGTATACTACCAAATGCTTGGCAGAAGTTTTCTCTGTTGTGAGCAACAAGCTACCAAAAACAGGGCTCCGCGGGCTACTGCTCCACCACGACAACGCGCCTTCGCGCACCGCGCTCAAAAAGAGGGACTTCCTGAACAGCACGCCGGTCAAACTCTTGAGTCACCCTCCTTGCAGCCCTTACTTAGCACCGTGTGACTTCTTTTTATTCCCGAAAATAAAAAATCTGCTCAAAGGGATCCGACACAATTTTCGTCGCCGGAAGATGCGCTGTCAGCGTTCGAGCAGGCTGTAAACGAGGGGTCTGCGGCGGAATGGAAATAGTGTTTCGAAAACTGGTTCAGACGCATGAAACTTTGTATAGAGGCCAGTGGAGAGTACTTTGAAAAGATTTAATAAAAAAATATTTAGCTATAGAACATTTTATTTTTACTTTCGCAAAACTTTCTGAGTGTCCCACGTATAAATAGTCTATATGGGCAATCAGTCCCGCTTCTAATTGATAACACATTATACTCGTAACAGTAAACCAATCTTCTGCCAAGTGTTTTGATTGTGTACAATAACTGAACATGGTTTCCTGGTTTAGAAAACAAAGTCGAGAAGTGTTATTGGGTTTTCAATAAAAACAATTCAAAAGTAGCCCGGATTTGTGCTCAGTTCTGCTAACAGACTCGTTCTAATAAACTCGCTCCCTATTATTATATATACTATCTACCTGAAACTTTCAATACTCAATACTCAATTCTTTATTGCATTCCATATGTATTACATAGTTAAAAGATCAATATGGACCCTTTCGGGCACAGCAAAAATAGAAAAGAGGAAGAGGGCTAAGTAGCAAATCAATATTATTTTAAATTATAAATTATTAGATGTGTTTAATTGGGTGTATAGTTATATTATATTAATAGGTTTGTGTATATAGGTAGGTATAGTATAAGAGTTATTTTATGTAAGTATTGCGTAAGAATAATGTAGGTAATTATTATGAAATTCTTAAAAATATTTTCTTTATTATTAAATCATGTTATTATTTATGTACCTATTCTTATTTTCATATCTATATTAGATTTTCTATATTCCATATTATTTCATAATGTTTGGTGTATAAGTGTTGTATAAGAATGTTTGGTGTATACATTGCAAAAATAAAACTATTCTCTATAGTTTTATTTTGCAACAATGGCTTTGTCTTCTAAAAACTCCTTTACTGAGTAGTATGACTTGGATTCCAGAAATTTTTTCAATTTATTAATAAACATATTTGTTTTGTTTACTTCTCTAATGACATTTGGCAATTTATTATACATTTTTGTGGACATAACTAAAGGGCTGGTTGAGTGCATTTTGAGTCGTGACTGAGGTATGTAGTATGTACTTTAACATAGGTCTGCATACCCCTTCGGGTGATACAGGCGCGATGTTATTTTAATGATTTTGTCTCCAAATTATCGATCGGTTATTCATCAAGACACCGATAAAGAACTTCCTCTAAGATAAGTCAATATCATGAGGTTAAAAATGTGCACCCGGAGATCGACAGATGGACTTTGTCATTCTTCCTTATCATTCACCCGCTATTTTGTTTGTTAAAAATATCGTAATTATGTATCTTGGTGATATCACCTGCCATAGTACGTGATCGAGAATTTGTCTAATTGGAGTTTTAGTCATGTTAGGTTTAGGTTTACAGAAAGGTTATCAAAAAAGACGAAAAAGAAGACATGATAGCAATGCTTCTAAAATCAATATCTATATTAATAATAATGCTAAAGAGTTTGTTTGTTTTTCTGTTCGTTTGTTTGAACGCGATAACCTCTGAAACAACCAGTAAATAATTTTTACATTTGATAGCCCATCCGGTACGGCCCTGGAGTCGAGTAAAAAGAAAAAACTCGGAAAGAACGCTAAGCTAAAAGGAAGTAATAGCGCGGGCGGGCGATGCGATGCTACGCGGCGGGTCGGGGACCAAAATTTCACGCGGACGAAAGTTCGTCACAATCGTCACTGTATCGGGTAGCGGGATCGTCCGAAAGGGTTACCGCTGCCCCGGAACATAAAGGGCTAAGGAAGGAACACGGGTGGGTTTTAGTCAGTTAGAGTCTGACACTCCCTACCGCTCCACCCAGAGTGGGAGGAGTCATTAGATGATTTACCATCCAAAAAAAAAAAAAAATCGTCACTGTATCAATTAAGTATACTTATTATGAATTATGTGATGACACACCCATCCAAGTCATTTAGATTTCAGGAAGTATTCAGATAATTGAATCTTGAGTGCATTGAATGAATAGGTATATTTTGAAATTGAAATTTAAATACAATGTGTTACTGCGAGAAATCTTCTTTGAAATAAAGGAGAGTTTCGTAGGCGAGGAACGTCAGAAGATTATCATCGCACATTATATGAGCGCAAAAAACGTGCTTACGATTGTCATGCGCGAGTCATCAGACGATTATCAATGCACAAATGTATGAGCGTAAAAACCGTGCATAATAATTGTCATCCGACGATTACCTATCATCGCACAAATGATGAGCGCAAAAAAAGTGCTTACGATTGTCATCAGACGATTTTCGCGAACTGTGATTCGGCAATTCGAAATACAGACGCTTCCAATTTTAAAGTGCGAGTTATCGAATCGTCTCGTTGGTAGTGTTGTTTATATCAGTTATTTTATCTCCTTTCGATAATCGCTTATTTACCTACGGCGAGCAAATTTTCACGTATAAAAATAAAATATAGCATGTATTATTTTTTTTTGAGAAACGGTGTTGAAGTGTTTGAGTCAGGATCGAAGTTTGGTTACGGACCAAAACAACTATTTCTACGTTTGTTTTTAGAAAACCAATCAATCTACCTAGCCTTTTCCCAACTATTTTGGGGTCGGGTTCCAGTCTATCCGGATGCAGCTGAATGTAGATATTTTACAGGATGCGCCTGCTTAGCTGACCTCAACAACTCAACTACTGTGTAACACAATACCTCCTTTGTTTTTAGATTATCAAAATAGCCTTATCTATGTATATAAAAGGCAAGCCGAATCTAGCAGCCGTTTTATCCTCAGACATAGTCTACATAAGTATAAAAACATCTCATAATCTGGCATTATTGATAACAGTGATTTAATATCCGGTGTGGTAATCCCAGAACTCAAGCCATTTACTTATATATTACTAGCGTATCATTGACTCAAGCATATTCAAACAATCTTTGTATCCATTATCATGCGTTCGGCATGGTGTTCTTTCATGGTGAGTTAGGTAATATCTAAATCAACTTTGATACGCAAAATCGATTGAATGATTACTTATAATAGAAATAGTTGATAAACTATCTAATCTTTGACATTTTCGTGAGAAATCGTTAGTTCTAAACTACTAACTAAAGTAGTGTGCCTACACTTTTTTAGTTAGTAGTTTTACATAAATGCTGCTCTCTATTGCTCTTTGGTAAACCCCAAGGCCGAACTTTTGCGATTCGGTGAGCGATGAGCACCGTAGGTTAGGACTTAGGTAGATGATAAAATGCCTCGTTGGTCTAGTATTCGCAAGCGCGAATGCTGAGCATGAGCCCTTTGTATCAGGGTTCGATTTCCATGTTGTGCAAAATGGTAAAGTACTTTGCGAACATTCATTTCTGAGTATAAACTGGTCTCTCTGCGTGTGTCTCTATGTATTAATGGCAATAGGCTTACTCCTGTTAGTATACAGGGTTATTGGAAAAACACCAACAACCTCTTAAGAGGTCATTGTACTCATCGTTATGAACAACTTTTACTATAGAACCAAATCTGATATTCCCTTACATTTATGTTCGTATAACTCGTCAAAATGTAGGGAACAGCTGATATTTTTTTTCGCGATTTCAGGTTTGGTCCCATAGTAAAAGTTATTCATAATGATGAGTACAATGACCTCTTAAGAGGTTGTTGGTGTTCTTCCAATAACCCTGTATAAGGGAGTAAAACATAGTTGACGAAATGTATGATCGTGGTGTATCTGCAGCAGTCAACTGGTTAAATTAGCCGTTTAGTTAACCGCCTGGTCTTTGGAAGTTTGTGCTTGCATCGCTTCGCTCTCATTGTTCGCACGCGGTTGATCACAGTTCTAACCTAACCTAACCCATTTGGTCGGGGTGCCCTGGTGTAGTTATTGCGACCAATTCGGCTCGCGCGTGATTGGTTACAGTTCCACAACCTAAACTATAATTGAATATCATTCAGGCCGTTAGTTGAATGGCCGCCGTTTAGTTAAAAGGCTAGGCGGTTAACTAAACGGCTAATTAAACCAGTTGGCTGCGACATATCTATTAGATTAAGTCCGTTTTACGACGTCTCGTGTCTCGAAGTCCTGTTGTAATTTTTTTACGACTTTTTGTGAATTTAGTTGTCTCTATCTCGGGTCACGAGACTTTCGGGTCGAGAATCGAGACAATTTCAATATCTAGTAATTACTACACTACTTCCCGTTTTTAATTTAACACTCCGCTGCTGAGAAAAAGCCTCAACTCTTGATTTAGATCCTGCCAAGGCTTCCATTAAGAAAATTCAGGTGTCAACCTGGCTAGTAGTCCCGTCTCTACTTTACATAAGATCATAGTAACTGACTTACTGAGGCATAGATTTTGACCCGAAGCTGAACCTGACCCGATCTACATAATTATTTGGTCATTGTCCTATAAGAAGAAAATTAAAACAACAACACAAGATACATAACATCTTACATTATTATTTTCTCTTGTTTTCGAACATTTGAACTTAAATTATCACACGGACAAACGGTGTAGTCAACATATCATTAAAATTATAAATGTAATAATTTGCTTCTATAATTAGTTAATTCATTATATTATTATGTATGCGTGTTTTTCGTAGCCTAATAGGTAAGTTAAGTATTGAATAGCGACTGTTTAGCCACATATTTTTAACGAATTTAAACGTCTGTTAACTATACACAACGTTTATAAATAAAGGGAAATGTGCTGTGATTTGATTATTTGAATACTTATCCATGAAATTCTAATTAACCGACGAAAAAACGGAGGAGGTTCTCAAGTCGACGCGTATGTATATTTTTTTTTATCTATGATCACGCATAATGTTTTACAGAGTAATCCGATTTTGATAATTATTATTTTATTGGATAGGGGTATACCTTGAAGTTGGTCCGATATAAATTTGAAAAAAAAATCCTACCCTAAGGGTGGGAAAATAGGGGTGATTTATTGTTCACTCACAGATTTTAATGCTGAGATGTGCATTACAATTAAATAAAAAAAAACCTCACATACCATACTGATATCTATATAAAGCCTGATTTTTTTATAGTATTTATATATTATACAACAAATAATACATAAAGTAGGATTATATGACAGTTAATAGCTAAAGTAAGGTAGGTACAATGCGTGCCACGAAAGATGAGACTTGACACCCCACGTGGTTTGACTTGCGCAGTACACGATTTTAGGTCTCTTTAGCGGTATGAGGTCTGAGCGCGGGACGGGACCGGGCGTCATAGGGGCGGCGGAAAGAGCGCGGGAGGCGGCAAGTCTCATCTTTCGTGGCGCGAGATATAGCTATTTTAAAAGTAATCAAAAATTAAACATGTAGTAATTAGTAAATTATAGCCACAAAAAATTATAAAATAAAAACTATTTAAGTAACAAAAAAATTAAAACGCCGAAAAAACTGAAAAGCAAAAAATAATAAACCTTTTTTATTTAATCTTAATAACTAAGTTTTTAAAGTAATGTAAGGATACCTAAGTAATTTTGAGTCAGACCTCAAGTCAAAAACCTTTTTCATTTCTCATGCTAGGAAAGTAGATAGTGTTTGTTTGATCCGTATGGTGGGTGGAAGACGTTGCTTCCCACCTTGGAGCGGCAAAGACACATAGTAATTGCTTCCCTCTCTAGGGCGGGAATGCATTTAAAAAATAGAACAAAATTAATTGGTTAAGTAGATAGCTAAGAATTTTTTTACATAATTAAGAAAAATGCTGCGGTCTTGTGAGTGTATAAACAACGGCGGTGAAGCGGCATGTTCTATATTTAAAATTTTAAAAAGACTATAGTATTTCAAAAACTTTGTTTTAAAGACTAATATTTAATTAAAACTGAGTTCAAGAAACTTGGTTTTAAAGGCTAGTATTTGATTAAAAATGACTTCAAGCGATTCTGAAATGCTGACCCCTGCGTGGTAATTGCCTAACACAGTATCAGTAGCAATGGGTTTTATTTTGACAGTCCAACAACATTCATTCAAACTTTTTCGAACATATAAAGCAATGGATTAGCAATATCCTTCAAACTGTTTCAGATTGAGATTGATGGTGTGTTACGCAATTGGGGATGCAGATTCGGTTAAAGACGAGGCAAACAGTAATCCAAAATCTTTTGCCAGAAATTTCAAAAGAAAAATACTTTAATACATATGCAATGATTTTATGAAGTAGCGAGCACACAGGAAAATATAAATAATTTAGAAAAACTATTATTTTTTACTTTTCTTATATTCGAAAAGAAAAGTAAGTAGAGTGTTTAACAAGAGTGAAAGTCATCAAGTCCTACTCGGACTATAATAGCCGTCCTCGCTACGCTCAGGCGTCTAAATACCTCGTATGACAATTGATTCCTTTCGACCCTTGTATAACAATCTACTATTTTACGGCTTACTAATAATTTCTAAAGATTTTTGATAAGTTCGATATGGGCGGTAATTAGATGACACTTTTATGTCACTTTTTTAAATAATGGTTTAACAATGGATTGTTTTAGTTTATCTGGAATAAGTTGGATTCCTTTCGCCCCTTATATTACAATCTACTAACTCATAGTTATGTAGGTAACGAATGAGGGTTTATTTTTGGACATATCACGATAAGCATTATTTGGCAAAAAGATAAAAGAATCACGTGTTATTATTAAATAACGCATGATATTGCCTCACCAGTGTTATAATCGTTTCGTTACTCACCCGCACCCGAACTAGCGGCCATTGCGTGACGAGCCGTTAGTTGCTAATTGTACAAAATATAATCTACATTATTATAATAAAAATAAATAAAATATTAAAAAAATTGTAGGTGTTTTATTTTAGTTATTTGTTTGGCGTAATGTTATTTTAATATTTCAGTGCAGGTGAGTTCGAAAGGCTTGGCAGACACAAGCTGATCTATAGTGTTAGATTTTTACAGTATAGACTGAGTGATTAGTATAAATACGACTCACATCACATCTCCCCCTTATATTTAAGCCCCATGTTCCTCGAAAACTGATTACTGAGAATTCTTAAAAGAAATACCCAATAAGTAGCAATGCCCCACACAGAGATCGAACCCAGAACACAATAGTTTCATTTCCGACACCAGTGGGGCAATTGCGTAACACATTATCGATCGGAATCGGTTTCATTTTGTCAGTTCAACAACATTCATTGCGTTATTTACGTGTTGAGCAGACAAAGGATGTCACCAAAATCTGCCCAAACGAAGTACCGTGGTACACTTAGTGGCATAAAATAAACTAGATTACACTGAATAATATTGCATTAATATTTATTCTTATGGATACCTGGGGACGAGAATAAAATAACATAACAAAAAGCACGCTATTTTGGCACCCTTTCATCGGCACAACTACCATACTTATTAAAAAAAAAAACTGTCAAGTTGACAGCTGTCTTCTGTCAGCTTTAACCACTGATGCACTAGTGATTACAGCACTGTTGTTTCACATTTGTTTCGTTTCGAATATTTATAAATAAAAGTAATTCAATCTAAATTCAATAATAATCCGTACCCCGAAACGCAGAAACGACAGAATGATAAAATGTGAATGACATTTACGAAAATGTCAGCTCGAGTGTCAACCAAATGTAACGCAGTTGTACACATGTAAAGTTGCCACTTAATTGTGTTACAGGTAGGGTAATTAAAATAATAAAACATAATTTATTATGTTGTTTTAAATGACGTAAGGATAAAGATACAATTATTTTCGAATTCCTCTATTTTTTCTCTACGATTTGGTACACGTGTACCTCGAGGTACATGTTTGGGCAAAGTTGTATGGGCTTTTGTTGACCTCCTTTTTCGAACTTATGAAGCAATGGATTAACAATTTGCTTCAAAATGATTCAGATTCCAATTGATAGTGCGTTTCGCAATTAAGGTGCAGACTTAATACAACAACTACGAAGTTAATTACGCACGCGTAATTACTGGTTCAAATAATTACGCACGCGTAATTACTGGTTCAAATAATTACGCACGCGTAATTACTGGTTCAAATAATTACGCACGCGTAATTACTGGTTCAAATAATTACGCACGCGTAATTACTGGTTCAAATAATCTTTTTCATTGGTTATCATATTTGAGAGGGATGCCCAATTAATGCAGATGTCTGTCAGTAGGCTACAGTTTTGTTTACCACATCACTATTTTCTGAGTGAATAACAATATCTACTACCACCGGACCGACCGTGCTGCCCTCTCCCGGTCGCAGTAAGCATACTCGGCGAAAAGTTACGCAAATTACCCGCAACTTAGAATAATCATTTCTTTGTTTTAACTCATCGATGATAAATGTTTAAATCTTAGTTATAATATAGTAATGTTTTAGCCTGTGCTCCAAAGTCTTTGCATTATTTGAGTGCATTACCTTTAGTAGGTAAACAATAGTGGTATGCGTTTAGAGTCAGTGCTAAGACTTTTGTGCTTTTTGTTTAGTAGTGTGTTCGTATGGACTTAAGGTGAATGCGCAGTGGTAGACCGCGAAATTAAAATTTTCTTAAGTTTTTTGCAATTTGCAGGCCAGTGTCAGGTTGTATCTTGATCAAAATTTGATTCGCGACAATAACAGGTACGTATTTATAGAATTATAATCGTTAGAATCATTAATACATCTTTCTAAGTTAGATTTGTACCACTAAGCAGTTTTCCATAAGAGATTTGTTGTCGTGGTACAAATCTAACTTAGAAAGATGTATTAATGATTCTAATGATTATAATTCTGTAAATACGTACCTGTTATAGTCGCGAATCAACTTTTGATCAAAATATAACCTGACACTGATCTGAAAATTGCGAAAAACGTAAGAAAATTTGAATTTCACGGGCTAACCTGGCACTTCCCCCTTAAGGGGCTTACAGGACCTAAACGCAAAAAACGCAAGTTTTAGAAACAATAAAAGTAAATGATCGCCTACAGTAAAAAAAACCAAAAAAATATATGATATTCTTCAGGATAAATGCTAGGAAGATAGTGTGTTGAAAACATAATACAACTTATTTGGTACGATAGAAAAAAATCATGAAGATACCTCTAAAAACTTTTTTTTTACAACAAAATTCATACTAATATGCATACAATCATTATGATTTTTTGTCAGATTATTCTACAAGCAACATACTAAAACTATAGTGTTTTAGTTTTTTTGTCCAAAGACTAGATTTTTCGTAAATCGATAATTGCTTCATATTTTGCAATAAATTACCAGCGTTGTGGCATCGCGCTTCTCTTTCTTTTCTATGCAGACCGACAAAGACCGCGCTTTAGGTCATGTAGTCCTCTTAATATAAAATGTTATACAGTAAGCTCAGTGTAAAATGTTTGTAAAGGTAAGTTAGCCTAAGAAATTGTTATGTATATGGTTGTACATAGTTAGAATAAGAGCTTATTGTATGTGTTATTATGTTAATAATAAAGACTTTTAAAATAAAAAAAATAGTAGGCTACAAGAGGGGCTCTTAGCTAA
Source organism: Hydraecia micacea (assembly GCA_914767645.1). Taxonomy (NCBI): domain Eukaryota; kingdom Metazoa; phylum Arthropoda; class Insecta; order Lepidoptera; family Noctuidae; genus Hydraecia; species Hydraecia micacea. The sequence goes on along the minus strand of OU611801.1, from coordinate 939,862 downwards.
ATTGTAACAGCCGCACGTGTCGAACGAAGGTTAAGCTACGCTTGCCGCATTCGATACGTGGATGGGTGACCATCCATTACATATTGAGACCCCTCTGTAACTCGGAAAGCACGTTAAGCCTTTGGTCCCGGCTGTCATTCGTAGATCTTTGACATTCGTTAATATTCATATTATTCATTTATTTTGCGTTCCACAAGGGAAACAAGATGTTTATGAAAGGCTTAGAACTAAGAGCCGTTGTAGACTTGTAGACCCTGTTAGGGTCCTGTTAGGCCTGGTAGGGTAGGTAACTTATGTTTCACATCGAAAAAAGTCAATTAACATTTCGGTTTTTAAAATCTTATTAATTTAACCTTTATTACTTAAAAAACTAAGTCTTAAAATAATAATATTTAAGTACATGTATATAAAAAAGTGGGAGAAATAATAATAGCGCATCAAAAATTCTTCCGCATCGCTGTTAACAGGAAAAGTGCCCAAAAGGCTGGCAGCATTACCACGTTGTATTCAGCTGCATCCGGTTAGACTGGAAGCCGACCCCAACATAGTTGGGAAAAGGCTAGGCAGATGATGATGTGGCATGGTGAAATACAATGTGTCGAACAATTTTACGTCAGTCAGTAATAGCAGTGTTCATCGACTTTTATCGCTGATCGTACCTTCAGTATCAGTGGGTTTTCTCTAATACAACACGATCAAATTTCATGGAGACATTTTCGTCGTTCGGTGACACAGAACAGATAAAAGAGGTTAGAAAGGAAATAGTTCCCGATTTGTATTAGAACGCGTGTCGCCGCATGTCTCCCACTCTTTCACTCCACTACAAGCAAGAGATCAATACGTACGCGCATTACGCACACAAGTAAACCACATGCACTTAGATCGCGTGTTTGCTATTGGTTGTCACACTAACGCAAACACTGCGTTTGACGTACACGCACACAGCAATTTATTTCTCATGTATGTTACGGCGACCAAAAGGTCGATCAATGATATCGATAAAATTACTGTAGTTTTGTTAATAATTAAAGTTTTGCGATCTTTTAAGTTGCGGGTACGGTACGAATAATGTGGACTTCCTAAATAAATAATAAATATTAATGTCAAAAATTAAGGGGGAGCATCCGATACTGCCGCGAAATTTAAATATTTTAATATTGAACAATTATTTGGGTTAAAGTAAGTAAGCTCCTGATTTTAAGTATCTTTTCCCTGAATGTTTTATTACATAATCGTTTTCTGTAAAATGTTGCGAACAAATTGTGCTACATTTAGTAGGTATCCATTCAATTCTACCAGTTGCCTCAATCCACAGTTTTCTTGTAGCTGGATCTGTTGGAAACCTAAAAAAAAATTAATGTTTGCATCATAAATTGCTAACCTCAATTCAAATTTTAGACGAAAAACCCATTAAGTTAGGTAAGTACTAAATTAATAATCCACAATAAACAATAATTAATGTTAATAAACAAAGTTATTTTAATTATAATATTACTGAAAATAACCATTCGTACACACATACTTAATATCGACATTGTTTACAATTTGGTACAACACTATCGATACGCATAGATTTCGCAGAATTCAAGCTTTGGCTCGACGCACGCGACGATCGCTGGGAACGCAATACATTGCGCAATCGCTCACGTCGTGCAAGATCGTACCCATGTATTGCAAGCAATGTATAATTTTGCACCTAAATGCGATTTTATCGTTTTTGTCTACAAACTACATAATACTTTTTTAATAATTACAAATATCACTCGTATTTTAATGTTTTTGGACTTACCGGTGAAAAGAAATCCCTCCTCGAGCTACATTACACTCCTTGCTTCTTTTTCGACACGTTATAATAGCGCAAGACGGCATAATTGTTTTTTTCCGCGGAACTTCGGACGCTGTCACAACAAGAAAGCGATTGTGAGCGGGTGAATCAAATTTCGGTCGACATTTGAGTGTCTGCTCAAACGTGCGGCGCGCCTGCCCCGCCCACAAGGCCCTTCTAACCTCTTTATCTGTTCTGTGTTCGGTGACATTAACGCGGTCCAAGGTTCCCAAACGAAAGAATGACGAGTGATGTAAGTATGATAGCAGCGTGCAACAAACCAAACAGTTGACTATCACGTGCGTGACTCTAAGGCTTAGCACGCACTGCGAAACGAATCGGGCGTTTCGCAGTGCGAGCTAAACCTTAACTTGCATGCTAAAAAAAAAGAAAATAAGTTTTGGAAAATTCATGGTAAACAAAAGTTTCAGTGTTGCTGTGTATCGCAACATTATGCTGAGATAGATGTCTTTTTCGCCTCACCTTTTTGAAAAAGGCTCTATCTCAGAATATTTTTTTTTTGTTTTCCTCATTTTATTAGCTCTTTTACACATTTTTGAATGGTTGGAGACACGTTACTGGCAAATGTGCATGCAATTTGTGCGTCAATTGTATCCAGGAAATAGTCCATCATGTTGCTGCATTAAAGTTGTGCAAATATAACTTTTGTTTAAGCACCTATTTTTTCACATAAAACGGCCAAGGGTAATTTGCTTTAGTTAAAGTCACAAACACATAAGTTAAGAACAATAACGAAAAGTTTACAACTACTCGACAGTCATATGCTCATCGAATAATATCTACTCCAGACATACTGACAAGATCTTCTTCCATTCATCTGCGAAGACATTACAGTAAGGCTTACCGTCCAAGAGAGCGTTGAGCGCAGTGTGCGAGGGACAGGAGACTGGGCTCGTGCGACGGTTCCTACCTCGTTCTTCTACTTCTACTTTCATCGTTCCTACCTCGAATATACTCTCTATATGAATGGTGCTGATCTATGCGTCATGTTCGTGAACGGGCGCCGTCAGTTGGGGCTGGTCATCACTTAGCTGCCTCGGCTTGTTTTTATTTTTAATTATTTTATTTTTGGATTGTTGTTTTTTTTTTTTTTTTACTATTTGCTGTACTCTGGACGCTTTTAACGCATAGGTGCGTCTTTTTTTACATCGTTCTCACATATTATTATAAATTCAACATTAATGATGTAACTAATATTTTTGTAAAAATATAATTTAAAAGAGTGTCCATGGAGTTTCTTGCCCGTTCTTCTCCATAAGTACCTACGCTTTGGAATGGGCAACTATACTCCATTTATTATAACATTAGAAAAAAGAGGCTCGCAGAAGCAGGATTACGAAACCTTTTATTTTCAAGTTAAAGTTCAAACAATTTTAATAAATAATGTAAGCTTATGTGCTTTTTTGTAAGTAACAATGTATGGCATGGTTCACTAATGTTTTACCAAAACTCCATTGACAAATTTTTAGTTTACAACCAACGTTTCGTATACTATTTATTTCACAAACAACTCATTCCGCAAATATTTTATTTTATAAACACTCGCTTTACAAACATTTATTTGGCAAATGCTTCTCTTTACAAATGTTTCGGATGATATTTAATCATTTATACATTTTTCATTTAATATTTAGATTCTTTTGAAAAAATCACGTTTATACAAACTATCATCTTATAATACACTAGCGACTGCATTAAAATCCGTTGTGTAGTTTAAAAGATCTAAGCTTACAGACAGCGGGAGCTACTTTGTTTTATACTATGTAAAGATTTTCTAAACCAGACATAAAGTGATCATGACGGTATTTTCCATTTGGGTCAAATAATTTACAGGCAAGTATTTTTTTCTGTAATAATCTAGTCGTTTCTGGCACTCGCCGGCCGCTCCCGCGGCACCGCTCGCTTCGCTCGCTCGGCTCGTGCGTAGGGGTACATTAGTACATTTTGACCAGTTAGGCGAACATAAACGACTAAACAGCAGATTTTTTTTCGCAATTTCAGGTTTGGTCCCACAGTAAAAGTTGTTTGTTATCATGAGTACAATCACGAGTTTAGGTATCGGTCACTAATTACAGTCACCTTATATAAACATTGACATTCATGAATTTTATATAAACAGTGACATTTGCTTACTTTGTAAAGTATTATATTATTTTAATTATTGTGAATGTGAAGACAATGTGGGTCATTTTATTTTTTATTTTTATTATTCTCTTTGTTCTGTTAGTTTTTGTCATGGTCTGGCAGTTTGAGTAATTTATGTTGCCTACCCAAATGTCCTTTCTTTGGTATTGTTCGTCGAATCGTTGAGCTCCTTAAGTTTTGAGTTGAGCTGCACGATTTCTGACAAATGCGTGCACTGACTGGACTCCACTCAATTTGTGTGGCTCTTTCCTCAAAAGACCATCTCAGACATCGATCTACATGGTCTTCATAAAACCTGACCAAGATTATATCTGGACTTTAAAAGAGACTGTGACCTCTGAGTTTGTTTCGGCCTTTCTCTCATCTAGTTTAAAAAAAAATATGATTGACGTGTGCAAACCTACTTACTAAAATAAAATCATTTATCTACCTGTGTGATTATGATAATACCGTGATTCCTCGATGTTATCAATGTTGTCAGCTGTGGTGATCGGCTGTAGATCTTGAAGTTATTATTTATTTCTTTATTAACTCAACATCACTATCATTACAGGAATTTCCTAATTCAATAGTGTGGCCATAATTTCAGTTTTATTATTTACAATAACATATTCTGTGCATCGTGGTTTTTGTGAACTCACTCAGAGAACAAGTAAAAAGATCTATACTATCTGCTACGTCATTAAGTACACGCAAGGTGCGCGTTATAGGGGCTTAGTTATCTTTCTAGTGCAGGTGTGCAACGTATTTTGTACACCTGCCTGCCTGTTATAATGACAGCTGACCATCAGGAGATTCTTATGATAGTAGGTATCAGTTATGGGAGGGAATTCCCTGCCATAACTCATACCTACTACTCACCTGATGGTAATTAGTTCTAATACTGCGTTACTACTTACTTAGCATCATAAAATAACATTACGCCTGTTATCCGCAAAGGATTAGGCAGAAGTGTACCCACATTGCACCAGTTATGTTTAAGTCACATGTAATAGGGGCGAGCCTATTGCCATCAACCGGCCACAACTCCAGAATCCAGGCTGTTATCGAGAAATTCCTAATGGAAATACCCAATAACAATTTCCCCGACCTGGGAATCGAGCACAGGCCTTCATGCCCAGCAGTAGCGCTTGCGATCACTAGATTAGTCTGAGTTAATTTTATTTTATGAATTGATGATATTTTTTGTGCAATAGGAGAGGCCTATGTCCAGCAGTGGACATTATAGCAATAGGCTGATGATGATATATTTTGTATCGAGGGAGAGTTGCCGAGGAATAAGTACAGTGGCGAGCAATTGAAGAGGCCGATGTTTAGCAGCGAACTGCTGGAGGCTGATGATGTTAGTGAAACGATTATTTCAAAGCTGTGGCTTTAAAGTTATTTACTCAATTATTATTTTAAAATTTCATGATTGTCGATATCGTCTACTAAGTTACGAAACTAAGGCGACTCACACACTACAGCGCGCCATGCGACGGGGCGCAGATGACGCACCGGCTGCGAATGCTCGATACGGTGTTCGACGTAATGTTTACAGCGAGTGAGAATTTTCTTGTAACATTCCTTTCTATTTTGCGTTTACTCTTCGGTGAAATATCGCGTCGCATGTTTTGCTCGATGAAATGTACAAATATTCGTTCGTTTTTTATGTGACTCAGGCTGGCTGGACAAATCTTCAAAATAGCTCGCATTTAACTAGGTCAATAGGGCACTTTATGTGACGGCTAAACACCCTTATTTAAGAATTTATGACACTACAGCATCTTAGATCGATTGAAAACGTGTCCAGCCAGCTTGAAAAACCACATTTCGCTAGTCTCTCAATCTCAGTAACGGAAGTGATTTTGACGACTTTTTGCATATCAACGGACGTCACATAAATTAGTGACAGGCATCGAGCTAAAAGTTTTGTGATACGTACAGCGGTTCAGTAGAAAAATGCAAAAATCTGTGTCCAGCCAGTTTGAATTTACGTATAAAACTTCTGGCTGACGCTTCCGAATCTCAATAACGGATAACAAAACGTCGAGAGTATAGTGCTTATTGTTCGGTTCATGAGACATTGGAGCGGCTCGATGTTTTGTTACAAGTAAATGCTCTGCAGGGCAATTGCGTAACACACTATCAGTAGCAATGGGTTTCATTTTGACAGTTCAACAACATTCATTGCGTTATTTACGTTGTTGAGCAGACACATTTTTCGAACATTTGGAGCAATGGATTAGCAATAAGCTTCAAAATGATTCAAATTGAGAGTAATAGTGTGTTACGCAATTAGGGTGCCGGTCTATACTGACCTTAAAACTACGTATAATCAAACATCTGAGAGCCAATTTTCGAATTTTTAAGAACGTCTTAATCTGTCAAAAATATAATTAATTTCCCTACATTTTTCACAAGTTTTTGACATTAATTGTCGCTGTTATAAGATTGCACCGTAAACGTTTTTTTAGTACAAGAATTGGCCTTCAGGTGATCATTGATCATGACTATTTCTATTTTCGAAATCACTTCGGTAGGCATTCGAAGTGACAGTGTAAAACTCAGTTTTATCGATATTGAGATTTAACAGAATAACACTGCTTTTGCTTTCATAGTGACATTGTAACACTACATCATTCACCTATTACAGTATCATCTAGGTCACAGATTACTGAATAGTTACTACGTCTAGGTTTGCCAAGAAAATGGCACACTCACCAGAGGGTGCCAATGCAATGCAATATTTGCTGAAAGCACCAACTATCAGCAAATATTGCAAAAACATAGGTAATATCATGTTTTGGGCATAAGCATCTTGCCCTACTATTTACTCAATCTATGCCCAGGGTCGCATGGGCGGCGATTTTTTACTACTACTAACATTAGATTTTCAACGCGCCGACAGTTGAAAATCCAACGGTGAGGGCTCATTCTGCTCTGAGCTGAATGTCCCTCTCAAAGCTACAAGTACCTACCTCTGTGCAGGTATATGTACCAAATTGACTCTACAAAATGTGGGTATAGTATGCCTGAAGGTTTTGTCGGGCTAGTAGTCCAAGCGCGACTGCTTAAGAATAATAGGTTTGATACCAGCACCCTAATTGCGTAACACACTATCAATCGGAATCGGAATCATTTTTAAGCAAATTGCTAATCCATTGCATCATAAGTTCGAAAAATTTGTCTGCTCTACACGTAAATAACGCACTATATGAGAATTATATTGTTCTCACGATTCTCATTTATCAAAGTCTAGCCATCGTTTGCCTATTGGGATATCTATATATATATCTATTTTTACTTAACTAAAAATCTGGTATATTAATAGGTATATGGTGTCACAAGTCTAAAACATTAGAAACGAAACATAATCAATGACACTGATAAGTCTGAAAGTGCAACTCACAATTTCCTTTCGATAACCTCAATTACAAACTTGACCCCAGAACCGGTGGCTTAAATGAATTAAGGTCTTGAAATAATAATCGTTATTGCTACATGTGGCTGTGAATGCACAAAGTAATACGCACAGCATGTATACTACTGTCTAGGTTTGTTTTTGTTTTTATGTCGGCACGAGCCAAGGGCACGTGAATGACGTGGTGAAAATATTAGCCAATCAGGATGGTTTGAAGAGGGGCGCGGCATTGCAGCACATAGAAATGAAATGAAATTACTTATTTTATTATTTATATGTACACACAGTAAAATATATAGAGATACGACATAATACAATACAAAGATATCGGAATCACTTATACACGTCATATTAAAAAAAAGTTAGATGAGGTCGGCAATGCTATCTGACTACTCTGAGAAGAAAGGCCAAAACAAACTCTATTCCAAGTCCAGACAATATTGGTTAGATCATGTGGAGACCATGTAGATTGATATCTGAAATGAACTTTTGAGGAAAGCACCACACAGATGTGAGTGGACCAGTCCAGACTTGCACAGTCAGTAATCGTGTAACTCAACTCAGAACTTGAGGAGCTCAACGACTCGACGAACCATACCGAAGAAAGGATATTTGTGTAGGCCACATAAAGTACTCACACTGCCAGACCAACATAAAACTCACAGAGAAAGAAAAGAAAAATGTCCCACGAAGTCCTCACATTCACAATAACTATTCATGTCTTTTTTTTAAATAAAATATTCATCATTGTGTCAATTTAAGCCGTTGGTCCCGGCTGTCATTCGTGGATCTTTGACAGTCGTTGCAGGTAGTCAGAAGCCCGAACGTCTGACAACCAGTCTTACCAAGGGGTATCGTATTACCCAGTAACTGGGTTGTGGAGGTCAAATAGGCAGTCACTCCATGTAAAATACTGGTATTCCGCCGCATCCGGTTAGACTGGAAGCCGACCCCAACATAGTTGGGAAAAGGCTAGGCAGATAATGATTCATAATTGTGAATACAGTGGTTTATAATGTTGGTTTTGAATGAAAATTAAAATGTCAAGATTTTTGGTTTTATCACAAGGCTTTGCAGAGCGAGCAGCTCAATCACAAGCATGTGTGGTCTCCAATCTTAGTGTGCGGGGTGTAAGAAAATTGATGAAAAATCTTATTGAAAAATCGGATGTCTTTTAATAATATGTTTTTAAATACCTATTGATTGGGTTACTTTTGAGTTGAGGTATCTCTTGTAGGAAAGGTTAATGTTTATTACATGGTGAATGTAGTAATAATAATAACTCGAAGACCGTAGTTCAGTCATGGCGGCCAATCTCAACGGAGGCTAGCCTTCGGCGCGGGAGATAATATGGTGACAAGTGACAAGTGTATGCGCAGACACAGGGCACTCTCTCTTCCTTCACTCTAATAGTCCAATGGGGACGGCACGCAATCCGACACGACCGGAGAGAGATCAGGCGCAGGTCTAACGGCTTAACGTGCTTTGAGGAACGGGGGTATCACACCGCCAACTTCCAAACTCCGGGCTGTTACTAAGACATTACTAATAGAAAACCCAATAATACCTGGGAATCCAACCCAAGACCCCACACTCCGCAGTCGTGCTTGCGACCACGACACCAACGGGGCATACACGTAAAATGATTAAATAATAATTATATCAATCGTCATCACATATTGAAGTTGCGTTTCAATAATATTTTATGACGACGAATCTACAATAGTCCTACACCAACCGGGGGTTATCCTTGGGTGCACTTGCATAGTGCATACAGGGATAATCTTTGGTTGGTGCCGCATTCCTAAGGGGCCTCTGCGAGTTGGCTTCGGCCCCTCGTACGCCTTCCAAAGGACCGGGACCCCATGGTCCCGAGATATATAAATTCATAAAAAATATAAATCTTAAATACTGTAACCTTGTGGGCAACTACAGCTTTGAGCCGTTTGGGGTCGAAACGCTCGGGTCATGGGGCCCGAGCGCGCGTCTCCTTTTTAAGGAAATTTCTCGCCGGCTGGTCGATACTTCACGTGACCAGAGGGCTGGGTCGTTCTTTGGTCAAAGAATTAGCATTGCCATTCAACGTGGCAATGCTGCCAGTCTTCTGGGCACGTTTCCGGATGACAGCGATGCGGATGAGTACTTCGACGCCTAAGTCTCCTTTGGTTTTTTTTTATTTTTTATTTATTTGTATAGTAGGTTAGTTAGTCTTTTATTTTAGTATCTAGTGTATCTATAGTATATAGTTATATTGTAATTATGTGTGTACAGGAATTAATACTTGAAATATTAAAAAAAATATTTTATACATATTAAAAAAAAAAAAACTTAATTATTATGTTGTAACCACATCATCGAACCAAGTGGTGGTATGGCCGAGTTATAACCCAGAGCACGGCACGTGACCTCCGCGCGACACACACGTGTTTCCATCGATAACCTAAGGTTAGAATAGCCAGACTTTTGGAAAAAAAAAATGCCTCGTCATAAAATATCATTGAAACGCAACTTCAATAATGTGATGACGATTCTTTTTTTTCCGGTAGCAATTAAACCACGAGCCTCTAAGTGATAGTGACGTATTGTTATAAAAAGTGATTAATGAAGAGTGGGAATTGCGAAGTGATGGTTCCGTATCACATGCGAATTTAATTAGCAAATGTAGGTTATTCTGGTTATAACTAAAAGCAAATTTTTTAATCGTCAGATAACTTTTATCTGAAGAAGAAATATGGTGGTTCGACATACTGTCTATATAAAAGCTGTCAAACCGCAATTTTTATTCCTTAAGTAAAAGTTATCTGAAGATTGAAAAATCGGCCAATAAAGAACTTATTAAAATGTTTTGTAGATGTATTTGATCATTATAAGATGACCCAAGGGCTGGCTTTTACCTTGGCCAGAGGCTAAGTAATGGCATACAACGTCGCATTGCCGCATGCCCCCAGTCTGGGGTGCGTTATCAGTCGACAGCGATGCGGAGGAATTTATCAACGCCTTTTTTTTTTAATGATCTTGTTCTTGACTCTAGTCTAGGTCAAAGGTGACATTTTACCGTATTTTTTTAGTTAGTAGTTTTAGTTCACTTAGGTTATTATATTTTTATTTTAATATTTTGTTTATTAATTACGTATAAGATTTACAAGTTTATCCAATGACTATATTTTTATCCACTTTAATAAATCCATGTAGGATGATTTATTTTGAATGGCAGAATCAATCCTCATCGGGGAGCTAAAAATGAAGAAATTCGAAAAACCGATTACACAATGATAAAGATGTCACCTGTAGCAAATATCTGGCCATTCGAATTTCAAAGATGGCGCTTTCCTATTTGCTTAGCAATAGACTGGTAAATAAAAACAAAAACGAAAGTTGTATGTCCGATAACAGATTTATGTTTTAATTTTAATCGGACAAAGTCTACAACTCTTTTCGCATAAAGATAGCGGAACCTCATTATACTAAATTACAAGTCTTTAATCAACAAAAACAAAGTCAAGCGTTTATCTGTCACCTGTGCTCAGGTTATATTATGACTCAGGAGCTCAGATAAATACTAGAGCACTATATGCACTTCTAGTATTTATACGAAGAATATGAATAACACGTAACATATGTATATTATAAGAATGACGTTGACAGGGGGGCGCTGTTAGTGAACATTTGAGCAATTGTTTTGTGCAAGATGGCGGCGTTAGTTTCGATTTTAGCCACGCGCCAAAAGATCCTTGCAGGTGCAGCTATAGACAGAGTTTGAGCAATAGACAAGTGACTAAATAATAGCTAACAATAATGAGAAAAGAAACGAAACCATTAAGGGGCTTACAGGACCTAAACGTAAAAAACGCAAATTTTTTAAATAATAAAAGTATATGATCGACTACAGTACACAAAATCAGAAAAATATATGATATTCTTCAGGATAATATATGCTAGGTAGATAGTGTGTTGAAAACATAATACAACCAATTTGATACGATAGAAAAAAATCATGAAGATAGGTACCTCTAAAAACTTTCTTTTTACAATAAAAACCATACTATGTACATGTATGTGCATTATGATTTTTTTGTCAGATTATTCTACTACAAAAAAGTTACCTACTTGACCAAATTGTATAAAACAGCAGATTTTTTTTTTCGTGTTTTCAGAGTGGGTCCCATAGTGAAAGTTGTTCAGTTCGATGGTCTAAAGCACCTCTTAAAGTTTGTAAGGTTAATTATTTAACACTTTGTATAATATTCATCGAAATATTCCCAAGCCCATTTATTATCAGAACGAAATACCACTGACGTAACAGCAACATTATTTTTCAGTAGCGTTTTCAAATTCCGATAAGGGCCCCTAAAATTAATTATCTATATCACAGCTACAGCACGCGCCGCCGCAATGTTTCCGATGTATAAAACGTACACACTTACATAAATATACGATTTAGTCAACAATCACCGTTTGCACTTATCATTTTGCTTAAAACCTTGCCGCTATCCGCACCTCCTTTTATAAACAAATTGGAAAATATCGTTTAAAAATAAATTGATATTTTTTCCAATCATTATTTTGCGGACGTAGTATTTTTTGGAATTATTTTTTGCGTACCTGATACTTTTGGAATCAATATTTTGAGAACCTGGTATTTTTTGGAACGGAGTACCTACCTATTTTGTGTTTTGTGGTTCCCGATTTTGGAATAATGGCAGTTAAAGTGATGTCGGTGAGTTGAATTTTTATTTTTTATACTTTGTTATTAATTATCTTGTTACTGAAAATATTTTCTTTTGTTTGCCACAAGATACAATCGACGCTTAGTTTGTGGCCATTGTATTTTTACGTTTTGATGAATAAACTTTATCATTATTATCATATTATATAGACATAAAAATTATATTTTTAAATATTAGAATATAAAATCATTTAAAAATATATAAAATAGTAGCCCACCGGTATCGGGAACAGGGTCCAAGCTACCAGCGGTCAGGGCTCCAGAGAGAGGAACCTGCTAACAATGCGGGCCGTGTCCAGAAGTACCGCATTCTGAATCAAGCCTTTGATCCAGCTGCTTAGCGAGAGCCTCCTCAGGTGTTGGTCGAGGCTCTTGGATATTATTATTTTTTTGTAGGTGCTTAATTTTTCAACATTGTTTAGGTACTTTTTGTTTCTTGATTCGGACTACCTTTGTATTTTTAATCGTCGCGGCGTCGATTATGTGTTGTGATTTTGTACGCAATAATTTACATTTTATAAAATTCAGTTAAAACTTAAATTTAAAGACAACACGCACTGTTTATCAGCAGCTTCTTAACTTTTTCAATTAATTATTAATTGGACAGGTATATTATGAAAACTGAAATCTTCAATCCTCAGATCGAAGGTATAAAATATTGCTTCGTTTTTTTTTGTAAAATAATAAGCAGTGTTTATGGTCAAACATCGTTCATTGATCATATGAACCAGATATTTGTCAACCTAACTTGGAACACAAAACCAATTAACCACAACATTTATACCTACCTATATCATGCTTAGACATAGTGTTAAAGTTTAAAGATAAAAAGTGGAATATTACGAGTACTTTGTTCGTTACCATGCTGTGTTTAGACTGGCTGTTAGCGACAGTTCATAATAACAGACTACTGTTATCTTAATCCATACATCATTGTTTTTGTCTGCGCAATTTTAAATACATATTCTTTCGAGGTCCTTTACATCGAAAACAAAAACAAACGCTTTTGTTTACAAGTTTGGAATCATAGTCTATTGTTTTTTCGGTTTCCAAATAGAACATTCTAAATCCAAACATTGCTTGGAAAGGTTTAATTACGCGATCTCTCAAATCAAATTAAATATTTTATTTCAAAGCGGGTAATACATGAGGTGATTCATATAGAAAAAGTTCTTTACATCATAAATCCTATTTGAACAGCCGTGAAAATATATTTTTATATAAAAATATTTCTTACATTAATCATTTATTTATCATTAAATAATTGAATGCCCTATGTCTGTAAAGTTCTATTCAAATTTTCCCTCAAAATATTCTGGTTGATTTTCTCTTTTTATTATTGCTAAACATGGTGACTTGTATATTATTCTGTACAGTCTTATCAAGGGTTACGGTGTTACCCAGTGTCTGAGTTGTGGAGGTCAGATAGGCAGTCGCTTTATGTTGAATACTGGAATAATCTGGTTAGACTGGAAACAGACCCCAGGCAGATGATGATGGTGGTGAATATTATTCTGTGAAGAGAATATTTTGGCGTATTATCAAAAGCTAGGAATTGAAGGCGCTACGGTGTAAAAAGCCCAAAATCGTTAAAAACTACGTCGCCTTTGTAGAATTTACATATACTATCTATAATCCTGAAAATCCTAGATAACGTTATTATAGTCGGCTAGGTAATCAGTCGTTTTATAAAGTCACTAGGTATAATCACCAAAAGCACGAGTAAAATAAAAAAAATCAAGAGTAATTTATTCAAACTAGGCTGAGAATCAGCTCTTTTTTAATGTCAAAATTACACGAGACAGTCCCCCAAAACGCCCGTTCTTCACCACTTCCTAGTGCCCTAGCTGGGAAGAAGTGGCTCAACAAACTCCCCAGCAGTTCAGTTAGAAGATCTTGATTCTATACAATAGTAGGTACTCAGTGATTAAATACAGTACTAATCCTAATTTAAGTTATTATTACTATTCTTCCCTGAGTTTAGTATTAGTGCACTCCTTTTGTTAGCTTACAGTTTGGCACAAAACCGTCTTGAAAAATAAAACATATTCTATAATTTACTGAAAACCATACATACGCATTTAAGTTTATAAACAACTCTGCAATAACCTGCACAGATATTCTGCTCACCCCTAGTGATAAAACTTAATTAATTTAATTGGCATTCGTATTATTATAATTAAAATGAGTAATTTGAGAGAAAGTTAGTAACCTGTATAATATCACGTATACGATAGTATACGTGATATTATACAGGTTACTGTATATATATTATTTGACCCAGCACGTGGTGTGTGCATTCAATACCAATTAGCAATGCACAAAGTGGGCAGAGCTCCGCGGGTGGGGCGTGGCGATGGGCGGTAATATTTTTTTACCGTTTTCTTTGAGATTGCTGAAGTTATCGGCGTGGGCGCAGGTCTGATAGTTGTGGCCCAGCCCCACTTACGTTTATAGGTACCACGCCTCATCGACGAAGCAGGTTTATAGGTATTTACTTACATACCTGTTACTTTTATCAGTCGTACCTGTTAATTTAAGTAAATACAGCCGGTGCAGTCATTATTCATTAAATAAAATGATGTATTTAACAATTTTAATTACCTATTAAAACAACAATATTATTAGAAACACATAATACAGTATATATTTAAATAAACTGGTTTTAACCGACTTTAAAAAAGGAGGTGGATCTTATTGATAATGATACGATTACTAATTCTACTTTAAAATCTTTTTTCTTTGAAGGAAAAGATCGTCATTCTAAACTCATTGATCAGAAATCACCAACACAACTGTAGTGATCAATGCTCTTCTGCTCTTCTTTCGACAATAGCAGGGTTTTTCTTAGCGTGTAGGAAAAAGGTTCAAATAATGATTAAGTTTGTCTTAAAATTCAGCTCCGAACTCCGTAAAATTCAAGTTGAAAGTTAGATTGGTCGTTGGTTGAATTTGAATAATGCTCAATTAAAGTCTTCATGTATCATCAACACGTGGCTAATGACATCAGATCCTGTAAATCGAGCATGAATCTAATAATCTTAGCCAAGAGATAAGACAATCAGAGGCGTGGGTTAATTCCAGTCTGAATCGGTTTAATGAAGATAATGCTACGGATCACTGAACGAGTAACAATGTGTGATAATTATTGATTGTTCACGGAAATAAAGGTTTAGCTTAGTATTTATGAACGTTAATTATCGAGTGCCTCGTTCTTGTTAGTCTAGTCTACATTTTTTTAGGGTTCCGTACCCAAAGGGTAAAAACGGAACCCTATTACTAAGACTTCGCTGTCTGTCCGTCCATCTGTCTGTCACCAGGCTGTATCTCAAGAACCGCGTTAGCTAGACAGTTGAAATTTTCACAAATTATGTATTTCTGTTGCCGCTATAACAACAAAAACTAAAAACAAGATAAAATAAATATTTAAGGGGAGCTCCCATACAACAAACACGTTTTTTTGCCCTTTTTGCTCGATATCAATAATGGCAACAGATAGACACTTGAAGTATTCACAAAATACTCAGTTGTATTTTTAATTTAATAATAAATAATTAAATTAAAATAAAATAAATATTTAAGGGGGGCTCCCAAACAACAAACGTGTTTTTTTTTATATTTATGTCGTTTTAAATATTGTACAGTGGTACGGAACTACGGAACCCTTCGTGTGCGAGTCCGACTCGCACTTGGCCGGTTTATTTTTTATAACCGAAGGAAAATTTCTACGCTAATGGGTCAAGAATCGTGTCCTGAAGTCATGGACACCGTTTGCACATCAATGTCCCTGCCACACTGTATATACTGGAAACAAAAGTTGAGACGATGAAATCAAATCACATTATGCCTAAAAAAATGTATTATTAAAGACGAATTTAGCACACAACATAATACTACGATAAGAAACATAATAATCACAAAAAAAAAATCGTTTCCGATGAGATACAATTTTGGCTTGTATATCAAATATTCAACAAGAGTAGCGATACTGCACCTACTAGGTAATTTAGGTAAATCCGGTACATCCTACACTGTCCGCCCTGCTGACTTTAAAGTTATACTTACCTATAAAGTTTTTTGCTAATAGGAAAGAAGGATGTAGAATAGCGAATTTTTTTTTCCTAAGATAACAACGGTCATCTCTTGCATCAGCACACACAAACTTAAATTAAGAATACTAATAGCTCTTGTAGTACTAATGTATAATGTCAGCCATTCAGCAAGGTAGCTTGGAAGTTAATCTATGGTTGTAGCATGGCTTAAGTATTACCAGAGGGGCAATTCTCATAATTTTGAGAACGTTCACAGTCTGATCTCAGTCTCAATCTGTCAAAAATACCTTTATTTACCTACATTTTTGACATTTGTATGTCGCTTCAGATGAGACTGCGACTAGATTTTGAACGTTTTAAATTAGAGAATATGCCGAGAATTGGCCTTCAGATGTGTTTGAAGTATTTCAGGTAGCTACAATCCGTTCACAGTTAAGGTTCGCGCACATTATATCGGGCCGCAGCGGGTCGGGTCCCAGCGCAAAAATCCGCTCAAATCGCTCGTATGTATTTTATATGAACTATCGCACACAATGCCGGGGCGCAGCGGTCACATATTCCGCCGCGGATATTGGTTGCGTGCGATGCGGCCCGCCCCGCCCAGCTGCGGCCGACATAATATGCGCGAACCTTTATTTTACCTCTGTCAGCAGCAATCCACTATGATTTTGACAGACTTATCAGTGGCAGCAACCTAACATGAACCTTATAACAAGGAGAATTAAGATCACTGTGATTTTGACAGTAGGTACCTACCTAATGCAAAATTACATAGGTAAAATAACATTGAAAGGACTATAGGTACCAACTCCTTGGATACTATTCTTATACACCCCAAAGTAACGATCCTTGGTGTACTATACAACGCTTACATAATCATTTAAAGCTGTGAATAATGAAGGAATCCCTTCACTATACATATTTAACCCTCCTAGATAAGAAAAAACATATTTAATGTTGTTTATGCGTGTTACTTTATACACGCAAAAACAACATTAAATGTGTTTTTTACCTTTAATTAGCTATTTACGAGAACAGATAATTAACAGACCTTAACTGACCCGCCTAATCAGATAACTTATTCATCTTCTTTCTTCTTTTTTCTTATTCATTTCATAGCTTTAAGGTTTTTAATATGTATTAGTTTATTATAGGTATAAGATTATGTTGTGTATTTTATCTATGGGCCTTAGCTGCCTGATAATAAAATGATTATTATTATTATTATTATTATTATTATTTTTAACTATAATTAACCCGGACAGAGCAGTCTTTAGTATTTATATTTTTATTTATTTATCATTATTTTTGTTCTCTAGGCCACAAAGTCAGGAGGACGATGTTTTTTACAGAAATATATAGGGTGTAATTTTAATCACCGTTTTCCTCTTAAGGGGGCATTGTACTCATCATTATGAACATCTTTTACTATGGGACCAAACATGAAATCGCGGAAAAAAAATCAGCTGTTCCCTATATTTTGACGAGTAATGCGAACATAAATGTAGGGAACAGCTGATTTTTTTTCACGATTTCAGGATTACTCCCATAGTAAAATTTATTCATAATGATGAGTTCCTTTAAGAGGAAAAAGGTGATTAAAATTACACCCTGTATAAGATTATAAAAACTGTATCTTGTAATATCTTGATTTAATAAGAGTGTTCATGGAGTTTCTAACCCGTTCTACGTTTTGAAATGGGAAACTAGCATCAACTTTCTGACTAACTGACCGACTACTTGACAATTCAAAAGTGCCTTTAAATGGTTTAATTTAAATAAATGCATGTCGTTGGATATGAGTTTGTTTCATGGGAATAAAACACACTGAAGATAGCTTCAGAAGTAATTTGAAAACGAATACCTAGGTAGAGATAATAAAACTCAAAATTGATTAAGATCAATTTTATCACCAATAAATACATTTTGTCTTCAAAATCAACATGTTCACCGAGTATTGCATCAGAAAGTATGGATCAGACTGTTGGGTCAAAAAAAGAATAATTACAGTTGAACCAGAAAATGTATGCGCTTTGCTAATATTCGTGTTTCCAAATTGAGAACACAGAGACAAAGTTTCTAAGTTTTGTAATGCCCTGCTTTGTCGTAGTGTAACTATCATTGCGAATTTGCTTGCAACTTTCTCTTTATAGCGTTACCTACTCAGATCGCACCTTGTCACATTTTTGTTATTCAAAAGTATTTTGGAACCATGGTAATACAAAATAGTTAAGTATTTCCATGGTTATAACAGCTCTATATTAGATCTCATCATCGCGCGTTAGCATTTCCGAAGAAAGCCGATGATTGCTGAAGCGTATACATTCGCTGGAAGATCTGTACCTATCCTACATACTCTCAGAAAAAAGTTCCAATTCTTGAACGTTTACTTGCTACTGTAAAGTCCTCGAATTGCCCGCTTGTTATCCCAGTGTGCTAGCCAAACTAACGGTCTACTTACCCACTTAGCTTTACAATCATCAAAAATTAAGCGCCATAAGCAGGCTTGGGGCAGGCCCCAAGAGATCTTCTACCTCTGTAACAAACTTCAGCCAACTCCATTGACCTTTGCTCCTACAAACCAGTCAATCGAAGTTTTCAAACACATTTTCCTTGTACCAGATTCCAAATCTGTGTCGATCAAAACAATATGTACTTATACTACTCTTGCAAACTAGGTTTCATCTTCCCAATAGTACTATTTTAATCAGCAATGTACCCAGCTTCGTTCTTATCATGATTAATGGCCATTAAGCCCTTGTTATCAGAATGGAGAACTACTCTAGTCAATTGGGTTACAATAGTACTACTTTGTTTATTTTGATTGTTATCTTGTTTACTATATTTTAAGGATATTGTTACACTGTGGTAGATAATAGTCCTTTTTTATGTAAGAAATTATCAAATAACTTCTCCCGCTCTCTACGTGTTAGTGCTGACATCTCTTTGAGGCGCACGTGGAACACAACGCGCCGTCGACCCGGGCCTGGCCCGTTGTTCGCCGACCGAAAGCCCGCGCCTACGGTGGCCGGGAATCGGCTCTCGACTCTATGTCCAGGGCGTCTCCTGAGGCGACTAGGGTCGTGAGGGCGCATAGTTTGCCTCTCCCTCACGCGCTCTGCCTCCTCCTTTGCAAGCATTACTGCTTCGCAGAAGCAGGTTGACGGTTTCCCATATACTCTCGCAGTCTCGCTCCGAACCATGGCCTGGACCAGGGCCGGACGCGAGAGATATCGCGTATAATTTCCGATTCATGCATTTTCAGCATTGCGTTGATGTCATTGCAAAATGTCGCGTGGCATGTTGCGGAATGTAATTTTTTTTTTGTCATCATCGATTGGATAAAGCTAAGCGCACATTACAGCTACATCGTATCGCATTTGAATACAAAAAAGTGTGGTGTGGCTCGCCTGTAGTAGATATGCAATGGTTCAAACAAAATGTACGAAAGTGACGTAGGAGGGTTTTTGCAACGCGGTTTGGCAGAATGTCGTACTTTAATTTAGAATAGAATAGAATAATATTTATTGTAAAACATGAGTATACACATCAAATAATATGTGCAAGGTCTTAAAATAACAGGTAGATCTGCATGTTTTGCCATTTATGGCGTACAAAACAAGTCGTTTCGTTTAGTGTCGCGTCATTGTTTAAAAGTGAAAAAGACTTAGAAGATGTAGACGTATTGTTTATGTTGATATAGGAATTGATGAGTTATTCCGGTTTGATCCTCTGAAAACCCCCCTCCTCCCCCCCTTCATCCCCTGCTAGTTCGTCTTCTGTTTTAAACTTTGTCTTATCCACTATAAGCTTTCTCATTCCGGTTTGATCCAGTTTTTCTTTTGTTTTTATTCCTGAAGGAATTAAAACAATTGAGATTTCACTATTACCTACCTAATTTGTTAACATGCCGAAGATGCCTCACCGTGATACCTCGCGATCTCGCTACCTACTCCTCGATGTTACCTCCATGTAAAACAAATGCATGCTAATAGACGCGCACGCACGACTCAAAGGGACCTCACTGCGATACATCGCGGGCGTCTTGGGGGTTTACCTCGATGCCTACGTGAAAACAAAATATTTTTTATTTTTTTATTTCGCGATTGACGGCAAGCATCGATGTGATCTGACTCGTGATTGGTCAAATCAGTTCAACTTGTTCATCTGGTGTAGGTAGAGTACAGCACAAACAAAGGACTGTGCAACTGAGCTTTCAGGTGCAACTGAACCGACGTGTGCGCACACCCATCCATGCAGAAATAGCGAGTATCAATATCAAGGTATCGAGATATCGATCGCGATCGCGAGCATCTTCGGCATGTTAGTTCCACAAAATGCCCTTTGACCGCAATCATTACAAAATCATTATTCAAATCTTGACCTGGTTTTCATCCTGGTACGTACCAAATGTGTTTACGTGAAGTCATGACCCATGATCGATTGAAATAACCCATATTAGACTATCAAACACAAATGCCCTATTTTCCAAGTAGCTTTTTATCATTATTAATTATCGCTGTTTATATAAGTGATTGTAATAAATTATTGTTTAAGATAAGTTTATTGTACTGTTACAAATCAGTGCGGTTCCTATTCTACGGGTTATCGCATGGTGTGAGTATGGTGCAATCATTTGCTGATTATAGTTGTTGTCAGTGCTTTACCTCTTTGGAGATTTGCCTCATTAGTAGATACAACTTTACAACAGGTGGTTTGAAAACTTGGCAGTTCAACTTTCATTGAAAATTTTTGCATTTATCACGATTTCGTATTAGATTTTGAGAAAAACATTGTATTGACGCATAGGTTTAAACCCTAGCTATCTACAAATTTAATGAAAACAGTTGAATGTGATCTATACCTACCAAACATTATACATCGATTTGGATTAGGATATATCATAGGTTGAAGGTACTATAAAGATATGAACTTGTCATGTTTGCTACAGCGCAGGTGAGGTTGACGGTGTTTATGTGCTCCCCCTTGGAGTATAGTAGTACTTAGTGTGTAGTAATCAGTAGTGACTCTTCTCCCAATAAAGTTTTATTTTGTAGTCTAATTCTGATTCTCTTTGTCCACAGACCTACTCGATAGCCTGTGTCCTACTGGTGCTATGCTTGGCGGTACTCGTCCGGGAATCGAACGCGCGACCCCCATGGCTTGCGCCCGGCAGCGGCGTCTTTACAGAGTCTGCTGAATGTCATACAGACGTAAGTACTTAAGAAGATTTTCAGTCTTCTTTTCAGGCATGAGTTAAACTGGTACGTTTATTGTCTTTGGTCTTGGTGCGATCATTAAATTGTCAAACCTTAAACTTTGAATTGTTGAGTACGAGGTTTTTGGCTAGTTTGTGTGTATTTTATGTCTTTTTTTTCTAACGTGCGTTTTGATTGTGCAGAATAGGTAATGATTCTTTTTTCTTTCTTTTTCACATTTCTGAAAGCTCAGTATAAATACCATTTATAACAGACTTAGCCGAAATCTACATGTTACTGCTGTGCTCATTTCAAATCCAATCATAATTATCATTTCTTAGGGTCAAACGGCAGAGGTCTTAAATCTTATTATTCGCTTTTTTGCTCAATTTTGCACACATATTATTTCATTAATTTTGGCGATAAAAGATAAACGAGCCTGCTCAGTAATTAGGTTAATTCTTATCCGTTTGTTAGTTCAATTTGTGCTAAAATCGTAAAGTAATCAGTAGATTGGTTTTTTCTTTATACTTCTTGGAATATTTTAATCAAATCGTAAAAATTAGTTGCTTTGCAGTAGGTACAGAACAGAGACATGTATTTTTAAAGACATCTGTAACAATAGTCATAACATGCTCACTTACGATCTATGTATACTTTATATACATTGATTGTCAGTAAAACTCTTGCTCACTGCAGGTAGACAATTTCAGACCTGTAATCCGATTTTCTCAGACCATGTGAACCTATGAATTGTAGATTTCTTTGGGTATTTACTGTTTTTTTATCGATTTTCACCAATATTTCGTTGATAATGGAAATATCGCCTACTAGTTGGAACGCGGAGTTTCATTCTTAACCTAAGAAAACTTCTCATATAAAATTGTCCTGAGTATTAAGCCAACAAAATAGTCAAGATGGGCGCCAAAATTCGTACAAATCTCTTCTACCGTTTATGTGTAATAGAGTAACATACATAAATATCAACCTAACAAATTCTCTACCTTTGTTACAGGATGAGCTTCTAGACCTCTGCCAAAGGTGTGCCAAGCTAACAAAATCAAAACTCGCTTATCCAGCATGCTGCTCAACAGATCTCCAAGCCAGGAAATGGTGTTCAGATTATGTGTACTTTGGCCGAGGACAGTATGACTTTTACTGATCTACCAACAGAATTTAAGTATTTTTAAGTTAGGCTTTAAGTCATTTATAAATATTGACCGAAATGTCAAACACAAGTCAGTTATAAGGCACTGTTAAGTCACAAACTCTTCCTTTTACTTTGATGGACAGAAAAACATGTCACTATCACTTTGACAGGCAGAAAACTTGTCACTGTAATTTTGATAGACAGAAAAACTTGTCACTGCTAAGTAGCAGTGACAAGTTTTTCTGTCTGTCAAAGTTGACAGACAGAAAAACTTGTCACTGTAACTTTGACAGACAGGAAAACTTAAATGAACGTCCTTATGTTGAGTGTCGTTTGAAAATTCGGGTGTATGAATGTTGGAATGACTGACTTTTGAATTTTGATTGGATTAAGAAGCCATTTTGCATTTAAATAAAGTAGTGGCAAGATCCCTACTAATTAATGACTTCTTTTTAATTTTATGATTGTCTCAAGAAGTATTTTTTAAGGACAGGCTAATAATGGGATCGTCTATGAAAGTTTATAAGGAAAATATATTATATTTGTAACAGTTTTGGTGCAAAATGATAATTAACTTCTTTGTAAAAAAATTGATTAAAAATTTAATTCTGGGTAAACAACAAAAAACGTTTTTTGCACTTATTGTTAGTTCTAATGGCAAAGTTGTATTTGCATTTTTGTAAAAGATAAATAACGTTTCATAGCCGGTCTCAAAAAATCTTAAAATGTCCTGTTTTCCTAAAAAACTGTGTCAGTCTTACCTAATGTTTTTACATAAAACAGTAAGTATGTATTTTAATTATACATTAAAAAGTAGTTATTTTTTAATAACAAAAAATGTACATAATTATAGTATATAAGTTAGGTATATTTTACAGTAAGCATTTAAAATGCGAAACCACTGATAGAAAATACCTTTAATTGCTCCGGCCCGGCGCGGCGCGTGCGGCGGTGGCACATTACAATAGAAAATCAATATTGTGTCTCATTAGCCGGCCTTAATTAGTTAAATAAATTATAAAGTTATATACTTTTGTACGATATTTGCTACACATTAAGGACTATGAGTCTACGCTATCTTGTATTCTTGTAGTTTTTATATGATAAGCCCTTACTAAAGATATCTATGAGTGTAGAATGATTCAGTTTACATTATTTTGCAAAAAATAAAAACGATAAATAAGTAATAGTACAAAAAATCAGCAACAATAACTTTCCAACAAAAAAAAATTAGAAAACACGATGGGCGATGGGATGTGACAAATAATATTTTAAATTTTAACAAAAACCATTTAATTATTTTTTCATCAGCAACTTTAATTAAAAAAAACATTTTAGACAACTCTAAAACAATATTTGTAACAAAAACCGTACAATGTTCATTTAAATAAATTTCCTCAAAGTATGATTTGTCTTGGCCAGACTACATAATTATTACTAAGCATAGTTGAAGCATGAGTCAATTTATTTAGTAAATAAGTCTAGAAATGCTAATTATTATGTTAGTATCATATCCGTGTGGTCACTGCACAAAACACTAATTGATGTTTATTAGATTGATTTAATTAGAAACCTTTGCCCAGCCGTGAGAGTGGTGAATCATTTAAAGCCATAAACAAACTATTTTTAGCAAAATAAACAAGACGATTTAGATAAAAGATGTAAAGTTATTTTTGTAAAATCAATTTAGCAACATATGCATTTGAATTTGTCTTTTTAATTGTATAAAAGTAATTCAGGAATGATTCACACTCGATTAAAAATTATATACTGAAAAATGGAAACGTGTGTTTCAAAAAATTAAGCTGTGATAATAAAAAATTGTAAATATTTTAATTTTAAAGGATAATAATGTAAATACTGTTAATGTTAGTGTACAATATAATTAAGAGTACGAAATTAATGATTTTGTAAGAAGAAGAAGAATAAAGTAAAATATGAAACTGATAGATAAAAACCTTGTTGTTTCATTTAATTAAAAGCATTTGAATATTCAGATGTTAACATACCTAAGAAAGTGACGACTTAAACTACATATACTTAATACAAAATGCCCTTCCGCTCCGCCGAAGAGCGGGAGAAGTTATTTGATAATTTCCAACCCAAAAAAAAGGCTGTATACACGGCGACAAGACATCAAGCTTTATCCAGCCTCCATCCAGTTTTAGCTGACCTCGCACTGAATAAGTTTTTCGTACAATCAGAAGTCAGCTTGCACTGGTTATTTATAGCTTGATGTGGAGCCGTACGTACCAGAAAGGTGTGGTCAAATTTAAGGGTGTGATACCGAACATCAAACTGAATAACTTTCTCCATGGGACAAACATTGTAAGAAAATAACAACTGCCTCGTACAAAACTTCAATGCCTACTACACACATCAAAAGTGTCTAGGGATCAAGCATTTTTATGCGGATTTCTTGAGATTGAGATGTGGCTTTGTAATAAATTTATGATTTTATAAATTTATATGGATCCTTTTTGGTGCATTTCATAATTTGAATCAGGAACTGTGAATCAAATTCGAGTAAAAGATGAAAATCAGCTGTCAATATTTTCCCTATAAAAACATACAACGCATTGAAGACATTATTAGTGCTACTGTTTCCCTACTACTGATTAAAACCAACGTTATTATAGAGCGGCGACGTCATTTAAGCAAGGAAGAAATGCTCAGAGCCGTGGGAATGATAGAAGCTGGTTCCCGGCAACGTACTGTGGCTTTAGCTCTGAATACAAGTCAGAGTGTTATCAGTCGACTTTGGACACGTTACCGAAGCACTGGTACCGTGGCTGAGCGCCATGGAGGACGGTATCGCTGCACCACACGGAGACAAGACCGATACATTCAAATCTTAACTCGAAGAGCTCCAACAATAACCGCCATGATGTTAGCCGTGAGGCTTCATCACTCTTCAGGGAACTTAATTAGCGACCAAACAGTCAGAAACCGCTTGCATGAAGTGAACCTTCATTCCCGAAGACCGCTACGGGTACCACCTATAGCAATGCACAATCGTAGGATTCGATATCAATGGGCTCTTGAACACAGAAATTGGGCAGAAGAACAATGGCGTTTCGTGTGCTTTTCTGATGAGTCTCGTTTTGGTATGAGACCGGATACAAGACGTATACGACACTGGAGAACCCCTGGACGCCAACAGCGATTAAAATCCTGCCAGGAAGTCCATCCTTATAGTGGTGGAACCATCATGGTATGGGCGGGTATTTGGATCGGCGGAAGAACTGAGTTGATTTGGATCAGAGGCAACCTCAACGCTCAAATTTATGCTGAGACGATTGTATCAGACGTCATCGTTCCTCTACAAGTGCAAATCGGTCCCTTATTTCAGTTAATGCATGATAATGCACGACCGCACACCGCAAGAGTTGTAAGACAGACTCTCGCCGCAGCTAACATCAATGTCCTGCCCTGGCCTGCTCAGTCGCCAGACTTGAACCCGATTGAGCATGCATGGGATATGCTACAGAGAAGAGCTCTGCCGAATATGGAGGGTATCCAGTCGCAAGAAGACCTTTTTTTGTTGTTGCAACGAACATGGGCTGCCATTCCACAGCGTGATTTGGATGAACTCATTTTGAGTATGCCAAACCGATGTTCTTGTGTTGTTAGTGTTCGCGGTAGAAACACGGATTATTAATTGTTTAAGTTACCCAATAAAATTTTAAAGAAAACTGTTATTTCAGTCTTTTTTTCGAACTTTTGTGTTAGTGGTTCAAATGTCAAAAATCCCTTTATTAGGAAAATGGCAAATTTCTTTATTAATGCAAAGGTGACTTGGTTTATCGTTACTGTGACAAACGAAAACACTTTATTTGATGAATCCTTAAAGAAAATTTTAATTAATATCAATCAGGAGAAAAGTTATTGCAAAAATATATGTTGATCCCTAGACACTTTTGATGTGTGTAGATTTGAAAGCGCTAATCTCCGGAACTACCAGTCGGATTTAAAAAAGTCCCTAATTCCCAATTCCCAATGCCCAATTCCAGAGAAAGGTATTTAACATCACGTCAAAATGAAAAAGTAACTAATAAAAATTGCTGTCCCTTTTTTTAGTTCCCCTTCGGCGTAGGTTTTCCGACTTTAGTTAAAGTATTCGTGAACATGACCAATTATGTTATGTTTTTCTCTACAAAATAAACTTTATGTCTTTGTTTCTATTTATAATTTGATCGTTTTTCCCTCCTTCATGATTCATATTTACACCACCGTGTAGTTCATGCTACCTTACCACAATAATTGAGAATCATTCGAACTCAGCACCTGCCTACCTGGGTGACATTTGATGTCTATACGAGTGTTCGACGAACTTCTGGTTCACTGGTGTTATAACATTCTATACAACTTATAATCGCTGATCGCTTCCATTTGCTCATTATGGGATTACATTATAATCATTTCAGCCGAAAGCCGACCACTGCTGAAATCAGCATAGCTATTCACAAACACTCGATACGCTTCCGTACCGTATCGGACATCAATCAATGATATCATAGGAGTCCTCTAAACGCCGTTCACAAGTCTAAAACACAAAAATTTTGTCAGTTTCAATGAAATAGACGACCACTATTCTCCCGACAGCTGTTTGGTAATGGTTTAGGTAAATCAGGTTATCGAAATGTGTCATTTTCGATGCGATAGCCTGTCGGATCGTTGTGAATAGCTATGCTGGCCTCTCCCAAGAACCGGTCGAAATGCCACTTCGGCTGGTCCTGTGCTTCTCGCATCCAGCGAATTCCTGCGGCCTATCACAAGGTCAAAGGTTAAATTATACTGAAATATAAAATAATGTATTTATGAAAATTTTGCGTTTGACTAGGACAACGCATAATCACGTAATGACATTTGTCAAACCGCAGGCATACATATCTATGGTGGCAGCAAGGAGACCATAACCATACTTAAATATTTTGCGTTACAAGTGCGACTTGACGGCATCATCGTCACGCTAACGAAGGTACGATACGAGGTACGAATTTACGGAACTCAAAATCAAACCTTACATTCCCCCAGTATCCTCATTCTTTTGCCCTTATCCCAATTTATTTGTGGTCGGTGTCTTTTCCTTCAGTATGTATAACATTATAATATACAGCATTCAAAGAAGATAAATACTTCCTCATGACTCTGGCTACCTAATAGTCTGTGAGACTTTAACGCTCATGACTCTCATCTCCTAGTTGTCCATACCAATTTACCAGTTTATCACTACCTATTCTGCGAGTGTCAACTCGCACAATTGAGGCGATTTGCAAAAGACGGAAATTCGTACTAGTGTGAGTTTGTCACCGTGTGAGTTTACACCTAGAGTGCTACAAGGGCTTTTTAGTGCTGAATGACATTGACAGGGGGGCGTTGATGGTAAACATTTGTGAAGTTGTCACAGAA
Source organism: Hydraecia micacea (assembly GCA_914767645.1). Classification (NCBI taxonomy): domain Eukaryota; kingdom Metazoa; phylum Arthropoda; class Insecta; order Lepidoptera; family Noctuidae; genus Hydraecia; species Hydraecia micacea. The sequence goes on along the minus strand of OU611801.1, from coordinate 911,930 downwards.
ATATTGACAAAACTAGATGACGCCGTTAGTTCCGGTTTTCGACACATGCCAAAATAATTTTGTAGCATTGTAAGTAGGCACACCGCTCAGGGCGGGCGTAGTCATAGATAAAGTTACGCTACCAAATAAAACGACGGTTAAAAATCCATAAATTAATTTAATAACACTATTTCGAAATATTATAACAAGTTTGTATGTACAAAACCTCATCTAATACCTTTATTAATATTTTGTTTCTATACGTTGTGGCGACATGGCGGAATTATTTCACTATTATTTGGCATTTTAATTTATTAACATATTTGTGACGTTGCACCAAAACAATTATATTTTTTTTTAATAAAAAGCAATTTCTTAATAATTACGTAAAATTTGTGAAACAAATATTATACCAAAGCTAGTTTACGGTGTAAAAAGTATGGAAGGTTTTAGTATTACTATTAATAATGAGTGAAAAATAGACCAGATAATATAAGTATTTAAACTCATTAATTTGTTTAACGCCCTCGGTTTCACTAATTAAGTTGAATCATAAGAAACTCTGGTGTTTAATTAGATTTAGATAGCAAAATATTTATTACATACGTTTGCACAACATGTTAAGTCTATTCATATATATATTAGTCATAAATCTATTGCTCATCGAAAAACTATACAGCAATAATACAACTTAAAAACCCACTTATTACATAAATATTGTTAAAATAGTGAAATAAGTTCCGCTCTTGTCACAGCACTCACATAGAGCGCATTTCTAGTGCTTTATTTATTTAGAAAAAATAGAAAAATATCGGCGAAAAATACAAATTAAGTATTATTTTTCAAATCGAAAAAAAATCTTACAAAAAGTAAAAGGGAAAAATATTGATATTTTTTTCGAATATTGGAAAATTATTCCGCCGATATTTTGTAATTTTTTCTCCCTGTTTATATTTACATTAGTACGACAGTTAAACTTATTTAAGTACGAAAAATTGTTTTAGTCTCACAAAGTTTTTTTTTAATCACGATTGTTGAGTGGTTAAAAACTTAGGTTGAAGCTGTAAAGGCGCCTTTAAAAAAAGGAAAAGCCTTTGTTTTATCGGAACCAATAAAGGTTTAACATTTCAGACTATTATCACAATTTACATCAACAATGTTATTAAAAAGCAATGTTAAAGATAAGTTTAAAAATACAAAATGTCACTAAATTGTAACTTAAGATAAAAAAATGTAATTCGTTGTAATAAATCGTACAAAAATCGGTGAGAAATAAAATAAAAGTAAAAAATATAAATGCCGATTGTGCTACGGGCCATTGTTTAACATTACTTGTGAACACATCTACTCGATCATGCAATTTCGCACGATCGCACAATTTTCGTGAAAATACACTCCCTAATTCATCTATCTTTGGATAGTCTTAGGTCTTTCGACTAATATTTTTACACGATATATGTAATTTACACTAAAATTTACAAAGATACGGTTTTTAGCTAAAAATCAACTAATCTTTGTAGACATTCCCGCTTGGACGGATATTAAAATCTCTATGTGTTGTCAACCTACTTGAAGCTTTGCTGTGCTGTTTTCAGAATCCATTTTGTAGCTCAAAATAAAATATAGTAAAAAGTGACCTTCAGGCTTACAATCATGGATATTTGAGCTACAAAAAAGACTAGACTAGTAATTGGCTATTTTCATTAGGTACTGCTTTCTCTGATAAATATAATTTAATTAGAAATAATACTAAATTGGGTAGATTTGCTAGAATAAGTAGACTTCTTAGTTATAAATATTTGACATAATGATTACATTCATGATTCAACTGAATACCCTGTTTAAAATAAGAGCTAGTTTCCATTCAACTGAATTTTAACAAACACTGTCCAAGTAACAGGCAAAGTTAAAAACATCAAAAATGTTTTTCTAATGTGTTGATTTTTATTGGTAAATGAATACACAATGCACAGAAATAACCACGCTCATATTTAATATGTAATAAAAACCGATTAGTGATTAAAAAGTATGCAAGTAACATTGCCTTAACTTGGACTTTTAAAAAAATATTTTTATCTGAAACTGTTTTTAAGCACGTTTAATTAATTATTTATCTTTTAAATGTTTGAAATTAGTAGATTGCGCATTAATTGATTTAGGGAACTGTCAAAAAATATTTGAAAAACAACTATTTTATTTTCTAAAATATTCAGCTTAAAACAAAGTTCATTTAGCACAAAATTCATACTAAACTGACAACTAGATCTTTCGGTAGTTACATTTATATAAGAAATCTATTTTTATTTACAATTTTTACGACAACCTTCTAAAATGTACAAATACAGGATATCTCCAGCAATAATTTTAATTCATTATATTTTTTTTACTATTTTCAACTTTGATCACTTGGTTGTCCAAAGATTTACAGAACACGAAGAAATAAAGAAATACAAAATGGGATTTTTAAACATAGTAAGTGACAGGAAAAAATACATTTAATTAATGACAAGTCAACAATTTAAATTACTTAATACGAAAACGATAAAAATGCGATAGATTCGTTGCTTAAATAATAAACAAATAATTACGCGTGATAAGGATATAAAGTGTTAGTCAACTGGTTTTCTTTTAAGCACCAAAATATACCTACTTTTTTTGGCAATTCGAGTATTTTTTAACATTATTTCCAACCATTTAAAACTAGTTCCATCATTAATCCACTGAAAACACGCAATACCTCGTCACAAAAATAACAAAAAAAAAAAATAGAAAAAAGTTTATCTCTTTGACAACCAAATCGTAATCACAGCATGTCTTCTTTATCGTATATTTCCTGTAATTTTTGTTGTTCTTTCACTTTTTTCATTTGAGCGTAGATCGATGCTGCTTTGTAATTAATAGGCCCATAGTCTTTGAGGTCAGCATCTGCATAAATGAATTGGTCTTCGGGTCTGAACGGCTGAGAAAAAAAATGGAAAATGTTTAAAAGTGCAGATTTTTCGTTTTTTTTTTGGATGAGTAAACATATATAGAAAAACATACATAAAATACAATGGTAATATGTGTTAAGTGCAAAGCTACTATATTTTTTCAGATTGCTTTAATATTTCATTTTATAAGTGATTAAATAAAAAGCCCAGTATTATTTTATTTTTAGTTGCCATTAGTTTATATTTAATTACCAAAAATGAGTAAATTTAAATAAAAATACATAAATTTTTAATGCGAATTTTAGATTGCGATGAACTAAAAAAGCGAAATGAATCCGGAAAGAATTTTGAAAAAAGATTACCTTATTTTTAAAAAATGTACGTGTCACTCTTGGTAAAGCGTTCCTAGAAGAAAATATAAAAACGTCACAACATTGCGAATACATGCTCATTGGGATCTCATACATTTACATGGGAATTAGATAATTGAATTTAAACAAGTTATCGCTAAAAAGTTATCGCTTTGATTTTGGACAGCTTCGAACTGCACACCCTTGTGACCATATTTTTATAATATCAAAAGTCGTTAAAAATCAAGTAGCTTCAATGCTAAAATGAGGCCGGAATTAATTATGTTGTAGTCAATTTCTGCAGTCAGTTTTAATTAGAAAGCATTTTAATATTATAACTGCATTTTTAATATAGCCAATGAATAATTATGTAAATGTATGAGTATTATATTTTATTTTAAATATGTAATTCAATAGGCAATTTATTATCACGCTTTTTAAATGGTGTTTCGGAAAAATCATGCTGTGAAAGTAGATAGAATTCCACTTAGGCACATATTACCATCAAAATATTTGTTTTAGAATTTTTTATACAATATTTTATACAATAATTTTATAAAATGTTGACTGGTAAAGCTTTTGCTGTAAAGCTTTGTTTTAGAATCTATTTCATAGTCATTGGATGTTTCTATAGAGTGAAAAGAGACGACACCTCCGAATTCGGACCGCAATAAAAATAAAATATTGCTCAGTTTGAAGGCAGAATCTGAATTTAAATCACAGCTCAATGAACTAAAACATTATTGCTTCATTCTGATACATAAAACCAAGAATTAGGTTTTAAAATAGAAGCATCAGAATCAGCCTAAAAACTTATCATTATTATAAAATTTAGATGTAACTCACCTCTCAGACATCGATCTCATTGAATTTCAGAGTAGCATAGTCACTTCTAGGTTGCGTGTGACCACTTTTTCTCTGAGTAGTACTAGACATATTCTTATTATAACTAGAGTTAGTATCTTTGTTAGCACTATCTGAACCTACTGTATACGTATCATACAAATGTCTATTAGAATTGACAGTGTTTTTAAACTTCATATTATGGTTTCCTAATGCTAAATCAGCGTACACTAACTTTTTTTGTTTAGGCTTATCATCTTTCGGACCCGAATAGTTCGAGGTGAAATTTTCGGGTCCTAAGTTTTTCGTTGAATTTGATATGTAGTTGCCTTTTAGCAATTGTAAGTACGATTTTCTTTCTGATTCATTGTATTCAGGCTCTGGGTAGTCAGGTTTTTGATAATTATCATAAACTCCTACACATGATAGTTTTTCTCTTAAGCTTTCAGATTTTTTCAAGCGGTTTAGTTTTTGACTGTTCTTTTCTCTCGTCCTGTTTAATGTTTTTGTGTAGTACTGTGCTTCTGAAGGCTGGTAGATGAGAGGTCCTATTGTGTTATTGTACGACCTCTCCTGATCAACAGGGATTCTTTTGTCGACTCTTATGGGTTGGAAATAACAAAAGCTATGATGTTTTTGTAGTGGTATTTGAAAGTTTTTCTTGTTCTTCCCTTTGTTGCTTAAGTTTGAGAAGTGATTACGTTTTTGCATGTACTGTTGTTGGAGTATGTTAGTATTCTGAAAAGGAAATTAGTTTGTTAGTGATTAGATCACACACGTTAGCCAGAAGGAACATAAAACAGAAAATGAAAGATAATAAGCGTTATACCTGACCGTTATCACTGTTCACAGTGATACTACTTTGTACAGAGTGACTACGTTTAACTACTGAACGTTTTGGTACCGGTTTCTCCGTCAGCTTTGGTATTTGTAACGTTTTATTTGCTGGAATCACTTGCTTCTTTGGCAACCCAACCTTGTTTATTCCTTCATCGTTCAATTGCTTCACCACAGACTTAACTAGTGAAGTAGATGGTAAAATTACAGATAGATTCCTTTTAGGAGTTGCACCTATGATATTTGGTTTAGAGAGATCAGCTTTGGTTTCTTCAGTGTCCTTTTCTTCGTCACTGTCATCTTGTTCCTCAGTCTTAAAGATTTCAAATTTTGTTTTGGATATATCTTCAGCAGATTTAGTTGGCCGTACTGGGGCGTCAATAGTATCAATGGATTTGGAAAATTTTGTATTAATCAAAGGCATGGAGAGATTGACGTAAACGTGATCACTTTTAGAAGGTGAAACGAACGGTGATATTTTAGTCCGAGGGGCTGGTACAGGTCTATTTAAAGAAGTAGTAGATTTATTTAGATCAGTCTCATCACACACTTGAATAGAATCTGTTAGGTTTTCAAATTGTTCTACTCCACTGATATTAGATTTGACTCTGAGTAAAGATGGACAGTTCACATAAATTGTATCTTCAGTAACTGGTGTAGGATTCTCATTCTTATTATTATTGATTTCGTTGAAATTCTCTCCATATTCCGTGTTAGGATAAAATCTTTCAATATTGCGTTTCCTTACTATTCTCATTGATTGGAACTGCGGTGGTTTTCTATGCACCCTCGTGTTTAGTGAAGAAAATTTTCTTTTATCCCCTTCAGGGATTTCCTCATCAATCGTTGGGAATTGTTTTAAGAATGTGGTTTGCATTTGTGGTAAGTATGGGTTTAGTAAAACCGTTTGATGTAATGGATACATTTGTTGTATCGGAGATAATACTGGTATTCCATAGGAGTACTGCGAGTTTGAAGCCATGGGATATCCTATAGCATTTTGAACGAATGGTGGGCAAACGAGTCTTGGTGTAAACGATGGGTTAGTAGTTAGTTGTTTCTGTAACGCTGCGATTCCTTTCGACGTTTTAGGGTTGGTTTCAATAACCCTAGGTTGTATAGCTTGGACAGGCTTTACATGCAAATTAATAAAACATGAAACAAAAACAAAAATGCAAATTATAATTTAAGCAAAACAATAGCACAACATAAAAGTTAATTTGTAAGTTTTGGTAGTTTTATTATATGGAGTAATACACAATAGTCTTTCGGTAATATTTTGCTGTATTAGAAACTGATGGACATTAATAAAAGTAAAAAACTCAAATCAACTTCTCGTCTGTGGTTTTTTTGAGCTGTTGAACTATTGACTCTATTATATATATATAAAAAAAAATAACAACGCTAGCTTTGCTTAGCTCTTTCTGTGTTGTCCAAACATCTTTTTATAATTGTTGTATTAGCATTACTGAAAGACCAAACTAGATTCTTGACATATATCATTTTCAAAATGATCACTAAACATACCTTATTGGGGGGTTGTTGTAGTCCATGGAACGGCAGGTTCTCGTAGAGACCCGGGTTGTCCGCTCCAAGGTTGCCGTTTGCTGCATTATCTACGCCATTCGAAGGTGGGCCTGTAGGAAATAAGAATACAATGAGAACTATTGCAGCAGAATAATTTATGTATGGGTTTCGTGACACTAGATCGTGAAAAATGTTCACGAAGTTGGTTTGTGTAATGTTAAAATTATGCAGTAAAAAATATTATTGCTTAATTATCAATTAATTTTTACATTTATGTAATCAGAATAAGTATGTTATTAAGTTTTTTTTTTTTTTTAATTTTACTTGCTTAAGTTTACTGGATTTTATTATCTTATGTGGTACAAAGAAAAAATCACAGACACACATCCAACAAGCGAAAAAAAAAGCATGCTCTACTCACTGTCACCTGGTTTCTTTCGTTTTCTGGTATTTCTCGGTTCTTCATCAGTAAAGGGCTTAACTTTGGCACTAGTTGTGACAATCCTATCAGGTCTTTTGAACGACACAACTAAAACCATGCTCACATTGAAAAACGTTGCAAAAAAAATCGTGCTTTAAGCGTAAAAGCATAAAACGTACTAGTGAAGCAAAAGCGAAGTTCTTAAATTAAAATTGTTACTAACTATTTTGTTGAGCTCTCTTTAAATATTATGATATTTAAAATTAACTCAATTAAAATAAGATTTAAAGGAGAAGAAACACCAAAATAGTTTAAACTTGTGTTTTTTTTAATCATTATTGTGGCACTACAGTCGTCGTAAAAACTCATGCTAAGCAATTAATGTTAAAAGCAAGACAATTACTAAAATGAAGAACATTTGGAATGTTGTGATATTAGTGTAGTGTTTGGTGATAACGTGTGATACAATAATGCAGACAAAACATAATATAATAGGCTTATGTAAAAGTTTAATAGTCCTAAGAAATATATGGACGAGAATATCGGTCAAGAACAACATGAGAAATTATTTGAAATATTGTCTCACTCATTATCTATCTAAAAAAGAATTATGTTAAAAATAACAACTACCTCCTTCAGTAACAATAATGTTAGGTTTTTCGCTTTGGAACAAAGATCTGAGTCGATTCTTTTGCACTACATAACCCGGTTTATTCATATTCACTAGTGACATTGCCCTCTTGTTACTTTTATTAATTTTCTTATATTTTCCACTATCGTCGTCCGAATCTTCGCTCTTTCGGCGCAAATTTTTGAAAATGCCCGTCACAACATTTTGTCTTGGTTTTCCACTTTTCTTTGAGTATTCAACCTTCGGCGGTGACTTATCTTCACTTTTATTTCTTTCTAGAAGTCCCAAATTAGATTCTTCAGCCGCTGTTGCTGCTTGTAATCTAGCTTGATTTTTGGGACTTAAAGTATGGTTTGAGTTCACATGGACTAAAACTCCGGGTTTTAAAGGCCACTTGCTTGGTGTTACAACAGTTTGAACTTTATTGCCATCAGTTTTAGGTTCGGGTTTAGGTGTTTGTAGCTCAGTCTCTTGATTCGTTTCTGTTTGGGCGGTGTTTCCTGGCGTAGCTTGATTATCTTCCATTTTGTTCATTTCTAAGTTGTGTGGGTAGCTTTGTGAGTCGACTAGTCTAGTTCTATCACATGTTTTTGGGCTGAATGATAGGTTTAAACGAGGCGATAAGGCAGGCAAAGCTTGGGATATAATTGACTGCGCGATCGAAACCTCATTAATACAGCTACCATCCGGACTGAATTTGAAAATAAAAAGAAATAATAATAATGATTATGTACATGCGGTGGGTGTATGTGTTAAACTAAGGAATGTATAAATGTTTTCTGAGGTCCTGAGGTCAATACGTCAAAATATTGTCGAATTTTACCTATTCGTGATTTTTTTATAACGAGAACTAATCCTAATCGTTCGGAAAATTTTATAATAACGCTTTAACTAAAAAAAAAATATAAATAGTCAAACCAAAATAGATAAATAAAAATTTACTATATATAAACTACCTACATAAACAGTACTTAGATAAAAGATATACAAAAAATAGTGAAGTACCAAGAAGAATGCTTTCTAAATCTCGTTTTTATCATGCATCACTCAAAAAATACTGGTACAAATAATTTTTATCGACTACTCGAAATATTTCTACAGTGGTCACACTTTACGCCAAAAATCCAAAAAAAAACTAGCCAAACAGCATTTAAATAATAAGAAAGCATCCTCCAACTAAAATCAAAATTTTGAAAACTGTTTTCATGTTTTTAACATTTTTTCTTAAAATTGTACCTGAAGTATTAATTGTGGTCAATCTGAGAACGTCCGGGGTTAGTGCGGTTAGGAACCTACACATTAATGATTATTAATAATAGTACACAATAATATAATAATAAAATTAAATATATTTTTGAAAACCAGTGTTATTTTGTCAGGAGTATAAAATAAAAACATGCTTCTATTTTTTTTCTATTTTCAAGCCCAACTTAGCTGCTAAATTGTAGCTGAATTAATTTGAATGATTTGACAGCTAGTTCTATTATTGCTATTAAATATATATATAAAAGCCACCATAGAAAAGAGTTTCCAGATTGCCCTATTAATGCTTAATGTAATCTACTAGACATTACTGTCAAACCATTAATATTATTACTGTCAGTACATTTTAGCGCTCAAAGACTCTTAAACCAAAACTATCAGCCGTTGGTCCAAGCATACAATATTATAGCGCTTCACTCAAACTCAAACTCTTTGACCTTGGAAACGTCTGACCTTGACCTTCTAGTCGTAATGATATGACCTCGTCATGGGCACAACTACGGGCGACCTTGAAGGAGGCATTGATAACGTATGCCATGAATCTGCTCGGACCAATGGCGTAGCTGCAAAATTTTCATTATTTTTTTACTACATAAACAATATATAAAATGTGTTTATTTCTTTTCTTGTAAAAGGTATTAGTAACGCATGAGTATATAATAAAATATAGAAAGGGGTATACGTAAAAAAATATAATAAAATAAAATAATTATGTGTGATGAAATAAAAATAGCTAAAAATGTTTTTGTCTCAAAGAACTAACTCTACAGACTATATTTTGGTTTTAAATAAAATTTCATTTATTTAGGGATCTAACTTTCAGGAATTTTGTATTTCTATTAAAAAATGGGCATCTTTTATTGTTAGAAAGTTTTCGGAGAAGCAAAAATGATTTTCGAATAAAAAATACTATAGCAAAATCGGTAAAGTGAGAAAAATAATTAATAAAAAAAAAAACTTTCTAACAATACCTAAGATCGAAAAAATAAATCTATATGTAGAGATGTATACAATGACTAGTACTAGACATTCTAAAGAGATAAAAATAATAAAAAACAAGAAAAGAAAAACTTACTTCTCACGTTCCTCTAATTCGACCGGATTATTGTCTATGTTTGTATGTTAGTTGACGATGTTGTGTTTAGTAGCAGCATCCGGGAAAGATAGGATGAAGAAAAAAATAAACGTTAGTGTTTGCAAAACAACAAAAAAAAATAACAAAAATTGCAAAAAAATGTGAGCAACATTTGTTTAATGTTACATGACGATGAAAATGAGTATTTTTAATGAGAAAAATTGAAAAAAGATTACAGATGAATTTATAAAGTATTATATAAAATTATGAAAAACATTGATTTTTTGTTACAATGCTCGAATGAGATAAAGACGATATTTAAAAACATGTATTAGTTACTCAACATTTAGATGTTTATATTACAAACGACATAATATAAAAAAATACAACACTAAAAAGAAAATTCAAGCTAAAATCAAGATCAGTCTATATGACACGTTGCAGTCAAAAATCTAATTTTTTTCCGTACGTAATATCCTTTTTAATGTAGAGCCATTAAATATGCTATAAAGTATGTTGGGGTAAGTTCGGCACTGGGATAAGACCGTATGAATCAAATTGCCGGATTTTTAATGCTGTAAACATCTATTTTATTAATAAAATGTCGCAGAATTTGTTTGGTACGGTTTTATCCCAGCACTGAACTTTCCCCAACGTACATATTTTACTAATGCATATGTTTGAAAATTACAAACCAGAATGCTTTTTAAATGGAAAATAAATAATTAAAGGCATAAACTTACGCCCTATAGGCTTACTTATTAAGTATTATCTGTGAATTATCTTCTTATTTTGCGTATACTACGTGCAAATATTTTAGTTTTGATATCCAATTTACATATACCACATTCCTAAATTCTGATACAACCTGTCACACAGACCGATAACAGCAGAAAAGGGGGATGACTTACATTTGGACTTGGCCCTCATTCGCCGGCAGATGCAGATAATGATGATGCACAGGATCACGGTGATCACCAATATGGCGAGCGCTATGCCCCCAATGAGCATCAGCTTCTGTTGGTCACGCCACCATACTTTTGTACCTGAGGAGAGAAAAACAATTTAAGATGATTCGATTTAGAAGGACGGTCGCTAACAGAACTAGTAGTCTGTTCCAAAAATATCTGATGAAAATGTAAACAAATAGATCAGATATAGATGTGTAAAAAAATTCTTTTATTGAGTGATTGCGTAAAATTTTACCTGAAAAGGGTTTCATAACACTTTCATCAGAAATTTTTGGAACGGCCATGGATGGAGAGAGATAGTGAGACGAGTTACGAGAACACCAGCGATTGGAACACAGAGCACGGAATTGCCGCATCGGTAGCTTTTAGCAACGACATTACAAATCAAATTCGTAGCGCCGCAAGAGCGTTGAGCGCACGATTTCTCTCATCTTCCCCATTTAATGCCGCCAGTTTCTATACGTCATTTGCGTCGTAGTGCGAGAAAACGGTGACATGCATGGTGTTGACAATGCCACCTCTAACAACGTCAACTAAGGCGTCTCCGTGCGCTGCGGATTGGACTCAATTCATCGTGACCACGACCACTCTGTCAAGAGTGAAGCCAAAAGGAAGATTTAGAAAGTCCTGTGACTGACTTCAGTCACAGGACACTTCATGTTTACTTAAACATGAAGTGGCTGTAAATTAATAATTATATTGGAACAGTAGCAAATAACCGTTAGCATTTAAAAATCATAATGAGTGTTGCTCAGTAGTGCGACATACTGGACCGAAAATAATAAAAAAAAGTCGATGGAATATTGTACTAACATATTTTAATAATTGTTGAATTATGAAACAAGGGGAACATTTATTTTGTGTTTCTCCAAAACATTTTCTAAAGATCAGTAAAAAACACAAAAACCAGTGTGCTTCAATTCCCTTTAAGCTATTATGCTGTGCAGTTAAATAATTATTTTGTATTTTATAAAAGTTTCAAATAATTATATTTGATAAAATTTTGAACCGAAAATACCAATGAAGCAAGTTAATTAAATAAAAGCTTGTAACAAGCAGATACATTCATAATTGTCACTAAAAAAATAGTTAATACTTATCAAAATATTTGCAAATATTTTAAATAAATAATTAACGCCATTTTAAATAAATGCTGTAATATTGCTGAAACCCAAATTACCGCTGAACTTACCGAAACTTTCCAAGTTGGCTGCAAACCAGAAAATTTAATTTACTACAGAATAGAATAATATAATTATATTTATTTGCTTTGAAACATGGTACATTAACGTCTTATAAGGTCTTAAACTGCACTCTTCTAGTCTAAATGCTATGTTAATAAAAATATATAATAAATTTGCTTTCTGTTGACTATGTTTTCCTATCTAGTTAGTTTTTAAGCTGTAAGTCTTCCATGTTTAAATAAATAAATAAATTACCGGAAAACATAAAACAGGAAAACCAATCCAATATATTTTTAAATAAATTAAAACAATTCTTAATTAATAAAAGTTATTATACAATAGACGAATATCTATCGGATAAATTCAATAACAATTATAGATACAACTGTTTACCTTATGTATATTATGTAAATACTTAATTAAATATAATCTCAAGACTCTTTACCAGATATGTAAAATAATAAAAAAAATTTGTTAAAATGTATTTTTAAGTATTAATTTAAATTATATCATCATCTGCCTAGCCTTTTTAGCTTTTTAGCGGTTAGACTTCCAGTCTAACCGGACGCAGTTGAATACCAGTATTTTACATGGAGCGACTGCCTATCTGACCTCCACAACCCAGTTACTGGTAAGACTGGTTGTCAGATTAACAAAGATTAATAATTCGTCTACTTTGGCCTACTTTTTCAAAAAGTTGTGGATGTTTCTATAGATGAGAGGAGCAAAGGCTATTATGTAAATTTTGGTCCAAAGTAACAGTACCGAATGAGTGTGAATGCCGAACTTATGTTAATTTTGAATAGTCTTTCGAAGACAACAACAACAATAACAACAACATTTGGAACAATTCCAAAGATAATGTTAACAAAGATTGAAACGTCTTGGATTGGTATAGAAAAAAAAAATCTACTCAAAACGATAGTTTTAATATTCTATGTCAACTCCAAAACTATAGGTAAAAAGTAGGTTGCCAATTTTTCTTAAATATAATCAGTCATTTATCATAATATCCTTTCTACCACATGGAATAATTTGCCATCATAATAATATATTAAACTAAATAATTTAAGGTCCACCAATCGCAGTAGACCGGAAAAAGTGGAAAGAGGGAAGGGAGGACTCTGGACTTTGCCCTGCAGTGGGACAACACATGCTCATAATAATAATAATGATGTAAGGACGATGAAAAATGTTTCCTAATATCAAAAGTTGTTTGTGCTCAGAAATCACAAGTGTGGAATATTCAGCCTGAAACAGTATGACCATGGTTTTTAAAGGCCCTCAAATATTTAACCTATACTTGTGTGAATATACTTAAAAAAAACACGAACTCACCCATAACATCACGCTCGCAGGCGCGGGACATGCCCACAGTGTTGTTGGCATAGCACAGGTAGGTTCTGTACACATCGACACTGGTGCTAAGAACGAGGAAGCTCTGAGGTCCTGACTGATATATCACCTCGTCTGTCAGGCTGTCATTGTCGTTCTTCAGTTTCCAGGTGAAGGAGACCTGGTGGAAAGTTTAAGGCATGTATTTGATCGTATCCCAAATAATTCCATTCTAAAAACAAAACTGACAAAGGCTTCTTCCAAAATGAGGGATAACAGCATTATTCAAACGAACTAAGTAACAAAAACTGCGCAGAAGGAGGTTTCATAATTTTCATTAAACATATTTACCGCTGTTGGATTAGCGTGTGCAGTGCAGACAAGTGTTTGAGCTCCGTTAATTTCGGTCTGTTTAATGCCGCATTCAGGAACAACTGTAAGGAAACATTTGGCAATGTTATCAACAAATATTCGTCACGAGACTCAACTGTGAAAAATAATAGAATTATAGTAATGACAAAATTGGCCCTAATATGTTTTCTTGTGGTAAACCAAAACTGTTTATGCTTATTGTGCAGTTTGATTTCTACTCAGCTTACATTATTTTAAATCTACTTTGTATATTGGTGTCTCGCATATGTTAACAGAACAGTATACTACAAACTTATAGCAGATAAGTCGTTTTTTTTTTCAAATAAGACCTTGATTAACAATATCAATAGCCTGACTTAAGTCAAAAAACTTTAAATTATTCAAACTTAACTCAAAGAATTTATTTAGATTAAAGCAATTACAGGCAATTTTGAATTGTCAAGGAATCGAGCAGTTAGAAAGATAAAGCTAGTTCCAGAACGTAGCATGGAGAAGAATGGGCAAGAAGTTCAATAGACACTCTTTTAAAACTTTTTCTTAAAGATTTGTAACATCATTCATGTTGAAATTATGAATATGGGAGTCAAACATTATTTAAATGAGTATAATTACTTACACCAAACATCCAGAAATACAGAAGTGTTAACAGATCCGTGTCTATTGTACGCCTCACACGTGTAGTTGCCTCCATCCTTCCTCTGAACGGGTCCCAATAGCAATGTGTTAGAAGATGAGAGTATCAGGGAATTGTTGCCGTGTTCCTTGGCGGCTGCCTTATTGGGGTGCAAGCGACGCCACGCGTACGAGGGCATCGGGAAACCTCTGTAAATGTAATGGTGAAGTTAGTGAATCTTTTCATTGTTTCATTTCATACACAGTGCGAAGACAGGGTATCGTGTTACCTAATAACTGTTTTGGTGAGGTCAGATAGGCAATCACTCTGGTATTCTGCTGCAACCCATTACACTGGAAGTCGACTCCAACATAGATGAGAATAGGTTAGGCTAGATGATGATACAGTAGGGAGATGACTAGATAACTAGTTCTAGATGAACAATATTGAACTAATAATTCATAATCACTTCGTGCCTCCTCATCATTTAAAATTGTCTAAGGGGCCCCTGCGAGTTGGCTTCGGCCCCTGGTATGCCTTCCAAAGGTCCGGGACTCCAGGCTGCCAAAATATGTCAAAGACAAAAGTTCTCTGAATTTTTAATTCATCCTAATTGTTTCTTGCAATAACTGTTTGTCAGACAATAAAAAGTATTATTTTCGAATCTTACCTGGCGGAACACACAACTTTAGCCGGTATTTCATTCTCGGTCACGCTTACTTTCTCAGGGTCTACCCTGATGTTTTCTGGTTCATCTGCAAAAAAAATAATACGCTTTGAGTTCTTGTAATTCTAGTGCTAAAAAAAGGAATTTTTCTTTAAGTAACAAGAAAAAGATGTGGAAGGTGAAGAATCGTGTCTTTGTAGCAAATTGAGAGGCCTAAGTCCAACAGTGGACTGCGATAGGCTGAATACTTGAAGTCATCTTAGATAATTTACATTTCATTGCCACTCACTCAGTTATCGACTATAGCGTTATGTTATCTAAGTTGATATTTAGATGATTATTTTGAAATAGAAGGTCCTAAAAGTATTTTGGTTGCAATGTAATTTGAACTTTGTCTTGTATCACAATGAGAATGTTGTTCCATTACTTAACAATTGCGAATAGAAGTTCTAGGAATGTTGTTGATTAAAATACAACCGCACCGTGTGCCCAGTGGGATTTCTATCGGCGAATATGACGAATTTCCAAATAAAGTTTCATCCCAAACCCCGTCAATCCATCGTTAGTGCTCACTTTCGCTATACAAGGAACTATTGTGCAACATTTGCTTCTAGACACAGCGGTATAGGTTATGCGTTATCTGTCAATAAATAAATTTAAGATGTTTATTAAGAAGAAGACACTCACATTCAACAGCAAACTTAGTGGTGCTATTGACTGGTGGTCCTGCCAAGTTTCTTGAAGATCTGCAGGTGTAACTGGCAGTATCAGCCGCTCGGTCGAGGGCGTGTGATGGCCATGCGGACATGTTCCAGTGCTAGAAAATAAACAAAAGTAAACATTTATACTATTTTTCATCTTAAAGAAGGGGTTCTATATCCTTTGTCAAGATTAGTTAAAAGTAACTCATAGGTCCATTCCTGCATTTCTGTTATACAAACAGTGTGTGTTCAGTTACTGTTAAATACCTACTGTAGAACACGAACTTGAGCTGGTGAGCCAAAATCAAAGATAGTGGAAGGATCATGGTCATAATCACTAAACTTGGTAAACCGATCAGCATCCGCTTTTTATTGTAAAAAACAATCAGAAAAAGTCTGTAAGTCAGTCTGATAAAATTATAACTTGGTTATCTTTTACGACACTTACGCCGTATCTTTATCTTGCTAGAAACTAGTCTGTACGTCACACTATGCACGGGCATGAAAATACGCGATTCAACAAATATCAACTTTACGTGTGTGTAAATAAAGTTGATTTTGTTTTTACTGCTCGACGCTGTCTTTTGTAGTGCAAGCCCTATGGTTATTATCATTAATCGTTACAATACTTACCAAAGTAGACTCAGTAGCTTCAAAGTCATTTCTATTAACTTGAGGTTCAATCTTCCTCTCCACCACGTAATATCTGTCAGTTTTCTCAGGGTCTATAACGAATCCATCTTTCAGCCATTGAACGCTGCATAGCGGAGCACATTCCACTGTGCAGGATAGAGATATGTTCTGAAAAGAATAAAATAGAAGACATAATGAATTAGGCATCTTGAATGCATAAGACGGCTATAAGAGTAGAAGAAGACCAAATAATCGATGGATGGACTGTGCGAAAGATGATAGTTAAAAAGGGGTGACTACCGAGATCACGACCGATATAAAAATATGGAAAAAAAATACATGTTCCGCCGACCACAAATAAAATGTTATAAGGGCAAGAGAACGATGGTGATGATGTATACACAAGATGACACATAGGTAATAGTCGACCACGTTATTGCCTTACCACTTTTGACAGTAATTCCCAGTGCACTGAAATTTTAGTAAGGTTGATCTAACTGTGACATAGAGAAATAGGCCTTGTTGTTTTATGACGTGCTTTTGACATTTAACCTTAGAGTCGTAAAGCAATTACAAGGACGACTGTTGATACATAAAATATATTTTTTAAGGCCATAGCAGTCACGATAATTTTAGCACCAGCGATGAACGAAGTCTCTTTTCGAAAGCTCGATTCAACGAAGACATTCAATACATAGTTAATGCCAGTCACAGCGATTTACTCAAGCCTTGATATCTACAGACCACGGCTCAATTATATACCGCAACCGAACGGAAAGCATCAGCAATATGGTAAAGCATTGATGCAGTCATCAAATCAAAATATTAAAGTATCGTGTTTGCTGTGGTCCGTAGTTTATTGGCTTCACCCAATCTGGCTCGGATTAAATGGATTGTGATTTTTGTAAGAGGATATTTTTAAACTCACCTGTGATTTATACAAAGCACCGCTATAGTGGTTCATCGCATATTTAAAGCTTGGTGGAGCTGAAATAGAAAAATGCAGAAAATTAGTGCTACAGTAAACATTTTTAAGGGAGGAATAACTTTCTCGCTCTAAGTTCAGTGAATAAAGTGACGATCTTGTCGATGTTGCCGTTAGTTAGGCTCGGTGGTGGCCCAGTAAAATTGTTAAACATTTTACTTATGTATTATTTGTAGCCCTCTTCTTTAATCTTTTGGCAGGTCATTTGATTGGATATATTCTTTGAACCAATTATCAGCTATCATGTCATTTAAGACTGACACTAGATAGTATTATTAACTATCATGTCATTTAACATTGATAGTAGATGTACCTAACACTGACTTTATAATATGTAATAAGGCTGCAGACTTGACCAGGCTTTTAGGAAACCGTTGTAACCATCATGTACAGTACAGTAGTGGTAGTGGTAGTGGTAGTGGTAGTGGTAGTGGTAGTGGTAGTGGTAGTGGTAGTGGTAGTGGTAGTGGTAGTGGTAGCCTCACCGAGCACGTCGATGGCGGTGTGCGCGGGGAGGCCGCCGCCGCCCGCGTTGATCCCCCAGCACGAGAAGTTGGTGCGGTGGTCCAGAGACACCGGGTCGATCGTCCAGTTCTGCGACACGATGTCGCTCACCGCGCGCCCGCCGCGCGTCCAGCGGAACCTGGGGCGGGCGAAGTAAACATCATCGATACGCAACATTATTAAGTATAGTGTTTTAACATCATCTGCATCTATCATCTCATCGAACATTTTTTGTTTATCAATGTCAAACTTCTGACAGAAGTTTTTCTTAGAAAATTAATAGGAATGAGGACGACGAGGAGGGACTCACTTGAGTCCACTAGTGGTCTTGTGAATGTCAATTACTGGTCAGATGAGAATCTGTAATTACTAGTTTGCCTACCACCACTATCAAGTTATTGTCAAATATCGCAGAAAAGATAACTGTACTTCATAACAGTCTAAACCCTTATGGGATAAATAGTCATGTCCGGTTTATTTATGAAGGTTACCTATGGGCTTCAGGTCGACCCCGCTCCTTGATGCTACAACTGAGCACCAAACTCTTGCCCTTCACGACGCGCCACGGAGAGTATGTCAGCTTAGCAGGGCCGGGTGGATCTGAAATTAAATTAATCGTAATTTAGAATAGCCAGTCAACACTGTATTGAATTTTAGTCGAAATGAGCCTTTACAGACCACAAAGAAACAGATTTTTAAAATATAATTATATGTATATTTTTTACACTGACTTTTATGTGCAGAACATAATTTAGTTATTGGTATTGTGGACTAGACGCTACTGTCTCAACTAATTGTATTAATCGAAAATCAATTTACTGTTGATCTTTTACCAATAATAGATTTTCATTTCTTGGACAGTTGCAAGTAGGTATTTCTTCAACTTCTAGAAAGCGGAGCGGACTAATCTAGAAAATTATCTGAAAGTTCATATTCAAATGTGAATTAAGTAATATGAAGTTTACTTACAATTGACAACCAGCTCAGTCTTGGCGCTCACGTTGCCCCATCCAGCGTAGTTCTTGCCTTTGCAGGAATAGTTTCCATGGAAACTCTTTGTCGTGTCTTGGAGTAACAGCATTGAGGGGTCCACTTCATTGCATAGGTTTTCTGCACAGGTTGAAAATTACAGTATAGGGCACTGTCTTACATTTTTATGAAAGTAAGAAAGAGACTATTACTTGATGCTTATCATCTTTTTCTTAGACTATTGTAAACTGAAATTCTGACTTACCGTCACCCTCAGTATCGTTGCATTCCGGCAGATGTTTCAGCACCTCTCCATCCAGGAACCAGATGACTTCATCCAGTATCGGCGGGTTTCCCGACACCACCTCACACGTCAGGGTCACGTTCTTGTGGTCTGTCTCCAAGATGGGGCTGGGAGAACTCATGGTGAGGCGGACTTGGGGTTTGACTAGAATTTAGTAATTGATGATTATTATTAGTACTATATTTACTTTCACTCGCAGAGACGTCACATAAAAATAAACTAAGTTCAATTAAACACAAACGTATTTAGCACGAGATAAAAAATAAACTATTTATTAATTGTTTTGGCAGACACCAAAATATGCTTGACTATTTAAGTAATCGTTTGATTATTTTGGATAGACTTCACAGATTTCAAACACTCAAAAATGCTCAGGGAAAATTAAAAATGGAGCTAAATAACAAAGAACATTAACTTACAGAGCACATTAACATCAATACTATCTTCACTGGTTCCATTCCCGACATCATTACCGAGCACGCAGGTGTAGTTGCCCATGTCGTCACCAATAGCATCCAAGATGATGAGGGAATGCTGTTCAGTGGTGCCTCCTTCGTAGTGAGTCGTGTTGTGAACGGGAACGCGCTCGCCATTCCGGTACCTGAAATGTAGAATGGCATGGAGTAAGAAAAATCTGTCGTCCGGCGGCGAGATGGGCAGACAACATCGTTGCAATAGCAGGCAAAACCTGGATGAAGAGAGCCTGAGAGGCCCAGGAGTGGGTGAAGTCGGGCTACCGATGATGATGATACGAAAAATCTTTGTAAAAATCTATCGCGTACAAGTCGGACTCTTGTGATAAGTTTCCCGCACCACTGTCACTTTAATAGTTTACCCTCTTTCTATTATTTGACAGGACAGAGGTCATATCTAGGAGCAGGTATTCCATACAAAAAACAACCGGTTCCTGTTACATTTACAAAAAATACAGCTCTGTGATAGACAGGCATTCAGACTGTGTAGGCTTTGTTACAGGATTCCGTTGGGACCCCTTGGGGACGGAAACCTAAAAAGGAGGATGAAAATGGATACTTAAATAATTGATTAAACTTAAGATGACCTTTACACCTTTACATAGCTGTAGAACATAGAAAACTTGAGTGGCAGAATTGACGGTAGTTGTGGATACCAGGTAAGAATTTCAACTCTTTATGCACCGCATCGACGTCTCGAAAGACTCAATAGAATAATTTAAATACAAGTCGGGCATTTAACTAGATACAACGTAAATATAATTTCATTACCGCTTGACTTTGATGAGATTTTTAATCAAATGGTATTCGATTTACTGAAACTAATAATCTTAGGCCTAGTAATTAAGCCCTAGGTGCTAATTAGTAAATCTATACCAGAAAGAATGTTAAACATAATCTGAAGTGGCATAATTAATTACTGTCGAAAATTACTTAGGTTAATAACTGTCAACAATTTATAATCTCGATACTGCTACCAATAAATTAAGATATACGATAAAGATTTTGATTTTCATTTGAAGAAGTGAGTTCATTCCAGGACATGACGTGACCTCCATCAACCCGTACTGGGCCCGCGTAGTGTACGGTCCACTCTCTCTCACAGAGGAGGCCCGAGTCCCAGCAGTGGGAACGTTGTAGGCTGATTATGATTAATGTAATGACTTACCAAATAACGCTTTTCAACGATGAAGGATTGCTTTCATATTCACACTTGAGAAGTAATTTCGATCCTTCCACGACTGTTATATTCTTCGGCTCTACTCGGACGATTGGGGGATCTGGAAATGCGGTATCAAAAGTATAAATAAAATTCATAATAAAAGCCGGATCAATATAAATATATTTAAAATTAAAAGTTCAGGTTGATTTTTTTTTTTAATATAAAAATGATTGTATTGGTCTGTAAAATAGAAAATATAATGATCGACAGTTCCTTGCTAAAGGCTGCATTAGTGTAGCTGTATTTAAAACTTGTATCTACAATTCTAAAATAAAATAATTGTCTTTTTATCACAACCTAGTAGTAATAATTCAATGAGTATATCATGTAAATACGTACACCAAATCTCGAGCTCCATGGTAGCATGCATCGGTTGATCCTTAGTCTCCACAGTCACTTCATTGGAAGCTTCGCAGTGGAATTTCTGTCCGTTCTCAAAGCGAGTCGCCTCAAAGGTGAAGTTTGAGTTGGTTTCAAATGTGGTGCCATCCTGTGAATGAATAGGGATTTTATGAAACGCCAGGGTTTATTCCAAAGGTACAAATTATCAAATCTGTTAGGGTGAGCTCGCCTTTAAACGTTATCGGCCGCAGGCAGTATCTTCCCGTACGCCATGTCAAGGTGCTGTAGTATCTATAGAAAGCTCAGTGCAGCTTCAAATTCAAAGTATTCTGATGTCACCTATAGAGTTATAATAGGAGACTTCATCATTAAAGATTGAATCTTTAATACTATTTGATATCTAAATAAGGTTGTGTTTAATCATCCAGCAAGTAATTGAAAGCGACTTAAGCCAAAGACCTCTTGTTCATCTCAAATTATACAGACGGATAGATTCTATTATGAATAATTATTAAACTTGCCAGCTTTATTATTCATAAATATACAGCTCACTAAAAGTCTTAAAATAATATAGTCTATAAACAGAAGCTTATGATTCTCACACAGCCCTGAATGTAGTTATAATGTTAATTTTACTTATGGTTCATAAAGCGGCTGTAACATAATTACTGTAGGAGTAAAAGGCAGTAAAATTTTAAATTCACCTCACCCCGACGACAATCTCAAAGTGACAGAGCGTCTTTGTGTAAAGTTTAGTTTGGATATAAAGTGGCTTGAAGTGGCTTAGGACGTGATTGTAAGAAAAAAATTGCTTTTGCTTTAAAGTTCGCTCATAATACTGGTTAGAGGAACTTTAAAGGATAAAAAGCCAAAGAGCTAGAGAAATGAAACAGCTGAGAAAGTTTGTGACAATATAATAGCTTTTTCTCAAGTGTTTACAAGGTTTTAGTGCTTGCTTTTAATCATGCCAACAGTCTGTCTAGCCTTTTTCCATCTATGTTGCGGTTGGCTTCCAGTCTAACCGGATGCAGCAGATTAGCAGTATTTGACATGGAGCGATTGCGTATCTGATTCTTTTTAATCATGCACGTACAAAATTATGTCATGATTATGATTTAGTTCTGAGCATTGATAACACTATCATTGTAACTGGATTAGACTAAAAAATTATCGATTATCAGATGATCAATAATTATAATTACAAGGTCACTGATAATATCCTGTCAATATAGATTATCTTTTTTCAATAAGACCTATTATCTGATAATGGCTATTAAGAATCACGAACCGTAACAGTATAATTTAATAAAAATGCCTGTCATTGAATTCAAGAATCCACAAGCGGCATACCTACCACAAGTAAGCTGGCAATCTGTTTCTGCCCTATCGACAAGAACTAAGATCATGAACATTATTCCTGTCACTGTCACACAACTGTCAAACTCCAAGTGCAAGATAGGGACGGAAATATACCAATTTCGGCCAAGGTGAGAATAACTCAAGCCGCAATAAAAAAAGTCCTCCAGACCGGATTTCGGCCACGGCGACCAATCGCAACGGAGACTAGCCTTCGACGCGGAAGATATTTTAGTGTACAAGTGTGCGCGCAGACACGTGCCTCCTCCTCCATCCTCTTCCCTCACTCTCATAGTCCGACGGAACGGCAATCCGACACGACCAGAAAGAGATCAGGCGCAGGTCTAACGGCTTAACGTGCTTTGAGGCACGGGGGTATCACACCGCCAACTTCCAAACTCCGGGCTGTTACTGAGAAATTCCTAATGGAAAAATTCAATAATACTTTGTCCGACCCGGGAATCGAACCCAGGACCCCACGCTCAGCAGTCGCGCTTGCGACGTTATTGTAAAAGATAATTTTAGCGATATGGCCACCTCTTGTGATATCTTACGTAACCATAGAAATGTCTTTCATATATCTATGTACGTACCTCTCAAAACTCAATCAATCAACTCAGCCTATCGCAATCCACTGCTGGACATAGGCCTCTCCAATGCTGCGCCACAACACAACACCCTGTCCTCCGCCTTCCGCATCCAGTCTGTCCCAGCCACCTTCTTTAGGACGTCCGTCCATCTACTCTCGAGAGTGCTGTCTTGTAATTTTGTAATGGTCTACACTGAAGAGTATTCTTTCCATCTATCTATCTACGCTTATTTGGGAAATATCGTCCAACTTGTACATCCAGTACATTATAAATCCCAGCATGAATTCCGAAAGTCCCTAACGTCTCTTTTATGAAAACTAACTCTTCGAGTTTTCCGGTTTTGCATTTGCAATTTAAATGCTTATTAATTAAATATGCATAGAAAATAACACTTAGGGTTGTAACGGCGGTAATCGTCGTATGAGTATTTTTGTTGTTAGCTCATTATATTTAAAACTTTATTTCTTTAAGTTACTTAATATGTTTTGTTCTGTTGTTAATTGTTGTCATGTGTTGTTTTGTAGCTTGTCTTTTTTGTGAGGTTATTTTCTGTTTTGTGTTGGTTTCTACAATTTGATTGCTGATGATTTTGTGTGTCTTATTTGTGATGGCGTAAAGTTAGGACAGCTTATTAATATCTTTGATTTGCATAGTAGCTACATGGTTGAATTTCTACGCTTTAGGTTGTGGGTTGCAATTTCGTGCCTTAAGGCTACTAGAGTAATTTGCATGATGGTATTGTGCATGTTTTATTTATAATAATTCCGTACGAATAAGTGGCCATGGTGGTTGATAAAAAAACAAGCTTTATCATCATTCTCCTGCCCTTATCCCAATTTATTTGTGCTCGGCGCAATACATATATAGACTGGTAGAAAATGCCCAAGGCATTAAGTCCGCCTTTGTACAGTTTTTACTTGTGCATAAAGTTTTAATAAATAAATAAATATATTTTTCTTCCATACTTCTCTAATTAGTCGTCATCTCGGTAGTCACCCCATTTTTAACCATATTATCATTCACACAGTCCATCTATCGGTTCTTTAGCTTTCCCTTGCACTCAGACTCAAAATTTTCCTCACGACATTTTCTTCATTCCTCCGTATCACATACCCATACCGTATCATAAAAATATAAGCTGTTAAAGAACCATAATATTATTATATTTCTTGAAATCTAATAAAATTTTATAGTGGTTTCTCTATGTTATCTTTCACGGACGGAACAAAATCTTATTTCTCTTGAATAGAAAACTTCTTGAATAGTGGATTGATTTTCAATTCATACTTCCTCAGATTCAAAAGATTCTTAATGACTATCCTCCTGCTTGGACAGACTTTATTCTGCTCCTCTTATCGCTAAATTAGCATGAAAATAGGATTTAAGTGAAGCACCTAGATTACTAAATTCTAAAGAAGACTTAGTTTTAATATTGGACTTACCATTTCAACTTCTCGTTGCTGCTTTGCCCGATATGAAACAAAAAGAAAACGTAACAATTAGTATCTATGGGTAGACTAAAAACGAGTCTTAAAACATACACACATCCACCGAGAGAAAACTGGAATGTGCTTCACCTAAAAACTCGAAGACATGTGACACCCACCACCACTGGGCCTGCGTGGTGGATTACGGCTCCCTTCCTCTTACAGAGAAACACTTTGCCCGATCTGAGAATCGAACCCAGGACCTCACGCTCAGCAATAGCATAAATAGGCAGTCAGCAGTCAGTTTAAAGTTTTTATGCAAAGTAAATAGCAAGTAATTTCTATACATACACATTGTGAATCTAGATTGGAGATAAAGATTTAATGTAGTAAAATTCATTCAATTTTAATACCACTTTTAGAACACTAAAGTATTTTAAGAATTCTAATCTAAAAATCTCAGCAAATGTTCTATTAGTCTCTTTTGAAGTTAAACCAAAAATATCCTTTTAATTAATTCGAAGTGATAAAATAAAATAGTGGAGATCAAAGTACTCAGCTTCTATGCAGTTCTTTTCAGAGCGCGTTCACTTTATGCAATGAAAACTCACTAATGTATTACCACATTTTAGTTATAAATATGATGAAAATAACTGACATCCATTTAATAACTCTAGTCTGATTTGAATTTGCTGATGTGCTTGGCAATAATTTATGTAAATAAAGTTATATGCATTACGACCCAACACTTCTTAGACTAATATAGGTAGAAAAGCCTAATACCATTCAATTAATTTCCTCAAATAAAAAATAATATACTTAATAATATTTTTTTCTTTCTTGAATATGAAAGTTGATCGTGTCAAGTTATTATAAAAGAATATTTTGGTCGTAATCGTAGCATTCACTGTATTTATTTTAAAATGTTATGATATTACAACATTTCAAATTAATGAAGAATGGCTTAATACTTTTAGGGTTTAAAATGTTAAAAATATTTTATAAACCAAAAGTATGTAACGTGTAAAACCAGGCTTAACTTATTAAAATAGCATCACAAAAAAGCTTACAATTTTCATCTCCAAAAATAAAACATACACAATTTAAAAAGCTTCTGTAGCACATAAAAGGGTACTTAGTCTGTGCATAAAAGGCTATGAGCAACTCAATTACACGTTCAAAAGTCACAAGCTCAATCATAAAGATAAAACGTCAGTTGCAGCAGTTTTGGCAAAAGTAACGTAATGTCAGTGAACACGAAACGAACGCGCCTCCGCGAACGATAAATGGTGTACGCGAAAAAGGCGGGAAGCGGCCATGTTCGATTTTTTTTTGCCTTTTTACGTATTCGTTGCATTAAGAAAGTGGGGACGCTTCAATTTTGGCTGCTGAAGAGTCAAAGGCTGCCTTTTTTTTTGTTTTTTTTTTTTATGTAGTTGAGACTTTTTTTGTTTGTAACTTTAGAATAATTTTGTAGTAAGAGGGCAATATGAAAATGAAGCGGCAATGTGGCAGACGTTCCGAAATTAAAATAATCTAAATAAGATTTTTTTTATAGTTTTGTTCGCGCCAATGCTAGCTCAATCATAGAGTAAGACACATCAATCAAGTTATCAAGTAACATTCCAGAAGATCTGTTTAGCTTTTAAGTTTAAGTGAATAACTAATGTGTCAGTAGATTAATCAGTTTTAATTGAGATTTGATCACATTGTAAAGTTAGGGAAATTAGTGGTATATATTAATTTACTACTGACTTAAATTGTTTGTACTTATATCCGAATTACTACTGTCATTCTTTGACAGTTGTATAAAATGGCTATAACACGGCAAATTGACGCAGAGTGTCAATTTCATAAACAATTAATATACCTACCTCACTGTATTAAGCTTCAATTTCAACTAGAAACGGGTGAAAATCAGCCAAGAAGATGTACATATATATTTGCCTCTGATACACATAGATAGCAATATTATGCCACATGTTTGTACCACAAGATCTCTTACTAAGAAATTGTCACCCTATCTCTTCCTCTGGGAGTCGTAAAGGGGACCAAAAGATTATATCTAGTGGATGGGTACTATCTACATAAGAATAATAGTATAGCTGGTAACACTATTTGCTTTTCTAGGATGTTGCCTTTGAGCAATGTGAAAATAAACCTTATAAACGTTCCAAACGGACTCGTTTAATGAAATAAATAAAGAATTGGAATTGGATTGGAATTAGACTGGTTGTGAAAGTCATGCATGGATTTTAAGAAAAGGTTATTTTTATTGTTTCGATAATTTTGTTTGTATACCTAGTTAACGGGCTATCGTGTTACTCAGTAACTGCGTTGTGGAGGACAGATAGACAGACGCTCCATACTGGTATCAGCTGAATCCGGTTAGACTAGAAGCTGACCCCAACATACATAGTTGGGAAAGGCTAGACAGATGATGATACAGTTAACGTTGACTACATAATATCCATTGCAGATGATGCTTAGCATAATTTATTATGCATTAGCAGGTACAGTAAGGCATCAATTTTGCATAAGCATATTAAAGTTCAAATTGCTGTGATAATACCGGCCGCCTCGCGCCGCAGGCCACATCTGTGTGTGTAAGTCGAACACGCATTGGCTAGCGTGAGCGTCACAGTATAAATATATCTTTCTACTGTCCTAGCGTCGAACGAAACAAAACATATCGTCGCTTTTACGCACACGGTACTACGTAATTACACATAACCTTGGTGGGTTCATACTACTGCTCAAATTCACTTCTTCATAGCAAGTATAGATAGCTGGTAACGTAACCTAATGGTTTAGCAAACGTGAAAGTCTGGGTTCCAATCTCGAGATGAGACTATTATTTTTCTTTTCAACAATTATCTTTTTCGTTTTTTTTTTTTTGTTATTCAATAGAGATAATAAAAGAGAATAACAATGTAATAATTTTTATGTTTTTATTATTATATTGTTATGCTTATGTTATATGGGGTTAAAAATAAAAATGTTTTATGCTTAAGTGATTTCAAAATGTTTATTCGTTATAAACAGTCATATTTATTAGGACTTATTGCGGTTATAGCTTAAGTATTCATTTTCATTATGAAAAGAAGATTGAAACTAAACCTCAAAATAATCCTTATTAATACGGATATGACACAATTTTATTTTAATATTACTAAAATCAATTTATAACTTAATACTTTGTATAAATGTTCTTGTTTATTATTTCCAATCAAATATTATGTTTTTGAGCTGGTTTTCGTTTGCACGGCGAACGCTTCGTAACCACTTGTTGAATAATTCGGCAAAATATCTCGGAAACCAATTGTTTCATATTCACTGACCAGCTGGGCCTTCCACTTCGCTTTCGACTGGCAAGGCTACCCTCTTCCTTATATCTTTTGACCCTCCGACTCACAGTAGGTAATTTCTCTAAAACAAAAAATTATGCTTAATATTATATTCATCATTCCAAAAGTAAATAAATAAACTTTAGGAAATATATATTTTTTTTCTATTTAGGGCTTATGGTAGGTAAATATAAAACGTTTAAAAAAATTCTACAAGGATCATCATTTATACTTTAATTAGATAAATGTTCCATAAAATAATGAAATCATAATACTCACAGTCAGTCCGGTTTCATCAAATATTTGTGATATAATAATAAGTCCATATTTACGCAGCGCGATAATATCAGCAGCTATCATCTCGATATTTAAATTTGCTTGCATTTCAAAATGAACTACAACAACGCTAATAGATTAAACACACTTCACATATCAAATTATCCACCAACCAAGAAGCAACAACATTCTATTTAGTCGGGGACTAGCGGTGAATGAGTTAAGCATCTGTCTACCTTATGTTTTATTTATTTAGATTTCTGTGGGTATAATCATAAAGTTTTATGAACTATGTGAACAAGACGAACATGACACGGAACTATATTCGAGTAATATGCGAGTGTGTGTGTCTAATTACTCATTAAAAGAAGGTCGTAAGTTAAACTAAACGTCAAGCTATTGCATTGTGACTTTGCCTATGGACTTTTGGAGCCTACTGTACATACTATCGCCAGCTTCTATACGTAGATCTATCAATATAAAGGTTCTTTTACTAAGCTACAATCTGTTTTCAGGATTAAAGTTGACAAAGGTACAGTGAAGCCTAATTTACACAGTGCGATTATGTTGCCTGTGTTACACCATAAGCTGAAGCAACAATAAAAGTTGCATTGTCTGAACGTCATCTGTGTTTAGACGATGCAAGTCATCTGTTGCTTAAATTTCATTACAAGCCATAAACAAGAAACTGGCGACGTAGACATGGGATTTTATACAGCGTCTATCAGAAAAATGTAGATACAGACCATCAAACTGAAGAACTTTCTCCATTGGACCGTCATCGTAATCCCAAAAAAATTATCAGCTGTCCCATACAAAACTTCAATACCTACTCGACCCAAACGTATGAAATGGCCACACCATTACATACATTTGGGGCGAGTTGGTCCCTTTCTGATACAAATGAAATATGACCACAAATTATGGTAAGTACACACTGTAGGTACGTGTGCTAGCAGCGCAATCTGCAACGAACTGAAGTGGCATTGCCAAAATTGTTAGAAAAACTCTTAATTATCTGGAACCCAGCTCGTTTCTCCTTTTCTTTTTAGTCAAACTCCACTCAATACAGAAAATGTTACTGCCACCTAATTTCGAGTTTTTAACAACTTTCTTTTTATTTGTTTGTACATCTGTATGTTTTCAACGAGTTTCACAAAGAAGAATTATAAGCGCAGATGAATTTTTTCGTTACATTTCTTTTTTCGCGAAATTTTTTGGCTTAAGCCTTTAATTGGTTGGAATATTCACTTTGAGGGTTTTTACTGGTCTAGTGATGTGATCCACAAATCCTACCAGGGATTATCGATAAACTTATTCATAAAAAACAGCAATAAGGTAAGATAAGCACGATCCTATTCTTAAAAAAAAGTGATATATTAATTTAGAAGATTCTTTGACTGTTCTTTTTATGCAAATTGCTTTCAGATTTAAACGAAGCAAAAGTGTAATCATCACAGGTGGCGTTCTGTAGTTATTCCCATTGAAAGAAGGCGTGACTTTATGTATGTATGTATAAATATACTTCCATGGTACATTATTATAGTCTTTAGTCGTCACAAGTATGGTTATGCGAGGTTCTATGTAGGTACAGACGCCAGCACATCAAGCTACTAAAATCTGTCAAATTTCTATAATAGATTTTCAACTTTATCGCTAAAGCATAAGGTTCAAAGTTGATTGGGAAAATTTGACAGTTTCGGGTAGCTTGATGTGCTGGCGTCTGTACTATCTACGATCCGATAAACTGACACTGAGTTTTAAAGTTATGAATATATTTTGTTAGGCAAGCAATATTCACGATACAGAAAAATTCTAGGCCCAGGACATGACGAGAATTTATAATATAAAATAATGTACTAGATCACTGTATATAAGAAATTTTGTCAGCCATTTCAGCTTACTTGTGACTCTGTAAACGTAAACACAATTTTTCAACGGCGCCGATAAATATTTCATGTTGGCGTGTGACGGGTAAGCGAAATGATAAGGTACTGTAAAAACTATGAAGTGAGAATTTTGTACCTACTATTTTTTGACAAAAAGTTAAGATAACTGACCATATTTTGAGGAAACAGGTCACATTTTTGACGCTGCATATTTTTTACATGTCGAGAGAAATCATCTTCTTCTGCCCTTATGTCAATTTATTTGGGGTCAGCGCAACATGTGCGTTTCTTCCATGCTTCTCTAATAATCATCATCTCGGTAGTCACCCCCTTTCTAGCCACGTCATTGTTCATACAGGCCATAGTTTCGTTGGTCTTGCTCTACTTTTATAGCTAACCACATTCATAATTAATTATTTATTTATAAACAAAACTTTCCTCACGACGTTTTCTTCACTCCTCCGCATCATATGCCCATACAACCGACAAAAATAAAACCGAGAGAAATAATAAGATTTATTGGTTTATATAGAATATTCCACAAATCATTTACGAAATAAAAAATTATCATCAAAATAATTGTAATAATTAAGTATGTATTGAAAGCGACATAAAATATGGCAGCTTATTAAACTAATTGCTGTTTTTATAAAGATTATTAATCTATCGATAAAAGTGCAGTCTGTGTCCCATCACTACGTTATAATCGGATTACCGTAGTGAGACTGAACATTAAGGACTTTTTACATCACGTCGCGATTGTTTTGGCTCCACTGTTTACATTGACAATGTTTAACATGGACCTTAATAGGATTCTAATATTTGTTTAATAACATTCTGCAAAAGCCTTACTTTTGCTAAGTTTAGGAATTACAAAAGAATATCTAGTGAAAATTAAGGGGCTCGTGGCTAAATAATAAAAGAACAATAACCTAACGCAACGCTTGCTGAGGTCGGTCCGTGACGGGTGACCATCTATTACATACCGAGATCCCTTTGTGCCTCGGAAAGCACGTTATGCCGTTGGTTCTGCGCCTGATTCTCCTGTAGTACGTGCCGATATGTTTGCAGTAGTGAGCAAGGGTGATCAACGGTTCCTTCTCTGTACGAGAAGAAGCTCTAACCTTGCAGTAGCTCAAAAATAAACTGCAATTTTATGATTCTTTCCGTAATGGCCTTACAAGGTTCGCCCCACATACCCATGGTATTTCTTATTCGCCCCACATGTTTTTCCTTTTTCGCCCCGAAAATAATTTGTTTCATTTTCCTATTTATTATTTTCGGTTCTATTTTGTACCATATGAAAAAACAGGACTCTATTTTCGTCTCATTACATAAAATATCCTGGCAACATTAAAAGGCATTTATTATCAAAAGCCATTTGTAGTCACCTGTGTGTGAAAGGCACCCATTTATTATAAACGTGGCACCCAAGGGTACATCCCTTTACGCAAACGTTTATAAAGAACACTGAACATTGTATATTTTAAAATTAACAACAATATCTATCCTTTTAAAAAAGGTTGTGTTTTATGTAATAAAGTTTGCAAATATTCTAAGGGCTTTGATGAGAAGTGGTTACAAACGGTTGTAGATAAATGTTACCCTAAATATATATTCTATTTAGACATATCTATTATGACTGTGTGAAATAATATTATTGCTTTCAAAATTCACTTTAAGATTTCTCCTTTTATGTAGGTATTGATGGAGGTTTTAAGTTGGAGCATTTTTCTGTCTGTAGAATCTTAACACTTCGAAACGTATGTATGTCTTTCTGTGGCATAGATGATCCGATGTTATATTAAAATGTTTCTTGTATCTGAAAATTATCAAAAACTTTCAGTACAGCATAATTGGCCTATAATGAGGGGTCCTCTCTAGAGAGGGAGTGGGCCGTAATCATCATCCACGCAGGCCCACTGCGGGTTGGTAGATGTCACGTGTCTTCGATTTTTAGGGCTCCGTACCTCAAAAGGAAAGACGGAATCTTTATAAAATCACTTCGTTATCCGTCTGTCTGTCCGTCTGTCAAGACCCTTTTGCTCAAGAACGCGTGGAGTTATTAAGTTGAAATTAATATAAAATACTCAAGGCTCCAATCCCATGAAGCAGTGAAAAAATCAAACTTCTAAGTCAACGAAATCAAAAGATACGGGCGTTTACATTCCGTTTATGCCGCATATTTTGACACTCGCAAGGGAATCAAAACCTATAGGGTACTTCCCGTTGACCTAGAATCATGAAATTTGGCAAGAAGCAATCTCATTTAGCCCTCTTCCCATGGGGTAGGCAGAAACGACAGAACGTCACCTGCTACGATCCTTACATACTCCTTTTGCGTCGTTTACGTTCATACATCTAGTCATACACGCACTCCGGTTGTGAGTCGTACTACACACCTTCATTGGTGATGTTCTTCTGAAAAACATCACCAATGACGTCACTATATG
The DNA here is from genome assembly GCA_914767645.1 of Hydraecia micacea. NCBI lineage: Eukaryota > Metazoa > Arthropoda > Insecta > Lepidoptera > Noctuidae > Hydraecia > Hydraecia micacea. Next base: position 879,461 of record OU611801.1, on the reverse strand, counting down.
CCAGAGTGGTCAACTTTATGAGAGTGGTACAGACTATGTATAGGATGACTGATAATTTTTTCACGATTACGATGTCGATCCCATGGAGAAAGTTGTTCAGTTTGGTGATCTGTATCCTGACCCTTGAATTTGACAACACCTTTCTGATACATGCTGTATAAAGAATGGTCCCTGTCCATCTAACTGATGCAGCTCTGGTTAAACCTTTTAGATCAATCAATTCACCTGGAAACTATTCATCTACTTACATGTACTCTAAGCCGCGAAACATGTACAGACGCCAGCACATCAAGCTACCCGAAACTGTCAAATTTCCCCAATCAACTTTGAATCTTATGCTTTAGTGATAAAGTTGAAAATCTATTAAAGAAATTTGACAGATTGTAGTAGCTTGATGTGCTGGCGTCTGTACGTTAGCGTTAAGTCCGTGTGAGCCGGAACGCGAGAATTAAAACAATTAATTATGTATAGCGCAGGTGTACAGGAGTTTACGTACGCAGGTAGGTAGCTATTACAAATACATATTTGTAGTGGGGCTTTTATTACGTTTTTCATTTTGTTAAAAGTGATGGGAGGTTTTTTAGTTTTGTTTGAAATGTTGAGTTAGGATGTTGGAGTGAAATGAAGGGATAATTGGACGGCTCCAGTATTGAGCCAAAAACATTCGGGCTGTTGTTGGTTTTATTTTAATTTGTGATCCCTGGCTTTTGATTTCGGAAAGGTATATCTACAATTGATTCAGGAAGTGTTGTTTGACAGATATGTCAGTAGTTCTTCTAATTTATAACTATGCGCTTCTGATTACTTCTTTTAAGAAAAGTTATGAGCAAATTAATGCTCATACTGAATCGTTGGATCGCATTTTTTCCAACGGTCCAAAAAAGGCGTTGTTATGTTTTCAGCGTATCGATTCTGGCTGTCATTCGTGGATATTTGACAGTCGTAGTCGTTAGGGATAGTCAGAAGCCCAAAAGTCTGATAACCAGTCTTACCAAGGGGTATCGTGTTACCCAGGAACTGGCTTGTGGAGGTCAGATGGCAGTTGCTCCATGTAAATTACTGGTATTCAGCTGCATCTAGTTAGACTGGAAGCCAATCCCAACATAGTTGGGAAAATGTAGGCAGATTGAATAGCTACTGACACTGATCAAGGACTTGATCAAGCTATCAAAACGATTATAAATAAAAGAAAATCTAATGTTCGATTGCGTGTAACTTCATTCAACTAACCACAGCAACCAAGAGATTTCACACCAGATTTACTGACAAAGCCTTGATCGGGTAATTTAAAACAAGGGTAGGTATTATGTGGACTTAAAGTACCCTCCTACCTACATGTACCTGTATCACCGTACGGTATCGGTGGCCATAATTTTCCGAGGCGCGTGAAAGAACTCCCGTGGTGACAGAATGAAAAATGGCGGAGTGCGACCTAATTCCCTTCACCATTAGTCCTACACTAATGTAGGACACCTGGAAGTGGCTGCAGCACACATATTACAGCTCTTTACCTTATAGCGATAGTAAAAGAGGGGTACATAGATTAGGGATAGTTTCACAAGTTATGTTAAAGTCCCATATTGTATTGGGGTGCATGTGGCCACTAAGGGGGTACAAATCCAGACAACAGACTACTTTGGAGAAATTCCTGACGGAAACCGCGATAATGCCCAACCTGGATATTGTACCCAGGACCCTACAACCACAAGTCACGCTTGCGACCACAAGACCAACGAGTCTGTCACTAATATCTGTACATACTTATGTTGTTTACCTAATTTATATAGACTGTTTCTAATGCAGAGCATTTTAAAACGCCTAATATGATTGATACCAACAATTAAAATAGGTTACAACCATCGTGATTAATCTTTTTTTTTGTTTTCGGGGGGAAACCTTCAAAAGGCGCCCGGTTTTTGGGGATAAAACCAGCCAGTGTGGGATTTTTTACCTCACTGAAACCACCCCGGTGGTCACCATCTGCACTTGGAAGGGGCACCGTTACCTCTCAAAAGACCAATCTGGGGGGACTGTAAAGGGATCTCCCCGAAACCTAGCTGTGCAAGTGTGCAAGGCAGCACATGATCGTGATTAACCTAGCTTTGAAACTGCGTCACCAGACATTCATTTAGGAGCTACAATAACATAAACAGACACACAGTCTCAACTCATTTCAAGTCAGTGCTTAAAAAACTGAAGCCACATCTAGCACCCCACTTCCTCGTGAGCCTTATTCTTGCAAAATTCAATTTTCCTTGGTGGTGCGATGTTTTAATTAAGAATGCCACGATATACGTACGTGCCTATAGGTCGATTGATGTCTCCTAATGCGAGAGGCAGGGATATATGCTTTATTATTAAATTCTGTAGCTTAGAATTTTGTACGGGGTTAAATGTATGACGATGAGTAATGAATGAGGTGGAATGAGTGATGGGTGAGCTATGATCATAAGTAAAAGATGGTGGGAGGGTTATTGGTCTAGTTTTTACAAGCGTGACTGATAAGCTTTAGGCTCTGGGTTCGATTGACAGGTTGGGCGTGTTTGTCTGAGTTTTTTCTGTTAGGATTTTCTCAGCAGCCTGAAGCAGTCTGGTAGTCTGAATTTGTGCATAGTTAATACCATCAGGCTCGCCCTCTATGTGACCTTAATCCTACTCAAATATCCTACTTCCTACTAATATTATAAATGTGAAAGTTTGTATGTTTGTTATTCAATTACGCAAAAACGACTGAACGGATTTGGATGAAAGGCACACTGATAGTTTATAACCTGGATTAACATATAGGATACTTTTTATAGGTTCGACGCAAACTAAATCGGGGGCAGAAGCTAGTTAAATATAGAGAGGAAATACCACTGCCTCTTTGAGGAATAAAGGCATATTGTTATGCTATCGGATATCTATGTTATGCTATGACGTTGTAATCCTCTCTTCTCGTCATTAGTGATGTTAAAACGTTTACGTGAACGGATCATTGACCCTAAGCATTTTATAATGATACTAAATAAAAGAGTCTTCCACGCCTTTGTAACTCTAATGAAAACATCACTCCTTAAAGAACTAACATAATATTTTTGCAAGCGCAATTCTTATCGAGGGCTTGACAAAGTTACAAAGTTAAAAGAAAAAAGTTAAAAAGATACGACGATTCATGGTCCTGGGTTGAAGTCAAATGAGCGTTAAAGTGAAGGAAAACCTCCTTTGTTGTCCGCTGTACAATGTGATCAAATTAAAAATAGTGATGTGCCTTTAGGAGTTGTCGATACCGATGTATAAAATTGCTTAAAACCAAATGCTTTATACCTGTGTCTCGTATGAATTTTTGCGAATGGGCGAATGTTTTTTTACTTATCCTTGTTTTTTTTAATATTTTGGCAGTAAGTCCTGCTACCGCCTTGCTGATTAGCTATATTTTAGCTGCAGCAGGAGTTATTCTCTATAATAGTTTGTGCCAATATGAGAGAAGAAAAACATATCAATATAATTAAAAGATTTATACCTAGTTTAATGGTGAAGGACATTGGTCGTATCAAGGTTGTTTAAGGTACGTAGCGGGAATATGAAAAACTTTATTCCAATAATTATGAATTATTTGTTAAATGTTTTCCTGGCCTAGAAACTTTCAGCCTCGTGTCAGGATAGTTATACTGTAAAGGACATCATTCATTTTGGACCAAAAACTGAAAGTGCCGGCCAGGATAAAAATGTGTAATATTCGGATAGAACTCACAATTCCTATCATTTTTTACTACGACACCAAATCTGTGCGCCCTTTGGTTACGGTGTTAAACACTTTTAAAATACAATAAAAATGTTATTATGAAGTTGTTATTTTCATACATTTGATCATGTATATTTAATTATTCATACTGTGTATGTCCTTTTGATGTGCAATAAAATGAATTCTATTCTCTATTAAGAGAGTATTTTCATCATTGATACTCCACGCACCGCACAGGCACAGACAGAGCGTCACAATTCACAACAAGTCCAAACCTGTTTTAAGCAGGTACCTGGAAAATCACCGGTTTGTCCCTCCCCGCCGCCCGCAACTACTGTACCCCGCGTCACCCGTCTTTTGTTTTGTTCAGTTATCCATGCGACTCTTGTTACATCGGACGGCTAAATCGCGACTTGCACTCCTCAGTTAATATTGTTATTCTTGTTTGTTGTTATTTGTTTATAGTTATTTTTTGTTATTGTTATTGTTTTAACTGACGTTATGAGTGGACAATTGTGTATTTCGTGTCGTACGCCTGTCGGTAATCGTCGAAGTTATACTTGGACTTCCCGAGAATCACAGCATACGGATGTTGCACAGTTTGTTATTGAAGATCTATTAGTTCGACAGGTATGAATCATTATTATTTTATTTCATTTTATATACAGACCTTTACCTACCTAGAGTTTTATATGATTTTGACTAAGTCTTTATTTCATCATTTCCTTGTCTGTATACCAGTTTACCTGATGTCGGCGCAGTATGTTTTCTTTTTCCAAATAATTTGGTCACTTGCCATCAACTCATTCATTTTGACCATTTATTAGAATTATTTATTTCACACGTTTTTGTTTCTATATACATATAAGTACTCCTTTGTACTTAACTAATCATTGTATCACCTTGTATGTATATACCGTGAAATAGAACCCTTCTTGCTTAGGAAACAAAACGATTAGAATATCACGGCTCATGTATGTACATGTGCAACGAATAATACATGTTTCTTGTTTTACAGGAAGAACCTACAGAGGTTATTTGTCGACCTTGTTGGCAACGGGCTGAGCGTCGGTATCTCCGACACCAACGTGAAGTGGATCATGATGTTGCAGACGAAGAAGTCAACGCTGAACCTCATGCTTCACCAACCGTTTTACCCAATTTAAACCGAAGGCGATCACAGTTCCAACCCATGGCTGCGGATATGACAGATTTCAATGATTTTCCAACATTGACAGAAGAAGATTTAATATTATTCAGCCTTGGTGTATATCAGCTCAAACAAGCAAAAAGTTATTACGGAGAGCACCTTCAATCCGACGGAGTTTTTATCATTGAGCTCGGTGGTGGGATTCCTCTGGAAATAGTCAGGGAACTTGAAGGGGAAGACTTGTGGATTATAAGAGGACGAATACAATCCCGCCACATCCAAGCCAAAAAATATCATGTGTACATTGCACTAGATCGGGCAGCAAATGGTCGTCGAGCATTAGCTCATTATTATTGTACATGCAATATCGGCAAGAGGACCATTGGATGCTGCTCACATACCATGACCATAGTCTGGTACATGGGTTATGCTAGACATGACCCATACCTCACCCCACCTGCAATAGGATTACATGATGTATATGTTAGATTAGGACAAATATAAATGAATTTATACAATTTAATGTTGTTTCATTTTGCTCTTTTTTACCTAAATGAAAGGTACTGAATCTAAATGAGGTACTGTTGGTATTGTTGCTTGTTTTTTTTTTTCATATTTACTATATTTGACCAAATGTATTAAAATAACACACATCTTATAACATTTTATTTCACATTTTTTTTTAAAGCATGTAACAACATAACCATAGGGCGCACAGGTTTGGTGCCATAGTAAAAAATAATAGGAATTTGGTGATCTATCCGAATATTACGTTTTTTTTTTTCTGGCCGGCACTTTCAGATTTGGCCCAAAAATGTATGAAACGTGAATGATGTCCTTTAATGTAAATTACGATCGATACTAAAAATAGTTTGTTAGAAACATTGACAGTTGTTTGAAGGCTTTGCCATCGATGCGCTAAGAAGAAGTTGTCAGAAACAAGGTAACTAAAATTCAGTTACTGAATGACTGTGCTTGTAAATATGTCATTCCCCTCTTTTGTATGAGAAGATGCCCTTACTATAGTGAGACTATTGTTTATAAGCTGATCATCATCATCATCATTTCAGCCGAAAGAGGTCCACTGCTGGACATAGGCCTCCTCCAAGCACCGCCACTTCAACCGGCTCTCTACTTTTCACATCCAGCAAATTCCTGCGGCCTTCACATGATCATCGGTCCACCTTTTGGGAGGCCTTCCAACGTTACGTCTTCGGGTACGCGGTCGCCACTCCAGAACCTTTCGGCCCCATCGGCCATCTGTTCTGTGAGCAATTTGCCCTGCCCACTGCCATTTAAGTTTGGCAATTCTTCGGACTATGTTGGTTACCTTGGTTCTCCTGCGGATCTCTTCATTTCTCCAAACATTTCATTCTCCATTGCCCTTTGGGTGACTTTCAGCCTTCTAATGTGGCTCATTGTAACCAAGCTGATATAGTTATTAATATTTAAAGCAAAATCGATTCACCTTTGTGCAAATAATCCATGCTCCAACATTAAGATTCTTTTCCATCAAATCCATTACGTCGATTTTATTATACTCTGATATAAAAAACAGTACAAACAAAACGTAATGAGATCGGGAAGGTTCTTTTCAAAGGTTGTTATATAAAATATGGCCTTTGCAAAGTAAACGGGCAATAATATTTTAGTGCCTAAGGGTAAGACCCTAATAACGTTGTAAAAACGTCGATAAAATGTTCAAACTTGTTTTTGCATTATATTGCGATGAAAGGAGATATGGGGTTACTATTATTCATGTTAGAAAAATTTGTCTACATTTTGTTAAGGTTAGATAGCTAATAGGTTATGGTTTTTATTGAAAAGGTCAGTTTGTTTCGCTTGTTTTTTGATGTCATAGTTACGTACGTTCTGTATTTTTTTCCAACGTTTATTAGGTATATTGATATTTGTTAGTTTAATAACATGGATTTAGATTGCAGCGTGCCAATCGTACAAGAGAATTATGTTTAAGTCCCATGTAATAGGGGCTAGCCTATTGCCAACAAGCGGGCAGAAATGCCGACTCCGGGATGCTACAGAGAGTTTCCTGATAGACAAACCCAATAACACTATGTCCATCCTGGGAATGGAACCCAGGATCTCATGCTCAGCAGTAGCGCTTGCGACCACTAGACCAACAAACACAAATAAACATAAAACAAACCGACCTTGGAACTCTATCGACACTTTCCCATCCCTAGCTGCAAGAGATAACAGCATATAGTTTACTGCGTAAACTTTTGTGCAATTATTTTAATAGACGACATCTTAGAAACTGCGCCGCGTTACTCATTCTTTCGTTTACTTTCTGCTTGTCCGTGTTAGGATGTGGCGTGATGTATGAGCTTACAGCGGGAAACATTCTAACCTCGCGCTTACACTATTTAAAGATGTATTGTACACATGTGGTGTTGTTTTGTATTTTGTGTTTCACGAACTGTGTCCAAATAAACCTTTTTCTTTCTTTTCTTTATGTTGTGTTCAACGTTTTCTTTTATTTTTTACACCTAATACAAGTTGAGAAGACAAGTTGTATTTAAAACTGGTAGAATACTTGTCAAACATGTGTATAATAGTGTAATAATAGTTAAATTAAACATTTTTTTTCATGTTTTGTTTTTGTAGTTTTGCCGGGATAATATTTACTTTTTAGCTGATGGATGGGAAACAAAGCTGCCAGCAGTTGCAGCATATCTATGGAAAGTGATGGTTAACACCTGAAAGTATTGTTGATAGTGATTTCATACAACTACTAAGTTACCTGTTCTGGTAACAATTAATGTTAAACATTGAATGTAATTTTACAAAAAAAATAATAACACAAAATAGGTACAAACAGTCTATAAGTAGTACTTCCATAAAACGCTCAACAAAACAGTATAGGTACCATTTTTTGTACAAGAGATTTAATCAATTGAAAAACTCGCATTTCAGACAAAGCCTTTCAATACAATCGCTCTCCGTGTACAACTTGGACCAAACACCGAGACTATTGTGCTAAAATCGAGAGAATTGCTCGTTTCTCGTATTTTTTGTGACGAAGGCATTACTATAGCCGTCCGTTCTATTGCAGGCTTTCAAAATTACGACATCGTACATCCATTGTGTTCACTGTTAGGTAGTTAGATGTAAATAGATCTGATGAGCTTCGATTAAGCTCGGGAAAAGGCCTTTTTATCCTGAAATGTATTGTTTGTGATATTTGTATTTTTTTAAGTGTTTTTTCTTTTTTGTTATTAGTTTTTAATGGTAGGAGGAATAGGGTGGAAAGTGCCTCGTCCTTCATTGATAGGGGAGGGTCCTCCGACCAGACGGATGTTGTGTCTGGTGGGCTGCTGCCCAATGGTTGTTGTCGGGCTGGCTGTCGCAGAGAACTCTGATATAGCGATGTACGATACGTCAGTTGTCGTTCGTATAAGGTTGTATACAAGTTTATATGTCAATATACATAGGCTTTTCAATAATTCAAATCAGCCTATTTCAGTCAATCATCACTTTAAAATACAAAAGGTGCGCATCCGCTAAGTCGAGCGTTGAAAATCTAATAGTGTGCTCTTGTGTACTGGGCTCTTGTTTAGGTGTCGCCTAGTGTTAGTGAAAACGAGGATAAGTGTACCTACCTTATAGCACTCTGTACATTGGTCTTTCAGCCAATCAAGCCAATACAGCCTATTATAGTTTACAGGACATAAGCCTTACCCGATGTAGGTACCATCACCCGGTTTTCAGCTTTTCGCATATAGTCTGACCCCACTATCTTCTCTGAGACGTCGATAAGCCTTTTCAGTTACTTTTATTTTATCGTTCACTAACAGCAATTTCCAGATTTCAGTCCCAAAGTTTTCTTTTAGCAAAGAAAACAAAAAAAAAATATCCTCCCGTTTCCTACCCTAGCTTATTTTTTCACCTCCCAAAAAAACGACTCGAAATTTTTTCAACTAACTAAGCGACTTTGTAACTCCAACAAATAAACGGGGAAGAAATTAATCTGCCCATTTCTCACTGTCAACGTCGGTTTAACGTAAAAACCGGTACCTTCCCGTATTATTTTATCATCAATCCCACAGACGGGGAGCGATCAGCAGGATTGTTTTTTAAAAGTTTTTCATTTTTTTTTCCGGGCATTTTTTGTGTGATGAAATAGTGAAGTGGTTTAGTTGTTAATTGGGGAGAAATGTTTAAGGGACTATCCTATAAAAGTCGATAGAGGCAAGATTAATTTATCTAAGGCGTATAATCATTTAATTAAGCTGAAGACTAAAGGACCTGGAACACACTATAACCACCTTTTTTTTCTCTTGTCAGAATAAAATATACAAAAACGTTTTCACAAAAAAAAAAAATCGACTGACTTCCAAAAAAGACACTACAAATTGAAAAATAATTTTAATTTCGGAAGTCGGTGTCGTTGTGTAGCGGTATCTACATCGAACAATTCGCCACATGCGAACTACGCGTTCTACTGACGTCACGTAAAATCCTGCATCGCGCAAGCACAATTTACCGCGCAACTAGCATGTATACAACGGGCAGTTGCCCGCCAGACACAACACCCGTCTGGTCGGAGGATCCTCCATTTTCTATAGAGTATGAGTGAACTTTACACCCTGTTCCTTATACCTCTATAGTTGGGTTCGCATTTTCGTTGCTTGCCACCGACTTCCGAAATTAAAGTTATTTTTCACTTTGTAGTATCTTTTTTGGAAGTCGGTTTTTTTTTTTTGTAAATAGATTTTATTTTTCACTTTTAAGTTGTACTTACCCCACATGAATTCGTATAACACTACTCGCTATGTAAATATCAGTGACAGGAAGTCATTTTAACATCATCATAAAATGCGTATTATTGAAGCTAACTCAAAAACTACCCAAATAAAATTAATAAAATTTATATGGGTAGTCCCATTATATGGGACCACCCCTGAGGCACACCCTATCCACTAAAAAAATAATTTTTGAAATCGTTTCACAATTGCCGGAGATATCGCGTTACAAACATACAAAAAGAAAACAAAAAAACATACAGTCCAATTGAGAACCTCCTTCTTTTTGAAGTCAGTTAAAAATAGGAGTTCATGCCGAGGTAGGTCATAGGGAGCTGTGGTGGCCTAGAGTTATCGGCCCCGACTTACGAGTTGTAGGTCGTGAGTTCGATCCCAGGCAGGCACTTTATGTATTTAATTTTATCACCACTGCTCTCAAAACGTTGTAGGAAAACATTGCGAGGAAACCGGCATGTCCTAGAACCAAACATTCGAAGACTACATGTCTTCGAATGTTTGGTTCTAGGAATACATCTACCCACCCGTAACGGAGCCGCATGGTGGATTATGGCCCACTCCTTCTTACAGGGAGGAGGCCTGTGTCCCAGCAGTTGGAACATTATAGGCTGATTATGCCGAGGTAAAAAGGTTAGCTATTCAGCAAGGTTTGTAGTGGGATTGCCTAAAGGCCACCAAGAATAAGTACCAATCGGCACACTTGTAGGGTTTATACAGCCAAGTATCTGACTAAAAGAAAAAGTTCACGCAACAGTCATTAAGTATACAGAAAATACTGAAAATCTACTCACAAGCCGATCTTCACATAAGGGGGGTAGGTAACGATGAAACAAATTGTAAATGTTCAACACGTGCTCATTTCCTGCACACGTTTAATTATTAAACGCGAACATCTACATACGTGCTCACTTATGCGAGGCTCTCATAATTATATGTTTGTAGGTAATATAAGCTATACAGCTTACAGGCTATACATATGTATAGCCCTTTTGAAAGAGACACAGAGGGTACTGAAATTCTCGGGAGAAATTGGATTGTTATTGTATTCTATATTTGACATTTATTTTGTAGATGTGGGAAATACATCATAAGTGTTATAATACATTGAAGCTCAACCATATTTCACCATTCGGCATGCAACATTTTCTGTAACAGTAATTTTAAATTTTCTGAGTTTGGGGTCCATTTAACCAAAGTAAAAGGGTAGGCTTCAGTTTTCATGAAAGGAGCAAAAACAAACTAGCCGGAGATTCTTGAAGATGTCGATAAAAGCATAGTTATAGTATTAGGAAAGTTGACACCGTCCGAAAAAAAAAATATTAAAAGTTAAACTGTTTGCCAATTCAGAATCTACTACATTTTTACCATTTTTTTTTTGCAATTGATTTTGTATAATATTCAGGCCCATAGTTCTACGAATCCAGCTAAACTAATGATGATATTTAATAGTTTAGGCAAGAAAATTCTTACTAAAATATTTTCTGTACTACTAGGGCTGTATAAACTTCTAGGAATTCACCAAAAATCAATAGTCAGTTTCTAAAATCAACTTAGAAAACATTTCTTCCATTTCAAACTGTGAGGGCAGAAAAAGGTAGAAAGTTTCGAAGCTTTCTCTCGACGTAGAAATATAAAACTGTTGGAGACGCGAGCGGAGGCGTTTCATTTGTAGGAATTATTGAATTTGAATTATTGGAGTGGCCACCTTGGTTGGAAAGGTATGGGGTGGAGTCGACTTCATTTTTTTTTTAATAATCTTGTTAGTTTTTCTGATTACCAATAGGTCCTTGATTTGAAAATTTCATGGATGAATTTGGACTAGAAATTGCAAAGTAAAAGCATCTTTTGTTACAGATAAAGAACGAGCATTGCTTACCGCTCTTTCTTACCTTTTGGCAAGTTATTTCTGAATACAATACAATTTAAGTTTCTTCACAAAGTTTGTTAACATTCACATGTTTTATTATCACAGTGCTGCCAGGTTTTGAACCTATAACCTATTCAGCTTCATCAAGGCGTTTTACAGCTTTCAAAGCTCAGCCATTACCTTTAGGTAACATTAAGTAAAATAACTCGTAAAATACGTCACTCCAAAGTTTATCCAACACATCTATACCGTCTTAAGTGAAAATGTTACGACATTTAGATGTAAAACGTTAAGTTTAAATACTAACTTACCTACAATGTAACACCTAGACACTTTACTTACCTGTCGCTGTGAACGAGAACTTTAATTACTACAAACAAGACGTTATGTGTGTTTCAAATTGTTACTGGAATTCAAATGTTGGTTTATTTTTGGGATAATGACTTGAATTTCTTAATGGGGTCTGTTTACGATAAAATGTTTTAGTATTTTAAGTTTTTCTTTTAAATGAATAGTTACTCATTAAAAAATAGGCATCTATGCTAATAATAAAAAAGAGTTTGTTTGTTTGAACAACATTTTGAAACGTTACTTCAAAAAAGAAATAAAATAAAGAACAAAAAAAAATTCAAAACAAAACGACTCCACTCTATTTAGTATTCCAAGTCCAGTAGCGGTGGCAGGTGGGCAGTCACTGCGAAAATTTTGTTCCTCAGCTATTTGAAATTACAACAAAAGGTATATATAGCTTGGGATAGTATAGCGCAGCACTGCCGCATGGGTGGTGCAGGCTTGTGGGAGTAAAATTAAATAAACAATTTGGAAAATGACGATGTGTTTTAATTATGATTTTATAAGGAGCATGCCTCCCTTCTCTTTCTCCACTTTTCCCGGTCTATTGCGATATTAAATACAAAATAATAAACCACTTTTCTGGATCTTAGAGGAAGATAATTGTGGTACCACCTACTCCTAATTGTAAAGCCATCTTAACTGTATTTGTAAAATTACTGTCTGTTTTCATCACTTTTTCTTTTGCCAATAAAACTTCTTGTATTTGTTGTATTTTTGTATCTTCCTACCTGTCTTAATTCTACAAACCAAGTACGTCTTTAACGTTACATCTCCGGTCAACGAAGGCTCAATCAATATGAAGAGGGGGCGACCCTAATGTCATTAGGTAACAAGGTACAAATTCAGATTCCGGTGCTAAAACCGAGAATTTCCTAATGCAACCCGGTTATAGTACCCGACCCAGGGCTTGAAGCCAGAACCTCACGCTTAGTAGTCATGCTTGCAAGTACTAGACTAACGAGACAGTCTAAATCGCTGTCAAGTAGTAAAATCAAAAGTCATTTATTCAAGTTAGGCTGAGAATCAGCACTTTTCGAACGTCAAAATTACATAAGACAGTCCACTAAAATGCCCGTCCTTCACCAGTTCCTAGTAATTTCGCTGGGGAGAAGAAGTGGCGCAACAAACTCCCTAGCAGCACAACTAGATCTGTCTACAAAATAATTGTGCTGCAACTTAATATGACTTGACCTAATATGACTTTAAAAAACTCTCAACATCACATTTTTCATCCCAGATCATTCCAATATCTAAAATGGGATCGTATTTAATACCCTATTATAAAAACAACAAAATAATACCGTATCTATTTATCCGTTGCAAGATCAGCGTCAAAATAAGCTGACGAGCCCTTTTTAAAGGAAGATCTCGCCAGAAACAGCTTCCTTAACGAAATTGAGTACCATTTCCGTTTCCTGATCAAACAAAACAGCTACTCAGGTTTCGTCCCTGAGTACCAATTAGAGGAGGTCACAGGTTAACAGAAAAGTTTTAGGTAATTCTTGACTTCTAAAAGTAATTTTACTGAAAGAATTGAGTTGATGATAGTGGGATATTTTTAGATAAGGTTTCTATTATAAAAATATTGGTATAAGTATATTTGGCATGATGTTTTACATAATTCATTAATTTGTAATCAATCAGTTTCATTTCATTGTTTACAGTACAATAGTGTAACTTACTTTCTGTTTACAAATAAATATGCCAAATCCTGTATACAGGATAAATTTACTGTAACTATGAATTCAGCACATGATTCTAGACCGGTTATCAAAAACAAAATTAGCAGTTTCATAGAAAAGTGCAATATCTACATGGCCACAATGTATGTTAGAGCTAATTTTTTTTTTAATAACCGTCATATGATTTCAACGCAGCTGGGTTCAATATCAGTCAACGTCATAAGCCGTCAATTTCATAAAACTATCTACAAAATACAAATTAATAGTTTTGACAGCGCTCTACACCCTATTCGTACTCATCTTCCCAAAATATTTGTACAGACAGGAAATTTAATTAGGCTTTTTCAGTGCTTGTTTTACTTTATAAAAAACTTCTGTAGCACCACGCACCGAGCACAGGTACCGCCGTCAATAAGTTTAGGAGTTTTCAGGATTTGCTGAAACGAATTCAATTCAGTTTTCAGTTACTGAAAGTTTTTCGGAAAAAGGGAAAATAGGGGATTCTGTAAAGTACTTTCCCGCAGTGTTTTGGAATAGAATTGTAGGTTGTTGTAGTGGGTAAGGTAAAGTTATGTTAAATTGAGTAATAGGTGGTTGAAAGTTGATAAAGTAAAATGTATTTTGGTTAATAATGAATTCTGCTTTTCACTAACTTTCAATAATCCATATAAGTTTTGTCAGTAATCATGCAGCTCAACTAAGAACTAAAGGAGCTCAACGATTCGACGAACAATACATTTAATAATATAAGTAGTTTTAAAAGATTGCTTAAAATAATTGAACAGCGAGTAATTTTTTTTCTAATTTTACATCTTCACGTTTTTTTTTGGTTTTTTTTTTTTCATCACTCATAAGGGTAGTATTTATGTAGTTGTAACGAAATACAAAAAACCGGTCAAGTGCGAGTCGGACTCGCGCACCGAGGGCTGCGTACAAAGTAGGTAACGTGTTTTCGGATTTTTTTCTTTATTTGTGCTATATGACATTGCTTCTTGCCAAATTTCATGGTTCTACGTCAACGAGAAGTACCCTATAAATTTTGATTCCCTTGAGAGTGTCGAAATATACGTTTTTTGCGGCATAAACGATCGTATCTTTTTTTTACGTTAAATTAGAAGTTTGAGTTTTTCACAGCTTCAAGGGGCTATAAACTTGAGTACATGGTTTTAATTTCAACTCGATACCTCCACGCGTTCCCGAGGCAAAGGGTGTTGTTAGACAGACAGACAGACGGACAACAAAGTGATCCTATAGGGGTTCCGATTTTTCCTTTTGAGGTACGGAACCATAAAACAAGTATTTATAAAAATAATATTATTTTATTTTAGATCAATTCACGGAAAGTAATATGGTATTACAGAAAGCAAGTTGCTTCTAAGACACCTACGCAAAAAAATTAAAACACGTACAAAAAGAACATAAATCTCATTACACACACACCTCCAGCACCATGACACATTATTACTATTCAAGTAGGTTCCTAACGCATATACCACAAACAAATAATGTTTCATTTCCTCAGTACCAGGGTTGTCACTTCGGCACGAATTTTTCTTCATTACCGAATTTAAACTAACTCACGTTCGCTATCTGCTTGCAACACGACACGGCTTGAGCATATTGTGAGCGAGTTTAGGGTTGTCAAATTGAGAAAATGTGGGCAATTATTATTTATGAGGTGGTCCAAGGTTTTTGTTTGTGGAAGATAAATGTTGGCATATGTATGAACGTTGTGTAATTTAAATAGTTATGTCTGCACGTGCGTTTCATGTATACGTACCTAATAATTTTAAATAACTTCACGTCTATGTACCCTGAAGAATTAGGAAGAGGTGTACCTATAGTACACCCACATTTCGCCAGTTATGTTTAAGTCCCATGTAACAGGAGGCGAGCCTATTGCCATCAACCGGGCACAAATCCAGACCTGAGAAATTCCAGATGGATAGACCCAATAATACTACGCTCGACTCGAAAATCGAACACAGGACCTCATTTTTAGTAGTAGCGTAAGTGACCACTAGACATAAGAGCCCTACTTAACTAAAATTTAAGTACATAAGTAAGTAAGAGCTTGAAACGACACTTAACTATATTAATTTACACTTGTAGCTAGCCCATTAATCCTACTATTCACACTAATATTATACAGGCAAAATTTTGTGAGTGTGTGTGTGTGTATGTGTGTAAAGTAAAGTAAAATCGTTTATTTCATAATCCAAAATTACAATATGGAGGTATCGTTGGTCCCAAACCAGGCACAGCCTGTGTCTTGGGCACCGTTACATAGGTACATTATATATTTGTTACTTCTTCACGCTCAAACGACCAATTTTGATAAAATTTTGTATGGAGGTAGCTGACACCCTGGATTAACATATAGGCTACTTTTTATATTCCCACGATATTCCCACGGGATCGAAATTTACGTGGGTGAAACCGCGGGGCACAGCTAGTATAATATTATAAGTGTGAATGTTTGTGAAGATGTTTGGATGTTTGTTACTCAATCACGCTAAAACTACTGAACAGATTTGAATGAAATTTGGCACACAGTTTATAACCAGGATTAACACATAAAATATTTTTTATCCTGATATTCCCACAGGATCGAAACTTATGCGGGTGAAACCGCGGGCGCTGCTAGCGCTAAATATAATTATAATCATTCAGATTATTTTTCTTGAGAAGATGAGAGTTGTGGTGGCCCAGTAGTAACGACCCCGGTTTAGGAGTTGTACGTCGTGGGGTCATACCCAGTCAGAAATGGTCTCAAAACGGTGAAGGAAAACATCCTGAGGAAACCGGAATATCCTAGAACCAAAAATTCGAAGATATGTGACATCTACCAACCCGCACTGGGCCCGCGTGGTGGATTAAACGGCCCACTCCCTCTCAAAAGAGAGAAGGCCTGTATTCCGCCAGTGGGAACGTTAAAGGCTGATTATGTTCTTAGTGTGACAATGGCAGAAATGAGACATACATTATATACTTATTATATTCTTTTAAATTTGTTTGGCCCAAATAATAATTATCATTCAAATTAATTTAAAATGTTTTATCCACGGTCATTACAAGTTGCTTTGTTATACAAAAACTTGTACTAATTTTCACATTAGAAACTCTCGTTTGAATTTTTCTTAAATAAACCACTCCACTAAAACCACGAACCCGAATGACTTCCTAATAACATACAATGACTTCCCATTCATTCTCAACTGTCTTCCAAAGCGTCAAACAAATTAAATGTATTTGCATTTCCTCCTAATTGTGGCAGCCCTGGCTCCCCTTCCCTGGTTCCCTGGTTATTACCGGAATTTTGACATCCACTGTGTTTCCTGATCTTGAAGTATATCCTTATTCAGATCTTCCTGTAAACAATCTTGAGATTCACCTTGTTTGTACTTTCTGGGGAAATGTAGTTCGATTTGTAATAAGGTTATCTAAATAGATAACCTTAAGTAATAAGGTAGTAAGTAATGATCGGTTTTTGAGTCTTGTGTCGAGGTAGTTGTTATTTTGGTTCATGTAAACTATAATTAACACAAAGTGCTACCTTGTCATGTGGAGCAGTCTTGTACGAGTTTTAAGTCGTAGGTTCGAACCCAGACAGGCGCTTTAATTCGTGTTAAAATTATTTCATCACCACTGCTCTCAAAACCGTGAAGGAAATCATCGTGGAGAGGAAACCTAGGACCAAAAATTCGAAGACATGTGACATCTACCAACCCGCACTGGGCTCGCGTGGTGGATTATGGCCCACTCCCTCTCAACGAGAGGAAGCCTGTATCCCAGCAATGGGTAAATTATAGGTGCTAAACTATAATTGACACAAAGTGCTACCACGTCGCATACTATTTTTATTTGCCTGTAAGTATAATTTTTAACCGACGAAAAAACGGAGGAGGTTATTTTCTACTATGTTTTCTTTGCTTTTTAATATGTATTTTTGTTCAATTTAAATTCAAATTATCAAATTTTATAATATACTAGTATAACTTTAATAACAATAATACCTATATAATTTTAACTTTAAGTGCTACTTCCATTTAAACTATCTAAGTCAGGTATCTCATACTGTTTGCTTGTTTTTATTGCATGATGTGGTCTTCTATAATTGAGGGAGCAGTGGGAGCACATAGATTTTTGTTCTTATCCTTTATAATACAGCATGTAAGGTGTATTTTTTGTTGGAGTTCCTAATAAAATAAACTAAAAAATAACAACGTCAAAAATGTGACGAATAACATCAATTGACAAGTAACGAAGTGACAAATTCTTAATGTGACCAACAGTTTCGTAAGGGGATCGTATTCCGTCCAAGGACCAACATTTTTTATACACTGTTTTCTGCATACACTTTAGTGTTTAGGCTGGATTTAGGGCTCGACAGACGGTCAACGCTGACATCGGTCGAACGTAACTATATTAATGAAAACTTATGAACATCTACAGTGCAGTGGTGATGAATCGCTATGCGTGTACAGCTACGTCGCGCGTCGCGCTGTCGAGGTCCGTCGGTGGAGCTCGTCAGTCGGGCGTACGTCGGTCGACTGACGCGCTATGTCGGTAGATGCGGGCATTTAGTGCGACATTGGTGCCGATTCTCTTGTACACCGAACTAAACTATCACTAAAATTCCTTACTTTTTGCTATGAGAATCTTACAGCTATTCTGCATGAAAAATTCTCTAAATTTAAAAATAATTTTGACACAACTAAAATCGAATTTGACAATTACGACTCGTCGACACGTGGTACTTGTGTGCCCTACCCGTGATTTTTTTTAGAGCCACCAGGCGGGCAGGGGGCAGCCTTGGCGTGTTTTTTAAGGAATTTTTCACTTTTTGTATGGAAAATATGAAAAATTATTACCTACATGTTGAGTTTTAGGGGGTTTATGGGTTTTATAAAGGGGGTCGAAATTTTCATTATTTTTTCGATAGACACCATTTTCGAGATATAAGCAAAAGAAAAAAAAATACTGTACCTACTGTTTTTGCATCTGAAGTCGAGGTGTTGGTGACTTTCTATTCATTTTTTTCTTCAACGACAACTAATTTTATTCCACACCTTTTTAATCGCGATTAAAAATAGTCAGATTTAGTTAAACAATCTAAATTTTAGGTGAAAAACGTGTAACTCAGAATAGCAAAATTGCCATGTTCAATGGATTAAATAAATCGTGCCATTTTAGTGCTGTCAAACTAAAATATAGTTAAGTTGTGTCACTTTAGTCAATTTCAGAATAGGAAATCGTCGTTTGACAGGAATAAACAAAATTTTAGTGATTTTTAGTCTAGTTTAGAGGCATTTGTGACAAGAGAATCGGCACCATTGACTGAGCGCCCGACCGTACGCAATATTTCTCGTGACCTCTCTTGTGAGAGGACTACACATTTTACCATAGAAATGTAAAACACTGTTTACCAGCAGTTTGTCAGCTAAGCACTAAACGCTCGGTCCGGGTCGCCCGGAGCCCTAAATAGCCTTAGGCTGTGCACTGTCTGAGCTTTCATGTCGTGTGATACTATCAGTAGATTACTGCTATAACATAATCAAGACTACTCACGTGAATATTCTGGTCCTCCGGGCTCAGTCTCTGTGTACCATTGTACCACTCAATCTTGGCTGCTGGCTTGGCACCTGATGCTGTACAGGTGAGGGTCAGCAGAGTTCCTTGTGTGGCGTGATCCTTTACTCCGGAGATTACTGTCTTGTTTGGTGGTACTGGAAGAGGAAATAAATAATGGTTAATAATTGTTTGGGATTAAATGTTCTATGGTTTATCTTCGTGAACAACCGCCGTTTTAAAGGATGAAGTTAATATTTTTATTTCGTAGTAAAACAATTAACTATGCTTGGATTCCTCGTATACGTGACAATAAACTGTAATAATATAAATGCAACATGGATCACGTAAAACCAAAATTCGAAGATGTGATATCTACCAACCCGCACTGGGCCCGCGTGGTGGATTACGGCCCACTTCCTCTCACAGAGAGGAGGCCTGTGTCCCATCAGTGGGAAAGTTATAGGCTGATATGCTTATGCTAATATAAATGCTTGTTGCATTACAATTATTACAAGATATTGTGTCTTATCGTCTAGTAAAGTAGTGGTCAAATGCGAGTTTATCAACGTAAAAAGCTATAAGTTGTCATTTATTAGGTAGACTCTCTATGAATTTTCTAACTGAATTTTTTTCAATAGGATTATTGCTTGCTCGTGCATTAAGCGTTTAATATACTCTCGATACACGAGTAAGCAATATTAATAGATATTACATTCATGAATGCACTGGCCATTTAAGATACGCGAACTAAATCGGCAAAAAAGATCAGAAAAAACACTTATAACAAATTGATTTTAGTTCAAACAAAATTCAATTTCAATTTTAAAAATAAATTCTGCTGCCTTTGCTCTCACAGAGAATGAAATTATTTTTTCAAGCCAGCATTTTTACTGCAAACTATTTTGAAGGCACTACCTACTATAGCAAATACGAGTAAGCTTGAGATCACAATCTTCACACCGATCTATCCAATCTTTGGCGGTTGTAAAAAATATGCTTGATCAGTGTCTTGGTTTATGGTTTAGGCTGTGTTTATGAAGTAGTGGAGCGTTTAGCGAGGTTATGTGTGAACGCTTTTCTATAGTTTTGTTTCACAAACGCGTTTTTAATTTCCTCTTTATAACGTGGTTTTTTGAGGTTTGCAAGTACCAATGTAACTTTTTTAATTCATATGTACAGACGCCAGCACATCAACCTACTACAATCTGTCAAATTTCTTTAATAGATTTTCAACTTTATTATTAAAGCATAAGGTTCAAAGTTGATTGGGAAAATTTGACAGTTTCGAGTAGGTTGATGTGCTGGCGTCTGTACTTTCTGTGTTTATCTTGGACGTCACTGATATTGGTGAAGGAAAACATCGGGAGGAAACCTGAGTACATGTGTAAAATCGTCAATCCGTCTTGAGCAAGCGTGGTGATCAATGATCGTGCCTTCTCTGTATGGAAAGAAGCCTTTGTTCTGCAGTTGGACAATAATAGGCTTTTATTATGATGTCGTTTTGCAGTTACTTGTGAAACATCATTGCAGAGGCCTACACGTCCAGCAATGAGTTTGGTAATGATGATGACGTTATAGATACGTGTCAAATCACTAACAAATAATAAGCTTCCCACTTAAAGTTTTGCTATGGGTGTGTAGCAGTATCTACAAACGCCACATGCGAACTACGCATCATACTAACGTCACACAAAATCCTGCATCTCGCAAGCAGAGTTTACCGCGCAACTAGCATTTAAACAACGGCCCGACATGAATCATCGGGCAGTTGTTGGCCAGACACAACACACGTCTGGACGGAGGATCCTCCCTAGTCTATGGAGTATGAGTGAACTTTACACCCTGTTCCTCATACCTCTTTGAACAAAAACTTGTCTACCTAGCGTGATACCAAATATGTAAATTTTCCTGTTGACTGTCATTGATAGGTCTATTAGTGGTGATTATTGTAATGACGATGATGATCCAAAAACGCCTGTCCCGTGCACAAACCCTTAAACTATATAAGGAGGGTATTACAATTGGTTCATCGGTCGTCCTCAGATGGGATTGGTCCTTCGGGAGTAAAAGGACCAACTTTTGTAGTACCCTAAGTTTTTTATGTAGTTTAATTCGCTAGTATTTTCTTTTTTATAAGTGAATGTTTTATTTATTCAGGTGTACAGCAATAAAATAAATAAATAAATAAAATTAATTTCATCTGAAGTAACTAAAATAGTCACGCTTGATAAGTATAGAGGTATAATGAAATACCTACTTCTTCTTCTTAGCGTGTCGATTAGATATAACTTTTTAAAAGCACATGGAATGTCATGCAAAAACGATTGCTGGCGTGGCTGTCTTTTGCAATTACAATTATTAAATATGCCATTCAAAAAGTTGTGTTAACTTAGTTTTTAATTTGAAAATATGAGTCTTATATTTTTCTAACTAACTTTCGTAACATTCAGCTATAACATTTATATCATCTTTTGACGAAATGTAAGTAAAAGATACTTAAATTTCTACAATACTATCTTTTATTACTTTGAAAAAACTAGCACGCCTTCAATATCAGTAATAGATACCAAACTAATAGGGTAGCGGCACCCATTATCGTTCCTCTGATTGACTGTGATCACCAATCAGCGACGTGACATAATATAGTCTTATTGAAAGGCAAGAAATACCTTTCGGTACCTCAAAGGTTAATTAATACCTCCTTATATTCTGTAAGAAGAATATTGGACGAGAAATTGGCCGGAGAACAAAGGTTTGTGCCTTTATTTTTGCGGTATCCTGAATGTTAGAGAGCGAACTGAATGTGTTCGAAGTAATACTTAACTAACATTGATATGTAATCAATATATTATAAAACTATTTGTGCCCCGCAGTTTCACCCGCATGTCTCATTCCCGTGGGAATATCGGGATGAAAAGTATTGTATGTCCTAATGAAGGTCATGTGCCAAATTTCATCTAAATCCGTTTAGCTATTTTAGCGTGAAAACATACAAGAAATCAATTCTTTTCTCTTTATAACTTTAGTTGAGATAAAGATAAGAAAAATCTTATCACTAAAAGAGGTTTAGCATAATAAGCCTATAATGTTCCCACTGCTGGGACACAAACCTCCTCTATCTATAAGAGGGAGTGGGCTATAATCCACCACACGGGCCCAGTGCGGGTTGGTAGATGTCACATATCTTCGAGTTTTTTGGTTAATGACATGCCAGTTTCCTTACGATGTTTTCCTTCGCCGTTTTAATAATAATTATAATATTTATTGAATAAAAGCCAACCTGGACCAATTATAAAAAATTAAAACTAATAAAAATACAATTAAATTCAATTCAATTTTGAGAGTTTTGAGAGCAGTGGTGATGAAATAATTTACACAAAGTAAAGCATCTGCTTGGGTTCGAACCTGCGACCTACAACTCGTAAGTCGCGGCCGTTACCACTGGGCCACCACTGCTCTAAGAGAGGTTTATTACATCTCATATTACAATCTAAAAATCAAAGATCAACTAAGATTATTTTTCTGGCTTCAGTCTGTAAAATATTATGTGAGGCTGATAATAACTACGAGGAATCTATTAAGCTGACGACAAATTGGTGTATATGAAGACCCTTAATCCTATATTACGTCGCAGGTTGACTGCGAAATAGGAGTTTGAGGTATTTTTCTAGTTACAGTATTGTTTTACCTGTTTTTTTTTTAAATAACTTGTGTGAGATTTAGTCGAAATTAGGTAGTAAATTTTAGCAAGCGTAAAATAATATAGGTATTTTGTCTGTGACGCTTGGAAATGGAAACTAGACCTTTATGAATAATGATAACGAATGAGTTGGACCTAAGAATTGATATAAAAAAATATAATCCCGTATCTTTGTAAAAATGTATGTATCTTTCATCTTAACCATCATTTCAGCCGAAAAACGTCCACTACGGGACATAGGCCTCCCTCAAGCACCGCCACTTCGACCGGTTCTATGCTTACCGCATCCAGCAATAGTATAGGTAATAAGTCATCATTCTGCCTGCCTTTTCCCAACTATGTTGGGGTCGGCTTCCAGTCTAACCAGATGCAGCTGAATACCAGTATTTTACATGGAGTGACTGCCTATCTGACCTCCAAAATCCAGTTACTGGGTAATACCCTGACTTCTGACGACCTGTGATGACTATCAAAGATCCACGAATGACAGCCGGGACCAACGACTTAACGTACTTTCCAAGGCACGGAGGGGTTAAGATAGTCTCCCATCCACGGGCCAACCGCGGAAAAGTCGTAAGTTCAACAATAATAACTCATTAAGAGTCTAAATGAGTTTGATTATATACGTTTTGAAATTTAGAACGCGATATTACCTACATTATACACAAAACACAAGAAAACACAATTATTACATCATTACAACAAAGATTTAAAATTGAGTTGCCCACCAAAATATCTTCCCAAGTGTTCCATTTTTAAACCAAGCACCTCTAAAGTAACAGGTAGCCTTTCCATCGTGCGCACTATTACCCTATTTCTCGCGGAAGGGTAATTTACGTGGCATAATTAGCAAGGATACTGCTAATAAGTATTCTGGAGGCGGGATAACTTTGTGAAGAATGTGCGAGTTCGTGGAGGAAAATGTTTTAAGTTTTTTCTTGGAACTGCAGTGTATGGGGTTTTTTTATAGTCATAATATCGTTTTAATGGAGTGGCTTTTTATAACTATGTATCTGATAGTCACAATATATGTAAAAAAACATATGCTACGAGTATGATGCCTGAATATGTTATTTGCATTGCATAGTTTTGGCTTTAAAGTTTTTTTTTTAACTATTATTTTTTTGCGTGTAAGCAAACTACATATAGTAACAGTGCGCAGTTCTGCACACCCCTATTTCAAGTTAAACAATTATCAACTTTATTTCAATGATAATTAAGTTGATTTCAGAGTGACTAGCACTATTGAAAAAGTTATAAAAATGTTTGAAGTTGTAGCGTAAACTGAACTTTATTGTGTAGGAATTGAAGTTATTTTTCCATTAATTCATGTTTGTTCACATTTTCGCAAATAAACCGCGAACGCAGATTTGATAAGCGTAATCGGCCTATTACGTTCCCATTGATGAGGAGACACAGGCTCTCTGAGAGAGGAAGTGGCCTTAATCCACTACGCGGGCTCAGTGCGGGTTGGTGGAAGTTACGTGTCTTCGATTTTTTAGTTCTAGGACATCCTGGTTTCCTCACGTTTTTCTTCACCGTTTTTAGAGCAGTGACAATGAAGTAAATTACACAAAGTAATGTGCCTGCCTAGGTTCATACCCACGACCTACAACTCGTAAGTTGGGACCAATACCAATGGGCCACTACTTCCCAAGTAAACTAGATGATCAACGTTAAAGGTGAAGTTACGTACCAATTGACGAAAGTTTCACCTATTTTACGACATGTAAAAATATATACCTATATAATTTTCATAGCCCAGACTTACCTACATCACTGGAACCAATTATAGTAACATGAACAACGAACTCAACGAACTTAATCACCGTCTAGTAACTTCTCCACAATCCTAACACTCATTACTCGCTACAACTCAAATATTCCTACATACATATTCGTGTGGTGTCCAACATTGGCCGACCCACCCCTGAGATCCTATCGAACCCCAATATTGCAAGGTGGTAAAATTCCCGACCCCATTACTACAAGTGATGTGGAGCTATCGATATCGATGTGATTAGAAAAAAGAAAAAAAAATACTGTCGTTTAAGACTTTATTATTTTATCAATTATACTAATACGCCAAAAATATTTTAGCTGTTAGCTTTTTGCAGTATTTTAGTTTAAAATGTAAAAAAAAATAATTAATATAATAATTATTATGACGGTAGAAGAGACCCATAATAATATCTAGCAGTAGACTGTATCACAGATTACAATCTTATTGTAGTATGAATGGAATTTTTCGCGTAAACATGTAAAACGTTTTACATATAAAACAAGATTTTGTTACTAACATAATAAAACTAAAAGATTCACAAAGTTGAACTATCCTACATTGGCCTCTAAAACACTACCATTCTACAACTAATAAATATAGTAAGGGCCATAATCTGGGCGCTTAGAGGCCACAAGACGTAGGGATGACAGGCAAGGAACTTAAACGTCAACTAGCGGTACCGACGTCCTAGAAACGCATTACTTAACCTAATTATTCTGGATAGCTGTGTCCAGGGATCTAAGGACTAAGATTTAGACCATTTTTTGTGAGATGTCGGCCTTGGTTTTATCCCTATTTTTTATTATGATAAGTAAAAGCGATTGGGGAAATTAGGTCTGTGATATAAGCCGCTTTTTGTGATTTGACCCGCAAGAATTTAATCTTTTTGGTTTATTTATACCTAGGTAGTTTTATAAAAGTGATTACGTCGTGAAAATTTATTGACAATTTTATTGATTGATATGGTTTAAAAACTCAAAGCATTTATTTCAATTAAACCAATTACAGGCAATTTTAAATTGTCAAGGGGTCGGTCAGTCAGAAAGATGAAGCTAGTTTCTCATTCCAAAGCGTAGGTACCTATGGAGAAGAATGGGCAAGAAACTCCATGGAAGTTAAAGTTTCTGTTGTTAATACATAACATACATAATCAGCCTATAATGTTCCCACTGCTGGGGCACAGGCCTCCTCTCAGTGAGAGGTAGTGGGCCGTAATCCACCAAGCGGGCCTAGTGCGGGTTGGCAGATGTCACATGTCTTCGAATTTTTGGTTCTAGGACATGCCGGTTTCCTCATTATGTTTTCCTTCACCGTTTTGATAGCAGTGGTGATGAAATAATTTACACCAATTAAAGCACCTGTTTGGATTCGAACCTACAACTTGTAAGACGCGGCCATTACCACTTGGCCACTACTGCTCTCACTCACTCTCACTGCACTTGTTAATATTCTGATTTAAATACTGATTAGTTTTACACACGCGCGCAATTCGCAGGCGGCCTCAGCTCTGCGGATCCAACAGTAAATGTTTTTTGTCTAAAACGATGATTATAATCTTCATTTAAGCTTATAATTACCATTTTTTTTCCAATTTAAGCAATCAACACTAATTACTATATTTTTTCGTACAATTTATCGATATCACTCATCCCAACACTACAGTACACTATCTTGCCACTTATTAGCTATATGGTCTCGCAATTTATCGGCTGGGCTCTGAAAATTGCTCGCCAGTGTAGTGCCGAAGTTAGTTAAGCGATGGTTCAATGTGGCCTTACATGTAAAATATAGGGTGTTGTGTTTTGTGGGTGTGGGAGGGGGCTAATTGCTTTACAGTAATTTGAGGGTAGTTTTAGTTTTAACAAAAATGTTGGAGAATTTGGTACTTACTAAGATGTTTTTCTAAATGGATTTGATGAAGAAATCAATTCATACGTATAGCAAAAACGTGAAGTGACTTATGGACAGTTCACACTCACATCTGTCATGAAGATTCTTTTTTTTTATTTTGAACGTATTCAATTGTTTTTAGACATATTCGTAATTTTTCACGATTCTAGTGTGTGAATGCGGTCTACGTCCATGTGGGAGTGAGCTGTGCAATTTGTATCCAAGAAACAATATTCACTATGATTTTTACATAACATAACCATAACATCACGCCTGTTTCCCCGAAGGGTTAGGCAGAGGTATACCTATAAGTACACCCACATTTCGCCAGTAATGTATTAGGGACCTATTACCATCAACCGGGCACAAATCCCGGCTTTCGGCTTCTAACTCTCTTTGCCCTTTCTTCGGAAAAATTGCATTTTCGCAGTAAAATAGCTTCCATTGCTATCTCAGTGTGCCTACACCCTAACTCTTTAACAAACTTGCGAACCATCCTAACATCCCTACATCCCTCCACCCTTTCCAATAACAGTGTATTAGCCAATAAATTGTCAATTAATAAACAACTTTGCCAAACAACCATTGGACAACTAGACCGGGTTTGTACTGGTCCCTTGGTCCTGAGGGTACAAAGTACGTGATATGTTGGGAATGAGTACATGTTTTGGGTTCTATAGACTTGTTCGAGATTGGTTAATAGGTTTTGGTCCTAATTGGACAAGTGTGAATGAGCTATTTATAGCCGTATGTTTTGTAGTTAATCTGTTAAATTAGAACTATGTGATCATTGGTTAATGACGGATTAAAATATGTTTAGGTAATTGGCATTTTTAACTAATTAGAGGTTGTATTTCTGGTGAAAATATCTGGACACCTGACACTAAGTTTTGCCGTCATCCTTGCTAAGATTTCATGAGTCTACTGGTTGCAAGCGACTGCTGATGATTGTTTCTGGGGTTCGATCTTCGATTTGAGCAAAGTTTTATAGGGTTTTGCAGCCCAGAGTCTGAATTCATGCCAGGTAAATGGCAATAGGCTTACTCACAATTTAATGTGACATAAACATAACTAAGCTACAACCTCTTTGATAAAACAGGCGTGATTTTATGTTACATTTAAATATTTTATGATAACTACACCATAAAAAAACTCAATGGTAATTTAATATTGCAACAAAAATAAAATGAATTCTCCCACAGGCTTTTTGTTCAAAAACGATTAAACCCAACTCCACTAAATTTCATCCAAAACATCTAAATCGTATAAGCCCTTGACTCTAATTCGTTAACTTTTTCGTGTTTAATTTCGCGATGGAATAAATTTTCATTTAGTCTGCTGATACCGTTTTATTAATGTGCTCAATTATACAGACAACGCTGTAAGATGGCGGTTGCTAGAAAAATTGGAGCCAGTTTTAAGGTGTAATAGCTATTAAGTTTTTGGGTAAGAATTATTAGTTTTTTGGAAGGACCTGGGATATTTAGATGACCATAATTGCTATTAAATTACTTTAACATCATTTAAAAAAATATTGTTTCCTCTTAATTCTTTATTAAA
This sequence comes from Hydraecia micacea, assembly GCA_914767645.1. NCBI lineage: Eukaryota > Metazoa > Arthropoda > Insecta > Lepidoptera > Noctuidae > Hydraecia > Hydraecia micacea. Next base: position 851,393 of record OU611801.1, on the reverse strand, counting down.
AATTAAATAAAGAGGACACAGATAGTATTATTTATCAAGCTATTAAATAAAATAATGTATTTTTTTGTGAACAAATTAATCATTCAAAATAGGTTCTTTCAGTTTGACAGCACTAACCCACCATTGATCAAGCGTGATGAATTGATGATCAATACCTACCGATTACTACAGGGTTAAATTTTAATCACCGTTTTCCTCGTAAGAGGATTTCATGTTTGGTCCCATAGTAAAAGTTGTTCATAATGATGAGTACAATGACCCCTTAAGAGGAAAACGGTGATTAAAATTTCACCTTGTAAATATTATGATAATAGGACTTTGCTTAGTAGTCTGTGGTACTTACATAATAATATTAAAGCTCACAAGTGGGGCTGTTACTTGCTATATACCTACTAATTTATGTATATCTCATCATCATCTGCCTTTTTTTTTTGTTGCGCGGTGGAAATCCTCATGGACTTCCTCCATCGTGGGGGGGACAGAGGGGCATGCCGGACTCTTACCGGCTAAAACCACCGCGGTGTTCCACCTCTACCTATGGCCGGGGGTGCGGGATTCGCATAAGCATTCACCGCTCCCATCATCATCTGCCTAGCCTTTTCCCAACTATGTTGGGGTCGGCTTCCAGTCTTACCGGATGCAGCTGAATACCAGTATTTTACATGGAGCGACTGTCTATCTATATCTACTAATAAATAAAGCTGAATAGTATTTGTTTGTTTGTTTCAACGCACTAATCTCTAGAACTACCAGTCGGATTTAAGAAAATATTTTTGCATTTGATAGCCCAATTCTTGAGAAAGGCTATATGTCATTTACCATCACGCTAGAACCCTTAGGGGCCAAGCAAAAAGGAACAAAAAATAAAGATAGAACGCTAAGTGAAAACGAAATAACAACCGCGTGCATGCGATGCGATGCGACGGGTTGGGTCGGGGGAGCAAGTAATTTTACGCGGACGAAGTCGCGGGCAGAAGCTAGTATTACTTTCACCCTAATCAATCTATGGTATTTTAGTACCAAAGGACTAAGCATAAAAATCTCGAAAAACATCTCTATAACAATTAACCTAGCCTCGTTTCGTCTCTACCCAACAAAAGCCTAATATTCTAATCACCCCCAGCCACTCGGGGGTAACTTGCCATATAATTTTAACATGATTCACCGCAGTTCCAACTTGTGCTAACTTTGACACAACTTTCTTTGGATTTGAATAAAAGTATGTCTCTCGGGCTGGTTTGAATGGCATTTGAGTTGAAACTTTGATGGCTTAGTATTGGGAATTTATGAAAAGGAGCAGATGAAGCGGCTTTTGATTGACGCGCGTCTAGAATGTGTCGTTTACGACTGAGCATGTCTGGCTCTGAAGTTGTAAGCGTTACCATAGATTCAGAACATGATCCTGAAAAAATTAATCCCAGTGAATCCCAGTGGGGGTTGAAATTTTTCAGTATACATTTTGACCGCATAGGTATCGCAGATTTCTCAGCAACACAAAAACAACAGAAAACGCACAACACACAGCAAACAGCAGATTTTTTTTTAATAACCAACGAAATATTTCTACGCTGGGGGTCTAGAATCACGTATTGAATCCATGGTAAGAGGTTGCGCTTCGATGTCCCTGGCACCCTGAATATTTTGTCCAAAATGGGCTCAGTCAGTACAATGAACTATGCTTTATAATACATTAACTACCAAAAACGGTCAATATAAGTAAAGAAGGTACATACTAAAGGCAGTGAAGCGACTATCTGTTGGAAATTCCAATAAAATTCACGCGCGTTAAACGCTAGCGTATTGAATTCACGCCGCGCGATGTGTGCACTCGTGTGTGACGCCACGTCTGGGTACAATCTTATACTATTTGTGAGAAAAACCCATCTTTACTGAACTCTTATTTTTACTTTGCTATACTTAAATGACAGCTAATATGTACTATATAATGTCATGTTGACAAAAAAAGGTCGAGCGCAGCTGTCATTTTAAGCTAGTGAATTAAAAAATCAGTTTAGATTTCGATTAATGTTATTTTATTAGTATTCAAGATCGAATTAACATCGAACTACCTACATATTATTTTGAAGTGAAATATTTTTCCAACAATTTCCATACATACGAGTTAATTGACTTGCGGTTTACCTACATTTATAATAATGTATTAATGATAGTAGTATAATACCAGTTTCCTTATTAATATTCAGGGTTGATTTTTGAGCCGCGGCTCTAAGAGCACAGGACGTTATAGAATGGCAACATCACAATAAAATGGAAGAATTGACGTTTTTCTAGTGGATTGTACCGTCTTAAAAAAAATCTGTGAATGCAGTTAGCAATTACTCAGAAACTTAAGAAAACGTTTTCCTGTAGCTACAACGGTAAAGGACCTGCCCTTGCTGCCCCGTTAAAAAAACCACCATGTATATTGGTAACATGTCGCTAGCTACAATATACGGGCTAACATTGGTTCTTAGAAACATTACCAACCAGGGAATCAAACCCAGGACATCCCGGCTCAGCAGTCTCGCCTTGATCCAATTTATCAATTTTATTTTCATCATCTACATACCTCTAACATCCAGCTTGATCTTCTTCACAATGTCAGCATCCAGTGCGGCGGAGCTCACCACACAGGTCAGCTCACCCCCCAACTCCTCGCGAGTCACCGTGAGAGGCAGTACCCTGGTGATGGTGGAGTTGTCTGGGGTTATTGTCTCTCCTGTGGACAAGGGATAGAATAAAAGGTTAATATTAGGTTACGTTGCATGGTGTTGGCAAAATGTGGGTAGAAGTGTCGACGGTGGTGATATGTCACTGCTATAGGATATCCCACCACCCACCACAACCATCTAGATAACGCAAGAGCAACTACATCGCGTGACAAAAATCGCACTAGCTTACGTACAAAAATCGTAAGCTGCCACTTTCGCGCTCAGTCCTGTGTACTGCTGGCTGGGTGAGCGTGAGCGCTGGCGCTAGGCCCCGGGGGTGGGGCAAGACGGGTGCCGCACGCGGCGGCGTCCTTGAATCGATTTCATTTTCCCATCACTAAATAGTGCTTGTGACGTCAGAGTAGGTTAATCAAAAAATGGCACGCTTGGTTGTCATATAGATCGTGATACTTGCGTTATCTAGGTCTATCTATATCTGTGGTTATTCTCCACAAAATATTTTGTACTTATCGCAAAGGAGTGGATCTCCTGCGTTTCTAGATACAGAATATTTGGTACCTTAATAAATTTTCGTAATCACAACGTTAACCGACATCCTACTTTTATTCTCAGCTAGTCTAACCACAGTATAATCCCTCCTTAGTATGCGTGCCTTATCCACTGCTCGCTCAGCTCTTAATTTACCAGCTAAGGGGGGAATCTCAAGACGAGGCTCTTCGCTACAAACCCGTTTATTGACGAGTGTATTGGTATTGCTTTCGAGTTACGTTCAATAATATTAGTGTTGGATTTAGTGAACATTTGATAGATAGTTACAGTTATACGGGCTTTGACTATTTTGATAAATGATTTCAGGCCATTCTTGATATGTTACGAAGTCGAGGCAATTTTCTCCTGTTTCTTTCACAAGAATAACTTGACTAAATTGCTATACTTTGTTTTAAATATACAAAATAAGAGCCGCCATAATTCTGAATATGACCTGCAGGTAAACAAAAACATAGAAATCTTTTTCTTCGAATAGACACAATGACACCAAAGTTAAGGTATTACCTAACATAACATCACGCAGATATTCTCCAAAGGGTTAGGTAGAGATAACCTATAGTATACACACATAACAGTTAACTAATTGTTAATATTTAGGAGTAACTGGGTATGTAGGTATTATAATGCCTACTCTTCCCCTCAGAACGTCGCACGAAATAACGTGGTAACCAACTACATAATAAAAGACTCATGATCACTTATAAAATATACGCTAATAAAAAAGAACGTGTGGGGTCACCCCGACCCCAGGCAGGAACGAACTTCAAAATGAAAACCCAACTTGGCGGCTGCAATATTAATAATATTCGCAGCCGCCATGGATTTTCAATTTGACCTCACTATCAGCTTCAGCACCCTCGAAAACCATGACGAATATCTCTGAATCTCTCTATTATATGTAAGAAAAAGTCGCATGGAGGGGGCACAACGCGCATTTTCGTTACGTGACGATTTCTCCCAGTTTACTCCTACCGCAAGCTCCGTTAAAGAACTTCATTCCAAAAATAAAGGCCTTTGATTCAAACAATTTAAATTCTCCTCCAAAAAAAACCTGAAACGCTTCAACCCCCTCCCCCCCTCAATTGTCCCAATAAAGGACGAAAATCGTTGAAAATTCTCACTCAGTGATTAAAACCTAGTACTCCCAGTAGCACACAAAACAAAATAAATATCGGCCACAGGACGGGGACACTCGGAAGATTTATAGCACCTGCCCATTCCGATCAAACAGGCCGGCTGGATACGATATACTGAGTTTTCGGTTAAAAAAATTCACTAGTTTTTCTGGGTTTTTTAAAGGTACATATTGGCTGTAATTCGGTTTTGCAGCAGCTGGAGTAAGAGAGAAATGCAATTTGTCTTTTTGAAGACAGAACAAGAAAGAGATGGTAATAAAGCAGTCTTCTGCATAGTTATAATAAACTAGAGTCAGCCCGCGACTTTGTACGCGTGCAATCAGACTTAGATTAATAAAATTATATGTTCACGTTTCCTCACGATGTTTTCTTTCACCGATGTCAATGGTTTCCAAGATTGTCGAAGAGAGTATAATTATTACGAATTGATAAAGTCATAATAGTACTTGCCGGGATTTTAACCCACAGCCTCATGAGTGAGAGGCGAAGGCCACTGGGCCATCACGTAATCAAAGAGTTCAAAATCAGAAAGTTATAATACTTATTTGAAACAAAACACGATCTAAACCCATCGCAGAAACAAGCCATGTATTTGAACTAAAACAATATCTAGCTTCTAAGCCCCTTAACGATCTGCAAACATAAATTCAGCGAAGTTTCATAACGCCTAGTTTTCAGCCTGAAAGCGCTGAAACAGAGAAACAAGCTAAGACTTCACCAGTTTGCTTTTTGTACGGCATTGTTTGAGTTTTAGTCTGTATCCATACAACATTATCCTAAGCCTAACTAATAATTATACGGGCAGTATAAATGCGAAAGTGAATTTGTTTGTCTGTTTGTTTGACACGCTTTCACGCTAAAACGGCTGAACGGATTTCGATGTAAGTTTGACACATGATAGACCATCATCTGATTTAGGAGATGGGATACATCCCGATATGCTTACGGGATCGAGACGTATGCGGGGGAAACCACAGGGTGGAGCTTGTATTATAATTAAATGCGTAAGTAACTCTGTCTGTTTATCTGTCTGCCTGCTTGTTACAATTTCACGCCTTAACGGCTGAACGGATTTCGATGAAATTTGGCACACAGGTAAACCATGGCCTGCGTTAGGACATAGGATATTTCTATCCCGGTAGTAAGTTCCCGTGGTATAATTTCTGACCACCACGCAAGCAAAGCCCGGGTAGAACCTAGTTTAATAATAAAATTTCTATCGCTGAGCGCTGAAATGGAATCTGTCTAAAAGATGTTTGTTATTATTATCTCGGGAACTGTAATGAAGAGAAATAAGTTTATGTTGCTATTTTACTTGAAGGGCAGTGAAAAATTACTTTTCGTCCGTATTACAGCGCAGACATAATTCTGGGAGATTGAGCTTTTTTTTTGGCTGGGAAATCATATAATGACTCCTCCCGCTCTGGGTAGAGCGGAAGGGAGTGTCAGACTCTCACTGACTAAAACCCACCCGTGTTCCTTCCTTAGCCCTTTATGTTCCGGGGCAGCGGTAAACCTTTCGAACGATCCCGCTACCCCGGCAGAAAAAAAATGATTGAAAATAAAAAAATAAAATGAAAAAATAATAAAATGTTTGTAATGTTTGAAAATGTTTGCTTTCTAGAACGTCGTCTCTGTCACTCATATCTGTGTCACAGTCTACTTCTATAAAATTCGATGTTTAACATAATATAAACTCATATAAACTCATGCCTTCTTCTCATGGCAGAAACTTCAGAACGTCACCTGCTACCTTCGATCAACATCGTTGATCGAAGCCTGCTACGATCCTTACATACTCCTTTTGCTTCGTTTACGTTCATACAAAGAAAGAAAGTAAGAAAAAGTATTTATTGCGAATCGTATAGGAAGATCACAAACTAAACTAAATACAGTAAAAAAAAAAACAAGTTATATAAAAAAAAAGTAATAAAAAGAAAAATGAAACATAGTCCTATACGAGGCCAAAAGGCTCCTATCTCAGCATGATGCTCCAACATTTAAAAAATAAATGTGTGCGCTGGTATTCTGATAGGGCCCGCTGTGATGTCACGGGCAGTTACAGAAATAAATAAATAATAAAATAGGTATAATGATTATGTAAAATATTAGCACATACAATAAAATATTAATTTTTAATCCGCGCCAGACGTAACCTCATTACTTGTCTATGCCTTGAGTGTTAGAGGCACTCTTGCGTGTCTGTGGAATTTCTGTGACAAGTACTTAAAGGGTCGTAGGCGCCGACCTTTCGGCATGAGTAAAATAATACATCTGGTCATATACGCACTCCGGTTGCGAGTACTACGCACCTGACCCTTTGATGTGTCATATTAAAACTACTAGGTATTGGACAAGGTTTTATACCTACTTTCAAAGCGTGATATTGGTAAAGTCAGGTAAATTCATTGTTTAGCAAAATTTAATAACAACTTAAATAATTGTCTGTATATTCAAATCAGAACTAAAAACCGGCCAAGTGCGTGCCGGACTTGCACACGAAGGGTTCCGTACCACCGTACTACATATTAACAAAATCACGTTTGTTGTATGGGAGCCCCCCTTAATTTATTTTATTTTTATTTAATTATTTATTTTTAAAGTGAATAAACAACTATGTACCTATTCTGTAAATATTTCAAGTGTCTACCTGTCGCCGTTATTAATATTGAGCAAAAAACGGAAAAAAAATCAAGTCTGTTGTATCGGAGCCCCCTTAAATATTTATTTTATTCTGTTTTTAGTATTTGTTGTTATAGCGGAAACAGAAATGCAGCATCTGTGAAAATTTCAACTGTCTAGCTATCACGGTTCATGAGATACAGCCTGATGACAGACAGACGGACAGTGGAGTCTTAGTAATAGGGTCCCGTTTTTAACCTTTGGGTATGAAACCCTAAAAAATCAAATTAACGTAGGGTGTCAATTTGTTTAACAGTTAATTTCCCTGACTTCGCATACCCACATTTTCAATAGGTGAACCCGCAACCTATGTATGTAGTTATTATACTCACGAACCAAGGCCGAAAACCATTTCCTATTTCCCAATTTACTCAAAGCGATCCATAATTGCAAAATAAAAAATAACCCACCAGCGTCCATACATCATTTTGATAGATACCACTCGTATTTTAACCCTGCATTGATGCGGGCACAAAAGACCCGTTTATTACACCAAACGGGAAGGTATTTGGACAACAGCAGGGGGGGTTGGATTCCGAAAATATGAAATGTGCTTCACGGATGGCCGGTTACAGGTAAACATGTACTTTAGACCCCAGAATCTATTCGAGATGAATGTTGTTTTACCGTTGTCCAATTGTTTAGGGTTTATAAGAAAAAAAGATGGTTTTCGTTAGAGTCGGTAGTAATATTTATGGGTAGGTACTATAGGGAAATTTGACTTGATTTAGTGACGTTATCATTAGAATAATTTAACATGTATTTGTATTGTATTTATGTAACAATTAATTATTCATCTGTATTTATTGTAAGAGTTAGTTTTGAGAAGTCGGTTGAGTGACGCATTATCGTGACGTCAATCTATACTTCTATATAATATTATAAAACTGAAGAGTTTGTTAGTTTGTGCGCTCTAATCTCTGAAACTGCCAGTCGGATTTGAAAAATTAATTTTGTATTTGATAGCCCAATTCTTGAAAAAGGCTATAGGCTATTTAACATCACGCTAGGACTCTTAGGAGTCGAGTAAAAAGAAAAAGAGTCAGAGAGATTGCTAAGCGTAAACGAGGCAATAGCGCCGGCAGGCGATGCAATGAGACGGGGTGGATCGGGAGAACAAGACACGCGGGCAGAAACTTGTATTAATATATTAATATACAACATATTAAGCTATTTATCCAGGGACATCTTAATCTGTTTTTAAATGCATTACATAACATACATACACAATCAGCCTATAATGTTCCCACTGCTGGGACACAGGCCTCCTCTCTGTGAGAGGGAGTGGGCCGTAATCCACCACGCGGGCCCAGTGCGGGTTGGTAGATGTCACATGTCTTCGAATTTTTGGTTCTAGGACATGCCGGTTTCCTCACGATGTTTTCCTTAACCGTTTTGAGAGCAGTGGTGATGAAATAATTTACACAAAGTAAAGCGCCTGTCTGGGTTCGAACCTACGACCTACAACTCGTAAGTCGCGGCCTTTACCACTGGGCCGCCACTGCTCTTAAATGCATTATCAACCATTAAACCAGTGTAAACATCTCTATAATCTTCTAATGTAGAATAATATCCTATATAATTCTAGACTTTTCCATAAAAAACAACTTCCCTTTCCTTTTCTTACTATGTCACAAATCTCTATACCTACCGCCTAAAACATAACATAACACAACGTCCATCCGAAAACCCTAATTCAACGATCTCAATCCTTGAAACTAAAAATAAATCGTTTCAATTGAACCGTATACCCGCCCATCCCGTCAGGTGTAACGAAATCCAACGCAATGAAGTGAAAACTTCACCATCTGGTGAACGGATCGCTCTCATGAAATATGTATCAAAAACCTTTAGCTAAAAGTACCTATGCTATGGGTATGGTCGACCTCGAAATTCCTAGACCACCCTGTAATAAGGCGTTGTAGACACAGATGCTACGATTTGTTTATTTATTTGATACACCAATAACAATACATACAAATAATTAAAATAATACAATAATCATTCACCAAAAAATAACGTAATTATTTAAGAACGATAATTATGAAAATAAAATTATTATAACAATACAAAATGTGTATTTGCATTAATATGAGTGTAAATTATATCTAGGTTTACTATGAACCTACCCAAATACTTGTTGACCATTTTCTACCTAGTCAGGACACTTCACCTTCAGAAGGTATGGGAGGACAGTGTAGTCCTGTCAGTGAGATTTGAAAACATTGTAAAAACCAATTATTTGTTAAATAGTTACCGTGGAGTGGCCGGCTCTTCTCCATAGGAAACAATCAAGTGGAATCGTGCACCTAGCTTTTGACGTTTCATAAGTGTAGGTTTTATGAAATTACTGGTATTCAGCTGCATCCGGTTAGACTGGAAGCCGATCCCAACATAGTTGGGAAAAGGCTAGGCAGATGATGATGATGATAAGTGTAGGTTTTATGTAAAGTAAAATACTTAATTCAGATTTTGTAATTTTTTTAAAGTTTGAATTTAACTTGCACGTCATAAAATGACAAGTATTATTTGTCTAAGTAACAGTTAGATTCAAACTTAGTGAAGTTTCAATTTACTAGGATTTGTTGTCAAAAGTGGTAAAGAAATAACGAGGTCGACTATACCTGTACTAAAAGTTCCCGTGGAAAATTGAGAGATATATTTTTGATGTAGGGATGCTTACCTTTCGTTTAATTATATTCGTAATTTGTAATTTGGGTTTGGACTAATTAATCCCAGAATTAAGTGCATCATAAGTACGGTTGGGTTGGGACTACCCTGGTTTTTGAAAGTCTGATTAGTAAGTGTACAACCCGCAAGAGTTACCTTGAGACTTTGCTCGGATGACGTCAGAGCGCGGTACTGAGGCGTCGTAGGTGAGAGAGGTAACAGCGCGGGGGTCGGGAGGGGCCGCTCGGGTCTCAAGATAACGCTTGCGGGTTGTACAAATGTACATGTTTATTTTATTGTAAACTGTTGTGATTGATTGCCATCGTTGACAGTGCTTGCAATCCAATTAAATAAGCATATTAAAAACCTCCATGAGAAAGATTTCCCCAGAAAGTACTAAGCTATACCAAATTTTCAACTGTGTTCCGGATTGAAGTGCACGTAAAAATTAAAAGAACATGAGACTTAATTTTTTGTTGGTACCTACTGCATTAAATCCGCTTTTGGGATCAAAAACCAATAAGCCCTTTTACGTTCTCGTTTACTTAAAAATATTTTAAACGAAAAACGAGCCGAAAATAACACCTCAATTACTCCATTCTATAAACCAGCACAAAAAAAAACTTTTCCGAAAAAAAAGGACTTGAAACACGCACCTTTCTTTCCCACAGCCTTCACTATAAATACCCATTCCTATTCTGCCCACAAAAGAAATCAACTACCATTTAAAAAAAAAACAGGGAAGCCGAAACTACGGCAGTGTGTGGGTTAACTAGAATTTATAGCCGGCTGCACAAATTAATAGCCGTTTTCGGAAGCGAGGCCTAATTGTGAATTGTGCTCGATGCGTGTCTCAATAATGTTTGGCGATCGCTAATTTATTTATTTAGGTCGTTTTTTGAGAGGGCCTCTGAAAATAATTGGTTTAACAGTAACTGTAGTTTTAGGTAAAGAGTTTTATACAGTTTTCCATTCTAGGGTGTCGTAAATCGTTATGTGAATTTGCTTGTACTTGACCCACCTATGGACAAAAGTGGATCGGCACAAAATCAAAAAGTCATTTATACAAATTAGGCTGAGAATCAGCACTTTTCGAACGTCAAAATTATATAAGACAGTCGCCCAAAATGCCCGCCTTTCACACAAGAATAGAAAGGCCTATGCCCAGAAGTGGGTTTTTTGGGATGCATGAAGAAGCCTCCTCGTGTAGCGCAATTTGTTCCGCCAGTTACTCAACTGAACAAATCAAATCAAATCATTTATTTCAATTAAACCATGTACAGGCACTTTTGAATTGTCAAAATTAAATAGTCAGTCAGTTAGTCAGAAAGTTGAAGCTAGTTGCCCATTCCAAAACGTAGAACCGAGCGCTCGGCGCATCCTGGACAGTCACACCCAACACCTTATTTGACTAGCCAATTCTTCCTTTGCTGTGGTAGGGCTAACCCCGCCTGTTTAGCGACGACCCTCCCACCGGAGTCCAGCGTCAAGCAGCCTGCTGTGTTTCGTCGATGCGTGGGAGATCCAGTGCCTTAGGCATCTTCTGGAATCTTCTTCTTCTTCTTCTTCCATCGCTTTCCATCAGGCGTGATCGAGGTCAAGAGCGGGTCAATAAAAAAAAGTGGGTCAAGTCGGGCTGTTGAAGATGATGATGGGCAAAAGCCTTTATTCATACAGAAAAGGAACTAGGAATAATAATCATGCTTGCCTATGCTTGCTCACATTTCATGTTCGCATTTAAGCGATTTCAGGCCATTAAAAGTTTCCGACGAAGTGACTTGTCCGAGTGAGACTTTTACGAAAGTTAAAGGTGCCGATAATGCATTAAAGTGCAGTTACTCTAGAAGACGCGTCTCGTTGTGATTAAAATTGGAAACCTTGTGCTCAGTGCCAATAAAAAACGAGTGTGCTTATGACCACACGAGTGAAGTGAAACTTCTTCTTAGATATACGGAACGTATTTGGCTATGAGAGGAAGAGAGAAAGAAAATGTGCGCGCGCACTGCTGTCTCTTGCTTATATCCCCCACTCAACTCCCGTTCGCCTCGCCCGATCACACTTTTCGTAACGCTTACGTCACGCGTTCGCCAGCTTACTCCCCAAGTCAAGCGTGCGTAAAGAAGTTTCACTTCAATAATAATTCTTTAAACCCATGCCACTACACTGCCAATTTTTTATTTTTATTGTGTGCTTAATAATTTTGCTAGCAATATGTATGTATATGTATAGTATACTTAAAAGAGTACCTAAAGTACTTACAACTTTGTTTAACAGTAGATGCAAGTTAGATGCTTGTTTGTATACCAAATAGTAATAATTTTATAGAAAAACGCGGGACACAATGTGAGTGATTTCCAAACTTTTTAACCCTGAGTATCTCGGTGAATTTTTTAATGGTTTAAAAGTTATGACTAATTTTTGTTTTTTTCAATCACTTCGTATAGTGCTCAAAGATAAAAATCATAAAAAAACACTATCAGGGCTGTCAATTTAATTGTTTTATATAGGCCTGATAGTTTTCTAATGATTTTTCATTTTTAATTGGTCATAAATTTTAAACCGTTAAAAAAAATCACCGACATTTTCACGGTTAAAAAGTTTAGAAATGACCTTGCCCACGCCCCTATTCGATTTGATACATACTTCCAGGGACAACCTGTATAACCCCGTATTTCCGAGGAACCTAGGAGCCGAAATAAAAAACCTTGCCTTCAGTTGAAGACACAGAAATCCTTTCCCCTGGCCGTATAAGTGTGACGGTACGGACCGATGGAGCGCACACTAGTTCAAGTGAGGACCATGTTATGTAGGAAGGACCTATTGACTTTAGTTGAAGGAAAATGTTGGTATCTAATTTCTATTCAAACTTGTGTTTCAAATTAATATTCTTGCAAGTTAAATAAATATCAAATTTATTTTAATGGTACCTACCTAATTAAGTTGATTGCAGAGTGACTAGCACTAATAAAAAAGTTATAAAAATGTTTGAAGTTGTAGCGTAAACTGAACTTTACTGTGAAGTTATTTTTCCATAAACTCATATTTGTTTACATTTTTAGCAAATACATCGCGAATGCAGATTACAGACATGGCTCGGATGTTAAAGGTGTGTATGGATGCAAAAACCAGTTCAAAAGGAATGTTGGTGAGTTTTCTTTTTGATTATCGTTATTCTAGTATTTATAATAGTGAAAGTTTGTTACTCCAGCGCGTATTGCAGGTCATGACCTGACGTTTTAGGTTAACACATAGGCTAAATATATTTTATCCATGCACATTATGTAAAACCACGGATGATTATTTAGTAAAACTGCGGTCATGATCATATTATTATTATGCAATAAATACATAGTTGGTGCAGTCCTGTCTGCAATTTAACAAGTAGGTAAGTATATGCCTTTACTAAACATTTCGGCGTTGATCTTCTTCTTAGCGTGTCGATAGCAATCTAAATGGACTCAGTCCAGAATTCGGCTACTTGTTTGGCGCCATCACCAGCGTCCATCAGTTCCTGTAATGTACAGCTGACAGGACACGCAGGACACGATATTAAGTGTCCCATCGCCGATATGGGACACTTAATATCGGCAGTGATGGCTGTGACTAAAATATGGCATTTTTCTCTTCGCATACAGACAAGAATCAAGCTCAATCAAGATCAAAAACTAAAAAGAAAGATTCCTCAAGACCTTACTTAAGAGGCTGTAATAACATACAGAGCACTCACTGGACAGCATCCGTACAAACCCGTTAATAAAACCAAATATCTGCAAAAATGATAGTTTACAATAAAAATCAATAAAAAAACAAGATCAAGCAAAAATGATCAACTATTTCAACCCATAATCTTATCTTTGTTTAAAATCTGGCTACAACATAAAGACATGGTTTCCTCATTATTTTCCTCGACCTTAAATCCAGCGATACAATAATCCTCCCAAAAATTAAAGATGTATAAGCAGATTTAAGAATCATTTTACTTTGCGCGAGTCATAAATTAAACTGCTCTAATATATCAAATTGCTCATCGCGGTAGATAATCTCTTGGTACATAGCCCCTCAGTTTAATTTCATTTTGTCCGCAAAATTACCATTTTTATTGGTCAATATATTATACGAGTCTAATAAACATAATATAGTCTTTTAGGGAAACTGTTTGGAGAGAATTTTTGTTATATTACGTCTGGGTTGAATGAAGAATACCTTTTTGAGAAGTGTGGCGATTTTAAAATACCATTTTGGCAGTTTGAGAAAGTGTAAAGACGGCTTGACTTATTTGTTTTCATTTATTAGTTTTAGAGATGGAAGCAGTGAAACTGGCTAATCAACGAAACTGGCGAATTAAATAAACTGACGACTGAGGGAAACTGACCAGTGATACGCGGACTCGTTATAATGCTTGACGGGCAAAGAACCTAAAAACAATTTTTGGTAAGTAATTTATTTCGTACATTTTTTTTTTTTGGTTGGACGCCCTCGGTCTACTACTTGGACCGACGCGACGATCTTCGCAGGATGGCTGGTAGCAGCTGGATGAGAGTTGCCGAAAATCGAGTTGAAACCGAAAAAATAATTACTACTTTTTCTTGCCAAAAAATACTGTCCCTACTCCAATACCATCAATAATGAAAAAAAAAAAACACAAGAAACAAAAATAGCGCGAAGTATTCGAACGTCAAATTCAAACGAAAAAAAAACATTCCTTCTTCAAAAGTTTTACTTGCCAGCTATCGCATACAGCTATCCGACAAAAACTCAGGCAGTCCTTTTCCCAACGTTTAAACTGAGTCAGGCCCTTAAGTACCAAGTTCTACCAACTTATTGTGATTGATTTTTCTCTTATTTTCTGGGGCTTGAGTTCCCTTGAGTTCGGAAGCACAACTTTCCAGAATTTTCGGAAACAAATGAACGTGAAATTGGTGGAAAGTACTTACGATTTAAGCGATTGCTTCTGAGATGGAATTGGCGGGAACGGTGATTTTTCTTTGAGAGTTATTAGTGGTTGTGAAGTGATAGTGGGTGAGTGTGAAATGTTAGGTTAGGGGCGAAAGTAATTCTTTGTGGTTTTAAAATGAATTTATTTAGGAGTGATAATTGACTTATACTAATTACAATTATAACGGGCTATTTAGATTGTATAAACAACTAGACGTGGCAAGCGTACCTTTTCAGAAATTAATATTTACTGGTGAGGAAAATTCATTATCAATTTGACTAACAACTCAAATTGGCCGTATATTCAAATCACCACAGTCAACTTTGACTGTTGTATTACGCGACAGATTGACGTAGGGTGTTAATTTGAAATAATTATAATAAATTTCCCTAACTGTATTACTATACCATCTTTCGTCAGAATTCATTCGTTAAAACTTAGGTATTAATAAATAATAAATAGACTAATTTTGGAATTTAAAATAATTAACATGAAAAAGAAAAGAGTTCTTGGAAGGACCTGGGGAGAATTCTTTACAATGCAATGGGACAGTATAGGCTAAGCCTGTGATGTCCTACTGCAGGGCAAAATGCTTCCCTACTCTCTTTCTACCTAGTAAAATACCTAGAATTAATCGTAAAAGTAAAGAATACAGAGAATGGTTTATCCCAGTTTTATCGCTGAAAGGAGGTGAATCCATCGCAGTCCAAAAACATAAAAAATTGGTTTCATAATGAAAAATATTTTCAACATAATTCATATTTTCCGTAGTTCTATTTACAGCGCAATCTTTTACGACAACGTTATTTTTTTACTCGGAATCATTTATCATCTTCGAAAAACAAGCTGACGTTAGCATGTATAAATAGTATAGCATAAGCATTGAGCATAGACCCAACATAGTTGGGAAAAGACTAGGCAGACGATGAAGCATAATCAGCCTATAATGTTCCCACTGCTGGGACACAGGCCTCCTCTCTGTGTGAGGAAGAGGTCTGTAATCCACCACGCAGGCCAGTACGGTTTAATGGATGTCACATCACTTCGAATGTTACATTCTCGGTACATACCGGTTTCCGCACAATATTTTCCTTCATCGTTTTGAGAGCATCACTAACACACGATTAGTACACATAACATCACGCCTGTAATCAACGCAGGGATTGGCAGAGAGGTACTATAATACACCCACATTTCGCCAGTTATGTTTAAGTCCCATGTAATAGGGGGCGAGCCTATTGCCATCAACCGGGCATAAATCCAGACTCCGGACAGCTAATAAAAAAATCCTGATAGAAACCTACAATAACACTCCTCGACTTCGGAATCAAACCCAGGACCTCATGCTCATCAGTAGCGCTTGCGACTACTGGACCAACGAGGCAGTTCCTTATACACTGACGTACAAATAGTTTGACAGTGTGTAAATATTATGTTAGTGGAAGCGCACTTAGTATGTAATTGAGTTGCTGTACAGCGGCTTTGTCACTAGATTCCTGTGGTCATACAAGTTTGGGTTGTGAGGAATAAGCGGTAGGGGAGCGGGCTAAGAATGAAGATGAATGCTTATCTCTTGCAAACATTATGACACGTGAATAATTGGCGTAGCGGTTGCATGGTCACAGGTTCGCGGATTCCTGAGTGGAATAAATTAATATATTTATTATAGCCACACTTGGTAAAGACAGTTAATATTGTTGCAGGCTTTTTATATGTAAGTATATTTTTGATCAGGTGAACAGCGACAACTTTTTTTAGGTTGTATTTATTAATATCTAACAATTAATAGAAATACGAGTCTCTCTGATAACTTTTATATATTTTTTTCGCAAATATGATCTAAGTTTCCTCCTATGTAGCATGAATCATGATCCTAGTTTTTGACTCTCGATGGTCCACTCCTTATAGCGGCTTGTACAAAACTCGCAGTATGTATCAGTCTTAAATAACATAGACTCACATTAACTTTTAAGCCCGCTACAGCCCATGCCTTAGACCACATCACACTTGTCGACGACTTGACTAGATTTTAGCCTCCCTCGTAAACTTAGCCCGCAGTTTCCTGGTTTGTTTAGCCCCCAGTTATTATTGGACCAACACTTATGTGACTACAGCGTCCATTCTGCGATGTTTTGTTGGAACCAGTGTTTGGGTTAGTTGCTAGTTTCCTTGCATGTATTATTAATCTTGGAACTGTGTACAACTAAGATTCCATGTGAGCTGTTCAAGAAAACGCTATAGTGTAGGTAGAGACAAACTAGTTTGCTAGGGGACTGACTGCCTTGAAAAAGCAAACAGTACTTTAAAGTATAATTTCCAGTGGAAGCTCTGACATCATCATAACATAATAATCATGCATGTTTTTACCAGAAGGGGTAATTTCGCCAGTTATGTTTAGTTCCACGTTATAGCGGGTGAGCCTATTGCAATTAACTGGTCATGAATCCAGACTTTGTACTGTCACTAAAAATTTCCTGATGACAAATCCCCGACCACACTTTGCCCAGACCTGGGAATCGAACTAACGACCCCACCTTCACCAATTGCACTTGCTATACTAGCTAGATCAACGTCAAAGTAAACACAGGCCACATCTGTAGCACAACACACAAAATAGTTTTTTTTTCTCACAACCCCAATTTCGTTGCAAAAAAACAGTAACTAATACAACAGAAAGAAACGAAATCAATACCTACTCATTTCTCCAAAAAATAAATACTAAAATGAACAGTGACCTAAATACTGGGTTGTTTCGCGACTGTTCCCATTTCTTCAGTCCATGAGACGGCCATTTTAATTAGTTCCAACTGTTGATAATGGTAGAAAGTTTTCAAACATTCCCGACGTTTCAGTTTTTCAGTTACCTACTGAAGTATATAATGTTTTTATTAGTAGGGAAGCTGGCCTTTTTGGGATGTTAGTGGCAAAAACGGAAGGTTCCTTTTGTCAAATCGTTTCGTCGGTCCATCAGTAACAGGAAGGTCTTGTCCTAATAGTTGATGTTGTATGTATACCTTGTAATTGTTTCAAGAAAATAGAAAGGAACGAACATTGATCACCACTCTTTCTCACACACGACAAAGATACGCGACAAATAGACACAAGAGATGGCCTATTATTTTCTTGTTAAGAATTTTATAGTTAGTAAAATATAGCCTCGCGGTCGTCACGCAGTGGCTGCCTAATTACAGTTATGTGAGTAGAAAACTAACACTTGTTACCAACCCACCCTGGGCCCGCGTAGTGGATTATGGCCACTCTCTCAGTTGTGACCTTTATCAGGCTATGATTGGCATAATGTTTTATTTTATTTTTATAAAGATGACTGTTGTTTTTCACATTCTGACAAATCAAATAGTTGTCTCAGCGACCAGCAAATATATAGTCCGTACATATTTACCACTACACCCTCTCACAGAGAGGAAGCTTAATGTGTCCCAGCAGTGGGAACGTTATCTAGGCTGATTGTATATTAACCCCAGTTAAACTATACATCTTTTATCTTTCCCAACACATAGTCCTTTATCTTTCCCCGTTTATTTCAGTATGACATCTCGTCCCCATTTTGTACCCTATATTATTACGTATACAAGGTAGCTATATACAGGGTACCAAGAATTCAAGTTGAACAACACAGCGGTATGAACTAGCCGCAGCGACAGGGGAAATCACTAGTAGTGTGTTTAATTAAAACTCACTGTGTTATACATATTTGTATGATAATTTTAATATGAGAGGGCTTTATTTTAATAATCGCGTCGCTTTTATGGTTCCATACTGAAATTGCTTGAATTATTTTTATGTATTTGGTGCATGAATGCAGGCAACGAAATGCAGAATTTTGAAAAAGTAAGGCATTTGCGTAAGCAATATCATCAATGTCATGGCCTTGTGCCCATTAATTACGCTTTGGAATGGAAAAATAGCTTTATGTTTACATTTATGTTCGCATAACTCGTCAAAATGTAAGAGACAGCAGTTTTTTTTCGCGATTTTAGGTTTGGTCCCATAGTAAAAGTTGTTCATAATTATGAGTACAATGACCCTTTAGAGTAATGGGATATAAAAAAAAATTGGTTGTCTGTAAAGTCGGTTTACGGACGATAACTTTACGTGATAACGTCATAAGAAAACATGCCTCTCTATCGCTTGTTTCGCGCTCTCGCTTGCACGCTCGGCTCAGGTGGAACGTGACAATGAGTCATGCTTTTTCATGCGTGCAGCCGGCGTTCATCGATTTATAAGACGTTATCACGTCAAAAAAACACGTTGTATATTCTGAAGTATGTACTAAGAGGCAAGCAGTGTCATAAACATAAGCCCATATATTTCCACCTTATCTACATATTTAACCTGTATTCAAATCACTTAACCTACATACATAGCTTACCGACAATCGCACCGATCGTTTGATTCAGAAACAAAACACTGCGACAGGGGAAATCACGCTCAACAAACTTTAATTAAAATGAATTAAAATGCTTAATTAAATCGCGCAATGTGCCAACTTCTGCAACTATTTCAGTATCTTAGTCTCTCTCTTGGATAAGTGTTTTGTATAGCGTTGTCTCGGCTAACGTTTCTCCGCATCGTATTTTAATTGGAGAAGTTTTTAGATTTGGAATGAGAAACTATCAAATGTTTTTTGTCTCTTTTCTGAAAACTGTTTTATCTTCAGTTTTTCGTTTCTAGTTCATATAGGTGTGGAGGTATAAGGACTAGGACTGTTTATACTCAGAGTAGACGAATAACAAACCTCAACTAGTTCTTAAAATATGATTGACGTGTAAAAGTGTTTGTACAAACCTACTCATCCAAATAAAATCATCATGAAGTTCTAGGTTCAATAACGGCAAGTACCAATTTCACTTTTCAATTTCACACGTACTTATTTTCTATGCTGATCTTGGTTAGCTGAACCTCTGTTGTTGCTTGTTTGATTAACGCTTGATAATCGTTCTATAAGACGTACTCGTATTTAGAAAAAACCTCTTTCATAATTGAATTGAAAAAATGTAACCGCCAACTTTATTCTTAAGAAACGGGTCCTTATTATTTCTTAACTATTAAATATCATAGAAATGAGTAGGTACTTAATAAAAATCTTCAATTCACTTACTGACAGAACGCAGACCCTAAGGTTGCCTGTCCATTGACGCGGAGCGAGGCTGCGGAGCGGAGAAACGGAGAAATATTAACCAATAGAAAATTACATTTGAGATTTTATGCAATCCTATTGGTTAATATTTCTTCATTTCTCCGCTCCGCAGCCTCGCTCCGCTTCAATAGATAGGCAGCCTAAACCGCTGAGTCTAGAAGCCTGAAATTTAGCACAAGAGTTCCTTGTACCTATAAAAAAAGTGAGCATTAAGGAAGGCTTTTTGAAAATTCACACCCTGAAGGGAAATAGGACATGAAAGTTTGTATGGAAGTTTGTCATTTTTGCGAATGTGAATCTCATCGGGTTTGTAATGTATAACTCACCTAAACAAAACAAGTACCTATATTTTTACTCTCACATAACTTTTCCTGAACGTTCCGCCAACAAACTCCCAAAACAGGGGTGACAAACTATTGGCGTTTTAATTTAGAAATTTTAATGAAACTCGACCCCTGGAGTGGAACTTTCAGTTTTATAGTTACGCAGGCACGTTACGGTCAAATGCCAATTAAATTTAATAATTAACTTGTTTATAATTAATCTGTTTGCACGAGTTGGTTTATGGGAGTTTTATGGTTTTGTTTTCAAGGTTTTTTTATCGTATTGTGTTGAATAATTTATGATTTGGAGTTTTTTATGTAGCAGTAGAGAGCGTTCTGTCGAATTATTTATGACTAGCTGTCGCCCGTGACTTCATCTGCAATCCAGGATGAAAAGTAGCCTATGTCCTTTTCCACGTCCCAGGCTACTCATCTGACAAGTTTCATAACGAACCGTTCAGCCGTTTTTATGTGATTGAGTAACAAACATACAAACTTTCACATCTATAATATAAGTCTGATTAGGACTTTTTTATGTAGCAGTAGGTAGAGAGATCCGTTGTTTTTTATTGAGTTTTTTGTTTTCATTTGTGGTATAAAATAAGACTTATGTTGCACCAAACCACATTTAATAACAGCACACAACCAATCTTTTCAATAGCAAGCCAAAAGCAAACAAAATAATAAACCGACCGACTAAAAACAGTCCTAAAACCAGAGACACAAACCGCCTAAAACCAAATCCATCATCAATATTTCATCCGGATGAAATATTCACTGTACCACCATTATTTTTACTAGCAGCTTTCAAAATTGGAATCGGAAAAATCCTCGCCATACATCAAAGCTTTCTATCAAAGCATAGACAAAAAATGAAAAAAAAGGAACCGTTTGTAATCTGATCACACGTTTGTGATTGCAAAGTAAATTTATTTTTTTTTATGTTTCAAATCGGTCGTCAGCTTTCATGGGATTGGTTAACGATACGCTACCGGTCCATATCGCGTGGTTGACGGCCCGTTGATTGGTTCTGACAGTAGTGCTCAAAGTTTCATGAATGTATGACCATGGAAACAATATTGCACTCACTCGCTGTGGGTCCCCATAGCACAGCATCATGCCTTCTTATCACAGTCACAACGTGCAGTTGTCGACTATTAAGTACTGTGCTGCTATTTATCTATTTTATTTATTATTCGATTTAACTGATTTTTTTACTCGACTGCGCCAGAAGGAGGGTTCTGCTTTTCGAGAGTATGTATGTATGTATAATTGTTTGGCACGCTCTGTAGCCTAAACGGCTTGATCAATTTCAGCTTGAGAGGTGTCGTTAGATTCGTATTTACTGTGAAAGTGACACTGGGTATATAAAAAAAAACAAAATGGCCGATTTTTGGCGCCTCCACGCGTTCCTGAGAAAAAGGATCTTGAATGACAGAGAGACAGACGGAAAAAGAAGTGATCTTATAAGGGTTCCTTTTCATTTTTTACGGAACCCTAAAAAAAATATATTAAATATAGAATGTATTTGTAAAAAGTCAAAGCAAAAAATACTGAACTGTAGAAAATGATTTATCATCGTCATGTTTTGGGAACAACTGATTCTTTTCCAATAAATACTTGTAGTAAATGAGGAGGAATACTAGTAATGAATCACAATAACCTAATCCTTAGTGCATCAATTAACAATCATAACACTTTGTGGGACGCTAATCCCCCATAGGCGTAATAACAAATAAAACTTCTATTTGTCTCGTTCAGTATCCGTAAACCGATTAATTATAACACAGTCAAAACTCCACTGTCTCCTATCAAACCAACCAATGAAGCACAACGCGACTTCAACCTTGCTTGAATCCCATTGTCCTTCTCAAAACAGTTTGAAAACTGCTGTCCATAGCAACACAAGTGAGCTTGTCAAGTCCCGCTTTACGCTTCGTCGTCGAAACCTAAACGGTTTTTTGACAACCGCAATTGATCTGAATTTATAACCTTAGGATTTTTACCCTCTGACGTGCTTACTTTACTATCAATTTATATATATTCTACGACATTCCGGTTTCCTGACGATGTTTTCCTTCACCATTTCCAGAGCAGTGGTGGAAAAATCAGAGAGCATACCTCTTCTAAAATAAGTAACTGGTATAAATGCCAAAACCGTTTTATATTCGTTGATAGAACAGCTGCTGTTTGAAAGCCATAGCTATGGCGAATAGAATATTCCAACTTATAAATTTATAACAAGTTTATACAGTAGGTAGGTTTAAATATGATGCTGCAAGAGCATATCGAGGACAAAGTATCCGGAAGCACAATATTACGATAACACATTCACAATCTTCCAAATAACTTTGAACAAGACGACAGAGCTATATTTACAGTCGTATTTCAAAACTTTTGCACGGCAGAGCATTAAAATTTCATATTTCCAAGATACTGCAACTGACACTCACTATCTATATATTATTCTTTATGTTGTTTTGCCATTCTCAAATCGTTTGGAAATAAACTACCAATAATTTTGATTGTAAGGGCTGGCGCAGAACTGGCGAAGCTACGTTTTTATGCCAAACAAATTTCAATATTGCATTTCCGAAAATAAAGTCTAAAATAAATAAACTTAATCGCGTACCTCTGCTGCTCTTCGACTTTTGAATGTTTATTAATTTTCAACTTAAATTTCAACTAATGTAAGGTTGATATCGCAGTAAATGTCGTGATGGCCTACTGGTTAAGCCCTTGCCTCCCATGCACGAGCTTGTGGATGTAAGTCTGGGGAAGTACGAATCTGACTTTAACAAATCAGATGCATTTTCTATGTTTATCTTAGACATCACTGACATCGGTAAAAGAAAACATCGTGAGAAAACCTGGAATAATAATTAATATGAGTTTAAAATCGCTAATCCATCATGAGCAAGTGTGATGATTAATGACGTCATTTTTCTTTTTCCTTTAAAAAATAATTCGTGAAGAGACCGCCCTACAGTAGGACAGTAAAAGGCTGGTATATTTTAAAATTAATTATGCATGATATGGCAGTGTGCAGTGTGGCAATGGGCAGGACACATTGCTCGCGGAACAGATGGCCGATAGGGCCGAAAGGTTCTGGAGTGGCGACCGCATACCGGGAGACGTAATTTTGGAAGGTCTCCCACAACGTGAGCCAATGACCTGGTGAAGGCCGCACGAAGATGCACTGAACGAAGTCTATGTCCAAAAGTGGACATTTTTCGGCTGAAAGGATGAAGATGATGCATGATATTTATTTGCAAGTTATGATTTCACTGTGCTCCGCTTAGTCTAGTCTGCGCCAGCCCTAAAGCTTCCCACCTCGTTGCCTGTTCTTATCGTTTTTCGTTATCAACCGTGATAGTGTTTGTTTTCTCTCCTTTTTTGAAAAGCCAGCCGGTTTGAGGTCTTTTCCTCGATAAAATTTATTGGTCGGAAAATATTCGAATATCGTTTTTGCCTTTAGTCTGATAGCTGTGGGAATAGTGTTTATTTTCTATTATACCAGTTCCAGTGCCTCAGCTTCAAAATTGTTAGTTTTGAAGCCGAGGCAAACTCAAAGCATTTATTTCAATTAAACCATTTACAGGCACTTTTGAATTGTCAAGAAGTCGGTCAGTCTGAAAATATGAAGCTAGTTACCCATTCCAAAGCGTAGGTACCTATGGAGAAGAACGGGCAAGAAACTCCATGGACACTCTTTTAAATAATATTTTTACAAAAATATTAGTTACATCATTTATTTTGAATTTATAATTATATGTGCACCCAGATATTCTACTGACGCTGTCATTATTTGGGCACCACAAACAAATTCCGAATAACAGGAATCTATTATTATCAGAGGTGTGCATACATATACATTGAGTAACAGGGGTAATCTATTAATAAAGGCAACACAAAGAAATTGTTTACTGAAAAATCAAAATCTAGATCAACACACTATCATACTGAATATTCTTTAATTGATTTCTAATATATGGCCATTTTATTACTCGAGTCAAAATCCTTCACTAACAGGCAATGCACAGACTAAACCGTTAGTTTCTTAAGTAACGAGAGTACTAAAGAAGCAAAATAAAATAGCGGATGAAAGTTCGTGTGCACGTTCATCAGTTTTCCCGAGTTATGGGAGGTAGGTACCATTAGGCTCATGGCTTGTCTGTTCAGAAAACATCGCAATCATTGTACCTTTAGATATTCCTACAACACCAATTATAGGTATCGGCGAACTTTGTACCGCCTTTATTTATTTAAATATACTTTATTGTACACCAGAAAAAACATAACAATAAAAACGATTATTCACATAAAACATATAATGGGCGGCCTTATCGCTTTCTGCGATCTCTTCCAGGCAACCTTGGAATGGACAGTGATTGCGTGGATATAAAAAAAAGGGGTTGTCAGTGGTGCAAAATAATATACTATAATAGATACATATATAATGCTGTATAATAGATACATAAATAAATACATATTATATATACATATAAACAACGAAAATAAATGATGACTACAGATTATTGCAGCTACGAAAATAAAATTACAACAACAAGTAATGCTCCTTCACGAGTCTCTTAAATACAGCTAACGATTGCGCGCCTTTGAATATGAATTATCTTCCTTATTTTATATTGTGAATTTTTCCCATATTCTGCTTTTCGGGGCGGAGACAAACAAATCAAAGATCATAAAATCGGTGCAGCCGTTCTTGAGTGTAACTAACCCGACTTTGTTTTATTTATATAGATTTATGTTGTATATTATCATTATTATTTATTTTATTTAAATATGTGAATTGTGTTTGATTTTATATATTTTATTTTCTCTTCTACTCACACACATTCACACATCTTTACATCTTTTTTTATCTACATTCCTATATGCAAGAACGCTGGAAGAGATTTCTTTAGACTTAAGCAACACCTTTGCACGTATTTTTCTGTTATTGTCTTCTGGACTGTTTGTATTTTTATACACAAACGGTAAAATAAAATAAACAAAAATATTCACTCAAAGCAAAACCCACAAACACTTCCATGTAATACCTTTCCACTTTCAATAAAGAATTAAAAACAGACCAGCAAGAAACAAAGGAACGCTATTCCCAAAGGCAGATTCCGTAGCAAAGTGCACCGGAAACTTTAAGGAAAGGAATGCCGAAGTTCGGCCAAAGTATTAGCGGTGGTTACTTTTGGTGGCGAAACCCGAAACCAGTAGTCTTAGAACCTGGAGCTAGTGATTTCGTAGAAGATGGGTAATTTTGTGTAAGCAAGTTTGGTGTTAGTTCCAGGTTTCTTAATGAAAGGAGTTTTGATGTTGAAGATAGAAGAGAAAATTGGGTGTGCAGAGAAGTTGTGGAGTTTGTGAGTTTAAATATGTGGATTTTTGGGTAATGGAAAGAAGGTCAATGAAAGAACGATAAGCATTTACCATTTTGGTGTCCTGAAATACAGGCCTAGAGCCTAGTTTAGGCACCAGTCTCCCACAATATTAAAATGCTGTCTGACTCTGATACCATCTAATATGTATTTTGTAATATTGTGGTGAGAAAATAAATCTTATTATTATTTTTTTTTTTTTTTTTTTTACATATCTCGGGACCATGGGGTCCCGGTCCTTTGGAAGGCGTACGAGGGGCCGAAGCCAACTCGCAGAGGCCCCTTAGGAAATTTTAATGAAATGCGGCACCATCCGACGATTATCCCTGTATGCACTATGCAAGTGCACCCAAGGATAACCCCCGGTTGGTGTAGGACTATTGTAGGATATGGAAAAATAAAAAGTTGGACTATGGGTTTGGGTGGCTGAAGTGGACTGGTTACCAAGAACTATGGAAGAACTATGACCCCTGCCTGATCAATGTTTTATATATACACGGATAAAATGGCAGGGGGTGACTTGCACACTCAATAATGGGCCCCCGGAAACGGTCGCTAGCACATAGTGACGTAGCGACAAGGGGGCAACATGTCCTGAGGTGCTTATGAGGAGTGGAGAGGTATTCCACGGCTATCAGGACAATCCCGGAAGTACGGTCAAGATCCCTACCAGCATCTTACTGGAATACTTCCTTCCTCCGAGCACGTTTGCTCTTGCGAATCTCCACTCAAGCCGGCCAATAAAGGCAAGAATGAGGTGGGAGCTCTGTTCCTCGTCATTTTTCACTCCAGCCGGCCAATAAAGGCAAGCCAGAGGTAAGGAACAAGACTTCTCCCGGGAGATAGGGTCCGTGGGGTCGCTACTGCCCAACAGCTCGCCACATGCTGCCCTGCGGGTTTATTATTATTATTATTAGGAAGATATTACTGAATATATAACAAGGACGACTGACACAATTACAATAACAAGTTGATCTCAGAATGACAAAAAAGGAAAAAAAACTAATAAAAAGTTGAAGCGCAAACTGAACTTTATATTTATGGGTATTAAAGTTATTTATCCAAAAACACATTTGTTTACATGTTTGAATACTGAATAGCGAACGCAGTGAAGGTACGAACATTAAAGATAGCCACAAAAATCAAAGACGGAGCTATTATTAGAGTTCTATATTTAGTGCTTCAGAAGGTTATAAATATGAGTATATTATTAAACTAATCATAGAGTGAGCATAAAGATTACATGGAGAATATAATCAATTACCTAAACAAGAACAATGGTCATTCTTTTATACAACTTCAATCATCATCTGCCTAGCCTTTTCCCAACAATGTTGGGGTCGGCTTCCAGTCTAACCGGATGCAGCTGAATACCAGTATTTTACATGGAGCGACTGCCTATCTGACCTCCACAACCCAGTTACTGGGTTTGGGTTTTATACAACTTCAATAATTCCCATTATTTCTTTATCCTTTAAACACTCTACTGTTACATATTTGCATTGCTGCCAACAAATAAACAGTTTATAAAATCCTCCGGACTGATCTCGCTGAACTTTGAAAAATGTTTGTTTAATGTACCGACGTCTTGACCGTCTGGCGGTTCGACAGTGAGATATAGCTCTGCTGATGCCCTTTGACGCCTCGCTTAGGCTTCACAATATTTATCTTCAAACAGAACTTTAAATAAAATACCGTTTTGAACTCAAAAGAGAATGCTTTGGGCATGTGGAGTTGAGAAACAGATTTATTTTTCATGAAGGATTGCTGCAGAGAGCTTGTTTTGTTTTCAGCTTTGGTTATTAAATGCTTCATACATTGAGTGCATATTTTAACGTTTATTTCGTTGTCATATTAATATTATCGAAACCATTTCTTTTTACTAACTTCTTATTGAATAAAGTTACAAACAGTCAGCAATTGCTTTATAAATAAGTTAATTAAAAACTCTCGTAAAAACTTACAATAAATTATGCATTCATACATAAAATCCCACTTTCTTCCCATGGCAGTAGGGAGAAACTACGATCCTTACATACTCCTTTTGCTTCGGTTACGTTCATACATTTGGTCATACATGCACGCCGCACTCAATTATAATCCGCCAAAAATCTACTGTAACAACTTCATTGATTTCTTATTTTTACAAGTTTACCTACAACAATTATCGATTAAAAGTCCCTAAGAACAGGCCACCTAAGATAACATCAGAATATCCAAATCATTATTTTATCCGGATAACGTGGGATTTCAACCGTAATATCCGGAATCGTAGCCTTCCCAGCTGGAAGGTTTGCGAGCATTCCAAGCCAAGATTGGAGGCTTTCCGAATAGTCCCAGCTTGGGAAATTTTCTGAGCACAAATTATTATAGCCGCGGCTTTGTCGGCAATGGTGTTACTTAAAAATCGTGGCTCCCCGTTATATTTTAAATTTGAATTTGCGAGCGCAACTAACGGTTGCGCTTCGAGAAATAATTTAGTTGCGCTTAAAAATAATTGCGCTTTAAGGAATACCCCGTTATTTAAGGTAAAAGGATTGTATTTTAGATCATTATCGATTTATGAAGTAAGATGATCGATGTAGAATTTCCCATCGGCAGGAATGAAAAAAACCCATCCAATTTATCTCCTTTAGTGGATGTTTTTTTTTTAATCCTTCCTAAGTGCTCATTTATGTTATAATGTGAGGAACCCTTATGCAACATGCTTGTAGACCCAGCGGTTTAGGCTGTCATTGAGTAAATTTAAGATTCTTACTAGATAGATTTTCTATAAACCAATCCCAGCCCGCGACTCATCTAACTTCACAACAACATTGAAAAAACACTCCTAAAAACATTGCTCCGCATCGAACTTATCATCAAATATTTTTCTTATAACTCGATGACATCATAGTCCCGGGCAGGTGGGTACAGAAGGCACCTCATTGTGTATTCTCCTCGGCTGTCTATTGAACGGAATTCTCTTACTAGCTTGTCATCGAAGGAATTTTGTACAGGAAATATATTTTTGTAAGGTGCAGAAAGAATGAATTTTATTAATAAGGAAAAATTTTATAGGGATTTTTATAATATGAAGCCTCACATGGAGCAGTTAAAAAAACAAAACGCGTACGCCGATATAGAAAAAAAGAAATAAGTACAGACGCCAGCACATCAAGTTACTACAATCTGTCAAATTTCTTTAATAGATTTTCAACTTTATCGCTGAAGTATAAGGTTCAAGGTTGATTGGGAAAACTTGACAGTTTCGGGTAGGTTGATGTGCTGGCGTCTGTACATACTCCTATAAACTTCCATCATCATCATCCTCCTGCTCTTATCTCAATTTATTTGGGGTCGGCGCTGTCTTCTTCTCCATACTTCTATAGTCCTCGTCATCTCAATCACCCCCTTTTTAGCCAAATCATCTTTAACTCAATCCGTCCTCCTATAAACTTCCATGACAGCAAAATATCTAGCCTGATATAAACTAGATTCAAATCTTCAAAACAATATAACAACGAACCATTCTAGTTTTGCTGAAATTAAATGAAAACCATGAATGATGAGATCCCATGACAACTGATGGTACAGCTAACGACCCGGAACATGATAAGTTACACTCACAGAAACATACGTTAGTCCTTCACAATAGAAGAGCGAACTAAATAGGAACTGAGTTTTAAGTAATAAATTCTAAACTTATGTGGAGACGACACTATTAAAAAAAAAATAACTGCGTACCTATATCGAATGCCGTTCCCAATCTGCATACAAAAATTCAATCTAATATATATAATAGTTTAGTCTCCAGAACCCATTGTAGGCCCATCACTACATTTTAGTATGTTTGAAAAAAATATTTTTTAAATTTCGATACTAGGACTTATTTGATAGTTCCAAAAAACTCTTATGCATTAATATTGCCAGTGGTTTAATTTATTGTCGTATTGGTGTCTTCACATTGTATAAAATGGATGAAACAAATAATTTGATGAAAATAGAAACTTCGTGTACCTAAAGTAGAGGTAGAAAAATAAAAGAACATTAATGTTTAATGAAGTAAGAAAAGTAACAATTGGAGCTAAGAGATAATATACTACTTGAAATCGTGCTTAGAATTGATGTTGTAACCTACATTATTGATTGACCTGAATTTAATAGATAGGTAGCTAACTAGATAGAGTATCGATCGAACACTGTAGATAGATAATAGAAACAAAGATGAAATGGGTGAACAATAGGCCGTCTTATCGCAGGCAGTTATTTCTGCCGGACAACTCTAGGATGGGCTTCTTCTTTTAGTTTTGTACTATAGAAAAAATCCTTAGCTTTGATAAAATAGGTAATAATACTTTTGATTGCGCACTAGGATCTGCACACGTATTCCGTGCGTGTAGAAGTCAACTATAAGTACCATAAAAATAATTTCAAGGTTATTTAAAAAAAAAAATTGCTGTCCATATAATATTTTGACCGTGTAGGCATTGCACTTTTGTAGGAAACAGTAGATTTTTTTTTCAAATAACTGACCAAAAATTTCAGCGCAGGGGATTATAGAATCATGTACTAATTCTATAGTATCAGGTTGTGCGTCGACGTCCATGCCAGCCTGTATATGAGTATCAACATAGATAACATAAAATAAAGCATAAGCAATCGCAAGCTAATCTGCATTCGCGATTGATTTGCCAAAAATGTAAATAAATATGAGTTTATGGAAAAATAACTTTAAAATCCTACATAATAAAGTTCAGTTTACGCTACAACTTCAAGCATTTTTGTAACTTTTCAATATTGCTAGTCACTCTGAAATCAACTTAATTAACATTAAAATAAAGTTGATATTTGTTTAACTTGAAATAATATTAATTTGAAACATTTTGAATAGACTTTAGAAGTGACTAGAAGTCATTGTAATAAACTCTTACTATGTTACGAAAATATTAAAAAAAAAAAAAATTTTTTTGAGAATTCAGTTTTCAAGTTTATGAATACAAGTTTTACTATACAGCTTTTCAGTCCAGTTAAATGGTGAGTGACGGGTCACTGACGTCAGTTTATCCCATGACAACTGATACAACTAACGATTCGGAACACGTCGTACGTATACGTTCCGTATGTAGTATCTATGTGTTAGTACAGATTTACTGATATCGCTCTGTGGGGACTCATTCCAATGGCTGACTAGATTGGAAACGATTGGGCTAGACTTTTTATTTTGGGATTCAGACCCTTTCTTGTTTGTGTAGAAATATTATTTGTTCTTTTTTAGAGGATTTGAAGTTTTTTTTTGCGTGGTAGTCAATTAGAGTTTTGATTTAGTGATTGAAATGGCAATACAAAAAAAAATGTGATTAAAGGCGGTGAAAAATTCCATAATCAGCTGGTATCGCCATATCAGTCAAAAATCCTACCGCCTTCCTCTAAGAATCAACAGTATCAGTAAGAAAACGTCCATTGCTTACATCATTCATCTTGACATCATTGACGTTTCTCAAGAATCGCCATCTCTGTTTATTTAAATTTTATTGATCTATTTTAAATAAAAATAAATCAGCAACTCCATAGGCTCCTTGAATGTTTTTTTGGACTAGCAACCCTTAAAAAAAAATCTTTGTTCGAAAGATTTTGAAGGAAATTCCTGTATCAAATGTTTGTAAAATTCGTCTGCTCAACAATGTAAAAAACGCAGTGAATGTTGTTGATCTGTCAAAATGAATGGCACTGCCATTGTTAGAATTTATTTTCGTTGGATCCCACTTTTTAATTCCATTTTTTAGGTATTAACGAAGGGTCCCATTTGCTATTTTCATTGAATCCCATGTTATAACAACATGTGTACTTTTCAGAAGAAAAGTGATTTTAAAAGTGATCCAATGGAGTGTGTGGTGAATGAGTTTCTTGCCCGTTCTTCTCCATAGGTACCTACGCTTTGGAATGGGCAACTAGCTTCATTTTATTTCTGACTGACCGACTTCTTGACAATTCAAAAGTGCCTGTAAATGGTTTAATTGAAATAAATGCTTTGATTTTGAGTTCAAATATTTAAAAAGGAGCGTTTGTACGGCCCACCTACTATTAAATGATTGAATGATGTGTTACGCAATCACCCCGCTATGGTAAAAGCTTTTCATGATATTGAGAGACGCTTTCAGTTCACCACCAAAAAACAATCACAGAACATAACATCACGCTTGTAATCCCCGAAGGGGAAGGTAGAGGAGTTCCTATTATAGTAAACCCACATTTTGCCAGTTATGTTTACGTCCCATGTAATAGAGGGCGACCCTAATGCCTTCAACTGGATACAAATCCAGACTCGAGCTGCTACTGAGAAATTCCTAATCGAAAACCCAATAACACTTTGCCCGACCTTGGAGTCGAACCCAGAACGTCAAGCTCAGCAGTAGCCAAAAGCAATATCTTATCTTTCTGTGAATTCAGATCAATTGTTTACCCTTACTTTATTTATTCATCCAATTGTAACCAGATAACAAGACCACATCGGGACAAAATACCTAATATCTCAAAATGATTTTTCTAAACCACACCCCATTCCATTCAACTTAAAACTTTGCCCTATCTCAGTAGGGTTGAAATTCCTTTATTTTCTACACTAGTAGAGCTAATATATTCCGTAGATGTAGCGACTATATTCCAAACGTTTTCTATGAATATCTGAGCTTGTCTGTTACTACGAATGGGTTTCGATTTATTTAATTCTGAATACCTATATGTTGGGGCGACCCGAGTGGAATATTGACCCGATAAGGTAAAGGCTATGTAATGAATTTGGTTCTATTAACGGTAGCTTTGAAATTGGTGATGGACATTATCAACACGAGGTTTTCAAAAAAGGGGACGTGATTTGGAAATGGTTGTAACGATCGATGGTTTAGCAGCCTTGAATGTCGTAACAAATCATCTGACTTTTATATCGTGAGAAAAATATTAACTGCCATTTTCAACTAAGAATCTTGAGGACTATCCAGGAAAATAATTCCATATTTTCATTCAAGCAGCATCACTCGAGGCTTAGAAAAAAAAATATTTTTCACGATGATAAATACCCAGTAACTGGGTTGTGGAGGTCAGATAGGCAGTCGCTCCATGTAAAATACTGGTATTCAACTGCATTCGGTTAGACTGGAAGCCGACCCTGACATAGTTGGGAAAAGGCTAGCCAGATGAAGATGATGATAAATACCTTATATCCTTAACCGGATTAACTGTTCACTGTAGACTGGGAGCAATTGACTTCGAAGCCAATTCATCGTTATATGCAGTAGTATGGACAGATAAACAAATCCAGTTCAATATTTCTAAGTCATGGCGTGGAGTTGCGCACACCAATCGGTTTGAAAACCCTCAAAACAAATTCTCATATAGAAAACGTATAGTACGTGAAAATGTGTTTGTTATTCCCGAGTAAGGCACTCGTGGGTTGCAGCTGAAAATCAGCGTCAGGTGGTACACCTTGTGTTGTCCTCTGACATTATGCTGAGCTGAAGTCCTTTTTTTTATTTTTATTTTTTTATGGTTGGGAAATCATCTACTGGTATTCAGCTGCATCCGGTAAGACTGGAAGCCGACCCCAACATAGTTGGGAAAAAGGCTAGGCAGATGATGTGGTTGGGAAATCATCTAATGACTCCTCCCGCTCTGGGTGGAGCGGAAGGGAGTGTCAGACTCTTACTGACTAAAACCCACCCGTGTTCCTTCCTTAGCCCTTTATGATCCGGGGCAGCGGTAACCCTTTCGGACGATCCTGCTACCCGAGCTGAAGCCCTTTTGGCATTATAATCTTTGTTTACTGTTTCAATAGTTTTAAGATGTATTTATTTTGCTGCAATGCTAATAAACGCATTTTTCTTTTGTTTTTTTCTTTCAAAATCAAAAGACACGACACATCAAAAGTCCGTACACATAATCCAAGTCCCCAGTGGAATATTGAACTCATTGGAACCCAGTTTGAAACCAGTCCAGACTTTTGGGATGGTTTAATCTAATCTAAGTTGATAATGTCGTACGGGTGTCCCTTGTTCTGTTGGTGTTTATCTTATTAGGTGTAATAATAATATGTTATGAACTACTTTGACATATACATTAATTACGTGTTTAATTCTCAAAGGATTTGGTCAGATGTTGTTAAAATATGTATATTATTGATGCAACAACTAAATAAATAAAGTCTTCCAGACCGACAGCCATGGTGACCGATCTCCGTGGAGAACAGCCTTCGGCGCGGGAGGCACAGGTGCACTCTCTCTCATTGTCCGATGGGACGGCAACCCGAAAGGCCAGGGCGTGCTTTCCGAGCCACTGTGGTATCACACCGCCAACTTCCAAACTTCGAGCTTTTATTAAGAAATTCCCAATAGAAAAACCCAATAACACTTTTGCCCGACCCGGGAATCGAACCCAGGATCAGCAGTCGCCCTTGCGACCTCGAGACCAATGCAACCACTATTGACACGCCTAACATTAATATGTTATGTTATCAATAAACAATAAAAATATCTGTCTGTGTAGCTGCGTTGTTGCAACGGATTTTGTTGCGGTTTTTTCACTATTATTTAGAGAATTTATTCCGGAAGTTTCATGTGTATAATACTTATAACTTGCACATAATAAAATAAATCTCGATGTTTTATCAAGTCGTAAAAACCGTGCGAAGAAGGGGCTGGTCGCTCAGACACAGAACATCACCGAACCGCCTAACTATCTTTGATTTTGCATTGAATTAGATACAGTATCATTACTTTCACATGTAATGTTAATAATAATCATTCCAGTCTAGTATTGTCTCACTACATAACAGGGCAAAAACCTCTTGTCACACAGAGACGGCACGAGCATTGATCAGCATCCTTGCTCAAGCCGGATTGGCGAATTCAAACTTATAATCTTAATTCGGTTTGGAATCTAAAACGGAGTATGCGTGCCTGTATTGAAACAAAACCTAATCTGCATTCGCGATTTATTTCCCAAAAATGTAAACAATTATGAGTTTATGAAAAAATACATTTAAATCCTACACAATAAAGTTTACGCTAAAACTTCAAACATTTTTATAACTTTTTCAATAGTGCTAGTCAATCTGAAATCAACTTAATTTTCATTAATATCAAGTTGATATTTGTTTAACTTGAAATAATATTAATTTGAAATATAAGTTTGAACAGGCAGAGGTGTACCTATATTACACCCAGATTTCTCCAGTTATGTTTAACTACCACAGTTCCAGTTGTTAATTATAACGCTAACTGCTGGTATAGCAGTATTATGTATGTAAATGACATTCCCGTCTGCAATAATTTACATTAAAGTATCAAATTCTCCGCTAATACCGTAAACGAGTTGGATAAGACACGTATCCATTGAGCAGTCAAGCACGAACTGTGTTCATTGGTTCCGTATGTAAGAAAACTTACCCCGCATCATCAAATACTTAAACAGTATTACGTATTATTCTATCTTCGTCAGGCATTTGTATAAATAGCTCTGCTACTTTACCTACCAAGCGATTTTAAACACGACATGAGCTAAAAGAAAATCGTACTAACGAGAGAGAAAAAATAAAAATATTCGACCTTTTACATACAGCGGGTCAATTGCATAACACACTACCAGTTGGAACGGCTTTCGTTTTGACAGTTCAACAACATACATTGCGTTATTTACGTTGCTGAGCAGGCAAATTCTTCGAACATATAAAGCAATGGATTAGCAATATCCTTCAAAATGATTCAGATTGTGATTGATCGCGTGTTCCACAATTAGGGTGCTGGTATAAGCACAGGAGATAATCACCACCTTTGTTGAATTGATTGGTGTTTACAAACACATTTAATGCACCGCTTGGAACTGCCTAAATCTTCATGGGATATATGTAATAACGACCTCAAGAGTAAGTACCTAGCCCATTTTTTCCTCATTTCAAATATCCATTGATAATATTGGATTTCTCGTATTGTTTCGTCTATAAGACTCAGAATTGTTGATCATTGCTATTCGAAATGTTTTTATTTGTATCTTATTTATATTATCTCTCACCTCTTCTCTGATCATAAAACTTAAACAATTGTAAAGACAAACCTGTAAACTTTAATCTGACGTACTGTATGTCAATGTACATGAATACCTATTTTTTGTTAGGGCACAGTTCTATGCAAATTCCGGCTGTTTCCTTTATAAAAATGTAACCTACCTTTGTCTCCTTTCATTCCCACATTAAACCTTTTAAAAAACATTTAACCAAATAACTACGGAACCCTGAAAACTCGATATGAATGCATCATAGAGCTCACGTGCCAAGCTGTGTAATTTATCACTCTGCGCCGGGTTCCGCATACAAATGGTTTCAGAGATAGCTGCGGAATTCTGAAGTGGGGCATATTGTGCTCGATTCTGATGTTTGATAGTATCATCAAGGTTTAGAGAAAAGAGCTAGGGATAATAGGGTAGGGGGTATTTTTAGGCTAGCTAGGTATATCTCGCCAGCTGGAATCCACTTTAGCCCTGGATCGAAAAAGCTAGAAGTCGCGGTGAGAAGCCTTTGCCCAACAGTGGGATGATGCTGGCTAGCAGTAGTAGTGGTAGGTATATCTGGAAGGAAATACCATGCTATGGTGCTTTGGGACTTTTCATCCACACCGAGTCAATCAGTCAACCAGGCATAGAAGATATTGTGACTTAAAAATGTAATTGACCAGACGCCAGCACATCAAGCTACTACAATCAGTCAAATTTCTTTAATAGATTTTCAACTTTATCGCTAAAGCATAAGGTTTAAGGTTGATTGGGAAAATTCGACAGTTTGGGGTAGCTTGATGTGCGGCGTCTGTACATTTCTAATCGATTAGGTAATTAATGGTGAAGGAAAACTTTGTATGAAAACATGTAATTGTCTGAAGTTTACCCTATCTGATTTTTTAAGATAGAAGATTTGCTTTATTTATTTTTCAGACTATTTTATAGGCAAGAATAATCAAGGAACTATAAAATTATTTTTTTTTGGATCTCAAAAGACGACGGGATTTTACTGGGTTTAATGCGACAATAAATTGGGATAAGGGATAGAGAAGAATGATAATGATGAATGTAAAAACCAAGCATTTGCAAACTTCACCTAAATAATGGTAACCCATCCTAGAACTGACCGTGGCAAGCACAGCTTAACCTGACCCCATTGGAACATTTGTTTAGAGCACCGTTTCAAAAATGAGGTCAAAAAATCTATTCCTATTTTACTACCTAAACTTTGATTCTTCAGCCCCTATTGTTAGCCTCATCTGTCAATTCCACTCCGCGATTCTAGGCGGAAATATTTAATCCTAGATATTTTCAGTCCAAGTATTTCAGTCCAATCTGTGGAGTGCCGGGAATAAATTGATTTCATTTCAAATGTCTATAGAATCAATTGGATTGTCGTCACATCTCGAGTTCATGCTTTTGAGAGAAAAAAGTGGATGTAGGTACCTATATCTAATATAGAAAGGTGAACTCTTTCAGTTATTTAGTTTTGTGTATTATCATAAAATAATAATGTCACATGAAACTTTAGTGTTGGAGGATTACTGGGGTGTGGCGATCAAAGAGACAGTTGGTCCTGTCAGCTCTTCACTTCGAGAGGGAGTGGGCCACGTAATACCACGCAGGCCCAGTGTGGGTTGGTAGGTGTCACATGTCTTCGAATTTTTGGTTCTAGGACATGCCGGTTTCCTCACGATGTTTTCTTTCACTGTTTTGAGAGCAGTGGTGATGAAATTGTTTACACAAAGTGAAGCGCCTGCCTGGATTCAAACCCACGCTACATGTAAAATGCTTTGAGGTCTTAAATAAGCCAAGACACAAATGAAGGCACTGAGTTAATATTCGAACCATACGTTCATATAAGCATCATGTAGTTCGATTCAGGAGCACATTCTTTTATTTATTTTGATGAATATAATTGATATTGCTAATCCCAGTTTGGCCGAAGCAAGGAAAACCTTGGAGATTCATCGACGACTCCGCCTTGGAGTGTAAATGTGGTGCTATTCCATAAATGATGGGACACTTAATATCGTGTCCTGCGTGTCCTGTCAGCTGCACGTTACAGGGACTGATGGGCGCTGGTGATGGCGCCAAACAAGTAGCCAAATTCTGGGCCGAGTCCAGTTAGATTGCTATCGACATAAGAAGAAGATTGTTATAAAAGTTTTAGTATGGAATAAACTCAAACCAGCGGGGTAATTCACACATCAATGGCTTTCACTTTGACAGTTCAACGACATTCATTGCGTTATTTACGTTATCGAGCAAACAAATTTTTCGAACGTATAAAGCAATGGATTAGCAATATCCTTCAAAATGATTCGGGTTGTGATTGATAGTGTGTTACGCAATTAGGGTGCTGTTCAATAAGAGAAGCAATTACCAATTGACTAACAATTGTATTAACACATTGAGATGATCATAGCAAGATTTTAACTCTCATTTCTTCAAGACCATGTCCATCGTCTATTTACCTACCATAAAAGAATCCGAGCTCATTTCCCAAGGTAGTTCCAGTGAGGGAAATTAATTTTATATCAAATTGCGACACTACGACAATTTGCCGTAATCATTTGAGAGGAATTAAATTGGTAGATAATTTGATAAACATTTAATTTGCCTAGCTCTCTATGTAGATCACGAGGTCTAATTGAAATAATTCCTTAAACTTCATCCTAGATAAGACCCAAAAACCTGACCTAAAAATAGACAAAAAAAGAGTCAATACTGTTTTGCATTCAGCGTTGCCATCCAAACAATAAATATATACGGCTCGGGAATCGAATCCGCTACCTACGAGCGTTTAAACCGTTTGCTTTGTGGTTATGCTGGTACAAGATTTGAATACAAAAGGCTGGCTGGATTCTTTAGAGATCTGTTGAATTCGGTTTTTGGGGCTACCTTTTTGGGAGAGACGTGATTTTTCATTGTATTTTTAAAACCTTTACGTTATGCCGAGTGAACTTGTGATTAAGAGTGTTAAATAACAAGAAAGTTATTTTTTAGAAATAGATATTGTTTATTGTCCAGGTCTGCAAGTTGAGACGATATGAGTACTTAGCTTAAAATATTACCTACAGCTAGGTAACAATATATTATTTGCCAGTGACCCTAAACTGTACAGTTAGTCTACATCTTGGGGCTTATTCATTCAATAAAATTGATCAGATTATTTACAGTATCTAACGTGTACTTAGTTGGTTTTCTGAAAAATGTATTAATAAACTTGATGATAAAATTAAGTAAGTACTGTAATTTGTTCAGCTTATGTACCACAGTATCAAGATAAACTTCAAATCTTTTTATTTGGTAATTAATCTTATGAGTTTGAATAAAATCTAAAAGTTTCTACCTTATCATTTTTTATGTTTATTTTTGGAAAAAATCCTATTGGATCAGCTGGATTATTTCGATCTTATTATTAAAATAAACAAGGTTTTTCTTTTGACATGGTTTTAACCTATGGTTTTAACCAACGAGCCATTTTTTTATTTCGGACTTTATTCCGATAATTTTCAAGTTCAACTGACTTTAAAACCGAGTCAAATTTGCCTATTAAATAGTAATAAGAACTTTACGGTGTTCGCAATAAAGAGTTATTTATTTAGAACTAAAATAATATGTAAGTAAATAACAACTAATACCTAATTAGTTAATACAAATAACAACATT
Organism: Hydraecia micacea; assembly: GCA_914767645.1. Taxonomy (NCBI): domain Eukaryota; kingdom Metazoa; phylum Arthropoda; class Insecta; order Lepidoptera; family Noctuidae; genus Hydraecia; species Hydraecia micacea. The sequence continues at coordinate 812,176 of OU611801.1, read as the reverse complement.
ATATCCTAACTTAACTAAAACTATACACAAACTAAAATATAGCGTCGAAAAATTCATCCGCAATAAATGTCAAAATGCAATGTTAGAACCCGTTTTGTAATGACACCGTTTAGGTTTCTAAATTGTTACAATATGTATGTAGGACGTACAATTACGCATCAACACAGATTGAAATTCAAGTTACTCTGCCATTGTCACTAAAATCATAATACTTGCACAAGCCTGAAGCACATAAACAAGAAAACCTCTATCCTATTCACCTCCCATATTTGAAACCGCAACAAATCTATACGGACCGGACCGGTCAAAACCACCTGAATCGGACCGGGCCGGATACGTTTTGATTTAATGCCTACGATTGACCACAAATCTCGGCAAAGGCTTCAATTTTGCTCTAATTTAGCTGATAACTGAGGCAGATTAATTTATGAGTACGTACTCGTAAAACGAAATTAGAGATTTTGGGACACGATTTTGTATTTGGATTGTGGTTGCGATAGCTGAGGTTTGGTTGGTCGACTAGATTAGATTTAGTGGTTGCTGATGGACTAGAGGGATTAAATTGTCAAAATCATACTTTGTTTCCTGAACATCAAAATTTAGTTAGCATAATTTAGGATCGTCAGTAAGTTCAAGATGGGAGATTTAAAGTGGCTAATAATTGGAATATACTGGCTGTATCTGACTCAAATTCATCTTGATAATAAATTAGGTAATGTTAATATTTAAATAGTCATTCGTTTACGACTCGGGGGCAAGTAATTAATAAACGCGGAGAATTATGCCAAACATAAACCATATAATACCTCAAAGTACTCTGTGACTTAAACTCGTAAGTATGGTACCACTGAAGATACTACAGAAAGCCCTTTAACTCCCGAGGGGTTGATCTTTAGCATGGACGCTTGACGTTACCACCTGTCCGAAAAGATGTTTGTACAGACGCCAGCACATCAAGTTACTATAATCTGTCAAATTTCTTTAATAGATTTTCAACTTTATCGCTAAAGTATAAGGTTCTAGGTTGATTGGGAAGATTTGACAGTTTCGGGTAGCTTGATGTGCTGGCGTCTGTACATTCGCCACTTGAATACTCCACGGATCCTATATTCATCGAGAAACACACACCCTTGCAAGCCGTAATACAGGCACATGAGCTTTAAGCTTTGTCTCTGGGTTGTCAACGCATCTGAGATGCATCTGAAACGTGTCACCCTGCAGTGAAAACCTCGTAAAGAAAAAATCATTGATTTGTCATTTAATTTATTTGTTGGATAGAAAACCTCGTCATGCATATTTAGAACATACGTGCACAGTTCTAAGATGCTGCTGATGATAATGAGAACCTGGGGAAACGTCAATGACGGTCATTGTTGCAGACGCGACGAAAAATAAAAAAAAGAGTGGTTCTTATTACACATTAAAAATAAACTGATAAGCCACTTACCATTCAGCTCCCTCATATCATCGCCCCGGTTCTTCCTGAAGTACCACACAACCTTCGGCTGCGGCTTGCCTTCCTTCACGGTACAGCTGATGTTGACCTTGGCCCTCTCCAGCAAGGGTCCGAACACTGATGCATCAGCCAGGGTCTTCCCGTCGCCTGTCACCACTTCCACTGATTTCGGTTTTACTGTGGACAAAGAAGAGCTCGATGTTAGTTGACGTTTTAAAGTACTTGGCAAAAGGTGGCCAGGATTATTTTTGTGTATTTTCAAAAAATAGCAGTTTTCCACTACTTTTAACACTATGTACTTGCACAATTTCGCAATGGAATTTTCAGACAAAATTCCTAATGTTACAGTAAAGATAATTTCAGTGAGAAACATAATAATTATTGAATTGTTTTTGCAAACAAAGAATGAGGTTTTATTGCTCGAGTTTTACTTGATGGTCTCTGTATACATTACAACAAAAATATATAGGTACCTACTATCCAATAAAAACCAAATTATTTCTGTTGTTTGTAAGGTCCGCACAAAAATCCCTTTGAATGAAATAGAGAAACGGGAAAGCCGTTAATTTGAGCCCAAGGGTCCGCCACACTAATGGGCTTTTCAAACATATGTACCCGATTCATCACTTACCACGGAAAATAATCGGGGCAACCGCCACATTGAATAATAAATTGAGGGTAGAATGTGTGGCGCCATCTAGTTGGTTTAGGATGAACTAATTTGGTGAAAACAGCTGTGCCTTTGCGTCCACGTGTCAAGTTTAAAATCCGGAATAACCACAAAAACACAACAACATTCGTGGGAATAACAGTCATAGAACGTTACGATTGTATTGCTTAAAGGTATAGGCAGAGGCGTGCGTACACACACTTTTTGATAGTACGTCTATGTACTCAAGTAAATAGGGGGTGAGCCTATTAACCCAGTTGTTACTGAAACAATTTTTTTCAGGAAAGCCAGGAAAAGGTGGCCTTGTAAAAGGCCCGTCGTTATACAAAGTGTTAAAAAATTAACATTACAAACTTTAAGAGGTGCTTTAGACCATCGAACTGAACAACTTTCACTATGGGACCAACTCTGAAATCACGAAAAAAAAATCAGCTGTTTCATACAAAATACCTACTTGACCAAAATGTATGAAACAGTTGATTTTTTTTTCGTGATTTCAGAGTTGGTCCCACAGTGAAAGTTATTCAGTTCGATGGTCTAAAGCACCTCTTAAAGTTTGTAAGGTTAATTTTTTAACACCTTATATAGTGGTCGTATATGCATGTCGTACGTATGCGGTTTTGGGTCTTTTAAAAGGGCCGTCGCAGTATCTGGGTTAACATTACCTGGGCAAATATCCAGATTTCTGGCAGCTGCAGGGTGTTTTGTAATGGAAAATCAAATAACACTTCGCCAAACCCAAGGATTGAACTTAGTAACCCACTCTAAGAAGACATCAAAATCAATCTTGTCAGTTAATTTGACTTGAATAATCTCAAACCAAGCTATAAGAAAATCAACCGTCAAACACTTAGCAAAATATTTTCAGAAGCGAACATCTCTGGCTACCCCATTAGGTAATCAATTTAATAAAGAAGTTCGTTATCGAAAAGTGAATTATTTCGCTTTCTCATTAGCTCACTTAACACGCAGTCGCACGTCGTCAAACAAGGTGAAAATATTGTACAGTACAAATATTACTTCATTATTCTTTTTATCAGAATTCGTAAAACAGTTTTCAAGAGGAAATAAAATTATGACACTTTCATATTTTATATGAATAAGGAAAGGCTACCCAATTTTTCGGTAATGTAATTTTCAAAATTATTATTCAAAATAATGTTTTTTATATTCAATCTTTATGTTGGAGTCGGCTTCCAGTCTAACCGGACTAGTATTTTACATGGAACGACTACCTATCAGACCTCCATAACCCAGTTACTGGGTAAAGCGATACCCCTTTGGTAAGACTGGTTGTCAGACTTTTTAATTCTGCCTACCCGTAACGACTGTCAAAGATCTACGAATGACAGCAAAGAAAAACAAGATTTTTTTTCTTTTCCAAAAACTTCAGTATTCACCTGTACCAAACCGGTCGAATGACGTAATAATATTAGCTGATTGTCTCCCACTGTTGTACCCGACTGTACTGTACATGTAAGTCTGTAAAGCTGCCTGTTCATTAGTCGACTTTTGTCACGAAAACAGGTCAGCGTGTTTATTGAAATGTTGCCTTTTCACGTGACAATGCATTTCGGCATCGAGTGGCATGAAGGGATAATAATTTTGGCATATTTTTTCGGTATTTATTGGGGTTGGTTTCTAAGTTAACAAAATTCAATTAAATGAAGAAAGTTTCCTTAGCACAATAAATGAGCTATAAAACTGAAGTTGTTTTTGAAGTGAAAACTTTTTTAGGCGCGTTGCGCATTTTTTGAGATGCGAAAAAAACTATTGTTTTCGAGCCACTGTTACCGTAACCGACACCACTTCGGATGTTCGGCTGTCCTCGGGATGTACTCGGTTTTAATGTATATCCGATATGTCAGTGAGTGATGGCAAAGAATTCTGTTTGTGTTTTGTTTGCACTTCTGTCAGCACTCCTGGAGTGCCACTTTTTTTTTATGTGGATACTATTTAATTAAAACATAAGCACTTAAATAGAAATATGTAATATCTAAAAAATAAAATAATAAAGAACTTCTCCAGCACCCTAATTATATAACACACTATATGACAATCACAATCTGAATCACATTGAAGGGAATCATATTGAAGGATATTGCTAATCCATTGATTCATATGTTCGAAAAATGTGTCTGATTGTTGTTGAACTGTCAAAATGAAAGCCATTGCTACTGATAGTGTGTTAAGCAACTACCCCGCAGACATAAGAGGTAATTTCACATTAATATCAAACGTTGCAATTATTATTATTATTGGCAAAATGCCGATATTGAAGAAGTTATGAAATACCTGAACGTAATATTCCCATTCTGGACTACTGCATTCGACGCTGACCACAAACCAATATCTAACATCTTCACTTCAATATTTAGAACCAATTCAACTTCCAATTAATTGGAAATTGCAAACTGTAGTATTAATCAATAGTGACTCTGCTGAATAGTTATTTATGAAATGTTTTGCCGTCTTCTTGAGGTAGCAATTTAATTGGACTGCATACACATCATGGCGTATGATGTGTATACGCCATACACATCATAGCGTAGAGGGGCCCGTGGCTAAATAATAAAAGCCGAACAGGTCGATCCATCAGGTTAAGCTACGCTTGCCGCGGTCGGTCTGTGGATGGGTGACTATCTTTTTTATACCGAAACCCCTCCGTGCCTCGGAAAGCACGTTAAGCCATTGGTCCCGGCTGTCATTCGTGAATCTTTGACAGTCGTTACGGGTAGTCAGAGGCCCGAAAGTCTGACAACCAGTCTTACCAAGGGGTATCGTATTACCCAGTAACTGGGTTGTGGAGGTCAGATCGGCAGGCGCTCCATGTAAAATACTGGTATTCAGCTGCATCCGGTTAGACTGGAAGCCGACCCCAATATAGTTAGGAAAAGGCAGACGATGACACATCATGACGTAAAATATACTCATTATTATAATTACACTAAGACTTCAAGATGTCTATGCTTCATATTATTATGTACACATAAATCTTCCGGAATTGATGGTCTAAATACATAAACTCACGCCTTCTTCCCAAGGGGCTCGGCAGAAATTACAGAACGTCACCTGCTACGATCCTTAAATACTCCTTTTGCCTCGTTTACGTCCTCTAAATGATGATAAAAATTGCATCAAAATCCATCGTATGGTTAAGAAGATCTCAACGGTCACACATATTGACACGAAACACGACTTTGTTTTATACTATGTAGCCGGGTTAGGGTTATCAGGTAATACAACGTTACATATTCCTATTCGGAAAATCAAGAACAGCCTTACACTATGAAAGAAGAATTAAATGATGCCGAAAACAAATGGATTCCATGTCTGACTGACATTACATGCGCTCAAGAATTCATATTCTAACTTCCTTGCGAGAAATAATAGATATAGCTAATGTGCATAAGAAATATACCGCCATCTTGTTTCAAAGACATTACGACATACATACCGACAGACAAATTGTCGGGGTACCTACATTAATATTCAAGATTTATCGCGACATGAATGCACTACTTTAGTTTTCACTTTTAATAAAATGTAGTCTTCCATTGCAAGGAATAATTGAATAATTATTGATTCTACTGCCCTGTATGTCCTGCATATTCGTCATTGCATATTCATATTATTATCGAATAAATTCAAAAAAATCACGTCTCTTTTTTTATTGCGTCAATGGAAGTAAATGAAGAAACAAAATCAAATTACACTCACTCATGAGTTAAAGTAGTTTATTTCAGGAATAATTCATGACTTGGTAAAAGATAAGAGAATTACCAAAATAAATTGCTATGTATTTTAACTACCACACTTGAAAAACTTTAACTTTTTTTAATGTGAACAAAATCAAGAATTGTTCAAACACTGGGAAAATTTACCCTCAATTAAATCTCAAAAACTACTTTGAAACTAACAAAACAACTGATTACACAGCACAAAACAAAAATAAAACTCCAAAATGCACTCACACACAATAGCTTTCATTGTTAAATGGAAAGAAAATCCACTTTTAAAACCTTTTTCAACAATACTCTAACAATTGTTAGAACACACTTGTATCATTTCTAATTAATTTAAAACAGACCGACTTTTAATTAACTTTGTGCAACTGATGCTTATCTGTCGCCTCCTAGTGGTGGGAAATGTCGATACATAGTTATCGATAAACTTCGTAAATGTCCGCTCGAAGTTGCGGTTATCGATAATTTGGTTGCACCTCGTTATATCTTTTGGTGGCACGTGAAGTTCGTTAGTTAAAATGAAATGTTGAACTGATAAAGTTGTTAGCAGTTCTGCAGTTTGAAAATCGGAAACGTCGACAGAGATGTTATAACTTGTTATGGCAGGTCGTGGGAGATAAAGTTTTTAGTACTTGGTAATTTTTTAAAGTTCTTTTAATGAATAGGTATTATATTCCAAATTGTTTTTTTTTTTTTAATTTTTTCTTTGTTTTTTTATCTTTGTGTTAAGTACGATCTATTTTAGACGCGCAATTGTTATGGGTATAACTTTTCCTAAAAAAAGCAATTAATTTAATTATAGGACTGCTTTTTGCCTGATACGTTTTATTTAATAAGCTGATTATAAGCTGATGATACAACATTTTATTATTTTGTATTTAAATCATAATTTTAAAATCGTGCGAGTAATTTCATAGTTTTTGCAAACTTACTACAGCGCTTCATTGTTTTAATATTATTTATCGATACATGTTTAACACAATAAACACTACACTATTAATTACTATCAGACTTCAAAGAGTAATAGGGCAAATTGAGGAACTGTTTGAAAAGCGTTCGTTTTTAACTTATTTTTATTTGCTGTGGTAAACGCTTACCATCAGATTTAATTTTATTAGATGATTTTCTCTTAATGGAATCGTGTGTTTGGATTTATTATTTTTCCTGAAAAACATAACACCAACATAACATCACGCTTGTTTCCCCGATGGGTTAGGCAGAGGTGTACCCATAGTACACCCACCCTTCGCCAGTTATGTTAAGTCTTATGTAATAAGGGCGAGTCTATTGCCATCAGCCGGGCACAAATCCAGACCCTAGGCTGCTACAGAGAAATTCCAGATGGAAAAACCCAATAACACTTTGCCCGACCTGGGAATCGAACCCAGAACGCATGCTAAGTACTATAGCCCTTGCAAACACTAGATCAGCGAGGTATTATTAACGCACTGAATATAAGTAATCGAATTCACTCTTTCTTGACATAAGCATGCTATTTAACTATTTAAAAACATTTTACGCCGTTTTCCTAACATAAACCAAAATAATTATAAAAACATAAATTGTCCTTATCTCAAACCAATTTTTATCTATGATCCATGAAAAAGTTCTAAAACCTCCTGAAATTATTTACCCAAAATCAAAATAACGTCGCCCAAGAAGAAAATAGCATTAAAAATAATATCTTATTACCTTTGCCCCTGCCCTTGTCACCTTGTTAATAAAATAAACACGTCAGTGTTGACAGGTATTGCGGCGCCATGACAGTTTGGGAATTAGCGCGGGAATTTTGACAGATACGCAATATTAGACGGATATTTTTTGTGACTGTCTTTTGTTTGTTTGAGTAGCAGGTGTGAGTGGTAACTGTTTTTTCTCCTTTCTTTATCAATACTGCTTAGTTATAAGAATAAACATAGTATTATAGAAGAAATTAAATGGAAAAAAAAGTCAAAGTAGCCACTAAGCTACTTTTACACATTCATTCTCATGTTAGAACAGGATAAACAATTAATAAAGGTGTCCGTACTAAGTCAGATATTAATAATATTAATTTCTTACAACACTACGACGATAAACCCGACAAGCCTTCGTCACAAGTTGTCTACATAAGCCACAATATTGCTGTTAGCACAGTAACCAATAATTCCCGGTTTTGATGAAGATTATTACAATAGTTAAAGCTTTGATGGATGTCGTTGCTCTGGTGTGGGCGATTACTATTTAAAAGAAAACAAGAGAAATTGATTATTCTGTTACAGGAGACCTTCTTAGTCTGTGCAGGAGACTTAAACGAATGAAGACGTTCTCCAAGCAACTGATTCCCTGTTCAGGTTGTGAAGTGTCCGTCAATCGTTAAGTCAAATGCAACTATTTCAATTATTTATTTCAAATTTCTATGAACGAATAACTTTTATTAGAAAGCAGTGAATTGATAATAGTATAATGATGATAAATAAATAAAGTAATACAACATATTATTGTTTGACAATGCTAGGTAAGTAACACTGCATGTTGTTTACGCAGCCATGTTTTCCTACTACATAGTAGTAGTATCCAGGTGGCACTATCATTGTATTAAAAGTCTGTGTTATTATATCACGAATAAAAACTACTAAATAAACCTGAACGTAATCCCAAAATACTCACCTAAACTATTGCCGCGTAAATAAACCATCACACAATGAAAACACCTCAACGCCATGACAGTGAAATTGGCGGGAAAACTGACAGCGTTGACATCTGTCAGTTAGTGAGCGTTTATGAGGGGAGCTATTACTCGGCGGTATGTTTAATTGTTATTTTGTCCACTTGTTCCTGACGCGTTTCATTAGCATTTGCGAGGCTAGTTTTGATTTCAGTGATTTAGAGTGGTTGGAATTGAATTATTTGGGTGTTTTGACGGTTTTAAAATTATGTGGCATTCAGTTATTTATTATTATGTTCTTCGTCCAAAATTGTACCTTCATTCTTTGTGATTTTTTAATGTTGGCATAATTAAACGTTTAGTAATAATAAAATAATACAATTTATTAAAAATAGGTAGTTATCAAATTATCAGGTTCTATCAATTTGATAACATATTTCACCGAAAAAGGCCAGCAAAAACAGAAAATGTATTAAAAAAAATGCAGATTGTTGTTGAAAATTTATTTACACAGATTTATCACAAAAAACTGCTGTAATATTCATTGGAATTGGCAATTCGCAAACTGCGCGTCCGACAGTACACCGGCGCTCTCATTTATATTCTCAAGTTGTACAGTAAATCACTCAAGTTCCGATATTCGTATAAGTTTTGGAAATATTTCGAGTTTACGATAAAATTTAAACTTTTGTCAAGTTCCAAAGTGAGTTATAGTGGTTGGATGCACGTCGAAAACAGAAGCAATGTGTTACAATTCGATTTGAGTTTTATTTTAACACATACATAGTTTATTTTTGTCTGGCAACAGATTCACATTTCAGTATTGCCCGAAGTAAAATAAAATGTTTGTGAAATCGATTCGAAAATGCATGATACAGTTTTTTAGATTACGTATACGTTTCGAACTGAAATTCTTTTGCTGGGATAAAATAGTGAATACGAATAACTGTTTAAAATGCTCATCCCGGAGAAATGGTGATCCAAAATAATGATAAATTGAATTACATTAGTCGCTTTTCACGATTTAAGAGATGCAATAACATAATTGGATTTGCTTCACTTATTCGTCTGTAGGTGTCAGGGTCCGCTTTAATAGTCAGAATAAACTTGTTACTTTTATTAGGAGGGCTATTACGTTAGACTCTCTGGTATGTACTGTGGAAACAATTTCAATAGATGATTTTAAACCGTTTATAACCACCGTGGAGAACTATCGAGTGAGTTCAGAGTTCAGCGTTTTTATATACAGGATATATTGTGTGCCTTTTATTTTGTGCTACATAAAAGTATTTTCTTTCTTACTTTCAGCGTATTCATGAAAAAGAAACGTCTACCTATGGCTTCAAATTACGGTACCTTCAGTTGTTTTCCTAATCAAATAATTCTCCCAAAGGGACCGTCTCCACGAGCGAGAGAATGTCAGCGATAGTCTCGCCGTGCCATCAAATTTTTGCCGCGATGCTATCGCCGTGTGGAGACACGTTCTAAGAGAGTGTATAGAAATACGTGGCACGTCGATAATATCGCCGCGATTCTCTCGCTCGTGGATATGGCCCTTAAGACAGGTTATCACTAACTCCTGGAATGGCTGTTAGCATATTTAAATTTTGGAGCACTCTTTGTCAACGCCGAAGCAAACAATAACAATTCGAACCTGATAAAACAATCTAAAATAATAATAATAACACCAGCCGATTATTGTCCCGTACAGGGCAAAGGCCTTTTGTCATACGGAGAAGGTACGAGCAAATCAAATCAAAATATTAGAAACAAAATGTCAGAAGTTAGGTGCACGGATCCAACTGGTCGTTTCGTTTCCTGAGAAGAGGAAGATGAACGGAGAAGATTCGGTAAGAAACTCCACTGTTAGATACTCTTTTACAAATAATTGACTTTTACAATAGTTCCAAATTACATTGAGCATTGATTGCTTACACAACTGAAACAATCTAATGGAAGAATAATCACCAATACCACACTCAATCTACCACAACCTTGAAGCAACCACAACAGTACCCATAGCCGCCACAACTTGTTGAAACCGTGGCCCATATATTAAATCCACCATCTTCCTTACTTAGGGGTCGTCATAAATTCGGCACGCCATGTGCCTGTAACGTCTCTCCCTAATTACGGATAAACGCGACGCTACAAACTTTTGTTCAGCCAATGTATGTCCGACGGGTGATATTCCGCTGGGAGATGATTTTGCCGAAATTTTTCGTTAGAAATTTTAATTAGGTTGAAGGAAGTTTGGGAGGTAATAAACAAAAGGTTTTTAATGAAAAAGAAAAAGTATCCTTCACGTTAGCTAACCCAAAACAAAGTGATGATTATTTTTTCAATTAGTTTCATTGATTGCGCTACAGTTAAGTACAGGTTGCTCCAAGACGCTATTTTAGAAAATTGTAAATACTTAATAACTTTTAATGAAATTAAAAATATAATATGTTCATAAACATAAAACGCGAAACCGATACGTGTGTTAAATTAATGTCGCCATTAAAGCGGCACGCTATTTCAGACATATTTTGTTTATCTTTTTGACAAGTTTTGGAAACAACTAGTGTTTACAACTTGTTTTAGGTGTAACAACACAACATGTAGAATACATGTTTTATACATCACACTATCACACTATAATACACATCAAAAGTGTCTAGGGATCAAGCATTTTTATGCGGATTTCTTGAGATTGAGATGTGGCTTTGTAATAAATTTATGATTTTATAAATTTATATGGATCCTTTTTGGTGCATTTCATAATTTGAATCAGGAACTGTGAATCAAATTCGAGTAAAAGATGAAAATCAGCTGTCAATATTTTCCCTATACAACGCACTGAAGACATTATTAGTGCTACTGTTTCCCTACTACTGATTAAAACCAACGTTATTATGGAGCGGCGACGTCATTTAAGCAGGGAAGAAATGCTCAGAGCCGTGGGAATGATAGAAGCTGGTTCCCGGCAACGTACTGTGGCTTTAGCTCTGAATACAAGTCAGAGTGTTATCAGTCGACTTTGGACACGTTACCGAAGCACTGGTACCGTGGCTGAGCGCCATGGAGGACGGTATCGCTGCACCACACGGAGACAAGACCGATACATTCAAATCTTAACTCGAAGAGCTCCAACAATAACCGCCATGATGTTAGCCGTGAGGCTTCATCACTCTTCAGGGAACTTAATTAGCGACCAAACAGTCAGAAACCGCTTGCATGAAGTGAACCTTCATTCCCGAAGACCGCTACGGGTACCACCTATAGCAATGCACAATCGTAGGATTCGATATCAATGGGCTCTTGAACACAGAAATTGGGCAGAAGAACAATGGCGTTTCGTGTGCTTTTCTGATGAGTCTCGTTTTGGTATGAGACCGGATACAATACGTATACGACACTGGAGAACCCCTGGACGCCAACAGCGATTAAAATCCTGCCAGGAAGTCCATCCTTATAGTGGTGGAACCATCATGGTATGGGCGGGTATTTGGATCAGCGGAAGAACTGAGTTGATTTGGATCAGAGGCAACCTCAACGCTCAAATTTATGCTGAGACGATTGTATCAGACGTCATCGTTCCTCTACAAGTGCAAATCGGTCCCTTATTTCAGTTAATGCATGATAATGCACGACCGCACACCGCAAGAGTTGTAAGACAGACTCTCGCCGCAGCTAACATCAATGTCCTGCCCTGGCCTGCTCAGTCGCCAGACTTGAACCCGATTGAGCATGCATGGGATATGCTACAGAGAAGAGCTCTGCCGAATATGGAGGGTATCCAGTCGCAAGAAGACCTTTTTTTGTTGTTACAACGAACATGGGCTGCCATTCCACAGCGTGATTTGGATGAACTCATTTTGAGTATGCCAAACCGATGTTCTTGTGTTGTTAGTGTTCGCGGTAGAAACACGGATTATTAATTGTTTAAGTTACCCAATAAAATTTTAAAGAAAACTGTTATTTCAGTCTTTTTTTCGAACTTTTGTGTTAGTGGTTCAAATGTCAAAAATCCCTTTATTAGGAAAATGGCAAATTTCTTTATTAATGCAAAGGTGACTTGGTTTATCGTTACTGTGACAAACGAAAACACTTTATTTGATGAATCCTTAAAGAAAATTTTAATTAATATCAATCAGGAGAAAAGTTATTGCAAAAATATATGTTGATCCCTAGACACTTTTGATGTGTGTATTATAAAGGCGAAAGTTTGTGTGTGTTTATATGTTTGTTACTTCTTCACGCTCAAACGGCTGGACCAATTTTGATAAAATTTTGTATGGAGGTAGCTGACACCCTGGATTAACATATAGGCTACTTTTTTATCCCGATATTCCCACGGGATCGAAACTTATGCGGGTGAAACCGCGGGGCGCAGCTAGTTATCAATATTCTGTAGTAACAATATTCTGATTCAAAAGAGTGTCCTTGTAGTTTCCTGCCCATTTTTCTCTATAGGAACCGACTACGGCTTTGGAATAGGTAACTAGATTCATATATGTATATTGATAGATATTGTTTATTGATCATTTGAGTAATATTATCTAACAATAAGCTATAAGCAATATTGTATTTTGACACTTTGCTAGCATTCTGTTTGTCTAATACAATAGAAAAACAACCAGGCCTGCTTGCACCACAAATCATGAATTAAGCGCTAAACGTACTTTTTAAAAATATGGTTTCATTTCTTTCAATCGTTTGAAAATCTCATGTATAGAATGATGGTTTGAATTAATGATTATTTAATTAATTAAACGCATTTAGTGATTTGTGATGCAAGCGAGCGTTAATTTAAGGTATTATTATTTTACCTATTGATTCAAAGTTTAAATTATTTATGTTGCTGTAATTTGTCGGAATTCTGAAACCTAATATAGGTACTTGTGTATTAATTTGTTCATGTATAATTATTTAACCATCGTGGTGTTGAATTATTTGCAGTTAATATTTATTTACTGAATCAAACGTTAATTGACTGGATCAGTACTACCTATGATTGAATTATTATGTTATTTATGCTCAGCTAGTTGTGATACTGAATGGCCTTAGTTAGATTGGATCAAACCATCTTCGTATTTTCACCAACACTTTTTTGGTACAATTTTCTTACTCAGAGTCATCATTATGACATAAGATCACGCTTGTATTCTCCGAAAAGGGAAAGTAGATATTGAAATGTTACGTTTTCATATTATAATATCTCTGTAAGAGTGAGCAAGTCTATTTCCACGAACGGGGCACAGCGAGAGTACGGGTTACTAAGAATATCCACTGCGACCAACCCGGGAATCGAACCCAGAATACTAAGCACTACAGCAGACTAACGAAGCCAATCAAGTACCACTTAAACAGAACAACCTCGATGATGGTGATAATGACATTCCTCCTCCCCAATACTGATTAAACAATCATAATGTAGGATCTATAGATTTTTCATGAAAATAAAGGTTAATGACAGAACCTAATGGTAATGTCCCAGTTTTTTAGGAAGCTGAATGGTTATTGGCACCAGATGGCCTTAAAAGCGTCATTGAGGAAGAGATAAGCTTTTATGAGGCCGCTAAGAATTTTTTGCTGGAGTTGGAAGTCAATGGAGGCTTTCAGTCGTTGTTTATGCACAAATTGGGAACTTGAGTTGATGTTACTTACTGTGAATAATTTTAGAGTTTAGAGCAGTGGTGGTCCAGTGGACACGGCCGCGACTTACGAGTTGCGGGTCGTAAGTTTAAACCCAGGCAGGTACTTTAATTTGTGTAAATTAGTTAATCACAACTACTCTCAAAACAGTGAAGAAAAACATCGTGAGGAAACCGGTCACGTCCACCAACAGGCCTGTGTTCCAACAATGGGAACATTATAGGCTGATAATGTGAATAACTTAGTCATTGTTAACAAAGCATGAACTTGTAATTAGTATTTATAGTTAATTTTAGAGTAAAATTAGGGTTGTGCTATTAAATTTGAATTGAGTTTGCCGATTACAAAAGCAAGAAGGACTGCATAAAACTAAATGTTCCACAACTTACCAGGGTTTCGTTGGACTTTCAAATGAGGACTAAACTCTTGTAAAAATTAATCTTTATGCATAAATATTCAGTATGACCTACTTAAACAAGCAAATGACACTTTCAAGTACCTCATACCTTGCAATGTCTCTAAATTAATCAAAGACAAAACATAACCCTTCAAATTGCATTAAGCAAAACTTTCAAACCAATATGGTTACCGAACAACGATAAAGAACTGATTAAATTGCCATAGAAACTTGTAACAGATTGTTACAAGCGTAAAGCGTTCCTCAAGGTAATATACTTGGACCCTTCCTGTTACATACACTAATATTGGAAAGTTATGTGAAGTTTCGTTAACTTTAATTACGAAGATGGCTGCTAATATTAATTTAGTGTTATGTACTAGTATGTACAGCTGGTGTTGGCAATAGTGATTTGTTTCGTAATTAATAATGTTGATGATTTGATAACTAATTCTTTGCTTTTATTATTTTAAACTATGAAAAATCGTATACTACTAGATATGAAAAAAGGGAAAACGCGATCAGATCACATACAAGATTAAGAGAAGATATTGTGATCAGATCACATACAAGATTTGTGACGAATCGGAATAGTAACGAATTGCCTTTATAAATAGGAAACCTCTTTAAAGAGGTTTGTGATTTTTTCTGTTCATGTATAATGTGCGCAAAACAGAAACTCCACTTTAGCCTTACCTATATTGAAATAAAAGTATGTAGTATGGGCTATAAATAACACAGAATAAATTATATAAAGCATAAATAACATATACATTTAATATCATGAGTGCTGTAATAGCATAAAATCAACGATGTGTCCCGGATTTCATGAAGTCAAACAGTGAAAATAATGAATAATGGAAAATATAATATTTCGTTAACATACAGGAGGCATTAAAATTTCATTTGAAACTGCATTGAATGAATAATAACATAACATCATGCCTGAAATCCCCGAAAAGTTAAGTAGAGGCATAGGTACTTATAGTAGGTCTACCCATGTTTAGCCAGTTATATTAAAGTCTATTGTCATCAACCAAGCACAAATCCGAGCCCGGGCTGGTACTGAGAAATTCCTGATAGAAAAACCCAATAACACTTCACCGAACTTGGGAATCGAACTTAGGACTTACGCTGAGCAGATATGCTTTCAACCACTAGAGCAAAAATCCTCTCAAAATCAAACTCAAAGCATTTATTTCATCTAACCATTTACACTTTTGAACTAGTTGCCCATTCCAAAGTGTAGGTTCCTATGGAGAAGAACAGGCAAGAAACTCCATGGATATTTTACAAGAATTAATGAATATTTTTCAATACAAGCTTTAGTTCTACCCATCCTTGTTTCGGAGGAGAAAAATATTCGTCCTTAATCCTTTAACTTCCACCTTTCGACAATACCGAACTTTGCCAATATTCCGAGTCGATGCACGTATGGAGTTTAGTAAGGGTTCGCAGCATAAGCCGATGGCTTCAGTAGCGAACACAGTTTTGCAACTAAAATAGGCTCTTAGTTGTTTAAGTCTGTTATTGTTTCCCACACAAGTGGATAATCTTTTTGGGTTAAAAAATTTGGTCAAGAAAATGTGTAGTTTGAACGTAATATCATGTCAATCGTGATGATTATCACCATTTCTTCTCAGGACTGAATATAATTGAAGCTTACGAAAATGTTCAGTAATATCTAATAAACTGTGGGAGTGTGTTTTACACGTAATTTTTTTGTTATGAAGTCGGTGTTCCTAGTCAATCTGAAAAAAACACCAACACAAACTCAGAGGTCAAAGTCTCTTAAATTCCACACATTTAAAACGTTTCAATGGTCATTTGTTGAAACAAAATAACCATTATAATTTTTGTTAAATAGTTAATTCGTATTTTCTCAAAAACCCTAAACCCAGCCAATGTATTTTAGACATTTAGACCGATTGAATTAAAACTTAATCGGTCTAAATGTCATTCGCATATTATTCTCATCCCACTATAACGTATATAACATCTAAATATTCCTAATTCCTTGGTATAATCCGCTAAGTCAAGACTCCCACTTGACCGTTATTATCCTCAACGCAGTGGGAATTAACGTCTGTTAGCAGGATTGTATAGAGAGCCATACACAATATGGCGGGAACAATATTGTTTATATCATAACGCCTGTATTCATCGATGGGGTAGGCAGAAGACGATGTGTATGGTCAGTTCAAAAATTTGTGTCAAAGATGTCAATATGTAGTGCTACTTACAAATTGAGTGCTTCGTTTTGGTTACTTAATTACTTAAAACCGAAATCCTAATTTTAAATCACCTTAAAGAGTTTTTCCTTTGACAATTGTGGTTTATTTTGTGATTTAACCTAAACAAGCTTTGTTTTCACTCTCATCTGATACTTTTGGAACAGACAACAGACTATTATAGCACATCAAGCTACCCGAAACTGTCAAATTTTCCCAATCAACTTTGAACCTAATGCTTTAGCGATAAAGTTGAAAATCTATGAAAGAAATTTAACAGATGGTAGTAGCTTGATGTGCGGGCATCTGTACATCACATATAGCCAATTTTGTGATAAGTTTAATGGTTTTTCATCTGATATCCACCATACTCTTAAGGTATGTGAAGTTTTGCCAACTAATTGAATTTGACTCAGTCCATCGTATTTCTAAAAAAAAAAACAGCCGATCCTCCACCCGGAAAAACACCCACATAAAAAAAAGATGCCATATTAAAACCAGTCTACCAACATAATAAAAAAATTCCTGCGTAAAATTATTACCCCATATCATACGAACATTTAATAAGGTGCTAACTTGTCATACCCTTGACAAGGGGTCTCTGTAATCGGATAATTAAGTTTTTTAAGCATTTCGCCTGAATTAAAGCTGGATTTTCATTAACTCGTGTCAGATTCAGGGGTTTTAATTAACTTTGGATATGGAGGTTTTTATGGTATAATTTTGTGAAGACAAACATTGCTGTTTGGGGGCATCATCGTGCTGTGAGTGGACAGCAATGATAAAGGTGATATAAAGGTTTTTATACGTGTTTTTAAACGAGTTCGGAAGCTATTCGCGTTTATTTTATGAGTTTTGATAACTGGATTGTTAATAAGTACAGTTAACTACAGGTCCTTGGTAATAATTTGATTTTAATAGCGGCTTTATTCGCAGTGAGGGCGGTTTTCGGAGTTCAAGTGCTAAACACTACTGACGTTGAGTTGATCATACATAGAATAGAATACTCTTTATTATGTACATCATATATAGCAACTTTACAATGGGGGGTCTTATCGCTAAGAGCGATCAAACAAACAAACGACATACAAATATTGATAAACAATATGAAGATGACAATTACTTTTTTTTAAGCTTAATCTTTGAGTGGCAGTATTGAAGCTGATATTCCATGTTAACTTGTAAAGAAAAAACAATGTACCCATTTCACAAATTGTTTGTAACCCTACTGATGTAAGCACTCACTGCTTGCATAATAAAATAGTGGCTTCAATAAAACTACATTCAGCACATCCATTATGCATACATTTTTTCTTTCATTGTACAAGAGCTTGCAACTGTTTTAAAAAAAATGCTTTTTTTTTTCAGAAGTAAAAGATTTTTGTTGGACGATAGAAAGTGACGCTTGCTATAATATTATTATTCTAGCTGGTTTAAAAGCTTGGAAATAACGTTATATTTAATCTAAAATAATAATTGTTATTAAAAGGAAAAATTGTTTGTTTATATGTTTGTAAGAGGTTAATATCGGAAAACGTAATATGGTACTCAAATGGAGTTGGACAGGACACCTGGCAAAGCACAGTGATGGCAGGTGGAGTAAGGCTGTGACAGAGTGCAGTCCAAGGACTGGAAGACGAGATGTCGGTCGTTGCCATCGCGGACTAAAACCTGGATGAGGCTGGCACAGGAGCGCACTTGGCACGAGAAAAGAGAGGAATATGCAGTGAGTGAAGACGGCCTGTGGATGATGATGAAGAGGTTAATCTCTAAAAGACTGATCCCGTTACAAAAAAATATTTCACTGATAGAAAGTTACACTATTGTCAAGTGCCTTAGGACATGTTTTGTATTAAAACACGCGGGGCCAAGCTAGTTATATATGAACTAAAAATACCCATAGTTCAATGATCAATATCTACCTGTGTTGTAGTTGTAGATAATAGCTTCGATTCGCAGCTCAAGACAAATTGTGTGACCTACGCATCTTGTTCGCTTGTTCTAAGACGTGTTTGTGTGTGTATTGCCACCTTTCAACCCATAAGTCGTAGTAGACTTTGGAGATTCTGGACTTAATAAAAATAAGTGTTATGTATGAATATACCTACTATATCATGTTGTTAAATATGCGTAATGTGGGTAAATATCGTGTTAACCAGTTCTCTGGGTTGTAGAGGTCAGATAGCCAGTCACTCCATGTAAATACTGGTGTTCAGCTGCATCTGGTTAGACTGGAAGCCGACCACAAAATAGTTGGGAAAAGGTTAGGATGATGATGAAATGTGGGTAAGTGAGGAAGTCCAAGATAGATGGTTGAAAACCAAACTTAGCTTATTTTAGCGAGAAAAATAACAAATAAGACTGACGTACCTAAATGATGTAAAACCTCAAAGTGAATGAAACAAAGCAACCATGATAGCTCTGTACTAAATTGTAAAAAATAATACAAAATCTTCCTCAACTGGACTCAACAAACAAAATCATAAGGAAGCGAGATTTGTATACGAGATAGGAAGTGTACTTAATTAAATCTAGCAATATTGGGCGGAGCAACCGGGCAACATGGTTGCACAAGTTAGAGCACTAACGAACAGAGAACCGAGCTGCGTCTTCGAAACGGGAGACTTACGTCCGGGCTAGGAGAGCCGCGATTTAGTAAGATGAAGTTATAAGAAAATATTGAAGAAAGACATTATGTAGTAATTAACATTATGGTTAAACAAATAGTTCTCTGTTTTTAGCTAAGGGTTGAGGTTTAAATTTTGTAAGCGGCAAAGTTTCAAGATTTGGCAGCACCGTTTATTTATTATTTTATTTACACCGTTTAAAATTATATTATTTTGAAGTACTGCTCAAAATAATATAATTTTGTGAAATGTATTATTGTGTTCATATTAAATCAGTTATATATAGGGTGACTGGTAATTAGTGACCGATACTTAAACACGTGATTGTACTCATGATAACAAACAACTTTTACTATGGGATCAAACCTGAAATCGCGAAAAAAAAATCAGCTGTTCCCTATATTTATGTTCGTATACTCGTCAAAATGTAGGGAACAGCAGATTTTTTTTTTCTTAAATTAAAAGGACTAATGATGGCTCTCCAGTATGGTAAAGAACGACAGACGTAAAAGGTTCCAGAGCAACCATTCTAAGAAGCATTTTAAAGCAAGTAGAACAAAATCTTCAAGAAAAATCACATTATTAAAAGTATGAAATACCAACGTATCATTGCTATGTTTGACCTTATCAACTCATTCCTAACAAAACAAAATTCAAGCATTTTTCAAATCCGCCATTTTGCTTCTCCACCCGCTCCCTCCAATTTACTAGCCCCACAGCAACTTCTGTTTTCATTAAGTGGACTTCGGTCTCTTGAATTATTGTGTGTGAGTTTGCAACTCAAAACTATTATCTAAATTATTGGCGGATCATGTTTGTGGGGTTCAGCTTTGTGATACTACCCTCGCAATGTACGACTAACTTTGGAGCTGGATTTAATATGGATACTGGCTGAGGGGGCTAGAAAAACTAGTTGTTGTTTTGTCTAACTTATAGTCTCTAATGTCATGTGCTTGAAGACGGTTTAGCTTATACAAGGTGTGTCGTAAATAGTGGTCCACCGTAAAGGATTCGATATACCAGATAATTTACTATAACATATTTATAATTTTAACCATTTGTATGATTATGCTAAAAATTAGGGTTAAAATAGAGAAGAGCTAACTTTTTCTTCATAAGCTCTAAATTTACATAAAAAACTATAATTTTACACGATAGCTCTAGATCTATCGTGTAATTACTGTTGAATACTAGTATTCAACAGTAATTAACAGAAATAAAAATGAAAAAATAATGATTTTTGTTGAACTACAACCAAATTTGTAACAAAAGGTTGAAATTTCGTATATAAAAAACAAAAAAATATATTTTAGGAACCCTTGGGTAAAAATGGTTGAAATTGTAATATGTTATAGTAAATTATCTGGTATATCGAATCCTTAACAGTGGACCACTATTTACGACACACCCTGTATACGATCATTAGTAGTAGCAATTGAAGTCGATAGCGTTTTGTCAAAAACGCATTTTATCTGTTAAAATGACAAAATTAATATGAAAAGGTCTTCTGTACTTAGTTATGATGTTTCAGTATTGAAGAATACAGGGTCCTGCGTCTACACACACTTCCTCAGTATGTTTGTACACTTAGTAACCACAAGTAAAGCGCATATCGCATCGTGAGATACAAATTCTGTAAGAAAACTTGGCGAGTTTACAAACATCTCACCTAAAGATGTCGTTATACTCTATTGCCTTATTACTTCATTCTCCTTAAATGACAAGTGCGAATATATTTTTTCATGAAAAATAGAGAGCAATCCAAGTGTAGTGAAAAGAATAATATACGCCACCACTTTATTGCATGAACGTAAATTAAAGAATGGAAAAAAATTAGCTACAGACTAAGCCAGCTTAAAAAATCGTCCAACCCAACTGAATGGGCCAGATTTAATAAAACAAGCTTAGCTGTAGCGTTTTCATGTGTAATTAATGTAACCATTAAGTATCTTCTTACAGCGATAGCCGTGTTCGTGGGTATAACGTGGTTAGAATTGGGGCAGGAGGATGATGTCATATTGTGAGCGGAAAGCGTATGAAAGAGCGGGTGTTATAGGCAAGTTGATCGCTTGCTTCCCGAAAAAGAGGTAATGTCATTTCATTCTGTAGATGTTAGAATCTTGTGTGTATTGGTTGAACACATAAAATCTATTTGAAGTTCTATTGCTAGCAAGGACGATGAGTGTACTATGTAAGTGTCATGCAGCATGAAATATAATAATATACATAGTTCAACATATATTTTGAACTATGTACATAGAACTAGGTAAATGTTGATTTTGTTTTCACACTTGATTGACAATACTATCTATCTTGTCTGTGGAACTATTGGTATGAATTAATATTCAGTAACACTAACCTAAAAGTCGACGTCTCTCAAAAAGCAGCCAAGTTTTAGTTAGACTGGGTCGGACACATTTGCAGCATGTCGAACAAGTCATGGGCCAAATCTACCACCATGTGGGTCCCAGAAAACATCCGGCGACATCGAGGCAGACCCAGGAGAAGATGGTGGGACAAGCCATTCTTTAGTTCGACACCAAAGTTGCTAATTGACACTTCAAACTCCAAACTCGAAGCATTTCTTTCAATTAAACCATTTATATGCACTTTTGAATTGTCAAAGAGTCGGTTAGTTAGAAAGTTGAAGCTAGCAGTTGTCCATAAAATTTTTATTCTATCGTTTTACATGTTTTAGCAATCGCGCCCAATAATCGCTGTTCGCTATCTGTATGACCTACCCCAAATGGGAACATTGCAATGAGCTAGCGGCTTAGTGCCAAACACATGGTTTGTGTACGAATAAATTAGTGTCCTACTGCCTCGTTTCTAACTTTGCGAACTGTACCATAGCTTGGTCTTCAGACGTATTCGTGTATGAGTGTTTGTTTGAGCGGGTTTTGAAATGAATACTACTCGTTCTTATATGACGTGAATAAACCACAAAATCTATATTACTTTAATATAATAAAGAGAGAGAGCGACTGTTGTTAGTTCGTGTATATATGGAGGATAATCTCCGGAACCACAGCTCTTATTTGAAAAATTCTTTCACCATTTTAAAAGTACATTGTTCCAGATGGACATAGGCTTAATATTATGTAAATATATATAAAGTAGTACTTAAAATAAGTACTTTATAATGCTAATGAAATACCATCATTAAATTCATGCAAGCCTAGTACTTTTTGTTAGGTTACTGCTCAGAACTTGTGCAAGACATGTTGCTTGCTGAACCGGGGCAAGTAGCTAGTATAGTAAATTTTCATTAAACAAGCTTAAATTAATGTTATTATTACTTGATGTTTATTTGTTTGTGGTGCTACATGTCAATGAGAAGGGACAAACACGTGCATCACGACCTTGTAAATAATATATCTTCTTTATTATCGGACAAGATAATGAGGGGCTCGTGGCTAAATAATAACGGTGACCGTAGTCGTTACTGGTAGTCAGAAGCCCAAAATTCTAACAATCAGTCTTAGCATAGGGTATTGTGTTACCCAGTAACTGGGTGGCTGTATCCGATTAGACTGGAAGCCGACCCCAACAAAGTCGAGAAAAGACTAGATAGATTGATTGATTGTCAAACAAGATAATAATTGACCACACTTGTAATTGCTTTACCTCTTTTAACAACAATTCCCATGCATTTGAAACTTCACAAGAGTTGAAACTGTCTAACTATCACATAGAAAAATAGACCTTTTCATTTTAAGACATGCAAGCGACATTCAAACTAAGGATAAAGCAAATAAAACAATTTTTGTTTTAAAGGATCTATGGAAATCAATCGGATGTTGTCTTTTTCATAATTCGTTGTGTCATCATTTCGAATTTTCAGGTAAAAATATAGACTATGTATACAGTAGCTGTAGTTTAGGCAAATACGTCAGTGCATATTTTACAGATTCCTGAAATGTTCAAATACTTGACCGATGCCATTTTAAGAGCTTTCTAGGTAACGAGAAGTACCTTGCAAACATTCCCAAAATTATGAATGTTCTCTTATTTATTCAATATTTTTATATATTTATACACCACGATGTATGTCGACATACATCATGGGAAAAAGGGTGACATTTGTAAACATAATCTGCCTGTAATGTCCTACTCCTGGGACACAGGCCTTCTCTTTGTGAGGGAGTGGGTTTTAAATCCACAACGCAGACCCTATGCAGGTTGGTGATACTTGTAATTTGGTATAGGTAATCATGAAGTATATAGTTGTCTACCTTTTGCCCGCAGTTTTTTGAGTGTAGGTTGGAAATCATCCCACGGGAACGTACTACCGGGATAAAAAGTATGCTTTTTACTAACCCAGGTCATGCTCAACCTTTGTGTAAAATCTCATCGAAATTCGTTTAGCCGTTAAGGCGTGAAAAGATAACACACAAAAAGGCCGACAGACAGACGGACATAGTTACTTTCGCATTTATAATATTAGTACCTATAGGTATTATGGTGGTTAAGTGGTATCGTATTACCCAGTAACTGGGTTGTGGAGGTCAGATAGGCAAAATCGCTCCATGTAAAATACTGGTATTCAGCTGCATCCGGTTAGACTGGAAGCCGACCCCAACATAGTTGGGAAAAGGCTAAGCAGATGATGAGTATAGACATTATGGATATTGCCTTGCAGAAGATTGTAATCTCCTCGCATTTCTCTTCAAGTTGTCACATTAGTGATTGTGCCTTTTTACCCTACTGCCTCAGAAAGAGGGTAATGTTGTCATACTCTTTTTACTTTTAACCTAGCTGAACTTATCTTAAGCACTCAGCCGTAATAATCCCGAATTAATTTTAAAACATTAAGAGCTAGAACTTAAATGCTTGAACTGAATAAATTATTCGCTTAAAATACTTTAATTAATCCTAACTAAAGTTGTGAATGTATTTAGATGGTAATGTATTCACTGATGTTTATTTAACCTGTATTCTAGGTAATTTGTTGAATTGTAAAGGCGTAAAGAGGTGTTAGTTTTGTTCAGGAAAGTTTTAGTAAGTACTATTATTCCGTTATAAATGGCTGTTGCTGAAAATGGGCTTGAAAAAGACCGTTACAGTGAATGGTCGAAGAGACAATAATTAGTATTGATTTCGTGACAGACTAGTGATCACAGTTTTTGTCATCAGTTAAAGGAGTATGTTGCTCTGCCTTCAAAACAGTGAAGGAAAACATCGTGAGGAAACCGACATGTTCTACAACCAAAAATTCGAAAACATGTGTCCTCTACCAACACGCACTGGGCCCGCGTGGTGGATACGACCCACTCCTTCTCACCGAGAGGAGGCCTGTGTCCCAGCAGTGGGAAAATTATAGGGTGATTATGCTATGCCCATAATTCTTAACTTAATAAGTACCTTTAGTTTCGTTTTATGAACGTTTTTGTGAAGTAGTGACCTATACTTTGTCAGGAGCCACATAGTGTGAATTGTATGTCAAAAAACAAAATAAAAAACTTCAAATACCTATGACTCGGAAACAGAATACAATTAAATCAAACATTTGAAAGCAAATCATCGCAGATTTGAACCTCAACACCTCTCAAACAATGTAACATTTAGAGAATAACCTACAATGTTTCCTTATACCAGAATTACACGTAAAACATTGTATTGTATCTAGTTCTAAAATAAACTAGCTACATTAAAACCAGTGCACACAACCGCTAGATACGTTCTCACGTCCGTGGACATGCAAATTGTCCATGTCACCATATAAATAGCCACCCTCAGCCATGCTAAAGGTGCGCTTACACGGGCAACTTTAATTGCTCAATTCTGGACAATGTTTGTCAAATGTGACATCACGACCACATCAAGCATAGACTGCGATTCTAACATACTCAATATTCAATAAATGTATTGAATTAAACATGGTTAGGTTCACGAAGATATGATCATTATGGACCCTGTCGGACACAACATATCAGGGCGGTGGTGGGCGTGGGACGTGGACGGACAGTACTCCGACAGGAACTCAAAAAAATATCGGTGTGTATATTTAATATGAGCTCGTTCACACACGCCCGTTATACTACCTACCATTATAGGTACATTTTATTTCCATACGAAATAAGAAGCAATTGACAGAGGAGAATAGTAGAAAAAAAATGTGTTACGCCGACCCCAACTATCAAGGGCAGGAAGAGGAAGGGATATTGCTAAACAATTTAAGTAATTATTTAAAATTAAATTAGGTTGCTGCACTACCTCCAGCAACTGTTGCCAAGCAATAATTGCTGAAAATTGCCCGTGTGAGCGCACCCTAACCACCGTGCCAGTAAAATGCACACATCGAGCGTATTAAAGCGATATAAGTGAACATAATCAGTGCTTGATGCTGTTACACTGTTGAATTAACGGCGGGTGGAGATTTAGACACTGGATATGTCCTGGATAAAGGATGGAAAGGTTTGCATGAAGGAAAAGTAGAGTGAGTTTTACAAGACTACTCAATAGTCAATCTTTAATTTCATTCCACAGTGTGTACTTAGTTGGTGACTAACTTAATGAGATCGTTATGGACCCTATCGGCACAGCAAGATAGCAGAAGAGCAAAATTCTACATCGCGCAAGCAGAGTTTACCGCGTTACTAGCAGGTATATAACGTCCCGACATCAATGGTCGGGCAGTAGTCCACCAGACAACACCCGACTGGTCGGAGGATCCTCCCTTTTCTATGGGGAATGAGTGAACTTTACACTCTGTTCCTAATACCTCTTTAAGATGATGCTTTAAAAATTATCTGTTCTTAACTATATGTAACGTTTTTAGGGTTTTTGGGGTCAATGTTTATGATGTAGCTTTGCAACAAAAAGTAGACAGTGGTTATATCTTCTGGAGCGTTTAAATAGCCAACTCTTTAGTTCTAGTGTATATAAAAGGCCAGAAGAACTGACCTAGTTTTCAAGCACCAGGTGCACATTCTGCGCGTCGCTAGTAGAAAGCCTAGTAGTAATTTTTCGAACATAAATTATGATGTAGTTAATTTTGCGAGATGACATGAGTTTTCTGACTTTGCTCAATTTTATAATATATTTTGCCTACAATAACTAAAACCACAGTCACATCTAGTATGCCAGATACAAAACAATGCAGGCTGTATTCAAATGCGATACTATCGCGATGCGGCAGCCCACCCTGTATACCTAATAAATACCACGAATTTGTGAACACGTTGTACCTATACGATTTTGTATGAACTCATACCCAGTGTAGTTTACTGATGTCATCTTTTAATTTGGTATGACTGTGAAACGCAATTTAACTACAGCTAACAACTGGCATTGGTACCTACCCATATCTATTAGGTTAGTATATGTATGGGTCAGTAGTAAAGCTCCATGAAAAACGAGTTTATCCGGGTTTTTACCTATAAATCATCCCTATTTCGTTCTGCGGCATGTAATGTTGTGTCCCATTCTCTGAAAGGTACGGGTACTGGTGAAGTTACAGGCTCATACGATATTTCATCTTAGATTATGAGATTGGTAATTTAAACAACTTGGTGTTTAAGCGAAAAACAAACAGGTAAAGGACACTCCGGTAAAAAATCGTGAGCCTAATTACTGGACAGCGGGGAAATTGTATAACACACTAACAGTAGGAATGACTTACATTTTGACAGTTCATCAACATTCATTTCGTTATTTACGTTGTTGAGCAGACAAATTTTTCGAACATATATTATGAAGCAATGGGTTAGCATGGGTTAGAGAGCAGTGGTGGCCAAGTGGTAACGGCCGCGACTTACGAGTTGTAGGTTGTAGGTTCGAATCCAGACAGGCGCTTTTCTTTGTGTAAATTATTTCATCACCACTGCTCTCAAAACGGTGAAGGAAAACATCGTGAGGAAACCGGCATGTCCTAGAACCAAAAATTCGAAGACATGCTCATGCATCTGTCAACCCGCACTGGGCCCGCGTGGTGGATTACAGCCCACTCCCTCTCACCAAGAGGAGGCCTGTGTGGCTGTGTCCCAGTAGTGGGAACATTATAGGCTGATTATGTATGTATGCTATGTAATGGGTTAGCAATATCCTTCAAATAATTGTGATTGATAGTGTATTATGCTATTAGGCTGCTAGTCACGATCTTTTAAAAAACGAAGAAGTTATTTCAATGTCAGTTCATCCAATTTATTATGGAGAATAGCCCTTTGTCCTGCAAATAGACTCTTGCAGACAAGAATAACAGGTAACCATGTATTTCATGTACAGAACATTCACTAAAAAATAAATCCACACTAAATTCTCATCCGAAAACTATTCTGAAATTCAATAATGCGAAACGTGAGTCGTGACGTCATCCGCCAGCGACATCGCAGCCTGTTTAGGAAGAGCACAAATATTCCCAGGATATATTATTATAAAGGAATAGATGTTTGCAGCTCCGCTATGTAGCGGAGAGACGGAATTTTACGGAATGTACGACACTTTATTGTACAGCAGGTGAAAGGAATTTTGGATTGGTTGTAAGTTTGGAGAGTGTTTTTGTTTGATAAGTGCGTAATGTTTGCAGGGCCAACATGGCCAGAAATCACACAAAGCAGAGAGGTTTGGAAGGAAAGAGGGGAGGCATTTGCCCAGTAATGGGACACAATAAAGTAACAAAAAAAGTAGAGATTTTGACAGACCTGTCAGTGGAAGAAACCCAACAGCAGCCTTATTTAAATTAGAATAAAGATGACAGTGATTCAAAATCACAGGTAAAATAACTTGTGAAAGGACTGTATCTAGCATTGACAACTCACGTTCAGCACCATAGTCTAATTTCATCTAAATCAGGACAAACTAAACGTTCCATTTAAACGATCAAATTCTAAGAATTAAAATCAAAGAGCATATTGCAGAATCTACATCGCGAATGAAAACCATTCAACAAATATTAAAACACCCTAAATAACCCTAACAATCAACAAAAATACAAACTTACTTCATTCACAACAAATAACTTTGTACCTCAGGATCACAAACACATTAGTGCTGTGGCGTTTGTATCGATAACTCAGGGTATCGCGTTGGCCTATCGCCATGTCTTGCACTCCGCTAATGCGGTGGGTGGGGCTGGTTATCGATATTCTGTTATTTATCGATGCTTGCCAGGATTTGTGCTGCGGTGAGCAGAATTTATTTGGGTGTTTTTAAACTGGTGAAAGGTAGCAACGTAAGAATTTAAGTTTAACTTTGATTTAATATTTAAATACAAGTTTTACTCCTTTTATAAACTTAATAAATAGTGTTTAGTGTTAGTTACTTCAAGATAAAGTGATTTTAAATGAACCTTTAAATTTTAATGGTAAAAAACTGTCATTTTCGTATTTCTAAAATTTTTAACGAATAGCAATCATAAACAACTAAGTCAAATAATGTAAATATAACTAAAATCAAGTGTACATACAATATTCCTTTACCATAAATAAAGAACATCAGCAATAATTTTATTCACAAAACAATAAATAAATAACAGAAGACAAAAATATCGACAATTTCTGTCCCACCCCTACGCTGGTTTGGCACAGCTCTGGCTGTCAGTGGCAAGCCGACAATGCATCGTATTTTGCCATTGGCAAATCTAAACAGTAATATATATCTTGAATTTTTACCAAGAAAACAGTTTCTAGGAAGCCATAACTTAGCTCAAGCTGTGAATTTAAAGGGTAAATAATTTAAAACTTGAAATGTTCCCGTATTTTAATAGATCAAGATTCTAGCAACTACTTCGCACTGTTTTTACGACTTGACAAAAACGGAGATTCCTTTATCATATGTATGTAAGTTTAATTTTAATGTTTTATACAACTTCTGGAATAAACTTTCTAATGCCAGAGCCACACCAACGGGAAACGCCGATAATTATGGCGATAAGTTGTGGCTGGACCAATGATTAAGGCCCGTCATCTGCGATAATTATCGGCGTTTCCCGTTGGTGTGGCCTCGGCATAAATAATAGTGAAAACCGCTTCAAAATTCAGAAGAACCACGCGGTCACACAGACAAACACGAAGAGCGACTTTTGTTTATAATTTGTGTAGGCATAATGTTCTCAGAAAAAATGTGATAAAGGTTTAAGAAATTCCTTCTAGTATTACATCCTAAATACTTTCATTAAAGAAAAAGTGTCTAAGTGAAAAAGTAATAGTTATGAAAAATTAAACGAAGAGATACCGACACATAGAATTAAGTTTGTATCTAGAATGTATGTTGCTACAGTAACGTTAGCGTTACTCTTAATATTTTTTTTTGTGTTTTTATCTTTTTTGACTTTATCTTGGACATCACTAAAAAACGTGAAGGAAAAACATGGTGAGGAAACCTGGACGTACAGTTAATATAAGTCTGAATTCACCTTCCCGTCTTAAGCAAGCGCGTTGATCAATGCTCGTGCCTTCTCTGTATGAGAAGACGCTTTTGCCCAGCAGTGGGACGATAAAAGGCTGGTATTGTTATTTATCTTTTATAGAAATATTCAAATTGCCTTTTTATGCGCAAAGAAGAAAAAAGAATATTTTAAACGATTTGACCTATATTTTATTTCACAAGAACCAATCTATTTCGCCGAAAAACTCCAAAACTACAACAAAAGATATTAAAATAGAAAAAAATCTCCGTCCACAATGCTATATTGTCTGAAAACTTTTGCTAGATTTGTTCGTTTTTCACGTAAAATTCTCCAATTCCAATATACGTAATAAGCATTAAAGACTCGGCGTTTGAAATAATTTCATAATGTTGGAGAACAATTTTTTTTACAAAGATTTTAATAAAAATCTTTTTGGAGTTCTTAATGGCTTTTTACATTTGATTTTGTTAAGTCTTTGATAAAAATTGAAAGATTTTCGGACTTAACTTTCATTTTCACGGTACTTTCTCTTTGAGCAGTGAGCAGGGTTCTAATTCGTCCTTTAATTCTGGGCTTTCTAAAAAGGGATTACTGATTAGTAATTTTTGAGTGATTTAATTGATAGAAGTGTCAATGTAAACATCTTTGCCAAATTGCTCGCTTGTAAAGGACTTGGATCTACACTGCTATAGCGATTTTTTGGCGCTCGATTGACTTTGACAAGGGTGCATAGCATAATCAGCCTATAATGTTCGCACTGCTGGCAAACATGCCTCCTCTCTGTAAGAGGGGATGGGCCGTAATCCACCACGCGGGTCCAGTGCGGGTTGGTAGATGACGCATGTCTTAGAATTTTTGGTTCTAGGACACGCCGGTTTCCTCACGACGTTTTCCTTTACCGTTTTGTGAGCAGTGGTGATGAAATAATTCACACAAAGTAAAAAGTAAAGCGCCTGTCTGGGTTCGAACTTACGACCTACAAATTCTTCTCCATCTGCTCAATTGCAATGCTTGTCGCTGACATGAGATTGCGACTTGAATTTGAAGGTTAATATATTATTTAAATATTCGATAAACAGTGAAAGAGTTTCAACCAAAATACCAAATCAGTAAATAAACAAAAAACACAAATAATTAAAAACAGTAAACCAACAAGAAAAACATAGATACGAAGATCAGAGAATAATAATTGGAAACTCACATCAAACGCGCATACGATTACAGAATCTCTTCGAGGCAAAACATTGCGATCACTTATAAAACTGCGCGGTCTATTAATTCATTTTAATGACGTCAAACTAGTATCGTTAGTGCTTCGCGGAGGCTTCTCGTTATTTATGAAATATTTTCGATCTGAGATCGTTATTGCAGATAAGATTAGGTGTGACGAGACGGGGACGATACGATTTTTGCGAAATGGAAATAAGATACCTACGTTTGAAGTTGTCTATCAACAAATTAAATAATTCTATATTTCCGATCTTGGTCTTAGAATTTATTTTTCCATTTAATTCCAGCTCCTTTATTGAATAACACACTTTCAATCACAATCTGAATCATGTTAAAGGATATTGCTAATCCTCCATCATCTGCCTAGCCTTTTCCCAACTATGTTGGGGTCGGCTTCCAGTCTAACCGGATGCAGCTGAATACCAGTATTTTTACATGGAGCGACTGCCTATCTGACCTCCACAACCCAGTTACTGGGTAATACGATACCCCTTGGTAAGACTGGTTGTCAGACTTTCGGGCTTCTGACTACCCGTAACGACTGTCAAAGATCCACGAATGATAGCCGGGACCAACAGCTTAACGTGCTTTCCGAGGCACGGAGGGGTCTCAGTATGTAAAGATGGTCACCCATCCACAGACCAACCGCGGCAAGCGTAGCTTAACCTGATCGATCGACCTGTGCGGCTGTTATTATTTAGCCACGGACCCCCTTATCTAATCCTCCATATGTTCGAAAAATTTGTCTGCTCAACAACGTAATTATAACGCAATTAATGTTGTTGAGCTGTTTAAAATAGAAGCCATTGCTACTGCAGATAGTGTGTTACACCCTTATTCCACTGTACCCGGTTGCAAGAACGGGACGAATTTCCGAAAAAAAAAGGCTTTGTAGAGTCATCTTTGTGACTCATACCCGTTTGGTAGTTTTTTTCAAAACCTCAATGTTTCATGTTTACGTCCGGGTATTTAAATTAGTATCTTCTGTCTTGCGTTCACAATAGTATCATAGGCGACTTTATTTACTTAAACCACCACCTAAAAGCAGACCACCAAGTAAATCAATCCCAAATATTCCTGTTATTAAATGCAGTCGTCATCCCCACTTAGAAGTCGTATCGTCAACCTTAAAAATGTCTAACCCTATAATGACTCCAACTCTCAAAGCGCCTACGACATAATTATGTATCAGCATTTCCATCCGTTCCCTATTTGCAGCGCATCGGTCTACCCACTACTTGCGACCCGAAAGCATTTATGAAATGAAAAATTCTCGTCAAAAGAAAATATCGAGGTTTGGATTTAGTTTTATGAAAAGATTTTCAAGTAAAATTAATAGCTGCGGTATATTGGGGACGTTTTTTCGCGGTTTTGTGGCTTCCTGCCTTAAAAGGAAGCTAGGGTGATGGAAAATGTAATATGATTCGTAATTGCTTCAGTCATATTTTTATAAATTGGATTTTTACTTTTTAGTGATGACAGGAAAGTGCTGCATCGCAAATCACGGGAGGTATTTTCTAGAATGTTGATAAGTAGATTAATGAACTCTTCTATTCGACTTTTATCAAGAGGTATCGTATTACCTAGTAACTGGGTTGTGGAATTCAGATAAACATTCACACCATGTAAAATACTGGTATTCAGCTGCAACCGGTTAGACTCGAAACCCGAAAAGACACCAGCATAGCTGTTGGGAAAAGGATAGAAAGATGATGATGATAACTATAGACTATCAAAAGAAAACCGTTTCTATTAAGTAGACTTCCTTTATCACCAAATCATATAATTGCGTGATTTTGAAATTGTAATATGAGACAAGCAAATAGTCCCTGAGAAAAGTTCTGGTAATTTGAAAACATTTGACTATACCAAATTGCACACGAAGAAGTTCAGCGCTGCAGCGTAAAAGTATTCTATAAATTATTCCCTTGCAACATTGCAAGACTGAAATGGTGAAAGAAAACATTGTGAGGAAACCTGGGCTTGTAGTTAATATAGGTCTAAAATCACCGACCGGTATTGAGCAAGCGTGGTGATCAATGCTTGTTTCTTCTCTATATGAGAAGAGGTGTTTGCTCAGCAATGGGACAATAATAAGCTGGTATTATAACATTGCAAGATGTTTGCAATATTGTGTTGCAAAGATCCTGACACAGAAGCGTCCTAAGGCAAAAGACGCATCACGCCTAAATTTTCGAAGCGAATGTAGAGGTATGTGTTACACTCACATAGCACATTCGTAAAAAGCTGGCAGTATCATCACAACGTGTTTGGTGTTTGTATTTGTTGTAGTAAACTCGAGTATTTATTTGTGTTTATATTAAATAGGTAAATGATAAAATGATAAATGATTTTATTTTTGTAAGTAGGTTTGCACAAACACTTTTACATGTCAATCATATTTTTTAATAAAAACTAGATGAGGTCGGCGTTTCCTATCTGACTACTCTGACAAGAAATGCCGAAACAAACTCAGAGGTCACAGTCTCTTTTAAAGTCCAGACATAATCTTGGTCAGGTAGGAATATACATAATATTATTTATAGTTTTAATATATAATAATATATATTTATATAAATATTTCTTCCTCAATTTTCGTTATTGCACCTACCACTGTATGTTTGTGTCTGCATCATTTAAAGGTTGACTGATCGAAAATGCCTCTGACATTAAGTCCGCCTCTGTACATTTGTGTGCTTCAAGTATTTGTACATTGCATTGCATTTCGTTTATTAATAATAAATAAATATCACCATTTACTGCTATATGATAAATAAATGAGACGAAGCTACCAAAATGCGTAAGTAGTTTTATAATGAAGTCCAACACAAATACCAGTTCAATCGCCCCTCAGTCAACAAAACTTGAATAAACTGTTCGCCCATAATTAAAAACTGTAAAGATACAACTTTGCCTTTAACTGTAGTTTTCCTAATTACTGTTTGGGAATGTTCCACTAGTGTTGGTTTATTATAAACTTTGCTTTCGTATGTTGCAGTCTTTTGTAGATTTGTTCTTTGAACGCTGTGTCGGGCTCATTTGAACTGGTATTTAGGATTTGGGGCTAATTAAGAGATAAAATTGCGTGTTTGGCTTATCTTTTTGTTGGTATTTTGCTTGCCTTTGACTGTATTCAAAATGTTATTTTATATTTATTTTGCGTTCTATTTTAAACCAGCAACCCGCCCCTGCGTCGCAGGGCTTTTCCGACCTGACAAATTGTCGAGGTTTCTTTTTTATTAGTGTTATTTAAGGCGCTACCTCGAAAATCTAAAATCCTCGAAAACCTACTAAGCGGGCGAAAATGATGCAATTAAGTACTTTTGAAACGCAAAAGAAGAGTGATGGCTATAGTGTGCGCGCGCTCGGAATAAATCGACGTATGGCCAAAATGAATTTACTCCTTCTTTAACAAAATCAATTGATTAAATTTAAAACTATTTTGAGTAAACTTTGATATGATAATTCTCTGTTTTAAAGTAAATTCCATTGAATAACTCTTATGCGTTACGCCGTGATGTCGAAAAAAGAAAAAAACTTAAATAACTTGGCAATTTTTTTATATCGAGAAAATTTCATTGAATCGTTTATTCCTTTTACATGATACTAGACCAAAGAGTCAAAAAACATATAGCAACATGTTAAATCCCTATTCCACATACTTAACAAGTTACACGAAATAGAAAAACCACATTTTTTTCAACATATCACTTTAATGTAACTACTCATAACCCTTCCGGAATAAATTCTTTAAATATAAGGGTGAAAACATAATATTCATTCATAATATGTATAGAAATAGATTGGATAAAGAAATATGTAGGTTCCAAATTGTTTTTATTCTACCTACAAGGTTAATCCATTCTTAGTTGATTCCGGCTGTCAGGCTTTGAGGGTTCAGTATATACGCAATTACAATTACTATCATAGGTATAACTTGGGAGACATGGGATCGACGGCTTAACCAGTATTAGAATTGACTGGAACCCGGGTTTATGACAGCGTTTTCAATTAAATCTGTTGGTGGTTGCTATGTAGGTGTTGTTGTATTATTTACTCGAGCTAATTTAGCTTGAGTAAATGATGCCACATCTTCTTATATGCACGTTTTTCTTTAGCAATAAACCAACGTTTCTTTCTTTTTATCTTCTTGTAAGTTTTATTCACCCAATGACGTTACAGCTACCAACAGCATATTTTTACAGCTTGAAAAGTAAAGTTTCCAAATCAGTGTAAATTAAGAAGTTTCTCTCTCAAAGTGAATCCAAAAATCAGTTAGCTGAGACAATATTTTAAGCCGTATCACAGCAAAACTGAAAATCGCCAAAGATAAAGTCGCGACTTCTGCCAAGACGTTGGTTCACAGTGATTATCTGTTGGCTTGAAGCGCTGAAGCCGCTGCTTTGCACAAAACTTTCTGGACGAAAGCCAAAAATATGGACATGGACACTCTAATATTAATTGTGTACGGAGTTGGTGATTTATTCGAGGGAATTGTTTTGTGTGAGTTGAATATGGCGGACAAAAACATATCAAAATATGTGGAGATACAACACTACTGGCATAACACTAATATCTCCTGCATCACTCAATGTCACGATAGGACGGAAAACACACGTTGTAGGTAATATAAAACGGAACACCTATTAGAAATTGATAATCACGATGGTATAAGTTTATTCGTTAGCAGTTGCCTACGAAATTACAAAAAAAGATATAGAAAGATAACGAAGATAGTTAGGGGGCTACTATTAGTGAAAAGTATTTCGTTTAGTAGTATTATGTATTTTCTTTTTGTCATCAATCAACTAACACTTTACCTACATTGGGGATTAAACTGATTGCCACTGCTCTTGAGGTCACAAGTTTGGCCCAGCTTCATCGATAAATTATTGTTTACATTATATCTAAAGCAAAGCTACACACTTATAGAAATACAGGGAATTAAACATCAGCCCGCCATATTAATAAACGGGAGTAAAGTTACTATTAGTATAAACTTCAGAACTACTATAAGTACGTTTTACGAGGTATAGGTACGTTTGCATTAACTTTACTCCGCGTTTATAGATAAGGGGGCTTAATCAATGTATATGTCGCAGGCAACTAGTTTAATTTAGCCATTTAGTTAACCGCCTAGCCTTTTAACTAAATGGCGGCCGTTCAACTAACGGCCTGAACGATATTCAATTATAGTTTAGGTTGGAACTGTAACGAATCACGCGCGAGCTGCATTAGTCGCAGTAACTAAGCCAGGGCACCCCTACCAAATGGGTTAGGTTAGGTTAGAACTGTGATCAACCGCATGCGAGCCGAGTGAGCGAAGCGAATAAAAAGAACAAGTAGACGTGGCGGGACTCGACGTCAAGGTACTAAATCCTTCCGAAGTCCAGGCGGTTAACTAAAAGGCTAATTTAACCAGTTGGCTGCGACATAAACTAACTTTTTTAATGGTGGAACGAACATGCCTTCCAAATTCATACAATGCAATGTAACATAAAATGTATCACAACTTGAAACTAATTCGTCTAGATGTTATAAAAGGAAAAAAAAATCTTTATTTCGGATAAGCAGCATCCATAATTATGGGTTAGTAAAAACAAAAATATTACTTCTACCTATGTTAGTAAACTTATCTATTTGGAAACAAGGCTGTTGTTCTAAATACATAGATCTACGAACAACATCACCTAATAACGAAGACTCGCACCTCCCCACTATGTGAAACGCTCAGCTCAGCTTTATAATCGAGTAAACAAAGAGATCTACATATACAATAAACAATTAACTGACAGTAAAAAAATAGTAACTAATTGGATAAAACCACTTACTTATGATGACACGGAGAAGCTACTGGAATAAAATAAAACCTTACACTTGATGCAACAAACCCTCACACTATCACTTAACTTTCATACACACAGATGCTCACATTCAACATTCAAATTCACATTTACACACCTTTATACTCACAGTAGCACTCCTTAGTATTCACACTCACACGCCCCCATTTTCACATTTACACACCTTCATAGTCATAGTCACATTCACACACCCTCATACTCACATTCACACACCCCTGCTCTCACTCACATATTTGCTTGCTTCTTGTCTAGTTTTAATTTTCTCTTTTTATTTTAAATCGCCTGTTTTTATAACACTTAAAACAAGTAATTTTATGTTAATATTTTAAGTTTTGGAAGAGCGGAGTCTCCTAACACAGGCTTTTTTGCTTAAAAGGAGACTCCAATCACTAGTTGTTAAATTTACTTGTATAACAAATAAAACATTTTTCATTTCATTTTCATGTGAATATATTCGTTTCAACGTCATCATCTGCCTAGCCTTTTCCCAACTATGTTGGGGTTGGCTTCCAGTCTAACCGGATACAGCTGAATACCAGTATTTTTCGTTTCAACGTATATTGCGTTTTATATTTTTATTTAGCCTACACTGTCCCACTGCTAAGCAAAGGCCTCCCCCAAATCTTTCCAGGCATCCTTCTCTAGCGCCACCCCGATCCAACCCTGGCGGTACGCGTCTAGGTGGTCTCGCCACCTCTTCCTGGACCGGCCTCGGTGGCGCCGTCCATCTTCAGGCACCACCGTGTGGAGACTGTTGCCCAGCGGTCACTGTGCATGCGGCCGACGTGACCCGCTCAATCCCATTTCAGCTTGGCAGCCTTTTTGCCTACGTCTAGGATCCCCGTTTTGGAGCGCAGCGTGGTGTTTCGTATTCTGTCAGTTCGTTTTATGTTACGTTTCACATTTTACTTATAGCCACCATGCGACAAAACATCGCAATAATCATAAACAAGGACCAATTACTATCGTGGTAAAAAAATGGTGGCACTCCGGGAGTGCCGACAGAAGTGAAAACAAAACACAAACAGAATACTTTTGCCATCACTCACTGACATATCGGAATTATACAATAAAACCGAGTACATCCCGAGGACAGCCGAACACATCCGAAGCGGTGTCGGTTACGGTAACAGTGGCGCGAATTCAATGGTTTTTTTCCCTCCTCAAAAAATGCCCAACGCGCCTAAAGAAGTTTTCACTTCAAAAATATAATTCCCAAAAATTAAAATGTGCCAAAAAAAAAGACAATATGCATATTCATACAATTCCGTTTGTTTCCCGACTGTCCTAATCAGCTAACAGTGTTACATGAAACTAACTAATATATTGTTCCCGACATTTTCTTTTTCCCGGATTTAATTAAAGGCAAACTTTCTAAATTCTTTGGACGAAGTTTTCTATCGGGAAACGAACAACGCGTGTTGCTTAAATTATTTCCTCTTAGCTTCCTTAAATTGCTCGTGTTTAGTTTTACAATAGCTTTCATTAAGTATGGAGATGTTTTTTGTCTATTTTTGGAGATTAGTTTCAAGTTGGAAGTGGGTCAGTATCGTTTGAAATGGGATAATCTTTCCCTAAATCATGTTCTTTTCCTTATCCCAATTGGTTTGGGTCCGGCGCACCATGTCTACTTCTTCCATTCTTCTCAATTAGTCGTCATAGTAACCTTTTTTCATAATACCATCTTTCACACAGTCAATTCATTGTTTCTTTTGTCTTTCCGTAATTTTTTAGCCATCCACATTCATACTTTAGGGGCCAGAAGGATATGTGGATAAGTGAGTCCCACAATACTAAAAACTATATTTTTTAAATAAGGTATAAAAAAAAAATACAGTACGTATTTTGGGCCACAGTCCACAAAATACACGTCACTATAAAATTCAAGAGAAAACGCGTAGCGAATCGATTACTTGCTACGCCACCGTAGCATGCGTAGCAGTGACAGCTACGACTGCTACGGCGTAGCCAAAATGCAATCCTTCAGGCTTAGCCAAGTTGACAATCTACAATCGTTAACGCTATTAGAAAACTAATCAAATGTATAGGAATGACATCATCTCAACGTTAAGTCACGTGGTCAGAACAAACGAATAGAAAATTCGTAGCCAAGTTTACTCGTTCAAAATGTTAGAATGAAATGTAATCGTTTCTACAACGTTGATCGCTACATCTCATACAAATGGTAGCCAAGTTACAGTTTTGACAAGCGCTAACGAAACGCTGTCGTAGTTTTTGAACGATAGCTAAGCGATCGCCGAGACCCAAGAGAAAACGATAAAAAAATGGCGTCTATTATGATACAGCTGTATTAAGACCGACCAGTGTTTTGTTTATTTTCCTCATTTTTGGACTATATTTACCATTTAGCATTTAAAATGCATACTTTAAATATGTTGTGGTGCGCTAATAATGAAGAAGTGTGGCTTAGGCGCCAAAAAAGAAACATAAATCGTGAGTGCATGGAGACAATACGCGAAATGCCGGAGACGTTATTTGTTCAACAATTTCGGCTAGACAAGGCGACTTTTCGAGCCCTTTGTCAAGAACTCCGACAAAAAACGTCACTAAAAGGAACCAACGAGATTCCTCTAAAAGTTAAGGTTAGTGCCTATTAAGCTGACTGACATAAAATATTACCAATTTTTTTATTAGGTATCTACCTACTTAACTATAATTTCATTTCCTCAATATTTGTGTTTTTGTAGGTGTTGTGCGCTCTTAGTTTCCTAGCCACAGGATCCTATCAGCGAATTGTTGGCGTCACTCAGCATCTTGCCCAACGCACAGCTAGTCGGTGTATCAGACAAGTTGTAGATGCTTTGAACCACCCTGCTGTCATGGCAAAATGGATTGTGTTTCCGAAAACACGACAAGACAGAGCATCTATAAAACAAGAGTGAGTACTTAAAATACGATTTAACAATATTTACTTACCTATATTATTAAGTGCATCTAATTTAATTTAAATTAACAATTATTGTTTCAGGTTCCAAAGGAGATTTGGCCTGCCTGGTGTAATTGGGTGCATAGATTGTACCCATGTAGCATTGGTAAAGCCCAACGATGAAGAGCATCTTTTTTATAATAGAAAAGGGTATCATTCATTAAATGTTCAAATGGTAGATATTATATTTTTATATTACTATATGGCATGTTAAAGCTGGATAAATCACTTCTTAATAATAGTTTTATTTTCAGATATGTGACAGCAATCTTCTAATTTTAAATGTGAATGCAAAGTTTGGTGGAGCTACACATGATTCACATATATGGTCTTCTAGTAGAGTTGAATCATATATGCGTGAACTTCATCAAAATAATGAACAAGTATGGCTATTAGGTATGTATTTTTAATAGTAAAAAGATCTAATCTATAGGAGTTTTTCTGTTTTGTCTACAGAAATTAATTTTTCAGGTGACTCTGGATATCCACAACGCCCTTGGCTTATGATACCTATCCTCAATGCAGTTCAAGGTTCTGTTGAAGAACGGTACACTCAAAAGCATGTGCAAGCCCGTAACTGCATTGAGCGCTGTTTTGGATTACTCAAAGCACGGTGGAGATGTTTGCTTAGAGACAGGGTTCTTCACTATCATCCTCATGTAGCCAGCAATATTACAATGGCATGTTGTGTGTTACACAACATAGCTTTGAAAGCTGGCTTACCACCACTACAACCACTTTCTGCTGCACATGACGATGGGGATGATATAACCATGCACGATCCCACACCCACTGCGACTATGGGTAGCCAAAGTGAATTAATCCAAGGAAGAGCCATGCTGAGATGTTTATTGAATAGGTTATAGTAAGATTATTTTAATATTTAATAAGATTTTATTTACATTGCATAATTATTAAACTTTTATGTACTCTATATTTATCATTTATATACAATCAAGAATTTTCTAACTTAACAGACAGCTGTGCTGCTGGGGAGTTTGTTCCGCCACTTCTTCTCCCCAGCGAAAGCACTAGGAAGTGGTGAAGGGGGGCGTTTTGGGGGACTGTCTTTTGTAATTTTGACATTCGAAAAGTGCTGATTCTCAGCCTAGTTTGAATAAATGTCTTGATTTTGATTTATTGATACTATTTTAATAAAATAGCTTTATTATTACAAATAAGTATATTATTGTTTTTATTAAAACACTGACATCCATTACTAATATTATAAATGCGAAAGTGTGTCTGTCTGTTACCTCTTCACGTTTAAACCACTGATCCAATTTAGATGAAATTTGGTATAGAGATAGTTTCGAGTCCCGGGAAAGGACATTCCCACGGGATCGATACTTACGCGGGTGGAACCGCGAGGCGCTGCTAGTTCATAATAAATTGGTAGTGGCGTGCACTGTAGGTAAGAAGGAACGATTTTTCAGTTACTTACTTATAATATAATACTTTGTATTTACAATTCACTCAATACCTACATTTTAGGTATTTTTGTCACTTTACATAAAAGTCAATTACCTAAAGTTACTTTACATAAATATTGATTTCATTCTTACATTTGTAGTCTAAATTAAAATAGGTTTTGTTTTAATACTACAAAAAGATCAATTGCTAAGCAAAAAACAAGCGCTAAGTAGCCCGCGAAATCCAAATTTTCTTACGATTTTTGCAATTTCCAGCTCAGTGTCTGAGTGTAGGTACGTTGATTAAAATATGATTCGTGACTGTAACAAATGTATTTACAGAATTATAATCATTAGGACCAGTTACAACTTGATAATCCTAAATGTCAAGATTTCATGAGTCATTCAATAGAATTACTGAATGATTATAATTCTGTAAATACATATTTGTTACGGTCGCGAATCATATTTTAATTAACGTACAACTTAATACTGACCAGCAAATTGCAAATAACGTAAGAAAATTTGAATTTCGCGGGCTACACTGGCACTTTCGCTTTCGCTTAAACGAAATAAAAAATATACAATTTTACATATAAAATTTAGAGAAGGAAAAAGTAAACTGGATTAGAATAGCAAACAATTGAAATAAAAAATTAATTGTCACTCTGATATTGAAGGCAATTTGAAATTGTTCATAGCCCTCAGCTGAGACCACCATCACTACATTAGACATTTTAAGGAATAATATCTGTCGAAGGTAGTGATGATGGTCTCAACTGTGGTAAAATTTCTATCAAATTATCTACAGTACCAGCTAAGCGACTTAAAATTACATTTTGGTTTTCTTCCATTTCAATTCTTCTCGATTCCAATCGCAACCTTTCCATTTCCCTCTCGTGATAATTTTTTTCCCGGTCTGCCTCTAGTTGTAGCCGGCGATGCTCGACAGCCACGAACTCGCTCGTGGCTCGTTCGAAGGGCGTTTGTATTCGCCGTGTGCGCGCTCGAAGTAGCCCGCGGCGCCGCGGTGTGGATGTGGTGGGCGACGCCGCGGGCGACGGGCTTGGCCGGTGCCGCCGCCGCTGCGGAGCCCCCCGTGACGTGGACATGGTAGGCGACGTCGCTGACGGCATCGCAGCGGACGCAGTGCCGGGCGGCGGCGTTAGCGCTGGTGGTGGAGGATGGCGTGAAAGTTCTTCAGAGGGAGTAGGTGGCAGTGAAGGACGGGCGGTAGATGCTGGTGTTGCTGAGAAGAAATAATTAAAGTCATATATTAAAATGTGCCCAAATGAATTATTGAGAAAAGCATTGTCTTTCTTTTAAAAAAAAATTAAAATGTACCTTGTATATAATCAGAAGGAATAAAATCCAACATAATTTCTTCTGTGGCAGAAATTTGGGACGGACAGACAGTAGGCACAGAATCTCTGGTTGGTGGTGGTAGAGAGTTTCTCTCTGCTGGTGGGTCCTGAAAAATATGAAGAATTTATATTAGAAAAATTACACTTGTTTATAAACGAAAATATAGTAATAAGCAAAGACCACAAGCAAAGAAAAAAACTAACATGAAAGCCTCTCTCCTCAATTCCAGCTTGACCAATGACAGCAGTCAAACCCATTATGCTCAACACTCTCTCTTCTGAAGCAGTGAGAGTTTGTCTGCTGCTTGGACCACCACCAGTACCAGAAGCCTCACAACGTATTGCCAAGGCTTTTTTCTTTGTTTTAGTTTTCCAATCTGCCCACACCTGAACATATTTGTCTGTTAATTTTTGTCATGCATATTTTCATCAATCATTTTCTAGTCTATGAAGTAAGCTGATTGTTGTATGTACTTCGTCTTGTAGAATACTAAATATTAATAATAGGGGTCAGTGGGTCGTCTTAGGGGGGAAACCAAATAATATTTTACAGTGGTTTGTGTGAGAATCTTACTTTTTTCCATTTGTCCCATGGCCTAATTACTCCTCCACCAAGGGAGTTAAGTAACTCTCCCAGTTCCTGCCACAGTCGGTCAGCTCTTATTCGGCCTTGGGGACCTTGCTGCGGCCTCGTTATATCGCCATGGCTAAAACATGAATTAAACTATTTCAGAGAAACAAAGGGTCTATTGATTAAGTAAACAGTCGAACACAATTGTTTTTTTAGTTACTTACGTATTAGTTCATATCGCGTATCACGTCATTGTTTATGTTTCAAACTTTCAAGTGCCCGAGGTGGCCCGAGTATGATAGATTTTTAAATAACAAAGGAAGATATTTACGAAACAACTAATATTTTACGTACCTTTCCATGAATTCTAATAAAGCTGCGAACTGTTCTGGGCTTGCTCGAGATCTAGATTCCATCCTATAAAAGTTATCACTTCATTATTTTAAGGTATTATATCAGCTTTCATTCATAATATTATATATGCAGAATCATATTATAACATTTCGAGACACAGTAATATTTAAAATTATATTCCACACTGTGATTTAATAATAAATCAAATATAATAAGAGCTTTACCTTATTTCGCTTACTTCCAAATTTCAAAACACTTAAAAACAATTATTTGCCCGCGCACTAAGTACACAACTGTGACTTTGACGTTAGTTTGACGTCTGTAGGAACGCTCACCATAGACTAAAGTATAGGTTTTTTCTAAAGACGTTGTAGAATGAGCGTTCGACTCGGTCGTGTCAACTTGGCTACCAACTTATCGTTTTCTATAATCGCTTACGCCGAGGCGTTAACGATTGTAGAAAGAGAATCGATACGAAACGTTTGTAACTTGGCTAGGCCTAGTCTAGGCCTAGGCCTTGAGTTATTGTGTTTAGTTTACGAAGAAAGGTTATGTGCCTGCATTTCTACCGATGTCGATTTGGTTTTAAATAGAATACAGCAATGGTGTTTAGTGATAAAAATATATTTTAAGTGCTATTCGTGCAATAAATCATTTCCAAGACCAAATGTAAATGTCAGACAAGTGAAATAGTTTTTCATCAACACAAAATTTAATCTACCACCCACCAGTAATATAGAACAACATAAGACGAATGTTGATAAAATTGTTGGCACTACACAGTAACAAGTTGGCAACACTATCTTGTATCAATCATTATAATAGGAACCCGTATCCATTGTTATATGCAGAGACGCCAGCACATCAAGCTACCCGAAACTGTCAAATTTTCCCAATCAACTTTGAACCTTATGCGTTTGCGATAAAGTTGAAAATCTATTAAAGAAATTTGACAGATTGTAGTAGCTTGATGTGCTGGCGTCTGTACATGAGACTATTATCCGAACTGAAAAAACATAGCTTCTTAATTTTTATATTACATATTTTAAAGTAGTAGGTGTCTTAATGAGTTTTTTAATAAAATGTTTC
Source organism: Hydraecia micacea (assembly GCA_914767645.1). Taxonomy (NCBI): domain Eukaryota; kingdom Metazoa; phylum Arthropoda; class Insecta; order Lepidoptera; family Noctuidae; genus Hydraecia; species Hydraecia micacea. The sequence continues at coordinate 767,583 of OU611801.1, read as the reverse complement.
GCAAACTAAAGTCTCAATCTGAGGCCGAGATTTATAAACGTTAATTAGTAAGTACGCGTTATTCCTCTCACTGTCGCACAACTGTCAAACTACAAGTACAAGATAGAGACGGGAACATGTTTAAGACAAATCACGAGTTAAGTAACGATTATAGATCTCGATTTAAGAACTCAAGTAAGCTAAAAATCAAATAAAAACACATATTTTCCTTGCTTTGCATTATTTAAGGCACACCATATTTGCTAGCAATGCAAAACATTTTGTGTTCTCACAAAGAAAGGGTAACCTACCCTCCTACCACAAAATACTCTTTTCCTTTAGTTGCTTTTAAAAAAGAAAAACCAAAACCAGCTGATTAAACAAAACATTATCTTTTCAAAATCAGCAAAAAATCCGGTCCCTTCAAATTTTCACTAGGCGAAAAAAGAAAGATTTTCAACCTTTTTTTACCAAAGAGTATAATTCAACTGTGGTTTATAATATAGAACACAGAATGGCTGGCAGCGTCTAGATGCGGCAGTACTTACAAAGTTCATGGCGTAAAAAGTGCGTTGAACCGAAACTTCGACAGAGTGCCTCTCGTGTATTTTAGCACCGAACTCAAATACAAGCGGCCGACGCGTCGACGGATGCAGTTGTCTCTGCTGATGACACGTGCTGTTCGTGTGCATGCACACTAAACGGTGACTCGCTTGGTCTGTATGGAAAGTTTTGACGATGCCACCTCTAGCAGCGTCTGCTCCGCACTCTGTGGTTTATACATATTTATTTAACCCTGGCTGCTTTCCAGTGAAAGCGTTGGTCCCAAACTGTTTTATATTTCGTTCTGGTGTTTCGTTTGTACAAAACTGTCGATGTTCAAAACGGTATAGTTTTCCAAAATTATATTTATTTTAAAGGGAATTTTCCCGATTCAGCTTGAATTTATAGTGTTTGTCCCGTTCTGTTTAGTTCTGGGTTAATGCGATTTAAATGACGGTTTCACGTTTATTGCGAATTGTGAATTTTGATAGTGTATTTTTGAGGCTGACATTGTTGCGTCAGCGGGTTTGTCGATTGGTATTAAAAGCATAATTATGAAAATTTAACTGCTATTCTAGCTAAAATAAAAACACAATCTAGGCCTACGTTTCAACTGAAATATAGAGGGTACTACTGATAAACTAGAACTCTTATTTTTTAACTCATTTGGATTGCTATCAGATGAAAAAGATTGCTATCTATCTATCTTTTACTGTTGTAGTGTAGAATAATCTAGTGAACTTAAACTAAACAAAATAATATCAATCGTTCTCAATAACGGTCAAAGAATAAATCCCTAAAAAAATCCTCTATAGAGCACAGTAGTATAAACAAACTTTGCTAAGCTATTTTTTTTACTGAGTCTTGCCAGCGTTATCGCTTGCGGCGGTTTATTCTAGAAACCTCTAGATGTAACCGCAAAAATAAAATATTATTCAGCGGTGCACTTAGGTACAGACGCCAACACATCAAGCTACTACAATCTGTCAAATTTCTTTAATAGATTTTCAACTTTATCGCTAAATCATAAGGTTCAAAGTTGACTGGGAAAATTTTACAGTTTCGGGTAGCTTGATGTGCTGGTGTCTGTACGTATAAGGTACAGAACACTTAATTATACAAAAGTTCATTACATTATATTGTTTGTCTGTTAAGGTACCAACCTTTCTACGTTTATTTTGGATATCCCTTTTTTTTTTGGATGGGAAATCATCGAAGAGTCCTCCCGCTCTGGGTGGAGCGGAAGGGAGTGTCAGACTCTTACTGACTAAAACCCACCCGTGTTCCTTCCTTAGCCCTTTATGTTCCGGGGCAGCGGTAACCCTTTCGGATGATCCCGCTGACATCGGAAAACATTGTGAGGAAACCTGACTTTGACCAAGCGTGGTGATCAATGCTCGTGCCTTCTCTGTATGGGAATAGGCCTTTGCCCTGCAGTGGGTGTTATAGGCTGGTATTATAAGGTACCAACTTTGATAAACCGGTTTCATAAAAAAAATAAAAAAGTGGCACTCTGGGAGTGCCGACAGAAGTGAAAACAAAACACAAACAGAATACTTTGCCATCACTCACTGACATATCGGATATGCATTAAAACCGAGTACATCCCGAGGACAGCCGAACACATCCGAAGCGGTGTTGATTACGGTAACAGTGGCGCGAGTTCAATAATTTTTTCCCATCTCAAAAAATGCCCAACGCGCCTAAAGAAGTTTTCATTAAAAAAAAATAAACGCGTACAAATCCCACTTCACAAGTTTTTCACATTCCTACACAACTGATAGCATATTGTAAGATAAAAAGTTCTCAATTCTACTATCCAAAGTGTAGAGGCGAATGCGACACGGGAGAGAGAAGGACGCGTCACGAGGACGCCACGTGATCGCTATGTACAATGGCTTCCAAAAGTTAGTTGAATTTTTTATGATAAGTCAAATGTGATTTTAGTCATTATAAACCATTTATCAGTTCAAACATTAGGATCACTAGAATTTTAAACCATAATTTGATGTGTCACAGCTGAAATGGAAAATGTCAAGTAACTTTTGGAGGCCACTGTATATTAGAAATCGATTTAGTTTTACATGATAAATCGGGTAGTTCTAGATTTTGAAAGATTTGTAGGAAGGTAGGTGCTGAGTTGAAGATTGATGTTACTGGTTCTATTGGCACCGATTCTGTTGAGTAACTGTTGAATTCATCATCATCATTTCTCCTGTCGTTATCCCAATGTATTTTGGGTCGGCGTAGCATGTTTACTTCTTCTATACTTCTCTATTAGTCGTCATCTAGGTTGTCTTTAGCCATAATTATCATCTTTCACAGAGTCCATCCATCGTTTTTTCTTTTCTACTCTTGTATTCATCCACATTCATACCTTTCCTCACGACTTCACGAATTCGTCATCATTCTCCTTTTCAAATTCCCATTTATTTGGGATCAGAGTTTATGACTAAATTTTTTTTTGCAGACCACTATAAATTTGAATATACTTAGTTATTAAAAATTCATTTAACCCAGGCTTGCATTAACTTTAAGTTTAAAACATAGCCATTCATTTGCTGCCTATTGCTGTACAATGCTTGACATAGGAATTTCTAAAGTGAAACAATTGCCTATGTATGTCCTATTTGTGGTTCCTAACAGAACATAACATCACGCCTATAAACTCCGGAGGGTTAAGCAGAAGTGTACCCACTTTACGCCGGTTACGTATAAACCCCATGTAATAGGGATATCACTACCAAAAATGGATTCACCATCAGTACAAAATTGCAACCCAAAGTCCACATGTTCATACCAACACATTCGTACCAACATGTTCGTAAACTATAAGCATGTGCAGCTAATGAGTTCCGAAATGAGAAACTTTAACTTAACTTTATCTTTCGGAAAGTTGTGACAGTCCCCGAGAAATTACGACTGTCCCCAAATGAACACGATGTTTAGCGAAGTTGCTGTTTTGCATTGATTGTATCTAATCACCGTTGGGAAATTGGAGATGAATATGAGTATGTTAAGAGTACGTTGTTATCAATAATTACCCTTATCGATTGCTCTCTTATTTTATTTCTGAGGCGAGTACCGCGCGGGACGCATGCGTGTGTTGATTGTTTTAATGCTTAGAAAGTCACGCGACTACATTCGCGTCAGCTAGAACACTGGGAGTGTTCTATAATAATATTAATTAATTAATTATAGCATTATCCAGCATCCCACGCGGGATTCGCTTTCGTTTGGTAAGAGCTTAAGTAAGCAGGTCACTTTTAGGGTAGTGGTCACCGCTAATTCTAAACAACTGTAACACCGAAAGAATTGCAGGTGTGTTACTATCGCAGGGTAAAACTTTAATGTCGCTTGTGCTTGTAATTATACTGTTATCCATAAAATTTAAGGTGAAACTCGGCAAAGCGCACGGACACTTATGAAACGTCAGAAGCTAGGTGCACGGTTTCAATTACTTGTTTTCTATGAAGGAGAGCCGGCAATAAACTCCACGGTTACTCTTTTAAAACTAATCGACTTTTACAATGTTTAAAATTACAGTGTTAACAGGATATACAAATAGATATGGCAGTGTAATATTTATCGAGAAGTCTTCCTTCAAAAAGAGCTGTACTACTAGTTCTAATCGTCTAGTCTCCTATCATGATATTGGTATCTACGTAGTACCAGATGCATCAGTATTGGATTAGATTATCAGTTTGTAAACATACCGATTCATTCTTCAGTGCAATAAAACTATATAACTGTCTATTTGTCATTGTAAACGGTGATAAATGGAGCAATGTCCAGTTTAAACGAAGACTTTTCTCGACAAACAAAAATAGATCTTTGTTAGAGAATTCTCCCCAAATCTAAACGTTCAATAGGAATTTACCGTCAAATAATATCATAAGCCGTTCATACATCGTGATCGCCCGACAAATGGTTCAAAATGAACGCTTTATTCCACAAAATAACTCTTTCCAGACGTAGTGAGCGCTTATCTTTGCAGACTAGTAATCTTGACTAATGGCCGCTGAATTCCTTCTATGTAAGTTTAATTTAGATTGATTTTTGCACTTAAATTCGTAAGTTTATAGGTTTGGAGATTTTAAGTGGCTTATTTTATGGTTTGTGGGATAATTTGAATCAGTATTTTATGTTCGTTCAATTAAGTATTCAAAAGTATTAAGAATAACTAATTGTCCTTTTAGAAAATACAATTAGGGGCATTCTAGGAGCTTACGCTGTAGAATGGTTAACAAACTTTTTAATAGACTTCTTGCCAATTCTAAAACCTGTAATATTCTCATCAGATTCATAAAAACACTGCTCTCAAAACGGTGAAGAAAAACATCGTGAGGAAACCGGCATGTCGTAGAACCAACGAACGAGCAGGGGATCGAGGGGGGTGGAGGAGGGTGGAGAACCCCTCCCGGGTTCAGGGGATCAGACCGGAATAAATCAAAATTCGAAGACATGTGACATCTAACAACCAGCACTGGACCCGCGTGGTAGATTACGGCCCACACCCTCTCACAGAGAGGAGACCTGTGTCCCAGCAATGGGAACATTACAGGCTGATAATATTCATAAAAATGTTATTCACATATTTGGGCTTCAGAAATGGATGCTCTTTTTCTATTGTTTTTCATTTACTATTGAGTGTTGTATTACTTATCTCGCGTACAAACTATAATTTAGGACATAAATTTAATTTGATCGAAGGGCCCAGACAAGTAGCAATCTCTTTTAAAGCGTGTTGTATTTCGACAACGACTTTCAACAGGAGCGACATGTCAGCTTTTCCGTGTGCCTATATCCATCCAATACATTTTTGACTTTCCCATCATCGTAGCTCGCTTTATTGCTTATAGAATGACACTTCCTTCAACCTACTGCTTGCCCCAAAATAAAAACAAACGCGAATACTTAGACCAAGTGTTTTTACTGATACAATAAAAACATGAACTCCCATTTACACTATAACAGTAATGTCCCATCATATCCATGGGTATTATCACCCACATCATACCAATCTTACACAGGACCCACGATTACGAGTGAAACGACGATGAAAAGTGGACCATTTTTATCCCCTGGGCAAAATCCGGGGCATTTGTAAAAAATGTCCGCGCTTCGGACCAATGATTGTCGAATATTCGTGTAATGATGGGGCTTGAGTTATAAGCAGAAGCGAGGAACATTGGCGATTTATTTTTTGGCCTTGCAAAGTGTAGATTTCTTACAAACTGGTTAAGCGATTCTTAAAAAATAACAAATTATTGGTACTGATTCTTATGAAAAGTAATTCTTTTTACATGTAGAAATCCTAGACAAAGTCGTAAAAGGATCCTTTGAGGCGTGGTCAAAATCAGAACTAACGGCGCAATCTTGTTTTTTCAGAAAAACAATTGCACAATTGTTTACTGGCAACAGCGCCCCTCTGTTAATGTTATTCGAAAGCCAAAAGATCGTTGTAACAGTGTAGAGTCCGTCTCACGAAAGAAGTCCCGCGACAATAAGTTTAACTAATTTTTATCATATAGTTAGCAACATTCCGACAACAGCCCTCCTACCTCAGACACCTTTCTCTATTTAAGATTGCATTTTACTAACCAGTGCCTATAATAAATGATGACGAGATAAATAAAAAAAAAAAAACAACCGACTTCAAAAATAAAACACTACAAAGTGATAAATAACTTTAATTTCGGAAGTCAGTGTCGTTGGTTCCGCATTTTCGTTTTTTGACACCGACTTCTGAAATTAAAGTTATTTAACATTTTGTAGTTTTTTTTTTTGAAGTCGGTGGTAATTTTTGTAAAAAATAAAAATTTCGCTTTTTAGTTGTACCTACCCCACACAAATTCAATTAACAGTGCATTGAAGAATTCAAGACACCGACTAAAGAATCATCAAAATTCGCATAGAAATGCCGGAGATGCAGTGCATTTTTATGCATATAACTTCGTACATAACAATAATTACCTAATGTATATACTAAAACCTTCTTGAAAGTATGTAGATCACATTAATGAAAGAATTATCAAAATCGGTTTATTCGTTTTTGAGAAAATCGCGGACATACAAACATACATACATACATACGGGTCGAATACAGGACCTCCTTTTTTGAAGTCGGTTAAATATAAATATTTATGTCTCCATCGCATGCCTATAGAGCGACGTCTGCTAGACTTCTTTTGTGAAACGGACTCTAGTTTAAAATTAGCTCTTGCTCCTGCTACAGTAAAAACAATACAGCTAACCTTTTTGCCATGTGCCAGCAGAGCTGTCTGTCCAGAGCACCCAGACTTACAAATAGACACTCCTAAAGGATCTTAATACCCTTGCGTAACTGTAAACTTAACTGTTTCAACCCTACACCTATGAATTAACTTTGATGACTCACAATTAAAACTTGGATCATCCTTTACAACCCCGCTCCCGCTACCGCCTATAACTTGAAACAACGGACATTCTACAACGACCATAGACGGGTCAACTCGAGTAATGTCACGTGAAATGAGTGTAGTAGGACCCTTTCGATTCTGTAGGGATGGGGCACGACTGTGTATTGATATATCGATAGTTTTTTTTTTTTTTTAGATTTTGCTCTTATTTCACAATGTTCGTATAATATAGTTTACATTATTAAATTGAGATCGAAAATAATTAGTACTGAAAAAAAAGAAAAATTATATAATACCAAACTAACGATTATTTCTGTAAAACATTGCAATTATTATAATTATAACAAATTGAGTTTAGTTTACCACAATAGGGTTAATTTATATGTTAATTTATAATGCCTAATTATTACACGTTTTTAACGTATTACAGTTTCACATTCAATTAAATTGGCTAATAAGCTTATTGACAGCAACTGGAAACAAAATCAAAATTAGGATAAACCAATGATTGGTTTACCACAAAACGGATAAGTATTATACTATAAAATCATAGCTGATATTATTCGAAAATGTCGGGCACAATTTTGTTTTTTTTTCTAAACACATCGTTTGGGACATGTTATTTCGCCCCCGGGGATCGACGAACAAAATGTTCTTCCTAGTTAGTTTAGTATTTGCGAACGTTCATGATATTACAGCAAACTTAATTTTACGTATTTGGTTAATGTTATGTTTTCTTTCGAATACTGTTTTGTATTAGATGGCTATTTTTGGATTATAAAATAATAAGCATAAGCATAATCAGCCTAAAATGTTTCCACTGCTGGGACACAGGCCTCCTCTCTTCGAGAGGGAGTGGGCTGTAATCTACCACGCGGGCCCACTGTGGGTTAGTTGGGCGGGTTGGTTGCGGGTTGATAAAATAATATAAAAATATATACGTATAGAATATAGTCTACACATGTCTCGCCGTCCCTCTTTCATAGATATGATGAATAGATTTTCATTAATGAAGTTTCGTACAGGTTAAGGTTAATTACGGCACGTAAATAATTAAGGGACTGATTACGTGCTTGATGTTGAATTAAAATGTTTAGCTTACTGGATGACGTTGTCAATGCCCAGGTCCTCTTAAGGATTTGACAAACGATTGTTGTTATATAATACTAGTGACACGCCCTTGCTTTGCACGGTTTTCACGACTTGACAAGACATAGAGATTTAATTTGTAAATACTTAATGACGTATGTTTTATATTAATGTATACATAAACCTTTCGAACTAAATTCTTTAAATTAAATGATAGTGAAAACTGTAACAAAAATCCATTGCGTTACACAAAAAACGACTTTAGTTTATAATATGTAATAGAGGATTCTTAATGAGCTGCTTTTAATTTAACTCTAATTATCAATACAAACACAACAACGCTATTCTCTATTCCCATTTCAAAACTATCGATATTTATAGTGACTTCCCATCACTACTCGTATACGTAGCAACCGCGTCTGATGATGCTCATAACGCCACCTCGCATGTAATGACGGTACCTCTATTACTAGCCCGTGACGTCACTGCGGCTATGAATACTTCACGTTTTAGCCTATAGCCTGCGGACTTCGGCTATTTGGCAGTTTTTGGACTTAATGTGGGAAGGAATAGCTAATTTTTATTGGGTGTTTTCGTTTGATACCCAAATTCTTATTTTTAAAACGAAACGGTTCTGCTTCGGTTCTGTTTCTGGCTGTAAACACCAAGTAGATAAACATTGGCTCTTATATCGCCGTTTCTACTACTCAAAAAAACTGTGAAAGTTTCTTTTTAGAACTCGAAACTAGAATTTCAAGCACGCTATTGGACATTATTATACTGTAATGTTTTGAATATCAAATGTCTGACACTGTATTAGGAAACTTAATTAATAACTTTAAGACCAACACTGTACCTATTGAAAATAAATGATTATGAACTCGTTTTTTTTTTTTTTTAAGGTAACTCGTGCAATATATTTATTTATTTATTTCAGGCGACGCAGGCCCATGTATAAATACCTTAACATAAACATTCAAATTTTTATTATAAAATAAAACTACACTAGCTTAAACTTATTGAAGATAACCAATAGTAGTTACTCAACATTATAAAAATATTCGTTTATAAATAAATTAATATATTATTACTCCATTCATGAAAACGAAAACATTTTATGAAAACTTGTTTGCCTTAGCCAAGAATCAAACCGATAGGAATGACAAAATCTTCATCGTGTAAATAATTTTATAAATTAAAATAAAAAAAAAAAATATATATATATATAAAAAAATAAATTTAATGATAGGACTATAATTCTGCACCACTCTTTAATGATCATCATTAGCATAAAATATTCAGTCTATAATGTTCGCACTGCTGGGATACAGGCCTTCTCTCTTTGAAAGTGGCCTGTAATCTAACACGCGGATCCAGTGTGGGTTGATAGATGTCACATGTCTTCGAACTTTTGGTTCTAGGATATGCCGGTTTCCTCACGATGTTTTCGTTCACCGTTTTGAGAGCAGTGGAGATGAAATTATTTACCTACACAAAGTAAAGCAACTGCCTGGGTTCGAACCCACAACCTACAACTTGTAAATCGAGGCCGTTACCACTGGGCCACCGCTGCTCATTGATCATCATTATTTCAAGAAATTTTCCAAAAATTAACAGACAAGTTACATGTACACTCTGCCCACCCAATAATGTCTGTCCTTTGTATTCAAACCGTTGTGAAACAGGGTCGTGAAGGTGTAATGGGGTCCCGTTGTTACAAGAGCCTCTGTTATAGCACCAATTGCGTTGTGGTTTCAGACCTCTGACCTAGGGATGGGATGGTGTTGGATCATTGTCGATAGTTTCGTAGTTACAACCCGAGGAGTCTTTATGCTAAAGAGATATTTAGTTTGAATATAGAGTATGACAAAACTGAAACTCAAAGCTTTTATTTCAAACTAGCAGTGCCCCGCGGTTTCACCCGCATAAGTGTCGATCCCGTGGGAATATCGGGATAAAAACTATCCTATGTCCTTTCCCGGGACTCAAACTACCTCTATACCAAATTTTATCTAAATCGGTTTAGCGGTTTAAGCATGAAAAGGTAACAGACAGACAGTCAGACAGACACACTTTCGCATTTATAATATTAGTATGGATAAACCAATTACAGGAACTTTTGAAGTGTCAAGGGTTCGGTCAGTCAGAAAGATGAAGCTAGTTACCCATTCCAAAGTATATATATAGGTTCCTATACTATAAAGAAGAGTGGACAAGAAACTCCAATAACACTATTAAATCAAAATAAAGGTAACATTATTAGCAGAAGTCGGGCTGTGGATAAAGATGATGAAATAGTTAACTAGGTTCAAGTTTTCTAACGATATTTTCTGACACAGTGAAAGACAAAATTATCTTAAGAACTAAAATGTAATTGAAAGTCACAGTACGTAACTTGGTACACAATGTTTTAATTATCAAAAAGTCAAATCAATTATATCAAACATGCACATGAACCTGCTTCTTCAACACAAAAAAAACAGGTCCATAAACCATCCGAAAAACATTACTCTCCTTTTGGGCTTGTCTTAACCGAAGTCGGTAAAAAATACTCCAAAAGTAAAAACACTTCTTGTCTTTCACAAAACTCAGCTGCGCCAAGGCCCACATAAACATTTCATGATTAAACTCAAACCATCAGATATGACAAGACACCCAGAAAAACCATTTTCAGTTACCACTTACATAATACTAAGAACATATGTAGAAATTCAAGATGTCTGATAAGTTTCTTGTAGAGACGAATATTTTATGAGACAAATGTCTCTTGCGTACGTAGGTGTGAGAGTTATGTATTTTGTACGTGAGGCAGCCGTATTCGTAGGAGGTTCTGTTATGTGATGCTGGGAAATAGGAGGAATTGAAGAGCAGATGATATTTTTGAAGTAAAAACTTCTTTAGGCGCGTTGGGCATTTTTTGAGATGGGAAAAAACTATTGAACTCGCGCCACTGTTACTGTAATCGACACCGTTTCGGATGTGTTCGGCTGTCCTCGGGATGTACTCGGTTTTAATGTATATCCGATATCAGTGAGTGATGGTAAAGTATTCTGTTTGTGTTTTGTTTTCACTGTTTTTTTTAGAAGGAATGGTGGTGTAGAGGCTCTTAGCTTTAATTTCGATGTCGCTTAAAGTTTTCAGACATTTTGTTAATATATTGGCTACAGTATTTTCCTAGTATTACTGTATGGTTCCAATGGAATCACAGAAACTTCAGGTTTTATAACTACAACTCTGGGTGAAGGACAAACGACTAAAAACATATAATTATTAATATTTTTGCAGCGGCCAGCAAAAGAGGCATTGATGGACGAACGCGTAAATGTGGGCCGAGGCGAAGCCGAAGCACACATACGTAAGTCCATCAATGCCTAGTTGTGGCCAAGGCTTGCATTTTCAATAAAGAGCTTTCTATTTGCAAGCCAATTCGATATTTAAATAAAACCTTTGATAAGTTACCTCCTTGGTTGCCATGTTTCGGAGTAAAAGATCGTTCCATTTTTAAATTACACGACAGATATGAGTTTGCTATGTAATTTCTTTGGCCGCTAAACCACGATAATATGGATTTTCATACAATTTTTGCCGGCCGCTGCTCGCATCTACATATTTGGCCAGTACAGCAATTTCGATATATCTCGAAGAAGGTTGTCAAAATAATGCTCAGATTTTCAAGCATGTTTGAGAAAAATAAATTATTTCTCTTCCACAAAGGCGCCTCAAAAATATGAGGATTATACAATCTGATACATTCTTTGTGGGAGACTAATATCTGTTCTAGGAAAAATTGTCTTTTTACACCCATTATATGGTTTGTCGAAATTCTGGTTGGCTTACATCTCAGTAACTTTGCCAACCATGTTTGTTAAAATATACAATGTGTTTATTCAGATCATTGATTTTACCAAATTCCCTGGCGTTATTTATATGTATTACGTACCTATATATAATACCTACTCAAATCATTTGATATAACCTGAACTCTCAAAATAAAAAGATTTCTAAATAAACCAGACCAACTGTTTCATTTCCAGTTATATTTCTCAAGAATAACGCTCGCAATTCCTCACATACTAAAATTATATATTCGCGCCACTCAAATAATATCAGAACCGAAATATAACTCAAAAATTATTGCCTTAATATAAAAATATTGCAGAACATAAAATACACACAGCAAATTCGTAAAAAGTAATAGTTTTCTATACAGGGAAAAATTTAACCGGTCAGCAAACTGTAATCATGAATTCAGCATATATATATACATATATATATATATATTATGATTCTAGACCCCTAGCGTGAAATAGTTCACCGGTTATTAAAAAAAAAGCTGTTCCATAATGTTAGACCGCATGAGCTTTGCACTTTTCTATAATCTAGAAATTATTGCTCTGCAAGGCAAAGGCAGGTTCCCAGAGAGAGAAGAAACGAGCAGTCATCAACATGACTGAAATCAAGAGTGATCACGAACAGGTATCTTCTGGGTACGCTCGTTCCATCATAGACATCATCTATCGCTTTCATCAGACGTGATCCGGGTCAAGAGCGGGCCATTTAGCAATAAAAAAAAAACATGCTGAATTGTGACTTCGGAACATTGTAGGTCTAGATTTCTTTACCATCAGTCACGGATTTCTAAGATTAACTAAAAAATATATCATAACATTACGTCTATATTCACTGAAGTATTAGGCAAACCTCTATACTTAATGCTTGTCTAACTTGAGGATCGAACCAACAAAGCTATAGGCATAATCCAATAACACTTTCCCCAACCTTTGAATCGAACCCAGGACGCAATGTTTAGCTGTCAAGCTTGTGACCAATGGACTAACGAGGTGGTCCCTACTGAAAGTATCTACTATAAATCATAGTGATATAAATTCAGAGATTTGAAAAAATAGCAGTCCCTTAACTGCCAGACCATCACGACATTAACACTAAAACACAAAACCGAAATCACAAAAAATAAATAATAAAATGTAAAATAATAACAGCTCCCATCCGCTATAAATCCATCCTGCAACTCCCTGAATCACTTTAGCGCTATCGTGCGAAATACAATGTATCATAACCATTGTAGCTCGTGTTCCGGCGAAGAGTTTCCTGGACACAGCCAACCGGCAATGTATAGTGTATACTGCGAATAAATCGAGCGGCTAAAAGTGCATTTTTCTCCGTACAGGCGTGATATGTAGGACGTTTCCTTCCTCCGCGCAGTCGGGTAAAGTGTTGTGTGTTTGTTTTTGCGTATAATATGTCTTGTTTTTGGCGTGATGAGGAATTGGTGCTTGGTTTATATTTTGTTATAAGTATCTTGTGCTGTATTTCATTGGGTTTTACTCGATTCCTTTTCTCGAGCCAACGGTTCAAGAAATAAAAGAGATCAACTGTAAAACGCCAGCTACGCTTCGCGGTTTTGTCATTCGGATAAAGATTTTTACAGGAACCGTAAATTTTCTGGTATAAAGCATCTTACGTTACACGGGAACAGTGTAGCTTCCTATCAGTAAAACAATTTTAAACCAACCAGTAATACCTTTTACAAACATACAAACAACTGTCTACCCTTTTCCCAACTATGTTTACGTCGGCTTCCAGGCAGCTGAATACCAGTATTTTACATGAAACAACTGGCTACCAATACCTCTTGGTACGACAACTTTACCTCTTTCCAATATAAGTTTAGATTTAGGGTCAATTTCAACGATGAAACTGAACGCATTCGGCACATCTAAACCACGTTCAGTACCTGTCAGTGCCAAGTATTCCACAATAATTATGATAATAATACGGGCTGTCTGTAACTCCACGTCAATGCGCGTATTTTGCGTACGGGTGGGAAAATCGATTATTCGATCCACCTCAGCTCCTCAAGGAAGGCCAGCAACGCTTAGATGTTACTATCCGTCTCACGGAAGGTAGGTACCTGTGTTACCGAAGTAAACAATTATGATACTGACAGCTCTTCGAGTTTGGTTTAGATGTGCTAAACTTGTTAAGTTTCATCGGCCAAATTGACCCACGATGTCTTTCTCTACGATTTCTCCCGTATTGCAGGAACATATTCAAATACAAATCTCAAATGCACAGTCGACTGGATTCAGTTCAACTACCTGTAGCTTGTAGGCCATGCAAATATTTGTTTCGTGCGGGATTACCGTGGAACCTGCGACCCGCAGCGTGCAAGCCAATCGTTCAGTCACTGCTCAAACGTGTAGCCAATCTAAGTTTTGCATATGGCCTGGGATTTATTCTCAACCACAAACATAACTTTAAGCTTGTATTGCTCAAAGGAGTAGGCAGACGTATATAGTACAGTCACACTACACTTTTCTTTACTATCGCTAGTGGTTATCGCTAGTTAATTCCGCCAGTGTTTTAGTTTTTTGATACACACTAATTACCTACTAATAAGTAATTACTGTGTATCGACAAAACTAAAACACTAGCGGAATGTTGCACACTTGTACTGAAACACTAGCGGAATGTTGCACACTTGTACTGTAAGCGATTAGGAAGAAGAGTGGGGCGCGTCTTCGTGGATGGCGCTATCTGTACATTGATATAATATTATGGAACAAAGATTGTAGACAATGAAATGAATTCTTGTCGATGTAAACATCTTTTTGAGGTTGACTACACCCTCGTGTTTCACCAATTATGTTTATGTCAAGTCCCATGTAATAAAGGGCGAACCTATTGCTATCAACCGGGCACAAATCCTAACTCCGGGCTGCAATTGAGAAATTCCTAACAAAAAAATTCACGGAAATTGCTTGACCGTGGGAATCGAACCCAAGACCTCTTGCTCAGCGGTCGCTCTAAACCAACGAGGCAGTAAGGTAAATTGATCAGACCACCGTTATAGACACCAATAAGACATTTCAACGAGCAAACAACGAGGTTTAGATTTGCACTTAATGACTTTAGGAACACACACTCAACTTGTTACACGGTTGTTACCTACTTAATGAGACTTCATTATAAGGCAACAAGGTCGCAATAAGGCCATGCAACAACTACCCGTTGTCTACGCAACAAAGCCGAGCGGCAACATCAAAGGTTCACAATCCCTTTGATTTCGCCGCGGCGGCCTAATGAAAGTGTTAAATACACTCACTGTAATTTAGACAGTGTTTTGACACGGTACACTGTTATCTGGGGATTAATTAAGTTAATTTATTTTTGGTGTGGTTAATTATCTTACTGATTATCTTATGGTTGTTTAGTTCTCAATTATTATAAGATTAAAGACTACGTTGAAGACAAGGTAGTTTGGCAATAATTCCTTCTGCACATGTGGCTTCCCTGGCACCTCTTTGACGGCATAAGTTCTACGTAAATGTCTATTAACTGCTCTCACATTTCGATGTTTATTTTTTATTTGTACATACTTCTATGACATAATCTTTTTATTATTTGACATTATATACAGACAATTTTAATTTTTCCCCTCTTTCTTAGTTGAAATGGCAATCATATCTCTTGGTTTTAGTAGATTTTTATATTTTGTTTATCCTTTTGATACATCCTTATTTTGTAAATGTGAGGACTTTGTAAGCCTTGTAGACTTTAGATCTGTAGACCATTTTTTATTTTATCAAGTACCTGGTACTTGTTGACAGGCCTACGCTGTCCTCCCATACCTACTGTAACTCGAAAACATTGTAAAAGCCAATTATTTTTAAAAGAGTAACCATGGAGTTTCTTGCCTGTTCTTCTCCATAGGAAACGACCAATTGGAACCGTGCACCTAGCTTCTGACGTTTCATAAGTGCCCATGTTGGTTTATGTGAAATAAAAGTATTTTCATTTTGATTTTTTGATTTCAATTATAAAAGTGATCAGTGGTGTGGTGGTGGTAACGGTCGCGGCTTACGAATTATAGGTCGTGGGTTTGAACTATAGATATAAGAAACATTACATTTCTATGGTTTGAACCCACACAACCGTTTTGCTTTGTGTAAATTATTTCATCACCACGGCTCCCAAAACAGCAAAGGTAAACATTGTGATGAAACCGGCATGTCCTAGAACCAAAAATTCGAAGACATGTGACATCCAATCAACCCGCACTGGGCCGCGTGGTGGATTACGATCCACTCCCTCTCTCAGAGAGGAAGCCTGTGTCCCAGCAGTTGGAACATTATACGCTGTTTATGCTATGTTATGGTACTTGAGTGAAGTTTGTAGAAAATTTTACAGATAATTCTGTAAAATTTGCTGATTCATCAGAGTTAATACTCTGATGAATCAGCATCCATACTATAATAAATGCGAATGTATTCTAAAGTAACCTTTTCACGTCTCAACGGCAGAACGGATTTCAATTTTTGGCACACAGGTAGACCATGATCTTGACTCGGACATACTTTTTATTCCGGTGGTAAGGTCCGGTGGCATAATTTTATTCCGGTGGTAAGGTCCCGCGGCATAATTTAATATCTACGTGGTTGACGCCGCGGGCAAAACCTACTTTTCTATAAAACTGTCAATTGAACAGTGTGGAGAAAAAATAACTGTAGCAACTTTGAATAGACTAGCCTGGCAAATTGCACGGTATTTTTAAAATCCCTCCAGCAATAAAGTTAGCTAGTCTACCTCCTGTGCAGGTTAGTGATGAATGTGAACGTCTAACAGGCTCCCAGGTATGCAGTCAGCGACATTTTAATTCACCGCTCGAATGCCGCGGAGCCTTTCAGCTTCTACCAATATTTTCTGAATAAACTTGTACGGTGCTTTTATGGAGCACGGTTTATCGTGTCGTGGGCGATTAGTAGAATTTAGATTGCTACTTAGATAATACTTAATTGCACACTAACAGAAACATTTATTTTTATTTTTGCTGGATACAACAGTAAAATATTAACTTTGATATTAATATCTCAGGTAGGATGAGCAGGTGTAATGTTATGACTAACATCACACCTTTGGATACGATAAGGGTAGGCAGAGACTACATTTCAAATCCTGGCCTGAAAATTATGACCCGGGGATCGAACCCAAGGTCCAACGCTCTGCAATCACGTCTGCAACCGTAAAACAACAGGCTGTCGTAAATTTACTGATTTCTAAACATTAGGTACCTAGGTACTAGGAAATCCCTTTTTCTAATTTCAAATAAACATTTTAAGGCTAACCGTCGTAATGTCTTAATAGCCATCGTAGAAAGGCAACAGCATCAAAAAGTTGCGTTGAAAGAGGACGAGGATTAAAAACAGCTATACCCTTTAAAAATATGTCCTTTTCGGATTTCTTGTGGGTAAAAGAAACATGCCTTTGGTTCGCGTTTCCTTTGCTTTTATTCAGACTCAATCTTTTAGCAAGTGGTAATTTTGTATAAAAAAATTCCGTTTCTTTTTTTCTTTCTTAGATTTTATTTTTGTGGCGGTACAATTTTATGTGAGTCAGATAATTCCAGATTATTTTGTTTAAGTTAACAATGGCATATGTGAGAGAAAGTTTAAAAGTAATATGCAAACGTGAAGTACTTATTCATCATTTCTCATATTATGGAAATGTGTTAAGTGACGTGGATGAAATGAGGATTTTCATATTATTATGTTGCAGTACGAGTACAGTTAGAATTAAGTATGACTGGCGACAGATTGTGAAGCTGACCTGAGAAAAGATGAATGTATGTCTAGAAAGGAACTCAATATTGAGATAACATCACCTAGAGATGCATAGAAGAAAATACAGAAAATGCGCCAGTACAAAATTTTATTTTTTAATTTAAGTATTTTATTTATTTATTTATTCAGTAGTACAGATACATTTTATACTTCCATTTAAGTTGGTGCCAACATAAACTTATTAGATTTTTACCGTGCACCAAAATCATCGACTACATAATTTAGAGAATTATAACCATTTAAGTAGTAAAACAAAAAAATAAAATTACAACGGGTATAAGCGAAATATTATTTAATACTAATCAATGCACATCAGTGACCAATCCGGCCGTCCATCCTTAAAACAAAAGTGGTGTGGAGTTAAATAAATTAAGCTACTAGCAAAATGATAGTGAAGTACCTTTATGGTATATATTTGTGACAATACATTAAAAAACAAGGGAAAAAAAGAGCTTCGACGAGTGAGGTCACGCACCTAAGTTCTTTGTTAACCCCTCAATATTTAAATCGTAAGTGGTTATAAAAATGCCTGTGTTATGTAAAATGTGTACATTGACAGCTCATTATACTTTAAAATGGCTGGCAGCACTTCACACGATATTTTATGACGACATAACCCTTATTCTACTAATTTTTACACGAAAATATAAACCCTTCGTCGCCGCATACAAAATTGATATACATCAGACAGGACCATTGAATAAGAAAATAAAGAAGTGACACTCACGTACAACGTCTAAAATCGGAATTAACGCCACCACCTTGATTTTTCCATACAAATGTTTACCAACGACGCCTCCGTGTCAATGACATTCAGATGCCAAAAGATCTTTGTTGCACTCTAGGTACTTTCTTTAGTAGTTAAACAGCTCTTTATGAAGGAGCTCGTCAGAGGAAACTAACTACTATCGTTATAGTCAGAGATAGGTCTGCCGCGGTCAAAAGCATGTCAATTTTGATGATTTTTTGACAAATTGAGACTGAGAGATTAGAATGCCCTTCTAGGATAATTATGCTGAATGTTTCTTACGCCCAGGGACCGAATGCATTTGAGAATGTGTCGCTTCTACTCATTCCTAATCTATGATACGCAACCTAAGCTGAATTTTATTATAACCCTCCATTGTTCATGTCACACTTCAAACTACTAGGGGTCGGTTCGACCCGCCGTAATCCTTTTCACAATAAAAGCGAGACCATTTTAAGCTATTCTCTGCAGGTTGATATTTATACCATTATGTACCCTTTAGAGGAAATTTTACGAAATTGCCCTGTAATATAAATTGGTGATTTATCTTAGAGGTTTTTGGCCCTGCCATGTGTTTGTAATGTGCTCGACGTGTTAATAAATGCTTTAATTGAAAATGGTTTAAGAAAATATTTTGGCGTAATTTAAAATATTCACAGTGTTATTGTGTAATCAATTTTATTTTTGGTTTTGTTTGTTTTTGTGCTGTGATAATGTGAAATGTTTAATGTTTATTCCATTTAAGTACATTTGATGTCAATAAAATTACCAAGCTCTTTAGTTTCCAACAGTGAGTCGTTTGTTAAATAACACATTTGAGCAAATTAAATAATACACGTGCATTATTTAGCCAATGATTCGTATTAAATTGTATTAATTGAGGATGGATTTACGAGTGGATTTTTTATAAAGTAAATGTTTAAAATAATTGTTAATTAACGAAAGATACACTATACTATAGGTACATTTTTACAACCCAAATAAAAATATATCTTTAAGCTTTCCAAGAAATGGATGACTTACCCAATTCTTGGAAAATCTTTTGAATGGGTAAAATTATTTTAGAGAATTAATACTTTCTGCCAATCTTACTCAACGGTTCAAAGAAATAAGTCGAATTAAACAATTTTAATATTTAATTAAATGATTCTACAAACAACTAAACACTAATTAAAATCACGTCTTTGATATTATACCATTCAGCCTTCAAAAAAACAAAGGAAATATATTTTTCACTTCATTAAATAAAGCCAATATTAGTTTAGGATACTTATTTACAATTAATTAGGTTTCACGTTTCAGTAGCTGTTCTAACATAATATACATAGTCCTCTTTACCGTGTCCATTTTCTATCATTTCGTAGGCGTTCTGATGACTTGCAAAACCAAATTTGGTCTTGAACACCTGGTCACGCCGTGTACAGAACACCTGATCATTGTCATCATCATCAGTTCAGCCGGGTGTCACCCACTACTGGGTACAGGCCTCCCCTTTCCTCTGCCATACTTCCTTGTTCCGTGCGTCTCTCATCCAGGTGTTTCCCGCGACTTTGACGATATCATCAACCCAGCGCGCTTTTGGACGGCCCTGGCTTCTTTGGCCTAACCTTGGTCACCATTCGGTCACTATTCAGTCACAGCTTTATTCCATCAGCCATCTCCTATTGTATGTTTATATAGGGTGACTGGTAATTAGTGACCGATACTTAAACACGTGATTGTACACACGGCTACACATCAAGCTATACATTTCCAGTTTGAGTTGACCTCGCATTGTATAGGTTTTTCGTACAATCAGACGTCAGCTTATACTG
Organism: Hydraecia micacea; assembly: GCA_914767645.1. NCBI lineage: Eukaryota > Metazoa > Arthropoda > Insecta > Lepidoptera > Noctuidae > Hydraecia > Hydraecia micacea. Next base: position 747,368 of record OU611801.1, on the reverse strand, counting down.
GTTATGTATAGCTTGATGTGTAGCCGTGTGTACTCATGATAACAAACAACTTTTACTATGGGACCAAACCTGAAATCGCGAAAAAAAAATCTGCTGTTCCCTACATTTATGTTCGTATAACTCGTCAAAATGTAGGGAATAGCTGATTTTTTTTTTCGAACTCAGGACGCCACGCTCAGAAGTCGCGCTTGCGACCACTAGACCAAAGGGGCAGTCTGGTATAAACATTATGCCATAAAGGATTAAAAATCTTTTACCATACCTCTCAGACAGGACCAAAGCAATGTGGCTGAAATAAGTATTTCAAAGGCATTTAATACCATTACAAATTAACGCTGTACGATTTCAAAGATTTTAGCGATTCGCCGGCGGGTCTTTTCGACCCATCTCCCTCTTTAGCAACCCTTACATGGCCGGCGGCGTTTGAGTGTTACGCTCCGAATTAAAAAGGAGACAGTAAGTGTAGGTAGGGGTAACCCTGGTTCTAATGTATCTTCAAAGTGCCTACGTCCCTCGAGGGGATATCCGAAAATAAGATTTATTTTTTAAAAATAAATATCTAAAAGGTAAGTAGTAGTATAGAAAATTGAATAGACTGATAACTTCGTAAACATTAAAAAAAAAGTTCAAAGCAAAAAATATTTTCATTATAATATTTTTCTTTGTAGGTACTTTTTTAGAGGATTTTGGTTCATGGAAATGGAACACTATGAAACAACAAAAAACTGGCCTAGTGCGAGTCGGACTCGCACACGAAGGGTTCCGTACCACCGTACAATATTTTACAATACATATATAAAAAAATCACGTTTGTTGTATGGGAGCCCCCCTTAATTTATTTTAATTTAATTATTTATTTTTAAAGTGAATATACAACTAAATACCTATTCTGTAAATATTTCAAGCGCCTACCTGTTGCCGTTATTAATATCGAGCAAAAAACGGCAAAAAATCACGTCTGTTGTATGGGAGCCTTCTTAAATATACTTATATTTTAATTTAATTATTTATTTTTAAAGTGAATATACAACTAAAAGTAATCTGTGAATATTTCGAGCGTCTACCTGTTGCCGTTATTAATATCGAGCATATAACGGCAAAAAAAAAACACGTTTAATGTATGGGAGCCCCCCTTAAATATGTATTTTATTCTGTTTTTAGTATTTGTTGTTATAGCGGCAACAGAAATACATCATCTGTGAAAATTTCAATTGTCTAGCTATCGCTGTTCATGAGATACAGCCTGGTGACAGACTGACAGATAGACGGACAGTAGAGTCTTAGAAATAGGGTCCCGTTTTTACCCTTTGGGTACAGAACCCTAAAAAGTACAAAGCAAAATATTTTCATTATAATATTTTTCTTTGTAGGTACTTTTTTGTGTTTTGGTTCATGGAAATGGAACACTATGAAACACAAAAAAATATTTGCACAAAAAATAATTATGTTGCAGACTAGTTAATCATTTTATGCTCGTTCGGGTCGGCACAATGGATTCGGCAGTATTTTTTGTACAAGAAAGCCGACCCGAATCAATTACTACACATATTCGGTCATCACCCGGCTCGTGCCTATGACAAACTCCGTCCGGCATCTACCCTCGCTGAATCATGTTCTGATGGGCTCGGCAGCTGAGCCGAGCGGCTTTTTCCGAACATAACTTCACGCCTGTATTTCCCGAAGGGGTGGCAGAGGTGCACCTATATAATACTAAACCTATATTTCGCCAGCCCCGAACATATTTTTTTTTTCCGAACTCTTACAGACTAATAACATTATTATAACAATAAATTGCTAATTACAAGCTTCCACAGATAACTACAAAAGTTAGTACTCCTTCATAGTGTAATATAATATCTTATTTATTTATCTTATCTAATTCTATTCTATTTAGTTATTCCATCAAAGTTGGTTCATTTCGTTCCATCTTAAGCTAATTTGTTCAAATTTTAAGCCAATCTGGACAACAAACACATACATATCTATCTATATGTATATTCGATTTCGAAGTTTGTAGAACTCCTTTTTCTCAATAGTTCGTGCTAAAACGAGAGAAAAAAAATGCTTCAAAAAGGTATTGAACCTTTGACCCTTAGTGCAGACAGAAAAACAGCTTACTTAGCTATTCCACTATCGGGTCGCCAAATATCAGGCTTCATTGGCCATTATTTTTTTAATTAAAATCAACAATAGTGATCAGAATCTGAAATCGCATTTGTATGCAAATTCGAAAGGTTCTTAGTTCATATTGTTTATTGAATATTCATGACCTTTAGAAGTTCATTGCAGTTTTCAATTTTATAGCATGTAATAAAAAATATTTCAATGAAAATCTTTTTCAGTCATCTCCCTAGCCTTTTTCCAACTATTTTGGGGGCGGCTTCCAGTCTAACCGGTTGCAGCTGAATACCAGTATGTTACATGGAACGACTGACTATCTGACCTCCACAACCCAGTGACTGGGCAATACGATACCCCTTGATAAAAATGTTTGTCAGACTTTCGGGCTCCTGACCACGAGTAACGACTGTCAAAGATCCACGAATAACAGCCGAGACCAACGGCTTAAAATGCTTTCCGAGGCACGGAGGGGTCTAGATATATAAAGATGGTAACCCATCCACGAATCAACCGCGGTAAGCGCAGCTTAACCTGATTGATTGAACCGTGCCACTGTTATTACTTAGCCACAACTCTAATGAAAATATCTTTCAGTGTCTGATCTTTAATTAAATAGATATTTTATTTTTTTATTAATCTTTATTCCATATTTGTCAAAGTGTGAATCTGTAAACATTTAACGTAACATCACGGTTGTTTTTCTCTGAAGGGTTACTACAAACAGGTTGAAATTGAAAACATGCGACATATCGAAATGTGAGATTGTACTCATTATTATGAACAACTTTGCTTTGAACTGTTTGTCTCTGCATCACCCAAAGGTTGACTGGTAGAAAATGCCTATGGCATTAAGTCCGCCTCTGTACATTTGTGCTTAAAGTATTAAATAAATAAATAAATAAATAAACTTTTACTATGGGACCAAACATGAAATCGCGAAAAAAAAAATCAGCTGTTCCCTACGTTTTGACAAGTTGTGCGAACCAAAATGTAGGGACAGCTGATTTGTTTTTCGCGATTTCATGTTTGGTCCCATAGTAAAAGTTGTTCATAATAATGAGTACAATCTCACATTTCGATTTGTCGCATGTTTTCAATTTCAACCTGTATAGTAACTAAACCAACGCTTTGTCAGTAATCTTTCATTCTCATGTAATAGTGGTCATCCCCTGTTGATGAGCCTATTGCTATAAAAAAAAAAATTAAAAGCCTATTGCTATTAACCGGGCACAAACAATGACCAGCTGGTTTTGATTTTGACAGTTCAACAACATTCATTGCGTTATTTTCGTTGTTGAGCAGACAAATTTTTCGAACATATGAAGCAATGGATTAGCAGTATCCTTCAAAATTATTCAGATTGAGATTGATAGTATGTTACGCAATTAGGGTGCAGACTAAAGTAAACGCGTCGGTTATTCAGTGCAGACTAAAAAAATTTATTCGCCCTTACATGTAGTACATATATCTCTATGACACAATAGCTTCACATTCCATAACATAGATGACACTAGTAGGTACATTTTGATATAAATTACAACACTCCCACTTATCAAAATAAACCAAATGCCATACAACAATAACTATTAAATTCACAAAGTTATATTACAATTTAACAATACCTAAATTTTCCATAAACTTGTAATGTTTAATACTACCTAGACCCTTAGTCAACAAATCTGCTGGCATTTCATTTGTTGGTAAATAGCTAATCTGTACCTTTCCATCTTTTATGGTCTCTCGTACAAAATTATGTTTAACATCAATGTGCTTTGACCTATTGTGGCACTGATGATTCGTGGCCATCTTCAATGCACTTTGGTTGTCACAATTCATACTAACTGTTATCAAGGATCCAGTCAGCTCATACAAAAGTTCTCTTAGATATATTGCTTCCCTACAAGCTTCAGAGAGCGCAACATATTCAGCTTCGGTGCTCGAGAGAGCTGTAACTCTCTGCTTTCTGCTCTGCCATGAAATAGCTGAACCTGACATTACAAAACAAAATCCAGTATAAGATTTTCTGTCCAAAATATCACTGGCCCAATCAGCATCCACAAAGCCTTGCAAGTTCTCTCCTTGACTACTGAATTTTAAACAATACATCTTGGTTTTCTTTAAGTATTTAAGAACCCTTTTAGCATAGTTCCAATGTTCAACACTGTAGTTAGTATTAAATTGACTTAAAAAACTAACAGAATATGCTATATCAGGTCTTGTCATGACCGCAAGATACATGAGACATCCTATGAGTTTTTGATAGCTAATACCTGACATACATTTTTCTGCCTTAGTTACATTCAATTTGTTATCTATAGGTGTATCAGCTGTTTTACAATTAGTCATTTCAAATACCTGCAATAATTCTTCTATGTACTGTTGTTGGTCAACAGTTATCTCATAGTTATTACAGTCTTTCTATACATTAATATTCATTCCTAGATATTTCCTAACTTTACCCAAATCTTTAATTTCAAAGTTAGAGTTTAAAATACATTTTAACTTCTCAGTTTCATTCTCATTATTAGAAAAAATTAAGAAATCATCTACATACAATGCTATTATGACTTTTACATCTTTACTCATCTTTGTAAATAAACATGGCTCTTGTGTGCAGTTTTTAAAATTATTTTCACAAAGTACATCTCTAACTCTCTCATACCAAGCTAAGGCGGATTGTTTTAATCCATACACTGCCTTTTTGAGTTTAAGAACTTTCCCACCCATTTTGGATGCAAAACCTTCAGGTGCACACATGTAAATATCCTCTTTCAAGTAACCATTTAGATAAGCAGTTTTAACATCTAACTGAGCTATGTCCAGTCCTAGTTTTACACTTAGTGCAAACAAAAGTCTCAGTGTTGAGTGCCGCACAACTGGTGAAAAGGTCTCATCATAGTCTATTCCATGCTTTTGGGTAAAACCCTTTGCGACTAATCGTGCACGATATTGCACTTCACTATCACCTTTTACCTTTTAACTTTTTCTTTAGCACCCATCGACACTGTACTATTGTAGCCTCTTTTGGGACATCAACGAGCTCGAACACTTCATTCTTTCGGAATGACTCCAACTCTTCGTCCATGGCCTTCCTCCATTGCACACGTTCGGGACTGCTCAATGCTTCCGTAACAAGACTGTTACTAAGAAATGATAGAATACCGTTTACCCTACCTGGGAATCGAACCCAGGAGCTCAGCAGTAGTGCTTGCGACCACTTGACCAAAGAGAAGATTTACCTTAAAAATAAATTAGTTCGTTTTCGAATTGTGTTTTAAGGCACTATAGGATGCATAGATTAAAAAAGAAGAAAAGCATTACATGTTAACATGAACTTCATGTTTTGTTGCCAAATACAAGATCCGCCGAAAAATCAACAGCCACTATCCTATTTGTTTGCAAATACGTCGGTTTGATATTTACATAGTCGGCGAAGAATGGACGATATTTTGTTTTCGTTTAGTCAACACTAGCTGTTTTCCGCGGTTTTTGCATAAGTACAAGCTTTGCAGACCAGAACTGGTCAACCTTATGGCCAGTAAAGATTTGTTCACCTTTTTTAGTACACCTCAACATCTTTTAACCTACCAAGCGTTCATCACAAATAATATGAATCATCTATTGGTGTCAGACTCCTAGCTGGAGCCTTACGTCGCTCACTGAGTTAGAGATTATAATTATTATCTTCAAAATTATCATGTTTTCATCTTCAGAGGCTGTGCATTGTAAATTCTGGGAAGATTTTCGTTTTACTAATTCAAAGACTAAGGTTAAGCATTGCCATACAACGTGGCAATGCCGCCACTCACTTGGGTACATTACCAGTCGACAGCGATGCGGCGACCGCGACGCCATAATGGTTTTTTTTTTGTTTTTGTCCTAGTAACAGTATAGGCTGATCATCATCATCTGCCTAGCCTTTTCCCAACAATTTTGGTGTCGGCTTCCAGTCTAACCGGATGCAGTTGAGTACCAGTATTTTACATGGAGCGACTGCCTATCTGACCTCCACAACCCAGTTACTGGGTAATACGAAACCCCTTGTAACGACTGTCAAAGATCTACGAATGACAGCCGGGACCAACGGCTTAACGCGCTTTCCGAGGCACGGAGGGGTCTCGGTATGTAAAGATGGTCACCCATCCACGGACCAACCGCGGCAAGCGTAGCTTTACCTGATTGATCGACCCGTGCGGCTGTTATTTCTTAGCCACAAGTCCCTCTTCTTAGCCACAAGTCCCTCTGTTGAGGGGATTATGAAGATTTTTATTAAATCAACTGAATTCTATGTTGTCGAAAATCTCAGTCTCTCATTTTAGTTTGTTAATTGTCTTAGTTAGTTTAGTTTTTTATATTTTTATAGTTTGTTAGCTAATTTGGTATAAGAAGTTTATCCAGTATATAATATACTAGCAGCGCCCCGCGGTTTCGAAAGACACGTGGCGCCATCTATTATCATAATAACGTTGTTGTGGTTTTCCTCGGGAACAGAACTTTTTTTCGGGATAAAAGGTACCCTATGTCCTACGTGTCCTATGTGTGTGAGGGTGTGTGTGTGTGTGTGTGAGAGTATTCTATTCCATTCTATGTCTGTTTTTGTACACCTGACAACGTATATATGCATTTCTGGATGATCAGTTCAGTGGTTTAGGCGTGAAAAGGTACCAAACAAACAAACTTACTTTCGCATTTATAATATTATATAATTAGGATTTTTAATCTCTTTAATAAATAATATAAGCAATAGCTTAAAGATAAATAACATTAACTGCTTATACTGTCCAGATGGACTCGCAACATGCTGGTAGGACAAAATACGAATCACCGACGCGAGAAAAAGAAGAAGATACCTATAACTTTAATTAATTAAGCACTATCGATTATAGGAAAACCATAATTTAGCAAAGTAAATATATTAGCCAATCCGCAAGATGGAAGCGGGACTGACAAACAAGAATGCACCAGAACTACATGAATAGCCACTCGAAGAGGCTATTTTGATCCTATAAAGCTTTCAAGGAATCGTTCGTCGTCCGGTGTAACAGGACGACGAACGCTGCAAGTGTATCCACTTATATAATTTCCGGCATACCCTCTATTTACCGACTTCACAGGAAACAATACCTTTCCATAAATAACAAAAGAGAAAATATCTAGTAATCTTCGGAAAAACCTATCGTCAACAGAAAAGTATCAAATAAAATATCGTACATCCATTTGTTTCATAGAAAAGACGTATGCTGTTACGAGGGAGAGGGATGCAATATGTTTGGTAAAGTGTGTTAGACAGGGATGGAGTGTGTGGCACCTCAGTGAATCGCTTGGCCCGAGGCGGGACAAACGCAATATCCTAGAGAACCTAAAGCTTGTAGGGATGGGATGTGTCGATAGTTTATTTTTATTGATTTATTTTCGGGTCGGTTGTCTGGGTTGCGCCCTATTACAACATAATTGACAAAATGTTTGAACTTCCTAATCCTTCAGAAAATATAGTTACGATGCTGAGTTGTAATAACTTGTAATGCACTGCAAAATTATTATTAACTATCTGCCCCCGCGGTTTCACCCGCGTAAATGTCGATCCCATGGGAATATTGGGATAAAAAGTAATAAACCTATATGTTAATCCACTGTGTCAAATACCTCCATAATAAAACATGGGGCAAGGACAGGAAGATTATGATGATGGTTTGGTATTAAGATTGATTTTCTATTAAGTTGGTACCTATTATATCAATTTGTAATGTAATTATAATTCTGATACTCTAATCACGTCACACTAAGAAGGGTCGAACTCAATTTATCAATTCATTTTCCAAGTTAATAAATTGTTTGTGTACAGATCATAATAAAAATTGATTGCGGGCACATTTATCAATTAATAACAATTAAACAAAGTTTTCGATTGCCAAAATGGACACCATTATCAAAGTTTGGGATCGTTAATTATTTTAATTTACGTTTATTGCATTAAAGTCTCTTATTATATTATCAGAAATGTTTTGTTTGTTTGTAATAAGAAATAAAAAGTGCAGAAACATGTAATGTTTTCTTGTTTAAAAAATTCTTAGAACTACAAACTCTAAGTCTATAATGAAAATGGATAGAATCAGATAACTTTTGGGTTTTATCTGACAACCTGACAAGTGTAGACTTCCGACATAGATCAACAAGAGGTCCAAATTTAACCCTTTTAATATTTATCAACTTGGGAGATTTATAACTACACTTGTAGAAGGGTTTTATTCCTTTATTGTCTTGATAAGCTTGCATGTTTCTGCAGTTTAAATATTGGAAAAATATGTATAAATTTTGCAAATTATTATGTAGGTTAGTTTTTTGGTAAGTGGAACAAAAGGGTTTACAAAAAAATCATTTTTCTTTATGAAATTCCATGAATACCTTAACATGTGATTTATTAAAAACAATAATAATATTGTCTTCTCGACTGTATATAGAAATATTCACTCACAACATTGCGGAACATTTTAAATTCGTGTCGATATTTCCTCTACTGTTCGACCAAAAAAAAAATCGATACACTTTCCCATCACTAGTCCACCATCCGCCCGTCTGATTGGCTGTCATGTTGACACAACTTATGAGCGTGATATGTCGTCCACTTACTTACAACACGGTTCTAGTGAACACTTAGTATTAGAAGTTACTTATAGTTTGCGGAACAAAGAAAATGGGAGAGAATGAAATGGCTTGAGAATTTAGAAGACGAAGTTCGCTAAAAATTTATGATTGGTTAGTTACGGGTTTCTCCTTTTTATTGTTTCTTTAGAAAACTTCAATGTATAAGAACCTATATTTTTAAATAAATCTAAAAGGGCTCAATGTTGCAACAAATTATAAAGAAAATCAATCAGTGTATAGTATTTGTATCTCACAAAGTGACGCGCGCTTTACTTGATGTTATCAAGTGTACAAACACGCTGTCAATGTGTGTGTAAGCGCAGAGCTCTCTGTACCGTCCAAGAGAATGGCGAAGTTAGAAGTGTGTGCGTGTGTGTGTTATGTGCTGACGATACGTTCATTAACAACGTGTTTGTGCACTTGCTTACCACAAGTAAAGCGTGCATTGTTTCGTGAGATAAACATACCATATCAAGTTAACTAGTGCAACTAAGAGAGCAAGAAGGCAATAGGTATAACGACGAACATTATAACAGTAGAAGGCTGGTTGAGTTTTTTATCGTTCAAGCTCAGTTTTCATTAAAGATTCTTATGTATTCTACTCGTTGGAAATACAAATATTTATTTATATACTAGCAGCGCCCCGCGGTTTCACCCGCATACGTTTCGAAAGACACGTGGCGCCATCTATTATCATAATAACGTTATTGTTATTTTCCTCGCGAACAGCACTTTTTTCGGGATAAAAGGTACCTTAAGTCCGTTTCTGTATACCTGACAACGTATACTCGTATGCAAAATTTCAGTATGATCGGTTCAGTGGTTTAGGCATGAAAAGGTAACAAACAAACTTACTTTCGCAAATATAATATTATATAGTTAGGATACTTCCTTTAATTATTGTTTTTATTTATGTGTAAAGCCTAATTATTAACCCCAAACATAAATATTTTAAGCTTGCTTACATACGCATATTTTTTCTTTCTGCAAATAAATCTTAATCCTATAAAAATGTACACTTTGTGTCTATAACCTAAAAATAACACTAGGTACTTACTGTAAGTATGAAAATCGGTGATCTGCACAGTGTTGCAGTCCTCACCAACTTGCAGGTAGGTGATCTCACAACGGTACACGCCTTCGTCTTCTGGCTTTACGTCGTTGATTACCAGCTCGGCGTACGTCATGTTCTTTGAGTAGGATATTGTTACTCTGTGGGCAAAGAGAATTGTGATGTTAGAATCAGTGTTATGAAACCGTCTGAAAATTACAAGGTAAATTCTTATTTTGGTACAGAGCGATGAATGTGATTTAATACGTTTGCTCATTGCGAGTATTCTCATGGAAATTATGTGTAGGTGTGTTGCAGAAAAAGTCACGTTGGTCCTTGAGAGGTTACGAATACCTAACTCATCATCTGCCTAGCCTTTTGCTGCCTAGATTTTTGCTGCCTAGACTTTTGCTTCTTGCTAGCTAGACTTTTGCTGCCTAGACTTTTACTGCCTAGACTTTTACTGCCTAGACTTTTACTGCCTAGACATTTACTGCCTAGACTTTTGCTGCCTAGACTTTTACTGCCTAGACATTTACTGCCTAGACTTTTACTGCCTAGACATTTACTGCCTAGACTTTTGCTGCCTAGACTTTTACTGCCTAGACATTTACTGCCTAGACTTTTGCTGCCTAGACTTTTACTGCCTAGACTTTTACTGCCTAGACATTTACTGCCTAGACTTTTGCTGCCTAGACTTTTACTGCCTAGACATTTACTGCCTAGACTTTTACTGCCTAGACATTTACTGCCTAGACTTTTACTGCCTAGACATTTACTGCCTAGACTTTTGCTGCCTAGATTTTTGCTGCCTAGACTTTTGCTTCTTGCTGGCTAGACATTTACTGCCTAGACTTTTGCTGCCTAGACTTTTACTGCCTAGACATTTACTGCCTAGACTTTTACTGCCTAGACATTTACTGCCTAGACTTTTGCTGCCTAGACTTTTACTGCCTAGACATTTACTGCCTAGACTTTTGCTGCCTAGACTTTTACTGCCTAGACTTTTACTGCCTAGACATTTACTGCCTAGACTTTTGCTGCCTAGACTTTTACTGCCTAGACATTTACTGCCTAGACTTTTACTGCCTAGACATTTACTGCCTAGACTTTTACTGCCTAGACATTTACTGCCTAGACTTTTGCTGCCTAGACTTTTGCTGCCTAGCCTTTTGCTGCCTAGACTTCTGCTTGCCTAAGCTTCCAGTCTAACCGGATGAAGCTGAATACCAGTATTTTACATGGAGCGACTGCCTATCTGACCTCCACGATACAAGAAAAACCGCGAGCAAAAGCTAACAACACAAATTAATGACAAAAATCTCTAACTACCCCCCTTTTCCTAAAACAGCGAGTCACGAACGAAAAACAAGCGAATCTGGAAACTTCATTGGGCATCGAAAACGAAGTAACTATTTACGTTTTTTCGCCGAAAAACCTTCGGCTAATGGGAGTTCGGTGATACTGCAAGTTCTTAGTACAAGTCTTTAATTAAGTGGACTGTCTGATAGATTGATAGCTCTGCGCGATGGGACTTTCGGGCAGAATTGGTTTTTAGTTGAGATGAAATTCGGGTAATAGGGACTTTTTTTCGGCATGTCGGTGTGGAGTACTGTTTTGTTTTTAATAGGATTGCTGACCATGTATATTAACCCTTCCAAGTCGAATTGTTTCAATTGTGTCGAGACGAATTTTCTTATCGTTTCTAATAGCTGACTCCTCTGGGTCGTGATGATAGAAATAATACTTTAAACGACTAACAAAGCTATAAAATGTTTAGACGAAGTGAGGCTAAACAAAATATTGTAATGTCTTAGTAACCTTATTTTTGTTCAGAATAACATACAAAGCAAATACCAAAACAAAGTCAAATAAATAATAATTTATTTAATAAAGAAAATGTTTACAAAAGGTGTAATTTAGCCAAGTGTAGCTAATTTCCCATACAATTATAGTGCCTAAAATTAAACTAAAACTAATATATTTTTTATTACATGTGCAAGTAATGATGGTTCGGAATTAAAATGTTAGGTACCGACCAACCCGAACTAGGTTTATTTAAACCTGTGTTTCAGGCCATCACTTTACATTTCAATTAAATTGGGGCATTAATTTTTGATGTGAAACATCTATAGCCGCACGTAAAACCGATTTCTGGCGTGGCGACGCATGCCGTGGCGACGCGTCGCCACGCTATATGATGGTATATATATACGGTCTATATGCAGTAGTGTGTATGGTGTGGCGACGCGCGTTTACAAAATAATGTCGATGTTTCACATCTGCCAGGCGTCCCATGACGGCTCACAATTTTTTTTCGACGCCATAATGTTTTTTTTTTTTAAATAAAACTGGTATAAAAATAATTAATTGACAACTCTGAGAAAAAGCACATTGGTACATTAATACCTATCTAATACTAATCCTATGTAAGCATATAAAAGTAAATACTTACGAAGGAAATATAAATAAGGTAACAATAACAAAATAGTATCGTTGAACAAAATTATTGACTTGAAAAAAGTCGTAGACAGTCGTGCCTAGTCGGTAATTACGAAGATTAAATTGTTAAATTCCTAAACATTTTCCAAGTATAGTTTCCATCTCGTTAAATTAGAATTCCTACTTAAATTCAAATGTTTTAGACATAAAGACAATTTCTGGAATATTATTATATCATTTCATATTATGTGAAATATTCTTACCAAATGTCAAGAAAATTATATTTACGCTAAATATTTCATGAAGTTATTTTTGGAATTTATTTCATTTGTGATACTAAATATGGAGTTATATTTAGTTAAAGATTTATAGCTACTGTAACTACAGTACTACCTAAGTACACAGAAAAATATATCAATTTTAGCTTTGATTGTAATGTATTTTAGAAAATATATTATATTTTTTACACATATTTTATTTAAAGTTACTGTACTGTGGGAAAATCAATATTTGATTTATAACAATAGAAGAAAATAAGAGGAAGTTTGAAAGTGGCACCGGTAACGGAAAAGTTGTGTGGAAATCGGTTGTCATGGTATGGGCATGTGATGCGGAGGAATGAGGAAAATGTCGTGAAGAGAGTTTTGAGTATGAATGTCGATGGCTATAAGCGTAAGGGAAGACCAAAAAAACGATGGATGGAATGTGTGAATGATGATATGATTAGAAAGGGGGTGACTACCGAGATGACGTCTAATAGAGAAGTATGGAAGAAAAAGATATGTTGCGCCGACCCCAAATAAATTGGGATAAGGGCAGGAGAATGATGATGAACAATAGAAATTCAATTGTGTCTCATTAGCCACAGTTGAGCTAATAACTGGAGTGCTCCCAGACGCGAGTGTAAGGTATTTAAAGGATTTGGAAGGCGTAAGAGGAGCCGAAGCCAATTTGCAGAGGCCCGTTACACGTTTTTAATGGAATGAGGCACCAACCGACGATAATCGCATTATGCAAGTGTACCCAAGGGCAACCTCCGGTTCATGCAGGACTAAAAAATGATATTGAACTATGGGGTTTGGGTGGCAAAAGTGGACTAGTACCTAGAACTATGGAAAGACTATGGCCCCAGCCTCACTAATGTTTTATATACTATACACAGATACATAGTAAATAGTGACGTAGCGACAAGGGGGCAGCATGTCCTGAGGTGCTTTATTATTAGACAACTCATCTTTAAGATACATGAATTATCAAATAAAACTCTTTCTTAAGTTGTCATTAAGTCTCATGCTGTACATTAAGGTGTGTTATAGTTACGGAAACACATCTAAGTACAGCGTATTCAGTTGCCTAAGTTAAAGAAATTTAGTCAAATGTTGATGAAATAAAAATATACACCAAGAGGTCACCATATTATGTCCTCCTAAGGCATCCCTATAGTGACCTTATTGGTGATGTTCTATGTAAGGTCAGGTGCGTGTTAGTCGCAACCGGCGTGCGTGTATACGGGCGTGACCTGAAGGCCAAATCTCGTAACTAAAAACAAAAAAAAAAAGCAAAATCTAGTCGCAGTATCATCTCGGTGAAAAACACTATGTCAAAAACTTGTCGAAAATGTAGGGAAATTAGAGGTATTTTTGACAGATTGAGATTAAGATCTGAGGGGCAATTCTCTTAATTTTAGGAACGTTCACAGTGTGATCAAAGTCAAGTCAAGTTCAGTGTCAAAAACAAAGAAAAAGGAGTATGTAAGGATCGTAGTTTCTGTCGCGGGAAGAAGGCATGACTTTATGTACTATGTATGTTGATAAAACTTGAAGTAATATACGTTCTTTTGAGCTTCGCCGTAGACGGGTAATAAATTGCTCCATTGGAACTCACGTAGCTATAAATTTCGGACGAATACCCAATGAAAATAAACCCAGTTTCTGCGTATCTGAAAATAGCCACAGACTCGTTGAAAGGCAGATAGTTCTAGACTAATTACGTTATAGAGCCGCCACTAATCAACCATACAGCTATTGTAGTGATGACGCAACGTGATTGGACATAAAGTCCGCTGTGAGAATAATAAAAGCAGGATTGGTTTTATATGCCTATGAAAGGTTCTAAAATTGCTCAGAATACAGAGACAACTACTGGATTGACAGATTGGCAAATTTGACAATATTTGCCAAAATGTCAATCCAGGGCCTAGGTCCCAATTAGAAACCAGTCAATATCAAATTAATTAGAGTCGGCCGGTCATGCTTTGGCCAAAGAATTAGCATTGCCATTCAACGTGGCAATGCTGTCAGTCTTCTAGGCACGTTTCCGGATGATAGCGATGCGGACGAGTACTTCAACGCCTATGTGTCCTTTTGTTTTTGTATTTATTTGTCGAGTTAGCCATCGAATTTAGTACGTAGTGTAAATAGTTAGTTATGTATACTAATAATTAATTAGTCATTTATGCCGAATTTGTGTGAGACAACCCCCATAAATCAAATCGATTCATTTATTTCTTTGCGAACATAGATTGTTGGTACATAGATAAAATAAAAACCAATATCACAAATTTAAAACATCGTAGCCGAAGTTGCGCAAGAAACTCTTCAAAACACATTATAGTTTGTTTAATTAAAATAATTATTTGTGATTTATTCGATGTAGAAAACTTATTGCAGAACCCAAAATCTAGTAGCGGACATTAAAAAGTTTTATGATTTTGTCACCTGGTGCGAACTCGATATCCGTGGTGCAAACGTTAAATCACTCAGTGAGAAAAAATTCATAGATCTGCCCCGCAGTGCGACGCATGGTTTTATTATTATCTAAATAAAAATAAATCTACAATAAACAACTACACTAAACAAAACAGACTGCCATCACTCCAAAACGACTGACGAAGATTTGCTTGGACAACAAACGGCGACCATCCACGGACAGATATCGCAGTTTAATCCAATTTTTCAATCTTGGACAATAAATTACACAAATAAATTGTCCTGTACCTGTACAAAATAGAGTGGAACTAAAAAAAATGGCTTCCTTTGCCGACGCCTGGTTAATTTGTCGACGCCAACGCCACGCCGCGCCGGCCCATTTAAGACCCTTTTAATTGTTGGATGTCCTGGTCTCTGTATTGTCTACTCGTTTACCTATAAACGTGGAGTTTGGAATTGGTTGGAGAGATTCTATTATTTATAATGTTTTACACATAACTGGCGAAATGAGGGTGAACTATAGGTACAACTCTGCCTAACCCAACGGAGTCAACAGGCGTGAAGTTGTATGCTACGTTTTTGATAGTTAAAGATGACGCGGTGAATCTGAGGTTTTTGACTGCCTTTTAATTTTTTTTTGATGTCATTAAAAAGAGACGGTATTAATAGTGTGCTTAAACGGGCAGCTAAAATAGCGCGTCTCGAAGCAATTTCCACAGGTAGGATATAATATTGTAGTATAGTATACTATTACAAATTTTAACTCTAAGTCATTAAGTTTAAGTTTTTCAAGTCATTAAGTAATTCTAAGTCATTAGGTTGTCTCAATTGTATAGAAATGTTAACGTAGCAATTAAGCAATGATTAAATTAATTAAATAATTTTGCATGCCGTAAGGCAAAATGTATCGGGACTCACCATAAATTAACACCATATTTGTTACCTACATTATTGGCAAATAAATGATTTCTATTCTATTTCTATAACGGTATTCCCATAAATTGCACTGAGTTGTTGAGATGTCATTGCCAAGAATTGCGAAAGAAAGAAATAAAATACGTTTATTTGCGATAAACATGATGCTTAAAAAGACAAAATACAAACACAAAAAAAAAGTTGGGGGAAAGCATGCGTCATATCCACGCAAAACGGCCATCGCTCAGCATAATGCTAAGACCCTATGTGAGACAGAGTCCCAGTGCTGGTTTTCAGCGACAGCCGGCGTTGACGTCATGACGTCAACCGGTGCAGTGTATACTTAGATATAAATAAAAAACAACACTCAAAATGAGAAATAAAATAAATTGCTCGTGTATGCGATGTTTAAGTGTTAAAAAAAGATCACCCATCCTTGAATTGACCGCGGCATATATAGCTTAACCTCTACACCATTTTTACTTAGATGTGAGCCCAGACTTGACAAATTGCATTATAAATTGCCTCACTAATACTTACCGGTTATTACATCACAATAGTACAGTGCGCCACACAATGCTGGCAGCAGTAGCAGCAACAAACTTTGCATTGTTCCCCCAACAATACGCGAAACTAATGCCACACCTGTGTGGCTGACTGTACTTTGAATAATTTATGCAGTTACATTTGAACTTGTTGGTGTTGACTGTAACTTGGTCATGATTTTATTGTTAAGTTTGGCTTTGGATTGACAAAGGTGTCTAGGTACGATAGTTTAATGAAACCATGTATTCTATGATGCATTTTGAACCGCAGTAACAAATTCAATTATGTAACTACATTCAAATTAGTTGGACTGCCTCGTTGGTTTAGTAGTTGCAAGCGCAACTTCTGAGCATAAGGTCTTGGGTTCGATTCTCAGGTCGGGCAGTGTTATTGGGTTTTCTATCTAGAATTTCTCAGTAGCTGTCTAGCTGTCGGCTATCCCCGGAGTCTGGATTTGTGCCCCGTTGTGGTAATAGGCTTGATATTACATGGGACTTAAACACACCTGCCGATATGTGGGTGTTCTATAGGTACACCCCTGCCAAACCCTTCCAGGAATGTAGGCGTAATGATAAGTTAAGTATGTGTAAGAAAATCAATTATGTAACTACGTTAAAAATATATTGAGTTTCTGAAAGTATGCCTTTGTAAAACAAACAAGAGAAAATATAAAGGTACTTTTCATATAAGCCGTTTTGAGGCGAGTGATACAACGTACCTAATGTGCCTTACTATGGATGTAGCTGGGGCGAGGGGCTCGTGGCTAAGTAATAAAAGCCGCACGTGGATTGGTAACCATCTTTACATACCGAGACCCCTCTGTGCCTCAGAAAGCACGTTAAGCTGTTGGTCCTGACTGTCATTCGTGGATCTTTGACAGTCGTTATGGGTCTTTAGAAGCTCGAAAAACTGAAAACTAGTCTTAGCAAGGGGTATCGTATTACTCAATAACTGGGTTGTGGAGGTCAGATAGGCATTCGCTGTACATAAAATACTGGTTTTCAGTTGCATCCGGTTAGACTGGAAACCGACCTCAAAAATCGTTGGTAAAAGGCTAGGCAGACGATGATGACTTTGGATGTAGTTTCAAGCATGGATACTAACAAACTTTAAAAAAAAAAGTTTACTTCATTTTCTAATACGCACATAAAATTCTTTTTAAAACTTTATTAAAAACCTGAACTCATAAACACGAAATTTACTTTCTTTTAAAGTCGGTATATTTTAAAAGTTAAAGATAGCAAGTTTATGGTGCTTTTAAGGGGATGAGTTGAGTTTATGGTAATAGAGTGGTATAGCCAATATTCATTAGTGGGAAACTAATGTCTAGACTGAAGGTATTTTCTAGACTTTTATAGTGGCTAGGTCTGTGGGCTAGGTTAAGGGAAAAGTGAGTTTTTTATAATTTTCACAGAAATGGTATTGGCAAAACAAGATGGCGGCGTTATTTCCGATTTTTAGCAAATCGGTAATGAATTCCATTTTAGGCTTCAATTGATTGAGACGTATGTTGATTGATAACTGACATTTGGCTATTTTGGAACGAAGTTCTTTAACGCAGCTTGCGGTGGAAGTAAACTGCGAGAAATCTTCACGTAACGAAAAAGCGTTATGCCAAAAATTATGAAAAATTTTAATCATGGGTGTCGTTTTTATGGTGTTCCAGGGTGCTAAAGCCGATATTGAGGTCAAAATGAAAATCAAATATGGCGGTTGCAAAATGTTTACTAATTTTTCGTCATTTTAAAATTTTCGCAGCCGCCATCTTGTATTTTTATTTTGAACCTCGTTCCTGCCGGGGGTTCCCCAACCCCACACGGTTTTTGTTTTATTCAAGTACACTTGAACACAACTAACTTAACACGGGAATCTCATTACTGATAACTTTCAAATTGGTAATGCACAATTTTACAACAACCAAGCAACTCTAATGGCTCTCACAGGCAACTCATTTCCCTAACATAAAACTAATCCATTTTACTCTTCAATAAAAACAACTTTCATAACAACACACTAACCTCCCGTTAGTTTTAACCACAGCTTATTGTTTAACCAGCAGTTACGAGGAACTGGTAATGGTAACTATTAACTACTTTAATGTACTCTCGATGGACTTCCAACGAGTTTTTTATACTGTGGCGTTGTAGTTCAGTGGGTTAATATTGTGGGTTGTTTTTTTTTTTGGTCTATGGTAGGAGTTTTTTTTCCCATGGAACTATTTCACAAAAGTGACACGTGAAACGTGGTCGCTCACAATGGGCCTTATTTAGAGAGGGCTATGTTTGGAGAGGACTATGTTTGGAGTTTCCCTGCGTGGTCGAATCAAAAATTAAGAGTTCCGAAGGAGAACCAAGGTAACATAGCCCGAAGAATTGCCAAACTTAAGTGGCAGTGGGCAGGTCATATTGCTCGCAGAACATATAGCCGATGGGGCCGAAAGGTTCTGGAAAGGCGACCGTGTACAGGAAGACATAGCGTTGGAAGGCCTCCAACAAGGTGGACCGACGACCTTGTGAAAGCCGCAGGAACACGTTAGATGCGAAAAGCACAGAACCGGTCCGCTTGGGGAGGCCTATGTCCAGCGGTGGACGTCTTTCGGCTGAAATGATAGTGTCACAAAAGGGAGAAGACCTATAATGTCTAAAGCCCTGTGGGTGGAACAGGATTGCCAATGATGATGATGATAAGGGTGAATTTCAGAGCACCTTGAGGCAGATTCACTACATGTTTTGTTAAAGGCAATAACAATGAAAATTATTAGTGATCGCAAACTGACCTGCTGAACGTGGTGCCTCGTATTCAATTCCCGGGTCGGGCCAAGTTGTATTCGGTTTATTGCCCATTACGAATATTTTGAAAAGCCAGAAATTTGGATTTTAATGTTCCTGGAGTTCCAAAATAATATTATTTTGGAACTCCTATTACAATCGTCCGTAACAACATAAAATTAAAATCAATAAGTACAATAGACGAAAATAACTTTTAAAAGTTACTAACTGTGTTCATATTAGTGCTTGTGACGGTACCTAATTACTCCGTCTAACCAACCAATCACAGCCTCCTACACTATACCCTAAAATGGCTCCCAAAATGTAATGTAAAATGTCGGCGCTAAATCCGGGATGGGCAGGTGTTCTGCTCGCTCGCCAGACCGCAGCATCGCTCTGACTGACAGCATAGTTTGTTAGCAGCCGCAGACTATCACGCTTCTTATGTTTTACGAGGTAAGTAGGGATTATGCGAGGTTGAAGTTGGTGAAATTAATTTTCTGATGGAAATGTTGGGTATGTGAAAAACAATACAAGGCTTTGTAGTTTCTACCTACCCCAATGGGAAAATGACGAGAGCTTGTGTATGTTTATAAAATGTACAAGCCGTGAACTTCCTTACAAACTTTGGTAACCTATTTAATCACTTTAGAGGATGAATTTTCGAAAAACCATCCTCAGTACCTACTCGAAATCTTGTGTATAATTTCATGCTTCTAAGACGCAGTAGTTTAGGCTGTGTTTTAGCCGTCAGTGGGTGAATTTAAGTTGAAGATACTAGCAGTACATGACATGTAAAAAAATACTATCATCTTTTGTTTTGGAGGCCCACACGTACGTAGCGCTACGAGACCTACGCCGTAGCAACGCGCCGGGCTACGGCGTAGCTCGCTTCTAATTTGAAACCAAAAAAGTGTTTTTTTGTGAGTACAATTTTCAGTAGCTACTAGCTTTTAGCAATAAATCCCTAGTAGAAAGTTTCAAACATCATAGCAGACTCATAAAAAAACGCCTGGATTTCCATATTTGGCAAATAATGTTAAAGTCCAATGTACAGTCCACCTCAAAAAAATGTATAAATCGACAATAATTGTACGTACATATATGTATAGATTGAGTGCTTAATTGTAGCTACACAATGATACAGTATAATAGGACAGAAATTGTAGACAATCAAATGCATTCTTGTCGATATATACATACATCTTTTTGAATCTGACTCTGTCTGATATTAAACCTGTACCTACATCCATGAACTCCTTCACACCTTACTTGCAACTCTGCCCAAACCCCACACAACCTCATAATACAGTCAGGGAAATGAACTGTCAAGCGAATACACCCTACGTCAAGTTACCGTGTCAAAAACACTTCATACAACTGTCAAAGAATGACAGTTGAGCTTTGAATATTCGGACAATTTAAGTTGGTTTTCCTGTCTTTACTTAATGTATAGTTTTACATCAAGTTGCTACGGCGTAGCGCTCGTAGCGCTACGAACGTGTGGGCCTCTACAAGAAAAGTGGATAGTATTAACTAAACTTTTTTTTGTTGCTCTATGATTATTTCCCCTTCTTTTTAGGGTTTCGTACCTCAAAAGAAAAAAATGGGACCCTTATAGGATCACTTTGTTGTCCGTCCATCTGTCTGTCTGCCTGTCACGACCCTATAACTCGGGAACGCGTGGAGGTATCGAGTTGAAATTAAAACCATATGCTCAGGTCTACAGTCCCTTGAAGCTGTTAAAAATCAAACTATTAAGTTAACTTAAAAAAAGATACGGCCGTTTATGACACAAAAAACGTATATTTCGACACTATCAAGGAAATCAAAATTTATAAGAATGAAATTTGCCAAGAGACAATGTCATGTAGCACAAGTAAAGGAAAAAATCCGAAAACTGTAAATTTGTAGTTACATACCTACAAATTTATACGGAACCCTCGGTGCGCGAGTCCGACTCGCAATTGACCGGTTTTTATATACTTGTTCACACTATTATTCTTATTCTAAGGCTGTTAGCTTTTTAAATTATGTAAATAAAGCATACAGAATGATTCCAACAAAAAAATGACAAAATTAACCCTACATCCAAAAACTCCTTCTCGTCTTACCTCTCTACCCACCCCCACACAAACGTATAATACATAAATCCGCTAGCTAGTGCCATCATTCAGCTCAGCACACAGTTTGTTACAGCGCCACAGACACACGCTTACATCACCCGCCTTGTGGCTATGTTTATGTTCGTGACATTTTCACTCAGAGGGGTGTTTAAATTGTTAGTTAGGTTGAGAATTTGGCAGTCAGAAGAATTTTGTGAAAACTTGAAGCAAATTATTGATACTTAGGAGGGAATTGCCGATGTAGGTCACACGGCTGCCAAGCTAAAATGGAACTGGGCTGGACACATTTATCGCATGCTGGAGGAGCTACGGGCTAAAGCAACCACACAATGGGTCCCAAACAGCAGCAAACGGCAACGCGGCAGGCCCAGAATGAGATGGCGGGACGAACTCGACTCTTTCCACAAATATTGGCGTGTAACAGTACTGGATAGAGATAAGTGGAAGGAGGGAAGGGAGGCTTTTGCCCTGCAGTGGGACAGAAATGGCTGATAATAATAATAATAAATAATAAGAGGAAATGCGGTCGGAGAGACTTTAGAAGAAGCCTAAGTAAAAAGTCGTAATTCGAGGTTTGGCTCTCGCTTAATTCCTCCTCCAATATTGGACCAATTTAAAAGATATTTCATAAATTGAATAAGAAAAATATATACTGTGTCCCTATGTTTTTCTTTTTTCATTAATAGTTGTCAAATTTGTACACTAGGCCTCTGTTGACGGCGGTTTAAATCGGCAATTTTGAGCATTTTTTGAGGGTGTCTAGTGCTTATAAAAATAATGTATCATCAAAAAGGAAAACATAGGGACATACATAATCATAATAATTAATCATAATCAGCCTATAATGTTCCCACTGCTGGGACACAGGCCTCCTCTCGGTTAGAGGGAGTGGGCCGTAATCCACCACGCGGACATGACATACAAGTAGTAAATATTTATTATTCTGTAAAAAAAAATTGCTTTATGGTCATTAACCAGAAAGAAAACAGGCGAGAGCGTTTCTATGGAGAAACGACCACCCGCATTGCCTCTTAATATAACCTTCTTATAGTGTAATGTCTAAGATTTTTCAGAAACAGTGTGGCAGGGACATAAATGCGCGAACTGTAATTATTCAGGACGTGGTGCTGAACGTTGATACACCTACGTTGAAATTTTTCGTCGGTTATAAAAAACGTTGGTTGTCTGTAAAGTCGGTTTACGGACGATAATTTTACGTGATAACCTCATATAGTGCCTCTCTATCGCTTGTTCCGCGCTCTCGCTTGCACGCTCGGCTCAGGCGGAACGTGACAATGAGTCATGCTTTTTCGTGCGTGCAGCCGGCGTTCATAGATTTATAAGATGTTATCACGTCAAAAAAAAATGGCTGTTTCATACATTATGACCGCGTAGGTATTGCACTTTTCTATGAGACAGCAGATTTAAAAAAAATAACTTAACTGAGCTGACTGATAGAATCAAGCTTTTCAAACTGAACAGACAGCTGTGCTGATGGGGAGTTTGTTGCGCCACTTCTTCTTCCCAGCTAAAGCACTAGGAAGTGGTGAAGAGCGGGCGATTTGGGGGCTGTCTTATGTAATTTTGATGTTTTAGAATATCCTTATAGCTATTTGGTACTTACTTACTGACAGTTATTATAGGTTCTCTATGTTTGCAATTCTGCTTCAATCCAGTATGCAAGACCAATTTAACCAATCATCTTTGTGTATTTGATATCTGACAGGTGTAATTGTATCAGAATTTAAATCCAATGATTTTTTTGCAACTGACTATTCTGTATACATAATCTTTATTGGTTGAAAAACCAATAAACTGCCTTCACATATCCATGTATTAACGGTCGTGATTGAAGACATAATTCTGTTTTACTATATCATAGACCTCATCCATCGCTTTCCATCAGGCGTGATCGAGGTCAAGAGCGGGTCCATTCAGCAATTAAAAAAATGTTAGAACTGCCTCTAAGCATACTTTATTAAGCGTTGGTCTCACAAGATTTCAATTACGTTACTTCTTAGCAAAACCCCATCAAATGCCTTGAAGAACTATCATTACAACAAAGTAATAATTCCACATTCCTACAGAAATAACTATTTTCAACTTTACCCAAACATACCAAAATATTTCAATTTGCTACAATGTAAGCAAAACATACTATGGAGTAGATGGAAATTATCGGGTGCTTTCGTGCGCCTTCGTGAGCCTTCGGGCGATTTCGTGCGCCATCGAAGCGGAACGGTGCCGTTCGAGAAAACTATTGGCTGTAATATTGAGACGGGGTTGCCAGCTTAAGAGTTCTGTGTGGATGATTGGGTATTGTTTAATAAAAATAACTTGTGATATAATGGAAACATGTGGTCCGCTTCGCATGTTGCACAATAGTTGGGGGAATAATTGCCGCATTCAAGGACGAACCTAAAGAGTAATCGGTCAATCACTTTAATTACTTTTCTTTATTCGTCTATATACATATAATTTATATTTTTAAATATTAGAATATAAAAAAAATATATAAAAACATTCAAAAATATAAAAAATAGTAGCCCACCGGTATCGGGAACAGGGTCCAAGCTACCGGTGGTCAGGGCTCCAGAGAGAGGAACCTCCTGACGATGCGAGCCGTGTCCAGAAGTACTGCTTTCTGAATCAAGCCCTTGATCCAGCTGGCCAACGAGAGCCTCCTCAATGTATTATTTATTATTTATCTTAGCATATTATGTCAACATAACTGAAATGTTCTTAATCAGTCATATTTTTGACTGACAGAGTTTCAAAATATAATAATTGTTAATGATTGATTTATTTATGTAACGTCCCTGAGTACTAAAATACAAGTGTCTAAAAAAACACGAGGTTAAATGGGATATGTGGTCCTAAAATTATACCTTACTGCACTAATGGATAGACAGTCAGAGTAGTATTTAAATATTGCGTTCTAAACCATGTACGTAATTGTCATGATTTCAGGCACA
Source organism: Hydraecia micacea (assembly GCA_914767645.1). Taxonomy (NCBI): domain Eukaryota; kingdom Metazoa; phylum Arthropoda; class Insecta; order Lepidoptera; family Noctuidae; genus Hydraecia; species Hydraecia micacea. The sequence goes on along the minus strand of OU611801.1, from coordinate 723,074 downwards.
AACTAGTATCAGTTGGGACTTATTAGAGTTTCGTACTTCAAAAGGAAAGACGAAACTCTTATAAGATCACTTCGTTGACCGTCTGTCAAAACCCTTTTTCTCAGAAACGCGTGGAGTTATCAAATTGAAATTAATATCAAATATTCAAGGCTGCACTCCCTTTAAGCAATGAAAAAAATCAAACTTCTAAGTCAACGCAATCAAAAGATACGGGCGTTTATGTTCCGTTTAAGCCGCATATTTTGACACTCGCAAGGGAATCAAAACCGGTACTTCCCGTTGACCTAGAATCATGATATTTGTTAACAAGCAATTTCATGTAGCACAAGTAAAGGAAAAATCTGAAAACCGTAGTTACACTACAAAAAAAAATGTTTTTCCCGTTATAAACTATTGACATACGGAACCCTCGGTGTGCGAGTCCGACTCGCACTTGACCGGTTTTTTTTTTATCAAATTCCCAAAAGGATTCAGATAAAAAAAGGAGCATCCGCATTACCTTTGCGTTTAAAATCGCCTTAATTTTAGTTATTCATAGAATTATTTACAGAATTTTAAATAATGCTTTCAACACTATTATAATATTAAAATAAAAATATATATCCTCACAGTTGCGATTTTACCACTGGAATAAAAAATACAATTTAAAATTCCCACAATTCCATAACAAAATTCACGTCGGAAAGTAAAGACCAATTACAGGCCATCCTTTCCGGGGTAATTTTAAATTCACAGTTGGCAACAATGCTTTTTTTTTACAAAAGGTGTATGTCGGGGAGTCCATTTGCGGAGCTTTGGTGAACTTTATAATGCCTTTAGGAGCTGTAATATGAGAGTAGGAATCATTCTTTAACGCCAGTTATGGTTTTTACAGTATTAAAAGATATTTCTTACAAGGTCAAGGAAGTTTGAATGGGTAGGACAATCTTTGTTGAGTCGTCGGAATGTTTTTTGAGAAGTTATGTTTGTTTTTTATTCTTTATCTTGTGGACTTTTATATTATCTCCTAGTTATTCGACAGTCAGCGCCAAAGTGCAGACTTAGGTACAGAGGCCAGCACATCAAGCTACCCCAATCTGTCAAATTTCTTTGATAGATTTTAAACTTTACCACAAAGGAATAAGTTTCATATTCAATTGGGAAAATTTGACAGATTGGGGTAGCTTGATTTGCTGGCGTCTGTACACTTTGAATGGTCTAAATTCTCAATCTGCCAGTCAATCCGAAACGATCGGAGAAAGATCAGGCGCGAGACCAACGGCTTAAAGTGCTTTCCGAGAGACGGGGGATGCAACATTTTGGTCTTTCGGTCCGGTATTGTGCTAGTTTCCGGTGATGTACAACAGTAATCGGGGCGAGACGATTGGATTGCGGTCACTAGCCCGTTCTGCCTATTGTGGTCACTACGTATATTGCGTCCTGTTTCGATATAGGCTTGTTTAGTAACGAAATAATTTGGATTTGAGACGTATTATTAAACTAGCTTCAGCACGCAATTTCGTTCGCGTGAAATATCTTGTTCCCCGACCCACCTCGTCGCAACGCATCGTCTGCCCGAGCTGTTACTTCGTTTTCACTTAGCGTTCTTTCTGACTTTTTGCTCGGCTCCGAAGGGCTCTAGCGTGATGTTAGCCTATTATAGCCTTTCTCAAGAATTGGACTATCAATTACAAAAATATTTTTTCAAATCCGACCGGTAGTTCTAGAGATTAGTTTTAGATTGTTTGTTTTTTGTTTGTTTGTAGGTGACAAACAAACTATTCAGCTTTATTATTAGTACAGATTGAAGATATAGATTAGTATACCTATAGATAAACGCGAAAGTAAATCTGTCTGTCTGCTACCTTTTCCCGCAGAAACTAGTGAAACGATAGTTATTTTGGACAGATCGGTAGCCTGGGACCTGGTGCAGGATAAGGGCTACTTTTCTAATACTTCTTATATACGTTGCAGGCAATACCTAGTCTTTTTAAACGGGTATAACAAAACTTCACCTCCCCTATCTAACATTCCTGACGTGGAGTTGCGGACACCAGCCCGTATTACCTATTACCTATTCCCCCAGAACAAATAAAAGTGCGTAAAGACAGATTAATAGCGACTCACATATTGGCTCACCACAGTTTTATGGAAAGCACTAAAATAATATTACGAGCGGAAATAATTTCCGTGATCCATAGAATTTTTATACTATGGCGGCGGTTTATGGCATTTTTCTCGTTAGAAATAAATCTTAATGTCCGCAAAACGTGGGATGTGTGGTAAACTACTGTTATTTTTTTTTTATGTCCTTACGGGAGCGTGGTCACAGTAGTGGTTTGTGGTTGCATGCGGGCTTCGAGTCCTTTGAGAAATGTTATTGTTGTAGAATCAGTTTATTCTTCATTAAAGTTTGCATTTGTACACACGCCACTATAATTATGCGCTCTCCAATAGTAGGTTGTTCAGAATTAAAAAAAAAAAACCAATGATAACATCGGCTGGGTGGATGTATTGATGATTGTAGGTTATTTCAAAGAAGAGGCCATTTAGGATCAATAATTAAATCATGAGGAAATCTCGACTTACGGCCTATTCAAAGCGAAGCGGTATTCGCTACCTTCTGCGGTAGTGAAAACCGAGTGGGTATGCGGTGATATTACTGTTCACACCAAAGCGGATTTCGCTATCCTTGTGGGTAGAATACCGAGTTCGAGGTTTCGCCCAACAAACGAAATTATACCTATGCGGTATTATGGCACCAACTATTCCGCTCGAGCCGCGGAACTTGATACTAAATACCTGAGCGAAACCTGCGCGGTATGTACCTTTACCCACAGCGGCAGCGAATCGTTTAGGTTTGAAGAGGCATTTAAGTTTCTAAAATCGACAACACACAATAAAAAAGCGTTTTGATGAACCATGATCGTTTTTTCCCACATTTGATATCTCTGCATTAAAACAATGTGAGACGTTTTTCTTCTTCACCTACAGAGAAGTACCTAGCCAAGTAGCCAATTTCTTGTTACTTGAAGAACTTGTTAGCTAGTCAGCGAGATTACTAATCTAACTAGCCTGTATTGTCCCACTGTAGGACAAAGGCCTCCCTCTCCCTTTTCCACACAATTCTGTCTTTTGCGAGTGCAGGCCAGTCCCTACGGTAGGAGTCAAGCTCGTCCCGCCATCTTCGTCTCGGCCTGCCGCGATGGTGTCATGCGTTTAGTGGGACCCAATCGGTGGTTCTCTTAGCCCAATTGTCATCTGACATGCTGCAAACATGTCCGGCCCAGTCCCACTTAAGTTTAGCGGCTTTCTAGGTAACGTCTGTTATCTTGGTTTTCTTTCAAATATTTTCGGAACATCTTAAGCCAGTCATATCACTATTCTCATCTTCATTCTCTCGTATACTCTTTTAGTCGTCATCTCGGTGGCCACCCTCTTTACTTTTCTTTGGACTGTGTGTCCATCTATCGTTTCTTTGGTCTTCCTCTGCTCTTATATAGCCATCCACATTTAGCCAGTCAACTCACCATACCCAGGTAAAATTGACAGTTTAAGACCTGAATACACAACTACACACACATATAAATAACTCACACACCGACAACACTGTGAGACATGACTCACACTTTATGACGTAGTAAATTGAGCTTCATGCTTGCATATAGCTTGAAATATTTAAGCTATATAAACGTTGAGCTGCTCATAAACGGTTAACCGAATTGACTTTGCTTAAGGGTGGGATGTTGGTAGCATTGTTTTGAGATGGAGCTATAAATTCGATGTAATCTTGCTTTATGATCTTTTTTTAATTTTATTTTATGGCTCAATAATTTCACATTGACTAAAGTTAAGCCTAGCATGGTTGCTGTTATCTTTTAAGATCTCATGGAGAAGAAATAAAAATTTAAAGAAAAAACTAGAAGGGAAATTAGCTCGTATTAAAAAAAAAAACGAGTGTGCTTATGACCACACGACTGAAGTGAAACTCCCGTTCGCCTCGCCCGATCACACTTTTCGTAACGCTTACGTCACGCGTTCGCCAGCTTACTCCCCAAGTCAAGCTTGCGTAAAGAAGTTTCACTTCAAAAACGTCTAAAATCAAGTCTCAATGTCATCTCAACACAAACATCTTCAATGAAGCGACAACCAGTGTGAAAAATGTAAGTACTCGTAACATAGAGATTGGAACAGAGATTAGAATGCGATAGGGGAACTGAAAAGAGTCTTGACAAGTGACAATACGTAAGTCTACGTCCGGCGCAACTAGTCAGGTAGCCGGCAACCTTGCTGACTAATCTTCGTACAACATGCAATATGTGCTTTTCGCACATACCTCGTACCAACACGAGATAAGGGGAGGAGTGTTAGTCAATCCTCGTTCTGTCTGTGTATGAGCAGGGGCCTTTCCTTTGCAGTGAGTTAATACATAACATACATACATAATAAGCCTATAATGTTCCCACTGCTGGGACACAGGCCTCCTCTCGGTGAGAGGGAGTGGGGCGTAATCCACTACGCGGGCTCAGTGCGGGTTGGTAGATGTCACATGTCTTCGAATTTTTGGTTCTAGGACATGCCGGCTTCCTCACAATGTTTTCCTTCACCGTTTTGAGAACAGTGGTGATTAAATTAATTAACGTAAAGTAAAGCGCCTGTCTGGGTTCGAACCTACGATCTACAACTCTTAATTCGCAAACGTTACCACTGGGCCACCCCTGCTCTCCAGTGAGTTAATGTTACAGGCTTATAAAAGTAATACGTTTTAGTTCAACGCTGCTTCAACTTTACCAGTATTTCTTTCTTGCACAATTCAAGTCTTCATCATGATAATCCTGTCCTAATCCCTATTAATTTGTGTTCTTGCAGCATGTCTTCTTCCATTAATCTCAATCTTCTATTGTTCCTTTTTTCTTCCACATTCATCCTCATAACATTCCTCACGACTTTTCTTCCTCATATATACAACTCACGTCTCTTATCTTGACAACTCTGCCACCCATCATAAGATATGGGCTCAAATGACAAATTCCTTCCCTTCATAACACATTCCCTTAAACAGTGCTATCGTCATGCACCATAAAGGGAACATATCATCCCTTATGGAAATATAAAATCAAGTAGTTTTGGGGCCAAGGGCGATACTCTTTACGACACCATAACCTAACTGAAGACATTGCCTTACCCCTCAAGGAAATCTCTACACTATGCTTAAAGGTAGAAGGTTTAATTTTGAATGGATTGTTTTAGGTTTACGTGCGCATATTTGCTTTATTAATTCAAACTCTGTTATTAGGGGTGATAAAGTTGGTAATTGAGTGGTAGGTTTGGGAAACTAAAATAGAATGCAGTTAAATATGTAGGTTAGTTTTGATTTGTGGTGACCTGTCAGTCAGTATGTTACATGAATTGTTATTTATTAACAAATGGTTATGATATTTCTGTATAATAATATGCTCGTATGTTATGTAATTTTAGGGGACCCTTATGCATGACACGGCTAATAATTTACCAAAATATTTTCCTGGAAAACTATTCTACTTTCCTATTAACTAATGAATGGTAGAAAAACATGCATACATGTTATTATTTACTTTAATAAATTAATAAAAGAAGTAGATTTAGAGAAGGAACAAGAAAATATTTCTTACAACAAATAGAATACGCCAATTAGTTAGAAAATTGATTGGTTCCAAAGGTACAGTTTTATCTCAAATTATTTGCTAATTGATTTGGTGTTTATAAGCAGTAATTATCATTTCAGTGTAGGTACATGATCATTGTCAAACAATAACACAGGCTCATTTAAAACCTTTTTGTGCAATGTGCAACTTGGGTATGCCTAATAGACTGATTGATACTATACATAACCCAAAAACACAATGTCATCATAAAAATGTCTGCCACCACAACATTTCCCATAAGTAAACAAACATTGAGGGCGATACTTCAGGCACCTTCCTAGACGGGGTTTATTTATGCGGCCCATAAAACTGGCAATAAACCATGGTAATGAGATAGTGCAAGTTTGCACCCTTGTCTTCAAAATGGTTTACGAACCAGCTGATGCATTTTAGAGGTAGGTATGCTTTGAGATATTAACTTTGTCTTTAAGGTCTGTATTCTAGATACAGGCTTAGTTATAAATCATGGTTTAATTAAAATTGCATGGTTTTGAGTGAATATAACAGAACTGTCGGAGTATGAGTGTACGGTCACCAAAAGAGATAAGTAACCAGGGTCGTCGGATATAGTTGAAGTTTAGTAAGAAACCGATTGATGTTTTTGAATAAAATTTAATTTAATTAATAGGAAACAAACAGTTAATTTATCAAGTTAAAATTATCTTCTAATCGCATATTGATAAAGAGAAAAAAGTTGACCCAGTTCATGAATGAAAGCAGAAGGGTTCATTCAAAAAGATCCATGGATTTCTTACTAAACTTCAACTGTATCCGACGACGCTGATTACTTATCTCTTTTGGTGACTGTACTATAGATACATCTCTGCCTAACCCTTCAGGGCATACAGGCGGGGCGTGATGCTATGTTTAGTGGATATAAGTAAGAAATCTTACATTAAAAAATTGTGATTTATGACTAGGCATTATTTAAGAATTTGATTTTAATGGATGGCAAAACCTGAAATCAAATCAACTTTAATACTGGTATTCAGCTGCATCCGGTTAGACTGGAAGCCTACCCTAACATAGTTGGGAGAAGGCTAGGCAGATGATGATGATGATAGATAGCAAAATCTCCGATAAATCCTTAGTAAGGGTGTCTACACGACCTTAGTTACATTTTATCATAAGGACCATGTTTGTTCGCCAAAATTCATGAAGCATTGTTTTAGAATTTAAACCAAGTAAGCATTGGGGCCTGAGTGCTCATCGAATGTTTCGAGACATCGCCAAGCGGTTGGTTGACTCTACGTGTGACCAGAGGGCTGGCCTATTTTTAGCCCAAAGAATAAGCATTGCCATCCAACGTGGTAATGCTGCCAGCCTTTTGGGCACTTATCCCATTGACAGCGATGCGGAAGAATTTTTTGATGCCCTATGAGCTCTTGTCTTTTTCTTTTTTTTTTAATTATACACTTGTATATAATACTATGTTATATTTTAAATAGGTTATAAGTAAGCATTGCATCAGTTAACCTAATGTATTGCTGTGTTAATGACCACAGCTACCTTTGCCAGCAGGACCATCTGACTTTTTGCCACTATTATATGAAAAACTACCCACATATTCAAATATTCCACAAACTCATTTCAGTTCCGCGTTTCATTACGCCTCGCGCCGGATTCCTCAAATGAGTGTGAGGTCGTAAACATTTTACTGCTGCTGCTGAACGTGACATTCTTCACGTTACTGACCGCTGTGGTGCTGACGCAGAGAATATTATGTTACTAACTAGCTTTTGGCCGCGGCTCCACCCACGTAGTGTTCGGAAATTAATCAATGGGAACGTGCTACCGGGATAAAAATTATCCTGGTCTATCCGTTTGCAAAATTTTATCGAAATCAGTTCAGCTGTTAGGGTGTGAAAAGGAAACAGACAGATAGCTATACCTTCACATTTATAATATTAAGTATTATCGTATCTTACCAAGGGGTATCGTATTATCCAATAACTGGGTTGTGGAGGTCAGATAGGCAGTCGCTCCATGTAAAATACTGGTATTCAGCTGCATCAGGTTAGACTGGAAGCCGACCCTAACATAGTTGGGAAAAGGCTAGGCAGATGATGATGATGTTGGTCAGCCATACTAACATAACACCACGATTATATTCAGCGAAAGTAGGTAGAGAACACGTATATTTCACCAATTAACGGAACAAAACTGGAGAATATCCGGGACCAGATAATGTTATTAACGAGATCTTACGAAGAAAAACTGTAATCGGCTATTGTCATCAGCCGAATGAACGAAATTACGAAACATTCCTGGGAATCAAACCCAAACTGACCAGGTTTATAGTTTCCATAATTAACGATTTTTACAAGAAATTTGGTACAATCTCTCGTCTGTTGTGGTGAAAATATTAGTCACTCAGAAAGCTGATTAAGAAACTAAAGTAAAATGTTTCTAAAACTAAATCAAATCTGGTAAATTATCTCATTCACACAAAGAGTTATCAAACTCCAATTTAAATCGGCTGAAATTCAAATTAACGGCTCCCAATCTTCAGTTGTGGGCATTATCTAAATTGCCCGCTCATATCCTCCCGGAATTATGATTGATGACGTCATATCCTTCCGGTCCTCCGGCCCGAGGGTGCTGTGGTCCAATCCCCATGATTGGATGGACATAAATGTCCTTGTGGATTTGGGAAATAAAAAAATATATGTGTCATTTTTCATGAGTGTATGTTGCAACGTCCCGTGCCTGTTTTGAAATACGCAGTAGAATTTCATTTATCTACAGCCTTATTTAGGGTTGGAATAACCCAATCTTCTGTATTTTAAAATGTTTTGGATGAATGCTATTCTTTCTTAAAAACGGTACTTTTGAAATAATTCACTCACAAACCAGATTATAATGTAGGTAGTGTACTGAATTTACATGTTCTACTTAGGTTAATAGTTGATAGAATAGTCAAAAATATTGTTCATAAGCATTACTATTCATAAATAAAACACACTTCTTTAGGTATAGGTTTGTACTTTGATTTGGATTTTTTTTTCTTTGATCTAATTGTATTTCTGTGACGTGATAACGTCTTATAAATCGATGAACGCCGGCTGCACGCACGAAAAAGCATGACTCATTGTCACGTTCGGTCTGAACCGAGCGTACAAGCGAGAGCGCGGAACAAGCGATAGAGAGGCACGATTGGCCTAAGCGTTCGGCTTGTGACGTGTATGAGTATGATACCTAACAATTTTTTCTTATGACGTTATCACGTAAAATTATCGTCCGTAAACCGACTTTACAGACAACCAATTTTTTTATTAGTCATTAATGTCCCACTGCTGGGCAAAGGCCCGCCCTACTCGCATTCCACCTCTGTCCAGAGCTGCCAAGGACCAATTTATATTAATGGAGTCCAGCTAACTGTAATAAATATTAGTTATTTTTTTTCGATAAAAAAAACCATGTTAAAGGACTTCTGTAAGTAAAATATCATTGATTGATCGATACTAATAATTCACAATGGATTTTTCATTCTTAATTCTTTGACATGTCCAAATCTACCAAGAAATAAAATCACTGCACAACAATAAGCAGGCTACTCACAATCTAAATCCATTGTGAACTCCTAAGTGTAAGAGGCAGAAAAATACACGAGTGATATACAAAACGCGATTGTTGGCCCAAAGCCCAGATAAAAATAGGAATAAAGGATAATCCGGCTAAGCTCGGGGAAACTTCGCCAATAAACGGTATTAGCTTAAAATTTTATTTTCTTAAAGCATTACTGGGAATAACGATAAATATCATTCTTTGGTTGTTTTTGCTTAAGGTAAAGTTGGAGGTTTGCGGTTTTGTTAAACATGAGGTTGCAGTTTATAAACTGGGACGGATAGGACGTTTTACTAATATTCTAAATGCTTTTATTATAAAACAAGCAGCGCCCCGCGGTTTCACCCGCATAAGTGTCGATTCCGTGGGAATATATGTAGGGATAAACGCTATTCTATGTCCTTTGCCGGGACTCAAACTACCTCTACCAAACATCTGAATCAGTTCAGCGGTTTAAGCGTGAAGAGGTAACTGACAGAGAGACATACAGACAGACACACTTTCGCATTTATAATATTAGTATGGATATGGACTAGTAACCGGCCCCTGCTTCGCTCGGTTTTTACGACTTGACAAAACATTGAGATTTCTTTATTATAAGTTTAACTAGCTTCTGCCCGCGACTTCGCAAGCGTAAAATTTCTTGTTCCACCGACCCACCCCGTCGCATCGTATCGCCTGTTAGCACTATTACTTGGTTTTCGCTTAGCGTTCTTTCTTACTTTTTTCTTTTTGCTCGGCTTCTAAGACTGATGTTAAAAAGCCTTCCTCAAGGAATGGGCTATCAAATGCAAAATAATTTGTCAAATCCGACAGGTAGTTCCAGAGATGGCGTGTACAAACAAACAAACTCTTCAGCTTTATTTATTAGTAGAGATATGACTTTAAAAAAAATCTTTAATAATTATAAATGTAGAGACTACACCAATGTTCCTCTCGCATTATAGTTTAGTGGTAAGGCCAGTCGTTTTACCAGCGCCCTGAAAATAACTTGTGTTCCATATACAAATGTATATAAGAAGTGTCATTGTGCCTAAGTTCATGGTCATTTGAATAGACTTTAACTAGCACACTTGGATGTTATTCACTCTCCTTTCTCCAAACACGATACTTAATAAGGTCCCAACAATAAGCCTTTAATTCAGACCACAGAACACATAAAAAAGTTAGTAAAGATAATTTTAAATTAATGTGAGTAATATTAATTTATAATACACATAAACATTCCTGAATAAGTTCTCTAAATAACAGCGATAACCACATCAAAATCGATTGCGTAGTTTAGAAGAATAACGCGGTCACACAGATATGTGAAACGACTTTGTTTAAAACTGTATATTTATAGATAAGACTTTCGGGAAACACGACCAACATTAGGAGTCCAACCAGTCTATCAGATCAGACTTATTAGTCGTTTAGGCTTTTAGTCGAGCCGAGATCTATTCTATAAAAATCTCAGCGTGAAAACCAAGATGAAGTGAACTGTCAATAGTGACAATCCTTTCTTGCACGAGATTTTTTTTTGGTCTGTCTCTTGAGCTTGATCTCACCTGGTGGAAAGTGATGATGTCTATGACGTAGTGAGGTCTATGATTGAACGAGCGAGACCAGAAGATACCTATTCACTCTTGCTTTGAAGACTGACAGGTTACAGACGCTGGCAGAGAGTTGCACACTGACCGTGCGCATTATAAATGTGGAGATGAAATGACAGTTCATTTCATCCCAGTTTTATGGAGATACAAACCACGTAATTCCTTACACGGAGATTCCGTATATTGGCATAAATGCAGGCTTAACTCCAATTGCGATAGTTTTTAAACTGTTTAGCATAGCATAGCATAATCAGCCTATAATGTTCCCACTGCTGGGACACAGGCCTCCTCTCTGTGAGAGGGAAAGGGCCGTAATAAACCACGCGGGCTCTGTGCGGGTTGGTAGATGTCACATGTCTTCGAGTTTTTGGTTCTATGACATGCCGGTTTCCTCACGATGTTTTCCTTCACCGCTGAGTGATGATGAATTAATTTATTCAAAGTAAACCACCTGTCAGAATTCGAACCTACGACCTATAACTTGTAAGTCGCGGCCGTTACCACTAGGCCACCACTCCTCTCCTACTGCTCTCTAATCGGTTTGGGTCAAATTTACCAACAAATTAGCCTTTGCCGTTTTTAAAACGTGTAGGTAAGTACCTAAGGACCAATAAAAATAAATGCCTTCATAAAGCCCTAATTACTTCCATAAAGATCTTAATTGTCAATTTAAATGCGTACTAAAATTAGAGGACCAATTTCATTTTGTGCCGATAAGTTCGACTCCTAACACGTAAACCTAATAAACTGTTATGTACCTACGGTTATTATACTTGTCAGACCCGTCTGGGTCTCGGAGGTACTAGGTAGGCATATTTTTTGGTCCCTAGTCGTTTTCATTTAGCTCATAGGCCTCACTTTTCGTCTATATTAAAACTGCGTACCTTAGGACCAAAAAAATGTCATCGTGAACAAAATACGTATCAGATAGTATTCAAAAAGAAGTTGGATATACATTGAAGGTATTCTTAACTACTTTTACAAACCTCAAGCATATAAAAACTGTAACAGACATCAAAATGTGTCGTAGCGAGCCTTCGCATAACCTAAAAAAATACATCACTTCACCATTTTTTTCGTGAACAATCTCTCCAAAAAATCTTCCTAATGAACGCTTGGTTTTCCAACAAAATTCTGTGTAAGCCGAAATATATCGCCGCGGCACTACACTAATATGACAAAACCGCTGTGCGAGGACACGGTGTCGTAATTTTTAAGGATTTGCCAGCGGGCACTTATCACGCGCTGTCTGTCGAGATTAGACTGGAGTGGAGGGCTCTAAATTGGCGGGAATATTTTGGAAGAGGATTTAATATTTAGAATGATTAGAAATTGTGTGGCGTGCGAAGGTATGGCTATATCAGGGTCGTCGACTTTTTGTAGGTAAATAACAGTATTTCGGGATCACCATTCTATCAAGATTGATGTCTTCGGTAAAACGTTGGTTTTAGATATGATAGTATCGAAACTAATATTGCGTGATTAGTGCGTATACGTCGCGATTGTGCGCAAAACGTAAACTTTCGACAAACGCCTACACTAGACGTGAATAATTGTGTCTTGTGGTGGTAATTGTAAGGAATTAGTAAGAATGAAACGGGGTAGAGTAAAAATAATACGTTTGTTTTCGTCAAAGAACATGCCACGTGTATTTACTAGCAAAGGAATATTACGTAGAAGTTTTTTTCACCAAAAGTGTGGGCTATAGGATCTTCCTTTCTGGTAAATGAAAAGCAGCTGGTCCTAAATGATAACATCTCAGTGACAGTCCGGAATCTGCATTTGTGCCTGGTTTATGAAACTAGGCTAGCTCCCTAATACATAGCCCTTAAATATAACTAACGAAACGTGGGTTCTATAGAGTGACCTTTTAATAGCGTGACCATAACCTGCAATAAGCCTTGACAGGATAAACAATTATTTAATGTACCAAAAAATAAACAATAAGAACACTTGACTTCCCACCCTCAAAACCAAAATCTTTGCATTTTCAGCCACCCGGCAAACTAGTAACTCCAAACTTTCACCCCAACATAAACCCGCCGCTTGTTTCAAAGCCCACCAATATAAATAAGAGGCTTTATTCAAGGATTATCTCTTTAAGAATTGCGCTCCCCCGGTGCAAACAGGTCTGAACAAATATGACAATGAGGTCGCTCTATCTTCACGACTTAGAGAGAAAAAACATTGGGGCACCTGGTTTTTGTTTTTGTTACAGTTTTTTGGGCAAACTGTCTCACTGGCCTAGTGGTCGCAAGCGGTACTGCTAAGCATGAGGTTTTGGGTTCTATTACCAGATCGGACAAAGTATTAATGCGATTTAGCAACAGGAATTTCTCGGTAGCAGTCCAAAGTCTGGATTTGTACCTGGTTGATAGATAGCACTAGGCTAGCACCTATTACATGGGACTTAAACATAACTATGGCTGAGCAGTGGTCGTAGGCACGAGCCACACAGAAAGGACCTGAGACGCGGACGGAGCGCAGACGCGGCAATTAGTATACAGATGGAAAAGCGACGCGTATATTTCGTATGGCGAATAATGAAGATAAGTGAATCTGCGTCCCGCCCTCGTCTCACGTCCCTGCTGTGTGGCCCGCGCCGTAGGTTGGAACACAGAAGGCGCTTTACTTTGTGTAATTTATTTCATCACCACTGCTCTCAAAACGGTGAAGGAAAACGTCTTGAGGAAATCGGCATGTCCTAGAACCAAAAATTCGAAGATACGTGAAAACTACCAACCCGTACTGGGCCCGCGTGGTTACGGCTCGCTCCATCTTACCGAGACGAGGTCTGTGTCCCAGCAGTGGGAACATTATAGGCTGATTATGTAAACATAACGGGCGAATGTGTGGGTGTACTATAGGTACACAACTGAATAACCTCTCGGGGAAAACAGCCTTGATGTTACGAGTATATTAGCCGTAGAACCGATGACCGCTGGGGTAGACGTGTTCTTGAGTGGAGACCGCGAATCGGTAAACGTAGCGTGGGACGCCCTCAGGCTAGGTGGAGCGACGATCTTCGCAGGCTGGCTGGTAGCAGCTGGATGAGAGTTGCCGAAAATCGAGTTGAATGGCGTGCAATAGGAGAGGCCTATGTCCAGCAGTGGACTGCTATAGGCTGATGATGATGATGATGATGATGTTACGAGTATGTTTTTTGAGCATTTTGGCGTAGAAAACATGGCGGTATTTTGGAGGAAAATTGTTAATAAAAAAATTTTAATTTAAAAATAGTTGCTTGTTTAAAAGCTTCATGTTTCCTGCACTGTGTTCGAAGGAAGGTGGCTAGTATTTCCAGGATAAATGCTTTAACAAGAACCGTTAGTACCGTTAGTCACAGATTTTATGAGAATTTTTCATGCAGAGGTAAAATGTTAGCTAGTAAACAAAGTGGTCGCCAGTGTTGGTCATCATCATGATTATTTCAGTCCAAGGACGTCTACTGCTGGACATAGGCCTCCCCCAAGCATCTCCACTTCGACCGGTTCTGTGCTTCTCGCATCCAGCGTATTTCTACGGCTAGTGTTGGTGAGTGCATTAAAATGTCGTCACTCAAGTTGGGAACTTTGATGTGAGTGAACAGACTTAGGCCTGACCTTAGAACTGATGTTAGGCCGCCTAGTAACCATAATATATTAAAAAGAAATAAAAAGCAGACACAAAAATATTACCTTTACAATCAAAGAAAAGATTCATAACCAAACTGAAGGACGCAGGTCTAGACTTAATAAGCCTTCTAAGACTCCCAGCAGCTTTAATGAAGAGTAAATTTTTTACAAGAACTACATACCAACAGTTCATTTAAAACCTACCACGGCCAACAAAATTCATAGATTTCCCTCTACAACGTTACAGGCAAAACTACCCAAACTCCACTACTTAAGCCCATCATAGGAGACAGTTATAATTTATGCAAGGCTCATAGCGTTTAGTCGTAGGGGTGAAAATGTGAGTTATTGCACACCCCTAGTGTAAGGGATGCTGTGGAGGAATTTGGATTCTGGTCAAATGTACCAGACGGTTGTCAGGTTGAATTATTGTTTATGTAAGGATGATGTTTGGGTAGTGACTAAGACTTAATTGACGATTTACTACTACTATTGACGAACCTAGATTTTTTTTTACCTTAATGTTTTGACGGAAAAGGCACAGCATAAAGATAACTGGGAAAATATGGGGGAGTCCATTGCCCAGCAGTGGGATAAAATAGGTTAATGAAAAAAATATTAAGTCGTGTGTCGTATTCACCTATTTATTTTTCAAGCGACATGGAGGTATATCAAAAACGATGTTAATCATAACTTAACTTGAAGCAACGTCTATAAATAAATCCCTTTATGATAAACTTGTTTACTTATAAGGTTAGCTCCTTTATTCTGCCATTAATAATTAAAAATCTAGCCAACAAAGGTTAAATAAATACGTATAATATTTTATATTAGATTATGAATAAACCTCTATTTTTTAAAAGATTTATGTATTCTAAACATGGTGTTAAAGTGGAATGAAGTAAGCATTATTTATTGCACAGAAAAATCTAAAAGCCTAGACTTTGAAATCAAACCGCTAACTTCGAGCTATGTTAATTTAAATATTTTTATACCACCTTAGCACAATGTGCTAAGTTTTCTTGATATCTTCAACAAATCAACCACTTAGTCACCTCATTTTCATAACCCAACAACGAAAAACGTGTTTAAACGCGAATAGTATGACGTGGAAGTATTCAAATTGCCTGGTAAAAGCGATAGCACCTCGGATATTTTATTAATGAGCAATTCATTAATTAGGTATAAATTAAATACGTAAGGTTTCCGCTATACGTTGTCACGCGAAGTCATGTATAGGGATTTTTTCGATGATGTGATTTATGTATGTATGTAATAAATATTTTAAGGCTAAAAGGCTTAGAGTCATAGAATACATATTTGTTAAGAGCCTAGAATTGCTTTAATTGAAATAAATGCTTTGAGTTTGAGATAAATGGGTAGTAAAAACTTTCTTATATAAATATGCTCAACAAGCATATTCAAATGGTACATAAAATTCCCCTCTTGTAAATCACTTCTTCCACAAAAAGGAAGGTAAACGCGAGCGCATCGTCCAATTACAAATCCATCTGATATGACATAAATCAGACCACAATCGAACAGCGCGTCGCGCGGCGAGAAAAAATAAAATTTATTCGCCGGTCTACCGCAAATGTCGGGAGTCATTCGTGGTGGGAGTTGTAAGAGGCAGCGGATGTAAACACCAACTGTTAATAGTAATAATACAACCCCATAATGTTTTCACTGCAGTGCAATTTCATAGGCATCTAATCCACCAACCCGCACTGGGCCCTCGTGGTGGATTACGGTTCACTCCCTCACACAGAGAGGAGGTCTATTTCCCAGTAGTGGGAACGTTTTAGGCTGATAATGCTATGCAATGGGCTCTTGTCTGACAGATCCCGGCTGCTCACTGCCTGTAAATGATCAGGTAAGTCCAGTTCATGCCCGCATGTTTGAGAGTGACGGCGAAGATTAGTATCGGGAAGTCTTTCCCGACTATATTGGGGATAGCTTCCAGTCTAACAGGATGCAGCTAAATACCAGTATTTTATATGTGTTAGTATTGAAAATGTAATATAGCTAAAAGCAAGCTTTGGAATCCGTGGTCTTATACAGTCAAATAATTGGTGCTCAAATCTTTCGTTCACAGCAAAATACAGAAAGACAGTACGAAACTACGAAACGACACGACAAAAGGCAGTAATTTCCATATTTTACAGAATAGCATGCAAATATCAGCATCCAATAAGAATCGCTGTCACCCAAAACTTGGAGCTCGCAACTGAAGACCAAGGGAGACGCTGCATAAATCAACCATCCGATGGGTAGGCCGAATGAAATGTGGTATGTAAATCCTCTCCCCCCTAATATTGGGAGGGGATGAATTATAGTCAGGTTATCCCTCGTCCATTGTGAATTTTACTCCGGCTCTAAGATATGTACCGAATGTGAGTCAGAGAGGTGATTTATCCCTTCCAACTGCAAGTGGTCTGTTTTTTTGTCGGCCATTTTGGAAACGAACCTCATTGTGATTGGTTGTTTTTGGATGTAATAGTGGTGAAGGGTTTTTGTTTTCGGGATGCTGGAACTGGAGGTTGTATATCTCAAGGTTTTCGAAATCCCGTTCAATTGAATCTGTTGTCGTTGTCATCTTTTATGGCTAGTTATTCAGGTTTTGGCCAGCTTAAACTTGCATGGATTGGTGTCCAGATATACTCCTGGAGGAACAAGAAAAAAACTACATTTGGGATGTAGTTAGCCTAATAAAAAGAGCGAGACAACTTGAACTGAAATTACATTTGCTATGAGGGTGTCTTTGATTATATAATGTCTAGATAGAGCATCAATTGCGCGCAAACGTGTCAAAAAATACCAGCCAACTGTTGGACTGTACGTACTTACCCGCCGATTAGTGCCGATCGTACCGCTTTGGTGTCACTACGTATTACGCGCGCTAAGTAATAAACAAATAACAGCGATAAAATGACGGTATGTGCTATTAAACTGTGCCGAAATTATAAAGGAAGGGTAAAAAACACCAAACACATCACATATCATCATTAAGTAACCAAAAAAACTACGTATTTGTTTTTTGTTTTTATATTTACCAAATTACGCCCTATTACGCCATATTTTATCAGTGTTGCCAGTTTCTTTTTCCATTCTCCCAACTTAACGTCCTTTTTTTGTGGGTATATTCGTTGCTTTATGGTTACGTTTATATTATTTAGTTGATGTACTTTTATTATTCGATTTCAAAAATGGTGAAGTTTTTCAATTCGTCTGTACTTTTTTTATAATAATATAATGTTCGCGTATAACTTTTTTGTTTATGAGCCCATTTTAATGATTATTGTTGCATTGGGTCCAATAAACTG
This sequence comes from Hydraecia micacea, assembly GCA_914767645.1. Classification (NCBI taxonomy): domain Eukaryota; kingdom Metazoa; phylum Arthropoda; class Insecta; order Lepidoptera; family Noctuidae; genus Hydraecia; species Hydraecia micacea. Next base: position 705,312 of record OU611801.1, on the reverse strand, counting down.
ATTTCAAAGGTGCCAAGAGTAATTTTAATAAGATTAATTTATTCCATTCGTATTATCTGTGATCTTTCATTTGAAATTTCCAAATACAAACTGCCTAAAAAGTTAAATATTCTAATTGAATTAACTTAGCTGATTTAATATAACACAACATTCACACACACAACTCTAATTCAATTAAATAGTGTTTTTTATTTATAAATACAAGTAAATAAAGACACTACTAAAACTGAATAATACTACAAACATACACCTAAAACTTACTTATATTATTTGTATAGTCAATTTTTTTGAATGGGAGAATTGTAGTAGCTGGTATCATTATTCACGCACACAGAGACATAGATGCACAGTGTAAAACACCGCCCGCACGCACACATGTTTGAAATTGTTGCCTCGTTTTCTTTGTTTTGATTGTAGGGCGACGCTCTATCTAGACATTATATAATCAAAGGAGGGTGTCTACAAATTAAGTAGATAGTAACGGAATAATTACATTCTAAAGAAGAAACTACCTGACAGTTATTGTTATTCTAAAAAAACCTCCTTTCTATAAACGTATGTACTCGTATGCATGTTAACAATGCGATAAAAACGGCCTATACGTCCAATTTAATACCAATAAAACTATCAGAAAACATCAAAACGAACATCAGTATATTTTATTTCGACCGTTTTTCTCAAACAACGGGGTTTTCCACCGTTGTACCTCATAAAAGACAAATAACCTTTGATATTAAACGGAACATAGTTCACAGTAAAACAAACCAAATATTTATTGAGATTGAAACGAGTAAAACCGCGGGATAAAACAGCATAACAATAAAACTCGAGTTTTATTATGATTTAGTATATTCGTAGCTATATGATCCGCATTCACTTGACCAATATAACTTGACCTATATACATATAATCAATGTTTAAGCTTAAAGCTCAAGATATATTGGTACTGCATGTCATGTCCCTGAAAAACAATCTTAAGTTATAAACCTTGCTTCAACTCTAACTCTTCAACATAAAAGTGATTTTACCTTGACTTTTGTTCAAGAACAAAGTTGTTGCCATCGTCACGTATGCTATTATGTTCATGATTACAGTTCGCATAATGAGGGTAGGTGTAATTTGGTGACGTCATCGGCATATTGATGTGGATAACTTTTTAAGGGTACATTTGCATACTGATCTGGGAGAAATTAAGGCTATGGATTAGGGCTTATCTCCTTAAGGACCACTCCAGGTATACTAGGGACGTTCTAGGAATGCTAATATCCTTATTACCTAGCTAAGACTAGCTTTTTAGCTTCGAAGACCAGTTAAGGTAAATGTGTAGGTAATTGAATTTCGGTCCACAAGAAACTATTCCAGATGGAAATTGACTTGTTATAGTCTTCAAGCGTTGTTCCTTATATGGGACCAAGTATTTGACCATAATTAGAACTATATATCACATACGAGTCGTTTTATTGCCCATGAAGTCATAGAGATTCGTACGCCAATGCTTCTTCATACAATAAAATCAAGTAGCAAGATTCAGATTGTTCAAAACTATGCTAATTATACATATGTGTATACGAATAGTCAAAGTCACACTTGCCAGCCTGCTAGCGGGTTGTGTGTCAATACTAATAACGGTGCGGCTGACCAGTACTCAAGCAAATGTACCATTGGATTTTGATTTCGTCTCTGTATCACAAAATTCACATATCTCCATTTTCATGAAATTTTGCTGAATGGTAACTGGAAACTAAGAAAAGGCAAATGGATTTACCGAAATCGACTAGGAATATGCAGCTGTGGCTCCTGGTAATGGCTCTTTGAGTTTCGTGTTCACCATCATGGGAAAATATGACCACAACATGGATGGGAAAAGGATAGGCAAGTGCCTTTTCCCATCCATGTTGGGGTCGGCTTCCAGTCTAACCGGATGCAATTGAATACCAGTATTTTACATAGAGCGACTGCCTATCTAAACTCCACAATCCAGTTACTGGGTTATACAATATTATCTCTTGGTAAGACTGATTGTCAGACTGTCGGGCTTCTGAATACCCGTAACGACTGTCATTCGTGGACCTTGCCTCAGAAAGCATGTTAAGCCATTGGGCTTAACATGCTTTCTTAGGCAAGGTGGGGTCTCGGTATGGAACAGATGGTTACCCATCCACGGACCAACCGTGGCAAGCGTAGCTTAACCTGATCGATCGACCCGTGCGGCTGTTATTATTAAGCCACGGCCCCTGTTTCGTGTTCAACCATTTCCAGATAATTTTCGTGATAGAATTAGTTGAAAATATAATGGTTATTTAATAAGTAAGCAAATCTTTATTTTAAACGAAATACAATAATGTTCTGCTAGTAATGACAACAGAGTAGAGAGAGAGTTTTTTTTATAAATCATAGACCATATTAATAAGGTCGAATACAAATTATAGAAGGCGCATATTTATTACAACATTTCGATTCATTAAAAATATATTCTAATAAACAATCTCCAGTTCCAAGCACTCAAAACTCGTTTACAAGACATTTCACCAAAGTATTTCTCAGCTTTAAACAAAGGGTGACTTTTAATCATAGCTACCAGGAGAACAGCAATATATAAGGACTATAGTATACAAAAAACTGTCGTCCGCTGTGTAAGAGACACAAAAAATCAAAAAGTTTTTAATTCGTCGTTGCTAAGTTGCTTCTTTCAACTGTATTGTTCTGGCTGCTACTTACACCGAAGCATAACAAGCATCTTATTTTATAGAGCTAAGGGAATTCTTGTAAAAATAATCTTCTACGCTGTAATCATTGAGAAACTGGCCAAAGTGGAGGAGACTTGCGACGGAAATTGGATTTCTTTTACAGAACGGAATGAAGATAGAAAAATGTGTTTTCTTGGTGCAGCATTCTTAGATTTTTGTTTAAAGATGTTGTTAATCCTATTCATGCAAAAAAAAAAACGGGTACGTTGCTAAACGCAGTTGGAGTTTACCGTTTATTCCTTAAATATTGCTGTAGCCGACTTATTACAGCTTCTTTTCAATTCCTGTTTAACGCCAAGGCCTCGACGGCCGCATGTTGTTGAAAGTAGGTGGACGAATCTTATCGAGGCGAACGTCTTGAAACGATGACGTGGTCAGGACACCCACCTAGCCTTGGGAAAACGACGCAAGGAGGAGGAGAGTGTTTAATGCATCCATTCGACCAATATTCTTTGCATTTTAACATACACAATATGTCTTCTTCCCAAGAGGGTAGCCAAAACGCCACCTGCCACGATACTTACAAACTTAATCCATATGTTTCGTTTACATTCATACATCTGATTATACAAGCACATCTTAAAATACATTTTTATGATATCTTTGAGGCATTTGAATGATTTGTTTCGTAAACTCGACAGTATGTAGCCACTTGCAAACTTAATTGTCCACACAAAAAAGAGAAGAAAAGGCAGGTTCACTCACATCTCACAAAAAACAATAATATTAAGTTATTGTATACCAACCATAAGTTAAAATTGTATGTGAAACTAGTGATACAATTTGTAATTTGGTACTAATCAAGTTCTCCTTTCCTGTACACTTCGGTGTAACACACAGTCAAGTGTCTCAGCTAGATATCCGAGATTACTCATAATTCGAGTCGGAGTTAGTTCGGAACAGAATCCTGTCGAATATTCTTTTACCACCCTCTGGGGTAATTGGGGGATGATGGGGGAATTAATGGAATTATTAGAGGAAAGTCTTAGGGAATTATTCAATTAAGTATATTATCACGATTTCTGTTCGATTGAATGTGAAGATTTTTGGGAGTTATTATTAAAATTTTATACTTCAATTTTCCTGTGGGGGTTTTAAAATTGGATAGATTTGATGAATTATTAAACGTAGTTACTACATTATTAATATTACCTTTATGTTATTTATACGTTTGTTATAAGTAGGTACATTAAATTTTCAGCATGTTTTTTTGTTAACACTTAACTAATACTTTAATAAGAGCATATTTTGTCAAACAAAGAACTGCTTATCGCAATCTTGAAATGCACCCTGATCTGTATAGAAAGTTCAAACTATCTAAAGGACCAGAAAATTGCATAATTATACGATACATACCTATACGAAATAAGAAATGTCTTCCCAAAAATTCATATTAATCACAGATAAAGAAAGATCCTTTCCACGAGGTCTCCTTAAACCGGGGGACTGTAATTTAATTTCAACTTTCCCCCTTATCTCGATACAGCTTGATAAGAGATTTAATTAAGTTTACAAACTAAGTATTTTTTTATTACAATTTTTGGGATTTGTTGCCCGCAGTCCAGTGGTTTTGTAATTTAGATTTGGATTTTCAGTTAAAATTTTTAAGGACTTTTGAGAAAACATTTTTGCATAATTTTTTCCTGTCAGATTATTACAGTTGGATAAAGTGACAGGTTTTTTGCAGTCGAACCCACGGCTTACCCCAACCTATAGTCATTAGTATTGTCAATTTCGTTGGCCTAATGATCGCAAGCACGACTGCTGAATAACAGGCCGGGCAAAGTCTTATTTGGTTTTTCATCAGGAAACATCCAACAGTACGGAGTCTGGACTTATGCCCGGTTGATGGAAAGATTAGCGTAAACATACTTAACGGGGGATGAGTGAGTCTAGGTACAATAGGTTCCTACACTTTTGCCTAATTCTTCGTGAAATATAGGCGCGATATTCGAGGTATGTTATATTGAAAAAACAAATGAAGGAACAAAGTACCTTCTAAATGTTCACGGGTTCAGTCTCAATAATGTCGAGTCGTGTTTAATAATATAACTTTTATGATTAACAGTCGCTTTCGCGTTAATGTGTAGAGCTATAGGTAGTGTTTCGAAAGATCTTTAGATTGTTTGATTTGTTACTTTTTCAGCGAAAATAGGACTTAAAATATACACTGAAAAAATTATTTGCTACAGGTTCTTTATCCTCTGTATCGTTTGATTTTGTAATTCAAATTTGGTTTATTGGTTTTACCTAGGAAGGTAGCCGTGATCCATTCACTTTGTTATGGGGAAATATGCAATAGAAGTGTTAAAATACTGTTCAAATCTTATTGCGACCTTATTATCATTGATTATTGTTGTTTAGATCAACCAGTCATGATGTGCGCCTTTATAATTTCTAACGGCATGAAATCATCGTGGACGTCCGCGTCCACCTTCATAAAATGTATGGAAATACGTTGAAGTAATAACGTTATCGCTGGTTATCGCAGACGGAATTTAAAATCATAATAATAATAATCAGCCTATATTGTCTCCTTGCGGCAAACGCCTCCCTTTCCTATTTCCACTCAACTGGATCCTGAACCAATATGGAACAATCCCTCATAGACATCAAGTTCGTCCCGCCATATACGCCTAGGACTTTCGCGATACCGTTTTACGTTTTCAGGGACCCATGTTGTGGTCTTTATATATTTCCATACATTTTAAATTCCTGAGTTATCGTGATGCCGTGACGTCATCGTTGACGTCACGTCACACATTACAAAAACACACATTAATTAACACGAGGTTTAACAACAGCACCCTAATTGCGTAACACTTATCAATCTCGATTTTAATCATTTTGAAGGATATTGCTAATCAATTTCTTCATATGTTCGAACAATTGGTCTCCTCAACAACGTAAATAACGCAATGAATGTTGTTGAACTGTCAAAATGAAAGCCGTTTAATTACCAGAGTCTCGCTCAGGCCTTGAAAATTCGGCACAGAGTTTGACATTCCTAATGTCAATTAGTCACACAATCACGTTGATAAAATCTATTTTAATAATCACCGTGTTTAATGCTACGTAAAATATTACTGATTAACATACCAACAATTAAATGAACATTATAAATGATTGTATTGCATGTTACAACCTAAACCGTTTTAATTTGTTTATTTCTGCGGTACAATAGAACTGAAGGCCAATTCTCGTAATTTAAAACGTTCAACGTGTAGGTCAGATAGTCAACTGCCTATCTGACCTAAAAAGAACAACTGCTCTATGTAAAATACTGATATGCAGATGCAACTGGTTAAACTAGAAGCCAATCCCAACATAGTTAGAAAAGACTGGCAGATGATGATGACAATTAAATCCATTCATAAGAATAGTGAGATTATTATCAAACCTGCAGTATAACACGAAGAAAGAAAAAAAGGGTCATTTACACCTTCCGAGGCGAGCACGCGACGACGTCGCCCCGACCAAGTCACGTATCGGTTTAACCCAGGCTTCGAGTTCCGAACTACGATCCCGAACTCCATAGAGCCAGGATTAAAGGATTTGCTATTGTCGACGTGTTACCAACTTGGAAAAAGCGGTAAGCCACCGGCCAGGGACACGAGTTTTTCGTGTTATATTTGGAATATGGTTGTATTTTTCCACGAATGAGGGGAGAATATTGGTGTGGTTAATTTTTCTGAAAATATAAGGTATTTTTGGATCTTTTTTATGAAATTAATAGATGTACTAGGTTGTCATAAAAAGGTGGGCGATTTATAGCTCCGTGCTAAGGCAATGCCATGGGGAATACTATAGCAAAAATCAGTAGGGCAGGCTGCAGATTGATATTTCTTTTGTTGTCTCGACATGGCAACTAACACAAGACTAAAATACATTATAATTTTTTTTTTATTAACCTTTGTTGCGCCCACTGCTGGGCAAATTTCTCTCCTGTCCACTGTATTATCTTCAACTATTTACCCATAGCTTATAATCACCTACAAATGGCTGCCCGCACTCGCAAAACTATTTGAGTAAGCTCAATCACTACTTTCAAACCTCTACTCCACATGAGCACTGTTCATTCAACAAACAGATCCTAAGCATTCATCCCTCTTCACAAAGAGACTGACCACAATTATGCATTTCAGGAGCTTTCGAACCTGAACTAGCTAGTAACCGAATGATTTTCGACGATACATTTTGTGAGCTTTACATGGGGAAATGCGCTGTTCAAAGGCATTATTTTCGTAACAAACATATCTATTTTATTTAAAGCGTGCATTTAACTTACGCAATTCTTGAAGAACCTAGCAAGGCCTCTTGTTCGTCTCTTTTGATCGCACTACACTATTAACCGATTTAAAAAAGAAGGAGTTCATGCATTTGACACGTTTGTTTTGTATAATACGAAGCAAAGGATGTTGCATAGCATTGTTTCATCCGTTACGATGATTTTTTTTGTCTTTTACGAGGTCCACAAAAAAAGTGCATGTTTCATCGATCCAGTCTAAATACTGTTAAATTTTCTCTGAATATTGTTTTCTTTTTACTACGTTTGGACAACGTCCTAGGTAATTCTTCGGGAGATAATATTCACAACATCTATCTATATGTATAACTTGCCTGTAATGTCCTAATGCTGTACAAAGCCTCCCTCTGCCTTTTTCACACTTCCAACACTTCTTCTGTTATTTATTTACTTAAACATCTCGCACACAATAAGGTTTATAGGCCTGCTTCTTCATTCTACAAAATATAATACGACTAAATGCAATCAACAGCAAATAAAACCTACTAAACTTCAACCATTTGTTCCTTGTAAATAATTCTAGTAATTACCATAATATGAGCAATAAATATGAATTATTAATGTTTGTTTTGCGTGTGGTAATCTGAACTGCTCGTTCACTTACGTATGTATTACGAGGTAAGGGTAATAAGCTGTCATTAATTGTTATGGAGTTGCATTCTGACGTGAAAAGTTGCAGGTTTTTGTGTGATACTCGTATGTAGCGAGGCATGCTGCATTTTGTCTCATCTGCGATAACTTGAAGTGCAAATAGAAATAACAACACAACCCGTTGCTTGATTGACATAAACCCAACATTAACATAAGCATATTTTTACTAGAAAAGTATAAGACCCTGCTAATGCTACTGCTTGGGCACTGTTAAACAACATAGCTGTCCCCAAATGGGTATATCATTCCCAGCTTCAATTCTAACCAAAACGGCTCAGTTAGAGCACCAGAATGTTACCCCCATCCTAACCCGCATTCGTCAAAACTGCACACAACACAACGTGCAGCCACCAACAAAAGCGTCCAAACATTCATTTCACCTCACTCCCACCACAAAGAACTTCAAATATGGCGGCTTCGTTCGAAATTCGAAACCGACAGCTCTATAATCCAATGACTTTCAACTAGCCAGTATTACGGCGCAGAACTCCGTATAAAGGATCTAAATTACCCCCAAATGGGGGATGTAATCGATTTTTCTTTGCCTACCCTCAATTAGCCGTATCTGGCGTGTGGATGTATCAATTGCAGGTACCGTTCGCAGAATAGTTGGGAAGAAAGTTTTGTAATTATAGTACTATTACTTGGTGCAGAGAGAGTTTTTCTATTTCTGTATGTCGAGTTATTATAGACTGCCTTATGAGGATTCAGCCTTTAGGTTACAAAACAACACATTTTTCCCTTAAGGGATATGTAGAACATTTCAACAATATCACAATCATTTATCAAATTCAATTCAATAGATAATGGTCTCTTTCTTGGGTTTGATTCTCAGGTCGAGTAAAGTGTTATTGGGTTTTTCCATCTGGAATTTCTCAGTAGCAGCCCAGAGCCTCGATTTGTGCCCTGTTGATGGCCATAGACTCGCCCTCTATTTCATAGTACCAAAACATAACTGGCGAAATATGAGTGTACTATAAGACACTACATTTTTACCTTAACCCTTCGTATCGAACGTGGATCCACGCGAGACACAATGGCTTTTTAATTGGTTCTATTTTTTTATTTTATTTGAAATGGACTTGCTCTTGACTCTAGTCTAGGTCAAAGGTGACAGAGACAAAGTCGACGATGTAATGAGCTTACCCAGAAGAAGCCTGTTTACTCTCACTTTGAAGAGATTAAGGTATTCAACTGGCTAAAGGCATAATGATAATAATGTTATTATGAAATGAATTTGGCACACTTACGTTGCTAACGCTACAGTATACCGGGGCATCTAATTGCACTTCGATTGTCCGGACAAGGTAGCAGTGAATTTAGCACACACGTAAAGGACACGACACGACGGCGGGTGGGGCTTAACACCCAATTTTGTTGCTAACAATAGGACGCTTATTTACATGAATTTTATTGTATTGAACAATTTTAAGTTGTGGATTTTTGATGAAATGCAAACAGAATTAAAGTATTTTTTAACGTTATTTGCATCATAGACCACTTTACAGCATACGAATATAGACATTATTCTAATGTTATTAATGTTCTTATTCGTATAAAACACTTCCTCAAATTAGCTTATATGAATATGAACATTTTGATTACGCAAACCGTTTATGTTTGTATAAAAAGTTAATTTTATTTAACAAACAAAGCATACGCATGACCGATGACAGCAAAAATCTTTTATGTCACATAACCTTCTACTTTTTTACGTTAAAAAAGTGGTCGTAAGCACTAAAATATGTCCACTAGCACAGAATAACTAATAGTACTAACGCACCACTAGCTAAGGCTTACCTGTACAGTTATCAACACAATCGTAGTTGAATCTCGGGAGATTGCCACTTTGTCGGACAAAGTGCTCTTAACGCTTAACGTGTTGTTGACTGTACCCGGTGACTGGATTCTACAGTGTGGGTAGTCTAAAAATAGATTTGACCATTCCTATTTTATTAATACCGAGTATGGGTTCCATTGAATTATTTATATAAAATTAATGTAAAACCCGTGGCTAAATAGCTGCACGTGTCGATCGAAGGTAAAGCTACGCTTGCCGCGGTCGGTTCATCGATGGGTGACCATTACATTTCGAGACCCCTCTGTGCCTCGGAAAACACGTTAAGCCGTTGATCCCGGCTGTCATTCGAAAATCTTTGACAGTCATCACGGATAGTAACAAGCCCGAAAAAAAGTCTGACAATCAGTCTAACTAAGGGGTGTCATATTACCCACTGACTGAGTTGTGGAGGTCAGAAAGGCAGTCGCTCTATGTCGCTTCAAAATCTTATGCATTTGAAGATAATTATCCTAATACAAAATCGTTTGCCTGATTGAATGCCAAATTCTCTCGCATTAATTATATTTATTGCCTCATTTCACGTGATCAGAGAGCTGGCTCGTTCTGTTCTTTGGCCAAAGAATTAGCATTGCCATTTAACGTGGCAATGCTGCCAGTCCTCTGGGCACGTTTGCGGATGACAGCGATGCGGAAGAGTACTACCCCATAATCATGAAAAAAAAAATATTGCTTGAGTCAGAATATCTTATTTTTACTTTTTAGTAGGCCAACTTGGAAGTGCACCTTGTTTTTCCATTTCAGCATACTCCCTCTTATGTGCTGTATGCACGACATATCAAGCTATTAAACATTTACAGGACAAGCTGACTTCTTACTGTACAGACGCCAGCACATCAAGCTACTCCAATCTGTCAAATTTCGTTAATAGATTTTCAACTTTATCGCTAAAGCATAAGGTATAAATTTGATTGAGAAAATTTTAAAGTTTCGGGTAGCTTGATGTGCTGGCGTCAGTACGAAAAGCCAAAAAAAATGCGAAGTCAGCTAAAACTGGAAATCTATAACTTGATGTGTCGTCGTGCGTACCTTAAGACCAAAACTTTTACCTGACAATTTTAACTTTCTAAAATTGCTATCCGGTCCTTTGCAACGTCTTTCTCCTACCTTTTAACGCTTTTGAAGGATGTAATAAGTAACAAAAGTTATTAATAACAATGTCATCATCACGCCTGTATTCCCCAAAGGGTTTGGCAGAGGTGTACTTTAGTACACTCACATTTTTCGTCAATTATTTTTAAGTCCTACGTAATAGGGGGCAAGCCTATTGCCGTCAACCGGGCAAACATCTCCGCTCCAAGCAAACATTCCTGCTGGAAACATCCAATAACACTTTGTCCAAACTGGGAATCGAACCCAGGATCTCTTGCTCAGCATGAGCGCTTCCGACCACTATTAATATATTAATGAAAACTATGCATCGAATTGTTTTGTTAAAGCCTTATTAATTCCTTAATCAGTTAATTTCCTGTCAAATTACCAAAAAACCAATCGCTTTGACACGATATTTAGCTATAGATCAAATTATCTATCAGTAACTGCGGGGTAAGTACGTAACACTCTAACAGTAGCAATGACTTTAATTTTGACAGTTCAACAACATTCATTGCGTTATTTACGTTGTTGAGCAGACAAATTCATCGAACAAATGAAGCAATGGATTAGCAATATACTTCGAAATGATTCAGGTTGTGATTGATATTGTGTTATGCAGTTAGGGTTCTGGTCTTTAGTGGTTAACTAATAACGATCAGTCAGACATACATAACTCGCAGCTAAAACGAGATGTTATCACGTGTTTATAGCTCCAGTGCTACTGCGATGTAGGTGTGCGATCTCATTAAGATTATCTGCCTGAATTATTACCTGTTTATGTTATTAGGCTTGGTCTGAACTAGATTGTGATCGCAATGATGTTGTATGGACTAATAGAGTACCTACGTGAGTGGTACACAATTTCCTATTGTTCTATTTTATTTTTAATAAATGACAAGCAAAGCCGATGTCGACTATTCTGCCAATGTCTAAAGTGAGCTGGAAGAACTAGGTGTGCCTAAGAGAGAAAAAAGGTTTTAAGCAAATAAAATTATTTGATTGATCCAGTTGATACAATGTAGAAATTTCTTATTATTGTTAGCTAGTGTGACAATATCATAATTTACTCCTGGTAATAGAGCTCCTTTTGAAAGGAATCTGTCAGAAAAAGAACAGTCAACCGCATGGTAACAAATTGACATTGTCAGCGCCTTCACGTCGTAGCTGTAAGGGTGGTTTTCGTAGTGCATGTGTTACTAATGATGTAAGGTTGACTGTACTATGATTGGTACGTTACACCATGACAATAGCTATCGTTGACCTCTCCGCATTTTTGACAGATTCAGTCATTTTTTTCTTTCAAATGAGCTCATCTGTCACTAATGAGACACGGTTAATTTTTCTATTGTTACCCAAGCTTTAATAAGCTAATTTAATTTTTGACTTAATAGTCAAAAATTAAGTCCGTTAAGTCTATAATAATCGATATAGTAACGTCAGTGCCCAATATTTTTCACTAATCAAAAACGACAAATACAGTTTATTGTTAGAGCAAAGACGTCTATTGGCAAGCTAAAATGTACCAACTTATACTATAACTTTGGGTATACCAATTTCTGCCTCTAAACAGCATTATTGTGTTCCGGTTTAACAGGTATGGGTGCTGGTGAAAATTAGATCCTTTATGTGGTTAACGGCTACGTTAGGCAACCCCTTTTCCTGTACGGTTTTCGTAAAGGTGGATTGAAAATTCGTCAAGCATAATGTGTACAAGTACATTGTACAGACGCCAGCACATCAAGCTACCCGAAAATGTAAAATTTTCCCAATCAACTTTGAACCTTATGCTTTAGCGATAAAGTTGAAAATCTATTAAAGAAATTTGACGTACATTATATATTATTAACACCATACATAACATCTCGACTGGTTCCCCGAAGGTTTTGACAGAGGTATACCTAGTACACCCACATTTCACCAGTTTAGGTCTTATATACACATACATCACACACACCACACACACATCACATCTGCCTGACACATGCTGAGCTGGACTCCCATTTGGTGCAACCTTGAGACGCACACCACACTGTGTATATTTCGTTATTATTAGTTTAATTTAATTTTAAGTTTTCATCATAGTGTCGCTTTTATTTCAATACCTATGTATGTTTATTTTTTTCTTTTTATTTTTATATCGGCACCTTCTTTTATATTAGGTTCATGTGGGTAATTGGATATCATCTAATATTGTACTTTTGTGTGTTGTGCTGTCTTTTTGTATGCGCCAAATAAATGGTTTATCTATCTATCTATATAAAAGATGGCGAGCCTACTGACATCAACCGGACACAAATCCAGACATTGGGCTGCTACTAAGAAATTCTAGATTGAAAAACCCAATAACACTTTGCCCGACCTGGGAATCAAACCCAACACTTCATGCTCTTCAGTAGCGCTTGCGACCACTTAGGTATTAGTATTATTATGTGCTAATAACAATAATTACGGTTTCAACTCTGTTTGTCGTAATAATATATCGTGCATAATAATCGAATAGCCTATTATGTTGTATGGTATCTGATTATAATTATTCAAATCCACACCCATTGTTAATCGCAGTCATTGGCAGTCGCTCCATGTAAAATACTGGTAATTAGCTGCATCCGGTTAGACTGGAAGCCGACCCCAACATAGTTGGGAAAAGGCTAGGCAGATGATGATGACCCATTGTCAATCCGACGGATTTATATATAATGAAAATGAAAAGTTATTTTATTCAAACTAGGCTTTGAATCAGCACAAGACTTATAAATGTCAAAATTACAAAAGACCGCCCCCCCTTTCAACACTTCCTAGTGCTTTAGCTGGGAAGAAGAAGTGGCGCAATAAACTCCCCATCAGCACAGCTGTCTGCCAAGTTAGAAAAACTTTGATTCTATACAATAATATACAAACATAATAAGTCATAAAGTTAAATTCACTCCTAACAAGAAAATATGGCCTTAAAAATTAGCAATCCCCCCGGCACAACCGCGGGTCTTTCTGTCCGAATTCGGACAATAGCCACAAACATCATAATACATAATTCAAGGCCTGACATATTTGGCAGGAAACAGAAATACATAAAAGTAGAACGTGACACAAAAGTCGGGGTTTGTGACTGGTGGAGTGAAAACACACAATGTCATTGTTGGCAAATAAAGTAGAAAAATGTTAAAAAGTTTCCTATTTAAAAAGTGTATTCGTAAAACGGTAAATGATAAATGTTAAATAATTTATTTTCTGTAAGTAGGGTTGTACAAACACTTTTACACGTACTTAAAGGAAAACATCGTGATGAAACCGGCATGTCCTAGAACCAAAAATTCGAAGACATGTGACATCTACCAACCCGCACTGGGCCCGCGTGGTGGATTACGTTCCACTCCCTCTCACAGAGAGGAGGCCTGTGTCCCAGCAGTGGGAACATTATAGGCAGATTATGCTTAATGTGTGGCTAAAACCAACTGTAGAATAGGTAAAGTATTTTGGAAATTAATAAATAATACAAAATAAATAATTTCCAAAGGATCACAATTACGCTCCAGAAAAGTATCACTAAACTTAGCAACATACTACAAACATAAACTCACACCTTTTTTCCTTGGGGTTAAGCAGAAACTACAGAACACCACTTACATATTTCTTTTGCGTCGATTACATTAATACATCTGGTCACACATGCGCACCGGTTAAATATCAACTACAGCAACATATTATAGTAGTATTGTTGCAGTATCACCTACGATAAACCGAAGCCAAACGATAAATATAATCCCAGTGACCTCAAAAATATTAGTTTCTGTATCCCAGCTCGAAGGACCAAAAACAACAAATATCCGAATCGTGTTCAGTAAACACATATCAAGTCATATAACGAGATAATATTACCCCAAAGGCTATAACTGGGCATTAGGATTTATGGAGTCCCTTTTGGGCCTCCTTGGACAATGTTTAAATAAATGTCCGCTTGTAAAATGACTAAGCGTGTTTATTTTCTGTTTTGTGTTATTTTAGTTCTTCGAGGTCATAATACCCACTAGAGACTAGAGTCACCTTTCACTAGAGTTTCCCTTCTTTCTAGCGATGTTATCGTTTGCTTTCAGTCTAATATGACGCAGAAAAATAATTATAATTATTTTATAAGCAATTCAATGACATTTCCAATATCAATTCCGAAAAACACACAACGGCAATTCCGAAATTCTAAAGTTAGAACTGTAAACAGATTTAAAGTTATTTTTTTTTAGATTGTTCCCTATTTGGCGTAACTATGCTTCATCCATCCAAGGAGTGGGAGACGAAGTGTCGGTCATCCGGCGGAAAAGGGCGGATGACGCACATTGTTACCATCGCGAATAGAACCTAGAAGAGGCTGGCACAGGAGCGTGGGATTGACACATGAAGAGAGAGGCCTATCCACAGGAGTGTGTGAAAGTCTGGCTGCGGATAATGATGAAAATGATGCTTCGTCATCATCTGGTTAGCCTTTTCCCATATCCTTATCCCCTATATTGGGGTCGGCTTCCAGTTTAACCGGATGCAGCTGAATACCAGTATTTTACATGGAGCAACTGCCCATTGGAACTCCACAATTACGATTTATATTATACTAGCAGCGCCCCGCGATTTCACCCGCATAATTTTCCCGTGGGAATATCGGGATAAAAACTATCCTATGTCGTCCATCTAAATCGGTTCAGCGGTTTAAGCCTGAAGAGGTAACACTGCCGTCCTTTAACTAAAAAGCCGTTAACCCTCAAATGGTCAATTTTTACTTTTTAATAGAAAGTGATAGAGTTTTAAATTCTCTATCTTTCTGTCTAAGAAACATTTTTATAACATAAATAGTTCCAAAGATATGGACATCTTTTAGGCCGTTAAGTAACATAATTTTTGATGATTCCATCACTTGAAAGCGTCTAACCCACACTTCTTAGCTTAATGTACTTTAAAATACCTTAACTGCCCGATGTGATGATTATTTTCTAGCCTTCTACTTAACTACAAGCACGTTATCTGATTTTTCTTGACTATAAAGACGTTAACGGACTATAACTTCTTTATAGTTAGCATTTAAAGAACAGTTTATGTGAAAAAATTTACTTATTTGCA
Source organism: Hydraecia micacea (assembly GCA_914767645.1). NCBI lineage: Eukaryota > Metazoa > Arthropoda > Insecta > Lepidoptera > Noctuidae > Hydraecia > Hydraecia micacea. The sequence goes on along the minus strand of OU611801.1, from coordinate 689,558 downwards.
GTTACCAGCCCTTAACGCTGTTTTAGTTAAGCATGTAATTCTGCACATTTCCCAGAATACTTAGCTAAAAAGCAGCTAAGCCTCATTACTTAGCTAAAAGGCAGTTAGCCGACTCTCGCGCCGCTTTCACTCCGGGGTTGAGTGGGGTGCGGGTGCCCTGCTCAAGCCATCCGCCGTCCCGTCGGACTAAATCTTTCCACCCGGAGGGCACTGACACTGACTCTGTCAAAGATATGAACTACGAGATCTAACTAAGATCGAAGAAGTGACGATACAGATGAAGATATTGAAACAGAAAAACCCAAAACGACAAGAAAACAAAATCAAAAGTCATTTATTCAGACTAGGCTGAGAATCAGCACTTTTCGAACGTCAAAATTACAAAAGACAGTCCCCAAAACGCCCGCCCTTCACCACTTCCTAGTGCTTACTTACGATCCAAAAAAATAAATACAATAAAATCAAAGAGCTAGCGAGTCTCTTTAATTCCGTCATCTAAGAGGGTACAACGCCCGAGGCGTGGAGCAGAGATGCGGTGGTTCTGTTCTTCAAAAAAGGTGACAAATCCTCGCTGAAGAACTATAGACCCATCTCACTGCTGAAACACTTATACAAGCTGCTCCCGAGGATCGTCACGGACCGTCTCGCGAAGAGACATGTCGAGTTCCAGCCGCCAAATCAAGCCAGTTTTCGAAAAGGCTTCAGTACCATAGACCACATCTATGTTCGGCAAATTATACAGAATACCGCGGAGTATAACCAGTCCTTGTGTATAGCATTTGTGGACTACGAGAAACGATGCGACTCCGTCAAAATATGGGCAGTTCTGACCTTTCTGCAACGATGTCGAATTGACTGACGCTAAATCGAAGAGACGAGAGAGAGAGAGAAAGACAGAGAGAGCGCGCGCGCGCGCGTGCGGTGAGATGTTTGTACGACGCTGCCACAATGACTTTTCAGATCCAGGATCAGAAAACAACCTCATCCAAAAAATGGAGGCTCCATTTAGGTTGTGCAACATCTGGTCTAACTGTTTCAGCGTCTGTTCATCTTGTTCGATTTGCCGATGACATCGCCATATTGACTAAGTCTCTCCAGCCGAAATGGAGCCTCTCGGTGGGTTGGCTTCAGCTTAAATTTGGACAAGACAAAATTCATGTACAATTCGCACATCTTAACGAGTCCAACCAAAGTATTGAAGGATTATGTCTACCTAGGGCAAGTCAACCAGCTCAGTAAACACAACTTTGAGAAAGAAGCCGACTGAAGGATCCAGTTGGGCTGGGCAGTATTTGGAAAACTTCGTCTTGTCGCCTATCCCGCAGTGTTTGAAGACTAAGGTCTTAACCAGTGCGTCCTGTCTGTCATGATATACGTTGCCGAAACGAAGACATTGACGGTCGGGCTGATCCACAATTCAAGGCCGCTTAGCGCGCTATAGAGCGACCTATGCTCAGTCTCTTTGAAGTATAAAATCAGGAATGAAAATATCAGGAAAAGAACCGCAGTTACCGACATAGCTTGCAGAGTAAGCAAACTGAAGTGGCAGTGGGCTGGCCATGTTTGTCGAAGGACCGATGGCCGGTGGAGCAGACGAGTCCTGAAGTGGAGACCGCGTATCGGCAAGTGTCGAGTGAGCCTCCCACCAACTAGATGGATCGACGGCCTACATAAGGTGGCTAGGACAAACAGGATGCGGAAGGTAGAGGACAGGGTGTTATGGCGCAGCTTGGGAGAGACCTTTGTCTAGCAGTGGACTGCGATAGGCTGAGTATATTGATGACTGTGTTTAATTTAGATATTTTTATGTTCCTAAATACTTAAAACTACAAGCTTTTGCTTATGGATCCGTCCGCGTGGAGGTTGGTAAACGATATCATTTCGAATAATTAACCCACGGGAATTAACTACTGGTATAAAAAGTATTCAATGTTTTATTCCAGGTCATGGTCTACCAGTGTGCCAAATGTATCTATCTACACTTGAAAGTGCTGCTTATGTTTTATTATTTATTTAGTGTGCAATTTTACTACATATTTTATTAGGTACTTTTATTTGTTATAATATTTAAATAATTTAGGACTGAAGTTGCCTCATGTCTGATATAATGTAGCCTTAGTTTATTAAAATAACTGGGTTAGAAGTTTTCTATTAAATCAATGGTTGAATCAATGGAATAAAGAACATGGATTAAGAATATTGTCCATGCCAAATAATGAGCTCATGACCTGTTAGATCATAATTAGTTATAAGTTGATTATTATTGCGTATTAAAATTATAAGTAATTCTTTTATCTTTTAAATGTTGAATTATACTTTTGATTTTTAAAAGAACATGATGTTAGTATTTAATTAATTACTCACATATTTCCATATGAATGCTACACTATACAGAAGTTAACCACAAGCGAAATATTTTTAGCCACCTTTTAGTTAAGTAAAGTAGTTAAGAGTTTACAAAAATTCCATATAACATTGCCAACAATTAGCTAAAAAGCATCTAAAGCCCCGTAACTGCTCATTAGGAAAGTTATTGAAATTGAAATTAAAGCGAATGTCATGACTATAAAGCAGTTATGTCACTTAACAACTTTTTAGTTAAGTATTTCTAAACAAAATATAACAAACATTATGAAGCTTAACATTTTAAATAAATTACTTGACTAAAAAGCCGCTAAGGTATGGATAACGGCCTTTTAGTACAGTAATAAGATGCAATAACTAGGTTACATGCTTAACGAAATGAGAAAAATGAATTTTAAAATGAATTAATAATAGTTATTGGACAAAAAGGGTTATCTACGATAAACAGAAAGAAATATCAATTGATGTGTCCAACAATTATTATCCTAAGTATCATAGTTTTTAAGAAACAACGATTCCCACGTTTTTTGGCATTTACTCCGAAACAACTTTTTGGGCTTAACGGCCTTCTAGTTAAAGGACGGCAGAACAGACAGACAGACACCCTTTCGCTTTTATAATATTAGTATGGATTACGTTCCACCTTGTGTCGCTTACGTGGACGCGTTAAACATATTAAGCAGGTAACACAAAAATCCTAAGCGTGAATCCATGTACAAAAAAAAAAAGAAAACTGTAGAAAATAATACAAAAAAGGAACTTGGACAATATATTCGTAGGCTTTCAATATCGGTTGACCCAAACGTCGTATAAATATAGAGCTGTTAATGCGATACTGTTGTATTTTGGTCCTGTTGCCCATTCTGGTCCTCCGGGCCGCACGTGCCGATTGTATAGTAGGCTCTAATGGGTTTCTTATGAGAATGGGTTATGAGGACTTGTGGAAAGATTTTGGTGAGGATGTGATACGTATTTTGGTGCGAAAGTCAATACAGCTTTTAAGTAGAGATGATTTTGAAAGCAAGATACAAAGGTAACTCTGTATGTAGGAATTTCTCTGTAACAGCCCGGAAGTCTGGATTTATGCCTGGTTGATGGCAATAGACTCACCCAGTCATAACTGGCAAAATGTGGGTTAACTATAGATACATATCTACTTAACCCATCGGGATTTCAAGTGTGATGATAGTTATGTTATGGATTATGTACACCATATTAATTACAGTTTTAAATGTAAAAATGTAGGGTGACACAATGGGTTGTCTTATTGCTTCAAGTGATCAGTAAGATAATTGAGGTCGATAAATTTATAAAAAATCATGCTTCACGCCAATAGGCATGGTTATATATAACTTTCATGGCTACGCATAGTTAAAAAAATAATAATAAACAAAAGCGTTAGTAGTTTCAGTCATTTCATAAAATTATACTCGAGAAATAATTGAATGCACCTACTTAGGTATTACTAATTAGAAAAAATTGCTAAGTTCAAACCGTATTACAAAATGGAGATATTATCTCAGACACTCCTTCCTTACAAAATCAATACAATTCCTTAATACACGAACAAAAAAATTGCATTAAAAAACTTAAATAATTTAAAGTTGCGACAAAACTACGGGTCTTCGGCGCTGCAAAGTTTTCCCATTGAATATATTAGAACTTTTTATATCAACTTGGTTAATATTTCAATAAGGGATTTACATACTTGATGTGGAACTATCCGGAGGTTTGCAAAAATTATTATTATTATCTTTTTTATCAGTGAGATGGCGGGTCTTTAATTATGCATATGTATACTTGTTTAGGATGGGTTTTTATGCTATTAAACTTTGGTTATCGGCGTCAAGCTTGATGATTTGGTTAATAATATTTTATTCTTCCGTCGTTATCAAAGGTAACTAGGATTTTATATGTATTAAGAGTATTAGGACCTATTAGGACTATTATTCTGTGCAAAATTATATACAGTTACTATCTTTGGATGTCCGAAAGTCGTTAAGCCATGTCATTTACCAAGATAAAAGGCAACCTAGGAGTTAACCCAGGTTATAAACTATCTGTGTTCCAAATTTAATTAACGTCATTAGTTTATTAAAGATGGTCTCTCTGTTTCCAAGTCAGATCCTAGTGTCACTTTAATATTATCCGCCATTTATCTGCCAAGTCAACTAATTCAATTACTTTAAAATTTTGTGTTGAAAGCTGGTTGCCTCCTTTCCCCTTAAAAAAATATAGATATCTCATAAAACGCGCATCAAAGGACCAAATCTATTTTAATTACTTTTCGTTTAGTATTTTTGGGAAATCAATGAAGCCTTTAACACTTTTTTTTTTTTTTTTTTTATTTATAACAATCTTACCTACACTATCATTACAGATAGCAACATAAACTCCTCACACAACTCCGCAATATCAATATGACAGTGATGAAAAACTCGACGCGACTCTTGGAAGTAATACTCTTCTGTATTCCGGTGACGATGGACTATTTATTTAGGCTCATTGGGTTGGCCTGCATAGACTTCATTATTTTGGATATAGCCGGCGGCTACTGATTGTGATTGTCTGGGTACGACATTTAAGGGGTGGTGGAAGATTATTTGGTGGCTCGTGGCAAAAAAACCAGTCTAAATATTAAGTAACCCATAGACTTCATTTTAACATTAACTTGTATTTCTTATGTTAAGTGCATTTTATTCTTTTTGTAGAATAAATCCTAAATAAAAACATCTTCTTTGTGTATACGGCTGTAGCAATTGTTACCTAATTTTCAAATCTTAAGCGTTGGACAGTTGTCAGTGTTACATTTTCCATCATAGTCTATTCAGTGTTAATTCGTTTAGCGCCTGTATATCATAATGATTTTTTATCAAACCGTTATTGGAACGAAGATCTTTAACGGAGCTTGTGTTTGGGGTAAACTTGAAGAAATCTTCACGTATCGAAAAAGCGTTATGACCCATCAATGCGAGTTTTTTTTTCACATAATAGAAAGAAACATAGAGAGAGAGAGATACTTAGTTTTCATAGTTTTCGAGGGTGCTGAAGCCGATAGTGTGGTCAAAATGAAAATCCAAGACGGCGGCTGCGGACATTATCAAATATCTCGTCATCTTAAAATTTTCGCAGCCGTCATCTTGAATTTTCATTTTGAACTTCGTTCCTGCCGGGAGTCCCCCGACCCCACACATTTTTTTTATTGGTATTATCATCTACGACACTAATCTGCATGCTCCTCATATGGCTAAGATTATAATTATCTGGACTTTAAAAGGACTGTGACCTCTGATTTTATTTCGGTCTTTTTTATTAGAGTAGTCAGATAGGAAACACCGAGCCCAAAAGTCTGACAACCAGTCTTACCAAGGGGTATCGTATTACCCAATAACTGGGTTGTGGAGGTCAGATAGGCAGTCGCTCCATGTAAAATATAACTGGTATTCAGATGCATCCGGTTAGACTGGAAGCCGACCCCAACATCGTTGGGAAAAGGCTAGGCAGATGATGGGATAGGAAACACCGAATCATCTGGTTTTAAAACATAATTTATGTTTGACGTGTAAAAGTATTTTTCTGAATTAATTTACAAAAATAAATATCATTTACCAAAAAAAATTTTCGGAACATAGATTTGCTACATGAAATAAACTATATAAACATTAATACAGCATCGTATATAAACAAATGCATACATGTAACATTTTGCAAACTAAATGTTGCTTTATAGACTAAATCAAACAAAGCTCATTCACTCAGCATTTTGGAATTTCCTATTACGTACGTCTATTTGTAGGTATCTGCCATCGTCAGTTTGGTTTATTTGAAAGCTATCGTGTTCGTAAATTTACCTAGAATTCTGCTTACATACCATAACATCACGCCTGTATTCACCGAAGGGATAAGCAGCGGTATTTAGCACATATATCCTTTGCGTTATTCATGTTTAAGTCCCGCGTAAGGGGTTCATTGTTATTTACCGGGAACAGATCCAGACACCGGGATGCTATTGAAAAAAAAATTAATTGAAAAACCCAATAACATTCTGCCCAACCTGCGAACCGAGCCGGGGACCCCTATCTTCAGCTGTAGTGCTAGCAGTCACTAGACCAATGATAAATACGAATTCTACTTAAAGCAAAATAAAAATAAAATATTCCTAATCACTGATAACACTGAATACTAATAAAACACAAGCTTACGTGGGATATTTATAAAGTCTATAACGCATTGAGCGGATAAAAATGGAGCTTATTGTTATTATTTAATAATAACAATAAGCTCCGGAATTAACAGTAATAAGGAGTACGTGGGAAAAATTACTTTACCTGGTTCCTGTGTTTAGCTCAGAACTGTGGAATAGAAATTATCGTGTTAAATACAAGAACACATTTGTTTTTGATTCTTATTTTATACAAAATCATGTAACATACAATTATTATGACTGGTGTTTTATTTTTTAAGTATTTGTAAAAGATAAAACGAAGTGATGCAGTTATTAGTAGTTAATTGCAATTAATTTCAGTAGCTTTTACCCGCGACCCATGTGGATGTCGGAAATTATCCCATGGGAACATACTGCCAGGATCAAAAGTATCCTATGTCCTAATCCAGGTCATGGTCTACCAGAATGCCGAATGTCGAAATCTGTAAAAAGGTAACCGACAGACAAGCAGACAGACAGTCTCATTTATAATATTAGTGTAATGTATGGGAGTATGAATTAGGGTACAGACGCCAGCACATCAAGCTACTACAATCTGTCAAATTCTTTAACAGATTTTCAACTTTATCGCAAAAGCATAAGATTCAAAGTTGATCGGGAAAATTTGACAGTTTCGGCTAGCTTGATGTGCTGGCGTCTGTACATAGACTCATGTTCAGCAGAAATCGTTTGTGGTCTTCTTTTCTTCCTCGTAACTCCTTCATAATCCTTTTTTTAACCATTCAGTCAGTGTTATTGACTTTTTCCATTAGGAATTTCTTAGTAACAGCCCGGAGTATGAAAGTTGGCAGTGTGATCCCCGTGCCTCGAAAAGCACGTTAAGCCGTTGGTCCTGCGCCTGATCTCTCTCCGGTCGTGTCGGATTGCACTCCCATCGGACTCTCATAGGAGAGTGAGGGAAGAGAGAGTGCACCTGTGTCTGTGCACACACTTGTGCACTACAATATCTCCCGCGCCGAAGGTTAGTCTCCGTCGAGATTGGTCGCCGTGGCTGAAATACGGTCTGGAGAACTTTATTAACCAGTCAGATTAAAAAAATCTCAGCATAATCAGTCTATAAAGTTCCCACTGCTGGGACAGGCCTCCTCTCTGTAAGAGGTAGTGGGCCATATTCCACCACGCGGACCCAGTGCGCGTTTGCGGATGTCACATGTCTCCGAATATTGGTTTTAAGACATTCCGGTTTCCAGTTTCTTCAAGATGTTTTCCTTCACCATTTTAAGAGCAGTAGTGCACGAAAAAACGCCTACCTGGGTTCGAACCCACGACCTACAACTCGTAAGTTGGGCCGTTACCACTGAGCCACCACTGCTCCTTCCCAGCATTATTTCCCTTATCATATTAACAGAGGAATATTTTTCACCTCACCGTGCATACCCAAGTACCACACGCCCTCCAGATGTTTTCTCCACCAAAAATTACCATAAAATACAAAAATATTTTCGGCTCACCCACTCAAAATTCATGCCTGCATCGTCTTATAACTGGTACCTCGCTCAAATTTATTTAGCCTCACCCTTAGAGCGACAATAAACACTCCGTGTCGACCAAACAGTTTGGACGAGACCAGAATAACCGATATTATTTGTTTGAGAACGATTTAAACCAACCCTTTTAGCGTTTTTATTGATGTCCAGAATATCTTGAACGGAAAGAAGGAATGTTTTGATTTGAGTTAGCATGGGATATTAGGAAAACTGGACTTGAGAAAGTTGGTCTTTGCAAAAACTCAGCATCAGACGTGGTATCAAAGACTAGATAAAAATATTTATGTAAATAATAAATCCTAATTTACAATTTAAATCAACAAGAAACTGGAAGTTGTACTCTACTAGGTCCCTATGTAATGTTAAAACAAATAATATAACAAAATATAACTTTTACCACAAATCACTAAATAGATTTAGAGTTAAACATATTATTTAAAACATCATTCTTTCTAACGATGGTTTAAATTCACTTAGCGCTAAACATGACTAAATTTCCAATTGACAATGATTTGTGGTACAAACGGGCCTGAGTACTATTACTGAATAATTTAAAAAAGAATATCAATAACTATAGAAAATCAATAGTAGATAATATATAATATTATTACTAATAGCAACAAACTAATCATCTTAAACAGGGACATGAAATTCATAAGGCAGTTATAACTACAGTACAAATTATGCCCGTTACTCAAGAATGAGTAAAATAAAGAAAACGTTTATTTAACACAGACAATAATTTTCTTTTATCAACGCGGTGAAAAATGCTCTCTTCTACCATTGTTTACACATTAACAGAGATGTTCTAAAGTAAACGCGCTGTCCTTCCTACCAACCTCGCAATCCCACGAAAGTTCTCTAGTTAATTCCCATTAACCTTAATGGACGATTTATAATTGACAAGGCTAACAATTAGTGCCAAAGCTCAGCTTGAAAACACGTTTGGCATAAATAGTGGCCAAAGATTTATTCCGTTGCAGTATACTGGCAACATTCCAGAACATTGCTTATCGCTTTGCAAGAGTTACCTATTCGCGGAGCTAACAATTTTGGGATGGAAATCAGCTAAAATGGTCGATATTTACGGGATTTGGGATGTAGTTTTGTTAATGAGGATATTGTGTTAATGAGGGTTTAAATAAAACAACACAACAGCACCCCTGTATTCCCAAAATCAAGACGAGAGTATTCTATAGGAGAATACTCACATGTCGCCAGTTATGTTAAAATGCATGCAACACGGGCACACATTTAAACCCCAGGCAGCTACTGAGAAATTCTAGATGGAAAAATTCAATGGCACTTATCATACTCAACCATTTTGAAAGGCACCGAATAATGCAGCACATACGCATCAGATTTTTTTTTTTGTTTTTAGATTTCAGGCTAGTTACTTGGTGACAGAAATAAGTATGATGGTAGTATTTCTCCAGACTTTGTTTACTAGTTTTAGCCCATAGCCTTACTCGCATTGAAGTTGGAAATTAACTCACGGGAACGTACAACCGGGATAAAATATATCCTGTGTCCTACCCAGGGCATGCTTGGACCAGCGTGCCAAATTTTTTCGAAATCCGTTCAGTCGTTACAGCGTAAGTAGATAACAGACTCACATACAAAGTTAAGTATGGAAGTATAATCATAAAATTGAAAACATTAAGTATGGATGGTAGGTACATAACAAAGATCCCTTATCCATTTATCTTTAGTACATTCAAATATGTATATTACTCACAATATCAATAAGCACAAAAATGCAATACTTCCCCTATTACTGTTTGTACTTCCCGTTTCTGTTTCAAATATGAAATACTGACTAAAGAATGTCGACCTACAAGGCAGAATGCAATTTTCATTGTTACAGTATATTTTGTAGTCTGAGAAAGACGTTATTATGTTGCCTATTGTAAAATGTAAGGAAATTTTACAAAGTACCCATTGATATGAGCATGCAGCGATTGCCAAGCGTAATTTCTAAGTCAACTATTAGCCTTTGTAGCATAATGAGGGCAAGTTCCGACTGCTGGGCCACAAGACTCTGTGAGAGGGAGTGGACCGTAATCCACCACGCGGGCCCGGTGCAGGTCGGTGAATCTCACATGTGTTTGAATTTTTAGTTCATTTTCCTTTACCGTTTTGAGAGCAGTGATGATGAAATAAACTAAGTACACAAAGTATAGTACCTGCCTGCGTTTGAACCCACGATCGTATGTATGGACTGTTAGAAATGGGTCACCGCTGCTCTACCTTCGTATTCGGTGTAAATTTTTTGAGTCCTTAAATTTATCAAGCTATTTTCAACCCTGTGTGTTAAATGAATCATTAATAACGATGTGTTTTATTTTAATAAAAAAAACAATATCGCATGTTATTCAATCTTTAAAAAGTAACATCAAAAAGACCAGAGCTTGTATAAACATTTTTTCCTGGAAAAAAAGGACCAAAATAATTTTGATACTTTTAGTCCGCCATAAGTAAATAATAATATTAACCCTTTGACCCCAATGTACGGGGCGGCCGGCCGGAAAATACTGGTTTTAACCAGCGGATTCCGGTTTGAGGTGGTTTTAAGCCGGAAAGGCCGTATGAACCTTGGTATAATCGCAACTTTTCAGCAAAATGTTTTTTTTTTGTTTTTTTTTTTGCAAATTCTCAAGTTGTCTAATTTTTGTGATCGTCTGTTTTATAAATATTATTATTGAGTAGTGATTCATTGAACACGTAGAAGCTGACAGTATTAATAATATACTGGTCCTTATTTGCAAAAACATCATCATCTGCCTAGCGTTTTCCCAACTATGTTGGGGTCGGCTTCCAGTCGAACCGGATGCAGCTGAATACCAGTATTTTACATGGAGCGACTGCCGATCTGACCTCCACAACCCAGTTCCTGGGTAAAACGATAGCCCTTGCCGCACATGCTGATGATGAGCATGTGTGCGGCAATTACACGAAATGAAACCCAATCTTTATTGGTAGGATTCCTTAGCTACCGTGGCAATGTAGTCGTGGAAGGTAAGGTCGATATGTAATGATGTTCGCCCATCCACGAACCTACCGCGGCAAGCATAGCTTAATCTTCTTCGCGGCCTGTGGTAATTTAGCCACGAGCTCCTCATTTACAAAAACATAATCCTAAAAATGAAAATCACAGCTATAAAAACAGAAACTGATTCAAACTGCATCTATTTTCTGAAAGCCATCAAATCTTAAATACGTACTTAGTCACTTCGATATTAAATTGCGAGCATTTCATTCACTTTAGGAATGTTTCCCGTTACTACTCGTTTAATCAAAACATTTGACATCCAAAGGGAATTTCAATCATAGCTCTGTGGTCTGTATTTCAGTTATTTTAGATCGTAGGATTGCATAGTACAGTGGGTTATATGAGTTATCTGACCCACCCTATAAACGAAGGAATTTGAACCCTCTGCCTGTAACATTAAGAGTTATTTCATTTGTATGAGTTTATCAGACTAGCGCTACTCGGTAATATTTTCGCCTAACTTGTAATAAGTGGGTAGTTGAAAGACAAATATGCGTATTCATTATAAAACTAGTATTCAAATGTTACTAAAAATACGGGTAGGAAAATAAAAATGAACCGTCACAATAATAAAGCTAAAAGCCAGTCTACGCACAATTGCAGTGACTACGCGTGAATATGTTTTACCTTGCCTTACTAAATTGTGAAAACAACGTCTTTTTCCAAGTTTTTAATTTATTTTTTATAGTTTTATTATCATGTCTCAATTGAGTGATTATTTAAAATACAAAATAATCTATTTGCACGAGGAGAATGTTGGCATCAGAAAGATTGCTAGAAGACATAATATTATAGCAGTAAGTGTATTTTTCTAATTTTATACTTTGTTTTTATACCTAACTATTCCTTATGCCGTGACGTAAGCAAACATATTTTTTATAACGTATAGTGACACCTGTTTCATTTCTTTGTTTCACAGAAATACAGTCAGATTGTGGTTAAAACGTAAACCCAATAGAAAACTTGTGGGGTCAAATGATTTTAAATTGGGATTCATCAGAAGTCAGGAGAATTTGGCGCAACTTGTGATTTCAACGTTCTCATGAAGAGTAAGTGATGCTTGCTGGAACATGGTGTGCGGCATGCGAAGCCGCTTGCAACAAATTGTGGAAAGACATGGTGCTCCATTTCGCTATTATGATATCACCACCGCCCGCAGTCAACAATACTTACTTACGTGTCAGTGTGTGTGTTAAATAAACTGTTGTCATCATAATTTCTATGGAAGTGTTTCATACAATGAATAAGCAGGTCCTTTTTACGATCATAACCATATTTAAAACTAAAAATACTTAAGTAGAAAAAAATTATAAAGTAGGTAAAACATCAAAGTATTTAGTGCTATTTTTTCACTTATATTTTAGTAATTACTATTTTCTAAAAAAATATTTTCACTTATAGTTTAGAAGTAGGTAAGTATGATAGTTAATGTGGTGATGTTATTGTTATAAAATAGAAATACCTATATATATTTCTAAACATATAACATGTTGATTCACTACATGTAACTGATTACTTACCTACTTAAAAATAAAAATGGGTATTTTATAGACATTGTTGAAACGAAGAAACAAAAATTCAAGCTTATCATAGAATACCTTATATTTAAAACAAGTAATTAATTTTGTAAGTGATTATTTTGTATTTATTTTGAATAAAATCGTTATCATAATCATTATTGTTTTTTATTTCTCATGTTAGGTATTTGTTTTTAAATAGTTCATTTAAATTAACTATTTTAATTTAATATAAATAATGTTTTGGATTCAAAAAACATAATTGAATATTGTAAACATAAAGCTACAAGAAGTGGAAAGTTTGTTTTGAACTCGCAACCATGTTGCTATAGGTTCACTGTTGCAACCACTAGACCAAATCGACTTAACAAGTATCGTTGAAATTAACAACTCCATCATGTGACAAAACAGTATTCAAAAGCTTACCTACCCTAAGGTTACGTGTTAAAGATCAAATTGGCATAACTGTATTCTATAATATTTACCTACCTTGAACAAGTCGTTCTATATAGTTCGTGAAGCTCGAAATCGAATAACACATTTATCTAGGTACTGCTAATTGCAGAAGGTTCAAATTCGTCTAACTTTTAGGTGGGTCAGCTAACACATATAACCCACACACATTATGAGTGACATCACTTATTAATTCTGCTAGCACTATAAATGTTAATTTTGTTACTCAGTCACGCAATAATGGCTGAACTAATTTGGAAGACATTTGTCGCATTGATGCATAGTTTATAACCTGGATTAATACTTTAGAAACACTTATCTTGACTTCGCTATTGCCTTTAGCACCCTCAAAAACCATGACGAAAATTTGAAAATATTCGCAGTAGCCATCTTGAAAAAAAAGCCATGAAAACTAACTCTCTTCTCTCTCTCTCTCTCTCTCTCTCTCTCTCTCTCTAGAGACAGAGAGTCTCAGAGAAAGTCGCATGGAGGGGCATAACGATTTTTCGTTACGTGACTATTTCTACCAGTTTACTCCTACCACAAGCTGCGTTAAAGAACTTCGTTCCAAAAATCGTAGTTTCTGTAAAAGAAAATACCAAGGGCACGAAACTGCAGTTAAAAGCTAGATTCAGATAATTCAAGTTTCATAGCCAAGTAGGTACTAACTGAAACAGTACAAATTCCCCTCTATCGGTACAATTCCTGTTTAGATACTCGATATTCGCAGAAGTTATCCTGTATGTATAGTAATTACTGCAGCTCTCGTGGTACATATTCAGAAATTGTATTCGTGTTTGGAGTAGTAGAACATAAACGTGTGTAATTTTGCTCTGTACCAGCATTTCTGGAGGGAGTATTGAGATAATTATAGTGAATCGTAGGTACATAATATACATACATTATGTACGCCGTTTTTTTGCCAGTTATGTAAGAAGTCAGTGTCCATAAACAAGAGCGACACGTCGACGACTGAGGCAACTGCGACCGCCGACAATATGCCACCCGTGTATTTGAGCACCACAGTCAAATACAGAGCGACGCGTGTCGCTCGTGTGCACACTGACTTGCTACATAACTGGCGATATAGTCCTAATAGACAAAATACTTATGTGTTTGTCAATTTCAACTTGAAATGTGAACCACGAATACACGAACATATTAGTTAAATATTTTCATAGGGAATAAGGATATTAATAAACTGTAATTACAATGTAACTATATACACTAGATACTAAAATAAAAGACTAACTAACCTACTATACAAATTAAAAAAAAAAAAACAAAGGACACTTAGGCGTCGAAGTACTCATCCGCATAGCTGTCATCCGGAAACGTGCCCAGAAGACTGGCAGCATTGCCACGTTGAATGGTAATAATGCTAATTCTTTGACCAAAGAACGACCCAGCCCTCTGGTCACGTGAAGTATCGAATAGGGAATTCAATATTACCTTTAAAATAAATCCTCCCCCCTCTTACGGAGATAGACAATCGCGGAATGTGGCTATTGACATTAACTGGGTACAAATTCAGCCTCCGAGCTACTGAAAATTTCTTAAAGGCAAACCCCAATAACGCTTTGCCCGGCCCAGGGATCGAACCCAGGACCTTTGCTCTGCTCTTGACACTCTTATTTTCAGTATATTAAGTGCAGTTATAAAAACATGGATAGCATGAGAGCGCAAAAGCAAAATATATTCTCATGCAAAATATTGGTTAGAATATTGACCAAAATGGATGCATAATTAGCACATTTTGCTAAATCAACGCTTATGACATGACATGACCCATTTGCAAACTGCATTGGCGATGTTAAACAAATATCGGTGATGACAGCAATTCTCAAAGTATCGATCCTATCATATGGCCTGAGGAAAGACGAGATCATTTACATCATTGCCAGCCGATTTCTTGGGTTTCTTATTGGTTTGGGTAGTTTATCCGTTTCATAGAGCTCGTTTGTTCGATATCTTGTTTCTGAACCGTTTCTTTGTATGAGTTATTTTGTTACATACATAGAGCAAAAAGTCCTTTTCACCGTTTACCTACTATTTTGCTTGTCATTGATTTGCCCATTTATAATCAGACTTTACTGTTCCCACTGCTGGGACACAAGCCTCCTCTCTGTGAGAGGAAGTGGGCCATAATCCACCACGAGAGCCCAGCGCGGATTGGTGCATGTCACAATAAATCTTCGAATTTTTGGTTGTAGGACATGCCGGTTTTTTCACGTTGCTTTCCTTCACCGTTTTGAAAGCAGTGGTGATGAAATTAAATATGTACACTAAGTAAAATAACTGTCTGGGTTTGAACTCACGACCTATAACTCGCAAGTTGGGATCGATACCACTGAGCCATCACTGCTCTAGAGCATGCCCATAATAAAGTTTAATTTTAGTCGTCATAAAGATTTCACTTTAGTTTGGTAGGCGGATGATGATATCTTACGGTTTAACTTTAGCAATTACTAAAATCGATAGGTACCAGGAAACATTCACTTTCACTTGCAACAGAACATCACTTTTATAATTATTTATTTCTGCACAATTTATTACCTTAAATATAATTGACATTAAACTATACAGGCGGCCAGTCACAGCATACCATTTATGGCCTCATAAATCAGTAACCATTGACTTCCAGATAAAACAAATCCAGATAAACTATCTTGAATCCTTCTATATTCAGTTTATAGTCTCTCAAATTATTTTGATAGATAGTTATCTACAATAGCAGTATGGAAACATCTCATTAAAAAGAAAACATTTGAGCACCGCAGGCTCGAATCGAAAATTCGCCGTCGCAAATACCGTCAGTGTAGCAGCTAATTGAGCGTTGTCCTACACTCTGCCGAAATAACGGACAAGCGAGGTACTGCATGATGCTGTAATTGGGGCAATAGGGAAGCCTATTTTCGGCAGTATGAGATTTTAATGTTACAAGTCCTTGTTTGTAATGTTGTGGGCTGGAGAGTTTAGGACAAAATTGCGGGCTTAAACCCTGTCAGTTCCTAGTGTACTTTTTATAACAAAAAGTGTTATTTCTGTCATCAACTAGAAAATAGCTGATATTCTCAAAACGGCTGAACCGATTTTCTTGAATCTTAACTAAGAATACTCTCGATTAAGGCCCGTCTCAAAAAAAAAAAAAAAAAGTAAAAATTGGTTGTTTGTAAATTCGGCTTACGGACAATAATTTTACGTCATAACGTCATAAGAAAATATGCCTCTCTATCGCTTGTTCCGCGCTCTCGCTTGCACGCTCGGCTCAGGCGGAATGTGACAATGAGTCATGCTTTTTCGTGCATGCAGCTGGCGTTCATCGATTTATAAGACATTATCACGTCAAAAAAACCATTTGGGAGCTACGATGACGTAGACAGGCATACAGATACACACGTTAAACTCATAACACCCCTCTGTTTTTGTCGGGGGATCAGTAAAATTGCTTCGGAAGACAAACATTGTCAAGAAACCTGCAGTGATCAAATGGTCCTTCCTTCTGTATGAGAAAAGGCCTTTACCAGGCATCGGACCTCTCTCATATTGTTATTCCTTATTTAGGAGCTATAAGAAGGACTAGAATACGTCAAAGACGATGTTCTAGCTAAACGGTATCTACGAAGTATTGCAGTTGCCGTTGACAGAGGTTACCCACAGATATAAATACACCTAGATAACGCAAGAAATACTTCGCGTGCCAAAAATCGTAAGCCGCCACTTTAGTCTTCAGTCTTATGTATTGCTGGCTAGGTGAGCGTGAGAGCTGGTGCTAGGTCCCGGGGGTGGGGCGAGATGGGTGCCACACGCGGCAGCGTCTATGAATCGATTTGATTTTCCCATCACTAAATAGTATTTGTGACGTCATAGTAGGTAGTCCAAAAATGGCACGCTTGGTTTTCATACAGATCGTGACACTTGCATTATCTATGCCTATCTATATCTGTGAGGTTACCACTTACCAGCTACTCAATTGCAGAACACACTTTTCTATCACAATCTGAAGGATTTGGAAAAAAATACGTAATCCATTGCTTCATATGTTTGAAACAATCATCTGCTCGACAACGTAAATAACACAATGGAAATTGTTGAACTATCAAAGTGTGTTTGCAATTACCACCCTGGTGGGTCATCTGTAATTTCTGTAAAAATGGTTTGGTGGTAATGAAGATGAATGTCGTGATGGCCCCGTGGTTGAGGCCTCGCCTCTTTTGCACGAGGTCGTGGGTTCAAATCCGGACAAGTACCAATGTTACTTTTTCAATTCATATGTTCAAATTCTTTCTGAGTTTAGCTTGGACATTTGTGACCTCGGTGATGGAAAACATCGTGAGGAAACCTGGATTTACGAGTATAGCTGCCATTTCGTCATGAGCAAGCGTGAGGCCTTTGCCCAGCAGTGGGACAATAATAGGCTGGTATTATTATATAGTAATAAAGATAGTTTGACCCGTGTGGGTATGAGCCAATGAGTTAATTTAAACATGGCATAGTTTTCCAACTGCCCATTAAAGTGAATGAACGAAATATTGTGCATGGAATATGTAAATTAGTTCCAATTTCGGCCCTCTGGTGTTGCCAAATTGTGATTGTATTATTAACTTAATTTATAATATGGCAATACTGTTTTGGACAAAAAATAGGATGCTGTTTTTTTAATGCTACAATTTAAAAAAAGCAATGAGAGTAGGGGTGTCATTAACGCAGGTGAATAACTCATTACCCCACGTTAATAACAACCTTATTCACGAAATATTGAGATTATCAATTCCTTAATTTTAATGACAGGGGGTCGAGCTTAATTCTCGTCACAACATAGCATTTAATTATTCTCGTCGTCATTCTGTTTAGTTTCAATCCTTTGTTTAATAAGCTACGCACAAGCATAAACATAGCATAATCAGATAACTTTCCCACTGCTGGGACACAGGCCAGATGTCACATTTCTTCAAATTTTCAAAGGTTCTAGGACATACCGGTTTCCTCACAATGTTTTCCTTCGCCGTTTTGAGAGCAGTGGTGATGAAATGAAATAGGTACACAAAGTAAACGCAATAAAAAATTTAATAAAAATAAGCTTAGGATACTAAATTCTCCAATATAAGTTTTCTACAGAGAGCCACAGACTATTAGATTCCAGAACTGAGCCATCGTATCGTAGACTAAATATCTCTAAGCTATACGATACACACGCATCAGATAATTAACTGCTAGTGTGTCTAACCATATAATAACAATAATAATAGGAATCATTATACTGGAACAACAAAGTTCTCTACAAAACTTCGACCTGCCAACTGTCACAAATATTTTACATATGATGCTGCCACCCTTAATAGCTCACCTCAAATCGCGATATTGAATCTGGCACCACTCCGGCCATAACCGGTTGTATCCGGTCAAAACTAGTTCGAACCGACGCAAAGCGGTTCATATTTATGTGGTCGTAAAACTCGTAGTAATAAAAATGGTGGCTTATGCAGTTTTTATGCATAACTGAAGCTATGTTAGTTAAGATTTATGTTTATTTAATATTTCATACTCTTGACGTTTATGGGGTAAGAAATGTAATTACTGTTGTTTCGCCGTTTTATGAAGAATTTTATGTTCTTATGAAATTGGTTTGAGAAAAAACTCTAGGTATAACAACGAATACCTGGCTGCTAGTATAGGAAAAATAACATTAAAAACCTATCCCTAGTTGTTTATACAAGGTATACAGGAAACTCTTTAACGTCTTAGGCGTCTTTACAAGCCATTTGCCAGATGGGTGTTCCCATCGGCAAACATAATGAATTGCAAAAAAAAAATCATTCCCTATTTAACTCTTTTAGGGCATGAGTGTTCAAAAATTCTTCCTTACTGCCAACCTTCATTATAATATTCTAAAAACCTCTTATGCAATTTTTCAAGCTTTTTAGTCTCAGCAGTTTAGACAGTGCGTTGTCTGTCAGTGAATTAATGAATGAATTAAAGAGTTGTATTTAGTAGAATTCCAAATTCTGATATTTCTTGTAAAACCTTTACATTGTAAAAACCGCGTAATAAATTCTACAAATACACATACCTATAAATATAACATTAATACCACTTAAAACCATCCCATTCAAAACCCGAAATCTGTATGACCTACATGCAACTGCCATTACGCTCCAAAAACGCTTAACGACCGGTACAAATCAACGTACAAGGGTGGAAGTAGTGGGTAGGCTAGCGAGCTCCAAAACGGATTTACAGCAGATTTATACACCGGTGCTTAAGCTTGGTTCAGTTTCGAACTAATCAAGTTGGGTGAGTCGTTTTGGATTAAAAGTGACAGTGGAGTGATGTATGGGGTTTGTTGTTTTTGTAGAGAAAGAAGATTTTGGAGTGTTTACATTTGTAAAGGACCCTAAGGCTGATTTACATTTGCATTAGATAAGCAGCGAGAAGCAAGTAAATCTCGCGACAAGCATTATACCATAGAAATTGTGTAATTGATGGGTTTGATTCAATTTAAAATGTATTTTCTTGTTTCAAAAAAAAAAAAAATTTTTTACTATTAATTTATTTTTTATTCGTATTCTTCTCAGCAAACCCTATCATTTGATTGCATATTATGGGAGTACTTAAAAATAAGTAGTCGGCCATCATGGGAGGTCCGCCATATTAGATTTAGATTGAAGTCATTTTACTTTTCGTATTCTTCTTAGCAAACCCTTTCATTTGATACCCATATCATGGGAGGGCACGAAAAATAACTAATCCGCCATCTTGGGCCACTCGCCATATTGGATTTAGAATGACGTCACCTAGCTAAACATGCATTGTCATCCAAAGTAAACGTGTATGTAACATATCAGCTCAATTGGTTGAGGATAACTGCTATAAAATTCAGTTGCAAGATTTGACTCGAACATACGTACAAACATTGCAAGTTAAATAAAAGCTTGTAATAAAAACTGACACTATTGGGCCAAAATTAGGATACATAACTTGCTACTTTAACTGAACTCACCGTTTAATTAATGCAAAATGTAAATCTGGTATGATGTGCTTTCAGTAAATTGGTGATAATTTATTCAACAATCTATCGTTTTTATGAAAGGTAATATTCCAAATATTAGTTACAATGTTAATAGGTAAATTCGTAAAGTAGACACTTTATAAGTTAAAAAAGAAGCTGTTATTTAATAACACGTTTGAATACAGATTGAAAGTAGCATAGTGCATTACAATGTGAAAATAAATAATAAACAAAACATCAAAATATTCCACGATTCTCACTATTATAGATAGGAAAGTTTTCAAGCCACTTTAACGTTCGCACAAAAGCATTTTCTTAGCAAAATTCCGAGAAATTTTGGAGGGTACTCCAAAATTACAACAACAATACCATCCCAAAGTGCACCAAACGCTTAAAGCCAGCATCCTGCGCGAAGCCTTTCTTAATTTCATAATAACTGTTCCTCTAATCCTCCTAAAAACGCTATAAAATGATCAGTAAGCACGATATCCGTATTCGGTGCAACTTTAAAGGTTTAAACTGTAATTATTTCGAGTCAAACAGCCTCAACTTTGCGGTAGAATGTGCTAATTAGGCGCCACCAAACTACGTCCAATTAAGACTGGCTGTTATTGTTGGGTGTGCCAATGGCTTCATTCAGGATCTGGTACTTTCTTATTTGATTGTGAGGAGAGGTATTTGTTAAGGTAGATCGCCGGGCAGACCGACAGGTGCTGAATCTACATTTTGCAAGTGCGAGTAAGTTTAATTGGCCTGCACAATTTTGCAACCAACTTGGACGATGAAAACACTGACAGAATTGTTTAAAGTTATTAAATTAAAATACTTCTTGTTGATAGAGTTAGATATAAATATAGAATAGCCTTCTTCTTTTTTCTTTTTTTTTCTCTTGCTCCTTACTCTTTCTGAGTTTCCACTATAGACCGACCGCTTAATTGAGACGTTACTTGAGGTAGCAGCGCGGTGCGGGAGGGGTGTGGTGACGTGATTCGAGAGCTCAGTGATTCAATAGTTCAACTTGTGACAACTATCACCCCTCCCGCACCGCGCAGCTACCTCAGGCAACGTCTCGGTTAAGCGGTCGGCCTATAGCAGGGTTATTGTTTAAAAGATGGCTATAGGCTTCTGTCTTTTAAAGGCCTTCCTCAATCTGAAACAGTAACGGTTCAGCAAGCCTATTCAAAACCACGTGTAATTGGAGCTCATATCTATTTTGCGGCCAAGATCTGAAGATTTTAAGATCTTGGCCGCAAAACTGATTTGAGCTCCGGAACAGGATCTTAGGATCCTGGGGTAAATTGCGAATTGCAATCTGAATCATTTCGAAGGATATTGCTAATTATTCATTGCTTCATACGTTCGAAAAGTTTGTCTGCTCAATAACGTAAATAGCGCAATGAATTTTGTTGAACTGTCAAAATTAAAGCCATTGCTACTGTTGGTGTGTTACGTAATTACTCCGCTAATCTGTATCCAAAACCGAAGCTTCACCCAGGTATAAGATTTGGGTTATCAGCTACCTAATGGACGTATACCTAACAGTAGAGATTACATATGTATATATGTACGCTCAGCAACAAAAGTCGATTAACACTTCAGTTTTTTAAATCTTAGTTATTGAGCAAAATTGCTGCACAAGAAAAGTTTTTAGAATATAAACTCTCTGCGAAAAGTGAAAAGCTAAAAAGCAATTTATTGAAAAATATTGTCGTCAATTTAATAACATGCAAAAATGATAGTGTTAATCGACTATTGTTGCTAATTTTTTAGGATTTATTTCGTGACCTAAATTAAACACTACAATACATAATTCTCCCTGCTAATTAACTGACTGACAATCCCACAGTTAATTCTGTAGTAACAACGTTAAGTCGAGAAAGCTTTGCAACAACCGCCGGAGTTAAAATAAGTTTATTAAACTGTTACCGATGCAGACTCGTTAACTAAGAACTTGACGGTTTAGCATAGAACCAGCGAGTTTAGAATTTAGATCGTAGTAGTCGACATTGATTGTGTCCTTAGGACAATTTTCGTTGGGATTGTAATGGTGTTAGTTGTTTAGGTGGTGTGCTGACAGAGGTATGATAATACAGGTCTGCTGTGTCGATAATTTAAAGTAACTGGACAGTTTATGAGCAGCAGTGGCCCAGTGACTTACGAGTTGTAGGTCGTAACTTCGTAAGTTCGAATCCAGATAGGCGCTTTTATCATAATCATAATCAGCCTATAATGTTCCCACTGCTGGGACACAGACCTTCTCTCAGTGAGAGGGAGTGGGCCGTAATCCACCACGCGGGCCCCATGCGCGTTGGTGGATGTCACATGTCTTCGAATTTTTGGTTCTAGGACATGCCGGTTTCCTCACGATGTTTTCCTTCACCGTTTTGAGAGCAGTGGTGATGAAATTATTTACATAAAGTAAAGTGCCTGTCTGGGTTCGAACCTACAACCTCGTAAGTCGTGTCCGTTACCATTGGGCCACACTGTTCTCCTGATAGGCGCTTTACTTTGTGTAAATTATTTCATCACCTCTACTCTCAACAGACATGTGGTAACCGCAACAAAATCCGTCACACAAACAGACACGAAAAACGATGTTAATTTATATTATGTATTGTATAGACATAGTAGGTCGATCGACTCATAAACTCCAAATAAAACATCGACCACATTTCCTGCTTACCCCCTAACATCACAAAGTCAAGACACAAACCAGTAACGACAAAGATTTATTAATTTCACAAAGGTTGTCAGTCGTGTTCCCGTGAACGTTGCAGGCTATATTAAAATTTCAGGAGTCGTGGATTTTCCCCCATTATGGCATCTGTATTTTACGGTAAATGTCAGTTGTAGAGGTTGCCTTTTTACTCCACAAAGACATCAGGCGTTTTTATTAGATTTCCTTATTTTTTTTTTGGAGAAGTTGCTCGCTATATTTTTTATGATAGTAAAGCTTATTGGTTTATTGTTTTATGCGATCATTTGAAGTATTTTGTGTACTTTGATTAGAAGTAATATAAATTGAACTTTAACTCAAAAATCTTTTTGAAGGGAAAACTTCTTTAGGCGCGTTGGGCATTTTTTGAGATGGGAAAAAACCATTGAATTCACGCCACTGTTACCGTAACCGACAGCGCTTCGGATGTGTTCGGCTGTCCTCGGGATGTACTCGGTTTTAATGTATATCCGATATGTCAGTGAGTGATGGCAAAGTATTCTGTTTGTGTTTTGTTTTCACTTCTGTCGGCACTCCCGGAGTGCCACTGTTTTATTTTTTTAACTTTTGAGTCGACCTACCGCTGGGCAAAGGTCATAATTATATTTCTCAACCAGTGAGGTATAATAAAAAAAAAACCTAGACAAATAGCTATCCATCTTTGTTGAGTAATTCATTACTTCAAAATTTCTCATAAATATTAATTAATTTTAAATCTCAATATAAAATATATTTAACAACCCACGGTCGAAATGTCACCTTTTAACCTTAGATCAGTCAAAAATAATGATGCCAAAGAAATTACATAGATATATCTAGAAAAAAGGCTTCAGCAGAATTTAATAAAAGTGCGTAATAGTCTGCCTCTACATATTTATGAGACAACGTCTACCAAATTATAATTTGATTATACAAAAATCCTTTTTGTCCTCAAAGCCTTATTAAAAATCGGTAAAACAATCGGCGTACTATCAAAACATTGAGTCGAATTATTTAATCTTAGTGCTACGTAGAGAGTAGAAGCTGTAGTAACAATACCTGCTACGCCGTAGCAGCGACAGCTACGCCGTAGTAATATGCTACGTGCTCGGTGTGGTGACGTCACGTAAAGGTGCGAAAATGGTACGTATGCATGTTTGTTACTGTTGTATCACATTGCTGAGGCGGTAAGGTGACTGGCTGAATTATTATAATCTGGCCGCCATCTTAGAGTAAAAAGCCTCCCTTTTTTGTAATCTTAATTACTTCTTGTTGTATAGAATCAAGTTCTTCTGACTGAACAGACAGCTGTGCTGCTGGGGAGTTTGTTGCGCTACTTCTTTTTTCCAGCGAAAGTACTAGGAAGTGGTGAAGGGTGAGTGTTTTGGGGGCTGTCTTATGTCATTTTGATGTTTGAAAAGTGCTGATTCTCAGCCTAATTTAGTAATTGATTTTTGATTTTAAGACTGGTTTGTTGATTAAAGCTTTAGTTTACAAGTAATAATAGGTATTCATGAAACACAAGAAAATTAATTAACATAATTGATACTGTTATTATTACGTTAAACAAAACGGCAGATGTTTTTCATTCATAATTTATTGGCGATACGTGTTTTTGTTTTATTTCAAAATTAGTTGCATGTGATGTTTTAAAGTCCTAATTAAAACGCGTATACTAGGCTTCAGGTTAAAACCCTCGGGAATACAAAGTGGGTTTTATAATTCCATATTGATATTGAATCAATGAGTTGTTAACGAAAACATCAACAAGCATGAGCAAGCGGTAATCAATATTCCCTTCGCTTGAAAGTGGAATAATTAAATGCAGATATGATAAAATATTTACTTAGGACGTACTTTTGACTCCTGTAACGCAGGTACCATCTAGCACAGGACACAGGGCTTCAAATTAAAATGTAACACCTTTTTTATATCAATAAAACTTTATTATTCATCATCATCTGCCTAGCCTTTTCCCAACAATGTTGGGGTCGGCTTTCAGTCTAACCGGATGCAGCTGAATACCAGTATTTTACATGGAGCGACTGCCTATCTGACCTCCACAACCCAGTTACTGGGTAATACGATGCCCCTTGGTAAGACTGGTTGTCAGACTTTCGGGCTTCTAACTACCCGTAACGACTGTCAAAGATCCACGAATGACAGCCGGGACCAACGGCTTAACGTGCTTTCCGAGGCACGGAGGGGTCTCAGTATGTAAAGATGGTCACCCATCCACAGACCAACCGCGGCAAGCGTAGCTTAACCTGATTGATCGACCTGTGCGGCTGTTATTATTTAGCCATGGACTAAAACAAAACTTAAATAAAAAAACTTACTTAATATTATTTGCAATAATAATAATTGTTTATTTCAGATAACTAAGATCCAAAGTGTTAGTAATTACAATAATGACTTAAGACTATTGTTAGTAAAGTGACACAATATTGGTGATTCTTATTTATTGATCACCGTCCTTACCATTTTTTTGAAAATTGGAGAGGTAACATCCTCCCCTATTATTTTGAGGATGCTGTTGCTAGTTCCTCGTACTCTGCTTAGTAGAGATGCAGTTTTTTTGCTATAGTAAAGTTACGGTTTTCTAACTGAGCGGTGGCCGTCACATGACGGCCGCAGTGACGACCGTCATGACAATTATTGCAGCGGGGTTTGACGTTACGGTGCCAAAAACGTTCTTTAGGGAAACAAAACAACTTACTTTCATTAATAACGATACAGTGACGTCATTAGATTACAGTCTTTGTAAAGCTTAGCTTAAGGGGTTAAAAATTGAAATGAGAACTTTAAAGCATAATCAGCCTATAAGGTTCCCACTGCTGGGACACAGGCCTCCTCTCTTCGAGAGGAAGCGGGCTGTAATCTACCACGTGGACCCAGTGGGGGTTCGTCGATGTCACACGTCTTTGAAAATTTTGGTTCCAGGACATTCCGGTTTCCTCATAATGTTTTCCTTCACAGTTGAGAGCAGTGGTGAAGAAAATATAATATTTAATCAAAATAAAGTGCCTGCCTGGGTTCGATCCCACGACCTATGACTCGTAAGTCTTGGCCACCACTGCTCTCTCACATAAAAACTGAAAAAAAAACACGTTTTATCTTGTCTAGACTTTTTCAATGTAAAATTAACAACCAATCAAATTACAAACGTCCAGACACAAAAATGGCCTCTCAAATATATAATTCAGAGTATTTCGATTGCTTTACCGTGAAAAGGTAACCCCTTTTCACCGTGTGCTTGAGCCTGAGCCCAGTCGCGCAAAAACCCACTTAATGTGAAATGACGTAAACATTGAGCACAGATTCCATTATCACTCGTTAATAAATCCTATATAAGGTGGGGTTACTCTGCTTGATAGGAGCGAGAGCCATTTCAATCGTATTATGTTTCTGGTGAATTTTACGTATAGAGGTGAGTTTGTAAAATACTGGTTTTTGGATACTTCCTGTTATATTGGAAGCCGGCCCCAAAACTATTTAGTTGGGAAAAGGCTAGCCAGATGATGGGGCCAACGAAAGAATGCTCTTTCCGTGTTTACTGGTCTAAACCGACCTAGAGATTGGAATGCGACGATGATATTATTCTTACTGTTATTTTAAATGCTATCTTTGTCTACTTCGATGTTTTTAATACACCGACAAACGTTTACGCACTTTGTTGGGATTATAAAATGTTTGGAAGTGTTAGTCCAAAATAAATTATTTACTTTTTATCTGATGCCTAAATACTTTGAGGTAGATCGCCGACACTACTGAGCATTCCTGTATTTTATTAAAGTTACTTATCAGTGCTAATAACTGTGATGAGAATAAGTATTTCCTTGATCTGTCATACGTAATTTTATTTTAGTTACTACCAAAAGCTGAAAATAATATAATGTCGCCGTTCGCTACTACTGTGACCTCGCCCTAACGCTCTGTGTCCCATCTTTTTCGATCGACCGGATTACGTGTCGATATACCGGCAATTCTTATTGCCTTCTGATTAATCTCTTTCAAGATTTTCTTTCAGTATAAAAGGGGGAATTAATCATTCGTTCGTTCACTCATTCTGATGAATGAGTATTTTATCTCAAGGAGTTTTTGTTGGAATTAATTTATGCGATAGATTAAGGAAATGGGTGAGAAGTTGCAGGGTTGGGTGGAGATTGTATCCAGTAATTTTGAGATGTAAGATGTTGCTAATGTGTTTAGGGTAAATTAAACAGTTGAGGGCCCAGTACTGGGGTAGTTGTGAATGACCTCGTCCGGGTATTTCTGTTGACAGTATTGCTGTTCTAGTTTAAACATATGTATGGATGTAAGAGTAATATTACCGGGACTGTCTCGTTGCTCTAGTGGTCGCATGTGCTACTGCTGAGCATGAGGTCCTTGTTTCGATTCCCGGGTCGGGTACACCTCTGCCTAACCCTTTGGGGATTACAAGCGTAGTGTTGTGTGTTATTATTGAAGTGAAAACTTCTTTAGGCACGTTGGGCATTTTTTGAGATGGGAAATTACCATTAAATTCGCGCCACTGTTACCGTAACCGACACCGCTTCGGATGTGTTCGGCTGTCCTCCGGATTTACTCGGTATTATTGTTTATCCGATATGTCAGTGAGTGATGGCAAAGTATTCTGTTTGTGTTATTATTATGAGACATTGGAGACCTTTGCTGCTAGCCTGTTTCTAAGAAACGAGGCATTATAATTAAACTTTTTTCGGGGCTTTTACGTATTGCGACATAAAAATTTAATTTGCAGAACTTTTTATGTTTAAATCTATCATTCTCTCTTTCCCCGAAATATAAAAACAAATCCTGTCCACGAACATCAAAACCAATTTAACGATTTAAAATTGACTACGACACGTAATAACTCCGCCATTTTGAGCTCATTTTGAATTCAATTTTACAGTGAATACGATCAACCAACCAATTTGCACTTTATTTGTATCTTAAAGACATACAAATAAGGTCTAAACTCAAGTGTG
The DNA here is from genome assembly GCA_914767645.1 of Hydraecia micacea. NCBI lineage: Eukaryota > Metazoa > Arthropoda > Insecta > Lepidoptera > Noctuidae > Hydraecia > Hydraecia micacea. Next base: position 661,765 of record OU611801.1, on the reverse strand, counting down.
CTGGCTACAAGGAAAAGTTTATCGATGAAACCTTATCAAAACTTTACATGCACCTTACGCGTATGGAAATAAGGACTAAAATTGGGGGTATTGATTTACTAACAATATAGAATAGGTAAATTAATTGAAACCTTACTCAGGTAGACATAAGGTTTAAAATCATAATGACTGTCAGTAAAGATAATTACGTATGTCCAGTTCGAAGGTCGATTCAGCAAACTTAACATGCACTTTGTAAGCACCTATGTTTATTCATATAGGGTCGAAATTGCAATGTGTTGGCTATCTTTACACGTATGTGAATTGGTGGACAGCAGAAAGGGTGTCTAGACTAATTTGTTGAAATATTAACGCGATCAGCTGTTCCTTATAGTTCGGATATCTTTAGTTTTAAATGGTATACGTGATTTGTGTACAAATGTATGGAATTACGGGCTTACTAAGTGATAGTGGTGATGGGGTTCAAGTTTCGTGTTTTATTTAGCAGGTACCTAAGTATTTGATATATATATACCTACAACCATTATTCGCCAGGTGTTTTTGGTGGTTTTTCAGTCTAGCCAGCTTAGATATAGCCGAATTATTATTTTATTATGCATGGCTGCACTATTTTACATGAAACGAGTGTGATCAGAGGGGCAATTCTCGTAATTTTAAGAATGTTCACACTCTGCGGGGCAATTGCGTAACACATTATCAATCGGAATCGGTTTCATTATGACAGTTCAACAACATTCATTGCGTTATTGACGTGTTGAGCAGACAAATTTTTCGAACTTATGAAGCAATGGGATGAGGGATGTGTGTGAAACCAACCAATAACATCGCTTCATTTTTATAGCTTGAACTTAGTTAGCGTTGTTATTGGTTAGTTTTACACACATCCTTCGCTACGCATCCTCGCGCACCTCTGGTGGAAAGGCAGCCTTACAGTAACCAGGAGTGACTAAAGAGACTGTCACTATCATGTGCGACAAAGGCGCCACCATACCAATGTGAACTATTCTCACAATTCCATGTCCCATATATTTACGCCCACCTCACTGTAAATCCGATATTTAATTCCACAAGATCAAAACCCTACAACAATAAACTCAAAACGCCACACAAACTTAAATCAGCACAAAATAAATAGCTAAGTAAAGAGCTGATGACGTCACGGCGGCCATTGTTCATAACGGCCGCACTTACCGGCTATTGTGCGCAATGACACGACGATACGTCTCTGTCTTGGCGCATTTTGTGAGAAAAATTTTCTTGTATTGTTTTATTTCTGTGAAATCTTGGTATGTTATGAAATTTTGTTGTTGAAGGTAGTTTTGTTATTTTTTGTTTTGATATTTGAAGGTAGGAAATCCTTGGGTTGAATTGTTCTTTAGCAATAGTTGAGAAAATGTTGAGTTACAAATGTTGGTTTGCCAAAAACCTATAAGTAGTCCACCAGTTTTTAAATAACTTGTGTTATTTGTTCGTATCATTACTTTTCAATGAAGACAGACATAATATATTATTTCGTAATGTAAATTACTTTGCATACTATTGTATAGAATCAAGTTTTTCTAACTGAACAGACAGCTGTGCTGCTGGGGAGTTTGTTGCGCCACTTCTTCTTCCCAGCGAAAGTACTAGGAAGTGGTGAAGGACGGGAGTTTTGGGGGACTGCTTATGTAATTTTGATGTTCAAAGAGTGTTGATTCTCAGCCTAGTTAGAATAAATGACTTTTGATTTTGCTTATATACAATCAGCCAATTGATTGTTTACTATCAACTTATATTGTCCGTATGTTCAAACCACAACTGTCATTCTTTATCAATCGTGAAAAGTGTGACAATCTATTGAACAATACTCCCTGACTGAACATTCAAATGCAAGTATCAAATTGAAACCAATTTTTTTTTAAATTATTTTATAATACTTAATAAGTACTTCGAGGCCAAAGTGTCCTTTTGTTATTTTATTTATTTGTATAGTTAGCTAGTCTATCATTGAAATTACATAATACATAGTGTAAATAGTAAAAATGTAAATATTTAGTAGTATTATGATAGCGTTTTAATTTTTGAAGTGAAAACTTCATGTGGCGCGTTGGGCATTTTTTGAGATCGGAAAAAACCATTGAATTCGCGCCACTGTTACCGTAACCGATACCGCTTCGGATGTGTTCGGCTGTCCTCGGGATGTACTCGGTTTTAATGTACATCCGATATGTCAGTGAGTGATGGCAAAGTATTCTGTTTGTGTTTTGTTTTCACTTCTGTCGGCACTCCCAGAGTGCCACTGTTTTTTTTTTCGTACTAATAACTTAACGTTATAATAGGAAAACTATACTAAGAAAACTTCAGGAAAATATAATTGTTTGTTCAATTAAGCGCTTGTAGTTTCATGTTCATCCTTCTGGTTGTTTTACTCAAAGGAATGGAAAAAAGTAAACTTAAAGGAACAAGACAATAAGCAACTTTTTTATGTCATGCTATCTTTTTTTACTATTGTTGTCATTGGAAGTAAAAGTACTGCTTTATTTTAGTATGATTTTTAGACTTTTATGAGTTTGATGGTTCATTTTTATGACGTTTGCAAGCAGTGAGGTTGTCATAAAACTCAATAAAATTGTATAGCTTATTTTCACACTGACTTTCGCAAAAAATGAATACAAACTGCCAAAGTAATTACTTAAAAACAGATACTCTTGCTATGCAGTTTTAGCACTAAACTTGTAAGCTAAAATCGAACCTTACTGATTCCGATATTTCTCCTAAAAATACCGTCGTATATTCCCTGAAACTTAGCGTAAAATGAGGTAATTTTTTTTGCAAATTTGCAAGGAAAGTGACTTCTGTGCCCTAAATTTCAAACAAGATAGAAAACGTAAAAACTTGCTGTCTTTTTCGATTCTTTTTGTACCTACATATCGTCGTTGTCAAACCAAAATCTGCTATGTGCTGTTTTTTGAGATTTCAAGATTTTGAACACAGCTTATAGGTCACTGCTTTATTTCTCATATAAAAGAACTGCTATGTTTATGACTTTTTGTACATAGCAGATTTTGGTTTGACAACGACGATATGTCATTTATCCAATTATGTAAAAATCCTGTTACGAAATAAAAACCCAAAATATAACGTAAAACCAAATTAACCGAAATAAATAAGGATTTACAAAAAAAAAACAAAAGCTAACTCACCTATCCTTCATAGGTCCCTCCGGCCGGTCAATAGCCGTGTTCCCAGAGATGGAGTAGACATACAGCCTGGACTCAGACTTGTACCATTTGATGCTGTGCATGGCCCCGCAGGAGCGGCCATCGATGCGGCAACGGAGGCGAGCCCTCGTGCCTACTATTGCTGAGGCGTGATCTGTGGGAGAAAACAAATGACAGTTTAGAATTGTGATTTGAAAATAGGAGATAGTTGGGTGCCTTCCTTCTGACGTGTTGGAAAGAGTGATACAAAATATAACATCTGCAAAATTCAACCAATAAGGTGATATCTTCAATGTAGCCCACAAAATTCTTTTTACGATTTCTGCAAATTGCAGCGCTGGTTAAAGTTGTATATTGATCAAAATTAATGCGGCAGTTATGATAAAATAATTACTAAATTATAATTATTTAAAACATCAACATAGTTATCGAAGTTATATTTTATTGTAAATCGTCCTATTTTCAAGAAATTGTCCTTTTTGTAACAAAAATGTAATTGATGGATCATTCTGAAGTTTATTTATGTAACTTACTGCCCAGAATACTGTAACGCTGTGTCTATGACTATTCAAGTAAGGAACTTTACTGAATGTTTCATAGGTTTGTGTTTCGGTAGCATAGCGAAAACGAACGGCCAGTTTACAGGGTATTAAATTGGAAATTAACTTGTGAAATCCTCTGATGGACATAGCACAGTCCCAGAACCAGCAGTCTTATTGCGTAACACTATAATAATTAATGTTATTTTAATTTAGCCGACGATAATAGGTACAAGACAAAAAAGTGATTTTTTCAAAAATTATTATGTATCTATGCACTTTGTTATATTTCCAAAAGAATACTGATTGCCCTTATGTTTATATGAGATTCAGATTTTTGATGAGTCGGTGTGAATTCATTCATTTTGTATCCCTGTAATTATGCTGCGAAAAGATCAGAAAGGCAATTCTCGTAATTTTAAGAACGTTCACAGTCTGATCTCATTCTCAATCTGTCAAAAATACCTCGAATTTCCCTATACTTTTGACAAGTTTTTGACATTTATTTTCGCCGAGATGAGACTGCGACTAGATTTTGAACGTTTTAAATTACGAGAATTGTCCTTCTGGTAAAAGTTTATTAAGTAAAAGAATAACACTATTGTTCTATTTGTTTTGTTTGGTTTGTTTTGTAGTAGCGTTGTTGATAAGCTTTGTGACATAACATGAGTATGAGAGTATTAAGACAGGTGTTACTTTGAAAAAATCAGTACCATTCCGAGGAGCTCGAGAAACATGATGATTATAATTTAGGACCGAAACAACGTGATCTACAAAAACACCCTTAGAGCTATGAAATCATGGCCCTTTCAAAAGTAAATAGTTACGATGGTTGTACGGTTGGTTATTATTATTACAGTACTCGTTCAATTTCCGTATTAAAACAGTAATTCAAAAAACAATCGACGATCACGCCTGATTGAAAGCGATAGATGAGGTATATGATGGAACGAGCGTGCCCAGAAGATGCCTAAGGCACTGGAACTGCCACGCATCGACGAAATACAGCAGACTGCTTGATGCTGAACTCCGGTGGAAGGGAGGTCGCAAACCAGGCAGGCGTTAGCCCTACCATCGCATGGGAAGAATTGGCCAGTCAAATACGGTGTTAGGTGTGACTGTTCAGGGTGCGCCGAGCGCTCGGTTCAGTTGAGTAACTAGAGGAACAAACTGCGCTACACGAGGAGGCTTCTTCATGCATCCCAAAAAATAACATCGACATGTTCCATTAGCCGTGTGACATATCTGACCCACTGACCCAACTGACCCACACTGATCCGAACCCTTTCAGCCGACATGAGAAGATCGGCAGCTGTATTGTAAAACCGATTAAAAACTTTTATCCCAAACAAGGGTATTTACTTTAAACTTTTTGTAATGGCTTAGGCTTAGGAGTCAATGTCAGGACCAAATACTCTGGGCACGCCACAATTGTGGCGATAAGTCCCCTCTTTGAAGGAGTGGCTGGAGAGGCACTACGGCGTCCTCACCTTCCGCCTAACGCAGGTCCTCACCGGACACGGCTGCTACGGGAGGTTCCAGTTCCGGATAAGGCGGGAGGAAACGCCAAGGTGTCACCATTGTGTGGATCACCCGGAGGACACGGTGGACCGTACGGTGGAGGTCTGCCCAGCTTGGGCAGAGCACCGCCGCGTCCTCACGGAGGCGATCGGCGGCGGTGATATCTCGCGTCGCGTCGAGCGAGAGCTCATGGGAAGCCGTCGCCTCCTTCTGCAAATCAGTAATGCTCGCGAAGGAGGAGGCGGAGCGCATAAGGGAGAGGCAATCTTTGCACCCTCGCGCCCTTAGTCGCCGCAGGAGACGCCCTGGGCGTCCGGAATCAATCGCCGATTCCCGGCCGCCGTAGGCGCGGGCTTGCGGACGGCGAGCAATGGGCAGTTCGCTGTCCGGTAAGGACCAGCGCCGCGTCGACGGCGCGTTGTGTTCCACGCGCGCCTTAAAGCGATGTCAGCACTAGTTGACGGGGTCTGCTAGAGCCGATGCCTGCCAGGGTCGCGGGTTGTTCGAAAGAGATACCGTGGCCCCTGGCAGAGGCAACTGAAGGAACACGGGTCGGTTTTAGTCAGTAAAAGTCTGACGTCCTCTCGCTCCGCCCAGAGCGGGAGAAGTTATTTGATAATTTCCCACCTAAATAAAAAAAGGACCAAATACTCAAACATAAACATATCATCACGCGTGTGTTCACCGAAGGCATAGGCAGAGTTGTACCTAAAGTACACCCACATTTCGCCAGTAATATTTAAGTCCCATGTAATAAGGAGCGGGCCTATTGACAACAAACGGGTACGAATCCTGACTCCGGGCTGCTAGTGAGTAACTTCTAACGGAAAAACTTAATAACACTTTGCCCGACCGGGAATCGAACTCAGGACCTTACAAGTAGGCGATAATATTAAAGTAAAAATGTACCGCCTTATCATCATCTGCCTGCTTTTTACCAACTATTTTGGGGTCTGCTTCCTGTCTAACCGGATGCAGCTAAATACCAGCATTTTACATGAAGCAACTGCTTGTGTGACCTCCACAACCCAGTTACTGGGTAACACGATACCTCTTAGTAAGACTGGTTGTCAGACTTTCGGGCTTCTACCTACCCGTAACGACTGTCAAAGATCTACTAATTATTGGTCGGTACCAAGAACCCCCCCAAGAATGACCCGTTGGATGCGAGAAGCACAGAACCGGTCGAAGTGGAGGTGCTTGGGGGACGCCTATGTCCAGCAGTGGACGTCTTTCGGCTGAAATGATGATGATGATGATGACTTCCTTATAACTAGAGTCATTGTAATTGTCTTGAGTCTAAGACTAAAGCTTAAATAATTACACATGTAAATTAAATTCAGGCGTTTTACATGTTAACGTCTACAGACTGCTGAACACAAGGCTTTGATGTAAATAATAATAGTGGTTAAATAACAAGGGAACAGGTAATATTATTGCGTGGCTAAATAATAACAGCCCCACAGATTGATCGATCAGGTTAAGCTAAGCTTGCCGCGGTTGGTCTGTGGATGGGTGACTATCTTTGCATGAGAAGAAGAAGAAGTGGCGCAACAAACTCTCCAGAAGCACAACTATCTGTTCAGTTAGAAAAACTTGATTTTATACAATAGTAGGTAACTAGGTATGCAAAGTAATTAATATTACGAAACATAGAACATTAAATTAAATTATTTGCCATGTCAGCTAGCCACGCCAATATAGCTAAGAAATAGCAAGATGATTAAATTTCTCTCCTACATAGGCATCATACATTTTCTTTTTATAAATCTTCCAAACAAAAAAAAAAAAACAAAATATTTAAAACCGTTTAACCGTTGCTCAGTATTGCGAATAATCCTGGTATCAACCGGTTATCCGCACTACAATCCGGTCCGATCCGGTTCAATCTGGTTCAATTAAATAGTGCGCTTTGTTTAACACTCGTTTATTTGTATTTCGAACTATTTGTTGGATTTTTTAGACGATATATTCTAATAGAAGGCTTTGTTTGTTTGTTTATGGTATGTTGTAGTTTGGATAAAAGGATTGCAGCGTTATTGTTAGTTGGCAGTACGTTTATTATTTATTAAGAGCCAATAACTTCATTAACTTCAGCACAGGCAAAGAATTCTTTTTACGAAGAAAAAGAACACGTATTTTGATCGCTTCTCTTGCTCTCTGCGTGTCGGCGGCAATTTTGAGTCTACGTTTTTTCACGATAATTTCCAAGCAATAACAAAGTACGCTTGAAATTGAAAAAGCTTAGTTTTTGAACTGCTAACTTGGTACACATATAACTCGCCAGTATCTAAAACACAGCGTCTCAATAATTTTATTCATCTTTTAATTTACTTACTGTCTGCATTCTGTTATATTGAGAATATTACATTATTTCTTTCTATATTTTCATTTACAATATTTATTTTCAGTCAGTATATTTACTAACAGACTTATATAAACTTGAATATTATTGAAAAAAAGTAATTGCAGCGAGGTGTGGGAACAAGTCCAATGCCCAAAATATAGTTTCTAGATTTTATGTCCGTTTGTCTGTTAGTCTGCTTATCTGGATATGTTCCGGATTGGCCCAACAATGGCTGAGCGGATTTGGATGAAATTTGGCACACAGATAATTTATTTATTTTACTATTTATGTACACACATATATAAACAGACAAGAAATAATCTATTATTATTATTATTTATAATCTAGACTAACACTACTTTAAATTCCGGTAGTACGTTCCCGTGAAATGTTTTCCGACATCCAGCCGAAAGGCGAAGCCGCGGGCAAAACCTAGATATATTTTCAATAATAACCCTTGATGGCCTTTTGCAAAAAAAAATTACAGTTTCTCCCCAAGAAATCACATAACGCAAATACAATAATGCATTTCTCTAAGTAAACCTTATCACAACATTTTTATTACTCCGCGATAGAGACGCCTTCAGAAAAAAGTACCAGGAAAACATGAATAAAAAGGAATTCATTTTTTCTTTTCTCCGCTAACAGAACACGCCTGTATGAATGGGACTTATGAAAAATACTTTACATAGTTTACTTTCAAGAATATTTTGCTTCAGCATTATTTTGTTTTTTGTTATTTTTCCTAGGAAACTGTTTATTAGTTGCATAATCCTAATATTGCTCGCGCGAACATGTGTGCTAGGTAATACTGGGGTAATACAGAGGGTGTGGTGTATGGCGGGTAAAGACGGAAATATTTCTTTGAGGGTGTATTTTTAAGATGGTTTTCAGGGCTCCGCACCTCAAAAGGAAAAACGGAACCCTTATAAGATCACTTCGTTGTCCATCTACCTGTCCGTCAGTCAAGACTCTTTTTCTCAGGAACGCGTGGAGTTATCAAGTTGAAATTATTATCAAATACTCAGGGCTGCAATCCCTTGAAGCAGTAAAAAAATCAAACTTCTAAGTGAACGCAACCAAAAGATACGGACGTATATGTTTCGAAATCAAAACCTAAAATCATGAAATTAGGCAAGAAGCAATGTCATGTAGCACAAGTAAAGGAAAAAATTTGAAAACCATAAATTTGTAGATACATTGCAAAAAAAAATATTTTATAACTATTTAAATACTTAAAAAATTGTACGGAGCCCTCGGTACGCGAGTCCGACTTGCACTTCGCCGGTTTTCTTTCAGTGTTAAGCGCTCTGTAGGTTTTAATCCTTAATCGTGTGTCAAAGTGTTCCTATACAGAGTATCCTACTCGTTAAAAAGAGGGATATGTTCATCATTAGGTAGCATTCCGAAAGTAATAACTTAACAGAACATCACGCCAATATTCCTCGGTGGGAGAGGCAGAGGCGTCACTATAGTACACCAAGATTTTCCCATACAAAAGGTGGTGGGAATAGAAGAATATGTTAGTATGATATTTTATAAATTATATGCCTGACTATTGACTATCCTCCATCGATAACAATAAAAACATGTTTTTTTAAACGAAATTGTATCCGAAAGCTGTAGAACCTAATATCTTGGAATTATTCTACAAATGGGAACACTCTGGGATAATTTAAAACGACATCTTTTCTCCGACTGTACTTTGTCCAGTTGAAGCGGAAAGCGCAATAATCTAGACGACACAGTTGTAAAGAATAGTATCATATTTTACAGTTTATAATACACTAGTTCCAAGAATCACTCCTTCACGTCTTTATAGTGTACTGCAAGTACATAAATTATGTAAAAGTTATGTGAGTAAGTTGATCAACAACATCTCTCTCTCTCGCGAACTACTGCGTTCACTTACAATTTTTTTTAAGTGTGTACCTAGTTTAAAAATCATCATAATTTAATATTATTTGTTGTGGCATCTATAGCGCCATATACGAACTCCCCATAGCACTTGACGTCACACAAATCCTACATTGCGCAAATGGAGTTTTCCACGAGATTAGTGTATGTCCAACAGCCCGACGACAACCATCGGGCAGTTGCCCACAGTACGCAGCGCCCGTCTGGTCGGAGGATCCTTCCTTTCCTATGAAACATGAGGAAGTCTCCACCCTGCTCTCCAAATCGTAAAAAAATATAACTTACTAGATAGTGATATATATATACGGAGATAGTGTAGCTTTCTATCAGTGAAATAATTGTTATTATAGGTTATGTATTACCAGACATAACCCCTTTACAAACATACGAAGTTGTATACTTCAAAATTTTGACAACCTCTTAACAATCATCATTTAAGTCAGAATCCGCTCCCGCTTCCGCTTCTACCAACCCCACAACCTAAAGCTTAAGTCTCCAGCGGAACAACTGCTAATTTTGTTGCGAGAAAAATGCGCCATAATCCAGCAGCTCTGCCCACCCCCTCCCCAACGGTTTAGCGTCATAAAAACTCTTGTTCAAGCTTCAACGTTTTATACTGTGTAAACTGTGGAACATGCAAACCGTTTTGAAGTTATCTTGGCTGTTCATGCAGATTTTTGTGTGTAAGGAGGAAAGATCTTTCGTTCGTGAAGGTTTGATGGTATAGTTCCCGTTTTCTGAGGTCTAAATATGGTTAGTTTTAGTTACCAGTAGTATGGTATGGTACCCCTTTATTTGTACTATCAGGGAAATTCATTGAAACCCTACGTCAATTTGCCGTGTTATAACCATTTCATCCAACTGTCAAAGAATGACAGTCGTGATTTTAATATACGGACAATTTAAGTTGTAATTTGCTTGTCAATCAAATTATCTGACTTTAAATCTGTACAACTTAATTCAATGTTTTTTTACCAACTATTCAAATACCCTTTCTACACCTTCTACAGTATGAAAAAGAAAACTAACTATATTCTTAATTTTACTTTACGCATCTAATTAAAACATAATAGGTATTGCTATGCTTCTTCCATTTGACACCCTGTGAATACAGAACATACAAAAACCTACTATAATTCTTACAAATACATTTGGCTTCCACCTCTTCCCATATACCCTAGCTAACAAGGACTCCGACCCCTTTAGCCCCTTTTCACACGATCTAGTTGCCGGATACTCGGTACCCTGAACCGGTTACCCGGTGGGAATGTATAAGCCGGGAAAATCGTGCTGATACGTGTGAAAGCTTTTATACTTACTAGAAATAAAGAAAAAAAACCTACACGTAAACCTACGACACAGTGCCGTATGCAAGGAACAGATTTGAACAAATTAAAACTAACATAAGGAATTTACGAGGCAGATGTGAATGAAAACGTGAGAGTATTCGCAACCTGCGTATGACCAGAAGGCCAATTCTAGTAATCTAAAACATTCAAAATCTAGTCGCAGTCTCATCTCAGCGACAAACAAATTAATGTCAAAAACTTGTCAAAATGTAGGGAAATTAGAAGTATTTTTGACAGATTGAGACTGAGATCAGACTGTGAACGTTCTTAAAATTACGAGAATTTTGCCCTTCTGATGTATGAACGTAAACGAAGCAAAAGGAATATAACGCGTTAGTAAGTAATAACTTAAGGCGAGTACTGACAGGCGTTTCGGGGCGTAATGTAACGTGTTACACCGCGAGCGTTCGTGCAGTCAGTACGGGGAAATAAGGCACTCGCAACGAACAACGAGAACATGGCGTAACGGCTAAAACCACCACGGTGTTCCACCTCTACCTATGGCCGGGGGTGCGGGATTCGCATAAGCATTCACCGCTCCCCCGACAGGCCTCGACCCGCTGTTCCTCAGCGGGTCCCACCTCCCCGTGGGCCCATTCCTATAATGGCCGCACCCACTCTCGAGTGGCGCGCGTGGAACACTGCAACGCCAACTCGAGCCTGTCTGGTCGGACAACAGACGCCCCTAGTCCGCCGCCCGCAGGCCACCTCTGATGGAGGTCGCAGAACACCGGTCAGTACCTGCCTTTACGATAGCCATTGAAATACTAGTGCTGTGACATTCTGGCTACCCATTGGTAATTTGAATTTGTAGCACGCTACTTTCGTGTAGCGTTGTAGACGATGGACGATGGGCCTTTTGAAACCGGGTACCCGGTAGCTAGACCGTGTGACCAGACCCTAACTCCCAGCCCGTTACATTATATAACACTAAAATCTTCACCTAATTACACATTTAAACCGTAACCTCCAATCCCTTAGAGTTAAATTATAACATTCATAAAGGTCTTTGAATTACAGATTACAACCGTAATACCTTTAGATTTAGAATTGTAATTCCGTTTTAACAAATGGCTGTATTCTTAAATTAACACCTTTGTGAGCATTGTTGACTGTTTAACAAAAGCTTATTATTTCGGGTCCAAGCTGAAAAGAATAATTTTGGGGGTCTTAGCAAAATATTTTTTTTAGAGATAAAATTGCGTTAAGTTCTTTTGAATGCCTTTACAGATGTTTTTCTTATTTTGATTTTAATGGGCTGTTTTGATGTTTGTCAATGGAAATAAAAGAATTGATGAATTAAGAAGATGAGATTTAAATAGGACGTGCATTTTTGAGAAGGTGAGTTGGTCTTGAAAATATTGACATTGACTTCGAACGTTTTGGGGAAACTGAAATATTAATATAGGACCCAGACAAAATAATTAATTTCTATGACATGGATACAGTAAGCCTCAAAAAGATACATTGACAAGAATCCATTCAATTGTAATTCATCTTTGTTTCATAAGATTGTATCTATGTCATAATCTACCTAGCCTTTTCCCAACAAAGTTGAGGTCGGCTTCCAGTCTAACTGGATGCAGCTGACCAGTATTTTACATGAAGCGACTGCCTATCTGACCTCCACAACCCAGTTATTGGGTAATACGATACCCCTTGGTAAGACTGGTCATCGAACGCCCAAAAGCGTTTGATGACCCGTAACGACTGTCAAAGATCCATAAATGACAGCCGGGACAAACGGCTTAACGTGCTTTTGGAGGCACGGTGGGGTCTCGGTATGTAAAGATGGTCACCCATCCACAGACCAACCGCAGCAAGTATAGCTTAACCTGATCGATCGACCTGTGCGGCTGTTATTATGTATCCGTCACCACTAATTATTATTACACACTAGCTTTTGCTCCGGCTTCGCCTGCGTGGATGTCTGGAATTATCCCATAGGCACGTGCTACTAGGGTGCCATCTGTGTTCTTGCCAAATTTTCTTGAAATTCGTTACAGTCTATATGAAAACAACCGTTTAAGAGGAGTGGAACTTTGTATAGGAAAATATGAAATCCACGCGGACGAAGTAGCGGGCAAAGTACTAGAACTAAGTACTTAATCGGCCTATAATGTTCCCACTGCTGGGAGACAGGCCTCCTCTTTGTGAGAGGGAGTGGGCCGTAATCCACCACGCGGGCCCAGTGCGGGTTGGTAGATGTCACATGTCTTCGAATTTTTGGTTCTAGGACATGCCGGTTTCCTCACGATGTTTTCCTTCACCGTTTTGAGAGCAGAGGTGATGAAATAATTTACACAAAGTAAAGCGCCTGTCAGGGTTCGAACCTACGACCTATATCTCGTAAGTCGCGGTTGTTACCACTGGGCCACCACTGCTCTCTAGAACTAAGTAATGAAACTCAATTTAGTATTGAAAATTACTTTCATCTAGAAGGCCTATGAATAACTAATGTTGAGAGCTTATAAATTGTTATTAACGTGATTGAAAGATTGAAGGCCCTCACAAGAATGTAATTAACTTAATTTTTATAAGAGCTGACTACGAAAATGTAATAAAAGTTGTTCTTAGATTTACTTTTTAAGGGAATGCGTAATAACGTTATTTCTGTTATATTTTATATTGAGGTCTTTCATTAAGACATTAGTGTACATTATCTACAGACGCCAGCACATCAAGCTACCTGAAGCTGTCAAATTTTCCCAATCAACTTTGAACCTTATGCTTTAGCGAAAAAGTTGAAAATCTATTTAAAAAAATTGACAGATTGTAGTAGCTTGATGTGCTGGCGTCTGTACTCTGTGTATACAGGACTGCCTCGTTGGTCTATAATCGTTTCACAGTTATTTTGCAATAATGTCCAAAAACAGCAATAGCAACTGTGGTTTGTCACAGTGATCTTTATTCTCATTCTAATAAGGTTGTTGTTGGGTTACTGCCATTGACAAGTCTGTCAGAATCATTGTGATCTTCGTTAAGTTACTGCTGTCAGAGGGAAAACGGACTGTAATAGTTGTATTAATGATTGATTGACTGGTAAGCGTAAGGGCCTAGGTTCGGTCCCCTGGTCAAGCAAAGTGTTAGGTATAGGTTTTTGAAGTGAAACTTCTTTACGCACGCTTGACTTGGGGAGTAAGCTGGCGAACGCGTGACGTAAGCGTTACGAAAAGTGTGATCAGGCAAGGCGAACGGGAGTTGAGTGGGGGATATAAGCAAGAGACAGCAGTGCGCGCGCACATTTTCTTTCTCTCTTCCTCTCATAGCCAAATACGTTCCGTATATCTAAGAAGAAGTTTCACTTCAGTCGTGTGGTCATAAGCACACTCGTTTTTTTTCCTTTGGGAATTTTTCAGTTGCAGCTCGAACTCTAGATTTGTGCCCTGTGAAGGGTGGGCGTTTTGGGGGACTGTCTCATGTTACTTTTGAAGTTCAAAAAAGAGCTGATTCTCAGTCTAATTTGAATAAATGACTTTTGATTTTGATGGCAACAGGCTCACCTCCTATTGCATGGAACTAAAAATACTTAACTGGCAATATGTTCAAATCTGCCTAACCCTTTAGGGAATAAGCGTGGTGTTATGCATGTTGGTAGGTAGGTAGTTAAAATTAGCCGAGTCTGGTCTCAAGTTTGATTTTCAGACGTGACTTTATTTTAGTAAGAAATTGGCTAGAGGGCTGTTCATAATTATGACAGAAAACGTTTTTCATGCAACATTAGACGAAAATATGAAAGCTTAATGTCGCCAAAACAATGTTATTATTGCCAAAAAACGTATAAAAACAGTCAATTTAACTGCAACAAACTTCTATCATCGAATAAGGACTCAATTCGTAACTTTCCGATTCCGCCCGAAGAATCCCGAAGTGTAATACGAATGCCACATAAATTGTCGGCCAATTACATGGTACACGTTTATCGCCCAACTTTTACAGAAATATATCTTTTTTTATTGTCATAGTTTTTAAAAGGTTACTGTTCCTGTTATGAATGGGGTCCCTTGGAATAACTTGGCTGTTTAAGTGTTTTCGAATTTTAGTAAAATAGATATTTTATGGTGGGGACTTTGTATTTCTTTTTTTTTTCCGTAGTGGCAAGTCGTGTGAAATTTGTCATCTGTTGCTTAAAAGCAAGCGCCCTGCCTTCTTAGTTTCGTATGTTTAAGTTTTTCTGGTGTAGGTATGATTTTTTCGTGCAGCTTTAATCAGTTTGTCAAGGTAAATTTTTGTTTAGCATTGCATTTTGAGATTATGATACAAGTACTTATTTATTAAAATAAAAAATAAAACTAGTGTACTTAATTTACAATTATGACGGCGCAGCAAGTGGCGCCATCTAGTTTTGTTACGAAGTTACTGGAATCACTGAAGAGGTCGGTTAAGAGTGATACTGGCTGGGGACTGTCACTCTAGCAGAACGTCGCATCGATGCGTGGGCGGTGGCTGCAATTATAAGTCCATGGGTGGCTGTCTTCTGATGACAGATGATGTCAGGGCAGCCACTGTACGTGTCTGTCGAGTTCCGTTTCTGACAAGTTGCGAGTCTATCCTGAGAGATGACGAAATGCGTATTTGACAACTTGCGTTTCTGACGACATGCAAGTAATCCTGTCGTACTTCTTCCACCACGAATTCTATATTCCGGATTAATTAAAGCTGCTGAACCACTAATACGCTGACCACGTTTTGGTAAAGGCGATTCTGCGCAGTTATTTATGCATCTTTTCATCAAAAAATTTACTTTTGCACGTGATGTTAAGCATATTCATTGCTACCTTCAACGCAAACCACTCAAAAATCTTCCATCTCCACCAAAAACAATCATAACATAGTCTACACATTACTGACACATTTCCCCAAATCCATTATGTACCCTTTTCACAATACCATGAACTGACAATAAATTGAGACATTAAGAACGCCAGATATAATTAGAAGTCTCGTTACGAAACAATTTAAAATGTCATCTTCGGTAACAATTTCAATTTGGCAAAACGAAATTAACTAAACTTGTTTGGATCCATTTTGAATTCATTATGGAGCGTATTTTCTGGGAATTGTTAGATTTTCGCCTGTTAACGTGGAATGCCAGTTATTGTATTACTTCAAAGTGTTACGATTGGTTCAAGTTAGGTGGGATGGTTGTAGGGAAATTTGGAAGGTGATTTTGTTTTATTATTTTCTGTGTTTTGGTGAGGTTCACAAGGTTCTTTTGCTATTCAGTCATCTTTATTTTCTTTTTTCCATCTTCAATTTTATTTTATTTCCTTGTAGTAAATCATTTTTTGTAGCTAAAATTATTTTTTTACTTTCTCTAAAGCAATATAGGTACTCTATTGTTAAAACATACAGTTAACAGTGGTATTATTAATCAAAACTTTTATGATTCCTGTTTTTTTTTAAGAATGGCCCTATAAAAAGCTATTAATTAACCAACAAGCTATTGTTTTTAATTATTCTCAACCTCCTATATTTTTACACAGTACAATTTGCCAGATGACCAACATAAAAACGCTAATTCACAGCAAAATAATCTACCATGAAACAACAAAAAAATACCATCTTAAGAAAACCGCCCAAAACAATAAAATCATTCACCAAACTATCTTGAGCCAAAAACAGAAACTACCAACTAAGTAACGGAACAACAAAGAATTCATACACGCAGCAAAATGCCTGGAGCGTACATTACACGCAACATTAAAAGTTTCACCGCTACATAAATATGCGGCTAATTTGCGGAGTTGCTAGCGATTTGGCACTCTACCCGCTTGTTGAAATATTATTTACTGCGAACTGAAAGTATTGCAGTTATCTTTTACCCTCCTTTTGGGGTAAAGTAAGGGCAAGCTCGTTTGCTAAGTACCATTTTACTGACAACAAAAGAAAATTTTTCAATCTGATATTTGAATTGAATCTGATAGGTGAAAACTTAACAAAGTGATGTTAAAAAAAAAAAAATATACCTAATGAAGACATCAAAGCACTTTTAATAAATTATGTTGACAGGAATATTTTAAATAAATAATTAACAATCTCAGAAGGAAAACTTTCTACCTTCTTGACAATAAAAAATTTCATAAAACATCCTCCCCAAAAATAATTAGGTTCCAACTCTTTTATCCGAAATTTACCCTAACAATATCCCCAAGGGTTTACCCAGAGGTAACGGGGTAATGATGAGATGAACTCATGATAACACAGTTAGACAGAAAAAAGTTTAAATCATATGTTCACGCGTTGTGAGGGTTTTTTATTAGAAAACTTTACTCATTTGTCCTCATGTTTGTTTAGATGGGGCTGTGAAACAAGCGGGGAGGTAAATGGAGATATGGAGAGAGCGGATTTGAATGGAATAGAAAATAGATTAAAGGTCTATAACACAGTAACCAGAAAAGTGTTGCCTAACAGAGACTCTACCATGAGTTTGCATAGGCAAAACTCGCTAGCGTCTCCGTAAATAATATGTACGAAATATTGTACAGCGCCCCTAGCGGTCACAGAAAGAATTAAAATCCGTACCATGAGCACTATAGTTTTCGATAGGTAAGAAACCTAACGTATTCTATTCGATAGTCACTAACGTTTTTCAGCTGTCGCCATACAAAACGGCACCATGAGTCACAAATTTGACAGACGCTATCGAAAAATACGCTTACGATAGTAGTTACGTAGCTCACTAGCATTTTGACGTGTGAAACATATGTTTACATTAAAATTATATACGTTTTTGAGTATTTTGAGTCAAAATTATGCCTGGAACAGCTTATTTAGCATGGAATATGTTAACGGCCACTGAATTTGAAGACCAACGACATAAACAACGTGAATTTCAAGCCAAAATTACAGGAAAATGAAACTTCTAGCTTACCAATGGGCAAGACATTACGCAGCTAGCTAGGAGGCTTTCTGTGATGAATATTAACTTAAATTTAAATAAAAGACATTTTACTTAAACAACCTTTTCATTTATTGTATTAATATATGAGGAACATACAGCATTTATAACAAAATAAGGAACACAAACATTGACATAAAAACACGTACTTCTACACAATTATTTTATAACATTGCTCCACATTAGGATTTCCTCTGTACCATGGGTGCATTTACAAACACAAATCGCACATACTTAAACACCCAGACCCGGAGGAACTAGGTATTATGTGGAAGAACGGATCACACAAATTTTTCTTCATGCGGGAAATGAACCCGCGAATTTTAACGCAGAAGCGACAAGATTGGTGCAGTTTCGGGAAATTGTGCCACACTGGTCCTCATTGTATTATTATCTTGTGCTAAACTTATTTTAATGAATTTTATAAACGCACGTAAATAAAATAAATTACAAATTGAAAACGACACTCGATGACACAAACGCAAGTTTCTATGGCAACAGTGACATATAAGGAATAAAAATGTAACAACCACTAAATACCTTAAGTACACAAATACATAAATCATATTAAGTATAATTAAAATATTTACAATATTTAAAAGCGGTCTTAAAATAATAATATGTACAAGTATATAAAAAGGGAGGGGAAATAATCAAAGGGCATCAAAAAACTCGTCCGCATCGCTGTCAACAGGAAACGTGCCCAAAAGGCTGGCAGCATTGCCACGTTGTATGGCAATACTGATTCTTTGGCCAAAAAATAGGCCAGCCCTCTGGTCACGTGAAGAGTCGACCACCCGCTTGGCGATGTCTCGAAATACTAAGTGGGCACTCGGGCCCCATGGCCCTAGTGTTTCAACCCCAAACGGCTCAAATATATAAGTTCCAAAGAGATTGGAGTATTTGCGCCGTTTGAGGTTTTCCGCACCTGCAGCAGCCGCCCCGGCACAGCTCACCGTGCTTGGAAGATGGGATGGCGCAAGGGTGTCGACACACGTTGCATCCCACACCAAAGGCCTACCTACCTTCCAAGGCATTATGGTCATTCCGTCTGGTCTCTTACCATCGTCGCGTGCCAAGCCATTGGGTTCTAAAACAGCTGGCACCCCGACGGTGACAAGAGCACGACGGATGATGTCATTGATGCTGGCATGCCGTGCTATCCGGCCTGCGCTTTTACTGCAGGATAAGCCATGGTGTCCGAGGCAGTCGACACCTTCACCGCATTGGCAGCGATGCGGAGCCACGCAAGGGGCGCCCAGACGCAAACAAGTAGCGAGCCGGAAGGTGGTGTCACCCAGCAAAGTGCCTATGTTGGGTGACGGTAGTGCCTGAAGCCAGAGGCCCGACTCCCACTCACCCACAGCCAGTAGGCGGGCACGCTCAGCAGTATTGGTGGACGTATTAATAAGATTATTCCGTACCAACCTGCAGAGCGGCTCATCCCACTGCCTCTGGGAAAATAGGTTCGCGGGCCGATCTGTATCCGGGCAAGCCATTTTCCAGGCGTTCTCCGCGTCGGCCAAGCACGGCACTTCAGAGCCAACCAGGGAGGGGGCTAAAATCTTCCTGGTCAACTTTTCGGTGCTGTGGACAGAGGACAGGAACGCCGGTAAGCTAATACTGGTAATTTTGCGGATACCTTAAGTAGTTCACTACCCGCCAACTTTTCTATTTAGTCGGATTATTGAGTGTCACAACATTTTTAGCATAGGCGATACTGGCGATAGCATTACAATTTGAGCATTATATGCCGTTATCTCTTCTTATTACTGAGAAAAAAAGAAACAAAACTACGGAGTGAAGTTAGGTAGACGACAGTATCTATCGAGTTTACCTTAGCGACTGCGTAAGACTCCGTAAAACTCATGGTGCAAGCATTGTCAAAATCTATTCGATCCACGTTAATACGCTAGCGAGTTTAACGCTAGCGAGCAAGTTTTCGATAACAACTCATGGTAGAGCTACAGATAAATTGCAATAAGATAAGCATTTGTTTTATTATTGATCTGTTAGATAAGTTAACGGAAGCTTATTCGGGGTTGGTGAAACTCAACTCAAACTCAAAGCATTTATTTCAATTAAACCAATTACACGCACTTTTGAATTATCAAGGAGCCTGTCAGTCAGAAAGATGAACCTAGTTGCCTATTCTAATGTAGTTGGTTCCTATGGAGAAGAACGGGCAAGAAACTCCATGGACACTTTTGGAACCACTCCATAGAAACTGCCCGTAAGATTTCTTTCAATAGCGTTAGTGTGATAGTTGATTTGGAAAAGTAGAAAAAAAAAATGTAAGTTCGTTGTTGTCGTTTTTTCAATCTTAGGTACGTTCTTTGAATGTACCTAGTTTAGTTTTAGTGGTCATGTTTCTTTTACCTGACTCTGATGTTAATGAATTTATCCACATTATTATTTTATCGTAATACCGTTATGTCATGGAGATTAACAACAACAATCATTGTCAATTTCGACTAAGCGATTGAAAATATAATTGTCTACTTCACAATATAATTTAATTATTAGTTCAAAAACAATTATTACTTCCAAATCTAAACTCGATAATTTATATGAATTTGAGTACTCTAAAGTTTTGACAAAAAGGGTAATTTTATCTTGTAATTTGTTCTACAAGGGTAACCTTTAGAAATATAATAATAACTTCTGAAAGGCACTAAGGATGACAGTAACAGTTTGAAGACTTTGATTTCCTGTAAAAAGTCAATGTAGCGGCTGTCAATAGTCTTAGCTTTAGTCAAACGTTACACAATTAAAGCTAGAAATATACAACAGGGACTAGGAGGTTAGTACTCTTTGAATGGCCTACATTTCGGGTTTGAAAAGAATTTCTATAAAAGAAGGTGGGATTAAATCAGGCTACAAATATGAATATAATCTATATATATAAAAGAAAGTCGTGTTAGTTACACCACTTATAACTCAAGAACGGCAGAACAGATTTGGGTGAAAATTGGTAGGGAGGTAGCTTAGAGCCAGGAGACGGACATAAGATACTAAAAAAAATCAGAAAAAAAAAAAAAAAAAAAAAAAAGTATCGGACTTGGAATAACAAAACGCAAATGACAGGGCTAGGAGTAGGCTCGGGGTAGGGCAGGAGTAGGGTAGGAGTAGGGGTAGAGTAGGAGTAGGGGTAGGGTAGGAGTAGGGTAGGGGTACGGTAGGAGTAGGGTAGGGGTAGGGGTACAGTAGGAGTAGGGAAGGGTTAGGGTAGGAGTAGGGTAGGGGTACGGTAGGAGTAGGGAAGGGGTAGGGTAGGAGTAGGGTAGGGGTACGGTAGGAGTAGGGTAGGGGTAGGGGTACAGTAGGAGTAGGGAAGGGTTAGGGTAGGAGTAGGGTAGGGGTACGGTAGGAGTAGGGAAGGGGTAGGGTAGGAGTAGGGTAGGGGTACGGTAGGAGTAGGTTAGGAGTAGGGTAGGAGTAAGGGGTAGGGAAGGGGTAGGAGTAAGGTAGGAGAATGGCAGGGGTAGGATTGGTAGGAGTAGGGTAGGGGGTATTAGTAGGACACCACGCGAACGAAGTCGCGCCGGGCAGCTAGTACTAATATAAATATAATACTATTGTGTTTGCGAACTCTGTTAAGGAAGTTTTGAAATTAATGATATGTTGATGTTATGTTCAAGTAAACAATACCGTTTTTGGTTATAACTTTTTAAAAGTAGTCTAATACTTAGTGAATAGGTATTGTTATAGGTTTATTGAATCATGTGATCGTATGTAGACATTGTTGTCTCATGTTCATGCAACTATTATTCCACCTTCTCTACTTAAAAGTATATAGATCACGCATCTGTGTAACAAAATAACACTTAAAAAAATTCACCTCCCTCAAATTGCCCCCGCTACTCAAACGGAATTTATTTTTAAGAAGTTCTAAAAACATTTTTTGTCTCCACATTCAACTTTAAAGCGACAGACTCCAAGGGTTCCGTTTATGAATACGAGCGTGTGAAACATCTGTTTTCTTTTATTTTAAACATTTCTCGCTTTGCCTGTCATTTGACAAGCAATTAAAAATAACATAATACCCCCTAATCGCCTATCTACTGCCCCCACATGACCATGTAACAACTCGCTCGCATGTTTACACGAGCTCTAATAACACAAGCTCCTGCGCTCTTGTGCAACATACTCGTACATAGTTACTTAATACGCGCTCCCACCTCAGCTGTCTAGTGGTGATTAGTTAGCATTTTGTAATAGTTGTAGTTACTTAATACGCGCTCCCACCTCAGCTGTCTAGTGGTGATTAGTTAGCATTTTGTAATAGTTGTAGTTACTTAATACGCGCTCCCACCTCAGCTGTCTAGTGGTGATTAGTTAGCATTTTGTAATAGTTGTAGTTTTCATAGTGTGAGGCTTTTGTGTTTAAGAGTTCTGTTTTTGGTGTTTGAAAGACTTGTTGTTTAATTTTATGTGCTAAGGCTTTGTGAAGCCTTAATCAAGACTGATTTGGACAGACTACTCTGTGAAAACTTTGTGCTTATGTTTATGTACTAGCAGCGCCCCGCGGTTTCACCCGCATAAGTTTCGAAAGACACGTGGCGCCATCTTTTATCATAATAACGTTATTGTTGTTTTTCTCGGGAACAGTACTTTTTTCGGGATGAAAGGTACCCTATGTCCGTTTCTGTACACCTGACAACGTATATGCAAAATTACAGGATGATCGGTTCAGTAGTTTAGGCGTGAAAAGGTAACAAAAAAACAAACAAACTTACTTTCGCATTTATAATATTAGTTAGGATAATACGGTATTTATGTTATATTCATAGTTTTGAATAGGTAGGTTTATGTCAATTTTTATGTTGTAATAAATATTTATTCCTTATTGATGATTGATTGATGTAGAGACATTACCCAAATATTGACAGGTAGAAAATCCTTGGTGCTTACAATATAAAGAAGCTGGTTTTCGGACCCGACTCCCGGTACAGGTCTCTGCAGGTTGATCTTCGGAAGGAAACGGTTACATGTTTTACCTCTCTCCTAATTTTGCTGTGCCCGACAGGGTCCATTATTGTTCTTTAACTTTAAATTCCATCTATGTAATACATATGGAATGCAATAAAGAATTGAGTATTGAGTACCCGTTTCTTTATGTGTGAGTTGCATAAATTAATGTGGGACTATTTCACCCGCACCGATCGTTACCGACTTGTCTTTACCGGGAACCCGTTACTTTGTGCAAGCACCCTTTGGCATTGAGTCCGGCTCTCTACATTTGTATGCTTAAAGTATTAAATAAATAAATATAACTAGTGCACTAAATTGTCAAAATATGCTGAAATCTATTGTGGTTATTCTGCAACATTTTGATCCTACCGGAGCTAAGAACTGACGCATATTTTTGTTTCTATATACAAGTTACATGTTACAGGACGTCTAATCGAATGCGATAAATGCGCGTATCGTGACTTAATCTATACTAACATCTATAAATAATTAAAATTATTACTTAGACAATTTTTCAAGTAAATAAGCATCCATAAAGAGTTAAGTTAAAAATAAAGAAATAAAAGCAGTATCGTTTTCTTTATTTCAACATTTATCTTTTACTCCAAAACAAATAAAATAGCGAACCGATAGATACAGAAACATTTCAGTCGAGTCTGCATCTTCAGCAAAATAGGTTAATATTTCGTGTGGTTCCTACGAATGAACGAAATGAACGGGATCGAACCGCTCAGCAGAATGCATTTCGTATGCTTCAAAATTTACAACGTATTGCCTTTTCAATATGTGTTTGGGTAAAAGATAATATTATTATACTCTATGCTAGCTGGAATACGTCAGATAGTTTTTATTTTATTTTAATCTTATATTTTTGAAGTTTCTTCTTTAGTGAACACCTTTTAACTTTTTTTTAATGCCTCTAAATATGACTGAGTGGTTTTATAAAGTATCATTATCACTTTCGTCGCTTTAAATTAAATAAGTATGTGCACGTGGAATTGCCTACATTTTATCTGTTCAAAACAACATTTTTTTATGGAGTTGACACTTTGTTCAACGTGTCTCATAAAAGTTATAATAAATGAATGATAATGTCATTATTATGACATATAAGACACACGTTGAACAAGTATCTATGTTTATGTGGTGAGACATATCTTTTTCTTTTACCCTCGTAAAAAGAATACATGATTATAATACCAGTACAAAACGCTCACGTAAATGTTTTACAATGCATTTTATTTTTCTACTTTCTCGTAGATTTTCCGGATCATTGCTTGAAACCGCTCCACTTACAACAAGTAGTCAAACGACTCTTCTATCGCTTTTTATGTCAACTTCTTAGTTCAACTTGGAAACGACGTTGTTTGAATTCAGTTAACTATTAAATACCAGGATGTTTGGGTGATCTGGTTCTAGTCAAAGCTATGTAAAAGAAATTATATGGAAATAAAATGGTATTATTAATTGATTTTCTACTAGCTTCTGCCCGCGACTAAGTCCGTATATTTTATTTTGTTTTAACATTAAATAATATTTACCGCCATAATAGTCTGTGGAAACAAGTTTAGTCGGTAGATTTTCTCGAAATTACATTTGATTTATGAGAAAACATCAATGTAGGAAACTTCTTGTGTTGTAAGCCTAATCGATTTAGTTTTTGGGCCAACGATATCCTATGATACTTGGCAATACTGTAAGTTTTTTTATACTACTACTACTGTACTATTATTTATATTATTACAATAAAAAAACTTACTTTTTAATGAAAGAATTTTCGGAATCAGATCATCACTTCCGAAGATTACCCCCCACATACTAACTTACAAAACCTCTTTATTATAATATTAATTACAAGGTTCAGGTACAAATACTTCTATATTAAGCTGTTTAAGGCATCGATTAATCACTGTAATTCAACATAAAATGGAATTTTACTTCTCTTAGAATTTTAGAGAATAACATCTGGCTCATTTTAATGACAATAATAAATGATTTTATTTCTGTAAGTAGGTTTGTACAAACAAGTTGTTTTTTACACGTCAATCATATTTTAAAAACTAGATAAAGTCGGCGTTTTCTATCTGACTACTCTGAGAAGAAAGGCCGATGGCTCAGTCTCTCCAGTCCAGCCATAATCTTAGTCAGATCATGTGAGGACCATGTAGATTGGAGTCTGAAATGGTCATTTTTAGAAAGAACCACACAGATTGAGTGGATCTGTCCGGTCAGTGCACGCATTTTTCAGTAATCATGCAGCTCAACTAAGAACTTAAGGAGCTCAACGATTCGATGAACAATACCAAAGAAAGGACATTCGGTAAGGCCGTATAGCCAGACCATGATAAAACTAACTGAGAAAAACTTATAACACCCCCCTGTTTCCGTCGTGGGTTAAAAAAACAAAGAAAAACAATGACCCAAATAGTCCTCACAATCACAATAATTATAATAATAATTCTTTACTATGTAAATATTCATGTCATTTATATACATACATCACACTAATATTATAAAGGCGAAAGCTTGTGAGTGTGTTTTTTACTTCTTCACGCACAAACGGCTGGACCAATTTTGATAAAATTTGGTATGGAGGTAGCTGACATCCTAGATTAACACATACGCTACGTTTTATCCCGATATTCCCACGGGATCGAGTCTTATTCGGGTGAAACCGCGGGGCGCAGCTAGTAATATATAATTCGTCACTGGCATTATTAAAGAAAACATTTCTTTTTACTATTAGGTAATACTTTATTTTTCTCCTTGTCAGCCTCGTTGGTCTAGTGGATGCAAGCCCTTCGATTCCCGGGTCGGGCAAAGTGTTACTGGGTTTTTTCATCTGGAATTTCTCAGTAGCAGCCCGGACTCTGGATTTGTGCCCAGTTGATGGCAATAGGCCAACTCAATGTTACATGGGACTTAAACATAACTGGCGAATTGTGGCCGTACTACAGGTACACCTCTGCCCAACCCTTCAGGGAATGCAGGCGTGATGTAATGTTATTTTTCTCCCTCGTAACAATCACTTTTAAAACGTTAAACATTAAGTAGGTCTTCTAAGCGAAAATGTCCCATTGACCTCAAAATACAATGTTTTTGTATATTTTTATTTAGGCCGTTTTAGATAAAGGGACATGGATTACCACTTACAGAACAATGGGCGTAGGATGAGGGATGGGGTATGAGGAAGCTGGACTGTACTCGGTTGGTGTAGAAATAAAAGATAATAAAAAAATAAATTCATAAAGAGGATAAAAACTGGAAAATAAATGGAAATGTTACCATTATTAGGCTATTGGGTTACTAAAGATTTTTAAGAAGTCATCCTGCCTTCATGGGCAGCATCGTCATAACCACCAGTTCAGCTGAAAGACGTCCACTGCTGGACATAGGCCTCCCCCAAACACCTCCACTTCAACCGGTTCTGTGCTTCTCGCATTCAGCGGATTCCTGCGGCCTTCACAAGGTCATTGGTCCACCTTACAGCAATTACTCGCGATTCTTCAGGCGCTTACTGGTCCTCCTGCGGATTTAGTGGGCAGCAAAAGAACAGACACCTTTAATTACTTGTTTTCAAATAATTATTCTATTTGAAATAGCTGCCAGCAGCCCCTATTACATTGCAGTAAATAAAATAACTGGCGAAATGTAAATGTACAATACAACGTTGCTTACCTCCTGGGGAATGATAGACATGATGTTATGTATAAAAATTTTAGTTCCCTTAAACATAAACAAACCCAACACCAAACTATCGATAACTGCACTTACCACGCGACACGTGTCATAGTCAATGACAATAATTTCCCATCCCTATCTGTCGATATCCTCACGTCACAGATTATGATACCACAGCAGTTTGACATAAACTTGTTATCTGCGACCATTTATTTCAAATGTCGACTGCTATATTCTCACATGATCTATTAACAAACGAATATTATAGGTATTGGGTAAACAGTTGAAACAGTGTTAGAACATTTTGTGGGAGGAATTTAGGTGTTTTGAATTTCTGTACTTAATTTAATTTATTATAACTGTTTTGTTCAAGGAAATCTAACTGATCGTCGTCTGTCTTCATTAAAATATCGAAATGATGACAGCGTGAATATCGAAACCACCGTGATGTTCAATAAATATTCCGTAATATTGAAACCAATACTGATAACATTGTTTTAATATTAATATTTACGCCTTTTGGAAGGCTTGCCACAAGATGGACTGATGACCTTGGGAAGGCCGCAGGAATACGCAGGATGCCGGAAACACAGAGCCAGTCGATGACGCAATGCTTGTGGGAGGCCTATGTCCAGTAGTGGACGTCTTTCTGCTGAAATGATGATTAATATTCACGGAATATGCTGAGATTAACTTTTGATTCAATTTCCTAATTGAGTTAAATATTGTCAGGTGTGTGAAACTGAATATAACGACACCTATCAGCAAAATATTCAGAATAGTACTAAAGGGTACAAATTACAAAAAAAAAAGCAAAACGATAATCTGACTGCCGAAAAAACATTTCGCTCAAAAATTAATTTTCCAAAGATAAATCACCGAATGTCAAAACATCGACACTTCCCATCTCTACACTCGACAAAACCGATGACGTCACTGATGACGTAACGCACATCTTTCTTCCATTATCGTACTTAACGATAATGTTCGGGAGAATGATCCAATTTGGTTTATGAAAAAAAAAAAACACCCATAGGATGGTGATAATGCATGGTAAAAGAACCATTTCCATGGAGATTTGGATCAAGAGCAACATGCTGTCAACCGAAATGGGTGTTTGTAGCCATTTTATCAGGTCGATGACACCATCTTCATAAGAAAAGTGCATACTGTTTACTATACAAGAATTTGGACGAAATAAAAGGAGTATGTAAGGGTCTTATAAGAGCATGTTTTTTTTTTTAAGATAATTTTCAAGTTATGGAACAACAAACTGAATGTCATACTTAACAAAGTTCAAATTACATTGCAACCAAATTAGGACCTTTTTGTTACAAATGGTCATTCAAAAATCAACTTAGAATCTATTTCACTAAAGTAGATAACTGATTAAGTAGCGATGGAATGTAAATTATTATCTGAGATTATGAACACTGCTATAGTTTGTAATTGGTTGCGTCGTGTACGGACCTCCATTGAAATACTAGTGCTATGACATTCTGACTGTTCATTGGCGATTAGAGTCGTGGACGATGGGCCTTACATACCTAACGGGAAACTGGTATATGGTGAGATTATGTATGAAGACAAAAATGGGTGAAGAAGGAATTGCTTCATAAATGATAAAGAGCATCTGTTTATGTTGTAAACGCAAGTAAAGAGTTATGTCACTGAACAAAACGCAAAACCTGCAGATAAAAACGTGAAAGTAAATGAATACGTATGACGTGTTTCACGTCTTCCTTCGAAGGGTGTAGAGATGCAGTAAGGGGGTCCCCCGTCAACGAAGTTTCTTACGGGTCACTTGCACGCACGCACACACTCATATAAATAAAATAGAAAGAGACAGAAAGTCATATAGAGGGGGCATAATGCTTTTTATTTACGTGGCGATATCTACCAGTCAACTCCTACCAGAAGCCGCGTTAAGGATCTTCAGTCCAAAAAGTTTGGGGAACTAAATACGAGTCTAGCAGGGTCATGAAGTTTGCAAGTGAATATCGTCATGGACAGTTACGTAATATTCAGTCTTAAATTGCATAAGTTAATGGAAAATTCTTTTCTGTTACTACGTAGTACGTACTGGAACTCCTACAATTCTCAGCAACATAAATTTATTAAAAAAAGCCCACCCGTTCGTTCTGTGCCATAAATAAACACAGAAATACTTTTATCAAACGTTTCCAAACTTTTTCACTTCCGAGTACTGAGTTCTCGGAACTTTTTAATTTGCTGCTAATCTCGGAACATAAATCTGTTCTTTGCATCTTTAGGGAGGAGGCTGTGAAGTTAGCGGGATGGAAAAGGCTTTAAAAGTGGATTATTTTTAGTACTAGCAGCGCCCCGCGGTTTCACCCGCATAAGTTTTCCGTAGGAATATCGGGATAAAAACTATCCTATGTCCTTTCCCGGGACTCAAATTCATCTAAATCGGTTCAGCGGTTTAAGCGTGAAGAGGTAACAGACAGACAAACTTTACTTTCATAAATAAGGTTTTGAGACGTCATTCGACGGTAAATTGCAAACGTTATAATTATGGCGGCCACCGCTGTTCTAGGAAACCGTATCATAAGCAGTAACTTCTGCTTACATAAACTCATGTGTATCAAGGATGAGCTCCAAAGTAAAAAATACTGTGTCCGCAGACTGAAACGAAGTTTAAAAGTTTCATGGCTTGTAATTTCATTACGACTAGAAAACACTCATGATGCTAGATAGTGAGGTTCGGACTTATGTAATGTTTTTCTTCAAAGAACTGTTTTTCAGGGAGACTAAGGCAGTAACTCCATGCCCATACGCCAGCGCAGAGAGCTAAGGGCGCTGACCACCTTGTTCTCTTTTCTTGATTCTCCGTCTTCCCCTGGTTATCTAGCCCCTCACTTTCAGTACATTTGCGCCAACCACAATAAAAATCTGCGTTCATCACACAATCGTCTTCTCCAATGTCCCACTCACCGCACAGACTTCATTCACTCTTCCTTCTTCGTTCAGTCTATCTCTCTGTGGAATGCGCTCCCCCAGGAAATCAGGATGGCTACCAACCGATTATCCTTTAAAGTTAAGGTTCGTGAGCACATTCGCAAGAAGCTGGCAGTATCATCACAACGGTAATATTTTCTCATTGTTTGTCTTATTTCTTTTTATTTTAGTAAGTATATTCGTGTATTTATGTATATTTATTTATGCTTATATTTATATGTAGTATGTAGCTATATATTATATTCATAGTTTTAATAAGTTTATGCGTATCTTTATATTTAATATATTTATTCCTCAATGTTCAGGATTGCACCTACCACTGTTTGTCTCTGCATCACCCAAAGGTTGACTGGTAGAAAATGCCTATGGCATTAAGTCCGCCTCAGTACATTTGTGCTTAATGTATTAAATAAATAAATAACTCCAAAATTACTCTTTTACACTGCCAAAAAGTTGCTTATCTCACTAAGCAACTTATTTTAAGAAGTACCTAAGCATTTTATTGTAATTTATTTCGAAAGGTAACAAAATGTATTTACAAGGCAGATATGAGTGAAAACGCCGGGAGAGGATGCCCTGGAAGGACAGGACATCCTTATTGATGAAGTGCTTCAGAAAGGTCAGTAGTACTCGCAACTGTGCGTGTATGAAATTCTCGTATTTTTAAGAATGTTTGCAGTCGGATCGCAGCCTGAATCTGTCAAAAATACCACTAATTTCCCTACATTTTTGACAAGTTTTTGACATTGATTGCCACTGAGATGAGATTGAGACTAGATTTTGAACGTTTTTAATCACGGGAATTAGCCTTCAGATGTATGAACGTAAACAAGGCAAAAGGAGTATATAATGATCGTAGCAGGTGGCAGTTTCTGCGTACTCTCCAAAACGCGTCAGTTTATAATTTATGTGTATGTACAGACGCCAGCACATCAACCTACTACAATCAGTCAAATATCTTTAATAGATTTTCAACTTTATTGCTAAAGCATAAGGTTGAAAGTTGATTGGGAAAATTTGACAGTTTCGGGTAGCTTGATGTGCTGGCGTCTGTACAATTGAGTTGCAGCCCAGTCAACCAGTTGGAACTTCAGAATCAGTATGTGTTCCCTGAACATGCCAATTAGTTCAACCCTACAAAATATTTACATGTCACCAATTACTCGCTGATTTCGTGGCCTCAACAAATTCCTAAGGCCAAGCTAAAGAAGAGTGTTATGATTAATACGAGTTGTTGCTAACTGCGGCGCTGAAACGCGCGAAGACTTAGTTGTGATGCCCACTGTCTGGGGTGTTGATTGATAACTCAAGTCTGGTGATTAATAACGGCGATTTGTTTTAATTTTGATTGTGCGTATTAGTTTTAAATGCTGTTGTTAGTTTTATCATGCCTGTTTTTACTTCAGAGGTATGCTGACTTAAAGAGCATACCTGATTTCTACAGCTTTGTTTAATTCGTAAATAATAGGTGTGAGCCTCTAGAAGGGCGAATCTCATGATGTTACAGGCTGCGGTGACCACTTACATTCAGGTGAACTGCCTGCTTGTTAGGCATAATATAACACCACACCTGTATTAGATCAGAAGGATGAGGATCTCGTAATTTAAAACGTTCAAAATCTAGTCGCAGTCTCATCTCAGCGATAAACAAATATCAAACCCTTGTCAAAGTGTAGGGAAATTAGAGGTATTTTTTGGCAGATTGAGACTGAGATTAGACTGTGAACGTTCTTAAAATTACGAGAATTGCCCCTCTGGTATTTCCTTATGTTCAAGTTCCATGTAAAAGCGGTGAACTTATTTATGGAGGAGCCTCTGAATATTCATAGTCGGTGACCACTTAACACTAGGCAGTAGGAACAGTGGTAACGTCCCCGACTTACAAGTTGTAGGTCGTGGGTTCGAACCCAGGCAGGCACTTTATTTTGTGTAAATAAATTCATCACCACTGCTCTCAAAACGGTGAAGGAAAACATCTTGAGGAAACCGGCATGTCCTAGAACCAAAAATTCGAAGACATTTGACATCTAACAACCCGCACTGGGCCCGCGTGGTGGATTACAGCCTACTCTCTCCCACAGAGAGGAGGCCTGTGCCCCAGCAGTGGGACAATTATAGGCTGATTATTTATGTCATGTATCATTTATCATTTACAAGACAATATATTACCTACTGTATCCTCAAAGACGAAAAAATGTCATCACTCAAAACTAGCTATGGTTTATGTTAATAAATATTTCTTTGGACGTATCATTACGCTGATGAGTTTGACATCCGGCAGTGTTGGTGATTTATAGTTTTCCGTTAGGTAGACACATTGTGGATCATCGGCTTTTTAACCGAATTTAAGAAAAGGAGGAGGTCTCAATTCGGTTGAATATATTTATTCTTTTTTATGTTTGTTACCTCAGAACTCCGTTATTTATAAACCGATTTGCAAAATTCTTTTTTATTTGAAAGGATAATTTACTCTTAAATTGATCCCATAAATATTTTATCAACATCGGTTCAGTATTTTGGTTTTTAAACCAACATTACTGGTAAAAATTCAAGTAAACGAAATTGGGTCGTTTGCTTTCCAATGACTTTTCAGTGGTGGCTTAGTAGAATTGTCATGGGATGCATTGGGCTTTAAGTGCCGTATCTTTACATAATTAACCGACTTCAAAAAAGAGGAGGTACTCAATTTGTTTTGTTTTTGTATCTATGTAAGTATAGGTAGATATCGCGTAGATATCTCCGGCAATTGTGTATCGATTTAAAAAATCAGAGGTGGTCCCAAATATAAATACATTTTATAAATTTTTAGTTAGCTGTTTTTAGTTAGCTTCATGTATACCTATTTTTTCCACTTACCCCCTTACTAAATAAACGTTGTATAGCGTCTGTATAATAACACAACGCTACGACTAGAATCGACGACTAGAATCAATTGTTTTTACTATAATTTTTGACGTTCAAAAGTGCCTTTACTGTGCCTAATTGAAATAAATGATTTGACTTTGACTTTGACTTTGCTATGTCTTCTTCTTTTGTAAGTCAAATTACTAACGACTGAAAGAGAGAAATCAGTGTGTAACTATTCATCATTCATTTTGTGTGTGTTTCTATTTATAATAAGTACGTTTATTAGTAAGGGGGTTAGTATATATTGATGATGTTATAATAACTTCCTGTCACTGATATTTACATGGCAAGTAGTGTTATACGTTTTTGTGTGGGGTAGGTACAACTAAAAAGTGAAAAATAAAAACTTTAAATTATTTTCAAAACTTTTTTACAAAAAAAAAATACAACTTACTTCCAAAAATACACTACAAAGTGAACAATAACTTTAATTTCGGAAGTCGAAAATGTCTTTGGTTTTATTTTTGTAAAAAAGTTTTAAAAATAATTTATTTTTGACGTGTAAAAGTGTTTGTACTTACCTACTTACAGAAATTAAATCATTATTCTAAAGAGCGATGAAAGAAATACAGAACGCTCGTTATGATGTGTTATTACCCCGCGTTTACACCAAAGTAAGTTAAAACAAACTAACTTTAGGTAACTTGTTGTGTCTACTACATAGTTTCGTTTATTGTTTTAGTTACAGTCAGTCTCTAACAAGTTGTAAATACTAGTTTTATCCAAAACTTTTTAAAACTCAACTCAAAAAGTTGGACAAGACATGTCTGTAACAACGTTAAAACATCATGATACATGTTTCATACATGACACGTTTTCTACAAGTCTTTGACAAGACTTCTCGAAAATAAGTGGCCCAAATTGTTTATGGGTGTAAACAGAAACGCGGGGTTCATAAGAAGGTACTGTCAAAAAAAGAGATAAGTATGCAGGATCGTCGGATATAGCTAAAGTTTAGTAAGAAACCGATGGATGTTGTCAACTGAAATTTAATTTGACAAAGGAGCTCTTTGTTTTTTATTAATAAAATTAAATTTTATTCGAGAACATCCATCGGTTTCTTACGACACTTCAACTATATCCGACGATCCTGCATACTTATCTCTTTTGTTGACTGTACATCAGTTGTTATATCACCACGTACACGACTGCACATCAGCCGGACTCGCACACAAAGGGTTCCTTAAAATATTTAATAGTATTTTCTAAAAAAGCCGAAAAAAAACGTTTCCTGTATGGGAACCCGCTTTCATTCTTAACTTATTTTATTTTTATTATTTTTTATTACAGTGGCTATAGTAGTACATACTCGGGGAAAATTTGAAATGTCTAAATATTGCGGTTTAAAAGATACAGCCCCATGACAGACACAGCGGAACCTTGGTAACAGGGTCCCGTTGGCACCGTTTGGGTACGGAACCCTAAAAACTAAAACAAGACTCCTCTTCTGCAAACCCGCAACAACGACGTCACTCAACAGATTACCTCATCCCAAACATTTAACCCTACCCCGGACAAGCATAAATAACATTTTATAACATCATGCAAATGTCGGGGTAAGCTCGTACCGAACGCACTTGCCAAGTCGCTGCTACGTTAGTGTTAAGTTATGGCAGCAAGTTACGGAAGACTTAAATGTTGTCATATGTTATACTTAATGTTTGTGCTTAAGCAAACGTGCTTGTTGTAAGTTTAAGACGGTTCTTGCATGTGATAGGTAATCGGTGGGTTGTGTGCAGTTCCTTTGTAATATCTAGAGACCGGACTATATGCAACATAAAAGGCCCAAAATATGCATGCAAATATGCAAGTAAAATAGCTAAAATATGCACAAAAATCCATAAAAAGGGCCAAAATATGCATACAATAAGTTTATAAAAGGAAAAAATAAAAAAGTCATATTGTTAAATGTTTATTTTTTATTTTAAAAGGCTCTGTAAATGTATCTACTTAGGTAACAATGTGATTTACAATTTACCTTTAAAAATATGTACGACTAAGTACTGTTCTAAATGTTCTGTAGATAAATTTGTGTCTACGATCGCTTAATAAATTTTTGTAAGCGAAAAAGGACCGTTCTACGTCTATTGAGGTGACTGGGCAGAATTTTAATTTGGGTGCAATGTTTGGACTTATTGTGCCGGGCTAAATTTCACTCGCCCCGTTGATGAAGCTATCAATTTGGCATAAGGTCACTGTGACCGTCCCACTATGAGAGACATCTGAACAATGAGCGAGATCGATATCGAGCGTAAATATGCATTTTTTTTTAAACATGCTACTGCCGCTGAAAAGGGACTAATTGTGCAAATGCATATGCAATATGCATTTGCATAATTATAATCCGGTCCTTAGTAATATCTTTCGTTGAAGTGAAGGGATATCGTAGCGTGCTTCCAGCCTAACCGGAACCACCTGAATACCAGTATTTTACATGGAGCGACTGTCTATCTGACCTCCACAACCATTCAGTCCCATCTTGCTTGTTCATTGTAAGTGTCCGAGGAGCTCTGTGGTTATCTGTTTTCATTGTATGGCCATTTAATGCGGAAGAATGAAGAATATGTCGCGAAGAACGTTTTGAGTATGAATGTGGATGGTTATATAGATAAGAATAGAAGAATAAAACAAAAAAAAATGTTTATTGCAAAACCAAAGAGACCATAGAAATTAATAACGACTAGAACTGGGGTAACCACAGAGATGAGGGCAGATTTGAAGATGAAGATATGGTACGTGGACCCTTAATAAATTTCAATAAGGGCTGGGCCAAATGACGTTAAACGAAAAGGCTTATCTTTTGCCCCACCATGAGCTA
Source organism: Hydraecia micacea (assembly GCA_914767645.1). Lineage (NCBI taxonomy): Eukaryota > Metazoa > Arthropoda > Insecta > Lepidoptera > Noctuidae > Hydraecia > Hydraecia micacea. The sequence continues at coordinate 626,632 of OU611801.1, read as the reverse complement.
TTTTGATTTATTTCTTTCATTTATATATGACGTTAACACGAGAAAGGAAAGAAGTTATTAAAATTTACCTTAAATTAGAAAACTCAGGATATTCATATTTATGAAGCAATATCTACTTTCCTATCCTCTCAATATCATCTCTTAAACTTTCCCACCCGCACCTAATATTAATAAACGAACGAGTCCCAAACTATCACGAAAACTAATACATTCACATCGGCTGAACTAAAGGATTAAATATAATATATCTATGAATCTATCCCAAGTGCTATCAAATTAATATCCCATTTGGGATTAGTACTGGTTCACTTACAAATTGCTACCTGAGCTGGTTTGTTATATCTTGGGGGAAATATACGGAGCCGTACGTATAAATATAGAGGTGTTTTGGGTTTTTGAATCAGTGGGTAAATTGCATGAATTTATTAGTACTATTATAATAAATTAATATCCCTTTTCGGTTTCTTTCAAACTGCGCAACGGATTTTGATGCGGTTTTCACCATCATTTAGAGAATTTAGTCGGAAAAGTTTCATCATCATCATCATCTGCCTATCATTTTCCCAACTATGTTGTGGTCGGCTTCCAGTCTAACCGGAAAACTTATGTTAGTTAATTTATTTAGTCGGGAAAGTTTATGTGTACTATTAAATTAAATTTAACAGAAATTGCGATGTTTTGTTGTTTGATGTTTTTGTTTTGTTAATTATCTTATTTTCTCTTTGACAAGTCGTAAAAATCTTGCGAAACAGGGGCGGGTCACTAGTTAAATAATTGGAAATAAGTTTTTAGTGCAAAATGACATTGTATTTTTCGGCCAACTCGAGTGTTTTCCCGAAAAACTGTTGAGTTCTATTAGGCTGGAATCAGTGTTATTTGATGCGGTTGCATACTGTGGTCACGCGTACCAAGACACTGACGATAAATGGACGTGTATAGTGTAGCGCTGATGGTCAGGGTGCGCGAGTCGATACGAATTGGTACACGACTGACATCAGTGACCGACATCGGCGTAACACTATTTCCAGCCTTACAAAACACGATATTCAACAAATTACAGCGCTTGTCAAAATCGCAGTTAGTGCTCTAGCAAATTGGAGTGTCAAAATGACAAATTGCATTATGACTCCCGTCACACGATAAGCAATACCCATTCTTGCTTTATATATTGCAAAGACCAGTTTCACTTACATAATGCCAAATATATGAGCAGAAAAAGCATTTAGCAATATCTCATTTGAAGCAGTTTAGAAGACCCTTTAAGTACATACAGCAGAATAACCACCTTGCTTATTCGGTCCCCGTTAACCCACTCATATCGCTAGAGAAATAAAATATGAAATATGAACATACATAAAATATATCGCAGAGACCCTGTACCAACCAATAACAGCCGTCCCACACAATAACTCAACGAGAAATAAACTCAAAACTGTACCGAAAAACGCATTACAACAACCAACATAATTTATATCTCGGTTCCACGACGATGCGACAAAAAACGCGACAAATCGCCACTCCGCGCGACTATTCCCTTGAGTGGGTGATTTCTCACACAGATTGGCCCGTCTCTATGATATGTTGTAAGGAAATAGCTACTTCTAATAATAGCTAGTACTCTTGACTTTGAGAATATAATGCGACTAAGAAATATGCTTCAGCTGGAAGTAAAGAATTGTTTAAGAAAGAAAGGAGAGAATGGAGGGAGTGATTTAGAAGCTAACAGTCTTGCTGGAGGTGGCTGCCATCTTTGTTTAAGTTCTTGTTTAAGTTTCTTCAACTATGGGTCTTATAAATAGCTAATTTATACTTAATACTATAAATATGCAACATGTTTTGTTGGTGACAGTTTTCTCTATACTCAATCGTTAATGCTGTTCATCATCGTTCTTTAGATTCACTATAATTGTATGTCATACTCATAACACAACATTATACCTCTTTTTCCCTCTTTTGCCTAACCAAGGCAGAGGTGTACCAGCATATAATACACCCTCATTTCGCCAGTTATGTCTAAGCCCCATGTAACAGGGGACCAGCTATTGCCATCAACTGGGCATGAATCTAGGTTCCGGGCTGCTATTGAGAAATTCCTGATGGAAAACCCAATAACACTTTGCCTAATCTATGTACAGAACCCAGGACAAACGAAGCAGTCAATGGAGTCTTTACTAACGTTAAATTGACATCGGTAGACGAGGGAGCACGTTATAACATGTTTTTACTTTATTACGGTGTCAATTTTACACAACACTAAAAAGTTTCCATCATCCACGGATGCAACCACCAACAAACTATTTCGAAACCTAACCTACCTCCCGCCAAATTCCTGTTTCCCTTGTATCCGCTTAAAAATTTTCAAATTCCAAAAAAGTATTTTCGTGCAACAACCGACCGTGTCGTGTCCACTCGCTTCCCGAATAACTACGAGTACATGAAAGTTTCAGTAACAATGTGAACTGTGGCTGTAACATAGATGCAGTCAAAAATGGCGGCCGAAGTTCAGAACATGTCTGAGTTGTTTTTAGCTAGTAATCAGTATTGACAGATGAAGGCTATTTTTGTGCTGGTCTATTGGAAGTTTGTCTAGTTGGGTTACGAAATCGAAGATATATATATATTTTGGTACAAGTTGAATTTTAAACTCTGTGTCTTTTGTGTATGGTATAATCTGAAGTGACAGCAATGAATTGGTAGTGTGACTTAGCATTGCTCAAATTGGATTCTCGTGAGAAAACTGACACTTGAAACGATTAGACTTTGCTGCAATGCGCTTGCATTGTCATTTTCATAGAGTGAATTGTACCCCAACAATGAAGTTTATGGAAAGTTTATGAATAACGGGAAATATAATCTGTATCCCTAGAAGGATATATATTATTATAGTGACCTTATTGGTGATGATTTTCGGACAAGTCAGGTGTGGTACGAGTAGTCAGAACCGCTGTGCGTGTATGGATGTATAAACGTAAATGAAGCAAAATTAGTATGTAAGGATCGTAAGGAGTATAAACGGCGCGAGATTATGTATCTGTAAGTAATTGATTATGTTTCTGTAAGTAATTAATTATGTATCTGTAAGTAATTGATTATGTCTAATCGATAAAGTCGACCAGATTGTCGAAGTTAGGGAAGAATGGAACAAAAGGTTGTTTACCGTAGCGGTATATATGGAGTTGGCTTAAAAAAAACATGTTCAATGAGTATTCTCATTTCTGCTCTATCCATACTAATATTATAAATGCGAAAGTAACTCTACCTGTCTGTTAACTTTTCACGCCTTAAAGAATTTTGATGAAATTCAACACACGGTTAGACCATGGCCTAGGTTAGGATATAGATTACCTTTCATCCCGGTAATACGTTTTCAAGGAAAGTTTTGAGTATGAATGTCGATGGCTATAAGTGTAGGAGAAGACCAAAGAAACGATTTATGGAATGTGCGAATGATGATATTATGGTTAGAAAGGGGGTGAATACCGCGATCACGACTAATAGAAAAGTATGGAAGAAAAAGAGATGTTGCGCCGGCCCCAAATAAATGGAGATAAGAGATGTTGCGCCGGCCCCAAATAAATGGAGATAAGAGCAATACTGGAGAATAATATTGGGATATTGAGAGAATGAATCCAGTCTTACCAAGGGGTATCGTATTACCCAGTAACTGGGTTGTGGAGGTCCGATAGGCAGTCGCTCCATGTAAAATACTGGTATTCAGCTGCATCCGGTTAGACTGGAAGCCGACCCCAACATAGTTGGGAAAAGGCTAGGCAGATGATGATGATGATTGAGAGAATGAATACGTTCTCGTGGGATAAGTTCCGACCTCCACTCGGACAAGCCGCGGTCACAAGCTAGTACTCATACTGAACAAAATGTTCGTTCAACACCTTCCACTTACAGGATAACGCAACAAAAATCCACATCCATCACAATTTAAAACGATTTTGAACCGTTTTATAGTCTAAAAATCTATCAGATCGACATGAACAAGTTAAATCGTCGATCGACGGTGCGCTAACGACTCCTGACGTTATGTGACGTCATGTGACGCGCTTTACCGTCAATTTGTCGAAACTGACGGAAAAATGCGACGCGATTCGCATGAAGCGGTGTTAATATGGTGAGGGGCTTAAGTGCTTTTAAAAAAGGGCTTGTTGAATATATTTGGATTAGTATTATGTGCTGTATCGTTAGGTAAACAGTTTTAAATAGTGTCTCTAGGTCATCGATTGATTTCGACATCTTGAAATCAATTAAAGCTATCTTTAATTAATTTCATTATGACATGTCTTGTCAGGATACTAGTAAAGAACTACTTTCATTGGGCTAGTCGCCGGTCTATTTACCACAACAACAATCACCAAAACCATTTCATCACTCCCCTCACAACAAAGCGACAAACAGTCAATCTTTACAACATTAGCGCTTGTCACTTGCATCGTCTAACCGAATGACACCGTGTTAGAATCAAAGCGATATGGTCACGCTCCGTCACGTATATACGACACACGTAGCGTGCCAACCGTGCCGAGCGTGCCGAGTGTTGAACACTACAGAGGTAGTGCAACTAGTTGGGGGCTGAGGTTGACCGTGAGGAGGAAAAGGCTTTATTCTCGTGGGTGTTGTAAGGAGAGGTAAGCAAGATTCTTATGTTTTACTGCCTGCTATTTAGTTTAATACTAACACTCAATTTCAGGGCCGGTTGTTTTAAATGGTTGGTTAACGTACGTCAAATAATAACGATTACGTACTCGTTATTATTCGAGGTACGATTGTCATTTGAAACAACGCTTTTTTTGGTTTGACGACAGTTACCGCCATTTTTGACTATACGCGTGGACGTGAAACAACCCGCCCTAAGTCTACATTATAGCAGAAAAGGCCAGTTTTTTATAAGAAGTGATTCGTATCTTTACATGTGAAAATGTTTCCAGAATTGTTGCGTGGTGGTGGCTAATTTTGAAGGGATAATCCTGTCATTCGTAAGCCATTTTAATTTTGTACACCTACCTTATACATTGGACTTAGACCTTAACAGAAAATGCTCAAACGGATAGGCAGAGGTGCAAATTAAGTACACCCATATTTCGCCTGTTCAAAAGCATGATACGTAAACAACAACATTTTACGATCACTCATAATTATCTTGGTTTGTTTATCCATACTTTAATATTATAAATGCGAAAGTGTGTCTGTCTGTTACCTCTTCGCGCTTAAACTGCTGAACCGATTTAGATAAAATTTGGTATAGTTTAAGTCCCGGGAAAGGAAATAGGATAGTTCTTATTCCGAAATTCCCACGGAAACTTATGCGAGTGAAACCGCGGGGCACTGCTTGTATAATATATATATTTTACTTATATATATAGACTGAACAGAATTTATACATATGTAATTATATGATTACTCCCTTTCGAAGAGATGAGATCTATGTCCCCGCAGTAGGAACAGTATAGGCTGATTATACCTATGTTGATACTGATGCATATCTTGGTCAATAATAGTGATACAGCATTACTGACTCTAGTCTCTGGTGTACCTATCTACTTATAATAAATCTTCAACACAAACAAACCCCAGAACATTCTCTTTACGTATAAACATTAATCAATCATCCTCTGGCCTTAATCCGGTAACAAAAAGTCAGACGCACGACAATCTAAGATGGCGACGCGACAATAAACAGCACCACTAGTAGTACAATAGTTTCTGAGACGTTGTCAACAATAGAAAGGACGTGACAAAATGAAATCTGAAGCTAGAAATGGCAGCAGTTCTTTTGAAGGAGCAGTTCTACCACCACACATATATCTTACGTCAAACAACGCTGCCGTGTCCCGGTTGTGACAGCTATATTTATAAGGTGCTGGCAAAAGTCAAGTCATTTATTTCAATGAGGCACATAAGTGGCACTTGTGAATGTCAAAATGTACAAGACAATGGAATTGATTCCAGGTCTTTGCTCCTACGGTTCTATGTTGGATGGACCGAGCGCCGGGAGCGGATAATGGAAGACCAGGTGATGTTAAAATCATAATCAAAAGTCATTTATTTAAACTAGGCTGAGAATCAGCACTTTTCGAACGTCAAAATTACATAAGACAGTCCCCCAAAACTCCCGCCCTTCGCCACTTCCTAGTGCTTTCGCTGGCGAGAAGAAATGGCGGAACAAACTCCACAGCAGCAAAGCTGTCTGTTCAGATAGAAAATAATTGATTTTATACAACACTAGGTATAAAAATAATTAACGTTACAGGACACAGGACATTAAATTAAATTATTTGCCATAGGTTAGCTAGCCACGCCAATATACCAACAAATGCAATAAACACTATACGTAATAAAAAAAAAAAAAATGGTAAACATTAAAAATGTAAACAAAAAAAAAACTTACTACCTAAATAAAAGCCTCCAGGTTTAAAGGGCGTTGCAGCTTACATATTTATGCAATGCTGGGTTCTGTTTACATAGTATAGGTACCGAAAGCAATAACCCCCTTGCCATCGTTTTTGAAAGGTTATACCAATGTCTATAGTGAAATTAATAAAGACAATGGAGATATTCGAATTAAACTGATTTTCGAAACAAAAAAGTCTGACACTGTAAAGAAAACCTGACTTCAATACCTGTCTTAAAAATGGCTGCAACAGACGCAGCCAAACAATACCCAAAAAAATATTTTCTACATAAACCCATGCCCTATTTTCCTCCACATACATCGGAAAACCTTTCACAAGTCGGTTTGAAACAATATTTACTTAAGTTAATGACTACGGTGTCTGCCTACCCCACAAACATGACTGGTATATAATTATTATGATGAACAAACAGAGTTATGATGGGACGTCCGTATAACATATATATGTTTTTAGGTCACTAAAGCCACTATTGCTACGTTGAGTTTAAAGTTTAATTATATTGTTTTGAGTTATGAAGTTTGCGATGAAAAGTTATTTATTTTCAACTTTTATTTAGTTTGGCAGGGGAACTAGATGGTCTGTCATTTTCAGATTTCAGACTATCAGGATTTCTGTCCAGATGTCCTCACATGGTTTTTCTTTACTGTAATTCAGTGATATTCGAACTTGAAAAGAAGGTATACTTGCAGACAATGTGGACATAAGAAAACCGGTCAAGTGCGAGTCGGGCTCTCGCCCCGCGGGTTCCGTACAAATTCGTAGGTATTTAGGTAACTATAATATAAAGCTTGATAACTCCTGAGAAAAAGGGTCTTGACAGAGGGAAATACAGACGGACAACGAAGTGATTTTATAAGGGTTCCGTTTTTCCTTTTGAGGTACGGAACCCTAAAAAACAAAGTATAAGTTGTTACTTGCAATGGCATCAAACTCGAGATGTTTGCGATTAGAGTTTTTTAAGGGAGATATGAAATTATATGAAACATGCACAAATAAAATGTTTCTCACATACCCAGCCAGTGACCTTCGAAGCCCTGTCTATAAAAATATTCGATTTTAGACACATGAGGAAAGTTTTAAGTATGAACTTGCGGGAAGACCAAAGAAACTGCGTGCAAGATGATATGACAAGAAAGGGGGTGGATACTGAGACGACGTCTAATAGAGAAGTATGGAAACATATGAATACATTGGGATAGGGCGAGACAATGATGATTATAAACACTTGCTCTAAGAACCATCTCTTGTCTTTTAAAAATATATCAAAAAAAGCGAGCAATTGTTTTCAAGCTGCAAGAATGACACAGTGTATCCAGTTACATACGTTGTCAGGATCGATACACTCTGATGCATATGCAAGTAGCCTCTTTGTAGTCAGTTAAGTGCCGTAGTTACGGTCAGTGACGTCACTACAGTGTAGTACTTACTTTAAATTTTATACTTTTTCTACCCGACTACTATGGAGTATGGAGTAACTATGGAGTTTCCTGCCCATTATTTACTATACGAAGCTTCCTTTTGGCAGGGACAACTAGAATCAACTCTATTTTCTTACAAATTTTGACGTAAAAAAAAAAAATTAATGGCTTTCTTGAAATACCCGTAAATGATTTGACTTTGACTTTACTATATTCCAATTTCGGTAGGATTTTTCATCGTACAATTTTGGATCAATTATGGCACCTTACCGAAGAATATCGTGTTACCCAGTTACTGGTTACTGGTTGTGTACTGGTTGTGTTGGTCAGATATTATTATGCAGTCGCTACATGTAAAATACTGGTATTCAGCTGCATCCGGTTAGGCAGGAAGCCGCTCGCAAAATGGTTGGGATAAAGCTAGGCAGATGATGGTGATGATGTTCTTCTCCATCAAGATTTAAACAAACAAAGCATTTCTGTCATTTGAGTCACAGCAGATAATAGAGCATCATTGCCCGTTCTCTCGCTAATACAACACAATGGCCTATTGTCTATACGCTATAGTTTGGCAAATGGCCCAGGTAATGTAGAGTGGTTATCTGGTTATCGCCGTCTATAGTCACCTGCAGTACTAAGAGGTTTACCTATGTATAGCAGATCCAACAGATATAGTGAAGACTAGCTGTGCCCGCGACTTCGTTCGCGTGCATGACGGAAAATGTTTCAATTTTTTTGCGCAGAACCCTAATTCTTTTTCTAAAATAAAAGTAGCCAGCGCTGGGGCTCTGTCTTGCATAGGGTCGCAGCAGAATGCTGAGAGATAGCCGTTTTGTGTGGCTGTAACGCGTTTCCCTTACCTTCTTTTTTTATTTTAGTTTTGTGTTTGTGTTAATTTTTGCGTCATGTTCACCGCAAATAAACGTATTTTCTTTCTTTCCTAAGTTACTCCTTATTACATCAGCTATCTGCCAGTGAAAGTCCCGTTAAAATCGGTCCAGCCGTTTCAGAGATTAGCCGGAACAAACAGACAGACAGACAGAAATTAAAAAAAAAATATTTTGGAATATGTACCTACCGTGTATACATCCATGTGCATTTAGTAAAAAGCGGTTATTTTAATATTACAAACAGACACTACAATTTTATTTGTATGTATGTATGTATAGATGTCTCGTCCCTTTAAAATTATCAGCACATAGATATATCCTATAAACCGGGTTATTTGGTGGCTGAAAGTCTCGATCGTTGTACAGAGGCCAGCACATCAAGCTAACCCAATCTGTCAAATTTTCCCAATTGAATATGAACCTTATTCCTTTGTAGTTAAGTTGAAAATCTATCAAAGAAATTTGACAGATTGGGGTAGCTTGATATGCTGGCCTCTGTACTTTCTTTTATTCTTAGGTCCCGTTAACACGACGATGATCTGAAATAAAATTCTCGTACATTAAAAAAACGTTAAAATTCAGTTGATACGTCATCATCCCACTTTTCATATGGTTAAAAACAAAATAATTATGCATTATGAAACTATCATGTGATTCCAAAATTATACTGTGAAAATATACTGGGGCCTATTTAATAAAGCCACAGGTGACAGAAGACAGGTGACAGGTGACTGGCGGCAATCTGACAATACGAAAATTGTACAAGCTTCTTATATACATTTTCTGCTTCAACACCACCTGTCGTGAAAATGTGACAATTTAGGTACGTAATTTTTTGACAAATATGTAACATTGTCAGTTAATAGGTTCTGATCCTAGCCGTGTGAACGGGGCCTTACATAAAAAAAAATCTACTACGAAACCCACTGCTATAAACAGACTACTCTTGGTTTGTGAAACTCTATTAAAATAATTACGTTTTCAAATCTCGTGTGTAGAAATTTGATTGGAAGTTGTCATTTCCATCAACGGGTTCAATTGGTTAAAATGTTCTGAGTAGCAAATCTCGTAATTTTAAGAACGTTCACAGTCTGGTCTCAGTCGCAATCTGTCAAATATACCTCTAATTTCCCTACTTTTTTGACATTTATTGTCGCTGAGATGAGATTGCGACTAGATTTTAAACGTTTTTAGTTATGGGAATTGGCGTTCAGATCACAATGGCTAATATAACTGTACAAGAATACAAGAATCTTTTAATGCGTGGCCAAAATCAGAACTAAAGACGCCATCTTGTATTTTGAGTACAGTTCCCAACACAGTATATCAGAAATGTTTACCAACATCGTCCCCATATTAACGTCAGCCGAGCGCCACAAAATCCTTGTAGAGCAGCAGATACAGAGATTTGACAACGTGTTAGTTAATTTTTATGTTAATCAGTCTTTCTGAATCCACGTATAAGTTTATTTTTAGACCTTTCCAACAAACTTTTACATGAGCCAATAATGAACATTCCAGAAACATGTAGAACACTCTTCAGATTTCGATACATGGCAAGTTATAAGAACTTAGTTTATTACAAGCACATAATCCCGTGAAAGTTTCAACAATGGCGGGTAAAGAAGTGTCTAAAATTTAATAAACTCAGCCGTATACATACTTAGGGCTTTTGGAGAAGATGTGGGGGTTGCTGGAAGAGGTAGCGTGGTGTGGTGTGGTAGATGAGCGTAGTTGGATTGTGATTGTGAAGTATACTGTATAAGCGTGTGTTTTGGTTGCCAATCTCGATACTTCAGCGACTATCAAAGTAATCTATGTATCAATGGTGCTCTGCTATCGTTATAGTGCAAGCTTTATCAAATACAGCTAACCCTTTATTAATAAAGTGATAACCATACATTTCTCGACGTTAAAGTTTGGCATAATTTAACTCCACGTTATATGGATAATAATGTTTAGTGTCTCATCTTGGCATTGTCCATCCCATCATGTATTGCAAAAACCATAACCAAAAGTGTCGAATTTCCTTGTCCAGTCCTTTAATATATACAGATTACATTACATAAGATTACAGATATAACTGCCACTACACAAAGACATAATCTTGTCCACCCTGGCGTAACATTGGTTCAATACAAGCCTATATTTCAAGTTACACCTTCCACAAACCCTCTACATCTGTGTCTTTCGGCTGTATACTCAAAACGTAATCTCGTAAACTGAGGCTGCAAATTCACCCCCCCCCCCTTGCCCCCCCCCCCCACCCCTCTGCGTATAAATAGCATCTTAGTAGTACAACTTCCTTCAGAAGACGTGAACATCTTTTAAATGAGGCTGACTTGATAAATGTTACGTACTTTATTAAGGAAACAGTTTTGAAGAATTAGAATGACGTTGTTGTGATATTATTCATTGATAGTACCTACTCGTATAATACTACGGAAAGAAAGCTTTCAATTTAGTTGTTTTATAACATCACGCCGATTTCCTTCGAAAGGTTAGGCCTGCCAGCCGATTATGTAAAATTCTCATCGTGAAAACTCAGGTCAAGTGAGCTGGAAGTGAGCTGTCAATCCCTAGCGATGCCAAGTATCAGGTGGAATGACAGCTCACTTCACACTTATTTCACCTTAGATGTCACGGTGAGATTTTTACAGAATAGGTCGGCTGGTATATCCTCATTTCGCCACTTATGTTTTAGTCCTTTGTAATAGGGGACGAGCCTATTGTCATGAACCGGTCACAATTCTAGGCTCCAGACTGAAACATAGGTAGGTACAGACGCCAGCACATTAAGCTACTACAATCTGTCAAATTCCTTTAATAGATTTTTAACTTTAATGCTAGAGCAAAAGGTTCAAAGTTGATTGGAAAAATTTGACAGTTTCGGGTAGCTTGATGTGCTGGCGTCTGTACATAACGTCGCGCCTGTAGGTATTCGCCGAACGGCGGTAGACAGAGGTGTACCGATACTACTTCCACATTTAGCTAGATACGTCCCATGTAATAGGGGGCGAGCCTATTTCATCACCACTGCTCTCAAAAGAGTGAAGGAAAACATCTTGAAGAAACCGACATATTCGAGTACCAAAAATTCGAAGACATGTGACATCTAACTACCCGCACTGGGCCCGCGTGGTAGATTACGGCCTACTCCCTTTCACGGAGAGGTGGCTTGTGTCCCAGCAGTGGGAAAATCATATGCTAATTATGCTATGATTATGCAATTGCCATCAACCGGTCACAAACCTAGACTCCAGGGTGCTACAGAGAAATTCCCCAAGAATAAAAAGTGGCACTCCGGGAGTGCCGACAGAAGTGAAAACAAAACACAAACAGAATACTTTGCCATCACTCACTGACATATCGGATATACATTAAAACCGAGTACATCCCGAGGACAGCCGAAGACATCCGAAGCGGTATCATGTTCGAAGTTTTCACTTCAAAAACCCAGGGCCTAGGACGTTAATGCTTAGCAGTAGCGCTTGCAGCCATTAAATTACGAGCCTATCCAATTACCAAAAGAAAACTAGACTTTATCTTAAGTACTTTATTACTAACACACAGATTATAACATAGAAAGAAAGAAAAAAAGTTTATTAGGTCACAGTTCGTGAAACACAAAATACAAAATAAAAAAAAATAAAAAAGGTTTCAGACAACAATAGTGTGTGCCTCACGGCTGCGCTAAAAAAGGCTCATTTCAGCATTAATGCCAGACAGATGCTGTCTGACGCTGGTTTTCAAATGAACCTTTAGGAAACCATATTTAACCAAGTCTAGTTTATAATTCGCTGAAACGAAGGCTTACAGTTTGAGATCCGTAAACCGATCGAATAATTTCCAAAGTACTTACATAGTTCAATCTGCTGTAGTTTACTTCCTCATACAATATCCTAGGATGTTCTATAGCAGGGATGGGCAACCTTTGGAAAGTTGCGGGAGGAACCATAGATCACTATTGAAGTAGGGGCTCTAGGTACATAAGAGGTAGATAGATAGATAGATAGAGATAATATAATAATAGATAGAGATAATAGACGAGTGAGTCGCGATAAAGTTGTGACTTACAACATTTTGTTATACATTGCTTGAAGACACCACAATCTTATATGAAAAAGGTGCTCAAAACAAGCAATGGACAACATCTATCATGAAAGTATCAGTTTTTGCGCGTTAGGTTTGAATCTACCTGGAAGAATGCTAGTTAGGCATAAACTAAGAATCAACATCCTTGTTTCACGCGCGATTTTAAAAGTTTTGCGGGCCGGATCAAAAGCCGGATCGGGCCGCATCCGGCCCGTGGGCCACGCGTTGCCCATATTATGTTCTATAGTATTAATGTCAAGGCTAATCTACATATAAATAGATCCAATCACCGTGCCCGTGTTACTATTATAATTATAACCGTGTGGATGGGTGATAATTAGGTATACACCTCTGTCAACCCCATTGTGGTATACAGCCGTGATATTATATCATCATTTCAGCTGAAAAATGTCCACTGCTGAACAAAGGTTTCCTTCAAGCACCGCCACTTCAACCGGTTCTGTGCTTCTCGCATCCAGCGGATTCCTGCGGCTTTCACCAGGTCTTCGGTCCTTCTTGTGGAGGCCTTTCAACGCTTCGTCTTCAGGTACGCGGTCGCCACTCCTTTCGGCGCCATCAGCCATCTGTTCTGCGAGCAATATGCCCTGCCCACTGCCACTTAAGTTTAGTAATTCTTCGGGCTATGTTGGTTACTTTGGTTCTCCTACGAATCTCTTCATTTTTGATTCGATCACGTAATAAATGTATGTTTATCTATAACATAATATTATCACAAATCCTATTTCCTAATGCTTCAAAGTTTCAGCTTATGCCAGTACGCCGACCGCCTAACCAATAACAGTTATTTCTTACCTGACTTTGGTAAACATAACTTTGAAGGCTTTAATGAGTCCTTGTATTTAAGTAAGGATTAGATTCTAAGTTACGTTGTGTGATCTAGGAATAACTTGGTTAAGCTGGGGAAGGTAAGTTTAAGGGCTAAGATTAGAACGGTGTGGTTTATTTACCTTATTAAGAAGTTGGTTTTGAGTTTTTGACATAATTTTTTAAACTCAATTGAAAATAACACCAGCCAAATGCACGATGACCTGGGTATTAGTCTCCACACAATGGGTGCTTGAAGATGGACGGTGCCACCGAGGCCGGCCTCGATAAGATGGCGAGATGACCTGGACGAGTACCGCGAGGGTTGATTCGAGGTGGTGCGGGAAAAGAGTTCCTGGAAGGATTTGGAGGGGGCTTTTGCCCAGCTGTGGGACAGAATACGCTAACAAAAAAAAATGCTTTCTTTAATAGGATAAACGGTGTTGGTCTAGGGCCAGACCTGTGAGTCGTCAGTGGCGGGTTTGTGCCCAGGCGCCTGCACACCTTTTCTATTTTATATTATCCCGTGTCCCGCTGCTGTGCAAAGGCCTCCATACTCTCCTTTTTCCTATCTCTATCCAGAACTGCCAAGTAGCAATCTTTGTTAAAGGAGGCGAACACTTTATTTTGTGTAACATATTTCGACAAAACTGTTTAAAAACAGTGTGAAAAACTGCTACTACTAGATTTAAAGACATGTGACATCCACCAACACTGGGCGGCTGCTTGGTGTATAAGGCCCACTCCCTCTCTCAGAGTGGAGGCCTGTGTCCCAGCAGTGGGAACATTATAGGCTGATTAGTGGTTATGCTATTCGTAGGTACCTTCAAAGGAAGCTTAATGTTCAGCATTAAAGGTTAAAAAAAACATGTTTCCTGAAAACTCTGTGACCTTTGAACTAAATTGATAATTTACTTTTGTTCAAAATTAATGAGAGACTTTCTTTTACGACCACAACATAAAATGAATGTCGCCTTGTTTAGGAAAAGAAACAGAAAAAGTTAAAAATTACGTTTTGACCTCTTTAGAGTGAGGCCGCCGGTGCGGTGCGGCGCCGGAGCGGTACCGCAACGTCATCCTACATACAAATCACTATGCCATGTCACACGATGCGTTGGGCCGCCGTGCGGCCTCGCACGGTTGGCGCGCCGCGCTTGTGACCTGCGAGACGAGGAGGGGAGGGGTGATAGCGTTCTACTGCGGTGCCGCACCGCCCGTGTGGCACCCTATAGTTCGAATTAATTGCGGTGCGTTGCCGCACCGCACCGTTCACGCATCGTGTGGCCTCGCTCTTACTTGTAGGTAAGTACTGCTATTACAATACCGTAAAAATCATTGAATAATGAGAAAGGATTGTATTTTTGTTTGTATTACGTTACTGGTTGTGTGGTATTTTCTTTGTTTCTTTCAGTCACTTCATGTAAAATACTGGTATTCGGCTGCATCTGATTATAATGGAGGCTGACCCCATCATAGTTGAAAAGGAAAAAGCTATGCAGATACAAAACCGCGTAAATATATACATCATCATCATCATGATTCACAGCCCAACTTTACTCACTACTGGGCATAGACCTTGCTTCTCTTGTGTCAATCACCAGGCTTCTGTGCCAGCCTCATCCACTTTTTGCCCGGGATGGCAACAAAACCAAAAAAAACCTATATATAAGTATTATGTCTTAAATAAAGTTAAGAAAATTTCGCCTTGTTTTAATATTATATCAGCCAATTCGGGACAAACTACTTTAAAAGTTTTTAACTTTAGCTTGTTTTAAGCGGCATCTGTTCTAGGCCTTGATTTATTATGTATCGACTTGTCGACTAGACTACTTGGCTGAAGTTTTATTTTAAGCTTTAATTCTCCACTTTAACGAAATATAACGCCTGTATTCCCTAAAGGGGAAGACAGAGGTCGGTATAAAACATTTTATTACAGTTCCCACATATTAGAAGGCGATCCTATTGTCATCAACTCATCATACGTGTGTGCGACTACGCACATGCGAACTACGCATTATACTGATGTCACGCAAAATTCTGCATCGCGCAAGCAGAGTTTACCGCGCAACTAGCATATATACAACGTCCTAACGTCAATCGTCGGACAAAACAACGGGCGGCAAAGCTTAATAATAGTTTATCCAACCTAGGGATCGAAGTATCGAACCCAAGACTACTGTACTATCGACAGAACATAATTAATGCCTCAAAATCCTCGCTAATTGTTGCTATTTAGTCAAAGCTTCCTGAATGACAGCTTTTAGTAACTACTAAAAGCCGTCATTCAGGAAGATTTGAAAGCCAGTTCCCATGTTGTCTGACTGGTTTTTTCAAGTGTTCTGCATTCGACAGCGGGACTAGGCTTTATTTGTACACAACTCGAGTACTAAGTGTACTCTCTAAGTCAGTGATGTACCTAGATGCCAAAGCTGGATGGTTCAATATTGAAACGGGAAAGGAATAATACACTTCACACTTGAAGAATAATCACAAATATTTATTGATAATAATGTATTTTTATACAGTTGGGCAGAGTTTCGACTTATCTAATGTACGGCAGCAAAAAATTTACTCGCAAAATGAGCGATCCGATTACTTATAAATACCCTTCGACGGTCGGGTGTGACGTCACTAACGGTCCCTGGCTGGCTTGGCTGACAATTTTAGCTCCAAATTGTCGTAAAGAGGCATTGGCTTGGCGTTGGCTTGGCTTGGCGTGGGCTGATCTCATGACGTGGCGTTACAATATATTAAAAATAATTTATCGACACTAAACTTATTTTCTAAATCCTATAGCCCTTCAAATGATATTTGGATTTTGCGCCGCAATAGATTAATAGTCTGGCTGGTGTAAAATATATACTTTTACAGGGCAACAGCCCAACGGCTATGCCTTTTGACTGGCCGAGCAACAAATCATTTTATTGTGCATTTGACAGACTGTCGACGAGTGACGACGCTTGAGTACTACGGCCGTCGCACTTTTGGCAGGCACTTGTTAGCCTCACTTCACATCAACTGCCATTTAGCAAGGATGGAATAGAATAGAATAGAATTTATTTTTCTTACGACAAATTACAACTTAAAGTTAAATTAGTGTACAGATACAATTTTGTACTTAATTTGCGGGAGACTGGTGCCTAAACTAAGTTTTTTACAAAACCTGTAAGTCAGATCACCAGACGCCCTTAACAATCTATATATTTCAAGTATTGTACTGAAAACGTTTTGTTTGAAATCACAGTAGTATTAATTCATTCATTATTATGTAATTTATTAAAATATTACAATTATTTAATTTATAGTATAACTAATAATATTGCAAATAAGATTTTATTTACTGAAGTGAAAACTTCTTTAGCGGCGTTGTACACTTTTTTTGTAATGGGTAAAAAATGTTAAACTTGCGTCAGGACACGTGACCTGATCGAAAATTCGTAAAACGGATGGAGAGTAGACAGCCGGGCGGCGCGGCGTAGGAGTATCCCCCTCTCTTTCTACGGCGCGGCGAAAATGTATACCCGACACCGCTTCGGATGTGTTCGGCTGTCCTCGAGATGTACTCTTTTTTAATGTATATCCGATATGTCAGTGAATGACGGCAAAGTATTCTGTTTGTGTTTTGTTTTCACTTCTGTCGGCACTACCGGAGTGCCACTGTTTTTTTTTAAAGTAAGAAACATGCAAATAATGTATGAGAGTGTAGGGTGTCTGTGTGATGTGGAGTGAGTGTGTGTATGAGTATGTGGAAGTGGGGTGTGTGTATGAGCTTGCGTGCGTTATGGACGGACATCGCTCTGGCAGTTTTTTCCCCGCGTGAAATTTTCGTATTGGTAATGAAAGTATTTTAGAAAACTGTCTCGTTGGTCTAGTGGCCTCTAGCGCTACTGGTGAGCATGGGGTCCTGGGTTTGATTTCCAGGTCGGGCACAAATGCAGACTTCGAACTGCTACTGAGAAATTCCAGATTCAAAAACCCAGTAACTCTTTTTACTGGGTTTTTGAATCTGGAATTTCTCAGTAGCAGTTCGAAGTCTGCATTTGTGCAACCAGGCACATATGTATGATGGCTATAGGCTCGTACCCTATTACGTAGTACTTGAACATAACTGACGAAATGTGGGTGTACTATAGGTATACCTCTGCCCAACACTTCGGGGAAACAAGGTTATATAATTTATTTTAGAAAAATACCACTCGAAAGTCATTCAAATTTTTGATAAATTTTTCAAATAAGTTTATTTGAAAAAAAATATCAAAAATATGAATGACATGCAACCCACATTTTCTTTAGTAGCAATCATGCATCAACCAATTAAAAACATTTTCACTCAATAAAATAAATCAATGAATGAACAATACAGACAGCAGAAATGAATTCAATTAACATAAATTTCCGGATTATATTTTATCGATATAATCCAACACTACACGTCAGCTTATCACAATACGACAGAATTAAGTGCTGACTATAATTTAACAGAGAATGTTCTAGTAATTGGTTATCATTAATTAACAGCCAGTAATAATTACACGTGTATGATCTCTATAGTTATTTTGGGATAGATCGGGTTTTCTAATTGTAATTAAGGGCTGATTTCTATGTTTAACCGCTTAGGTACTTATTTATTATTTACCTTTACTTATCTTATCATAGACCTAATTTGAAAGTGTGGCTATCATCTATTAACATAATATTATTTATATAAAATACTTATATTTACTTTTCCCATCGCCGATTAACGAGAAGCGAGTAGAGCTAGCAACTAAAGACAAGTTGACGAGCAACGAGCAGAGAATGCATGACGGCGACGAGCGATTACTTGCTGGTTTGCGTATGTATCAAGTGCGAGTCTCTCAGCGAGTGTTCTACCCGCCAAGCGAGAGTCGCTCAGCGAGTACTCTCTTTGATAGTTCTTGTCGCTGCGTCAACCGAGTACTCGCTGGCGGTGTGAACAGTCAGCGACCAACTAATCAATATGTCTTTTACTTACACGAGATCTACAATCACACTAATATTATAAATCCGAAAGTTTGTGAGTGTGTGTGTGTTTATATGTTTGTTACTTCTTCACGCTCAAACGGCTCTACCAATTTTGATAAAATTTTGTATGTGAAACCGCGGGGCGCAACTAGTCATTTATATATTACTAGCTGCGCCCCGCGGTTTCACCCGCGTAAATATCGATCCCGTGGGAATATCGGGATAAAAAGTAGCCTATATGTTAATCCAGGGTGTCGGCTACCTCCATATTTTTTTTAATCAAAATTGGTCCAGCCGTTTCAGCGTGAAGAAGTAACAAACATATAAACACACTGCACACACAAACTATTGCCTTTATAATAATTAGTGTGATTATGTTTCTTGAGCGAGAAAATCGTCGGCGATGAGATAGTACTTACCTTAACACTTAACAAGTAATAACAAGATTATACTTAACAAGTTTTGACTGGTTGAATTGGTTGCTGTAAAACTATGGATCAATATTAAACGTCAACAAATTAGACGCTTTGTCAAAAAAATTAATTCGTGGTATTCGGCCATTAACACCGATTTGATTTTGCAGACATTTTGGCACGAATGAAAAAAATAATGCTCTAAGAAGGTCAGAGATGATATTCGAATGTCAAACATTATCTTTATCTAAGGGATAATTTTTCCAACGCAAGATAGTTTTATCGGAGGAATATTTTTGAATACAAAATCTGTCAGACGTCAAAGTTATCCCACGAATAAAAATTATCTGTCGATTGAAAATATAGCTCTAAATTAAATCGTGTCTTATCTTCGAAAGTCATATCATCGTTACGCGACTGTTAAATCATATTTTATTTTTGAACGTATCTTAATTATTAGCAATGTTTATAAATAATGGGGAATATCTTACGTAACATCAAATATAAACCTAAGTATGAGCTCTCAACTTAGAAATTTTACAAACAGTTTACTGAGATATTAATTTTAAAGTTCTTCGTTCACCCGGCGTTATTTCTAAAGTACTTTGAGGTCATTTTCAGTGACTACTTACAACAAAAAACGTTCAGTAACTCTGTGGCTAAAAGCCTAGTTCTTCAGATGAAACATTACGAGGCTCAGGCATCAGGAATGCAAATATGAGAGGCTGCATTATACGCCGGCCATTTTGTAACCATCAAGATAAATGAATGCTAACCTTAGGCTTTATGCTTCCCTCGTTTTTTAAGAGCTTGAGTTTTTAAAGTACCTTATATTAGGATGGAGGAGTTTGTTTCTAGGAAGTGCTTTTATTACCTGACTACGGCAAAGCCCAAAGGAAGGGTTATGATTTTATAGCAGTCTATGTTTGTATTTACATGTGTGTTCCACCGTAGTGCCTAAACTACTGAACCGATATAAATTCTCTCTAAAGTTAATATGGTAGACTTTACACGTAAATTGACCTCGAAAAAAATTAAATTGAGATAATCATAGCATGTTTGGTATCAAAACAATTATATATTACATTATATATACATTTTAGTTCACTTTAATTTTTCCGTAGTCGGTTTACAGTTTTTTAAACTTAATTTTTTATACCTACATATATCTTAAAATATTTTTTGTGTTGCCAGAAGGGTTAAGCAGATGCAGAGATGTATACAGAGTATAAACATAAAACATAACATAATCAGCTTATAATGTTACCACTGCTGGGACACAGGCCTCCTCTCAGTGAGAGGGAGTGGGCTGTAATCCACCACGCGGGCCCAATTAGGGTTGGCAGATGTCACATGTCTTCGAATTTTGGTTCTATGACATGCCGGTTTCCTCACGATGTTTTCCTTCTCCGTTTTGAGAGCAATGGTGATGAAATAATTTACACAAAGTAAAGCGCCTCTCTGGATTCGAACCTATGACCTACAACTCATAAGTCGCGGCCGTTACAACTTGGCCACCACTGGTGTGTGTAGTATACTGAAACTTTTTTATTTCTGTGAGTTACTTGATAGATGATTTTGGCTGGATCCTGATGCTGGCTTTTATGGTGGTTAGTACCTGTAACAATGAAATAAAATTAATTAGTACAGTTTATTTCATCATCATCATCTGCCTAGCCTTTTCCCAACAATGTTGGGGTTAACTTCCAGTCTAAACGGACGCAGCTGAATACCAGTATTTTCAGAATTTTACATGGAGCGACTGCCTATCTGACCTCCACAACCCCGTTACTGTGCTGGGTTACAGTTTATTCATTGATATAAATACGGTGTACAGGGTTTATGAAAGGCAGGATTTTCAGAGTATTATTTTAAATCAAAAACAATAAAAAAGGAATTTTCATAAAAACAAATCCGCTTGCAAAAATTATGCCTTTTTTTTAACCTCTACAGCTTCATAATGATAAATATTCATGTTTTAACTTAACAAACAACATCCGAAAATGCCTAAAATGTATCATACAATCGCTGCGCTCCACTTTTATACCTCGAAAACACAAACAACACAAACAAACACACATAAACAAAACACTCCCCACAAAATAAACATAACACGAAAATAAAAATCTTCCCACAATCCTTGATAACAACCTCTAATACTGTCCACTTAGCATTTTTGTAAAAAACCTCATCTACATCGCGATAGCCAAAGGGTTGATAAAAGAAAGAAAGAAAGAAAGAAAGGGGATGACAATCAAAAATGTTATTCCGCGAGTAAGTACCGGCCGGGGGCTGCCGGGGCCTGCCGGGTACCTACTGTTGAGATAACGGGGACATACGGCCAGGGAGGATGGACGACTGAGATAGTTTGTGAAACTATTATTTTTGATAGAACAAGAAGATATCGTGTTAAAGGTATAAGGTCTTTTTGTGTAGTTTAAGTAAAAAAAAAGACCGTTTACTACGGGAATTTGTATGGAAAACCGGCAGTATTTTAGTGAACTTACATAACGTAACGAGTCTATTGCCATAAACCAGGCACATCCAGACTCAAAATTACTAATGAAATTCCTGTTGAAAAAACCCAATAACAATTTGTCCATCCTGGGAATCAAACCCTGGACCCCGTGCTCAACAACCAGTATACCAATGAGGCAAACATGTCGACTTACGGATTAATAAACACTGGCTATACTTCAGGTATTCCGTGTACTTAATAGCGATTCAAAACGCAATCTAAAGCTAATCAACACGTCGATAGCAGTTCGCAGAATATATGAACGCAGCATTAGCAATTGCTAGCTTGGTATTTATTATTTGTTGGGATCGACGATAAGTTGGTATATATGAGGCTATTGACTATTGTATTGTCTGCAGGTTTATGGTACTGGAAGAATGGCTGCAGAATGAAATTGGGCTTACATAACATAACGCCACGCCTGTATCTCCCGAAAGGTTAGGTAGACGTGCGCCTTATGCATAGTAGTACACCCAGATTTCGCCAGTTATATTTAAGTTCTGTCCCATCACCACCGACCAGCGAGTAGAGCTAGCACTAAACACGAACATGTCTACGAAAGTTACAATTTAACAATAAAATTGTACATGAAAGAGTAATGCGCCAAATGGTGAGAGATGCCGGTGCATTCCACCAGTTTCAATGACAAATCTTTTACTGTTCAAGCAGTACGGTTATGGAATGACTTGCCCGTGTCGGTAAGGCGTGCTCAATCTTTGTCCACTTTTAAAATTATGATAAAAAAGCACTTCCTCTCTCCTTAAACATCATCATTATATTTTCTTTGCTCCTGTTCATGTTTACTATTATATTATATGTATACGTATATATTTATTTAGGTTAGTATAATATACTTTATGTATGTATTTATGGTATTGTGTAAATGGTACACCACAGACTACCTACAGTACTTGTCTGTCCTTCCTCTTTTTAATCCATCCAAAGGTTGTCTTTAAAAGATCGCTTTTAGCGTTAAGACCGCCCATTGTGTCATCCATTGTAAAGTTTCTATATTTATGTCTGTAATTTATATGGTGTACATAATAAAGAGTTTTCTATTCTATTCTATTCTATGGTGATCTTCATGCAACAATTCGAACCATCTCCAAATTCAGACTTCCAGTTTCTAAGCCTGTGTGTCCCATAGATATGTCGCGCTTAAGTCCCGTCGGATCTCAAGTCTTCTGTGTATTTTTCACAGCATAATTTATACCATGTTGCACGGTTTAACCCTTTTTGCACTATTCCGTGAGTATTGCAACATTTTGTGCGAATACAGAGTTTTATTATAGGTCTGGCCTTATCGTTTTATTGTGGGGAAAAACATGCATTTCTGGGAATGTGTGTTTGAGAAAATTAGGGAATTGTCAATGGTTTGTTTATGCCTGGGGCAGTTTTGGAGGTGGAGTAGAGGTATTGGAGGATTCTGAGCATGAATTTGTGGTTTCTGAGCTTAGGTTGGCCGTGGTTTAGTTTAATATTTAGAACATGAAAGCAGCAAGGTTTTAGATGCCTTTATTCATCAGAAGACTACTATAGCCTGAAGATGAATTAAATTAAATTGTAAGCTCCAACAGACATAGATAGTACCGAAAATATGTCCAGTAAATAAGTAGCGACAGGGTGCTTCATTCATTATTGTGGCGACCATTTTCAGAATAGGCCGGTTACGAATTAAACACTATGAAACTTTAATTCGCCCTGAACATCCTTTTAAAAATTATCCAAATTTGAGTTTTCAATGTCGTCAGATTTAGGGAAAGCCCACAATAGGCCGCACACGATCATACCAAAATCAGCCGGCTCTGAAGATCACTTTATTTTTGGCCCTGTTTTGAAATCTGGAAGTGGACTCCTGACCACGGGGTTCCTATCAGAAACGTTTCAAATGTATTTTCATTCTCTCTTCATGCCGCACCTACTCAACTATCAACGTTTCGCCCTGCATATGCTTGCTCAAAAACCCTCTGGGCTTACCACTAGGGTATTATTACGTTACTTTAGTTGCATTCGATTTGAACCTACCGGCCTTAAATAAATTACGTCAATTTTATTTCTAACCTACTAAATTATAACCTTTCACAGACAAAAGCGGTCACAATAAAGTGCGGTTGGATGACCTAAAAATTAATATTTCTTGTTTCTAGACTGAAAAGTAGGACGGTTTTAATAAATTCTGGACTAATTCCCCTATTAGCGACGGCCGGCCGTTAATTTCGATGTCCAATTATATAAATTTAGGGTCTCAAAAATATTTAGAGCATGAAAAAGTTGTCAACGACTTTTTGGCTCTATTTAGGATTTTGGGAGAACAATATTAAATGAAATGTTTTGTATAGAAAAAATCAGTAGGTTCTTTAAAATTTTAAATGAGGTATTATTTAACGTCCTTTAGAACAAAAGTTTCAAAACAGGTTCCAATTATAATGCATAATTACCACGTTTGGTTGATTGATTGGTGATCGCAGTAATTTAGCAAACAGAGGATTATTTTGTCACAAGCCATTAACTTGATTTAATCTAGACCCTTTTACCAAAGAGTAAAGAAAGGGCAGCATTGACCTTATTACCCGACTGCGCGAAAGAAAGGGCAATTAATAACGGTATTATGTTTTTGCAAAGTGTTTCTATTTCCCCATGATACATTTGAATTTTCTCAAAACACTACAAAACTGATGCAGATTATTTGAATGCGTTTTATAGTGAACTAGCTGACCTGGAGAACTTCATACCGCCTCAGAATGAAATAATGTGACAAAGCTCAATAGACACGTGGCGCCATCTATTATCATAATAACGTTATTGTTGTTTTCCTCGGGAACAGCACTTTTTTTCGGGATGAAAGGTACCCTACGTCCGTTTCTGTACACCTGACAACGTAGGTATATGAAAAATTTTAGGATGATCGGTTCAGTGGTTTAGGAGTGAAAAGGTAACAAACAAACAAACTTACTTTCGCATTGATAATATTAGTTAGGATAACTTTAACAGGCTCAACGAATCATCAGATCTATACAAATAAATAAAATTGAAGTGTCTATTTGTAATGTGAAAATAACAGATTTCTTACTACATGCATATGAAAGTATATACGGTACTTATAAAAAGTCAGACTGTTTGTTCCGCTTCATCTCTGAAACAGGTGGACCCATTTTAGAGACTTTCACTGACAGATAGCTGATGTTATATGGAATAATTTAGGCTTACTTTTATTTTAACAAAAACATTAAAACCCAAGAAATCCAATTTGTTTTCCGACCAGCTAATAAAATTATTAGCAGCGACAGATGCTCACAGTGAGCACCCCATTCATACAGCTTGAGGCATACGAGGTTCACCATTCGCGATGCATGCCTCGAGATGTCTCTTAGATGAAAAACATAACACCATCAATTAAGTCCTTACCGAGAAACAGAATGCTATATTCTAAACTGCATCAACTGTCATGTCACCTTTGTACACCAATATAAAGGCTGTTTACAATTTACAAGTAATCGTGCACCATGCCCCCTCGCCCTAGAGAGGGAGTCATAAATCGCTAGCTCAGGACTGATTTGCGCGTTACCGTTGATGTATTAGCGGGTGGTGTAAGTTTATAAGCGGAGCGGTGTAAGGAGCGTGGTGCGTTGATGATGAAATATGATGAGCAAAATAGGGGTAGGCTGAGCAAAACGGGGGTGAGATAAGTAAAAAGTTGTCTCACAGATGTATCTTCGATTGTTATGCCAATAGCAACTAGTTTCGACCTTTTAACTGACAATTACAAGTCCTTAACAATTCAGAGCTAAATAAACTATATTATCGTGTTCTGTATTGAATTAAAATAATGCTTTTGGAGTTTTTACAATAATTTTTAATATTTAGCTTGCTGCTCTTCAAACACCAAATACATAATTTGCCAAATTGGTAGCGATTTTAGGGACAACATTGAAAAGACAAATATTAAAGAGTACGCTTTTTTTACAATTCAATTCAATTCTCAATAATTCTTTATTTATTGATTACCATAATGTATGTAGTTGGTAGGGAAATAATTATATTAGTCACAATTATGTACCCTGTCGGGCACAGCAGAGATAGTAGGAGAGAGGAAGAAGAACACTGGGTGTTTAATGAATTTATTACGGTCTGATCCAATCAACCCTTCCCCCTCTACCTCCCTCGATCCCCTGTTGTAAATTGTATTATTAGTTAAGTAGTTAGTACGTTATACATTATACTGTTTTTATACATTTATTCATTATTGTTTATTGTTTTTTGCACTAATGATGCTACTTTTAAATTAGAAATGACTAAGTAGTGGTTCCCAGACGCACACTAGTACTAAAACTAGAAAGGCCGGGAGGCTGTGTTTCCCGCTTATACTTTACACCAGCCGCCCCCACCCCCACGCCCCAGAGGCTCAGTTAATTGAAGAATTATTGCTACCTACTCACATTTCGAGCAAATTCTATTACACACATAAAACGATTAAGTTTGAACCCTATTACATTAGCAATAAGATCTTAATTGATGGCAATACTCATTGTGTAACATAGTTATTTGGTACCTTTAATATAGTAAAGTGAAAGCTTATAGAAATACAGATGGTTTACAGTGGAAATTGTGTTCCATGGTGGAACATGTACCATGGGGAACGAAACAGAGAAAGTAGTCATTAAAGGGAATGTTGTTAACGGTAATTGGGCGATACGTTAGTAATTTCACTTGATAACAAGTAATTGGCAAATGATTTGTTAGGTTGCTAAGCTGAACCCACCCTGTATCTAGTTCTTTTGAATCTGTGGACTTGTAAAAGAAAGTGTAGATGTTGTTCTTTTAATAATTAAATGTCTGTTAAAACTAAGGACGATGGACTTAGCGTCCCAAAAATTTAAACATATTAGTCAACAGACTTGAGACATATCTTTCGGCTCGGCTTACTGATCATTCTTTACTGTGGCGACCGTCAAATGTATGTTATTTCTGCGGAAAAGAAGGACGAGAGAGAGAGGAGAAGGAACTAATATTATAAATCCGAAAGCAAGTTTTTTTGTTTGTTTGTTACCTTTTCACGCCTAAACCAATGAACCGATAATCCTGAAATTTTGCATATACTTTGTCAGGTGTACAGAAACGGACATAGGGTACCTTTCATCCCGAAAAAAATTGTTCCCGAGGAAAACAACAATAACGGTATTATGATAATAGATGGCGCCACGTGTCTAAATAAACTTTGTCACATTCACATTATTTCAACAGAGTAGAGTAGTAGAGTATAAATGCAAAAGTAAGTCTGTTTGTTACACTTTCACGCTAAAACGACTGAACGGATTTGAATGAAATTTGGCACGTGGGTAGACCATGACCTAGATAGAGAAGGACATAGGCTAATTTTTATCCTGGATCGCAGACGAAGTCGCGGGCAATAGCTAGTTCATTATAAAAACAAATCAAGTAATTTCCAACTGTCCCCCATACCTATTATCACCATAATTTGGAAATATTGTAAAATACAATTTTTATAGAAGAGTAACCGTGTAGTTTCTTGCCGGCTCTTCTCCATAGGAAACGACCAATTAGAACCGTGCACCTAGTGTCTGACGTTTCATAAGTGTCCATGTGCCCTCTTCCAACACTTTGTTTTTAACAAACCTTATCTCGAGTTAACCATAAACTATAAAAAAAAACATATTTCCTCATAAAGACATACAGTCTAACAAAACACATCCATACAATAAAAAAATTGAAAACCTAAGTTTTTGCATAAGAATGAAAACCTCATAATTTTGTAACTTTTTCGCGAGCTTGCACGCTTGCAGTAAAACTTAGAAGTGTCACTTGAAACTGGTTTCAACCGGTTACAACTTGCATTAGGGTTGCCGACTAAAAAAGTTCCCAAATATGTTATGTAGCAAAAAAAAATTCGTGAACATAATTATACTTTTTGCAACTTTTGCGAAGTTTTTCAAAGTTGTGGAACGGGTTGGCGAAGTTGGGAAAAATAATAATGCTTTGATGATTAAAGTTGTGTTCTATTCATGGGTTTTTTCTTCTCTTTAATGAAACTGTCTGTGTGTTTTTCGTGAATGAGAAGTGACTGTAGACAGTATCTTTTTCAATAGGTGTTTTTGAATAAGTGTTGTTATACGAGTGTTTTAGGTATAATGTTTTAGGCCTAGGCGTGTGGTATAAATCAGTACAATAATCAAAGTTTTAATAATTTATCAAGTGATATAAAGTAGGTACCTAATAAACAGGAGCAGTGGTGGCCCAGTGGTATTGGTCCCGACTTACGTATCATAGATTCGATCCAAGGCAGGCGCTTTTCTTTGTGTATTTTATTTCATCACCACTGCTCTCAAAACGGTGAAGCATCTCATCGTGAGCAAACTGGCATGTCTTAAAACCAAAAATTCGAAGACATGTGACAGCTACCAACCCGCACACTGGGCCCGCGTGATGGATTACGGCCCACTCCCTCACAGAGAAGAGCCCTGTGTGCCAGCAATGGGGCATTAACGGCTGATTATGATGAACTGTATTTCTAAATTATCCCTTAGAATATTAAAAGTGTGATAAAAAAAAATCCTAATTCTGGGCATACCTGTGTTACAATTTGCATCCAGACCCGATGCAAATCCGTAAACTTTATTTATGTTCACTTTGAGTATTTTGAATAGTTTTCTTTGGCTATGATTGCAGGAAATATCTAAAAACCAAATTAAATGATTTAATTTGTATCTGGCAACCCTACAAAAAGCTTTCTATAGAACAGAGCAGGTTGCGTCTGTTACAAAGTTCGTCGCTTACCAATGTTATATTTTATACTTTGTTCTAAGAGTTTAGGTGAGAACCGCGTACTACTGTAACAGGGAATGGAGTTTTTATTGTTATTTGGCTAATAAATGAAAAGTAATGGGGTTGTACGGTTAGTCAGAAGCCCGAGAGTCTGACAACCAGTCTTACCAAGAGGTATAATATTCAGATGTCAGATAGGCAGTCGCTCCATGTAAAATGACTGGTATTCAGCTGCATCCGGTTAGAGTGGAAACTGACCTCAACATAGTTGAGAAAAGGCTAGCAGGCAGATGAATGGTGATTTAAGAACGATAACTATGAAGTTACTATCAGGAAATTTTTTAATTAAAGAGTTGGGAGAAAATAGTTTAAATAAAAAACGGCAGCAGTTTAAAACGATTGTTTTAATATAAAACATTTTGCATGCAAAATACTATTTTTGTTGGGCATATTTTTACTATTATTAAAAATATGCCGAAATGAAATATATTATTATTTTACAGGATTTTTCAAACATTGCATTGTTTGGATTCCAGTCCATATAAGTATCAAAAATTATTTTTGAGGGATTATCTGTTATTTTAAAAACGTTTATTTAGTTACTTTTTTTTTTTAGTTACTTCAATAAACCGTCCATGTTGGTATCGCCGCATGGGTCGATCGATCAGGTTAAGCTACGCTTGCAGCGATTGGTTCTTGGCTAGGTCACTATCTTTACATACCAAGCCGTTAGTCCTGGCTGTCATTCGTAGATCTTTGACAGTCGTTACGGGTCGTCAGAAGCGCGAAAGTCTGACAACCAGTCTTATTACAAGAGGTATCGTATTACCCAGTAACTGGGTTGTGGAGGTCAGATAGGCAGTAGCTCCATGTAAAATACTGGTATGCAGCTGCATCCGGTGAGACTGGAAGCCGACTCCAACATAGTTGGGAAAAGGCTAGGTAGATTGATTGACATAAACCAGTCGAATAATAATTATTATGAAACGACGCGTAGCGTAGTTTGCTACGCCGAAGCTGCGGAGAGGATCGACTCGTCGCTACGCCGTAGCACACATTAGTGTGCTTGTGTGCTACGGCGTAGCAACACTTAGTAGTATTTATTATAATGTTTATATGCTGCGTTTTTGCGTGTGTTTTATTATTGACAGAAAAAACTGTCAATTTGCATACTAGCTTTTTAACAATATTTTGATTCAAAAGAGTATCCACGGCGTTTCTTGCCGGTTCTTCTCCTTATGAACCTACTACGCTTTAGACTGGGCTTCAAAATTATATTTTCACATTTTTTTTAATACTACTGGAAACGTGGAATAGTTTGGCACCGACAATATCCAAACAAACCTCATACTATAACGAGATAACGAGACTCATGACTCATGAGTCTCATGATGTGTTCAGCCTCACCGTGGTGAGGCTCAACACATCATAAATCAGAGCTCTTTTGTTACTAAATCTATCATATCAACTAATACGATTACACTGAATATCGATACAAAAAAATATTCAGAATTTCCACTTAAAACAAATCAAGTATAGGGAGAAAGGAGGTCATTTCCAACAATAAATCTTTCTACAGCATGGCCATAATTCAATTGCCCTAAAAGTTATGAATATTTTTGTATAACGAGTTATTTTACAAATAGACTAATTTAAAAAAAAAAGTTATATTAAACAATAAAACAAACGGTGTTGTATTATTACTAGATAATGTATCAGCACTACAAAAGTTCTATTGCGGCTCTGGGTACCTTTCAAGGGCAATTATATTTTTTCCCAAAAATTTTGAAGCGTTACCAAAAATTATTTCCGACTTTAAAAACGTTGGAAATGACCTCCTTTATCTCCCTATTTCGTTTGATCTACAACTTTTTGACCACGCTGTATAAATACTTGAAATTAAAAACTAAATTATGTAAAACATGTAGGTACCTCAATCACAATAAATCAACGTTTGTTGTTTTTTGATGCCCTTTGATTATTTCCTCTCATTTTTATATACTTGTACATATTATTATTTTAAGACTGTTCGGTTTTTTTTAATTATGTAAATTATAATCATTGTTAACTTTGCCATAGATTAGACAAATTCCTCTTCTTGATATGAATATATCACGTTTTTGTTTCATCCTACTTGTCTGGTTTAGGAATTAGGTCTGATAATAAAATGCCCATGGCATGAAGTTCGCCTCTGTAAATTGTTTTGCTTAAAGTGTGAAATAAATAACATGAATTTCCTTTTATATTTTTACAATGGGTTAGCTAAACACGTTTTCATAATCACTGTACTATAAAAACAGTTATTTCAAACGTGATTGTTAGCTGTGGTTATTTTGCCGTATTAATATGAAAGTATTACCATTTATTTATCTATCTATGTTTTAAAATACAAGAAAAAGCGCTTAGAGAAGACAGGAGGCTTACCTAGTGAACCTTTTGTTTCCTACCTATTTAGTGGTTTACCCGGATCCAGCCAATAATGACCTGCGTATGATTTATGATAGACGCGTCTCTTATGACGTCATCCGCCGGTAGTTGGTGTTTTTTATACAAAAGCACATTATCATTATGATTCTCATTTTTTTGAGATTAAGGAAAATATTGTTTACGATCTTAAAGTATAATTTCCCCATGTTTACATTACCTATGTGGTTTAAGAGATATCGTGTTACCTAGTTAGCTGGTTTGTGGAGGCCTGAAGGCCCCGTAATTAAAAACGTTCAAAATCTAGTCGCTATGTCATCTCAGCGACAATCAATGTCAAAACTAAGGAAAATTAGATGTATTCTGTACAGATTGAGACTGAGATAAGGTTGCAAACGTTCTTTCAAAATACGAAGATTGCTCCCCGGGCAGACAGTTGCTACATGTGAAATACTAGTATTCAGCTTCATCCAGTTTGTAAGCAGACCCCGACATAGTCGGGAAAAGGCTAGGCAAATAATAATGACATTTCCTTATTTTGATTTTAAATACACACTATAATTCTGACACTATTGTTTGTTCCTGGGCTGCAGAGTTTATGTCTAAATTCGGAAGATTTGTTTCTTGAGAGTGAAGTTTTGTACTAGGAAAGGAGTCTTCGTAATCCCCTGAGCAGGTCAAACAAAAGGATGAACTTTGTAGACAAAATCGCAGGCAGTAGGTAGCCATTTGTTTCTTTTTCTCTTGTATATAATATATAAAATTCAAAGTCCAGACTGACGGATATATAAACGCACAGCCTAAACCGCTGGTCCTAGAGACATTAAATTTGGAGGGTGTGTTCTTTGTGAAGAGTAGGTAGGTACTAAGAAAGGGTTTTTCGAAATTCCACCGCTAAGAGGGTGAATGGGGGGAGGGTGAAATTTCACTCCGACGAAGTCGCAGGCAGAAGCTAGATATATAAATATTAGCCAAAAACAACATCGGTAGCGGGGCTATTAAAGTATGATCTCGTGTCTGGGCTGTTTGTATGTACCCCCTTGCTATTCAGGTACTGTATCTTGAGCCCCCCCTCCATCATAGATTGGGCTAAGGGTAGGAAAATGATAAGCAAGACATCATGTCAGAAGTGTGCAAAAACAATGAATAGTTTAATAATTACTCGTATATTTGCTTTCCTTTCTATGTGTGTGAACTTTTTTCTTTTAAAGTATTTATCTCGGAAGGTTTGTATATAACTCATTGATATTTTACTAGGATTTAGCAAAGAATCTTGAAGTTTTCACCCGAGCATAACAGGGACAAATCACTAAAAAAAAACAGTGGTAGTTTTAAGTGAAAACTTGAACAACTACGTGTGTATCTTTTGAATCGTCATATAAACAAAACACAATACTTTGCTATCACTCACTGACATCCCGAGGACAGCCGAACACGTCCGAATGTAGCGCGGTGTCGGTAACTGTGTCGCGAGTTCAATGGTTTTTTCCCATCTCAAAAAATGCCCAATGCGCTTAAAGAAGTTTTCACTTCAAAAATGCCTACCTTGAGCAAACCACCGACAAGCCTAACGATACAAAATCTCTTCTAAGCGGGTTCAATGTTGCACTTTACTGCTGAGCGATCGTAAAGTCGCGGAAAATTTTACTTGCCACACTTTGTTGCCGACCGTTACTTTTACGATGGTGGGTTGTATTTACAATGTTGGTGAATGTATCTTTGTGCTTATGGGAAGGATTTGAAATGGAAATGAGACATGTCCCCACTATTTTCCAACCAAGCCAAAAGAAATCGTGAATAAAAACCGATTTGCGCTGAACCTAGACGACACAAGGAAGATACCCGATTTTTACTGATATTCTTCAATCAACTGAGCCTACAGTTCATTGAGGTTAGAGAAAGAAGTTTGTTACTTCTTTCAAGGAACCTGAAGCGGCAGAGGGCTGAGGACCGGAGGAGCACACGAGACCTGGAGAGACCGCATATCGTCAAGCGTAGCGTGAGACGCCCCCCAGCTAGATGGACCGACGACCTTAAGAAAGTGACTGGTACAGACTGGGTAATGTGGCGCAGCCTAGGAGAGGCCTATGTCCAGCAGTGGACTGCGATAGACTGAGTTGATTAAAAGAAAGAAGAAATATAAGTTTATCGAGTAAGAGTAATTAAGGTATCTTTTGGAAGTTCCATCTGTCTACTGTCTGAAAACCATTGCTGTAAATGTGGTTATAATTATTTTACCAATGTACGCAAAGATAATCCTTTTTTGGCAACTTGTACAACAAAAAAAAAGTTTTTGGTTAAGGATTGTAAGAGAAAACTATACGGACATGTACTCACTTATGTAGATACAGTTTTCTAATATGTATCAACTATGTATTACTAAAACACATTTCTATGTTTCTTTTTCTCCATCTATACCACATGAGGAACTATTTCTGTTTGCGAAGTCAACTGTAAACCTGTCTGTTTCCACGACACTAGTTTGCAAAGAATCTATTTCTCCCCACGGACAGTTACGAACCGCAGACTGACGAGTAAAAGATCATGAATGTGGGTAGTTACATGTTTTCAGCCGACTTTACGAGTTAACTTATTTTTACGAGTTTCACGAGGTGCTACGGATCTAGGTTTTAGTGTAAGTACTAATACCTATTGTTGTTGTTGTTGTGTGTGTATTGTATTGTCTATATTGGTAGTTTGTTTTAGGTGTATTGAAGTAAAAGGTAAAAATAAGTTGTCTAAAGTTTGACGTTTTGATATTATGACATATCAATATTATCAGCTTAACCGTCCGGCCGACGAGTGAAGCGTTCTTGACACCAGAGGTTGCCCCTCTGGTGTCAAGAACGCTTCACACGCTTCTAGTAATTTTAAGAACGTTCACAGTCTGATTTCAGTCTCAATCTGTCAAAAATACCTCTAATTTCCCTACATTTTGACAAGTTTTTGATATTTTTTTGACGCTGAGGCATTCTCTTGACGGCCAGACTGTAGATAAAATGAAAATCTATCAGCGATAACTATGATGAAAAAGTCAAAAATGTATTGGATTGGTTGAAAATCGTTGTAGAAATACGAAACGCTTTGAAAGTGATTGCCACTTGTCTAGGTTTTAAGATCAAGCCTAACGTGCTTGTCTATAAACTAACGATCATTTAAAAGCCTAGGTTAGGTTTGTTGCCTATCTACGGGGGAGACATTATAGTGTACAAGTGTATGCGCAGACACCGATGCACTCACTTTTCCTCATAGTCCGAAGGGACGGCAATCCGACACGACCGGAGAGAGATCAGGCGCAGGACCAAAAGCATAATAGCATTTGAGTATAAACGTAGGTAACATAAACACACAACTATCTAGTACTATTACGTCACAATGCCAAATAGATTCTCACAGAGTTGAACCAAGTCTTACCGTCGACTAGATCAATGGAAAGCAATCATCGACCGCTTCAAACTAACGCATTCACCTCACACGGCCTCACACCGGTAGTTCACACTGAGTTCTGTATCTTGAAGGTGTATTAAATTTGTGGGGCGAGCAGGAGTTTAAGTGTGTGACATAGTCACTGCAGTTAACTTCACTAAGTAAGCTAATATTATTATATGTTTATATTTGGTGTGTGTTTGCCGCAGAACTTCAGTAATTGATTAAGTTCTAGATTCGTTACTGACTGCTACTGAAATATTTCTTAAGTTAATATTAACATTAGAAAATTTTCAGTAGCCGTCTA
Source organism: Hydraecia micacea (assembly GCA_914767645.1). Taxonomy (NCBI): domain Eukaryota; kingdom Metazoa; phylum Arthropoda; class Insecta; order Lepidoptera; family Noctuidae; genus Hydraecia; species Hydraecia micacea. The sequence goes on along the minus strand of OU611801.1, from coordinate 592,131 downwards.
GAGTTTTGATGTTGTGATGGCCCAGTGGTAAAGGCTTCGCATCATTCATAACGTTGCAGGTTCAAATCTGGGCCAGTGCTAATGTGAGTTTTTCAATTCATAAATACTTTTTAGTTTATCGTGGACATTAGATACTGACATTGGCAACTTGGTCTTAGTACCTATAGTTAATCTATATATCTATACATATAATAAAATTGTAGAAAAGTGGTGTCTGTACAATGGAAATATATAAAAAAAAAGTAGCAGGGGTTGTTATTATATCGATGCCGAACCCGAATTTGTAATTACATTTTTTTTTGTCTGTTTGTCTGTTTGTCGGTTTATCTGTTTGTCTGTGTGTTTGTGCACGCTAATATCAGAAACGGCTTATTCGATTTAGATGCGGTTTTCACTAATATATTATAGTAAGCTTCACTTAACAGTTAGTGTTTATTTCATGTCAATCGGTTCATAAATAAAAAAGTTATGTCAATTTAAAGAATCACGGCGAACATTAATTGTTAAGGTATTCTATCAGAGTACGTACACGCCTCGCGCCTGCGCGTCCGTGGCTATATAAAGCCAGAGTCATGGAAGAAGGAGAATCTACAAGCTACCCAGTAGAATTTTTAGAATCCCTCAATGCTCCTGGACTACCAGCACATAAAATAAAATTAAAAGTAGGCGTACCCATAATGCTTCTTAGAAATTTAAGCCCCCCAAAACTTTGCAATGGCACCAGGTTAAAAGTGATCAATTTACAACAAAATCTGATAGAAGCAGAGATTTTAACAGGGTGTGGAAAAGGTGAAAGTGTTTTCATTCCTCGGATTCCTCTCACTCCAAAAAATTTTCCATTTAGTTTTAAACGAGTCCAGTTTCCAGTCAGCCTATGTTTTGTGATGACAATTAATAAAGCCCAAGGTCAGACGCTGAAAGTTGTGGGTGTAGATCTAAGTATCAGCTGTTTCTCGCACGGTCAGTTGTATGTGGCTCTGTCACGGGTTAGCAATCCTAGGAGCCTGTACAAGCTAACCAGTAGAATTTTTAGAATCCCTCAATGCTCCTGGACTACCAGCACATAAAATAAAATTAAAAGTAGGCGTACCCATAATGCTTCTTAGAAATTTAAGCCCCCCAAAACTTTGCAATGGCACCAGGTTAAAAGTGACCAATTTACAACAAAATCTGATAGAAGCAGAGATTTTAACAGGGTGTGGAAAAGGTGAAAGTGTTTTCATTCCTCGGATTCCTCTCACTCCAAAAAATTTTCCATTTAGTTTTAAACGAGTCCAGTTTCCAGTCAGCCTATGTTTTGTGATGACAATTAATAAAGCCCAAGGTCAGACGCTGAAAGTTGTGGGTGTAGATCTAAGTATCAGCTGTTTCTCGCACGGTCAGTTGTATGTGGCTCTGTCACGGGTTAGCAATCCTAGGAGCCTGTACAAGCTAACCAGTAGAATTTTTAGAATCCCTCAATGCTCCTGGACTACCAGCACATAAAATAAAATTAAAAGTAGGCGTACCCATAATGCTTCTTAGAAATTTAAGCCCCCCAAAACTTTGCAATGGCACCAGGTTAAAAGTGACCAATTTACAACAAAATCTGATAGAAGCAGAGATTTTAACAGGGTGTGGAAAAGGTGAAAGTGTTTTCATTCCTCGGATTCCTCTCACTCCAAACAATTTTCCATTTAGTTTTAAACAAGTCCAGTTTCCAGTCAGCCTATGTTTTGTGATGACAATTAATAATGCCCAAGGTCAGACGCTGAAAGTTGTGGGTGTAGATCTAAGTATCAGCTGTTTCTCGCACGGTCAGTTGTATGTGGCTCTGTCACGGGTTAGCAATCCTAGGAGCCTGTATGCTTTCATCCCCGATGGCCATACGTCAAATATCGTATACAGAGAAGCATTACTGTAAAGTAAATTTTTAGCTACTCAAACGACGGTATATGTAGTTCAAAATATGCTGCCCGAAAAGTCACTATTCCACGTGGACGAAGTCGCGGGCACAGCTAGTAGTTAATATAAACCTGAAATCGCAAATGCGTCTTGAGCAAGTATGTTGAGCAATGCTCGTGCCATCTCTGTGTGAGAAGAGGCCTCTGCCCTGCAATAATAGGCGGGTATCAACATAAGCCTGGATTCTGAAATTTATGCCCGATTATTGGGAATACGCTCATCCCCAATTACATGGGGCTTAATCATATAATTGACGAAATGTGGACGTACACACAGCCGGTAGTCACAGACGGTGATGTTATGATATGAGTATTTTCCACGGCTTTTGCTCAACTACGCCCAAGGCTAAATCTCTGACGTATGCGATCTTTACCCACCAGATGCAGCTATATTTTTATTAAAGAAACCTGTTAACAGAACGGTGATGCATGGTGCATTGAAGACATAACTCTTGCGCTGTGTTTACGAGGCGGCGGCAAATCGTAAACTTGCCTGAAATATGCTGCGCTGTCGTGTGCGGATTTAGAGAGCTGGATGGGACAGGAGATTCTGTTGTTGTTGTTGAGTTGGAGGTTACATTGTTGTTAGATAGGTGAGCATGAAGACAGGGAGTTTCTAAATAAAAACAGGTATTTAAGTGAAAGAAAGAAAGGGAACATATGCGGCGTATCCACGCAAAACGGTCGTCGCTCAGCATAATCCTGTGAATGCTGTGACACTATGCGAGGCAGAGCCACAGTACTGAATTTTCAGCGTCAGCAGAGTAAGATTTTTCCCGTGTCATTGTAATTTTGAACTTTCTGAGGATCGTGACACATTTTTTTCTTATCCGCTTTACGCACAATGTTTTGGTCCTGGACTTTAGTGCTAGAGTGTGACATTCATTTATATTCTAATTATTTATACTTCAAGCACACAAATACACCCTGGCGGAGTATAAGGCAAGCCATAAGAACATTCAATTGCATTGATAATGACAATTTGCAGACTAGTTTGTATTCAAACATGTTACAAAATGAAGCTGAGTTTAATAACTTCTGATGAACTTAGTAAACACTTGCTTTGTCAAGAAACGATTGGTCAAGCATAGAGTTCTACAACTTAAAGTCACAAAAATAATAAGGAATATTCAGCGCCACTTTTCTATTACGAAAAACGTGTGTGAAATTCTTCACAAAAAACATACTGCACTGGAAAAGTCCCGCTTTTATAACACAAAACACCTGAAAATGCAGTAAAAACTCAACGCTACCTTTCTCAGCATCTTTATATAAACAAACACTACAAAAAGGTACTTCCAGCACCTACAGCTTGTGTTGACCTACATCTCAGTTCCGTTGTCAGCTGACTTTCTTTATATTTCACGATAGTTAGGAGTTTTGTACACAGTCGGTCAGTGGCGAAGGGTGAATTTATGACAGAGGTAGGCCGGAGCAAAAAAAAAATCCAAAAGAAAATTTCAATTATGAATTGACTATAGAGTGCTTATGTTCTGAATTTCCGAAGGGAAGCCGGTGGGAATCGAGTTGTATGGTACCTTCGCCACTGCAGTCGGTACCTACTGACACCCTTTTGTACGAGTATAATATTGACGAATGTGTTATGATAATATGACTTTTAAATGTGATAGTATTTCGAGTGAATTTTGTTTTATTATACTCCCTATTCTTGGCTTTTTAAACGATTATTTTTCTATGTAATAATTTGGGTTTGTATTCCTAAAAATGATAGTCTAAGTTATCTAAATCTAACTTTGGCTATTAAACTCGTAACTAACACAACTTTGGCTAGATGGACCGTCGATCTCAAAAAGGTGGCTGGGACAGACTCGATGCGGAAAGCGGAGGACAGGGTGTAAGTTGTGGCGCAGCCTGGGAGAGGCTTATGTCCAGCAGTGGACTGCAATAGGCTGAGTTGATTGATTGATTAAACTCATAAAAATTGTCAAAGACAGTGCCGGGAAGCGGCAGAAGGTGCGTTGGCAGACAAATAGCCAGGTGGGTGAACGAAGACTTCGGTGAAACTAGTACAGACCAGGGAAGCATGGCACAAAAGGGAGGAGGTCTACACTCAGCTGTGAGCAATGATGACGATAATGTAATTGTCACCCTCCACTCAAACTGCTCTAAAATTATCATAAACACCTAATAATGCTACCTGCATAGTTATGTATTAGCTTTATTAGAATTGAATGATCAATTCAAATAAGAAACCCATTTCAAGTCCATTGCGGAATTGCTAACCAAGTAAATTGTGTTTTTATCTACGAAGCAGGCAATGAACGTCACATATATAGCCAATTTGAGCCATTACACATACTTTCAGTTACACATTCCCATAAAAAAACTCCGCTTTTTCACCATCAGATCTCACAAAGGGAAATGACACCAAATAAATGATCACACGCAAAGATTGATGTCTGATACATTCTTATACACAAGATTCTCATACAAATCGTTTCTTTTAGTGATATTAATATAAGAAAGCGACAGCGGTACGGGAAATTCTAGTGTCAGAGCGAGACAAGTATACGTTGTCAGTTTCCGCTACAGTTGAGAGGCAGAAATTTATTATTTTGACAAGACTGAGAGTGGTCTATTTATTTGAACGGTATCATAGTGATGTACCTACTTATATAAATGTAAAGTAGGTTATTAATGGCCGAGTTAAGAAAACTGGTGAAATGTAGCAAATGGTTATTTTATTATGCTTGAAATTATAGTAATTGTACCTAAGTACATTACTTACATTTGTTGTGGTTATTTCTTTGATATGAACCGCGATTTTTATGTTATTGGAGAACGAGAGCCCTTGTTAAATGCAATGATTGTTTAATGAAATTATTTAAGTTATTTTTTTTCATATTTTTTTTTATCTCGTAAAATAAAAATTCTTTATTTCTCAAAATAAAATGATCGATTCTATTATTGGGACACTATTCCACGTTTCCAGTTACAGGTGTTACCCCACACAAAATCGCTTTGTTTGTGCACCTTTATTAACATCTAAACACCATTAATCTCCACGCCGGCACTGCAATAATTTGTCGAAACATATTGTTCCTTCACCCTATAATAGCACCTCCCTTACAAGGGGCCCATAGGGGTAACCCCACACATACTAACATATCACATCAGTGCTATAAGGACAGTTTTATCACCACGCAACGATATTATTAAAAGACATCATTCCGAAATGCCTACTATAAACAACACATTTACGACGTGATTTCAAGCGGAACACCTAACATACATCTCTCTCTTTCACGCATAACGACTCTCTATAGCCCCCTCTCGCTCATCCTTAAGTGTTCTGAATTTAATTTGGCTAAAAGCAACAATTTATAATCTTACGCGGGAACGTCATAACCTACAGTTTTGCAAGTTTATTCTTGCAGTCACCAGTGGCGCTAGTAGTCTTAACAAAAAGAGAAAATTGTATGATTTCTGTTAGTTCCAGATTTCGCCGCTGGTTTATTAAAATTTGCGGAATGTGGGTTTTGTGCCAAAATGCGTTCAGGAGCGTTGTTTTTTGTTGTGTTTTTATTCTTTGTTTATTGTTTTAATTTTTTACATTTTCATGTGAGAGGAGTTATCTTTCGTGAAACATGCGTAAATGGGGATTTTCGGCGTTTTAACACATCGTTTGCGCGAGTATTGTGCCAAATTATTTTCAGAGTTTCAATCGAATGTTTTCTATAGAAAGAAAATGTTCGCGAATACTTAATGTTTTTTTTATAATAATTTGAAGTAGCTTTTTTTCATGCTATATTAGGCAGATTATATGTAAAGTTCTTGGCGTAGGAATGATTAGCGACTCCATTTTTAGCAACTCCCATAACCCCAAAATTAGTCCATTTTTACTGCTGAGAGAGAGGGAGTTGGCCGTAATCTACCACGTGGACCCCAGTGCGGCTAGATGTCACATACTTTCGAATTTTTGGTTCTAGAAAATTTCTCACGATGTTTTCTTTCACTATTTTCAGAGACTTGGTGATGTAATTATTTACACAGAGTAAAGCACCTGTCTGGGTTTGAACTCGCGAACTACAACTCGTAAAACGGGGCCGTTAACACTGGGTCACCACTCTTTTCTTACGTTTTGCACAAACCAAAAAAAAGTAATAAAAAAAATCGACTTCAAAAATAAATTAACTCAAAATTATGAAAAAACTTTAATTTCGGAAGTCGGTGTCACGAAATTTGTATTTTATTTAGTTTTAGTTTTTTGCCACCGACTTCCAAAATTAAAATTTTGAGTCAATTTCTTTTTGAAGTCGATTTTTTTTAAATTACTTTTTTGTTTATTAATTGTTAGTTTTAAGTAAAAACTGGAATATTTGTTTGTAATAAGTAGGTAATAGTTTTGTTGTAAATATTGCACTAGAATTTGACCAAGGTTTTGAGATATTTACCCTATGACACAGGACACTACACCCGTAGCTCGTATCAATAAGCCAGGTCGTCACACTTATACGTATTAGTCCATGTCTTGAAAATTACTAAATCGATTTTGATGAAACTTACACCGTTCCCTAAGTTGAAGTAAATTTAAGCCAATAGAAAAATGGTCACGATTACTCACGATCCGATTAATAGCTGCGGAGAAATGCGTGGACAACCATACATACATACATCTATAAAATTTTGTATATTTGTTTGGAAGCCCTTATCTCGTAGATTGTCATTATATGTGAATATATTGCAGTTCCAATAATATATCATACATACGTGTCGAATTGATAACCTCCTTTTTTTTGGAGTCGGTAAAAAAGTTACCAACAGCGTCTTCCTGTATTTTTTAAACAAACTACGATCACCGGTTTTTTTATTCAAGCGTGGTGCTAACTCGAGTTCATCACATCTAGATGCAAATCACAAAATGAAACCTCTAAACATGAAACAAAGATGGCGTACCTTCAAACTTGCTTCAATCTTATCTTACAATGTAGCAACACTAACATTTTTACCTTCAGTTAACTTTCACGATAAAGATAAACTCATACCTCCAGGAAATTACATTTGAATTTATGGTTATATGAAATGAGTAATGAATACACGATCGGCCATGGTGGCCACAATTCCCATACTTTTAAGAACGTTATCATTCTATTCTTAGTCTCAATCTGTCAAAAGTATCTCTAATTTTCCTAAATTTTTTACAAGTTTTTGACATTGATTGACGCTGAGATGAGATTGCGACTAGATTTTGATCATTTTAATTACGGGAATTAGCTTTCTGACGTTTTAAAACTAGATGAGTTCAGTGTTTCCTATCTGACTTCTCTGAGAAGAGAGACTGACACAAACTCATAATGATCATCAGTAAAAGATGTTCACTGATAGACAGCCGAGGAACGGAAAAGTTAAGCAATTTTTTCGAATACATTCCTGGAACCTTTTTTTGAACAGTCTTTTTAATTCATCAATGTTGCTATTGATTAAACTTATCATTATACTTTCAGTGTAGACTTTCCTTATTTGTTTTATCGCATTTCTTTCGGGAGCTTTTGAAAAAACAAGGGGAGTCTTTTGCCCAGCAGTGGGACACAATTTAGGATTATAAAATTTTTTTTTCGGGAGGGCTGGAGTAGTTACGGACAAAGGAGCATATTGAAGCAAAAATTGAATAAAACTGTGATATTATCTCACGAAAGTTATAATAAGTAAAAATCTGTTAAACTCGTAGTAATGTCAAAGTCTCATAAAACTCCAACAAATGTTTCAAAACGATTGCAGAAAATGTCAAATTAATTGCAAATCGTAATAAACTCTTCCTTCACAAAGTTTTTGAACTAAAATAAGTTACTCTAAAGTTTTATTTTCAGTATTTCCTAAAGTTATCACATCGCAGTGGAAATGAGTAAGTTTTAATCGAAGAACTAACTATAGATTTAAACGGTAATAAGCTTTGAACTTTGCTCCATCGAACTTCTTTTGATTTTACTTAAATTGCTCCTGTAATTTGACACTTTCGGATACGTTTTTGGGGAAAACGACTGGAATAAGAGTAGATAGGTTTATACTTTCAACATCCACGTTTTAAACAAAGTAAAGATTTTAATATTACGTACCTAAATACTAACTGTCAAGTGCGCTTTCGAGTCAGTAGTAACATTTGAACTTAGAAAAGCGCACTTACTAATTTGTAATAAAGCGTTGGCTATGTAATGGTTGACTGCACAGTTGAGGAATAAAAAGGTTAAGCGCGTTTAAGTATATTATAGTATATAGTGCATGAGTCACCTTTTTCTATTCACTGCCAACATAGAACTTCTCGATACAAAGTTTAAAACCCACATCAAACGTGTTCCTATCAAAAAAACCTTTATACAATATTAGAGACTAGGTTGAAGACAAGGATGTTTGCCAATAATACCGGAGTGGAGTTTCATGTTGGCTGTTCTCCCTAAGAAACTACCAATAAAATTGAAACAGTGCAACTAGCTTCTGACGTTTCATAAGCGCCCATGTAGGTTTAAGTATGTGAAATCAAATATTTTGACCACATTGCGAATTTAAATTATGTCCGCTATATAATAAGGAACATGTATTTGAAAGTAACTTATAGTTTTCATTATGTGCACTGTACACGTTTGAAAACGCAACAATCTCGAAAAAATACACCTCATAAAATCTTTAACAATTACAAACAATACTTTTACATAACAAATAACCAATTTCCATATTCCCAATAGATTTTTCTTCAAAATTTACCAACAAACTAGCCAGTCCACTTGATTAAAATCTAATTCAACGTATAAATTTGGAGCTACACAGCGAGTTCGGACGCTTGTGTCAAAGAGGTAAAGTTTTCCATCATGGCGACTGATTTTCAAATCAGTTTTATTGTATTAAGTTTGGCTTTGAAAAATATATTGCAGCTAGTTTGTTGTTGTTGATGGTAATTTACAGTTTATAGAAAGGTTATTTTACTTCTTAGTTTCAGTGGATTTTTTGGTGATAAAGGATACTAAAGATACGATGGATGGACTGTGTGAAAGACCAAATGATGGCTAGAAAGGGGGCGACTACTGAGATGATTAATAATAGAGATTTATGGAAAAAGAAGACAATATGTTTCGGTAATCCCAAATAAATTGGGGTAAGGGCAATAATAATGACGATGATATGACTTTAATGGATGTTTCTTATTCTCTTAGGACCGAACCCAATAGCCTATTGACAGATCGCTACTGATGGTAGCCAGTACAAGCTATAACTGCCAGTATAATAAAATCATACAGATCTCTAATGATATAGATTATTGGGACGTTAAAACCAGAGATAGATAGGTTTTTCTACCTCCAGTATGCCAAAACTGGTGACAGATAGGTAATTGGGTTCAGCCGTAAGACTTGTGAGCTTCTGACTACCCGTAACGACTGTGTCAAAGATCTACAAATTGCAGACAGGACCAACGGCTTAGCGTGCTTTCTGAGGCACGGAGGGGACTGACTGTGTAATGTATGCCATCCCGTGCCCATCCACGAACTGATTGCGGCAAGCGTAGCTTAACCTTCGAATTAAATCCATCCTTGCCGCTGTTATTATTTAGCCACAAGCCCCTAGCCTAAATAGTATTGTGTTCCAATATTATGCCTGCAATAAGACACAGGCATAGTACCAACGGCATACTTCTGCAACTAGATCGAGCATTGTCGAAATTTTCGGTCGATTTAATGAAAGTTACGTTAAAAACATATCGTAGGCGTAGTATATTATATGTTTTCTGTTTCCCTGTAATATTCGGTCCCTAGTGTTGTCAATACGTGGGTGCGGTTATCGGATATTTCGTAACGTTTCGGATATTTGTGGGTCTACGAATTATTTTTGTGGATTAAGGTCCAATTTTAATGATGCAATTTTTTTATTTCTTAATCATCAACTCAACCTATTGCAGTCCACTGCTGGACATAGGCCTCTCCCAAGCTGCGCCACAACACCCAGTCCTCCACCTTCCGCATTCAGTCCGTCCCAGCCACCTTCTTTAGGTCGCCCGTCCATCTAACTGAGCATCTAGCTTTGTTAATGAAATAATATATATACTTTTACTGGTTGTAGTAAACTTTTCAGGGAATTAATTAATGGTAATAAAGAAAATATATGTTGAATGATAAAATACAATTTAATGGTAAGTTATTGCATTTAAAAATATTATTGATGAATACGTAACTGCTGCCGTATTCATAATTGACTGAATTTAAACTCAACGTAAAACCGATAAAAATGACTACCTTCCGGTTATAAAGAGTTTCTGGGTAATTTTAATCGGAAGTCCTCATACAAGTTTCAACGGTAATAATACCTTTCTCCAGACAAAATTTCATCAATAGGTACAAAAGGTACCAATAATAATTATAATAATTTCACAATACCCAAACATAGACATCATCCAAATCTAAAGCGTCCATTCCACGAATAACTCGGATACCCTTCCGGGAATCCAAATTCAAATTTCGATCCAGACTATTTCGGATATCCGAACCCGAAAGCTATACAACCCTATTTGGCAAAACGATACAATCAAAAATGGTCTCAATTTCTATTGCAATAAAGCCAGGATTGGTATAAAGATAATATTTACGGGCGTCACGTAAGTTTACGCGTCATTACGTAAGCAATAACTTGCAGAGAAGTAATAAACCAACAACCTTATATTAAGGGCTTCATTGACGATCCGTTACAGTGTGGTAGGGCTTTAACAAAATTTTTTACAAGTATGTTATTTGTAACTAGCTTTTGGCCGCGACTTCGCCTGCGTAGAGGTCGGAAATTATCCCACGAGAACGTACTACCGGGGTAAGGTATCCCTGTATGTTTATCCAGGTTATAAACTACTAGCTTCTGCTCGCTGCTTCGTCAGCGCGAAATTTCTTGGTCCCCCGATCTACCGTCATAGCAGCGCCCGGGCTAATACTGTGTTCTTTCTTTTTGAAGTGAAACTTCTTTACGCACGCTTGACTTGGGGAGTAAGCTGGCGAACGCGTGACGTAAGCGTTACGAAAAGTGTGATCGGGCGAGGCGAACGGGAGTTGAGTGGGGGACATAAGCAAGAGACAGCAGTGCGCGCGCACATTTTCTTTCTCTCTTCCTCTCATAGCCAAATACGCAATACTGAAGATTCACTTCAGTCGTGTCGTCATAAGCACACTCGTTTTTTTTTCTTTTTGCTCGGCTCCTAAGTGTCTTAGCGTGATGTTTAGCTTATAGCATTCCTCAAGAATTGGGCTATTATATGCAAAAATAATTTTTCAAATCCGACTGATAGTTCCGTAGATTAGCGCGTTCTAACAAACATACAAACTCTTCAGCTTTATTATTAGTATATAGATAGATCTGTGTGACAAATTCAATTGAAATCCGTTCAGCCGGTTTTGCGTTATTGAGTAACAAACATACAACCTGTCACATTAATTATAATATTAGTAGGATTTTGTTCGTGTTTTTAACAACTTGTCAAGTGTGTTTTCGCTGTTTTGAGTTTATTGTTATGGAAGTTTGTTGAAGGCTCTTTGTCAGCGGTTTATTGTTTTACATAAAAATAAAACCTTTTGACGTCCTAAAAGCATACTAAACGACTTTCAGAACGTCACATTTATCAATGTAGTTAAAATCCAAATTTATTTCTACTGCGCTATAACCTGAAAAACCAGCCAAGTGTGAGTTGGACTCGCACACAGAGGGTTCCGTACCATTACCACAAAAAAACGGCAAAAAAATCACGTCGGTTGTATGGGAGCCCCCCTTAAATATTTGTTTTATTTTAATTTAATTATTTATTTTTAAAGTGAATATACAACTAAATATTCTGTGAATATTTCAAGCGTCTAATGTTGCCGTTATTAATATCGAGCAAATAACGGCAAAAAATCACGTTTGTTGTATGGGAGCCCCCCTTAAATATTTATTTTATTCTGTTTTTAGTTATAGCGAATTAAGAATAATATATTGGTAACAAAAGTGTCAATGTGGCTACCGTTTACTTAAATAAAACATCAAACACTTAAAACATTCCCAACGACACAGATATAAGCACCAATCGATTGGTAAGCAGAAACGGTAAAAGCTATTGTATCATAAAAGTACTAGGAGAGCAGGAGTCGTAAAGACATGTTTTATACCTTCACGTAAAAATTCAGAATGGCGCCTTTATTTGCGATACAACGATCTTCATTTTGTTTGCCGTTCGAATACTTGAAATTGAACAAATCTCAACCTTATCGGTACTCAAATAAAGTTGTTAAGAAAACGAATGCTTGGTAATAATAATTTGGGTTTGCAGAACGTTTTTATTGCGTTTAATGTGCGTTTTTATTTCAGTGCGTTTCGGTTTGATGCTTAGGGGTGGGCAGTGGAAAGGAAATCGTGGAAACTTGAGATGTCGAACGTAATGAGAACGTAGAGAAACAGTTCGAGTTTTCCTTAAGATTTTAAATTAAATTGTAAACTAATTGAAATCGCTTTTGTATTTGCTTACGGCGAAGATGGCTAAAGTGACGCATCTTTATTTATTTTACTTATTTTTCCATTTTTTGTTGTGTTTGGTTTTAAACAGTGGTTCTGATACAGGCTAACAGTATCAATTTTTGGTGTTTTGTACGTAATCTTAAAATTATTTTCTTTCTTTTGAATGTTGTTTATCCATAAATACTATATTGTAAAGAGGTTTTGTATTTGTGAGTGTTCGGAGGAGGATCGTAGCAGATGGCGTTCTGTAGTTTCTGCCTACCCCATGGAAAAAAGGCGTGAGTTTATGTTTAACTCATAAGTTTGAGGGGTAATCTACGAAACATTCTTCCACCTATGGGAAGTTACAGTAATTGCCCAGTGTCATAGAATATAGGTATTTTATGTTAAAATTGATAAAGTTAATGCATGCAACCTGTACTAAAATATGAGTAGATATGCAAACTTCTTTGAGTGCAACGAGTGTCACCATAAAAACTTTGTCTTATTTTATAGGTAGTTATTTTGTTTTGTCAAATAAAAAACCCCTGAATGTGAGATCGCGTTTTCATAATTAGTGATAATGTTGAAATCGAGACTACACAACTCGTAATAAAAATAAGAAATATTACGCGGACGAGGTCGCGGGCAGAGGCTAGTTTTACATAAACCCATTCTAGGAATTTCTTCTGTATCGTGGGTGCATTTACAACCACATTAATGGCATGTTTACCACCATTTATGTTCCAGGAACTAAGAAATACCTACAGTTGTGATATCAAACCAAGATACTCACTCAGATACTCAGAATTTAACAAAAACTTGAGGTTCAAACGTACCAAGAAATAGTGCTGGGACCGTTACTAATAGAATTCGCAGAATACCTGTAGTGCCTGCACCCGACAAGCAACACCTAAAATTTACAGTTGAAAGACACGTCTTTCATAAAGACCACAGTTTCTGAAGCCACTTTTTAACTCCGGGAAAATATAACTCTATTTCTTCTTCACTTGGGGGTAGGCAGAATGTACAGAACGCCATCTGCTATGATCCTCACATAGATACTCCTTTTACATAACAAACATATCAAAATATCACGCCTTTTGGTGCACCTCTGCCTAGCCCCTCAGGGAGTATGAGGAACACCTATAGTACACTCACATTTCGCCAGTTTTCTTGAAGTTCCATGTACTCGTAATAGGGGACTAGCTTATTGCCATCAACACAAATCCAGACTGTGGGCTGCTGCTAAAAAAATCCTGATGGAAGAACCCAATAACTCATTGCCCGACCTGGAAATGAAACCCAGGACCCCATCCTTAGCAGTAGCGCTTGCGACCACTAGACCAAAGAAACAGAATAGATATTTTTACTCTCAAATACTGATATTGTCCTTTACACTTGAAAACCGCAGTAGCTCTAGCGTGGCCTGCGGCTTAAGCCATCTCAACTCAAGGTCACTCTTTCAAAGTCTTACACAATCTCGACTTCGTTCAAACTTCATGCATGTTTACGCTTAAAGTTTTCATTGAACAATATCAAGCGTTCAATCTGATCGAGTTATCTTGAACGATATTGTCACACTTTGACGACAACACTTTGATGAGGTACTGCGCTTGGATAGTGTAATGTTGTCGGTAAGTTTGTGATTAGCTCACAACGAAGCCTTGTTGTTGCTTGAATATTATATAGAGGTATTCTTGAAAATATGGATGTGAGTAAAACCGAAACCAACCTAGTCATAAAGTCCGAGACCAGCAGGGTAATTGCACATCACACTATCAATAGCAATGGCTTTCATTCTGAAAGAAAATATCTTCGAACTTAACAAGCAATGGATTAGCAATATCCTTCCAAATTATTCCAATTGAGATTGATAGTGTGTTACGGAATTAGCAAGCAGAATGTCAATTTACGTATAACATCAAGGAATATAATAATATAAGTATTAGAACTATACATTCTCCGCTAATACTTAGCAGTAATACCAAACAAAATGGCATAATATAATCCAATAAAATTACAGAGGTATCCCATTATAACAAAGGTCGTACGTGGAAGCGATTACGTCTAACGGTCGCCTTATATTATGTTCCGATTTCGAAAAACATTTTCGAATAAAGAATAGCCGTTTGACACGAAGCCGGCGTTTTGAATTTAGATCGACTCCCGACAAACGACAGTGTTGTAAATTCAAAAATGTTCTATTACCATGGCGTCGGTATTTTTTTACCGACAATGACGGTTCGCGTTAAAAATTCCACGGAAATATGCGCGCTTTGTCAGTTTTTTTGTTACGTTGGCTGTAGAGTGTTACATTTGCATGTTTTTTGTTTAAAAATATTGGTCACCACTACTATTGTAGCCGGAAAGTGCCTCAAACAAGTGGAACTTCAAATTCTATCGCTTTAAAACTAACCCTAAAACGGTATAAGGTTGCTGTAGTGTATTTAAATGTAGATATTCGCGGGGTTTTGTACTACATTCGCATATGGGCCTTCTAAACCCAGATAGTTATTTAGATTTGGTTGTAAACTGCGAGCCTATTCCGCGTGGGATGTCTACAGTGCAGATTTCTTCAATAAATGGTTTTGTTCTGCCAACAAAATGGTGATCACAATGAAACAGGTGATTTCTAATTTTCTATCAAGAAAAAGTAGCACCATATCGTCATAATATATTTATGGTTTGTTAAAGTTTCACTAACTTTTAACCTTTAAATATAATAGATTGCTATGGGCTGTTTTTGGAACGAAGTTTAAGCCCCCTCCATGCGACGTTTTCTCTCTGTCTTTTTCTATTATATTAGCGAGGTCAAAATGAAAATCCAATATGGTGACAACTTTATAAGAGCTTCTAAAAACTTATGCCAGACAGCTTACTCGTATATATAATTTGGCCAACAATTTAATTTAATGTTCTATATCTCGTAATATTAATTACTTTGTATACCTACTATTGTATAGAATACATTTTTTTTAATTGGACAGACAGCTGTGCTGCTGGGGAGTTTGTTGCACCACTTCATCTCAGCGAAAGCACTAGATAGTGGTGAAGGGTGGGCGTTTTGGGGAATGTCTTATACACTTGCGTGCAAAAAAATTGGCCCACCCCATGCTCTCCATTTGAGACACGATATCACAAAAATCGTAATGAATATAATTTATTATTTTATACTATGTGAAGGTAGGCAAGGTACAGTTTATTTGAACATACACTATATTTTGTTCAAAGCAATATTCTTGATAAGATCGACTCGATTCATCAGATGTCCCCATTACTCACTTTTGCTCGGAAAAAGTGTGTGACTTTTTTTGTCAATGAAATTAACAAACTTTAAATTTTGTGTATTTCTGTTTGTTTAATCAAAACTGAACTTGATTTTTTTAACGGGCTTCAAAAAAAATGGAGCTTCTTTATTCAACCCCATATTTATAAGTTCGAGATTTTCTCAAAAACTAATGAATCTGTTTTGATAATTCTTTCACTAATGTAATCTACATACTTTCAGAAAGGTTTTAATATACAATATATTAGGTTATTGTTAGTAAAACTTCTTGAATTATATTGTTTCAAATCGAAGAGCATGGGGTGGGTCAGTTTTATTGCACGCAAGTGTATAATTTTGAGGTTAGAAAAGTGCATTCTCAGCCTAATTTGAATAAATGACTATTGATTTTGATTTTGGCGATGATGATGATACCATACACTGAATTGATCGTTCTTCTGCTGGTAGTCCTTTCACTAAACTATCACAATTCCCTAGTAACTATTGATCATAATATAATAACAACTAAACATAATCACCTATTAGGCAACCCTACAACTAAATTTTCCAATAAAATAAATTTTAACAGCAACAGATAACAATTAACGCACAGATAATATATTCCAATGTTGCCATGAAAATAAATTCAAACTCCGGGGTTGCCAGTTAAAATGTTCTCATTAATTCTACGGCCACGTTGGGTGATGTTAAAAATTAACGTGCAAAGGAATAAATTATAAGTACTTGTTTCATCATGGTATGTGAGTTCATTCAGAGATTGATTTTTAAATTTCTCTTTTATGGGGTGATTGGAATTTCATGTGTTCTTGTTTTTATTTGGCTGTATAAAATTTTATTGTGCAATTTAATCG
The DNA here is from genome assembly GCA_914767645.1 of Hydraecia micacea. Lineage (NCBI taxonomy): Eukaryota > Metazoa > Arthropoda > Insecta > Lepidoptera > Noctuidae > Hydraecia > Hydraecia micacea. The sequence goes on along the minus strand of OU611801.1, from coordinate 575,599 downwards.
TTGTTGGTGGCTGACTGGACAATTTTAAGAGTCTGTTATAGACGTATGAATGAGATATAATAATATTATGTGCAATGGAACTGTTTTATTGAAACTGGGCAGATCGACTGAGAAAGTAAACAATCTACATGTTAAAAATACAAGTGCCTCTGTCTTAAATCAAGTAGTGTGCAGCATCTCTTTCTTTTTCATTGATTCCCGAGGGTCAATTCCCGATTTTTTTGGAATATTCGCATTTTAATCTCAGTCTCTATCTTTCAAAAATATATTATTATATTTGACATTGATTGTCTCTGAGATGGGATTACTATATATATTTTGAACGTTTCTTAATACGAGAATTGGCAATGTGTATTTTTTTTAATCGGAGAATTAATTCTTGTTGTCAAGCCAATGCCACCTACAATATTTTTCTCCGTCACTCTTAATTCATGAAAAGGTTGTCTTTAAAACATCGCTTTTGGCGATAAGACCGCCCATTGGTCACCCAATGTAATATGTCTACCTGTAATATGTACAGTAAGGGACATAAGTGGAGTAGCAAATTCACAAAGCAATAGATTGACACTTTGGTTTTACTTACGACCTTCTTTTAATGAGTCATTTCTTTACTATAGACACACACACTCACATTCATTTGCAACTGATTGTATTTCATAAATTCAACCGCTACGGTATATGTCATGATAGCCTAGCGGTTATCATATTTGGGTAAGTGCGTTCTGCGTAGCGATCCGTGAGTTCGAATCTCACGCGCGATGATAGTTTTTTTAATGTTTTAATAATTACTTCGAATAATCACGCTTTTGACTATAATTATATTTCCTTGTCATGTTCGTCTTGTGCGCTTAATTCGTAAAACTTTATGATTATACCCACAGATATCTAAATAAATAAATTATAAGGTAGACAGTTAAGTTATACGAGTCATTCACCGCGATTAAATATTATAACGTTGTTGATTGGTTGTTTATTGGCGACGTGTGTCGGTGTTCTATCTATTAGCCGTGTTGTAGTTCCTTTTAAAATGCAGAATATTGAAATTAAAGCGAATATGATTGCGCTGCGTAAAAGTGGACTTAATATAACACAAATATCTTATGAAACCGAACTTAATGTGAGTATTATGAATATGAGTTAATTATTTTTTCAAACATTTATTTTATTAAAATAGAACTGCTGATCCTTGTAGTTATTTTTTGAAACGTATTATAAGGTCTAAATAGATAAAAAAATTATAATTTCGAAGTCCTAGATTTTAAGTGATGATTATCTATATGTAACATTTCTTTTTTCATTATAATTTTGTTTCTAAATCATAGGTAATACTTATTCGTATTTTGCTAGTAGCCTAACAGTACTTCTTTTTTGTTTTAGAGAAATTACCTTCTGTGAGTCGGAGGGTCACTAAATAAGGAAGAGGGTAGCCTTGCCAGTCGAAAGCGACTGGTTATATACCAACGAGATATTTTGCCGAATTATTATTCGACACGTCTTTACGAACCGTTCGCCGTGCAAACAAAAACCAGCTCAAAAACCATAGTTGATTGAAAATCATAAACAAGAACGTTTATATTTTGCGATACAGCGATGGAAAGCAAGGAATTAGAAAATAAAAAAATATAAGTATATTAAATAAAAAATAGTAAATAATAATAAAATTATATTGTAGCATATTCGTAATAAGGATTATTTTGAGGTTTAGTTTCAATCTTCTTTTCGTAATGAAAATGAATACTTAAGCTATAACCACAATAAGTCCTAAACTAGAAGTTTATTTATACTTTATAAAATTATAACGAATAAACATTTTGTAATCAGTTATAAAAGATTTTTATTCTTAACCCCATATTTCACTAACTATATAATAATAAAAACAATTATTACATTATTATTCTCGTTTATTAATTTATCGAATAATAAAAGAACAGATGAAGATAAAATTGTTGAAAAGAAAAAAAAATCCCATATCGAGATTAGAACCTAGAACCTAGTGTTTCTTTATCCTATACGTTACACTATGAGCTATTTGAACTTATTAAAACGCTGTCAATTTTAGCAATCGTATGAACCGCCCAAGGTCATACGTAATTAGAAAGTGAAATGTTTTTGTTTCGCTCGACACCAGTGTATAAATTCTGAGGTGTGCGTTCTGTGTTAATACACTTATACATACATATTAGGTACGGGTACGGCTTGTACTGCGCGTTCACAGCAAAACAATCCTTACCGTGCTACTCGACTTATGTCCCTAGATTGTACATAATAAAGAGTATTCTAGTCTATGATATGCAAGAACCGAGAACTGACTACTGACTTAATTCAGTAACAGGCAGACATACTTTTCAAACTCTCCACCATCACAAAAGTCTGTCGTTAGGTAGTTATCCCGTGGTAACACGTTAAAAGTTCCTTTGAAAACTATACCTCTAAAACAAAAAAAAACTTAAAATCGAAACCCTATCCATATTCATTCGACAATCAAAACAAAAGACTACAGCGTACCTACAGCGACCATACTACTGAAGCCCCCAGCTTCCGCTAAAGTAACTTATTCATGAAGTCAATATGCGCTGAAAGCGTGAAAATTTTTCACTTCCGTTAGAGAATCCGAGTGGCGAACGATTCATTGTCAACACATTCGAATCTAGTTACGATTCACAATAGGAGCCTTTGAAAAAAACTCGTCAAGCGAAAAAGCTTTTAAAAGTTCGCGGTTCTGTATGCATTTTTGGCGGAAAAATTACTTACAGGGTTTTTTGCGAAAACTTGCGTTGTGACACTGTCGATATTTGATTATTTTGAGGCACTTTTTTTGATCATGTACTTATATTGAATTAATGATGTCCAAAAAGAAAAAAGAAGATCTTGTTTCTTAACTAATCCTGAACTTGTATCCTATTTATTTCTTTTGTTTTGAAAAAAAAAATCATTCTAACTGCGTAACATAATAAGACATTTTGTAATAAAATCCATCACTTCGTATGGTTTACAAAAATTAGTCTTTTCGAAGCCAAAAGATACCTAGACTTTGGTGTAAATCCTGCAATATTAATCTTAATAGTTATTATTTTATTTAACAAGATCTACGGGGTAATTTACATTTGACACATCGACAACATTCATTGCGTTGTTTACGTTGTCGCGCAGACGATTTTTTCAAACATATGAAGAAATGAAATTCCTGATCCATTCCAAGTGTGTTACGCAAATTGAGGTCTTCACAAATCTTTAAAAAAATCGGTTTTTTATTCGAGTATTCGGATACTCGAATCAAAGAACGGTACTACAGTAAATACATTTAGATTCAAACCTTAAATGAAATAGCCCCATAACAGTCGCAGAACCCTATTCCTTCCATAAAAATTACAAATTCCCGCCGCGTTCCCCGACGCTGAATGGCGTCCGAATGTTCTTCGGAATCAATCTATTGTTTATGCGTTATGCTTGCGATCTGCGTTTATTTGAGGACCGGGACGCATACTTGATGTTGGCATCTGCTTGTCCTATGGGGGCAGTTTTTTAGGCTTTGTTTGTAAGGAAGTTAATGGGGGTGTTATTCAGTTCGGTTTTGATTTAATTTACGGTAACGATGGTATTTGGCTCTTGAAGAGGTGGAATTTTTGTCGCTTATTGTCTATGTCTTAAATCAATTCAGATTTTCGTAAATGTCTGAAGCGCACGCGATAATGATGTTGGTCAGTATGATACGTTACTGTATCTTTTTGGGAACACATGGCACTTTTATACTGCATTATTTGTTTTTAACCGTAGGAACAGTGGGATGCTACTACTGAGCTATCTAGGGCCTCAGAAAGTTCAAGAAACTTCTACTGTAGAAACATCTAGAATGTTCGAGTACATATCGGCCCCGACTGACCAGATGTCGATAGTTCTAGAAAGTTGTATTATCGAAATTTCTAGAAGCACCTAGACTCTACCCTATATAAGGCCGGTGTGGACCGCGACCCGACTCAGTATTGGTTATGCGATATAAGTGATTACATCGAGAGCGATCTTCAAGTGCGGCTTAGAGTGATCAGTAGTGCAATTGTATTTTGTGAGTTTAAAGTTGTTAATTAAAGTATCTATGTATTTTTAGTTATTGAATCGGCAGTTTTTATTGTCACGGACCCCAAGCTCGTAACAATATTATAAACTTACCGTCTGCGTGCTTGGACTTACCGTCCTTTCCTTCCTTTCACCGCGTTATAATAAACGTTTATGACCGGTACCACAATTACCAAGTTACCACAAGCAGTGTGGTTAAGTAATTCCGTGCTTCAAGCTCATAAATTCACGACACGATTCAATTTCGTGTTATTTTATGCAACACTTGATGTTATAGAACTATGGTGTTAAATTGTATAAAGCATCTTCAACTCAACCAACAAGCATTTATTTCAATTAAACTACCTACTTTTGAATTTCCAAAGAGTCAGTCACAATGATGACGTTAGTTGCCCATTCCTAAGCGTAGTCGGTTCCTATGGAGAAGAACGGGCAAGAAACTCCATGGACACTCTTTTAAATCAATAATTATTATTATAAAATATGGGTTACATCATTCATGTTTCTTTACGTTAGGAGTATAATCTGTAGGTAAAATGTTTACGGACTTAACATAAAATACAAGTATATCTACGTATCGCCACTTGCTAACAAGGGGCGAGTCTATTGCCGCAAAAATAGGCACAATAAATAAATCCAAACTAATATTATAAATGCGAAAGTAACTCTGTCTGTCTGTCTTTCTGTCTGTCTGTCTGTCTGTCTTTGCTTCACGCCTAAACTACTTAACCGATTTGTGTGAAATTTGGTACATACATAGTTTGGAACTTGAGAAAGGACATAGGATAGTTTTTATTACAAAAAATAAAATAAAAAATAAAATTTATTCCGGACATACAGCGCCATCTATTGGTCAAGAGTCGGCATCAATTCAGTACTGAAAATTCATCGGAAAAATGTAAATAAATAGTAAAAAGGTATGAAAATATAATATAATACAACTTTTAGTACAAAGAAAATGCTCTAACGGAGTATAGATAATTCTATTAGTACTATATGTCGAGTTGGTGATTCAAACGCAGAGCTCATTATGTTGATTTTTTAAGAGTTCCCTAGAATATCTTCCACATTTCATTTTTGAAGAGATCCCGCGAGATCGGGAACTATGTGGGTAAAACCAAAAATCTGCCGGAAGCCACTATTCCACGCGAACGAAGTCGCGGGCAAAAGCTAGTAATTACTTATAATGGAAAAATTGAATAACACTGCGTAATCAGGTGATCGAATCTTATTTCCCATGCTCAGTGTTGCGCTTGTATCCAGAAAAAATCTAGGTATTTGGTTTTTAAAACTTATTGTTCCTCAGAATGAATACTCCTTACTAAAGCAGAAGTACAAATATAACAACAACAACTTATCTTCAATTAACTAAGTATACAACGCACATTAAAAGATAATATCCTTACTTAATTAAATCTAAACCTTACTATTACTAAAGTAATTTAACTACTTTAGCATTACATATATTTAATATACATACACAAATGAAGCCAATTCTCTCTTCACAAATCAGCAAAAACGTACCTGCAAAAGAAAAAAATACTTTAGCTCACAGAACATAAGTTAATACCTCAAATAAAATAGAAATAGGAGAAATACGAGTATATACGCAGAAATGTATTCATAGGTAATACCGATGATTGTATTGATATCTATCTTTAACGCCTTATAAAATGATTCCAGAAAGTTTTCTTTTGAAAAAACTATTTCATGCATATTAGAATATTATTTTTTTGTTTGGTATGTTTGTTGAAGTGGGCCTTTTTGGCGTAGCCGTGAGGCATACTTTTTTGCTAATTTCTTATATCGAACTTTACTCTGTTTATTTGATTTTTGTTTTTATCTGATGTATGTACTTATCGGGTGTATTGTGTGTCTTTTAGTTTGTGCTAAATAAATGTATTTTCTTTCTTTTTTCTTTTCTTTTTCTTTCTTTGCATCGCTTATGGATTTACAGGCTTCATATTGCGCATGCTACTTAGAACCAGGATACGAAGAAGAATAAAGTTTTGAGTATGAATGTGGATGGTTATAAGAGTAGAAGAAGAAACGATGGATGGATTGTGTGAAAGATGATATGGCTAGTAAGGGGGTGACTACCGAGGTGATGTCTAATAGAGCAGTATGGAAAGAAAAGACATGTTACGCCGACGCCATATAAAAGACATGTTACGCCGACGCCATATAAAAGACATGTTACGCCGACGCCATATAAAAGACATGTTACGCCGACGCCATATAAAAGACATGTTACGCCGACGCCATATAAAAGACATGTTACGCCGACGCCATATAAATTGGAATACCGGCTAGAGGCACAATGTTCCAGACATTGTGCCTCTAGCCGGTGTGCCAAAAAAATAAACATGGCGCCGAAGGTGTTAAGTCCAAGTGTTGTTAAATCTTCTGAGGACTGATATAAACGTATTTTCTTTCTTGCCAAGCAGTGATTAAAGCCCTGTAAAGTCTTTTACTGCCTATCCCTTATAAAATAACGGTGTTATATTAATAATTATTTTAATTGTCAGCCTGTGCGTTGACAGTAATAATTCCAGAAAGGCTCATTTGAATGTAAATGTTCGCATTTACATTTGAATGAAAGAGCGGACGATGTTTTTCATTCATATCGTTCATTCATTCACTCGCTAATTTTGAAGCAAAAATTAGAGTATTTTTATGCTGGGTTTACAATTTTACTGTTTTTACAAGCTTTTATTTAGCTTGCCTTGTTAGGTATTATGTATGGGTCAAATCTTGCAACTGAATTTTATAATAGTTATCCCCAACCGATTGACCTGAAATTTTGCATCAAATTTTTTTTTTGGATGACAATACACGGTTAGCTATGTGACATCATTCTAAATACAATATGGCGGACTAAAGTACAACTGAAATATTGAACAAGCTTGTCTTTAAAAAGCTTTTTTCTTATTTGAATTTTTGTCTATTTTCGTGAAACATAATTTCGTTTTCTTAACGTTGTCCCAAAATCTTTCTTACATTTTCTTTCGTACTTCCTTTAGGTTCAAACAAACATCATTTCGGGAGACAAATTCTTAGAATAGAACAAAATCTAAAGACAAAGGAAAATGCCTCGTGCCCTTGTAATTACACTAGAGGGCCTAACACGACCGCGCGAAGTAAACGTTATCTACGTACATAATGTATTCGACCGATTATAGAATTGGAAACACTTTCACACGCAATAACGGTTGTAAAAGGACACTTAACGAAGCCAAGCGAGCCACTTGAAGTCCCCGGCATTGTAATCATTTTTTGTACTGGACCATACCTGGGAAACTTCTGGTTACAGCGATATGGAAGGTCAAAAATTCTGACTTTTACTGACAGTTTTTTAAGAAAACAAGTTTTTAATGTTATACCACGACCATGTATCATTGTATGCACCCATAAGCACAATGTTGTTGTGCACAATGTTACTTAGTTTGATATACAGAATGCGTAGTTGACGGCTATGTGACGAGTCGTTTTACACCCTGTATTTATTGTTTTCAAAGACTTTATTCATATTTATGGGTGACTAGCTGCGCCCCACGGTTTCACCCGCATAAGTTTCGATTTATTTATTTATTTAAACTTTTCGCACAAAAAGGTACAAAGTCGGACTTAATGCCTTAGGCATTCTCTACCAGTCAACCAAGGGTGGTGAAGAGATTAGATGGCAGGTGCTTTGGTTGAGAGGAACAAGGAAAAAAAACTATTAATACTAGGTACACAAATACATAAATAGGTTACATAGACATACATACTACATACATAGACATACATTTCGTGGGAATATCGGGATAAAAAGTATCCTATGTGTTAATCCTGGTTATAAACTATTTGTGTGCCTATCCAAATACATTCAGTAGTTTTTGCGTGAAAGAGTAACAAACATCCATCCTTACAATCTTTCGCGTTTATAATATTAGTAGGATACTTATTGTGCTTCTCGCATACATTTAAAGCTGTAACCGTAAGGAATCGAAATCGATCGAATTTACGTTTCATTGACTTCGTGTGTTCGTGTTAGGCCCACAGAACCCGTCAACTTCAAACTGAAACATAGCAATTCTACTTGACGATAGAATATAATATTACACATAATTTATTAAACAGAAAAATTCGGCATCAGTTTCCAAAGGCTTTTTGTAAAATTATCTTACCGAAGATAAATTATTGTGTATTAGTGAATAATTTCATATTATTACAATGTTTCATGAAAAACTTTTCCGTAATATAATAATAAGGTATGAATTATTTTATATTTTATGAAAAACATTTCCTGGCAATACAAAAAGTTAAAAACGATTAGATTATAGTAAGTCAATCAATCTTGTATTATGAAAATGAACAATTGTATTCATGGTTTTTGTATCAGCTTTCAAGGCCTATGATTGATCATTTTGGAATCAAAGCAAAAATTACTACATACAATCCAATCCAATACCTACGCGGTCAAAGAAAATAAACAAAGAAAAAGTATGTATTGTGAGTCGTATAGGCAGATTACAAACTAAACACAATCATAAAAAAAAATATATAAAAAGAAAGTAAAAAGAAACAGTAAGTCCTGTACGAGGCCATAAAGCTCTTATCTCAGCATGATGCTGCGACATTTAAAAAATAAACGTCAAAATGTATGGGACAGCAATTTTTTTTAAATTAAAGGACGACAAGATTCAGCTCTGGGGAGAATTTTATAATCATGTAAGTACTGAATCCATTTCGTTTGTACTCCCTGAAATTTAGACACAGGTGAAGGTCTAGGACATTTACGTTATGATATTAGTACCTAAGTCAAATGTTTTAGGGGGATTGCCTATTACCATTAATCGGTCACAAAAATATGTAGACTTCAGGCAGCTATCTTGAAATTTCTGCCGGAAATACTCCACAAAACTGCCCGTCTTGGTAATTGAACCAGGACATCATGCTTACGAGGTCGGAGTTCGTAGTATCCCTAAAAGTCTTTCTTCTAAAAAAACATGTATTTAAACTTAAAGGTCAAATAGTACGTACAGGGTGTACCATCACATAGCCGTCAAACTAAGTAACATTGCACAAAAATAATTACTGGGAAACGACTATTATTTTCGAAGTGAAAATTTACTGTTTTGCGGTAGTGCGCAATGCAACACACGCTAAACATTGTGCTTATGGGTGCATGCAACGGTACGGGGGTCTTGGGGATATTTAAAGTTGTGTTACTTAACTTGTTTTCGAAAAATAACGTCAGTCAAAGTTGGAATTTTGACTTTCAATATCTCCGTAACCAGAAGGTTCCCATATGTATTGGTCCCATACAAAAAAAAAAACTACAATGACAGAAAGTACAAGTGACTCTCGGCTTCGTTAAGTATCGTTTTACACTCGTTATAGTTCGCAAATTCCTAGAAGGTTAAGTGCGGTTAAGTGGTGTATAAATAGCCAACAGAAGGTATTTGTACTTCCCACACAATTAGCAAACTTTCGGGTGACGTTACGAATTGCCGATGAGAAAACCTTCACCTGAGAAGAGTGTTAGAATAATTTATTTTCCGTGTAAAAACAGGTACTTTTATTTAGTAAAAAAAACCTTAATACATTTTGAACGATTTTCCAAACTTCGCCACCTTGCTTTAATTATCAGTTTTACCATTACCACTAATTGAAATTATTTAATAACATCGCAATCATTGCATATCTCATATATAAAGTCATGACTTTTCACTGTAGGTGGGTAGATATCTTCATACATAAACTCTCCATTAGTGGGGTAGGCAGTTACTATGGAAAATCACCTGCTATTCTTACTTCGTTGGCTACAACCACGTTCATACAATTAAAATTAAAAACAAAAGTCATTTATTCAGACTAGGCTGAGAATTTGCACTTTTTTAAAGCCAAAACTACATAAGACAGTCCCCCAAAACGCCCGCTCTTCACCACATCCTAATGCTTTAACTGGGGAGCAGAAGTGGCGCAACAAACTCCCCAGAAGCACAGCTGTCTGATCAATTAGAAGAACTTGATTCTATACAATAGTAAGCAATTAAAATTACGAAAGACAAAACATTAAATTAAATTATTTACTAGCTAGCCATATGTCCGCTAACACACGACGGTATACCAACAAAACCATTGAAAACCATCATCATTTCAGCCAAAAGACGTCCACTGCTGGACATAGGCCTCCCCCAAGCACCTCCATTTCGACCGGTTCTATGCTTCTCGCATCCAACGGGGTCCTGCGGCCTTCACAAGGAAAACCATACTAAAGCAGAAATAAATTAGTAATAAAAACATAAACAGAACTTAATACATAAATAAAAGTTTCCAGCCATAAAGGGAGTGAAATCTAATCATACACGGCACTGTAGTAGGTTCCATGTTTAATAATATTTAAGTTCAAAACAAACATTTACTTTTTACTACTACACACATAGTTGTTACATATTGCGAAGGAGCGTTAGACGTTGTAATTTAAACCTTATGTAAATTTTCATAAAAGTCAGAATACCACACAGAGCAGAGAACCTCTTGATAACATTGCACGCTCTATGCTCCATATAGAGCCCTACACACGAGTGATGACATAGAGATGACTCGAAAGCTCTATAAGGCTCTACGGGTTGGAAATAAATGTTTTATTAAAAAAAGGCTCTTGTGATTATCTTTATAATAAAATTATGTTTGATAAAGATGCATAAAATTGTAGGGTAGTTGAAGGTAAGTAGTTTTAGTAAAATATTCTTGTAGAATATTAAGTGAGGAGGTACTTAATCTCAACAAGAAGCAGGGAGAAAATTAAATAGTTAGATGCATTTCTTTATTTTTTATCTAAATGTTCAATACATGTAAGTAATCCTAATTCAAAACATAATATTTGCTTACAAACAATAAAATTGTTCCTGATTTAGATATTTATGCAAAGTGGCTGTGAACAGAAAACAAAACACAATCAAACATAACTACCACCCCTCTTAAATATTTCACCCCCTTCCTCACAACTATATATTTCACCCCCCAACAGACACCAACAGAATCTCACATAATGGGCCTCATTAACCCTCTTACAATAGGTTTTAAAAATAAAAGCAAAAACCCGTCGGACGTCCGAACGACCGGTTCAATGGTGGTCATAGGAGAAGGCCCCCATGCGTTGTGCTACAAGATTCATGGCTTTAATTGAAAATTCTATGGGGACTGCAATGAATGGCGTTTTTTGCGACCTTCCTATGTGTATTTTTGTGTACAATGGGTTTCATCCCGTTGTGTGTTGTTGTCGTTATACGAGTAGAACCTTATTGTTGGATTTTCATATAAATAATTATGTATTTAGTTTGAGTTTTCATAAAACCTAATTAAGGGTACCTTGTGTAGGTGTAATTAATTCTGCTGAATGGTGTGATCCTATTATACTTGGAAAATTTTGGCAAGGTATTTATTTATAAAGACAATATTTTCGTTTACAACATTATTTTCGTTTGATGCTAAAAATGACAGCGGAATAGCGATGTCGAAACAAAAAAAATATATGACGCCATTTATTTTGTTTAATCTTACTACAGTAAGCCCTTGATAATAAAATATTCAAGATAAAGTTATTAAATAAATAAAACACCACTTCACTTATGTAAATAAAGTGCCCTTAAAGCAATCATAAAAATTGCCTCATCAGCGTCAAGTCTAGTTTCCAATGACCAAAACAAAAAAAAAACCTTCAGCGAAGTTTCAAACTAATTCAAGTACAGCCGTAAACAATGCAGGGTGGGAAAAAATAACAAAAAACCCAATGGAAAATCGAAGCATTGTCGAATCCAATGAATGGTAACTACCCTTTTTCCAAGGGGGTGAAGTGGCGCACCACCTGAATGCCTCAGTTTTAGGCCCACGGTTCAACCCCTAGGGGGAGAAATGAGCTCATTTTTTAAACCACCCACTTAAAACGATGGCTTTTGTGGGATAATATTTTAATTATCGTATTTTACAGTTCGGGGGATGACGGCGGTTTTATGAGTATGTTTCTTTTTAATTTATGAGGGATGTGCCAGATTATTCTGTCATGGAATTTTGTTGTTGGTAAAATTGGTCATTATTTTTGTGGGATTATGGCTTAACTTCATTATACCTACAAGTTGGTACGTTTGTAACCATATTACGTGGAACTTTTTTGTGATGTAATGGAGAAATCTCGGTTCGAAATTGAATGCTTAGAATTTTTTTTTGTTTTATATTTCCTACTTATTAAATTAAGTAAGTACACGATTAATTCGTGCAAACATTAAATACTTGGAAGAAAAATAATTTTGTTAATACTTATTTTTCAATAGGTATTGCTGCCAGAAATCAAATCAAAATAATCATTCATGTATTCATAATAAATAGCTTTTACAAATACAAAAGATAGTGATAGGTAGCCATCCAATAGCCCATACATACACAAAGGTACATAAAAGCCATTTTTCCTGAATCTCGGACTAGAATGAGAGCCATATTTTATTGTCGAAGTTTATTGCCTAGGCTATCGATTTGGGAGGGTAAGTAGAGCTCGTAGACGGGTGAATAACCTGAACTCAACACTAGCAAGAATTTAAAGAAATTCACTAATTAATTATTATTAGAGTAGCTTTTATCTCTGACTGCCTCATTGATGTAGTGGTCGCAAGCGCTACGCATGAGGTCCTAGGTTCGATGCCCAGGTCGAGCAGTGTTATTGGGTTTATTCATCTGGAATTTCTCAGTAGCAGCCCGGAGTCTGGATTTGTGCCTGGTTGGTCAATAGGCTCGCCCTTTATTACATAGTACTTAAACGTAACTGGCGAAATATGGGTGTACTATAGGTGCACCGCTGCCCAACCCTGCGGGGGAACAAGGTGTGATGGTATGTTATGTAGTTTTTGAACTTATTACCTATATACAGGGTGAAATTGAAAACATGCGACAAATCGAAATGGGGGATTCTACTCATCATTATGAACAACTTTTATTATGGGACCAATCCTGAAATCGCGTAAAAAAATCAGCTGTTCCCTACATTTATGTTCGCATAACTCGTCAAAATGTAGGGAACAGCAGATTTTTTTTCGCGATTTCAGGATTGGTCCCATAGTAAAAGTTGTTCATAATGATGAGTGCAATCTCCCATTTCGATTTGTCGCATGTTTTCAATTTCACCCTGTTTACGATATTTCTTCGTCTATGAGAATTCCTTGCTTTGAAGCGGAAGAATTTTCCCAGTTAATAAAGTTATACGGCAAAGAAAGACAAAGCTAACCCTCAAAGTCAAGTCATAGATCTTTATTGTGAGACAGTGGTTACAAAATTGTTATTGAGTTATTTTGGTTTGCACTGCTCCACCATGTCAGGCATACAATAGTTAGAACAATTTTTTATGACCTAAGTTTATGTGATAGTATTCATTCAAATAGACATTTTTATTGAAATAGAGCTATAATTTGCATCAAAACATAAAAATAGACAAACCCTGAAGATAAGGTTCTGCTATCTATGAACCTCTGCTACACAGATGAGTGTGCTGGTCGATAACTACCTAATAACAATATGTATTGTTGATATGTTTTGTTGTTGTTGTTGTTGTATTTTTAAGTTATGTATGTTTAGTTATCTGAGCCTCACTTAATGTTAAGTGAGGCTCAGATAACCAAACATACATAACTTAAAACTGTTTTCATAATTAAACTATTGAACTTTACAGTGGTTTGGTGTATCTTAACTAACTACCTACAACAACTACCAGGGTATCCGTCAACGACGAGAAATCCCCAACAGAGATATTCATGAAATTAAATAATTATGTAGTTACAGCTGTAGTCGATCTGTCTTCTTTTATTACCCGACTACGGCGAAGCAAAAAGGAGGGTTATGATTTTGACCGGTATGTATGTGTATAAGTATGTATATATGTTCATATGTTCGCTCATAACTTCTAAACTGCTTGTCATAATTGGACAAATAAGGTATCGTTGGAAGGCTATGTGCCGTCACAATAAATTGAATATGGCGCCCTCTAGCGGACATAAAGTCATGACCGAAAATATATTTTTTTTAATCATGCCATGTTTTGTATCAAATGAAAGGGCTTAATTAGCACATTCCAAAAATATAAATATTACTAAAATAAGCACCAAAATAATTGGATAAAAAATAAGTTTAAAAACTAAAACCTGACTACTGAAAAGGATGAAACAAGAAAGTACCTTCCCGTGGTTCGCATGCTACCATAGCTTTGTATGTTAGTACAGCGGTATACGACCACGGGAAGGTACTTTCTTGTTTCATCCTTCTCAGTAGTCAGGTTTTAGTTTTTAAACTTAATTTTTATTTAATTCATACGAAAAATAATATTGAATCAGTAATCTTTTCATTGCAGTCCGTCCAAGAGTATACGATATGCATAAATAAATATCAAATATATTAATTTACTATGTAATTTGTATTCTATCTACAAAACTGAACTTAAAAGCCGTGCTTGAAATATTAAAATTAACCGGATTGCATTACTACTTGAAAATGCTTTTTCAAATAATTAATATTGCAGCTCTATGCTATTTTTGCATATTTCTCATTTTGTAAATTAATTCTATATACTTCTTCAAATCACTGTAAGATATGTTTTTTATTTTTACATTTGAATTATAAATTAATGTTAATGAAGGTATGTACTTTGTCAGAATTTTTATTTTTAGAAAATGTATGATAAGGACCTATGAAAAGTATGAGTTTTCACGCTATGTTCCAATGCAATCATAATATTTTATTCGACTCGCAAAAATGATGACATTAAATTATGTTTCTTGGAAATAAAGATTCTGCATCAGAAAAAGTAATTAAAAGTGTGAACAATAAAACATTTCAACCCTATTTAAAAAAAAACAACATGGACACCGCTATCGAAATACGGGAATGCACGGAAATTTCAACCCCTGAGGTTGACTCGAAGTCATTTTCACCAAGTACTAACTACAAAATGTTAAAAATTCCTTGCATTCATAATAAGGAATAATAACCCAAATTACATTTTAATTAAATTAAAAAGCGTTGTTAACTTGTTAACTCCTTGATTTCCTCACTCCTCCTCCCTAATTAAATCCAGATTCATAATTAAAATCCGAAACAAAAAATATAAAAACTAAAATTACCTAGTCAATTTAAAGGAGCAAGTGTCGCCACCTACCAATTACGTTGGAAAAAAATGCAGTTCCGTCAAATGTCTGGTACCCAAGGGTACTTCCCATTCAGTGGCGGTCTCGACATAAGGACCACTTCTGCTTACCCCTCTATTATTCCACGAGAGGCTTTTACAATTTGAAGACTTAAGAAAAATAGGAAAAATGCAAGCAGCATTTTTCACGTCGATTTTTTTCAGGCTTGTTAATTATGATGGGGGGTGAAATAGTTGGTGGTCTATAGGGGTGTTGTTGTGAATGGTGAGGGGTGAAATGGAAAATGGGCAGTTTGTGTTGTTGATAGTTGTTGGGTAGTGCAGTGTACGGTAGTTAGTGGCTCAGAATTTGTGCTTAAGATTTTTTATTATTTGCTATATTTATTATTTGATTTTTTATTATTTTTAACGCTCGCATTCACAGCCTTCTTCACGAGTATAGGCAGATGGTGCTTTTTTTATTTAATTCTCCGAGCCCTTACGCCCACTACTGTATATTACTTGTTCACATTACATATTACTTGTTCACATTACCAGTTTACCCCCCATACGGGTGAGGTACATCTGAATGAACGCCAAATTAGCCCAGCTTGACGAGTACTGGCTACCCTCGAGGCGACTGACCCCCAAACTATAAAACTATAAAACATGACCCTCTTCACTCTTAGAAAACGAAGGTGGTGATCACAGTAGGTTACACAGGAAGACGTTTCAACCCTCTTGACATATCTCACTCGTTTTTACTACCCCCTCACAAAACCAGGTACCTACATTAACTACCTTTTAAGCTATATCTTTTACCGTATGCCCATTTCTTTTTCTGCCCAAGTATGCATAAAGAACATTCCTTTACTTCTCCATTATTTTCTTTTACAAGCAACTGTAAAATTGAATTTAACTCGAACGCAAGTTGTTTTCAATTCGGTAAAAGAAAAGTTGGCGGTAAGGTAAGCAGGGATTGCTAAGTACACTTTGTATTGAGACTTAAGTTGCAATGGATTTTTTTACTTAGAAGAGATGTTTTACTTGGCAAGAATCGGTTGGAGGGTGTTGTGGTATCTCTTGATTGCTTAACTGTATTTGTATTAAAGCCTCTTCTCATTCAGAAATGTATTGGACAGATCCACTGAATTTGTTTGGTTCTTTCCTCAAAAGACCATTTCAGACACCAATCTAAATGGCCTTCACATGATCTGACCAAAATTATGTCTGGACTTTAAAAGACACTGTGACTTCTGGGTTTGTTTCGGCCTTTCTTCTCGAAATAGTCAGATAGAAAACGCAGACATAATCTAGTTTAAAAAAAATATTTTAGCGGTTCTAGCGCATAGATTTTTTATAAATATCTAGAATCAAACCCTGTACTGGGAGTTCAAGTCACTTGAGATATTATAATATTATGACTGCTCTTATTTGAAGAATCCAAAGAATATCATATTTTTTACCCGAGTACAGCGACGTAGCAAAAAGAAGGGTTATGATTTTGACCGATATGTATATATATGTTCCCTCATAACTTCTAAACTAGTAATCATAATTTGACAAATGAGGTATCGTTGGAAGCGTCTTGATCGTCGCTGTTTATCTATATATATAAAAGGAGAACTGACTGACTGACATATCAACGCACAGCCCAAACCGCTGGGTCTAGAGGTTCCAAATTTGGCACGTACGTTCCTTATGAGGTCTAGGGGTGCACTAAGAAAGGATTTTTCAAAATTCATCCCCTAAGGGGGTGAATGGGGGGGGTGAAATTTCACGCGGACGAAGTCGCGGGAAGAAGCTAGTAGGCTATATGACGTCACATTAAATGAATATGGCGCTCTCTAGAGAAGATAAAGTCATGAACTAAACAAAACGTAAACGTATTTTCTTTCTTTCTTTCTTTAACTAAGATAAAAAAAATAAAACGAATCGATACAATACGTGTCGCTCGTGTGTATGCAAAGATTAATGGTAACATTTTGTGTTGAATTTTTCCCGATCCTCTTAACCCGTCAACCACGGCTCGCTCTGAACATTACTATGAATATTTATTAAATACATTGAAATGTATTACGTGGAAGTTGTTTATTTAATAGACGATAAATATTGAATAGTTTGTACAGTCAACAAAAGAGATAAGTTTGCAGGATCGTCGGATATAGTTCAAGTTTAGTAACAATCCGATGGATGTTATCGACTGAAATTAAATTTGATAAACGAGCTGTTTGTTTTCTATTAATAAAATAAAATTTTATTCGAGAACATCCTTCGGTTTCTTATAAAGTTCAACTATATCCGACGACCCTGAATGAAACTTATCTCTTTTGTTGACCATAACAATCAAATTTTTTTTGCGTGTGTGTGTGTTATTGGGTATTTGCATCTGGAATTTGTTACGAGCAGATCGCAGTCTAAATCTGTTACGTCTGGTTGATGGCAATAGGTTCGCCCTCTATTACATGAAACTTGAAATATAACTGCCGAAATGTGGGTGTACTAGGTACACCACTGCCTCATCCTTACTGGGAATAAAGTCCTTCAGAGCGTATTTCGGCCACGGCGGCCAATGTCAATGGAGTAGTACTCGCCTGCGGCGCGGGACATATTATAGTGCACAAGTGTGCACTCCCTCTTCCCTCACTCTCATAGCCCGATGGGACGGCAATCTGACACGACCGGAGAGAGATCAGGCGCGTACCAACGGCTTAACGTTCTTTTCGAGGTACGGGGGTATCACACCGCCAACTTTCAAACTCCGGGCTGTTACTAAGAAATTCGTAATGGAAACACTCAAAAATACTTTACCCGACCCGGGAATCGAACCCAGGACCCCACGCTCGGGGCAATTACTGGGAATACGGGCGTGTTGTTGTATTATGATATCTGTGTCATATTATTGAAGTGAAAACTTCTTTAGGCTCGTTGGGCATTTTTTGAGATGGGAAAATACCATTGAATTCGCGCCACTGTTACCGTAACCGACACCGCTTTGGATATGTTCGGCTGTCCTCGGGTTGTACTCGTTTTTAATGTATATCCGATATGTCAGTAAGTGATGGTAAAGTATTCTGTTGTGTTTTGTTGTCACTTCTGTCGGCACTCTCGGAGTGCCACTGTTTTATTTTTAACTATTCCAAATGTATAAAAACGTTAGTAATTACATAAAGAAGAAAAGCTCCAAAATGACATCATCTTACGTGTTAATCATTAATTAACACGTAAGAGAAAGTGTTTATAGCAGCCTTCAGTTAATGAACCACCCAAGTCCCAGCGGTAATGCTAACATACTTTCCAATTAATAAATATATAAATAAAATTCTAGAACGTCCCGACCGGTTACCTCTCCAAATAGAATATTATAATAATAGCTCAGCTGAGAATTGAATCGACGTCCCAAGAGGTACGTCGAAATAGAGGACAAGTTGTAGCATTTCATGGAAAATATTTATAACTCTTTTGATAAAGTTGGCAATGATGGTTCTTTTGTCAAAGTTTTTGTTGCTAGGTTGGTAATTTGTTAACTTATGCGATGCGAATGTTCCCACTGCTGTGACACAGGCCTCCTCTCAGTGAGAGGGAGTGGGCCGTAATCCACCACTCGAGCCCAGTGCAGGTTGGCAGATGTCACATGTCTTCGAATTTTTGGTTCTAGGACATGCCGGTTTCCTCACGGTGTTTTCTTTCACCTTGTTGAGAGCAGTGGTGATGAAATAATTTACACAAAGTAAAGTGCCTCCTTCTCGACCTGCAACCTACAACTCGTAAGTCGCGGCCTTTACCACTTGGCCACCACTGCTCTCAGACAAAGCTTATCACTGTTTAATAAAATTACATTGTGAAGCTCTCATCTAGAGTTTCACAGTACTGACCCGCGTAAAAATTGATAAGGTTTAAAGGTCTGATTCAATAATTCACTAGGCTTTTAGTAGCTAAGGGCCAAAATCAATCATTTGAAATAAAAAAAAATACTCTCAATATCAATTTTCCATCAACAATTTAAACTAATTATAAATTCTCAAGGGCTATTTTACCCTTTTAGTGCCCTTTTCTTCAAAAATCGACTAAAATATTCCATTAGTTGACATCGAAGATCTTTCCAGAATCGCCCATTCGCAGTAATTGTCAGGGTTTAATAAGAACGAACGAATGAATGAATGATGGAGTTTTAAGCGAGTTGTTCGAAACTTTCCAATCCGTAATTCCGTTTAGTTTTTAATTGCTAACTGAATCTTTTGAATTCTTACTCGTTTTTAATGTATTATGTCAAAATGTATTGAAAACAAGTTTTCAATTAAAGAATGGTTCTTTTCTTTAAGCTTTGAATGCAAAACTTTTTCTTTCTTTGTAATTTTTGATTTTTCCGATACTTTGTTGGTCCTATTTTGCGTACAAATTAAGCTAAAAGTTTCTTTTGACAAGCTAAAAACATTTTTATTTGTCATCTTTTAGTAGTGATCCTAATTTTAAAAGTTCGCGCTATTATTTGCCGAAAGGGTCGGTAGACGTTATATATACAGGATCCCATTAAAATAGATGGACAAATTTTAACACAGCGCTCAATACATCTAACCAAAGATATGCAAGCAAAAAAAAAAAACAGTGATTAAAGTGAGTAGTGGTGAGTGCCTAGAAAGAGATGGCGAGATGACCTGGACGCGTACAACGAGGGCTGGTTCGAGGTGGCGCGGGAAAAGAGTTCCTGGAAGGATTTGGGGGAGGCCTTTGCCCAGCAGTGGGACACTATAGGCTAACAAAAAAAAAAAAAAAAAAAAAAAAAAAGTGATTTTATTTTGACCTAAAATAATAAATTGCCGCCACATTAGTGTATTTTCGTTAGCTGATTATTTTTCTTGTAAGTATCTAATGCGTTTTTCTTATATATATTTTTTTACCATCGTCCTTATTTTGGTGGTCTGAATGATTTCTAAAAGTTTGTCCACCTATTTTAATGGACCTTATATACAGCAACAGTTATTTATATTACACTTCAATGCACTCTATTGTGATTTAATCGGGCTCAAATCCATACCGTGAGCTGCTAGTAAGTCTTTCCCAATGGAAAAACTCGTAACACCATACCCAACCCGGGATTCGAACCCAGTACCTTAGATTCAACAGTCGCAATTGCAACCAATAGACAAAAGTTACCAGCACTTTGATACAAATTAACTCTTATAACCACAAAACAATTGACCCCTAACTTTCTCCAAACCGTCTTAAAGGCAATTCCCCACCTTTTTTACCTCATTGTTCCACACGAGAGAACCAACGGTTTCCTGTCGTCCTGCTTACCCCTTGCAGGAATCACGCGTGAACGAGCTTAAGGGTACAGTAACCGTGTGGTAAGGATGTAGTAGTAGGTACCTATGTTGTAAGATGTTGTTGCTACAGATGTGACATTTTGAGTAAGGTTTCTTTAATGGAGAAAAAGGTTGTTGTTTTTGGGTCATATTTGTGTGATAACGGGACACTATTGGTAAGTCTAAGGTGTTTTTACCCGGCTGCGCCAGAAGGAGGGTTATGTTTTTCGAGAGTATGTATGTATAATTGTTTGGCACGCTCTGTAGCCTAAACAGCTTGATCGATTTTAACTTGAGAAGTGTCGTTAGATTCCTATTTACTGTGAGAGTGACACTGGGTATATCAAAATAAAAAAAAAACAAAATGGCAGATTTTTGGCGCCATACTAGGTCTTTAAAAAAATTTCATTTTGCCAATTTTTTATTCCAAGTCATTATTTCTCGTTGGAATCTTGTTTATGGTATGTATATCATCAAATTAAAATTCAAAATATTTTATTTCATACCAGAATAACTTACTTGGGCACTTTTAAAACGTCAGAAGCTAGGTGAACCGTTCCAATTGGTGGTTTCGTATAGAGAAGAGCCGGTAAAAAACCCTATGAAATCATCTCTAACCAAATCACAGAAAAAAAAAAACATGTTCTACAAACCTAAATTATGTGATTAATATACAACATGCTCCATTTCTC
This sequence comes from Hydraecia micacea, assembly GCA_914767645.1. Taxonomy (NCBI): domain Eukaryota; kingdom Metazoa; phylum Arthropoda; class Insecta; order Lepidoptera; family Noctuidae; genus Hydraecia; species Hydraecia micacea. The sequence goes on along the minus strand of OU611801.1, from coordinate 554,381 downwards.
TCTCACTTCAAGGTCAAGTTCACTTAACAATGAGACTGGACAGAAAGCTTCCCCGTCGTCTGTCTGTATCTAGGTGCGTGTGTGTGTGCGTGTGCGTATAATAAAAACACAAAGCTTGTGTCCGCTGGGCCGTGGAGCGTGGTTATCCGCCACCGTGGGTACGAAACTTGGGAGGGTTTTAGACCATACGATTATTTTTGGTTGTGAGAAAGTTTGATATGGTTTGCGAATGGACTAGTTGTAGTCATCGGTAAGTTTGGCCATCAATAAAATGTAAGCTAAACTAAAAACATAAATATAAGGTAGATAAAGGTAAGCTTTTAAACTGTTTATTGTAATAATGTCCTAAAAGTGCAGAATGTCGGACTCTATATCTCTGTTGATTTTGTGTTAAAATTAGAGAGGTTCACTTTGAGGATTTTGAGGGCTGTTTTGGTTTTGGGCGTTGGTTGGAATGAGGTGTAACCTGCACTCCTTTTTGAAAATACTTAGTTTAATACATATCTCCAAGCGAGATTTCGTATTTCTACAAATTGTTAAATCGGTTCCGAACACATTTTCAGTTTGGCCATTTGTTCTATCATTTTACAAGTCTAGGATCGAAAGTAACAAAAGCTTTGTAAGTAAACTCACGAGCACGTGAAACAAGCATTTACCTACATCACAAAAACTATGCTTCCCAAATGAAAATAGCGTGGCAATAAAACCATCTACAAAATCGTGTCGTCCCCGTATCGTACTGTCTATACACGTCATCAAGGAGTGCGCAGCGATGCGTGAATCCTCCTCACAAGGTCACCACACCCTGTGTACACCGCCGGTATGTTCACAATATAATAACGGCTTAAGTTTTTTTTTTTAATGTAATTGGATGAACTGCCTCGTTGGTACAAGTGCTACTGCTGAGCGTGAGGTCCTGGGTTCGATTCCCAGGTCGAACAAAGTGTTATTGGCCACAGGCCTGCCCCTAATATATAGGAGTTTAACATAACTGTCGAAACGTGGGTGTACTATAGATACACCTCTGCCTGATCTGTCGGGGATTACTGAAGTGAAAACTTCTTTAGGCGCGTTGGGCATTTTTTCAGATGGCAAAAACCATTGAAATCGCGACACTTTTACCGACACCGCGCTACATTCGGATGTGTTCGGCTGTCCTCGGGATGTGTTCGGTTTTAATGTATTTCCGATTATGTCAGTGAGTGATGGCAAAGTATTCAGTTTGTCTTTTGTTTATATAACGATTAAAAAAATACACACGTAATTGTTCAAGTTTTCACCTCTGTCGGCACTCCCGGAGTGCCACTTTTTTTTTCATTGGATGGCAATGAAACCCAAGGAACGTAGTCAAGTAGCCTATAGATGGTCTGGCCAAGGAATACTACACCTAACCTAACACCAATATCTCTGCCACACTACAACCAAAGATTCATTATTTCGTCAATCATCACAAACGGATGATGAAGTAATGGAGTATTGAACGAAGTAATTGGAATTGCATTTATTTAATTCGTCATTTATGTAATCACTAGCAGCGCTCCGCGATTTCACCTGCATAAGTGTCGATCCCGTGGGAATATCGGAATAATTACCTACAAAAAAAACAACCGACTTAAAAAAAACACTATGAACTGATAAATAACTTTAATTTCGGAAGTCAGTGTGGTTGGTTCCTCATTTTCGTTTTTTGATACCGACTTCCGAAATTAAAGTTATTAATCACTTGGTAGTGTTTTTTTAAGTCGGTTGTTTTTTTTTTGTAAAAAAGTTTTTATTTTTCACTTTTTTGTTGTATCTACCCCACAATTCAATTTAACACTAGTGCATTGAAGAAATTGAAGACACCGACTAGAAGAATCATCAAAATTCGCATAGAAATGCCGGAGATGCAGTACATTTATGGATATAACTTCATACATAAGAAGAAAGAAAGAAAGAAGAAAGAAAATACGTTTATTTGCGGTGAACATGACGCAAAAATACACATGACACAAAGTAAAAAAAAAAATAAAAAGAAGATAAGGGTAACAAGCGTCACATCCACGCAAAACGGCTATCGCTCAGCATTATGCTGCGACCCTATGCAAGACAGAGCCCCAGCGCTGGTTTTCAGCGACAGCCGGCGCTGACGTGATGACGTCGTCCAATGCAGCCCACAATTATTACACACTAGGTCGGTGTAGCGTACTTAAAGATAATATTATACTAAACAGAAAACAGAAAATAGACACAGAAACAGTACATGCTATGAGAATATCATCCTCAATAATCATTTTACCCTTTATGTAGTGGCAACATTTCGAAGCGTCCTTTTAATTGCTTTTAATTTGACGTAGGTGCACCCAACACGCACTAGAAATTATGATGTAAGAAATTACAAAATGGCCAAAATTATGTAATGTGATGTGTTAGTATTATGCAATAGTTATATGTTACTGTTGTGAGTGTTTTATGCGTTTGTGAGTGAATGTGCAAGATGAGATGGACCCAATAAAAAGAGAAAACGAAACCTTGGAAACTGGAGGGTGACCCGCCATGCCAAAAACAAGACCAACAAGAGCTTTAGGGCTCCAAAAGCAGGAAGCTGACATCGACGCGAACCCAGTGAGAGGCCCGTGTTAGCGGGCCGCCGTATGGTAACCCGCGGCCAGGAGGCGATGCCCTGGTGCCACTCGCCACGTCCCTTAACGGGGGCGCCGCGACTTCCCACAGCAAAAACAATAAGGTATATAAAAAATGGAAGTCTAGAGTCACGAATAGCAATACAAATTAAACAATACAACTTGAATAAATAATAGGTATGATTATTGGAATTTAATTTGAAATTAGATTGTAAATGCATGATTATAAAAAATAAAAATAGATACTTAGCAAAAAACATGTACAAGTAATATGATCAAAATGTAAAAAATGTATATCAATTAATAGGTCCATAAGAATAATTACCTAATGTATTATATACTAAAACCTTCCTGAAAGTAAGTAGATCAGATTAATGAAAGAATTATCAAAATTGGTGCATTCGTTTTTGAGAAAATCGCGGACATAGAAAAATACATACATACATACGGGTCGAATACAGAACCTCCTTTTTTGAAGTCGGTTAATGAAGTCGTTTAAAAATGAAGAAACCAGCATTAATAGGTTACACCAGTAACCTACCCATAGCAACTGTCATAGCTGATATTCTTATTACCTACTTTATAAAACTCGTGACCTTTTTATTTCACAGCGACTTTCCGCCATCTTTGTCATTTTAATCTTCCTGTTGTCGTTTGACCTTGACCTTGGGATGTCAAGGTAACAGGATAGCGTACACGACTTGAATGTTTGTTTTGTACTTTAGTTATTGCAAGAGCTTCAGAGTTGTATGTTTTTACAACTTCCTTATAGACGATTGTGACTACTATTTATGGACAGTTGTAAAAATCTTTGAAAATGACAAAATTGTTTGAGATTTAGTTTCGTCGATATCGTTATATGAATAATATCCATTATTTTATATTTTTCTGTAAAGTCAGAGAAAACGATTTGTTAAGCAATTGACTACCAAGTTAAATTGTCCGTGTATTTAAATCACAACTGTCATTGTTTGACAGTTGTATGGGCACGGTAAATCGATGAAAGTGGCCAATTTGCTTACTTGAGTTTATGAAATTTTACATAAATAACAACTTTATGACGGCGCGAAAAACATATCAGCTGTTTCCCTACATTTATGTTCGCATAACTCGTCAAAATGTAGGGAACAGCTGATTTTTTTTCGCGATTTTATGTTTTCCCATAATAAAAGTTGTTCATAATGATGAGTACAATGACCCTCTAGAGTTATGGGATATCAAAAAAACACGTTGTATACAAAACATGCGAGCTTAAAGCCTTGCACTATCTACGCGTACCAACTCCCATTACAGGCACAATTACTATAATTGCTCAGTGTTACGAGGCCACTAGTAATTAAATGTGCAACCTAGATTGCCAGTGTTTTAATACTTAATTTTCCAGTGAGCTGAGAAAATTCTTCTTAGTATCCTACATAAAAGTTTTACCTTGCGAGTTTAATACAGTTCATGCTCCAGTTACTGACAAGGAAATTTTCAGTAGCATCGTACAGTTTAGGATTGTACCTGGTAATTGGAACACATACTCACGTGATAAATTCAGTATCTCATACTAAAACAACGTTTAATAACTTTACCTTTGACTCATCAGAGAATTCTCAGAAAATCCCTTCATATTACTTAATACTCCTTTGGCTTTAATTTTGCTCCGGTATTTTAATATTAAATATTTACTTCAAAGCTAACCCATTCAGTACAAAAAAAAACATTAGAATAATTATGTTTTCCTGGCTAAATATTATTAATTGTTATTTAATAACTTCATTTTGCTGGGGTGACCTTTGACCTTGGGATTCAAGGACGCGGAAAAGAGAAAATGCTGTAGATGATTGAGCAATATAGTGGTGTTACTTCCTTATTGCACTGTAATGCGTTTCTCGTGTAGGTACGAAGTTAACAATATCTCATGATGGCAAGGTAGCAAGGTTGATAATATACGAGTAACTGCCTGCTTTGGGTGCACGAACAACTATGGGCATAATTATCGCTAAGACTACACATCCCACATTCAGTGACCTAGCGAGCCAAGCTAAGTATCATTACTCGTTTGATTTATAAAACCAAACAAGTAATGATACTTACCTTGGCTCGCTAACCTTTATAAATAGAGAAGCAATTCCCGTACTTTTAAGAACGGACACATTCGAATCTGAGTCTCAATCTATCAAAAATACCTCTAATTTATTTACAGTTTTGTCAAGATTTTGATATTGACTGTCGCTCAGATGAGATTGCGACCAGATTTTGAACGTTTTTAATTACCAGAATTGGCCTTCGGAAATCAGAATCGGATCCCTAAAACTACTATTTTCATCACTTAAAAACAACAGACTAACTTTTACATGTAACTAACTATTCGTAAAACTGCCAGTTGAGTGCGTCGAGATGTTCCCACGGGGGCGTTAATATTAATATCTGCCACGCTTCGCTTGCCACCGCCCGCCGGTTCGAACCCACGACCCGATGGGAAACACTTTTTGTGATGTTTGTAATGATGTGTTTAACGAGAATTGTGGAGTAGAACAAGTATGGGTATAGGTTCTTCCCATAAGGTGGGTTTAGTGGGAATACATTTTGGCATTGAGAGACTTTACTATGTATTTCTGGGGTCACAACTTTCTATACGTTTTGTTGCACATATTCAAACACTACACATACCTGAACATGCTACAACCTTCTGTAACATCCTTGAAACTAACCTTTTTCTTTTATTTTTCTTTTAATTATGTCTCAACATTGTAATATGTAACCCATAGGAAGTTGCGAGGTAACCCCATCACAAGTATCCTTATAACTTACCGGGGTTGCCTCAATTCTGTGCTGTAGAACAATTGTATGAGAAACAATAAAAACTTTTTTTTTTTTAATCTGCATCACCCTATTGCCTGCACAAAGGTCTCCCCATGACTCGACGTTATTTTGATATTTCTGGCTTGAACCATCCGATCACCGCCTTGGTATATTAACTTAAAAACTATTACATTAAAAAGTAGGTTCGTTTGTATAACAGATTAAAACGTCAGGATTTATAAACTCGCGTTACAAGCCAAGCGGTAATCGAAGACCATGCTTTAAAAAAAGATTGGATACCAGTAATGTGGGTTTCACATTACTAATACCTTTGTTATCCCCACAAACTTAGCTTAGTACCTTTGTAATTGGAGTGGGTTCAAGTTCACCTCAATACAACATTGGGCAACATTGGCTAAGACCTCTTGCTTGCCAGTCACCATCATTAGTATTTATAACCCCCATCTGGACATAGGAATAGAATAGAATAGAATACTCTTTATTATGTACACCATATAAATTACAGACATAAATATAGAAATTTTACAATGGGTGACACAATGGGCGGTCTTATCGCTAAAAGCGATCTTTCATATCGATCATAGGGCTCCCTAATCGCACGGCATTTTACACACTTGCCAGTAGTTTGGTAGTTTTCTGGTGCAAATAACTAATTCCTGAATTATCAAACGATACTTCACTTTAAGACGTCCTTAAAAGCATTTCTGTCCCTACAATACACCTAAGTGTGACAGAGACAGCATTATACCTACTGACATTGTTCAAAATTTATTTGAGTCCCTAGCAACATACCTAATTCTCACTTCTTTCAATCACTTCACTTAAAAAAATAGAAGCCTGGGATCTAGATTCGTGCCCGGTTTATGGCAATAGGCTCGCCCCCTTGTACTTGAAACATAACTGGACATGTTGGTGTACTTTAATAGTTTAGGTACACCTCTGCTTAACCCTCTCAGGGAATACAGGCATGGTGCTATGATGTTCTCAAAAAAAAAAGTGGCACTCCGGGAGTGCCGACAGAAGTGAAAACTTGAACAATTACGTGTGTATTTTTTTAATCGTCATATAAACAAAACACAAACAGAATACTTTGCCATCACTCACTGACATATCGGAAATACATTAAAACCGAGTATATCCCGAGGACAGCGGAACACATCCGAATGTAGCGCGGTGTCGGTAACAGTGTCGCGAGTTCAATAGTTTCTTCCCATCTCGAAAAATGCCCAACGCGCCTAAAGAAGTTTACACTTCAAAAATACAACAGATTCGCACCACATGCCACTACCATCTGTCAAACAAAAAAAAAAATCAGAGGTACCCACACATCCCACCCAAGTGAATCCTATCAATTCCTAAGGCTTCAACTATCAAGTTTCAGTACGATCACCATTTTAACAAGACCCCTCTCTTTCCTCATTGAGACCATCTTTATTGAAGAGAATGAATTAGGTGAAGGGGGCGAGTCAGGTCAAGATAAAATAGTTGATGATTTGGATACTACCGCATGGTGACTGTTACACGATATGTTGGTCAAGGAAATCTGTCGTGGCTTGGGAAAAAGTTGAGATTAAATAAAATATCTGTGTTTTATCGTGCGAGGGGCCTGTGGCTAAATAATAACAGCCGCACAGGTCGATCGATCAGGTTAAGCTACGCTTGCCGCGGTTGGTCTGAGGATGGGTGACCATCTTCACATACTGAGACCCCTCCGTGCCTCCGTTGGTTGTCATTCGTGGATCTTTGATAGTCGTTACGGGTAGTCAGAAGCCTGAAAGTCTGACAACCAGTCTTACCAAGTGGTATAGTATTACCCAGTAAATGGGTTGTGGAGGTCAGATAGGAAGTCGCTCCATGTAAAATACTGATAGTCAGCTGCATTCGGTTAGACTGACAGCCGACCCCAACATCGTTGGGCTAGGCAAATTGAGTTTCTTTGAGGCATGAATGATTTTAGTACAGTATGCTAAAATGGTCATCCATCCATAGACTGACCTCAGCAAGCGTTGCTTAACCTCACAGATCGATTCGTGCAGCTGTTATTATGCAGTGGAACTTACAGTAAATCAGTTACGAATGAAAATAATAACTAAATGTAAGTAAAGACCAACTACTATAATACATTTCCACACTTAAATCCCTTAAAAACAATGAAATTGAATAACATTTAGTATACGGTAAGTAAATGTATCCGAATTTCGCTTGAGAAATACAAATATTTAATTCAAAACAAGCAATATTGCACCCTAACGCACAAACGATACGGCTCACAATCGAAAAATCATTACCTTTTCATAACAGAAGTGGAATTGCTTTTATTGAAAATTGAATTTTAAAACTATAGCTGTAGAGTCTAACTTTCTATTTTCCATTTCTAGAATGCTTTGCTGAAGAGTTTTGTGAGTAGTGTTGTATAAAATAAGGTTGGTTTTGGAGTGTTTTAAGAATTTTGATTCGTAATTCGCTCCGCTGCAGTAGGTAATATCGTTATATTGTGTTCTCGCAGATTTTGTTCGTTCCTAGTTTTGAAGGAAGCTCTCGAGGTGTTTCATGAAAAAAAAAACGTTGTATTTTAAAGGAAATATATTCTTTAGGATTTTATTATTCAATGTAAGGTTACTTTTCTATAGAATAAGCAGTAATTAGGGTTGTTTTTGGCTTGATAACAGATGCACGTATCGACCAACCTGCATGGTTAAGCTGCGCTTGCTGCGGACAGTCCAAGGATGGGTGACCAGACCATTAATTATATATCGAGTACAAACTGTTACATAACTGGTCATGGTTTTGACTGAATATATTTTCTTTTCTTATCAGATGTGTAATTAACGAAGCTAAAGGAGTGTGTAACGATCTTAGCACGTGGCGTTCTGTTGTTTCTGCCTACCTGCATGGAAAAAAGGCGTGACTTTTTGTATGTATGTATGGAAGTATCTTATGACGTTCATGTCCGGCTCAAAAGGAGGTTGTAGAATTATCCTGCTAGTCTATAAACAGCACCATAATGGCGTAACACACTATCAATAACAATCTAAATCATTTTGAAGGATATTGCTAATCCTTTGCTACATAATTAATTTCGAAAAATTTATCTGCTCAACATAAAAGAACGCAATGAATGTTGTTGAACTGTCAAAATGAAAGCCATTGCTACTGAATCTACTGATAGTGTGTTATACAATGACCCCGTTTGCCTTAGAATATCAGAATTTCAAGCCAAATAATCGTTTTGTATATGCATCCCTGTTAGACAAGGGATGCAGATACTCTGGTAGTTTCAACCGATCCCGTCAATCGATATTTTATTTAGTTTCCAGACTGGTTTTAACTGGATTGAGGAGGTACCTACATTTAGCTACTATGTATTGTGCTCGGTTTAAACTGTCAATGGGTTCAATACAGGGCGGCAGGGGTATCATCGCGCACATTGTAACCGTGGATTCCATACATGAATCTGAACTCTCCTGCGTTGAAAAATTTTCGTCGGTGATTTAAAAAAAAAACCGCTGAAGTGCGAGTCGGACTCGCGCATCGAGGGTTCCGTAAAAAGTAGGTACGTAAATAGTTTATCGCGGGATTTTTTTTTAATGTATGATCTACTAATTTACGGTTTTCGGATGTTTTCCTTTATCTGTATTACATGACCTTGCTTCTTGCCAAATTTCATGATTGTAGGTCAAAGAAAGCACCCTTTAAATTTTGATTCCCTTGAGAGTGTCGAAATATACGTTTTTCGCGGCATAAACGGCCGTATCTTTTTTTTACGTTAACTTAGAAGTTTGATTTTTTCACTGCTTCAAGGGATTGCAGCCCTTAGTATTTGATATTAATTTCAATTTGATAACACTACGCGTTCCTGAGAAAAAGGGTCTTGACATGAAGACAAACAGACAGATGGACAACAAAGTGATCTTATAAGGGTTCCGTTTTTTCCTTTTGAGGTACGGAACCCTAAAAACGGTATTCAGTACGTTTCGACCGCGTAATACCGCTGTCAAAACGTGTTGTTCCATGCCAGTTTGCGCATTTTTCAATATTGCAATTCTCTATGAAACAGCAGTTTTATTTTTTTGGATAATCTACGAAAAATTTCTTCGTAACAGATTGTGCGACGATGTACCCGCCACACTGTATGTTTTGTGTTTTAGTTATTTCAGTAATTCAATCAATCAATCAATCAGTCTGCCTAGCTTTTTCCCAACAAGTATAATATATATATAACCAGAATGATAAGAATTCCAAACAAAAAGTTTTTGGAGCAAATTTTTAACAGCCAATTAAGTGTGAACGAATGCTCACTGACCCGGCAACAATACCACGCTAATTTTGAGTTATACCACAAATCCACAATATTCTCATTAATTTGTGATATAAAATTATAACCACGTTTGCATAACTAGCTTTTGCCATTGGTTTCACTCGTGTTCTAGGGCCACCATTTTCATGTAGGTATCATATAAAAGTATAGTATGTTCTAAAAGTATCTTCTGAAAGTGTAAACAAACACTGTTCGTTTTCAATTTTTACGCAATCACTCACTTAAGGAGGAGGTTTCTTCTAAATAGGTAAGATGGATGTGTTACTACTTAATTAGTAACACATCCATATTACCTATTTAGTAGAAATATAAATTGTTGTTGACAAATCATCGACGAAAATAATTGCGGTTACAAAATAAAACAGACAGTCGGTTGGCCAAATGAAAAATAACTTTAAGGGGATTAAAAATTTTAACTTTCGGTTTAAGTAAAATAATAAAATCAAAGCACTAAAGGATGATGGAAGGTTGGTACAACCCACCGATAGCAATGACATGTAATTATCATTATTTTTAATTGAAAAAATGTTCTTAAAATGTCTGTCCGTTCTGAGTTATAGACACCTGAATCGGGGTAAAAATAAATTATTTTATTGGCATCCACAGACACGTTTTTTGTACTAATTTGTATACATTTTTATCAGATACTTTTAGAACGGATTTTAGGCAAGTACCTACTTACATATTCTATTGTGTTCATCCAGCACAAACATTCACAAAAAAATAATATTATGTAAATAATAAATTCACATTATAATCACGTTAACATTGCCGTAGGTACGTATATGACCTAATACAGGGCTGAAATTCGTAATTTCGGTCATTTTAGGTTCTTTAAAACTACAATCTGCTTATTAAAATTATGAATAAAAATAAACAGATTATCAATAGAACCATGTTGTTATTTCGTAGAAAAGTAATAAAGTATTTTTCAGTCAACAAAACCCATTCTCATTTAATTTTACTCTTTCCAGTAACATGAGAGTACCTAGCAAAGTTATTTATTCACCAACAAAATTCCTCATAACTGCACCATTACCAAGCGAAATATTTCATAATTTTACGCCATTATAGCTAAAAGTTTCGATCGATAAAACTGAATTTGTCGACGCAGTAGGGTTGGCCAAACCGTTCTCCCTAGCCTTTTCCCAACTGTGTTTGGGTCGGCTTCCCTGAGATCCCTCCGTGCCTCGGAAAGCTCGTTAAGCCGTTGGTCCCGGCTGTCATTCGTAGATCTTTGACAGTCGTTACGGGTCGTCAGAAGCCCGAAAGTCTGACAACCAGTCTTAACAAGGGGGTTCGTCTTACCTAGTAACTGGGTTGTGAAGGTTAGATAGGCAGTCGCTCTATGTAAAATACTGGTACTCAGCTGCATCCGGTTAGACTGGAAGCCGACCCCAACATAGTTGGGAAAAGGCTAGACAGATGATGTTTGGGTCGGCTTCTAGTCGAGTCTAACCGGATGCAGCTGAATACCAGTATTTTTAATGTAGCGTCTGCCTATCTGACCTCCACAACCCATTTACTGGGTAACGCTATACCTACCCCTTGGTAAGACTGGTTGTCAGACTTTTGGGATTCTAATTACCCTTAAAGTCAAAGATATAAGAATGACAGCAAGGACCCACGGCTCATCGTGCTTTCCGAGGTACTGAGGGGTCTCGGTATGTAAAGATGGTCACCCATTCACGGATTAACCGCGGTATAGCTTAAACTGATGGATCCACCCGTCGGCTGATATTACTTAGCCACGAGCAAAACTATTTTGATTGAATTTTAGTTTAAATTCAGTGATTGAGTTATCGCTCGCATGATTTCTGGTTCATTGCATGATAATAATGAAAGGACATCATTCATTTTGGACCAAAAACTGAAAGTGCCGGCCAGGATAAAAATGTGTAATATTCGGATAGAACTCACAATTCCTATCATTTTTTACTACGACACCAAATCTGTGCGCCCTTTGGTTACGGTGTTAAACACTTTTAAAATACAATAAAAATGTTATTATGAAGTTGTTATTTTCATACACTTGATCATGTATATTTAATTATTCATACTGTGTATGTCCTTTTGATGTGCAATAAAATGAATTCTATTCTCTATTAAGAGAGTATTTTCATCATTGATACTCTACGCACCGCACAGGCACAGACAGAGCGTCACAGTTCACAACAAGTCCAAACCTGTTTTAAGCAGGTACCTGGAAAATCACCGGTTTGTCCCTCCCCGCCGCCCGCAACTACTGTACCCCGCGTCACCCGTCTTTTGTTTTGTTCAGTTATCCATGCGACTCTTGTTACATCGGACGGCTAAATCGCGACTTGCACTCCTCAGTTAATATTGTTATTCTTGTTTGTTGTTATTTGTTTATAGTTATTTTTTGTTATTGTTTTAACTGACGTTATGAGTGGACAATTGTGTATTTCGTGTCGTACGCCTGTCGGTAATCGTCGAAGTTATACTTGGACTTCCCGAGAATCACAGCATACGGATGTTGCACAGTTTGTTATTGAAGATCTATTAGTTCGACAGGTATGAATCATTACTATTTTATTTCATTTTATATACAGACCTTTACCTACCTAGAGTTTTATATGATTTTGACTAAGTCTTTATTTCATCATTTCCTTGTCTGTATACCAGTTTATCTGATGTCGGCGCAGTATGTTTTCTTTTTCCAAATAATTTGGTCACTTGCCATCAACTCATTCATTTTGACCATTTATTAGAATTATTTATTTCACACGTTTTTGTTTCTATACACCGTGTTCCGGACGATATACATAAACTTCGACCTGATGTTCTGACCATGGAAATAAGCATTTTTCATTATGGACACATTAATGAATTCTTATTTTTTAGTTTTTGTTAATTTTCATACAAACTAAATCCCTTGGCGTAAATCACCCGATATGATGCCTCTTTATTCGAATTGACAACGACGTAATTTTCATTCATAAGATTTGGCGGGCTGAAACTTGTCAAAACTAAGTTAAGATCGTTTCTCACTGCATAGCTCAATTAAATTTCATTAAATGAAATTACAAATATCTTTGTAACGAAGCCTTTTTAAGTACTACTTCCTTTTTAGATTTAATTTGTAAAAGCTATAAAAGCGTTTGACAAAGTTTATGTATAACGTGAAGAACACGGTGTATATAAGTACTCCTTTGTACTTAACTAATCATTGTATCACCTTGTATGTATATACCGTGAAATAGAACCCTTCTTGCTTAGGAAACAAAACGATTAGAATATCACGGCTCATGTATGTACATGTGCAACGAATAATACATGTTTCTTGTTTTACAGGAAGAACCTACAGAGGTTATTTGTCGACCCTGTTGGCAACGGGCTGAGCGTCGGTATCTCCGACACCAACGTGAAGTGGATCATGATGTTGCAGACGAAGAAGTCAACGCTGAACCTCATGCTTCACCAACCGTTTTACCCGGGTTCAGCCGTACCGGTAATTCGGCGAATACGTGTGTATTTCAACACTGTCAAAATGCAACGAGGCACAGAGTACCCGAAGATATCATGCTACGAATGTTATGCCGCTACAGCCTATTTATAACCGAAAATAGCCGTGTATGCAGTGAACACCTTGAGCAAGCTGAATGGCATTTACTTGCTTTGCAAGACAATTTAATCGGAGGATTCAGTGCAACTCAAATTGTTTGTGCTCTAAGATTATTAATGAGCCATATCAGCACAGAAGTTTTAGATTTTGAACATTATGAACTAATAAATGATAAAGAATTTCATGACTGGACTGGCCTGACTATTGAACAGTTTACTGATTTATTAGCCAACACACCTAGCCTAAATCAAAGAAGAAACAAAAGAACTATTCTAGCAGCTTTGTTAGCAAAACTCCGAACTGGCGAATCAAATGCACGGCTAGCATCGATTTTTAAAACCAGCGAAGCCACTTACTCGCGAATCCTCCATACTGGCAGAGAAGCACTACTGCAGGACTTTGTTCCTATTCACTTAGGCTTTGACCATATGACCCGGGAAGATGTAGCACGGAGGAACCTTATGATTCCTGAAAGAGTTTTTGGGAACCCGGAGAGTTCTACCGACGAAAGAAAAGCCATAACAATTGTCGATGGCACTTACATATATATACAAAAAGAGTTCAAACTACTTTTTTCAAAGGAAATCCTATAGCAGCCACAAGTTCAGAAACTTATTAAAGCCGTTTCTGTTTGTCTGTTGTGACGGGCACATCATAGAAGTTTCTGGTCCACACGCTGCTACTTCTTCAGATGCGCAAATAATGCTTGATATTGTACAAAGTGAAAATGATTATGGCGACGGATTATTTCAATGGTTTTACCGAAATGGGGACGTATTTATTTTGGACCGTGGCTTTAGAGATGCAATTTCCAGCCTTGAAGGATATGGATACACCGCTAAGATGCCCGAGACAAAGCTCCCTGGGGAAACGCAACTTACGACAGAACAAGCTAATAAGTCGCGACTTGTTACTATTTGCCGATGGGTCGTAGAAGTCGTAAATGGCCGATTTAAAAGAGATTTCCGGCTGCTGAGACACGTCAACATCAATATAACACTGCACAATATGATGGATTATTTTAGAATTGCTGCCGCATTAATAAATGCCTATCACATTTTGATAGTGGATAACGTTCACGCTACTGATATCCTTCAAATAATAGGTGAAAGAATAAACACGCCCAATACACTGGGAGATCTTGTGAATAGACACAATTTAAACCGAAGGCGTGCACAGTTCCAACCCATGGCTGCGGATATGACAGATTTCAATGATTTTCCAACATTGACAGAAGAAGATTTAATATTATTCAGCCTTGGTGTATATCGGCTCAAACAAGCAAAAAGTTATTACGGAGAGCACCTTCAATCCGACGGAGTTTTTATCATTGAGCTCGGTGGTGGGATTCCTCTGGAAATAGTCAGGGAACTTGAAGGGGAAGACTTGTGGATTATAAGAGGACGAATACAATCCCGCCACATCCAAGCCAAAAAATACCATGTGTACATTGCACTAGATCGGGCAGCAAATGGTCGTCGAGCATTAGCTCATTATTATTGTACATGCAATATCGGCAAGAGGACCATTGGATGCTGCTCACATACCATGACCATAGTCTGGTACATGGGTTATGCTAGACATGACCCATACCTCACCCCACCTGCAATAGGATTAGATGATGTATATGTTAGATTAGGACAAATATAAATGAATTTATACAATTTAATGTTGTTTCATTTTGCTCTTTTTTACCTAAATGAAAGGTACTGAATCTAAATGAGGTGCTGTTGGTATTGTTGCTTGTTTTTTTTTCATATTTACTATATTTGACCAAATGTATTAAAATAACACACATCTTATAACATTTTATTTCACATTTTTTTTAAAAGCATGTAACAACATAACCATAGGGCGCACAGGTTTGGTGCCATAGTAAAAAATAATAGGAATTTGGTGATCTATCCGAATATTACGTTTTTTTTTCTGGCCGGCACTTTCAGATTTGGCCCAAAAATGTATGAAACGTGAATGATGTCCTTTAATAACGAGTCATGTCAAAATTGACGCTGAGTCTGAACAAAGGAACACTAATGTCAGTTGCATATTAATTATTATAATGAAATACTAATAGGCCTGCTGGGACACTTGATTAAGGTAGAGTATAACTTTCCAGGGCATATTCTTTGAAAAAATACTATAAAAATTCACATTATATTATATGGTTAAGACTCTTCACTACGGTGAACATTGAGAAAACAAGCATTTTCTACAAGTAAAATAAAAGAAAAATACTTTTCCGACAAAGGAAAAAACAGTAATTTCAGGTTCTAGGAAGACTAATTATTTAATTCCAGAATAAAATAATTTATGATAAACTCCTGTTCTTATATTAATATTTTATGAAACAATCTAATTCTTTCCAGAAAGAGGGAAGAAAACACAGAACTATTATTTTTAACTAAAACATCACAGTTTCAAACTCATAATGAGCTCATTACACTAACTAAATTAAAATCTAATATTATTTAACGTAACATTGCCAACCCTAGAGCGGTTATAACTGGTTCCAACTGGTTTTAACTAGTTCTCTCTGGTAGTGAGAATTTTCGCATTAACATAAACATGTTATATGTAATTGTGCAGAGAGGATGGATTGTATCTTCAAGCTTTTAAAACATTTTGGGGTGAAAATGGAGGATCATTTGTTAGGATGAAAATAGGGGGATGGAAATCCGCTCTTATATCAACATAACATACCATCAAGCCTGTAATCCCCGAAGGGTTATGCAGAGGTGTACCTACCTGTAGTAAACCCACATTTCACCTGTTATGTGCTCTTAAAACATCATAGCAAAAGAAAAGGTTCCTGTGCATAAAGCTCATTGGAAAAGGCCATTACCGATAACTTTTGTCTGCTCTTAAAATGGTGAAGGAAAACATCGTGATGTAACCGGCATGTCTTAGAACCAAAACTGCGAAGACATTTTTGACTTCCTCAACCCGCAATGGGCCCGCGTGGTGTGGGTTACAGCTCATTCCTTCTCACAGAGAGAAGGCCTGTGTCCCAGCAGTGAGAACATTATAGGCTAATTATGTGTAGCCGCATAACTTGTTACATAATGGGTTTGTACCTACTTAGTTGTAATAACATTGATACACAAATTGTAGACAGTAAAATTAATTCTTGTCGATATAATATACATATTTTTGAGGCTGTATATGCTTGCCTAGAAACAACCCATATACTCGTGACGTTTTTCAGTTCACGGAAACGGAAAACCCCGAAAAATACAAAAGCGACAAAGTTCAAAGCAGTATTTATTTAATCCAATCCCGTAACATTTGACATTCACGTACGGTCGCACACGCAAGTGTTATCACCGAATTTTATTCATTGTACTGTTGCCATCAATTCTTTTTGTGGACAATCACATTTGTCGCTCAGTGTACGTATTTGTATAGGTTTATTGTTTCGTTGTTGTGTTTTTATGGATTTATGTAAAGCTTTGTGTTTTGTATTTTAGGGTTCCGTACTCAACGGATGCCGACAGGTCCCTATTACTAAGGCTTCACTGTCCGTCCGTCCCTCTGTCCGTCCGCCTGTCACAGGGCTGTATCTTTTGAACCGTAATAGGTAGACACTTAAATTTTCACTGTGTGTACTGTTATGGCCGCTATCAACAAAAATGATTAAGTTAAATATTAAAGGGTGCCCCCATACGAGAACAAAAATAAATATAGTATTAAATATGGTGCGGAGTTGTGGAACCCTTCGTGTACGAGTCCGACTCGCACCGCTTTTTTACGTTATTTAGGTTGTAGGGTGACCTAGATTGTGTTGACCTACAAGAGTTATATAACATCATTAACCAGCACCCTTATAGCGTAACACACTATCAATCTCAATCTGAACCTTTTCGAAGGATATTGCTAATCCATTGCTTCATATGTTTGAAAAATTGTCTGCTCAACAACGTAAATAACGCAATGAATGTTGATGAACTGTCAAAATTAAAGCCATTGCTTGCTTGCTTATAGTGAGCTACGCAATTACTCCGCAGATTTAAAAATAAAAATCTTTATCTATACATTGCCGATTCATCCTTAAAATTACTAACCATTATTGGTTCAAGCGCGACTGCGGAGCGTGCGTTCTGGTTATCGATTCCCAAGTGGCGCTATGTGTTATTGGGCTTTTTTCTCCTTAGGGGAATACAGTCAAATTTTGTTTTAACGATGTTAATTTTACACAGATCATCAATTAAGATTTTTTATTGTTTTTAGCCAAAAAGCCCATTTCCTGACGCTAAACGTTTTCTTTGTACTTATACTATAGCATTTTATTATGAACAAAATCCCGAACAAGCTATTAGTTTTCAAAAGTAAAATTTTTTGCCTTTCAAAGTTCTCTTCGACAAAGAATAAGTTTTCAAAAATTTTTTATTAAGAGGAAAATTGTGTTTTAAAACACTAAAAAACTAAAACTCTGAAACACTCCCGTGCAGACATTTTTAAAAGTTTCTAAAGTTCAAGAATTGTTTTAAAACACAGCACTTCCTTTTTCTTAACTTAACCATAATATAGAAAATTCATTGTATGCAGATTTTAAAGTTTATTTCATTGAAGTTGAATGTTTTTTTTTTTTTGAGATTTTTTTGTAACTTGAGAAGTCTATTACTGTTGAAATTGCCAAAAATTCTTGTATGTATGATAGGTACGGTTATTTATGTTGTTGAGCAGATATATTTTTCGAACATATGAAGCAATGGATTAGCAATATCCTTCGAAATGATTCAGATTGAGATTGATATTGTGTTACGCAAGTAGGGTGCTGGTATTTGCGACGTTGCCAACTTTCCGAATGCAACCTCTTAAGAGGAAATGCGGTCGGAGAGACTTTTGAAAAAGCATAAGTAAAAAGTCATAATTCGAGGTTTGACTCCCGCCTATTTCGTCCTCCAATACTGAACTAATTTAAAATATATTTCATAAACTGAATAAGAAGGATATAACTATACTGTGTCTCTATGTTTTTCTTTTCATAGTTGTCAAATTTGTACACTAGACCTCTGTTGTTAGTAGTTTTAAATTGGCATTTTTTGACATTCTAGTGCTTATAAAAGTAATGAATCATCAAAAGGGAAAACATAAGGACACAAGTAGTTAATATTTATTATTCTGTAAAAAATAATTGCTTTATGGTCATTAACCAGAAAGAAAACAGGCGAGAGCGTTTCTATGGAGAAACGACCACCCGCATTTCCTCTTAAGTATTCACCCACTGTTCTGTTGGATGTACCTATAGGTACTTTACTATGGGCACCGTGCGTACGTAGGTACTAGCAATATCTACATAAACCACTATTATAATAATTATTCTCCCATTACCTACACTCCAATCACGTCTATAGAAGTGCACCGACTCGTAGCACTACTTGGTACCACGAATGGGTGCACCTCTATAGTTGCACGCCTTAGTCTTTATCTTGGCACTTACCCCACTGAGAAGTGCCAACGCAATTAGTGTTAGTGCCTGAGTACGTTTGTTTTGAAAGTCAATGACACTAAATAGTGTTTAGTAATGTAAGCAGGTTGGTTTGGGGGTGAAAGGGGGAAGTATTGGGGTGTCATACATAGGCATGTCATTTAAAAAAATATTAATTTACTTTTAGGAGTTCCTAGTTTATGCAATTTATAACTCTGTAAGTACTTACTATATTAAAATTGATATTTTTTCTTGCTTTTGTATTACAAATAAGCACCTTCACAAACAAGTTCAGACGCCAGCTGCGCAACAAGCTACTCGAAACTGTAAAATTTTCCCAATCAACCTTGAACCTTATGTTATAGCGATAAAGTTGAAAATCTATTAAATAAATTTGACAGATTGTAGTAGCTTGATGTGCTGACGTCTGTACCTACCAAAATCTTTAACTAGTTACAACATTTGAAATTAACATCGCTGTGTAAAACCCTATTGAATAATAACAAATTATTAGGTCATAAAATACCTACCTATCTATCATGCAAATTCTCCATAACTGGCACTTTAATTAAAGCGTATCCAGTTCCCAACTTTACTATTGCATGCCAAAACGCAACGAAGCTATAAATCACCAAAACTCCAGGCCAAGGTTAGTCCAAACTAAAAACCTGACCTGTCACCCATACATCCCCAACTGCCCCCATCGATCACCCCAAAAAACGAGCAAAACTGTAGTTTCACCCCCATGGGAGTCGCAAATCCAGGTGTTCCGATGTTCGGGAACTTTGATGTAGAGCGCGCCGCGGCTACAAATCACGTGGACCTTTATAGGCGACGCGAGCTCAGGGCTGACAGCTTCGGGGGGCTAAAGGGGGTGAAATTTGGGGACTAACATTATTAGTTTTTTTTTAAGCGACGTAGTTTGTTTGGACGTAAAGTGTAGTTTAAAGTGTATACATTGTTAGTGTATTTTATATTAATCTAGCTGAGTTCGGTTCATTTTGATCAGTTTTCATTGCCAATGCTGCTAGACAGGGGTTGGTTACTGAGATGTCGGTTAAATAAAGGTGTATGAAAGAAGACGTCATGCTATGCCGAGTCTAAATTAATTGGTATAAGGCAATATAGGCGATAACACAAGGGCATAAGGATGATGATTGTCAAACATTTTCGAGGCTATTTTGATGATGAAGAGAACTGTTTATTATGACGTGCAGTTTTATTTAGTTCAATACTCAATCATTTATTTGAATTCCACAATGTGTACTACGGTGGTGGTTTAAAGTATACTAGCTTTTGCGCTCGGCTTCACCCGAATAGAGGTCGGAAATAATCCCATGGAACCGCACCGGGGTCAACAGTATACTATGTCCTCACCGGGTCATGGTCAACCTTTGTGCCTTTCAGTCGTTAAGGCGTGAAAAAGTAACAGCAGACAGAGGTATTTTCGCATTTGTAATATTAAGTAGTATGCGTAACTTGATTACTTTGTTTTCTCGTTTCCTACTTTATTGATTCTAAGGATACCTAACTCAGAATTTAAACACTTACCCGAAACCAAAACAGACATCACAAACAACATCCCGAGACTAGACACATGTCACTCACTCACTAGACCTACCTAACCTGCGGGGTTATTGGGTAACATACTAACAGTACGAATGCCTTTCATTTTGACAGTTCAACAACATTCATTGCGTTATTTACGTTTTGAGCAAACAAATTTTTCGAACATAAGAAGCAATGGATTTGGAGCATCCTTCAAAATTATTCAGATTGTGATTGATAGTGTGATACGCAATTAGGGTGCTGGCCCTGCGTTGTATGAAAAAAATTGCTGTTCCATATATTTTGACTGAGTAGGTATTGCGCTTTTTAAGAAACAGCAGATATTTTTTTTTATAGGTAACCAACAAAATTTTCTACGCTAATGTTTAGATTCATGGCTATGCTTTGAGTTTCCCTGCGTGATCGAATCAGAAATGAGGAGATCCGCAGGTGGACCAAGGTAACCGACATATCCCAAAGAATTGCCAAACTTAAGTGGCAGTGGGCAGAGCACATTGCTCGCAGAACAGATGGTCGATGGGGCCGAAAGGTTCTGGAAGGCAACAAGGTGGACCGACGAACTTGTGAAGGCCGCAGGAACCCGTCGGATGCGAGAAGCACAGAACCGGTCGAAGTGGAGGTGCTTCGGCGACGACGTCTTTCGGCTGAAATGATGATTGATGGTAAAGTTTGCGAGTCGATGTCCCTGCCACCCTGTTTAATATTTTAAATGCGAGCGAAAGTAACTCTGATGTCAGCTTGCGGCGGTCATTGAAAATTTTCTTTGATTCTAAGGATACCTAACTTGGTGTTTAAACACTTAATCAAAACCAAAACAGACACCACAAACAACACAACATCCCAAGTCTAGACACACGTCACTCACTCACTAGACACACGCTCGACAGCCCTATTAGACCCGTCACAGTCAGCCGCGTTCACACGCATCTCACTGCTTCACCGATGCTTTTAAATCATTGGTGGGCTTGCAAAATGGACTGGGTATGAATAAATTAATTGTTGTAGCTTAAATTGTAATTGTCTCACTGAAGCTTGAAAGCCGTTTCTCGTAAAGAGAATGAATCGTTTGTTCACTTAATTGTTGGCTTAGGTCTCAAGACTAGGATTCCTCATTAGGAAGATTGATTTATTACTAACACGAAAAAGCCACATTGTCTATGACAACATCTATCAAATGACGCGCGGGGGCGATAAATGGCTCATGTCGCCCCAAACCAAGGTATCATATTATCGAAACTATATGAGCACAGGTACTAATGGTCCTTCTTCCTGTCAGGCAGGTACAGTAACAATGAATTATTGAATTTCTGCCAACCTGGTCTCTGTCAATCAGGACATCACAAAAACTTTCAAATACAAAACTCACGACTGCTACACTAGGAATAGTACAATAGAACTGCTTTCAGTTAGGACTTTTTACGGAAGAAGAACTGTTTAGTTTGAGGGAGCGCAGCTATATAATAATGTTGCGCGCCACGATTGATGGCGACATTAGCTACCACTAGCGCCATCTAGTATCGAGTAGCAGAACTAGTAGGTCGAGATGCTTCCAGAACTTTCGATACTAGAACATTCTAGAACTATCGACATCGGGTCAGTCGGGACCGGTATGTACTCGAACATTCTAGATGTTTCTACAGTAGACGGTTCTGGAACTATCTGAGGCCCTATATAAGGCCGGTATGGGCTGCGACCGAGTCAGTATTGGTTCTGCGATACAAGCGATAACATTCGAAGCGATCTTCAAGTGCGACTTAAGAGTGATCAGTAGTGCGATTGTGTTTTATAATTAGTGTATTTGTGTTTTTATTGGTGTTGTTAATTAAAGTGTTTATTTTTGGTTATTTAATCGGCAGTTTTTATTGTCACGAACCCCAAGCTCGTAACAATAAGTACTTAACCAAAAGAAATAAGAGATTCATCATAAGGGAACACTGTTTAAATTATTATTATTATTATTATTCATTCGAGTTACAAAGGCTCATAGACAATGTACAAAATTCAATAAATCACCTATACATCAAACAATACGTTTTAACAATACAATACAAAAACCACCAGCCCTTCAACCCTTACACATTTAATGGCCGACGACTGTAGGCGACGTGCAAGTCACTGCAATATGGGCGAAAAAAAAAGAAAATTGGTTAAAGTTGTATTTGGCTAACCAACAATAAGACGTTAATACTCACTATATGAACTCGATAGGAACGATTCCGGAACAGTTCTCCTAGGACCGATTCGCCATTGGACTGTTCGTCGACAGAATCATTCATTTATTTCCGTTTCCCCAACAGAGTATTTCACCTACGGATATCTCCACAACCCAGTTACTGGGTAATACCCCCCTTTGTGAGTGGTTGTCAGATTTTCGGGCTTCTGACGACCCGTAACGACTGTCAAAGATCCACGAATGACAGCCGGGACCAACGGCTTAACGTGCTTTCCGCGGCACGGAGGAGATAGGAACGACTATGTTTATTCCTTCCTTAAGGTATTTTGTTTAGGTAGTTTTTCTAGGACGGGTGACCATATTTATATAACGAGACCTCTCCGTGCTTCGGAAAGCAAGTTAAGCCGTTAATCCTAGCTGTCATACGTGGATCTTTGACAGTCATTACGGGTAGTCAGAGCTCGAAAGTCTGACAACCAGTCTTACCAAGGGGTATCGTATTACCCTGTAACTGGTTTGTGGAGGTCAGATGGACAGCCGCTTCATGTAAAATACTGGTATTCAGCTGCATCTGGTTAGACTGGATGCCAACCCGAGCATAGTTGGGAAAAGGCTAGGTAGACGATAACAATGGTTTTGTTAAGTTTATCATATTTAAGTGAACTATATGTATGTTTTTTTAGAGAAAATTTGTTAAAACCGAAACCTGCCTGCAGTAACCTGCTGCGGAGCCATTATGTTGACACCATACATACAGCCGTGTTCTGGTTTATAGAGCGTATTTAGGGCGAATTTCACAAATGTAACCGAAAGCGATCAGCACATCTAAACCACGTTCAAGAGCTGTCAACATTGTTTTGGAAAATTGACACTGACAGCCCTTGAACGCAGTTTAGATGAATATTGACACTGACAGCTCTTGACGTGATTCGCGAAATCGCGTTAAGTTACATAATACTTTGGTGAAATTGGTATTTAGACATTTGCGTTTCACTGTATTTTCTTTGAGAGAAGAATATAATATGAGTTTTTACGTTGTTGTCTTTATTATGAAAGCTGTATATACTTACAAAGACTCTCCTTCATCGGAAGCGCACAGCCAAAGTGTGGATTTCTCTGCCAGCGTCTGCGTTGGGTTTCTACATTTAACTCTCTGCCTTCAAAGCAAGACTGAACAGTTATATTTAAGTCCCATGTAATAGGGGACGAGCCTATTTTCATCAACCGGGCGCAGATCCAGACTCCGAGCTGCTACTGAGAAATTCCAGATGGAAAAACCCAATAATACTTTGCACGACCTGGTAATCGAACCTAGGACCTCATGCTCGGCAGAACCGGTTGCGACAACGAGGCAGTCAATAATATTATGCAGATATTACTGCAAAGAATCATGAGCCTGCAGCTGTGACTTCCGTCAAATACTCAAAACCCAAAAATTATTACCCTCTCACATAATCAATAGATACAATACATCTTCCTCTCTCACCCTCAGTCATCACTCACGTTACGGTTAGCATAAAAACCGATCCTCAGTGACTAATGACAGTAGTTTCGGTGAACGCCCCGGGCAGCATAAATCAAGTGCTGCCGACGCTACCGACGGGCTATCCGATACTAAAATAGTTTAAACTATATTGTAGTGGTTTAGGTGGTAAATTAATGAGGGTAGTTTTAAAAAGTGTAGTGAAGCAGTGATTTTTCAGACTGCCGTAGTATAAAATACTACGAATTAACAAACATACCCTGAATGCGGAACGCGGAGGACAGGGTGTTGTGGCGCAGCCTGGGAGAGTCCGATGTCCAGTAGTGGACTGCGATAGACCGAGTTGAACAAACAAAACATAACATCCCACCCTTAGGGTATTCCCCGGCTTAGGCCCCTGCCTATTACATGGGACTTAAACATAACTGGCGAAATGTGGGTGTACTTACTATAGGTACACCTCTGCCTAACCCTTCGTGAATTACAGGCGTGATGTTACGTTACAACAGTTCTGTTCCATCAGAAAAGAACTGTTTTGACTCTGATATACGCATTGTTTTAACTACAGCTCCAAAAAAGCATCTACACCTCAAAACTCCCAACTCTAATACATAACCCGGCCACGTAGAATGAGGCGGCGTTAGTACAGACGTCCAAATTGATGAGGTGCCAATAAATTCTGCCGGGTTATTGCCGAAGTCCCAAGTGTGATGTCAGCTTCTTTGAAAAACTATCGCAGGTTGACTCAAATGTTCGTTTTTGTGGGAATTCGAGGACTGTTGGAGAGACTTTATACTTTGACTGAGTTGGTTCTAGCTTAAAATAAGTAATCAGTGTGCAAATATTCCTGCTGCAGGGAATAGCAGATACAGAAATGGAACTATAGCAGTGTTCATAAGATCATTCCATCACCACTTAATCAGTTATCTACTTTAGTGAAATATATTCCAAGTTCATTTTTGAGTGACCAAAAAGGTTCTAATAAGTTTTTAGTTTCATTGGAATTTGAACTTTGTTAAGTATTGCGTTCAGTTTCTTGTTCAACAACTTGACAATTATCTCAAATTTTTAATTCAAATATAGTAATGTTTGATCATTAAACTTTTAACTATAAGATGGGCTTATAATGCAAGGCAAAGGCCTAAATCTGTACAGAGAAGGAATGTGAAATGATCACAAGGCTTGCTCAATGCAAGCTGACGATTTTTTGACCATTTAAATATTTGTACCAACTGCGTAGTAAACTAATATACATTTTAACAATTCCAGAAAGATTTCTATCAAAATCAAATTAATTTACACAGACAAGAATAATTTTCTTTTTTTTCCATGAATTAATTTCTTTGTCAATACAATCAAATCTTGCTGGCTGTTTAATACATAAAAGTTGTAGCGTAGCCGAGATGGATGGCAAAAATGGATAACAAAAAAAGTTTTGTCGACAAAAATTTAAACCTAAATAAACACAAGAAGAACCCTCGGTAATAACCGTCCAGCCCATCTGTCATCTGCACTCAGTCTGAAATCTAGCCGTCCAATTCGCAGCCGCCTCTAATTTGCACTGAAACAAAAAAGCCCCCCCTTCCCTCCGCCTAATTGCATTATTTAATTTCTAGACTAATTTTATTTCTCTTTTTCCTCAACTGCTGCTATCAGTGGTTCTCGACTTCGACTCAGTTTTGGGTCGCATTTATGAAACGAAAATTTTCGCACTAAATATGTGTGGATTCTTGACAAAAAAGATTTACACACAAAGGTAGTGTAATAACCTCGAATTGGCACGATTATAGAGACGAAAGACCACCACTGAATCGCCTCGTCCTCCAGCCGAAAGGACCGGAAAGAGAAAGTGACCGATTCTATGCTATTAGCAGCTAACGGATCCCCATGACCTTCATCAGGTCATCGGTCCATCTTGTGGGGGGGGGCCTACCGACTCCGTGCTTTCCAATACGCGGTCGCCACTCTAGAAGTTTTCGGGCACCTAATCTGCGAGTTATATGGCCTCATCCACAACCATTTAAGTTTGGCATTATTTTGGGCTGTGACGGTTACCATGGATCTCCTGATGTTTTCATTTCTAATACGATCACGCAAGGAGACCCTTAATGGTGCCCGGCTATCAGTTACAAAATCGAAATAAATTCGAGTTGTCATAGTAGTCAGCTGACCAGACAACTGTCCGCGAGGGGTAACAACGAGGGACTGAACTAACGCAATTACTCCGACCATTACTGATGATACGTAGCTTTCGTTTTCAGTTAGCACGTGAGGGGGGAGCAGATTTACAAGCTTATCAGAACGTATGTAGTCTGTTGCTATTGGTGAAAATATTTGCAAAGCAGCAAGGCAAAGTGGCTGATTGGCCGAGGTATGTTTCTGGATCATCAGCTATCACTAATCTATACAAATAAATAAAATTGGAGTGTCTGTTTGTAATATTAAAATCACCGCTTTTTACTAAATGCATATGATGTACCTATATACGGTACATTTACCAAAATAACATTTTTTTCAATTTTTGTCTGTGTTTGTTCCGGCTAATCTCTGAAACGGCTGGACCGATTTTGACGGGACTTTCACTGGCAGATAGCTGATGTAATAAGGAGTAACTTAAGCTGCTTTTATTTTAGAAAAAGAATTAGGTATCCGCGTAAAAAAATTAAAACATTTTCCGTCATACACGCGAACGAAGTCGCGGGCACAGCTAGTCCAAAATAAATCACCATTATCGTCATCATTTCACCCCGAAATAACCCACTGCTGGGTACTCCAGGTCCCCCCCCCCCCTTTTCCTGCCATACTTCCCGGTTCCGGTCCAAAACAAAAGTCTTTGTAAATTCTTCAATCAACTCAGCCTATTGCAGTTCATTGCTGGACATCGGCCTCTCCCAAACTGCACCACAACACCCTGTCCTCCGCCTTCCGCATCCAGTCCGTCCCAGCCACTTTTTTTAGGTCGTCCGTCCACCTGGTTGGGAGGCGTCCCACACTACGCTTGCCGATACGCGGTCTCCACTCTAGGACTCGTCTTCTCCACCGGCCATGCATCGGTCCTTCGACAAACATGGCCAGCCCACTGCCACTTCAGTTTGTTTACTCTGCAAGCTATGTCGGTAACTCCGGTTCTATTCCGAACAATTTCATTCCTACATTTAAATTCTTAACTCCTTACTAATAAACGTTCTATAGCGTCTGTATAGTTACACAACGCTTTGTCTTCTTCTTTCGAAAGTCAAATTACTTACGACTGAAAGAAAGAAATCGGTGTGTAACTATTCATCTGATATAATATGCTTATTAGTCCTTACTAACATCCTTAGGTTAGAAAACAAATATCTTTGAATATCAGATTCAAACAATTCTATTTCAAGAAAGGGACGGACGAATTCATTACAGAACCTACCAGAAAAACGTACGCACCTAATAAAATATACCCGAAATATACAAATAAAAGGGCACGTTAGTAAGTACAAATTGAGTTCTCTCACAAGTGTAGCGGCAAAAGATTGATGTCCATAATCTAGAGCCGGTTGAATTACTAACTCGTTAGTGTCAAACACAGAGCGGTTACTTTTGCCTGGAATTATATTGAGATTATGAATGAATTTATTTAGTATGTGCGTCCTTAGTTAGTAATAATGATATAATATACAAACAAGAGTCTTGTTTTGTTATTTTTAGTTTTAGTCTTTCGTTCATATAATTATATTTTGCGCTGACACCACTAGTTTGTAAATATACCTAATCAGATTCGCGACCGTAACAAGTATGTGTCGGATTTGGCCCAGACATCAGAAGTAAAAGTAACACTTTATTTCAATATTTTTATTTCCAATAACAATTATGCTCTAAAGTTATTTTAAAATATTTACACATTCAAATATTTACAAATATTTAACATTTACAAACAAAGGGCATCAAAAAATTCGTCCGCATCGCTGTCAACAGGAAATGTGCCCAAAAGGCTGGCAGCATTGCCACGTTGTATGGCAATACTGATTCTTTGGCCAAAAAATAGGCCAGCCCTCTGGTCACGTGAAGAGTCGACCAACCGCTTGGCGATGTCTCGAAATACTAAGTGGGCAGTCGGGCCCCATGGCCCTAGTGTTTCAACCCCAAACGGCTCAAATATATAAGTTCCAAAGAGATTGGAGTATTTGCGCCGTTTGAGGTTTTCCGCACCTGCAGCAGCCGCCCCGGCACAGCTCACCGTGCTTGGAAGATGGGATGGCGCAAGGGTGTCGACACACGTTGCATCCCACACCAAAGGCCTACCTACCTTCCAAGGCATTATGGTCATTCCGTACTTTATTTACTTTATTTCAATTGAACAATCAGTTATCTTAAATCTAGAAAATACAGAAATGAAATGACTAATAATGGCATTGAGGGCGGTCACATAGGGCAGTACTGACGGTCAGGGACAGTGGTCCATGCACCCACCGCAATAAGGACAGTACTAGTTGTCAGAGACAGCGTTCCACATCCAATAATCGGGCAGTACTGACTGTCGAGAGACAGTGGTCCGTGCACCAAGACGCATCCATTGGAAATGCGTACAGACTCAACCGCGCAGCTCCTTATAAAGGCTGATCGCTAGTGGGGGGAAACGTTACAATATTTTACTGGATTGGATACCAAGTCCAGAGTGATTGATTTGTCTATGATGCTTCCGGTGCACGTTCCACTAGCGCCATCTAGTCCGTCTATCTAATCCGTCTTTCGCAGCTGCTAAAAAATATGGCTGCCGTCATATGTTTTTACAGAAGTATAATCATTAAAATCATCAATACAACCATCTAAGGTCATATAAGCCTATTAAATGATTATTTTTAAATATCAATGAATAGGGTTCAAATCAACAGGGGATTTTAATGGTTATAATTCTGTAAATACATACATGTTTACAACTTGACACTGACCTGTAAATTTCAAAAAACGTAAAAAAATATGAATTTCGCGGGCGCTTCCCCTTAATAAATATTTTAATCATTTTGAGAACGCCTCCAATAATAGTTTAGATTCAAAGGTAGTAATTTCAACATGTCGTTTTCTACAGATAATGACACACATTAGGTAGGTTGATATATAGCAGCTAATCGAGAATAGTTGAATAGTTCGATGTTAAAGGACATGATAAATCAGTAATAAGTAGCCTGTGAATACAATACATGATTGATTCACACAAAGAACACAGTCATTACACATCAACATCAATCACATATCGACATTACCCACCTCACTAGTTTCAATATTAAAATGCTTATCGAATCGAGAGCGCAACACAAACAGCACTATTAATTTCGAACAAAAGTCACAAATTACAGATTCGGCCAAACGTAAGTATACAGCAAAGTATTCGAATTAAACGATATATAATTCAATTGTTAATTAAAAACTGGGAACGCGACGTTGCACCAAAAATGCTTAATTGGAAACTATTGTGTTTTAATGTGTATCGTAGGATGTAATTTGTAAATAATTGAGGAGGTACGTGTGCTGTTATTATGGCCGGCAGTGTACTGAGGGATTTATTTTGATTGAGTTGTTCGTTCAGCTGAATGAATGAGATGTGCATCAGATTCTTTATTAACTTTCCGTTTTTGTTGATGTATCAACTGCTTTTCTTTTTTTCATGCAAAATTCACAAACTCCATTCAATGAAGCGTTAGCGTTATATGTAGTGTATATTGTAATAAACATTGTTTTGTTATTCTGAATTCGAACCTCATTTATCTAAATAACAGGTAAAAAAAGGTTATGTTCAATAGAGAAAGTTACAAGCTTTGTTGCCATTTTAAAAATAAGTCGGAAAGCTGAACAGATCTCTACAAATAATTCAAATTCTATTTTGATAGAAACATGAAATCCTTCGCAGAAAAAAAAATCGAATATCATCCTTATTATTCCTTTAAAAATATTCCTAAACTTGAACAGATCAGTTTACCTACTTAACATAACAAAAACAAGTTAAATCATAAATAACAAATGGTCGAACTCCGTATTCTTTCGAGCAAAATCCTTATATTTCATTATTCTACACATGACCGTCTATCCTAAGGGTACAAACTTGGACCCTCGTCAGTTTACGTCAAACTACAGATATTTGACTACGGGGCCCGGAAATATTGGTTGCTAACACACTCTAGTACTGCTAAGGAATCTTCAAGTACCCAAATTCGATTCAGGAGGATAAAACGTAAGATTCTCAGAAAATAGTAGATTCCATAATATAAGAAATTGTGCGAGGTGTTTGGGCTTGTGATCAGGAGAAATGAGGAAAATTTCGTGAGGAAAGTTATGAATATGAATGGTTATAAGATTTGAGAAATTACAATGAAATGGTGAACGGACGGTCTGAAAGAAGTTAATCGTATAAAAGTGCGGTTGATTTGACGATTGTTAGAAATGTTTGTATGAAAAAGACATATTATATGCTACATCGAGCCCAAAAACTTAAATTGAGGTAAAGGCAAAAACCAGAAGCTGTTATCAACAGAGTATGATGATGACCGCTATTCATTCGGTACCTGGCTCTTGCCTTTGCTCTCGCGGTAAGGGAACGAGCAAACAATGCAATGTAACGATGTGTCTTTGTACTTTGTGTGTGTAATGTGATGTGATGTCATGTGTGTGATGTTTGTGTGTGTAATTTGGAAATAAAATTACTATTACTATTAATGTTTCGCAATCTGTCGTTGTTGTTTGAATTGATTTTTAGTAAATGTCTTATTAGTACAGCCAACTAAACATCCATGGCTACAATATTTGATATAGATGCGTACAGTTAAGACGGTTTTCGTAGTTGAGGTACGGTTAACTGTAGGTACAGAGGGGTAATTGCGTAACACACTAACAATAGGAATGGCTTTAATTTTGACAGTTCAATAACATTGATTGCGTTACTTACGTTGTTGAGCAGATACATTTTTCGAACTTAGGAAGCAATGGATTCCTTCAAAATCATTCAGATTGTGATTGATAGTGTGTTACGGAATCAGGACGCAGATGTGCAAACAAACATTCATCATAAGCCCAACAGTAATTTCAAAACTTCTGAGCAGAGAAACTAAAATCAATGTGTTTTGAACTCCGAACCAAATATCAACAGTCTGACATTAATGACAAGGGTAGCGGGTTTGGAAGTCTGCCCTTAAGAAACGAACGGTCATCTTCCTTTCATATCGTATCACAACGTCTGTCTGTTTGTCTATCTGTTGATGCAGGTTATAATCCGAGATTGAATTTTTATATCTTATATACGAGATTCAGGACCGCGTAAACCGACGAAAAATTTCAATTTAATTATTTCAAGTAACCATGACTCATTTGTTTGTTTGTTTTCATAGTGCGCAAAGTAAAAAATCATTTAAAAAAGGAACTATCAGGGTTACTAAAAAAATTAAATTGATAGCCCTGATAGCTTTTTTTAATGATCTTTTCCTTTGAGCACTATGCGAAGTGTTTGAAAAAAAAACAAAAATTGGTCATAACTTTTGAACCGTAAAAAAATTCACCGACATTCTCAGGGTTAAAAAGTTAGGAAATGACCTTGCCCACGCCCCTATTCTATTTGATCCATACTTCCAGGGACACCCTGTATAACTGGTGGGTGTACTATAGGTACACCTCTGCCTTACCCTTGGGGGATACAGGTGCGACGTTATGTTTATGTTACGAAGTCAAAGCGTGTCTTGACTGAAGTCTAAAGTCAAGTCATTCAGCTGCAGATAATTGACTCTAAACCAACCTCATAATTAAGCAAAGCCTGCCTATATCAAATCTATTCATGTAAATGATTTGTAGTTGCGTAGGTAATCAAAAGTTACTCGTACTATCTGACAAACGGCCTGAGGCGATAATCTATACCAATGCTATCATGTAGGTAGTGACGAAGCTGTAATTACATTCGACTATTATTAATTATGTTTGACTGGATATAATTGGTAGGGTTATTGACAGGCTCTTTGTATGGCGCAAAATACACAGAAGCGATGAAAGATTCGGATACGATGCGGATCAGAGACGGATGAGAGACGGATACGGCACCGATGCGACTTAAATTACATATAAAAGGCAAAGATCTGCTTAAGATCATTGCATTTTTCGTTTTGGTTGCTCAAACTTGTATTCGTGTATACAAGCGATACGTGCTCTTCGCACGGCGGTCGGTCGCAACTGCAAGCGAGGTGGCGAGGATTTTCAAGTGATAAATCCGCGCCGCATCCTTTCTGTGTAATTTACGACGCATCTCTTTCATACATTTTGTACGAATAAAATTTGAAGCGACAACAAATCCGATCCACATCCGCATCGTATCCGAATCTTTCATCGCTTCTGTGTATTTTGCGCCTATGGGTTTGTCCGGGGAAGTACAGACGCCAGCACATAAAACTACCCGAAACTGTAAATTTTCCCAATCAACTTTGAACCTTATGCTTTAGCGATAAAGTTGAAAATCTATTAAAGAAATTCGGCAGATTGTAGTAGCTTGATGTGCTGGCGTCTGTACTATCACAGTAACTATTTCTGTTGCTAATCAGCATAGCTGGTTATGCTATGATCAGATCTGTAATATAAGTTTTGTCTGATTGTAGGATACCTCGTTTTGCGCTAAAGACAAACTAACTATATCTAAACACTAGCTACTGCCCGCGATTTCGTCCGCGTGTTTCTTTTCGACGTAAAACAAATTTGGTTGAAGTATATAATTTTTATTAAAAAAAATACGTGGGGCACTCGGGGACTGCCGCGGTAAAGCTATTGCATAGCGCACGCACACAAACACCGTGCCGAAGTCTGCCGAACTGATACGACGTTAGACGATGCACGGCTTTCAACGCTGCACCGCTGTGCCGGTCGGAGTGGGGGGTGTTAGGTTTATTTTCGTTACGGAATTTCTTCATTCGGTCGCCGCGCTCAAAGCCCAAGATAAAAGCTATGCAATAGCTTAAAAAAAAAAACAAAACGTCAAGTTTCTTTTCAACAGCCAAATGACACGTTACAACTTAAGACAACATCTTTACAAATCCTGACCGAATTTCACGGGTGATCCGTGGCCCAAAAATGGCCAAACTAAACTAATTTATCACGAGCATTGTACGAACGAAGAAAAACCTTCATTTTGTGAAGTTATTGGTGATTTTTGTATGATTTATGCGTCCCCACTGAGCACCTTTGTTATTACTTGTACAATGAATGGAAGATGGAGAAGTCTAGCGAAGTTCCACACGAGTTTGGCTTCAACTTTATTTTGTATTGTATCGTATTGGGAAAGTAATGATTTAGTAGCTTCGAGCTTTTCCCTTGACGGGGTGGGCAGGGGTTTACCTTTTTGGAAGTGGGTCTCGAGGTTGAAAGCGTTTTGAGTCATGAGGTAGGCAGGCATTCAATTCTGGGCTCATACCAAGATCTTTTACAACAAATATCTTAGAATAATATTTTTTGTATACAGGACTGAGCAAAATGTCGTAAGAAAAGTTTTAAGTATGAATGTGGATGGCTATAAGAGCCGGTAAAGACTAAAGAAACTATGGATGGACCGTGTGAAAGATGGTATGGCTAGAAAGGGGCAGACTACCGAGATGACGACTAGTATGGAAGAAGAAGACAATGTTGCGCCTACCCCAAATAAATTGAGATAAGGGGAAGGGAATGAAGAAACCTCAATTTTTTTTTGTAAATTATAAAAAAAAGTATGTATACCACATCTGATTCTGGTGGAAAATCAAATGGTCACCGCTACACGGTCACACTGGCAAAACCGAGGTGTTTTTGGATGTGTTGCTAAACTTAGACACAAGAAGAAAAGTGTCATTAAATGACACCTTTAATGTCATTAAATCGGAATCGGTTTAATTTTGACAGTTCAACAACATTCATTGCGTTATTTACGTGTTGCTCAGACAAATTTTTCGAACTTATGAAGCAATGGATTAGCAATTGGCTTCGAAATGATTCAGATTCCGATTGATAGTGTGTTACGCAATTAGGGTGCACGACCTATTCTAGTATCATTGATTAGTTGGATTTGTCTCCGCCCCGAATCGCAGAATAACTATGAAAACATGGGAAAAATCCACGAATTTTATAATGAAGATAATTCATTTTCTCATACATTTGTTCTTATTGATTCTGAGGCGGTATGAAGTTTGTGGGTCAGCTAGTTATCATAATAAATAATAAGTGATGTACTATACTTATAGCACGGCCATAATGTCCCACTTACCAGGGCATAAGAAGTCCAAGAAGCTATACTTAGCTTTGATATTTAAGATTCCTTGATTCATTTTAAATACTATTATACCGCTTTTATTAACATTGAAAGGTCAGGAATTGTAAAACTGTAAGTTACAACTCGACCTTTTAAATAAAAATTCTAAGATTTCTTTTCATTACAATTTTTAGAACAGTTTGCTGTTTCTAAATAGACGTCATTCCGTTTCATAGACGCAGTTTTTCACAAAGTTTGTTTTCGAAAGAAAAAGCCTACCTACAAAAGAAATGTGCTTTTTTCAGTCAAGTTTTTCAATACTTACTTTACGAAATACCATTCCAAAACTCACCTCGTTAATATGAAAACTTGATCGGTTGTTCAGTTCACTTCGAAACAATGGAATTAGTACCTGAAACGATAAAAAATCAGTTTAATTTCTTCTTTGGTTCTTAAGTTTAAAGTTCAAATTCGAGTGGTATAGGTACAATTGAACATTAAAAACTAGATAAAGAATTGACATTCGAATTTCGGATTTAATTCTAGTTGAGCTGAATGGCGCACACACGGATTAGGTCTGACAAGCTAAAATATACTCTATTCTTTGTATGTTATAGTTGGAATTCCTTTGTTATAAACTATACTCAGTAAATCATTATCAGGGAGGGCCAATTAACTGTTACTAATGGTTCTTGACACGCTAATATTCAATTAAAATCTCTTTTATGCCTATTCGAGTCACACTTGTCATAGAAATTGATACCTTATCACGTGGGCTTAAGATTTACAATCGATGTTTGGAGATTAATAGTTTTAATTTTTTGTGGCAATAATTTGGTTTGTTTGGGGAAAAGTATTGTGGATTTGCCACGATTTTGTGAAGAAAAATATAATTAAATGGAGGGAAAGGAAACTTGATTGGCACCTTCTATAAATAACTATGAAAAACACGATTCTGTTCCGGGAAACTCCGAGTGAAAAATGGATTTCTGTTTCCCAAGAAAAGTAATTTAAACAAAGCTTACTTAGATTTTATGATTATATGCTTTACTACGCCTGAATATTAGTATTTACACGATCGAGCAATCGATACCCTTACACACACACAATGGGCAGGCTATGTTGCAAGACTGCATGACAATAGATGGGCCAAAAATATTGGATCGGATGGCTAACGTAAATGAGGAAGATCACACACTCGCTGGGAGGACAAGATATCGTGGGTATAACTGGATCTCGCTGGATGCACGTAATGAAAGACAGAGAAACCTGGGCTTTCTCTTGAGGAGAGCTGTTCTCAAATAAAAACAATCAAAATTTTAAATTATTGATAAACAGTGTAAAAAAATATGGTCAAGTGCGAGTCGGACTCGCGCACCGAGGGCTCCGTGCAAAGTAGGTAAGTATGTAAATAGTTTTTTAATTTTTTTTTTTTCTAATGTAACTACTAATTTACGTGTTTCCGATTTTTTCCTTTACTTATGCTACATGACATTAATTCTTGCCAAATTTCATGATTCTAGGTCAACGGTAAGTACCCTATAGGTTTTGATTTCGGAACATATTAAACGTCCGTATCTTTTGATTGCGTTGACTTAGAAGTTTGATTTTTGCACTGCTTCAAGGGATTGCAGCCTTGAGTATTTGATATTAATTCCAAATTGATAACTCCACGCATTCCTGAGAAAAAGGGTCTTGACTGATGGACAGACGGACAACGAAGTGATCTTATAAGGGTTCCGTTTTTTCTTTTGAGGTACGGAACCCTAAAAAAGAGAAAAATAAGGCTTTTTTATTTTTATTCCTTATAGGGGCAATAAACAACTTCCCATCTGGTCGGCGATATAATTATTTACCTACTTAACACATTTATAAATGGTTTTATAGTCTTACATAATCCTGGCCTACATTACGTTTTAGCTCACTTCATGCAAAAACACCGCCTTTTTATTACAAGACCTTATCAACCTCTGACATCTTCCATCCGAGCTGATAAATTACTCCTAACAAACACCTGCCATTCAAATACTAACCTTATCTCGCTAATAATAGATCTACTAATCGTTTGAGAAGGTAACATGTTTGAAGTGCCCTGATTTGGATTCTATGTCTTTAGAAGTAAATCTCAATTTTGAGTAACGGTGATCTTTTTAAATTGTTTCTGGGAGAATGAGACTTAGAGCTTAAGACTATAAGGTAGGTTTTCGTGTGTGATGAAGCTTATTGAGATAAAATATAACGTAGTTGACATCAGATAATTTATATTAGAGGGTACATCGAGTTTTTTCAGTTCGTTAAATACCTACAAGGATTGGCTGAAGTTCACATGGGGATACCTTTTTCGGCCATTTTCTATTAAGTCTCAAAAGCTGAAAGTTTTATGGGATAATTGGATTAAGTTTATCAAGATATTCCGAAGGTTTCACGTCAACGATCTTTGTTCAATAAATGATAAAGTAACGGTTATGATTATTGATATTACTTCATTATATAGGACTGAGTTGAGGATAGATTAAGTTTTACTGAGAATAAAGAACTGGATAATAGTATTAGGTTCTGAAATTGAGTCATAATTTGAAGAAGTCTCTTAATAAGCTATTATAACTGAAGTGTCAATTATCTTCTTATTTTTATGTGAATTATTTTGCAATGATGCTCACGGTCCAATCTATACCTACTAATAATAATTAATCTATGTATACTAATAATAAAACTGAATAGTTTGTTTGAACGCTCTAATCTCCAACTACCGGTAGGATTTGATAAAATATTTTTGCAGTCGATAGCCTAGTTTTTGATGGAGGTTAAATGCTATTTAAGATCACGGTATGACCCTTAGGAGACGAACAAAAAGAAAAAAAAAACCGGTCATGTGCAACTCGGACTCGCACACCGAGGGTTCCGTACAAATTTGTAGGTATTTAAATAGTTTATCATGGGATTTTTTTTAACGTAACTACATATTTACGGTTTTTGGATATTTTCCTTTTTTTGTGTTACATGACCTTGCCAAATTTCATGATTCTAGGTCAACGGGGTCCCTATAAATTTGGATTACCTTGAGAGAGTCGAAATATACGTTTTTTTTTTTACATTAACTTAGAAATTTGATCTTTTCACAGCTTCAAGAGACTGTAGACCGGAGCATATGGTTTTAATTTTTTCAATTCGATACCTCCACGCGTTCCCGAGATAAAGGGTCTCGAGAGACAGACAGGTAGACGGACAACAAAGTGATCCTATAGGTAAGGGTTCCGTTTTTTTCCTTTTGAGGTACGGAACCCTAAAAAGACAGAAATATTGCTAAACGAAGTGACAGCGCGGGCAGGTGACTCGATGCGACGGGGAACAAGAAATTTCACGCGGACGAAGTCGCGGGCAGATGCTAGTAGATATACATACTGATTTGCGACGTTTAGCCGTGAAAATAAATATGTTGGTAACTAGTACTTCCTGTTATAGTCGAATCCCTGTCATGTTATGCCCAACCACTACCAAAACCATGTACTTAAAACTTTTCATATCAAATATATGTCGTCATTAAAATTCCAGCTTACACGATAAAAATGTATCTCATAGCATATTCAGGGCGTTAATTGTAGAGGAAATTACGGCGTAATACCAATAAATTAAATGAAATCCGGCTGTTCACCGCGACA
The DNA here is from genome assembly GCA_914767645.1 of Hydraecia micacea. NCBI lineage: Eukaryota > Metazoa > Arthropoda > Insecta > Lepidoptera > Noctuidae > Hydraecia > Hydraecia micacea. Next base: position 516,517 of record OU611801.1, on the reverse strand, counting down.
CATTATAGTTATAGGTGATTGTAAGTAAGGCTGCTGTCACACTCACGATTACTTTTTACATAAACCTAATTGATGGAGGAATTCGACATGGTTGTAAGAACAATTAACATTTAGGAAAAACTAGCTGCGCCCCACGGCTTCACCCGCATATGTTTCGATCCCGTGGGAATATCGGGTTAAAAAGTAGCCTATATGTTAATCCAGGGTGTCAGCTACCTCCATACAAAATTTTATCAAAATTGGTCCAGCCGTTTGAGCGTGAAGAAGTAAGAAACATATAAACATACAAACTCACAATCTTTCGCCTTTATAATATTATAGTGATTAAGGAATTACGATTAATTTTTTTACGTAATCAGTAAGATATTGATGAAGGAATTCGGCATTCGTTTATACGAACAAGATATGAGTTGAGTGAGACTCGCACAGACCAGTGAAGAACGGCAAAACAGAGAGGATCAGTGGAGGCATAGATACTCAGCTGTGGGTGAGACAAGACTGTCAATGATTATGATATGATAATAGGAACAATTCATGACTGTAAGGAAAATGGAAGAATCGGTAATGATGGCTAAATGGAGGAGTTAGTACTATTAGGAGAGCAGAGAAATTGTTCTTATTGAGAGAATGGTAGAATGAATCATACTAAAGGAACGAAAGAACTGTTTATAGAGAGAGTGAAGGATTTCGAAATTCACGGATGGCATTATTGGTCATGTATGGAAATAAAAAAGATTCTGTCATACATAATGAACAATGTCATCTTGAATCAGTAACGCTGGGTGTAGGGGAAAACCAGTTTTATTGAGAGAGTGGAGAAATAAGTTCTTTTGGGGGATTTGTAAAATTAATCTTAGAGGGAGAATGGAGGAAATGGGCATAGTTGTAGTAACAATACATGTAGAGAAAATTGAGGAATTAAGAAGAACAATTAATCTTTGGAGAGAGAATGAATCAAGCATTTTTCTTTCCACTTCGTTATTGAAGGATTCCTTTCACTACAAATAATGAACACCAACTCACACCTCATCGCTCTGTTCATAAAAACAAAAAAAAAAGATGTCCTCCACATCACAGCCATCACTCTGTTCCCAACCTTATCGAACATTACTGATTGCAATGCGGCGAATACATCACAGTTTGATAGGAATCCGTTTTGTGGCCGCTTTGGAGCGCAGTTATTAATATTGTGCGCGTACAACGGTAATGTTTAACATGTCAAAGTGATTTAGGATTGTATACTCTAGTATTGATTTAGCACCGCCCTCGTAATCGCTGTTTGTGTAGTGTTGTATTGACTGACCTGCGTAGTTCCGCGGTGGGGCTCGTGGCTATGTGATAACAGCCACACAGGTCGATAGAAGATTAAACCGCGGTCACTTCGTGAATGGGGTGACCTTACATTATTTATAGCGAGATCCCTATGTGCATCGGAAAGCACGTTAAGCCATTGGTCCCGGCTGTCATTCTCAGATCTTTGACAGCCGTACTCGTAACGGTAGACAGAAGCCCAAAAGTCTGACAACCATGTCTTACTAAGGTGTATCGTGTTATCCAGTAACTGGGTTGTGGAGGTCAGATAGGCAGTCGCTCCATGTACAGACGCCAGCACATCAAGCTGCTACAATCTGTCAAATTTCTTTAATAGATTTTCAACTTTATCGCTAAACCATAAGGTTCAACGTTGATTAGGAAAATTTGACAGTTTCGGGTAGCTTGATGTGATGCATGCGGTTAGACTGGAAGCCGACCCAAACATAGTTGGGATAAAGCTAGGCAGCCAACTGCATAGTTCTGCGAAATTATCTCAGCTGCGTTACGAATCGGTTGCACTTTTATGGAGCTATTTACGACAATCCAAGCATACACTGGATGGGAATTTGGTCTCACAGAAGTCCGACATCAGTCTTCGTTTTCCCTAAGGCGAAAAGATAATAAAATTCATGATAAATGTCTCTTGATTACACTTTCATAAGTAAATAATGAGTATTTGTCTTCCTTAATATAAAAATATCACTGTATCTCACAATTGTGTCACCAGAAAACTAAATAAATTAGTCGCTGTTTGTCTACCATAACACTGTGTTAGAATGTGTGTACGTTCATCTAATTTCCTTAACCTTTTGCGTCCAAAAATCTTTCCGCATTTTCCTTAATTCCCTTCACACATCATATCAACCTAATTTACCCCCGTTCGGTCCAAATTCGTCCCTTATTTGTCCTGTTTCAACCCCAAACGTACAAACCCGAAAAATTGCACCAACATAACTGACAACAGAATTGAGCAGTTCCAAAGTTGAAATAATAAGAAATTAACCGACAAATTGCCCCGGGCAAGGAAACGGCATTTACTAAGACAACTTTAAATTTACACCCACTTGAACCTCTATTACAAGTGTTCATAGAGTTCATGTTTGCTTGGTTGGAACGTAAGTAGTATCTTGGCAACTCGCTACTAACCTATTTTGGAGGCGAAACAGTACAATTTTAAAAGGTTAATTGTTCAAAAATGTTTGCCAAATGTGAAAAGTTGTGGCGGAGGCGAACAGCGGGGTGATGTAAAGTTTGTTTTAATTCGGCTCAAATAGGAACATGCAATTAAAAATAAGAACACGCTAGCTATTTACCAGATGGTCGGCTCTGCAAAGTTTTGGGAAATTCGTCAACTTAGAATAAACCACTTTTGGAAACCGCGGTTGTGGTTGTCTAAAGGATTTTGTTAGCAAGATAAGCGTTCTATTAGCTGTCGTTATCGTTAATACGTTTGTAAAGCATTCGGTAGTTCGACTTATAAGAACATGATTTTATCGGAAATTGTTTTCAAGTAAGTATTAAAATAAGATCCTCCAAGGTTGTAGGTCGTGGGTTCGAACTAGGTCAGGCGCTTTACTTTGTATCAATAACTTCATCACCACTGCTCTCAAAACGGTGAAGGAAAACATCGTGAGGAAACCGGCATGTCTTAGAACGAAGTATTCGAAGGCATATTGTGACATTTAGTACTACCTGCGATGTAGATTGCAGACCTGATTATGCTACAAAGTTATTATAAAATGCCTTGAGTTTAGAAGACGACGGATTAACAAAATAATAGTATCTGAAATCATGAATAGGAGTTAGTAAATCTGTCAATATTAATTATAGTGTCCAGTTGTTAGGGGTACATATTAAATGAAGGGGTTGAAACACCCCAGGCGCGGGGTGTCGTATAAATGACGGCCGGCCGTCACAGGGAAATTATTGTATGGTATAATTTAAATTCATTGTCTAGGAATTTACAATTGCATGACTTGAAGTATTTATGGAACGGCTTTTTAAGGATCTGATTGCAGTTTTAAAATAATTAGTTCCAATGATGAAGCCTTAACTACGGTAATATTATTAATACAGTATTGTGACTCGGCCCTGTTCTAGACATACTTAATTACCTACAGCCGCGCGGTACGTAAACACGCGATAGGCCTGCCCAGCTACAGTTTAATTTCATCAACCTACTTGAGTTTATTTCTAGTTTTGTGACTGTATAGGTAAATATTATATATTTTATTTAAAAAAAAAAAATTCGTTGTGAATGAAATGGGGAAAAGTTTAATAAAAATATATGTTGTTTTTTGATTAAGTAGTAGATTTAATAAAAAAAAAATATTGATGAATGTCGCAGCCAAAAACAGCACAATATAGTCTATTTTTAGTTCTTCGCGTTATTCTTTTTTTTTAGGTTACGTTTTTATTTAAAAAATATAAGCTTGTTCTTAAAAACTTTTTTTTAAATTTCATTTTATTTCATAAATCTAGCTCCAGTATTTTGGATGTTATTGAGGTTTTTGTTACCGACCCGCTTTCTTTGTGGCCCAGTGTATATGAATAACAGATGTATCGTTACCTAAACATTGGGCTAGCAAATACAAAAAGAATTTTTCAAATCTGACTGGTGCAGAAATTAGTTCAAACAAACTCTTCAGCTTTATTATCAGCTTAAATAATAAGTATGGATGAATTATTTTGATTTTAATTTAGAATTTGGTTGAAAGCATAATTATGCTCGGTGAGTATAGGAACTCATCTAATTTTTAGTAGGCGCTCAATATCAATCGACAAATAAATAATGCATGATGTGCTTATCTGTAAGAAATTGGAACACTAGTCTATACGTCTATTGGATGTATCTCATATCTTAGTAAGTATTAGTGTATTCAATTATTGGTAAACCAAATAAATAAATACAAATGAAGACGCCTAGACTTCAATCACGCTAATACACGATATCACAGCATTACAATTGATCTACTGTAGTAAAAGCGCATATTACAAAAACATAATATACACATCAAAAGTAAACGCATAGGTAATATCAAAAGTAAATGTGACAACAATAAAACAAATATTCACGCTGAATGATTTAAGAGTGACAAAAAAGTGAATGAAATTAGACGCGCCGCGAGGGTTGTCAGACCGAATGAGTGAACGGTGACCATGTGAGTGAATGATTAAATTAAATAGCTCGTTATTCGTCATTGTGGACGGAACATTTTTTGCTACATTGCGTTCACTGTTTGTATTTTTTGTGCTTTAGGGATTTTTTAAAGCTTTTGAGCTATTACTAGTTTTTGTTAAAACATTTTTTCGTGAGGTTAGGTTTAAAATTTATATCATTGGATTTTTGGGTGTTTTGATGAGAATCTCTATTACGTTAAATTCTAAAGTAAGCCCATACTAGATCTCTGTAGTGATTGTTTGCGAGTAATTGCAGTTTGTAAGCCCAGAAAAGGTTCCCAGATTAGCAAAATAACCTACCTAGTTGACGAGTGTTATTAACTCTACCATAATTGGCAAATTATGCCACGAAGATAATGTTGTCATTATATATCGGTATGTGTACCTACATATACTGGTATTTAATGAAAACATTGTCTGTTTGTTCTTTTACAAGACCCTAAAGAAACAAGTTTCCCTATTCTTTGCAAAACATTCAAATTAAAATACCAACAGTCACCTTCTAAAATGTCTCTGCTAAACACATTCCAACAAATTGTAACATGAAAATTATCGACCACAAAATATTCAACCCACACTCGTCCCCACTCGCCTCCATTCGTCCCAACTCACCCCCACAGCTAAGACAAAAGTATGAAACAATAACAAGGGATGAAAACTCGCGCTTTACATATTATCATAGGCGAGGCTTTTAGCCGTCTTTGTCAAACAAGAGTGTAATGATATTAAGTTGGTATATTAATGTAAGAATTTTGGGGCGGTAAGATGCTGCTGTGCGAATGCAAGTACGAGAAGATGGGAGATAGAACGTTCACTCGATCGAAGGTTCGTTTTCCTTCACATTTTGTTAATTTTTTCTTGATTTTGTGTTGGAAATGAAGAGGAAAAATTAAAGACTAAAACAACAATTTTTATTTTGCTCTAAGTGATGACTTCTTTGAATGTATAATAGGTATTAATGGTTTTTTTTTGTTGTCCAATTTTATTTTACCGCCTTTTGTAATTTTATAAAGCCTCATTGTGGCGAGGTTTCATTTTAAGCAACTGATGTTTCATAAAAGTTGAGGAATCTTGATTTAAAATGAAATAAGTATACTAATATAGGTATAGTTTTTTTTGCAATCCTTTTTAAGCACAATCGCAAATCCTTTTTAAGACCAGCGTCATTTTAGCCTCCCTTTCCATGTGAACACAATACAGTGTTACTTCTTTTGTTTCAAATGTATGGGAAATTCGCGGGCAGTGCCAGGTGGAAAGATGTATTGAAGGGATTCTACATACAGATGGGTATTTAGTCGTAGGTATTATTTTATGTATGTGACGGTTGACGGTCGTTTGAAAGAAATTGTCGTTTAGTTCCAGGAAACTCCTTGTTCGCGGGTTTGCGTTTTTGATTGATGTGTAAAGTTAACTTATTTGTGAACGAAGTCTAGACATTGTGTTATGACAGTTTCCAGTATATTTAGAAGCTCGAATAAATTCGGTTTATTTTATTTTATAAATCTAGAAACGACATTGAATTGTCAGAATTTATCCTGCAGAGCAAGTCTGAAAGGTATAATTGTACGTGGCATAAACGCCAGCTGTTTTCAGCGTGTCAATTACTAGCGTAACGAAAGCCTTAAATAGGATTAACAGTCATACTTTCAGAGCTTCTGCCTGGCTTTTGGTGTTTATTTTTACTGTCACTACAGCATCAAGGCCTTCATTTATATCTCTTCTTGTTTTGAGGATCGGGATAATCAGTCAGCAACAATGATCAGCTTACTGACCTCTCCAGATTTAATAGAATATAATAAGAATTAATAGAATAAGTATTAATAGAATAAGAATTAGTAGAATAAGAAACGATAACCGAGATCAAAGACTTCTTCTCTTAATTCAATTGTAAATCCAACTATTTATTCTGTAGCCTAGTAGCCATAGTCCCTTTAAATGTAAAGTGCCTAGCGTTTTTAATCCCAGCTTTTACCAGCTTCTCATATGCTTAGACATTCTCTGAGGCCTTTTCCTTTAGAAGCGTGTCTATGGAGTATCTTGCCCGTTCTTCTCCATAGGAAATTCTACGCTTTGGAATGGGTAACCAGCTTCATCTTTCTGACTCCTTGGCAAATCAAAACTCTGTAATTAGTTTGATTGAAATAATAATAATTATTATTTTAATAATATTTGTTTCTGAGTGAGTTTGAGCTTACCCTCTACGTTAAGCTACCTATTAAATTATTAACAGAGTGGTATAATATCGCGCAGTCTCGTACGGGTATTTTCGCGCAACACCGTGAGTATATTATCCCTGCTGAACGTCGACGTACTCGTATGTATGCAATGTCACAAATGAAGGTATTATTATAAGTGGGAGGTCGGAGGGTTAGCTGTATGTTACACCGTACTGTAATGGTGTGGTGACTACTTTGTTATACCTTGACAAACGACGTTGTCCTTTTTAACCGAATGTTACGGATTGCAAAAGCAGGGTAACGTTTTGCCTGAAGATTAGGGTGGACTTCAACTTCGCAAGAATTAATACCATATACGAGTACAAAAATGGATGTCACATAACGCAAACTGTATCTGTGGTGTAAAGTTAATGATTCTTTTTTTTAATTCAGTTTATCAATTTTGACAGGTAAAATAGGGTTATCTTAAAGAAAAACACTCATCAAATTGGCTATTAATATGTAACTTACCACAACCTCACACTATTCTGTTAAAACATACTAGCATTTCACTTTTGCATCCAACAACACCAAAAGAAGTTATTTCGATAGTGGATATTTTACATAGAAGCCGTACGAAAAAAAAAATAGCATACAAATTGTAACGGTGCGCGGTGTCATCGGCCGCCTGTCTCCAAGTTTTTCCTTTCAAAAACAAGAACAAATGCAAAGTATATGACGTGTAAAGTCGCGCTTGCCGGCTTACGCAGATTTAGACTACGGTGGTGCTACATATACAGGTAGGTACATGTGTTGGGCAGAGTAGGTAAGCGTTTTAAGTGATAATGACGGGGAGATTGGATTTTTGGTGGTGAAATGTGATATTTTTGCTACTTTAGAAAGATTGTTTGGTAAAATAATAAGTTATCAGAGATGATAAGGCAGTCTATCGCAAATCACACTCGTTATAGCAGTAGCTTGCATTTTGACAATACAAGAAAATTCACTACAATGCATTATATTTTTTGCTTGGCTGTTATTATAGGTAATTTTACGGCTTTGAAATACAGCCCTGCCTACCCTTTCGGGGAAAACGGCTGTGGTAGTATGTTACATTTAATTTAAAAAGTAGGGACGATATTTATAAGCGAATCGAACGCCAAATGAGTTATCCTAACTTTCTAAATCTACTAGGATCACAGAAAACCAAGAAGTTTACATCTAAACCCAAACAAACTCCGCAAAAACACAACACAAACTGAGGAACACGTGAACGAGATAAAAGTTTGAAAATCGAACAGAATGAAATCAACGACGTCCAGTACATTGTATCATTCACTTATTACATTTGGCCAATCACATTCGAGTGTGAGACGGCTGGTGTGGCGTGACGTCACAGGGTAGGGGCAGATAAAATGCTGCTTGGTTTTGTTTCTTTATTTTGTTGATAAGCTTTGTAGTGATAATGGGATTTATTTGGACTTAGTATTTAAGATTACATTATTTTATTATTGCTGAACGGAGATCTTCTTATTTGACTTCAACGACCACCACTTGTGTTGTTTTACTTGAAATATCAGTTTAAAAATTCAGTTTTTTTTGTCTAATCTTCACAGATTTAATGGGTCGATATCTAAACACGTTAAAATAAATAAAAAACAGATTTCCTAAAGTCATACTTCGAGTAACTACATTCGCTAGCTAATTTAAATTAAACTTGTATTGTTGGCTCAATTGCTTAGCAATTGCACTTTAAAACTATCCAAATATTGCAGAATAAATTCTTATACAACGGAAGATCATAAAAGAATCCAAAGTCAAAGCAATGAGAAACAGATTGTATGATAACAGTATGTTTTCATAATCTCATTGTCGCAGGCGTACAAAGAGGGCGACCTTTCTTTGTGAGGAAAAACACAGAAAGGGTACCTATACAGAGAGGGAATACGGAGCCAATCTCCTAATAAAATAAAGAGTCACTGTGCCGAGTTGGCTATGGTCATTTGTAGATATAGAGAATGCCGAATATGCCACTATGTAGCTTTTCTCATAGACATCACACGTGTCAGAGGCGCTGCCTAACTGGTTTTATTGTTTATGCAATTTTCTAAAGTCGTAAAAGTATATACATTAGGTGCTTTTGCCTCCTTGTTTCACTGGTTGCAAGTACGACTGGTGCCTACTGCTACCACGAACCGATACCTAATATACAGTGTAACCTGGATAAGTGGGATCTCAAGGCACCAAGCATTATTTAACACCTAAACATACAGGTTTTTCATTTACCCAGTTTTCCAGATAGTAAGGTTTAAAATGTCACTTGTCTTATTTACAGAGGCCCCCGCTCCGTTTGTCATTTATAGAGGAAAAAATGTTCTTTAAAAATGCATATTTTCCTGTCCAGACCAATATTACACCTACTAAATTAAAGATGATGTATGTATGAACGTAAACGAGGCAAAAGGAGTATGCAAGGATCGTAGCACGTGGCGTTTGTGGTTTCTGCTTACCCCATGGGAAGAAGGCGTGTGTTTAAGTACGTATGTAATTAGTTAAAGAATCGAGTCGATTAAAATCTGACAGATTTCATTCAAAATATCTTTACTCTATATATTTTTGAATCAAGATTAATTTTCAAGATACGGACCAAAAATTGACTTTCGAGTATATTAAGATTCACAAAATTAATTTGTTGTCATCTCCATAACATGTTAAAGCCTTTCTCTGACGAGAATAACAAGCCATAATAATTATTTTCTTGAACAGTTCTCCTCAACAATCTTTGGAACAAGCAATTCACTTCCCTGAAGACATCTTGACAGTTTCAAAGTACTTGTAAATGTTTTAATTGAAATAAAATGCTTTGACTTTAACATAGTAATCCCAGTACATAGATATAAGTCCATAAATTAGTACTAAACTTGGAGAAAGTAGGGGCTGAAGTCTGTCCAGTTTTGCCAATAAGAATTTTCACTAGCAGCCTGAATTCTGGATCAGTAAAAGTGTAATGGAAATTAACTGGAACAGACTTCAAATTCAAAACATTTTATATCACACAAACCTACATAGGTACTTATGAAACGTCAGAATATAGGTGCACGGTTCCAATTGATCAAAACTTAAAACATAACAAGCGAAATATAGCTTGTTACTATACACTCTGGCTATCCTTTAGATGGCAGGCGTGATGTTACGTGGCATAAAAAGTAGGTAACAGTTCTCTTGATTAACAAAAAAAAGCTAAACTCGTTTAGGTATGGAAAAGCAAAGCACTACTTAGTAGCAAAGTCAAAGATTAAAGATGTAAGTTACATCAAAGGGTGAACAGGGCGGTGCCGACTCAGTTAACAGTGTGCTAACTGAAACACACCTCAAGGTTTTCTTGTGTGGGACAAGTCATAATATCTGGGCGTTAATACGGGGTGCATTGTAGACTCATAGGTGCTTCGATTTGTAAATAGAAGTATTTCCTTGTTGACAGGCTTACACTGTTCTCCCATACCTATTAACACTGTCATTTGAAAACATTGTAAAAGTCAATTATTTTTAAAAGAGTAACCGTGGAGTTTCTTGCCGGCTCATCTTCATAGCAAACGACCGATTAGATCCGTGCACTCTAAAGTATCATAAATATCCTAGTAGGTTTATGTGAAATAAATAGTATCCAAGTGTTTATAATGGCAGGATAATGGGACACTTAATATCGTGTCCAGCGAGTCCTGTTACCTGCAGGTTACAGGAACTGATGGATGCTACACTAGCTGCTGCTAGCTGGCTGCTAGCTTAATAGCTACATTCTGGGCCGACTCAATTTTGATTGCTATCGACACTAAGAAGGATATGTCATGTTGAGCTTTAGATCGAAACTGTCACACAGATATTAGTTACAAGAGAGTACGCTATACAAAGCCGAACTTTTTCTGAAACTCTAAGCGCCATTTTAGGGGTGGGTACTGCAAAAAAATTGATGTAGACAAATTAAGTGGTCCTTTACGAGTGACACTGCCGATCATAATTAATTTTGGGCAAGAGTCTTTACGCAGATTTTCTCCGTTTTGTGCCCCTCTGGTCTTCGTCCTTCCAACGAGTCAATTTATATTATGGATCTATTATTTATATTATGGATCTATCCCACGCTCAGACTAGGAACCCTCAGCCCACTCTCGGTCCACTTGCGGTCACTACGTTTGGGATATTGTACTTCTCACTAACACTTGACCTTTTCCAAGGATACTGCTCCTCTTGGATATTCATTAAAAAATATATTTTATATTTAGATCGTTTAGGTTTACGCTTAGCTTAACATCCCATTGTGTGATTGTATGCACGGCCAACCTTTCCCATTGTGTGATTGTATGCACGGCCAACCTTTCCCATTGTGTGATTGTATGCACGGCCAACCTTTCCCATTGTGTGATTGTATGCACGGCCAACCTTTCCCATTGTGTGATTGTATGCACGGCCAACCTTTCCCAATGGCTAAAGTTTTCATCTTCTAAATATATAAAAGTAGAGACTGACTGACTGACATATCAACGCACGGCTCAAACCGCTGGGTCTAGACATTCCAAATTTGGCACGTAGGTTCCTTATGAGGTCTAGGGGTGCTCTTGCTCTTGCTCTTGCTCAGTCTTCGATTGGTCTAAACCCACCTTAACTCACTCATTCATCACACATCCACACCACATACGTACACAACACACTACACAAGTCTAAATTGAAATACACCTAAGTTAACTGCATATGTTTAATTAATTGATTGATTTATTTATTTATTTGGAAGAACACTTGATTATTGTCACCTCAGATATCTTACTGACTGATGCTATATATGTGTGAGCCTACCTACTATCTACCTAACAATCTTGTAAGACGAAGGAGACTAGTCTCCACGACACAGGGAATCCTAGTGTGAAGGCTAGTGCTATTCAAATATTGTAATGTGTTTTTTCTGAACAATAAAACTTTTATTATTATTTATTACTAAGAAAGGATTTTGCAAAATTCCACCCCTAAAAGGGTGAATGGGGGAGGGTGAAATTTCACGCGGACGAAGTCGCGGGCAGAAGCTAGTTACAACATAAATGAAGTCAAAGTCAAAGCCAAAGTCAAAGAGAGAGAGAGAGAGAGTCAGTCAAAGTCGTGTCGGCACTAGATACGAAAATAAGATGGACTGTTAATATATTATTATTCAACTTTTGTTAGGTTTTTATAAGTCTAGATACTATCTTGTCATGGTCAGTCAGAGGTCAGAGGTATTAAAAAGATTTGATATTCTAGTTATCGTTATATCATAGAATTCTTCAATAGAAAATACTACTTAAAATCGATTTCATTTTCGCTTTTGCATCTGAACTTTCTTCCTTCTGACCCAATTTACCGAAACACCAAACAACAATCCTGCTCCAACAACACACAAAATCCCTCAAAAATATACAAACTAAACAGACGGCCTAGCCAAAGTTACAGCTTAAGAACTTAATCTTTTAGGTCTCAACACTTCAAAGTTAGGAGATAAAACTAACATCAGGGGGTTAAACAAGCATTTAGTACTAACATCTTACTTAACTGACACCTCGAGGATTCTGTGATTGGCACAAGTTAAGGATTCCAAGAACTTTTACCTTGCTATTTAGAATAACTAAATTGTAATACCTCCAAAGCTAAAACACGTGTATTTAAATTAAAGACCTGGTATAAAATGGGAGGGCTATCAAATTACTAAGAACAGAATATTTTGTTCTTGTTTTAAATTCGACTGAGAGATTAGACTAGAATTACGTTGAGCCTTTTAGCCAAATTAAGGATTATCACAAGGGGTGCTTGTCTAAGTAAATATTTCTGTGTCGATATCCAATTTTCACTGTCATAGCTAAGATATCTGTATCATGAATATCGTTACTCACAGACACCCTATTTCATTATCTGGTTCTTGTGATATAGAACTTTCATTAATTCCAACGAATCGCTGTACTGTTGCCTTTCCATGCTTTTGGCTCTCAAATGTTTCTACTTAATATTATATATACAAGAACTAGCTTTAAACATACAGGTTACTTAGTATAGAACCCAGACCTTCATTGTCAGATTCAATTGATGGTAAATAAAGCTTTATTAACTTCAATTGCCGATCTTCACTCTATCATTATCCATTAACACTTTTTTAATTAACCCAAATTTTGTCTGGTACGTAAAAACGTTTTGAAGTATTAAATCCGGTTTATGTATCAACATTATGCATATAAGTGTAAATATTGGGCTTCTTAAGTATCAGTCAGCTAGAAAATGTCTGTGTAGTTTCAAAATATTGTCCAAAAAATTGCCGTGTAAAAATTTCTTAGACGATCTACTTACAGAAATAAATATAATTTTATTTCAATGAATATATTGTACAAGCTGCATTTCTCCAGTAGCGTGTTCAATATACCTATCACCAAAATCGCTCCTCGTTTCTCCCTCAGCCCCCTCTAGTCTACAGCTGCTATCAAACTCGGCGTTTGCCTTCAGATTGTTAGCTCTAAATGTTTCGTTCCACGGTGTACTATAATTGCGCGACGGGCTCCGATTGATCCCTTTATTGACTTTGTCGGCAAAAAATAACTAAGCTGCTTATTTTCTTTATTTTTTGTTTCACTGAAGCACTTACTTTTCATGCTATTTGTGCTGAGGATTGATATATTCACCTTGCTTTTAGAAAGAAGGATTTTTTGCGGCAGTTCGAGATGAATAGTAAATATTTCAGGAAGGCAATGAATAAAGAAGAATCTCTTTCTGTTTTAGAGTAGTAGTAGTGTTGCACAGAAAAGTACACAGTGAAATTATTTTTTGGGACATAATATATATTTTTTTGGACTAAATTTTCCCTGATAGAAAGCGATGGATGAGAATAAAACAAGCGAGCCCAGAAGATGCGTTTCAGGTTACCGGTAGTAAGCATAGACGCTGGCAAGAAGTTCGACACTTTTTTAGTACGATTAGAACATTTAATTTTAACGTAACTAGCAGATATCAGTGACAAATAAGTTAAAAACAGCATTATCACGGATGCAAAATCTAGCACTATACTTGCAGTAACACCCAAATACAATGTTAAAGTCCTCTTCCACAAAATCTCCTTTCTCATTGACCGTAAATTCCGTACGTACAAAGACAAAACAATTTAATCTCCCCACATTCCAAGTTTGGTTAAAATAAATTCACAATTTTGGACTCCTGAATTAATTCACGGTTTTAAATTTAAAGACTTCGGCTACATCTTAACCCGTGGATGGTCAGAAACAAAATAATTTGGAGCAAGCAAACGTTACTTAAATTTTACAAAGGGAATGTCTTAATTTAAATTTACAGGGGGCGAGAGGTCGGGACAAGCGTTTTGGTGTTGCCAGTGAATAACAGCGTGCTTGAATGGTGGGAGAGTTTGGGTCTATTTTTGATGGTTCGTGTTATTGTGGGTGGTTTCGACTAGAGTTGAATTACTTCGGTTTTATAAAAGCTCTGATTTAAATAATAACGAAGAATAGATAATTATGTAATATCGGATGTGTTCCATGAGTAACAGGAATACCTGGTAGTTACTTATAATTCATCATTAAATTTCGTAGAAGCAGGAAAATCTACTTCAGCTAGATATGAAGGTAACTTCGGATTAAACTTTTAAATACCTACCATGCATTTTAAAACGTCACTCATGTACCAACTTCTGCTTATGACTCCTATATCAGCTACTTTCCTGAAATACTTTTATATGTGCCTTAATCTGGAAATTGTGTACTTAATACAAATTTTAACGTCGCATACCGAGCTTTGTTTAGTACAGCTTTCTACTCAAACTTTGCAGACGATATTAACTTCAATATAATAACTTTTCATGAAACTTGATGTTTACAAACATCAATTCTGTAGCTTTTTTTATCACCAGAAACATTCCTGCTTCTACAAAAATTTGTAGTGCTACTGACTAAAAGAAAGAGGCTTATAAATGCCGCCCGAACATAGTCCTTTAGCTTCAATCACTTTCTAACTTCAGCCCCTGTCAAGATAATTGTTGCCTATCTACCTTTCATCAACTGTTGCTTTGAAAATCATTTCAATTTAATTTTGCAATTTTTTCATTATAGGGTAAAATTGGTGCAAGACCTATCGAAAATTGCTTGTTCTAAATTAATTTTACTACCTCTAGCCCAGGCCCAATATTGTAAATATTTATGTAAATCAATTATTCCAATAAACAATTTCCATTTATTTAGATTTTTAAACTTATTATTTTATTGACACTACTTATTATTTTATTCTACTACCAACGCCAAGTTTTTTTTTTAATATTTCTTGATTCGAAGCTAATAGTTTTCATACGATCTATTCACAAATCCAGTTTCAATTGTTAAAGTTTGAACGTTGTTCTAACTGAAAACATTTTGAATGTAATTGTATTCCTGCAATATAATTGCGTAACACACTATTAATCACAATCTGAATCATTTTGAAGGATATTGCAAATCCATTGCTTCATATGTTCAAAAAAATTGTCTGCTTAACAATGTAAATAACGCAATGAATGTTGTTGAACTGTCAAAATGAAAGTCATTCCTACTGATGGTGTGTTATATAGTTAGCTCGCAGTTCAAAAACTCCAATTATAACATATTTAATTCTTGTTTAATGAAGACTTGAACATAATTCTTGTTTAATGAAGACATAAGTATTCATAAGAAACGATTTCCACGTACCCATCGTTTATTTAATTTATATTTCACCAAGATTGACACATTACAACAAAACATTTTAACCATTCTCCTCACGCATTACCAGGGGATATTTTTAGCAAAATTCATGGGACTTTTTAACAGTCCAACTTGGCATCCCCGTCTTAGCCAAAAAGTCGTAACTCTTGGTGGGTCGTAAAACGTCTCGGAATAAAACCGACGGCCTTGAGGGTTACTGGGACACAGGTTCGATCCCCGGCCGTAGTTTTCCTTAGTTTTTATGTAATTTCATGTTTTTCCGCGTCGTTGTTTTGGAGTTTATTTTGTTTTCAGTGTTGTTGTCTGTGATGAATGTTTGGTGAGGTTTTGTTTGGTGTTTTGTCGGTTGTTGGAGTAAATGGATGTAATTTTAAAGTTTTGGGAGTTATTTTTGAGGAACAAACACTAGAATGTTTATATTTTCTAGGTGGATAGTGTGGGAATGAATATTTGACAAGAGTGGTAAGATAATGATACTAGCGAGGTAATTGCGTAACACACTTACAGTAGTAGGTTTTCATTTTGACAGTTCAACAACATTCATTGCGTCGTTTTCGTTGTACAGCAGACAATTTTTTCGAACATATGAAGCAATGGAATAGCAATATCCTTCAAAATGATTCAGATCTTCATACTTTATAGATCATACGGCAAAAACAGAAAGGTCCCACGGCTAGAATGGTAATTTAATTGTGTATGTGTAAAATACGTAATTTAGAATACGTGGTTTCAATTTATGTGATAACCTGATCGCCACACAGTATACATACATACACACACACCCAATTCCCATGGTGGTAGGCAGTAACTACAGAACGCCACTTGCCTTATACAGGGTTATTGGAAAAACACCAACAACCTCTTAAGAGGTCATTGTACTCATCATTATGAACAACTTTTACTATGAGACCAAACCCGACATCGTGAAAAAAAATCAGCTGTTCCCTACATTTTGACGAGTTATACGAACATAAATGTAGGAAACAGCTGATTTTTTTTTCGCGATTTCGGCTTTTTTCCCATAGTAAAAGTTGTTCATAATGATGAGTACAATGACCCCTTAAGAGGTTGTTGACGTTTTTTCAATAACCCTGTATACTGCTTTTGCTTCGTTTACGTTCTAAAGTCTAAGAAGTCATATAAAAATCTAATAAAACCAATTCTCAAATCCAGCATTTCAAGATCAATAACCTAACTTACTAGAAACATAATTATAATCAATACTCAGCGAGGTTACATAAAAATAACCGGTTAATTGCGAGTCGCCCTCGCGCACCAAGGGTTCCATACAAATTTACGGTTTTCGGATTTTTTCCCTTAGATTCTAGGTCAACGGGAAGTACCCTATAGTGGCCTATAGGTTTTGATTCCCTTGCTAGTGTCAAAATTTGCGGCATAAACGGAACATAGACGCCCGTATGTTTTGATTGCAATGGCATAGAAGTTTGATTTATTCACTGCTTCAAGGGATTGCAGCCGTGAGTAGTTGATATTAGTTTCATATTAATTTCAATAATTATGATAACTCCACGCGTTCCTGAGAAAAAAGGTCTGTCATCGAAGTGATCTTATAGGGGTTCCGTAGTTCCTTTTGATGTACAGAACCTTAAAAAACTTAATAACCTTCGAATGCTATTCAAATTTCCTAGTTCCAAAACTTAATACCAGATGTAAGAACAACGGATCGAAGAGTTACAATATATTCAAGGAGATCCGAGAAAATAACTTAAAAAGGTCACCGACGTCCGCGTCACTCCAAAGAGAATTCATTAAAACTCAAGAAAATTAGCTAAGTTTTACAAAACATTAATCTTGTAGGAAAAATATTCTGGCAGAGTTGTGTGACGGTCCAATGGGCTGCGTCTTTGGAAGGCTGAGTTTTAGTTTTTTTATGTTGTATATTATGGTTCTTTTTGTTATTAAAACTGTTTTTCTTGTGACCTATTTTCGATAGGGCAATGACCACTAAATTGTCCTTTTCATCATCATTATCAGCAGCGTTCAATATAGAACTACTATTTATGGACCTTTTTTGAACTTTCCTACTAGTTAAATATACACTTCGGTCCTGTGTCATGTTTTACATAAGTACTACAGTCTACAGCTAATAACGATCAAAGTAGCAAAACACGTATTCGTTTGTAGGAAACTGACTGGTGTCAAGAAAATTCTCTCGTCGGCCGCACTGTAGAAAAAAAACTATACAATCATTTTAGTTAAATTATTACTCAACAAGAATGTTTAGGATAACATAGTTTTACAAACACTGGTTTAAAAAAGCATTAAACAAAAACATATTAAGTATTCTTGTCTTTTCACTTCTATTCTGTTTTGACTCCACTCGTCTTCATGATGCAGAATTTTATCTTTTAATAATGTCAGTAACTTCAGACGGTTTATTTTCTTACTCGGTGACGAAATAAGACCAAAGAAGCCACCAAGAATATAATATTACGGGTAATTCAATTTACCACGACTGATGTTATATCTCCTCCTTTAACGACCACGAGCAGTCCCTCACAGCCCTCAGCGCCCTTAAAATCACTGAGTCGACATCGCCTGATAATATTTTATACCTTCGCACAAACATAAAATCTTCATAAACCTCTTCACAAATGCTTTATGTGTTCCTGTAATAAAACTATTTTATCTCACCTCTAAAACCCACATACTTTATCCATGTCCACTGTCCATTGCAGGGTCTAAAGGATGTTACCCCTTGATAGACTATTGAAATAACGCAATGGAGATTGAAGTGCGAATCGAATCGTGATACTCTTATCTTCCAGAATAAATGTGAGGTCTATTTCGGTAGAAGAAAGGTCTTTACGGCAATAAAATGTATTAAATTGAACTCCTTTTTGCTGACCCACACCCGGAATAATGTTTTTATCCGTTTTTGTTCGGATAAAGCCAATTCTGAGGAAGTCATAACTAGCTCCTTACTTACGAAGAACGTTTTTTTAGGATGAGTTTAGTTTATAAAATACGATCTTAAATAAATATAAATTTCAATTAACTCCATAACCAGGCAAATGGTTATGATTAAGGTTAATTAGGTATCATTATTCTTGGAAACAGTTGTTAAGAACGGACATTGTTAGTGGTCGACGATATAATATATTTAATATACCAAACAATGAGAAAGATAAAATAGAATAAACCAGAAAATGCGCTTCGGTTAATATTAGCTTACTCATGACAGGACTAAAGATAGAACCTTGAGGGACACAATGTGCAGAATTGCCTTCTCCCAATAAATTGTTCCCTTCCTATTATTTTTCCTCACCCTATCAGTATGTGCTAAATAAAATCCACGACCACCTTTTATATAATTTACCAGTAACATGTCAGCAACTGCTAAAATAGTATAATGTACGAGTACATAATTATGGTTTTATCAGGTGGAATTTAGCATTCTCACCGTCAAAACCTAAATAACGATGATCATCAGTTGTTTTATTTAGATAACATTAATTATATTCACCTGAATAAATGTAAAATATAAACATTGTATATCCAAATGTGGAAATCTTCGTCGAATCAACATTATTATTATAACGAATGTCCTTGAAACATGGAAGTAGGGGAACGAATTATAATTTATACAGTGTGGCAGGGACATCGACGCGCATACTGGAACCATAAATTTAGCACATGATTGTAGAACCCCCTGTGTTGAAATTTTTCGTCAGTTATAAAAAAAAAAAACTTTCTACGCTATCTGGAATCATGTGCTAAATTTATGGTTCTCGATTGCACGTCGATTTCCTTGCCAACCTGTATACTAAATCCGTTTGTTCAAGCATTTAGGCTATCAAGCATTTAGGCAGCAATAAGGCTATCTTAATATATGTACAAAATGGCTCGTTAGTTTAGTGGTCGCAAGCGCTACTGCTGAGCATTCGATTCCCAGGTCAGGCAAAGTGTTATTGGGTTTTCCATCAGGAATTTCTCAGTGGCAGCCCGGAGTCTGGATTTATGACCAGTTGGTGGCAATAGACTTTCCCCCTATTCCATGGGACTCAAACATAACTTGCTAAATGTGGGTGTACTATAGGTACATCTTTGTCTTACCTTTTGGGGATTACAAGCGTGATGTTATATAATATACCCAGTTATTTAGCAAAAGTATACAGCTCTAATAACACAGTTTTAAATCCTTATTTACCACTTCATAACAACACAAAAATGCTCCAAATGTTTAAGTTCGCAACTTTTATTATTTCTCCAAAATATTAATGTGACTTTACAACGGCGATATTGTCTCCCCCAACAGACTTATGTACACAGAATTACTAAAAAGATTAACGCTCCGTATCATAAAAGAACCAGAAAAATCCACACAAAACTGCGCATTCTCTAAGAAATATAACTGCAATATTAACTATAAAACCAAATCTTTTGTGAACCATGAAGCTCAGATTTTCAAAACCATTATAACATGACCTTCGTGTCCGAATCATTTACTACAAACCCGAGCTCTTTATTAATTGGTCCGTTATACATTCTGCCCAGTTTATGTTGGAACATGAATAGCGGTTTCTGCTCCCGTTTTTGGTATGTTTAGTTCATATTTGGGCGGTGAGGTAGGTCTTCATAAAATGGATGGTGTCAAAACATTGTTTCATGTCAAGAATTGCTCCCAGGAGAAGTAACGTTTCTAAAAATGTGTTTTATACTGATGTTGGGTTTATTTCGCGGGAATGTTTGGGATATTACACATTTTGGAGATGTATACGCGTTTTTATATCTGTTTTTGAGTGAATCTGGGGAAAAATATGGAGTGTTAAAATGATTAAATTTTGTATGAGTTAGTGGGAAAGGGGACGAGAAAAATATGGCTTGGTTAACCAAAAATCCGTCTTACTGAAGTTTAAGGTATTCAGAATCCTGTAATTACATTATTACAGTGTAGCTTTTCCTTCAAGTAATTGCCATTTGAGTTAGGCAATCTATTTTTGATCGACAGCAAAAATAGTTTATAACTTATTAAGTGGTACTACTGATGTTAGGCTGCCTTAACATATCGACCGCACCACCATACCAGTGATAAAGACGTATTCAGCTATACACGGACCTAATGATTAGCCTTGTTTTCTTGTTAAATCGAAAGCTTTCCTAAATCTCTTTTTAAATTACCTAAAGACCTTTGGTCTGTTACATTTATGTTTATTAATTCTAGTTCCACTATCATTGAACAATCTCCCATACTGGCCGCTGTAGTAAACACAGTAATTATTAAAGCATGCAACTCTGACAGGTTGGCAGCCCATCCACTATGAGTGTTATGGTCGTCAGTCTGCTTGAATAATCCAATAACGTTGAGTATGTGCTCAGTGTTCGGAAAACTAGGTAGAGTATGTTGGTTTCGTGGGCGCAAGCGCGTCAGTTCTGGGTTCGATTTCCAGGTCGGGCAAAGTGTTATTGGATTTTACCATTAGGAATTTCCCAATAAAAAACGGAAAGCACGTTAAGCCGTTGCGTTGACCCTGCCCCTGATCTCTCTCCGGTCGTGTCGGATTGCGTGCCGTCCCATCGGACTATGAGAGTGAAGGAAAGAGAGAGTGCACCTGTGTCTGTGCACACACCCGTGCACTACAATATATACCGCGATATACCGCGCCGAAGGCGTTGAGATCGGCCACCATGCCCCGAAATACGACCTGGAGAACTATTTACAGTACCTACGCAGTTAACATGACAGGAGACTGTCACGTCGGTGTAAGTGTCAGAGACAACACTTTACAGAGCAGAACTTTTTTAACACTCCATGTGCCATCATTCAATGATATGGTTCATTGACCTCATTAGTCAAGTAATTGGGGATGGAATTCGCTTCTTCTTCTCAGGTCGAGAAATGGGCTAGTTTATTAGTGTGAGTACCGTGTAGGCTACAGGGAACCCAGATTGGGGTTCCCTACACGAGTTCGAAATACTATCCTGCGAAAATTGTTACACCGATGTCTATACATCGATGCTTTGATAATGCGGCTTTGTTTTTACTACATCTTTTTGTTCGCTGTTTCTTTATATCGAATGCATGATTTTGTAACTGTCTGGCGGGTTTGAGTATTTCGTATCTGGCCTACGCGAATGTCCTGCAGATCTGGTTGCATCGTGTGACGGGTCGTTGAGCTCCCTAAAATAGGGTTGAGCTACACGATGACTGATGCATGCATGCCATCTACTGGGACAGTTCAACTCAAAGCTGCAATGGCTGTTTCTTCAAAAGACCCTTACAGACATGGCTCTGAATTGTTAACCTCTCAAAAAATCCTAATAACAATAATGTTTTGACTTTAAAAGTGACCATGACCTCTGAGTTTATTCAGCATTTCTTCTCAGGGATCAGTCAGCTAGGAAATGCCGGCGCCATCTAGTTTTAAAATATTGACCAACAAAATATTGACGTCTTAATAGATCTATTTACAGAAATAAACATATAATTTAATTTCAGTGGCAGCTCTGAGATTGTTCGGATGTTATCTTTTTGTCTATTTATCTTTATTATCTCCTACTCATCCAGTGTTAAAAGAAGATTATCCCAAGGCAGGAATTTTCAATTCTTTTTCTCGCTTGCATTAGTTTTAATGAACAAACCTCGTTCACTCAACACTAATGAAGTGGTATTCTATTAAACTTACTCTTTCTGTTTCAGCAGTTTCCCTGAAAACACTGACATCATATTTTACATAATTATTACAAAGATACCGACTTTTTTCCTGGTACTCTACTTAATTACCTCCAAAATACTTTCAACAAAGTTCCTTTTGCATTTCACGAAACCCATTTTGCACCTTATTATGACGGCAGTAAAAGTGATTTGCGTATTTTTTAACAGTAAACGCATTTTGCCAACTCCTCAGTAGAACTCTTAACAAAATTAAAAACTCTTTCGTCTAAAACTTTATGCTAGTAAAAATAAAGATGATTTTTGCTTGAATTGGTGTAAATCTGAGTTTGTAAAAATATTTTTTCATGAGTAAGCTTGGTAGCAATTTGAAGGGTTTCTGAATAATTAGCCAAAAGACAAATGTATCGGGAATTTGTTCAGCACTCGAGTCGATTGGGAATAATAGGGGAAGAATAAGTACCACTCCCTTCTATTTACGATTGAGTGGAGGGGAACTACGCTCGCGGCTCACCTGTAGTACGTAATTAGATTAAAGATGGAATACCTGAATGTAAAATGTAAGGACTAGGCTTTCTAACTAGAGTCGTCAAGTGACGTCACTGTGCAACTGATAGGAGACGCTATCAACACATGCGTTCACAAGACAGGAGAGAATATGGCATGGAGACATTGTTCATTCAAAAAGGCTAGGTAAACTATGCAGAACTTCGAGATAGATCGATAGGTTTTGTGTCGCTTTCAATTTACAGTAGGAATGCTGCAAGTTGATAGTTTTCTTCCTGCATAATAGTAGTGGCGAAATATAAAAAAAAAACATAAGAATTGACCCTCAAATGCTCTCTGCATTTGAGTGGTTCATCCTTATTATTGGGTTAGAAAACCCAATAATTAAAGAAATATCTATTATGGGTCATACACCATCTTTACTACCAAGACCCCTCCGTGCCTCGGAAAGTACGTTAAGCCGTTGGTCCCGAATGTCATTCGTGGATCTTTGTCAGTCGTTACGGGTCGTAAGAAACCCGTAAGCATAACAACCAGGGGTATCGTATTACCCAGTAACTGGGTTGTGGAGGTCAGATAGGCAGTCTCTCCATGTAAAATGCTGGTATTAACTGCATCCGGTTAGACTGGAAGCCAACCCCATTATAGTTGGGAAAAAGCTAAGCAGATGATGAAATGCAAAGTCTGTATTTAAACAACATCTAAAATTCTAAACGAAAAACCAATTTTGAAGAAAGTCAGGTTTTACCGATAAAACTACATAACTTTTCTCTTGGTTAAAGCCGTGGTGGTTAAGGCAAAAACAGTGTCAATATACATTCATTACTAAAATGTATCTATAACTCTTGCTCTCTCAGTCCTGCTGTCCCAACGAGATTCTGAAAACATTACATAACATAGGCACTCATGCCAACGACCATTCCCACCCAATCGTCCTGAAGCTTGTAAAAGTCATAACATTAAAACGCCATAGAAACATTGTTCTAGAACATTCCAGCAGGCTCATAACACCATAACCCTTAAATAAACTTTTACGAGCTTTAAATTTTAACCCTCACGTGCTTGGTCGGTTGTACCACAGAATAACAGAAGGTCGACTTTATACAACAAGCGAAAACGAATATCCTAAGTTCACAATTTAGTTTCCAAATATGTGTTTTTGAAAGATAACTAGGCTTGGTTAATAATAAATAAATAATAAAAAAAATATATAAAAAAAATGTAGTCCCAAAAGTTCGTTCCACCACAGTCATTATCCCAAATCATCTTCTCCATAACTTAAAATTATTAGACCTTAAGGAAATTCTTTACATACTCGTAACACTACAGAATGCTGCAATTTTAAATGCCTACAGAATGTTAGGAAGCTCATGCATATAGAAGAGAACGAAGTAGGACCTCATCATAACATAATAAACAATTATAATCTTACACACCACACGCTGCATTTACTTGGCTTGGATCCGTAAAATAACCAACCAAAGAGCTGTGAGAAAAACATTTAGCCGATAATACTTTAAACCCACATATAAAGCTCAATTTACGCTGCAACACAACATAACGTGACACCTGTATTCCTCGAAGGGTTAGACACAGCTAGTACATACAACCACTTTCGCCAGTTATCTTAAAGTCCCATGTAACACGAGGCGAGCCTATTGCCATTAACCGGAGACTAATTCAAACAACAAGCACGCGCGCTACAAATTTAAGCATTTTTATGACTTTTCCAGTAATACTAGTTATTCTGAAATCAACTTAATTTACAGTTCTATTAAGTTGATATTTCTTTGAGTTAAAATAATGAAGGGAAACAAGGATTTGAATATGGAATATGGTGAATATGGGTCGCGAGTGCAAGTTCACTCGCGCGCGAATGAAATAGTGGCATTTTTTTGAGATCGCCGCACGTTCTATACGCTACGTCTATGTATGTGTGAGTGCGCGCCTGTTTTCGCGCGTTGTATGAAGCCGGCCTTCTGTACCAATCTATTCTGTGGTTGGACTCAGTAACAATATTGTTCGTCTATAAGCGGCGGTTTCAGGTTGATTAGATTGAGCTATAACGGAACCAGATTAGATTTATGTCGTGTTGATGTCATTTTTAGAAGTACTTAGGTGCATTAGATAAGCTGCGCTGTGATCTTAGGAGGGTTGATAAATAAAGAAATAATGAGCTTAGTATTAATAATGAGCTTAGTATTAATAATGAGCTTAGTATTAATCATGTTTGCTGACTTTAGGGTTCTGCCACTGAATTCCCAGTGCTTTGAATTGCCAAAATAGTTAAGTTTTGTCTTGATCCCAACGATAAGTAGTGGAGCAATAAGAAAGGTGAGTGGACTGTAAAACACGTACAATGTAGAAAAAGATAAAATTACAACTTTAGTAAAACGTAAAACAGTTGAGTTTCTGTCCAATAGTAAGTACTTGGTGTTCGATGGTAGAATAGACTAGAATAAAATACTCTTTATTATTTACTCCATACTAATGACAGATATGAAAGTAGATATTTTACAAGGGGTGTCACAATGGCCGGCCGTATCGCTTCAAGCGATCTTTTAAAGACAACCTTGCAAGTATTTTTATGTTCAAGATTTAAACATAATCTGTTTGATTTTCGGCAAAAAAAATATGATTTATGTTATATGTATACATTTTTGCTAGCTAGAAATATGTATAAATATACTACTCGTAAATCGAATACCTACCTCCCAACATACCATTCCAATAATATTCCGCATATTATTATGCCAAATGACAGCACACAAATCGACCCTTAAATTAAAGCATGTTTCCACCCCAAACAACTTTTCTTTTATCTTTGGGTACGTTGTTAATATATCTTTAAGGTGTGGGGCTGAAACGACGCATACATTATGGGTCTATGACATGTAAATCGGCGCTGTGATGTTAAAAGTGTCGTTTGGAGGGTAGGTAGAGATTTAGGTGGGAGAAAAAAATGGGAGGATGATGGAATAATTATGTTTTGGTGAAATATTGGAAAAATATGGCGCATAGAAGAAA
The DNA here is from genome assembly GCA_914767645.1 of Hydraecia micacea. Taxonomy (NCBI): domain Eukaryota; kingdom Metazoa; phylum Arthropoda; class Insecta; order Lepidoptera; family Noctuidae; genus Hydraecia; species Hydraecia micacea. Next base: position 490,958 of record OU611801.1, on the reverse strand, counting down.
TTATTTAGGTTTTGTTTTTGATGTTAAAACTTATCCAAGTTACTACAAAAATAATTTTTAAAAGGGACAGCTTAATGATAAAAACATTACAAGTAAGTACTGTCGTTTTAGGTATCACCACAGTCGTTTAAAAAGATGAAATTGTAGAAAAACATATTTTATTTTACACCAGAATTACAAATGATGTCAGTTTTCCCTGAAGGGTTTACTGAGGTGTACCTCTAGTACTTCCACATTTCACCAGCTATGAGTACCTTATTATTTTATTCCCAATTTTACAACATAAAATTTCATAACTAAATTGAAATAGAACATGATTGAATTATTTATTTATTTATTTTATTATTTATGTACACACAGTAAAATACATAGAGATATAAACATAATTGAGATTTGAGTACAAAGGTAATTATTAAAGGTAATTTATGATAAATGATATTTATTTCTGAAAATTGGTGTTACTAAAGAATTTACAGTTCTAAGTTCAATCCAGTTAAGATATAGGTATTAATAAACTACATAATTGTCAAGATTGTCAGTTTCCTAATTAGCTCCTTTATTAATTGGTCCCCTTTCAATGGCTTAATATATAACGATGTTTCTTGTATTATAAAATCAGCTAAAAAATTCTAAATTCCCACTCTGCCGCCTCATAACCTTACCTCAATCAAAACAAAAGAACAAACACCTATAAATCAATGTAATTCGTTGAATCACCGACAACTGTCATCTCATAACTCACAAATTATAACCGGATTGAATTGTAATTGGATCACACAATTTTTAACTTTTACCTTTATGTTGTTCAACATCCGTTTGTTATTGAATTTGATGAATTTTATGTTTACCTGTAACAAAAAACAAAAAAGGGTTATTAGTAAAAATACATTCAGAAAATTATTGTTTGTGGTACTTTGGTGGCCCAGCGGTAACGACCGCGACTTACGAGTTGTAGGTTGTTAACATTAAATATATTATTTAATCACCAGTGCTCTCTAAATGGTGAAGGACGTTATGAGGAAACCGGCATGTCGTATAACCAAAAATTTAAAGACATGTGACATCCACTAACCCGCACTGGGCCCGCGTGGCGGATTATAGCCCACTCCCTCTCACAGAGAGGCCTGTATCCTAGCTAGTGAAAACATTGTAGGCTGATTATGCTACTTTGGGGCTATAATATAATGAGGTCTAGGCAGGGAGTACATTAAGAAAATATCCCGATAAGGTAAGCCCAACTTGATGCAAATGGGTTAGTAGAAAAGGATTTACTTGCACTATATCAGATAAGATAATTATGTGAGTATTGTGAGTACGACAGTTATTACATACTAAACAATGTCATGTTGTCACAATCAATGATTTTGGTCTGGCAAATTAAAAATCTGAATATAAGCGTTGTTGTGTTGTAGTAGTCGGACTCGTAGCAATTTTGCAAGCATTTATTCTCTACGCTAATGTTCGCGTTCGATTCCCATCCCTCACATACCAAAATTTAGTTTAGTTGTTTTTTTTTTACGTCTAGCTATATGTGCAAGCATTACAGAAACGCTTAATTATTCAATTTAAACTAAAGTGTTGCTCAAGGTTCTAATCTTGGTCCAATTTTTTTTTAATTAAAAATTGATTAGGTACTCCATACAAACGTATCAGTAAAAATCAGTAATTAATCTCACAGACAACATTTTTGATTAATATTAGCTAACAAGCCACTTTTCTAGTAAATTCCTTTTAATCCCAATTCAGCAAAGTAAAGTATTAATAAAAAGAAGTTGTAAAACTGTAATGGCAGGACACAGCTGTTTTCAAAGCAGACTTATACAGCGAATGGAAAATAAATAGAAAATTCGAGGAATTTGCAAGTTTTATCTTATTATAAAACTTGTATTCCCAGAAGTACCTACTAAGGAGAAAAATAATAAAACAAATCTAAGGTAAGGTAAGTTACCTGTCTACTATATTTACTAGCTATTTGGTTCATAACTTGTAAGAATGTGTAAGCATAGCATTAACAAAATTAGCCTATAAAGTTCGTACTGCTGGAACACAGTCCTCTCTGTGAAAGGGAGCCATAATCCACCACTCGGGCCACGGGAGCCACCGTCTGGGTTGGTGGATTTCACGTCTTTAAATTTTTGGTTCAAGAACGTCCCTGTATTATTTCCAATCGCTGTTGAGAATAGACTAAAAAATATTTTGTAATTACTTATACTCTCAGAGTTGTAATTGGCTTGAATCAATAATTTCAGGCTGCTGCTTTACCGAGGGGACTGTGGTTAAATAATAACAGCCGCACAGGTCGATCGACGGTCGATCAGTGTCAGTGTTCACGATCCATTACATAATGAGACCGGAGAGGAAAGAGGTGGCTCGGAAAGAACGTTAAACCGATGGTCCCTACTGTCATTTGTAAATCTTTAGAAGTCGTTACGGATAGTCAGAAGTCTTACCAAGAAGTATCGTGTTGACCAGTAACTGGCTTGTGGAGGTTAGATAGGCAGTCGCTCCATATAAAATACTGGTACTCAGTTGCAACCGGTTAGACTGGAAGCCGACCCCAACAAACACAGTTGGGAAAAGGCTGCAGAGGCTGATTGATATTTGACTATACATCCATACTATACTAATATTATAAATGTGGAAGTAACCTGGTCTATCTGTCCGCCTGGCGGTCTGTCTTCCTGTTACCTTTTCACGCCTTGACTTTTGAAATTTGGCTCACAGGTAGACAAGGACTTGGGTTAGGACATAGGATAGTTTTTATTTCGGTAGTACGTTTCCATGGGACAATAATTAATCCTGACTTTCACTCGGATGAAGCCGCAGGTATAAGCTAGTTACTAATATACGCATTTCACTCTAAACTTTTCCATAAAGATAATCATCCACACCGGAACCGGAAGACGTAGCGTTGGAAGGCCTTAAGGTGGACCGACGACCTTGTGAAGGCCGCAGGAACCCGTTGGATGCGAGAAACACAGAACCGGTCGAAATGGAGGTGCTTGGGGGAGGCCTATGCCTAGCAGTGGACGTCTTTCGGCTGAAATTATGAATCATCCACAGCTCGACTTCGCCAAGTGCTAAACATAGACCTATCCTTTCTTGTGCCAGCCTCATCCAGGTCTAGCCACGATGGTTACAATATCGACCGTGTATCTCACCTCATAAAGATAATACACTCACAATCACTGTCCAATCCAAGGTTGCCTGGAAGAGATCGCAGAAAGCGATAAGGCGGCCCATTGTATGTTTTATGTTAATAATCGTTTTTTTTTTGTTATGTTTTTTCTGGTGTACAATAAAGTATATATAAATAAATAAATACCTTACTCTAAAAGAGAGTGCGACTGTGTCAACGCACACACATAAACACTATAATATCTCCCGCGTAAATGGCTAGTCTCCGTTAAGATTGGCTGTCGTGGCCGAAATTCGGTCTATAAGTAATAAACAACATTTTCAGCTACATATATCATATTTTTATCACCGGGTCGCAATTGTCAAAGCTTTCTTGATACCAAATGAGACATACAACACGTTGGATTCCTATACACTTTGAAGGACACAACACTGTTACATTCCAACAAAAACTATTATAACTTGATCCCTGCCTAAAAAGACTTTAATAGAGTCCCACAGTTCAAGTTATATTGGCCATAATACTAAGCCACGCGCAAAATATTATTATAAAATTGTTAAGAAAATCGTATGAGCTTTATTTAAAATTATCTCTGAAACATTTTCTGAGAAAATGTTTAGTAAAAGCACTTTTAAAGTAATTGCTAATACTTTGGTGCGTTAGTGCTAGCTACTAAGAGCTGGATGCTGTAAAATTATAGTTATGGAGATGAGAGTAATATTTTGCTAAGAAAATAAAATAACGTGGGGAAATCGTTATCACCGTATTAAGTTTCATGATATAGTAGCTTATCACTATTTGTAAGATCATTGTGTTAAATTCTGTGTGAATTTAACACAAATTCTGTATTTTTTTATTTGAAAGGGTTTGCTCTTGACTCTAGTCTAGGTCAGAACCTAAACTAACAGAGACAAAGTCGAAAATGGAGTGAGCTTACCCAGAAGAAGCCAGTTTACTCTCACTTTGAAGAGATTCGGGTTGTACGCGCTCCGAAACAAAGACGCAGGTAGAGAGTTCCACTCTTTTGCTGAAAGACATTTGAAAACATTTAGTGTGAATTGGTGGAATAGCAACTAGACAGGGATGGTAATTTGCGGTGCGTCTGGATGTCCGAAGGTAGAAGGGGGCCGGTGGAATGAGGTCGTGGAGTTATTGGGCACACTCTCCGAAGTACAATCTGTAGAAGACCAACAAGTAGGCGACCTTGTGGCGATGAGCCAAGCTGTGAAGCTTGGTATCCACCAGTTTTACGTCGCTAACGAGCCTCTGGTCTGCGTTAGTCAAGCGCGGCAAGTTGTATGAGAGAAGTATGGAAGAAAAAGACATGTAGCGCCGACCGCAAATAAATTGGGATAAGGGCAGGAGAATGATGATGATCGTGTTCAATTCTGTGTTTGCAGTACAAAGATATCTTGATATTCTGAGAAAGAAAAGCGTAATTAGGGTGGACGTACCAGTCCCAAACCAGTCACCTGTAGTTGACCATTTGCGTCTAAAGGTCAACATTTTAAGAATTCGCGCCAATATCTATAGGTTTTTTAAATCTGGGTTACTTTATTACATCTTTGAGAATCTACTACTGTGAATTTCAGGTGAATAAATAAAAAAATATAGCTTTTATTTTCATTTTTGTCGCTACGTGTCTTGTTCACTCGCCGTTTGGCCGCCATTGCTATAAGGAGCGCTCAATGAAAGGTAAAGTTCAATCCATTTAAATTGTAGTATTTTTGAAGTAAATTGTAAATATTTTATGAAATTTAGTTAATATATTTATCAGTATAATGATAGCAGATATAAGTTTTAACAATTTTTTTGTTTTTAATAGGTTTCTGAGACTGGTTAACTACTGGAACGCATGTTGTATAGGTTGCCTATAGTTGACCATATGGTTAACTACTGGTTATTTCTTAAATTTACGTTTTTTGTCGTTATTATTGATCTTTCAACAATTCCCTTTGATTATATTGATGCACAATACAAAATTAACGATTTTAATTAACATATTCCAGTAGTTGACCAGTGGTTTGGGATAGGTACATTCATAGTGTTCGTGGAGTTGACCAGACATTGTATAATTTAGGCGTCCTGCTAAAATTGACTTGATTTTTTTTTCAATAGGTATATAAGTACATGGTGTAAAGATTGAACCTTTCATATTTACATTTTCTATGGAAGATTTTATTTTAGAATACGTACCTTCAAATAATATATACTCTGTTTTAGCCACGAAATGCCACCCAAGAAAGAAATCTTCAAGTATAACCAAGAAGTTGTTTATAAAGCAATGGAAGAAATTCAATTGACTGGAAAAATTAGGGAAACCTGTTGGAATCTCATTGACCTAGGTACAGATGCCAGCACATCAAGCTACTACAATCTGACATTTTTTTAAAATAGATTTTCAACTTTATTGCGAAAGCATAAGGTTCAAAGTTGATTGGGTAAATTGTACAGTTTCGGGTAGTTTGATGTGCTGGCGTCTCTACAAAAGATAGATCTCAATAAACGTTGATTTTAAAATTTAATAAATGGCCTTTTATTTTATTCACGTCTAAGTCAATACGTTGGTCAATTACTGGCTCAATCTTGGTCAATAACCGGGGTAGTGTTGGTCCAACTAAGGAACAGTTCAACTTTTAGGATTTAGCTCAAAATTATAGCAATTCCTAAATACTTATGCTGCAATGATTTTTAATCCCCGTTTTGTCTTTAAACAAACTTAAAAAATAACATAGAACTAAGGTCTTCCGTCAAAATCTGTTAAAATGACAGTCAATTAAAGTCAAAATATCTTCTTAGCTGGTTTGGGACTGGTACGTTCACCCTACCAAGTTTGTTGTACTTTTAAATTTCATATAATGTTCCCGCTGCTAAGACACAAGCCTCCTCTTTGAGAGGGAGCGGGCTGTGATCCAGCACGCGGGTACAGTGTGGGTGGGTGGATGTTACAAACTACTTATTTACCTTTTTTTTCTGTTGCGCGGTGGAAATCCTCATGGACTTCCTCCATCGTGGGGGGGACAGAGGGGCATGCCGGACTCTTACCGGCTAAAACCACCGCGGTGTTCCACCTCTACCTATGGCCGGGGGTGCGAGATTCGCATAAGCATTCACCGCACCTACAATATTACATACCGTGCTTTTACATCAAATAATTATTTGAAATATAACTACAGCATAAAAATACTCACTTTAGTTCAAATCGCGCGAGCTTTCTGAAGCAATATATTATATTAAACATTTTCAGGAAAGCTTACTGTTTAAATAAATAATAAGCAACAGTAAAAGACAGCGCTCAAATAAGTCCTAATTAAGTGAAAATAATGAGTCGATACTCAAAAGACGATAACTTGGCATTCAGTGGGTTGCACCATGGTTTGTTTGCACGTTAACATCAAAAGGAAACTGAGATTACTCTGTAATCAGTTGATTAAGTGCGTTGGTATTGCTGATTGAACTTGGGTATGGTTTAAGTAGCGGCAGTTAATGAAACTGTAGGTATTGCTTCGACCAGATTTATAAACGTAAACGAAACAAAAAGAGTACCGTAAGGATCGTACTTATTAGGTCGCATTTTGTAGTTTCTACCTACCCCCATGTGATGAAGGCGTGAGTTTATGTATGTATTGCTTGGAGCTTGCATTTGTAACTATCAATTATTTTATTAACAAGGTTTTTTCTAAGACTAAAAAGGAATGGCATTATCATATTTCATTATTGTCTTATGTTTACGTCAACTTGTTTCAATAAAAATTCAAATTTTTGTCAAAATAACAAATTAAATAGGTAATGAAATTCACAGTTTCCAATTACAAAAAAATATACCAAAGAAAGGGCAATTAAAAATAAACGAGAGGAGTCTTTCAAAACATGCAAATAATTTCTAAAAAATTCTAAGAAAACACAAATCAGCACCCCAATAATTGCGTAACACACTTTCTTTCACAATACGAAGGATTTTGAAGGAAATTTCTAATCCATTTCTTCATACATATCTTTGAAAAAATCGTCTACTCGTCAACGTCAATAACGCAATGACTGTTTTTGAAGACGTCAAAAAGAAAGTTGTTAGTTTTACGTAATAACCCCGCTGAGGGCCTAGCACGTGGCAATCGCTTTCAAAGCGTTTCGTATTTAGCTTAAATTTTCGATAGGTTATATCAGTCCTATGTATTTTTGACTTTTCTATCATCGTTATCACTGATTGAATATTGCTTTGTCCCTCTGATCTGAATAACCAAGTGCCTACTCTCTTTAATATTTCAAAGACCAATGTTTAACTACAATTAAACTAACCGGAGATTAATACCCAACAGGATTCGGTGCTGTCAGACCCAACGCGGTAATTAACAGAACAATAGACGCCTTATCAGTGACTCCATTATTATTAGATAGCACATTATGTACAAGATATAAACAGCTTTGTTATGTTGTTAACTTCTTGGTGAAAAGTAATATTCAGTGATTAATAGGATGTTGACGTATAAAATCAGAAATTAAATTGTCCAGAAAAGGACCGGAGTTACTGACATAGCTTGCAGAGAAAGGAAGCTGAAATAGCAGTGGGCTGGCCTTGTCTGTCGAAAGACAGCAGACGAGTGCTGGAGTGGAGACCGCGTATGGGACGCCCTCCAGCTAGATGGACCTTAGAAAGGTGGCTGGGATAGACTGGATGCGGAAGGGGAGGACAAGGTGTGGAGGCGCAGCCTGGGAGCGACCTCCTTTGTCCAACAGTGGACTACGATAGGCTGAGTTGATTGAATAGAATGTTGATAAGTTCTACTTAGACATCGCCAACTTATGAGGAAGCAAAATCACCGAACAAGAAATTCAACACAATGCTTAGGTTTGTACAAAGATACCTTTGTCTATCAAAGAAAAAGGACCCAAAGTTGGTGCTGAAAAATAGTCAGTCACTGATCCACCTATATTTTTACTAAGAGATTCTGGCATTCTTCATTTCAATAGCAAGTTTTTTAATAAAGTCCGTCAATATCCGTAATTTAGCGTAAATGAAAAACGAAACAAATAGTTTGTCATTCGGATTCCTACAAAGAGATTTTGGGGAAAGCGCAATGACCAGTATTGTCACCTTATTTGTGAGTAACTAATATCATCATAGTTCTCCTGACTTTTTTTTTTTTGGATGGGGATTTATCAAATAACTTCTCCCGCTCTGGGCGGAGCGGGAGGGCGTGTCAGACTTTTACTGACTAAAACCCACCCGTGTTCCTTCAGTTACATGTGCCCGGGGCCACGGTATCTCTTTCGAACAACCCGCGACCCCGGCAGGTATCGGACCTAGCGGACCCCGTCAGTTAGTGCTGACATCTCTTTGAAGCGTGCGTGAAACACAACGCGCCGTCGACCCGGGCCTTGTTCTTACCGGACGGCGTGCTGCCCATTGCTCACCGTCCGCAAGCCCGCGCATACGGTGGCCGGGAATCGGCTATCGATTCCCGACGCCCAGGGTGTCTCCTGAGCAGTTCGCCTGCCCTTACTTCAATTTATTTTAGGGACGACGCAACTTGGCTTTTCTTCCATAAGTACTTCTCTATTAGTCGTCATTTCGGTAGTCACGCCCTTTCTAGCCATATAATTTTTCACACTGTCCATCCATCGTTTCTTTGGTCTTCCCCTACTCTTATAGCCATTCACATTAATACTTATAACTTTCCTCACGACATTTTTTTCCACCCCCTTTGTATCACATAGCCCATAAGCATGACAACCAACTAATAGACAGCTATAGTAAACACGAGACTAAGATTTCGCTAAAAATCTAAACAAACATTCAAATTCTATTGGTTAACGGGTCAAACACAAATTCCTTCCTATAGTACCCCTGTATAGACCCGCCATATTTGTGTAATTTTTCCTACCTCCTCTAAAAATTACGTGGCTTGAATTTTAAAGCTCGTTTCACACAATTGTGCATTTTTTATTCATTTAAATGTTAATTCAACTCTTTTCGTTTCAAAGGAATTATTTTTCCACTACCTGTTGGGTCCTTAAACTGTACGCTTAAACCTTGCTTTTCTTTTTATATTTCTTTCTTTCTTTCTTTTCTTTATAAACAGAGGTTTATGTAGCCTCGATTTTAAATTGCTTAGAATTACTTGAAAGCTTTGTAAGAGACCATAGAAAATGTTATTTATATGACTGTAGTTAAAAAATGATTATTCTGCATTATAGGTAAATGGCATTGCATTGCAGCTTACTTTTATGGATTCGTATATAAGTGAACATAACGTTTCTTTAGTGGCATTTATTACTACGTCATGGTCGGATAAATCTTGGCCCTGAATCATTATCTTGTATTGTATTACCCAGTAACTGGGTTGTGGAGGTCAGATAAGCAGTCGCTTTATGTAAAATACTGGTATTCAGCTGCATCCGGTGAGACAGGACGCCGACCCCAACAAAGTTGGGAGAAGGCTAGGCAGATGATAGTCTGATAAATCTTGAACCTAAAGAAGCGAATTCCCGATTAAAAGTGCATACAACCATTAATAAAGCATTGTATCTAACTCTTATTTCATCGTTTTAAATAATAATTAGAATGATTGCCGTTAGCTGCTTAAAACTCACGGCATCATTCCAATTTAAACTTTATAACGATGACTTAAGAATGGCTAAACGTAAAAAAAAATCGTGAGTTTTCTCCTTTAGCAGGAATCCAAATAATCTAGGAATCACTTTATACCTACACATTTTTTCTAAAGGAAATCTAAGAATTGGATTTACGGGTAGGAAATCCAAATCACAAAACCCGTAAAATAATGGTGACAGCGTCGTTTAGAAAACAACAGTTCACTTAGTCACCAATAAAGAAAACAAGAAAAAAATAAGCAATTCTCGATACTACAGGTAGAGCTTACAATATATTATACGGCACAAATCCGTAGCACAGCAAATGGGCCGCCATCTTCTTCCAAATGACTTTCAATACAGAATCAATGACTTTTTCACAGAATCCGAGACGGTTTTGTTTCCCGCGCTTAGTTTGGTATAATTTGTAAGAGAAATGACGATTTTGTTATTCCATAATGTTTTAAACAAAAGCCACCCTTATTGCAATGGGACTGAAACAGAACCGAGGGCTTAGACAAAGTGATATTTTATCAATAACAATGATGGAAAAGTCAAAAATATGAAACGCTTTCAAAGCTATCGCCATTGGCCTAGACCCCTAGTTAAATATGAGTGTACTATAATACCTCTGCTGAACCCTTCAGGGAATACAAGAATGCTGTTGCGTTATCAAAACATGTCTAGTTGTCCACACATATTAGTAGTTTAAAAGACATGCATTAAAACAACCGATTTCTAAATCGGTCAAGCCGTCTTCGAGTAATCAGGGAACATAATAAAAAAATATCGATCAACTGAGAACATTCTTCTTTTTGAAAGTGTGTTAAAAATCCTCTACGAGTATCTATGCGTAAGTATTCGTCGAGAAAACACATTAAATATTCGTCCAGGTCACCGTGGGCACTGGGCAGTCAACCCCGGTATCACTTCCGCGACTGGCTAAATTGTCATCATGACATGACGAGCTATTCGTGTGTAGAAGAAAATGTTTTATCCTGTTTTTAAAGTAAAATAATATGAAAAAATTAGTAATAGGAAAGGTTTTACATGACGATGATAATATTATTGGTACAAGTGCCTAACATGCATTCATAATTTGCCAGCAAAATCTGTAACCATTCCCCGGGTTTTTTTATACACAAGTTGTGATTTTGTTGTGTACAAATCTTGTAAAAGACTTTATTGTGCTTACAATATATTTTGACGTTGTTTCAGACGTGTTTTGACGTTGTTTCAGACATGTTTTGACGTTCTTTCAGACGTTTTGCTAACTATTTTGTTTACTTTTTGACAAGTTACAACTAGTCTTTACAACTTGTTTTAGTGTAAACGATAACGGAACTTTAGCGAACTAATGGAACGTAGACACGACATGTACCTATAGCTTGGGCTAAACGCGGGGTTAAAAGTGTCTATTGAGGTTTTATTTACCGAGAACCGATCACTAATAACATCATTATATTCTACTAGCTTCCGCCCGCGTGGTATGCCGATAAAAAACCTATGTCCTTCCCCAGGGTTCAAAGTATCCCCGTACCAAATTTCATCAAAATCGGTTCAGCCGTTGAGCCGTAAAAACGTAACACACTCACATTCATATTTATGTATAATATTAGTTAGGATGACATGATACGTCTCCCTAATTACCTTTTTCGTCCCTGCAATAGACCCGTACTTAGGCCACTCGACATCGACAGCGAAAACCAAACGAACATCATTCAAAAAGCCCTTTGGGTACTTAAATAAATCGTTTTATCGTATTTGTAGCATCAATTCGTTTAATAGGCGTACCTTGTGATTACAATTGGCTCTTTATGTAAAAAGGCAACTTGAATAATGAGATAGTATGCAAATTGGCTAAGGCTAGAGACACACAGGTGGGTGCTTCGGTTGGTTCTTAGAGCTTCGCTGCGGTGACATGCTTTAGTGAACGCATGGTTTTACTATTGTAATGACTACATCATTGATGTTTGGTGCCACACTGCATGACTGATTTATCACTTAAGGCATTTTAAAAATTGACATATTTAAAAATGGAACGTGATTTCTATTTGTTTTTAATTAAGCAAGCAAGTAATATCCCGGCTTGGTACATGCTAGAGCTGTTCACAAGGCGTTAGGAAATGTTAATTTTAGCATTAGTGAGTCTACAAGGGAACAGCCGGATCGTGTCAACAAAATGGAGGACGCATAGCATAACATACATAATCAGCCTATAATTTTTCCAGTGCTGAGACACACGCTTCCTCTCTGTGAGTGAGAGGGAGTGGGCCATAATTCACAAAGCGCCTAGTGCGGGTTGCTGGAGGTCAGATATCTTCTAATTTTTTTGTTCTACGACATGTTCCCCACGATGTTTTTCGTCATCATTTTGAGTAAATTAACTACAAGCAGATCACAGATTACCTAGTAACTAGGTTACCGGATCATATTACACAGTTAGAGCTACGCTTTTCACCAAGTGAAGCTGCTACTGTGTAGCTATAGCCTTAGACTTAAGATCTGATTATGGTCCTTATTTCTAATTCTGTCAGAGTCTTTGAACGATGTATGAATATCTATTGCTTGATATTTCGTTCTGTTCTCTGTTTCATTTGTTGTGGCATCGTTTGTTTAATTAAGTCTCGTAGGTTGAGTGATTTACAATTTATGCTTTGTCTGATTTTGATCTGTTGATAGGGTTTGCCTAGCTACTATTAAACTGCTTTGCGGCTTGGTTTTAAGTTCGTTCATCTCTGTATCTTTGTGTGAAAACGTCTACAAGGTCAAATTAAATTAGCTAACGAAACTCCGCAGACGTGATGGGTATCGATATCTAACCATGACAAAATCAAAAAAATATCTTGTTTATAAACTCGTAAGTAGGTACTTCAAGTAACTACACTACTCTAGGTCGTAGCCTCCCAAAACATCAAAACATAACTTTTTGTTTTATCATGTTTTAGGTTAGGTTTAAAGATATTTTATTCTCAAAAAAGACACAAAGTCACTTACATGAGAACAATGCTTAAAATATAAATTATATAAGGTTCGTCACAGACGTCACGGTAGCAATATTATGATACACCCATTCAATGCATTCAACTTTTGTGAAGGGTGTAATTTGTAATTACATAAGCAGCTAATTGAGTTTTGAATGCATTGAAAGAGTGCAACTTTTTTATACATGAGGGTATTTTGTTATATAATTGTACTCCTTCAAAAGTTAACATTTTTTTACCAAACTTTGTTCTCATCTTCGGTAAAATCAGAAAACTAGCTCGGCGACTGCTACGTTGGGTTACTTGTTTTACTTTAATAAACTTTGTTTTCATATTGATACCCATCAAGTCTGCGGAGTTTAGCTTGCTAATTCAATTTGTACCCTGTATAATTTTTACACAATGATGATCAATGCAACTTCATTTACGTCAAATAGTAAATAACGTAAATTGAAAATCAAGCCGAGTAAATAACTGTAAATATATACAAATATTGCCCATTGTATATTTTTAGTTATCGATAATTCTTTTTGTTGTGTATTTTTGTGGTGTACAGTAAAGTATATATAAATAAATAAATAAATATTTCATGTAGTCTATGAAAGCCGTAATATTTACAGAAATTGTAACAGTTATTTTGGTAGGAATACATTGCAATCATATTAATATCCTGAAATAAAAGTTGCTTTCGAAAATTATAAGATAACATGACGCCTGTAATCTCCGAAAGTTTAGGCAGAGGTGTACACCGACATTTCGCCAGTGAACAAGACTGACACAACTAGTCTATCATTTTCTATTTCGTTAAGTACCTGTTACTTGTCGACAGGCCTACACTGTCCTCCCATACATTAACACTGTAATTTAAAAGCATTTTAAAAGCCAATTATCAATTTGCTGGTGTCAATTATTATCAATAAAGATTGGCAAGGTCGTAAATAATTGTCAAATATTTCGCTGTTTTGTCAATATTACTAAAGAAAAATATTAAATTAATATCGCTCTGTTGTGTATTAAAATATTAATTATAAATTATGTATGAGCGTTTTTAACATATTTATTTAATTCTAAGCGTAGTGTTAGACGCCTCCCAGTTAGATGGACCGATGACTTAAAAAGGTGCCTGACTGGATGCGGAAGACAATTCAGGTGCATCCGGTTAGACTGGAAGCCGACCGCAACATAGTTGGGAAAGCGCTAGGCAGATGACGATGAATTATTTAGGTAATGTGATCTAAAAATAGATCCCTTGATCAAAGGAGGAATGTTGTGAAGATATTATTTTAAAGATGTATCATAAATTATCCAGTAAATCAAAAATTGTATGCGTATTATTCCATGTAGGTATATATATGTTTTAATGCATATAATTACCTAAAATAAACGATGTCTGAAACACAACACACTGTTTATAGAAAAAACATTTCCATATTTTCATGAACATCTTTTGTTGGAATATAACATATTAATGGATTAATCATTTAAATATGTATTAGGGTTCCTTCGTCGATAATGCAGAAACTCTTTGGTTCTGCTTAGAGCCAACGATATTTACTTTAGTCTTCTTCAGTCGAAAACTTTAGTGCTGTATCTCAAGTGACTTGAGTCAATAATTATTTTAATTAATTATTATATTGACTTCTTCCATCGTTCGTGAACCCGCGCGTCCTACTTCCAGTGTTAACGGAACCTATCCAGCTCGTCCCGCCATCTCCTACATGACCTGCCGCGACCCAGCCTCACTATCTCAGGGCACCAGTTTTGTGTATCTGGACCCATAGTTTATCTACAGTATGTGTTTTACTTTTAAACAGATCATGCCATTCATTCATCCATCGTCGACTTTGTCTCTGTCACCTCTAACCTAGACTAGTCAAGAGCAAACCCATTTCAAATTTTAAAAAATGCCTCAACTGTTTAAAAGGCGAGGCTTTTTTTTGAAGTTTTGAATTTTGGAGCAAAATGAAATTCAGAATTTATTTTTTTGGAACGAAGTTCTTTAATAACGGAGCTTCCGGCAGGAGTAAACTGGTAGAAATCGTCACGTAACGAAAAGGAGTTGTGCCCCCTCCATGCGAAAGAGAGAGAGAGAAAGAGATATTTATCATGGTTTTCGAGGCCGATAATAAGGTCAAAATGAAAATCCAAGATGGCGGCAGCGAAAATTTATATAAGTATACATTTTTTCGTCATTTTGAAATTTTCGCAGCCGCCAACTTGTTCATTTTGAACTTCGTGCCTGCTCCATACGTTCTTTTTTTTGTTTGTGATTATAAAAATATAATACAATAACTAACTAAACTTCTTATACCAAATGACCTAAAAACTGTTAAAATAAAAATACCTTACGTTATTAAACAAATTAAAATATGACGTCAAAACCGGGGTCCCGGCATGTAAATTAATAGCAAATAAGTACCTATTATAATTGCAAAATAATTCAAGAAAAACTATATTTATAATAAAATAAACACATGTGAAATATAGTATTTAATTTTACTTAAATAAACTCGAGACAACTAAAAATATTTAACTGGTTTATTAATTAATAATTATTTTACAATATTATGTGCATGTACAGGAAAATAACAATAAAAATGAGTATGATGATAGTGAACTATCCAGAAGTCGAAAGCCCAAGAGGCCGCTCCGCTTGTGCTTCGCCGTTATAAAGCCTCTGGCGCCCAACTCCAGGGATCTCAGCAATATGAAACTGCCTTCGTTGGTGTCAGTTTCTTCACTGTCATCCACATATGGCGCTCCAAGTGCAATGTTGCCAACACACATGTGTTTTGCAAGCTTCCTGTTGGCCTACTCGTGGAGTATAAATAGTCGATATCGGTCAATTTGTAATTAGTTGATTGAAGTCTACTTCATCGGAAAGTAGACCTTCGTCTTTCATTTAATTTTGTATTAAAGTGTTTTTTGGGTTTTTCTATTACGAATTTCTCAGTAGCAGCCCGGAGTCTGGAATTTAATCCGGTTAATGGCAATGGCACGCTCGTTCCATCATAGACCTCATCTATCGCTTTTCATCAGGCGTGATCGAGGTCAAGAGCGCGCCCATTTAGCAATAAAAAAATATGCTCGCCTCCTGTAACTTTAGGCTTATACATAAGTGGCTTAATGTGGGTGTACCTACTTAGGTTCCCTATACGAGCTCGAAATATTATTCTGCGAAAATTATTACACCGATGTCTATACATCGATGCTTTGATAATGCGACGTTATGTTTTTACTACATCTTTTTTGTTCGCGGTTTTTAATATCGATAACCTTGCATCGAACCCTTGTTTCTTCGAATATAGCTACACTTAAGCATAATCAGCCTATAATGTTCCCACTACTGAGATGCAGGCCTCCGCTCTGTGAGAGGCAGTGGGCCATAATCCACCACACGGACCCAGTGCGGGTAAGTGGATGTCACATGTCTTCGTATTTTTGTTTCTAGGACATGCTGGTTTCCTCTCGATGTTTTCCTTCACCGTTTTGAAAGCAGTGGTGATGAAATAATTCGAATAAAGTGCTTGCTTGGGTTCGAATCCACGACCTACATCTCGTAAGTCGCAGTCGTTACCACTGGGCCACTGGGCTGGCCGTGATGATATTATGTTATGTTTTTTTTTCTCAAAAGGTGTTCTTCTAGGCGTAATGCCATCCACTTATTTATTTATTTATATATACTTTATTGTACACCAGAAAAAACATTAAAAAAACGATTATTAACATAAAACATACAATGGGCGGCCTTATCGCTTATCTCCCTATATCTATCTTACTTATCTTTATCCTTAAAGGTCGTAAAAGGAGGTTGGAGGTGACACTTTGAAAACAGGCAGTAAGGACAGGTTCAAGAAATTTCACGCGGGCGAAGTCAAGTTAGTTAGTAAATAAGGTTTTTTTTTCTCCCACATTCCCATTATCAATTCGACTACTTCACAGACATGGCTATCCGGAATGCATCGTTGAACACCAAAGGGAAAGTTAAGTTCAAGTTAATATTGACTTTCTGGAACTAAGTTACAGGAGTTCCGACAAGTACGTTCCGACCGGTGAGTCTAAGTAACATCAAGGAAACCAATATTTTATTATTCTTTAAGTTTACCCTTCAACATGTTTTGCTTCTAAAAGTAGGAATCTTACACAATCCGTGGGTGTCGTGAAATGCTTACTACTGCTATTTACTTAAGAATCATCAGCCAGCATCTTTATTGTTATTTCCTATATTACGTGTTAAACATACAAATTACATTTTAAAATATTCATAAAAAATAGAACAAAACAATTTAAAAAATTGTTGTCAACTGGTATCGGGAACCAAGCTGTCAGTCAGGGCTCCAGAGAGAGGAACCTTGTTACAATACAAGCTGTGTCCAGAAGTATGCTACTTATGTTTCTTTACTGTTACTGTTAGCTTGCATCATCCCACAGCTGGAAAAAGGCCTCTCGCCATGATTTCCAGCTATTTCGATCCAGGGCTAAAGTGGACCACTGGTCGTTTCTTTTCTCAAGCTCGTCCCGCCATCTTCTACGGGGTCTGCCGCGACGCCTTCTGGCCATGTCAGGACTCCACGTAATGGGTTTTGCCCCATAGCTCATTGGGCACACGGCAGACTTAGCTAGCCCAGTCCGACTACAGCTTAGCGGCTTTTTGAGCAACGTCAAAATCTGTGGTTTGGATCGCAGTGCGGTGTTGCGAATTATGATCTGTCAATTTGACGCCTAGAATATTGTGCTTATGTTTCTATAATTATTAAAAAGCTTACAGCCGTCTTATACTTAGAACTATGCCCCACAAAACCGATTTCACGGTTAAGTTTGAACGTCGGATCTTGCCACAATCACTGTGGCAAGATCCGACGTTTCTAACAAAATTTGCATATAGGTACTATGAGTTTTAATAATTTCAGTTTTTTTCTTTATTTTGTTCTTGACCCAAACATGCAATTTGATTAGGTTATTTATCATTTCATATGAAAGCAATTTGTTGAACTATAAATCTTCGGAACGAGCGGCGGCTTTAAAATTAAATATATAAAGTCGCGAATAGGCTCTGGAAGAATAAAAACAAGTCATCAGAAATAGGTATCATTGTTATTAAGTGTTTGTGCAAACCTACTTACAGAAATAAAATCATTTATCATTTATCATTGAAGCTGGTGGAAATTCACCACTGAGGTACGTGTTTACGTGTTAGTTAATGTTTTGGTTTTTTATTTTAATTAAACTATCAGAAATTGAAACAGCTCATAAAGGCCTTATGTTATGCACCAGTGGGGTGCCGTAAAACAACAATAAAATTTAAATTAGTAAGATCTTTATATAGTAATAAATACTTCTTGTTTTCAGAAAGAAAAACAAAGATCCTGCAGCAGACACTCGGTCGGTTCATCGTCAATTGACGGCATCACGGCGCGAACCCTAGGGTGGTCTGGCATCTGTCTACTAGACCAGTCTCTGTCTACCAGACTAGTCTAATATACTACACCAGTCTTCTACATTAGTCTACCAGACCAGTCTTCTAGACTAGTCTAACAGATGAGACCAGTGTACCAGACCAGTGTACCAGACCTTACCAGATTAGTCTACCAGACCAATCTACCAGACCACTGGTCAGTAGACTCTATGCCAGCCGTTAGCGCCGTTTCTCACATGATACACGTTAAAATGTTCCTCTCTTTAGTCTGAAAAAAAAAGCTTCTTTCGACTGGAGGAGGTCACATGTCCTAAGGACACCATACCGTCATGGTCAGCGTTAACTACTATAGGATAATATGTATTAATAAATAGGATAATATAATTAATTCTTGGCTCAGTTTATTGAAAACTATCAAAAAGGTATACAAGTGATATCATTGTGTTCCGCATACCTTCATACGACTAGCACAGTGCTGTTTGTTTGTTTTTTTTTATATTTTGTTTCGGTTCTCTATTAGAACGCATTGTTATTTAGTTGTTAATTTATATCTAAAATTCATTTTAGTTTTAATTTGAATAAAAAACATTAATTGTCCCTGTCGGTTTCTTTTTTTTAATTTCCTGTACCGGCTCTGCTTTAAAAATAAAATCTGCAATCGAGTCATAATCAGGCCTAGTGCTTAGTGCCCCACTCTTCAAGAATGAGGTCAGTCGCGCGTTCAGCTACCATCAAAACTGGAGCATTAGGATTACCCCTCACTTGTGTTGGCAAATCGGATGAGTCTGCTATCCGAAGGGCATCCCCGCCCTTTACTCTCAACCTGCGGTTCAGAACAGAACCCATGGCACAAGTGCAGACATAGTGCCACAAAATGACGTAGCTAGTGCATAGCACTCCCAGAACTCATTCTCGGTAGTTGCATCTGGACACAATCCAGTATCGATAACACTTGCGTTTATACTCTTAAAGTAGGATGTGGTCAACACCTTATTGAAGTCTTTCAAACTGTCCGCCATTAACTTCAAGTCGGAGCTTTTACTGTATGTCCTAGTTTATACCACAGGATTGTCTTTTGGATCAGCACTTGCCAACAAAACTTCACCTCGTGACTCCGGCAACATCAGATCAATGATAGTGAAGAGTGAAATCCTTTCTTTAGTCGCATCATAGAATGTATCACACAGACGATTTGAATATTTCATCACGTTGGAGCATAATTTAAGAAAACCAGCTGATTCTTGAGGGAACAGAAGATTGATTGACTGCAGGTAGTCTGGATACGTCTGCTCAAGATAAAGAGCCACGTAACCGACGGTCATTGGGACAGAAAACTTGCCAGGGTTAGCCTCTGGGGTAGGCGATGTGGCTTTCTCCATTTGGTAACCAAGAAATGTCGTTGAGCGGTCTTAAAAGTCCTTGCCAACAGGCAAGTCGACGATCACGTCTATACTATGCGATTCTAAGTGATCTTTTGATCTGAATGAATCCTTTGAATTTTCCCGCGGATACGATCACTTATTTCTTTGCTAAATATACTTGAGTGTCACCATTAGGATCCGTCACTTGCACACCGATAGCAGCGCCATCTTTGATAAGGATCCTAGTAGCGGTCGTGTGTGTCGCAACGCATAGGTTGGAACGCGATTTGGCTTCTGTAAGGTACGTGACAGAACTGCTTTGACGGAGACCATCAACGTTGGCGTACAGTGGCTCGGTGTACCCAAGTCTTGACTCCAGTTTACTAATATCATCAACAATATTGTGACCAAGCTCTGCAAAGGCAGATAGCAAGAGTTGGTTGCTAGGGTGCAATTCTCTTGCTATTTTAATGAGTCTATCAGTGCCATGTTGTTTAGCAGATGAAGACGCGAGCAATTCTTCGTCTTCTAATTTCTCCGCCTTTTTTAAGTACGGTTGGATGTTTTCTAATTTCTAAGTGGGTCATTTGACATCTCAGCCCAATCGTTGTAGTCACGAGGATGTCCTTGGACATGCATTACATGGTTAAGGGTGCTGCTGCCACCTAACATCTTGCCTTGCGTAAGGCCAACATGGCCGCCTTGAAGATTCTGCACAGTGTATCCATCATTCTCTGAAGTAAAATTGTAGTCGTATATAGTGCTTGGCAGAATAGTGAATAGTTCTATCATCTGTTAAAGTAAAAGAAAATTATGAAATTATTTTAAAAACATAATTATCTCACCTAAAACATTTTCATGTAAAATGTTGCCAAGACGAGACCATATGGCTCGCACTGTCAAAAAGTTATTAGATCTCATGTAGAGCCAAAGCTTCTAACTCTACAAGCCCTAACTTAACAAACTCTACACCTTAGTCAAAATATGAGATATGAATATGAAATGAATATATTCACATCGTATCATATCTATATTCTATGTTAGTTATCTTACTTAGTTGGCCTTAGGTAGTTTACATCAAGCAATGGACAAAATTGACAACATTTTTAAGTTTGAGTACGAGGCTTTTGACTACGTTGTATGCCTATGTGTATATTTTATGTCTTTTTTTTATTTTATTTGTAATGTGCGTTTTGTTTGTGCAAAATAAACAATTTTTCATTCTCTCTTTCTTTTTAGTTCTGTAGATATCGAAGTAATCGCCGATCTACCAGTCGGCAGAACTTCCAAGACTATATCAGATGGGTAAGTGTGACGATACTACACCAGCTGCCAATCCATGCAAGTTTCCAGCACCGTCTTTTAACGGCTATACTATTAACTTGGAGTTCCAATGTGGTTCAAGTGATCTTCTACAGTTAAGCGTCAACATGTTTAGTTATGCTTTCAACAT
Organism: Hydraecia micacea; assembly: GCA_914767645.1. Classification (NCBI taxonomy): domain Eukaryota; kingdom Metazoa; phylum Arthropoda; class Insecta; order Lepidoptera; family Noctuidae; genus Hydraecia; species Hydraecia micacea. The sequence continues at coordinate 470,014 of OU611801.1, read as the reverse complement.
TTCTGACACTTTCTATGAAGCTAGTAAAGATAGAAAAGTCTCTAGTACTCTTCGTTAACACTAATTTCTTGATAAATTGCTAAAGTAATTTGCGGATATTCCTAAAAGTAAGATTTAAGTAAGATTTTGTAAGATTTTGTTTTGGTTATTTTAGTGTGTTACTATTGCATGGTTAAATATTTGTAATAAAGTTTATTTATTACATCCTTTGTTTAATTATTTTGATGGAACGGTATTAAAATTAGGTAAATAACATTATGCTCCTTAAAATTGAAAATTCAAACCACAAACAACCTGCAAAACTAAAGAATAGCGAATTGTACGAGATACACCTTTTTTTTGTCAAAACACTATCAAAACGCTTAAGATCGTGCAACAAAACACTAAATTAAAATGCTTTAATTATTATTGGACCAAAGTAACTCCCTTGTAGCACACCACGTTCAAAAATTCAATTTGTTATTCAAATAATACAATGTATGTAGGTGTTTAGTGGAAAACAAATAACGAGTAGAAACAAAAGTAACGTTTAAAACGCTTTTAAAGCGAAATAATAAAAGAGAGAAAACTCATTTACGTAGTTCCACAACTTTTACCCACTTCATTGTTTAATTAAAAGCAAGTTAAAAGAAAAACTAAAGTATCTCTCACATTCTAAAAAACCTACCTCTACTGCCCTAGGCTATTTTATGAACACGACTCTTTTGAAAAAGGTTATTTCGCGTCCTACATTATCTTGGTTCAAATATACAACAAATAGTTTTCTATAGTACGAATAAAAGAAAAATTTTCTAATAATTGGTAGTTTTATTTTCCAGTTACTTATCTTTTTAAAAATTGAAGACACCGACTAGAAGAATCATCAAAATTCGCATAAAAATGTCGGAGATGCAGTACATTTATGCATATAACATCGTACATGAGAATAATTACATAATTTATTATATACTATAACCTTCCTGAAATTATATGTATCACATTAATGAAAGAATTATCAAAATTGCTAGTTTTTGAGAAAATCGCATACATACAAATACATACGGGTCGAATACAGAACCTCCTTTTTTTAAGTCGATTAAAAAGAGAGTAATCAACTACTTACATTAACTTTTACTGGTGAAATATAAAACAAAGGGATAAAAACCCATTTTTCCCAGCATACCTACGCAGAAATGCAACAAAAGGAAAGCAATAATAAAAGTAATGTAGGCCAACGTAATGGGAAAAGCGCCTATCAATATTTTCCCAGCACGCTCCAATTTCAGGTGAAAATTGAAAATAATACAACATAACACATAGTTCCGCGAGTTCATTTGTTGCATCGAGGTTTTGGGCAGGCGTTTCGATATCGATTATATGACTTAACATCACGCCTATTTTTCCCGCAGGGTTTAGACAGAGGTGTACCTAGTACACACACACCAGTAATGTCGATGTTAGTTGTAAAAATCCGGCGTTACGTCATAGACCTCATCCATCGCTTTCCATCAGGCGTGATCGAGGTCAAGAGCGGGCCGTTTCAGCAATAAAAATATATGGGTTCGATTTTGATAATGTTTTTACAGGTCGTATATTTTGACTGGCAGACAGCAGGATAGGTAAAGTTTTCAACAAAAGGCCCATAGATATCCAACTTGTTTGTTTCTTATATAGCTACAATCTGGAAGGAAACAGACAGAAGCCAAGAGTCCACTATAATAATAATTTGCAGAACAGGTTGATGTGGAGAGCAAGTTAAGTTGACAGTTGACAACTGTTAGCTGCACCCAGCAAATGCACTCAGTGGTTGCACGGCATTATGTTGCGAAATAGTATGACACTTCATCTACTATCACACGTCATAAATATTTCTCCTCTATTTATCTGCAAAATGGAGTGGATTAGAGCATTCCTTGTACAGAATACTATAGGAGTTAGTAATGTAGAACTAGATTTGAATGAGACTAATAAACAGATGCAACAATAACCTCCTCCTTTTTTGATGAAAAATAAATGGACGATGCTATTTTGTAAATCAATTTCTTTATTGAAGACTGTAAGCGACGCTATTGGAACTTTTTGATAAAAACCTTTTTTATAGAAAGTAATTTTATTACTTTTTGCCTTTTAAAATGACCACTTTTGTTTTATGTGTGTTCTGTCATCGTCGTGAAAAAAGATTCATTATATTTTTCTCTGCTATTTTCATTTATTAAAGTTATTTCTATTAATCTTCGTTTCTTCGTCACTTTGAGTCTAGACCATTACAGTTGGTCCCCCTAGCCGGATCTAATGTTTCATTCACCACCAGCAACAATGAATACTCGAAGTGCTTCAAAGAAGCTAGCGGAACAACAGGCGAAGTCTTCGGCCCAAAAGGTTCCACCTACACTACCAGCGAGCGAGGAACAAGTAAGTGCGAAAGGCTTACAGCGTCAATGTGACAAAATTCTCCTCGAAAGTGTAGGTAAAAAGGAACCACGATCGCTATCCGCTGTGGATCCTACATTGTCTACAACGTTTGAAATCAGCTAAGCAAATTCTAAGAGGTCTTGATCTTCCTCTGTGCTTGCACGAAAAAAAAGACTTGAGTTGGAGGCTGCAGAGGCGCGGGTGAAGATGTTTCACAATTATCAATATCAGCTTGTCCTTATCCCAAAATATTTCGGGTCTCACCACGTCTTTCATACTTCTCTATTATCCGTCATCTCGGTAGGCACCCTCTTTCTAGGCATATCATCTCAGTCTATTCATCGTTTCTTTGGTCTTCTCCGACTCTTATATCTATCCACATTTATACTCAAAACTTTTCTCACGACCTTTTCCTATGTGTTCATCATTTCACCAGTGGCCGTATAATTGTATATGTGTTTCAAGCTGTATCGAAGAGCTTTCTCAATGAAGATTAGAAGAGCAAAGAAGAACATTCTAGAAACAGTGTTAATTTCAGCCACATGATGCACGTACGTCTGTTAACATCGCACGTGTATCATGTGGTTGAGACCGGCCTGTTTCTGGCACCAGGAGATCAAGTAAATGAAGAGCTCTTAGTCGATAAAATTGCATGGAACTCGGGAAAATGTTATTTACTTTACCAACAAACATTTCATCAGTGGTAGTTGCTTTATAATTGGCTGTATCAGGCTGTTTCTGATACAATGTCAATGGCCACCATGGGATAGAAGAACTCTTTGAAGTAAGTAACCAAAGGAATTTTTTGTTGGATTTTAACGACGATATTTGCTGGACCATTTGGTTAGCACACGATAACATTAAAAATAGTCCTCCAGACCGTATTTCCAGAGATATTATAGTGCATAAGTGTGTTCGCAGATATAGGTAATAAGATATTTATTTTTTTTCTCCCACAAAGTACAAATTACAGTATAAAGATGTTACAAAAATTGGAGGTAAGTATCCGTAGTAACCTTGTTTTCGATTATCGTTTCAAGCTACTTGCACTAATGGGATTCTATCTTTACAAGCATTATTATTATAATATGACAATGTAAAGAGCAAAACCACGTAAATTCACTTAGTCGCGCAAAATATGATGCTCACACACTTTTTCTTACATTTCATAAGAAAATTAATTATGACATGATACTAATTTATATCTTTTACGACTAACTCAGCTTTCCCATGCACATTACAATAACTAATAAGGTTTTACCTCTTCTTTAGAGCCATCGTTTAGCAAAAACCGCGCGTTTTATGTCACACTCGACTGGCCTAGGTTCAGTGAACCAAAATGAACCTAAGGTTATGTAGAGAGTTTAAAAACAATAGCAAGAAAAATTCCCACGATTGTTTTAAAACACACATCTACTCCTAATCAATTTTCAACCTCAAAATCCGAACCATAAAGTTCATATTTCTGCATCAGTGTATCTTTAATCTCTTTAGGCAATTATGGGCCGTTTGTTGTAAAGAATATAGAGTATTTTCGTTTGAAAGTTGAGTATAAGACAAGCAGGTTACCGCGTTCTCATAAGAATTATATGCTAGATTGTTAAAAACTTGTCTCGTTGAAAAGACGAAGTAAAAATTATGTTAGGAGAAACTTTACAGACGTTATTGTATTAGGAATTAGGCATAAAACGTACTTTATGTAATATTTTGACTGTGGTTAAGGGTCACCCAGTCTGTCTAGGTCCTCAATTAGCTTAGTTCTATCCACAATGTCGAAGGAAATAATAATAATTAGGTACAGACGCCAGCACATCAAGCTACCCCAATCTGTCAAATTTTCCCAATCAACTTTGAACCTTATGCTTCAGCGATAAAGTTGAAAATCTATTAAAGAAATTTGACAGATTGTAGTAGGTTGATGTGCTGGCGTCTGTACATAATTTGAATATTTGAGAAAGTACTTCAGGGAGAAATCCAAAACTATGACGAAATATAACAAATTGGTCAAAGGAGTCTTGAGCTTGATTTCAGAGAAAAATAAAATTGCAATTAGTTTCGGTTTTTATCCTGAAGTCCCATTTCGCTTCTTGGATATTTTTCTTTGCAAATATGTAGCTATCTAAAAAATATTTTCATTGAACTGTTTAGTTACGAGTACCAGTTACATCTAGTAGATAAACATATAGCACATCATCATCATCATTTCAGTTGAAAGACGTCCACGCAGCGGATTCCTGCGGCCTTCACAAGGTCATCGGTCCACCTTGTGGGAGACCTTCCAACGCTACGTCTTCTGGTACGCGGAGTCCGCACTCCAGAACCTATCGGCCACAACGGCCATCTGTTCGGCGAGCAATGTGCCCTGCCCACTGACATTTAAGTTTGGCAATTCTTCGGGCTATGTCGATTACCATGGTTCTCATACGGATCTTTTCATTTCTAATTCGATTACGTAGGGAAAGTTCAAGCATAGAGCTCTCCATTGTTATAGCAAATAGCCCTAAAAAAAATAAAAAAATATATAAATAGCCCTTCATTAGCTTATTATATTAGGTCACTACATCAGACTACATCGAATGCTGGTCGGGGCGATAAAGATTCGGGTACAGCGATATATTATGGAAAGCAAGAAGGACCAGGGTATCATGAATAGGTAGGCGGTCTTCAAACATCTTAGGATTAATACAGCTGATGTGCAGTTCATAGAATAGTTTCTTGGCGATGTATGCGATACAGTTTTGAATCAATCGATGCTGAAGTACTAGGCGTTCATAAGTATTGAGGTAGTTCCTACGGTGGAAAATGCATTGCCAAAGACCGGTGTCTATTATTATTATGAAAAATCACATACTTTATATAATCACAGGTTGCTGACTGTTATGCCAATATGATGTAACTTGTGGATTTAAGACATTACCTGGAAAAAGAAAGACAAATATTACAAAAGTATTCAAACAAAAATACACATATTATTAAGTATTGTGGTCGAAGAAATAATTATGTGACCTGCCAGTATATTCTGTAACAATGTCGCCGTGAAAATGTATGTGAAGTGAGCTATCATTTCACCTGAGGCCGGCTAGGGATTGATACTATAGACAGCTCACGTCAAACTCACTTCACCTAAGTTTCCACGGTGAGGTTTTTACAGAATATACCAGCAGATTATAATAATAATAATACAGTTAGAGGAAGAAAACACACCCTCATCTTAAATACACACCACACGCTACATTTACTTGGCTTTGGCCCGTAAATGTAGCTAAAACCAGCCTAAGAAAAAAATACTTCCAAAAATAATAATAATAAATCGTTTATTAAACAAATCGTGTTCTTATAGGTATATCCTTATAACTAGGTACAAACTATTCTTAAACTTATTGTTACAAGGGAAATATAATTTTAATATTTTAACTTATGAACTGCACACTAGTTCGAGCCTGCCTCGTGGATCCCCTGAGAGTTTTTAACACATTGAAATATCAAGGTCGATACTGTATTGCAAAATGTTTCACAAATTGTTTTAAAAAATTTAACGAAAACCAAAATCAAAAATATAGACTTGTTTGAAATAGTATGTGTCATAAAATGTAGGTAGGTATTTATTGAAATTTTGCAAGGATGCGTCCAAGAGAATGATAAAGTAAGAATGTATGAGTATGAAGTGGTTGGGGAGGTAGTGTGTAATACATTCAAAAGGTTTGATTCGGGATGTCATCGCAATCCACGGCTACAAAGAGGAGGTGGACTAGTCCACCTGCTTTCTTATAAGTCGGACCAACAAAAGCGGATATTCTGTTGAAACTAAAATAATGTTACTGTAAACTGGAACTGTTGAATATTTAATTTCACGTACCTAAAAGTATCCTTTGGAATACGAAATACGGAAAATAGAATTCTATACATCATTATTTTAGGTCAAAAGTTGTTTACTGCTGGACATAGACTCCCTCAATAATCGCCACAAAGACCGGTTCCCCCTGCTCCTATCTAAAGGAAATAGGTAAATTACTCACATTGTATTACACTACCTATCCTACCTAAACTAATGAATTTTGCCCACCTTCCAACATTTCCCGACTATAACACTATCAACATAGGAAGCTGCTACCAGGAACACAGAATTACCGAGCATGTTCTCAATACACAAATGATGTCCATACTATACCCACATAATGACGTAAACGTTCGAGGCTTGAAACTTTAATTGTTCTGTCTGTATAAAGGTGCGCTTACACGGACAACTTGAATTACACAATTTTGGACCACATTTGTCAAGTATTAGGTACGTCATGGCAATATTGAAAAAAATTCTAAGATGCTTAGCATTATTGTGACTAGAGATCGTTACACTGTATTGAGCGTGATTGATAATATGATTTATTTGTGTATATTGGTTGAAAAAACACTTTTACACGTCTCGATAACGACCATCTTAATAAATACAGTAAAACATAAATATTAGCAATACAGAATAACATATGTGTGGAGCAATTAGAGGTACCTAATGCTTGCTGGGTAACAAAATTGAAATAATTTTCTTGAACTCGTTTGCTCGACTTGCTTCTGCAATAATAATTTAGTATCGTTGAGCAATAATTGCCAAAATAAAAAAGAATTGCCAAACTTAAGTGGCAGTAGGCGAGGTACATTGCTCGCAGAACAGATGGCCGATAGGCCCGAAAGATTCTGGAGTGGCGACCGCGTACCAGAAGACGTAGCGTAGGAAGGCCTCCCACAAGGTGGACCGATGACCTTGAGAAGGCCGCAGGAATCCGCTGGATGCGGGGAGCACAGAACCGGTAGAAGTGGCGGTGCTTGGGGGAGGCCTATGCCCAGCAGTGGACCTCTATCGACTGAATGATGATGATGACGAGCAATAAAATTGCCATTAATTTGTAGTAATTTTTTTTGTCAGCAGTCACTGCTTGTGTAAGCTCAGCTTTATATCTATAGGCATGGGTATGTGTGTCTGTCGAAACAACAGTACGGAACCGGTCTGATTTCATTTATAAGGGATGTTTTTCATTATTTACTCCGTCTGATAACGCCTACACCCTTGCTGTTTTAAATGGAGAGAGATTTTTTAATGTTTCAATTTTGTTTTTTCGGGTCGTGGTTTACCGCAGGTTCGGGTAAATGTTTTTATACGTTGCCTTATTAAGACCCGGATGCTTTGTGAGATGCGACTTTCAGTTTCTAACTGACCGTTTATGGATTTTTCTTCGTTAGTTACTACTTACCTAAGTACAATAATGACTTTTACTGGTCATTATAGAGATCGCAGAAAGCGATAAGGCCGCCCATTGTATGTTTTACTAGCTTCTGCCCGCGACTTCGTCCGCGTGAAATGTCACCCTCCCCCCCCATTCACCCTCTTAGGGGTGAAATTTCGAAAAACCCTTTCTTAGTGCACCCCTAGACCTCATAAGGAACCTACATGCCAAGTTTGGAATCTCTAGACCCAGCGGTTTGGGCTGTGCGTTGATATGTCAGTCAGTCAGTTCTCCTTTTATATATATAGATGTGAATCATCGTTTTTATTGTAATGTTTTTTCTGGTGTACAATAAAGTATATATAAATAAATAAATATAGAATTTTATTCACAGGAGTTTAAGTTATTATTTTCCGCGGATGACATGGAATCACTTCTTTAATGTTATCTTTGAAAGCTCAATGCACAGAATCTGTGTTCGAATTTAATTTACTAATAGAACAGCCTACTCCACAATAACCGGCGCGTCTGTTCAATTTTTTCAGTACAATCTTTGTTATTTTTCAGAGTTTCGCACTGCAGACTGATTCGCGATCGCCCTCCTAACAACCAAACCCACATTTGCACTTAACAAAACAAAAACGAGTCCTTCTAACAACAGAAATAAGATTCAAATTGCTTTTTTTGAATTGTAAAATTAATTTGGTCGACCATTCTCATATAATTTTGATTAAATTAAAAAAACAGGCGACTGTATATTTTTCTTTGTAATGGACGCAGTTTATCAAGGGATGAATATATAAAGCTTGTGCCAACATACATCGGAAAGTAAATTTAATTTATCTTTTAGTGTGTTATGGGGTGAAATAGCGTGTTAAGGGGTGAAATTGGTAGTTGTTTAACTTTTCTAATAAATGTAAATGTTTACCTTTTCGTGATATGGGGTGATTGATTGCCGTAGCAGTTTAGTGATTTAGTTCTTTTACAGCCAATTAATGATCGTGGGTTCAATTTCACCATTGATATTTTTTATGGTTTTTTGTTATGTGATAATGTTATGAATATCTTGTAAACCCAGTCAATGGGTGATATAGAGATAGATATTTAAACATTAGGAGGACCATAACCCAGTTTTTATTTACTTGCAAAGAATTAAAACCCTCACAGCAACAAGAAACAGTGACATGAAAATTAAACCCAGGGCTTCACGCTTCACTGCCGCGCTTCAACCGACTACAAATGAACACCAAATCACAAATTCACAATCCTACTTGACCTACTCCGACCAAAACGCAACTACACAATAAAAGTCCACTTTTCGCGTAACAGCAAAAAATAATGGCTCCCTAAAAAAGACGTCACGTTCTGCCAATATTTCAGTTATTGGATAAAATTTAGACATAATAGTTCGGACGTGATCGGCAATAGGCGCCGTGCAGCATACGCTATCAAAATATATATATAGATGTATATTTTATATAGATTCGATAGAGTGACCTATTGGTTCAATAAAAATGTGTGAAAACACGAATGTATATTTTTTAGAGTGCTCCTCATAATTCCAGTATGAAAATGTTTCATAGATTGTAACTAGATTTTTACCCGACTGCGCCAGAAGGAGGGTTATGTTTTTCGAGAGTATGTATGTATGACGTATGTATGTATAATTGTTTGGCACGCTCTGTAGCCTAAATGACTTAGTCGATTTCAGCTTGAGAGGTGTCGTTAGATTCGTATTTACTATGAGAGTGACACTGGGTATATCAAAATAAAAAAAAACAAAATGGCGGATTTTTGGCGCCATAGTATATCTTCAATTTTCTCAAAACCTATCGAGTGGGGTATCAAAATAAAGGGTTTTTAAAGGTGATTACAAAAATATAGGTAAACAACTTATACGGTTAAAAGTAATTCGAAGTGACAAGTCGTAAAAAACACGTACCAAGAACTAAATCGCCTGCGAAATCTTTCACATTTGTAAACTAAAAAGCTGGAAATAAAAACAAAAGTAATTAAAAAAATTAAAAAACCCGACTGCGGTAAAAAAACTTAAGTTAAAAAAAACTGAAAACCTAAAAACAAACCCATTTTAAATTAAATAAATGTTGGAAGCAGGCGGGACCCAAGTGAATTTGAAAATATAATATAAATGATCCCGCCTGCTTCCAACATTTATTTAATTTAAAATGGGCTTGTTTTTAGCTTTCAGTTTTTTTTAACTTAAGTTTTTTACCGCAATTGGTTTTTTTAATTACTTTTTTATTATTAAAATGGTGGTGCTTTCAGGTAAGTGAGTTTTTTACATAAATTGTGTGGTCATTTCTAGATTTTATACCCTACAGCAATGGTGTTTGCCAACTAAGAAAATATTGCTGCTCCAAGATTTATTTTACTATCTTGCTTGTATTTAACTCAGCAAACTTCAAACTAAATCTACCAAGCATGCATGCCATCTAAAGAGTTATTCGCTTGAAACTGCAAGTCAGCTGCGAGCTTGCATTAAGACGGATTATGTTCTGACATAGCACTGCAATGGTACTAGGTCATCAGAGACTCTTCAGAGCTATTCACGTTTAAAGGTTTCTTGAATTATTCTTAAGCTAACGGCATAAGGTTTTCCGAGGCATTTCTTGGAGTGACCCCGATAGATTTACTGAAAGCCATTTGTTTTTTCGTGACATTGCCTACCTTTCGGTTTTATGGCGGGTCTGGCATCTAAAATCCGTAACCATTTAGGATACCAACTAGTCCAAGTACTGAACAGCGTCATTCGTGATTTAACTATTTAAGAAATCAGTTTAGATGAAAAATGTAGGGCACTTTTCAACCGTATAAATAAAAAAATACTCTTTATTGCAGAGATGCAGTTATGCACGCCTTGCTTTAGAGAGATTAAGCAAAGGATTAATAGGAGCTGAATACCAAATTAAACATCCACCGTTTAGATATGAATGTCAACTGCAAACCAGACACTACTCTATTTACATGAGTGAATAAACAGTCCAAAACCCAGCAAAGGCTTCCAAAATGTGTACAACTTAAACCAATATGTACGTGGCTCAAACACTCCTCCTACAACATTGAGGTACCAGGCTTCCATACCCCTCTAAGAGATGTATTTAGAAGTGCAAGTCAGCGAAGAGACGACACGACCGGACCGACTGCGCTCGCACTAAGATGCGGCGTTTCTTCCTCAGATGTTATATAAAGGAAGCTTTAGTATTCAGGTAGCTAGATTTTACTGGCCATTTTGTGGGCAAATTAGATTTATATTATTAAAATGGTGGTGCTTTCAGGTAAGTGGAAGACTTGAATCTTTTTGCCAATCGCATCGATACGCCTGCTACCGTTCCTGAAGTCTTGGTTACGTAGTTTCATTTATAGCGAATTTATATTCAAGAGTGCACGGAAAAGGAAAATGGATTTTATTTTTTCCTTTGTATTTTACATTCGTCTTATTATAAAATAATGTGTTATATTATAGGCCTTTGATCCTTAACATTTATTGTTAAAAATATTCAAAATCACGTCTCAACTCAAAATCGAGTAAACACAAACGAAATAGAAGATACCGAATTTTATTCTGCCAATGATTGAAACCAAGGGCCTTATCGAATCCATGGCGTCAGCGCCAATTTAGATTTGCGTCCAACGTACACCTTATTCCGTTGACATAATGTCAATTTCATTTAAGAACGGGAAATAGTATTACTGTCCCGAAATGTACCAACAATTTTTTATTTACACTCGAACTACTCTTTATTACCTGAGGATAAGGGTTGTTATTGTTTATATCTTCAGTATTTAACGGTTGTTTTGCAAAATGGAGGAACAAATCTCAATTTTCGGTTGAACCAAACGTTATTCTTAAAGTATTAGGGTTAGTTTTTGTTTGTTTAGAATTAAGATTAATATTGTCGTTTGGGATCGCTTTGTTTCTTCTAAATTAGGTCACGTTCGGGCGAAGGCACGGCTGCATCCAGCCTTTGAACTAATGTAATACATTATAGTTTCACATTGATTCGTTTTCTACAGAATTACGTTTCACCCTTGTCGATGACGTCGAGGATTTGTTTGTGTTTCAAAGTGAGATACATCACGCTATAGACAGGGATGAAACTCGAGGATAATAATGTTTTAGCGGTTTCACCCCACAGTGTTTCGTGGGGGTGAAAAAAGATAAATTAAAGGTAAGGCGTTCGTATTATGTGTTTTTATGTTATGTATTTATTTATCTTTACACACTATTATTGTTTGAAACATTATTTTGTTAATTTTGTATTTTGTGTTTCACGAACTGTGTCCAAATAAACTTTTTTTTTCTTTTCATAACACAGGTCTGCAAAAAAAATGCTGTCTGGATGTTTTCAACTGATTTATATGTATTAAGGTGTTCTGAAAGCTGAAAAAATACTCAAAAAATTCTAGAACGTCACGTTATTTTGCTAAACGCAAAATTTTATTACAAAAATGGGTTTTTGGGCTAACTTGAAGTTATAAATAAATAAGTACAATTTTATTTTGATAATTGTTTTTAAATGTATTCAGGCCATAACTATCATTACTTTCTAAATAAAGAACGCCCTGTGTGAGCAAAGTTGAAAGAAGGTGTTTTCACTGGACCAGATATTAGACGGCTTATGGCTGATCCACAATTCATCACAACTATGACGGATCCTCAAAGAAAAGGGTGGATTGCCTTCAAAGAGGTCATAGAATTTTTTTTAGGCAATAACAAAGAACCTGACTACAAACAAATCGTCAAAAGAATGTTAAAAGCATTTCAAGCTTTAGGTTGCCTAATGAGTTTAAAAGTTCATTTTCTTCATTCCCATCTCGACTACTTTCCAGAAAATGTAGGAGACGTGAGTGAAGAGCAAGGTGAACGATTTCACCAAGATATTAAGGAGATGGAAAAAAGATACCAGGGAAGATGGAGCGTCTCAATGATATCAGACTACTGTTGGATGCTTCAGAGAGACCTTCCAGATGCTTCCTACAAGCGAAAATGTACCAAAAGGAGTCTCACTGGGAAAAAGAAACGTGTTTAGTGCTTACTAATGAATGAATTTAAGATAAAAAAATAAGTTTCGTTACGCAATTATAAAAAAAAAATTTTTTTTTTTGTATTTTATCTTTTATTTTAAGGTGATAACTTGTTTAACATTATATACCTATATTGTCAGAAAACGTGACGTTCTACGAGCAAATGAAAGTTATTTTCGGATTCAGCACACCCAAAAACATAAGAATTACGCCAAAAAATCAAAACAGCTCTCAACTTTTTTTTTTTTGCAGACTTGTGTAATTAACTAAGGCATAATAAGATATTACACCTTAGGTATTACTGGTATCTGTAACGTATAAATTTAAGTAGCTACTGCCGTCATTTTTATTGAATTTTGTTCTTAGATCAGTCATTCAGTCTGCATTTTATCGTTTAACTTTAAAAATGATAGATTCTTCCATTCATAAGACACTTTTTATCGGTTCTAAAATTCCCGTAGTATGCATCTTATATGCATTCTCATATACATATGCTGTGTGTCCAACACTATAAAACCTTTTTTATTTATTTATGAACACCCGAAATACTTCAGAAGATTATTTATTTATTTATTATTTATTTATATATACTTTATTGTACACCACAAAAATACATAACAAAAAGAATTATCAATCACAAAAAATATACAATGGGCGGCCTTATCGCTTTCTGCGATCTCTTCCAGGCAACCTTGGAATGGACAGTGATTTTGTGTGTTTTTTTGATTTGATTAAATTATAATGTACTTTTCATTTATATTATGTAATGTGTATGTATTAAGTCTTTCAATATTAATATTTCCATTTAATTTCGTCTAACAAACCTAATAATTTTTTTCCAGCGTCTTTATGGCGAAAGTGTCAGGGTAGCCTTAGAAATCTAAATTTTCTTACGTTTTTTGCTATTTGCAGATCAGTGTCAGGTTATATAATGATCAATATATGATTTGGGACTGTAAAATATATATTTACGGAATTATATTAATTGAGAAATTTATGAATGAGGATTATTATACTTCTCGCAAAACGGAAAAAAACTAAGAAAATTGAAATTTCGCGGGTGACATTACCGCATCCTCCTTATTGAACCCTATACTCACATCCTCCATTATCAACAAAAAATAAATTCTATCAATCACCACCATGATTCATTTCGACACGTTACGTGTAATCTCCTTATCTCCCTTACAGTCTGGTACTAGGGGAACTCGATCAGCACCCGATGTCACTCCATTGAGAAATAAATTGTCCTTTAGCATTAAATTGATTGGATGTAAGGAGCTAATGGGACTTGCATTCCATTAATTAAATTGGGAATTACTTTGATTAAGTTTGGTGCAAGTGATTTAGTTTTGGTAGATGTGGCTAAAGCGTCATTAATTTCGGAATTTGATCAGTTAATTGTGTATGTAACAGTAATGTATTTTTGGTTACATTCAATTAAAATTGAATTCAGGGTTCTCGCGAGTGTAACAACTGAAGTATTCGGGCTTATACCAAAAAGAACGTCGTAATGATTTCTGTGAAAATTTCGTCACACTTCCGACAGGGGTAAAATTATTTTCTTGAATCGACCAGACAGTTCTGATATAATTTTAGCTAAAATAATTCGTTAATTTTAATTATTCCAAAAAGATAAAGCGTCAATTTTACTACTCACAAAAAAAAAACTCACAATTTCACCCCTTCACTTCTCGCTCAACACGCGAGTTTCACCCCGTAGTACGCAATCTTAAGGGTGTGTTTATTTGCGGTTACAATGAAGTTACACAGATTATATCGAGCCTAATGTCCCGATATAAACGACCTACGCTCAACGGACGTCCGTATCAAAATAATAGATAAGAAATGTAATCCAAGGGGGTGAATGGATAATTTATGGTAATTGAATTTTTGTTAAATGTTTCGCTGCTATGGGGTTGATTGTAGGGGCTTTATTTAAGAAAGTGTCAGATTTAAATTGGGGAAGTAGTTCATTTTCTGTATGACTTATTTTGCAATCTATTAGTTATGTTTTAATTTAAGGCTAATTTAATGATTACAGATGGAATATTTTTTTTTTTCTAAATAATACTCGCTGCATATTATTATTGCAGAAAACAAAACAAACAACACCAACAACTTATATATTGAAATTAAATAAAATACAAAAAAGAAAAGAAATCCACACGTTACAAATTAAGTAAGTCTCACTACAGAGATATTAAGTAACTTGACTAAACTAAGCCCATTTCTGACTCAACGAGCCCTCGAATAATTGATGGACGGCTTAAAGTCGACAAAAATGTTTAGACGGAACATTAGCCCCGATCAAGTATGTAAGCAAATGTCGTTTAGTGGGATCTCATACTTTATGCATTGGTATCAGAGATCGGGCTTACACTGGGTTAGCGATTTCCAAAATTAAATAACTAATTGTGATGAACGTGGGGTTCAGAGGCTCTATGCCCGGGTCAGAGAAAGGCAAGAGTAAGGTCAAGTAAAGAGTTCTAACAGTTTATGTCAAAAAAAGTCCACGTAATTGCATGTTGGAACACGCACAATGAAGGGTTCCGTAGTCGGGATGAATTTACCTCAAGAGCAAACTTAGCATTGTAGTTGAAAAACATGTTCTCACATACATCGATACACAGTAACTGGCTTGTGAGTCAGATAGGCAGTCGCTTCATGTAAAATACTAGTATTCAGCTGCATCCGGTTAGACTGGAAGCCGACCTCAACATAATTGCGAAAAGGCTAGGCAGTTGATGATAATGGCAATAGAGATATACAAGTCAAAGTAATATTATTTTAAGCAGTAACAACTTTATTCGGCATAATTGATAAAATTACTCATTTAAGAAAACAACCTTACATAACAAACGTCCAACTTTCCGTTAATCTCTAAATCACAGTTTATACACAATACATCACTCCCCTAGATCCCAAAACTAAGGCCGTATCCACACGTTACATGTTCCTGCAATAAAGATAAACTGAGCAGATTATAACGGCCCTTACCGAGGGTTGTGTGCACTAACCCTTAAAGGAAATTGTAAGGATAATGACATCTCTTCTTATTAGGGAAGTAAATGAGTAACGGTGCCATAGGACAGATCGGTACAGAAGGTTAGTTCCGTACATCCAGCGAAGACGCACGCACACATAGACACGCTCCACGTACAGTGAGTGCGAGCGCACTCGCGACCGGCATTTGTTTGACATCGCCGCACGTAGGCGTCTATGTGTGCGTGTGCCTGTTTTTGGTTGTTGTATGGAGACGACCTTCCGTACCTATTTATTTTGTGATGGTGTTTTGGTTGGTCGCCAGGGCTTGCCTGAGATTGGATGGTCATGTTGATAATGGAGAAATTATTGGATAATTACATTGGACATTTATGATTTCATAGACAACTAGCGACCCGCCCCTGTTTTGCACGGTTTTATGACTGGACAAAACATTGCGATTTCCTTGTTATATATGTTGGTTAATGTATTATACACATTAACCTTAAGGACTACATTTTGTTAATGATAATGAAAACCGCGTTATAATCCGTTGCGTAGTTTAGAAGTACAACAAACACGAAAAGAGAGTTTAATAAAAATGTATATATAATTATATAGATTTATTAAAATCACTATACTGAGTTCTTAGCAAGTTCAAATTAAACAAGCATTTGGGCGGTCTTATCGTACAAGGCAAAGTTGAGTGTGTAGGTAATTGTTGAAGTGAAAACTTCTTTAGGCGCGTTAGGCATTTTTTTAGATGGGAAAAACTATTGAACTCTCGCCAACTTTTGAAGCTCGCCTCCTATTACATGGGACTTAAACCTAAGTGGCGAAATGTAAGTGTACTATAGGTAGACATCTGCCTTACCCTTTAGGATTACAGACTTGATGTTTTGTTTGTTAATAAAAGTAATTAAAACAATCTAATTTCACAGCAGCAACTAAACTTGTTAGTTTAGACTTTAAATTCAAGCCTTCAACTCAGTACACACAGACAGACGTGTGCCTACCTCAATTAAGAGTGTATAACTAGTCGAAATGTGCGTAATTCAGGCAAGTGGGGTCTCGTATTTATTTCGTGTACTGTCAAGGGCAAGAATATGTGTAGAGGGTCAAATTAAATTAACAGGTTAATTCTTGTAATTAAAAATGGTCAAAATTTTCTCGCAATCTCATCTAAGCGACAATCAAAGTTAACAATATAAGGAATATTAGAGGCATTTTTGACAGAATAAGACAGATAAGAATGCGAACGTTCTTAAAAATGTGACGGTAATAGGCAATACGCTCGCCCCCCAATTACATGGGATTTAAACATTACTGGCGAAATGTGGGTGTACTACACGTGGACCCTGAGCCTAATCCTTCGAGCAAACACGGCGTGATATTGTATTAAAATTATGAGAATGGTAATTTTAATATTTTTTGAAGTGTTAACTTCTTTAGCGGCGTTGTACACTTTTTTTTGTAATGGGTAAAAAATGTTAAACTTGCGTCAGGACACGTGACCCTGATCGAAAATTCGTAAGACGGATGGAGAGTAGACAGCCGGCGCGGCGTAGGAGTATCCCCCTCTCTTTCTACGGCGCGGCGAAAATGTATAACCGACACCGCTTCGGATGTGTTCGGTTGTCCTCGAGATGTACTCAGTTTTAATGTATATCCGATATGTCAGTGAATGATGGCAAAGTATTCTGTTTGTGTTTTGTTTTCACTTCTGTCGGCACTCCCGGAGTGCCACTGTTTTTTAACATAACTTCACGTCTCTGAATTTTATCAATTTTCTTCACAGACGTGATGGATATCGTTATCTAATCATGTTTCCAGCAAAAAAGTAATATTTCCTGAAATTCATTTGAAGTAACATCTGATTACGGGGTCAACGACCATGTGTAGGTAAACTTTAGAAGAAAACCGTTTGAATTTCACTAATTGTACATAATTATTTTTGCCGTCGACTGTACTAGTCGGAGGACAAACGCAAACAATGGACCCTATTCTAAGTGTCCTATTAAGATTTCAACTACAAATGTTTTGTTCAAAGCACGTAGGTTTGTGCGTGAAGCTGAATGTAATTATGGAAACTTGAGTGGAGAGACCTCTTACGTAGAAATAATCATAAATTCATGTTGATTTTCATCAAATAAGTGGCAATTGCTACATGCATTAGAAAATGAGGTACATAATACATAAAACAGGAGGACACATTTTCACGACAAAAACCATAATTTTTATTTCAGTCTAAAAAATCGTAAATTATTCGAAAATACTTATCAAAACTGTAGATGGAATTCTAACATCCTTCGTTAGTATCTGTAACGGTGTGTATAGCTAGCTACCAAAGTGAACTAACCCTGTACTGAAGTTACCACAATAGAGAGCCATAGAGCGTGTAACGAAAAATATCATCACCTAATAAATAAAAAATGACGCCATGATCTCAATTCACCCCGCTAAACGGATCATAGAACCATTCCGATTTCTTTACGGCAATTCTGCCACCCCCTTCTATTGTAGGTATCGTCGTGAACATATTTCATGATAACACGGCTAGACTATGATGGCTTAAGCAAAGTAGGTGGAGCTTGCAAAATAGTGTATGTACATACTGTCTTTATCTTTTTATTTTAGTAGGGGAAGCTAAAACTCTCCAGAGCGTTTGGTTGGTGCAAAAGAAAATACACTTAAGAGGTAGTAACACTTGGCTTTCTGTATTCTTGGGCTTCTGTATTTTTGTCTTAAACGGCACAATTATACAGAAGTAATTAAAAGAAAATACGGTAGTTACCGAAAAAATAAAAACTAAAAAGCATGAAATAAAATAATATTCGCAAGATCGCCCCCAAATTGTTAGAAATAAACTCCCCGTCACCGCGTCACACTCACAATAACGTTCATATTGAAAAGTTCGACAAAATTCATCATCAGAAATTAGTTTTTAAGAAGACAGGTAGAAGAGCACGCACGTGTCTGCTTTTAAACCACTCAAAAGCCCTCCCAAAAAGACTCAACAAAATCGGTCACGCGTTTCCTAACATAAGCCAACACAAACGGACGGACGACTTCGTTAAGACCAGATTATAAAGCTTCAGTACGTCATTAGAGAGATCCAACAATGCCTCTAGCGTGGGGTTCCATTCCCGGGTGAAGCAGACTGGCACAATTTGATTTGATAACATGTAATCTCTTAGGGGTGAATTTTGAAGGGTAGTTCCATGTTAAGGGGTAGTTATAGTGTCCCTGAACGTTATTTGTTAGGGTACCAGGGTTTTAAATAAAGTGTATTTGCTTAGCTTTTGTAATCTTGCTTAAGGATATTTGTATTTTAAAGTGCAGGGGTACTTAGGTTAAGTTAAAGTTAGATGCAGTTAAAATGTAGGAAGGTACTTATTTCGAGGGGATAAGTTAGTATTAAGTAGTCTGGGAACATACATGACTATTTAATATGGCCTGCTATGACGGTCTTTGTGATTGCGCTATAGCCATATTGCCAAAAATACCATGCTTTTCAAATAATGTAAAAGAATGTCCTTGGAGTTTTCTGGCCGTTCTTCTCCATAGAGAAGAACTTTTCCATTTTGGAATGCGCAACTAGCTTCGACTTTCTGACTGACCGACTCCTTGACAATTCTAAAGTGCCTGTAAATGGTTTAATTGAATTAAATGCTTTTAATTTGAGTTTGAATATATTATATTAGCTACCGCAAAAAAGTAATTCTACCTCAAATCTGAAGACAAAATGACATAGTCCAAAATGACATAGTCCAAAATGACATAGTCCAAAACTGACAAAAAGGGGTCGATTTTCATTTGTGTAACCTTTTACAAGAAAACAAAAAACCCAATTAGAAACTACTTGCTGTGTAATTTTTTAAATCAAAGAGTTCCCAGCTTCAAATTAATAAATTATACATATACTGAAGATGGTGAATCCTTTCAATAGATTTACAACCTGTGCTTTCATTCAGCACTGGTTATGAACCAATGGAAAGCGTTCCCCACTCGTACAAACGTGAGTATTATAAGCTTCATTCAATTATCTTACTAAAATAACTCCTAGCGTAATATGGTTACGTCGTTATAGCTTTTTGTCAGGCTGCAAATTTTTTAGAAGGTTCACTTCGAATAATAAATACAGGAGAGAGTCACTGAAAGAATTTAACCACGAACAAATAAAAATTATAGTACGTTGATCATGACTGAAATGTTTGGAAAAATTATAATTTAGATTGTACAAATTTTTCCCGCGGCTTCGCCCACGTGGGAGTCTGAAAATACACCACGGTTACTACCGGGATTAAAGTACTCTGTGTTAATCCAGGTAAACAAAATATTAATTCCGTAATACATTGTTTTCATGTAACTCTATCGGTGTACGCGGCGCATGCCAGTGAAGCTCCCAGTCGGCATGGTTTTTTCCGACATCTTCAACAATCATCGTCATATTTCAGCAAATTTACACAAAACCGTACTGAATTGTTCACCTAAATCTTCCACATGAATCACTCCGTTCATGAAAAAAAAAACCGTATGAAAGTCTGTTCGGTGGTTTTAGAGAATATCGCGTTCAAACAGACATGCAGACATCCTTTTTGCCCGCAATTGTTTTAGGTAGGCTGAAATTACAGCAACAAGAAACTAATTAATCTTATCTCAAAGATTTCCTAGGTTTATTAGTCAGGTTTACGAGTACCTCTAGGGGACTATTATAAATGATTTTTAACTATCCATATTTAACATGAACGTGCAAAATTTATGAAGAAACCAAAATAATGAACTTAACAAAAATGAATGTAAGGCACTTCACAAAAGTATACAGACTCACTTATCGTTTATTAAAGTAAAACAAGTAACCCAACATAGCAGTCGCCGAGCTAGTTTTCTGATTTTACCGAAGATGAGAACAAAGTTTGGCAAAAAAATGTTAACTTTTGAAGGAGCACAAATTATATACCAAAATACCCTCATGTATAAAAAAGTTGCACTCTTTCAATGCATTCAAAACTCAATTAGCTGCTTATTTAATCACAAATAACACCTTTCACAAAAGTTGAATGCATTGGATGGATGTATCATAATATTGCTACCGTGACGTCTGTGACGAACCTTATATAATTTCTATTTTAAGCATTGTTCTCATGTAAGTGACTTTGTGTCATTTTTGAGAATAAAATATCTTTAAACCTTATTATAGGTGACGATTACCAAGTTTCATCCAGTCCATTTCTCCAAATAACAAGAAAATCCTAATCCTTCTGTTTAAATTCTGTCCCGTCACCCCATCTCAAGGGGAACCTCGTCTAAGAGGTATTATCGTGTACAAAACGCGGCGATTTCGCGACACTCCCCGACTTCCCCTAACCTCACACCATGACATACCAACGACAGCATTACAAAGCGACAATTTTGTATAATTCAACATACATCGCCGCATTTTTCCAAGAAGTTACTTCAACTTAGTAGAAAAACGGTAATGTATGAAGTGTAGAGAAAATTTCGATGTGTTTAGTAAAGGTTGCTGATATGACTGTTTCAAGAATCCATACCATTGCGGTGACAAATGTTTTTTTTTCGCCGTTCGTGTGGGGATGGAAATTTTTATTTTTTTCCTCATTTCTGGAGGGTTGTGAGCGGTTGAACAAATTGAAGTTTTATGAGAAGTGTTTGCAAGACTTACGATGGTGGTAGCAGTCAAATGTGTGGTATTTTTTCGGTAATACTGAATGGGTCAGCGGAAAGGGTCGATAGGATAGCCTATATGGTTTGAAAATACTCTTCTAGCTTTTTGCTCGATAATTGACCCTTATAGATACACACATATGAAAACGTACTTATACTTCGTCAGAAAAATTTAGTGTTTATCAAATTGACACACTACTCCAACTAGTCCGGTTATAGCCACATCATACAGCTGACGAAGTATGATTTAGTAAACCAATCCCACCCAAAGGCAACCATACCTTTCAACATAGTATTCCATCATAAATAAGTCATAACAGTTCGACTAACTAATACATCACCAATAACAATCATAGTAAAACCTTCTTGTCTCAAACTCATTATCTGGCGCCAAAGCAAATCATTTCGTAACACGATAAGAAAACTTCGTTAGCGTATTCAGCAAATCAACAAAACGACCTAATTTGACAATATAGTACGGAGTCACGAGGAAATTCGTTTTATGTGAGAAAACATTTGTACAAATAAATGAAGAGAAAGAAGGCGAGATCGGAAACAATGGTGGATTTTGAGAAGATTGATGTGGTGAAGAATTATTACAAGACAGAGGAAGAACAAGAGGACATTTTTCCACTTGCAGAAGTATAGTTTCTTGTGAATAAGTTAGTACAGGGAAATATTATAGAAAAGCTGGTAATTGACTGCGGTTAGGGAATTAATAGTCACCGATAAAATCATATTAATGATCTTAGGGAAACCAATGTCCAGCAGTGGACTACAATTTGATAAAACGACAAAACTTAGACACAGTGATCATCAATTGAAAATAATATTATTGCAATAAATTATCACCATTCGTAGCAGAATTGTTGATCATAGTAAGTTGTTATTTGAAGACAAGAAAACAGTGGTGCGAGAAATATAAAGAAGACATGCTGCACCAACCTCAAACAAATAGGCATAAGGAAAGGAAGAACACAATAATAACGCTACTGCCTACCCTCCTGAACCTAAAGGTAAGAAAAAGGTAGATGTATTTGTAAAGGCAGTTGACGATAATGGATTGCTTCATTGTGTCGATAAGAAAACTTCATTAGCGAGATTCAGAGAGACACAACAAACGGACTAATTTAACAAAATACTACGAATTACGGCAAATCTGTTTAGGTGAACACACACTTGAATACGGTAGGGTCACGGAGACGACTTCTTTGTTGATGATGTCTTTCATTAAATTATTACTTGACCGTCACTAAAGTTTTACTTTTATCGTGGACTAGCTTCTGCCCGCGACCAACCCACCCCGTCGCGTCGCATCGGATCACCTGCCCGCAGTGTCATTTCGTTTTCGTTTAGCGATCTTTCTGACTTTTTTTCTTTTTGCTCGGCTCCTGATGGTCATAGCGCAATTTTAAATAGCCTATAGCCTTCCTCAATAATTAGGCTATCCAATATAATAATAATTTTTCAAATCCAAATGGTAGTTTCAGAGATTGGCACGTTCAATCAAACAGACAAACTCTTCAGCATTATTATAAATATGTATATATATAGATAAAGATAAGTTCAAGGAAATTTTCACATGCATGACGTATTGACAACCAACACAGAGGACGACAAACTCAACAAAATCGCCTATTCAGCAGTCCAAATCTAAGCACATACTGTGATGCACTTAACAATAAAAATAAAACCAGCAAATAAAAACTAGCTGCTATACTGAAGTCGGAAAGAGGGTGTCACAAACAATTGAACATTCAACACAACACAACGACAATAATCTCCGACAAAATTCATTTAAATCACGACAAGTCGCATTGTCGCAAAGTCGCATGCTGTGCGCGATTCCTTAGAGGGCTTGTCCATTGAGTTACGTGTGATTTGTGTTGCGGATACCGAAGGACAGAGGGCTGAGGTTGAGGGCAATGCCTCCCTTTCCTATTTATCCCCACACGATAGTTAAATGCAATCTTCTTCCATTAATGTGGACCCTTCCTTTATCTTATATTTTCGTGAGTTATTTCGCACATAAAAAACAGTGTATTTTTTCTTATTTTGTGTAATAAATGGTAACGTTTTGTGCTATGGTGGTATGTGTTTTAGTTTGAGCACTTAGTTTGTACTTAAAACTTGTTTTCAGACTAATGAGCCACTTATTAAGGTTGGCACACATGTGGCACGCAGTTTTAATAAGTTAGACTAAGACAGCATCGTTTTTAAGTCTTTTAACTGGGCTTAAAATGCAAACTTATCAATAAATTAGCTCAAACTCAGTTGTTAGTCAGTTCCCGCCCACTAAATGACAAATAACTGAACGTAATGTCCAGAAGTCATGCAAATCTTCTAAAGTCACTACGACCCCAATACTAAGACAGTAAATTAAACAGCTAACAAAATGTCAAAGCACTATAAACTTCACAACCACAACACAACACATTTACAACAGAACTAACTGAACCATAAAATCTTAAGGCTCAATGGCCGAACTTGTGTGGAATAACAGTTGGAACTGAATGTGTCCACAATTGCCCGTATCCCTCATAATCCGGGGATCCTAGCAATACTACACTCGATACTGAACCCGAAATATTCGTAGAGATAGTGCAGAAGAACCATTTGATAAGGCAAATTATTAAATTGCATAAATTGAAGATGAATGTAGCCGAGCTTTCTGCATGGGCAAGCGTTACCCTGACGTGGCCGACTTGGAAATCTCTAAATAGACTTCGAACCCAAGTCGGCCGGGGCAAAGACCATCTTCACAGATGGGGGTTCACGAACAGCTCTGATCTCAGTGTGCATATTCGGCACCTTCCCGCAGTCAATAGCCCACCTTCCATCCTTCGCCGCATGCCCTGTCACCTGTGCACTGGATGATCTTATGACTGTGTCAGTGAGCGGAGTTCGCGCAGCTGACTTTTGGGCAAACACGTTGGTACTTTTTGCCATCTCTACGCTAAGAAGAAGTGTAGCCGAGAATAGAGTTAATTGGCAAGCGTTTGGAGAGTGTAAAGTCCAGCAGTGCTACAGGCTGATGATGAGGAAGAATTCACAAATGACAAAATACGGATCACCAATCTTTCTGTTTCAGTAGAATACCCAACGCCAGTTGGTAGTGTGGCTTGCTCCATAGCTATTGGACTAAACTATACATCGGAAAAATCGTAGAATAGGGAAGTAACCAATAATTTTCAGGACAGGTCAATATCCGAAATGAGCAAAACTGGGACAGATTTGAACACATGGGAAGACAGACACAAAACATAGGTGACATAAAAAATAAACAAAACACTCCATAGTCCAATCCCCTTGTTTCAACAAGAACTTGGCAATAAGAGCAACGGCAGTTTTTTGTTTGTTAAGATTTGTACAGACTGAACCTTCCTATCTGCCTTCCCCCTGGCATATATTTCTTATCCCCAGCCTCGGAGGGTGGGCAAGCTTTTAATCCGACGGTGCAAGATTGATGGTAAGTCAGTAGGGGGTGGGCAGAGGTGTCCCTATCGAAGCTAGTTTCACGCTACGGATTAGGCGGATGTCTTATATTGATTTATTTGTGTTAACTTGTTAATAGTGATAATGCTGTATGGGGTGCGTTTTTTATTTGTTTTTGGGGGAAGGGAATTTTTTATAAAAAAAGATTTGACGATTTCTTGCTTTAAAATAAAGCTATTTTTTAAAAGCTTTCTTCTAGGGAAACTACCAAGATACTTATTTCAGATGCCACAGCATAGCCAGGTACCAGGTAACCATAAGCACATAAGACGTTTCATATTACGAATGTAATGTTAGGACATGTAATACCCTTGTATTGAACTAGTAGAAGCGAGAAGCAATGACCCGTTGATGTGGCGATGCTTCGTGTAAGCCTATGTCCAGCAATAAACAACTTTAGGCTAAACTAGCTGTGCCCGTGACTTCGTTCGCGTGCATGACGGAAAACGTTTTAATTTTTTTGCGCGGAACCCTAATTCTTTTTCTAAAATAAAAGTAGCCTAAGTTACTCCTTATTACATCAGCTATTTGCCAGTGAAAATCCCGTCAAAATCGGTCCAGCCGTTTCAGAGATTAGCCGGAACAAACAGAAATACAGACAAAAATTGTAAAAAAAATATTTTGGTATATGTACCGTGTATACATCCATATGCATTTAGTAAAAAGCGGTTATTTTAATATTACAAACAGACGCTCCAATTTTATTTATTTGTATAGATGATGATAATTACGAAGATGTGCCAGAGAACTACTTAATATAAGGAATACCTGGTACATCCATCCAGTACACTGCCAAATAAAGATAACTCTCTCCTAATACTCAAACTCCTGCAAAATTAACGTAGTGCGTTATTCCCCAAAGGTCTTAGCACTAAGAATACAGGACCATTTCCAAACTACCTGGCAGTAACTCAAGAGGATCATTGGGTTACCATTAAATAAATTTATTTGGCTATTTACTGTGAAATTACGGCGAACGGGACTCGACTCGCTCTGCCCACAAATATTGGTCTGCTGTGATGAGAAATTATCTGATCAATATTCTGGATATAACCGGTTCGAACTGGAAATAACTAGTTTGGAGTTCTATTAATAATCATTGTGGAATAGTTTCCGATTTTCCTGGAAAGCTCACACTCGATTTAAAACGAGATACTTTTAATGCTATAATTAACAAAAACAATTATAGATTCCTAGAAATGGTTTAATAAACTCTATTTTACTTCAGAAAATATAATTAATTTTATTTATAGCACAATTTTAAATAAATTGCCTTTTTTACGTGAAGTGGTAAATAAATGTAGGTATTATCTTTCTTTCTATTTTGGTAACCGTCGCGTCGCTCGTAGACACTTGCAAATTCAATGGAATTCGTTGATGCGGTTAATTTCTGAAACAAAGTTCAGGTCTCGTGGGCCGACTTTCTCCACAATTCACAGCAATGGAGTAGTAGATAATAATATGTCTTTTTTTACAACAAATATAGAGATACTATAAAACAGTATAAAAAGTTAGTTCGATTCCCAGATTGAAAAAATTGGGTTTGCAATGAGGAATTTCTCAGCGTAACGTTTACCCCAATTACGTGACACGTTCAATTACAATCCAAACGATTTTGAAGGAAATTGCTAATCCATTGCTTCATAATTATTAGATATAAATTAAACAATGTAACAGCTCGAGAACGTACCTAAACTAAAACTAAATAAAAAAAAAAACTAAATAAATAAATAATGTAATTTATATTTTTGAACTGTCCAAATAAATGACATTGTGATGTGTTACGCAGGTAGCTGCGTACCCCTACGTACTCTATTTCATTAGATTTTAATATAATCATATGTACGTGTACCGTAATGTGGTCGCACTATTCATTTGTACCTACCCTTTGACAAAACAAAAGGCATAATAAAAAGTTTAAAAACTAAAACCCGACTACTGAAAAGGATGAAACAAGAAAGTATACCTATTCTCGTGGCCGCATGCCGCTGTACTAACATACTTATAAGCTATATGGTAGCAAACGGCCACGGGAAGGTACTTTCTTTTTTCATCCTTTTCAGTAGTCGGGTTTTAGTTTTTAAACTTTTTTTTATTCCGTTATTTTGGAGCTTATTTTAGTAATACTTATATTTTTGAAATGTACTAATTAAGCCCTTTCATTTGATACCCCACAAGGCACCATCCCAAAATATTTATTTATAAATTCATTGCATTATGTCTTCTAGAGGGCGCCATATTGAATTTAGTGTAACGTCATATAGCCTATAATGAGCGGACGGTTAAGACGCTTCTAACTATACCTCATTTGACAAATTATTATGAGTACTTTTGAAGTTAGGTGGGAACAGATGAACATACATACATACCGATCAAAATCAAAACCCTCCTTTTTGCTTCGCCGTAGTCGGGTAAAACTTGGGTCATAGTTTCACATATTATTATTTCCACTTCCCCAGTCTTCCAATCCCCCATAATAACAAAAAATACTAGTGATTGTAAAAATCGGCAAACTTACCAGCCCGCCACAATGGCCGACCTTCTCCACAAAGGGTTACATTAACCCGCCATTGTTTCTGGCAACACTGGCACACAATACCCCTGAAACTCCCGCGTTATTTACAGTTTATAATGGCAACATTGATATTATAATATCTGTTTTGGTTGAAACTTTAGATAGTAGTTGCCCTTATTGTTTTGAAGTTCATGGCTTTAATTCAGTCCTTGTTTGTATTTTGAGGTTGCCGCGCCTTTTTTGAATTCATTACATTATACATAGTTACTTTATTTCCAACTAGCTTCTGCCCGCGACTTCGTTCCTTTGTTTTAATAAAAACAATATCTTATGACACTCGGCAATACTGTAGTGACCCCCGGTCGACCGCGTCGCATCGCGTCGCCCGGCCACACTATTACTTTGTTTTAGCCTTGAGATGTTGTCGAAATTTTTCTTTTTGCTCGGCTCCTCGGCGATCGTAGCGTGATGATAAATAGCTAAATTATCTTCCTGAAGAATTGGGCTACCAAATCCAAAAATATTTATACTAAACGACAGAAGTTCCAGAGATTACCGCGTTCATCAACATAGAAGTATCGATTCGTGCGTATGATAATGTTATCAAGCGCTTAACGAATATTTTTTTATTCATTGTAATTTGTATAAAAGCGAACTCAAAACTGCTTCAAATAAATAATACAAAACAAAATCATGAATAGTACCACCAGTTCAGGACCTAGTATACCTCCCTGCGGAACTAATACAAGTTGGTCAGACTGAAACCATACATAATAGTAATTAATATTACTAGATACCTATTTGAGGCATTGGCAGGCAAATAGTAACAGTTTTGGTTGAAGTTCTAGGTAACTGTTCGTTCATTTACAAGCAGTTCCGAAGAACGAAGCGTGTTGTATTTCATTAATTGAATATTGAAAGAAAAGTTAGTTATTAATAGAGTTTGTAAGTGCAGTTTATGGGAAATCTCGTTGTTGAAATACCATTTATGTACATAAATACAGTATAGTAGGTACATAAGTACAGACGCCAGCACATCAACTGTCAAATTTTTTTAATCATCTTTGAACCTTATACTTTAGCGATAAAGTTGAAAATCTATTATAGAAATTTGACAAGTTGTAGTATCTTGATGTGCTGGCGTCTTTACTTTAACATGCAGTAGGAAGGTTATGATGAACCAAAAATATAATAGAATACAATATTCTGTATTATGTACACCATTTGAATTACAGATATACATATATATAGAAATTTTACGTAGGGTGACACAATAGCAGGCAAAATTGCTGGATAATTTTAATAATTAATACATCAATCAATTTCTAATACTACGTTATCCTTACCCATGAATACCACTAAAGGTTATTTCAAAAATGCATAATATACTGATCAATCTAAACTATGTTTTTCTTCCACCATTTCTTTCCCCACACTAGCACAATGAACAAACGTGCTGAAACCGTAACTAGTCATCAGTTTAAATATGCACGGAGAGCTGCACAGCAGTCCCGTACCTTAAATAACAAGTGTCCGGCCGGAGTTACACGACAGCCGGACAACCGGACAGCTATACGAGCAACCTTTGACCAGAATGTATAGTCTGACCCGAATGGAGCGTCCATTTTGATGTTAAGGTTTCGGGGTCAAGTTATATTTGGTTCTTCCTGGTTCAGATGAGAGGTTATATTATTGTTATTGATTTTGGAAACATTGTATTCTCCCTTTGTTAGAAATAGAGTAGAGCATGTGTGCATAGAATCATTGGAATGGATGAAAATAGTTCAAGATATATTCAAGGTAAAATCAGAAATGAAGTTATACAGAAAATAACTGGAGTTAAGACATTATTTATTTTTATTAAAAACTTTATGCACAAGTAAAAACTGTACAAAGGCGGACTTAATGCCTTGGGCATTTTCTACCAGTCTACCTTAGGGTGATGCAGAGACAATTCACAGCAGGTGCAATAACAGTGAAAAAAAAAAAAAATTAGAAAATATTTATAAAAGATATAAGAATAAATACATATATACATACATACAACAAAATATATATATATATAAAATAAAAAAAAATAAAAAGTTATGAGACATAAACAAGAAACCCTACGACAACTCAATTCTGAGACGAATCTGCCAACTTCTTGTGTAAGTGTTCTCGAGCTTTCACTTTAAATGTGAACCGATTGGTTACCGTCCTGATATTCTGAGGGAGCGCATTCCAAAGGAAAACCGCCTGGACAAAGAAAGAAGACTTTATAAAACCAGAGCGATGAGAAGGACAACGAAGCAGACGATTATTCTCGGACCGAAGATTCTTGCTGTGTGCAGAGCATAAATATTGACAAAGAGAAGTCAGATAAGAAGGAGAAGTGGGTTTGTGAAGAATAGAAAACAGGGTTGTCAAAGCCCTCAACGCTCTGCGCTGCCGGATAGGTAACCACTTTAAAAGTGATCGATGTGCGGACACATGATCATACTTGCGAAGATTGAAAACGAATCGAATGCAGTTATTAAGAAGTCGGTCAAGTTTATTGAGGAGATCTGCATTCAGGTCATAGTAGCACACATCACCATAGTCAATTATGGGGAAGATAAGGGACTGTACAAGCAATGCCTTAATGTGTGATGGGAGAATATTTTTCAAGCGATAGAGCGACCGCAACGTTCCAGTGACCTTCTTGCTCACAATCGCGACCTGCTTACGCCAGTCAAGGCAAGTGTCAACATGCAAACCCAGATCCTTGACGTCAGAGCTAAACGGAATCACTGTGCCATCAAAGATAACCGGTGGCACCGTTAAACCATTCAGCCTCCTCAAGCTATGGGGGCTCCCTACAATGATAGCCTGACACTTGGTTGGGTTAACCGCCACACCAAAGCGATCAGACCAATTTTTGACAGCTCGTAAATCCCGATTCAGCTCCTCGACCGCACCGGATAAGCTGTCAACACCTGCCTGACA
This sequence comes from Hydraecia micacea, assembly GCA_914767645.1. Lineage (NCBI taxonomy): Eukaryota > Metazoa > Arthropoda > Insecta > Lepidoptera > Noctuidae > Hydraecia > Hydraecia micacea. Next base: position 439,714 of record OU611801.1, on the reverse strand, counting down.
GTAGAGCTGTAAGTCATCAGCGTAAAGATGATACGCACACTGAAGCTCCGAAGTTATGAGATCTATAAAGATAGAGAACAAAAGTGGAGATAAAATGCCGCCTTGAGGGACGCCAGTTTCAAGATCACACCAGCTGGAGCTAGAGTCACCAGCGAGAACTGATTGCTGACGCCCCCGAAGATAGGAAGAAAACCATTCCAGAACCTCGTGAGAGACCATGCGATAGGACAGGATGGATAAAAGGACTTCGTGACTGACGGTATTGAAAGCATTCGAAAAATCGATCAACACCAGTACTGTAACTTTAGTGTCTTCCATTCCTCGCCTTATATCGTCAGTCACTTTAAGGAGAGCAGAAACAGTACTGTGCCCGGGCCTGAACCCGGATTGGAATGGACTGATGAGGGAGTTTTTGTGAATGAAGTTGGAGAATTGTTTATGTACACAGGCCTCGAGTACTTTGGATAAAAAGGGAAGGATGGAAATTGGACGAAAGTGACTGAGAAGAGTGGGATTAGGGATTTTAGGTAGTGGTCGAACATGGGCTTTCCGCCACAGGGAAGGGAAAACACCGGAGTAAAGGGAGAAGTTAACTATATGGGAAATTGCAGGAAGTAGCTGATCAACCGCTCTCACGATCATGTGTCGACTGATATTATCACAACCAACAGCTTTGGATTTGATGGACAGAATAATCGTTTTGATCTCTCCCGGGTCGACTGGGGTGAAGGCAAAGGGAGTAATATTGGGTCGCGTCAGACCAGCAAGGAAGTCAAGGGTTTGACATTTGGTTGGATTATCAAGGGTAGGAATAGTGGAGAAATCATTACTTTTTTTTATTAACATTAGCTTGCAGAGTAAGCAAGCTGAAGTGGCAGTGGGCTGGCCATGTTTGTCAAAGAACCGATGGTCGTTAGAGCAGACGAGTCATGGAGTAGACATCAAGTATCGGCAAGCGTAGTGTGGGATGCCCACCAACTAGATGGACCGACGACCTTTAAAAGGAGACTGGGTTAAATTGGACGCAGAAGGCAGAAGACGGGTGTTGTGGCGCAACCAGGCAGAGGCATAATGTCCAGCAGTGGACTGCGATAGGTTGAGTTGATAGATTGATATTCAATGTTTTGATTATTCAATGTGACATTCAATCTTAGGAATTCTTAATTACCCCTCTGAAGCTTAAACTATATATTTGATTAGTTTCTAATACCAAAGAACAGCATTGGATTCTGTAGGATGACATAATTAGTATTTCTTGGTAAAGCAAATCTTTTAATTGGTTGTAATATTTAACTCTAATTCCTTTTAAGGCTTAGCTATCGAAATCTTTAAGGAGCCACTCCACACCAACCCCTGGCTAAGTTACGCACATGTACTACGTTTTTATAATACTACGTTTTTATAATATAACTCACGACCACACTATGCACGAATTCATGGCTGATAAACAAATGAACCGCGCAGCTATCGTCTGAGACCTCTCCGTGCATCTCCTACGTAGTAGTGAACAGTCAACTTTACGTTTCTGGACATAGGAACCGGGTCTCATGTCCGTAATTTATGCCCACTTACACAACACACAGCCCACTTATTAGCATTAAATTGACCCACTTCAGCCGACATTTGAAACTAGGTTGAAGATTCTCAACAATGTTCTGAAGTAATTATAGATTTGAATTCTCACTTCGTGTAGTGACCTGGCCAGAAAAGTTTTAATATTTTGTTGTTTACGTTCAAGTTTCAAAGTCAACTACTAATTATGGGCTTCAAATGTCAGCTATAATTAACAATCTGATTAAAATTTAAAGCTTTACAAAATACTGAGACTTAGAATCGACAAATAGAGAGAAGTGGAAAGAAAATTGGCAGACGACTTCCCTACAGTGAAACAATATAGGCTTAATAACAACTACGATGACATTAAACTAATCCCATCTCCTTACAGACAGATTGGTAGCAGAAAAGGGACGTTGCTTCCCATTGTCTTATTGTAAGTAAACTGTAAATTTTTCCAACATTGATGGCTCATCATCTCCATCGGCCTAGTTTTTTCCCGACTATGTTGGGGTCGGCTTTGATTCAACGGGATACAGCTGAACACCAGTATTTTACTTGGAGAGACTGCCTTATTGACCTCCACAACCCGTTGATAAGGCTAGTTGTCAGACTTTCAAGCTCCCGAATACCCGTAAAGAAATTGATGGCTGTCAAGTTCAAAAATTAACGTAATTAGAACCAACCCTCTAACCAACATTATTCTAACAATTAAATTCAATATTATAATTGAAGGACCCGCCACGCTAATAACAGTAACGCGGGTCAAAACGACCGCAAACAAAATGGCCGGCCTCCTGAATACTTGGACAACTATTCCGTCTATTATTACGAGACTCAAGGACAAGGGCCGCAGGATGTGGCCTTTGCGTGACCTTAAATTTTTTTATGAATGTAATGTCGCTAGGCTATTGGGCCCGAAGGAAATACTTTTAGAGAATGAGCTGATAATAACAACCTAATACAGCTACTGTGAGCACCAATTTGGAAGTCGCGTGAAATCGAGTGTCGAGGGTCGAATTTTTTTGGGAATTGATTTGAGTTAACTGCTGCTGCTCTTTAACTTTTCATGATTGTTAAAATGTGCCTGTGTCTTGTATTAGCTGTTGCCCGCGACTTCATCTGTGGTCTAGGATGAAAATATGATGCCTTTGTCCTTCTCCAGGTCCCGAGTGCGACGAATGTACAAGTATCTCCCGGGCCCCCGACTCATGGTACTACTAGGAACAGAGGAGTTTTAGTCAGCTAAGGAGTCCGACGTAATCCTCCTTTCTTATCAGACGGAGGGTATCCATGAGGATTTCAATAAGAGAAAAAAAAAGAGTACCTATCTTTCAAATTTTAAGTACGGTGGTTCGGCCTGAAAATTTAACAAACAGAGAGACAGATTTACTTTCGCGTTAAAAACATTATGAATAGTATAGATGGATGCCCCCCGTTCATTAGAATGAGTACAATCGGCGTATTTATGTAATAAACTACTACTGAACATAAACATGAAACGTTGAATCGGATCACAAACAGCTGTTTTCATCAAGGTCTGCTAAGAAATGTATTTTATTTTTATCTTCCTACGATTTCACAGTTGCGTGGTCAGATTATCATCTTATCTTGTCAACGTTAGGACTGACACCGGCTCTCTATAGGTGGTATTTACTTCTATGTAATTTTTATTAATATTATATTTTGTAGAAGAGCTCGTGAAAGATTTTGCAAATTCATCCCTGAAAGTACTAGGTACCGACTGTGGTTCCTAAGTATATCTTGCCCATTTCTGCCGTCAATTAGAATACATTACTGTGTTTTGTGTCCTTTAAAGGGTATTCGGGTGAATTAAACCTTCATAAAACCTTTCACAATAAGCACTTCTTACACAAGACGCATCTCAACTTTGGTTCTGGTTGATGGTCACAATGCTAAGCAATAAGACGCCTATGATCATCGCCTGTGTCCATCACACCTATGTTCCCCAAAGAGTTGGGCAGAAGTGTACCTAAAATACATCCGACACTTTAAATCAAAATTAATAAAAAAGGTTTGCGTGGCAAGTTCACACTGGCAGCATAGCCAGTTATGTTTGATTCTCATGTAATAGGGGGAGAGCCTATTGCCATCAACCGGGCATAAATCGAAACTACAAGCTCATACTGAGAAACTTTTAATGGAAACCAATGACACTTAAGGCATTAAGGCGCTGCCCAAAAGTTTTTATCCGCATAGATAGGCGTATTGGTACATATTACAAGCCAGATTTTCTGTTGAGTATTGTTAAATGTTCAAAAAAACGACTTATTTAAAAACATTTCATAAAAATAAAATAGTATCATGATAAAACAATCGTAAAACAGAGCCCAAAAAATATTTTTCGTCGCATAATTCACACAATTTTGAGCGTAAACTATCATAATTATTTTATGTAAACACTCAAATTGTCATAACTTTTAAGGAGATCAAGTTAGGGCTCTCGCACAAACATATTTTTTACTACAAATAACCCCAACTATCGCCCTGTTTCGTTTGATCCACGATTTTTTGCCCATCCTGTATATAACTGCCCCGTTAGTCTTGTGGTCGCAAGCGCGACTGCTGAGCGTGGGGCCTGGATTCGATTCCCGGGTTGGGCAAAGTATTATTGAGTTTTTCCATTAGGAATTTCTTAGTAACAGCCCGGAGTATGGAAGTTGGCGGTGTGATACCCTCGTGCCTCGAAAAGCACATTAAGCCGTTGGTCCTGCACCTGATCTCTCTCCGATCGTGTCGGATTGCCATCCCATCGGACTATGAGACTGAGGGAAGATCCAGTGCACCTGTGTCTGCGCACACACTTGTGCACTATAATATCTCCCGCGCCGAAAGCTAGTCACCGTTGAGATTGGCCGCCGTGGCCGAAATACGGTCTGGAGGACTTTATATACAGAATTTGTCTTCCTAAGTTCCATACACAAACACCACTTTACAAATACCGCCCAAAACCTTAATACACAAATAAATTGAACTTTATGCCTTCGAATCAAGGTGATATAGTTTCTTTCGGGGTTGGAAAAGTAGCGTTGTTTAGCAAGTAAGTATCGTAGGACTTATTTGGGAAGTAATAATAGTTTGTCAGATGTGAGAGTGATGCTTCTGAAACTTTTGTATTGAGTCGACCTGATGCTCTTTTGTTATTTTTTTAATGAGTTGGTCGCCAATGTTTGGAAGTTTTTCCTTATGTGTCATTATGTGTGTGATTTGGGTGAGTTGAAATGAAATGTAACAACGACGTATGACGTAAAAAAGGATACCCTAAAACGTTCAAAAACTGTCTGTAACAGGTCAGGCACTAAAAAGTAAAACGTCCACGGCAAATAACTCTTAAAATTCAATTGCTGAGGCAACCATGGGGTCTTCCCTGCAGATTCAAATAGGGGGACCCTACATAACGACGTTATGTTTGGGCACTGGGCAGAGATGGCAGGGGGAAAAGTGGGCAGAGGGCAACGTCGGGGGTAGTAGGTGCCTCACGTAAGTCAATTGTTACAGTGCTTTGGTTTTAATAGGGTTTTTAGAGTTTCTATGTATTTTTGTAGATAAGTTGTAGTTCTAGGCATGTTTTGGGATTTTATGAATGTACTGCAGGCTACGGAGGCTTTTACCGCAATGGGCGGCACTTACACCTACCAAATACTAACATTATAAAACCTTCATCTTCGTGTCGATGGTCCGACAGTTTATTGAATTCAACCAACATATCAGCACCTACTGCATGACTGACAAATAAAAAACGAAATAAGCAGAACTCGCTTGATGGAAAGTGATATTGAAATTGGTATTATAACAGGAAGTGAATTCTTAAATTATGACAGCTTGACGTAATGGAAGAAAAATATCTAGTAAACCTACTCCATATAAATTAAAATAAGGGCGGAAGAATGACTAGCTGTGCTTCCAAGATTTTGGGATGCGTGAAGAAGCCTCCTCATGTAGCGCAGTTTATTCCGCCAGTTACTCAACTGAACCGAGCGGTCGGCGCATCCTGGACAGTCACACCCAACACCTTATTTGACTGGCCAATTCATTTTTTGTGGTGGTAGGGCTAACGTCCGCCTGGTTTGCGACCACCCTCCCACCGGAGTCCGGCGTCAAGCAGCCTGCTGTGTTTCGTCAATGCGTGGGAGTTCCAGTGCCTTAGGCATCTTCTGGGCACGCTCGTTCCATCATAGACCTCATCCATCGCTTTCCATCAGGCGTGATCGAGGTCAAGAGCGTGCCCATTCAGCAATAAAAAAAAAGATGGAAGTTAATCAATATTACGTACAGACGCCAGCACATCAACCTACTACAATCTGTCAGATTTCTGTAATAGATTTTCAACTTTATCGCTAAAGCATAAGGTTCAATGTTGATTGGGAAAATTTGACAGTTAGGTGTAGGTTGATGTGCTGGCGTCTGTACATCTTTACTAATATCATAAAGAAGTAAAATTATTTGTTTGTTTGTAATCTCTAGAAGTACAGATCTGATTACAATCATTCATTCACTATAGCAAGACAGCAAGGTACACTATTGCTGAGTGCGATAGGATATTGTTTCATTCAAGTGGATGATGTCTCGGGCAGAAGCTAGTCACTGATAATAATTATAATACTTCGGCTTTATTCAAATAACAAAGGGAACGGAAGAAACATTTTCATAGAGAACCGATGTACACGACATGACGATATTAAAATGACTTCAAAAGCTTTAGTCTACCTTTATAATATGAATAAAAAAACGTCGCATTCGCATTGGCATGACGTTACTCAGCATGATGAAATCAGATTTTAAGCATGTACAAAGAAAATTATATTTTTTGCACATTAAATATTAAATTTGCACATACAGAATAATGTAGGTACTTACGAAGAAGTAATTTTTGCAGAAGAGCAGTGATGGCTTAGTGGTAAAGGCCGCGACTTACGAGTTGTAGGTCGTAGGTTTGAACCCAGACAGACACTTTACTTTGTGTAAATTATTTCATCACCACTGTTCTCAAAACGGTGGAGGAAAACATCGTGAGGAAACCGGCATGTCCTAGAACCAAAAATTCGAAGACATGTGACATCTACCAATCCGCACTGGGCCCGCGTTGTGGGTTACGGCCCACTCCCTCTCACAGAGAGAAGGCTTATGTCCCAGCAGTGGGAACATTATAGGCTGATTACGTTATGTATGTATGTTAATGTTTGCACTCTCGTAAAACGAATTCGTAGGACAACGGTTTATAATACTGCTACAATCATCATCTATCTGCATAGCCTTTCCCAACTATGTCGGGTTCGGTGTTCAACCTAACCGGATTCTGCTGTATACCAGTAGGATATGGGTAACATTTTTAAAAGGTGCACAGTGTTTGTGTGCAAAAGGGATTAATGTTATAAAAATCACACTAATATTATAAAGGCGAAAGTTTGTGAGTGTGTGTGTGTGTTTATATGTTTGTTACTTCTTCACGCTCAAACGGCTGGAGCAATTTTGATAAAATATTGTATGGAGGTAGCTGACACCCTGGATTAACATATAGGCTACTTTTTATTCCGCTATTCCCACGGGATCGACACTAATGCGGGTAAAACCGCGGGGCGCATCTAGTAAAAAAATACCCTTTTGCAAACTCTGCCAAAGCTCTAAAATACCATAAAATTTTAAACACCAGTATCTACAGTAACAGCTTAACGCCACACAATATACAGAATTGTAAAAGGTTAAAAATTCACAATTGTGTGCATTGTGAATGGATGGTGGCCTGTAGGGAAATCCGGCAACCAACGCCAAAAGTATTCAGGTAATTCTAGTACTACAGATTCACTCTTACAAACCTGGCTGTGAAAATGTTCTGTGTGCTGGTGCTGGTTCAAAAAGTGTTTCTGGGATATTATAAGTTGCAGTCATAACAGACACTAAATATTTAAGAGCAAAGGCATGACAACTAAGCAACTAAAAATATAGGGTCAAATTAAATTAACTAGCGAAACTCCACAGACGTGACGGGTATCGATATCCAAATAATTATGATAAAGTAAAAAAAATTGGATGGTTTTTTTCCAAGGTCATCGACCGCAGTTTTTGCAGAAAGTTACCTACCTACTTGAACTCAAGTGAATTTCTGCACTAACTAGTGTAGGTACTTAGATAGGTACCTACTTTATTTTTGTCTAAACTTCACAGACGAGATTGGGATCGATATCTAAACACGATAAAATAAAAGAAAACCGATGTTCTCATACTGCAAGTAACAACACTACCAGCAGTCGTAGACCCCAAAAAAAAACACAAACAGAATACTTTGCCACCACTCATTGAAATATCGTATATAAGTACATTAAAACCGAGTACATTCCGAATACAGCCGAACACATCCGATGCGGAGTCGGTTACGGTAACAGTGGTGCGAATTCAATGATTTTTTCCCATACATCAAAAATGCCCAACGCGCCTTAAGAAGTTTTCACTTCAATATTTTTATTTTATCGTGTTTAGGTATCAATACCTATCACGTCTGCAAAGTTTCGCTAGCTAATTTACAATTTTCCAAGTTCATTGGAGATACTATTTAGAAATCCTGAATGTTTGGTCTATAGATGCAAATGCCGTTGCTAGACACCTTGCGTCATGGTCAAGCGAGTTCCTTCTCTGTGTGAAAAAAGACCAAAAGATACAGGCCATCGCATCACACGAACCCCCTTACTAATAAACGTATTATATCAGATGAATAGTTACACACCGATTTCTCTCTTTCAGTCGTCAGTAATTTGACTTTAGAAAGAAGAAGACAAAGCGTTGTGTAACTATACGGACACTGTACAACGTTTATTAGTAAGGGGGTAATTATAAAGGCGAAAGTTTGTGAGTGTGTTTGTACGGTTGTTACTTCTTCACGCAAAAACGGCTGAACGGATTTAGATGAAATTTGGCATACCGCGGGGCGCAGCTAGTAAATAATAATTTTATACTGGAAGTGTGGCACAACAGGGAGGAAGCTTATACCCAGCAGTAAGTGAAACAAGACTGCCTATGATAACGACGATGATAAAATCAATATTTTCAAAAAAAAAGTACCAAAAATCGCACTTCAGCCAAACATAACGTCATCAACAACCATGAAACTCCACATAAGCCAGATATTACGCGAATTGGCCGGAATATTTGGTAAATTTAATATATAAAACATATGAATCGTTCACTCTCCCCGGGGCTTGGCGTAATAACATATTACGCGTAGCGGTACAGACAGCAGATCAGGCGGTTAATTAAAATGTTTTATTTATTGACATCAAAGCGTGTAAATTCCTGATATACCAAATGGTTCGACAGAAGTGTAGGCCGTGCAGCAATTTGTTAATGTCCCGGTTTGATATGAATGAATCTTTATTTAATGAGGGAATTGTTTTGTCAATGTAAAATATTGTGTCGAGTTTTGTGTTTAGATTTATCTTCTTCATTTGGTTTCATTTGAATGTTTGATGTTGGCAATATAATTACTGTGTTAGGAGAATGGTAAACCAGTAATTTACAAATTACTGGCTTTCTGTTAAAAAAAAGGGTGCGTTTCACTGTAAAAACCTACACACTAAAATCCAATGACAGGTTTATTTTATTTTTTTAAACAAAAGTAAAGTAATATTTTCCGCTCGTAATTTAAACTAAGTATGCAAACCCACGGTAAGCTCCATAATCATGTTTTTATCTTCAATCAAAACTTAAATTACAAGCAAGTCGTAACTATTCACAACAATAAAACCGCCTTCATATATAAAAAAGACTATAATTTGAACAAATAAAAACTTTGTAACTTTATTACCGCAACCTCAACTTACAGTGCCCTTAACAAGATGCGAAGAGAAAATACCCGAAGTTTTATTATGAGGTATAAGGTCTCAGTAATTGTTCGATCTAAATCGACGATCGACGTTATCGACCAACATTGCCATCATTTTATAGATGACCGGGAGAGATACACCATCAAAATGTTTATTGAGGAATATGACAGTAAACGTACAAAAGAAGAAATACCTTTCTAATATTGTGAGAAACCTGCATTTAGATTCAACAAACTGTGGTGAAACAGTTAACGATAACATCTTGGATAACGTTTTTGTCGACGAAAATTGCGACCGTCCACCAGAACCCTAACTTTATCTTAAAATCGTACACACGCAAAAATTATCAAAAGATTATAAAAGATTCTCTTTCAAGTAATATCTAACAAAACGAGCTTTGATCTGATTATTTAAACAAAATTCTGAAAAGAAAACTTTCAACGGAATTAGTGATCAAACGAGAAATGTTGGTTCAAATCTTTAAATAATTGAAATAATATCGGCTTCAAGAAATTAAGTTGATTTTTCGTCTGACGTCTGACCAAGAGAAGTGTTTTTAGGAGATTAGGCAATTGTTTGACTTTTCTAAAATATTAATATCTTTGTTTACATAGAATCTTTTGTCTGGTATCTTGTAGCCAAATAGTTCTTAATTAATTAAATGCTATTAGCTTTTGTGAAATTTGTTTTTTTTTGTATAGCTGCATCATAAGGCCTTTTTACCATTTCTAAGTGCCGATGAAAATGAAACTGTATTGTAATATTCCTATCAAACACATTCATATGCACATGAACTCTCGCCTTCTTCCCAGGGGAAGGAAGAATCTTCAGAACGTCACCTGCTACGATCCTTACATACTCCTTTTGCTTCGTTTACGTTCATACATCTGGTCAATAACGTTATTATGATAATAGATGGCGCCACGTGTATTGTTGTTTTCCTCGGGAATAGCACTTTTTTTCGGGATGAAAGGTACCCTATGTTCGTTTCTGTACACCTGACAACGTATATGTAAAATTTCAGGACGATCGGTTCAGTGGTTTAGGCGTGAAAAGGTAACAAACAAACTTATTTTCGCATTTATAATATTAATTAGGATAGGATTTCACGCAGACGAAGTCGCGAGCAGCTGCTAGTTTCTTATAAAATTCTAGATAATTCTACGTCTGAACACTTTTCATCGACATTTCCTTTTCCCAAATACATTTCATCATCGATTTCCCTATAAATAGAACTCGAAAAACAATTGCGTTCCCTTCACGGAGCCTTATTCTGAAAGCTGTTTACCTTGAACATGTTACTTCAAACGATTTGAAGCCAATTCTTGGTTTTTGTTTACATCACAAATATGGACGTGTTGGTACGAAATGTAATGGGATATTAAGTATTTACTTTGTTGAGGTAACGTCGGGATGAGGCTGAATATTTAGACTATGTCTGTCAAAACATCACACCCGTTTTACACAAAAAGATATAGCATAATCAGCCTATAATAATGTTCCCACTGCTGGGATACAGGCCTTCTCTCTGTGTGAGGGATTGGGTCGTAATCCACCAAGTACGGGTTGGTGGATATCACATGTCTTCGAATTTTTGACTCTAGGACATGTCGGTTTCCTCACGATGTTTTCCTTCACCGTTTTGAGAGCAGTGGTGATGAAAAAAATATGCGAAGACGATATTCTTCTGTGCACTTATTTTAACAAATTACTATTTGGAGCAAGTATGGTAATTATAGCCATACCTACTAGCTGACCGGCGAACTTCGTACCGCCTCAAGAATTAAATAATGTGACAAAGTTCAATAGACACGTGGCGCCATCTATTATCATAATAACGTTATTGTTATTTTCCTCGAGAACAGCACTTTTTTTCGGTATAAAAGGTACCCTATGTGCGTTTCTGTACACCTGACAACGTATATACAAAATTTCAGGTGTTTAATGTTAGAACAGAGTAATTACTTAAGATAGGAACTGGACAAACTCTGAGAGTAATTACTCTAGTGGTGGTAACTGTGTCATTTCTCAACGAGAAGGAGACCTAATAAAATATGTAAGTACATAAAGCATACCTACTGCAGCAGGTGGCGTTCTGTATTTTCTGTCTACCCAAAGAAAATGGCGTCAGTATGTATACGTACAGAAATATAAATAAATATCTAGTACACATCAATGATTTCATCACACCGAGAAGATACTATAACTGAACACTATATCAAGTCACAGCGTGTTGGCAAAAAACAGATGATTTTAAAATAATTATTTAGAAATCATCATATTATTATGAACACATTTGCAACCAGTACAATATATGAAGCGTGCCTCGTACGGAAATTGTAAAGTAAAATTGGGTAGTCATTTCATAAATTGCATTCGACCTGACCCGGTTGCGCCTCCCGGCACCCCTCACGGTATTAAATCCGAATATTGCCATGTTAATAATTTGATATATTATTTGATAATATTTAAATACGTTTTCAGGGGAAATGTTATGTATTTTGCCAAATGTTCCTGTGACATTAAATTTTGGTTAGATTTTTTTGCTTACCTTACTTTTTAAACGACGTATATTAATTGGTGTCCATTACAATACAGACATTTTCATTCATTATGAGACACTAACCTTTATTAAATTATACTTTACCAAATTCTATAACAAATGTATTTTGACAAAGACAAACCCGCACTGATTTTGAAATCGTTTTCTTTCGTCAGGCTTCACGAGGTAAAAAATCATACTCATTCTACAAAGCTAATGAAATTCAAAACATTTATTTTTAGCGTAGTCATAATTGGATAAAAACGACTGAGACGAATGAGAGGGCAGATCAAAAAACCATTCTTGTTTTCCTTTTCGCCACATATCAGAAACAAACAATGCAACAGAATTGAAAGCGAGACTAGACTGAAACCTAGACTAGACTGAAATCTAGACTGGATAGCGAAACTTTAATTAACTGAACGCAGCAAAAACGCAACAAAAACGCACTAACAAACGTCACTCGGTTTCTATCTTCAAAAGGATTGAAATAGAATTTAGATAGCAGAGTTGTCGTTCGGAGAGTGGGTTCCGCGTTCTTTTTTTTATTTTTATGGCAATCATCATTGTTCTTTGAATGTGGTAATTGCATCGGAAGGATGAACTAGCAAACAATAATATAATACCGTGTCAATATCGTATGATCTTTAAAAATGTATTTAAATCTTATTTGATTTTTTCTAGAGAATAATCAAAAAGTACTTAGACAGCTATGAAAATAAGGCAAAATTGTGCCAACATGCAAACTTAGCAAAGATTTAAACAGTCATCAATAATTTTCACAATTAACATAATAACGAACGAAGCAATAGGAGTATGTAAGGTTCGTAGGAGGTGACGTGCTGTAGTTTTTAAAAGACGTGACTATGTGTAGATATGTAATAACCAATGATAAGTTCCACATACAATGTTATTAAACATTTTTAATTTGTCTGTCGAATACGAAAGTTTTGATTAAGTACTTAGATTATTTAATGTTTATTTTATAATGTGTGTCTTAGGTATTTGTGCAGAATAAACCATTTTCTTTTTTTCTCTATTCTTTCATTTCTTCCACCCACGATAGTGAACTAAATAATAAGAATGTAAAACCTACGTATCTCTAAAAGTGACCAATTTTGTCAGCTCCCACGAACGCGCGCGCTCCCGAAATTGAATATCGCGACCGCTGCCCGCCAGACTCCATACATCACGACAGAAATACTGAGCGCACCGTAAACTTTGAACTTGATCTAGTTTACTTTTAGAAACTCTGCGGTATTTCCATGTTGAAAATTTATGAAGCTGATATGGAAGTTCTTGTAGATGAAGAGACATCCAGACTCTTTTGCAAATAAGGAGTCGGAACTGTCACTTCTTTTTATGTTGTTAACTTTATCTACTTGTGTTTGTTTTTTTCGTCATTTTCAAATGTTACGAATCTGACTTTCTCTATGGTAGGTACTGTTATTAGTTCTCTCTCATTGATATAGTTCAGTAGAGATAGATTAAGATATTTCTTCAAAATAATAATAATTATAGCGCTATTTTTAAGCCTTTTGCAAACCTGTGTCTTTACTGTGCCTGAAAAAGTGGAAGTCTCCTCTTATGATTCGTATATTTTGATAACTTTTACCTGTAGTGTAGTAGCCAATTATGTTCACCTCAAAATATTCATACTCTGCAGTGTTAGTGGTTGTCAGTGGTAGTTCCCGCCACGCTCCAGAGATGGCGCCACTAAAAATGCCGGAAAGCTTTTAAGCTCACGTCACCGCGGTCACGGTAGAGAACTGATTGGGGGTCGGCTAGGCGAGCGGGTGGTATAGATTTAAATTATATCATCTATTCTGAGTTTTTTTTGCACTGCAACAAAATCATAAGTCATTTATTCAAACTAGGCTGAGAATCAGCACTTTTCGAAAGTCAAAATTACAAAAGAATCCCCCAAAACGCCCACCCTTCACCAACAACAACAAGATGTCATTATTGTAACTCATAAGCTATCATGTAAATATGAGATTAATATTGTAGCTGCGTAGGTACATTAGGTAAGTAGACATACTGATCATATTTCTCAAAGAATATACCTATGTATTATTTTTAGATATATGATCAGTTGCCAATAGGTATTAAGTTTTGTAATGGCTTGTTCTTTATTTTACTAAGGTTATCATCATCATTATCATCATTAATTTATTTTCCAGAAGTAATATTACACTACAGACTAAGGTAAAAAAGGTGGTTATTAAAGTTTCACACAAGAAGTAATTATCTTACCTGTATTGCGAACACCCATGTTACTGTTCCAATGCGCATGTCTTTTAGTCAATTCTGACATTATTTACATCAACATCTCTCAAAAAATAATAATTAAAATGACTGATTGTTCGGGTCAATTACCGAACTATATTAAACATATCAGCGTAATTGCGAAACCGAGCTCTATGCCTTGAATATTTTATGTTACCTATTACCTAGCACCTAAGTAAAACAGTCAGTACGTGTTCGGATAGCATATCGAGCGCGACTCAATCTCATCTCATTCACCTCATTAGTTTTAATCGTGATCCCATTTGTATTACTGAAATATACCTATCTTTATAATTTGTAATCTTAGTTTATCTTGATCTCACCCCAACCCTGAACATTGGTCCTTCGAGCCGGACTGATTAAATCAACAACATTGGCAACTAACCACCCCACCTAACTTTACAACCACAGCGTTTCGCACGCCCGTCTGCTCCCACACATCACACACGTCCGAGTTGGCATGCTTTGTTATTTTGTTGCGACCAAAACAACAAAGCAACCCTGCGACCGGCGACCAGCGACCAGCATGCTCAATAATTCACTTATTTGACTTCGGCAGGATTAGGCAGGTTATTTTAAATACGACAATGAACGGTGGGGCTTAATAATACAATTGTGAAATACATTTTAAAGCATGATTATTAATTGTATTGGTTGAAAAATAAAATATCCAGTTCAGTTTGTGATGGAAGCTTAAATATGTAATATAATATAATAATAGTGGCTAGCGATAAATATTATTAGTATTGAATATTACAGACCATAACCTAACGCCTGTAATCCTCGAAGAGATAAGCGGAGCTACCTCTGCTTATATCAAGATGTGGGTGTACTATAGCTTATAGTACACCCACACCTCGCCAGTTATGCCATAAATAGCAACATATACAGGGTGATGGGACATTGACGCGCAACTTGTTACCATGGATTCAGTACATAGTTCTGAAACCCACAGATTATCTGTTCCATACATTTGACCGCGTAGGTATTGTAGTTTTCTATGAAACAGCTGATTTTTGTTTTGACAACCTACGTCGATGTCCCTGCAACCCTGAATAAAAAAATGTTTAATACTGAAATGACTGATGCGTTTCTATTTAAATATAATGATTCCCTTATATTTATTTTCCTTTACGCACTGGCAGTAATAACATTTTGCTGGGAAGAATTGCTTTATTGCCTTTTTTCAACCATGTCATAAATGAACGTTTAATTAAGAATTAAAATGATATGTAAGTACACAAATAACAACTTATACCTTATTAATACATTAAAAATATATTTTTATCCTCCTAAATAAAAGTGTAATTATATCCTGACTTAACCAACCACCATGTTAACGAGGTTGATAAAAAGCTGACCACCCGGCGTACACCGAACGTAGGTACTTAAGTACTATCATCGTTAAATCTCTTTCAATACATCCCATTAACGAAATAATGTGTTTGTTTCATCATTTACCGCATTTTAATTTTGTTAAGCAATGGTTATTTGAGCTAAAATATTTACGTGATGCGAATAATGTGAAATGTCGGGAAAACGCAGCCTCGCCGGCGCGAGGGATACATTTTCAATAATTACATTATTTGGTGTTCGACAAGAGATCGGTAACATTATTACCTACCTATACAAAAAACCAAAAAGTCTGGTATAAATAAACTGGTTCCATTGATGGAGTTTTTTTTTCTAGCATTTTTTTAGCATGTACTTTACTGTGAAGCAAAAACACTTCAAACAGTTAACTACTGAAAAGCTATAATCACTAAGCTTCTATGTGATGTTTATTTATTTATAAAAAAACAACTATATGCAGAAGTGCAAAAAGAGAAAAGAGGGGCCCGTGGCTAAATAATAACAGCCGCACAGGTCGATCGATCAGGTTAAGATACCAAAAGTATTTGCCCTGCAGTGAGACAACAATAGACTGGTATTGTATTAATTATTATCCTATTTTATCCTTTATCCAAATACCTATTTTTTCATTTTCATCTCTTATTTAATTTCATTGACAAACAAAGCTCTAAAAATCATATTTCGAAATCATTGTCAATCTAATTTTGGATACTTTCCACCTTCGACATTACATTCCAGTCCATCCCGATCGTTTGACAGACATCAATGACAGCTGTCACGTTAGAATCCATGATTTTGTAATGACGTGCTATTTCCATACATTGACAGCTTGATTGAGTCAATAATCGCGTTAAAAGGAATAAAATACGAGCCGCAAAGATGGAAAAACAGGGAATAAATGTGCTTTTAAAAACATAATTTTGATACCAATTACTTATTAATGTATTTCTGCGTGCAAAACGTGTGAAAGGTATGACGTTTTAACTACTTATTGTTTTGCTTTTTGAAATGTTTTTTTTTTAATGTTATTAGTCTAGGCACGTAAATATCAATCTATCAAGACTTTTCCCAACTATAACAGGCAACTGAATGCCAATATTTTACATGGAGCGACTGCCTATCTCCACAGCCCCATTACTGGGTCATATGATACTCTTTGGTAGGACTGGTTGTCAGACTTTTGGGCTTCTGACCACGTGAAACAAGTGTTAAGGATCTACGAATGTCAACCGGGACCAATGGCTTAACATGCTTTCCCAGGCATGGAGTACGTAATGGTCACCCGTCCACGAACTGACTGCGATAAGCGTAGCTTAACCTTCGACCGACCTATTCAGCTGGATAAAGTGGATAAGACAGAGATTAAAACAGAAGAAGAGCTAGCAGGGGATCCAGGGGGGGGGTGGAGGGGGGGTTCAGGGGATCATACCGGAATAAATTATGTGTAAGAAGTAGTGTAGTAAGAAGTAAATTATGTGTAAATTTGCATGCCCAAGTGACGGCAGAGCATGGAGAACATTATCAAAACATGTATAACATCTATAATACCCCTACCCAGGTTGGCAAAAAAAAATAAAAAATGATTTGATAAATCGGGCCATTGTAGCTACGTAACTAGTAAGAAAATTGTTAAGCTGTAGGAACGTGCAATAGTGTGATTGTGGGATGTTGTGTAATTGGCTAAAATTACAGTAAAGTCAATAAATTTTAAAATAGAAAGTTGTGAGAAATACAAAAAGAAAAAAAAAAGAGTGGCAATGTTTTTCACTTTCCATACGATGGAGTAACAATTGCATCATTTATTGTGACCATCTTCTTTTTTATCTTTATTTTTCTCTCTTCACAAATGTATAGTTATAAACAAAAAGACAAGAATTATAGCGTTTTGACAACAATGCACAAAATATGATCCTTTGTGAGAGACGGCGGCCATACCTACTAGGATACCCTGTGTGACGGATCACCAGGCTCTCACGATGTAATAACAATGACATAGTAGCAATACATTGCACCTATTTAAGTAATTTTACAAATACATTTGCCAGATATTTCAATCCTACACAATGTAGTACTGTATATTACTCCTAGTAACATACAGTACTACAATGTAATTAATAACCTCATTTGTGCGCCAAACTCCTTCAAACTTTACACACAGGAGAATAGGTCAATGGCTCAATAGTTCCTAGTTTCGTGTGTTTTACAACTAAAATAATGTTAAACTGGGCGAAGCGTAGGAACGTAATAGCTAAAATTACTCTATTAATTACATTCAATTCGTACATAAAGTAAGTTTGGCTTAGTAAGAGTTACAATAATATGTTATTTTTAGGATCATCATCATCATTTTAAACGAAAGACGTCCACTGCTGGACACAGACCTCCCCTAAGCACCGCCAATGCGACCGGCTCTGTGCTTCCCGCATCCAGCGGATTCCTGCGGCCTTCACAAGGTCATCAGTCCACCTTGTGGAGACCTTCTAACGCTACGTCTTCCGTTATGCGGTCGCTACTCCAGAACCTTTCGGCCCCGTCGGCCATCTATTCTGCGAGCAATGAACTGAGAAGGCCCTGTGTGATGCATTAGGTGCGACGTATTTTAAACGTGTTCCTGACTTAGGCTAAGCTTATAACCAGCAGTGGACTGCGGTCAATAAAAAGTTGACTGTGTCTTATTTATTTTTTCCTTTGAGTACTAATTTACTACTGTTGCTGACCTTAGCAACACTAGTAAATTAACACAGCAATATTTACATACGATCTTAATGGACACAAAAATATTAATAACACACCATTTTATGTAATAGCTAAGTGTTAGGACTCTCTGAATTTAAACTGTTCCAATTTATCTTTTAATGTTTAGCTGTATTATTATTTAAAAAAAATGTGAAGTATTAATCGAGTTTCTTTGCTAAGTGTACCATTACTTCATAATTAAAAAATCCTTACCTCTTTCTGCAGCAGCGTGTCCGCCCCCGATGACGGCCAAGACGAAAATGATGAGAATCGCTTTCAACGCCATCTCGTGACAGTTTCACTAATCACACCATTACCACTACACAAATCACTATTTTTTATTTTATTTTCACAACACTACTTAACTATTTAAAACATTTCTAGTCGGTTTTCATTCGGATTTATAACCTGCAAAGAGAGAAAAGTTTTATTAATAAACCAGTTATAATTTATTGAATTTATTCATTTGTAATTTATTAAATGAATAGATTTATTGGGTGAGTGTTATAAATGGTCACAGCGGGAATTGTGATTTTAATGTCGTGCTCTATAAATTTTATTAATTATTAATGACTGGTATCCAGTAACCAGTAATATTTTGTATAATTATTATAATCCAATTTGGTCCGCTCCTCTCAAAAAGTATAGATGCAATTCATTTTCTATTGTGACATTTTACTAGAGTAAAATATGATATCAATGAAAAGGCCTTTATTGCATTCCATATGTCTGATCTCAATCTGTCAAAAATACCTCTAGTTTCCCTATATTTTTGACAAGTTTTTGACATTGATTGTCGTTGAGATGAGATTATATAAGTATTACATAGATAAGTAAAAAAATTTTAGTAGGTAGTAAATAGTCAAACGATTTAATAATTGTTCACCAGTGCAAGATATTCATAAAGTCCAGATTTTGTTTTATTTTACATTTGCCTACACTTCGGGGAAAACAGTCTTGATATTATATTACATTTAAGTAAATAAGGACGGCAGGTTTTAAATTACCCACAGTAAAATTAACTAGGTAAGTTTACAAAGTGGTTAAACTCAACGAAATCAATTAAACTCATATTATTATTTTGCCGCGGTTCTAATAATTGGCGGCTGATTGGGCAATGAATACGGATCATTTTCTTTAAGCTCGTTTTCTGTAGGATCTATTACTTAATTATTGGTTTCACACAAACTGATAGCCTGTAATTAAAGTTTCAGTTTTATGATATTGAAAATAATAATTATATTTCCAGCCTGTTATTGTCCCACTGAGCCCAGTGGTTATGGCCTCGCCTTTCATGCAAGAGGTTTTGAGTTCAAATGCAGGTAATAGATTATCCTAATTATAGGTATTGTTATTGCTATCAATTTTACTGTTAAAACTTGATAAAATAGTAATACTTTGCATAACCTAAATATTAAGGAATAATGTAGCAAAACATAGAAAATATTCAAAACGGATATCCATCTTTTATGTTGTTGATATTTTGGATGACGGTAGATAGAAACGTCAAAGTTGTTCTTGTCACGGCTATAAAAGGGGGAGCTCCCAGTGGCGGGGATCATTCTTGTTCGAGACATCGACCAGAACGGAGCTCCGGCCAATTGATTTGTACTAGTGACGTTATTATGTGGAATAGATCGACCAGGCTGATGTCATGTAAGTTAATTGATATTATTATATTCCTTTATTCATCTAAATACATGTCAATTATATTTTTAAATATTAGAATATTAAAAAAATATATATAAAAACATTTAAAAATATAAAAAATAGTAGCCCACCGGTATCGGGAACAGGGTCCAAGCTACGGCGGTCAGGGCTCCAGAGAGAGATTATTATATTGATTATTACTGATAACTATGGTTTCTGTAAATGTAATAATATTGCCAATAATGCCAATGTTTTAAAGTGTATAATGAAATATTCCTAGCTATTCTTTTTATGTTGCTATTATTCTGAGTTCTCTTGGACCATTGTCCAAGAGGTATAATTAATTGTTTTTAAAATAATTATAATTTATGGCAATATAAGAGTTGATAGAATACTTTAATACTGTTTCCATGGAGTTTCTTGTCCTTCTTCTCCATGATGACCTAGATTTGGAACGACAACTAGTTTTCTGATTAATTACTGACAAGCCTAAATTGAAATAAATGTCTATCTTGTCTTTCTGTGCTTTATTTTATAAAATCCTTTCCCTACATACCATATTCATAGTTACTTTTACACATATTAAATAACTAGTAACCATTCTGATATGCAAAGCTTTATATTTGGGTAATATATGTATATATATATAGACTTTTATAGATAGATTATACTTCATTTTCTAACACAGGCAAGTGCCAATGTGACTTTTCAATTCATATTTACTTTGTCATCGATGTCAGATTACATAGTTACAGGATAATCAGCCTATAACGTACCCACTTCTGGGACACAGGCCTCCTCTCTGTGAGAGGGAGAGGACCGTAATCCACCACGCAGGGCTAATGCGGGTTGGTGCGTGTCACATGTCTTCGAATTTTACGAACACGGTGAAGGAAACACCGTGAGGAAACCGGCAGGTCCTAGAAGCATCGGTAGTTGAGGATAAGGATAAAATTATACTTATCACAAAATATAGAAGGAAATCATAAACAAAAGCTCACACGTAGAGCTATAAATCGAGGTCCATCTGGCTCTCACTAGCTCATCAGCCCAGCAGCCATCTTGCTGAATAGATACTGTTTTTACCGTGGCTTGACCTAACTTAGTCCGTTCCGATACGCGAGATGAAAAACGGTCATCATTTCAGCCGTAAGACGTTCACTGCTGGACATAAGCCTCAAGCACCGCCACTTCGGCCGGAGAAACGGTCACTCCATGTAAAATATTATTATTCAGCTGCATCCGATTAGACTGAAACCGACCCCAACATACATAGTTGGAAAAAGCCTAGGCAGATGATAGCTAGATAAACCGAACATTATGATCTGCAGTTCAATTCTGTCAACACTTTTTATCAATCTTTTTTCTGCATCTACATCTCGATATGGCATTCATATTTCTCATCGTTGAGAACTTCATTCGCTACTACTATTTTATTGCGAGGCTGAGTAAATAGCTACAATTTTTTTTCTTTCATACAAGTTTTCTTTCTTTTATAAGACTACCGTCATGACCTTGACCTTGCAGCCAGCTGCTTCTAATATTTAATATAATTTAATATTTCTTCCCAATTATTTTGATCTATGAATAAACGATAGAAAATTACTCCTTTGCTCTTTGAATCAAACGCTAGGAACTCTCTCACTCCACAGTCGGCCCAACCAATGCAGCAACAATTTTATATTTACTTTGATCTAAATTAAAACTGTATAAATAGTCTGCATTTTTGCGAATTTCCTGAATCATAGTAACACTGTGACCTAATTCTATCTTTGTTTGCGTCCATCACCTTTATTTCAAAATGCGATTGTCGCATAAAAGTAGTATTAGCTGGAGAGCTGACATTTGCTCCAGCGTGACTAAATATACCTCGTGCACCGTACCCAATGTTGTAATGACAGATTTAAATTTAGTAACTTAGTACTTCTTATAACAGAGCAGTTTTTTAATATAATGTCGTGATATTTTATTAAGAACGAATTTCAGATTTAATTGAAGATGTTTATTATTGGTAAGCCAATACGAGACGCGGTATAAAAGTCTGCTTTAAAAATCGTCTCTGGTATTCTGAAACTTACATCTACCATTTTGTTAGAAATAATCGTTAGTTTTCAGGCTATTGCTCACTTGTATATAAACATGAATCATTGATGACAAAATATCTAAAAACTGTCTAGAGTAAGTTTAGTTTTTTAACGTATTTTCAAGGTCCACATTTAAGAGGTATTGGCACTGTTTATAATCACACTGCTAGGTTAGAGATCACAATAGTACTAGATGTGGCAAATTGCCAGTCGTCGCCTAAATTACTATGAAGTCATTTCCCTTTGCGCATTCTAGCAACTAGAAAAAAACTAATTGGCTCGGTAGCATAATCTTTCATGCACCTTGTCATATAGTGAAAGAACTGTTTGTTTCTTTGGCAGTTACTAGACACTGGTAGTAATAAATCAATCGGCAGATTATAAGTGTTATTGCATCTAGCACGTGTCTAGCTTTGCGAGTTTATCTAGATAAACGATTTACTGAAACATTTGTTCGTAATTACAAATAGGCGTAGTATGGGTCCCAAAAGAACCCCTTCTATTTTTATTGCAAAGCAGCTTCTGTCAGTCCAAAGTACCTATATTTTCTAATGTTTTCGATGATTTTTGTACAGACCCCAAAACAAATACGAATCAAATTTATAATATTATCAAAACTGACAGCGAATACAGAGTTAACGTATCGAATGCTTGATTCAGAGCAGAAATTACCAAAATGAAACTTAACCTTTCAATGAAGACCGATAACCGATTGTTCTGGAGCGTCGTGGTATGCAGAACTCTATTTATAACCCGCACCACATCACTTTGGTTCCGTTAACAAAAATAAACGGTTGCAGACTAAAACTATTTCTGTTCGAGCCAGATACGCGAATATCATGGTAATTGATTACGTGGAGATAAGTCTAGATATTTTCACTTTCATTTTTCTTCTTAGTAAAAGAAAATAAAAGATTGAACGTTATTTTTTGTGTGGGATATAATATGATATTGGTATTTTGTCGTAGCATGTTTGTTTGGGCGTGAATACCTATGTTAAGTATATTGCTGAATTGAAAATAAATATTTTTATTGATACGAAATTTAAGCCATATAGCTGTTTTTATTGGAAATATTAATAAGTTTTATATTTTTTACCGAAATATGTACCTAAGTAATATCTAAGCGGTTTTACATGGAACTCCAAAATATAGACAAAGCACAACAAAATCATTGCAAACATAAATAGGTACCTATATTTTGTTTGTAGTATTAAGTCAGAACAGACACCACAGCGTCAGCGAACAGCGTCTTACTGGAAATTAACCTTGAATTTTGAACCAAGGCAGTTATTGTGTTTTTGTGAACTGTGAGAAAATTCCCAGTATACGTAGTTTGGTGACTAATAAATTAATGGCCTACGGCTGTGAATCCTGTTAAACGTAATCTTAATTATACTGTGGTGAATATTTTCTTGTGTAGGTATAGCAATGCCTAAAAATGTATTCTACCTACCTCTGGGTTTTAGGTGTTTCGTGTTTGGGTTTGTCTAAAACTATTTTAGTACCTATATGAATTTTGTTACCTGTCTTATTCATAGCCCGTATCTTAATTTATCTACGCCTACAAATCTATGTATCCTAAAATTACTTCCAATTTCGTTTTGAAGGTCAAGGCTTGACCCGATTCTCAAGAATGAGGTTTCAGATTAAGGTACCTAGCAGGTACCAATGTAACCCATGTTTGTCTTAAGGGATCCTAGCCTAATAATGGTCCAAAATAACAAGAAGCATTTTAGCCTACTTTTAGTCTAGGTTTCATCAGTGAACAAAACATTGTTGTTGATACATTTCCTTCTAAAAGCAAAGACTAGACGTCTACTTAATTGCTGGACATAAGGCTCCGCCACTTGGAACGGATCTGTGCTTCTCACATCTAAATGATTCCTGCGGTTTTCGCCATGCCATCGGTCATCAATAGCTTCAGTACAGGCAAAAAACTTTTTAAATGTTGTGACTGTGAGTATTCAGTACCTACTCAATAAATTCTTTTAGATCACTATCTTAGGTGTGCCATACGTTTCGAAGTACACACACAATAACATTGAATATTGGTAGTGTAGTGGAAAGACCTACGTTTCCAAGGAAGGTACCTCAAACATTCTTCCTCCTCACCACTCCGAGTATGTAAATTAAGTTCGTCCATTTAATTCCGGACTCACATTCATGTCTTGAGTGAAACAATTTGCGGCGTCGACTCATTACAACAGACTAACTATTTGCAGTACGATCAACTATCTGGAATGTAGGCCGAACTGCAGAACTACTAGGATTTGTTGCCTGATGTGTGTATCGCGGTATTTTAAGGCTCACGTCAATTTATAAGTTAGGTGTACTGAGAAAATTTAAACAAATATCAAACAAAAGCGATAAATAGTTCTAATAATGGACGACTTTTAGAAGATTGTGGGGAAGACCAGGATGAGACTCGCACAGACCAGAGACGCATGGCACAAAAGGGAGGAGGTCTAGACTCAGCTGTGGGTGGAGCACGGCTGCCAATGATGATGAAGATGACTTCTAAAAATGCAGATCTTAACATTACTTTACACCCCATATTAATCTTAGATTATAAACATTTGAAGTAGAAAAACCTAATCACACAACTCTCATTACACAATCCCACAATAAACTCAACGATTAAAAACACAATTTCAAAAGGAAACCCAATAAAGAATCCAATAAAACTAACTCGTTGGAACCGAGTCTTTCCGCGAAGTATCAAAGGCAGCATGGTGATAACAGCATGTATTCGCGTGTGAGTCGTGTGACGTCACACCAAATAGGAGAAAGGGGGATATTGACTCCCTTTGACGGGAGTACGGTTAGGGACTAAGGCATGGGAGGACACCGGTTGAATTTCTCGAAAGGGAAGATTGATGGAATGGTAGAAACATTTTAAGTGCAAAAAAGTGTTTACAAAATGAGTTTCATGGGAATCACGACGCTCCGAATTGAAGAAGATAACTAGATAAATAAAGTCCTACTCAAAGACCATTCTCAACGGAGAACAGCCTTCGGCGCGGGAGATGCTATAGTGCACAAGTGTATGCGCAGACACAGGTGTACTCTCTCTTTTCTCACTCTCATGGTCCGATGGAACGGCAATCCGACACGACCGGAGAGAGACTATCCTTGTTTTTTTTTTCACAGTCTAACACTACTTTTTTACTAATAAACAGTAAATCCTATCACAAAGTATTTAATACCGCGTTACTTTGTCGCGTCGTATACGGACTACCATTGAAATACTAGTGCTGTGACGTTCTGGCGACTCGTTCATTGGTTATTCGAGTTTGGAACAGATAAGTTTTGTATAGCTTCGTGGACGACGGGCCTTTTTGTTGAACCAGCTTCATACTCCAAAGGTACTTCTCCTGTAACTTGTACTCCACCCCATACTAGGGTGTCTACAGGTGCACCGTTATTGTCACTGTCTGTGATCTTCCACAGCTAGCGTGGTAGTACGGTGGCCGCAAATCAATCAGACATTGCTTTCAAGTCTGAGAGAAGGAAGGATCCTTTTTTTGTTCGTCTTCATTTATGTACCTAGTCTTGGTTAGAATGAAATGGCGGTGGTAGCGAAGTGTTTTTTTTTTGTTATGTATAGAGGTGATAATTTAATATTGAATCTGCCTTGTTGCAGACTGTATTTTTACTGCATAACAAAATAATAAAAAATAAAAATTTACGTGGCTTTAAGAACTCTATCACAGAATTGGATTACATTTTTCGATAATCTTAGTATTTAGTAATGTTTTCTTTTTGTCAATTAATTCTCATTAAGTTTCAGGTTTTAAAGCTCTAAAACTAGTAAATTCTGGACATAAAATAGTTTGCTCAAAAAAAAAACGATTTGGTACAATTAAAGTTGTATTACGAGTCCTAGCATTTGAAATAGATATAATATTTATGAGTTTTTACCGTTATTTATCTAGATCTTCATTGTTTTTTACCATTTATATGTATAACTAGATAAATGAACCAACAGTAATTTCAATTTACTTATTCAACAAAAACATCGTTGATTTAAATAAAATTCACATTACATACACTTAGAGAGTGTCACGAATACAGATCATTACTCAACCGGTCCTTTAGACAAAGATTAATAGCTGCCATTAATTATTTTATTTTATTAATTTATATAGCCTCGCCTCGCCTCTTAATTACCTGCATTGTAAGGTTAACGCGAATAATTTCAGACCTAAGATTTCAAATTAAGTTTTG
The DNA here is from genome assembly GCA_914767645.1 of Hydraecia micacea. Taxonomy (NCBI): domain Eukaryota; kingdom Metazoa; phylum Arthropoda; class Insecta; order Lepidoptera; family Noctuidae; genus Hydraecia; species Hydraecia micacea. The sequence goes on along the minus strand of OU611801.1, from coordinate 413,442 downwards.
AATGTAAGAGTGATAGATGATCGTCTTTTTGTTGTAGGTTGATGCTGAATATTTGATTTATTCTGGTCTGATTCTAGTTTGAAATATGGGTCTGAAATAAGAATGTAGTTCAAAAGTGTAGCAAGAAAAAAGATCTATGATAGCCCCGCGTTTCACCCGTATAATTCTCGATCACGTGGGAATATAGGGATAAAAAGTATCCTGTCTTAATCCAGGTCATGGTCTACTTATGTGCGTTTTATCCAAATCCGTTCAGCCGTTTTAGCGTGAAAGCGTAACAAACAAACATACAAAAATCAAATCTTTTCTCTTTATAATATTAGTTTTTTACGGAACCCTCGGTGCGTGAGTCCGACTAGCACCTGTTTGGTTTTTATTTACTAGGGTAACCACAACCATTCTCTAAATTTTGGCATATTTATTATTTGGGATACGTATTTAAATTCTTACACATATTTATAACTTTAGAATTGGACTTCATAAGTGACAATGGACTTGATAATCTTTGTGGGCGCCCTTTGTCCAGAAGTGAACGTTGTAGGCTGATATAACGATGATGAAAGGACAATCTGGTACGCTCTTTAAGTACCTACGTGAGACTTGACTTATTATCATACAAAAACATGGGAGTACGATGTTATCTACTACCTCTACCTATTTCACACATAACAAAACATCACGCCTGTATTTCCCCGAAGGGAAAGGCAGAGGAGTGCCTATTGCACTCACATTTCGCCAGTTATGTTTAGGTCCCATGTAATAGGGGACGAGTCTATTGCCATCAACCGGAAATCTCGACCCACAAATCTAAACTCTGGGCCTCATCATCTGCCTAGCCTTTTCCCAACTATGTTATGTCCAACTATGTTTTAAGTAATCTAAACTCTGGGCCTACCTACTTTAATTGATTTATTAAATTTGTAACCGTCTTCAAAAAGGAGGATTTATTTTCGGGCATAACTCCGTCATATATACACGGATTTGTAAAATTATTTTTTTAATGGATAAGGTATGCCTCAGGGGTGGTCCCATATAAATTTAAGTAACGTTGCCTGGGTAGTTTTTGAATTAGCTTCAATAATACGATTTTTTTCCATTTGTTTTATATTGATGGTGTTTTAATAATGATGTCGGTGTCAAAAAACGAAAAAGCGGAACCAACGATACCGACTTCCGAAATTAAAGTTATTTTTCACTTTGTAGTGTTTTTTTTTTTTTGTAAAAAGGTGTTAATAAATACTTGGACCATGCACATGTTCTTATTTCTGTAAATTGAAATAATAAGTAAGTAAATAACAACTGATCCCTACCTAATTAATTAATAAAAATAACAAAATTAAATCCTAACTTAACTAAAACTCTAAACAAACTAAAATATATAGCGTCGAAAAATTCATCCGCATCGCTGTCGACTGGCAATGTACCCAAGAGACCGGCGACATTACCACGTTTTATGGCAATGCTTAGCCTCTGGCCAAGATAAAAGCCAGCCCTTGGGTCACGGGAAGTGTCAACCAGCCGTGATTGAGGATTAAATAGATACTCAGTCTCCTAGCAAGACTTACAAAGCAAATCCAAATTAATCACGAGAGAATATTACAATAACTAATCATATTGAGCTCAAGTACTAAACAATGCAGAACACTTATAATATTCATGGGTAATATTGCTCGCTCCCGGGGGATACAACGCCACGCAAATATCCGGGGTTAGACAGCATCACTTAGATTGAACTCACTGAAGGGACCTGAGACCCGCTTGAACTACAAATTCTGACTCGGTCATCTTCAAACGATTCACAGAAACAGAACGATGATTGAAATTCGATTTGTGGTTTTTAAGTGATTTGTGGTGAAAGCATGCATAGATGTCGAAGGTACTAAACTTAACCGATTCTGATACAAAATTCAAAGAACTAAAGGACTGACATTGAAGACACAAGAACAACACAACGTCACCCTTTATTCTTCGAAGGGCTAGGCAGACGTGTACGCATGACGACATATCAAGCCAAATATTTCCAGTATTAGCTGACTTCTCATTGTACGAAAAGTCTATACAATGCAAGGTCAACTAAAACTGGAAATGTATAGCTTGATATATGTCGTCGTGTGTGATTAAGTACCAAGTAATAAGCCCGACCTATACATCAAACCTAGGGCTCGACGCAAAGCTACTCTAAGCATTAGACGTACTTCAATTTATTAATATCTGTAATAATACCGGTCTAGTCCCAAAATTAGTCTGAGAGCCCTTAAATCTTATTTATAGATTAACCACTAAGAAAATTCTCTATATAATATTATACCTTTGACCCAAACCTTTGGAAACCAAAATTGTAATAAGTACCTATGGGAACACATATTTATAGGCCAATCGGGCTTTCTAAGTATATCTACATGATACGGGATGAAATTGAAAACTTGCGCCAAACCAAAAATAGGAGGTGCAATAACTGATACATAATCATCATAAATTATCATTTCCAACATCTAAATTCTTTAAAAGAATCGGGTAATTATTATCGTCTTAGATAGTGCAAGCAGAGTTATTGCCTATAAGTAAATAAGAAATATCGGCGTTCCTGTAAAAAAACTACATATATCATTTTCTATCAAAACAAATAAGAAAATTAAAGGATCAATAATTAGCGCGCGTCCGATAAGCAATCTATTCATCGCAGAGTTCACAACATGAAGCAAGTTGGCAACGCGTCGAACCAGCGGTCATTTACATATTATTGACCGTTCCTACGAAACAAAGGGCGCGCGACGACGATGTTGTCAAATCGCTTGTATGTGTATCCCATAGATATACTCGTATGAAAGAAGGTGTATCCCTTTCCTTAATGACATGCTCTAAATTTTCTTTATAAGACGTTGAATTAGATGTTTTAATTTGGGGCACCTATCCAATTTCATCCTGTGTGCATATGAGACTTTTTACCTCTTCAACTAATTACCCATACATAAATAAATCAAGCTTTGTGAATATAACATATTTATTGTGGAGTTTTTGTGCCCGACTAGATACCCGTAACCAACCGATTAATTCTACACTACAACCTCACAAAGTAAGAGTAAGGCCAAATTTTTCCTACGACAGATAATTTTACCCGAGGAATAATTTTGAATTTTCGACAGTACGTACTTCCATACAAAATCTGTCAGACGTCAATTTTATTCCACGATTAAAATTATCTGTCGATTGAAAAATCAGCCCTAAATTGAGTAAGCATCGTCTGAGTATCTTCTCGATTCATCGTAGAACTGATTCATTGCTTTTCACCAGTCGAGATCGAGGTCAAGAGCGAACCCAGGAACAATGTAATACGAAATAATATGATACGGCTCATTTGAACAGTCTATGAAAAACCCTATATTTATCCATCAACAACTGCCCCGTGTTGTATAACTTGCGTCATAAATTCACTGCGTGAACTTTGCTAAAGTGACGTAGAACGTTGACGTCATCCAATGTATGACACAAAAGCCTAACAAGTTCAGCCTTGTTCGTCTAGCGGCCATTGTTTAGACCCGAACGGACCCAATCGCTGCATCGGTATTGGCTACCATTCTCTTCGGATCACTTCGTGAATTCAAAATTTGAAGTGGCTAAAAGAGGATTGAATTTCGAAACTCCGCTTAAGCTTTGTGTGGCGAAGTTATTGTGGAGATGTGAGACAGTTTCAGAGGTGGTGGATGGTTTCTATTGAAGCTCGGACATTTATGAAACACAAGATCAACATTAAATTAACTAATGAAACTTCACAAACGTGATAATGTTAGTGATGGGTATCAATATTTAATGTTAAATTATTATTTATTTATTTACTAACGACCCACCCCGATTTCTTTAATAATGTATTATGTCCATACACCTTCCTGAATAAATTCTCAAAATAGTAGTGAAAGCCGCATCAAAATCCGTTACGTAGTTTGGACGACCAACGCGGCCACACGGACAGATACAAAAATCGACTTTAATTTATTATATGTTTATAGATTTTGGCCATCTCTGGAATGTTTTGTCACAGTTAATTATAAAAACCATAACATAACCAGGCCTGTCCTGAGAAGCTACAATATTTAAAGATGATGGGTGGCCCTATAAGTAATCTTTGTATGTCTGAACACTTGGTAGACCGCGGACCCTCTGTACGTAAAGTATGTCTTTCACGGACGAGGTGCTTTCTATCCCCCAAATAAGGTTTGCGTGAGTTCACCGGTATTTCTAAAGGTGAACGACTGACGTGGGTGTAAGTGTACACCTGTCTGTTTCACCCCTCGGACTTGCCTAGCGTGACGACGCGACGTTGTGTATGACAACTTCTTTAGTTGGATAGAAAACTTGAAACAAAACTTTGAAACTTACGAACTGTTGCAAATTATTTAATTAACATCCCCCCACAGTCAATGTTTCATGAAGTGTGTTATATTATTTTTAAATACTTACGGCGTTTTTTTTTATAATCCTTTTCTTTTTTAATTTTTATTAATCAAGATAATATATGCTAACACTTAAAATAATAATATGTACATGTACATATATGAAAAAAGAAGCAAAAGAATCATAGGGTATCAAAAAATTCGTCCGCATCGCTGTCAACAGGAACAGTGCCCAAAAAGTGACAAGTTGCCGTTGTCTTTGGTTATTTAAATTTACTACTTACTATTAATAAAATACGTACCTACATACCTAAGTACCTAATTATTCTCGAACGTGTCGATTCAACACCTACTACTGAGTTATATATACTTAGTTGTTTATTTAACTTTAAACCTTCATCCTCTTGTCTGTCCATGGTCAGTATGTTCACAGCAGTTGCCTAAGTTGTCGTTTTCAAATTTCAAGTTACGGTTTCGTGTACGGACTTTTGGATAACGAAAACCCTAAAAGAACAATAATATTTCATCGTCCAATTATCTTCATTCTTACTCTTAAACCCAGTCATTAACAAAAACCATTTACACAAAAAGTATTTTTCTAAATCCAAAAACAACAAGAAATATTCCTGTCTTCTCTCTGCCCTCGGCCTTAACTCGCCGAGTTTATAAGGGGCACCCCTTATTCTGGCCATAATTGTACAACAGATTATAAATTAAGCCAGGTGGCTTAATTAAGTGTAGCCTTTGCAATAGGGTGGCTATGATTTTGGGGAGACTTGGTTCATGATGGATGTTTGCTGGACATAGGTTTTGGATGTTATGCATAATGGATTCTTTTATAATTTACGTGTGTTGTGGTAATGAATTAATGGGATGTCTTTGTGTTTTTAATTGTCCTAAATTGGGGATGGCTTGTGCTGCTGATATTTCAATGATAATAATGGTTTAGATATTGATCTAGAAAAAGCTGACAAAGAGAGTGAGCTCTTGGCTTTAATTCTCAATTCATGAAAATTTTGCCTTTTGTGTTCTAAAATATGACCTTTACACAATACAAGTTTGCCCTCATTGTTGTTACATTATTTTTAATGAACTCCACGAACATAACCTTAAATACATATTTAAAAATATGTTTTCATTCTTTCCTTTTCAGTTCAACTCTGACATTTCAGATTGTTTCAGTTCTTTTTATCCTATAATCCCTTAAACCATGGTCCCCCTAACTTTATCTTAACCAGGTACTTGTTAACTGTCACCTACACAAAGTTAACAGAATAACGACGATTGTCCAAACAATTATCGTTATCCGTTACATGAAGCAGAAGCCTTCTGAGGGGGTAAGCAGAGAGGGGGAGGGGGCAATGTGCTAGTTAATGGATGAACTTGCGGTTAAGTTTCGTTACAACGGGGATGGTTTTTGGTTTATTTATTTATTAAGTAGGTACCTATGTTTTGCTTTCGAGCCATGACTTTTCAAGTTACGACTAACGAAAGGTTATAGTTGTAGTTAGCGCCACGAAAGATGAGACCCCGCCTCCCGCGCTCTTTCCGCCGCCCCTTTGACGTCCGGTCCCGTCCCGCGCTCAGACCTCATACCGCTAAACAGACCTAAAATCGTGGGGTCCGCGCCCACTCGACCCGCTTAGACTCGACCCGAAGAATAATACCTGGATATTTCTGTTTTGATAGGCGTAAAAACGTCGATGTATAGTCAGACAAAAAAGTGTCGATTTAATGCTTGCACCAGAGTGTAAGTTTTAAATAATGTTTGGATAAATAAATTAGTAATTAAACAAGTAAGTACTTATCCTTTTTTAATAAAATATACGCTTTGTACTTTGTAATAAACATCACAGATTATTGTTAATTATCATTACAATCTTATAGCTAGTGCTACGGTGTTATTTATTGAATCAGTCTTTATACGTGATTATAATGATTAGGTTAACAAGTAGGTACTATAACTTCTAAAATATAAAAAGAAACATGATTGACTAAATTAACTTTAAAAAATAAACATTAAGTATCTTAAAGAATACAGAACTATGTAGAAACAACACAATTAAGATTAAAGTTTTCATTACAAAATCAACAATAAAAAATAAACAATTTTCTATAAATAATCAACATTCAAGTAAGAACAAAAAATTTACAAAATACGGTTTTCAATACAAAATCAACAATTTCTTTCTATAAATAATCAACTTGAAAAAAAAAATACAAATAATTAAATAGTTTTTGAAATAATCAACAATCGAGCCGTTTCTTGTAAATAGTCTTTTAAGGACATAACTTTTTGTTGATATTTTTTTGTCAATATGGCTAAAGTATTATCATTCTCAATACTTTTCTTGTTCCTTTGGCTGATTGATATGTTGCGATCGCGACGGAATCTAAAAACAAGAACTATACTTAGTACATAACTTTACAGTATTTTGATAATGAACAAGATGTTGTATACAATATTTTACCTTTGTTGGGCTCTATCATATGTAGAAATATCCATTTCAATCATTTGTATCAGTGAAATCAAATTAGGATTTGTGCCCAAAAATTGCTTAAGACGCTGATTCCATGCCTCCACCAAGTTTGTTGTTCTGTGGAGCTCATTGTAACAGCACCATTTTTGTATCATTGCAGGATTCTGTAGCCATTGTGCAACGAAATAATCATTGAATTTAATAACATTTTCCTCAAGGTAACTAAAACAAAATAGAAAATACGTATGAAATACTTTTTGTTAATTTAATTAATATTAATATAATTTACCAAACACTTGTGATTTTATCTATAAATATTTACCTGTCTTCCATTAACGTCAACCAGCCATCTTCTATATCTTCTACTGGCAAAAAAGCTAAACTCATACACTGCTTTACGTATTTAGTGGTTTCTTCATTAGCCAGCAGTCCCAAAGATTTAGCTTTTCTCAGAATGCTTCTTTGAAAATGTATAAAACATCCATGGATTTTAGCGTGGGGGTAAACATTCTGTACTGCGTTCATGGCCGATGCTTCAAAATCCATGGTGAACTTTGTTGGTCTGAAGGCAGGCAAAGCTTCTTTTATTTTTCTCAGCATGGTTTCATAAGTACTCGTTTCTTTATTTTCAAGTAGTACATAAAACATAGGTACAATATTTGTTCTTGTTGTGTCACTCCCTATGTCTCCGTGGATAGTGTATATTTGTAAAAAAGGCTTTGCACAGCAATCAAATGTTCCGTCGCAAAAATAATGCTCCACGTTTTTTATGTAATTTTGAATTTGGTCTGAAGCAAAAATTATAATCGTATTGTCTTTTTCTTTATGATGCACCAATAAGATTGATTTAAATTTGTCCGAAATGATGACGTCACTTGGCTTATTGAACCGAATTTTTGGCAGTCCAAGATGTCTTTTACGCGCACTATTTAGCCGATGTTTTACACTTTTATAGTCAGGAATACCATGATGCTTTCCCAGTTTCATTACATTTTTTTCATAAATTTTTTTCATTGATCCATAATTCTCACACACCTCGTTTTTAATTTTATCTAAAACTGACAAAAAATCATTTTTTGAAGTATTTGGTTCGCACTGTGGTGAATGTGCACTGTGTATTTGTACACTGTCAGAGTTAAAAACTAATTTCACTTGACCACTGCACTTCAGTCCCGTTCTTTTATTAACACAGACCCACACTGTGGAATCTTTATTTTTTCGGTGCAGCCGGTATACATAACCGACGTGTAATAAACTTTGGCCACGTTGATTTGAAATTAATTTATAATTTTTACGCACTCTGCCCTGAGAAGGCCCTTCACCTGACATTGCGAATGACAAACTAACCATACATACTTTACTTTCTTAATTATCGGCACCCTAAATACTTGCATTTTCGAACAATAGGAGCTCCTTCGTCTATTGTTTCCAGGAAACCGGTTTAAGCGAGGTAGAGGCTATCTTTAAAAAGCTACATTTTTTAAACGAAATTACTGCGAACCAGGATAAATATGTTTCATATCATAACAACATATTAAAATATTATTCTATGTATAGTAAGTTATTTAGAATTAAAATATCACTTTGCCTGACTGTACAAATGGCACTAAATTGGTAGTAAAACATCTGGTATTATTCTTCGGGTCGAGTCTAAGCGGGTCGAGTGGGCGCGGACCCAAATCGTGTAGGTACTGCGCAAGTCAAACCGCGTGGTGTGTCAAGTCTCATCTTTCATGGCACGCATTATACCAATCGTTATTATTAGTCGGTTGAATAGTTATCTTCTTCTATGCATGCGTATTTTATGCTCATAGCCACTCGTTATATTATTTTTACGTATTAACACTTATTCCTAAGAATGCCATTTAGTCTGTAATTGGCAACTCTGTGATTCTGAGGTTTATTATGTTACCTTTAGGAGGTACTTCCTACTAATATTACATGACGTTAATATTATAAAGGCAAAAGTTCGTGAGTGTGTTTGTATGTTTGTTACTTCTTCACGCACAAACGGCTGAACAGATGGATGAAATTTGGCACACAGATAGTTTATAACCATGATTAACACATAGGATACTTTTAATCCCGATATTGCCACAGGATCGACACTTATGCGGGTGAAACCGCTGGCAAAAGCTAGTCAGATGAAAATACAGAAGTTGTTGTTTTCGCTATATAAATACCCTCTAATATATCTCTAGTTACGAGTATAAACAACAAGTCGTAACATTTTATTAACGGTCAGTTATATTGGAACTGGTGGAAGTACACAATGAAAATTAAAGGTAAATGTAGCAGATGCTTTAAAATTGTTGTCAACAACCACATTTCTTAAATTCAATTGAAACAATGTTCTGGACAAAGTTTTTACTGGCTATAGGTAAGGTAAGGTTTCCTCCCAGGTTCCAAGTCAAAAGTCGGAACATTTTTCTTTAAAATGAAAAAACTCTGAAGTTTACTCTTACATGATAATTATTATAGGTCTTAAAGAGGAAACCGAGTTGTAAGGAAACCGGCATGTCCTAGAACCAAAAATTCGTAGACATATGACATCCATCAACTCGCACTTGGCCCGCGTGGTGGATTATAGCCCACTCTCTCTCGAAGAGAGGAGGCCTGTGTCCCAACAGTGGGAATGTTATGGGTTTATTATGCTTTTATGCTATAGGATGTAAAGGCCTCTTTTGCTTAGCTCTGAGGGCACAATGTGATATAAGCGAAGTATTTATGAGGGGTACAAATTCTCAAGGATGCACAAATAAAGTTATGATGTTTTTCAAGTACCTACCGTTTGATACAGAGATCTTGCATTCAAAGTAAAAATAAAACGCAATCACAATAAACAAAAAACAACCACCCAAAACAATAATAACAACGATCTCTACGCGTCACTTCGTCACAGTGTCCATAAGGACCTGTTTAGCATGTCACACCTCTTTCCTCACACTATCACCTCGAGACTTCCATTTAACGCCAGCTTCATCTTCGAGAACACGATCTTTCATCGCATAATCAACATTTCCCCCGAAAACCATAGAAGAAAAATGTGCAGAAGCGAAACATCTATGAATGTATTCGAAATGCCTACAATTCCGTTAAGTTACGCTAAGGTACACGAGCAACTTGTTTAATTCAATTTACTAAGGTGCCAATGTTTAGGTCGAGATAGCAATCAAATATAAATACCGCTACACTGAATTTAGCGAAATACGTCATTTCATTCATTGGCTAAACAGAGATATTTTATGAAGTCAAACTTCGTTGATCCACTTCTTTCAGTAATGATAACATAATTCACACTGCTGGGACACAAGCCTCCTCCCTGTGTCGAATTTAGGTTCTAGGACATGCCGGTATCCTCACGACGTTTTCCTTCACCGTTTTGAGAGCAGTGGTGATGAATTAATTTACACAAAGTAAAGCTCCTGACGTTCGAACCTACGACCTACAACTCGTAAAGGCCGACACCACCGGCCTCCACTGCTCGGCCATTCTTAATCTTGCAGTACACGTCGCGATCCGCACTCGATCATCGACAACATTGACAGCCAGTAGCAGAATCGTAGAGCGCAGCATGAACATAGTACAAGAGTATCCCTTCTACACAATTTCACTATTCTTTGCCCAAACCTAGTGAGTGTGTTTATTCTCCCGTGACGACACCGCCACAGATAAGCAACACTCTTGTTTATATAAATTACTCGTACATAAACGTCATGTTCCGACGGAGACGAAATGTGTGATATCACTGATGAGTAACTGTCATTTGTGTTTGTGTGTCTTTATGGAGCTTTTATAAGTACGTCTTTTTTTGGCAAATAGGTTAATTTTTTGGTGTTTTCTTTTGTACAGTATATGAGTGTGAAAAATAGTGATGATATCCATAGCAAATGGATAAATGACAGACAATGACATTTTAATGACATTTTGGAAGAAAATGGCATGAAAGAACTGTGAGATCTGTAAGTGACATAATACAGTCAAAAATTCTATAGTATATTATAGTCGCTCTACCGTTATAAATTCTCTTGCCCTTGTCCCAATTTATTTAAGGTCGGGGCAGCATGTCTTCTTCTTCCATACTTCTGTATTATTCGTCATCTCAGTAGTCACTCCCATTCCACTATCATCTTTCACACAGTCTATCCATCGTTTTTTTTTTTGTCTTCCCCTACACTTGTATCCGTACACAATCATATTGAAAACTTTCCTTGTGCCTTATTTAAAATCAATTCCAAATGAGTGTAGAACGCAAGTGGAATACACAATATTATTTCGAAAAGTAAACCACAAAATATACACTGTCACTGTTACTATAAAATCGATGCGCTTTGTGTATTCCAATACAAAATCAAAACTCAACCGTAGTCATCCACTCATTTCTAACAAAAGCTTTATCAACATTATTCCAGTAACAGTTATTCTGAACAATGACCTAATCGACAACACAGAGCAGCCTTTGTTTACTATAACGAGATACATCCAGTAACAACTAGCTATAACTGGATCGATTAGGTTCGGGCGCGCGATTAGTAACACCGCTATTTAGTTTTGGCGGGAGCTGTCAAATGCAACGATTTTGAGTAGTCGTGGCATAGTTGATGGGGCGCAAAATATTATAAGAGACGGTGTAAAATGTTATCGTAAAATTAAATATCTGCCGAGGGATACAGCTGGGGATTAAACTATAAAAATATACTAACATAGAGACTAGACAGGACTAGCATTTTATTAAATAGAAAACGTTACATCAATGGATCTAGTGAGGTTTCTTCTAGCTTTCTTCATGTATATCTTTCTTATTCTTTTCTAGTAACAGTTTGTCAAATACCTGTTACAAAGAAGAAAAAGTTTATTAAATTGGCTCACTATTGTAAAATGATATTGATAAGAAACTTGATGCTGTTTCTTAATGTAACTTGAAAGCAAAACACACTCATCACAAATAAGATAAAATGAAAACCCAATGAATAATGGATCCAGCCAAATCGATTATTGATGCAAACATAATCACACTTACATTAGAAAACATTCCATCAAACATTACTCTCCACTCAGTCTAAAAACTCACAAAGACAGAATAAGAAAGAAATCTAAATTCTATTTATCAAGGTGCTCTTAGGAAAATCAAGTTTGAGAAAGGCAATGTTATAACAACAGTATTTATTAAGGCGAATGCGCTTAAGTAATCTGCGAAATTATTATTTATCTTGCAATTTGCAGCTATAGCAGTAGTAAATTTGATTCACGACAATAACGAGTATTAAAAAAATTATACCACATCATTAAAAACACCCTCTAAGTCTTACCTAATTGGCTGAATTCATGATTTACATAGTTATATTTTTGACCAATTAGAACTTAGACAGTTATGTTGATGATTCTAATGATTATTACAAATGTAAATATAATTATTCTTAATGTTGCAAATCAAAACTTGATCAACATACAACCAGATAGTGAGCTGCAAATTGTAAGAAACGATAGAAAATTAACATTAACAGTTCGTTTGCCTCTTTAGAGTAGCCACGAACCTGCACTATGCTCGCGTGGTGGGTTGCGGCTCACAGGCTGACTATACCCCTTAAGAGCAACACCTAGAGATAAATCAGTAGATTACTTGGACTTAATAGTCTACTCAGATGTGTATTTCGTTAGGTTTCAAATTATCAATCGATCTTAATCCATTTCAAGTCGTAGCTGAATAAAATCTCTCGTTGTTTTTATCTCATCATCAGCCTTCAGTTGTTAGAGATGTCAGCAAAAAGGAAGGGGCCCGCCAGGGCCGAAGCCTGCCGGGGTAGCGGGATCGTCCGAAAGGGTTACCGCTGCCCCGGAACATAAAGGGCTAAGGAAGGAACACGGGTGGGTTTTAGTAAGTAAGAGTCTGACACTCCCTTCCGCTCCACCCAGAGCGGGAGGAGTCATTAGATGATTTCCCATCCAAAAAAAAAAAAAAAAGCCTTCAGTTGTTTACTGTTGAAAATGCGACTGTGCTCAAAAAGCGGAATTTCCAGCAAAATCAGCCACAGCTCACAGCTCAGTCAGTTTTTTAATATTCCCACTGCTAAGACAAATGCCTCCTCTCTGTGGGAGGGAGTGGGCCGTAATCCACCACTTGGGTCCAGTGCGAGTTTGGATACCACATGTCTTCAAATTTTTGTTATCTAATAGAACATACTGGTTTCCTTGCGATTTTTTTCTTAACCCTTTTGAGAGCAGTGGTGATGAAATAATTTACACGAAGTGCCTGAATGGGTTCGACCTTACGACCAACAACTCGTTAATCGCGACCGATTCCACTGGGACCTTTTCATGTACCATTTCCAAAATCAAATCAATAATTGTTACCAACAGGAAACTCTTCAAGGTGAGAAAGTTGCTCAAAATCTTACTCCGTACCGAGAGCTATTTTTTCACAGAACCCATCGTTGGGGCAATAAACCGTTTATGCCTTCCGGCGTAGGCAGCAGTCAAGGTTGAAAGCATCGTTATGCATACGATATTCGCCAGTTTACTTTGATTCACGTTTTTATAGATTTTTTGACATCCATTGCGTTTTTTGTATCCATGAGTTCTACTGTACAGGTTTTAATGAGTCAGGTATAGGAGATATTACAGATATAAATGTTTTCGTTGGCATTGACCTAATATTAGCGCGCTTTATAGGTCAGGCTCACCCAGCCATAGCGTTACTTATAGATGAAGAAGCTTTTGTGGCTATGAGTTCATTGTCTATGGCAGATATTTCAGTAAACCAAAGCAAAATCATAAATAAGAAAGTTTGAATGATTGTAACTCAATCATGAAAAAACCGAAAAAATATATGTTAAGGTACCCATAAAAATACTCTGTAAATATTTTGTGCTAAAAGATACCTTTTGACAAGCAAAAACTAGCAGATGATAAAATTATTTTCATGATTGCAATTAGTCAGGATCAAACCAACTCTTTCGAATAACGACAAAGTTGCCAATTTGCAACCAACCGCTTGCACTGCTTCCATACAAAATAACGTACGTCAATAGACAGTCATGAAAGCATAAATTTTTCACAAACGGAAAATATACATATCGTCGTGCGCCTAGAGTTACACATAACGTAAGCAAAAAGCTTTGAGGTATGTAGCATCGCACAAAAATGCGCCAGAGAAACATATCCAGCTCCAACCGGGTCATGTACGAATGTTTTCCAAACGTATTCCTAAAAATTTCTCGCTCCAGTTGGCGGATTGACAAAATACGTGTAAACAGTTATCAGAGGCTGGGCAACGCTGGCCCATCGCCTATAAACAGATAATATTTGTTGAACTCGATCTGCGTGGGATAACAACAGAGATTTAAATCGTTTGATTAGTCCTTACAGTATTTATGTCGCGCAAAAAGTGTCACTACTGAGAAGAGTTCACACATCCTTTACTCGTTTCCATGGCAGCATGAAAGGAAATGGAAACGTGACTATCTTTTGACGCGATAGGGCGAATCTAATGATTTAAGACTTTGGATAACACGGATAGATACAAAGATAGGTATGTAAGTATTACCGTGACACCTATGATCCCTAGAGGAGCAGAGAGGTATGTTGTCTGGCACCCACGCATGGTAACAGTAGAGAATATATGAGATATATTACAGACCTGTTATTTATAGAGCAGTCTTGAAATTGCTTTTTCCTTATCCAGTATTTCACTCGAAATCATTAATCTTAAAGCGTTCAGAGAATCTTTCTTTTAACGTCCAATTACTTCTTCTTGATGACAGCGATGCGGAGTACTTCGACGCGTAAATATCCTTTTGTTTTTGTATTTATTTATATAGTTAGTTTTTTATTTCTTCTTCAATAAGAGAATCAAATAACTTATTGGGGTTTTCCAGGACAAATCTCAGTATCCGTTTCCTATTAAGCATTCCATTCAAATTACTTGAGAGAACTCTCATCTTTCCCGCCATTTCTCGAAACGAGCAGAATCAATTAGTAATTCTATATGAAACGTAAATAAAATCCTAAAAACGTTAAATAAAGCTCGCCATAAAGAAAACGTTCGTCTGAATCAAATAAAAGTATCATCTTAGTTTATTGAAAGAAGAATCGGTGCAAACTACGTGACTCGATTATAGTCCCTATCTCTTTGATGATAAAAACGATTATTGTTTCAAAAGTTGCAGTTCGAAATTTTTCATTACTCCTCTAGCTTCATTTTGGTACCACGTTTGTTTTGTAGTGTGGTGCAAGTGAAAAGAGAAGTGACACATATATTTTTTCTAAGTTTTTTAAGACATCTAAGACTATTTGGACAATAGTCATAATATAAATTGAAGTCAATGTTAAAGAAAAAGTGTTTGATTACTGTTTTTTGGACCATACAGATAAGGATGGCCCAGTGGTAACGGCTCCGACTTACGAGTTATAAGTGGTGGGTTCGAATCTCTCAAAACGGTGAATGAAAACATCGTGAGGAAACTGGGTATGCCCAGTTTCCTCACGATGTTTTCATTCACCAGGATATGTCCTAGAACCAAAAATTCAAAAACGAGTGACATCTCTACCAACCTGCACTGGGCCCGCGTGGTCGATTATATCCCTCTCGAAGGCTGATTATGCCACACAGATAGTGACAACTCTAATTTTATTGCGAAAAACAATGTGACAGATAAGTTTTATAGTTAAAAAACTTATAACATAATATAAACAAGATCAAAACAAACAAAATACCTCATGACTCGTCCAAATTAGCTTCTGCAGCTAATATAACTAATATTATACTAACGGCCGCTATTACCTGTCGTACACATTATATTCATCATTGTCGGAAATAATTCACATCAACACCATGCGTTAATTTCCACGTCTGATTCATCTTCATTAGAGATGAAAGAACATCTAATTATACCCCTAATCAGTGAATAATCAGTGAATAAATTAGACAGCGGAACGAATTTGATGAATAATTTAGAACCAACATCACACTGGCTAAGAGAATCAATCAGCCTGCCTTTTCCCAAATATATTGTGGTCGGCTCCCATTCTAACCGGATGCAGCTAAATACCAGTATTTTACATGGAGCAACAGACTGCCTATCTGACCTCCACAACCTAGTTACTGGGTAACACTATACCCCTTGGTAAGACTGGTTGTCAGACATTTGGGCTTCCGACTGCCCGTAACGACTATCAAAGATCTACGAATGACAGTCGGGACCAACAGCTTTACGTGCATTCCGAAGCACGGAAGGGTCTCGATATGCAATGGATGGCCACCCATCTACGAAATGACCGCGGCAAGCGTAGCATAACCTTCGACCGACCCCATGCGCTACATTATAACGGCAAATGTCCTCATTTTATAGGTCAAGTTAGAAAAAAGTTAGACCATCAATCATAACAAATTTTGGACCTATTTCAAGCAAAAACGTTGAAAATAATGGAAATTCTCAGCACTATTAATTTATCAAATGATTCGCGACTCCTATTCACCCTTTGTTCAAAACTTTTTGACATAAAATCATAGTTTACAAGTCTAATGTTTTAACCGTTTTAATTAAATCAACAAAGTAAATTATTAGCCGAGTAAGTTTTTGGAACAGTTCCAAATTCTATATTAAAATGTACGTTATCTTCGCATAGTAAACGACCAAATTAATAAACTTGAATTAGTTTTTAAAATGTACTGCGAACGTTGCTAGTTGAATCTGTTGGGACGTAATTGTATTATTTTTCTCCGTTGTTAATTTTTTACTGTTTTGTTTTTTTGCTAACGAAATATGTATGGGATTTAGGATGGAATTATAATTGGATGACATAAATGATGCGCAAGATGTGAAATTATGTAAATATGAATGGAAACGGAAGATTTGATGATGGATTCAACGTCACAAAATTGATGATTTTGGATAATATGGATGTCTAATTTCTGATTCCAAATAATGTACTTAATAAAAATATAAATGAATTTATCTGGGCGAGTTTTATTAAAGATTCAAATATTTACATAATTTAAAAAGCTAATAGTCTTAAAATAATGATAATTATGTACAAGCATATAAAAAGGGAGGGGAAATAAAAATAAAAAATTAAATAAAATTTCATAAAAATCTTAAATAGATAAAATGTTAAATATACCATAACACCTATACCTAGCAGTGGGTGATTCAGGGCAGGCATGAATGAGTGAACATGTTAGAAAGATAAGGGAAGGAAGCCAAAAGAAGCCGTGAATGAAAAAATATTATAAAGCTCGAATCCACTCCAGACTAAGTGCCACACGAACAAAATAAAATAAACCTATCATAATCCAGCTGATGGAAATGCATCGGCACAGTTCCAAGCCACTCGCATGAAACAAATCAGAATCCCAATTTACAATATTGCAGCACTAAAGCGGATGAAAGGTAAAATTACTTATATTACTACTTTCCCATCCAAATCAACTTGCAGGATCCTAATCAACGCTTTATATTAACCACACAAATCAAGAGAAGCAATTCAAAAATTCTCGAAACTGACCATTTAATTTTGTACTGTAGGTTCTTTGTAATAAAATTTACTTTCCAACGGCTCAAATTTAGCAAAATGTTCATATTTAAAATCGCCATTGCTTATGGCTTGGGTTCTTCTGTCGTTGGTAACACTTGGATGGACGCCAACTTACTGACCAAGACTGGCCTCGGACAGTAATATTTCCACCATTTAGTCAGTTTCTTTAGTTAGTCAATTGATTAGTCATAAGTATTTTGGGGTAAGGATTCGAGGTCACTGGTTCAGAAGGGTTGGTTTTTGTAAAAGAATTTTGTTGAGCTATTGTGAAGGGAAAATCTTTTGAAGGGAAGTGAGAAATTGTATTACTATATTGTTGAATTCGGTTTGCTTATCAGTGGAATCACCTTTACAGAATACCTACGCGTTACGCATTTTAGTATATTGACGTACCTATTTCATGGCTTAAACCTATGCTAATTCAGATTGCAGAATAGTGAATGTTAATTAAGTTATCCGTGTTATAAACCTCAACGATTCCCTTCACTATTATAAAACTGAGATGTACTTACAAAAAAAAAAATTAAGTCTTCATTGTAATTTCTTTTTTCATTGTAATTGTTTTTTTTTTTAGTCTTATTGCTCAAGGCGATTTCTGCTATACAACCATAGGATGAGCAGAACGAAAAGACTTCAAACAAACGAAAACCCAGCTTACAAATCTCACCAATGTTAGCACCTACAATACCAATAACCAAGCTCTAACGACTCATAAACTTATAACTACACCGACCTTGTAAACCATGGCTTACAATTCGACACACAACGCTGAGTTTGTTCTAAAAACGATCAACATGGCGGTCGTAAACGAGCAATGTACTCGTAGTTCTGACCGGATTGAGGAAGGGCGATGATATAATAGACATAATGGTGTTATATTTGGGTTAAAGATAGATGGAGGATTTATTGGAGATTCGAAGATAGATAGTGTTTTGTTTAAGGTTAAAATTAGAACAAATGCTCTTCCTGTAAAATTGTCTTCAAGAAAACTTACATTGAGAGATGCACTTACTTATAAAAGTATATTGGAATGTAATTCTGAAATTATGTAGAGAGTGGGAAAGTTGAAGAAGAAAAGGAAATGTGAAGGCAATGATGATGAAATGCTATAAGACTAGATAAATTCGTTTTAAAATCATGACTCTTGAATATCAAACCTAGAAACTGGGTTAGGGTAGGTATATAGACAATCACTCCATGTACAATACTGGTAGGTATATAGACAATCACTCCATGTACAATACTGGTAGGTATATAGACAATCACTCCATGTACAATACTGGTAGGTATATAGACAATCACTCCATGTACAGTGGGGGTCATAAGTGGAGTAGCAAATTCACAAAGCAATAGATTGACACTTTGGTTTTACTTACGACCTTCTTTTAATGAGTCATTTCTCTACTATAGACACACACACTCACATTCATTTGCAACTGATTGTATTTCATAAATTCAACCAGTACGGTATATGGCATGATAGCCTAGCGGTTATCATATCTGGGTAAATGCGTTCTGCGTAGCGATGCGTGAGTTCAAATCTCACGCGCGATGATAGTTTTTTTAATGTTTTAATAACTACTTTGAATAATCACGCTTTTGACTATAAGTCTTGTGCGCTTAATTCGTAAAACTTTATGATTATACCCACAGATATCTAAATAAATAAATTATAAGGTAGACACAGTTAAGTTATACGAGTCATTCACCGCGATTAAATAGAACGTTGTTGGTTGGTTGTTTATTGTGGGATAGCGACGTGTGTCTGTGTTCTATCTATTAGCCGTGTTGTAGTTCCTTTTAAAATACAGAATATTGAAACGAAAGCGAATTATGATTGCGCTGCATAAAAGTGGACTTAATATAACACAAATATCTTATGAAACCGAACTGAATGTGAGTATTATAAATATGTTTTAATTATTTTTTCAAACATTTATTTTATTAAAATAGAATTGCTGATTTTTGTAGTTATTTTTTTGAAACGTATTATAAGGTCTAAATAGATGAAAAAATTATAATTTCGAAGTCCTAGATTTTAAATGATGATTATTATAGTTATATGTAACATTTCTATTTTCATTATAATTTTGTTTCTAAATCGTAGGTAATACTTACTTATTCGTATTTTGCTAGTAGCCTAAGAGTACTTCTTTTTTGTTTTAGAGAAATTACCTTCTGTGAGTCGGAGGGTCACTCAATAAGGAAGAGGGTAGCCTTGCCAGTCGAAAGCGACTGGTTATATACCAACGAGATATATTGCCGAATTATTATTCGACACGTCTTTACGAACCGTTCGCCGTGCAAACGAAAACCAGCTCAAAAACCATAGTTGATTGAAAATCATAAACAAGAACGTTTACATTTTGCGATACAGCGATGGAAAGCAAGGAATTAGAAAATAAAAAAAAATAT
Organism: Hydraecia micacea; assembly: GCA_914767645.1. NCBI lineage: Eukaryota > Metazoa > Arthropoda > Insecta > Lepidoptera > Noctuidae > Hydraecia > Hydraecia micacea. Next base: position 393,626 of record OU611801.1, on the reverse strand, counting down.
ATTAAATAAAAAATTGTAAATAATAATAATAAAATTATGTTGTAGCATATTCGTAATAAGGATTATTTTGAGGTTTAGTTTCAATCTTCTTTTCGTAATGAAAATGAATACTTAAGCTATAACCACAATAAGTCCTGAACTAGAAATTTATTTATACTTTATAAAATTATAACGAATAAACATTTTGTAATCACTTATAAAAGATTTTTATTCTTAACCCCATATTTCACTAACTATATAATAATAAAAACAATTATTACATTATTATTCCCGTTTATTAATTTATCGAATAATAAAAGAACAGATGAAGATAATTGTTGAAAAGAAAAAAAAAAACTCATATCGAGATTGGAACCTAGAACCTAGTGTTTCTTTATCCTATACGTTACACTATGAGCTATTTGAACTTATTAAAACGCTGTCAATTTTAGCAATCCTATGAACCGCCCAAGGTCATACGTAATTAGAAAGTGATATGTTTTTGTTTCGCTCGACACCAGTGTATAAATTCTGAGGTGTGCGTTCTGTGTTAATACACTTATACACACATATTAGGTACGGTTACGGCTTGTACTGCGCGTTCACAGCAAAACAATCCTTACCGTGCTACTGCACTTATGACCGTAATAGTACAATACTGGTAGGTATATAGACAATCACTCCATGTACAATACTGGTAGGTATATAGACAATCACTCCATGTACAATACTGGTAGGTATATAGACAATCACTCCATGTACAATACTGGTATATAGCTGCATCCGGTTAGACTAGAAGCCGACCCCAACTAGACAAAGCTAGAGAGATGATGATGACTCTTTCATAACGAAGAAGCATAAAAGCTAGTTATAATAGTAGACTAAGAAATAGAGATAGCTCTGCATAGTAAATTACAAAACTTGCTGTGTTCAACTCAATAACTAAGTTAGTGTCAAGACCTTTAGCCTAATTGCATCATCTTATCCCACTGGGACTCGATTTCGTATCGAGAGATTTAGCTTTATTGAACTTGCTAGATCAAAGAGATAGCTATGAAATTAATGCTTGTTTTATTATAAATAGCATTGGCATGTCTTTCAAATTACTTTAGGATAACGGATTGAAATGGAAAGTCTTTATCAAAAATAGATTTAAGTGAGTAAAATAAATCATCAATTTTCGTCTGTCATTTAAAATAAAAGCTAGTTTTACAGGGAAATGGGCATTCATTCTTTTATAAGACTACATCTCTCTATTTATTCTCATCTTTTGTATGAAGAGCTTTTACAACGCCAGATATCTTTAATCGAAGCATTATTTTATTATTGACAGATTTTGTATACAAAAACTATTAGATGTCATTTGTATTCCCCGGATAAAATACATCTAGCATAAAGTCAAAGTCAAAGTCAAATCATTTATTTCAATTAGGCACAGTAAAGGCACTTTTGAACGTCAAAAATTATAGTAAAAACAATTGATTCTAGTCGCCCATTCCAAAAGGTAGTTTTCGTATGGAGAAGAATGGGCAAGAAACTCCACCGTTACTCTTTAAGTATGCTTATGCTAGATGTATTTTAGCATAATCAGCTTATAATATTCTCAATGTTGGGACATAGGCATCCGCTCTGTGAGAGGACGTGGGCAGTAATTTACCACGCGGGCCCAGTGCGGGTTGATGGATGTCGCATGTCATCGAATTTTTTGTTCTTGGACATACCGGTATCCTCACGATGTTCCTGGGTTCGAACTCACGACCACATCATTGATCTACATCTGACGTTGGAAAATCAGCTCCTTAGTGTGTTTATAAAAATAAACTCTGGACACAAAACAACTAAGAATCTCTAAGCAAGAAAAATAAATAATATTAATTATGCTCTGTGTCGGATTCGTATCGCTCCTATAACGCAAAATATGCCGTCAAAATACTTAGCAAATGGTCAGTAAAGAAAACCAAAAATGTATAGTAACATAGGTATTATTATGTATGTATAAACATAATAGTTATGCATGACAATGACAAATTCCTGGCTCTCTGCCTATTATACAAAAACCTGTTTCTTTCGGTAAACACACGTATTCATACAAAACATTTTATTGTTCTTTTAGATGATTAGAATTATTCAGTTTTATGCTGATATTTATTATTACTCCTTATTCCTGACTCATAATTGAGGTAATGGTACAGGGTACATACGGCTACACATCAAGCTATACATAACCAGTATAAGCTGACTTCTGATTGTACGAAAAACCTATAAAATGCGAGGTCAGCTAAAACTGGAAATGTATAGCTTGATGTGTAGCCGTGTGTACGTCTAGGGCTTTTAATCGTATCCAAGAACTTGACAGTTCCAAGCAAAATAATGTTACCATTCTGAAACTTATATTGGTGGGGTAGTGAACGAATTTGCGAAAAGATTGAATGGTAAAAATCGTAGAATTTAAACGAATAAAAAACCTATTGGAATATTGCAAATACTACTTGGTATTTCCCGTTGACCTAGAATCATGAAATTTGGCAAGAAGTAATGTCATCTAGCACAAGTAAAGGAAAAAATCCGAAGATTACAAAAAAAGAAAACCCCGCGATAAACTGTTTACATACCTACAATTTTGTACGGAACCCTCGGTGCGCCGACTCGCACTAGACCGGTTTTTTTTTTTTAACTTAAAGTATATAATAACACCCTAAAAAATATAATATGGATCGGATATGAATACATTATTAAGTTCAATCAATTTTACTTATTCTTTTTGTCAGAAACTGGTATCCGTCCAACTGTCAAATTTGAATACATGCGTTCCTGATACCTGTCAGTGCGACAATTCTAGTAGCTAATAAAGGTCAAATTCGCAAAACACGTATTCGTTTGTGTGAAACTGACAGGTATCAAGAACGCATTCTCTCGTCAGCCGCACTGTACATACCCCGCGTCCTAACCATAATGACCAGTCGTGTGAACACGTGGTCGTCGCGTTCATATGTAACTTTTTGTTCGCCGAACCCGAAGGCCTGGTCGCTCCGACAAAGGGTTTTAGGTTTTGGTTATGACGCGGCCTTAGCCGAATATCGAAACATACACTAACATACAGACTAATACCTAATTACGTACCGACCACCGCGGCGTCGCTGTGAACTAATTACTAAATTAGATGTACGTAAACAAAACGCTAGTCAATGTGCAAATTCTAAACGAAATGTAGGTGAAGATGATTTTATATTAGATGTTGTATATTATATATTGTTATATTCGAGTATGAAAAGTGGTATGGACTTTTCAGATAAAAGCGATCGCTAATCAATTTGACGAAGTGATAATGGCAATTTAATCTTCTCTGATCAATCAATGTCTGTATGGGCCCCATAGTATTATTTTTATTTTTTAACAGTGGTTTTTTAACGTAGAATAATAATGACTGCTCATTATTGGCAGAAAGAAGGGTATTGAGACAGTATCGATTAAAATCTATACAATGAGTAACTAAATTAATGCTTATTATGAAAGAAGTTTGTCCAGAATCGTTTACTGAATCGATTTCTGTCATTTTTAGGGTTCCGTACCAAAATGGTAAAAAGGAACCCTTACCCCCGGCCACGTCTTTTGGCTTAGCGGCAAGCGGCGCGGTTTCTTTTGTCTAGCGTTGACGCTGCGAGCGGTGCGTCGTGGCATGGTTCATACATTTTGGTATATTTGTTTGTACCGCTCGCCGCTCCGCGCTAAGCTGCCGCTGATAGCGGCGGGTTCGTGGCCAGGCCGTTATGGTGCGACTCAGTTTGTCTGTCCGTCTGTCACAGCTACATATCTCAAGAACGAATAACGACGAAGAATGCTATCAACTTGAAATTTGGAAGAGTTTTAGATAACATTTGCCCAACTGCTTTCCAAATAACAAAGATTTTTTTTATTTTGCAACAGCGACTGAAAGGTGGTCTTAAAAATTCGAAGTGGAGCTACTAGGGCATGTGGGATATCATATTATGAAAGACATCACTCAAACATTTTTTCTTTTTTTTTAGGCCGCATAGTTTTCGAATTTTGATGAAAAATATGAAAAAAACTACCGTTCCCTCCCCCCTCCCCTTATCTCCGAAGTTTGCATAGACAAATCTGAAATTATTCTATGTGATAGAAGTTTATGTAAAGATTACAGGAAAAATAAAACGATGTCCCAAAATAGCACACTTTTCCAGAAATCGTCAACAAAAATTACATTAGTTCCACTATCGGTCAAGACCTAAATCTGCAATATTCTACAGATTTCTCGAAAACTACAAAATATTCCAGAACATACATATGGGTTCAATTGATGGATATTAGTCTCCCTGACCACAGACCTTCGCTGGTTACAGGTTTCCCGGGACACCCTGTATTTTAATCTACATAATTTAAGTGTATAATGAAGTCGATTTTCATATCTGTCTGTGGGACCGCTTAGAACCTCTACAGTGCGTAATGGAATTTTGATGGTATCAACCATAGATATCCGAGTATCAACACTACATTATTTAAAGTATTTAAGTATTGTAAAAAACCTGCGAAGCAGGTTTGTGTTGCTATTTAAAATATAAAACTAAAATTAACAAAGTATGACGATGAATGTGATGGTGTTAAAGTCACTGCCGAACAATAATGATAAATTCCTGCAACCATTTATTGTAGCTTTCAATTATAACTTTATGGAAAAATGTTTCACCTAAGTTTACGTTTACCTTCAAAGGTAAGCAAGATTATTGCAGAAGTCGATACAAACAAACTTACAGACTGGGGACATAGTTGGCAGACTAACTCTCCGGGGAATGTCGACGACACGACACACAAGAACGTATCTTTTACACGAGTTTTTTATTTGCATTTTGTTCAGCCAATAATAAAAAGAAACATTATTAAGTATTATTTATATAGGTACTTTCTCTGTCTTTATATTTTTGCTGATTTCTCTTTTTAGTGTGTTGATGCAATTTTGTCAACTTAGAACTTAAATATATTATGAGTTTAGCATTATCAGTCGCGTCCATGAGTACGTTGTCAATGTGTAGGTGTCGGGGCACATAGAACATGATGTCAAAGTGTCCCATTATTAACTTATTAATGATGATGATTAATATGACAAATACAAAGAAACCTTTAAAGATTTTTTAAATAGCTCAAAACGTTAAAACGTGTATGAAAGTTAGAAAACCAACTTCCTAATTATGTCACAGCTCTTAGCTAAGCATCTAGCATGTGTCATTTCACTCTTAATAAAATGAACATAGTATAGAAACCAGAGAGAAACTGATTTTAAAGTAGCAAACAAAGCTGCAAAAGTAACTGAAAGTGCGACTTGAGTTTCTATTGATTACATCGCTGTGGCACAGTTAACTAGGCCTGTCAAGCAGTGGGTGATAGCACAGAGTACCTACTATTCGTGATAGCGCAGACATTAGCAATCGCTGCAGTATTACATAACCGTCCCATCGAAACTAGCATTGATTTTACACCTATTTATACCCGGTGTGTATTTAGCCACATGCATCCGTCAAGGGGTGCTTGTTACCCGTCATACTAAACAACTTTCGCTATGAAACTCAAATTCAATTCTAAAAAATAAAACTTTTCACACATGCATCGCAATTATTCGCAATAGTCTTAGCTTTTGTATAGGAATGTGTTTTTTGTTAAAAGAGCGGACAAGAAACTCCATAGACACTCTTTTAAATTATGTTGTTACAAAATATTAGTCATATCGTTATGACGGAGAGACACCCCCTTGACGGATGCAGGTAACTACATCACCTCCCTGTATGTGGGACACAGCACGTGTAACCAAGTGTGTATATTCGACGCGTGCTCAGTACAGAACCTAGGGAATTCAATCTCCGTTTCAATGTATTGACATTAGAAGAGCTCGTGGCTAAGTGAAAGCCGCACGGGTCGATCGATCAAGGTTAAGCTATGCTTGCCGCCGTCAGTCCGTGGATGGGTGGCCATTCATTTCATACCGAGTCCCCCGTGCCTCGGAAAGCGCATTAAGCGTTTGGTCCCGGCTGCCATTCGTAAATCTTTGACAGTCGTTGCGGGTAGAAGCCCAAAATTCTTACCAAGGGGTGTCATGTTGCCCAGCAACTGGGTTGTGAAGGTCAGATAGGCAGTCGCTCCGTGTAAATTACTTGCATTCAGCTACATCTGTTAGAATGGAAGCCAACTCCAACATAGTTGGGAAAAGGTTAAGCAGATGATGATAATTTATTTGTCATCAAAAACATGCCGAGTAGTGACCATGCAAAATATCAAAACAAACCAATAGTAGAGCTGTAAGTCGTAATCGACGATTTAACCCCGTAACACAAATAGTTGCGGCGACCACGACGGAGCCATGAATGTATCGCAATAGTGTTGCTGGGATCTATTTTTATATTTATATTTGACTCATTGCTTCATTGTAAAATAATTCCTTGAAAATGAGTTAAAATATTGATAATAGGATTATATTATAGATTATATCTTATACCCTGGGTATTTATTTAATAAAAACTATATTGTACACGAAATAAAACAAAAAAGACAAATATATTTAAAAGTGAAATGTGCGGTCTTATCACACAAGGCAACTTCTTACTGACACCCTGTGATCTGAGAGAAAGGAGAGATATAAAGACTTCTCAGTGAGATCAGCATCACTAACAATAACTAATAAACAATAACTTTCTAATTAATTAGCAAAAGTAATTTCAGAAATCACTTACGAATTTGACATACTGACTAAGCCCGAAATTGCTATTTATACATGTTTAGCAATGAACAACAAATAAAACACGCGATTGATCGTAAAATGTTTACTACGATGCAAAGAATAAACCTAAGATTTTCGCTGAACTCTAAAAGGAAATATGCTCAAACTTAACCAATAAATACACAATACTAAAAATAAACTCAAACCCCAAACAGAAAATAAAATGACAATGGTCTTTAGTAAAAACTAATTCGGGGACAAAAATATCTAACCAATACCACAAAACAGAAAGGTACAGAAGACTGGCTTCATACAATGAGGGAAAACAGCACACGTACACATAGACGGTTACGTACGGCGCGCGGCGGCGATCTCAAACAAATGTCGGTCAAGAGTGCGCTTGCACTCGCTGTATGTAAAGCGTGCCTATGTGTGCGTGCGGTTTCGTTTTTGGTTTTAGCCAACCTTCTGTATTTAACTCTTTAGGACCGATTACAGTCTAGTCATAAAAAGAAATGGTCGCCTCAACCCCGACACACAAATAGAAATGACCTACGAACGAATCGAATGTTTTTACAACTACATTTGAGTATATTTTTTCGGTCAATTTCTTGTAAGGTTTATCAGGGTGCAAGTAGTGGGTAATGTAGCGAAACATTAAAATTTATGTTAGAGCTATCTGCTCTCTTTGAAATAACTTTATTTTTCTTTGCTACGACAGCAAAAAGTTTATGTATTAGAATGTTTAAATTGTATAATCATTATTTCGGGCTTTTAGGTTTAGTTTAAGTTATCTACCAGTGGTTTACAGTAAAGCAAAATTGCCTGAAATAACCAGTATACATTTAGAAAAATTGCTAATTAATGTTTGTTCCTTCTCTGCGTCAGAGGAAGCCTCTGTCTTTACCTTGCAGTAAGGGCAAGCATAAAGAGAAGTAGTAATTTTCATTTTTTTTTCTTTTTTCCTATATGGCATCTCGTAGTTGACCTTAAGAGGTCGTGACTACTTAACCGGACTATCCTGTGGTTGCCTTAAGTAAACTCAAAGCCTCCAGCCAGGGGCAATTATCTTATATACTAAGCGACTACACGCTAAGGGCACCCCCCCCCTGTGGGGTACGAACCTCGGCTTAGGGCGTCGCTGGGGGAGGGCAGCAAGATGGGACAGGCTGGATCAGGTTCTTCCAAACCACAAACTTTTTATATTTTATTGGCACATCACAGCATGAAATAAAACTGAACCAAATGGGATCGGACGGGACGTCAACACAAACTCTATAGATTCAGTCAAATATATTAATTTTAAATAAATTAACGTATACATTTTCATAACTAAATTTTGAATATCATCGACGCGTGATGACGTCATCAAGTCTGACCTACATAGTCGACGCAGGAGTCTCGCTTGATTCGCTCTTCAGAATAGACTTCCCACGGTCAGCTTTCACTGGGTGACCGAACAATGGTTTGCAGACGGCCTAATACCTAGTCATTATCAGGTGGTTTTTCGTCATGGATGTACAAATATACTGTCAAAAACACCTGTCATATTATAATAGGGAGCGAGCTTATTTCCATAATTCCGCCACAGATCTAGGCTACGGGCTACTAGAAATTTTCTGAATGTAAACATAAAGAATTGTGTTTACATTCAGAAAATTTTCTTTTTCACTTTTGCTCGATCGGAATGAAAGTAACCGACCACTAAACCAACGTGGCAGTCAAAAATATCTTCAATCTGCAGATATAAAAACTGGGATTACAAATCTAATTGGCAAGCGTGTTAATCATAGCAATCCCATTGTTATTTATCACTGGGAAGTAAGGTCATCATTGTTCATTTCTATAGTTTCCATTCTTGCAATAGAAACTTACAAGACTAGTTGAAAGAAGTTTTATGTTCGCTAAAATAATCCATACTAATACTATAAATGTGAAAGTGTGTATGTCTGTCTGTTACCTCTTCACGCTTAAACCGCTGAAACGATTTAGATGAAATTTGGTGTAGAGATAGTTTGAGTCCCGGGAAAGGACATAGGATAGTTTTTATCCCGATATTCCCACGGAAAACTTATGCGGATGAAATCGCGGGGCGCTGCTAGTACTATTATAAAGAGAAAATATTTGAATTTTTGTATGTTTGTTTGCTACGCTTTCACGCTAAAATTGCTGAACGGATTTGTATGAAATTTGGAACATGGGTAGACCATGACCTGGATTAGGACACATAATATTTTTATCCCGATATTCTTATTGGATCGAGACTTATGCGAGAGAAACAGCGGGGAGCAGCTAGTATTTTATAATATTACAAGTGTGTCCGATGGTATAACCCATTGGTAAAAATTACGAACTTCCATTCAATCTTTCATCCCCTATTTAATCCCTTTAGGGGACGAATTTTCAAAAATCCTTTCTTAATGCTCACCTTTAAGGAACTCTTGCGCAGAATTGTCATGCTTCTAGACCCAGCGGTTTAGACTGTGCGTAGTCTATTAGTGATTTTTATTTTTAAATAGATTAACTAAAATCTAATTAAAATATGTGTCAAGTAGTGCCACGAGGAATGTGTAAAAATATGTGTCAAGTAGTGCCACGAGGAATGTGTAAAAAAATGAAAATGACTAATGAGATCGACCTAAAAAATGTAATCATCGTTTTAAGCTCATGACACAATCGCGGCTCCAAATAGATCGAACGCTGTCGCTTCATTCATACCGCTAAATATATTCCTACGAGTGATATCACTGTGGGAAATTTGTCGAGGTCGACCGAAGAATACTGAAGGCTCGTTCTGCTGATGTTGGTGTAATTGATAGCTCTGGTCTGTGAGGGTCGCTTGAGAAATTCATTGTTTGGTGAATTTTGTATTGTTGTGTTTCGGACTTTCGTGGTGGTATGAAATAATTTTTGGTGGCTGATTTCTATTATTAAATTAAGGCAGTTATCAGCAACGAAAAATGGAAAATGAAGGATTTCTACAGAGTGCAGCATTGAATACCCTTTCAACATAAGTAAAATCAGCTTGATCGAGCAAATCAAAATGATCATAATGTTGACCTAGTTCTGCTAAGTCCCTATTGAACATTGGATCAACCTCACTCTATTTATGTCTATGGCTAGTATATAATAAGTAAACCCTAATTAAATCGCTCTATAATAATTAGTTCCACGTCAAAGCTCAGGTGACTAAATACCGGATAAATACATTACACAGGTAAATGAAATTCAATTATAATTTAGATAATTAAACTTCACGTAAAGCTGTGCTACATTATTATAATTAAAATTGACTAAACTACGGAGTGAAGGAAAACCGCGGAAATCTATCAGTAACATGAAGTTAATCCTGATTTACGCGGTTACGTGGTGCGAAGCCTGTGGCAGCAGCAAACAGTGGTGGACGGTGGTCCAGTGGTAACGGCCGCGACATAAGAGTTGTAACTCGTAGGTTCGAACCCAGTCAGGCGTTTACTTTGTGTAAATTATTTCATCACCACTACTCCCTAAACGGTAAAGGAAACATCGGGAGGAAACCGGCATGTCTTAGAACCAAAAATTCGAAGACATGTGACATCCACCAACCCGCACTGGGCCCGCATGGTGGATTACGGCCCACTCCCTTGCACAGAGAGGAGGCTTGTGTCCCAGCAGTGGGAACGTTATAGACTGATTATGCTAAGTCTCATCTGAGAATAACTTCCATTGATTTGATTGATGACTAGCGCTTTTCCAGCGGCTTCTTCCACTCTATATTCTCTATCCCATTTGAATTTCGAAAAATCCGGCCTTGATCCTTGTCTACATCATAAAGAGAACCTCTGTGCAATATTTTTAGCTTTCTAGGTCCAACGGTTTGAGCTGGGTGTTGATGAGTCATTCAGTGAGTCAGGACTTTTCTAAAGTAATATTATAAGGAGAAAAGATTATATTTTTGTGTTTGTTTATTACGCTTTCACGCTAAAACGGCTGAACGGATTTGGATGAAATTTTGCAAATTGGTAGACCATGACCAGTATTATCGAGATATTATTATTAGATTTATGGATTACTCTGCTGCCCGCGACTTCGCCTGCGTGAAATCCTATCCTAATCATAACTTATAATATTATAAATGCGAAAGTAAGTTTGTTTGTTACCTTTTCACGCGTAAACCACTGAACCGATCGTCCTGAAATTTTGCATATACCTACGTTGTCAGGTATACAAAAACGGACATAGGATACCTTTCAACCCGAAAAGAACTGCTGTTCCCGAGGAAAACAACAACACACGTGGCGCCATCTATTATCATAATAACGTTAATTTCATTCAACTTTGGACGTGGCCTGCTTTACTTTTCACGGTGACACGACTCTGTGGTATAATGAAGAGAAATTCAATTAAATAAATAAAACTTAATATAAGAAGTTAAAGGATTTGAGAAAGCTTTAAATGTTGTTTGTCCTTTCAGATTTGTGATTCATAAAAGTAAGTTCTCCTTTCAGAGCAACACAATTCAGTTTCATTTCGCTAGTCCAATAAAAGCGTATGTGATTATAAAAATATATTATACGTATTGTCAATGTCCTTTATAAAAGTCAGGTCTTACTATAATAAACAGATAACGTGAACCTGTACGAAACAATTGTATGTAAGGATCGTACCACGTGGCGCTCTGTGGTTTGTGCATTCCCTTGGGAATAGCGTGACTATACGTATGTTTGTGTGCCCTCACTCAGCTCTCAACAAGATTATACCTTAACCCCCTTGCTAATAAACGTTGTATAGCATCTGTATAGTTACACAACGCTTTGTCTTCTTTTTTCGAAAGTCAAATTACTGACGAGTGAAAGAGAGAAATCGATTTGTAACTATTCATCTGATATAATACGTTTATTAGTAAGGGGGTATGACAAAAGACGAAAAGTCAGCAAATTAGCCGCACGTGTATGTTGATTTGATTATTTGAATACTTATATACCCGATATTCCAATTTCAAATCACCATAAAGATTTGTTTCATTTGACAATTGAAGTTTAAAAAAAAATCAAGACTTTATTTTAATGGACTTTGTTTGTCACTAACTATTTACACTAGATACTAAATTAAATGACGAAATTATTATAGAAATAAATACAAAAACAAAGGACAATTAGGCGTCGAAGTATTCGCCAAAGCCCCAACCCTCTGGTCACGTGAAGGTGTCGACCAGGCGGCGAGAAATTTCCTAAAAAGGAGACGCGCACTCGAGTCTCATGACCCGAGCGTTTCGACAAATGAAGTTAATTTTATAACCTCAATAATTGTCAATGAGTTTTCAATCACAATGTAATAATGTTATTGAAACCATAATTGTTAGTACAAGTGGTGAGATATAAGATTGAAACCTAAATTAGATGACACAACATAACATCACGCCATGTTTCCCCGAAGGATTGTGCAGGAGAGTACCTTATTAGGTACACCCACATTTCCAGTTATGTAAATGTTAGTCCATAGGGAAACACAGAAGAATGTGTTACTAATTTCCTTTAGTGAGTGATTCCGTAAGAATTTAACCTTAAAAGTTTGTTTAAACTTTCATCTTTTTCATGTGTTTGGCAAACAAGCCAGACAGTAATTCAGAAGAAGACTGCTATTTAAGAATTTTCGTCGGCATTACGATCTGTTGAAGTCATCGGTATAAACTATAATACTAGGAATAGTGTGTGTCACATGTATAAATATGTAATATAGGTATAAAACCTGTCATCTCCCTAAATATTGCTTAGGTAATAACAAATGTAGTAACTACTAATTTTATAGATAACATAAATGTTGGTAGTGAAGTCACGAATGTAAATAGTAAAATTATTAAGGAAATTGATCTGGGTTTTGGCAAACACACAGAAGCTTGCAGAATACAAATTGTGAAAATCCAGACATAACCAGGCTTTGATGATTATCAGATACTGACAAAGAACGATCTATTTGCTGGGCATACTTTATCAGAATTAATAGTTTAGGAAGGAGGCTGTTTCCACCAGCGCAATGAGGCACAAACTTAAGCTAGCAGAAAAATATTAATATAACCATTTTCATAAGCTTTCTCTCAAAGAGTCGAAGTGCTGTCATATCAAGCTTAGTAAATAGATTAGAGATTATATTATGTTCTTAGGTAACTTTGTACGATGTTTTGGACAAAAGAAAATAAATGAGCATCGCTTCGCTTCATCCAAAAGACAAAGTGACACGATAACGATGATGAAAAAGGCGTTCCGTACCATTATTAATATCGAGCAAATAATGGCAAAAAAATCACGTTTGTTGTACGGGAGCCCCCCTTATATATTTATTTTATTCTGTGTTTAGTATTTGTTGTTATAGTGGCACTAGAATCACATGTCATCTGTGAAAATATCAACTGTCTAGCTATCACGGTTCATGAGATACAGCCTGGTGACAGACAGACAGACAGACGGACAGTGGAGTTTTAGTAATAGGGTCCCGTTTTTACCCTTTGGGTACGGAACCCTAAAAAGTAAAAAAATGTGGATGCTACATAACAGAAAATCTTATGACAATCATGTTGAAAGCGCTGTCGAAATATGAAACGCTTTGAAAGAGATTGCCACTTGTCTAATCCTAAAGCCCGTAATGCACATGCCTGTAACTTGCACAAAACTATTCAAGCAGCTTGCATGCCAGTAGGTACCAGTACTATTGGTTATTCTGTGCCAGTAAGCCTAAACAGCTTCTGATTGGAGAATGTCACTAAACCATGTTTGCGCTCCTTTCTACCTTAAAGCCACACACAAAGCTAAAAAACCAGCACAAAAGTATGCGAGTAGCAAACTACTCGCATACTTTTGTGCTGGTTTTTTCGCAACTTCGCTTCAACCAAATTCCCTGATCTCCAACTGCACCTGGTCAAACTATTGTCAAGAAGTTATGACAAAGATGAGTGATATTCACAAGACATATAGAAATGCCAGCTGTCTAATTGGACACACACATGAGACATAGCTCTGCCGAGTGCCAAGTGTGCAAGCGTGCTGTCTGACACACGATCAAATACAGTCTAGTGGTACTATCAGTTACTAGAAGGTGATTATGAATAGTATTTAATATGACAGATGTACAGTGAAGATCATTACAGAGATTTCAGAGATCGCCAATCCCTCTCTCGTTCTTTAAACGACTTCAAAAAAGGAGGTTCTGTATTTGACCCGTATGTATGTTTGTATGTCCGCGATTTTCTCAAAAACGAATGAACCAATTTTCATAATTCTTTCTTTAATGTGATCTACATACTTTCAGGAAGGTTTTAGTACATAATACATTAGGTAATTATTCTTGTGTACGATGTTATATGCATAAATGTACTGCATCTTCGGCATTTCTATGCAAATTTTGATAATTCTTCTAGTCGGTGTCTTCAACTCTTCAATGCACTAGTGTTATTTGAATTTGTGTGGAGTAGGTACAACTAAAAAGTGAAAAATAAAAACTTTTTACAAAAAAAACAACCGACTTTAAAAAGAAACTACAAAGTGATAAATAACTTTAATTTCGGAAGTCGGTGTCAAAAAACATGACTTCCGAAATTAAAGTTATTTATCACTTTGTAGTTTTTTTTTTGAAGTCGGTTTTTTTTTTTGTATAAAAGTTTTTATTTTTCACTTTTTTTAAGAGGCTGAACAACAACTTTAAAATGTGTAGTGATTAAAAGACGTGGTATGCGGCGGACCCGTTTTAAGTCCTACTGACTTTAGGCCCAACAATTTAATTAAGAACATTTTATGTGCAGTTAAAGACATCACTAAGTATTTCTACCCTCGTCTTGGCAGGAGCTATTTGAAAAAGTCGTACAATAGTGAGCATATTGGACAAGTGACTGTCTATACCGGCTGACTTCTTTTACCGTCTGGACAAAACATCAATCCTTTGATTGAAGCCCGCGGATGGCTTCAATCAAAGGATTGAATGTCGCTACGAATTCATTGATATTTTCTGCGCGTACAGAAGATGCCTTTATGTTGAATTTTTATATTATTTGTCGAATTATTAGTTTTTTTGTGAAAAATCAAAGAAATTTCTGTGCCAAAATTAAAAAAAAATACGTGTTTTTTTCCAGACGGTAAAACAAGTCAGCCGGTATAGTGTATCAAAGGCTCTACACACATAACATTACGGCTGTACTCCCCAGAGGGTTAGCCAGAGGTGTACCTGTAGTACACGCACATTTCGCCAGACCCATGTAATAGGGGGCGAGCCTATTATCATCAACCGAGCACAAATCCAGGCTCCGGGCGCTCTCAGAAGGTATTTAACCTTTTAACCGCCCGACTTTATATATGTTGTCGGCGCCCAGCGTTCGAAAAAAAAAAAAGACGAAAAATAAATACCGATGAAACGAGCTGTGATGATGTAATAATAATACAGATTAAACGACCTGTGTTATTTGGTCGTATATATACGACCCTGGCGATGGCGGAATGGACACAAAAATATTTGTCGGATTAATCCGACGTAAGCGGTTAAAAGGTTAATTGACATTGTGTGGAGATTTTTGAAGTGAAAACTTCATTAGCCGCGTTGGGCATTTTTTGAGATAGGAAAAATCTATTGAACTCGCGCCACTGTTACCGTAATCGACACCGCTTCGGATGTACTCGGTTTTAATGTATATCCGATATGTCAGTGAGTGATGGAAAAGTATTATGTTTGTGTTTTGTTTTCACTTCTGTCGGCACTCCCGGAGTGCCACTGTTTTTTTCCATACAGCGCAATGACAACACTGATAAAGAAGGAACTTACTTAAGAGTTTTACTGTTCAGCAAAAGCTAACAGTAAAACTAAACCATTCTATTACCTAAACCACTACTAGTAACATTAATTAATTTCTGATCTATTTATTCCCATTATTTAACCTTTAATAATAGGTAATTATCTCATTTGTTTTACAAAATCAAATAACAAACAGCTCCTAAATCAACACTGTAATAATTATCATCGATAAAGTATTCCAATAAAATTAATTTGATCCAATTACAAATCCTAATTAATATTGTTTTGGATTACACTAGTTTAGCCAGAATTTAATTATCAGAAAACATCATCATCTGCCTAGCCTTTTCCAAACTATGTTGGGGTCAACTTCCAGTCTGACCGGATGCAGCTGAGTACCAGTATTTTACATGGAGCGACTGCCTATCTGACCTTCACAACCCAGTTAATGGATAATACGAAACTCCTTGGTAAGACTGGTGGTCAGACTTCTGACGATCCGTAACGACTGTCAAAGATCCATGAATGAGAGCCGGAACCAACGGCTTAAACGCGTTTTCCGAGGCACGGACGGGTCTTAATTATCAGAAAACTTTCAATTGATTATTGGCATCCTAATAAATGCTGCATTATAATATTGTTTGCCAAACGAACAGGATGCAGCCTGATGGTAAGTGGCCATCACCACCCATCGACATTTGCTATACTAGAGGCATTGCAGATGCGTTGCCAAACCAAAGCAAATGGTATAATGTGACTGTAGTTACACTGGATCCCTTCAAACCGAAATACAGTAATGGCATGGCGACAGTAATAAGAATGGTGCTAGTGACATTATAACAATAACCCAATAATGCTAGCTTCTGTGTGCGACATCCATCCGCGTGAAAGTCAACTTTACCATAATAATAACATATCCTATCACACCCGAGTGTGTGATAGGATATATTTTTTTGTAAACGGGTCAGTACTTTCAGAAATTACCTTTTACAAACAAACTATTTGACCTCTTTATAATGTCAGTTAAGATTATAGTTCTTACCGATACGAGAGAAAAATAAAAATAATTCGAGGACTTGACTAAACTAGAAACTAATAGTACCTACCAACTAATCTATGAATGAAGTTTTGTTTTCGACAATTCCCGGTATGTTTAGTCTGTCTAAGTTTAGACCAATAGTAGAACATTGTAGTAGTAGTAGTTCCTACGAGGAATGTAGTAAAGTAACCCAGGTTCTGTATATTTACGTAAGTAAAGGGCAATGACCCTCACAGTGTTTAGTTGTAACTTTTGCCATTTACACCTGCTATACCACGCATGTCATGTCCAGCTAGAAAATGTGCCTCTTAATATTAATTACTAGCTTCTGTCATCATCGCATCGCATTCCATCGCTCGCCTGTTTTCGCTTAGCGTTTTTTCTGACTTTTGTCCTTTTGCTGGGCTCCTAAGAGTCTTAGCGTGATGTTAAATAGCCTATAATCATTAAGAATTGGGCTATCCAATGCAAAATGTATTTTTCAAATACGACTGGTAGTTCCGGAGATTACCCCCGACATACAAAGTTACAAACAAACAAATTTTACCTCTTTATAATATTAAGTATCGATAGAACTCTACCAGTTAAAAATCTGAAAAAGTCAAAACTTTTAACCTTTTAACCGCCCGACTTTATATGAGTTGTCGTGCCCCCAGCGCCGGAACAAAAAAAAAAAAAAACGAAAAATAAACGCCGATGAAACGAGCTGTGATGATGTAATAATAATTCAGATTAAACGAGCTGTGGACACGAAAATATTTGTCGGATTAATCCGACGTAGGCGGTTAAAAGGTTAAACGGAGCAGAGCGACATAGCTCGGCGGTAGCTATAAGTAATAGTGGTAGCTTTTTTTTCCGGAAAAACTCTTTCACGAAGTTCAGACCAGAAGGCTAATTTAAAACGTTTAAAATCTAGTCGCAGTCTCATCTCGGCGACAAACAAATGT
The DNA here is from genome assembly GCA_914767645.1 of Hydraecia micacea. Taxonomy (NCBI): domain Eukaryota; kingdom Metazoa; phylum Arthropoda; class Insecta; order Lepidoptera; family Noctuidae; genus Hydraecia; species Hydraecia micacea. The sequence continues at coordinate 376,189 of OU611801.1, read as the reverse complement.
CAAAAACTTGTCAAAAATGTAGGGAAATTAGAGATATTTTTGATAGTTTGAGACTGAGATCACCCCTCAGGTATCCTGTATCCGGGGTAGCGGGATCGGAACATAAAGGGCTAAGGAAGGAACACGGGTGGGTTTTAGTTAGTAAGAGTCTGACACTCCCTTGCGCTCCACCCAGAGCGGGAGGAGTCATTAGATGATTTTCCATGCAAAAAAAAAAAAATTAAAGGTGCCCTGTATTTTCATTATAACGACAATTTTAGAAGATGATCGTCCTTATTCCTCTCCATTACGCCTGCATTTCCCAAAGGGTGAGGCAGAGGTAAATACACACCCACAATACACCAGTTATGTTTAAGTCCCTGCATATAATAGGGGGCGCGCCTATTGCCATCAACTGGGTGTACATCAGACTCCCGACTGCTCCTGACTAATTCCTGATAGAAAAACCCAATTACACGCACATTTTCCTTTCACAGGTGTAATAATACAATGTCATTAAAAAGGTAACCATCACTAGGATCTAAAAGCTCAACCTACCTGTGCCTTCAAGCTATTGTAACTATCCTCCAACTTCTTGTGTCCTGAATAAAACAAAATTTTCTAAAGCAAGTTGTTCACGGAACGCTTTCCATAAAGCCGTGCGCACACGGTATGTGGGTCAAGCGTAGCTAAATGTGAGTGTAGTGCCGGGTTCATACGGGTTTAGCCGGGAATACGAATGTAGGTGAAATTATTCATATTTATAGTGCGAATATGTGCGAGTTTCGAGTGAGTTTCGGTTTCTTTGGATAAGACTTGGTGGCTTTCTTGTTATTGTTTTATTATAGTTCCTTTTTAGTTGATTCTCAGGAGCATATATGATAGTGAGGAAAAGATAAAGCCTAGCATGATTATTAGTGCTGGAATGGACAAAATCTGCTGTTCATTTTGTCGAGTTATACGAACATAAATATATTGAGCAACTGGTTCTTTTTTCTACATTTCGTTTTTTATTTATTTATTGCTGAATGGGCCTGCTCTGGATCTTGATCGCGCCTGATGGAAAGCTATGGATAAGGTCTATAATGGAACGAGCGTGCCCAGAAGATGCCTGTTCACTCTGGCTTTAGGCAGACGGATTAAAATGAATGTGGAAGGGAACGCAGACGCTGGCAGAGAATTGCACACTTTGGCTGTGCGCAAAATAAATATGGAGGTAAAGCGCTGAGGACGACTGGTCGGGACATCAACAAAGTGTTGATGAGGAGTGTGGGTGTGGAGGCACCCTGCAGTACGTCTGGTAGTGCGGTAGTAAGAGGGCGCTGGTGAGATCAGGTCGTGGAACTAGTTCACACTCTCCGAAGTAGTCTGTAGAAGACTGGTTTGGTCCTATAGTAGAAGGTGTTCATAATGATGAGTACAATGATCAATCAAAAGGTTTTTAGTTGACCCTAAAGCCATTTACTAGGTTACCTACTCTCGGACTCTGAACCCTTGCATACATCAATGGACAACATAGATTTAAGAGACTGGATCACGCAAGTAGCGTTGCCCACAAATCAAAAATATAAAGCTCTCGTTAGTTTTAATTGTAACATAGATTACAGACAACTCTGACTTCATCGCTATCAAAATTCCACGTTTACCAACACAAACAAAACTCATATTGTTTCAAAAAAATTCAACGATTTCGACGAACAAAACTATTTCTGTCGGCAATAGTTTCATATTCGATGAACTGCAGTTCCCACTAAACCTTTCACAATGGGGCCCAAAAATACTCTGAAAAAGGTATCTGCAACTAAAAAACTTAGTACAAATAAAATGGAAACAGAACGGGATTTTATTACTGAAAATGTGCATAAAGCTTTGATAACAGCAGCATGCACTCACGAGCCTACTACAACAAAACATAACATCACGCCTCTAATGCCCGAAGGGTTAGGCAGAGGTGTACCTATAGTACTCTCACATTTCGCCAGTTATGTTAAAGTTCCACGTAATAGGGGGCGAGCCTATGGCCATCTATCGAGCACAAATTCAGACTCCGGGCTGCTACTGAGAAATTCTTGATGGAAACCTCCAATACCACTTTGCCCGACCTGGGAATCGAACTCGAGATCTCATATCAGCATTAGCGCTTGCGAACACTGAACCAACGAGGCAAAGCGTACGACAAATGCAATCAAAATCCTAATAGGCTTCTATATCTACATTTATACAAAATCGCTTTTCGAGTCCGTCTGTGTGACCACTTCAATCCTCTAAACTACGCAATGGATTTTGATGGTGTTCAATATAGGTAATTTAGAACATTTATTCCGGAAGGTTTATTTGTTATACATATATGTACATTATCATTATTAGGGAGGGGCCCGTGGCTAAATAATAACAGCTGCACCCGTACGAAACAGGGGCGAGTTGCTAGTACCGTATAAAATGTTAACTAACACAAAAATAAGTGCTACATATCGTTAACCTGTACTTATATTTTACTAAGGCTATGATTTTCATCTAACCTATAGTATATCACATGAAGTGACTACCATCAGAATCTGATCTCATAATCCTGAGTGCTGAATACAGTTCGACCAATTGACAGAAATTTCGGGTTTCAGGCTACCTACTCGTGAAGTCACCACAACTAACCAATTTTATTTTATTTCGATTTATGAAAAATAAAACTAGAATAGGACACCCCTTGAATCAAACTTAAACCCTTGAACTCTCGGCAGTTGCTTAAAAACTAATCATATGTACAGTCAAAGAATGTCTGGACTCTGGATAACGTTCCTACACATTATATTTAATTCCGTTCCGGATCAAATCAGGTTAGATTCCGAATTCCGTGTAGCAACCGCAAATTATAATCATATATTTCTGTCGCTCCCATTTCGTTTAGCGCCGTCAGCGCACAGGAAGTACATTTGTGTTAATGTTTAGTTTTAAGAAAAGAAATGATCTGTGTCTGTTGTCTGTTGGCTAAAAGTCGTAATTTGTTTAATCTAGAAGACTAATGTCAATGACATGACTGCTGACAGGAAACATACAGCCCGGCGCCACATAGGTAACAAAACATCACGACTGTATTTTTCCGGAGCCCTAAGCAGAGGTGTATATTTCGCCAGTTATGTTTAATTTTCGTGAAATAGGAGGCGAGCTGGGAGTAGTGGGGGTCCACAGGTAACGGCCGAAATTTTACTTACGATTTGTAGGCCGTAGGTTCGAACCCATACAGGCACTTTACTTTGTGTAAATTATTTCACCACCACTGCTCTCAAAACGGTGAAGGAAAACATCGCGAGGAAACTGGCATGTCCTAGAACCAAAAAATCTAAGACATGTGATATCTACCAACCCGCACTAGGCCCACGTGGTGGATTACGGCCCACTCCTTTTTGTCGAGAGGAAGCTTGTGTCACAGCGGTGGGAACATTATAGGCTGATTATGCTAGGAGCGAGCTAATTGTAATTAACTGAGCACACATCCAGACGGGCTGCTGGTGAGACATTCCTGAAGGGAGAACCATATAATAGTTTGCACGACCTGGGTATCGAATTCACGTTCAGCAGTCGCGCTTGCAACCAAAGACACGCAGACGTCAAAAACACCACTTAGTTATAAAAATTACCAATTAAATGATTTCTTATTACAAACCGTCGACCCACTGCATCAAGTCACTCATCCTCTTTACTAATTACATCTATAATATTATTATACAAAACATCAACACTATTCTACACCGCATCTTTCCACGCACAAATCAAAATGGCGGGCACCCATCATCCCGAGCCATCAGCTAAAGTGCATCTTAAACATAATAGAAACAACCACAAAGAGTGTGAGCACACACAAGACTATTTTTATCCGCTTTCGTTTTGAAACAGGAATCGATAACTGTCGACTAAATGACGAGAACTAATGAGATGATGGAAATAGTTTTTAGATGGATACTTTAGTTTTACATACCACTTAATTTAATTATTTATGGCCTATTCCGAATGCATAACCGAGCGGAGACAGTAAAATCATTAATTATTTTTAGGGTTCCGTACCTCAAAAGGATAACAGAACCCTTATAAGATCACTTCGTTGTTCGTCTGTCTGTTCGTCTATCAAGACCCTTTTTCTCAGGAACGCCTGGAGTTATCAAGTTTAAATTAATATCATTTACTCAGGGCTGCAGTCCTTTGAAGCAGTGAAAAAATCAAACTTCTAAGTCAACGCGATCAAAAGATACGGGCGTTTATGTTCCGTATGCCGCATATTTTGACACTCGCAAGGGAATCAAAACCTATAGGGTACTTTCTGTTGACCTAGAATGATGAAATTTGATAAGGAGCAATGTTATGTAGCACAAGTAAAGGATAAAATCCGAAAACCGTAAATTTTAACGGAATCCTCGGTGCGCGAGTCCGACTCGCACTTGACCGTTTTTTTAAACTAAGACCCTTGTATTGGTTGCGTTACACAACATATCATAACATCACGCCTGAGTTCTCTGTGTGGGGAGCAGGAGGTCTATTAGTAGTTAGTACACCCACATATTTGCCAGGACTTATAGTTCCATCGGAGCAAGCCTATTGCCGTATCCCGGTATAAATTATTAATAAACCATTAATATCTACCTGAAACACCTTTTCTCAGAGTAGAAACAAGAATTGATCACATAATTTCAGACCTTAGACCATTAATAGTTGAAAAAAGTTAACCTCATAACGTCTACCGTTACTAAAACTTAGTTCTCACATCTTATCATTCCAAAATAGACTATTTAGTCGAACGAATATGAGCAGATTACTTCACCATCCAAAGCTATTTAGACTCAAAATTGTAGAAACTCCAATATGGAGGAACATAAAAATAAACAGTCGCAAAGAAAACGCTTGAAACGATTCAAACAAACTGTTGGTCGTTGAATTCGTATTAAAGTATCATTGTCTACTTGAAATCTATATTAAAACATATCTTTAGACTAGTTCTGTGATAATATCAGTCAGGAACTGTACCTACTAATATGCCTAGCCTTTTCCCAACTATATTGGGGTCGGCTTCCAGTCTAACTGGATGCAGCTGAGTACAAGTATTTTACATGGAGCGACTGCCTACTTGACCTCTCCAATCCAGTTACTGGGTAACATGTTACCCCTAGGTAAGACTAGCTATCAGACTTTTGGGCTTCTACTACCCGTAGTGACTGTCAAAGATCCACGAATGCCATCCGGGACCAACGACTTAACGTGTTTATCGAGGCACGAAGGGGTCTCGATATATAATGAACGGCCGATGAATCAGCCATCCAGGAACCGAACGTGGCTATTGTCATTTAGCCACGAGCCCACCAGTATAATATATAAGGAAACGGCTCCTCATACAGAAGAGGAACGAGCGTTGATCAATACGTTGGCTCATTGCGTATTGGCGGTTCCCGGCTAAAGTCGACCGTCCAGTGCTACGTAGGATATGCACGGAGAGGTTTGCCTCGTAAGCTGCGTCGTTCATTTGTTTTCCAGCTACGCAGCTGAGCGTGGTGCGGCCGTGGCGTGGGCCGCAGTGGACGATCCCGCCTACATTTTTATGTTGTTACATGCCTTAGCCGAGGGCTGCTGTGAAGTGGCGGTTTAAGTAATGCATAGTTCACACAAGCTTGGTAGCTAATGCTTAGTACTTGCCACACCATGCTGACATAGTGCTTAATATAACACTAAACAAAAATAGGATCAGAATGAATGAATGAATCTATATACTATGAATCTATTTACTATGCGACAAGCACGGACACGCTTACTAAAGACAAGTACCTACCTACTAATAGCTCATGTAAACAAGGTATTAGCCTAGGTTTTCTCGCAAAGTTTTACTTTGAAGTAGTCTTTATAGACACGACATTAACATTAAGTTTCTAGAACGATTATCAACGCCGTGTCATTTAACATAGGTATTTTCAATGATCCGATTGATTGTTAAAATTCTGTCAACCAATCACAGCTGTTTATTCGCGCTTGTCAATTTTTTAGCTTATTTTTAGGATTCTGTACCCAAAGGGTGTCAACCATAGAAATATGGTGTCAACGAAACCCTATTAGTAAGCCTCCGCTGTCCGTCCGTCTGACCGTCTATCTGTCAGCGGGCTGTGTCTCATGAACCGTTATTGGTAGACTGTTGTAATTTTCACAGTGTGTGATTCTATTGCCGCTATAACAACAAATAAGTAATAAAAATAAAATAAAGTTAATAAAAATTAAAGAGGAGAGCCCCTTTCATTTTTATTTACTTTATTTTATTTTTATTATTTGTGGCCATAAAAGAAACGTGTTTTTTCGGCGATGTTTGCCTTGCGGTACGGAACCCTCCGAAACTTTGACAGATGGGTCGTCTGTCAATATTAACTCCAGTCGAAACGAACCCAAAATAAACTCAATGTTTTTCTTGAACCCAAACATCGGCTGCATCGGATTTAATATTTTAAAGCAAACACCACGATGTCTGAATCTAATTTAACTTTTAAAATAACAAACAAGATAACATCGAGGGATCAAATCGAAATCTAAATCCTTCCATGTTGGACAGTGTTGGATAAAGAATAAACATATGTTGACAGAAAGGACAGAAAATGCCTTTTTTCAGATGTCTACAGCTAAAGGAAGTATATGATGATGGGACTAAAAGAGTGATGCACATAAATGTTGATGCCTGGAGAGGGAGCGGAAGGCCATAGAAAAGATTAATGGATTTTCTGAGCAATAATATGAACAGGAGTGACAAAGAGTGAAAGAGAAAAACGTCTTGCGCTGACCCCATGTAACATTGGACAAGGACAGGAAGATGACGATGCTAAAGAACCACAGATAATAAAGAACCATCCAATGATGTCTACCAAAATATTCCAACTCGGCAGAAAGATTGCTCATCGTAGTATAAGCTAGAAGTAAGTCCGATCCTACTGCTTTCATAATCTATAACTCCTCATTTTAGTAATTTTTTTTGTATGATCACCGATTTAGTATTTGTATAGCAGTACTAGACATGTTATCACTGCTGCGTCCTTTGGGTACCTAATCCCTTAGACTGAATGAGTGGTAAAAGATTTCCATGTTCGGAAGGACCAGCTTTGTAGATACAATACCACTGCCTTTGTTCCAAATGAATTATATTACATCAGCGGTGATATCAATGTTTTGCTGTATAATTTTAGTAAATATTTATTATATATTGAATGAATACTAAAAATAACAAAATTAAATCCAAACTAAACTAAATTATACAGAAACTAAAATATAGCGTCGAAAAATTCATCCGCATCGCTGTCGACTGGTAATGTACCCAAGAGACTGGCGGCATTACCACATTGTATGGCAATGCTTAGCCTTTGGCCAAGGTAAAAGCCAGCCCTTGGGTCACGGGAAGTGTCAACCAGCCGTTTCGAAATTTCTTTAAAAAGACCATGAGCACTCGGACCCCACGGCCCGAGGGTTTCAACCCCAAACGGCTCGAAAATATAATTTCCGGTAAGGTTATTATATTTTCGCCGCTTGAGGTTTTCAACAGCCGCAGCAGCAGCGCCAGCACAGAATGCCGAGCCAGGAAGATGGGATGGCGGATTTTAGTAAATTATACAACAAAACAGTTGATATCACCGCACCGCGATTTCGTATATCATATCGTATTCCTGTCATATCTCTTAAAACGCTGATCTTCGCAATTTTCGATATAAAAAGTACAGCCATCTACAAAATTATACAAAAAACAGGGAAGCTGGGAGGCGGCGAGTTTGTTAGGGACAGGCGATGGACTAATATTAATGGTGCACGTTGTGACACCGTCCTGAATAATTATACTTGGTAACATTCTTTCCGCGACTAATATTGTTATAATCTGGGTTATTTTATGGATTTTTGTAAAGGACAGAAGGATCTATTTCGTATTTTAGGGTTCCGTACCTCAAAAGGAAAAACGGAACCCTTATAAGTAACATCACTTCGTTTTCCATCTGTCACAACCCTTTTTCTCAGGACCGCGTGGAGTAATAAAGTTGAAATTAATATCAAACTCTCTGGGCGTAAGAGATTGCCCCTTGAAGCAGTGAAAAAAGTTAAGTAACGATTATCGTCTACTTATCCGTACATTTTTAGGTAAATGTCTCTTAACTTTAAGCAACGTTTATAAATAAACATCCTAAATAATAAAAACCGGCCAAGTACGTGTCGGACCACGCACAATGAAGGGTTCCGTAGTTGGAATGAATTTATTCCAAGAACAAACTTAGCACTGTAGTTGAAAAACATGTTCTCCCATACATTTCAACTGAAAATGTAAGTTTGTACGCACAATATTGGAGATTTCATGTTGTTTTAAGATCACAGACTTCTTATGGGTTTTCCTGTAATTTATAGGTATAGAACAATTTTCTGTATTTTTTCAAAATTTTAGGCTCGGTAGTTTCGGAGATAAGGGGCAGAATGGTCAATTTTTGTCTATTTTCTTAAAGAAATTTAATAAAATTTACTTTAAAATTAAAAAAAAAATATTTAAGATCCTCAGAGTAAGCCCTTTCATTTGATATGACATACAGTACAGATTGCGAAACTTTTTTTTAAATTTTCCATTTGCCCCCCAAAAATGACCCCCATATTCAAAATTCATTTATTTACGTTACACGTCTGTATTTGGGTCACAGAGACTCATATGCGTACCAAACTTCAACTTAATCGGTCCATTAGATTCGGAGCAAATTGGCTGTGACAGATGGACGGACAGACACGAGTGATCCTATTAGTGTTCCGTTTTTTTCCTTTTGAGGTACGGAACCCGAAAAATCACATACACATTGACCACACCGTTACATTAGGTAATTTTTAGTTTTAAATAAAAACTGGAATATTTGTTTGTAATATGTAGTTAATAGTTTTGGTGTAAATATTGCACTAGAATTTGACCAAGGTTTTGAGATGTTTTCCGTTTGACACTACACCCGTAGCTCGTATCAATAAGCCAGGCCGTCACACTTACACGTATTCGTCCATATCTTGAAAATTACTGAATCGATTTTGATGAAACTTGCAGTTTCCTAAGTTGACGTAAATGTAAGCCAATAAAAAAAAATGGTCACGTACATACATACATCTATATAAAATTTTGTATTTTTGTTTGGAAGCTCTAATAAATTGTCATTGTGAATATATTGCAGTTCCAATAATATTACATGTAACATACGTGTCGAATTGATAACCTCCTTTTTTTGAAGTCGGTAAAAACAATAGCTGTCACAGTACTGATCGAGTTTTCATTACATTATTTTATTTGTCACCATTACAGCCGCCCACGGAGAGACCTTGACCTTATACATAATAATGTAGTGTCTAACTGTACGTAAATATCCTCTATAAATAAATCATGTACATTGATTTTAAAATATATTGCAAGTCGGTATTTTCCTCGAACATTTTCTAAAATCTCCTCGGCTGGCTCGTCGGTCTAGTGGTCGTAGGCGGTACTGCTCAGCATGAGGTTCTTGGTTCGATTCCCAGGTCGGGCAAAGTCTTATTGCGTTTTTCCGTCAGAAATTACTCAGCAGCAGAATAGAGTCTCGATGTGTGCCCGCTTGATGGCCATGGGCTCGCCTCGTTTTACATGAGACTAACAAAACAGGCGAAAATATGTGAGTGTACTAATAGATACATCCCTGCCTAACCATTCGGAGAAACCAGGCGTGGTGTTATGGTTTATTATATTTCCAAAACAGCCTACCGTTTAATATCTCCCATTAAATCACAGCTCATTATCATCTAATCTAAAAACAAACCAATTACTCTCTACTTAAACGAACAACGTGTATCGTTCCACTCTGCCGACCCCGCTGGGAGCGAGCGTGATGCATGCATTAACGAGGTCTTGAACAGGCTCCAGTTGCGATACCCAATACCGGTGCAATTTCAGCGTTATTATGAAAATTTTATAGTTAAACGTTACTTTTATTAAAATAAGAGAGTATTATTAAATTGCTTTTAAAAGCATTCGATAGTAAACCTGAAGAACCTGAACCTGATTAGTAAGCCTGGTGCACCTAGGAAAGTCAGAAAATCAATATGTTCAGCAAGACAAGGTATATAGAGGATAGTTTTGCATAGTTTAACGCCACTACGACAGTAACAATCTAGTTGTAAAATAGCATTGTTTTAAGTTCTTATATAGGGCATCCAATTACGGGGCGTCATGCCAATTACGGGACAGATATAAAAATTCCAGGAAGAATTTCAGATTCCTGACGAAAATCTAATGTCTCAGACAAAAATGTAATTTAACAATTTTCTAGGAAGATAATTAAGTATTTATTATTGGCTATAAGAGTAGGGGAAGACCATAGAAACGATGGATAGACTGTGTGAATGATGATATGGCTAGAAAGGGGGTGACTACCGAGATGACGACTAATAGAGAAGTATGGAAGAAAAAGACATGTTGCGCTGACCACTAATAAATTGGGATATTATTTTCATAATATGTATTTCTAAAATACTGTTGACTGTTGAGATCTTTAGGTTGTTAATAAAGTGTTCGTTGAAACTCTTCTGATTGCTAATTCTTCACTGTATGGTACAACAAGTTAACGGTCACGCCGGAAACCAGGTGTTAAGTAGATCTTATCAACGTTAAGGTGGATGCCACTGCCCTCTTTAAATATTCCGTAAAGATAAGCTACACACACACAGACAACGTGGATGAAGAAGAAAGGAAGAAAATTCTAAAATCATAGCATAACATCACGCCTATTTTCCTCGAACGGTAAGGCAGACGTGTAGTTACACCCACATTTCCCCAGTTCCCAGTGTCCCATGTAATAGAGGGCAACCCAATTGCTATCAACAGGGCACAAATCCAAACTCCGGGCTGCCACTGAGAAATTCCTTATAGAATACCCCAAGAACACTGCCCGACGTGAGAGAATCGACATTCAACGAAAAAAAGTCCAAAACGTGAATGTTTAATTACGAAAATATTGGCAGGTCCTCAGAACTAAATGTCAATCTAAAATAGATTGACATTTGGTCCTGATCCTGAGGGATTGAACAAAGCAAGACAAATAAATGTTCCCTTCCAAAAGTGACTTTAAATGCTATCTAAATGTCTTTTATTTTCTGACGGAAAAGGTATCTATTGTATTTTCCAGTAACAAGATACGGATAATCATCATCATCATATCTGCCTTGCTGTTATCCAACTATATTAGGGTCTAGTTCCAGTCTAACCAGACCTGTATACCAGTGTTTTACATGGAGCGACTGCCTATCTGATCTCCACCAACCCCGTTACTGGGGATTTTTTGTGCCACTGTAAAATAGGTGTGATTTGCCTACCTGTAACTTTCACATATTTTACAGATAAGTGGATCATGGTACTAGATTATATTCTTCCAATTAAACATTCCCGAGTTCGCTGCCCCAAACATTACCCGAACGCGAATCAAAAGCGAGATTTCGAAACCACGATACCTAACTAGAAATACATTATGCTAATGACGTCACACATACATAAATACCGACCGAGCGTACCTACATTTAATTTGTGCCGGAATCCATGAGTTTCGTTGGAAAGGTTTACTCTGTAAATTACTGATATTCAGGGCACATCTGTACTGACTGCGATCCAATGTCAGTAAATAATGTGCCCCTTTGGTACGCAGATAGGTTCAGTATTACTTTATGAATGGCATTCATCTAATACCTACATAATCAGTTGATATGAATAAGATGAGTGGGTTGATAGTACAAGAGAAGACTTTTCGAAAACCAACTATGTATCGTTATCGACACCAGCAAAATAACTTCCTACTAAACATATGATCTAACCAAGATTATATCTGGACTTTATAAAAGACTGTGACCTGAGTTTTTTTCAGAGTAGTCAGATAGAAAACGCCAAACTCATTTAGCTTTTTTTATAATATGACGTGTAAAAGTGATTCCGATATATATTTACAGAATAACCAATTTCATTTCATAAAGGATATGTTTGAATGTTTTTGGGAAATATACCTACATTACGTTGTTTCTTTTCAAATTTCTATTTATTGGGTTCCTTTCTGTAAAACATTTTATTGTACCCATCACTTTCATCCGTCAAAATAAATACAATTATCTTCTTTCACGAAACCCATTTCTGCTCCAAAGCTATCACATTATGTTAATACCACAAACACAGCTACAGATGGATAAATACCCACAATATCGGTGGTTCTAAACCGAACTGATGAATACAGGCGATTTGTTTTACGCAGCCTCATAAATCTGACTATATCATAAACAAAATAAAGACATTCCCATGTTGATGCGAGACGCGGTTTGGTAGAAATTTTTGACAGACGACTTGGTTTTCGATATGTTTCATAGACCTGTTTTTTTTTTTGTTTTTGGTAGACGGGATTATGGCCGTGAATATGATAACTGTAACTGAAATATACCCTTTGTGGGATATTTATGTGGTCCTTGAAACATAGGAGGCTCCAAAGGCATTTCGTCTTTGTGCAGTGAACTCCTCATGATTGCAATACCTAAACGTTATTTTAAGGGGAAGCTCTCTGAGAAATGCCTGATAGTCTTCATTGCTGTTCTCCGAGGTTCTTATTATCATCAATACTTCTATAATGCCTTCGCATTAGAAGCATCTTAGCGCTATGCACGTTTGTTCTAAATATGCATTACCTACGAGGCTACACAGCAAGTAAATAAATAGAAAAAAATTTTTTTTCTTAACGAAGTTTTCACTGCATGGCGACGATTGATGAGATGAAACAAATGAACCCAGGTGCCATGGAAAATGTATTAATAATTTCAACAACATTTATTACACTAAGATTTGCCAAAACGTTAATTGTCAGATCAGATAGGTAATGTTCGTCATTCCTGTCACAAAAAACAGACAAGGCACTTTTATTCTGGGCTGCTATTATTTTAAAATATTCTATCAATAAGGAAAAGTCACAGTTTTCCTGAAACAAATTCTGGACCTTCCACCCAAAATAGCAGTCCTTACTATTATACAAATGACGTTTTTCTAAGAGATTGGTTTTTGTCCTCTGATGTATTGGCTCAGACTTATATTTGCTTATCTTATGCAGAACACCGAATATGTAAGGTTTGGAAGAAAATTCGGCCCAACTTTATTGATTCCCATATACTGTGCCTTATTTTTTTGTTTTCGTCACTATATTCAATAATTGTTCGGGAAAGATCGTATGCGGGTTTTGTGCGTTTGATGATAAGCTCGGTGTAAGATTTTCTTCCTCTGAGAGTAGTTAAGACTGTAGCAGAGCTTGCTTACCAACATTTCGTAGTAACTATTCAGTAATCTGTGATTTGGTTATCAAAAAAAGTACTGTTGTAGGTAAAGATTTCGTAGAGAACGACGGATGTCGATATTTTAATGTTTAGATGTTATTATGTTAAGAAAAAGAATAACTTGTAAGTTTAAAGACTTAGAAAAGAAGAGAAAAAGATAGACAAGTTCGTCAGCAGTCGAGCAATTTAGATGGGGTCTGCAAAAAAAATAGCTAGATACAAATCCTGCCAAAGCTGTACGCTGTACTGTGTGTACGGTCATTGCAACTGAAAATGTTTTAATGGAATGTAAATAAATCGACATTACAAATAAACATAACATTTTATGTAAACCGAAACCTTTTACATTTTCAACTAACGAACAAAATTAAAACTCAACCGAAAACCATCCATGCAATCCCATATCCATTAAGAGAAAAAAATATCATCGAATGGATACAAAAATGTTTACCTTCCTTAAACAAACCGAACAGATACAATAGCAACAACACAACCGCTGAGATTTCCCTAACAATTTATGTTTACTTACATTTCAGTAGATATTTATACTTGAAAATATTTGAAATGGTACAAATAAAGAACGAAGTGGATGTGATTCGACCTCGAAGTTTTGTGTAATAAATTCTATGAAAAGATGTTTATTATATTGTGGAATAAAGATTGTTCTCAATTGTTGGGTTTGAGATTAGGAATGTTCACGACCTGTCCTTGGAGAAGTCAATGACCACGAAAAGGATATCATAGGCGAAGAAAACAACGCCAGTAAAGAGCTACGAGTAGCTAGATCATCACCTTCATCATATCTCATCACACTCTGTTGGGATGAGGCCACCCGTTTCTTCTACCATACTTACCAAGATAGATAGGTAGTTGAGTACTGCTAAATATATAAATGGAATACTCCTTTTTGAATACCAAGGAAAAAAAAACAAATGAATCTGACGTTGTTATCGCTTAGAGGCACATCACTCTACCAAATATTTTTACCAAGTGGTTACAATGTTCGTTGGAGACCTCTGCTCAGTTATCATTGGGCTGAGATGAGAAAGTGGATCGGAAGAGATTCGCCTCGCTTACGAGCAAATACAGTTCTTGTTAATTGTTGATATCAAAAATATTCTCTTAGAAAATCATATTTCTTAAAGAAACAAAGGATATTCTACTTACTAAAGCTATCTCGCAATCTGTATTTATTCCCAATACATTTTCTCCAATTTTTCCAACATCATATTTATTCAAATCAGAAATAGATTCGAGTCAATCGTTTCATATCAATCGCGACGTTTAATAACGTTCACAAGCAACTCATTTATTGATACAGTACAGTGACTTCATTGCCTTTAATGGCAATGTGGATCAACAAACAGCATTCTCGAGTAGATAATTATAATATTATTGCTCCAGGAAAATTACTTTTGATCACCCCCTTCCCTTGAAGTTATGACGACAAGTCTTGCGTTAAAATATTGTTATTAAAAGCTTAAGTATCTATTATTTCTCGAGGAATTTCTAAATAGCTTGGTGTAAAAATGGGTTTGGAATTGGTACAGGTACCTTCTTACCCAGTTTCTTTCACAGAGTTAAGAAAAGTTTCTTTTTCACCATCTAAGCGTACAATCAACTCAAATTCTCAAGCTTTTATTATTAAAACTTGTCCTTTCAGACTGCTTTCTAAAGAATCTAGGTTGCTTAAAGTAATAACTGTTCAGAATTAAAGTTTAAAGGATTCATAAGTTCATTAGCATTATCTTGATGTATTGAATTAAAATTTGTAAACTCAAATGTAGTAGAACATGTGAACAAATTCCGCGTAAATTAATTCGGAATACTTTGTAAGTCAAGTTCCTAATTTGAACTGAAAATGTTGCCTCGTGTGCTGTGATTAAATAAACTCTTTACAAACAGACATTAATTCAACATAGGACCAACTTTTGCGGATTAATTGACGAAATTCATGTTCCACATAGAAGTTACGATGCAATATATCAGTAAACATTACAGCATTCACTCTTAAAAGGCTATCAACTAAATTCTATTTAAGCCCACAGTGAATGCGAATAAAATTTTATTTTATACGACGCACAATTTCGTCAAAGCTGCAAATAATATGTAGTTTAAATTCGTCCAATTTGTTTTTGTCATATTACAGTTTTCCCTCAGTAAATGTTTTGGTGGTGTCAATTCTGGTATTTTGGGGAAAAGGACCATTATGTTACAATAGTCTGGAAAATGTTATATCTTGTTGGTCACTTTCTTCAATATACTTCATAGAACCTTCGTAGACTTGACCAAACAAAATTGGTTACAGGGCACTGTTTGCTTGTTTAGCGAAAGTGCTTCGTGTAACAGACACCGATAATAGTGTCTCAGATGGGACTGAGGCACTGTCAACATCCCCACGGTGTTCAATACTTTTATCGACTTGTGTGTTTATTTTCTATGTTCAAGGCAATTTTCGGATGAAAGCACCAAATTTTCCGGTCGCCAATTTTGGGATTGGTGCATATTATCAGATCAATATATTAACATAATTGGGTTTGAGATGAGTTTGATATGAAAATTCCAGAATACCCAAATACTGTCAGAGATGATAAATGTGCTAAAAAATAATAGAGCAGCATCCCAGCGCACGTCATCAATCTAATCTGCCCAACAAACGTAAGACGAGAATATATTTCAATTGGCCGGATGAGCGGAGCGGACCCAGAAAAAATAATATAAATCATTCAAAATAGCTTACGGTCGGCGATTGCATACACTGAAATCACAAAAATTTGACACTTCCTCGGGTAATAGTTACACCCGAAAATCACACCTCACTGACCGAAACCTCGGTTACGCACACAACATCCAACAGAGCACTATTCCCGCTGTGACGTAATGATATTATTATAATAATTACTGACACAAAGCATCGACGTTTATTAATCCAGATACGAAAACATTCGGCGCGTTCGGTCGTTCGTGGTGGGATGAAGCGACGTGCGCTCCTCGCGACGGGTCCACCGATACTGGCGAGGCTCCCTGTGCAGGGGCGGCGAAGCTCTGTGTGGGTGAACGTGTACACACAGGGGTGGTTCTGTCACGGTGTGGGTGCTCTTCAGGTCACCAGAATTCGGTGAAGACAAGCGTTGTGAAGTGGCGTGCCCTATTTTAACTGACTCTTTTAGGTTTTAGGCCGCGGAAATTGCACGCAAGTCCTATTGGAGCTTTAGAACGAAGTCTAACAGCAGGCACTCTTCAAACGTTAGTGTATTAGCAGAATGCGGTTTTTAGTGAATGAATTTTAATTCTTCGGGACTTGAGTTTAATTACATGAATTCCTTTCGTGCTCAGAATGAGTAGTGGCGTTAAATCTTTGTGGTTTTAGGGTCCCTTTTACTGTTGTTAGTGTGTTCTATAGTAATGTGCTTGACGTGTTTTCGAACAAAATTTTATAAATAAAAGCTAGGTTTAGAGATGATGTTTCGCGGTATAATGTAAGCGACAAATTACTATTTCAACGATTCAATCGGTCCCAAAATAAATACGTGTTGGGTGAGGATTCCGTTTTTCGATTAAGTTTTTGCTGTATATTTAGTGCGGTGTGTCGTGCAAGTGGGAGCGGAATTACAATTAGTGCTAGAACACTGTTTAAAACTTCGTTTAGTATGAATATGTAAGTTAGATGTTGATTAAATTGCACTTTGCAGCGACAGGTAACCGGGTCAGAGCTCATTCCTAGTTCGCTGTAGCAAAACATAGGAATGGTTAAAATAGTTAAATTCTACATTATGCGCAGATTCTGGAACTTTTACTTCTTAATTATTTGATATTACTCTTATGGGAGCCAGTCAGAATAGCACGAGTGTTTTTTTAGTTTGATATCGTACATTAGGGAATAGCGATCTATTGCGGATATAAATTCCATCGTTTTCTTCTGTGTTATTGGCATTCCAGTCTCGCTTTCTGTTATGGGGTGGTGCAATTACTCCTCGCTCTTTTCTTTTTATACATAAATCATCCTAGCTCCATAAATTTCAGATCAAATATCAGCTCCTGACAAAGACAGTCTAAAAATACTACCAGCTTTTTAAAACAGAATCACTAATTTGGTCTTACTAGCTACATAGACGCAGTAGTTGGACCACGAATTAAAACCCTCAACCTGTACCGAGGAAAACCAAATTTCACTTTGTTTTATCTGAAAATTGACACCAGGGTCCTAACGATCGGTATTCTCACGATCTCACTGGACAAATTTGTTCGGTGGTCAAGAGAGTACGTACAAAGGCAGCTAACCGCCACGCGTCACAAAGGACCAGATTTTGGAAGATTATTTCATTATTCGCAGTTTCGGGCTTTAGTTAAGCTCCGTTGTAAACGTAGACTAGTAATGTATTTTTATGTGGATTGGGGTGTAAGCTTTTATCTTAATACAGGCTTTAGTTTGTAAATATAAATCATTCATGCTTGTCCTGCTGTAATATCTCAAATTAGATTTATTATATAATTATTTGATAAACAAAGAATAAAATTCAGGTTTTTAGTTCGCGGCTATCGTTAAATCAATCCAGGGATTAGGTTAAGTAAAAATGACTGCAATAAAGAATCTCTTAACTGTTTAGCCGATCAATAGGTATTCTTTATTATAATTATTTATTTGAAGCAATTTATGAAGAAGGGCAGGTAGCAAAGAGCGGTCATGAAAAGATTAATATGTAATCAAAACTTCCTACTAATATTATAAACGCGAAAGTTTTGTGAGGATGGATGGATCGATGTTTGTTACTCTTTAACGCAAAAACTACTGAACGGATTTTGATGAAACTTTACAGCATTACAGCTTATTCATCAGAATAACACATAGGACACTTTTTATCCCGATATTCCCATGGGATCGACACTCATTTATGCGGGTGAAACCGCGTGGCGCTGCTAGTGTTAAATAAATAAACACAAACTTAACGTCACCACTATATTCCCCGAAAGGTAAGGCAGAGGTGTACCTATAGTACAATCACATTTTGCCAGTTGTGTTTGAGTCCCATGTAATAGGGGATGAATATTAAAATAAAAACTAAATAAATAAAATTAATTCGAAGGACTAAAATCCGGTGGTTTAAAAAGGTTGAAATAGGTGAGCTGAGGTGAGTACATGATATATCTCGGGATATTTCTAATCGGGTAACAGATCCGAGATCTTGAGGGGTTGGGTTCGGTCGTCCGATTAATCCCTAACCCTACAGATTTGGGGTGAAATTGGGTCATTTGCACCTTTAGGTTTCTAGTTTTCAGAATCACTCTCACAACAAACCCGTGGTTTGGCATCCGAAATTCAAATTAAATCTAGGATCAGAGAAGTATTTGTGGCTGTAACAAAACTAATCAATGAAGCAGTTCAATTTTATAATACATTCTCGCACTGTTACCAAGTACCACTTGCGTAGATTAGGTATCAGGTTGAAAGTTTTATAATTTTCTCACCTCGATTTTAGTAAGTCATCGTGTTTCGTATAAATTGTAATCGGTTTAGTTATTCAAACTTGAACTCGTTTCTGATAATCTATATCTTTACTTAAAATAAAACTGAAGAGTATGTTTGTTTAAACGAGCTAATCTCTGGAACTACCAGTAGGCGTTGAAAAATTATTTTTGCATGTGATAGCCAAATTCTTGAAGAAGGCTATTTAACATCACGCCAGGACCCTTAGAAAAACTTCAGAAGGAACGCTAAGCAAAAACGAAGTAATAGCGGGCGCAGGCGATGCGATGCGACGGGGTGGGTCGGGGACCGACATTTTACACGGATGAAATCGCGGTAAGGAGCTAGTGATAAATATTGGTTTTAAATCTATGTGAATCAAACTCGAAACTTCTCAGTTTAGTTTAGTTTTGAGCTTTGTAAGTACCTTTAATTATCTCGTAGCAACTGTAAATGATACAATTCACCTCACACTAACTACTCAATTACCTGCAAGGACCAAAGTAATAGGCTTAATTGGTCCTTCGTCACGCAGCACACGGTAGAGGCCTAAATATTCTAGCCTCGGTTTTGGTCTAATTCCAGATCTGCCTGTGGCTGTGCTATAACTTCTATGAATAATAAATAAAGTTGGTAAGCAGATTGCACGGTGTGCACTGCCTGAGATGTGTGTACAATTTCGCAAGTAATAAATTCTGCGTGTGTACACTGTTTTCGTGCTTGGTATGAGAATAAAGATGGGGATTTTAGAGAAAATATCCAGGTTTTATACATGAAGCTTTGTAGCTTCATACCACAATCCAATTAATTGTAATCGTAGTCGAACACAAATGTATTGGTCATGGTAATCTGTGGATTATATCATATAGGATAATGAATCATAAATTAAAATAACTGTTCAACTTCAGATAGTCATTTATTTATTTTAACTCTTGCATCTTAAGCTTCGAACACTGGCTATGCTTTGACAAAATAATATTCACTGACAAATCCCAATTCAGTTGCAGGCAAAGGTACAAAGATCAAACATTTCAAAATTGAGCTTCAAAATGGTGGTCCCAGTTCGCAATGACAATCTGCCTGCTATCCAAAGGACCGGTTTTAAAGTGAAAACTTTTTTAGGCGCACTTTGCGCTCTTTCTGAACCGTTACTTTCGGGTTGGTGATGCTGAATACTTAGGATAGACTCGGCTCCTGTTGGTCCGTGACGCTGAATCGTGTATACTCGGCTTCAGTCGTAAGTTTTCACTTTTATCGTGTGTTCATAGCACACACCCACTTGTTTTTGTAGTGTAATAAAACAATGCAGCAATTTCTAGCAATGGGCATTTAATTGCTGATTGGCTGATTGTATTGATTGCTTGCCATTATTACCTACTGCTCGATTCCTAATGTCTTTACCACCATTATGGGTTAAAACACACACTATTTCTAATCCAATGTTTTCATAGCTTATCAAAGAAAGCCCTTTAGTATTTTTGAAGCGTTTAATAGTAAGACTGTTTTCAGAAACTTATAAAAGGACCATTAATGTAGGTACTTATTATTAAATGCTACGACTGGTTAGAAAAAGCGGCCAAGTGCGAGCCGGACTCGCGCTCGAAGGGGTAACACCGCACAATATTTAACACTACATTTTTATTAGTACTTTAGTAACAAGCAAAATTTGCCGAAAGAAACATGTTTCTTGTTTGGACCCCATTTTGAATTTTATTGAAGTGAAAACTTCTTTGGGCATTTTTGAGATGGAAAAAGACCATTGAACTCGCTACACTATTACCGACACCGCGCTCCATTCGGATGTGTTCGGCTGTCCTCGGGATGTACTCGGTTTTAACGTATTTCCGATAATTATGTCAGTAAGTGATGGCAAAGTATTCTGTTTGTGTTTTGTTTATCTATATGACGATTCAAAAATTACACATGTAATTGTTCAAGTTTATATGACGATTCAAAAAATACACACGTAATTGTTCAAGTTTTCACCTCCCGTAGTTCCATATTTTTATTGTTATTTCAGCGGCCATAGTAGTACGCTCTCTGTGAAAATGTCTACTTATTACGGTTCAAAATATACAGCCATGTGACAGTGCGGAAAACTAGAAACGATTCGGTTTCAGACATTTATTTAGATCTACGAACAAAAAAACATCACAGAAACAAAATCGTTTTTTATTTTTGTCTGCGAAGCTTATGGTGGTCTTACGCAGCAGTCCTGCAACCCATCTTGACAAGTATAAGTTCAACCTGTGGTAAACTATTATAAACGTCACTTGTTTCCGTTCCCATGGCGGTGAGTAGGGTTTAGATACGGTGTCCCAGTAACTGATAGGTTAACTGTCACCCCGCGTCTGTTTGGCACACCGTACATGACGCGAATTAGACTCTTGGGAAGTGTAGGTGCTAAAAATGGTCCCTAGCGGGGCCTGACATACGGCTGTATTCTTCAAAGGAGTAGCCGTTTAGTAAACTTTCATTTCGCCTGTTATGTTTCAAGTCACAAGTTATACGGAAGCCTTGCTTACCAGGCCTAAATCTAGACTCTGGGCTTCTGCTGAGAATTCCCAGTTATTGGATATGACGATACCCCTTGATAATTATACTGGTTGTCAGAGTCAAAAATCTACGAAAGTGATCACCCATCCACGAACCGGCCACGGCAAGTGAAGTTAACCTTCAATCGAGCCATGCAGCTTTTATTATTTAGCCACGAGCCCCTCACGTGCCCGTCAAAAAACCTGAATATTGACAATAGAATGTCTGCCAAGCCGTAGAACAAATCTTGTTTTTCCTAAGTACAAATACTATTATAATAAAACGGTCAGCTAAACCAATAAAAAGTATTAAAATAATACACGTGAAATACAAAGAAAAACATTGGAACAAAAATGTTATTTGAAACTATAAAATTCAATAGCGTATGAATATTTTGAAAAGTTTCATCTTTTCACTGAATGAAGTTGAAAACCGTTTCACTGAAAGCTTTTACAATTGCCACTTGTAAAATAATATAAAATGTATTTGAATTATTATTGTATTCAAATCTCTTTTGCTATTATAATATGTGGAGTTTTTTTTACGATATTATAGTACAAAATATAAAATCTTTTTTACAAAAAAAAAACAACCGACTTCAAAAAAAAAACTACAAAATGATAAATAACTTTAATTTCGGAAGTCGGTGTCCAAAAACGAAAATGCGGAACCAACGACACCGACTTCCGAAATTAAAGTTATTTATCATTTTGTAGTGTTTTTTTTTTGAAGTCGGTTGTTTATTTTTTTATTTTTCACTCTTTAGTTGTACAGACGCCAGCACACCAAGCTACCCGAAACTGTCAAATTTTCCAATCAACTTTGAACCTTATAATTAAGCGATAAAGTTGAAAATCTAGTAAAGAAACTTGACAGATTGTAGTAACTTGATGTGCTGGCGTCTGTACCTACCCCACTCAAATTCAATTAACACTAGTGCATTGAAGAATTGAAGACAGCGACTAGAAGAATCATCAAAATTCGGATAGAAATGCCGAAGATGCAGTACATTATGCATATAACTTCGTACACAAGAATAATTACCTAATGTACTTAAACCTTCCTGAAAGTATGTAAATCACATTAATGAAAGAATTATCAAAATTGGTTTATCCATTAATTACCTGACTGACATGACTTTGACTTTGACTTTGTGACATTCTGGCTACTCATTGGTGATTTAAGTTTGTAGCACGTTACGTTTGAGTAGCGTCAGTGACGATAGAGGGGTAATTGTGCAACATACTACAGTAGGAGTGGCTTTCATTTTGTCAGTTCAACAACATTCATTGCGTTATTTACATTGTTGAGAAGACATTTTTTTCGAACATGAAGCAATGGATTAACAATATCCTTCAAAAGGATTCAGATTGTGATTGATAGTGTGTTACGCAATCAGGGTGTACTTCAATCAGGGTGTACTTCAATCAGGGTGTACTTCAATCAGGGTGTACTTCGTGGTACGGATTGGTTTCGATTTCTAAATAATGGTCACCCATCTACAGATTGTCACCGACCCCTGAAGGTCAATTCTCCTAATTTAAAACGTTCAACATCTAGTCGCAGTCTCATCTCGGCGACAAACAAATGTCGAAATCTTGTCAAAATTGTAGAGAAATTAGAGGTTTTTTTTTGACAGATTGAGACTGAGATCAGACTGTGAATGTTCTTAAACTTACGAGAATTACCCCCCTGTTGTTTAACTCGCTAATGTTACTCAGTGACAGTTGACAGAAACTATTTATTTATTTTTCATTAAAGATAATTTATTATTTTCCGTTCAGGGAGTAAAGATTAGAAAAACCTTTCTAAGTGCACACCGCACGTTATTTGTGAGATAGTTCGATCAGTACCGGAGGTCTATCAGACTTACCTATTACTTTAACATTATAAGAAATGTATAGTATTTTGTATGGACTATAATATACGTAGGTCATGTAAGTATGCACTACTAGGTAAGACCTCTCACAATCCACAAAATAAAAAAAAACAGTGGCACTCCGGGAGTGCCGACAGAAGTGAAAACAAAACACAAACAGAATACTTTGCCATCACTCACTGACATATCGTATATACCATTTCATATATCTATGGTATATACCTACATTAAAACTGAGTACATCCCGAGGACAGCCGAACACATCCGAAGCGGTGTCGGTTACGGTAACAGTAGCGCGAAATCAATGATTTTTTCCCATCTCAATAAATGCCCAACGCGCCTAAAGAAGTTTTCACTTCAAAAATTTTAAACTCATTCACTGACAGACAACGCACATCCTAAACAGCTGGGTCTAGAAGAATAAAAGCACACGAGTTCCTTATTTAACGTAAGTGCGTTATAATCAAGGATTTTTAAACTTTATCCTTCGTTAAATACGGGATAAACGTTTTGTTATTCGTCCCATAGGACACGAGGCTTGTATTGACATAAAATGACACTGATTCACACAATGTGATACAAGTTCTAACATGTTAAACACACGTCACACGGTCAGACAAGTCGACTTGTCTGATTGACATGTCCATTTGTTACATCACTAGCGACGCTGCGTGGCGTGGCTGGTTGGACGATGTACTCATACCGTACCTACTAGCTGTCAATGTTGAAATGTTGTTCAATCCATTCTCGAGATATTATCAAAAAAGCAGTTCCATACAAAATGTATGAGAAAATGAATTATCTTAATTTTTTTTCATGAATTTCTCCCAAGTTTTAATAGCTACTCTGCTATTCGGGGCGCAGACAAATCCAACAAATCAAAAATCGGTCCAGCCGTTCTTGTACTCGTATTATAAATGGTGTAACTAACCCTATATAAGTGTATAGTTATTTGAAAGAGCGGAGCCTACTAATACAGGCATTGTTTGCCTAAAAGTAGGTTCCAAACACGTTATCATGTACCTAATGTTATGTTATTGAGACAATAAACCATTAATACTACCTATTATTAACCCGACTTTGTTTTATTTATATAGAGGTATACCTATAGGTATGTTTAGCTCCGTTACGATTATAAGGAAAACAGATAAGAATATCAAACGGATAGTACCACATGAGCCACGTGTAGGAGCACGTAGCTTGTGTGTTACCAGGAACAACACGGAACTGCTGACTCCAGGCTCGCAAAGGTTAAGTCTGTTGTTACAGCGAGTGAATTCCACGAAATAACTGGAGAGTTTCCTCATTTGGTATGTTACGTTACTTACGAAGTTTTGTTTTTTGAACATGAATAGTTACGAAACTAGGAAGTAAAAGTTTATGCTTGTGGCAGGATTGCAATTAAAAACATCAAAACATTTTTAAATCTAGTTAGATTTAACCTAATTATATGCGGCACCTTCCCACAGACAATGGCCCACCTGCCATCCTGCGCCGCATGCCCTGTCACCTGTGCACTTGATGATCTTATGACTGTGTCAGTGAGCGGAGTAGGTACAATACGCGCCGTGAAAGATGAGATTTGACTTTTATCTTAAACTTTATTATTTCGTAATAAATATTATAATATGTGAGTGGTTGACCAAAAAGGGACCTCAAGGGAAAATAATTGATTTCGAGTAAATCGCGTTTGAAATTTCGTGTAGAAACAAATTGCGGCGTGTTTTATGTCAGTATGCGACTTCGTTAGTGAGTGTCAACACGTGTTTGCGGTTACTACCGTTCAGTTATAAGAACTTGATTCTATACGTAAGTAATTAACATCACAAACACAAAACATTAAATTATTTGTCATTATGTCAGCTAGCACACGCCAATACCAATAAAAAATACGACAGAGCTCATTGGACACATACCCATCTCAAGAAAGCAACAACTAGGTACACACAGAAAAAACTGTTTACATGGACACAGTCAATATTAATAATCATTTTCGGTGACACACGGCACCACGGAAGACAAGATTCGAAGTAAATTGTCTATATCCTGTCAAACAATATTGTGCTGTCCCCGTTGATTTCTTACCTGATGTGGGTTTAATCCCAGACGTGGGAGTTTGTTCTTTTATTTTGATCAAGATAGAATTGCCACGCACGAGCGAGTATTAATGATTGTTATAGAGAACATCATCTGCCTAGCCTTTTCCCAACAATGTTGGGGTCGGCTTCCAGTCTAACCGGATGCAGCTGAATACCAGTATTTTACATGGAGCGACTGCCTATCTGACCTCCACAACCCAGTTACTGGGTAATACGATACCCCTTGGTAAGACCGGTTGTCAGACTTTCGGGCTTCTGACTACCCGTAACGACTGTCAAAGATCCACGAATGACAGCCGGGACCAACGGCTTAACGTGCTTTCCGAGGCACGGAGGGGTCTCAGTATGTAAAGATGGTCACCCATCCACAGACCAACCGCGGCAAGCGTAGCTTAACCTGATTGATCGACCTGTGCGGCTGT
This sequence comes from Hydraecia micacea, assembly GCA_914767645.1. Lineage (NCBI taxonomy): Eukaryota > Metazoa > Arthropoda > Insecta > Lepidoptera > Noctuidae > Hydraecia > Hydraecia micacea. The sequence continues at coordinate 350,476 of OU611801.1, read as the reverse complement.
TATTATTTAGCCATGGACCCCCCTAATGATTGTTATAGAGAACAAAGGAGGAATAATAATTAGGTATGTTGTTTGTAGGCTTAACATCTTAAGCCGTCGGTCCCGGCTGTCATTCGTAGAGCTTTGACAGTAGTTACGGGTAGTCAGCAGCCCGAGAGTTTGTCAACCAATCAAATCTGTCGGATTTTCGGGCTTCTGACCTTCACAACTCAGTTAGTGGGTAACACAATAGGATTTAGGCAGTCGCTCCATGTTAAATAGGTACTAGTATTCCGCTGCATCCAGTTAGACTGGAAGCCGACCACAACATGGCACAAAAGGCTGGACAGATGATGATGATGACAGCTTTAGATCACAAATTATAATCTGCTAATTTTAGTTCTACTACAAGGACTTTCAGCACAAGTTGAACAATCTCAGCTACAATTACCTATTATACTTACAATTTTGGTGCGGCATATCGTGTAGTACTTCGTAGCACGACCATGATATTTTTGAAGATTTCACTTCCACAATGCGATAACTTATCACTATCACGAAAATGTTCCTTATACTTAATTCAAAAATATTAATTTTAGTTCCTCCAGAGACACAGATAACGGTCTTCCGCGTTTCATTGTAGTAAATGAACTGAAAATATTATAATTGAATGATAATACTTGAGGGTAGAACGAGAAAAGTTACCTTCTTAGTTAAGAAAAAATATTCATTATGTGTTGTAAATATGACAGTTCTCGCAACGATTTTATGTAAATATTTTCGCGCATGTTTGTTATGCTAATAGTTATTTATGCAACTGTTTTAATGCCTAATTATGTACAGTTGCATACAAGACACCCCATGATATGAATCCTCTATAAAAGGTTCTGACAGTTTTTTGCAATACTAATATCGAACAAAAATGGCGGCCGGCGGGATAAGACGTGAATTCGAATAACCTATAAGTTCTTTTTTTAAATTACGGCGCTGTGGTAGTGAAACGTGCGTGCATGACAATGTTCTTTTTTTGAAAAGGAGTTGCATAATGAAAGGACAATGCCGCGGGACCGTACCAACTTGCGAGGGAGCGTGTCACAACCAAATGTAAGTAGTTCATAAAATTACTCCTTTTTTATATTAGATTTACGTTTTTCTATGATAAAGATTCCCGGATTTCGGCCACAAAAATAAAAAAAAAATTATTTACTTTTGTACGTATTTTCTCTTATGTCACTGCCATTCAAAGTAATAATACTTCAATGCTGTCCATTGACAGCATTGAATTATTACACTCACACTCGCACTTCATTTCCGAATGTTATGCTACTACGAAAAAAATATTTAAATGAAGAAGATAATTTGTAAGTAGGTACCTACCGACACCGATTTACTATAATATTAGGTATATATTTATGTATTTCAAAAAATCTTAAGGTCACGCGTTGCGTCGTATTAATTAAAATTATTATTTTGGAATACATTTCAAGCATTTATAGAAAAGAAAAGAGGACCGATTAAAAAAAAAAGAAATCGTTTTTATTTTGACGTAGGTTATTGCATTTTTGTTCTGTTGCGCCGTCACGGATGACGTTACTTTCAATATTGGTTTCATCTGAACTATGAACTATTCATATGAACTAATATAATTAAAATCCTTATTAACGAAAACGTTTAGGTGCTTTTCCATAACGTAGAGTCTTTGTGTGATCAATGTGATAATCCTTAGCGATGCCTCCGTCATTCATCGTTCATTTGTCATTTTCTCGAACGTAACCTCAAAGTATTAAGTAGGTAAATGACAAATAAATACGAATTGCGGGGATCCATGTAAAAAATAATTAGTAATATAGGAAGGGCATTACATTCTCCTCCAAATGGTTAGGTTTGGTTGTGACAGTGGACTTTTCCGTTTGGTACAGGGCGCCCTATATTTGACGGCATTCTCCTTTAGTACAACACAACATTATAACACTTGTTTGGATGATATTATGGTTACTATGACACTGGTTGTTTTAATGTTGGCAATAAGGTAACTGTTTCAGAGACTTTTATAGCATGGGTGTAGATAAATAAATGTAGCTATCTAGTATGGTTTGTGTAAGTAATTTTATTTTTTGCCTTTAAGGCTCATAGGCAGAAAAATTTTTTTTTGCTTTTCTTACAATTTACCAGTAATGAAATAGCAGTTCATTACTGGTAAATTGTAAGAAAAGCAAAAAAAAATTTGAGAGGTACGTCTGCCAGTGTTTCTCATTTTCGCCTTTCCTTAAAGACAGCGCGTGACGATCTACAAAACTCTTAGCTAGAATGAAAACTATGCAGACAAATATAAAGACACCACAAAACAATTCACTAGCTCACAACTTCCTATACCTACAACCGAAAGACAAACCTATCAATGAACATAAAAACACAACAAAAAACATCACTTTTTTCTAAACTTTTACACTTGAGCGCACGCGCCTAACAGCTGTTCTCACCCTCGCATACAAAAACACACACATAGCCTAACAACATTCCATACATTTAACCTCACAACTGGCAGTATACTAAGAAAGGTGTACAGAAATATTGTATACTGCGCCGCAAGATTAACGGTCACCGCCACCTGTTATGACGTAACGCGTCAGGTGCAAGGGTGAAATGGAGGATTGTGCTGTCTCTGTCTAACAGGGAATACACCTGTATTTTTTGTTTTAGTTGGAAGATGTTACTTTAATTTCTTTTTGGATACGTGGGTTATCGAACTATGAGGTTAAGTTGCAATAGCCGCGGTCAGTCTTTTCATAGGTGACCACTGACCTTTCTCTACACTTCGAAGGCCTTGCCTCGGAACTTAGATAATCATTCGTTGGATACGTGTAGTCCCGAAAGTATGTCCATAATTATTTATTCAAACTCGGCATTGGGCGTTTTCAAATTAGACAATAACGACAATGAAACCCAAGCAATCTTAGGTATATAAATTATTATATTATACTCGTAATTTATATTATATTTGTATACTATTTATTAATTTTAAATGCGAAAGTAAGTTTGTTTGGTTGTTTGTTACCTTTTCACGCCTAAACCACTGAACCGATCATCCTGAAATTTTGCATATACGTTGTAAGGTGTACAGAAACGAACATAGGCAACCTTTCCTCCCGAAAAAAAGTACAGTTTCCGAGGAAAACAACAATAACATTATTATGATAATATATGGCGCCGTTTCTATTGAACTTTGTCACATTATTTAATTCTGAGTATAAAATAATGCAAAAGTAACTTTGTTTGTTACACTTTCACGCTGAAACGGCTGAACGGGTTTGGATGAAATTTGGCACATGGGTAGACCATGACCTGGAAAAGGACATAGTCTACTTTTCATCCTGGATCGCAGACGAAGTCGCGAGCAACAGCTAGTTAACTATAAAATACACTCAAATCTAACACACCTCTTGTTCATTGTTACACTTAAACTTGCTATTGACCCCCTACTACACTACATATAAAACTGTGAAGTGTTAGCTAATGCAAAAACGCGCAATATTTGAAGTTACCATGCAATATGGTAATCGCGAACAGGATGTATCAGCTGCTCCGTGTAGAGTAGTTATAGTTTAAAGGGGTGAAGCATATGGGCTTAGTTATTATGGCTTGGGCTGGAAACTAAATAATTGATACACTTATGATACATACATTCATAATTATTTCGCTGTTTACTCATTACTTAATCTAGGACATCAATGAAAAATACTATTGTGAAGAATAATCAGCATATTATAATGTTTTCACTGCTGGGACACAGGCCTCCTTTCTGTGAGAGGGAGTGGGCCACGCGGGCCCAGTTGGTAGATGTCACGTGTCTTCAATTTTTTGGTTCTAGAACATGCCAGTTTCCGCACGATGTTTTCCATCACCGTTTTTGAGAGCAGTGGTAATTAAATAATGTTCACAAAGTAAAGCACCTGTCAGGGTTCAAACCTACGACTACAACTCGTATGTCGCAGCTGTTTCCACTGCGCCACCACTCACTGCTCTATTTTGAAGAATAAAATTAAATGTAATGTATGCATAAAGCAAGCATCACGGTCATGAGCATTGATCACAATCTATGCTCGTGACTTCTCTTTATGAGGAGAAGCTGTTGATATGAAGAGGAAAACTGCGTGACAGTAAAGTAGGTATAATAAAGTTTAAAACCACAAAATAACACTAACAGTACTCTGTAGTGAAACTTCCAACAACATTCTCTATCGTAACGACTGGCGAAAAGGCGAAGTTTTTTATAGTGTTCCTAAACCAAGCGATGAGTGACAGCGGCTCAAGGACGATACAAATAGATGTGGGTTACTACACTAGAAAAATGTAGTATTTGTACGTTTTTAAAGAGTCCCGATGTCAGCTAGATGGACCGACGACCTTAAGAAGATGGCTGGGACAGACTGGATGCGAAAAGCTCAGGACAAGGTGTTGTAGCGCAGCCTGGGAGAGGCCTATGTCCAGCAGTGGACTGCGATAGACTGAGTTGATCGATCGTTGATTGAAAGAGTAATAAACTCACGAGTGCTGCCTGTATTCCATGAAAGGAAAGGTATACTTGGGCTGTTATGCAAACTAAGTACAAATATTGTATTGGTTTTAATGTTATGTCAGCACAAGCATTATATTACCAGCATACATTCTTTAGCATGCATTATACAATGATTCAGTTTTTAAGCCTAAGGGACTTCAAAATTAATGTATAATGTATGCTAAAGAAACATTATGTACAGGGGACATAGACGCGCAATCTGTTACTATGGATTTAGTACACGATTTTGAAACAAATGTCAAAAAATAATTTTGACAAAAAATTTCAACGCAACGCGTTGAAATTTCTGGTCAGTTATTACAAAACATTTTTGCTTTTCCATACATTTTGCTGCTGAAACAGCTGTTTTTATTATAACCGACGAAAAAATTCTACGCTAGGGGGTCGGCTTCCAGTCTAACCGGATGCAGCTGAATACAAGTATTTTACATGAAGCGACTGCGTATCTGACCTTCACAACCCAGTTACTGGGTAATACGATATCCCTTGATAATACTGGTTGTTAGACTTTCGAGCTTCTGACGACCTGTAACGACTGCCAAAGATCCACGATTGACAGCCGGGACCAACGGCTTAACATGCTTTCCGAGGCACGGAGGGGTCTTGATGCACAGTAAACACAATAAATACATATTTGTGTATAACGCTGGCAACACCACACGTTCCATATGATCCGCGAGTTGCCTGCATTGTCACGGGCGCTATTTTTATTTCCTTACTAGCTTTTGCCTGCGACTTCGTCCGCGTGGAATAATGACTTCCGGAAAAAAACAATTTATCCCCCTTTTCTCCCCGTTGGGAGGGAATTTCCAAAAATCCTCTCTTAGTGGTAGCCTAATCCTCCCAACAAACACACATGCCAAATTTCAGCTCTCTACTGCCAGTAGTTTCGGCTGTGCGTTGTCTGTCAGTCACTCAGTAACGGAAGAGTTTTATATATATAGATATAGAATCTATATCTATATATATAAAACTCTTCCTTAAAAACTAAGCGAATACACGCTAAGGGCACCCCCTGTGGGGTACGGACCTCGGCTTAGGGCGTCGCTGGGGGGGGGGGATCGGAATTATTTAGGGGCGAATTTAATACTACAGGCTCAGCGGCGCGGGCTGGCTCGAGCAAGGGTCGGGGAGGAGAATTTACGGGGCGTCGCGACGGGCGTCCTCGACGGCGAGGACGGAAGGACGGTTGTCGGGTCGTGTTTTTGTGTCTCTTAATGGTGCTCCTGTAAGAGGGTAGTGGCGTCGTCGGGGATGGTGAGGGTATGCCTTGGTCGGCGAATCCTACTTATGCGGGAGGGAGTATATCGGGAGGCCGCCGCAATCAGGGCAATTGGGGTGCTTTATAGCAGAGTCGAAGAAACGCTTGGCGAGGCGCTTCATGAACTGCTGGACGGTGTGAAGTTCGCGTTTGGATCCCCCGCCCTTTTATACCTCCCGCCGCGAGCCGCGTCGAGCGCGGCGACCGTTACACAAAAATAATCCTTATAGCATGATTCAGTATTCACGCGCGATGGCTTATTAGCGTATTTCATGTATAACTTTGGTGTTTCTGTACCGATTTCTATGATTATTTTTTTATTAAATAGGTAATAATGTTGAACATTTTTTAATTAGGGATGAGTGAGAGTGTTATAAACGTAAGAGTAGACAAATATAATCAGAAAGCTCCGAACTGCTAAGCTATCGGGAGTTACACGTATTATTGTGAGTCAACCATAAAAGATAGACATTTGCTGTCGTGGAATATTTTTTATATAATTTTAAGGAGAACATTTCCGTCATACATGATTTCTGTGTAGCTTTAACCATTAAGGCTGCACACGCGACGGAAGCTTCAAAAATGGAGTAAGTTCTCCTGTTTTCCCAACATTTCCCTTCACTGCTCTGCTCCTATTGATTGTAGCGTGATGAAAAGTATACTATAACCTGCCCAGGAGCATGAAGAACAATTGTACCAAGTTTCGTTGAAATCCGTCGAGTGGTTTTTGTTTCTATAAAGAACATACAGACAGACAGACAGACAAAAATTTTACCGATTGCATTTTTGGCGTCAGTATCGATCACTAATCACCCGCTGATAGTTATTTTGGAAATATATTTCATGTACAGAATTGACCTCACTACAGATTTATTATAAGTATAGAAGAAGATAGATTATATGGTATAAAAAGTTGCCAATGTATTATAATGTAATAGAATTTGTGTGGAATGAGGGGAAGTATATTTAGTACTGGCACAGATCTTTATAGGGAAAATATAAAGACTATTACCACCCCAGGAAAGAGCAGTGGTAAAGGTTTTTTGTTTTACATTGAAAACACCATTGTATTATGTTAACATCATGCAATTTTAAATAACTAAAAATCAATTAAAGAAATTCGAAAAAAAGAAAAGAGATTCGAAGCGCGCTAATGTAATTCGAAGCGCGCTAGTCGGAATTAATTTAAAAAAGTAATCAAGTATTTTGAGCAAATAATTATTAGCCATCGCGTTTTACAAAAAAAAAAAAAGTGGCACTCCGGGAGTGCCGACAGCTGTGGAAAACTTGAACAATTACTTACGTGTGTATTTTTTTAATCGTCATATAAACAAAACACAAACAGAATATTTGCCATCACTCACTGAATATCAGAAATACATTAAAACCGAGTACATCCCGAGAACAGCCGAACACTTCCGAAAGTAGTCAGTGTCGCGAGTTCAATGGTTTATTCCATCTCAAAAAATGCCGAACGCGACTAAAGAAGTTTTCACTTCAATAAATATTTTTATATCCAGCACCCTAATTGCGTAACACATTTTCAATTACAATCTGAATCATTTTGAAGGATATAATATATTATGGTTAATCTATTGCTTCATATGTTCAAAAAATTTGTCTGCTCAACAACGTAAATAACACAATGAATGTTGTTGAACTGTTGCCATTGCTACTGATAGTTGGTTGGGTTAGACCAGCAGGGTCGCTGGTCTAACAAAAACACTAATAAATATTTCATAAATCAACGCACCGTTATTAATTTGTACTCTCTAGATATTGGTTCTAGTACTTACATGTTTTATTTAGACGCACAGTCCCGGGGGCGAAGGTATGCTTAGCAAATATAACAGTTACATTTTATGCGCAAGTTTTTTTATTTTAATATAAGTAAATAAGTTTGATTTAATTTTCCGGTTCCGGGTATCTGGTTAGACTGGAAGCCGACCCCAACATAGTTGGGAAAAGGCTAGACAGATGATGATGAAGTTTGATTTAATTTTATTACATTGATTTAAGTGTTATATATTTTTTTGTAAAATAAGAATAGTTAAATAAACCCACTTCGGTTTCATTTACTTTTGAAGGATTAGGTAAGGATATACTTTTGTCGTGTTAGTATGAATGACTCTCATAATAAACTACAACATGACATAACATCCCGCCTGTAATCCCCGAGCGGTTAGGCAGAGGTATACCCAGGCACACCAACATTACGCCAGTATATATAGGGGGCGAGCCTATTGCCATCAACTAGGTAGAAATCCACGTCAATAATGTCCAAGATAAACTCAGAAAGTACACATGAATCGAAAAAGTCATACGGGTCTACGTACCTGCCCGGATTTGAACATGTGCATGAAAGGCGAGACCACGACAACAATAATCTATGTAGTAGCTTGTTTATAAAATGGTCAAACATCCGTGTACAGACCGTGGCAGTACGGTTCTTTCTTATAAAGCCACGACTCCATGAGCCAACTCCCCACTTTTCCTTCTAGTAGTTTTATTAATAACATAACATCAAATCAATCGCAAATCCCCAAACAAAGCTTCCACGTAAATCCACCCAATAAATATTTTATCAAACATTCAAAATGTCATAACTTACCATCAACCTAATACCTGCGTGTCCCATCACTATGAACTCCGGACGTCCTTAGGGAGGCGATTATTTACACTTTCAATTGTTTCGGGGACCCACGGTTACGGTATCGGGAACTAAATGACGTTTATACGGCTTTTCATTAGTTTATTGTGACAGTGTTTTGTTTATAGGTCAAGATATGGGCGGGGAACCAGGAAAAGGGAATGTTTGATGTCACGAAGGGGTTAAATTCCGGAATTTTCTCAAATATCTTCTACTTAATAAGAATCTTAAGTTCACTGACAGACAACGCACGGTCTGGAAACATGCAATTTTGCACAAGAGTAATTCACAAAGGTGAGCACTATGGAAGGTTTTTTTAAATAACCCGGTATAGGGGTTAAATAGGGGATGGAAGTTCGTCATGGGAAATGAAGTGTGAATCCGTAATAATTACACTTGGGAAGCCGATTGGTGGTTAGTATGTTGTTAGAGTGAACTCTGCAACACCAAAGTCAAATAATATATTTAAATTAAGCACATAAAAAGCACTTTTGAACGACAAAATGTAATAAAAGTATTGAGTATTGAGAAAATAAAATTGATTTTAGGTTACTCTTTTAAGGTCTTGTTTTGTCTTGAGTAAGTTAGAGTGATTTCTTCTTAAGTTCACTCCGTATCTCTACAAAGCTTAATCATTTCTTTGAGGTTCAATATTATATCCCTTTGAAAACTACCTATAGTACCTATCTAGGTATAGGTAGATAATTATGCAGTTTAGAATTTCTTAAAGATTCAGACAAACAGATCATTTCTGCATTTTCAGGACTTACGAGTAAAGATAGGACAAGCACACAGCATTTATTAACAGACCTTCTTTCTCATGTATCATAGATACATGAACCGATTTCTCCGGTATTTATACCTGGGATGTTTTACGTGATTCTTTTTCCATTTAAAAAGTAAAAAATAAAAATTAAATATTTTTTTAGACTTTCTCATTGAAAATTAGAATCTAAATCATTACCAACTCCTTGTGCTATAGATACAGCACAGTTCGTATCTATAGTCCAGGTGCACCGCTGTATCTGCACATTCCGTGCGTCGTGCTGGTTTAATTAATATTCTAATTCTCGAACCTCGCTTATCTGCAGCCATGTTGAATAATAACCGATTGCTGCACAAATGCATGCTTATCGTACGATTTGGCAACGAAGACACATAATATTTAGGTTAGTTTGGAGATTTCGGGTAATTTTGAGGACTGTATTTTAATTGATCTGTGATTATCTAATCACCTTATCGCCTAAATCTAATTGCATCAATTTCTGGGTTAATTAGTAAACATTTTGTTTAAGTATAGTAGTTTAAACTGGGACGCAGAAGAGTCTGCTAAATATGGAGTCCTGTGTTCGGTTCCCGGACTAAATCAAGAATTTCCCTGTGGTAAAAAAAACAGTTTCACTCCGGGAGTGCCGACAGACGTGAAAACAAAACACAAACAGAATACTTTGCCATCACTCACTGACATATCGGATATACCTACATTAAAACCGAGTATATCCCGAGGACAGCCGAACACATCCGAAGCGGTGTCGGTTACGGTAACAGTGGCGCGAATTCAACGGTTTTTTCCCATCTCAAAAAATGTCCAACGCGCCTAAAGAAGTTTTCACTTAAAAAAATCTCAATACCTGTCCGGGGTCTGAATTTGTGCCTCATTTACATAGGCAAGCTTACCTTTCTATTACAAGGGACTTAGGTTAATGAGTATACAATTACAACAACACAAACATAATACTACGTAATGTAGTAGTAGTCCTGAATTATTTATGAATAATAATAACATTTTGAGGTACACATTTCGCCAGTTATGTTTAAGTCCCATGTAATAGGTGGTCCCGTCTATTGTCATCAACCCGGCACAAATCCAGACTCCGGGACCGTAAATTTCAAATGAAAAAAGCTACTATCACTTTGCCTGACCTAGGGATCGAACCTGAACCTCAGGTTTATCCGTAGCGTTGGCAACCACTCAACCAACGAGTCGGTCTATTTTGAAATGTAATACAGAAATTCCCTTATCTCTACAATATTATGAACTCAATACACAATTCCTGACACAATTTGAACAACGTTAAATGTAGCTATTAATAAACAAAGCTCAGTTATCGACTCCGCTGAAATAGCAGCCGCTTTATAACTATATAATAACGTTACGTTATTTAACATTAACTTTATTAGAAGTTAACATAACGATACTGTGGAGCTTAGCTTAATAAGCTGTTACATAATTCTGTTTTTAACTTTGTAATGACGCTTTGTTGGAGATTTTAATTTGTTACTATACTTTGATGTTTACGTTGCTTATTGTCAGGGTGCTCTTTGATTCGTAGAGGTGGAAAGGTGTGGAATAGGATTCAGGATCACCCTGTATTGCCTACAGGACGGCTGGTCCATAAATTCAAAGTCGCTCAGCGAGCTAGGGAACGGCCTATCCTTGGAATCTCTCTGAGGGATCGAGTCCGCAATGACGTTATCCGGCAGAGAACCAAAGTTGCCGACATAGCTCACAGAATAAGCAAGCTGAAGTGGCAATGAGGCGGCCTTATAAACCGGAGAACCAATGACCGTTGGGGTAGACGTGTTCTTGAGTAGAGACTGTGAATCGGCAAACATAACGTGGGACGCCCTCAGGCTCGGTGGAGCGACGATCTTCGCAGAATGGCTGGTAGCAGCTGGATGAGAGTTGCCGAATATCGAGTTGAGTGGCGTGTAATAGGAAACTGGAAAGGCTTTTATATCCAGGAATGGACTGTTGTGACGATGATGATGGATAAAGGTATATTTTCAGCTTGGCACGCTTACTGGACGAGAAAAAATATTGCATTACACATAAAATTATGTAGGTACCTAAATAAACTTACGCCTTTTCCCATGAGGGTGTGCAGAAACTACAAACGTCACCTGCTACGATCCTTACATACTTCATTTGCTTCGTTTACGTTCATACATACATCATACACGCACGCCGGTAGCGAGTACTACGCACCTGATATTTCTGAAGAACATCACCAATAAGGTCAGTAAGTCCTCCTAGGGTGTCCCCTCCCGGCGTTTCCATTCGCCACTACCTTGTAAATACATTTTGTTAGTGTACTTTCATTCATCCTCTCAACAGCATTACGCATAAACGATGGGTTAGATAAGGGTGTTTACACCAGCTTGCATAATTTAATTAGAATAAAAAGTGGATTAATGTGCTTTGTAAGTCAGTAAAGTAGAAGTAGAGCAGTAGTGGCCCAGTGGTAACGGCACTGACTTACGAATTGTAGGTGTGGATTTGAACCCAGGCAAGCGCTTTACTTTGTCTAAATAATTTCATCACCACTGCTCTAAATTACGGTGAAGGAAAACATCTTGAGGAAACCGGCATGTGACATGTGACATTTACCAACCCACGCTGGGCCTGAGCCCACTCCCTCTCGAAGAGAGGTGGCCTGTATCCCAGCAGTGGAAACATTATACGCTGATTATGCTATGCTTAAAGTAGAATGCTCTAAGCCAAAGCCCGCCTTCTCGTAAGAAAAGTTCTGGTTGGCAAACACAACCTGCACACACCGGTGGGGTGGCACAAGAGACAGAAGTGTTTACAGAACCAACCCACTTCAGGTCAATACACCATTACGTACTTGTTGGTATAAATAGTTTTAAGTACTGGGAATTTCTACTGCCTAGAGTCCTAGACGAATCCCCACAGACTATAAAACTTGGCCATTTTTCGCAATATTTTGTGGCGGGACTAATAATAGTGATGTGACACTAAGCCACGATTCTTGCAGGTACCTACGTCACTAGCGTGCCGAGGCGCGATACCGGCTAATCCCGTCGTTTGTGTCATTTGACGACACAGCGCGAAGCAGGCGCAGTGCACACTAGCTGAATGCGAGTGATTTATAGATTCGGTTTCGGGGCGCTTTGCGAGTCAGTATAGTAAGTCATGTTGAGTGGTTCTAGATAATAATTTCTGTTTGTATTCTTAACACGCTTTTATTACCTTCATTTTTAACTAACTAACTAACAATGTAACAAAATCTTAGAAGTCAATTTTAACCTAGTTCTAATTATCTTATCGAAATTAAACTTAGTATGTAATATTTATGTAGTTCGGAAAAAAACCATAATTTGCTATCTTGGAGCTGATCTGATGATGGAGCCAGTGGAACTCTTCAGTGGCTACTAGTAAAACTTATACATATTAACTTAATGAAGAATATACTAGGCGCAAAAATAAAAATTGTAGTTTAAAAAAAACCTAAAAAACACGCTTTCAAAACACACAAAAAGTTATAAAATAATAAAACTGACTAAAATTGAATTCTAAAAGCGTGGAGCGCTTTGTGAATCAATTATAAGTGCTCTCCACGCGAATGAATGAATTATCAGAATTTTTAGAGAATCACTCCATTTACACATTAGGTATTACTTCGTTCCCCACCATCGTGCCCTCCGCCTAACTCTCATCTCGTGCTAAGCGGCGGCTTTAGTGTCTGTATCGAGACTCAGCCGCGGTTATGTCATGTTACTTTCTTATTTATGTTGCAAATGCGACTCAAAACTCAAGAGGAACGACGCTGATTCAGTGAGGAATTAATTCTAAATGAGTCATCACTATATCTACTTGACCTACCTACCTAGAGCAGTGGTGGCCTAGTGGTATCGGCCTCGACTAACGAGTTATATGTCGTGAGTTCGAATCCGGCCAGGTATTTTAATTTGTGTATTTAATTTCATCACCGCTGCTCTCAAAACGATGAGTGATAACATCGTGAGGAAACTGGCAAGTCCTAGAACCAAAAATTCGAAGACATGTGACATACACCAACCCGCAGTGGGCCCGCGTGGTGGATTACGGCCCACTCCATCTCACAGAGAGGAGGCCTGTGTCCCAGCAGTGGGAATATTAGTGGCTGATTATGCTATACCTACTTGTACTATGCCATCAAACTTTCGCAATTATTTTCGTTTGCTTGGTAACGCAAACTAAATTTTTCGCATTCGTTTCGCAGTCGCCACCGTTTTGCACTCGTCCTAACTCTCATCTCAAGCTAAGCGTTCGTTGACGCGTCTGTATCGAGACTCAGCCGCGGTTGTGTCATGTTGCTTTCTTATTTATGGTGCGACTCAAGCGGCAGGGCTGATGCTGACGAAGGGAGGAATTAATTCAGTGTCAACTAGTACTGTGGAGGAAGTTATCTGTAATATCCCTTCTTCGTCTGGCCTTAATTCTTTATTTATATCTCAACAAGGTGTTACAAATATTGTAGGTAACGTGATAATCATTTGCGTTGTGTATGATCTTTTTCTCGTTATTAATATCTTATTCTAAGAAGTAGAAGAAGTTAGTATTTTATTCACTGATCTGCGGGGCAATTGCGTAACACATTATCAATCGGAATCGGTTTAATTTTGACAGTTCAACAACATTAATTAACGCAATTAATTTACGTGTTGAGCAGACAAATTTTGAATTTATGAAGCAATGGATTAGAAATTTGCTTCAAAATTATTCAGATTCCGATTGATAGTGTGTTACGCAATTAGGGTGCAGGAGTTTAAAACATTAGACGATTGTTCGAAACCATGTTTGGGTGCCATCCGTTTTTTAAAAACTAAGCAACTCAAAATGCAATCGGAATCAATAATAATTTTAATTTATAGCCTTGCTACAAAAACGATAAAAATAATTGTACGTCTTGCATCGCACAAGTTTACCCAAAGTCACCATTACATTACAAAATGTGCCAAAAAAACCGCCTCACTAATTTCATTCCCCTTCAATTCCAAACAAGTCCATGCATTTTATTGCTAATTAATTGCGAGGTTTTTCTAATTAAGACCGCCCGGACCTTCTTACGAGCGGCCAAACGGGCACTATGCTGGAAATAGGCCATTAAAACGTTAAGATTTCAGGATATAGCCGACTAATTAAGCATTGCGATCGCCGCCACTAAATAAAACATGAGTCCAATAAATTGAGCCTACAGTCGAGTACGTTAGGGAGGTATGTTGGTGGGTTTTGGGGGAATATCCTGGGATAGGGACTAAATTTATGTATCTATCTAAAAAGATAGACGATCATGAGATACTAGCCTCTCATTTTCACCTAAGTTCTGAGTTAAGCCATACCCATACGATTACTGACAAATGCGCACACCGACCGGACAGGTCCTCTCAAATCTGTGTGGTTCTTGCCGCATAACACCATCTCAGATAGAAATCTGTATGGGCACATAAATGGCCTGACCAAGATTTTATTTATTTATATCCTAACTTCCTAACTTTTAATATTATAAATGCGAAAGTAAGTTTGTTTGTTACCTTTTCACGCCTAAACCACTGAACCTGTCATCCTGAAAGTTTGCATATACGTTATCAGGTGTACAGAAACGGACATAGGGTACCTTTCATCCCGAAAAAAAGTGCTGTTCCCGAGGAAAACAGCAATAACGTTATTGTGACAATTGAACTTTGTCACATTACGTATTTAATTCTGAGGTCGTAGCTAGTATTACTATATTATACACCAGAAAATACATACAAAAATTCAATTAACACTACAAAGCATACAATGGGCGGCCTTATCGCTTCCTGTGATCTCTTCCAGGCAACTTTGGATTTTGTTTGGACTTTACGAGACTGGCGTCCGAGTTTGTTTCGGTCTTTTTTCTCAAAGTAGTCAGGAAACAGGGAATTTTAAACATAATTTAATTTTGACTTGTATAAGTGATTACCATTTAATAGGTTTCATTATTTTCGAAATACTTTACAGCTTTTTAATTAGGTACGAATAGAAATGGTCACCCTAAAATACATGAATGAATACGTATTATATCCTCGAAAGCCCAACCTTTCGAGGAAAATTAATAAAGCGCTCTTCCCCCTTTCTACTTATTTAAAAATTTGCTGTGCCCAACAGGGCCCATAATTGTTTCTATTATTTTTTTATTTACCACCTGTAATTGTACATTATGGATTGCAATAAATGAATTGTAATTTGAGATTTGTTTGAATAGAGGCCTGATAGTTTTTTTCCAAGTCTATAATTCATGTTCATTAAAAACACCTGTAATCACCTATGTTCACAAAATAAATAAATGAAATGAAATGAAATGTTCGATTTCGACTTTTACGTCTACTTTTCTAGCCGATCCACGTAGACTTCCGAACACCGCGGCCGTGACGTCACGATCTATAAATAAGCGTCGTCGCACATCAGGCGGCGCGCGCGCTTAGCGTTTATTATTTTTAATACCGGTCTATTCATGATTTGTGTGCGGTGTTGCTATGGGATCTACAGCTGATTTAGTAAGTTATGGAGTTTTAAGTGTTCACAGATGTTGTAGCAGTTATAAATGGATAGTTAAATAAGGTGATGATTACCCTTTTAAATCCGTTCCTACAGCTTGTTTTGAGTAAATAGACAGTCCCGGAACGTGAAAGATGAATTTCAGTCAGCTTAAGACTCTGTGAAGTTTATGGTTTTAGTGCTTCGACTGATACAAGCGGTGTTTGAGAGAATACTGCAAATTGAAAGACGTAACGAGACGCCTCTAGCTATAATTATTAACGTGTCAGGTTATATCCATATGCCGTAAAAACACTAGACACTCTATGCCGATGAGACGATAGCCGCGCCGTGTTTTCACATCATCATTTTAGCCGAAAGACGTCCACTGCTGGACATAGGCCTCCCCCAAGCACCTCCACTTCGACCTGTTCTGTGCTCCCCGCATCCAGCAGATTCCTGCGGCCATCATAAATGTTTTTACATAGAAATATATATTACTAGCTGTACCCCGCGGTTTCACCCGCGTAAATGTCGATCCCGTGGGAATATCGTGATAAAAGGCTTACTAGCTTAATGTTAATCCAGGGTGTCAGCTACCTCCATACAAAATTTTATCAAAATTGGTCCAGCCGTTTGAGCGTGGAGAAGTAACAAACATATAAACACATACACACACTCACAAACTTTCGCCTTTATAAATTAGTGTGATAGGTAAACTTTAAGTATAAAATCCCATAGGCTTTGTGTTTTTCTTACCAAGTTCATGAAAAATCTATGACCGTTACGTGTAAAAATATATTATTAGAAAGAGGGTGAAAACTGAAATAGGTACTATGGACTAAGCTGAAGAAGAAAACATGGTGCACTGGTCACGAATAAATTGAGATAGAGCAGAAGGACGGGCATGGTTTAGAACCAAAATTTCAAAGGCATAATTTTGGGTTGTGGCTAAGTAGGTAATAACAGCCGCACTGGTCGATCGATCAGGTTAAGCTACGCTAGCCGCGGTTTGTCCGTGGATGGTGCGTTTAGTCCACTCTCGGCCCCTCGACCCTAAAAAAATATTTGGTTGACCGTCTTTACATACCAAGACTCCTCAGTACCTCGGAAAGCACATTAAGCTGCTCCCGGCTGTCATTTATGGATCTTTGACAGTCGTTATGGATCATCTGACGCCCAAAAGTCAGTCAACCTTTCTTACCAAGGGGTATCGTAGGTATTATCCCATAGAAATGCAAAAAACAGTAAAAAAACGTAAAAAACTTCTTTCTTATATCTATGTATTACCCAGTAACTGGGTTATGGAGGTTAGATAGGCAGTTGCTCCATGTAAAATACTGGTATTCAGCTACATCCGGTTAGTCTAGAATAGAAGCCGACCCCAACATAGTTGGGAAAAGGATAAACAGATGATGAATTGTGACCCGTAGTGGATTACGGTCCACTCCCTCTCACAGAGAAGGCCTGTGTCCCAGCATTGGGAACATTATAGGCTGATTACCTATGCTAAAGGCAAGAGGATGATGATAATCTATTTCTTAGACGAAAATCTTAAGTAGAAAGGTATTTGAAGTTCCTAACTCCCGCACAGTGGTACACTACATCACAATACTAACTAGGCAGGTACTTAGCTACTGAAGCAGTAGGTACTTGAGTTGGGTATTGTAATATTGTTCCAGAGGAGATCTCGCGTCTGAATCTGACGTGGAGTGGTCATTGCTGACACTGACGTAAGTGTTGATGTGTACTTGAAACTAGGGGCTAAGTTATAATGATGTTGTAATCAAGGGAGAGAAAGTTCCATCTGACTATAGGTACATTTTGTTAGCAGTTTAGAAATTTTTAAGAAACATTATTATACTTACTGTTTCTTCGAAATTCTAAACTGATGTGAACTTTTTATAACAAACTAGCTGTGCCCCAAGCCCGAAAATCTGACAACCAGTCTTACCAAGGGGTATCGTATTACCCAGTAACTGGGTTGTGGAGGTCAGATAGGCAGTCGCTCCATGTAAAATACTGGTATTCAGCTGCATCCGGTTAGACTGGAAGCCGACCCCAACATAGTTGGGAAAAGGCTAGGCAGATGATGATAACAAATAATATGAAATTCTTGTGTGACGCTATTATGAGAGCAGTGCAGTGGTGTCCAAGTGGTAATGGCCCTGACTTACGATTTGTAGGTTCGAACCCAAACAGGTGCTTTACTTTGACTAAATAATTTCATCACCACTGCTCTCAAAACGGTGAAGGAAAATATCGTGAGGAAACCGGCATATCCTAGAACTAACCAAAAATTTGAAGACGTGACATCTACAAACCCGCACTGTGCCCGCGTGGTAGATTACAGCCTACTTCCTCTCTAAGAGAGGAGGCCTGTGGCCCAGCAGCGGGAACATTATAGGCTGATTATGTTATATTTGCTATTATTATAATAATATTTATTAAGTAACGAAGTGTTTATTACAAGTTTTAAGTCCTTCAATCTATTCTAAACATTGTCTAGACAAGAAATTATTGAATGAAAAAAAATAGGCAGAGGAAATAGCATTTAATTGTTTTCTATGGAATGTGCGTTTAAATAAATAATACTTACTAGATGTAGATTTAATTCATAAATATGCTACCATGTGCAATTCACATGTCTTTGTTTCAAATGTAACTATTTTGATTACATATCTATTCATAGGAGTGTAAATATATAAGTACATATTGCGTGCAAACCTTCAGCAAACACAGGAACCAGATGCGAGCCGTCCGTCTGTTTGTTATTCAAATATTACACATATTTCATTCACTGTTCGTATGTGTGTATGAAATGCGCACACATTTTATTCTTTGAGAGTGTGTGTGTGTGATTAAGGGTGAGTCACCAACGTGAAGCTATGCTGTTCTATGACTAGCTCCGCTAACTTCATCGTCGTAAATTTTTTCTAAAAATTTACGGATTACTGCTATGCGTGTCAGCACCATTACTTCAATGTAACATGATGCTAAGTGCGATCGAGATAAACAAAAGAAAGAAAGTAACTTTGTTTGCGATAAACATGACGCAAAGAAAGAAAAATAATACATACAGAACAAGTTGGGGGAAAATATGCATCACTTCCACGCGAAATGGCTATCGCATAGTATATATCTATAATGCTGCGACTCTATGCGAGACAGAGCTCCAGCGTTGGTTTTCAGCGACAGCCGGCGTAGCAGAGACAAATAACAAAATCAGACATGAAAAATACAATAAATAATACTCTAAATCTATACAAAAAAAATAAAAACTTTTTTACAAAAAAAACAACCGACTTCCAAAAACAAACACTACAAATTGAAAAATAACTTTAATTTCGGAAGTCGGTGTCGTTGGTTCCACATTTTCGTTTTTTTGACACCGACTTCCGAAATTAAAGTTATTTTTCAATTTGTAGTGTTTGTTTTTGGAAGTCGGTTGTTTTTTTTGTAAAAAGTTTTTATTTTTCGCTTTTTAGTTGTACCTACCCCATACAAATTCATATAACACTACTTGCTAGTGACAGGAAGATATACATCATCAATATAAACTAAGTGGAAAACAAACGTATTGTTGACGCTAATTCCAAAACTACCCAAGCAAAGTTCATAAAATTTATATGGGACCACCTCTGAAGCATACCTTATTCATTAATTAGACTAGATGCTGATAATCCTGGCTGCAGCATCAGGCCAAACTTATGTCAACTTTGCATTGAACTTAAAATTTAGTCCTGTTTAAAATGAGCCCAAACACGACTACGGTGCTGTAATTTCAAGGTTTGTACTTTTTCTGATGCTCCTGGCTTCAGCATCAGGTCTCTATGTACTTCGGTGTTCCTCATTAACATTACGTTTATCCACACATCGAGCCCTTTCCAATGAGCCTAAACACGATATATCTGCTGTTAGTTGTCGAGGAGTTAGGTACTCTGCAGACTATCCTGACTGCAGCATCAGGTCATGACATCAGATCATGAGACCAAATGTGGCAAATGCCCAATCAAATATCAAAACAATTTACTAAAACAGTCCTTGCCTATTCGAGTAACTTCTTACTGTTAAGGAGTTGTACCTTCCATCATCAGCCCAGCTACCTGAGATGGTGACAACCATACGCAAATACACAAGATACTTCATAAAATATGCGAAAAACCATAAGTAAGCCTATAAAATTTGAGGGTTGCCCTCGATTTCTCTAAGATCCCATCATCAGATCCTAACTTGGTGACAATGGGACCACCTCAGAACTATCTACTTTCGAACAAAAAAGAATTTTGAAAATCTGTCGACAATTGGCGGAGTATTCGATGAACAAACATACAAAAAAAAAAAAAAAAAAAACATACAAACAGCCGAACATAGTACCTCCTCCATTTTGTGAAGTCGGTAAAAAAATAAATAAAGTAAAATTTGTTTGTATCTAGGAGGTAATCTCCGGAACTGCCAGTCGGATTTGAAAAATTATTTTTACATTTGATAGCCCAATTTTATTCTTGAGGAAGGTTATATGTTATTTAACATCACGCTACGATCCTTAGGAGCCGAGAAAAAGGAAGAAAAGTTATAAAGAACGCTAAGCGAAAACAATGGGGTGCGACGCGATGAGTTGGAGGGAAATATGACGCAGACGAAGTCCGGGGCAGAAGTGGCAACAAGTGGGGGATCATCCGAAAGGGTTACCGCTGCCCCGGAACATAAAGGGCTAAGGAAGGAACACGGGTGGGTTTTAGTCAGTAAGAGTCTGACACTCCCTTCCGCTCCACCCAGAGCGGGAGGAGTCATTAGATGATTTCCCATCCACAAAAAAAAAAAAAAAGTGGGTGGACCTGGACACGCGATGACAGCACTGAATATCTCCGCTATGTTTTAAACAAAGCGTTGCCATCTTAACCATACAAGGCGCAACGCAGCACTTTTGTATTCGCTCAAGATCTATAAAGAGCGAATTATCTAAATAGAGCATAGCATAGCAGAGCGCAGCATAGTTTAATGTTGCTTAGTCACCTTAAAGAGGTAAGTATGTGTGTGTTTAGCGAAGTGTGTGCGTGCGGTCAGTTTTGTTAGACAAACGTAATTACTCGTGTATTTAATTTAATGTAATTTACGAGTTATGCTGATATGTGATATTATACAATTTCGTGCTAAACCTGTGTAAATGTGCCGAGAATAATGAATAGTGTAAACAAATGACGACGCTATTGGTGCAATGAATGGATCGGTTTGGACGTTACTAGTAGTCAGTTTTCCTTTATTCGTCTAAATACATATAAATTATATTTTTAAATATTAGAATATAAAAAAAATATATAAAAACATTTAAAAATATAAAAAATAGTAGCCCACCGGTATCGGGAACAGGGTCCAAGCTACCGGTGGTCAGGGCTCCAGAGAGAGGAACCTCCTGACAATGCGAGCCGTGTCCAGAAGTACTGCTTTCTGAATCAAGCCCTTGATCCAGCTGGCCAACGAGAGCCTCCTTAGGTGTTGGTCGAGGCTCTTGGCTATCAATCCATTGGCTGTAACGACTATTGGCACAATGATTGCTGAGTCAACATCCCACATGTCGACAACCTCGCGAGCCAAGTCAAGATACTTGATTTGTTTATCTTTCTCGGCTTTCACGAGGTTCTCATCATGCGGGACGGTTATGTCAACAATCATTGCGTGCCGCTCTAATCGATCCATCACCACTATATCAGGCTTATTGGCAACAATAGTCCTGTCAGTGATGATGGATCGATCCCAGTACAATGTGATATTTCCATTTTCGAGAACTGGGTCGGGCACATACCTATAGTACGGCACCTCCGATTCCACAAGGCTGTATTTCAGAGCAAGTTGCTGATGGATTATCCTGGCTACAAGGTTGTGTCTATGCAAGTACTCCCCGTTAGCTAGACGAGAACACCCGGAGATAATATGCCTGATTGATTCTCCCGGCCGGTGGCATGCCCGACAGATGTCAACCGTGCCGTCTTTCACAATAAATCTCCGGTAATTGTTCATCATCATAACTTCGTCCATAATTACACAGACAAAACCTTCGGTTTCTCCAAAAAGATCACCGAAACGCAGCCAGGCTACGGACGCTAGTAAATCTACATCTACATCGTAGTCAGTTTAATTATTAACCCTCTGTATGAGCAATTCCCGCAATTGCATTAGTTTTATGCTGACATCGACCAGCAGTCAATGAATAAAATATACGTAGGTACTGCTACTGACCCGGCGAACTTCATACCGCCTCGAAACAATAGGAACGAATGTATGAGAAAATAAATTATCAAAAAAATAGTTTTCGTGAATTTTTCCCAAGTTTTAGGAGTTATTTTGCTATTCGGGGCGGAGACAAATCCAGCACATCAAAGATCATAATAAAAGGTTCAGGCGTTCTTGATTATAAATGGTGTAAACTAACCCGACTTTTTTTACTTGTATAGATTAAAGTTAGCGATCAGTAGTCGCATAGCATTTTTTGGGCTGGTATCAAAAATACTCTTTCGCCGTGAGTCGACCATTTATCATAGTTTTGGATGTTTCTACCTACATGAACTATCAATACACGACTGGAACTCGTATCAGTTTTATCATTTAAATACCTTACCCGTACATTTTTGGTCCTTCGAGCCGGATGTCGCGTGTGTACTTACCTACATTACAAATTAGCAATCAAGTACTGTAATGCGTTTCACTAGTGGCTAGTGAACTAGTAGTGATGGTGTCTGTATGGTAACGCGACAACTCTACCTCGAGACAATTCGACTCGGACAATAGGGATGAAGACGGGGTAAAGTAAACGAAATTCTATTTAGTCCGTCAGTTAGATTATCAAAAAATAATGGACACATATTTTTTCTTGTGTCAATCAACCAAAAAATTACAAAGATAAAGCGTGTCAAAGTTTGGGAGTGGGGGCTCGTGACGTCACTTATAGGTAAAAATTGTACCAACACGTGACGTCATGCGACATTTCAAATCAATATATCTCTGTAATGTTTTGTTTATGTGAAAAAAGAAAAAATACGTGCCCAATACTTTTTAATAATCTACCTGATAGACGAAGAAAAAAAAGTTAGTCGGCACCCCTATTCAATCCCGGCAACTCATAAACTTGCCTAATAAATGCGCATTTCAAAGTTCTATTCTTCATTCTATGCTTTATAGTTAAGCTTAGCGATTTCTACAGACGTAAGATGACGTCTTAATAGGACCAATGTATTGGAGGCTGCGCGCACGCCTCTCGTACGACAGCCAATAAGAGCGCGCGCTGCAGTAGGGGGTGGTGACACATTGAGACCCGTTTGTGTCTTGTTGTATTTAATTTTAGTCGTAAAAAGTTTGTATATGATTTATGTTGTGTGAATGTTCTTTCGTTTTTGTTGGGTTTTGTACATTATGTGTCAATGTAATGTATAGTACTTTTGTGTATTCCAGGCAGGTACATCTCTGCAGTTTTTATCAGTGCAGTGTAGTGGGTATACCTATATTTTAATCTAGTGGTATATTTGATACAGACATGGGACTCCAGCGAAAGTAATAGTCTTTTGCCCAGCATTATGATAGAAGGGTTTATAATAGGTGCAAATGCAACGTACCTAATACCTAATGCGCCTAACTCTGGTGAAGAGCATTATTCTTCATGATGGTTTGCTACACCATAAAGAAATTATAGAATGGTATTATAACAATATCGTTGATTTAGTGTTCGCAAGCGGAACTGCTGATTAGGTTCCCTGGTCGGGCAGTGTTATTTGGTTTTTTCCATTTGGAATTTCTTAGTAGCAGTCCGGATCCTGGATTTGTGAGTACCTATAGAGTCGCTCCCTATTACATGGGACCTAAACATAACTCGTAACAGATGAGTGTACTATAGACGTAGGTGGCCCAGTAGTGAGAGCAGTGGTGGCCCAGTGGTAATGGCCGCGACTTACGAGTTGTAGGTCGTAGGTTCGAAATCGAACCCCGTCAGGAGCTGGACTTTGTGTAAACAATTTCATCACCACTGCTCTCAAAACGGTGAAGGAAAACATCGTGAGGAAACCAACATGTCCTAGAACCAAAAATTCGAAGACATGTGACTACCAACCCGCACTGGGCCCAGCAGTGGGAACAATATAGGCTGATTATGATAGGCCTAGGAACACCTCTGCATAACCCTTCGAAGAATACAGGTGTGTTGTTAATAATATTTCCCAACTTAAAATAATAGCTTTGAATTTGAACGCAACACTAATAATCTAACAGGAAAAATATATATAAGTAGTAGATATTTTATCTTACGAAGCGACGTGCGCTTTACTTGTGTTCACCAGGTGTACAACACGTGTGTAAGCTGTAAGTGTAGGAGCTCTCAGTACCGCGTCCGAAACAATAGCAAAGTCAGAAGTGTGTGTGTGTGTGCTGACGCCACTCGTCTGCACGCACCGATACACAGCGTGTTTGTCACAAGACTTTAGTTGTCACAAGTAAAGCGCGTGTCGCTTCGTGAGATAAAATACTGTAACATTCTCCAAACACACACTAATCACTGTCCTTAACAAAGGCGTATCGCCTCGCTTAAAACCTATAGCAATAGATATCTACAACTAGAAGTCGGCGTCGGCAAAGAACACAAACACACAGATAGCCGTTATCAAAGACATCACAGAACTAGATGTGTCCGTCTGAGAGCACTCGGACGAACAGACTGGCGTTCTGTCTAACAAACTATCTAGCTAATCAACCTCTTTGATCGTGTTGCTATACTAAGAGGTATGTGGTTGGTTTGGCTTTGGCCATTTACAGATAAGTACATAGCATTTTTGTATAGTTTAGTTTCCAGCCAAGAGCATTTATTTTCGTAAAATAAGTTAACTGTGGTTGTGCCTCGTTGTTACCTAGATTCTATAACACTGTTCTGTGTCTCTCACTGATAAAAGAACACGTACAGGCCAGTTGAGATCCCAATATAAAAACTTATTACACACAGCTAATTACAACACAGCACTGCTCAAAAAAAGGATAATGTCAATGGGACCTGTTATTTACAATAATTCACATTTTTAAATCTAAGTTATTTTTTTTAATTTATTTATTTATTAAATCTTTATGCACAAGTAAAAAACTGTACAAAGGCGGACTTAATGCCTTAGGCATTTTCTACCAGTCTACCTTAGGGTGATACAGAGACAATACACAGTAGGTGCTATAACAGAGAAAAAAAAATATATATAAGAAAATATTTCTAACTACGATATAAGAATATATACATATATACATACATACAACAAAATATAGGAAAAAAGTTATGAGACAAACAAGAAACCCTACAACAACTTAATTCTGAGACGAATCTGCCAACTTCTTGTGTATATGTTCTCGAGCTTTCACTTTAAACGTGAACTGATTAGTTACCGTCCTGATATTCTGAGGGAGCGCATTCCAGAGGAAAACCGCCTGGACAAAGAAAGAAGATTTTATAAAACCAGAGCGATGAGAAGGACAACGAAGAAGACGATTATTCTCGGACCGAAGATTCTTGCTGTGTGCAGAGCATAAATATTGACAAAGAGAAGTCAGATAAGAAGGAGAAGTGGATTTGTGAAGAAGAGAAAACAGGGTTGTCAAGTTAACAGCACTGCTTTTAAAAAAATGTTATTATTCAGTGAAGGCTTTTTGAATGATTTGACTTTAGATAACGAATGACTGAAATTATTCATTACATATTTGACATAGGTACATTAATAATTTTGTAACTTGTAATTTTGTGACTGAATATTTGTTTTTTTTTTTTATATTGTTGACAATTTTAATTTTTCTATTTTATCTATTATTGTAACTGATTTTAATTGCTGACATTTCTCATTTTAACATTTTATCAATCATTGTATAATTTGCACGCCGTAAGGTAAAATGTAGCTGATCTCATAATATTACCTATGTCCATCTTATACTGTACCTACATTTAGAGCTAATAAAATTCTGATTCTGATTCTGATACTGCTGACCAAAGGTCTTACTAGAAATGATACAAGTTTTTCCAACGATGCTGTGAGTGGAAACGCCGGGAGGGGACGCCCTAGAAGACATTCAGTGATCTTATTGGGCATGTTCTTAGGGAAGATCAGGTGCGTAGTAGGTACTCGCCCCCGGCGGCGGCGTGCGTGTATGTAGCAGTAGATGGCGATCTGTTATTTCTGCGGGTAGACATGGAGAGCAGACGTGAGTTTATGTATGTGTAGAAATAATAAGAAGAAAAGGGAGGCCCTGCTCCAAATGTCGCGCCACCGAAGCCTTAAAACCTTTATTTTCCGAAACAAATGTTACCCTATCACCAAAGAAGTTATTTAAGTGTTATAGGAATCGATGTAGCTACATGTGAGCTCTGCGCTGCCACCGAAGTCGCCGTAGAAGTTGCGAAGTTTTGGGCCAACACGATCTGAAATACAGCCGTGCAGCGACACGAGGAAGAAGACGCTAATGATGGGAAATTAAAATCACAGCCTGTAACAACTCAAAACAGAATTTTTAGTTGAGTAACTATCTTGCACCAAAAATCACTTAATGCAGTTAGCGCTAAACGTATTTAAAGCATAGTTCTGTTTCTTGATGAACAGAATGATCCCACCAAAAATATTTCATGTAAAGTAGGTTGCCAAGACTTACATAACGCTTTCATTGTTAAAAAGTTATCAGAACGAATGTAGAGCCCAGCCCTTAACTCTACAAGGGCTAACTCCTACAGACCTTACATCTTAGTCAAAATGTACCTACGGCTTGGCCGTTTGACACTCCTATAGCCTATGGGCTAATGGTATGAAATAGTCTTATTTAACGTTGTGTTATGCAATTGTTCAATGGAACGGCCAAGCCATACATTTTCACATAGTAAGGTTTGTAGAGTTAGATACAGATAGGTTTAATGCTAAACTCAATTGGCGATTTATGGTGCAAGGTTGTTTCATGATTATTATTACATTATATACCTATTTATAGATAAGTATGATATGATTTATGTATGTATTTATTGTAAATAGGTATGTAAATATTAGAGCAGTGGTGGCCAAGTGGTAATGGCCGCGAGTTACGAGTTGTAGGTCGTAGGTTCGAATCCAGACAGGCGCTTTACTTTGTGTAAATAATTTCATCACCACTGCTCTCATAACGGTGAAGGAAAACATCGTGAGGAAACCGGCATGTCCTAGAACTAAACATTCGAAGATATGTGACATCTGCCAACCCGCACCGGGCCCGCGTGGTGGATTAGGTACGGCCCACTCCCTCTCACCGAGTGGAGGCCTGTGTCCCAGCAGTGGGAACATTATAGACTGATTATGTATGTAAATATTACACCACAGAACACCTGTAGTATTGTCTCTCATTTTCCCTTAATCCATCAAAGGGTTGTCTTTAAAAGATCGTTTGTAGCGATAACACCGCCCATTGTGTCACCCCTTGTAAAATTTCTACATTTATATCTGTAGTTTTTATGGTTTAGATACATAATAAAGAGTATTTTATCTATATTTCAATTATTATTTGCCAAACTTAAGCAAATGTGTATACTTATCAGGTTTTATTATAACATCTTCAGCTCTTCACAACAACAATATCTTGTTGCCGCTAGATACCGCTGGACACGGGCCTCCCTTACGAGTATATACCTACATCCACTAGTCATAATACAGACAGACATAATATCAGCTTCACATAACGAGTCCTCGTTAAATTCACGCTCCGATACGTTTTTTGTTCAAAGCCTTTCTATTCAAGAGTTTTGTTAAAAAATGATATACCTATTATTGTGTTCAATAGTACAGGTACCTACCTACCTAGTTGTTAGGGATCTGTTTGATTCGATTCGAGTTTGATGTCCGGCGGTCCGTGGAGTTTTCTTTTCAAAAAGGAATCTTTGATTTTGAGTGTCGATATCTTATTTTGTTTGCTTTTGATGCAATCTTGTCAAACCCACAAACTAACCCAACTAAAGGTAGAAAGAAGAAAAAAATATGTTTATTTGACCCATGTCATAAGTTATCAAAGTAATCAAAAAACTAGGTGTCATTAAAAAAAGCGACAGAAAACGTAGTTTTTTTAACGGAACCAATGTAAGGATTTGTGTCCACTGAGACGGAGCGGAGACATGCAAAAATTTACCAATTACAGATGAGACGAGAGACGCGTTGCGGATTTTAACTAATGTGATTGGTTGATGCCTGTACGTGTCTTCTTCGCGGCACTCATCTCAACTCCAGTGGAATCGTATCTTAAATAGTATCGTTATCGTATTAATGTTCAGCATCACTGAAGAGGGAGGGAGCAGTGTGGCCCAGTGGCAACGCCCGCGTGGTGGATTACGGCCCACTCCCGCTCACCGAGAGGAGGCCTGTGTCCCAGCAGTTATTTAACCAGTTGGCTGCGACATGCCATATATTATGTATCACTGAAGAAACTCTGCTTTTTGACCCAAAATCTTAACACCAGTTTACCCCGGCTTCAGAAAACCTCTTATATTATATTACCATTATAATTCTACTGTCGAATTTTATGTTTACTGTTGTAATTACTGTATTAATACTGCTAGTTGACCAAATTCTCAATCAGATCAATCAATATAGCCTTTTCCCAACTATGTTGGAGTCGGCTTCCAGTCTTACCGGATGCAGCTGTAAGACCAGTGTTTTACATAGAACGACTGCTTATCTGACCTCCACAACCCAATAGCTGGGTAACATTATATTCCTTTAGCAAGACTGGATGCTCAAAATATAAAATATTTATTTATTTATTTAATTAAGTACATCACATACATTGAACATACTTGGTAAATAGTTAGGAGCATTTTCTCTGATGTATATGACAATAACGGCGTACATAGCACTTGCAATTAATTAATATCGATTATTAAAATATGATTTGAAAGCAACAGAAAATTGGATATTGATTTTCAGAAACCGTAGATTGCATGCTAAAACACACAATCACGAGGTGGTATTTTTTTCCCGGAATATCAGTAAAATGGCGACATCATTTCCGATGACACCCCATAAAATCAAATACTCACTCAATAATAAATAATTAAAGCGCCGGCAACACCGCAGAGACCGCACAATGATGCAGGCCGCAACGCGTGACGTCATCGATGAAGCCGCGGCGTTTGTGGTGCATCGATGTACTGCCGATATGACGGCTGATGATATTGTTTATTGGGTGTGGAAATCATTATCATCTATGGATGATGCCCGAGGATCAAGCTCAGTGAAATACCTTTACAAGTACTTAAAAGCATAATAGGATTAACAGATATGTTATTATAAAAAGATAATGTATCCACTTTATTAGAACTGTGTTGAAGTCGACTTCCTTGAGAAGTATAAACGTGACTATCCTGGACTTGGGTTTCTGCATGAACACGACAAGTTAGTGAGATTGAATACTGGGAATGATGCGGTGGCTATGTCGACGGCTATGTGGCACTTCAGTGGGACCTGTGCTATGGGACTGGTGCTGGACAGTCATATGAAGGTCAAAGGCGACGAGATTCTGCGAGTAGTAGACCTTTCCGCCAGCATTAGTCAGTGGTAAGACCTTTGCTACAGTTAGTATGTTCGGCGAACGCGCTGCCGATCTAATCCGAACTGCACATAACATCGTATTTATTTGTCATTATATTTTGGTGATCTTATTATCTAATTAAGTTTTTTTAAGTAGTAAACCTGCACAAAAATGTTATATCGAGTACAAAATAAATCGTTTATTCCTTTTAATACTACCTTAGCCATGCCGTTTCTAGTTTTCGTCTAGTTTAAAATAAGAGTGTAGATAAAAAGTAACTTCCCTAACAAGATATTATTCAAAACGGATTCGCCGAGCAAGAACCCAAGTTTTTCAATACTAACAAACCCGATTTGAGTTGATTCGGAGTTGATAATTGGAAAAGTTGATACCTTTACGTATGAGCGTACAGTCAGCCGACAAGTAAATTTACTTTTTCAAAGCCTTTATTTCGTAGTCGTAAGGGCGGTTTTTCTAGTTTAATCTGAGGTTGACCGTACCTACCTTTCTATGTTTACTTGCAGTTTTGTGCCATGGGATAAGTACTCCTAATGAAGGAAATTACAGTACTTTGTATGTCTTATAATTTTAATTTGTGACATTTAGAGGAGTAAGTAATTCGTAATTTTTGTTAACTATGCTAAAAAAGTAGGTAGGTACGGTTACAGTCACCTGGGTCATCGGATTATGAACTTAGTTGAAGTTTAGTATGAAACCGACGGATATTTTCGAATAAAGATAATAGAAAACGAACAGTTAATTTATCAAATTAAATTCGAAAACATCCAGCGGTTTCTTACTAAACTTGAACTATACCCGACTACCCTGGTTACTTATCTCTTTTGGTGAGTGTACCTCAGTTAATAATACATGGCATCCAAGGAAGAATAATAATTGCAAGATAGTACAGGTGTTCATCTTCGTTTTTAAAATTAGGTACCTATTTACCTCATCATCATTTGCCTAGCCGTTTCCCAACTATGTTGGGGTCAGCTTCCAGTCTAACCGGATGCAGCTGAATGCCAGTATTTTACTTGGAACGACTGCCTATCTGACCTGAAATTACATATTTACCTACTAACTTAATAAAAAAATTTTAACAAAAAAAATAAACTTCCGAAAAAACTGAAAAGCAAAAAATAATAAATCTTTTTTATATACCTAAGTAATTTTGAGTCGGCGCCAAACACCCCTATTTAGGGTTGGAATTTTTTTTCCAAATTTATATACCCTTTCCAATAAAAAAAAAGAATTATCAAAATCGGAAAAACATAAAAAAAATAAAAAAAATATTGTATACGCGTTGCCTTGAGAACCTCCTCCGTTTTTTCGTCGGTTAAAAACAAAAATAGGGAACTTTGTGTTTATGAAGTAGCTACAGTTTTAGACGTAAGAGGCGAACAGGGTTACTTTTCGCCTCCTACGTCAAAAATAACTACAAAATGTTCAACTCATCTTGATGACCACGACTGCCGCGACACTGTCCTTTGTGTTGTGTGACCACAGAACATATAAGTATGTGACAGTGTCGCGGCAGTCGTGGTCACACACGTAGCGCCGCGCTCACAGATGAGTTGATCTATCTTATAACCGGGTTTATCATGGAATTTTAGCAAAACCGTTTATAGTGGCCAAAGAAAAATAAAACAATAATTTGAATACAACCATCCACCTCTTAAATTGCTAATTAAATTTTCTATTCTCATTGAAATTTTAATTGCTGCAGGTCCCGATAGGAGCAGTAAAAACCGCCGTAAACCGGTTTAACATAGCGCCATCTATCGGCACGCACATTAAACGTTTAGTACCGTAGCTCCATCTATCGACGGGAGGTAGTAAACTTTACTGCCGCGGCAGTGACGCTGTATACGGCAATTTTAATTTATGGCGATGTTCAACGAATTGAAGATTGTTTTAATGGAAGGGGTGAGATTGTTCAGCGATACTACATGTATTGGTATGTGGGGGTGATAAAATTATATTGTTCTGGGTTTAATACTTTCTGTCGTAAGTTGAAGAGTTTAGCGATACCTACTTGATGTTAACTTAGCTATAAATGCTGCGTTTCTATATTTGCTTCGGAACGTTACATTGTCTACGTGAGGTAATAAACAGTGTTTTTTTATTGTGTAAATAAACCTAACAATAAGCAATATACTTAAGTACTCCTGTAGACTGCATCATTGGTCTAGTCATCGTAAGTGGGATTGCTGAGCACGGAAGGTGCAAAGTTCCATTCCCAGGTCGGTCAAAGTGGTATTGGGTTTTTCCATCAGGGTTATCTCAGGAACAGACCGGAATCAGATCCACAACCACAGATTTACTAGTCAACAATCAACGACTGGCAAATTAAAAGTTCCTGTTCTAAGGAAACTTAAGACGTCTTAGATAGGTACTATCACCAATATAAAAATGAATCTATCAACATTACATATTAATCTCCAACTTTTCAAACTACACCATACTTATATTCACACCCTTCTACGACAAAACAACGTCGTCTTAAATATAGGGGTGGGAGTCGAAAATCGAAGTCTAAAGTTGAAGTTAAGTTGATCCAAACTTAGTTGAAATGCAGTTCACTAACTATGTGGGTAACACGAGTCGTGTCATGTTAACTGAAGTGAACACGGAAAGGTATTGTTATGAAGATGTGGAGTGACGGATTAGCGTATTGGCGTATTGATGATTTGACGGTACCGCGTAGTATGTTGTGGTTTTGATACTCTAAATGCTGTGAAGCTTGTGTGCTTGTGAAATGTTATAGATAGTGATTAGAGACGTTATTGCGTACTTATGAAGTCATGTAAAAAATGTATTGTTTTCAGTAGTTATAATAATGAAACCAATATTATGTACTTAAGTACCGATCCTAATGGTCAGACAGTTATTCATTTCTGAAGCAGTACTCCGTAAATATACCTAGCTGAATTATGAACCAGTTAGATGTAGCAGTTCTGATCGAGTTTGTGATGTAAAGCCTAGCAGCAGCACCTTCTGCATCTTTCAAATTCATCGTCACTGCTCGTCATTGTCATGAATTCCTTTTATGTCATTATACCCACTTTACACAGAGCTAAACTATTAAAAAGAGAGGGAGGCATTAAAAGATAAACAATGCAACGCAATATTTTATTTTTCTTTCCTGTACGAAACATCCTGTGTGTTAATAAGCTTTAAAAACAAAAATATACAGGGCTATGAAATACTAATCCATCTCAAATATACAGGGCTATGAAATACTAATCCATCTCAAATCCATTTTATTAACTTTTAGTAACAATTCTATCTCTCGACATAGCTGGATAAAATGATCCGTGCTTCCACCGTAGATTTGGTAAAATGTTCACTAATGACAAATCACAGATTTAAGCGGTCTTCTATAAATCAAGTTTTAACATAAAACAAATGTTCCAATTCTAAGTGAGACTTCAAATGCTAATAGCAGCCCCAATTTCCGACAGTGTAATCGATAACCGTAGTACTTCGTTGGCATCAAACAAGTCTTACTTAGTTGGGCTGCACTTTGCTAACTATGTGGTTACCGCTCACCGGTTCACTTATGAAATGGCGTAGTGATTTGGTGACGTTATCGTTGCGGCGTACTTTGATGTTTGACCAAATCTATGCCTTTGCGGTTATAGAGATTCATCCATATAAATAAGATCCAAGCATTTGTGCATGTTTTGTGAAAAACTAGCTGACCGCGAGCTTCGTACTATCTCGGAACTAACGATCTCGAGATATCATCAAAAAAGCCGTTCCATTCAAAATGTATTCGTGAATTTTCCCATACTTTTAATGAATTCAAAAAAGGAGGTTCTGTATTCGACCCGTATGTATGTTTGTATGTCCGTGATTTTCTCAAAAACTAATGAACCAATTTTGATTCTTTCACTAGTGTGATCTACATACTTTCAGGAAGGTTTTAGTATATAATACATTAGGTAATTATTCTCATGTACGAAGTTATATGCATAAATGTACTGCATCTTCGACATTTCTATGCGAATTTTGATGATTCTTCTAGTCAGCGTCTTCAATTCTTCAATGCACTAGTGTTAATTGAATTTGTGTGGGGTAGGTACAACTAAAAAGTGAAAAATAAAAACACTTTTACAAAAAAAAAAAACAACCGACTTCAAAAAAAAAACACTACAATGTGATAAATAACTTTAATTTCGAAAATCAGTGTCAAAAAACGAAAATGCGGAACCAACGACACCAACTTCCGAAATTAAAGTTATTTATCACTTTGTAGTGTTTTTTTTTTTTGAAGTCGGTTGTTTTTTTATTTAATAGTTATTCTGCTATTAACTATGTTGGGGTCGGCTTCCAGTCTAACCAGATGTAGCTGAGTACCAGTATTTTACATGGAGCGACGGCCTAACTGACCTCCAAAACCCAGTTACTTCTGGGCTTCTGACTACCCGTAACGACAGTCAAAGATCCGCGAATGACAGCCAGGACCAACGGCTTAACGTGCTTGCCGAGGCACGGCAAAATAATGATAATGTAGTAGATTGATATTTGTTTGCGTGATTATAAGGTAACATGTGTGTGGTTGTCTAACCGATTTGCAAATATTCTACAGCTATTAGACTTAAATAGTCTAACAAGGTATCCTGGTAGAAATTCGCAGGAAACAGCTATTCAATATTACAACATCGTCTACAATACCCTATTACAATATTTGCATGCAGTGCTCCCCTAGTGAGTACCTATATAGTTAATACTGATTGACGGGATCCCAACTAAGTTGGCGTGTAGTGGCGCTCAGTGGCGTGTAGTGGCGTATAGTGGCTGGTGGGAGATGAGTGATCGTGTTGCATTCTGGTTAGAGGTTCGAGCTCCTATTGGGGATTGGGTTTACTCTTGCTGTTATTATACTCGTAGTCGTAGTGTTCCAAGAATATTGGCAGGTTGTAGTAGTGCCTGAGATGTTTACTCACTAGTGGGGGATCCATTTTGGAGTACAATTGCGTGAAGTGAAGTAATGGTTTCGTATTATGTATCAGTGTTAAAACTTTTAGTGCACAATAAAGCATATAATCCTAACTAACTATATACTCATCTTGTGCAATCTGCTTTTTTCCAAGTCCAACTTACTTATGGTAAAGCAAAGACATCGTGAACGCAATAGTCTGAAATCGACTTGCAATAAGCAAGAATAAGAACATTGTCACCTAGCCTTGAGATGAATGATAGACAGATATTGGCTTCCGAAACTAAATCTGTGAAGGTTGATATCATAGATACTTAAGTACACTAAGTTTTGGTTCTAAAAAAAAGTATACAACCGAATTGAGAACGTCCTCCTTTTGTTGAAGTCGGTTAATAAGCTTTTAACCATGAACCTGCTCTCTTGAAAGTTGTGAAGCTCCGGACTAACTCTCAGTCTGAAACAGACAAATTCACAGACACCACGACGTTTCCTATAGAATTCATCGTTACACAGCTACAACCGATCCACACACATTGTCTACTCGACTGCTCAGCGGATGGCACTCGAAGTCGCCAATTAATTTGAACAATATTGCAGACAATGGCTGGCAAGCCATTGTTGCCTACTGCGGACCTAGATGGTAGAGGATGAACGTCACAGAATAAATAATTTCAGAAGGCAGACGCGCGTCTATGTATAATCTGGTGAAAGTGTAAACAAACTCTGTTAAATTCCTAACTCACTAAAGAGAATATTACTAGCACATTTATTATGGATTTAGGTTTCAACTTTATATGTCACCACTTTTTCCAACAATTATTATTTGGATAACATTATTCAATTGTAACAGGAAAGTCATCGATGAAAATTGACGTTATAAAATTAACCACAAATGTCAAATAAAAAACACTTTAAGATTTAAAGTTATTTATTTATTCAATACTTCAAGCACTTAAATGTACAGAGGCGGACTTATTGCCATAGGCATTTTCTACCAGTCAATCAAGTTAGAATTTTGGGTTTAAGTTTTCAAATAACCAAATCAAAGTACTCAATTTGTAACTGGTAGGTACAGACGCCAGCACATCAAGCTACCCGAAACTGTAAAATTTTCCCAATCAACTTTGAACCTTATACTTCAGCGATAAAGTTCAAAATCTATTAAATAAATTTGACACATTGTAGTAGCTTGATGTGCTGGCATCTGTACCACAAATTAGCTTCCAGAAGTTCGTTTTCTGATCCATTTGTTTACATTTTCATCAGATACTTTTGAAACAGACCATAATACCTATAGTGCAAGCGGCGACTGGCATTTGTTTGAGATCGGCGTACGTACGCGTCTATGTGTGCGTCCGCCATTGTTCGCTCGTTGTTTGCTGCAACGAGCCTTCTGCATCGTATCTATTATGTGTCATCGTAGGTACGATCACTTCACGCTCTGCGGTAGGATTGAGGGATTAGATTAGTTTGTGTTACGGTGTGTGTGTAGAGATTTCGGTTCTAGGATGTTGTGCGTGACTTTAATTGAATAGAGAAATATTACAATGAGGATATAGAAAAAAAACCGGTCAAGTGCGAGTCGGACTCGCGCACCGAGGGTTCTGTACTTTGTAGGTATGTAACTACAAATTTTCGGTTTTCGGATTTTTCTCTTTACCTACTTGTGCTACATGACATTGCTTCTTGCCGAATTTCATGATTGGTCAATGGGAAGTTCCCTATAAATTTTGATTCCCTTGAGAGTGTCGAAAGAAGCGTTTTTGCGGCATAAGCTTCCGATATCGTTTTTGTTTTTACGCTACCTAGATGTTTGATTTTTTCACAGTTTCAAGGGACTGTAGAACCGTGTACATGGTTTTAATTTCAACTCGATACCTCCACGCATTCCCGAGGTAAAGGGTATTGACAGACAGACAGTCGGACAACAAAGTGATCCTATAAGGGTTCCGTTTTTTGCTTTTGAGGTACGGAACCCTAAAAACGGCTGCAGGTAGTGTTCCACTTATCAATTTTGTTGCAAAATCGAAATTGCATTTCATAACTCTTGGAGAGATGTGGTGGCCCAGTGGTAACGGCCGTGACTTACGAGTTGTAGGTCGTACGTTCGAAGTTCAAACCCAGACAGGCACTGTACTCGTACTTTGTGTAAATTATTTTTGTACAATTAAGTCAAAGTCAAAGTCAAAGTCAAAGCATTTATTTCAATTAAACCATTTACAGGCACTTTTGAATTGTCAATCAAGTGTCCGTATAGCAGATACATCTTAGGGATTCGGACAGCAGTGTCATGTCATAGATGGTGACACGCTGGCGAGGAACTGGAGCCAGTGAAATGGTAGAGTACTACTGTACTAGTAAAGGTAGCATCACTTTACAAGCGATGGAGATGCTTAAGTTATTATAACGAGGTGAAGTTCATCTTGGATATCACTGACATCGGTGAAGGAGACATCGTGAGGAAACCTGCGGGATAATTGCACTAAAAATTACAATGTCATTAATTTTGCCAATTCGACAACATTCATTGCGTTATTTACTAAGACTAGGATTATCTGCAGTATCTCGAAAACCAAAACAAATATTAACGAATATGCTTTGCTCCGTACAGTGTAAGCCTATGTTTTCCAACTCTATCACTGTACTAATACCGACATCAATACACAGATAGTACACAAATATATACATTAGTACACAAGTCCACAGTTGTAACTAAGTTATGATTGGAATGCTCGCTAAATACCCGAACGCTGCAGGTGCGGTGGCGCCACCACTCCACCTACCAATAGATACAGCGGTCCGTAGGTAGCGGTAGAATGTGTACTGGTATTGCTTACATTGTCACTGTTGAGTAACAACTCGACTTATGTTGAAACACAAACATAACCATGTATTACCGTAGGGTTAGACAGAGGTGTAAAATGCCTAAATAACTGTTATGTCAATGTTTAAGTCCCATGTAATAGGGACGAGCCTAATGCCATTAAACGGACACAAATCCAGACTCCGCACTGCTACTGAGAAATTCCAGATGGCAATACCCAATAACACTTTGCCCGACCTGGTAATCGAAACCAGGACCTCATGCTCGGAAGTAGCGCTTGCGATCACTAGACCGGTCACAAAAAATAACATCACGCCTGTATTTTCCGAAGGGTTAGGCAGAGGTGTAAAGTGCCTACCACCTACCACCCACTCATTTCACCAGTTATGTTTGGGCAAGCCTATTGCCATTATGCATGCACACCCAAACTCCGGACTGCTACTGCGAACTTGGTGGAAAATCTCAATGATACTTTGCCAAACTCGAATACCGAACCCATGATCCATGTTCAGCTGTCACGCTTTCGATGACTAACGAAGATGCAATAAACTTAGGGTTCATCATCATCATTTCAGCCGAAAGACGTCCACTGCTGGACAGAGGCCTCCCCCAAGCACCTCCACTTCGACCGGTTCTGTGCTTCTCGCATCCAACGGGTTCCTGCGTAAACTTAGGGTTACATTAATATTTTACAGGCAGGTTAAAATAGAAAGAGATGGGGTTATGGCTGTATAAGTTTGTGCTAAGCACAGGCCGGAATAGTCTTCCTATAACCAATGTAATTGTTTGTGATGTATGAACGACATAAGCAAAGCAAAATGTACTTTCCCCCTAAGACAATAGCGTAACATAATAATGTTAAGCTATTTTCTTAAGGCTATTTTTTTAAACAACATACATCGGAAGGGTAATAACAACGGTAATAACCGTTGTTATTACCCTTCTAATGTATGTTGTTTCCTCATTCTATGCCTTTCAGAGTAGGTACAATAAAGTATAGGTATCTTCTGCCTAACCTTTTCCCAACTATGTTGGGTTCCAGTCTAACCGGATGCAGCTGGATACCAGTATTTTACATGAAACGACTGCCTATCTGACCTCCACAACCCAGTTAATGGGCAATATGATACCCCTGGTAAGACTGGTTGTCAGATTTTCGGACTTCTGACAATCCGTGCGGTTAACGTGCTTTCAGAGGCACGGAGGGTCTTGATATGCAAAGATGGTCACCTATCCACGGACCAACTGCGGCAGGCGGAGTTTAACCTAGTCGATTGTCCCGTGTGGCTGTTATTACTTAGCCACAAGCCCCTCCAAGTATAAGTATATTAATTATCCATCTATATTAGTATCGTATCGAATCACTTGACGTGAACTGGACTAGACCTGGATGGACCTTTTTGGCGCAGTCGTGAGGCATACATTGTTGCTGTCAAAACATTTCCCCTTATATGTGAAAACTTCTTTCGGCGCACTTTGCGCTCTTTCTGAACAGTGAATGAAACATAACCGGGTCGGCAACTCTGAATCGGGTATGCTCGGTTCCAGTCGGTCGCTGACGCTGAGTCACGTATACTCGGCTCCAGTTCAGTCCAGTCTATCGTGTGGTCATATTTCACGATCTGATGCCAAATAAATATTATTCTTTCATTCTTTTCTTTGTTTTAGATAATTAAATTGAAAAAGCCCTCAGGAACCAGGTATTCAAATTACAAATAGAGATAAAACCTCATTATTCATACTTCATCATCTGCCTAGCCTTTTCCCAACTATGTTGGGGTCGGCTTCCAGTCTTACCGGATGCGGCTGAATACCAGTATTTTACATGGAGCGACTGCCTATCTGACCTCCACAACCCAGTTACTGGGTAATACGATACCCCTTGGTAAGACTGGTTGTCAGACTTTCGGGCTTCTGACTACCCGTAACGACTGTCAAAGATCCACGAATGACAGCCGGGACCAACGGCTTAACGTGCTTTCCGAGGCACGGAGGGGTCTCGGTATGTAAAGATGGTCACCCATCCACAGACCAACCGCGGCAAGCGTAGCTTAACCTGATAGATCGACCTGTGCGGCTGTTATTATTTAGCCACGGGCCCCTCGGGAGCCCCCACGGGGCCTCATTATTCATACTTAATGTAATAAAATGTCATTGTAGTGACAAAGTACATAAAGCATACAGAATAACAGAAGTAATTACTTCAGTACTGAGCGCCATGAGCCGGGTTCCAAGGTAAAATGTCCATTAAATGTAAATTACTGTAAAATCTTGTTATTATAAAATACCAGGAAGTAGTTGCTTCTGCAGGTTTGAAGTGTAATTATTTCAGGAAAACTTTCAAAAAGATTTTATAAAATGTGAAAATATGAATAAGTTTTAATTTTTAAAAGAACTTCATGGACTTGCCCCGCTGCGCTGGTTCTTCGGAATGCACTCCACAATAAAGTTAGTTTTGCGTTAATGAAGTCTTGTCTTTAAATCGATGAGCTTAATTGATTGCATAACATTACAAAATCAGCCTAGGTATAACGTTCCCAATGCTGGGACACAGGCCTTCTCTCCGCGGGCCCAGTGCGGGCTGGTGGACATCTCGGCTTCAAATGTTTTGTTCTAAGAGATGCGGTTTCATCACGATACTTTCCTGCACCGTTTTTAGAGCAACACCAACCTTAAACAGACAGAAATTTTAAACTTATTAAATAGTTGTGAAGTGTTCACTGGACTACTTGATTATCACAGTATAGGTAATAATATGTCATGTAATGAATGACTAGTTTATGTTTTTAAGCGTGTATGTGTACGAGTTTACAAGTTGGTGTATATATTGTTATGTTATGATTTTATAATAATTATATACAGTGAGTATAGCGTAATTTGCTTATATATTTTCTGTTGTTTACCTATGTTATATATATGCGTTTCGTTTTACACAGTTGCCTCAATCTTTGTCTACAGGATAACGTGTGGACAAACATGTCGTGTGGAACAGAGCCCCAGCCATCTGCTATACCTACTATTGACGTGTTTGTGACGGTCAAGCCCAATTTTTTCTGAGAGTCGATCAGATACTGCCGCAATCGACTTCTAAAGGTACCAAGCGTTTTCAGATTCCTTAAAGACATTCTGTAGTATATTTAGTATCAGCATTGCACCCGTGCGAAACCGGGGCGGGTCGCTAGTTATTCATAAATTATAAACGTACATACTGTATAAAAGAGGGCAGGAAGGAATCATACATAATTATCATTAAATTCGTCCGCAGATCTGTCAACAGGAAAAGTGCTTAAAATTGCCACGCTTAATGGCAATGCTGATTCTTTTACCTAAAACAGGCCAGCCCTCTGGGTACGTGCAGTCGACCATCGTTTAGCGATATCCTAAAAATAAATACATGCCTTAATAAATGAAGGCCTCCAGCCTGGGCATAAAACTTATAAACAAAGCGACTAAGGGCACCCCCTGTAGGGTACGGACCTCGGCTTAGGACTGGCGGAGAGCAGCAAGTGTCAGGCTGGATTGAATCGTACTGAACCCGATCAACTAATGCATGCGTTTTACTAAACGTTCGATTGTTGTGCGAGCGGCTGTCACGTGACAGGCATCACGTCATGAAGCCTTTTTAATTAAATTAAATGCTATCGATAACAGTTACTCAATCACACTTTATGGGCTGACAGGATTTGGATTTCATTTTGTACACAGTTAGACCATGAATTAGAATTTACACACAGATTTCTTTTTATTTGGATACTGGACTACTTTTCTAAACTCACGGGCTGCAGCTAGTAACTATAACATTCACAATCACAGTCTACCATTGTACACAAGCATCACATCCTTCAACAGTATACACATACCGGTGTACAAACGCAATGACGCAAACAATCCGCGCACAAATAAAGAAAACAAACACGCTTGTTCCGATGTGGGGGCACTGTCCACTGTCCACTGTCCACCACTGGACACTGGACATATGGACATGGACACTGGCTGTTATTTGTAATACTCATGTTTGATGTGTATCGATGACTGTTGACGGATGTCGCGAGGATAAATAACAATCGTGTGAGTTCATCGGAGAGGTGAAGCCGGGATTCATTTGTTTTTTACCGAGTTAAAAAAAAAGGATGTTGGAAAATGGTGGCATTAATACGTCATAATACGGCCCCAATGTGTGGCTGTCATTGCCTCAAGATGGTCGTTAACGACATTCGGGATTTCCTAATAGAAACAATTGGTTGAAACTGCACAGCCAAATTGTTGCGAGTATTTACAATTTTACACGTATCCGGTTATTCCGTAGAACGCACCGGTCTCCTGTGCTACCCCTAAACGGATTATTTATAGGACAATTCTACCACACTATATCCAGCCGTTGCAACTCCTGAAATCCAGAATCTACAATGAAGATCGACGAGTCCCGGAGAAATGATTCAACTGTCTGTCAACATGAGCAGGACATAATCTTCCGTCTCTCTTAACATACATAACATAAAATCGCGCCTGTACCCCCGAAGGTTAGGTAGAGGTGTACCTGTAGTACACCCACCCCTCGCCAGATATATTAAAGTCTCATGTTGTATTGGGTGCGACTATTGCCATCGACCATCCGTCTCTCATGTCCGCATATAAGAGCTCATGTTAATAAAAAGATTAGCCAATCAGCAAGCTGTTGCTGAACGCAATGAAGTATCAGGGATATAAAAAAAACAGTGGCACTCCGGGATTGCCGACAGAAGTGAAAACAAAACACAAACAGAATACTTTGCCATCACTCACTGACATAATTATCGGATATACATTAAAACCGAGTACATCCCGAGGACAGCCGAACATATCCGAAGCGGTGTCGATTACGGTAACAGTGGCGCGAGTTCAATAGTTTTTTCCCATCTCAAAAAATGCCCAACGCGCCTAAAGAAGTTTTCACTTCAAAAAAGCAAGCATACTGCCTACCAACTTAAACTGCCTTTAATCAAATCACAACTGTCATTCTTTGACAGTTGTATGAAATGGCTATAATATGGGAAATTGACGTTACTACTGTTCACCTGTATCATCCCACTGCTTTCGATCCAAGGCTAAATTGACGTAGGGTGTCAATAATTTCCCTGACTATACTACCAATCTGTACAGTATTTAATGCACAGTAGGCTGGTTTATATTTCCACAGAGTACATAAAATGCTAGTAAAAGAGCTAATCAGTAGTAGGACAGCGATACAGTGTAGCAGTGTGCAGTGGTACAATCACTGAACAATCCCGGTCACGTCAACATACGCAACAAATACGCGCGAATTTACTGCGTGATGTGTAGTCTGTGTAGTGACTAGTGACGTCACGTGTACGGGACGAGGCAGGAGGGACTGTTGTCGGTACAGTTGGCTTACAGCAAGATAATAAATAAAACTTTTATCTTTTTAATGCGGCGTCAATTATAGTTGTTATTGAAATCGTCTTACAAGTTTTCATATCATTTTTAAATAAATAAATTATAAAAAGAATCCTATTGACTTGAATAGGCCGTGGGGTCAGTTGACTACCATTTTGGTAAAGGATGCAAAATATTTCTCAGTTAACATAAAAGGGCTTTTATTAAGTTGATAAAAAAAACGAAATATCCCAACAACTCAAAGGTCAGTTTTTGAGGAAAACAAAAATAACGAGGTCCCAATGGTTCGTCCCAAATTGCCGGTAAATAATATCGCATCAATGATCAAAGGTGATCAAATTGGTTCACGATACCCGATCCTATACGATGCTAATGATGATTCACAAAAAATGTCAAGGGTCAGTCGCGACGTTCGTGTGATGTTTCTTTCGATCGAAATATTTCTATGGCAAGTTTTTGACAGGGACTGGACTAGACCGTCGTTGATCTAGTGGTCACATGGGCAGCTTTTGGGCTTGGGGTTCTATTTTGGCCCCAGGGTCGAGAAAATGTTATTAAGTTTTTCTATTAGAAAATTCTCAGTATCCTACAGTCAAAACAAGTGTAACAAGTGCAACAAGGTGAGGCCTGTACCCAGCAGGGCGTGATGCCGGACTGAAATGACGATGATGATGAGCCTGGAATCTGAAATGACGATGATGATGAGCCTGGAATCTGAAATGACGATGATGATGAGCCTGGAATCTGAAATGACGATGATGATGAGCCTGGAATCTGAAATGACGATGATGATGAGCCTGGAATCTGAAATGACGATGATGATGAGCCTGGAATCTGAAATGACGATGATGATGAGCCTGGAATCTGAAATGACGATGATGATGAGCCTGGAGTCGGGATTGAAATGACGATGATGATGAGCCTGGAATCTGAAATGACGATGATGATGAGCCTGGAGTCGGGATTGAAATGACGATGATGATGAGCCTGGAATCTGAAATGACGATGATGATGAGCCTGGAGTCGGGATTGAAATGACGATGATGATGAGCCTGGAGTCGGGATTGCGACCCGTTACCGATTAGCTTGTCCGCTGATTACATAGGACTTTTGTTAAGTTGCGAAATTTATCCATTTTTATAAGGTAAAATGTGTATTTAACATACTGAGGGAGAAACAGTTTTGTTAATAATTATTGTGTATTAAATACCCAAATATCAACAGCAAATCAATAAATGGCAGGTCAACATTAATGAACGCGGCCCTTCCTAAAAAGGACGCAATAAGCTCGCGTCACTGATCAAACGTTACACATCGGTGACGGGGAGCCTTTCAATAAATATTATCATTTAGGTACGTGAAATGTTGTTACGGAAACAAATAATATAATGTTGTACTAGCTACACAAAATGAGTACTTATACCTGGAATTCTTGACACGAAATAGTTAAGTTTTATGTTTAATTTGCCAGGAAACAATTAAACCAAATTAGATTTATAAGGCGTGGAAAACTAACCAAACAGACAGAGATGATGCGTTAGGTAGCCCTTCCTCTAAAACACTTTAAATCAAAACTACACAAATGGCTTATTGATAATTGTTTTTATAGTGTAAAATAATTTTTTGATAACAAAGTAGCTGATAAATATAAGATATGATGCTGAGATGTAATTATATTACTTTATATACCTACCTACCTATTATTCTTATGTGTTCAAATAGATACAAAACCCTATTAACCAATGTTATTAAAAATATTTTAATTTTAACAAATTAATACGTCAAAGTTACATTTAGCATGTTTAAATATTTGCATGACAGTCCATGGCGAAACATGTAAGATCATCAGTTTTTTATAAGACCTTAATGTACGAGTACCATGTTTTAAAGCAAATAAATATATTGTATTCTATTCTATATTCTATTTGCGTGGATGTGACGCATATTTTCCCCCAATTTTTTTGTGTTTTTCCTCTGCGTCATGTTTACTGCAAGTAACCGTATTTTCTTTCTTTTGATTTCTAGTTCATTTACTGCATTTACATATAGTTTAGAATAAGTAAATTATTTCACTGTTCCAAAAATAGTGCGATTCACCCTGCGTAGGCCACCTCCACACAGACGCGATACTTGCTCGCGTGTTTAGCGTGCATTAATCGTTAATAATGCGCTACTGAATAGGGCAGCCA
Source organism: Hydraecia micacea (assembly GCA_914767645.1). Taxonomy (NCBI): domain Eukaryota; kingdom Metazoa; phylum Arthropoda; class Insecta; order Lepidoptera; family Noctuidae; genus Hydraecia; species Hydraecia micacea. Next base: position 305,828 of record OU611801.1, on the reverse strand, counting down.
ACTATTTTGAGAGGATTGCCTTTTATTGATTGCAATGATATCGAAACATACAGTCTGCCGGCAAATTATGAAACTAGAAACTACTTTATTACTGTAAATAAAGCAGATTTTCGTCGTATAACATGTTTCATTTAACGTCCCATAAAAATCTGCCTATTTAAGGCATTGACACAGACACACACATAGATACATTCCCTCATGAGAAAAAGGCGAAAATGCCTTTTTCTCATAAGGGTACAAAAATAACAGAACGCCACCTGCTACGATCCATACTAACAAAAAGCTTTTAAAAATACTACTAGGGTAATGGGGATGCGCCAAGGTACTCTTACGTTTTTTTTTTGTAATTTACAGATCAGTGTCAGGTTGTATGTTGATTAGAGTATGATTCACGACAGTAACAAATATTACAGAATTATAATCATTAGAATCAGCAATACAAACATGATTTCATGAAATTAACTTGGAGAGATGTATTGATGATTTTTATAATTCTTTAATTAATTTTTTGTTACGAAGAAGTTAGAACTGTCAGACGTAAATTTTATTCCATGGATAAAAGATATCTAGCTTTAGGAAAATCAGCCCTTAAACAGATTGAAGTGAAAAGTAAAACCGTCAAATATCTAGTAAAATCCGTGGTAGTTTATTTATGATGTTCGAGTTATAAGTATCTTTATTTCAAACACGATAGTCTGAAAACCCATTAGGTACTTCATTCCTAATATAATTTGTATGCCCGCGCGTCCTCACGCCCGCGCGTCCACACGTCCGCGTGACCGCGCGACCGCCACGGCCCGGTTCACACAGCCACGTTAGTGTATGCTAGGGCTGCCCACCCTACTGTATTTTTACCATGCCATTTATATGAAAAAAAAATAGTCAAACTTCTATAATTTCTTGCACGCTAAAAATGTGCGTTATTGGTACGCAGCTTCTGCGATTTTTTCTGTAATTCTGTAATCATAAAATACACATTAAAAAAAATAAAAATGCACCTGACACATGTTTGCCAAGTAGCTGTGCCTGTAGCTTTGCTCACGTGACTTAATTGACCTTATAAGTTAGAGGAAACGTGAAGTCATAGTATTAACTATTTTTTTTAATACCTAAGAAGGATCACATACTACAATGCGCCACGCGACGAGGCGCAGATAACGCGCACCTGTGCGTGATTCCTTACATACAAATTCAATAAATACGCGCTTCGAGTCGCGTGGCGAGTTGTAGTGTGCGATGCTACTGCATTTTTATGCCTTTTCTCAAAGTAATTACTAAGTCTAATTTTAAAGGTGCAATTAAAAAAAAATAAGTTGGCAGCCCTGGTGCGTGCACGCGCGAGTCGCGACCATACAAATGGAATAGATAATATTGTTTGTTAGATTTTCACAATAAATGTTTAGTTTCAAAATGTGTAAATAATTTTGCAATAATAATAGAATGGGTTTGTGTTCGTTTATTTGTGTTGTTATTGACTGGTCGGAGTTCAATTGCAGGGGATTTTGTAATTAGTTCATTGGTTTCTGATTAGCTTGATTGGCTCTGATTTGATTTTACAATTAACAATGTTTTGTCGAGAGCTCAATATTATAATTAGGTACAGATTGTGAAAAAAGAAACAATCTACCTAGCCTTTTCCCAACTACGTTGAGGTCGGCTTCCAGTCTAACCGGATGCAGCTAAATATCATTATTTTACATAGAGAAACTGCCTATCTGACCTCCTCAACCCACTCACTGTGTAATGCCATAACCCTTGGTAAGACCGGTTGCCACACTTTTGAGTGTAATGGTGACCCAGTGGTAACGGCCCCGACTTACGAGTTGTAGGTCGTGGGTTCGGACCTAGGCAGGCGCTTTACTTTGTGTATTTAATTTCATCACCAGTGCTTTCAAAACGAAAGCATGTGACATCTACCAATCCACACTGTACCCATGTAGTGTATATTTTTAGAAGACAGCACATCTACAATCTAGACAGAGCTCAACGAATGCGATCCTTACAGATTTGAGGGTTCCGGTGTCAGTAAAAGAATAGAGCTCGGCCCCCATCCTATAGTTATCGTAAAAAGTCCAAAAAGTAAGACAATAACAAAAAGGATGGCATCGTTCATTAACAGGAACCACACTCGTAATTCATTAGCTCTTAATAAAAATAAACGTTAACAAAAAGCTGTTTAAGCATTAATTAATCACTTAACATTCAAAGTGCGGAGCTTCGTATTAACAAAATGTTCTTTTTCTGATCTTCCTCTATATCTGACTTGCTCTCGCATGTGGTATTTGCGTGTGTTAGACAAGGAAAGAGATACAACAGCAGCCCGTCAATTACTTGACGACACTCGATTGGCTTTTGTCTCGCGAATCGCGCCTACACGATGATACGCGGTACAAAAATTGGAGAAATAATTAAATTATTGCAAGTTGCTTTAATTATTTTTGTGGCCTAGAAAAAGTTTGTGTTAAGTTAATGGATATTGTTGATGAACGATTATAACTATGATACATAATTTGCGTAACACTGACAAGAAATCAAGTTATTATTCAAGTGAAAAGGCACTGTGACAGTTGTGCCTCAGATATTTAACTTTAACTTTATGTGTGTAGTGCCTCTGCGCGTGTGTCGTGCATAATGGAATGTTGTTATAATATTATACACGCTAAAGTGTGTCTGTCTGTCTGTTACCTCTTCATGGTTAAACCGCTGAACCGATTTAGATGAAATTTGGTGTAGAGAGTAATTTGAGTCCCGGGAAAGGACATAGGATACTTAAGATACTTTCTCACGGGATCGAGACATATGCGGGTGAAACCGCGGGGCGCTGCTAGTTTTAAATATTATATTTTGTACACTTTATATCTACATATTAATGTTCGTGTTTTTTTATTTATTTATTTGTTTGTCAAAGGCTTTTCTATTTTTATTAGTGGCAACTAAGTCAAAATCAAAGCATTTACTTTAATAGCCCTTTCCCGTGGATGTGAAGCATATTTTCCAAATGTTTGTTTTATAATTAGTTTTATGCGTCATATTAAGCGGGAATAAAATTTATTTCTGTCTTCTATCAAATAATCATATTTTTAATTGAACAAATAACGCTAAATAAAAAAGCTGACAAAACGTTCCTCAACTTTCAGACCATGTAACACCGAGTGTCCAACAATTTAATTGGTCGCCATCCGTCACGGTCGCAAATTGGTCGCGCTGCGTTTTGGGGACGCGGCGCGGCGCGGGCAGCAGGCGCGGCGCTACGGTGGATGAGTACCTTTATCTTTACTATATTGCACGTTAAACTAGGTTTGTGTAAATTGGACACACTTTAGGGTAAAGTGTAGGTATCTATTAACGTTATTATTAGAAAATATCGATTAATTAACGTTTAGAGTATTTGGAATTTCGTGTTGATACTACTAGAATGGTAGTTCCTCCTGTAGAGATCAAAAGATCAACCGGTCGGTCAACAAGGCTCATTACGGCGCTGTCTTTTCTGGCCTCGGAATAATTATTTTAGTACTTAAGAATTATTGTATCTGGTGGTATATAGGGGACTGTATTTAAATATAGTATGCACAAGGTACATTAATAAAATAACTATAAATATTGTGTTACACTGGCAGATTGCGAAAGATGACTGGCTTAGGTTCGTTCACTTGAACGGAACGAGTGTAATTATTATGTATGCTTCACGTACCTACCAGTAAAGAATCGTCGATCTTGGCAAGTTCAACTTAGTCTTCCAAACCTAATCTTGTCTAGACACCTACCTATTCCCATTGTTATCTATACTCCATAGGTTTAATAAAGGTAAACAAAAAAACCACGTGACTTAGTTAACCGACTAAACGTAATACCAGTCTATTCAGTTGTCATGTATGTCACAGTTGTACTCTTCAATTTAGCAACGTTATAATAACGGTATAAATATGGTATAAATACTATTACTGCACACCAATTCGGCTAATTGCGCGAATTCCCGAATTATCAAGATTGCCGTAAACCACAAACACTAATAACAATTTGGGATCAAATCTAATGTTGCACCAATCTGCACTTACCGCCACCTATTTGTTTTCATGCTGTCTTGGTACCCATTTACCCAATCCAGCTTGTAGGTATATTATACTAGCTTCTACCCGCGACTTGGTCCGCATTAAATTTCGTCCCCCGACCCATCGCATCGCATCGCATCGCTCGCCTGTGCTACTACTTTGTTTTCGCTTAGCGTTCTTTTTGACTATTTTTTCCTGTTGCTCGGATCCTAAGGGTCGTAGAGTGGTGTTACTTCCTCAAGAATTGGGCTATAAAATGAAAAAAGACTTTTTTTAAATCTGACTGGGAGTTCAGGAGATTACCCCCTACATACAAACAAACAAATTTTACCTCTATATAATATTATATAGTAATAGTATATAGTATACCTAGATTCCCATGCCGATTTCGGCTAAGGTGACTATTTCTATTTTCGAAGGCTATATGGTACGAGCAGGTGCTCTTATGTGTCTCATGTAGTTTATCTTGGCTGGGAAGGTACGCGGGGACATGTTAGAATACCCACTTTGGAGGGTGACTGTGGTGGTCTCGCCAGCTGTTGAGATCACACTTCCACTGGTCTTCCAAGGCATAAACAATACAGTTGATTATTGCATTAAATAATGTTGTCACTCTGCCGTGCAGCGTTGTTATCTAAACATCTCTTTAAAGTCAAAGTCAAATCATTTATTTCAAATAGGCACACTAAAGGCACTTTTGAACGTCAAAACGTCTTCGATTTTCAAACGCCATCGAAATGTAATTCCGAGATGAATTACTTTAATAAACAAATGAGTTTGCTTTCGAATTCTATGAATTTTACAAGATTTGAATATTGTACTAATTATGATTGTAATTGATACCCAATATGCGCGGCAGTACTTTGTGAAGGCCGCAGGAATCTGCTGGATGCGCGAAGCACAGATCCGGTCGAAGTGGAGATGCTGAGGGAGGCCTAAATCTCCAGAAACAAACGGGTTTCGGATGAAATAATGAATTAAGATGACCTCTCAGACACGGACTCAAAAAAATACAGATTGTATACGAGTTTTTATTATGATATCAGTTTTTGTCTGCATTTGTAAGACCAAAATAATACCTATTTTCGCCTAATCTAAACAGAAGGCCAAAGCCACAGATACATTTATAAATTAATATCTTGCCTTTCATCGTTTGTTTTCATACCTGGATATCCTTTTAAATTTCCCATACTGAACATTAGACAATACCTGCCGACGACATTTTCGATTTACCTTCGTGTGTTTGTTTAAAAAATCCAATTCCGAATGCCATTTGGGGATATTCACTTAATAAATTTGTTTATTGCCGCGGGTGCCATTAAATCAAACCTTTGCTGCCCATGTCGGACAAAGAGTGGGGACATGTAAGAGGAATGGTGGAGAAGGTCCATTGAAAATGAGGATGATTTTCCCTAGGTGTTTGCTCATTTCATTAGCATGCCCATGGTTATGTCTCGTAAGAGGTGACGCTTTTGAAACCCTTCGCTATAGAGTTCTTTAACATAACGGCATCTGACTGTGTAGCTCTGCCAAATGCCAAGGCTGAAAAACGTGTTGTACCTAAATGGAAATTCGCATGCACAATCTCCTGAAGGAGACTTTGACTATTCATCATTGAAACCCATTGCGTTATTTAAGTTTCAAACTTAAGAAGAAATGTAATATGAATCCCTTCAAAATGAAGGAGATTGTGACTGTATGTTACGCAGTTAGGCTGTTGTTAATAACCTACAAATCCGAATTTCAATTTGTCGACCCGGATTAGAAAGAGCCTGAGGAGTTTCTTGTCGATTCTTTTCCATTGGCAACGACCAATTGGAACCGTGCGCCTAGCTTCTGACGTTTCATAAGTGCAAAAAAAAATATTTTGAATTAAATAGCATTTCGCAGGGTTAGTCATAATTGCGGATACCGCAGAGTGTACTTTCTGCATATGTTTTTGTTCGATGACTCTGACTAAGGATGTAGGCCCACGCTCTGTGAATACAAAGTCATATTTATTTGTGAAAACAACACTTTTTTGTTCGATTTTAATGTTTTGTTATTAACGGGGTTCGGTTATTTGTAGCTCTCTTTGTTTAGTTTATATTCTGCTGTTTTTTTTACCGTTTCCCACATTGAATTATGAAAACAATATATTTATTTATTATCCTATAAGCCGTGCGCCTGATTACATATTTTCTCTTCGGCTAAAATTACGAACTTCCATATAAACTTTCATTCCCTATTTAACCCCTGTAAGGGATAAATTTAAAAAAATCTTCGTTATTTATGTAAGGTGTGCAAAATTTCTAGTTTCTGGCGGTTTAGGCTGAGCATCGACAATGCTTAGCCCAATGTCAGTGAAATTAAGGTTTTTGTTGCGTATTTCCATACTCAACTAAAGTGTTGGCGGCAAAACTATATCGGTTAACTGTTGTAAATTTGTGTGATTATTGTGAGAATGAGATTAATAAAGTGGATTTTTGAATATTAAGTAGATTTTCCTTTCCGAAATCGCAGGCACCATTTACCTACTTGTTCTAACAGTAATTTTTAATCCTAAAGTTGACAAAAGAAACTTGGCATGGTATGGTATGTGCTCGCTCTGCAACTAAAAAGGTCCGAAGAATTTTCATTTTTTTCTAATTATCATCACGCGTGTTTTCTTCAAAGGATTAGCAGAAGTGTGTGGTACATATCATATTTCACTTTACTATAGGTATATATTGCCATTTTACATTATATTATTAATATTTATTTATACATTCAGTATTTATTTATAATTATATAATTAATGTACCTATACAGAACTTGTAAAACATTTTAAAAGAGTAACGGTGGAGTTTCTTGCCCATTCTTCTCCATACGAAAACTACCTTTTGGAATGGGCGACTAGAATCAATTGTTTTTACTATAATTTTTGACGTTCAAAAGTGCCTTTACTGTGCCTAATTGAAATAAATGATTTGACTTTGACTTTGACTTTGACTTTATGGTAATTTAAAGTCCTCTGCATAGAAACCACAAAGACAGTGATTTCAATTCGCTCGCTGTCAGACTGTCAGTGTCAGACGAAGGTCAGACAGTCAGAACAGACGTGTTCTTACTCAAGTTCTCATTTCCTTCGATGTCTCGAGAACGAGTGCGGACGAGGCTGTAGGACGTTTTATACGTAGGCTGGGGACTTGAGACAAATTGTAAAATTAATTAAGTAATTAATTTATTTTGAAGAGTCGTTGTATTCATAAAAATAAGGAGGATTCTATTTTAATATTTAACATCAATATGTATCTTTCCGTGTTCGAGATAATTAGAACAAACGCTACGTATTTCAATTAAAACCCCTATTACACTACACGATAATAGGTGATGTGTTTTTTTTTAATAGGGGCTCTTCCTCCCTCTGTCTTATTACACCATCCCAATTTAAGGAAAGGATCCCTGAATATGGTATAGTGTAATGAGACTTTAACACTTAACATATTTGAACAGAAATCCAAATAATACATTTAAATACTTTAAAATTGGACAGGTTTGTTAAAAGGACTGATAGGTTGTTTAGACAGGTCAGGTGCTTAGTAATCGTAACCGGAGTGCGTGTGTGGCCAGATGTATGAACGTAAAGGAAGCAAAAGGAGTATGTAAGGATCGTGGCAGGTGACGTTCTGTAGTTTCTGCCGACCCCTATGGGAAGAGGGCATGAGTTGATGTGCGTGTGTAGATACCTGAGGATGACAGTCATGCAGTGTTATCTGTGATTCTACCACAGCTCTACTTAAGGGCTTTTATCCACGGGCTGGCAACGTCGCATTTCTAGTGGTTTTTCGTGATTCAGGCCGCGCCGCTCACCGCGCCCGCGTGCCCACTATGGACGCTCAAATGAAGTTCTTATGTTTGAGTACGCCGCGCCGCGTCCGCCCCGCGCCCGCGTTTGCAGTCTGGCCAAGCACGTAATTCTTCTTGCTCACTTGTTCCGGTTACTGAACTGTTAAATTCTGATAAAACAAAAACTAATCAGAATTGTCCGCTTAATTTCTCCCTGCAACCTAAACCAATCATTAGAAATAGTCTCAACTCCGCACTCTCCGCACTCCACACAAACAAAGCGTCGTTGAAGCTATTGCTCAATTTCCTCACTTCCGTCGATTGTCGATTGACAATAAAACGATCGAAAATTCAAATATTTTGCTTCACCCCCGTCTTCACCCCCGTTGCACCCCCTTTCACACCTCTCAATCCCTCGCAATAAATAAGGAAATTAGTTTTTGTTTGCCTATTTGTAAAACAGATTTTTGAGCGATTTCTCTCCCTTTTTGAAAGGTATTGTCATGTTTTTAGGGTTCCAGTACTACTTAAAAAAATATTTGTGAACAACATAATTATTTGGTAGGTAGAGTGATTTTTATTTTTGTGAATAGCGACTATGAAGTTTGAAAATCAAAACTACAAATTCGCTTATTTCGCAGCATAGGTAAGCATAGCATAATCAGCCTATAATGTTCCCACTGCTGGGACACTGGCCTCCTCTCTGAGAGAGAATGGGCTGTAATCTACCACGCGGGCCCAGTGCGGGTTGGTAGATGTCACACTCACATATGTCCTCGAAACACTACCACAACTCGTTAGTCTCTCTCTAAATGCTCTACTTAACATAGAAATATAATTAGTTTTTTTAACTGTAAATATTGTGTGGTGGAACGGAACCCATAGTGTACAAGGCCGACTAGCGCTTTATCGGTTTTTTATATATTATATTGTAATGACGGTAGTCTGTGGAGCCTCCTGATTGAGTCAAAATATTTCAAGATGTTTTCTTGATTGAGTTTATTGTGTGCGGCTTTGGCAGGTAATTTAGTTTAAAATAATAATAAATAAGGTTTTGTTTGTTTGTTGTTCTTATTTACATGTCTTTTAATAAAGCATGCTAATATTTATGATAGAAAATTAACATTGAAATTAATTTAATGAATTAATTAATTTTATAGAGTTTTAATGAGACTACTGCCTACTTTATGACTGCGTCACTGAGCGGAGTTTGCGCTGCTGAATTTTGGGCTGATTGATTTGAACTTTTTACCATTATAAGAAGAAGTTCTCTGCCTTACTAACGTGGAATTAAGTTCATAACTAGGTAAAATCAATATTAATTACATACATTGACAACCAGTCTTATCAAACGGTATCGTGTTACCCAGTAACTGGGTTGTGGAGCTCAGATAGGCAGTCGCTCCACGTAAAATACTGGTATTCAGCTGCATCCGGCTAGACTGGAAGCCGACCCCAATAACAGTTGGGATAATGCTAGGCAGATGACGATTACCTACTTACATACATTATAAGTGGTTTTCCTAGAAAAGCTGAAATTACAGGTTTCCATTGGTAGTGGCGGTAATCATCCTTTGTTAAAATGGCTGAAGTCCCGTTTAAGAACAATTCCGAATTCGGATTGTTCTCTGAACATCCCCTCGCTCTAGAGCCCTTTAAGACTGCTTTACGTGGAAATCAAAGGTTGATCTTCACGCGTAGCAACAACACTCGCGACCTTTGGCCCAATCTATACTTACACTAAGGCTGAGTTTCCACCACAGATTAGCGAGAATGCGTAGCGAGGAATGTGTGTAAGACTAACCAATAACAACGCTAACTTAATTCAAGCTATGAAAATGAAGCGATGTTATTGGTTTGTTTCACATACATCCCTCGCTACGCATCCTCGCACATCTCTAGTAAAAACGCAGCTTAAACGTATAAGTACTACAATATTATAAAGTGTTTGTATTTAGAGGTAGCTCTGTAGAACGTCGTCTATGACACTCATGAATACCTGTATGACAGTCTCCAAAGTCTCAATGTGTTTTAATTATATTCGGTTACTTTTTCAATTTTTTATTCATAAAAAACATAAAATCATGGGGCGCGTGAAAGTTCTATCAACAGTCAACCGCTCTTATCATTATAAATGCTATTTACATATTTGAGTCCGCGTATCACTGGTCAGTTTCCCTCAGTCGTCAGTTTATTTAATTCGCCAGTTTCACGCTAAGCCCCACGATTTTATTTTTTTGTCTGATCAATGCCCTAGATTGTTGAGGAAAGTGGTGTGATGACTGGTCTCTAGGACCGACAAAATTATTTTTTAGCTTTAATTACATTATCTACATAATTATTTTCATTAAGACCGTTTAACTTAAAATTGTTTTTGTTATTTATTTTAAAGTTTTCATTTAAACTCTATGATCCGCCACGTACTGTGTTCTACTTGCAAAGCATTTGATACCAATTACCCATTTGAAACAAATATGAAATTAGAAATATTGAAACAAATATGAGATCTGGCATTTTGTGCCGGCGGCAATCTTAGATTTGAAAAGTCAAGCTCTCAATCCGCCAATTTGTAGCGGTGGCCTTCTTGAATCTGCTATCAGGAACGGGGTAAAATTTCAAGTACTGAATTTGACTTAAATAAATAAATAACAAACAGGGCAATCTAATTTAAACCGTTTAAAAATATTTCAGTTTTCCCAAAACAAATGAAGTCATTTTGAACGTATGGTCTGTTCCAAAAGTATGTGATGAACATGATAAACAAATGGATTAAAAAGAGTACCTGTGGATGTCAATTCGTAGTGGCAGTTACGAATGTTTTGATTAGATTGTTTTAATACTTAAACACGAAATTCTAATTATAAATCACTTTAAGATGTTTTACAATTGAAGCTAACAGTATAACTTCCTTTGTTGAAGATATTTCAAATACAATTTAATATCTAAGGTTATTCAAACAATACTTATTAGTAGCGCAATATAAAGTTGAAACTTAAATACAGATGAGTTTGATACTAATTTCTTTTAGTGAGTGATTACGTAAGAATATAACCTGAACGGGTTTACTTACACTTTCATCAGATACTTTTGGAGCGGACTATAAAATCGAAAATCCCGAATTCACCCGAGCGCACCGAAAGATTTCCGATTGAGTCCGATCTGCCGTTGTCCAACAATACAAATAGGTAAGCAGTAAGCCAGTTATCAGTTATCAGCTGGGTCGGCTGGACCCTACGTCTGTATTGTGCTTAACAATTTACGTGGGTTTATGAGTTAAAATGGATAAACTTACTTTGCAGGTTTTTGATCTACGAGATTAACTCGTAAAGAATATAATTCTGAGAATAAAAGAAGAATCCTGTTTTAGTATTATTTTAGAACTTTTTACTTCAACCTTCCCTCACCCGTTGTCTTGTGTGTAATCCGAGGTACCAAACCAAATTGACACCCTAAAGTCAGTATGCCGAGTTTTAGCCATTTTATTTTATACAACTGTCAAAGAATGACAATTGTGATTTGGATATACGGAACACTTTAAAAGGTGGTCAATATGCTTAATCATTAATTTCCCTGACTTTACTAACCAACACATGCGTTTATAGTCACCACATGGATTCCGGTGAATCTGTCTACATACGATATTATAGGCCTAAAAAAAAACCTAATACCTTTTACGTTTCGTTCAAAAAGCATTTCAATTCCTCAGAATCCCGCATACACACTCTGTCTTATCACACGAACAAAAGTTGAACCTCAAATAAAAAAAATCCTTTCCCGACCTCAAGAAGACGTATCTCTCTCCACTATCAGGCTCTCTGCCTACCCCACAGACTCGATCGTCCCGGGCGAGCTCCACATACAAATGATATCGCTCCACCGTGTCGATATGTCCGTTTGTGTGAAAAACCACGTAACCCGGCGAGATAACACGGGATGTACGTATTGAGGAAAATCCACCCTTAAATAGATAAGCGGGTGATTCTATTTTTAAACAAAATCTTTTTTTTTTGTGAAATTGTGGCGGTTGGTTCTGTAGCTAAATATGTCTGTTCGGGAAATAAAAAGCAAAATATCCACAAAATCCCGGAAGAGCTAATTCTTTTTCCTAGATATGTACATCAAATGGGGTACAGTACAAGAAATCAGTACAGTACAGTAAATAGAAAATCTAGAAATAAATGCTTTACCAACCTGTCATATTTATTTACTCACTTTCACTCTTTCACTCTCTTGTAAGTCGGAAATTATCCCAGGGGATCGTACTACCGGGATAAAGAGAATCCTATAACCTAAACCTGGTCATGATCCATATCAGTTGCTCAGGCGTGACAAGGGCGACGCGCGACGGTCAGACAGAGTTACTTTCGCATTTATAATATTACTAGCAGCGCCCCGCGGTTTCACCCGCATAAGTGTCGTTCCGGTGGGAATATCGGGATAAAAAGTATTCTATGTGTTATTTTGATGTATAAGCTATATTACTGTAATGTTTCATCAAAATCCGTTCAGTAGTTTTTGCGTGAAAGAGTAACATACATCCATCCATCCTCACAAGTAGGATAGGAATTAGTTGGAAGTAGGATTATGGATTTAGTCAATATAAAACATTAAGAAAAACTGCTATTTTCTATTCTATTCGTTCCGTTTTCACCCTTTCCCTAAGGAACCCTAGCACCGCCCACACAATGGAGGCTCCGGCGTCAATTGAACGTTTCCTAACAGAGCGCTTGATACCGGGCATGCAGATAATAATACATGTCATTTGACAATACATGAAACGAAACCAACATTGACGGGATTATCAGGTTGTTCTGCGTTTGTTATGTAACATCACGCCTGGTTCCCCCGAAGGTACAGGCAGAGGTATACAATACACCCTCATTTCGCCAGTTATGTTTAAGTCCCATGAATTTATTTACTAAACACTTATTTTTTTGTGTCCCAGCAGTAGGAATATTATAAGCTGATTGTGTCATGTAACAGGGCATAGATCCAGGCTAAGGCCTGCTACTGAAAAATTCGTAATGGAAAAACCCAATAACACTTTGCCTGACCTGGAAATCGAACCCAGGGCCACATGCTCAGTCGCCCTTGCGATCTCTAGACCAATGAGGTAGACATACTCCCATAAATAGCTTAATGATGAAACCAAGCTATAATTCACTCCTGAATTAGTCCCTGGGGCCCATCTTCAGTAGCTATTCCCTGGTGTACGATTCACACCTGACGAAGCGCGACGGAGCGCACCGAAGCACATTATGCAACGAATTAAAGTTACTTTAGCCTACTGTTATTTTCTGTTGCAAAACCAATATGGACTTTGCTAACGCAGATTGGGGCGAACCGCGCCGCAACACAACGCTTTGTAAAAAGTTTCCTTCATCACTTTCATACATTTTCTATGAATCAACGAACACTACCATGCAGGCGAGCCGCACCATGAAAAATGAGTTGCGCTACGGCCCGTTGCGGCTGTAGTGTACTCTTGGTTTTGTATGAAAAGGTTACACACCTTTTGTTTTTTAAATTGCGCCAAAAATATGACTTATTATTTTCCTATTACGTTCATTCCATTCATCTAAACAAACACTATAAAGTAAAAACATTTTAACAAAAAAAAAAACCGACGCGACTTACAAAAAAAAACACTACAAAGTGAAAAATAACTTTAATTTCGGAACTCGGTGTCTTACGGATCTGTATTTTAGTTTTTTGCCTTCGACTTCCGAAATTAAAGTTAATTTCACCTTGTATGTAGTTTTTTTTTTTTTTGTTAAAAGTTTTTATTGCTCGCTTTTTAGTGGGTCTGTTTATAACTTATCTAAGATTCTCGTACAATAGCCTAATGTCAACTTGCTCATCGCCTTTTACAAAATATTGCTTTTCCCGATGCAGCGACGATAATTGTTGAGGAGTTCTCCTGGTATTTCACCATTCGCATTGTGACGAGCATAAATTGCTTAGTAACCATATTAAAGTAATCGAATCGCAACCCGTGAAATACTTATTATTGAGTAGTTCCGGTGGCCACCTGTGGTCTTCATCATCAGTTCCACTTCACCAAATGGCTGCTTTCCGAGAGCAAATGCACGAGTTACTATAAAAAGGTTTGTTGTAATCAAAATAAGATCTCCCCGAAAAACAGGGCCGTTAAACGATTCAGATTACGTGCATAGCCAGCTGTAAGAATTGCATTGTAATTTCTTACTTTCATAATTTTTGTAGATCAGTTGACAGTTTTTTTCTTTCTACCATATTATTTTTTCGAAAAAATACCCTAAATAGGTGTGCCTATCTCAAAACACATTACTTCTTTGTAGGTGGCCTTTGCTCTATAGCGGCACAATTAGGGTGTTAGTATAAGTTTGATGACACATGCCAACTCACACAGAAACACGTAATAAGTGTGCAGCCACATGAATGCGACCACAGACTACACAACGCGGCTTACACAACATTAACAGGCTCGTGTTTCAGATTAGTCAACAGTCAAACAGTGATTAGGCTCATAGGCGGCATGCTTTGCTGCGGTTGTGGAGGTCGTTGGCAATGACGTCACGTTGACGGCTGTCAGTATCGCTGTTGCGTTTTAGCATGGCAATAGTGGTCATTATCCTTTTCCTAATATCTCACAGGAACCAGAACAATAAGCTTTGTATAATGTTTAATTAGTAAAAATGGTGAAGATCACGATAGATGACGATTCAGGTGGTTTTTAACCGACTTCAAAAAAGGAGGAGGTTCTTAATTCGGATGTTTATTGAGGTAAAGATTGAAGAATCTGTCAATACATTTAGGTGGGTCAATAACCGTTATTTCTATGCTAAAACGCAACAACTGTAGAAGAGCACTTTGCTTTTATCCATATTTTGAAAAGGTCACATTGTTTTGTGATATATTAAACCAAAACATACATGAAGGTATGTATTCTTTAACACAATCGTGTTAAAAACGAATAACAATACATGAAGAATAAATCATGACGTAGAGTCGCGGAAATGAACTGCTTAGCAAATTGCATAGCTATAAAACATTCAATAGGTAGTGGTTTTTAAGTTTTTTTAATTTTTTTTCACTTATCATCAAATTTTTTACTCACAACTACGATGTTTAACTCATAATATGTATAAGAATAACGGACATAACTTTCCATAATATACCACAAAAAACCGAAATTCCAGTACTTTTACAGTCACAAACATTTTTTAATACCTACAACAAATATCAAAAGTTCGAAATAAAACAATGCACATGCAAATGAAATAAAAAAGTTACAACGAAAAAATAAAGAAATTCTCTAATGATACTTTTATTATAATAAATTGACAATAAACATAATATAGTTAACGATAAATAATGGTTTATAATTTGACCATTAGAATAGATCCTTTTGTACCACTTTGTAAAAATTCAGGCACTTTAATCTGCGCACTGTGAATATCAAAGTATATCTATATAGCTCAAAGCATTTTTGTTTTTAGTCCATAGAAAATACTCCGACTTTCGGTATCTCGGTTCACTTGTGCAAAGCAATGGCGAAGTAGATCGGACGGTTAAGCACAGAATTAACACTGGATGGATGAAATGGCGGCAGGTCACGGGAACAATCTGCGACTCCCGCATTCCCCTTAAGCTTAAGGGGAAGATATATAAAACAATGATTAGACCTGCTGTCTTGTATGGATCAAAATGTTGGGCCACAAAAGGGATGAATGAAAGGCAACTGCATGCAGCAGATATGAGAATGCTAAGAGGGATGTATGGTGTTACACGAATGGATAGAATAAGAAATGAGTACATAAGAGGAAGTTTGAAAGTGGCGCCGGTAACGGAAAAGTTGTGTGGAAATCGGTTGTCATGGTATGGGCATGTGATGCGGAGGAATGAGGAAAATGTCGTGAGGAGAGTTTTGAGTATGAATGTCGATGGCTATAAGCGTAGGGGAAGACCAGAAAAACGATGGATGGAATGTGTGAATGATGATATGATTAGAAAGGGGGTGACTACCGAGATGACGTCTAATAGAGAAGTATGGAAGAAAAAGATATGTTGCGCCGACCCCAAATAAATTGGGATAAGGGCAGGAGAATGATGAGTCCATAGAAAAGATACTGAAAATAATAAAAACAAACTATTAAATATGTATACATACTTGATTTAGGAGAAATAATAATTGATTAGTACTCAAATTTCGTAGATGCCCGTTTTATATGCCCGACAAGTAAGGTATATCAAGTCCTCTGTACTAAAACTAATTGTATGTATAAAGGACAAATAAATATCTACGTTATAAATCTCGTATTTGCTCCATCTTGGCCTTCCTATAAGCAACCCATATAAGACTTCTTGCAGCATTTTCTACAACAAGGATACTTCCGAGGTTTTCTCGATTCTTCTCCTTTAGACTTTCCTCCAAATTTTTTCGCCGAAGACTTCTTCCTCATTTCCCCAAAGTTCGGACATTCTTCAGTCACGCCATCATGCCAATTAGAGACCTGTTTAAGCCTGTACTTCTTAATCTTTTGTTTCTCGGCTTCTCTTAATTTCAACCATTTGTCCAACTTCGATTGGAGTTTAAGTATCTTCCTCACTTTCTCGTCCTTAATTCTATTTAACTCCTCGTCATTTTTAAACATCCCCGTGGCCATCAAACTATGTTTGATGTGGTCGTAGCCACCCGGTATGTATTTACCTTTAGGTTTAACGTTAGAATTAAGTCCTTGTCGCCTTCCATCTTCAATAAAAATTGAGCTGTTAGCAGTTTTTGATATGGTTGTCTGATTTGAGGTGCATTCTTTAGAACCGTTGCATGCTTGTGCAAGTTTAAGTTCTGTGCCGTTGAACTTGTCTATGAGTGCAAGCAACTCGTGCATGTACGCTATGCCTTGTTTAGCATCAGAATCGTTACTTTTTTCTAAAGTTTTTATTGTGTCTTCGACGGCGTCATTGAGTTGGTTGTAGATTTCTACCTTTTCTTTTTCCAAGTCTTGTATTTTCTCTGTTTGATTCCCTTCTACTACGGCTGGTATGTTTATACTTGCACAATTTATTGCATAGATACCATGTATTACTACAATCAACAGACAAGTTTTCATTTTCGTTATATTCGTGAGGGATAAGTTATACTCGTGCGTGGAACTCAGTGCGTTTTATTTCTTTGAATAATTTTATGTAGCTCATTCTTAATATGAAATTTTATTTACTATCGTAACGTATTTCAATTTTACAATATGATTTATTGCCGCTGATTATGTTTTTCAATTGAAATATTCTCCTCTTTGACTGTGTTTGTAGGTATACATGTAACGGATTTATTTCGTTTATTTACATTGCAGATTGCGCTTGAAACTCCGATATATTTCATTTGCTAAAAAATTTAAAAAAGTATTTCAAGGTATCATATCGGCAGGCCAACCATTAAAAGGTGGCTGGAACAGACTGGATGGAAGGCGGAGGACAGACTGGATGCAGAAGGCGGAGGACAGACTGGATGCAGAAGGCGGAGGACAGACTGGATGCAGAAGGCGGAGGACAGGCTGGATGCAGAAGGCGGAGGACAGACTGAATGCAGAAGGCGGAGGACAGACTGGATGCAGAAGGCGGAGGACAGGCTAGATGCAGAAGGCGGAGGACAGGCTGGATGCAGAAGGCGGAGGACAGACTGGATGCAGAAGGCGGAGGACAGACTGGATGCAGAAGGCGGAGGACAGGCTGGATGCAGAAGGCGGAGGACAGACTGGATGCAGAAGGCGGAGGACAGACTGGATGCAGAAGGCGGAGGACAGACTGGATGCAGAAGGCGGAGGACAGACTGGATGCAGAAGGCGGAGGACAGACTGGATGCAGAAGGCGGAGGACAGACTGGATGCAGAAGGCGGAGGACAGACTGGATGCAGAAGGCGGAGGACAGACTGGATGCAGAAGGCGGAGGACAGACTGGATGCAGAAGGCGGAGGACAGACTGGATGCAGAAGGCGGAGGACAGACTGGATGCAGAAGGCGGAGGACAGACTGGATGCAGAAGGCGGAGGACAGACTGGATGCAGAAGGCGGAGGACAGACTGGATGCAGAAGGCGGAGGACAGACTGGATGCAGAAGGCGGAGGACAGGGTGTTGTGGCGCAGCCTGGGAGACGCTTATTTCCAGCAATGGACTGAGATAGGCTGATTTGTTTGATTAATATCGGCAGGCTGCTAGAACTAGAACAGTGGTGATCCCCCGTTAAGGGTTATAATTTCAAATAATTATAGGTACCGACCGAGCCCGTACCACTGTTTGCAGGATAGGGAGAATACAAGATGACAGTAATGTTGTACCGCACAAGGTTTAAAATCGCTTGACACCGCACACAGCGCATCCCCTTTAAACTAACAACGAACCTGAACTAGACTGTTTCTATTGTAAAATGCAAATCCAAGATGGCGTCATTGCAAATCTTTAATTTCCACCCGCGGATACACTTTGCCTTTGTAATGGACATTTGTGGACATTAAAACAACGATATTAAAAGATATTTCTGACTGTGATTCTAATTTTAACCGATCTGCGTGGTTATCGAAAGCAGCAACGTAATGTATTATATTATAGTAAAGAACCCAGGAAATGAATTATTAAGTAAATTGACTGTTAGCGCGGGGAGCAATGAAAGAGTGGATTGTATTTAGGGATAATGGTTTACTGCCGTTCTTATTTACAATATTAACTTTCCCGGAAACAAATCTAATTTTAAGAGAGGAGTATCGTCCGTCGCGTCGCGGTGGAATCCGTGGAAGCGAGTGGTCGTCGGGCCGAGCCGTGTCGCCGCCGCGCCGCGCCTCGGCTTGCCGATGACGCGCTGATCACGCTGCCTGCGCGTGCAGGTCGCGCGCATGGTGTGATGTTGGGTTCGGTTCCCAACATTGACCACCAACTTAAATTGTCCGTATATTCAAATCACAACTGTCTTTCTTTTTCTTTACTTTGTTTTTCTTAGAAAAGTCGGTCAGTCAGAGCTAGTTGCCCATTCCAAAGCGTAATAGGTTCCTATGGAAAAGAGTGGGCAAAAAACTCTATAAAATATCGTCGTTTTCAAGGCCCAACAATTGACATCAACAACAAGCCAAAATCTTACGTCTATCGCCATCGATAAAGACGTCGCTAATCGAATTACATCGACGTTACGGTGATCGACGCGAACGGGTTGAGGCGGCCGGGCGGGCCGACGAGCGACTCATCTGCATAATGTTGTTATTTCAATAATAAATGATGTTTTGAAGATTGTGTGATGAGCGTGATGGCCTATGAATAAATTGATTAATAATTTCTTAGAAATGCTAAATGGTTAAGAAAATTAAGGTTTAACACAATTCAGATTTCATTACGTTTGTGAGATTTGGAATACTGGGATAAATAAATTCTTACTAGCGACCCCATCCCTGCTGCGCACGGTATTTACGCCTTGACAAATCATTAAGATATCTTTATTATAATAATATGTAAGTTTATCTAATAATAATTTATACTTTACATAAACCTTTCGGTAAAAAACTCATCAATATCTATTGCGCACTCAGACATAAATGAAAAGCAACTTTGTTTTATACTTGGTCTAATTTTGTTATATCAATAGCAACTATATAATTATTTTAAAATGGATAAACTATTTATTTTATAATAACCATTTACAATCTACAAATTTCAAGTAAGTTGATGAGTAGTACACCGTAAACTGAGCTTCACAGTCATATCAAATTCCCAAGCAACTTGTTGCGTACAAAGTGCAACAAAAAAGTTGCCCGTCTACACCGATAAATATAAATCATCGTCGATATTAATTTGTTAACTGACTGGCGTGTTCGGCGAGTTAACGGTTAATGGCGAGTTTAAGCAAGATTGACATAAAGCCTTATTTAATAAACTAGACGTTTTGTTCAGTTAATAAGTTAACAAGTTAATGGGCTTCGCTGAATGAGGGTTGAGGTGACAGGACCCAAGATGTATAGAACGGATGCCTTAAATTGTTTGCCCATAGGCTGTTAGATTAACAGTGGATTAAATTCTACTGGACTTCAGTCACATACTTATTGATATTATTTGCTGGCATGCTGAAAAGATTAAACATTTCCAAAAGGAAAAGAATGATATCCCTAGCGTAAACACAAGGAAGTTTAACATGTACACTAGTTATAACCCACGCTTCGAACTCTTTCTTGTCACAATTTATTTTAATGTCTTTAAGTTATGTTAAGACGATAATAATAATATGGCTGGAAAGGGGGTGACTACCGAGATGACGACTAATAGAGAAGTATGGAAGAAAAAGACATGTTGCGCTGACCACTGATAAATTAGGATAAGGGCAGGAGAATGATGATGATGATTAAGTTCTAGAGTAGGTTTTATTATTTTACTAGCTGCGCCCCGCGGTTTCACCCGCATAACTGTCGATCCCGTGGGAATATCGAGATAAAAAGTGTTATATGTGTTATTTAGAGGTATAAGCTATATTACTGTAAAGTTTCATCAAAATCCGCTCAATTGTTTTTGTGTGAAAGATTAACAAACATCCATCCATCCTCACAAACTTTCGCGTTTATATTATTAATAGGATATTTTATGTAAATTAAAAATTCGCAAACAGGTAGAAATGTGCTATCTAATTTTATCAGTTACTGCTCTATTTAGGCCACACCTTATGGATAATTACGGTAAATTATTATCACATAACTGGCGAAATGTGGGTGAACCTACTCTTATAAGCAGAAACGCGTTTTCATTTCTCATACTCGGAAAGTAGTTTGATCCGAATAGCGGGTGGAAGACGCTGCTTCCCACCACAGGGCGGGAATGAATTTTAAAAATAGAACTAAATTGGTTAGGTCTACGTAACCAATTTAGTTCTATTTTTTTTTTCTTAATTAGAAAAATGAAATGATTTAAGAAAAATGTTCGGTCTTGTGAGTGTATAAATAGCCAGTGTGAATTAAAAAAAAAACCTATTTAAGCGGGATGGCCGGCGGCGGTGACGCGGTGTCAGTGAGTGATGGCAAAGTATTCTGTTTGTGTTTTGTTTACATGACGACTCAAAAATACACACGCAATTGTCTTCTGTCGGCACTCCCGGAGTGCCACTTTTTTCAATCCATTTCACGAAACTATTTTACAAAATGTTTACCAACAGCCTGTCAACGTCATTCGAGCGCCAAAGGATCCTTGAAACAGTGCTGTAGAGATGACTCTCGTATAAATTATGTCTTACAAACAATCCAAACCACATTAAGTAAATCTTAATTAACAAATGGCACTAGTTAGGCCAGATTGAAGCACGATAGCGCGTGAACACTCGCGCCAGTAGCTCTCTGCCAGTGCTGGCGGCTAGTAAAACAGTCTAGTGTAGCACCAGTTCTGTTGAGACAAGAACCACGTTATCTTATAACTAGATGAATTTAGGTAAATGACTGTACGGAGCAGGCAGAAATATCAGTTGGAACGGTCTTTTAAATATTTTATGAACAGGGGGAAATTCACGTAATTTTAAAAACGTTTACAGTCTGATCTCAAAAATACCTGTAATTTCCCTACATTTTTGACAAGTTTTTGACACTGATTGTCGCTGAGATGAGATTGTAGATTTTGAACGTTTTTTATTAAGGGAATTGGCCTTCAGATGATATTAGACTGCCTCATGGGTTTAGTGGTCATTGCGAGACAGCTAGACGTGGAGGGTTGGGTTCGATTCCCAAGCCGGAAATTTTTAATGGAGTTATCCTTTAGGAATTTCTCAGTAGGAACCTAGAGTCTAGTATTGCCCGATCAAAGGTTCGCCCTTTTAAGATAAAAAAAAAAACAAAAACAGTGGCACTCCGGGAGTGCTGACAGAAGTGAAAACAAAACACAAAGAGAATACCTTGTCATCGCTCACTGACATATCAGATATACATTAAAACCGAGTACATCCAGGGGACAGCCGAACACATCCGAAGCGGTGTCGGTTACGGTAACAGTGGCGCGAATTCAATGGCTTCTTCCCATCTCAATAAATGCCCAACGCGCCTAAAGAAGTTTGCACTTCAATAATACTAGCCTTTATTTAACAATCTTACATGAAATGAACACTTGTTATAAGTTTAATTATCTGACACGCGATACCTGAAGGTGGTCTTGCATTCCAGCACAGGCCTCCCCTAGAGCTTGACCCATGCGGCTTCTCCAAGTAATACCCGCCATTCTTCGAACGTGGTCCTCCCATCTACGACGCTGTCTCCCTTTCTTTCTTTTGTGGTGTCTATAACATACATAATCAGCCTATATAATGTTCCCACTGCTAGAACATATGCCACTTCTTTGTGAGAGAGTGTGGGCCGTAATCCACCACGCGGGCCCGGTGCGGGTTGGTAGATGTCACACAGTCATGTCTTAAAATTTTTCGTTCTAGGACATGCCAGTTTCCTCACGATGTTTTATTTCATTTAGGGATATGTTTGATACAAAAAGTAGCCTATGTCCTTCCCCGGGATGCAATCCGTCTCTCTGCAAAATTTTATCGCAATCCGTCCAGTTGTTTAGGCGTGAAAAGGTAACATACAGACAGACAGAGTTACTTTCGAATGTATATATTATACAGTATAGTATAATAGTATATACAGGGTGTGTCGTAAATAGTGGTCCACCGTAAAGGATTCGATATAACAGATAATTAACTATAACATATTACAATTTTAACCATTTTTACCCAAGGGTTCCGTTTTTTTTTTTTTGTTTTTATTAACGAAATTTCAACCTTTTGTTACCTGTTAAATTTGGTTGTAGTTTCAACAAAAACCATTATTTTTTCATTTTGATTTCTGCTCATTACTGTTGAATACTAGAGCTATCGTGTAAAATTATAGATTTTTATGTAAATTTAGAGCTTTTGAAGAAAAAGTTAGCTCTTCTCTAGTTTAACCCTAATTTTTAACATAATCATGCATATTCAGGAGCGATTTTGTAAAAAAAAATGTACCACTAAAATGGTTCAAAATTACAATAACATATTATGTTATAGTAAATTATCTGGTATATCGAATCCTTAATGGTGGACCACTATTTACGACACATCCTGTATATAGTATATTAGTATTAGTATGGATGGATGGATTACTTTGACTTACCATTTTTATAACTTTACTAGCTTCCGCCCGCGGCTTCGCCCGCGTGTTATGTCGACAAAAAGTAGTATATGTCCTTCCCAAGGGTTAAAAATATTCCCATCCCAAATTTCATCGAAATTAGTTCAGCCATTTAGTCGTGACAGCGTATCAAACAAACAAACTCACATTCGCATTTATAATATTAGTTAGGAAGTTAGTATTTGTTAACCACCTCAATCAATCTACATAAATATTTTGATATTCTATGGACGCCGACAGGACGCCCTAGAAGGACATAATGTGACCTTATTCGTGATGTTCTTCAGACAGGTCAGGTGCGTAGTACGCACCCAGCGTGCGTGTATGATCAGAGGGGCAATTCTCGAAATTTTAAGAACGTTCACAGTCTGATCTCAGTCTGTCATCTGTCAAAAATACCTCTAAATTCCCATTTTTGACAATTTTTTTGTCGCCGAAATGAGACTGCGACTAGATTTTTAACGTCTTAAATTACTTGAATTGGCCTTCTGATGTATGAACTTAAACGAAGCAAATGAAGTATATAAGGATCGGAGCAGGTGGCGTACTGTAACTGTAGTTTCTACCTACCCCCATCTGAAGAAGACGTGACTTTAAATACGTAAGTATAAACTTCTGAAAATTCTCTACGTAGTGACGTAAGACGGGCGGGGGAGGTACAGACGCGCGGCGGGCTGCAATTACCGGAATGCAATTAGAGCAAGCGATTCTGTGACAGAGCCCAAACCGACAACGGACAGGTGCGAGTCTTATACTGATGCCATAGTAAGTAACAAGTTACAGAGTTGTGTTGACATACTGGATTGTCTGTAGAAGTGATTGATGGTTTTTAGGTAAGATATGGATAGGAATTTAGGGATAAATTAAATATTTTGAATATCATTGTGAATGGTTTTGTACTGAGTTTTATGTTGAACTGTTTCTATAATGGTAGTAATTTTATTGTTATTTTTAAGTGATTTTCTCTTCCTTTGTACTTTCTGCTTGCATGAGGTCCTGGTTTTGATTCCCAGGTCGGGCAAAGTGTTATCAGGTTTTTCCGTCAGGAATTTCTCAGTAGCAGCCCGGGGTCTGGATTTGTGCCCGTTTGTTGGTTCCAGTAGGCTCACCCTCTGTTACATGGCACTTAAACATAACTGGCGAAATGTGCGTGTGTACTATAAGTACACTCTGTCTAACCCTTCGAGAAAAATAGGCGTGATGCTATGTTAGGTACTTTGCTTTGCTGTCAAAACTAAGAGTTTTAAAGATTGAAACCTCCTGAAGCAGGAAAAATGTTTACGAATAGCCAAAACGTTGATTAAAAAAGGTAAAGAAAACAAATCCATCTTTTGTGCACACAGCACGCTCAAATCCACTGATCTCTAGGAACAATCTTGAATAGTGAATACACCTAGTATTCAAATCCCAGAAAACACGATTGGTATGTTGTACTCAGATGTCATAAAGAAATGGAATAATACAACAATATCGCTCAAGTATGTCTGAAATGTGCATAAAAAGAGACGGAAAGTGTGCAGTCAGGAAACTTGATTGTTTAGCAGATTGATACACTACATCAATTTGTCATGTTATTGCCATTTCATACGACTGACAAAGAAAGGCATTTTTGATTTATATTTATAAATGAGTTATACACGGTAAAGTTTTAAGCGGTTTACGGACTAAGGATAATGAACCTATCAGTATAGATATTTTTAGTATTAAATTCCAAAAAAAATAACAATGCCCTGTTAAAGTATTCTTATGTTAGACCAAGTTTGTTGGCAACGGCGGCGACCTCTCGCGTCCGGCCCTGGTTCAAGCCATGGTCCGGGGCGAGAGGGAGTGGGAGGCGGTCACCTCCTTCTGCGAAGCAGTCATGCTAGCGAAGGAGGTGGCGGGACGGCTCAGGGAGAGAGCCTCACGCCTCAGCCGCCGCGGGAGACGCTACGGGCGTCGGGAGCCGCGTGACGACTCCCGGCCACCGTAGGCGCGGGCCTGCGGACGGAGAGTAATGGGTAGCTCTCCGTCCGATCAGGACCAGGCCCGTGCCGGACAGCGCGTATGTGTTCCACGCGCGCCTCAAAGAGATGTCAGCATTAAGGAAGGGGCCCGCCAGGGCCGAAGCCTGCCGGGGTAGCGGGATCGTCCGAAAGGGTTACCGCTGCCCCGGAACATAAAGGGCTAAGGAAGGAACACGGGTGGGTTTTAGTCAGTAAGAGTCTGACACTCCCTTCCGCTCCACCCAGAGCGGGAGGAGTCATTAGATGATTTCCCATCCACAAAAACAAAAAAAAGACCAAGTTTGTTTGGAATTTTGTTTTTTTATTTATTTACTTCGTACTGCCTCAGAATATGAAATACCTTCGTTTTTTTCCGTGAGTTTCCCATGTTTTAATAGTTATTCTGCTATTCGGGGCGAAGAGAAATCCAAGAAATCAAAGATCATAAAAATGGGTCCCGCTGTTCTTGAGTTATATATGGTGTAACTAACCCGTCTTTGTTTTGTATAAATAGATTTATTTACACACAAAACACTTAAAAGAGAAAAAACATGAAAATATGAGAGTATGGCAAGCAGAGGCTCAGAACAACATATAACACGAAAAATATTTATAATACCAAAATAAGCAATAGGCAGTCTTTATTTTTTAAGACGGAACGCCATATCCACCTTATTTCTACGATCATAGCCCCACACAGAGCTAAAGTAGAAGCTTTGTGGATAACTTGAACCGGCAAACGGCCACATCACAAGCAGCAGGTCTTGCACACACGAGACCAAAGCCCTTTGCGACGTGTCTCGGAACGAAGTTGCTAATCTACTGCTTTGGGCAGGCTGTGACGCACAAACTGTGTCTTAAGGCTTACACGTGCTATGCTGTGACGGAGGTGGCAATGTTTTAGAGTGCATACAAATGGTTACTACTGAATATAAGCCACAGTACCTCTGCAAAGGATATTGCTATAATCTTCTTGAAGTGATGGATTCTTGTACCTAGTATTCGGTATTGAAAAGTATTAATTCTTTGGCCTAAGTTCACATTTGGCCTAAACTCTGGATTACTGCACTAGTCTAATATGTTCGTGGAGTTTCTTGCCTTTTTTCTCTATCGGAACCTACAATGCTTTGGAATGAGCAACTAGCTTCGTCTATCTGATTGGCCGACTCCTTGAAAATTCAAAAGTACATTTTCTTGGCTTTATTGGAATAAACGATTTCGAGTTTAAGCATATAATATGCTTCTAGTGGTCAAAAGCAGGGCTTCTATTCCCGAATCACACACTGCTATTGAGTTCTAAACCTTAAAAAAATCATCAGCAAGTCTGTGTATATTAAATATTTTGTACCTAGTTTAATTGCAATTGACTCGCGTATTACATCAACCTGTGCCTAGTCTTTCCCCAACTATGTTACGGGTCGACTTCCACCATGACCAGATGCAGTTCAAATTGAGCTGCTCAAAACCAGTATGTAACGTAGAGCGACTACCTTACCTTCACAACCCAATTACTGGGTAACACGATACCCCTCGGTAAGGCTCGTCCTTTATTACGTGGTACTTACAACATGACTGGCTAAGTGATAGTGTAATTATCAGATACACCACTCCTTCGGGGAACACAAGTATGCTGTTTTCTACAAATAATAATTAAATACACTTCCTTGGTTAGAGCATCACTAGAGAACGGCTGGTCCGAATTAGATTTCTATGTAAAGAAAAATAGGCAGTTTACCGGAAAATTTTGAAATTCTGGAAAAACTGGACGTCCTTTTACCCGAATTTTTACCAAAATTTTGACGGGACAACGTCTGTTGGATCCTTTAGTGTCTCATAAATGTACCAACTATAACTACAATACGTTTGCCAAAATATTGACCAATGTGTTGCCGATAATGTACCTATGCTACAAGATTGATATTACATCGTATATTGACATGCTGTGTAGTTACACGCCTACAGAGATGGCGGCTACTACAGAGATGGCGGCTACTAGTTACACGCCTACAGAGATGGCGGCTACTACAGAGATGGCGGCTACTAGTTACACGCCTACAGAGATGGCGGCTACTACAGAGATGGCGGCTACTAGTTACACGCCTACAGAGATGGCGGCTACTACAGAGATGGCGGCTACTAGTTACACGCCTACAGAGATGGCGGCTACTACAGAGATGGCGGCTACTACAGAGATGGCGGCTACTAGTTACACGCCTACAGAGATGGCGGCTACTACAGAGATGGCGGCTACTATTTGTAATTGGTATCGGTGACCCGGCTGTTGTGAGGGAGTTACTCGGATTAATACGATTCACATACTTGAATCAGATTGATTTATTTAAAAAGTATTTGGTTAGTGTATTTGTTGATAGGATGAATGAAAAACGACTAACAAAAGGTATTTTTACAAGGCAGATGTGAGTGGAAACGCCGGGAGGGGACGCCCTGGAAGGACATATGGTGACCTTCTTCAGACAGGTCAGATGCGTAGGACTCGGAGCGGTAGGAACGTAAGTGAAGCAAAAGGGTTTGTAAGGATCGTAGCAGGTAGCGTTCTGTAGTTTCTACCTACCCCCATGGCAAGAAGGTGTGTGTGTGAGTTCACGTATGTATGTGTATTTCCTCCCCTGGAGATTTTCTAGGAAAATGTAATGATTGTGCAAGCTATATACACAGAGTAACAGATTAACGAGTGATGATCACAATAAAGATTAAGACAAATACACCAATTACGATGGCTCTTACTAAATAAAAATAGGTACCTACTTTATTTTGTTAAGTTAATATAAATAAATTATACAATGGTGTATGCACAAACACAGTCAAATAAAACAATTTTTAGTTATAAAACAAATGCAGCGGCAATAAAACATATTATTGTAAAATTGAAATACGTTACGAAAGTAAATAAAATACTCTATAAAGAATGAGCTACACAAAATTGTGTTCAAAGAAATAAAATACTTAAAGCAACACGCTTCTATATTCCATATAAAATAATACAACGAACAAACATGAAAAGTGCACTGCTCATCGTAATAGGATATATTGTCTGCACTATAGGATGTCAGGATAACAAAACAGAAAATGTAAAAAAGCAAGAATTTCTAGAAGATTATGAACTCTTACAACCTCCTACAATGATTAAAGCAAAAGATGCTATGAAAATCTTAGAAAGAAACAACAAAACTCATCCTGGAGAAAGCACTGCGTTAATAAAACAATTACAATTGTTAATGAAGACATTTAATATGACAGAACTTTTCATAAACAGTACTCAAAGTGGCGCCTTAAACGTATCTAGCTCAGAACTCAGGGGAAATTCGTCAAATATTGGAAACAATAGACATAGGTCAGAACTCAGTGGAAATTCGTCAAATATTGAACGAAGTAATCGTATTAAGACCACGAAAGAGGAGGTAGATAGCTATTGGCAATTGAAACGGGCCATAATATCACACTGGTCATTCACAACAAGACAATCATATAGTGTAATGAATGAGGAGAATATGGCCAAATCTGTAAAAGAGGGACTAAAGTTCAGGCAAAAATTTCTCGCTAAGCACGGTATAAATCTCGAAAAACCAATTCCACAGAAATTTTACGATTACTAAAATAGGTTTTTAAATTGTTTTTTTTTTATTACTTTATTTATTTAATTTATCTTTTACTAGCTGCTGCCCGCGACTTCGTCCGCGTGAAATCCTATCCCAACTAATATTATAAATGCGGAAGTAAATTTGTTTGTTACCTTTTCACGCCTAAACCACTGAACCGATCGTCTTGAAATTTTGCGTATACGTTGTCAGGTGTGCAGAAACGGACATAGGGTACCTTTCATCCCGAAAAAAAGTACTGTTCCCGAGGAAAACAACAATATACGTGGCGCCATCTATTATCATAATAACGTTATATAATAATATATATAGTTAGGATATTCATTATTTTCTATTCCGTAACAACGTTATAGGCCTAGTAGACTCATAGATGCTTCGATTTGATTACCATTTTCTATTTTGTTAAGTACCTGGTACTTGCTGACAGGCTTACGCTGTCCTCACAGTCTTAAATTAACCGTGTAAGTTGAAAATATTTTTAAAAGAGTAACCGTGGAGTTTCTTGGTTCATAGGTATCGAAACCTTGCACCTAACTTCTGACGTTTTATAAGTTTATGTGAAATAAAATATTTTGTATTTTGAGAGGTAACATATTTTTTTTATGAAGATCCGCTGACCTGGCGCTTCGTACCGCAATCTATCGAAATCAGACAATCCGTTCTCAAGATATCATCAAAAAAGCCTTTCCATAAAAAATGTATGAGAAAATGTATTATCTTTTTTTTTCGTGAATTTTTCCCATGTTTTAATAGTAATTCTGCTATTCGGGGCGAAGAAAAATCCAAGAAATCAAAGGTCATAAAAATCGGTCCAGCCGTTCTTGAGTTATAAATGGTGTAACTAACCCGACTTTGTTTTATATATATACACCTCCTAATACAGGCCTTATTAGCTTAAAAGGAGGCTCCAATCATCATCTACCTAGCCTTTTCCCAACTATGTTGGGGTCGGCTTCCAGTCTAACCGGATGCAGCTGAATACCAGTATTTTACATGGAGCGACTGCCTATCTTACCTCCACAACCCAGTCACTGGGTAATACGTTACCCCTTGGTAAGACTGGTTGTCAGACTTTCGGGCTTCTGACTACCCGTAACGACTGTCAAAGATCCACGAATGACAGCCGGGACCAACGGCTTAACGTGCTTTCCGAGGCACATGAATAAAATGAGGAAAATGTTATATTGATACGTAAAAGATCACCGCACACGCGGCCCGTATTTCATAAATAAATTGCGACGTTGCCGTCCTTCAAGTACGCATGTAAGTACAGTGTTTCTTTTACGTATCAATTTAACATTTTTAGTGAATATTTTAATATAAAAAAATAAAAACATTTTATTTTCGAATGGTAATATTTTTTTTAGCATGTATGGATGCTATACTATTGCGGGTTAATGGGAACGCCCTCTGTTAGTTAATATACTGTATATATAGGCCAATTATTAGACTCTTATGGAAATTTTTTTATCAGATTGACACACATTTCATACGAATGATTAAAGATAACAGTTATGATTTGAATATTTTTAATATACTGACAATATAAGAATAAGTCTAGTGGTCTAGACTAAAGAGCCAGTGAGGGTGACAAACACAAATTAAGTTTTTTTTTTTTTTAGATATCCGTCACGTCATCGGAGTTTCGCTAGCTAATCAAATTAGACCTTATAATGTTACAATACAGTAATAAGTTCAATAAACAGTGTATAATAGAAGTCCTCGAAATTAATTAAATTATCCATTCTCACTATACAGGATGTGTTTAAACAAAAATGTGTTAGTCCACTAATACAAATTAAAACGTGACGCGTAAATTGCATTATTTTAATAAAAAAAAGATTCTATCTAGTCTATTTCGTTAGCCTTAACGCCAACTACTTACGCTGGAATAGTATTATAATAATCATGTTATTATCAGGCAACTAAGGCCCATATATAAAATACACAAAATAATCTTATACAATAATAAACTAATACATATTAAAAACCTTAAAACTATGACTATACACGTAACGTTGTCGGCGTCGTGTTTCGCTGTGTGGTTCGCGTGACCGTCCTCGGAAACGTCGATATACGGCCACTTTCGGCCAAAAGTCCTCTTTCAGGCAGGTCTGTAGATGTTGGGTTGGAACTCGCACAGACGCCAGCACTTCAACCTACTAAAATCGGTCAAATTTCTTTAATAGATTTTCAACTTTATCGCTAAAGCATAAGGTTCAAAGTTGATTTTGAAAATTTGACAGTTTCGGGTAGCTTGATGTGCTGGCGTCTGTACCACGAATGACTTAAAGTTGATTTTGTGGCGCGATTCCAACCTTACGACCCTCAGAGTCCAGTTGGTCTTCACCTTCAAATAGTGCACTTCCTCAGTTGTCGTGGAGTGATTCAGACGCGAAAGGTACCTACAGCTGCGTCGTAGGCACAGCAGGACGCAGCAGCATGCTGGGTCCACTCCGTGCGGTGCCACACAGGTTACGAGAACAGGGCTTCTTCTTCTTCCTTTCTACTTTCGTGAAACCCTCTTCAACTTGGCTGGCTCTTGGCAAAGAGGTACGGACCGCAGTCATGGCAGGTTGAGCACCCTATATCAGTTTTTCCCCTTTTCTGGATTGTCGCTTAGGCTGCAACGCATCTGATTTGCCGCTGATGACAATAGCAGCGTAGGCACGTTTAGGGGTCGACGTACCTACCGCAGCCGGTGTTGTGGCGCGGGCGACGGCGGCGACGGGCGACGCTTTTTTTTTTTTTTTTTTTTGGATGGGAAATCATCTAATGACTCCTCCCGCTCTGGGTGGAGCGGAAGGGAGTGTCAGACTCTTACTGACTAAAACCCACCCGTGTTCCTTCCTTAGCCCTTTATGTTCCGGGGCAGCGGTAACCCTTTCGGACGATCCCGCTACCCCGGCAGGCTTCGGCCCTGGCGGGCCCCTTCCTTAATGCTGACATCTCTTTGAGGCGCGCGTGGAACACATACGCGCCGTCCGGCACGGGCACGGGCGACGCTTGCTCAGCGTTATCGGCAGCTGGTGACGCATACGTGTTCGCCGATTCAAAACTGCCGGATGCAAAATGACGGATGCATTTTGAGCCCCTCGTCGTGTGTTCACCTTTGAGACCTCAGGTGACCCAATTACCGAACCAATGTTCCACAATGATGCTATTTCTGCACGTAGTTCAGTGTTGGTTTTTTCTGATACCTCCATTCTGGACTGCATCTTGGTCATCTCCGCTTTCAAGGAAGTGATGTCCTTTAACAGCCGCGTAACGTCGACGTGATCGAACGTGACGGGGGGCAGTTTACTTAGCTCCTTCGCCATGAAATCTGGCACGTCGTCCGGGTCAGTCTTCTTCAACATATCGATGATATCTTGAATACTCTTCTCGGTTCCATATCTGTGGCGAGACGGCATTTGGTCGAATTTTCCAAGTGACTGGAACAGTAACAGTTTTCCGCTGCTGATCTCGTTTTCCTTGTAATTAGACCTTCTAATGTCAGGGAAGCGGATTGAGTAGCATATTGACTATCAACTTACCAGATATTCACAACTGTCAATCCTTATCAGTCGTATGAAATGGTTACAACACGGCTAATTTACATTGTATGTCAATCTGCCATAATTATAATAATTATATTTTCTTCGCGGACTGGACATTCGCTAGACTATAATATGTATCCACCCAGCATATTAGTTGTCAGGAGCATTCCTATTTTGTACCTCTCACTGTTCATACGTCAATGTAAATGAGATTTAGCCGAGTAGCTATTTAAATATCTTAGAAAAGTTATTAACCTATTAATGCAGTCATTTGTACATTTTTGCTTAATGAAACAGCACAGATTCGGCATCACCCTTTATATGGCGATGTAACATTATTATCTGTCAATCATTATAGTTTAATTAATCCAGTGTAATCCGCTTGTCGGCTTAACCTTGGTTGAGATATTATGTTTTATACGCAGTTTAGCAAGGGGAGCGTGTGATTACGGAATCACTAATTATCATGGGATAATTAGTTATTATAATTACAAGTCTGTAATGTCCCACTATAGGGCAAAGGCCTCCCTACTCTCCTTCCACTTCTTGAGCTACTAGAAAAAAAGAAAGAAAGAAGAAAATACATATAAAAACTTTTTAACAAAAAAATTAAACCTCCGAAAAAATAGAAAAGCAATAGTAGATTGTATCATAAGGGAGCAAAATAATATCTTTACGGCGAGGGCGCTTTTTTGAATCCAGAGCGAAGTGAGGGATTCTAGAGTAGAATCCCGAGCGTTTTCTCGCTCAAACGGCCGGGCCAATTTTGATAAAAATTTGTAAGGACACCCTGAATTAACATATAGGCTACTTTTTATCCCGATATTCCTACGGGAACGACATTTACGCAGGTGAAACCGCGGGGCGCAGCTAGTAATGCTGTCGACATGGTGACCAACCGTTATCTCTTGAATTGTTTTTCTTGTTTTTGTTTAGTGTCTGTGCTTCATCCACGAAGACGCGCCCCACTCTTCTTTCTAATCGCTTACAGTACAAATGTGCAACATTCCGCTAGTGTTTTAGTTTTGTCGAGTAAGAAGAGTGGGGCGCGTCTTCGTTGATGGCACTATCTATACTAACATAGTCGTTAGTTTTACTAACATCTTGTTGAGTCTTGGTTACTCTAATAAATAATATTATATTCTATTAGATGCTGCCCGCGACTTCGCCCGCGTGAAATCCTATCCTAACTATATAATCCTAACTAATATTATAAATGCGAAAGTAATTTTGTTTGTTACCTTTTCACGTCTAGCGATCATCCTGAAATTTTGCATACCTATACGTTGTCAAAGTATACAGAAACGGACATAGGGTACCTTTCATCCCGAAAAAAAGTACTGTTCCCGAGGAAAACAACAATGACGTTATTATGATAATAGATGGCGCCACGTGTGTGTGGGATAGGATTAGGATAATGAAATAAGTTCGGATAATATTGCCTAGAAACAAAACGACTGCATCCTTGTGAGTCTCGCAAAATAAATAAATAATTACTTCCATAGTTACGTTATTATTCCCCACAAAATGGAAAACTAATCTCTTCCTACTTATTTTTATAAGAAAATTCTAAAAAAACACTATGGTGTCAACGTCAACGCTCTCGCTGATAACCAGCGCTGGAGCTCCGTCTCGCATAGGGTCGTAGCATTTTTTTTTTCCAACTTACATCTATCCTTACAGGGAAACCTATTGCGATAGTGTACACTTATCTAAACTCTTATCCTAACTTGGCCGTTTTGCGTAGATGTGACGCATTTTTATCCACAACTTGTTCTTTTTTGTGTTTGTGTTCTTTGTCTGCGCCATGTTTACCGCAAATAAACTTATTTTCAATTATTAGAGTTCCGTACCTCAAAAGAGAAAAACGGAACCCTTATAGGATCACGCGTGTGTCTGTCAGTCACAGCCAATTTGCTCCGAATCTAATATATAGACCGATTAAGTTGAAATTTGGTACAATGAGTCTGTGTGACCCAAACACAGACATGTAACGTAAATAAAATAATTTTGAAAAGGGGTTCATTTTTAGAAAATTAATGAAAACTTATTTTACATGGAGCGACTCCCTATCTGACCTCCACAACTTAGTTACTTGTAATACGATACCTCTTGGTAAGACTTGTTGTCAAACTTTTGGGCTTCTGACGACCCGTAATGACTGCCAAAGATCCACGATTGACAGCCGGGACCAACGGCTTTACGTGCTCTTCGAGGCACGGAGGGGTCTTGGTATGTAAAGATGGTCACCCATCCACGGACAAACCGCGGCAAGCTTAGCTTAACCTGATTGATTGACTTGTGCGGTTGTTATTACTTAGCCATAAGCCCCTCGAAATCAAAGACAGTTTATAATATAAAATGGTATTCTGACGTAATTATTACTTGAAATAAACCGCACTGCGAGGGGAACTCAACAGCTGCACATTTCTCACGATCGTTACAAGAAAAATTACTAATACTTAATGCAAGGACTTCCCTTAGGGGTTCTATTTTGGTAACACCTCTTTTGAAATTATAGTGCTGCAAAGTGGTTCTAAATGAAAGACTATCAGCGTCTCGTTTTTACTAATTAGATACTAAAGAAATCAGAAATAGAAATATTTTTCTTCTTGATGATTGTGTATAAAAAAAAACCGGCCAAGTGTGTGTCGGACCACGCAAAATGAAGAGTTCCATAGTTGGAAACGAATTTATCCCAAGAACAAACTTAACATTGTAGTTGAAAATCATGTTCTCCCATACATTGCAACTGCAAATTTAAGTTGGTCGACTGTTACTCGTAAACTTGTAAAGCCCACCTAAGTGTGATAGTTTTCCTTTAAACTTCTTTATATATAGGTACTACTGCCGTGACATTTGAATTTCTAACAACAACCGTTTAGTTGTTAGAGGGGACACTTGACTCTAACGAAAATTGGTACTTTTAAGCTAGATAAGTCCCGAACGGTTTACTTAATCAAAAAACGGTCTTCCCAAACCCCTAATATTTTTTAAAGAATTATCCAACAATATCCCACACTATGGGAAGGTCGAAAAAAAAAATGATCATCCCCACTTTACATGTAGGGGAGGTACCCTAAATAATTGTTTTTTTCCAAATTTTATTTTAGGTACCTCTTTTTCGGCGTCATTAACGTGTATACTCATGCCAAATTACAACTTTCTAGTACCAATAGTTTTTGAGCTAAACCGCGAACAGACAGACACAGACAGATAGACAAACGGACATGGTCAAACTATAAGGGTTCCTTGTTGACTACGGAACCCTAAAAAACACGTGTCAAACTATTTACATACCTACAAATTTGTACGGAACCCTCGGTGCGCGAGTCCGACTCGCTTTTGACCGGTTTTTTTTTTCAATAACCAACGATAAATTTGCGCAGGTTTATGTCGTCCCTGCCGTCGACCACCCTGTACAGACTGTATTCACTGTTGGCTGTGTGTCTGTGTGCAGTGCAGAATACATTTCATCAGTTATGTTATAAAATCCCATGGTATAGGCGGCGAGCCTATTGCCATCTACCGGGCGCGGGCACAAATCATAATGGAAAAACAGATTCAAATCTCTGTCTACCCCTTCGGGAAATACAGGCGTGATGTTACGTGAGGCTCGTGTTTATAAATACACTAGCGGCGTCCCGCGGTTTCACCCGCGTAAGTTTCGAGTTCCTAATATAATTCAATCATGATTCTAAATACACGTGGCGCCATCTATTATCATAATATTGTTATTGTTGTTTTCCTCGGGAACAGCACTTTATCCGGGATAAAAGTACCCTAAGTCCGTCTCTGTACACCTGACAACGTATACGCAAAATTTCAGGATGATCGGTTCAGTGGTTCAGTGGTTTACGCGTGAAAAGGTAACAAACAAAAAAACTTACTTTCGCATTTATAATATTCGTTAGGATTAACGATCCATTTCATACTGTATCTCACTGTGATATCTTGTCTCCTCGTTGTAAACAGAGCTTACATAATTATGCACAAGCCAGCCTGTAATCCGTCAATCAGAATGTATCCAGAGACAATAGTCTCGACTGCTCGATACCGTTGTGTGGTATCGGTACCGACACACTGTGGTATCGATTACCGAGGGTCAATTACTTGCAGGCTGAGGCGTCTACACCCGCGGGACGGCCGCTGAATAGTTCACGTCAAGTTAGTATAAGTTAACGTTTTATAGCGATCGAAAATTTGCAACAAGGGCAACGCTTTATTTCGATGAAGGCGGTTTTGTATATGGTAGTAAAAATTAATAATTATGTCGACAGCGCAAAGTACCGTTAAGGATTTTAATTGTGAACCTATTTGACACCCATTTCCTTCCGTTCGCCACATTTCATAAAATTGTTAAAGAATGACAGTTGTGATTTAAATAGACAGACAATTTAAGTAATCTGATAAAAAAATTATCTCCTGACTTTACCGACATTAATAAGTATTACCTTTGACTTTGACTTATACTATGCAAGTATGACGACACAATCTACTTGCAAGAATGGTAATTTGCATGTCTGCATTCCACTTGTAGTAATCAGTAGCTTGCATAGAAGTATTGGACTGTTGCTACGGCGTAGCTTTCGCTACGAAAGGGCGCCTACGTCAGCAAGCTACGAAATCGTAGCAAATTACTACGCGTAGGTCAAATAATAAATACTTGAGTTGTGAGCATCGGCCATTCTGTTTTATATTATTGATAGACCTTTACATGAGCGATGTGCTTCGATCATTATATTTTAACTTAGAAATAAACGTTATTTTCTTTTTAAGCCAACGTTTTAAATTTTCACCTTTGTTTTACATATTTTTAACCAGTAAAGTTCCATTCAGCAAGTTTCTCGTATCTGTCACCTCGATAAACATGACAGGACCTAACTAGTCGTCGGCTGACAAGTGTCACGTCGTCATAGAGAGTCTGCGACATGCTGTAAAGGGTTGTGTGACGGGTGACGGCAGGTAACAGACTGAACCGAATGAAAATATACCTTGAAAGTGTTGACAAGGCCGTCTGGTCAGATATACAGGGTGTACTCATTTTAATTAAGAAGTTTATTTTTTTTATTGTATTACCTTGGTTCTTAAATACATTATACAAGCTATCACTAAAATATAATATAAGTACTTATATAAAAAACCGGCCAAGTGCAAGTCGGACTCGCACACGAAAGGTTCCGTACCACCGTACAATATTTAACTCTACATTATATTAAAAAATCACGTTTGTTGTATGGGAGCCCACCTTAATTTATTTTGTTTTAATTATTTATTTTTAAAGTGAATATACAACTAAATACCTATTCTAGAAATATTTCAAGCGTCTACCTGTTGCCGTTATTAATATCGAGCAAAAAACGGCAAAAAAATCACGTTTGTTGTATTCTGTTTTTAGTATTTTTTGTTATAGCGGCAACAGAAATACATCATCTGTGAAAATGTCAACTGTCTAGCTATCACGTTTCATGAGATACAGCCTGATGACAGACAGACAGACGGACAGTGGAGTCTTAGTAATAGGGTCCCGTTTTTACCCTTTGGGTACGGAACCCTAAAAAAGGGGAAAATTTCATTGGGCATCAAAAATTCGTCCGCAGCGCTGTCAATGGGAAAAATGCCTATAAGGATGGCAGCATTGCCACGTTGAATGGCTATGCAAAATTTTTGGTAAAAAAATATACAAGCCCTCCTGGTGAAATGTCGACCAACTGCTTGGCGATGTCTCGAATCGAAATACTCGATGAACACTCGACCCCTCGGCCCCAAAAGTTTTTTCAAATGTAAAAATGTGTTTTACATTTGAAAAAACCTCTTAGGCCGACACAAACTTGTCAAATAAAATTGTTATATTTATCTTATTTTATTTCCGAGAAGCCAAAAGTTACTGGAAATGTGTTGTTTTTACAGTATTATCAGGAATTCTGTCTGCTAGAACTGATAACTTAAGAACTACACAGTACTTTTGTTCTCCGATAAACTTATATCTTAAACCACTTTCCATGTAATATATGAATAACCTTATATATTTATAAGGTAGGTCATTATTATGATGTGATATTTTATAAAAACTGTATACAGTGTGGCGATTAGGCTATCACAAATAATTGAAACCACGTTTTGTACATTACGTATTTTAAACATACACTATTAAATAATTAATAAAACAATTAACATTCCAGCCATCGGACCTTTTCCTTTTAGTATTTAACAACATTAAACTTAATTTGGAATTATTTGGTAACAATACATAGAGTTTGTGTTGAATTGTTGATACCATCGCCCTGCGCGTGTCTAGTGCCTTATTATCAAGGGTTATTATTTCGTGATAATTTTTACGCTATTTATTATTTTTTTATACTCAGTTATCTTCTTTTTGTATTTTTTTTTATTTTGTCCCCACTCTGTATAATGTGATTGGTAAAATTACCGTAATAATTTTACTACACTCCGTATAAAGAGTTAGGACTGACAGGCCTTATGTAGCAACTCCTAACAGAGACACTTTGAACGGACCCAAAATGTAGGTTATATTCACACAGACCTAGTGTGATAAAGAAATTTTTTAAAGGTGACGTTATGACAGATCAAATAGTGTAAAGGGTTATTGATGACAGGAAGTGGACAAGACAGAGATAAAAACAGAAGACGAACTACCAGCGGAACGAGGGGGGTTGGAAGGGGGGGTCAAGGGACCAGGCCGGGATAAATCGGATTCATGACGTGTATTGTATTTTTTATGCGTCTAACAGGCGGCGGTGTACAAGTGGGCTAAACCTTGTATATCTTGCGCTATGACTGCGAATCCGCCGTCGGTCGAAAGTCTACGACATCAGGGACAGGGCGCCTCAAGTGGAGTTGGTCAGGACATCTAATTAGACGAGGAGATGGCCGATGGAGTAAAGCTGTGACCGAATGGTGGCCAAGGTTAGGCCAAAGAAACCAGGGCCGTCCAAAAGCGCGTTGGTTTGATTATATCGTCAAAGTCGCGGAAACACCTGGACTCTAAGGCGTTCGATTGCGTAAACCATGAGACACTTCTGATGAAACTGGAGCACTATGGGATTAGAAAAACAGCACTTGATTTGCTAAGATCATACCTGAAAGATAGAAAGGTTAAAGTTCAAGTAAACGGCGTAAACTCGTTGGGGTCTGAAATGACAATGGGCGTTCCTCAAGGTTCGATATTGGGTCCATTCCTTTTTTTAGTTTACATTAATGATTTACCCCAATTACTTCAAAATCAACCGAAGATGGTGTTATTTGCTGATGACACATCGCTGATCTTTAAAATAGACCGACGGTCACAAAATCTTGACGACGTGAATAACTCTATTCTTCAGGTCCAAGATTGGTTTACGGTAAATAATTTAGTACTAAATGAAAAAAAAACCAAATGCATTAGATTTAAATTACCGAATGTTAAAAGTAATGAATGTGACGTCATATTGAATGGCCAAAAACTAGAATTTATTCATCAGGCAGTTTTCCTAGGAATCACGCTAGACGAGAAATTACAATGGGGACCTCATATAACATCTATTGCGGGGCGGCTCAGCTCGGCCGCTTATGCTGTTAGAAAGATAAGACAGTTAACAGATGTAGAAACCGCACGTTTGGTCTATTTTAGTTACTTCCACAGTATTAT
The DNA here is from genome assembly GCA_914767645.1 of Hydraecia micacea. Taxonomy (NCBI): domain Eukaryota; kingdom Metazoa; phylum Arthropoda; class Insecta; order Lepidoptera; family Noctuidae; genus Hydraecia; species Hydraecia micacea. The sequence goes on along the minus strand of OU611801.1, from coordinate 266,036 downwards.
GTCATATGGTATTTTACTATGGGGTCGGGCTGCTGACATTGAATCCATTTTTATTTTACAAAAGAGAGCTGTCAGAGCCATTTACAATCTACGTCGCCGCGAATCTCTTAGGGAACTATTTAAAAAGGTTAATATCATGACGGTACCTTGCCAATTCATTTATGAAAATATTATGTACGTTAGAAAAAATCAACATCTTTTTAATAAAATAAGTGATAGACATAATTTTAATACTAGAAATAAAGATAAATTAGATCAACCTTTTTTCAGATTATCTAAAGTACAGACATCTTTTATGGGGTACTGTGTTAAATGCTACAACAAAATACCTTGTGACATATTGCAATTAAATGAAAGAAAATTTAAAACTCATATTAAAAGTACACTTTGTAAACAAGGATATTACAAATTAGAAGATTACATCCAAGATAAGAATGCTTGGAAACATGCTGGTCCTGCTCCATAGGACAATCTAGAGTCAAGACAAAATCAAACTGGTCGCTAATTTAATTTATATATTTTTTTATGACATTAGTTTTACTTTTTGTGGCTACAGTAACTCACACACTTGTTAAAATTATATAAAAATAATCTACTTTAACAATAGTTGTAAATATGTGAGCACCATGTATCTCTCACATAATTGATTTACCTGTCATTGCTTTATTTTTAATTCTTTTTACCTTTTGTTGGCAGACTAATTTTTATTCTAGATGCATCGTCTTCACATATAATTATATAATTAATGTACCTATACAGAACTTGTAAAACATTTTAAAAGAGTAACGGTGGAGTTTCTTGCCCATTCTTCTCCATACGAAAACTACCTTTTGGAATGGGCGATTTTGTACCTGTGCACACTAAAGAAACCAGTTTCTTGACATAGTTTTCAAGGGATAGAACGGTAATTGCTTGAGGGGAAACGAATGATAACAACGGTACTGTTAGCCAAAAGTTGCCCCTTCTAGAACCTAACACGATTATTTTTAAGTAAGACGGAAGTATTGTAAAACATTTTAAAAGAGTAACTTGTGTTCGTTTCGTATGGAGAAGAATGGGAAGGAAACTTTCCTTCCCATTCTCCATACGAAACTAAATTTTGTTAGGGGCGACTAGAATCAATTCAATTGTCTTGTAAATGTTGATATCCAAAATTGCCTTTATGTGACTTATTAAAATAAATGGTTTAATTTATCATTAATTCAATGTTGTGGGTTCATAATTTGACAAGTGACAATATATTGCTAAAACTACTAACTTCAACTTGAGAGTTACAACCTGCAACTGACTTATTGAGAAAACGTGGTGATCAATGTTAGTTCCTTCTTTATGAAACCTCTGTAATTATAATTGAGTTGAATTAAATCTTGAATTGTAATTTCAAGGAAAAGACCTGCCCTGTGGCCTATCCTGGTGCAGAAAGTCTGGAAATGTATTTATTGGATCTCTAGCAGAGACTACACAATTACATGCAAGTATAAAAAGAACACGGACAAAATATACAAGTGTGCGTTTCCAATTATAGGAAACCACATCATTTACTTAAATCTATGTAGGTACAGTAAGTTTGACGAATTAAAATGTTTTAGCTGTACATTCATACATACATACATAATCACCCTATAATGTTCCCACTGCTGGGACACAGGCCTCCTCTCAGTGAGAGGGAGTGGGCCGCAATCCACCACGCGGGCCCAGTACGGGTTGGCAGATGTCACATGTCTTCGAATTTTTGGTTCTAGGACATACCGGTTTTCTCACGATGTTTTCCTTAGTTTTTAGCGGTACATATTATTTATTATTTTTAATAAATGTATTCTCATTCTATCCTGTGTCAGCCCAGCAGTGAGACACTCACAGACATCACTATCAGACATCAATCTGAACCACCTGGCCACTCAATATGGCTTCCTTAGTAAACACATTACGATCATATTATTGCCGATTGATAGCAGACTGTGGTTTCTGTTGTTATCTATTGACAACATAATGCTCATTGTTTCGCTAATTGAAATCAATGTTGCACTATTACTCTGTCTATTAAGCTAATGTAATAATTCACAGGCAGGTACGGTCTGCTGCACATCAATGGAAACCATTTGACTTTGATAGCTTTTAATTGTTTACTAACCTCTGCCCGCGACTTCGTCGGCGTGGAATTACTTGTTTTAACATAAAATATATTTTATGACACTCGGCAATACTGAAGCTTCCCATTAGTGAAATAATTTTCGGAATCGGATCAGTAGTCCAGAAGATTACCCCCTACATTAAAACTCACAAATTTTAGCATAATCAGCCTACAATGTTCCCACTGCTGGGACACATGCCTCCTCTCAGTGAAAGGGAGTGAGCCGTAATTCATCATGCGGGCCCAGTGCGGGTTGGTAGATGTTACATGTCTTCGATTTTTTGGTTACAGGACATGTCGGTTTCCTCACGATGTTTTCCTTCATAATTTTGAGAGCAGTAGCGATGAAATAATTTACTCAAAGTAAAGTTCCTGCTTGGGATTGATCCCACGACCTACGACTCCTATGCCGCGGCTGTTACCACTGGCCACCACTGCTCCTTATTACATAACTTTTTCTTTTAAAATTTTTGTATGCCACAAATACCTTTATAATATTAGTATAGATTTCTCTAGTAGGATAGATTTCTTTACAATATTAGTATATATTTCTGGGTTGTGGAAGCAAGATAAGCAGTTGCTCCATGTAAAGTACTGGTACTCAGCTGCATCTAGTTAAACTGGAAGACGACCCCAACATAGTTGGGAAAAGGCTAGACAGATGAAGAAGGGTAGTTTACGTAATTCAAATGTTGCCACTGGCGTGTGTTGATATCAGACAGGTGATGCTTGTAATCATCGTGTTTCGTAAACATGATGGTTATTTTGTTATTACCTGTTTTTTCACCCTGTATGTATAGAAAATCACTCTTCTCTTCCAGAAAAATTATTAGACTTGTAACCAACCGTAATTTTTGCAATGTTTTTCTATCTCCTCAAGGAACTCTAAACTAAAACTCTTAGCAAGCCGAACACACAACAAAGTTACCCGTACCGCTAAGACCCGATGCTCCTCGCACACCTGCATAGGGTTCCACTCGAACATGAAACGTATTGAGGACGCTACTCGATGCAACTTTGTCAAACTCACTCATATGTAATGCGTTTTCAAAACATGCATGTTTCTTTGAACATGTTTATTTTTATGAAGAGGGAGGTATTCCAAGGATGCTTAAATGTACATACTTGTGCCACGAGGAGTGGTTCACATTAGTATTTCACTAACAGTATGTTACGGAACCAAACTCACCGTCTCACTCACTACCGCTAGGCCACGTATGTCATGATTATTTATCTAAGAGATAATTTTATTGGAAGAACAAATGTGTTCACGGTTAGTTATAGTAATGCTTGACATTGGCGCCGATTCCCTTGTTCACAAACTAAACTAAATTTAAGTTCAGTGCATCTTTTTCTTCTTTCTATTTCATCAAGAAAAGGACAGAAGATAAATATTAGTTTAGTCCTGTCAAATTAAGATACTCCATAGACAATTTAGACGTGATTAAAAAATTGGCTACTAAAAATACGTCAATTTACGTCAGGCGCTGACTAATTTGACAGGACTAAACAAATGTTTATCTTCTGTCCTTTTCTTGATGAAATAGAAAGAAGAAAAAGATGCACTGAACTTAAATTTAGTTTAGTTTGTGAACAAGGGAATCGGCGCCACTATAAGTCTTTGTTCATCTTTTACGACACCTACAAAATAAGTAATGGGAATCCCCATTACTAATGGGAGTCTATTATATAAAAGATAAATGTGTGTAGGTATTAGAGGTACACCTTTGACTACCCCTTTGGGGAACACTGGCGTGATGTTGCGAGGCAATCTTAAGCCTTCTGTTTCTCGTATCGGCACGAACCGGATACTTAAAAATTGCTCTGTCCTGACGCGACCGACATATTTACATTTAACTAAACATAACACGCTTGTATTCCCCAAGGGTTAGGCAGAGGTGTATCTATCACCAACATTCCGCCAGTTATGTTAAAGTCCCACTTCACCTCAAACACTAAGTATTTATTTCAATGAAACCAATTAAAGGCACTTTTGAATTGTCAAGGGGTCGGTCAGTCAGAAAGATGAAGCTTGTTGCCCATTCCAAAGCGTAGTAGGTTCCTATGGAGAGGAACGGGCAAGAAACTCAACCGGCAACCGGGCACAAATCCAGAATCAGGATTTGTGCCCAGATGCCGGTTGAGCTGCTACTGAGAAATTTCTGATGAAAAAACCCAATAACGTTTAACTATCTATTATAATAAAGCAACCTCCTCTTCATATACCTTTAAAACGTGCTTGAACCACGTAGTTGATTGTAAATACATCTGCATGTGCCAATGTATGTACGATGAGAATCAATAGAGATGTGCCGAGGACAGAATCGGAATATAAGCGCCGTGCTCAGAGGCTACAAGTGTCGTCAGAAGGGGTGAGAGTATGTCGATAGTTTGCTATCGATATTATGGCAATTTATAATTGTTTATTGATTTATTTGTTGGATCTCCAACACAGGCTACACAATTGCAAGTTTACAAGAACGGGACAAAGTAAGTCGTGGATACAAATACGCAAGGGAGAAGTTCGCAAGTCTGTGTTTGTAATTTTAATATTTTCACGCCATATAGCAAAATTCTTAAACGCTTAACATTTACATAGCAATGTCTTAAGTTATGTTATTACTTCTAAGTCGTTTACAAAAATATAAAAATAAATTAGTATCCACTCAGAATCCAACTATCTGTTTGTTTTGCAAGGAAACTAAAACTAGCCGAGTGCACGATAAGATTGAATATCTCCGAGGGAAACTAAAATAAGTTGCAACTTTACGTAGAAGTTTAACATGCTAGAAATAAATCATGAACTCTTGAACTATTTTTGCAGTAAATACTATTCCAGAATTCCGCGTTATTTTCTGTTAATGAGGCAAAAATCATATCTTAAGTCTTGTATAAATGAAGCTAAATTATCTTTGGCTAATCTACCAACCGACATGTAAAGCAACTTCTTGTAAAGAAACTTTTTTTAACAAGCGTTTTGTGAAATATTTACATAATATTAGCTAACATATAAACTATAATAATATGTACATTTATATTAAAAAATAAGCAAAATAATCATAATATCATAGCGTTTTGTTTACGTATGAAACCAATTACATAAAAGTTCTCCAAAATACTTATGAAATTGAAAATATATAAAATTGTATTCACTTATCGATACTTTCACCAAATACTGAGTCCCGTCCCTAGCTAACCCGTTTACTGACACAGGTAGTGCGTGGCGGCAGCTACGGAAATCAAACAATCGGCAACGCGACACTACATCTCCCCTCTCACTCTCACATACACAATCTACACACGAGCGAGAGGGACAAAATGTGTTCCGGAAATGTAACCAACAATAATTGCTTGTCGGTTATCGAATGATTCGAACAATTGTTTTGTAGGAGTCGATTATCGAAGAGTATAGGTTTATTTTATATTGAATCTTTTGCAGTGTCGCGACTTATGTGCGAGAATTAATTATTTGAGGTGTGTTTATCGGGTTTGTGTTTCTGTGAATCAGTAGGAATTTTTTTTATCAATTTTATTACTGTTTGTTTTACATTTTAATCCAGTCTCATTAGGCTGATTACTAAACTTGTTGTCTATTATTGACCGCTTTGAAAACTGTTAGCAGAGAATGATGGCACATAAGAAAAGAGTCCACATTCATCTTAATATGAAACCTTTACCGGTTGATTTGGGCCTTTAAGTGATCCATCATTCTTTTCTCACACACAAAGCGAAAAGCAGTGTACAAGTTTTTCATTAAAAAAGCGGTTACTAACTACAAGGCTCTGAAAAGTGAAATGTTCAATTATTAGGTAATAATTGACGTAATATTACAGAACTGTTGTAGGTATACAACAGGTCTGTAAATATTCCTTCAATAAACTCACGACTCATATCAAATAACCTCACGCACGTAACTCTTGAACTTACTTCGAACAAAAGAAAAAATCCGAACTGCTCTTACACGAGGCCATTTAATTTCGATACTCAGACGAAATAACGCACACTTTCGATCTAATAATGTTCGAAATAAACAAAAAACTGGACGAAGACAAACACTAATGCTGCCCAAAGGACGAGAGACTTAAAACTTTTGGAGCGCAGAACAAATGAATGTGCAAAAGGTTCATACAATGCCATGCTTGCAAAAATCGCGAATAAAATAAGAATTTCGAAGACGTTGTATTGTGCAAATAAGAAATTTGGTCAGACCTGTCAGGAAGCTGGGTTTGTTGTCTGCTAAGGCTGCCAACACTTCGACAATCCTCTTGGTGTTTTAGGGGTTCACATGGGTGGTAGGAACGTCTTTCCATAAGGTTTTATTAATATTCCCCTTAAAACAACTAAAGCTTTGAATTCCTCAATCGAGCTTTCTGCTTTCTTACTTAGAATGAATGTAAAGGCATGTCTTTTGTTGTTTAGGTCTCAACATACAAACCTCCAGGCTGTTACAAAAGCTTTTATAGGTCTTAAAATTAAATCAACAGATGATCTCTTAAAAACGTCTGTAAAAGTGTGTAGATCTATCATCGAAACAATTGCGCCCTAATTAGCTTTCATATTTAACATCAGTGTAGAGTTGTAGACCAAGGAGTCTTTTCGAACCTCGTGAAACACAGCAAAGTAGTTCCTTTGTTCAAATCCGGTGATAGTAAAGAAACCAATAATTATATAAGCCTGTGTCAATATGTATGTAAGAAAAAATCTATTACATTTTTTTTATGAAACAAGTTGTTGATTATTATATCCAAGATAAGAATGCTTGGAAACATGCTGGTCCTGCTCCATAGGACAATCTAGAGTCTAGACAAAATCAAACTGGTTGCTTATTTAATTGTAAAATGTATTATTTTTATGACATTGATTAAAATTTCATTTCATTTTTAGACTGACTTATTACTAGTTAAAATATTTAAGAAAATCATATACTTTTACAATTTTTGTAAATATGTGAGTGCCATGTATCTATCACATAATTAATTTATCTGTCATAGCTTAATTTTTAATTCTTTTACCTTTTGTAGCTATAATATAGTAATTTTATTCTAGGTGCATTGTTTTACATATAATTCATGTATACAAAATATTGTAAAACTGTAGAGTAAAGGTGAAGGTTCTTGCCCATTCTTCTCCATACATTCTTCACTTAGGTTATAAGATACTTTACTAAAACAATATGTTTCTAGCAAATAAACGTTTGATTTGATACGAAACTACCTTCTGGCAGGGGCGATTAGAATCAACTCCATTTTATTTAATGTAAATTTTGACGTTCAAAAGTGTCTTTTATGCGCCTATTTGAAATAAATGCTTTGACTTGACTTTGTCTTTGTTCTTTTTATGAGGAAAATGTTTGAAATACCAGCTATTTAGGGTTCCGTACCCAAAAGGTGCTAACAGGACCCTATTATTAATGGCGCGGCGCGCCGTTTGTCTATCCATCTATTAAACTCAAACTCAAAGCATTTATTTCAAATAAATCAATTAGAGGCACTTTTGAATTGTCAAGGGGTCGGTCACTCATCTATTCTGTCTGTCCCAAGGCTGTATCTTTTTAACCGTTAAGGGACCCCGAAACGATCAATTGCAATGGTCAATGTTGACATGATTGATACACATTGATGAGCAAAATGATCATCTACAAAAAAAAATTGAAGCGATTGACAATAATCACGAGATTGACCGCAAATGCCAAATTGTTTTATTGATGGCAGTTGTCGCACCGTGTCGTGACATGACATGTTCAATGACAGCAAATAACAATCTTTATTTTAAAATCGCCCGCGCCAGCAGACATGACGGGCGTATAATATTTTGTCTCATCTTAGTTTACACCATTCGTTATACCAAACTATCTATCTTTTCTTATTTAGGAGTTATTGCAAGAAATGCCTTATCTTATTGCGTTTTAAATCGTATTGTTTATGAATGACGCTACTTTTTCAGCACAGTTCAGAAATGGAATGAGGCGTGCGCAAATTATTCACCTTCATTTCATTCAATCAATCATTCAATCCTTCATGCACGTAATAGATTATCCTAATTATAGGTATTGGTATCATTTTACTGTTAAAACTTGATAAAATAGTAATGTTTTGCATAACCTAAATAGCAACACATAGAAAACATTCCAAACGGATATCCACCATTTATGTCGTTGATATTTTGGATGACGGTAGATAGAAACGTCAAAGTTGTTCTGTTCACGACTATAAAAGGAGGAGCTCCCAGTGGAGGGGATCATTCTTGTTCGAGACATCGACCAGAACGGAGCTCCGGCCTACAGTCAGTTGATTAGTACTAGCGACGTTATTATGTGGAATAGATCGACCAGATGTTATGTAAGTTAATTGATATTATTATCTTGATTCTCGTAACTATGGTTTCTGTAAATGTAATATGGCCAATAATGCCAATGTTTTAAAGTGTATAATGGAATATGTCTAGCTATTGTTATTATGTTGCTATTATTCTGAGTTCTCTTGGACCATTGTCCAAGAGGTATAATTAATTTGTTTTTTAAATAATGATAGTTTATGGCAATATAAGAAATTTGTTGATAGAATACTTTAGTACTGTTTCCATGGAGTTTCTTGTCCTTCTTCTCCATGATGACCTAGATTTGGAACGGACAACTAGTTTTCTGATTAATTACTGACAAGCCTAAATTGAAATAAATGTCTAGCTTGTCTTTCTGTGCTTTATTTCATAAAATCATTTCCCTACATGCCATATTCATAGTTACTTTTACACATATTAAATAAATAGTAACCATTCTGATATTCAAAGCTTTATATTTGGGTAATTAATATATATATATAGACTTTCTTTAATAAATACATTCTACACCATTTTCTAACACACGTAAACAACAATATGCCATTGATCGTTTCGCGGACCCTTTTTAGGGTTCAGTACCCAAAGGGTAAAAACGGGACCCTATTACTAAGACTTCGCTGTCTGTCCGTCCGTCTGTCTGTCACCAGGCTGTATCTCAAGAACCGCGATAGCTAGACAGTTGAAATTTTCACAAATAATGTAATGTATTTCTGTTGCCGCAACAACAAATACAAAAAACAAAATAAAATATTAAAGGGGGGCTCCCATACAACAAACGCGATTTTTTTGCCCTTTTTTTGCTCGATATCAATAATGGCAACATTGGCAACAGGTAGGCACTTGAAATATTCACAAAATACTCAGTTGTATTTTTACTTTAATATTAAATAATAAAATGAAAATAAAATAAATATTTAAGGGGGGCTCCCATTCAAAAAACGCCATTTTTTGCCTATTTTTGCTCGATATCAATAAATGGTATTTATATATGTAGTGTTAAATATTGTACGGTGGTACGGAACCCTTCGTGTGCGAGTCTGACTCGCACTTGGCCGATTTTTTTTTTGTGGAAGGTAAATCATCAAATGACTCCTCCCGCTCTGGGTGGAGCGGAAGGGAGTGTCAGACTCTTACTGACTAAAACCCACCCGTGTTCCTTCCTTAGCCCTTTATGTTCCGGGGCAGCGGTAACCCTTTCGGACAATACCGCTGACCCGGCAGGCTTCGGCCCTAACGGGCCCCTTCCCTTATGCTGACATCTCTTTGAGGCGCGCGTGGAACACATACGCGCCCTCCGTCATGGGCCTGGTCCTGATCGGACGTTGTAGGTAGACATTTGATCACAGATGTCATGTATTAACATAATATTAATCCGCCGAACCGCACGTTACAAAATTTTGTTTCAGTGCGGTTAGTGGAAGTGCTCAGGTGCTGTTCATCCAAGTGCGGTTCAAATCAGTGCTCTGAGTGGAATACCTCATAATAATAAGGTTAATTGTGATGGATCTTGGCATCGCGTCGATGTGTACGATTAACTGCGGTCGTTCCGCAATTTACAGAGGCGGGGGTGAGGTTCCGTTACAACCCTAGGTTAAACTATGATAGTTTTCGCACTTGAGCGGGTTTTTTCGAGTCTTGTTGTTAGTGAACCTTCTTTTATCATCTTTCTTAAGTCTAAAAGGGTCGCCTTCAACACTCAGTATGTTTGTTTAGGAACTAATCGATGGCTGAAGACGCGCGCGACGGGGACGTGGCAAAATATTGGCGGGAACTCTATGCGTGTTGTGAAGACCCTTCACCAGTCGATTAACTTCAGATGACCAGTGGAGAAATTTTGTAAGTTACTCCGGAAAAGTCAGGAGTTAAGCCTCATTTACATGAAGCTTCAACTGACTATATAATCACCTTATAACGTTCCCACTGCTGAGACACAGGTCTCCTCTCGGTGAGAGGGCGGGGGCCATAATCCACCACGCGGGTCCAGTGCCTTGGTAGATGCCTCATGTCTTCGTATTTTACCCGACTACGGCGAAGCAAAAATGAGGGTTTTGATTTTAACTAGTATGTATGTATGTTCATCTGTTCCCTCATAACTTCTAAACTACTTGTCATAATTGGACAAATTAGGTATCAAGAAAATACCTTCCCGTTTTCGCATGCTGCTGTACTAACATACTTATAAGCTATGCTAGGACTTGCCAGTTTCCTCACGATGTTTTCCTTCACCAGAAACACAAAGTAAAGAGCCTTTTCGGATTCGAACTACGACCTACAACTCTTAAGTCGCGGCCTGTGCCACTGAGCCAACATTGCTCTGTATTATCCTGCATCGTCTTGACCTGCATCGTCTAAACACTGGTTAGACGGTGCAACTTTTACTGTTGCTTCAACTTATTGCAAGCTACTAGCAATTAACTTGCACTGTGTATATCAGGCAGCTCAACTTGTGCCTCGTGGGGCAAGCGATTGGATTATGTCTTGTTCTGGATTCTGCAAAGAAAGAACAAATTATATTTGTAAACTAGCTTAGTTCTTGTAGAGTATCTCAATAAAACTTCTCCCTAGGTATCGCACCCAAGACACCGATCACACTTGCGACCACGACACCCAGATAAGTAGCTTCATAAAGTTTCAAAGAACGATTACATCTCTCAACTCTAATCAGACAATCCATTTCCAATTGATCTTAAGATCTCACCTCGCAATCAATTGCTTAAATTGTTCGATTACTTGCGTCAGTCGAAGTCACTCAAAATTCGACGCTTCGATTGCAGTTTCTATCTTGACTTGAATCTATCTCTTGAAGTTTGGGATAAGCTTGGAGTACTTCATTAATGTTTACTTTGAGGACTGAGCTCAGTAATACCATTAGCGTGTACTCTTCTTAAAACCTTAGTTTATGATATATTTATTGATAAAACTAGCAACCCGCCCGGCGCCCATACTTCGCACCACTATACGCACGGATGCAAGGACGGCATGTCAAAACATCGAGATTCCTATGCTCTAAGCTACCGCATCAAAAGCTATTAAGTAGCCACACACACAGACAAACACGAAAAGTCACTTTTTTTATTGTACTTACGTTTAGATACTGCTAAGTTATTCAGAGGTATAGCATGGGAAGGTCATCCACATAGTGAACCTGACTCGTGAATGTCACGCAAATACGCTAGATCCAGAAGAGCAGGACCGGACAATGTGGCAACGCTTGGCAAAAGCCTATGTCCAGCAGTGGACGACTCTCGGGCGATGATGATCAGAATGATCGATGAATAGCGCGTTGCAATCACTGTTAAGAGTATTGAGAATTCATTGATGCCTATATGCAATACCCATCAACTAAGAGACTGAATCAATTCGTCCGATTTGACAAACATCTTAGAACCCATTCACGAGATCCCTACGTATACCTACAAGCCACAAATACATCACCTCATATACAACGGCCCATCTCCGAGAAGTAAGACCGCTAATAAACGAGTGTGCGGTGAGTTAACACATTAAATTTATTCACGCCGAGACCCGCGGGTGGCCTTGTCGGGCACCCAGGTCGGGCTGCACTGACGGCGGGACAGCCCCGGGTAGGCTTTTATTGACTGGGCTAACTTTTGCTTGTGGTTTCGCTCGCGAGATTGTCGGAAATTATCTTACGAGAGCGGGAGAAAAAGTATCTTATGTCCTAACTAACCCAGGTCGTGGTCTACCTCTGGGTACCTTTCATCAAAATTAATTCTGACGTTTAGGCGTGAAAAGGTCAGACAGACGGAGTTGCGTTCGCAAATATAATTTAAACGCATATCCATACTTTATTATAAATTCGAAAATAACTGTCTGTATGTTACTTTTTCACGCCTAAACCACAGAACGGGTTCCGATAAAATTTGGCAAGGAGATAGATGGCATCCCGGGGTAGGATGGCTACTTTTCGTTTCGGGGTACGTTCCCGTGGGATATTTTTTTTTAGATTTTTTTTTAATATGACGTGTAAAAATGATTTCGACATCTTATTTACAGAATAAACAATTTCATTTCATTTCTTTCCGGTCTCTCTTGCGTTATAACATGCCATTCTGGAGTCACATTGGTGTAACAATGTGTTATTCTGATATCTCTACCAGTCTCTCTGGTATCTCCATCAGCTAGTCTGGTGTCACCAGAGGTCTCTCGGTTGTCGACAAGTGTCACTCTGGTATTGAACACCAACAGTCTCACTTTTATTATCATGTGTCAATCGATTCTCATAGTTATATTATTTTAAATACATACCGTCAGTCAGTACATAAAGTCAAGTAAATACGCAGTAGTTCATTACCCGCTCTGATCGAGCCATTAGTGGGTGCTTGATGGTCCATTTGATGGATGCGATGACGGTGAGTGCTCACTCGCAGGGCACAGGTCAGTGCACTTTAATGAGGTTACAATAATATACCTTCAATAATCTGCATGAGACTGCACAGAGTGGGAATCTGGGAAATTTATGTAAAAATAATCGAAAAGATTGTAAAGCAGTTTTTCAGCACAATCCTTTTTGCATAGCGGACCCACGTCACTAACAAACTGTGCTTTATAATACTGGCAGTACGTCCTCTGAAAAAAATTAAGGCTCTAAAAAAATTACTTGAAGGTGCTAAACCATTTAATTCCCAGAGTGATGTGCCTGGTGGCAATATTGCCATTGCCGGCAATATTCCCAATGTTCCCACTGCCGGTAAAATACCAATATTGCCAGCAACATTGGCAATATTGCCAATGTTGCCTGTCAAATAATACCAATATATTTTATTATTACTGCAGGTGTTATCATCTTTTAGTTATATTTGTGAAGTACATCGATCATAAAATATTTGAAATACGCACACGCATGTCGTGCATAAATTATTATTATTTTATTATGAGCCTGTTATGTCCCACTGCAGGGCAAAGGCCTCCCTTCCGTCTTTCCATTTTCTCCTGTCTCTTGCTACTTCTGGCCAATCCTTTAGATAGGCGTCCAATTCGTCACGCCATCTCTTTCTGGGCCTACCGCGTCGCCGATTCCTGTTGTTCGGAATCCAGTCAGTGGCTACTTTTGCCCAATTCCGTTGCGACATGCGGCAGATGTGGCCTGCCCAGTTCCACTTTAGTTTGGCGGCTGTGTTGCCCACGTCTGCGATTTGTGTTTTGGAACGAAGTATACTGTTCCGAATGCGGTCCGTGACTTTGACTCCAAGAATACTTCGTTCCATTGCTCGCTGGCAGACCCCGAGTGCGGACTTTTGACGTTTCGTTAACGACCATGTTTGCGCTCCGTAGGTGAGGGTGGGGAGGATGCACATGTCCATGAGTTTCCTTTTTAGGGAAAGTGGAAGTGATCCTTTCATTAGGTGTTTCATGGACCAATAGCTCTTCCAGGCGTTTTCAGTGCGTCGAGCAACCTCTTTATCTTGCCTCGCCTGGAAGGAGACTATTTGGCCGAGGTATATGTACTCATGGACATATTCAACCTCCACACCCCCAATGTCCACTTTGCGTTTCATGCTGTTTGTCATTAACTTCGTTTTCGTCATATTCATTTCGAGTCCGACCTCGAGGCTGGCGTGGCTCAGTTGTTCCAGCATAAGACTCAACTCAGCCGCCGAAGATGAGAAAAGGACAATGTCGTCGGCGAAGCGTAGATTAGTTAATCTTCTGTCTCCAACGACAATGCCCTTGTCCCGCCAGTGTACATCTAATTTTTGGAAGACTTCCTCAAGCGTTGCTGTAAAGAGTTTTGGAGACAGCGGATCCCCCTGCTTGACACCCCTTCGAATTGGAAAGGATGGGCCAGTAGTATCTAAGCGTATGGCAGCTGTACTTTTAAGATAAATTCGTTCCAGTAATTTAATATAAGTGGGATCAATTTCCTGTTTGTAGAGTGTCGTAAAAATGGCTGTGTCGTGCATAAAGATAGGACATAATTATATGAATAAACATCAATGTATGTTCCATCTCTTTCGCGCTGCACATGCACGGCACGGGGTTTGGACTGTGTTGGGAGAACAGTGGTGCCGATTCTCTTGTACACCGAACTAAACTATCACTAAAATTCCTTACTTTTTGCTATGAGAATCTTACAGCCTGCTATTCTGCATGAAAGATTCTCTAAATTTAAAAATAATTTTGACACAACTAAAATCGAATTTGACAATCGCAACTCGCCGACACGTGGTACTTGTTTGCCCTACCCCGTGAATTTTTTTTAAAGCCGCAGGCGCGCAGGGGCAGACTTGGCGTGTTTTTTTAAGGAATTTTCACTTTTTGTATGGAAAATATGAAAAATTATTACCTACATGTTGAGTTTTAGGGGGTTTATGGGTTTTACAAAGGGGGTCGAAATTTTCATTACTTTTGCGATAGGACACACCATTTTCGAGATATAAGCAAAAGAAAAAAAAAAATACAGTACTGTTTTTGCATCTGAAGTCGAGGTGTTGGTGTACCTATACATTTTTTTCTACAACGACAACTAATTTTATTCCACACCTTTTTAATCGCGATTAAAAATGATTTAGTTAAACAATCTAAATTTTAGGTGAAAAACGTGAAATTCAGAATAGCAAAATTGCCATTTTCAATAGATTAAATAACTCAGTGCCATCTTAGTGCTGTCAAACTAAAACATAGTTAAGTTGTGTCACTTTAGTCAATTTCAGAATGGGAAATCGTCGTTTGACAGGAATAAACTAAATTTTAGTGATTTTTAGTTTAGTTTAGAGGCATTTGTGACAAGAGAATCGGCACCAATATCTGGGCATCTCTCGGAGAATGCGCACGTCACTTTAACGTCCGTTCCTAACCGACAAAATGAGACCGCAGAGCAAGATTATGTAAGGATTACCGAAATAAGTGCATTGAAATATTAAAATAATGTTATTTTTTGTGGATTATTTGTAGTTTTGATAGCGATTTGTTAAGATTTACATTTGTTATTTCCATATTATATATTTATACTCGTGGTTTTTTTTTAATGTGATTTTACATGAAAAACGAGTACAACATTAAAAGAAATGATTCGAATTTGTGTATTTTATTCAATACACAACGATCGTCAATCTTAATATTTATGTGTTATTTCTTATATTCACTATCGTGTGCGGCAACATGGGCAATATTGCCGGTAAAATACCGGGAATATTGCCAAAAATGCTGGCATTATTGGCAATTTTGCCCAAAACAATATTTTATTGTATATAATGTAGATTATGGCCTTTAAATGCTAATTTTAAGTGTTGTACATAGTTTCCGTACTTAATTTGACTTATAATTAAGCAATATTCCCAAATATTTCCACTCCCGGCAATATTGCTGGCAATATTGCCACCAATATTCCCACTTCGGGCAATATTGCCGGCAACGGCACATCCGTCACAGTACTACACAACATGGAAGATGGAGCGAATTTTAATAAAGGAAGAGACGTATATTCGGTTTACCGCAATATAATTGTGTAAGAGAATTCCATTATTTAATAAACAGCTTATTATTTAAGGGCAGCATTTGCTATTTCTATTATACTAGCTGCGCCCCGCGGTTTCACCCGCGTAAATGTCGATCCCGTGGGAATATCAGGATAAAAAGTAGCCTATATGTTAATCCAGGGTGTCAGCTACTCCATACAAAATTTTATCAAAATTGGTCCAGCCGTTTAAGCGTGAACAAGTAACAAACATATAAACACACACACACACTAACAAACTTTCGCCTTTATAATATTAGTGTGATGTTAATGACTTACCGGAATGCATTGAACAACCATTGACCCTATTTACAGATGACAGTACCGTGACAATGACAATACCCTTGAAGTTGACCCTTGAAGTTAAGTATACCTAAGTAATTTTGAGTCGGCGCCACACAAGCAAATTAATATCGTTGCGAGTGAGTGGTCGTGCCGAGAGCGCATTTTTTTACCGACTTCACAAAAAGGAGGAGGTACTATGTTCGGCTGTTTGTATGTTTTTTTTTTTTGTTTAGAATGTTAATGTTTATCGCTAGAGACTTCACGTTGCATTGTAATTTGATTTGATTATTTCTTTAAATTAAAGATAATTTAGTGATCTTTGTTCATTGGTTGTTTGGCGCCGACTCAAAATTACTTAGGTATACTTATATTAGTTTAAGAACTATTTATTAAGGTTAAATAAAAAGGTTCATTGTTTTTTGCTTTTCAGTTTTTTTCGGAGGTTTAATTATTTTGTTAGTTTTAATTTATTTCCAATACGAAATAAGTTGACTGCAAGAAAATTTTGTATAACATAAATAACTATTGAAGTACTTGCTTCATAATTAAATTGTAATTATAGTTATTCAATCTTTATATTAACATTGTTTATTTTTATTATGTACTTTTAGCATCTCTAGTGCATTTTGTACTTTTGCATGCCATGCATTTGTTGCTAATTATATATTTTTTAAGTCACCGTGTTTTGTAGCCATATTTGCAAAATAAATATCTTATCTTATCTCCTTACTCATTCAGTTTTCATTAGACTAGCAACGTAATACCCAAACTAAACGGTTAGCGCTTTTTCCAATCATCACCGTATTAAATATGTCATGTCTAGTATGTGTTCTTAAACTCGTTTCCCGCCGTCACTCACACGCACCCCCTTCGCTTTAAGAAGTGTCTTTAGGACGAGTTGCCCGATTTCCGCCTGCTTTCAAGAAATCCCCTCAAATCTCCAAACACCGATCATCTACACACAAAAACTAACTTTAAAACCTTTGAAATAGGGTTAAATATTGATTGGTAACAAAATGTAATTTCTTTGCGTAAAATTGGAAAGGTCACATTTAGGTGTAGTGATAAGAATTCAGTGTTAGTACGTAAGTCTTGATAGCGTGTGTGATATGAATGGGCTTGGCTTATGTGTGAAATGTGGACAGATTTACATCTTATGGGATTAGTAAGTAGGAACCTTTGCTTCGTTGGTCTAGTGGTCGCGCGACCGCTGAGCAAGGGGTCTTGAGTTCAATCCCCAGCTCTGGCAGTGCTTTTGGGTTTTTCCGTCAGGAATTTCTCAGTAGCAGCACAGTGTCTGAATTTGTCCCTGTTAATGGCAATATTAGTGGTGACCCCTGAACTCGAAGACAGGTGACATCCACCCATACGCACTAGGCCTGTGTGGTGGTGGTGGTGTGTTATGGCCCACTCTTTCTCACTGAAACAGAAGGCCTGTGTCCCAGCAGTGGGAACAATATAGGCTAATTGTGTATGTGAGTTTGTGTTTGGTGGCTGTTATGTATGTTATGTAATGGCAATAGAAAGAATAACGTTTGTTTGGACACTGTTCATGAAAAACTCCAACAATAGTGTTGTGCCTCACGGCTGCGCCAAAAGACTTGCCCCCCTATTACATGTCACTACCGACTTATACGTAACTTAAGGAATTTAGTTAAAGGTATGTAGGCGAAATGTTACATTGCTATTGTAAGTAACGTTTAAGGTTTGCCACTCCTGGGTGTTGTAAACGACTATATCCTGAACTCAATGCGGTGTGTCGTCTACACAGAGTTATGGACCTATAGTAAACAGTGCGACATTTAAAAGTGGTGTTGCATTATGAAAACACTGTGTTACGGTACTGAAAAACGTCTTCGAAAAGTCTTGACTGAATAGTCTAAAACTGCAGCGTGCAAGCGTAATGATCAATGCTTGTTGCTTTTCTGTATGAGAATGAGAACAGCCAGTCTATTCTGCAATAACGGTCATAGGGTTAAATATGGTATTTGTTTATTGTGAATGTGAGGACTATGTGGGTCATTGTTTCCGTTTTAATCATGGTCTGGCAGTTTGAATAGTTTATGCGGCCTACCCAAATGTCCTTTCTGTGGTATTGTTCATTGAATCATTCTGACTTGAGCTGCACGATTTCTGACAAATGCGTGCACTGACTGGACAGGTCAATTCAATTTGTGTGGTTCTTTTTCAAAGACCATTTCAGACACCAATTACATGGTCTTCACATGATCTGACCAAGATTATGTCTGGACTTTAAAGGAGACTGTGACCTCTAAGTTTGTTACGGCCATTTTTCTCAGAGTAATCAGATAGAAGAAACGCCGGCCTCATCTAGTTTGAAAAAAATATGATTGACGTGTAAAAGCGTTTTTACAAACCTACTTACAGAAATAAAATCATTTATCATTTGTCTGTCACTGTCGACAGCTGAAACTAAAACCTTCATTGCTCTGTTTGTTCTAGCATAATCAGGCTGCACAACGTTTCCACTGTACTACTTTTTTTTTTTTTTTGCGCGGTGGAAATCCTCATGGACTTCCTCCATCGTGGGGAGGACAGAGGGGCATGCCGGTCTCTTACCGGCTAAAACCACCGCGGTGTTCTACCTCTACCTATGGCCGGGGGTGCGGGATTCGCATAAGCATTCACCGCTCCCTGTTCCTCAGCGGGTCCCACCTCCCGGCACAAACGTCTCCTCTTTGTGAGAGGGAGTGGGCCACAATCCACCAGGCGGACACAGTGCGGGTAGGTGGATGTTACATGTACTAGAACTCCTTCACCATTTTGAGAGCAGTGGTGATGAAATAAATTACACAAAGTAAAGTGCCTGTCTGGATTCGAACCCACGACATAAGACACACAGCCGGGGCCGTTACCAATGGGCCACCATCGCTCTGTTTGCTCTATAACCTTCAAAAGACATACTAAATATAGAAATCACAACACGAAACTATTAATTCAAGCCCAACACTTCAACCAACACTGTTATATTTGCACGACGCAAATAATTGGACGATAATCGTTGACCAATGTTTGCGCCAACTCTCCGAGGAACAATACGTTAGCAAAACGGTTTGATCAAATATTCGGCCTAACTCATGCATAAAACATAATATGAATGGGGATTAAATGGCTGTGGTTGAGTTGAAACTGAGCAAGAAGAATTTGAAATAGTGTGTAACTAATATAACAAAATATCAAGCCTGTGTTTCCTAGAAGAGATAGAAAAAGGTGTTTTACATTCGCCAGTTATGTTTATAAGTCCCAAGTACTAGGGGGCGAGCCCATTGCCATCAACTGGGCACTAATCTAAACTAGGGCTACTACTGAGAAATTCTAATTGAAAAACCGTACCCAGGGCCCCAGGGCCCCCATGCTGAGGATTTACACATGCAACTAGACCAAACAGCGGGACTTATAGCATGTGCTAAAAATTTAATTTACATTTTATTTCTTTGTCTTTCTTTTAATTAAAATATTTAACGTGCATTTTCATAGCAGATGACGAGATGACCTGGACGCGTACAGCGAGGGCTGGTTCGAGGTGGGGCGGGAAAAGAGTTCCTGGAAGGATTTGGGGGAGGCCTTTTCCCAGCAGTGGGACAGTATCGGCTAACAACAAAGAAAACATTTATGGATAAGGTTTTCCGAAACTACGACCTATCTTATAATTTTGTAACAAAAATAACCAAACCGGCCTCACTCAGCCTCGCGAAAGTGAACTCAACAGCATTGTTGACCTGACGTCAGGAGCTACTCTTGATACTTTCGACACTCCACATGTAGTGCACTCTACGGAGAAATGATTCGCTGAATGTGATACACAAGTTGATAAGGCTTATCTTCAAGCTTGTCTTCCTGATACGGTCAGCAATTGGAAAGAGATTTAGGAATAAACAGCTATTTATGAAGTACTTGTTAGTAGCAATTAATTTAAGAGAAGAGAGTACTTTGAGGATTTGAATGATACATTAATTTAAAACAATGGCAATGCTCGTTGCTATTCATATGTACAAAAATAATATGAGAATGCGTTTAATTTTCTGACTGTATTCACCCTCACTTACCGAATGCATATAACTCAATACAATAAAAAAATAGCCAGTACATTATCTGCTCGATACAGCCGGACCGGGAGTGCTTCTCATTTAGATAACCATTCTCATTTAGCGGACTAACACCCTGCTCGTACCAGGCAAAATTCATAATAATTATATGGTAAGGAAAAACAGAACCAGTTTTATGTACATGCATATATACATAACATCACGCCTGTAATCCCTGAAGGGTGAGGCAGAAGTGTTCCCTTTAGTACATCCACATTTCGCTAGTTATATTTATACACACTCGGACAATCAGAGGTCACACTCACCAGAGGTCTCTTACATAAAACTGGGCTCTGTGTTGCCATCATAAGCTTGGGGTTTAGAGAAACGATGCAACTATTTCCCAACTTTTATCACCATTTATTTAAATTACTTATTAGCTAATAGACTAGATTGTAATGTGAATGTGTGAATAGTGTGAATGTTGGATCATTCGGTTCCCTACAAAATGGTTGAGCTAGACGGTGCTGATCCACGCGTCATGTTCGTGAACGGGCGCCGTCGGTTGAGACTGGTCATCTCTTAACTGCCAAGGCTTATTTTTAATCTTATATTTTGAATTGTTTCTTCACTTAGTCCGACTCGCACTTTACCTTTTTTTTTATGGGAGTGCATGTAAAGGCTCAGTGATTCTGCTAAAATAATGGATTCAATGATGGTGCAAGGGATTTACTTAAATGCAAGCAACTTTTGATGTGAGGAGCAGTTGTGGCACATTGAAAACGGCCGCGACTTACGAGTTGTAGGTTCGAACCCAGACAGGCACTTTACTTTTTTGTGTAACTTATTTCATCAGCACTCTACGCTCTCAAAACGGCGAACGCCTTTGTCCCAGCAATGGGATCATTATAGGCGGATTATACTTATGCTAAGCAATAGTGGCAACGAAGGAAACAAATCTTTGGGATCTAAAGAAAATCTAGAAGTTAAACTTGATTGGAAAACGCCCGCCTTATCCGTCGCAGCTGCGGATTGAAAGAAACCAGATTAAAGTTTGAGATCACGATTATTGAAAATGTTATTAATTTTTTCATTCAGGAAATGTTTGAGAACCTGTCGTCAAGAATTCAAAATTAAGTTTAATGATTTGTAATAAGCTCCTGACTTATTTGTACGTTATTGGTTACAAACCGACAGTAGACTTGCTGAAATATGGTTACTAAGTTGGCACATTTACATTATGACATTACTTTTGCCCTACCATGTAATAGGTACAGTCAAGTGCAGTGCCAATTATAATTATAATTGTTTTCCAATATTTTTATCCCGTAGGTAGTACTTTTGGGTTCACTAACAGTGCCTAAAGCGATACTTTTTAAACCCCTTTGTCATACCTGTACCCACTTAACCTTATAATTTTTGTGTAAATGCTATAACTGCCCTACGGGTAACAGACCCTAGAGGTCTCAGATTCAAATCCAGTATGAGCTTTTTGAGGGCAAATAAAATTTATTTGCCCTCAAAAGAAATAAGCTCAATATTGTTTATGATGAACCTTTTTAGGGTTCCGTACCCACAGGGTGCCAACGGACCCTTTTTACTAAGGCACCGCTGTCCGTCAGTCTGTCACAGGGCTGTATCTTAGGAACCGTACCGCAATATGTAGACACTTGAAATTTATATAGGCCGCTATAACAAAGAAAAGAAGATACTATAAATTTAAAAAAATACTACCATAAAAGAAATGTGCTGTTTTCGGCGGTTTTAGAAAAATTTTTTAAATATTGTACGATGGTACGAATCCCTTCGTACGCGAGTTCGACTCCGCTTTATGTATAAGAGTAAGCCAGACATAAAAATCTGTAAATAAATACTTTTCAGAGCAAAGTCGTGACAAAAACCTAGTACAACTGAAACAGTAAACAATTCCAAACTTATTTAATCCCAGTCGGGTTTGTTTTTGCGTGTAAGTTTAGAAATCATAACGATTTAGCTCCAACGCAGTTTAGTGTAGTCTGCACTAAAGTTAGTCTGTATATTGGACTAACTTTAGCGAGTGCAGTTTGGAAGTAGTGGCGATAGGTGGCGCCATATGTGTCGCGTGTGAAGGAAAGAAAGTTTTATTAGTATCACAAAATTATTAGGACAACTATAATTATAAAAGTTACATAACAAGATTTTCTGCTAATAATTATAGCATTACTCTCTCGTAGCTTCAGTGGTCGCAAGCCCTATGGCTGAGCGTGAGGTCCTGGGTTCGATTCCAAGCTTGGGCAAAGCGTTATTAGGTTTTTCTATCTGGAATTTCTCAGTAGCAGCCGGGAGTCTGGATTTGTGCCCTGTTGACGGCAATAGGCTCGCCCTTATTAATGGGACTTAAACATAACTGGCCAAATATGGTTGTCCTGAACACCTCTGCTAAACACTTACCTGAATGCAGGCTTTATGTTATGTTATGTCCTATATTATTATCTATGTAGGTATATAAGTCTTGTTATCTGCCCCGTCGGTCTTGTGCTTGAAAGTGCAACTGCTGAGCTTGGGGTCTTGGGTTCGATTTCCAGGTCGGGCAAAGTGTTATTAGAATTTTCCATCACGAATTTCAAAGCAACAGCCCGGAGTTTGGATATCGGCGGTGTGATTCCCCCGTGCCTCAGAAAGCATGTTCAGTCGTTGGTCCTGCGCCTGATGTCTCTCCGGTCGTGTCGGATGGCACTCCCATCGGACTATGAGAGTGAGGAAGAGAGAGTGCACCTGTGTCTGTGCACACACCTGTGCACTATAACATCTTTCACGCCGAAGGCTGGTGTCCGCTAAGATTGGTCGTCATGGCCGAAATTCGGTCTGAAGGTCTACATCTATGTTTTAAAGAAATACCTGAATAAAAACCAAATCAAAGACATACCCCTTTGATTCCGCAGCAGTTAAACAGGAACTGTCGTAAAACATCGTTCTCGTCCGATACGACTGATGTACCTTGTTCTGAGATAGGGTGTATTTTATTGACAAGATAAACAGTCACTCGGACCAGTCGTTGATACATATTTGCCATAAATAAGGTTTTCATATCGGGGATATGAATGGGCTATAAGTTATTTTGTGTTGTAGAGGACGTTCGGACTTAAATATTAGAATTGACCAAGTTTCCGGATTTGTTTTAAATCTTGCATACTCTTTCTCTCTCTCTCTTTTAAAATATGTACAAAATTGGACAAAAAAATGCCCAATTTTGTAATCATTCATCTTTTGGATTAGAGGTTGACTGGTTGATTGTCTTCTGCGATACAGTTCGCGGGTTATATTCTCGCACGGAGTAAATATTTCGTCCTATTACGTCAGGGAAGCTAATTTATAAGCAAATTGAGTAAATACCAACTCAAATTAACAGTCTATTCAAACCCAATCTGTCTTTCTTCGACAGTTGTATGAAATGGCTATAACAATTAATTTCACTGCATCCTACATAGTACAATAAAATTGTGTACCTAAGTGTCGAGTACTGCAACAAAAGTAATGTAAAGTCTGCAATTTTTTGGGCAATAAACGAAAGTGTCAAATCGAGCCTAGAAACATCCATTGAATGTAAATACATTTAACTGACGCATCTATACGTACTTCCACTCACATAGACAGTAATAAAATCAACATCTACCTACACTTACAATGTAAAAACGTATAAAACATGGCAGTAGGTCGCCTGCGCCGATGCTGCGACAAATGGGCCGTTAAGATAAAACCGAGCACACATCGCGGGGACATCGCATGAATCTGCCTAAACATACAGGCATCACGTTAACTAGGACGTTAAGGCTACGACACAATGAAGATGTCGACTTTTGATGGCAAAGAAGACAAAATAAACAAACAAGCAATATCATTCATCATCATCATCTGCCTAGCCTTTCCCCACGGGTCAGCTTTCAGTCTAACCGTATGCAGTTGAGTACCAGTATTTTACATGGAACGACTGCCTATCTAACTTCCACAACCCAGTTATTAGGTCGGACTTCTTCTTTTTTCTTCTTTTTTCGGACTTCTATAAGGAATATCATTCTCAGTTTAAAACACTAGGTACTAAATTGTTAGGATTTTAGTAAACTCATTCAAAATCAAAATCAAAATATTTTTATTTCACATAAACCAACATGGGCACTTATGAAACGTGAGAAGCTAGGTGCTCGGTTCCAATTGGTCGTTTCCTATGGAGAATAACCGGCAAGAAACTCCATGGTTACTCTTTTAAAAATAATTGACTTTTACAATGTTTTCGAGTTACAGTAGGTATGGGAGGACAGCGTAGGCCTGTCAACAAGTACCAGGTACAGTAAGGGACATAAGTGGAGTAGCAAATTCACAAAGCAATAGATTGACACTTTGGTTTTACTTACGACCTTCTTTTAATGAGTCATTTCTTTACTATAGACACACACACTCACATTCATTTGCAACTGATTGTATTTCATAAATTCAACCGCTACGGTATATGTCATGATAGCCTAGCGGTTATCATATTTGGGTAAGTGCGTTCTGCGTAGCGATCCGTGAGTTCGAATCTCACGCGCGATGATAGTTTTTTTAATGTTTTAATAATTACTTCGAATAATCACGCTTTTGACTATAATTATATTTCCTTGTCATGTTCGTCTTGTGCGCTTAATTCGTAAAACTTTATGATTATACCCACAGATATCTAAATAAATAAATTATAAGGTAGACAGTTAAGTTATACGAGTCATTCACCGCGATTAAATATTATAACGTTGTTGGTTGGTTGTTTATTGGCGACGTGTGTCTGTGTTCTATCTATTAGCCGTGTTGTAGTTCCTTTTAAAATGCAGAATATTGAAATTAAAGCGAATATGATTGCGCTGCGTAAAAGTGGACTTAATATAAGACAAATATCTTATGAAACCGAACTTAATGTGAGTATTATGAATATGAGTTAATTATTTTTTCAAACATTTATTTTATTAAAATAGAACTGCTGATCCTTGTAGTTATTTTTTGAAACGTATTATAAGGTCTAAAGATAAAAAAAATATAATTTCGAAGTCCTAGATTTTAAGTGATGATTATCTATATGTAACATTTCTTTTTTCATTATAATTTTGTTTCTAAATCATAGGTAGGTAATACTTATTCGTATTTTGCTAGTAGCCTAACAATACTTCTTTTTTGTTTTAGAGAAATTACCTTCTGTGAGTCGGAGGGTCACTAAATAAGGAAGAGGGTAGCCTTGCCAGTCGAAAGCGACTGGTTATATACCAACGAGATATTTTGCCGAATTATTATTCGACACGTCTTTACGAACCGTTCGCCGTGCAAACAAAAACCAGCTCAAAAACCATAGTTGATTGAAAATCATAAACAAGAATGTTTGTATTTTGCGATACAGCGATGGAAAGCAAGGAATTAGAAAATAAAAAAATATAAGTATATTAAATAAAAAATAGTAAATGTAGGCTACTACTTACCTATTTATTTAATTAATAACAAATTACTATAATTAAACATACATATTTACAACACTGGTTTACAATTACTCACACAAAAGTATTTATTTAATATCGGGGGGCACGGCAGTGCCCCCGCAAAGTCGAGCGCGAAGCAAACACTGCCGTACCATCCTTTACTGGAACCATTTCGCCGCATTTTCAGGCCCCTATTTGAGAACCTCTGGATAAGACCAGAACGCAGAAATTTTCGTCATCCAGTAAGCTATAATCACATACTTAAAATCCATAATTTCAAGTCTGTAGGTCATTTAGTTCCGAAGTTAAGCGAAAGCAAAGTTTCGCATTTTCGACACTCACTCACTAATGATCATCAAAATAGAACTAGTACTTCCCATAAACTCAGAGAGCTGAAATTTGGTACAGAGTTAGGGTTTAATGGCCACATAAAGGGAAAACTATAAAAACTAGGATAATCGAAGATCTGGAGTACCTGGTGACCCTGATTAGAAAACACAAGAGCCCAACCAAACTATTAGAGATCGACATACCGCCTTTACTAAAAATATTCAACTTGGTGGGCCGCTTTATTTGATGTCAAAAATCGAAGGTCTGATGTATCTGATGAAGAACCCTCAGCTGGTCTCAGCCGTATTAGAGATATGGTAACGCCCCCTTCTACTATTGGTACGTAAAAAAATCGACTGACATTGCAAAAATCCAGCGTAGTGGGACACATCTTCTAATTTAATCTAGCCTATAGCGTCCCACTGCTGGGCGAATGCATCCCCTTTTGCTTTTATTACGAATATAAATAATATTAAAGGAAAACTCTGGATAAGACTAGACTGGCTTTTATACTTATACTTACAAATTTACAAGAAGAAATAGTCGAACGATTAACTTTATTCTATTCGAACATTACACAAATTAAATAAACAAATTACACTAAATTATTAGCCGCAGTCGCCCGGGCCTGTGACAGGTTGTGTCAAAATTATGACGTCGGGACTGGACCATATAGGTTATTATTGTTTTAGTCTAAATATTATCGTTGTTGTCCATATACTAAAGGTCGTTGAGTGTTTGATTTCGCAAGATAATATCATAAAAAATGTCGATAATATTAAAAGGCGACGATGAACTTAGTGGCTACCAAGTAGTTGGTATGCCCAAAGACGGGTCTTGTCTCTTTCATTCAATATCTTTCTTGGTGTATGGTAGAACTGACTCAACTTGCAGTATCAGATCTGCTATAGTTGCATACGTTGCTGAACATTGGGACGAAATGCAAGTGTACACGTGTGATGCTGATGATGACGTATACACGAGCGCGCAATCCTACACGAGCGATATGATGAAACCCACTACTTACGGCTCAGCTTCTGAGCTTATGGCTGCTGGAAAAATCTATCCCTTTACTTTTGAAGTTAAAAGTCGCCATTTGAAAAACTAACCCCTTCAGAAATTAATAAACTTATAGGCTCCTTAAGTATTCCAAACTTATGGACTGAACTTTTTAGTTACGACGAACTTACGTTGAATATGAGACAGCTGGATGATTCTACGTTTGTAGAAATGTTAAAAAGAATCAGAGTAGGAGTGACAACTCAATCAGACAGAGATGTACTGTCTAACCGATTGATACCTCTGCTCTCGCATTCCAATGAAGGAAGGTTAATGGAAATAGCACAATGTTTGAGGGACTTACCAGAAGATACTGTTTGTTTACTACCGACTAGAAATATGTGTATGCAGTTAAATAATGCTATGTTAAAAGCGATTCTGCACCCCGAGATAAAGTTAGTTGCTAAAGATTCCTTGGATTGTTCAAAATGTATGATAACGAGAGCCCGGGCGTGTTTACAAAAATATGAAGATGATGCGTCGATGACTGCTGGACTGGAAGAAACTATAATCATTAAAGAGGGAGCTAAAGTAATGCTTAGGAGAAACATTGATGTTAGTTTAGGTTTAGTAAATGGGTCGATAGGCGTTGTACAAAAAGTGAGGTGGGACCCGGAAGACCAAACAAAGCCTAAACAATTGGTAGTAAAATTCGCTAATAATTTGATTCACGAATTATTGCCTATTAAGTCAAAATTTGAGATCATACCCCGGGCATACGTGTACAGAGAACAATTCCCAATCTGTGTGGCGTATGCCCTAACAATTCACAAGAGCCAAGGTCTAAGTTTAAAAAATGCCCTCATGGACATTGGCACCTCCATATTCTCTTGTGGCCAAGCCTACGTGGCGCTTTCACGAGTAACCAATCTTCATGGGGTGCACCTCATAAATGTTGACTTCAAGAGTATAAAAGCTCAAGCTTCAGCGATCACCGAATACAACCGGCTTAGGCGTAAATACCGCGCCGATCTATCAGAAATTAAACCGTGTAAACCGTCTAAAAGAATAAATGATGAACGCGAATGGGCAATACGAAAAACTGTTGCTACTGTACAAGAATCAGAACCGGAAAAAAAGAAAAGAAAGATTTGTAAGGATAAAAAAACTACTCCTAAAAAGAAAAAAATGTGTCAAAACGTTTCTACAAAAAGAAGTGAAATCCCACCAAAAACATTCTGTAAAAAACTAGCCAAGTCTCGATGGAGCTGCTTGTTTATCTCTAAAAAGTAATGAAATCTAGACAAAGTCGTGCCAAGTCTAAGGTTCCTTACTGCGATTTCTTTATTATTATAGTTAATGTTGTGTGACTTGGCCGTTGAAGGGTACACAAGGGTATAAAACCAGGTGCTCCATGACACCATTGCACCAATCTTTCGCCAGAACCGCTACCCATTGACGATGGAAAATTGCCACTTGGAAAACGTTGATTCAATAACCAGTCAATTGTA
Organism: Hydraecia micacea; assembly: GCA_914767645.1. Classification (NCBI taxonomy): domain Eukaryota; kingdom Metazoa; phylum Arthropoda; class Insecta; order Lepidoptera; family Noctuidae; genus Hydraecia; species Hydraecia micacea. The sequence goes on along the minus strand of OU611801.1, from coordinate 237,450 downwards.
GGCTTGATAAAGCTGCGTATTTCAATAATACTTATGTATAGGCGAGCCTGAAACAAACAGTATAAAAAATTATTTCCAGTACAGACGGACTTCTAATCATTGATAGAAGTCCGTCTGTACGTCTATTTTATGTTAGATCGGTGGTCGATTTGACGCTCCAAAAAGAAGAGAACAGAAGTCAGCATTGTCAATGCTGAAACTAGCGTCCAATTACCAATACCAGTATGGGCTATTATCTCGCTTAACAAACATAGGTAGTTACAACAGACATAACATTACGTGTAAACAAAATTGACTTATACCCACTAACGTACTCGTATAAAGAATGTTCAACGGCCAAGTCACACAACATTAACTATAATAATAAAGAAATCGCAGTAAGGAACCTTAGACTTGGCACGACTTTGTCTAGATTTCATTACTTTTTAGAGATAAACAAGCAGCTCCATCGAGACTTGGCTAGTTTTTTACAGAATGTTTTTGGTGGGATTATATTTACATTGATATTTATTAACATTAATTTATTACATCATAGAATAATTATATCTTTATTCAATAATATGCACATAACAAAACACCAGTCGGTCGATGACGATAATCGATAATAAGCGCGATAAACTATCGACTCGCTGGACATCACTAATCTAACGGGACTTTACCGCCGCTGGCGCACAGTGGCGGGCGTAGCGGTCACCGCACAATGTCAAACCAGTCGAGACTTATCTACGGCGCGGAGCGCATGCTTTTCGCTCGCATATTTGTACTGTCGCGAACTGCTTAATGCTTGTGATTCATAGCTATTCCTTCCATCTTCTCATCCGAACTCTGTCTCATCTTCCTAATTTACTGACTATTGTGCTTACGCTTGTGCTTGTGCTTTAATTCCCACTGTGCCTTCTAATTCATAATGTGTGTTGTGTGAGGATTGTTGGAGAATATATATGCCGTAACCGTGAGTTGGATTTTAATTACAAACCACAGAAAACCACGTTATACACTCTAACTTACACATACCCTAACCTATATTGGTGACCCCGTAAGAACATGGGAGGGGATTCATATAAAGACGCACGGAGCGCGGATACGTCACCTCCGCCCAGCACTAGTAAAGGGAACGATATGTCGATAGACCCGAGTAACGTATACAAAGTCGGCGTACGTGTGCCACCATTCTGGGCTGAGGAGCCGGAAATCTGGTTCGCCCAGGTCGAAGGCCAATTTACCATCGCCGGAATCACAAATGACCTGACCAAGTTCAATTATGTGATTGGGCATCTGGACAATCAGTACTCCAGGGAGGTCAAAGATATTATCATCAGCCCGCCTGCAACAAACAGATATGAGAAACTGAAGATGGAATTGATTAAGAGACTCAGCGCGTCCAACGAAAAGAAAATCAAGCAGTTGTTGATGCATGAGGAACTCGGGGATCGTAAACCATCCCAGTTTCTCCGCCACCTCAAAAGTCTCGCAGGCCAAGACGTACCAGATGACTTCTTGAAGACTATCTGGACTAGTCGCCTTCCTCATGGCATACAGACGGTGCTCGCAGGTCAACCAGGTGCAACTTCAATAGAAGACCTAGCCGACTTAGCCGATCGGGTAAACGATCTGGCTGCTACAACTCCGAGGGTCGCTGCAGTTAACGACACTATCCCTGGCTCAGTTCTCAGCGATCTGACCAAGGAAGTTGCCGAACTCAGGAAGCAGTTCCAGAAGCTGGCGTCAGGTCGGAACAGCAGGTCACGCTCTCGCTCCTCCAGAGACACTAGAAGTAAGTCTAGGCAGCGCTCGCAATCCAATTACCGGAAGTTCCCGCTTTGTTGGTACCATGCCAAGTACGCAGATAAAGCCAATAGGTGTATTCGACCCTGCGACTTCAAGTCGGAAAACTCAAAGGGCGGTCGATAATGACGACCGGCGATTGCCCTTTAAATGCAACCGGTCGCCTATTTGTCACGGACCGTGCATCAAAAACGCAATTCCTTGTCGACACTGGAAGCGACCTCTGCGTATTCCCACGACCAATGCTTCACGACCGTCGTGCTCGGACTGGTTATAATCTGTGTGCTGCTAATGGTTCTAATATTGCTACATATGGTTTTGTTAATTTAGAGTTAGATTTTGGTTTACGTAGGACGTTTCAATGGCGTTTTGTAGTTGCCGACGTCACAAAACCAATAATTGGCGTAGATTTGTTAAATTTTTATAACCTTGTAGTAGATTGCCGTAACAAACGCTTAATAGACAATTTAACATCAGTGACAGCTGTTGCTGCTTTGGCTAATTGTAAAAATGTTTATTCTGTTAAAGTCGTGACTGGTGAGACTCGGTTTCATAAAATTTTAGATGAGTTTCCTGGGATCACACGACCGGCTGGTAAGCATCACACTACACCACACCAAACAGTACACCACATACGCACAACACCAGGCCCTCCAGTTTGTTTGTCTCCCCGTCGTTTGGCTCCGGATAAGCTAAAGATTGCCCAAAAAGAGTTTCAGTCTATGCTGGCCGTAGGCACAGCTAGACCTTCTGAGAGCCCATGGTCGTCACCCTTGCACTTGGCACCGAAGAAAAATAACGGCTGGCGTCCTTGTGGCGATTATCGGCAGCTCAATGCCCGTACTGTGCCTGACAGGTATCCGATAAAGCATATACACGACTTTTCTCAGAGTATAGCTGGGTGTAAAGTTTTCAGTACTCTGGACCTTGAGAAAGCATATAATCAGATACCTGTCAGCCCAGAGGACATTCCTAAGACCGCCATCACGACCCCGTTTGGCCTATTTGAATTTCCTTACATGACGTTCGGTCTTAGGAATGCGGGCCAAACATTTCAGCGATTTGTTGACGAGATGACGAGGGGACTTGATTTTGTATATTGTTTTCTTGATGATTTTTTAATATTTTCCAAGAGTGAATCAGAGCACGAGCTACACCTACGCGAGGTATTCAAGAGGCTGAACGAGTATGGTATGTTGATCAACACCTCGAAGTGCATTTTTGGTGCACAAGATGTAACCTTTTTAGGCTATCGCATATCTGAAAACGGTTCCAGGCCGGTCGAGTCAAAGGTTCAGGCTGTGAAAGATTTTCCCACACCAAGGAACGTACGGCAGCTTAGAGGATTCTTGGGCATGCTCAATTTTTATAGGAGATTTATTCCCAAAGCCGCGGAGATCCAAGCACCATTACATGCCTTGTTGACAGGTTCGATTAAAGGTACGCAGCCAATCACTCTGACAGAGGAAACTTTATCAGCGTTTCAGGCTTGTAAAGATAGTCTCACCAACGCTGCACTGTTGGCCCACCCAGACTGTACCGCTAAGCTCGCAGTAGTTACTGACGCCTCAGACAAAGCAATAGGGGCAGTCCTACAACAATTTAACGGGGACGCATGGCAACCTTTGGCTTTCTTTTCAAGGAAATTGAGCCCTTCTCAAACTAAATACTCGCCCTACGATAGAGAGCTGCTCGCCATTTATGAGGCGATTAAATATTTTCGCCACATGCTGGAAGCTAGGCATTTTATAGTCTATACCGACCATAAGCCCATCAGTTTTGCCTATCACGAAAGAAAGAAAAACTGTTCGCCAAGGCAGTATAGACACCTAGATTTTATTGCTCAATTTACTACTGACATCCGCCACATATCCGGCAAGGATAACGTAGTTGCTGACACCTTGTCGCGCATTGAGGAACTGGCGGATCCCATTAGCCTTGAGAAGATAGCCCAAGCCCAAGTTGACGACCCTGAACTCGAATTACTACTGAGTGGGGGCTCTTCTTTAGAATTTAAAAAGCTCCATGTCCCTGGAAGTCGAATTCCCTTGTACTGCGACGTCAGTACCTCAGCTTCCAGGCCTTATGTACCTAAAGATTTTCGAAAGCAGGTATTTGATAGCCTGCACTCATTGAGCCATCCTGGCGCTAGCGCAACGGCTAAATTAGTAGCTGAGCGGTTCCTTTGGCCAGGGGTTAGAAGAGACTGTAGGGAATGGTCACGCGCATGTATTTCGTGTCAAAAGGCAAAAGTCACTCGTCACGTGACTTCCCCACTTGGCACCTATAATTTACCGCGTGCCCGATTCAAACAGATACATATTGACTTAGTAGGTCCACTACCACTTTCTGAGGGCTACCGGTACTGCTTAACTGCTGTGGACAGATTTACTCGCTGGCCAGAAGCAGTTCCGATAGCAGATATCACGGCAGAAACCGTCGCCAAGGCCTTGTTGTCAGCTTGGATATCTCGGTTCGGCTGCCCGACAGACATCACAACTGATCGTGGCCGTCAGTTTGAATCGGCCTTGTTTCAATGTCTGTCCAAGATTAGCGCATTCGAGCACAAGCGGACAACAGCTTATCACCCGGCATGTAACGGCCTGGTTGAACGGTTTCATCGTCAACTTAAAGCCGCAATCGTATGCCATGCAAATGATAGGTGGACTGAGTCACTACCGTGGGTTTTGTTAGGCGTAAGATCTGCCTTTAAGGAAGACATCCAAGCTTCCTCGGCGGAACTGGTATATGGGGAGTCACTGAGGTTGCCCGGCGAGTTCTTTGAGCCTACTATTAGCGGAACCACAGATATATCGGAGTTTACCGCAAGACTCAGGAATTTTGTAGAAAAGTTGCGACCGGTACCTGCTTCCCGTCATGGTAACTCCAAGGTGTTCATTTTTAAGGAACTTGAAACCTGTGATCACGTTTTCCTACGAGAAGACGCATCACGGGGTTCACTTACACCCGCGTATTCCGGTCCATACAAGGTCGTCTCTAGAGGAGATAAAGTATTTAAGATATTCGTAAAAAATAGGGAAATGACAGTGTCCATTAACCGGCTCAAGCCTGCCTTCATACTGTCTGTTCAGGATACAAAAGTGACACCCGAAGAATCACAAAATTATGTAACCCGTTCCGGCCGGCGAGTGAAGTTTACAGATTTTTATCGCCCTTGACGGTCTCTGGGGGGGGGTGGTGTAGGCTACTACTTACCTATTTATTTAATTAATAACAAATTACTATAATTAAACATACATATTTACAACACTGGTTTACAATTACTCACACAAAAGTATTTATTTAATATTATATTTACATTGATATTTATTAACATTAATTTATTACATCATAGAATAATTATATCTTTATTCAATAATATGCACATAACAAAACACCAGTCGGTCGATGACGATAATCGATAATAAGCGCGATAAACTATCGACTCGCTGGACATCACTAATCTAACGGGACTTTACCGCCGCTGGCGCACAGTGGCGGGCGTAGCGGTCACCGCACAATGTCAAACCAGTCGAGACTTATCTACGGCGCGGAGCGCATGCTTTTCGCTCGCATATTTGTACTGTCGCGAACTGCTTAATGCTTGTGATTCATAGCTATTCCTTCCATCTTCTCATCCGAACTCTGTCTCATCTTCCTAATTTACTGACTATTGTGCTTACGCTTGTGCTTGTGCTTTAATTCCCACTGTGCCTTCTAATTCATAATGTGTGTTGTGTGAGGATTGTTGGAGAATATATATGCCGTAACCGTGAGTTGGATTTTAATTACAAACCACAGAAAACCACGTTATACACTCTAACTTACACATACCCTAACCTATAGTAAATAATAATAAAATTATATTGTAGCATATTCGTAATAAGGATTATTTTGAGGTTTAGTTTCAATCTTCTTTTCGTAATGAAAATGAATACTTAAGCTATAACCACAATAAGTCCTAAACTAGAAGTTTATTTATACTTTACAAAATTATAACGAATAAACATTTTGTAATCAGTTATAAAAGATTTTTATTCTTAACCCCATATTTCACTAACTATATAATAATAAAAACAACTATTACATTATTATTCTCGTTTATTAATTTATCGAATAATAAAAGAACAGATAAAGATAAAATTGTTGAAAAGAAAAAAAAATCCCATATCGAGATTAGAACCTAGAACCTAGTGTTTCTTTATCCTATACGTTACACTATGAGCTATTTGAACTTATTAAAACGTTATCAATTTTAGCAATCCTATGAACCGCCCAAGGTCATACGTAATTAGAAAGTGATATGTTTTTGTTTCGCTCGACACCAGTGTATAAATTCTGAGGTGTGCGTTCTGTGTACACTTATACATACATATTAGGTACGGGTACGGCTTGTACTGCGCGTTCACAGCAAAACAATCCTTACCGTGCTACTCGACTTATGTCCCTAGATTGTACTTGATAAAATAAAAAATGCTCTACAGATCTAAAGTCTACAAGGCTTACAAAGTCCTCACATTTACAAAATAAGGATGTATCAAAAGGATAAACAAAATATAAAAATCTACTAAAACCAAGAGATATGATTGCCATTTCAACTAAGAAAGAGGTGAAAAATTAAAATTGTCTGTATATAATGTCAAATAATAAAAAGATTATGTCATAGAAGTATGTACAAATAAAAAATAAACATCGTAATTTGAGAGCAGTTAATAGACATTTACGTAGAACTTATGCCGTCAAAGAGGTGCCAGGGAAGCCACATGTGCAGAAGGAATTATTGCCAAACTACCTTGTCTTCAACGTAGTCTTTAATCTTATAATATGCTTTTTTGATAAGGACTCGTTTGATGAGGGTTTTGAACTTTCCATCGCTAAGTTCTGTAACCGACTTTGGCAACTTGTTATAAAAACGGATGCTGTTTACAAGAAATGACTTGCTAGTTTTAGTTAGTCTAAATTTAGGTATCACAATTTCATTTTTACTGTGTGTATTTATATTATGGAAATCGCTTCTTATTTTGAAAAGTCCTAAGTTTTTGCGAACATACAAAATACTTTCTAAAATGTAAAGAGAAGGCAGAGTTAGTATATCAATTTCTTTAAATTTGTTTCTAAGAGACTCGCGAAGACCCATTTTATATATTGCGCGGATTACCCTCTTTTGTAAAATGAAAATTGAATCTACGTCAGCTGCCGATCCCCACAGCAGAACACCATAAGACATAATACTGTGGAAATATGCAAAGTATACTAACCTAGCTGTGGCTATATCTGTCAACTGCCTTATTTTTCTTACTGCATATGCAGCTGAACTTAATCTACCTGAAAGAGCTCTAATGTGTGCGCCCCATTGTAATTTTGAATCTAAAGTAATTCCCAGAATTTACATATTACACATTACACAATTATACCTAGTGGATGTAATAAATGCGTTTATTTAAGTTAAACGCATTTATTTTATCAAGTACCGCCTTCTTGATCGATTCCCGTAACGGTCGGCGGGCGACGCCTGAACGTGCACGTGACTTTTGGATTATTTAAACGACGAAATGGCCGTGCACAAGTCTAAGGAACGTTACTTACTCTGTGGTCAGTAGTTCCTGCGACGCCGAAGTGTATAGACCTCAAAAAGTCATAGTGTGCCACTCCGTGAAAAAGATATTGCTATCCGTTAAAGCAAGGCCAGGTCAGTTAATTTTGTTTTTAATAATTAAATATCTGAATGCTTTTGGTTGTTAATATTTCAAAATTATTTAAAATGACCAGCCATGTAACATACTTTAAACCTACATATTGTTATTTCTGTTGTTAAATATCCTGTGTAAAAGTATTTCTATTGAATGCTTGTGATATTATTCAATTTTCATTTCATACACTACCTTACATAACCTAAAACTAACTAATAGTTCGGGCTTACCTACATCTCAAGTGCCTACAAAATATCTCGAAGAAATCTGAGGGCGATTCCCGTATTTCTAAAAACGTTGCGTTCTAATCGTAGTCTCTTTTTGTCAAAAAACTTTTTTACAAAAAAAACAAACGACTTAAAAAAAATACTACAAAGTGATAAATAACTTTAATTTCAGAAGTCGGTGTCAAAAAACGAAAATGCGGAACCACCGACTTCTGAAATTAAAGTTATTTATCACTTTGTAGTGTTTTTTTTTTGAAGTCGGTTGTTTTTTTTTGTAAAAAAGTTTTTTTTTCTTTTTAGTTGTACCTACCCCACACAAATTCAATTAACACTAGTGCATTGAAGAATTGAAGACACGGACTAGAAGAATCATCAAAATTCGCATAGAAATGCCGGATATGCAGTACATTTATGCATATAACTTCGTACATAAGAATATATACCTAATGTATTATACACTAAAACCTTCCTAAAAGTATTTGGATCACATTAGTGAAAGAATTATCAAAATTGGTTCATCAGTTTTTGAGAAAATCGCGAACATACAAATATACATACATGCATACATACTGGTCGACATTCAATTTACCGACATTTTTCTTACCTTGCTTGTCACTGAGATGAGATTGCTACTTGAATTTGAACGTTTTTCAGTACGAGAACTTCACCTAAGTCTTCGCAGTGAGATTTTTACAGACTAGACCCTCAGGACTTAGGTAACAACTTTAACAAACATCGTAAGCAACGAAACAAATACACATCTCTTGCACAATCACGAGAGCTTGCACAAGTGATACTATCGCGGGATTGAGAACCAATAGCTGCACATTGAATTGATTCTCAATACAATTTCTAGTCCTAACCCAGTATACGGATACATCTGTATCAATATCAAACCTTTAGAAAATAAACTGATCTTACTAAAAGCATTCCACTGAAAATGGAAATAAATCATTTGTTTCTCGGGCTAGTCGCCTCCCTAAATTAAAGTATTTCTTCATGTTCCCTGCAAACATAGGTCCTACCCGTACAGATCGCACGCAGATCACTGGTAATCCGTAACACTTCACTACACGGCGCTACAAAAATCGCCCTTAGGTACTGCTGCGAAACAAGTATACAACCTTTTTATATTTATTGCTGGCTGGTAATATGTAAACTGTTCTCGTCTTATGTCAAATATGACAGAGACTACAATACAAGTCCTTTCATAGTTATTTACCTCTGATTTTGCTTCACTGTCGAAATCACAGTGAGCTTTATTCTCATTCTAATAAGGTTGCTGTTGGGTTGCTGCCACTGAAAACTCTGCCAAAATCATTATGATCTATATTCTCATTTCATTAAGGTCGCTGTTAGGTTGCTGTTGTAAGAGGTAGAATAACAGATTTTACTGCAATTTTTACTCTTGATATTTTACCAATTTTAATTCTGAATAAATATTTATTGTTATTATTATTTACTAGCTGACCCGGCGAACTTCGTAACGCCTTAGATCAATAAGCTATTCCGTACAAAATGTATGTGAAAATTCATTAAAATAACCATTAAAATACTGCCTGGTCTTGACTTAAAAGTTTTCCTTTGATACAATTAAGAAGCTATTGATCAAAAAATGATTCGATAACGCTACAGAGTGGAAAGTTAATATTTCGTTTATTTCAAACAACAATAACTGCAAAAAAAAATAAACTAAAAAACATAAACTGCTGGCAGATGCCAGCAGTTTATATTTTTTGGAATAATGTCTTTAATATACAAGCGGTTAGGACATCCCTTTGTTCAATTAATTTATTATTAACTCATAAACAATTTATTTCATGTTTAATAGTCTACTCTTTCCCATTGCCAATATAGTGCTCAATACGTACAGTCCGTTATATCACGTCTGATTATGCATCACTGTCCAAATCACAGTGATCTTTATTCTCATTGTAATAAGGTTGCTGTTGGGTTGCTACCACTGTCAAGGCTGTCAAAATAATTGTGATCTTTATTCTCGATACAATAAGGTTGCTGTTGTCAGAGGTAAATTAACTGTGTACGGACTGTAACTCTAACATCCTGCAGTCTGTTTTCCCTAAATATATAAACAAACTACACAGATATTTTGGCAAAATTAAACTGATTCACCCTCCTTCCAATCTTGTCACCCTAATGTCAACGAAGAGAAATTTCAAAACACTATAACTATTTCATCACAAGACATAACACGTTAACAAGCAAGTTAGCATTTGCATCCTATTCTTAGTAGTAAGTCTGACGGCAGTTCAGATAAGTAACATGAAGGCTTCACTGATAAATGGCCCAGGTACAGACGTACAGTCAATGGCAAAAATATTTAGGCACACACTTCGCCAAATTCAAAAGCGGTTCATTTATTGAAATATGATACAATACACAGAAGTATGTAATTAATATAGGATGTCTTCGTTGGGCAGGACACGTCGTGAAAATGGACGAGACCAGAGCACACAAACGTTTATTTGATAACAAACCAGATGGCCGGAGAAGTCGAGGCCGGCTCAACCTCAGATGGTTGGATGGTGTAGATCAAGATTTAGGAACTGTTGTTGTTGTATCGTGTTACCCAGTAACTGGGTGGTTTTTCAAACTCAAACTCAAAGCATTTATTTCAATTAAACTATGTACAGGCACTTTTGAATTGTCAAAATTAAATAGTCGGTCAGTTAGTCAGAAAGTTGAAGCTAGTTGCCCATTCTAAAACGTATCTCTATGGAGAAGAACGGGCAAGAAACTCCATGGACACTCTTTTAAATCAAGATATTACAAAATCCTGGGTACATTATTCTTGTTGCTTCTATGTGTGAGAACAATGTAAAAAAAAAAAAACACACAAATGAAGAAACAATTCAAAACATAAGATTAAAACAGATTGTGAAGGCTAGATTAGATGGTGGAGGCGAGATAGGCAGTCGCTCTATGTAAAATACTGGTATTCAGCTGCATTCGGTCAGACTGGAAGCCGATCTCAACACAGTTGGAAAAGGCAGATTGATTGATGAAATGAATTTTCAAAAACGCTTCCTTAGTGCTTACCTTCGTTATAAAAGATTTTTTTGTGATATTCATGTTCCTAGACCTAGCGTTTTAGGCTGTATGTTGTCTGTCAGTTAATGAATGACTTTTGTTTAAGCAGATCTTTTGCCGGAATTTGCCGTCATGTTCCGGTTCAGACAAGAAGTCTCAAGTACGATCCCTAGCCGTTATCCTATGAATGCGAACCCACTCCAGCTAATGCGGAACTATGAATAAACAGGCTCAAGAGCCCCTTGTAATTTCCGAAGGGTTAAACTGAACACTGAACTGAGGTATACAGTAGTAGTCATTCTTATCGATGACTTTATTATTCCCATGAAAAAGTGACCGCATAACAAAAGCATAATCAGCCTGTAATGTTCCCACTGCTGGGACACAGGCTCTCTCTCTGTGACAGGGAGCGAGCCATTATCCACCACGCGGGCCCAATGCGGGTTGGTAGATGTTACATGTCTTCGATTTTTTCGTTCTAGGACATGCCGGTTTCTTTACAATGTTTTCTTTCACCATTTTTTGAGAGCATTTGTGATGAAATAACACATAATACACAAAGTAATGTACCTGTGCGGGTTCGAACCTACGACCTACAACTCGTAAGTCGCGGTCGTTTCCACTGGGCCACCACCACTCCTTGTTACACAATTTTTTTCTTAAAAATATTTATAAGCCAGCCTACAGCGAGACATGTTAGATCATAATCATATCATTGAACCATGTATAATACAAATAAATATATTATTCCAACTGAGGAAACCATTGCTACTGAGAATTTCCAATAACGATACCACACTGGTAATGAACCTGTTCTAGATTCCTCACTCGACTACCAATCTGATAAGCTCTGTGCCAAGGAGACAATCTTTGAATTACATTTATATTTTTCTTATTTTAATTTGACTGGGAATCATAGAACGCTGACTACTCAAAGAACACTGCTAAAATAAAAAAATATTGAATATTTTCTCCCCGTTTTAAAAAAATACTTTCAAAAAGGAAAAATCCTTACCTCACTGCACTAAATACACCAAGCAACCCCTGTAAAAAGTGCCATTTAAGCCCGTAACTCACTTGACCAATAAAAAGTAAGTCGTTTCCGTCGGTGTGCACCGTGCTCTAGGACAAATTCATTCTTTCTCATAAATATCATCTTAGGTCCGCGATACGTCCCGAACAATTCGTTTTTTACAAGACAAATGATGCTCTCTATTACCAAAGATATCAGTACTCGGTACTAGAGATGTCTCTTATCGATATGTCGATGTTTGTGGCCACAAATGTTTGTATACTTACAGGGTGTAATGTGAAGTAAGGTATGGGAATGATAGATGGATGGATTGATGAAATTTATTGGTTGTGGGAATGTTTTTTTTTTTAAATGGCCACTATGTTTTTTTTTTTGTATTAAATGCTTTAATTCAAGGGCCACCCCTTGAATAAAAATAAAATAATCAACGTTTTTTTAAAAGATACCAATTTCAAATCGGTTTTCCAGAAAAATAAGTTTTTAGGTATGTTTATTCAAGTTTTGAAATAAAATTACATTTCATTCATGAAGGTTCATTCCAGATAATAAACAGCACCCTAATTATGTAACACACTATCAATCACAATCTGAATAATTTTGAAGGATATTGCTATTCAATTGCTTTATATGTTTGAAACATTTGTCTGCTCAATAATGTAAATAACGCAATGAATGTTGTTGAACTGTCAAAATGAAAGCCACTCCTACTGTTATTTATTTATTTATTTTATTTGTGTAACACAGTCACCCCGCAGTACTTAGCTATATTTTCATTCTTATACAACGTTATAAAACATGGAAGAGTTAAAAAGAAACAATTCTAAAACTCCACATTTCAGAAATGAATATCTTTCATAAGTCGTATATTTGTATTTGTCTCCACAACTCATCAACTGCCATCAAACATATTGACTTGAAAGCGATATTAGCGTGAATATTCTTATTTGACTAACGTCTGATGCACACTCGATATTTATATTAAAAGAGGTTAAAGACTTTTTGAAAATATACATCCAGCTGGATTGTTGCGTAACGTGCTTCTTGTGAACACTCGCTTTCGTTTTATAACAATACAACGAATAAACCAATTTTTAACCAATAATTTTGACTGCCTTGTTGGTCAAGTGGTCTTAAGCGCTACCGCTGAGCATGAGGTCCTGGGTTCCATTGCCAGGTCGGCCAAAGTGTTATTGGGTTTTTCCATGTGGAACTTCTCAGTAGCAGCGCGGAGTCTGGATATGTGTCCGGATGATGGCAATAGCCTCGCCCCTATTACGTGGGACTTAAACATACTTACCTGGCGAAATGTGGGTGTAGTAAAGGTACGTCTGTACAACGTGTGTATCTCTGTCTAACCCTTCAGGGAATACAGTCGTGATGTTATGTAAACCATTATCTAATATTAAACCAGAAAATAAATCAAGCCTAGAACATCATCATCTGTCTAGCCTTGTCCCAACTATGTTGGGGTCGCTTCCAGTCTAACCGAATGCAGCTGAGCACCAGTATTATACATGGAGCGACTGCCTATGTGACCTCCACAATCCAGTTACTGCGTGGCAAGACAGGTTCGGACTTTCGGGCTTCTGACTACCCGTAACGGCTGCAAAGATGAATGACAGCTGGGACCAACGGCTTACGTGCTTTGCAAGGCACGGAGCAGTATCGGTAAATTTCGGAAGTCGGTGTCGTTGGTTCCACATTTTCGTTTTTTTGACACCGACTTCCGAAATTAAAATTATTTTTCACTTTGTAGTGTTTTTCTTTTGGAAGTCGGTTGTTTTTTTTGTAAACAAGTTTTTATTTTTCGCTTTTTAGTTGTACCTACCCCATACAAATTCATATAACACTACTTGCTAGTGACAGGAAGATAAACATCATCAATATAAACTGAGTGGAAAACAAACGTATTGTTGACGCTAATTCCAAAACTACCCAAGCAAAGTTCATAAAATTTATATGGGACCACCTCTGAAGCATACCTTATTCATTAATTAGACTAGATGCTGATAATCCTGGCTGCAGCAACAGGCCAAACTTATGTCAACATTGCATTGAACTTAAAATTTAGTCCTGTTTAAAATGAGCCCAAACACGACTACGGTGCTGTAATTTCAAGTTTTGTACTTTTTCTGATGCTCCTGGCTTCAGCATCAGGTCTCTATGTACTTCGGTGTTCCTCATTAACATTACGTTTATCCACACATCGAACCCTTTCCAATGAGCCTAAACACGATATATCTGCTGTTAGTTGTCGAGGAGTTAGGTACTCTGCAGACTATCCTGACTGCAGCATCAGGTCATGACTTGATGATCATGAGACCAAAATGTGGCAAATGCCCAATCAAACATCAAAACAATTTACTAAAACAGTCCTTGCCTGTTCGAGTAACTTCTTACTGTTAAGGAGTTGTACCTTCCATCATCAGCCCAGCTACCTGAGATGGTGACAACCATACGCAAATACACAAGATACTTCATAAAATATGCGAAAAACCATAAGTAAGCCTATAAAATTTGAGGGTTGCCCTCGATTTCTCTAAGATCCTATCATCAGATCCTAACTTGGTGACAATGGGACCACCTCAGAACTATCTACTTTCGAACAAAAAAAGAATTTTGAAAATCTGTCGACAATTGGCGGAGTATTCGATGAACAAACATACAAAAAAAAAAAAAAAAAAAAAAAACATACAAACAGCCGAACATAGTACCTCCTCCTTTTTGTGAAGTCGGTAATAAAATGGATGGTCACGCGTCCACGGACCGACCTCAACAAGCGATGCTTACCTTGAAGATCGACCCGTGCGGCTGATATTGTTTAGCCTTGAGCCTCTCCTCTACCTCAAACTTGTACTTATGTTAATTTTCTTGGTTTTGTGGTATCTAAAGAGCTTTAATACTTCCAAAATGCACTGAAGACAGCCATTGCAAGAGCAGAGAGCGTAATCAAAAAGTGAGAACAATATGCAAATCAAAAAGTGAGAACAATATGCAAATCAAAAAGTGGGAACAATATGCAAATGTCACAGAGAGTACCCAAGACAGGCCAAGGGTCAGTGCGATTGTCAATTTGCTCTACTAGGCTAAAATGTACGAGTAAATGGAGTGCTAGATATAAAAATATTTTGTTGACCTCTCCATTTGTAATCTTTTTCCAACATCGGTTTGAAGGACTTTGGCAATATTTTTGTTTTTTTTTGTGGTCACTATTGATTGCTAAGTCTCTTGCCCGCTCTAACTTAAGACCCTTCCTGTATTATCCTACAAAAAGCCACCCAACTGTTAGCTCTTGTGGAAGAATTAATAGCTAAGCACTCCATTTATAAAACCTCTAAGACGTTTAGTCATCTGGGACGGACAAACTAGTAACATATTTCTGACACTAATGTTTTAATAGTGCTCAACTATTTTATGCGATGTAAAAATAAAAATATTAAAAAGCAATGTTTAATTTGTGTACGTACCTAAATACTTCCTAAACCAATGATAAAAAACCATATGCCACTATTGCTAACCGGATCAAGAATCTTCCCAGTGTCACAAGACCTAGAACATTCCAAACGTTTTCCACATCTGATTCTGTTCACCATTTAAGGGGGAAGTGCCAGGGTAGCCCGCGAAATTCAAATTTACTTACGTTTTTCGCAATTTTCAGATCAGTGTCAGGTTGTATTTTGATCAAAAGTTGATTCGCGACTATAACAGGTACGTATTTACAGAATTATAATCATTAGAATCATTAATACATCTTTCTAAGTTAGATTTGTACCACGACAACAAATCTCTTATGGAAAACTGCTTAGTGGTACAAATCTAACTTAGAAAGATGTATTAATGATTCTAATGATTATAATTCTATAAATACGTACCTGCTATTGTCGCGAATCAAATTTTGATCAAGATACAACCTGACACTGGCCTGCAAATTGCAAAAAACGTAAGAAAATTTGAATTTCGCGGTCTACCACTGCGCATTCACCTTAAACGTCCAAACGTCACAGCTCATCCGAAACCACCCGAAGGACCCGACCTCTCCCGACATGTCCCGACCTCTCCCGACGACGTCCGGCTGTACACGAAACTGACTGAATTTAATCCTCTACCATGTGAATTATTCAATGTGTCTGATACATATTCAAGAGTATTCCAAGAGGCTCTTTTTGCATTCTCATATAAATCTTAACATTGGAATAAATTAAAACAGGTGTCATGTGTCGCTATTGAGACAAAACGAGGGAATACATAAAACATTGCTATGAGTCGAGCTCCAGAGAAAGCGCGTGAAATGAGGAGCATGGAGATTTTATTTGTATTATTTAGAAGTTAAAGACGTGTGTTTAGTGGATTAGAGGATAAAAACAGGGCGATACAAAAAGTTAAATAAAGTGTTTTTAATTTTAGGACTGATTATTTATTTGCATACTTAATTATTATTGACTTTTAATTTTAATAAGTATTTTCATCTTTTGACTTTTTATTTCTTATTAAACGACTAGGTATTAATTTTAATATTGTAAAAATGAGTTATTCTTATTTGTTTTTCTTTATTTTTATTAAGTATCAATATCTTTCTGCACAATGTATTTTGTTGAGAAATAATATTCATTTGTTATGTACTTAAGTAATTTTTTTTTTCGTTTGTATGATTTTCGTGTTATGTTTTTGATTTATTTTAATAGTTTTACCTTGTCAAACTTCCTGTACCTTGATTATAAGGTAATGATGTGGTCTCTTATAATTGGAAGCCAAATTATATTAATCCTAGTGCTAGTGATTTTGATGAAACTTTACAGTTATATAGCTTATACTTCAGAATAACACATAGGATACTTTTTATCCCGATATTCCCAAGAGATCGAGACTTATGCGGGTGAAACCGCGGGGCGCTGCTAGTAAATTATAAAATTACCATACACATACCTATTCATAAAATGGATATGAAAATAACTGAAGAACAAGACTGGTAGCTCCCTAAATTTGTATGTGTAACTAGCTTCTGCCCGCGACTTCGTCCGCGTGAGACTTCTTGCTCCCCCGACCCACCCCGTCGAATTGCATCGCCTGCCCGCGCATTCACTTATTTAGCTTAGGCGCGGGCCACACAGCAGGGACGTGAGACGAGGATGGGACGCAGATTCACGTATCTTCATTATTTTTGACAGGCCTGATGGTCTAGTGGTTAGTGACCCTGACTGCTATGCCGGAGGTCGTGGGTTCGATTCCCACCCAGGACAAATGTTTGTGTGATGAGCACGATCATTTGTTCTGTGTCTGATTGTAATTTATCTATAATATGTATGTATTTAGAAATATATAAGTATGTTTATCAGTTGTCTAGTACCCATAACACAAGCTCTGCTTAGCTTGGGACTAGATGGCGTTGTGTGATAGTTGTGGAATATTATTATATTATATATTATATTATTCGCCATAGGAAATGTACGCGTCGCTTTTCCATCTGTATATTAATTGCCACGTCCGCGCCCCGTCCGCGTCTCAGCTCCTCTCTGTGTGGCGCGCGCCTTAGCGTTCTTTTCCATCTGTATATTAATTGCCACGTCCGCGCCCCGTCCGCGTCTCAGCTCCTCTCTGTGTGGCGCGCGCCTTAGCGTTCTTTTCCATCTGTATATTAATTGCCACGTCCGCGCCCCGTCCGCGTCTCAGCTCCTCTCTGTGTGGCGCGCGCCTTAGCGTTCTTTTCCATCTGTATATTAATTGCCACGTCCGCGCCCCGTCCGCGTCTCAGCTCCTCTCTGTGTGGCGCGCGCCTTAGCGTTCTTTTCCATCTGTATATTAATTGCCACGTCCGCGCCCCGTCCGCGTCTCAGCTCCTCTCTGTGTGGCGCGCGCCTTAGCGTTCTTTTCCATCTGTATATTAATTGCCACGTCCGCGCCCCGTCCGCGTCTCAGCTCCTCTCTGTGTGGCGCGCGCCTTAGCGTTCTTTTCCATCTGTATATTAATTGCCACGTCCGCGCCCCGTCCGCGTCTCAGCTCCTCTCTGTGTGGCGCGCGCCTTAGCGTTCTTTCTCACTTTTTTCTTTTTGCTCGGCTCCTAAGAGTCTATAGATAGCCTTCTCCAAGAATTGGGCTATCAAACGCAAAAATATTTCTTTAAATCCGACCAGTACCTAGTTCCAGAGATTAGCGCGTTCAAACAAACTCTTCAGCTTTATTATTAGTTATATAGATATAATATAGATTATTAGTATAGATAAAAAAACCGGTCAAGTGCGAGTCGGACTCGCGCACCGACGCACCCATGACGCACCCTATAAAATTTGATTCCGTTGAGAGTGTCGAAATCACGGATATCTATGGTCTAAATATACGTTTTTTACGGCATAAACGGCCATATCTTTTTTTACGTTAACTTAGAAGTTTGATTTTTTCTAACCTTCAAGCGACGGTAGAGGTGCGACGCGTTCCCGAGATAAAGGGACAGACAGACAGACTGACAACAAAGTGATCTTATAAGGGTTACGTTTTTTCCTTTTGAGGTACGGATTCCTAATAGACCGGAATACATAGACGACGTTCTAAAAAAAAAAAGTTTCCTTATAAATGTTACCATCGTATCATTGGAAACGGATGGGCGCTCGCTAGCAGTATGTGATGGTCGTCAGCGCAGGATGATATATATTGTTGCCTATATTCCGAAACCTACTAGAAGGAAGTCAAAGCCACCTTTCCATTCATTATTTATTCTATTTTCGTGGTTGTTATGGGATTGCCAGATGACCCTACTTCATTTACCACCACTCATCACCATAGTAAGTCAAGTCAAACTGTATTTCATTAATTCCTCTAAGCCATATAATCAGTGAAACATACACCAGCTCTTCCAGCTGTCCCGACACAAACAATATCCTGAAACCGGCTGACTGCGCCATTGTGTGTAATCGTCTATTGGTCCATTGTGTGTAATCGTCTATTGGTCCATTGTGTGTAATCGTCTATTGGTCCATTGTGTGTAATCGTCTATTGGTCCATTGTGTGTAATCGTCTATTGGTCCATTGTGTGTAATCGTCTATTGGTCCATTTATCGGCATCTGTCGGCGATCCACGTCGACGTCGCTCGACCTCAAAGGGGTTGCAATGCTGCTGTGTGTTTAGACGGTGGTTTTGAGTTCGATGGTATATACCTGGATACCTGTAAGGGCAAACCATTTAGGGCCTAAATGGTATATCTAAACCTAACTAAAATGTTAGGTACTACATTAAAAAAAAACTGAAATAAAGCACCGAGCGGTCATACACTCTTCGTTCGTAGCAACCCTTAGGACGAAGAGTACATGATCGGCCAGTTAATAAACTTCGCTACTAATAAAATCACGGATTTTCTTCATCTAATCTGAATCTTTAGTTTTGACATCTCACATAGTGATTCTACCTCCTGGATCCAATACTCCATGGCATTTTAGGAAAATAATAAATTACGACACTGAAAGGTTTAATCAGTATTTCTGGTTCTTATACTAAAACTAGCCTGAGCCCGCGGCTCCACCCACTTATGCCGATAAAAAGTAGCCTATGTCCTTCAGGGTTCAAAGTATCGCCATACCAAATTTCAGCAAAATCGGAGATTAGCCGAAACAAACAAAAGAAATAGACGGACAAAATTTAAAAATAATATTTTTTGTATTACCGTACTTATAAACTTTCATATGCATTTTGTAAAGAGCTGTTATTTTGACAAACAGACACTTCAATTATATTTATTTGTATTTAGTATGTTTAAATGGATAATAATGAATTCTAAGCTTTGTACTGCTAAGTAATGGCCATACATACATAGTCACTGAACCATTAACTGTATAATCTACATGTAAACACCACTAACACATACTCTATCAAATTACCACTAAATATCCGTCAGATTGCGTGCGCCGTGCACCTCTACCAGCACATTTGATTCAGACGCCATGTTTATCGACTGATGACCGACATTCGGCCCACAATAGAGTAGTGCCTGCAGCATCGATATCGACACACCTTATGTTCTCTAAATGGCCAGCAGACCCAGCAGCGACATCTATCGTTTAATTGTCTGCGATTTGTCGGCGTTTTGGCGACGATTTGTCGGCGTTGATGGCGGTGATCAGTGATCGCTCCATTGTATGTAGATGCTTTTGTCAGTAATTGTCTAAGTGCTCCGTTTCGGTTCGGTGCCGAATGGATCAATGTTGTTTAGATAGAGATGAGAATCGAAATGCTTTTGTTACGAGATTTTCAGCTAAAGGACGTGTTGGATCGTATCTGCGTATAAAGGTGATTGAAATATTAATGACTTTTACGAAAACAACCGAATTAAATTCTTCTGAAAATTGTTCAGTGATATGTGAAAATATTCACCGAACATAAACATTGTTAAGGGTGCTTCTTCGAGTAAGGCATTCTTTGGTGATTTTCGTGGCAATTTTCAATTTTTTTTTTTTTAAATTGATATCAGAATCTTAAAATATACGTAAAAGTAATATTTTTTATAAAATAGGCACCACATAGAGCGATATACTTACAGAGATAATCGAGGTTAAAAAAATGAAGACCACGCTAATCACAAAACACCTCACGAAAATGAAAATTTTAATTTAACTTTCTCAAATCAGTTACTTATTGTTACTTCATATTGAAAAGAAGTTATTTTATTATAAGGTAAAAAAAATAGGTAGGTTACCTACTAAGGCAGAAAACGTTTTTAGTAGAATCAGTCCAACATTATTTATTATTTGTTAAAGAAATTACAAAAATATAACACTAATTTAAACATTTCAAAAAAATAACACTTTCTCTTATTATAATCAGTCATTTGTTAGGAACATAATCAGTATTTTTAATTATCACAATCATTTACTTGCTTATTTATACAAATTCTTAAAAAATGTTCAAATCGGAATCGCTCGACGTTTCGTCGGCTACATTGTGTAAAGAGAAGAGAGAAAAGATTTAAACGAAAAAGTAATAAAAAATATTTTCATTCATAACTAGTACAAAACTCAAAGTTATTTCATTTGCATGGTCAAAAATTGATTTGCGTGGGTCAAAACTACCACGTAAACCACGCAAATCACGACCACGGAAATCAAAATAAATCCTTTATGCTAAAAATATACAAAAACCTTTTAAGCAAATAAACTGTGTTGTGATTATAAGTTACGTTACCTTATACTCGTATTTGTTCGCTACAATATTTTATTAAATAAATAAATTCACAGACACCGGAGATAGTTGTACCACGCAAATCAAAGTTTTGAGAAACCAAACCCACGCAATGAAGTTCTTACCACTATTTTTTGAAAACTCGACGCACCATCACACATACACTCTGCCCAGCCGTCGAAGCGCGACTAGTTGTAACTTGAATTAGGATGACGCATCATCGGGCCGCGAATTTAGAGATGTGCTTGTGAAATTATAATAATCCACGAAAATCAGCAATTACCTCGGGACAGTTACATTTAATTTTTTTTTAGGAAATATAGTTCTTTTAGAACTATGGTCCAATTTTTCATAGCATTGTAAACTTCTTAGGGCTTAATGTTTTTTTTTTGGTAAGCATGTAGCGTTTAGTTTAAAATATATAATTTACTTAGTAACCAGATCGGGGCTTGGGACACTCCACGAAAATCAAAGAATGGGGGTATTTTATTTTTTAATGATATTTAATTATAAAGATAATTGTATAAAAATCAGTAACCCAGTTAAGAGAGGATCTAAAGTTTGCGCGAAAAAAAAATTGGCTTGCTGACTTTTCGATTTGTATTATGTTTAAGTAAAGCCGCTTGAAAAACCTGTCCAAAAGAATGACCCTTAAAATGCCAATTCAAATTGAATTTTTTTTTGGGACGAAGCTCTTTAACGGAGCTTGCAGTAGGAGTAAACTGGGAGAAATCGTCACGTAACGAAAAAGCGTTATGCGACTTTCTCTTTCTCTCTGTCTCTTTTATTTTATACGAGTGTTTATGTGTGCGAGTATCGCGAAAGGAACTTCGTTCTCGACGGGGTCCAACGACCGCACACTTTTTTAATATTTGAATCATAGATAATTTGAATGTATCAACTATTTTTGAGGTATTCCTCTCAGAGCACTGATTTCAACAGCACTTGACCGAACCGCACCTGAACACTTCCACTAACCACACTGAAACAACGTTTTGATAAGTAGGTACGGTTTGTTGAAATAGGGCACGAATTTTTTTCTAAATTTTCGCAGCCGCCATCTTGAATTTTCATTTTGACCTCACTATTGGCTTCAACACCCTCGAAAACCTTGAAAACGACACCCATGAAGAATAATTAGAATTTTTTTGCAGCCGACATATTGGATTTTCATTTTGACCTCACTAGATCTGCTTCAGCACTCTCGAAAACCGTTTTTCGTTACGTGATGATTGCCACCAGCTTAGTCCCACCGCAAGCTCCGTTAAAGAACTTCGTTCCAACAAAACTCAGAAGTATTGTCTTTCTATTACCTTCTAGCTAAAGCTGCACCTATCCGAATGTCTATGCCTATAAACCCTAAAACCGTAACTTTACAGCGGGCACATCACTCATCATCTGCCTAGCCTTTACTCAACTATATTGTGGTTGAATTACACTCTAACCGGATGCTGCTGAATATCAGTATTTTACATGGAGGGACTGCCTATCTGACCTCCACAACCCTGTTACTAGGTAACACGATACCCCTTGGTAGGGTACATCACTAGCGTTCAAAAATATTCAGGCTGGTAGTACTCGTATCAGTTTCAGATAGGTCAATATTGCTGTACTTACAGTCGTGTACAGTCGGCGGCGCAGGGCGCGCGCTACAATGCTCGCTCTTCACTCAATGGGTGGGCACACTGCGTAGAGGGGTGTAGATGTGACGTCACACACTCGTGTGCCACAGAACATGGGTGGATGCAAGTGATGAAAGGTAGTCAGATTGGGGACTAGAAATAATACACCTATAGATAGGTATGTCAAGAATATGGAAACTTTGTCAGTTCCCTTATAAATTCGATGACAATATTTTCAATGGAGTTTCTGGCCCGTTCTGCTCCATGGGAATTACTACGCTTTGGGAAGACAGTTAAAAAGAGCCTGTAAATGGTTTAATTGAAATAAATGTTTTGAGTTTAAGCTTGATGTATAAGATGGCGAGCCTATTCCCATTAACCGCTCATTTGTACTAAGAATTTCCTAATGGCAAAACCTAATAATACTTTGCCTGACCCGTAAATCAAACCAGGAACCTCATGCTCAGCAGTCAATGCTTGCGACCACCAGAGCAGCAAGGCATTCTGGCTAAATGTAATGTATAACACCTCCTACTCCCTCGGGAAATACGTGAGTGATGCTGTGTCTATGACTCCCGCCAACAGTGTGACGTGTGACGTCAAATAACGCAACACGCGTCAAGACGTCAGCCTAGTGTTGACGCGAGACACGACTGACGTTATATCAGTAGCTCCCTTGTAGATAACGCACTAACTAACTCATTCAGTGCCAATAATGTTATACCAACAGCTATGTTTTGGTGAATGTTTCGTTTTTGAGAAGTGAGTCCTGGGTTCGATTCCCGCGTCGGGCAAAGAGTTATTGGGTAGTTTGTAGGTGCAGGCGCCGCAGACGAGGGTGCGCCGCCTACACTGCTGTCTTGCGGCTTAGGACTTTCAAACGTCAAATGGCGCAACACACATTTAGAGAGATAGTGGTGGTGGGCTATGTCTCGACTGTTGAGACGCGCACAGACCATGGAAGCATGGCACAAAAGGGAGGAAGCCTATACTGAGTATTGGGTGGAACAAGGTTGCCAATGATGGAATATGGATCAATCCAAAAAAAATATGGGTAAATAACCATACAACAAATGATTTATTAACAAACCATGATCGATGCAGTCTAATTTATGTCAATTGTGTCCCGAATCCAATGCAAAGCATCAAATATATGTGCGTAGTATATGATTATACATCGATGTATGCAGAAATTTTAGTAGAAGTGTGCGTAGTCCTCTATTAGAAGACACGTGACAGTAGGAGAGAAGTAGGAAGAATTATCGGGAGCGAAAAAGAGCCAATATTGCTTTTACTTATAATATCATTGGTCGACCCATAAACAAGGACAGGAGGATGATGATGACAGCACAGCTCACTATCTACCCACGAACTCTGGCTCCGTGGTGTATATCCTATTCAGCTTATACACGTCATACTTGGGCCGTAAGGTCTCGTTGAAGTCCAGCCGATGCCGACTGTCCTGCTGCGAACTCTGGGACAGGGTCTTCCTCAGCAGCTCGTATAGCTGCTGCATACGAGGATGCGCCGCTTGCACGGCTACTATGCGGTGCAGGACTTCCTGCATCTAGAGGATGGGGGAGAAACTTGTCTGTAATTGATGTTCATGTAATGGACATGAATACGACTTATAAATATGTTCACATTCTTTTGAGCGCATGTGAGCGTTTATATGATAAAGATTCAAATAAAGTATGTAGATACACGCTTACTTTACTTAGCAAAGTCAATGCGTGGTCTGTGAATCTTGCCCTTAATACTCACATTATTGACGAGCGCTTCCATCGGGCCGGCGGAGCTGTGGTCTCTGTCCTGGTCCACGACTAACAGCCTCGCTGAACACTGCTGTAAAATTACCGTACTATATTTCAAACGGAAAGACCCAGATCCCTGCCATCACACGAATTTCGTTCAACTTGGAGACAATTTCTGCACCAAAATCTAAAATTCAAAATATTAAAATCATCCTAAATATAGGATATATCCCGGAAAGATTGAAGCTTTAATTTCAAAACGGTCGAAATTAAAATGATTTTTTTTAATGTATTTTAAAAGGTTACTTTTGCGAATATCTTATCAGGCACGTTCAGGGATATTTATTAAGTATATCAAACACATTGAATGTTCATCTGATTAAAATTAAATCCTTATCCCAGCATTGCAATTAAACAACAGTTAGGAGTAGCTCAGTAGGTCCCAATTTAGATCGTCTCATTAATACCAGAAATAAAAGTTAGTAAGTATTTTTATAGACTCACAGAAACAAAACAAACAGCCAAAAGACACAATCCTGCAGTCCCCAGCATGACGGCAGCACAGCTTGTGTCACCGAATGATACCGAGCACGAGCTACTGATCAGTATTAAATACTGCAAGGATGGACTCTGACACATTGAACAATAGAAATACTTGAGTTTGATTCCAATAATTGCGGTATTGTGTCAATTACTTCGGATAGAAACTATAGAAGTTGTATGGATGAGGTCATTCATAAAAACGATTGAAATAACATCATTGAGCTAGCCTTGTTTCTGCCACCAGCATCGCTTGATGTATTCTTCAGTTTAAAAGAACGATACAGAGGGCCTACACAAGTGGCTATCGCTTTCAAAGCGTTTCGTGTCTCTACAATGGGATTGACATAATTCAGTTTTTACGGTAGCTTCTTTCAATTCAATTTTTTTTTTTCATTTTTCTATCATGCATATTCAGTCTAAAATGTTCACACTGCTCGGACACAGGCCTCCTCTCGGTGAAAGGGAGTGGGCTGTAATCCACCACGCGGGCACAGTGTGAGTTGGTAGATGGCACATGTCTACGAATTTTTGGTTCTAGGACATGTCGGTTTCCTCACAATGTTTTCCTTCACCGTTTTGAAAACAGTGGTGATGAAATAATTTACACAAAGTAAAGTGCCTGCTTAGGTTCGAACCCACGGTCTACAACCCGTAAGTCGCGGCCGTTACGACTAGGCCACCACCGCTCGTTCACTTCAGTGATTGAAGTTTAAATTGTTGCATTATCGCTAATACAATGTCACTTTTTATAGAACCTCTGGTAAAATGACGGGCACATAAGACTAAACGTCTCTGTCTCTAAGATTGACTATAATTTGCCAAGCACCTTATTGCAGCCGACTCTTTAGCCTCTTTATCTTGGGGTCAGCATACAGTCTAACCGGATGCAGCTGAAGTGAATACCAATATTTCACATGAAGCGACTGCCTTTCTGACCTCCACAATCTATTTTGTGGGTACCGCGATATCCTTTGGTACGACTGGTTGTCCGACTTTCGGGTTTCTGTCTAGTCTACACATAACGATTGTAAAAGATCCACAATTGACAGTAGGGACCAGGTCGAGCGTCGCTTTACCTGATCGATTGAGCCATGCGGCTGTTATTACTTAGCTACGAGCCCCTCGTCAGTGCAGCCGGTCAATCAGAGACACTGTTGGCCTGCATTATCAGCCACTGCTGGGCCTGGGACACAGGCCACCTCTCTGTGAGAGGGAGTGCGCCGCAATCCACCTCGCGGACCCAGTTTGGGGAGAGTCTGTTGGCCTGATTGCTAACCTAATAGGTACTAACATAAACTCCAAACAGTGCTTACACAGAAAATATCAGGGCTTCTTGGAAAAACCTCCTGACTGAGCTCTTTGAAATTCGCCCGTTTAACTGTACCCAATGTTTCCCCGATCAGTATTCAAGCTTGTTCAAAAATAAAACCTGTTTAACAATAACGGTTTGATTAGCTGAACGGCACGAAAAGGAGCAGGCGATTAGATCGAGTAAGAAGTAAAAACGAGTGTATTAACTCGTATCGAGGGGAATATCTTTCTCATTACCACAGATACGGATCGGGGGCATGGCAACAAGCAGGAGAGGCAGAAGGGCCATTTTGTACATACATTATTTATTACGTTACATTATTACATTTAAATGTATCATAAATTCATAACTTCGGCTAGTGTGGCCCAGTGGGAAAACGTGATTCTAGGAAACGTTGCGTCGTACACCGCCGTCCTTGCGGTACCCCCCACCACCACCCCTTGCGCGTACGCACCCCCCCCCCCCCCCAGTCCCGACCTACTACCCACCTTACCAATCTGTGCTCTTCAATCCTTCTTACTTTCTGTGCTTATTTAACTGTGTGCTTTGGGACATATAAGTATAATAGATTCAATACGTGCCGACTTTCATTCCATCATGGCTCAAAACCTTAAGTCCACCAGACCAAATTCATACACTAATTTCTCAGAGCTACTATATCGTTTTCCATTCGAACCCGAAACATTACAATCAGGTTTTACATCAAAGCAAAAGAGATGCCTCTGACCTCGATCTTCAACCACTACAGACACAAATCTCATCCGAAAACAGCCAGAGATCGAACTGTCTGTAGGCTGTACAAATATTAGTTACGAATGGACATTGAATCCGAGTTCCATGGCAGAGAAACGCTACTGTGGCAATTGGATTGTCGCTATTTGCTGTTCGTAACAACTGCACCGGTATCCCACGGAGATGGCAGAGGTGTATTGTATAGTAAGCACATCTACATTTCACCATTTATGTTTAAATCTCATTTAATAGAGCGCGATCCTATTGCTATTAACTGGGCACAAATTCAGACTCCGGGCTACTACAGAAAATAGCTGTTGGATAACCCAAAAACGAATTTCTCGACCTGGGAATCGAACGGACCTCACCTTCATTAGTAATGCTTGCGACCACTACACCAACGCTCATGACGATGAGTTTTCTTTGTAATGATTTCGTTAAAGCTTCTGGCTTCTGGAAGATTATGACGGAAACCTTACAATGTATGTTATATTTGTCAACTTACTGCTGTACTGCGCTGTACTCAATCATGTTCTTGCGAATAAATGATTATTCTTATCTACCAACCCGCACGGAGCCCGCGTGGTGGATTACGGCCAACCCCTTTCACAGAATGGAGGCCTGTGTCCCAGCAGTGGGAACGCTAAAGGCTGATTTTATGCAATGCTTATTCTACGGTCTACCTCTAGCTTTGTTAGTTAGCCTTCTGTTCCTTCTTGTCGCGTGATTGGTACCCAGGCGGTATCTACTGCGCCGCGCCGGTGGATCCGGCCCTAACTCTGCAAGTGGGCGGGGCGTACTATCGCGATGCGCGCGGAATCCCGCCATCAATAGTGCGGGCCATCGCGATAACGTAGTGCGGAGATGTTCCGCTAGATGGCGCATTTTTTTTTTTATAGAACAGTTTTGAAATTGCCAAAGAAATATTAATAATGAGAATCAGTATACATAAATTGGAAAATAGATCACTTAACGTATAATACAAAGAAAATACAGTCCAGTTTAAAACATAAGTTTTCAACGTGGGCGATACCGCCCCCTCGTGGGCGTTTGAGACGTTCAAGAGGGCAGTAAGTAGGAGCCCCAGAGAAAATTATATATTCTACTAGCTTCTTCCCGCGACTTCGTCCGCGTGAAATTTCACCCCCCCCCCCCCCCCCCCCATTCACCCCCTTAGAGGATGAATTTTGAAAAATCCTTTCTTAGTGCACCCCTAGACCTCATAAGGAACGTACAGTAGGCGCCAAAAGTCCATAGGCAAAGTCACAAAGCAATAGCTTGACGTTTAGTTTGACTTACGACCTTCTTTTAATGAGTAATTAGACACACACACTCGCATATTACTCGAATATAGTTCCGTGTCATGTTCGTCTTGTTCACATAGTTCGTAAAACTTTATGATTATACCCACAGAAATCTAAATAAATAAAATATAAGGTAGATAGATGCTTAACTTACGGCTCATTCACCGCTAGTCCCCGACTAAATAGAATGTTGTTGTTTCTTTGATAATTTGATATTGTGGGTTAGTGAAGTGTGTTTAATCTATTAGCGGTGTTGTAGTTCATTTTGAAATGCAAGCAAATTTAAATATTGAGATGAAATCGGATATTATCGCGCTGCGTAAACATGGACTTAATATTATATCACAAATATTTGATGAAACCGGACTGACTGTGAGTATTATGATTTAATTATTTTATCGAACATTTATCTAATTAAAATATAACTGATGATCCTTGTAGTTATTTTTTTAAACGTTTTATATTTACCATAAGCCCTAAGTAGAAAAAAAATATTTCCTAAAGTTTATTTATTTACTTTTGGAATGATGAATATAAAATTAAGCATAATTATAATATAATAATTTTGTAACATTTCTATTTTCAAAATAATTTTGTTTCAAAATCGTAATAATATTTTATAATTTTGCTAGTTGCCTAACAGTATTCCTTTTTTGTTTTAGAGAAATTACCAACTGTGAGTCGGAGGGTCAAAAGATATAAGGAAGTGGGGAGCCTTGCCAGTCGAAAGCGAAGTGGAAGGCCCAGCTGGTCAGTGAATATGAAACAAGTGGATTCATACCAACAAGATATTTTGCCGAATTATTCGACAAGTATTTACGAAGCGTTCGCCGTGCAAGCGAAAACCAGCTCAAAAACATACTTAATATTTGATTGGAAATCATAAACAAGAACGTTTTTACAAAGTATTAAGTTATGAATTGATTTTAGTAATATTAAAATAAAATTGTGTCATATCCGTAATAAGGATTATTTTGAGGTTTAGTTTCAATCTTCTTTTCATAATGAAAATGAATACTTAAGCTATAACCGCAATAAGTCCTAATTAATACGACTGTTTATAACGAATAAACATTTTGAAAACACTTAAGTATAAAACATTTTTATTTTTAACCCCATATAACATAAGCATAACAATATAATAATATATAATAATAAAAATATAAAAATTGTTACATTATTATTCTCGTTTATTATCTCTATTGAATAACAAATAAAAAAACGAAAAAGGTAATTGTTGAAAAGAAAAATAATAAGTCATCTCGAGATTGGAACCCAGACTTTCATGTTTGCTAAACCATTAGTTTACGTTACCAGCTATCTATACTTGCTGTGATAGAGTGAATTTTAGTAGTAGTATCAATCTACCAAGGTCATGCGTAATTTTACGTAGTACTGTGTGCATAAAAGCGACGATATGTTTTGTTTCGTTCGACGCTAGCCAATGCGTGTTCGACACACACACAGATGTGGCCTGCGGCGCGAGGCGGCCGGTATTATCACAGCAATTTGAACTTTAATATGCTTATATGCAAAATTGATGCCTGACTGTACGTGCCAAATTTGGAATCTCTAGACCCAGCGGTTTGGGCTGTGCGTTGATATGTCAGTCAGTCAGTTCTCCTTTTATATATATAGATATTACGTACACGTGTAATTATAATGGTGTCAGAACCTGTTTCAGATTAGATGGTAAGTAAAAAAAAATGGGGGGCACTAGAAAAAAATATATTCTCAAAGTGAGCTGTGGGCAAAACAAGGTTAAGGGAGAACCTATGGTGTAGAACCTCCTTCATTTACTTGAAGTCGTTTGAAAACAATAGGTGCCTCAGTACCTGTAGCAGTCTGGTATTTTAGTAACCTATTCGATACCAATTATGATAACATGCTCTCACGAGCCACGTCGTGTAAAAGAAACGAATATATAATAATCTAATCAGTTTGATCACCTATAAAATACCGACCTGTGAATAATTCCAAGCCAAGTTATGACTTCGCCCAAGAAACCCCAATACATAGGTAATGCCTTCACAATAGATTACGCCGAAGTAGCCGCTAACACCGTTGCTATCGAGTGTACCGCTGTAATTAGCCACTGATACCCATCGGACTTGCTATCAGTACTGACGAGCACAGCGATGTGTTGTGTAGGTGTCGGTGCTAACAAGTACAGAGGAATAGATATATAGGTAAGGTACTGTAATACTACGGCCACATTGTCGCGATAAAGCGAACTATATTTCATACGCTCTGTTTAACAGCGAGACGTCGAGCGGTGTGCGAGAGCGAGCGCGCGAAGTATAGTGTGCCTTATCGCGATAATGTGGCCCCAACATTACGGAGTTTTAGTACGGCACTTCGTGTTTTAATAAAAGTAATTTAAAAAATTAAAAAACCCGACTGCGGTATAAAACATTAGTTAAAAAAACTGAAAAACTAAAAACAAGCCCATTTTAAATTAAATAAAAGTTGGAAGCAGGCGGGACCCATTTGAATTTGAAAATGTACTTACTAAAAATGGTATGGGTCCCGCCTGCTTCCAACTTTTATTTAATTTAAAATGGGCTTGTTTTTAGCTTTTCAGTTTTTTTAACTAATGTTTTATACCGCAGTCGGGTTTTTTTTTATTTTTTAAATTACTTTTATTTATTTCCAGCTTTTTAGTTTACAAAATATGTGAAAGATTTCGCAGGCGATTTAGTTCTTGGTACGTGTTTTTTTACGATTTTTCACTTCGAATTACTTTTAACCATATAAGTTGTATATATTTTTGTAATCACCTTTTAAAACGCTTTACAACGATACCCCACTTGACATAGTTTGTTGACTTTAATTTTTTTCATTTTCACAATATGGCGTCCAGTAGTCGCCATATTGAATTTTCACTAACGTCATGTCTTCAGTGACACTCGCCGGACTAAGAGGAATCGATTGACGTATGAATCATAAAAATCGGCCCAGGCGTTTGGTCTGTATAGTGCTTCAAAGGAACATACAAACATACATACATACATAGGCTGATAAACACATTACCACTCCTTTGCGTCGCGCAGTCGGGTAAAAAGAGACCATCATAGGTACATGTCCTATGAGTGACAGAGACGATGCTCAACCAAGCCGAACTTTTTCTAAAGCTGGTATTAACGGACGCGCACAGTAATATTATTAGTCAATAAATCTGTGTAATTTATATAAAACATTGCTCAGGCAGAGTCTTTCCATTGTCCTAAATAACGAGTTAACTCTAGCCACCCAAATCCGTAATCTTATTTATCTTTGTTTTTTTCCAGCAATAGTCCTACACCAACCGGGGGTTATCCTTGGCTGCACGTGTATAGTGCGAACAGGGACAATCGTCGGTTGGGAACGGGCCTGTGCGAGTTGGCTTCGGCCTCCTCCGGGCCCCCGGGTCATGAGAAATGTCAAGGGGCGTAACAATAATAATATTCGTCAATAAGATTCACATTGAGTAGCGCCTGTAGCATCGATATCCGTGGCCTGTAGGTACTTACTAAGTGTCGTGGATTCGATTCCTGCTAGGTATTTGTATTTTTTCGGTTAACCCAGGGAAGTCATTCTAAATTAAAATCTGTATAAGTATAATCTGTCACGGTATGGTTATAAAAACCATATTAAATATAATCTACGATAAACGTCGCAAAAAGTCAGTTTAGCACCCGCCATTGTAATCTCTCGATATTCATTGATTCCGATAACCAACCAACACAAACACATCACCGAAACATTTCACAGAATCTTGATACCGACACAAAACTACGTCACACCTCGGAAATTACCTTACCATCGCTGTGTTCCGCATCCATTACCGCCTTTGTTCACTTACTGCAACACAAGTTACTAAGGAAACGCGCAATGGATAGCGTATAATGAGCCTTGCAAAGCTGTGCCGAGGGGGTGCCGAAGAAAACCGCCAATTTGCCGCCGCCGTCTCGCTTTACATATAAACTAGTTCCCGTGAATACATTAAGCTGTTTACTGATTGAATCCGTTGTTTCCTATTATTACTTTTTGTTTTAATTTACAGGGAGATGAATGGTTTGTTTGTTAAACACGATATTTTTTTGGTTAAACACGATATTTTTTATGAGATACCTACAGTTATTTATGAATACGTTTATAACGTTGCTAAATTGAAGAGTACAGCTGTAACGTAGCATGACAACTGAATAGACTGATATTACGTTTAGTCGGTTAACTAAGTCACGTGGATTTTTGTTTACCTTTATTTAACTACCTAAGCCTATGGAGTATAGATAGTATTAAGAAAACATAACTCGCGGGTGTAAGTATCTACCATAGGTACACTTCTGCCTGTCCCACCCAAGGACAACATGCTTGATGTTATATTATGTTAGTAGGTACTTAAATCAGATCTTTTCTCTTTATAATATTACTAGCTTCTGCCCGCGAATTCGTCCGCGTGAAATTTCCCCGTTGTACCGTTTGCACCATTGACCTGCACCATCAATGGTGCAGGAGAGACAAATTAGTTTCGTTTGCACCATTAATAATAATACAACTACTTCACCATACTTTTCCCCCCGCCCCACCCCGTCGCATCGCATCGCCCGTCCGCGCTATTACTTCTCCTAAGGGCTCCTAAGGGTCCTGGCGTGATTTTAAGTAGCCTATTTTTATTTTATATTCTCAAGACTTGAGCTATAAAATATAAAAAAAAACGGTCAAGTGCGAGTCGGACTCGCACACCGAAAGTAAGTATGTAAAACTACAAATTTACGTTTTTCGGATTTTTTCCTTTACTTGTGCTACATGAGATTGCTTCTTGCCAAATTTCATGATTCTAGGTTAACGTTAAAATTTGTGTCAAAGCGTCAAGGTTAGTGTCAAAATTTGCGGCATAAACGAAACATAAACGAAATATAAACGGAACATAAACGCGCGTATCTTTTGATTGCGCTGACCTAGAAGTTTAATTTTTTCACTGCTTCAAGGGACCCGTTGGATTGCAGCCCTGATTTGATATTAATTTCAACTTGATAACTCTACGCGTTCCTGAGAAAAAGGGTCTTGACAGACGGACAGACAGACGGACAATGAAGTAATCTTATAAGGGTTCCATTTTTCCTTTTGAGGTACGGAACCCTAAAAAAACAAATGCGGCTGGTTGTTCCAGATATTAGCGCGTTCAAACAAACAAACAAACTCTTCAGCTTCATTAGTAGTATAGATATCTAAATCTGTGTTACAACGGTTTTCTTTTGTTTTATCATTTCGCTCTCGTATCTCCTCGAATTGTTAACTTTTTAATTTAAACACATTGTGCAAAATGCCTTTCTCCGCCAATGTGCTAAAGTTTTAAACACAAAAATGTAAGCGTGGATGAAAGTAGTCGTATCAGCATAATATGAGACCAACTAAGCCTCCACACGCGCTCATATCGCGCCCTAATCCTGGAGCTTACCTAGCAGGTAGGGACAGAAGGTGAGGTAAAGCTGACCTCGTAGGTCATCCATAAAACGACAAGGTCTCTATTTGCCTATTTGACGGATAGATAATTTCAACCTTATAGAAGTTCTTTTTTTAGCAAGCTCCTTTTACAATTTTAATACACCTTCAGTAAATACATTAATGTATTAAAAATGTATACAAGAACAGAGTCACGAATATACACCAATAAATAAGACATTCACACTATCACGACAAACGACATACTAACTAAACATACAAAAAGTATAATTATACAAAAAGTTCTTTTGTTTTGTGGTTACTTAAGCGTCGAAGTACTCGTCCGCATCGCTATCATCCGGAAACTTGCCCAGAAGACTTTGCTACATTGCCAAGTTGAATGGCAATGCTAATTCTTTGGAACGAACGAGCCCTCTGGTCTGTTCACCAACATTCAGGTGACGAACGGGTTTTCGCGGTGACTGTACCGTATTTACAAAGTCGCGTACTAACGTACGCGACTTTGTAAATATGGTATTGTTTGTACCAACTAGAACTTCTGTAGTTTTTTATATAGTGTGTGTGTACATGGAGACTCACTGTAATAAAGTTTGTAGTGAAAAAGTTAAATGTTTGGTTAGATGTAAACTGATATTCAGGATAGGTTCAATGCTGCCTGGATTCCCTACTTATCTGACAAGGTGATAGGTAGAAGTGTCGACGGGTGACTGAATCAAGTGATTCTGCAAATCTATCTATCTATACTACTATTAATAAAATTTGTTTATTTTTTTGTTTGTTTGTTTGAACGCGCTAATCTCTGGAACTACCGGTCAGATTTGAAAACATAATTTTGCGTTTGATAGCACAGTTCTTCAGGAAGGCTATAGGTTATTTAACATCACGCTAGGACGCTTAGGAGCCGAGCAAATGTTCACGCGGACGAAGTCGCAGGCAGAAGCTAGTCACAACTAAAAGAGTCAAAACATAATCCTTTCCCTTCACGCACCGGGCAGAATTCATACAGCTATCCACTCAATAGGTGTGTGTGGTGGCAAACTGGCAACATGGTCTTAAATATGGGTGTTGATCAAATAAAATCATTAATTTCATTGCAAACATGGATAATTAAGTAATTGGTACTCATAGATGTTTTTGTAATAAAGTCTTCCATGTTCTACCCTCATATGCATGCGTATCAGATTAACTACAAAAGATATTATGGTTAGGAAATTATAATATCAAATAGATGGTTCAATTATTTGAATTAATACTTAGTACATTACTGCAGCGGCCTTGGGGCCCGAGTGCTCATCGAATGTTTCGAGACATCGCCAAGCGGTTGGTTGACTCTACGCGTGACCAGAGGGCTGGCCTATTTTTAGCCCAAAGAATAAGCATTGCCATCCAACGTGGTAATGCTGCCAGCCTTTTGGGCACTTATCCCATTGACAGCGATGCGGACGAATTTTTTGATGCCCTATGAGCTCTTGTATTTTTTTTTTTCCTTTTTTTTATACACTTGTATATAATATACTTGTATGTACTTGTATGTAATATACTTGTATATATAGTATATAATATATATATATATATATTAGATTGTAAAATACTTTTTGTAATTAATATTTCAAAAATAAATAATAAAAGTTGGTTTGTTTTTAGCTTTTCAGTTTTTTTTTTTCTTAAGTATTTTACCGCAGTCGGGTTTTTTTTTTTTTTTTGTATTTCCTGCTTTTTAGTTTACAAATGCGAAAGTTTAAGTTATATTAAGTTAGTTCGTCATTTAATTTAGTATCTATTGTAGTTAGTATCTATAGGTACATACAATAAATAATATTAAAAAAAAACTTTTTCTTAAGAAGTGCAGTTTTTAATTTCACTTGACACAGCTTAGTAACATATTTGAGTCCGTTCTGGATTCTCTCTGACGGCCGACAATTATTACAAGTGCTGTGGATTACTTTTCACAAACAAAGCTGTTTCAGTTCTGTGTTCTTGTGTTGAGAGAATGATCAGTATTCAGTAGAACTTGCGATACCTCCCTCGGTGATATTGAAAATCAAACTGTATGATGTCGGCTGTCACATCAGCCTCAGTTGATACAGTGCGGTGTCACCTCCGCGGCGGCGCGTGAACATGCCCGATGTGCCCGACGCAGCGGCGCGCGTCACCGACAGCCAGCAAATGGAACGCCAATCATTGCGCGATGACTGACAACGTATCAACGAGATACGGTTCACTCGCCGTCAATTTAAAATGCAGTTAACTGTAGAAAGTACATGCGAGGTGGATAATCAAGTTGATTTCGGTAAGGATGACCCACCAAAAATATTTTCATGTAAAATGTTGCCAAGACGAGACCACATTTATGGCTCGCACTGTCAAAAAGTTATCAGATCTCATGTACAGCCAAGCTTCTAACTCTACAAGCACACCGGTTGTACAGACGCCAGCACATCAAGCTACTACAATCTGTCAAATTTCTTTAATAGATTTTCAACTTTATCGCTAAAGCATAAGGTTCAAAGTTGATTGGGAAAATTTGACAGTTTCGGGTAGCTTGATGTGCTGGCGTCTGTACAAAGTCCGTTCACAGTTAATTAAAAACTAATAACTACAACAAATATTTGTTCAGAATTAAAATTGGTGAAATATCAACACTAATAGTACATTATGATACATTTGTGCTATGTTGATCATTATGAAGGTTTACACATGCGCGCGCATCGCTAGCGGGGCGCGCGTTTATTTACAGAACAGCACTGACAAAACCTCTAAACAGCCTGTAGAAGATATATAATAAACACAAAATAATGTTTAGACTTATAGTCCGGTGCCAAAGATGTAAACAACAATGGCCGCTCGAAATTGAATAAAATCGATATACAAGAACATTTATTTAAAATAAACACACACACATTAGGTACTTAAAATAAATATTCTTGCCAATAAACGAAAATGCGAAACCAACGACACCGACTTCCGAAATTAAAGTTATTTTTCACGTTGTAGTGTTTTTTTTGGAAGTAGTTTTTTTTTGTTATAAAAATGTTTTTTATTTTCACTTTTAATTGTACCTACCCCACACAAATTCATATAACACTACTTGCTCATCACATGTTACAAAATATTGCTGTTCCTGATGCTGGGACGTTAACCACCACCAGGAAAACTACCATCAACCAGGACCC
Source organism: Hydraecia micacea (assembly GCA_914767645.1). Taxonomy (NCBI): domain Eukaryota; kingdom Metazoa; phylum Arthropoda; class Insecta; order Lepidoptera; family Noctuidae; genus Hydraecia; species Hydraecia micacea. The sequence continues at coordinate 200,615 of OU611801.1, read as the reverse complement.
AACCAGGAACCAGGAGAACTCCTCAACAACCACTCACCATACGCATTGTGACGAGTATAAATTGCTTAGCAACCATATTAAAGTAATCAAATCGCAATCCGTGAAATATTTCTCATTGAGTAAGTAGTTCCGATGTCCATCTGTGGTCTTCATCATCAGCTCCACTTTACCAAATGATGATTTCCGAGAGCAAATGCTCAAGTTACTTAAAAATATACCCTAATCGCTGTACTTTTGCCTATAAAAGTTGAGGGTTTCCCTCGATCTCCATAGGATCATCTCATCAGATTCCAACTTGATGACAATGGGACCACCTCGAGAGTACAAACTTTCAAACAAAAAAAAAAATAGGTCCACAATTGGCGGAAAAATCGGTGAACATACATGAAGTCGGACATATAACCTCCTCCTTTTTGGAAGTCGGTTAAAAATTGGTTCTCACTTTAATCCAAGCCTTTACCTTCGAGTCGTGCCTTCGAGCCATGACATGATCTATTTTATACAAACTCTCCTTAAATGAAACCGTTTGTATTACTTATTACTTACCTATAGATATTTCAGTTTGCCCCATGATGAAAGTAGTTTATATTCATGAGTACTTTCACGCCTTGAATGATTTCCAACGTTATATTAAGGTCAGCGTTATATTAGTGTTCGATGATACGAGAAATGAAGAATTACAAATGAAGAATAATAATAATGTTTTTTGTTCTATCAGACATATCCCCTGCCCGGTAAGCCGTTGGTCCCGGCTGTCATTCGTACATCTTTGACATCATACGCGTAGTCAGAAGCCCAAAAGGCTGACAACCAGTGTTACAAAGCGGTATCGTGTTACCCAGTAACTAGGTGGTGGAGGTCATAGCCTGATTATGTTATATGGTTGTGGTACTTTATGGTATATTTACCTTACGAGCACCCCTGACTGTAGGTACCTACTTGTTTAATTGACATAATACTCAATGTAATTCCGCGTCACCGGTCGCAGGTAATTACGACGATCGTCATTATACATCGCTGCGCGGATTATTAATGTACCTCCATTATGTACTAAACATTATTTACTAAGTACAACTGATAACAGGTGTGAGATTACACCGCTGATGATTGTTGTACTACATGTTGTTTGTGTAATTAAGATATAACGGTAGCGAGTCTGCTTGGCTGATTTGATTTTGGGGTTACAACTTTTCCTATACTACTACCCTGGTACGTTGTGGTCCGTCTGCCTGTCTGTCAAGACCCTTTATCTTGAGAACGCGTGGAGGTATCGAGTTGAAATTAAAACTCATATTTGCGGTCCCTTGAAGCTGTGAAAAAATCAAACTTCTAAGTTAAGGTAAAAAATATACGACTGTTTATGCCGCAAAAAACGTATATATTTTGAGTATTTTGACACTCTCAAGGGAATCAAAATGTATAGGGTACTTCCCGTTGACCTAGAATCATGAAATTTGGCAAGAAGCAATGTCATTTAGCACAAATAAAGGAAAAAATCCGAAAACCGTAAAGTATATTTACATACCACCAAAGTACGGTACCTCGGTGCGCGAGTCCGACTCGCACTTGACCGGTTTTTTTTAATAAAAGAACTATTTTATTCTTAGAAAATAGATGTGCAGTGTACTGTACTTACGAAACCAGTATAAGGTGGCCTCTTATTCTATTGAACCTCCGGCGCTAGGCCAGCTCAAGGTCGCGCCACCGTCGCGGTCGTGCGGTCGACTGAACAAGTAGGTATAAACTACTTGTACAGTCGACGTCTGAACTTCATCCTGTTGGTGAAACTGTATCTTACTCGAAATATGTATTAACTGTTCATTAATACAATTTTTCGACAGTGCCACTCCCTCCATCCTGATGAAACGTCAGAGAATACTAAACTTACTGAATAGTTTCTCCTGAATCCATAACATAACTGTAACACCGTGTAACAATAATAAACAAACAGTTCGCTGTGCGTCATAAATCATTACCGCAACACCCAATAATTATGTTAAGCTGTGTACAGACGAGGCACTGATTGACGCGCGTCGTAATCGCGACGCGGTAAACATTTGTGGCACGCCTGACGCACCTGTGTCCTACCTGACGTCACCTGACGTCGCCCGACGTTGCTATAATTGTGTTATTGATTACAAGTGTAACATGTTACCTGTTGTTATTTCTTATTTTAGCTAATAATATAGTTAATATTTAGGTAATAAAACCAAAATAAAAGGTATTTTATAAAAATATGTAGTCTAAAAAAAACCTAAATTGACTTATTTAATTCTAAAACCTGGAGCGCTTCGTGAATTAATTAAAAACGCGCTCCACGCTTTTAGAATTCAATTTAAGTCAATATAATTGTTTTATAATTTTTAGTGCGTTTTAAAAGCGTGTTTTTTAGTTTTTTTTTTTAACTACGTAGGTACTTATTTTTATTTTTAGCATTTGCGTCTAGAATATTCGTTATTAATTTAATAAGAATTAAGTCAACGAAGTTATGACGATTAGGGGCGATTATTGGACTCGTCAAAATGAATCATATGACTCCAAGCTCGATAGGTTTACTAGTAGCCCCTAAAGAGTTGTACTATCCACCTCCTGGCTCCATGATCAGACCCTCAACACCAAGTGCAATATGAAGGACTCATCAAAACGGATCATATGACTGCAAACTCGAAGGGTTTACTAGTAGCCCCTTAAGATTTCCACTATCCACCTCCTGGCTACATCATCAGACCCTCGACGCCAAGTGCAATCTATTGGACTCGTCAAAACAAATCATATGAGCCCAAATTCGAGGGGTTTACTAGTAGCCACTGAAGAGTTCCACTATCCACCTTCTGGCTCCATCATCAGATCAGCTCCAAGATACCAAATTATAGTTTTTTCTTCCGAATTACATAAATATCATACAAAGAATATTTCGATACAACAATTAGTACTTAGTAGGTTAAAATTGACTTCAAAGATTTTGTTACATTGTTAGTTAGTTGCAAGTGAAACTAATAAAATCGTGTTAAAAAAATACCTGCCCATTTTTTAGGGTTCCGTACCTCAAAATGAAAAACAGACCCCTTATATGAGATCACTTCGTTGTCCGTCTGTCTGTCCGTCAGTCAAGACCCTTTTTCTCAGGAACGCGTGGAGTTATCAAGTTAAAATTAATAGCCACCAAAAACATTTTCATGTAAAATGTTGCCAAGACGAGACCACATATGGCTCGCACTGTCAAAAAGTTATCAGAGGGGCAATTCTCTTAATTTTAAGAAAATTCACAGTCTGATCTCAGTCTCAATCTGTAAAAATTCCTCTAATTTTCATACATTTTTGATAAGTTTTTGACATTGATTGTCGCTGAAGTGAGATTGCGACTAGATTTTGAACGTTTTTAATTACGGGAATTGGCTTTCAAATCTCATGTAGAGCCAAGCTTCTAACTCTACACGCCCTAACTCTACAGACCCTAAATCTCATGTAGAGCCAAGCTTCTAACTCTACACGCCCTAACTCTACAGACCCTAAATTCACAAACTCTACACCTTAGTCAAAATATGAGGCTTGGCCACGTGGCCGTTTAAAATCTAAAGTGTAAGAGCTACGCAATTGAAACTTTATATGTTTAATAAGTTCACTATTGACATCATATCCCGAGAATTTTGTTTATCTGGGTTCAAAAAAACGACGAAGCGCTTCGAGAAAAGGTAGGTAGTGCCCTTGCGCTTCACTTGGCTCGTCTTGGCGGGGCACTCCCGTGCCCCCAGATCAAGTTCTCAGGGTTGCAATCCCTTGAAGCAATAAAAATCAAACTTCTAAGTCAACACAATCAAAAGGTACGGGCGTTTTGTTCCGTAATCAAAACCTATAGGGTACTTTCCGTTCACCTAGAATCATGAAATTTGGCTAGAAGCAATGTCATTTATTTATTTATTTAATTAAAACGGTTTAAAACCAATTACAGTAATTAAATACAAAAAGATACACAAAAGAAACATAAAAGATTAAATATAAAGTCATCAAGTAAGAAAAAATAAAGTTAACAAAAAAGTTAACAACACTTTCATACATCTCTCTCACAGTACTTCTGACATGCCGACAAAATCTTCGTCCACTCGTCCACAAACAAATCGTTTGTTGGATTAAAGTCCAAGAGATCATGTAGCACAAGTAAAGGAAAAAATCCGAAAACCGTAAATTTGTAGTTACATTTTAAAAAAAAGTATTTACATACCTTCCTACAAATTTTTACGAAGCCCTCGGTGCGCGAGTCTGACTCACACTTGACCGGCTTTTTTTCGTCTTGTTTTAGGTAAGACAATATTAATTGTCATTTTTTTATCCTATTAGCATATTAAGTAAGGGCTGGTGGCTAAATGATACCCGCAGCCCGGGTCGAACGAAGTTTAAGCTACGCTTGTCGCGGTCGTTTCGTGGATGGGTTACCACCCACCCACTATATGTTGAGACTCCATGCCTCGGAAAGCCGATGGTCTCGGCTGTCATTCAAAGATCTATTTGACACTCGTTACTGGTAGTCAGATGCCAGAATGTTTGACAACCAGTCTTACCAAGGGTATCCTGTAACCCAGTAACTGGGTTGCGCCGGTCAGATAGGCAGTCGCTTCATGTAAGATACTGATGTTTCAGCTGTATCTGCTTAGAGTGGAAGCTGACCCCAACATAGTTGGGAAATGGTTAGGTCTATTCAGGAATTTAAACGAAACATAGTATTATTAAATCTCATACAATGTATGTATAAGTAAGCGCACTCTTTAGACTTCCAAGTCCAGTTGTTCCAAGTAAGTTGTAAAGGATACGCGAGACGAGCTAGGGAATAAAGTCGTTTCGTCTAGCGAGGCCCTTACATTAGCATGTCTGAAGATTGTAGAGAGGAGTTGCTAGTATAATAGAATACTGCAGATTGTTAGGACAAGTTGTTTCTATCATGACTTCAAAGAGATGAAGAGTATTCAGGAAGTAATATTTCGGGGTATTGTTTACCTTTGTAGTCAATCAATCTTCAAAAGCATTGATCGTCCTCTCATATTATAACGTTAATTAATGTTTAAAAAAAACTGGTTTCGTTCTATTTATTTGATGGATATGACCAGATGAACTACTCGTATCAAGGTTAGTCTTGCTTTATCGTAATCATAATAATCTACGCATAGCATCATGATCAGCTTATAATGTTGCCACTGCTACAGCACAGCATAGGCTAATAATCTACGTAATTTTGATAAAAGCTCGTTTAAAAAAGTTTAATTTATTTACTATATTTTTTATCTTCCTTTCAAAAATAACACAAAAATATAATTATAATAATACTACCCCATCATCAATTGCATTATTTTCCGCCCAAAACCCTGTAAACTTGGTCTTGCTGTATAAGTATATCTGGCAGATATCGCGGTATTTCTCAGTTAGCTGCGTTGTAAACATTTCAATTGATCCGACCCTTATCACACATTCCACATAGAGATACGAGGCCCCTTGAGGACGGGAGATAAAAACTAAACGAATGATAGCACAGGGTTTTGTGACTCCTCGTGTAAGTGCTGGCGCTAACCTCGTCGCAGCAACAATACGCAGAGTGTCGATTGAATCTGCGTCCAGTCACTTTCTTTTGGTATTTGAGAAAAACGGTCGTGTTATTCATCTTGTGATGGGTCTGTAGTTCCACGTGTCTTGGTACGTATCATGCGAATTTCAAGCGCATGCGACTATCGTCGGATGTGTGTGAGCTTGTGCGTCTAGTCGCTGCGACAAGTAGCAAGAGTGAGCGCCTCCCCCTAGCCTGGCATTGCGACTCGACGTCTAGTCGCCGTGATGTCGCAGTCGCACGTCGCATAATGTGCGATGTCTCAGGGTGCATGGATACGTGTAGGTAATATCTATAATTCGCTTGAGAGAAGAGTAACAGTCAAATCTTAATACTTACAAGTTACAAAAATTGTTTAGAATAGAAGGTGTTCCACAGAACGGTCCCCCGACTTCCATATGAATTTATCTGTTTTAGTCTCGTTACATAAATTCTTTAAGTCGGGGGTTTTTAAATTATTTTATACTTTTCCAATTACATTTAACCGTCATGGATTTTTTCAAAATGTTTAATTTTGCTTTTTATTTCAAACTTTTTAAAGAGCATAGGTTCATTATACACAAAAATATAATACTGCAGCGCCTCCTAGTGATTTTCCACCGTAACACCTATTTAAGAATCCTCACTAATCAACCACAAACCCATTATTGACAAACAAATGTTTACTGCAGCGCCCCCTGGTGAGTTGTCACCGTAACGCCTATCTAAGAACATGCACCAATCAAACCACAACCCATCACTGAAAACCGCATCAAAATCGGACTAGTAGTTTTGAAGATTTGGTTTTGGTTTTTCCAAGGTTGCCTGGAAGAGATCGCAGAAAGCGATAAGGCCGCCCATTGTATGTTTTATGTGAACCATCGTTTTTATTGTAATGTTTTTTCTGGTGTACAATAAAGTATATAAATAATATAAATAAGATAAATGGCAACATTGGTTTGCACAAACAAACACACATCCTCTCACCCCAGACGCATAATATACCGTCTCCGTGCCGTCGTGGGTAAAAATTATAATGTAAATTCATGAAATAGAACATTCGATGAAAATAACATTGTCAATACAACACAGAAGTAAACAATCAAGTACCGAACAGCATCGAACACATCTTTACTAATGTCACTTCACAAACGTAACTAATCGTCAGTCTATAATTATATCATCATTTAACTATTATTATGTTATAATTAATGGATACAGCTTTGAATGAACGATCATCACTGGCTGCCTAAAACCGACCCCGGTACAAATGCTGTATCCACTAGCAGGAATAGCGCCAGCAGTGATTCGCAGAGCGGTGGCAAGCCCCAGCGAAAGAGCCAAAATGGTCTCCGACACACGACACCCTTTGCACGACAACATCCTTGTGCCACAAAGGCTGAAAAGCCGAAACAGTTTTTTAAAGTGTGTCGTCCCACTCACTGGCGAAACATCACAAGAAAGACTGAACCTGTGGCGAAACAGTGCCTCGTTACCCAATCCGGTCGTTCCACCCGCTGAAGACCTCCCACCTGGACATGAGTTATCTTTGGTAACCTGGAAGTCTTTAAACAGATCCGGACCCAGGTTGGCCGGAGCAAGGTAAACCTGTTCAGGTGGAGATTCATAGACGACTCCGTATTGGAGTGTAAATGTGGTGCTGTTCCATAAATGATGGGACACTTATATCGTGTCCTGCGTGTCCTGTCAGCTGCATGTTACAGGAACTGATGGACGCTGGTGATGGCGCCAAACAAGTAGCCGAATTCTGGGCCGAGTCCATTTAGATTGCTATCGACACGCTAAGAAGAAAATGATGAGCTTTACACAAAACAATTTTACAGAAGTCCCACTGAAAACGCGAGATGACGTAACGCATCAAATACACTATTGCTAAGGTAAATAAGGTAAATAAGGCAAGCAAGTTTTGCGTTTAGACGAACCTTATGACATCGATTGGAATGTGTTCATTCAATAAGCGAATGTACAATTTTATTGAACTTTTTCTTTCAAAATAATGATCGCACTTAAGACGTTACTTAAAGTATCATCTCCGTCATAACAGTCTATTTTTGTTTTTCTAACTGAACAGACAGGTGTGCTGCTGGGGAGTTTGTTGTGCTACTTTTTCTTCGCAGCGAAAATACTAGGAAGTGGTGAAGGGCGGGCGTTTTAGGTGACTGTCTTATGTAATTTTGACGTTCGGAAAGTGCTGATTCTCAGCCTAATTTAAATAAATTACTTTTGATTTTCATTCTATCTAAGCACATTTCAACATAATTGAAATATTTTCAATGCAGCACATTTCTGACTGACAGCTGCTGACAGCGTTACAATTTCTAATTCTCAATTCAAGGTTGATAGCTTAGGGATTCTATCTACCTATTTATTGCTGTATGTAAATGTGTGCAGTCATAACATTTGTGCAGTGTGTCAATAATTACAGGTGATCGGCAGCGATCGGTGGCATTAATCGCAGACACCTACGGCAAGATAATTGGCTAGCAGTGAGCAGCCTGAGTTAACTGTGACCACACTGTGCTGGGTAGAATTAGGACGACGCGCGACGTGGGGAACAATTCGAGCCACACTGTACATTGTATTGATACGTGAATTAGGGCATCGGAGGCTAATAAGGTTCACTAAATTATACAAGGCTTGAATATAAATTTCTTAAAAGGAAAATATATTTGCTGATCTTATTAAATATCGTGCTGGTAGATAAAAACTAAGCAAGTATCAAAATAACACGGTTTCGCTGGAAACATTGTTTATACAACTCCAAGAAAGTCTTGTTTTTATCCCTCCGTACTGGCTTTTTCCTGCAACACATCAACACAACTTCATTTCACCGTAATCTTGTTCTAAGAACAGAAGCAAAACAACAAGTAATCGCCTTTCGATATAAAAGGCGGTGCGGGTCGCATCGACGCCGATGGCATCAACCTGAGCGGTGATAGCATTGGGGGCAATCTGTGCGACGTCGAACGAAGCCGTAGCACGTACGAGCGCGTAGCGTGTAGCGCCGCGCCGTAGCGATAGTGTATGCTAAGTACGCGAGCGGCACACATTACTTGGAAAACTTGCTTATGTTAAACCGTGTAGAGTGCGGACCCTGGGCTATCTTATCTTATACTGGAGATTTTTTCTATAAAGAAGAGTTCAAACTGACAATTATTTATTCAAACTTCTTATACAGTACCTACCACTGTAGGTAAGTACATAAGCACGGACTTATTAATAATCACAAATAAATAAAGAACAGTATGATGTGATAGAAAAGCAAACCTTCACTGAAGAATACAAGGACTATTGAAGACCTAAAAATTACTTAATGTACTCTGAAAAGAGAATTTCTTACCACATCATTCAATAGAAAGTACACTCGATATTTCCGAGTAACTACTTAATATTGTACTATAATCAAACTAAGTACAATAAGACAATAAGAAAAGTAAAAGGAATTATATCGAACTTTCGTTTTATATAAAGACGCGGGTTCCCGGTAAATACAAGTCGGTACCGATCGGTGCGGGTGAAATAGTCCCACATTAACTTATGCAACTCACACATAAAGAAAAAGAAACAGGTAAAACATGTCACCGTTTCCTTCCGAAGATCAACTTGCAGCGACCTGCACCGGGAGTCGGGACCGAAAACCGTTTCTTTATGTAGGCACCCTTACATTTAGAAAATAGTTCATTCATTTTAATTTTCTCCGTTACTTGGAACATTTTGTTTCATACTTAAAGTAAGAACAATTTAATTCCTTATAAAGCAATACAATGCTATCGTTTCAAGGAACTGGACGTTGCATAGAGGTGCTATTGTTATTGCTTTCTACGTCGCAACGTCGTCTTCCTTCATTGTCTATGGTCACGTACGGGTTTTAAAGCCGTCATAACTTCACGCAAAACTTTTCATCTTGACGTGAATAGATCCACTAGAAGTTCTACTCTTGAAGAATATGACCGATTTATAACTTTACAAGAATTAAAGTTAACTAGAATCTGTACCTCCTTTCGATCGGATACTAATTCTACCTTTATTTCAGGGTAAGTAATATATGATATAATTACAACATCTCATATATTTACAAGATGTTTTAAATTATTTAATTATTACACATATCTAATACTAAAAATTACAAAATTAAATCCTAACTTAACTAAAACTATACAGAAACTAAAATATAGCGTCGAAAAATTCATCCGCATCGCTGTCGACTGGTAATGTTCCCAAGAGACCGGCGGCATTGCCACGTAGTATGGCAATGCTTAGCCTTTGGCCAAGGTAAAAGCCAGCCCTTGGGTCACGGGAAGTGTCAACCAGCCGTTTTGAAATTTCTTAAATTTACAAGATATAACAACTGAATCTATAATTTAATTTGATATAATAATCAGTTAATATAATAAACGATTGATATAAATTTAAATAACTAATTTCTATAAGTATAACAAACAATGAATATAAAATCGTTTGTCGTCCACTCAAAAGACATAAAACCTATTTAGTCTAATATGATAAAAAATTGTGAGCCGTCACGGGACGCCTGGCAGATGTGAAACATCGATATACACACATCAAAAGTGTCTAGGGATCAAGCATTTTTATGCGGATTTCTTGAGATTGAGATGTGGCTTTGTAATAAATTTATGATTTTATAAATTTATATGGATCCTTTTTGGTGCATTTCATAATTTGAATCAGGAACTGTGAATCAAATTCGAGTAAAAGATGAAAATCAGCTGTCAATATTTTCCCTATAAAAACATACAACGCATTGAAGACATTATTAGTGCTACTGTTTCCCTACTACTGATTAAAACCAACGTTATTATGGAGCGGCGACGTCATTTAAGCAGGGAAGAAATGCTCAGAGCCGTGGGAATGATAGAAGCTGGTTCCCGGCAACGTACTGTGGCTTTAGCTCTGAATACAAGTCAGAGTGTTATCAGTCGACTTTGGACACGTTACCGAAGCACTGGTACCGTGTCTGAGCGCCATGGAGGACGGTATCGCTGCACCACACGGAGACAAGACCGATACATTCAAATCTTAACTCGAAGAGCTCCAACAATAACCGCCATGATGTTAGCCGTGAGGCTTCATCACTCTTCAGGGAACTTAATTAGCGACCAAACAGTCAGAAACCGCTTGCATGAAGTGAACCTTCATTCCCGAAGACCGCTACGGGTACCACCTATAGCAATGCACAATCGTAGGATTCGATATCAATGGGCTCTTGAACACAGAAATTGGGCAGAAGAACAATGGCGTTTCGTGTGCTTTTCTGATGAGTCTCGTTTTGGTATGAGACCGGATACAAGACGTATACGACACTGGAGAACCCCTGGATGCCAACAGCGATTAAAATCCTGCCAGGAAGTCCATCCTTATAGTGGTGGAACCATCATGGTATGGGCGGGTATTTGGATCGGCGGAAGAACTGAGTTGATTTGGATCAGAGGCAACCTCAACGCTCAAATTTATGCTGAGACGATTGTATCAGACGTCATCGTTCCTCTACAAGTGCAAATCGGTCCCTTATTTCAGTTAATGCATGATAATGCACGACCGCACACCGCAAGAGTTGTAAGACAGACTCTCGCCGCAGCTAACATCAATGTCCTGCCCTGGCCTGCTCAGTCGCCAGACTTGAACCCGATTGAGCATGCATGGGATATGCTACAGAGAAGAGCTCTGCCGAATATGGAGGGTATCCAGTCGCAAGAAGACCTTTTTTTGTTGTTGCAACGAACATGGGCTGCCATTCCACAGCGTGATTTGGATGAACTCATTTTGAGTATGCCAAACCGATGTTCTTGTGTTGTTAGTGTTCGCGGTAGAAACACGGATTATTAATTGTTTAAGTTACCCAATAAAATTTTAAAGAAAACTGTTATTTCAGTCTTTTTTTCGAACTTTTGTGTTAGTGGTTCAAATGTCAAAAATCCCTTTATTAGGAAAATGGCAAATTTCTTTATTAATGCAAAGGTAACTTGGTTTATCGTTACTGTGACAAACGAAAACACTTTATTTGATGAATCCTTAAAGAAAATTTTAATTAATATCAATCAGGAGAAAAGTTATTGCAAAAATATATGTTGATCCCTAGACACTTTTGATGTGTGTATATACATCGCCCGCGGCTTCGCCCGCGTGGATGTCGGAAATTATTCCACAGGACAGTACCGGTGAAGTAGCGCATGTCCTTCCCTAGGGTGCTATCTATCTCCTTGCCAAATATCGAAATCCGTTCAGTGGTTTAGGTGTGAAAAGGTAACATACAGAAAGAGGTACTTTCGATATGGCTCACTATTTTGGGCTTCCACATAAAAGTTAGATAATATATTCTGTCGCGGACATTTATTTAGAATTGTTTAAGACAATCAGTCCCATGATACATTCTATTCGTGTAACAACAGCGCTCCTGCGAGATTCAGCTGTTGTAGAGGTTTCTTTGGCTCTTTGGGACGCCATGTAAGTCGCCTGCTGCTGACGTCGAGCTTGCGACTCTTCTGGTGTCTCCGCAGCCCGTTGAGACACCACTATACTCGGCATACTGTTGACGCCGATCTTGGGACTGTTCCGGTGTTTCAGCACCCCGTTGAGACACCAGATACTCAGCATGCTGTTGACGCCGATCTTGGGACGGTTCTGGTGTATCTGCAGCCTGTTGAGACACCAGATACTCAGCATGCTGTTGACGTCGATTTTGGGACTGTTCTGGTGTATCTGCAGCCCGTTGAGACATCAGATACTCAGCATCCCGTAGACGTCGAGGTTGAAACTGTTCTGGAGTTTCAGCAGTTGTTGAGATGCCAGATACTCAGCGAGTTGTTGACGTCGATCTTGGGACTGTTCTGGTGTCTTAGTAGCTCTGTGTGCCGCCTCACTCACCGCCTGCTCAAACCTTCGCAGGTCAGTTTGTTGAGACGTCTCGTTATTCTAAGTCTAGCTATTTTTATAGCTCGAGCTTTATTAGAGCTTTATGAAATATTAGACTTACGCTTTCGAGTCATTATTGTAAGTACTACCTATATAAAAAATCACCAAATCGGTAGTAATTTTCAAACTAACTAAAACAATTCCAATAGCTAATTAGGAGGAAACGAATCTAACTTCTTACTACTTACAACACTACCTAAAACTATACGTTAATCTTAAACTAACAAAAAAAAAACAATTGTAATAATCTAAGTAGGTACCTAATGAAAATAATAACGAATCTACTTAGGTACTTAATACTTACAAATACAACCTATACCTAACCCGTGACCTAAGTAACTAAAAATACAATCCTACCTATAAGTAATTAAACAAACAAAGAAAACAATTCTAATATGACTAATAATTGAATTTAAAACGAATCTATATTTGTACTTAAAATATACCTACTACCTAAAAATTATAATGCCTACTGTTAGTTAGTAATAAATCGCTTCAAAACGAATTTAAAGCTTTAAAAAACCTCAAAATGAACACAACCGTCAACGACGTCTGCCGGTCTGCCCTCACGCCCAGTAGTATAAAAGTGTCCTTAATTGCCTCACGCACATAATATTAGTAGACACACCTTCCAATTTATAAATAAAAGGATAATAAACTTATTATTGAAATCTTTAGAACGGTCTTTCCTTTGGTGTCAGGTCTGCCTGCCCGCGTTCGGGAATTCATTGCCTGTACCGCCCCCCCCCCCACCCCCGCCCTGCGCGCCGCCGCGCCGCGGCCGACTCATGTAGGAATTAATAGCGCTCCACTCAGGTCAATCTTATCGTGATAACTTTTAAAGTATTCGTCCAAATTGCTTAGTATAAAAGACAAAGTTTATCTACATGAAATACCGAAAGTGATAAATGTATTGATTTTGATAAGAATTAACAAAGTACTCTGAAATATGCATTGTAAAAAAAGTATCCAATTTAAATTTATTTATGGATCACTATTTTGGATATAATGGCTTCCACAAAAAAGATAGATATATGCTGTCGCGGACTTTTATTTAGAACTTTATAAGACAAACAGTTCCACTGTACATTATCTTCATGTAACTCTAACGGTTTAGACAGCGCACGCCAAGATAGCTCTCAGAGGGCAGGAATTTTTCCGACTTACTTGATACTTATCGTTATATTATGGCCAAATCACACAAAATCTTTATAAATTGTAGCCTATGTGTTATTCTGATGTATAAGCTATATTACTGTGAAGTTTCATCGAAATCCGTTCAGTAGTTTTTGCGTGAAGGAGTAACAAACATCCAAACAAACTTTTGCATTTATAATATTATATTAGTAGGATATTAGTAGGACTAGTAGGAAGTAGGATATACCATCATATAGCGTGGCGACGCGTCGCCACGGCATGCGTCGCCACGCCAGAAATCGGTTTTACGTGCGGTTATAGATGTTTCACATCAAAAACGGGTCTACCCTTACGCAGCAAGCACGCAGCATGCAAACATGCAAACAAGCATACACCATGCATGCAGCAAGCATGCAGCATGCAAGCAAGCATGCAACATGCAGCAAGCATGGTTTCTGTCTCGGCTCCGGCGCTGCGGGGCTCCGGCGCAGTCGCACGCGATCTTCTCGTCGCAGATGGTTGTAAAGCTCACCACCGCAGCTTCGGCTTGCTAGTCGGCTTCTTCAAGAACTGGACTATCAAATGAAAAAATATTTTTTCAAATCCGACTTGTAGTTCCGAAGATTAGGTACCCTTTACGTACAAACATACAAGCAAACAAATATCTCTTTATAATTATAACAATACCTTTAAAGTAGTCTGTAGTGCAATACTAATATGTACTAATAGTTATTATGGATGTACTAACATTACGTGTTTAAGTTGTGTATGTAAGTACTAACAAGTTGATTTTTATGATCTGAAGTAAATGATGATGATAATAATATTAAACTACTATCGCAAGAGCAAACGTGCTCGGAGGAAGGAAGTATTCCAGTAAGATGCTGGTAGGGATCTTGACCGTACTTCCGGGATTGTCCTGATAGCCGTGGAATACCTCTCCACTCCTCATAAGCACCTCAGGACATGTTGCCCCCTTGTCACATACGTCACTATGTGCTAGCGACCGTTTCCGGGGGCCCATTATTGAGTGTGCAAGTCACCCCCTGCCATTTTATCCGTGTATATATAAAACATTGATCAGGCAGGGGTCATAGTTCTTGGTAACCAGTCCACTTCTAGCCACCCAAACCCATAGTCAAACTTTTTATTTTTCCATATCCTACAATAGTCCTACACCAACCGGGGGTTATCCTTGGGTGCACTTGCATAGTGCATATACGGATAATCGTCGGATGGTGCCGCATTTCATTAAAATTTCCTAAGGGGCCTCTGCGAGTTGGCTTCGGCCCCTCGTACGCCTTCCAAAGGACCGGGACCCCATGGTCCCGAGATATATAAATTCAAAATAAACTACTTATATTTCTCTCTGTTAACATCAATTTTGTATCTGTAGAAGACATCCACAGTTCTGTATTCTTTATCGAGAATCACTCGGGAACACAATATTCCACTCAATTAATTTTTGTACACAATATACGCGCGCACACAATGAACTTTTTTACCAATAACCAACAAATTTCAAGAACACACCACCACACACACACCATAAAAATATTTTCTTGAATAATTTTGAACTCGTGTATTTGTAATACAATCGAAATTGGCATATCTCAGTGGAAATATTTGCTATACATTTGTCGTCGTTCAATATTCTTCCAATGTTTCTTGAATTAATATAAAACCGTTGGTATGACGCCTCCAGTCTGATGTGATTGACGGAGAGCATTGTGTTCAACAAATGACTCGTGGGCACGCCCGCCAGCCGCCAGCCGCCAGCCGCCAGCCGCCAGCCGCCAGCCGCCAGCCGCCAGCCGCCAGCCGCCAGCCGCCAGCCGCCAGCCGCGGCGAACTGTCACTAACAGAGCAACTAATGTAGGCGTGTGGTTTCGTTATTTTAATTTGTGATGAAATGTCTGTTTTTTACAAAAGTATGGACAAGAGGTAGTTGTTCTTTGAAAGAAAGTTTAATAATATCAACTAGACATGATTTAATTTTACATTACTATTTTATTCGATTTAAACTCAAGTAATTCGGAGAAAAACATTACTTAGATACTCTTAGTGTATTAATATTTATATTATTTTAAAAGCCCTTTTACAGCTTTAGCGGACTTTTAAAACTATAAAAGTGCCTATAACCAAAAGCCAATGAAACCATTTGCCAGAAAATGTGAAACGAATTTTGCGAAGATTTAAATGCAATGTGGTCGTATCTCTGGAAATAATTTATAGATCGAAGTAGTACGGGCTTAACACAGGACAAATTGATAGCAGTCGCTGCGATCAGCAGAACACTCTGTGAGCCACAGTAAATATACTGTGCAGCGTGACGTCACGCTTGCATTCCCCGAATGGTTAGGCAGAGGTCTGGTTTATGGCAGGAAGGAACACTCCCACGTACCGATAACCTTACGCTCAGTGGTCGCACTGAGACCACCAGGACAACGAGTCAGTCAGTCTATCTGTACAGTCTTATTTATCATATCTATACTACCAATAATAAAGCTGAAGAATTTGTTAGTTTGGATGTACTAATCTCTGGAACTCCCGTCGGATTTGAAAAATATATTTTTGTATTTGATAACCTAATTATTAAGGAAGATGATTTAACGCCACTCTAGGACCCTTAGAAACCGAGAAAAACGAAAAATTGTCAGAGGGAACTATTAGCGAAAATGAATTAATAGTGCGGGCAGGCGATGCGACGGGCAGAATCGGGGGAACAAGAAATTTCACGTGGACGAAATCGCGGGCAGAATTACAACCCGTACCTGAAGAAGTTTATCTTCAACGCAAAGTAGGTACCTACTTAACTTGCAAGAAAATGTGACCCCACACTCGTGCGTCCATCAACATTACGTGAAGAAATGTTTAAAAAGATGACAATAGCGTCGATACTGCTTCTATTCCCCCTTTAAACATAATCTCGTACTGAAAGCTAAGATAATTCCGCAGTGACCGCCCCGCGCCGGCCGAGCGCGGTGGCGACCGCAGCGCTCCGCCGGTGACGCTGACCAACAACCACTCGGTTTATGATGCAGTACGTTATTACCTCTCCAAATCAATTCACCTCTCTAGTTAGAAACTAAGTACCTATACTAAAGGATGCACTAATTGGTTTCTAATAATTCCGTAACACTACCAGGAACAGTCGGTAACCGGCATGCGGCATACCTATTCACAACCATTCTATTCGGTGGCAGAATCGATTGAGCTACAAAGTGATAAAATTTGAATTAAAAGTCATTTGTTTAAATGGTAAAATACCTAATAATAATAATTACCAAATAATAGTAAAATGTTGCGAAATACCTAAAAATAAATTATTAATTATTTGTATCAGGTATTCACAACATAAATAAATTTATACTCAACAGAATTGCTAGCAGAGTAACAAATTCATAGTAAATTATTTGGTTAAATATTTTTCTTTCAGTTAACCTATCATAACTATTACTTAATGGTAGTCTGTTAACTGAGGGCTGATTTTTCAACCGACAGATATTAAGCTATTGCATAGCTTTTATCTTGGGCTTTGAGCGCGGCGACCGAATGAAGAAATTCCGTAACGAAAATAAACCTAACACCCCCCACTCCGACCGGCACAGCGGTGCAGCGTTGAAAGCCGTGCATAGTCTAACGTCGTATCAGTTCGGCAGACTTCGGCACGGTGTTTGTGTGCGTGCGACTAGACGTATGCGTGTTTTGTTTTCTTATCGGTCACCACGCTAAAAAAGTGTAACTTGAATTAATATCAAAGAAAAAAAAATATTGCATAAGTTGATAAAAATGCTATGCAATAGCTTTACTGCGGCAGTCCCCGACTGCCACACGTATTTTTTTTTACTAGCAGCGCCCCGCGACTTCACCCGCATGTTTCGATCCCGTGGGAATATCGGGATAAAAAGTATCCTATGTTCTTTCCCGGGACTCAAACTATCTCTATACCAAATTTCATCTAAATCGGTTTAAGCGGAAGAGGTAACAGACAGACAGACACACTTTCGCATTTATAATATTACCTAGTATGGATTCGTGGAATAAAATTGACGTCTGACAGTTTTTGTATGGAAGAACTGTCAAAAATTCAAAATTATTCCTCCAATAAAATTATCTGGCGTTGGAAATATCAACCCTTAGTCTGTTTACATAAACACCGTGATTCAAAAAATGAAATTAAATGAAACTGTTTCGGAATCACTTTCACACGTCATATTAAAAAATAAGGTAGATGGAGTCGACATTTCCTATGTATGACTACCTACCCTGAGAAGTAATGCAACAGCTTCATTCATCAATCTAGTGTTAGTAGAGAACACAAACACTACCGCAACCCTTTTCGCTTTAACGCAACTATATTATATTAGTCTTGTACAGACGCCAGCACACCAACCTACTACAATCTGTCAGATTTCTGTAATAGATTTTCAACTTTATCGCTAAAGCATAAGGTTCAATGTTGATTGGGAAAATTTGACAGTTAGGTGTAGGTTGATGTGCTGGCGTCTGTACATACAAGACTAATATAATATAGTTGCGTTAAAGCGAAAAATGTTCCGGTAGTGTTGACTGTACATGAAACGTAACTTTAGCTGCTTTAAAAATACTTAAATAGAGACTAACAAAACGATTTATAATACACTAGCTGCGTCCTGCGGCTTCACCCGCATAAGTGTCAATCCCGTGAGAATAATTGATTCGAAAGACACGTGGCGCCATATATTATCATAATAATGATATTGTTGATTTCCTCGGGAACAGCACTTTTTTTCGGGATGAAATGTACTTTATGTCCGTTTCTGTACACCTGACAACGTATATGCAATATTTCAGGATGATCGGTTCAGTGGTTTAGGCGTGAAAAGGTAACAAACAAACTTACTTTCGCATTTATAATATTAGTTAGAATTCCACATCCTGCCATCATCACATTAATTTCTTTAACTGGCAGCGGTCTGTCATGGCGGCTTACGTGATGTTAGTACATAATTAAATGTCCTCACACCAGGGCGCAGTGGTGCCAACTTTCAGACATCTCCATACGCGGAGATGATGCGAATGCAATAAACCAAACTGTGTCAAACACATTACCGCGGCGGTAGGGCTGGCAGACTGGCAGCGGCAGCGGCAGCGAGCAATGAGAAACCAGGTTTATATATTTTGACGGATGTTCCAAATAGACTTTGAATTCTTGTTATTGCTATTTTATTCTTCTTATTTACTGATTTTTGTTAAAGGTAGGCTAAACTTAAACCTTTATTAATTGCTATAATTAGTATCTATAGCCTTTCTTGTTTTTTAAATAATGCGGTGCTGGAACTTAAACCTTTATTAATTGCTATAATTAGTATCTATAGCCTTTCTTGTTTTGTAACTAATGCGGTGCTGGAACTTAAACCTTTATTAATTGCTATAATTAGTATCTATAGCCTTTCTTGTTTTGTAAATAATGCGGTGCTGGAACTTAAACCTTTATTAATTGCTATAATTAGTATCTATAGCCTTTCTTGTTTTGTAAATAATGCGGTGCTGGAACTTAAACCTTTATTAATTGCTATAATTAGTATCTATAGCCTTTCTTGTTTTGTAAATAATGCGGTGCTGGAACTTAAACCTTTATTAATTGCTATAATTAGTATAGCCTTTCTTGTTTTGTAAATAATGCGGTGCTGGAACTTAAACCTTTCTTGTTTTGTAAATAATGCGGTGCTGGAACTTAAACCTTTCTTGTTTTGTAAATAATGCGGTGCTGGAACTTAAACCTTTCTTGTTTTGTAAATAATGCGGTGCTGGAACTCTTGTCATTTAAGTTTCTGCTGCCATTTGCACTTTTATGTATTAATTGTTAACATCGTATTACAACTTGTTACGCCTTCTCATTTTATAGATGTTGATAATGACAAGAATGTTTCAACATCTTTCAGCTGACATGATCAATATTAAGTTCTATATATACTGCTTTCTCAATACTTTTCTGAACTGCGTCATGTACACACGGCTACATATCAAGCTATACATAACCAGTATAAGCTGACTTCTGATTGTACGACAAGCCTATACAATGCGAGGTCAGCGAAAACTGGAAATGTATAGCTTGATGTGTAGCCGTGTGTACAGTTTTCTCTCATGCGAGATCGGGAACAAGAAGTCCTCTAAGATAAGTCGACAGCCCTATCAGCTGGTATGGTACACACGGCTACACATCAAGCTATACATAACCAGTATAAGCTGAATTCTGATTGTACGAAAAACCTATACAATGCGAGGTCAACTCAAACTGGAAATGTATAGCTTGATGTGTAGCCGTGTGTACCTCCTACCTACACAGGTCGTGCACGGTACGTCCGACAAATTGAAACACCGCGATTGCTCATTTACGAAGAGATGGCGACGGTACGAGTTCACAGAATCTTCAGCAGTTGAGATGTTCTCGAGTACAACTTGTTTTATAGTTTTATGTGAGGACGCAATCTGGACAGGTGGGGGAAATAGTTTGCTTTTACAAATCACGCGGGAGTTTATGAGTATCTTAGAAATACAAGTAAGGAAAAAGATTATATTGTAGCGGCATATACACATATAAGTACATTAATTTATTTGCAAGAATATAGGTAACATAAGTTCGTAACATTTATAAGAGTTTCACTATATTCGGCTTTTCAGCCGTACAAATATTTAGATTTTACATTCTTGATAGCATGCATTTAGTAACAATAATATAAAATACTAATAATAATTTCATAATTTAAATTGTGATTACATGCAATTAATAAAATTAAATACAATTGTTCATTTCAAATAATAATTTATAATAAAATAATAATGTCAAGAAATAAATAAGCAGTAATAATAATGTCATGTCAATATAAAATAACTAGAATAGGTAATGAAAATGTCAATAAATATGGAGATTTTATAATAATTATAATAAATAAGTTTTACATTTTGCACTCTAAATATTCATTGATGGAATAAAAACATCTCTCACACAACCAGTTATAGAGCTTTCTATTAAACTCCAAATCTGTAGCACTTCTAAATTCTTCGGCTAAGTGGTTATATAGTTTCACCGCCATGGTATAACAATTTTTGTCGCATACTTTGAGTCTATTACGGGGGACTACTAGTGGCTTTCGTACTATTTTCCTCTTTGACATAGCCTTTTCATCTATTTCAAAAAGAGAGTAATTATTTCGTACAAATTTGCAGGTTTCAAATATATATAGAGACGGGAGGGTAAGCAGCTTTTGCTTAATAAATACAGGTTTACAAGAGTCTGTCCACTTAAGATTAAAAATTGACCTTAGACACTTTTTTTGAGCTATGAATGCCCTCTGGGCATCTGTTGAATTCCCCCATACAGTTATCCCATACCTTAAAACAGAACAAACATGGCTATGGTATACCAATAAGGCTGTTTTAATGTCTGTTAAATTTTTGATCCTCCTAAGAGCACATTTATTTATTTTGTTACATACATTATCTACTTGAGCTTTCCAATTGCAATATCTGTCCATAACTATGCCTAAAAATTTGATATTATTAACTTCTTCTATGTCATTATTATTGCATTTTAAACTTAATTCTACTTCATTTGCTAGTTTTTGTGGTTATTATAATATGTCGAAAATGTTATAAATTTGGTTTTATTTGTATTTATTTTAAGGTTATTCCTATCTAGCCAATTTATTAAATCTGTCAATGCTTTATTGGTGACTATTTTGCTGTTAACTAGAGTTTTTTCTTTTGTCAACACAGTAGTATCGTCCGCAAATAATATTGTATATTGGTTCGTGGAGTTGGGCAGCTCGTTTATATATATTATAAACAATAAGGGGCCAAGTACACTTCCCTGCGGTACACCACAGTAGTTTGCTAAGTACGGTGACCTATAGGTTTTCTGGGTGTTAGTTTTGGAACACATTTTTTTAATTTCCGTGTATTGTTGTCGGCCTTTTAAGTAGCTTTCGAACCAATTATAAGCAACGCCTCGTATACCATATTGCTCAAGTTTACGTAATAAGGTTTCATGACATACCATATCAAACGCCTTACTCATATCTAAAAATACTGCTAATGGGATTTCTTTTTTATTGATAGCATCCATAATTTCTTTTACTAGTTTAAAACATGCCAAATTTGTAGATTTTTGTTTAATGAAACCGTTCTGTTGACTACATAATACATCATGTTTCTCTAAGAAATTTATAAGCCTTTTGCTCATTACCTTCTCAAATATTTTTGAAAGTATGGGAACCAAAGTAATTGGTCTATAATTATTTGCCTCCGATCTAGGTCCTATATGATTGTGTACATAATAAGTACCTGTACTTATTATGTACACAATCATATTTTGTGTCGGAACTTCGGCCGCCGTGACTCAGTGGAAAAGCACCATAATATGTATATAGCCTTATAGCTATCTATCTATATTATCGTTTCGTGGAACGCCGGCCGCGCCGGGCGGCGCGCGCGCCGCGCGCCCCCGCACTGCCGACTGCCGCACAGTGCATGAGTGCACAGTGCACAACTGCACACCAGTCTTGACCTACTCACGACGCGGAGCGCATGCTGCTCACTTGCTTACCGTTCTGCTTACACCCGCTTATGATTTATGCTAAACTAAACTATACTGTGATTAGAATCGCCTTGGGCTATCCTAAACTGGTATACTTTCGCTTTCGACACCTGTGCTTGTGAACTTTGTGACTATACTTTTAACCTAATAACCTAACTGTGATTTCATTGTGTGATTCTCAACCCTTCGTTCTTCTTGTGCTTTCGTCATATCTGTTTACTGGTTTGGACATTTATTATAAGCTAGCTAAAATACTTACCCGAAGACTTTCATTCCATCACCCAGAATCGCATCTACATAAAGAAGTAAACAACCGCAGCGAGACGGTAGGATTTACCTAAAAAGGCGTTCTACACGATCCAGAACGACCGCCGACAGAGGTGACCTTGGTCCAGTTGGTGTAAAATCTACCGTGTATACGTTGATCGGCCGACCAGATATGGGCGGGGTCAAACGACCTTTGGACGACCTTGATCGAGAGCGCATCCATCGCGACAGGCTGCGTCCGTGGTCGGCCCCAACCGTCTGGAACGCTGTCGGCCGACGGGAGAGCTTCAGTGTGCGTTTGTCAGTCAATGTGGGCGCACGTCATCGCGTGTCACAGCGATGGATTCACAAAACGAACCCCGCGAACGAGAGGTTCTGACCGAATGTATATCTTTATACACTGATTTATAATGTCTTTGGGACATTTGATCTGATTTTATGATTTATATAGGGTGACTGGTAATTAGTGACCGATACCTAAACACGTGATTGTACTCATGATAACAAACAACTTTTGCTATGGGACCAAACCTAAAATCGCGAAAAAAAAATCAGCTGTTCCCTACATTTATGTTACCTCAAATACTGCTCAAACACAGAATCAAAACATGCCGCGACCGCGTAAATCTGCTCTGAATAATTCATACACGGAAGCCGCGCTTTGTCCGCCAATATCCTGGGCATTGTGCGCACTGGCCGGCTATTGTGCGCCCTGCCCGGCGCCGGACAATGTAGGCAACCCCACAAATGATAATTAAACCGGCACATTTCGGTTACTGCTGAGAGTCTCCGGTGATCGCGACGACGTCTGGGGATTAGGTGGAATTGGGGATTAGTGTTTTGAAGTTGTGAGGATAATGTACCTAAGTTGGCGATAGAAGAGGGAAAGAATATGATAAGACAACATCACGCCTGCATTCCTCGAAGAGATAGGCAGAGGTGGAGCCTCATTTAGCCAGATTTTAAAGGTCCCAATGGAGCGAGCCTATTGCTATATCATCATCTGCCCTAACTTTTCCAAACTACATTGGGCTCGAATTCCAGTCTAGCAGTATGCAGCTAAGTGCCAGTCCAGCCAGCCAGCCTATTGCTATATACCTGGCTTAAATCCAAACTCTGGGTCTGTTACTGAAAAATTCCTAACTGAAAAAATACGATGCTTATCACTTCCCGACCCGGGAATCTAACTCGGAATAACATGCAAAAATGTAAAACTTGTTCATAGCCCTAACTTGACCTTTGACTTTGATCGCTCGCTCGAAGAAAAGATACAAAACTCTGAACAACATCCCCAACTCACTTCCAGTGTTCTTGCTTGTCAAACGATTCCAATTTCCCGGAAAACAAAGTATCCAATAAACCGCTCTCAAGTTTCCTATTGATCTTCTGAATCTTCTGAACTCGCAAACTTGGGATTTGGGGCCATTCGTCTATTCTAACGTTTCTTCTCGAGCGGAAAATTTAATTTGTACAGTGTTCAATAATTTTTTCATCGCTTTTGACGAGAACTTAATGGGGAGTAAAATTACCCCTTTCTGAGGGTAAGTGGGTGATTTGTGTGGAAGTGCTGGCATCTGGCGGGACGGGACGGTGGTTATGTAAATATAATGTTATGGCACGATGTTTTATTTTATGTTTGAGTATATCATTTAAGAGGTGTCTTCATGTAAATATAGACTTGCACTGATCAGTTAATGTTATTGAAATCTTGAAAAG
Organism: Hydraecia micacea; assembly: GCA_914767645.1. Taxonomy (NCBI): domain Eukaryota; kingdom Metazoa; phylum Arthropoda; class Insecta; order Lepidoptera; family Noctuidae; genus Hydraecia; species Hydraecia micacea. The sequence goes on along the minus strand of OU611801.1, from coordinate 176,394 downwards.
TAAAGTTCCTATAGTTCATCTTGAACAAATTTGAGATAGAACCTAACCCGCACCCTAATTGCGTAACACACTATCAATCTCAATTTGAATCATTTTGAAGGATATTGCTAATCCATTGAGTCATGTATTCGAAAAATGTGTCTGCTCAACAACTTAAATAACGCAATGAATGTTGTTGAACTGTCAAAATGAAACCCATTGCTACTGATAGTCCGTTACGCAATTACCCCGCCGGTCATAAAGGTTTATTCTGTCAGTGCTTACTTCGAATATTTAAAATAATTATGTAATCAATACTGCCTCACCCCGCGTTTACTCCAAGGTATAAAATATGTTATGTGTAGACACAGCGATCCACGACTAGTAGTAGTGTCGTTTATCGTTTGTTACACCTAAAACAAGGTGTACCTCATGACTAGTAGTAGGTATGTATGCAAAACTTGAAAAACATTGTCAAAAAAACCGGCCAAGTGCATGTCGGACCACGCACAATGAAGGGTAATGAATTTATCCCAAGAACAAACTTAGCATTGTAGTTAAAAAACATATTCTCCCATACATTCCAACTGAAAATGTAAGTTTGTACGTACAATATTGAGAGATTTACCATGTTGTTTTAAGATCACAGACTTCTTATAGGTTTTCCTGTAATCTATAGGTATAGAATTATTTTCTGCATTTTTTTTTTTTCAAAATTTTAGTCTTAGTAGTTTCGGAGATAAGGGGGGGAATGGTAAATTTTTGTCTATTTTCTTAAATAGCTTTAATACAATTTACTTTAAAATTATGAAAAAAACATATTTGAGATCCTCACAGTAAGTCCTTTCATTTGATATGTCACATGGTACAGATTGCGAAACATTTTTTTTTATTTTCTATTTGCCCCCCCAAAATGACCCCCATATTTAAATTCATTCGTTTCATATTTATATGTGTACCTTTCAACTTAATCGGTCTATTAGGTTCGGAGCAAATTGTCTTTAACTGACGGACGGACAGACAGACGCACGAGTGATCCTATAAAGCCGGGTACTCACTAGCGAGCCGTAACTGTAACCGTTGCATGTACTGTTACCAAGAAAACAAATACAAATACAAATATTTTATTGGAACAAAAACATGCTACAATTTTGTGTACGTTAATACTGCGTTAGTTTAGTAACTGTGTCGCAGTTATTAGCGCCCACCCCAGGAGCGAAAGACCACTGAGTTCCATAACAACAAATTTGGTTATACTTATAGGTAGAAACTAGACAAAAACATAATAATAATAAATAATAAAACTAGAACTAGACATACATTAATAACAGTTGTAGCAGTATAAGTGGGTGTGAGGGTGTGTGTGTGTGTGTGTGTGTGTGTGTGTGTGTGTGTGTGTGTGTGTGTGAGTGCGTGAGTGAGTGTGAGGGAGGGTGTGAGGGTGCTTGCGTCTGAGTGTGAGGAAAGGGTATGTATAAGTGTAAGCGGAGAATGTGATATATATAAAATTAAGTTTGTAAGAGGCTCTCTGTTTCCTCATAAGTCAGGTTTTGGAGCCATTTTTCAATTTTTAGTTTACACTCTCGTAACGAGAGCGGATAGATATTTAATTTCTCATTAATTTTGTTATAGATAACAGGACTCAAAAAGTTATAGTGTCTTCTCGCAACTACCAGACTGACGCTCTCTGTCCGACATATTCTGTTAACTCTACGCTTTAGAGTATACAGTATAGGGTCATATTCAATATCAGTATGCTTACGTAATAAAGTGCTTATCAGAAAAGCTTGTCTCACAGTGGGAACCTTGCAAAGAACGTACAAGTCGTGCGTGGGGAAGCGAATAGGCTTATGTACCATGACTTTTAGAACGGCTCTTTGCGCTCTTTCCAAACGAAGTAAAAGACATTTACCAGAGCATCCCCACGCGGTAATGCAGTAAGTTATCACGGAATGTGCTAGTGCAAAATATACGGTTTTTAACGTGTGAAAATCTGCAGAGGTTCTAAGGTTTCTAAACACAAATATTAATTTTCTGACACGTGACACCAATAACTCAATCTGCCCATTCCAGGTCATAGTGCTATCTATAATGACCCCTAAATATTTAATTTCATTAGTACGCGTAATAGGTGCACAGTTGCAGGTTGCACTTGTATTCGGGAGGCAATTGTGAGCAGTTAGTGTAAAAAAGGAATCTGGTTGTGATATAAGCCGTGGTGCAAACGTTATAAATTTTGTTTTTTCTAAATTCAGGGTGAGCAAGTTGTTATTTAACCAATTCATGATATCTCGTAAGGCAGATTCTGCATGCAAACGCGCATCTTCCCAGTCATTTCCATGAACTAGTAACACTGTGTCATCCGCGTATGTTATGATTTTACAATTTGTTAGGGACAGTCTACAGAGTCTGTTTATATAAATAAGGAAGAGGGTAGGCCCCAGGACACTGCCCTGAGGAACTCCGAAGGTGAGAAACTGTTCTTCACTTGTGAGGTTACCGATTTTTACAACCTGAGAGCGGTTACTAAGGTAGCTTTTAAAAATATCCAGGGGTAATCCCCTTACCCCAATCTGAAACAATCTCGTGAGCAATAGAGGGACAGAGACAGTGTCAAACGCCTTCGAGAGGTCTAGAAAAATAGCTATTGTTTTAAGCTTATGGTTCATATTATTTGCAATAGCTCCAGTTAAATCAAGTACAGCATCTTCTGTACTTTTACCAGACCGAAATCCATATTGATTATCGGCAATAATTTTGTTAGTGTTTAAATAACTGAGAAGTCTATTATTTAAAATCTTTTCAAGAATCTTGGAAAGAATAGTGAGCACCGAGATAGGTCTATAGTTATTGACACTGGCCCTGTCCCCACTTTTATAAATAGGGTGTACAATAGCTCTTTTGAATACGGTGGGAAAGATCCCGGTTTCAAAAACGAGATTGAAGACATGGGAGATAATAGGGATAAGAGTACTTCTAGCAGCTCTAATTAGGGCATAATTAGGGCAAACATAGTGTATACGTGTTTCGCAAACCTGCTGCGAGTGCTATACGAGCGGCTCACAGTGAGCCGACGATTACAAGGTACTCATTCTGTAACCGTAACGTTGCACGTAACCGTAAGCGTTACTGTAACCAAAAACATAGTGTATACGTGGTTCGCGAGCCTGCAACGAGCGCAACACGAGCGGCTCCCAGTGAGCCAACGATTGTCGGTTTTTGCCGCGAATCAAAGGGCGCTCGTAGTGTGCTCGTAGACGTCAAAAGTGAAGGTTGTTGCACGCCACTGCGAACCATCAAACAAACAAAAATCGCGGATAGGTCCGGCTTGTCGTTACGGTCACAGTGATGTGGACTTCTCGTACAGACTAGACCCTCGTTACTGTATATGTTTGGTTATAGTTACAGATCGCTAAATGAGTACGCTCGGTGAAAGCGTTCGGGCGACGTCATGAGCCTCAACTGTAACACGCGTACACACTAGAACCTTGTTACTGTATCAAGCATGTTACAGTTACAGCTCGCTAGTGAGTACCCGGCTTAAGGGTTCCGTTTTTTCCTTTTGAGGTACGGCACCCTAAAAAACAACCGACTTCAAAAAAAAAAGCACTACAGAGTGCTTGGGTCATACAACGCCCTACGAGTTCAATACAACAACGCGTTTCGGGTGCTGCTGGGGCTGCCTCGATTCTGCAGTGCTTCGACTATGTTCGCAGAAGCGCACACTGGGTTGGGTTAGATGGGTTTCATGCTCTTATAAGGAAGCAGTGTGCGTCGCTGCTGAGTCGTGTTAGGTCCAGTACGAGTAGCAACAGTATAATAAGTGTGTTCGCGGACAGGTGGGACTCTCCACTGCTGCGCCACTGGATACGTTTGCATACTGCACTGAGAGCAGTGGACAGTTCCTCCCGGTCCTAATGCGTGTAATTTATTTTGTGTGCGTTGTTTTTGTTTTGTTTGTTTTATTTTTGATGTGAATTTGTTGTTTTTTAAAATGTGTGTGTTGTAATATGGACATTTTCTGAAATAAATGTTTATTATAACCTCCTTTTTTGAAGTCCGTTAAAAAAGTGTAACTACTCGTAGTTAACAAGATATGTCTGCAACAACGTCTATGATACAATACAACATGTTTCATACACGATATGTCTTTTTTTATGATGTTTTTGACAACTCTTTTACAAGACTTGTCGAAAACAAATACCACAACTTATGGGTGCAAACGCGGGGTTAGAGTTCAAGGTGTCTTGATAGCGTGAAGTTCTAGGTTCGATTTCCGGGTCGGACGATGTCATTTAGTCCTTGTCTGTTGGGGCAATAGCAGCTACCTACTTAGTTCTCTTTTACTTGAGAACTATATTATCGACACCAGAGCAGAGGGGCAATTCTCGATATTTTAAGAACGTTCACAGTCTCAATTTGTCAAAAATACCTCTAATTTCCCTACATTTTTGACAAGTTTTTCACATTGATTGTCACAGATGAGATTGCGACTAGATTTTGAACGTTTTTATTTAAGGGAATTGGCCTTCTGAAAACTATGATCGCTCTGTAGCTTACATAAACTGTGATCGCACGGTAGCTTACATAAACTTCACACCTTTTCCCAAGGCGGGTAGGCAGAAACAACAAAACGCCACCTGCTACGATCCTTCCATACCTACTCCTTGTGTGTCATTCAGAGCATAAATCTGTTAAAGTTATTCTGTGGTATTGGTATTACGAAACCCAAAATCACAAATTACTCCCAAGAGCCTGTGTAATCACATAGTAACAGCACATTACAGTGGTGGTCAAGTTATCAGAAGCTAATGCCGCTGTAACTAGATTCACTGAGTCCCTCTCCCTGCCTGCCTGCCTCACCCCCGCTGTCGCCTGTCGATCGCCGTGGATGCAGACGCAAATGGAATGATGATTGAAATCTGTTAGAGATACACGCAAGTGGGTCAGCCAGCGTGGTGTATAGGACAGAAGATCAAGTTGATAGTATGACGTCAACTGACGTCATACTTACGCACACAGACGTGTTGCCGAGTTTCCAAATACTCAAAAACAAAACAGCAAGCAAGCAAGGTAATAATTCATCTACTGAGGGAATGTTTACGGAATGATGAATTTTGGAGGGTGTGTTCTTTGTGAAGAGTAGGTATCCAATAAGAAGTGGTTTTTGAAAATTCAACCTTTAAAGGGGTGAAAAGGTGGGATTTTCTTTGTTTAAAAATTTTATTCCTTGAGCTAATAACCTTGAAACTTGGCCCAAATACTTATTTATCTAAATAAATAATAAAGATCATAAAAATACATTTTCGAAATTTTTAAAGGAAAGTACGAATTGCACGCGGAAGTCGCAGGTTGAAGCTAGTTTATAATATTAGTAGGTAATCCTACTAATACTTATTATAAATGTGAAAGTCCTACTAATGTACGAAGTACTTAATTATTACTAGAAAAATCATAGCGACCAACAAAAAATAAACCTTGAGCAGCCCTGTTTTAAAGTTTCTTTACAAAGTAATAATGACAAGATTGGTAAAACATTCCAAGTTGCCTCAAAATATTTTCTTTGATGAGATACGTAAATAACAATGATTTCCTCTTCTCGGGGATGGGGGATGGTAGTCTAGGGGGGAGGGACTGGGGGTGCACTCAAATAATTAACTAGAAATAAATACCCGTCGTTTGAATTAGTCGCACCCGGGGGAATGCGGGGGAACGTGGAGGAGAGCGGGGGAACGGGGGCGACTTATAAAGATTAAAAAATATAAGTCGCTTTTGGTGGCAAGTTGTTAAGTGTTAGTGATTTGTGTAATGAGCTGAACTGTGTGACTGTGGTTTAATTTTGATGTGATTTTCTTAATTTATTTATCTCCCGCCCGTATGGAACGAACATGACTTTGAAGCTTGACGTTCGATGTTCATCACAGTAAGAAACTGTCGGGAAAATGTGTTTGACTACGAAAATTGAATACACTGGCTTCGCATACGAATCGTTCGTCCATCAATGCCTAGTTGTGGCCAAGGCTTGCATAGTACTTTTCTCAAATAATGCGCGGAAATTATAACTAAGTAAGTAGTACCTAGCCAGAACTTTTTTTGTCAAATACAATTGCTTTTCAAAATCAATGACGAACAACGAACAACAATAATTTTTCCCGCGTTAAATTAGTGTTCATTTGTTTTTTTTTTTTCAATAAACAGCTTTCAATTTGCAAGCCAGTTCGAAATTTAAATAAAACATTATAAGATACCTCCTTGGTTGCCATGTTTCGGAGTAAAATATCGTTAAATTTTTAAATTACACGACAGATATGAGTTTACTATGTAATTTATTTGGCCGCTAAACCGCGACAGATATGGATTTTCATACAAAATTTGCCGGCCGCTGTTCGCATGTATTTGGCCAGTACAGCAATTTCGATGTATCTCGAAGAAGGTTGTCAAAATAATGCTCTTTCCAAGCATGTTTGAGAAAATTAATTTTATTGTTTATTCCACACTTCTGGCAGCATCAGACTAATTGTTGTTGCTGGCTTACACAACGTTTTGTTTCGTTGTCACTTGTTTCTTGTAAAATTTGTAACACGATAGCACTCTCATCATTAGTTTATTTCTATTTCTCCATTTCATCCATGCCGTTAATTGACTACCACATTCCACTTTTATTGTATACCCACTGTAATGCTGTTCCACTAGACAGCCGTAATGTATTTTTAAATTGTATTTTTATAAATGCATTTATTTATTTACGCCGGAAGGTCGGCACCTGCGACCTTTCACTTGTCACAGCAATGCCACAGACACACCAGAGTGCCTCGGACCACCAAGGCATAGGAGAAGCAATGAGGTTACGTCTGGCGCGTATTAAAAATTAATATTTTATTTTCTAATATTTTACATGATATTATATCTATTTTAATTTTTATTTATTTCTGTAACTGCCCGTGACATCACAGCAGCGGGCCATATCAGAATACCAGCGCTTCGACATTTATTTTTTAAATTGCGCAGCATCATTCTGAGATAGGAGCCTTTTGGCCTCGTATAGGATTTTCTGTTTCATTTTGACGTGATAACGTCTTCTAAATCGATGAACGCCGGCTGCATGCACGAAAAAGCATGACTCATTGTCACGTTCCGCCTGAGCCGAACGTGCAAGCGAGAGCGCGGAACAAGCGATAGAGAGGCACGATCGGCCTAAGCGTTCGGCTTGTGATGCATCTATCTCTCTTCCACTTATGACGTTATCAAGTAAAATTATCGTCCGTAAACCGACTTTACAAACAAACATTTTTTTTTCTTTTTGGTTTTTTTTTTAAATATAATTTGGTTTTTTATTTTTTATTGTGTTTAGTTTAGTTTGTGATCTTCCTGTACGAGTCGCAATAAATACTTTTTCTTTTTTATATTTAATGTATAATTATAATCATCGCACAATACAGGGAGGTTTGGAAGAAAAAAGGGGAGGCGCAGTGGGACACAAAATAGGCTAACAAAAAAAAATCCATTCGTGGAAAATGTATATGATAAGTAAAGATTTGATTTTGACTAACAATTAATAAAAACATTTGTGGGACTATGCTTTATTCAAAGTATCTTTCTGACTAAGTGATTACCTACAAATGAATAAATAAATAAAAAATACTACCTTTTTTCTCGAAGCTTCTTGCGTTTTTATCGTAATGAGTCGCAGCGGTCAGCGATATTAATCTCTGCGTGTAAGGCCCGTCTCACATGGACACACTACTACTAACTGAGATCACTCTAATGTTAGCAACCAAACTTCGCACACGATGCTATTCAAGTCACTAAATATGATTTCTGTAACCCAGAGCGTTTTGATTAAGTGGGACAGTATGGGAAAATCCGAATCCATGGAGAAACTGTCTTACCTATTGTCTGAACCACGGGTCTGAACTGTCCTCTTTTTTTCATGAAAACATTTTTAACATAATTAGTTTTTGGTAAAGTGCACTTGCACTTCACACTTTAATGTTGTGTGATAATGCTCTATGCACAGCACCTTAATTTCAATCTATACTTTAGGAAAATCGTTGGTGAATTTTATTGGTTTCGTTCTAGTATCTCTATGTGAGAAAGGCCTTAGTTTGAAACTAGTGTCGACTGCGGTGACGCGCGCGGTCGGGTGACGGCGGCGGTCGCGGGCGGGTGACGACGGACGCTCAGACTAATTCCGTTGAGTAGCTGTCGTTACCGCTACAAAGGGTTGCAGCACTGTGCGTCTATGTACTAGCAAGTTGACTTTTCTCATTCTACTAAGTGTTTTTCAAATCTGCTTTTTATTTGAACTACAAATGATAATTGGTAATATTCGATAAGCATCCTCAAGTTTGGCCGTGCGGTGTGCCGACAAATTTTCGTGGCACTGCAGTGTTTGGAGAAGAAATATTCCAAAGCTTGGAATAAATAATTAGGAAGGGGTAGTATTTAAACGCAAATCAAAAAATATCCTTTTTCTATGCAATAAGATTCCGAATTCCCATCAAAATTACTGATTGCACAGCAAAATATTCAACTCAAAATATCACTAAACACACTACAATTTATGTTCGCAGCGTACAGCGATTTTTCCTAAAGCAAAAGTTTTTTCATCAATGCACAGCTAATAATCTTAATGCACATTATACATGTTAACTCTTTTTCTTTTAAATATAGCTTCTATTTTTATATTATTTACAGCAGTTTTTCTAAATAAAACAGCATTTTATTAGTCACAGTCGTCTTATTATTTTTTAATTACCACATAATGAGATCAGCAAAAAAAATATAAAATTAGATACAAAATTGTAATTTATTGAACTATTAAAGCGGGTCTTGCTTTCGCGGGGCGTCCACGCTTCCTTTTTTGCCCAATAGGCACATTTTTAGCTTCTGCAGGTGGCACCACGTACTTGAGTCGGATCGAAAGTCCGATGATATGCTATGCTTAATAATTAACCTATTCTAACTAGTTCGGTTCCAGATAGCCTACTAAAAATAATCTCTTTTTTTCTATTAGCGCAAGTCGTTTCTGACGCCCATATTTTGTGTAAAAGTATTTTTTTTCTAAATAATCCTGTCGTTTCTGGCACTCGCCGGCCCTGCCGCGGCAGCGCTCGCTTCGCTCGCTCGGCTCGTGCGTAGGGGTCACAGTTTTATCCTAACCTAACCTAACAACTTTTTTTTAAAATAATTAACCGAATCTAACTAGTTCGGTTCATTTAGCCGTGGTTTGCCGGTTCTTTGTAACCTTTTTTCAGTTAATTTGTTCTGCTTTTAGAAATAATGCAATGTAAAAGGATTTTTTTGTTATAATAATCATTAAATTTGCCGAGCATGGGTTCTTGAAAATTAAGACAAATATGATGAACAGGTTTTGTTGTGCTTACTGGTTAATATGCGACTGGGATAGTTATTTTGCTATGAAATATGGAAAATTTTCTGTGCAGTCAGTATTTATGCTATGTATGTAGTATTTTTGTACAAAAATAAATTTAACTGTATTGCATTATGAGGAAAAAAGTAATGTCATATTGATGTATAATTTCGAATTATCTGCAGTTTGAGTTTTGTTAAACATTTATAGTTTATTTGTAGTGAAGTAAGTTATTTGATGTAAAAAAGAATATAAATGATGAGTATGTATTGATAGGCGATTATTTATTTGATATGCAATTTATAATATCCCATTAGGAAGTAATGTATATGACACACAATGAAAAGACACATCAAATTCAAATAGCACAAAATTGTGTCGAAGTCGTAGTTCGCGCGTTCTGTCTGTCTGCCTATCCTCTTGGGTACCTTGCGCGATGTTATGCACTCTCTATTCAGACATAAGAGTAATATCTCAGCACTCTGCCTTACTGTCAACTCGCATTCAATGCTTAATGCATGCAAACTCCCGAAGAGCTCGCTCGTCAACGTCGCGCCGCGGCATCGCGCGTCTGTCGCGACTCGCGCGTCTGTCGCGCGTCACGCTAAAACGTTTCCCGTGTCACGATATTGATGGCTCGTCGATCGTAGTTTACTATTCTGTTGAACGCGAGTATTTTTGAGCAGAACACAGGATTCCCATATAATGTAGACAGCTGCTTATCATTGCAAAGTTGTACAGAGGAATGGTTTCCAGTGTGGTCCCGGCTTTAAATACGCGAGTTCACCTCTAACGCTTTTCGTATTGAAACGCGCCTATATTTAGATGATGTGATGGCATTGATGGCGGGTTGATGCCGCGACCTGTCTATGAGCAGTCAGGGAAACGTCTTGCTTAGCAAATTGCCAACTTAAATTGGCCGTAACTGTTAATCTTCTGAGTGTTGATTTATCGTATGTTTGCCCTACATACAAAGCTTCATATGATACTACACTGTAGGCTCGGTTGATTCAAATTTCTGTTGTTATTCAAATAACTGTTGAAAAAGCAATACGCAAAAATGAAACAATTAAATTGATACGAAATACATCGACTAATGATGACATGTGAAATGAAAATCATAGGAATTTCCATATTTCCGCGTACCTACTTGATAATAAATTGAAATCAAATCGGTTATAGGTATAGAAAATTATATTAAATCATATTCATAGATATGCCTACTGAATGGTCCCGACAGGAAAAAATCTATAGTAAGTAATTGCTAGTGGTTATGTTCTAAGAAATAGTGGTGTGCCAGCGTGTGGTAAAAATGTTCTAAGAAATAGTGGTGTGCCAGCGTGTGGTAAAAATGTTCTAAGAAATAGTGGTGTGCCAGCGTGTGGTAAAAATGTTCTAAGAAATAGTGGTGTGCCAGCGTGTGGTAAAAATGTTCTAAGAAATAGTGGTGTGCCAGCGTGTGGTAAAAATGTTCTAAGAAATAGTGGTGTGCCAGCGTGTGGTAAAAATGTTCTAAGAAATAGTGGTGTGCCAGCGTGTGGTAAAAATGTTCTAAGAAATAGTGGTGTGCCAGCGTGTGGTAAAAATATTCTAAGAAATAGTGGTGTGCCAGCGTGTGGTAAAAATGTTCTAAGAAATAGTGGTGTGCCAGCGTGTGGTAAAAATGTTCTAAGAAATAGTGGTGTGCCAGCGTGTGGTAAACTGTAACACATTGCGATTATCGGGTGTAAGTGATATTTTTGTGCAACTTACCATACTTTGAGGGCGTTACACTTGTGCTAGCTCATTAGCTTATCTCTTTGACACGGCATAAACTACAGCGTTGTTAAAAAACTTGAAAAGAATAAGTTCTTTCACACTAAGGCCAGCTTGCACCACAAATCATTGAAGACGGCGCTAACCGCGTTTCAAACATAACATATCTGAGTCGGTGTACTTAGGAGCACCTCTGCCTAACCCTGTTTGACCTTTTTTTTTTTTTTTTTTTTTTAACGTGGAGGAATGCTCATGCATTCTGCACTATCACGGGGAGATAGTGCAGTTATGTGGGACTCTAACCCACTAAAACTCCACGGTGTCCTCCTCTGCCGCTTACGGCGGGAACACGGGCACGCGTTTGCACTCATCCGTGAACCCGCCGCGGCTGTCCGTCACCGGACCCCCCTCTGGGGAGTATTCCCCATCATCGGCGCACCAGAACACATAGCACGCCGTGACCACCTCTGGGACCAAACCAGCACATGGGTGCCAGACGACCCCGTGTCTGGGCACCCTTGGTCCCCCTTTGACGGGTCAGGTAATTGACCCCGCCACCTGCCAATTTTCGGCCGCAGAGGATAGGGAGAGCGGCCAACGTCATACCAACACTCCTCCTCCCCTGCGGCCCCACCGCGTCCGCCATCAGACGGTGGCGACCCCGTCAAGGCCGCGGAAGGTAGGGAGAGCGGCGCACCGGCACACTCCTCTCCCGCCGCGGCCTCCAACCCTCAGCCGCGACGCCTCCCACACGACATCGCGGCCCGCCTCAGTTGCGATGTCGCCCAAGCGGCACCGCAACCTACTTGTTGGCCGCTACGCCGTCGGCTTACAGGCAAAAGCCCTGACGAGCGGCCCCTCCTCGGGTTCCTCTTCGCTTCACCGTGGGGGTCCAAGCCACGGCTACTGAGCCCCCCCGCCTCGACAATGCGGGAACCCACCGGGGGGGAACCCTGTTTGACCTAACCTAACCAAGGGCTGATTTTTTCGACAGATAATTTTTCTTTGTGGAATAAAATTGACGTCTGACAGATTTTGTATGGAAGACTGTCAAAAATTCAAAATGATTCGTGGGATAAAATTATATGGCGTTGGAAAAATCAGCCCTAAGTGTCTTTCGCGCAAGTGTCCCAGATCCGTCGGGGAGACAGCCGTGACGTCATTGGGTAAGGCCGTCTAATTATGTACATAGTAACTCTTAAGACATTAATCAATTAGTAACACACGGTAACGCAGTAACGCTCGCGACCCATCTAAAGCTAGGTCTACAATGTAATAAATTAATTCAGCAATCAACCTAAGTTGTTGAATTCGTTTTTTTTGACACGTTCTTCACTGGTTACTAAAGTAGAACATTAATTTCGATGGTTATTTAAAAAAAATACGTGTGGCACTCGGGGACTGCCGCGGTAAAGCTATTGCATAGCATACGTCTAGTCGCACGCACACAAACACCGTGCACACACAAGTCAAATTTTCCCAATCAATCTTGAACCTTATGCTTTAGCGATAAAGTTGAAAATCTATTACAGAAATCTGACAGATTGTAGTAGGTTGATGTGCTGGCGTCTGTACATATAAATTAAAATAAGTGTATTTTTATGAGCTTGTGTCCTTTTCGTTCAGTCAAAAACCTCTAGCAGGTCAAAATTAATCATTTATCATGAAAAAAAAAACAATGTATATAATAAGCAAAAAGTTGGTTCAATTCTAAAAATCTCTCGTGAATAATTCTTCCCTGAATGTAAACTCTGCCTAAATTATGTCCCGAGTGTTACGTAACTCTCCTAGTAACGTTCGGTATCACTCGCGACAGAAAAATGTTGCGAAGCTAAACTAAAAATCTAGTACCTCTTATAAAAAAGCAGATTACTACCACAGCCCAAGCTATTTCTTTAAAGTAATAATGTAGCTATGAGCGGAACGCATAAAAATAATGCAAATATGCAATATGAACCTCGAAATTGGTATTTTAACGCCACAAAATAACCTGGGACAACTCGTTCAACACACAGAAAAATCCGGATCAAGTGGACGATTGGACGATTTTTTTGTTTTTTACATTCTGACATAATGTGCATCAGTACTGCCGTGCTAAGAAATCTTATTCGGCTTTGGATACACGCATATTTAGCCAGTATTTAGTAACTCTCTTAGCGTAACGCTTGCGACATGAAAATCCGGGACACATATTTATGTTCAAATAAAATTTTATAGAAACATAGTTAAATTAAGAAAATACGAGCGTTATAGAGGAAAATTAGTAATAAATTCATTAAAAGCTACTTCTTAGCGCTAGAAGACATTTTTTTCAAAATATTTTATACATAATACCCAAGAGATGTATTTGGGACATTGCTATTTTGTATGGGAAGAAAAAATTACAACTTTTAAAAATACAAAAAGAAATAGTAAATTGCATGGTATGATAAATTTAACGATGATCACTATTAATTCATGATTCATATAATCAGTTGCCACAATATTATCGATGTCAGGACGGTATTTAATGAGCTATTAACACATACTTTCTTGGGACAAAAAAAAAAACGAATTGTACAATTTTACACGGCCTTACCCCATTATGTTGTGTCTAAGGCATCGTTCTCTCATCGTTTCTGTCAATCATTTGAAGATGACAGAGACAGAAGGATGTTTAAGTGCTTGGCCAGACTGCAAACGCGGGCACGGTGAGCGGCGCGGGTTGCTTGGCGCGGGGAGCGCACGGGCAACCCACGCCATAGCTCGTTCATACAAGTGGGTGCTGTGAGTGCGCGAGCGGGCCGCGCGGGGACCGCGGTTCTCAAACTATTTCGAGCTTTTTTCTAGTAAAAATAAGTCTTCTTCATCCATATCATATTTTTGACAAACAGTAGACACAACAACACTCAGAACGAAGCCGCGCTCAAATGCGGACAGCCAGATCGCGCGCGATCCCGCACCCGCGCCATCCCGCACCCGCGCCGCTCCCCGCCCCGCGCTGCCAGTATGGCCAAGCACTAAAATATGTTTAACGTAAAACGTATTTAATGATTTGTTGATATGCAAGTGAGAGATAAATAATTAGTTTAATAGACCATACTGTACGTAGTGGAGATCATAACTGTATTTCATGAGTACCTACTTATGGTAATTTATTTTTCTTCCCGGGTAGGATTTGTAGTTTTTAACCAAAACACGGTTACTAAAACAAAATGTGTGTTGTCGACCGGTGTGAGCGATCACAATTAAAACACCATTACTAGTAGATCGAGATACCGAATCGAGTTTACTAAAAATATGTTAACAGCTTTTCATATTCTAACATTGAATTTTCCTGAAAACTGAGCAAAAATAAGTTTATTTATGAAGAGGTATGAAAATATTGAGCTAGAGGTGCAATATGTGGCTGTAATTACAACCAAATGTTTCTTTTATGGAAAATAAGTGGAGTCGACGTAAAGCGGTTTGCGCGGGCAGTCGTTAAAATAGCCCACCGAGCGTAAACGAGCGCCGAGGATCAAGGTTTCATTGACGAACGTCATACGAGATCAAGTGTGACGTTTCTAAATCTTTCCGCCATTATCTGGACTGTCTTGTTGCTCTAGTGATCGCAAGCGTAACTGCTGAGCAAGGGGTCCTGGGTTCCATACCCAGGCGCGGCACAGTGATTTATCAGTAGATTAAACATTTGGCCCGGTTGATGGCCCTATTGTCTTGGCCCAATATCACATGGGATTAATAATTAACTAACCACCAGCTCTACCTAAAATATTTCTTCTTCTTCAAATCGGGGATATTATTATTCAATATCTTTGAGGATTACAGGCATTATGTTATAGTTACCAAGTAGGAGGTTGCACTTCTTGCTTTCCTGTAATCAAGTAAGGATTACAACGATATACATACTACGCCAAAAAAATTGTCAAAACGGCATGACGTGCTACGTGAACGCGCTCAGCAAAGTGTTCAGCTGAAGAGCCGTGAGTGTTGTTCAAAGAAATAGTGAAGAGCGACCACAGCACTGCGGCGCGATGTGTCCCACTAATGTGAGCGTGACAGTTGATCCCATCGGTCAGGGGGCGACGAGACTAACTGATATAAACGTAGATATTAGGAGAATACAATATTAAATAGATTTAATCTCACTGGATTCTTCAGAAGATTAGGCAACCTAGTTCTAATAATTTCACTTACTTAATGAGAATTAAAATATAAAAAAAAATGTAGCTTTTCTTATTATTCTAATAGTTTCGAATACATACTCACCTGCAACACTGGCCTCCGCCGCAACCACTTGCAGCTGCCAACGTGTGGCAACACTGAAAGTCAACTCGTTACACTTTGTAAGAATAAGTTGAGTTTAAGTTCAGCACACTCAACACAACACATGTTCAACCTATGCTTGACGCGAGCGAGCCAGCTACCAACCGTGTGTGCAAATGAAAAGAAATATAAGAGAGAGCTTTTTAAATAAGTATAATGTTTAAAATAAATACGAATTTTAATTCAGTGCTGTTTGTTTAGCGCACTTCAGAAGAACGTATATTTTTCCTGCATTCTTAAATCTGCAGAGAATTTAATTTTTCTTTCGTGTTTAAAGTAAGATTTCATTTTTTTTACAGATTGAGACTCAGTTTCAGAAGCGAACGTTCCTGAACATACGAGAATAGCCCCTCTGGTCTCAAGAAACCTAACGATTACCCATTTGACATTCATTATATCAGAAACAAATTACATTCAAATTCAGTCGGTATAACTATGTGCTATGTACATATGTAGACATTTAAGTAAACATTGTCCTTCGCAGTAATTAGTAACACTCACGCTCCCCGGAGAACAAACATAAAGTTGTAGCAAATTTTATTTTAATGTACAATAATATAATATTTGGCCGCGAGCCCCAAACCGAACCGTCCGCTCATTAGTAGCCCCCCGTGCATTCTCTCTCTCACACAAACACACACACACACACACACACACCCTCGCACACCCTCACATACACCACCGCGGCCACGCGTGCCACAGTGTGAACTACCACAGAAGTATTGTTCCACAGCATGTGTTGGATCCCTTCAAAATGGTTGAGCTGAATGGTGCTGATCCATGCGGCATGTTCGTGAACGGATGCCGTCAGTTGAGACCCGGGCTTGAAATACCGGTATTTTTGGGTACTGGTACCATTGGGGTGGGCGTGATACCGGTACCAGACGTAGTGTGTATATCAGTATTTTATTTTCAGTATCGGTATTGTACCGGTACCAAATAAATATTTCCAGAGTTAGTAAACAGATACAGTAAATAAAAACTTTAAAAAAAAATCGGCCAAGTGCGTGTCGGACCACGCACAATGAAGGGTTCCATAGTTGGAATGAATTTATCCCAAGAACAAACTTAATATTGTAGTTGAAAATCATGTTCTCCCATACATTGCAACTGCAAATTTAAGTTGGTCGACTATTACTCGTAAACTTGTAAAGCCTACTTAGCTGTGATAGTTTTCTTTTAATTTCGTTGCTGCCGCGAATTTTTTCACATATCCAAAAGCAACTATTTAGCTGGCAGGGGGGGGGACACTCGACTCTAACAAAAATTAGAACTTTAAAGCTTAATATTTCACAAACGGATCCCTGAATCGAAAAATGGCTTTCACAAACCCAATATTTTTGAAAGACCTATCCAACGATACCCCACATCAAGAGGTAGACTAGAAAAAAAATAAAATCCCCACTTTACGTGTACAGTAGGTACCCTAAAAAAATTGTTTTCATCATTTTATTTTACCACTGTCGGCGTGATTAATCTGTATATCTATGCCAAATAATAGCTTTCTAGTACTAAGAGTCTCGGAGCTAAGCTGCGGACGGACGGACGGACAGACGGACATAGCGAAACTATAAGGGTTCCTTGTTGACTACGGAACCCTAAAAACGATAGTTAATAGATAGGCATTAGAAAAATTACTTCAAGTTTCCTACCGTACGAGGATCCTCGTACAAAATCGATATATGAGGTACGCGGTGGGTATCTGAATTTGATACCGGTACCTGTTAGGTGGAGTATCGGTACCGATCTAAAATCAGCACCAGTGAATGACAAGAACAGCTAAGTACCGGTGCAGCAAATGTACTTTTGGTACCGATCCCGAGCCCTGGGTGAGAACAGTCGTCTCTTAGCGGTCACTACTTAGCATAAGCATAATCAGTTATCAGCCTATAATGTTCCCACTGCTGGGACACAGGCCTCCTCTCTGTGAGAGGGAGTGGGCCGTAATCCACCACGCGGGTCCAGTGCGGGTTGGTACAAATCACGTCTTAGAATTTTTTGGTTCTAGGACATGCCGGTTTCCTCAAGGTCAGTACTTATTTTAATTAATTAGGTATCTTATTTATTTTCAAAGTTTTGTTTTTTGCTTACGTGCACATCTATCTACATACTCGTAAGTAGTTCTTACAATATGTACCTATAATTCGACATGGATGATGTAAGCAATATATTATAACGAACCAGTCACCACATTGCTGCTCTGGATCTCAGACTGTTCTTTATTTTTTTATTTAGCCTTCACTGTCCCATTGCATTCATGGTATGTTTTTGATCTTCTGTACTTGAATTTAGTACTATTACAGCGCAAAACTGTGTTCGAACAAAAACATAACGTAATAATACAGCATTATAGTTTAGAATTCATTAAAGAGACGCCGACGGCCGGCGGCATGCTGTGTTTTTAATCAAATCAAATCAACGCTACGCCGTAGCGGCGCTACGTAGCCGTGCGCTACGAGTGTTACGGCGGGCGCTACGCTACAAATATTATTTTATTATGAGATGAGTGGTGGTACAGTGTTGTGAATTTGTAATGATAATTATATGAAAAGAAAATCCCGAATAATTCACATCTCTTGTGTTGATACCTAATTATCAGTTTCACAATAACATTGTAAGTATTTCTTTACTTAATAACTTACTACTGCTGCTGCTGAGCACGAGGTCCTGGGTTCGATTCGATGACGATGTCGCACCACGTCCGCTACGCGTAGCGTCCGTTTATGGTCCTATGGTATTTGGAGGATTAATTTTTTTTTCAGATTGAACACACTGCGGCCGTTGACCTTCATATTTTACGATTAGTCGCTCTGCGTCCGTCAGTCTAGTACAGTCAAAACACAAATTCATGTCGGGTAAAGTGTTATTATGTTTGTCAACAGAAATTTGTCAGTAGCACCCCGGAGTTTGGAGTTGTGCTCGGCTGATAGCCATAGGCTCGCCCGCTATTACCTACAAGGGACTGAAACATAACTGGCGACATGTGGGTGTGCTACAGGTACCTCGGTCCAACCTTTCGGGGATTACAGGCGTGATGTATGGATAACTTTCAGTTACGCAACATTTAAACAACATTTAAAAGCGGTTTTCTCGTCAAATAATATTTGCAACTTTGAGAGAAGACCAATTCATAAAAGTATGTTTCGAGACTACTGTTTGTAACATCATCATTATAATTTCTATCAGTACCTACTTTAGGAGGAAATCACTTTTGAATCTTGCGTTAGTGTATTTGTGGCGGTGACTGTACAGTAAACTATTGATGACATCAAAGATCATTGATTGTCGACTGCTACGTTGGTCTAGTGGTCACAATTGTGTCTGTTGACTATGAGGTCCTGGGTTCGATCTACAGTTCCGGCAGTGTTAGGTTGCATTGGGTAATTAATTAGGAATTTCTCATTTGTAAGACTGACGAATTAAATAAACTGAGAAATGAGGGAGACTGACCAGTGCAGTGATACGCGGACTCGTAAATTCAGGGAATATTAATTATTAAGCAAATTGATTACCAACCTAATTGGTCCGTATATTCAAATCATAACATTCTTTTGACGTAGGGTGTCAAATTGCTTAACAATTAATTTATCTGGCTGTACAAGGGACTCGACGAAATGTGGATATTATTTTATTATACAGGTACCTCTGGCTATCCCTTTGATGAATAAAGGCGTGATGTTACATTTAAAATCTCCGGTGTACTCTCCTACCGACTTACTTTATATCTACATCTTACAATATCTGTCGCATTTCTGAGAAACCATCGAGTTCATTGTAGGAACTGTAGGAAGTGGTGTTATCTGCGCAGGCGCGGTCTGCCACAGTACACACAGCAACCGGTTACCTTGTTTGGCGTACCGCGGTGTCTCTGTGTACTCAATACCATCTTCAGCTCGGCTGTAGCGACGCGCCGCAACTAGGGTTATTATTTCTAAATTGGAAAAGTCCTGACAAGAAGCCAGACATTTGCAAAAGATCCGGACATTTTGCTTTTTAATAATTCTTTTCTCAGGACTAATTTAAATAACACATTTTTATATCTCGAACAAATTGGATAGGTTGCCAAAAAGCCCGCCATGTCCGCACAAGTCCAGACGAATAGTAACCGTAGCCGCAACCCACAAGTGGCCCGCCGCTGATTGGTTGCCGTTGTTTGTATCACTCACCACAGATTATTGTTACAAGTTCTTACGTGACAGGACATTGTTCACTAAAAAAAATATACATAGGTATCAAGATTAATCAATGAGAAAGCGGGCTTATTTCATTACTAGCTGCGCCCCGCGGTTTCACCCACGTAAGTTTCGAGTTTCTAATATAATTCAATCGCGATTCGAAAGACACGTGGCGCCATCTATTATCATAATAACGTTATTGTTGTTTTCCTCGGGAAAAGCACTTTTTTCGGGATGAAAGGTACCCTATGTCCGGTTCTGTACACCTGACAACGTACGAGTATATGCAAAATTTCAGGATAATCGGTTCAGTGGTTTAGGCGTGAAAAGGTAACAAACAAACAAACTTACTTTCGCATTTATAATATTAATATAATAATAAACTCAAACTCAAAGCATTTATTTCAATTAAACCATTTACAGGCACTTTTGAATTGTCAAGAAGTCGGTCAGTCAGAAAATATGAAGCTAGTTGCCCATTCCAAAGCGTAGGTACCTATGGAGAAGAACGGGCAAGAAACTCCATGGACACCCTTTTAAATTATAGTTTTACAAAAATATTAGAGTTACATAATTTATTTTGAATTTATAATTATGTGAGAACGATGTAAAAAAAGAAACTTACTACGCGTTAAAAGCGTCCAGAGTACAGCAAATAGTAACAAAACAACAATTCAAAATAAAATAATTCAAAATAAGCCGAGGCAGCTGAGTGATGACCAGCCCCAACTGACGGCGCCCGTTCACGAACATGACGCATAGATCAGCACCATTCAGCTCAACCATTTTGAAGGGAGCTAAATGATCCAACACACACGCCACCGTCAGCGAGACATTTGTGTGAGCATGACATACTATCAGCCGCCAGGGCTCATTCAAGTCAATGAAAGACATATTACCCGGTAAATGGTAGCACTATAGTACATAGAACTCACATCTGTGCTATGCAATTAATAAGTTAGGATTAGGATAACTAATAATTAATAAGTTAGGATTAGGATAACTAATACTTAATAAGTTAGGATTAGGATAACGAAAACAAACTGACAGTGGATTATTTTCTTATTGATTATATTATGACTATAAGTTTCCATAAGTTTTTCAAGCTAAACGAATACACAGTCTCGTGAGTGAAATTAAATGTTTATTTCTGTAAGTAGATATTTTTTTACACGCCAATATTTTGTTGGTCAATATTTTAAAACTAGATGGCGCCGGCATTTCATATCTGACTGATCCCTGAAAAGAAATGCCGAAACAAACTCAGGAGGTCATGGTTTCTTTTAAAGTCCAAATATTATATTATTATTAATATGTTATGTGAGTCTAACAATGCAGGGCCATGTCTGGAATGGACTTTAGAATGAGCCATTGCAGCTTTGAGTGAAGAAGCACTGCTAGTTAAAAAGTAAATTATCGCGAATTCTCGATACCGTTCAAATATTAGAGAATAACACTACATGAACGGAAGTTATAAACTATAGTACGTCGTCACTTATTTTTTATGTTGTAAATTATTTGCCGCACACACACCCACACGTGTAAACTGTTTATGTTTATTTGACGTCGCGAGCTCTAGCGACGAACTGCTTCGGCCGGTCGACTTCTATAATACTGACACACACTTATGGTAGCCGTGCCGCGTGCGTACCTATGTGCAAGTTGACTGATATCTACCGTGTTCGTGGTCGGTTGTATGTTGTATACCATGCTGTGTCTAGTGCTGCTCGTGTTCACACTTACTAGATGTCGGGGGGACAGCGATAACTGTAAAGTATTTCTTTATTTGTTTGTGGTATACCTAAGACTGAATGGTTAGTGTAGGTACAGTCAACAATGGGCTGTCATACGCACAAGTTGATCACCTACGGACAACCTTTGAATGGATTGAAAGTTTTTTTTTAACTCGTTTATTGACATATATACAACATGATAGAATTCTCTGACTCCTGCGCTATTTAAAACTATGTTGCAAGAGCCAGTGTCGACCCGTAACAAAAAGACACAATATAGTTGTATGCAAAAATAAAGAAAACAAAAAGAACCGTCTACTTTTGAAATTGGATAAAAAATGTATAAACCAAAAAATTATAAAATAACTTAGTTCTGTCAAAGAATTCGCAGAAGCACCATGGAGTTAAGCAGCTGACATGTGGGACACCCCTCCGGCCCTCCGGCCCTCCGGCCTAGGAGAGTATTTAGAAGCCATCTGATCTCCACGGTCGTATAGGATTGCTTTTGCAGCCCCATCGGACTATGAAATCCCACGTTCACACGACACTGAACTGTATTAGGTATATTTACTGAATGGTTTTGGGATCACATGGAAGTTTTATGCGGCACTTGCTTGTACAGTATGTATGACCAGTCGGTGCTGACGTGTGATCCCGAGACAATCGGCCGCGTAGACAGTAATGTGCACTTGTGTTTGCGCCCACACTTCCTGCGTAGTGGACTAGTCTCCATTGAGATTGGCCGTGCTCGGGCAGGAGACTCATATTAGGCGTATTTACATAATAGATCCAAATAATTACCATTCTGAGTTCCTAAAAATACTAAGTAATTGCGACCAACTTAGACGTAGCGCTCGCTCGGCTCGCACGCGGTTAGTCACAATTCTAACCTAATCTAACCCGTTTGGTCGCGGTGCCCTAACCTAGTTACTGACACTTTAGGAAAAGGCCAGAAAGTAAAAGACATTTATTAAAAATAGCGTTCATGATTAGAAAGCTAATAAGTTTTTAGAGGATCACTTAACATTTCCCATTAATTAATAAAAATAACAGGACGCTGAGGAATTTTTTGGCGCCATATTTTAGTTTTTTTTTATAGTTTTAGTTAAGCTAGATTACTATATTTTATTGAAGTTTTTATGAATTCATTAGGTATAAGTATTTTTTTTGCTATTTCTCGTTGTATCTGCAGCGTCAATGTCGCCGATGCTACTGCAGCCGCCCGTGCCGGCGTCGCGCCGCTTATCTGCCGCGCAGGTGAACTCGCTGCGCCGCCAGCTCATGCGCGACAACTACGACTACCAACACTCGGCCGACGAGAGGCAGCCTAACATCACCGCAAGGAGCGGCGGCGACACGGTATGTTGTGGCATGTACTTAATCGAACCTCAAATAAATCCGTTTTGCTTTCCTAAAAATGGTATTTAACACTCTAATATAATGAACGCTCCTCTTTTTGTGAACCTATAAACAAATACTAGTGTGCGCCTCCTATTATAGAATACCACATCATTCACTTATAATCTAGGTACAATAAGTTTGACAAGGACAAAAATATTAAAATAAATCAAAATACCTTACACGAAAATCATAACGGAAAACAAAATGAAATGCAAAACAGTAAAACACCCCGTCACCCTAAGTAAAACGTTTACCGTAAATTTAAGTAAAACGTTTAACGTAAATTTATATCTGTAACTTATAAGGGGTACATCATGGGTACATAATAAAGAGTTTTCCATTCTATTCTAAAAATACAAACTAATACGAATGATTAATAACAGTAAAAACGTGTGGGGTCGGGGGACCCCCGGCAGCAAAGAAGTTCAAAATGAAAATAAAAAATGGCCGCAATTTTCTATTTGACCTCACTACCGGCTTTAGCACCCTCGAAAACCATAAAACGACATCTGTGATGTTTTTTTTTTAATTTCGCGTCCACCATCTTGGGTTTTCAGATTGACCTCACTATCGGCTTCAGCATCCTCAAAAACCATGAAAACGACCCCCACGCTGCAATTTTTTTCTAACATCTCTAGTCGACCAATCTTTCATAAAGCATCGTAAAAGATTCGATGACGTTATTAACATTCGCTTTGGATACCGCGCTCCACAAAATTTATGTACACACTCGATTTTATTTTTTTGTTTCCACAGACGTTCACGTGGCTACCATATGTTAATAATAAGCACCTGCTAACCATCTATATGTACACCTACGTCATAATCCCTCTTCAGCTCTAGCACTTTTATGTTCTTTGCACTTGTTTTATGACTATTATTATATAGATAAAATAAAACAAAAATAAAATACATAAATCATATATTTATGTATTTTATTTTATTTATTTGGGACAAAAACAGTTATGCGTTACAATATTAATAGTTGAAGTGGTACCTATGTATGTATGTATTTGTTGTATATATATATGTAAATGGTAAACCACAGACTACCTGCAGTATTGTCTCTCCTTTTTCCTTTAATCCATCCAAAGATTGTCTTTAAAATATCGCTTTTAGCGATAAGACCGCCCATTGTGTCACCCCTTGTAAAATTTCTACATTATATTTGTAATATTTATGGTGTAGATAATAAAGAATATTCTATTCTACTTATTCTCTAGTTGAGACTAGAAGTAGTAGGTACTTACGTACACTATTTAGTTAAGTGTTGTTTAAAAATTGTTTTGTTTTATGAAATTCACAGAAGTTTTATTATCAGAAAGGTGCAACAGACCACTTGCCACGAGCTTCGGAACTCGCGCAGGCGAACAGCAACGAGTTCAGCGCAGAAAGTGTTCAACAAGACCAATCCAAGCAACGAGGTCAATTTGAGCAGCCTGGCCAACATGAGCAGGGTCACCTATATGACCAGCCTGGCGAATACGAGCACCGTGGTCAACATGAGCAACATAACCAACAGGAACAGGGTAGCCATCATAAGCAGCTTGGCGAATACGAGCACCGTGGTCAATACGAGCAATCTAGCGAGCACGAACAGCATGGTCAATATCAGCAGCCTGGGGAACACGAGCAACGTGGTCGATATAACCAGCATGACCAATACAAGCAGCATGAATCACGTCAGCAACGTGGGCAACGCAAGCACCATGGACAACACGAAAAGCGTGAACAACGCGAGCAGCATGAACAAAACGAACAACGTGGCGCACATGAGCAGCGTGGACAAAACGAACAACGCGAACACAGTGAGCAGCAAAAGCAGCTCGAGCAGTATGACGAGCAAGAGCAGGCACAGTCCTTAGAACACAGACATCGCGCCGCGCCCTCGCGCGACGACGAGCCACCGATTGCCGTCCCGTTTACCGACGAACTCACCGTGCGCAAACACACATCGGACTGGCGCGACATCCAACCGGAACAAGCCCAGGAGTACAACCCCTCCTACTACAACAAGAAGCGCAACGCTTACGATCCCCCCTACCCCGCGGTGATGGAACGCAGGCCTTTCAGTGACCTCCGCGGCAGCTACAAGGAGCAGTATGGACAAAATGACGCGGGTAATGACATGCGAGCACAAGATGAATTGGTGAGCAACGCACAGGGGTTTCCTGACCAGGAATATGCCCCTGATGAACAGGAGGCCTTCGATCAGCAGGACGCCTCCGGGACGCAGAATGATGAAGGATCGGACTTTTCAGAAAGCAAGAAGCAAGCGAAGTTATACAATGAGTTCGTCACGCACAGCACCACTCGCGCCAATCGCCTGCAGTATTACACGCCAGCCCCTGACGAAAGAAACGCACCACCACCGCACCACATGCACAACTCGATGAATTATCAGGTCCACAACACACCGCTGCACCGCGGCCGCAACGCACCGCCGCCGCACCGCAAAGCACCACCACCGCACCGTAGTGCACCGCCACCGCACCGCAAGGATCCGAACCACAACATCTCGAAGAAGGACCTGCTGTATTACATGGATGACAGCCAGCTGCGACGCCGCAACAACGTGCCTGATGAGGACCAGCCGGCCGACGAACAGCTCCCCTCTCCACAGCCCAGCCCTAGCCCCAACCCCGCCGGCACACGGACCAGCCCCGGCAAACCCGCACGCCGCCCGGCCCCCACCGAGGGGGAGCTCCCCCGCACGTCGCGCGCGCGTCGCAGCTTCGTCGTCACCGTGTCTGAAGACAACGTCACATACAAGGTACTGACGGTGAGCATCATTTTATCAAAATTAAATGGAGTGCTACAGGGATCTTTTGGCGCCTGAATGACATTGACAGGGGGCGTCGCTGGTTAACTTGCCGCTACTAACCAGTGACAAAATTAAGTAAGTTGATATTGGGTTGCTGCTGTCAGAGGTAAAATAACTGTGAAAGGAATATAATTGAGGTGCTGTATCTAGTGTGTGATGTGGTGTGTTGCAGCTGAAATCTCGCTCGGGGCGGCGGCAACACGAGCGTCGCATCCTAGAGGAGCGCGGGCCGGCGGGGGTGGCCCTCATGAGCCTCGACCACGCGCCGCTGCCCGCCTTCCGCCTGCCGCGCGCGCGCCGCCAGTACATGCACGCCCCGCACCACCTCCGCCGCCACAAGCCCGCATAGATTACCACACAACACACTGCCCACGATACACCACACAACACAACACATCTCACCACTCAAAATACACAACACACACCTCATCTACGCTGGAATGTCACTCTATAATAAGATGCTCCTTGTAGATATCATACGCATATAATTGTGCAGATTAACAAATCTACGATTATCCTATTCTAGGGTTATCGGTTAGCTAACCTGCACCTACTTGGGACTCAGTCAACTTCTTAATAGTACCTAATATATTATATAGAATTGTTTTAGTTTTAAATCGAATATTTTATTTTGTTCTGTAGTTTCTGCCTACTCCAAGGGACAAAATGTTTTAATGTTTCCTTCATCTCTAGACTATTTATTTATAATTGTTTCTTTTCTTCAAACAACAACCCATCCAATTGTAGCCCCAACAAGCCAATAGGAAACATCGTGACGTGACGTCGATAGTCCTACTTCTAAAACAGAAATTCCATGATGGTTTTGACTGAACATGCGTCTCGCAGGAGATCGACTGGCTGTATTCAACACAAATATGTAGTTAGGTATTATATTGTAGTGTTTTATTGTTAAGTTTATAGAGCACAATAAAATTTCTTATCAGAGTATTTCATTTGCCGCGTTTTTTTGGGCGATAAAGTGTGAACCGGCGCATGTAGCATACGATGAGGATCCTACTGGCGCTGGTCGTTCTCTGTCGGTGGAGGGACCTGCTGGCACAGGAGCTCACCACGGGCGCCACGGGCACTACGCAGCGGAGCAACACAGGTCAGTGACACCACATCAAACTCTAAGCATTTATTTCAATGCAACCATTTACAGGCACTTTTCAATTGTCAAGGAGTCGATCAGAAAGGTGATGCTGGTAGTAGGTTCCTACGAAGTGAAACGGACGGGAAAGGGCATTTTTAACAAGGTAATGAGAGCCTACTAAGGGATTTTTTTATAAAAACAACATTTTGTTAACATTCTTATAATTTTTAATTAGGAACTCTTACATTAATTATTAAAGTATATTTTAATCACAGTTATAATCAATTACAGTCTTGTATTAGGGTACAATAACGATTTTACAAAAAAAAATCAGTCTCTCCCATTACCCGACACATGCGGGTAATGAGAGCCCATTTAACGCTCATATGGGAAATGGGAGTCATAATTTACTCTTTCCTGAAAATTTAACTAAACATACTTTAAAATATGTGATCTTCGTAATGAATACAAAGAACTTTTTGAAACACATAAAAAAAAACAACAGTAAAAAAATTAAGATAATGAAAGATGCTAGGCTACCCGCTGACTACCATTTTGAAAAGTAATAACATTATGAAATTCTACTTTAAATCTCAATTTTACCAATTGGGCTTGTTAGTGCATGAATCTAGGGATATAATAAGCATAAACATAATAAAAAAGAATATAACTTCATGCCTACCTCGGCGTTGGCAATCAGCAATTTTTTATAAGCGTGGAGCGAAAAACACATAATCGTCCCTCGTGACTTAACGCATGCCACTAACGGCTCGTGTTCATCAGGTAAACTTTCTCGATGGTTGACGAAAGCGGCCGAGTGTTTACGATCTCGCAAATGTGCCTACTTTCCGATCAATCACTATGGCTCCCATTACCCTGTACTCCCTACACATTGTGGAATACAATAAATGATTAATAATTACCTACTATAATAATATTCTGGCTCGATATTGGGTCCTTTCCTCTTTTTAGTGTATATTAATGATCTACTGCATTTACTAAAAAATCAACCACAAATGGTGTTATTTGCTGATAACACTTCCTTAATTTTTAAGGTACTTAAATAGACGTGCTACAAATTTTGACGACGTAAATCACGCCCTACTGCAGGTCCAACATTTGTTCACTGCTATTCATTTAGTATTAAATGGAAAAAAAACTAAGTGCATAAGATTTTCTTTACCAAGTGTCAAGGGTAGTGATTGTGAGATAATATTGAATCAAGAGAAACTAGAATTCGTCGATAAAACTGTTTTCCTAGGGATCACGCTCGATTCAAGGCTACAATGGGGTCCTCATTTAACATCTCTTGCAGGACGCCTAAGATCAGCAGCTTATGCTGTCAGAAAAATCCGTCAATTAACTGATGTAGATATACTGCGAGACTAGTCTATTTTATTTTAGTTACTTTCATAGTATCATGTCTTAAGAGAGACTCTAAAGACATAATTATAGTACTAGAAATAGGGACCTATTAGTTCAACCATTTCAGACTAGCTAAAGTAGACTCATATCTTATGGGGTAAGTACTGTTTAAAATGTTATAATAAAATATCTCCCCATATTCTTCAACTGAATGAAACAAAATTCAAGTCTTGTATAAAACGCACACTACGCAGGCAGGCATATTATAAGCTAGGGGAGTACGTCGCTGATAAAAATGCCTGGCTCAATGCTGGTCCTGCTCAATGCTGGTCCTGCTCTTGATTAACACTTGAAAATACTGTTGGAGCTGCTGAAGATTGTAAGACTATCTTTCCATTGTATAAAATCAATTTCCTTTGTATTGTATAATTGCAGCACAGATGTGAGTTCTATGTACAGACGCCAGCACATCAAGCTACTACAATCTGTCAAAGTTCTTTAATAGATTTTCAACTTTATCGCTATAGCATAAGGTTCAAAGTTGATTGAGAAAATTTGACAGTTTCGGGTAACTTGGCAATCATATCTCTTGGTTTTAGTAGATTTTTATATTTTATTTATCCTTTTGATACATTCTTATTTTGTAAATGTGAGGAATTTGTAAGCCTTGTAGACTTTAGATCTGTAGACCATTTTATATTGTATCAAGTACCTGGTACTTGTTGACAGGCCTACGCTGTCCTCCCATACATATAGAGTACCTAACCATGGAGTTTCTTGCCGGTTCTTCTCCATAGGAAACGACCAATTGGAACCGTGCACCTAGCTTCTGACGTTTCATAAGTGCCCATGTTGGTTTATGTGAAATAAAAATATTTTGATTTTGATTTTGAGATAGAGTCCGTGGAGTCCCTACTGCCCAATAGCTCGCCACATGCTGCCTTGCGGGTTTCTATCATCTCTCTTGGTCTGGCTCCTCACTCTAGACCTGTTCCGGCAAAGTACTCTTCCGGCACAGGCCTAGAGTTCGGAGCGCGCAAGCCCCACCACGACGTCATCGTAGAGATACGGCGGTGGGGGTTATTATTATTATTTTAGGTGACAATTGATAGTTGCATCGCACATGTTTCGTTTGAAACTACGCATGACTGTAAGACATTTTAAAAGAGTAACGATGGAGTTTCTTGCCCATTCTTCTCCATACGAAAACTACTTTTTGGAAGGGGCGACTAGAACCAATTCTATTTTATGTAATGTTTGACGTTCAAAAGTGCCTTTTATGTGCGTACTTATTTGAAAATAAATGCTTTGACTTCGACTCTTTTCCTTTTCCATCTAATATTATCCTACTGTAAGAGTATACGGTAACCCCAAGATATATGAGCATCTAACTAATAGGTATGCTGTTTTTTCAGTCAAAGAGAACTTGAACATCGACGACAAAAGACTGAAGTTCGTGAAAATAATCAGAGATGACCTGCGACGGAACAATGACGACTACGCGCTGCTCGACCAACAAAACCAGCTGGCGTACCCTGCGCCCCCCGCACACCCCCCACGGCCCCAGCCCCCCGCGCCCCGGTCACCTTACCGCAAACGCATGTTACCACCGGGACCTCGTCCGCAGCCGTCGCGCCAGTACCACGACGACATACGGCGGGGGAAGGGTGACATAAACCAATCAATCCAAGACGACAACGCGTTCAGGAGCTACACGCACTCCAAGCATTACAAGATAGAGCGCGCGAACAAGCTCCAGCGGCTGTTGAACAAGGACAAGGTTCGGATGCGAGAGGTAGAGCAGATTGAAGAACACACGACGATTGACACGCTGCCGGAGACCAAACCGACGACGTCTCCCCCACCTGCACCACCCCCGCGACCGCCCCCGCCGCCGACGCCTTCTCCCCCTTCGCCACCCACCCGCAGCAAGCCTCCCCTCAACCCAGAGCCGCGCACGCACTTCACCCCCCAGCGCCGCGACACTCCGCCGCCCGAGGATTCGGAGCAAGAGGCCCCGGTACTACGACAGAGGAAGGAGAAGACCCAGTCGCCGTCGCCAGACCAGCTCGACATGGCGGCTGCGCGCAACCCGCAGATCACACGCATCCGCTTAAAGGTACTTAACATAATCCGAGCCTACCAATGGATAATACCAGCTTATTACTGTCCCGCTGCAGGAAAAAGGCGTCTTCTCATACAGAGAAGGCACGAGCACTGATCACCGCGCTTGCTCAAGACTATAAGTCCAGGTTTCCTCACGATTTATTTCCTTCACCGATGTCTGAGATAAACTCAGAAATTACATATTAATTTACAAAGTCGCACAACTACTTGCCCGAACTTGAACGCACAACCTTAAATGTACTTATTTTATGTTATTGAATCACAAACAAGAGTCCCCTGGATATTTAGTGGTTTCCGCCGCCTACGCACATCTGTTACACCAGAGGCATCGCAGGTGCTTTACCATCCCAGAGACAACTGAACCTCTGAAATGTGTCATGTGCCTGTTATTGCATCGACGCCCATACCCTTCAAGCCGGAATACAACAATGTAGCTTCGCGGAAGTAATAGGTAAGTAATAGTTTCTCGGACGAGGCAGCGTCGGCGCACTTCTCACTGCCGAGTCTATGAGCTTCGCGTTCCTTTGTCGCGATAAAGTTATGCAGCTCCACAAGCTCGTGTTTACATAATTCAGCAGGGGAGTCGCCTAATTGGCAGATTAATTATGCACATTGCTCCTCTCGACGCCTACCTATGCAGTATACCAGCGCAATAATATTAGTCAAGTAGGTGTAGTACGGGTCGCTGGGGCATCAACCACATAGTCTTACATGGATCCAAATGAATATGGCTACAGCTAACATTTAAACAATAGTTGTTTAATAAAGGATGCTATGTAAAGTTGAAACCTCTAAACACAGGCCGAATGTGTTCCAAATCGGGGGGTTCATTTACACTTTTATCCGATATTTTTGGAACAGACTGTAGGTTGATGTTCACCTTTGTGTGTGCAGGGCCGGCTGTGCCAGCGCAGTCTGATGAACCTGGAGGGCCCCACGTACGACAAGCTGGGCAAGGAGGTGATCCCCGAATACAAGTCGCAGAACATGCGCGGCCGACATTTCCACCAGACGCGCTCGCCCGAGCTCGTGCTGCCGCGCTGCTGCAACTGTTGCAAGAAGTCCGTTCTCGGCTGTCAGTGACTTTTAATATGTTTTCTAAAAAAGAGTGTGTCGTCCATTATTACCACGAGATATTTTAAGTTGCTCGTTTTGTGGATAAAAGGACAATTACACATGTCGATGGACATATAGATAAGGAGGTTAGTGCTTGCGCATGGAGAAGTGAGAATATTTTGTCTTATCAGCATTTAATTTAGTCACAGTATTAAAAACTACTTCACTCACTCTACCCTCTCACTGAGAGGTGGCTGTGTCCCAGTAGTGGGAACATTATAGGCTGATTATGTATGTATATATTTTATGTATTAAAAACTACATAGTGAAGCCATTTCGAACAGTTTGTCGCTCGTAATACTATCTAGGTACTTTACCACATTAGTACCGGTCGTCTACATAGTCAGCAAATAGTTTCTGCCGCGATTCCCTTAAAGTCACATAGGTTACGCTTTTGCGTTTAAGGCGTGGTATATAAGGCGTGGTATATAAGACGCGCACATACGTAGTTGTACTCGATACGACAGCCATTTTATTAAAAAAAAAAAAAAAAATGTTGTTTTGAGTTTATAATCTGTTAAATCCATTACATGTAAGTAGGAGATTCTTGATATTAAATAAGTAGTCTTAGCCTTCCTGGAGCTCGCAAGTCGAAACTATTAACGGTCCCAGGTGTGATGCGGCCTTCTGCAACAGATGTACAGATCTTTATAGACGTGTAATACACCCTAGAAATACGGTTAGCAGTGGCCATCGAACAAGCTCTATGAATAACTACGAAAGTGCACACTCACTTGTGCGGGGACCTCATGTAGCGCTGTACCCTGCAACACACACACACATACACATGCCACGTTACGCGCGGATGCGGGGCTTGCTAGTAAACCACTCCGTGCAATCCTACGTACCAGTGGACATTCGACTTCAACCACATCCACTGCATGCTGTAAATGGTAGTCTGGCAGTTTGAAACCTTTTATTTATTGAAGTGAAAACTTCTTTAAGCGCGTTGGGCATTATTTGAGATGGGAAAAAGACTTTGAATTCGCGCCACTGTTACCGTGACCGACACCGCTTCGGATGTGTTCGCCTGTCCTCGAGACGTAGCGAGTACGTCCGTCTTAACGTATTATACGTTTTAACGTATATAATCAGATATGTCAGTGAGCGATGGCAAATATTCTGTTTGTGTTTTGTTTTCACTTCTGTCGGCAATCCCGGAGTGTTTCTTTATTATTTACTTAAACATTTTCGATTTATTGTTTATGTTCGTCGGATATTCGAGCTCTCGATCTCATTACAAAACAGTCAGTTTAAAGTCCGAGTTAAGCTATACATACGATGGCTGTCAATTTCAAGACATTTCGATTCAAATATGACATGATCTGACTAACCATTGGAATATCTGGATTTTAAAAGAGACCTTACTTGACCTCGGAGGCAGAGGTAGTCGGGTAGGAAACACCCACCTTATACCTACTTAAAAAATATTGGACGTATGATGTGTGGAAGTGTTACCAAGGTACTTACAAAATAAATATACCTACTTTACGACACGTAAGTGCTGGTGGTGCACTCACCAGTAGGCGTTTTCTCCGATAGGCACGAGCTCGCGACGCGCACGCACCAGCGGCTCTAACCACAGCGGCGCGACGCCCTGTTGGCAGCAGGCGCAGGCGGGGCTGCGCGCGGGGGGCGCGGGGGGCGCGGGAGGCGCGGGAGCCGCGTCCTGCAGCTCCGAGCACAGCAGTAACAACAGTTCGTTCTGTTGTCCCGCCGGCGAACGCATCAATCGCGAGCACGCGCGCGCGATTTCTACGCCAAGCTCGACCTGCTCACTGCGCTCGTCCTGCTCGTCGCTCTCAGTGCTCTCAAGGTAGATGGAACGCGGCCGGTAAGCGAGGTCCTGCTTGCGGCTGTGTTTGTGTTTCGGTGACGCGGCGGGGGGAGTCTCATCGAGGACGAATGCGCTCGAAGGGATGTTGCTAAAAGGCATATCTTTGTCGACACGCGCACGCTCGTATCGTTCGCTCGCCGCGCTCGTGTCGCTCTCATCGCTCTCTTCGCTCGCATCGCTCATCATCAGAGGGACCAGCAGCTCTATATTCGAGAGGGAATGTGGCTGAAAACGAGATACTCTCTCTGAGATTAGACTTTGAAGTTAACAGAATGTAACGACAATGCAGACTACCTAGCACATAGGTACCTCATGATATTTTCAGCTTTTTCAGGATAACAACCATGACATTGGTGGGTAGTGGATAACATGGATAGTTTTTTTGGTCTTAGAAAGATACTTTTACTCACGTTTTCGCCGAAACGCTGAAACTCTCGGACGGGCTCTGCCAGTACCAGTTGACACTGCGGAGCACACGTTACAGGTTACTATTATGCCCACTGCCCATAACGCATTGTCCAGAACACTTTTTACTATTCTGTACGTACTTCTGCAAAATTATGACGTTGTTTCGAGCCGAAAATTAAAACCCGTGGTATTTAGATAGTAGGTTAGATTTTGTTCGAGTGTCCATGGAGTTTCTTTCCTGTTCTTCTCCATAGGAACTTCCTACGCTTTGGAATGGGCCACTAGCTTCATCTTTCTGACTGACCGACTACTTGACAATTCAAAAGTGCCTGTAAATGTTTCACGTAATTGAGATAAATGCTCGGAGTTTGAGTTTGACTACGAGCAGGATTAGCGACAGGAGAGTGAATAGCTCACCGCGATGAGCCCCAGTAGAGCGCCGCTCCTCATTGTGACGTGTGGTGTGCGTGTCGGTGGCGTGGTGACGGCGTGGCAGCGGCGTGGCGCGCAGTGTGCGCGTGGGTCGTGCGCGCGCACTATATATGACGGTGCGCGGAGAATCATCTCGTTAGCGATTTGGTCACGCTCTCATGTAATTGACACGGTGTAACGCATTCGCGACGCTGTCCTACTATAGATGAGTGATCACTCAAATCTAAATTTAGATTTCTGTGTTAGTGATCAATTGTTCTTATCTACTTACATTAAGTAACTGCATAGAATAGAATACTCTTTATTATGTACACCATATAAATTAATTAACTACATGAACCGCTCGATACTTTTCAATAAGTATTTACAGTATCTTCAAACTCAGCGTACACTAATAATTACTCTTCTGCTTCTGATTCAGTCATTTCTTTATTCATTCTAAATTTTATTAATGCGTAGGTATGTCAATGTTAATTTAGTGCATTAGTAATATTTACATGCATTTAACACACGAACTCGTTACTGTATTGTCGTAGGCTTAGTAATAGTATATTAGTATACATGTGTGCTATGTTGATCATTATACCCGAGGCGGTATTATTCGCGCGAGTCGCAGGCGAGAGCGATAAGGAAGCCGAGAGTATAATGATCAATGCACACGCGTTTCATACGTTTTTCAACACACATGACTATAATTCTGTAAATACATATCTATTATAATCGTGAATCATATTTTGATCAAGATACAACCTGATACTGACCTGCAAATTACAAAGAACGTAAGAAAATTTGAATTTCGCGGTCTACTACTGCGCATTCACCAAACGGAAAAGACCTTGACTGGCGTTCTATTATAGCGGATTCTCACTGAACTAATGTATATTTCTCTATGCCAATCGTACTTCCTAATTCCATACTAACTAAACTATAATTTGATATACGACAACACTACGATCAGTCTAAACATTATTTTGTTTATTATATTTTTTCTATAGGTTGTTTAGCGGTTTTGTCAGTGCCTTTATTTACACCTGCGCGCGCATAGCTAGCGCGGCGCGCGGAAAAACAAAAACAGCGCGCCATTTTCCATACAAGTTAATATTTAACCATACAAGTCTGCTTTTTTCCTCGCAAGTGTGTTGAAAAACGTCTTATGACACGCGCATAATGTATAGTTAGCGCCACGAAAGATGAAACTTGACACACCACGTGGTTTGACTTGCGCAGCACACGATTTTGGGTCTCTAGCGGTATGAGGTCTGAGCGCGGGACGGGACCGGACGTCATAGGGGCGGCGGACAGAGCGCGGGAGGCGGGGTCAAGCCTCTTCTTTCGTGGCGCTAACTATACTATTATGCATTTCGATTCAGTGGTGTGAAAGTAATAGTCCTTCCAGCACATACTGCTAGGAAAGATCAACAAATTAGAGTAGGTAGTTTTTATTTTAAAAACTTTATTGCAGCACTGAGTATTTGATATTAATTTCTACTTGATAACTCCACGCGTTCCTGAGAAAAAGGATCTTGGCAGACGGACAGACAGACGAACTACGAAGTGATCTTATAATGGTTCCGTTTTTCCTTTTGAGGTACGGAACCCTAAAAACTCAAAGAACATTTACATGACATAATGATAACAGTGCTACGAACACACAAAATCAACCTTATACACTCTTTTAACTAAGTTTACTGACTACGTTTAAGCATGTAGATGAATGATTTCAATGATAGACTTTCATGTTATGTTAAGTCATACTTATTTCTTAAATAACGGTGCTTAAAGATATCAGACGGACAACGAATTGATCGTATATAGTTCCTTTTTCCTTTTGAGGTACGGAACTCTTAAAACCATGGTCAGCAAGACTGCCTGTCACCACACAAGCAGCACCCGTTCACGAGCATAACGCGAAGATCAGCCCTTAACCCCCTCGCCATATTTGAGGGAGAAACGGACGGGGAAAAGGAGAATCTAACTGACTGACATATCAACGCACAGCCGAATCTACTGAGACTAGGAATGTGACATTTTGCTCACGGCTTTCTTTATAATGTAGCACTAAGAAGGGGTTTTTGGAAATTCAACCTTTAAGGGGGTGAAACGGAGGATTTGGTTTGTATGAAAAATCTTATTCCAGGAGTTAATAAAGTAGAAACTTGGCACGAATACTTATCAAAGTAAATTATGTAGTTTGGCGTTTTTTGTTTTTCTAAACTACCCCCTAAGGGGGGATTGGGGGTTGTCGTATGTCTGAATGTTAACGCGCGGTCAGCTTAACTCAAAACTCAGTATTTATATTTAAGACCAAAAATAAAGAATAACGTGTAGTAGGGTTTTTAGAAAAACTTGACATGAATACTTACCTAAGAATTTTTAGAGT
Source organism: Hydraecia micacea (assembly GCA_914767645.1). Classification (NCBI taxonomy): domain Eukaryota; kingdom Metazoa; phylum Arthropoda; class Insecta; order Lepidoptera; family Noctuidae; genus Hydraecia; species Hydraecia micacea. The sequence continues at coordinate 140,091 of OU611801.1, read as the reverse complement.
AAAGCATGAAATACATGCGGACGAAGTCGCGGGGAAAGTGCTAGTTTTCTATACAAAAGCTGTTAGACCGCAATATTTATTCCTCAGATAAAAGTTACTTGACTACTGAAAAATCAGGCCTAAATTGATCAACAGGATCGTTTAAGTAGTTGATAGAATAAAGGTATACCCTTTGAACAAAGTTTGGATTTTACTTTAGCTTTAAACGCATTAAAATAAAAGTCTAGCAAAGAAACATATACTTAGTAGTGTTAATATTATGAATAACAGTTTTTAGTGAATATTTTGCCTAAAATATAAGATGTTGGCGAAGATGAATAATTGTGATACCACCGTGAGAATACCAATATCTTTATTAAATACTCTCAGAGAAACTTTAGCACCTAGCTGATAAATTGCTCGAACAGCTAGTTTTTTTAATCAAATATATTCTGAATATCAGCGGCTTTGCCCCACAGCAAAATGCTGTGGGACATAACTCTATGAAAATAACTAAAATAGACTAACCGAGCTGTATCGCCGTCAGTGTATTTTATTTTTCCTGACGGCGTAGCGGCTGAACCGAGCCTTACCGCTAGACTTGATTTATATGTAATCCCACTGAAGTTTGGCATCTACTGTTATACTGCCGAGATTCAAGCACCTCTTGATCTAAGATGATGTTAGGTCCTAGATTGTTGACTTTCGGTAAGGCGAACTTTATACATTTCGTTTTCTTGGCATTGAGAACTAGATTGAGAGTGCACTGTTTACGTCGTCAAAATCTTGTATATTCCTTTCATCTTTAAATATAAGCGATGTATCATCAGCAAACAGTAAAACGTCAGATATACTTACACAAGAAGAAGAATGGACCCAGAATTGAGCCTTGGGGTACACCTACCTGAACTTGTAGCCCGGAAGATTACACACCATTAAAATCTACACATCGGTGCGTTACATTTCACAATCCTTTCAGACTTTTGACTATCCACGTAAAATAATAAAGATAATAAATTAAAATTAAAATGTATTGATATAATATTGTTTTTATTTATTAAATGTCTAGACTAGGAGGTACATTATCGCTGGAGTCACTTGTGCAGGCCGGCGCGCTTGGCTTCCAGTTCGTAGATGAGCAGGCGCCACATCTTCACCACGAACACCTCCGCCTCCTCGTCCAGTACCTGAGGAAGAAAGTACATTTAGAAAGAAAGAATGTTTATTATGTGCAAATAAGACGCATATTCCAAAAAAACACATAAAATACACACTAATGCAAAGTAGCCTAAAACCTCGTCTTCAACACATAGAAGTTTGACAGTACTGTCCATTGGTCATCAATTGAATTCAGAATCTATAAAAATAAATAAAATTGGATCGTCTGTTTGTAATATTAAAATAACCGCTTTTTAACCGACTTCAAAAAAGGAGGTTCTGTATTCGACCCGTATGTATGTATGTTTGTTTGTCCGCGATTTTCTCAAAAACTAATGAACCGATTTTGATAATTCTTTCATTACTAAATGCATATGGATGTATACACGGTACATAATTATACCAAAATAACATTTTTTACAATTTTTGTCTGTCTGTCTGTTTGTTCCAGCTAATCTCTGAAACGACTGAACCGATTTTGACGGGACTTTCACTGGCAGATAGCTGATGTAATAAGGAGTAAATTAGGCTACTTTTATTTTAGAAAAAAAAAAAATGGGTCTCACGAAAAAAAATTCCACGCGGATGAAGTCGCTGGTAACAGCTAGTCTAAGATAATAATGAACAAGTTTGGGGAACAAAAACTCAACGTCATAGAAGACAAAATTCAAATTCCGTTATTTTGAACCTCCAATTAAGACCGCCGTAAAAAAAATCAACTGTTCCCTACATTTTGAAGAGTTATACGAACATAAATGTAGGGAACAGCTGATTTTTTTTTCGCGATTTTAGGTTTGGTCCCATAGTAAAAGTTGTTTGTTATCATGAGTACAATCACGTGTTTAAGTATCGGTCACTAATTACCAGTCACCCTATATAGATTAAAAAAACTATCACCACGCGTGAGAATTGAGATTCGAACCCACGGCTCGCTACGCACTACGCAAATACGATAACCACTTAGCTATCATGCCATATACCGTAGTCGTTGAATTTATGAAATACAATCAGTTGCAAATGAATGTGAGTGTGTGTATATAGTAGAGAATAATAAAAAGCGACGGTATGTTTTTTGTTTCGTTCGACGCTAGCCAGTGTTCGAAATCTGAGGTGTGCGTTCTGTGTTGATACATCACTTACACACACAGATACGGGTTGTACGGGCGCGGAGCCGGCCACCGCCTTGCTGCATATGAAGTCACTCGTGTGTCACACTTCACACGTGTGGTCACACAGTCACACGTCACACTCACCATCTGCACGTCGTCGAGGATGCCCTGCGGCGCGGAGCCGGCCACCACCTTGCTGCATATGAAGCCACTCGTGTGTCACACTTCACACGTGTGGTCACACAGTCACACGTCACACTCACCATCTGCACGTCGTCGAGGATGCCCTGCGGCGCGGAGCCGGCCACCACCTTGCTGCATATGAAGTCACTCGTGTGTCACACTTCACACGTGTGGTCACACAGTCACACGTCACACTCACCATCTGCACGTCGTCGAGGATGCCCTGCGGCGCGGAGCCGGCCACCACCTTGCTGCATATGAAGCCACTCGTGTGTCACACTTCACACGTGTGGTCACACAGTCACACGTCACACTCACCATCTGCACGTCGTCGAGGATGCCCTGCGGCGCGGAGCCGGCCACCACCTTGCTGCATATGAAGTCACTCGTGTGTCACACTTCACACGTGTGGTCACACAGTCACACGTCACACTCACCATCTGCACGTCGTCGAGGATGCCCTGCGGCGCGGAGCCGGCCACCACCTTGCTGCATATGAAGTCACTCGTGTGTCACACTTCAAACGTGTGGTCACACAGTCACACGTCACACTCACCATCTGCACGTCGTCGAGGATGCCCTGCGGCGCGGAGCCGGCCACCACCTTGCTGCATATGAAGTCACTCGTGTGTCACACTTCACACGTGTGGTCACACAGTCACACGTCACACTCACCATCTGCACGTCGTCGAGGATGCCCTGCGGCGCGGAGCCGGCCACCACCTTGCTGCATATGAAGTCACTCGTGTGTCACACTTCACACGTGTGGTCACACAGTCACACGTCACACTCACCATCTGCACGTCGTCGAGGATGCCCTGCGGCGCGGAGCCGGCCACCACCTTGCTGCATATGAAGTCACTCGTGTGTCACACTTCACACGTGTGGTCACACAGTCACACGTCACACTCACCATCTGCACGTCGTCGAGGATGCCCTGCGGCGCGGAGCCGGCCACCACCTTGCTGCATATGAAGTCACTCGTGTGTCACACTTCACACGTGTGGTCACACAGTCACACGTCACACTCACCATCTGCACGTCGTCGAGGATGCCCTGCGGCGCGGAGCCGGCCACCACCTTGCTGCATATGAAGTCACTCGTGTGTCACACTTCACACGTGTGGTCACACAGTCACACGTCACACTCACCATCTGCACGTCGTCGAGGATGCCCTGCGGCGCGGAGCCGGCCACCACCTTGCTGCATATGAAGTCACTCGTGTGTCACACTTCACACGTGTGGTCACACAGTCACACGTCACACTCACCATCTGCACGTCGTCGAGGATGCCCTGCGGCGCGGAGCCGGCCACCACCTTGCTGCATATGAAGTCACTCGTGTGTCACACTTCACACGTGTGGTCACACAGTCACACGTCACACTCACCATCTGCACGTCGTCGAGGATGCCCTGCGGCGCGGAGCCGGCCACCACCTTGCTGCATATGAAGTGTGCAGGTTGTAGGAGGCACATTAAAATGCGATGTATGGAAATTTGTATAATGAATGAAGAAGTATAAGTATTACAGTAATTACAGTTTGAATAATTAATTACTGACGTGTTGACGGTGCCGGGTTGTCGCAATAAAGTAATGGCGGCGCGCGCCGATCGACGGCGCGGGCGCACACGACGTAAAGTTGGTAGTTCCGGGCAGTGTTGCCAACTTTAGTGGCCTCGTTCGACCACAGATTATACATCGTTAACATCCTCCGCCCCCTTGAAAGCCGTGCTTTCAAGAAGCTCTGGATCTGCAACTGGCAGGATGCAGACTTTGTTCAGGGCTCGTCGGACGACTCCTTTAGTTGTGGTTACATCTACAACTCTGCATAGACCGTCTGGTCCGACGAAAAGTTTCTCCACTCTTCCCAAGGTCCACTTCATTGGCGGCAGGTGGTCGTCTTTAATTACAACTACGTCTCCCACCTTGATACGGCCGCTGGATCGACGCCATTTGACTCGCTGTTGTAGCTCGGAGAGAAATTCTTGCGACCATCTTTTCCAAAAATGTTGCCTCAGTTTTTCTAAATGCTGATATCGGTTGATCGACAATTTTTCTATGATGGGAGATGCCAGTGATGTCAACGGGCGCCCGATCAGGAAGTGGCCGGGAGTTAATGGGTTAAAGTCTGACGGATCTGATGACATAGGTGTCAGCGGACGCGAATTCAATATTGCCTCAATTTGTGTGAAAAGAGTGGAAAGTTCTTCAAATGTAAGATTAGAATTACCTGCGATTCGTTTTAAATGGAACTTAGCCGCCTTAACTCCAGCTTCCCAGATTCCACCGAAATTGGGTGCATAAGCTGGACTGAATTTGAACTCGATACCCTCGCTCGCTCCGAACTCAGTCGCGGACTCATTGGCGGCCTTAAGCATTCTGCCCAACTCGTTATTTGCCCCCACATAGTTCCTACCATTATCGCAGTAAATTATGCGAGGCTTTCCTCGTCTGGAAATAAACCTACGTAGGCATGAAATAAATGCATTGGTACTCAACTCACTGACAACTTCAAGGTGCAAAGCCCTGGACCAGAAACAGACAAAAAGACACAAGTAGCATTTACTAGTTCTAGCGCCACGTCCTTTACGGTTAGAAATATGGAACGGACCTGCAAAATCAGTACCACAAATTTCAAATGGAGACGAGGGATTTACTCTAGGATGAGGGAGGTTCCCCATCAAAGTTTGAACGGATTTACCCTTTGTCCGTACACATTTGACACATTTTTTTACAGTTTGTGTAGCAAGAAATCTGCCACCAACGGGCCAGAAATTCTCACGTATCAAGCTAAGTAATTGCTGAGGACCGCAATGTAGTAGACGCAGATGCTCCTCTGCAAATAAAAGTTTCGCAAATGTATGCTTGGAATCAATTAAAATGGGATGTATTTTATTATAGGGTTGCAACGCACTTTGAATGCGTCCCCCGACTCTCAGGATGTTTTCATTATCCAGAAATGGATTCAATGATAGAATATTAGATTTACAATTTACAAATCCTGTTGTTTTTAAAGAATGAATATCCCTTTCAAAGGAATAAGTTTGCGATATTTTAGCTAATGTTTTTAAAGAAGTTTGTAATTCTTGTAGTGTCAGTTTGCCTCTCAATTTATTATTTTTATTTTTACAGTTGTATATAAAACGTTGTACATAGCTTAGAACTCTCTGTAGTTTAGAGAGTTTAGAAAATTTGTCAAAGGAAATAAAACCTTGAATACATTGTGTAGTTAAACTAACCTTCATTTCAGGTAATGTGTTACTTGGTAAGTTAATATTAGGCTGAGGCCACTCATCCTCAGGTTTACTTAAAAAGGAAGCACCGTGCCACCAAAGATTGTTACCTTTAAGATCCTGCGGTTTGACTCCGCGTGAAGCTAGATCTGCCGGATTATCCTGAGTTGGCACATAGCGCCATTCATATTGAGCGGTAAGTTCACGGATTTCTTGTATTCGATTGCATACAAAAGTTTTTAAGGTTTTTGGTTGAGTTTTAATCCATCCCAAAACTATAGTTGAATCTGTCCACAAAACAGCGCGTGAAGTATCAATATTTTTGCTACTTAATGAATGAAGAACCTTTGTAAGCAATCTAGCACCTAATAGAGCACCCATTAACTCAAGACGAGGTATAGTTAATTCCGGTTTTAAAGGAGCTACTTTCGCCTTGGCACAAAAAAGGTGAGTATGTATAACGTCTAGTGCATCGTGTGATTTAACGTACAAGCAAGCACCGTACGCAGTTTGCGATGCGTCAGTGAAACAATGAAATTCTATTTTAATTGGTGCTGGGCAGACCACATGCCTGGGCACCTCAAGACTGGAAATATAGTGCAAATTTTTAATGAATTCTTCCCATTGAAGTTTGATGTTATTTGGGACTTCTTGATCCCAATCATTTTTCAATAACCACAGTTGTTGCAATATTGTCTTTGGAATAATAATAGTTGCTGATAATAAACCCAGTGGGTCAAATACTTTAGAGGACATAGATAAAATATTGCGCTTAGTAACTTTCGATTCAATTTTGAACTCTGTAGAAAATTTTAAAGTATCTGTTTGTGGATACCACTTCAGACCTAGAACCGTGGACTCCTTGTTAAAATCTTGACAATTATTTGTTATAGGAAGATTCTCCAAAATATCTGGAACATTTGTCCGGAATTTGCGCAAAGGAAAACAGGCTTCTGAAAGTTTATTAATGACTTCATGAACAACATTCTTTAAATCTTGTTTTGAGTTAGAACCCGTATTCAAATCGTCGACGTAAAAATCATGCTCAATAACATGCTGTACGTCGGGTTTATCGGCGCATTCACGCGACAACTCTAATAAACATCTTGTGCTCAAAAAAGGAGCCGAAGCCGTGCCATAAGTTACAGTGTTCAGCTGTAGTACCTGCAACGGCATCGTTTCTTCGTCTCTCCACAAAATCAATTGTAGATTTCGCTGAGACTCGTTAACTAATATTTGCCGGTACATTTTTTCTATATCGGCAGTAACAACGAAAGCATTTCGACGAAATCGCAATAAAATTGATAGAAGATCGTCTTGTATGACTGGCCCCACCAGTTGAATGTCGTTAAAGGACTTTCCGGACGTAGATTTGCACGAAGCATCGAACACTACTCGTAATTTAGTAGTTTCACTATTGGGACGCATTACAGCATGGTGGGGTAAAAAATAACCAAAAGACGGACGCTCAATTAGAGAAAGATGACCCAGGCGTTCATACTCACGAATGAATGATTTATAATCCTCCTTTAGAATAGGTGACTTCTTTAGTTTTCGCTCTAAATTAATAAATCTACGACGCGCTACATAGTAAGAGTCACCGAGAGCTTGTTCTGGAGAATCAGTTAGTGGAATTGTAACTAGAAAACGACCGTCATTTAATCGTTTAGTATTCTTAATAAAGATGCTTTCACACAGCTCCTCGGATTTAGAATAAAAATGTTTTTTGATAGGGGGTAATTCTTCTACCTCCCAAAATTTAGTTAATGTTTGTTGAATACTTTGAGAAAAGTTGCATACAGTATTATTATTATGATTTAATTTGCGGCTGATGTCAACACTAGTAGGCCCAGATATTAACCAGCCTAATTTAGAGTGTTGTAATGTAGGTTTGTTTCGACCTAGTTTAATTAACCTTGGGTTTACAATATCCCAAAAGATATCTGCACCTAACAGAATATCGATGTCAGAAGGACTGAAGAACTCAGGATCAGCCAACTGAAGATTGTGAGGTAAGTTAAGTTGTGATGGATCAATGCCCACACTTGGAAGTTTGCTAGTAATTTGTGGTATGACAAGACATGACACAGTGACACAAAAATCGTTTAAACGAGATTTCAATTGTAAATCGCAATATTGAGCCGTATTTACAACAGCGTTATTGATGCCACTAACAGTGACTGGATTTCTCTTTGTGAAGTTTAATTTTAATTTATTTTGTAGGTTTTTTGTAATAAAGGAAGACTGACTGCCATTGTCAAGCAATGCCTTCGCAAGGTAAGTATTATTTTGTTGGTCGACTATCTCGACCAGGGCCGTGCATAATAACACCTGGCTCGCCATCACGACGGATAACGACACTGCAGGAGCAACGCTGGAATTCGACCCAGAAGTTGAAGGTAAGTTTGAATTTTCAATATTATTAGTTTGTTTTGATTCTTCACTTTCATGTAACAACGTACTATGTTTTTTCTTACAGAATTTACACGGACCTCGGAAACAACGATTGACATTATGACCACCGCGAAGACAATTGGGACAAAGCTTATGCTTAGCAACCTCTTTCAGGCGCAAGTCTACACTTAAAGTTTTAAATTTTTCACACTCGTGAACAAAATGACTTTGCTTACAGATAACGCACTGCTTACTGTTTGACCTTTCAGTACTACTTGAAGATACAAAAGATTTCGTCTGCGGGTTTGAACGCTGAGGTTTAACATCTGATTTTCCAAAATACAGAGTTTCTAGAACATCAGCTCGATTCCGCAGGAATTGGTAAAATTCATCAAGAGTTGGACAAACCGATAAATTGTTCCTATGTTCTTCCCAATTGCGACCTGTGGCGCCATCTAGTTTAGAGGCCATCATGTAAATAATAATTGTGTCCCAGTGTTCTGTCGGTTCCTTTAATAAATTTAAGGCACGTAAATTTTTTGTGAAGTAATCAATCATATAACGCAAAGATTTATGTGATTCCTTTGTGATGGTATCAAAATTAAACAGAGACTTTAAATGGTTATTTATCAATAGTCTCTTGTTATCATACCTATCACACAAGAGTTGCCATGACAGCATGTAGTTTTCAGCAGTGAAGGAAACTGATTTTATAACAAGTGCAGCACCACTGTCCAATGAAGACCGGAGGTAATGAAATTTATTAATTTCCGGAATGGAATTATTTTTATTAATTAGAGAGTCAAAAGTGTCACGGAACTCGAGCCACTTCAAGTAGTTACCATCAAATTTTGGAAGTTCTATTGTTGGTAATTTGACATTAGAATTTATTTTGCAGGTTGAACTGCTGCACTCTGAATTATTATCAACGTTTTTATTATTTTGAGAAGAACCGCCTTGAGCCTGAGAAACGTTTTCAATTATCAACTGCGCTTGTGAAATTAAATTACAAAATGTTTCCTCAAACGATTCTCTTTCATTAAGCTCACTTTCAGATTCAAGATCTAGTGCTTCAATTTTAGATTGAAGTTCATCAAATTGAGAGAACAATGCCTGAAATCTTTCTAACTTTAATTGCAACTCGGTAAGTTGTAATTTTGTAACTTGACCGGGATCAATTGATTTCAGGAACTCAACATGTTTTTTGAATAAAGTAATTCTACCCTTTACACTACTGCGAAGCTGCCTAAGCTTCTTAATGTCGTCCGCCATTGTTATTCAGTGAGGGAAGTACCAATGCAAATATATGAAGTGGCAAATAACGTTGAAACAAAGTACTAATAGCCAATACTATATAGGTACAATAAATTGGTACCGACAATCCAATCCCACGAGCCCGGAGCGCAGCGAGTGCAGGCTGATGGCGTCAGCGTCACCTTCAGTTCAGCTTACTCTGCTTATCACCCGCTGTCACCCACGCGCAGCAAGTCGCGCGCACCCGTGCAGCGTAGTCAGGTGTTCCGGTGGAATCTCAGAATCTGGAATAGTCGGCGAATATAATCACTAACTGTGTCTAAACTTATCACAGTATAAAGTGGCGGGAAGTTTTTTACTTGTTTTAGTCGCAGGTAGAAGGTTTCAATAATTATGAAGTAAGGGAACAAGATCGTCTTTGTTACAAATTAGGTAACAAAGGAGTTTGAAGTATTATTACAAATGACGTAGGTAAGTATTGCAAAGTAGGCAATACTCACAGGTAGTTATTGTTGTCTCAGAACAGAACGCTAGACGGAGAAATAAGCAGTCATAGCGCAGATTGTTATTTGGTTGCAATAATGACACGAAGTAGGCGTTTATTTCAGTAATATAGTGAAACGTAAATAAGTAGCAATGTCATGCCCAAGTAATCGTGCGTCCAATCAAACAAAATAAGCTCGAAATGCAAGCGTGCATGTATTAAATTACGTACCGGATCTTGCGAGAGTAATCGCTTATTTTTCCGTAACGTAATTAGATACCTAAAGCTAGGCACGAAGACAGCATAGTACTTATTGTGAGAAAAGTATGAATTTGAACCTCACTAAGAAAGCAATATGAATGTAGGTACCCAAGTATGTATTGTAGGTACGAAGTTCGTCGTTATATTATAATAACGGAAAGAAAAGTTTGCGAAACCGACACACCGTCACACAAGAGACAAATTGAAGTTCACAGCGATAAGTTGAAATAAAATTGTTTACCTCCAAAATGGCTACTTCCTCAACGAACGACAATAAGAAAATCACTTCACCTCAGCATTAGTTTCCACATTCCTGGATTTGGGCAATTTGGATCAGCGATTCCCAGTTGTTGTCGTGGAAGATTCGTTCAGATGCAGCAGGTAGCAGGTACAGCTTGGCTTGTCTCGTCGTTCAACGTCGCTGGTCGCCATGTGCTCTGTGTTGGTCGCGTTGTCCGAGGCGGCCGGCGCGCAATGACTTGCAGAATTCGTCGACTAGAAAGATGCGTTGTTCAGTTGTTCTTGTTGGAGCGTCGATCACTACTTATTAGTGATCGATGTGTTGGAGTCTTGTCGGTAGGTAGATGTTAGTTACGCAGTTACGCTTCTCGCCTCAGATATCACGTCGGGGTCACCAAATTATGTGCAGGTTGTAGGAGGCACATTAAAATGCGATGTATGGAAATTTGTATAATGAATGAAGAAGTATAAGTATTACAGTAATTACAGTTTGAATAATTAATTACTGACGTGTTGACGGTGCCGGGTTGTCGCAATAAAGTAATGGCGGCGCGCGCCGATCGACGGCGCGGGCGCACACGACGTAAAGTTGGTAGTTCCGGGCAGTGTTGCCAACTTTAGTGGCCTCGTTCGACCACAGATTATACATCGTTAACAGAAGTCACTCGTGTGTCACACTTCACACGTGTGGTCACACAGTCACACGTCACACTCACCATCTGCACGTCGTCGAGGATGCCCTGCGGCGCGGAGCCGGCCACCACCTTGCTGCATATGAAGTCACTCGTGTGTCACACTTCACACGTGTGGTCACACAGTCACACGTCACACTCACCATCTGCACGTCGTCGAGGATGCCCTGCGGCGCGGAGCCGGCCACCACCTTGCTGCATATGAAGTCACTCGTGTGTCACACTTCACACGTGTGGTCACACAGTCACACGTCACACTCACCATCTGCACGTCGTCGAGGATGCCCTGCGGCGCGGAGCCGGCCACCACCTTGCTGCATATGAAGTCACTCGTGTGTCACACTTCACACGTGTGGTCACACAGTCACACGTCACACTCACCATCTGCACGTCGTCGAGGATGCCCTGCGGCGCGGAGCCGGCCACCACCTTGCTGCATATGAAGTCCACCAGCGTGGGTTCGGGCTCGCCGATGTACTCGATGATCTTCTTGTTGATCCATGGCCTGATCTTCTTTTCCATCAAAACGTTGTCGATCTGTAGACACAAGAACATCACGTCACTCTCTACTGAGGTACCATACGTTATACTCATAAAACTCCCTGAATTCATTAACTTAATAATGGCGAAAATCACATCAAAATCCATTGTGTAGTAAGGTTGGCACATGATTTTATATGCTTTACCGTGTTTAGGGTTCCGTACCTCAGAAGGAAAAACGGAACCCTTATAAAATCACTTCGTTGTTCGGTGTCTGTCCGTCTGTAAAGACCCTTTTTCTCAGGAACGCGGGGGGGGAGTTATCAAGTTGAAATTAATGTCAAATACTCTGGGCTGCAATCCCTTGAAGCAGTGAAAAAATCTAACTTCTAAGTCAACGTAATCAAAACATACGGGCGTTTATATTCTGTTTATGCCGCATATTTTGACACTCGCAAGGGAATCAAAACCTATAGGGTATTTCCCGTTGACCTAGAATCATGAAACTTGGCAAGAAGCAATGTCATGTAGCACAAGTAAAGGAAAAAATCCGAAAACCGTTGTAGTTACAAACCTACAAATTTGTACGGAACCCTCGGTGCGCGAATCCGACTCGCACTTGACACACATACATATATAATGCTGTATAATAGATACATAAATAAATACATATTATACAATATGTAACAAAAACCCTGTCCGATCCTTAAGAGTATTATTCGGCATCGTACTGCGAACACATATACGTAACCATTTAATGGATTTGAAATTATTATTTTTCCCCAGTGAAAATAATTAAAATAAAATAAAAAATAAAAACTGATCAAAGGCAACACTGATCGCTCGACAAAGTTCACCTACAGTTTTGTGTCAAAGAAGCCGCCTGAGCGAGACGGTTTGTATGATCCTTTGTCATGAACCTGCTTTGTCGCGTGCCGCCAAACAAACTTATACGTCATACCTTGACCTTATGGTTACGCGTATATCAGCTGATATTGTTTTGTAGGCATAGTGATTCGGATTTCAGACCTAATTCTGTTTATCAAGAAACAATTAATTGAAATAAATGTAGCTCTAATAAGGGCTTTTTTTTTAATGTGATGTGTGGCAATGTACATACCGACTGCAGGTCATTAAAACATTCACTTGTTGTTGTTGCACACTTCGGCGATTGTGCTCCACATGTTCACCTCCAACACTAATACACATTAGACACCTTTTCACTAAAAGCCAATGACCAAAAATGGTGCAGTTTTTTTTTGTCGCGGCCATCGATCAAACGTTATTAATTAGATGGAGAATTATATGAAGAACAAAAGTTAATATGGGGTAACACAACCTAACATCAGTCTGAACCGAGTTATATAGAAAATAAATAAATTAATATCCAAAAATGGTGCAGTTTTTTTTTGTCGCGGCCATCGATCAAACGTTATTAATTAGATGGAGAATTATATGAAGAACAAAAGTTAATATGGGGTAACATAACCTAACATCAGTCTGAACCGAGTTATATAGAAAATAAATAAATGAATATCCAAAAATGGTGCAGTTTTTTTTTGTCGCGGCCATCGATCAAACGTTATTAATTAGATGGAGAATTATATGAAGAACAAAAGTTAATAAGGGGTAACATAACCTAACATCAGTCTGAACCGAGTTATATAGAAAATAAATAAATTAAAAATATATATGTTTTTACTTATATTTATCATCTAAAAGCAGGTATCGTATTACCCAGTAACTGGGTTGTGGAGGTCAGATAGGCAGTCGCTCCATGTAAAATAATGGTGTTCAGCTGCATAGACTGCTTAGACTGGAAGCCGACCCCAACATAGTTTGGAAAAGGCTAGGCAAATGATGATGATCATCTAAAAGCAGATTTGTACCTACAGCAGTAGAGTTTATGTCTCAAACTAGGATTTTTTATCTATGCCTGAGCCTGAGCCGACCGTTGCGCGTCGCGTTTTGTGAATATCTTATTGTCTGACCTGTGCTTTGTGTTTTGGACTGAGTTGAAAGGATTCCAAACATGGAAAACTTGGGATGTGTCTCTTGTCAACACACTTTAAATCGCAGTAACAATCGCCAGAGAAGATCTACTACACTAAATGAAGAATTTATGCAAACACATGCATATTTATACAAACATACATACATACATACATACGGGTCGAATACAGAACCTCCTTTTTGAAGTCGGTTAAAAAGATTTAAAACGGCCTTTTCTTTTTTACACCTTCGAAAATAGTAAGACATTGTTTTAATTGCTCTATTTCACAAATGAATTAACAATTTATTGATACGCCACAACATAATACATAAAAAAGTAAGAAGTACAAACAAACTTAATTACAAGCCATACCGCCGTTAAACCCGCGATGGTTGTGTGATATGTGGAATTGTTCACAAATATTTGTAAGCTGTTTTGATTAATAAAAAAATAAGTGAAGCGATCTCTTCCAGATAACCTTGGATGGAGAGGAATAACACACAATAACATAGATGGTGACTTATCTCTTTCATCTGTTTATCTAGATGACTTCTTTATTTCTTACATAAAAATTCAAGTTCAAATATAATATATCATCTCGGACTGCATTTGTCGAAAAATCTTTTATCAATTCATTTTTGTGATAGGCTTATCATATACCGACAAATATTACAACGATGGCCGCGGTAAAAAAAAAATGCACCACTTCCCATAGTGATTTGGTCATTGTCTTTTGCAGGGCACTTGTGATGTGACTTGTGTCCGATTTGCGTGGGGTCCGCGGCAAACATATCCAGCACTTGTTCCTCGATTTCAACGTTGCGCTCTCGTGGTCTTCCAGCATCAGCGGCCTGTGACTCGTGCTCATGAACACTGCCTGTGGTGTACACACGGTTATGCAGGCGTTGGAACACACGCTCTGACGGCGACAGTACTGTCACAAGCGCACCTCATACGTTCTACGCGCAGCTGCATAATTACAGTCGGTCTTGCCTAAGTACATCAACACATAAAAAAATCCTGATTGGAATACATTATTCGCGAAACTTTAGCGGCACGTGATACGTACGGACGTCCGATCGAAAGCTATCTCCACGAAAGACTGGCAAGTTGGTAACAAATAGCGCGCCGGTAGGTAACCAGTCGGCGACATCAAAGAGTCGGCGACTCCGCGGCGACGGCCTACAACGCGGTAGTGTATGGCGGTGTTCTTTGAAATAAAAATAGGTAAAAATAAAAAGATTTTGCCGACGGGTGGAGTGTTGTCAACTTATGAAAATTTGCCATATTCGGTGTTACTACCCTACTTCACATGGGGGGGGGGGGGGGGGAGCTACCCTAAAAAAAATATTTTCCAAAATTTTATTTTACCACTTCGTCGGCGTAATTGATATACAAAATTACAGCTTTCTAGTACTAACGGTCTCTTAGCAAAACCTCGGACAGACAGACAGACGGACATGATGAGGGTAAGGGTTCCTTGTCAGAAGAACTACGGAACCCTAGAAATTTAATAAAAGGTACTCTTTTTTTATTAATCTGTACTCTTTATTTACCCTCTCTGAAATCAGATCTCTACTCTACTTCTTCTAGAAAAAGTAGGCAACCCTACTCCACACTGCGTCGGGTCTCGTCGCGCAATAAACAAGTCCGCACTTCGTCGCGTTTCGTCGCACACTGATTAAGGCGACAGCGTAGGCCACAAGTATATACAACGACTATTTCATATTTTCGCGTCGCATCGCGTCGCGTTGCGTCGCGTCGCATTACCGCGTTTGTCGTTCACCTAGGACAACGGGTTAGATGTCCTTTCCCGGGACTCAAAAATATCTATACCAAATTTCATCTAAATCGGTTCAGTGGTTTAAGCGTGAAGAGGTAACAGACAGACACACTTTCGCATTTATAATATTAGTATGGATTGCTTTTGTAAATATGTACGAATGAAGAATGAGTGAATAATGGCATTTTAGTACATTGGGGAAAACGAAGTCAAATATCGAACGGTTGTTTTTGCAAAAACTTAGTTTGGCGCATAGAATGCGTGACGCCTTCGTGATGGATCTTTTTACACCCTGTATATTGTCACAAAAACTCAGGTTAGACTACACAGCAGCTAGTTGAGGGTACACACCTGTGCTGTGTCGAGCTTGTACTGGAACAGCTGCTCCTTCTGCGTGGGTATCTTGTCGATGAGGCTCTTGATGTGCTTCCTCTTCTCCTCGGCGCTGCGGCTCTCCTTGTCGTCCGCGCCCGCGCCGGCGCCTGCGCCGCCCTTCTTGCCTTTGTCTTTCTTCTCTTTAGCTACAATGAAGCATCATTTATTTATCAAGTAGAAACATATTGATTACTTAGTGCCGAGATGAAAGGAAGAAAAATATGTATTCGACACAAATAAGACGTTATACAATTCCACAATAAGAGGGAAAAGTTTAACAACGTTGCTTGACGTTACGGCAGGGCACAGTAAATTGGTCACACCAAGATCATGAATAATTTGAAAATTGCGTTATAGGTAACCAAAATCGGCACTTAATTAGTTTTTGTTTGTACAGTAACCATGTAACACTAACATTGACAACAAATAAACAAAAACTAATTAAGTGCCGATTTCAGAGCGACAAAAAAACGGTGTGTTGTTTAAACAAGGACCACGCCTGTACTCCCAGAAGTATTGGACAGAGGTGCACAGTACGCCAACACTTCGTCAGTTATGTTTAACTAGTAGACATTTTACAAAGGGTGACAATAGACGCGATTGTCGCAAAAGCGATCTTTTAAAGACAAACTTTGGATGGATCGAATTGTCTAGCAGCGTGTAGCTCATTGAATACTCACGGCGCGCGTGCTCTTGTGGGTGCGCGTGCGCAGGCTCGTCGTCGTCGCCCGCGAAGGCCGCGTGCACGCGCCGCACGCGACACGCGTCCGCTGCAACACGAGCCACGCGTTCGTACAACAAGCCATCCCATCGGCAGGAATTACAAACATTCATCCTCAATTATTATAAGGGATGAATTTTCAAAAATACTACTTTAGTGCTCACTTTCGCAATACTTGGAACTCTTGTGCAAAATTTCAAGCTTCTAGACCCAGCTGGTTAGGCCGTGCAATTAATGAATTTAATATTTTTGTTACCTAGATATCAAAATTCACAGCAATTTTCGCTTTTGCCTCGAAAAAGTTTAAGAAGTTTATGTAGCAATCTTTATTAAGTTCTTAAAGTCTGTTCCAAAAGTATCAGCAGGGAATTAGCACATTTTTCTGCATTTAGAAGAACTTTATATCTCACTAGCTTACAACAATTATTGGTTGAATAACTTTATTAAATTGTAATTGAAAATTAATCTACGAAAATTGAGGCTATACATAATATTAACCTCATTTGTCAAATGCACTCAATTTGTAAGTGGAGCAACAAACTGGCATCCTCAGGTACGTATCCTGATTGTGATTGTTTACATTTTCATCTGATTCTTTTGGAACAGACCATAGAAACTTTTTTGCAGAGCACAAATCTTAATAAACGATGAACATTTAGGCCCACTTGTACGATCAATTACTTAATGCATTTAACGCTATACTCCATTTACATTGCATTAGACAGAAGTTAAAAAAGGCTCTTTTAGGGGCACACTTTGTAATAAAAGTACAACAAACATTATTTCAGTCAAGATTGATGTGGAGTTTAATATAATCAATTTAAATAACAGCAGTCACACTTAATTGTACTTATTTAACCTATCTACCTTCTGAAATCACATGGCTTTCATTCAATATTATTTAGTTTTTACATAAAATATTGTCGTGTCAATGTTTAAAATCTAAAAGAAGCAGGGGCGGACAGTACCGGGAACGTTTTTCATGTCACTATAACTCTACCAAATCTAAAATGTTACCTATTCCCTTCATAAGTTGTGGCAGCACGTGTTTTTTATTTTGTCGGTTTATGATTCTATTCTATTGTAATTTTTGACGTTCAAAAGTGCCTTTAATGTGCCTATTTCGAAATAAATGATTTGACTTTGACTTTGAGCAGTGACTAAATTGTTAAGTGGTGATTTGTTTGGTTTGTTGAAAACACAATATGGACATTCTATTGTGATAAAAGTTGTTTTTAATAAACTGATTGTTGCTAAAAAAATTTCATTTCATGTACCTATCCAAGCATCGTGACGAGTAGATAGATAGAATATTATGCTTTATTGTATGCCATACATTGTTACTTACAAAAAAAGTACATAAATTATTTATTAAAATTGTTTGAACTTAACTTGAAAATAAAAGGTTTCATACTCCTGCTTCTGCGAGCCTCTTTTTTTCTAATGTTATAATAAATGGAGTATAAATGTGTTTAAAACACCATTCTGTCTCTCCATCTTCAAACGATTGACAGAGATAGAAAGATTTATTGATTTGTGGTGCAAATAAGTGGGTCTAAATAAACTTAAGAGCTCGTACATGCGGCGGTCGTGAGTACGATATTTAAGTATATCATTAGTTGTTATGTAACATATCGTCCTGACGCTCGCCGTGTTGTGTTGACGTTACCTCGCGCCAGGCAGGGCGCCGGCCTCCAGGCTAGCGCGCAGCGGCACAAACATAAGGCACAGAGTGAGGCATACATCATATTATTATAACAATCGTGAACATACTGTTACGATGGCTCCGTCCGTCACTTACGAGTTTCCAGTGAGATGGCATTACACATCGGCGAGTAAACAACAATAAAACAATTTATTAGTATAGCTTTGGAATGCATGTTAATAAGAGGTGCTATACATTTGTTCGGCATGGCATGATTCGGCACAGCCGGGCGGCAAAATCAAAAATGGATTCTTGAAAAGCCAGCTTGGCTCCATTTCGCCGAGCCGACCCGAACCTGATACATCTAGGGTAGATGAACTCAATTTGCGAGATCGGTACGTGCCGAATGGAACACGAATACGTGTAGCACCGCTAAGAGAGAACACAAATATTGATAGATAGATTGTGTGTGAGCGGAGAATGCAAAGGTTACGGAGGATGCGACAAGGCATCCCACGAAATTCAAATTTACTTACGTTTTTTTGCAATTTGCAGGTCAGTGTCAGGTAGTATGTAGATTAAAATATGATTCGCGACCGTAACAAAGAATCTGTGCTAAATTATCATCATTAGAATCAGCAATACGACTCCATGAGTTAGAATTGGCCTCAAATGTCAAGATTTCATTAAATAATCATTCAATAGGGTAATATGATATTAGACCGATGGGACGGCAATCCGACACGCCCGGAGAGATCAGGCGCAGGAGCAACGACGACACGTGCTGTGTGCGTGGGAGAGGGAGTGCAGCTGTGTGTGCGCGTGGGAGAGGGAGTGCAGCTGTGTGTGCAGGCGCAGGAGCAACGACGACACGTGCTGTGTGCGTGGGAGAGGGAGTGCAGCTGTGTGTGCGCGTGGGAGAGGGAGTGCAGCTGTGTGTGCAGGCGCAGGAGCAACGACGACACGTGCTGTGTGCGTGGGAGAGGGAGTGCAGCTGTGTGTGCGCGTGGGAGAGGGAGTGCAGCTGTGTGTGCAGGCGCAGGAGCAACGACGACACGTGCTGTGTGCGTGGGAGAGGGAGTGCAGCTGTATGTGCGCGTGGGAGAGGGAGTGCAGCTGTGTGTGCAGGCGCAGGAGCAACGACGACACGTGCTGCGTGCGTGGGAGAGGGAGTGCAGCTGTGTGTGCGCGTGGGAGAAGGAGTGTAGCTGTGTGTGCGCGTGGGAGAGGAAGAGCAGCTGTGTGTTCGCGTGGGAGGGAGTGCAGCTGTGTATGCAGGCGCAGGAGCAACGACGACTCCTGTCGTGCGCGTGGGAGAGGGAGTGCAGCTGTGTGTGCGCGTGGGAGAAGGAGTGTAGCTGTGTGTGCGCGTGGGAGAGGAAGAGCAGCTGTGTGTTCGCGTGGGAGGGAGTGCAGCTGTGTATGCAGGCGCAGGAGCAACGACGACACCTGTCGTGCGCGTGGGAGAGGGAGTGCAGCTGTGTGTGCGCGTGGGAGAGGAAGAGCAGCTGTGTGTTCGCGTGGGAGGGAGTGCAGCTGTGTATGCAGGCGCAGGAGCAACGACGACACCTGTCGTGCGCGTGGGAGAGGGAGTGCAGCTGTGTGTGCGCGTGGGAGAAGGAGTGTAGCTGTGTGTGCGCGTGGGAGAGGAAGAGCAGCTGTGTGTTCGCGTGGGAGGGAGTGCAGCTGTGTATGCAGGCGCAGGAGCAACGACGACACCTGTCGTGCGCGTGGGAGAGGGAGTGCAGCTGTGTGTGCGCGTGGGAGAGGGAGTGCAGCTGTGTGTGCAGGCGCAGGAGCAACGACGACACGTGCTGTGTGCGTGGGAGAGGGAGTGCAGCTGTGTGTGCGCGTGGGAGAGGGAGTGCAGCTGTGTGTGCAGGCGCAGGAGCAACGACGACACGTGCTGTGTGCGTGGGAGAGGGAGTGCAGCTGTGTGTGCGCGTGGGAGAGGGAGTGCAGCTGTGTGTGCAGGCGCAGGAGCAACGACGACACGTGCTGTGTGCGTGGGAGAGGGAGTGCAGCTGTATGTGCGCGTGGGAGAGGGAGTGCAGCTGTGTGTGCAGGCGCAGGAGCAACGACGACACGTGCTGCGTGCGTGGGAGAGGGAGTGCAGCTGTGTGTGCGCGTGGGAGAAGGAGTGTAGCTGTGTGTGCGCGTGGGAGAGGAAGAGCAGCTGTGTGTTCGCGTGGGAGGGAGTGCAGCTGTGTATGCAGGCGCAGGAGCAACGACGACTCCTGTCGTGCGCGTGGGAGAGGGAGTGCAGCTGTGTGTGCGCGTGGGAGAAGGAGTGTAGCTGTGTGTGCGCGTGGGAGAGGAAGAGCAGCTGTGTGTTCGCGTGGGAGGGAGTGCAGCTGTGTATGCAGGCGCAGGAGCAACGACGACACCTGTCGTGCGCGTGGGAGAGGGAGTGCAGCTGTGTGTGCGCGTGGGAGAGGAAGAGCAGCTGTGTGTTCGCGTGGGAGGGAGTGCAGCTGTGTATGCAGGCGCAGGAGCAACGACGACACCTGTCGTGCGCGTGGGAGAGGGAGTGCAGCTGTGTGTGCGCGTGGGAGAAGGAGTGTAGCTGTGTGTGCGCGTGGGAGAGGAAGAGCAGCTGTGTGTTCGCGTGGGAGGGAGTGCAGCTGTGTATGCAGGCGCAGGAGCAACGACGACACCTGTCGTGCGCGTGGGAGAGGGAGTGCAGCTGTGTGTGCGCGTGGGAGAGGAAGAGCAGCTGTGTGTTCGCGTGGGAGGGAGTGCAGCTGTGTATGCAGGCGCAGGAGCAACGACGACACCTGTCGTGCGCGTGGGAGAGGGAGTGCAGCTGTGTGTGCGCGTGGGAGAGGAAGAGCAGCTGTGTGTTCGCGTGGGAGGGAGTGCAGCTGTGTATGCAGGCGCAGGAGCAACGACGACACCTGTCGTGCGCGTGGGAGAGGGAGTGCAGCTGTGTGTGCGCGTGGGAGAAGGAGTGTAGCTGTGTGTGCGCGTGAGAGAGGAAGAGCAGCTGTGTGTTCGCGTGGAAGGGAGTGCAGCTGTGTATGCAGGCGCAGGAGCAACGACGACACCTGTCGTGCGCGTGGGAGAGGGAGTGCAGCTGTGTGTGCGCGTGGGAGAAGGAGTGTAGCTGTGTGTGCGCGTGGGAGAGGAAGAGCAGCTGTGTGTTCGCGTGGGAGGGAGTGCAGCTGTGTATGCAGGCGCAGGAGCAACGACGACACCTGTCGTGCGCGTGGGAGAGGGAGTGCAGCTGTGTGTGCGCGCACACGTCTGCACTATAATATCTCCCGCGTCGAAGGCTAGTCTCCGTTGAGATTGGCCGCCGTGGCGGAAATACGGTCTGGAGGACTTTACTTATTTATGATATTAGAACATTGTATTGATGATTTTTATAATTAAAATTCTATAAATAAATCTTTTAAACGGTTGCGAATCATAATTAGACCAACATACAACCTGATATTGATCTGCAAATTGTAAAAAACGTAAGAAAAATTGTAAACGGGCTTCCCTGTCGCTTTCGCCTTAAAGCGGGCGGCGCGGCCGGTGACTCACCGTTGGGCGTGTCGGTGCAGTTGTTGGGGCTGAGCTTGTGGTGGTTCTTGAAGCTGATGGTGATGGGCGAGCTGCCGGTCGACGTCACGCTCTGCAAGAGGAGCATGATTGTGAGCAACTAGCATGTCTGGCGCACGACACAAATATGTTAACACAATACACGGTGTAAAAAAATCTGTTGTTGGTCCACTAGAAAAAATCAACTCAACAAGTACTGTTGAAATTAGCAAGTCCATCATGTAACAAAATAGTATTCAAAAGCTTACCTACCATAACGTCACGTGTTAAAGATCAAATTGGCATAACTGTATTCTATAATATTTGTCTACCTTGAACAAGTCGTTCTAGTTCGTGAAGCTCGAAATCGAATAACACATTTATCTACTGCTAATTGCAGAAGGTTCAAATTCGTCTAACTTTTAATGGGTTAACTAATGTCAGGGTGGGTTTGGCAATAGCTATCACCGACTGTACATTGAGGGCTGCATTGTTGTCAGCTATGAAGCATATCGATACGACATAATGTGGTGCATGTCTTGTTGGAGAATCTGTCAATCTACTCAGGTGTTCGTGTGTGGATGTGTGTGTGTGTGTGTGTGTGTACTGTCCGACCGTAGCAGATTTGCCAAAGATGTAAACAACAATGGCCGCTCGAAATTGAATAAAAACGATAAATAAGAGTTTTTATTAAGTAATGTTAGTTTGTGGCGGCGGGGTCGCTGTCGCTGTCGATGTGTGCGTGTGTGTGTGTGTACTCACGTGGCGCGGGTCGGGCGGGTGCGGCGGGGAGGCCGGGGAGGCGGCGGGGTCGCTGTCGCTGTCGATGTGTGCGTGTGTGTGTGTGTACTCACGTGGCGCGGGTCGGGCGGGTGCGGGGGGGAGGCCGGGGAGGCGGCGGGGTCGCTGTCGCTGTCGATGTGTGCGTGTGTGTGTGTGTACTCACGTGGCGCGGGTCGGGCGGGTGCGGCGGGGAGGGCGGGGAGGCGGCGGGGTCGCTGTCGCTGTCGATGTGTGCGTGTGTGTGTGTGTACTCACGTGGCGCGGGTCGGGCGGGTGCGGCGGGGAGGCCGGGGAGGCGGCGGGGTCGCTGTCGCTGTCGATGTGTGCGTGTGTGTGTGTGTACTCACGTGGCGCGGGTCGGGCGGGTGCGGCGGGGAGGGCGGGGAGGCGGCGGGGTCGCTGTCGCTGTCGATGTGTGCGTGTGTGTGTGTGTACTCACGTGGCGCGGGTCGGGCGGGTGCGGCGGGGAGGCCGGGGAGGCGGCGGGGTCGCTGTCGCTGTCGATGTGTGCGTGTGTGTGTGTGTACTCACGTGGCGCGGGTCGGGCGGGTGCGGCGGGGAGGCCGGGGAGGCGGCGGGGTCGCTGTCGCTGTCGATGTGTGCGTGTGTGTGTGTGTACTCACGTGGCGCGGGTCGGGCGGGTGCGGCGGGGAGGCCGGGGAGGCGGCGGGGTCGCTGTCGCTGTCGATGTGTGCGTGTGTGTGTGTGTACTCACGTGGCGCGGGTCGGGCGGGTGCGGCGGGGAGGGCGGGGAGGCGGCGGGGTCGCTGTCGCTGTCGATGTGTGCGTGTGTGTGTGTGTACTCACGTGGCGCGGGTCGGGCGGGTGCGGCGGGGAGGCCGGGGAGGCGGCGGGGTCGCTGTCGCTGTCGATGTGTGCGTGTGTGTGTGTGTACTCACGTGGCGCGGGTCGGGCGGGTGCGGCGGGGAGGCCGGGGAGGCGGCGGGGTCGCTGTCGCTGTCGATGTGTGCGTGTGTGTGTGTGTACTCACGTGGCGCGGGTCGGGCGGGTGCGGCGGGGAGGCCGGGGAGGCGGCGGGGTCGCTGTCGCTGTCGATGTGTGCGTGTGTGTGTGTGTACTCACGTGGCGCGGGTCGGGCGGGTGCGGCGGGGAGGGCGGGGAGGCGGCGGGGTCGCTGTCGCTGTCGATGTGTGCGTGTGTGTGTGTGTACTCACGTGGCGCGGGTCGGGCGGGTGCGGCGGGGAGGGCGGGGAGGCGGCGGGGTCGCTGTCGCTGTCGATGTGTGCGTGTGTGTGAGTGTACTCACGTGGCGCGGGTCGGGCGGGTGCGGCGGGGAGGGCGGGGAGGCGGCGGGGTCGCTGTCGCTGTCGATGTGTGCGTGTGTGTGTGTGTACTCACGTGGCGCGGGTCGGGCGGGTGCGGCGGGGAGGGCGGGGAGGCGGCGGGGTCGCTGTCGCTGTCGATGTGTGCGTGTGTGTGTACTCACGTGGCGCGGGTCGGGCGGGTGCGGCGGGGAGGGCGGGGAGGCGGCGGGGTCGCTGTCGCTGTCGATGTGTGCGTGTGTGTGTACTCACGTGGCGCGGGTCGGGCGGGTGCGGCGGGGAGGGCGGGGAGGCGGCGGGGTCGCTGTCGCTGTCGATGTGTGCGTGTGTGTGTACTCACGTGGCGCGGGTCGGGCGGGTGCGGCGGGGAGGGCGGGGAGGCGGCGGGGTCGCTGTCGCGGTCGATGTGTGCGTGTGTGTGTACTCACGTGGCGCGGGTCGGGCGGGTGCGGCGGGGAGGGCGGGGAGGCGGCGGGGTCGCTGTCGCTGTCGATGTGTGCGTGTGTGTGTACTCACGTGGCGCGGGTCGGGCGGGTGCGGCGGGGAGGCCGGGGAGGCGGCGGGGTCGCTGTCGCTGTCGATGTGTGCGTGTGTGTGTACTCACGTGGCGCGGGTCGGGCGGGTGCGGCGGGGAGGGCGGGGAGGCGGCGGGGTCGCTGTCGCTGTCGATGTGTGCGTGTGTGTGTACTCACGTGGCGCGGGTCGGGCGGGTGCGGCGGGGAGGGCGGGCGCGGCGGCGTGGTGCCGGCGTCGGAGGAGGGCGGGGAGGCGCGGCGGTGGCGGCGCGGCGGGGAGGCCGGGGTGGCGGGCGGGGAGGCGGCGGGGTCGCTGTCGCTGTCGATGGGCTCGGCCTCAGTGGGCAGCTGGCGCGACGCCGCCAGGCGCAGGTAGCGCTCGCGCTCACGCGCCGCTCGCTCGCGCGCCTGCAACACCATAGCACAGAACACATAATTACTATTAACACGTAGTACTTCAACTCGGCTCGTAGCTAAATAATAGCAGCCGCACGAGTCGATCGAAGGATCGTGATAGGTCTCAATATGTATTGGACCGTTTATTACATATCGAGACTCTTTCGCGCCTGCTCGTATTCCAAATAATTTCAAAATTGTAGGCCGCCAATTTATTGATTTCTGAGTCGATTTCTTTCAAAATAGATTCTTGAGTATCCGTATCCGCCCGTAAGCCAAACACGAATCTGCATTCAAAATGAAGGAGGGTTATTTAATAATAGTTGAGTAGGACACCGTCTCTCTGGTCGGCAGTCGGAAGCTGCGTACCTCGCGGCGCGCCTCCTCGCGCTGCTCGGCGCGCGCGCGCTCCCGCTCGCGCTGCTGCTCCAGCTGCAGGCTGACGTCGATGAGCAGGCGCGGCGCGTACTGCGCGTCGTGCGCGGCGCGGGCGCGCTCGTAGGCGGCCAGCGCGGCGGGGTCGTCGGCCGCGCGCGCGCCCCACACGTGGCGCCGCAGCGAGCCCAGCTCCGCCTGCTCGCGCGCCCGCTCGCGCGCGTCGCCCGACGCCTCGCGCACGCGCAGGCCCAGGCGCCGCTGCAGCTCCTTGCCCCTGTCCATCGAGACACGTACACTCACTGGGAACCTAGCACTGTAGACTGTCTGCGGAAGGAGGTTCCCTTCCACATCGAGTAAAGACTAAACCAGTTAAGTCTTATTGAAGAGAGGAGCGTATTAACACGAGCTTCCTTGCTTGAAAGGAGCCTGCGATTATTATTTTTTTCAGGCAGGCTGGCAGAAAATACGTGGCCGTCACGAGACACCCAGCAGAAAGGAGAGCATAAATTCGTCAATTTTATACTTGTAATGTACAAGGTTATCTTGTTTTATGTTACAAAATTAATTTAAGGTGCCGGCGTATCATGCGTAGTTCACACAAAAGTAATACCCAAAATCAATACATAGCATAAAACAAAGTCGCTTCCCGCTGTCTGTCTGTCCCTATGTATGCTTAGACCTTTAAAATTGCACAACGGATTTTGATGCGGTTTTTTTTTAATAGTAGTGTTCAAGAGGAAGGTTTATAATATATGCATATTATAGTAGAGAAAAGCCGAGAAATTCAAAGACTTGTATTGTGATGTCGCAACAAACATATTTTTGTGCCCTTACATTGCAAACGCTGGCTAAACCTTACGAGATAGATCAATTTAATGTACCAAGTACAGAATTGTATATCTTAAAAAGATCGATAAATAAGTCCGCGATGGTATATGTTTATCTTCTAACTCTAAGGATAATCTACAGTAACCATTTTTATCTTTTTCATATTACAAGAAAAATATGGGTTATTCACAAAGCTATTTTAAACAATGCGGTGTTATTCCTTATCCAATTAAATACATTAGATACGTTGTGCATTAATCGTGTAAATCAAAATTGCCCTTTATAGCATATCATTAAAATGAATATCCTAGAAGATATCAGAGATTTAAAAAGCGGGGGCAGAGCGGCTGGCGGGGCGGTACGAAGTTCACCGGGTCAGCTAGTAATTTATAAATCAAACGTATTCTTAAGGTAGTGTGTATTTATTCCGATTGGATTACAGAATATCTAGGTTCCCAAATATATATTTTGAAAGGACTCTGATATAAAGACGAGATATGAGGAATTACAAATTTCTATAGAAAACTTATTTTTCCCATGACTCGTCTTTAAGTCAGTGTGAAAAATGATATGGCTAGAAAGGCGACGGCGACGACTAATAGACGAGTATGGAAGAAAAGACATGCGACTACCTCAAATAAATTAGGAAAAGCGCAAGAGAATCATGATATTTCCTCAATCGAACCGTTACTCACTTGTAGTACTTGTGGTCGTCCCTTTCATCGTCATAGTCCTCTAAAAACTCCTTCAGCCGCTTGGCCTCTCGCTCTCTCTCTTCCTCGCGACACCTAAGAAAGGAAAATAGGTTTATTTGACATAGACATACGTGCACATAAAAGAGATAAGCAAGGTAATTCGAGGTCTTGCGATCATTTTTTTACACGTTATATTGAAATTAGGCTTAACACTCCTTGAACGTCAAAACACATAAAACAGTCCCTCGGCACGCCGCCCCTCACTACTTCCTGGTGCTTTAGTTATGAAGAAGTTGCGCAACCAACTCTCCATACCCGATAGGCTGTTGATAAATCATTCAACCAATCGCAGTATTATGTGCGCTTGACAGTTTGTCACAGGGTTCCCCCTATCTGGCAGAATCTTGATGCTCCGAAATTTATTTGGCATAACACACTTGGCATAATCTTCTTTAGATGAATATTTTAAGGAATAAAAATTATTTTACATAATTATTGTTTAACCGAATGTTTATATGTCCGAATTTACAATGGCATACTTTTAAGATGGCAGGATTTTATTTGGCATCTTTGGCAGAGATAAAATTCCGCATAGTTTCGTTTAGCAAAACGTTTATTTAGAGCGATGATTATTCGGTACACTCGGCATACTATGAAGATGGCAGAATTGAATTTGGAATAATTGAATTAGGCATATTGGTTTTTGTATAAAATAGCATTTTGAACCTTAATTAAGATGAAAAGATTGTCTTAAAAAGTGAATATGTTGTGGTACAAAAGTTAGTGACAGAAACGAAGCGCTGCAGAACCGACTCCACGTAGTGCTGTGTGCACTACCCGAGTGGCCTGCTGCTACCTGCAGGCTTGCTGCGTGCATGCTTCTTACAGGGAAATAAAAACTATATGTTTGCAATCGACTGTTTCATTCACTGGTCATTATGATACAAGTCTTTCAATTATTATGAATATCAAATGTATGCCAAAAGACGATTCTAACTGTGAACTTTCTGCGATATGATGGTTCTACTTTTTAATTAGTATGGATATGAAATGTATGCCTAAGAATGATTCTGACTTACAAAATTATGAGTTTTCAATGTATGATATATGAGTGTCTGCCAATTGATTTTCTGCGAAATGAAATTTATGCTATCCGCTATTGTGCAACATAACATTATGACATAAAAAGTTCTGCTATAAAGGATGAACCCTTTGTCACATTCATTTTGCGATAATGTTCATTCGAGAAACTGGCCCCTGCTCAGGTTTAAAAATAAATATATTTGTGTATAAATTATACAAATATCCACCTCTCTCTCTCTCGCTCCTTCTCGTATTCCTTCTGCTTGCGCCGCTCGCGACTCTCCCAGTTCCGTAACCTGTAGCAATATCAAACGTTTAGATTATAATTAGACTAAGAGCGAATACTTTTTGAACATCCTTTCTTTAATGGTTCCAAAACTTGGTATGAGTGATGACTAATATTAGTAGTATCGTAGACTCATAGATACTTCGATTTATTGACCATTATCAATTTTTATGAATACTTGGTACTTGTTGACAGACCTACACTGTCCTCCAATACCTATTAACAGTGTACTTTGAAAACATTGTAAAAGCCAATTATTTTTAAAAGAGTAACTATGGAGTTTCTTGTCGGCTCTTTTCCATAGGAAACAATCAACTGGAACCATGCACCTAGCTTCTGACGTTTCATATGTGCTCATGTAGGTTTATGTGAATAAAATATTTTAATTTATGAATTTTGAAACAAATAATTTAATTCAAAGCAGGCATGGTAAATAAGTGATAAACGGATCGATGGTAATATGAAGAAGTTACACTCTCAAAAGTTTTTGAAAGGGCAATTCCCGTCCTTGTAGCGCGAAACGGACAATGTACATAAGTATGTTGTTGCTAGTATGCAGATGTGACGTCCCATCTAAAGAAGTTCCAAAATAAAAAAAAAAAAAAACTATCAAAACATCCACTGAAATTATCTTCTAATAGAAAAAGAACAATAATAAAAAATAGTCATCCCTATTTCGTAAAACTGTGAACTGGTATGGTATGGTATACGCACCTCTCCTGGTAAGCGGCCTCCTTCTCCCTTGCTTTTTTCTCGAGGCGCTTCTTCTCGCGCGCCTCGTCCTCTACTTCCTTGTCACGCCTCGCGTCTGCCTCGCTGCGCGACCTTCCACGCGATCGCTCGCGCTCCCTTTCGCGCTCGCGGGAACGTTCACGTTCGCGTTCTCGTTCGCGCTCGCGTTCACTGTTAAAAAAAATACCGATTAGCAACTAGGTAAAATAGAAATGACGTAAAATTGTTTATTCTGTTAATATGATATCCGAATCATATTTTCCAATCAAAAATCACCTAGACAAAGTCGACAAGCAAATTAATATCGTTGCGAGTCATTTTTTTTTTTTGTTTGGAATGTTGTTTATCGCTGGAGATTTCACGTTGCATTGTTAATTTGATTTGTTTAATTCTTTAAATTTAAGGTAATTTAGTGATCTTTGTTCAATGATTGTTTGGCGCCGACTCAAAATTACTTAGGTATACTTACATTAGTTTAAGAACTTATTTATTAAGGTCAAATAAAAAAGGTTTATTATTTTTTGCTTTTCAGTTTTTTCGGAGGTTTAATTTTTTTGTTAAAACGTTTTTATTTTATAATTTTTTTGAGGCTATAATTTACTAATTACTACATACCTAATTTCTATTACTTTTAAAATAGCTACCTACCTTACTTTCGCTATTAACTGTTATATAATCCTACTTCAAATATTATTTGTTGTATAATAAAATACTTTAAAATAAACAGGCTTTATATTTATTATACCAACATGGGTAGGCCTTTTTATTTAATTTTAATACACAACTCAGCATTAAAATCTGTGAATGAACAATAAAACACCCCTATTTTCCCACCCTTAGGGTAGGATTTTTGAAGTGAAAACTTCTTTAGCGGCGTTGTACACGTTTTTTTGTAATGGGTAAAAAATGTTAAACTCGCGTCAGGACACGTGACCCTGATCGGAAATTCGTAAGACGGATGGAGAGTAGACAGCCGGCGGCGTAGGAGTACCCCCTCTCTTTCTACGGCGCGGCGAAAACGTATGCCTGCGCCTGCTGTTTCGTTTAGGCGGCGCAGGGCGCTTGCGATATAAATGATAATAATTTTATACTGATAAAGCAATTCGTGCAAAATTATTCCCTAACCATTCCAAAATATCGCACAACGTTAATATTCAAGTTTTCACTTCTGCCGGCACTCCCGGAGTGCAACCCGTCGTTTTTTTTTTTCCAAATGTATATGGCGCCAACTTCGACCCTTTGAATAAAAAAGAATTATAAAATCGGACTGTTCTGTAAAAAGTTATGCCTGATCATACATAAAAAAATAATTACGTAAAACACTTTTTAAAAACAAGCTTTTTCACTTCTCATGCCCTAAAAGTTCGTCTTTATGTTGTATTTAGGCAACATAAAGTCGCTTTTTATGTTCTACCCTCGACTTAAATATCCACCCTCGCCTACGGCTCGGATGGATATAAACGTCTCGGAGTAAAATGGCTTATTTTATGCACGAGTTGCACAATCTACTATTTAGCGCATTTAACTAAAAGCTTGTTTTTAAAAAAAGTATTTTATATTTATTTTTTACTTTTTAGTTATCGCTGGACAGATTTTTTTTTTGAGTTTAACTCGCATTCGTATTCTCAGGAAGATCATTTATTTGATACCCATATTGTAGGAAAGCATAAAAAACTTAGTCCGCCATCTTTAGAAGTCCGCTTGCTTAACTTGTAAAAAATATTATATATATATACTTAAGAATCTCCTCCGTTTTTTGTCGGTTAAAAAGTAGTTGTATTTAACAAAAAAGTTCTGCCTAGGTACTAACATACATAACATAACATAATCAGCCTATAATGTTCCCACTGCTGGGACAGGCCTCCTCTCAGTGAGAGGGTACTACTTAGTTTTAATTTCCGCGCATTATTTGAGAAAAGTACTATACAAGCCTTGGCCAAAACTAGGCATTAATGGACTTACGTATATACACGTTCGTCCATCAATGCCTCTTTTGCTGGCCGCTGCACTATTGCCTCACGCATTCATTTCGCATCTAATACAAACACGTGTAAAGGTAAATGCAATTTTCTTATCTAAGTAGTTCTTAATAAATTACGTCGGAGATAATTGTTATTACAAACATAGGTAAACTCGATGAACCCTTGAGTAAAAGTGCCTCATCTTGTCCCGTTGAATTTATAAGTTTGGATTTTATGATTCTCCTTTAACGTTTGCTAGGGACATTATTTTGATCCTTATGATTGACGCTATCGATTGGTGCCATAAAAGTACAGGATGCTATTTTTTCGGATTTTAGTCGGTTCGATTCCCGGGTGTGGCAAAAGTATTTTCAAAAATTATAAAATGCAGTTTTGTTTCTTTTTAAAAATAAAGAAATGTTTCCTTTGTGTAAAATTTGCTGTCTTCAGTATTTAAAGTACTTTCCCTCCAGGTACGCTTCGAAAATTGCACCCTGTATAGATTGAGAGCCTAAACTATAGCCGAGCACTGCACGGTTCATGTCATTAAGACGAAAGCGCCAGAGTAACCCGCGAATTTTGATCAACATTTATAACCTGATACTGACCTTCACATTGCACAAAAATTTCATGATTCTAGGTCAACGGGAAGTACCCTATAGGTTTTGGGTTCGGAAAATATACGCCTGTATCTTTTGATTGCTTTGACTTAGAAGTTTGATTTTTCACTGCTTCAAGGGATTGCAGCCCTATTTGATATTAAATTTCAACTTGATAATTCCACGCGTTCCTGAGAAAAAGGGGCGTAACTGACGGACAGACAGATGGACAACGAAGTGATCTTATAAGGGTTCTGTTTCCCCTTTTGAGTTACGGAACCCTAAAAATTCGAGAAAATTAGAATTTCGCGGGTTACCTTAGCGGTTCCCCCTTAAGAGTAACACCAGTCATGTGAGAACGCGCTAACTATCTCACACAACACAGATATCGCGAGTAGTAGGTATCGCGATACATTTTTCGTAAAACTGAAACTTTCAACATTCATCGATATCATCTCACTTCACTCATAATATTACACTACACAGTTTTAAAGTGTGATCCCACAGCACACAACACCTATTTTATTTCGTTACTTAAAACGGTTAAAAACCAATTACAACACATATGATGCAAACGCATAAAGGAGAAAAAAATATATATAAAGTTGAAACAACACTTTCATGAGTCTCAAAATACTTCTGACATGCCAATAAAGTCTTCGTCCATTCATCCGCAAGCAGATCGTTTGTTGGAAAGTAGTTCGATCGAACACGTTTGTTTGATTTTCAAAGAACCATTTTCTTTTTCAAATTCACTTCAATTCATTTATTCAACATTACGTTCGAGTACAACCCAGCATGAAACACAAATATAGTATCTGTAACGATTCTAACGATTGAAGGTGAAACGGATATCCGGTATCCGGGTGTGGGCTGTGCGTGTACGTACTCGCGTCTGATCTCGTGGCGCGTGCGGATGTACGGGTGTAAAGCCAGCATGGCGAGCACTGCGTCTTATCGCCGCTCGTAAACCGCTACAGAAACTATTCATATAGCAGGTTATTATAAAAGTCGCGCAATAACACAAACACTAGTAAGTTGTTACTATGCGACGCTCGCTGTTATGACCTAAATATTGTTAGGTATTACTGTTGCAACCGCTCTAGGTTTTTATTTGATTTGAGGAGTATTTTTTCAAAAGATTCGTTAGTATAATTATTTCCACTAACCGCAAAAAAACTGTGGGAGGTAGAAAGTTGAAAATTTTGTTAAAAAAAGATTAATGATTTATTTCTGTAAGTAGGTTTGTACAAACACTTTTACACGTCAATCATATTTTTTTAAGCTAGATGAGGTCGGCGTTTCCTATCTGACTACTCTGAGAAAAAAGGCCGAAACAAAGTCAGAGTTCACAGTCTCTTTTAAAGTCCAGACAAGATCTTGGTCAGATCGTGTGAAGAACATGTTGACCAAGATTGGTGTCTGAAATGGTCTTTTGAGGAAAGAACCACACAGATTGAGCGGACCTGTCCAGTCAGTGCACGCATTTGTCAAAAATCGTGCAGCTCAACTCAGAACTTAAAGAGCTCAATGATTCGACGAACAATACCAAAGAAAGGACATTTGGGTAGGCCGCGTAAATTACTCAAACTGCCAGATCATGATTAAAACTAACTAAGAAGGAAAACAGAAAAAAGAAATGACCCAAATAGTCCTCACTTTTTCAATAATTAAATTAAATAAAAATACTTTACAAAGTAAATATTCATGTCATTGTATACTTATATAAAATTAATAAATGGCAATGTGTATATAACAATCCGGACATAATCTTTGAGGACCATGTAGATTGGTGTCTGAAATGGTCTTTTGAGAAATCCTTTTTCCGAACTGATGGTATACATTTGCATGTCATCAGTTGCAATATGCGTTTTTTTTTAGTTTCTTTTTAGTGGCCACAGGCACGACAATATTCATGTCATACTAGTGACTAAAACCATTTTTTGGTCTCTGTGTTGCCACGAAAGTTTAATAAAAAATACACGAGTTTATTAACTTTTGATTTCTTGTGAAGATCAACTGCCGAACAATTACTAAGTAACCAATAATTGTATGGGATATAGTGGATTTATGCTGTTTCGTAGTCTATTACTGTTGCACCTTTTATTATAGGTAATGGTATGTATTAGAGGTTGTCATCGCTTCTGTTGATGATTTCATGTGTGATTTTGCCTTAACTATCCATACATACATAATCAGCCTGTAATGTTCCCACTGCTGGGACACAGACCTCCTCTCTGTGAGAGGGAGTGGGCCGTAATCCACCACGCAAGCCCAGTGCGGGTTGGCAGATGTCACGTCTTCGAATTTTTGGTTCTAGGACATGCCGGTTTCCTCACGATGTTTTCCTTCACCGTTTTGAGAGCAGTGGTGATGAAAACTTAACTATCCGTTTCCGTCAAAATCTCCTACCGAGTGGAAAATATTAAATAAGGCCTTTTGAAAAATCAGTCCTCATTTACACTTTTATTTACTGAGAGGCTCGTGGGTAACTAACAACAGCCGCACGGTCCAATCGAAAGCTAAGCTACGCTTGCCGCGGTCGGTTCGTGGATGAGTGACCATACATTACATACCAAGACCCCTCCCTACCGCGGAAAGCACGTTGTTGGCCCAACTGTCATTTGCAGATCTTTGACAGTCGGTACGGGCAGTCTCGAACCCAAAAAAGTTACCCAGAACTGGGTTGTGGAGGTCAGATAGGCAGTCGCTACATGTAACATAATTATATACAGCTGCATCCGGCTACACTCAAAGTTGACCCCAGTTGGGGTAAGGCAGGGCAAATGAAATGATGGTCACCATTAAAAATGAATAAGTAATAGTTACCGTTCTCTTTCTCTCTCCCTCTCTCGCTCTCGTATCTCCCTTTCCCGCTCGCGTTCGCGCTGCTCTCTGCAACAAACGTACCAATAAGCAACACTCATACGATTCGTCAAAACAATTCATGATTTGTTGATTCGTCATAAAATACGATTATCGATAGAAAAACGGAGAGAACAAAAAAATACAAAATATGCGAATGCTCATGGCGAATTGTCATGATAAATCACTATATTTTAAGCTCGACATTTTTACTGTCGGAAGTAGTTTGTAGGAAACTAGAAAATTAATCGTATTTTAAATGAAAATGCGAAAAAATAACGATTCGTTAGTGTTGTTTTGATTTGTTTACGTGCGAACACTTACCTTTCCCTCTCTCGTTCTCGCTCTCGCTCACGTTCTCTGTCTCGCTCCCTCTCCTCACGTTCTCGTTCCCGCTCCTTGTCACGTTCTTCACGTCGGTCCTTACTCCTGCAACGTGAAATATTGTCAGAACAAAGTGTTACAGCACAGTTGTGACTGTAAACAGCAGCGTGCAGCATCTAACTAAACGACTATCGATGAATGAAATGATATTATTATCAAATTTAAAAAGACAAAATAAAAGTCATAGTATCCAAATCATTTAAAATATTTTGTTCTTTTATATATATTTTTTTACCGACTTCAAAAAAAAAGAGGTTATCAATTCGACACTTATGTATGTAATATTATTGGAACTGCATTATATTCATATACTAGGTTCTGCCCGCGTGAAATTTCACCCTCTCCCATTCACCCTCTTAGGTGTGGAATTTCGAAAACCCCTTTCTTGGTGGATACCCTGTTCAAGCAGTACGTACGGTTGTCTTTAAAAGATCACTTTTAGCGACAAGACCGCACATTGTGGCACCCATTGTAAAGTTTCAATATTTATGTCTGTAATTTATATGGTGTACATAATAAAGAGTATTCTATTCTATACCCACAAAGAACACACCCTCCACAGCGATTTAGGCTGTGCGTTGATATATCAGTCGGTCAGGATTTCCAATTTTATATATTATCAGCACTTTGCCCGCGACTTCGTCCGCGTGTATTTCGTACTTTCCTCTAAAAATTTCGAAAATGTATGTTTATGATCTTTATCATTTATTTAGATAAATAAGTATTCGGGCCAATTTGTAAGTTTATAGATAAAAGGAATCAAATTTTTCAAATAAACTGTATTCCCGTTTCTCACCCCCACAGGGGTGGAATTTCGAAAAATCGTTTGGGATATGTTCATTACTCAAAGATTATTTGATTTACTTTGATTACTTTTTTTGAAGTCGATTTATTTTTTTTAAATTACTATTTTATTTCGTAATGTTTAGTTTTAAGTAAAAACTGGAATATAAGTAGGTAATAGTTTTGTTGTAAATATTGCACTAGAATTTGACCAAGGTTTTGAGATATTTTCCCTTTGACACTACACCCGTAGCTGGTATCAATAAGCCAGGCCGTCACACTTACACGTGTTAGTCCATATCTTGAAAATTACTGAATCGATTTTGATGAAACTTTCACTGTTCCCTAAGTTGAAGTAAATGTAAGCCAATAAAAAAAAATATCACGATTACTCACGATCCGATTAATAGTTGCGGAGAAATGCGTGGACAAACACATAAGTACATACATACATCTACAAAATTTTGTATATTTGGAAGCTATTAGGGCTTCCAATCAAATATACAACATTTTATAGATGTATGTATGTATATCTGTCCACGCAACAATACTAACGTAATTGTAAGCTAATATTGTTGCTAATAATTATATACTAACAAGATATGGATTTTAATTATCTGAAATAAGTTATTCTATTCTATATGTGAATATATTGCAGTTCCAATAATATTACATACATACGTGTCGAATTGATAACCTCCTTTTTTTTGAAGTCGGTAAAAGAATGAACTCAAAATTATGAAATAAATTTAATTTCGGAAGTCGGTGGCAATAAAATAAAACTAAAATACAGATCCCTAGACACCGACTTTCGAAATTAAAGTTATTTCATAATTTTCAGTTAATTTCTTTTTGAAGTCGTTTTAATTTTATTAAATTACTTTTTTTTGTATGATTTTCTTGTAATTTATTTTGATTAAGCGCACACTAATATTTGTTCTGATTCTTGTAAGTAAACTTGTATGTTATTGTGTGCCTCTGCTGGAGATCCAATAAACAAATAAATAAGAATCATTGACCATCGTTACCTTGAAGTACTCCGCCGGCGGCGATCCTTTTCTCTCCCTTCTCGCTCCCTCTCTTTATCCCGATCTCTCTCTCGCTCCCGGTCGCGTTCCCGGTCACGATCTCGCTCCCGGTCCTTGTCGCGTTCCCGCTCTCGTTCGGCGGGCCGCTCGGTGCGGTCGTTTCGATCGCTTCGCTCGCGTCGCTCGTCGCGCTCGCGCGGGCGCTCGGGCTCGTCCTTGGCGTCGCGCTTGCGCCGCACCACCACCTCGGCCTCCTCCTGCGCCCAAACAACTCACTGAGTGCGCGTCCGCTGCGAGTTCGGCACCGTTCGCACACGAACTAATATAAACACAGCGCCGCGGCCACGCTCGCACGACACACTCGATTGTTACGATACGGACGCGTCTGCGATCGTCGCGCGAGTAGTCACGTCACGTTTATAAGTCACTTTTTGTTCGGCGAACCTGAACGCATGGTCGGACCGACAGAGGGCGCATTCCAGTTTTTCGAACAAAAGTGACATATGAAAGCGGCGATCGCGTGTTCTCGCGAACGATCATTTTGGGGGTAAGCGTTATGAACGCGGAGTGCGTGCCGCGTCGCGGGAACGTGCCCGCGCGTAAGATAAGTCGATCAAGTTCAGTTTCATACGATTGAGGGTGGTGGGTCGCGCTAGAGACAAGCTGGCCGCTCCCCGCCGAGGCCGCTCCGCCGCACCTGAAAATCGCCACCTACTGACACTCGCACTGACACGTCGCTACACACGCACACACGCACACTCTCGCACGCGCACGCCACTGCACGCGCACAGCGACGCCCACCGCGCGCTAACACCACTCTACTCATAATGTTCTTAGTATTGTACACACTATGTTTGTAGAGATACTTATTAAAATGTTACCAACTTTATTTCCTAAATATCATACCAGCCTACAACAACAATAAACAATATTCTATTTCTACATTTAGCCAGTTTCTTGGGCCTACCCCACTACCGCTCCCAGTCCCTAGTTTTATACAGGGTCAAATTAAATAAGCTAGCGGAACTCCGCAGAAGGATGGGATTCGATATCTAAACACGATCAAACAAAAAAACAAAAGGTGATTTTTTGGGGTCGCCGACCGTACTATGTGGTAATAGTGTAGAATCAGTTTTATTTTATTGTGTTTAGATATCGCTAACCATTACTATATGAAGTAAACACAAAAAAAACTTATTTTCAAGAGGATATTTCAAGTAACACTACCTATAGTCGTTGACCCTAAAAATATCTTCAAATCATTTTTCTTTTTAATTTATAATGTTATCGATACCCATCACGTCCGCGGAGTTTCGCTACCTAATTTAATTTGGATCTGTAGAGAACGACTACACTTTATAATAACCATTAATGTTAACGGTACACCTTGACAACTAGTTTCATTGCGCGGTGTGGTGACGTTTGTTTAACGCTATATATCGATCATTAGACTCGGCGGACAAAAGCTAGGCTCTATTTGAAAAACCTGTTATCGGCTTTGCATATCAAATACGACTACAAAGTGAATAATGTTAGTTTCAGAAGTGTCTTTTGTTTTGTTTAATTTATGAGACTCATTTAGTTCTGATGAACTTTCCAGTAAGTTTTTGAATTTTAAGTTATTTAAACGTGTATCGGCTATATCAGTATGGAAACCACATACAACAAATTATACCACATACTTGGTTTTAATTTCAACTCGATACCTCCACGCGTTCCCGAGATAAAGGGTATTGACAGGCAGACAGACAGACAGACAGACATACAACAACGTGATCCTATAATGGTTCCGTTTTTAGGGTTCCGTACCAAAATGGTAAAAATGAACCCTTATGGTGCGACTCAGTCTGTCACAGCTGGATATCTCAAGAACTACTAATGCTATCAACTTGAAATTTGGACTAGTTTTAGATAACGTTTGCCCAACTATTTTGCAAATAAGAAAGAAATAAATATATATATTGCAAGATTGACTGAAAGGGGGTAAGGGGTCTGAAAAATTCGAAGTGGGGCTAATAGGGCATGTAGGGTATCATATGAAAGAGCGCGGTTTGCATATTCTCAAACAATTATTCTTTTTTTTTTTAGGCCGCATAACTTTCGACTTTTGATGAAAAATGTAAAAAAAAAATCTCTTGACGAATATAGGCCTCGCCAATAAAAATTAAAAACATATTATTATGATGGTACGGAATCCTCGGTGCGCGAGTCCGACTCGCTCTTGGTCGGTTTTTTTCTTTTGAGGTACGGAACCCTAAAAATTACGAAATCAGTCGCGAAAAAAAATCAGCTGTTCCCTACATTTATGTTCGCATAACTCGTCAAAATGTAGAGAACAGCTGATTTTTTTCGCGACCTATTTCGTTAATTTTTTGGATATCGTCAGAAAAGGGGATAACAAGTATGTGGTATAACATAAGCATAGCATAATCAGCCTATAAGTTCCCACTGCTGGGACACAGGCCTCCTCTATGTGAGAGGGAGTGGGCTGTAATCTATCACGCAGGCCCAGTGCGGGTTGATAGATGTCACATGTCTTCGAACAGTACAGTACAGTTCGACAGTATGTGGTATAATTTGTTGCATATTATATGTGGTCTCCATACTGTATTTGTGAATACCGAACAAAAAAAAACACCTCTGAAATGCGTATCACTACACCGCACAGGGAACACCTCAAAATCACATTATATTATAGTCACAGAAGAAGCTTGTTTTAATATTTTTCTTACACCATACTTATGCTTTAGTAGTAAGTTTGAATGATGGTTCGTATAGTACATGCTGAAGTAAGAAAAATATGTGGAACCATTCATATTTAAGACGATGTATGTACCATATTTTATGCAAATGATAGGTACAGTATAGACATTGCGCGCGGGCGACGCCGCGTGGAGTGGCGCGTGCTTCAGTCGCTCTCGTCCGGCGGTACTTACGCGGCGTGGCGCGCGGCGCTGGTCCCGGCGCTCCCGGCGCGCGACGTCCCTCGGCGCGGCGCTGCGAGCGCGCCCGGCGACCACACACTACGCCCGAACACTACGCGACCGACTGCGGGACAGTCCCATGCTCCTTAAGGTGAAGGGGGACGCGGGTCAAACAGATGACGCGCAACCGACCGCACGAGGTATTGCCTTGTCAAAGATGAGTCTGCAGATTTCTCTATTACATATTTCGTGATTTACTTCCGCTGACCGGAATTCCAGACATAAAACGATTTTAAAATAGTTTTATTGGTTGTTTTATGTTCAGATGAGCATAGATTTATTGTTGCCAATTCTATACACCTAGATTGTTATTTGTTTGTTTTGACCTGGAATATTATTTTTCATCTTTGATAGTAAGTAATATCATGTGCGTTTTGAGATGCGCAGCCCTGTCTGTGCGCACGGGTTGCCGTCTGCGTGGCCGGTCCCGTCTCCCGCGTGGGTCATGCGGCTGTCACCGAGACAGTCGGGCTACTGCCGAGGACACGCGCGTGTGTCGCCGCCGGGGCGAGTCGCGCGCCCAC
This sequence comes from Hydraecia micacea, assembly GCA_914767645.1. Classification (NCBI taxonomy): domain Eukaryota; kingdom Metazoa; phylum Arthropoda; class Insecta; order Lepidoptera; family Noctuidae; genus Hydraecia; species Hydraecia micacea. The sequence goes on along the minus strand of OU611801.1, from coordinate 100,471 downwards.
AACTCACGAATGTGGACGAGCGACCGACGGCGCGTCGTTTCGGAGCTCGCCCGGCCCACGAATCTACCGCTTACAGCGTTTCTTCGCAGAACGCTTCAAAAACAGTAAGTTCCTCATAAAGCAATATCAACTTAACTCTTGTGTAAATAAAGTTGATTTTGTGTTAGTCGCTGTTTTTTGAAGCGCAGAGCGAAAAAGCAATGAACGTTTCTGGCCCTCGGGTTAATGAAAACGGTGACGTCACGAGCGCGGCTCCGAGCGGACTAACCGTCTCTTACACGCTACATTATATTAAAAACCATAACACTCGAGAACCCTAGGGGCCGTCGTGCCGTCCATCTGGATGATACTAATGCAGACGATGCCAAATGTACCCGACATGCATGCAAATATCGACCATATAGCGATGTTTTGTTGTCCAGACTTGTTGGAGACGAAAGCCCGCAGAGGGGCGAAGGAGACTCGAAAAAACAACAAGGACGTCGGTACAACAAGGAGGCACGCTGGCCCTCTACATCAAACACTTAGGTTGTGTGTGTTGTTTAGGAGTTCATCTGTGGGCCGTGTAAGCATCAGAGGTACGTGTTCTTGTATATGCGGGTGTGTGAGTAGGTATTTGAGAACGTGATATGGTGTAGGGATGTGTGTGTAGGTGTGTGAATTCGCGTGTTGGGATGGGTGAACTTTGCGGCACGTGTCTGAGGGTGTTGAGTATCAAGCTCCGTGTGCTGCTAGTGGACTCGACTGCTTAATATAACTACTCGATTTGGATGATATGAAACATACTGTTTTTCTTGTTCTTGGGTACTGATTACAATTATAATGCGACGACCGATGAGTGCGCACGCTAAAGGTGTCTGCGAGCGAGCGAGTGGCGACAGGAGACCGCGATCGCGATGTGTTGTGTGGGTACGTATTGTGTGTGTAGTCCACAGAATGGCCAGTATGAAGGTACTCACCTCGCTCCGCGGCGACGAGGCGGCGCGGCGGCACCTACCGCCACAACACACCGCACCGCTTTATTACACGCGAGCGACACCGCGCACTACCGCCTGCTCCGCGACCCACGTGCACTAGCTCCAATTGTGAGCGCGAACTCAATCTTTTATAGAGTTGCCGTCACTAATAATCGTAGTGATAGATTTTGTATGTGTATTCTCACTATCATTACAATGGACAACTACACTTCCTCGAGTGTTTAAAGCCCTCTTCCCCTCTCCTACTTTATCATCACATGCGAGCTGCGCATCACACTGACGGCACGCAAAATCCTGCGTCGCGCAAGCAGAGTTTACCGCGCAACTACCATACATACAACGCTCCGATTGCCCACCCGACACAACACCCGTCTGGTCGTAGCGTCCTCCCTTTTCTATGGAGGATGAGTGAACTTTACACCCTGTTCCCCATACCTATATAATGTCATCTAATGTAATTCTGAGCAGACTCCTTTTTGACATTATAAGCAGTGCTTTCATTCTATTTCATAGTTTTAGGGTGTTTTGTTCCGATGCCAATAAACGCATTTGTCTTTCTTTCTATTCTTTCTAATAATACCAATTTCACATTATCGTATTAAAGTCAGAAATCTGATTTAATATCGACCATTGTATTTTTTCGAGTTAACGGCGCCATTTCACTTGGGGTTTATCAGTATTCGGATGTCTATGTATTGCTTCAATTCATGTAATAGATATTATTTACTTGATTTACATAAATATTTACAGTGTAGGGCCTTAAACTGGGAGCAGGGAAGCATGGCACAGGGGAGGAGGCCTACACTCGGCAGCGGGTGGAGCAAGGCTGCCGATGTTGATGATGAGGGTTCAACTAGATGCATACAGGGTGAATTTTCCAAGTGGGCGTGGATGGCCAAATCCGATACTATGAGGAATAGTGAAAACCTGTATCTCAGATATCTCACTGTATTTGAATACGTGAATTGAGACGAACGACCAAATCAAATCAAGCAAGTGTAAATTGCGCCTTCTTGCCTACAATGTTATAGCTAAGATCTCAATACAACTTTTAATGTAACATCTGCGTTGTAAAGTGTTTTTCTTTGACTCTGCACGAAGAAATATGGGCTTGCAAGAGAGTACCTAAATAATAATCCTGCTAGAAGTGACTCCATTGCAATATTTCGAAATCATTTGAGAAGGTGACAGTTAAATTCAAGGCAGCCGCTAATTAAGCTTTTTATGGTCTGTGCCAAAAATATCTGATGAAATGTAAACAATTAAATCAGAAAACGGGTTATAGATTTTACAGTTACAAATTGATTGCTTTGATTTAATTATTTGGATAAGATAATTCTAATTTTAAATTACTTCAAAGATGTTTTTCATTTGATAATTACTTAAGTTAATTTGATCATTTAAATGTTCATACTCTATATTTGATTATTTCAATTTAATAATGTTATTCAAACATTTTTTTTTATAATTGATCTACACTAATATTATAAAGAGGAATGATTTGTTTGTTTGAATTGAATAGGCTCCGAAACTACTGGACCGATTTGAAAAAACATTTTTGTGTTGGATAGTCCCTTTATCGAGGAAGGCTATAAACTATATAACATCACGCTACGACCACTAGGAGCGGAGCATCAATGAAAAATTTTGCAAAAACGGGAAAAAATATTCCTTTTGAGAGCTTCCATTGCGTACGCTGCGTAAACGGTTAAAGTTATGCAAAAATCATGTATGACGGAATTGTTCCCCTTTAAAAGTTAAAAAAAAAGTCCGCGACAGCATATGTCTATCTTTTAAGGTTGACTCACAATAACACTTATTATGGTAATCTTTGTTCTAAAATTATGCATTATTTGCGAAGATGTTTTTATAAATATGATATTAATTCTTATCCAAATAAACACGTTATTCATTGACATAATTTGATTTCAATGAATATCTTAGGATCACAATAAATCCGCAGGGCTACGTACGCAAAATACGCGCATTGACGTCGAGTTGCGGACACCAGCCCGTAGTCCCTATTACCTATCCGCACGGCTGCCGGTAGCTCTGCGAGGTTTACTATAGTTCCACTCATACTGATCATAGCGTGATGTACCTAAAATAGCATTCTTAAAGTAATAACCTTAAGTCATATTCATAAAGTAACGGAATATATTTTAGTAGGTCTTTTCCTCAAAATAACGCGGGTGAAACCGCGGGGCACTGCTAGTGAGATATAAAGTTGAAACTTTCTAGATACAGCTAAATATCTTACTCATTCCTTTTAGTGAGTGATTTTGTAAGAATTGAACCTGAACAGGGTTTGTTTACACTTTCATTAGATGATTTTTAAACAGACTGTAGTTTGTATCACTCCGAACACTCATATTCATCATTCTCCTGCCCTTATGCCAATTTATTTGGTTTTTCTTCCATACTTCTCTATTACTCTATTATACTTTCAGTCCGATTAATAAAATAATCTACTTGTTAGTCTTGGTACACAGTACCCACTAAATACACATTCGCGATACGACACGATGGCACTTTGCGATCATGGTAGTAGTGTAGTTTTTTTTATTCATTGTCAGTGTCGCATTTTTAATTCGGTCTGAAAATGTAAAGAACATGGCTGAAAGTCATTCTGCGGTACGACGTAATATTCACTGCCGAGTCGGTAAAGCAGATTCTATCGTGCAATGGGCAGACGAAAAGGTGACGAACATATTTTGGCTGTGACTGTACTTCGCTAAAACAGAAGACGACCTGTCTCAGATAAAAATACGTTTGCGTGTCGTGTAATAAAGCGGTGCTTCATGAAACCGTTGAGTATAAAACCATTAGTTAGACATGTAACGACATCCACGTGATCGGCTCCTGAGGAGCTGGGGGCGGGGCGGGTGGGAGGGGCGGGGCGGGAGGGGGCGGGGCGCGGCGGGTGCGGGCTTACCTTCATGCTCTCACGGAACTTGCCGATCTCGCGATGGATGACGTCGCGCTTCTCCTCGGAGATGTCGGCCTCTTCCAGTACGCGAGCCGTTTTGGAGATCGCCTCCTCTGTGGCGGAAGCGGTCGGTTAGCGACAAATACTATCACACTTGAAACCGTTCAGCATAAACGCCAGACAACTAGTGCCTGACGCTAATTTCACGAGGACGTCTTACTGATGTGTGTGTGTGAATACTTGAATACAAATAATAAAATATCTACTTTAGCTTTATGTATTTTGGATTGAATTTTGATTGACTGGTCAATCAAAAATAATAATCAAAACTTAATATTATAAATCCAAGTAACTCTGTCTGTCAGTTACCTACTCACGCATTAACGGCTGAACGGGTTTCGATGAAATTTGGCTCACGGATAGACAATGACCTGGGTGTTAACACATAGGATACTTTTTATCCCGATAGTAAGTTCCCATGGAATAACTTCGGCCCTCCACGCGGGCGAAGCCGTGGGTAAATGCTAGTATTTTATAAAAAATATTATTATAATCGGCCTATAATGTTCCCACTGCTGGGACACAGGCCACCTCTCTTCGAATTTTTGGTGTTTTATAAAATTTTAATAAAAATAGATCCCATTTTCTTTTTAATGCAATGGAATTTGAACTTTGTCTTGTACGACATTGAGTTGATTATTCCAAAACATGATAATGGTCTAAGATTCTGAATTGAAGTTAATGATGTAACTAATTTTGTAAGAACAACAACAAAGAGTGCCTGTGGAGTTTCTTGCCCGGTCTTCTCTATGCATCTTTGGAATAGGCAACTAGCTTCCTGACTGACTGACTCCTTTGACAATTCAAAAGTGCCTGTTAATTGAAATAAGTGTGATGGTCCGAGTACTGGTACCTTTCTGCAGCATCTCGTAGTTGTTGATGTCGTCCTGGTAGTCGCGCATGATCTGCGCCAGGCGCCGCTCGGCCGCGTCGTCGAGCGCGCGCTGGCGAGCGTCCAGGTACGACGCCTCGCCCTCCGTGCCCGGCGCGCCCTCCTCCTGGCCCAGGCGCGAGCGCTGCTCCGCTGGGGAGTTAGTGTGCACATTCATACCGACATCCAAACAGACAGACCCTGGCGAACTTCGTAACTTCGCAAATGACATGTTGCGCCGACCTCAAATAAATTGGGATAAAGACAAGAGAACGATGTGTGTGTGTATGTGCGGGTGTACTCACTCTTGTAGGTGTCGACGAGCGCCTGCATCTTGCCGTCGGTCTTGGCAAGCAGCTGCTTGTCGGCGACGGCGCGGCTGTTGAGCAGGCGCACACAGCGCAGCGCCGCCTCAGGGCTGGCGAACTCGCTGAAGCCGAACGTGGACACGCGCTTCCAGCTCAGCACGGGCCCGCACGCGCCCAGCAGCGAGCGGATCATTGCGTCGGGCGCACGCGACGAGATGTTGCCTGCAAGACGTTATAACGGGTGTAAAAAAAAACGCTTAATGAAGCCGAGAGTCAGTTATACTCGGATTCATTGCAATATTTTTTTTGTAGTGAACCATACCTGGGAACCTTCTGGTTACGGAGATAGTTTTGTGTGAAAATCTTAATGCGGTTCACAGAATACATCTACTTAGGTACCAAGTTTCAACAGTATAGTTCTTATAGTTTCGGAAAAAAGTGGCTGTGACATACGGACGGACAGACAGACAGACATGACGAATCCATAAGGGTTCCGTTTTTTGCCATTTGGATACGGAATCCTAAAAAGGTTTATTATTTTTTGCTTTTCAGTTTTTTCGGAGGTTTAATTTTTTTGTTAAAAAGCTTTTATTTTATAATTTTTTGAGGCTATAATTCACTAATTACTACATGCTTAATTTTTTATTACTCTTAAAATAGCTACCTACCTTACTTTAGCTATTAACTATTATATAATCCTACATTAACTATTATTTTTTGTATAATATAAATACCTACTTTTAAAAAAAATCTGGCTTTATATACCTACCAACATGGGTAGACCTACAAAAAATACTACTCAAATGAGAAAAATATATTTAGAAGAATCTAATAATGAGAAAAAAAAAGGTTGATAGCAAATAGAAAGAGAATTAGATTACTTAACACGTTCACAGGAGAGTTTAAATCGGCGCGAGGAAAGACTGTCGACGATGAGAAGCTACATTAACGATAGGTTATCGCAAGAAGGTGATAAGCAGCGCGCTCGTCGTTTAGATTTGACAAGAGAGCGACTTTCAAACGAGAGTGAAGAGCAACGCGCTCATCGTTTGGTCTGATAAGAGAGGGACTTTCAAATGAAACTGAAGACGAACATTTGCTGCGTTTGGATGCTGCTCGTAACCGTTCTGCAATGGTGATACAGATATTCTATTTCACGAAGTCCGTTCGGCTTTGATTGTACTATACCCTAAATCATCAATTCAGATAATTTAAGTAAACAAAGAAATGTCACTGTCAAAATGACAGGACAGTGGTGCACAACAATTTAACATAATTTTTTTTTATCTTTTAATTACAGTTAACTATTTATATGAGCTATGCAAACAAAATACCGGAACTTCACACGATGATAATAAAGCACAATTAACAAACACGCAGCGAGTAGTATTATCGGGGAAAAGGAAACGAATGTATTGAAAAGACGCGACTTTGTAATTATGTCAAACGAAATTTGAAAATGTTGGGAACGCCTGTAGTGTTACCAGTATCATAAAATATTTTGTACCACAATATTTTCTTTTTTTAATAACTTTGTTTAACACCGAAAACTTATTAAAATTAACACGGTATGATATTTTTTTAATTATTATTTCTAAAATCAGTACTTAAAAGCAAGTCTAACCTTGTTTTCCGCCATTTTATGTGAATTACCACCAAGACGATATTTTTTTGATCTGTTATCACCTTTGTTTACATAAATTATCTGAATTGATGACTTAGGGTATAGTGACATATCCCGACAAGCGCGCTTGTGTGTGTAAAAGTGGGTAACGTTAGCAAAGAAATCTGATATATATTCAAGTCGAGATTTAATAATCGAAATAAAATTTTGGTTTTAAAAGTATATACTTTTTGTAAATAAATTAGATCTAAGTTGCAATAAATACAAAAATATTAAGAAGATGTAGGCATTTAATTAAGCATTGGTATTACAGAATGGAAACGAAACAAGTAGGACTATTCAGTATTTTCAAGATCACTATCAGATAAATTTTCGATTTCCGATTCCGTTTTGCAATTCCTTCTCTTCTTTTAATATTCTTTGAACTGTTTTTGGCTAACACCCGTAGCTTCAGCTGTACGCCGTGTAATATCTCGTAAATTAGACAAATCACAGTTGGGTTCCATGAATGATTTAGTAAATTCATATTCTTCTCGCAGAAAATGATAAACACTAGCTATCATGTTTCGACCCTAAAACAAAATGTAATCAAAATAATTAAGAAATATAAACATTTTATAACACAAAAATACATTCATTTTATAAATACTTCTATTGCTATATTAAGTATCTTTGTATAAAATTTTAATTGAAAACGTATAAATAAATATTACCTCACCATGGACAACTCTTCTTCGTTTTGTTGCCATGCTGAACTTACTCCGTGAAACAATTTGGCGCGAACTAAAAACACTACTGATCCGGACCGTGTCCCGAATTCCCGATCGACACTGAGCGCTCTCGAGGTTACGCACACAAAAACAATGTGCATGTGCACGCTTGACAACATTCATAGCCAAACGGACTTCGTGACATAGAACATCTGGTCTTCACGAAACTCCCGAGGAGAGAACTAATCGTTTGAGCGCCATGCGACAAGCGGCTTGCGAGCGAAGAACTAGTGTAAACACAAATTTGTTGTACCTACAACAAGGCTCAAGAAAATAGGTGGCTCATTCAGATGCCAATGTATACGCTTTTACAATAAACTACCAAGCCAAGTTCAAGATCTAAGCTTTAATAAATTCAAATCATTCATTAAACGTAAGTTGTGCCAGAAAGCCTTTTATACTGTTACCCCCTTATTAATAAACACGGAGTAAAGTGACAAACAGTTATAACTACTGACTATCCATACATTTTTCGAGGTTTAAGTTTGGCATAACTTTATTCCGCATTTATTAATAAGGCTATTAAAGATTACATTGAGGACAAAAAAGCTTGGGATTGATCTGCTTCCAATTCTGTATTTTGAACATTTTTTTTTTTTATATACACATTGACATTAATGAATTTTATATAAACAATGACATGTGCTTACTTTGTAAAGTATTACATTCTTTTAATTATTGTGAGTGTGAAGACAATGTGGGTCATTTTATTTTTTAATTATTATTTTATTTTGATTATTTTCTTTGTTCTGTTTAATTTTGTCATGGTCTGGCAGTTTGAGTAATTTATGTGGCCTACCCAAATGTCCTTTCTTTGGTATTGTTCGTCGAATCGTTGAGCTCCTTAAGTTTTGAGTTGAGCTGCACGAATTCTGACAAATGCGTGCACTGACTGGACAGGTCCACTCAATCTGTGTGGTTCTTTCTTCAAAAGACCATCTCGGACTTCGATCTACATGGTCTTCATATAACCTAACCAAGATTATGTCTGGACTTTAAAAGAGACTGTGACCTCTGAGTTTGTTTCGGCCTTTCTTCTCAGAGTAGTCAGATAGGAAACGCCGACCTCATCTAGTTTTTAAAATATGATTGACGTGTAAAAGTGTTTGTGCAAACCTACTTACAGAAATAAAATCATTTATCATTTATCATGTAACGCAGAAAACAATTATTTAACATATTAGGTAACATTTTAGATTTGGTAGAGTTATAGTGACATGAAAAGTAGGTACTTTCCGCCCCTGCTTCTTTTAGATTTTAAATATTGACACGACAATATTTTATGTAAAAACTAAATAATATTAAATGAAAGCCTTGTAATTTCAGAAAGTAGATAGGTTAAATAAGTACAATTAAGTGTGACTGCTGTTATTTAAATTGATTATATTAAACTCCACATCAATCTTGACTGTAATAATGTTTGTTGTACTTTTATTACAAAGTGCGCCCCTAAAAGAGCCTTTTTTAACTTCTGTCTAATGCTATAGTAAATGGAGTATAGGTGAGACAGCGTGTTTTTTAGCCATGCCCACCAGTGAGTTCGAACTCGCGACTAGTTCCACCTTAATGTGGCACCGTAATGTGGCGTGCGTGTGTGTGATGTGTTGTTTATGTGATAATATTGCACGGCCGATACCGCCCCGTCGAGTCGGCAGTGAAGCTCGTGTAGCGAGTGATTCATGCGTGTTACCTATGAAGACTGTGACGGGTGGCCCCTCGGGCTCCTTGGCGCCGTTGTTGCGCGTGGGGCCGCGCGCTATGACCGCCTTGCCTGGCGGCGCGGGCAGCAGGGCCCCGCGCCCGCCGCCCGCGCCGCTCGCGCTGTACGCGCCCACCATTACCTGCACACATACGACATACATAAGTATACAACCAGCACGAATGAGCTGCAGTATGTGATCTATCAAGTTGGGTAGTGGCTTCACACTGTGCACGATCAGTAACCATTATCTACCTATTGCTGAATGTACCAGGACAATCATACACATGCAATATGCATTAAATGGGAGGAGATAAAAAAAATATTCAAATAAATTACACAAAGTAATAGTAGATTGTACAACTAGTGCATAAAAGAAGCCATGTTAGCCCGAGACGTTTATATCCACCCGAGCCGCAGACGAGGGTGGATAGTTAAGTCGAGGGGTAAAATGGCTTGTTTATGCCCAAGTTAAACACTCTGCTTTTCACTTCGATTGCGAGAAAATGAAACAGGCATAAAGTATATCAGTAATTTCATTGTTCAAAAATGTTGCAAAATTGATGAAGAGAATAGCTAATTCCGGCCACAAAACTTATTAAGTTTTTTTTTAATTTTCAACATGATTGTGTCATTCGACTTAGGTACCTACCTAGTTCATACTGCCAAGTCATAAAAATGTTTCTTTGCGTTTTTAAATAATAAATGACAACTATTTTATCTGGTTTTATTAAATTAACTATAGAAAACACAGAAGTTATATAAATTAAAGCAAATGAAATAAAGACTTTAATCTGCAACATTTTATTGTGCGTTTGTGGCTGTTGGGCTTGATTATCTTAGTCTTAGAAAAAAAAATTACTTTATGCACTAGAACATAAATAGCGATTTTATGTCTCCTACGCACAACATAAACACAAACTTTTAGAGCACGAGAAGTGAAAAGTGCATAACTGCCTACCACATGCCTACATTCACACATTATTTACTGACGAATGTCATCATCTTTTTCAGGGTGTTGTACTTGCCATCAAAAGATATTATATCAATAACAGTCAAGCAGTTTTCGAGACTAATATCTCTGATAAACAGACTGAATGACTACAATATTTTGGGTTTGATAGGTTAGAAAAAGTGATACTGTCTTGCGGCATTCTCCTTTGTGCTGGGGGTTTTACAATATTTCTTTTAGATTTCGACCTTACATGCAAACACATCACACCTAAAATACAACTTCCTTTTGTTGGACATTGGCATTGGGGATTTTCAATTTGTGCATACTGTACTTGGCTCAAATAATATTTATTATTTTGTATATTATATAAAACACCCATAACATTTAAAGCAGTCCATAAATTTAGAGCATTTAGAGCAGTACAGTGACAGGCACGAATCTTGAGAGCTTGATGAAAGAGTTGGGACTTTTTTTACCATAGGTTTACAATGTGTAAACCGATCCCCACTCTTAAACCCAGTGCTCAAGTTTCGTGCCTGTCACTGTAAGTAGTTCTACACTCTGAGAAAAGTGGTTAACATTTTTTATATGTTATAGGGTTTTTCCATCTGGAATTTCTCACTAGCAGCTCGGAGTCTGAATTTGTGCATATGGCAATAGGTTCACACCCTATTACATGGGACTTAAACATAACTGGCAAAATGTGGGTGTACTGTAGGGACACCTCTACCTAACCCTGCTGGGAATACAGGAGTGTTATGTTATTAATGTTAAATAATAGTCATAAAAAGAGCTTTAAAATTACAAACATCCATTTGCATACATTGTGCACACATTACCTATTTAAAAAACTCAAAGAACATTTACATGACATAATGATAACAGTGCTATGAACACGTAAAATCAATGTTGTACACTCTTTTAACTAAGTTTACTGACTATATAAAAGCATGTAGTAGTTTGTTAAATGAATGATTTCAATGGTGGACTTTCATGTTTATTAAATAACTGTGTTTAAAGATAATGTCATATCCATCACTGAGAATAAGTTGATTATTGTGATTTTAGGAACTTTGCATACTAAGGGCTGATTTATTCCCTTTTTGGGGACCTGTTTCTAATTTTTTTGAAGTTATGTTTTACTTTCAATACTTTTATCAACAAACTCCGTCAAACGGTTGTTATGATGGTTTTATTCATTATATGAAGAGGGTGAATACTGAGGATGATGACTAATAGGGAACTATTGAACAAAAAGACATGAGACATGTTGCAATGTGCCCAAATAAATTGTGTCATGGGCAAGAGAATAATATGATATTATGAAGGGCTACAGACTATGTAATTATATTTGTTAAGGATTTATAAAATTAAGATGAATGAATGTTACTAATACAACCTAAAATTGTGTAAATTATATCCATCTACTTAGGCACTCATTTTAACTTCAGAAGTCATACAAATTCAATGCTATTTTATGTACATAAAATGTTTATTTAATGTTTGGTGTTCAGTACTTTTGCGAGTATAACAGCAATCCCTCTACTCTTGATGGTTCTTTGATGAAATATATTTATTGAATGATTGCTATCACATCATCCTTGTGTTGAATCGACGACTATTAATTTGGTTTCCATCCGAATCAGCGCTACTGCTGGCGAGGTTACATCCTGCGGCACTTACGTGTGTGGGCATCTGCATTGTGACGACGCCCGGCGCGATCCCGTACGGCACCAGCGGCGGTCGGGGCGGGAACGACATCTTACCGCTTAACACCTGTGCTTACTACGTTTTCTCCACTGTAGAACGCCAGATTTCTGAAGTTTCACTATAAAACCACCACCGGTGACGCGTACACTTTTGCAATAATTTCACGAAGCGAGCAGAAACTACTACTCACATTAAATAAAAAAATATACTTTAATAATTAGGATTTACTAGAAAACCAACTAAAAATCTCACTATAAACCACAATTTACTAGATCCACTTTTATCACCAACATGGTTACTTTGGCAGCCATATTGTTTTTTACTAAATGATTTTTAATCTGTGCTTAAAATGTCGTTTTTCTATTCGTCCAGAAAAGGCAACAAATTCCGTCATAACCTGTCAAAACAGTGGTCAAATACGACTTGTAGTACTTAGGGCTGATTTTTCAATCATCTCACATGATGTGATTTCAAAATTATTCCTAATAATTTTAATTTTAATTAAATTTTCCTAATAATTTTGAAATTGTCAGTTATTTCATGCATACAAAAATTGTCAAACGTCAATTTTATTCCTCGAATAAAAGTTATCTGGCGATGGAAAAATCAGCACTTCTAGGCATTTAGAACCTAGTGAAACGACTAGAGGGTCTAAGCTAAGAAAGACTAGACAATATCCCGAGGGACAAAAAAAAGTTCGCGGCAAGTAATATAATATTCTCATGCATGGTGTTCATATAAACTGCCACAAAGAACTTTGGTTGACAGAGGGGCGTTGCTGGTATGTAAACATTTTGTAAAATTATCACAGAAAATGCATTATTTATTTGTTTATATATACTTTACTGTACACCAGAAGATACATCTATACTAATATTATAAAGAGGTAAAATTGTTTGTAAGTTTGTAAGTTTGTATGTAGGGGGTAATCTCCGGAAGTAATGAACCAATTTTAAAAATTGTTTCACTGGTAGAAAGCTACATTATTCGGGAGTGCTATAGGCTATAAATTATAAAGATATCATGCATATTAGCTGAACTATCTCAATTTTTGTCTAGCCAGGCGGAAAAAAATTGCTCTTACAACAGAGTTATTTGCATGCGCTGCCTTAACAGTTGTATATAATTGAAAACAATGTATGGCAACCTGGTCCGCTTTGAATAGTTCTACAAAAAAGTCCGCGACACCATATTTCTATCTTTTATATTTTAGAAGATATAGTAGCTTTTATGTGTTAAAAAAAGTATTTTTCGACGTACTTACCTTTGATGTGACTCAGGCTGGCTGGACAAATCTTCAAAATTGCTCGCTTTTAACTAGGTCAATAGGGCACTTTATGTGACGGCTAAACACCCTTATTTCAGAATTTGTAACGCTACAGAATCTTAGATAATCGATCGAAAACGTGTCCAGCCATCTTGAAAAACCACTTTTCGCTGGTCTCTCAATCTCGGTAACGGAAGTGATTTTGACGACTTTTTGCATATCAACGGGCGTTACATAAAATTGTAACAGGCATCGAGCTAAAAGCTTTGTGGTACGTACAGCGGTTTAGTAGAAAAATGCAAAAATCTGTGTCCAGCCAGCTTGATTTTACGTATAAAACTTTTGGCTGGCACTTCCGAATCTCAATAACGGGAGCGTTTTCGAATATGGTTACTTTACTAACATTTAGTAACGCAATGTGTAACAGTAATAACGTTTGATTTATGGCGTCACATGTAAGTGTTTACGAGAAATCAATAAAAACTTAATGTCCAGCCAGCCTGAAATCAAGCTGGCTGGACACATGTATCTCCGCTGCCTGATGATCTACGACCTTCGAAATGTGTTCAAAATTTTGTACCGGGGACGATAATGATAACCTGAATTTGTAACGGAGAAACTTTGCGTAGTTTCAAAGATATTGATCATTAAAATGTTTTCATATAAACACTGCAGTAGGGTTACCAATCTTGTAGGTTTTATGTAGGACTAAGTATATTTTAAGGTGTTTTCTTTAATGGACGAAAATCCGTGTATTGGTGATACTAATACGAACAACTGTAGTTCACAGTCTGATCTCAGTGTCAATCCGTCAAAAATATCTCTAGTTTCCCTTCATTTTGACATTTTTTTGTCGCCGAGATGAGACTGTGACTAGATTTTGAACGTTTTAAATTACGAGAATTGGCCTTCAGGTATTGTGTCACCCCAAATAGACCACATGTCTTTACTCTTTAGGATAAGGTTTTGATCAACGTTCGTAATAACGTGTTCTGCCGGTGTACCTAATACTTAAATAAATAAAACAGGGCGCATACATCCAACTGACGACACAAATCGTAAAAACTAACAACTTTTGCAAAAAAAACATTGTAATTCACGTTAGTTACCAAGGGCACATTACCTATTAACAAAACAACAGTTGTATAAAAAGACAGTACTTATCTGAAAGTTTATAACGGTCAGTTACACACAAGTCACACACACAGATTACACACAAAGCAAGTCTCATCATGGCCGCGTTCCGAATCGCACTCATGAGCGCTAAAATCGCTCTTGCTGGTAATTCATAGAAATGGGTTAGTAGTGATTGAATGTTATGAAGTTGCAGCTGGGTATTGTTTATTTAATTATCAGAATAATAATTAAATAAACAATATCGATTTCAAAATTTGAAATCAATAAATTGCGTAAAAAATGTAGTACGTCGGGGGACAAAATAACTGTGAACGGAATGTAATACTTACTTCCATGATAGCTGATGTTGGTGTCTCTATCTATTGCTTAAAGTTGGTACTACTAGGACAACTGGTGGAATCTTAACTCTTATTTATGTTGTCTACCGCAGATTAATTAATAGTTGTCTTACTCTGTTTAGTGATGACACTTCGAAAAGTACATACAATGCCGACTGTAGAGTTTAGTTCTCATTTTCAGTTACCTAAGATAATGAACTAAACGCGAAATACAAGTGGGCTCTCTTTTGCAGCGCTGGTAAGTAGTCAATAATTATTTTGAATTAACACATACTTACGCTTTTTACTGCAGGAAAACCTTTTATTCCCACGGGAAAATCAAATACAAAACAGGCGTGGCTGCTACCGGCCGATTCGTCGATTAAAAAGAAATCCTTTATTTATGTAAAAATTATGGTCACCTCACAATATTAATGGCAGTTTGTATGGGAAAATTTAAATGATCAATATCTTTGAAACTACGCAAAGTTTCTCCGTTACAAATTCAGGTTATCATTATCGTCCCCGGTACAAAATTTTGAACACATTTCGAAGGTCGTAGATCATCAGGCAGCGGAGATACATGTGTCCAGCCAGCTTGATTTCAGGCTGGCTGGACATTAAGTTTTTATTGATTTCTCGTAAACACTTACATGTGACGCCATAAATCAAACGTTATTACTGTTACACATTGCGTTACTAAATGTTAGTAAAGTAACCATATTCGAAAACGCTCCCGTTATTGAGATTCGGAAGTGCCAGCCAAAAGTTTTATACGTAAAATCAAGCTGGCTGGACACAGATTTTTGCATTTTTCTACTAAACCGCTGTACGTACCACAAAGCTTTTAGCTCGATGCCTGTTACAATTTTATGTAACGCCCGTTGATATGCAAAAAGTCGTCAAAATCACTTCCGTTACCGAGATTGAGAGACCAGCGAAAAGTGGTTTTTCAAGATGGCTGGACACGTTTTCGATCGATTATCTAAGATTCTGTAGCGTTACAAATTCTGAAATAAGGGTGTTTAGCCGTCACATAAAGTGCCCTATTGACCTAGTTAAAAGCGAGCAATTTTGAAGATTTGTCCAGCCAGCCTGAGTCACATTACCTTTGGACGATTTTTTAAACAACAAAATATTAAACCTTATCGAAAAAAATATTATTATGATCACAAGAACATCGTAGAGATGCGATTTGCCCAAAACAGTATGTCAATTGGTTAAATAGTTTCGAAGATAATATAAAATTACTAAATCGGAAAATGCCGCCGTCCATTCACGAACCGCATTAGAACATGCTTTGTACGGACGTTTTATCCATTTACCCATAGATGGCGTTGTGCATAATGACGCTCTCCAATTATTATTTAACTTTCGTCGTTAGGTAGGTGAGTTGTACGCACTAAGTAGTTACTGTTGGTTGGATGTTGTTGGTCTTTAAAATTGTTTTGGTTGCTCGGTTTCTTAAAACACAAATACTACTTCGTTCTCATTCTTCGAGTTCGAAGCTGTGGTATTTCTGTTTTTGGGATATCGGACAGTTTACAATAAACTACCAAGGTTTTTACAATAAACTACCAAGCCAAGTTCAAGATCTAAGCCTTAATAAATTCAAATCATTCATTAAACGTAAGTTGTGCCAGAAAGCCTTTTATACTGTTAAAGATTACATTGAGGACAAAAAAGCTTGGGATTGATCTGCTTCCAATTTTGTATTTTGAACATATTGTTTTTTTTATATACACATTGACATTAATGTATTTTATATAAACAATGACATCTGCTTACTTTGTAAAGTATTATATTATTTTAATTATTGTGAGTGTGAAGACAATGTGGGTCATTTTATTTTATTTTTTACTTTTTTTATTTTTTTTTATTTTGATTATTTTCTTTGTTCTGTTTAGTTTTGTCATGGTCTGGCAGTTTGAGTATTTTATGTGGCCCACCCAAATGTCCTTTCTTTGGTATTGTTCGTCGAATCGTTGAGCTCCTTAAGTTCTGAGTTGAGCTGCACGAATTCTGACAAATGCGTGCACTGACTGGACAGGTCCACTCAATCTGTGTGGTTCTTTCTTCAAAAGACCATCTCGGACTTCGATCTACATGGTCTTCATATAACCTGACCAAGATTATGTCTGGACTTTAAAAGAGACTGTGACCTCTGAGTTTGTTTCGGCCTTTCTTCTCAGAGTAGTCAGATAGGAAACGCCGACCTCATCTAGTTTTTAAAATATGATTGACGTGTAAAAGTGTTTGTGCAAACCTACTTACAGAAATAAAATCATTTATCATTTAGTTTCAGCGATTGTTTATCATGCCTAAAAAGAAATCACAACTTTCCCGTCAGACATCCCAGACAAGAGCAGCTCGAGTACGCCGTACGGAAGAGTCTGCTCTTGAAAATCATCAGCGCCTCTCGAGGAATAGAGAAAATATTTCGCAAGCACGCGCTGGGGAATCTAGCGTCTCAGTGATTTAAGGGAGCATGTCTCTGCAACAAGGGATAGGGAGTCTAGCGCTGAGCACTCGCAGCGGCTCGCTAGGCAAACTGTGAGAACATCGCAGGCCCGTGCTCGGGAATCTAGCGCTGAACTTGCGCAGCGTCTCAGTGATTTAAGGCAGCATGTCTCTGCAACAATGGATAGGGAGTCTAGCGCTGAGCGCTCGCAGAGGCTCGCTAGCCAAAGCGCGAGAACATCGCAGGACCGAACCACACTCATAATTTCATCACAAGTTAAAATGTTTACCGCCCAACGAAGTGGGCACGGGTCAGCTAGTAACTAATAAAGAAAAAAAAAGTTATTGATAAAGAATTATTCCTAAGATTACGCCATTAGTTCCGATTTTAGTCACGCGCGAACAGATCCTTGTATAATCGAGAGATTGAGAGGGGGAAGGGGGGTCGGAGGGATCGAGAGGTTGGTTTTCGTAAGATTCTACTCTTCAATCTGCCTGCCCCTTTGCTTATCCACATTGTAAGTACGTACAAGGGTGTCGTTCGCGTCTCCTCTTGTGTTTTTAGAGGAACAGGCAACTTGCAGCAAGTGATTTTGGTTTTAGACAGTCTGGTATTATTCTACATGTATTATGAGCTACATCTACTTCTCGGTTATGAATGGATCGACACCACTCTGGGCATGCACCAGCCAAGAAGCGGAGCTTCGCCAGATGAACCGAGAACATGTGTAATCTGCCCGTAGCGTTCCCACTGTTGGGACACGGGCCTCCTCTATTAGAGAGAGCGAGCCATAATCCATCACGTGTTCAGTGCGGGTTGTTGTCTTCGTGAATGTCATACGTCTTCGAATTTTGGTTCCTCACGATTAGTACATTATAGTGTATTATTTATGCTTACGATGTTTAATTTCTCCGATGTTTAACTTAAGAGAGCAATGTAACAATACACAAATGAAAGTGCCTCTCTGGGTTCAAACCCATGACCGCCGGGGCGTCGTACTACTCGTCGTGGCCGTTACCACTAGTCCACCAATGCTATCTACGAAGATGTGAGGAGAAAATAAAAATGCTTGTTGTGTAACAAAAAAATATATATTCTCAAATAGATTTATATTCCTAAAAACTACTTACAATATTATTTTGATATGTTATTATTGTCAAGCGAGCTGTAATCTATTCGTATACTTAAAAAACTTTTTTACAAAAAAAAAAACAACCGACTTAAAAAAAAAACTACAAAGTGATAAATAACTTTTCGGAAGTCGGTGTCAATAAACGAAAATGCAAACCAACGACACCGACCTACTGAAATTAAAGTTATATTTCACTGTAGTGTTTTTTTTTTTTTAAATAGGTTGTTTTTTTTTTTTTTTTTGAAAAAAGTTTTTATTGTTCCATTACCCTTAGGGATGACGGACATTTAGTTTTTAGCTGTGTTGCGATAACATGGCGATGACAGTTTGACGAAGATACCCAAAAGAATCCTTGACACAAGTCTTAATACTATTAAGGCCAGTATTAGACTCTTCATTATTATAATAATTTCAAAAATACAAAAATATTTACGTTATTTTATTCTTAGTTCTACTGCCAGCCATCACACTCTGGATCAAAAGTATCCTTTGTTAAGAGAATTAGGGAACATTCTAAATCAGCTTTCTACCATTGTGCGTATTTGTCAACAGGCCATCAAATATAATAAAATTATAGTCAAGTACTCTAACGACACAACAGGTAATAAACATATTATTGAACGAATCAGCAGTTTCTCGCACTGCTTATTATTAGTCATCGCACAAAATAAACCAATAAGCTTATGAGTCACAACTTGTTGTTGATCGCAACCAGCACCCTAATTGCCTTTGATTATATAATGTCTAGATAGAGCGTCGCCCTACAATCAAAACAAAGAAAACGAGGCAACAATTTCAAACATGTGTGCGTGCGGGCGGTGTTTTACACTGTGCATCTATGTCTCTGTGTGCGTGAATAATGATACCAGCTACTACAATTCTCCCATAAATCACATATTAAAAAAATTGACTATACAAATAATATAAGTAAGTTTTAGGTGTATGTTTGTAGTATTATTAAGTTTTAGTAGTGACTTTATTTACTTGTATTTATAAATAAAAAACACTATTTAATTGAATTAGAGTTGTGTGTGTGAATGCTGTGTTATATTAAATCAGCTAAGTTAATTCAATTAGAATATTTAACTTTTTAGGCAGTTTGTATTTGGAAATTTCAAATGAAAGATCACAAATGATAATACGAATGAAATAAATTAATCTTATTAAAATTACTCTTGGCACCTTTGAAATCAGTTTATTGGACCCAATGCAACAATAATCATTAAAATGGGCTCATAAACAAAAAAGTTATACGCGAACATTATATTATTATAAAAAAGTACAGACGAATTGAAAAACTTCACCATTTTTGAAATCGAATAATAAAAGTACATCAACTAAATAATATAAACGTAACCATAAAGCAACGAATATACCCACAAAAAAAGGACGTTAAGTTGGGAGAATGGAAAAAAGAAACTGGCAACACTGATAAAATATGGCGTAATAGGGCGTAATTTGGTAAATATAAAAACAAAAAACAAATACGTAGTCTTTTTGGTTACTTACTGATGATATGTGATGTGTTTGGTGTTTTTTTACCCTTCCTTTATAATTTCGGCACAGTTTAATAGCACATACCGTCATTTTATCGCTGTTATTTGTTTATTACTTAGCGCGCGTAATACGTAGTGACACCAAAGCGGTACGATCGGCACTAATCGGCGGGTAAGTACTTACAGTCCAACAGTTGGCTGGTATTTTTTGACACGTTTGCGCGCAATTGATGCTCTATCTAGACATTATATAATCAAAGCCTAATTGCGTACCACACTTTCACAATCAGAGGGTATTGAAGGAAATTCCAAATCCATCACACTAATATTATAAAGGTGAAAGTTTGTGAGTGTGTGTGTGTATGTTTATACGTTTGTTACTTCTTCGCGCTCAAACGACCGAACCAATTTTGATAAACTTTTGGTAGCTGACACCCTGGATTAACATATAGGCTACTTTTTATCCCGATATTCCCACGGGATCGAAACTTATGCGGGTAAAACCGCGGGGCGCAGCTAGTTGCTTCATGTGCTTGAAAAATTCTTCTGCTTGACAACGTAAATTATGCAATGAATGTTGTTGAACTGCCAAAATGAAAGGCATGACATTTTAAGTGTGTTACGCAATTACCCCGATGGTCTGGTTAAGCCCCACAAAAATCGGAACTAATTCCGCAACATATGATGTTGCGAGATGTTCTTTTGTTTACCATGAATACGGAACACTTGCATGTTGCCAGCAACACGACATTACTCAACGTGGCTAGAATCATTGTTTAGCAAGACATAAACATGTTGCTGTAACAATGTTGCGCAACTTTGTTTCCGGTACATACAGGACTTTACAGTTAGTTCCTTAAACTTTACAGTATTTAAAATAAACTACCACCCAGCTTTGTGCACCCACTTACTAAGTAGGCACAAATTGTACTAAATTACAACATTAACAAATAAATCACAAAATGACTACAAGAAAATATTTATTTATGAGGATTCAAATAAGCGTCTATTATAAACACACAACAAAAATAAAGCTTACGAGCCGTGTATTCACTTGGGGACAAAATATCAATTAAAGATAATAGTCCGCTAGTGAATATATATTATGGCTTTATTTCACAGTAGACGTGCGCTACAAGGTTCTTTTGCCGCGCAGCCAAAATAGGAACTAACGCCGCCATCTTGTTTTGTAATACAATTACATAAATGTTTACCAACAAGAGCCATCAATGCCCCCCTGTCAACTTCGGTGAACTTCGTACCGCCTCAGATTTAAATAATGTGACAAAGTTCAATAGACACGTGGCGCCATCTATTATCATGATAACGTTATTGTCGTTTTCCTCGGGAACAGCACTTTTTTTCGGGATAAAAGGTACCCTATGTCCGTTCCTGTATACCTGACAACGTATATGCAAACTTTTAGGATGATCGGTTTAGTGGTTTAGGCGTGAAAAGGTAACAAACAAACTTACTTTACCTATTGTGGTATAGTACCTAATTTTATTTTTGGTGCATCGTCTTCACATATCACATCACACTAATATTATAAAGGCGAAAGTTTGTGAGTATGTTTGTTACTTCTTCACGCAAAAACTCCTCAAAGGATTTGGATGAAATTTGGCACACGTATAGTTTAAAACCGGGATTAAAGCATATGCTACTTTTTATCCCGATATTCCCAAGGGATCGAAACTTATGCGGGTGAAACCGTGGGGCGCTGCTAGTAATTATATAAGTAATGTATACAAAATATTGTCAAACATTTTTAAAAGAGAGACGGTGGAGTTTCTAGCCCACTCTTCTCCATACGAAACTACCTTTTGGAAGGGGCGATTAGAATCAATTCTATTTTAATGTAAATGTTGACGTTCAAGAGTGCCTTATATGTGCCTATTTGATGATTAAATTTTTTGACTTTGACTTTAACTTCGCGCCAAAAGATCCTTGTAGCACTCTACCTACTCCTTACATGTCACAGTGATTACACAAATGGCATTACTCCTATAATAAATAAATACATTTGATTCTTCATTTGTACAAGAACACAATAAAACTGGCACCTGCATCCGAGCATGCATTCGTACGGCCAGCGATAACAGTTGATTATTACTGTTACTTTTGACAAAAAGTTAAGCATGTATTTTTATATTTTCCCGTTAGTATTTCATATAATAATGAAGAGTAGCATATTATGTACATATTATGTTAGTATTGAACGCTTTAAGATTCATTAAATGTTTTGACCTTCAATATCTCCGAAACCAGAAGGTTCCCCGGTATGGTCCAGTACAAAACAAAATGATCACAATGTCTGGGAGTATAAGTACTAAGTATGTATGTCTCCCCTCGTTTGTGCTTATGAATGATTAGTCAGCAATAATGATAAAAAGCCCAAACAGTCTTACTTCGCTGACCGTACAGTTAAAGAGCTTCACTATCGTAGTCTTATATAGTATAAACAATACACTAGAATAGATACAACATCACGTACAAATTCATATCCCTAAAAGCGTCCATTATTTCCTATACAAACATATTTTTCAACCCGTCCACAAAAATCACCCATATTGCTAGAAAGTTAAGACACAATTTTCTAATAATAAATCTAACGGTTCGGCGTGTGATTGAGTAAAACAGATATCAGACGCTACACTCGAGTGAAGGTTAATTTTTTTACCGACTTGAAAAAAAAAGGAGGTTATCAAGTCGACACGTATGTACAAAATTGTAAAATTAGTTAGGGTTAAATAAAAAAGGTTTAAGTATTATTTTTTGCTTTTCAGTTTTTTCGGCAGTTTAATTTTTTTGTTAGCAAGTTTTTTTTAACATAAAATAAAAAATTACTACATGCTTAATTTATACGTTACAATCAGTGAGTGAACAATCAATCATCCCCTGTTTTCCTACCCTTAGGGTTGGATTTTTTTTTCAAATTTATATGGGACCATTTTCGGAATATACCCTGTCCTATAAAATAAGAATTATCAAAATCGGACTACTCTGCAAAAAGTTATGCGTGATCATACATAAAAAAAATATATATGTATATATATATACGCGTCGACTTGAGAACCTCCTCCGTTTTTTCGTCGGTTAAAAATAACAAAAACTGAAGCGTCTGGTATCGGCTCTAAGCTTTGTTTTTACTCGGTACCGACGCGGCGACGTTAAAATCTCACGTCCAGACACAGATTTTGACAGCTGATGAATTTGTCGCTAGCGATGTCCAAATCTTTCGATGGAAGTGAGATTTTGACAACACTAGATACAACATTGAAAGTAAAAAATACGAAGTTTCGCGGATTACTCAATTTGATCCAAAGTCACACGGCGAGACGTTACAGATTTGTTATTTGAGTCGTAACGCAATACGTGTGGTGGTTATAGTGTGTACGTAGGGGTGAGCGCTAGTCGCTCTTCCCGTCCTTGCCTGTGAGCGGCGCCGCGTGCTGCAGGCGCCGCCGCCCCAGCACGCGCGCGCCCAGGTAGCCCAGCAGCGAGCCGGCCGCGGCCGCCAGCGCGCCCGCCTTGGCGCCCACGACCAGCCCCACCGGGCCGCCCGCCAGCAGCCCCAGCGCCGCGCCGCCCGCGCCCCACGCGCCCGCGCGCAGCCTGCACAGCCACATCGATCAATTACCACACTTGCAATGCGATTTCAGACTTATATTAACTACTAGCTTCTACCCGCGACTTCGTCCGCGTGAAATTTCACCCTCCCCCCATTCACCCTCTCTTAGGGTCAAAAACCCTTTCTTAGTGGATACTTACTCTTCACAAAGAACACACCCTCCAAATTTCATATCTCTAGGGCCAGCGGTTTAGGCTGTGCGTTGATATATCAGTCAGTCCGGACTTTGAATTTTATATACAGGGTTATTGGAAAAACACCAACAACCTCTTAAGAGGTCATTGTACTCATTATTATCAGCAACTTTTACTATGGGACCAAACCTGAAATCGTGGTTGTTTTAAGTCATTGGAAAATCTAATAACATAAATTATAAAAAAAATTAGTTCTACCAGTGACGAAAATGAGACACTGACTCCGGAATCATTTCGAAATAAAGCAGCAATTATAATAGATAATTTGTTGCCGCCAAAATCTCGGAAGTTATACCTTAAAACATACAATTTGTTCTGCGGCTGGAAAACCACGAATGGCGCCAATTCCTTCTTAGAGTCCATATTTCTTAACTATTTCAACGAATTAACCAAGCCGTCGACACTTTGGACTCCAAAGTGTCGACGGACTCCAAAGTTTGGAGCATAATTATATTCTATGCTAAAAGCCACCGCGAGAATCAAACACAACATTGATATTTCAAACTACTCGAAGTTAGTGACATACTTAAAGCGACTATCCGAGGGTAATAAGCCAAAGAAATCTAGAGTGCTAACCTCCGAAAACATTGAACGTTTTCTAAATGATGCGCCTGACCACAGTTTTCTGGCCGTAAAAGTAAGTAAGTACCTATTTACCTACAAACCTACTATTAAATTATTTATTCGAGTAACCATGAGACTCATAGTGTTAGTAACAATAAAATAAACTTACCACTATGTTAGTGATACAATTACAACAACAATTACACAAACACACACAACAAAACAATCACGGCTTCCGCATTCCAGCTGAGATACTGGAGCAACTATTTATAACACAGCAGTCCAGCCTATCAGCAATAACTCCCAGGATGCTGTTGGAACTGGCTCGCACCCTGCGCACCAAGAACGCACATCTTTTACGCATTTATGCATAAAAGCAATCAACACGCAATTCCGCAAACATCCCTGATGCGCTACAGAAGCGAGGCAGCCCCATCAACACCCTGAAAGCATTATTGTACTGCACGCGAAGAGCACTGTACGATCTCTGCGTAAAATGTACCCACAGGCTACAGGTGTAAAATGAGGAACAGAAGGCTCTAAAAAGTGTTTTTTTAACCTCCGTAGAAGCACGCTTAAACCTGCGGGCAATCATACTCGCTCTGACCGACAGCGCCCTCCGCTCTCTCTCAATATCGTCATCACCCTTAAGGCTAGTGGTCAAAACATGCCCAAGGTACTTGAAAGAGTGCACTCTCGATAACGGTACACTATTTATCATTATTGGAGGTACCGTTTCAGGACATTTTCCACCAGCCCCAAACACCATCACGACACTATTTTTTAAATTATATAACAGGCCATGAGCACTGGCGTACCTCTCACACACACACTGTTTCCTCAGGCCATGTCAGCACCATGTCATCTGCATAGCTAATGTTGTTGACACATATGCCATCAATATAGCATCCGACTCTGGTACTACTCAACTCCCCAATCAACTGGTCCATGTACAAGTTGAAGAGTGTAGGAGAACTCAGACCCCCTGCCTCACACCTGACTCAAGACCATATAGACTCGAGTAAGCCCCGTCCCACCTCACACTATTGACCTGGTTCGCGTACCAAAACTTACATATATTTATGATTTCAGGTGGTACCTTCGCATCATTAAGTTTTTTCCAGAGATTGTCATACGAAACCAGATCAAAAGCACTCGACAGGTCAAGGAAACTAGCGTAAACCGCAGTGCTACGGCGTGTGTAGTACTCGACAGCATGCTTAAAGCCCAATATAGCACTATCGGTAGACACCCCAGGGCGGAACCCAAACTGGTTGTCATGCAAGTGAACATGTTTATTGAATTGAGCATTAAGCACGCTGTCCAATACCTTAGACACAACCGTAGCCAGTGAAATAGGTCTATAGTTATTCCTATCAGTCAATAGTCCAGTTTTATTTTTAGCTATGGGCACTACAACTGTTCTCACCATATCCGAGGGTATATACGCATGACTCAGACAAAGATTGTACAATAAAGCCAAAACACGCGTCAAATGAGGGCCCGCATACCGAAGATGAAATTTGAAATTTTGACTAAGCTATAGAGTTTGTGAAGTTAGGGCTTGTACTGCCGCACTCAGAGACGTCACTTAAAATTAATCAATCATTAACTTTTATTAACCAGCACATCTTGGCACTTTCAACAATATGTTAGGCTAACAGCGTTTCAATTTATATTAGTCAGTTAAAAAATAATATAAATTGAAACGCTTTAGCCAAACATATTGTTGAAAGTGCCAAGATGTGCCGGTTAATAAAAGTTAATGATTGATTAATTTTAAGTGACGTCTCTGAGTGCGGCAGTTAGAGTTAGAAGCTTGGCTCTACATGAGATCTGATAACTTTTTGACAGTGCGAGCCATATGGTCTCGTCTTGGCAACATTTACATGATGTTTTTTGGTGGGATGACACTTTGCCCGACCTGGGAATTGAACCCGGGACCTCACGCTCAGCAGTCGTGCTGGTGAGCTCTAGACCACTGAGGCAGATGTTAATGATTAATATAATGAGTAGTGTGTACCTCTCCCCGGCGGCGAGGTGCTCGCGCGCGACGCTCACGTTGTCTGCGGCCAGCTCCACGCTCCCGGCCGCCGCCGCCACCTGTCCACACATTATGTTATACAAAAGCAGTCCATAATAGTTATTTTCATAACACTTGCTCGTAAAGTGGCTCTTAATGAACCGCTTTTAGGTCCATAACGCAGTGTATTAAAAACGCGTGCTTTTTACTTTACGTTACTGCACTAGTGCTATAACGCCACAGATAACTATTTACTAGTCGGAGGTCGGAGATGTGCATTTTTTTTTAATCTCATCAAAGACACTTCATGCCAAAAGGAATCCGCGAGCCATATATCACTTTTTTTTAGCCTGAATTGTCCTTGGTCCCAAAATGAACTAAAATGTATTTACCTTAAGGTGAATGCGCAGTTATAGCTCGCGAAATTCATTTTTTATTACGTTTTTTGCAATTTTTAGGTCAGTGTCAGGTTGTATCTCGATCAAACTATGATTCGCGACTATAATAGATATGTATTTACAGAATTATAATCATTAGGATCATTAATACCTACATCTTTCTAAGTTACATTTGTACCACTTTGTTGAACAAATCTCTTATAGAAAGTTCTTAGGGAACAAATTTAACTTAAAAATATATATTAATGATTCTAATGACTATAATTCTGTAAATACATATCTGTTATAGTCGCGAATCATATTTTGATCAACATACAACCAGGGCCTCAAGTCTGCTAATTTTATTTAACTCACATGCTATTGAAATTCAATTGAGATTCAATCACGACTCCATTACGATTAGAAGAAATTTGGTATTCTGCAAAAACTTGAATGTAAACTCAATAGAGTCGTAATGGAATCGTAGTGTAATTGTAATTGACTCTCAGTTGAACAGATAAAGGTGTTGCCATTCAAAATCTATCAAGAAGCTGAATGAGTGAATTGTTGCCTAATCGTACTACGATCGTACTTCAATTGCAAAATTGACACTGAGTGTCCATTGACATAAATGTCAAACAAACGTCAACTAAGAGTAGAATACCGATTTAGACCACAATCGATTTACAATTGTAACACAATTGAAGAGCAGACTAGCAAATATTCTGATAGCAGTTCAATGGTATGTCACTGGAAAACCATTGGTCTTAAATTAGTAGCAGAATACCAAATGTAGTTAAAACTGCTACTGAGATTCAATTGATATTCAATTGAGCCATTCGTAAATTAGCAGACTTGGGGCCCTGATACTGACCTGCAAATTGCAAAAAACGTAAGAAAATTTGAATTTCGCGGTCTACCACTGCGCATTCTCATTGAACTAATGTATATTTCTCTATACCAATAGTACTTTCTAACTCCATAGTAACTAAACTACAATTTGACATACGACAACACTACGATCAGTCTATACATGATTTTGTGTTTATTATTTTGTTTCTATAGGCTGTATAGCGGTTTTGTCGCGCGTTTGTTGTTTGATGCGCGCGCAGGTGTAGGTAAACCTGCGCGCTCGTATGAAACGCGTAAACATTGATCATTATACTCTCGGCTTCCTTACCGCGCGAGCCGCACGCCTCGGGTATAATGATCAACATAGCACACATGTATCATAATATACTATTATGCAACTGTTGTATAATACCTAATTATGTACAGTTGCTTACAAGACTTTATCTACACCCATGATATATGTTTTCAAGTTCAAGTTTTTCTCCATCCAGTATGATGTCACATTCGCTACTTCTAACACAAACAAACAAATTCAAGTTTTTCTCCATCCAGTATGATGTCACATTCGCTACTTCTAACATTAGGTAATTTAAATCTAATGCATTTGGTTTTCTTTTCATTTAGTACCAAATTATTTACTAATAGTTATTCACTTCAAGATTTTGTGCCCGTCTGTCGATGATTTTGAAGTAATTGGGGTAAATCATTAATGTAAACTAAAAAGAGGAATGGACCCAATATCGAACATTGAGGAACGCCCATTGCCATTTCAGACCCCAATGAGTTTACGCCGTTTACTTGAACTTTAAGCTTTCTATCTTTCAGATATGACTAGTAAATCAAGAG
This sequence comes from Hydraecia micacea, assembly GCA_914767645.1. Taxonomy (NCBI): domain Eukaryota; kingdom Metazoa; phylum Arthropoda; class Insecta; order Lepidoptera; family Noctuidae; genus Hydraecia; species Hydraecia micacea. The sequence continues at coordinate 72,271 of OU611801.1, read as the reverse complement.
CTAAATTCCTAATCCCAGAGTGCTCAAGTTTCAGCAGAAGTGTCTCATGATTTACGCAATCGAACGCCTTAGAGAGATCGCAAAAGACTCCAATGGCATCTTGTGCTTTTTCCCAGGCGTTAAAAATATTCTTTATTAGGATGACACCGGCGTCAGTGGTACAACGCCCTTTGGTGAAACCGCACTGTTATTCATGAAAGATGGAATTTTTATTTAATAAAGTGGCGTAACATTTGATTGAGCATCAAATTTTCAAACACCTTACTGAGAACCGGCAGAATTTACAGATATTAATAATAATCTGACGAATTCATATTATTATAAAGAGTTGTTTAGCATTACATGAATTGGGTACTGTCATTTTTCGCTAATTCGCACCTTAGAAAAGTAGATCGAAACAAGAACCAATTTAATGAAACGGTTTATTGACATTTTTTTTACTCCGGCTTACTTCTGTCATAAATTCACCCTTCGCCACTGATTCTCAGGGTTAAAAAGTTCCGAAATTACCTTGCCCACGCCCCTATTCGATTTGATCCATACTTCCAGGGACACCTTGTATATTATTCGCAACCGTAACAAGTATGTATTTACAGAGTTACAATCATTAAAATCATCAGTACAACCCTCTAAGTTCATATTGAATGACTATTTCATGAAATATCAAGCCCCGTGTCAAAAGTCCTCCCTGTATAATATTGAGTGCGTAAAGCAGATTCTATCGTGCAATAAGCAGACAAAAAATAGCCCTTAAGGTGACGAACATAATTATTTTGGCTGCGACTACAAGCACACAGCTGAAATAGATATTAGTCTGACCTGGTCACGCTGTGCCAGCGCGGCGGCCTGCGCGGACTGCCAAACTTCGTGCAGCGCGCGCAACTCCGCCTGCAGCTCGGTCCAGCCGCGCAGCAGCGCCTCGCGCTCCTGCAGCCCCACAGCCTGTAACATTAAATATAAAGAGCGGCTTTCATCATCATCAGCTTATAGCAGTCCCCAGACGGACGTAGGCCTCGCTCCAATCCATTGTGAGGATTTAAGAAACAAAATCAAATTCAAAGTACATTCTACATCTTAAAAACTTTTTTTACACAAAAAAAAAACAACCTCTTCCAAAAAAAAACACAACAAAGTGAAAAATAACAATAATTTCGGAAGTCGGTGTCGTTGGGGCGGTCCCAACGACACCGACTTCCGAAACAATAATACACGTGGCGCCATCTATTATTATAATAACGTTATTGTTGTTTTCCTCGGGAAATGATTCTTACATGGTCATCGACTTGGAGTTGAATCTGCGACGAGAACTCCGCAGGACCGCCTGCGTCACTTTCACCTTCGCCGTCGCACGGCGCATGCGCGACCACCCCCACCGAATCCGTGGACACGGCACTCGCCGCCACCGGAACTTCTGGCACACTACGGTTTATTGACAACGGGGACGTTCCTGGAAACAGACAGTTTCGCCGAATCAGAACGAGCTCCTAACACGAAGAGTTTAGACCGAGTCAACGGACAGGTTCACAGGTCAGTCTGGATGGTTTTGCAGACATCTGCGTAGGGTCAGAAGCCCAACGCGAGGCTAAGGCCCGCTTGCACCACAAATCACGAAATATATTTAGTGCTAAACGTGTTCATATATCTATATAAATAAAAACAAAAGGCCTGACTGACTGACCGACTTATCAACGCCCAGCCCAAACCCTTGGACCTAGAAAGCTCTAATTTTACACAATGGTTCCCTTTATAATGTAGACAAGGAATAAGGAAGGATTTTTCGAAATTCAACCCCTAAGGGAGTTAAATAGGGGATGAAAGTTTGTATGGAAAATCTTATTCCTTGAGTTAATAAACTTGAAACTTGGCACGAATACTTATCTAAGTAAATTATGAAGTTAGGCATTTTTCGTTTTTCTAAACTACCCCCTAAAGGGGGATGGGGGGGGTGTCAAAATTTGTATGGAAGAATTTTAATGCGCGGTCCGATTAACTCGAAACTCAGTATTTATACTTAAACTTAAGACCAAAAATAAAGAATAACGTGTATCAGGGTTTTTCAAAAATCTACCCCTAACGTGGTGAAATGGGTAGTTAATTATATGTACAGGGTAGGATTTTACTGCGTGGCTTGATTAACTCAAAAATTTGTATAAATAATCATTGAGTCAAGTAATGAACATATCCCGATTTTTCGAAATTCCACCCCTGTGGGAGTGAAAATCGGGAAATACACTTTATATGAAAAATCTTATTCATTTGGTTAATAAACTTGAAACTTGGCACGAATACTTATCTAAGTAAATTATGAAGTTTGGCTTTTTTTTCTAAACTACCCCCTAATGGGGGATTGGGGGGTGTCAAAATTTGTATGGAAGAATTTTAACACGCGGTCCGATAAACTCGAAACTCGGCATTTATACTTAAGACCAAAAATCTATACATGTATAATGTATATAAAATTCGAAGTCCTAACTGACTGATATATCAACGCACAGCCTAAACCGCTGGTCCTAGAGGCATGAAATTTGGAGGGTGTGTTCTTTGTGAAGACTACCTAGGTATCCACTAAGAAAGGGTTTTTCGAAATTCCACCCCTAAGAGGGTGAATGGGGGGAGAGTGAAATTTCACGCGGACGAAGTCGCGGGCAGAAGCTAGTATATTTATATAATCATTTGAAGATACCACAGACAGAACGATGTTTTAAATTCGTTTAACGTTAAAAGCATTTAGTGACGGGTGGTGCAAGTGAGCCTAAGCACTCATCTATTACGCACTAGCGGATAAACATCGCTCAGGTGGCCGTTTTATGTATTTTAATATGCAAACTCTCATATTGTACGCACTGAACCGCCATGAAATCTCAAACCGCCTGGGCGGCTGATCGTTAGTGCATATAAGGGCTATGGCCTGCCGGCCTGACCCGATCCAGTCGAACGCTGCAGCAACACACGCGACGCAGTGAGGCATGCAGCACGCTCCATCGACATCGAAGGAACGATGAGAAATAACATGATTAGTAAAGCCGTTAGCACACCAACGCAGGCAGCGGAAACATTGCGAAACAAAACTAGATGTATGGAACAGTATGCGTCAATGTGCTAACAGCGTTAATAACACAAAAATCAGTGTCCATTCAGTCTGTTAGCACGCGCATGCAGCCCAGCTCACCCGTCAGTCGACTGCGGCCCACGGACGACACGAGCGCCCTACAGCTGGCCTCTATTAAACCTACAAGACAAGTTTTGCAAGATAAAACAACTGCCTTGTTCGACACTGTTCACTCGAATCGATTTCACCAACTATTTTTGAATGGCATTTTGTATGTTGAAGCATGCCTAGTCCATAAACATACCCAATTTTGGTAAACCTCAAGAGGTATCGTGTTACCCAGTAAGGGTTGTGGCGGTCAGATAGGCAATCGCTCCATTTTACATACTGGTATTCTGCTGCGTCCGGTTAATTCCGGTTAGACTGGAAGCCGACTCCAACATGTTGGGAAAAGGCCAGGCCACACTCGTATTACCGAATCAAGATTCACTAACACACGAACCTTACGACTGAACGGGGTGACGACTAATAGAGAAGTGTGAAAGAAAAAGATATGTTCCGCTGACCCCAAATAAATTGGGATATGGGCAGGAGAATGGTGATGACGTGAAAATGTTGGTGCTGGGCCTGCGGGAGAGAGGCGGTGACGGTGAGGCGATGGTATAGTTACCGAGGTAGTCGACGATGGCGCGCAGCGTGGTGTCTCGTGAGCGCTGCGTCAGCGCGTCGAAGCGCGCGCGGTCGCTGTCCCGCACCTGCCGCCATTCACTTCATTACCCATTACTAATCTCAACTGAAATCTTCACTTAAACCAACTAGAGAACTTGGCACCTATTCTCATTAAAAATCCCGTAGAATAGGTTTAGTTTGTTCACAAATTGGCACTTAGGGCACGGCATGGGCTACATTTTCTGTTGCTGAGTGTATTAATGTGAAAATTTCTGTTATTATGTAGTCCGATTGACGTACCAAAAAACCTTTTTTACAAAAAAAAAAAACTAAAAAAAAAACAACCGACTTCAAAAAAACACTACAAAGTGATAAATAACTTTAATTTCGGAAGTCGGTGTCAAAAAACGAAAATGCGGAACCAACGACACCGACTTTCGAAATTAAAGATATTTATCACTTTGTAGTGTTTTTTTTAGTAAATTCCATCGGTTTTTTGTTGTTGTATTATTATACGCTAACTATTCCGACAGATAGGTAGTACATAGTATGTCTAGCTACTGCAATAAAAAAAAACTTGAATTAATTTTTCAGTGAAAAATTTTCAAAAAAAAATTTTTATACTTAAAGTTTAAATGTCTTGGGTATAAAAAAATGTATGAAAACATGAGTGACCAATAATTTTAAAATAATGTAGTTGTCACGCAGTCTGGCTCAGAGGTGGCACGCAATATGAAAACACGTTTGCCCGCCTATCTGTCGAAACAACCTACGCGTCGGAGTAGTTGAAGGGACGCAGTGAAGTCCTTGTTTTCACAATGACAATAGAACAATACCACAGTTGTGTACACTTGGTGTACCGTTGACGTTTCGAGCACTTTCTCATATGTACACTTGACGCTTTAGGGGTTAAAGGTAGGACGCGCGGTCGTGGGATCGCCCGCACTTGGGGATGGGGCCGCTAGGCATGGCAGGGTGATACCAGTCGGGAGTGCGGCGAATGTACAAGTATCTCCCGGGCCCCCGACTTATGGTAGTAGAAGGAACAGTGGGGTTTCAGTCGGTAGGAGTCCGACATAACCCTCCGTTCTTCCCAGACGGAGGGTATCCATGAGCATTTCCACATGAAAATAAAAATATTAGGGGCCAGGCCCCCCCTGGAAAAAAGCCCAAGATACGCCAATTCTCTCCCCATGGCTTCCAGCTCACAGTATCTGCACTTTATTTCTTTAAATTATGTTGTATATTTTTGTGTATATTGGCACCTAGTCTTTGTTTATAATACTGATGCAATTTGCTATCATTTAAGAGCGTTTACGACGTACGGCATTTCATACAAATTTTCAAGCCCTTATTTTTAGAAATGACTGAACCGATTTTAATCAAACTTCATGCGCATAAGCAGGACACAAAGGTCTAAAAAGTTAGTAAAGAACATTTTCCAAATGTCTTATTTAAAAAAAGATAACTGGAAATCTGTTTCTATGGAAAATTTAAAATCGGTCAAAGGCTTTAACACTATTTTTCGAAAATATTCTTAACCAACTTTTTAGACCTTTGTATCCTGCTTATGCGTACGAAGTTTCATTAAAATTGATTCATTCATTTCGAAAAACAAGGGCTTGAAAGTTTGTATGAAAAGCCATACGTCGTAAACGCTCTTAATTGTGCCTTTGTGTGTTGTGCTATTTCTTTTGTGTGCACTAAATAAAAGGTTTATTTATCGAAGATATTGTACCTGCCGCCGCAGCGCCTCGAGCTCCAGCAGTAAGCCGCGCAGCTGCGACGCCACGCGCCGCGCGTGCGTCTGTTCGGCGCGCGCGCGCACGTACTCGCTCTGCTCCTCATACTACACAAGTAAAACCCATCCCATTAAAGTCAGGACCGAGCACGGAACGTGGCACACACACAGGGCAGCTACTAAAGCTCCATCGACGGCCCGGACACGCCAGGGTAGAACGCAAAATTATGGTAATTTGAACTTGATACTAGTTGATACATATGTACGTATTGATGATTTTAATCATTATAATTCTAAAAATAAGTACATATTTTTGCTGTCGCGAATTTATACAGGGTGTTCGCCAGAACGTTGAACACACGAAAATGGCAGATAGATGGTGTCGTCTGCTACCTACCCACCTACTCAAGCCCCATAGTTATATATTTTTTTTTATTACCGAAATTCATGAGTTTTAAAACTGACCTATAACTTTATGTAGGATAGACGAAACTGGCAACACTTTTTTTTTTTTGTTTTTGACCCCACCTATCTGCCATTTTCGTGTGTTCAACGTTCTGCCGAACACCATGTATATTAATTGCGAAAATCGTAAGAAAATTTGAATTTCGCAGACTACTTTAGTGCGGGGGATGCGCTAAAGCAGTCTTACAGGACCCGCAAAAAATGCAACTTTTAGAAACAATAAAAGTATATGATCCGATTACAGTAAACAGAAAAATATATGATATTCCTCAAGATATATGCTAGGTAGATAGTGTGTTGAAAACCACTTAAAGAACACTCCACACAGGCACAGTCACAATCCGCCTTTGTGGCTTTTGTGTGCGGAAAGTTTAAATAAATAACACTTATTATTTCGTTTTCTATTAAAGCTCATGGTTTAGCCAGGACTTGAATACTCCATTGTTTTTCCAACCAATACAGTTGCAGATTGGGATAAATGCTAGTGTGAATTGCTCAGAAGGTTGTCTTTAGGGTGGAGTTTTAAAAGCTTCATTATTAAAATCAACTAAATTTTAGAACATAAAGACTCAATATTGGCAACCAATAGAATGTTCTGAAATTGAAGAACCAGAAATGAAGGTTAATAAGGTCCACTTCACAAAAAATCACTAAAAATGTTTATTACCAGACTTTTTAAAATCATCAGTCTAATACTGTTATCCTGAAATGTTTGACAGAAATAGAACAATAATTTAATTTTGTTTAATGCTAAAAATATTGATTGATTTGTGGTACAGCACACATTGTATACATACATAAAACCATGCCTTCTATCAAAAATAACTAACTCAACATTATAAGATAATGCAGAATTTGAAATTCAAAACAATTTCAGAACAGGATTTAAACAGGCCTCGAAAACACCCATGAACTATACACAATCATTCAAAGTTACGTGAGCGAAACTCGTCACAGAGTTATTTTCTATCAGCGGCCAATTTTTAATGAAGTATTTTGTTAAAATTTCGTGTACCACGCGGATATCTAATACGCATTGATTGAAATGTTGTGCACACATGTGAGGCGATGTACCGATACCGCAGAGGCGCAGTCCTGTCTACTGATCTACTCCAGCTAAACAAAGGGTATAGAAATAGAGCAAGACGTTACCTTGATAATATTCGCCTTATGTTGTCGCAGCAAATCTAAATGATGAGGAATTGCCACATCGTTGAACTTTGCCAATGAGAACTCCACTCGTTTCAAGGGCAATTTATTGTCGTCGTCCATTGTGCGTATAGTTCACAATAATAAAAAAATAAAAGTATAATTTGTTTATTTTGAAATCAGCCTTTACGACTTCAACTTCAACAACATTCTGAATTTTGACAATTTGTTTGACATTCTATTCTATTTTTAATAAATGGCAAGCAAAGCCGATGTCGACTATTCTGCCAATGTCTAAAGTGAGCTGCAAGAACAAGAAGTGTGTATGAGAAAAAAACATTTAAAAAAAATTAGACGAATAAAATTATTTCATTGATCCAGTTGATACAATGTAGATCTTGCTGGATTAGTACGGGACTGAAACAAACAAAAAATAGACATAAATGATTATACATAAAAAATACACACATACCACACTCAAACATACTGAATAATTCATAATTTTATGTTAGAAAAGGTCATCACCGCCACAAACAGATCTGGAGAGGAGTATGTTAGGAGAGACGGTAAATTAGTCGGAAGAGGGATTTTGGGAGGTGCCTATATAAATCTAAAGGTGGAACGTTGTTCGAGCATTCAAAGAAGATGTGGTCCAGAGTGCCCTCTTCCATCCCGCACTCACAGAGAGAGGAGTCTCGATTTCTCGAACACGTAACTTTTGCAGAAAAACCGGAGTACAACAGAAACCTAAGCGAATTCTACAAAGGGTAGAAATAATTGTTTTGGAGGCATTGTTTTCTTGAAGCCATAGAACCAAGTTTTGATTTTATTATTGGTTGTACTGCATAGTAAAATCTGCCCTTTTTCCTTCCAGTGATATCACAGAGTACTTTTGAGTGATATTCCTGAGGATATTCCACTGTGACAATTTGACATACATACTGACTGATTCCGAATGACTGAATGACTGATTTATGTGATGGCAGAATAGTCGACATCGGCTCAGTAAAGTTGCCAAAAAGAAAAAAAAAAAGAGGCTGCATGGGCTAGATTTCTTTGCCTTCCCAAAAGGGAAAATGATTGAATTAGAAGATTGAATGAAGAATTGAAACATAAGACCAGGCTATTAAGCCTTCGAAGGAAAAAAGGACTTATCGATTAAAAACTCACTTAAACAAGGAATTGACTGAAAAACTTTAATTAGAAGATTGAATGAAGAATTGAAACATAAGACCAGGCTTTTATGCCTTCGATTAATAAACAAATATGATGCAAAAAAAAAAACTTATGAACAGGCTGCATGGGCTAGATCTCTTTGCCTTCCCAAAAGGGAAAATGGAAAAAAAAAAAAAAAAAGAAAAAGTGATGATGGGTGACATTGTGACATTGACAAAGATTCAAACGTCATAATGTGTCAAAAATGCAAACCAACCCTACGTTCCGAATTGCGTCAAAAGCGATTATATCGCGAATCCGACCAAATTTAATAGTCACAAAATATAAGGGCTATTGAGTAATAATTGTGACATTGCGCGTTGGTCGGATTCGCGATATTATCGCTTTTGACGCAATTCGGAAGGTGCCCAAATGTCAAATTGTCAATCAAACTTCGTGGTGAAAAATAATGGGTCGTTGAAGAATACCTTCTATTCGAATTTCCTGTTTTGTGGTGTTTTATAACATTCGGTATTTGTTTCACTGTTATATATGCTGCTCAAATAGTTTAACGGAGCACATTATTGTGTTCGGATTCTATAACCAAAAACCAAAAATGGACGTGGATACAGGTACGTTAGTTTTGTGTTTCTAACCTCAATATTATAAAATTATTGTAGACACACTGAAACAATGATACGCCGAAATACTGCGTCGGACCATGCTACGTAGTTGCGAACTTCTATTTTCGACAGCTAGTCCTGCTCGTTATGTTATCTTAACATAGAATGGAAGCAATAGCAAACTGCTGATCAACATCTACAATAGTAAACGAAACGCCTAGTAAACGGTACGGTACGGTAGACCGTTGTCCAACAATAACCGTCTACCTACATACAGGACATTGTTTTGTCAACAATCTATCTTATGAAATAGTACAGTTATGATTTTCAAGACATCATCATCTTAGAAAGGTAAATGATGAAGGCTTGATGAAAAACATGAAACAATTAATTAGATAAAAAATATGGTATGGATAATGAAGCAAACTACAACACTAGTGTTCAAGCTATGTCAGGTGTTTCAACACAACACACAGTTCCATGACATTTTAATATATACATTGTTGTCTGCTAAAAATCCCTGTAAAGTCCCACCAAAATACTGAGTAAGGAATCAAACTTGTAATAATACAACCCCTTTTATTACAAGTAGGGGTTGTATTATTACAAGTATAATTACTATGGTGCTATGAATTTTGCAACAACCAACTGAGGGTCCAGTAAAAAAAATTGTTTAAATATTTTGGATTTTTGTTCAGATTTTTTACCTAGTCAAGTCAAGTTTGGTAGCTTAGTTTTTGTTCAGATTTTTTAGCTAGTCAAGTTTGGTAACTGACTTTTTGTTCAGATTTTTTACCTGGTTGAGTTTGGTAACTGAGTAAAGTTTATAAGGTACTAGCTGTGCCCCGCGGTTCCACCCGCATTAATTTGAGGAAAAAACCTACTAAAATGTATTCTTCCAGCGCCTTCCCCCCTCATGACCGGCTGGTCATGAGGGCGGCGCCTTGCGGAGTTATTTTAAAACCATGATATCTCCTAAGATATTTATTGAAATCAAATGATGTCAAGGGCAATTTTGTTCAAAATGAAATACTTGTAATGAATAACGTATAATATTTGGATAAGGATTAATATCATGTTAATTTATAAAAACCTTGTCAAATAATGCATTATTTTAGTACTAATTTGATTACCATAAAAAAAGGTTATAGTGAGTCAACCTTAAAAGATAGACATATTATTATGTCTTCAATAAAACACCAAATATCGTAATTTGTGTATTGAGCTAAGTAGCCTAGAAATCCAAGTAGATAAATCATAAGAGTAGGGTAGGAACAACAATATTGTGGAGGGTAGGCACAAAACCCAATAAACATAAACTTATAAACTAGGAAGTATGTAGGTACACCTATATACAACACATATGCTGAAGCGGACTTTTTTTTGGACCTTTTGACCGATTACGCAGCATATGCAACGGAAGCTCTCAAAAGCAATAGTTTTTCCCGTTTTTGTAACATTTTTCACTGATGCTCCTTTCCTATTCGTCGTACCGTGATTTTATATAGCCTTCCTCGATGAATGGACTATCCAACACAATAAGATTTTTTCAATTCAAACCAGTAGTTCCTGAGATTAGCGCGTTCAATCAAACAAACAAACTCTTCAGCTTTATAATATTAGTATAGATTAACTGGATATGTTCTATGTTACAAATACTAATGGGGGATGTAAACTGTGTGTTGTGTATTGTGGTGCTGGTCCGTCACTTGGCAGCCACTGAGCAATGCAGTGTGTACAACAGAGCTTGTGTGTGCAGGAGGCGGGCGCTCCCGATCCCGGTCACTCAGCCGCAGTCCTTCGGTAAGTATTGCATTTAAATATTACAGGCTAAACTTAGTTCTGAAAGTATTAGGGTTTTATTTATAGTCATTGCTAAAAAGAGATGTTTAAACATCAAAAATGTATGGTAAACCAGTCGCTAATCATTACTTATCTTTAAGCAATGTTAATGTTTTAACCACACCATTAGGTACTTTTCTATCTACTTAATGTTTCAGTTGTTTCTTTGTTTTAAATTTTTCTTGTTGTTTTAGAGTAATGCATCTTACAGTTTTGGTTAAAATTATATAAGCTCAATATTATTAAAACAATAAGCTGTTATATTATTAACTAGCTGCGCCCTGCGGTTTCACCCGCAAAAGACTAGATCCCGTGGGAATATCGGGATAAAAAGTAGCCTATATGTTAATCCAGGGCATACCCCTATTCTATTTTATAAAATATTGTATGGAGGTAGCTCGTCAGCTACCTCCATACAAAATTTTATCAAAATTGGTCCAGCTGTTTGAGTGTGAAGAAGTAACAAAGATAATTATAAACACACACACTCACAAACTTTCGCCTTTATAATATTAGTGTGATTCCTGTATTTCCTTTATAGTTATTGTTTACATTTTTTAATATTTTTATAAAAACATAAAATATTATTAATATAGTGTTTTAAGTAGTGAAAACATGAATAAAATTAGTAAAGCTAATAAAGTAGGCATTGCAATTCATTTAGTAAATTACGTTCCTTTAGTCGTTGTAGGTACTATCAGCTGAGTATAACATTGTGCCTGTTTGTGTGCAGGCGGGCTCCGTGTCCAAGATGTCACACGACGGATCCACACATTCAAGACGTAACTCTAGATCAGCATCGCACTCAAAGTCCCGATCGCGGTCAAGATCCAAGTCACGATCACGCTCAAAGTCGCGGTCGCGTTCCAAATCACGGTCGCGTTCTAAATCGCGGTCGCGATCAAAGTCTCGCTCACGTTCCAAGTCACAGTCAAGGTCGAAGTCGCGATCTCGTTCCAAGTCGCGGTCTAGGTCTAAGTCGAGCTCGCGGTCTCGTAGCGGGTCACACAAGTCGGCGCGCTCCCGCAGCTCGTCGCCGGCCAAGTCTCGGTCTCGCTCCGGTTCTCGCGCTCGCTCTCGGTCTGGTTCTGGGGCTCGCTCACGGTCTGGGTCTGCGGCTCGCTCCCGTTCCGGCTCCCGCGCTCGTTCCGGCTTTCGCGCTCGATCCGGCTCCCGCGCTCGTTCCGGATCCCGCGCTCGTTCCGGCTCCCGTGCTCGCTCTCGCTCGGGTTCTCGCGCCCGCTCTCGCTCTGGAAGCGGTTCGCGCCCAAACTCAGCCCGCGGCCGTTCCACAGCGAGGTCACGTTCTAAAAGCCGGTCGAAGTCTAAGAGTGGTTCCCCAATAAAGTCCCGCAGTAAATCTCGGTCCAAGTCCCGCAGTGCCTCGCCAAGGCGCTCTAAGAGCGGCTCGCCGTCGCCACAAAAGTCCAATCCTCGCAGTAAGTCTCGTTCGCCCGACAAGATGGAAGTAGACGGCGACGCCACCACTGAGCGACCGCGTTCTAAGTCACCAGGTGAGCAAATTATGGCATAACCTTTTTAACAAAAAAAAAACTACAACTACATCGTACAAGGAAGTTTAGTGCAGTACCTGCATGTGCTTGTTATATGTGGTAAAATTATGTTTTCTTCCGACACTTCTTATTTAATTTATTCCAGAGAAACATGCCAGCCGCTCGCGCTCGCGCTCGCGCTCGGTCTCGCGCCGATCCAAGTCAAAGTCGCGCTCGAGATCTAGATCCCGATCCAGATCTAAATCACCTGTTAAAGGTAATAACTTTGTATTCCCTTTTGTTTATCTTTATGTTTACACTATTATTGCCGTTTCCTTTTTGGTATAGATTCAATAAAAAAAAAACCAACTAATAACATATATCCCGCAAGGGTTACCTTGAGACCCGGGCGGCCTCAATGTCGCGCACTTACGTAATCCGAACGAAGTCTCAAGTTAACTCTTGCGAGTTATACAAATGACAGTATAAAAGTGTAACTAGGCGTATATTTAACTCTCTTACGCTATGGTCATTAGTGTCCTACCGAAATCAAGTTTCGGCCGCAGTTTCGGTTTCGGCCTAAAAGTGGCTGTACCTTCGGCCCCACCGTAACTAGTTTTCTTGAGCCATCGGTTTTGATAAAATACAAAAATTAAAAGTAAAACAACTTTTTTTAAAACAAGCTTTTAGTTAAATGCGCTAAAAAGAATAAAATGAACTTTTCCTTTCAAACTTTTACTATCAACTTATAACGTCATTACATAATTGTTATAATATAAAAGCTTCTTGCGAGATTTAAGTACCTACTCGTATTTACTTAGTTTGAAAATTTAAAAAATTAAAATCAATCAGATCAAGTTATTCAATTTACTTGTCACACAGGTAAATCTCGCGACAAGCTTTTAAAAATATCATATACTAGCTTTTACCCGCGGCTTCGCCCGCGTGTATGTCGGAAAATATCCCACGGGAACGTACTACCGGGATTAAAAGTACCCTATGTGTTAATCCAGCAGGGTAATTGCGTAACACACTATCAGTAGCAATGGGTTTCATTTTGACAGTTCAACAACATACATTGCGTTATTTACGTTGTTGAGCAGACACACTTTTCGTACATAAGGAGCAATGGATTAGCAATATACTTCAAAATGATTCAAACTGAGAGTAATAGTGTGTTACACAATTAGGGTGCAGGTATACAATGTTTTCTCACACTGCTTATTATAGTATCCGAGGTGCGACGCACGGATTGATATATGTTTGCTGGAGGATAACAAATCCTAAAATCGAATAGTAACGGAATACATAACGGAACGGAAAATTACCTACTTGAATGCCAAATTTGAAGGCAACTGTAAAACGGAAATTTAAATCCTATAAAAAAAAAGAGTTAATGTTAAGGTAAATACATTGTTACATTGTTATTCACAGGGGGTTACGACATTTTTTTTTAAATTTATATTTAAAGTACCTCTTTATATACAACATTAGAGGTTCTGCCCTCAGGTGCTAACACAATCAGGCTGCCCAACCAAAAGGCTAAATAAAAATTTAAATTGTTTGAAGTACAAAACTAACGGGTTTCCCATTTACATCCATTCAGCAACATTGACGTTCGTAGTACGTTCCCGTCGGATATTTTTCGACATCCACGCGGGCGAAGCCACGGGGAAAAGGTTTAACATTTCAAGAAGTCCAGGGTCTTTATTGAACATTTAGTTTTAGTTTCATCGCAATCGCTTCATTCTATGAAAAGTTAGAAACGGTACACGTGTATTTATATTATTTTTACTTGAATACAAAATTTATCGAATGAACAACTTCAATACAAAACTTCTTTCCCCTTTTCACCACCTTGTGGGTTGAAATGAAAAAAAAAACAACAATTTACGCTGTGTTAGTTTCCAACCACAAGCAGAAATTGTAGTGATAGAAGAAATTTAATTACAAACAAAATTTCATCCCCCTCTTCACCCTAGAAGAAGGATTGAAATTCTAACAACACCATTGCGTTAGCTTCCAACCATACGCCTAGATAATAAATTTTATGATTTTTACTTCGAAAATTAAGGACTACACAACTTCATCCCCCTTGGGGCGTGAAATTATCAAAAACGCTGAGACACGTATACATTAATTTTCAATCGTCAGCATAAACACAAAATTTGAAGATCCTAACTTTAAAACTGACGGACTTTCATACACAACTTCATCCCCATTTTTAATTCTTTGGGGGTGGAATTATCAAAATCGCTGAGACACGTATAAATTGATTTTCAATCTTCAGCCTGAACACAAAATTTGAAGATCCTAACTTTAAAACTGACGGACTTTCATACACAACTTCATCCCCCTTTTTAACCCTTTGGGGGTGGAATTATCAAAAACACTGAGACATGACGTGTAAATTAATTTTCAATCGTCAGCCTAAAGCTAAACACAAAATTTGAACATCCTAACTTTAAAACTGACGGACTTTCACATACACAACTTCATCGTACTTTAACCTTTTGGGGGTGGAGTTATCCAAAACGCTGAGACACGTATAAATTAATTTTCAATCGTCACTCGTCAGCCTATAAACAAAATTTGAAGATTCTAACTTTAAAACTGACGGACTTTCAACACACCTTCATCCCCCTTTTTAACCCTTTGGAGGTGGAATTATCAAAAACACTGAGACGTGTAAATTAATTTTCAATCGTCAGCCTAAACACAAAATTTGAAGATCCTAACTTTAAAACTGACGGACTTTCACATACACAACTATATCCCTCTTTTTAACCCTTTGGGGGTGGAATTATCAAAAACGCTGAGACACGTATAAATTAATTTTCAATCTTCAGCCTGAACACAAAACTTAAAGATCCTAACCTTATAACTGACGGACTTTCATACAAACTTTCATCCCCTATTTATCTCCCTTAGGGGTTGAATTTCGAAAAATCCTTCCTCATTCCTTGTCTACATTATAAAGGGAACCATTGTGTAAAATTTCAGCTTTCTAGGTGCAAGGGTTTAGGCTGGGCGTTGATGAGTCAGTCAGTCAGTCAGGCCTTTTGTTTTTATTTATATATAAGATATAGATAATAATATATATATATATATATAGAAATTGTGTAATGCAGTTGATAGTAAAAGTTTTAAAGGAAAAGTTTATTTTATTCTTTTTAGCGCATTTAACTAAAAGCTTGTTTTTAAAAAAGTTTTTTTTACTTTTAATTTATTTTTAACCGACTTCAAAAAAAGGAGGAGGTTATCAATTCGTCGCCTATTTTTTTTTGTATGTATGTACACAGATTACTCCGTCAATTGTGGTCCGACTTTGAAAATTATTTTTTCGTTTGAAAGGGTATGCTCACGAGGTTGTCCCATTGTCATCAAGGTGGAATCTGATGAGAGGATCCCATGGACATTGAGGGAAACCCTCAAACTTTATAGGCAAAACTATAGCGATTTGGTTATTTTTTATAGTAACTCGTGCATTTGATCTCGGAAAGCACCATTTGGTGAAGTGGAACTGATGATTTAAACCACAGATGGCCACCGGAACTACTCAATAATAAGTGGTATTTCACGAGTTGCGATTCGATTACTTTAATATGGTTGCTAAGCAATTTATGCTCGTCACAATACGAATGGTGAAATGGAGCTGATGGTGAAATAGGTACCTACCAGGAGAACTCCTCAACAATTAACGTCCCTGCATCGGGAAAAGCAATATTTTGTAACAGGCGATGAGCAAGTTGTCACTAGGGCGTGCATAACCGGAAGGTCTTCAAAACCGGTTTTGAATTCCGGTTTTGAGGGCTCAAAACCGGAAACCGGTATTAGCCCCGGCTTCGGCAACAATTTTACATTGTTTATATATTAGAATTTTAACGAGAAAACAATATTATTAGTTACCCACAATAAAACAAATTGTATGATATACCTCTCTATTTATGCCTACCAATACCAAGTAGACCACATTAAATAGTTTGGATAACATGAACTTAAAATAAAAATATAAAGATTACCTAACTGAGATCAAATCAACAACAAGTAAGTTTGTGGTACCTTTAGTAGGTACCTAACCATTCTGTTAACAAGAATAATATAATTTAAACATACAAAACACATTCATCATCTTAAGACACTAAACACAACCACACGGTCCTCTCACTCTCAACACTTGTTGGTAGTACACACATCAAAAATAGTCGTAAGCTTCTGTGAGATACACAACCCGATGCCCTCCGCTTTCATGTATGGCTTGCTCTACCTTGACAAACCCTGCAAGGTCGAAATCAGACCGATTCTTGGGGGTTTTCCTGCATTTATCCAATTCGTTATCAAGCTGCTCTTGAAGAGTTATCTAGTTAGCTCATCAGCTAGAGCTTCAGCGTCAGATGATGACGATAACGACGGCACGGACCGCTCGGAGAGAACTACGGCGATAGTATCAGAGTCCTTGGGCTTATATTATTGCTGGCTTAAATAACTTTAATTTTTGGATGTCGGTGTCTTGCGATCTGTATTTTAGTTTTTTGCCACCGACTTCCGAAATTAAAGTAATTTCATAATTTTGAGTTAATTTCTTTTTGAAGTCGATTTAATTTTTTTAAATTACTTTTTTATTTCGTAGTTTGTAGTTTTAAGTAAAAACTGGAATATTAGTTTGTAATAAGTAGGTAATAGTTTTGTTGTAAATATTGCACTAGAATTTGACCAAGGTTTTGAGATGTTTCCCTTTGACACTACACTCGTAGCTCGTATCAATAAGCCAGGCCGTCACATTTACACGTATTAGTCCATGTCTTGAAAATTACTGAATCGAGTTTGATGAAACTTGCACTGTTCCCTAAGTTGAAGTACTTACATGTAAGCCAATAAAAAAAAGGTCACTGTTACGGCCCTGCCGCCGCCAGATGGCGCAAGGCAGAACTTTCTATAGCCATGCCTGCGGAGCCATACCGCGTCACCACTTCGCGCCGCCAGGGGGCCAGTCGTCGTCTCGCCTTCGCCTTGCAGACGTCGATTCAAGTCATTATATTATTCCATTTAAAATAAATTCAGAACCTACATTCCAGATATATAAACCAGCACAGTCCATTATTATCGTACACAGCGGCAACAGCCGAAACAGTCACGATCCGATTAATAGTTGCGAAGAAATGCGTGGACAAACATACATTCATACATACACATCTATAAAATTTTGTATATTTGTTTGGAAGCCCTAATAGATTGTCTTATGTGAATATAATGCAGTTCCAATAATATTACATACATACGTGTCGAATTAATAACCTCCTTTTTTTTGAAGTCGGTAAAAAACTGGCCTTTGGGCTAGTTATGGTTCTTCTAACTTTTTGCATAATGTTCTTTACTTTTTGTTTAATGAATCTCTTTTATGTATGTGCACTTTACATTTCAGCTCGTAAGAGTAGGAGTCGCTCTCGCTCCGGGTCGCGCGCACGCAAGTCGGCCTCGCGCTCGCGTTCGCGATCCGGTTCACGTTCCAAGTCGCGGTCGCGTTCTCGTTCGCGGTCGCGGTCTCGTTCTGGGTCTCGCTCCAAGTCACGGTCACGTTCCAAGTCCAAATCCCGCTCGCGGTCTCGTTCTAAATCGGGCTCACGTTCGCGATCCGGCTCAGCGAAGTCTCGTTCTAGGTAAGTCTGCTGACACATTACAGAAGCTAAAGGCGTGCCTCCGCCTCCAATGCTTTTTAGATAAAAACATCAAAATTGTCTATAACATATCAAACCGAAATTACGCTGCGTAATTAGCATTAGAAGCCGTCGTTTCGCGTCAAACTCTGGGCACACTGAGGCGACTCCGTCGATTGTTTTAATTATTAGGCAAGCGACGACTGATTCGTTCCAGTTTGAACACAAATGTAAGCAAGTTAGTTCACACAATCGTTGTGAGCGAGTTTCGCGCAGGATGCTCCTCAGTTTGGCCATTGGCGCCGTTCGCTGAATTCGTGTGCTCGTGTATCTACCATTTACTGGGTACTCGTACGTCTTTCATTGACTTGAATGTGCCCTGGCGGCTGAGTGTGTCATGCTACTCAAATGTCTTACTGATGGTGACGACGCGGATGTTTGATCATTATGTTCCCTTCAAAGTGGTGAATGTTGCTGATCCATGCATCTAATTCGTGAATGGGCGCCGTCAGTAGGGACTGGTCATCTCTTAGCTGCCACGGCTTATTTTAATTATTGAATTCTTTACCATGAACGCTTTGAGCGTGAAATTCTTTCTAAATCGATCTTACATGTATAATTTCAACATAAATAATATTTAGATATATTTTAATTTAAAGGAGTGTCAATGGAGTTTCTTGTCCGTTCTTCTAAAAAGGAACCTACTACTCTTTGGAATGGGCAACTAGCTTCAACTTTCTGACTGACCGACTCCTTGACAGTTCTAAAGTGCCTAAAATTTGTTTAACTGAAAT
The DNA here is from genome assembly GCA_914767645.1 of Hydraecia micacea. NCBI lineage: Eukaryota > Metazoa > Arthropoda > Insecta > Lepidoptera > Noctuidae > Hydraecia > Hydraecia micacea. Next base: position 53,637 of record OU611801.1, on the reverse strand, counting down.
AAATATTTGTATTTGTAACGTGCGCCTGTGCAGGTCGCGCTCTCGCTCCAGCAGCCGCTCCGGGTCCGGCTCGCCTTCGCGTCGAGGTAAGCAACGGAATTTATTTAAAGGCTTACGTACTAAATACATACACAGCATTAACCCTCAATCTATGTCATATATTATAGATGTCTTTAATTTTGCAATACACGACACTATTCATTAGCGTCATCATCATCATCATGATTTCAGCCGAAAGACGTTTACTGCTGGACATACACCTCCCCCAAACACCGCCATTTCGACCTGTTCTGTGCTTCTCGCATCCACCGGATTCCTGCCTTCACCAGGTCTCGGTCCACCTTGTTCATCATCGGTACGCGGTCGCCAAACTTTCGGCCCCATCGGCCATCTGTTCTGCGAGCAATGTGCCCTGCCCACTGCCACTCAAGTTTGGTAATTCTTCGGGCTATGTCGGTCACCTATGTTCTCCTACGGATCTCTTCATTTCTGACGATCACGTAAGGAAACTCCAAGCATAGTTCTCTAAATAATTGCTCTTTGGGTGGCTTTTAGCCTTCTAATGAGGTCCATGGTGAGCGACCACGTTGCAGTGCCGTAGGTCGTTACTGGCAACACGCACTGGTCAAAGACTTTCGTCTTGAGACACTGCGGTATGTGGGACGAGAAGATATTGCGTAGCTTCCCGAACGCTGCCCAGCCAGGGATTCGACGATTGACCTCTTTCTCGAAGTTGGAGCTACCTAACTGGACAGTTTGTCCTAGGTAAACATAATCGTCCACTACTTTAAGTGTAGTCTCCGATCATGAGGGTGGGTTTTACATTGACTTTCCTTCGACCCACTTTTTTGGAAGCTCTACTGAGGTCATCGAGCATTGTATTGCGGTCCTCCATAGTCTCAGCCATGACTACTATATCGCCGGCAAACCGACGGTGAGCGATGTACCATTGATGTTGATGCCAACCCTTCTCCCGCTCAGAACCTTGTAGACATCCTCGGTGAACAGATCCGGAGAGGTAACGTCTTCCTGTCTCAACCCTTGCTGCAGAAGGATAGGTTTCGAGGTCCGGTCCTGGAGTCGGACTGACATAGTAGCGTTTTCATGCTAGGCTTCAATCCAGTGCTGATCGTTGCAGGCAAGAAGCGCCGCGCCGTGCGCCTTTCTTCGGATGACGAGGGCGGTGCGGGCGCGGGCGCGGCCGAGCCCGCCTCGCCCCGCGCGCCCGAGCCCGCAGCCTCCCCGCGCGCCGCCGACAAGCCCGCTGTGGACGACTCGTCCGACGACGAGCTGGCGCCCGACTCCAAGTCGTCCGAGATGGCGTCGGGCATGTCCGACTTCGAGCTGATGCTGGCGCGCAAGCGGGAGGAGCGGCGCGGCCGGCGGCGGCGACGCGACATCGACATCATCAACGACAACGACGACCTCATCGCGCAGCTGCTGCAGCAGATGCGCCACGCCGCCGAGGAGGACCGCGACCTCAACAAGCGCAACCAGCCTGCCGTGCGAAAGGTACACGCGAGCAAACTAGTAGCTAATCATTACATCGACAACGACGACCTCATCTTGTGCCAAAATTTCAGCCTAATTGGCCGAAAGACTTTACTTAACATTTTATGCTTGTAGTTTAGGATTAGGTTGTGCGTTGCCTGTCAGTGAATGAATGTATTCAAGATTTTTATTAAGTAAGAAGATATAGATGATCTTGGCTCAATGAAAATGGCTCGTTTATGACCGAGTTATACACTGCTTTTCACTTCGATTGCGAGAAAATGAAACAGTCATAAAGTATATAACGGTATTTTCACTGTTCAAAAATATTGCAGTATAGAAGTATGAGGCACAGGATGTAAAGTTCACTCATACTCTATAGAAAAGGGAGGATCCTCCGACCAGACGGGTGTTGTGTCTGGCGGGCAACTGCCCAATGATTCATGTTGGGCCGTTGTATCTATGCTAGTTGCGCGGTAAACTCTGCTTGCGAGATGTAGGATTTGCGTGACGTCAGTATGACGCGTTGTTCGCATGTGGCGTTGTAGATACCGCTACATCACTCCCCCCCGGAGACCGGAGGTCGATAGTGGGCTGAGTCTTGTATCTTGCGATGCTTGCCAGGCCAGCTAAGGTTCCAGTGAGTCGGAACCGGTTGCCGCATAGTTCACGGTGAGTCGGAACTGTCTGCGAAGATGTCCCCAGTGAGTCGGGGTGGCGCTGCGTTATGCTCCAGTGCGTCGGATGTGGTACAGCGCCGGGTTGAGGCTGACTGCTGGCGTTGACCAGGAGAGGCTTATTAAGGGCTCTGCTTGTAGACCGGCCGAAGGTGCAGTGTGCTGTGCCAAGGTTGCTGATGAGGCTGAGGGTGATGACCAGGTATGCGCGGTCGCTGCATGCTGGTGGTCAGGATACCCGTTGAAGCCGTGGGTGCTGGGCTGGCTGGGTGACTCGCCGCTCTAAAGCTTGCGGGAGTGATGATGATGACGTCACGCTGAAGTGTTTGCACGAAGGCTGCACCGACGTTCATGTTCGGGGTCACCAGTATAGAGGGATGAGGAACAGGGTGTAAAGTTCACTCATACTCTATAGAAAAGGGAGGATCCTCCGACCAGACGGGTGTTGTGTCTGGCGGGCAACTGCCCAATGATTAATTTCGGGCCGTTGTATCTATGTTAGTTGCGCGGTAAACTCTGCTTGCGAGATGTAGGATTTGCGTGACGTCAGTATGACGCGTTGTTCGCATGTGGCGTTGTAGATACCGCTACAGCAGATTTTTTTTAAATTTTAATTAAAAAAAAATCTTTTAAAAAGTTTCGTGGCAGGAATTAGCTATTCTTTTCTTCAATTTTGCAACATTTTTGAACAGTGAAAATACTGTTATATACTTTATGCCTGTTTCATTTTTTCCCAAATGGAAGTGAAAAGCAGAGTGTGTAAACTTGGGCATAAACGAGCCATTTTACCCCTCGACCTAACTATCCACCCTCGCCTGCGGCTCGGGTGAATAAAAACATATCGGGGTAAAATTGCTTCTTTTATGCACTAATTGTACAATCTACTACTTATTTAACTTTGTAGTGTTTTTTGGAAGTCTGTTTTTTTTGCTAAAAAGTTTTTTCTTGTAAATGTTGACGTTAAAAAGTGCCCCTTAATGGTCTAGTTGAAATAAATGATTTGACTTTGTGCCCGGGGCAGGTGTCAATGCTGAAGGCGGCCATGTCGCAGCTGATCAAGAAGGACCTGCAGCTGGCCTTCATGGAGCACAACGTGCTGAACGTGCTGTGCGACTGGCTGGCGCCCATGCCCAACCGAGCGCTGCCGTGCTTGCTCATCAGAGAGAGCATCCTCAAGCTGCTCATGGATGTAAGTGTTCCAACCTGCCTGCTCACGGACGTAAGTGTTCCAACCTGCCTGCTCACGGACGTAAGTGTTCCAACCTGCCTGCTCACGGACGTAAGTGTTCCAACCTGCCTGCTCACGGACGTAAGTGTTCCAACCTGCCTGCTCACGGACGTAAGTGTTCCAACCTGCCTGCTCACGGACGTAAGTGTTCCAACCTGCCTGCTCAAGGACGTAAGTGTTCCAACCTGCCTGCTCACGGACGTATGTCTTCCAACCAGCCTGCTCATGGACGTAAGTGTTCCAAACTGCCTGCTCATGGACGGAAGTGTTCCAACCTGCCTGCTCATGGACGTATGTCTTCCAACCAGCCTGCTCATGGACGGAAGTGTTCCAACCTGCCTGCTCATGGACGTATGTCTTCCAACCAGCCTGCTCATGGACGTAAGTGTTCCAAACTGCCTGCTCATGGACGGAAGTGTTCCAACCTGCCTGCTCATGGACGTAATTGTTACAGCAGGACTTGCTCAACGATTTTGGAACGAAGTTCTTTAACGCGGCTTGCGTTAGGAGTAAATTGGTAAAAATCGCCAGGTAACGAATTATATTTTACGACGTATAATTTTAAAACGTCATGAGGTCCAACTTCGGTCCAACTTTCGGCTGAAAATGAGGTCCAACTTGTACAACGTCCTAAATACATTGGAATTGAACTTTGTCACGTCATCATTGACTCAATATTAACGTGATTAGAAACTCTAATATCACTAAGTTTCTAGTTCCAAAACATGACTATAATCTAAGGGGTTTATTTATAAACGTTGCTTAATAGTACATTATGATACATGGCGGCTCGCTCGAATTTTACCGCCTCGGGTATAATGAACAAAATAGCACACATGTATCATAATGTACTATTATGCAACTGTTGTATAATAAGGGGTATTAAAGTTACGAATGTGGGTTTATCACATGAGTGTTTTAATACCTAATTATGTACAGTTGCATAGAAGACTTTATCTACACCTATGATATGAATCCTCTATAAAGGTTCTGAAACAGTTTTTTGCAATACTAATATCGAACAAAAATGGCGGCCGGTGGGATACGACGTGAATTCGAATAACCTATAAGTTCTTTTTTTGCATTCCAACTTATATTCCAACAAAAAGGAGATGTATAATGAAATATAGTACAACATTATAACACTCGTTTGGATATTATGGTTACTATGACACTAGTTGTTTTAATCAAAATCAATAGTACATTTGTGTGCTATGTTGATCATTATACCCGAGGCGGCATTATTAACGATAAGGAAGCCCAGAGTATAATGATCAATGCACACGCGTTTCATACGACGTTTTTCAACACACTTGCGAGGAAAAAAACAAGACTTTTTAAATATTAACTTTATTAAGGCGCGCCCGACTAGTTCCGCAAGGAGTATAGCGGCCCGCCCCAGCTTCGCAACGCACGTACTGAGTAATGCGCCCCCGCCCCTCCGCCCCACCGCTCACATACCTAAGGCGCGCCCGACTAGTTCCGCAAGGAGTATAGCGGCCCGCCCCAGCTTCGCAACGCACGTACTGAGTAATGCGCCCCCGCCCCTCCGCCCCACCGCTCACATACCTAAGGCGCGCCCGACTAGTTCCGCAAGGAGTATAGCGGCCCGCCCCAGCTTCGCAACGCACGTACTGAGTAATGCGCCCCCGCCCCTCCGCCCCACCGCTCACATACCTAAGGCGCGCCCGACTAGTTCCGCAAGGAGTATAGCGGCCCGCCCCAGCTTCGCAACGCACGTACTGAGTAATGCGCCCCCGCCCCTCCGCCCCACCGCTCACATACCTAAGGCGCGCCCGACTAGTTCCGCAAGGAGTATAGCGGCCCGCCCCAGCTTCGCAACGCACGTACTGAGTAATGCGCCCCCGCCCCTCCGCCCCACCGCTCACATACCTAAGGCGCGCCCGACTAGTTCCGCAAGGAGTATAGCGGCCCGCCCCAGCTTCGCAACGCACGTACTGAGTAATGCGCCCCCGCCCCTCCGCCCCACCGCTCACATACCTAAGGCGCGCCCGACTAGTTCCGCAAGGAGTATAGCGGCCCGCCCCAGCTTCGCAACGCACGTACTGAGTAATGCGCCCCCGCCCCTCCGCCCCACCGCTCACATACCTAAGGCGCGCCCGACTAGTTCCGCAAGGAGTATAGCGGCCCGCCCCAGCTTCGCAACGCACGTACTGAGTAATGCGCCCCCGCCCCTCCGCCCCACCGCTCACATACCTAAGGCGCGCCCGACTAGTTCCGCAAGGAGTATAGCGGCCCGCCCCAGCTTCGCAACGCACGTACTGAGTAATGCGCCCCCGCCCCTCCGCCCCACCGCTCACATGCCTAAGGCGCGCCCGACTAGTTCCGCAAGGAGTATAGCGGCCCGCCCCAGCTTCGCACGGGTGCAATTTTATTTTTGATTTTCCCGAATTTTCTTTCATAAAAACCTTATTATGATAATTCCGAACACAACAAAAAAATAATTATCCAGTTTGGGTCAGTCATTCGGAACACAGTACAGACATTTCGTCGACTTTGTTTTATAGTATGTAAGGAAGACTTATTAATATTTATTTAGGCTTATTGAAATAAATGATTTGACTTGACTTACAAAGCAAAATAAGTCAGAAAGAACGCTAAGCGAAAACGATGTAATAGCGCGGACAGGCGATGCGATGCGACGGGGTGGGTCGGGGGAAAAAGACATTTCACGCGGACGAAGTCGCGGCAGAAGCTAACATTTCACACCAAAAGTCGTTTCCCAGGATTATTTTTGCAGAAAGTTACTTATATAGTTTTCTTTCAACTACGTAGTAATGTTATCATTAATCACTACAAAACCGATCACTAAGGACGTATTTTTTGTTTAGAACCAAAACAGAAATGTTATATGAAATCTCATTGTTGCACTGTTTTTCGTAAATGCACTATTTTTTATTTAGATATAAGTTTACTACAGAGGTTTCATGTCCCCCATTCAGTTTAATATACAATGTATCCATTGGAGCAATCCGATACTGGCTGGAAATAAACATCGGCTGAATAAAGAATCTATTCATTAGCACCGATTAACATCACCACGCTCCTCTACTTCTCATGGAAATGATTTCAAATTGAGCCGGCGTCTACTTGTATCGTTTGATTCTGATGATAATAATTATTATTCACAAATAAACCAATAAATACTAGAAGAAATGTTCCAAGTAAAAGTGCAAATTTCACGTTTAATAACTGCACAATTAATAATTGTAAGTTGTAAATATTTGAGGTGAAGATGAATTAAACTTTGTTTTTATTAACTTGAGTTTTTATTTTAAGTAGGTATATTTTATCATGGTAGGTAGATTGGTAGTTCAAAGAAAAATACTAGGCACCTTGCTAAAGTGAGTAATTAATGCACTCGTGTTAATTTAGTGCCCTCGGCTGCGCTCGGGCACCAACATTCTACTATTGTTGTACAGTATGCGTAGACGACGTGAAGGGTTTTTTATTTCCTGATTCAAATATTTACCGACGCTTGCAGTTCCCGTCGATCGACAAGTCTCTGCTGAAGCAGTCGGGCATCGGCAAGGCGGTGATGTACCTGTACAAGCACCCCAAGGAGACCAAGTCGAACCGCGAGCGCGCCGGTCGGCTCATCTCCGAATGGGCGCGACCCATCTTCAACCTCTCCACGGACTTCAAAGGTACGCTCTCGTACTGTCACGAGCATAAATATATTACTACTAGCACACCGCCCGCGACTTTGTCCGCGTGTTTTTCGTAATTTCCTCGAAAAGGGAGGTTTGAAGGTTTTGGCCCTAATACCAGCCGCCATTTTGATTTTTCAAAATCGCGGTGCACAATAATGGCATATATTTGGATAGGGGACACTTATACAAACATAAAACGTGATATAAAATAACATCATAAAGCGTCACGTTTCTGAGATATTCAAAGATAAAAATAAAATTGTTAAAACGGATTTATTTGTTTATTTTGTAGTAACTTCATGTTGATTAAGTTATAACTAACTTAATCAACATCAAATGTTAATCTCAATCAGACAGAGAAAGAAAACAAATATTATTTTAGTACATTACTTATTACTGCAGCGGCCAGCAAAAGAGGCATTGATGGATTGATGGAGTCCATCAATGCCTAGTTGTGGCCAAGGCTTGAATAGTACTTTTCTCAAATAATGCGCGGAAATTAAAACTAAGTAGTACCTAGGCAGAACTTTTTAGTCAAATACAATTACTTTTCAAAATCAATGACGAACAACGAACAACAATTAGTTCATTTCTTTCCTCAAGTGTTTTCCTGTCCATATATTTTCCAATAGTTATTTTAGTATTCTTAAAAAAAATTGCGTTTTCTAGTATGTAGTTGGACATTCAATAGCGAAAGGCCTTCTATTTCCTCTTTTCCCTATGCGTTTGATGTCTTCTATATAAGGCTTTATATCTATACCCATAATTTCGTAAAACAGTCTCGAAGTGCGTTCATACGGGTTAGTTTCAGTCTCACGATGTTCTTCTATTAATCCGTAAATAACATTACCTTTATTTTTTCAATAAAACCGTTAAAAAAATATAATTAAGTCCTCACGTCGGGGGACGGCTAATGAAAATTGGAAGTTAACAGTAGCTATGTTTTCTACAATATGCATGCATTCATTATTGCTGGGTTTAAGGCTCATCTGTTTGGCGTTTTCATTAGCCGTCCCCCGACGTGACGCTTAGATCAAAATATTTCCTGCAACTTATATTAAACTTAAAAGGCCAATATATATTATTATTTTAGTTTTTAGAGGTTTTTGTTTGAGTCGGGGGTTTTTTAATTTTTTTTTTATTATAATTAACGGTGTGTGTGTGTGTGTATGTGTGTGTACAGCAATGACGCGCGAGGAGCGGCAGGCGCGGGACGAGGCCATGGCGGGTGGCCGGCGGCGCGACGAGCCCGGCCCGTCGGGCCCGTCCGGCCCGCCCGGCGCCAAGCGCGCGCGCGACGAGCCGGACCCGGACAAGTGAGTGTGCTTGCAGTGCGTTACACACAGAGGCCATGGCGGGCGCGCGACGAGCCCGGCCCGTCGGGCCCGTCCGGCCCGCCCGGCGCCAAGCGCGCGCGCGACGAGCCGGACCCGGACAAGTGAGTGTGCTTGCAGTGCGTTACACACAGAGGCCATGGCGGGCGCGCGACGAGCCCGGCCCGTCGGGCCCGTCCGGCCCGCCCGGCGCCAAGCGCGCGCGCGACGAGCCGGACCCGGACAAGTGAGTGTGCTTGCAGTGCGTTACACACAGAGGCCATGGCGGGCGCGCGACGAGCCCGGCCCGTCGGGCCCGTCCGGCCCGCCCGGCGCCAAGCGCGCGCGCGACGAGCCGGACCCGGACAAGTGAGTGTGCTTGCAGTGCGTTACACACAGAGGCCATGGCGGGCGCGCGACGAGCCCGGCCCGTCGGGCCCGTCCGGCCCGCCCGGCGCCAAGCGCGCGCGCGACGAGCCGGACCCGGACAAGTGAGTGTGCTTGCAGTGCGTTACACACAGAGGCCATGGCGGGCGCGCGACGAGCCCGGCCCGTCGGGCCCGTCCGGCCCGCCCGGCGCCAAGCGCGCGCGCGACGAGCCGGACCCGGACAAGTGAGTGTGCTTGCAGTGCGTTACACACAGAGGCCATGGCGGGCGCGCGACGAGCCCGGCCCGTCGGGCCCGTCCGGCCCGCCCGGCGCCAAGCGCGCGCGCGACGAGCCGGACCCGGACAAGTGAGTGTGCTTGCAGTGCGTTACACACAGAGGCCATGGCGGGCGCGCGACGAGCCCGGCTATGAAGTCATGAATCTTGCTCTAGCAGATCACATGAACCTAATAACTGTGTGCAGTGTTTGGGTCAGCAGCACGCACTAATACGCCACGTGTCCGCAGGGTGGCGCGGCCGGGCGAGAAGGGCTGGGTGGCGCGCGCGCGCGTGCCGCTGCCGTCCAACAAGGACTACGTGTACCGCCCCAAGTCCACGTGCGAGACCGACATGTCGCGGGTGAGCATCTTCTCATACTTCTATCTTCATACTTCACGCGGTAGCCCACGGAGCACGTGCGATCTTTTGACGGGACTATTTTTTATCGCACACTGGATTTTCAACTTCAGAGTTGAGCCGAGCATTGAGAATCCAATAGAGTGAATCCCAGCCTCACTATCGTCGGCTTCAACCTCACTATCGTCGGCTTCAGCATCCTCGGAAACCATGAAAACTATATCTCTCTCTTTCTTTTTATTACATAAATGAAAAGTCACATGGAGGCTGAAGGAAAGTGTGTGTTTGTGGTAAATAATAGCAGATATTCAATCACTACATCGTATAAAACAAAGTCGCATCCCGCTGTCTGTCTGTCCCTATGTACGCTTAGATCTTTAAAACTCCGCAACGGATTTTGATGCGGTTTTTTTCAATAGATAGAGTGATTCAAGAGGAAGGTTTATATGTATAATAAATGCATATTATAGTAGAGAAAAGCCGAAAAAATCAAAGATTTGTAATGTGATGTCGTAACAAATGTATTTTTGTGCGCTTCCATTGCAATCGCTGGCTAAACCTTACGAGATAGATCAATTGAATGTACTACAGAATTGTATATCTTAAAAAGATCGATAAAAAAGTCGGCGATGGTATAATATGTTTATCTTCTAAAGATTACCCACAGTAACCATTTTTATCTTTTTTATATTACAAAAAAAATATGGGTTATTTACAAAGCTATTTTAAACAATGCGGTGTTATTCCTTATCCAATTAAATACATTAGATACGTTGTGCCCCTCTCTGATTTTTTACTTAACTTGGCTCTGTTGCAGACCACCAAGAAGAAGATGACGCGCTACGAGAAGCAGATGAAGCGCTTTATGGACCAGAAGCGCATGAAGTCAGGCTCGCGCCGCGCCGTCGAGATCTCCATCGAGGGCCGCAAGATGGCGCTGTGACGTCACACGCACACAGGGCGCGCTAGCTTGAAGTCAGGCTCGCGCCGCGCCGTCGAGATCTCCATCGAGGGCCGCAAGATGGCGCTGTGACGTCACACGCACACAGGGCGCGCTAGCTTGAAGTCAGGCTCGCGCCGCGCCGTCGAGATCTCCATCGAGGGCCGCAAGATGGCGCTGTGACGTCACACGCACACAGGGCGCGCTAGCTTGAAGTCAGGCTCGCGCCGCGCCGTCGAGATCTCCATCGAGGGCCGCAAGATGGCGCTGTGACGTCACACGCACACAGGGCGCGCTAGCTTGAAGTCAGGCTCGCGCCGCGCCGTCGAGATCTCCATCGAGGGCCGCAAGATGGCGCTGTGACGTCACACGCACACAGGGCGCGCTAGCTTGAAGTCAGGCTCGCGCCGCGCCGTCGAGATCTCCATCGAGGGCCGCAAGATGGCGCTGTGACGTCACACGCACACAGGGCGCGCTAGCTTGAAGTCAGGCTCGCGCCGCGCCGTCGAGATCTCCATCGAGGGCCGCAAGATGGCGCTGTGACGTCACACGCACACAGGGCGCGCTAGCTTGAAGTCAGGCTCGCGCCGCGCCGTCGAGATCTCCATCGAGGGCCGCAAGATGGCGCTGTGACGTCACACGCACACAGGGCGCGCTAGCTTGAAGTCAGGCTCGCGCCGCGCCGTCGAGATCTCCATCGAGGGCCGCAAGATGGCGCTGTGACGTCACACGCACACAGGGCGCGCTAGCTTGAAGTCAGGCTCGCGCCGCGCCGTCGAGATCTCCATCGAGGGCCGCAAGATGGCGCTGTGACGTCACACGCACACAGGGCGCGCTAGCTTGAAGTCAGGCTCGCGCCGCGCCGTCGAGATCTCCATCGAGGGCCGCAAGATGGCGCTGTGACGTCACACGCACACAGGGCGCGCTAGCTTGAAGTCAGGCTCGCGCCGCGCCGTCGAGATCTCCATCGAGGGCCGCAAGATGGCGCTGTGACGTCACACGCACACAGGGCGCGCTAGCTTGAAGTCAGGCTCGCGCCGCGCCGTCGAGATCTCCATCGAGGGCCGCAAGATGGCGCTGTGACGTCACACGCACACAGGGCGCGCTAGCTTGAAGTCAGGCTCGCGCCGCGCCGTCGAGATCTCCATCGAGGGCCGCAAGATGGCGCTGTGACGTCACACGCACACAGGGCGCGCTAGCTTGAAGTCAGGCTCGCGCCGCGCCGTCGAGATCTCCATCGAGGGCCGCAAGATGGCGCTGTGACGTCACACGCACACAGGGCGCGCTAGCTTGTGTCACACGTACCACGTCAATATCGGGATCGTTTTTATTTGACCTTAAAACGAAAGCACCAGCGTAGCCCGCGAATTCAAATTTACTCTTTTTTTTGCAATTTGTAGGTCAGTAGTGATTGCAATCATCAATACAACTCTACGTCTAAATTAATCTATTGAATGTCTATTTCACGAAATCATACCAATTGGGGCTAATTCTAACTTAGAGAGTTATATTGATGATTCTAATTCTGTAAATACATATTTGTTACGGTCGCGAATCATATTTTGATCTACATACAATCTGACACTGACCTGCAAATTGCAAAAAAACCGGTTAATATATAATTTCGCGGGTTAGGTTAGCGTCCGCCTTAACATTTTAACGTGTCGTCTGATTAACTTGAAACTTGATATCGATAACAAAAGTGGTATAAAAAATATTTTTCTTTAATATTTAACTTTGATATAGCTCAGAAATCTGGATTTGTTGACATATAGATATAATACACCCACTTTTCGACAATTATGTCTAAGTCTCATGTAATAGGGGCGAGCCTATTGCTATCAAACGCACACAAATCCAGGCTCCGGGCTGCTACTAAGAAATTCCAATTTTTGAAATTTTTCATTTAAACTGACGTTATTTTAATTAAAATTGATTTAATATAATTATATTAGTTTATTTTTCAGGGTTCCGTACCGCAAACGGAACCCCTGTGAGATCAATTTGTCGTACGCCTATCAGGACCACCTTTCTCTGAAACTGGTAGTGGTATCGAGTTTAAATTAATATCAAATACTAAAGTCTGCGGGTCCTTGTACCGGTGAAAAATTCAAGCTCCTAAGTCAACGCAGTCAACAGATCATTCAATTAAAATTATGTTACATTTGTGATGATTGCCTCACTTTTCAAAACCTACACTTACGGGTATTTCCCGTTGCCCCGGCATCAAGAATGTTGGCAAGAAGCAAGGCCTCGCAGCACAAGGAAAAGGAAAAATTTTCAAAATTTGTTTAATTTATAGTTTTATCACATAAAAATACTAGCTTTTGAGATTACAAACTTACATTTGGAGTTGGAGCATCTGTGGTAATGTAGAACGAGATATGTGATGAGAAAATTATACTACTGCAAAGTTAAGTTTTTCAATTTTCAATTCCGGATTAAAGTCAACATTTAATCCGGAATCGAAAGGCGAAAAAAAAATTGGCCGCCGGACATATAAAAACTACACTGCCAGTGAAGTGTAGTTTTTATATATCCGGCGGCCAATTTTTTTCAGTATAGAAAGCTACACTATTGCCGAGTGCCGTAGGCTTTCTTCTATGCTCCACGCGGGTAAAGTCACGGAAAGAAGCTAGTTAGCAATTAAAAACTGCATGGGATCACCAAAATGGTTTCTGGATCTTGAATTAATTTATTAAGTAAAGAAAATGATAATATTTATATCGCGATAATGTATGTATACGCGCGATGTGCGTGCGACACAGCCAGCGCGTCGGCCGCGGCACCCGACGCCGCGCGACGACGTGTAGTCATAAGTCATAGCATAAGTTACTACTTACTAAGGAACTGAATAAATTAATTATGTGACGAAGTGCTCTGTTTCATTTGGCCTACCTCGAATGCCCGCTTACAACCGCACCTGTCATAAGCACCACTGTACCGTCAAACAGTATTTATTAAAAAGGAATTTAAAAAAATTAAATCGACTTTAAAAATAACTCAAATTATGAAATAACTTTAATTTCGGAAGTCGGTGTCTTGGGATCTGTATTTTAGTTATAGTTTTTTGCCACCGACTTCCGAAATTAGTTATTTCATAATTTTGAGTTATTTTTGAAGTAATTTTTTTTTTTAATTCCTTTTTAATTTCGTATTTTTTAGTGTTATGTAAAAACTGATGTTGGAGACAAAACGTAGCACCGCCCGCCACTGCGACAGCGGGAGCGGGCGGCAGCGTGCGGGAGGGGACGAGTGCCGCTCGCCGCTGGCCTGCGGTCCGAGAGGCGCGCGCCCTTATGTTCAATATACGAACCATACCTATTATACAGTCCGCTATTTTATTTATAACACATCTAAGAATCGCCAACACTGGAATATTAGTTTGTAATAAGTAGATACTTAATAGTGTTGTTGTAAATATTGCACTAGAATTTGACCAAGGTTTTGAGATGTTTCCCTTTGACACTACACTCGTAGCTCGTATCAATAAGCCAGGCCGTCACATTTACACGTATTAGTCCATGTCTTGAAAATGACTGAATCGAGTTTGATGAAACTTGCACTGTTCCCTAAGTTGAAGTAAGTAAATGTAAGCCAATAAAAAAAAGGTCACGAGCCGATAAATAGTTGCGGAGAAATGCGTGGACAAACATACATACATGTATAGAATTTTGTATATTTGTTTGGAAGTCCTAATAGATTGCCATCTATACAAATTAATAAACTTGGAGTGTCTGTTTGTAATATTAAAATAACCGATTTTTACTAAATGCATACACGGTACATATACCAAAATAACCTTTTTTACAATTTTTGTCTGTCTATCTGTCTGTTTGTTCCGGCTAATCTCTGAAACGGCTGGACCGTTTTAGAATGGACTGTCACTGGCAGATAGTTGATTTAATAAGGAGTAACTAAGGCTATTTTTATTTAGGGTTCCGCGCAAAACAATTAAAACATTTTCCGTCATGCATGCGAACGAAGTCGCGGGCACAGCTAGTATGTGAATATAATGCAGTTCCAATAATATTACATACATACTTGTCGAATTTTGATAACCTCCTTTTTTTTGAAGTCGCTAAAAAGCAATTGAGAGTGCGCGCAAAATAAGTCTGCGCGTGGCCGTGTTTGGCCACGAGGAAGGAAGGTAATCTTCTACACTATAATAAAGAGGATTTTTTTTTTTTTTTAATTGAATAGGCTCCGAAACTCCTGGACCGATTTGAAAAATTATTTCACCATTAGACTCGTACATTATCTCTGATGAACATAGGCGATAGAATAAGTGATGTAGGTACCTACTACGGTTTTATAGAGGACATCATATCTACAAAAAAGTCCGACTTAAGTATCCACCCTGGGATAAAATTACTTCTTTTATGCACTAGTTGTACAATCTACTATTTCACTTCTCATGCTCTAAAAGTTCGTGTTTATGTTGTGCGTAGGCGACATAAAGTCGCTTTTTATGTTCTAGTGCACAAAGTATTTTTTTTTCGAAGACTACGGTGTGATATGAATATGATTACATGACATGAGATGAGATGATTACATGACATGATAATGTTTACATGACATGAGATGATTACATGAAATGAGATAATTACATGACACACATCATACATAGCATCCTGTATGTACAGTAAGGGACATAAGTGGAGTAGCAATTTCACAAAGCAATAGATTGACACTTTGGTTTTACTTACGACCTTCTTTTAATGAGTCATTTCTCTACTATAGACACACACACTCACATTCATTTGCAACTGATTGTATTTCATAAATTCAATCGCTACGGTATATGGCATGATAGCCTAGCGGTTATCATATTTGGGTAAGTGCGTTCTGCATAGCGATGCGTGAGTTCAAATCTCACGCGCGATGATAGTTTTTTTAATGTTTTAATAACTACTTTGAATAATCACGCTTTTGACTATAAGTCTTGTGCGCTTAATTCGTAAAACTTTATGATTATACCCACAGATATCTAAATAAATAAATTATAAGGTAGACACAGTTAAGTTATACGAGTCATACACCGCGATTAAATAGAACGTTGTTGGTTGGTTGTTTATTGTGGAATAGCGACGTGTGTCTGTGTTCTATCTATTAGCCGTGTTGTAGTTCCTTTTAAAATGCAGAATATTGAAACGAAAGCGAATTATATGATTGCGCTGCATAAAAGTGGACTTAATATAACACAACATATATCTTATGAAACCGAACTGAATGTGAGTATTATAAATATGTTTTAATTATTTTTTCAAACATTTATTTTATTAAAATAGAACTGCTGATTTTTGTAGTTATTTATTTGAAACGTATTATAAGGTCTAAATAGATGAAAAAATTATAATTTCGAAGTCCTAGATTTTAAATGATGATTATATTATAGTTATATGTAAAATTTCTATTTTCATTATAATTTTGTTTCTAAATCGTAGGTAATACTTACTTATTCGTATTTTGCTAGTAGCCTAAGAGTACTTCTTTTTTGTTTTAGAGAAATTACCTTCTGTGAGTCGGAGGGTCACTCAATAAGGAAGAGGGTAGCCTTGCCAGTCGAAAGCGACTGGTTATATACCAACGAGATATTTTGCCGAATTATTATTCGACACGTCTTTACGAACCGTTCGCCGTGCAAACGAAAACCAGCTCAAAAACCATAGTTGATTGAAAATCATAAACAAGAACGTTTACATTTTGCGATACAGCGATGGAAAGCAAGGAATTAGAAAATAAAAAAAATATATTAAATAAAAAAATGTAAATAATAATAAAATTATAGGTATTGTAGCATATTCGTAATAAGGATTATTTTGAGGTTTAGTTTCAATCTTCTTTTCGTAATGAAAATAAATACTTAAGCTATAACCACAATAAGTCCTAAACTAGAAATTTATTTATACCTACTTACTTTATAAAATTATAACGAATAAACATTTTGTAATCACTTATTAAAAGATTTTTATTCTTAACCCCATATTTCACTAACTATATACACAGTCTGGCCATAAATACTGTTACAATTAAAAATAAGAAAGATATTACGTTTGAATTTGGAATCTGTCATTTTTATACGATTGTTCATTGAGTTTTCTAATTTTGGCGCCAATACATTGTACAATATTTTGCGATATTAAAATGGGGTGGGGTGATAAAGAGAACCGAATCGCCGTGATTGCATTACACAAAGTTAGTATGGAGCCAAATGCAATTTTTAAAACTCTCCATACGCTTGGTATTTAGTCAAATGTTTGTGTACCGGGCTATTAATAGGTACAATGAGACCTCCTCTGTTTGTGACAGAAAAAGATCTGGCCGTCCACGTAGTGTTCGAACGAAAAAGGTGGTCAAAGCAGTAAGGGAAAGAATTCGAAGAAATCCTGTCCGAAAGCAAAAGATTTTATCTCGGGAGATGAAAATAGCACCCAGAACCATGTCGCGTATTTTAAAAGATGACTTAGGACTTGCAGCCTATAAGAGACGCACTGGTCATTTTTTAACTGATAATTTAAAAAATAATATGGTGGTAAAATCGAAACAACTACTGAAGCGGTACGCAAAGGGAGGTCACAGAAAATTATGTTTACTAATGAGAAAATCTTTACAATTGAGTAACATTTTAACAAACAAAATGATCGTATTTATGCTCAAAGCCCTAAGGAAGCTTCCCAATTAGTCGACAGAGTGCAACGTGGGCATTATCCGACTTCAGTGATGGTTTGGTGGGGTGTTACCTATGAAGGAGTGACTGAGCCATATTTTTGTGAAAAAGATATCAAAACATCGGCACAACGGCACAAGTGTATCAAGATACCATTCTTGAGAAGGTAGTTAAGCCCCTTAACAACACCATGTTCAATAACCAAGTATGGTCCTTCCAACAAGACTCGGCGCCGGGTCATAAAGCTCGGTCCACGCAGTCTTGGTTGAAAGTGAACGTTTCGGACTTCATCAGAGCTGAAGACTGGCCTTCGTCTAGTCCCGATCTTAATCCGCTGGATTATGATTTATGGTCAGTTTTAAAGAGTACGGCTTGCTCTAAATGCCATGATAATTTGGAGTCCCTAAAACAATCCATACGATTGGCAGTGAAGAATTTTCCCATGGAAAGAGTGCGTACTTCTATTGATAACTGGCCTCAACGTTTAAAGGACTGTATTGCAGCCAATGGAGACCACTTCGAATAAGCTTTTTATATTTTAAATTGTTTTATATTTATGTATTAAACTAACACACTGTAAAAGTAATAAATATTATTTGCAATTAAAAAAAAATATTTTTCGTCGTGACAATATTTATAGCAAGACTAGGTAATAATAAAAACAATTATTACATTATTATTCCCGTTTATTAATTTATCGAATAATAAAAGAACAGATGAAGATAATTGTTGAAAAGAAAAAAAAAACTCATATCGAGATTGGAACCTAGAACCTAGTGTTTCTTTATCCTATACGTTACACTATGAGCTATTTGAACTTATTAAAACACTGTCAATTTTAGCAATCCTATGAACCGCCCAAGGTCATACGTAATTAGAAAGCGATATGTATTTGTTTCGCTCGACACCAGTGTATAAATTCTGAGGTGTGTGTTCTGTGTTAATACACTTATACATACATATTAGGTACTACGGGTACGGCTTGTACTGCGCGTTCACAGCAAAACAATCCTTACCGTGCTACTCCACTTTTGTCCCTAGATTGTACCTGGCTGCGCATCGGATCCTGCGCTTCCTAGTGGCGACTTTACTCTTCATCTCTTCGAGCTCTTCGGTCCACCATGGCATGGTAAGTGTTTCATTTGTTTTCTTTTTTGTTAATATCTCGTTACATGTTCTGATAATCTGTTGTATATATTTTTTTTGTAAATTGATCTATTTCTTTGTGTTTGGGTTTGGTCTATTTCTATTTTGTTTATATTATTTTCGTTCATAAGCTGAGTCAGTTTCTCATGAAACCGGTCCCAGTTAGCCCTTTTTGTGTTTTTTATCCTTGTTGTCATGTTTATGTTGATTCCTTTTGGTTTTTGTAATTTTATTTGAAAAACCATGCCATTGTGGTCCGAACTCGTCAGATCTTCGACGACTCTCCAGTCGTCCACCAGGTCGAGCATATCCTCTGAGCAGACCGTAACGTCGACATGGCTGGTCAGTCTTCGCTTTTCTCTGACCGTGTCGAAGGTCAGTATGTCTCCGTCGTTCAGCACCTGCAAGGATATTTCCTCCAATGTTCAGAAAAAAATTCGCCCCTCAGATCGACTGTGTCGCTCCCCCACCAGCTACTTTTGGCGTTGGCATCGCCACCAATGATTAGCCTCCGCGGTCCCAGCTTTTCTCGGATTTTCTTGATATGCTCCAGGTACGGCTCTATGGGTTGATCAGGCTCAAAGTAGTACGATACCACGGTGATCTCTCAGGCCAGCGTTCGGATTCTCACCACAACGATATTATTTGTAGTGAGAATCGGGTACTATATAATGTCAAAGTCGTGATTAAACACTGCAATGGCCGCTTTGACATTTACCTCCCCTGGGCTGGCGTTCTGGAAGATCCTCACTCCTCTGTAGTTCTTCATACTACTTGAGTCGCCCACGTAGGGTTCCTAAAGCAGAGCTATGGCTGCTTTCCTGCGATCCGCTTCTATCATCAGTTTATTGGTGGCGAGCTGCTTCCTCTGCAAGTTTACCTGTACTATCAGGTGTGGAGCTTCGCTGGTGGGAGTGCCGCTCCCCGGTGCTCCCTGCCCGTGACCGCCTTAGCCATACGCCGTTGTGGCCCTCGCCAATGCGTCTTACTTCCTCCTTATCGGGCAGTCCTGACTGAACGCGTTGTGTTCTGCATTTGCCAGTTTGGCATGCGTGCAATTGCAGCAAGTTGGCACTGCACCATTGATTTAATATGTGATTTATGGGAGAATTGTAGTAGCTGGTATTATTATTCACGCACACAGAGACATAGATGCACAGTGTAAAACACCGCCCGCACGCACACATGTTTGAAATTTTTGGCTCGTTTTCTTTGTTTTGATTGTAGGGCGACGCTCCATCTAGACATTATAAATATAATCAAAGTTTTTATCATATTTTACAAAGAGACCTATCATGTGTGTTTTATTAGTAAACTGACCCGTGCCCACTTCGTTGGGCGGTAAACATTTTAACTTGTGATGAAATTATGAGTGTGGTCCTGCGATGTTCTCGCGCTTTGGCTAGCGAGCCTCTGCGAGCGCTCAGCGCTAGACTCCCTATCCATTGTTGCAGAGACATGCTGCCTTAAATCACTGAGACGCTGCGCAAGTTCAGCGCTAGATTCCCGAGCACGGGCCTGCGATGTTCTCACAGTTTGCCTAGCGAGCCGCTGCGAGTGCTCAGCGCTAGACTCCCTATCCCTTGTTGCAGAGACATGCTGCCTTAAATCACTGAGACGCTAGATTCCCCAGCGCGTGCTTGCGAAATATTTTCTCTATTCCTCGAGAGGCGCTGATGATTTTCAAGAGCAGACTCTTCCGTACGGCGTACTCGAGCTGCTCTTGTCTGGGATGTCTGACGGGAAAGTTGTGATTTCTTTTTAGGCATGATAAACAATCGCTGAAACTGTCCGATATCCCAAAAACAGAAATACCACAGCTTCGAACTCGAAGAATGAGAACGAAGTAGTATTTGTGTTTTAAGAAACCGAGCAACCAAAACAATTTTCAAGACCAACAACATCCAACCAACAGTAACTACTTAGTGCGTACAACTCACCTACCTAACGACGAAAGTTAAATAATAACTGGAGAGCGTCATTATGCACAACGCCATCTATGGGTAAATGGATAAAACGTCCGTACAAAGCATGTTCTAATGCGGTTCGTGAATGGACGGCGGCATTTTCCGATTTAGTAATTTTATATTATCTTCGAAACTATTTAACCAATTGACATACTGTTTTGGGCAAATCGCATCTCTACGATGTTCTTGTGATCATAATAATATTTTTTTCGATAAGGTTTAATATTTTGTTGTTTAAAAAATCGTCCAAAGGTAAGTACGTCGAAAAATACTTTTTTTAACACATAAAAGCTACTATATCTTCTAAAATATAAAAGATAGAAATATGGTGTCGCGGACTTTTTTGTAGAACTATTCAAAGCGGACCAGGTTGCCATACATTGTTTTCAATTATATACAACTGTTAAGGCAGCGCATGCAAATAACTCTGTTGTAAGAGCAATTTTTTTCCGCCTGGCTAGACAAAAATTGAGATAGTTCAGCTAATATGCATGATATCTTTATAATTTATAGCCTATAGCACTCCCGAATAATGTAGCTTTCTACCAGTGAAACAATTTTTAAAATTGGTTCATTACTTCCGGAGATTACCCCCTACATACAAACTTACAAACTTACAAACTTACAATTTTACCTCTTTATAATATTATTATTTTTAATGATTTTACATATCTCGGGACCATGGGGTCCCGGTCCTTTGGAAGGCGTACGAGGGGCCGAAGCCAACTCGCAGAGGCCCCTTAGGAAATTTTAATGAAATGCGGCACCATCCGACGATTATCCCTGTATGCACTATGCAAGTGCACCCAAGGATAACCCCCGGTTGGTGTAGGACTATTGTAGGATATGGAAAAATAAAAAGTTGGACTATGGGTTTGGGTGGCTGAAGTGGACTGGTTACCAAGAACTATGGAAGAACTATGACCCCTGCCTGATCAATGTTTTATATATACACGGATAAAATGGCAGGGGGTGACTTGCACACTCAATAATGGGCCCCCGGAAACGGTCGCTAGCACATAGTGACGTAGCGACAAGGGGGCAACATGTCCTGAGGTGCTTATGAGGAGTGGAGAGGTATTCCACGGCTATCAGGACAATCCCGGAAGTACGGTCAAGATCCCTACCAGCATCTTACTGGAATACTTCCTTCCTCCGAGCACGTTTGCTCTTGCGAATCTCCACTCAAGCCGGCCAATAAAGGCATATTATTATTATTATTATTATATATTATATTAGTAAATATATGTATTTTATTTTTGCCGAGAAAAAATATTTTTTTTTAAATTGCGAATGTTTGTCAATGAATACTGTTCGTGTATTAATTTCTAAAGTCTCTCACGGTACTGTTTCAGTTACTGAGTACAAAACGGTAGTTATCTACAGACTATGCTAAGGCCCTACATCCAATTGAAGTTAAAGTGAGACCTTCGCTCCGAGGTTCACTCTTCTCGCTCAGGTTAGGTTAGCTCAGGTTAGGTTAGCTCAGGTTAGGTTAGGTTAGGTTAGGTTAGGTTTTTTTTTTTTTTTTTTTTTTTTTTTTTTTTTTTTTAATACTCCTACCGCCAACATGATTGGCGCCTATTTTCTATCCAACCCTTTCCATACAAGTTCTCGCTTACATGCCTCTCGCACTTTCATGCCACATACTTTATCTTTCTATTTTCCTTCACCATTTATCCTGTGGGTGGGACTCCCACTGTTTATATGATTCTATATTTTCTACTATATTTACTTTTTTACTTTTGTGGCTACTTCCTTCTTCTTTGTAGCGAGCACCTCGGACCACCATGGTATGGTAATTTTTGTTTCATTACAGACTCTTGGGATAGCTTCATCACAAGCTTTCTCAATTACATTATTATATTTTGCTACTAACTCTTCTAATTTTTGCTTACTTACTATCTGATTAATACTGTCTACATTTATATTATTTTCAATTTTGTATTCCCCCAATTTGATTCCAAAAGTTTCCCAATTAGCTTTCTTAGTTTTATATTTCCTTGTTGTTCTATCTATTCTAATCCCTTTTTCCCTTTTTAGCTTAACATCGAATAAAATTGTGTTGTGGTCCGAGCTCGTTGCCCCTGTATCGATCCGCCAACCATCTACCAGATTAAACAGGTCGAGCGAACATGCCGTGACGTCAACGTGGCTCTTGTATACTACGCCGCCTCTTACTACGTAAAAGGTCGGCGTATCTCCAGTGTTTAGTACCTGAAGCTCCAACTCTTCCAGGGTCCCGGACATCTCTTCTCCCCTGAGGTCTTCTATGGTGCTTCCCCACCAGGTACTCTTAGCATTAGCATCTCCGCCTATCAGTAGTTTTCCGGCGCCCAGTTCCAATTTTATTTTGGTCAGCTGATCCAAATAAGGCCCTATGGGTTGGTCTGGTTCAAAGTAATAGGAGACTACCGTGGTTTCCCAAGCTTTGGTCCGGATCCCCACCACGACGATGTTATTGGTGGTGAATTTTGGGTAGGGAATGACATCCAGGTCATTGTCAAAGACTACTATCGCCGCCTTTACCCTCCCACTTCCTTCAACCTCGCACTGGTAGATTCTCGCACCGCGGTAGCTCTTCATACTCCTAGCCCCTCCCACATATGGCTCCTGGATCAGTGCCCATGCGATTGCTCGCTCACTGGCCTCTAAAAAGAGTTCGGTGGTTGCCAGTTCCTTCCTCTGTAAGTTGGCTTGGGCTACTACATATCCTCTGGTTGGGGTGAATGCCGCCCTGTTGCCAGTGTCAACCTTAGCAGTATGCTACCCTGGCTCTGGCCAGAACCTCGCATCTTTTTCTGACTGGGCAATCTTCACTGAAAGCATTGTGCTCAGTATTCTCTTGCTTTGCATGCACACAGTTACAGCACGATGGAGCTGTTCCGGCCATCCAGTCTGCACAATTCGTCCTCATGTGAGGGCCCCCACAGTGGCTGCATTTCTCTACTTGCTCCTTACAGAGCCGTCGTCCATGCCCAAATCCTAAGCATAAGGAACACTGGACCAGTGGACTCTGGTCAGAAACTCTGATCCTTTGCAGGTCGATATGGACAGCCTCTCGATCCTGTAGTCTATTCCACAGTTTTGGGGAAACCCTTAGGACAACGTGGTGCGTGTGGGGGTTTCTCGTCTTCTTTTTAAAAAGTACCTCTACCCGGTCTTCCTCTTTCGTTAGCTCTACGAACACGTCCCTATTCTGGTTGCGTAGAGCCTTGAGGATGTCCTCATCCGTGTTGTAGGTCAAGACGTCTCTCAGGATCACAAGTGGGTCCCTGTTTTTGACGTCCTCAACCCTCAACAACTCCCCCACACTTGCCAGTCTTTCTTTAATCTTTTCTCTTTCCTCTTCTGTCTTACATCCCATTACTATTTTCCTATCTTTTGCTTTTCGTACCCTATCCACAGTAACCCATCCCTCCTTCGCATTCACTGCCTTCCTGATGTGGTCAAGGATTTCCTCCCCAGTTTCCGTTTCCTTGGTGGAGGTGACAACGATGGAGTGGAGTGCCGTCTGCTTTGGCGGCTGCTTGACAGGCCGGCTTGCCGCTACACTAGCGTAGGAGAGCTTCTCCATATGCTGCTCGCTAGTTTTGAGTGCCTCTTTCAGCCTATCAAGCTTCTCGCTGTTTTCCTGCAGGTTTCGGCTGTGTTCTTCCAGGGCCTTTTTGAGGGAGACCATCTCTACCTCCGTGCTAGAGGCTACGTTCTTCCCTTTTTCTTCCATTTCAGCTTGGGCTTTCGCTGAATTTTTCACGAGTTCAGGTTCTGTTGCTACGGGCCCTTTCTTCGCCATTTTTTGTTTAATTTGTTTTAGCTCCGTTTCGACTTCTTTTACTAGTTGGTACAGTCGTTCAGTGGCTTCGGTAACAGCAGTCTTAATCTCCGTTTTAGTATTCCTAGAGCTGTCCATGTTTATTTTAGCCTTGAGTAGGCAAGCCCTAGCCTCCGCTGTTCGGTCCGCATATTTTGCTTTTGGCGGTGAGTTTTCATCGACAGACTTTCTTGTCTTTGTCATGTCTTTGCTCCCCTGCGTGAAAGCAAGTCTTGTTTGTATTTTCGCAGGGCCAGCCTGCGACGTCTGTTCTGATGTCGATGGGGTAGGGCTGCCACTTGTGGCTTCCCACTCCTCTATGCTACGCGTAACATTGAGAAGGGCGACTGCCCCAGGCTTAGACGGTGACTTTTCACCGTCGGCTGCCTTCATCGGTGTTCTAAAGCCGAACATGTTGGGGAGTATGCGTCAATATATTGTCAGGTGACAAACGTGTATAATAAAGACGATTTTAGAAAAACCGCTGTCAGTAGAGTCAGTTCTCACGCTATTTGTATATGCAATTTTACGGTCATGCAGAGAGAACCGCGCAGATCACTTCCTTAACTCCCCAGGGTTAAGTATATATTAAATAAATAATTTGCATATTAATTGCAAGAAACGATAAGTTTATTCCTTGATTTCAGCAGAGCCAATGTAAAGGTCTTGTCTTCCCGATTT
Source organism: Hydraecia micacea (assembly GCA_914767645.1). Classification (NCBI taxonomy): domain Eukaryota; kingdom Metazoa; phylum Arthropoda; class Insecta; order Lepidoptera; family Noctuidae; genus Hydraecia; species Hydraecia micacea. Next base: position 29,033 of record OU611801.1, on the reverse strand, counting down.
CAAAGACCCCAAACACGGTAGGTCTACGACCTCTGGTTTCAAAGTTATGGCCCGGGGGGTGAGGTGAAGCAAAAGGGGGGGGGGGGGGGGGGAATAAGATGACTAGCGGGGATTCACTATTGGCTCACAAGAGAGGGTGACTAAGGGGGACCTGGATGTAAATATAGGGGGGGGGGGTCACAATATTTGGTTATAAGTGGGGGTCAGACGGGGGTCCCGGGGGTAATTATTAATGAGGGCACCTTAAATGAAATTTAATTTGAAACTATTTGATATCAGGGGTCAAAATTGGAGGGGGTCAAAAATGGGGTCTAGGGGTCTTAACTGTATGTAAGTGCTAGCTGGGAGGGGGGTAGTAGGGGGGGGGAAATTTTACTCAGAATTTTGATATTCCCAGCCGTTCCCGAGATATCTGGAATTTAAAGGGAAGGGGGAAATTTTGGGATACTTACTAATATTTATTAATAATATGTGACGTAGGCAGAGGGGGCAAGGATATAGAAGGGGCTTGATAGTTATGTCGGGTGAGGGGGTGGGGAGGGTGGGGGAGGGCGAGGGAGAGGGGGGGTGGTATACTTAAGACAAAGTTTTAATATATACGTAGATACAGTGATGTAGCTATGGTTCACAGGTGGTTGTGAGGGGGCAGGGCGGGGGGATTTAGCTTTAAATTAATAAATAATATAAAGTAAGGGGGGGGGTCATAACAGGGAGGCCTGGGGAGAGTCTGCGCATATACCTATACTCCGTATAGGATATGCAGGTTTTTGTCAAAAACGGGCTATTTCGCACCGTTCCCGAGTTATTAGCGTTTTTCGGATTTTCGAAGTTCCAGGTTCGATTCCCGGCTTGTGCTCACAATATTTTACTACAAAGTTAAGGTTGCAGTTCTCGCTAATGACTACTTTCACTCCATGAGATGTTGTCCGTCTACTATTTAAGACGCGTGGGTTTCAATACCATCGCCTGAAAGGGAATGAAATTTCCTTTCCTTTCACTTGTATCCCGGACTCTTCGGCTAAGGGGTTTGCGTAAGGGGGTAGCCGCAAAAAATAGGGTTGCTGTTTCACAGCCGCAAAGTGGGTGGTAATTAGTATTCCCCTGCACCGAAAAATCTGAAATTCATGTGTGGTATAGGCCAGTCAGATGCTTATATCCTCCCAAAATTTTGGGGGTGCACTTCCCTATTTCAACCCTTAAATCTGTTTTATAGTCTTAGAGAGAAATTTGTGTAGATAAAATTCCTATTTTATATTATAATTACTATATCAAAAATATTTTAATACCTGTACATAATAGAATCACAACCTTTTTCAAGATATTTGACTTTTTTTAATCCGATTTTTTATCTTATTTAGTTTCTGAGGGGCGTTTATGTTCAATTAATCTCGATGTTTTATCTTTGTTTACCTTATAATTATGTAAATAACTACGTCAATATTTGATTCGGGTAGATATAATATATACCGCTAGATAGATGAGGAATTTCCCCATCCAGTGATGTTTCTTAATGATTTTTTGTGTAACCCTGAAGGGGTATATTTTAATTTTGAAAAAGATGTATGTCTGAATTAATTTATAAAAGTCTAATTTGAAACACTAAACAGAGTGTAGGGTTAATATGACTATACAATTATTTTAGAAGGGCATCGAGTATATATATATAAAATATTTTACAATTTTTTAGGGTTGTAAAAACCCGCCCCTGATTTTTTAAAAACTTCAAAGTTAAATTACATAAAAACTATATGGTAGATTTAGCTTAAATTTAATATGTACATAGATACGCTAATAACAAATTTTTTAAACCTAGAAAAAGTCTATGTCAACGCTTTGGTTTCCTGGATAATCTATCTTGAAATTAATGAAAATTTTTAACCTTTATTTCCAGGTAATATATGATGATTTTCAAAAATGTCACGAAGTCTCCCGGCTCCTCGTCTGTGTCGGCTTCAGGATAGTGATGAAAAACCAGTCGCAACCCTCGGGATCTCCTCCCTCGTGCAACGTGGTTTTTTGTTTTTGTTCGATATCTCGGTAACCCCAACTCGGAATTTTCCAAATGAGGTGTCCAGAGATAGGTCTTCCTTAGCTGCACCTGGCTGCATTTACGGATACACAAGTCTTCACTCAAAATCGAGCGGCGTAGAGCTCCAAAGCTTTTCAAATGTAGTTTTTCACAGTTAACTCGCACAATTTTCCACTTATCACTTTTCCACTTTCACTGTTCAATGCGTCTCAGCAGCGCGCTTCTATTGATGTATCACACTTAATACTTTCCACGAAAAAACCAATTTTTACGAATTTTTATGCGCGGAGCGACTTAAAAATGATCCGACCGCCGTGAGGGCTGAGGGGGGACTGGTTAGGTTAGGTTAGGTTAGGTTAGGTTGGGGTCCCCCGCAAGGGGCGGCTCCGCCGGACGAGCAGGTCCCCCCGGTGACGGTGGAGGAGCTCCGCGCCGGGGTTCTCACCCTCCGCGCGAAGAAGACGGCCCCCGGGCCAGACGGCGTCCCCGCACGGGTGGTGGCGATCGCCGCCTCCCAAATGGAGGACAGGTTTCGGGACCTCTTCAGCGCGTGCTTTACGGCTGGGAGGTTCCCGAAACTGTGGAAGGAGGGGCAGCTCTGCCTCCTCCGAAAGGAGGGACGTCCGGTGGACTCCCCGTCGGCATACCGGCCCATCGTCTTGCTCGATGAGGTCGGTAAACTGTTCGAGGGGATCATCGCGTCCCGGCTTCATGGCCTTTTGCGGGGGGTAGGGCCGGACCTGTCGGACGCCCAATTCGGCTTCCGACAAGGGCGATCGACGATCGACGCGCTGGCCCTACTCAAGGGCCAGGTGAAGGAGGCGGTGGTGGCGGGGGACGGAGTGCTGGCAGTGTCGTTCGACATTGCAAACGCCTTCAACTCCGTCCCCCACTCGACGATATTGGAGGCGCTCCGGTATCACGGAGTGCCCCAATACCTGCGGGATCTGCTGGCCAGCTACTTGGAGGGCCGAGAGGTCCTCCTCGCGGACCGGACGGGCACGGTGAGGCGGTACGGAGCAGAATCCGGTGTTCCGCAGGGGTCAGTGCTGGGGCCCTCCCTGTGGAACATCGGGTTCGACTGGCTCCTACGCGGAGCCCTCCTCCAGGGCACGAGTGTCATCTGCTACGCGGATGACACTCTCCTCACTGCCCGGGGGAGGAACTTTGGCGACGCGGCCTGTCTGGCCTCGGCTGGCGGATCCCTGGTTGCAGAACGGATCCGCCTCCTGGGATTGAAGGTGGCGCTACACAAGACCGAGGCCGTGTTCTTTCACGGGCCTCGGCAGCGCTGCCCTCCCGATGCCCACATTGTCGTAGAGGGCGTCCGGATAGAGGTCCAGCCCCAGATGAAGTATCTGGGCCTGGTGCTGGACGAGAGGTGGCGCTTCGGCCCGCATTTTAGCGGGCTGTCGACGCGCCTCCTGAAAGCCGCGGACGCCCTCTCGCGGCTGCTCCCGAACCTGGGGGGGCCCAAGGTGGGATGCCGGCGCCTCTATGCCGGCGTCCTCAGAAGCATGGCCCTATACGGGGCCCCTATCTGGGCGGACTCCCTCCATAGGAGGGAGAATGCGACCGCCATCCGCAAGCCCCAAAGGGCCATTGCACTGCGGGTGGCGAGGGCCTACCGCTCGGTGGGCTTTTCGGCGGCGTGCGCTCTGGCCGGCACCCCTCCTTGGGAGCTGGAGGCTTGGGTGCTCGCCAGAGTGTACGAGTGGACCGCGCAACGAAGGGCGCTCGGGGAGCGCCCCGTCGCCGAAGAGCGGGAGGCCGTGCGGCGGGAGGCGAGGGACGCAATCGTCCTTCACTGGACAGAGGACCTCGCCACCGCCGCCTTTGGCCGCCGGACGTTGGACGCGCTCGGCCCGGTCCTGCAGAGCTGGCTCGAGCGGTCCCACGGTTTCCTCTCGTTCCGTCTGGTGCAGGTGTTGTCCGGCCATGGATGTTTCGGAACGTACCTGCACCGGATCGGGAGGGAGGAGACCCCGGCGTGCCACGACTGCGGCGCGGCGGAGGACACGGCGCAGCACACCCTCGAGGTGTGCCCGGCTTGGTCCGAGCTGCGCCGCGGTCTGACCGCGGCGGTCGGACAGGACCTCTCGCTTCCTGGTGTGATCAACGCCATGCTGGGGAGCGAGGAGGCCTGGGCAGCGGTTGCCTCCTTTTGCGAGGACGTAATCTCGCAAAAGGAGGAGGCGGAGCGCGCGCGGGAGGACGACCCTCTCGCTGTGCCGCTCCGCAGACGAAGGAGGGGTCGGAGAAGGCGCCAGCCTCTCCCCCCTCATGGTGGCGATGGGCGGGCGACAGGCACGGGGGTGCCGTCTCCCGCATTGCACCCATCACCACCTTCGTCGGTCACTCCCGGGCCCCCGTGAGGGGCCCGCCCTGAAGGACAATCGTCGGCGGAGGACTGGACGTAAAGGCTACGCTGGTTTCCCAGTCCCCCGCCACTCGGACGAAGCGGGAGTGCCGCTGGGTTTTTTAGTGGGTATACCGGGTCAGACCCGGGAGTCCCACATAGCCCCCCATCCCCCGATGGGAGGGTATGCGTAACGCATTTTTCCCAGCGCAAAAAAAAAAAAAAAAAAAAAAAAAAAAAAAAAAAAAAAAAAAAGGTTAGGTTGGGGTGCACGTTGAAAAGCCTCCTCGTGGCGCACCCTGGGCAACGTCGGCTACAATTGCCCACTAGGTTTTGGTGGACAATTGGGGCCGGCGGCTAATTTTCAACAGGCGGGGGAAGGTCATGGTTCCAATCACCGATCATCCATGATGGTCGGTGAAGGGAACCGGGCTACAGACGGGCGGGCCTACGTCTACTCCCCCTCTGCTTACAGAGGGAGTTGAGTGGGCGTAGACTGGGAAGAGGCGGTTCGCGCCGCTGCACCCACGAGAGTGTGGGTGGTGGAGGGTGTCCAATGCCCGCGCTGCGTCTGTCCGGCATCCGGCGGCAGCGTGGGGATGCCGGGGCGGCGGTTGGTTCTGCCCAGCCGTCGGCCACCCCGTAATCCTGAGTTCAGGACCGGGGGTCCGGGCCACTGAGGCTCGGGCCGCGAGGAAGACAACTTCTTTAAAAAATTACCCCAATCCCAAGGTCTAGCGTGCCGAGGGGATGTATGGCCGGAGGGGATCCGGTCGTTAGCGCGGTGAAAAGGGACCTCACCCTTAAAAAGGAAAAATGGAAAAGGCTAATGAGAAAATGATTCCCCAGGCGGGCACCCTCCTACCCAAGGAGGTACAATCCCGCCCTTCTTCGGAAGGCAGCCCCTTCGTATCTGGGGGGGCACCAATAGCCTCGCGGGCCGGCAGACCACCGCCGACCTGCGTCAACCGGCGTCGCAAGAAAAGGAGCTCCGGGTTAACCTGGAGCGCCTGTGCGACGCCACAGTACCGCTTGCCGTCGCTGACGGCAACAAGAGCCGAGGAGGCTCATGTCCTGAGAAGGACCCAAACTCGGGTGAGTGCACCTCCAAATCTCGGAGGAAGCGCCCGCGAAGCGTGGACTCGGGGTCGATGGGCCTCTCCTCCAGTGAGGAGAACCTGTCGGCCGCCAAGGTGCCAACGGCACAAAGAGGGCGGGGTCGGTTGCCGGGCCGTGATCGAGCGGGTCGCTTCGTGCCGATCTCTCGGCCCGCTACACCGGCTCCCATTCAGCGTCTGGCAGAGAGCGTGGAGAGCGACCCCGGGCCCTCGATAGTGGACCTCAGTGAGGGCTCCTCGGCGTCCTTGCTGGGGTCCAACAAGGCGGAGGCGAACGCCGCAAAGCGGGCGCAGCGGAAAGCGGTGGCGGCTGACGAGGTCAGCGAAATGGCCCGACTGGCCCGAGAGCGACGCTCTGCTCAGGTGGCTGCCGGAGAGAGCCTGTCGGCGGTGGCGCTCAGTCGCCAAGTTTTGGACGGCGTGGACATCGTCCTGAAGGTTGCCACTAAATCTGGCAGCCTGAAGGGCACGTTCACGCGCGCTCTAAAGGAGGCGGCTGACGACATAAAGGAGGCAGTTGGGGTCCTCCTTAATCGCACCAGCTCGGAGGAGACGGCGAAGTTGTGGGAGGAGAACGGCCGTCTCAGATCTGAGCTCGAGGACCTCAAGCGGGAGCTTGCCGCGCAGAGGGCGGAATGGCAGCAGAGGCGTCCTGCGGCCACCGGTTCCACTCCCGTCACTGCCCCGCCACCGTCGGCCCCATCATCGTCGGTCCCTGCCCCTACACCTGCGGATGTGGAGATCGAGAAGATTGTTCGCATCTGCATGCTGCAGTGTGGGGGTATGGTGAATGCCCGCCTGCAGGGCCTGGAGTCGAGGCTTCTCCCGGCAGAGACTCTCCGGCCGCCGCTCGCTGCGGATAGGCGGAGGAAGGAGGAGCCCGCTAAGCCGGGCCCGACAACCCGGAAACCCAAGGGGGCCAACAAGCCCGCGGAGGGGCCCGGAAAGCCCGTGGAGGGCAAGTCCGCGCCAACTTCCCGGACAGCTGCGCCTCCGCCGACCGCACCCCTGGCGACCGCTCCCTTGGCAACCGCACCTGGGTCCACCACGGAGGCCTGGACGACGGTCGTCAGGAGGGGCCGCCGTAGGAGAAAGACGGCGCCGCCGCCACCGGTACCCGCTGGTGCACCAACACCGGCACCCAAGAAGGCTCAGGGGCCGCCTAAGGTCAGAGCTCCACGCACCGCGGCTGTAGTGATTACACTGCAGCCCGGAGCCGTCGAAAGGGGCGTCTCCTATAAGGCGGTCCTCACGGAGGCAAAAGCCAAAGTCGCGTTCCCCGACCTTGGCATACCGTCCGGCCTCAAAGTGAGGCCGGCGATTACGGGGGCGCGACTACTTGAGGTGTCGGGTGCCTCTAGCGGCGAAAAGGCAGACGTCCTGGCCGCCAAGCTGAGGGAGGTCCTCAACCCGGAGGACGTTCGGGTGTCCAGGCCGATGAAGACCGCTGAATTGCGCGTCGACGGACTGGACGACTCGACGACTCCGGCCGAGGTCGTGGCGGCCGTCGCCCAAGCCGGTGGATGTCCCCCCGAGGACGTGCGGACGGGCGAGATCCGCGTCGCCGATTCCGGGCTCGGCGCGATTTGGGTGCGGTGTCCAGTGGCGGCGGCGAACAAAGTCGCCGACGCTGGACGTCTGTTGGTGGGGTGGGTTGCAGCGAGGGTGAAGCTGCTGCAACCCAGGGCCTTGCGGTGCTACCGTTGCCTCGACATTGGGCATGTCGAGGCACGGTGCACCTCTGTAGACCGCAGCGAGCAGTGCTATCGCTGCGGTCAGACCGGCCACAAGGCGGCCCAGTGCTCCGCGGCGCCAAACTGCAGCCTCTGTACAGCTGCAGGGAGGCCCGCTGGGCACAGAGCGGGCGGAAAGGCCTGTGGTGCGCCCGCCCAGAAAGGGAAGAGAGGGGGTGCCAAGGCTGCCGGGGGCTCTTTACCCCCCCCTCAGCCTGGTTGCTCTTCGGCCGACTCCCGGCCTAGGAATGGTGCGGAGGGAATGGATTGCGCATAATGGCGCTCTACCATTTCCTCCAGGGCAATATCAACCACTCTGCCAGAGCTCAGGATCTCTTGCTCCAGAGCATGGCAGAGTGGTCGATTCACGTGGCTGTGGTCGCCGAACCGTACTTTGTCCCCCTCAGGGATAACTGGGTGGGAGACCTGGACGGTTTGGTGGCCATCATTGGCGGGGCTCTCGCCGGTCCGTCCCGAGGTCACGGCTGGGTAGCCGCCCTCGCGGACGGCATTGGCACGGTTGGCGCGTATTTCTCGCCCAACAAGAGTCTCGCCGACTTCGAGAGGTTCCTTGTCGAGTTGGGTGCCGTCGTGAATCGACTCTACCCTCGCCCGGTGCTGTTGCTGGGGGATCTCAACGCTAAGTCAGTGGCGTGGGGATCTCCTGTGACTGATGCTAGGGGCGAGGTGCTGGAGGAGTGGGCGATCGCGACTGGCCTGACCGTCCTAAATCGGGGCTCGGTGCACACGTGCGTGCGGCAACGGGGCGGGTCTATAGTGGACGTCTCGTTCGCTAGCCCCGCTGTCGCGAGCCGTGTCCACGACTGGCGTGTCGCCGTGGGGGTGGAGACGTTGTCGGATCACCGATACATCCGTTTCGACGTCTCCGCCCAGACCGTCGGCGGCCGCAGTCTGCCGGCCCCGCGAACGGACGGTCCACGCTGGGCACGTAAGCGCATCGACAGGGAGCTCCTCGAGGAGGCTGCTATTGTCCAGGCCTGGATCCGGGAGTCGGCAACGAGCGGACCCGTCGACGTCGAGCAGGAGGCGCTGTGGTTCCGCGGGGCGATGACGCAAATTTGTGACGCGTCAATGCCCCGGGTCCACGTACAGTCAGCAAGGCGCCAGGTGTACTGGTGGACCGCTGAGATCGCGCAGCTGCGCGTCACGTGCGTGGCGGTTAGGCGCCAGTACACCCGATACCGGAGGAGACGTCGTCGGGTCCCTGACGAAGAAGCCGCGCTGTATGAGGTGTACCGCGCGGCGAAGGAGACTCTGTGGCTGGCCATCGGCGACGCGAAGACGCGAGCCAGGGAGGAGATGTTGGAGACTCTAGACGGGGATCCGTGGGGGCGACCTTATCGCGCGGTTCGAGGGAAACTTCGGGCCGCGGCGCCCCCACTTACGGAGAGTCTCCAACCCGAGCTGCTGGAGGAGGTGGTAGCAGCCCTCTTCCCGGCAAGAGCGGAACACACTCCGCCGCCGATGGCTTTGCCCACAGCCGCAGAGTCTAGAGAAGAGAACGCCATCAGCGTCCCAGAGGTGACACAGGCAGAGATGGGGGCAGCCGTGAAGCGGCTCCGGGCCAAGAACGTGGCTCCGGGGCCCGACGGGATCCACGGCTGCGTGTTAGCCCTCGCTCTGAAGGAGCTTGAGCCCCAACTGAGAGGACTCTACACGGCGTGTCTTGAGCGGGGCCAGTTTCCCACTTTGTGGAAATCTGGTCGTCTGGTCCTGCTCGGGAAGCCGGGGCGCCCTGCGGATTCGCCGTCTGCATACCGGCCCATAGTGCTGCTTGACGAGGTGGGTAAGCTGTTTGAGCGGATAATCGCAGCCCGCCTCGTCGGCCACTTGTGCAGAGAGGGGCCGGACTTGGACGACAGCCAGTTCGGCTTTCGGCACGGGCGCTCCACCATTCACGCTGTGTCGCGGGTGAGAGTCCTGGCGGAGGAAGCAGTGTCTCGGGGCGGGGTGATGTTGGCAGTGTCCTTGGACATATCCAACGCCTTCAACACCCTGCCCTGGAGTTGTATTCGGGAGGCACTGCAGTATCATCGGGTGCCTCCCTACCTCCGCCACATCGTTGGGGCTTATCTGTCGGAGAGGTGTGTCACCTACATGGGACGTGATGGCGAAAACCAGCACCGCATGTCGTGCGGTGTTCCGCAGGGCTCGGTCGTAGGCCCGCTCCTGTGGAACATCGGGTACGACTGGGTGCTGAGAGGCGAGCTCCAACCGGGCGTGGACCTGACGTGTTATGCTGATGACACGCTGGTCACTGCCCGGGGGAGCTCGTACAGGGAGGCAGCGTTGCTGGCGACGGCTGCGGTCTCACAGGTGGTGGGCCGCATACGTCGCCTGGGACTGGAAGTGGCCCTCAACAAGTCGGAGGCCATGGTGTTTCATGGCCCCCGGCGGGCGCCGCCGCCCGGCTCACACATCGTGGTCGGGGGGGCCCGGATCGCTGTCGAGTCTACCATGAAGTACCTGGGATTGGTGCTCGACAGCCGGTGGGATTTCGGCCCTCACTTCCGGCGGCTGGCGCCTAAGCTGTTGGGCGCCGCTGGGGCTCTGTCAACGCTGCTTCCCAATCTGGGGGGCCCGAGCGCCGCCTGTAGGCGGCTCTACATGGGGGTCGTGCGATCGATGGCCCTGTATGGGGCCCCGATCTGGGCGACTGACCTGACGGCCGGTAGCATCGCAATACTGCGAAAGCCGCAGAGGGCGATGGCCGTCAGAGTCGCCCGGGGCTATCGCACGATCTCCTACGAGGCGGCCTGCGTACTGGCTGGATCCCCGCCCTGGGACCTAGAGGCGAAAGTACTCGCGTCGCTGTATCGGTGGCGCGAGGAAGCGCGGGCGCGAGGCGAGTGGCTGATGCAGCGCCATATGGAGCTGCGTCGGTCACAGCTTCGCGAGGTCCTGGTGGCGGAATGGCGGGACAGGCTTTCCCGCCCTACCGCCGGCCTCGTCACTATCGAGGCGGTCCGGCCGGTACTCGAGCGCTGGCTCGGGAGGAGGCACGGCTCCCTGTCGTTTCGGGTGACGCAGGTGCTCTCGGGGCATGGTTGCTTCGGGAAGTACCTGTGTCGCATAAACAGGGAGCCGGACGCCCGGTGTCACCACTGCGTCGACTGCCGGGAGGACACGGCGTGGCATACGCTGGCAGAGTGTGCCGCTTGGGAGGAGCCGCGCCGTGCCCTCATCTCAGAAGTAGGCAGTGACCTGTCGCTGCCGGCCGTGGTCGAGTCGATGGTCGGCAGCGAAGAGTCCTGGGACGCGGTGGTTTCCTTCTGCGAAACAGTCGTCTCGCAGAAGGAGGCTGCGGAAAGGGAGAGGGAGATCTCGTCCACTCACCCGGCCCGCAGCAGGCGCACCGGGCGTCGGCGGAGGGCGGACAATGCCCTCTTCCAGCCCCCCTAAATGGGTCCAGGGGCGACGGACTCGGGGACGTCCGTCGCCCCCCACACACTAGGACCCGAGGTGGCGGCGCGTAGTGTTCCACGCGCGCCCCTGTTAGACGTCACGGGGGGAGTCAAACACCTCACTCCCCCCCCCTGACCCGAGGAGGCCCGCAATTGCGGGGGCACCAGCCGGGGGTTGCGGAAGGATCGTACGTTCCCGCGACCCCCGGCGTAGGTGTGAGATGGAACACCGGGGTGGTTTTTAGTCAGTAAGAGTCTGACAGACCCCGTCGCCCGCCCCAGGGCGGCGGACATCCATGAGGATTTTCCACCCCGGAAACAAAAAAAAAAAAAAAAAAAAAAGGTTAGGTTAGGTTAGGTTAGGTTAGGTTAGGTTAGGTTAGGTTGCGCCGTCTACTGGTGGACGCAGGAGCTGGCGGTTCTCCGGGCCGCCTGCGTGGCGGCCAGAAGGGCCTACGCGCGGAGCCGACGGCGCTGCGCCCAGAACCGAGACCGGGCAGGGGAGGACCGCCTATACGCCTCTTACCAGGAGGCGAGGACGGTCCTCAAGTCTGCAATGGGCGCTGCGGAAGACTCGGCGAGGGCCGAGATGCTGGAGGGTCTCGACAGCGATCCTTATGGGAGACCATACAAGGCGGCGCGGAACCAGCTACGCCCCTATGGTCCCCCACTGACGGAGACCCTCGAGCCGGCGTTGCTGGACGGGGTGGTCCGGTCCCTGTTTCCGCGCAGGACCGACTTCACCCCACCAGCGATGGATCCCCCGCAAGGGGCGGCTCCGCCGGACGAGCAGATCCCCCCGGTGACGGTGGAGGAGCTCCGCGCGGGGGTTCTCACCCTCCGCGCGAAGAAGACGGCCCCCGGGCCAGACGGCGTCCCCGCACGGGTGGTGGCGATCGCCGCCTCCCAAATGGAGGACAGGTTTCGGGACCTCTTCAGCGCGTGCTTTACGGCTGGGAGGTTCCCGAAACTGTGGAAGGAGGGGCAACTCTGCCTCCTCCGAAAGGAGGGACGCCCGGTGGACTCCCCATCGGCATACCGGCCCATCGTCTTGCTCGATGAGGTCGGTAAACTGTTCGAGGGGATCATCGCGTCCCGGCTTCATGGCCTTTTGCGGGGGGTAGGGCCGGACCTGTCGGACGCCCAATTCGGCTTCCGACAAGGGCGTTCGACAATCGACGCGCTGGCCCTGCTCAAGGGCCAGGTGAAGGAGGCGGTGGAGGCGGGGGACGGAGTGCTGGCAGTGTCGTTCGACATTGCAAACGCCTTCAACTCCGTCCCCCACTCGACGATATTGGAGGCGCTCCGGTATCACGGAGTGCCCCAATACCTGCGGGATCTGCTGGCCAGCTACCTGGAGGGCCGAGAGGTCCTCCTCTCGGACCGGACGGGCACGGTGAGGCGGTACGGAGCAGAGTCCGGTGTTCCGCAAGGGTCAGTGCTGGGGCCCTCCTTGTGGAACATCGGGTTCGACTGGCTCCTACGCGGAGTCCTCCTCCAGGGCACGAGTGTCATCTGCTACGCGGATGACACTCTCCTCACTGCCCGGGGGAGGAACTTTGGAGACGCGGCCTGTCTGGCCTCGGCTGGCGGATCCCTGGTTGCAGAACGGATCCGCCTCCTGGGATTGAAGGTGGCGCTGCACAAGACCGAGGCCGTATTCTTTCACGGGCCTCGGCAGCGCTGCCCTCCCGACGCCCACATTATCGTGGAGGGCGTCCGTATAGGGGTCCAGCCCCAGATGAAGTATCTGGGCCTGGTGCTGGACGAGAGGTGGCGCTTCGGCCCGCACTTCAGCGGGCTGTCGACGCGCCTCCTGAAAGCCGCGGACGCCCTCTCGCGGCTGCTCCCGAACCTGGGGGGGCCCAAGGTGGGATGCCGGCGCCTCTATGCCGGCGTCCTCAGAAGCATGGCCCTATACGGGGCCCCTATCTGGGCGGACTCCCTCCATAGGAGGGAGAATGCGACCGCCATCCGCAAGCCCCAAAGGGCCATTGCACTGCGGGTGGCGAGGGCCTACCGCTCGGTGGGTTTTTCGGCGGCGTGCGCTCTGGCCGGCACCCCTCCTTGGGAGCTGGAGGCTTGGGTGCTCGCCAGAGTGTACGAGTGGACCGCGCAACGAAGGGCGCTCGGGGAGCGCCCCGTCGCCGAGGAGCGGGAGGCCGTGCGGCGGGAGGCGAGGGACGCAATCGTCCTCCACTGGACGGAGGACCTCGCTACCGCCGCCTTTGGCCGCCGGACGTTGGACGCGCTCGGCCCGGTCCTGCAGAGCTGGCTCGAGCGGTCCCACGGTTTCCTCTCGTTCCGTCTGGTGCAGGTGTTGTCCGGCCACGGCTGTTTCGGAACGTACCTGCACCGGATCGGGAGGGAGGAGACCCCGGCGTGCCACGACTGCGGCGCGGCGGAGGACACGGCGCAGCACACCCTCGAGGTGTGCCCGGCTTGGTCCGAGCTGCGCCGCGGTCTGACCGCGGCGGTCGGACAGGACCTCTCGCTTCCTGGTGTGATCAACGCCATGCTGGGGAGCGAGGAGGCCTGGGCAGCGGTGGCCTCCTTTTGCGAGGACGTAATCTCGCAAAAGGAGGAGGCGGAGCGCGCGCGGGAGGACGACCCTCTCGCTGTGCCGCTCCGCAGACGAAGAAGGGGTCGGAGAAGGCGCCAGCCTCTCCCCCCTCATGGTGGCGATGGGCGGGCGACAGGCACGGGGGTGCCGTCTCCCGCATTGCACCCATCACCACCTTCGTCGGTCACTCCCGGGCCCCCGTGAGGGGCCCGCCCTGAAGGACAATCGTCGGCGGAGGACTGGACGTAAAGGCTACGCTGGTTTCCCAGTCCCCCGCCACTCGGACGAAGCGGGAGTGCCGCTGGGTTTTTTAGTGGGTATACCGGGTCAGACCCGGGAGTCCCACATAGCCCCCCATCCCCCGATGGGAGGGTATGCGTAACGCATTTTTCCCAGCGCAAAAAAAAAAAAAAAAAAAAAAAAAAAAAAAAAAAAGGTTAGGTTAGGTTGGGGGGGGGGACCACCCCACAGTGCTTGCGTCCACGTCGCGTCCCCTGGAAACAGCCCAGTTCTGACCACCGTAACGGAGTGGCAGACTGGGTTGGCCAAAGTGCACTGTGCCTTCGTAGATTTTATTTTATTTTAACTGCTTTGTGTCTGCGAACCTGCCGGGAACATGCCGACCCCTGCGCGGGACGCCTCCGGGCGGTTTTTAAAACAAAAAGGCCCTTCTCAGGGCCAACCCAAAGGCCCTTCTCAGGGCCAACCAAAAGGCCCTTCTCAGGGCCAACCCAAAGGCCCTTCTCAGGGCCAACCCGACGCTTCGGCGTCGGAGGCTGGCCGCGCGCCGTCTGCGGCTGGCTTCTTTGGAGGGGCGGACGAGTCGTCGTCCGACAACGACTCACTGATCAGTGTGTCGGACGCGGACGACTCTCGTTCGCGGAAGAGAGTCTACCGGAGCGGTGGGTCCGAGGGCTCCTCGGCCTCGGGGTCGACGCGGTCGCCGAAAGCTAAAAAGCCGACGGCTGCCGCGGAGACCCATGTCGTTGGGCTCGAGAACGCCCAACGCCAGTTGGATCTGGCTCGGCGGGCTCAGCTCCAGCAAGAGCTGGAGGAGCGGGTCGCTGCCGCGGAGAAGCGGGCGCACGTCGCCCGGGCCAAGTCCGGGTACGGTGCGTCCCGCGTCGTATACGCGGACCACTCCCTGGCCGAGCTGGAGAGGATGGCGGAGGAGGACGAGAGGGAGATCGCGGAGGTCGCCTCGAAGTCCTCCAACATAAAGGGGACCTTACAAAAGGCCCTGAAGTGCAGGGCCGCGAGCATGCGCGGCGTCGTTGCGGAGCTGGTCCAGCGCAGCTCCACGGACGAGACGCGGCAACTGCAGGCGAAGGTAGATCGCCTGCAGTCGGAGGTCAGCCAGCTTCATCAGAAGCTGGCTGAAGCCACGGCCCGGCCACAACAGGCCAAGTCGAGCCCTGCGGCAGAGGGCCCCTCCTCCAACCTTGAGGATATCATCCGCAAGGTCGTAATGGAGGAGAGGGCCTTCACACGAGCCTGCTTGGCGGGCATCGAGGACCGGCTCCTGCCGGAGAAGCGCCTCCGACCGGCCCTTGCGGCAGACGCGAGGCAGCGCGAGCCGGGCCCGTCCTGCTCCCACGCGGACGACGCCCTTCTCCTCCCCTCAACGACCCCGTCCAACGAGTGGACGGAAGTGGTCCGCAAGGGGAAGGGCAAGGGCAAAAAGTCGGCGACGGCCGTCCCCGTCGTCCCCGCCGCCACCACCGCTCCCAGCAAGTCGCAGACGACCGGCAAGGGAAAGCGGACGGGGAAAGGGAGGCGAAGGGTGCAGCTGGTCCCCCCAAAAACCGCAGCCGTCGTGGTGACGCTCACCGCGGAGGCTGCGGACCGAGGGGAGACATACGCGTCCGTTTTGGTGCGGGCGCGTGCGAATGCCGATCCCACCCAGCTGGGGATCGGCAGTGTGTCCTGCCGGCGGACCCAGGCCGGGGCTCGAATATTCGAGTTCCCGGGGGCAGAGGGGAGTGCCCACGCGGACCTCTTTGCGGCCAAGCTGCAGGAGGTCATCGCCGACTCGGCCAAGGTGGCACGGCCGGTCAAGTTGGCGGCCATACAGGTGACGGATCTGGACGATTCCGTCACCAAGGAGGAGGTAGTGGCTGCGGTCGCAGCGGTAGGGGGCTGTGGCGTCGCGGCAGTCCAAGGCCGGGACATAAGGCCCGGCCGCGGCGGCATGGGCACCATGCGCCTCGAGTGCCCAATCGCCGCAGCCAAGGCCGTCCTTGCAAAGGGACGGCTCACCGTCGGGTTTAGCTCGGGAGCGGTCCGGGCGCTCGAGGAGCAGCCTCTGCGGTGTTTCCGGTGCTTCGGCATCGGACACACCCGGCCCCTGTGTCCGTCCACGGTGGACAGGTCGGACGCCTGCTACCGCTGCGGCAAGGAGGGCCACAAAGCCGCCTCCTGCGAGGCCGCCACGCCGCACTGCGCGGTGTGTGCCGCCAGTGGCTGCCCGGCGGACCACGTAATGAAGGGGAGGAACTGCAGTCCTCCCCTTGTGCGGGGCAAAGCGCAGGCGCCGACCGGGCCTGCAAATAACACCGCTGCTTCTGCGGTGGCTGCGGAGGAGGGGGGTGCGATGTCCGACTGATGGATAGGGTCGAACATCGCATACTCCAGGCGAACGCCAACCACTGCAGGGCAGCCCAGGATCTGCTGATGCAGACCATGGCTGAGTGGTTGGTGGACTTGGCGGTGGTCGCCGAGCCTTACTCGGTCCCTGGCCGTTGGCTGGGCGACCGGGATGGCCTGGTGGCGTTGGTGTCGCGGTCTTCCACGGACTCCCCTCCCCTCTCGCTCTTAGAGAGGGGACCGGGATACGTGGCCGCCGCGTGGGGAGACATGGCCCTGGCAGGGGTCTACTTCTCCCCGAACCGCTCTCTCTCCGACTTTGAGGACTTCCTCGAGATCCTCACCGCAGTCGTAGGGAGGGCGGCACCGCGCCAGGTCGTGGTGTTGGGCGACCTGAACGCCAAGTCGGCAGCCTGGGGCAACCCGGCCACCGGTTGCAACGTCCGGGGACGCGCCGTCGAGTTTTGGGCGGCCTCATGCGGTGTGTCCCTCCTCAACAGGGGGGCGGTCCACACGTGCGTGCGGCAACAGGGCGGATCGGTGGTGGACGTCTCGTTTGCCACCCCCGCGCTAGCCGCCCGCGTCGTCAACTGGCGGGTAGAGATGGTGGAGACCCTGTCGGACCACCGGTATGTGCGGTTCGACATCTCCACCCAGCAGGGGGGGGGGAGGGCCCGCGCCGGGCAATCTCCCTTCCCACGGTGGGCACTCACCCGCCTGAACCGGGAGGCAGCCGAGGAGGCGGCCTTTCTCCAGGACTGGCTGTCGCCCTCCCCTGTCGAGGCCCTGGACGTGGACGCCGCAGCGGTCCAGCTCAGGGGGTCCCTGACCGTGGTGTGCAACTCCAGCATGCCTCGGTCTCGCCGTCCGCCTCCCCGTCGCGCCGTCTATTGGTGGACGCAGGAGCTGGCGGTTCTCCGGGCCGCCTGCGTGGCGGCCAGAAGGGCCTACGCGCGGAGCCGACGGCGCAGCGTCCAAAACCGAGTCCGGGCAGAGGAGGACCGCCTATACGCCTCTTACCAGGAGGCGAGGACGGTCCTCAAGTCTGCAATGGGCGCTGCGGAAGACTCGGCGAGGGCCGAGATGCTGGAGGGTCTCGACAGGGATCCTTATGGGAGACCATACAAGGCGGCGCGGAACCAGCTACGCCCCTATGGTCCCCCACTGACGGAGACCCTCGAGCCAGCGTTGCTGGACGGGGTGGTCCGGTCCCTGTTTCCGCGCAGGACCGACTTCACCCCACCAGCGATGGATCCCCCGCAAGGGGCGGCTCCGCCGGACGAGCAGGTCCCCCCGGTGACGGTGGCGGAGCTCCGCGCGGGGGTTCTCACCCTCCGCGCGAAGAAGACGGCCCCCGGGCCAGACGGCGTCCCCGCACGGGTGGTGGCGATCGCCGCCTCCCAAATGGAGGACAGGTTTCGGGACCTCTTCAGCGCGTGCTTTACGGCTGGGAGGTTCCCGAAACTGTGGAAGGAGGGGCAGCTGTGCCTCCTCCGAAAGGAGGGACGCCCGGTGGACTCCCCATCGGCATACCGGCCCATCGTCTTGCTCGACGAGGTCGGTAAACTGTTCGAGGGGATCATCGCGTCCCGGCTTGATGGCCTTTTGCGGGGGGCAGGGCCGGACCTGTCGGACGCCCAATTCGGCTTCCGTCGAGGGCGTTCGACGATCGACGCGCTGGCCCTGCTCAAGGGCCAGGTGAAGGAGGCGGTGGAGGCGGGGGACGGAGTGCTGGCAGTGTCGTTCGACATTGCAAACGCCTTCAACTCCGTCCCCCACTCGACGATATTGGAGGCGCTCCGGTATCACGGAGTGCCCCAATACCTGCGGGATCTGCTGGCCAGCTACTTGGAGGGCCGAGAGGTCCTCCTCGCGGACCGGACGGGCACGGTGAGGCGGTACGGAGCAGAATCCGGTGTTCCGCAGGGGTCAGTGCTGGGGCCCTCCCTGTGGAACATCGGGTTCGACTGGCTCCTACGCGGAGTCCTCCTCCAGGGCACGAGTGTCATCTGCTACGCGGATGACACTCTCCTCACTGCCCGGGGGAGGAACTTTGGAGACGCGGCCTGTCTGGCCTCGGCTGGCGGATCCCTGGTCGTAGAAAGGATCCGCCTCCTGGGATTGAAGGTGGCGCTGCACAAGACCGAGGCCGTATTCTTTCACGGGCCTCGGCAGCGCTGCCCTCCCGACGCCCACATCGTCGTAGAGGGCGTCCGGATAGAGGTCCAGCCCCAGATGAAGTATCTGGGCCTGGTGCTGGACGAGAGGTGGCGCTTCGGCCCGCATTTCAGCGGGCTGTCGACGCGCCTCCTGAAAGCCGCGGACGCCCTCTCGCGGCTGCTCCCGAACCTGGGGGGGCCCAAGGTGGGGTGCCGGCGCCTCTATGCCGGCGTCCTCAGGAGCATGGCCCTATACGGGGCCCCTATCTGGGCGGACTCCCTCCACAGGAGGGAGAATGCGACCGCCATCCGCAAGCCCCAAAGGGCCATTGCACTGCGGGTGGCGAGGGCCTACCGCTCGGTGGGCTTTTCGGCGGCGTGCGCTCTGGCCGGCACCCCTCCTTGGGAGCTGGAGGCTTGGGTGCTCGCCAGAGTGTACGAGTGGACCGCGCAACGAAGGGCGCTCGGGGAGCGCCCCGTCGCCGAAGAGCGGGAGGCCGTGCGGCGGGAGGCGAGGGACGCAATCGTCCTTCACTGGACAGAGGACCTCGCCACCGCCGCCTTTGGCCGCCGGACGTTGGACGCGCTCGGCCCGGTCCTGCAGAGCTGGCTCGAGCGGTCCCACGGTTTCCTCTCGTTCCGTCTGGTGCAGGTGTTGTCCGGCCACGGCTGTTTCGGAACGTACCTGCACCGGATCGGGAGGGAGGAGACCCCGGCGTGCCACGACTGCGGCGCGGCGGAGGACACGGCGCAGCACACCCTCGAGGTGTGCCCGGCTTGGTCCGAGCTGCGCCGCGGTCTGACCGCGGCGGTCGGACAGGACCTCTCGCTTCCTGGTGTGATCAACGCCATGCTGGGGAGCGAGGAGGCCTGGGCAGCGGTGGCCTCCTTTTGCGAGGACGTAATCTCGCAAAAGGAGGAGGCGGAGCGCGCGCGGGAGGATGACCCTCTCGCTGTGCCGCTCCGCAGACGAAGGAGGGGTCGGAGAAGGCGCCAGCCTCTCCCCCCTCATGGTGGCGATGGGCGGGCGACAGGCACGGGGGTGCCGTCTCCCGCATTGCACCCATCACCACCTTCGTCGGTCACTCCCGGGCCCCCGTGAGGGGCCCGCCCTGAAGGACAATCGTCGGCGGAGGACTGGACGTAAAGGCTACGCTGGTTTCCCAGTCCCCCGCCACTCGGACGAAGCGGGAGTGCCGCTGGGTTTTTTAGTGGGTATACCGGGTCAGACCCGGGAGTCCCACATAGCCCCCCATCCCCCGATGGGAGGGTATGCGTAACGCATTTTTCCCAGCGCAAAAAAAAAAAAAAAAAAAAAAAAGGTTAGGTTGGGGGACCACCCCACAGTGCTTGCGTCCACGTCGCGTCCCCTGGAAACAGCCCAGTTCTGACCACCGTAACGGAGTGGCAGACTGGGTTGGCCAAAGTGCACTGTGCCTTCGTAGATTTTATTTTATTTTAACTGCTTTGTGTCTGCGAACCTGCCGGGAACATGCCGACCCCTGCGCGGGACGCCTCCGGGCGGTTTTTAAAACAAAAAGGCCCTTCTCAGGGCCAACCCAAAGGCCCTTCTCAGGGCCAACCAAAAGGCCCTTCTCAGGGCCAACCCAAAGGCCCTTCTCAGGGCCAACCCGACGCTTCGGCGTCAGAAACTAGCCGCGCGCCGTCTGCGGCTAGCTTCTTTGGAGGGGCGGACGAGTCGTCGTCCGACAACGACTCACTGATCAGTGTGTCGGACGCGGACGACTCTCGTTCGCGGAAGAGAGTCCACCGGAGCGGTGGGTCCGAGGGCTCCTCGGCCTCGGGGTCGACGCGGTCGCCGAAAGCTAAAAAGCCGACGGCTGCCGCGGAGACCCATGTCGTTGGGCTCGAGAACGCCCAACGCCAGTTGGATCTGGCTCGGCGGGCTCAGCTCCAGCAAGAGCTGGAGGAGCGGGTCGCTGCCGCGGAGAAGCGGGCGCACGTCGCCCGGGCCAAGTCCGGGTACGGTGCGTCCCGCGTCGTATACGCGGACCACTCCCTGGCCGAGCTGGAGAGGATGGCGGAGGAGGACGAGAGGGAGATCGCGGAGGTCGCCTCGAAGTCCTCCAACATAAAGGGGACCTTACAAAAGGCCCTGAAGTGCAGGGCCGCGAGCATGCGCGGCGTCGTTGCGGAGCTGGTCCAGCGCAGCTCCACGGACGAGACGCGGCAACTGCAGGCGAAGGTAGATCGCCTGCAGTCGGAGGTCAGCCAGCTTCATCAGAAGCTGGCTGAAGCCACGGCCCGGCCACAACAGGCCAAGTCGAGCCCTGCGGCAGAGGGCCCCTCCTCCAACCTTGAGGATATCATCCGCAAGGTCGTAATGGAGGAGAGAGCCTTCACACGAGCCTGCTTGGCGGGCATCGAGGACCGGCTCCTGCCGGAGAAGCGCCTCCGACCGCCCCTTGCGGCAGACGCGAGGCAGCGCGAGCCGGGCCCGTCCTGCTCCCACGCGGACGACGCCCTTCTCCTCCCCTCAACGACCCCGTCCAACGAGTGGACGGAAGTGGTCCGCAAGGGGAAGGGCAAGGGCAAAAAGTCGGCGACGGCCGTCCCCGTCGTCCCCGCCGCCACCACCGCTCCCAGCAAGTCGCAGACGACCGGCAAGGGAAAGCGGACGGGGAAAGGGAGGCGAAGGGTGCAGCTGGTCCCCCCAAAAACCGCAGCCGTCGTGGTGACGCTCACCGCGGAGGCTGCGGACCGAGGGGAGACATACGCGTCCGTTTTGGTGCGGGCGCGTGCGAATGCCGATCCCACCCAGCTGGGGATCGGCAGTGTGTCCTGCCGGCGGACCCAGGCCGGGGCTCGAATATTCGAGTTCCCGGGGGCAGAGGGGAGTGCCCACGCGGACCTCTTTGCGGCCAAGCTGCAGGAGGTCATCGCCGACTCGGCCAAGGTGGCACGGCCGGTCAAGTTGGCGGCCATACAGGTGACGGATCTGGACGATTCCGTCACCAAGGAGGAGGTAGTGGCTGCGGTCGCAGCGGTAGGGGGCTGTGGCGTCGCGGCAGTCCAAGGCCGGGACATAAGGCCCGGCCGCGGCGGCATGGGCACCATGCGCCTCGAGTGCCCAATCGCCGCAGCCAAGGCCGTCCTTGCAAAGGGACGGCTCACCGTCGGGTTTAGCTCGGGAGCGGTCCGGGCGCTCGAGGAGCAGCCTCTGCGGTGTTTCCGGTGCTTCGGCATCGGACACACCCGGCCCCTGTGTCCGTCCACGGTGGACAGGTCGGACGCCTGCTACCGCTGCGGCAAGGAGGGCCACAAAGCCGCCTCCTGCGAGGCCGCCACGCCGCACTGCGCGGTGTGTGCCGCCAGTGGCTGCCCGGCGGACCACGTAATGAAGGGGAGGAACTGCAGTCCTCCCCTTGTGCGGGGCAAAGCGCAGGCGCCGACCGGGCCTGCAAATAACACCGCTGCTTCTGCGGTGGCTGCGGAGGAGGGGGGTGCGATGTCCGACTGATGGATAGGGTCGAACATCGCATACTCCAGGCGAACGCCAACCACTGCAGGGCAGCCCAGGATCTGCTGATGCAGACCATGGCTGAGTGGTTGGTGGACTTGGCGGTGGTCGCCGAGCCTTACTCGGTCCCTGGCCGTTGGCTGGGCGACCGGGATGGCCTGGTGGCGTTGGTGTCGCGGTCTTCCACGGACTCCCCTCCCCTCTCGCTCTTAGAGAGGGGACCGGGATACGTGGCCGCCGCGTGGGGAGACATGGCCCTGGCAGGGGTCTACTTCTCCCCGAACCGCTCTCTCTCCGACTTTGAGGACTTCCTCGAGATCCTCACCGCAGTCGTAGGGAGGGCGGCACCGCGCCAGGTCGTGGTGTTGGGCGACCTGAACGCCAAGTCGGCAGCCTGGGGCAACCCGGCCACCGGTTGCAACGTCCGGGGACGCGCCGTCGAGTTTTGGGCGGCCTCATGCGGTGTGTCCCTCCTCAACAGGGGGGCGGTCCACACGTGCGTGCGGCAACAGGGCGGATCGGTGGTGGACGTCTCGTTTGCCACCCCCGCGCTAGCCGCCCGCGTCGTCAACTGGCGGGTAGAGATGGTGGAGACCCTGTCGGACCACCGGTATGTGCGGTTCGACATCTCCACCCAGCAGGGGGGGGGGAGGGCCCGCGCCGGGCAATCTCCCTTCCCACGGTGGGCACTCACCCGCCTGGACCGGGAGGCAGCCGAGGAGGCGGCCTTTCTCCAGGACTGGCTGTCGCCCTCCCCTGTCGAGGCCCTGGACGTGGACGCCGCAGCGGTCCAGCTCAGGGGGTCCCTGACCGTGGTGTGCAACTCCAGCATGCCTCGGTCTCGCCGTCCGCCTCCCCGTCGCGCCGTCTATTGGTGGACGCAGGAGCTGGCGGTTCTCCGGGCCGCCTGCGTGGCGGCCAGAAGGGCCTACGCGCGGAGCCGACGGCGCAGCGCCCAGAACCGAGACCGGGCAGGGGAGGACCGCCTATACGCCTCTTACCAGGAGGCGAGGACGGTCCTCAAGTCTGCAATGGGCGCTGCGGAAGACTCGGCGAGGGCCGAGATGCTGGAGGGTCTCGACAGGGATCCTTATGGGAGACCATACAAGGCGGCGCGGAACCAGCTACGCCCCTATGGTCCCCCACTGACGGAGACCCTCGAGCCGGCGTTGCTGGACGGGGTGGTCCGGTCCCTGTTTCCGCGCAGGACCGACTTCACCCCACCAGCGATGGATCCCCCGCAAGGGGCGGCTCCGCCGGACGAGCAGGTCCCCCCGGTGACGGTGGAGGAGCTCCGCGCCGGGGTTCTCACCCTCCGCGCGAAGAAGACGGCCCCCGGGCCAGACGGCGTCCCCGCACGGGTGGTGGCGATCGCCGCCTCCCAAATGGAGGACAGGTTTCGGGACCTCTTCAGCGCGTGCTTTACGGCTGGGAGGTTCCCGAAACTGTGGAAGGAGGGGCAACTCTGCCTCCTCCGAAAGGAGGGACGCCCGGTGGACTCCCCATCGGCATACCGGCCCATCGTCTTGCTCGATGAGGTCGGTAAACTGTTCGAGGGGATCATCGCGTCCCGGCTTCATGGCCTTTTGCGGGGGGTAGGGCCGGACCTGTCGGACGCCCAATTCGGCTTCCGACAAGGGCGTTCGACAATCGACGCGCTGGCCCTGCTCAAGGGCCAGGTGAAGGAGGCGGTGGAGGCGGGGGACGGAGTGCTGGCAGTGTCGTTCGACATTGCAAACGCCTTCAACTCCGTCCCCCACTCGACGATATTGGAGGCGCTCCGGTATCACGGAGTGCCCCAATACCTGCGGGATCTGCTGGCCAGCTACCTGGAGGGCCGAGAGGTCCTCCTCTCGGACCGGACGGGCACGGTGAGGCGGTACGGAGCAGAGTCCGGTGTTCCGCAAGGGTCAGTGCTGGGGCCCTCCTTGTGGAACATCGGGTTCGACTGGCTCCTACGCGGAGTCCTCCTCCAGGGCACGAGTGTCATCTGCTACGCGGATGACACTCTCCTCACTGCCCGGGGGAGGAACTTTGGAGACGCGGCCTGTCTGGCCTCGGCTGGCGGATCCCTGGTTGCAGAACGGATCCGCCTCCTGGGATTGAAGGTGGCGCTGCACAAGACCGAGGCCGTATTCTTTCACGGGCCTCGGCAGCGCTGCCCTCCCGACGCCCACATTATCGTGGAGGGCGTCCGTATAGGGGTCCAGCCCCAGATGAAGTATCTGGGCCTGGTGCTGGACGAGAGGTGGCGCTTCGGCCCGCATTTCAGCGGGCTGTCGACGCGCCTCCTGAAAGCCGCGGACGCCCTCTCGCGGCTGCTCCCGAACCTGGGGGGGCCCAAGGTGGGATGCCGGCGCCTCTATGCCGGCGTCCTCAGGAGCATGGCCCTATACGGGGCCCCTATCTGGGCGGACTCCCTCCACAGGAGGGAGAATGCGACCGCCATCCGCAAGCCCCAAAGGGCCATTGCACTGCGGGTGGCGAGGGCCTACCGCTCGGTGGGCTTTTCGGCGGCGTGCGCTCTGGCCGGCACCCCTCCTTGGGAGCTGGAGGCTTGGGTGCTCGCCAGAGTGTACGAGTGGACCGCGCAACGAAGGGCGCTCGGGGAGCGCCCCGTCGCCGAAGAGCGGGAGGCCGTGCGGCGGGAGGCGAGGGACGCAATCGTCCTTCACTGGACAGAGGACCTCGCCACCGCCGCCTTTGGCCGCCGGACGTTGGACGCGCTCGGCCCGGTCCTGCAGAGCTGGCTCGAGCGGTCCCACGGTTTCCTCTCGTTCCGTCTGGTGCAGGTGTTGTCCGGCCACGGCTGTTTCGGAACGTACCTGCACCGGATCGGGAGGGAGGAGACCCCGGCGTGCCACGACTGCGGCGCGGCGGAGGACACGGCGCAGCACACCCTCGAGGCGTGCCCGGCTTGGTCCGAGCTGCGCCGCGGTCTGACCGCGGCGGTCGGACAGGACCTCTCGCTTCCTGGTGTGATCAACGCCATGCTGGGGAGCGAGGAGGCCTGGGCAGCGGTGGCCTCCTTTTGCGAGGACGTAATCTCGCAAAAGGAGGAGGCGGAGCGCGCGCGGGAGGATGACCCTCTCGCTGTGCCGCTCCGCAGACGAAGGAGGGGTCGGAGAAGGCGCCAGCCTCTCCCCCCTCATGGTGGCGATGGGCGGGCGACAGGCACGGGGGTGCCGTCTCCCGCATTGCACCCATCACCACCTTCGTCGGTCACTCCCGGGCCCCCGTGAGGGGCCCGCCCTGAAGGACAATCGTCGGCGGAGGACTGGACGTAAAGGCTACGCTGGTTTCCCAGTCCCCCGCCACTCGGACGAAGCGGGAGTGCCGCTGGGTTTTTTAGTGGGTATACCGGGTCAGACCCGGGAGTCCCACATAGCCCCCCATCCCCCGATGGGAGGGTATGCGTAACGCATTTTTCCCAGCGCAAAAAAAAAAAAAAAAAAAAAAAAAAAAAGGTTAGGTTAGGTTAGGTTAGGTTAGGTTGGGGGAGGGGGACCACCCCACAGTGCTTGCGTCCACGTCGCGTCCCCTGGAAACAGCCCAGTTCTGACCACCGTAACGGAGTGGCAGACTGGGTTGGCCAAAGTGCACTGTGCCTTCGTAGATTTTATTTTAATATTTTAACTGTCGTGTGTCTGCGAACCTGCCGGGAACATGCCGACCCCTGCGCGGGACGCCTCCGGGCGGTTTTTAAAACAAAAAGGCCCTTCTCAGGGCCAACCAAAAGGCCCTTCTCAGGGCCAACCCAAAGGCCCTTCTCAGGGCCAACCCGACGCTTCGGCGTCAGAAACTAGCCGCGCGCCGTCTGCGGCTAGCTTCTTTGGAGGGGCGGACGAGTCGTCGTCCGACAACGACTCACTAATCAGTGTGTCGGACGCGGACGACTCTCGTTCGCGGAAGAGAGTCCACCGGAGCGGTGGGTCCGAGGGCTCCTCGGCCTCGGGGTCGACGCGGTCGCCGAAGGCTAAAAAGCCGACGGCTGCCGCGGAGACCCATGTCGTTGGGCTCGAGAACGCCCAACGCCAGTTGGATCTGGCTCGGCGGGCTCAGCTCCAGCAAGAGCTGGAGGAGCGGGTCGCTGCCGCGGAGAAGCGGGCGCACGTCGCCCGGGCCAAGTCCGGGTACGGTGCGTCCCGCGTCGTATACGCGGACCACTCCCTGGCCGAGCTGGAGAGGATGGCGGAGGAGGACGAGAGGGAGATCGCGGAGGTCGCCTCGAAGTCCTCTAATATTAAGGGGACCTTGCAAAAGGCCCTAAAATGTAGGGCCGCGAGCATGCGCGGTGTCGTCGCGGAGCTGGTCCAGCGCAGCTCCACCGACGAGACGCGGCAGTCGCGGAGGTCAGCCAGCTTCATCAGAAGCTGGCTGAAGCCACGGCCCGGCCACAACAGGCCAAGTCGAGCCCTGCAGCAGAGGGCCCCGCCTCCAACCTTGAGGATATCATCCGCAAGGTCGTAATGGAGGAGAGGGCCTTCACACGAGCCTGCTTGGCGGGAATAGAGGACCGGCTCCTGCCCGAGAAGCGCCTCCGACCGGCCCTTGCGGCAGATGCGAGGCGGTCGGAGCCGGGACCGTCCACCTCCCACGCTGAGGACGCCCTCCTCCCCTCAACGACCCCGTCCAACGAGTGGACGGAGGTGGTCCGCAAGGGGAAGGGCAAGGCCAAAAAGTCGGCGACGGCCGTCCCCGTCGTCCCCGCCGCCACCACCGCTCCCAGCCAGTCGCAGAAGACCGGCAAGGGAAAGCGGACGGGGAAAGGGAAAGGAAGGCGAAGGGGGCAGCTGGTCCCCCCAAAAACCGCAGCCGTCGTGGTGACGCTCACCGCGGAGGCTGCGGAGCGAGGGGAGACGTACGCGTCCGTTTTGGTGCGGGCGCGTGCGAATGCCGATCCCACCCAGCTGGGGATCGGCAGTGTGTCCTGCCGGCGGACCCAGGCCGGGGCTCGAATATTCGAGTTCCCGGGGGCAGAGGGGAGTGCCCACGCGGACCTCTTTGCGGCCAAGCTGCAGGAGGTCATCGCCGACTCAGCCAAGGTGGCACGGCCGGTCAAGTTGGCGGCCATACAGGTGACGGATCTGGACGACTCCGTCACCAAGGAGGAGGTGGTGGCGGCGGTCGCAGCGGTAGGGGGCTGTGGCGTCGCGGCAGTCCAAGGCCGGGACATAAGGCCCGGCCGCGGCGGCATGGGCACCATGCGCCTCGAGTGCCCAATCGCCGCTGCCAAGGCCGTCCTTGCAAAGGGACGGCTCACAGTCGGGTTTAGCTCGGGAGCGGTCCGGGCGCTCGAGGAGCAGCCTCTGCGGTGTTTCCGGTGCTTCGGCATCGGACACACCCGGCCCCTGTGTCCGTCCACAGTGGACAGGTCGGACGCATGCTACCGTTGCGGGAAGGAGGGCCACAAAGCCGCCTCCTGCGAGGCCGCCACGCCGCGCTGCGCGGTGTGTGCCGCCAGTGGCTGCCCGGCAGACCACTTAATGAAGGGGAGGAACTGCAGTCCTCCCCCTGTGCGGGGCAAAGCGCAGGCGCCGGCCGGGCCTGCCACAAGCACCGCTGCTTCTGCGGTGGCTGCGGAGGAGGGGGGTGCGATGTCCGACTGATGGATAGGGTCGAACATCGCATACTCCAGGCGAACGCCAACCACTGCAGGGCAGCCCAGGATCTGCTGATGCAGACCATGGCTGAGTGGTTGGTGGACTTGGCGGTGGTCGCCGAGCCTTACTCGGTCCCTGGCCGTTGGCTGGGCGACCGGGATGGCCTGGTGGCGTTGGTGTCGCGGTCTTCCACGGACTCCCCTCCCCTCTCGCTCTTAGAGAGGGGACCGGGATACGTGGCCGCCGCGTGGGGAGACATGGCCCTGGTAGGGGTCTACTTCTCCCCGAACCGCTCTCTCTCCGACTTTGAGGATTTCCTCGAGATCCTCACCGCAGTCGTAGGGAGGGCGGCACCGCGCCAGGTCGTGGTGTTGGGCGACCTGAACGCCAAGTCGGCAGCCTGGGGCAACCCGGCCACCGGCTGCAACGTCCGGGGACGCGCCGTCGAGTTTTGGGCGGCCTCATGCGGGGTGTCCCTCCTCAACAGGGGGGCGGTCCACACGTGTGTGCGGCAACAGGGCGGATCGGTGGTGGACGTCTCGTTTGCCACCCCTGCGCTGGCCGCCCGCGTCGTCAACTGGCGGGTAGAGATGGTGGAGACCCTGTCGGACCACCGATATGTGCGGTTCGACATCTCCACCCAGCAGGGGGGGGGGAGGGCCCGCGCCGGGCAATCTCCCTTCCCACGGTGGGCACTCACCCGCCTGGACCGGGAGGCAGCCGAGGAGGCGGCCTTTCTCCAGGACTGGCTGTCGCCCCCCCCTGTCGAGGCCCTGGACGTGGACGCCGCAGCGGTCCAGCTCAGGGGGTCCCTGACCGTGGTGTGCAACTCCAGCATGCCTCGGTCTCGCCGTCCGCCTCCCCGTCGCGCCGTCTACTGGTGGACGCAGGAGCTGGCGGTTCTCCGGGCCGCCTGCGTGGCGGCCAGAAGGGCCTACGCGCGGAGCCGACGGCGCAGCGCCCAGAACCGAGACCGGGCAGAGGAGGACCGCCTATACGCCTCTTACCAGGAGGCGAGGACGGTCCTCAAGTCTGCAATGGGCGCTGCGGAAGACTCGGCGAGGGCCGAGATGCTGGAGGGTCTCGACAGGGATCCTTATGGGAGACCATACAAGGCGGCGCGGAACCAGCTACGCCCCTATGGTCCCCCACTGACGGAGACCCTCGAGCCAGCGTTGCTGGACGGGGTGGTCCGGTCCCTGTTTCCGCGCAGGACCGACTTCACCCCACCAGCGATGGATCCCCCGCAAGGGGCGGCTCCGCCGGACGAGCAGGTCCCCCCGGTGACGGTGGAGGAGCTCCGCGCCGGGGTTCTCACCCTCCGCGCGAAGAAGACGGCCCCCGGGCCAGACGGCGTCCCCGCACGGGTGGTGGCGATCGCCGCCTCCCAAATGGAGGACAGGTTTCGGGACCTCTTCAGCGCGTGCTTTACGGCTGGGAGGTTCCCGAAACTGTGGAAGGAGGGGCAGCTCTGCCTCCTCCGAAAGGAGGGACGTCCGGTGGACTCCCCGTCGGCATACCGGCCCATCGTCTTGCTCGATGAGGTCGGTAAACTGTTCGAGGGGATCATCGCGTCCCGGCTTCATGGCCTTTTGCGGGGGGTAGGGCCGGACCTGTCGGACGCCCAATTCGGCTTCCGACAAGGGCGATCGACGATCGACGCGCTGGCCCTACTCAAGGGCCAGGTGAAGGAGGCGGTGGAGGCGGGGGACGGAGTGCTGGCAGTGTCGTTCGACATTGCAAACGCCTTCAACTCCGTCCCCCACTCGACGATATTGGAGGCGCTCCGGTATCACGGAGTGCCCCAATACCTGCGGGATCTGCTGGCCAGCTACTTGGAGGGCCGAGAGGTCCTCCTCGCGGACCGGACGGGCACGGTGAGGCGGTACGGAGCAGAATCCGGTGTTCCGCAGGGGTCAGTGCTGGGGCCCTCCCTGTGGAACATCGGGTTCGACTGGCTCCTACGCGGAGTCCTCC